>PUFA01000043.1:0-5000000 GCA_003508835.1 Eonycteris spelaea | reverse complement strand
TTACAACATACAAAGGAAGAACCTTATCTAGAATTAGGACATAGCTGCTGGGACAGTGTTGATCAACATCTCTTGCATTAAATCTTAGGTAGTTTCAGATTTGGGATAATAAAGACTAGCCATGTCTTGAAAATATACAGTGAGATTTTTGTCAAAGCTTTCTGTATTATTCTATTATTGAATGTAAGCAATGAACATAATTATGTACCAGACATTTATAAACTGAATCAAGAGTAAACAGAATAAAATAGGAAGTACCACAACATCAAACTGTAGTTAACTCTTTCATCGTAATGAATAAGCTTTCACAGAAACATATTTTTTTATTCCAGGAAGAAATCCCAGTGTGGAGATCTGGCTTTTAAAGGGTCCTTATCATGAAGCAGACTCATGTATCAAATGTAAAGCTGAAAGCTATCACTATATCTTTATTTAGCTGCTGAGTGATTGCATGCAAAAGGTAGGAAAACAAAGAAATAACAGCTACCAAGAAAAGTGGAGTTTTTAATGCATACATCAGAACTTCAGAACCTGTTTTAACAAGTAGTGAAGCAGTATGTTAATTTAACAAGGCTTGACAATAACGTGATGGGAACTTTTATTTTGCAGCTTAATGAATGGTAGAGGCAAAACAATGAAAGACTTATTGTTCCTCCAAAAGTCACCTAAAACCATAATCTTTTCTGTTGTAACCAGTATTTTACCTATTACCTTTACCATTTTGCAGTAGAAATTTGCCACTGCAGTTTAGTTTAGTTGCGGTTTTCCTTTATTTTAGGTGATTTTTAAAGGAGCAATCTTTTTAGTAGAAAAATCTGTCTTTTAAACATTTCTGAGTCATACCTATCTCTTTCATCTGACCTGAACACACAGAAACATCTACTGCAGAGTAATGTTGCAACAGGGAAGAGGAAGCTAAATTTTATGAACCAGATGTTGATAACAAAATCCACATTAGAAAAATATTTAACCATTAATTCACCAGACACGAGTTTTAAAAAATCCTCAACAGAGTTAAGAGTTTTTGGAACAAGAAAAGTAACTAAAACTACTAGATCAGAGGGATCTAAACTTATCTAACTTTTATAAAGGGATTGCTGAAAGGATTGAATGAGAACAAAAAGTGGCATAATACATATCAGCTAATGGTAATATTTAAAGCACATTTTAAAAAATGTAGACCCAGTTTGTACTCTAAACACTACCACTAACTATTAATTTTGTCCTACAGCCAGATCTTCAGATCTTTACTTTTTCTGTAAAGGGCCAGACAGTAAATATACTAGGCTTTGTAGACCATATGGTCTCATTCTCAATTACTCATCCTGCCTCAACCCCCACCGCCCCAATTACTGGGGGAAAAGAAGCCACAGATAATACTTAAAAAAAAAATGCGTGGTTGTGTTCCAATACAACTTTATTTAAGGACACTGAAATACAAACTTCATATAACTTTTACATGTCACAAAATATTATTATTGTGAAATTTTAAAAATTATTTTAAGATGTAAAAATAACTGTTAGCTTACAGGACATAATAAAAAACAAGCAATGAGTTGAATTCAGCCCATGGATCACAACCCAACCATGGGCAGTGATATATAATGTGTAGTCTATGGACTATTCTAGTCCCAGAACTCTTTGTAATCCATCTACATTGAGATAAGCACACAAATTAAGAGGAAGCATTTAAAACTCTGTATGTAATTTTAAAATTACTTTTTCTAATACTTCATTTTAATTATAGTTTACAAAATTATTGGCCTGCCGTACATTGAGTAGGTAAAAAATGTGGCCTTCCACAACAGGCAGTTTGAGAAGCACTGAACCAGGGCTGTACGATTCTCTGAGTCTCAGTTCCCAGGTCTATGAGGTGAAGGAAATAGACTAGATAGATGATTTCTAGATATCTACGAGGAGGCCACAAATCCCTGATACTACTTTTAAAGTTATGGCCAAAGCATTAAGATCTAAACTCTTTAAAAAAATTTTTTTAAAAAGGTATCTTAATACCAGAAGAACAGCACATACATGAGGCAAAGGTAACAAACAACAAGGCTTTCAAGAATGTTAGTCTGTCTTTGAAGTGGTGGCATGGAGGACTTCCGATTCTAGATGCTTCAAAATTTGCTCTCAAAGTTCTCAGCTACCAAAAGGAATAATAAAATGTGACTACTAATACATAATACAATTAGAGAGTCATCTTGTAAAATCAATATACATTGACAGCACACCAATATAAAACAGATTCTTTGCAAGTAGCACAGATGTCTGAAGGAAAGTTCCCAAAATATAGAAACAATAAACAAAGTAAGTTTTAAAATAAAAACAAAGAAATTAAAATCTGAGTAACATTGAGTACATAAATTCAAGACTAATTTGGCCATTCAAAATCTCCTTGTACTATCTCCTTGTACCAATTAGGGCATTATCAAACCTCAAATCTCAAACGACTTGGCTCTATCCAGTTGTCCTACTGAGGTATCTCAAATTCATTTATCTTCTTTTGAGGTAAGAAAGATGAAGAAAATACAGCAGCTGGTATAACAACAGATTGTTAAACTAAGGTAGGATCATAATATTCAAAATGTCATTCTCAAAAGAACGTATAGCAAGGAGGTCATGTGATTCTCTTTCTACCTGGTACAAATGTTCATCTATAAGAAGCCCGACTCAGAAAGCATGGCGTTAGCCTGTGACAAATGTATAACAGACTAAAGTTATTTTACTTAATGCCTCAAAACTATTAAATTTAAGCACTCACATCATTTTAATTCTTCCAAATAAAAATATTTCCACACATATGCAAAGCCTCATCCTGTCAAAATCCTAGAAAAATACAAAGTGCTATATGTTGCATTTAACTACAGGAAGGTTATTAACTGATTAAAGAAGTTAGAATAGAAATGATGTGAATCTTCCAAACTAAAAATGCAGCAAGGCTTTTAGGTAAATTATCAAATGTGTTTCAGTATAGTTTCACTTTAAAATATAAATTCTTTGTTGTGTGAATCTTAGAGCTACATTAAGGGTCTAAAATTGCTCCTAACAATAGTCAATTTTAAAATAAGTTCTATTTATGTACAAATGTTTTCCAAGTATTACATTGTCATCTTACTCTTTAAAAAAGTACAGAGATATTCATTTGACTGAGTTTCAAAAGTCGAATCAGACAAAAGACCAAGTTCAATAAATATTTTAGCAAATAAAATAAATTCTGGAGCAAAGTATCAAGGAACCAAATTTTGACTAGCTATGATCTTCAATGTATAGGACTCTCATCAACACACATGGTTTTAAGAAACAAATTTTTTTAAAGTGATATATATATATGTATATATCATATATGTATAATATCATAATGGTATAATACTATCTAACAGTATAATATAATACCACTATAATACTGTACATATTTATATACTGTACTTTTTTTGAAAAGCCATTATCTTTTGTCATTTATCTTTTCATTCGAGATATACTTTACTTACTACAGCATAAAAGTAACCTAGTATTTCATTCTAAAAAATCATTAAAAGTTGATGTATCACTAACAGTAAAATTCAAGTAACCAATGCTATCCTAAAGCAGTATGGCTTACCGAATTTAAATTAAGTTTTAAATGACACAATTTCCCATTTTCAGTATTGGCAGACTAGCTTATGTGTAACAACCCTTAGGCTGTAAACAATGAACAGAAACATGTTTAAAACAAAAACAAAAACTTAACTTCTTAAAATCATCTAAGAGCTTATGAGATAGTTAAAGAACTACCAGCTCCAAATCCAGGCGAAAAAAGGAATCCAGTGGGTAAATATGTATGGAAGCTGCTTCTTGAAAGCAATTACTGACCCAGAAAAATATAAACTGTCCTTTCAGTGTCTAATGGAGCAAAGGAAACAGTAATCAATGCCCAGCACTTCCTCCTCCCACCCGCCCCCCCCCCGCAAAAAAAAAATAAGAATAAGAAAGAATTCTAACAAAGGCTCTCCCCACACAATAAGGGCTGTACCCTCAAAATGAGGGTAAAGTGGATGTACTAAACCTAGTACAGAATCAGAGCTCTGGTTGGAATCATAGCCTATTTGAAGTCCTGAATTGGATTTAAGGTAGTCCCAGATTAGCAGTAATGCTAGGGCATCTGGCAGACGTGTACATCTACTCTCTCAGTGAAAGGCACCTTCTTCATCAAAGGCCAAAAAATTATTCCTATTAAAAAATACACAGTAAAATGTCCAGCACATAGCCAAGATAATCAGGCACATAGGTCATCTAAAATGCAGAAACAACTAGCAACAACAGACAACATAAAGACAGACCTATAAAAACTTCAGATACTAGAATTATCAGAACAGATTAAGAAAAGAACTATGTTTATTATTTTAATAAGAGACAAATTGAAAGATATTTCTATTGCAAAAGAACCAAAAAGAACCTCTAGAAATAAAAATACAATAACTAACATTGAGGACTTGTTTCCAGCCATGAAGTAATAATCATGGTATCAGACTAGCCCTTGCTCTCTGACATAAACAATTATAAAACTGGACAAAATATGGAAGCAACTGAAGGCAGTGGTCAATAACAGTGCACAACTGCTATCCTTGAAAAAGAAACTCAAACGATGGAATTGTAATCACTCAACTCTGCCTGAGACAATTTGCCAACCTTATGAATACAACTGGAATCAGAGCAGAATATAGCGGTTATGCTGAGCTGGGAAGACAGAAATCTGAATTCAGGGCAAATGAACAGGTTGGATCTGCTCAGTGGGAGAAGCTGGAGAGAAGAAACTTGAGCAGGACCCAAATGTCTGTGCCAGGGTCCCCTGTGGTAACACGGCTATGGGCTGGGCTGCATATGTGTAAGATCACGGAACGCTTAACAGATAATAGCTGTTATGTGTTGAGAGCATAAAAGAGTTAGCAGTCAAGAAGTGTAGGGGTGAGAGTAAATTGAGAGAAACTGAAATTCTGGCCGCCTTAAGAGGGTAAAGGGGTCCTAAAAACACCCCGTTGAATGCTTGGTGAAAGTTAAGAAAACAGGAAGGATATTTTAGTTATGAATAAGTATCATACTCTAGAGCAGAGAGCTGGGGTCCACAACGCTAAAAATATATTCATAACATTTTAACATTGTTTCCTTGTTTCACTGTATTAACATTTGCATTGATGGTGTAAAAGCAAAGGAGGATCAAACTGCTGGTAACTTATCATAAATCAAGGCAGTGGCACCAAACTGTAATAGTGATCACTGCATTCTTCACTACCATGCATTTTCAGTAAAAGAAAAAAAAAGGCAATTTCATTTTAGAATGCCCTTGATCACGTAGCAAAAATTACTAATCTTATTAAGTCTTAAACCTTGGATACACTATTTTAAATATTCTCTGTAAAGAACTGGGAAGAATGCATAGGAATTCTGCTGCATATCTAAATAACAATGGTTGTCTCAAGGAAAAAAATTGTGTGATTACTGCAGTTGCAAGCTAAACTAGCCATTTGTCATGAAGCATTATTTTTAATTAAAAGAAAAACTGACAGAAATTTTATGATTATTCAGACTTGAATATCTAGCAGACATGTTTTTAAAATGTCAAGGATAAAATTTAAGCTTTCAAGCAAATAGTGAATTTGCCATTTGCTAAATAAATTAGCAACTTTTTAAAAAACTTTGTAGTTTTGATTTCCAATACGTTATATATAACCCACATAAACAAAAGCTCTTCAGAATGCTCAATGACATTTAAGAATGCAAAATGACAAATATTTTTAAATGTCTGCCCTAGAACAAGCCCCAGTCTAGGCACACCCTAATAAACTCTAAAACCAAACCTCAACAAGATCTGTGGGGGAATACAATCTGGAAACTCAGCTGCACTATGTCACAGAAATTTTGGAAACACCTTGGGCTTTCCACAGAAATGCACTAACAAGCATAATACCAAACTTCCAGAAGCTCAGAGTGATTTTTCAGCAACTGAATTCTGCTAACATTTTCAAAAATAAACATATTTCAGAGGAAGATAAGTGAAAATAACATTGAAGAGTCTCTACAATGTCTACTATTAAGTGAAAAATTATTAGACATATGAAGAAAAAAGAAAACATGACCCACAGTCAAGAACAACAAAAAAGCAGTGAAAAGAAATCATATCCAAGATGACCCAGATGTTCAAAGAATTAAAGGAAAATATGGCATGAAGAAGTAACAGAGAGATTCTCTAATAACCGAGTGGAAATTCTAGACCTGAAAAGTTAAAGGAATCAAACTACGTAATGTCAATATTTATTATAAAGCTACAGAAATTAAGACAGTGTATTATTGTAATAAGAATAGATATTTAGATCAATGAAACAAGAAACAGATAGACACATGTATGGCCAACCAACTTTTCTACAAAAAAGGCAATATATTTCAATGGTGTAAAAAAAAAAAAATACTCCATCAAATCATGCTGAAATAACTGAAATAACATAGAAAAGAAAAAAATATATAAAACCTGACTCTTACTCTATACCATACAACGAAATTAGCTCCAAATGAGCCATAAACTTAAATATAAAAGTTAAAACAATAATATCTATGGACCACAACATGGAAAAAATCTTCATGACCTCGAGATAGAAATGATTTCTTAGGATAAAGAGCCTAAACCACAAAAGAAATTATTGATACATTGTACTTCATCAAAATTAAGACTTTCTGCTCTTCAAAAGACACCATTAAGAACAGAAAAAGGCAAGCCAGAGACTAGAACAAAACACTTGAAAAAAATATGTGTAATAAAGAACTCAGATCCATGTTATATACTGAACTCCTATAAATCAATAAAACAAATGACCCAATTTGAAAAATGGGCAAAAGATTAAGATGCTTCACAAAAGATATGCAAATTACTAATACATGAAAAGATGTGCTCAATATTATTCATCGGCAGAGAAACACAAATTTGAAAGACAGGCAATACCAAGTGTTAATGAAGATGTACTAAACTGGTACTCTCATGCATTGCTGGTGGGCATTTAAAATGGTGTAACCACTTTGGAAATCAGTTTGGTAGTTTCTTATAAAGGTAGGTATATATCACTATATGTCCTACCAATTCTACTTTTATGTGTTTCGCTGAAAGGAAAAAAAATGTGTTCATATGAAAGATTTGCACATGAATATTCATTTATTTATAATAGTAAAAAACGAGGAACAATTTCAATATCTACCAATGGATAAAAGGATAAGTAAATTGTGGTATATCCATTCATATAGCAGACTACTGCTCAGTAATAAAAAGAAATAAACTACTGACTCATACAAGAAGGATGAAATCTCTGAAATACTATGGTAAGCAAAAGAGGACAGGCACTGAAAAATATCTTTATAGAACAGAAAGCTAATTACAATGACAAAAAGATCAATTGTTGCCTGGGATGGTGGAGAAAAAAACTAACTGAAAATGTGCATAAAAACACTTTTTAGAGAGATGAAAACATTCTATTATTTTGACTGTGGTGGTGGTGGTTACATGGGTATATACATTTGTCATAGCTCATCATATGTACACTTAAAATGGATGCATTTTATTTCATTATCGCAAACTCATTTTATGTTACAATTCAATAAAGCTGATTTTTTAAAGTTCAATAGAGTGGTTTAACTACTGATTAGAAACAACTGAAGAGAAAATCACTTAATTAGAATTTATGTCAACAGATATTTCCAAGAATGCTGCATGGAGAGATAATCATGGACAAAGGATGGAGTGAGAAGGTCTACCATGCTGTAATCAGTCTTAAAATAAAACGAAAACACTTACATATGTTTAAGAGATAATACCTAAGATTTTCACAGAATTAAGAAAAAGCACCAAGCTATAATTTCAAGAAGCCCAAACAGTATAAACTCAATGATGCAGAAAAAAATTACACATATAAATTCACAACTACTATAAAAAACAGCTGACTCAAGAGTACAAATAAGTTAACAGAGTAACAGTATACAAAATACACAGGAGATAATTTGTGAGCCTACCCTAACTACAGTAGTTACAGTATATAGCATATACCAAGCAGTGATTTAATTATAACTGTTTCCATGTATATTTACAAAAAGCAATTATTTTGCTGCTGTTCCTATTCTTGGGATAAGTTTAATTGAGGTAACATCTATTAAATTATTTTTAAGTAAGTAGTAATAGTAAAGTACACACATTCAAAAATTTTCTATAATACTACTCTGCAACCAAGATATACAAGGTCTGACTAGCCAAATCAAATTTGATATAAATTTTAATGTTCATTTTCATTTGTAAAATTTTGCATTTTAAAAATATTCCATTTCCTCTTTACATTTCTTTTTAAAAATTCTCTTCAATTATTATGATCCATCTTTTTCACAGCAGTTTCCACCTCCAAATTTAAATTCTTAAAATTCTGACATTCGTGGGAGATAAACACTGACTGTATAAAATTAAATCTGAGACTTAGAAAAAAATGATCAATTCTGTTCTCTTTTAATATATTCATATTAATAAGTAAGTTTCTCTTAAGAACACAAGCTAGACATTTCTTTGATGCTCGGTGGTATCTTTTCACTGAATGACATTTACTGAGTGAAGTTGGCATTTTCCATCTCAATCAATATCCTTTGGAGAAACCTCTGAGAACTTCATAATATAATGTCTGACTAATGTGACTTAGTTTAAAAGCTCTTCTAAAATGGAAATTTAAGAACAGGTATTCTAGTAAAATGTAGAGAACTGTGGAAGCTGGTGGTTTCAGGAGAAAAGCTTTGAAGTAATGGCTGTGTGGTCTTAGCTTGGTCTCATTAGCCATAAATTAAGATGATTAGTGATTCCCCAGTATTCTAGAGCTATACTGTTCAGTATGGTAGCCACTAGCCACACGTGGGGGTTAAATCCTTAAAATATGGCTAGCGAGACTGATGATCTAAATTATCCATTTAATTTTAATAAATTTAAATTTTAAAACTAATACATGATTCACTTATTGAAAAATGTTTGGAACACCTTAAATATATGAACTTTTTCAACTATAAATTTTATTAAATCTAAACATAGATCATGTATTACTGATGAAAATTTTGTTTAAATTGAGATGTGATTTAAATATAAAATATACTCTGGATTTCAGAAACTTGGTTGAAAAAGTTTTAAAAACTTCATTAATAATGTTCTATACTCCTTATGTGTTGAAATAATATTCCAGACATGTTGGGTTAAGTAAAATACATTATCAAATTAATATCACCTGTTTCTTTTTAATGTGGCTATTAGAAGTTTTTAAATTACTTTTGTGTCTGGCATTACTTTCCTATTGAACAACACTACTCTAAAGCACAGTTTTTCAACCTTGAAACCACTGATATTTGGATCAGATTAATTCTTTGTTTGCAGGTGTGGGGTAATGGCTCTACCATGGTGCCCTGGAGACTTTGCAAGTACACTCATATGCTAACCAAAGACCTGAATCATAGTTTATCTGAGTCTTGGTCAACACCTTGTCATCTTTGAAATTAAGAAGGAAGAGAGACTTGCCAGGAACTATTCTGAGGCCATTTTCCACTCACCTTTCCACATCCCCTCAAGCTTGTCATCACTTTCCACTTCTGATGAGTATGGGACTTTCCTCCTCTTCCTTCTTCTATTGGCCCTTCAGCAAAGGGTATCTCACAACTCGTGCTGCAGTCATCGGGCCCTTTTTCTTTCATTGTCATCCTTTTTGGTGTGTGGTACAAATACCACAAGGAGCTGGTACCTTTGACTTACTCTTCCTTTCACTGTCTATATTTATGAGTCATAAACTATCTATCTAAATCTAAGACTGGCTTGTTGAATCTTCACCAGCCAAATTACTCAGGACTTGGCTTGCCTTGAAGTGCAGTGAGGAGCTGTCCCATGCATTACAGGATGTTTAACAGTATCCGAACTCTATGCACCAGAGTCAATAACCCCCCACCCCAATGTGACAACCAAAGATGTCTCTAGACATTGCTACATAACTCCTCAAGAGGCAAAATATCTCCTAATTGAAACTATTGCTCCTTTAGGTTCTTAAGACCTTACATCTACCCCAGCTCACACACATACATATTTATGCAAGGTGGGATATATGAAGGCCTACGTTTCTCCCCACTCTCTGAACACTTTTATATATTGGGTAATTGCATTAGATTTCATTTGAAGAAAGATTTCTGTGACTTAAAAACATAATAGGATGGTACAGCCCCTATGAAAAACAGTATGGATTAATCAATAAGAATAAGAATAGAATTACCATATGATCCCGCAATCCCTCTTACTATGGACAAATGAAAACATTTAACATAAGGATACATGTACTTCAATATTCATTGCAGCATCATTCACAGTGGCCAAGAAATGGAAACAACTGAAGTGTCCTTCGATAGACAATTGGATAAAGATTTAGTATGTACATGCAATGCAACACTACTCAGCCATAAAAGAGGTTGACATACTGCCACTGGCAACACACAGATGGATCTTCAAATAACCATGCTAAGTAAGTCACACAGAAAAAGTTGAGAACCTTATGATTTCTCGGCTATAAAGCTTAAAGCAACAAATGAACAAAACAAAAAAAAAACTCAGACACAAATGACAGTTTAGTGGTTACCTGAGGAAAGAAGGGGGCGTTGGTAGATAAGAGTAAAGGGAGATCTGACTTTGGGTGGTGAGAACACAATACAATATACAGATGATGTATTATTGAATTATACACTTGAAACCTATATTTTATTAACCAATGTCACCCCAATAAATTTAATAAAAATTAAAATAAAAATAAAAACAATAGGAAGTAAATAGTAACTCAGTAAAGTAAAATAGTAACTAGTAAATAATTTTTAAAAAGCATGTAAATAATGAATATTAAGTAATAAAAATGAACTCTAAGAATCCTTCTCAATTTAAGATGCTATAAACTATGACTATGTCTTTGAATACGATTTTATCAGAGATTTTATATTTACAAGAAACAAAACTAACTTAGCTAGCTTTAAAAAACAGAAAAATTATTAAAGAATAACGGTATCTCATCAAAAGCAAGGGCAGAAATGTGTCCAAAAATTTATCTTGCTGCTTTGTATCCTGTCTCCCAGCACCACTATCCCTCCCTGAAACACAAACATGCTCACCTGTGTTATCCGAATCTTAATTCCACACTCTCACTAAAGAGAATTTGGTACAGCTTATCTCAATATCTGGTTCTAGACTTCAAAAGTTTGGCCAGAGAAATGGGAAGAGCCAATAAAAACAATAGTGACGGGGGAAGAGGCGTTATTTCTGAGAGAAGAGTTCTTGGGCAGATACCTCAATGGGTATCTACTGCATAACACACCTTAAATTTAAAATATTACATATATTTATTTATACATGATAAATAAATTTACGAAAAGTATCTCTGAGAGTGATATAATTGGGACTTCTATTTCCTATTTTATGCATTTCTATATTGCTGTTTATTACAAACATGTATTATTTTTATAATGAGAGAGAAATGAGAGGGATATTTCTCCTCAGACAGAAATTATCTTATGCATGCTGTTTAAGTATGTTTGTCAAAACAATACTTCTCTTAAAACTGCTATGTAAAGTAATTAATTTATAACCAATGGAGAAATAATAATTGGATTGTTCTTCCTATCAAGTGAATAACATTAAATATAGTGATAGCATTAGATAAATAAGGCCAACATAAAATAAATCCATTAATTTAGAATCTGTGACAATGTGGGCTGTAGAATTAAGTCAAGTAAAATAGTCAAGAAGTAATCTTCGACTGTGTAAAAAAAGTCCAGGTTTTAATCATACACGTTGTAGTCTTTGTCTTTCACAGAAAATCACCAAAAATTCAGAATTCTGTCAACATCTGGGACTAGCTTATTTGTGAAACATTACTTAATTTTTACTTCAATGAACTAATTACCTGCATTTATGGCCTCATTAGTAGATACCCATTATAACTTTTTTCCTTGAACTTCACTGATAAAAATAAAACTGTTTTTTTTTTTTTTCAAAAAAATCAAATTCTCTACTACGTCTGCTTCACTTATTAATGGCAACACACCATAGTTAAGGTCAAGAACACAGCTGTGGTCAAGAGCCAGTCCTCTGGACCAGACTGCATGGGTTCAAATTCCAGTTCTGCTATCTCCTAGTTCAGGGATCTTAGAAGCTACTTTATCTCTCTGTGCTTTCATTTCCTCATCTGTAAATGAGGAGATAATAATAGTATCTACCTCACGAGGTTATTAGGTGACCAAACAAATAATATTTGAAGAGCTCTTAGAACAGTGACCAGCATATAGTAAGCATGGGCGTATAAGAACAGACATTAGAAAATATTTATTCACTCAAAAAATTAATCCAAGTAAATAAATTTTACTGAAATTACATGAGACTAGTTCTTTATGATCAAACTTTGACATGAAATTTTATAATAAAAGAATCCTCCAATTAAAATTTTATTCCTATTGTTGAGTTCTCTTATAAATATAGAAAATCGAGAATTTGTTAAAAGGCTGTTACATCTAGAGTAACTGAGACATAGATTTTTCTGTATGTGTGTGTGTGTGTGTATTTATATTCAAATCAATTATACTCTTTTTGCAATGAAGAGTTAAGCCAGTCTACAATACATTTATGAAATCAGCAGTACCTGCTTACACAAACCACAATTTAGTATAAGGTAAAGCAAGCACTAGCATAAATATAATAATGATTATAATAAAACATCTCTTTCTACCTGGAAATCCCAGAGAGTCACGTCCATAAGAAAATACTGTCCAGAGTCAGATAAACCTGGGTTTTAGAATGCTGCTCTGTACTCAGCAACTGTCTGTCCTTACGCAAGTTACTTTACCTCTGTCAATCACAACTTCCTCTTTCATAAAATACTACCTACCTCTGAGGACTCCTGTTATAATTGAATTAGACAATATATATAAACCTAGATTGGTTCTTGGTACATAATAGGGACTCAATAAACCCTTGTCCCTTCAATCAGGATCTTTCCATCTGCCTTTCAAAAACAGAATCATGTACACAGAGAGTGCTAAAAGATATCTGTTGGACTGAAGTAAAGGCAAACTGACAACAGCGTGGGAACAACGAATTAATTCACTTTCCTTTTATTTAGGGTAGATTTTTTTCTAAAACTTGACTAAACTTAGACATAAGTGAAATACTAATAAGGAATAAAACAGATAACTTCATAGTCTAACCACATAAGTTTTTAACAGGATCATGAAATTTTTACTGTTCAAAGGGACAATGACCACATGCAAAAGGTGCTTCCCAGTCTGTCTCTGGTAGAGAAAGGCAAGACCCTCCACCAATCTTTGTGCACCCTTCCTTAAATTAACACCCCTGCGCTCTCTTAAGGCCTCAAGAATTTACAAGTATTCCAGGCAAACTCCCATTAGTATAAACATTAAGACTAATTAAAATCGGGTTTAGTGCTACTTTAAACGAACTTTAAAGTTACACATTTAGAAACATTTTTCACAAGTAACATAGGATTAAACCTGTACCATAGTATTCTGATTCGGCTTTGAACTTGACTTTCTTAAGAAATTATATCCCCATTATTATTTTCCTATCTCTGAGAATTGAGTCACAGATTGAAACTTCAATATACTGTTTGTTGTACTTTCAACCAGAAAGGGACAAAGACTCTTAAGTTTTCATTCTTTGGGAAATTTACCAAATAATTTTTTTAAAACTTGTTTTTCTATTGGATTCAATAAATTATCTTATTAGCAATTATATTTAATGACAGTATCCAATCACATTTGCCCTATCTACCTCAGATCCTTTCCCCTATGCTGAGGAAGAAAGGACTGCCTTTTTCTTTTAACATAGTTCCTCCTGTGCCCTTTCTCTTCTCTTGTTCCTAGTGGGCTGCAATTTTCAGAAACAGAACTATGATGCCCTCTAGCAGACTGAAGAATGATTTGTTCATAATTAATTTACTTTAAAAAGTATTAATCATTATTCACACCTCTTCACTTTTGTGAAGCTTTCAAACAATTTATATTCAGTCACAGCAAGTCACTAGAACTTAATACTCCTTCTACTGAAATATTTATTGGGAAAATATTTAAATTACATTAATAATTATCCATTATACTATTTGCAACATCTCCACTGACTAGGTTAAAAGATCTAAATTGTAATGAAAAAAAAAAAGCAGCTGATTTCATGTCTTATCAAATAATTCAAGTTTACAAAATTACAAAGGATATGAAACAGGGTATAACACTAATTCACACTGACAGTAACAAAGAGCAGCATACAGTAACTGCCAACCAGTCATTCAGCTTTTACTGAGTGTCAGAATACAAAAATGACCCATGAGAACACCTGATTACTGGCACCCACGGCAAATAAGGATGGAAGGAAACAAGCATTTACTAGAGCTCTACCTGCTTTATTATTTCATTTAACTTCCCATAACAACCTGTTGCAGTAGGCATGATGCCCAATTTATAAATGAGAACTTGGGGACCAAAACAACTAAATTATTTGTGCAAGATCACAGTTTTAAATCATAAAGTGATTATGATTATACCTAATTCTAAAGCCTAGTATTTAATGTCTACCTTATCATTCCATACACGTATAAGCCAAGGTCACCCCAGAACGGTAAAATTCAAGCATTTCCCCTCATGTGAATTCTGAAAGGCACACATTTGTTCTAAATACCTTATCTACTCCTCCTATGACCAATGTCTTCTTCCTAATCTCATCAGAACAAACAAACAAACAAACAAAAATCCTGTGGAAAAGTATGAAAACATGACTCAGAAATGACATGGTAAATATGACCTACTAGAGTATTTCTTGCTCTTGTTCCCTCAATCCTCATGCTCAAACACATTCTTTCAAAACAGCAACACTCAAAAACTGTGCCCCAAACAGTCAAAATTAAATATATTCTCTCTATCTCCAACCATAATTATTTTTGTCACAGCAAATTTAGAAATTTTCAGGTTTGACACAAAAATAAACAGATATTTGGACACACGGTGGGATCTTTTTAATGTCTTAATTATACTGTCATATCTAAGGGCTGAATGAAAATGACTCACAGTGAGGTTTACATTCTTAATTTTGGATTCTGTTTAAAGATGAAAAGTCTACCATACCACTATTCCATTTAAAAAAGATTAATAGATTCCAAGAACTCAAACAACAAAGAAAGTACATAAAATATTTTTTTAAAACCTGAAACTGAAATTAATATACTTAACAACTTTCTACTTTGGTCAGCTAAGAATGAGCAGTGAGAAGAATTCCATAAATCTTCATTGCCAATTTGAAATCTCAGTTCCCAGAGAACTGCATAAAATGAGGACACAGTTATAATATGCAAGGAGTTTCAGATAACATGATTACCATGTAAAGCAAAAACTGACTGGTTACATGAGTCATTTGCCTCAAACACGATTTTTATACAACCCCAAACTTAAGCCAGGCTTTCCAGAATTTATCCTCAAGTAATTAAAGGTTTGTACATGTATTTAATGAAAAAGGTACTGCCTAATGTTTATAAAACAACAGTGAAAAATCAGAATTACCTACAACTTTAAATTAGCTAAATACTAGATGACCTAAACTAAGAATAAAGAAGAATTTGTTTGGCAGACTTAAAGAATGAACTTAATTTTTCATGCTTAAAATGTATTGTTAAATCCCACTAAGCAGAGAGAACTTTCAGTTCTCAATGAAGAAAACTTCTATTGTAACAATTTTATATCAGCTCCACAAACTGTGGCAAACTAATAAGTATCTCCTTTCTTCACTGGTGAATGGTAGGAAATCTGAATCATCTGCTTCATACTTAGGTAAAAATATAAGTAAAATTATCTGGCTAAGTACTTTGAGCTGCCTAAAGGGTAATACTCCATTACATATAATCATCTATCCACAGCGATTTTTAACAAATTTACCAGTATCATCTTTTTCTCTCTTCTTCTTCCTCACCTCAACACCTTAGTTCCTGACAGGAGTAACTCATAGGTTTAACCTACAAACAACAACAAATAATGTTGGACTGCCCATTTCTTTATTAAAAAATCCACTGTAACCAGATTATAATCAATATTAGCAACCCATCCTAATGAAGAATAATAATAATTTGACAAATGGAAGATAATTTAACAATGTATATCTGACTATAAAATGTGTTTTATATTTGTAAACAAATATGGGAGTGTTGGACATACTGCAAATTCATATCACTTTAAAATAAAAGAATCTCAAAAATATCACCTAATCAAGAAGAAGTAGAAAATTATTCAATTTCCTTATTTTTCACACTAACACAGACTAATGCACAAAAGCCAGACAGAACTAAGTCATCTTCTTATTAATTTCTTTGTCATTCCATACATATTTCTTAAGTATACAATTCTATACTGGTAATAGGCAATGAGAATACACCGAAGAATAAGAATATTTTTAGTTCCCTACCACAAAGAACAAATAATTTGTCAGATAAAGAACCAAGTAAGATCTAAGCAGCACACCACAGGAGAATATAACAATGCACTAACCAATTTAGAGCATGCTCAATTCACACCTTACCTGATTCAATTTAAGAGACTGCCCACCTGGTCCCACAGCTGAATTAGAAAGTAAGTATATTTTGATTGCAGCAATTATAATATAATTCACTATGCATGTATCAGAAGTATATGCTAGTTAAACAGAAAGGTATTTTATACTGTACTTAGGACCCAAATTCTCTTGGGGATCAGCTCCAAAATATATTTTTCTCCCTAATGGCAACTAGACAAGTGAGTATTCTTAAATAATCATTTCTTTATTGTTTATTGTTACTTATAAATTCAATTTCATAAAAAGTGTTATCGGTCAGGGTAGTGTAGGTTATGCTGCTGTAACAAAGTGCCCCAGAATCTCAATAAATTAAGTCCATTTCTTGCTAACACTACAAATTGAGAAAGACATAGCAGGGGAGTTCTTTTACTCACAGGCCCAGACTGAAGAGGGTTCTGTGCTAAAATGTGATACCCTAAATACCCAAGGTAAGGAAAAACAAAATGTGGTAAACTGTGTTCTGATTCTTAACACTCCTGCTCAGAAGCTACTCATTTTGCTCCCACTCACATTTTGTTGGGGAAAAAAATAAAAGGAAAGTAAATACATTCAGTGGAAAGAGGGACTACTCTACTTTTAGACGCCAACAAAAGCTGGAGCTTTAGAATACACCAGAACTAAAAAGACTAGTCCTTGATACTTTAAACTGTTCGTATTTGTCTCAATACTGTGGGAATATGGAAAGCTGTGAGAACTCTACCAAAGTCAAGGACATGATCAAATAGCTTAAAGAATACTTATGTGTGTTTTGATTTCAGAAAAGCAGAGGGAAAGCACAAACCAAACAAATGTTTAACTATTAGGAATTAATGAGTCTTCCTTTATGACATAATTTCAGGCAACAAGCTACAAAAAATCACCTATTTCCTAAATTCAGAAATATACTTCCAAATAAAAGGGGCAAACAATGTTATCACGGAAATAACCATGCATATTTTGGGTAATTATTTTCTAATTAAAGACTTTTACTCTTAAATCTTAAATATAAAGCACATAATATATACTCAATTTCTCATTCTGGAGCAGCTTAGTCTTTCATTTTAATTAAAAAAAAAAAAAGATCCTAAATGAGTTGTTATAAAGCACTTCAGAGATCCTTAAACCAAAAAACCGTTTTCCTGCATTTCTGCAATGTAATTAAAACTATACTCTTACCCCATTATAAACTGTTTTTAACCTAAAAATGATTGTCTAATAGAAATCTTATTATTCAATGCTGGTGAGACACCAAATACTTTTCTATTTTAATTAACAAATTGTATTTCACCAAAATTAAAAACCTTTGCTTGTTTAAAGATACCATTAAGAAAATGAAAGGCAAAGCACTGGAAGAAAGCTTTCACAATACACACATCCAACAGAGATCCATATTCATAACACACAAAAAAATTAACACAATATAATAATAATACAACACAACTCAATAAAAACAATACCAAAACAAAAAGGTCAAAAGAACTGAACTGAGATCTCCTAAAGAATATACACAAAGACCAATAAGTACATGAAAATATGCTCAACACATTCAAGCATCAAGATAATGCAGCTTCTCATAAAGTTCAACATATGTTTATCATTCCACTCAGCAATTCCACTCTTAAGCATCTACTCGAGAGAAATCAAACAATATGTTCACACCAAAACCTATAAACCAATATTCACAGCAGCCCTCTTCATAACGGCCCGCAATCTGCAACCCAAAAGTCCGCCAACTGTGCTACATCCATATGACAGAACACCATACAACAAATAGGAAGGAACTACTGATGTGCACAATAATATAAACAGGTAAACTTTTAGCTAAACAGACCCAGAAAAAAAAAAAAACTCAAATGACTAGAATCACACATGAAAGGGGTACATTAATATGAAGCTTAAAGAAACAAAGAGTATTATAAAGGAATATTATGAACATCTGAATGGGAAAACTGGACAGGTACGTGAAAAATAATGAAGTTGGACCCCTTATATCACACACAACTATTAACCCCATATGGGTAAAAGAGCTCTAAATGAAGAGGTGAAACTATAGAATTCTTAGAAAAGACACATAGGGTTGAATCTTCATAATCTGGGATCTAGCAATGTATTCTTAAATATGACACCAAAGCACAAGTTAAAACTAAAAACTTTTTTGCTTCAAAGGACATTATCAAGAAAGTGAAAAGACAACACAGAATAGGAGAAAATATGTGAAATCATTTATCTGGTAAGGAACTTCTATCTACAATATATAAAAAACCTTTACAAATCAGTAACAAAGAGACAATCCAATTTAAAAATGGAAAAAGGGTATGAATAGACATTTCTCTAAAAAATGTAAACAAATGGCCACAAAAGGTACATGAAAAGATGCTTGACAACATTACTAATCAAGCAAATGCAAATTAAAACCACAATGAGGTTCTGTCACAGAGTATTTTACTCTGAATGGACACAGAGGTATATTATACTGGAGATAAATGCAAAATAAAGCAGACAAGTTTCCTGTATTTATATTCAAGGCCAGAGTGGCAAAGAGTACGCAGAGAGATGAAAAACAAGCAAATAAATACATAATTAAATAAATGCATAATTCCACATAATAAGTGCTATGAAGTAAAATGAAGTAAAAGTGGTTAGTAAAGTGAGACATGGTTAGAGAAATCAGACAAGCAATCAAGGCAGGGTAAGAAATTATGAAAGGATTGTCTACACAGATACTATACTAGGTGCTTCACTTGCATTCTCTCAATCTTCTGAATACCAAATGAAGTACAGTTATCACCCCCATTTTAATAACTAGAAGAGAATAAGTAACTTGCTCAAAAACCCAGGTCTCTTGACTCCAACCAGCATGACATAAAACCACTGAGGGTGGAAAATGAAGCTATTTTTTTTAAAAGTTCTAATTGTTACAGATTTTAAGCAGAAATTTGAATTTTGGGCTTCCAAGTAAGGACCCCCTTAGTCTTTGCATGTAAGACAAATGAAGCCAAGAATTGTTTGATAGTATAGAGAAAGAGAAAGAAAGCAAGTGGCAGGAGCTTTGTTTCTTTAAAATAATGTCACTTGCTCTATTCAGACTTTACTTCCAAAAAGCTGAAGAACTACTCGTTATCAAGAGAATTACAGTTTTAATTCTTCCAGGAGTCTTTAGAAGGTATTCCACTGTCTTCAAGCTTTTCAGTGTTATAAATGGAAAATTCTTTGCCTATTTTTTTCTCCTTTGTAGGCAACTTATTCTTTCTGACTGGAAAAGTTCATATATCTTCTTCACTGTGCCTTTTCATCAATACAGCATGGAACTCCATAAACCTTATCAACCTCGAGACCTGGTTTTTTCTCTGCTTATTATTTGTTTAAATATTATTGATCTCTTCCATCAGTTTTTTTTTTCTTTTTTACCTTTTGGACTCCTATCTACATTAAGTTTTAAAATAACGCTGACTTCCTGGGTTTACTTATTTTTTGCTTCATGATTTCCATATGCTAATATTTTGCTCTGTATTGGGAGATATTTCTCATATATGGGTATAAATGTTGGGATATTCCAAACAGTGAGAATCTCACAGGTGTTATAAGACTGTATACCTCTATTATCTTTGGGACTATTTTCTGTGGAAGTCAGAATGTTGTCCCCTCCTGTCTAAGGAACCGAGAAGTCTCCAAGAGAATCGCAGATATAAGGAGAGATGGGAGTTTGAGATACAGGTAGTGTGAAGGCAATGGGACTTAAATAAAGATTCAAGAGATTTCTTCATTAGTTTAGAGGCCCCATACTAGAACTTGCACTTAGCTACTATTTCAAGATGTGTATTAGTTACGGTCATTTGGAAATAACAGAAACCAACTGTGTCTACCTTAAACAGAACTGAAAGGAAGGTGGAGGACCAATCTTAGAAAACAAATTAAAAGCTATAGAGCAAGTAGAAGGGCGTACAATTGTCTTTTAGTAGGAACATTACAGCTGGGCTACTCCCAACACTGCAGCAAAAAACAGCTCCTATGAATGATTCCTTAATATCTCTAAGACTTTGTACTCAAAATTCTACTTTACAGAAAGAGCATCTGATTGACCAAACCAAGGCCATCCCTGACCGTCAAAGGGTAGAAAGAAGAAAGGTCTGACTCTATGAGCTTCTGTATTCCTCCCCAAAATGATAACCCAGTTTTAAATTTCCAAAGTCAGAAAAGGAGTTGGGTAGTAGTCAATCAAATTTAAAACAGAAAAAAAATTTTAAATGTCCATTATGACTCCAAGATCTTATATCAGTTATTTTGTGAAAGATCTATATACAATTTGCTTTTAAAATGGAATTTCAAAGAACTAACACTTGGGTAGTCTCAAAAAATCATATGATATATGTTCAGAAAAAGAAGAAATCATTTAGCTTTTTTGAGACTATATCTGTAGATAGGGAGAAATGAATATGATCTAAAGGTAGAGACTGTTGATTTCTAAAAAAAATTAGACCTGTTAAATAAAATATAAAAATTCTATCATCAACGTTACTATAATGAACTCTATGACCTTTGTTTTCAGTAGCTAGTTTAATTACACAGGTATTAAAGTTTTTAAAAAATAATCTCAGACTGTATTTTGTTCTTTTCAATGGTAGCGAAATAGCATCTATGAAACACATGGGTTGTTAGACTTTTAAACTAGCATTTAAAAAAAAAATGTTAATAAAGTGCAAACAGGAGAAACCAGGAAGTCTATATCACATACTCATAATTCAGGTTGAGATTTCAGCAATAAATAATAGTAATTAAGAAAAGCAAATATTTATTTAATGTTCACCATACAGGTACTCTAAGTACTTTACAAGTATTATCATGCTGATCCTCTCAAGAACCCTGTTAAGTATGAGAGGTATTCTCATTTCACATATAATGAAACACAGAGGTAAGGAAGTACCCCCTGATCTCACATACTATAGGTAACCAGTGGGGCCAGGATACAAGCCCAGAGCATGAGCTTTACAGCAATTCGTTCTGCTGCCACCTTAAGACAGTGATAATGTGGCTTCGCTCTATCTTTAAAAATATCAAATGTATTCACTATTCTGCATCACTTATAGATATGATTAACCTGAAAATAAGCCAGCAATTCATCATCTAGGCAAAAACATTTTAAAAATTAAGTTTGTACACTAATCTCTCAAAACCAGTCAGATTCGAGCAAAAAAGGGGGGAAACAAGGCTTCCAATTCTTTCACCCAGTTGTCAAAGTAGAAATCTGCCTAATAGAAACATTTCAGAGCTCCTTAGCTACACTCAAATTCAGAAAGTATGATATATAAGCTATCAGAGGTATCGGTGTACTTGAGGATACACCTCCTAACAGGTTCCTGAAAGCTAATTAAGTATACAGAAGAGTCTACCACCAATCTTGTTTCCCACAATAACTGTGTTACATCTTTAATAGCAGCTGTATCCTCAATTATATTTTGATTACAGATTCAAAGGTGCCCTCTCCTTCCTTCAACTTTTATAAGGCACAAGAACTTAAACAGAAGAAAGCAATATGTGCTGCCAAAGCCTACTGAGGATTGCGGGACTAGGGGACTGTGGGAATCCATACTTTAAAAATTCAAGTCCTACATCTAGTCCTTTATTTCAACAGAACTGGAATATAATGAACACTTTTGATTATGTAATTGTGGGAGGGCGATTAGGAGAAAAAAGGAGAGGAATATAAATTTCAATAAGATATTAAAAGCACTGATAAAATAAAAATTTCAGAGAGGTGCAGATGGGAAAATAGAACCCTGAAGCCTAGAAAGAAGAATATTGCAAGAAAGTGAAAGTGTATGAAAGTCTATGACTAATGACAGGAAACTCCAATGCATATGACAAGGTGAGACGAGAAAAGATGAAGGTAGGAAAGCTGAAAGTCTAGAAGATTAGGCAGGAATACAAATCAAGTTCCATAACAGTTATCATATAGTAGCTATCACAAGTTACTTTAGAGTTTTGGTGATCAGAGAATATGTTGTAAGTTCAAGCTTTTCAAGGTAGTTTTATGTAGTGACAGTCCAAGATGTACCTATTTTAGGAGACTTCAGAGAAAATGGTAGAATCAACTGAAAATGAAGATGTCAAAGATCAGAACAGACAGGATATCCAAAGGGTCATGTCAATAGATACTGAAGTGGCAAAGGATAATTACAGAGAATGTGATAAGGAAGTTATACATTAAGCATTGTAATAATTTGGGGAAAACTGAAAAATATATTAGAGGCTGTAATAGATGGTTATTAAGAGGGAAAAAATCTTAATGGCATCATCACTGTATCTTTAAACATGACATATATATTTGAGTTTTATCATAAGGATACTGATTCAACTGAAATGGATATCACTCAGGAAGACAATTGTGTAAACCAATCCGCCATGGGCTAACCAAACATCCACTATCCTATGTATGAAGAAATAGATGATATGCTCAAGAGAAACTATGCTGTCTCCTAGAAGCTTGTTTTAGATTTCAAAATGAAAAATTTAATACAATAAAGCAAAATCTAAAATACATATATGTTAGATATATATATGATAAAGAAATGCCAATTAAATATAATTTCATATAATCTCAATACTGAAATGCTTAAAAAGTTCAATTTTGTTTGAAATTACTTTTCCTCTAGACTATGGAACATGCTGAAAAAAATATTAAGCTTTGAATACTGTATTTGAATCACTCACTCAAAACTTCCTAGTACTAATAAAATAGCTGGTGTTCAATTTTAGAAACCAAGAAAAAGGCTTTGCCTTAGTACTAGGTGACTTTCCTTGAATCAACCTAAAGCATCCAAATATGTCATCTAATTCAGTAAAAATTTGTACTTTATAATGGCTCTGACTGAAGCTAGGGTAGAAATTTGCAGTCTTTTAAAGAGACTGTGAATTAACTAAATTTGATAATAGTAATCCATCAAAATTTAGTTCCACACCAGTTAGTATTTGACTTACATTTGGAAAGCCAATGTTGTGAATCTTGTTCTTAACAAACTTTACATTATCATCTCTCTCCTTTCCTTTTGATGGAAAAGAATTGCTTCTAAAAATAAGAAGTAAGAAAGCCCTTCTTACTTATTCTAAGGGTTTCCACCACAATAAAAAAGAGAGAGAATATTACCTTTATTTAAAATTTTATTCCTGTCAGGTTGATCTTACAATTTAGATATCATCAAACAATACTTACCAATACATACATCGATTTTCCCTTTAATAGCAGCTTCGTGGAGAGGCGTATAGTTCCAGTTATCCCTGGCATTTGGATCGGCTCCTTGGCACAGTAACAGACTCACAACCTCGGCATGGCCAAAAGAACAGGCATTATGAAGCGGGATGAGACCTCCATCATCGCGAGCATGGACATTAGCACCCATCTGTAGCAAGTGTTCTACGACATCCTTCCTTCCAAAACCTAAAAATTAAGAGGGGAAATATATATTAAATCAATTTTGTAAAAAGAACCATTAGAATTACTTTAACAATATTAACAATACGAACTGAAGTACTATGTTCTACAGTCAAAAGGGTAAAAAACAGGGCTGACATTCAAACAAATTCTCTCATATCACAGAATTTAGAACTAAGAAAGCTCTTTCTTTAGTCTTTGGGCAGTTCATTTCAAAAAATGTTTCTTCAACACCAATTATGTGCCAGGCAATGGTGCTAGACATACAAAATGAATAAGACTCCTGTCCAAGGCATTCACTTTCCTCTATGCTTCACAAGACAAAAATCAAATGTATAAAATCCACCTCTATATTTTAAGAGATTAAAGGTTATTTAGATACTGCTGACTAGCAAATTGAAGACAAATCATAACATTCAACATTCCATAAGGAAAACTGGAGAAAAAAATGTATGGATATCAGAAATATGTGATATCTTGGTTACAAGTTATTTTAAAAGGAAGAACCAAAGATAATACTGAACTGAAATATCTACTCTTGGGACTGGTGGCAAACTAAATGAAATGCATAATTAAGTGAAACAATTCATGTTTGGATTTACTGAGTTTGCAGAAACAATATGATAAACAAGTGGGAATATATACATTTGAAAATACAGAAGCAGAACATTGGTAAGGAGTATCACAATTTTCAGACAGAAAGAAAGGGGAAAAACAAGCCAAAAAGGGTCTGGAGCAACATAAGGACTAAGCAAACACTGAGAAAGATAAAAAAATACCAAGAAAGTACGACATAATGGGAGTCAAGGGTGACACCATTATGCAACATCCAGCATGATGAAGATTTTAGTGAGATCAACGAGAAGGGGAAAAACAGCCACTGACAATTTTGAAGCACTTGTAGTACAGTGATGAAATGACAAGCTACACTGAAATGTGTTGTTAAAAAAAAAAATTCAAATATTAGTATTTTTACCTTTACCAGCTAATAACTTTATTAATAATTCTTTTTTTCCTACTTTAGATTTTGTTAGGTCTTACTGGCTAGGTATCACTATCTCCATGTTATTACATACTGTGTAATGCTGTTACAAAATAACATCCCAAATAAAACTAAAAAGCAGTAAAAGAGTCATATTTCCCTCCACTTCATGTGCAAAGTAATTAAATAAATGAGAACTGCGGGGGAAAATTATTTTGATATATGTTTTCCACACTATCTATAGAAAAATGTCTCCAAAGTAAGATATAGTCCCACAGACACATATATCAAAGTAAGAATTATGTTTCCATAGAAAATGCCCTTCAAATTAAGCTTTTGGGTAAAAATAGGTAAATTTTGTAGTAGAACTGGAACATCGAAAAGTAAGTGTATGTGGTAATATAGCTATCTCTACCTTGCTGTTTTTGCTTTTTTTTTTAATGTCTGCAGAACTGAATAGATGTTACATTCTGTTTAATTCTCTAACATCAATGTTCTTTCTTCCCCTACTATCACAATTCTATTCTTCCCCTGGGCCACAGGCACCTTCATTGTCCATAAAGATTTTATGATTTTCCCTCTCTATAGTCTGAGTAAAGCCCAAGTGCAAATTCACATTTCCCTAAACAATACATTAACATGTTTAAGAATTTCCTTTCTTCCCTAATAAACACAGTTAAGCTAAGATACTTCATAACTTATTAGCATTTTAAAAAGTATCCTTTATAACTTTAAGCAAAAGAGCAAAGAATGTTTACTTTTTACTAAAATTTTTTATCTAAAATATAAAAAAAACAAAAATGCTCAGTATTATCAAGAATGTGGTGAAATGAAATATAGAGGGCAATCTGGTGATTGGAGGGGAGTTGGGGGGCTGGGAGAAAGGGGTGAAGGGTTAAAGAAGTACAAATTAGTAGTTGATAGATGGTCACAGGGATGGGAGCACAGAGTAAGGAATGCAGTTACAATTTTTAAAAGGAATAATGTTGTTGCTTATACACATACTTATGGTTCGGTTCTATAAAATACAAAAGAGAAATCAATGAACAATCTTTCTCTGATCCAGCAAAGGTCACTAAAAATTAAGACAATGTAGTGTTCTAATTTTTACCAACAAACAGTAATTGCTGTAACAGACTTCAAATCTGAGAAGTATACAAGAGTATAATTTAACTTTTACAGAAAATTATTTTTGCTCAATGTACATACCCTATCCCTGACAACAATAAAAATAACAATAATAATGGTAATCCCAAATGACTGACGGGCATTAGCTCCTTGTTGTCACACCCTGTGAGAGACACCACTATCCTCATTTTACTGTTGAGGAATCCTTTTGCTCAGTTCTGATAGTCATGAACTGTAATTCCAACTATATATCTCAACTCTGTCTACTCTCCAGTGCTACCACCTTGGTTTCAAGCATCATAATCTCTTGGTTGGACTTCAGCATATAACCTTCTAGCTGGTCTCTCTCTGCTGTCACATCTGCTATCCTACAATTCATACATAAAGAGTAAGCAGAATGATCTTTTCAAGGTATATATCAGATTAGGTTGCTTCCCTGCTTAAAATCTTGCAATGGATTCCCATAATACATATAAAATTTTACTGCAAACTCCTTATGACCTACAAGGCTTTGGGTGAACTGGTCCCTCTCACCTCTCAAACCTCTCATGATATTTCACTCACCCTGTCTTTCATTTTCTGTTCCCTGAATAGAACAAACTAAGGGACTTTGCACTTGTTATGTACTCTGCCAAAAGGCCTGGGACCCAGATCTTCACACGGCTAGTTCCTTCTGTCAACCAATTCTCAGCCCAAAGATAAGCAACTAAGACTCTGTCCACTCAATTTAAAAAGTCACCCTCGCTCACACTCATACTCTTTCATCATTATTTTCAGTATCACTCAGTTTTACTATCCTCCTGTATTTAATCACTCCCTGAATGGACCTTGTTTATTTATTTGTTTACTTGCCTTTTATGTCTCTCCTACTCAAGATGTTCTATGAAAAGAAGTCCCCTTTTTTATGAAATGTCTGTATCTCCAGTACCTAGAATAGTACCTCATTATACAGTATGGCCTCAAATAATAATTCATTGATTATATATATAACGTTTACTTACTTCATAGTAATTAGGCCAAAATAGTAAGTAAGCAGTTTTTATTTTATATTTTTAATTTATAAAAAGAAAACAGATTTAAAGGTTTTTCCAACTGTGATATCAGA
This sequence comes from Eonycteris spelaea, assembly GCA_003508835.1. Lineage (NCBI taxonomy): Eukaryota > Metazoa > Chordata > Mammalia > Chiroptera > Pteropodidae > Eonycteris > Eonycteris spelaea. The sequence goes on along the minus strand of PUFA01000043.1, from coordinate 4,972,720 downwards.
AATATTTAAAATATATACACACCAAGTTTTCATAAAGGAAAATCATCTGTAATGTCAACTCCACAGATAATTACTATGAACATTTTGATGATTATGATTACATATTTTTTTCTTTACAAGTATATGTGTGTGTGTGTGTATATTTAAACATGTCTTTTTTTTGCCATTTTGCTTTTCAAATATCACAGATTTTTCTTCAGGTAAAAATTAAAAATTTATATATCATTTTCGTATGGATACTTAACATTGCATTACATGGATATGTCATAATTTATTTAGTTGGGTGGTCTCATCATTATACAAAGGAGATTTCTGCCATTATAAAAAAAAGTTAAAATAAATTTCCTTGTACATGTATTTTGTATATTTGCCCAGTTCTTTATTTAAGATAAATTCCTCAAAGCAGAAGTATTAGGTCAAAGGCCATACATTTAAAATCTCTATGCTGCCAAACTGTCCTCTAATTCATTCTATCAATTTTCATTTTCGACCAAAATGCTTGAGAACACTCATTTCTCCATCCTTTATAAATTAATATAATTTACAAACTTCATAAGCAGAGAGACAAAAAATAAGAATGTTATTTACATTTTGGTTCAGATATTTGCATTTTCTTTTGAAAATGAAATAATAAACACAATTGAAATCTCTCTTAATCTTAGTCATCTACTTTCTTCCCCAGTGAGACCATTACATAAAGCCAATGTTTGTTACACCCATTTTTATACTTTTCATATATGTTTTTAAACACGAGTTTATATATTTATATGTTGTTTAATTATATTTATATCCTTCTATGTACTTCACATTAATATATTTTACATTACATTTCACATTCTATGTTATTAGAATATATTATATACATATTCAATATCATTTGGTTCAGAGGCTATAATTGAGGCAAATATCCACTTTTCTTGCTGGCAAACAAACTCAATTTTACTCAGGAATTGGACAAGAAGTAATATGCTAAGGTTACCTTCTCTTAGGTAATCCTTCCCCCAGTCCAGGGAGTAAATCCTGATTACTATAACCTAGAAAGGTGGTTCATTCCTCTCTGCCAGTGACTGCAATGAGACGAAAGGAAAAGTCTAGAGTCTAGAAGCTTCTGGATTTTTCTCACCACTAAAAGAAAGTATGCAAAGAAGTCCCCTTTCTCCTCTCTCCTTACTTCTCTACTTTTAGAAAATTCTCATATAAAGTTACAACATTTGACCCACTGATACCATGATGGGAAGGTCAAGAGAATTACAGTAATATTGGCACAGAACCCTACTGTGCTCACAGAATACTGAACTCTTGAGCTTCCGACCTCTAGACTTGTCAAGCAGACAATAACTGTCCCTAGGCTTCAAGCTTCTGTTAGTTGAGTTTTGGAATACTTATAGCTGAACCCATGCAAATTGTATAAATATCTACTCATATGTTTACTGACCATTCAAATTTCATCTGCTGACTATCGGTTCACTATCTTGACCCAATTTTCTGTTTGTCTTTTTCTTATTTTGTAGTTCTTCACATATTCTGAACATGCTCTTGAGTTGGTTATATGCGTTATAAATATATTCTCTGTTTATGGCTTGTCTTTGAACTCTGTTCATAGTGTGTTTGATTTCATGCAAGATTTAAACCTTAACAGAACGATATGTATCAATCTTTACCTATGTGGTTTGTGCTTCCTACATGATCTTTAAAATATTTGTCCTATTCCTACACTGTACCTATATATCCTTCTAGATTAACTTCATAATTTTGCTTTCACATTTATATCTTTAATCTACCTGTATGTATGGTGTGAGCTGGAGATCTAATTTTATTTTTTCATATCTTTTCTCTTTGGTCAGTTTGTCTGTTTAATAGTTTAATTAAAAAAAAAAAAACAAGCCTAGATATCCAGCAGGGCAGTGTCAATCCACTTTGTTTCTCTTAAAAAATTATTTTGGCCATTATTGTTTTTTGATGTTCAATATGAATATCTTCAATTTTCATGAAGAAAACTGTTAAAAATTGTTTTACAAGCTTAGTGATTAGAATTCTGGAAAGGTAACAAATTTATAATACTGAGTTGTCTAATATATGTATATACGCCTCCTTCAATTCATATCTGTTAAATTTTATTTTGTGTTTTTCTCCATTAACATCTTGTCCATGTTCATGAACATATTGGGTATGTTAAGGTTGTTGTTGCTTTGGGGATGGAGAGGGTAGTGGTACACTAGGGGAGGTCAGTAAACAGGTCATGTGGAGACTGAGTCCTAAGCAAGGAGTTTGGATTAAGCAGGGGTTTGTCAGCTAGCTACCCTGGCTAGAGCACAGTCAGCAGTAGGAATGATAAGATGAGGCCAGAAAGATAGGCAAAGGTTAGACCATGTAGGGACTTTATATCATTTAGGAACACATTCAGCTGCAAATAACAATAGTAACTAGTGGAGACTAAAAGAAAATGTAGAGATTCACATATTTCACACACCTTGTCTTGTTAAGGCAATGCAGGCCGGTGCATAGTTTAACAACGGCATTCAGACCTCTTTTAAAAAATCTTTCCACTATGGCCTCTGTAGCACTTTTAAGCTTTCTTCCACTTGCTTGTCACCTCCTGGTCACGGAAGAGTGCTACACCTCCAAACCTGATGATATTCATTCAGGTCCCCAAACAGGAAGGGAGAGAGGGCAAGGGGTGAAAAAGGCTTTTGCTTAGCCTTTTTATTATTAAGGAAGCCTCTCCAGATACTTTCACCTGTATCTCAAAGCCAAATATGTGTCAACTGTCCAGCTACCCAAAAAGTCTAGAAAATTAAGTCTTTTATAGCTGACTACACAGATTTGCTGCCTGAACAAAATCTAAGATGTTAGGGAAAATGAATTTTGGGTGGATAACCAATGGTATCTGCCACAGCTTTGTAAAGTCATTAGTAAGAAGTATGGATTTTATTACATGTACCTAGAAAATCATTTGCAAGGGAAATTACTTGATCCCATTCAAGTCTTAAAAGGATTATCAGTGGCTTTGTAAAAAGCAGGATGGACAGGGTCAAAAGCAAAACCAGAGCAAGTTAAGAAAAATTTTGCCATAGTCTAGGCAAGAACTGATAATGGTGGTTTGGAATAGGATAGTGGCAGCATAGATGCATCAAAAAAGAGAAAACTGAGATAGGTTTTAAAGCCAGAATGACTGGTTCCCAGGTTCCTGGCTTAAGCAACTCAGTTTATGGAGGCGCCATTTGGGTGGGAAAGGGTCAGGGCAAACAAATAGCAATAAAAAGTTCACTCTGATGAACTGTTCTTCTCCAATTACTAAACTAAGTAATATAAACCTATTTTGTAAATTTCAGCACATTCTTTCACCTAATAATTTTACACATACAAAAAAATTTCAAAATATACTATGTGGAAAGCATTGTGCTGGTACTGTGAGGAAAAACTAAATTCATAACAAATAATCTAACCCTAATATACTTAACAATTATCCTTATTCTACTGTTAGTTTCAATTAAGGCTATTCAAAAATGTTTCAGTGTCAAATGTGAGGTCACTGGTATCTATTCACCAGGTCTGAGTTTAGAGACAGAAAATTGTTTCTCTTATGTTCAGCATTTTACTGCCTAAAATTAAAACTTCAAAGGAACATCCTTGGTCAATACTAAATCTGCAACTAACAACTATGACTCCTTAAATTTAATAAAAGAAAAAAAACCTAAAGTGTTTGCAGTATTTTAAAGGGATGTTTTTATTTACGGTAGCAAAGTCACAGCTCAAAGATATTTTTCAGTCTAATTGGACTGTCAGCAAAGCCACCAGCATTGTACATCATTTGAACTTCTAAATCCATTGACCTACACTTATATACCCAATGAGAAAATTTAAATTACATCTCCCATAATTATTTTTTTTAATTTTTCCCCTAAATATAACAAGATTATACCCAAAACATACTCAAAGTGACACTAAAATAAGCTTGGGATTGTCTAGGAAAACAATCCATGAAGTCTTATAAATATATATATTTTCCTGACATAAAGGAAATCACAGAAGGTAAGTTGGGAAAGATAAAAAAGGTACTTGGTTACAGATGTGATTTGTTCATTATTCTCTCTGAAAACTTTAGGGAAAACTAGAATCTAAAATATTAGATTGAGTCGGCTTTAGCTCAAGCAGTTACTTCGCCATGGCAGACGACTAAAATATTAGGTTGACCTACTTACTTTCTTAAGCATTATCAATCCACTTACACTCAAATAAAAAACAAATAAAAACTCTTAACAATAAATGACAATAAAGTTACTTTCAATGAAACAAAATTCAGCTACAACACATTTATATAATAGCTATAAGATTGTTAAAGTAATTTTTCTTTACTGGCCAAAAGACTCATCTTTCACCAATTCAACACTGGTAGTTCCAGACATCTGTGAGCATCTGAAAAGGTCCACTAAACACTGTAATTTATAGTTTTACTATATTGAAAATATGAATCATATCTATATCCTGGCTGATGTGCAGAAGGCAGTCTCAAAATTAGAGAGGGGTACTTAGTGGAGCAGACCCATCTCAATGTGATTTTCTAATTCTACTTTCTTGCACAGGCCTATCTTCTAAAATTTTCTAAAGTTTTCAGTTTTACTGAATTTTACCAAGGAAATGACACACTATAGTTTCCCTAATCTGGAGTTTGGGGAATATCTTGTGACATATTCTTTAAAAATGTCAAGAGTTTTCTATATTCCGGAAAGTATACAGAATTCATGCAGTCCAATATACACAGAACCACAGATACCCAGTAACAGAGTCCTGCTTACTTTATAAGAAACGTTCTATGACAAAGAAACATACATTTTCTATTTAATACTCAAAGTCATTATTCCTTCTTCTTCTAATTTCAATTCTAACTATATTACCCTTTAAATAAAGAACTATTTCACACTTCATTAGATCAGGAGTCACTCTTAAGCAACAGGGAGTATATTCCCTGTTGTTTCCAAAATAACGATTTAGAAAACAAACCACAAAATGACTTTTATAGTCAACAAAGTTACATGTTTTCCATTTGCCAAAGGCAGATTCCGATTAACTTTTCCATTTTATAGAACCTGATTTAGATAGGAAAACATTTGTGCTTAGATAAAAAAAAGAGTTATTTAATTAGCAAGTATAGTCACGAATGTGTGTGTTCCTCAAACTCATCAAGAAACTACCAGAAGCAAAAGGGTAAGGAATCCCAGATTCCAGCAAAAAATAAACAAAACAAACAAAAACAACAAAAATTAAAACAACACTGTAAGAAATCATTCCTCATTGGGGAAGAAGAAGAAAAGGCTGGGTGGGTGCCACTGTGAGAAGAAACATCAATTTAAAAGCTGAAGATCAGATATTCCAGACAGAAGACAGGCCATAGGAAAGTTTTCTGAGTCCTTTTTACTCCTTAACATTGCCCCACTGTCTCCTATGCCAAAAGCGGGGTAATATCAAAGCAAATAAACCTTAGCTGGGGTAGGAAGCAAAATACAGATAGACTCCCAATTAGGCAATTACAAGGAAGGTGACAGCGCTTAGAAAAGGGTCAGAGAAATCCTGAGCAACTAGGGTGCAGCTGAGCAAAAATCACCATCCAGAATCCCTCTACTTTTGAGGCATGTCCCTATTGGCCTCAAACCTCTTGGAGGACCAAAACCTAGAAAATAGGCTTTCACCATCTCTAAACCCAATCCCAATCAAAACCCTTCCTCTCGTACAAATGTAATATTGGCCCAAATAGCTGTTAGTTCCTAGGGAATATAAACTCACAGCGGAAAATAATGAGATGTCTAAGGAGTGCAAGCACCATGACAGAACAACAAAACAAAAGCAGAATTAATAGACCAAAAAATGACATTTAAAATTGGCGAATTAAACGTTCCTAGAGAAAAAAATGGAGAATATTGAAAACGTGACATGAAAAAAAAATCTATCAAGTAAAACCAACTAGAAATATTGTCATGAAAAATATAACAGGACAAATGAAAACACAATGAATTAATTATATAGTAATGGAAACAAAGAATAAATCCCTGAGAAATCAGGTTAAAGAACTCTCCCAAAAAGAATCTGAAAGGAATAAACAGAAGTAAAGGATGAGAGAGAAGAGACAGGATGAGAAAGGATGAGAGACAGAGAAAGACAGGAAGAGAGGAAACATGTAGAAGTAATGACAGCGCTCCTCATAATTAAAGGAAAAGGTAAAATTTCAGATTACTAAGAGTTCATGACGACAGAATGGACAGACACATTATAGTGAAGTCTAGCAATATTAAAGGCTATAAAATTTCTAAATCCTTCAGAAAGAAAACATGGGTCACCTAAAAATAACAGGAATCAGTTGACTTTAGATGAAAGTCAACCTTCTCAATTTTAAGGAAAAGCATTTAGATGTTTAATTTCATATCTAGCCAACTTTTTATTTACATGTAAGTGTAAAATTGAAATAATCTCAGATATGTAAAATCTCAAAGCTAAACACAAAAAGATCCAGTTGAAAGTACGCTCATAAGAACAATTCAGCATGATGAAAAACTAATTCAGTAGTTTGTGTGTGTAGCTATATATCATGAATTAACTCAGTAAAAATCTGCTGCCTCAAGGAACACTGAACAATAAACATTCTAACAAATAATTACAATGTATAGGCTACAAAGATAGATAGCAATGTAAATTTAAATGAGGCTGGGAAAGCTTCCCTAAGGAAGAGATATTTTGAGCTAATGTAAACTTATAAACAAACAGTTAACAAGACAAAAGGATAGAGATAACTATTTCAAGGAGGACGAGGTACAGTATAATCAAAGGAGATATGAAACAGGTTATATATGCAATTATCTAAAAAAATGTTCAGAATGGTTCAGAGAAACAGGAATAGATATGCTGAAGAAACAATAACAGAGAATCAATTAATGTTCTGCCACAAAAATCACGAAGAGGAATAGAATTATCCTCAAAACCAATATATCAGAACTAAAATGCCTTTAAATTATGTATGCAGACAGAAGGCTATGACTGTTCCCTACAAAAGTGGCATAATCAAAATTTCTGCCATATGAACTTGGATATCAGTAAACTGCCAAATGTAGATAAATATCTGTTATACAACAATTTTAGAAATTAGAGAAAACAAGCTAAAAAGACTTAAATTACACAGTTTTCAGTCCACCTCTCTTATTTCAACATTGGACTTAGTATAAAGTTACTTTTACTTTGGAAGTAGAGAGGGTGATGTTAAACAGCATAATGAATTAAACAAAACAACTAGAACTCAAAGGAAAAAGACTTTCAGTAATTACTCTTTTAGTTCATTTCACAGACTCAAAGCCCAGAGCTCCTATAAGGCTGTAGCTTCATGAATACCAAGCCAGTTTTTCCTCTGAGATAGTAACTACCTTTAAGCTTATATGTAGCGAGTTAACAATTGTCAAAATATTTATTAAATTATAAAAGGTTGTCCAAATACCAGATGTTCTTAATCTTACTAGACTCAGGAGTCTTAACCTGGGTTCCATGTGTGCTCGAGCAATGATTTTCAACCCCATCTGCACATGAAAAATCGCCAGAGAAGTTTTTTTTTTTTTTTTTTTTTTTTAAAAAAAAGCCCTATCCCTACTCCTGCGATTTGACTGGCCTAGGGTTAAGCATCATTCCTCTCAAAGTGAGCATCACAACAGTATGTTGATGGGGTTTGTTAAAAATGTGAATTCTCAGACTCTACTCTAGACCAACTGAAAAAAAAATGGGGGGAGTGTGGCCTAGCAACCTGTTTTAATAGCTCTAGTGCTTCTGGAAGTTTATATCCGTCGAAACTTACAGGTAAAATTTGGTTTAAGAATATCTTTCTGGAAAAAATGTCCATACCTTTTAAAGATTCTCATAACTCTTAACAAAATTAAGAACCACATGTATTTGCAGCTTTCAAAGTGTGATCTGTGGACCCCTCGTGTCCCTGAGACCCTCCCTATATGGGGGTCTAAGAGGTAAAAACTATTTACAAAATCATACTAAGCCATATTTTGCCTTTTTCACTGTCAAGACAGTGACAGTGCTTGATTTTATAACGCCGTGGGTTGGTCATTTGGAAAATGTATTTATGGTGTTCTTGATGACAAAAAAGCAATGGCAGATAAAAACTTCTGACACCTTGGCATGACAGTGGCACGAAGTGAACCATTAGTCATTGTATTCTTCATCACCAGACTCTCATAGTTAAACAAGTAAAAAAAAAAAAAAAGGCCCCCAGTTTCACTTAAGAATGTCCTTCATGAAAATGTAAGTATTAATTTTATTAATATTAATATTCTTGTGAAAAAATGAGAAATACACACTAAGCACTTCCATTATACACCAAATATGGCTGTCCTGAGGAACAACTCTTAGCACTTGTTTGAGCTCAGTCTGACCCATGTGTTTGGCGACATTTTCTTGAGAATGAACAATGTGTGAGTTTGTCACTTCAAGGAACACAATTAGCATTTTCTCCCAATGATAAAATTTGAGTTTTCAAACAAAAATAAAAATTTTGTAAAATTTGCATCCATCACCATAAGCTTAAAAGTTTCCCAATACTTAAATATTTTTTGATAAGATTGGTGGTGATATTAACAAATGTGCTTATTATAAAATGAAACATGCCAACATTTGGAAGGCTGTAAAGCTCAGTAAACTAATAAATTTTCAAAATATGAATAGGTATAAGAGCCATTCAAGCAAGATAAACCAATGGATTTTAACATAAAAGTATAAAAAATTTATTGATATGGATTCAGATTCCACATTGCAAATAACTTTTAGGAAAATACTATTTTATCAACTTCTAGTGTAGTGTCAAAAAAAAAATCTAAGATTACCTGAAAATGCTATTAAAAGATCCTTCTTCTTTCCAACTATGTATCTGTTTAAAGCAGGTTTGTCTCCATATACTTCAATACAAGTTAATAAAAACAACAATGGCACGCAGAAGCAACGAGAATTCACCTGTCTTCTATTGTCAGATATTAAAGTGATTTGCAAAGTGTAAAATAATTCTTCTCTTCTCATTAATCTTTGCTTTAGTAAATATTTACTTCTCAGTAAAAGTGTGATTTACCTCTAACACATAATAGAGTTTAGTGTCATTTTTTAAATTTCTTAGTTTTAATTCCCAATGATAAATTTCCATAGACATACTCCACATAAAAGTTCTAGCAATTATTTTTAAGAGTATAAAAGAATCCTGAGATCAGCAAGTTTGAGAACCACTACATTTTGACTATAAACTTCCTCAGGGTCAGGAAATAACATCATTCTCACCATCTTCCTCTTCATAGCACTTATATTTATTGACTTATTACTGAACTACTATAAAACCTTAGGGCTCGTGTCAGATATCTGAGAAATAGACCAAAGGGGAAAAACACACTATGGAGTTGTTTTAGTGAATGTTAATTAAACTCCTTTAAATTTCTATAAACGCTCCGTTCATACTTAGTTTCATACTGCCAAAGAACGACCACATTTACTCTCAGAAATATGAATTACAGAAGAGATGAAAGGGTATCCTCAACATATCAGTAAAACTCACTCTATTGAATAAGCGATTTCCATATTTCATGTTGGTAATACTAAGAAATGAGTTCTATGACAATAGAGAGACCAAAACACCCACTATGATAGATACCCCCTTTTAAAATTTTTAAAGTGTTGTAAAATACCTGCAACACAAAATTTACCATCTTAACCATTTTTAAGGGTCAGTTCAAGGGCATTAAGTATTTTCAAATTGTGACTCCCATGTTTTATTTATTATTCAAAACGTTCCTTTTTTTCTTGACTGCTTTCATGAATCAAAACACACAGCAGTTTATCTTCAAGATTTCCTAACAATTTTAAGTAGTCTTTTAAAGAAAGGAGTCGCTAAACTATCCCCTTCCATTTAATTATGAGGCTCTTCAAAGATTACTTCCAATCCCACTTTTTATGGTTATAAAGCAATTGATCAAAAGATCAGAGGCCAACATTCTAATAATTGCAAATGTTCCAATATCCTACTTACTAAAAAACATAGCCTCAATCAAATCCTAGTCAATATGTTAAGAAAGCCTCTATATGCAGTTTTGCCTTATTTTAAAAGTCTAGGAAAAGAGCTGGGGGAAAATAAGTCAAAATGACGATATTAGCTGCCTTGGGGTAGTGAGATAATGGGTTACTTTTTACTATACTTTCCCAAATTTTGTACTAATACTTTTATTTTCATTAAGTAAATTTGAGAAATAATAACAACTACTAAATTACAAAATGATTCAAAAGTGTTTCTCATTGCTATCAACTTTGTATTTGAGTAGCATGGGCCAAATTATTTTAGGACAACCAAATGTGGGTTTAAACCTGGCTCCATCACATGTGACCTTGAATAAGACACTAATCTCAGATCTCAGTTTCTTCATCTATAAAACAGTTAAAACATACCTCATATAGTTGCTGTAAAGATTAAGTAAAATTACATAGGGATAGCACAGAAATCACTCCAAAGCAGTTGTTGCTATTTTTGTTAGTTTTTATATTATTCTTTACTAAAAACAGCAAAACTAAATTCATTCATGTATATGTCAACAGAGCAGGGAAAGCACTTTGATGACAAAGGACTAGACTAATACATAAGAATTATTATTTACACATTTAAGAAAGTCAGAAAATCAGAAATCACCAACTTATCAGTAAAACTCACTCTTTAACTCTTACAAAGTTATACTTACTCAAACATTTATTGAGCACATACTATGAACAACTCACTAAATTAAATACTAAACTCTTATTACATACTTCGATTCTATTGCTTTCATAAACTTCAAGTAGGGTAACAGTAACACTTTACAACTGTTAAATTTTTGTGGATTTTTTTTCAGAGGGGAGAAGGGGCAACCAAGTTTCTAATAGCTTACTATAAGTTTTAAACTAGTCCAAAGTTTTATTTTTTTCCAAATGAGAATACCTTCCTGCAACAATGAAAAGCACAGCTTGGCATCTGTTCTCAAGACATCACAAAAAAAGAACTAAATGTGTTTATTAAGTATAATCCCATGTCATTTTTTCCTTTAAAAAAAAACAAAAAAAATTTCTGTTTTTTTAACATAAGAACAATCTGAGCTTTTGGAAATGTAGAACTGCAAAAAGATGGATAAGGATGTCAAAATGGTTTCTATAATTGGTAAATATATTAGAATGAAGACATCTTTTCAGTGTCTATTTAACACATACATATCCTAGGTTTTCAAAAGCATATAACTGGGTGTCATAAGGTTTAGGTTATTTTATTTTATTCATTTTTTCTGGTTTAGGTCATTTTTAAATTATACTTATGATACAGGGACTTCAGTTTTAAGATTTTTGGTCAACCAGTAAATTCAAAACAACTTTTCAGTTTGTAGTTAACAAAAATAATCTATTAAAAGCCTCTTCACTTTTTTGTTAAGTCTACCACAGGAAAAAAAAAAGTTGCAAGCCTAAACAAACAAACCAACAAACGACCACCACCAACCATTAGTTTGTATTACACCAAAAGGGCAAGAGGGAGAGGAAACTTAACATCACTTTATTTCCCCTTTCTACAATTAAAAAAAATCAGTAGTCTAAATTCAACAGGGAGCTGACACACAGAAAAGTTTTGGAGAAAACAGCCTCAAAAACAAAAAAAAGTTTAAGCTACAGTGCTTTAATTCTATACACAAGACACCTGAACAGACAAAACAAGTTTCCACTTGACAAAGAACCCAGCAACTCACAATTGGGAAAAACAATCTTGGAGATCTGATGAAGCCTTAAAAGGAAAACCCGGTAGGCACACAAAAACAAAACACTCATAACTTGCATCAATTACTTGAAATCAAATGAATTTTAGAAAATAACCCTTAATGTTAGCCTGAGCACCTAGGCTTTAGTAGAAATTCCCAAAACCCCATCCAACTCAATTCCTATTATGAATCCATATTGATGATACAGGCATTAGGGCCCCCAAATCAGGGTTACATCCACCTGTCAGAAGAATAAATATAAGCCAAAGTAACTTCAAAGACCCTGGCATAGGGGACAAACAAGAATTTAAGAGACACTTGTCTCTACAACTGTCTCTACTACATTTTTACAATTACCCAAAATGTTTCTTTGTCCATGAAGCAAAGCAGGCTATTAAATATATTAATAAGCTACTCTAATGTTTTCACCTGTATTTCATCACAAGACTCATGATGATGTTTATTCCTTTCCAAAATCTAACACTACAATAAAATGCATTTTCTTAGCATCACTTAAATTCCTTGATTACCTTTCTTCTCGTGGGCTCTAAGCTTAAAATTCCATTTTAAAACATATTTATGCTCACAATCTGGCTTTCTATGGCATGCCTTCTATCTCTCAAAGAATCACTTCGGATCTGAAAGGAAGGAACACACCTATTCTGCAACCTATTCAGTTCCTTAGGAAGGAAGGGAATGACCCAGAGGAGAGAAAGGAAGGCAGGCAACTCGACTAAACTTGTCAAAACAAAACTACATAAATGGACTGGGGGAAGACACCTTATCTATAAAATGCCCTTGGCAGAATGTCTCTGGTTGAGGTGCCCTAGAAAATGGCATGTAGGCTATATCAACTGATATAAAGTTCCATAATTTAAAAACTGAGAAGCTTCGTCTATTCTAGGTCAGAGCTCCATGCCCAAAATAAGAAGCACAAGAGAGGACAAGTTACCCCCAAGATCTCGGACCTCTATTTTTATCCTTGAAATTATTTAGCAATTAATTTCTATAAAAATGAACAATGGGAAAAAATTGAGGTCAAATCCCACGCAAAGTTCTTACAGAGAATTTGAGCAGAATCACATCCCTACAGATAACATATACCAGAAAATGTCCATAAAAGACAACATTATGATCTACTATTTCAAAACTAGTTAAGAGACGATATGAAAATGATGTAAGTTATAAAGAATAGCACATATCCTCATTAGAAACAAGATGGCAGAACTCAGGAAATAATTTAAAAAAAAAATCATTTCAAAAGACTAAACAAGGAAAAAAACTGGAAAAAAAAAAAGTACCAAACATAACGCATTATAACAGGAATCAGCAAACCACGACCCATGCACCAAATCCCGCGCATCACCTGTTTTTTTTATCAAGTTTTATTGACACATAACCAATGGATACTTTCACGGTACAAAAGCAAAGCTAAGTAGTTGAAACAGCTGAAAGAGAGACAACATAGAGCACAAAGCCTGAGATGTTTGTGTTTGGCCATTTACAGAAGTTTCCCAGTTCCTGCTTTAATAGAAATGAAAGATTAAAGGAGGAATTTTTTGAAAAGCAAAAAGAAATGAAGGTATATCTTTTTTAAAGGATTCGAAGAAAGTGACAGTTTTCAGAGGCTGGGGAAAAGTGAAATGGACAGTTATTATTTAAATGGATCAGTGTTTCTATTTTTTTTAGGATGATGAAAAGTTTTGTAAATGGACAGTGGTGATGTTGCACTATAAATGTACTCAATGCCACTGAACTGCACTTAAAAATGGTTAAAATGGTAATTTTTAATGTATATTTTACCGCAAAAAAAAAAAGAGCAAGTGACAAATTTAGAAGACAACGTTCCAATATACATAAAAGCAAGAAAAAAGAATACTAAAAACTATAAATCAAGAAAGTGTTTCTCAAATAAAAGATCTGAATCTGTATAAAGAAAAAGGCATATCATTTATTTGAGAAAATCAAACTAGAGGAACTAAAAACAAGACATACTCTAGTAGAATATACAGACTAATGAAACAGGAAAAAGAATCTTTTGGACACTGAGGAAGAAAGACCAAGGGACAGAAAATCAGATAACCATCAGGCTTACAACCTTAACAGATTTTACTAAAAGAAAATGAAATAACTTTTTAAATACTCGGGAAGAAAACGAAAACCAAAGATTTTACATCCAGTCGAACAGACTTCTAAGAATAAGGTAACAACTGTTACTGTTACAATTTTTCAGAGAATATTGTTTCCAAGACATCATTCTGAGTAAACTCTAAAGAACAGGTGATAGATCACCAAAATAAGTAGAGATATCAATATAAGAAACAGGTGAGCATCTGCAACAGAAGTGAGAGTTGTAGATATTAGTAATGATTGCTGTAGAAAATCAGATAACTATTCCAAACTTTAGAGGCTTAAAATAACAATCACTTTTTATTTCTAGTAATTCTGTGTGTTAACTAAATTAGTCATCTGGAGGCTTCATGAGACTGGAATATCCAAGATAGTTCCGTCACTCAGCTGGCAATGGGTACTGGCTGAGAGCTTCACTGTGGACTGTTGACCAGCCTTGTTTCTCACTCCACAAATCTTTCTTAAAAGATTCTAAGAGGCTGGATTCTAAGAGGGATAGTTCCCAATGCATGACAGTGAACTTTCAGATATCTGAAGCTCAGGTGTAACGCAGCACAACTTCTGCCACATTCCATTCACAAGACCAACTCAAATACAAGGGGAGGGAAATAGGCTCCACCTTTTGATAAATGTGTTGTAGTGTATTACATACACATGAAGGGAAGGAATATATGGTAATCAAGGAAGGAATATACATACACATGAAGGGAAGGAATATATGTGTCTAACACACAATACTTATAGAACTTAAACTAAATGAAGTTCATAAGAGAAGATATGTAATGGCTACATCCCCTGGTAATGGAGTAAGGATAATAGAGCAAAAAAATAGAAAAGCATATGCAACATATTTTTTAACTGTTTTCAGTAACCATTTTAGTGTTTGCATTATTATTTTCAGACTATTTGTGCATACTATAGGATAAAGCAAGTAATTATGTAACATTCTGATTCTAAAATCTCCTAGGTCCTTAAGAACAAGAAACCTAGGTATAGAAGAAATGATACACAGAAGCAATATTAAAAAGGTTAAGTAAAAACCCTGAATTTGAATTTGAATTTGAGGTATCAATATAAATTAATGGGTTAGATTAAGAGAGAAAGTATCTCTTTTAAAGCTAAAAAAGCAGCATCTGAATATATACTGTCTGTAATTAACATACCTTTATATAAAGACAGACAGGTTGAAAGTAAATGGATATAAGGAATAAGAAATATTCATAATGAAAATATAAAATATAAGAGATAAAAGATATAAAAAATATAATCTGAACAACAGTATCAACTATTTAATTGGTATTATAATCAACAATTTCAGAACATATTCTTTTCAAGATCATTCACCAAAACAGAGCAAATGCTGGGCCAGAAAACAAAGTCTCAGTAAATTTTAAAGGCCTGGCATGAAATAGAGTATGTCCTCTGACCACAAATAAATTAAATTAGTAATCAACAATAAGATATCTAGGATATTCCAAGAATTGAGAAATTAAACACCACAGTGCTCAACAATCCATAGGTCAAGAAAGAAATCACAAAGGAAACTTAAAAAAATACCAAACTGAATGATAATAAGAACATAACACTTAAAATTTGAGGAATGCAACTAATGCAGCAATAGAGGGAAATTTATATTTTAAATTCTTACATTAGAAAAATCTAAAACTAAAAACTCAAGTTTCACCTTAAAATGATAGAAAATGAAAAGGTAAATGTGGAAAGCAGCTTCTGAGATGACTCTTAATGAGCCATCTCTGGGTACATTGTGCCCTTGTGTAAACTCTTCCCTTTGAGCAGGGATTTGGTCTCCTGACTTCCTTCCAACAAACAGAATACAACAAAAGTTGATGAGATAACACTTCCCAAATTAGATTTTTAAGATTCTGACTTCAACTTGTTTGCCCTCTCTTGCTCTCTCACTTGCTGTCTCTGATAGTAATTAACTGCCATATTATGAGTTACCCTATGTAACTGAGGGAGATAGATGTCAGTCCAACAACCTGCAGGGAACCAAATCCTGCTAACAACTACACGAGCAAGTTTGGTAGATGCTCTCTCAGTCAAGCCTTTCACAAGACCACAGGCCCAGCCCACATCTTTACTAAAGGCAAATGAGAGATCCTGGGCCAGAGAACATTGCTAAACCATGCCCAGATTCCTGAACCACACCTGGACTCCTGACCCACAGAAACTGTGAAATAATAAATGGTTATTTTAAGCTGCTAAGTTTTAAAGTAGTGTAATACATAGCAATTTAAAAATTAACAAACTAGTAAACAGTTAATTAGTAGAAGGAAAAATGATAGAGTAGAAATGAATGAAATGGAAAACAAAGAAAATTAAAGCTGAAAGTTGGTTCTTTGAAAGTATCAACAGAAATGATAAACCCCTAGCTAGATCAGAAAAAAAAACATAAATTATCAGCATGAAAAATAAGTTTATCTTATCAGTTTTTACAGACGATAATGAAACAATATTATAAATGACTTTATGCAAACAAATTTGGCAACATAAACAAATTCTTTGAATGTTATAACTGAAACTGATAAAGAGAAAATCTCTAAGCTCTGTATCTATTTAAAATATTAAATTAATTGACCAAAATCTTCCAACGAAGAAAGCTACAGGTCTATTGGTTTCATTGGAGAATTCTACCAAATATTTAAGGTAAATTGATGCCAGTGCTCCAAAATACTCATTCAGATATAGAGAAATGAAAACTTCAAACATGCTTTTGGGGGCAATATAATCCTAATGCAAAAATCTGACAAAGATGTAACAGAAAAAGAAAATTACAGACCATTGTTTCTCATAAACTTAGATGCAAAAAACTTTTTACAGAACATTAGTAAATAAAATCTAGCAATATACAAAAAGGACAGTATACATTATGACCAAATAAGGTTTATCCCAAGAATGCAAGGTTGGTTTAACATTTTGAAAATCAATGTAATGCAACACATAAAAGAATAAAGGAGAAATCCCAGATGATGATCTAAATATATGCAAAAAAAATAAAAAAAGGCATATGATAAAAGTCAACATCCTTTCATACTGAAAACACTCAAACTAAGATTAAAGAGAACTTCCTCAAATTGATAAAGGGCAGCTATGAAAAACCTAAAGCCAACATCATACTTAATAGTGAAATAATGAACATTTTCCCCCTAGGAGCTGGAACAAGAAAAAGATGTGTACTCTAACCACTTTTATTCAACATTGTCAAGAAAAAGAAATTACAAGGCACAATTGTCTCTATTTGCAGATATGATTTTTTATTTATAATTGTTTTATTTTTCAATTACAGTTGGCACACAATATTAGTTTCAGGTGTACAACATCATGATTAGACATTTATACAACTTAATGATCACCCTGATAAATCTAGTACCCATCTAACATCATACATAGTTATTACAATATCATTTGACTATACTCCTTATACTATACATCTCCATGACTATTCCATAACTACTAATTTGTACTTCTTAATCCCTTCCCCTTTTCCACCCACTCACCCAATCCCCCTCATCTGGCAACCATCAAAATGTTCTCTGTATCTATGAGTTCGTTTCTAGATTTTTGTTGTTGTTTTGTTCTTTAGATTCCTCATGTAAGTGAAATCGTATGGTATGTCTTTCTCTCTCTGACTCTGCTCAGCACAATACCCTCTAGGTCCATTCACGTTATTGCAGATGGCAAGATTTCATTCTCTTTTAATGGATGAGTAATATTCTATTGTATGTGTGTGTGTGTGTGCGTGTATAAATACACATTTATATGTATACACACATACACACCCCACTGCTTCTTTATCAGTTCATCCACTGATGGACATCCAGGTTGCCTCCATGTCCCTGCTATTGTAAATAATGCTGCAATGAACATATAGATGCACGTGTCCCTTCAAAGCAATGTTCTGGGTTTCTTTGGATATACAGAAGTGAGATTACTGGGTCCTTATTTGTCTCTTGTTATAGCCTTTGTTTTAAAGTTTATTTTGTGAGGTTTAAGTATTTTGCCATCCCAGCTTTTTTTGTTTTGTTTCCATTTTCATGAAATATCTTTCTCCATCCCTTTACTGTGTCTTCCAACCTGAAGTGAGTCTCTTGTAGGCAGTATATATAAGTTTTGTTGTTTTATCCATCCAGCCACCCTATCTTTTGATTGAAATATTTAATCCATTCACATTTAAAGAACTATTGATAGACAGGTAGTTACTGTCATTTTATTACAGATATATGTATGTATGTATGTGTGTGTGTGTGTGTGTGTGTGTATTTCCTCCCCCCCCCCGCCCCCGCTTCTAATTCTTCTTAAAGAAATCCCTCTAAAATTCCTTATAATACTGGTGGTTTGGTGTTGAATTCCTCTAGCTGTTTTTGTCTTTATCTGTCCTTCGATTCTAAATGATAGCTTTCCTTAGGTAGAGTAATCTTGGCTGTAGATCCTTGCTTTTCAACACTTTGAATATTTCAGGTCAATGCCTTCTGGTCTGAAAAGTTTCTATTGGGAAATCAGTCTCAATGGGAGCTCCCTTGTAGGTAACTAATTGTTTTCTTCTTGCTTCTTTTAAGATTGTCTTTAATCTGTTATGTTATGATGTGTCCTGTGGGCCTCTATTTAAATTCATCTTGTTTGGTACTCTCTACACTTCCTGGGCTTTTATGTCTATTTCCTTTGCCAGTTTAGGGAAGTTTACTTGACATTATTTCTTCCAAAAGGTTTTCAATTCTTTCTTCTCTCTCTTCTTCCGGTACTTCTATGACGCAAATGTTGGTATGCTTGATGTTGTCCCAGTGACCCCTTAGCTATCCTCATTTTTTTGGATTGTTTTTTCCTGTTGCTGTTCTGAATGGGTGTTTCCTTATCTTCTAAATCACTGATTCAATACTCTGCTTCATCTGATCTACTCTTGATCCCCTCTAATGTATTCTTTGTTTCAGTATTGTATTCTTCATTTCTGATTGGTTCTTTTTCATGTTTTCCTACCTACATTTTTGTTTTCTATCTCTTTGTTGAAGTTCTCACTGAGTTCATCTACTCTTCCCCTGTTTATTGAGCATCATTATAACCATTATTTTTAACTCTGCATCTGGTAACTGCTTGTCTCCATTATGTTTAGTTCTTTTCTTTTCTTTTTTTGGAGCTTTGTTCTGTTTTTCCATTTGGGACATGTTTCTTTGTTTCACCATTTTGGCTGTCTCCCTGTGTTTGTTTCTATGTATTAGGCAGGCCTGCTATGTTTCCCGGTCTTAGTAGAGACACCTTATGTAGTAGGTGTCCTGTGGGGCCCAGTGGTGCAATCTCCCTGGTCACCTGAGCCGGGTGCTCCAGGTGTGTCCCTTGTATGAGTTGTGCGTGCCCTCCTGCTGTAGTTGAGCCTTGGTTCCTGTTTACGAGTCAATGGGAGGGACTGACACTCAGGCTAATTGGTTGTGAGGACTGGCTAGTGACTACTGTGGAGGAGCAGCTGTGCAGGGGCTGACCCTGTGGAGCAGGATTCGTGTTAGCAGCACTCTGGTGCCTGCCCAGCCCTTTGGGTGTGTTTGCCTCAGATGTGGCCCAGGCTTGCGCTCTAGCTCAGACCGAAGCCAGACACTAGGCACGCCGGCCCTGGGGTCTCCGGGTACGGGCCCCACAACAAGCCAAGTTCAGCTACAGCCTATGCCCTGCCCAGGGCCACGAGGCATGAGCCACCAAGCTATTTGTAGATGACTATCAACCTCACTTGGCTTCAAGGTGCCTCAAGAGGCCAAGCTGAGAACTGAGGCTGACTGCCGCTAGTGCCTGGCTTGGGGCTGTTTGACAAGAGGTAAGGGGCATGCCGAGGCCAGATGTTGCTTGTTTGGGTTTTATGAACCTTTGAGAGATTTTAGGAAATTCCACAACTTGAGCAAAGACAAGCTGTTTGTTCGGAAAAGCTACTAGAAGAACTGAACGGGTCCACAAGTTGTGTGGGGCAGAGTCTCAGTGAATCACCAAGGAAGAGTGACCAGAGTTAGCCAGGTTGATGGAGACTCAGATATGGCGCCAATTGTATCTATGGGCCAGGAGCAAGGAGGACTCAACAATGGATTCTGAACAACAAGAAACAATGGATTCTGCTGGCATTTCTGTCTAGGAGAAATCTGCTTCTACGGTCCTCGCCCTAAAGCCAAACAATTCAGTTCCTCCCTGTATGTCCCTGGCACCTTTCAAGCTGCTGGAGCTCAGAGCAACTGAGTGTGCCAACAAGTAAGTTCATGTGTGGGCCTTTTATGAGGAATGCCTGGGACTCCAGCAGCCCTCCCTTTCAGCAACAAACCTGATGAATTTCACAGCCAGAAGGTATGGGACTTCTCTTCTTGGCACCTGAACACTGGGCTAAGGAGCCTGGTGTGGGGCTGGGACCCCTCACTCCTCAGGAGGGACCTCCACAACTGAGCTATCCCTCCTGATTTTTAACTACCACACATGGGTTTGGGACCAACCTGTTCTGCATGTCCAGGCCCCCACCAGTCTAGAGGTGGCTTGTCCTGTATGTCCTCAGCTGCAGAACTTCTGTTCAGCTACACTTCAGGCGATTCTAAATGCTGGTTGTTATGTAGTTTAATTGTAATTTTGACATACTCATGACAGTAGGCAAGCATTTACCTACTTTATCCCCTTGACTGGAAATCTCGAAACTATGATTCTTTAATGAAAATCCTAAAGAATCTACAAAAGAGCTACTAGAAATAATAATTTAGTTCTACAGTCTTAATACACAAATTGATATCAACAGCAAACATGTGAATATAAAAATTTTCAAAATCTATTACATCAGTACACATTAAAAACATTTAGGAATAACAAATATCAAAAAAGACCCCTACGCTAAAAATTACAAAAAGAAAAAGAAAAAGTACTAAATAATGTTCATGAATTGGAAGACTATTGTTAAGATGTCAGTTTTCTCCAAACTGACCTGTAAATCCAACATAATCCCAATCACAATCTCGATGTGCTGTGTTGAGATTCTAAAAGTTCAATGAAAAGGCAACAGACCTAGTAGATCCAACACAATCTTGAAAAAGATGAGCCAAATTGGAGTATTTACACTATCAACTTCAAGACTAACTATAAAGCTACAGTAATCAGGCCAAAGTAATATTGGCATAAAAACAGACAAATCAATGAGACGGAGTGAAAAGTCTAGATACAGACCCGCATATAGACTATGCGAACTTGTAGTTAGAAAGGTACCTTAAGCAAAGCTTAAGGTTTTAAGAAAACACTAAGATAATCTAAGTCATAGCTTACAATTTCAAGTCTGGGAAGATACTTATGAAACTGGTTCCTTTTCTTCCGTTACCAAGTTGGACCCTTCTTAAATTCTGAGGCAGGACATTTGGTTAAAAGTATAATCAAGGACCTTGCCGGACAATGAAAATTTCCACTCCAAGACTGAGCATTTTGACTCATTATTTTTTATCCACTGATGGGCAACAGTTTAGAGGACAGCGTTTTTCATAGGAACTGCATTTGTACAGTGATGAGGAAAAACAAAGACATGCATGGTTATGCTGAAAAATCAGAAGAGACAGGAATGAGTCAGGCAACCTATGTATGGTTAAATGTGTGTTGTTGTAGATATCATCCAAAGCCAAAGAAAGCATAAAACTGCCATACATACTTTGCTGGTTTTGATACTGAAATACCTTATAATACATATCCTAATCCAAGTCATATGTTAATTAACTACCAAGAAGCGTATTTCAAAATGTAAACACTATGAGACCTCAGAATTCAATGCTTTGTTAAAAGTCCTTTTTTTCTAAGACCTCATCTGAACTTTTCTTTGAAAAAGAGACCTCATCAAATAGACTGATCCTTTAACAAAAATATGTACTAGTATGCAAGGAACTAAGGAGATATCACTCTAAATTGATACTATTTATAAAGCTTTGACTGCTGCCTTCTGAACAATAGAAAACCAGAGTCAAGGATCTTATCTGTAGAAGAGAAAGTCTTACATAAACTCTAGTCAACAATAAAAGACTGGGTCATTTTGATAATGGCCATCTTAAGAAGGCATTAGAAATAGTATTTGCGAATCTGTTATCAACAATGGAAACTGAAGATCATGTTTCTAATTATGGATAGGGTGATTCCATTATTAATATTGTTTCTATATTTTAAACAAATAATTATCACAGTCCAAAATAAGCTAGAAAGGATTCTTAATCACCCTGCTGAAAAGAATTTTGGCTACTCTTATGGTAATGTTTTAAAAAGTCATAAGGGTTTAAACGACTTCATATCATTTCTTGGATTTTTAAAAATGGTTTCATTTCATTCTACAGAACTATAAACTGTCTAAAATGGAAATAAAGGTATTCATTAACATTCTTCCTTCTAATCTTTATTTGGCTAGCTTGTACTCATCTTTTACATCCCCGCTTTAAAAAACCTCATTATCTAGAAAGACTTCCTCATATTCTAAAACCAGGACAAGAGTCCCTAGTCCCTGCTCCAACAGACTGTATACTTCTCCTATCACTTTAGGTTACATATTTTGTGGAGTTTTATTATTGTTCTTGGTAGTCTTCCTCACTATACTGTAAATTCCATAAGGGTAAGGACTATCTGCCATTTCGAAATTGGGTATTAAATATTGTGGAAAAATAAACTAGAAGTTTTAAACTTTTCCATCCAAAGAACTGTCCCAATTTTCTATCTTTAAAACAGCTATTCCAGGACAATTCAATGACCAGTATTCAAACCAGCTAACAATCAACTAAGAATTACTTTTAATTACTTAGCCTACGCATGATGAACACTAGATTTAACAAAACTTTGGTGCTATGCACACAAATATGAAGTATGGTAAAACGACTATTGGGTGTCATGTTTTTTATACCATGGAGAGTTTTACTGTTTTTGTTTTGTCTGTTTTCCACAATGAACTAAAATTTTTTTTTATATAAAAGCCAATTCAAGGTTAAAGTATCATAACTACAACATAATTACAGGACTGTTTTACTGTTTGTCTTCTAGCTTATCTGGGTACATCTAAAACTCTAAAACAGAATTAAAAGTAACTATTTTGACAAACAGAGGAAGTGATCTGGGAGACAAACTCTATTTTATGTGTGGCTAATTAAAAATAACTACATTATTACACAAATATAACTATCATCTGTGATTACTTATAATGCAGTATTCTGAGAAATGACAAGATTTGTGAAACAATATATTAAAATAGTCAAATTTGGAATAAAGTATCCAAAAGCAAACAACCTCCATGATTTATAGTATCAGTCTTAGACCTTTCATTGGCCTAAAATGTTATTTCATCTAAGCAATATCCTTGAGCAAATGTCTACTTAGATGGAATCCTGTTTATGATTCAACTCACTACACTATTAGTACTGTCTATTTGTCAAGGATGGATCCAGTGATCTAAAAATGATTTCCTGTGTTTCACATATTGCTGATCATGATCCATTAATGAGTCACAGCATTTGTAAAAAAAGAAATGGAATAGGATATAATATATCAGAACACAACATATATAGTAAAGTATTGTTTCCAGAACTTTTGATTCAGTTCCTGTGTGACAATGTAAACTATATTTCTAAAATTAGGCTGCAATAAAAAAAAAATGTATGAATGCTACTCTTGGGGTATATATCCCCAAGTAGAAACTCCACCACATTTACTCACAAAAATGACAAGTGACATGAACCCAGGTATAGCTTATAATAGTTTAGGCTTGATTTCACAAGCTCTAAAATTAAAGTGTTTGGAGTTCAAATCCAGGTTCCACCACTTACTGTGCGAATTTGGGCTTATTTTAAGAATATGTGCTTCACTTTTGTCATCTGTAAAAGGAGGGTAATAATATCTTCCAAGTTGTAGTAAAGTGGGTCAAATGTAAGGTGACGGAAGAAAATTTAATTTGGGGTAGTTAACCCGCAATGTAATATATACATGATGTATTATTATTGACTTGTATACTTGAAATCTATGATATTAACCAATGTCACCTCATAATTTTAATAAAAAATTTTAAAATAATACAAAGAGTAAGTTCTTTACATACATTTTACCATTAAGAGACAAATTGAAGGCATATTAGAAACATACCAAAAGCTTAACAGAAGATAACTTGGCTTGTTATCCATGTTTGTGACTGGATGGTGCTTTTTCATTTTGTAATATTTTTGTCCTATACGAATTTTATGATATGTACATAACATGCACATTTCTAACATATATAACATTAAAAGCTTTATTTTTAAAAACATCAAGAGTAGCTAGCTATCTGGACAGTGAGATTATGTCCTTCGTTTTTCTATTTCTGTATTTTATAAAAATATTAGGTGTTTTTAAAAGAAAATAGTCAACTACTTGCTTTAAAAAAAGACAAAGACAAAGTGTGCGGCCTAGGGTTTACGAATTAGCACTTTTTTGTAGAATTTATGTGCCAAATGCTTCTCAGTAAATCCTCACACAACTTAGTGTATCATTTTTGCCATAAGAAAACTGAGGCAACTGAGATAAGGTAAACCAACTGTTAAACAACTAACAAATAGCAGTGTCTAGAACTTAAAAGCCTATATTTTTTTCTACTATCATATAATGCATCCAAACATTCTTCTCCAGTTGTTTCACACAGACATATTTCGATCTACCCAATTAAACTGTAAACTCCATGAGAAAGGGGAAAACTTTCACAAACTTCACTTATGTCTTTCACTGACTTAAAAAGACTAAGAAAAATCCTTAAACGCTTGAGTTACATTCAACTTTTGGTCTAGACATCACTCATGGGACATACCTTTGTTGTAAAAAAGAAATAAATTAGCAAGAGACAAAACTACTTTTAAAAGTGCCCAAATATAACTTAATTCTTATGCACTCTGAACTGAAAAAGTTTAGACATAGCCATATCCAGAGACTACCATTTAGGAGATTTTCTATCGAGTACAAGTACAATGTGCAAACACTAAAATGAATGGATTCCCAGGTTTCCCTACCACGCCCCCTCACCCAGGCAATTAGCTAAAGAAAGGAACCTCCAGTCTTCCGGTGAGGTGTTAAAGAACCATAACCACGCCCCTACTTTGTTCCATCACAATAACTTGTTTTCTTTCCCTACCTGAACCCCTGTCCCCAACACCAAAACCGTTAAAAAACAATTCAAAAGTCTCTGACCTGCAGCGAAGTGCAGGGGAGAAGACTTCCGGCCGGCCATGTCCTTAGCATTCACGTTTGCCGCGTCCACCAGTCTCTTTACCCGGGACACGTCTCCATTGCGACACGCTTCCAACAGTTCCCGTAAAGCCCCGCTCACAGCTGGGACCCCTGGCCCAGGTCCCGCTGCCCCAGGCCCCAATGTTGTTGTGGCGCTAACTGCCGCCGCCTCGGGGCTCTCCGCCAAGCTCGATCCAGGGGAGGATGGAGAGGAAGAGGAGGAAGAAGTCGGGGAAGAGGACGATGGTGAATTGTTACTGCCACCGCCGGCTGGGTTGGGAACGATTCCAACGGCAGATGAAGCAGAAACTGCCGGGACCACGGGAACGGCGGCGATGGTACAGATTGTGCTGCTGGTATTGCAACAGCTGGTACTGTCAACCGGGTCCGGGGATCGGGGCCTGTCGGGCGGATCCCGACTGCCATCCCCTCCGGCAGCGCTAGGCCATGCCTGGGAGAGGCGAAGGGGGCCAGGCCACCCGCCGTGGGGGAGGCTGGGGTGGTCCCGGGGCCAGGCCTGGGCTTAATGGTGGGGGAGGTGGCGGCGGCGGCGCCGAAGCCCCTGGGGCGGGCTGGAGCTGTTGTTGATGATGGTGGTGATGATGCTGAGAGCGACGCGACGCCGCCATCTTCGAACTCCCCCAGCACTGTCACTGCGGCAACGGCCCCACCGCCCGCCCTCACTTCCGACTCTTAGACCAATTAACATCCAGCGCACAGGAAATGATGCTAGACGAGTGGGAGGGGTCAAAGAGAAGGAGGGAAGTATTGGGAGCTCAGAAAACAGCTAGGGAAGGGGGCGTGGCTTTGTGATCGAGGGGCGGGCTTTGTGATACCTTGGCGGGCCCGCCGAGGAAATTTGAAAGCTAAAACCAGCCTCTGTCTAAATGGGATCCTTTTTCTGCATTTCTCCCTTTCAGCTTGCTTACCTTGCCCTGCTCCATTGTGTTGCCAAGTCTCCTTCAGTCTTCCTTATCTTGCCCCAGAGCCCGCTATACAGGTGTAACTCAGTGCAGAAAGAGAATGTTTTGTTTTTCATCTAACAAGTGTCCTCGTCTGAAAAATGGAATAGTATCTAGCTCACGGAACTTTTAGTGGGATTAAATGAGCTGACATATACAAGTGCTCTGTCCGTTAATAAAGCGTAAGTATAATTATTCTATTTTTTTTTTCATGCAGCCTTCTCTCCCCACCCCTCCTCAGTTAATCTCTCGGTCTCTATGACCCTTCTCTGTAAGTTTTCTCACTCTTTGTACTTTGTTAATACCCCATTTTAAAATGTGGTTCAGATTTCCAGACTGGAATTCAGGCTCTGCCATTGACCAGCTGTGTAAATTTGGACAAACTATTGAACCACTCTGTCTCAGGTTCCCCCCTGCAAAATCAAATTGATAGTTCAAAAAATGTTAACTACTAAAATTGTTTTTATATTATCTTTGTATTTTTATTACTCACCTCAAACTCAACTCAAATAATGTGAATGTTCCTTTCTTTCCTTTCTTTTTAATTCTTTTTAGCTGAACCTCTCCTCTCTGTTCCTTTCACCCCTCTTTCCTCCCCTTCCCAAACTAAAGAACCTGGCTGCTCTTCATCATTCATCTTCAGATACCATTCTAAAGCAGCTGCTTTTTCTCTTTCCTCTACCTATACCTACGTTTTTTGTCTGCCATCAAAAGAGATGTACAATGAATGGGATAATCAATAAAAGTTTAGCTTTGCAAAATATTAAACCAGGTGATAAATTGTTGTTACACATGCTATTAAATATAATTAGTGTGATGTTGATTTTCCTATCCAATTAAAAAGGTGAGATTACTTAAGACTACCATTGAAATACAACAAGGTTAGGAACATAGTTAATATTATGAATGACATTTATTGTTATCTAATCTGAGGTTACAGATGATAACTCAACATTATCCATCTATTTCATAAATGTGTGCCATTCACAAATGGACATGTGTGACTAGATAGGAAAACTCTATCAGTGCAACTAAGATCTGTCCACAGCACACATTCTTCTGGTTTTGAATCTTAAATTAATGCATAGCGCAGAGAAGCTTTGAAGAGTGGGGGTGAATCAATGTATATATTAGACGTCCACAACTCACCTTGTGCCCCTTTGACTATGGCCTTCTAGCTGAATGGGAGGCCTAAGGAATATCTCACCTGGTCTGCCTGTTGGCCAATTACTGATAGATCACAAGAAGTAGTAGTAATGTTCACCCTAATCTAAAATGCATCTAGTTTGTCTGTTTATCAGTATAAAGTAAATAAATTTTCTGCTGGGTAAATATTAAAAACCTGAATTCCCTGAAACAACTGTACTGGTAAACTGTCTGAAAGTGCATTTGATTAATTGGAAATTGCTTTTTCCTCCTCCACTGGGAAATAATACAAGTACTTAACATTAAGTATTTATAAGGTTTAGGTTTATAAGGACTAATGTTGAGCTCTAAATATGAATGGGCAGATATCATTACCTAATCTTTTACAGCTAAACACAATTCCACGAGGAATGAACTATAACCATTGAAGAAAGCAAAAGTGTGGAGTCAAATTAACCTGGGCTGGAATCACATCTCTGATGATTACAAGTTGGCTAATATTGGTAGATACGGTTCAGCTCTACCATTCTAAAATTCTGATCTTACTGTAACAGTGTCATGAGGATTAAAAGACCTACATATTTTATAAACATTCATGAGTGTTCATTTCATTCTCTTATGTGGCATACATAAAGTTTTAATAGGAACTCATAGCCACTATTGATAGCTATCTCCTCACAACTTCCTTTATGAAAAAGATAGTGACGGGGAATAAATATCTACCATTTTACATGTAACAGGAATCTTAAGCAAAGAAATATTAGGTTTAATTGTTTCCTCATCTGAAAATTCAAGATTAAATGCTTGCTAATACTTCCAACTATTGTTGAGGATCGTGGTTGTATAGTATCTTACCATTTTCAAAAATGTTTTCAGAAAAATCATGTCTGAGTGGTATAAAAACGTGAGCACATAGCACTCTCTTACATCATATTGTTGACGCAAAAGAGAGTCACCAACTTAAAGGGCACTCACCTTCTAGATTGTGTTGTGATGTTGATTTTTTCCCCAGGGGCATCATATGGACACAAAGTTACTTGTGTAACTTTGTAAGTTACACAATCATAGACTCACACAGTCTCATATTTCATTTAGGCTTGTTTTCGTTATTCCATCCGTTTACTTCTCATTCTCATTGATCTGCTGCTACAGATCCAGGTTTACTGGTAGTATCTGAGATCTACAAAGTCCATCAAGCTATGATGAACATTGATTCCTATGACTGCCTGAGGGGTCACGTACTACCACATACTGACCATGGGGTTTGGAGCAAAGACCTCTGCAAACAGAGACCACCAGCCCTACTGGCTGGGAGTTAAGTGCCAGCCAAGCAGTGAGAGGGACTAGTCAATACCTCTACATGTGATACGTGACTTCTATCCACTCTCTCCTCTTGCTTGTGGTTCGTTTGACTTGTTGAAGGAAATAAGTAAGTGAAAGCTGTTTAAGTGGTGTTTGTGCAGTTTCTCTTGGTATTGCCTACTTGTTGATTTCTTGTCTGTTTTGATGTTTTTGCTCAGAATAAAACATTGAGTAATCCAAGAGAAGTCTTTTAATCTTTCTGCAAACCCATCTGCAAGATGGGGATATTAAGAGTTGTGAGCTATAAATGAGTTAATATATGTCAGGTATTTAGAACAGCTTCTGGCACATGATAAATGCTATGCAAATGTCAGCTGCTACTATTATTAAGAAGTGGAGGGATGAAGAAGTACAACTTAGTAGCTACAAAACAGCCACAGGGTTATAGAGAACAGCATAGGTAATATAGTTTCAAAAACAAAAAAAGTGGAGAAGACCTCTGGTATGGGATATTAGAAGGTTATCTGAAAGACATGACTAGTTTTCCCTGCCCAATAACAAGCAGGTTCATTTTCACCCAATAATGTTGCTATCCAGCCTCAATCCTACTTTTGCTTTATAGTGTCATAAAGGAAGGCCTATTAAGCTTAAAAATTAAAAGGGCCTCTTATCATTGGTGAATGCAAATAGTCCCTTCTGTCTGTATCAGGATGTAAAGGAGGTAGAAATTCTGTAAAGGAGGACATATCAGTCTGGAAGTATGCGGGTTTCTCCCTTAAAAGATTCTGCCCACAGTGTTGAGAAACCAAGTCTGCCATAGTCTCTGAGACCCAGGATGTTTACAGAAGAAATCTCCCACAGAAGATGAGCTTACCACCATGAGAGAAAAAAAGCAAACCCAACAAATGAAAGGCCTTGCATCAGAGAAAACCTAATAGTTTTCTCTTGTGGTATGTCAAATAACCGCACCCCAACGGTATTTATGTCCTGGTCCCTGGACTCAGTGACTATGTTACCTTCCATGGGAAAATAGATGTAAGTTGTAGGTAGAATTAAGATTGATAATCAATTGACCTTGAAATAGGGGGATTTAGCTGGGTTATGTGGGTGGAGCTAATGTAATCACAGGAATTCCTAAAAGTACAAAAGGGAGATAAAAGATTGCACTGATACTATGTGAGAAGGACTCAGCTAGCCATCACTGGCTTTGAAGATGAAGGGTAAGGGAGTTTCTAGAAGGTGAAGAGGGTAGGGAAATAGATTCTCCCACAGAGCCTCGGAAAAGAATGCAGACCTGCCAACACCTTGCTTTGAGGCCAGTGAGACCCATGCCAGATTTACGACTGCAGACCTGTAAAATAATAATTTGTATTATTTTAAGCTACTAAATGTGTAATAATGTGTTATAGCAGCAATAGAAAACTAATAGGCAGCTTCTTTGTAAAATGAAATGGCATAAAGCTGCCTGCCTATTTATTCACATGGCCATAGACTAAAGTTGCATAGTTGCTGCCACGTGGTGTTACTACCGTTCCTATTGTTAATTTCTATCTATCCGGCTTTACTCAGTTAAGGGCCTGGCCGCTATAGGCAGGGGAATGTTTTCTACATGCCAAGTACCATACCATGTAGAGATTACCAGAATGAATTAGACCTGCTCTAAATGTTGAGTGTTTGTGGTCTAGTAGACAAGATATATTCATAAATAGATAATGTCATCACAATGTTGTGAGTGGTCCAAGGGCAGTACAAACAGGGTACTTTGGGAACACAAAGCAGTGTATAGCCCAGCCCTAGGTAAACATTCAAGGAGGCAATCACTCTGTGTCTCAAACAGTGAGATCTAGCTTCAAATAGCAGCAGTATCACTATCACTTGTACAGTACATTCGATGAGAAAAATAAAAGCATATTTTTATGCTAATGAGAATCTGATAGAGAGGGGGAAATTCATGATGCAGGAAATAAAGGGGAGAACGGCTAAGGCAATGTGTCCTTAAGAAGGTGAGAAAGATGAGATCTAAAAAACAATCACTGACAGTTCATCCTTAGTATCAAAGAAAAAGGCAGAATATGGGCACAAATGCAATTAATGGCTATATATGGTGGCAGAAGATTGAAAAAGACTGTTTCTACTTTACCACTGAAATAGCAAAAAAAGGGAGATTTGTCTTTCTTTGTTTCTCTCTACATCTCCTTTGCCCAAGTTGGGTCACATACTCTTTTATAAATTAATTCCTGTTGCCAAGGGTGCTCCATGCGCTGAATGACTTGGGCTTGTATTCTGGAATCAACCAACTCTAAGGCTGATGGGCTTGAACTAATCATGACCCACTCCAGGGATTAAGTCCTCAAATGTCATGGCTAATGCTTAATGGGAGGAGGTGGAATGGCTTCTGGGGAGGAGCAAATGTGTCCTCTTCACTTTTCACAATCAGTTCATAGCACAAGCTGACCTCAAAGCCCTAGGCAGGATGTATTAGTTTATTATTGCTCTTGTAAAAAAAAAAATTATGGCAGATTTAGTTGCTTAACAACTAAACACAAGCTTATTCTCTTGCAGTTCTGAGATTAGAAGTTTGCAGTCCGTTTCACTGGGCTAAAGTCAAGATATTGATAGTGCTGATTTCTTCTGGGGGTTCTGTTTACTTGACTTTTTCAGCTTCTAGCAGCTCCCTATAATCTTTGACTTATGACCTTTTCCTCCATCTTCAAAGCACATCACTCCAATCTCTGTTTCCATCATCACACTACCTTCTGTCTGGCTCTGACTCCTCTTGCTTCACTCCTAAAAGAACCATTGCAATTACATTAGACCCACCCAGGTCATCCAGGATAATTTCCCCATCTAAAAATTCTTACCTTAATCACATCTACAAAGTCCCTTTCACCACATAAATAACATTTATGGGTTCTGGATCTAAGATGTAGGCTGAGTAATGGGAGGACCATTATTCAGCCTATGACAATGAGAATGTCCAGCACCCCTTACATAAAGGAAAGGAAGAGGCCTGCTGTAATGGGCAGCCTTGGGTTAGTTTACCACAGAGAAGGAGAGGACAAGACAAAGCATTATAATCAGAGAACTGTAATGGGGTCAACACCATCCTACTTCAGGGGTATATCGGCTTCCTAGCCTCATGTGATAATTTAGTCTACAGAGATCTTGATTGCCTTTTTTTAACTTAGACACCGCATTGGCCCATCACACTGATGATAGTATGCAACTTGGACCTAGTGTGAAAGAATTAGCAACTACTGTAGACTTATTAATAAGATATTTGCATGTCATGAGGCAGGAAATAATTCTGACAGAAATTCAGGGGACCTCTGCCTCAGTGAAATTTCTAGGAGTCCAGTGGTGTCCACATGTCAAAATATATCTCTTCTAAGGTGAAGGATAAGTTGTATCTGGCCACTTCTATAGTCAGAGAAGAGGCAGAATGCCTAGCAGCTTTGGGGGAGTTTGGGAGGAGACATATCCTGAGTATGTGACTTCAGCCAGTTTATTGACCCAAAAAGCTGTTGGTTTTGAATTGGGTTCAGAACAAAAGAAGTCTCTGCAACAGGTCCAGGATGCTCTGTGAGCTTCTCTGCCATTTGGGCCATCTGATATAGCAGATTCAATGATGCTTGAAGTGTCAGTGGCAGATAGGGATACTGTTTGGACCCTTTGGCAGACTCCTATATGTGAATAACATCACAGACCCTTAGAATTTCAGAGCAAAGTCTTGCCATCCTTTGTGGATAATTACCTTCCTTTTGAGAAACTTGTTTGCTGTTGGGTCTTATTAAAGACCAAATGCTCGTGTGTGGCTCACCAAGTTACCATGTGACTTGAGATGCCCATCATGAACTGGGTGTCATCTGACACACAAAGCCTTAAAGTTGGGTACGCACATCACACTCAATCATCAGATGGAAGTGGTATATATGAGATTGGCTTTGAGTATATCCTAAAGGCACAAGTAAGTTATTCCAGGAAATGGCCCAAGTACCCATGACTCTCACTCCTAATACATTATTCTTTCCCAACTTGCATTTATAGCCTCACAGGGAGTTTCCTAAAATCAGCCAGCTGAAGAAGAGAAAATTTGTGCCTGACTTACAGATGATTCTGCACAATATGCAGACACCACCTGAAAGTGCACAGCAGGACAACCCCTTTCTGGGACATCCCTGAAGGACAGTGGTGAAGGGAAATTCTCCCATTAAGCAGAGCTTTAAGCTGCGCACCAAGTTGTTCATTTTTCTTGAAAGAAAAATAGCCAGATGTGCAATTATATACTAATTCATGGGCTGTGGCTGATGGTTTGGCTGCAGAGTTAGGTACTTAGAAGAAATATTGGAAAATAAGTGGCAAAAAGTATTGAGAAGAGGTATATAGATAGACCTTTCTAAAACATGTTTAAAGAAAACATGAACATACTTGTGTCTCATATGAATACTTACTAAATGGTGTCCTTAGGAGAAGAGAATGTTAATAATCAATGGGTGAGATGACCCATTCTGTGGATATCAGTCAGCCTTTTCTACCAGTCACTCGTGTCTTCATCCAATGGACTCATGAACAAAGTGGCCATGTTGGTATGGATGGAGTATGGCTGGGCTCAACAACATGGACTTCTACTCACCAGTGCTGACCTGGATATAGTTTCTGCTGAATGCCCAGCCAGTCAACAAAGTGAAGTCTCTCATAAGGCACTATTCTCTGGTGTGACCAGACAGCTATCTGGTGTTAAGTTGATTATATTGGACCACTTCCATCATGGAATGGCCAGTGTTTTGTTCTTATTGGAATAGACACTCTAGATATGGATTTGCTTTTCCTGCATATAATGCTTTTGCCAAAACTACCATCTATAGACTTAACAGAATGTGTATCCCCAATCATGGCATAAGCATTGTTATAAGCATTGCTTCTGGTCAAGAAACTTATTTCACAGCAAATGAAGTATGGCAATGGTTCAGTGTTCATGAAATGTATTGGTCTTACCATGTTCTCAATCATCTTAAAACCCTTGACTTGATAGAACTGTGAAAAGCCCCTTGAAAATACTTAGGAATAGCAAAAGCTAGGGGCAACACTTTGCAGGGCTGGGGCATTGTTGTCTGAGAGGATTGTGTGCTCTAATTCAGCATCCAATATATGGTTCTCTTTCTTCCTTCATCAGGATTCATGAGTCCAGGAGTCAAGGGCTGTAAATTGAAATGGTACCACTTGCTATTACCTGTAGTGACACACTAACAAAATTTTGCTTCCTGTCCCTGTGTCTTACTCTCTGCTAGTCTAGAAGTCATAGTTCTAAGGCAAGGAATGCTTCCATCAGGAGATACATTATTGATTTCATTGAATTGGATGATCAGACTGCCACCCAGGACTTGGGGCTCCTCATGCCTCTGAATTAACAGGCAATGGAGGGAGTTACTGTAGTGACTATGGTGGTTGATCCTGATTACCAAAGGAAAATTGGGCTCCCACTACAAAATGGAGATAAGAAAAAGAAGTCTGGAGTACACGAGATCTCTTAGGAATTTCTTAGTACTACAAAGCCCTATGGTTGAAGTCAATGGAAAAATATAACAGCCCAATTTCTGCAAAAATACTAATTGCCCAGACCTTCCAGGAATGAAAGTTTGGGTCATCCTACTAGGCACAGAACCATGACCAGCCGTGGTGCTCCTGTGAGTGATAACAATATTAAGTAGGTGATGGAAGAAGGTAGTTATAAATACCAGCTGCAATTAGTTGTAGAATTTAAGACTGTAAATGTTAAGAGTATTTCTTATTTTGTTATGAATCTATATATGTTTTCTCTCTTATCCCTGTATCATGTAACATAAAATTTATTTATAATAGTTAACTTTATATCATAGTATTTCAGTTACGGTTTAAGGAGAAGAGTGAAGGAAGAGGGTGAACTGAATCATCCAAGGACTTTTCTGAAGAAAAGGTTAGCACGTTTTCAGTTGTACACAGTATAGGCAGAAGTATGACTTTCTCTGTATTTGGATGTTACGCAGTTTAAGAAGATGGCTGTGGGTGCCAACTTGACAGGAGGTGGACTATAATGCTTAATTTTGTGTGTCAACTTGACTAGACTACAGTATTCAGTTATTTGATCAAAAGTAATCTAGTGTTGCTGTAAAGATATTTTGTAGATATTTTTAACATCTGCAGTCAGTTAATTTTAAGTAAAGATTCTCGTCCAGAAATGTGGGTGTGTCTCATCCAATTGATTGAAAGGAAGCAGGCTGAAGCTGGGTGAGAGGTTAGTTTTAACTTTCAAACAAGTTCCATTTTTTTTTATTACTTTACTATTCTGTTCATGTGTACTATGAAAAGGAGACTATTCTTGTTTTAATTGTATTCTAAGTAGACATCATGGCTTATTTTCTTAATATCTTTTAATAAACAAACAAAAAGGTCCCTGAATACTATCCCTGTTACACATTTGTACACCTCTAATCAGGGGGACAGGGCTATTTAATCTTATCTGCCTTCTCATTTTTGAAAAGGAATTGTGTCCAGAATGGATTTCTCTATTACCACTACACTGCTTACTGTAGGCTTTTCCAACCTGTCTCGATGAATCCTGGTACTGAATGGTGTTCCAACTCATTCTTTCAAGAGGCTTAGCTTCTTCCCATCTCATGCTTCTCCTTGCATTCAGACTTCCTGGCATTCAGACTATGTGAATTATACATGCAAATCTGACTTTAAGGAGGAAAATGATGGGTCTCATAGAGGAGTGGGCAGCTGCTGCTGCAAAAGGCACAGGGAGGAGTTGGCTCGCTTTCCAGTTTTCTTCTGTGCCCTTCATCTCTTAGAGACCCTAGCCTGGCTCAGGAAGGAAATGCCTGCTGGTGGAATTTAGTCCCATGTGAGACCAGCATGGCTATTTCTTCTCATATCCTGGAAACTACCAAGACGGTCTAAACTTCTGTATTTGAAGAATGAGTTCTTTTTCAATCTCTTCCTTAAAATTGTTTTGCTAAAATATGCGCTAAGTTAAAATACATATGATCTGAATTATGGTTGCTATAATGGGGCTGACAAGATCCTTTTACCGTTAGGTTCCAAGACCTCAAGATGATTTGGTCTTCTTATTTGAGTTTCAGGGTTGAGAATAAGTTTATGGTAAAGTTCCTATAATGCACCGAGATTCTAAAGAATCCAACCAAGCAGAGCTGATGTTCAACTGAAAAAGAGTATTTGGTGGCTGGGCCATGCAGGTTGTTAAATATTTTGAGCATCACTCCTGCATATGGTTCTCACTGCAGAAGGTTGCAAATATATACAACTCTACTATGTTGAAAACTTCATGGAATAACATCTTCAACAATTGTAATTCTATTGTTTTGTACAACATTGAAAACATCATAGACATCCAATAAATACTAATCAGCCAGTTAGATGGAGTATGTATTTATGAAGTACTAGCATTAATTACCCAGATCTTATTATAAATGGTGAGTGGCATTAATGGCATTACAGACACAGGAGGAGCTGCTCCCTGGGCACCCAGGTCCCCTGTGCTTCTAAAGTCAGACAGAATGCAGCATAGCTGGTTGCACTCTATAAGCAGAGTACCCAGAATCATACCACGAGCTCTCTTGGGAGAGCTCCTTGCCAACCCAAGGTCACCCAAGGAAAAGTTCTTATCAATACCAGCGATCTGTATCTTTATAGAGTGTCATCTCATCACCAAACTTGGACAGAATATTTGAACAACAGCTGGCAGTTACAGCATTGTCATTTGAATTTATATATCAAGTGTATTTACACTTCACAAAGGGATCTGTTCCATTATCACAGAATTTTTTTTATTGGATTCCTTTTCCAGTTTTTTAGAAAAAAAGAGAAAGAAAATGGATAAAATGTGACTAATGTGGGTAATTGTCTTTACAGTTCTCACCAATATATTACTCTTGAACTCTTTTTATCGTTTTTTCTTTGGCCATCTGAGAAACAAATCTCTTTAGAAATGTGAACTTATTGAAAATCTTTAAACTTTAGCCAACCCTTTCTAAAGAGCAAGGGCATTGTTATGGTTTTCCCCAAGTACAAAAAGAGATGCTCAACTTTAATTACACCAAGCTTTTATTGACTTGTCTGACTTAATATTTTAAGCCTGATTAGCATGGTGAACTTATAATCATCACTATCCAGACTTGGAGAGGTGGAGGAGACCCAAAGAGGTCAGCAACCAACAGTGTCCATCTTTAGAGGAGGGGGGTACTCCAAAGTGGCAGAGACATGTTTTAAGCTAGGAAACCCAGTAGCTCTTGGTAGCTATTGAGAAGACTGAGGTTGCTTATTGGTCATGTGAAACTAGCAGTTGTATATAGTCAGAAAGTAAGAGTTTGCTGAAAGAACTTCTTTCAGAGGTACACTACAATTATATAATAAGAATGATGTCAGTGGCATCCATTTATCAAGTGCATACTATAATGCTTTTCAAGGTGTCCCTAACAAATGTAGTCTATAAACCCTCCATGAAACTCACTTAGAGCCCACCACCCTCAGTTTGTCTGACTTGAAAGTCTGTATTCTTTCTATTTTATTTCCAATTTTACTTTCCTTAGAATGCCTGGTTTCTAAGGCAATATACTAGGGGTATTCTAATATCACTGAATCAGCTGCAGAGATTCTTTTCCTACCATGATTTATTACAAGGGCCACAGGAAACAAATGTGTGTAAGAGGATAGTTGAAAAAAACTTGCTGAAAACCACACCTCATTATTATTTCTCTTTATAACACAAGAGTCTTGACATTACCCAGCTGTGACCATGGAATATGGTCACACATTTACACCCAAATTTATACTGTTTCACTTGCCAAATGATTAAGAAGTCTGGACTTTTCCTAGGTTTCTCCTCTCAAACTCCCAGGGGCTGCTTATGCCTGTTAATGAAATCAGTCCTTCCTGCCTGCTGTTGGCTGCTGCTGCTGCTCCTGCTGCAGGAGTGAGAACTCATAAATGTTAAGATCAGACTCCACTGTCCTTTGACATTGAGAAAGCCTGGTCTGTTTGTCCAGGATGTGTCAATCTCTGTGGCCTTACTAAAGTCATTGAGTCTGCTGTAGCCAAGCACTGGCAGTCCTACAAAGCTGGTCCTTGATTAGGAATCACCACCTGCTAATGGACCTACCTAAGTATAATTACTTAGTTTGGAAAATAAAATCGAAAGATATATAAGGGTGTTTACAGAAACTGTCAGACATCTTCTCTCTTGACGTACTTCTATACTAATGCTCTCAAAAGTAGTCATTAGCATAGGGAAGCAAATGCCGTAAAGGTCTTTATTTTATAGCCTTTGTGGCTTTGTTCCAGTCATAGCGCAGTTACTCTAAATAAAAAACAAACTGTACTATTCACTGGAAAGACATGGAACATTAGAACTAGAAGTAATTTTAGACATGATATTGCCCAAACTCGTGATTTTATAGCTGAGAAAGCAGTTACCTGTTATGTTTTGGCAGTGGCCCACATCCTGAGTCCAGACATTAGGAATCTTGCAACATCTCTAGCCAATGCTTCTTTTTTTTTTCTTTTTTTTTTTTTACCAATGTATTTTTTAATTTAAGTATAGTTAGTATATGATCTTATATTGGTTATATTATTTTCAGGTGTCCTATACAGTGATTCGACACATTTGTACCTTACATGTGATCACCCCACTAATTCTAGCAATCATCTGTCAGCAGGTAAATCTATCACAATATATTGACAATAATAGACTTCCCTTTTTCACCCATCTCCCCACCCCCTCCCTTCTGGTAACCATCCTTTTGGTCTCTGTTTCTATGAGTTTTGTTTTGTTTTGTCTGTTTTGTTTTATGTTTAGAGTTCATATATAAGTGAAACCATATAATATTTGTCTTTCTCAACCTGACTTATTTCACATGCATAATAACCTCTAGATCCATCTATGTTGTTGAAAATGGAAAGATTCTATTCTTTTTTTATTGCTGCATAATATTGCAGTGTGCATGTGTGTGTGTGTGCATGTGTGTGTACACACATACATGATGTATGTGTGTGTGTGTGTGTGTGTGTATAAATTGCTTCCATATCTTGGCTATTGTACATAATGCTTCAATGAACATAGGGGTGCACATGTCTTTTCAATTTAGTGTTCTCATTTTCTTTGGAAAATACCCAGAAGTAGAATCGCTAGGTCGTATGGTATATCTATTTTTAGTTTTTTGAGGACTTTCCAGAAATAAACTCAAAATGGGTTAAAGACTTGAATGTAAGGCCAGAAACCTTTAAACTTCTAGAAGAAAACATAGGAAGTAAACTATCTGACATCAATCTGAGTAAGATCTTTGGGGACATATCCCCTCAATCAAGGGAAACAGGAAAAAAAATATAAACAAATCGGACTATAGCAAACTAAAATCTTCTCCGCAGCGAAGGAAACCTTCAACAGAACAAAAAGGCAACCTACTGAATGGGAGAACATATTTGCAAATGATAAATCTGATAAGGGGTTGATATCCAACATAAATAAAAATTCATACAACTCAAAACAAAAAATAAACAACTGAATTGTAAAATGGGCAGAGGACACTAAAAGACATTTCTCCAAAGAAAACATACAGATGGCCAACAGACATATGAAAAGATGCTCAGCATTACTAATCATCAGAGAAATGCTCATCAAAACCACAGTGAGATATCACATCACACCAGTATAATGGCTATTATCAAAAAGTCAACAAATAACATGTTGGAGTCCCATTGTTGGTGGGACTGTAAACTGGTGCAGCCTCTCTGGAAAAGAGCCAATGCTTTTTTTGAAGGCAGAATTGAAGAATGCTTCCTGCTGTGAGTTTTCCCATCATTAAACCAGCCTGGCTTTCCAAGTTAGAAAGTAAGATGGAATGATACTGGAGAGGAGAGGGGAGGAGAAAAGTGAAGGAGAGGGGAAGGGAGGGGAGGAGAGGGGAGAGAAACAGCATTCTGGTTCTTCTTTGGAAGGTTGATGGTAGTGTTTAATTCCACTTTCTCAGAGTGGATGACATTTTTTTCAAAATGCTGCCTCTGCTTTTAGCAATATTGCCCTGTATTAGAATGATGGTTCATAATTGACAAACCTGCGCACATGCATTCTTCCACTTGATAATTACAACTCTGAGAGGTTGATCACATAGCTACCCCTAATTTGTACAAAAGAACCTGAGGCTGGAAAGGTGAATTGACTTATTCAAGTTCCTTTAGATCATAGGTGATAGAGGTGGCCCCAAAGTTTTGATTCTGGGTGTGGTATTCTTTCCAGCTGAAAGAGGTATATCTCTTCATGCTATATTTGCCCACCAGCTGCCAGTTGGATCTCAGATCAGCTACTTCCCTTATTCAGCCCTGTATCATATGGAACATTTTCCAGGCTCCCTTGCTCCTTGGCCCCCAGGGTGGGCTCAGTTAATGGGAGACACTTATATGAGGAGAGGAGGAAGGGAGAAGCCACAGTAATTCTTTACCTCTTTTAGCTTCCTGTGGCATCTCTGGGTGGTGGCCTCCATGCTCTGTCTCTAGCCAGACAGCCTCTTCTTAACTGGAACCAGATCCTCACCCTGTGTCTAGGCTTTGGCGATATCACCTCCTCCTGTTGAACCTCCAGCCTCAGGAAAGGGTGTTTATAAAGGTAACTAACACCTTTATTGGACAAGCCTTGGCCATAGGAGGGAGTTCATCATTTTATTGGCACACATTTTGATCCTTGGTTTTAAAGAAACCACTCTAACAGTGCCATTTTCCACATTGGTAGTTCATGGTTATTTGAAATTACACAAAGTTTAACCAGATGAAGTTTCCTTCACCAGTACTGCCGCCAACCTCACCCCATCTGTCCCTTATACATATGCACTGTTGGCTGGGTCTTTGTATTTCATGAGCACAATAAACAATTAGCAGTACGGGTACTGATGCAGTCTGTATTTCTTGGTAGAGATTTTTATTTTGCCTCCATTACTATAACTTGACACTAACTTAAGATTGCTCTGAATAGTGGTTCTCAGACTCTATAATGCATCAGAATCACCAGGAGGCCTTATTAAAGTGCAGATGGCTGAGCCCCAACTCCAGAGTTTCTGATTCTGTAAGTCTAGGGTGGAGCCCAAGAATTTGCATCTTTTTAAACTTGTTTTTTTTTAATTATAAAATATGTATAACAAAAGTTAATCATTTTACCCATTTTAAGCATAGATTTAGGTGGCATTAAGTGTGTTCATAATGTTATGCAACCATAACCACTACTGATTCCCAATTTTTTCACTATCCCTAACAGAAACTCTGTACCTATAAACAATAACTCCCTACTTCTGATCCCCAAGTTAATGGTAACTTCTATTATACTTTCTGTCTCTGAATTTGCCTGTTCTAGGTAACTTATGTAAGTGGAATTATACATTATTTGTCCTTTTATGTCTAGCTTACTTCATTTAGCGTAATGTGTTCAAAGTTCATTTATGTTGTGTTGTGCATCAGAATTTCATTCATTTTTAAGGCTTAAACAATATTCCATTACAAGTATATGCCATATTATATTTACCCATTCTTCTCTTGATGGACATTTGGGTTATTTCTACCTTTTGGCTACTGTAAATAATGCTGTCATGAACATTGGTATATGAGTATGTGTTTGAGTTCCTGCTTTCATTCTTTTGGATATATACACAAAAGTAGATTGCTGGATCATATAGTAATTCTGTTCAACTTTTTGGAGAAACTGACATATCATTTTCCACAGGAGCTGCCCCATTTTACATTCCTAGTAGCCATGCACCAAGGTTCTGATTTTTCACCAAACAGCCTCACCAAATGCTTGCTGCTGTTTTCTTCTAAAAAACAATTTCAATTCTAATGGGGTGAAGTAGCATTTCATTGTAGTTTTGGTTTGCATTTCCCTAATGACCCACCTAGTGTTCCAAGGGTCCCAAGCCTATCGATGGTAGTGATCTAGATTAGGAATGCTCACGGCACTCGCCCCCGGCACACACATTTCCCCCCTGAGGCCCCTACTTATGGCTGAGCTGGTTTTTATGGTCCTTATTATGATAACAAGACGGACCTCAGCAAAATCATCAAAATCATCAGGGAACTTTGAGGAATATTTATTACAGGTTTTGAAGGGTACATAGCAAGAGAGAGGGAGGGAGGGAGAGAGTGCTCAGACTTAGGGCTCTGCCTTTATTACCGTCCAAGAGGCAGGTGTCTAAGGTCCCATGGATTCTCTCTTTATTGGCTAATTTAAAGCATAAGAGTGGAATCAGGACACAGAAAGGGAGAAGTGGGATCACTCAAGTGGTCAATTACCTAGGCCTCCCAGGGATTTCTAAAAAGGATCTTCATGCATGGGGGCAGGCTCATTTCTTATCTGCTTGGTTTACTAGTAGCTGTATCATACATACACCAGAATATGTTTATTTCAGAAAAATGTTTTTTGAGATGGACTGCTCAGCAATCAAAAGCTTAATAATATCAGGCACTTACACTATAGCTAGTGATGTTGAATATCTTTTTATGTGCTTACTGGCTATGTATACGTGCACATACACACACACATATAAAATGTCTATTTAAGTTCTTTGCTCATTTTTGAATTGTTTGTTTTGTTGTCAAATAATTTGCATTCTTAACAAGTTTCCAGCTGATGATGATCTGAGAATCACACTTAGTGAATCACTGCTTTAGATTATAGATATCAAAGTGATTGAATGCCAGCCTCTTTGTGATACAGAAGTTGGATAAAATTTGCTTGGTGTATGGTTTTAAGCACTTCTTAGGTATCGGGCTTTTGATAATTCCTCTTCTGTGGATTTTTTTGGGAGTTTGATTTATTATCTTGTTCTCCATGCAGCAACAGGAGAAGTTAAGGTAGCCCTGAAATGGGATCATCCCAGCACATGTCACCCTTCAAATTCCCAGAGATTTGTATATAAATGTGTTATAATGCCCTGTGTATACACATCTTACTAAAGCTGGACCTGAAATGATGTTAATACTCATGTGAAGATTTAGGAAACTCTTGTTTATGTATCATTAATGGAGCCTCAAAACTGCTGACCAGTAAGAGTCATTTTATACATATTGCTTTTTAAAAAAAATTATTATTATTATCTTAAAGAACTCTTGCTTAATAGACTGAGGTAGAATTATCATTGGCCATATGAATATGTAATTATCATGATTTATATGTCAAATACTGAACATATGTAAATTTCCTACACTTACTGAATTTGAGAAGTTAATTACTATGACAAACAAAACCCAGAGATCATTATACATGAAATATTTCCTTACAATTCTAATAAACTGATTTCAAAACCTATCAGGCTTGAAATTTCATTCAATATTTCCCAAACATTTCCCCTTCAATTAATGGATCTCTGTACTTAGCTTTCTCACTGAAAATATTCTAGATCTATTTTTAAAGTTTACGTTATTTCTTGCTGGGCATACCTAATCAAGTTTCTTTTTTCAGTGAAATTCTGTGGAAATGTCCTTTGGAACTAACAGAAAAATAGAATTTGTCTTATTAGTGTTACTTAGTATTAAAGTAGTATTTCATATTTCTAAAATACTATATAAACACTAGTTACTTTTGAGCTATTTTAATGTTATTCATTCTAGTGTCGTTTTTATATGATATGTGTTTTACTTGTGTTATACCTTTTAAAATATTTCAAGGGAAGAATGGAATAAGATGGGCTCTTGTAATACTCTGTGTTGGGAGTCCCCAATGTCACTCCCAGGTTTGATGATTCACTAGGAAGACTCACAGGACTATCTAGTCAAACTCATAATTATGATTTATTACAGCAAAAGGTTGCAAAGCACAAACAGCAGAGGGAAAAGGCATATGAAATGAAGTCTGGGGGAAAGCAGATACAAGCTTCCAAGAGTTCTCTCTCAGTGGAGTTGCACAGGATTTGCTTGTTCCCTTGACAACAAATTGTGACAATACTTGTGAAATGTTGTCTACCAAGGAAGGTCATTAGAGACTCAGTGCCCGAGGTTATTTCTGGGAGCCTGGCATGTAGTATATATCCAGACTCCAAGAAGGAAAGCAGGTGTTTAGCATTGTGATGATTAATTTTATGTGTCAACGTGACTGGGCCACAGTGACCTGATATTTTGGTCAAACAGTATTCTGGATGTTTCTGCAAGTATGTTTTTAGATGAGATTTACATTTAAATTGGCGGACTTTAAGTGAAATAGGTTACCATCCATAATGTGGGTGGGCCTTGTACGATCAGTTGAAGGCCCGAATAAACAAACACTGACCTCTCCTAAGCAAAAAAATTCTGCCAGCAGATGACCTTTGGGGTTGAACTTCCTAACTCCTAACTCTTCAGCCTGCCAGCCCACCCTGTAGATTTTGGACTTGCCAGATTCCAAAGTCATGTAAGCCAATTTCTTAAAATAAGTTTTAAAAAACGCATGTATACACACATACACACTTCCTACTGCTTCTCTTTTCTGGAGAAACTTGACTAAGGCAAGCATAAACCATATTGTTTGCACACTGAGCCGCTCAGACGAGTTAATGGCGAGGACACTCCCGAAATCTAAATTCCCAGATGCCAGCCAAGCGCCAGTCCTGCAACAGGCCTTTCCAAATACAGCAGTCAGGCTTGCTGTGTTATACTTTTCTGCGTGTACCTCAATCTATTATACTTTAAATAGAAAGAGACACACACACAAAAGGAAGAAGGTTCTTATCTTGTGCATAGATATCTTATACATAAACCAAAGGTGATTTCTTGTGTCCACAAGGCTGGAGGAGCATTCTTTTTACAGATTAAACTATAAACAAGAAGTAGCATTCCCTCTGCTTTTTCACTTGTTACTGTTTAGCATTTCCAATCTATCTTACATCAGCCCACATTACCCAAGAAAAGCAGTTAGTGTCAAAAAATGTTGATCCAGCTTCATAGTCCTCAGATCTGTGCTGCTTGCAGTTCTGTCTTGTGGTTTTTCAAAAGATAACATAACTTTTTCTTTTAACTTCACAGGACATTTCATGCTTGAACGTGCCCTGAGATATGAAGCATGACAAGAACTAGCACCCAAGAACTTGTCAGAATAAAAACGATTTGACGGCGGCTCCTCCAGGGGCTCGCCCCTTTCCTGCAAGCCATCAACAGTGAAGATGCTCCTGAAATGGAGGGATGGCAACCTTCCAGGCATAGCCAGTGTTTTTAGAATCTGCATTTCTTTACTCAACAGGTCCAGAGAAAGGGCAGTCATGGATGAGCGCAGGGAAAATACATGTTTTAATTCTTTGCCACCTCAGGCTTTCATTCTTTTCTCATTATTTTGACAACGTCTTATCTAGTCTCCCTGTCTGTTCTCTCCCCATTTTCAATTTATTTCATATATTGCTATAAAATTTTTCTATA
Organism: Eonycteris spelaea; assembly: GCA_003508835.1. Taxonomy (NCBI): domain Eukaryota; kingdom Metazoa; phylum Chordata; class Mammalia; order Chiroptera; family Pteropodidae; genus Eonycteris; species Eonycteris spelaea. The sequence goes on along the minus strand of PUFA01000043.1, from coordinate 4,927,758 downwards.
AGCATGAATCGGGTCATTTTGTTTCACTCAATCACAACTAACTCTATAGTCTACTGAATAAATTCTCAAGTCCTTGGCATCTCATTGAGAAAAGTCACAGTATGGCCAGAATTGATTCTCCCAGCCACATTTCTAGCCACCTCTCTATCAATGGTGAGTCAATCATTCCCTTGTGACCCCCAAATCTAAGATTCCATCAGATTTTAAAATCCTGTGGTTTTATAAGACCCGCTATCAGTAAGATAAGCATTTTCAAGTAAACTTTGTATTGAAATACACAAACCAATAAACGTACAAACCTTAACTGTGTAGATTGATTAATTTTCAAAACGATCATACTGCAGTAACCATCACTCAAAGGTACAGAATATTAGCAGCATCCTCATAAGTTCCTTCAGACCCTCTCCCACTCATTTCCTGCCCCCTGCCTTCTATCACCTGTGATTAGTGTTTCCTGTTTTCAACTCTATATAAATGAAATCATTCTGCATGTACTCTTTTATATCTACTTTTTTTTGCTCAACATATGTTTCTGAGGTTTATCTGTGTTACTGTGTGCAACAATAGTTGTTTATTCTTATTGCTGTATTGTATTCCAATTTACCCATTTTATTTTGATGGACGTCAAGTTGTTTTCATTTTTTGTCTATTAGGAATATGCTGGTATAAATATTCTTATATAAGTGTTTTTGTGCCTGCATATATGCATTATTGTTGGGTATATACCTAGGAGTAAAATTACTGGGTTATAGGGTACATGTATTCTTAGCTTTAGAAGATACTGTCAAATGGTTTATTAAAGTGGTTTTGCCAATTTATATTCCCAGCAGCAATGACTGAGTGTTTCTCCACATCTTTACCAACATTTGGTGTTATGATTCTTTTTCATATTAACCACTTTAGTGGTTGTGTGGTGATATCTCACTGTAGTTTTATTTTGTGTCCCTGGTGAATATTAATGTTGAGAAATTGTTCATGTTTATCAGCCATTTTGATTTTTTTCTTTGGTGAACTGTTTACTTAAGTCTTTTGTTCAATTTTTTTTTTCTATTTTTCTATTGACTTTATAAGCTATTTTTATATTAGGAGTTACATATCCTAGATATAGGAAATTTTATACACATACACACGTGTATCTTTATCCTATTATGTGTCTTGCCATTTCATTCTCAATGCTATATTTTGATGGACACAGGTTCTTAATTTTAATCAAATTCGATATGTTCATTTTTTTTTCTTTATGCTTTTTGCATCCTGTTGAGGAATCTGCTTGTTCCAAGTTTATAAAGATATTCTCCCATCCAGAAGCATTATTGGTTTGCCTTTTACAACCTGAAATCTTCTAGACTTGATTTTTTACATGATGTGAGGCAGGAATCATACTGTGTTTTTTCTATATAGCCAATTGACCCAATTTATCAAACAATTCATCATTTCCTTTTCAGCGTCACCAATGTCATAAATCAAGTAGCTGTGTTTGTTGTGAATCTATTTCTGGATTCTCTATTCAGTTCTATCATTCTATTTATCTATCCTTGCGCCAATACCACCTCGTCTTAATTACTATTGCTTTCTAAGAATTCTTGATGTTTAGTAGTGTAAGTCCTCCAACTTTGTTCTTCGAGGTTGTCTTAGCTATTTCTTATTACTTGCATTTTCATGTAAACTTTAGAATCGATTTGTCAATTTTCACAATAATAAAGCTTCTGGGATTTTGATTGGCATTTTATTTATTCTGTATATTTACCTGTGGGAGAATTTACATTTTTTTAATATCAAATTTTCCAAGCAGTGCATATGGTTTATTTATTTATTGAAGATGGCTTTAATTTTTGTAAAAAAAATTTTTTTTATAGTTTTCTATGAAGAAGTTTTGGCTAATATATTGTTTAGAATTTGAGAATCTATGCTTATGAGAGACAGCGTCTTATAATCTTCCTTTCTTGTGATGTCATTGTTAGGTTATTCCAGCCTCACAAAATAAACTGAGAAGTGAGAAGTGTTTCTGCTCTTATATTCTTTGAGAGAGTTTCTTATAATTGGTGATATTCTACCCTTAAATATGTTTGAATGAATTTACTGGCAAGGCCATCTATTTCTTGGTGAAAGAGTTTTAAATTACAGATTCAATGTTTTTAATAGATATACATTTGAAATTTTAAATTTATTTTTCTCTCAGTTTATTAAATTGTGTTTTTCCTTGGATATGTACATTTTGTCTAACTTGTCAATTTGTTAACATAATGCTGTTCATAATACCAGGTTTTTTATATCTGTTTTTTATATCTATAGTGATATCCCTTTTTAATTTCAGTATTCATAATTTGTATCTTCTCTTTTAAAATCAGTTATGCTAAATATTTATCACCTTTAAATATCTCTTTAAAAAACCAATTTTTGTTGTTGGGTTTTTTTTGTTTTGTATTTTTGTTTCATCCATCTCCCTTCTTTGTTATTTCTTTTCTTCTACATTGTTTGGGTTTAATTTCTGTGTTTTAAAAAATTGTTTGTGGTTAATACTAGTAAGATATGCATTTGAAGCACTTTCTCTACAGTGGTGATAGGTTGTATCATACCATTCACTCTTTTCCCCATTGTCTTTTGTGTGACCAAAACATGTGTTTTCAAATGAAGGTCCCTTAACAAACTAAGGTTATAGTTTATTTGTATATAAATATTATTTTTTAGGGCAGCTTTTATGATGTAGAGCCATAGCCATAATTATAATTGTTAATGTAACAATTCAGATGTTTCCCAGACATGTGGATGATGAAGATCATCATTCACACACTCAAGTTATTATATAGTAAGAAGTGACTTAGCACTAGGACGAGTACTGGACAGTGGCCTTGGACATGTCATTTTTCATTTCCTTTTGAGATTAATCTATTAAGAGAACTGTATTAGCTTCCTAAGCCTGCCATGGCAAAGTATCACAAACTCGGTAGCTTAGAAAAACAGAAATGTATTGTTTCACAGTTCTGGAGGCTAGAAGTCAGAAATCAGGTGTTGGCAGGGCTGTGCAGCCTCTGAAACCTATATGGGTAGGACCGTTCCTTACTCTTCCTAGCTTCTGCTGGTTTGCTGGCAATCTTTGGTATTCTTTGGCTTATAGGTTAATCACTCCAATCTTCTGTCTTCACATGGCTGTCTCTGTATTCAAATTCCCCCTTTTCTGTAAGGACACCATTACATTGGATTGGGTTCCATCCTAATGACCTCATTTGAACCTGATTACCCCTGCAAAGACCCTATTTCCAAATAAGGTCACATTCTGAGGATTGGGAGTTAGGACTCCCACATATCTTTTTTGAATGACGCAAGTCAACCCACAACAAGGACAATCTCAGTGCTTGTAGGGAGGGCTCCACAGATAGAAAACCAGACAATGGAGAGGGGAAGAAAAAACATCCCATAGATAGGAAGCTAAAATAGTCTCCTTGAATATGAAGATGTAATGTTCCAATAATTGAAGTGCTGCTCCATAGATTCACCAGCCTTTGTGGGCAACACTATTTCCAGCATTTGATCATATTTGTTTTAGTTTTTGGAGTGAACATCTAATTACATGTAGCTCCCATATGAACAAAATAATTTGATCCTGGGACGCAGATATATCACTGATAGGAAGCCTGGCTCAGCATTATGAGGCCAAATTGTATAAACTGCTTTCAATCTATGCAAGTTAAACTAAGTCTGTATTTTCAAGGTGGCAGTAACCTTAGAAGAAAAGTTATTTTTTTAGAAAATGGCCAGAAGCTAATGCATGCACTTCTAGAACGGATAAAAGCTTCTCTCTGGCACCTCTTACCTTTCAGAAATTTAGTGCTACTCTGTTCCTCTGATCCTCTGTGGTTGTCTGCAATGTTTCTCTCTAAATTGCACTTTAGCAGTATCACCCTCTAGGCAGCATCAATAGATTTTTAAGACCAGAAAGCAGAGGGGCAAATGAACTACTAAAAATAGCTACATTCCTGGGTCAATTAAAGCCAACTTGACATCCTTAGTGCATCTGTAATGTGATAATAATGATGATCTACCTCATAGTGATGTTGTGAGAAATAACAAATTAATGATTGTAAAGCCCTCTGAAAATAGAAAGGGCCCAATAAAAGCTTGTAATTATTAACGGTAGTTATTTACAAGTGACCTAGAAATTACCGTTAAGTTATAGCATACATTTTGTCATCCATTCTTTTCTTTTTGTGTAATTTTTGGACTTTCAGCCCTACGGTCTGTGTTGAGAGAGATTTTAAGTTGCTTTACTGCAGCCCTCAAAAGGCTTCTAAAGAGAAACTTAGAAGCAACACTACCTTTTTATTTCTTGTCTTTATTTTTTTCTTCCCTGTAGTTGAAATTGGAGATAAATCCTTGATATCCATCCATCCATCCATCCATCCATCCAACTGTTATTTATTGAGCATTATAGGCACAAACCTGGGTTCTGGGGATACAAAGATGAAAAAAATAGACATGGTATCTAGTCTCTTGAAGTTTCTGGTTTATATAGATAAAAAAAAATAATCTGGTAATTGTAAAAAGAAATATGTAAAGTGTACTGAGATGGAAATAACAGAGGATACTAGGAAGGAGCAAATACCACCGCCCTGGGTGCAGGAGTGTGCAGCCAGGGGCTAGATTGACAGGGTACTGTTGAACTGGAACTTCATGCCTCTCTCTTCAGGGTCATCCTGCTCCCTTCTATCACACTTTTTAAAAAGAACTGTGCTTATGGATCAACTGTCCCTCTGCCGTATTTTTCCAGGCAATGAACTGTTCATCAATGCTCTTTGTCCTAAGTTGCTCTTTGGATGTTTATTAATCATGTATTCACATCTTTAAAAAACTGAATAGGAGAGGCAGATCTTTTACCAAACCAAGAAGCACTTACCTTATCTATCTCCGCAGCTATTCAAGAGGCAGAATGAATAAGCTGGTAACCAGCCACCAGAAAGATGTACAATAATCTATTCCATGTCTGCAGGATCTTGAATATTCTCTGTTAAGAGTACAGAACCCCTCCCACAGGTTCAGATTTATTCTAGGGCTAACACTAGACCTAGTTAGGAGAACAGAATATCCTAGTCAGGGCATGGGGTTATTAGTTCTGCTATCCTCAATGCCTTCATATCCTGGCACCTTGGTATCTTCTTCCTGTTTCTTAGGTATTGAGGTCCTAATTAATTTTCCATTTCCTGGAGGCAGTATGTATCCCTTGTTCTTGTCACTCTTTCCCATGACTGACTTTCTCATCTTGCACCTCAGTCCTTTTGTGTGACTGAAGAGTCCTTCAACCCACATCTCCTAGTGACTGAGTCCAGTTATGACCTCTTTTCTGGTTGTCTGTGGCTTCTTTTCTGACACACAACTCTGCCCTCCAGACTTATTTGAATGACTTGTTAATGGTACTTGAATCGGATCTATTTATGTCTATATTTCTTTCCTGCCTTCCGCAAATATTTATTGAGTCCCTCCTTTTATCTCAGCACCCCACTTGACCATGGGACACAGAGGTGTAAAGTGAACTTCAGACTTTCCTATGCAGCTTTCTCCAGAATCATCAAACACTGGCTGGATCCCTGGGAGGACCCACATAGCTTCTCAGCCTCCTGGGGGGACACTTTTAAAAACAAGCTCGGGTAAGGCCAATGTTTGAAGCTATCACTTCAAAACATTACTGCTCCCTGGGCACTTATCATGGCGGCTGACTATTGGCTCGGACCAGCTTGGGTATCTCTTTTCTTAGTATAGACTCAGTCAGCTTCCTCTCGGCTTTGTTCAGCAATCATCTTCCTCCTCTGAGTACAATATGACCCAGCGAATGGCTGTTCTTTCTGCTCAACACATCCTGAAATTCCTGTAATTGTTTCTCCACTCTGTAACAGGCTTTGATTATAATCATGAATATTTCTTTTGGTCTTGGTTTTCCTAGGTCCTAGAAGGGAGTACTTTACTTTGCAATTTCTTGATTTGACCAATTGGGTCAAAGTTTCAGAGTTTAGTCAAGTTTGTGGATCTCAGCATCCAGATCTTACTATCTGGACTCCTAACGTGTTTTACTAGCTGGACCCATCCTTCCTGCTCCCACCAGAGTGTGGTTTTCATGGAAAGGGGAAGCTGCAGTGGTTCCTTAAGAGATGGATGACATCACAAAAAGGAGATGCTCTGAGCTATTGGTTTGGAATCCTGGGCAACTGACCTAACCTCAAATTCTACTCTGTAATTAAGGGAGATAAAAATCTATTTCAGCAGATTGTGGTGAATATTCAAAATGTAAAGTACTAGCACAAAGCCTGGCATATAGTAAGTGCTCAAAAATGTTGGTTCCTTCATAATATTTAGAGCGGCTGTTTTAAATCTATGGCATCAAATTACTCTCTCAAATCTCCAGTAAAGTTCATATATCATTTACTTTAGATGGCACTGTGTTATAATCATCATTAAATACCTTTCTAAACTCAACACAGGAAAGAAGAGATGACCATTTAAAGTCAACCAAGATTAGCAAACTCAAGGAAAGGTATAGTTTTATGTATTAATTCTTTAATTCATTTCACTCAAAATAATGTCACCTATTAGTGCTTTGTAAATATCTATTAATCCTTTAAAAAAGAGTAGGATGTTCTGTCTCCTCACTTGTATAATCTAGAAATCAACTTCAAGTCTAGGTTGGCTGTGTCCCTCCCTGCTTATTTTCTAAACTCCAGGATTTGGAAACAATCATAATTTTTTCTTTTAAAATGATTGCTAAAGGAGGCTTGCAAGGAAGGCTATAGTTGAGTACAATTATGAGGTTAGATTCTAGGGTTGCTAACCTGGCAGTCTTATTACCCCCGAGGAGAAATTAATTTAAGTGAGGGAAAAAGAACTGCAATGATTACCTTTGGTAGGGCCAAGAAGTGCTTGTTAGGAACAGAGTGTGCAATTGAATGCTAACGATGGTTCTGCAGGCTGAGTATTTCTGAATACTTTAGGTACGCAAATTGCTTTTGGTTGATGTAACTCTGTTTGTTGTGAAATTTGCTCCTCAGGGGAAGTGTAAAGAAAATGTAGATCTTTCTTATGTGTGCTGTTCAGGGAAGAATGGCACTTCTTTCACGTAATGTGGAATAAGGTAGGAGAGGATGATGGTTATATCACAAGTATTTCTCTCCATTTTGTCCTTCTTTATTAAAGATTGCATAGAGCAAGTGCATCTGAGAGCTGTTAAGGAATGCAATTGCTATTCATCAAGTACATTACAATTGTTATTTTTGGAATATAAATCTTCAGATGACATAACAAAGATGCGGTGAGTTCCTCTTGAATTGTCGCTGAAGGAAGATGAAACCCTAACTCACTGTTCTAGACAGAGCCAGCACTCAGTGTCCATTTCACATACTCTCGGTTATGTAGTATGCTGTTTCTTAGAGACATGAATGATAAAATATTTTTTAAATAATTAAAAAATGTTTAATTCCAGTCGGCATACAATATTATATTTGTTTCAGTGTACAACATGGTGATTAAACATTTATATATTTTATGAAGTGATCACTCCACGAGTGATAAAATATTGTAATAAATGATAATTATACTCTGGATTTGTGAAGTATTTCTCTTTTAAATAGTTTAAGATTCATTCTTTTCATGTGTTTTCCCTCCAAAAAAAAAACCTAGAAATCTTTTCCATATATGCCGCTATATGTTAGAATAAAAATTGTTGGGATTTTGTTAATCCTACATTATGGAATTATTCACTCTAAGATACTCCTCTAGGAGAGGGACAGCCCTTTTGAATGCTTAACCACGGGCTGGAATCTGTAATTCATAGGCTTTAGTAATTCCTGGCCACTGTCTTGCTTTAGGTGGATTCCAGCAAGTACTTTCACCTCTCTGGCTTTCATTGTCTCTCGGGGAAATAAGGATTAATATAGAGAAAGCCATCCAGGTGCTTGGCTGGCACTGTTTCCTGTGCATGTTGCATCCAGTGCCCTAAGAGTTCCACATGGGCCTCCTCCCAGGTCGTGAGGAGGTTGGAGATGAGGACATGAAAAGATGCTGGTGGATCCCCTAAGAATCCATCCATCATTGCCTTCTGTACCTTCCATAGGGTGTTCCAGACTCCTCCACATGCCTCTGGCCTGAGATAGGAGACACGTGTACTTCTCAGTGACTTTGGTGTCAATAACCACCTAAGCAGCCTCAGGGGAGACTTGGGCATGTATTAAATTACTATGTCCTATGCAGGTGCCCATGCGGTTTATTTGAATGGCTGTTTGCTCGGTCACCTTTAACATACCACAATTTGAGTCCATCTTTGAGACTTGCAAAGTCAGGGCCAGTCACGGCATCTTAGCAAATAGTTTTGCTTAACCTCTTTTCTTCATTCCATCATCTCATTCTTATTCCTTTCAGAGTAAGGCTTCAATAAAATGCTCATCTCATAAAGAAGTCAATGAACAGACCTAATAAATTCATAATTTTTATACCCAAAGGCTACTCAATTTATGTATGGTTTTGAAAGCCAGGTCTTTATATTTGCATGTGGTAAGAAAGAATCCTCAGATGTAGAGAATAAATCTCCTGTATTTCTCATTCTAATTCTTCCTTCCTTTTATAACACACACACAAACAAAGGATTTTAGGACAAAGAAATTTTCAATGCTGCCAAGAATAGACCACATTAACTAACATCTTACATACTGTGAGTTTTCTTCTCTACTAATATCTATTCTTCAGTTTACATCACAAAGCTCTGAATTTTTCATATTGAACCATACAGATCTAATCCTCCTTACCACTAAATCAGAGTTCTGAACTGATTCAACAAATTAAAGGGACTTGACATAGGTGAATCTGCCGATCCACAGCTTTCTTTGATCTAAGGATCTGAAGTTTGCACACTTGCCTTTGGGTTTGCCAAAACTGAAAGAAGAAACCCAAACAGAATCACCCCTCAGTATATACATTAGGGAGGCTTAACATCTAAAAAGACAAAGCTGCTAAGAGATAGTAAACATCAGTCAAAAATAGAACCTGTTTTGGTGAATGCCTTCTGCTGTTGTTTGTTTTGATGCAGTATTTGGAAATTTTCCCAGTCAGTTAATAATTGATGAACTATTTGAACATATTGAGGCACAAATACACAACTTTAAGGGGAAAAACTCTTATTTGTCCTTATTTGCTCCCCACTTGCCTCCAATCATAACATTTTAGTGGTATCCTTCAGAAGCAATTTCAGAGGTAAGAAGCAATTAAAAGATAGCTTTTTGATGGATTTCCATACTCCTCAGAGTTTACAATACCAGGTATTTTAAAGTTATTCTACTTAGAAGAGAGTATATAGCGTAATTCTTAGAAAAATAATTATTTATAAAACAATGTTTCTAGCTGGACAGACAGATGAGAGGATGAATAACTTGGTTCCTATTTTTGTGGCAGACAGGGGGCTTTTTCCAGTGTTCTAGAAAGTTCAGCCCAAATCTCTCCTTATTTTGATATGGGGCTGACAATGGCTGTGGAAGCAACCGAAACGTCCTTTGTTCCTGAGGCAGAACTATAAAGAGCTGACAAGCTGCCAGTGTTCCCATCAGACATGTAAAAAAAAAAAGAAAAAAGCCTGCCGCAGGGCCATGAGGAGAAAAGCAGGAGAGCCAAGTTTTAATTACTCAACAATGCAATTAAATAGGGTACAGAGTGGCTTGCAAAGGTACATAGCCTACAATAATGTAGAAAATAAGGAAATCAAGAGCAGTGGTGCGTAAAAGAGAAAGAAAATGGAGGGAAGGATTAAGATAAAGCTAGGGCTGAAGATAGTACCAAAAACACAGTTGCAAAGCCCAGGACACATAAAAAGGTCAATGTGATCTGTTCCGCTGAAGACCAGCACAAGCCTGGTCTCGTGGGAAGCAGAGTTGTTGTCTCCCATCTCCTACCACAAAGAAATTAGTCTCTCACCTGTTATCTAGAATATCTGCAACCTCATTCCTACCTCAAACACAGTGATCAGATTTTCTCTGGTTATTCGGTTTAATTTCTTCAGTGGAGGCAGAAGAGAGATCGTATTCTCTGAAGTCACATATATGACAAAGCCTTCTCTCCGAAACTCCACAATCTAGCTCAATGTTCTTGTTCGCCTCTTCTGCTTCTCTCCTTAGCAATCTACACAGGAGGGAAGACAAAGAAAAGGAAATAAAAATTTGTTTTTTTCTTACTGTATAATACAAAGTGCTGGGCTGGGCAATTTGTATGTATTATTTCATCAAGTTGACACAACAAACCTAAGACAGAGGCTCTGTTTCTCCCATTTATAGATGAGGAAAGAGGCTCCCCCAGAGGCTAATAAATTTTTCTGATGCTGGTATGTGTCACATGCAGGGTTTGGACCTGCAGCTGATTGAGATGATAAATGAAGGATGGCTATAATTTCTGCTTAAATCAATGAATCAGCAAGACCTTTTTAAGATTACCTTGTGCCCAGCCCCAGAGATGTTCTAGAACTGCATCAAGGTTCTCCTCCGTCTATTTGCTAACTCTCAGCAGGGATGGGGGAAAGACAGGGGGAAATATCTGGGATAAAAAAGCAGTGAAAGGGGTTTGATCTTTTTTTTATTCCAGTGATGTTTCATTTTCTACTTTATTCCTTTTTTTTTTTTCCTGATTATGTTCCCTTAAGCAATGTATTGGTCAGAATATTAAAAATGAGCAGAAAGCCATTTTTCTCAGCTATTCTTTATCTAAGCAAGGTATAGCTAGCTAGAGGTAATTTCAATCCATTTTGGAGAAAAGAATGGCTGCCTTTGCGTGTTTTTATCCATAATACCGTGAGGCTGTAGATGAATCCAGGACAAAGAGTCTTCATTGTATTATGTGGGAGAGAAACAGAGTCAAAGTCATCTTCACTTTGTAATGAATAGCATTTTGTCAGAGTGAATATTTGGCTCATGGGAGGTTAAAGGAGAGACAGGACTAAAATGCTTTAATAATCCAGAGACTAGCACAGTGAAATGAATTTATTGCTTCCAGTAGAGTCCCCAGTGGACAGCACATAATGAAACTCGCTATCTGATAAGGCCTCCTCGGTGTAGGAGCTCACTGGCAGCCAGGAGCAGCATACTGAATATCTGGCTGTCAGGAAACCTGAGGTGACCCTCACACCTGCAAGAGAGGTGGCAGATTTCTCCCCTGTCTGGGTGAGCTGATATGAAGAATAAATGTGTGAAAGCTCTCGAGGGGTGGGTCACAGGCCTATCAGTTGTGCTGCTCGAGATCATCCATTTTCAGGAGAGACTGTCCAGATATGAGACAGACTGAACTTGAATAGGTTGCTAACAGCCTGACTGGACTTGGATTAGCTATTATATGAATCATACCAATTTGTGTTCTGAAGGGAGTATTTTTAACAGACCTAGAGGCCCAAGTAAGATCTCTGGATGCTGAATAACAAAGCAAATTAGTTTGGCACCTCCGATCTCCAACCACAAGGCTACTCACTGAACAGAAGACAACTGACAGAAAGGGAATGAAAAACTATTATTGGAAGAGGTGCATGTGGGTCTTTTTGGCACAGAAGGAAATAATTGTTGTAGAGAGGGCCTTTCGGTTTCGCCAAGGAATAAAAAGTTAAAACATTTCCACGGCCTCTAAGATGGAGAAGAACCCAAGAGACTCACATAGTACAAGCAATTTTCCAACCAAGAAAACAGGAGTAGAAGGAGAAAAACAAACATCTATCTATATGTAACTCCAATGAATGTCAATTGAGAAGGGGAGACGAATTCATTTACCACTTTTTCTTCATCGCTAAGAGAAGTATCTTGAAGTTTCCGTTCCATTAGTAACTCTATTTTTATACCTATAATATTAAATCATTTCATTTGTTTTTCTTATGTTCCACTGGATTAAATGTTGTCTAAGGCTAGAGACCATATTACTGAGGAGAGTTCAGATTGGCACAAACACTTTGGAAAACCGTTTGGTGTCATCTCATAAAGATGAACCTTAATATACCCTAATACCTAGCAATTTCACTCCTAGGCATATAGCCAAGATAAATTCTTGCCTACATACAGCAGAGGATATGTATAAGAATGTTCATAATACTAAAACCTGGGAACAAAGACCTATAACTGCAGAGAACAAATAAATAGTAGATTTGCATAATAGAATACTACCCAGTAATCAAACGAATGAACCATAGCAATTTTACAACAGTATAGGTAAATTTTTGCAATGTAATATTAAGTGGAAAAATCCAAGACTGGTCAAAATGAATGTACCCTTTTTATAAAGTCAAAAACAATGAAAAATATTTTCAAGATCCTGGCTTTTATTTTGCGTGATGGGTTAGCAGGTGCTTAATGCAAATGACTAAGTAATAAATAAATAGAAGTGGACCACTCATGAGCCAATAATGAGAGTGTGACCAAGGGTTATTATGATGAATCCAGTTCTGGCCATTTGTGATCCAAAGGAAAGAAAGAAAAAAATAAAAGTAAATTATGCCGATCTCAGAACACTTCATTTAGTACTTGGTGTTTAACAGGATTTCAATATCATGATAATGGAATAAAATATTTGAATCAATCAAGCTCCTTGGTAATAGCATTACTCATAATTAGTACTCCAAGCAGAGTGGTTTTTATATGCTACTCCAAGTTTTCGAGTCTTGAATCAAGCATTGAGATGATTCATATAAAGAAATAATTTTTTTTCTGAATATTCGAATTTATTGTTTTCAACATTTTATTATGAAAATTTCAAATACAGCAATGTTGGAAGAATTTTATAATGAACATTCATATACTTACCATCTAGATTCTATTAACTCTATTTATTTTATCGCATATCCATTCATCTTCCTATCCATTTATCAATCTATCTTTTAACTTTTTGTTGTATTTCAAAGTAAATTGCAAATATCTTCACACTTGTCTCTTGTGCCAGTTCCAACATTTATTTTCATTTCTGACTTACAGGAGATTATAGATGAAAAAAATCAAGGCATTTTTTGAATGAGAAGGAAAAGTGTCAATTTGAATCTGAAAGCAATAAAATAAAAAAAAAATAAAATGTTTTATTAAAAAGTACTCTTAAATAACTCCAGCATCTTGGGAGCAGCATGACCAGGCAACAGCTAAGAAGAACAAGTCCATTTTGAATGTAACCCAAGAGAAACACAATCCTGAGGCAGGCAATGCAAAGGTAAATGCACGTGTGGAATTCTTGAGAGGCAAAATCAAATCCCAAAACTCTGAATAGCCCGCCTGTCAGCTTATGTGCCTTGACCACAGGAACACTTGCTGCCCTCCTAGGGCATTGCTGCTCAGCTTTGTTTCAAGCTGAACTAGATGTGGTCCTTTAGGTAAGGGAGGCTCAAGCACAAAGATTCTTACAAGTGAACATGACAGATTTTGGCAAGGCATTTTTTTTACCCTAATAAGACGCCATGATTATCTGACCAAAGGAGCAACGTTAGTAGAGCTACCACTCTTCCAGGTTGGTACTCTCCTGCCAGGAACTTCCAGATGCTTAAAGAGACTTAAGTTTTATGCTCTTTAAACTCCAATTCAGAAGAGACTATAGATTGAGTTATTATCATCCCAGTTCAACCCATGGCGTGAACCTTTCACTTCCCATCAAAGGGAAGTTCTACCAAAAGCCGTCTAGGAAAATCAGTGTTTGATATTATGCTCTGTTATCAGAGGGCTCCAGCTAACATACACATAACAAATCACAGATGTAACTTGAATGGAAGTAATACCTAAATATATTTACTCTGTAAGATTAGCAATCAGTCATTAAGGAGGGGGCAAAACAGGAGTCAGCAACCTATGGTTGGTATGTCAAATCCAATTCACGGCCTACTTTTGTAATAAGTTTTATTAGAATACAACCTCACTCATTAATTTACATACAGTCTGTGGCAGCTTTCATGCTCAACAACAGTCTGTGTAGTTGCAACAGATAGCATAACCTAAAGTATTACTCACTGACCCTTTATGGAAAAAGTTTGTGAACTTTTGGAGTGGCTTTCCAAAAATACGTTTTGATGGAGTGGGAGGTACCTGGGGGAAGTAGAGCACAATTTTTAGACAGTCCTGTAGAGTTTCCTATGGATGTGTCTTTCTTCTAACTCCACTTCGATCAAAGAATTCAGCTCTAATTTCTTTTACACTTTAGGTTTCTGCGTAAATGTTAACTTGAACAAAGAGTTCTACAACTTTTAAAGGTTTAAAAACAAAAAACAAACAAACAAAAAACCAAAACACTCCCTAGAGCCATGCTCTCAAAGTTAGCTACACAATAGGGTTAGCTGAGGCCTTTAAAAAAAAAAATACTAACACTTTGGGACCTTTAAGAAAATATCAACACTCTGCCCTGGAATTGAAATAAAAACAAAGAAAAACTTCCCAGATAATTCTACTGAATATCCGTTGGAAAACCACTGGTCTGGAGTGCAAGGATGTCAGGTCCAGGGTGGTGCCATCGTAGAGGTCTTGGACAGTAGAGGGGTGGGTGAGAGCGCTGAAAGCTGTCAGGACTGACAAGAAGGAACCCAAAGGGGTAAGAGAAACACAAAATATAGGAGTTGAATCAGACTTTCATAGGGCAAACTCTCTTAAAGTTGATGTATAGCTGACTGGTGTATCTTTGTCTACAATACAAGTCAGTTTAATATTTCCCTCCAGGCCACTTAAACCAGGATGACTGCAGTTATAAGGTGCAATTCAGAAACATATTTAAAGTTGGCTTGATTTAAAAGAATAACCTAACCAGGATTTTAAAATACACAATGCTGCCACACAATTGTCTTGTACCTGGTTCAGTCTTCATGCATTGTGGAGATCATTTCAGACAGAGGAGTAGATGATAAAATGACAGTAAGGAAGAAAAAGAAGGCAAAAGACAATGCCTTTATTTACACTTCAGGAACTTAGGCTGCATTCTTATTTTCACGCAAGTTTCTTTCTAGCACATTCCCTAGTGATACTCTGGAACCTTTCCCAGGGGTCTTCAGAGCTGAGTATCAACTACACAAGGGGGAGTGAGATAGAGACTGGGTTAGGACATTGCTATGGACAGAGGTGGTGATGTCCAAACACTATTATAGTAAAAATAATCTCATTCTACAAATAATCAACCAAAGGAAGTCGTAGAGATACCACTTATGCCCGAGGCTTTCCACTGCATTTTGCAAATAGTGCCGTAAAGAATCTATCTTTTGGAGAGTCTCTACCTTTGCCTACTGGGACCCCAGTTCTCAAATAAAGACAGAAAGACAAATGAGACTCTGAAATAATTGTGAAGAGATTCCTTTTTGTTTTCTTTTTAATTGAGATATAATTGACATATAATATTGTCTTAGTTTCAGGTATACAACATAAAGATTCAATATTTGTATATACACAAAATGAGTGTAGTTAACATTCATTACCATATATAGTTAGCAGATTTTTTTCTTGTGGTGAAAATTTTTTAAGATTTACTCTTGCCAACTTTAATGTGCAATACAGTGTTATTAACTCTAGTTATGGTGCTGTACATTACAGCCCTATGGCATTTATTTTATTACTGGGAGTTTGTACCTTTTGGTTCTCCTTATTCCCCTCCCCCGCCTCCAAATGTTCCTTTTGACCTCCACCAAAAGAGATTCCCGTGGATTCCAAATGTGCTGGAAGTAGGAGTGTGGAGGGGCGGGTGTTGGGAGGGCAGAGGCACAGCCCTCAATGTGTATTCTTCTCAGTCCTGTCAGACTGGGAACTTCTATTTCCAGAAGTCGTTCTTTTCCCCTATACCTGCCAAATTTTACCATATTTCAAGACCACTTTTAAAAGTCATCACCACTGTGGAGTCTTCTTGGATGGTCTCCAGCCTAGTGGGTCATTCTTGTCATACTTTCATAGCACTTGATTTATTTCTCTATTTTAGCATTGTAATGTATGTCTTCAAATCTGTCTCCCACTGGACTGTGAGTTGCTTGGGACGTAAGCAGTATCTCAGTCCTCTTTGTACCGTGGTTACACAGCCCAGAGACACATACAATATAGACTTATGAAGCAAATCTACCCATTTTTAAAACCAGTATCTTAATAGTATGCTTAAATAGTATTTATAAAAGAACAAGTAAATTATGATTTAGAGGATACATTCAACTATAAACACTTATTAAGAACCAGGCATTGTGATCTGTATTGGGGATGCAGTTGAATGAAATATATGTCTACCTCCAGGGTGTTGCAATTTAGTGGGGAAACTTATGTAATTAGAAAGAAGTGAGTTGAGCTACTTTAGAAGCACGAGCAAGGCAGCGTGGGAGCAGAGAAGGACATGTTTACCTCTCCTGGATATTTCAAGAGATTGCCTAGAGAGAGTGTGAGAATCTAGGCAAACTCCTAACAGGGAATCTTTGGTGTGTGTGTGGCAGGGGAACGGGGTGTGCATTTGGGAAGCTTTAGGTCTAGAATTATGGGAGAAAGAGTAAAAAAATGTAATCTCAGCTGATTACTCTGAGTCTACTCTCTTTTCTTAGACTGTGACAGCTCTGGAGACAACCATTCTTAAAAGAAATAAAAGAAAATGACCACTCCTTCAGCCACTAGTTTGACTAAAAATTGGCAATCCCCATTTAAAGGGATCATAAGATAGAAAAAGCTTTTTTTTTTTTCCCCATAAAATTAGTCAGATTTTACACAACCCAGCAAGCAATAACAAGGCTCCCACATCATTTTGTCAGAGAGAGAGGCCAGTAATTTTAGGGTGGGAACCGATCCACTTACACAATGAGAGAATTTCCCTCATGCACAATGTTCCATAGTGATTTGTGGCCTCACAGAATGCCATTTATAGTTCCTGCAGTGGCAGGAAAATTAGAGGGCAGAGTGATTATCACTCTAATGGCAAAGCTGAAGCATACATAGGTCATACTGGTCTACTTTACCTTTGATGCCAGCAAGGGAATGTTCTCCTTGACTTTTAGCATTGAAGAAGGCATGAAAAGGCCAGTCGGTTTCCCTCTTTGATATTATTTATCAGCGTGAAAGTCTCCTTATCAGCTGCTAACCATAGCCTGGGATCTGAGGAATATGCTAGTCTTTATTTAAAAGTCTTAAATCCTTCTTTGAGGAGTCAACCAAGGCTCAAGAAGCAGGGTCTCAATGAAAATGAGGTCCCCAAAGAAGCCCTGACTGTATTGCGTATAGCCTCTCAGTCATCATTTCTAAACAGTTTATTTAAATGTTGTACTTTATTCTTGCTAAATACTTGGATGATTCCCAATTTGCACTTTGCAAGGAAGAAATAAACATGATCTTCCTGTCTGGATTGTGCGGAGAGGTATTCATAGCAGGATCTCCCTTTGTTGTGCTCAGCTAATTGCTAATTATGCAGTGATGGATGTAAATTGCACAGTTGGCATTTCAGGCTCACAGGCTCACTACTCATTTTTTTCTGCTTAAAGGAGAAAGGCCAAAATATTAAGAGATTACCAATCATATCTTTATCCATGAAAATAAAGCCTCAATAGGTGAAACTGAGAAGAGCAGAAGAGGTTTTAAGGAAGAGGACACCAGAGGTGGTTCCCGCCAGGCTCTGCCTTGATCTTATGGCAGAGCGTTATGAGGAAAATGTTCTGTGAGGCTAAGTTAACACGAAAGGAAGAATGGATGCTCTGGCTTGCAGGAGAAGCAATGCCTCTAGTCTCCGGTTATTGTTTAGAGAAGAAAAAGTGGTAGCAATAGCAACACCTTTGAAAGACATGTTGGAATTTTAAGCCTTTTCACATACTATCTCCTTGAATTGTTTAATAACCGGATTATTGAGGGGGCCATATTGTCACGATGGAATTCAAAGTTAATGATTCTGCTGAGCCACCTTGCTAGTTAATGGCAAGGTAGACAGGCCCCAATATCACAGTTGCCATCAGTTTTATGCTGATGTGGTCACAGCCAGCTAGCTGTCTTTCTTGGCATTATCTTAAGTGATTTGGAATTTGGTTCATAGGCTCATTTTGAGTGGGAAGGTTTTAATTTATGACTTTCTTTCTTCTTTTCTCTTTATCGTATCCTTAATGCCAAGAAAGTAAAAATGAGCACAGACTAAGAAAGTAAAATATCTGCCATGCTGCTCATCGCTCCGGGATAACAGATAACAGATAAAGCCAGCTGTGAAGTTAGCTGCAACCAATATTTCTCCCAAGGGCACAGTGCCATTGTAAAGTATCACAACCAGCCCCGCTTTTGAAGGGGCCTTTCTTTTACTTATTCACTGAGAAATCTTGCTTTCTAAAATAATAGATTGCCTGAAATTTGTGGTTTGAATTTATATCGGTAAGGATGTGCATTCTACTTTTGCCTGAAAGATCAAGTCACTTTGTAAGAGGGAAGCAGCCTCAATGACGAGCTCAGGCACAGAGGCTCTGATAAGGGACTTCTGAACACATTTCACATTGACCTGACTTTGCACTTTCTCAGGAAATAAAATCCCAAGTCCACTTCACAATCCTAACCTGATGTTGACTCTATCAAAACACTGCTTTATTACACAATGAAATATCACTCTAGACCTACTAGAATGGCTATAATCAAAAACATGGAAAATAACAAGTGCTGGAGAGGATGTGGAAAATTGTAATCCTCATACATTGCTAGTGGGAATGTAAAATGGTGCAGCTATTGTGGAAGACAGTTTAACAGTTCTTCAATTACCATATGGCCCAGCAATTCTACTTCTGGATACATGCCCAAAAGCATTGAACACAGGGACTTAAACAGATATTTGTACATCATGATTCATAGCAGTATTATTCCCAGTAGCCAAAATGTGGACATGACCCAAGTGTGCATCAATTGATGAATGAAAAACCAAATTATGGTATATCCAAACAATAGAATATTATTCAGCTTTAAAAGAAAGAAAAATTTTAAACATGCTGCAACGTGGGTGAAACTTGATGATGTTATGCTAAATAAAATAAGGCAGTCACAAAAGGAGAGATACTGTATGATTCTGCTTATATGAGATACCTAGTCAAATTCATAGACAAAAAGTAGGAAACATTTCCAGGGACTGGGAGAAGAGGAAATGAGGAGTTAACGTTTAATGGGTGCAGAGTTTCAGTTGTGCAAAATGAAAAGAGTTCTGTGGCTGGATGATGGTGACGATTGCACAACAGTGTAAATGAACTTAATGACACCAAATTGTACACTTCAAAATGATTAAGACGGTTAAATAAATAAATAAGTCCCCAAACCGATTTTTATTTAAATTTCACCTAAACTTTACTCTTCCCCAAATCCTATGCTAACTATTTTCCCGCTTTTTGGTGAGATACCCAAAGTTCCTCTTGGGTGCTATGTTCCTCATAGCAATGAGCCAAGAAACCTGATTTTGTTGGACTATAGATTTGTCCCTGGTGAACGTTGATTGATTGGACTAAAAATGTGTTCACTATTCTCTAACAGACCAGATCTTATTATAATGGCATATTGAGAATTCTGGCATGTGGTGACTTTGGGGGATATTGCAGATCCATTCACTGAGCAAGAGAAAAATTTAAGTCAAACCAGTTGAGGACTGGTTTGCTTTTTCCTCTCCCAGGGTCCTGAGTTTCTATAAAATCACAGCTACAAGCAGAGGGTAGGCAGCATTTGTGTTTAGCAGTCTTTCAAGAACAAAGGAACCCACCCCAGTCCCTGGGCTCTCCATCCATGTGGCTCCAGGTCCATCTAAGGAGAAATGCTGTTCATCCTTTTTGTTCTGAAGCGGTAACGCCACAGGCACCAGTGCTGGCTCCCTGACGCAGATCCCAGCGGGCACTGGCTTCTGTCTTGTTCACCACTCTGAGGCACTGTTCTGCTTCTGATCCACAGAGATACTTTTTTTTTTTTTTTTAACATTGACTATGCCCATTTGGTTATCTATCATTGCTGTTGTATTGATCAGGGGTTGAGGGTGACGGATAGAGAATGCAACAAAGTATGAATATACTGTCAATCTTGACCAGAAGTTCTAGTTTAAAATTTTGTGACACTGAGCTCTGATAAGATTATGGAGCCTCTCAGCTTAGTGAATTTAAAATGAAAGTGCCCTCCAAGTATAAAATAGGTATAAGTCATCTAACAATGTTTGATTTCCTTAAATGAAAACTACTTTGATTTCTTTTTAAAATATCAGTTCTCAAATTTCCATTTTCTTTGCTGCCACTGCTTTGCTTGTTTCCCAGTCATTTATATAGTGTGTCCACTACGTAACCGAACACTTGACCACAAGCAAATAAGTATATGTCGACTTTGTATAATAACCTAGTCTTGCAAGTGGTGAGATGATCAATTTGAGTAGTAGTGATTATGGTCATGAAAACAATAAATAATGTTCATTTTTGGATTTTACACTATGAGGACTGTCAACTACTCACCTACAACCAATAACATTATTAAAAATTGTGAGCGGTGTCTTAAATAATTTCCCATGCCCAGCTTCAATGTCAGTCTTCTTTGGTCAGCTCTGAATTTGATGGAAAATAAAACCAAACTCAATTGTCCTTAACAGAGCCTATCTAGGTAAAACTGTGGAGTTATTTTATGGTGCTTTCCCTTTTTCTTTCTGAGGATACAACTATATAATTCCTGTTTCTTGCCCAGGTTTTTCTCCATGTCTCATTCCTGTAGAGTCTTGGAAAGCAACCTAGACACAGTGTAGGGAAAGGCCACTAGATTAGGAATGGAAAACATTGAATTTAGTTTCAGATCACTGAATAGTTAACTTCATGATCTTGGATGATATCTTTGGGTCTCAATTTACTCATCTATAAATTTGAAGGAAAAGGAATAAGTTGCATGACTAAAATCTCTTTTCTCTAAAAATTTTGATAGTTTTAGGATACATCATTCCTACTTGCTCATTAGCTGATGAAGAGTCATTTGCCTCTGAGATTTAATAAAGAACGTTTGGAAACCAAAAGATTTTTCGATTTATACATTTTTAATGATGATTTTGTGAACAATGGCAGGTTGATGAAGAAGTATTTTTCTGTGGAAATCTTTCAGTGACCTTAAATCACAAAAAAAGTCGATTTACTTATTTGTAAATTTGAAGTGAGGAAAGAAAGATAAACATGATTTTTAATTTGCTAGCTTAATTACTTACACAATTTCGAAATTTGACTGTGTATCAAGCACAAATGTGATGGTCTGTGATTCTTTTCTCTTTTAACAAAGCACATTATGTGTAACTCCTCATTTTTTCCTATGTTTTACTCTGTTGTTTGTTTGTAACTTTCACCATGTATACATGGCCTGTGGTTAAATTTATGTTGCTAAATAATACTGTTGTAAATTAGGTACTGCTATTTTCTGGTCTTGTTTAGATCTCATCAGTGGAGCTCTATTAACTATGAGATATTTTCAGTCACAGATAAATTGCTCTGTTCAATTTGCATTTCAGTAATTTTCCGATTTAGACATGGGGTTGATAATGGGCATAATAACTCAGGAAGGGTGACTTGCAGGGAAGAAATCTCCTGAAAGGCTTGCATCTTCAGCAATGTTTCCAAATAGTCACTATTTTCCACTATGGTATCTTCTTATAGCTGAATAAATAAAAGTTAATTATCTTTACAAAGTAGTGTTGGGAATGGTTTCAGCTATTTTCCCTTTTTGTCTATTCTGCTGTCAATTTGAATTCAGATTGGTTTGGTAAGGAGTTTTGCCCCAGGGGTCTATTTTAATAGCATTTCTGATTTGCCATAATTTACTGGAGTACATGAGCTATTAAAACCATGATTTCAAAGGCCAACTCTTAGAAGAAAGACATTGATTGTTGGTTATGTGGCTTGATTTCTGCTTGTGGCCTCTCAAGTCTTCATTCTTCCATTAGGACTTTCCTGACAATTTCCTTTGTGTTTATATTGTTCTTCCCATCTTTTCAAAAAGTATGAGCATCTTGAGGGAGAGGCTTAGTTTGTTTACTTATAGGACCTAATGTAGCACTGGACAATTAGTAGGTACATGGAAGATTAAATAGGTTCATCTATCAAAATCCTGAAATGGAGTGCTTTTCTAAAGAATTACACACACACACACACACACACACACACACACACACACACACACACACAGAGCTTGAAGTGGTTTATTGATTGGTTGCTTTGTCTTCAAAATGCCAAACAAATAGGCTGAGTGATATTTTTATGACTGAATTAATGTATGTAAGTGGGGGATGAGAAACAGTTAATCAGCTATCTTGACAGGTTGTTTTTGCCTTCTGAAAACAAAGCTTTTACACAAACAAACAAACAAACAAACAAAAACTAGATCCATTAACTGACATGAAATTGCTTTAACTTATGCACTATATAAATGTGGTGTGTGTACGTGTATGTGTAAATATATTCACACACACACAATATCGGAATTATAAAAGAAAAACAACTTGACCATTGTCTGTTAAGGTGCTTCTCTCTCTTTTGAAAAAAGCAAAATAGTCATACATGTCATGAAAAGTAAACACAATAGAAAAGAATAAAACAACAGAAGCACTCCCTTTCCTCAGCCCACTAGAACTACTCTCCAGAAAAAATTATTAACTGCGTCTTACATAGCCTTCCAGAGGTGTTTAATGGAGTCTCTCTCTCTCTCTCTCTCTCTCTCTCTCTCTCTCTCTCTCTCTCTCAACTGTTTGGCCCATTGCTTGAATGTTGGTTATAATGAACATGTTTTCATATTAGTAAATGAAGTTCTAGCTGCTCTATTTTAATGATTGCGAAGTATTCTCATATCAATGTTCTAAGTTTATTTAAAGTCTCATTAAATTAAATCTAACATTTGCTATTAAAACAAAGTTGTGAATCAACATTCTGTTATACATATATCTTGGCACAGTAGGTACAATTTTAGTTGATGTCGTCAAAAGTGAATGCCAGTTTACACTTCCACCAATAGGATATGAAAGTGTTCGTTTCCTTGTACCCTCACCAACACTGAGTTTTATCAAAATTTAAAATTTTTACTAATCTGATAAATGAAATTTGCTGTCTCTTTATTGTTTTGAGTTGACTTCCTTCAATTATTAACAATGTTGATCACACTTTTATTATTTGTTGGCCTTTTATATTTCTTTTGTCTATGAGCACTAATCATACTTTTTGTTCATTTTAATTGTTCTTTCCCTTGTTGATTTATGAGTTTTCATGTATAATAAGGAGCTTGGTCCACTGTCATATTCACTTGCTAATTATTCAAAAAATATTTATTGAGTGGCTATAATGTTGCAGACATTGGAGATGGTACAATGAACAAAATATCTAAAATCTTTGCTCTCATGAAACTTTTTATCAGGAAGAGACAAAAATAAATAAGATAAACAAACAAAATAGATAATGGATAGGCTAGGTCAGGAGATGTGGTGAGAACTTGAGAAAGGTCTCTTCTGATTATTGCAGTTCTCTCAGGAAAATAGGAAGCAACACCATTCACTGAAGGTAAGGGTCAGGGGAAGATGTTGGAGGTCTGAGGAAAGAGGAGAAAGTACAAAAACAATGTGTATGAGAGTGGGAGAGTAAAGGACTAAGGACATTTGGAATAATTGCCTGAAATACCATGATGCACTTCACATTATTAGTCTTGAGTTTAATGTGAGATCATTCAGCATGTTTGAATAGTTGTTGTTGTTGTTGTTGCAGTGAAATTCGAGGCCATAGCTACACATGGGGAGTTAGCAGAAAGAGGGACTACACTAAGGTTGAGATTTCCACCAGTGTATTAGTTTGCTAGGGATGCTTTAACAAAACACCACAGGTGGGCAGTTTAAACAACAGAAATTTATTTTCTCACAGTTTTGAGGGCTGGTCATTCAAAAGATCAAAGTCCCGGCCAGGTTGGTTTTATCTGATACCTTGCTCCTTGACTTACAGAAGGCTGCCTTCTCACTGTGTCCCCATGTGACCTTTCCTTTGTAGTCATATATCCCTAGCTTCTCTTCTTCTTTGTATGAGGACACCAGTCCTATTGGATTAGGGCCCCACCCTTATGATCTTATTTAACCTTAAGCATTTTTTTAAAAAGCCATATCTCCAATTATAGTCAGTTAGAAATTTAGGACTTCAACAAATTTGGGAGGATACAATTTGCTCCATAATACCAGATTACCAGATGAGTTTAAAGAAAGAAGAGGACAGGTTAGTTGAAGATAGAGGCAAGCTAGAGATTATAATGATGCAACAAGGTAAATAAAAACTAAAGGAACTAAAAACTCAAGATGACTGAGAGATAGGCTTAATGCTCTTTCTTATGTTTGTGGTAAGAGTCAAAGAGTTGTATAAGGTGGGACAATAGAGAGAGGCAGCTGGAAATATGGGAGCAGGTGGTCAGAGAGCAGAATGCCTGACTTTGAACTGGGGCAGGGAGGGGGGTGTTGCAGTTACTGGTAATAAAATATTTGACCATGGGAGAGTCAGTGACTGAGATAAGATGAGTGACAGTATCACTGGAAGAAAAGAGGTCGAAGAACCCAGATGCCAGGATTTTATAAAGGTCATCTCTGCATATGTTGAAATCATGAAGAATTATAACAGGAAGTAGTGTCAAAGTGAATGGAAGTGACCCAGAATTTCAAAAATCTTCAAGAAATGGAGAAAAGTGGCCTGGACCAATGAATTACTGTAACAAAGAGTGCCAGTCTTAGGACATAACATCTGAAGTTGGGGAGAGAGAGCCAATGCTTCATCACGGCTATAAGAAGCTGGAGGATACCTACCTGATTTTCCAAGTCTAGAGATTAAGGGAAGGAGGAGAGAAAACAGATGCCCCTGGACTAGTCTGTGAAGAAGCACTGTGCTCAGGGACAGCACAGTGGGACAGTTTTAGGAATTAGGGATCATGAGGTGTTGGCTCAGAAATGAAATGTATTGGCAAAGTGGGAGTAAGAAAATGAGGAAAATGTGGGCTTCTAAAGATGAATGATAAAGAAGGATAAAAGTCAGTATAGAGATTGGTATTGATGATTTCAAAGAGATTAATAGGGGGGAGGCTATGAGGGTGGAAGTGAGGAGAGCTGGGGACTGAAATTAGGCGAAGAGGGAGCTTTACCATGGGCATATAGGGTTATACAGCAGTTTTCAACTCTTGCCAATAGAGGTGTGGAGGCTAGGTAGGGGAGGTCATATATGTGTTGCAAAAGCTCTTAACTGGAATTATTGTTTGTTTTTTTACTTTATTAACACATTTTTATATTATATATGTTAACATATATTTATAGAACTTTTTACTTTTTACATTGTCAAATTTATCAATCTTTTTTCTTTATGACTTTTAGGTATATTTATACTTACAAATATCTTCTTTATTCCCAAATAAAGAAGACAACTTTTTAAAAAATGTTTTGTTTTAGTATTTTTATTTTCTGTTTGAAGTCTATTTTGGATTAATGAGTATGTAAGAACCTGGATTTTTGTTTTTTCTACATGACTAGCTTAATGTTCCAACACCATTCACCAAATAGTCCATCATTTTTCTATTATTCAAAATATCCTAAGTTGCCCTTTGAATGTTTATTGACCATGCATTCACATCTTTCCCTCTCAGCTCCTAACAAAGTCTTAAACTAAAATTTTTGGTTCATGGCCTTTTTAAAGTTTCTGTGCTTTTAGCATTCTATCTCCCAGTTTATAATAAAATCTGAAAACGAATGTCTTCTACCTTTGAAATCCAGGTGTATCAGTGGATATTAAGAATCATGGTGAATTTATTTGTACCCGGTGCTGGGAAATTCACACTAATCCTGCCTTTTATTTTGGGGGCAAAGTTCGTAGAAAAAAATCTCCTGAAAAAAAACCCCTCTCAGTCAGTATTCTCTATTCTAATGACTTGATTTTGACTAGTATACTATCTTCAGAAGGATGTTAACACACAGAGCCATGGGAAAATAAGAACATGATAGTCACAGTTCATTTCCACAATGACAACTCCAATAACAGTTTACATTTCAAAGTCTTATTGAAGATATGTTTAGAGTAAGGCAGAAGGCCATCCAGCTCAAGTAACATTATTTGCTGCAAACCCCACAAAAACTACCTTTATTTTTTGTTTGTTTCTTATATATAAAATTCCCTCACTTCTCAAATTCATAAGTACTGCCTTAAACTTTAAGATTTTGATTCTGAAAAAGAGGATGGAACATTAAACAGCATTGCCCTAGAGTAACAGGCTTGCATCACTGACACTTCTAATCCATCCTGACAGATGGGGCCCTACTCTCTATTCCCTTCCCACACTCTTGTTCATCCCTTATGTTCTGGACAGTCACGATGCTCTTCCTGCCTCTAGCTCTCTCCCTTCTAATCCATGGTCCAGATGGCCTCCCCAATTCTCTTTTAGATATGCAAATGAGAACATGTGGCTTCCCCTGATTAGGAAGTTCTCATGATTCTGCACGCCTACGGAATGAAGCCTAAACCCTGGGGCCTGGCATGCCAGATTCTTCACACTCAGACTCTAACCTCTGGCTCTAGCTGGATATCATTTCATCCCCATCCATGCATCTCATAATTAATCCCTATCTGACTACAGGTTTCTTATCCCACGTCTTGTTTACAGAGTTCCCCATGCCTCTGATATAACCCCTCACACCTCCTCTCCCTTAAACCAGAAAAATATGACAGATCCTGTAAAGCTCAGATCAAATGTGATCACCTCTAGGAAGCCTTCCCTATTCCCTTAGGCAGAATGCATCACTTCCACATTAGTATTCCATAGAACTTACTTTATATCATTATTAAACAGTGCTCACTGTTTCTTAGAAGGTTGATTATGACACTGGCTCTCCCATTGAATTAGGGCTGTTTCATCGGTAGAAATATATTTAAGCATGTTGTACTGGCATGGTTGCACTGTGTTGAGCACAAGCATTATCTCACTTTATCTTCTGAATAATCCTATGAAGCAGGCATTTTTATAATCTTCATTTTCAGATAAGAAAATTGAGCCTTAAAAAGATTAAGCAACCAACTTGCAGACAGATTGCGTATTCACTCAGAGTATTTTGTCCCTGGGACTCATCCTTTTGTGTGACCCCAAAGCCTGTGAATGAATGGAAGAATCAGTTCATGTGCTGCATGCAACTTGACTTCCCTTGAAGAGAAATTTCCTTGTGTGGGAGGTCCATATGGCACTGAGAGCTTCTTACAGTCTGTGTGACCTTGGGCAAGTTACCAAATATCTCTGAGTCCTTGGGCTTACATCTGTAAAACTGAGATAATGAACTGCTTAACTACCTCACAGGGCTTTCGAAAGGATTAAATTAAATAATGTATGCAAAATACATAAAGGCTGGCAGAATAAGTTAGTAATAGATACTTTCTCTTCTCTTTTCCCTCACTGCCTTTTCACAAAGACAGCAGAACATCCTCAGAGGCCTATCTGGCTGCCTTGACCAGGAAAAAGAAAACAAACAAACAAACAAACAAGCAGGGGCTAGAAATATAAAGATAAGTAATCAATAGAATGACAGGACTTAGAATTATCCACGGAGAGAATCATAGGTAGAATCATGCCATTTTCATGAGGATCTAAAGTGAATAATGTTTTAAATATACCATACCATTTTTTTATTGCCTATATTTATTTTGGGGAAGAAATAGCCTCATAGAGTGCTACAGAAAGGCAACTGGAAATTATCTTTTGCTTGTCCTAAAGGGACTATCATTTCTTGCCACAAGATCTCAGAGTTTGGACGCTGGCTTTCAAATTCAAGAGAAAAACAATCCCTTAGAGATTCTTTTGATTTGCTTTTTGGCATCATTGTCAAATGACTTGTTCTGTGCTTCAGTGATAAGATTGCAGCTGGTGAGAAAGTGGAGAAAAAAATTATTTTAACACTTTCTAGGATGCAGTTTTATAGATCTTTGTGTGCGTTTATTTCATTCAACTTTCAGATAGCAAGTATATGTTTAATATCCATGACATGTGAGGGACTAGAGTATTAATATAGAGACAGTTCTTGAGTCCTTGGTTCTTTTCAAGCTCTTCCATGCTAGCGGCAGAGGCAAACAAGTAAAACACGACAACCGATGTTGAATGGTTGGTGATTTGGAATAGGCAAATACAGAGTGTCGAGAGAATAAGTGAGTGGATTGGTAGTGATCGGAAGCTGTCCAGGGAAGATATTCAGGGGCTGAAGTCTTGGAAGATGAGTAAGAATCAGTCAGACTAAAAAGGAAGACATGGTCTTTCTTATCCTACGACTCAAACCTACTATTGGAAATGGAAACAAATCTTTACTGAGTACTTTATCCTCTTGTGAGTTACACAGGTAGTATATAATTTAATCTTCATGCTAATCTATATGAGATATGTATTTTAGAAATGAGGAAATATAGAGATTTCAAATAACCTAGGATTCCACTGCTAATCGATGATGAGGTTGAGATTTGAATCCAGGACAGACTCTAAAATATTTGGTCTTTCTATTGTGCCAAGGTAATTTTACATAGTTCCCAATAATATTTGCATTCACTATGGGGACAAATGTATTGATAACTGTGACATTATAGAATCTTAAAACTGGATTGAGGTATAATGTATGTATGTATGTTTTGGGCTCATTTTAAAAGAACAAGAGAAGGATCTTTCTACGTGTGAGTAAAAGTTGCAGCAATATAAACATCATTTATAAGATGTGATTATTTTGGCAAAAAGTATGTAAGAATTAGGTCTTTAAAAATAATGCAAAACGTATACCATTATCAGAATTGAGTTTATGTAATTCCATTTCTGTACCCAATGCTATGAATTTAAAACAAGTTCAGCATATTAGTGTGTATGTGCACTTAAATTAAAATTTCAAGTAAGTATAAAAATTAGGTTAAGATCCATATGAATCTCTTTTTGTGTTTTCTGTGAAATTGCTCAAACATCATAATACCCCTGTGAGTATCCCTCTTACCTGTTGAGAAGGCAGGTGTCACCTTCACTTTACAGGTGAGGAAGCTGTGTGGTTATGTAGTCACTCAAAGTCTTAGCTGAGGGTAGTGGCAAGGTTATCCTTCGATGACAGGTCTTTCAGAAGAAAAAGAAAATTTAAATGCCAGGCACTGCGCTTAGAATTTTCACATAAGTTATATTTAACTCCTATAATAACCCTAGAATGTAGGTGTTTCCCCAACTTTTAGAAATGAGAAACTGAGGTTCAGAGATAGACGATGATCATATTAAAGAGCCATAAAGTGACTCAGTTGAAATTTGAACCTGGTTTTCAAAGCTGTATATCCGTTTTACTCATTTCTGCAAGCTATCTATATTCTTCAGCTGTATTCAACATAGCGCATGTCACGTTGTGGTACTATTTTGTGCCCACTTTTGTGGACTAAGTGATAAAGAAAATGTTTAATAAATAGAATGTGTGTGAAATACTATCAAATAAAGTCTTATTTGGCAAAAAGAAGTAGGGAAAGTATTACTGAAAATATTTTGGGGTTCTTTTCTCAGAGTCCATAAGCATGGCACTGTATAAGTGTTCTTGGGGCACACAGCTACCTCATTTATGGAAACACTGACTTGTCCTTATCCTGTATAAAACACCCTTGCCCTTTGTCTGATCCTGTAGGCAATCGAAGGCCTCTCCAGTTAATATTTGGTCAGAGCCTGAATGCAAAATACTTTTCCTTCCTTCCTTCCTTCCTTTTCCTTCCTTCCTTCCTTCCTTCTTTCTTTCTTTCTTTCTTTCTTTCTTTCTTTCTTTCTTTCTAGAATGTCATTTGTCATGGATGACCATCTGCTAATGAGGAACATTGCCTTTGAGTTGGATTCTCAGTTATTCAGCAACTATTGATTAAATAGCTATTATGTACAGGGAAGACATTATTGACCTCCATTAGATGGCAGACAAAACCTGTCCTCTTCTGACATTCCCCAGACTCATAGTTCTAGTACTGGGTTCCATCACTGCCTCTACCACCAATTACTACACGATGTGGGCTAATGAGCATCTTACTTGGACATGTGTAAATTTAATATGTTCACTGGATCTCAGTTTACAACCTAACTGTGTGCTTGGGGGATATTTGGGAATGTGTGGGAGTGTATGAGGTCATCAAAATGATTGAGGGGTGCTACTGGCATTTAGTACCCAGAGACTAGGTATGATAAATGCCATGCAATGTGGGGGTCAGTCCCCCCACCATGAGAATGCATATTCTGACCAAGATTGTAACCGTTCCTCCATTGAGAAACACTGATTGAAATCCTCCTCAGTTTCAGTGTTCTCTAATTCTAAGACAGTGACTGAGAGGCAAATTCTAGTTCCATTTACTTAGACAAAATCAACAAAACAATGATGTCAAATATAGAGAAACTATTGGCAAAATGCCTTCCAAGGAGCGGAATCAAAAAAAAAAAAATTCAAGTATTAAATACTGGTGTTTTTTTGCAATGCATGCTGGCAAAGAAGTTACTAAAATATCATTCATTATTGTAGTACATTTTCTATTAATTTGTAAAGCAATAGCTTGAATGCCACATGGAATGTTAATTCTGCTAATGAATTCAGTGCTGTATTTACACTTGCTTCTCACCATAATCTTAACTCCATATCACTTTGGGTTCTAGGAAAGGGCCCTAAACTTAGTATACTTGTCTTTATACCACTGACTTTCTTTTAAAAGAAACAGAACATATTGTTGTCTAATTATTTTATTTTGCCATTAAAGCTAATTGTCAGTAAGGGTGATGAAAATGACTCCCAGACATTTTAGTAATTTGAATGATCTCAGTCAGACCTCTTGGTCGTAGGATACTGGCTGGTACCGTCACCCTAGGCCAGCTTCATTCTGTTCTGAATGCATCCCCTCCGGCACAGGCCCATTTGTAGTTCTTTGTGCCTTATGAGATTATAGGCTTCCAAAGCTTTTTGCGGACAATAAAATCTATTTTTAAAATATGGGCATACACAAAAATGTTCTTTTTGACCAAATCAAAGTTTTGAAATCTTTGTCTCATTCTATTCAGTTCAAGAAGAGGTACAGCAACCCACTCATTTCACATTTGGGAGTGGGGCTAGGAGTGCAGGTGGGGGTTTCTGTTCCCCCACTTTTTAAGGCTACCTGGCCTCATTTCTTCTGGACCTGAGTATCCATTAGCATCACCACATAGTGTTCAACCCACGTGTAGCTGACCCATTGTCATAACCAAACCTAGATTTTGTTTGGAGCAGCCATGAGTCCAGCCTTTGATGATGGATTGTGACTGATCATCATCAGTCACAACAAGCCTGTTCCCCGGTTTCCCTGGTTTCTACCTTTCTTGCAGAGAAGAATTGCCATGTTAACTAGCTCTGGCTAATGAGATCTTCAGACCTAAGGGGAACTCTTGTAGGGATTTCTAGAAAAGTTCCTCTGAAAAAAAGCTTATCTGAAAAAACAAAAAGGAGGGACAGATGACACTTTTGTCTTTTCATCTTGAGGGTGGACATGGTGCCTGGAGATGCAGCAACCATCCTGTGACCAGTAGGTAGAGCAAAATGATATGAATAGCTTGGTTACTTGATGACATCTCTCAGCACCTGTCTAGACCTGCCTGCCCAATTCAGAAGTTATTGGAATGTAAAAAAAACAAAAACAAAAATCCTTTATTTGTTTAAGCCATTGTAGCAAAATTTTTGGTTATTTACAGTCAAATACAAGCCTGACTGATACATCGTGTTTTATGCTCAATTGAAAATATAACTCCAGGGGTCTTGGAATGTTGGGTTTGAGAATACTATTGGCAGCAGTCTAGTGTAGTGAAACTTAACAATAATATTTTAAAGCCATTTTATGTGAAACATTACTTCCTTTTCCAGCTGGTGGAGATTAGGATACATAAAACACATTTGGTAAAGTAGGTACTGCCATTGACCCAGATGTGTTTCAAGAAGCCAAACAAAATGTCATACGGTAAGAATGTAAAAACATCAGACTGAATATCTCCAAGGTATCACTTTTATAAGAAATTATACGACTGTAAGGAGAAAATAAAACAAATGTTTGCTGGATTTAACTGAGCAGAATTGACACATGGGAATACAGTTGTGAGTTGAATTGTATATACGTCATATTATTCAAATGACTGAAGAGGGTTATAATGGTGCTTCACAGTGGAAATAATTAACATTTTTATTCCTAGTTTTAAAATATACTGGAAAAAGCAATGGACATTTATAAACATTCCTGATTTGTGTGCTTATAAGAAGACACACCAGAGAAACTTCTCTCTCTCCTTCTCCGTCCCTTCCTCTCCCTCCTTACCCTTCCCCTCTCTGCCTCTCTCTTCCTCTCCCTGTCTCTCTATGGTTTGTTGACTGTGCTTTTGGTGTCATATCAAGGAAATCATTGCCGAGACAAATATTATAACTTTTCCCCTACGCTTTCTTTTAGGAGTTTTGTAGTTTCAGTTCTTAAAAGTCTTTCATCTATTTTGAGTTGATATTTGCGTATAGTGTAAGATAAACATCCAATTCATGCTTTTGCATGTGGATAGCCAGTTTCCCCAACACCGTGAGACTATCCTGTCTCCATCGTGTACTCTTGGTACCCTGAGTGAAGATCATTTACTCATAGATGTATGGTTTATCTCTGTGATCTCTATTCTGTTCCAATGGTCTATATGTCGAACTTAGGTTAGTACCATATTGTTTTGATTACTGTAGTTTTGTCATATATTTTGAAGTCGGAAGTGAAAGGCTTCCAGCTTTGTCCTTTTTTTTTTTTCAACATTGTTTTGGCTATTGGGGTCTTTTGTGATTCCATATGATTTTAGGATTTTTAAAAATGTCTACAGATATCTTTCCATTTCTTTGTGTCTTATTTAATTTCTTTCAGCAATGTTTCATAGATTTCAGTGTATAATTCTCTTGCCTCCTTGGTTAAGCTTATCTTAAGCATTTTATTTTATTTTTGATGCTATCGTAAATGAAATTTTTAAAAATTTACTTTCTGAATTGTTCATCATTAGTGTGTAGAAACACAACTGTTTTTGTATGTTGATTTTGTATCCTGTAACTTTGCTGAATTCACTTACCAGTTCTAACAGCTTGTTTTGTGGAATCTTTTGGGTTTTTTATGTATAAGATCATGTCATTTGCAAAGATACTTTTACTTTTTCCTTTCCTATTTGGATGATTTTTACTTCTTTTTCTTGCCTAATTGCTCTTGTAGGGTTTGTAGTACTATGTTGAATAAGAGTGACGAGAGTAGACATCCTCACCTTGTTTGTAATCTTGGAAGAAAACCTTTCCTTTTTTTTTTCTTTCTTTCTTTTTTTTACCATTGAATATATGCTAGTTGTGGACTTTACATACATGTCCTTTCTTATTGAGGCAATTTTTTAATATTTCTACTTTGTTGAGTGCTTTCTTTTTTTATGAAAGGATGTTGAATTTTTCCAAATGCTTTTATTGAGTTGATCAT
Organism: Eonycteris spelaea; assembly: GCA_003508835.1. Lineage (NCBI taxonomy): Eukaryota > Metazoa > Chordata > Mammalia > Chiroptera > Pteropodidae > Eonycteris > Eonycteris spelaea. Next base: position 4,894,343 of record PUFA01000043.1, on the reverse strand, counting down.
GTGATTTTAATCTTTTGTTTAGTTAATGTGGGATATCTTATTAATCGACTTGCGTATGTTGAAACATCTTTGCATCCCAGGGATAAATCTCACTTGGTCATGATACATAATAATTTGAATATGCTGTTGAATTATATTTGCTAGTAATTTGTTGAGGACTTTCGTATCTATTTTCTTTGAAGAGTTTGAGAAAGATTGACATTAACTTTTTAAATAAATGTTTGGTAGAATCCTCCAGTGAAGCCATCTAGGTCCTTGAGTTTCTTTTTTGGGAAGTTTTTGATTACTGATTATATCTCTTTGCTCATTATGAGACTATTCAGTCTGTTTCTTCATGATTCAGTCTTACTAGATTTTAGGTTCTAAGGATTTACTAATTTCTTCTATTATTTAATTCATTGGGGGTACAGGAGCCTCTTAACTATTTTCCGGGTGTCTTGCAAAGGGAATTAATCCGTGTACTGCTGTTGAAGGAAGGGCTGGGGTTCCTATTCCACCATTCTGCTCACCATGGATGTATTTTAATTTTCTAATAATGACATCAAAGAGTAGCTTTTTAAAATGTCCTTGCAACCACTCATAAAAATAAATTTTTAATTAATCTTATAAATATTTTATTTAGCCCAATATATCCTAGATATTATTTTTAACATGCATCAATAGAAAATTACTAACATGGTATTTTACATCCTTTATTTTGTACTGAGTTTTTGAGTTTATTTTACACTTAGAGCACATTTCAGTTGAGACTAGCCACAACTCAGGTGTGCATCAGCCACATGTTGCTATTAGGTACTGTGTTGAATAGCATAGATTTATAATATAGAAATACTCCTAACAAACAAATGAAAAAGAAGACAACTATATTACAGAAGAGAAAATATGAATGACCATTAACATATGAAATGATATTTTACTTCATGGATAGAGAAATGGAAATTAGAACAATAAGATGCCATTTTCATCTATTAGATTTTTCAGGGGTTTAAAAGAGAAAAAAATTTATGAAACTGTGTGTATGTGTGTGTGTGTGTGTGTGTGTGTGTGTGTTTTGGTGGCTGCCTTTTTAAAACAATAAGGAAATTTCTTTTTCTGCCTGATAATGAACTAATTTGCATTTGTCTTCATTTTAAAGTAATCATAAGATGGTCATATTAGTTTGTTGTTTATACTTACAGATAAGCTTCTGATTTAATTATTCAATTAATCCAATTCCATCAGCATCTAGCTTTTAAAAAAATATGTTTTAAATTATTGAATGTATAATGCTAATTTTGAATTTCATTATACTATAAAAATTTATTTACATTTCTGAGAGATTTTAATTTTTGATTGTTGTGACAGGTTAATTTTAAATTTCTCTTCAAATGATTTTTCCTTCTCAATGAATTTTCCACCAATCTTTAATTATAATGAATGATCTGTAAACGTTTACCTATAAAAATCAATCTTGGAAGGATTCTTTTCAGAAAGAATCAGTTTTAAATGCTATCTTAATCTGTTTAGAAGTTGAGGTTCCTTTAGAGTGAGTATTTTTAGACAGGGGCTCACCTACAATGGGTAAAAAGTTTCAGGACACTAGCTTTAGTATCAGTCAAGATCTTAAAGATCAACTTTAAGATATTCAAGCAGAGTTGTGGATGAGAACAAGAATTCCTTTTTGCGGTTAAATAAAAGGACTAGGAGAATTGCCCGTAAAATAAAGACAAAAATAAAAAAAAGGGAAATGTTTTATCCCTTGGTAGTGTCATTGGAGAAGAGACCAGAATACAAAAAAAACCTGAAGAATAAACGTCATTGAACAAGAAATCTGGGCCAGACCAGCCTGGAGCACAAGGAATTGTGGGAATCCAATTCTTCTGAATATCACTTAAAAGGGCTCCACCAGGACACACACCTTAAAATGATGTTCGTAATGGTTCTTCCTTTTCTTTTTTTCTTTCACAAATCACACAGAAAAAGGGAGGGGGGAGGAGGCCCAGCGGGAAGAGCCAGCTGCTGAGCCTGTTAGAAGAAGAAAGAGTGTGGATACAATGTTAATTTTGCTTCATTATCTCACTCTCTATAAAGGGCTGACTATCAAGTGAACACTCTGCTCAAGGAACCGAGTTTTGATCAGGAACAGCAATCTGTGTGGTGTGGCCAAATTATCTAAAAATCTCCACAAGGAAGGTAGGAGAAAGAAACAAAAACCTGTATGACTTCCATCAATTCTTAAGGCTATGACACCCCAGTAGATTGAGAAAGATAACATGCTCTCAACTGGAGATTACTTCTGGGGAAGAAAACAGGATATCCTTAGCATAGGAGGCTTTTGCACTAGCTATTGTTCTCTCTCTCTCTCTCTCTCTCTCTCTCTCTCTCTCTCTCTCTCTCTCTCTCTCACACACACACACACACACACACACACACACACACACACACACAGGCTTCCGCACCACAAACACCCGGAGGACCACGGAAGTCTATGATCGATTGTTCAAAGCACAATGAAATGATCCTGATCTGTCACTCATGAAATCATGAAATGCAAATGCTGACTTTGGGGAAGAGCCAGGGAATGAGAATTCTGTTTAAAGCAAGAGGCAGAGTCTGTTTTTCTGAGAACCTCAAATCTCCCAAGGGAGATGTAAAGAACAGTCTGTATTTTGCTGGGTTTTTTTTTTTTCTTTCTTCCCCAGATGGGATTGCTCAGACCATGTATCTGGCCCAGCTGGCTTTGGGGCTAATTTTGTGTTTGACAGAAAATTATGTTAGGCATACCAACATTGCTTTATTGTGTGTCACTATTTTTTCAGCTCAGACAACTACCTCACTGCAAAGGTGAAAAGTCCTGGTCCTGGGTCACTTCAGGCAGTTTAGTAGCTGGTGCTTAGCAGTGCACCTTAGTGCTCTGTTCTTGCAATTTGTTTTCATCAGAAAAATCACTGGCCCACTGAAGGAAGATGTTGTTAGTCTCCACCTCTGCCAGCTCGCGTTAAGACTGTTCATTCTCAATCTTACTCCATTCATTTACAAGGCAGTCTCGATGCGGGTAGAAGAGTCCATTGTCTGAATGGGTAGATCAGTTGGTGAGGTCCAGAATTCAAGCTGCTGCTGTGCTCACTGTCCAGAACCTCTCATGTGAGCCCAGGGCACCTGCATTCCTGCTGCGTTGAAAATAACCCCTGACTTCTAAGATATTGCCTCTCCTTAATCATAAACAATAGTTTAGAGTGCACATCCCTGAATTTCACCCCACATTTATTACCTAAGGATAGGTCTGGAAATCTGTATTTTTACACAAAAAGAATAGCCTATAAGAAGACTTATAATGGAATGAATAAGGACACCAGCCCTGGTGAGTATCTGTTCCTTCTCTTAATGTTTATGTGATCTTGGGGAAAATTACTATCAAGTGGTGATATAACCTTAATACTTACCTCATAGAGAGGATTAAATGAGTAGTTCTATTTAAAGTGCCTAGAAAATTGCCAGGCACATAATACGGCTTAATACATGCTGGCAATTACTATTGTTATGTAACATACATCTCTATGTAACGTACATCTCAGTATGTTCATCTTGTATTCTAAATCTGTTTTTTTACTAACCCCTACCAAGTTCTCCTAAATTTGGTGCTCTGTGTTGTCCCACTAATTTGTTTTCCTCAAACACAGACCTTCTTGAGTCTCTTGTCTTTCCAATGCTTCTCTGGGGTGCCGGGAACAGGTACCTTATCTAGTTACTGCCTGTCCTTCAGTCAGAATGGGCTGGCCACTGAGAATAGTTGTGCTACTGTTGGCTTGAGGTGTACCCACTCTCCAAATGGGGAGAAAAAATTTTCTGTACTTGGGGCTCAGCTATAGAATTAAGTCCTTAATCATTCAGTATAATTCAGTGTTGGCAACTGTTTAATCCTGGCCGAAGTTACTAGGCTACTTTGGACACAGTACATTAGAAAAAGACCTCTTTCCTTACTGACCTATGCTCTGGTGACCAACTGTTCCAGTCTTGAACTGCCCTGGTTCTTGCACTGAAAGTCCTAGATTTCAGGAACCCTCCAGTCCTGGGTAAATGAGGATGGTTCCGTTAACAATTTAGATAGTCCAGCCCCTTGCTGTGGGGGCCCGGTGCTCCAGAAGGCCCCTCTGTTCCTCTAAGACTTCTTTCTCTGTCCAGTGTGACTAAGCCAAAAATGAAACCAAAGCTGAGTGTTCACCAGCACAAAGCTTTAATTAAGTTAAATGGCAGAGAATGGAGAATCAGGAGTTAAGCTCACAGATTAGCTTCTCATTCTAGAGAAGTATGGGGGAGATTACTATGGGGGTAACATAAAGAGGGGGAGGCATATGCATTAGCTTTTGGGGAATGGGCTGGGCTTTTCCTGAAATTGGAGCACTACCTCTTTTCATCCCTTATATGGTCCAAGTTGGATCTGTCTTGGCATCAGCGGGTGTGTCAGTCAGCATGCTAATGTATTATAATCAGGATATGATGAGGTTTAGGGTCTCCTAGAGGTCAGATGCAGTGCCATTTTGGTTCAGGTTGGCTCTGGTCAGTTCTTCTTATTCTAGCCTTCTTCCTTCCTTCTCTCTCTCTCTCTCTCTCTCTCTCTCTCTCTCTCTCTCTCTCTCTCTTCCTCCTCCTTCTTCCTCCTTCCCTTCCTCCCTCCCTCCTTTCCTTCCTTCTTTCCTTCCCTCCTTCCTTTCTTTTCTGTAACTGAAATGGAAAGATAAGTATAGATGTTTCAACAGCCAAGGGTCTACAGCCATGTCAACAGTTGGTCTCCCTGAGCCCTATAGTTACCTGGCCTGGCTCTTAAGCAGACGGGTAGAAATGCCCAATAGGACTCTCAGTTATGAGGCAGGGGCTTAACTGGGGCCTGGGCTCAGTCATATAAACCTTCAGAGGTAGGAAGCTCAGACCTAGAGAGCCTCCTCATTGTGTTGGTTTAGGACACTCAGGTCTGGAAAACATACCAGCACTTTCTGTTTGCAAGGCTGACATGGAGCTGAATTTCCCTGAGTGCCTCATATTTTCTGTAACTTGATGGGGATGGGAATAATTCCACAATACGGTGCTTCGTGTAAGGCACTAGAACTTGCATCCTCTGGCTTGTAGTGTTTCTGATGTGAATAATAGTGAGACCTATAAATATTCATTCTTCCCCAGGTCTGGAGATTTATATGCTGATTACATTTCAGTTGAAAGGAACAGAAGGGCTTGCTTTCCTTTTTCTCCAGAAGAGATGCGGGGGGTGGGGCATAGAAAACAAGGATCTAGATTTTATAGAGTTGTAGAAATTATGAATATTGCCAAAGTAGTTAATCAACATCCAAAGACATCAAGTTTCATCCTGTGCCTGCACATCTATGCCTCTAACCCCAGTAGGTGTGAGTAATAATATGGAAATGAAGCAAATTGCCTGAAGGAAATTGCCTGAATGAGATTGTTACAAGAGGAGGGTAGGGCTTACTTAATTAAAGCTCAGTTTAATTATTGCTATAACTTAAGGAAACGGAATGCCATGCAATAAAATGGGAGTATGAGAGGTTTGGGCTTTGTTGGATAACAATTTCAAATAGTTTAGGGAGAGGGGAGGTAAGCATGATTAAATATAGGAGCAGGACGATAAATGAATCATTAGGGAAGTTCATTTTTAACTAAATGGAAATGAGTCTAGGAAAAATGGAAAAATCTTATAATTGTCATTGTGTGGCTTTATTGTGGAGAAGAGGGGAGATGGTCTCTGGGTCAGAATACGAGCCTAAATGCTGAGCTCTGGGCTCTGTCTCTTTAATGGGACCCCTAGTGCTTCTGGGTACAGTCCAGGAAGTGGTAAGCACACTATAGCAACGCAGTGCTATTAAAAAACCTGAGCTTTCTCTATATCCTTGGGCTCACATCCTATTCCAGGCTACCACTAAGTCCCTGCAGTCTTAAGGAAGGCACAGAGACCTCGTGCAAAATCCACATGGGGCCTGCCCTCTCCCCTGCCTAATTCCTGGCAAAGATATTCTCTTCTTAGCACTTCTCAGAGTTTTTTTTTTTTTTCATTTGTCAACTGGGAAGAAAAATTCTCATTTCTTACCTACCTCAAATAAAACTATATAGAAAAAAAACATCATAAAGGTGTCAGTGAACAAAGAGATTTATCTAGTAAAGACGAAGATGAAAATAAGAATTTAAAATATTGTCTTTCATTTAATAGAATTGTCCAAAGTGAATGAGAACAAGAAGAAGGGAAAGCCTCAATCTAAGCAGGGCTGTGTGTGTGTGTGTGTGTGTGTGTGTGTGTGTGTGTGTGTGTGTGTGTGCGTGTTGTGGTAATATATGTAAATTTTATATATTAATATTTGAATACAACTTTAAGTTTTTATTTTTATTTTATATGTGAAAACATTTAAAATTTTAATTAAATAAGCCTTACCCTCCACTTACATATTATTTAAAATCGTGAGTTTTTACTTCAATCTAAGCCCATAGGGTTCTTCCTCGCCTTCTCCACTTACATGTCCATATCTTTCTTCTTCCACAGTGAGAATCCTGGCTTTCCGAAATATCATCACGTATATTCTTCTGCTCAGTTCTACAGTACATACAAACAGTTAAAAGAATTCCTGTTCCTATATGACTAAAAAAAAAAAAACACAAGAAAATATCTAAGAAGTTCACCCTTTGTTTGCCACTCTTCCCCTCTAGACTGTAGACACATAATCAAAGCGCCATGTTTGAAAGTTCCCTGCATTAATGAAGTCACATTTGCATCTTCAGCATGGTTATGTTTTTCATTTAATACTCTTGAGATCATTTATTTCTGTGTGCATTACGTTTTTAGACTCCCCCTCTACTCCGTTGATTTAATTTTTTAATGTGTTGGCCTGCTTTCAAAATCACACTTGCATTAAAAGACTACTCACTGATGTTTCATTCCTTCCTTTAGCCTTTCTACTCCATTTTCATTATCCATAATGGATAACAAATTTCATTGTTTCATGGTTCATCTTGTGTGTGTGTGTTTTGCAAAAATAAGCAGGTATATGATTGTTTTTTGATTTCCCCATTTTTTTTTTACATTAAAAGGTACTTACTATACTGGATAAACTCTTTTGCATTTTGCCTTTTCTGTCTAACAATATGTCCTGGAAATCACTTTCTGTAAGTTTATAAAGATCTTTCCAGTTCTTTTTTTCTCACTGCATAGCACTCCATTATGTGCATGTTCTGCAGTATTTAACCGATCCTCTATGCTTGGGCATTTAGGTAATTGCCAATAATTTGCAGTTACGAACAGTGAATAACCTTATGCTTGTGTATTTTTGCATTGCTGTAGGTGCATCATCAGGCGGAGTTGCAGGCTAAAAATAAAAGAGCTGTTTCCTTGAGAACTGTGAGATTCTGGGCACAGACAGTACCACTCTGGGACCCAAGGGCATTATGAAGTATAGGCTTAGGGAGAAGGGTGTCTTCCATTTTCAAACTACAAATGAGTGTTTCTCGAGGTACAGGGATGATTTGAGGGAATCCACGTCATTTGTCACCTTTAAATGCCACAGAGAAGCTTTGCAAACGTCCAGAGATAGTGATCGTAGAAGAAGAAAGTTCGTGGGTCGCTGCGACACAAAACGCAGTGGCAGTGGCAAAGGCCAGGCTCTCTTGACAATGACCTCCGGGCAGTCACATTAAAAAGGAGGCCAGAGGAGACGACAGAGCACAGGTGCCATCCCCAGAGCAGCCCAGGGGGACTTGGGGTCAGGGGCCGAAGGCTGCCCTTCTGCAGTTGGGGCCACCCAGCCAGCACCACTGGGTTTAATGAGAACATTACCTAATTCGTACTGCTGACGGGCTTAGCAAAGCTCCGGTTATAAGTGAATAATAACTTAATAGTTTTGAATGGAGGATGTGAGTAAAACGTGAAAAATCACATGCTTGTTAGAATCATGATTTGATTAGGTGCTGTAGATATGCCAACACACTGACTGGGTAGCTCAGAGTAAGGGCAAACTTCTCATTTCCTGTATTTATTATCATGGAATCAATCATTTGAGTGGGCATTGAATATACAGCATTCACCTTGGAAGATTAAAGTCGGAGAGAAATATGTTCCATGGGAGGTGGAGGGAAGCCTGGTTGTCCCTCTGCTAGATACTTCAAAGGGGAATTTGCTTTGGTGATTAATCCACAGTCCAGGGTCCGGCCTTAGTTTTTCAGGTTCAAAAGCTGAGAAAATTGGTTTTGTCAGCACAGTGAGGTAAGATCAGTTTATAGGGCCTTCAGTCATATTGACCAAGTTCACAAGAGACAGATGTGTGAATCAAAATTCCATTTTGTTAATTTTCAATGACAAGTAAAATTAGCCAGGTGATTGGACATACATTTTGTTTCAAGCACCTTCTCTCCCTGTGGTATATTCTATGTAGGAAATAACATTATCATCAGAAGATAGCCAGGCGAGCCTGGAATCAGTGAGAAGAGGAAGCTGGCTGTTGGATTGGAATGTTAAAGGAAATAGGATGCTTCACTCTCCACCAAAGGATGTACCTGGAGGCATCTGCTATGTCCATTTAATTGACTAGGTTATAGCCCAGTTGGCCTTCTTCTTTGACCTTGAGCTTGCCTTCACCCATGCCTACCGAGTGAGGCTGGGAAATGGACCATTGCCCCCAAATGATGCTAAACTAGGGTCAGCAGTGCCTGGCATGTTTTTCTGAGGTTAAGAAGCCTTATATAATCACATGTGATCAATGTGTAAACAATGCATCCAGGCTTTGCCTGTCAACGTTCAGGCCAGATCCAGTGGGGACAGAGGAGGCTAATGAATTGCTAATGATGGGTGATCAGTGCCTTTATCTCAGAACACGGGCTGCCTCCTGTCAACGAACCATTTGCCGCCTTAATTGAACCCATCGTAAGCTGCAGCTGCCGTTGGGAGGAGCTGATGAGAGTACTGCAGCAGTCCTAGAGTTACAGGCTCACGCTCTGCACTGGCACTCATACATAGTATTTGACATGCCCGTGATGTTAGCTGACACTTTGATGAAAGTAAAAGAATAGCCTGAAGGTAACAGCTCTGGTTTGGTTTGTGGAGAAAGAGACATTCATGGCATTTACTGCTCCGAGTGCTGCCCTTTGGTCTAATGTGTCTGTCTTCCCCCATCATCCCTTCCTCAGGTACCTCTCTTACAAACAGAATGACCCGTGTGAGTCTTCACTTGACTTACAACAGATTAATAGATGACAGTCCTGAGAGCTTGTTATGTGCTAGACTCTCTTCTGAGCCCTTTACATAATAATTCATTTACTCTTTATAACAACCCTATGAAGTTTGATGCTGTTATATCTTTGTGTTACAGATAAAAAAAAAAAAGATGAGACATTTAAAAGTTGAGTAACTTGACCAAGGTCACTAGCTAGAGCAGAGCCAGAATCTCAACCTGTCAATCCGATTCCTGAGCCTGTCTCCTGTAATGCTAAATAGAGCTAAAAGGTGTCTCTAAATGTTAGCTCTCCCTAGAGAATTGTTTAAATTTCAGCTAACTATAGTGCTCTTACTAGTTGAGTTTCTAGGAATCTGCTCAAAAATTGAAGTATTTTAACAACAAATATTTGATTCTACCAGTTGTACATCCTTGCATGTCATTTATCTCCCTGGAACTCAGCTTGTTTAAAATGAGAGGGCTAGACTACAGAATCTCTAAGTTCCCTTCTAATTTTGACTTTCTGAGTTTACTACCATGACCACTACTGGTACTTTGTAATTGTAGGCCTTTTAACAATTTACATAAATTATTTTATTTTTCCATTAAATGAGTATTGAGTCAAGAAGTAATACTTGTTTACATTTATATTTCCAGAAATAGTTATTGCAATATTGGGCATAGTAGGTACTGCTTATACATTTACCAACTAGAACTGATTTTAATAATCCTCCCATAAGATGGGCAGGCAACATTATTATTTTCATTATACAGATGAAGAAACTGATACTTAGGGAGCCTTAGTAAATGACTTAAAATCAGAGTTTACTTTTGTGCCCTTCTTTGTTCCACCCATCCCTCAGTGGTGTTGCAAATGCACCTGTCTTTCTACAGTAGCAAATTCTGAAGTAATAAACAACCATACAGAGTGCATTTCCTAGGCAGCTGTCTGCCAGAGAAACAATAACTTTGTGACTGATTTAATGTAACATTTCTAGCTGATTTAAGAGACCAAATTGTACTAAGGTGGGTTTTGTAGAGCCATGGATCAACAGAATACTGTGCGTATGTGTCATTTTTAAATTGAGTAATTGGTAGTGAAAGATGAACATTCGATTGCTTTTTCTTGAGCGAATTAAAAATTTTCAGTGTTGAACAAATGACTCATGCAAGATCTCCTAGGAATTGACGTAATGGAAGGTAGCTAAAGTGACTCAGACTTCAACATTGTAGAGTGTGACACTTTTTTGTTTTGGGTAAAGTAGCCTACATTTCTGCAAACCACAAATCTAACAGCGAATAAAACAGCTGGTCAACAACTGGATTCATACTTTGATAATTAAGCTTTTATATGTGACCATTAATGCCTTTCACCATCAAAGGTTTTCCAAAGACATACTCTTTGTGTATGGAGAAAAAAGAGTGTTAATGATCTTAAGATCATTCTAAATTTTATTCTTTGAGGCTCTATTCTCTGGGAGATGTTCAGATTCCAAGCTTCAGATTCTCCTGACAGACATCAAAAGGAATGTCGGCCTCAGATGGGATGAACCACTGAGACAATAGAGCCCCATAAGTACATGAACTCTAATTATCAGTGTAAAAATCTTCCTTGGAGATGCTTGGGTATAATCAGGACTGGGAAGCACATGACAAGAGCTGAATGAGGTGAGAAAGTCAGAGAGTCACTTTAGCTGGAAAGCACAATGTGCATCTCCAACTTCTGTGGCCCATCACAATGAAAAGCCTAGACCCTTATGTCTAGTTGTTAGGGGCACATATGCTTGCTTTTCTTCCACATGAAATGGTTAGGCTCCTCTGCAGCTGCTGTCCTTTTTCAAACATACCTTTGATGGTAAGAAATAAATATTTAGACATATTTGTGATGGGAAACTGTTTATGCCATTCTCCCACAGAAGTTCTTACATTCAGTAGATCTTGAGCAACTTAGGGGCAGGGAGATTTTTGTTTACATCTCTAGTTTCTTTTTCTCCTTGTTCCTCCTTACTATCCATAGATAGGTCACATTGTTTCCTGAATGAATCTCCAGTGGGACCCCAAATGACTTTTTAATTAGAAAATAATCTTCTTTGAATTATATAAAGTTCACATGGCCAAGATCTACTGAAGGGTAATATACCTAGGTATTTTATGGCTTTTGTTGCTATCATAAATGGATTTTCCCCTCATATTGTATCTTTTTTAAATTAAAAATTGTTGGGGTGACATCGATTAATAAAATCCAATAAGTTTCAAGGGTACAATTCAACAGTATGAGATATATGTGTGTGTGTGTGTGTGTGTGTGTGTGTGTGTGTGTGTGTGTGTGTGTTCACCACCCAAGGTCAGATTTCCTTCCATCACCAAATATTTGACCTCTTTTACCCCTGCTTATCTCCCCACTTCCCGTCTTCCCTCTGGTAACCACTGACCCACTGTCTGTGTCCATGAGTCTCTGTCATGTTTGCTGCTTTCAGTTTTATATGCCACATATAAATGAAATCATATGGTTTGAATCTTTTAATTAGCTGTTTTTAATGGATAGGAGATTTACTGCATTGATTAGGTATCGTCACAAAACTGCTGCCTAACAAACCACCTCAAAACACAGTGGATTACAAAAACTGTCATATTTTCTCATGGTCTTTAGGATCAGAAGAGGGTGGCTTGAATCTTTGTGCTAGCACTTCCTACTTAAGGCAAATTACTTAACCTTCAAGCATCAGTTCCTTTATCTGTAAAATAAAGCAATAATAGTGCCTATCTCATGGGACTCTCATTAATATTACATGAATTGATGTTTATGAATGCTTACTTTAGTTGTTAACATAAAGAACAAGCCAAAAAATGTTACCTGTTACCATTATTGCTGTAATAACACAACAGTAAGGGACTTAGAAATATGGGTAGTATTGGGATTTAAAAGATGAGAAGATTGGCTATGCAAAGGTTATGAACTTCCAAATTTTGATTTATGAAGCATTGTTTAAGATACATTAATGATCCTTTGAGTAGGTGTGGGTTGTGTCTCATGATAAAAGAAGCTACTAGCCTGGAGAACAGCCAGTTAGTTTGGGAAGACTTTCGATAGAATATAAAGGAGGATGAGATAAATTTCTCCAGTGCAGAGGAATTAGAGCTTGTCAGGCAATTCACATGGGAAAGCACTAAAGGAGAAGAGGAGCTGAGTCAGAAACAGTACTTGAAGCATTTGACACCCACATGCCCACAGGCAGAGCCTTGGAATTAAGTGGACATAGCATAAAAATATAATGTCAGGAGATGATTGCTTCTAGGACGGAATGCAGACAATTAGTATGGGGATAGGATGAATGTGACTCTTTTCCAAAGGTACCCAGTGAGAAAGAGATGTGGTGTGTCTCTATATATACAGAAGTGTTTACGTGCCAGGAGTCACAAACTTGTGGAGAATTTGTGGGAGGAGGTCAGAGAAAAGACTCGAAATGGTATTATTATTTGAGTTTTCTTTAAATCACTGTTTAGATGATACTAGGTCAATTGTAGCAAGTGCCAGAGATAATTAAGTTAATAGTGAGAGTGAGCAGCAGAATGGGGAAAGACTTTAACTACCAGAACACAGAGGTTCCTCATTAGACTGAAAGCAGATATGATAGATAAGCTTTTGACTTTCCTCAGAAGCAGCAAAAAAAGAGAACCATTAATAGACCCTTATTTTTACAGACAATGAGAAATTTATTGGGAAAAGTATGTAATATTAATAAACAATAGTTAAAACTTATGGAGCATTTACCGTATTTCAAGCACTTATTTAAGTCATTATATACTTTATCCCATTGAATCTTTGCAATGACCTTATGAGGTCAATATCTTCTCATCTTCATTTTATATGTCAGAAAATTGGGGCAAAAGAAGTGAAATCAATTGCTGAAGCTCACATAGGAAGTGGCAGAACTGACTTCAGAGTCCATGCTCTTCACCATTGGGTTAGGCAGCTCCCAGTGCCTAAAGAACAGGTAGGTCAGCAGTATCTTTGAGCATGGGGAAGTTTTGGAAGGAGGTGAGCCGAAGGGTGTAGTAGATGGTGATGGAAATCACCCACTTGGTGCTGAAGGGCCAGGAAATCTGGGCTCAGGTAGCCCAAGATATTGGATTAGGAAATGAGCCAAAATGTGCAGAAGCAATCCATACTTTTACCAATTTGCAAGCAAAGCCACACCTTTATTCAGGAATGACAATTTCTCTTTTGTTATGTGTACTGACTTCATTATTTCCTGAAACTATAAGGAAATTTTGCACTTTCGAATCTTTGAAAAGATTATTCTGCTCCTTGGAGTATCATTTCATCTCTCCTCTCCCTGGCAAACTTCTACTTTTCCCTCAAGGCTCAGCTCGAATGGCATCCCTTCTTCTGCAGCCTCTTCTCTCTCCCTGACTGACTGTGAGTTCTTTGGAGGAGAGACCGTGCATGACTTCCTCAGCTTGTCTGAGTGCTCTAACACTGGCACAAGGCTTGGCACAAGGTAGCTATCAGTCCCTACTGAGTGGATATTTATATCAATGTAAGTCCATATGTTAGTCACTGTGAAATGATCAAAGTGAAATAAGCAGCACACTGGGCTATTTGTCTAGTATTTTGAAACCAATGCTATTGCTTATTCTAATTGAAAAGCATAAGTTAAAGATGCATGCAACCTATTTTCTTTTGAAGGAAAATTCGTCTTGCTCTTTTATTCAAGTGGGTAATATATGCTCATAAAATAATTCGTTCTGAGAATGGCAAACGTTTCAGGGAAATTTCAGTGAAATGAGTTCTTTGTGATTTCATTACCTAACCCTCTGTATAAATGACTGAAAAGACAAAAAGATATAGATGAAAGGAATGGCTCCAAATATTATAGAGGGAAACAGAATAGCTGAGGAGGAATTTATTGTTAAGGAAGATTTATGCAATTCTCACGAGCGCTTTAAAATTTAATCTTTAAAAAATCTCTTTAGTCTGAGCAGATTATGCTTACAAAAATCCTTTTGAGTAAATCCATGGAAAAATTTTATTTCATATAAAAGAAAATTCTATAAACTTGTAATGGTAATTTAGAATTTATTGCTTGAGGGAAAGTCCTGCCAAAAAATGTTTATCATTGATATTTCCTGCCTATGTATTTTCTAGGTTATTTATGAAAGTTCTTATTTCAGCTAAAATATGTTCTTAGCTACAATGAATCATATAAATTTATTTTTCAAGCAAAGTACTGTATCAGGAAAGAAAACTGTTCTCTTCAGCGGATGAGAATTAAATGTTAAGATTATCAGAGTTCATGACTAGGAAATGAATGAGACTCCAACATACATTTGCTCAGGTAGGGATAGAACAAAAGCAATTACAACAAATAAATTGCATTAATTGTTGATTTATACTCTTGTCTAATCAAATGAGAAGAAAAAAGTCATCGACATGTAAAAATGTGAATTTTAAACATTTATATATCTCATGGTTTCGATATAGAGTATGTAAAGAATGAATAATAATTTTTAAGTCTACGCCAGGCACAGGTGCCAAATACAACCTCTTCAGAAGTGCAGGTGGCTCTGTGCTGTTGTCTCTTCTCTTTGGACGACATTCCTACTTACACCTCAGCGACTAAACTAGACTAAATCAAGAAAGGGAGGATTTTTAAAGATTATTAATAAGAGCTACCATTGATTTAGTATTTACTATGTTGTAGTCACTGTGGAAAATCCTTTGCTTAATTATCAGAACAATCTTATGAAGTTGGTATTGTTAGTTCCAGCCTACAGATAAGAAAAGTAAGGCATTAAAAAGCAAATGCTCCAACTCTTATAGCTGGTAAGTGGTGGAACTGGAATTAAGATGCAGGTCAGACTTAGGGCCCCCATTTGAATTTGAACACCCAATTATTACCTTCCATTATGCATCTCTCTTATAAAAATATCCCCAGGTGATCTAGGCCACGTTTGAGTATTTTATGATATTGTGAGCCCTATAAGATTGGAGGTGGTATGCATTTTTTCTTACAACTGTACACAACATACATCACACATAGCCTTGACAGCTGTTCATATTTATTAAACTCCCTTATGTGCATATCAAACTTTCACGTGTAGAGAACTTGAAAGAATCCATGTAATTATATAATTCTGCTGCTCCATTAAAAAAAAAAAAACATAGCTTTAACAGATGGGAAAACGTAAGTCTAAAAGGATACAATGAGTTCACCAAAATATCATAGCAAGCAGTCAGTGGCTTACGCCCAGGTCTATGCTTGCTTCCAAAAGATACCTGTCTATTTTTTCTCTAATTCTTTTTGCTTCTACCTCTCTGTCTCTCCATCTCTCCCTGCCTTTCATCTTGCTTTTCATCTCTCCTGTAAGCCAGAGAGCAGAGACTGTTCCATTTTACATGGCTTTAACCATCTCTGTATCCCAGAACCTAGCAGGCTCTTAAAATATTGATTGATTTTATTTTCATAAAAATTATATGATTCATCCATCACTAATAAAAACATATAATTTTTATGAAAAACACTACCACTCTGTTTTTAGACCTAGAACCAATCTTTGCATCATGGATGTTTTTATAAGGCACATTTTTATGAAACAATGGGAAAGCTACAGAAATGAATACTCACCTGATGTAATTCAGTGACCTCTCCAAGTCTGTGGCTGTGTGTATGTATGTGTGTGTTTAATTGCTGAGAAATTGAGTTCTTTTTAGCTAATTCTATTTTTTGCCTTGCTGATTAGTATAGGACTCTGGTCTTACGTTAGTCTTCTAGAGAACCTCTAAAGCAATCAGGGGCAATGCACAGATGGAGGGAGAATGTGTAGAATTCTACCTTTCCTAAAAGCAGCTGACAATCCTACATATGGGGCTCTTTGTGTTCTATGGCATAATGAAAGGGATTTCCTGTCACAAATTGCAAGGCATCCACTCTGCAAAATTACAGGCCATGTTCAATAGCAGGTGCAGAATTGCTGATGAAATTCCAGCTCTGAGAGCCATATTGCAGGTCTTTCACACTTATAAATGTACTTCTTTGTTCTTTGGGAAAATTTCAAGGATAAATTTGGGAGTCACTAGAAAGCTAGCACCTTGTGCCCACATGTAAATGAGCTGGCTAATTTGTGGGCGTCTTGGCATGGTCCTCTCCTTGTTTTGGCAATGAGGTGGTTAAAGCATCTCTAATGATTCCTGCTAAGTTTTGCCTAAAAGTATGATTGCAGAGAGCATTAGACATCTGCTGTGAGGCAGCAATGCCAACATTAGCTATAGGAATGAAGAAAGCATCTCAACACTAAACAAATTCGAGAAAGCGTTAGAACCATCATGCATTGCAGGCATTGTTGAGGAGAGAGATTGCAGAGTTTCATGTCTGTCAATGTCTCCTACCCCTACCTGCTTACAAAAATGTCAGTGTTGGCAGACTGCACACTCGCACAAGTCAATGTTGTCTCAGGACGTTTCGTTCTTTAATGTGAAGAACTTCAAATGATGAGAAGTATGGAGTCTGCTCTTAGTCCCTAATTTTTTATGTGGCGCACGTGCACACACACACACGCACACACACATGCACACACAGATAATAACCACCTCTCTCACCCTGGAAGTGTAGCAGAAAGAAAATAGACAGGTAAAACTAAAAGTCTGTGTCACCCAGTGCTATTAGAAAAAGGTGAAGGCAGTTGAGGTGAAGTACTTCAATTGTCGCATTAAGACAGTGTGGGCTCTAATGCCTTCATTTATTGGTTCTCTCAGCCCTCATTATGTTTGCCTCATTGTGTTTGACTGTGGGAGTAGTAGTGTCCCTGTTCTCCATGACTTTTCCAGGTAATTCAGACTGTTAAGAAGATTTTCTAGGTCATAATAATAATGGGCTCTCTTTCCTCATAGTCCAGAGAACTGCACTATCTTTCTTTAGTCAACTTCCTGGGAGGAGGCGGAAGTACAGATGCCAAAGTAGAGTGCATTGATTTTAGATGGTATCTAGAGACCCTGTTAAGGTAGATAAATATTACACTTTCCTATATCTTTACCTATTTACCATTTCCCTCTCTCCAACATAGTTATATTATAACTTTTTGCATTATCGTGATTATATAAAATTTACTCCTGAGTCAAATACTCTGATTTTTGTATTAGTTATATAATTGCTACAAAACAAATTACATCAAAACTTAAAATAAACAACATTATCTCACATAGTTTGTGGGCCTCAAATTTGAGAACATCTTAGCCAGGTGGTTCTGGCTTGGGGTCTCATGAGGTTTCTGTCAAGATGTCAGTCTCAGTGAATCACATCTCTTCTATATGCGAAATTCACTCATTCCCCTCTCAGGCTTCCAAAAGTCTCATCTCATCACAGCATCAGCTAGAAGTCCAGAATCTTACTGTCTAAATCCAGTCCAGGGGAAAATGAAGCGATGCAGGGGTCATTCATTGAGAACAGCTCTTCAAGTATATTATATGAACATTGATTTTTTAAAACACTCATACATTACTAAGATTCTTTATCTCGCATCTCTCCATCTCCATTTTTCTTTTCTAGAAACAAGCTCTCACTCTGAACACCTGTGAATTAAAAAGACAGGTTATCTGCAGCTCACACACCCAACATAAATTACTGGTTCAAGCATGTGATAACTGCTAGACATTCTCCTATCAAAAAAGGGAAAAGAAGAGACAAACAGGAGTCAGTGGTTCATAGCAATTCTTAAATCCAGGACACAGTTGATAGTTCTTTGATTAAGACTCAAAGCCTGGGAAGAACTCTCCAAGGCTTTTGGTTAGCTTGCTAGCATGTGTTTCTATTTTCTGAGTCATTTCTCCATTTCCATAAAAGGTAGCCTGTGTTTGCAGCTGAGAATTTTTCTCAGACTGCCTTCTGTCTGTAGAAGTTCAAAGGCCCTTCTTAATAATTTGTTCTAATTTTGTTCCTTTCAATCCAAAGCTAGAGGTATTTTTGCCAATACAATTCTCATAAAAACTTTATATGTCTCCTGTGAATCTAATTGGGGTTCATGTCATTGGACAAAAGCCAATCCAAAAATCTCTTTGATATAAGCCCTTTTATACCTTGACCTTTTGCTGAATGGCTGAGGGACAGCATCCTTAAGCTTCTTGGAAGTCTTGCTTGACTGAACAGTTCTCTGAAGCACTGCCTTAGATCTTTCTGAGTTTTAACGTTTCCTTCTTTTATAACCACATAGTCAGCTTTATGCCATGTTTTCTTGACTTTGCCCTGGACTTAATCTCTAAAATTGGAAGTTTTTTCTTAATTTTGGATCATTTGCCATGAGGATCTGCTAAAGATTGCCAAACTATTAAGTCTCATCTCTTTTTTCATTTAAAAAACTAAACAAAACAAAGCCTATCTACGCTCACATTTCACTGTAAGCAACCAAAACCAAAAACCAAAAACAACCCCCCCCCAAAAAAAAAAACCTCCACGTGGCACTTCAATATTCTGGCAGGAAATTTCCTGAGCTAGAGTACCCATTTTATTAAGTATATTTTCTATGTTCCCTGTTGCCATAGGCAGCAGTATTGTTAAACTTTCTGTTTTTATATACTAAGGATCACCTTTCCTCCAATTTTCAAAAACATTTTCCCCACTTTATTTTAGATCTTCCCCAGCATCATTCTCAAAGACAATCATATTCTACTAGCAATATCTTTAATATCCTTAGTCTTTTATTAATGCTCTCCTCAAGGTCCTTCCACCTTCTTCCCACTATTAAATCTAGATTCGTACGCACAGTTTTGCATGTTTGTCATACACATAACTTCCAGGTACCAAAATCTCCATACTCCAAATTTACTGCAAAACTTTGTGCCTTAAAACAACAATAGTCATTTATTATCTTACATAGCTTTTGTGGGTCAGAAATCCATGGTCAGATTCCGGTGAGAGCTCTCTTCCCGGTTGTAGGTGGCTGCTATCTCCTTGCGAACTCACACGGTCTCTCCTCTGTGCACTATGCATGGAGAGAATGAGTGGGATCTTTGGTTTCTCTTCTCTTCTTCTGAGGACACTAATTCTGTCTTTATGATCGCATTTAATCTTAATGATCTCTTAAAGGCCCCATCGCTAAATGCCATCATATTGGGAGTTATACTTCAACATATGAATTTGGGAGGAAACACAATTCAGTTCACAGCACCCCCTCTGCTTCCTATTTGCCCTCAATTTATATTTTAACTTCTGTTTTCCCTTTTTCCGTTTTATCTTCCACTCTGTTTGCCCATGGTTAATGTCTTTTTTTCAATTTCTTTACTATTTTTTTTTTTTAATTTGGAGTTTTGTAAGGGAAAAAGATAAACATGTTTGGTCATTTCTCCATGTGTAACTGTACAAGGCCAGGTAGACGGTACCAACTTGTAAAACAAAAACTGTAACACAAAATCGCGAAACAAAAGAAAACCAACCTATAAACCCTTCAGATGTGTGTGTGTGGGGAAAACCTACCAATGTCACCCCAAATATGTCCTTTCACTGCTGCAATCTTGTAGAAGACGAATATTCACGCTTTCACCAAACAAGAAAACATTGTTCTTTCTCTGGCACCTAGTCCACTTTCAAGTATCTGTAGCCAGAGCTGCTGACCGTGAACTCTACAGCCAGGGAAAGCAGATGGCTTTTGAGCACGGATTAATAACTGCTCTCCCTTCACTTAGGTTTCCAGCTGTTGTTCACTTTCTTCTTCCTAGCATGGAATTATTTCTTTGCTTTCTTTTTTTTTCTGGTCATAGCCCCACACGGCTGGTCGTCAGCATTGCTTTTTGGCTTATCTCAAAGCCATCTTAGGCTGCAAACTTCATCCATTATGACATGAACAAAATCTATCTTCACCTAGCTCTTTGATCTCTGATCATATAGTGTGGTCAGTAGAAAGCAGAAAGTCAAAGTAAAACAAACCTCATGGGTTAGAGAAATCTTTCTATATGTCTTCTAGAGTTGGACCCAAGAGAGAAGTCACCTCTAAGTTTTTTAGCTCCCTGTTTGTTTAGCCTTATTTCAAGTCACATAGCACATTATAAAACAAAACAGTATTGTTAATAGTAAAGCATTGGAGTTTGGCAAATAGTTGGCCAGATTTGTTAATAGTACATCTAAAATAGTACATCTAAAATAGTACATGTCACATGATTTTAACCACCTCTATTCTTTAAGCAGTGGTTCCAAATCAGAGATGAGCACCAGGATCATCTCAGAAAATCTGTCATAAGACATATGTCCAGATCCCAGCCTGATAGTTTATTAGAGCCAAGGCATTTAAATTTTGGAATCGTTCTCCAGGTGATTTTGGTTAAAAAGCATTGCTCTGAAGGAATAGCACTAAAGTGATAGAGTCAATACAGTATAATAATTATTTAAAAACTAGATACTCTGGATACCTGGGTACAGGTTCTGGCCCCAGCTAAGTTGCTTCCCTCATTTGTAAGGGGACCATAAAGTTTATTGTCCATTAAGATATGTTTGAGAGTAAAAGACAGAGCTATTAATAACTATGTCAGGACAAGGGCATAAATTGAAACAGTCTGGACAAACTGGTCATCCTGCTCATTAGTCAAAACAGAGATTGGATTTGACAACTCTGAGGTCTCTTTCAGACTTGTGATTCTGCAATTCATGACTACTGGGACAAATGCAAAGTGTGTTTTCATTCCAAATGAATACAGAACAGAGTTTTTAGGCATCACCTACACTCAGGGAAGCTAAAATGACAAACGTACGCAGCTTAGAGGTTGAGACCTGATGACACTAAGGCTAAGAGACAAGGTAGAAAGAGCAAACAGGAGTGAGTGACCCTCTTAGAGCAAAGGCATCGAAAAACATGGATCGGTAGGGATAGTTTCACAATCAGGGTTTATCAGAGGCAGCTGTTACTGTCATCAGAACCCCAAGGATAGAAATGATATCTGAGGTGTGTTGACATTTGTACACACTTCTGGATCATATCCCAATATATTTCAAGGCAAAGAGAAGGAAGAGTCAAGGGGAAGAGAGAAGGAGGAAGGGAATAAGGAAAAGAAGGAGAGAAGATAGAGATAGAAAGGAGTAAGGAGAAAGTGATTGGGAGGGAGGAAGGCAGGGAAGGAGAAAAGGAGGGACTCAAATACATAAACAGAGAAGCAAATAAAAATATGGAGAGAGCAGAGAGGGGAAGAGAAGGCAGTGTACGTGGGTGAAGTTAGATGTATGTGTGTGCACACACACTTTAGTGTGTCTCTGGAAATGGGGAAGGGTAACTCCTAGGTTAGAATTTTTGGTTAAAACTTTGAAAATTCTTGTATCAGAATGTAAGAAATGGAATGGTTCACATGGTTGCTGAAGCTATTTTGATGAACACAATCCAGCTCATTTCACGTAGACTTAGGCTCATGCTGTTTGAAAGGAAATTACACACTGTGGCTATGCTTCAGGGGTGTAATCAGAGGAACTGGCATTGATGGAAAGCTTCTTACCATCGCTCTAGGATGAAGCCAGCAGATTGTGAACAGCTCTGTTTCCACAACTGTGGCTGTGTCGTCTGTCTGTCAGAATCCGTGCCCTGCATGCACTTGGAGTGTGAACATACTTAGCCCAGGATTAGAATTCTCCTGGCTGCAAAGTGGTTTTTGCTTCTTACTGATTCTTACCTGTGGCAAAACAGCAACACAGCAAGGAGAAATTGCTATTGTCTGGCTAGGAACCATTTTCAGAGAGCTTTTGGAGGGTGTCTGTCCCTGAGAGAATGGAGGAAGGGAAGGAAGCCAAGAGGTTATTTGGTTCATTAGCTAATATGGGTTTATGTGGCCAAAATGGCCAGTATGAGGCTGGTTTTTTCTAGGAAGAGCTTTGAAAACAAATAACAAACACTTGCTTTCACCTGAGGAATACTATGTGTATTTCTCATCCCTGTACTTTAAGAAAGGCACTCTGGAGAAGGCTCACAGATGGCCCAGTGAATGAACAAGGGATTGGAGGAATTGGAAGATGAGAAATATTGGGTCTTCAGTTCAGAGTGGCAGAAGCTAAGAAGGGGTGGGACTGTTGTCTGATTAAAAAAAAAAAAGGTAAGGATGGAGAATAGGGCATGATCACAAATTCTTGGATTTCAAACCCTTAAGGTTTAGAAAGGTCATTTCAGGAAAAAAAAACCCAGAATAAAACATGAATTTTTATAGTGAATAGTAAACTTAGGAAACTTGTAGATGGTTGCTAATCCCACTAACCACACCCCATAGACTCTCATTGGCTTTGGGCATGAACTCTCCTGATTAAACTCAAGCAGGGGGTTGACAGTTTGTCTCTGTTGCGTTGGTGTTGGTATCTACCTAAAGATACAGGGAATTCATCCAACAAAATTTGGATACATTGTAAAAAGTGTAACATGGCCAAGTGGCATGTACAGAGCAAGAAATGGAAAGGGTAGTGTTCTGGAAATAAGCTCAATAAATGCCATGCAGAAATGGCCAGAGTAGACCACAACAGAGAATCATGGGATGATGGTACAAGGTAAGGTCCTTAGGAAATCCATGATTCACCATAGTGGATAGTGAAAACCCCCTCTAGGGCATCTCAAAATCCAAGGATTAGTCATATTTGATATATTTAATGTCATCGTAATGTTCCTTAAAACAGAAGATCAAATGTATCCAAATCCTCTAGGTTGGTGGAGCTATTCCAGAAATAGGGTGATAAAACATTGCAGGGTGCACAAGATAGAAATGTTGGAAAAACACCAGTCTGGTGTAGAGACTCACTCATCTGTCTCCCATTGCTCCCGGTGCTACTGCATCTCATCACCTGCCATGCTTCGTAGCAATGGTCTATTTTTTTGTCTAACTCTGCCAATAAATTGTGAGTTCTGTGATGGCAGAAGCTCTGTGTCACTCATCAATAGATCTATTTGGCATGCCCTCAGGGTCTGATGGATAAATAAACCAGTGTCAACCTGGCTCTAGACAGGACATGTGGTTATCAGTGTGTCCTTTCTATGTTATATCTGCTCTCCCTGCAGCTCCTCCACCGCCTGTCCTCAGGTACAGGAACATCCTTAAGCAGGATCTGACAGGTCCTTAAAGAACATGGAAGCCCCACTTTCCTATTTCACAGAGGAGGAAACCGAGGTTCAGACAAGCAAAGTAAAAGTAGGCCAAAGTCCAGCAATGAATTTGTGGTGCATGGCAAATCGGAGCTCAGACTATCCCTGCATCGTCACTCTTGTTGCTAGGCAGCACTGTCTCATGTTCAAAATTTGCCGGAATTCTAAAATAGATCATGTTAGTCGATTTGTTCGTTTTTAGCTTGTGGGAGGGGGAGAGTAGAGCCGAAATGGGGTGAGTTAACATTTCATCAGCACTCTTAGAGATATGCTTTCCTTTCCCCACTAGTTTGAGAGGAGAGGTGGAAGGCGAGGCGGGTGGCCGGGAGTGACGTGGAGGGAAGGAGGCCACCTGCAAGGGGAGAGGAGCAGAGTAAGCCTGCACAGGGCTCGTCATTGCCCTTATTCGTTTATAAAGTTCAGTTTAACTAGCATGGCTGACATTTAAAGTTCTTCCTGATTTGTGCGCAACCTGCTTTCCTGGCCACGTTTTTCTTAAATAACAATGATAATGGCACATTATGTTGGTGCAGCAGTTTAGAATTTTCAAATAACGTTCACATCCACTATTTCATTTGATCCTTTCAAGGACTGTATGAAGGAGAAAGGGTTGTCAAGAAACGAAAACCCGGGGCTGCAGCAGCCTGCGACTTTCCCCAAGGCCCGTGCAGGGCCCTGCGGGCTCTGCCTGTCAGCGCCGACTCCTCGTCTTACGGCCCTTGTCTGGTGCTCTCCCTGCCCCCGTTTCTCCTTCCTGCGGTGTTTTCTTACTCTGTGTCGCTGCCTCCACGCAGAATTCCCACCCTGGTCCGCACGGCTGGCTGGGTGAATTCTTCTCCCTTGACTCCAGATTAAAGTCCCACTTTCTCCGCGGAATCTTCCCTGAGGACTCTGGCTTTTTGCTCTCTCAGTCCTGCAACTCAATCTTGCCCTCGTCGCCCTAAGACGGAATGTCTTGGAGTATTAGATAACTTGTGTTCTTGTCTGTCTCTCTCGAGAACATGGGTAATATACACCTCGGTTTACCCACAGGCCTCGCATGGGGCCCGGCCCATTGGCAGAACTGGTTGGTGACTGATAACCTCCCCTCGGTATGTGACAGGGAGCATGAACTCAGCTGGCCTGTCTCAAATGTGAAGACGCAGGCAGACCCTGCTGCCCGCTTTCTAGAGGAATCGCACCTAAGACCTACTCGATTGCACCTAAAGAAATTTCATTAATATTCTCTGCTAAAAGCACCGTTTCCCACTAATATTTGGAGGGTAAATGATTTCTAGAAGTATGGCCCAGGGGAAGACTAGAGGAATTACACCGCAAGGGAGGAAGCAACTTGTAAAATCTCCTACTGAGCTGTCACAAGGACAATAAAAATACCTCTTGCTACCTGGAGACCAATAAGGAGATTAGACTAGAATCCAGGTGAAGAATTTTGATGAGTCACGCAGTCTTTAGAGGAAAAGCTATGTTTGCATTAGCATTGGCTTGCTAAGGATGCCGCAGAATGAAAATATATATAAAATAAAACCTGATAATTCAAAAAGTCCCAAATCAAAGTTTGAGATACTTTACAGAATTTGAAACATGCCAAAGGAAGAGTGCTGTAATTTATTTCATTTGAGAAAAATGTGCTATACAAATAGTATAGAAAACTTCATGAATTTTTAAATATTTTATTACTATCAATCCATTGATGTACTCATTCCTTCATTTACTCAGTCACTCAACAATGATTTTTTCTACTTTACTCTATATCAGACACTGCTCAATAATGTGAGATAAAACTTTAGGCGATGCTTTTTTGTGTGCAAGCAACTTCTGTTCTAATAGATTGTTCTTATGTGTTCAGTAGAAGAGGTTATTTTCATTTTACAAAAGAAACAACGTTTCAGAGAATCTTGGTGAATTTCCCTGGTCACATCTCAAATACACAATGAATCCTTTAACAGGTTGATGTGAGAATCCTCTCCTCTTCCCTAAGAACTTGGAAGTGGTCCCCAAAGATCTATGATTTATCATGTAACCAAATCACAGTTGGTCTTGAAGCCAAGAAAAAATTGAGAGCTTGAATTCAAGTCTGTAGATCTTCAGAGTTCAAAAGTATATGGCCAAACTCTTGCCTCCCACAGTTTGGTTGGAGGGTGAGACTTTAAGCCTTGGAATTGTTGTGTCCCAGAGCTAATATGAACAAGTCACTTTCTATAAAGAAAAACAAACAAAAAAACCCCACTTTCCTGGCTCCAAAAGCTAACCGTCAGGTCAGAAGTATTTCTGAAGAATCTGGCAGAGACACAACTCTGGATTGTTGGGTAGCCAAATTTATACCTCCTTCATGCTTTATCGGTGCATTCATTTCCCCTCCATCCAGCATCCTGATCTGAGAGAAACATCTATTACTGACATAAAGGAACAAAAGGATAGCTCCTCCAATGTGATTATGTTCAATTCAGTGAATGACTCAGAAAAGAGAAAAAGAAATCAGCCCTATCCCTTCTCTGAGGGTCGCTGCACCCATGTATGGGAGGAGATTGAGCTATGTCTTTAAAGCATGACTGTCTATTTAAAAGCGGGCTTTGTCCATTTTGTTTGCCATGCATTGACTTGAAGGAGTACATGTGTAGTTCTCTTGATTTGGCTGATTCCCGCCTGTATTTTCATACTTGTAGGTGGAAGACAAAGAAACCAAGTGGATGGGAGCAAGTGACTGCATTCATAGACCATAACTTATTACATAACTGGATGATGTGATAGTTTCAAATGCTATATGCTTGATTGGTTTGTCCTTTTCTTGTCTCCAAAAATTCATGTATAAATGTTTTGGAGGATTGCTAATGTCATACTGATGAATCTCTTCAAATGCTCTTCTTGCAGGGAATAAATAGCTATAATCTCCTTTTGCCTTGATATTTCTCATTTGTTCTGATGGCATTTTGTGGAATAAATGGGCAACATTTCTCTTTGACTTCCCTTAGTCATGCGTCGCGCGCGTGCGCGCACTCACACACACACACACACACACACAGTCTGGTTTTTGACATTTTTGTCCTCTATTGTACTTTTAAAGGAGTTTCTTAAGGCTGAACGTTTAATTTTTTACAACTTCATCTGTGTATTAACTCTCCCTGAATACATTCTTTTTAGAAAATGACAAGGCTGGTAGTTCAAAGGCATTCTTTATCTTATCACAACATAAAATAGTCAAATAATTGGCTTGTTGAAGCACCCATTCTGGAGAAAGCTCTCCCTAAGCATTTGCAATGGAATGCCTTATTCCTTAAGGAGAGGAGACACCACAGCAGTTTGGGGAAGACTGTTACGAATGAGAGGTCACTCTGTCAGCAGACAGGGCTTGTAGAGTAACTGTTCAGATCATGAGCTTGGGAATTAAGTAGAAGGCAATTATAATTCCATCTCTGATGTTTACCAACATTGTAATCTTAAGTCAGTTGCTCAAATTTTCTAAGCTTCATGTCTTCATCTGTTAAATAGGAACAATATTACTACCTACTTCACAGAGCTGTTGTGAGAATGAAATAATGTGTAAAGTGCTTGGCATGGTGCCTGGGATCTGGAAAACACTCAGTGATTGAACTCTGGTTGCTATAATTATTAGAACAACACAGAGGCCTTCTGGTAGGGTAGAAAGATCATTAGCTTAGGAGCCAGAAACCGAGAACCTGCATTCAAAGTATCTTTTGGATGGTGTCACTGATTTCACATATGATTTCTCATTCTCTGGTGCTATCTAAACTATAGTAGAGTTGCATATCCTCCCTTCCTGCTCAATGCAAGGAATAGAAAGTCAAAGTTGGATGAAAAGGGCTTCTGATTAATTTATGTAGTAGGCTGCCTTTATGGGCTCGTCTTAAAATGCTCGAGGCTGAGTTGGAGAAAAGCTAATAGGAACATTTTCTGAGGAGAGATGTTCGGCAAGCTTCACTAGAAGAGATGGGATTATCTTTCTCTTTTGAAAAGCTGTTTGGAAGGGGCTGCAGAGGAGCCATGAAACAATGAGATCCATCACCTTGGCAGGGTGGTTTTCTAAGGGCCCTCGAGCACTCACTGTAGCCCTACGTGGCAATCTCTACTTATCTGGGGCAATTTCACAGAAAAAGAGGAGAAGCAAACTCACTTTTCATAGAGTTCCAGATTCTTATTAGGTCTGTACTGAACTCTCAAAAAACTTTAGAGAATAAGATAATATGACATTTCAACTGTTTCAATGATGACTTTCTTCCGTTGCTTGTCACTATACGCCCTCATTTTTACCTAACATGTATATACTGAGGACGACTCATTCCAGTTTCCTTCTTCTACATAACATTGCCACAGCTTACAGACTCACATTTGAAATATTGTTCAACTGTGGGTTATCTATCTTTATGTCATAAACTAAAATTACGGAATGATGTAGCTGGAGAGATCTTAGAACTGTAGTATATACCCATTTTTATCAAACCTTTTTTGTGCCAGGCACTGTGTGCCAAGTGCTTTATACATTTATTTTATTTAATCATCCCAATAATCCTTTGAGATAGGTGTTACTATTCACTCCATTTTACAGATGAGGAAACTGAGGTTAAAGATCTAAATGTCTCAGAGTCGCATAGCCAAGAGGGCTGAAACTCAAACTCAGGCTGGACTGAGTCTACACCGTGCTTAATTACTATACTGTGAGCTAGGTACAACATGGTCCTTTTTTAGATGAGGATTCTGCACACCCGGAGGAGTGATATGAGTTTGCTCAGAGCCATCTGGTTAGTGGCAGTCAGGCCGAAGCCCAGTTCTCTGAACTCTCTGGTCCCTGGTCCCTCCATTGTATATTTCACTCTTGAGAAGTAGAGATCCTGTTCCTTCTGGAACTCTCTTTCCCCTGTGATTGCAACATTCACAGGGCATACTTTTACTTAATTGAAGATTAAATTTTTATGTAAACTACTTTGAAAAATAACACAGTTTCTGCTTTTCCATCCCTCCTTTTCTAGTCTCATTCTCTTGGGGCCATTTAAATTTTCAAAATTTTTAGACTCAGGAAGTTCACATTTCCCAAGAACTCTCTGGTTCTTCGAATACCAGCTTTGAGGAAGCAGGATCCTTGGGACGAGAGAACACACCATGCCAGTTGCTCAGTTGTTAAACATTTGTTTCTTTAGAAAGCAGAATAAAACACACATGTACTGCCCAAAATGGAACCTAGATGAAGAAAATGATGAGAAATGTACCCAAGTTTAAATTAAATTTTATTTGGCTTATTTTCAGCCTCTTCTTTCTATTCTAGATGTATCCCTGGTAGATCCTTAAACAAATGGTCTTAATATTTATTACACACACCTTTCAAATAACTCATAATGTCTTATCAGATTAGGATGTCTCTGTTTGGATTCCAAGAGGAGAGTGATGGATAAAATCTGCTCCTTGTATGTGTCACTGTTTACTTTCTGGATGAATTCATATAACAAGAAGACTCTAGAAGGGTAGTTAATTGTCCCTGTAATCTAATTTATTGGTATGGGCACTCAATATGTTCTATACCTTGGATAATGTTAATTTTATTCTTTCTTGAGCTGAGTTTGGTGTTTGTGAAAGCTATAAGATGTAATTTATTTCTCCCCACTTACCTTTGAAATATGAACTCTATTGAAAAATAATTAAATAGATTATGTAAATCATAGTCATTGCATCCACTTTAAAGGTTAATCCTGCCATCATGTAGCCAGATAATTAATTTGAATTTGTTCCCAAGCACTAATTCCCAGGGTGGCTAAGGTGTAATGGGTTGCAGTACCCTATTATGGATGTCACTCTATGCTTGCCTGTGATAAAATTTAGAAGAAACAAATCTCAAAGCTCTGAAAGCACAAGTTCCTCAGGACCATTGAAAGGCTCAGTGCATCATAGGGTTAGAGCGATACTTTCTCCAGAATTTTAGGAGATGGGGTTTTAGTGACCATCTTTCTCTTCCTTGAGTTTTCTTAAATATCACTTCCCTTGTTAGGAAGCCAGACCTGGTTTGGTTTCAAGGATTCTGGCATAGCCCCCGCTTCTTTAAACAGGAAATCTCACCCACTTTCTGAAAATGCTAGGCCAGGAGAGACTGTATCAGATGCATTCACAGCTTCATCTGTCCATCTCTGTACTCTATGCTTAGGAACAGCCCCTGAACAGACTCCTTCTCTTTGAGACATCAGCCACCAGCCACGTGTAACTCTCTCCTCTTAGATTGAAAAAGGATTTCTCCTCACCAGCTGGCCCCTTGAATCTTTATTGTTTCCTGGGATACCTGCTGATTAGACCTCTTCTGAACCCTCCTCTTCAGTCAGGGTGGGGCCAGGTAATGTAAAGCTTGAGCCTATTCAATTCCATGGGCCTTCTTTAAGAAAAGGAATATAAAACTACAAATTCAAAATTACATACAAACATGACTATGTATTTAGAATGTGAAAATAAACCACAATCAATTATAAATTTTATAAAGCTAATAAAACATCACAGAAGTCATAAAAATAACAATATTTTATTTTGATTGCCTGAAACAACAATACATTTTTATATGACAGCAATTTTGTGATATCTTTTTCTATTGAGAGAATAGCATGAAAATTTGGTCTTTACTACAAATTATCAGGATTACTTTCTTATTATTGATAGTTAGACTGAATACAAGAGACCAACATCACACACAACATTTTTGCTGTTATAGTACTGCTTCAAGTTTGGGTCCTACAAACAGATTTCTGATAAATTCTACTTCATGAAATGCTTATGAAAAAAGAAAAAACACATAGAGCAAGTTTATAGTTGTGTACGTCGCATTACTGAGTATATTCCTAATAAGAAGCTTCCATTTTGATTAGGCATTGACTAGAACTGAAATCTCTGCTTCAGTTTTACTTGTCTGATGATTAGCTCTGGTTCCAAACATTTTATTTTATTTTTTTAATTTATTATTTCTTTTCCCCTCTTTAACAACATCCTATGGATGTTGCCGTTTCCCCTAAGAACTGGATCTCTGAAGGCAGGGTGTCTCCTTCCACAGGCTCGCAGCATGCACCTGGGTGGGGCTGGAGCCTGGGGCCTGGGGCCCCCGGGGCGCAAACCCAGGACCTTCTGCGTGTAAAGCAGACATGCTAAGCAGACACTATGGAGTCACCCCCAGCTCTAAACATTTTAAACATTTATTTCTTCTTCACTGCCCAGATCCTTTCTTGTCTGTTACTTGAGATCTTGTTCAAATCTCAATGTGACCTCTGGCCCTGTATCTTTGTTACAATGTTAGGTAAGCACACTTAATGGTAGGTATGTTTCTGAAAGCCATTCTTACATGGAATGATTATTCATGGAAATTAATGAAAACCATATTAATATATCCCATTAAACCCAGACTAAATGTATCACCAAATCAAATTCTGTGCAGCCAGATCTCCAAAAAGACCATGGACATTATATGATAAATGGATAAGTAGGGCAAAGGGAGGTTGGAATCAAGTCATCAACTTTAACTGATTTCAGTGAAAATATCTTTCAACCCCCAAATTTTACCAATCATATGATCATTTGAATACATTGTCAGTATCCTTCATAGACCATTGGAAAGGAGTCTTTGGGAGCAAGGGACCCCACGTTCACCTCCGTAGTCTATCTGCCTCTGGACTCACATAATTTAGGTCATGGTGTCTGGTGGTGCAGATTTCCTACCTTTTCACTGCTGCTGGCATCTCCTACTTTCACCAAACTCATAGCACTGAGCTGCATCTCTGCCTCCTTGGGCTCATTTCCTTTTGTTTCTTCTTTTGGAGTATTTCTTCCATCCTATCCTGGGTCCTTATTATCTCTAATGATCCAGAACATTCAAAAGCATCCCTCAATACTTTCACTTTCTTCTGAAGCCCATGTCTGTTGCTTCACATCCACAGCACCCATGATTGGTGAATGTCTCAGGCAGAGTGACAAACAGCACCGTCCCAGCCTGCCAGTCACTGGATGTACCTCCAGGACTTCATCTCCTACAGGTCTAGTTGAAACTCTAGTCTGGTTCCAGAAAATTGCTGTAGCAATGTCATTTGGGCCCCTGGGAATGCCATTTTAAGCTGAGTGTTCCCCGTCTGTCAGTTGTAACCCATCTAGGAGGCCATTCAGCAGGAAACACTAATCCTTCCCAACCTCTGTAACAGGCAATAAGAGCAGAGAGATCTTTGAGTAGAATATTCTAAACCTTACTCCTGTTCCTGCTTTATTGTCTTAAGAGATTATTTTTTTCCCTCAGATTTCTGCAGACTTGTTGTGGTCTTGATAATCTCTTCAAAATTTCACTCCTTTTCGGAGATAGTAGAGCGAGCGTGAAGAACATCAGGATAACACTGTGCTCCAGGGAACCCTGGGGTGGAGGGTGGGGGTGGTTCTGAGATGAGCTGTTATGTCCGATATCCAGCAAAAGTCTTGCAATCACATCCACAAATAAACTGTTTAATAAAAAAAAAGAAAAATCAACTCTCTTCTTCCTATCCCCATTTCTTCTCATTATCTAACTTCTAAACATAATCCAATCATAAGTTCGAGTAATTTAATTAATTAAATGGCCACCACTTGCTTAAACAACAGTATCTACTCCTGGTTAGCTAATTTATTTTGAAGCAAATTAAACATTTAGAGAAATGGTTTGTGTCCCCGTCTGCATGTTAACATTAGCTGTGCAGAGGAGATGTGGCTTCTGGCCAGGTAGGTCCCAGCTGTAACTTGCTCATTCCAAGCAATGTAGTTCAGAGAGACATACATCTCTCAGTTAATAACACCTACTTTTTATTTATTGCATTGCAACTTTCAAAATAACTTTTTAGAATTTCTAATTTAGGCCCAGAAGAAATAACCTGTGAATAGGCAGCAGGTAAGGATAAATAACAATTCCCATATTATTTATCTACGAAATATTGAGTGTATAGCACTAGTCTAGCCACCAAGGGAAGAAAAGGAAAGAAATTTGGTTCCTGCTCTCATCATAATGGAGAACCATTGTTCAGATCAATGAATGGATTTGTTTGCTCAAAGCCATGTGGGTCTTTTGACTCTTTTCTCATTGCTTTTTGACTACAGGTGCTAGGAGCAGGGCCTTTCATTAGAAGAGTCTTGGGGCTACCCTGATGAAATGCAAGGGGTCAAAAGGACCTGTCAAGGACAAAGTGAGTACTTCTAGGACACACTGGCCTAAGGTAGCCTTGTACCTTGTATTAGTTTCTTGAGCTGCATTATCAAATTACCACAGACTTGGAGGTTTAAAGCAATAGAAATTTGTCCTCTCACAATTCTGGAGGCCAGAAGTCTGTAATCATATCACTGGCCAAAATCAAGGTTTCAGTTGGCTGCATTTCCTCCAGAGGCTTTAGGAGAGGATCTGTTCTTTGTCTCTTCCAGCTTCTTGTTGCTGCTGGCATTCCTTGGCTTGTGCCCACATCACTCCAATCTTCAGGGTCAACATCTTTGAATTACTCCCTGCTCACCTTCACGCCACCTTCTCCTGCGTGTGTGCATGCATGGGTATGGTGAAATTTCCCTCTGTCTCTCTCTTATAAAGACATTTATTATGGTATTTAGGGGTCACCTGGATAATTCAGCATATATCCCCCATCTCAACATCCTTAACACATCTGCAAAGGTTTCCCCGCCCCCAAAAGGTAACATTTATAGGTTCCAGGGATAGTTGGGGGCCATTACTCAGCGTACTACAAACCTGAAAACCAAAGTACACTTTGAGAAGAGGTTATAAATATTTATCTTCTAACCCTGAAAGAAGCACCACTCAGTGACTAGAACACTGGACTGAGAAGAGAGCTTGTAGAATCTAGCCCAAAGGAAGCCAGTGAAGGATGAGCTTTTCAGAAGTTACTTGTGAGAGCTAAAAGCCATGGATGGATCTGGCTCTCTTGCATTTCAGTCGAGGGTTCTTTTTGCAATGAAGTTTTTTACTTAGATCAGGAATGAGCACTCTGCACATACAGGTAGGTCCTTACTCTCTACTCCCACTTCCCTCTTGGGCTTCTCTCCAAAGACCTGTCTTACTCCTAGCTTACTCACTGCTGTTGCTGCAGGAGGTACCACGAAGTGGGGTGGGAGGTTCTAGCCTCTTCGGGGAGGAAGCAGTGGAGAAGCTGTTCATCTGGCAGTAGGGGAGATCCTTGGCTTTGTCCCAGTGAGACCACTGCTAACCATTACTTCCCCTTTCACCTTTGAGTAAAACTCTCACAGAACTTCCCAGGGGATGGATCTCAATGCTGCCAAGGCTGATGAGGGGCCAGAGCAAAGGCACTGCCACATTTCATTAGAGCCAGGCTCCAAGGTCAAGGATCTGTGAATGCAGAAACAGAGGAGACTTTCAAGGAAATTCAGAACCACTAAATTGTTTTGGTTCTTTAAAAGGAGATTTCTTCTTAGTGACCAACTAGATGGAAATTCTGGAAGCTTATGTTGCACAGTCTAAAAGCCCAATACCAGTGGGCTCACCTCAAAGAACAAACCCATCCGAAAGAAATTTGATACCCCAAACTAGTTTCTCCTGCCTGGATGTCTGCTAGTAGTAGCCCAGCTGCGCTCTGTCACCAGGCCACAAGCCTGGAGTGGTCTTTCATTTTCCTTTGTTTTCGATGTCTTAGGGATTGGCGAATCTCAGAGATGTGATCCCTGCAATTCATCTCACATCAGTCCCTCCCTTTTCATCTTCATTACCCTGTTTCTGGCCCTCATTGACATCTCCCCCTCTTTATTTTAATTGCAAAAGTAGCACACACGTGTTTTAGAAGGGGCCAAGAACAAAGGAATGCACATCTAGAAGCTGGAAAAGATAAGGCAAACAATTCTCCTGTATTGCAGCCTTGATTTTGGCCCAGTGAAACAGATTATGGACTTCTGACTTCCACGACTGTAAGAGAGTACATGTCTGTTTTAAGCCACAAAGTTTGTGCAGTTTGTTATGCAGCCATAGGAAACTAATACAGGTTGTTTCCAACTGTTTGGACTCATAAATATTTTCGTCCCACTACCTCTTGACAGGAACCTATGACCAATCTCCCTTTGCTTCAGTCTGTTCCATGGCACTCCTCTAATCCAGGGCCTTTAAGGACTCCCATTTCTGGAGAATGAATCCAAATTCTTTAGCTCAAAGCCTCTACCATGCACTTGCTCTAACCATCTTTTTTGCTTTAAAATGGACTATTCTATGACTACCCCCACCCTCAACACTTCCTACATTCATTACACGGCTCACAAGGTTTTCTGTATATGAAATGTTCTTAGCCCATCTACACTAATGGTATTTTAAGCTCCAGCTCAAGTGGGGCCTCCCCAAAAAGGCCTCTCTGTCCACAGCCCACCCTCAGCAAGATGTGATCTCTGCCTTCTTTGAACATGCATAACACTTTGAATCTTTCTGGTGGTGAATATCAATTCTACTTTTATATGAGTTATATATTTACATATTAAATGTCTAGCACTTAAATAATGTGCTGCATTACATGCTCATTAAATATTTGTTGAATTAAATTGAAACGTGAGCTCTGCTATGGACAAAGCTTACTTTCTGCTTGGATATAATTTGATACCCATGATGAGATGAAAACACCACTGATTTTAACAATGAAAGATGGCCATAGAAAAGGAGGGCAGAGTAACCTAGGCTTAAATTTTACTTCCAGTGTTTTCAATCTCATCTCTGCATTGTGCCTTTAGAGATTCAAGAGTAAATATGATAGTGATTCATGAGAAAAAGACTTGAGAATATTCTCTGGTCTCAAACTCAATAATGACTTCTCACTATGATTCTAT
Source organism: Eonycteris spelaea (assembly GCA_003508835.1). Taxonomy (NCBI): domain Eukaryota; kingdom Metazoa; phylum Chordata; class Mammalia; order Chiroptera; family Pteropodidae; genus Eonycteris; species Eonycteris spelaea. The sequence goes on along the minus strand of PUFA01000043.1, from coordinate 4,859,271 downwards.
CACTGAAAATGCTAATGGGGTCCCAGGCTGCATGTACAGGAGTGCAAATCCAGCACAACGGGGATTGTCCATCGTTCCTTCAGATGCATCTTCCATGGGAGATTTGATCAATGTGATTGTTGTTTCGTAAACCTGGTACAGCACCAGAGTAACCTGGGAAGCTGTTAAAATGTACAGATTTCCAGATCCCATATCGAAGAAATTCTGAATGAACAAGTCAGGGCAGAGCTTAGAGAGCTATATTTTAACCAGCATTAATTGTTTGAGGTTCACTGATCTAAAAAAAACCCTTAAGGTTGTTTCCAGTTCTGGAGTTCTATTATTCAGAATATTGTGTCCAGTTTCTGGTTCTGTGGTCTTAGGCTGTCAGCTTATCCTTTCTGCTGATTCTCACCAGAGTTAGTCTCAAGTTTTGGTCTTCCGATGCTCCTCCACCTCTGGGAGAGGAAGCACCTATAAATAGGCCAGCAGGTAAGGTTTGGGGGTTTAACGGGATATTTTAGAGTCTGTCACTTGATACACCAAGCCTCAGTTTCCCCATCAGTAATGAGAGCTATAACTCACAATCCAGTCGCTCAATTTTGTAGTTTGGGACTTCAAAGAGAAGAAGACAATTCAGATGGAGGTAGAAAAGCAAATATTTGGTAAACAAATGTTTGCTGGGCCATCTTCAACAACAGCACACAGAGAGCACTTGGATCAAACAGAGGCCTTGCTCGGTTGCTCCTTGTCAGTCACAGACTACAACATATTAAACAACAATAATCCACGATGATAACCCTCCTTCCTGGAGCAGGTCCATTAGAGTTATAACTCACAAGTCCAGTCACTCAGATGTGTATGAACTAGAAGATATTATCACAGCAAAGGAGCCACCAAAGATAAAAATACACAGTGTTATCAGGTGGCCTGGGTACCTGAAGGTGAAAGATGCCAGGTGGCAGTGGCAGAGATAGAACTGGCATCTTGTCAAAGCTTATCCTGCATTCTGGAAGGAGACTTGAATGATTAAAAGAAGTCTTGTTGCCCACAACCCTTTCCTCCCCCAGAGGCGGAGCAGCATTAGCTGTTCCCAGTGCTTGGCGTGGAACGTCCAAAGTGACAGAGGGACACCAAGGCTGGGGAGCAAGACGCCCTGGCCCTCTCGCTCTGCCCATTCTGATTTCAGAGACTCACTGCTGCTCTCTAAACAAACAAAGCCACGGGTGCTTTAAAAGCCTAGTCCAGACAGATGACCAAGAGGAAGGAGTCATTTTTCAGCTTTAACTCTATTTGTTTACCATGTGTCCATTGTCATTAACCCCTAAGACTGGAAGCAGACTGGTCCATTTCATTTTCTGATTATCTAGTTCACAACATTGTTAAAATTAATTGAGCGCTCATCTCAGCACATAATGAGCAGGACGCGTGGAGGAGGCAGTGTTCCTGGAAAAATACTGGCACAGGGTCTGAGTGTGATCTCCCAGTCAGCGAAGTGCAGCCTGGCCCCAGTCCCACACAGGTCGTGGAACCTTTGCGAGGATGGTTTTGTGGTTGCGGTGGGCCCTACCTGTTCTTCGCACTGTTGCTCCTCAGCAAAAGGCGCCTGAGGACTGAAGCAGTGCTTGAAGTAGGAAAGGAGGGAGTAAGCCAGAGGAAATGGAGAATTTCTCTTTGGGATGATGACAAAGCATTGGAGATGATGACAAAATTTAGGTAGTGGATAGTTGCATGATATTGCTGATGTACTTAATGCCGTTGGATTGTACACTGAGAAATGGTTAAAATTTTGTGGATACATTTTATGCTGTGTGTATTTTACCACCATTTTAAAAGGAGAAACAGGGAGGGAGATAATTAACAAACACTTGCAAGGGGTAGCAGTTTGCCACCATGAAATCTACCTTTGGGGGATATTGACTATGTTAATCTGGTTATTTTTAAGAAGCAAAAGACTCAGGAAGAACCTTTGACCTTCCCCCATTAACTGCTTAAAAGAATTTGGATAGAGGACCTTCCAGGAAGGGAGGCTCTCATCATGCGTCATGCGTTACTGTCATTTGTATAACATAGTGTGTGATCGATGGGGAGGAACCGAGCAAGGCCCTTGTTTGTTCTAAGTGTTCTCTGTGTGCCTTTGTTGAAGATGGCTCAGCAAACATTTGTTTACCAAACCTTTGCTTTTCTACTTCCATCTGAATTGCCTTCTTCCTCTTTGAAGTCCCAAACTACAATCCCCCTTTTTCTTTAACTCAAAATGGCATATAAGCCCTGGCTGCCTGATTTGTCCTCCAGCCCCGTATTCTTATAGAACCTCTGAACATACATACATAATTAAATTTGGCTATTTTCTCCTATTACTCTGTCTCATGTCAATTTGATTATTAGACCAGCCAGAAGAACTAAGATGAAAAGGAGGTAAAATTCTCCCCTCTCCAACACCAGCCACCTTGTTTCCTCTTGATTGCAAATGGTATGCTGAACACGTAACCTTCTGTCCTTTCTGTAGGATTGATTTATCTTGGGAGCAATGACAAAAGCTGCCTCTTGACAAAAGCTGCTCAATCTAATTCTAGGACATTTGAGAGCAAATAGAGCTTCTCTAACTCCTAATATTCTGATACATTTTGGAAAGGGTTGAATACTTTTTATCCTCCAAAAGATGGACCTAAGAGTTAGTCTCTGGGCTAGACTGCCTTACTTTTCCTATGGGAATGATAAATAGTTCATCCCATTTGGTGTAGGTACTTAATGAATTTTTTGGATGCCAACTCCCCCTCCCCACTTTTTTTTATCCCGAACTGAATACTTTAGTGCAGAGCTGTAGAAGACAAAGGCTTCTGAATTTCTGGCCCGGACTCACTTTACTCTTCTCTATCTGGACATATAAATGTCTTCATCACCCAGAGTTCAGAGACATAGAATCACAAGGTTGAAAGAGAGCTGAAGGTCTCTTGTTTATCACCAATACATGTCAAATGGTCACAGTCTTTGGCCAGACACATCTGGTGTGGTTCCTATATTTGAGAAAGGTTGCACCCATGACTATTACTAACTAACCGTGTCTCCTCAGAGAGTTCCTCAAAGTTTCAAATTTTTAAACCTCTTCCACCAATCTAGAGACTTATAGTTCTATTATCTCTGTACTGGGTTCATATTGGGTTATTTTAATATTTTAGAGAGACTTATTTGGCTTGGAAATTTCAGTTCAATTCAGATTTTCTACTTGTAATTTCTATCTGAAAATTATGTACAAAAGCTGAGTCACCCCTCTTGCTCCTGGATCCTGCTGGCTGTTTCCAAGGCCTTTCTCATTATTCAAACCACTACTCATTTTCATGAACACCAAAAACAACACTTGATGGTTGTGGAAGATTTTCATCCTCAGAGGTCATAAAATGCATCAGAATGCTTTCTGTTTATCACTTGCAATAAAGATTTATGGCTGCCCATGTGTTATATTTCTAGCCACTGTGTTCTGAAGGAAAGCATCACTCTGCCTTGAGGTAAGGAAAACTTCTTTATTCATATCGAAGATGATAGCAAATAAAGGGCAAGATTTTTTTTTAAATCCCACTTTGGGCATGTTCAGAATGAAAAATCTTATTGAAATAAGACCTTTAAAGTTCTTCCTTTCACTGTTCTTTTGGGAAGATATTTTACAGATGGTACAGACACCCTGAAATGCTGCCTGGTCTGAAATCTTTTATCTGTCACTTTAGAAGACCAAAGGGTATGACATATGGAAAAGAGAAACCAGGCGTGGGAAGGCATGACTAGAGATGGACAGGAATGTAAATTTTATGACTTGTTCTTGCCTCAAAATATTTCTGGTCAGTTTCTCTCTATGGAGTATCACACTTGGGTATAAGATGAAGATTGCGTATGCAGTTAAGAGCAGATGTGAATTCTTGATAGCAATTTCGAGTCCTTAACCAAAGTCACACTTTTAAAAGAAATGAAGGAGGTGGGTTTTTATTTGTACATAGTCAGGATTGGTGTTGATTGAACTGTATCCCCCTCTAAATTTATATATTGAAGTCCTAACCCCCAGTATCGCAGAAGGTGACTTTATGTGGAAAGTGGATTATTACAAATGCAAATAGTTAAAATGAGGTCATACTGGAATAGAACTGGTCTCTAATCCAACATGACTGATGTCCTAAAAAGGGGAAATTTGGACACAGAGACAAATACATAGAGAGGGAAAATGATATGAAGGCATAGGGAGAAGACAATCATCTTCGAGGAACACCAAAGATTACCAGGAAACCATCAGAAGCTAGGAGACAAAGACGAGACAGATCCTTCCCTCTGTTAAAAACAAGACAACAGTTTCCAAATTTACGGTAAGCCCCACATTATCAAACTGAGACTTAACTTAATTACAGTTTTGGCTTTCCCAGAAATGCAATCTTAAACTAGTCAATCAGAAATCACCTGGTCAATACTAGTTAGGTAATCTGTATGATAGACTTCTGCCATCCCTATAAGGACAATAAACTTGCAATAACCAACCTACCTTTCTGCCTAGTATAACCTCCTCGTTCCTGTTCCCTTCGGCCTATAAAAGTCTTTCATTTTGTAAGTGCCTTGAAGCTCTTTTCTGTCTGCTAGGTTGGATGCTGCCTGATTCATAAATCATTGAATATGGCCAATAAGATCTTTAAAATCTACTCAGTTGAATTTTGTCTTTTAACACCTCATAGCCCTTAGAAAGAACCAACCTTATCGACCGACACCTTGATCCCAAACATCTAGCCACCAGAACTGTGAGAAAATAAATTTCTGTTGTTGCAGTCACAGAGTTAATGGGTCCTTGTTGTGGCAGCCTGAGCTGGCTAACACAATGATCAAGGTGAAAGCACCCAGTGCTGTACGTTGTTTTGCAAAGAATCATAGAAGCTGTCGTATCTAATGGTGCAACTTTATTTTCAAAGCGTTTGTTGTTAGAAATGTTTCTTAACATTTTGATTTTTTCTTACTGCTCATATATACTCCTTATGTACACATGTAGATTTTTATGTAACTCATAGTGTCTTTCTCTACTTCTGACTTATGATGTTTGAGATTCCTATACTCAGCCCTTGAAAATATCTCCAAAGACTTAAGGATCTCAACATCTCAGTTCTATTACCTTAAAATATCACATCCTGATTCCTTGTGACATACTCTGCCTTTGGCCTCCATATCTGTCCACCCTCTCTATCTTGAAGAGTTCCTTGCATACCGCCATCATTTTTAAAAGTTTGAGACAAAGGTCATATTTGTATTTTGAAATATGCATACATATTCTATAGTAAATTATTGACAAGTTAACAGAACTTTGTCCTCACGATGGAACTTATTCATAATCATTTTTAGCAAGAATGGTATGATTGAATATACATCATTATTTTAGAATACATTGGTTTAATTCTTGTGATACAGTGATTCTAATTCAGATTATAGATTCAGTTCCTTTCATCCCTCCCTCTCTCTTTTTTTTCTTTCTTCCATACTTGGCATTATTGCTTATTGAAACTGAAACAATTCCCTCACAAAGATGTACAGAACCAGATGGAAGAAGTGCCCCTTTAGATGCTCATTTTCATTTCTACTCCACTGATTATGCAAAGATTTTTGCTTAAATTCTGCTGCTAAATTTTATCTGTTCTGATATCAATCAGTTCCTCTTCCTAACTAATCATATTTTTGTGCTTTTAGCAAATAGGTTCAAAAAGCACTAAATCTCTGTGCAAAAGAATTTTCAACAGTTTTTTAAATAGTTTCTTTAAGTGCACAGATATGAGAGCTTTTATAGGTGACACAGATTCTTTTCAGGTAAAAAAAAAAATCACATAAACGTGAAACTGTTTCCAAATATCCACTATCAAATTGTACTTTTCAAAACATGCGTCTCATCAAAAAGCACTTTCTCATAGATTGGCCAACTTCTTTTCAAATCCAATAGGTTAGCTCCAACTTTTAAAATAACTCATGATATGGGCAGGTAAAGGGGCTTACTCAGGGAATGGGGAAAATGTCAGCTCTTCCATTTTCTTCACATTCTCTTGTGCTTGCATTATTACTATCCTCAGTGGACTCTTTGGGCTGTTTGGACATTTCTAGTTGAAAGTTTTCTATGGTAAAGATATGGGCAATTTCTTGATGGCACTGTTTTAACCCACTTGTTCATTTGTGACAATCAATTTAGTTAAATCTAGATAACATGGTCCATAATTTCACTTAACTAGAAATGTGACTACTGCAATATCTTTCAATATCCTGACAGCTCATGGCTAAATGAGGAGCCGTCATCAACCTCTTTGATCAAAGAGTCTCCACTGTTTTCTTAAGATACTGAGAATAGTACATGGGTCCCATGACTGCATTTGGAACACACAGACTAAGTGAAGGTGCCAATTCTAACATGCACATTAGTATTAGTTAACTTAAATTTCTTTCTTTCTCTTCCTTCCTTCCTTCCTTCTTTCCTTCCTTCCTTCCTTCCTTCCTTCTTTCCTTCCTTCCTTCTTTTCCTTCCTTCTTTCTTTCTTTCTTTCTTCTTTCTTTCTTTCTTTCTTTCTTTCTTTCTTTCTTTCTTTCTTTCTTCTCTTTAGCTAAAACTAAATATAAATGAAAATCCTAACATTTTCTTCTGCACCCCAGTAGATCAACATTGAACACTCCATTTTTGAGATCACTGATCTAAATCAACATAAGAAGATCACAGGACCCAGAGAAATGCAGAAAATTCCTTGTTAAAGAAGGACAATGAAATTTCATAATATTTTTTTTTTGGATTCTGCCACATTGCTTACAATAGCTTTGGGAAACACAAGGATGATATGGATCACCACTGTCCAGTCAAGGACATTCACAGCAAGGCATCCAGGTCAGGTCCAGGGTGTGCCTTACTGGGATCATCTCTGCTATATTACCTCAGGTCCCTCAATGAATCTGTTCCATTTTCATAAAGCTGCACTGTCCTTGTGTTGTGGCTCCAGTGAAGTCTCTAAAGATAAGCCAGAATATCCAATAGCAAACAAATTACCAAGTCTATCAAACTCATTGTTAGGATTTTATTTTGGTCAATTAAAAATAGCTTTCAAAAGCACTCATAAAATCTTTTGCAGGGCTCACATATGGTAATGTTCAAGATGTCTCTTCTGATTCCTTGACCACAATTAAGCAAAACAAAGAAAACAAAATAAGAATCTCCTATTTTCCAGAACCCTGAGAATATCACAAATGCTGTTGAGGTGCAATAAATTAGAAACACACACACGTGCACGTACGCGTGCGCACACACACACACACACACACACACACACACTTGCTTCTACATTGGTTTGTTTCTGAGTGATGTGCAAGTGAATAAAAAAAATCATTTGGTAAATATATGTGCTAGTGTGAGTGAGTAGTGGTTATCGGTTTTAAATACTTCATGTAATATGAATTGTAAGTTAACAAGGCCCTCAACAAGCAATTTTTTTTTTTGAAAAGTGATGCCATAGAAGAACATGTGATCCCAGAATTTCCTGCATCAGTGTCAACTGGTAAGGTCCTTACCCCAGGATTCTGATGTAACAGAGTAGTAACAGAGTTTCCTCATGTGATTCTTATGGCCACCGAAGTTTGAGAACCATTGATCTAGGCTGTGCGTCAATCGGGATAAAGATATCAACCCAAATATACACACGCTGCAGATCTGCTGTCCCAGAACAATGACTTCTTTCTTCCAGATCCATTGACATCTTTTCATGTCATAACACCTTGGCAGTTATTGCAACAATGAATCTCTTTCTTCCAGACTCTTGGCTGACATTCTCATCACATGCCACCTGTGTCACTTCCCATTAGGTTCTTTGGAAGAGGCATGGCACTTGTCACAGACTGACACGCATTGGGGCAGAAACTTGATAGAACAGGCTGAGGCAAGCAAAGAAAATATATATAACGAACCAAGATACAGCCTTTCCAGAAACCCTGTCAAACAAAAGCAAGTCTGTGATTCAGGACTTTGGGGCCCGCTTGGCTACTGATGGAGGTGAAGACCGGCAGATCTGGGGCTGGAATGCGAGAACAATGTGAACAGTGACAGTTGGCCCAGAACCTAGTTTCTTTGGCCTAGTTTTCTCAAGTGTGTCTGTAGAACACTGATTCCACCCGATGTTCTGGAAACAAGGGTTCATGGTTGAAACTCTTTCTTGGACATTCTAAATTCTTTTTTTTTTTTTAACTTTCTATTTTGAAGTAATTATAGATCCGCAGGAAATTGCAAAATAGTACACAATAGTTCTAGGAATCTTTTGCCCAGATGTCCCCATGGGGACATTTATGTAGCTGTAGCACAGCATCAGCCAGGAAATTGACACTGGGACGCTTCTATTAACTAACTGAACTACAGGCCTTATTCAGTTTTCCCCATTTTTTTATGCTTTCATTTACGTGTGTGCATATAGTTCTATGCAATTTTATCCTGTGTATAGATTCACATAACCATAACTGCAATCAAGGTACAGAACTATTCCATCACACGCGAGGGCTCCCTTTTGCTCCCCTTTGCATGCACACCACCCCATCTGTCTTCTGGCAACCACTGGTCAGCTCTTTCTATTTATAATTTTGTCATGTCAAGAATGTTGTATAAATGGAATCAATACAGTATGTAACCTTTTGAAATCAATTTTTCTCACTTGGCATAATACCCTTAAGTTTGGTTCAGGTTGTTGCATGAACTTATTTCTGATATTTCTCAGTAATTAATATTTCATGGTAAGGATATACCATAGTTTGTTTAATCTTTCACTCACTGAAAGATATTTGGGTTGTTTCCAGTTTCTGGCTATGAATAAAGATGTTATGAACATTTGTGCGCAGGTTTTTATTTCAACGTAAATTTTCATTTCTCCAAGATAAATGCCAAGAATGTAGTTGCTTGGTATAGTAGTTGCATGTTTAGTTACATAAGAAACTGCCAAGTAAAGCATTTTATATTCCCACCAGGATCCATTTTCTCTGCATCTTCACCAACATTATTATTGTTTTTTGTTTTTGCTATTCTACCAGGTATGCATTGGTAACTCATTGCAATTTTAATTTGCAGTTCCCTAATGGCAAACGATGTTGAATATCTTTTTTGTGTGCTTATTATTCATCTGTATCTCCTCTATGGTGAAATATCTGTTTGTTTATTTTGCTCATTTTATAATTGGATTTTTTGTTTTATTACTGTTGAGTTTGAGAGTGCTTTCTGTATTCCAGGTTCTAGTCCTTTGTTAGCTATGTGGTTTGCAAATACTTATTTCCAGGAGTAGGTTATCTTTTTATTCTCTTAATTGGATCTTTCATAGCACAAAAGCTTTTAAATTTTAATGAAGTCCAATTTACTTTTTCTTTTATAGATTGTGCTTCTGGTATCATGTCTAATAACCTTTCACTTGGTCCTTGGCTCTGAAAATTTTCTCTTATGTTTTCTTCCGAAGGTTTTATTGTTTTACTTTTACATTTAAATTTGTTTAAATGTAATATATATAGTCCTAGTTTTACATTTAAATCCATAATCCATTTTGAGTTAATTTTTATATAAAACATGAAATTTAAGTTGAGGCTCACCCTCAATGCTTTTTAACATAGGGCTAAGTTAAAAAGCCCTTTTTAATTTAGGGCTAACCTTCTATAATCAAAGGCATCTAATTTTAAGTTTAACCTGGGTTCCCCAAACTTGGCCATCTATTCATGAAGCAAATATTTATTGGGCACTTTCTGTGTATAGGCATGGGGCAGGGCACAGGGAATATAGGCAGAATCTCTGTTCTTTATGAACTGTTTGTATACATCTAGTTTGTACAACACCTCAGAACTGTATTTTGTGAAATCTTATGGCAATCCTTCAGGAAATTCTGCTTGAAACAGAGGACAGATTCAGAGAGGAATCGGATACTAGTTTAAGAAAGGAGAGAAGCAAAACTAGAATGGATACAAAATCAAAATTGGGCAAAAGCCAGCATCTGTGTAATGGTTAGGTGGACAGCCAGAGGAGAGAAAGAACGATTAGAGAGATTGTTTTATAAACTATATAAATGTCTAACCAATGTACTGTATATTTGAAACTAATAAAATAAAATTAAAAAAAGAGTTAATATAGTGGGAATAAAAGGCAAGAGGGTAGAAGAAGCAGCGAGGACTCAGGAGCTGGAGAGAGAATGCCAGGGCCAAGGCCCGTTCTGGTGCACTGCTGCTGTCTGGGCCCTGCCCGCTCCACTTTTGACGATCACAGGTGACTTTTTCTTTTCTTATTTGCTAGGTTCCTCAATGTTAGTGTCTGGCTACAACCAGCTATGTTATGTATGTGTGTGTGTGTGTAGGTATATGTATATGTGTATATAGATATACACATATACAGAAACATGTATGACACACACATAACACACAGAAATCACACACACACATATCACACACATATATATCATACATACACACACTTAAAACTTTTTTTAATATAAGAATGTTTCCTAGTCTGTACCATTTTAGTGGTAAAACCTATGGCCACAGCACCCCTCACAACACATTTATCTGGCGTTTCCAGATGCCTCACGTCCTCTCTAATCATTAACGAAGCTCCCCTGGGCTTTCCCAATGACGTTAAGAATGATACCTGCACTCTTTTCCATTCCAGCTCATAGCGCAATGCCTCACCTGGATGCTGGTATCAGGGGCGCTGCTTGCTGGCTCTCACTCTGTCCACACCGGGGTACTGGTGCCCCTGCTACAGCAGCGCTGCCTCCAATGAGTGTAACTTTCAGTGTTTTCTTTGTTTTTTGTTTTTTTTGTTTTTGCCCTTTTCTCTAGGACATGGACATTGGTGTCTGCGGCTGGCCTGCAGTGCAATGTCCATTACTCGGTCACCATGCCCTCTGGCCTGGACTCATGATATAAGGAACAAAGTGTGTCCTCGCTTGTCTTTCTGAGACACATCGGCTCCTCTTGCAAACAGATTTCTTGTGGGTCCCCCTGTCATTTAGAAATGCCCCTTACTTATCTGAATCATAGTTCTGGTTCTGGCCATTTACAAAAGAACTGACTGTTCCCATTTTATCAGAAGGTAATTCTGAAAGTAAGTTGGTAAGCCAGTCATTTAGAATTTAGGCCTCTATCCCATAGCTAAAAATTATACATAATGAGAAAGTTCTCAAGCTAGCACTCAAAAGCCTGCTTATCCAAAATGTAGCTGAACTGAAGTAATAAAGCTATATGCTTAGCGATGTGTTTCCATTGGAATGCTCGGCTTGTACCAAATGGGAAGCCAGGAAGGTAGAGGGCAATAAATCTTGAACTTAAATCTATGTTGTTGGGATTTTGTGGCCAGGTACCAGTAAACCAGCCCCCTGAGGGTGAAGAAATCTTGGATGTTGATGCTCACGGAGTCATTTATCAAAACCTAGGAGCTTCCAAAGGAATGCGTAAAATGATAATTTAGTTCTATGGAAGTAGAACCTCGATTTAATACCATCTACCAAAGTACTGCAAAATCTATCACCCTGGGATGATGTTGAAGACCCTAAATCAAGAAAGGATGGCAGCACTCCTGCTGGAGGTGGCACCAGGGTCTGGAGCAAGCCCACATGGGCAATAGATGGGCAGAAAGGCAGTTGGGGCTGGCAGAGGCAGCGTATTTTTGGCCACCTGGTTTGGGAAGGAGTTTAAATCCATTTCGATTACAACTGCATCATGTTCTCTTTTCCTGACAGATGGCTTTATCTTTTCCATTTGGCCACTCCCCGTTTCTCTGTACAAGGACATCCTTATCTCACACTGATGATGAGTAACAGACTTCAATTAATATGAAGGAAACACAATATTAGAGAGATTGTCTTTAAAACCAACCAGATGGTAAAGAGGTTTCTCGGCCCAAGGTGGGAAGTAATGGATTGAGCGCCTACTATGTGCCGGTCACTATGCTATATGCCTTTTCACCTGAATAGCCTTATCTGTTTTCCTAAAAGTCCTAGGACGTGGGCATTATTATCCCAATTTAATTGATGAAAACTGAAGCCTGAGGGGTTACGTTAGACTAAGACCAATAAGTGAGGGGCACTGTAGGGATTCAAACACAACTTCTCACTCCAGAGTGATGTTCTTTCCACTACTCAGTACCTCCTTCTGTTGGAATAGAGCATTTCGATATCATTGACCTAGAAACAAATACCTTTTACTCACCGGTTTTTAACCAGTAAAAAGAAATTACTCATAAAGCAAGAATGAACACATTCTTAGCTATATATTTAATAGAGGCAAGGTGATAGATGTATGGAATAGATTTGATGTTGAGTAGGCTTATGCTGCTGGTCAGACTGAATGACAAGGCTGCAGTTTCTAAAGAGCCCTGGCAGACACTGGGCTCTTGTGAAACTGACACTGAGCTTCCCAACACTAACGGAGGATGAGCCCTCCTACATTTGGCTCTGTGTGGCATCCGGCTCAAGGCCTGGAAGAAGGGAAGATTATATTTAATAATAGACAAAGGAACAAAAGGAACAAAAATGTCCTGTGCTCCAGAGGAATTGTTTGAGTTTTTTTAGATTACGAAAAAAGGGAGCTATAACATCTACGCTGAGCACCGAAATTAAATCTAACCAGAAAATCATACCAAAGTTAATATATAGAAAAGAGTGTGTTTTCAGTGAGAAGACACACACACAAATCCTATTTCTTTGCAGTTCAGTCTCTTCAGTAACAGCTCCTCCTGCGCCCGTGCTGCGTTAGAATCTCCCCCTAGTGGAAAGCTGGGACATGCCAGCATCGACGATCCTCTCGTTCAGAACAATAGAAATGTCGCAGGGTTTCTTTCCTTTTATAAATGTTTCTTTAGTTAGGGCTGAGCAAAAATTGATATCAAAACCAATGCATTTTTATGGAAGCCAGGTAATGGTAGAACTTTTTACCCTCCCTTCCTGTATATGTTCAGGAAAACCTAATAGAAAACACACTCTGGAAATTACAGATGTGTGTGAACAGCCCCACTTGTGCCTGTGCACATATTAGTCTCTCCATCCCTCACCTCTGAGGGGACCCAACAAACAATGCATCCCATGTGTGGTCAGCAAGAACACAATGTGGACGATTGAATGGAATGGCCTTCTAAGATCTGCTAAGACCTGACTTGGTCAGGTAGAATTCCACTTGAGCATCTGTACTTGCTTTCTGCTTGATGGTTGGCCTTGGTTCATACTCAAAAGGCTGCTGACAGTATGTGTCAAGTGATAGCTTTATATGACCCACTTCCTATTTTACTAAGATGTGAGCAACCTGAGACAAATATGAGGAAGCCATTTACTTTAAATCACAGCAAAAGGTTGAGCATATGACTGCTACCAGAAAGAATGGGGCATGTTCTCATCACATCAAACTGGCCGCCAGCTGTGCCATGGAGCAACCTTTAATGAGAGCTGACTATCTCTCCCCTGATGTGTTGAAAAGAGAGGGACTGGCCATTCTTCTGGCCAAATAACCAACTCCCCCTTGGAGCTATCCGACTCGCTGTTAACTTGGACCTTTCCAGGACACCGAACGTCCTGTACTAACCCAACCTCAAGAAGAGGGAATAAAAGAATGAAACACACTTTCTAGGCTGAAAACTTTTTCTGTTAGAGACTTCAGGACAGGTAACCCCTCTGAATTTAAAAGCAGTGGAACAGCTGATATTAAGAAACAGGAAAATTACCACAGAGGAAAGAGCCTTTGAGAAAAGTTAAAATTTTTTCTGGAGAGCGTTTATCCCTATCAATGTGCTAGCTTCAGTGTGGGGACATATGTTGCAAAAAGTCATCATACAGCAATCAGTAGTATCCAGTTCCCACACACATACAAAAATGGGTTTGTGCAATGTTAGTATTATAAGAAAGAAATAATGAAAGTTGATATCAGCGTGTTTTAGGACCTGAATTTTGAGAATTTACTGTTATAGAAGTTGAGTGTTCTGAGATTAGCACATGAGCGCGGATATGGAGATGACAGTCAGATCGGAGAGACTCGAGAAGAGCACTTGGGAGGCTGGAGATAGAGTAGGACGCGGTAGCCACTAGCCACATGTGGCTACTGAGCACTTCCAAGTGGCTACTCTGAATTGAGGTGTGCTGAATTCAAAGATTATCATGTATAAAAATATAATGTAAAAGTTCTCAGTATGCTTTTATATTAAGTACATGGCGCATTGATATTTTAGTTAAGAATATATTCTTCGAATTAATTCATGTATTTCCTTTTACTTTTCTAAAAATGGTGTTGTTTTTAGAGCAGTTGCAGGTTCACAGCAAAGTTGAGCAGACAATGCAGAGTGCCCAGCTACTCCACCCCGACGCACCCGCAGCTTCCCCCACTGTGAGCTTCCCTAGCCAGAATAGTATATTCGGTACAACTGATGAACTTACAGTGACATATCATTATCATCCAAACTTCATATCTTTTTTGCTTCTCGATATGGCTACTCAAAAATTTAAAACTCTATTTGAGGCATAATGTTTCTTTAGGCTAGCATTGTTTTATACCAAAACAAAGACCTTTGTATATGTTGGATGATAAGCCTACATGTATAAAAGAATAACTGATCTTAGGGCCTTTTAGATCTTAACCAATTTAAAGTTGACCTTTATCCCTTCCTTTTCCAGTCAGTTAGGAAAGAAATTCCTTAGAGGAAGACCTTCACATAGTCTATCAGCTGATGGTCTTGTCTCAGACCCAGACTGCCTTTTTAATCCATTCTCTGAAATTTGTCGATTCAGCAGCAGCTTGCTGCGGCTCCTCAGGCTGAGCCGGGAACCCCCCTGAAAAGAAAAGGAGCAGTCTTGAGTGTCTCTGAAGGTCTCTAGCTTAAGGCCCTGTTCCCTCAAAACACCAGTTTCAATCTCAAATCCCACACAGGTAATGTGTTAGAACGGCTTCTCTTCCATAGCCCTTCGACGGCCTGGTTAGCCTGGGAGAGTCTGAGTGAAGGTAACAGTTGTAGCCGTTATTTCTTTCTTGGCTCCAAGAAGCCACACCGAACACTTATCTTGAAGATTTTTCCCCCTCCGCATCGCTTTGTGCTTGGCTGGAGTTATATGGAAGACTTGTGCCGTTAGCAAATTGGCTTTCCACACCTCACAAACCAACTCATGTGCTTACTCTCAGTGCTCACAGAATTTCCAGTCTAATTTCTCAAGTTGGCCAGCATTTCAGGCCATAATTGGCAGGAGTCTCTGTCCAAGGCCTGGTGAGAAGGGCCCGTTTGTCTAAAAGGATTAAGCAGAGCGCAGTCAGCTAAGCTTCCACGGAGACCGTTTAATGACTACGGCTCTAATCCCTTACCAGTGCAGGCCTTGTCAGCAGCCACCCACCAGTCATGACTGAGTTTCTTTATGACTGATGTTGCTAATTGGTGCCGCTCCGAGGATGCCATAGCCCATCTCTTCCCTGTAGTCTTTACTTTCCCTTCGCAAACTCCATTTTCATTCCCTGAAGAACGTAAGCCTGCTCTCTCCCCCGCCTCTCCTCGTAGCCCACCTCCCGCTTCTCTCATTGCACCAGGTGAGCCTCTCAATGGCTCCCTTCAGATCCTATTGGAATTTCAGACAGGAAGTGGAGCTGTATTCACAGGCTCATGTCATCATTTTGGAAGAACTTACCTAAACAGAAGATTCACTTTCACGAAAGAAACTTCTATCAGGATGGGGAAAGCAGAATCAATGTCTGGGTTTGTGAGCAGCCTTTGCCCTTGCTTTTCTATGTCTCAGAAAGTCCATTTACCTGTGGTTCCACCTTTTGATTCTGATTTACCACTTTTTCAGCTGGTGGTTCTAACACTGACTTTGATCCAAAGATCATGATCAAAATTCAGTTTCCCCATAATGCCCTTTTGTATTGTTGAGATATTGTAATCATTTCTTTCTTCTACAGTAGAGCTACCTCTCTTGTCAATGAGCTGTCAGTTGACAAAAAGAAAACCCTAACATATCAATATTTTATTTAAGATTTTTGTATTAGATTTATTAGTAAAACTGATCTGTTGTTTTTCTGTCAAGTTTTGGTATCAGTGTTATGCTAACTTTATAAGGACGCATTGGAAGTGCTCAAGCCTAACAACTTCCTCTAAGCACTGCTTTAATCACATACTTAGGTTATAAAGCATAGGTTTTACATATATTCATAATTACTATTGTCTAAGTTTTCTGCACAATGTGCTTTACTCTCTGCTCTGAATATCTACATACTTAAGGTTTTTGGCTTTCCTCTTTTGCAGTGAGCACGTTTGGGGAGGTATGGTCTCAGCACACGCAGATGGCTTATCCTAGGGTTTTATCTTATGATTCATACATCTCCTGCCTTCTGAAATGACAAACTTTAGAATATCACTATAGACACAGTCCTTTTTCCCATGTTCTCTCCAGGAATTTAAACTTAATTGTTCCAAGTATACCACTCTTGGTTGGGTTCTATGAAATTCTTTCATTTACTTTCAGAGATGTTAGCATCCTGCTTTAGATCTAGGAGAGTTGATATTTTATGCATACGTTCAGTCAACATTTATGAAGTGTCAAGTGCTGGTCTGATTGTTGGTATTCCTTGCTCTTGTTACTCTCAGTCAGCTCCAAATATTCTTCACAATGGTTTGGGGTTGTAGGTATTATTTTCTGTGTGTTCTAGAAAGAGAAGAAGACAGTTATCAGTTTATTCCGTCATCTGTTATCAGATGTGTCAATTGTTAATTTGTTGAGAATACCTGAAAACGTTTTTAGACTCATGGCACTCATAGTAAACTTAAGCTTGATTTCCAAGTTACCACCTTCCCATAGAAAAAAATTCTCTTGGCTTAAACATTCTTAAGCATTAATTGTTATTTCATCTCCTGAATAATATCTACGCTTTACGCCTTTTATCCTCCATTGAGCTAGCAGAGTTTATCGGCCTGATTTATTCTGTTGAAAACATGGGGCAGGGCTGATTCCCACCCTTGTCCCAAAAAAGTGCCCAGACTCTCAGCCCTTTGCAGACCTGACTTTAAATTTGAAAATGTGCTAAGCGGCTCTTGTTATTGCCTGAGGCTGTCTAAGGGGGCTTGACAACAACAGCTAATGAAGAAGGTCTGGACTTTTTTTCTTTTTTTACCTGTAAAAATTGCTTTGGTTAACTATGAGCCTGAGTAAGAGGGACCTTCAGTCTTTGGGTCACGCAATTCCTTTGGTATCCCTGGACGAGACTCACTCCAAAGACGGGGAATCAAAAGGAATCATAAATCACACTGAAAGTTTTACATAAAATCAAGAATAATCAGATGGAATTGCATGCCTCTCAGTCAGATTGTTTGCTTCGGGCCCTCTAATTCATCAGTGTTGATGGGTCTCTCATTCTGGGCTGGATGCTGTGGACTTTCAGAGAGAGCTTGGGGCTTGAGGCCAGCTCTGCACTTAGGAAAGCCGAAGGCAGTGTCAGGTGAGTTTATACACACTTTTCAGCCACCTGCCTTACGTTATGATGCTTCAAAATGCCTTCAGGCCAGAGATTCACTTTAAAGCTGGCTCAGGCTTTTGAAATAAAAAATCCTCCTGCAGTAAGAGTTGGCAGACTCTCCTTTGGGGATGTGACAGATGCAATAACCCTGGCCCTGTCTTCATACAGCTTTGGGTGGTGTAGTGTCTTTGAATTTAGCCTCTATTTCCAGCATTTTCTGAAAGAGAAGAGTGTAGCCAGGATAGCTTCCAAGGCAGATGGCTCTTCTATTTGTTTTTTCAAAAGAGGATATACGAAATGGAGAAAAAGTGATTATAGAGATGGTGGTAGGGATACATAATTTCTAAAGAACTGTGATTGTGTGGGGTGAGATCTCAAGCACGGAAAGTCAATGAATGCATGGGTAAGGACTTTATATAAATTGCTGGAAGATCTAGAACTGACTTCCAGAAAATGCTTCCCTTCTGGACCCAGCTCCCTTAAGAGGCAAGAATCACCCAGTTGGTCAAGGAGGTAGCAGATAGAGATAACAGAAGATAAAAAAAAACATAACTGTACATATTTGTATTATATATACATATTGAGATGAAAGATGGCATAATGAGCCAAGAAAGAGGCAAGTGTATGAGTAAATCCAAAAACAAAAAAACAAAAAACCACGACTATATAAAAACAATGACAATAGAAATGAAATACAGCAACAATAGCATACAGATTGGAAAAGGTGTTAGGATTAAAGTGTTCAAAGGTCATTATAATGTAGGGAAGGAAGGTAACTTATTAGTTAAATTTAGAATATGGTAAGTCAAGTATGCTTGTTAACATTCTAGGATAAGCTCTGGGAGAAGATAATTAGATACATAATTTTCAAAGTAATAGAAAAAAATGAAAAGAAATCAGTTTTAAAATGTGCAAAAAAGAGAAAGAGATATAGAGAAAGTAAAATAGTTACAAAACACAAAATAAGATATAGAGATAAAATATTTCAGTGATTATATTTAAATGAAAATAGATTAAGCGCCTCAGCTAAAAGTCAAAGGTGTCAGACTGGATTTAAAATATTTAGTTAAATGCTCTACAAGAGACACATCTAAAACATAAGGATCAAAAGGTTCAAAGTATAGAATGGAAAAGATACAGTAGACAAATCTAAAACATTTCTGTGTTCATGAATTTAGTTTAATTTTCTATTTGGAACTTTTTAATTCTGCTATTTCTCTTTCTACTTCTTAACTTAGATGTTTAACTCATTAATTTTTAGCCTTTTTTTTCTTAATATAAGAACTTAAAAGTACAAATTTTTTTTAAAATAATACTTTAATTATAGCATATACATTTTGGGGACTGAAAGATTTTTTTAACCGTATACTACTTGCTTTGAAAAATATTAATGCCATGGGAATAAACTCATAGTAATACATTGTTTAATATAAAAATCAAATTACAAAATATGAACAACATGATTTTAAAATCTCATAAAAATATAACTGTACATATTTGTATCATAGATTGCACAGGAAAAGGGGAAGATAATGCACTAAAATATATGCAGCAGCAACTCAGGGTAGTAGGGTTACAAACATTTTTAGTTTTTTTTTACACCTTCCTATAATTACTTTATACATTTCTATATTTTTATAATGAATGTGGATCATTTTTATAATTAGAAAATAATTACAAAAAACACAACCAATATATACATAATTGATAGTTTAATAAGAAAGGTGTGTTAGATGGGAGAAACAGTTGGTTCACATCATCCCGAATATGCATTATTGGATTTCCTTTAGTGTTCAACCTTATGGACATAAGCATACAACTTGGAGATGATGAATATGCCTCCAACAACGTGCCTTTTTACTAGGTGGCTAAGAGCTGGCCTATGCTTGATTTTGTGATCGCATATCCTCCCACTGTGCAACATGCAGTTTCATTCTCCTCTCCTTCAGAAACAAGATTGGATAGAAGATTCAAGGGTCTAGAATAAACATTCAAGATTATGTTTTTAAAAGAGTAACAAAAAATGTACTGGGAATCTGAATGTTTCACATGACACATACACAATTTCTTATGAAATTTATGTATTCCTTTTTACTTTTGAGCTAGATTTGTTCATTCCCTAACTGGGCTTTCTACTTTTAGAGAAGAAAATGAAAATGGCTTTTCTTATGAAATCCCATAAGAATTCTATGATGGCTTCCTCCATTCATCCACTCACTGTTGACTTGGAAGCTATGTCTCCTCATCTTTAGAAGAGAGACTAATGCTGAATTTCTCTGAAGTCCTGAAATGAGAAATGATGCCTCATCAGAAATGGCAATATCACTTTAAACTTTCCATCAGTATGACTGAATCTATCCATCCATCTACCCATCCATCTATCCATCCATCCACCCATGCTTCCATTCACCTATCTGGATATTTGTAAGAAACAATTACGCATAGTACCAGGTGCTGCAGGGAAGGCAATAAAATATAATCCTTGCCCTTGAGCACCTCAGGAGCAAACAAAGAGACATAGAGAGAGCTAATTAGAATGCAAGTTCCACTATGTGCTAGTGTTGATCATTCGTATGTGACATGCAGAAGGAGAGATAATATAAGAGCATAAGTCATTTTCTCTGCCTGAAAGTGACTAATAATCTCACTGGGGATATAACATGTAAACCCAAGAAAGAGTTACTTAACAAATTCCGATAATAGTCCCATGAGTGACCTTGAATTTAGATTTCAAGGAGAACAAGTTAAGAGAAATTCTCCCTGGCCCAGAGATGTGCTTTCTCCCAGGTCTTCTGAGGCAACAATGATATATGTCCGAGAAAATGTGCATCTCCTCTGTGTGTGGGCAAGTCTGCTGACACATGTTTTTACAAGCTGTTTTCATCAGCTTCTCACTTGCTCAACTGAAATTCCCAGACCTCATGAGACGCATTGCTTAACCAGGTAAAGCTTAGTTCCATGTAGCACTGACAACACTAGCATTTAAAGTAGTAACAACAGCAGGTGGATGCCCAAACTGTCCCAGGAGCCCATTTTCTATACCATCTCCATCCAACAGATCTTTCTGCAGTGATGGAAATGCACTAATACTGTAGCCATGAGCCCATGTAGTTAGTGAGTACTAAAAATTTGGCTAGAGAGACTGAAGAATGGAATTTTAAATTTTATTCGATTTTAATAATTTTAATAATTAAATTTTAATAAATGTAATTCAAATTTAAATATCTTAATTTTAACTAATTCAAATTTAAATTATGGCTACTGTATTAGACAGCAAAGTTCTACATCATGAAGCTGAAGGACATGGTAAAGTAAAGAGTTTTTCTTAAACTAACAGGTGCCCTGCTAATTCGTAGAATCACTTGGCTACCAAAGTGGGTAAAATGACTTTGACTTTCAATAGATTGGCCCATGTCACAGAGTTTAGCTTCTCATTTCCTCCCCACCCCTAGCCCAAATTGCAATGTAGTGGTTTCCAACAATTTTTTACTCTAGTGGAACAAAGGACTCATGAGTCCACTTAACCCGATTTCTACTAGCATGAATGCTCATCCCTTGTTCCTGACCTTTGCTACTTCAAGATTTTTTGTCAGAGTGAATGGAAAGTTCTGGGCACTTTCAAAGCACTTTAATAAAGCCTAGGGTGGGGCGCAAGAACCTGAATTATTAAAAAACATGTCTACATAATTCTGTACTGCCTAATTTAGAAGCCATGTTGCTTTATACTAGAAATAGAATCACAGTATAGAACTTATCATAATGGGAGTGTTTACTCATATAACATATTTAATGAGCATTTAATATGAGCTAGGTATTAGTATAAGTTAGGGAAATAGGAGTGAACAAGTGTAGAGAGTTAAAAATAAGCCATAAAATAAAAGATAATTATAAGTGGAGACTGTTAATTGAATGTAGGAAATCAAACAGTGTAACAAGATTAAAAATGACCAGATTTGGACACTGTTTTAAATTGTGTAGTCAGGGAAGTTCTCTATTAGGCATTCTCCCACTGAAGTTCACTCACTGAAGCTGAGACTCGAATAGTGCAGAGTTAATTATGTCAGGGGTAGGGGGAAAGGCATTCCAGACAGAAGGAACAGCATATGCAAAGACCCTGAGACAGAAACAAGCCAGGGCTGTCTGAGGGCGTGTAAGAAAGAGAGACCAGTGTAACTGAGCACAGTGAACAAGCTAAGAATGGAGGCAAGGGGACAGGGGTCAGATCAAGTAGGATATTAGATAGCATAGCAAATGGTTTAAATTTTATTCAGTAACATAGTTAGAATCTATTAGCAAGAGTTAAGCAAGAGAGTGATATGGAAGACTTCCACTCTAAAGAGATTGTTTTGCCTGTTCGGTAGAGAATGCATTGTATCAGGGCAAGTGTGGGAACCTTGGGGTCAATGTTCTTGCAGAGTTCTAGGCACGAACTAATGACTTGGATTAGGGCTGTAGCACTGAACGTGATGAGACATCATTTGATTCTGGGATATACTTTATGGTACAGCCAATAGGACTGGTTGATTGAATGGGGGATACAATTGGGAAAGAGGCATTGAAGAGTCTGAAGTTTTGGACCTGAGAAACTGGGGAGATAATGAAACAATTTGTTTCACAGAGGAATCCCAGGGAAGAAATAGGCTTTGGAGGGATATCAAGAGTTTAATTTTGGACACTTAAATTTAAGATATCATCTATTAGACATTCATGCAGAGATATCAAATAGGCAATTGTGTATTTGAATCCGAACCTTAGGGAACGATAAGGACTGGAAAGATAGCTTTGAGAGTCATGACCGCTCTGGTGATATGAGCCTAGAGGATTACAGTAGTCCACTCTCATCTGCTGTTTCACTTCCACAGTTTCAATTACCTGAGGCCAACTTGGTTAGAAAATATTAAATGAAAAAATTCCAGAATTAAACAATTCATATGTTTTAAATTGCCCAACATTCTGAGGAACATGATGATATCTTGGGCCATGCAGCTCCGTCCCGCTCTGTCCCACCAGGGATGTGACTTACCCCTTTGTTCATCGTCTACATGCTGTGCATGCTCCTCTCCAGTTAGTCACTTAGTGACTGTCTCGATTATCAGATGTTTTCAGACAGAGAGACAGAGTCTACATTCACATAAGTTTTATTACAGTATATTGTGATAATTAGTCTCTTTATTATTAGTTCTCATTGTTAATCTCTTACTGTGTTTAATTTATAAATTAAAATTTATCATAGGTATGTATATACAGGAAAAAAAACCCAATGCATACATAAGATTCGGTGCTCTCTGTGGTTTCAGTGGATGCCATGGGTAAGGGGACCACTGTACCTGGAGAAAGAACAGAGAAGAAAGGGGTAGGGCAAATGGGGGAGGAGAAAAACAAAGGGAAAGGTGAAAAAGAAAAGGAAAAAAAGGAAGGAAGAGAAAGGAAAGAAAAGGAAGGGGAGTTAAGAGAAGAGATATGAAGATTCAATCCTGGGAACTCTAACTTTAAGAGGTCAGGTAGAAGAGGCTTGGAAAAGCAATAAAGTAGAGGAGGAAAACCAAGAAAATGTGGTATCGTGCGACCCTAGAGAAGAGAAAGCTCTGAGAAGAGGAAGGAGTCAACTATGACAATAGCTTCTGGGAAGTTTTGTAAAGTGGAGCGGAGAACTGACCTCTGGATTAAGTAGTGGAAGTCAATGGGTCCCAGTTCTAATAGAACTGGGAATGAGAAGCTGGTTGAAAGAAAATGGAAAGGGAGAAAATAGAGACAGTGATAATCTATAACTTCTGAGGAATTTTACTATAAGGAGAAGCACAGAGATGGGGTGTAGCTGGATGGGAATATAAGGTCAAGGAAAAATTTTTGTCTTGTTTTTATTGTTTTAAGATGAGCTATGTCAAGTCGGATGTATATGTCAAAGGGGACGATACTGGAGTAAGAAAGATTTTGATGGTGAGAATGATGAGTAAGTCTCAGAATCTTATGAGAAATTTATCTGTGGTCACCTGGAAAATCCTTATAAACCACTGTTTATCTACGAGTCATGCAATAAGAACTACTATGGATACTCTTGAGTTTCGTGTATGAGAATAAAGGCTTTTAATTGGATTGGACAATGAAAACATGGCCACTAACAGCTTGACAACATAGTTTTTAACAACTTTGAGTTATGATATCATCAGCTGTTGTAAATCTTACCACCCAGTGAAACATGCCACTCATGATACAGCCCCTGGAGAAGTGGGAGGTACTGGATGGGTGACTCACCTAGCCTGGTGCTCCCAGACACCAGTGAGAGCCAAACATTATACACTTCCCTGGACTTTTATCTGCTACTGCAACCTAGTGTCAATCCCCTCCCCCAAAATAAAATGGACAGGGCTGGGCTGTAGAATCATTAGCCTAGTTAGCTTCCTTTTACCTTCATCCCTGTTTGTCTTTTTGGCCCTTACCAAGTCTTCCCTTTCAGGCAGTAGACACGCAAGAGGTACCAGGAACTTGGTACAGGAGGGCTGGTCCCTCCCTCAGTCTCTTCCTTTCTCCCAATAGCTTTGATGTAAGAGATGGAAAACAGATATGTGGTGGAGATGGAGTCAGGCATGCTCTACAAATTGTCATGAATACAATGCTGCAGAGGCAGGCCTCTGAGATGGTTTTTCTAAAAGAAATCAACTATTTCTACTCTCCCCCCACACTCTAAAGCACAGGAGCTTTCAACATGGGCCACCAAAGCCCTGGTAAAGTCCATGATGGATCAAACTGCTACCATCCAGACCAAGGACAGAGTGGCAGTAGGCGAGAGACCCAGGCTCACCCGTTAAGTCTAGTTTGCCAAGGAGCAACACACGTTACTCTCTGATGGGAAAGCCAAGAGCTGTTTTCTGAATGGCGTGACAGGTGGCATTTCCAGCCTACCCTGGGAACAACCTTGCCTACAAAACCACCAGCATCCATGCTGGTGAGTGCTCGCTCCCATACTGGGATGTTAGGTTGAGAAAGAAGCACCTTGATACTGTTCTAGAATAACTTACAGGACCACAACACTCAGAGCAATTTGTGGTTTAAATGGAGCTTTCTTACTCAAAACAGAGCCCTTTGGCGATCACTGTTACCCTAGGAAGCCATCTGGGCAAATACTAAAAAGCACAGCTGTGTGGCGCCCTGCAGCATAACTGCCTTCTCTTTGGCTTCACAGGAGTTTGTGTTTGAATGAGGGCACTACAGTGACTACTGGGGACAATAGAAAGAAAGATCAGATAACACCATGTATGCATTAAGTAACTGTGACTCCAGGAAATGCCATTGAGGCAAGAAGTCAGAGCACCAGCCCTGTGCTGGCAGGGTCTGGACTAAAACCATGCTGGGCTTTTGTTTCTTATATTCTTGAGGGACCTGGGGAAAGGCATTACTATGAACTTGTAGAGCAGTTGTTACAATGATTTATAAGCAATATCAATTGAAATAGTGATTTACCCATGGTTTGTGACTAGTGATAGAATGATAACACTACACCCACCGTGCAAATAGTTATGAGTGGGAAACAGCCTGGCACGGGCCGAACATTTAAATCAAAAGGAGCAAAATGACAGAAGCAGGGGGCTCTGGAAGGATGATTTCCCCAGTTCTATTAAAATGGAGTCTCGTCTACCCTCCAGCCGAGAGTTTCACCCCTGGAGCGCGAAGCTGCATCATCCTGGCTGACCAGGACACTGGCAAAGGCTTGGCGAAGTGAAGCAGAGCAGTGTCAGTTCCTTGGTTCCAGCGCAAAAATCGAAGGCGATGTGTCCTGTTCTCAGCTCTGGAAACAGAGTTAACACTTGCTTCGGGCTCACTTAACCAATCAATCAGCTACCACTGAATTTCTAAACAATTCTGCTTTAAACAACCCTTGTGTATCCCAGGAGACACCAGATGTGGAAGAAAGTGTAAAACTGGTTTTCGGCAGCTGCCCTCCCCCTTCCCTTCTCTTTTCTCCCCTGTGACTAAGGTCCGCACAGGCGCTCCTGCTTTCATTGAGGCAGAGAGGCCCCTTGAAAACAGTAGTAGCTTGGGCTAGCTGCCTGGGCTTCGGGGCCAGAATTACCAACAGGGCTTGACATCCAGCACAACTGGCTGGCTATGTGACCTTGAGCAAGTTATTTCACCTTTGTAGGCTCAAGTTTCCTCGTCTGTGAAATGGGGGTTTAGATACCTACTTTGTAGGGTTGCCATGAGAATTTAAAGATCAAATGTGTGTAAGTATTTGTAATACAGTTCCTGGTGTGGGTGGGCACTCAATAATTGTTAGCTATTACAAGTTTTATTTCTTAAATCAAGAGCCACTAGACTGTTAGTGGGTTTCTGAGCAGATCTCTCAGACCATAAGCAAAGGTGCTTATGCATTTGAAACAGGAGGGTTAGAGAGCCAATGCTTAACTCAAAGAAATGAATATCCAGTCCTGACCTTTCACCTCCTGTGCCCACTGGGGCGACCTCTTAGATAGGTACTCTCAAATGATGACAAAGCCTTTTCTACCTGGATATGAGGTCCTCCTTGGCTTCAAATTCCTGGGTGTGCTTTGTGTGGCTCTTCGGGAACCCCAGTTGTGTCCAAATGCCCTTTGTGGGGCCAGCTAGGAATCCAGAAACTGGAGTCGCTGTGCGTGACTCAGAGCCACAGAGAGTGAATCTAGTTTCTCTCAGAAACCCCCTTACTATAAGTCCAGGGCCTCGGGCAGATGTTTGCACTCATCAGGGCCACTGTTCATACCTACATCCAAGCAGTCTTACCTGGTTCCTTTGCACACAAAAGGGATGTGTGTACCTCCCAGACACACATCAGGGAAAATATAACTAATTAATGTAACTTGACTTTGCTTGGTCCTTGAATTTTTTTTTTTTTTAATAATCGAGTCCTTAGTCATAATTGATTAAAAAAAAAAAGAAGCTGAGATTAATGACTTGCAAATGCAGTATTTTCACAAAGGCTTATGAACATGTTTGAGGGGATACAAAGGTAAATCATAAATTATACTCAGATGTATTAGTTCCTTAGTACTGCCATAAAAAATTACTACAAACTTGGTGGCTTGAAACAACAGAGATTTATTCTCTCACAGTTCTGGAGGCCAGAAGTCTGAAATCAAGATGTCATTAGGGACATTCTCTCTGAAGGCCATAGGGGAGAGTCCTTCCTTGCCTCTGGTTACTTCAGCTTCCGGTGGCTCCTGGCATTCCTTGTTTGATGGCAGAATAACCTTATTTTCTGCCTTTCCATGTCTATGTCCAAATCTCCCTCTTTTCTCTTATAAAGCCATTAGTCATGGAATTTAGGGCTCTCCCTAAATCCAGGATAATCTCATCTCAAGAATCTTAAATAGTTACATCTCCAAAGACCTTATTTTCAAATAAGGTCACATTCTGAGGTTCCAGGTGGGTATGAATTTGGGGGCAGACACGATTCAACCCACCACATCAAGGAACTATAATTTATTAAGAAAGATAAGACAATAGCTCTTAGCTAGAATACAGGGTAGAATATAAGTTCCATGAGAGACCTGCGATGAGTTACAGGTACACAGAGGAAGGATTGTTTCAATTCGGGAGATCTGTAGGAACTGGAGTAGATAAAGTAAGTTAGAAGTAGGCCTTGAAGGATGAGGGACATTTTTGGAATGCAAAAAAAAAAAAAAAAAAAAGCATAAGTACAAAAATAGAGAGAGAGAAAAAGTTTTGTCCAGGGAACATGGGATTCTGCTTACTCCATTATTTTGAAGAGTAATAATTGGCCACTCTATGTGTGGCTATACACCTTAATTACAATGTCTAGCACAGTGCTTTGCACATGTCAGAGTCAATTAATATTTGCTGACTGATAACTTGGGAAAGTTTAACTCCACTCTCCAATGCAAACTCTGGGATTGCTCAGCTAACCTTTGTGGTTGCACACATCCTTTGTCAAGAGGCAGTAAGTAATATAATCAATGTGATGACAATAAAATTAATGCAAACAAACACTAATTAAAGTTGAATCTAGAAGGCAACATGGCATAATTACTAAATTGGCCAATTGTTTTCCCTAGCCACAGAACGAATTCCTCCTACATTGTCCTTCTTACACGCAGCAAATTGAGGTTTTACAATGTGCAAAGCACTGACTAGAAAAATCAGTAATGAACAGCATCGAATGGCCCCTGTTCTGTTCTGTTCTGTTCACAGATGAACATGGAACCCGAATGCCTACGTCCCCCCTGCCAGTAACTACAGTGTGAGGTCACATTTCCTTTCAGTTCTCAAATCATGATGACTCTGGGTTCCCGGCTGCCAACTTACCAAGCATCGCCTCCTACAATATTCCCAAACAGTCATGAGGTTGCCTGCTGTGGTCTGTGAACTGGTCCTCCAGCCCTTGCTGATTGCCAAGTCTGGAGGTGAGAAACTCAGACCAGTGCTCTTAGCCTGACTCCTAATTGCCGCTTCCAGATCTCCCTGCCCGCAGGCGGAGGAGCCTGGAGCCACTGCCAGCCCTGCTGGGTCATTCTAGCTTTCTGCAGAGATTGCCCTCTGCTACCAGGGCCCCACTCACCCAGACGCGGTCCAGTCTCTGTTTAGCATCTGAGGTCTCCACGGGGCTAAGGTTCTGTCTTGTTACTTGATTAGGTGACTGTCTCATCCACTTGTGCTCGACCTCCTCTGGGTGCAGCTGGTGTTGCTCAGCTTTCACTTGCCAGGTATTAACCACAAAATGGCATTAGGTTGATCGATATATCAGAATCTCAGAGAATCACAAATGCTTTACCTTCCTAGAATGCAAGGGATTTTATTTACCACTTGCGCCAATTTCCTATTTCATAGAGGTGAAAAGATTTTTTTCCAAGGCCTAACTTGAATTTTATTGATACCTAATTTTATTATCTATTTTTTTGTATTAGTGTTCTTGGGCTGCAATAACAAAGTACCACAAATTGAGTAGTTAAAACAACAGAAACGTATTGTTTCAAGGTTTTAGAGACTAGAAGCCTGAGACTGAGGTGTTGCAGGGCTGGGTTTTTCTGGGCTATGAGGGAGCATCTGTTCCATGCCTCTTCCTTGCTTCTGGTGTTTTTCTGGCAATCTGTGGTATTCCTTAGCTCATAGACGATGTGTCATCTAACATCTGCCTTCATCTTCACATGGTATTCTCCCCATGTGTGTTTCTGCATCTAAATTTGCCCTTTATATAAGGACACCAGTCATATTAGATTAGGGGACCACCGTACCTTCAGTATGACCTCATCTTAACTAATTACATCTGTAATGATCCAATTTCCAAACACGGCCACATTTTGTGGTACTGGGGTTCATACTTCACAATATGAATTTGAGGGGGACATAATTCAATTCATAATATCTGTCTTCCTCTAATGGAAGGATGGAGTGGAGAGGGGAGTCCTCTCTTCAGGTGATGGAGTCTGTCAAGATAAAAAGATCGTGAGTTTACAAGAGCACACACAACTATTTTGTGGCAGAGGCAATCTGTGTTTATCTTAAAACATGTGTTGACCTGCAAAAAACTCCATATTTTTTCTGTCTTTTAAACCACTTTGCATCAAAAATGTTCAGTGAGGGCTCATCAGCATCGATGCCTGTCAGGAAATTCAGGGTGTCTAAGCACAATGGGTGCGATCAGAACCTCTGAGCCCTGTTAGGGGAAGAGCCAGCATAGCCACTCTTTGGGGCTGGCCACTATTATTCCAGCCTGGCATTCTGAGCCTCCCTCAGAAGCCATTGACATTTATTTAGAAACTAATTGTGCTGCGGTTTGGGACACGAATTGGAAAAAGATCACTTCGCATTGCAATTCTTCTTGGAATGTGATGGCTGTTGTGGCACCGGAAGAAAATTGTGCCATTAAGTCAAAAGCAAACCTCAATCTGAAGGACAGAAAGGCCAGCGCCTTGAGATGAGGGTCTCCACTTCAGACCATCACTGCATTCCAATAGCACTGCGTCGGCATAATGCTCAGTTCCTGCCGCCTATAAAACTCCTTTTCTCTCCATCCCTTTCCGGTAACAGTTAATTCTCAGTTATCCACAAGCATTTTAATGATAGCAGCATTCTTTCCTCAGACTGGTTTGACCCTCTTCTTCTAAGAAAGCCATGCCTCCCCCTTTAATATTCGGGGCTATCCTCGTCCTCTGAACCACAAGTGCATGTAAAATCTGGACCCCTTTAACACGCAGCAGAAAACCTTATAGGACACATTTTTATGCATACACATATCGATTCACCCTGAGAACATGTTAGAAATGCAGAATCTTGGGCTCTACCTCAGACCTACTGAACTAGAATTTGCATCTGAACATGCTCTGTAGTAGCATGCACACTAATGTGAGGAGGGCTCTCTCTCAGGGTTGGGGCTGGGTGCTAATCATCGAACCAGTGAATGACTTCTTCTGTTCCCTCAGGCACATATTCCATCCTCTTCAGCTGACCACCATTAGTCATAGAATGCAAATTACTATCAGCGTTCATTATTAATCTCCTCAGACCCACTTAGTTCTCTGCAAAAACAATCAATATTTTGACATGACACAGGATGGTCAATCTGAATTTCCAAATCAAACATAAATACTTTCTTGGTTTTCTGCTGGTTTAGATTCTCTGTCATTGCTCTAAATTCTAGTAGGATTGTCATTAGTATCAGTTAATTTGAATTTTTTATAGTTTTTAAATGAGGATTAGAGAATATTAATCCTGAAAGAGAACTGAAGGATTACTGAGATCAACCTCTTCACTTGACAGATAAGGAAACTGAGTTATGGTAAAGTCACAGCCCTGGACAAGTTCACCTACACTTTTGATCTCTGGTATATCATGGCATTGTTTGTGCTACCCTGGGCTGGTTAGTAGATTACACAAGGTGTTTGGCCTGGTAACTTCCTCTTCTAACCAACAGAACAAATTTCTTCTGTGATGTCCTACCCTCTAAGCTCTTCTCAGAAATCACTGGTGCAGGCTTTGGAGAGGAGAGTGAATGAAATGGAGTCCATGTTATTTGTTCTGTCATGGTAAAAATGCTACTTAAATTGTCTGTGACCTATCCCAGATACAAGGGACCTGTGCAAGGGGGAGAATTCTGTTTAGACATCCAGAAATGCTGACAGGCCCCACAACCTCCAATTTCACTCAATTTTTTTTGCCAAATAACCAGACCTCAAATAGGCTTTGTGTCTCCAACTTCTGTGTGTTTTAGCAATCACCGAAGAACCATAGCAGTAGAGACACTTGGGAATCAAACTCCTAAGCTCTGATTCGTTAATTCTTTCCACTAACCTAAGCACAGGAAGCCAGAGATGCTAACCAGGTTGCTCCTGGAAGGCAAGAACTAAGGAGTCTCCTGAGTGTCATTGACCTTGGGCACATCAACCTCTCTAAGTCCATGGCTCCACAAGAGCAGTCGCTGCCTCATCGGCCACCTGCCCCAGTTCCACTCACAACATTTATTAAATGCCTGCATGTGCCATGCCCGGACTAGGTGTGCTCTGTCTCTTATTAATGCCCACTACTAACTTTTTTTACTTATATGCATCCTGAGGCCTAGAGACTGCGTAATTTTTATCCCAGTAAAATCAAGTTAAAATACACAACCAGAAAGAGAAGAAATCATAAAAATGAAGCCTGAGAAGTGTGTGAAGGGAGAAAGAAACATCTCAAAGTTGATCTAGAGATGGCTCAGGAATAAATATGTAATATTTATATTATCTATTCAATAAATGAATATTTATTTAAATATTTTATTTATTTTAAGTAAATAAAAATAGATGGATTAAATGTAGATTAGCTGGAGCTCAAACACACACACAACACACAAATCTCATAAATATATGCATATATAGACTTCATACCTCATTCATATTGCACATATATATATAAGCAACCTGTATATTTATATATACACAAATAATCTCTGGGACTATGAGCCTAATTTCCTCACATTCCCTGTGGATATTCTTCTTGGTCTGTGCTTCCTTCTTAGTGTCATCACAGGCATAGACATTTAAAGTGGATGTCATGAGAAGAGTTCATTTTCCAGGAGAAAAGTATTGACTTAAAAGAATAAAATCAATGTCTTCTATCTGTAGTGAGTAGGTCTGTCCATGAGGTGGTGGTGTTAGTACAACTGAAGTACAAGAGAATAAGGTCAGGGCATAAAAAGGTGTCAATCAAGTTGATGGTGAAATAATAAATCCCTTTGACCTCCACAGACTCCCATCTCCACATCTGACAAATGCCTGGCCTTGTCCTCCGGGGTGTAGGAGATTTCGCAAACATAGCTTCTCAGCTCCTAGACCAACCTGACTGGAGGCAAGGGGACACTTGAAGAGCCATGAGAAATGTTTGTCTGTGTCAAGTAGAGTTGAGCAGCATGCTCCTATGGTCCCTGGACACCCCTCCTGTTCTCTGGCCTGAGGGGTTGTCTTCTGTGGTCATTGTTGCCATGGGAATCATTCCAGCCAACACACAAAGCCTGATGCTGAGTCTCCTGGAGCCCTGCACTTCCTTGACAAGCTGCTTCTGCTCATTGAGCACACACCTGGAGGCTCCTGCTGGGTGGAATCCATAGAGACAGAACCCAGGTCAGCAAAAGAGCTTCGCATACTGAAAACACTCCCAAACCCTACCTTTTGTGAGCAACCGCTGCAAAAGTCTAAATCACACTGAAACAGATAATAATCCCTCTCTGCACAGACTTTGAAAAGAAGAGATGCTATGAAAATATTTCACTGCTGAGGACTTCCTTGGGATCACTGTCTTGTTTTTTAGTTTTTTTTAGTTTTACAAAGTTACATTTCCATGTAAAAAAAGTACCCTGTGACTTCACCAGAAAGAGGAAAAGCAACCATGTTGCCTCTGTCTGTTAGGGCCAGGCACTTTGCGTTATCACTTTCATTTCATTGAAGACCCTGCTCTCTTAGGCCATCACAGAGGGGCAAGTCATGCTCTGAAGGGTGATGTTGCTTGCCCGAGGTCACACATATTGGCAACCAAGGTGGTACAAACTCAGATCTCTTTGACTTCCTTCACTCTGTTGCCCGCTATATAGATACTAATCAACTGGATTTTGAATGAAAAGTAGTAACAATTATATAACACTCCTTAACATTTGAGTGGCCCTTACAGCATATAAAATGCTTTCCCACTTTCCAAGATCTGCTCAGATGAAACCTGACACTTTCTCTCTCTGGCTCCTCCCCACCAGCCCTATGCCATGGTAACCCAGCATCAGCTGGCCCTTACTTCCTAATTCACTGCACACGTGCTGACTGATTGATGGTGGCAGGCTACCACTGATGCCCCGGCCGTGGGAGATTCTGGAGTCATAGATGCTGGGTGGGCCTGGGATGGTGGGGTGGTGGAGGGGAGCAGCTCTGTGTAAGCAATCTTGGCCTGTCTCTCAGTTTTCCCCAGGGCCAGCCTTGGCTGACATTGAGGGAAATGTGATGAGGGGACTGCTCGGCATAGCCTGGCTTCCTTCCTCATCTGCCAACAAAAGTGGTATTTGACCAAGGCCCTTTAACTTGGAAAGTAACTGTTATATGTAACTCCCAAGTTAAATTGGATCTACATTAAAGAGGATCTGCATTGGAATCTAATAAGTTCTGGGTACCCCGAGTTGTTATATAGTAAGAATAATGGGTAACATTTATTGAGTTCCTGAGGCAGAAAAAGCTCTCTTCTAAGTGCTTCACTCTGTCAACTTCTTATGTCACAACCATGTCAAGTACATACTATTTGTGCCCAGAGAAATGAGGCACAAAGAGATGATGTGCAGGTAGTAAATGGAGGAGTCTGAATTTGAATTTATAACTACCACTTTTTAGTGCTGAAATGACCCCTGACCTCCCACAGCCATGGTGGGGTGTTTTTATGGGTCCTGAAGCTCCACTGAGTTTCTGGCATCTAGAAAGATCTCCATTGAGATCTGACTCTTGAAGGGAGCCCCAGGACAAACCAGCCTCCAAGATCAAATGGAGTATGAAGTACTACTGGTGGCAGCCAATCTTATTTTAGCCCTTCTTATTTTCTCCTTCCTATCCTTTCTCCCAGATCTTTCCAGCCGTGTCTGTCATTCAGCTAATCAACTCCAGTGCAGACAACTGAGAGAAAGAAGCCCGAGGACCCTAAGTCATGACTCTACATTGTGTTGAGTTTTGAATGTTAGCGGTGGCAAGAAGGGGACAGTGTCCTTCCTGAAGGACCATATCATTGTCTTATTCCATTCTGGTTGCTATAACAAAATACCACAGACGGGTCAGCTTATTAGCAACAGAAATTTATTGTTCTAGAGGCTGTGAGTTCAAGATCAGGGTGCCAGAATAGTTGACGAGGACTGTCTTCCAGGTCAGAGACTTCCCATTGTACCCTCACGAGACAGAAGGGGCTGGGGAGCTCTGCAGAAGCCCTTTGTCAGAGCATTAATCCATTCGTGAGGGCTCCACCTTCATGACCTAATCACCTCCCAAAGCCCCACCTTCTAATACCATACGCTTTGCTGGGTAGAATTTCAACATACAAATTCTGGGGGAACACAAGTATTCAAACCACAGCGCCCTTTAATCTTCGCTCTGGCCCCCTGACTTGGACCCCAGATGGATGGTATTGTGTCCACCCTTATCTTGGCAATATGGCTACATGGCTGTTTCATGCATTGGCCTTTTTGGCCCCAGCACACAGAAATGGGTTTAATTGGAGCTGTTAAGTGCATTTGTCAGGAATGTCGAAAACACTACTGCATATGCTCACTCTGACAGACACTGTCGATCTATCAGAGGGCTTTCATTATTTAAAGCTCATCATTTAGAGCTGCAAGTCGCAAGTCACCACGCAAATGTGCCTGAGTGGCATCAGGTTAGTATGCAGCAGGCTCATGCTGGCTGTTTTTGCGAACCCCAAATTTGTTTGATTGTGCCTCGTCTCAGTCACAAAGTCCAGACCACTCTTTCCCAGGCCTGATCCTGCAGACAGAGCTATGAACTGGCTCAGGTCCTGGATTCTGGTCCTACCTCTGAGCTGACTCTTGGGGTCTTTGGTCAGTTCTTTTTCTTCTCGGTGCCTCCATATTCCCACCTGCACTGTGTGGCTACAAATATTTGCTTAGGATCATTTTAGCAGCTGTGAAGTGTCCTGGGATCTTTGAATGAAAGACGCTCTATTAAAGCTTATGAACCAAGTGACGACTCTGGCCCCATCCGCACTGCAGAGCTCGGCAGGAGACAGACTGGACCCATTCATCCTTCACACAGTCCTAATTTTATTCCAAAGCCTCACTGTTGGCCAAGGCATCAGGACTTGTCAGAGAACGAAGCAGTCTTAGCGCTTTCAAAGTACCTTCTATTTGGTAGGGTTGCTTTTTTCTTTTTTTTATCTTTGCTTGGTAGCAAAGGTAAAACTACCACGCAAGGAAAAGAACAATCATGAAAGGAGGAGGCCCTTCTCAAGGGAGATCTGCTTATTAGACCATTAAAAAGGTCAGGAAGGCCATTTTGCCTCGAGTTAGGATTTATACTGTTAGCATATTGGGTACTTCTGGGGCCCACCCTACGTAAATATCAGGGTGCCATTTTTGCATGTATTTTTAGACTTGTGCATGTTGTTTCAGGGCACCCACTGTACAGGAGAGCAGAGCTGAGAATGAACAGTATGATTTGTCAAGGGCTAGCTAAGGTTTAGTGTATTTTTGCTTCTCTTACATGGCTCCATTGCTGCAGCTCATAACCCTGCATTTGTCTTGAGGCTGCAATAGCCCTGTTTTAGAGCTCACATTTCCAGCATCCCTGGATACTGGAACCCCTATCTACCTCTTCAGTGTCCTCCCCTCTAGGAGACTTTCTGAAAGAACATTAGGTCTCTGCTCACTTCCTCTTGGATCTATTTAGTTTTCTTCTTTGAACTCCTCACCAGCCTATGAGTCAGGTGTCCCATTAAGACATCATCCCCGGGCGCTGACATCTAAGAAACTCAGCAGTCACTCACTCCCTCAGGGCCTGTCTCCATTCCCTGAGTGATCAGCAAGAACTGAGATAAATACTCAGTCACTATGGCTTTTAGTATTGCTCTTTTTCTGGGTTTGCAGATTATGGCTTCCCTTTGTTCTCAGAGGGAAATGCAAACATCTTATGCAAACTTACCAAGGCCTTATACTATCAGGTCTGTCTTCCTGTTTGACCTGGTGACCTCACACTCAGCTGTTTGCTCATCAAGCCTGGCTACACTGCTCTCCTTTCTGTTCCTCAGACTCATCCAAGTTCATTCCCACTTTAGGGCTTTGTACTTTTGCTGGTCCCTCTACCTAGAACTCTGCCCACCAAAATTGGCATGTTGGTTTCTTAACATACAGATCTTTGCTTAAATGTCATTTTCAGAGGTTAATTCCTTGAGTATCTTTCTAGGATATCCCTTTCCACTCAGTCACTTTCATATTATACTGGTTAATTGTTTTTAGACTTTTAAAGCCATTGACAATTATTGATGCTACGTATGAGTTGACACGTATATACCTCTGTCCCTCCAACACTAGAATGGAAATTCCATGAAGAGGAGACCTAGTCTGACATCTTCTATGCTGTATCCTCAATACTATGTAATGTATCTGGCATTTAGTCGTCTCTCCGTATAAATATATATTAAACGAATCAACGAATGAACAAACTAGAAATATTTGTATGGACCCAAGAGGTTCCCAGTGAACTTCATCTCTCAAACCTCATAGTCTTTTGGCATTGTCACTGGAGTCTCATCTGGACCTCCTGTTCAACCAGTAGAAGGCCACGGTGCTGGACCAGAACTGCTTTGTAGTGTTCTCGTCTGTTGGGCTGTGTGGGGCCTGCCTGTGGCTAGTAGACCATGATACCAAGATGATTCAAGACATACCTCCGAAACTCATCAGAGAGTCCAACTGGGCTAATATACTCCTTGGAGGATAGACAGAGCAGGAAGATTTTGGTATAAGCATAGACTATAAAGTGGGGAACCAGGCCAGACTAAAAGCCTGGAGCAATTCCCAGGCATGGGAACATGTCCATGGGTCCTTTGTAGAAGGCCCCTAGGGTTTTGGGTGAGTAAATGAAGGAACGATCAGTCACTTGATTCAGATACACAAGGACCTACAGTCCTTCTGTTAAAGGCATGAGCGGTCGCAGCTGCATCTAACCTACTCCTGAAGACCCGATGCCGGATACTCCTAGCGGGTTCTAGGTGGGGCAGGGAGTATTTATTATTGATTAAGACTTACTTGCTGCTGAGTGAAAGGCAGATATAGAGGAGGGGAAGTTCTTACAGGAAGACCACCAAGGAGATTATCCATCTGTATAGAAAATAGAAAGTAAGAGCTGGGAATGGCAGAAGAAGAAGAGAAAGAGATTTCTGCAAGGTAAATTACTGCTTCAGAATCAAAAAATTTTAAATTAAGTCAGATGAGATGATGGAGTGGGGAACCGAGACATATGAGCTTGTTCAGCTGCGTAGAGGCTGTTTGTTGTGTGTCTTGACTAAGGACAGCGAGGAAAAGACAGGTCGGAGGGGTAATGTGATTTATCTCTGGACAGGCCGAATCTGACAAGCTGATAGGCCCTCCAGAGAGAGATTTTTTTTTTTCATAAACAGATGGAAATATGAGCCCAGAGTACAAGAGAATCGAAGAAATTACATAATTTTTAGTAAAGTGAGGCTCTTTAAAGCAACCAAGAATTTCAATGGAAGGAGAGGGAACCGAGAGAACATTTTTAACTTGAGTAAAACGAATAGTGACTCAGGTAAAGTTTGAAGCTGGAGGACAGTTTCTCATCAAAAGGAGGCTTTGGGAGTTTCCTTCAAATTGATTATGTAGTTTTAGAAATCAGCTGAATTTTGCTTCACAAAGAAGATTCAGGAGCATCCTTAGAAGATCGGAGGCCCAGGGACCAAACTCAAACAGCAAGCAAGATAAGGAGGATATAGCTCTTCCCAAAAAGGAAATCTCCCTTTCAGTGCTATCCTCACCATAACCGCCTGTGAAGAGCACTCTGTGCATATAATTCTGAAACAAATTCTACCAACAAGACAAAACACATGTGGTTAATACTAAACATGAAAGTTAAAATAAATTAAGGTCTCTTCTTGCCTACAAGGAAACCAAAGCACCCAAGAGAAAACAATTAAGACAAACACACAAAAATTAAAAAACAAAAAAAAAACAAAAAACCCAGATCAAACTCCCGAGCACACACTCAAAACTAAAAAATAATAATAACAATTACTAACTATGCAAGGTATAGTACAGAGAAAAACAGTTCAGAATACAGAACAAAAAGAGTTCTAAAAGAAATCCATCCCCCAAAACAAACAGCAACTTATAAATGTGAGGGAAGATAGCAATATTTCATAAGCCAGTGTTACAGCAGTGAGAGAATATTCACGACGTAGCCTTAGGTCCTTCTTGCTGATTTATTGTAATAAGCTTAGAGCCAGTGCTAAAAATATCAAGGAATGGGAACAATCAGGAGTCAGGGATGAGGCTACCAGCCAGGGCTGGTAAAGAGCAGATGGTCGCCTGGGGTGAGGCAGATGGGAAGCAGGTCTCAGTGAAGAGCAGGTCAGACCCAGGGCCACAGTGAAAGGTTTGCAGCAGAGAGGAGAGCTGGCGGACTCAGGGGGCTGCAGCCCCTGCTGCTGCTTCTTCCACCAATCCTACCTCATGGGTTACCTTCAGCTCCCCCCAACCCCTGACAACTGGTATTTTCCACCTGAACAGAACAGAGAGAGCAGATTCTAATATAGTATTTCCCCCTTATCCACGGTTCTGCTTTCCTTGGTTCCTATTACCATAGGTTAGCCACGGTCAGAAAATATTAAATGAAAAATTCCAGAAAGAAAAAATTTATGAGTTTTGAATTGCATGTCGTTCCAGCCCACTGAGGATGTGACTCATCCCTTTGTCCAGTGTCTCCACACTGTAGACACTCCCCTCCCCTTAGTCACGTATGTAGTAGCTGTCTGGGTTGTGGGACAGACGGTCGAGGTATCGCGGTGCTTATGTTCAAGTCACCCTTATTTTACTTAATGTCTCATTCATCTCACTTCATCTCATTACAGAGGCATTTTATTGTCTCACATCATCACAAGAAGAAGGGTGAATGCAGTACAGTAAAATATTTTGAGAAGCTGCATTCATATAGCTTTTATTGTAGCATATTGTTATAATTGTTCTGTTATTAGTTATTGCTGTTAATTTCCTATTGTGCCTAATTTATATGTTAAACTTTATCATAGGTGTGTGTATAGAAAACACATAGCATATATACAGAGTTTGGTACTATCTGTAGTTTCAGGCATCTACTGGGGGGCCTTGGAGCATATCCCCTGTGGATAAGAGGGGACTACTCTATTTCTGGAAGGTCTTGGAGGGCCTCCAGGCAGTGTAAACCAGGCAATAGGAGGGGAGTTGGTAGTCAAATTAACTTGAGAGATTCTGTATACAAAATGTTTTTGAATTCATACTGCTCATTAGCAGATTCAAGGCTCTGAGAAGTCCAGCTGTTAAAGAAACCTATTTAATTAACCCTAGGAACATGCTCTTTTGGGCTTGAGATTCACAAAACCTGCTTTATCTTTGTTGCCATATGTTTACATTTTTTCAAGAACAATATTAATGATCACAAAAGTTGATTTGGCTGGTCAGATTGGTTGTGCCCATCCCGTGGAGATGTTATACGTTTCTGCCCGACGGCTGCCTATTAATTGAAGGGAATGACTTTCTCTGAGGATTCATCTGAGTGGGTACGTATCTGGCTAGCACTTCTGAGCATGCTCATGAGAAACTGCAATATTGATTATCGATGTTTTTGTAGAACATCCTGTGTGTTGCAAAATACTTTTACAGAAACCCTATTACTTATCTCTCACTGTGATACAGTGATGTCATATAAGAAGCTGAGCTGATTTAATTCTAGGAGTGCAGCCAAACAAGGTTTGTTCATGGGGGATTTCAATCATTAAGTTAAAAATTTAGGATAATTATATTACTACTTTCTATAGCAGCTCCCACCAGTCAAGAGTACACCCACTGCCTGCTTTCGAGGTGTTGCCTCACTGATCCCTTCTCAGTTTAATCTCTAACGACCTGACTACCCCTGGAGTACTGACCGAACAGGTAATTTTATATTGGAAGATCTAAAACTCATATTACTTGTCAGTCCCTTGCTGAGCTATCTGATGATTATACCATTTGCAACAGGATCAATCCAAATGCCTTTGCTTCCCCTCACATTTGACAGTGACCCAGCTTTCCAACATCGTCTTTGGTCACTTTCCAGTCCTATACACTGCTCCAGCTCCCAGCAACCACCAGCCATTTCTCAGATAGGCCATGCTTCCTCAAGCCCCTGTGCCTCAACATCTGCATCATGTCCCTGGCTATTCTCTCCTTTTTCTGCCAGCAAAACCTTCCCCAGCACCCCAAGGCAGAGCTAGATACCTCTCTCCCTGGGTCCCAGAGTACTTTGTACCTAGTTTTATATAACACCAATTATTTTGAAATTGTTCAAATGTCTTCCTGGCGCCTCCTGAAAGAAGGGACTTTATTTCATCATCATTGTATCCCTGGGCTTTGCGTAGTGCCTAATGGTATGTAGGTGATGCTCAAGAAACAGTCATTGAATAGATGATTCATCTAGGCACTGTCTTTTCCTGTGGAATCTCTGGATTCAGGACAAGAAGGCATCCAGTAATCAATCGCCAGCAGTCGGTAGAGAGTGGTGAGAGGAAGGTGCCTGAGCTGGCACTGGCCACACCAAGTGTGGGTAGGATAGGCCTGGGCCCAGCGGTGCCTCCGGGAGTAAAAGGTGTATATGAAACTATTTTTAAAAATGCTTTTCCAAAGGAGAATAGATTAAAAGGGAATGAGAAACAATGGCCCAGAGGAAGAATGCATTCAAAGTGAACCTCACGGGGTGAGAAAGGGAGGAAGAGGTAAGCAAAGGACTTTCCCCAGGCTCACCTGCCAGTTTGGGGGGCAGGGATCCTCCCACATTCCGGGGGATCTCCAGCTCAGGGACCACAGGGCTGAGGGCAGGCTGCAGGCACTCCCCACTTTCACCCTGTGGGATAGGCCGGGCTCAAAGTCAGTTTTTCCTGGAGGGGAAGGAATGCTAATGAGTTGTTACTGGTTTTTCATCTACTTTTATGTTTCCTCTTCGTATTTAACCTTTGATTATTTGATTAACCTTTGGTTTTTTTGATTAAGAGCTCAGTCTGCTTCTGTTATTGTTGATGTAAGAAATGTCAAAACCTGTAGAAAATTTTTATGAGTTTATTTGAGCCAAACTGATGACAATTGCCTGAAAGCAAAATCTCAAGGGATTGAGAAAATGCTCCAGAGAATGGCAGTTTTGCAGCTTATTTTATACATTAGAATTTAAAGAGGAGGTGTAAAGAGGGTTATATGAAATCCATTGGCAGCAGATTAAGGTGGCAAGAAAAAGCAAAGCAGGGAGGTCTTTGGGATTGGCTAAAAGGTAAAATGGAGAGACACGTACTTCTTTTATAGTGGTGGGTACAGGATAGATAATAATTAGCATTTATAACGCAGAGATGATATGTAGGGAACAAGATAACAGTGAGGGATTCTGTGGTCTCATGCTCTGGTGTGGAGTGTGTGCCCTGAAGGGCCTGGAAAAGAAGATTATGCTGACATTTCAAAAGTATGTTATCTTAGATGCAAAATGACAATAGACAGGCTCACTTAAGGTAAAGACTGACTTTTATCAAAGAAACTTCAGGCCCAGAATGTGACTACCTGTCATGATTCACTCTTAGTTAGGAATTTTTATGTTCAGATCATCCTATGCGGTTACTTTCAGTCTCTGAGTTTGTAGGGCCCACCATGCTGGCCTCCTGTGGCCTTGTCAGGTTTAGTATGTGGCCCCCTTTTCCGGTAACATTGTCCTTCCTCAGAATTCCTGAACTCAAAGGGTCCTCAAGT
Organism: Eonycteris spelaea; assembly: GCA_003508835.1. Lineage (NCBI taxonomy): Eukaryota > Metazoa > Chordata > Mammalia > Chiroptera > Pteropodidae > Eonycteris > Eonycteris spelaea. Next base: position 4,817,861 of record PUFA01000043.1, on the reverse strand, counting down.
GAATGTCCAGACATTTATTTGCTCAGCCATGCAAACAACCTCTAGTGACTCCCGGCACGTAGTGAACACACGCGGCAAATAGGGCAAGCAGGACAGGTGCTTCCATTTTTTTTTTTTTTTTTTTTGAGATTGTCTGTAGATATCCATATCGGGGAATTAGAACTAGTCATTAGTCTGTTTGTTTACAAAAATGGCTTTTCCTCTTTGAGTGTAAAAATTCAGCTGTGCACAGAAGGAGATTCACAGACCATTGCAATTCAGGGACTTCGGAGTTTATGTTGTTCTTCCCATCTCATTTCACAAGGGAGAAGGTGACAGTGGCAGAAGCGAAATTCAAACATTTACAGCAGACTTAATAGAATTCTGTGGCTATTTTCCTCTAGAGAACTCAGACTCAGTTTAAGGTAGTTTGAAATAGCCGCCATTTTCTGACTGATGCCTTCAGAAGCAGAACAGCGAATGTGAAAACGGGAGAAGTTTTGAAAGCAACGGACACAAAAGAAGAGTGATTGAGAGGAGCCTGCCTGAGTTTATGTAGCTCAGAACAAATCTTCGCATACAGGAAATGCCATAAAATATTGATGAGTGAAAGGGGAATACTGAGTTGTCCACTCTTAAAACGGACCAATGAACCAATCCGGTGATAAATTGCTAATTCAATAAAATCGCTGAGCATCTACTCTGTACTAAATCCATGGGGATTAGAGTAAATAAGATATAAATACGTACAATGAAAAAAGCAAACATTTATTGAGGGTTGCAATGCTTCAGGTGCTGGGCCAAATACTAGCTCATTTAACCTTAACAGTAAGTACAGCTGTTGTTGCCTCATTTTATAGGCGAGGAAACCGAGACTTGGGACGATAAAGTAACTTGCCTGAGCTCACAGAGCTGGTAGGTGGCAGTGCTGAGCTTCTGACTCAGGCCAGCCTGAATTTCTAAGCATTATGCTTAAGGATTCCCATGAAGCTAGACCCCTGGACTTGTAGCCCAATGGGCGGGGCACACCCGAACAAGGAATCTTATCTGATAAGGGCTCCAAATGGGAAAAGAGATAGTTAAGGAAAGTCATAGTAGAGCAGGATCTTAAAGAATGAGGAAGGAGATGTCCATTTGGAGAGGAGAGAAACTGCTCATTAGGCCCTGGGCCAGAATAAACAGGTGTATCCTATTTGCTGAAGTAGAACCATAGGGTGCTAGGGTCAGACCGACCATACCCCAAGGGCTCTGATTTGAGGCTATAACCCAGTTTTAAAAAGAGAACATTCTTGACAAAATCAGGAGGAAGAGTAAGATCTGTAGAACCCTGGTGAAAATTGCTTGTGGCCGTCAGAGCTCAATCTTTGTGTAGGTTGGTCCATCACCAACCTTCCTCAGGGAGCTAGCTGGACACTGCTCTGGAGTAGGGTAGCCTAGGTGGCTGTGGAAGTGGGGTGAAGCTACATAGAACTGCCAAGAACCAGGAAAGTTACAGAAGACAGTGTCAAGTTAGTGCGTCTTCTCTAGAACAGCCTCCCTCTGAATGGTTCGTGGATTTGTTCAGCCTTAGCGCTTGAAAATAAGCAACACGCTACAGTCAGGGGATCTGCAAGAAAGACGAGAGGTGTTACAAAGAGAAGGCTGGGTGCCACAGGTGTTATTTAGGCCCAAGGCTCTAGCAGATATTGCTTTCTGTTCATTGCTATGTGCCTGTTTAGGTAAATCATTAAATTTACATGAGAAAGACCAAAAATCATGGTTGACACATAGACTCTAGTCAGCCCAGTGATTCCAGGGCCTCTGGTGATATTCACTCACTTCTCTTTAGGGATCCATTCTTTTTCTCTTTTCCAATTTTCTGCCCTTAATCATCTCTAATGCTTTCTCTTCTATTCTTGTTCCAATTTCTCCCATCAGCCTCTGGAGGGCTAGCTCCAGGCCCAGGCTTTGGCCTGGAAGGTCAGCACCCCCTTATGATCACAGACCATCTAAATCTGAAGTCCCTCAGGGAGCTGAACTAATGCGGAACCCTGGGCCTCACCCCAGACCCACTGAAACAGACTAGCTAGACTAGAAGCTGTATTTTAAATAACTCTTCCAGGTTACTTTTTACTCATTAAAGTTTGTAGACCACTGCCCTGGGGACAAAGACTCTGGAAACTTTCAGGTCTCCAATCTCTTCCTCCATCTCCCCCATTCACCCTCCTCTGGTGAGTGAAGAAGGCACACAGAAGGCACAGTGATAGGGCAAGGCTTATCTTTCCCCTTCATTTTATGTTTGCTGGTCTATCTCCTCTTCCAGACTGTGAGCCTCTAAGGATAGAAATCCCATCCTACTCGGCATTCAAACTCTGGATCTTGGGCAGTACACCGGCCACCAGAGCCTCTTCACAAATGTTTTGGAATGAATGAATTGTAGCTGTAGAGAATCCTCCTCTCCCTCCCTCCCCTCTCCTTTCCTACTCTTTTCTTCTCTCCTTTCTCTCTGGCCCCCCTTGGCCTTGGGCACAAAACGCAAATGTTTTAGGAGATGGTTAATGTTTAAAGGAAGAGAGTCAGGTAAAGGCAGGGCGATGCCAAGTTGCTCAACCGACAAACAAATCCACCTTCTGTTCTTTCCTAAGCCAACAAGATGCAGCCAGAAGACGGTCACTCACCCAGCAGTGGACAGATCGCTGTTCTGCCTGTCCCACACAGTGATAATTGTGCAATATTGTTATAAATAGTCTTTATTAAGAAGCCCCATCTAGGATTGGACAGGCCTGATGGGGTACCTTATTTACTGCCTCTTGATACAAGTGGGAAAGTTGTGTGTGTGTGTGTTGCTTATAGAATCTAAGCCTGGAGCAAAGCAGTCTCCCTTCACTTTGAGTTCCATCTGCTCTCCCAGGTTAGGGCTGCATTTCAAGGTCTCTGTGTGGCTCTGACTCTTTCCACCTACCACTAGCCAAATGTCAACTGGTCCCACTGATATAATGATAATAATGAAGATAATAATAAAATTCTTTAGTAAGCCTTTCCTCTTTCCCTGTTCTGGTGGCCCATACACTTGTCTAGTCTCCCATCTCTCGTGCATGGATCACTGTAGAACTTCCCATATTGATTGACAGCCTTACCTCCCTCCAGTCTACAAAGTCGATTCTCCTACACGCTTGCTTTTTTCATGTTTTTGCCCCGTTCCAAATATTCAGTGACTTCCCATTGCTTGTAAGAGTGGCCTATAATTTTTTTTAATACATAATCTATTCTTAATGTATATATTTAATGATAAATTAAATACATGTGCTACCGATCCATATGAAATATTAAAAAATCTTACTTTCATTGTTAATTTTTAAAAAATAGAAAAATAGACAGCAGTTCCAATATTTTCTTTCTGTACCTCAGTGGATCATTTTGAATAACCCACAGTGGAGCACCACTGAGGATAGCTGAGAATAATCAGTTTGCTGGGCTGTCAGAACCTTCCAAAACCTTGTTCCAGGTCATCATTCTCTCATTCAACATTTCTTAAAGACTGTTATGTAAGGCTAGGCTCAGAGGGTAATAATAGGTAGTCACAGTCCCTATAGGTCAGGAGCTCACAGACCAGTGGGGGAGATACACACATAAATAAATAATTCTTGAAGAGTCATATACATCATCATCATAGAAGTTTTTACAAGACCTTGAGAGAGAAACAGAGAAAAGAAATAACTTTGCCTGTGAGAGTTCAGGAAAGGCTTCATGAGGACTATTTGAGCTGGAGTTGACCAAGTCACAGAAAGGAAAAAGGCCCTTCCAGGCACAGGCGAAGGCACAAAGATTAAAAAAAAAAAAAAAGAATATGACACATTTGAGAAAGAATAGAAGATGAGGATTAGAAAGGAAGGTTGACTTTGTGGTGACAGAAGAAAATTTAACTTTGAGTGGTGAATACACAATGCCACATACATATGACATATGACATATGACTTGAAGCTTATATGATTTTATTAACTAATGTTATCCCAGTAAACTTAATAAAAATACTGTAAGTTAAAAAGATTTAAAAAGAAAGAAAGAAGAAGGGCTAAAGTCCATTTATGGATGGCCTTGTCTGACATACCAATAAGTCTGGATTTTATCTTGAAGTTAGAGGGAGTTATAAGATGTTTTGACAAACCACATTCTCCCCTAAATTGATTTTTATCTGCCTTTTCTGTAGGAGTATCAGAATATGAAATAGAAAACAATCAGCAGCTCCTCAGGGTGGGTCTGGTCTACCTTCTCTTACCTGAACATGTTACTCATTAATGTCTCTCCTTCCTCAGGGCTCCTGTGGAGCTGATGGCCCTACACCATGGGCCACAGCCTTCAGACAGCAGGATGCATCCCCTCCCCAAGTCTAAAGACAAGTTCAAGAATGACCAGTATTAGGGCTAAAGCTGACAAGGACTCTCACTCCACCTATGTGATTAATAGTTACTGGGTATTCTTCATGACAAAATTAGGACATCTCTCTCATACACTATCAGGAGTAAGTTAACCTAAACTTTAGTAAAAACCCCAAAGTTTCAAAATATAATACAATGACAGATGCATGTCATGTAATAAAACCAAAACTGGAGAGTAAGAATTTTTCACTTTTTTATCGCCATAGTTTTCTGGGTGGGAGACACTACCTCTAGTTCCTCTTTTTGCTACACTTTTATTAAGAAGTGGATGTTTGTGTATAGAGTTCCCAAATAAGCCATTCACCTTTAGGTTCATTAGCATGTTTAATTCCTCTCCTAAGAAGTTTGACCTTAAAAATTCCTTGGAGGAGTTTCCATTTGTTTAGTTATCTTTTATGTGTGCCTGATGGTTTCCAGGCACCGGTCCCCGCTAGGTGTTTGTTTTTAAAGCGTTTTCCTTCACACGTGACAACAATGCAGAGGACTGCCGTCTCTGTGGTCGCACGTGAGGGCCCTTCGCCAGGTAGGCTCTTGACCTGCCTTGAGCCACCTGCACTCTCCCTCTGCGACCAGGGCCACAGACCCTTGGTCCATGTTTGAGGAGGTCTGTGTTTGAAGACTAGAACCTTCCTCTACAGAAGAGAGCTTTACTTTGCGTGGTGCTGAAACAGTGCTGTTGAGCTTTCAGCCCTTATGTGCTAACAAAATGAAATACTCATTCAGGGAGAAAACATTGTACCGAATTAGAAATGATAGAGATCTTCATCTGGAATGGGAAAAGATTTATGGAGATCGTAAAAATAAAATGGCAAACATGAAGTATAGTTATGTAGGGATGTGAGCATCAGCGCGGCTGACACCTAGGAAACAGCAGGTGCAGCAGACGATGGACTGGACCAGAGTTAGAGGGCTGCTGTGCTGGTCTCAGCCCTGAACGCCAGCCACTCCTGAAAACCTCACATCCTTTCTGGCTTTCCATATTCCCCCTTGTCAAATGAAGAAGGTAAGACGTGGTTTTGACACTAGTACTGGTTCTGAAGCGTTGCGTTGCATTTATGTCATCATATTTTCACAGAGCACCAACAAAAACAAAATTTATTAGGTCAGCACCGCCTCTTGCATGGGTGTATCTGAAGTCTGGCTGCTCTCATGATTTTAGTCTAGATAAATGTTACTGATCTGCCATTTCTCTTTGGAAATACTTTAGAAGGGAAGAGAATGAAGCGAACCTTCTTTGCTCTCTGTTGTTCTCATCCAGGCTTCATTTTACAGCTCTTTTAATATCTTCAAACAAGCAGTGAGGATGAGGAAAGAAGAAAGTGACATGCAAGGGGAAGCAGAGACCTGACTCCTCATCAGAGAAAGAAGGAACCAGAAATCACTGGCCCATTCATTCACGTAAGTTGGCTTTAGTGTCCTGAGTGCTATGTAAATATTCTTCAACACAATTCGCCTCTCTGCAAATGCCAGTGATAAAGCCAGTTTGCCTCAGTCGGGTATGCTGGAAGAAATAATGACACCACTTAAAAGCACATTGTCGACAAAGTACTGTTTGTGAGCTATACGTCACAAGTAACATTAATTGCTTCTTACATGGGCAGTCATGGACCCTAAATAAAGACCTTTATCCCATTCTCCCTGCAGGAGCTATGCCCAAGCTGCGCTGGCTAGGGAGGCAGCATGGTTCGCTCAAGGTTTCATTAATATGAGGGCCCAAGAACCTCTTAGGCCAAGTTGGGCCTGAGGGCTGGTCTCCAGTTTGAGACTAAGCTAGTCAGCATGGATGCTCTGCCTTAGGCGGTGAGGAGCTCAGTAAATGGTTAGGTGCACCAGGAGTTCTTGAACAAGATGGCCCGTGGGATGAGGTTCAAGTAATTTCACTAGTGGGGCCACAAGTCAGAAAAAGCCATGGATATGTATATTTATTTATTCATACACTATCCATATATTATTTATTTGCTAATACTTATTTTTATATTTGGATTGATCACAACCACTGTCCCTATGCCTAGCCTTCCTCTGTGGTCTGTTTCAAGCAGAGGTTGGCCAACTACAACCCATGCACCAAATCTGACTCAGGGACTGTTTCTGTGTGGCCCAAGAGCTGAAAATGGTTTTTACATTTTTAAACATTGTAAAAAAAAAAAAAAAAAAAAAGAACATGCAACAGAAGTCTTATGTGCTACACAAGCTTAAAATGTTTACTACGTGCTCCTTTACAGAATAATTTGCCCACTCCCAGTCCTGAGGACCTACTGGCCTCTCATGCCTAACACGATTTGTGGTCGTTTTCTCGTTTTACCCTCACAGCCATCCTGTGAAGTAGGTAGGACAGTGTTACAATGTCCATTTTAAAGGGGGACACAGAAGCCCAGAACAGTTACATAACTGCTCCAAGGTCACGGACATAGTAGTCAGGCTGGAAATAGAACCAAGGTCTAATTCCCCATCCGGGACGCTTATCAGCAGATCACAGAGAGAATGACTAAACCAGCTCATCTTCACAGAGGGGAAAAAAAAGGTTGAATTGCATCCAAACTGATTTGAGAGCATTGGGTCTGTCCACCCTTTCTCAGCAGGCAGCTCATTGGGGGAAACTGCGAGGACTATTTGGAAATGCTAGAAATGTTTAACTAGCCTCATTATAGACTCATGCAGGTCAGGCAACAAGAGTTCACACTCCCTTGCAGCCCATGCCTCAACGCTCGAGCTGACAGAGGCCCCGCAGTCCTACTGCACTCGGACCAAATGGCTGCCTTCTCCCTTCTGCTTTCTATACTCCCTTCTCATTCCCTCCCTGCTGCCCTGGTGAGTGTGCACTGCAAGGAGCAGCTGGAGGAAATGAATGCCCACATTATCCACCCACGGCCTGTCAGCAGCCACAGACCCTGGGCAGCAGCTGGTGTGAAGCGCCTGTGTCCCCATGTAAACAGCCAGCCAGGCTGAGTAGTGGCTTGTTCTCCTGGCTGAGCCCAGGCAAGGTTTCGCTGACACTAGGAACCCCCTGCTGCCCCAGGGCTGAAGAGGGGCTTTGTGCCCTTAATTCAGGCCTTAATCCTCTTGAATGCTACCCAGGTAGAGACCTGAAATAAAGACAAGCATACGATTGGTCTCTGAGTCACCTACAAACAGGAGGAGTGGAGCTGCCAAGATGTAGGCTGTCTGCCCGTCAGAGATTGGTTTAGGAAGCCTTGATACAAACGAAAGAGGCTCACTGAGTGCCTTGAGGAGCTCTCTAAGAACTTACAATTCTAAGTCCTCGAATATCTTCCTCCTGGCCTCCTGTGGAGTGACAGAGTTTACTTAGAGATTGGCCTCTTAGAAACAAATTTGTTCAGTCATTCCAATTTAGTCATTTTAGTCATTCGGTAATTTTGTCCTTATTATACAGGATCTGGCCATTAAGGAGAACACAGAGGGGAAAAGGAAGAAGACAAGCAGGAGTGGGTCCATGCTAACTAAGTCAGACATGAGAGCACCGAGGAAGGGGAAGAAGACCAAGTGAGAGGTCAAGGTCAGGGACAGCTGCAGCAGTGAGGGGGCCAGCAAGAATAAGGTCTTGCTCCTTAGTATCTGGTTTTGATTTCTCCTCATATTTCCTCTTTTAATAGTGGCTCAAACTGTGGAAAGACTTCTCTATGTGTTCTCATTCAAGTCAACATTTCCCATCTCTACCCCAATGGCTGTCCCATCCTCTCCTCCTCACTGTCACACAGAGCCATTTGTACATTCCAGTTCCAAATCTGCAAGCCTTATCTGAAAGAGCAGCTTGATTTTTAGCTACTTTGGCAGGACTTGTCCTGCCTTGTACTTTCTATTGCACTTATTTCTTTTGACCTTGAATTACAGTTTCCTTCATTGGACTGATAGCCACTTCAGGAGGGGCCCTGTCTGACTCAGCAGTACCAGCAAGTCCCTTGCCCATAGTAGACATGCAATCAATATGGAGCCACTGCAGTCTTTGTTCACAATTCTTCTAACCAGATGCTAAGAAAAATTCTAACACCTTAAGTAAAAGCCAGCTAGGGGATTTAGAGTATCTCTAAACTGAAGAGAATCCTTTCTAGTCTAGAATTATTATTTTTTTAAATGTTATTTGAGACATCAGGTTGCATCAGACACTAACAGACATTCCAAACCTCTTAATATCCACCCACCCATGCTTCTGCCAGGGCAAACATTGCCAATGATGGGGGAGGAAGAGACTTCTTTTTCTTTCAAAGTCATTCACTTAGATCAGTTAAGATTTACGGAAGACAGCCCTTACAAAGGGACTCACAATGCTTTTGCTCTGAAGCCACATTTTTCGTTCTCAGTTCTCAATCGCATATTTTGTAGGTTCCTGATTATACCTGCCAAGAGAGGCAACCTGCTGTGTCTGCTTATTTGCTGAATCACTGCCGATTTAAACTCAGCAAATAGCAACAAAAGCTGTTTTAATGAGATTTTAAAGTTCAGCTGTGAAAATTGAAAATCACCCAACATCAAACCACCCAACCACCTGCGAATACTGCACTGAAATGTTCTTGTCACTCACAGAGATTCTATTTCTGACGCGTCAGTTTACAGTAGTGGGAAAGAACCACGAGCAGGAAGGATGAGGAGCCATTGGCTTGCTCCTGCTTGCCAGGGACACCTTTGAGAGAATTAAACAGGTAATGTTTGCAAAGGGTACAGCATAATGCCTGGCAAGGAGAAGGTGTCCAATTAATGTTGGTTGTTCTGTCTCTACTCCCTTCTCTAAGATCTCACATGAGTAGCTTTCATTGTGACGCTCACTGTTCTTCATTATAGAACTTGGAATATGAATGTACTTTTAGCTCTTAATTAAATAAAACATTCACTCAGACACTAAAAGAAGAGCATGCATGAGCCAGTGATGAGTGTGTCACAAATCAAGAGTTATGATTAATTTAATTCTATGTACCTAAGATCTACTAAAAATAAAAATATGAATTATCCTTTATTGTTTCAATCAATTACTTAGGCCCCAACCGATCCTATTAATAAGTCAATTATTTCCCTCTTGAGGGCCTCCACTTCTTATTCAAAAAATAGTCCTGTTTCAGGGCTAGCTCATGTGAATGCTAAATCCTGGTTTCAAGGCCAGGCACAAGGGGAATTGAAAACTCTCAGTGGTCAACTACAGTGTCTGAATGTCCATGTCACACAGTATTACAGACAAGGCTTCACACAGCACAGTCCATAGAATGCCCTGAGTTGCTGCCCAAGCCAAGTAGTGCTCTGCTTCTGAACTCAGATATTCCATCTCCAGCATCAGCCACGTATTCTCCAGAAATCAGTCTTTTCTCAACTTCATGGACCCTCAGGTCAAGGGTTGAAAGATGCAAAGCTATACAGCAGGCAGGTAACAAAAATGAGTGAAGTGGACTGGATTTAAGAAAAATCAGTACACAGGCTTTATTTTTATTGAACTTTAACATAAGCAGATTTCATAATAATATGTGTAATATTGGTTACATTTGATATTTAAAAATGCAAGTAGAGAGTAATAAATATTAATAAAAATCAAAATTTTCTTTTTATAATTTTTTCTTCTTTCATATGAATCTGGAAGCCTAACTAACACCCTTTCTTCTGTACCAAGTCTCATTGTCCATTTGTGTTTTGAACATGAATAGAATATTTGCACTGTGAGAATTCTGCTACTTCGATATTATCACAATTATTTTTAGTACTATTTTGTCCTACAATTTAATAATATCAATTTATAGTGCTTCCTTTATTCCTTAAGATTAAATGAGAAAAGCAAACTCAATAGTGTTACTTTATTTACATTAAGTTTGAAATACATTTTTTGGAGGCCCAGCCTTCAAATCTACAATTTGAGAATGAATTTCAGCTTATCACTTTCATTTCTGGAAAATTCATTCCAGTGTGAGCCCATAAAGTGAGCCAGATTAACCCCACAAAATGAGTTTCTTAGAGGTGATTTCTTTAGAAATGAGTATATTGAATCTTACTTTTTTTTAAACTACAGTGTATAAGTACCTAACTTAGGGACATTCTTGAAAATAAAGATTCCCAGTGTTTCAGTGGTCTAGTTTTTGTGAGTTGCACGGAGATTTCTCCTTGGATAATATGAACAAGTCAATTTCTTCTGACAGTTCAAAAAAAAAAAACTTCCCAATTCAAAACCACCTAAACTGATTTGCTCAAACTCCATGAAATACAGTAGAGTATGGTACCTGTGCTTTAAGAGAGTTGCATAAGTCATTGTACTTCCAGTGGTACAAGCCACAGAAGCATATATAGTGCTGGTGTTAATTACTATATCTCTGACATTTCCTAATCCTACCTTTTACTACTAAGCAGTTGCTGGTGGGTAAGGTAACAAACAGGCATAAGTTTTATACCCTTATAAACGTTGTTCACTAAGTTTCCTAATAAGTTTGACATTAACACCAATCAGATCACAGATCACAGCTTGTAAGCATGCTGACTAATATTGACCAAGCAGTGTTCAAACTATCAAGTTCTGGCACCCGAAATTAAGTCATTTCCTGATATCATGGCTATCAGATGGAATCATGTCCAAATGGCCTTCTAGTCCATGAATTCTAATAAACTCCATAAAAAATATATACATATACTATATAGTATATTTAATATATATACTAACATACTAACCAGATACAGAAATCACTAGAAATGATTAAAATTTCTTATGTATCTTGTGCTGCAGATTATTAGCCATATTTATAAAACACTAAGCAACAGGTTTCTGGTTGTTTCTGTTTGGAATATATCATATCTGCTGCATTCAGGAGATACTCTTATATACTCACCATCTACAAATGAACATCAGGCAAAGTTTTCCTTTAACATATAGTGGCATTTACCTACAGCATCATTTAATGTTTTCACATTTAAAAATAAAACTTTGAAAATTCCTGTCTTCTTTTTAGTTTAAGTGCTTCTCATCATGCATCTTTTTATGCTGGTCATAGTTATGACCCTTTTTTTTTTTATCGCATAACATATTCTTTGAGAAAGAAACTCTACAACCTTTTCAGGGTATCTTTCATTTCAGAAGAGCAGTGAATAGGAATTGAGTAGATCTGGTGTGTAACATTGAATTGGCAACTTCTCTGGATCTCAAGTTCCTACCCTATGAATGATGGCTGGTCACTGGACAACCTCTTTGGTCCTATCAATTCTAATATTTAAAAATTTTGGTCTTTTTGGAAAGGAAACATGGCAGAGTGAGAGACATCTCCAGATCCTCCCCTTGAAACAACAATAAGCTGAACATCTAAAACTTGACAAAAAAAGCCCAAACTGCACACCAGCATGTCTGAGCATGGGATCTGTGCATAAAAACTACCACAGGTCAAAACTCCAAATGTTGGGCAATGGACTGGGAGAAATAAAGAAGCTGCCTCTTGCAGGAAGCTTCCTGTAGGAGGAGGGGAGGGGAGAAAGTGTGGCGACTTCCCTAAACAGCCTTGCCTGGAGTGCCATGAGCTCCCTGTGGCTAGTGGCAGGGCACAGTCATCAGGGCAGAAAGCAGAGAAGTGGCATGGCAGAGAAATAACAGATGATTTTTACCGGCCATCGTTGCAAAATTGAAGGTTGAGCAACAGCCCCCAACTCCCAACCTAGAGGGCTCCTCCCCCTGGACTGAACACTGCAGAGCCCCAGGAGAATCTGACCAAATGCTACTGAAACTGTTGCTAGCACTGACCGGGACTGAAACTGAGGGTAGCAAGCATGATTAAATATCTGCAAGAAAATAAAGGCATACTATAAAGGAATTATTAAGGCTTTATATAAAGCAGGGATCCAAGAGGCTTAGATGCCACCTACTGAAAACCAAAAGAAAAGTGCCTTCTTTGCAGTAGTCTAAAGAGAGATCTTTATATAATAAATCTTTCTGTAAAAAAAAAAAAAAAAAAAAGCAGAATACATTTCTAATGATGCCCAGGCAAAGAAATAGTCCATTAAACACCATGATCAACCAATGTGACAAGGCATTTCAGAAAGAAAGAGAAAAATCTATAGAAAATAAACTTATAGATATAGAAAAATGCAACTTAAATGACAGAGAATTCAGGATGATCCTTCTGAAAAAACTCAGTGAGTTCCGAAACGAGTCATATCAACAATTTCAGAAATTCAAAACAACTAGATGAGCAGAGCAAGGAGATTGAAACCCTCAAAAGGAACAGAATAGATCACTGGAGATAAAAAACACATTGCAAGAGTTGAGAAATGAAATAGCAAGCTTGGGAAATAGAGTTGACCAAATGGAAGAAAGGATCAGTCATATCGAAGACAGAAATCTAGAAATAAATCAGAAGGAAGCAAGAGAAATCAAAGAAAGACAAATAATAAAAGAGAAATACAAGAACTAGATGATACCAGTAGAAGAGGAAACACAAGAATATTGGGCATTACCAAAGGCAAGGAGAAGGAGCAGGGACTAGAAAGCATTTTCAGACAAATAGTGGATGAGAATTTCCCAAAACTAAGGAATGAACTGGAACTTAGAATTCAAGAAGTCAACAGAACACCTAATTACCTCAACCCAGAAAGGCTTTCACCAAGACGTATTGTATTAAACTACTTAAAAAAAAAAAAAAAGACAGAATTCTCAGGACAGCCAGGGAAAATAAGATGGTAACTTATAAAGGAAAACACATTAGATTATCCTTGGACTTCTTAGCATAGACCTTACAAGCCAGAAAGGAATGGAATCAAATATATAAAACTATTAAGTGAAAGAAACTACCAGCAAGAAAAATGTATCCAGCTAAGCTTTCCTTTAGATATGAAGGAGAAATTAAGACCTTTCCAGACATACAAAAATTGAGGGAATTCTCCATTATGAGGCCTGCACTACAGAAAGGGGTCAGCTCACCTGAAACAAAATGACAATTATGTATATAATTAGGAGTAAAGTGACTATCAGGCAAATAGAAGCAAAGGAGTGCAGGGCATTATAAGCTTAAATAATACGGAGAGAATTGCTATAGTAAGATAGTAATGAATGTTCAGCATACATAGGGACAAATTGAGATAACAATGACTGAAAAGGAGAGGGTTCAAAGATCCAAATTTGCAAAGGGGAATGGAGATAAGGCACTCACAGAAGAAAATAGACGACTGTATGTGTGTGTGTGTGTGTGCGTGTATGACTGTCCTTTACATATTTGTAATGGTAACCACATACAGAAGGTTCAGAACTGAAGTATATAAAATAAAACGAAACAGAGAGAAAACCCACAAAAGCCAACCAAAATAAAGAAAACAGAAACACAAGGACAAGGAAGCAATGGAAACACTGAGCTACCAGAAAGCAAAAGATAAAATGGCTGTAAGAAGACCTCATATTTCAAATATCTCCCTAAATGTAAATGGACTGAACTCACCAAAAAAAGGCACAGAGTTTCAGACTGGATCAAAAAACAAAACGCAACCATATGCTGCCTCCAGGAGACACACCTCAGCTCCAAAGACAAATATAGACTCCAAGTGAAAGGGTGGAAAATGATATTTCAAGCTAATGGCATTCAGAGGAAAGCAGGAGTAGTGGCACTAATATCAGATGAAATAGACTTCGAAATAAAAAATGTAAAGAAAGATACTGAGGGACACTTCATAATGATAAAGGGAATCATGCACCAAGAAGACATACATTTTAATATCTATGCTTCCAATTAGGGAGCCCCGAAATATGTAAAACAATTACTAACAGAACTAAAGAGAGAAACAGACCAAAACACTATCATAGTAGGGCACCTAAATGCTCCACTGTCAGATATGGACAGATCATCCAAACAGAAAATCAATAAGGAAATAACATCCTTAAATGACACATTAGACCAAATGGACCTAATTGACATATACAGAGCCTTCCATCCCCAAACATCTGCTTATACATTCTGCTCTAGTGCACATGGAACATTCTCAAGAACCAACCACATCCTGGGACACAGAAATAGGCTTAACAAATATAAGAGAGTTGAAAGCATACCAACCATATTCTCTGATCATAATGCTTTGAGACTAGAGATTAACTGCAAAAAGAAATCAGGAAGAACCACAAATGCATGGAGATTAAACAACATGCTACTGAAGAATAACTGGGTCAGAGAAGAAATAAAAGAAATATCAAGAGATACATTTAAGATCTACTCTCTTAGCAGCTTTCAAATATCAATACAGTATTGTTAGTTATCATCATTATGCTGTACCTTTGGTCCCAGAATTTATTCCTTTTATAATTGAAAGCTTGTATCCTTGACCAACATCTAGCCACTCCTCCTACTTAGCAACCCCTGGCAAGCACCATTCTACTCTCTATTTCTATGAATTTGGCTTTTTTTCTTTTATATTCCACATATAAGTGATAGCATATAGTATTTGTCTTTATCTTATTTCACTTAATATAATGCCCTCAAGTTTTATTCATGTTGTCACAAATGACAGAATTTTCCTTTTATGGCCAAACAATATTCCATTACGTACATATGGGTGTGTACCACACATATCATATTTTCTTATATCCATTTGTTCATCATGTATACTTAGATTATTTCCATGTCTTGGCTCTTGTGAATAATGCTGCAATGAACATGGAGTATAGATATCTCTTAGAGAGAGCGATTATGTTTCCTTTGGGGGAACATTGGACCACATGGTAGTTCTTTTTTAATTTTTGCGGAACGAACCTCCATACTACTTTCCATAATGGCCATAACAATTTACATAGTTGGACTTCTTGATTCCCAACTAAATTAGATTAAGATATGAGTACTCCACCCTTTTTTCCCCATATCCTTCTCATTTTCTGACATCTGGAAATTGTTTTACACTGTCAAGGTTAATCATAGTATATTTTTTCTACAACCATATTTAAGTCTTCAGTGTTCTATTAGTCTGATTCTCAAGGTTGGAAACCAATAAACTTTATGTTTATATAAACCCAAAATTATTAATACATTAATCAATTCTTTCCATAAATATCGAAGCAGGCCCTGAGCTAGGATTATACTATGGGTCCAGTGTCATGAAGCACGGGCTGTGTCCTCGGGTTAAATGGATTCCATTCATTACACTTCTTGGGGTTTCAGTCCCCTGGCATCGTTTTTGGTGGGGCTTGCTGAAGGGCAGGCTTCACTTTGATATGAACAGAAAGAGGAGTCTAGCTAGGATGCTTTCAAAAGTTGAAAGCTGGGGGGTGGTTACACAGAAGTCTGTAGAAAAGAGAGCTCTGAGTTTTGCTCAGGGTTTGGCTGCCAAAGCTCCAAACTCAGGAACAGGCGAGGAGAGTGTAGAGTGCTACCAACTGGCTGGTTCATCTGCAGACAATTTGAATTTTATTCTCTGCAATCCCACCACTCCCCTTTGCCATCATTCTGGAATACGGCTTCTTTGATTTGATTACTGAGCAATGAGTTTTATTTTCTTCACATCTTCTGCAAATGCATTCTGGAGGTGAATCACACCTTCACTGTCTCTGCCAATTACCTTGACTGTTATGAGTTTATTACTTTGTTGTTGTTGTTGTTTGTTATTTTAGTGAGGTCTCTGGAAGGGGAAAATCATGGTCATGTGAGTATGTTATTTCTTTCCTGATTATAACATTGCTCAGGTTTATTATAAAGAAAAGTTAAAACAATCAAGAAAAAATATACAAAGAAAGGAAAACTCCGTGAAATCCTGCAGCTTTGAAACAACCATGTGTGAATATCTTGATGGAAATCCTTCTTGCATCTACCAGCTTTTCCAGCTCTGTGAGCAATGTCCAGAGGGAGTTTGCCTGTACTTTTATCTCTGAGTCTTCTCTCCCTAGGGGAAGCCATGAAGCCACAGGCAGAAACAAATAGTCCAGGGGAATGTGCCTCACTTTCTGTGAAGTAGCCGCGATCCTTTTACCCAGGATTGTCCCCGTCCTCACTTCTCTACTTTCCCTGCCTCTTACTTTTCATCTTCTGGTGGAGACATTGCATGCGCTAAGTACTCTGAGTCCCTTTGCAGAGACAGGCTTTTTAGAGCAGACTCTTCTGGATTCTTCTTCCTCTGGTTAGGAGTATGGGCGAATGAAAAAATTAGATTTAATGGTTTATGAAATTTGCATTACACAGTTGGGTCACACTCCTGGATATCATAATTACAAAACAACAACAACAAAAACAACAACAACAACAAACACAACAAAACATTGCCCATCTAGTTCCTTTTCTTGGTAATGGGCTTTCTCTCTGAATGTACCGGTTCATGTATGGGTCCTGGGGTGAAAGGGAGGGGTGTGCACAGATTATAAAGATTAAAAAAGCTGAAAAAGGAGTCCTCAGAGGTAGCTGATCTCCCCATCCCTCTTCCCTTTAGGAGTAAGTTCTTTCTCTTTTTCTTATTTTTCTAGAATTGTATTTGCCTGCTTGCTTGTTTTAGACATGAATTAAAAGAAGAGACAAGTTTGATTCTTCTCCAACTGATTGCTGCACCAGCTAGAGTCAGCAGGAACTAACTTTGCTTTCTGCGGTGTGGGTGACCCACAGCGTCAGAGGCAAGAGAAATCTGCAGGGCGTGGGTGGGGCAGACCCAGTTCTCATTCTTCACATGAGGAGTCCACTCAGGCGCCCATGTGTGAGCATCAGATGGCTTTGTGCTTCTCTGGGCCATCAGTCAACTTACTGAGTCTGGGCTTTGCTTCTGTCTTGGCCCAAATTCCTGGCAGAGAAGAGGCTGCAGAGTGGAGATGGCCTTAGCCTCTCAGCCACAGACAGGCTTGCAAGAGTAAAACCATCACATTCCCTCCCTGAGGAGGCCTTTGGAACTTTTCTCAAGTTTTTATTCTTCTTCATTTTACTCCCACGTGAGAAATTTTAGACAAACTCTGCTACTAGAATGCTGAGGCTCTGTATCTAGCAGAGTACAGAGGAAGGCAGAGTTCTGTCTGAGGATGACAGCTTGGAAAATGACACTTTGGGAAGCCAGGCCTCCTTCTCTTACAAGCATTTGATAACTTCATAGGAGAAAGAAATCTCTCACCTTCTTGGATACATAGATAATTGGAGTACTCTGAAATTTTGATTGAATCACATTTTTTTTCTTTTTTTTTGAGTCATGCTCCTTGGGGAGATGGTTAAGAGATGAGCCTGTTCTGCGTTTGTTCTTGTGGCCAAAAATTCTGTTGCTTTAGCCTGGCAACAAACTCTTTCAACATTTTTTTTTTTTTTGCAATGCATCAGGTGATTGAACTGAGAAATCAAATATGGAAATAGAAGCACAAAATTAAAAGTCACCTTGTCAAGCTTCTCACCCCCAGCATAAAAATGGTCATCAAAACAAGGGCCCCTGAAGAACAACCGCTTATCCTTCTAGACTTAACTCTCTTCCCTTATTCAGTATAGGCTTCCTGGACTCTGCAAGGCAGAATTGAATTTGCTCATCTTTGGGTTACATAATATATTTCTGATTGTACCATTTTACAATTATTTGTTTATATCCTTCTTCCCTATTAAAATTTGAGCCCTTCAGGCGTAGAAACTCTTATCTATTTTTGTATCTCTATCAGCGAGTATAGTGTCTTACACATAGAAGCTAAAAAGAGATATATTAATGAACACATGAATGAATGAATAACCTGTGGATCATAGACATTTTCCCCTAGTTCACATGTCCAAGAAAGGTGTTGCCCCCTTGAAGCACGTTTTTCAGTCTATCGGCAATAACAAAAATAACAGATACAGTTTATTGAGCGCTTACTACATACCAGGAACCTTGCTAAATTTATGAACACTATCTCATATAATATGGATCCTCCACCAAGTTTGCATATATTGTTACATGATCTCACAGTTGTTTTTCCTCAATGTGCTGCTACATGCCACACTTATAAATAATTGTATAAATAATTGTTAACTCTCTGTCTTTCCTCGGATTGAAAGCCTCTAAGGGCAGACACGATATCTTATATGAAACTGAAACTTCCAGCATGCAGCCTGCATAATATGTGCCATTTAATACATACTGATTTTTTTTTTTACTTTAATGAATTGTTACAAATTCTTGTTAGATGTTATTGCAAATATTTTCCATCATGATTACTGCAGTCTTGAGTCGCTGCTCCTTTCTGTTCCTCAGACCGAACAGAAAGGAGACTAACAAACTCTCCTGGGGCAGCTGAAAACACTGGTGACCTCTATGGTTAACATTAGGTTACTCTGTCTCTCAGACCTTGGAAAAGACTTCCCCCCAGCTCCCTTATTACTTATCTTTTTGTTCGCTATTGACACACTGTGCTGTTGTCTCCACCAATATGACATCATTTCCAGGTATTGCCACTGTTGCTTTGGATCACAGGTACCAACAGAATTAGAATGAAGTAGACACATCCAGGGGTAAGAGAAGGCAGATCAGGGTTTGGTGCAGAAAGCGCAAGAGTCCGCGATGTTGAGATCACCACTCCCACCAGTTCCAGGTATGTGCCCAGTTAAGAAAGCTTAAGGCACCCACTTCCCTGGAAGGATTAATGTGGGTCCTCATCTCTACCAATGGGAGACCAATCTGTCCCCAGCTAGATTCCATCCTCAGCCCATTTTCCCGATCCACTGACACATCCAACATTTCCAACCTAATAGAAAATCCTATTATGTGTAGAAAATCCTATGGATGTGTAGAGGTTTGTTTTGCTCACTGGGGCTCCTTGCTATCATCAGAGATCCCAACTCCTCCTTCCCACTCTATTTCCGAGTGCAACCATATCCTCCTGTCTATTCCCAAGGCGAGGAAAGAGTTGAATAATTTTCAAAGTGGGTTAAAAACATTCTCACTATACCAGGGCGCTGAACCAAGTTTCTAAAAGTGGCATGTTTATGCGATGCCATTCTCCCTTTCACCTTCATAAGTTCCAGAAATACTGATTACCTCCACAGATTCTGGCAGTCTGCTGACCTCTGGATCAGGGACCTAACCATTTCAGAAAAGAATCTGGGCAAGTGTGGCAGGAGAGTGATTTCAACTGGCACTGGCAGAGTTTGGTATCCTAAGATTGTTGCTGGGATCATGAAAAGGAACAGTGGAAACTCACAGTTTCCATTATAATAATAACTGCAGATGCCTATTTAAAACACCCAGACATTTATTTCAAAACTAGGGAGGCAGCATGACAGTAGAACCAGGCTGGACTAGGAGCTGGGAATTTGAGTCATTCACTGTGTGGTCTTAACAGAGTCGCTCCATCTCTTTGGGCTCAGCTTTCTTATCTATGACATGAGGGCAACTTGACAGGATGTTAGCTAATGCACCGGTGGTAATCATTTTGCAATATATAAATATCAAATCAACACACGTACACCTTAAACTTAAACATTGTTGTATATCAATTATCTCTCAATAGAACTAGGGGGAAATGAGGGGGTTTACTAGCTGTTTGAAGATCTTTTATTTCTCCAGTGAGAATCACTTTAATCTTAAGAAAAGACACCTACCTGTTGCCTGATCCTCTTGCTGTGCTGTCCCTCAGAAAACAGGTTTCCTTTTCTGAGCCACGACTCTGGAAAGGGCCCTCCCAAGCAGCTCCGGTGTTGCTGAAACTATCTTGTCTGTTCTGAGTCATAATACACAGCTTTATGTCAATGCAGGGTGACATCTACACCTGGAATAAAAAAGCATTTCATGAGAGATCATCTTTGCTATTTATGCAAGATGGCCTATGCCGCTTTTAAAATATTCTTACAATTACAATTAGCATTCGATACACGCCTCTTTTTTAAAGTTTATTTCTTAATTAAAAAGGAACTCATTTTCTTGGAAAATTTGGAAAACTACGATATGTTAGAAAAAAGGATAAAATCATTCTCAGTTCTATAATTCTACTCCTCCCATCAAGAAACTCTGTTAGAGCTTTGGTGTGTTTTCCAACTAAAAAAAAAATGTAGTTTTTTACATCTTTGAGGTCATGTTATTTATATTGTTTCATCCTTTCCCCCCCCCACTTAATATTATATAATAAGCATTTTCTCATGTCATTAAAGTCACTTATGAATAATATTTAATGGCTTCAAAATATTCTTTGTTGTGGACATTGCCCCGAGGTTGTGCAGTTAGGTTGCTTTTAGTTTTATTCTTTTTCTTTTTTTTTTTTCAAATAAGTAATGCTGAGATGAACATATATCTCTCTGAATTTTTAATTTTTCCTTTAAAATACATTCCTAGAAATATATTACTAAATTAAAGAGTATGAAAATTTTAAGACTCTTGATATTGTTTTGCTCTTAATTTTTCAAACATATTTTATGACTTCATATCACCAATTTTTTTCTCTTAAAGAATGTCATATCCATTTTAATCATGAGAAAACTTTGTTTTCTAATGCTTTTTTTGAAACAACATGTCCAAACATCCTCCCAGGAAACATCAGAATCCAGATCTTTATTGGAAACTGTCAATCAGCTTCAAGATACCTGCCTAAACCCAGGCCTCTGCAAGTCCGCAGGACACTCATTTTCAATGTCACTGTGAAATGAGAGATTATAAAGAAAGCTAAGAGAATGGCTCTTGACTATAAGAAATGGAAAATAAGCGAGTGCAAAAATTCCTAAACTGTGTTTATCAGAGCCCTTATCCAATACACCGCACTTGAAACACATTAAAATATACCAGGGCCAGCTATTACTAGGACAAGCTGTGTGGCTTTGGGTGAGTTCCACAGCTTGGCTGCATATGTCTCCTCTTGCAGGAAGATAGATGAATGATCTATAAGGTCTTTTCATTCCGGCATCAGATGATTTTGTATTCTTTTCCAGCAGCAAGCAGGTTATGAGGTAGATTCTTAATGGTACCTTGAAATAATTTTGAATTTGAGGTTTTCTTTGAAATGGTAATGGTTAAAATGACCATCTTGGAAATGTGGGATGATGCAGAATTGTGTATAGCTTAGGAGTTTGGAATCAGACAGATGGAGATAAGCTTCATCAATTATTAGCTATGTACATCCTTAGTCCAATGACTTAAATACTTTGAGTCTTGCTTTCTTCAACTGTAAAAGGGCTCACAACAGAGCCCACCTCGTTAGGGCCTTTGGTGGGTTAGGTACATAATGCATGTGACTGGCACACAGGAAGCTGTCAAGAACTATCATTGTGAAAACTGCTCAGTTTTTTGTGTCAAAATAAACATTCCTCTTAGTGCAGCAGGGGAAACTGAGAGTCAGGGAAGTTGCCCCTTGACAAAAACTACACAGCAGGTTAGTAATAAAAACACAAGTCACTTGTGGCTTACTTGTCCCTGTTTACTGCTGCATCGCCACACAATTCAGGAAATAACTGAATGAAGACAAAGATTTCTAATGGAAGTTTAGATAAAGATATTGTTTTCCTAACCACGGTCCAAAGCCAACTGCTGGTATTATGTGTGTACAATCAGATGTTACCCAAGCACAATGGGAAAGTCATGATTGGACACTTCCGCCTAAAAAGATGGGGTCTAAACTCTCCTGCCTGGGGTTCAAGATAGCTCCTCCTTTGGCCTCAGTCTACCTTCTCATGTTTCCTTCCATTGAATGCTCTGACATTGAGTCAGTCACTTACTGAATTATCATTACTGTGTCCACTAATGTGCTCAGTGCTCAGGATACACACCTGTGTTTCTAGCCAAACTCAAATCCAGCCACAACACTTAGCCTTTTCAACCCCAGAGGTGGTCCCTTGTGGGGTTGCAAGAGAGTATTAAGGTCCCACAGTGGTCTTCGCAGTTCCTTGCACCTGTATTCCATCCTCTTCCCCTCTGTGTTCATTTCACTTTAAGGTCTCACCCTCTCTTTTCTGCCTGTCTAAGCTCCACCATGCTTAGACAGACCCTCCTCTCTTCCTGGAGCCTTCCAGCTGCACGTAGGCTCTCTAACACACAGTCTCCTCTGTCGTGTTCTAGTGGGTTTGTGTTTGCACATCTTATCTCCTCTATTAAGACTCTAAGCTCCTGCACAAGGGGGTTTTCATCTTCTTTTAAACTCTTCAGAGTACTTAGCAGATTGCTAGGTACACAACAGGCACTTAATAAATAATTCATTCTTTGGCACAGACATTCTTCACATTCCAACAGATCAAAATAGGATCCTCTAATCTTGCTCCTCAAAGTATGGTCTGGACCAGCAGCACTGGCATCTTTTTTTTTAATAAAGAAATTGCTTAATAATACAAACTATTAATACATGCACATCAACTATAAAGTGTTAAAAAGTTTAAATATCTAAGTCATAGCAAAGAGGTGGCAATTCAACATCCAGCATCCAGGGTTGACCAGATGATTGAAGGAGACAGCAGCTGATTAGACTCCCACAGTGGAGAAGATATTTTCAGAGGTGAAGGGGGTGCCCAGGTGTAAGAGTGTTTCAAGTCCCTTCTCCTCACTGAGGAGTATGAAAGGCACTCCATTCAAGGGGAGGTGTGTAGTCTGGTGCTCTTCAGGCTGGTTGAAATGCTATCTGGAGGATAGAAGGGAAAGAATTTTTCTACTTCTGGATCAGTGTCATCTGAGGCAGGAACAGAACTCTTTGCTTCAATAATTTTCTCAGTCATCTTTTTGGCAGAGAAGTTTGTTTTTGATTGAGGGGTCCTTAGCCTTTACTGACTTTTCTATAGCTCTGTTGACAGTTCCCAAAGCCTTTTTGGCAGCTTAAAGTAAAGCTAATGGAGCAACAAACATTTTACCAAACCTGTGGTTTTAAAACCTGAGATCTCCCAATTAAAACTTTGACTGAAGGCCCAGACCCAAGTTCCAGCCGGTCCTGAGGAGCCACACGGGCACTGAATTCTCTATCTTCCCTATCAACAAAGATCAGAGTAGCCGTTCAGCATTAAGTTGAGATCAGCAGCCAAACTCCTCCAAGACTGGCCTGAGCATCTTCTGGGAGCTTGGTAGAAATGCAAGTTGCAAGTATCTGCTAACTCAGAATCTGCGTTTAAACAAGCTCTCCAGGGGATTTGTATGTTGAGAGGCACTGTACTAAATGACACTAATTGACAGACTGGATCTTTTCTTCCTCACTTGGTCCACTGTTATGCTTCCTGTATACCTGGCTCTTCCCACATTCCCCCCGCCCCCTTCGTTTCCCCTCCTCAGCGCATCATTTTAACCATTTTCTTTCCAATATCCTTAATTCTCTTGCTCCTCTAGTCTCTCTATTTCTGTCTAAAAACTGCCAAAAAATCACTTTCTACATTCTCTTTTTATTGTTCTTTGAGCCGCTGGCTTCTACCATGTAACTGATACACAGCAGGGCCTCCTGTTTGTTGAATCCATACATGCCTTCCTCATCAAACTGCTGTTCAGCAAGAAATCCGAACTTAATCTTCTCTTGATTGAGTTATATCTCTTTGCCTTTTCTGTTTCTCAACTCCCTCCTAACTTAATGCAGGGTGGCAGTGAAATCTGTGCTCTTCATTTATAGATTCAGTTGCTAAAAATAATTTTTGAGAATTGAGCAGTCTTCAGTTAAGCCTAAAGCTTTAACTCAAAGAAAGGTATGCCTCACTTTAAGACAATCAAACATAGACATTTACGCTTTGAAGAAGGAATGCCAGGGTTTGCTTTAAACAATAATTCTTCCACTTAAAAAAAAAAAAAGACTTCAAAAGGTTTTTAAACTAGTAATCTTCAAAGTGACTTTTAAAATTACATTTTTTTCACACCTTGACAACAGCACAGATATCTTGAAAGTCAGGAGAGACATCTTCAGTTTGAATTGCTGTATTTTCTGTGGAATTTAGAAAAAAAGTAGTTTTGGAGCATGAATTACAAAGAAAATTACCTCAATTCCCCTCCCTCATATTTTGTAGCAAAAACGAAGCAGTTAAGTGCTGCTGCTGAAGATCATATTATTTATTTTTTGACTCACATTTCCTACCTGAGGTTTGATTTACAATATTAATTTTCTTGACTTTTAAAAAAGTGATTTTTCATAAAGAAAAGAGATATATTGGACAGAGTCCTCCTTAATGCCAATGGCCAATTATAATTGAGTGGTCTGATTTTTATTCATTTTTCTTAAGTCTGTGATCACTTGCACACAAACTTTCTTCCCCAATCAATTAGTCTAACCATTCATATCAATATTTTATTTTTAATGGTGGACTACTCATTTCGTTAAAAATTTAAGTACATTAGCTCTATGTAAAATGATTCCATTGGGATAGGCTTATTTAAATATTTATCACATGAAAATTAATAAATCTGAGTATAGTATTTGCATTTAGAAAAATCAGGTTACTGTCAGATATATTGGTCTTAGATGAAATACACTAAATTAAAAACCTTGAGCATCGCCCTTTTATTGATTTTCTTTACAATAAAATAATGCAAAGGAAATGCTATGAGAACAGGATTACTATCCAACAGCTCATTGCTCCTCTTAGTGTCATCCACTAATAACTAGCTTCCTTTCCTTTCTGTCTTTCACGTTACCTTCTACTCCTATCACCCGGATTCTGACCACTAAATCAGTCTGTCTGAAATCAAAGACGTTAAATGCTGGGTTTGCATAATATTGATTTCCATTTTATTCAATCTCTTTCTTCTCTACCCCCACTCCCAAATAAAGCCAATAAATCACAATAGTGTACATCAAGAGCTTAAGGTAAAACTGTTTTCACTGGGCTTCTTCCCAAGTGAAGAAGGGGGCCTAGACCTCATGGGAGTAAAAGCCATTTGTTGTATGTCAGTTCATGAGCATATATAGTCCTAGAATTAGCAAACCTGACAAATCTATACATTGGTTAGAAGGTGGAAGAATCCAACTAGAGCAAGGCATCCCTGATAAGCTACCAAAGGCTTGAGAATGCCATTTGCATCACTCATAAAAATTAACTTTAAACAAACAGATTAAAGACTGAAATGTAAGATCTGAAAAAAAAAAAAAAGACCTTATAAGACTCCCAGAAAAATATAAGGAAAAAAATTCCTTGAAATTTGTCTCGGCAATGAATTTTTAAACATATAAAAAGTATAAGCAACAAAAGTAACGATGAACAAATGAGACCATGTGAAACTAAAAAGCCTCTGCACAATAAGAAAACAATTAAATGAAAACATAACTTATGAAATGGGAGAATATATTTGCTAACCATATATCTGGTAAGTGGTCAATATAAAAAATATATAAGGAAGTCAAACAACTCAATAGCAAAAACAAAACAAAACCCAAATCCCAAATAATCTTAATTAAAAAATGGGCAAAGGACCTGAGAAGACATTTTCCCAAAGAAGATATAAAAATGGCCAATAAGTACATGAAAAGGTGCTAAACGTTACTAATTAATTATCAGGGGAATGCAAAGCAAAGTCACAATGATATATTACCTCATCATCTATCAGGGTGACTATTTTCAAAAAGACAATAGGTAATAAATGTTGGTGAGGATGATGAGGAAAGGAACCTTTTTACACGTATGAATATAAGTTGGTATAGCCACAATGAGAACTGGTATGGATGTTTCTCAAAAAATGAAAAATAGAACTTCCATATGATCCAGCAACCCAGCTCTGGGTATATATCTAGGGGAAATGAAATGACTGTCTTCAAGAGATATCTTTACTGTCCTGTATATTGCAGCATTATTCATATTAGCCAAGATATGGAAACAACTCAAGTGTCCATCTATAGATGAGTTGATAAAGAAAATGTGATACACACACACACATGCACAATAGACTATCATACAGCCTTAACAAGAAAATCCCTCCATTTGTGACAACATGGATGAACCTGGAAAGCATTATGCTCAGTGAAATAAGCTAGACAGAGAAAGACAAACACTGCATGGCATCACTTACATGTGGGATCTAAAAGAAATAGAAGTTTTCCCTCAGTTCTAAAATTCTGTATAAAAAAGAGTAGGTCTTTGAAAGAGAAAACCCAGACTAGACTGACAAATAGGTAATGCAAAAGTGACCCCATTCTACCCCATAGGGACCCAAATCACACTCCTTAATTTGGAGTTTATATAGAGCTTCAGGATTCTTCTCTACATGTTCTTTTCGTCAACCTCTACCAAATGCTTGTAATCTGCTCATGAGTTGAAACTTACTTGCCTTCCTGAAACTTCTCTTCTCAGAGAAGAAACAATTCCTTTCCACTTGGGCAGGGCAAGGCAGGGCAGGGAGAACAGCAGTAATAACTGCCCCGTGCCAGAGGCCTTCACAAGGCATCAGATTTTGGAGGGCAAATTCAAATTTGAGGCTGAAAGGAAAGAGAAGCCAGCAGAACAACAAACACAAGATCATCAAGTTCCTTTGAAATGGAATCTGACTGAAGTCAAACATACAGACACTCCTGTGTTTAGTTCTCAAGAGATAGAGTTGTGTTTTGTGATTCTGGTCATCCTTTATAAATTAAATTCTTCTGGGCCAGCAAAAAAAGAAAATACTCAAATCCACCCACTGTACTTATTTGATTTTACTGAAAACCTATAAAATTCAGTTGTTCTATTGTAATGAGGCACATGTGGAGTCCATATAGTAGAGAGGTCGGATGATGCATAGTTTTTTCCCGCACATGTACACAGAAGCTATGAATGCATAAAATATACAAAAAATCAAATGTTTAGAGATAATGTGTATATTATATACAGCTGAAAAATCCTGGAGTCATCTACTTTACAGTGTCTCAAAGGGTGGTTGACAAACCACCTGCGTCAGATCTCCTGTGCTGTCTGTTAAATTCAGAATAGGTGCCCTACTCCAGACCTGAATCTGTCTCCTCCCCACCTCTGTCAAGCCTGACTCTGGGTCAGTGATATATTCCTAGTTGGCAGGGAGCCTCCTGAAGCAACAATAATATGCTGTGACTCTGGGGACCTAAGTATGTGCTTCTGGGCATAAATGTATTTCATAGGCAAATGTAAATGGACTTTAGACTTATCAGTGGTTTTAATATTCTCTTTACCCCTCCCTTCCTCTACCAGCTAATCACAGCTTTAATACGTTTGTGCCACTTTCTTCATTAATCCTTTAGGTTTGTAACACATTCTGTTTCGCTATGGTGAAACTTCTAAGAATCATTTCTTCCTACATCAGGACTGTTATATCCTTTTGCAGTTTTCTGTCTGTGCCCTTGATACAATTAAACAGTCTTGACTTTCTGAAATCCAATAATTAAATGGCAAGAATAAGCTACAATAAAAATGAACAAGAGCAATGTTGTGTATTTATACCTTTCTCCTTTCACCTGGAGGCTGCCCACAAATTTAAGCTGATATGATTAAGCAGAAATATAGTGGATCTCTTCATCATTACAGAAAAGCAGGCACTTTGGAGGAATAAATTATGGCACCTGTTTAGTTGCCTTAAAATCACTACCTAAAAGGTATAGATAGTAATTGCATAATATACCATAATGACAGACCCTGAAGGGAGAATTTCAGAAGTTAAATGGACTAAAGGTCTCAACTTGGTCAGGGCTCTGAGCGCAAAGCCTTAATTTGTAGATTCCTCTGAGGGCTGCACATGATAAAAGACTGAGAAGGGGGGCAGTCTTCTAGCATCAATTCAGGAACTAAAGGTGGAAGGTCCTCATCCTCTGAGGAATTACCTGGATTACCCTGCACAAATGAGGAGGCCGACAGCCTATACGTCAAAGTTGGCGGCCATAGGATTGAAAAGACTAAGCCAAGCGCTTGAAAATGCTGATTATCCAATGAGTTGTGGGGCATAGGGTGATTTTTCTGCTGGAGAGCTACTTTTCCTTAGCATAGGCTTCCTCTGTGCTGTCTTTTGGGAAAAGAGCTATTGTCAAAATATCTGCTAAGGGAAGAATCTTGCAAATTTTAATTTGCTACAAGTTGTTACACGCCACCCTCAAGTAAAATTTATCATAGCTCTTCTGCAGGATTAAGGAGTAGGAGATCAGGTGTGGCTGAGAAAAAGCTATGTAGCCAGAGATGGTGAGGATTCTGCTTTCTTATGACTGCCTTGGTAGTTAGGAGAGTCATCCCTCTGGTTCCAGAACCCCCCACAGATACGAAATCCACAGATGTTCAAGTCCCTTGTATAAAATGGTGCGGTATTTGCAAATAACCTATGCACATCCTCCCACATACTTTAAATTATCTCTAGATTTTTTATAATACCTGATACAATGTAAATGCTACGTAAAGATGCGGTACACTGTGTTGTTTGGGGAATAATGATGAAAAAATGTCTGCGCAAGTTCACTACAGACCCAGCCATCGTGAACCTAACTGCATAGTACATGTCAGCAACAATGCAACATTCTTTCCCAAATATTTTCCATCCTCAGTTGGTTGATCTGATGAGGCTGCAAGCCCTGCTTTGAGCTATGTAGAGGGCAGATGTGGAAAAAAGGGTCAGAAGACCTAGCCTGTTATCTAGGAGAGAAACCATAAGCCTCAGCATGGTGAAAGATGACAGTCACTGAGCACTTTCCATGTTACTTGCATATAACCTATGCACAGAAGAAGTTACTGTGGTAGCACTTTTTAATATTACTACTATTACTACTACTACTGCTACTACTACTACTACTACTACTACTACTACTACTACTACTACTAGTACTTCTACTACTAACATATAAGCACCTAATATTATCTGTCATAATCCTCACAAGAAGCCCATGAGGTTCACATGATATCCTTATTATGTAGAAAAGGAAATTGTAGTTTAGGGAATTAATTCTCTTCATCAAGGTCACATGGTCTGATTCCAAAGACTCTGCTTGTAACTCTTGTTCTATATGTCTTAAATTTTCAGTGAATGATGGTATTTAAAACTCACAGTAGCTCTATGTGGTAGGTGGTATCATATCCCTTAATTTATAGATGAAGAAATGGAGGTTTAGAGAGTTTAGGGGAGGGGTTGCCTGCAGGAGACACCTCAGAAGTGATAGCTTCAGGAATCATGCCCAGGTCTATCTGATGATAAAGCCAGTTCCTTGATAGATAACAATGGAAAGGTTGGGTAGGTGACTTTCCATTGGTGGGCAGGATGAACTTCAGGACAACAGCAAACATTGCGGAGACCTGTGTGGGTCAGGCAAGTCCCTGATGCCACCTCAGCCTGGAGCCACAGCTGTGCAGACAAGACTCTCATACTTTAAGCCAGGGTGTGTATTCAGACAAAAAAGAATCAAATGACAAAATGCATGACTCAGACAATAATGGGTGGTCAGGAAGACAAAAGAAATCAGTGTGAGCCAAAGTGGTTGGGGAAGTTTCCTGAAGGAAGGAATTCAAGATGCATAAAAAATATGGTTATATTTGGAGAAGCAAAAAATTATTTAATATTTTTATCCAGTACCTCCAAATGTTCTCAACATGCTAGACATGATAAGGAGGCTGAAGAAATATAAAATATATTTTCTAGTCTTAAATGGCTTAGAGTCTAGTTGGTGAAATCGAACATACAGGAAGAGACAGTGATCAATACTAGCCAATATCCAATTAAGGGCTGAATTATGTTCCATTATCTCTAAGTACTATAGAGTTTCAGAGGACGAGAAATCAGTAATGGGTGGAATGGTTAAGAAAGGCTTTCTGCAGAAGCTTGGACTTGAGCTGTGCCTTAGAGGACGCAGAAGCTGGATAGAGGGTGTCACATCAGTAAATGAGTGGAACTGGGAGAGAACATGGTATGTTCAGGAGTTGCCGAGCAGTAGAACAGAGAGGGATGATGGCAAGCCTCCATAGCATCTTCATATTTGGGGCCTGGGATTAACCGGGTCCCTCAGAGCTACCCAAAGCACTTAGAATTAAGGTTGCTACCCTATGAGTTAAACTATAAAACTTGCTCATAGTGGATCTGCAAGCATCTAAGAAAAACTCAGTAATACTGGGGACCCGAACTATTGTTTCTTCATCTCTGAAGATAAGAAAAGAAATAATTGGCCATAGAGCTGGGAGCATTATGGAATGAGTGTCCATGTTGCCTCTGTCAGCATTGTCCAGGGAGAATAATGTGTCCCAGCCCAGGTTGTCCACTCTCAGTGGCTGGTGTATTTCTCATTTTGAACCACAGAAGCCTCTGTGAGCACAGCTGAGGTGAGTGATTTCCTAAGAGAGGCCTCTATTCTCCCAGGTGAGGTGGCCAAACCTCCGACTCTTATAATAGAGCCCATATTGTGGCAAAATAGCCCCATAAGGCCACTCTGTGGGTACATGCTGTTAGCCACCTGGGTCTCCCGCAAACCCCCAGGCTGTTGCATGTGCCTCACTGGTTGGGCACTGCTCAACTCCAGGAGTGTCATCGCCCACAACCCTGCACAAGTGCACCTGGCAACTCTGTGTAACCTCTTAAATGAATTTCCTTTTAAAGTTCAACAAATACATTCTGGAAGCCTTTAGCAATTCTCAGTGCCAAAGAATGAGGAGGGCTAAGTTATAATAGCCCCTTTCTGGGCCCATCTGGGCTCTGGCAGCTGAATGAATTCAGTCACTGGATCAAGAACCACGTGCTAACAGGGAATTAGTTCTGCTTCGCCACCACCATGAGGGAAATACTCCGCATTCCCTCCTATCTTCATCAGAGCCCTGGTTCTGGCAACTGTCAGAAAATCATCAGTGTCCCCAGCCTTGGCCACGAAAGAGACGAGATTGTGGGATCAGCCACTGCAGATTGGAATATTCCAGGCTGTGCTTATCTGACCTGACATTGACCTCGTGTTGGAGATAGTCTGGTTTCCGTGGTGGCTGTTTTGTGCCAGAACATTTTTCTGTTTTGTAAATGACCGGCTAACGCTGCTGGGCAGAGCAGGTGTCCTGGTGTCAAGGTTTAGGAAATGGCCCCGGGAACCTTGAATGGAAATGAGGATAGGCCTGGCAAAGAGGTGGTGGCTTCTGAGACCTCTGGGGTCTTCTACAGAAGATAGGCTCTCTGTCCATGCGGTAGGAGAAACGCACACATCTGAGCGAGGGCACGACGCACGGCCCCTCGTCAATGATCTGTTTCTCCTCAGTGGAGGGAAGCCAGAGCCCTTTCAAGTCGGATAATCCAGCCTGATGTGTTAGGTGTCTGGGACCTCGAGAGGAAGAGAGCAGAGGCTGGGAACTTTAAAGCAAGGTGTGGAAATTGTGTGTGTGTGTGTGTGTGTGTGTGTGTGTGTGCTTGCACACATGTTGCATTGGGGTGGCTAAGATAAAAAAGGGTGAAAGATTTCTATTGAATGCTGAAGCTGTTTGGGAACAGGGGAGATTGTATATAACATGGAGTTTCTCCACCTGAATTCAAAATTGTAGAGAGAAAGATACAATCAACAGTCGGACGTCCTTATAACCGGTTAGCGAGTGTGGGTGTGGATCTGCAGCCTAACAGCAGTGCAAACTTTTCCTGAAAACTTTTCCCTGCTCTGAAATGCCGGCATGGACCTTCCCCACCTGTGGAGCTCGGCAGGCTCTTCCCGCAGCGTGGGGCCCCTCTGCAGGCACCAGAGCCCAGGATGGATCCGCTCTGCCTGCAGGCAGATCTGGTACAAGAACCAGGAAGAGGTGAGCACACAGGCCCAGAGTCTTTTCATAATATGCTAACTAGACAACTGACATCTTGCCGAGACTGAGGGGGTGGATAGAGGCGAGGCGTTACCTTAAAAGAAATTTCTTCTCATGAAGTGCAAGCCCAGGGGGAAAAGTACTTCCCTCCCTTAATAATACAACTACTAGAATCTACAGTCATTGCACTGTAAACTTTTTCTCATCTGCAATGGATCTAAACTCACTAGAAGTAGGTACCTCTGAGTGTCCCGTGTACTTCCAAGACGGGTATTGGTGATACTGCTGTCGCCAGACTTGGTTTTCCAAGCTCAGAGGGGCCTGTGCGTTGCAATAGTGCAGCGTGAGTAATGGGATGAGAAGAAGAAAGTACCCATGCAGGTGAAGAGTGTCCCTCCTGTGCTTCCTGAGTGCTCCTCTCACCTCCAACGGGAACATCAGCTCCTTGAGAGCGAGTGCAAGCACGGTCCTTCTCAGAACTGGTGGTTTAGTGACGTGGTCCCCATCTGTCCCCATGTAACTGAAAACTGGCAGATCTAAAGAATAACTGTGACCGTTCCTACCAATCCTGATCTCAGAGATAATTGCAATCATTAAATTCCACAGCTGGAAGTTTACCTTGTTCAATCTCCTGCCCCCTGAAGAGTTCCCTCAAGAAGGCAGGGGGTGAGAGATGGGGAAATTGGGGTGAAGAGGGTCAAAGGTATAAACATCCAGTTATAAAATAAATAAGTTCCGGGATGTGATGTACAGCACGGTGACTGTAGTTAACAATACTGTGCTATTTACTTGAAAGTTGCCAAGAGTATGGGTCTTAAAAGTCCTCATTACAAGAAAATAAACTGAAACTTTGTATGGTGATAGGTGTTAACTAGACTTACTGTGGCGATCATTTTGTAATGTATACATATATCAAATCAGTCCTTTGTACATCTAAAACTAATATAATGTTATGTGTATTATCAGTAAAACTGGGAATTTTTTTAAACTTCCAGCAATCTTTTTCAGATAGTTGTTGTTTGCATAGCTTCTGTTTTCCATACCCCTCCCCCCTTAGTAGCTACACTGAGTCCCATACTAGTTTTTGGACTGTAATCTCAATTAGCTGAATGCTTTGTGGCAAGATTGAATTTAATTTCATTTTAAGCTTACTGATGCCTTAATCCTTCTTTTAAAATGCCTGTGATATTACAAATCTTTCTAAAATATGCTGAAGGAGTTAGGCTCTCCTTGCTGAGCCACTGCAGTGGGATTAATCGGAGACAGGACTAAGCTAATGGGATGGGTTGAATACTCAGCTGTTGGTGGGGTTACAGCAGAAAGCCAGGGTGAGAACGTGGAAGAACAGCTCCAGGCTGCTAAGTCATGGGCAAGGAGAGAAGAGGGCAGAGTTGGGAAGGGCTTCCCATTACGGCCCAGAGTCAGGAACAGAAGAAGGTGGTCAGGGGCCCATGGGGAGTGGAGGTGGCTCAAGCACCAATCAAATCCTCCTCACTCAGCTGGGTTGCAGGGTGATCGGATTGTTACTCTTCAGCATTATGCTTCCGTTTATGATCCTGGCATCCTGCTGTATGAGCACAGGAAACTGGACAGAACTAAGGGCTGTGTAGCACCCAACAGGATAATTCTGAACCTAATAGTTCTACGTGGAAAGACCTTACATATGTTTAAGACATTAAATACTTCTGTGAAGTACTTCATGTGTATAACAATAGTAAAATATTAAATGCAACAAAACACCGAGAATGTAGATGAAGTGGAAGTGAGTTTATTGGCCTATAAGTTAATAGAAAGTTTAGTGTAATAGTATTTAATCTTATTTTTCAGTCCTTATCTTGGACATCAGTGGTGCTCACGCGTATTGGGAAGCTCTTCCTGCAAATCTTCACTGGATCTGAGAAAATGCTGCTCTGTCCTTGGTGGAAGTAGATGAGGTCAATTTTGCTGCTTTGTGTGGCTTTGGAGGGTGTACAGGACAGGGGCAAGAACATGGCTTTAGGGAATGATGCTGTCTTCGAGTCCAGTTTACTTTAGGACTCCTGAGGCTTGAGCATTAACCAGAGTAAAATAAATGTATATGTAGAAACTGTATCTATGAATTGCAGTCTGACTGCTTTTTCCATTTCTTTTCCTTTGCCCTTTAATATACTTGAAATATCCCAGTTTGAGCTAGAAAATGAGTCTGTATTTGTTGACAAAATTCAATTGTATGGATATCATGGGGTTCATAAATCCTCTGAATTCAGTCCTCTGGAATTTTCCGAGATTGAAATCAAATACACTCCTGCCTGGCTCTCAAATTCTAAGTCGGCAGTATCTGCGGTCACACACAGCCTGTCTGTGACACTTTCATGGGAGGTTATCACAAGTAAGGACTGTATGAGGCGCAGGGCTTATCTAATCAGGTTTTCTTGACACTCGTTTTATTGTGTTCAAATCTTACCAGATGATCAAGTGACTATGCCATTTAGTGAGCTGTAACAAAAGAAAGCTTCCTTGAAATGCTTGCCTTTGTTTTAAGTCCATTCTCCTGCAAGTTAGAGGAGTTTTGCCTGAAGGTTTACCCGGCTGATTACTGACTTGAAAACCTGAGCCCTATACCTATCTGTCTAGTTTTAGGAAACTAAATGGTGTGGGTGTGATGATTCTTAAGATCTCTCCCCAGTGTGTGTGTGTGTGTGTGTGTGTGTGTGTGTGTGTTCAAAAATATAATTGCCACCACATTTAACACAATTCTTCCCTGTTCCCTACAAACAGACGTTCAATAAATATTTGTGGAATAAATGAATGCAAGAATAAATGGATGAATAAATGAACAAGTGGACAGAATTGTCAAGCGACAATTCTGGTCTCAAGTCTTCCCAGCTCCTTCCTGGAAAACCACTTTGCTTTGGAAAAAAATTCCTGCAGAAAAGGACTCCCACTGCCAGGTATGCTCCCTGATATGTCAGAGTCCCAGTGGGAGGCAGCCAATCATATCTACCCTGGGGTTTCTCACCATAAGGAGATGTAACTGACACCCTTCAAAACAATGGGGTTACCACATCCATCTATTAGGATGGTTATTTAAAAAAAAAAAAAGGAAAGTAACAAGTGCTGATGAGGATATGGGGAAATCGGAACCCTTGTACATGCTGATGGGAATGTAAAATAGTTCAGCTGCAGTGGATAACAGTCTGCTGGTTCCTCAAAAAGTTAAATATAGAATTTCCTATGAAAAAAGAAATTCCACTCCCAGGTATTGCTCCAAAAGAATTGAAAGCGGGAACTCAAATAGTTCTTGTACACAAATGTTCATAGCAGCATTACAATAAGGCAGAAACAACAACCAACAGATGAATGAATACATAAACAAAATGTGGCATACGCATACAATGGAATATTATTCAGTTTTAAAAATAAGGACATTCTGACACACTCTACATCATGGATGAAACTTGAAAATATTGTTAAGTGAAATAAGCTAAACATAAAGGATAAATATTGTATGTTCCACTTATACGAAATATCTACAATAGGCAAATTAAGAGACAGAAAGTAGAATAGAGGTTAGGAGGGATGAGGGATTAGAGGGGAAGGGAGAATGGAAAGTTATTATTTAATAGGTAAGAAGTATCCATTTGGATAATGAAAAAGTTCTGGAAATGGATTGTGGTGATGGTTCTACAACATTGCGAATACATTTAATGACCCTAAATTGTACACTTAAAAATGGTTACAATGTAAATTTTATGTGTGCATATTTTAGTGCAACATATATAGTAAAATAAAGCAAAACAAAAGGCGTATGCGAGGGATCAAAGGTAGAAGTATATCAGGTAAGTTTATTCTTCAAAATACTGCTCACCACAGAAGCCAGCATTTCATGGTGCTGCTGTTTAAGTGTTCTCAGATATCACTATCCAACCCTTACAACATCTCTGTGGGGGATAATGTTCTGTCTTATCAACAAATAAATGAGGAACAGGGATGTTGAGTCACCTAACATCATATAATTAGGCAGTAGAAGAGATTGGGACACCTT
Organism: Eonycteris spelaea; assembly: GCA_003508835.1. NCBI lineage: Eukaryota > Metazoa > Chordata > Mammalia > Chiroptera > Pteropodidae > Eonycteris > Eonycteris spelaea. Next base: position 4,781,976 of record PUFA01000043.1, on the reverse strand, counting down.
TCTTCACACTCAAAATGTTGTGCTCTTCCAGCTTTCCCGCAGCTGCCTCCTGAAATTGGTCACCATGCGTCTTGCAGAAATGCAGCCCACACAGGACCAGTGAGGAGGGCAGATGAGGCAGTCATGTGTGCTGGCCCAGAGGACAGTCTGGCCTGCAACCCCCAACTGGCCTCACTCTCACCGTCCCCGGGGAGAGTAAGATGGTCACAAAGCTTTCAGCTGCATTGACAGCATTGACATGCATTCATTCTGAAGATATCTCTTGACTATAAAATAATCAGATACCCCCAAACCTCCCCCCTCACCTTAAAGCTTATGCATTCATGGATCTTTCAAGACCGGACATCAAATTCTAATCTTCTGCATATCAGAATCCAGCACTTCCCCATAAGCCCATCGGCTGTTTGTCAAGAACACTTTCCCACAGTTTGACATTTGAATCCAGCATCCTTGGCATGAAATCACTATTTGCAAGTATCACGAGAAGTTTCTCCCACCTGCTGAAATTCATGCATATCATTTTCACTTTATATGTGAGGTCAATCTCTTCAGGGTCCCATTTAGCACAGAGATAGCTATACATCTCCTGATTTTATGGTTGCACAAGCCACTACATCAAACCATCCACCGGCTTTTTCTGAGCAAAGCGATCCATCTGTGTAATTAATCTTGACCGCTCTCCTGCCAAAAACATGCAAGTTCATCTCTGCCTGTTGTGAGCCATAGCAGCTTGAAAGATGCCAACGAAGTTCCCCTCAATTCTGATTTTGCACCCTGAAGTCATTCACTCATGGAATTCCTGTTGTTCCTGGCGTCCCTGCAAATGTGCTGTTAATTAAACTCCCCAAGTTGTTATTCCCAGACAGTGGCGGCCTCAGGGTGGGTGCCAAGGCCAGGCCATGCAGCGCTGCCTACTTACTGTCCATCTGTCCTTGATTTCTAGGACTGTGTGGGACGGTGAGCCTTGGAGTCTCAGCTCTGGCAGCGTGTTTGCCGAGCACCTGCCCACTGCAGCTGGGAAGGGGCAGTGGTGTCTGGTGGTTAGGAATATGATGGGCTCTGACGAGACTGCTGGGATTTCAACTCCGGTTCCACGATAAACACGTTCTGCAGCATTGGGACAGCCTCTGTCAGTGCCTCAGTTTCCTCATCTATAAAAATATAGACGTAGTATACCCGCCCCTCAAGAAATTGGGAATAAGTAAATTCTAACTTGTAAAGCATTTATAATACTGTCAGATTCAGAGTAAATCCTCAAAATAGGCTAATCTTTACCATTCTTAGTTAGTACCTGGATGTACAGAGCACTTCGCCAAAATGCTAACCTTCAAAAATTTCCTGGCATCACCTTGTCAATATCCACAATCAAGGCAAACATGTTGAGTGACCTTGACCTTCCCCGTAGGGGAAGTGTATGTAAATCGTGAGAGGCTGCTGCAACTGGTCAGAGATGTCTCTCCAGTTGCCAGAGTTGCTGAGTCACTCACTCCTACACCAATCGTTTGAAGAGCTCTTTATAATCTACAGAAAACTGTCTTCCGTCAGTCTCCGGACTCCGCCATCGCAGCCCTCCTGCCACGTGGATGAAGCTATGATGTCACATGAGTCCCCATGCCCTCTAACTTGGGCGCATGGCTTTCTCTGTGCGTGGCATGGCTCCTTGAAGACATCTTGACTCTTCTCCATTCTCCATAACTCTTCTCATGGCCCTTCCTTCTGGCAGTGGCTTAGGTTCTGCCTCCCTGGGAAACGCCTAACAGGTCCTGGCCCAGTCGGCATGCAGGGCCCCTTTTCTGTGTATTCCAGCCCTTTGTACTGTCATAGTGTGTTACTTTTCCCTGCCAGACAATAAGCTCTTTGAAGGCGAGACCGTGTTTTTTCCTTGTCTCTCTTATCCTTTGCACAACATTGGGCATTTCAAGGATGTTCAGAAAAATAAAGAACCAGCCACGAGGGGATACAGAACTTTCCAGGGAGGATCCTTAGAGATGGAAACAGTGAACGTGACGGAGAAATCTGGAGAAGGCTGCACAGCAGAAGTGACACGCGGAACTGTCTTTGAAGACGGAAATGATTTGACAAGCAGGAGAAAGAAAAGAGTGTCTTCGACTGGGAACTAACAGGAGTGAGACTTATAGGCCTGGAGATCTTCTGAGGCTGACACCTGGGGTGGCGTGGAGGAGGAGAAGGGAGTGGCGAGAGGGAGCACCGTGCTGGGAGGCGATGCTCATCTGGGGAGGTACATCGTGAAGGATGTTTTCACCAGGAAGAGGTTGCACTTTATCCTACAGACAACTGGAATCTATAAAGTATTTTATGCGGGATGGTGTTTTAGAAAGAGTATGCTGGACTGGCAAGGTGCAGAAGTACCTCATACGTCTGCATCTGTGGAGTACACAGAGAGATATTTTTGCTGGTCTCCATGTATAATATCTCTAGAAAGGTGTACTCTAGAAACTGGTATCAGTGGTTGGCCCTTCAGAGGGAACTTTGAGGGGGACAGTGATAGAATGACAACAATCATTCTATTTCACTGATTCCTTTTGCACTATTTCTGTTTTTTTTCCATGTGTTTGTGTTACACTTTCTAAAAAAGTACATGTATTAAGTAGATAGTAACATTATAAGAGTAAGGAGTGAAAGGAAGAAAGACAGAGGAAAAGAAAGAAGAGTATCACAAACCACAGTATAAAAGAGCAAATGACCCCTCACCTGACCCAAAGTCTGGTCAGGCAGACGAGCTAGGAGATGTGGGGACAAAGGATAATCACCCACCTTGGGCTCTCCTGCCCAGGAGCCAAGGCCATGGGAAGCTTGAGTTTGTTACCCCTTTTCCCCTCCCAGATGCAAGTTCTAATTATAAATCCTCTTACTTCATACGGTGATCCCCACTGCAAATGTGCAACAAGGCGAATTCATCCTCAGTTGCCATCGGAGTGATGGTTCTTGCGCCTCCATTGACCTCCGTTTTTGCCTCACATCTGCCAGCTTCCTCTCACTCTCACAGAGCTCTCTGGCAGAGGCCTTGCTCCTGCCCACCAGGTCATGGGAACTGCAGCAGGCATGGGCAGGAGGAAGGAGCAGGGCTCGCCCTGCTTGGAGGAGCTCTTCAGAGCATGACTGGAGAGAAAGAGGCTTGCTCTCCAGACCTCCTGAGGGCGGCTGCTTTGTTTTTAGGACTGTGGATTCTGAAGAGAAGCAAAGAGTAAGTACCAGGTCATGTTAGAAGCTCGAATTCAGGCACAGCACGTCAACAGGGAGACCTACCTTAGCTCCCAAAATTATGATTGAGAAGAGCTAAATTTTTGGACTCCCAGTGAGAGAAATTTCTAGAGGAATTCGGACTTATGATTTAAGGTGCTGATGGCAAAACAAATATAGGTGTACTCTAGCATAGGAAAGCTCAATTTAAAAAAACTCCAAAACTCGAACTTTGGAATTGGATGTTAAGAATATACTGAATTAAAATGTCACTTTTTCAGTCCAGGTCTCAGGAGCACCTCTCTACTGCTGTTTAGTCATCTTGGGCAAACTACTTCCCCCGTCTGGGTTTTGGGTTTCCCTTTAGATCTCCAAGATACATTTCAGCTCACTCTTAATTCTAGCAACACCTGTATTTGCATTTGGACATGTTTCTTGATTGATACACCATGACCTGTTAACCTGTTATCCTAAAGACATTCTCAGGATGCTCATCTGAGAAAGGGTGCTCAGTTTCCCAGCACTGTAGACAATCCAACATTGGGGAGGTGGAGGCAGCTTTCTTTAGCTCTAAGAACATGTCTGGTGCTGGCCATCATTGCATTCCTAAAGCTGGGAGGTGCCCATGATGGGGGCCCTTCAGAGGACGGTGAGACCCTCCTCTTGCATATGAGTTGTTGATGTAAAAATCTCTCTCCTGATACTGCTAGCAGGTCAACACTTGTGTCTGTCAGTTTTTCAAAAGCCTCTGTTGATGGGAGCTCGACTCTTGCTTGCTAACAAGGCTCTGAAAGTGATTTGAAATAACTTGGACAAATTTTTCAAGATGGTCCACCTTTTAGGAATATCTAGCAAATAGTAAATATCATTAAAATTAATTGTGCCAAACAGACTTTTACAATTTAAATTGAATTGTCAGCTTTGTATAACAAAATGTTAAAATTATGTGTTACACAAGTAATAAATTTAACCCAGTTATTTGACTCAAAATTAAATTAAATACTGAATACACTTACTTTTTAATAGGCTTTACAATGTTATACGACTTCCCTTAGAGTCATTTATATCTCAGCCATATTTCTTTAAAGCAGGTAATGTAAATTTGCTATCTCTAGTGTCCTTTATATTACCAATGCACACAGTATTTCTTTCATGTAACTCTGTTTTCTTGTGTTAAAAATTGATGCATCTTAGTATTTGTAATGTTTCCTCTCTCTGAGTCACATGCAGAACAATCTGTTCTACACTGCTTCACACTTTTTAATTTTGAAACACTACTGGCCACAATAGCATACGTTATAGATACTATTCTTCATTCTCCCGGTCCAGCAGACCCTCTAGACTAGGGTGGCCAGACACACAAAGGACTGGGTGTCCTGTATTTTTATTTTTATCTGTTCATCTGGCAACCTGACACCAGAGCATCCTCTCACCCTCTTAGACCCCCTCCCTGCACAGACCTCCACCTCCACCCAGTTCTCACCACCTTTCTTCTCCTCACCCTCTACTTACTCCAGCCTCGGACTCCACAGGAGCCCCAGCCCCCTGAGCGCTTGCTCGCCTGCTTGCCTCCATGGCTCCCACTGTGGGGACTGTCTCCAGCCCAGAGTGGCTAAGCTTCCCTCTCACGTTCTGGGTTTAGTCTTGGCCAGATATTTCCTAAGTCTGCTGTGTCTTTCTTTGCTGAGGATGGCAAGAGGACTTCACCCTGGTCCTGTAGCATCTGTTATTCATGATGATGGATGACCAAAGCATGTGGATGAAACTAGAAGGCTAGAGGATTAAAAAGGCTATTACTCCAGGGGGTGGGTGGGTTCCTAATGCATACAAGCTTCTTAATGTGCAAATCATGCTTCCCTCATTGCAGCCAAATCATCCTGTGTCTACAGATCATCCAGAGGATATGGACCTACTTTCTTATTACTGAGTTTCTATTTCATTAAATGAGCTGGACTCAGAAGTGTGCGAGTAGAAAGTGATTTTATTATTTTTTCTGTGCTAAGTCGAATGCTTGTTCTCTGCTCCTGGGTGAAATCACAGGCAGTTCCTATCAGATGAACAAATAGCCTCATTTTTCAATTGATAAAAATGTCCAGCTCAATCCAGGATTCAAATTTGTCATACAATTTAAACTCTCTTCCCTCCAGATTGGGCCCGATACAAGATGAGGAGCCAGCAGGGAGGTGAGGTATCGTGGCTGCTTCCCCACTGTGTTTGTTCTTCCTGCCCATTCAGACTCCCCCAGAACTAGAGAAAGGTTGAACAAAGGGAAGGAGTCAGAAAGGGCTCACTTGATGGTCGCCACTGCAGTCTGGTGAAAGGCTGATTCTTTCTGCTGTGCAACACTTTTGTGAGTTCTTTAGGGTCTTCGCTTAGTACCTCACCTAACAGCATGGGCGCTCCAGCCTCAGTTCTTTTAAAGAAGTCGGAGTCATACACAGTTGGCCTCACCCCCTACCAGGCAGCCCCTGGACACCCCTATGTCAGGGAACCTTCGCTTCTCAAGCCCTGTCTCTTTACTCTGCTCCCTGGCAGGGGCTGCTCCAACCAGTCTTTTCTTTAGGCTCTACAGATAGGAGGCAGATGCCAGTCCACACCCACTCGAATTGCAGGCCACACAGGCGATGCTCTCCAAATGGTTTCTGAAGTCTCTCCTGCTTTGCTTCAGGTGAGGGGGAAGCCACACCCCTCCTCCCAAGCCAGAGTGCGTTGGGGAGAGGCCAGGGATGATAGGAAAGCCTAGCTACTGGCTGCTTCAACCCCTTAATAAATTCCTAGCCTCCACCTTTTTTAAAAAATTAATTTATTTATTTTAATTAGTTTCAAGTACATAGTACATGGTTAGATATTTATATAGTTTATAAACTAACCTCCTCTTTTAAACTTTTGAGGTGAGTGACAGAACAAACTTTGGGCCACCCTTTTGCCACCCCTAAACACATGATCTAGCACCCCCTGTAGGGCAGCTCTGAGCTTTGGGGCCTCACCAGATTTCTTTACAGGAGGACCATCATGTTAATATCCAATTACGGTTACTACTTGTGAAATTGTCATAAATTTATGGAGTATTGAAAAGCTATTTTTAGTTGGAGAGCTTCTAGAAATCTATTTGTGCTAAATTTTGATTTGTTTTTACTTCTGAATTTATTTCTCAGGAGACTGAGGAAGCAACACAAGGACTATGGCTCTGAACTTACTATAAGTGTTCTGAAGGGAATACTGGTTATAATTAGATGTGTTCTTTATATTTTTAGAACGGAGATTTAAAAGGGGGGGGGGGGCGGGGAGGTGTGTGCCTTTCCAATGTACCTACTGCAAGACATTCAAAGGGAAGACAAAGTGTGGAATTTGTAAACCTAGCAAATTCTAATTTGTTAAAATTAGAATTATAACAAATGCTCTGATGGAGAAGAGAAGGAGAAGGTCTCTAAGGAAAGCTACATGATTATAGACTGGATTCTGTTAAGTGGACACTAGGAAGGTCATGATCGTAAGCTGGAAGGAGAGGACCACATCCAGAGACACATGCAAAGGAGCGGCCTGACCCTGGAAGGAAAGGTAAAGGCCAGGATGAGCTGAAGCTTGTGAAACAGTAAGGACAGCACAATGTTTTGTGTTTAGTGCAAATAACTCCACTACGTGCTAGTCTCTGCTCTATGCACTTGTGAACTTGTTTGATCATCATGATAACTAGGTACTTAATACTAGTTATAACTCTCGGCACCTCCATTATCCCATATTACAGGTGCAGAAAAGGAGATGCACAGAGTTAAGGCAACTTGCCCAAAGTTAGACAGCTAGTAAGTGGCAAAGTTGGAATTCAAACCCAGGCAGCCAGGCTTCCAAGCATGTGCCCTTCACACCTACTCACCGCCTCTGTTAATTCATCCATTTCGAGCTCTGCCAAGAGCTATGATCTTTTGAGGCTGCAGATTAGGTTTTGCTTACCTTTGCAATTCCAGCATTTAGCTTAATGCTTGGCAAGAAGCACACACTCCAAATTTGTTGAATGGAATTAAACAAGCATAACAGATAGAACAAGACTTTTTCTGTGTCCTATTTTTGCCAAAGCCCCTAAACTGAAGATAATGATGATAAGTGCCATCTACATTCTGAAAAAAGGGAATGGCCACATCCACCTTGAACTTAGACAGAGGTGGTCAAGTGGACCCAGCAACCACCTGTCCATATGAGGAGGTTTGTGGGTTTTAGGAGAGAAGAAAGATTTCCTTGAAGAGAATGTGTAGGACTAGAGAAAGCGTCAAGGCTTCTTTGCCCCTTACCGCTACTCAGGATAAGTGAAGAAGGGCCCTACTGAACCACGGAGGGAGATTAGTTATTTTTAGGAAAGGAAGCTGACATATCACTTGCTGGCCAGGTCTTAGCTGATCTGCCAAACTCTTGAGCCTTCCCAGCTGTGGCTGGACAGGCACGGGAGAGTTCCTGGGAGAGCTTGAAATGTGGCTTTCAGGTTCGTTGGTCATGAGACTGGGGCTGACCACCCCCAGCCTTCCCCAAAGCAGCTTGAAGGCAGGAAGCCGGCAGAAAGCTTGCACTGGAGAGGAGAAAAGGCTGCGGTAGGAATGGCTGTAAGTCCAGTTTGGAAAGGACTATAGCCAAAGAGCTGCCTGCTTGGGTGGAGGAAGCCCTTACCAAACTGCAGAGAGGAAGAATCCAGGAACATCCTAAGAAGCCACCTAAAGGTGCATGGCCCCTGCAGGGGAATAGTGGACTCCTGCGGAATCCACGTGCATCTGGCAGAATGTGTGCTGGGGGGTAAGTTGGGGAGCGGTAGTGGTAGGGAGGGTACAGAATGAACTATGAAGGGTTTCATAGGATTTTCCAATATGTGTACATCGGCATTGAGAGGGAGCATTACACAGCTTGGAGAAAAGTCCAGAACCCCAGACCCCTTTCCTGGCCCTGGGTCTGGGGCAACCAGAAGTAGTGGACAGAGTGGGGGAAGGGGAGGAAGAAGGAGCAGGTCTGACCTGAGCTGAGGTGATGGACAGCAGAGAAGGGAGAAGCTTCTGTTGGATGAGACAGTGAAGTTTTGATTTAGATTATGCTGGATGTTCTAATACTAGAATGAGACCAGAGCGCTCTAGGATCTGCCGAAGACGACACTGAGGCATGGGGAAGGAAGAGCTGATTGAATGGGTTTCAGGGGGTTGTGTAGGAGAAACACAAAGCCGTTTCCTGATTTCACCCTACCTTATCCAGCCTGTTCCTGTTACACAGGAAGTGGCGGTGGGCACTATAATGTTCACAGATAACACTGCATTTCCCCAATTCTAAGACATACTTTTAAAAAAACCATTTTAATATTTCCGAAATCCAATGCCTTATACATCCAAGTGCACTTTTATTATTTTTCCCTGAAAAAAAAATTTAAAAAATTTATGTTGTCTTAAAATATATTGCATTTTCGGTTTGAGAATAATTTTTAATGATAGAGCCAATAAACAGTCTTTTAAGTGTTTTCACCCATGGGATTCCAAGTTGAATGTCACTCCGTGACCTCCCTGCTCTAGAAAGTTGAGTTGTCCAGCCTGGGCGGGGCTATCAGGAAAAGGTCAGGACAAGAGTGAACGGGGATTGGCTTAAGGCTGTGGGCAGAATGCACAGGGAACTCCCACCACGCTCCTGGCAGAGATGTCAGGAGACCCACAGGACAGCTCAAGGTTTCAAGTCCAAGGGGTGAAGTGGGGTCAGCAATCCGATCTGAAGTAAAGGGTTGACGGCATAGGGTTGTGAGAGTAAGTGAGTCTAGAGAAATATTTAGAGGAAGGAACCTTGAAATTTTGTTACAAAAGAGTAACCATTTACCTGTCTATGGACACTTAGTTGTTTACACGTCTTGGCTGTTGTGAGTAATGCGGCAGTGAACATGGGAGTACAGATATCTCTTCTAGATAGTGCTTTGGTTGTTTTGAAGTATACCCAGCAGTGGGATTGCTGGGTCATATGCTAGGTCTATTTTTAAATTTTTGAGGAACTTTCATATTATTTTCCGTAGTGGCTGCATCACTTTACATTCCCACCAGCAGTGAGGGGTTCCCTTTCTCCACATCCTCACCAACACTTGTTACCTGTGTGAGTGATTGATGTTAGTTAACTAAACTCATCGTAGAAATCATGTCACAATGTACACATAGATCACGTGACATTGCATAGCTTGGATTAATTCAATGTTATATGTCAATTACATCCCAATAAAATTGAGAAAAAGAAGCGCTCTCTCTCTCTCTCTCTCTCTCTCTCTCTCTCTCTCTATATATATATATATATATATATATATTAGTTAGATATAGATATAGATAAAAAGTAAAAAAGAGTGGTAAGTACTTTTGGTTGAATCCACGGACAAGAAGAGAACTATTAAGGAGACCAAGATGATATATATAGTCACAGTTACTTAAACTGAGTCTAAACAAGAATTTTTTCACCTGGGGAAATTGAGCCCTACAAAATAGGGTTAAGCAACTTGTTCAAAGTGACAAAACTAGTAAACAATAGAACTAATCACCTCCAATTTTTCTTCAATTTTATGGTAATGCAAAAAAAAGTCTTCAAAATGAAAGGGTAAAGAAAAGACACATAGAAGGAAAATAGAGCAAGGATGGTAAAGAAATAGTAAGAAAACAGTATTTCTCATTCCTGCCGGAAATACTGAGTTCCCACACAGACACTCTTCTTGTTGGCCAATGTCAGACATCGCCATTACATAATGGCACAACTTCTTGCTGAGCCTGAACAAGGTTTAAGAATCCTGCCAGTCCAGTGCCGTGAGCAATCCCCACCAACTGAACCCATCTGCCGCATGAACATCAGATTTCTCCTCTGCAGTCCAGATGTAATCTCACAGAGCCTGGGGAGCACTGAGAGGCAGGTCCCAGAACCCTGGTCATCATCTTTGAGATAATGAGGAACAAGATCTTCCAAATAACAGAAAAGTAAATTTCAAAAGTGGAAACAGGAGGACTGTGATTTCCTGGCAAAATTCCAGAATTGAATATTAAACAGAAGAATTAAGACTTCTTAGAAAATAGGGGTCTGAATGTTCACAAAAGCAAGTCATGCAATACTAAACTCGTTATTTTTTCATGGCATTAGTAACCTAGCATGTAGGGGGAATTCAGAAAATAGAGAAAAGCATTTCATAAAGTTCCTTTAAAACAAGTAAAAATATATATATTGAATGAAATATGGTTTTATAAATTCATACATGATTAAAAATCTGTACCCAAAGAGAATAACTGCTGTATGAGTGGACATTAATAAAGCATTGTTGAACGAGGAGTACTTTTTAAAATTTGTTTGTTTGTTTGTTTGTTTATTTTTATGGCTTTTATTGTGGTCAGAATTCTTATTAATGACTTAAAATGAGAAAAAAATCTATGGGTGGCATTACCTAACATTTGTGACAAGACCCTGATTATTTGGGTAAATAACAGACGTGTAATCTTTGGGGGTAGGGATCATTTAAACCCCTTGTTTACAGAGAACAATGGTTTGCAGAGCATTCTAATTTATAACCTAAATTCTTTTTGGGTGATGGGAGTAGGGACTTCATGCTGGGGATACCACCTTTGACTATTTCATGTCCTTTGATGGCACATTATGGATATTGTTTCATAATTACAAAAGTTTGATGAAGTTCCAAGTATCATCTAATAAATCTTGGTAACACATTATTGTTTCTTCTAGCTAAATATTATGAGTTCTTTCAAAGCATAATATTTCATGACATTTAGATTTTTAGTTCCCCTACCCTCAATCCTCTGAAGGTGATCTAGTGTATCAATGTCCCTCCTGAGATGTGACATCTAATTATCAATTCCAATACTTCAGATAAGATTTAAGTACCTAAGAGTACAGTGAATGATGTCTTGCCTTGATCCAGAAACTATTCTCCTATGAAAACAGTCTAATATCACATCGACTCTATAGTACGTGCTTCCTACATTTGGCTTTTAATGAGTTCTAAACTAAAGTTTCCAAGTGTTTTTCCTTTAACTTGCTGTTGAAACAAGTATCCTCCCTCTTGTCCCTGTTGATTTTTTGAAACTGAATAAATGGCTTTACAATTTATTCTTGTTACATTTCAACTTATTCAGTTTAGTATAATACATCAGAAAAAGGTTTTTTTTAATTTAAATGTATCATCTTCATTCAGTCAACTAAAACATGAGTGCCTACTATAGGCTAGACCATTTTGACTTACTAAGTTTCATTGGAACACTCTACTCTCTGATAACGGGGAAATCTGTATCTGAAACATACCTCTGCATTTCACCTCTTCCCCAAAACAGCTCCTCTGGCAGCTTCCCCTCTCTCAACAAATGTCAGCTCTATCCTCGTAGCTGCACAGGACAGATTCTTTGGAATCATTTTTAACTTTCCTTCTCACATACCACATCCAATCCATCAGCAAGTCCTGTGGGCTCTACCTTTAAAACCTACCCTGCTACTGACCCCTTCTCACCATCTCTGCTGTTTTTGCCACAGACCAGAGTCACCATCCCTCTAGCCTGGATTATTGCACTAGCCATTAAATTGGTCCCCTGATTTTCACCCTGATGTTCTATATAGTCTATTTTTAACTCAGCAGCTTTTATACCAGTCATTCCTGTGGTTCCCATCCAACTCACAGCAAAAACCTAGTCCTTCCAGAGCCCTGGGCCCCCTACGTAGCTTCTCCCCCAGCTGCCTCTTAACTCACATACCACCCTTCCTCTTGTTCACTCCTGTCCTCCTACCCTTGTTTTGTTTTTGTTTTTGTTTTTTGTTTTGTTTTGTTTTTGTTTTTGTTTTTTTTCCCAAGTATGCCAGGCACACTCACACATCGGGGTCTTCGAACTGTTGTTTTCTCTGATTGATTTTGTCATGGTTTGCTTGCTCACCTCCTTCAGGTCTCTGCTCAAATGCCTCCTTATCAATGAGGCCTGAGACAACTTGCACTGTCTGTTCCCCTCAGCTGCTTTCTTCTTCTTAATACCAGGACTTAATACCATCTGATAAACTAGATGTTTTCTTATGTATTTGTGCATTCCCTGGCAACTCCCAATAGAATGTTATCTCCATAAAGTAGAAGCTCTCTTTGGCGCACCACTACAGAGCCTAGATCAGTGCCTGGAATACTGGAGTCTCTCAGTAAATACTTGCTGATGAATGAGTGAATAAATGAATGAATGAAAAGCATTTACAACAACACTTGACACATAAGAGGTCAAGCATTGGTTGAATAAATGACTAAATAGCATTTCGATGTGATTGGCACATAGGAAGCACTCAGTAAATTGCTGTTAAATGAATAAATGAAAGCATTTAGAACAGTAAGTAGTAACACATAGTAAGCCATTGATAAGTTTTAACATTTATTATTCAAATGTTAAAACTCCAACATCAAGGGGTACTCCTCCCACACACTCTCAAATGACCAAAAAAAAAAAAAAAGTCCTCTTTGGCACTGAGTGTAGGGGGAGAGGAGAATGCAGAATGGGTAGGGGTGGGAAGCCCCAGGACTTCGAGAACCCTGTGTGAAGTTGCAAGCCTATTCTTGTATGTCCACAGAAGCTTCCATGATTCTCATCTATTCTGACTGTTGATCTCTGAACATTTGGAGATTAACAGTATCATCTGCTATTTCCAGATACAACATTTGCTTACTATCAGATTAAGGAGCACAGGGGAGGGAGGTAACTCTCACTTTAAAACTTTTTTTGCTCTTGGTCTTAGTGAATGAAATGCCACTATTCAAGAGGTTAACTTTAAAACCCTGAAATCATATAACTGGGATACTTGAATTTGTACAAAACATTAGAACTACTCTAAGGGTTTCAGCTATTTGCTTTTTGGCGTGAATTAGTTCACTGTCTTTCCCCCTCCAAAATCCTTATTGATACTAGTCTGAACCCAAGAACGAGAGTTTTGCTTGGGATGGAAGGAAAGGTTGAGGGAGAGAAATTTTATAGCCAAGTCACCAGGGGAACAAACAGTGGAGGCATTTTTTGCAAATATATGGGCCTCAGAAAGATAGAGTAAGCAGATAGGAGGGTAGAAGTTTGGGGGTGAGAGTAGGATCAAATGTAAATTTCCTCCAAATGAAAACCAGGCAGCACCCTTATTGAGTGCTCCTTGTGTGAGGCGGGAAAACCGACTCTTTCGACCCCATTCCAGGGTGACGGTTTGATGCTAATTCACTTGGGCAGCTACCCCAAGGGAAAACTCTGTGTGAACGTTCCTCTAAAGTTATTTTTTCTTTCCACTCCTTTGAAGAGTCTCGGTTTACAAGACTGTGTCAATACTCAAGCAATCCAACTGAAGCATCAAGTGTAGAGTGCTCTGTGTCCTGGACTTGGCCTTGAGTCAGTAAACGCACAGGCCTGGCAGCCATTTGTCCTCCTCCTTCCTACTTGCATGGAAATTTTATAAATTTTGTAGGTTTGGCGTGTTCACCCTACAAATGCTGGCTCTTATCTGTAAATAGCACTGCTGCCTCCTCGCCGTGCCCCTGTAGCCATAGGGATGAGTGTCGGAAGCATCTGCCATCTTCTAAGATATAGGAGAGGTCGGGCATTTTTCAGGGGACTGCATAAATAATAGCATACACAGTAGCCGGTTTCTAGAAAACTCACCAAGGGGAACCTAAAAGTTGATCATCTGAGGCTTGCTTCTAATGTTTGCTGATAGAGTCTCAATTATTTGAGGGGTAGTCTGTCAGACCAAAGAAACTTGAAGCAAAATAGTACACTGCCAAGTCTGCTTAGAGACCTGTAATGCACGTTTGGAGCCTCCGAAAACGTAAAGCCATCAATGCAGACCATTACTAGGTCCTTCAATGCCCTCTGTCATGTTCTAGCCAAGTAGTCCTCAGCCCCACTCTTAAGGCATCCCTGCCATGGTGAAGCAACCAGTCCATCCTTGGTTAACTTTACTTGCCAGAAAAATTCTTTGTAACTGATAATAACAGGCAGCTGAGATTAAAAATACACTCAAATTTACAAAATTAAAAATGATTTTTTAAATGATAGTAGGGATAGCCCTAATCCTCCTGGTTTGGTTCTCGCATATCAGTGGTGGTCATTGCTGATAAAATCGAAGTCCCAACGTCCATGACAGTGGTCCCCCAGCCCTGCGTTATACGCTGTGAGCTCTTTCAATGGACAGGGCAATTTGATTTTGTAACAGGCTCTAACTAACATGATCTAGTGGCTTACCATGAGATGGGCGTTACGGCAGCTTCTGGCTCAACACGGGTCATTTCACTCCCACCAGAGCCCTCTGGAGAGGATGGCATTAAATCTATTTTGCAGATGAGAAAACAGAGGTTAGGGTGACATTGGCAGTCGGTAGCAGAGCTGGGTGTTGAACCTTCGCAGGTGTGATTTCCAAGCCTGGGCTCCACCCCTGGAGTTCCCTCTGAGAGTGGTCCTGTCCACAACTACTCTTCATGGACCCTTCAGGGAGGGGCTGAATGACAGCAGTCAAAGGGGAGCTCTTAGTCACCACAGAGAGGCCCAAATGAGGTCAGTTCAAGGTCATTGCTCTTCTGATTTCTCTTCAGACTAGCAGAAATGTGACCTCAACTGTCAATACCTAAAAGGGATCTCAGGGAAGCAATGATATTTAATGACATTCCCTTAACACTTATGATGAGTACATTTATAGGTTTATATAACAATAAGTAATATAACAACAGAATCACAGAATTTCAGAGTTGTTTGGCTCTTTGCAAATCATCTAGTCTAGGCTTCTACTGGAATTATCTGTTGGGAATAATCTTACCAAAAGGGAATTGAAGGTTTATGGGGAAAAAAATTGAATGAATGAGGGTGGCAGAACTGGCATAGTTTCTTCTGCTGTGCAGCCCCTTTGGGGAAGACCAAAGAATCTGAGTCCCAGTCCTTATCCTTACCTTTAAATGGTTTGGAGGGTGGAGTGACAAAAAAAAAAAAAAAAAAAAAAAAAAAAAAAAGAGCCAAGGCAAAGAGTCTTACTGAGCCCTGACAGTCTCTGCCTCAAAGTCCCCATGGACCAACCCCTGCTATGTAGCTCTGTGTGTTGAGGCAAAGGATAGAGAAATATCCCTGAGCATACAGAGAGTTTCCTGCTAGCTACACAGGGCTAAAAAGAAAACTAACAATTCCCCAAACGTTTCTTAGAAGCGGTGGAGGACAAGGATGGACTCAATGAAAGTCCCTACTGTATGAAGCTGGCTACTGTGTTTTCAAGAACTCAGGCTTTTGAAATATTCTTCCATCCACTGAGCTGCTCTTTACCTCTCCATGTTAGCTACCATTCCTAAGCCCAGTTTTCTTATCTGCAAAAAGAGAATAACAATTGTACTTGTCTCCAGGATTCCCATGAAGATTAAATGAGATAATCCCAGTAGAACACGTGGAAAACACCCTGGCACATAGTAAACACTCTGCTAATAAGGCTGTTATCATTATTATCACTCTACCCACTGGTGAATGTTAGAACAAATTAGGGACACACTGCTAGCAAAAAACGGGGGGAAGCTTTATGTTGTGCTTCATTTTGTCTTTTACATTTTCTTTAACCATCTGTGTGGTGGTTTTCTTATATTTCAAACTAAGAGTGTTCAGGGCTGGTGCTGAAATTGAACTTAATTGTAGATGTGTCCCCAGGCCATATGGGAGGCAAGGAAAGAAAAAGGGGAGAATACAAATAAAGGAATTGAGGGATTTTTGCCTTATTTCCTACACACAAGCTGAGAGAGGCCTTTTCTTCAGTGTTTTTCTCCTAGGAGGAAACTCTTCCAGAGTCCTAGTTAATTTTATTGTTGGTCTATCATCGACTGAGTATTTAATGCACTTAATTCCTGAAGATATTATCTCATTTAATCTTCGCAACCACTAGTGAGATAGATTACTTTGTCCCATTCTCCAGAGAGCTTGCAGAGCCAGGATTTGAACCCATGGTCTTACTCCAAGGCTCAGGCTTTTAACCACCAAAGTTCACCGAAATGCCGTGGATCTGGGTCCTGTCTTAGGGCTCAGGCCAAGGAAGCTGAGGAAGAAAACATTGACTGGGTACCGAGTGGGCCCTTTCAATCTGGAAATGCATGTTCTTTGATGCTGGAAAATAATGCTCAGTTATTTCATTGAGTATTTCCTCTTCTCTGCTTCCTTTTTCTGTATCTCTTATAATTTGGATGTTCGTCTTCCTAGACCAGCAGTCCTCAACCACGCACCTAGACTCATTCTCAGATTTTTAAAAATTCTTATTTCTATTTTTTTAGTCTTTTTGCTTTACTTTTTAGTTTTTGTTGAATTCTTCCTTTCTACTACTTGACTTTAAATTTTCAAAAGTACATTTTTGTTGTTTTCTAAAGAACCCTTTCTTTAAAAAAATTGCAACCTCTTCTAGCTTCATGGATGAAATATCTTTCTCACCTCTCCACGGGTGTTAATGTTACCTGTTTTCCAAGTTTAATTTTTTCCCGCATGGTCTCTTTTTCTTCCAAGATTATTTTCTTTCAGCGTATTTTGTTTTCCATCTTTCTTCTGTTATCTACTCACCCTTGATGCCTGCTCATATTTATAAGGAAGGGATGATCTGTGACCTGGTAAGCTCTCCTGAAGAGCAGTGGTTCTCAACGGGGGGGGGGGCTTTTTAAGCATAGACCTTGGGGCCCCACTCTCAGTGGTTCTGATTCTGTAGGTCTGAAGCAAGGTGCAATAATTTGTATTTTGAGTAAGTGCCCAGGTGATGTCACTACTCCTGGAGGTTTGGAGACCACACTTTGAGAATCACTACTCTGGCTGTTCCTTGGGGACTTCCCAAGACCAATACATTCAGGTATTTCCCCTCAAAGAAGGATCTTCCAAGCTTAAGCTCAGGGTCTAGGCCTGGCTGCCAGTATATGGCTAGCCTAAGAGGACTTGGAAGGACGGCCTCATCATTAGATATGAAAATTCCATTGCAAATATTCATTTGCAAATCGACTATTTCTGACTTGTGTCACTGGGGAGGGGGGACAGCCCCTCAGCTGGGCACTGTCCTAAGCAGACTCTCAGCAGATCTTTATAGAGCCCCACTTTTACCCACAATTACTGGAATCATCATTTCTGAGTGTTTTGGGACGTGCTGAGTGTTTGGGGACGTGCTTCTCACTGCCCTCTCTGTCAGCTCAGGATTCTGCTTTCTTAGGTCAGCAAAGTGAGTTGTCCTTGCCTTTCCACTTCCAGCTTCCAAGATTTGTTGCTCTTGTCTCCTCCTTCATTTTCTTTGTCCTTGTGGGTTTATATCCCTTTTAAGCCTCCATTACTGTCATTTTAGTAGTTTTTCAGGAGGAAAAGGAGTTAAATGAAAATGTTCAATCTGTTATCTTTACCCAAAAGTCCCTAACGCACTATAAAAAGATTTGGTTTAGTATTAATTGCAGATTATTCTGAGCTATTTGTATTTGTTAAGACAGATGTGGCCTAATTATGACTATTTTCTGTTCATGGGCTATCTTTTCTTTCCGTTCTAAAGAAAGCTTATTATTTTAAAATGTTTTGTTGTGTTTTGTTTTGTTTTTAAACACATCTTCAATAATGACCCCCAGAAGAAAATATGAAGATTCTCTTTTTTCTGGCTTCTCAGACTTGGATTAATTAGAAAACGCCTTCAAGAAACAGTAAAGCTCTAAATCAGATTCATTTGATATTCAGTGTAACATATTCAAGTTGTCAGAAATTTTACGATGCTTCTAATGAAGTACTCAGCATAATGAATTGTACAATTATCATGAAACGAAGTTCTAATGAGCAATTACCATTCCTAGCAAGAACATTCCAGGCTTTTTATTCTCTTCTCAAATGGGAGGCTAACAAGTAGTTATGAAAAAGACTAATGGGGAGTATGTGTAAGTAGCACAGACCTCAGTTGAAATGCCTCTTACAAACCCAGTTTTTCTCTAAGGTTTTAGGCGGCAATATAGCTTAAGAAAATGGGTTGTCAGGGCCCTTGTGCCCTATTGGTGGGAATGTACATTGGTGTAGCTACTGTGGAAAACAGTATGGAGTTTCTTCAAAAAATTAAAAATAGATCTATCTGGCAATTACACTTCTGGGTATATATCCAAAGGACATGACAACAAGATCTCAAAGAGATATCTGCACTCCTGTATTCATTCACACTAGCTAATATATGGAAATGGCCTAAGTGTCTGTCAATGGATGGGTGGATAGGGAAGATGTGGTACATATATATGGATATGCGTGTGTGTGTGTGTGTGTGTATGTATGTATGTATGTATGTATGTATGTATGTATATAAACGTTATGCAGCCATAAGAAAGAAATTCTGTTATTTTTAACAATACAGCTACACCTTGGGAACATTATGCTAAGTAAAATAAGTCAGGCAGAGAAAGACAAATACTGTATATGTGAATCTAAAAGAGCAGAACTCACAGAAACAGATTAGAATGGTGGTTATCAGGGCGTGTGGGAAATGGGGAGATGTTTGTCAAAGGGTATAAACTTTCAGTTAGAAGATGAATAAGTTTGGGGGATCTAATGTACGGCATGGTGATTACTGTTAATAATTCTGTCTTATGTACTTACAAGTTGCTAAGAGAGTAAATCTTAAGTGTTCTTACTACATAAAAGAACTAGTAATTATGTGATGTGATAGGTAACACTAAGGTCGCAATCATTTTGTGTTAAATAATTGTATCAAATCAATACTTTGTATACTTTAAATGTACGCAATGTTACATGTCAATTATATCTCAGTAAAGCTGGGGAGGGGGTGGTTCTCAGGTATGGTCCCCTGGTCTATCTTGATCTGTGTGAGCTTTCCCACATAGGAGCTAGAGCTGGATGGACATGGGTGTCAGGCATGAAGCTCTGACTGACAGATCATGGCTGTGAATTGAGTCTCATCCATGGAACAATATCCTTCCCTTCTGTCCTATAAATTTGTAATATCAAGTGACAATAGGAGGGTAAATGGCCCAGAGGTTCTTTGTTGCCATCAAAGACCTGAGGGAGAAAAAAATCTGTGAATTATCCCTCTAGTTAAATTAAAACCTGCATTTATTGACTCCCCATCTTGTGTGGGCTGTTATTCTAGATGACTTACCAGGCATTATTTTGTATTCTCACAACAACATCCAAGGTATATTTTTTATAGCTAAGAAAAGCTGAAGCTTCGAGATGCTGAGCCAAGTGGCCAAAGGTAAGGGCAAAAGTAATCAGAGCCCAGCTAGACTTCG
This sequence comes from Eonycteris spelaea, assembly GCA_003508835.1. NCBI lineage: Eukaryota > Metazoa > Chordata > Mammalia > Chiroptera > Pteropodidae > Eonycteris > Eonycteris spelaea. The sequence goes on along the minus strand of PUFA01000043.1, from coordinate 4,762,538 downwards.
AGGAGAAAGCCACTATCTTGGCTGGACTCTTCCTGGCTTTCTTTCTGATCCCCTCTGTAACTCAGATTAAGCCATTTGCTCACTGTCTGCTTTCTGGAACCTGCTTTGTACAACTCCAGAAAACAAACCCGTTTTCTGGCACTGATTATGTTATAGCCTAGAAATATGTAATGTGAGGGCTGTGCTTTGACCTTCTGCTTTCCTCACTGGGATGGTAAAAAATGGTGAAAATGATGTACCATTGTTATTGGTTATAGTGCTTTTGCTGTAAATAACAGAAAACTCCAAGTCACCCAGCTTAAAAAAGTACAGAAAATGAATCATCTCACATAAAAGAGGACCTGGTACAGAGCACCTGTAGGCTTGGTTAAGCCAGTGCCTTTGCAATGCCACCAGAGCCCTAAGCTCCTCCCATCGTCCTCAGGACACTTACACTGCCCCAGCATCCAGTGAAAGAAAAGGGACCAATGCTAGCATCCTGCTGTTTAAATCGAGGTAACATTTCCAAGGCACTTACACTTATGCCTCATTGATAGGACCGGCTCACCCCTGAATTCATCGCTGACGAGGGACACAGGATTGCAGTGATTAGATTAGACTAATTTGGGTTTGCTCCTGAGTCAGGTCAAGTAAAGGGAACAACTGTACAAAATCAGGGCTCTGACCACAAGGAGTAAGGAAAGAATCGACTGTTAGAGAACTGATAGTGACTGCTACTAAAGTGAAGTATGACAAATTTCTCTGAAGAAAGATTACCTAAATGTAAGGTTTTCATGTGTCTTGATTTTCTGTTCTTGCCCAGATGTGGTTGTGGGAATGAAAAGGCTTGCTTTGGGACCTTAGTGGGGAACTACAAAGAAACAAAAGAAACTTTCTCTCTGTTAGTACTTTGACTGTATTTCCACACATTTAGACAAGTGCTGTAATGGAGAAATATATTTAACTATCAATACTACAAAACAGCAATAGGATTGGGAATCTACGAAGAAATGGATATTTATCTTTTGGTTACAATTTAAGATTTGGGCTGTGATTATCTGATCAGAGACAAGTTGAATGCTAGAACCCAAAAGTGCTGATGGCAACACGCACAAAGCCTTGCTGAAAACCCCCCGAATCTAATTTCAGTATTCTGAGCTCCACTGTGGGGCTGGCACATTACTCTCGTCCCCACAAGAGCATTTGGACACAGTTCTCTCCAAGGCTGACAAATGGCACAACCTGCAACTCTTCTTACAGATCATTTGTGCTGTCAGCATGAGATTTCCTCGGTTCAGTAAAGTAGATCATATAGGAATATTTGATTCATCTGTCTTATTCTTGAAAAAATTGAGGATTAATGAGCTTCTCCACTACACACATAGTGTTTTCAATTCATAGAAGAACTGTTCGTTATGAAATAGCAACATCCCTAATTACCAGTCATTAAGCTTCCCACCAACCTCAGCCAACAATTAAATACATAGAAAATAAAATATCTCTTTTCCAAACACAAACCTGATGCTGTACTACATACTCAAAAACCTTCCATGGTGTCCTATTGCCAACAGAACAAAATCTGAACTTTCACAAAACATTTAAGACCTTTGGGACTCTGGTCCTTCTTTTCCCTCCACTCTTGTTTTCTCTAGTCTTACCAAAACTCTCACTGATCCTGGCTGGTATGAACTTTCACATTTCCGTACCTTGTTAGTTTCACTCCTTTATTTCTATCATTTAAATATCTATTTATCTTTTAAGACTCTGATCAAACCCAGTTTCTCTAGAAGACTTCACTAACCAGCCATTCTGGTTAATCAATCTCATCTCGTGTACTTTGATGTTTGTTTCCACTTGTTTAATGTTTTTGACAGTCAGTGCCTAATAAAGATACTTTAATGTCTGCTGACCTCTCAGGGCCGCCACATTCCAAGCTTCCTAGGATAGAGAACAGATATATCTTCATCAATCCCATTTCTCCTGTCTGGGCAAACAGGGAGACCTCATTTCACCATCTTCCTTGCAGTTAGTTTGAGCTTATGTGTTTGGGTTCTGACTGGTGGATGCGGGTAGAGGGATGCAAACATCTTCCAGGGCTGGCCTTTAAAAATATTTGATGAACCTCCAGCCTTCTTCAGCTTCTGTGGATAGAGGCCAGAATCACAGGATGAAAGGTATCTGAATCCCTGAGGACTGTAGGACAGCTACCTAGGAAAACTGCCCACTCGGAAATTGTGTGAGTGGGAAATAAACTACTGCTTGTGAAGACACTGACATTTGGGGATAACTGGTTATCACAACATAGCCTAGCTTCCCCGGACTAATACAACTTCTAAAGTAGAGGAGGCCATGTGTTCTTCATTTTTAATTCCCCTGGTGCTCATTGCTTTGCATGTATTTCCAAAGTAAGGTGAAGAGTGAAACAAATAGCTGTCATAAAAATCATATATTTTCACCTAAGAAAGGACTGAAACCCCCTTAAAATCAACATCTCTGTTTTCTGATTATGTGAGATTAATGTATGTTTCTGATATTTGCTGAGTTTAGCAACAAGAGTGAGGGTAACATTGGATAGAAAGGGTCAATTAAAGGAGCAGTGTTTTTCCCATGGTTGGGAAAATGTGGTTTGATTGTCACTTCCACATCAAGACCTTCACTCTCTCACCTCTCTGCAGGAATGCTCTCCTCTATTATTATTCTCTACAAGATAGAGCAGTTATCTTCAGAGAACTCATCTCAGATTGTAATTATTTTCTTGGTTTGTTTGGATTCCAGAGTAGACCAGAAGCCCCGTATGGGGAGGACCCACATCTGCTTGTTCACTGTTGTTTCCGGGTCTCTAGAGCATGTCTAGCTCACAGAAGACTCATGCTCACGGCAATGGGTAAGGTAAGGAAGGCGACAGAAGTGCTGAGTAAAAAGTCACTATTGGGGGTGGGGGGCAAAATAGCTCGTGCTTCAAAAGCCCCCAAATCACAGTTGTATGCAATGAAATAATCAATGCTACTTCCCAGAAAATGTAAAATTATGTTCAGTAAAGTACTTTTAAGGAAAAAGAACATGATTAATGCCTATCTCAAGTGTAAAGCCAGCTGAATATGTCTGATAATTTTTTTTTAACTCCAATGATTGACATGTGTTCTTGAAGAGGGAGCTCAGCAAGATAGAAAGGGCACTGAGTCAGCAGTCCGGAAACTCGGTTTCATGTTCTGGGCCTGCCGCTCACTGTGTGATCTAGGGCACACCGGGTCTTAACCTATCTGGCTGGGCCAGAAGGTCATCACCTTTCAACTCTAAAAAACCCATGAATGTGTTTTTCATCCTAACAGTATAGGTTCTATTGACCAATATATTGTGTTATCTGTTCCTGGGGAGAAAACAATTTGCTGATATGGCAGGTGTCTAAGAGTTCTGTCTGCTGAATTGTCATCAAACAAGACAGAGCCAGTGAGTGCTGGCTGTCCAACAAGGGTCAGTGAAAACATCTAATATTGTGAGGTGTTCCTTTGATGTTTCTCAGTCTTAGTATTTGCTTGACTCTTGGGATTTGTTTCTATGAAGGCTTTTCTAGCAAATAGGATGTTTTTATCAATAAGTCCCACTGTCTAAGTTAAACAAACAGTAGTTTTGAAAAGAAGCCAATTTGAACAGCTCGCGTTTATACGTGTGGTGATAATTAGCTGCATAATCCACTTCTTTGTTCTGGTTAGTGCTGAAATCCTATGTCCCTGGACAGTGATTATACTCCTTAATCATCTAAATGATTGTTCAGAATTTATCTTCCATTTACTCTGGAGATGGGCATCTGTAGGTACTTTTGAATATTAAGTAAGAGCACTTACAAATCCTTCATTAAATAACAACTTAGCTATCAAGGTCATAAAACAGAATGAAATGAAGCACTCAAATCAATCATTTAAAGATAGGTATTTGGTTTTTTAGCAACTTTTATTGTCACTGTCATAACCACTTCTGCTAACAGGAGGAGAAAAAAACACCGTCTAGTTTCTTATTGTCAAGAAGAAAGTTGCTTCAGTGGGGGCTGCATCTAGAAATTGAAAATTTTACTAAGTTAAAGGGGCTGATTTGGGGTACAAACTCCCAGAAGAAGACTGACAAGTAATAGGAGATAGTTTCTACTCTGAAGTCATAGGATGGCTGCCCTGTCTCTGTTTTCTCAGGCAAGTTTGTCGGGGGACACATGAACTGGGTGAGCCTGCCCTGTACGTTATTATGTTCCTTGAGCCACAGTCCAGAAGCTGTTCTGAGATCACTCCCTCTCCATCAACACCCACCATCAAAGAATCAGATATCATTACTTGGCTGAATGAGGACAAAATAATTGAATTGAACTGTGTTACTGGCACAATTTCTGCAGCTTTACGCTGGCATTTATCTAGCCCTGCAGCAGGAAGCTCTCTTCCCATGAATAGTTGTTAATTAGAATGGGTTTGTTTTCCTTAATGGATTGATAATTATTCCTATTACATTTAAAAATAACTTTTAAAAGTTTGTTTCCTTAGGATAGAACTGGCATAAACTGAAGAGGATAGAAGTCAAGGTCGTCAGGCATTAGATGTTTCTAATGCAGGATTTTCCTAATAGCATTTTCTAACGTTATTAATCTATGAAGCTTCCAGATATTTCACAGTGGCATTTCAAAGGATCTCACCATCTGCCTATGTCTCAGGCATGTTGAATTACTTAGCAATGCTTTTAGGAGGCAGATTTGGACATCATGCTGCTGTTTTCACCCATGCTATGTAAATGACTAATGTATCATCCTCCTCTTCCTCTATAATAGGAGAGAGATGATCTAGCGGGTCCCCAGCTTTTCAGAGATGACTTTTACCAGAATGCCAAGATAACACGATGAAAGTCACCTATGTTCACTTTGTCCTCTTCCTTGATCTCATAAGGAGTTGGGGGACTAAGAAGCTACAATGTGTTGCCCCATTTTTCCTTCTCTTCTTTTTCTTATAAGAAATGGTATTTTAATGGGCTTAATATGTGCCAAGAACTGCTTTAAAGGCTTAACATCTATTAACTCCTTTTATCCTCACAACGACCCTATGGGTAGGGACTATTATTGGCCCCATTTTAAAGATGAAGTATTTGAGATATAGCTAGTGTTACTTAAATAGCTCGTAGATGACAGAGTCCGGATTTAAACCCAGGCTCTCTGACTACAGTGCTCACTCTCTTTACCATTTTAAAATTGAAAGTAGTGAGGGTACTATTTTCAGCTGTGTGATGATACTAGAAATATCAATGATGTAAATATCCTTAGGGAAAAACCATATATATAGTCTTGAGCATCCAGATCAGTTGCCTTTAGAGACTGCTTTAGTTTGTGCTAAAAAAATAAATAAAATAAAATAAAAAATAAGAAAATAAAAATGAACAAAACTGTCTTTCTTTCTTTAGTTCTTCGAATCTCTCTTCTACTCCCAGCCCAGGTTTTCTTCCACCTGCTTATGTTGGAAGTTCACCTCTTTGTAGTTTTAACCTGTATCTTCTATCAACTCAAGTTAGAATGCATCCTTTCTCCAGATTCCTGGTCTCTAAGGAAATGAGCTCATCTGTTTGGTTCTCGGGTTCTTTCCATTGATGTCCAAGGACTCCTGATCCCCTTCTCTCTGCTGACAGGCAGACAGCTGCTGGCTTTCTCCTCTCACTCCATGTTTCCCTAAACTAAACATCGCATCTCATACGATCCACTGTTTGCCCAAATATAATATATATAGAAAGAAACCCAAATGCTCACCACCCAATCCAGAGCTCCTGAGGGTCATATGTTGGGATCTATGACTCAGTCGTCTCTCTGCCTTCTGGGCCTCTTGGTCTACCTGGCCCCACTGCCTTTCACGTCTGCGATGTGGACTCCTCATAATGATGTATAAAGGGAAAAAAGCTGAGCACAACCAGAACCCAGGAGCGAGCATCTCCAAATGGGAAATTCGGATATCTTCTCAAGTCTATTACATCACTGTTGCCATTAAAAAAACAACTGATGCCTGTCCAAGAATCACAGGCAGGAACTCGAGCGAGGTTTCTAGAGCATGACATGGGAAGTTCCATTTAATTCAGAGAACAGGGGCAAACATTAGACTAAATTAGAGAATTGTCTAACAGGCAACCTAAACTTGTGTTACGTGCTGTTGATTGGGCTCTGACTCCTGGTGACCTTATAAATGAGTGACATCCAAGGTACCATTCCCCCCTAAAACACCTGTTTGTTTGTCCCCCAGTCTTTGCAGCTGCTAAATCATTGATTTCTCCTTTACTTCACATCCCATCAGCAGTTCCTACTGATGTCATTTTTAAAATATACCCCGAATCTTTCCATTTCTCTCCGTCTCCATTCCTGCTTCCCTCGTCCGTGCTTCCATCACTCTCTCTGCAGCCTCCTCACTGGTCTCTTTGTTCCACTTTGCTTCTCTACATCCATTTTCCACACAACAGTCAGAATGACCTTTTAAAAACATATACTGGATCTTGTGATTACCCTGTTTAATACCCTCCAAAGTCTCCCTATTGCACATGAAATAAACCCCAAACACCTTACCATAGCTTGTAGGGCTCTGCAGCTCTGGACTCTGCCAACCTTTCTGACCTTATCACATGCCACTCACTATCTTGGTCCCCAAACTGCAGCTGCCTTAGCCTTCGTCTCTTCATTGTCCTCACTCTGGGTCCCTGTTTGTGCTGTCTCTTCTGCCTGGAAGACTCTTTCCCAGGTATCTACACAGTTGGCTCAACTCAGATGGTACCTAGAAAATGACACCATTCTATAGATTAGGATAATGTAGCTCTTTACAGTGTTGGATGGTGGTATGCTTCCTAAGTGAGTTCTGAGTGAGTCTATGACTCTACCCACAATTGTAGCTGAAGAGCATCTCAAGAGGCTGTCTCTAACCTCAAGTCTAAACTATCCACTTCTGCCCAATCATTTGTTTTATCACATTCTTGTGATTTGCTTTCTTCATAGCATCTGTGGCCACCTGCAATAATCTTATTCATCTATTTTCTATCTTCCCCATGAAGATGGGATGGGAGATCCTTGAGCACAAGATGCTGGCTGCTTGCTCACTGCTCTATCATCAGCACCCAGAACAGTGCTAGGCTACTGCAAAGCATAACATATTTTTGCACGAAGGTTGTTAATGGCAGCAAGGAACAGAGAGGGTCTGAGAACAGGGCACATTGGGCTTCTTTCTGGCTCACCATTAACTAGCTGTATCAACTTAGAAATGCTGCTTTAACTTTTTCTTCACCTAGGCATGGGTGATAATGACTTTTCTTTCAAGGTTTATATTCTATAACTAGTGAGAGAAAAAAGCTTAACTAAGTAGAGTAACTTGCTACCAGGCCTCTCATAAAATAGATCAGAGTAGCTATTGGGGCCTGAAATACTTCATGAACCAAAGGAAAATAAGCTTATATTCTTACAGTTTTAAAAGTCAAGTGTATTATATTCTAGTTCTTTGTAAATTGCCCTCTGTGTAAGGCATAGATAGTACCACTGAATCAATCACAATGGCCAATTTCCCACCAGACTGGATGTGGGTTCTGAGTTACTCTGTGACTCCACCAGTGAGCATGGCTGGAGAGCATTGTGAGCACGGGAGGCCTGGCTCATCATCTAGGTCTCTCATTCCACAGCTAGAAACCTGAGGTCCAGAGGATGTCATGAGATACACGGGCAGATCTAGACTCCATGTTTCTAACTCCCCAAAGCTGCACTTTCTCTACCATGTTACTGCAAACATGATCACAAGAGAGAGCCACCTGGGTTCAAGCCTTCTCAATGGCCTCTACTGGACCTTCCCAATGCTCTTATTCTTTCAGCTAATAAATGTTCAATTGTCTACTCTCCCAGATGCTGTCCCTGGCACCAAAAACATCAAAGGGTTTAACTTCAATAATCTGTGGTTCTGTAACTCAAAGTGGCTCTAGTCTTCCCTTCAAAATCATAAACTAATAAGACAAGAAACTGTGCTCTACAACTCAAGGCATTATTAACACATACAAGTCAATCAATGGATAAAAAAATAAATCTATGAATGAATACATTGGGCATGGGAGACAAGAAGTTGATCTTATCAAAGAACTAATACATAATCTTGGAAAAGCTGCAATTTGGATAGGAAAATTGAGCTTTCTGTATGAAGGAAAAGACTGGAATTTGGGGTTTTTGAAAAATGTTTGTCTCAAAGTTGGGAGATGGCCAAAGAGTTTTCCACTTTTTTTCCCCCTCTTCCCTGGTTTCAGGATTAAACTATATTTTATTTGATTACATAAGAAAAAGAGAGGAAAGACCTTTGCCTGAATAACAAACCATAGAGCCATGCTTATCTAACGTGTACAAAGAGACATTTTTTTTATCCCTAAAACAAGGTCAATCTGCACACATACATATAAAACGTGGCACCATGTCATGTGGCTCCCTTTCCCAGGTCCTTTGCCTGAGGACGCAGAGCTGGCAGCCTGGCTGGCATTGGCCTGAACATAGACAAAATCCAGGTTTCCCAGGAACTGGCGAGCTGCTCTGTTTCATCTCGACATCTTCAGCAGTTGAGCTGCCTCACATGGTTCCCTGGTTGTCATTCAGTCACAATTCTGACTTTGTTTTGTCTATACAAAGCGGTGGAAGAGCTTCAAGGATCTGAGGGATCAGAGACATAAGTTTAACTTCTGGTGTCTTGTACAAAATTATGCAAAGAGCCCTACTGACCACTCCAGAAACACCTTTGCTCTGCCTGGTCCTGGGTTTGACATCATGTTAACATCCCTGGGGACTTCAGGGTCTCCTGAGATGACAAGTTACACCTGAGCCCTTTAATCAGCCTAATATATAAACACAACTTGGGTCCAGAGACTAAGGTTTTCAACCCCAAATCAGGACCTATGGTCTGGAACGTGATCTAGTAATAGGTCGGTCCTGAAGTATTAATCACTATATTGATTGCTTTGATCACTTATGGGAAACTTTAGTGTACTGGTTTAAATACTGGCTTAGCATAAAAAGATGTGTATGTGAACACTGGTTCAGTCCACATGTTAACAAATTTCCCTTGGATGAATAAGAGTTGTGGTAGACAGAATAATGCTTTCACTGCCGTTACCACTACCAAAAATGTTCACAACCTAGTGGAACCTGTGACTATGCTACCTCACATGGGGAAAGGGAAACAAATTAGATGAAGAACCTTTATATGAGATGATGGTCCTGGATTAGCCAAAGGAGACCAAGGTAATCACAAAGGTTGCTATAAGAAGGAGGCAGGAAGAAGTTTCAGAATCAAAGGAGGAGATGTGACTATAAAAGCAGGGGATGTAATCAGAGATTCCAAGATGCTTAGGAAGGGATTACAAGTTAAGAAATGGAGGAGGCCTCTGTAAGCTGGGGAAAAAAAGAAAACGAAGTTTCCCCTAGAGCCTCCACAGGGGTACAGCCCTGCCGACAACTTGATTTTAGCCACATAAGACTGAGTTTGGATCTCTGACCTCCAGAACTGTGAGAGAATATATTTGTACTGTTTTAAGCCACTTAGTTTGTAGTAAATTATTACAGCAGCAATAGGAAACTAATACAACAGCTAGTATCAATCACTTTTTCTAACCTGAGCACAAATGATTTTTCGAACATGGATTTGATAACCAAAACAGAATATGAACTCACTGGCTGTTTGAGGAGATGGGCCAAGACGACAATGAGAATGAGATGAAGAACTCAGAATGAAGACTAGGAGAATACATTGTATTTTATAATCCCCCCTACATCTTACTTGTTAGATCAAAAGTAAGTAACACTGATTTATTTCAAAAAGAACTTCTAGGTTACAACTGGAATCAGTATTCAGTTCAGCCCCAAATTCCTTTTTAACAACCTCAATATCTGAAGCACTAAATTAGGATACAAGTAAAAACCTTCAGGTCTTATAAGATGTTTTTGATTCATTAGCCTTTTTTTCTATTACACTTATTCCATCAGGAACATAAACTAAACACATTTGTATTTCTAAACATTCTCACACAGTAATAGTTAAAACAAAAAGAGCTTCAGAATTAACACTCTTTGGACTAGAAAATTCAGTTAATGAAAATATTCATTCCTCAAGCTTCTGTTTTAATCAAAGTTTTATTTGAACATGGTAATAGGTGTAGTAAATCACAATGCTGAGACAGAGGGAACTATTTTTGCACTATGAAGCATGGACCTCAGTGCAAAAGAGGTCTTCCGGGCCCACATCCCACCCCACCATTCTCTACTCCGTTGTCCTATTTGATTATCTTCATTGACAGTCTGAGTTTACAGTTTTATTTGCATATCAGGTTTCTGACCATTTCTAGAAAGTCAGCCCTATAAGAACAGGAAATTCCTTAGTCGCTGCCACCTCCACAGTATGCAGAACAGTGCCCAGCACATAGTAGGAGCTCAATAAATAGTCATTGAATAAAGAAATTATTAGAAATTCCCCCAATGGAGCAGCACTGTGTGGAACCTCATGGAATCCTCCTGACGACCACATTAGAATGAGGACGTCATTTTCTTATTTTCTACATGAGGCTGGAAGGGACAACACTTCTCAGTAGTTCACAGAATTCGAACTAGAAGCCAGAAGACTAGCTTTTTCTCCCCAGTGGTTAGGTGAAGATGGAAGGATGGTGAAAGAAAATATGGAAGGGCCAGACTAATTTTTAACCGAGAGCGACAGTTGGTCAGTTAGGAACGGAGACTTTTGCAGAGGCTCCGCCTCACCACAGGGGCCTTGCATTTTCCAGCTTTAGTTGCCTTGTACTCTGCTCAGAGGTGCATGCCTGCCTGGGTTTCATTTCTCCTGAGAAACCGTTACCAAGTTCTGTTCCTTTTCAGCGCACTTCCTTCACACACCTAGTCAGAGAAGGCCTTGGGTCTCCGAAAAAGATGCTGAGGTGTGACTATCCTCTCTCTGGAACCTTATCCACACTGACCGGTAACTGGCCCAGTATGACGGTGATGCCTAGCCACAGGAAGCTCCCCGTACCTACAAACCTCTCCTCTAACAAACCCACGATGCCGATATTTCCACTACTAGAATTCAACTTTTGGTTGAAGCATGGTGTTTTCAGGAGACACCTGTTAAAATACAGAATTATTTGTTTATTTGTTTGTTTATTGATTATTCACAAACACTCCTTAATGATTTGAAGTGAATTATTTTATTAAATTAAACATCTGAGAGCAGATTCCGAGGGAATAAGAGCTTGAACAGGGAAGTTTGATTGGGGAGGATGGGAAGGCAATATTGGGAGGGAAGAAAAGGAAAGAAAGAAAGGAACATGTGTTGACTTATTGGCTAAGATACCCAGCAATGTACTCGGAGTTCTGAAGAAGATATAACATAAGTGTGATCCTCATTATTGTGGAGTCACTGTGTATTTATCAGGCACGTTTAACTGATCTCAATTTAAAATGAGAGAAATAGGTGGAGAATAAACTTATATTTACATACCACAGATACTGTGGGATTCCTGGCATTTTGCCAAAATAGTGTATGCCCCAGCAGTGAGCTGAGTGCATTTGCTGGTCTCACTGGTTTGGCCCATGAGCCTCGCATGGTGTGAGCAGCTCCCCAGGCTGAGAGTGATTCTAGCGTTTAGAACTACTAATTTTTGCCCCATACTATATGGCCCCCAGGAAGACTACTATGCCAAGTATTGAACTAAAGACGCATTACCAGCACTGAAGAAAAAAAACCGTGTGGAACTTATGGCAAATAATGACTGTCTTTGAAGTCGATTCCTCTCATTTTCCCACACTCCGCACCCAATTCACTAGCTCTCCCTCCAAAGAGTGAACTGAATCTGCTGCTCCTTCCCATCTCCATCGCCACCCCAAGCCCGAGCTGTCAGCATCTCAAGCCCACACTGCTGCAAACTTCCTCACTGGTCTCCCTGCTGTCCATTTATCACCCTGCTGTCATCTGCCCTCCCCACAGCTGCCAGAGAGAGCTTTAAAAGGGAATTCAGCACACTACCTGCCCCTGCTCAGAAACCTCCCAGCTTACCATGGAAACAAGCCCTATATGATCTAATTCCCAGCCTCTTTGGAGAAGGCTTTCCTCATAGCTTCCTATCACGGCCCAAGTCTTTGAATAGCACTTAATGCTGTGTGATGACTCCATCAAATGGGTAAGCCGCCAAAGAGCAGGACTTTACCTGTCTTGACCACCTCTACATCTCCAGTGTAAAAAGATGCTTGTTATATATTGGGGGCTCCAAGGGAACCTCCATAAGTGGTTGTCAAGAACATACCTATTATCTTTGTTTTTTGTTTGCTTGTTCATTTTGGAACCTGACCCCTGGAAACAGATGCAAAAGAATTAGATATTTTATAGATGAGGAATTGAGGCCTACAGAGATGAAACCATTTGCCCAAGATCTCATAGCTATAAACGGTAAGTTGGGTTTTAAATCCAGGTCTGTCTGATTCTAAGTAACAGGCTCTTTCTCCCATGTCACAGAAACTTCTTAGGGGTTGGAAACACAGACCAGGGTGGAACCAGCCTGGGAAGCACTGCAGTGAGGAGCCTGAAGGGCAAGGCTGTTGGAAGGAGGCGAAGCTGGTCTTTGAGATGGAGATGAAATGAGAGCCACTGTGATGAGGGGTTCAGGCTCAGGCTACCATCATCAGCTGATTGACCTCACAGGAAACTTCAGTCCTCTGAGTTTCTGCTTCCTCCACTGGAAAACGAGGACTATAATATCTGCCTCACATAATGGTTGTAAAGACTTCATGAGATACTATACTTACTGTGTTTAGCAAGGCACCTGGCACACAATAAGCCCTTAATAAACAGTAGTATCATCATTAGTATCATCTGAACAGACTTAACACATTCAGAGTTTCCTTCAAAATCACTCTAGTACAGCCTCTGCCAGTAATGGGTCCTCCTTTCATCCAGAGCTTCAACTGTGCAGGACTAGGAGTGTATTCTTTTTTGGAAGACATGAGGGAAAGGGTCCAGAAAACATACACATATAGCTTGAGGGAAATGAGAACTAGTCTCTTACTTTTTAACAATCAACCCAAGTCTTGGTGTATACACATAGAGCTAAATCTGACTTGATTTTCACCATCATCTCCCCCGATCCCACTACCTTTCAACTGATTGTGTTCATTATTAACTTAGCCAGGGTGGTTTATGCCGAAAAGAATCAGTTTTACATGTTTAGTATGACTTAGATAAAATGTTAATCAGATTACAGTTTTAGCTGGGGGAAAGTTATAATCCATCTTGCTATTCCACCACATGCAAACACATCACATGGATAGGGCCATGTATGTTTTCCCTTAATAGGGCTGGCATCCTTCTCTTGTTAGGTGTCTTTCATGTTTCAAAATCTTTTTAAGTGAGTTCTGTCTACTCCTTCTCTCACTATTTTGTAGGTCTCAAAATCCTTAAAGCATCCCCTAGAGAGTCAGTCTCATATATAGTGAAGGATCTGAGAGATCTGGGGGAATAACAGCTGGGTTTTGTCTTTGTTTTTATCAAAACACATTCCAGCCTACTTTCTATGATTTTTAAGGAAGTATATTCTCTGCTTCAAGAGAGCAGACGATGGCCAGTCTCAGCTCAGAACAGATTAAGTTCAATATGGCAGGTGGAACACCTCAGAGTTGGAGTGTCGGCCTTTACAGCATACAAGTCCCCATTTGGATATCACACACAGAAGAAAAAAAGTGCCCTAAAATGTCTGTTTGAGTTAACTTCGAAGGACCAATGACAAATGAGTCTTTGGTGTGGCCCCTGAGGGCAAGGTCTGTCAACAGAAGATGCTCTTTTACAATAGAATAGGGGGAGACAGAATTGGGATGATACTTAAGACAAGCAAATTTAAAGACCATTGAGCTAGCCAAGAGGCACAAGCCAGGAATGTGACTGTGTAACTCACTTAACTTTTGTGAGCTGTAGCTTTCAAATCTATAACAAGGAATTCATTTTTTAAGTCCTTTCCAACTTTTATGATTTTCTAGTTTTGAGTTTTAGAAGAAAGTTCTTGATAGAAATATCCTAAGAATAATTGACAACTATCCCAGCATGAGCAGTCAGGGGTTTGTGTTAATTTGTTCATAGTCTCAGTTAGATTTACATTTGTGCCTTTGACAAAACAAGTATTGGCTTTTTAGATTTTTAAATTACCATGAGACTAGAGTATTGACATGGCTCTCAGAGCAATCTTAGAGCACAGGGAACTGCTAATGATTCTAGCAATCTTGCTGTAGGTTATTCATTCTTTGGTATTTGGTTTGACATTTATTTTTCTTTTTCAGTCATATTGATTTAAATATCATTAGCCCAAAAATGCACCAAAGGGTAATTGCATTGACTATTTTGGCTCTACTCAGTTATTATTTTGCAATTTGTCTTTTATGGCAAAACTTCCTTTGTGAACAGGCAAGGAGGGCTGATTTGAGTTTTAGTCATGCTTTCCAAGCAAGTGTAGAGTCTATTTTTAATGGAGCAGAAGTAAATCACAGTATAGGAGAAAACACTTGCTAAATAGCAAGTGGCTGATTTGGAACTGTCTGTTCGAAAGACTGTGTGTTATGAAAAGAACGAATGGAGCTATTGAACTGTATTATATTAAAAAGACAAAATTTGTAAACCAATTCTGATAAAATTGTTTAATTTCCATTGAAAAATCTCCTTGATTGATTATGCATTGCACGACATGAGTTAATTTAAAATGCAAGTAACCCAAAAATTTCTGAGTCCACCAAAAAGGACAGAAAGAATCTTTTGGGATACAGGACTGTCTCCAAATCTCCCATGTGGTCAGAGCCTAGAAAAAAGAAAAGAATAAAAAAGCCTCTGTCACCTAGGGATTTCAACATTTTGGTAAACTTTTTTGAAGTTTACTTTTTCTAATTGAGAATTCAAATCTGGTGGAGATTAGGTTTGTATCGATGGAGTCTCCTACTATCATCTTATCCTTCTTAAATATCTGTCTTTATACTAATGTGCATTTATTTAGGCGAAGGGAAGCTCTAACCTGGGCCTAACTCTCCACTGAAGCAGTTTTCCACACAGCCTTTCTGCTGAGTTTGCGTTGTGGATCTTATTTTTGTAATTAATATGCCAATGCCCTGTCTTTTAGACAAAAAAAGAACCAATCACAATGTGGCAAAAGTAGACAGCAAGGGATAAAAACTAGGAACAAAAGCAAAAATAAACAAATGGGACTACATCAAACTAAAAAGCTTCTATGCAGCAAAGAAACCTACAAAATGAAAAGGCAACCTATGTAATGGAAGAAAATGTTTGCAAATCAAATATCGGATAAGGAGTTAATATCCAAAATATGTAAGGGACTCATACAATTCAACAGAAAAGAACCAAACAATCCGATTTTAAAAATGGGCAGAGAAACTAAATAACCTTTTCCCAAAGAAGACACAAATAGCCAACAGGTACATGAAAAGAGGCTCAACAACACACATCATTAGAGAAATGCAAATCAAAACCATAGTACAATATCACCTCACACCTGTCAGAATAGCTATTCTCAAAAAGACGAGAAGTAACAAGTGTTGGCAAGGATGTAGAAAAAAGAAACCCTTGTGTACTGTTGAATGTAAATTGGTATAGCCACTATGGAAAACAGCATGAAGTTTCTTCAAAAAAGCAAAAATAGAACTACCGCAAGACCCAGCAACCCCACTTCTGGATATTTATCTGAAGGAAACAAAAACACTATCTTTAAAAGATATCTGTATTCCCATGTTTATCGCAGTATTATTTACAATAGTCAAGACATGAAAACAACCTAAGCGTCTATTGACAGATGAATGGATAAAGATGATGTGATATATAATGGAATATTAGTTGGCCATAAAAGAAGGAAATCTGCCTTTTGTGACAACATGAATGGACCTCGATGACATTATGCTAAGTGAAGTAAGTCAGACAAAGAAAGACAAATACTGTGTGATCTCATTTATAAGTGGAATCTTTTTAAAAATGCACTGATAGATATAGAGAACAGATTGGTAGTTGCCACAGGTGTGGCGTGGAGGGTGTGCAAAATGGATAAAGGTGGTCAAAAGTCACAAACTTCCAATTATAAGATAAATAAGTTCTGGGGGATATAACGTATGTGGCGACTAGGTAACAACACTGTATTGCACATTTGAAAGTTGGGAAAGTAGATCTTGAAAGTTCTCATCACACAAAATATCGCAGCCATGTGAGGTGATGGATGTTAATTAGATTTATTGTGGTGATCATTTTGCATTATATACATGTATCAAATCATTATGTTATACACCTAAAACTAATACAAAGTTATATGCCAATTATATCTTAATTAAATTCTTTTTTTAATAAAAACTCATATATTTTTTTAGAGATTCCGTTTTGTGAGGAGTTTGTGTACTTTTACTCTCTACCCACCCCTTGCCTCTCAGTCTTCCTCTCCCTGGCCTCTAGAATTTCTCCCTATTCTAGGGGTCACTCTTTTTTCATTCGAGTCTCCAAATCTGAAACTCGAGGTTTGCAACACCAGCTATCTCAAGAAATGTTGGCATATTCTCCCAAGAATCCTAATTGATTCAAGTTACAGTTTAAAAACTGTATTTTTCTTTCTTAAAAATTGGGGGGAGGCTCTGATTTCCAGCTCCAAATGTAAGGAGCCTGGAGTTTGCCATCCCATCATAACAACAATGAAAAAGCTGAACGGGCCGAAAAGTCAACAACTTTGATTGGATCCGTAAGAGATGAGGGGGCACAAGGCAAACTGCTGCCCTCAAGATTGGGAAGACAGACAGGAGAACACGGGCAGTCATGGTTTATAGGATATATACAAAAAATCACATGTATGTAAAATGAGAGTGGCATTAACAGAGACGACTGTTGTACTCCTGGGAGCAGGACTTTTCAAACTTTAAGAAACTGTTAAACTATTAAAGCACTATCCAGGCCTTAGAGGATTAGACTGAGGGTCTTAAACTTTTTTGTGCCCTTGGCCATATTGGCAGGTGATACAACTCCTTAAATTACCAGCTGCAGGCAGCCCAGTTAGCCAGAACAAAAACAACATTGGCCCTAAACAGATGGACAACAGTCCCACTTGGGGCAAATCATTAATGAGGCTGTTAGCAAGCACCTTTTATTATTAGCTCTTGCCAGAAATTACAGTCAGGATACCGTTTTATATACAAGATGAATTGGCCATGGGAATCTTGCTAATCTTGAGGTTCAGTTTCCAGTTAGGCTGCAGTTGCCCTAAAGAGGCTCAGTCTGATTGGTTAAGCAGGTTACATTGCCTAGCCAATCAGAATCTTCAAGAGGCCTGTTGTAATTTTGTATCACCAGGCTGCTGCAGTGGCTTCTGGCAATGAAGGTCAGAATGAATCTTGAATGTATGTACTGTTGTAACCTCTTTCCTTCTCCAAAAGGCCAAATTACCCTCTTACTTACTTTCCTTTCCTTAAAGACCTAAAGTAATAACCTCAAAGCTATTGTAGAAAAAAAGATAGCGTTAAGATTTTTGCCCTTTGGGCAAAGCGGCAAAGATTACCTCTGAACTCTTCTCTGCCTCCTTCCCACTCCAGGACCCAGGAACAGTCATGCCTCTCAGTCCTTCAGATATTTCACAACCTTGTATATCACTCAACCATCTTCCTCCCTGCAACCCCTTTCCTTCTCTATATAAAATTCAACTCTATAGTTGAATGTTAAAAGTCGCTTTCTGCCAAGACTTTTTTTTTTTTTTTTTTAAAACATCTTGTGTATGTGACACTGCCAGGCTGGGATTGACTTACCAAATAAAAGGACATGAAAAATCCACAGAGTCGGATCAATCTTTAATGAAAAACCAACAAACATTAAAAAGCTGCCACTAAGCAGCTAGGGGTTGAAGGCAACTCGAGCTAATTGGCACCCACAGTGCCTTCACTGGCTGCCAAGTTCCAGAGAACTGGCTCTCAATCCAACTCCCCCAAATTAGGCCAGTTCTCTACAGGGCTTGCGTTGCTATGTTGCTAATTAAGGTGATGCAGAGCATCCGTATCCAAGAAGAGTTTCTTCTAGACATAGATGCTTCCTGAAATCCAGGATTTTTCAATGCTCCCCCAAATTCTAGCAGCCATTGTGTAACTTGCATTGATCAGTGGTGAAGAAATTACTAAACAGTCTTCGTCTCACTAAATGGTGCAATAGCAATTCTCTAATGATTTGGAGACTGAAAGAATGGAGAGATATTTGGAGTAAGAAATAGATTTTATATGGATAGAGTAATATAAAATGATTTATGAAATTGGAACCCTTTAAAAGATAAAAATAGAATGATGTTTTTTGTAAACTTCCAATTCTCAGGGTTTTTCTAATCAACTTATTTTTAGAGCACTCTTTCTCATCCTAGCTACGTAGAATCCCTTGCCACCGGTGGGGTACTGGCACCCAACGCAGAGCAATCATTCGGAAACTCTGGAGACGGAGCCCAAACATCAGTAATTTCCCTTCAAATCTCTCTAGTTGATTGTAATATGAGGCTAGGGTTGAGAACTGCTGTTCCACAGGAATGAAGTTTGTCGTTTAAAATAACAATTTTTAAAAATGTAGAATGGAAAAACAAGGTGCTATATAGAACTTTGAAAAACCTGATTGTTACAATTCCTATTTAGCTTCATGGCTTTGGATATATCCTTTCATAGGTACTTTTTACTGGAAAAAATTAGTAAGTTTCTTAGACATATTGAGAAAATTAGTAGGACAATGTATTAGTCTGCAGGGGCTGCTGTAACAAAAATCTATAGACTGAGTGGCTTACACAATAGAAACTTGTTGTCTCATAGTTCTAGAGTTAGAAGTCCAAGATTAAGGTGTCAGGAGGGTTATCTCTTCTGAGGCTTCTCTCCTACAGTTATAGATGGCTATCTTCTTGTGTCTTTACACGGTCTTCTCTCTGGACACCTGTGTGTCCTATTCTCTTTTCATAAAGACATCAGTCATATTGGACTAAGGGCCACCTACGTAACTTTATTTTACCTTTATTGAACCTTTAAAGATCCTATCTCAAAATCTGGTCATCTTCTGAGATACCAGGGGTTAGGATTTCAATATAGGAATTTGGGGAAGATATATTTCAGTCTCTAACAGTCTGAAGTAATAATAGATTTTTGGGGGGTGTGGTTAGGGAAGGTAAAAAATTCCTTTTAAAAAAGTTTATTTTTAAAAAAAAAATGTTGAGAAATAAACAAAAAGTTGCCTGGGCATGTGTAATATAAAGATCTTGAACCATGGCCCATCGTGATGGGAAGATTGTGCTCAAGGAAGGAAGTCTCAGGACCACTGAAACCCCAGTGGTGAGCATTCCAGGAGATGCCTTGTAAAGATGTAAAAGATCACCTACTCATCTGAATCCTTCAATTGCTTCCATTGTTCAGAATGCCCCAGACAGCCTAGGGTGTTACAAGAGCATGGTGTAATCGACTTTCCCTTCCCAAGAGGTCTCTCCTTTCTTGGCTCTTCAATACTTATAAAATTTATATTAGTCTTAAAGGTAAAGCATTGTGTACTATATGTGAAGGCTTGATGCTCTTGAATTCTAGAGATCTGCTTAGTTGAATTATTTAAAAAATAATTTTTTGACCTTAGTAATCCATTTTCTAAATTTACAGTTCTTGGGAAATACCACCTCTATAGGTTTGCCCTTAGACACTGAATTTAGCTTTTATAAATTTAATATTTCCAGACAAGGGAATATGTGCAAGAATATAGAAGCAAAGCAGAGAGGTGTGTGTGGTGTTGCACAGATAAAGGAACATAGAACCAGGAAAAGCAAAACGTAGGTCATGGCACTGTCATAGAGGATACCATCTACTGGGGTTGTGGATTTAGAAGACCTACTTTAGACAGGTGATATTCTAAGTTTCTGTTTGAATAAACTCCCAGTGCCTTGACTTAACCTGCATAAAGAGCAAAAATAATTACCATTTTGTACAAATTCTATGCTCTAAATCAATCACTATATCATTCCTTTAGCAAATTGTTTCTGAGAACACAAGGTGTGTGTGGCACTGTCCAGAGATCTGTGGCCAACCCCAAAAGGCATAAGATATACCCACTATTCTCAATGAGCTTAGAGTTTAGTTGAGCAGACAACAAATACACAAGTTCAAAGATAAGCAACACCATGAAACTTACAGAGCAATGCAAAAGCTATCATTGGGTAATGGTATATATAGCCATGTAATGCCCTAAAGGAAAAATTTCATCCTTTTAGAACTAAAGGCTGAAGTAAGATATAAATTCAGAGCCATCTGGTAGGCTAGGCAAGGAAAATGGAGAAGAGAAACTTCGAGAATGGAAAAGCAAAAATAAAATGGACTAGCCATGTTTGCTTGTTTGTTTTTCACTGGTTTGTTTTAGATTGCATTTATCAGATTTAGGGTTCAGAAGAAAATCACTAAACATGCTTATAATATAATAAAATGCAAGTCCAATTTCAGTCAATCTTTCCATTTCTAACAGGTCTTTCTTTCATTCTTGTTCCCACTCCAAACAAGTAGTCAAACAACATATGACTTAATGACAAGCTCACACTATGAGCACTGTCAGAGGGAAACTAGATCTTGGCTAGGGGCATGGTCATTTAAAAGAGTCTAGTTTGGTCCTCAACATAAACTGGTCATTACAGAACATGTGAGACCTGACCCTCCTTCAGGAACCTGCCCAGTGTGGCTAAAATTGGCCTCCTGAATTAGACATTGCTAAGGAGAGAAAACACACTAGGGACTGAGGGACTTTCAAAAGTCTTTTCTTTCTCTAAAAGGACACTAAGCCAAAATCAGCAACCAGAGTAGACTCAAGTTTATAAAAGCTATCTAGATTCTACCTCAGGAATGCGAAGGAAACTCAGGTCTTGCCTAAGCAATATCTTTTTATCCAATTTGCTCTAAAAAAGAAAAGCTACTGTTGTGTTTGGTTTGCCATCCCTTTCCTGCTATATTTTTAAAAGGTCTGTGACTTTAAAATAAATGCTAAGTACATGGAATACCATAGGAGATGACTGTTTAAACAATGGAAGACTTTCTCACTCCGTGTCCCAGGCTTCTACACAGGGGATGGTGCCAACCTGCCCTTTGGACCTTGGAATGAGTGAGTACATGGGGGCATGATCTGCCTGTCCCTTATCACTCAGAGAGCAGTGTGTCCCTCTATTCAGCTGACTAGGCCAGCAAGCCATTGTGCAATTTGTTCTCACTCACACGGACCCCAGGCTATTGCTACACTGTCTTTTTCTTAGAAACACATCCAGTAAGGAACAGTGTTCGAGATCCTAATTTCTCCCTTCTGGAACCTCTACCTTTACAAACTCTTATACTTCCTAGACAATAAAACCATCAAGAGAAACCTGTATCATGCCACTTTCTGGATGGCATACTCTCTCTGACTTTCCAGTCAGTCAGGAGGACCTAAGAGAAGTGAACACAGATGGTTCTATGAACCAACTAGACGACTCCCACGTGTGGCTTTGGTGGCATCTGTGCATATTCCCAGGGAGCCTGGACAGGGTCATCACAGGAGTAATGGAGCTACTGTTACCCTACTCCAGCTCGTTTCTACCCTGTGGGGATACAGCCCCTGGGTTATCTTAGCAGTTGTCAAGGGAAGCTCTAACTGGAGCTTATTGTGAGATGTTCTGATTTTTCAGGGTTGGCTCAATTTTTTAAAACACTGTGAAAGCCAAACAAAATATGTCTGAGGGTCATGTTCAGCTTTCAGGCTGCCAGTGCGAAACCTCTGCCACACTCACAGCTCCCATCTTGAGTGGGACTAATACCTCCCGTTCACATGGGCATTAACGGTTAATGGGAGCATATGGAGCCTTTAGTGTGAATGCCTACCTGGTTTACCTTCGTATTTTAGAAAATCAGCACGGAGGTGTGGATGCCAGGAGTTGGCTACATTAATCTAGTTTGATTTCACATTCTGTGTTTGTACAAGAGACAGCGGACTCACCACACAGTGGACTTACAAATGGTGGATGTCTGCTCTGCCTGGGGGGAGAGGAGATACAGGAGGCCATCAATCGCCGCTTCCTCTTTTCTCCCTCTGGCCTCAGTTAAAGAGATGTCAGGCTAGATGGAAGCAACTTAGACATTCCTGATTGGGTGAATTTGGGGGAAAGCTGTGGGTGAGCCATATGGATAAATTCTTACTCAACTGAGACATTGGCAGGGATGATATATTGCATAGAAACTGCAAAAAACTGCTATTCAGTTTGGGTATCCTCTCCCTGCCTGGCTAGACACTATCTCTCATCTCCTGCCTCTTTGTAAGCCTCCTATACCCGTGCTACATACAGGTGTGTTGCTCTGCAGCTGCCCAAAACACCTCGCAATCCCACCTCCATTCACATACCAACACGCTGGGCCTTATATCAAAATTTCCACTGCCTCCTGCCTAACCCAAGTTTGCTCTAATCATCCAATTTCAATAGTGGGAAGCTAGAGGTCACTTCAACTTCTAGAGCAACACTGTCTAAATCAAATATTATGTGAGCCAAATGTAATTAAAAATTTTCTACTAGCCTCATTTCAACAAGTAAAAAGAAAGAGGCAAAAAATTTTTAATAATATATTTTATTTAATCCAATATACCCAAAATATCATCATTTCAACATTTAATTGATATTTTTAAAAATTATTGATGATATATTTTATATTTTTTTGGTATCAAGCCTTTGAAATCTGGGGAGTACGTTATGCTTTATAGCATGTCTCAATTTGAACTAGCTACATTTCAAGTGTTTAAAAGCCATATGAGACTAGTGACTACTGTTTGAATAGCACGACTCTGGAATTTGAAGAAATTTCCCTAATACAGTGATTAAATTTTCACCTCCAAGCCTTTGTTAATGATGCAATTCAATTGTCTAAAACATTCTATACTGACATATTTGAATAAAAATTCAAAATGTTTTTGACAAATTAAATTGGTACATTGAATCTTGCAAAGTGAATATCAGCTAGGCTAAATGTAAAATTCTATATTCAGACTTATGAAAGTCAAACATAAATATAGAATGAGGGAGACTGGCTTGGTAATTCATGTAAAAAAATCTGTTTCTAAGAGCCATACTGTAATAGGATTTTTAAAAAATGACACATTCAATATGTTACTACCCAGAACACAGGAAATAATTGGTCAGATCTCCAGCTGGATTAAGCGCATCAGCTATGCAGGTGTCCAGGGCTCCAAACTCTAAGATGCTCAATATCATAGGATGTGTAAGAAGAAAGAGAAAATATCATTTACCAGAATACGTGGTTGAACCTGATACTTTCTGATAAACTCATTGGCATGAGAGCTGAGCTCTCTGAGGTTATGCTTGAGTTCCAATTGAGGGTCACTAAGTGGCTTTTGAGGAGTGTTTCTGTTTCTGTTTCTAGAGACCATAACTAATACGCACACTTATATTTTTTCCCTTATATATAACTCTATGAAAGCTATAAGGAGGCAAGTTTTAATTAAATATCAAAAAGAACTTCCTCAATATTAGAATGCTATTAGTTGAAAGCTGGTTTTGCCTTTTGGGTTGTGAGGCAGTGAGCTCCCTCATCTCCAGATATATGCAGAGGGAGGCTAAATTTGTCAAGGTTGTAGAGATTCTCACTTTTTTTTTTTGAATAGTTAAGCCCCAAAACTTTAAGATCTCCTTTCCAGCCTTAATATTCTCAACTATAAAGAAATTTAAAGGGTTAGGATTTACATTTTAAAAGAACAATTCTTTAAAAATGTCAAAGTAGACAGAGCACATGGAGAAATTTCAGGTTTTTCAGGTAACTTGCCAAATATCAAAATGACTGTTATAGTTGTCCTCAGCCCCAAGCAGGTTAAGGGGGAAAAATACCTGGATTAAGTCTTTCAGCTCCACACACTTGCTATTGCTTCATCAGCACAATCCCCACCCCCAGCTTTGTAAACTTTTACACAGGTTCCTCTTAAACAAGCAAAGAATTATGTCTGGGAGAAGTGTGAGGGATGGCTCAGGAAAATCTGACTAATGAGAAGAAAGAGTGTAGAGAGTCTTCCGTGAAATGCAGACTTTTTGCTCAACCTTCCTTTTGTCTATAGAAAAATCCCTTAAACTAATTTGGTCAGAAGGAACAATCATTGCTGTTTGTTTAGTCAACTACTCCTTTCCAAGAATGCATCTAATTATGACTGGGCAAATAAAAATTCAGGTTACCTTTGTTAAAAGATAACTAAGCGTATTAAAAATTTTAAGAGTTTATTTGAGCAAACATCAGTTTGAATCGGGCAGTGCCAAACAGGAAGTGGTTAAGAATGCTCCATCTATAGGGGCTTGGGGAAAGATTTTTATAGGAAAAGGCAGAAGCAAAGCAAGGAAATTCTTTGATTGACCTTAGCTTAAGCATTTGGATTATTTGGAAAAGCTTAGTTGGTTGTTTGTGACTGGCTGTCCTTAGATTTCAATTTCTTAACTGTGATACATTTGCAGGCTTTGGTTTTGGTTTGCTTGGTAGGCTTCTAAGGTATTAAAAACCGTTTAATCTAATGGACTCCTTGTTTAATTGATTTAACAGTTTCTACCTTTATAGCCAAAATTATTGAATCCGCAGCTGCTCCAGGTCATCTCCCATCTTTAATCGGGTCCATTTTCAGAATATAGAAATAGTGAAATTGTTTTTCAAGGGACAAACTGAGAACAGTATTGCCACTATGTGCTTCTAACACAGAAAGTACACATTAATACATACTTGAGATGTCAGCTTAGAAGAATGACTTGATATAAAAAAAAAGACCATTGTGTTTCCAACCCCAATGGTCATTTCTCTGACCTCATCTTACTCAACCTTTCAACAATGTTTAATCTAGTTCGCCACTTCCTATTTCTTGAGCTACTTTGTTCTCTAGTCTTCCTTAAGATCACACTCCCGTGGTAGTGTATTGTTGGCCCAACTATTCTGTGCTTGTCCCTGTGAGAGGATTATACCTCCCCGCACTAGTTACAACAAGCTTGACCATGGAAGGTAGGTGGGAAAGATAGATGCCACAACACTCTATATGTTTAGTGACTAGATTCAGGAATTCCCAACATCGCCTCACAATCTACAGCTGATATCTGAACTGAATATTTAGAATTTATTTCTTTTATCTTAGGATATTGATTTTCATTAAGTTGTAAATTTTCTTAGATGAAGAAACCTTTAAACACATTTAAAAGGAAGAGGGGAATTAACATTTATTGAACAGCTAATCTGTGACAAGTCCTGTATTAGAAACATTAGATATATTATTATCTTATTTCATCATATAGTCCTATCATTATTTCCATTTTCCAGATGGGAAAACCAAAGCTCAGAGAGGTTAGATAAATTGACCTCTTATAGATGGTTAAACAGATAGTAATTGGATTAGGACTGAGTCTGCATGCGTCCTAAGCCATAGTTCTTTTCACTCTACTATGTTGGCCCTGTTTTGTCATAGACATTGAGGTTAGAATAAAGGTTGTAATGAGAGGAGAGAGCAGAAAGTTAGCACACATCTTCATGGATGTACCCTATGGACCCAGGTTGGGGAAAGAAACTGGTTATGCTGATTTAGAATTCTAGATGATTAGAACTGGAAAGAACCTAAGATATCATGTGACAAAGGAGACAGATCTTACTCCTCAAGCTTGAAAAAGAAAAAAAAAATTTTGATAAGACATTTAGTACTTGCAAAAGTAAAAGGAAGAAAAAACCAATTAACAAAATGCAAGCAAACATGAACATAAAATTATGAAATAATCCATCTTATTTCAATTGTTTGCTGGGTTTTGTTTTTATTGGTGATGTTGCTTGTGGACATATGTGCTTATGATTTTACATTACAAAGATAACATGGCCATAATTTCTGCTGATAAATTATTCCTACTTCATATAATGAGATGAAACATAAATATTTTATGTTATTCTATAGGGAAGCCACGATTTCAGATGTTCCTTCACTTCAGTCACTCACTTATTCCTTCAATAGATATTTATTTAGTACTCCCTACGTACTAAGCACTGTTCTGGGAGCTGGAGATATAATTATGAACAAAACAAAGTCCCCATTCTCATGGAGCTTATAGTCTAATGGGAGAAAACAAACCATAAACAATAAAATATAAGTATCTAACATGACAGATGATGATAAATAAAGCAGAAGAAAAATTCAGCAGGGTGGGGAGATAAAGATCACAGGGGTAGGGAGTGGAAATTGTTGTCATTTTCCTAAATTGTTGTAATTTTCAGGATGATCAGGAGGGTCTCGCTAATAGGCGGATATTTGAGCAGAGTCTAGAAGAAAGAAAAAAGATAAGACATGCACTTATCTGGGGAAGAACATTCCAATTAGAAGGAAGAGCAAGTGTAAAAGTCCTGAGGTGAGAACATGCTTACTTAGCATGTTCAAAAACAGCAAAGAGACCCGTGGGGGCAGAGTGGTGAGAGTAAGGATAATACGGTTGTTGATGAGGATTGACAGGTATCAGGAAGTGCATAGATCATGTAAGGCTTTATAGGTACAGTGATCATACATCTCATTTGTCAGAGGTAGCCCTGTTTATGCCTGCTTTTCTCTGATAATTTGTAATAATTTTCCCTTTGATTCTTAAACTATCCCTGTTTGTAGGGTAAGTTATATGATTACTCTACTTATGGGCCATTTTGTGGATTTTGGCTTTTGCTCTGAGTAAAGGGAGAAGCCACTGGAAGATTTAAAGCAAAGAAGCAACATGCTATGGCTTTCATTTAAAAGGAAGGGGGCACTGATGAAAGCAGGGAGATCTGTGGAAGTTTTCTTCAATAATCTAGGCAAGAAACTGGTGGCTTGGGCTGGGACAGAATTAGTAAAGGAGCAGTGGAACTCTGAATATATTTTAAAAGTAAAGCCTACAGGATGTACTTATAGATGGCACTGAGGAGTGAGGGAAAGAGCAGATGAGATCCCAAAGGAATGTGTTTGGAACTCCTAATTCGTTATGTTTGGTTTCCATAGCACCTTCACACATCATGGATCTGTTTTGCTTGAAGTTTAGGTTTTGGCATAATCGTTGTTGATGTGAAGAAAATATCCACCCCCCAAAATAGACAATCTACTAAATAGAGATTATGATCTTGGAGCCCAAATATCTACTAAATGAAAAGTAATCTGTTATTGGCATCTTTCTGGCCTAAAATTATAACTGGCACAGGCTTTATAGAGCAGTTCAGGGCTGTTCAAAGTTGTTGCTGATTCATATAGGTCATGTGGCTCAAAGGATAGATGCTTCATCAGCTTTCTGACTCCATAAAAAACCAGTCTGAAGTTTTGGGATAAAATTCTGCTTGCCGAATCTAGTTAATCTCCTTTTTGCTGAACATGTAATTCTACACAGACGTTTTCCAACAAAAGAAGATACATAGAGCAGATGACTTCACTTGTGCCAGGGTCTCAGTGACAATGAGTCTGTCCTGCCATTTAAGGTTGACGAAGGATCACTGAAGACTGGTAACATTGTCAAATGGCAAGGTGTGACATATGCCTTGTCTAAATCTCAAAACTATAAAGTTGTTTAAGAGTATTGAATAATTGCCTTGTCTAAATCTCAAAACTATAAAGTTGTTTAAGAGTATTGAATAATTCAGAAACTCATTGAATATGGAACTTTGATGCCATGTTAATGATATTTTCTAATCACTTCCTAAAGAAACCAATAGGGCATTATTAGGGCTATTACTTGCTTTTCTCTTTAACTAGTGAGAAATACAGTAAACATTATTCATTTTTAACAGATAATTACTGTATAAAGAAAAGCAATTGGCCTGTATATATATTTTTTCTCTACATCTTACTGACATATTATTGGTTTTAATATTTGTTCAGCACATTTTCTTTATATCAGAAAATACTCGTATTTGTGTCTTCCCACCAATAGTCCTTCTAACAAGGTTCAGTGCTGGTAGTAATGGAAAACATTCTTGCTTGTTATTGACTTTTATAGGAACTCCTTAATCAATTCATCATTTAATACATGGATGCTGTAGGTTTCTGCTATGTACTCTTTGCCATGTTAAGAAAGTTTCCTTCGATTTCTAGTATGTAAGAATTTTTATTAACATTAATTGAGGTTTTAGGGCAGCAATGAATACCATCTTATCTGTTTCACACCTTGAGTGTAGAAGCAATTCTGAAGTCATGAATCAGATTGATGCAGCTCAAAACACCAGCTTAAATGGCAAGACTTATTGGAGAATGTTGCATAAATATGTGAACTAAAGTGGCTTTCTAGAAAGAAACTCACTCAGGTAGAAGTGAGTCATTGTAAGCTTCCTCCAAAGGTGCAGCTGCCCTGGTAAATATAATACCACATGGAGAAAGCCATTCCAGAAAGGAACCTCTTGCAAGTAAGAACACCTAAAAGAGAGATCAGGAGGATCTCTTTTCTCCAGTACTCACCAGATGTTCCCATGGGAGGAAGACACAAAGAGAGGAAAGACACATCACTATTACAAATTCCTTTATGGAAAGATGAGGCCCATTGAACGGAGATTCCCTTCAGGAAAATGTCAGAAAGTAAGAAAGTGCCCAAACAATGATAGGAATATGTCAAAAAGAATACAGGAATCTCTCTGAAGGGGCTCCCAATAGCTAAATCTAGTATAATTTGAACAACAACAAAAATGATAGTAATGACTTTTAGATCTCATAGGAGAAAATAAGAATCTATGAACCCATCCTGTTTATAAATAAATAATTTAAAAATGAATAAATAATGGAGAAAAAGAAGCTCTTCTTACTACACATTTCAACTAATAAACATAAAAGGAATGATAGAAACTCACCATTTGGAAAACAACACTGTCATAATTGCTTCAGGTAAGATTCACCGAAGGATGCTAAAAGCAGTGAGTAAATGTTGATGAGTCACAGGATATTCAGTCTCAATGTATTTCCTCATAAATACTTATTGTTTAAAAAGAGAAAAAAATAACTATAATGGAGGAGCCTGGCAGACACTCCCTTAAGCAAGAAATTGAGATGAACCTCACCAGGAACCAGACCTATCCTGATATTCACAGCAAAAAGTACAACCTGAATCTAATCATCGGGAACCATCAGACAAACACATACTGAGGCATATTCTACAAAATAACTGGTCTGTACTCTTCAAGACTGTCAAGGTCATGGAATACAAAAAAAAAAAAAAAGACTGAGGAACCATTACAGATTAAAGATAACTAAGGTGACTGGAAAATTAAATGCCATGTGATACCCTTGGTTAGATCCTGGACTAAAAAAAAAAGTTAATGTGACAACTGGCATATATGAATGTCTGAAGATTAGACAGTAGCACTGTATCAATGTTAACTTCCTGATTTTCATCATTGTATTTAGAAACTCACATAATTGTGACTGCGTAAGATGTTAAATTTGTGGGCTCTGGGTAAAGGATATACAGTACTTTTTTAAACCCTAAAATTATTTCAAAATGAAAGTTGAAGAAAGGGAAAAAATGCTTCAATACTTTTCTGTGCATGGACAGTGTGTCCTCACACTCTCGCCCTTTCTGTGTGGTTTTTAGTTTAGGAATACGCTAGGCTGTAATATCCCCCATACCGTACAGCCCTTACAACAGAGTGTTTAGGCTTCCAGAGGCTGAGAGTCTAGACGAGGTAATTAATGCCGCGATACACACTATAGACACAGTCATAGTCGTGGAATGATTAAATGAACTCAGCAATTCTGGTACTGGTGAAGCCATGGAAAGGAAGTTGGAGGTCTATGCAAAGGGACAAACAAAATTCTTTTTTTGTGTGTGTGTCATTTTATTTTATTCTTGCTTTCTGACCATATTCAATTTTAAGCTGTCACCTAACCTAGCTGAGGTCCAATCTCTTCAAAATACAGGCTGACAAAAAACATGCTTGTGGTACTAGATTCAGGTCACTAGTTGAGACTCTGAGAATGGTGAGCAGTGGGGAGGAGACAGGATCCGGCTCCCAGCCTTGCATTCTCCACTTGGAAAAATTCTCCTGGCCTACAGTCCAGGATAGTCAGATAGACAAACCAGTTCTCTGAGAAGAGACCAAGAATCTGAACTTCAGTACAGAATAAAATAGATTCCAGTTCCTGGGCAGCTGCTCACCTTCATGGAGCCTTCAAAGTCAAGAACGAATGCTGAGAGTGGGCTCAGGAGCTAGTGTGGACCTTCTGCCTACCCGTGTGTCTTGCCACAGTATCTACGTTCTACTGCCAGACAGCTGAGATTTATTGGTTTCAGAAGTTTATTCTCTCTATTCTCATTCCTTGGAGAGAGAAGGCCTGGTAGAATTTCATCTAAATGAAAATAGCTTTAATTTAGACCCAGTATTTGCTTTTGCTTTATATGGGTTGTTTTGGCAGTGGGCTCAATTTGTGCTAAATTCGATAGCTTTTTCTATAGCCTTGCCTACCTGAAAAAAATTCAGTGTACACAAATTCCTCTCTGACTCATTGAAGGACTATGAGTATGATAATATAAGGTAGTTGCACAACAGGTGACATTAGGAATATTCATGTTTTATAAATGTGAAATAAGCAGCAAAGGGTCACATTGCACATTTCTCACATTTTAATACGATACACCAGAGCTGTAAAGAGGGCTTTGCGGAAGAAATCCCTGCTGTTAGTTTTCTGCTACAGATATGGAAAATCATTAGATATTGTTCTGGGCAGGGCATCCTATTTTTCTGTTAGACCTTCAGACATTGCGTGTGTGCCCAGACTCCCAACTAGGTGAGGCGATGAGATGCTGCCCTCACAACCCAGGCACTCCATCTCAGGCTTTGTACAGCTCCCAAGAAAAATATGCAAGACTCCTGAGCGGTGCTAATGGAATGGCACGTGCATCAACTTCTAAATTTCCTTGTAGGTGAGGGATCAAAATGGAAATCGGTGAATTGAAATTTTAATTTTGAACCCTCTCCTACCAGCACTACACTTCCCCTGGAGACAAACTGACACACTGCTTGGTCATCTGCATGTGTGACAGGTTTCCACCTACTGCTGCCAGATGTTGCTTGCTGCTGGGTAAAAAATGTGTTTAAAATTGAACCTTTTTTTTTTTTTAATGAAAAAATCTAAGACGTCAAGATAGGGCACTTTTCCCCAGAAGGACTTACACAAATGAAAAGTTTTTAATGAATACTGATAAGTCTGAATATGAAATGAAAGATTAACAGCTATGTAAGCTAGTGACAGATGTTGCAACCCAATATAACAGCCTCATATGCCATCAGCGTCCCTCCCAATAGAATTAAAGTAGAGCTACCCATTAATATAGAAAACTTCTCCTCCTCTCTCTTCCACTTGAAAAGAGCTGCCTGGTTTCCTCAATACCAGATTGGTTGTTTTAAACACTAGTTATAATTTATTTTCTTGGCATGAGCTATTGTGGGGAGCCTTATTGTTAAATTTTATTCATACAAATCTCATTGCTGTTTGATTATTTTGCAGCAAAAACAAAAAATTGAAGATAGCACTAAAATACACAAGCAATTATAACAGAAAAATACCAGAAGTCCATGCAAATAGCCTTTTAAAAGGTATGAGTCATCTAAGCCAGGCAATACTCATACGAATGAGGCAAATTAGAGATAAGAAGACACAGAAGGTAAATGCTTTGCTCAGTGTCCACCAATTAGTGACAAGAGCTGAATCAAAATTGGGAGTTCTGGAAAACCAGGCCAGAACAAAGACAGAGGGTGGGGGCAATTGGAACAATATGTTCTTTACTGTGGTGAGATAAAGTTCTCTAATAGTGCATAGCTTAGAGGCTCGTTGATTTTTATTTCACATCTTTTCTGGCAATGTTATTTTACAGAATTAACATCATAAATTTGAATGGAGCTATGTCAAATATAATCCCGTTTTTAGTCATCTTGAACTGTAATTTATACATATATTATCAATAATATAAATAAAAATGAAGATCTTGTGATTTTTAAAAAAAAAAATTGTGACCTACTTCAAAGAATCCCAAAATGGAAGGAAGACGCTGACTAGGCTAGGTTAGTGAGGGGCCCTGTTATCTGCAGTCACATTTACGTGGTGGTTTTCTGATAATTAATTATTAAACTTGAGGTAAGGAAACTATTGGTCTGGGGGTACATTGGGAAAGAAAGTAGAGCATCAGAAAACCAGAGGGGTAGGTGAACTGTTATTTCAGGGATTCTTAGCTTGATTATTAATGTTATATCATGTTATTTGTTTGCTTCATGGCATTTATCATGACCTGCAAGTATTCAATTCATTATTTATTGTCCTTCTCTAGTATGTTCAGGGCCCCTGCCAGGAGAGGGTCTGTGTCAACGCTGCAGTGAGCTCCAAATAAGTAGAGGCGCTTACAGGGCTGAAGATTTTGAGAATAAAGAGGAAATTTAGTGCAGTCCTGGAGTGCTTGGATTAGAAAGGACCTTCATTCCATAAGTGAATAATTGGGACCCAGAGAGGTAAAGTGATTTATACACAACGAAATCACGGTAGGATATAAATCCTAAACAGAAAGAAATACAGTTATGTTTGATGGTGAGACACAGACTTGTCAAATCGTTCTGTCCACTAGAAAGACTCTCCAAAGAGCTCTCCGCCTAAAAGATTACAAACTACCCCTTTTACCACGCAGCACGAAGAGAAAGGAGACGAAAAGAGACTCATGTTGCAGCGAGTACATAAGAGCAGTCCTGGCAATTGCACAGAGCTGAGTGGGAGTGAAGCAGGGAAAGCAGTCCCTAGAGTAATTGGAATAGGGTTCATGAAACCGAGGTATTAAGTGCTAAACTTGATGCGACTACGCTCAGATGAGTTCTTGCAAACAGTAAAAAAGCTCTGATCTGTAGATGAGAGCATTCCAAGTCCGACCTCCAGGAAACAGAGAGAAGGTGTAGCAGTGACAGAAAGCTGTGGCAGTGGAGAAGGAGGTCCTGATGCAACATGACAGAGACATTGCCTTTAGCGACTGCAGGCTAAGAGTTTCCCAGTGGTGCCTAGTGCCTGGAGCTGTCACCTGCACGACAGCGGATCCCAGCGTGCTTTGGTGGGCACTGGCTATGCCGACTGTGTTGGCTACGGGGAGTGTAAACCATACACATAATTGTATAATGGGGCTTCTGTCATTCTCAATTTAACCCTTTAGAGAGCTCCTCATACTGGAAGAATCGTTAAAGGTAAGCATTATCTTTTCCAAGTTTGCCAACATTAAATCTTACCAACTCACAAGGTTCGGGGACCAAGAACAGACGTCTCAGTGCAGAAGCACACGACACAGAGATGTGTCTGAGGAATGGCCGATCCAGGTTGCATGTGCTACACATGACTCCTGCTTCTTAGAGGCTGTAGAAAGAGTGAAGGAAACCTAGTAGGGAAGAAGTATACATCTAGAGAGTAGGAGCGTGGAGCTAGGCAGAGCTGGGTCAAAACCCAGGGCTTTCCCACTGAGTGACTCTGGCCTTTGAGGTCAGTGACCTTCTATTTCCTTATCTGTATAGTAGAGACAGCGTTGTTTAAATACTAAACAACCTAATAAACCGAAAAAGTAAAAATACTTAGCATAGTGCCTGGCTATATAGGCGGTACACATATTCATTTTCTGTCCTTTATCTGGACAATAAACTTGTATATACTTCCTCAAAACATTTTAAAACTGTCATAAAATACACCTAACATAAAAATTACCATCTTAGCCATTTTTAAGTATACAGTTCAGTAGTGTCGTGTATATTCACATTGTTGTGCAACCAATCTCAAGAACTCTTTTCATCTTGGCCAGAAACTCTATACCCAGAAACAGCTGCCCATTACTCCTCAATCTTTTATTGAAAAGAACAAATTAAAAAGCAAGACTTCAATTACTACTATTGCTAAGAATCAGATTTTTTTTATTTAACTAGATTTTAGATTAAAAAAAAATAAAAATGTAGACATCAGTTTTTAACAATTACAAGTTCATAAAGGAACAAATAATCAATTGAAGTCAATATAGGAAGACCGATCTCATAAATCTATACTTTTAAAAAATTACAAGGGCTCTTCATCACCATATTATATTCAAACTGCTTAATGGAAGCGTACAGCTTCATTACAAAGCATGCATGTGTGGCAAATATTTAGCAGGTTAGTGTGATTGGGGCAGGAAGGAGAACAGGAAAGTCGAGTTTACAATAAAGCAGTGTTTTTCAGGCTTCTCTGATGATAAGCATCACCCAGGATACTTGTTAAAACTACAAATTCCTGGGCCCCATTCCAGACTCACTGAATCATAATCTCCAGGTTGAGTTTCAGATACAGAGTTTTAAAACAACAATCTTCTAGCGGGTAAGAAATCTGCATCCAAATGCACGTCCATATTTCGGAAAAGCAGCCCAATGCTGCTAATTACAATATAAACCAAAAATCGAGTATGGTAGCCCCAATCTGTCCAACCCTGAGAGATGAACTTACTTGTTTATTACAAGTACAAAGGCACCGTTAGCCACAAAGGATACTAATTGTTAGGGGACACTAGGGGTTCTTGGAACAGAATCAGAGACACACACCTGTAGGACTTGAATATAACACAAGGGACGGGGAAGGGCTGATGTAGATTGATGTGAGAGTGACCTTCAAACTTCCAAGAAAGAAAAGTATAACTTTTCAAAACATTGTAGAATGGGGAACCAGGTTATAACGCATGGCTCTATTTGTTCTTTGACAGTAATAACACTGCCAATTTTTCATCATGATGGAGAGTACAAACAAAGAAAAGCTAACCACCACCTTCTAGAGAGAACTGCCTGCAAAGTCTACGTGTAGGACCCACTGCAAGAAACCAAGCTGATAAAAAGGGAAGATCCTGGGGACTGAGATGGAAAACCAGATCACAAGGGGACGTTAACTCCAGTTCTGAGTTAAGGCACCTGGTTGTTTTGTGCCAGATGAAGCCCCTGCCCATGTCCCCTGCCTAGCTCCCACAAGGACGGGTTCTGAGAGAATGACCTCTCATAAGCTTCTAATCTGATTATTCCACGCACAGTTACAAGTAAGAGTTTTAATACCACTGTCAGTGACAATGATTCTTTGCTCAATGGCATTTTTTAATTCTCCTTATTTCAATACCTCTGACGTCCATCAGAAAAAAAGCATATATATATATGTGTGTATATATATATATATATATATATATATATATATATATATATTTAAAAAACACTTCTTTGCAAAGCTCAGTCAATGCCCTCAATTGCTGAAAGGTGGGGTTTCTTACTATTGTTTGTTTCTGCATGTCTTCCACTTCCAATAGTCCAAGTATTGACTTATATACAATTCATTTTGCCGAGTTTTCTAATTGTTGAAGGATTAATAGATTGGTCTTAACCAAAGTCATTTAGAAGACCTGGTGTGGGTAAAAGAGAAAGTGGGGATTGTATCAAAACCATGCACTCCGCGTTTAAAGAAATTCCATGTATGTCTAAATTCTAGGCTGAACCACATGGCCTCAGATATATCAGTCTCTTTCAATTCCCGTTTCCCTCAGATCTGCATTAATGAAGCCTAGCACATCATTCTGAATAAATGTTCTTCAAGACACTGCGAAAAGCACAAACAATTGGAAATCCCTTTTGCTGCTGGAACATTCCATAGATCTGCTACTGCTGCTGGATCGTGGCTCAGCAGTAAAGCAAGCACTGTTCAAGGTCAGACCATGGAAGGTAAGTAAGGGAGGGAGGGAGGGCTGGGAAATACGGAAAGAGTTGAATACATCTTCCAAGGTCCTTAGGTTTTAAATGCAATTAGATTCTCAAAACTGTCTAAACGTATAACATGTTTGTAGTTTCTTCAAATGTAAATACTTGATTTAAAAATCTACCAATTTTTCAACAAATACACAGGCAGTGGTCTCTGCAGAGTAAAGTAGATCTTAGAGTGTTGCATTTCTCTGATAGGAGGATCTTAGAGATTACTTTCGCTATCCCTAAAGAATTAGAGGAACACACTTAAAGCTAGATTAACCTTTCAAACCTAAAAGTAGGATGAGTACTTGGGGGAAGGATGGAGGATAAGAGTATAACACTATCCTCAGCCCCCAAAAGAAATGTGATAACCAAAATAATTTTAAACAGCAGAAAGTACATTATCTTTCCTTGGCTTTCCAGTCATCCTAATTATTCATTGGTCATTGTGTCAAAATACTAGAAATAGCCATATTACTCACAGGGATAGAACTACCTATACCAATATTTTATTTGGATTCTGCATATTAAATGCCTAGATACACTAATGGGAGGGAAAGTAATGGAAAGAAACGAACCTAAACAGTAACCCCTAGAAAAAGGGAGAAAAAGCTAAGCCAATGCAAGCAGTTGCTCACAAATTAATCCGGTAGCAATTTATCAGAAAGCTGGCATTTATGAGGACCTTCAGCTCCCGAGAGGGGGCCACAGTGATTGAGAAACGTGTGCACCGGCACTGGTCTTTGATTTGGAAGGTGTAGTGATAACGATAATTCAGCAAGTAGCACTTATCGAGCCCTTACTACATGCCAGGGACTTTGCTAAAAGCTTGATATAGCACCTTGTTTAATCTACGCAATATTCCAATGAGGTTCATGTTGTTATTATTTCAGTTTACAGATTAAGAAACTAGGTTTTGGGTGGTAAAGGAAGTTGTTCAAGGTCACATAGCTAGTTAGTAGCACTTTAATTCATGGTAGAACTTGCTGGATCTTCTTAATGTTACAGAGTGCCAGAGATCTGTGAGTCTACCACTTTGAACTTGGTGTTCCGGTCAAACAGGAGTGTTGCCCTCTGTTCTGAAGAGCTTTCCCCCATTTCACCTTTACTCGTCAGTCTCTACTTTCCTTTCAACCTCAGCTCAAATGCCTCCTCCTATGGGAAGCTCCTGCTCCTTCATATTCCCATGGTTTCTACACTTCCCTGACATAAGATTTAACTCCTAATATTGCGAGTGTCTGATAACTCGTGATTTTCCTGATTTTCCCCAGGAGGACTACCCTCTTTGAAGGCATAGATTGTATCTATGCTGCTCACTGTTACACCCATGGTGCTTAGCATGATGTCTGATACAAGTAGGTGCTCAAAAGTTATTTTCTTGAATGGACAAGTCATCAAACTCCTCCTTTTACTGCTGAAGAAAGGGAAATCAATAAAGTATGTAGCTTGTCCTATGCCACCCAGGAAGCTGGAGCACAGGCATGAAGTAGAGATAACGAGCCAGGTCTCCTAAGTCCTGGACGGGGCTCCTTCCACTTTACTTCTGCCACCATCCTACCATCCTACCTACCTACTTCTGTCTCAGTTCTCTTCACCATCTGAATCCTCATGTCCTAGAGCCCCAGCTCCTGTCCCCTTCTTGCTTGCACTGACCTCAGAGGACCTATCCAAGGTCTAAGCATTTAGCAGCTAATGGACCACAGGCCACCTTGTATTAGAAATTTCACCATGGTTTCCAATCGCTCTCTGAACCTCTCCTGCTTATAGATGAGCTCTTCAGTGTCCTCAGCTGCACTTGCACTTGGCTTTGTAGCCTGTAGTGGGGCCTCAGGTCAGTATTCACTTGATCTGGAAACCCCACACAAAACATAGACAACCCTTCCTCTTTCTGTGGGTGATAACAATGAAACGATAAACTGAGAGCCCTCTCACCCTGAAGATTGCCAGGCAAGGCAAAGAAGAGTCTCATTCTATATTCTCACCTGAGTTCTAAGAATGCTGATACTTAATACCCAGGAATCCTAGCCCAAGTGGCCCAATGTTCTCTGACACCTGTCTCCTTCCACATTATATATATTGATTTAATGAGGGGCTTCAGCCATCTCCATTATTCATACCATCGCTTCCCCTGCCTGTTAGCTGTTCTCTAAATTGAGCTATTCAAACCAATTCATCAGATTACCTCTGGAAACATCGCGGGCTAGTCAAGGGACGAGAACAAATAACATCAAGATTTCAAAGCCATTACCGAATAGGATACTAAAGGAAGGAAATCAAACATAAAAAAGAGAGAGGAAGAGATTCGAGGAAGCCATCGAAATATCCTTAGAAGTAATATAACACGTGTGCCAGCAGACAGGAAA
This sequence comes from Eonycteris spelaea, assembly GCA_003508835.1. NCBI lineage: Eukaryota > Metazoa > Chordata > Mammalia > Chiroptera > Pteropodidae > Eonycteris > Eonycteris spelaea. The sequence continues at coordinate 4,724,423 of PUFA01000043.1, read as the reverse complement.
TGGTACAGAGAGCAAAGAAACCAGGGTTTCTGACCCTGTTTATATCAAATTATCACTCTGATCCTAGGTCAAGAAAAAATAGGGGAAAAGCACAGTCTGTCATATATATATTGTCTCAAAGAAGAAGAGTTATTAAAACATATTATTGAAGAGTAAAAAAAAATCTAGTTTCAGGAGAAAAATGTTGGTGCATTTTATTCCTGTTAAATGGTAAATACATTCATTCATCATTTAACCACCCTATCTCTTTGAAATTTTATAAAATGCTGCCTACTTCATCTTGAAATATCTGTGCTTGGAGAAGAATGTGCAGTTTAAGCATAAAAGCTTTAAAATGCCACAGGAGTAATATCAAAAATCAGCTTAAGAACTTAAAGCAACAAGACAAAAGACCAATAAATCAGAAGTGCGTGTGCATTTTAATAAGAATTCTTGAGTACAGTATTACAGTTTTGCTTGCCAGACATAAAGTATTTTCCAGTATTCTATGTTCATAATTGTAATAAAAGGTCTTATTGTAAATACTGCAGTTGGGAGCAAGGGGGGCATTTTGGATTACAGAGTTTTATTAATGAGGCTGATTTATAGTTGCCAGGAAAACTTACCATTGATTTCTCGGCTCAAATCCTGGATTTGAAATTAGGCAGTCGAGTCCTGCCTTTTTGCATATTTTTCCAGATAGCTTTTGGTTTTTAAAAATGGTTGTTATGTGGAAAGATCCCACATCTTTTATTCCCCTGCCCTGATTTTTGCTTGATCAGAAACATAGTATTTACATTGATAATCACTCACACATTTATTTCTCAGTGCTTAGAAATATGCAGATGTACTTTTTTGGTGGTACGGAAAATAACATCTTCCAAACCTTTACTTCAAAAACACAAGTTCCCATTCGACATTGCAGCAGGTGATGAGAAAAAGTGGTGGCTTCTTGGTTGCTGGAGGCATTAAAGAAGACAGGTCACTGGGTCGAACGGCAGGTGGAAAGCAGGGTGTTGGGTAAGTTCGCTTCCCTGCCTCCCCACGGGGATGGGACAGAGTTAGAGCAAAAACTATTTACACGCTACTGAAATATCCTACCAGGCGACAGATAACTCATCAGGGGACTGAGGGAAGAAAAAAAGAAAGACAGGACTTTTGCAGCTCCTGAAATCATGAGTAAATGACCTTCACTTTAGGAGGAAAACAAGGTGAGTTACTTACTCTGTGACTGGAAGAACACACAGACACACAGACACACACATTCTCTCTCTCCCCCTTCCATCCCCTACCCTCAACTATAAAGCGATTGAGCAGCACTTAGAATCTTGGAATGCTGGCCTTCTATCCCTAGAAAGGCCAGGAAAAGGCAACTAGGTCACTGTAGTCACCTAGGACCAAGTGCTGGAAAGGTCACACTACTGAAGCTTTGCTTAGGCCCTTTGGCTGTCACTAAAGACAGAGAGTTTGCAATTGAATTTAAATGTCATTCAGGAAAGAGGAGTCAGGCACAGGGCCTCAGGTAGTCACTCTAGGCTTGGGGTGATAGCCCAGTGACCCTGCCCCAGGGAAGGACCTGAGTGGCAGGCTTAAAATAAGTAAAACTAATCTTCTTAGACTTTAAAGTACATTACTATTGTGTGTGTGTGTGTGTGTGTGTGTGTGTGTGTGTGTGTTAAGAGAGAACACAATACTTTCTACCAACTCTCTTTGGGTTCATAAGGAAGTGTTGTTTACGGAAAAGAAAAAGTGGCTTTTTAGCACCTTATATTGATACAATGAGCCTCACAAAGAGTGTCATTGATCAACTTGCTGACAGCTCAAAATCAAAAGGTCAAAACCAGAGAGAAGAAAACTGGCTTGGGAAAAGCCAACAGAATTGGCCAAAGTGCTAAGTGCTAAGTCATTATCCCTTCTGATCCCCATAGGTGAGGAAGCAGAATCCCATTTCTTAGCTGCTTGCATTTACTTCTAGACTCATAGAAATTTGTCTTCATAGGGACCCTGAACAGTCTCTAGTCTCCCCCTTATTTTAGGATTGAGGAAACTGAACCCCAAGTACATTTGGAGGTTTCCATGAATTTTTAACAGTGGTAACTAAGTGACAGAATGCAGGTTTCCTGCTTCACAGTATGTACAACATGTGGCAATAAGGATGTGTGGGGGTGGGGAGGTGAGGCCCCATTCCCAGACTTGTCCTGTAGTGGTTATGACATGTACTTCCGTCCCTACATTAATAGTGACCAACACTCTTATAGACCTTTGACATTTTATTCCTCCCGATAACCTGCATTTCTATTTTACAGATGCAGAAACTGAGGCTCCGAGAGCTGAGGTAACTTACCAAAGTCACCTGGTTCATAAGTGATGCTAAATTTTACTCTGCTTCTTTCCTTTTTTGCTGTGTCCAATATTTCAAAACTAGACCCAAGGCACAGGTCCACTCACTACACAGACACATAAACCTTAGAAAGAAAGAAAGGAAGGAAGGAAGGAAGGAAGGAAGGAAGGAAGGAAGGAAGGAAGGAAGGAAGGAAGAAAGAAAGAAAGAAAGAAAGAAAGAAAGAAAGAAGAAAAAGAAAGAAAAGAAAGAAAGAAAGAAAAGGAGGAGAAGGAGGAGGAAGAGGAGAGAGGAAGGAAGGAGGGAAGGAAGGAAGGAAGGAAGGAAGGAGGAAGGAAGGAAGGAAGGAAAGAAGAAAGGAAAAAAAAACACTCAGAACGCTCCATTTACCTATTTATTACTTAGAATGTTTGTCTTATATCAATTTTCTATGTGAAGGCCAACATTTATTCTTGTGGTGTAAATTGAATTAAAATCAAAGTGAGGTTCTTCGAAGAACTACATGATTCTGCCCTGATTCAGTGTCTATTGTTACTACCATATACTTCTTTCACATTTATGAACGTCTAAAACCCACACTCCTTAATGGAAAAATAAGATGAAGTTACTATCATTATATCGGTCTACTGGCAAATGTCCACACTTAAACCTTTCTGTTAAGTCACAGGTTCATCTCTATTTCCCTGACATTTCTTGGTTGAAAATGAACATCAGACCCTAGGCAAGCTCCGAGCACTGGCCTGCATGCTTGTAGCCTCTCCGCTCCAAAGCAGAGGATTAAAATTGTCAGCTGCACCCCTTCGAGGCCTGCTCCCGGATGCCGGCTGGGAAAGCAGCAGTAACTCCAAACCAGGGTGTCGGGGCTCCGAGCTGTGCTCCGAGCAGATTAATATCATGTAAATGGATGTTTTAATAAATAGATTGGTACATTTGCCAAAACTCAGGGACATGCAATGTGTTAGGTAATTTATAGTCCAACAATTTCCTGTGGCAAAGGCAGCTAGAGAAACATTTCCAAAATAAATGTCATTTAATTCTTAATCTAACAAGAATCATCATAACCACCACTAGTTTCCCCCTTTATACTTCTTCATTATTATCTATAATGAAGCCAGACACAATAAAACTCTGACGACCTTCTGTCCCCATCGACACCGGTGTGGGGAAAGTTCAGCACCACTCAGCAGTACGATCACGTCCCGCGAATGTATAAAAGTCTCATCAATTCCTGGAATATACAAACCTGAGGATTTAGTTTATATAATATTGTGTAGATAGTGTTAGTACGTTTCAATCAATAATAATTACCATTGCTAAAAAATGATCTTTAAAGGTGGTTTATTTTTACCACATTTAAAATACCCATGACCCTGCATTGCAGAAATAAAAGGGAAATGGGAAAATCTCCCCTTACCTGCAGAACCATGATTCTGAGTAACTGTAGCTCTTAAAAAATGGTGCAATGGACTTAGCAGTAAAAATAAATTACAATAATATAAACTTTAAGTTTTTTTTCATTTGAAAAAACAGGCACAGAAGTTAGTGCAGGCGATAGCATGTTCTGCAAGTAGAAATTGCAAATAACACATAATACTCCACAACTTTCTATACTCAATTCAGCAGAGTGTTATCTATCATCGAGGCTGCTGCTGGCCTTTCAGAGCCTTTGTGCAATTAGAAAAAGGACTTCTCTGGCCTGATGCCCCTCTGCACCCTCCCTCCGCCCTGCAGCCTGTGGGTGTGAGGTCCTGGGGAGCAGAGCTCCAGCCGGGTTTCAGGCTCCGCCCCTCAGACTGGAGCCCTTGTGCAATACACCAAATGCACACTCTTTTATGGAGGCCCTGTCTGTAGAAGTAAAGAAATTAAGAAACAGATCAATAAATTATGGTTATCTGTATGATGGACTATTAGGAAGTCATCAAAATTGTGTTTTAAAGAAAGTTTAAATATTCAAACTATTCTTTAACTATATTGGGGAATTGGTATATAAACAAATTTATAAACAATATATCAGATGTAAATAAGATAAAGAATACATCAACATGTTAACAATTATTATCTCCGGAAAATGCAATTATGGCTAATTAATTATTTTTATATTAATAACTTTCTGCATTTGAAAGATTTTCTTCCATGAGCTTGAATTACTTCTATAATAAAAATGAATTCTAAATAACAAAGTGATATCTATAATTTCATCTGTTTTTCAGTCCAGGAAATAATACCGCTTATTTTGATCCAAAATCTTTTCAATTAAGGATACAAGGGGATGCTGAAGCAACCAGATAGCAATTAATCATTTCTCCAACGCCATGATTCCTTAAGGACAGGGGAGAAATACATAGTGACTTAAAAAAGAAGAAAAGTGCAGTTTAAAACTGGGGAGGAGGGTTTGAATTCTCCCTCCAGTAGCCATTAGCATATACCTCAAAAAAAAAAACCAATTAACCTCTTGATTTTGTTTATCTTTTTATATGATGGCGTCAGCCATTTCCATCGTAAAGACTGCTCGGAGCAGAAAATGGGCTCAAGGACACAAACACCTTGCCTGGCGCCTGGTACTTAACAGGTGCACAATGACTTAGGACTTATCACAATGATCTCACATACCTCGCCGGTTCCCCAGCCTTAGGCCTCCACATGGAAAGACCTCAGTAAATGCTACAATCAATAAATTCCACTTGATTTGGGAAACCCTGATATTCTCATAAAGGAAATCTCAGATGTTGCATGGCTGATTAGCCCTATAGGAATCGCTTCATCAGAACAGACCCTAGGTTGTGTTAGCAAGCACAGAGCCTCTCCAAAAGACCGTTGCCTCCACTCCCAACCACGTGTCTAAATGGCTTGTTACATGTGTTGACACATGATGTCAGCCCCTGGGGCCCGCACCCTCCAGGGATGGACATTTAAAAGCACTTTGCTCCCTATATGGGAAAGGGAACTCGGGGCTGTAGAAGAAACTGGACTTCAAGCCCCCCTTGGGCTATTGATAATAATAACACAGCACTTACTAGGTGCTGGGCATTGTTATAAGCACCTTACTTACAGCGGCCCATTTAATACATGAGAGCCTCAGCAGGAAACTCACCTGAAAGGACAGAATCTCTGTGAGGTTTAAATCTATAAATGTTTTGAGTTAAACAGGGAAAGGAATTCACAGAGATGCCAGAAGAGGACAAAACATCAGGCCAACTCTTCCCTCAGACCAAGGAATATGCAGACCCATCATGTGAGATCAGCTCTTGTAGATAAGCTCTTCGGGGCCACAAGGTACCTTTTGTAGCTAAGAGGCTTCAAGGCTGGTCTTTAAGTTCCTTCTGTACTTCTACTCCTATTAGTAGACTAAGACGCTTTACCTTAGGTCCTAACATCTTTGACATCATCTTTGTTTTCTCTAACTCTTTCTGTCATTTTTGCTACATTCATTTTGCAAATACCAACCTATCAGGGGTACAAGTGCTCAGAGCTAAGGGGTGAGACCAAAGCTGTTCTCTCACCCCAACCTGGCTCCCTCTCACTTGGGACAAATTAGAGAAGGGGAGGCCACCATCCCCAGGGCAAGACTGTGGAAGTGATGGCCAAGGGTGGGCTTACCATGAACTTAATGAAGTGAAGTGAAAGAGCTTCTCACTTGCCTCAGACCCTCCCAAAACCCTGTACCAAATTTTGTCTTATTCATTTATATGCTTTCCTGTGTGGAAGGCTCCTGGACTGCACAAGTTCCAGGCCCCACACATCTGGATCCACCCTCGTGACTGGGTAAATCCAATGAGTCCTACAAAGAAAGCAAACTCTGGGTGGAGGCATTGGAGTCTGTTACCTCACAAGCTAGCCTCAATTCTGCAAGGGTCTGGGTTGTTTCAAGGGTGTGGAGTTGAAAGATGTAAGGAGCAGGACTGCAGTCTCAAATAATAACCTCTCCCTGGGCAGCACTAAAGGAGGCTTAAAAAAGAAAAACAGAAGAGGAAGGCAGTGCCTCCAACAGCTGAGTCCTCTTTGCCTGTAACTGGGCAAGGCCCAGCATCCTTGGGAGGAAGTGAGAGCTTAGCCTGACAGCTGACTCCTTAGAAATTCTGTCTAAGTGGGCCGTGAACAACTGAATGGTTAGCATATCCTTAGGTCTTCCACCCTCTCTGGACAACACTGCTTTGGGTTTGTGTTGTAAAGAATGAGGGAGGGAGGTCTTGAACATCTTAGAATGGCAAACAAACAAAACCCCAAGGGCAATTTCTGAGAATATCCAGGGCCTACATTTGCACTGATGTATCCACAAGCTCTTGATCTTTGAATGTTTCAGAGAAACCCTCCCCTTTGCCTTTTAGCACCCTAGCAAACAGCATTAATAAAATCGTCTTCTTCAGAAAAAGCAGGATAAAATTTTTTATATTCAATATTGCAGTCGCACACATGTTTCATGTATCCAAGAAGAAAATATATCGAAACACTATAGCAGTTATATTAAAATGGTGATTCCCTCCAAATTTTCTTTAATACACATATATCACTCTATAATTATAAAAGGGGCATTCTCTACTGGGGAAGGGAGAACATTTTATGTGTAGTTATGTCCTTGGTCTCCTGGAAATCCTTCACTACATGCTGTTTAGAATGAATATAATCCATGCACGGAAAGAGGTGAGGACGCCAAGCGTTTCAACAGCACTGAGCAGAAGCTGCAGCAGCTCTGAGGTCAGCTTGGTGGAATATGGCTGCTGCTCCTCCCACACTATCTGCGTTGCATCCTTTCGCTATATAATTATTTTTCCAGCCAGTCTTAACAGATCCAGCCAGCAAAAAAGAAAAAAGAAAAGAAAAGAAAACCTGAAGAATATACACCATGATGCTGCTTTAAATGTCAGCAAAGAAATTGATTCCCCCCACCCCTCCCTAAATTCCCTAGGGAATTTTGAACTACCTAAGTTCTTTCGCAAAGCTGATTTTTTTTTTATTCTTTAGCTTTTTTGTAATGATTATTCATTTGTACATCTAAAGAATATGCCTCTCATTTCACCAGATGGGGCAAGTATCAACTCGATCCAAGTTAATAACAAAAATTCTGATTTAATTCCGACCACCCTAGGGTCCCCTCCATGGAATAAGTTGGCCTTGCAAACCTTGTGTATTTATGTTAAATACCGTACCCTAGAAGAGGCGGAAACACCTGTCTTGGGGGAGGGGGAGAAGAGAGAAAGAAAGACAAGCTGAAGCAAGGTCTATTCAAGTTTCCTTATCTTGCTAAGTAGACCAGCCTAGGTCACCCACCCTGGTGATGTTGAGCCAACATCAACTTCAACGACATTTAAATCAGGCTGCCTGTTCTCTATTTTTCCTCTGCCCACACTTTTCTCCCTCCTACGGCTCCTCTACCTTAGGCTGATTTCTCCCTGCTTCTACTTAGGCCAAGTGTCTATAGTTGGCAGGTGTGTGGTTCCTTTGGTTCCCACCAAGAGGAGATGGCCACAGACAACCCAAGTTAAGAGCCACTGGGTGGAAAATATCTCTATGGTAACTGTTGGGACCCAGCAGAGCCAAGTTTATACCAATCAAACCACAGAATGGCTCCAGACAGGATTTAGGTCAGCTCCTGGTTTTTATATGAAGAACCTGCAACCCACAGGTTGCCCGAGGCCACAGAGCTAGTTTGTAACAGAATTGATTGGGAGCCCAAACGCCTCCCTAATTATTTCAGTTTGGAGTAGTGAGCAACTGAATATCTTCCATAACTCCGAAAAATTTCAGGCTCTCTGGTGGTTTAGCAGGCACTCAGGCATCTCACAGTGACCCTAGATGGACTTTTCCAGCATCAAAGTTCCTCTGCCATAGAAATGCTGAAGTATTATTTGCCAGAGTGCTTGTTCAATCTTGTTGATAACAAGAACTCATAGTAAAACGAAATCTTGTTAACAGAGTATAGCAGATGATATTTTCCAAAAATACTCACAGCAATATTTCCAAACCTACATCCTCTTCTAGACCTTACCATTCTGAAGTGAAGGTCATGTCCACTCCCTCTACCTGGATGACAGCCTGGCCCAATGGAATGTTGCAGAAGTGACACTGCAAGACGTCTGAGGTTGGGTCATTAATGGCTAAATGGCTTCTGCCTGGTTCTTTTGCTCTTTCTATCTGACTCCCTCTTTCTTTCTCTCTCTCTCCCTCTCTCTCTCTGTGCATCTTCTGAGCTCTGAACCATGTAAGAAGTCAGGCTACTCTGACATGGAGAGATATAGAAGAGAGGCCTCCTGAGGACCTTCAGCTGTTAGGGTCTACCCAGCCCAGGTGCCAGCCACGTGAGTGAGCAACTTCTCAAATGATTCCAGTTTCAGCCATGGTCTGCCTACAATTGCCTGAAGAACCCCAGTTAGTGCTGGAGGCAAGAACAGTGAGGCTTGTGGAGAAGAGGGTGGGATGGAGTGTCGAGTTGAATCTTGAGGGATGAATAAGAGCCTACCAGACAGACAAAGAAAGAGGCTATCCAGGCAGACACAGCAGCAGATAAAGCATAGAGGTGTAAAATAGCCCCAGGAAGATGCAAGACATTCCTGGGGGTGAAAATTAAAGGTTCCACTCACAGAGTCAAAGAGGGACACAGCAAAATGAGACCAGGATCTGATTTTCATTTGAGAAAGAGCATTCTGACTGCAGTGGAGAGAATAAGGTGGGAGTGGCAAGACCAGTTAATGCTCCAGAAATAGTTTAGGAGAAAGATGAAAGTCCAAATTAAGCCAACAGCAGCTGACGTGGTGAGAAGGTGGCAGCAGGGAGAAGGGAAGTGTCTTGGAAAGGACTTGGTCACCTGTTAGGGTAAGAGAAAAAAAGTATGAAGTGGATCCATGTTTCGAGCTCAGGAAACAGAGTGGCTGGTGGTGCCATTCACTGAGCTTCAGATCGCAAGTTGTGTGGAGGGAATGTGGACTCATGTTCTTTCCATCTATCTCTGTGCTACCAGTTGGGACACTCAGGGATCAGGAGCATGGACAGATCTCATTATCAACTTATGCATTTTTAAATGTAAAAATGAGTGAGCTTTGCAAAAGTAAATAGAGTGATGAAGGAAGGGTCTTGGAAATGAGAATGGAAAGAAAGAGCAGAGAAACAGAAGACAAGTCCAGGAGTCCAGGAACTAAAATCTTACCTTTCCCTGGGCTAAGATATCAGCTCTGAAGGACACTCGTCTCTGGTTGAGGTCTAGCCACTTCCCGCCTTCCTTGCTCTGGGTCTTTCACAGCTATTCATTGTAGAACATAAGAAATGCATGGGCCAGCATGAAACCCTGATCTTTAATTTAGTATTTAGGAGTAACAATAACAATACCCAATGACTTTAATGGTTTTGGCCAGGAGTACGTTTAATAATTTAGGTATTCATCAGAATTTTCAGTAAGAACACATTTTAAATGCAGGAAACAGAGTGTTGTGGCCTTTGGATGTGGTCCAATTGATACAGTAACCGGATCTGCAGGTATATCCATTTCCTCATGGGCACACAGGATGGGTGAGCTTGCACATTTTTAAGAATACTAGGAATCCTGAAATCTGCCAGGACTAAATTAATATTGATGGTTCCTTCCTAGAAATGTTGGATTTTGAAAGCACCTTAGATGCCATCAACTCTGACCTCTACAGACTTTGGGTAGTGTCATTAGATGGCAGGAAATGGGGAGTTTTCATTCAACTGAAAGCAGAAAAGTAGGGGAAACTTGATTCTATGCAGAGCTGACCTGCAGGTGTTTATAAATTATTGATGTGGATGCCGCCTGATGAATTTGGAAGTAAAGGTGGGTTGGCCAGAGATGAATCATAGACTTTATTTCAACTAGAGTGCCCAGGGCTAGGCCTCTCATTTTCCAGATGAAGAAACAAAGGACTACAGAAGCTAAGCAACTCATCTAAGGTCAAACCAAGGCTAGAGCCTGAGCCAGATGATGTCTGGGACTGAGTCATTTGCAATGTCCATTTTCTTCTGCTGAGCCATCTCTGGGACATTTCTGGTTTTGTCTTATGTGTTTTATATCAAATGCCATAAATATAAAAAGCACAAAATACTGTTGACAAATGCTTTTCTAACATCAGCAACCACTTGCATTTGGGGATTTTTAAAAAGCTTTTCCATTGTCCACCAAATGCAATCAGGGAATAGGCAAACAAAATGTACACTGCATATTGGCCAACCTAACGTATCTTGAAAATAAGGTGCTTATTATATCCTTAAAACAGGTTTGGAAAATTAAGTAAAATTTTATCCACAGGGAGAAAATGTAATTGTTAAGTGCTTCTCAAAACTGAATTATTTTTGTTTCTTGATAAAGATAATGGCATCACGATGGGTTACTAGGAACTCGGCAATTACAACCTAAACTTCGCGGCTCCCAGCACTGTGCTGCCTTGGGCAGGCAGCAGACAAGGATGCCTGCATGGGCTGGACCCTGCCCTCTGACTGACTGTTGTCCTGCTGCTCTCCTAGAGCTGTTCTCCATGGTCCACAAGACCTCCTGTTCACTTAGCCCAGCTAGCTTTTTTCAGACTTTGTTCTTGTCTGCCTCTCTAGTATTAAAAATGGCTCCCACCTAGCCTCTCTTTGTGCAAGCCTTTCATCTCTTGGCTTCCATAATAATAGCAAAGAATATTTCTCTCCTGGACCACATTTGATTGATTCGTGTTGCTTCCTGGAGCACAGTATTGGGAAGCATTCTGGGCAAGGTCATCATCCCATTTTTTCTACCTGGAAAACTCCTTGTTCTTTTTCAAGGATTGGCTCAAATTTCACCTCCTTGGCATAATTAGGTGGGGGCTTGGATGAACTCCCTCCTCTGTGCTCTGAGTTCCCAGTACAGATTCCATTACAGCACAGATTGATGTGTTGTATTTATCTGTTTAAATGCCTGTATCCCCACTAACCATAAACCAGTGGTTTATGCAGTGCTGAATCCTTTTTTCTCTCTGTATATCCAGGGTCTGGTATAGTGCTCTGGGTCCATTATAATATGCTAACTAGATAATAAATGGATGGATGATGGATGGATGGATGGATGGATGTTAATCTAGTTGCTTGGCCTGCTGGTTTTCTGCTGGTATAAAAATATTTGCTCATCAGTAGCTGCTGATTCTCTGTCCTCCACCTATATGCTCCCATCTCCTCCCTACGTTTAGCTAAATGTTGCAAATTGGAAGGTCACAGCTGGAGGACTTTAACAGTTTCTGTTAGAGTGGGTTCCTGCCACTTGGGTCCCAGAAAATGCCCAGGTTCAGGATGGAGTACTACTCTAGGAACCAGGAGTTTTAAAAACGATATGGCATTCTGCTCACTGCTATCTGCCCTTATACGTCACAGTCTTCCGGGCTCTTGCCTGCTTGCCTTGTTGACAGGCTACTCTCAGCTCTGGGCCACTCTCAATTCTGGGGTCACTACTGCCAGCTATTATTTTTTTTATATTGCATCCCTGACTCTTGGTCTTTGTTGATACCTCATTCAGCATGACAAAGTAGAAGGTACTACCTGGAATAGCTGTGCCACCTGGTCTGATTAACACCCAAGAACTGAGGTGGATGTATATTCTAGGCCATTGCCCTACTATTTTGAATCCAGTTAGATCCAGAAGTTGTCATTGTGTGGCTGATAAGAGAGAACAGATATAAATGAGCTTCCATTATAAAACTAGTAGGCACTCTTCCTTTTTCTTTTTCATTCAGAATTGTCTCAAATATTGTCACATTGTTGCTGTTTATTCAGTCAACAGATCCTGTTTGTGCTCTAACACAGGGTCCTCAATCTCTGGGCTGTGGACTGGTACTGGTCCATGGCCTGTTAGGAACCGGGCCACACAGCGCGAGGAGAGTGACGGGTAAGCAAGTAACGTTTCTGTATTTGCTGCCGCTCCCCAGCACTAGCATCACTGCCCTCAGCTCCCACCTCAGATCATCAGGCATTAGATTCTCATACTTGTCCCTGGTGCCAAAAAGGTTGGGGACCGCTGCTCTAGGATATACAGAGGTGATATATCATAGGGCTTGCTCTCCAGTTAGAAAGGAAAGACCACGAGCAAAAAAGTACATAAAACTAGAAATGATTACAGACGGTGAAAACTCTGAAGGAAACAAACAGGAAGGAGCTAGGTTGGATAAGGTATAAGCTCATCAGGGGACCTTGGGCATATGACATTTCAGTTGAACCTAGGAGAATAAAGAAGAGACTACCAGGGCTCTGTGTACAGTATTTGCCAGTAATACTACTAGTAAACCTAGAGTGGACACTTCATCTGGGTCCTTCAGAAACAGGCTGGGTGTCCAGCTCCTGCAATGTGTAAATGGCAGCACCACTGAGAGACAGATGGAAATGGCGACCTTAGAAGCCGGGCTCCTAGGGAATACTGATGACAGCTGAATGGCGAGGTGCCTTTGATGACTCTCAGTTCCTTCTCGTTGTTTGCAGGTGTCTGAGTGCCGTGTGCACGATTGGGGAGCTTTATAGCTTTGGAGTCCATTTTTGAAAATTAGGCAAAGCGGGGTTGATGTGATCACGAGAACTATAACTGCTCTGCCCATACTACAATTAGTGCTTTATTAAAACAAATGGCATTTGCATAGAATCGAAAGATTCATCGGTTAAAATGCAGGCAACTTTAAAATATGGCCAGAAACAAGGAAATTATACATTTCTTTTTTTAAGAGGGCAAACTACCTCATACACATCTTGGCCAACACATGTAACTTAATAGAAACCCTTCATCTTCAGAAAAGGGTTTTGCGAACAGCTTTCTATTTTACTATTTTTGTAAAAATTAATTCTTTATTCCACTCAATGCTTCTGTGAAATACACAATCTCCGTATTGCAGTTTGAAAGATGTTATAAAGCAGGGCAGTGCTCGAGCTAAATTCTGAGCTTCCACGTTTTATTTTTTTGAGGTTTTTTAGCATCTTCCAGAACATTGTCTGTTATCTGAGTCCAGAGCCTTCAGGAGAAGAGATATATTGCCAGGCCTGGGTAGTTAACATTTGGTTTCATAAACAATTAAACAACCATCTGTTGGTTCACTTCAGTGACTGAGAAAGCACCGTTTAATTGCCATTACACTGGATACGCTACACTGGGACGATTATGTTCTGGGTTCAGTCCAGTGGTCCCAGTCATCACATTATTAAAGAACCTAACACTGCGGGCTGCTAGTTATTTGTTTCCATCTCTGCTGTTGTCAAATGGTGAGCATGGACACAGCAGGGATCCTGGCCCGCTCCCTCTGCATCTTCAGCCTTGACTGGCACATATAGGCAATTAACAAATTATATTAAATGAACGAATAAATTTTAATCCTACAGAGATTAAAAACTCTCTTCTCTCTCTCTCTCTCTCTCTCTCTCTCTCTCTCTCTCTCTTTCTCTCTCTCTCTGGCTTGAAACAATAGAAATTTATTCTCTCACGGTTCTGGAGGCCAGAAGTCCAAAGTCAAGTTGTTATCAGGGACACACTTCCTCCAACAACTCTGCAGGAAGATGCTTCTTTGCTTTTTCCAGCTTCTGGTGACTATAGGTGTTCCTTAACTTGTGCTGCTTCACTCCAACATCTGCCTCCCTCTTATTTGACCTTCTCTGTGTTTCTGTCAAAACTTCTTTATTTTTAAAAGAAGTAAGAGTTCTCCCTTTCGAACCTGCACAAAATGTTAAGTAGGTAGATTTATTTCTGGAACCAGGGCTAGTACCAAGTAAAGCCCTTGCGTCTTGCCATATGTGTCTGTGTTGTGCAAAGATGGCTGGTTTGGCACGCCATCATTCTTTACAGGTAAGTCTTATGCTGGTTGATTTACTCTCTTCCATTCGATTCTTTTCCTTCCATTGTGGCTTGATTCTGTGCTTGGTTGGAAGAAAGCATCCTTCTGACTGTCCTGTGCTTAGAAATGGTGTTCAGTGCATATCTGTTGGAACGATTTCTGTTCTTGCTCTCTGAGGAGGAATAACATTACACAGAATTAAATTATGCATAATATTTGTCCCAATTCTGTTAGAATGTCTTTTCTAAAATTCAATCATGCTCACTCACCTATGTTCGTTTTTTTGTTTTTCCTCCTTTACTCCTTTCCATACAGTAAAATGTAACAATACAAGAAACATGACGAAAGCCTGGGAGACCCTGGGTTAAATAAACGTAGCCAGGTTTCCTTACTGCAGCTTTGTCAGAGTCTTCAGAATGCTCTCAAACTCTCGGAATCTCCAAATGGGGCTTCAGTTTGTCAGTTTCCAGATTTATTTCAGCCCAGAAACCTTTTAGTGATGAATTTCTCGAGGAACTAGTGTTTCATCGAGGGCACTTTGGGGAACAACAGTGTATAGATTCTTTATTGTTTTTCTTTGTTTCTTTATCACATCTTTTCTCAAACGTTTCTCTAAATATAAAATGAATTTCCTAGGTTTTCTTATTTAATTTTGGCTGCCCCTTAGTCAAAATTTCTGATTCAAACAAATAAGTATGAAATACATTTGAAATTAAAATTGAATTAAGTATCTTTAAGTGTTTGGCAAATAGAGAGAGGCTTGGGAAATGCTCAGTGCCCCTGAGCACTCTTACAAGGAGGGTGGTCACAGCCCCTGCTCTACCCTGCCTGGGGGAGGGGGAGGTGGGCTTCCAGCAGCAGTGGGCTTGAGTGAGGGCCTGGAATGCTTCTGTGTCACTGTCCACAGACAGTAGTGATCAGAAGGCACTAGACACACTTATCCCAGTAAAGGTTTTTCCAGAATCCTTATAACCCTAAAGTTCTAACTTCCTGATGTTTTTCGGAGCTTTGAAATATGAATTACTTGCTTCTGCAATATTTCTTCTTATTCATAAAAATGACAGATAGCACATATTCATGCTTTAAATTAGAGCGAATTAGAATTAAAATTAATTTTTGTTCTGGCAGGCTGTCTTTGAGATTGGTATGACCTCATTGAGAAAATTGTCTATTTTGAGATCTCAGGAACCCTTGCAGCACAAAGATCAGTGGAACATAAAATTATGTCCAAGACGACCCACCTTGAGCTGTTCCCTTCTGCTAGTCACCACCTTTCTCCTGACGTCTTACAAGAGTCATTAGCTTCACACACCATGTGACAAGTGCCAGCTCTGGCTGGAGGCTGTGAAAGGGGGCCATAGATGCTAGGACAGGGATCGGTCACCCAGAGGCCTCCTCTCCCCTACCACAAACCAAAGACTCAAGTGTGACACCCCTTTGGCACACTGCAGCTCTGTGATCCCCAGCTGTGACAAAGCCGGAGAAGGCAGAAGATTTCTAGTTGCTCTACCCTCAAGGTATTCACCACCTGACACAGCTTTCACAGGCAGCTCTGAATAAATGAATTCCTTTGGGTTTACTATAGAATTTCTTACCTTGACTGTAGTTATAGCTGGTTCTTTTATTTATTTTTTTCTGCTGTCTCAGGATGTGGGGTATACTTAATTGTTTGTGGTAGGAGGACTTTTTTCCATGTCTGGCTTCCTCCTGAAAACAAAGATACTTGGCATCCATTCACCCATTGTGTGGCCTTTCCCCTTCCCGTGCACAAGCCTCAGAAACCTCCCTCTCCACGTGTCTCCTCTCTTACCTCCTTTTTCTCTAGCCCTATGGTTTCCTTCTCCACCTCCACAGATTTCCTTCCTGCCCACTCTACTGTAGACATCCAGGGAGGCTACTAACCTCTCCTCCTTCAGCCAGGGCCACAGCCACAGTAACCTAATTGTCCTTTCCTTACCGCCTGCCTGTGCGTGAAGTAATTTTCCTGGCAGTTAAATCAAATTATAGGCTATGCTTACAAAATCCAAATGTATTCTGCTGGGGCCCCAGTCAAGGCCCTAAAATTCAACTTAGCCGTCTGGGGAAGCAAGATAAGAAGTCCTTGAGGTGGCACTATCAGCCTTTTCCATCTGGATGCTGTGAGCTGTGGCCTGATGTGGTAGAAATAGCCTGGACTTTGGGATCAGACAGATTTGACTTTGCATTAAGACTCAGCCATTTGCAGCTGTGTGATCTTAATCAAGAAACCTAACTCTCTAAGCCTTGGTATTCTTACCTATAAAAGGAGATTCATAGAAATACCTACCTTTCAAGACATCGGTATAAATATGTAAAATGTCTGGTACCGAGAGAATGCTCAAAAAAAAAAGTCCTTATTGTTTAGATGGGCCTAGGGAGCATAAAAACAGAAATGAAACTGAGGAGCTGGTGAGAAGGCTTTCCTCTGAGGAAGTCACAGCTTTTGATTTGCTTAAGTTGTACCAGCCAACAGGACAACAATGGAGCCAAGGCCAGTCTGATCACTGACACTGCCCAGAGCAGCAACTCCTAAGATTTGCCCACCTTCCTACCGCCTGCCTGATGGAGCATGAGGGCAGCAGCTCAGAGACTTCACTTTGGTGTCTCCTCATCTGCTTGTTTCTTGCCTGGTACCAAGTGCCCCTGTCCTCCTGCCCTTCCTGCTGGCGACTGTCACATCAAGGGGAGCAGAGAGAGCACTGCCACTACCCCTGGGAAGAGCTCTGAGAAAAGAAGTCCTCCGCAAAACTCAGCGTGCTCCTGGTCAGCCACTGCAGGGTGCTAAGTACTTGCTCTCTTGGCTGTCCTTCCTGACCAGGATGCAGCTTCGTATCCTTCCCAGAAGTGGAGCTGGTGATGGTGATGAAGGGGAAGGCAAAGGAGGGGAATTATTCATGACTTTCCTCATGTCTTGGAAATACATGATGGCAGTAACACTATCTGAAATCCTCTATGGATAAAGAGAGAAACAATGACTATTGTTTATACCTTCCTCGCGTCCATTTCCTGCCCACATCCATTGATTTAGTGACAGCAAATGCTCCTCAACAAGAACTGATCATGGAACCAGGCTAGATCATTTCTCTGGACACAGTTATTAGTCCATCAGTTTTCCTCCCAGGATTTTTATGCACAAAACATCAGGTGAGAGATGTCCTCTTTCCTCTTCACACTCAAAGTGGGATTGAGGCTGCCCACAGGAACGAGCAGCCATGTTCCCCACGATATGAAGAACTTAATCCTAGGACCAACCCACCCATCTTCTTGGTATTTGTTTATATGACCCAACGTATTTCTTCTTTTTGTTTGATTAAGCTAGTTGGAGTGGCGTTTCTCCTTTTGCAGTCAAATGAGTTCCTGATTCACCCAAATACCAAGTGGAAAAGCTATGGAATCTGCAAATGCAGGTTGTGACTTTGACTCCTAAATTTGGTCAGTGTTTGATGACCGATATCAGGTGTCATGAGCCAAGTGAGTTTATTTAGAAAGGATATGTTCTTGTTACAAAAGCCTTTAAAATTTAAACCTTTGAAGAACTCTGAAGAACTGGCTGGAGGCATATCACCTGTGTCCTCAGACTCTCTCATACTGAATACCTTTGGTTTTAGTTGCTTGGAGCTGCCATGTTGAAGGTGTGACTCTACAGTTTGTTGGAAACTCACTGGCTTTTTGATTAGTGAGCATTATCTTTGCATTTGGCCATTCCATGGATTTGGGCTCTGGCCTTCGTCACCGTGAAGACTGACTTGTGTGAGCCCGTCAGCAGATCTGGCCTATCAGAGTCTGCCTGGTGGTGGATGCAGAAAACCACAAGCCTAATTAGTTTCAATTTAAATAGTGTCTGAATCTATGACTTTAAACAAGTGATGGCACTTTTCTGGGTCTCCGTTTCCTCACCTGTAAATGGAGGGTGCTAGAATCGAAAACATGAAATCCTTTTAACTCTAGTAGTCTATGATTTTTCAGTATGATTTATAAATTGAAGTCTTGGCATTTGGAGTGAAATTAAGGAGAAGACTTGGTATGTTGAGCTCTTCCACCTGAGCAAACACTACGCCCACAAAGTGTAAATTCCCACTGGCAAGGAAAACAATAGGACCACCCTTGGAGTGGGAGAGGTGAGGTGAGAGACCTCATTGGGAGGGAGACTTCTTTTCTCAGCAGCAAATAACACGGCTGCCAGATGATATGATCTTTAAAACCAAAGAGAAATAGGCAGCACAAAATAGACTTAAATGTAAAGTTAGAACTTCACCAAGGAATGAAATTAGCATATAAATTTTATATAAATTAGATATAAATTTTTTCTGAGTAGTAGTCAGTCTCATTGCTGTATTTTGTAATGTGGAGGGGAAATTTGGGAAGAAAAATGGGACATATTAGGAAGAGAAGTCATGTATACATGAAAGTCAACTTGGCTGAGTATAAAATTCTTTTAGATGCTTCTCCATGTTTTTCTGACAGTACTACAAAGAGGTCAGAGGGCACCTGGTATTGGTCATAGATCAATAATTTGTTTAGTGTATGTGTGGTGGGAGCTTATGTGACTCTTCATCTTTTTAAGTGTCTTCCGGACTTTTAGCAGGAAGTTAAACCAGAAACCTCTTCCATTTTGTAATATGTTTCTTCTTCTTATAACTATGATTTTAGATTGATAGGCAATATTGATTTATAAGAAAGAGAAATGCTTCTTTATTAATCTTAGGAGACAGAAACTTCTAGATTTGATAAGGAGCAATACCAGAAATAAATAAATAAATAAATAAAGATTAAAAAGAAATGGAAAAGAACCAGAGTCAAAATCAGGAAAGAAAGGAGAGGTCACTACACTTTTTGAATCAATGAGCCTTGAGAAAAATAGGAGACAACAGACCTTAGTAGGGCTTTGCATTTGAAGATGACAAGAAAATTAACAGAAGAAAATAGGAATGATACCAAATACCTTTGCTAAGGTTTAATATATGTTTATATCCATTTCCAAGGCTTACATGAAAACAATGTCAAACTTTCTTTTTGTATATTTTATAGTCCTGGCTACTTACCAAATAAGACTCATCCTAATAGTTATCGGGTGGTTGTTTTTGGTGAAGTGTAATTTTATAACAAACTTGAATAGCCTTCATAACAAATGCACTATTGTCCTCTGCATTTTATTATGCAGCAAGTGAAATAACGATGGTAGACGATGGCTTCCTCGCTGCACCCCGAGATTTGTGCCTCCTCAGAAACACTAGCAAGACAAGGGGCAGAGAGGGATATTCTCAGCATGCGGTGACTTCCCAGCTTTAACTGCTCAATTTCTAGCTCCAAAACAGTCCGTGACTCTGTGTGGAGAAATCGTTACCATGAGTTTCAAGAAGGAAAAATGCAGTCTTTAAATCGTAATTCTCTAGAGGATATCAAATGATCATAAGGAAAACCATGAAGTCATTTCAGCTTCTGACTCTAAATTTCAAAGAAAAAAAGAAGTGATAGAATTAAAGGTTGCTGGAAGACATAGCGGTGCACATTTAGAAATCACTGTACATAAATACTTAGTTTTTTACCTCATCCCTCAAGTGAGTCATTGTTTTCTTAATAGGAATTATTTCATCGCCTGTTTCTAAGAGTATGATCCAGGCAGCATTGTAAATATCAGGATGGAACTGGCTGAAACACAATTGCTTACACAAAGCCCTGCAGTGCTTGCTGTATCTGAGGCATTGGACTCCAAGCTTGCAGCAGAAACAGCCTAGACCTAAGAAGCAAGGCATGCAACAGCCAAGTGGTCTGTCCCAATCCTAAAAGCAGCTTGACATTCTCCTCACAAAAATGCATGCCACTTGTCGTGAAATTCTGGATGTTATACGTTGCATTATATGTATATAGTTACATGTTTAAATATAATTTATGACCATATCAGTCATGAACAGGGGATGAATGAGCAAAGAATATAAATATATCCTGGGTTCTGCTTAATTCCTTTTAAGCCTGTGGTAAAGCGGTATTCCCTCATTCCCAGCCTCTCCACTTTCTCTCTGACCAGCACCACTGAATATCATTTAAGTCAATAATATGGGTTATGAAGTCACCATTTATAACACAAATTGGCTGTGTACTTTGAGATTCAAAGCTAAAGCACAAGACAAGGAATGCAGCTATTTTCACCCAGGTATAGAGTATATGACTCATAAGTCAAAATTCTTATATGGCTTTTTTGTAAGATGAGGTATATAATTTGCGCAAAGTCCACAAACCGAGACCTTATTAGGATTATTTAACTCTTAATTTTCTCCAGTAGTGAGGAAAAAGTCAATACTGATCTTGCTAAAAACAATTTGGCAATATAAACCATGAGTCTGAAGAATGTCTGTATTCTGTGAGAAGCAGAGTTATAAAAAATAATTGTGGCTCCTATCAAGATGATGGAGGAAGTAAATGCCGTGCTCGCATCAAAATTGCGATTAAATTATGGAATGATCGACCTGGAGAACCATCTGAAGAGCAGCTGAACAGAACTCCTATAACTAAGGATACAAAAAGGCCGCCTCATCAAGGCTGGAAAATTCTAAAGTTTACATTCTCTCCTCAAAAGAAAAAGAAAAAAAGAAATAATCAGGGATATGGACAAAGGTTTAAATATAAAGATGCTTATCAAAGTATATTTACAATAAAGAAAATTTGGAAAACAATAAGAAAATTAAGTATAGTCTCTCTATATGAATGAATATTATGCAGCCATTAAAAAGCATGTCCAAAAATTATAATAATACTAATACACTCAAAATGAGAAGCAGTCATGAATAAGAAAATTGAGACATTAAGCTTTATATATACAATGTAATACCATCATGTTTATGTGTGGAATAAATACTGAAAGAAAAGATGGTAAATTATATTGGTGCTGATTCTGTTTTCATCTCTACATATTTCTGTATTTTCCACAATGTCTACAATGATCTTGTATCAGTTTTATAATGATAAAAATTATAAACAATACAAATTAAAGATATCCTATCAGGTTTGTACAAAGCACTGCACAAAGTATGAGGCTGTGGAATAAAAGCTGCTCTATATGCACAGCTTTTAAAAGAGTGGTCCCCACATCAACCTCACCTAGGAACTCAAGTCTCAATAATGAGGAAAATGCCCTGATGGACTCCAGGAGCTTTGTCGTGTAAACCACTCCCGCTAAGGACACGTTCTCCAGAGACAGAATCTTACAGAATCCCTTAGTTAGTTTTCATCTGCCTTTCCCATAAGACATGACCTAGCAAGTCACTTTCAATTAAATCTGAAAGAGGGGCAGAGGGCCCCAGGTAACATGATGCTCCCAGAACATATCTGCAGCTCCGACAGGTGCAAACAACTCCACTCGTCTAAATATAAACTTAGGCTGTTTGGAAACAGTCTTTCTCCCTTTCTATTCTCATCAGGCACAAGAATGTTCTCTTCTTTAGTTGAGACTGTTGGTGCTGGTTATTTTTATTCAGATTCACTCTGCAATAATTTTTATTCAAAGAGAATTACTGTTATAACTCTAAAAAGGAAAAAAAAAAAGATTTCTGTTCCAACATCTTGGGTGAAGACAGAACCTCACTTTGGGCTGTTTTTGAAACGTGTTGAGAAGACATTTACAATATTTTACAAACTTTCTGATTGAGCAAAAAGCTGATGTTAACCCATGCATCAAGAAACATTTTTCTTTAATATTTAAACGAGACAGAGGACTTAATTTTTAATCAGTAAAGTGGAAATTCTTTGCAGGAATGTAGAGAACTCTGCACTTTTGCCAATTCCTGCCATTCTCTCTCCCATTATTCCTAAACTTTAACTCTCTCTTCAGGATGCTTGCTGCTCAGTGGTCACTTCTCTAGGTAGCCTTCTCTGACCTTCCCCACTCCCTCCGCCCCCTCCCCCAGCTCCATGGCCGCGCATGCGCAGTCTTGATCTTAGGTATCAAAATGCTGAGATTTACCTTCCATACATTTATTCCACATTATCATTTAACCTAAGAGCTTCCTAAGAGTACAGTTATATTTTATTTTTCCATCTCTAGCACCCAGGTTTACAGTAGTTACTCAATGTGTTGTTGAATGAATGAACAAATGTGTAAGGAAGACTGAAGGAGTCCCCGATGAGCCCACGCGCAAAGGAAGAAGAAAGACAGTGCTACCACCAAAAGACATGAAAAAGAAAAGTTTATGGGAAAATGACAATTAGCTATACTTAGCCACTGCTAGTCTTTTTGGTTTATTTGAGGGGGTGGGGTTAGCTTATTAAATGAAATTAGAACTAAAATGCCAGATATTATAAAAGGAACTTGCTATGCATTAACTAAAGGGTTGATATTGTTCGTTTTTACTTTCCTTCTGCTATAAAATGAGAGGGTGATGCAAGATCTCACCCAAGGGCCAGTCCAGCTGTCAAGTTCTGAGGCTCTTGGGGCTGCTCTGAATTCTGTTGGAATAGTCCTCCAGAGCTTGCACCCAGCTCTATTCTGATTGCAAAGGAGACTGTGCTCTTTTCAAACTCACAGACGCCACATTCCTACCTACCAAGACTGTGGTGTGCCACAGCTAAGTTTAGCCCCACTCTCCTGTTCTGAAATAGTCATCTAAACCACAGGGGAAATTATTACCCATGGTTTCCTAGATCTAAGTAAGGAAGATGTTTCCAAACTCTACTGCTGTAAAGTTGTATTTACTTGTCCCAACTTCTTCCCAGTTTGGTTCAGATCACCCTTTGCCTGTATACATTTTGCAAGACCTGTTGGCTCTTTATCTCTGCCCACTCCTTTAGCATGCTCAGTACACTTGAGAAATGTAGCCAACACTTGGCTTAATAAATCTCCAACCTACTCATCAGCTAATAAAAAGGGGGTTTTTAGTTGGGAAAGGGAATATTGTATAGAAACTTTATTTACCAACTGTCTACCAATAGTTGATTTCACAGGAGGTCCTTTATTAGATTAGTCCATTGAAAGAGAAGAAAGAGGACTAATGATTGGCCTTCAGACAGGGAGACTATGTCTGGGAAAACTTTGAAGGCCTGTATTGGATTACTGTAACCTACTGGCATTTCGCTCTTAGATCCCTAGATTGATTTGAGGACACTCCTCTTTAATGAAAATGAAAATGACAGCTAATTTTTTTCCCCTTACTCTGCTTTCTATAACCAATCACTGTTTTAAGGTTTGTGTGTTCTTTATAAAAGTTATATGTGATTCATAAACTGTTTCCAATATTGGTATTGGATATGTATGTAGACATGATAGTACAGCCAGTTTTTTTCATACATGAGCGTAAATAAAATAGTATGTTTAAAAGTAAAAAAAAAAATAGTATCTGCTCTTATATCCCTAAAAGCATTAATTCTCAAATACCATATTTGACATAATGAATTTTCATAAAGCTAAATATATCCAATGTAAAAGACTGGCCTTTACTCTGAGATCATATGTTTCCTGCATTTTGTTGTTATTGTTGCTAAAAGCTTTAAAATAAAAAGAATGGTAACAGTAGATGGTAAGGGTTTTTATTATCATCATCATCATAATTTTAATGTCTTTATTTGGCACTTTAAAACGCTGGCAATCTTGTATCAACTTTCAATATTCATTAGAATTAGAAAACTGCGATCCTCATCTCTAAAGTGACTAGCTCAAAGCTGATCACAGAGGAGATTACATATATGACTATATAAATGTATGTTTAAGAGAAGAGGGGTTTCTGGTCTCTTCTAAGCTCATCATTCTCTACAGACCTCAAAATGTCTCGTGGAGATCATGGAAGAACTGTAGATACAGATCATTTTTATAACAGATTCAAGTCAGGCAATTTCTTCTAAAATATACCTACCTGAGGAACTCTCAACTATATATATACATATTACTCAGTGAGATGAGTATCAGTCCTTTGCCCCAATAACAACTTATAAAAAGAATTTTTGCTGTATTCTTTCACAGTAACACCTGGACCAAGACTGGTACAAAGCAAGCGTTCAATAATTGCTTTGACACTATCTTGGGAGCTGGGAATAGCTATCCCGGAGAAATGACACCTAAATGGAAGGGAAAGAAAAGTATTCTCTAAGGGCTTCTCCAGGCTCCGCAGGTAGTAGGGAAGGTCGTGGTCATCTGTGAAACCTGTGCCTAAAATGTAGATGAAGGCGAGGCCAGCGGGACAGCAAAGGAAGGCTTTGCCCGCTAGGACTTTGCCTAGAAGAGGGAACTTTTGCAAGCGGCTTGTGCCAGGCCTCTTGCTATAATGGGATGCTCTTCTGTTGGAAAGTGCCTCTGCCCCCTGGTGCCAGTCCCTGGGCTTCTGAAGAAATATTGACCCACCGCCCTTCCCAGGCCCTGGACTGCAGCCCTATCTCTCCCGGCACTCAGCCGATCACGTGGAGGAGAGGTGCTCTCCAGACCCGCGGCTGCACGGCCATTGGTCCACAGCTCGCGTCCCGGGCACGCCCATTGGCTGCGGGGGGCGTTCACGTGAAAAGGGGTCTGGGATGGCGTCCCGAGAAAGGCGAGGTGGCCGGAAAGTTAAAGGGAGAAGCGCGACGGCGGGTAGCCGGAGTCTGGGGTAGCGGGCAGCAGGGAGGAGGCGAGCGTGATGCTCTTGCGCATGGACGGATGCGGCTGCCCGCGGAGGGCGCGACCTGAGTCTTGGCCCCCGCTGCTGCTGTGGCCCCCGCTGCCCCCGCTGCCCCCGCTGCCCCGCGCGCATGCTGCCGCCGGCTGCTGCCTCTGCACCTCCTGCCTTATGAGCTGCACCAGGTACGTCCTCCCCAAGTCCTGCAGTCCAAGTGCAAGGCCGCAGAAACGGCGGCGAGGGGCGCGCAGTGAAGACCCTGTTTGGTTCTTGCCATCTACGCTTTCTTCGTCCCACTTGCAGTTATTCTCCGGGTGGAACACGCTAGACGGGCTCCGGGAAGCTGTTGCTTCTACGTGGGGAGGGCAATGCAGGGACGACAGGTGGGAATGGAGCCTAGTGGGACCCACGTGTTCCACTGAGGTGCAGTCCCCGCCGCGAGGGGTGACGGGCGTGGGTGGGGTCTGGGGCTGGGACCCCAGGTACCCTTGTCTCCTATTGTTTCTGGTTCGAACCTGGCACAAGGCGTTTCCAGCCTGGGACCAGACGCTTCTGGAAGGTGTCTCCAGAGCTGCGCGGTGGGGTCTAGAGCACGAGGAAAAGTCGCTTCGCCTCTTCCCCGGCCTCGAGTTCCCTGTAAAACTCAAGGAAACACACTTGGTAGTCTCTCAGGCTCGCGAGGGCGATGGGACCTGGCGCGCCACTGTGGCTGCGGGCTCGCGGAGCTGGGTCACCCCCAGCCCCCGGTCCCCAGACCGGGGCTGTCCCAGGCCGGCTGTGGCGAGGCGACCGCGCGGGGACGCTCGCGCGGCGCTGCTCGGGCAGGGGCTACCCCGCTACCCCGCCCCGCCCCCCCGCCCCGGTGTAATTGGGCTCCGCCTTCTCCTCCTCCTCCTCTTCCACCTCCTCCTCCAGAAACCAAGCGTAGTCCGGTGGCGGCGGCCTCCCCTGCCACCTTCCTCTGGGCTCTCCGATGCAGCGAACAAGCTGGGGAGGGGGCAGCCCCGCGGCCCCAAAGGTGGGTGCCCGACCGGGGGAGGCTCGCGGAATCGTTGGGGCGGGGTGCAGCTGGGCCAGGCTATAGAGAGAGGGGCCGAGTTAGGGTGACCTGTGGGATCATCCACCTTGGACGCTATGGCCTGCCTCCCCTTGACCCTTGCACCGGGTTCATGCCACCCTTTTGAACACAGAGAAAGAGGTGTAGGAGGGGCTTGCTGCAAAAGAGGGTGTAGAGGGCCCAGAACAACATACTAGATGATTTGGGGCCCGTCATGGCATTGTTTCCTGCAGAAGAGGAGAAAATTGGGGAAAGACTTGACTTGGAAACGTGGAGAGTTGCTAGAAGGTGTTGGAGCCTGTGGTTTGTGTGGCCAGGCCTCCCTGGGAGACCTAGGGTCCACGAGAAGAGAGCATTAGGGCTTTGAGCTGGGATGCAGAGGAGAAAAGGAAATCGTTCATTTGGCACAGTTGTCCAGGAGCCAAGACCGAAGTAAAGCCAGCTGGAGGCCTTACCACATAAGTAAAGTTGAGATATTTAGGGAAAGTTAGTAGGAAGAGAAGGACCATCGGGCAATATTAGCAACCAAGAATGTCAGTGCTAGAAGGGACCACAGAGGAGAAAGTTCAAGCCCAGAGAGAATGAGTGACTTGCACCAAGTGGCGCAGCTAGGTGGAGGCATGCCTAGGTCAGTGGTCGGTGTTTCCCGTTGGACATTTTTGGATGGCTGGGACTGTAGCATTTAACTTATCTTGTTTCTATGATATGCGGTCTCATCCACAGGTATTTATCTCAAAAATGCTTTGGATAATGGTGACACAATGGAGGAGTACAAGTGACTTTTAAGGCTGTGAATAAGGGCCCTGAGGTCTGAGTACTAAGGGAAAGATGTCAGCTTTATTCATACTGTGTCAACCAAACCTTTTGGGAGGGGACAAAGGAATGCTGAGGGGGTAGATGGCCATGTCTTCAAAAAATTACAATCTGGTTTTGGCTGCTTACCTAATGTAGTTTCAGTATTCCTGGGGGGTGGGGGGTCGTTGGTACATTTTATTTTTCTATCATTGCTTATCAAAGTAAAAGGGAATGGAGGGGAGAAAATGTCTTGGCCTCAATACAAAAATAAAGAAATAAATGCTTTTTTAAAAAAGGCACAGCCAGAAAGTCAGTAGCTCTGCTGCCTGAAACTATGAAGGTCATGCAGTTATTTTCTGTACAAGCCTATAGTTTTCACAAGAAAAATCACCACGACATCTAGCCCTACCTAGCTGTCTTGAGATGGTGTGGTTTTTTTGTTTTTTTGTTCTTGTCACCAGTGGAACAGGGAAAGTATTTATGCAAAACTATCTTTGTTCTTTCCATTTTCATGGAGTGTTAGAGTTGTCCCCTCTTGACCAGAACACTGAAATCTACCCATGGGCATGGCCCAGTCCCACATGGGGCCAAATTGATCTCAGGCATCTATCTATTTGGAAGCAAAGTTTTTGAGCATCCTTACTGGTCTGGGAAACAGCTACTCGTACTCTCATGATCCTGTCCTGCAATGAATTTGTATCCAGGTCCTATGTCATGCTCTGCTAGGTCAAATGTATGTCCATATCTTCTCGTTTGGTTTTTTCCCTGTCCAGGCTGGTGACTCATATCATATCTTGACAACCTGGGTGTCTGGGTGAGGGAAGGGGCTAGAGCAGCAGGAGGGGGCCTGAGTACAGCCCGGTACATCCTGTGTTGGAACTGATCATTTTCATACCATTTGAAGATAAAATGCTTGTCCAGGTGCCTTTCTTTCAGGGACTTAGGAAACTATTACTTTGTACGTCTCGTTGCTAGGACTGCTTCTAGGTGATGGTCATCCCTGTCACAGTCCATTGGAGAATTCTGGAGCAGAGGGTCAGGAAGCCCTATAGGAAATCAGCACTTGGGTGACTGGTTCTTGAGAATGTTCCAGTTAATAAAAACTGGAATCTACGTGAGGATAGGCCAAGTGGTCCATGGTCAGATTGTATCCTAGGTTGAGGCCCCAGGGGTTGATGTCTTCCCCTCCAGTTATGGGAACACGCAGAAAGTAAAGGGATCTGTGCAGGGTTGCTAGTGCAATGCCCCTGGGGCAGTAACCCTTGGGCCACCAGGTGGTTAACCTTACTTTTGCCTTTCATGAAAGAATGTTACAAAACCGATTAGGACCGAGAAGTGCCAGTGGAATTGTTTAATTAGCTCTGGCTCTGACTAGAACTTCACCTCCGGACCCCCAGTACCACTTGTTCTTACAGCTTGGTGGTAAGAGGGATCTTGGGCAAATTTACAGCACTGGGTCCGGGTAACTTTTACCAACTCTTCAACTAAGTCTTTTTAACATGCAGGATTAAAACGAGAGTGACTTTAGTCAGCTGCAAGTGTACAGATTCTTTAACCGATCCCTTATTTTAAGATTCTGTTTCCACAATATACTACGAATTTCCCAGTCTTTTTCTATTGAACTGCTTTAATGTCGTGCAGGAAAGCACGTATGAGGTTGGTTTGTGGGCTAGTCGGCCAGGCAGAGAGAACTTGCAGCTGACCTTGTGCTGACTCAGAGGAGGAGGAAGCTGCTGTGGCCAAGGAGGAACCCCTCCTCCCTCAGTTCACACCCAGGTTGTCAAGAGAGGAGAGAGTAGAAGAGGCCAAGGTGCAAGGCTTTGCTCCCTATTTGTTTTTTTTCATCCATATTTAGTAAAAAACAAACTACCTGTGTTAAAGTTAGAGCTGGAGGTATAATTCCAGTACATTCTAAAAAAGTTTTGCAATGGATAAGGAAAAACTAAAATTCAAGTACTTTGTAAGTTTAGGGTTTTTTTACCTTGAATCTGTTGGTGAACCCACTTGACCCTCTTTGAAGCTATCTTGCTCAGTTCAGTCAGAACTCTCCTTTCCAAAACAACTGCATGGATACAAGAACAGATAATATGAAGCAAATTTGCCCCTAAAAGTTTCCATATTTTGACTTTGTTAGAGAGGAAACATTAAGACAAATATCCTTTAAAATGAATAATAGATAAGTATATTATGGCTATAAATTATTGTTTTATTTATTTCTGAATATGTGTGTTTTTTCATTTGGTCATCACTAAGTGATTCCTGCATCCTAGGGAAGTGCTATACTCTTTCAGAAAATGGGATCAAACCCATTATGTCTTTGTCCTTTCTCATTTTTTTCAATGTATTTGGTTAATCAAAAGGTATTATTTATTGGACCAAACCAGTGGTCCCAGCTCTTGTCAGAAGATGAGCAACATTTTGCTTATCACTTCGTAGCTACCACCATCAACACCCCATCACCCCCACCTTGGGATGGGAACTAGGAAAGCCTGGGAACAAGCACCCCAACACACTGCCACATACTTACACCTTTGACGCAGTGACAGGAGAGATGTTTGGGAATCAATCTGGATCCTGTGTTCTGTGATTCTCAGAGTAGAGATTTTAATCCTGGTCTCATCACTGACTTCTCAATTAGCCCACTATGACTGTCAAATCAGAACGCCAATTTGCTATAGTAATTAGAATGATAAAAAATTGCTCAGCTTTAGTGAGGCAATTGTGTTGGATGTGTTTTTGGCCAATCTTAAAATAATTGAGGGGTTTTTTCCTTTCTTTCTTTTTTTTTTTTTAGATTTACTTTTTTCTGATTATAGAAGGGATATATATTTTTAGAAAGCATAAGAAAATACAAAGCCAGAAAATAGGAAAACAAATATCCTGAAATCCCATCAACTGGATATTCTGACAGTTTTGAGTATTCTCTAGTCTTTTTCTGTGGATATACCATAATATTTTTTCCCCATAAGGTCTGAAGTCTCTATGTACAATTTTATCCTCTCCATTTTTTTACATTAACAGTTATTTTTTCATGCCATTCACATCTTTTCTGCAAATAGTGGCTTTTGATGATATAAATTTTATCACATAAATGTGGCACACTTGATTTAACCAGATATCTATTATTGGTTATTTAGACTATTTTCTCCCCCCGCTCCCCATTTGTTGCTTTGAACATTTTAGTACATTAACCCCTGCGTACTTTTTAATTATTTCTCTAAGATAAATACCTGCACGATGAAATTAGAACCACAAAAATTATAAGAGACATTTAAGAAAAGCTGAGTCCGATTTGGACTAATACTAGTATTTATATTATCTCTTTAAATTCTTTCCTAACTCAATAGGTAAAAGCAGGCATCATTTTCCAATCTAAATGTCTTGAATTACTTACAAGGTTGGACATTTTTGCATATTTATGGGTCACTTTTAAATATCTTTCATGAATTTTCTATTCTCTTTGCTCATTTTTTTTGTGTGGAATATTTGACTTCGTTATTGTTTTTGTAAGACTCTTTACATATTAAGGTATTACCTCTTTGCTGTTATGCTTTTTGTAAAATATTTTCCCAGTTTTAATTATTTTTTTACTTCAGAAAAATACAATTTTTATGAAGTCAGATTTAACCAAATCTTCAGAATGATTCTCTTTGCTGTTTATTCTTATAGAGGCTATCTTCACTGTAGGAAAAACAAACAACACAAACAAACAAACATTTACCTGTATGAAAGATTTAAAAATGTTAAATTGCTGGGGTTTTTTAAAGAAGGATATGCTGGAGTATAAAAATCTGTTCATTTAGTGAAAGCAGATTTGTGTCTGTCTTCACTATTGAATCCCAGTGTCTAGCAGAATGCCTGGCATATAGTAAGCACCAATCAATATTTATGAGATGAATTTCTTTTTATTGGAGCATATTTTCCAAAAAGTATGTTTCCTCAGAACATGTGTTCTCTGAGATACTCCATAAAAATCAGGTTCCCTAGTCAGATAAGTTTGAGAAGTTCTGCAAACAGTATGCTCTTTTATTAATCCCCATGGCACATTAGCATACTGAAGGCCCTACAAAGTCCTGACAGAAAAACCTATGAACTTAGTGTTAAAACCAGTGGCTTCATACTTTTTTATTTGTTTTAACTTTGCACCTCTTTTTACCCCCACTTCACACTCTTAATGTCCCCTGAAATCAAGGTCATGCTGGACCACACTCGAGTTAATAATACTGAACTGTAGCCATGTGGGTGGAGATGAAGAGCCTGTCCCTGTTGGGTCTAAACATCGTTCTGATCTCATTGCTCTTTCTTTCTGTCCCCCTTTTGCCAGTGTTCTAACCTGTTCATCTAACCCAATGATGGCTGTGGACATAGAGTACAGTTACAGCTGCATGGCCCCTTCCTTGCGTAAAGAGAGGTTCGCCTTCAAGATCTCACCAAAGCCAAGCAAACCTCTGAGGCCTTGTATCCAGTTGAGCGGCAAGAATGAAGACAGTGGAGTGGTGGCCCCAACCGTCCAGGAGAAAAAGGTGAAAAAGCGAGTGTCCTTCGCAGACAACCAGGGACTGGCCCTGACAATGGTCAAAGTGTTCTCAGAATTTGATGACCCATTAGATATTCCATTTAACATCACTAAGCTCCTAGACAACATTGTGAGTTTGACGACAGCAGAGAGCGAGAGCTTTGTTTTGGATTTTTCTCAGCCTTCTGCAGATTACTTAGACTTTAGAAATCGGCTTCAGACTGACCACGTCTGCCTTGAAAACTGTGTCCTGAAGGACAAAGCAATTGCAGGCACAGTGAAGGTGCAGAACCTTGCGTTTGAGAAGACGGTGAAAATAAGAATGACATTTGACACTTGGAAAAGCTTCACAGACTTTCCCTGTTGGTACGTGAAGGACACGTACTCTAGTTCAGACAGGGACACGTTCTCCTTTGATGTTCGCTTACCTGAGAAAATTCAATCTTATGAAAGAATGGAGTTCGCTGTGTGCTATGAGTGCAATGGACAGACTTACTGGGACAGCAACAAAGGCAAAAACTACCGGATCATCCGGGCTGAGTTAAAATCCACTCAGGGAACAGGCGAATCACAAAACGGACCAGATTTTGGAATATCCTTTGACCAGTTTGGAAGCCCTCGGTGTTCCTACGGTCTGTTTCCGGAGTGGCCTAGTTATCTGGGATACGAAAAGCTAGGTCCCTACTATTAGTGACCGCGTGTGATGGAGCACGGCTGAGGGGGTGCAGACAGGCCTGGCTGTAGTCACAATGGGATGGAGATGGAAGCCAACAGAATCACCGAACTGCCATCAGGCACAGCTTTTGAAAAGAAAGGATCCTGTTCACTTTTTTCTTAAACCAGCAAATCCAGCCAGGCTTCAGTCACAGAACTGGCCTCACACTCAGAGTGGCGCTGCTGTGGGTCTGTTTGGCACTTGTGGCGGCCACAGGGCCCGAACAGGATGGCGGCAGAAAGGGTCTGCGCAGGAACCAGGCCTCCAGGCCGTGCTGGCAAGGCTGGAGGGTGGTGCCTAACAACAACACAATCGGAAGGATGCCTGAGCTGTCTGGAGGAGCCACTCCTCTTCCCTTGAATGTCACTCCATCCCCAACCACCTTCCACTGGACCCTTGCTCTTCGCCTTTGGGTGTTCTCTGCCCAGCCAGGCCCTTCCTGCCTGTTGCTGCTGTTCCGTGTCTACACGTACTTCATACTTTATCTCTGTGCATTTTTTTTTTTTTTGCATTTTTCTTCGACAGTTCATCTGATGTTCAGGAAAAGATAATAAAAGATAAGACAAATCAGCCTGTGAGACAGGCGTTTCCTCTTTCGGACCCCCCATCGTATTCTGGTGGAGAACGCCACACCGGGTATCGAAAGTAACTGGCTCCCGTGCAGTGTTCCAGATCGCTGGCTTATGACAAGCAGGACAGTCATGAGTGGGACACTTTTAGCTTCTCCTCTTGGCTTTTGGGGGAGCTTTCTAAGTACTCACTCTTACCCTGAGTCACCAGACGGCTCAATTACAAGAGCTGTTTTGACTTGCCTGGCTGGTTTGCAGGTGTCTCATTCTTCACACGGGATTTTAGATCTCCTTTCCTGGAGACCCATCTTTCACACTGTGTTCAGGACATTTGGATTTGCAGATCCAATATATCCTCAAAGCCTTCTGAACATGTTCGCTTTTATTTTGACTGTGATTTACAATATCCAGGACACTCTGCAAGCACCCAGGGACTTTGACTTGGGTGTTCTTATTTATGGTGTGAGTATGTTAAAAGGATAGGGGAGAAAAAACCTCACTAAGTTCTCATATTTTATCCTTGATGTTTGCCAACTCTGAAATATCAGAGATTAATTGTTCTTCGCCATATTAGACTGAAGAATTAAAGGTCTGTTGGTTCATACTATTGTGAAACTCCTGGGACTCTCGATATCAGGTGGATCCCCAAACCCTGTGATTTTTCTTGGGCAAGAGTGGTTTGTCCTTGGGGGTGTTGAAAAATATTTTTACATGTGTATTTGTAGAAAGGTGGGGGTTTTTCCTGTTTTTATTTTTGGAGATTAAACAACTGATTTCCATTCTTCCTGATTTACTTAAAGTGAGGTTTTTCCTAAGGGCTGCGGGATGCGGGAAGAGGATGCACAGTTGCCTGCATTTGGGGCACAGCTGCTGGACTCTGCAGGCAGAGAGTCTTCTTTCGCTTGCATTTTCCAAATCTGTTAGAAAAGACCTCCAGGCTTCTGTGTGAATCAGTGTCGGGCAGGTACGGAGTGTCTTGGCTCCTGGAGTTTTGTGGGGTTTTTTTTCTTTTTTGAACTTTAAAATATTTTAACTTTTTAAATGCTCTTTAAATGGTGTTCAGTGTAATTCTTATTCCTAAAACCGGCTGTTACTAGTCTGCAATCTAGTGCTTTACTTTTTATTCTTCTCCCAGGTGTGTAGCACTGAGGGATTGCATGATAATATAATAGATGGGAAAATCACGTTTTTATCTTGTGCTGAAAATGGGCAGAACTCAGTTTGATCTAAGCTTATCTTACGTCAAGTACAGAGAGAGCACTTTCAATGTTACAAATATGGTGATCAGAACTATTAATAGTGTAAATATAAATCAAATGGAAGCAAAAATGATTTTATATAAGTCATTTTGTTTTAAGAAGTCCCCACCCTCTTCCTCCAATTCAGGAAAGGCACAAGGTGCACTGTCGTTTACATGTTACCAAACTGAAAGTGACAAAATCGTTCTATGTTCATAAGAAAACTGCCTCAAGTGACTCCTGTATGGTTTTCAGTAATAGTGATCTTAAGACATTCCTGTGTCAAAATTTGAAATAGAGTAATTCAGTGATAAGTATCTCTTTTAAAACAGCCATAAATCCTACCCCCTACCCTTCTTTACTCCCCGCTCTCCCCAGATTTTTGGCTGGGGGCACTGGTTGCAAGCCCCCAACCAGTGCACCTGGGACATTCACCCCACTAGGCAAGCCCTCACCCGCTCGCAAAGACCCTTCTCTGACTAAAGAATCTGGCTGACTTCCCTCTGCACATGGCCATTCAGTGAGCTAACAGCATCTGAAGAATATTATCTCTTTTTTACCGAGCAGTCTTGCTCTTTTCGCCCAGTTCTGACCCAGGATAGCATCAGATGGCCTCAGGGACTGCCATGACAAAACCTCTCCTTATTTCATAGCTCACCATCAAAGAGGGACAGATTTCTCAGCTGGAGACTTCTTTGCAGCCCAATCTGTAAATGTGGCCCTCCGACAGCTCTTGGTTATGATGACGAATGGCCCGCAGTCCTGGGTCTTTCCTGAGTTGCCCCATAAAGCCCAGCCTCCTGCCACTGGGGCAGTGGTCTGGGAATGGGGAAGCAGATCCGTTTTCGTTTCATATTTATTCCTCAAATGCCCTGGGGAGATTTGCAAATTAGGTGCAATAAATAAGCTGAACTATACAAAGATATATAATAAATAAGCTTTCATTGTTTCTTAGAAGAGGTGAAGCATTTGAGCGGGGTTTTTAAATTTTTCTTTTAAGTATTGTTCTAGGGGAGCTGGTGAGAAATATCAGAGTTACGTAGTTCTCTAGAAATTAAAACAATTTCAGAGTCAAGGTAGAATTTTTTTTCCTCTAATTTTCATGGTGGCAAAACATTATTCTTTCAGTGTTTTTTAAAGATGTAAATTTCAAACTGCTAAAAGAATTTGTGGTTTTGATCTTTGCATATAATTTGCTTTTTAAAAACAAGTATCACTTGGATGTTAAATGGGTTATATATATGTGTTTATAAGCCCAAAAAGTGATTGTTAGCTTACTTTTTAGAAATGCCTGTTTTCTGGCTCTTAATGGACAGTGAATGGAAACTGTGGTGGTTTTTCATTTGTTTTCCTCTTTTAAAATTCCTCAACTGGATGTGGTTTGCCAGAGTAGGCCTGTGGACTCTTTGCTCTGGGAGATCCTGATCTATTTCTCTCTTCCAATATGGTCACTGAAATCGGGGAGAAGCAGTTACACGGATTATGGGATCTCACAGGGTCACCTGAAGACGATTTGGCAGCTACCTTCACTTCTTGAAGTGGGACAATCTGGGGCTGGGAGGATAGCTACGGTTGTAAAGCATTGCAGCCCGGGTGGTAAAGCTGTGAATATTTTTACAGTTTTGTTTATCAGTTTCTAGAGCTTGCTGGACGTGTGAGGACTCTTTGAGAACGCAGCTGTGATGATGTCCTTTCACTTTTACTTCAGTGTGAACGTAGAACTGAAGACTCATCTTTCTGATGCCTAGAAGTGCCTTGTCGAGAAATTTTCACGTTTTTAAAAATAAATATTTTTGTACACAAAGTCAAAGGGGAAATGCACTTTAAAATCACAAGAATGGATGTATTTTGTGTGGTATAAGAGAGTGGTTTGTATCTCAAATGCAAAAATGAAATAAAGGTAGAAAAAAACAAAACTGAGACTGTCCTACTTTAAATCTGACTATTTTTGGAGTTAGGCTGGCGAGGAATATTCTCAAACAATGTGTTTCCACATATAGAATTTAGGATTGCAAAGGGATAGATCATGATAATGGCTGGGCTGACAAAGCTGTAAGGCACAGAGGAATGGGAGGTAACTGCTTTTTAAGTTGTCACTGAAGCAAACATGGATTTTAGCTAAGAAAAATAGGTGCCGGGGAAGAAACACGGGGGCCAGTGTTGCTCTGAATCCATTTTTAATGATCCAAGGGCATGTTGCCTCCTACCTTATCGCTTGCTCTCAAAGCATATTTTTGGTTTAGTGTATTCAAAGGTGGGAAAACCATAAGTGGCTATCATAGCTTTTAACTGCTTTGTCAAACTCTGTGGTCAGCAAAACCATCCAGCTCCTGATGGGACTCCGCTCTCTGCTGGTCATGCGACATTCACCTTAAATGAGATTTCCAGAGATGCTTTATTTCAAAGTTCTGAAAGTGGAGTGGACGGAGAGGTCCTCTATTGCCAGATATTTCCTGTAAGTCAGTCTCTGCCACCATGGGGAACAGTGGTTCTGGGGGGGGGGGGGAAGCACATGATTGCTTAGCACCTGGCAAATGGAGGCACGAAGTGAGCTACATACATAAAAATAACTCCCTTTCCCAAGACCATCTAATTGTCCACAATTTCCCTTCGTAGAAATGGGAAAGGGAAAATAATACTTCTTTTTTATGAATGTCTATTTGAAATTCAGTATGGTTTTCATCATCATATAATTCTGACTTGTGAGAAAGACATCTCAGAGATGTCTGTAGTAAAAAGAAAAAACAAAACAACACTTTTCTAGAGCAGCGTTCCCAGACTAGCAAATATCCAGCTCTCTGAACAATTCAGCTGAACATTTACTGCTCATCCACCATGTGCAAGTTAGCGCTTAGTGTGTGTTTCTACCCAACTCCTGTAAGAGACGTTCATGTTTTAGGTAAATCCTCTGGTAGCCATGAAAAGCAGTGTGTTCTGCTATCTAGTGGCATCAGGAATCGGGAAGCTTGGGTTCTGGCCTTGACCCTGTTGTCCCCTGTCAGCTGCTCTCCTGAGGGGCTCTGAGTTTTTAGCAGGAATAAGGTAACCAGGCGGCTCTAGCAGTACCCTGAGTACTTTTGAATGTGTTGCCCAACACGTTCATTTTTAAAATGCTTCTAAATATAAACAACTAAGAAGTACCATGTACAGTATTTGCATTCTTCATAAAATCACAGGAATGGATAGCATTCCAGACAACAGCTTGGTCTTCATAAATTCTTCAGTATTCAAGCTGGAAGGGGTGAGCTCTTTTGATGGGTAAAGATATTTAGCCCCTGAGTCTGTTTCCTAAAGTCAGGTAGTCAGTGACAAAGCTGCGAGGAACATGTGGGTCTTCCTTTGTCCTCCCAGCTGGAGTCACTCCAGTACTAAGGCTAAAATGGTGATTCTGAAAAGAAGATCCTCATGCTGGAGATGCAGTCCCAGGGGTGGAGTAACACACTCGTCTTTATACACTAAAGGCGCATCTCTCGCAAAGTCTTCCTCAGCACATGTAAGGACCACAGACCACGGGGAAGGGGAAGCTGGAGACACAGAGCTTTAAACATGTAAATCTCTGAAACAGTTAACAAGTAAGTCAAATCAGGATTTTCAAAGCAAGATGTGGGCCACACATACACGTACACATGCACACATATATATGTGTGTGCACGTCAGCATAAAAGCAATCAACATTAAATAATTTGGGTGTCCGAGGACCCTATCAGACAACAAGATGTGATCGATAATAGGAAACCACCAAAGGGGACCATGGCTTCAGGGGCATCCTAGGAGACAGGCAGGACTCGAAGCCTCAGCATCACCTTTCACCAGAACAGAAGCCCTGCTGTGTAGCACAGGAAGGCTTTAGCCCTCATTCCTCTCCCCTCTCCGTCGCTAACTCTTGGAGAGGAGGGAGAGAGGGAATCTCAACTGATTCCTTTAGTGTCCACATGGGATTTTCTGGTAGGTGACATGTTGCCACAAACACTGATGTACCTCCCAGCATTAGGCCCTCTGC
The DNA here is from genome assembly GCA_003508835.1 of Eonycteris spelaea. Classification (NCBI taxonomy): domain Eukaryota; kingdom Metazoa; phylum Chordata; class Mammalia; order Chiroptera; family Pteropodidae; genus Eonycteris; species Eonycteris spelaea. The sequence goes on along the minus strand of PUFA01000043.1, from coordinate 4,686,856 downwards.
TGGATTCGAATACGGCAAGGTCGGATGAGGATACACGACACCCTTTGGGGTCAAAGACATTAATAATGACCCAGGACCTTGGCCCTCTACCCCAAAATGTGAGATCAGGTGGCTATATCAGGGGTCGGCAAACTTTTTCTGTAAAAGGTGAGACAGTAAATATTTTAGGCTTTTTAGGCCACATAGAGTCTCCGTCATATATTCTTAAAAAAAAAAATTAAAAATGTAAAAAACCATTTCTAGCTGTGAGCCATACAAAACGGGCCAGGGGCCGGACTTGACCTGCTCCCTGTAGTTTGCTGACTCTGGCTAAAGAGTCCTATAGGCAGAGTGAGACTTCAGAGCAACTTGCAGACCCTTAGCTGAGGCCTGGAGTCAACTGTTCAGTTTGTTTGTTTAAAGTCCATCTAATTGATGGTCCAAACTGGGACACTTTGAGAATGAATAAGGGTGCTATGAATTATCCTGGAACATTCAGTGTAAATTAGGAAAAGCCTGGACAAACCGTACTGTGTGAGCCCTGAGGCACTCACCTCCTCTGGGCCTTGGAATCCTCTTAGACCTTTGGGGAGTCGTGGGCCAGAATCAATTCTGGCTAGATGCTGCCTCTTTTTGGATGAGTTATAACGGAGTGGTAATTTTGTCTGTGGTTTAGAAGTGTTTTTGTTGGTTAGGTTTTCTGTTTCCTAATTGCAGTGTTGATGGCCAAAAGCCTCTGGAAGCTCCAGTCAATTCACTCTTAAGGGTAGAAAGTTTAGGAGGAAAGGGGTTATTAATGGTTTGGGCCTCCTCACCCCCATCTCTGTCCCCAACAAGAGGGGCATGGCAAAGCTCCCTGAGAAAGATGTTCATCATAGGCAGAGACACAGTCCCTACCTTTCTGGGGACAGCCCCAGTCCCCAGAAAGTGACACTGAAGTGCTCCCAGGAATTTTGCCATCTACAGGATTGCACCTGGCCCATCAAGGTCAAGAGGCCCTAAGCATCCCAAGAGGCACTAAGCTTCACAGGAAGCCAAAGAGGTGGAAATTCGTCTCCAAAGCCCTCTGGGCCTTGGCTGTGAAGATCGGCTCTCCCTTTCTGAGGGCCATCTTTGCAATGTGGACATGCATTCTCTTCCTTTTCAGTTTTGTCACCTCCTCCTGCTGGCATTGATCTGTGGCATTTACCCAGCGCTGGAGGAGGATCCTAATGTTAGTGCAGGGGTACTTGGAGAGGTTTTTATGAAGCCCCAATATGTCCAAGAGGAACTCTCCACCACCAAAGAGGGGGTTAAGCTTTCCAGGGTTCACCTCTCAGAGAAAGTAGGAACGCCACACAGCACGAGAGTTGGTGAGGAAATTACTCATTACTTCTCCTGGGCTCACTGTCAGTGCCACCTTGCCAACCGCCCTTTGATGGACATCTTGTTCCCATTGGAATGTGGATCAGCCAGGTGACATTTCACTGATCTTATTATCATCCGTTTTACTAAAAATTATGCATTTTTAATTGTTCACTATCAATCATCTACTGAACCAAAGACTGAAATATCTCCCAAATATTTTCGTGAATGCTTTTCACACACCACGTTGCATATCTGCGCATACCATAAAGCACTTGCTAATTCGAACTCTCCAGGCCCCAGTTGTTTTCCCATCAATTGCCAGTCACATCACCACCTTGGATCCTCACACGCGCACACGCGGACTTTGAAAAGAAAAATTGTTTCCTCTACAAAAATTCCTCTCATGCTGGTTCTTTTTTATTTTTCCTTTGACATGGGAAATTTCTGACCCAGAACGTCTCCCGGTGGGGCATTCTCTATCCTCACCGGGGCAGAGGGTAGCTTTGAACACTGTCGCTATGGCTGGAGCAGGAGAGAGAGAGAGTGACACAGGGCACTGGTTCTTCTACCCTACATAACACGGCTCACTCCTTCCCTGCTCAGCCTCTCCTCTACCTCCCCAGACAGGGAGTGTGGAGAGACCGGGTCTCTAACTGCAACTTCAGCCCGGCAGGACAGAGAACTCAGCAGCCGCTGGTGGTTTTCAGATGTTTTATGAAGCCCTGGCATCTGTTCTTAAAACAAATCTTACGTGAACCTAATCTGCAAAATCGATAGAACAGGAGCCGCCCAAGGTGGAAACTGCAAGAAGTAGGGAACCACACCCATCCATTTTCTCCCCTCCCCAGACACCCGCGGCGCTTCCTAGGAGCCCGCAGTGCCAGAAACCTGGGTGAGAACCTCTACCTGGGAACACAGAAGTACACAGCTCCTGCTCCCTATCTATGCAAGTGAATGTAGTTCAAGGATGCCCTGTAAAATAAAACGAGAGCCAGCTAACAAACAAAACCTCTATGGAAGGAAAACATAGCCATCTAACCCTATATTATGAAAAAACCCACAAAACTTTGGTTATGTTTTGGGTATCAAGGGTAATTATCATCTCCTCTCACAGAAAAATCATGGGCTGTAAACACAAAACCACATTTGAGTTGCCCATTATGGTACCTATGTATCTTACGTTTACATACAAATATTAAACTGCTTGACAAGGCAACTTCTATTTCATCATAACAACAATACATTAAACAAAATTACTGAGTGCTTGCTTCGATGGGCAAGGTTAAAACTGAGCCAAATACTCTGGGGAACAGAGAAAGAAAAAACATATCATTGTCACCAGGCTATTTACCACCTCTCCAGTGGTTATGTCAGTCTTTGCTTCTCCCAAATTGTATATTTTTAATCCATTTACTTGTGTCAAACTAAGCCCAGACAGAGAGCTCTAATGTTTCTTTTTTAAAAAAAAAATTAAACTTGTTATTTTGATATAAATGTAGATACACATGCAATTATGAGAAATAATAGAGGGAATCTGTGTAGCATTTACCAAGATTCCCCAATGGTAACCTCTGGCAAAATTATATACAGTGTCACAATTAGTGACATCAGTAGTGATACAGTCAAGCCATAAAACATTTCTACCACCACAGGGATCTTTCATGTTGTCCTTTTATAGGCACACTGCCTCCCTCCCTCCATCCCTTCCCTCCCAACCCCGCCATCCTGGCCCCAGCCCTTGACCACTGGCAACCACTAATCTATTCTCTATCTCTATCATTTGTCATTTTGGTAATGCTACATAAATGGAATTTATACAGTACATAATCATTGGGGGGGGGTGGATTTTCTGCTCAGCATGTTTCCCTAGTGATTCATCCAAATTGTTCCATGCATCAAATTTCTCCATTTTTATTGCTGAGAATTATTCCATGGTATAGATGTTCCTGCTTATTTAACAATTACTATTTTGAAGAACACTTGAATTGTTTCTAGCTTGAGGTTACTACAAATAAAGCTGTTATAAATATTTACATACAGGTTTTTATGTGAACTTAAGTTGTCATTTATCTGGGGTAAATGCCCAAGAGTGAAATTTTGGGGTCCTATGGTAGTCCCTTCCCATGTTTGGTTTTATGAGAAAATGCCAAACTGTTTCCCAGGGCATCTGTACCGTTTCACAATACCACTGGTAATACATCCAATTTCTTCACACCCTCGTTAGCTTTTGGCGCTATCACTATTTTTTATTTTGGCAATTCTGATAGATATCTTGTGGTTTTCATTTGCACAGCTTTAACACAAACTAAGTTGAACAACTTTTTATATTCTTATTTACCATCCATGTATATTCTGTGGAGAAATGTCTGCTTCTATCTTTTGCTCATTTTCTAATTGGACTGTATGGTGATTTTTTTAACTGTTGATTTTTGTGAGTTCTTTATATATTCTATGTACTAGTCCTGTCCTTTTCTCAATCAGTTCATCTATCTATCTTCTTCGGATGGACTTTTTCAAGCAAAAGTTTTTACTTTTTATCAATTTATTAATTTTTCCCTTTATGGGATCATGTTTTTGGTGTAAGTCTAAGAATTCTTTACCTGGCCCCAAAGGTTTTTTTCTATATTTTCCTCTAAAAGTTTTATAGTTTTACATTTTAAATTTAAATATATGACTCATTTTGCATTAATTTTTGTACAAAGTGAGAGGCTTAGGTCAAGGTTCATTCTTTTTTGCCTGTGGCTAGCCACTATTTTCAGCACCATTTGTTGATGAATCTGTCTTCCCTCCATTGAACTGCTTTTGCATCTCTGTCAAAAAGCAATTGGGCATATTCGTGCGGGCTTACTTCTGAGTTCCCTATACTGTCCCATTGACCTATCCATCTGCCAGCACCACCCAGTCTTGATTACTGTGGCTGTATATAAGACCTAATATCTAGTAGAATTATTCTTCTTTTTCTTTTTCACAATTTTTTCAGCTATTCTAAGGATTATCTTTTCATATAAATTTTAGAATATTCTATAGCAGTGATTGTAAGTGGCTTTCTGTTCTTCCTGTAATTGCAAGGACTCACACATTCACACGCTGAGAAAGAGAGGTTTGGATTTCAGTTTCTAGAAAATGGTGTTGTCATAGGCTGCACTTTCACTCTCAGTTTTTCTTGTCACTTTTGCCACTCTCGTGATATCATTCAGGATGTGACCATGAATTATAGTATTTCATAAGGCCTGAGTAAAACAATTGTAGAACCACAAACTATGAAGTGATCGTAAGGACCAAGCTCCAATGAGGCCCACAGAGGTTAACAAACTTACTAAAAGCTGAACAGAGAGACCTTATGGCAGAAGCCAGCCTACAACCAGGGCCCCAACTGCAGTTTGGAACCTGGATGTCTTGCCACTCGGCTCTGAGCTTGAAGTACACAGTTCAGCAGCAGAGCCAGTTGCCTACTTACATCAAGGTCATTGTTGCATCAGCTTCTGCCCACCTTTAAATCAGAGGCAGGTGGGAAGCAAGGAGAAAGGGAGGGAGGAGGTGAAATAGAAAAGGGCTTTACTTCTGCTTCTGCCTCTCTTAGCCAGTTCAGAAAGTTATAGCTTTCAGTCCTATCAAACATGTGAACAATGGAGGTGACTAGAACACTATAAAAAAAAGACATGACTGACCTGTGTTATGGTTAATGGTCTAGAGGGGCAGAGAACCAACTACTAATCAACCACTAATTGCAAGTCACCATGCGTGGTTACATGCGTCTACCATCCTGCCCCTTGCCCTCACAGAGTTTACCCTCATCTTAGAAGGGCTGGCAAATACTTATTGCTCAAGTGATGGGAAATGCGAGCTCATAATTAGGTAACAGTCATCCCTGACTATAGAAACACATTTCTTTTTCTGATGCTCATCTCAACAAAGGATGAAGACTATAACCTCCTGGTGAAAAACTGAAAAATTAGTTGTTTGGTTTTCCTTCCTCTTTTGTTAGGCATGATGCACATCTAGACCAGTTGAAAAGCATTCTGTGTACTTATCAATGGTAAAATCAGTGCCGACAGCCCTATTCCTGCTGCAGTAGTCAAGGCCCAAGTGAGCTGCAGAAGCAGTAAAGGGCACACTTAGCACCCAGATCTTGGCTTCTAAATATCACTCTCCATAAAAAGGAGTTGAGGCTCTTAGAGAACTGGCTGACCTAGAGCTGGGGCAGTAAAAATACAAGATAAGCCATAAATAGCTCATGGAGGAAGTGCTCAAGAATGAAGGACACATATCAAGAAACACAGAAGCCAGTTTCATAGGGATTCTACTGTCAAAATCAGGGCCAATTGGAGTATCAAAATAAATAGTGATAATAATGGATTATAGCCCACTGAATAATAGATTATCATGAGTAATAACTTATTTGTTTAAATCAAACGAATTTTAAAATGGAAGATGAAAAATTTTCTTCTTACTATAGAATGCCAATCAATCAATGTGGAAGGATGGTTTAATTAGAAAATTATCATTTGGCAAACATCATAGTCATAATAAATTCAACAAGAGACATCAATGGTGCTAAAACAAATAAGTAAAAATAGAATGAGTAATGGGATATCCATGATACTTATTCATTACAAAAGAAAAAAACATAACTGTGGAGAAATGGTGCAAAACTTTGTTAATCAATTGGTCAGTTACCACTGGGTCACAAAGCTATTGGGACAAAGTGACATCAGGGGCCACTTGAGAGGTTGCAATAAGAATGCAAAATGACATTCCTCCTGAAAGGAAGCACAGGACAAACTCAAGTTGAGGGTCTTTCTACAAAATGTAATTTTCATAAAGTCAAGGGCATGAAACTTGTTAGATCATATGATTGAGAATTGAAGTCAATTAGAATGCACATCATGTGTAAAACTTAGAAAGGGTCTGGCTGAAAGCTATATAATTTTTTCTATTCTTATAAATTTTCTGTAAACTTGAAATTGTTTCAGAATTTATTTTTTTAATTAAGATGAATTAATAATTATAGATTGGAAAGATAGCATAAATGACAGTATTGTATATGTCGGTGCTTCTCAAAGTGCAGTATGCAGACAGATGCTGGTCTGCAAATTTAACATTGCTGCATTAGGAGAAGGAGCCTGCACTATACTGTATGTCAACTGTCTCACTAAACACACTGTGCTTCAATAATATGTTATTTAAAGCCCAGCTTTCTCCATGAAGGAAGTAGTATGTTGATTAGTTTTTGGACCAAGCCTCTCATGTCAACACTTAGAGTAGCACTAGCATAAATGACAATGAAGCCTGCATTGAAACTTCATAAAGGAAGCTGTTGTTAAATTGGAGTTCTCTCCTGTGAGGCCACAGTTAAAAATAGTCATAATCGTATGATCTCAAGTGTCTAGTTCAGACATAATCCTCAATGCATTTTGGATGAAAGTGATTATCGTACCACATGACTTAGCATAAGCTACAAGTGTCAGCCCAATAATCTCATAGACTTTTTCTGTTTAAGATTTTCATCTTTTGGCAGTTCTCAGAAGAGGAAAACATCCCTTCACACTCCCTTGGTTGATCAGTGATTCTTCACCAAATGAACACTGGTCAGACTCTCGCAATGGAGAAGAAAAATTACTAATTGAAAAAAAAAGTTTAAGTAAATTAGTGAAGAGAAAAGGTTTCATGCAACTTAAAGACTTCCCTTATACCTAAAATAGATGTTTCTTGCAAATATCATGTTTAGTGTTCATGTCTAGCAAACTGGAATACAAACAATTACACTGATTTTAAAAGTTCTTGGTCATCTATTTTTAAATAATTCTCTGATTTGAACAAAATTTTTGTTTGCACGTCCCTCTCACATGATCAGAGATAGTCTTCATGCTAGTTTCACATTTTGCCTTTTTGGTAGATTCTCCTTACTCATCCCAAACTGGTATGAACCTTTAAAAAAAACCTTTCTGTTTTTGTGTACCAAACCAAACTGCTCTGCTTCTGCTTCCAAGAGCATGTTTTGCCAGGGTAAATAACATCACCTGATTAGTACATTGCAGCTCAGAGTGGCAGGGACTTTAGGATCCAACAGCTTGGGGGTTGTGCACCAAGCTGGGTCGTATGGCCTTTTGGGCCATCCAGGTCCCCCAGTAGGAGGAACAATCAAAGGAACCAGCAGGATCTTCCATGTCAGCCCAGCATTGTCAGCATTGTTGCATGTTCAAGAAGCACATAAACACCACTGCCTTGAATCGATTGTCCTTGCTGTACCAGTTTCTCTGCAGTACCTGATGGTGACACAAACATGGGGAAGTCTGCCCAAAGCTGGCTGTTCCCTTCTAGCTAGCATTGTTTGTCCCAGATCTCCAGAAACATCTCATCAGCACTGCTAAGCATGGAAATGTGAGTGGCACCCACGGCATGTGAACAGAGCCTGTGGAGACGGGGACGGGGGGCGGGGCAGGGCAGAGAGGGTTTTCAGAGTTGAGCAGGAGCCCTGAAAAACAGATTGTGTTGCCGCAAACAGGGTGGCTGCCAGAGTCATCAGAGCTCTAAGGATAGAACTGTATCCAAGGTACCATTTCATTTCCAAACGTAAAAAAAAACTATACTTCTTCATGTTGGTTCTCTATCATCTGTCCTCTACCTATCTCTATTAGCCTTTCCTCCACTACCCACTGACTCACCTCCCACCAATGCCATATTGCAGGTGGTCCCCGCATTATTTCCTACCTTCAGGCTTTGCTCTAAAATTCCTTCTGCCTGGTTAACTGAAGGCCCAGTGCTTGGCTTGGAGCAGACCCTCGGGCCTGGTTGTTGAACTGAGCCACTGAGATCTCAGGCCCCTTTTCTTTATGTCAACTACACAAGCTACTACAGTTCACTTGTTGGCCTGTCTTTAAGACTTCTATTCTTGTTTTATTTCCCATAAATGAAAGATCTGACATGTCTCAGAAATAGGTTAAGTCCATCTCAAAGACATAGATGCCAATCAGAACTTTAACCTGGAGAAAATAACCTTTTGGATTTGATTAACTGACAATAAGATATAGCCTTAACAAATATCTCAGGTAATGAAAGAGATTGCCTCATCCAAACTAAAAAGTATCCAAGATGAGACAATGTCTATTCTTGTGTTAACAAAGCACTAATTATCAAGGTTCTAGTTGCTATAGCAATTTTGTCTGTTGACCTGATCGTCATGAGAGAAGATACCAAGGCCCTGTCATTTCCCATTATTAAGCCAACCTTAATTAGAACACATTTGAAGTTCAGAAGATTGGTATTAAACATTACTCCAATGTAATTTATATAAATAGGACAATTCTTGGAAAATTGGGATATATCACCATACTACCCATCAGGTTTCATGTATCCCATGAAAACAAGCCCTTGATAAGTGTTTCCTGACTGACTATGCTTTAGTTTTTCTCCTCAGTTTTAATTTAAGGTCCTTTAGAGCAGGGATGATGTCTAATGCTTCTTCTATATTAATATAATGTTGGATATATAATAGCTGCTCAAAAATACCTGTTAATTGACTCATAATGAAACATTCTTCCCAAGTGAAAAGTTTCTTGGGTAGCTAGAAATGTAAGAATAGAATGCAGCTAGAGAAGTTAAAGCTGGAATATTTGGGTGGGTCACCAGCATAAAGGAGACAATGCTAGCTAGAAACAACAGCTCTCCTGAGATACTATATATACCGAAGAAAACTCAAGTCAGTTATGAGACCTGAAATGCTTCCACAGGACGGTGAAACCCTCTTGTCTTCTGCTGACCTAGGACATGATAGAGGTCATAGGCTTTTACTAATGTTAAATACTTAATAAAGTGTGAGAAGGGGAGGGGTGGAGCTTGGAGATTATTTTGTTTAAAAATAAAGGTAATAGAGTTAATACTTTTAGGCAATGCCATTTTTGATAGTGATGATTGAACACAATAATAGTAAAAAGACAGATTCAGACCGTTGACAAGAAAAAACCTGAGACCACCTATGACTCCTATTGCCTCATTTTACAGATAAGAGGTTGACTGACATCGGTTACCTGCCACTCTTCTGGGAAATTCCTGCAGAGAGAATTTGACAGCATTTAATTATCCGTTGACCATTACATCAGCAGTCCTGGGAAAAACTTAAATCTTCATTTTAATGCATGAATATTTTCTTCCTTTAGATATGGAAGTGAAAATTTTTCAAAAGTTTTGCCAAAATATAGGCCTTCTTTTCTTATTGGTGACCCTAATCCCCACCGGCTCTAGGTTAGCATATGTGGATCTGTTCTTGGAAGCAGAAGTATGAAGAGGGAGAAGGAAAATAAAAGTCCTAAGCACAAGTGAAGACATCTGACCCCCTGTGTGTGAAAATCTGACCCCTGTCATCTTTGGTGCACAGACTCTAAGATGTCCACATCCAATTTAGATATTCTCTAAATAAAGAGTTCAGTCTGAGTAAAGTGAGGACATAAATTTCTGACAAATCAGAAAGCTCCATTTAAGTACCATTACAATTTTAGCAGTGATCAGAAATGTCACCCTTGTAAGGTCCCTTTATTTTTCCTAAAGTCTAGTAATATTCAAGGGTATTCATTGTCACAAAATTATGAGAGACAACACTTTGATATCTATCATTCACACACAGACCACTGAAAGTTTCTATTTATTTCCTGAAGTTTCTCAATGTGTCAAAAGGAAAGTATAATGTATACTCACAATTTCCTACTAAAGCCACTTCCGGGAGGACCAGGAAGGTGTAATGTAGGCTGCTCCTTGGGCTATGACCCAAGTTGTCATTCTCAAAAAGACTACTCTAGCACGGGAAGTCAGCACCAAACCTCCTTTACTCCACTTTCCTTTCTTTTTCAAACAGGAATGGTTTTTCCAGCATGATTATTTAAAAAAGAAAAGAGAGAGCAAGGTGGGGGTTGGGGAGAGGAGAGATGGATCTTAGAGATTTCAGAAACTGACAAGATTCTGGTGGCAGGAAGCCATTTTAGTCAGCACTTTAATTCTTTAATTTATTTAATGGAAACTTGTAGACCGATGAATTCCCCAGAGAACAGATCCCATCCAACCTACAGCACTGTGAGTCTAGGGCTGAGCATAATGACTGAAGTACCGCCATGGAGGCTGAGTTCCACAGGAGAATTAGAAACATAAACACTTCCTCCTCCCACCTGAACAGGTTAAGCAGGTAGATTCTTTCTGTAAGTGGAAAAGGTTAATCATCCAGGGAACCAGCCATCAAAAGATGACTATTGTACCCTTATAGAAATTAGAGCCCTAGGGGCAAAAAGTGACCCAACCTGAATTAAGACATTCCTGAAGAATGACAGGCCAACAGCACTCATTGGGACATGATGGACCCAGAGCCGGGGAGGCTTTAGATGGCTTCAGAGATTGAAGAACATCTTGTTAAGGAGGAAAAATCCTGGTTTTATTGTTTGAGTTTATTTATTGAAAGATATCTAGGGATTAAAGATATCAATGATGCTTACCAAGGATACTGTTAAATTCGTGGTCCACAATCAAAATTTTGCCAAGAGACTTCTTTCTAGTTCCTGGCCACCATAAATGAATCTTAGAATAAGGCTGTTGAGTAGTTTTAGAAAAGATCTCAGAGTTTATCTGAACTTGCTGATGAGCAAGAAGAGGTAAAGAAAGGCGCAGTGGCTCGCCCAGCCCTACACCAGATGTTGGCAACAATGAAGTTTGTGGCGAGACCCCTTGACTTACAGGTGAAAGCAAGTCTACAGCCACAGGGATTCCCTCCCTTGGTGGCTCCTGGCACTGCAAGTTCCAGTTGAACCCTAGATATTCTCCCCATTAGGAAGTAAACAAGGAATTCTGAAAGGTAAATATTTAGGGTATGTATTTACATGACCGTGAACTATGCCACTGTGTTTTGTCTACAGGTAAAAAGAGGTAAAACCCATACCTACCCTAAGAAAAAGGCCTTAAACTCAGGTAGATTGAGAATTTTAGTCTTTCTTCCACACACGGTTAGTTGTGTATGACTGAGGGACAAATCACTTGATTTTTTTTTTAGGTCTCACTAATTCATTTTCACAATGAGAATAATAACTATATGTAATTTAAAGGTTTGAGGGAAGCTAAGTGAGGTCATGCCTGTGGAATATTTAGCACTGTGCCTTGCAAAGAACATATGAGCTATCATTATTCTTTGGCTTCTGCATGTTAGTTGGCTATGGCCAATCAGCTCCGCTTAAAGTTCCCTTGAAGACAGTCCCATATCCAAGGGAACCTTCTGTGCACTAAGGGCCAGTGTCCCGAGATATGATTTCCATGAGATTCATAAAACACCTTAGCAGGCTGTCACAGAGATCTGCACTCCGGATCTATTTCTCTCACTCCATACGGCATACACACCTCTGCTTACCTTCGGAAAACTTAAAATATATTTGGGGATTTAGGTTAGAAGACAGAAAAACAAACAAACAAATAAAACTCCTAACAATATAAGGCACAACTAAAGTTTCAAATAGTCAGTGCAGCTACAAAGTCACCAGGTAAGAGGGCATTTAAGAATGGGTAGGATTCGGAAAGGAATGGGGTAAGGGATACCAGGGCTGGATGTGCTGTGAGAAAGGTTCAAAGGCAATAATCTTGACTTCTCAGGAAACAAAGAGGATAGCAGACTGGCTAGAAGAGAGCTTCCTGTAATAATCCTGCTCTCCAGATGAACAGGGCAGATCAAGACCTAAGGTTATTGTTGGCTCAGTTTTTCACCATTCAAAAAAAAAAAAGTACATGTTTAAATTAAAGCTACACAAACACTGATCAGGGACTGTGGGCCAGATGTACCCTACAGGAGGTGGGAAGAAAGCAGAAATCCCTCCTCACCTCATACAGGGAATATGTCCTTTTTATGCCAAGCGGAGGCCCCCAGATGGTGTAAAAAAGAAAAAAAAAAAAAAGGTTTCTATGGTTGGCATAATGGATTTCTCAGGCAGGGGAGAGCAGGGATGGTCATTCCTTTTCTTTGAAACAAAGGAGAATGATTTGCTCCCAAGGAAAAAAAGGCAGGGGATAAGGATCTAATGGCAATTTAAGGAAATAAAGAAATGATACCATCCTGCCCCGTCCTAGGGAGAGCCTTCTCTTTATTTGATGTTCCTTCAGCATTTTTGTACAGTCTTTACCTCTTTAGGAGGCATGTTCTTACCTAACAGCTTGGGGGGTTTTCTTCTCATTCTTTTGGATAGAGTCCCTCACTACCGCATAATTGTAAGTTTCCAAGTTGGGGGCTGCCTCTTCTTTCCCTTCAGGAGCCCCTAAGGTCCAGGATACTGCAAAGCCATGAATGGGTGCACGGTTAATGCCTAATCATGAGTCTGGAGAGAGCCACCTTCACTGCAGCTTTTACTGCCCAGGCCTCCACATGTAGGCTGGTTGGGGATGGGCTGAGATAGCCAGCTAGCTGTTCAACAGGGACTCTGAAAGAGGTGTCTACTGATAAACTGGCCCCCACTGTGTTGTTCTGTGTCTAATTTTGAGAGCACAACTGATTTCTCCTATCTCACTACAGAAATACCATGGCGCAAGAGAGGAGGCCCAGCCTTGAGCCAGACCCAGCTTTGTAAAAAAGTATATAGCAGGGCACCAGAGTATAGAAGCCACCATGCAAGAGAAGAATTAAGCAAAAACTATGTACTTACCTATACAACCTTCAATTGAACATTTTTATCATTGGAACACATTAGCTACAGATAGTTACTGAGTGTCTACATACTCAAAGTACTAAGCTAGGGCCTGGCATAAGAAGCTGCTAAATACTTAAAGCTAGATTTTTAAGAATGAGTAGGACTGGTCTTCCAGGCCTGGTGATATGGTATAATACTATGAGATTTTAACAAAAATATTTTTTAAATGCATAAATGAACTCCCAAGAAAGAAAGAGAAGCTCTCAGGTCCCAAAAATGAAGAGGAAAGTTTTAAAAAGCACGACCAAACCCCCCCCCCCAAAACCCATAAACTGACACTGTCTCTTCCCTAGGGGAGAGGATGAAAGAATGAGCATTATAGAACACGGTGACCACATTTTAATGTGCACATGTATCACCTGGGGTCTTGTTCAGATGAAAATTTTGATTTTACACCTCTCGGTGAAGCTGGACTTCTGTACTTCTAACAACCTCTACGAAGCTGTCGACGTTGCCGACCCGGAACTGCACTTAGGATCTCCGCGGCATTCGGTTCTAAAGCGAACATTTAGCCTGCGTGTTAGACCGCAACAGGCCTTCCGCCTGATGGGGATACTGAGCTGGAGACTAAAATGTCTCCATTGAACTGGGACCCTCATAGAGCTGCCTCCTCAGCTAAAAGACAGACTAGAAAAAATCCACTTATCAGTACCAAGATGCTACAGGAAAGGTTTTCTGTTTCTGGTTGGACTCTGGCTTGGGAAATAAAGTTTCCCCTTAAAAAAAAGTGGTGGGGGGGAACTCTAGACATCTATCTTGCATGGATGAGAGATTCAATGTTACCTTCATGGTTTAGAAAAAGCCTAAGTTCAGGAATTAACGTAAAAACGTGTTCTGGGCCGGTGGCACTCACAGAACCCTTGGCAGCAACAGAGGCCAGGCTACGTTAGGGGGATGTTCTCAAAATTCATACCGCGAGAAATTTTCACACTCATGCACAGAGTCTCTACTAGAGCACAAATAAAAAGTTACAAAATGTGTAAGGAATTAACCCACCATTTGCAAGAATAAGCGACAAAATAAAATGGAGAATTAGACTTAATAGAATAGTCTGAAAAACAATATAAAAGAAATATTGAAATGATTAAATACATTCCCTCAGAGAGGTAAAAACAAGAAAAGACAAAGCATTTCAAAAAAAAATTTAGGAACAAAAAATGTCATTACAATTAAAATGCATTGTACAATTTAACAGCAAATTAGCAAAATTGAAGTGAGAATATGTAAACTGTAAAATAGCTCATTGTGATTTATAATTGACATAAAGAGTTAGAAAATGTTAAAGGATGTTAAGAAAAAGAGAAGATAAAAAAGAATGACCAACATTTAATTAGAGTTTAAGTTTGGGGAGAATGAGTGAAAATTCATATCTGAAGATATGGCGGGATTAGTCCCAGACAGAACAGAGAAAAATAAATCTGTAGCAATACAACCGGTGGTGAAGCTACTGAACACACACACACACACACACACACAACACACACACACACACACTTTTCAGAAAGCAGCTAAGGAAAAAGTAAGAGAGAAAGAGAAAAAAACGGAAGAGGTAGGGAGGAAAGGAAAGGGAAGGAAGAGGTGGGATGAGACAGAAAGAGAAGGGAAGGGAACACAAGAAAAGACAAATCATACGAAGGACGACAACTAGACTGACAAAAGTCTTCTCAATAGCGGCCACAGACACTGGAAGACAACGAGGTCATATTTCTGAGTGCTGAGGGAAAATCTTAATCTAGGATCTCTACAGGGCCAAACTGTTAAACAAAAGTAAATATGAAATTAAGATTATTCAAAGACTGAGAGAATGTACTACTCAGAAACCCTCATGAAAAGGGTGTCCTTTAAGAAGGAAATTGAACCCAAATGAAAGAAGCATTAAGAGCTGAATCAACGACCACTCAAAAATAGGTGGGCAAGATAAGGGTAAGGGGAGCTGAAGGGCATTTCTGGTGAAAGAAATTGTTGATATGCAACCACTTTTTCCTTCCAGGAACTGTGCTAAGAGAGTGGGATGTCTGTCTGGATATAGCAGATGGTTCCTTTGGTAACTAAGTGTGAATTAAAGATGTAAAAGAGGCAGTTGCTCTCTTCCCTTACTCTGCTATTTATGTTTTTTCATAGTACTTTTTACTACCTGACATTGTACACTTCATTTTATGTGTTTCTTGACTTTCTCTCCTACTAGAATCTAAAGGCCATGAGGGCAGGGACTATATCTATTGTATTCCCAGGCCTGGCACATAATTGATGCTCATGTACTACTGATCACAAGAAAGGGAACCAGTTTCTGCAGAAAGACTTCAAGTGGGTGGACTTTAGACTTTCTTCTCTGGGGAACAGGTGGGATGTGGTAGGGCCGTGCCTAGCATTTATGACCATTTACCAGGTTCTGGGCTACACATGACACATGTTATCTCATTTTACATGGGCTGTGGAATAACAAAAACCATACACTAGTGAGCAAAATGAAGTAGTCTTTCAATCTGATTTAAAACCCAAGCTAAGCATTTTCATCTTGATTTATTATGTATACACATTACTGTCTGTTTCTAAGTGAGATGTAAGCTATGATCTTATATCTAATGTACATACAATATCCAACTGGACAGTGGAAATAAGATCTGTGTTCTTGGATAAGGCTTCCACACTCTGGATATATTTACACCCAATACCACTTAAAGATCTAGTAATTCCAGTTTTCTAACACCTACCACATAGACCCCATGCCACAGGAACCCTGTAATTCCGGTTCTAACAATGAATCACTGAAAGCTAGAAGGCCCCAGCTTAACTTGAAGCCAGCCCCACCCCCTTGTCAACAGGCTCCCCCATCCTCTGTGTTCTTGGCTGCACCATGAGGACACCCTTCTTAGGCCCCCTCAGGCCCACTGTCAAAGCCAGACTCTCCAATTCTGATCCTCAGCTTCTACCCCGCCCCCAACAACAACCATACAGCACAATGATGGGAAGTTTTTCTAATGAATGGTGCCAGACACTGTGTCCTCATTCAAAGTTCTGATAGCATAAAGGTGACCCTGTAAACACAGAACTGAGGGCAAAGAGCAAGAATGATTTCCCTTCCTCACTTATAGCCAACACAAAAATGGAGAAGACCTTTTGAAGAACATGCTAGGTAGCTGGCCAACCATGCAGAAAATTCTCTAGTTATACATCCTCGGGATAATAAGACAATGAGAAATATCCTAATTATAATGCATGTAAGGCATGGCCTCATGCTCCTGCCCCTACTCCTCAACACATACACATGCTCTCCTTTCTGATTGATCACATTTGTTGTCCTTCGCATGCCTTCTCCAATACGTTCTCTACTTGCTTCCTTCCTGGGATTAACACAAGCTCAAAACCATACAAATGCAAAAAACCTTCCTCTTTACCATCTTCTTTCTCTGCTTTCTTACTTTCCCTTAACCCCTGCAAAAATGACCTCTGCTTCTGACTGTCTGAATTGCTCTTCTGACAGCTCCCAAAAGCAGCCCAGCCGTCTTATATAACAGTCCTTTCATAGTCCTTTTAATGTAGGTGTGGCTAAGTGTTTTCTCCTAGATAGTAAGCTCCATAAGTATAAGAAGTACATGTTGGCCTTCCATGCTAATCCAGAGCTTTGTACTAGTAGGTACTCAATAATTGCTAGAAAGAAGGGAGGAAGAGAAAGAGAGACTGGTTTGAGAAATAATGTCAATGCATATAGTATTCTTTCCGAGTGAGTCTCTGACCTTATGGACCTTGGAGAAATTTCGAAGGATCTTATTTCAGACTCACTTTGATGATGCAAAATCAAGTTCTGTTATCTCGTTGTTCCTAGGTTGATTCAGCTGGCAGAGTGAGTGTCCTCTCTAGTCTCTAAGTATATTTGTATAAGAGGTTACTGCTGTCCCTCTGGGCCACCTCTTATCTATACTTCACCAGCCCTGTAATGCAGGTCAGCAGATTCTACTATATTCAGAGAAGGGAAATGTTAGCTTGAATGTTCTTCCACGCTCTCAAAAAGTGAGACACTGGCAAGCATCTCATGTTTTCTCATAATGGAGTAGAGTGAATGGGAAAAGGTAAATAAAAGACACAGACTCAGATTCTGATGAGCTTCCCTCTCGTTTTGACAAGATTAAAATCATACAATAATTTATAAACCATACAGACAATTTTAATCAGCACAATAATTACTATAGATAGGAGAGAGCGTGGTTGATAGGAGAGTTAGGGAAACCTTCATAGACGGGGTGGGGCTAGAAGCTCATCCTTGTTTAATGTGGATGGTGGTGGCAATTTCCTGAGAAGCTAGGGTCTCAGGTCTGTGGCACTATGTAAAGCCACTAGCTGACTCTCCAGGGCATATTTTAGGAGGTCCTGAAGGAGGGAAGGGTGTGACCATGCTGCAGACACTTTTTATTTCCCTTTAAAGGGTCCAGGATGGAGATGGAGTCACAGGTAGGCGTGCCTGCCGTGCTGTTAAATGGAGAAGAGGGGCCCTGAGTGTGCTCCCTGCTAGCTCTCCCTCCTACGATTTGGAGACCAAGGCTTTCTGCACAGGAGCGATAAAGCACAAGTGCAGCCTGTGATACAAACTGATTTCTTCCTGAACCCAGCCATCCCTGTTTCAATGATAGTTTCCATTTAAAAGTGTACTTCCACGAAAGTAGAATCGGTGCCTACGACCTGGGGTGGAGTTTCCGAACACCCTGCAAAGGGGCTGACATGTATGGATGTCTCTGGCGATAGCCGTGGTTATATTTAGTTCTGATCTCAAGTTAAACACGGGACCGCCTGCAATACGCATGCAGAGAGCACTGAGAACAAACACAAGCACAGGGCCAGTAAAAATAAAAGGGCAAAGTGCAAGACTCTAAAGAATAAATATGCACAGGCTGTGGCCTGAGATACGGTGAAGCAGATATTGCTGGCCGCCGGGGCAAGGTCGGCCAAAATGGGTCGAGTTGACCACAGAGGGGTTTTTCCTGTTGTTCCCATTGTCCATAGCGAACAACATGAACCCTCCAGAACAAGCCTGCATTAACCACCCACTCTCCGGCTGCTTTACTTAACTGATAGCAGCCTGGGCCATGAACAAAAAATTTAAAAGGCCATGAAACCTCAGGGAAGTCAGAATTGCTCTGGACCATAATTTCTTCATCTATAAAACGAGGAGGCTGAACCACACATAGTACTCAAATTCCCCTCTGGCTTTAGAATTTGCCTGACTCACCTTGCTAGGCGCCCGGGAAGACCTGAGGCTGAAAGACGCTGTCTTTGTTTCCAAAACCCTGCTGGAGTGACCCAACTATTTGTCTTGTCTTCTAAGAGATCATTTGAGCAAAAAACACACCTTTTTGGGGGTCTAGAGTTGACTCACTTTAAAGTATCACAACTAAACTACTAAAGGAAAATTTTACACTGTGCAGCATCACAGCACTGAGCTAGCAGCCCACACAGCACCTTTGAGCAACTTAGAAAAAAAGGCCCCCTCCAGGCAGGCGGAGCCCTGAGGGTACTTAGCTGGGTTAGGGAAATTCAGCGGCATTTTCTCGCCCCACACCTCACCCAGTACCCAATGGCTAGCACTGTTATCCAGGCCAGAACCTGCATAGTCTCCCACAGCAATGGAGCGGCTGGCTGCATGTAACCTGTAAAAGCCAGGAAGTCTTCTTTCTTGAATCCTGAGCCATTTTGAAATAGTATCATCCTCCACTCTAGGACTCCTCTTTTTTCTTCATGTGCCAAGATTTCTCTCTGATCTATGTAATTAGTGTGGTAACACAAATTTACAAAACACTGCAGTTTTTTATTCACAACTCTAAGCTGTAAACTCCTTAAAGGCAAGGATGGACAGTTTATCTGTGCAAAATGCTTGACCCGTACTGAGTATTCAATACATATTGTTGAATGAATGGAATAAATGAATGAACAAATGAATGAATGAACGAATGAACAACAGCCTCATGATGGTTATGAATTGTTTTCGAAGCACGGATTTCTTTAAAATCTGATAGAAGCCAGGACCATTTTCCCACCAAAATGCTCATGTACGAACATACAAAATTGTATGTACAGTTTGGGAACGATCGCCAAGCTCTAGCAGGAAGGGCTTTAGGATGTGAAAGTGTGAGTCCTTTTGAGCAAAAGTGAAGTGAACAAAGGGACTAGGTACTGACACTCACCAAGAACCTAAGGCTTTGACTTTAATCTTCTTCAATCCTCAAAACAACTGTTTAAAATAGACATTGCTATCTCCGTGCCACAGATGAGGAAAATGAAATTTAACTAGCTTTTCCACTGCAAAATATCAGACCAAGTATTCAATTTTACTTTTACTCCCAAACTCATGTTCTTTCTGCTATATCATTCTGCCTCTAAATAGTACAGATTTGCAGGATTCCTCATACAGTCAAGTCCCATTTTTTGTATTTTCATGGATGAGGCCTCTCAATAACCATGATCCAAACCTAATGAAGAATAAATACATTTTAAATTTAGTCATGTATTTGGATAGGTAACTTTATACATGATTTCTATAGAGTTCTAGGGAAATCCATAAAGCGATTTCTAAATGTATCTTGCACATGATATTTTGCTTAGATTCTTAGACTAACAGTTAAAACAAAATGAAACCAACATCTCAACTAAACAGAACCCCCTTTGTGGGCACAGAACATGGTGCCGCAACCCCCACCAGTCTGAGAAGAAAGCAAATCACAGGACAAGTGTCTTGATTTTAGCACCCCTGGCTCTGTCTCACTCACACTGTGGTTATGAATACAAGTTTTGGGGTCAGAAAGGACTACATTTGAGTTCTGGCTTCTTAGCTAGTAGATAAGAGAACTTGGGCAAGTTATTTAATTTCAAGAAATCTCAGTGTCCTCATCTATAAATGAGGACAATCATGGTGTCTACCTCAGAGGGTTTGTTGGAGTGACTATGGAATGATGCACGTAAAATTCTTAGTACGAATGCCTGGCATGCGAGAGATGTATAATAATTGTCAGCCATTATTTTTCTTCTTCTATGTCGTATATTCTCTGTGAGCCGACATGAACATAATGATGACCCCCAGGTCAAACAGACCTGGGAATTTCCTAGAAAACTAAGCATAAACTTACCATATAACCAAGAAATTCCACTTCTAGTTGTCTATCTCCAAAAAAATGAAAGAGTATGTCCACATAAATATTTGTATGTAAAGGTTCATGGCAATAATATTTATAATAGCCCCAAATTGAAAACAACCCGAAGGTTCACCATGAGGTCAATGGGTAAATAAACTGTTGTATCATATAAAAGAATACTATTCTGCAGTAAAATGTATAAACCATTGATACACACTACAACTTGGATGAATCTCAAAATAAATGTGCTGAGTGAAAGAAGCCACACAAAAAACCCTGAACATATACTATATGATTATTTATATAAAATTCTAGAAAATTCAAACTAATCAGGAGTGTTGCAGCTCAGTTGTTGTTTGGGGCGGATAGAAGGAGGGAGCCCAAGAACATTTAGGGGTGGTGATGAATATGCTCACAATTGTGATGATGGTTTTATGGGTATATACATATGTCAAAAACTTATCAAATTGTGTATTTTAAATAAGTATGTGTAGCTTATTGTATGTCAATTAAATCTCAATAAAGCTGTTTACAAACCCTTTACAATGGCTTTCATTTCTTTCAAAATAAAATCTACACTCTTTATGGCATATTATATATTACTTATTTCTTTTTTTCCTTTCTTTTTTTGTGATCTCCCTTCTTACTTCCTAAATGATAAATTTCTTCTGGGGAGAGGGCATGTTTGTTTGGTTCCCTATTGGATCCCCAATACCTGACATGGTGCCTGGTACAAAGGCAAATTGTTAACCAATAAATAAGGAATATAAAATCATCAAAGGCCAAAGGGTAGTATGAAAAATACATACTATACTAGAGGCCAGAGCGGGGAGAAGGAAGAGTGGAATTTAACTGCCATGGGGAGGTAAACACGATTTCCTGAAGAATGGTAGGAGTGTAAATAGTAAGAGAGAAAAAAGGAGGACTCCATTTAGAACAAAAGTAAAGAGGCAATGGGCCATCGGTTTGTTTGCGACTTAGGGAGGGAAAGTAGGCTGGTCTAGATTTTGAAGAGCCTCGGTTCCCATCACAAAGGCAGCATTTAGGACATGCAGGATGGACTGGTGAGACTGAAGGGAAGTATGCTAGTAAAGAGGTCAGATGGAGAACGGTAACAGGCAGCCATAGACATTTCAAGGACTTCGGATTCACTTAGGATCCTTCTCCCAGTAATCCTGAAAGGGATCATCAAAGCCAAGCTGCAGGACCAAGCTTCCTAGGCGAGCCTCAGGCCACCTCCCTTCCTTCCTATCATTTTCAAAGTAATGCTTACACACCTAGGGGAGGTATAGTCCAACGCTTTCATGTGTACTTCTCCTGAAGTTACCCTCAGGGAAGAGAAAGGCAATTGCCTTGGAGGTACTTTGCCTTGGCTTGGGGCTTGGAAAAAAAGTCATCCCTTAATTAAGAACCAAGTAAAGTTATTTTTAGACACCCTTGTTTCGATAGCTCACTTTTCTCCATCCTCTAAGGCCCTGGGCAGGAGAATGGGTGGGGGCTGGATTTGTAATCCACCATTTCTTTCTAAACTCAGCAGGAAGCACTTAAAGGGCCTGGCTTTGTTTTGAAGGGAGAAAGGAGGAAGCAAAGCAACTGAAAAGGTACTGTTTACTTTTCATTCAATGCTAAAGTCAAATAGAATGTGTTTGCTCTTTGCTGAATAGAGGAATGAAAGGTTTGTATTTGAACCTCATGAATGAGACAGAGTAAATGTTCTCTTTTGCCTCACATCCACAGCAGTCCATTTAGATAGTGCTTGAAGTTTACCAAGAACTTTCACAGACATTATCTCACTTGATCCCTAGGCAATCCTGTGATGAAAGGGGGTGGGGGGAGGGAGGGAGGATTATTATGATTTCCATATCACAGATGACCCAATGCCCTGAATCTGGAAGCAGGAGCTCAATAGATGTTTCTTTAATGAGGTTACTAAGGTTAAGTGACTTACCCAGAGCCAGAGTTGAGTTAATCAGTGTTCTCCCCCTGCCCCCTATCAATGATCCTTAAACACAGAGCAAAGCTCTACTGTAAATTTCTATTCCATGGATCTGGGTATCTTTTGGTAACAGGCCCTGCATTTGCTGACACTCCTCATCGTTACACAGGAAGATAATAATAAGAGGCACTCATTATTGAACACCCATAATATGATTTCATTAGCATTTCATTTCATTAGCATTTCATTTAATCTTCACAACAATCCCAAAAAGTAAATTATATTACCTTCTTCTTGCAAATTTGAGCAAGGTAAATTAACTTTCTCAAAGTCACTAGTTGTTCCAACAGCCAAGTAAAAAAGAGTCAGGATTCAAACCAGATCTTCTGGGGATTACCTTTGGGTCCATCCTACCACTCACCACCCCTACCACCCCACCACTCCCCATAATAAATATATACACAAGCCATAAGGGAATTATGAGTTTTTTTATTAAAAAAAAAAGAGAGAGAGAGAGAGAGAGAGAGAGAGAAATCTCCTGAACCTTACTATTTGGTGGAGCCTTTCAATTTAGCAAAGTACTTCAGAGTTTCCTGTCTCCATACAGACTGCCATTGTTAAGCATTAGGGAAGGGCCAGTCTGGTATGAGATGAAATACCTAGTAATTCCAAAAGCAATGAACCCCAGCAGGAACTCACATTGTAAAACAGACCAAATAATGAGAAACACATTTATGTTCCCCAACCAGCAAAGCAAAAAGAGAGAAGGAGACATGGTCTTTTGTTCTGAGCAGCTGGGTTGCTGGAAATTTGTCATCAATCAAAACACTAGACAGAAAGAGGGAGCAGAGGCAAGCTCTCACGGTCAGAGCAAACAGGTAGGGCAGATGGTTGAAGGGGTTTTGCCTCATTAAAAAGATTCTCAAATTGAAAAGCTTGAGAAACTCGGTGCTAACTTACAGCGACTGCAGAGAGAGGGTTTACTAGGCAAAATGTCAATCTTTAACT
Source organism: Eonycteris spelaea (assembly GCA_003508835.1). Lineage (NCBI taxonomy): Eukaryota > Metazoa > Chordata > Mammalia > Chiroptera > Pteropodidae > Eonycteris > Eonycteris spelaea. The sequence goes on along the minus strand of PUFA01000043.1, from coordinate 4,663,766 downwards.
CTCCTAGAGAAGCCCTGGGACATTGCCCCAGTCAACACTGAGAAAGGGGGTGAGATCCTCTGTCCTTGGAGTCTCAGCTGGTTGCCTGGATTCATTGTAACAGTCTGCAATTAACCTCATTATCCATATGCAACAGGCTATTATTTTAGGAATTGGAGCTTGTCGAGAGGTACCCCAGCTAATTTTTCCACTTTCCTCAATGCCTTGTCTGTTATTTGTAATATTCTCCATCAAAGCTTTTAAACTGATGTTATTATTAAACAATTTATAACAATTAATAATTGTTAAAGCTAGCCCATGCGTACATGAGATACTATAATTTTTACAAAGGGGTTTTGTCTGCATTGAATGATAAATAACATTTAACACACATTAGCATCCTTTCTTAAAGCTCAGAATTAACTCTCTCTTTGAAAAAATTATTTTTAAACTCTCAGGCTGTTTTACAAACATTCTTTTTTGGATGCGTTCTTTGCCTTTTCACTTTGTAGTCCCTTTGTGTCCTCATATCTCTATCCTACACTCAGCAAATGGCTTCTGGTAGATAACACTCTCTAGAACACCCAAGGACTTCGGTTCTGTTTTCTGAAATATGTGTAGTTTGCTCTCTTGGACTGATGCGTATCTTTCCTGACACCTGGTCAGAGGTTAATCCAGAAATGTTCTCTGAAGAATTGGTACCAGGGAACTCGCAGTGACTACTCAGTACCCCTTGGTTTCTCTGTGAAGGACGTCAAAGAACATGAGCTGAGGGATCTTTAGGGCAATCTCACAGAACTTCTGTTGTTATACATGTGCGGTGGTCCACTGTACTCATTGCTAAGACAAACCTAAATGATGATAAAGTATCACTTCCTTCTTCACCACAAGGCCATACAAGTTTTCAAGTTCTAGATAATCCAATTCAATTCTATATCAGATGCAGGTCACGAGAGCTGCTCTGACGACGTACAGCTGCCCAAGTTGAAACTAAACTAGTGTGGGACAAATACCGTTCTAAGCCGAAATGAAGTAAATGACGCTGTTGACTGTGAAAAATGGGTGAAATTCGGTGAAATCAGAAACCACATTTCATACACTTTTCAATTGCCCATATGCCAGTCGCATGCATATGTAGCTACTGTTATTGCCCCTCAAAATACTGACATGTGAAACATCATTCTACCATCAAACTCAAAGGCAAGGCCACAAATGTATGTAATGTGTAATGGTTAGAATCGGCAACGTGCACACATTTTTCTGAGTAATGCTGTAGGATTCAAGTAAGACTCCATTATGCAATCAGTGGCCAGAGGAAGCCAAACTGGCATTTACTATGCTTATCTCCCTCAAAAAATATTATACATACCCACTTGCATACATTTATCTGTTTATATATTTGTTACGGGTTTACGGGTTGAATGTGTCCCCTAAAAATTTGTATGTTGAAGTCCTAATCCCCAGTACCTCAGAACATGACCTTATTTAGAAATAGAATCGTTGCAGATGTAACTAGTTAAGATGAGGTCATAATACTGGAATAGGGTGGAACCCTATTCCAATATGACTAGTGTCCTCATAAAAAGGAGAAATTTGGAGACAGACACACGCAGAGAAAAAACACCAGCAAATATGAAGGAAGAGATTGGGGTGATGAATCTACAAGCCAAAGAACACCAAAAAGTGCCAGCAAACCACCAGAATCTAGGAGAGAGGCATGGGGCAGATTCCTCCACATAGCACTCAGAAGAAATAACCCCGCTGATACCTGGAACTTGAACTTCGAACTTCAGAACTGTGAGAAAAATACATTTCTGTTATTTAAGCCACCCAGTTTTTGTTACCTCTTTACAGTAACCCTAGAAAACTAATACAAAATATATTTACAAGTATATAAATCACCAGGTCTCAAGAACTCAAAATATGGGGGAATAAACGTTTGAATCTAGTTCTACTGGCAGACCACTGCCCACAGCCTGGTTTCTCATTGCCCCAGCACTACCAGTTCACAGCTGTCATAATTACCTTAATAATTGATAAGAGTAGGAAAGTCTGAAGGAAAAAAATGCTCATTTAGTATCAAGTAATCTTTAGTTAAGTCCCATATCTGTTTATCCATTACAAAAGCTAATCTTAGTTTAAGTAATTACTAAAATCATCACCTACTTGACCAATTAACCAGTTTATAGTTAGAAATATGATAGTTGCTTATTCTACAGGCCATGGGTTCAATGGTGGACCTGACCACCAGCCATAGGTACAACGGTGTAGTTAGGAAACTTCTGACCAGAACAGGAAGCTGATATCCTTCCAATTGCTCTCCAATAAGGGTTTTCACAGCACTAGGGGAATCTTATCCTCAAAACACATGCACACATTTCAATATAAGTTCAGAAAGCTCTTTCCAACATCAGAAATTAACGCTTTTGCTACTGGAGCCTCTTAAGGGTATTTAAGAACGTCTGTGTCTTTAAAACTGTGTGTGGATTCTAAAATACCATTGTAAATTCAGAACTCTGCCTTTGACTCACAGATTTACATTCAACATTTGGGGGAACTTGGAGAGTGTGTTCCTAAGTGTTGCCATATACAAAACAGAAAAATATTTTCCCTCGGGATTCTTTTGCAAAATCTCAGAACATTAGACTTTGACCTAAGGACCAGTGTCGAATTTATTTTCCCTGATGGATTCATTTATAGAAAGGCAAAGTTCAAACTTCAACATTTGGCACTCAAATGCAAAATAAGAGAAACTTTTTCTGTTTGAGCACAAGACTACAAATTAATAGCAAGAACTTGAACTTTCTTGTATTTTCTTTCTTGTGTGCGTTGATTTAGTGGGATGATGGGAAAGGGCAGGTAGGAAAATAAAATTTATTTTCTGGGTATTATAGAACAAAAGTATATTGATCTACAGTGTTTTTTTAAACTTACACGTGAGAATAGGAGGATATATATGTATAAATATAAAAATATTTGATTTTTGAAAATATTATTTGAAGAAGGTCATTTATGCTCTCTGCTGAATTTTGAATTTGAATGCAATTATTAGCTCCCTGAATGAACACTGTTAGAAAGCAATATTATACATTATTTAAAATTAGAAAAGACAGAAAATAAAAATTATCCTTAATTTCACCACTCAGTAATAGTTTGGAATACTTCTTTTTCTATATTACTTTTATCTCACCCCTCTCAGATTGTAATTACACTGAATAGTTAGGTTTTTTTTTAATGTGTTGTTCTTCCACTTACCATTACTTTGGAATCATTTCCTTATTTCACTCTTTTCTTTTTTCTTTTCTAAAGCACACTCTATCACTGATGATAGCAGTAGTATCTATAGGGAAGGAATGGGTTCTGAGGTAGGAGGGAGACCTTCTCGTTTCTTCTCTTTTGCATTATTTAGATTTTGAAACAATATGCATGCCTTAATTTCCAATTAGAAAACAAATGCATCTAAAACATTACCTTCATTGGCTCTATCCTATAATTCCACCCCATAGAGGAACTTAAACATATTTAGGTATTTCCCATACTTGGTCATGTAAATCTTTTCCCCATTATTTTACTATAACGTATAACAAACACTTCAGTGAGTACCCTTAACATACATGATCATCAACATGATGGATTATTTCTTTTGTCTGGGTTCTTGGAACTTAAATTATTGGATCAATGAATGAAAACTTTTAAAAGGCTTTTATATATTCCTGCAAATCATTTTCTAAACTATGGCACCAATGTGCCCTCCCACCAGCCAAATACACCTGAGCTACCTCACCTGGCCTCTCATTGCTCTGGTACCAATCTTTTCTCTCTCTCAAAATATAAGAAAGAAGATGAAGCAGTGGAGTGTCTGGATAATTGGGTCAAGCAATTGTCCTGGGTCCTTGGATTAGATTTTTAAGAGATGAGATTTTCATTATCACTCTTTAGTGTATGTGATTGTCTCTGTGTTGCATATACACACATGTGCTGATGGGAAGTGTGATACAGAGTGAAACTGAAGACAATTTAAAAAAAATGCAAACTGTGATCTTATCTTGCCTCCAGTCATCCTTCACTTGAAAGCAGCACACTTTCTTTTCATCAGTTGCATCAGGAAATGTTCTCATGGGTAATTTCAGGGAATATCTCATTGCTCACATCTTCCTTTGAATCTTATTTGCATTCTCACCAGCAAAAGCACCTGAACTCATGTCATCACACCTCTTATTTTGTCACCAAAATGCTAGGTGGACTCTTCTACCTAATCTCCCTATTCTTCCAATTGGTGTAAAATAAACAGCAAAAACCAAAGGGATAGCTTTGGCTGCCCAAACCTTGTCATTTTGTGCTGCTGGTGAAGAAGAGGGGGGAGAACATCAAAGGAGTCGATAATGTGGGCTCTTGGTAGGACTTAGAAGGTGACTAGGAGAAGAAGAGATCCGATCTTCTCAGAGCTCTGAAAGTAGAGCAAGGAGTCCTACCCAGAGTCACGGGGCTTCTCTGTGTCCTCCTCACAACGAAACATGAGCTCGTTCTCATCCCAAACTCACAACATCTGGAGAACCAGAGTAACTTGCCAATGGTCCATAGAACATACTTTTTACAAACTCCTGCATTCAAGTCTTTCCCTGAAAAGACAGACAACTCTGAAGCCCTCTGTGGAATAAGGCTCCACGCTTTGGCCACTGTGTGCCAGAAGATGAGAAAGATCTTGACTATCCATCCCCTGCATCAACTTCACTCTCTTTCTGTATGTTTTACAGACAACAAAGGGGCACAGGTCAGAGAAACTCAGCAGAGAAGAAAAATTAGGATGAAGTAGAAAGTGTATTGTTCCCATTGTACATCTGAGGAAACAGACTTAGTAATGTTAAATAACTTGCAGAACATCACACAGTTGGGAAGTGGTTGAGCTAAAGTTCAGTCCGAAGTCTGGCTGATTCTGAAGTCTGGGCTGCTCCATTTCACTCCACATGCTGACCCTGTGAACTAGGAAATAATGTAATTTTCACCTCGGGGTAGAAGACAGAAGGAACGCCTGTTAACTCACCTGCATGACCAGACCTGGGAGTGTGCTCAGTTCACCCTTACGCATCACCGACAGAGCACTCTAGCACACTAGGACCCAAAATGAATGATGCGAATGTGAGCAATGAGACAGCTTCTCTGAAATTACCCACGAGAATGTCTCCTGACTCAGCTGGTAGAAGGAGTGTGCTACTTCCAAATAAAGGGTGATGGGCAGCAAGATAAGAACCCACAGCTTCCATCTGTTGAATGGGCATTGGTCCCACTGTGCGCCATCTCGCCCACCACCTACAATTGTGTACATGTGCAACTCAGAGAGAGATACTCAGTATTAACCTCCCAGCAGTTGACACAGTCTACTTCTGCTTCATCAGGTCAGACTTCCTTTCCACACCAACTGTGGTTTGCTGGTCTCCACTCTTGACCCCTTCCTTTCCTCTTTCACTTTCAGAAAAAAAGGACGTTGAGAGCTTTAGTGAAATGGGCACAATTGGGCTAATGGGGTAAAATAAATGCAGCTTCAGCAACATTAATTAGTCTGATGTTTAGTAATAACTGAAGTGGGAAATTAAGTCACAGAATGGCTAATTTGACCTGAATTATTGGAGATAACGCTTCGTTTCATTTTACTTACAGAGGCTCAGACACAGAACAGATACATGCACTGGGATAAATGTGGAGAAAAGATGTCACCTAAAATGAGCTCTGCTTTTTTCAGGGTCAGAAAGCCTCTCTGAGTGCTGACCCTACCCTGGTGAGCTCACAGCCCCTCCCATCCAGGAAAGCCAGGGGTTAGCAATAGTTGTCTAAGTAATCTCTCAAGTGACAACATACCACAGAGTGAGTCAGGAATGTACCTCCATGTGCCTGTGTAAGTACTAACCGTCCTTCCCAAGTCTGCCAGGCGTAAGGTTACTAAATTGTCCCAGTTTGCCTAGAGACTTTTCCAGTTCAGTACTGAGAGTCTCGCATCCTGGGAAATCTCTCAGACCACAGCAAACTGGGATAGCCAGGAAGTGAGAGAGGAGGAAGGCGTCCTCCAGTGTCATACCTGTCAATCTCTGCCTCTTTCCCTCTTACGAAGCAGAGCTACCTGTAACCCTTGTAGAGTCTGCTGCTCCCATCTAGCTGCATGGAGAGGGCATTTATGGCAATTGGGGCAGAGAGCAGAATATCCAAATTTATCCCTTTAAACTTTGTATTACTTCTTTGATCTGATATTTATATATGTACATGCATGTGCATATATTTACTTAACATACATGAACAAGCAATAAGAAAATTTTAAATAAAGACAAAGAGATAAAAAATATTCATATACTACCACCCAACAATAACCATTTTCAGAATTTTCACTTGTACTCTTGTAGATTATTATGTAGGTATATATGTATGTATATATATATATGTATAATACATATATATATATAAATGTAAGTAATAGTAAGTCCATTCAGAAAAAAATAGTAATAAAAAAATGATGCTTTGAAGCTGTTGTTCACTCAACAGTATGACAACAGTATGGAAACAAGTTTATTTTTACAACATTATTTTCAACAGCCACATAATATTCTATAACATGTTTACACCAAGATTACTCAACCACATTGATTAGGCAGGATGATTTCTTATTGTTATAAACAGTGCCGAAACCAACACACTTGTTGCTATATCATTAAACATTTATTTTTTATGTTTTCTTATTTTAGAATAATTCTTAAAAGTGGGTCAAAGAGATTGCATTGCTTTGAAATCTTCTGACCTAAATTATAAACGTCTTCCAGAAAAATTATCACACTAGCATTCTATAAGAATGACTATTTCCTTTTTCCTTGAAGAGCTTAGGTTTGAGTACTGCATGATCTGTAAGAGGTATCTCAGAAACTATCCTTAGGTCAAGAAGAAGCATTAGAACATTTGCAAAGCAATCATTGCATTTTAGAACTAAAAAGAATCTCAGAGATCATCCGGTCCCTCCCTTTCATTCTCCCCATGAGACAACTGGGAGGACCAGGGAGGAAAAATACCCACCTGGAATCAGCGGTGCTCGGAGAACAGGCTCTTGAGCATTTTGCTGGGCTGCTGATCCCAGATTTAAATCATCTAGAACCAGTTAAAACAAAGATTACTGGGCTCCCTTCACCTCCAAGGTTTCTGATTCACTAGGTCTTGGGAGTGGACCCAAGAATTTGAATTTAAAAGTCTCTAAGTGGTGATGATGTTGCTGGTTGGAGGCCACAATTTGGCACTCTCTGCTTTAGTACAGTCCCATAAGCCTGAAGTGCTGAATCAGTTATTAAACTCACATGAATCCTCATAATTTTCTTTCGAGTGCTTTCAATGCTTGCGTGTGCCTCTCTTCTCTTGCCTTTTTGGAGGTAAGAATGATTAGTTTGGGCATCAGTCAGGCTACCAAGTTAAAGTCAATGGAATCCTCTCTAGTAAATGTATGAAGGAAAGATATATTAAGGTATATCAGAGAACTCACAGACACATTGGGAAAACTGGAGAAATATGCCCTCGGATCAGCTTCCAGGGACAGCTCACAAAACGATATTGCAGAGTGAATCTGATGGCATGTACCCACCACCCCTCCTGTTTCTTTCCATAGCTCAAGTCCCAGCCAAAGTCTCATGCCAGGTGGATCTGATTTTCAAACTCAAGTCTTATGTATGGGTCCTGGGGGTAAGGGGGCTAGAAAATGCAGATTTTTGAGCAGGGAGGGATTTTATATTTGGGAAGGCAGGAGACTAAAGACTATGAAAACAGCAGTGTTCAGAAGATTTGGGGTAACCATTATGCATACAATTCATTACTGGGAAAGTAAAAGTACAGTGAGAAACAGGAAGTTATAAAAAAAAATACAACTCCAGCTATCTGCGATTTGTTTCAAAATAATGGGTTAAGGATGGACAGAAAAGGGATATAAATGAGGCAGCATTGATTATGAGTAGATTATTGTTGAGGCTGGGTGATGAGTACAGGGAGGTTTATTGTTCTGTTCTTTCTTCTTTAGTGTATGCTTAAAATTTTTCATAATACAAAAGTAAAATATTAAAAGGCATCAAAAGCGGAAAAAGAATAGGATTATGCAGCGATTTTTGAACTCTTGATGGTATGCTCTCTCCAAGGAACATATATAATGTAATAAAAACCTTTGGATAAGAATTAATTTCATGACATAATATTGTTTTAACAACATTCCCAAAGGAAATGTTGATCAAGTATATCAAGGTAAGACATTATTATCACAGTCCTTGTGTTTGCTTCACCCTGACATATACACAATTACTACCTATTACATGCAATGGAACAAAAAGGTCCAAATGATTGGACGACTATATAGAGTCCCCAGCAAATAAAGGTGCAGGGCCCCAGTTAAACTTGAATTTCATATGGACAGCAAATACGTTTTTTTAGTATATGTGTGTCTCGTGTAACATTTTGGACATGCTTATACTAAAATGTATATGAGATTCAAATTTAAAAAGGTATCCTGTATTTTATCTGGCAACTCTACTTCTATAGCTTATAGAATGTAAGAGGTTCCCTCCTCCTTACCCTTCTCAAATTATGCCACTCTTTATCTCATGCCGAACCAAGTATGTGACCATCAACTTTCCTTATGTTCCTAGAAAGGCATTCTTTCCGACCCTAGACAATTTCAAACTAGACTGTCAGCCTGACCTTCTGGCCCTTGAAGAGAAGTGGGAAGGAGAGAAGCCATTTGTCTAGATGTTCCCAAGCAGATGCTCTCTCTAAGATGAGGTAGAAAGACTTTGCTGTTCCGCAAGTACCTTTCAACATCCTTCCAACGTGGCTGATATTAAGACCCCTGAGGCAGAAGGGTCATTCCTGTTGCTGCATCCTTTACACATCCAGATGGGCACCACAGACTCTGGACTTCAAAGAAAACAAAAAAAAAAAAAAAAAAAAAAAAAAAAAAAAAAAAAGAAAGAGAGAGAGAGAGATTTCATGCTGGAAGGCAAGAGATGTGTCCTCATCCAAACTAACTCTGTCTCAGTTTGTCATTGCCAGTTTCCAGATTGTGGAGTTTTTGTAACAGGGAAGGCCCTTTAGTCTTGCCCTGCCTGTTGGTCACTTGACAGCTCGTTAGCATCTCCACTGGAAATGAGCCAGAGGAAGGAAGTGATAAAAAATCATGAGTCACATGTGACTTGCCAGAAGTTCTGGTAAAAGGAGTAAGAGTTGTTTAAAGGAAGAGAAATATTTAGAAAATAAGAGTTTTAGAAGATTGTGGGGATTTCTATTCTTCTGTTCCTCCAAATCAGAGGCAAAGAGTCAAGTTTCAGAGCTGGACCTCTCCTGATGGAAGTTTTTAGACGGAAACTAAATTCCCTTTCCTAGAGTCATAGAAAATATCTACCCTTCATAACTTCTATTGAGGTTAAACAAATATTAGAGTTTTAATAGGGGAAATCCAGTGATTTTAAAAAACAGGCTGCATGATCCAGAGGGCTAGGAAGAAGGCAGAATTCTTCATGAGGTTAGAACTGCTTTTGTTCAGGAAAAAAAATATAGAACAGTAGGTATTTCCAGAGTAGGCAGATGAGAAGCCTCAACAAAGAAGAATCAAATTGTTTGCTTTGAATAAAACAAAGTTTTTCTTTTTTTAGGTGGGGAAGACAGGGTTTTCGTGGGTCATAGAAAAGGAAAGAGAGATGAAGAAATGAGAGGCAGAGGGGAAGGGGAATTCAAGCAGAAATATCAGTAGGCAGGGCCGCAGAGGAAAGAATGGCCAGGGAGAAACTGCTTACACCAGAGGCGGCTGAGGGATTCTAAGACAGTGATGCCTAGCATCCACTTTGAAAAAAATTATTTATTATGAAAAATTGCAAGCACATACAAAAATAGACGAGTATAAATGAAACTCCAATTTCCATACCCAACTTCAATAAGTATCTCACAGTCAGTCTTGCTTCATCTAAAACATACCACACCCCCTCGTCCGTCCCCCATAAATTATTTTGAATGAAAGCTAGATGTAGTATTCCGTTGGTAAATATTTTAATACAACATTCATTTTTACATAGTTACCTATTTGGGCTGTATTGTTGTTGTACAGTAAACAAAAATTCACACCAGAAGGCTCCTGGAGATGTATAGGGTACATCCATTCAAGGGGAAGACTACTTGGGTTATACAGTCATTTGAACTTTTATCAAGTTCCTCTTTTTTTGCTAGCTAATTCTGTACTGTACTGCATTCAACCATGCCGTGCTGTATTCAACACCTGATATTTCAAATGAGAATAACAGCCAACAGTTTGTGTTATTCATTTTTTTTTTCTCTTTAGAACAATGCACTGTTTAGGGAAAACGAAAACAGTCTATAGCTGAACTAACATTAGTGTTTCCAAAATAAAATGGTCACAGTCCAGAGCAAAGGGTTAAACTTGCCCTTCGATGCTTCATACGTGCTTGCTACTCTTGGTGATCTTCCTGGATTGTTCCACCCTTTTACCAAAGGCCTGTTGTCAGCGGTTTTCAAAAAAAAATTTTTTTAATGTCATTTCTTTCCCAAATCAAAAGCCCATAATAAATCTTTCTTTCTCCTCCCTATGAGCTTTTCTGACACCCATGAAGAATTTTCCTTTCAAAGTCCTTTCTTCTTACCTCCTCCACTTAAAGTTTCACTTGACACCTGCCTTCCAGGTAAGACAACACCCTTTAGAACTCATAATCTTGCCAGTTTAGTCTTTAAATTTCTTTTTTAATCACCGATAAAAATCTTTGCTCACTCAGCACTATAAACCACCCTCTCCTCTGAGAATTGAGGTTGTGTACTTGCAAACAATTGGATAATACCCTCCCCCCTCCCTCCCGCTCCCCCCCCCTAGAAGGGCCTCACATACACACAAAAAAGCATAATCCTCTCTTACAGACCTGGTTCTCAGATTTGAGCATGCATCAGAATACCTGGAGGGCTTGTCAGCACAAAGACTGCTGGAGTCACTGATTCAGCAGGTCTGGGGTGGGCCTGAGAATGTGCATTTACTTAAAGATAAAAATGACCTGGTCTCTGGCTTCTTGAAGATGGCAGTCTGATGGATAAATCTCTTCTTTCATCTGGGTAAAATTGAAAACTGCTCTCACACTTAATAGATTTTTTTTTTAAAACTAAATCTCACCACAGTCCTTGGACGTAAGTAAAACCTGTGTTTGGATTCTTATTCTACCAAATACTAGCTCTATGATACTGAACAAGTTACTTAAATTCGCGAAGCCTGAGTTATCAACCAGATAAGAATAAAAACCTCCCAGGTAGATAATGCTCCTGTTTGTGAAGATGATTTGTGAACTGCAAAGTACTCTGTAAGTATATAAATATTCGAAAAAGACAGCCAATGGCCATGTCAGGAAGACTGCCAGAGTATTATGGGAACACAGAAGAAGTGCATTCTGTGGGCATGAGGAAGGGCTGGATAGGGTAGGCTTCGTGGAAAAAGTGGAGTCTTTGCTGGGCCCTAAAGGTTTTCAAAAGGCAGGGAATTGAGCAGAGAAGGGAAGTATTAGGAAACGAAGGGCGCACAGGCAGAAAAATGCATGACATATTAAGAGTGGAGGGTAAAGGAAGATGATTAATCTAATGATATAGCTGGACAAAAAATTTAAAGCCATGTTACAGAAAGCTTTGAATACCAGGAAAAGGAGTTTGAATAGGATTCAGTAGGTAATGCGTATCAACTAAAGGTTCTAATCAACAATTCATCCTGCTCAAAAAATAACTAACACTGGTCTGTGAATGGGGGAATGCAGAAGGGGAGGCCTGTGAAGAATCTATTTTCCTTAACAGCTCTCCCTATCTTCCCACTCCTTGTTCCCTATCCACCTCCCCACACTCCACCCATGTAGCCTTATAATAGCAATCCTCTGAATCATCTTATCTCCTCCCCCAGAGAGCCCTTCAAAATGCTGGGCAGTCCTGCTTCGGGCCTAGTCCTGCCTTCTGGAGTATTATATTCCATACTTTCCTTCTTCCTAACATCCCTCTTGTCCTTATTCAGGTTTCTCTTCCTATTGCTAAATGTGCCCGGGTGTTTCTGCCACGCCAGTTACCCTTCTCTAGATATAATTTCCTTTCTCCCATACAAAGAGAAACAAATGAAATTCATTACCAAAGGCATTTGGATAATTTAAGCAAAAATTGGTGGATGGATAAATTTAATTCCCCACCCCTGCCTCTTTCTCTTACTGGGTCACTTTATTGGGAGTGCCTGAGAGAGGTTAAGTTCGATGTCCAAGTGGGTTCTCACTTGTCTATGGTGCCACTTACACCTTGAAGCCTTGGTCATACTTAAATCCTTCATCTCATTCTGACTTGGGTTTGCTCTGATTTATAGTCGAATGTGGTATATTGCATATTTTCCCCCTTAAGGAATTTTATGAATGCCAGTCCTGAAAATTCCACCCTCTCTGCTTCACCCTAAAATGTGTCACATGATTCACTTAATTTTCTCCTTAACATTTTCTTTTTCCCTTTTCACAGTAATGATAGGTAACCTCTGGACGATATTACATTGCTGTTACTTCATTTTCATTTTCCCGAGCTGACGGGGTTAACCTGTCCGTGGCTGAAGTGTGCATACCTTGGGGAGCATTTGTGGATCCATGAAGCCCATATTGTAAGTCTCTTTAGCAGGAATACGACAGAATGAACTACTAATAAAGTCCCACTTCCGATAACGGGTCAGTACTATTCCCAGTTCAGACCATGTTCAACCATGCTATAAACGCAAATCCCATCACCTAATATTTATATAGAAGCTCTCAGGAGTTCAAGGTACCTTTAGACATTTCATTATTATTGTACACAAAAGTCGTCAATAGCTTCTTCTCCTCAATCCCTGAACCCTGAAAGCATTTTCCAATACGTGCCTCCCTCATTTCCACATACTATATAGAACATGTGTATCTAAGGGAAAATAAGAACAGATTGGATTTTCACTTTGTGTAGAAACAGATTTCATGTTGCTTACAAAAGTGAAATGTTTGTCTGAGCTCAGCTGATGAAACAAGATGTTTTTGATTTGATAAAGATTCTCTTTCGCATAGTCGCTCAGTGTGGAGGCAGAGTGAGATTCATTTGAAAACAATTTTTATTGACTGTGACTCATTAGAAAGAATGTCACGTGCTGGCATCTCATCACTAAGCAGGGGCTCTTTCCCTTATAGGGCTTTGGCTCAGATATGATTCAGGAAAGAAAAATGAACTTCTGTGGGAAAGCAACTAACTCGGCCAGGACCAGATGAATACAAATAAACGCATGACACTCTCTGCCACTCTTTTGTGTACCTCCTGCGCTGGAGGAGAAAATTTGGCTCTTATGGCTCTGAAGATTAAGAACACAAAGAAATGCTGATTTCTCCTTAGCAAGACTAAAATAAACCAAGAAGACTATGCCTTCTATTAAAGAAAGCTTCAGAAATTAAAAAGGGGGAGGGATATACAGGAAGTACCTATATATATGGGCACTATAAAGTGCAGTGTTAACCGCATCATGGTATTTTATAATATACTATAAAATTAGGATTTTTTTCATGAAGTTAATTATTAATAAGTGAAAAGCCCTAAAGCAAAAATTTTACTGGACTAATTATAGTTTCGTCCCAGCCTTTATGGCTCTGACTGTACCAGAGGGAAAACAATTAAAGTATGTTTAAGCTCATTTAAGAAATAAGAGGCTTTCTGATACCACATATTTTTTACACCAGAAGAACATATTATTCAGTGACATTTTTTTAAAGTATGACATCATGAATCTTCAAAACAAAAACTGAATATAGAATGGTTAAAAACCTTGTAATTTTTTAAACAAAAAAGCTGGAAAACCAAAAGAAAATCATGAAATTCTTCTACATATTATTGATTAGTTTCACTGGTCTCGGCCATGCTCCATTTTCTAACGTGCCCACCAGTGATGAGGGCTCCTTCTTCCCCACCTACACGTTGCTACACACACCTTCCCTCATGCTTACACTTTTCGGAAGCATTCAGAAACATATGTGCAGAAATTTTAGTAAGAGAATGAACAATACCCTTCAAAAGACAAGAAGTCTCCATCTAGATAATATATAACATCTTGCATCTTTGGGATGACTTGACAGATTAATGCTACTATAAGGTGGTTAAGACACAGCCTTCAGCAAAGATAAATGATGTTGATTCACCATTCTTCCAAAACCAAGGACAAAGCTGTGATACGGTTTATGGCTGAGAAGATAACCAATATTCGAGTTGACTGACAGCAAAAGCCAGAACAAAGATTATATATGTGTTATCCGATGAACGTGGTGGATACAGAAGAAAGAATCCTGAAGGCGAACTGGGTAGAAGGTGGATGTAAATTAAAGAAAACCGTGAAGGTATAGTGAAAAGCCAGACAAGAAGATGTTTTTGTATTTCAGAAGAAGCAAAAGGATGAATCCTGTAGTTTGATCTCCATGGAAAGATTTCAGGCTGAGGAGGTTCTCTAAATGGTGGGGCAAGATGTTCAGTGCACCTGAGAGCACTGTGTAATAACCCGGATGCTCCGCTTCTCTCTGCAGTGCCGCTTTCGTGGGCGGGCCGTGCTGGTCCCTCGTCCACGCGCTCCAGCTGAAGGGGAGAGCACACATCAGGGTCTAATGAGGAACTGGCCAAAAAACAGCGGAGGTTTATATCAAGTGCTCATTCATGAGGGCTTCAGAGATTAAAAAGATGAGGAAAGTAAGTTAGTGGTTGTCTAGGGCTGGAGGGGAGAGAAGGGTAGCAAGGTGATAGTTAAAGAGTGTCCAATTCTTCTGTTCTAAAATCCTCCGTGGTGATGGCTGCACATATCTGTGAATATACACTTCAAGTGAGTGAATTGTATGGTATGTAAATTATGTATCGGTGAAGTGTCCCTTTTTTTAAGCCTATAAGAACTTAGAGAGAAAAGTCAATGTGGCATGAGAATAAATCTTAATGCAGAAACTTCACAGGGCAAGGCTGGGTGTCACTGACCCTGAAAAGGAAAGGTATTTAGCAAATGCTAAACATAGAACCACAGGGAAACTCAAAATTGTTATATTCCTTATTTCACGCCTCTTAGGGGAATTAGGCCTCTCATTCTCTAGATACCACTGTTTCTAAAGTTGAATGACCTCGTTGGAGCTCACAGACCACAGGTGTGATGATGAATGTGTTAAAGTTGAACACTTGAAAGGAAGTTATAGCCATAGAATGAATCACATGGGAACATTTTCCACGTTTCCCTATAGAATGGGGAACCAGTGAAAGAAGTCAATTATCCTGCCCTATTTCTCAGAAAAATGAATTGGGAACTGAAAGCTGGAGAAGGTTTTTTATTTCTTTACATAATTAAGACATCACTTGCAGGACTTGTACTTCTTGGGTGTCCCCCAGAGCTCTCCACACAGGGCTGGCATTACTAGAAATGTAACAAATACTTTCTGCTTTTAATTATATTGAATTCCAAAGAGGGAGCTTAAAGGTTAGGCATTTTACGATGCGTGTGCTTTCTACTTCCAATTGTAATAGATAGAATATAAACCCTAGCAAAAGAGAAGTACTTATTAAACACCAAAGCTCCTCTGAGAAATGACTGAGTCAAGTTTACTGGTTATCATTAGTTTTATTAAAATCATTCGGAAAAACTGACCTAGCAGATGTCTGTAACCATGCAATCTTCAGCTTAGAATAATGCCCTGTATTATACTGTGTAAATACAAGAACCTTCTTTAGTGAGCCCAATAATCTTAGCAACAGCTCCCTTTCCAAACGTGCCAAGAAAGATATGTTGCTTTGGGTTACGGACACTGGAAAATCAACAGACCAAAACACCCAGAAGAACTGAGTAGAGAGAGGATTGAGTCTGGTCACCCTGCAGTCTCTGAAGAGCTGCAGAGTGACAAAGCCAACTGCAGTGCCCTTGAAAAGTTCTCTCCCACTGTCTGACTACCCACAACACCCCTGGGCCCATCACACATGCTCTGCCAAAATGCTGAGGAAAAGAGAAATTCAAAACGAATCAGCCCTAAGTTAGAAACATAGTTCATAGAGCCATAGTTTAAAAAAATAATAATAACTTTGACCCATTTGACCTAAACGCATGAGACTGGAGCCAGATCCTTTCAGATACCAAGTGCTCTCTTTCTGTGTGCATTTGCAAGGATGTAATGTATTGGTTAAGTGGGTTAATTGGTCCTTATGAGCAATGAGTTCTTGTAGGTGTTCATTATGAATGTGCTGTAGGTGAATAAGTGGATGGGAAAAAAGCCAATCAATTTCCTCCTTTCTGTCCATACTGGTAGTTCTGATAGTCCTGAACACAACAAATGCCTCAGCAAACATAACTAACTCTCTTTATGCTACTTTACACATGCTTTTTGAGTAAAACCATCATTGTCCCCTGCACTCGCATCTTCAGGATGACAAACCGTTATGGTTGCATAACTTGTTTATATTTCTTAAAATACTTTCATATGTGTTTGATCTTCATAACTGAGAGAGGCACACTCAGGAAAAATTAACTGAATTTTCTTGACCACTAAAGTTTATCCCTTTATGTTACTATTGTCAAAAACAAAACAAAACAAAAAACGTGACCAGTCTGAATAAAAATCTTTCTAAAATACATATTGCAACAAAAAAAGTGTAAATTAAAATAAGAATGAGAATTTTTTTTAAAAAAGTGTTGCCTATAATATTAACAAGAGCTTTTCATTGTTAAAACACCCAGGTTCAGAGAGGATGTGAGGGAAAAGAGCCTCACAGACACTGCTGAGGAGATGGTGAATTTTGACATTTTGGGGAGGTGATTTGATAATAGGGGTCCAAAGCTGTATACATGTTTTAACTTCTCGACCCTATAATTCTTTTATTCTTTTAATAACATTTGAACATCTATCAAGTGTTAAACACTCGAGATACACTGAAGAACAACACAGGCCATCTCTGCGCTCTCAGGAAGCTTACATTTTCATAAAGAGAGAACGACAATGAAAAAGTACACAGGTAAATAGAGAAGATAAATTCGGGCAGTGATACCAGGAAGAAAAGTAAACCACGGATACGATGGAGCCTTGGGCGAGTGGGGAGTTTGCTTCCGTTGGTGGCAAGACCCCTATGGCCAAGAGGACGATGCCCTCACAACACTCACCCTCCTAATAAGAGAGCCCCAAGGAAAAAAAGAAAACGCAAAACCAAACCCACCTTTTCCAGGCCTTCCTGAAAAGCAAGATAACGTGTGAGACAGTGTCGTCAGGTCAATCACATATAGTAAGATTTCAGGGATAGCTGGAAAAACAAAAAACAAACCTTGAATTTTTTTTTTCTTGGTACATGTATACAATGAAATATTACTCAATATTTTAAAAAATGAAATCTTACCCATTTGCAAGAACTTAAATTTCAAAAGTGGTACATTAATGGTAAGGGAAAGAGAAATTCCTGGCTTAGCTATGGCCCTGAAAATATACGTCCTCTGCTTACTGTACGTTTTTAGCTGTAAAGCTTTAAGTAAAACTATTCAAGTTTTGATAGGGAGAGAGGCTGTTGGGAAAGAATGTTAAAGAATACATAGGTGGTATAACACTCTGTGCTAATAGGTGCAGAAAAATTGCATAGTACAGGATAGAAGCAAAATGGGGTAGAGAGAATACTGGAGTGAGCGTCCATCGACCTGGCTGCCAGTCCTGGTTCTGCTCTAACAAGCTGTGCAGGCTTGGCAATCAGTCATTTAACACCATCGATCTCAGCTTCCTCAACTTAAAATGAGTACGTTGGAGTAGGTCATCTATAAGGCCTCATCCACCTTCTGTAAGGCCTTGTCTACATTTCTTCTTTTTCCCTCCTTCTACTATTAATCTCTCTCTCTCTCTCTCTCTCTCTCTCTCTCTCTCTCTCTCTCTCTCTCTCTCTCTCTCACACACACACACACACACACACACAGGTTGAAGATTAAATCTCACTCTGACCTTTATATGAATGGGTCCATGGAGAGGGAAAATTATAATCATGAAATAATGGACCATTTATGTCCAGAAAACTTAATAAAGATTTTAAGATGATGAAAGAATGTGTCTGTAATCTTTGGGTATAACATATTTTATATGTATGAACAATGTACCTTGTAGCTAAATCAATAATAGAGGCTTATATTCATATAATGCTTTAGTGTTTACAAGGCAATTTTATGTTATATTGCTTTCACTTTTGAGCCTTTGAGAAGTTTAAGCAATAGCAAGGGCAATAAGAATTGTTTCCTTTTTACAAAAAGAGAGACTGAAACTTGAAAGTGTTAAATGACTTGCCCAGGTTTACACAGCAAGGGACCACCTGGGACCTCGTCCCAGCTTCAGGGCTCCCTTTCCCCCCTCACTTTACCTTTCTGTTTTGTCCATTTTCATAGTCCAGCTGAAATCACTAACACCGGAACAGTGAAACAAGGGGATACTCGAACTTTGACAGACGTTTTCCCAGAGATACTCGACCACTGCTTCACATTAACTCACACAGTGGTCACATTTTAGTCTCTTCTTGGTGTGTGTGGGGGAGGGCAGTGTGGGGGTCTGCAAGACTCCTTTTCCTATTTTTTTTTTAATTTTACATAGGAAAATAGAATGCATAAAATATGCTAAAGCCCTTCATTTAAAAATAATAACTAGCATTATATATCCATCATTCATAACCGAACTCATCTTGAATGACAAAACAGTCTATATCTGCACAACATAATCTACTCGATTTCTTTCTCCCTTTAGTTTATCATCCACTTTCAGTATGCCTAACAATCCAAATACGATGTGAACTCCACATCGTTGCAAGTATTGGTGAGTTCATAAGACATCATAGAGTTCATACAGAGGCCTACTCCTCTACGAGGATCACAATTGGTTACCAAAATAGTAAATATTCATTTTAATTCAATTGAGTAAGCAAACAGAAATATTTGAAGATCATAAAAGGCTGGACCAAATGCCACGATCTTGTTTTCATTTTTATTTGTCATCTCATTAAGATGGATAAAACCACTGCCCCTTCTGAGTTCTGAAGGCAGGAATTAATTCTCATGGCCTTAATACCTGGAGCTCTCTCCATGGGCAAATATGCTTCTAATTTTAACTCTAGAAGTGTTCAACATTAATTAAGGGTCCATTGTGCACAGAGTCACATAGGCGGTCTTAAAAAGAAGTAGTCCTTGACTCCACCCTTTTTCACACTTCACATGCACTTCATCAGGAAATCCCCCGGGCTCCACCAGATTACCAGACCTCCTCAGCATCTACACTGCCGAGTGAGGCCTCTGGATATTTGCAGCAGTCTCCTGACCGGTCTCCTTGCTTCTGCCCTTGACCCCCCGCAGTCTGTTTTCAATGCAGCACGAGACAAATCATATCACTCTTCTGTTTCAGAACTTTCCAGTGCCTCACATCTCACCCTGAGGCAGGCCCTTACCACAGCCCCAACGCACTGCAAGATCCTGCCCTTTGACATGTCTGACCTCAGCTTCTATTAATCTACCTGTCTGCCACTCCATTTCAGCCTCCTTGCTGTTCTTAAAATGCACCAGGCATATCCTACTTCACAACTGTCATCTCAGCTGGTGCCTCTGCCTCAAGCAGTCTACAACCAGACCATCCTTGGCACGCTGTCTCATTTCTTTCAAGTCTTTGCCCCAACGTCACCTTCTCAATAAGATCTACCCTGACAACCCTGTTTAAAATTGCTACAAGTACCACCACCCCTCCCCAGTGCTTTCATCCCCTTACTCGGTTCTTCCTTTTCCCCTCGCACTTACACCCTCTAATCTACACAATAACAGACTTGTTATGTTTATTCTCTACCTCTCCCCACTAGAATGTACACTCTTTAAAGGGAAGAATTTTTGTCTGATATTTTTCACTGTGTCTAAAACACTGTTTGGTATCTAGAAGGCTCATAAGAATGATTTGTTGAATAAGTGAGTGAATATAGATACCTACTCCTTATTTTGCAAACCAGGAGCTAGTTAACAAATATGATTTCTAAGCCTGGAGCTCCAAATTATTAGATGTCTGAGCTGTATGCTGGATCTTCTATGTGGCTACTGAAGTGTTTGCCAATCCCTGATTCAATGTTCATTGGCCTCATTCTACTGTTAGAAGCTATGAGGGGAAGAACAGTCTGGAGCTCGGCAAAGTGTATGAACAAAAAGGAATAAGTGACTAAGAAGCACACAAGGAAGGACTGTTTAACTTCAAGAATAATTGAAGAAGTATATATCAAAGCAAGAAGACCATTTTTCAATTATTATGTTAGCAAAGGTTTTTAAAAAATTAATACTCAATGCTGGCAAAAAAAATGTACTTTTAGATACTGTCCTTTTTTTAAAAAAAAAAAAGCTTTTTTGGAAAGTTATTTAGCTAATGTGTCAAAAGTCTTAAAATATTGAGGAATTAATTTGTGCAATTTTACCCTAAATGTAGAAAATTTATGAGCGAAGATTTTATTGCAGCTGTATTTATAAAAGCAAAATTTGGAAGCAACTTAAATGATCTACTATACGAAAATGATTAAGCAAACTATACATGGCTCAGCAACTCGATACCATTTTTAATGACTCATTAATAATTTAACAATATGGAAAAGTCCTAATGTGATGCTGAGAAACCCCCACCTCAGTAAAGTAAGGGAAAAAGGTGAGAAGGGGTTGGTTGAATACAAACAGAGGGGGGACAGGATAGAACTTTGCTCAAAATTCTGGGTTGTTTGGCCCAGCCATCTTATCCCAAATCCTCACACTGATAGTGTCTTCTACCTCTGTATCTGAGGACAGTAGTTCCAATGGCCAGAAACCTCACTGTTTCCCAGCTCTTATTCACTCTCTCTCCTCACGTAAGCATGTAGGCATCCAGTGACCTCCCCTGAAACCCGCTATTTTCAAGGGAAGTGTCTGAATTAGGCCTCCGAGTGACCTCATTCAGAATACATAAAAATAAATGTAAACAAGAATGTAAGAATAGAGGTGTTAAATAAACAACAAATTATTTGTGGAAAAGTAAAGTTGAATCCCACAAAAAAGTGGATCAGAGTCAGGACAAACTGGGCCCATGATGGTATATTTCGATGAACATAATTTGGCCCTCAGAACTATTTTGTAATGGGATCTGCCATACGATAAATTCAGTCATGGGTTATTTTAAATACACTTCAAAATGCCATTACCACTACAAATGTGTATTACCTTTGATACATCCAATTTATACAGCATTGCTTTTACACGGTAAGATAAATAGGTCACTCTGAGGAGTTTCAACAGAATATATAGCGAATCGGTAAACATCCTATGTAAAGGTGGAAATGGGAGCTCATTATGACAACAGGCAGCATATTGGGCCTCAGAAATTTGTATGTCACATAATGTTGTTTACCTACCTATCATGGATATATCTTCTTTCATCTCAAAAGGATCTGTTGAACATTATGTTTTGTCTCCAAGTGCTTTAAAGTGCTTTCTGGAGGCAATCAAGGACTAGGTACTTGGCTGCTTTTCAGAAGAGAGGCCTTATAGCCAGTTCCTCCACAGTTCTTACCTGGTTTCCACTGCAATTTTCTAATGCCAGCTAGGTGTCCTACGATTCAGTGCAATTCTGACACTAACCACCAGGAGTAAGTGTTAGATCCTGCAAGTGAAGGACTCGCCCTCAGTAGATTGCCCCCACTTCAGATGCCAGCACAAGTGGGTCCCCAGGCCACCCACACATCTGCCTGGCTTCTGTGAAAATATCAACTCATTATGCTGTATACCTGACACTAATATCATGTTGTATGTCAATTATACCTCGACTTAAAAAATGTCCAAAAAATTGGGGGTTTCCAAGGCATTAGGTTTACTAAACCTGTCAGGTTTATAATAATCTGCTAGCACAACTCTCAGAACCCAGCCAAAAGTTATACAATAGTCTCCCTTATCCATAGTTTTGCTTTCAACAGTTTTAGTTACCCCTACTCAACCACCATCTGAAAATATAATATGGGAAATTACAGAAATAAACACTTCCTAAGTTTTAAACTGCAAGCTATTCTGAGTAGTGTGATGGAATCACATAACGTCCAGCTCTGTCGCACCTGGTATATAGCTCATCCCTTTGTCCAGAGTTTCCACATTGTAGACATTCCCCATCCATTAGTCACATAGTAGCCATCTGGGTTATCAGACAGGCCATCACAGTGTTGCAGTGCTGGTGTCCAAGTCACCCTTATTTACTTAATAATGACCCCAAAGCACAGGAGTAGTGATGCTGTCAATGTAGATATGCCAAAGGGAAACCATGGAGTGCTTCCTTTAAGTGAAAAGGTGTGTATGTACAGGAAAAAATATACCTAAGTTTGGGTACTGTTCATGGTTTCAGGTATCTACTCTGGGTCATGGAACATATCCCTCATGGATAAGGGGGACTACTCTATAGTTACAGTTTTATTTTAAAGGATACAACTCAAAAACAGACAAATAAAAGAGACGCACAAGGCCAGGTATGGAGGCAGTTGGTGGCTGGGCAGGGGGGCCCAGAGCATCCAACCCCTCCAATGCTCCACCCTCCCAGAACCTTGAAACCCTCAGAAATGCCTTCACTGAGCTGTGGTTAATGTCATGCTCTCAGCTTTTATCAAAAATCCTGATAAGAAATGGCCATTTAAAGAACATTTTGTGGTCTTCAGAAAATCTGCAACTGAATACATTGTTCTTATATCTTAAATAATGAGCACAATATTCTGCCCACAATTTAGAGACAGAGGAATATTTTTTTCTCCAGCCAAATATGTATGCTTATTTTTGTCAGACAATATGAACTATATAGCACGTTCCCCTTTTTTGCATTGGCCCCTGCAAATCACAAGTTAAATTTAATTGTTCCAATATCATCCTAGGTTCTTGGATGCCTCCTAATGAGTTTTGATATGCTTTTTGTCTTGAACCACCTGGGAGTGTTTTTCTTAACTTTTTAATTATGAAGTAGACCATACATACCAAGGGGTGTGCAAAAGAAAAACACAATAATTATCTCAAGATAAATAATCATATAACCACTACCCAGGTCAATGAACAAGAGGAATTGCCTGCACCCCAAAAGCCCTTTCATCCTCCTCCCAAACACCATGCATCCCCTCTCTCCACTACCCTCCCTTATTATTCCGAGTGCTTTCTTCTCTATAGTCTTACTACCTAAGAGTGTATCCCTCAACACTATACCTTAGTGTTGCATTTTTTTCTCTTTCAACTTCACATAATTAGAATTATGCACTATGTAGTTTTTGTGACAGGCTAATTCCACACGATGTTACATTTGAGTATATGTACAATCCATGTTACTATTTATATTTGCAGTTTATTTTTTTTATATCTGTATAGTATGCCATTATATGCCTAGATCACAATTTATTTATTTTGCTGTTGATAGACATTGTATTTTTTAAAATTTTCTTTTCCTGGATTATTAACATGGCTGAGCATCCATGTTCATGCATCACTTGAAAATCCTCTTGTTAAACCATCTTTTTGAACTTCTTTTTTTGAACCAAGAAAATGGATTCTCCCTAGAGCCTCCAGAAGGAACAAAGCTGTGTCAACACCTTGACTTTAGCTCAGTGAGCCCATTTTAGACTTCTGACCTCCACATCTGTGGGATAATAAATTTATGTTGTTTTAAGCCATTAAATGTGTGGTATTCTTACAGTAGCAATAGGAAATTAATATACAAGAAAAGGGAGGATGTCTGTTTAGATAATAAAAATAGCTTCTATTAAAAATAATGTAAAAATATTTTTGCATGATGAGGACATTATAGCACCACATTTTCCATATTTACTATCCCATCATTTAAAGTAAAAAATAATTTTTAAAATTGAGGTATAATTTATGTGTAGGGATATGTACAGACCTTAAGTGTACAGTTCGATGAGTCTTGACAAATGCCTACATCTGTGTAACTAAGACTCAAATGAAGATGTAGAACATTTCCACTGCTCCAGAGAGTCCTGATGTCCCTTCCTAGTCATTCCCCAACGCCTCCCTATCCCCTCCACCCAAGAAACCATTGATCTGATTCCTAGTCCCATAGATTAGTTTTCATTCTTCTAGAACTTCAAATAAACGAAATACACAAGGTCTACTCTGCTGTATCTAGTAAGACTGCTGAGTTTAAAGTTAAAGACTCTAGTACAAATCCTTGTTCTTCCTCCATTTAGAACATAGACTGCCCACTTCAAAGCTGCTGTGAAGATCACAAGAGATCATATGCTTTGTTGTTTCTTAAATAGTATACACTCATAAACACTTATTTTTAACTCAAAACAGAAATTGGATTCTAACAACCTTTGGGTAATGGTATACTACGTGATTTCTTAAAAAAAAAAATTAAAATTAAAATTAAAAAAAAATATATATATATATGCCTCAAGTTTGTACATTAACACATATTCCTTTTAAAATAAGTAAAGTCATTTTAAAATAAGCACAGGAGTCTATGGTCATGCCACCCTGACAAGCCTGATCCTGTCTGATCTCAGAAGCTAAGCAGGGTTGGGCCTGGTTAGTACTTGGATGGGAGACCACCTAGGAATACCAGGTGCTATAGGTGTAAAAAAAAAAAAATAAGAGATTGTAAGCTGACAAGTTCCTTGCAACCTGTGATGTCAACCAAGGGTTGCCTAGATAGATATCTAGATAGATAGATAAAATAAGCACAGGAATGTTTGAATTTTACTCACCGCTACACAAGAAACATCAGAAAATAAGATATAAAGATCCTAGATTATTATTTTCTAATTTTATAAATCTGAGGAATGCCTGCAACAGTGTGAAATATGTTGTTGTAATGCTGTCCTGAAGAACAAGTCACATCATTGAGTACAGCACACGTAACTGTTCAGATGCAAAATCCAGGGGCAAGGCCTACGACCACTTCTTGTTTGTTTGTATCCCCAAGCGCCTCCATCAGTAGCCAGCACATAGCGGGCACCCAATGTTTGTGGATAAATCTTTTTTCCATATCAATTATGATGTCACTTTCTAACTTGACCATCTTGTCATCAGCTAGACCCAAATGTCCCTGTTCTGATAGCAGAACTTTACAGCAACCTCTATTTCTCTACTTATCAAATATAACCTAGAACTGTTTTTAGATATGGGTACTACTGATTTCATTTTTACAAAAACGATTTAGCATTAAAAAACAGCACAAATAGCTGAATGTTAATGATACCAATCAAATATCAGCTATTTTATTAGACCTTTGTTCTTCATAACTTACAAAACATTATTATAGACTATCCATAATGGACACAGGACTGAAAAATCACAGAATTGTCTGTGGCAGCAGCCAGTGAGCGGACTAGGAAGAAAGCGGGGAGCCGTTTAATATTAGGAACCAAGAGAGAATGACTTCCTGGAATTAGTCTACATAATCCTCCGCATTGCCACTATGAAGAGAGGAAGAAAGCAAAGAGAGGAAGGGGGAGGGGAGGAAGAGGAGGAGAAAACATTGCCGGGAAGTGTAACAAGGAGCAGTAGTTAGAATTCGTAAAAGTTGCCCCATAGAACAAGCCTCTAGTTTCAGAATTGCACACATCAGTGGAATAACTAACACAAATAGGGGCAACATAATAATGGCTAACATTTATAGAGTGGCTACTATTTGCTAGGCACTATATTAAGCATTTTATAAACATTAATTCTTTCATTTGTCACTATAGCCCTATGAGATCAGGGTTCTTATGCCCTATTTAACAGAGGAAGGCCACTTATTTGGTGGCACAGCATGACCTTAGAGCCCCTGCTTTCAAACATTGCATGCTCACGCTCTAACGATGGCTGGAAAATGACTACATGTAAAATTTGAATTATAAGCTATTACAGTCAAAAAGACTGAAAATTCTCATGAAGTAGAGCAGGAGCTTTGAGAAAAGGAAGTGATTATTCAAACACATACTTGTGAAGAATGGGTAATTACAGGGGACACTTAAGAAGATCAAAATAAACAAACTCAGGACAATAAGAGAAGTAGTTGCAGACAGGATAAAGAGGAAGACAATCATGCTTCTTAAAGTAACCCCCATTCCTTCTGGGAAAGTAGTTTGGTTAATACCAGAAGTAACACCTATGCTCTCTACTTAAAGAATTTAGCAAATAATATGTAGTTCAGTCCATACTCCAAGTTTTGTTACTCTCAATCAATTCTTTCTGCTATCATTATAAAGTCCTGAATAAAGGATCTACTGCCAAGGATTGTTGAAATTCAGTATCAGAACCAGGGGAACCAGCCCAAAGAAATGAACCCACACAAAGAATTGCACCTTGACAAAGCTTATTTCCATCTGAGTGTGCAACTGTGAGTCCCTTTTGCACCATCATCTCTTTGAGCCACACAACTGAGAACAACAGAAAAATACTATTATTATTTTTTTATAAGGAAGAAATAGAGGCCAAGAGATGTAAAAGGAAATACTCAAGTTCACATGGCTCACAGCCCTAAACCTGCAACTAGAATCTAGGCTTCTCCTGTCCTTCTCCAATCTGGACCCATTTTAGTGAAGATTTCCCACATGTACTCATAAGCAACAAAGCTGGCTGATTTGGCCTACCCTCTGGTGGGTTACCAGTGAGCAGTGCAGTATTCTAAAAGTGGCCTGAGATAAGAAGGTAGAGCTGCTAAAACAGACTTAGAAAATGCAATAGTCATATTTTTAGCACTTAGAATGTACCGGAAGTATGCCAAGTGCTTTATATACACATTACCTCTACCTGTAAAACATCTCTGTGAGGGTTATATTATTAGCCTTATTTTTCAAAAAAGAGATCTGAAGGTGAAACAGATTAATTTACCAAGTAACAGAATCCTGTATAACAGAACTCAGCCTTGCCTAATGAATTCACAGAGACAGGGCTCCAGCTGCCCTTGGTGCCATGGACTGCCCATCCTGCGGTCAGCATACCCTCTCCATACATGGTGTTCCACGTTCCCTCTCTTCTCACCTGCCAGTTCTGAACAAGGTTATTTTTGTGTTGTTGTTCCAGTCTTCACTTTGATGCAGGAAATCCCATCAGGCTCTGGGAGACTAGTGTTCTTCTGATGCTTTTGTGATATCCCCCTCCCTTGATTCAGAAGGAGCCAAAGCTTATTCTTTTTTAGGGAATGTTTACTGGGACTCATGGTGGGGCCTAAAATTTAAGAAAAATAATGCTTTCATACAATATTTTTAAAAATCAAAATTAATGTAAAAAAAATCTATTTTAATAAAGACGAGAAATCCAACCCCATGCCTATACCACCCACCCAACTCCCCCCAGCAAGCCCCAGCCCTGTTGGATTCTGTCTATATTTAAATTCTTGACACTTTGTGAATGTTCATTCTTTGCACTGATTATTTTTATTTTTTTAAATATGACACTAAAACATTACGTATCTTGATGATGGAGTTTGGGTTTTTTGGGAGGGGCAGCAATGAGATCTGATTAAATTTTGTGCTCGAGGCCTCACTAACCTCACCCTTTCCCAGTCTGGACTGAAACATAAAACACAGAATCACAGACAGTGGGCCCTGAACTCCAGTTCACAGTTTTCCCGTGTCCTTCCCTACCTCCTCTCATGTTAGCTGTTCTCCATATAACCCCTACCGAGTAAGTGATGGCCGTGTGCATTCATTCAAGTTCATAGTCGAGTCATGGGGTTGAAGAAGGAAAGAAAGTCCTCTCCATCCTGCACCAAAGCTACGGAAGTTTTGCTGTGTTTTTTACAGGGCACTTTTTATACCATTAGCTGAGTAATTGCCATGAGAGAAATTCCTATCTTGGACACCCTCAAATCAGTGTTGACATGTAATTTTAATTATTGAATTCCTATCTCTGCTTCCTAATGCAGTGGTTCTCAGTCTTTAAAAACTGAATCCCATGCCTGAGCTGCTTCCCAGATCCATTATATCGTATCTCTGATTTGGTGGCACCAGCAAATTTGGTGGCACCAGCAAATCATTTAAAGCTTCCTAGGTGAACCCAGCGTGCAGGCAAGGATGAAAATGATAGCTGTAGTAAAAGGCAAACTTTTTATTTTCCTCCCTCAGATATTTTCCCTTTAGTCCTTACCAGAGGACAATATCAGTCAGGGCCCCAGGGTCAGAGAGAGCTAGATTCAATTTCTGGCTTTCCCACGTACTAGCTTTGTGACCTTGTACAAGATACTTAACTTTTGTTTCTTCATGTAAACTATGGAGATAATAACAGAATCAATCTCTTGGAATTGTTTGAAGAAATCAAACTCAGTCATATAAGAGGCCTAGCACAGTGCGTGTTGTGCATGTGCCCACATTCATACACTCACACACTCACTATGAGCTATTAGTGTTATTAGTTATGAATCTATTCGGCAAAGAAAATGGTGAGAAGCCCAGTGGATAGGCAGATAAAGGTGGAACTGCTTTGTTGAAAGCTAGGAATGGGGAGAGACTCAGATCCCACTCTCCTTTTTCTGGGCAGTCTGCAGGATGCTTGGATGTTCTGGGAAATAACTTTAAGGCTGCTAGTATGGGGCATAATGACATTACGAACCCAATTTCACTGTTTGGAGTCGCTTTTTCAGCCTCAGAACTGCTGTGGCGCATTTCGAATTTTTCATCTAATGGCAGGCATCGGCTGGCTGAAGTCAAGGGACATTCTGTGGCCACAGGGGCCAGTAGAGCAGGGCCACTTGGCCCAAGTGGTTTCTGCAGCCTCAGGTTAATTAGTGGAGTAATCAGCCACTGAGTTCACTGACCGACTCGAAAGACGAAAGACAGGCTCTAAATTCCCAGTGCCCTGGCTGGATGGACGTCTCTGTTTGGTTTTTAGGTGTGTGGTGGTGGCTAGGAGGCTTGAATGTGTTTCCTGTTTTAAAGTAGAAGAGCATTTAAGTGCTCTGTGCAGGAAGACCCTGAGGGCATCCTGGCTTGGCAGGGACTGCTCCCTTTGGGAAAGAATAGCTCACCTGTGTTCCTATCTGAGAATAGCTGTGCTCTCTGTTTGTTTCTTGAGCAATAGTGATTGTTCCAACACAACTAGTCAAAAATCTCGGCCCAGTTGGGAGACCTTGGCCAGCCTCAGGCTGATGCAAAGGGTGAGGCAGAAGCTACAGCCTGGGATCAGCGTAACAGGTTGGCTCTGCCTCAAAATTGCTGGTGCCACCAAATCAGCTGTGGTTCCTCTTCCCTTTGGGAGGCCCACCTGGGCCCTGCCGGTTCGTGTGTGGCTCATCGCTTTCTTCCTTCCCATCATAGAATGTCTTTTTCTTTTTTTCATAAAGGAATACTCCTTGAACCAAGCTAATAGCTGAATAAACTACTCAATAATAAGAGTGTTTTGTTTTTTCCTCCTGTGAGCCCATTTCCAGACTTGTTTGAGAAGAAAGTTGATATTTCACACCATCATGTTTAAAGTGTATGCCCAGATTGTTCTTTTAGAGAAGCTATTTTAGCTAGACTTGTAGTGGTTGGGCTCTCTAATTGCAGGTAACAGAAACCAACTGATGCTAGCTTTGGCCACAGAGGGGAATTTATTATAAGGATAAAGGAACATCTCATGGAAGCAAAGACAGGAGTGTGGCCAGGCTTGAGGACGGAACTGAGCACTGGAAAGCTGCCAGGACACCTCCACTGTGTCTCGTCTCTGAAGCTTCGCATGTGTGCGGCTTTTGTCTCTCTCTGCTAACTGGTTTTTACTGCCTCTGTCTACAGGGAGAAATGTTGCTGTCACCAGAGGGTAGCACTCATCGCTTCCACTCAAGAGTTGTGCTCGGAATAACTAGTGTCTTTCAGTATCGATTCACAGGAAAAAGAACCTAATTTGTCAGATTCATCGGCGATGGTCACAGGACAGATGGCCCAGTGGCTGTCTTCACAACCAAGGTTCCCAGATCTGGCTGATGATTAGAGTCACTTGTGGGAGATTTGTATTTTTAAACACAGACCCAGGCTCTACTTTAGAATCTAAGAGTAGGAACTGGACTCTGCATTAAAAATTCCTCAAGTGATTCTGATGATAAATGAGATTTGGGAGTCCCTGAAATACAAGTCTTCGGTGTCCATTAATCTTTCTACTATGGTCTAACGAGAGACTGCCTTTTAAGCTACTATTTGTGAGGCTATTACTATACGGCTGGAGTGAACAATTCATTTCAGTGCAATGAAATGAGCCAGGTGGGGAACTTCCTACCCTACCAAGCACTTGCTGCAGAACCAGTGAGTGGAAATCTGAGAAGTCAGATCAAAGTTGGACCTAATATCACTATTAGGCTTCACAATCAGACTTTTAGACAAGATTCAAGAACAGTTCTTACCAGGAGAAATCGGGCTCAGTGTTAGCCAAGCAGATGACGTAGGTAGGTGTTGCAGGTCAGTGTGACAGTCAAGAACTAGGTCTTCATATTGAGGAAAATATTACTCTGTTGAAAAATACCATCTTAGAAAATCAAGTTGTGTTTTATGTCCCCATGTTTTTTTCTTACCCATGCTGTTTCTGCTGCTTGGTAAACTATTACCTCTTCTAGCATCTAGTGGCTTATTCTTTAAGACTTAAGTTGTTTTTCCACTGAGAGGGAGCCTTCCTTCTCCGACTCCCTAGTCCATTGATATTTGCTTCTGCTCATATAATATCCTCTGTGTACCTTGACCACATCAAGGATTGTAATCATTTTATTTCTCCATCACCTCCACTTGATGAAGGGTAGTTGGCACTTTGGTAACTGAATCTGCTTGTATGAGGTTGGTGTGAACTGTCCTTCTACTGACTGATGGAGTGATGTGTCTGGTAATCTGGCCCCTTCGTTCCCTCACACTCTCCTTTTCCCAAAGCCAAAGCCATTTGGCCTTGGCTGATAATATCATTCTAGGTTCCAGGATCTCATCCTTAATCACAGAAAATTTAAGGAGCCCTAGACCTGTAGTCCTGCCTCTAGTATGCCCTGCTGGTTAATGACACTCTTTAACATCATGATGACTTTGGAAGATGTTTATGTTTGACTCTATAATACTCTAGCTAAATCAGCCATAATGCGCTAGGCATGATTCAGCTAGTGCCTTATTTAACTCCTACAACAAGCCTAAAAAGAAAGCTTTGTAGGGAAAACTGGGATTCAGAAAGGTTGAGTAACCGCCTAGGCCACACCACCAGTAAGTGTCAGAACCAAAATCGAAATCCAGATCTGACCCCAAACCCTTATGCTCTTAAACACCAAGCTGCACTGAGGCGCTTGTCCTCTTGTTAAACTTAATTTACATAGTAAGCGACTTGGTTAATTAATTTACATAGTTAGCTATCTTGCCTTGTGTATACCTTATTTTCTCCCTTAGAATGAAATAGTAAGTATTTGTTGGTTGAATTTATAATATAATTACGATAATATGTCACCGAACTAAAAAAAAAAAAAAAGTGCCTAGAATCTTCTCTCACCTGTTATTAAGTACAGAATGATTTTTTAGAAGTCTCTTTTTGAAAGTTTCCAATAGAATGTGAGCGTATCTCATATACTTACCATGCCTAAGGAAAAGATTTCTCCCCTGATGTCCTCATTTTCCATAGACATTCCTGAACTCCAAAAAAGCCATTCATCCACTGTGCTGTCTGTCTTAGGTGTGGCGCCTACATGGCAGAGTCTGAGAATGTACAAGTACTGTATCAAGAAAGGGTGATGCAGCCAGCCACAGCTCTCAGAATATTCATAACTGAGTCACGAGAGTCACACGAGCTGACCCTGAGAGTAGGAAGTGAGAGTACTGCATACGTACATGTCCCAAACAGTCCATCTATATATCTGATGGCCCACACAAGAAAACATTCATCGCTTATCTTAAAGGAGTGGTTTTCAGAAGAAACAATAGTTCTGGAGATATCAGAAATGGTTTGCATCAATTATAAGTGGGTAAGTAGAAGGAAAATTTTTGATAACTTATAGTTAGTTATGCAGGCCCTTCACACTTAAACATGATTTAAAGGCTGGAAAGCTAAGGAAGTGCACTTTGACACGAGGAGAGTCAAATCCCACCCACTCCAACAGAAGACATGAAATGCAGACCGCAAGAAGGCAGAAGCTAGTCCAGAGCCTTGCATAGGTGACAGATGCACCAGGCAGATATATGACCTTACATTTGGGAGCAATAGAGAAAAGGGCTGATTCAAGCAGGCTCAGGTATCACCACCTGAAAGCATAACATTTTCCTCCAGCTTCATTAGCAAACTTTTCATTCTAGATGCAAAGGGTAATACATCAAGCCTTCTTCCAAGGGCAGAAAGCCACAGCATACCCACAGTGGGCAAATGAAGCATCCCCATGAGCACAAAGAACAAGGACTGGCAGCTTTGCCAAAGATTCTGAATGTGAGAGATGAGCAGGTTAACAGAAGTAAAGGCTCGGGGAGGGGATAACCACATGTTTGTTTTTTAACATATTAATTTTAAGATGCTGGTGACACATGAACTATCCAGCAAGTGGGTAGAGAAGAACTTCTGGAACTCAAGAGAGAGTTCTGGGCAATAGATTTTAGAAACCATTTGTGGGGAGGTGATAAAATCTTACGTGTCACAGGGAGAAAATAAAGCAAGGTAAGGACCAAGGGCACAAGCTTAGTGAAGGGTATACTGGATGAGGCATTCGAGTATACAGTCCCCAAGTTCTTCCACTTCTTTGTACAGATTCCTTTCAGCCTTGAGATTTCCTAATGCATACTTTATTCCATTCTACCTTGAAGAGAAGTCCTAAATTTTCCCCCAAACCTGACAGTCAAATAGAGCCTTGGAATAAATGACTTACCTCAGCAAAGCCATAGAAAATGTAGTAGAGTATAATCTTTGAATGGATTAATAAACTTTCTTAAGAATAAAGAACTGTAGTTTCTAAAATGGTGTAAAATTCTATTGCACCCCATATAGTTGAACAAAAAAATCACTTATAAGAATGCTTTAAATGGACTAGTGGTTACCAGAGGAGAGAGGGAAGGGAGAGGGAGAGGTAGTCGGGAGGGGGGGGGGGAATTTAAATAATTTCTTCAATTTAATTAATTAATTAATTAATTGGAAAATAATGCTTTACATTGTTAAGTTGGAACTTTATTACATCTAATTTTTATAAGTTCCCCTTCCTTCTCTCCTCCCAAACACTCATGGGAGAACAGAAGGAAGTTGCCTGTATAAGGAGTAAAGGATTTAACATGTTTTATGACTTAAGGCTTATTTATTATGTTTTACCTGTCTTTCCTGAATTTCCTGAATCATCAAATTACTGTTTGAAGTCCCCACATTTTTCTCTCTATATACACAGCATGCACAGAAAGTTGTGGTGATTGTTCCCCCCGGTGCATTTCAAATGCGTGGAGCAGCCCACAGAAGTGCAGGGCAATCACCGGGACACTCCACACAGCAGCGAGGGACTGGGTTTCAGCTGTCTGCACTGAAAACTGTTTCCTAACACTATACCTCGTGTGTATGCACTTTCAACACGGCTCAGGACTGAATAAGCACTAGAAGGAGGTGGAAAGAATGCTAACCCAGGTGTTCTTGACATTATCAGATAAAGGTAACTCAAGAGGCTTGGTGTTGGCTGGTTGACAGATAAGCTTTATGACATTAATGAGGCAGGGGCAAGTTAGTTTGTTTTATACTCCTCCTACAAAAGATTAACCCAGCTTTCACAACGCCCACTAAGGAAGTCCTGAATGAGAGCTTTTATCAAATGTGAACTCAAAAAAAAAAAAAAGTGCAAATCACTGATGAAAACATTTTAGAAACATACAGGAATAAAGACAGAATTTTCAACACTCTGAACCAGACATTTTCATTTGGGGTACATCTACCCCTATGAAGGGAACTTCAAAACCTTTCCATGGTAATTTTAAAGAGCCCTTTCTCCATATGCTCACCCTTCATACATACTCTTCCCTCAAACTACGCAATCTGAAGAGCATCACATCCCCAATATTTCTTCCATTCTACAAGCCGAAGGCATGCAAGTCCACAGGGCACACAGGTGTTAGTCCTTGTAGCTTCCGAACTTCCCTGTTCTATATTTTTGTTAAGAGAGGTTTAGAGATGGGGTATTTGGGGATTGCTAGGATGTTAAAAATTTGGATATGTGGTAAAGCGAGGTACAGTGGAAATTATTTCTGCTTAACAAATTGGCCACTTCCATCTCCAGATTCCTGCCAGGGAAGAAATACATCACTCTTGATGAAAGGCCCACTAGCAAATCAGCAAGTAAGTACCTGTAAGAAATAGTGAATGCTACAAACAGCTCTTCTCATAAGGAATTTTTCCCCCTATTTAAAATACTCATCTTTAGATCACTCACCCACTAGAAAGAAAAATACTTTTGAACAGTCAAAACAGGAATAATTTAGTGACATTGATTACTTTAAATGTAACTTGGACTATTTTTCAGGACGACCAGAATTTTCACGGTGCACTGAATAAAACCTACGTACAAAACTTTTCATATTATCATGAAATATATTTTCCAGATAGTCAAATCTTAATTTATATAATCTTATAAAATGATTAATATTTCCTATCACCTATTAACAGAAAATAAATTAGATTTTAACTGCCACACCGGTTAGGTTTTAATAACATTCTACAAGAAAAGTCTGATCCTATCAAATAATATTAATGTTATTTTTTATTTCGTACCTAATTCTACCAAAAGCCAAACACTCTCATTCAATATATGCCCACAACTTTATTGAAAGAATATCCTGCTTTATCAATCTATTTGCTTTATAAATAACTTATAATCTCAGTTTACAGATTATTGTGATGTTACAAGTTAAATAATGAGAAATAGTATATTGTTTTTTAAAAATTATGTTAAATGTATGTGATCTTAAACCTTGACTACTTATAGTAATATCTTATAAGAGGAGTTCTGTGATATTTGTAATGATATTTGTAATGAATTTTCTTCAAAATTCATTAACACAACATTTGAATTTTCAAGTCAGAATTTTTCTGACAGAAAAAGTTGATTCGATTATTTGATTTAATGATGAGATGGTGGATATTTGACTTGATTTCATTATATAGTGGACACATAACCATAAATAGAACAATTAAATCTGTGGCTCCAAGATTTTGATTATGTATATATTTAATGAGATATATTATGAAAATATACTTAAAGAATTAGTTGTATCAAAAATACATCTGAAAAGGTGTTTTGAAAGTAACAGTTTGGATTTTCCAACTGGATAAAGCATAGTGGATTAAATAAAAGTTTTCTAAGTGGAAGAGTAATAGGTACAATTAATAATCATTTGATAGTTTGGCAAAGCCTTTTGGGTTTATATCCTGTAATTTGCTAATGAACAATACTAAGTAACAAACTCTTCTATAAGTTAGGCAGCTACCTACTTTCTGTTTTCTACAAAAAAAAAAGGAACAATAAACTAAACATATTGTCAGCTGAAGGATGATTAAATATGTGATTTTTGACATCGAATTTAAAGAATTGAATAAAATTGCTTTGCTAAAGTTACTGTCATTCCCATCTCTTTATTTGGGAGCTGTTTTTCAGCATTTACATAGACAGAAATAAAAGAAATAGAATTAATGCTGAATCTTCTTTCATTCTAGCAATGCTATCTTTATCCAAAGATACATAAACTAATCAGAAAATATTAATCTCATTAAAAGAGGACTTTCAAAAATTTTACATTTCATTTAATAAGTATACAAAGTTTAAATATATTTATATTTTGATCTATCATGTAAAATAATTTTAATGACTCAGTACAGAAGAAATTTAGCACAGCCTTACACTGACAATAAATTTAAAAATTTAAATGTACATAATTACATTTTTGTAAAAATTTATAATAGTGTGATCAATATGATTTTTAGGCATAAAAATATGTAGTAAAATCCTATGATGACAAACTTCAAAGAGTATAACATTCTGATCTAATGAAATTGGCCCCCATCCTCCAGCCCAGCCCCCTGTTCCCAACATCCTAAGTTTCTCTGGGGAAGGCTTGTGGTGGTGCTAGTGGTGGTTAGAAAGTGACTTACATGTGATCAATGGGGACTCTCTCAGTTTAGTGAATGGTCAGTTTGTACAATAAGTTTCACTATCTTTACTTTTTGTCCTTTGTGTGACAATTCAGACTAAAATATACTCTTTTCATTATTATTGCAATAATACAACCTTGCATTTTCATAATTGAAAATTATCATTTTAAAAAAGGATTCATTTAAAACATTTTGTTTTAAAATGCCAATATTTTGTGCTGTAAATTATATCCTTTGCCAATATTTAGACTTAGGAATAGCTTTAAATGTGCAAAAGAACAGAGTTTCCTTTTTAAACTATTTTTTAAAAACTACACCAGGGAGTACTTGTGCAAAAAAGTTTGAAAATCACTGTTCTAGACAGAGGGAAGGTTAAGCAATGATCCTTTTCAAGGCCAAAAATTCTTGTAGCAAGTTTTTTATCAGCAGTGCACAGACTGAACAGCTAGGAAGGAGAGTTTAACATTCGTTTGCTTTTCCTGGCACCTAGAGGGAAAACCAAGCATAGACAGAATTAAACCTTTCTGCTATCAAGTCCAAGTCTCTAAAAATTTTAATTTATGGTGCACAGTATCAGGGATGGGAACAGCTCATGCCTATAACTCTGCCCAAGCAGCAACTCCTTCTTTATCAGCGTGGTCAAGAATTAACCGCTCTACCTTTTGCAATTTGGAGAAAAGGTACTGATCTCATGGAATGTATTTTATCACCACTAATTATTTGTAACTCAGTATCCCTTATGTATTAGGTTCTAGGGATACATGTACCTGCGCTTGAAGAATTACAACCTCTTTGGAGAAAAATTGAAAACACTGAGATAATATAAATCTGTGCAGCACAAATTAAGGGTCCAATGACTGTAACAAAAATGTAATGAACAAATGGAGTTATTGTCAAAGGTCAGGGTAGTCTGGGAAGGAGAAGGCTGGACTCAAAGTAGGTCTTAAAAAAACCAGAATCAGGAAAACAAGATTGATGGGCTAATTTGCTGGGGACAGAAGTGGGGTGGTGCAGGTGTGATGCAGGTATGACAGTGACAGGAATAATGATTAACCCAGAGCAGATAGCTGCTATAAAACTTGGAAGGTAGCTAAAAACCAGACTGTGGAGGGTGAGGGTCTTACTTGCCAATGGAGAGCTGTAATTGAGAAACGCGAAGGTTTCTGAGTTCACTATGCAAAAGTTTAGGAAGCTTTTATAATGACAGCATATACAAAGAGAGAGCAAGAGAAATGAGTCAGTTAAATTTTAACAATAGTCTGGGTCGTTAGGAAGGAAGCAGCCTGGGACAAGGAAACTGCAGCTGGAAAAAAAAATTGAAGGACATTGTGCTAAAAGGAGAGGGGGAACCACAAATAATTCCCAAGTTTCAAGCCTATGTGACTATGATAATCACAGTTTCACTGATAATGATAAATCCAAAGTGAAAGCAGGTTTATGTTCGAAGGAGCAGGGTCAGCAAGCAAGAATGGACATGTGAAGGAGAAGGTTCAATCTCTGATTCATCTACTGTCACCAACTGAACAGAAAATCATATTTTTTCTCTTATTTTGCCCTCTTGCTCAATAGGGGAAAAAAGATTGATATTCTAAACTTGTTATCGACCATACTATATCCACTATGATTTATCAGCATTCACCCTAAAGAAATTTAAAGACATTTTCCTTGAGAATACTCATTTAGAAGTACAAAAGCAGATGTAGCTAATGCCTCAGACTCATCAGCTTCTTTCTCATGTCTTGCTGCAGGATCCGTAAAAATTTACCTCTACCCCTCAGCGCCTCCTCAGCCAAGCTTGGGCCCTTTGACCTCTATGTCTCACTGGATTCAATGAGGTCCTCACTTTTAGAAAACTGGAAAAATTTTAAACATAAACCTTTTCTTTCCCTACTCACTCCTGTCCCCAACAAGCCTTGCAATCTTGTTAACTTTGAAATGAACAGTATTTGTATGTTTGTTCCATTCAAAGAATGAACGTCAAATTACTTCCTGATACGTAACATTTAGTGCAGACACTGAAAATGTCTAGTTTACACTGTACTAAGATGTTCAGACTGTGGAGGACAACCTTTCCGTTCATAGAATATCAGAAGAGCAGAAGTCTGTAAGGGAGATGACATAGCAAAGGGGAAGAGTACAAAGGCACAGGGCAGATTGCCTAATTTGAAATGCCACTGCTTAATTAAATTTTGGCAAATTAGCCTCTCTGTATCTCAATTTTGTCATAAAACAGGTATGATAATCCTGCCAGATTGTTGTTAAACAATGGATTAAAGTGTGTTCGGTGTTCAGTTTTCTGCACCAACGTTGACTTCACGGAGCTGCACTGAAACGAGGCCACTGTGCTCTCCCAGGAACCACAGACGCTGCATCCCACCCAGCCGGTGCCCTCACAGCCACCTTCGGCAAAAGTCTTTCCCACCGAAGCCGGGCTGAAGTCTAGAAGAGGGAAGTGCTCCCTCAGATGCACAGAGATCAATGCAGAGCCATCAGAAAAGTGAAAAAGCAAGAAAAATGATGCTACCAAATTTTCTAGTAACTGTCTCCTCAGAAATGAAGGTCTGTGAGTTACCTGAAAAAGAATTTAAAAAAAAAATGCATGAACAAAACTTGACATTCGACAGAGAAATTATATGTATACACACAGACACATACATACACACACACATACATACATACACACACACACATATACACACAAAAAATATGGAGTTAAATACAATGAAGTGGGAAAAAATGCAATATAGAACTTCAACAATAGGTAGAAGAATCTGCAGACTTGAAAACAGATCTCAGTATTACTGAGAATAAAAAAGAAATTAGTATGAAAAAGATTAAAGAAAGTTTACATGAATTATGGGACCCCATCACATAGAACAATAGTCAGCTGTCTGTATCCACAGGTTCTGTATCTGCAATCAACCGTGGATCAAAAATCCGAGGACAAAAAATTCTAGAAAATTCCAAAAAGCAAAAATTCGTCACACCCCGAGCACTACGCTGAATCTACAAGAATAAAGTGATACGTAGGCATAGCCTGCTGCAGCCTCCTGCCATTTCACAGATCAGTCTCTCTCCAGCACTCACCTGAGCACTGTTCACCCTGCACCTCATTCGTCTGCTGCTTGTATCTTCTAATATCCTGTCAGAAGGTTCGAGTTAACCTGATGACTCACTACTTACCTACAGTGCCACACATCTTGTCACCTCATCACTTCAGCACTGTTGGCACCATACAGCAATCATCATCATCATTATACGAAGGTTATCAAGAGACAAGAACCAGGCTTTTGGCGAGTGTTAACACAGTGAAAGAGACAGAGAGTGAATTTATATATTCTCTATGTACTTGAATATTGTGTTTTATTTTATATATTTCTCTTTTGGATCATAAAATGAAAGCTATCTGTAAATGTTGAAATGTTATGTTGTTGCTGACATGCAGTTAGGCCTACAATGGTTGTATGGTTGTATATGTACTTAACTTGTACAGACTTGTCATTATTCCCTGAACAATACAGTATAACAACTATCTACATAGAATTAACATTGTATTAGACATTTTAAGTCATGTAGAGGTGATTTAAAGTATATGGAAGGACATGAGTTATACACAAATCAATGACAACTTATATAAGGGACTTAAGCATCTGTGGATTTTGGTACCCTTGGGGATTCCTGGAGCTAATCCCCCATGAATACTGAGGGACGACTCT
The DNA here is from genome assembly GCA_003508835.1 of Eonycteris spelaea. Taxonomy (NCBI): domain Eukaryota; kingdom Metazoa; phylum Chordata; class Mammalia; order Chiroptera; family Pteropodidae; genus Eonycteris; species Eonycteris spelaea. Next base: position 4,623,989 of record PUFA01000043.1, on the reverse strand, counting down.
ATTTGCATCTAAGAGTCTCTGGAAAAGAGAGATTGCGGGACAGAGACTTATTTAATGTCTGAAAACTTCCCAGATCTGGGGTGAGATATGTCCATCCAGGTACATGAAGCTCAAAGATTCCTCAGATTCAACCCAAAGAGATCTTCAGGAAGACACATTATAATCAAGATATCAAAAAAGAAAAAAAGAATTTTGAAAGCATCAAGAAAAAAAAAAAAGATTCATTACATACAAGGGCATCCTGATATGGCTATGAGCAAATTTCTCAGCAGACATCTTTCTGGCCAAGATAGAGTGGGATGATAGATAAAAAGTGCTAAAAGAAAAAACTGTGAACCAAGAGTACTCTACCTAGCAAAGCTGGATTTCAGAAATGAAAGAGAGATATAGACTTTTCCAGACAAACAAAACCTGAGGGGATTTATCACTAGAACTGCCTTAGAAGGAATGCTAAAGGGCGTTCTTCAAGCAGAAATAAAAGGATGCTAATTAGTAACATGAAAACATATTAAAATATAAAATTCACTGGCAAAGGTAAATATATACTCAAATTCAAAATACTCTAGTACCACAATGGTGGTGTGTAAATCACTCTGAACTCCAGTATATATAGGCTTAAAGACAAAAGTGTTAAATATAACTAGAGCTACCACATTTTGTTAACGTATACACTATGTAAATAATGTCAATTGGGACATCTACAGCATAAAATGTGGGAGGCGGGCAATGTGTAGAACTCTTTATTCAACTGAAGTTAAATTGTTAGGTTTCTTTTTATTACTATTATTTATTTTTATTTGTGCCTACAGCACCTGGTCTTCCTAGGTGGTCTCCCATCCAAGTACTAACCAGGCCCAACCCTGCTTAGCTTCCAAGATCAGACAGACATTGGGCTTATTCAGGGTGGTATGGCCGTAGGCCATGGACCATGGCTCCACTGGGGCACAAATCCAGGACCTTCACATGTAAAGCAGATGTGCTAACCGCTACACTATGGAACCACGTCCCTGTTATAAGCTTCTTTAAAACAGAATTATAAGATGTATTATGAAAACATCATAGTAATCAAAAAGCAAAAACCTATGGTACACAAATGATAAAAAAGAATCAAAGCATACCACTACAAAAAATCAACTCAAAGACAGAAAGAGGAAGAAAGGAACTACAATACAATCAGAAAGCAATGAACGAAGTAGAGATAATAAAAGTCCTTAGCTATCAAAAATTACTTTAAATGTGAATGGTTTACATTTTCCAATTAAAAGACACAGAGTGGCTGAATAGATATAAAAACAAGACCTAATTCTGCTGCCTACAAACTCACTTTAGCTTTAAGGACACTTACAAGCTGAAAATAAAGGGATGGAAAAAGATAATCCATGCAAAGGGATGGAAAAAGGTATTCTATGCAGATGGAGAATAAAAGAGAGTAGCTATAGTTATATCAAACAAAATAGACTTTAACTCAAAAGCTGTAACAAGAGACAAAGACAGTCATTATAAAATGATAGAGTTGAATTCATCAAGTGGATATAGGAAGTATAAATATATATGTACCCAATATCAGAGCACTTAACTATATTAAAAATTATTAACACATCTGAAGGCAAAAAATAGACAGCATTGCAATAACAGTAGAGGACTTCAATACCCCACTTTCAACAATGGAAACATCATCCAGACAGAAAATCAATAAGGAAATAACAGACTTGAATGACATTTTAAACCAAATAAACCTAAAATACATATGCAAAACATTCCAAGAGCAGAATACATATTCTTCTCAGGTACACATAGAACAATCTCCAGGACAGATCATGTTAGGTCACAAAATGACTCTCAACAAATTTAAGACTGAAATAATATCAAATATCTTTTCTGACCACAATGGTCTAAAACTAGAAAATAACAGGAGGAAAACTGAAAAGTTTGCAAATATGTATAAACACCACACTTCTGGGTAACCAATGGATCAAAGGAAGAATCAAAAGGGAATTCAAAATATATCTTGAAACAAACAAAAGATATGTATCTACATACACAATGGAATATTAGCCATAAAAAAAGGGGAGGGAGGGGGAGAAAATCCTACTATTTGCAATGTGAATGAAACTGGAGGGCTAAATGAAATAAGCCAGACAGAGAGAGACAAACACTGTATAGTCATTTACATGTGGAATCTAAAAAAAAAAAGGGAAAAAAAAAGCGGATTTCATAGAAACAGAGAACAGAATGGTGGTGCCAAGGGCTGGGAGTGGACTGAATGGGGTGATGTAGGTAAAAAGGTACAAATTTTCAGTTATAAAAAGAATCAGTTCTGAGGGTCTAATGTGAAACATCAGTGACTATGGTTGTTTACACAGTATTACATACTTCACAGTTACTGAGTAGACCTTAAGCATTCTCGGCATCAAAAAAAAGAGTTAACTATGAGGTGATATGTGTGTTAATTATCTTGACTTTGGTAATCATTTTACAATGGACATCAAATCATCATGTTTACACTTTAAATATATACAATTATATTTGTTAATTCTAAAGTCTAAAAAAAATGAGTTAGGGCAGTATCACCAGATAAAGGATTTGGTTGTGTCAAAGGATATTGAGAGCTTAAAATGTTGAAGTTCTTAACAAGAAATACAAAATGGGCTTGTCGGTGCTTGGGTGCTTGGCAAAAAGAAAAACAGGCAAAGAAATTAGCACCTTCACTTAAAAACAATAAATAAATAAATAAATAAATAAAAGGGAAGGGCGATTCGCCATTCTTGGATTTCCCACTTGCAATTTGTTATTGATGAGGAACTCTGGAAGCGGGTGAGAAATCATTACAATTTTGCTACGGCATCAATTTGAATTTCACAGTGACATGACTACATGGAAAAAGTCACCTAAGGCGTATGCCTCGTGGACCTCCTGGCATTCACATTTCAATAGTGATTTGCTATTCCCTACTCCTCTGCCCTGGCGCAGTGACTAAGGATCTGAAGGAAACGCTTTTAACACTTTCGGTAATACTTTATATTTTATGGTGCTATTTGGGATGCACAAAAATCTCAGCATAAATCCATTTCACCTCAAGAATTTACTGTATAAACCTAACATATCTATTTCCTTCTTTTATATATAATCAGTATGTTTATCTAAGGGCATCGCACCCTGGTGCCTTCTGTTATCCACTTATTATGCTGATTCTGCAACTGCTGCCCAAGAGCATAAATTCATTTTTCAAATAAGAAACCTACAGTATTGTGTATTCTCATACCAAGAAAAATACCTACTTTTCTCCTATGTATCAGGGTTGAAAATCTTTATAAATTCATTTTATTATAATATATAAATCATTAAAATAAAGTAGCATCACAATTATTAAAATATAAAAGAATGTCAATGAAATTGTCCCATGAAAGCCATAAGGGGAAATTCAACTCTAAAAGTTTTACGTTCTCGACCCACATAGATGCCACTATATAAAATCGGTTTTTAATAATAAAAACATAAGATATGGTAGAAAGTAGTATTTGGCTTTATTTACCTTATTCATAATGTTGAATACAAATGCAAAATTAAGTGGTGATCCTTATTTTTAAGTCTACTTCAAAGCATGGTCTCTCAATGAATTAGGGCGGACATGTCACAAGGAGGAGGGGAACCAAAAAGCCAAGTCCAAAAACCCCACTAATTCACGTATTATAAAGTTTGAGCTACAGCCCTTCTGTTCCTTTAAATGGCAATTTCTTCTGATTTAATCTCATTAGCAACTAAATTTTTAAACCAGATCCTATACTCTATCATGTCTTCCAATTATGAATTGAAAAAACACACAGGCAGATATGTATACCAAGTACTTTATGAAATTTACCATATACAGCTGAATTTCACATATAAACCTCAAAAATCAAAAGGACTATAATATTCTTAAAACCCAAAGGCTAAATAAGCTCCACCTTCCAATCTTTCTGCATTTTAAGAAATGATCTGATCTAATGATATCAATGTAGAAATAGATCAAATATTGTAACATCAATAAGAGATGACATTAAAAGGGAGAGCCAATAAATCTTTGCCTTTAAAACCAAAAGGAATACATCTCGGACATCTTAAATTATAAAATTTAGTTCTAGGCAGGAACTGTTACTGTGTAACAAATACTGTTCATATCAAAAGTGCTGGTGACAAATAACTCAATATGCCCTTCCCACAGAATCTGTTTGCATACATATGTATCTATACCTGTAATAAGATTTTAAATGTTTAAGGTGCTTAAATTTTGCACTGCAAGACTAATTCAGTAAGTATTCATCCTCTTTGTAGCAACTCCAGTTAGAGTGAATGATCCATGGGCAAAAGGGCAAAATGCTGTTATTTTCTAGAATGCGGCATTTGTGGAGGTGGAGCGCCCTCTATTGGTAAAGAGGAGGACACACTCATTAGCTGTCCCGCGTGCATTTTTTCATTAATCCGGAGTTCACATCCGTCCTGAAGCATTCGAACTGCTATTCGCGCAATGTTCTTAGAGTCATCGAGTCCACTGTGAGGTCGCCCATCATAATCCATTCCTAATTTTTCAAGCATTATTGTCAGTTTGGTTTGGCTTCTAGGAACCTGTAAGATAAACAACAGTAAATAATTCTTTAGTATTCTATAAATCACTGTGATGCAGAAAAATAAGAAACTGAAAATTAACAGTTAAATAAAGTTAGGCAAAGGGCAAATATTCCTGGTCAACTGAAACAAATAAATAGCTCAAACCTTCAGAGCTTTAGATCTTATATTTTAGATAAAAATATATAATCAACAGATGGAATCCTCAAAACATCTAAAAAGTTTGCATTTCTGTAATTTAACAAATCATTTATGAAATGTGCTGTTCCGGACATTTAAATTGAAGTGCTACCATTTTAATCCAAACTAACTCTTTTTTGCATGGCATTTTTCTGTAATGTATTATTTTATTTGACTGACTCCTTAGATACTCCAAAAAAAAAAAATTAGCCTTTGTAGATGACTAAGGACAATGCAAATGAAGAATGAAAGATATGTCATGGGGTATTTTTCAACTGATTTAAATACCTGCTCCATTTTGATAAACATAAAAACCTCACGCGCTCCCCAGATTTTAAAGTGCTCCTCCACTTTTGAGAACTATTATTCTGTCCTTATCAGGAAGAAGATTTATTAAGTTTTACATTCTATAGTTTGTATAGCTATGCCACCTACACATCTTAAAGCCTCATCTGTACAATGAGAATAATAGTTGTATTGTTAACTCACTGGATTACTGGGAGAAAATACAAAACAAATGTTATAAAAGTGCCATCATAAACATCAATAATTATCCTAAGCTGTAATACGTTAATGTATTTCGGACGTTCCACTAAATAGCACCTAAAAAATTTGCCCTGAAAATAACTTTCCCAACACACTGAATAACTTGGGTGAAATAGACTACCTCTAGAAGCATACAACCGAGACTGAATCATGAAGAAAACATAAAATCTAAGCAAACCTACTGTAAATAAGGACGCTGAATCAGTAATCAAAACATCTCCACAAAGAAAAGCTCAGGACCAGTTGTCCTCACTAGTGAATTCCGTAAAACAGTTAAAGAACTGACACCAGTCCTTCTCTAACTTTTGCAAAAATTGAAGAGGAGGGCACACTTCCTAGCTCATTCAATGAAGCCATCATTATCCTGATACCAAAGCCAGACAAAGACACTACGAGAACACTACAGACCAATATCTTTTATGAATACTGATGCAAAAATCCTCAACAGTACTAGTGAGCCAAATTTAGCAGCACATTAAATGATTTATACACCTTGACAAAGTGGGTTTTATTCCTGGAAAGCAAAAGTAGTTCAATATATAAAAAACAATCAAAGTAACATACATTACTATCATGAAGGGAAAAAACACATGATCATCTCAATTGATGCAGAGAAAGCACTGGACAAAACTGAACACCCTTGAAAAAACACCCAACAAACTAGGAATAGAGGAACCAACTCAAGATAATAAGGGCCATATAGGAAAAACCCACAGTGAACATCGTATTCAACAATGAAAAGACTGAAAACTTTTTCTCTAAGATTAGGAACAGGACAAGATGCCTACATTCACCACTTCTATTCGAAATAGAAAACCCATGTTCACTGAAGCATTTCACAATAGCCAAAAGAAAGAAGCAATCCAAGTGTCCATCAACAGATGAATGGATAAACAAAATGTGGCATATACATAAAATGGAATATTACTTAGCCTTATGAAGGAAGGAATTTCTGACATATGCTACCTGTATGAACCTTGCAGATATTATGTGAAGTAAAATAAGCCACTCTCAAAAGGACAAATCCTGTGTAACTCCACTTATATGAGGTACCTAGAGTAGTACAAGGTATAGAGACAGAAAGCGGAATGGTGGTGTCCAGGGGCTGGATGGAGTAGGGAGGAACAGGGGGTTATTGTTTAATGGTTACAGTTTTGGAAGATGAAGGCGTTCTGGAGATTCTGGATACAATGGGGGTGACAGCTGCGTGATAATGTCAATGTACTTGATGACACCAAACTGCACCCTTAAAAGGATAAATTTAAAAGGATAAATTTTATGTTATATATTTCTGCCATGATAAATCTCAGAAATAAAATGAAAAGTCCTGAAAAGTCCTGAAAAATGGTTAACTCTTATTCAACAGAGGCTAGGTATCTCAATCAATGTTTAAAGTTTTTAAACTGTATGAAAACCTGGGTAAAGAACAGATAAACCTCATGCTACCTCTGGCTTAGCAAGAAAAAGTTCTCGGCATGGTGTCTGACATGAAAGGTGAATGGCAGGCAAACAGTAGGCCAGATTTTACGGAGTAATTTGAAAACGCTGCAAACACTAGCCTGCTCAGTAGACATTTTCATCTCATAAACCAAGTGAACGGTGCTTGTAAGACCCTGGAGAAAACATCTCACTTCAAGTGACAAGACTGCTGGGTCATCAAAGGAAAATGAGTCTTTGGGAAAATCATATTGCAAAAGGAAATCTTTAACGTTCGTTTACTTTCTTGGACTTGATAATGAGGAGCGCTATTAGCAAGTCTCAAGAATTACTGAAAGCCATCTGGATAAACTGGAAAATTAGACTATTTTCCCCCCTTTCGACAAACCAGAATATGACTAGGTAGGACCCTTTCTCTGAACCTTTTGCTCAGTGTGAGAATTTGACTGAGAAAAGAGCTTTGTAAAGTACAGTCCAATCACAAACTGGAGATTTACTGATCTGCCTCTAGAAAGGTGGGATTCGCAAAAGAAGAGGGTGCTATTCACAGGAAAGTAATGAACATTTCACTGCTGTTTTCAACTTTTTATGTGTGTAACCAAGACTTTCCTTGTCTAACAATATGAAGAGCAAGGGCAGAAGCTGTCTAAGTTCAGTGGAAAATGAAATCCACGTGAACTTATCTCAAATTCCTCCCAAAATTGAGTTTTGTATAGGAAAAAACAAAAAGAACAAAAACAAACACAGGTTTCACTTAAAGAGGTATAATTCATTATTTTATATCAAAAGCATTTTGATGCATAAATATATACATAACTATACAAGAAATTAGCACATTTGTATAATTTTGTACATGCTAAACCTATATTAAGTCTGATTGGTCACACAGAAAGAAAAACTTCATTTTCTAAAATCTTGTTTAAAATTGTGTTTTAGGCTGTATTTTTATTCACAGTGTTTCAACCTACTTATAAAAAATTAAAATCCATTTTAAGTTTAAGCTAGTTATTTAACAAAAATGTATTATGTTTGCCTTATAAGTTTTTAAAATTTATAAAAAGGAAAAAACTATTAATTTCCATTTTAAGTAATCACCACCTTCCATCACCTTCCACCACCATCACCACCTTCCACTACCAAGAAAGGTAAGTTAAAAAGTCATTTTTAGTTTTAAAAAGGAGAAAATACTTTATACATACCATATATCAAAGACCTTACCTTATTAGCATCGTACATAACAGAAATTTGTAATAAGACTTTTAAGCCTACTTGGATAAGACAAAAAACAAAAAATAACCCAAAAAAGGAGGAAAAAATGTTTTCAAAGGAAAAACCTAAGTTTCCTCAACCTATACTAATTGGCATTATAGTTGATATCTATTATAAAGAGGGGAAAACCACACAGAAATAAGCAGCCTAAGAAAATGGTCAATATAAAGAGATTTATAGAAAAATATTCTCTACTCAAAAGAGAACTGGCAATTTTATTGAGTTACTGTATCTACAACTTTGATCACTCTAATGTACTGTGAGCTGTAGATATTTTTATGCAGACCTGAAAATTATTTTATGGTTTTATTCATTATTATCCTTAGAATAAATTATTCCTTTAAGTTAAAGGTATGAAAATGACACCCTAATGTAAGAATTCATTACCACCTGAGAGTTGTAGCAAAAATCACAGAACCTTAAAGATGATCAAGCCCCTCAAATTTACATGAAATACAGAGAACAGAGGCACATTTGAAATTATAATACAGGCTATAATAAGCAAAATCTAGACTATGGAAAACTACAGAACAAATGGCCAAGTTTTTTAAAAAAATAATAAATTGCTAGAGGAAAAAAGATGGAAGAGGAACTTATAGATTAAAAACTTCAGACATGTCAACCAATTGCAAATGTGATCCCAATTTAACACACAAAAAGTAAAACAAAATATCTATGATATTTATGATGATTTGATGATGTTAAGGAACTATTATTAAATTTTTTTAGTGTGATAATGGTAGGTGGTTATGTTTTCTTAGAGTCCATATCTTTTGCAGCTATATAATGAAATGTTTACAGATCAAATGAAATGTTTGAAATGTGCTTTAAAATGTGCTTTCAAAGAACACAGCTGAAACAAGGCTGGCCATGAGTTTAGCTATGGAAAGGGAGCAACAAAGGTTCATTGTACCTCTGTATAATGTTTGTAACTTTTTTCATGTTTTTTTTTAAAAGTATTTCTTATAACATGTTTAAGAAACCACAAAATGAGCAAAAAGGTAAACCCATAAAAAAGGAAAAAATATTTACCAAATATAATCAAAGGACTAGGTACAAAATAAAGATACAAACCAACTACAACAGGAAAGACTACCTGATTTTTAAAAAACGGGTAGAAGATTTAAAAGAAATCACAAAAGAAATCCAAATAGCTAATAATTAGGAAAAGGAGCTCAACCTCATGAGTAAGCAGGGAAATGGAAACTAGAACCTCAGTAAGATACTATCACACATTCAACACATTTAGACATTTTAAATGTCTGGTAATACCGGATGCTGACAAAAACAGAGAGCAACTGTCAATTCATACATTCTTCCGGAGAGAGTGCAAACTGATATGACCCCTTTGGAAAACTCTTTTTGTATTATCTGTTAATGCCAGTGTTGCACAACATATTCTATAAGCCAGCAATTCCCCTCCTAGGTTTACACCCTGGAGAAATGAGTACACAAAGGCACCAGAAGATATGCACAATAATATTTATAGCACTACTATTCACATAAGCCTCAAACTGAAAACCACCCAAATAGCCTGCCAGAGTAGACCAGATAAGCAAACTGGTACATTCACACAATGGAATTCTACACAGCAATTAAATAAATGAACTACAGCTATATATACAACATGGATAAATCTTAAATATAATGTTGAGAAAAAAAGCAAAATAAAACAGCCGGTACAATGCTAATTATATCATGTTCAAAACCAGGCAAAACCTGGTGTAAAGATGAACATAAATATTAAAGCTATGAGAAAAAACAAGAAAATGATTCTCATGTAAAGTATGGATTATGGGAGCTCTGAGAAGAAGGGAGAGGGTTGAGTGAGTGGAAGTTATAAGGGATTTCACTTTAAAACACTCTGTCGAACTCTACTTTTTTGTATGTGTAGTTCTCAGTTTTAAGAACTATTAAAACCATACACATACACACACACACACATTTTTAAGAAAAACAGTTTTTCTCATAAACCTACTTTAGAATATGTTTCACCAAAATGAAGTTGTAAAGGGAGCAAGAAAATGACACAAGATCTAAGACATGAGAAAGCAGCAAAGGAAATCTCCTTGATGATTGTAGAAGAAACCTGAAAAACTAGTTCAGGTTAAAACAAAATTAAAGGCTCCAAGAAGGTAGTCCGCAAAGAAACAAGGAAAACTGTCAGATTTCCTAAATGTTTTGAGTACAGATACAGAGAAGTGATTTTACAGTTTGAATGGAAAAGAAAAGAATAAAGAAAACAACTAAAGAAGTCAATCATTAAATCTGGGGAAAAGTTGTGAATACTGTCCATTGCCATAGGAATGTAAAAAATGGATATAATTTGATTTATAAAAGTAACGTAACTATACTAGAAAGCACAGGGAGAGGAAGGACATGCAGGAATGGTGGCTTTGTAATTGAGCTAAATCTTCAACTTCTGTTGCAGGAATTTAACAGATATCTCAAACTAAAATCCAAGCATAAACATAATTTAGAACTATTAAGGTTAACATTAGAGGAAATAGCTTTATAAAGTTGGCAGTACCTCAGGAGAACAGGAACCATTACTGGTGAGGGTCATGGTGAGACTGCCATTTGTTATAAACTTTGCAATGTTATTTTCAAAATTTATAATACACAAGTGTATTAACTTTGATAAAATTAAAATGCAGTAAGGGACCAATAGTTCCACAAAGTATTCCCCTACAGTTCCAATCCTGTTATTGAAAATCATGTTTATCTACATAAGAAACAGGATAAATGAGAAAAACAGCTTATCATTCTAAAATCAAATGAACATAATAATTTTTAATCTGAAAAGTAACAACTAATTATATGGCCTTTTTCTGTGAAAAGCACCTTATAAATCACAACCTACACATGCAAAATATAATAATTTATCATCAAGAACATAAAAGTATATTTGTTAAAATATAGAAATTTTACCTTGTAAAAGTTTCCATACGACTTTCGAATATTGATCCATTTTTTAGCAAAAGGAGGATATTTGAGCCTACTTAGCTGGCACTGAATGTTCAGGAACTTACTCATATCCCATGAACTTATAAAACAAAAACAGGAAGAAAAATGGATAAAATAAACGCTATAATATTCTTACAAATGAGTATTTTAAGCCATTCTGATTTTTTATTTACACATCACCTTTTTCATATTTACATTATATCAAGCTTAAATACTTAACCTCTCTTGCTCCAAAATACTAATTCAAAAATAAACTTTAAAAAACAAATAAAAAAAGTCAGGTATATAAAAGATTTTTCACAAACTAATTCTTATTAGGCTCATATTGATCGTTTTTATGATTCTGATTATCTGGACAGATCTCTATCTTGTGTTTTTTCATAATTCTAAAATTTGAGGGTGTATTTTGAAATAAAACAAAACAAATTTAAAAAACACTTGAAAAAGACAAAAGGAGTTGGTATCAAGTAGTAAGAATACTATTTGTTTTTACAACACTAATCGACCTACGTAGTTGGGAATATTGACTGTATAATGCGGAAATTGTGTAGGTTTGTACATGGGGTTTCCTAGGCAAAAAATAATGACAGTTGAATTTATAACCTTCACCACAGAAGAAAAAACTCTCAACTCAGCTGCTGTACTGGCAAGAGGAGTACTTTCAAGTGTATTTTAAGAAAATTAAAAACAAGTGCCTGTCCCCAGGATCTTACTGCTTCTGTGCATTTGTAACATCCTCTGAGGCAACAGCCATTTACCCTCAGTTGCTTGCCTGGGCTGTTCAAATTATTTCTGAAGGTATCGATTATTGTTTTTGTTAGTGCTCTGGTTACGAAATTACACAAATTTTGAATGTCTATCCCAGAACATGGAGTTTTTGCAGAATCGCACATACTGTGTTATGAAAGAAACAACGCTGCTCATTTGTTTGAAATCGAGAAGAGATTTTTAAAGAGGTCCATCAACATCTTCCCAAACTTCTATTTTTAAACATAATTATGATGTGATTAAATTCAATGCTCTTTTCCTGTTGTATGTGAGGGTCTCTAAACCCTTTATGTACGTGATATCACAGCTTTAGTATACAATCTGTTCATAGTTTGAAAAAGAAGTTGATTTGAACTTTCTTCTTCAACCTTAATAGTGTTATGGGAGAGGAGCTGCCTTGTACAATGCCTACAGTCCTTGTTTTCATCTTTCTCATTTTCCTACTTCCTTTTTTCATTTCACAAATGCTTTTCGAGCATACATTTTGGACTCAGCACTACAGTAAGCATTATAGAAGACTACCAAGCAGCAAAAATCCTTGCTCTGAAAAATTTTTAAACTCTTAGTAAACATAAGTCTTACATAGATAAAGTTTAGATATCAGAATATTTAGCCAGATGCCAACAGGAATGGTATATATCACAGAGATATAAGACTTCACGGAAAAGAGATCAGCGTGAATTGTAGTGTCTGGAATAAAACATGAGGTGGGCTTTGAATAATCATAAAGAAGCCTTCCAGTGGAGAGAAACGCAAGAATAAGCACAAAGAGAAAGGATAAATCACGTGATTCATGGGCCAGCCTGACAAAGTAAAAAGAATAGTGGCAGGTGAATCAGGCTATAAGGGTAGGGTGAGATTAGATGAGACAACCTTGAAAGCCAGACTGAAGAGTTTGACCTTTTCTGAACAAGGAAGTGTCCTGATAAAAACAGAGTTTTAGTAGAGGCATTTTAGTTTATATATCAATATTTATCTTTCTCTAGTTTTCCAGTCCTGGATTAGACAGTTATCATTGCTTTCCCTCCCTAGGATTCAAATTTAACTAGGAACAAGAATAAGAAAGGAAAAATGCTGCCTCTTTTATTTTATTTTATTTTAGTAAATAATGTGGGTTTTTTGCAGTTATTCTAAAAGTTAAATGAAGATGGACAAACTTAATCTTAAAAAGTAAATTAAAAAGGTAACAATTTTCCTAAGTACTTACCCATCTGTTAATATGCAATATTTATACTTTGTTCCTAATTCCTTCAATTTCATCCAGTCAATTACCTTTTTCAGTACCTGAGGGAAGGTATCAGCTCTGTCTACCTGATCCTGAGGATGTAAAAGAAAAATATAAAAATCAGAGCAGCAACTTTTCTTTCTCTCTTGGATTTCTCCCAGATCCAAACATTGGAGGGTAAGGAACAATAAGAGAAAGTCTTATTTATGATGATTTAATGTCTTCATGATCTCCTTGGCTGAGATTCACCAAATGTTTCATTTTTTTTTAAACAATTAAAAACTGATTATAGCCAAGTATTAGGGACTGTTTTCGAGTGAAAAATATAATCTTTCTAAAATTAAGATTTCAGATCAACCCCAGTGGTTCTCTTTGTTTAGGCCTCAAACCAGTGGCTTAAGAACCTACAGAGTAGAGAAAAGGGAAATCTCTTTTTGCTGAAAACCACAGCCTTCTAAGGAAGTCTCCTTATCTCAAAGCTCACATCTCTCTACCACATACTACATACCTGTTAGACTCATCTTCCTAAAATAAAAATCTAATCCATCACATCACTTTCATACTTAAAATCCTCCAAATATTCCCAAGGCCTTCAGAATAAAAAGATACACAAGACTCTTCATGAGTGGCTTGCCTTGGCCTACCACTTTAGCTTTATTTGCAACCATTTTCTTACTAGCTTGTATGTATATGAACCACCCTGAACTACTTAAGTTCTGCCATTCACACCTGAAATGCCCAGTCATTCTTTTCCACCTATCTACCTATTGTGACTCGGCCCAAGTTCACCAACTGAGGAATGTTTTCCCAGGACAACCTGCCATTCTCTGTCATGGGAAGCCCTTTTTATAGATGTCTATGATACCCTGATGAAACAATGACTGACTTGTCAGCCTTCCTAACCACATTGCGACCACTGATTTATTCTCTGTGTCCTCCTGAGTACAGATCTGTTAACTGAGCTAAGAGACTGACTTCACCATCTCTGTATCCCAATACCTTGGCAAATCCTACAGTGGGCACTCAAATATTTGCTGAGTAAATGAATGAATAAATGAATAAACAAAGGAACTAAATAAAGGAACAAAGGGTCTGCTGAACTGGAATACACCCAAAAATCAGAGACCTAAAAAAATTAAGCTATATTATATATAAAGTAAGGTTGTAAACAGATACATTTTTAAAACTTTATTTCCAAGTTCAGTATGGTAGCACTTAGCTTTACTAGTGTTCCAAACAAATGAACCTTTAGATTTATCATTATGACTCCTTGGAAGGAAAAACAGAAAAATTTTACCAGATGTAAAATTTGCTTTTCTATTCCTTAAACATTACAGTACGAAATATCTTTACCAAGCAAGGAAAGTATCACATTAATTTAAGTCATTTACCACAATAATTTTTTAAAACTATGAAATAAATCCCTAATTTTAAAACTTCTTTCGAACTCCCAAAAAAGGAACATAGAATTATAACCTGAGTAATTCCAGTTAGATTGATGCAGAAATCAGAAAGTTGTGTGTTCACCTCTGGTCTCACATACTGCTGAAATGTATCTTCCTGTAAGAGAAGGACAAGTTAAAGTATTTTCTATGACTTAAGATCTATGACACATGATACATGACAAATTCAGCCACATGAAGTTGTAATTTTATAGATGCTCATGGCATAGACCTTTCTAGATTTTTAACAATTTAAATATAATTCCCTATTCCCCAAGGACTCTAATTTTTTAATAAAAAATTATATTTCATAGTTTAAAAAAATTTAAGATAAAGCAAGTATCTAAAAGCAAGCCTTCAAAGTTTAAATAAACATTTTCCTGAGGAGCAAAATGTTGATAATTTTGTTTATATTTTGAAACCATAAAGCCTATTAATGCAACCTTTACTTCAATACTAAATGCTTTCCAAATAATAATTCTTTTGAAGACATGCCAGTCTTCAGTTATAATAAATTAGCTCGATTACTGCTTTCATTTACTCCTGAACAGTTCTTTTTACTACATTAAGATTCCACTAAACTGAATTCTGAACAGTCAAAACTTGACTATATGATATATAGTTTGAAGGGCAATAATACTATGTATATACATACACACACATATATATATTTTTAGCAATTTTTAACCTCTTCAAGCTTTCAGGTTTGCCTTATTTTATGCTCCCAATAACTCTGTGAACTCAGGCCAGTATTGTTATCATCAGGCTCCGATCTCTAAGTGCTTTTTCCTCCAGCCCAACTGAAACTAGACCACACTAAGTCACTTATCAACGATTAGGGACAATTTCACAGCCTAAAGATTTATAGGCAGCAACTGTTAATATTAGGTAGAAATGGAGAAAAGACAATGAATATAATTTGAGGAAAAAGATTTAAAACTTAAGAAATAAAAATAAATACAATAATTGTTTACATTTCCTAAGAATAATTTTTATACACTAGTATATTAAACAATGAATTAGTTACTAACAAGTGTAAAAAAGCAAAAGTAAAGAATAGCAAAGAACATTTGAACTTAAAAAATTATATGCTTTTTACTTACCAAATATTGTAAAAGAAAATAAAATTCTATTTAATTGAATTTCATAAATGAAGTCTCTATTCTTCTAAGTACCAATATTTTTTGTTCTATCATTTTAAACAAAAACCTCAAAAATATGCTGCAACTTCCCTTACCATTACAAACAGGTGATACTAATATTGATAAAATTTTATTCACTATTTAATACTTTCAACAGATGGTGCTATAGAGAACTATGCATCCACTGACCAAAAATTTAGTAATTAAATAAATTACATAGTAAGTTAAAAAGTGATGAAGGTTATTAGCAAATAGAATAGGCAAAAGAGATCAGGGTGTTTAAGCTACATTTTTAAATAGGCAACCAGTTAGGCTTTATTTAGAAGGTAAGAGTTAAGGAAGTGTGGAAGGAAGAAAGGGAGGATGGGAGGAAGAGGGGAGGGAAGGAGAGAGGGAGGAAGGAAGGATAGGAAGAGGACAGGAGGGAGGGAGGGAGAGAATTAGCAATAAGACCTTTGGAGGAAGCCCTGGGAAGTGATGAGGTGGAGCATGCCTGGCATTTATGACAAACAATAAGCAGGTCCATATGGCACAATCTGAGGTAACATGAAGTCAGATCATATAAGGAATAGAACTTTTACTCTAAGTTAAATGGGGAGCCATTGAAGGGTTTTGAGCAGGAGTGAAATGATTGGACTTATATTTTACAAGGATCACTTTGACCACTATGTTGAGAATTGGCTGTAGGGAACAAGGACAGAAACACAGAAACCAGTTGGCTTGTAAATGCAGTAAATCCAGACAAGAAATGCTCATAGCAGTGAAGTGAAGTGGCTGGGTTCTACATATATTTTGAAGGCAGAGTAAACAAGAGTCACTGTTGGTCTGGATGTGTGAAACAGAGGTGTCAAGGATGAACTGAGCAATTAGAAAGAGTTGCCATCACTCAAGCTATGGAAGGCTTAGAACAGGTAATTCACAGTAAATTCAATTTGGGATGTGCTGAGGTGTCTGTTTAGATGTCCAAGAAGAAATGTTAAGTAAGTAGTCTGGATTTGGGACAGAGGTCCAGGTTGGAGCTATGTATTTGAAAGTCATCAGCACATAGTTTCTAAAAGTTATGGAACTAGATGACAGATAAGATCATTAAGGGAGAAGATCTAAATGGAGATGAGACCTGGGATTGAACCTGGGGCATCCGATATTAAGAAGTTGGGAAGAAAAGGAGGAATCAGCAAAGGAAATTGTGAAGGGGAAACTAGTGAGGCTGGAGAAAAATCAAGAGAATGAGGTGTCACTGGAAGAAAGTGTTTCAAGGAAAGAGTGGTCTATTCTTCCCAGATTTAGGTAAAGGTCAAAGATGACTGATTTTAGTGGAGTAACGGGACTGAATATATAATAAACCTATGGTGATGCAGGTTTAAGAGAGAATGGGAGGAAATAGAAACAAGTATATATAACATTTTCAAAGAAATTTGTCATAGAGGAATAAAGAAATAGGATACTTGGCAAGAAAACGGGATCGAGCAAAGGTCTGAAACATAAATGTTTGTATATGATGGGAACAATATAGAAGCAATAAATCATTAATATCTAAATGAGGAAGAACTGCTAGAGCAATGTCCTTGAGTAAGAGACAATAAGTGGAATCCAGAGTTATGCAAAATTATTTGCCTTCGGAGCTATCATTTTACCTCTTGATTTACTGGCCTTTAATTTGCTTTGGACAAGGAAATTACACAAATAGGCTGATTAGGATTATAACTAAAAGAAGCTCTGAACAATACTGAGGAAAACTTACACATTTTAATGCATAAAGCATTTTTATACTTATTCCTAGTGTTTTGGTAGCAACTGGGGATTCTACAGAAGTATCTTTTGGCTAGATGAGACATTATAATACATCCTTGCTCAGATTTTACAAGGCAAACAGTACTATTTTAAAGAATTCTTGCTGACTTTCTGAATTAATAATGCAATGAAAACTAGTATTCAAAGCATACATATTATATGGCTTAGAAGCCAAGGTTATGAGAGTTGTTTTCCCCCATAATTTTTCACCAGAAAGATAGCCAGTTCTAAGTTGGATGGCAATTTCTGTAAATGATCATTTTCAGATATCAGAGCATACCTTTGTCTATAGCAGTGGTTCTCAACCTTGACTACTAATCAAATGAGAAGCTCTTTAAAAATGTGGATGTCAGGGGCCCCAGCACAGAACTAAATCGGAATCTCTGGGACAAGGGCCAGACATCACTATTTTTTTTTATATACCCTAGGATATTCTGATATCCAGCCAGATATGTGTTCTAAGAAACAGGAAAAACACTATTATTTTAGCGACTAGAAAAGGAGAAAAGCAGACTCTGAAATAATTTTATTATAGTTTTTCTATTAATCAAGCTGATATAAGGCACACAGCAAGAAGAAAAAGCCTACCTTAGAATTCTAATTCTAGCTGAAATAGCAAATGAGATCCTCTGCCTTACTAGCTAACCCCAGAATAGTTGCTGCTAAAAATAAAATTAAACTATGACAATTCACTTACTATTTCCAAAGTATTAGTATTCAGTAAGACAACAGGAAATTCAATTATTTCATGTACAAACTCAGGTGGGTTACCCTCTTCACAAGTGGCTTCAAAGTCAATAATACAAATGTAGTCATAGTAACTATCAGCACAATTGCTCTCTTTCAACATCAGCTTCTGCTTCTTATAATAGTTTTTCAGCCTCTTCTTTAGAACATCCTTTACTCCTCTAAGGAAAATAAGAACAAAATTAACTCAGGTAAATTTCACAGTCAAGAATCTGAACTCTTACCTGCTTGCACGGGTTGAACGTTGACAGGCAAAGCATTTTTAGCAAATGTTAGCTAAAATAAATGTTAAGAAAGCAAGACTCAAAGCTAATTTAGCAAAGAATTAAAATATGTTTAATACCTCATAAATAAATATTTTCCTTCACAAGCAACTCTTCATCTTAGTAGTAAATGAGCATTTTCTCCAATATATACTGGTATTCAAACCATAAGCCTGTCAGCATACACACCTACTTAGCCATACTGCTTTATGTACTAAGATGACATACATGATACCGTAACTGAAATTAATACTGAATTACTCTACTGGCCAAATACAAATTTCAGCATCTGAAAATTCAGGTAAATTGAACATATTGTGCTCTTTCCTCTTTTGGCTTTTGTAGGTCAGACAACTAAAAAGTCCATATGAAGATTAAAATATTATGAAACTAGTAAAGTCGAATGTCTGTTCACTATTTAATTAGGGAAACTAATTTAGAAGATACCTTAGAATAAACTGTATTCAGAAGAACACTGTAATACTCTTAATTATAGATTTCCTAATTTACCAGGGGTAGAATATGATTTAGATTTCAGTATTATGGATATTTTTAAAATACATGTTCCACAAATGGGGAGTGGGGAATTGGTTGTTCTAAATAGAAACAATGGCTGGTAATGGTTACCTTCTTCAAACAATATGAATTTCTTCAAAAAAATTAAAGGCTACAACCTGTGCTCAGACTTCCTTCAGGACTTACTTGGTAGAGTCCTATAATGGCTTACAAATACATAACAGAAGTAAAAATAAGATCTAAGTTGTAATTAATGTGCAGTGACAAGGCACTTTGATCATAACATGTTAGGGACTAATAAAAAATTTTTTTACGCTTGTTTTCCTTTCTAAACTACCACTTAAAAGGAATCCTATCCATGAAAATACTAATAATTAACCAGTTAGTTGTTTTAAGACAAAATGTCTTAATATATTTATTTGCTTGAGATTTTCCAAATTACCAAAATGGGACAAGGAATCCCCTTATCTCCTTTCATATTAAGGTACTCTGAGTGACCTCAGAGTCATGTGAGAATAATGAATTATTTTGTCTTAATTTCTTTTCTTTCTTTCTTTTTTGGAGAAACTTCATTTCACTAAAGGATTGCCTGTAATAGCATCTTTAACATCTTCCTTGCCCCTCCACATTCAAGTCATAGCTATTTTTGCAAACTCTAACTCAGAAAAACATTCAGAGCTGATTCTCCTTAATTCTCTGGTATGGCTCTCATGAGCTTCTTGGACTATGACAAATGCCTCCTCTATCACAACCCTCCTCTCACTCCTTTACCTTACTTGAGAGCTAAGCACTAATGCCAATTTTTTTTTTTTTTTTTTTTTTTTTTTTTTTTTGCTGCAAATACCTTCAGTGGCTCCCTTCTGCTTACAAAGTAAAATGCAGAAAAATGCAGACTTTAGCAGAGTTCCTTCACAACTTGGCTATGACCTATCATTTCAGCATCATCTTCAGATGCTCCCACTCCCCATGGTACATCGCACACTGCAGATAAAACATATTACAAGTCATTGCCTGAATATGTGGTATGCTTTCATGATCTATAACGTCAGTTGTACGATAGCTGAAGAAAAAGAAAACTCACGTAGCAGAAAATATACAAGCGGAAATTAGGAGTCTTCAATTTTTTGCCTGAAATTCCCTCCCTCCCTTCCTTTTCTGTTTGGCACATCAAATGTCACCATTAAATTCCTAAGACAGCTCTCTTCTGTATTCTCATGGTGTATCTGGCCAGACCTCTAACGTAGCACTGGTTACTCTGTATTGTGATTATTTGTTTGTGTTTTCCCAAAAGACCACTAGTTTTCCAAAGTAGGGACTATTATCTGTTTTACTTTTATAACTTTAATGCTTAGTGTAGTGCTTAGAATTCAGTAAGTGTTTGTTGAATTAATGTATAAACGTACATCTAGATCGCTAGCTCTCATGCAAGTGAGTAAGTAATTGGTCTTCACACCTGTGAATGACCACTATTTTGCTCAGAAAACCTTCTGTAGGCTATTGGTTCTATCTTTATAATAGAAAAAGTCAAAGGGAAATGAGGTACAAATTTCCTTCTCAAATTAAGATGTCGACAACCTAGGAGAAAGAAAAAAAATGTATGTGTGTACTCTTATAAAAAGTAGTAAAGCTCTATTTTAAAGCAAAGAAGAGGAATACTTCTTATACAAGAAGGATTCGGGGATACCCAGAAACAATAACAGTTTTCATCTATTGTATGTAGTCATTTTTTTTCCTGATGCTTAGAATTTCTATCATCTGCAAAAATCGTCATGTTTTTCTGGATTCCAAAGGTCATTCCTAACCCAGACCCTCAGTCAAAATAATTTGTTGTGCAAAAATTATTTAAAACTGAAGTGTGTATACATCTCACTGAAGACACACATACACACACACTCTAAGTTGACTAAACTATATTGAATTCTCATTTAATATACTGTTAAACATAATAAATATTATTATTTTGCAGTTTTAGAAATGAAAACAGAAAAAAGAATACTTCCTGATAGGTGAATGACTTTTCTAAATTACTTGGTTTCAAAGAAATTCACCTTATAAAAATAATACAAATGGACAAAGGAAAATATTCAATCTCATTAATAAAATAGTATCCAGCAACCAAATCAGCAACTAAAAAAAAAATTAAAACACACTTGGTATAATAAGATAGATACTCTTATACATTGCTGGTAAATTGTCAAAATATTCATACACTTTGATCCAACAGTTCTGATCTATCATCTAAAATAATGACAAATAATCGGAGTACACACAAAGATTCGTGTACAAAATGTAAATTACAGTTGTTATCCGAATCATTAATGACGGTTGTTTCTTTATAGTAGGATTAGATTTTTTAAAAACTTTTTCAGTGTATTCAAGATTTTCTAGGATAAGCATGCACTGCTATTATAATTTTAAAGAGTTATTTTTATTTACCTGGTTTCAAGCTTGAATTCTGAAAGTTTAGCTCTGAGTTCTTCCTTACTCATTCTATTAATGCAACCATTTGTAATAGCAATCTCTTTATAAACTGGGTCACTGAAGTCACTTGAATTGGAGGTAATGAACTTAGATCCTTTTGTTTCTTGGCCATCAAATCTACATCGTTGCTTTTTCTACCAAAAAAAATATATAGTTCATAATTAGTACAACCATCTGAAAGATTAAACTCCTGAGAGAGGTCTCTTTGTGCCACATATTCACTGAAAAATGCCCACTGCAGCTACTGGAGAGAGGGCAGAATAGGAAAGAGATATGTGTTTCCAATATAACTGACTCTGCTCTCTTCTGAGTCATGAGGTTCCTTATAGGCCATGAAGCTAAATAAAAAGGGCACCAATGTTGGGAGTCAGAGCCACCTCAGAACAGAGCTCCAGCTGACCATTTATTAGCAGTATGACCTTAGTAGTTAATTATTAGCCTCTGATCTTCGGTTTTCTTATCTATAAAATAAGCATAATAATAATTGTCTCAAATGGCATTTGGTAACATAATGGTAAACAGTATTTAGACAAGATTATAAGAATTAAATGAGATTATGTACATCAGGCTCCTAATACCATATTCCCTATGGTTATTAATAAATGGTAACTTTACTTACTAACACCACAGACTATTTAACAGACCTTTCATAGACAATATTCTAAAATTAACAAATGAACTAATTTTTAAATCGATCTTTACAACATTATGCATGCATAAGTCAGTGAATTTCTGAGAACATTTTCATTTCAAAAAGTTAACGAAAGTTGCCCAATATAAAAAGAAACTGGACTAGAAATCTATTTCAAAAATGTCCTAGTACCTAAGGCAAAGACAGAAATGTATGCAGTTTCAAAACACACAATTTTCAAAAGTTACACATATAACAGTTATTCAGGATAAATACAGTTACTATATCATAAACCTTTCCTCTTTTCTTAAATCAAAATCTATGTTAAAAGAAAAATCACTCTACAGGTACTGCCAAAATACTAATGGTTAAGTTTCAATGATCATTTATAAGTTAATTATTTTCCACATCCAAGGTTACCAATTTTAGGTATGTTCCAGAATTTTCAAAACTACTAGGTACTTACTATTAATCCATAGTACACCTTGTTAACTTAGTCACAAGTTACCACATTGTTCCATGTGAACTTTAATTATAGATTAAGGAGGGATAACCATAAACAGCCCTCTCTGAAAGTAGTATCTTAAGGAGATGAGACAACTCTGCAAAAACCCAGAGGAAGTGCATGCCAAGCAAAGGAAGCATGCAAAAGAAAGAGAAAAGACTTAACACATAAAAGAACAAGGAAGCCGGCAGCACTGGAAGCAAAAGGGAGAACTGTGTGGGATGCAGTGAGCTATGGAGGCAGGACCCAGGTCCTGCGAGGCAGCAAACTGAAGACTTAAGGAGGGTAGCAACCCAGTCAGATTCGTGTTATTAAAAGATCATTCTGGCTTTTACATGGAGAATTGGCTGTAGATAGATGGAAGGAGCAGTAGCTAGGAAGCCTCTTGAGAGCACCCACTCTATGAGGTGCTCAACATGTCTGTTGTTAACAGAAAACAACCGATTTTAGTATTAGATTATTTACAATCCCTAGCTCTAGTTAAAATATTCATTAACTAAAATGAATAAGCTCTAACACTTTTTACAATTTCGTCACTGTAACTAAGAGCTACCAATGAACCGTCAAAATCATTAAGAAAATTAGCCATGTATCTATGAGATACTAGTAAACAGGCAAAAATCAGGGACAAATCTCTAATAGATACAATCACCTTTGTTAAGGCTGGAGAGGGGCTTAAAGATTTTAAGAAGTGACATACACAATTACCGATAAAGGCTAGGCAGAATGACAAAAGCAAGAATGTGCACAGAATGTTCAGATCAGAATCCCCACTCAGAACTTATAAAACCACAAGTGCAAATACTTCTCTTCTAGGCTGTTTACTCTAATCCAGAAGGTGATTTGGTCCAGAGGGGCCTCAATTACGACCCCAGGAAGACGGAGACAGGGGAAGCGGTCACGACTGGGGTCCAAAGCGCGCAGGCTGTGGTTCCGCCGGAACGCCCTAGAAGAAAGGGGCGCGCGGGCGTCTGCCCACAGCGGGGCGCAGACAGACTCCTTACCTCGGGATGCGGATGCTGCGGCTCCTCCCCTGACTCCGACCGCGGCGATTCCTGTCGCGCGGGAGCCACGGCCTCACTGCCAGGCTTTTTGCTCCACTCATCCTCCATACCGCTGTCACGTAAGAAGAGAACTGCTGGAGGCCGACGCTCGCTCACTCTCACTCCGCCAAGCGCCAAAGCTTCGCCTTTCTCCGTGGAAAGATTACCGGCTCGAGTTCCCGCGGCGGCTGCCACACAAATCGAGCGGACACCTCCCACTTCCGGGAGCGTGTGGCGTCTGCACGCCGCGCAGGCGCAGTGAGCCAGCGCGCGCGGAGCGCGAGCGCATCTGCCGTCGCGGGCAGGAGGAAGATGGGGAGGGCGGAGCGCGCGCGGGAGAAACGAGATCTGCCGACGCCTGCGGAGGCGGCGCGGCTTCCTTTTGAAGTTACACACGAGTCTGGACTCTAGTCACTACGGGATACCACCAGAGTAAATGATCCCATCACGTTTCATGAGGAAAAAACCCCAGAAGTACCATAAAGGGAGGTGAATTTTAACGATAGCAAACAACATTTATATAATAATTAAGACGTCCTCTTCTGAACACGAAGAAATGGGTCTGGACTTAGTAAAAAACTGAACGTAATGTAAGAAACAACTGTTTTCAAACACTGGACAACAGGTAGTTCTGAACTGTTGTACGTGACAGGAAAGAAAAAAAAAAGATGAACCATTTGTCACCAACATGAACCATTTGTCACCCTGGCTTTCCTTCTAGAGGCAGTTAACAGTTTGTGGTGCAGTAAAGGGGAACACAAACAGAGACCTAGAGTCTCGCTGAGAAGACAGATCTTACCTGAGTTGAGAAGCAGGGATTGAAGTTTAGAGGACTTGGGGACACCAAGTTGGTTGTAATTTATGAGGTGGAATTCGTGGTAAAGGCGCTTCAGAAAACGGCATAGGAGTATCCTTGAATCTTAGGCTGAATAAAAATCAGTGACTTTGTAATGTGAAAGTCCACAAGGCCAGGAAAGACCAATTATCGGGGAACAGTACCTGGAACAATTCTCGGAGGTCACACAGGACAAGAAATCATTGAGTTCCCCTCAGCCAGTGAAGACGCGTTGAATATATCTACTTCTCTCCAAGACAATGGCAAAGTCCAGCACTCAACAACATTAAATTCAACATGTCAGGCATCCAGTCAAAAATAACAGACATGCCAAGGAATAGGAAAATATATCAAACAGTCAATAGGAACATATCCGGAAAGGACAAAAATGATGGCATTAACAAATAAAGACCTTGAACATCTATTATAAATATACTCAATATGTTCAAGAATTTAAAGGAGAAGATAACAGGAGATAAACTTTTTTTTTTTAAGAAGAAGAATCAAATAGAATTTCTAGAGATGAAAGATAAAATCTAAAATCTCTGCATGGGATCATTGATACATTAGGAATTTCAGGGAAAAAATAATGAATTTGAAGACAGCAATAGAAACAATCCCAAATCTAACACACAGAGAGAAAAGAGGCTGAAAAAAAATGAGAGAGCCTCAGTGACGTATGGGACAATATAAAATTGTACCCCCCTGAAAGGGAAAGGGGTGGAGAAAAAATATATGAAGAAATAATGGACAAAAATCTTCCAAAATTAATGAAACCTGTAAACCACAGGTCCAAGAAGGTCAAAGAAGCCCAAGTAAGATAAATATAATGGAAACTACACCAGGCCAAATCATAATCACACTAGTGAAAAACATGTGATAAAGAGGAAAAGTTTTAAAGCAGCTCAGGAATAAAGGTACATTATCTACAGAGATCCAATAGTAAGAACGTTCTTAGACTTATCATTAGAAACTATGCAAGCCAAAAGAAAATGAAATGAGAACTTTAAAGTGCAAAAACAAAACTATCAACTTGGGATTCTATACTCAGCAGGGTGAGACAGACTTTTTCAGACAAATGAGCCCAGGAACGCCACATCCTGAAGTAGAGCCAGCAGACTTGTCAACTGTGAGGAAGAAAAATAAATGTTTATTGTAAGCCACTGGGGTGGTTTGTTATTAAGCATTAATATAAAAATGTGAATACAGAATCACTTTAAGTCACATGGTAATGCATGAGGACATATGCTGTAATTCTCTAATAGAGAAAGGGACACAATTGAAAATCTACCACAGATGTTTTACTTCTCATATCACCTGTTGCTTCCCAATTGGACAGAATTTTTTCTTGTATAATCACAGTTACCTTTGTGTTCATAAACTAAGGTTTATAGGTCCAGAAATTATAAAGATTTCTAAGGAAAAACTCCTGAACTAATTATTTCTTTTTGCTAGGATTTATTAAATTTCACTTCATTAACGACTTTTGAGTCCTGCTATACAACTGCAGAGAAATTTCTGAGAAATGTTGATCTCCCTTTTTTCTAGAAGGTAGCTTTTTCTCTCAAAGAAGAAAAATATGACCCAATGAATACTATCAGGATCTACATTACATGGATATTAATAAGTACTAGTCACAATTGTTTCACTTGAACTTTTGGTTTGATACATGGGTCTCAACCATTAAGAAGCTTCACTATCAGAAACTGATAATTTATCTACACTGAAAATGATGGATTTATATCTTAGTGCTATTGTCTGTATGTGAATGCTAAGGTACAATAAGCATTCATTCATTCAACAAATATTTATTAAGCACCTTCCATGTGCCAAGAATGAGCATTGAACAAAATGACAAAAACACTTTGCTCTAGTGGAGTTAACATTCAAGAAGTGGAATACAGACAGTAAACAAAAGATGTAAGTAACATGTTTACAATATAGAGAAAAATTCAGCAGTTAAGGGGAATGGGGGGTGCCTGTGTGGGTAGAGTGTTTTGCAATTTTAAATAGAGTGGTGATGGGAGGTCTCTCTGATTATGTGCTATCTGAGCAAACACCTGAAGGACCTGAGGGAGCAAACTCTGAGGATATTTGGGGGAAGAGAATATCAGGCAGATCAAACAACAAGGGAAAAAGGCCCTGAGCAGAGTACATACCTGGAATGTCCAAGAAATACCAGTGTCCCATACAGATGCTCCTTGACTTAAGATGGGGTTAGGTCCTAATAAACCTGTTGTTTAATCTGAAAATAGCATGTCAAAATTCATTTAATACCACACTATAGAGTATTGGTCATTTACCCTAGTGATTGTTTACCCTAGTGATTGAGTGACTGCCCAGCATCGTGAGAGAGTATCTAGCCCTGGAAAAAGAGCAAATTCAAAATTCAAAGTATGGTTTCTACTGAATGTGGATTGCTTTCACACCATCATAAAGTCGAAAAATCTTAAGTTGAACCATCCAAAGTCATACTGTCTGTATTTCCCTTTGACTGTGTGATATCAGCATGCGGGGACCCAGGAGTTTTTATATCTTGACTCTGCTGTTACTTTTCATACTACCAAGGGAGAAATTCTGATGATGCTAGTGCCTTCTGCCTACGAAAATCATGCCTAGTTGGACACATAAAGGAGAAATGTTTCAGCCCTGGCACAAACCTAAAATAGAGAGTTTAGAATTGTTTATTCTATTATTAGCCCCAGATGAATTTTATATTATCCACTTTCCTGTATTTTCAATCTTTTCCTTGCAAACAGATCATTCTCTTCTGTATTTAAAAAACTCAACTCAAAATTTTCCAACTTAAAAAAACAAACCAAACAAAATACCTCCCTCAATTTCAGAACCTACAGCTTCTGCACTCTCTCTCTTTTCCCCTTTGGAGCTAAACTTCTCGAAAGAAGTATTTCTTTTCGCACAACAACCTTTCACTATTACGGCCTACCCTAATGTGAATTCCACCCCCACAGTCCAATGCCTTTAATTCTTCATTGAAGTCATCAATTATTTCCATATGGTTAAACCTAGTAGGCTCTTGTCAGAGCTCATTCTACATGACCTTCCAACAGCATCCAAAATTGTTGGCTGTTCTTTATTTACTGAAACACTGTCTTACTTGGTCTGTCTCCATGACAACACACTTGCCTGGCTTCCTTTCTCTCTGGCCATTTCTTCTTAATCTCCCTGGTCAGTTCCCCTTCTCACAATTAATTGTTTAATGTAGGAAATTTTTCAGGGCTGATATTAGACCCTCTTCCTTTCTATTATATTCCTTTCTCATAGACTTTCACACTAAGCATTCTTACCTATTCTTGTAGTTTTATTTACTATCCATTTGTCAATGGCTCGAAAACTTTTATTTCTACCTAAGATCTTAATTCTGAGCACCAATTCACATCTAATTGCCTACTCACAAACACCTCAAACTCAACATATCAAAAGTGGATTCATCTTCCCACCAAAACCTATCACTTCTCTGTTGTTTCTTTTCTCAGCAAATGATTCTACAATCTGCATAGTTGATCAGGGCAGAAATGTGGGATTCACTTTTGACTTTCATCTTCTTCACCCTCCTTAGTCAATATAGCTGCAAGGCTCAAAATGATCTAGGTTAAGGTTATCTCTCCAGGTGTAGCATGAAATACCTCCTTTCTCCTTCCATATTAACTTCTTTCAGTACCTCAACATCCTATACTAGTTTTTGTCTCAGGGCTTTTCCAGACTAATTTCTGTGATTCTTTAGATTAAAGATTAAACTTTACTTCTCTGTAATGTAACCCACAAATCTTCCCTTTACGAGATCTGCTCCTTCCTTTGGCATGTTTTTTAGAATAAATATTGAAATGTGTAAGAAAAAGACCTTAAATATCAGTGGCTTAAATGATATAGAAGTCTATTTCTCTTAGAAGTTAAAGCTTGGCTATGTAATGCAAAGCCGTCAAGGGCCCATAGTCCTTCTATCTTGTTGCTGTGTCATTCCTAGTATGTTGTTCTCATCCCAATGTTCCAGACAGCTTGACATTCTGCGTACAGTTCATCCAGTGCAGAGAGGGAGAAATTGAAAGGGGGAATGTGCATTTCTTTTTACAGTCACACCCAGAAGTCATGCACATCATTTATGCTTATACCTCATCCGTTGGAACTTAGTCACATAACCACACACTTGTTGCAAAAGGGGCTGGGAAAAATGTTGTCATGGTTCTGTGAACAGTAAACTATAACAGTTGAAAGTCTACTATTGTTGGAAAAGGGGAGATCAAATATTTTGACAACTAACAGTGTCTGCCACAATCCCGGTGAACACACCCATTCATGTACACTCTTCTTCCTGCACCTAATGAACAATTATCACTCCCCAAAGGAGACGACCCCCAGATCCTATTTAACTAGTGCATCCAACTCAATGTTCATGATCTTTGGGTGATGTTCAGTCCTCTCCATCAGGCCAGGTGTGGCTCTTCTTGTTCCAGCCACTAAAAACCAAAAGGCAAGTTATCTCTCCAACCATATCCAATAAAAAATAGTAGAAGGAGTAACAGAATAACTGGAATAAAAATGCTTATTTGGAAGAAAAAAAAAGAATAATTAGAAGAATGGAAAACATGCACAGTCACTGGGCCATAGAAAAGTCCAGTTGCTGCTGAGTAGCAACTGAAAAGATTCTGGCTCAGATTAGTTAAACTCATGTGACAAGCACTGTTCTGCTCTCAGGGGGATGGGTAGGGAAGGGGGCTGTCTTTCTTACCCTTATCTTCTGTGGCTTCCATTTGGCAATATCTATTTCTCTTATATTTGCTTAGCAGGAACTCCTTTGCTGTGTAAAACATTGGAAAGTTTACATATAAATATATATCAATCATATATATATATATATATATATATATATAATTTGTGAGTTAAATAATTCCTTGTTCTAATAGTTCTCTTCTTGTCAGATATTATGCAATTGCTTGGAAATATTTATGTGACCTGCTGGTACAAATCATGTCCTATCTCATCTCTAATACAAAACAAAGAGGGGTCCTTCACTCTACAGCATGGAGATGTGTAACCTTCCTGAGAAGCACAGACCTACATAATAACCCAGTGGCAAGGGAAATGTGTACAAATGTTGGCCCTTTTGTTAAATAGACCATCTGAGAAAGTTTATCCTGAACACTTTTATACGTGTTTGTTTAAATAAACATGTTTAAACATGCATATTAAAGACTTCAGATTTATTTCAAAATTGAGCAGAAGAAACTCAATTTGGATTTTTGGTATATAAAATACAATGGATTTTTTTTTAATTAGAAGAACTTAGATATTTATTTAAAATTTGAATTATAAATAATTCACTTGAAGATTATCATAATTCAACTCAATCAGGTTGAAAAATAAAAAAGTAAACTTTAGAAATACATTGTATTTTATAAATACATAATTTATATTATTACTTTCATTCAGCTTCCTAATGTACTAACATTGTATTAGAAACTTGTCAAATTGTTTAAAAATTATATTTTTCTATGATTACAGAAGTCATGCTTATTAAACTGGGAAGATTTAAAAAACCAGAGAGATGCATTTCATTGAGATTGTAATAGCAACAGCAGCAGATCGTCATCTAAGGATAGCCCATAAGGCTTGTTTCTTGAAATGCCACTAGAGGGCAATAAATCAAAAAATTGCTCTGATGTATAAACAGGCTTCTGTGCTGTGTAGGTAGGTGCTAACAGGTTTTCAGTTTTAGTTTGGGAAGCAAAACAGGTGAATTAAAAAGTTAAGTCAGCGAACAATGTGTATCTGGATTAGTGTTCAGTTTTTGAAAAGGTTTGTCACTACTGTTTTAGGAACCTAATTATACATTCATGAGTATAGCAAACATTGATTGAGTGCTTACTGTTAATTGTGATAAGTGCTGTTGATAAAACTTGGTCCTAACATTTTTAGATTAATATTTTCTCTGGGAAAAGAGGCATAATGAAAACAAATGGCTTAGGATTCAATTTGTTGTTTACCACATTGAAAAATGTTAAATGCAGTGAAGAACAGGGTTAATTCTGCTACAGGTAAATGTTTCAGAAGACTGCTTCACAGAACTGAACCTTACAGAATGAGTAGGCACTTTTGAGAGTCCAGATTAAAGTGGTGGATAGAACATATGCATTGAATTTTCCTCACTCCTGAACAAACATGAAAATAGGAAGTGCT
This sequence comes from Eonycteris spelaea, assembly GCA_003508835.1. Taxonomy (NCBI): domain Eukaryota; kingdom Metazoa; phylum Chordata; class Mammalia; order Chiroptera; family Pteropodidae; genus Eonycteris; species Eonycteris spelaea. Next base: position 4,593,404 of record PUFA01000043.1, on the reverse strand, counting down.
TTGTTTCAAGACCGAAACCCACAGGATTAGGAGAATAGGAGAGAAGACAGCAGTGACAACATTTGGGAAGCTGAAAAGCTGATGGATCAGTGGTAAGTGATTTAACAGCCCTGAGAAAACAAAATTTCAAGCCATTGGTGGGAAAGCTGAGAACTAACTATATTTAAGCAGCAAAATCTTCAAAGGGTACAATTCCTGGGCTTTTTAAATTAGGGCTGAAAGTCTGGGACTAGAGATAAAAGGGAGAGAATAGCCAATGAAAGCTGCTTGAGAAGAAATTGGAGTCATAGACCGTCCTTCATTCTTGCAGACGTCTAGATGTTTAGTCTCACTGAGGGGAACTAAGAGCTCAGAAACCTCCTACCTCGTCTCCAACTTGGAGCAGCTACATCTTTACTTCTTAATTAGGATATTGGAAGACTCTTCCCTGGGGGAATCTGGCCATCTGAAAAAGCAAATGCTTAAAGATACTGACATCAAGGTTTCCCCAACAGCCTACCTACCTATATCACCCTGTAGTAAAACTCACACATTCAGAGTTTCTAATCAGTTCTTAAATTTTCCACTTTTAATTTTGAGCAGACCTCCAAGATTTCCCAGCCATCTAATGAAAGCCTGTTATACAGAAGATAGAGACTCAAATAAACAAGCACAGATAGAAGAAGCATCTTGGAGGAAACAGTAATTAAAACTTAAAAGCAGCAGCTATAATTATATCCCCAGAGAAATAAGAGGAAATATTGCATTCACTAAACAAGAACCAGGGCTATGAAAATGGAAGATTTAAGGGGGGAAAAAAGAACTTTTGAAAATTAGAAACATGGTAGCAGAAAACTAATACTTATGCTGGCCAATGTGGTAACCACTAGCCACTGCATTTAAATTAAAATTAATTAAAATTAATAAAATTAAAAATTCAAGTCTTCATTTTCTCTAGTTATATTTCAAAGGCTCAAAAAAAGCCACATGGGTGACTAGGGGCGAAGGTGTTGGACAGCTCAGATATAGAACATTTCCATCATTGCAGAAAGTTATATTGATAGCACTTGAGAAGGTAAGTTTGAGGACTTTCCTCATAAAGTGGGAGACAGCAACAAAGAAAAAAGATGAAAAAAAATCACAGACCATCCAGGAAATCAAACAATTGAATAACAGATGTTCTAGAAGGAAAGGAAAAAAAATGGAACATAAAAATAAAGAAAAAGATCTAAGAAAAAATTTTGGAACTGAATGATATAAGTTGCCAAACTGAAAGAACTCAATAAGTGCTTAATCCAATAGATTCACTCTAAGGCATATTTTTGTGAAATATTAGAACACTGAGGGTAAAAAGAAGATATTACGCATTTCCAGACATGAAAAAGTAGTAGCATACCCAGTATTAGGAAGAAAAGGCTTCTGAATTCTCAATACTAATATCAGAAGCAAGAAAACACTGGAGCAATATCTTTCAAAATCTGAAAATAGTCATTTGAAATTTCAAATTTTATATGTAATCAACAAGAACATAAAAGTAGGACAAAACTATATTCAAACATACAAGATTTAAAAATCTTATCTTTATACATCCCTCCTCAAGTTTCTACTGAGGATTCACTCCACAAAAAGAGTGGACCAAGAAAGAGGAAGACATAAGATTCAGAAAACCGGATATCTAACACAGGATAGAGGCAAAAGGAATCCCCAGGATGATGGAGAAAGAAGATCCCAGAATGACAGCTGTGCTCCAGTAAGGGGCACCAGTCAGGATCAGAGCGGTGCAACACAAGACATAGGCATGTTGAGTGCTATCATCATCAAGATCCTCAATGTCGTTGTATACTCTAATAGGTGAACAGAAAGTCCAATGAACCTGGTGAAATTTTTGTCTGTACTTGCTTTGTCTTGAGAGCTGATGAACTTACTGCTGTCTCCTCCAAGTCCTTCTGCCACGTTAGTTTAAGATACTCACTTCACTTCTCAGAAATATTGTTTTGAGCAGCATGAGAGCTGGAAATAGAACATGGTAAGCTAGGGAGAAAATACTGTGCAACTCACTCTCTCTAACCATATTTCTTCTAGATGTCGTGTATTCCACACCATAGTTCTGTCAGATGTTGAAGGTGCTAAGTTTCCCAGGACTCATTTATGACTTTGCCCACAGACTTCCAAAGATTTCCAATCACCCATCAGGGAAGGTGAAGACAAATCACGACTCAGAGACTGTTCCCATTATCTGGGAGGCTTCATCAAATGAGACAATTCTGCCTTTCCTTGTAAAGCTAAATTTGTGTTTGCCTCTTAATTTTTCAAAATTAAAAATATGATAGCTAGGTACGTATTCCCAGATGGAGACACAGAAGGGACTTCTAATGTACTTTTAAGTTCTATTTCTAAAATTGGATGGTGGGTACACAAGCATTTGTATTATTATTTTTTTAAGTCTTTTGTGTGTGATACATTTCACAATTTTAAAAAGCACAGAAGAGAAAAACATCATTTGCAAAAAAATATAAACATCTATTATGGTTTTAAACAACATAGATATTATAAATTTGTGTATTTTACTAAGCTATAACAAAAATAATAATGGGTAGGGATTTTCCAGCAAAGGAGGCAAGGGTACATTTTAGGGGACATATAGAACAGTAGGAGTAAAGTTGAAGCTTGAAGGTATCTGGCATAGTACTCCCAGGACTCAAAGGTACAATGGAAGGAAATTATCCTATGCTGAAAAACATTTTAGTATTAGTATTATAGTATATTCATATTCTACATTCTTAGTTGTATAACAGGCGAGATTAATGGTATATCTTGGCAACTTTAAAAAATTAAAATGATAAAAGGTTATAGAAATATCCAGGCACAAAATCAATACTAGTGCTCTAAAAATAGAATAAATATTAAGCTGTCCTCAAATTTCTCTGACATATTAAATTTTGGAAGTCAATTGACAATATTTACAGCATTTTGAGCAGAAAAGTTTACTCCCCAAGAATTTTACACTCAACCAAGCTTTCTGTCTTGTGTAATGTAAATAGAAATTCTCAAGTATGCAAGGGCCCACAAAAATACTTGAATAAGTACTCTAGGCAATTGAAAAATAATTAGATTTAAAATTAGGATTTCATGATACAATTTTGCTTGTCTTGAAGGCATTTCTTTGGTCATTGTCAAAATTACCAAGCTTAACCCCATGGAAACCATGTGATAAAGCTTTTAAGTTTTAGTATGCATAAGAACTACCTAATATTTATTCAAAAAAACTTGAAAACATATATCCGAAAAGATATTTGCACACCAATGTTCATAGCAGCATTGTTCATGGCCAGGACATGGAGAAAACGAAATGTCTTACAATGGATGATTGGATAAAGAAGCCGTGGTACATATATACATGGAATATTACTCAGCTGTAAGAAGAGAGGACTACTACCCTTTGCGACAACATGGATGGACCTTGAGATAATCATGCTAAGCAACATAAGCCAGAAAGAAAAAGGTGAAAACCACATGATATCACTTGTATGTGGGATATAAACCTAAAAGCAACAAACAGGACAAACAAACAGAGACTCATGGACATGGACAGTGGACTAGTGGTTACCAGAGGGAAATGGGGAGGGAAGAGATAGGTAGGGATATGTGGTAACAGAAAGAAATCTAACTATGGGCAGTGAACACATAATGAAATGTATATATGACTTACTGTTGAATTGTACAGTTGAAACTTATTGGATTTTGTTAATCATTGTCACCCCAATAAAAAAATAATTAAAATAAAAGTAAATAAGTAAAACTTTTAAAAAAATCACCCAAGGACCTAATTAACAATGTAGGTTTCATGGTCCTTGTTCCAATTTTTTGACTTCATAGATCTGGAGAGCCTCAGAATCTTCATTTTTACCTAAAACGTCAGAGATTTTGAGTAGGTATTAACACTGACAGCATATTGTAGCAGAAATAAGATGAGAATAAACTACTAAGTTTCAGACTTGGTTACAAAACGACTGATATTAAGATAAGGATAAAAATTTTTAAATCTGTAATCAGAGGAGCATGGTGAATCTAGAACACTGTTAAGAAGTTAACTTGATGAAATAGTTTTATTAATACATTTTTTAAAAATAATTTCAAACATATAGAAAAGTTGAAAAAACAGTTTGAAGAATTTCCACATCAACTTCACTCAGATTCCCCAGTTTTACCTCCTTGCTGGCTTTTCTCTCACTCTTTCACCTCCACCCTTTCCCTCTCCCTCCCTCACTCCTCCTTTTAGTCTTTATTTTTTTGCCCTTAGTCTATTTTTTGACCACTGAGTGCAAACTTCAAACAAAGTGCCTCATTATTCCACTACATAAATGTGTACCTCTCCCAAACAAGGACACTCAGATATCTCCTTGAGATAGTGATATCATTTTTTTTTGATATATACTCAGGAATTAGATTGCTGGATTATATGCTAATTCTATTTTAATTTTTTTTGAGAAACCTCATTCTGTTTTCCATAATGACTGTACCAATTTGCATTTATTTGTTTGTGTATACAGTATGGACTCATGACTCATGGCTTCTTATTTTATTCAAGGGGTTGTAATCTGTTGCTATCAATTTTTTATGCTCAGATTGACCCAGATTTGCCCAAGGGAGTCCCTTCAAGCCAGTTCCTGTGTCCTTTTAACATGTACCTGTCATATCTTAAGCATTTCCCCACTTTCTTGTGCAACAAAACGTTTTAAGCTCACCATATATTTACCCTGTCCTGGCTTTGGAATTAGCCATTTCTCTAAGGAGTCCTGGTTCCTTTTAATGAAGAATCATATTTGGAAACTAGTGTCCTCATTTCTACTGGGTTGTCTTTGCTTAGAACTCTCTCATGAACATACTGGCCACAATTGCTGCTATGCAAAACTTTGCTCAGGGTGGCTCAGTTTCAAAACATCACTGACTGAAAATTAGAGGTCACAAGTTCATTGCTCTGCTTGAGTTTAATTGTAGTTCATTTATTTCAAATAGAAAAAAGCTCTTCTCTGAAAACATTTAATTGATTATCCAAGGCTGTTTCTTAGAGGACAACATGCATGATTCTTTTGTTTTGGTTCCAATTACTTATTTTAAACTATCCATATGTCTTGTTTTACATCCGGGATAGTAATAATAGCTAACATTTTTTAAAGCACTGTTATAAAAACTCTTCACATATAAAATACTATGAATATGAGTGTCTTTCCCAGTTTTGGCTAAGGCATGATGACAATAGATACAATACAAAGGTGAATTGTAAGAAAACCACTCCAGAGGGCTTACAAAGTAGGATTTAGTTGAAAAGTAAATTTTATAAACAATTAAAGAGTTGTTTATACAGCTCTTGACTACTGCAGCCAAATCAAATATATAAAATAGTTGAAACTGAGAAAAAAATGTGAAGAAAATATGTTTGGAGAGAGGTGCTCTCTGAATCCTTTCCCATATGTACCAAAGGAGTATGGTTGGGATGTTTCTTTCTTCATCTCAAGTCAAGAAGGGCTTCCCTGGGACCATCCAGAGCATTGTATGTGTCCCTGCGATGAGAGGCATAGTGGAGCTTTCTGACTTGCACCCAGAGCATCTAGAGGGCAAGAGAGAAGGGCAGACTAGAAGCATCATTAACAGAGTGAAGGAGAGTTGTTGCTGTATTAAAATCAGCTTGCACTCCCAGAATGTCAGGACAAAAAGTCCATATGTGGACCAGGAGGGAGAGAAGGCTGGCTTGGAGCCTTCTTAAATCCTGTCCAAGGAACTGCCTGGAGAAACAATGGGTCTCTTCAACAGAGATTCTAGTTAGAGCAGACAACTGAAAACACACACACACACACACACACACACACACACACACACACACACACGGCTCAGGGGGTTGCAACCAGACAGCAACCAGGAGAAATTACATTTCCCTCAACATGGGAAATGCAGTTGAATGTCATTGGGGGAAACTCTGAAACACCATTTAACAGTCACTTTTAAACATTTGCCAAGCCCAGAAAATGGGAAGCTTCCAATGGTACCAATTAAGAGGGTTCCTGCCTACCCCCTTACATTTCCTCCCACCTCAAATGATGAGAAATCTTGATTATCCAATTGGGAGAGCAAGACTGGAAGGATAAGGTGAGGAATTAAAAGAGAGTTATGCCTCTATTCCTGGCTTCTTGGTAGAAGGCCTCAGCTAAGGGGAACTTTGTATGAAACAAGAATCCTTTATTATTATATGGAACATGATTTCTTAAGCATCAAAATGAGATTGTTTTAAGTTTTGCAACTTAAAATGGAGTTGCAGAACTTTTTATTGTCTAAGGATAGTCAGAAACATTAGGAAACCGCCTGATTTTTCATTCAGGGAAGAAAAAGGTCTTCTCCCACTGAACAAATTTTAAATGGACAATGACAAACAAAAGTGCTTTCTTATTATGTCACATGAATCTTGATTATCCAACGTATGAATTATTGCATTTAGTTCTCACAGCAACCCAGTAAGGTAGTCCATTACAGATGAGGAAATGAAGCACAAACAGGTTAAGTAACTTGCCTAAAGCCACACAGCAAATAAAAGGTGGAACTCTGTGTATTACAAAGCTTAAGCTCTTATTAGTCATTCTATATTGCTTTATGATGACGACAGAGTATAAATATCTGTAAAGATAGGACAGCCTGGGCTGGTAGAATACATCATGATACAGTAATCACACTTTAGAAACAAAACAAAACAGAACAAAAACCTTCTGTCTTCATTCTGTGTTCCACAGAAATCTCCTCACTACTCTATATTTCCCTATGTGAATGCTCTTATTTGCATAATTATAATACTTAGAAATTAGATAGTTCTTTATTAACTTTAAAGCAACCTAGTAACTATTAAATAATGCATGCTTGCCATAGTTCTGTACGGCAAAGAGGATAGTTATTTTTTTAAATTATTATTCTCATTATACCAATAGGAAATCTGTACTACTCATTGTTCTTTCAGGAAAATAGGGAATATGGACAAAAGTATTGAAAGAGCTGGAAGAACAAAGAGAGAAGAGGGTGTTATGCAGAGATCAGATCAGAAGCTACTAATATTTAAGGGTTGGAGCCACTGAATGTCTAGTGATGCCCACCTCCTACCCCACTAAGGGTGAGCAAAGACTGATGCTGTGTCCCTGCTGGTGCCTCAGATGCTGTCCGGGCCCCCTGTGGTATGTGGTCACCAGTATCACCAGTACTGCCACTGTTGGAGCCAGCAATAGAATAGTTTTCCCTTGCTCCCGTGTGCTCATCTTCAGCTGGAGTGAGAGAGCATGGGACATGAAACAAAGGAAAGCAGAGGAGGGTGGGAGTGGGGCGGAGAACTAACAGATACCCTCTGTAGTGGACACAGAGGCTGGCCTAGCATGGTAGCCTGAAGTTGGGGGTTACTCTACTTCAAGAAGCAGGGAGGTGGGGAAACCATCTACAGGTGGACCATGGGAGCTGGGGGAGCAATGTCAGGTTCCCCAATGGAGTGGCAGTCATGCCTGTGGCAGTACCCATCACTTCATATCAACATCAGTGGTGGGCGAGCTGCTGGGGTCTCATGTTTGGTGACAGCAGCAGTGGTGTCTTCATTGGACTGGCTTGTGGTTCTGCCAGTTGCCTAACCTCCTTTGACTCTGTGACTAAGCCTGCTCCTCCAGCCTTCTTACAAATAAACCTTCTGATAATGTCTTCCTTCCTAAGTTATTGGAGTTGGATTCTATTACTGGCAGATAAGAGAGATTAGAGGCACTCTGATCTAGCTCTCAGGAAGAAGCACATTCCCCCCTTTTTTTCTTGCATTTGCCTCATCACATCAGACTGCTCAGGAGCTGAGACTTGGACTGGGCTTAGAGGAAAGGAAGCCCAAGAGCCTGCTTATCCCACTGTTGGGGTGCAGCCCTTTGGAACTGTCTCTAGCCAGGCCGAATGAATCCTTCACATTTAGCCAGCTCACAACTCTACAGGCTTAGAGCAAATGTATTCCTCTCCCTCTCCCCCAACCCCCCAATCTCATTTCCTCTTTCTCTCTCTTTCTCATTCTCCCATCCCCTAGTGATAGGAAAGGACTGAAGTAATTAGGAGCCTGGCTCTCCCAGCCTGTTCTTTCGATCTTGGTATCACAGCTCATCTCACTCCCTTACACCAACTTGGTAGATTATGCATTATATATGAAGGTCCTAGTCCATTTTGTGGAGCCCGTAGGGTCAGAAAAGTGCTGGCTAGGCAAGTCTGAAATTAGTATTTATAGAGCAAAATGGACAGATATGGAATATATTAATATAAAAAAAACCCTAGTGTGGACTTTGTGGAAGAGGACTAATAAGACAGAAGTTCGAAGTTGAGAATGACAAATAAGACTAAGAACAGATTCAAAACTGAATATTGGAAATCTATTAAATTATCCCCCATCTATGTTCAAAGGAAAAGCACTCTAAGAATATGAAATGATTTTTAAATATTTTTCTGTTTGCATTCTAGAATGTGTACTTCTCCATGGACACAAATGTGCTATGTATAAATCTTAAATTCAATACTTTTATTCCATTAAATAATAATAAGATGATGAAATAGAAGTTTTTTATTGAGCACTTTCTATCAAGCGTAGTGTTAAGTGATTTACACATATAATCTCATTTCAGACTCACACTTATATAAGGCAAGTGCTCTGACTAACTCCTTTGATAAATGACATTGAGTCTTAGAGATATAAATGAACCAGCCCAAGGTCATACTGCCAATAAGTATTTTAGGAGGTGTACAACGTTGTTGCCCAAACCTTCTTTGTGGAAGCATCCATATGTATTCAATACTTAGCGCAAGCTCTGGGCTAGCAAAAGGGACAAATGTTCACTCTTGTATTTCTAGTTGCCCAATTAGTGTTCACTACCCTGACCACACATTAGAATCATCTGATGAGCCTGTGAAATTGATGCTGAGGTCCTACCTCTAGCCAGCCATGGGTAGGTATCACTGTAGAACAAGTTAAGCTCACTACGTGGAATGAGATGGGAAACACGTGGGGAGGACTATCATTGCGTGTCGTGGGCAGTTCATGGGGAAATGTGAGTGAGAGGGAGAAGGGGATAGAACTACACAGTTAGCTTTTAGCTTCAACGAGTGGGAGGTTACGTGGAGGGGTGATGGAGAATGAAATAAATGTAGAGTCACTGGTTTTCTATTTCATAGAAAGATGCGCTATAACATCCTGAGCCCTGAAGTCAGGAGAAAATTACTGAAATGTATAGGAAATTCTCAAAAAAATAATTTCACTGGGGACAAAGAGTACACAAAAATAAGGACATAAAACTAATAAAATTAGCTAACATTTACTGGGGATGGGTGAGTGGGAGCAAACACCATAAGAATAGGCCCAGGCAGCAATATTTTTTAAAGGCTTCTGAAGAGATCTTAATGTGCAGCCAGGATTAAGAATTATTGACTTGCCTCCTTGCTTTTAATCTGTCTCCCTTCCCCGCACATCTTCACTTCGCTATTTGGCATATGGCATATAGGACCTGCCTATGATTTATGTTATTTCCAGACAAGCAAATAACGTTTAGCCCTGCAGAAGAGATGCTGTGCTCAAGCCAGCATGACATTGTTTCTGCAGAGGGCAGCTCTGTGGAGATAGAGAAGCTGAGAATACTGCCTCTCATTCTTATTTCATTCAGCTCATCACTTATGTGTATTTGCTGCAGTGTTATTCCCCATGACTGAGCTCCGAAGGCATCACCTGGCCTTCAGGCCAGCTGCACTTAAAATGCTTAGAAGAGCTTTTGGAGACCTAGTTCTTTTTCTTTGTGAATAAACCAGTCATTTCAGTCCTTTCCCAAAGTGACAAGCACTAGGAATAGACTCCTTTCATTGTGATTAATTTATCACCCTTTGATTTTAAGGCGGTCTGGTTTTTGCAACATTGCCTTTCATTCTTTGATTCAAATCTCAAGTCAATGAATAAGATACATTAACATTATATTCCTGTTGGAGTAAGAGCTCTGTCTTTTAGAATAGTGTTTTAAAAGGTAGGGTGTTTTGAAACTGCCTCTAGGGGATGTTTTGGAAATCTACATTGGGGGCGGGGGTTGTAGAGAATTAGTTGTCACTGTATTTGGTTAGCACTGTTGGCATGGGACAGTTTTGTTAACTTTCAAATATTCCATCAAACTCTTGTGTAAGAAAATCAAATAAACCAAACACCTACTTATGATTTTCAGAGCCTACAACCCAACTCCATTTTACGTATAAACACAAAATACCTTTTGCATAGTTTTAATGTATGCTGAAGTCCATGAATGCAACTACAAAGTAAAAAAACAGCAGAAGATCATACTTTGTTTTGCTTGCATTACTAAGAGCTTGTTTGCCATTTCAGAAAATCCTATCACCGTTTTGGGACATTTTACTTGCCAATATGAGGCACCTGTATTAGCCTTCATTTGTAGTTGTCACTTTCATATGCAATGCTACAAATAAGAGCAAGCACACGTCTACTTCATCACGTCTTCTCTTGTCGTGCCCCTGTGTTGCAGTGCTATTACTTTCCTTTTATTTCTCCTTTATATTTTAGTTAGAACATTGTGTTGATTTTTTAAAATTATGTTGTAGGGGAATAATATTACCTATGAAATACATTTTAGGGTAATTAAGGAGACGTTAAAATATTTGTTATAAAATTGAGTATTGAGGTCTAATAGAATCGAGGACCCTTCCTTTAGAAGGAAATGAGCCCTCGCTTTTTAGGCTGGATCCAGAAAAATGTTGAACCTCAACTCTGTATTTAATATAGGAACTTAAGATAAACTTCAAAGTGTAGAGTGTGCAGTGTTTTCCAAATAATATCTGCTTGGAAGTACAACGTTTCAAAATAAATGGATGATCATATAATTACATCAAATATAATACATTATATATAATTATATATGCACTATATATTCTATGCTTTATATGTATGTATGTGTATATATCTATATACATACAAATGGAGACCAGTCTTGAAAATTCCCTGAGCAGACAAAACCAGTGTAGTCATACAAACAATGCTTAATTTAGCTTATTTTGCAAGACTAACTTGACTTCCATCATTTCTTGCTTATGTCTCTGGAATTCATAAACAGCACTTGAACAATTTGCCAAGGTTTGTATGAGGTAACCACTGAAAATTCTAATATTATGAACAATGACTGGGAAGAATAAACAGTCACTGTCTTCTCACTATATAAGCTGCTTTATAAAAATGCACCCCTGAGTCTCATTCCATGTTTTGGTTTGCAAACTGTCTTTTTAGTATGATCACTATAAACTTTTAGTAATTACTATTTGGTGAGTCATTGGTTTTAATTCTTTTATTTCTGTACTTTTGAAGATCTATAACATATATATATCTTTTGAATTCATATAATATACAAATAATATCAAGGATAATGTATGCAATTGTATGAATACGAACTAAGGTGGATTACTTTCCCTTCATGTTACTGTATGAAATAAGCATCGACACTGAATTCCAATATTCCTTTCCAACCCAAAGGATAAGGCATGCTTTTTAAAAATTACAGCTGAGTTAGCGCAATGCAGAACTTAAGAAAACATCGTTGTCATGCTGGCTTTTCTTCAAGGCCTGTTAACCAGGCCCTCCATTCCCAAGCAGGCCCAACAAGGGAGATCCACACCCCTGGCTGAGGCGCCTGACTTTCTTAGGAAGTTTCCTTCCTCCACCCTAATGGGATCCTGGTCTTGTTTTGTTGCAGTTGCCATAGGAGCAGCCTTTCTTGAAAGTGACTCCCAGTCACTAAAACAAATACATGCAAAGAGCAGAGAAGCAGATTTCGGCCTTCAGTACTTCAGACACCAAGGAATGAAAATAATCTGTGCAATTTAAATAGATGAAATCCATCCCAGCCCCTCCCTCCCCAGGGAATTGAGTGTTTATTTTTAGGTCATAAGCACCACCACCCGGGCTTGCATATGACAGACTGAACGTCCGGAGCAGTGTGTACGTGCGTCTGTTGGACTGCGGGTTTAGAGACCTGGGCTGAGACTGGGGAGCGGGAGAAGCAAACCATCCCGCGCAGGGCTTTTCTTCCCAGCCTCCCAGGCGAGGCCACAGCTCGCAGAGACGGGTTCATAGCAAACCCGCTCGCTCAGCGTCTTCGCCCTCCTGGTGCCTCCGCGTGGCGCGCACTGGAGTGTTGGTCGTACTCGAGGCTGGACAGGCAGGCGGAGCCGGCGTTGTGGGGTGCGCGAGTGGGGCGAGGAGTCCACGGTGATCACCACCAACCCGGTAAAAGAGGCACGCTCTGGGCCCCTGGAGTTGCCCTGGTGCCCAGCACGCTGGTGGGAAGCAGAGGGATCCTGGTGATGGAAGGCGCGTGAGGCCAAGGTCACCAAGGATGCGCGGACGGATGAGGGTGCACCAGTCCGCGACAGTTCTGCGCGAAGAGGGTAGGGGACTGGTCCCAGGGCGGCTGTGCTAACTATATAGAAAAGCACTCTTGCACCTTACCTTGTAAAACGTGGCTTGGGGCATCATAGTCCTAACCTGGTTTTGAAATGCTGGTTTTTAATCGCGTTATGTTATTACTGGCCTTTTATTATTATTACATATAAATATTTAAAAACCGCATTAAGTTATTTAAAAAGTAATAGACTTATTTTTAAGAGCAGCTTTAGTTTTACAGAAAATTTGATCGGAAAGTCCAAAGAATTCCCATATGTCTCCTCTCCCCACCTCAGAGTTTCCCTATTATTAAAATCTTGCATTAGTGCTGTACATTTGTTACGATTGCACCACAATTGACCAATCAATACAGATACATTATTGTTAACTGAGTCCATAGTTTAATTTGGGTTCACTTTTTGTATCGCACTGTTCTATGAGTTTTGAGGAATGCATGTCATGTATCCATAATTACAGGATCATACAGAATAGTTTTAAATGCCCTAAAAATCCCCCTTGTTCCACAAATTCATCCCTCCCTCCTTCACCCCAACTCCTGGCAACCACTGATCTTTTTACTGTTGCCAGGTTTTACTGTTGCCATTTTTTCCAGAATGTTATGTAGTTAGATGCATATAATATATATATAACCTTTTCAGATTAGCTTCTTAGGGACATCCTGTAGCCACACATGGTCATATAAACAAAGTCAAACCTCTCCTCTTGGTTAAATGTGTCAGCAGGCTACTATTACCAAATGCATGCTGGGTTGTCTTTTTGTTTTTTGGGGGGCGTTGTTGTTGTCCATTAGAAGGACACAAATTAGTAGTAAAGAAAATTCCTAATTTTATTTTATTTTACTACTTAATGCTATTTTTGTTGTAAGAGAAAATTGGTTTAAAAAGAGATTTCCTTTGGGGTTTTTCTTTTATTATGTTTATCTGTCAAGTAGACTTTATGTATCTGGCTATAGAAATAAACTGTTACTCGTAAAAAATTATGCTCTATTTTCTATTAGGCTATTTTGTTATCACATTCCATCCTAAGTAAATTCAGATACCATTTCTGATTATCATATTTCAATTACTTTCAATGAAGCAATTTTGAAGGCCTGTTTATTTGCTTTAAAATTTTATACAATAACCTCATAATTTCCCTTTCAGTTTGGCTAACAAAAATGCAGGGAGAAGTTAGATATTTACAGAAAATATTTCAAGTAATTGGGAACAATAGGTGCTTTCACATGTTCACACTTTCCATTTGTAGAGAGGGTAATAAAACCCTAAGTAATCACAGTCAAATAGCCCTCCAGCTGTTTCATTCATGCACATAAATCACATGTTGTCAATATTCCATCAGTCAGATGGGCCAAATAGCAGTAATATATTTATGAAGAAGTCTGTATGACTATTAATAGAATATGAACAAGTAAATCTGAAAGAGTTCTATCTAGACTAAGATGTATTTTCATAAAAGGCAGCCTGAATTCTAACAAAGCAAGAGTTTATTTTTTTGTCCTCTAACCTCTCGCAGTCAACAGAGCAGAGGTTCATCTCAGTTTTCTTGTGACTGGGTAGTCATGACCCCCACATGCTGCTGTGAACTATATTTCTTTGTGAGGCTTAAGGGAGAGGGGCCACCCATTCATTCTTGGCAGAGTCAGAGCCTATATCTTTTCATCAGGGGACAGGCAAAAACCAGAGGACATAGCACCCATGACCTGGCTAGGTGGCTTTAGGCAAGCTGGGTTTAATTTTCTCAGCTGTGGAGATTTATTCCAGGAAATGAGCAAATTTTCTCATTAAAAACACCAAAACTCTATTCACTATTCTGGGATGATAGATTTTGAACCTATTGTTTCCTCTATTGGTACTTTAAGTTTGCGTATTATTTCTACAAAATGTCTCTAATCACAAATGAATTGATTATGCCCAGCTAAAGTGTATGAATTTATGGTCCCTGCTATCACATAAGAATATAAAGAGAACTTTATTTTTTGAGTCCCACATTCTGAGCCTGTGAATTTTTTTTTTTTATTTTTAACATTATTTGTTTTTCAGATTCACAGCAACTAAATGTACTCAAGACTCTCAGATTGCCAGTGTCTTTCAAGTTTTATATTTGGGATTTGGCTGTTGTTCTGGGGAAAGAATGTTTATGAAACTTTCCTTCTAAAGTTAAGAGTACACTGAAATCTAGAGCATATTCCTGAAACACCATCTTGCATTTTGGCCAAATTGTTCATTGGGTTCCCCACCCTTCGTGAGAGCCAGGCCAGGTGTTGACATGACAGCCCAGGAAAGTGGGAGGGAGGAAAGAGATACAGAGGAAGGACGGGCTTCAAGGAACAGGAGAGTAGCGGCTTTGTTCTCCCTCTCACCACTCCAGCCAGGGCCAGCCTCAAAGTAGAGATCACCTTGTTTAACACTGGAGACTACCCAGCTCAGAGCAGTATACCAAAGTAACAAACGTTTATTTAGGGCTTATCATATTCCAGGCTCTGTTGTTACATCAAGCATCCCCCAATGAGAAGATCAAAATATTGAAATAACTTAAAAATCAACCATTCAATAAGGGTAAAATGAATATCGGGATAACCACAGAATTATTTTAAAAGATGAACTAGAATTATATGTATTGATGAGGAAGGTTACCCGAGATATAGTTGAGGGAAAGAGTTTGTTTACAGTAGAGTATGCACACTTTGGTCTCTGTTTTGATTGTTTTTAAAGCATAGATAATGACCAAAGTTGGATTTACAGTGGTACTAAAATTGAAGGCTCAGCAGCTCTAACTCGCATAGGTTTCCTTCAAGACCCTGAACTTAATTTTGTATTTTTCTTGAAGAAGCTCTCCAAAACAGCATAAGTATGAGATACAAAACCTGAATCATTATATACACAACAAGCATTCTCACAAACCTCGGTTATCTTGGGCAGTTGGAGTGTGGAGAATGTATACTTTTCTATCATCTGAAAGCACTGCCTCTTGCTTTTCCTTTACAGTCATCCTTTTTTTCACCCACAAGCCCTGGCAACCCTCCTTGAGTTTCTACATCCTGTCTCAGAGTGAGACAATTCTTGGGCTTTCTAAGCGGAAATTCATTATTCAAATATAGTCGTGTTCTGTTCTGAGAAATGTGCCACTGGGTGATTTCATTGCTGTGTGAACATTATAGAGTGCATTTACACAAACCTACACTGTATGGCTTACTACTATAATTGTATGTGCTGTACTCTTAAATAACTGGCAGTGCATTAGGTTTGTTTACACCAGCATCACCACAAACATGAGTAATGCACTGAGCTAGGACATTATGATGGCTACAATGTTACCAAGTGATAGGAATTTTTCAGCTCCATTATAATCTTATGGGACCACCTTTGTGCATGTGGTTTGTCATTGACCAAAATGTTGTTATGCTGTGAATGACTGTAGTAGAGATTATCACTGTCCTAATTCCCAGCCGGCCTATAGGAGCCTTCTGTCATCATCTGCCTCCAAGGTCTGCTTTTCCCAGTTTTCCTACTGACCAGTATCATGATCTTCCACTTCATTGCCTTTAAGCTATATTACTTTAGTCTTCACACTATCTCTATTTTCTGACCAAAATAAATCACATACACGTGTTTTTAGGACAGAGACTATTTTTTACTAGTGTTACAAATTCTCCAGCACAATAAATTTGTCTAAAATCTATTTAAAACTTAAAGCAAATAAAAACAGCTAGTAAGATTTATAGGACCAGTGACAATGCTTTTACCTTAGATTATGGTGCTTTTTTTTGCATATGTTTTCCTTAAGTGGTAATCTTCTGTGCTCAGAGAAGCTTAGGACTACTTATTGCTATCTAAAATTGATTTTTTGAATCAGCTATACTTTCTTAAGCATCTTAATGTTTTTTTTATTTTGCATTATAAATAAAAATGCTATATTCGGCCAGCAGTTCAGTACAATTGGTAGACTGTAAACTTATCATCATGGAATCAGCACATTAATTACTTGCGATTAAACATCATTCATGTGAACTGAGTATGAAATAAGCATAATTTAACTATATTTTTTATCAGTCCAAACTGCATGTAACAGTTGACCACGTTTTCTTGCAAAGGGATTTTATAAGTAGGTAATTAGGGGTTGGTGTGGCAAAGTGCTTAAAATTTATTATGCTCAACCTCCTTCTAGCTGTCAATTTTACAATTTTGAAGGTACGGCCCTTGTACTCATCATCTAAGCAGATAACTGGTGCTCTAGCCGTCTTGACCATGCTCCAGGCTTGCAACAACATAGGAATAGTAAACACATAACATTTTCTTCATTGCAAAGGTACTACCCAATACTCTCACTTACATCTATACGGCAAGCACCTAGTCATCTGACCAAGTCAATGGCAAATGACAACTAGGGAATGTCCTCTGTTAACTGGATTACAATGCACCAGCCAAAAAATGGAGAATCTTTTACTAAAGAAACAAGGAGAGATCAGACTGGGGGAAGAAATTTGTATTCCCTGCTACTGTCTTAACGAAATAATATCATGACAATTTAAAGAAGTTATATTGCTTTACATAATTCCTTAAATTCTGTTAAAAGGTAAAGCACATACAAATCTGACTTTTTTTTAAAAAAAAGCAAACCTGATTCAATCAGTATAGTAAATGATCAGAATATAGATAGATGCATGGTGTCAGCAATGCACGAATGGGCTGCATTTGAGGAGAGGTTGCTTAGAGAGATCAGAATGTTCAGGGTGCTCCACTGATCCCCATCTGAACAGTTGCACACATTGAGATCAGGAAAGTGCGTATCAGCTCCATGTGTCCGACTACAGAATTCAGTGCTGGAAGACAAAGAAGCAGAAAGTAAGGTTCTTGTCCCAAAAGGCATTTCCATTTGAGCTGGGAAATAAGTTAAATAAATCCTTCAGATTTTCACATATTTACTATACAACAGCTCTCGATAGAATGATAGAAGACAATTTACAAGTCAGTGTGTGATTTTTTTTTTTTTTTTTTTGCAAATCAAATAGTGCTATAGTAACTGCATAGTGATTGCATGTAGTTCTAGAAATGAGGCAATAACTAGAGTATAATTAAAGGAAAAAAAGGTTTGAAAAACAGTGGGTAAGGAAACCCAGATTGCAGGCTGGGAATTAACATTTAATTCTATGGGAATTAACATTTAATGCTATGTGTTAGATGAGGAAGCTGAAGCTCAGATAAGTAATTGTCCATGGTTAAATAGCCAGTTAGGAGAGAGAGAAGAATTTGAATGAAGGTCTGTTCCAAAATCTATGCCTTTCTACTACAGAATTCTGCATAAATGCATTGCTGTCCAAGCCTCACCACCTGGGAGGTTCTGCATGAGGTCACGTTTATACATTCGGATTGCACTAACTCAAAGTCCCTATCACTCATTTAAGAATTCTAATTTTATCCAATGAATCAATCTGCACTGCTACCTGCACAGGCTTCTTCCACTTGGGAAAATGCAACTGCTCTATGCAGACCCCCATTCCCCACCCTCACCGTGATTCTCTTAGTCCTGACAGTTGAGCAGTCTCTTTCACTGTCAGAAGACTGCTCCCTCTTTCTATATTGTACTCAATTGGTTTGGAGCCACAAGGTAGGGAAGCGATTCGGTAGCATAGCAGGGTTGATTAGTACATGTATTTCATTCACTCAAATATTTTTCAAGGGCCTTTGTAAGAGAGAGAGAGGCTCTGAACCTGGCTCTTACACAGATGCAGCTGCTGGTTTAGTGAGAAAAGGCAGACAATAAGCATGATAGTTGATCATTGTGGTAAACGCTTTTAAAAATAAAGAGCACCTTCATAGGGAGGCAATGCAAGAAGAGGAAGTGGCTGGGATTTTTGCATCTAGAGTTCTAATAAGGTAGCTATTTCTTTTCAAAGCATGACTTTTCTTTTTCTTACCCCCAGAGCAATCATTCATACCAAAGTATCTGGGCACATATAAAATGGAGCCAAATGATGCCCTCTCTGGAACTACGATTCTGCTCCAATGCCCAGGCATGGTTACAGAATCCATGTTATCGTAACAGCCTCCTGTGTCCCTCCAGATCAGTGGTTCTGAAACCCGGCTGAGTTATCAGAATTGCTGGGAGATCTTTTAAAACTACAGATGCCTGGGCCCTGCCTCTAGAGGCTAGAGTTAGTTTGGGATGGGTCCCAGCATATTTTTAAAGTTGCCAAATGATTCTAATACGTAGGCAGGGCTGCAAATCACTGTTGTAGAGCAGTGGTCCTCAAACTGGAGTGTGCATCAGTGCTGTCTGGAGGATTTGTCACTGCTCTGCTGTCTGGTTCCCACTGTCTTGCCCAGGGACATGGCCTGGTTGCCTCAGTAAGCTCACTGTGGCTCTTGGTTTTATTATCTATGGTTCTCATACTGAGAGCAGTGATCTTCAACATTTAATGGTCACATGAACCACCTAGAGAACTTGTTAAAATGCAGATGTTGGGTGGTTGCCAGAGGCTGGGGGACAGAGAAATGGGGACTTGTTGTTTTAATGGGTATAGAGTTTCACTTTTGCAAGATGAACAGCATTCTGGAGTTTGGTGCACAACAGCGTGAATGCACTTAACTGTATACGTAAAGGCGGTTAAGATGGTAAATTTTGTGATATGTATATTTTAGCACAATTCTTTAAAAATTCTTTAACTTACTCAGCAGGTGACAGAGCCAGGGGCAGGCTCTCAGAGTCTTCATTTCTTATAAGCTTCTAAGCGACAGTGATGCAGGGGCCACACTTACAGAAGTGAGGGTTTAGGGTGCATTGGGATGACCTGGGGGACTCGGTTTACTGTAGATTCTCCATCCCCATCTCAGAGGTCTTAGTTCAACATGCGGAGATGGGGCTCTGCTGTGGCTGCTATGAATGCCCCACTTTCAGGCATAATCCTTCATGGGCTCCACTTGCAAAGATGAGATAACTTATTTGCAGATGCAAAACTGACTCTCACCTTTTACTTTGGGCCTAAAATAAACGTTTCTGTGTGTCTTAGAACTCCGTGAAGTGCAGTGGCCTGCTCCAGTTCAGAGAGTGAGGAGTGAAAACGGTCTTCAACTGGTCCCAGAGTCTAACCAGCCGGCGCCCTCGTGGGCAGGCCGTGGGTTTGTGGTTGTCTTGGAGCTCCTGTAATAGCACACCCCCAGCAGATCAAACCTCAGCGTTCCGCCGTGTGCCAGACCTACTGGGTAGCCCCGAGGCCTCCCGTCCTATGACGAACCTTCCCTCATCCCATCCATCTCCACTTCAGAGCAGGCCCTAATAACTCAGCAACCCAAACCTACTCCTGGGAAGGAGCCCCAGAGTCCTGCAAAGATATAATAGTTCCTACGTATATGGACCTGTCATGTGACAGAACCTTAGCCTATTATCTCATTTAATCCTTTCAACAACCTGTGAGGCATTTACTGCTATTATTACAATTTTCAGGTGAGAAAATGGAGGCTCTGCTAAGTTAGATAACTTACTCAGTAGGTGACAGAGCCAGGATTTGAAATGAGTTTTCTGGCAAGGATGCCCAAGCTCTTTACAGAGACTGGCTTTTCATGGGCCAGGAATTTGGGCCAAGAGTGGATTGCAGCTCAGGAGCACTAAAAAGCATTGGAGCTGTGACATGTATACCAGGAAAAGAGCTCTCCATTCAAAGTAAGTTTTCCAGCACTCACCATCCCCAGCATCCTTCTCCTGCCTTTCTTAAAAACTCCCACAATTTCTCGTAATCTCTGTAAGAGGATTTCTATTAAAGTAATTTCCACTAACAGGTAAGTAAGGCCTTCCTAGTAAGCAATAAAGATTTAAAAAGAATAACTTGTTGACCTAAATGGGTTCATGGTTGATAGAAAGTATAAGAGCAATTCATGGTGGGGCAGGTGTGCTGGGGGCATGTTGAGGGACTTAACCAGCAGGCAGGCCAGAGAATTTTTAGGGAGAAATGAAAGCGTTTTTTTTCCAACTTGTTTTTAAACTGCTGCTGTGTAGAGTTGGAATCTCTCTTCCTACCTACCCCTCCACCAATACACACACACACACACACACACACACACACACACACACACACGCAATGCAACAGCAACAGCACATTTGGAAAAGATTTTTCTAAGTTATTTTGCCCTTAGGTAAGATCTTTGAGACTAAATGGGACTCTAGTTCATCTGGACCTATATTTCTTTGTTTAAAGATGAGTTTCCATAAAGCAAATTAAAATACAAATATAGTGTAATATAAATTCCCCCATGTTAGTTTACAATTTATTTTTCATTTAAATCCCCTCACCTTGTTCTAAACAGGGATTGAAGATGAGATTATTATAAAGTAGGTCTAAATGTGTATTCAGCATTTATTGAGCACCTATTTGTCAGATTCGTGTTCAGAATACAAAAAAAATCAAAATAAAACGCATGGCCCCAAGAAACAGTGTTCTGTGTGTATATAATGGTCTTGGGTGCTCAGGTAGCCCAGAGGAGGAAACAATACAATACCTGGAAGAGACATTTGAGCTGAGTCCTTGAAGGATGGCAGGTATACATATTTACCAGTCCAGCAAGCAGTACGAGTTTACTAGAACCTTCCAGGCAGAGAGCCAGGGAATGGCACTTGAGAGCCTACAGCAAATCATGGAGCTAAGGGAGTAGGTGAAGAAGCAGCAACATGTAGAGCTAGACCAGCAGGCAGGGCCAGAGAGGCTGCAGGGACAAGTGAAACTGTGACTGTAAGAGGTGTTAGCAGAGGTGTGCAGACTGCGCTAGCCAGAGGCCTGGGGCTGTGAGGGCCCGAAGAGGAGGGAGGATGCTGGAGAGGAGTAGGACAGCAGACGCAGGAGACACCGGACTCGCTGCCACTCAGCTCTCATAACACTACTCTGAACCTGTTGATCCTCCAATCTGGGATCCTAGAGTCAACTGCGATGCCAGAAACGCCGAAGGAAGAGAGAAACAGCTGCCAGAATTGGGGTCTGAAAGGAACATTATTACTGCCTTAACAACAAGCAGTAGAAGTATTACGATTTATCTTTAAAAGTATTAATGCATCTGAAGTGAAATTTGAGTAAGTTAAAGGTTTTTCCCCGCTTCCAGGCAACTCCACTGGTTATTTCTGCAAGTGCTAATGATGACGACTAGGCGTAGGCGAGTGTTCATTCAGCGCGAGGACACGCCTCACCCTCGCCAGGCGTCGCGTTCGCCCCTTTGCAGGCCTTACCTCTCGGTGCTGCTTCTCCCAGCTTCCTCTGGGCTCTGCCAAAGCCACTGTCTTGGCAGCTCTGGGACTATGCAGGGCCCGGCGGTCAGTCTCCGTGCGACAGTGAGGCCGGGGGCCTGATTCCTGTTTGCTGGGACACAGGAGAGCGCAGCAAGTTTTTTCAACCTGTTTCAAACTGCTGGTATGTAGAGAGTTGGAATCTCTCCTCCCACTCACCCTCCACCAACACACACACATATGTGTACACAATGCAACAGCAACAATACAACATTTGAAAAAGACTTTCTAAGTTATTTGGTCCTTGTAAGTTTCCTATGTCGCACGAAAGGCCTTTGCTCTATGTAAAATTACAGAGTGTTTCATATCTTAGATTCGAGATATTTTTCTTCAGATATATGTGGAATATTATTATTAATGGAATATTATTCAGCGATAAAAAATAACAAAATCTTGCCATTTCCAACAACAAGGATGAACCTAGAGAGTATCGTGTTAAGTGAATAAATCAGACAGAGAATAACAAATACATATGATTTTACTTACATGTGGAATCTAAAAACAAAACAAACAAAACAGAAACAAATTCAAACAAAACAAACCAGAAACAGACTTGTAGTTATAGAGAACAAACTGATGGTTGCCAGAGGGGACGGGGTTAGAGGGATGAGTGAAAAAGGCAAAGGGGAATAAGAGGTACAAACTTCTAGTTATTAAATAAATAAGTCATGGGGATATAGTCCATAATATTGTAATAGTTTTGTACGGTGATGAATAGTTAATAGACTTATTATGGTGATGGTATTTAAAGTATATATAAATGTTGATCACTATTGTCCACCTGAAAATAATGTATAATGTTAACTATGCTTTAATTATAGAAAACAGATATTTTCCCTCAACTTTCTAGTTGAAGAAACTGAAGCCCGAACAGATCAAATAACACAGATCTGGTCATATCGGTAGTGGCAAAGCGGAAACCATAAATTAAATCTAACTCTTAGCCAGTGTTTTTCCATTATACCTCCTCTTAACTCCCCCTCAAGCCATTTGAGAAAGAAGTACCTGGAGAAATAAAATGAACAAAGCACAGCTAATCATTTAATAATCAATCATACCGGTTCCTTGATTAATGATAAAATTCCCCTGGAACATCTTATAGGGAGAGTTTCTACTGAATCGTAGCTTGTTCAGATATTTCTTGATTCCTGCATCCATCCCTAAAGGAATGGCCCAGAAGAAAACAAAATTTAAATCCAAAGAGGAATTTTATAGGCATGAGAACTCTTGCCATGCTGAGCATTTAAGCCTCTAAAAATGGTGCCAGATAATATATGTGAAGAGCATTTACAGTTCAGGGGTCTAAGAATCTGCATATACTTTCTAAATATAAAGAAAATATTTCCAAAAAACTGAGACCATATTATGAGAAAAATATTTTGCATTTTTACACATGCAACACAAAATTCACTTTCCTGAATTTAACCTAAAATCTGTGTATCAGACCACCCTTTACCAAAATTACTTTGTTCCGAATGTAAGCTTTAAAAATAAAAGGTGCCTAAAGTCTTAGATGGGAAGAAATTTAACCTGTAAAAACTGGGTCTCTTGTAAATAGTGGCTAACATTAGAAACAAAGGCTACCAGGTCAGGGTTTTGCATTTCATACTCTATCCAGCCACATTCTAAAAAAGAGGATTTTTAGCCACTAGGAAATATCTTCCAAGAGAAAATGTAACTCTTTGCTTTTTAAAAATTCTGATTATACAGTTTATATATACTGACTTTCTGCCACTACCAGGATTACATTTAGTTTTTTTAATTCATCTGAATCATGGTGCATTGTAATTAAATAATTTTTACTTGAAGAGGAAGGTCATACTGAGAAGATGTACATATCTAAAGAAGAATGTCTGTCTTAGCTACTATTTAGAACCAGTTCCAGGAACTAAGCCTAAAGAGATATGTCAGAAGGAAAAAAAATGCTAATTATGCAGAGATGTTTATAATCAACTTTACCTATGATAGAAAAAGCATGAATGAGCAACAATTAGATAGTGGTTAAATAAGCTATTATAGCAATTCAGTTAGAATAATATGTAACTACTAAAAATGATATGTAGGAAAGCATGTAAGAAGCAATCACATGTATTGTACCTCTAATTATACATTTTAGAGTTTATAAATTATTTTTGTATTACATTATCTCACTTGTTCTTCACAACAGCCCCATGAAATAGAAGCTGATAAGAAAACAGACTAGTGGAGCTGAAGTGGTTTATCTGGGGTCACTCATAAAATATTCAGCACATTGACCACAATAATTTGAAAAGCATAGGTACATAGATCACAATTGGAAAGACTATAACAAGTGGCAAATAGTTGCTCTGTTAAAACAAAGTATTTTTCTCTATGGGTATATATGTATGTGTATTTTTTTTTTTTTTGTAAAACACCTTTGAACACTGAAGACTTCTAAGATTATAAATCCTTATCATTCATAAAAGATATGTTCTTCAGCTTCTTTATTAGACATCAAAATCTTGAGAATACCTGTAACATAGGTTCTCTTTGTTTTTCACAGATACGCACACGTCATATGTCTGGCCATACAGATAGAAAGATTTTCTGGGGTGGCCAAACAAGTGGCTTTTACATCAGGCCTGCCTACTCTGTCCCCAATTCCAACACTGCTATGGCCACAAGGGAACCAGCCCCACTCATACTTGCTTGAGGCATTCACTTACATACCCACCTAAGTGATTCCTCTCTGAAAATCAAGTCCTCGAGCCCCTCGTGATTAGACGTTTCCGAGCTGCTTTCAGGAGGGGTGTCCTGCGGTAGCCAGAGTGATTTAATACATATATGTGCTAAAGCTCTCGGCTTGGGCTCCTGGTTTAATATGACCAATCTCTTACGCCAATTATCTGTTCCCTCTGTTTCCCTTTGTTCTCTTTGGGTCACAATGTCTTTTCTAGGACATAAGTATTGGGAATGTTCAATCTGGCACAGCATGGACAATTTCTGTTCAAAAGGCATTTTAAAAGGATTATTGTCTGGCTGTAACGTGATTGTAAATACAAATGTAACCAGAGGAACCGAATTCCGAAATAGCATTCAGTTATGAGTGGGCATTTAGGGGATACAGTGTGTGTGTGTGTGTGTGTGTGTGTGTGTGTGTGTGTGTGTGTGTGTGTTCAAATCCTCAGGTCATATGGACCGAGAATACGTTCAAAGGTCACAGTTTTAAAAACATGGCCTGAGCCCCTAGCCTTTTGGCTGCAGCTGTCTAACTCGCCTTTCTTTCAGAATCCAGCTTCTTAAAAAAAATCGTCCACACACAGTACCTCCGCTTCTTTTCTCTGAAGCGTTCCTGCTTCAAACCCCGACCGCTCCACAGACTGTCCTCCCAGCAACTCTTTGGAGAAGTAGTCGGGCCTAGGTCAGACCTTACGTCAGTGTCACTGCAGCTTTGTGACTCGATCTCTCCCTGCTCTTCTCTTGTCCTCACGACCCAACGTGCAGCGCCCTCCTAAAGCCCCTTCATCTTTACCTCTCCACGTACACTATCCTGGCCGGTCCTCTGTCAAACTCCCACCCTTCAAGTGGGACAGCTCTCAGCGTCATATTCTTCACGTTCTCCAAGATTTCCCCTAAGAGATTAAACTTCAGTTGCCTGTAAGGGTGACTTGCTTGACGTACACACCCTTGTGTTTGTTTTCTGGTTCACCTCTTCATTTCCCAACCCCTGTTTCTGGAGATCACCTCCCAAATAAACAACTTGCATTCAAATTCATGTTGCAAGATCTGTTTTTGGAGGAACCCCAAATAAGATACTGTATTTCTTCTGGGAAGCCCTACTTCCTTGGGATGCTTGAGATGTGGGGCTCCTAGTCCTTCCATTGGCTGAACCCAACCAAAACCCAGGAAACCTGGGTGACACAGTGTACGGCATCAGCTTCTGAGAGAATAGATCAGCACAGAGAATATTAGCGGGGGGTGGGGGGGGGATGAAAGTAGAGGAAATGGCGTGCAGCAAATGGAACATAATCAGCACAGCACTGTTAGAGGCAGACATGCTAGCCTGCCACGCTTCTCTGATAGAATCCTGTGTGGTCATTGTACTATGTGGGCCCCTAGGATTTATGAGGCCTCCATGTATTTATTTCCTGATTTTTCTATAATAAATTCATTTTACTTTTACAAAAAAAATTAAAGAAAGTATATATTAAAAGATGAAAATCATGCTTTTAAGTGAACTGAGTCATCTTTATAAAAATTACACATTATATATTTTGTGACTCTGATTTTGGTCTGCATTTGGATCCATTGTGATTAATCCATGGCACTATCATTAAAATGGCAGTGTCTCTATATAACAGTTACTTTAGCATCTTAGTTCAGGCCCAGATGAGGAAAGAAGCAATCGGCATTGTAATAACACCACTGAACAGCATCAGATTTATGAAAATTCTGCTTAGGGTAACAAATATCAAAACCGAATTTCAAGCCTAGCTTGGTTTTAAATATATTTTATTTATTTCTTTAGGCTAGACAAATCTAAAAATGTCTGGCAATAGACAGGAAAAGGCCAACAAAACCTCCACAATATTTGTTAGAACACGTGTTGCCAGCTCCTCTCACCTGAAAAGAGTTGTTTTCTTTTCAACATATTTTTTAGCTTTAGGTTTAAAACAGATGTCAGAATTCCTAGCTAGAATCAGGCAGGATTTTGCTTTTTTGCTAATGCAATTCATTCTTCTGTACATGAGTGCACATTACACAATACTCACAGCAAAGTTTTCTCCCCATGTAATTATTTCCCTTTAGAACATTGAAGTACAAGGAAAAATCACAACATTGTTAATATTTGGTCTAGATTAAATAAATACATTTGATTATTTTATTGTGGTAAAATATACATAATGGAATATTATCATTTTAATCCTTTTTTGGTATACAGTTGATTGGCATTGACTACATTTGCAATGTTGTGCAATCACCACTATCAATTTCCAGAAAATTTTCTACTTCCCCAACTGAAACTTTCTAGCCATGAAACAATAAAACCCCAGCCCCCACACCCACTCTACCCCGGCAGCTGCCTTTCTATTTTCTCTGTCTCTATGAATTTGACTATTCTGGGTACTTCATATATGCAAAATCATACAATATTTGTCCTTTCGTGTCTGGCTTATTTCACTTACCATAATGTCTTCAAGTTTCATCCATATTGGAACAAGTGTCAAATTTTTACTTTTCTAGGGCTGAATGTTGGTGGATACTTGGGTTGTTCCGACTTTTGCTTTTTTGTGAATAATGCTGCTATGAACATTGAGGTACAAATATTTGAGTCCCTGTGGATTTAATTTTTAATAGAAATCTAATTGCTAACCTGTACGGCATATGTGATTGTATTTAAACCTTCTTGAGAGTCTTTCCTTTTGAAAGGTTAGAGCCCTGAAGACTTTACAAAGAAATCATACAGATGAAATATTTTTATGATTTTGAAACATAGATAGAAAATAGGTACAAACAAGGAGAGTTAACATGAAGGAAATAAAGTGCTGCTTAATGACAGGATATAAATATCAAATGCCACAACCAGTGTAATACACCCTGCATTTCTCCTTTTATAGATATTTATTTGTCTTAGTTTTCAGGAACTGAACGTAAACAAAAGAAACTTAGGGGGCTGGGTTAGAGTGCTCTTAAAATGATACCAATTTTAGTGAAAATTGTTTTATTTATTACTAATTAACTCTTCAAACTTATTCTGTGAGTTTAAGTAAACTTACATTTCTTACTTAGAAGTGGACTTTGTTGGTTTAAAAAAAAAATCTGTGTATGAATTCACAAAGCTGCTATCCCTGGCATCTAGGAACTTTGAGAAAGATTTTGTTTTGGCTTCAAATACTGTCAGATTGTTTTCAAAACTTGAGTGGTTTTCTATAAAAACAGCAAGCACATTCACTTTGTTAGAAGGTGAGAGAAAACAAAACAGATGGTAGGTCAGTTGCACATCAGCCCACATGACACAGAAGGGTGATTCTTAGTTTTAAAACCATGCAGATGAGATGTTCAGTGGAGCAAGTATGTAGCTCAAGCAAGCTTTTTAACTGCAAGCCCCTGGCGCTACTCCTTGTAGCTACGGGCTGAAACTGTTGCTAGGTAACCATTTTGAAATGGACACCTAGCAACTACTGCCATCTTCCTTTTCTGCTCTATCATTCCATGAAGAGACTTATAATTTCTAAGTCCAATATAACATCAAATATCTGGGGTGGGGAGGAGACAAGGAGAGAGAGAGAGAGAGAGAGAGAGAGAGAGGAGAGAGAGAGAGAGAGAGATCTTGGACTACGAGTGCCTATTTATGGAAATACTTTAAAGGAAACAACATGCCGTTCACGAATAACTTCCATTGTTTTATACCCCTAACTTACCACTTGTTAGTGTTTTTATTTTGTGTTGCTTTACATTTTTAGTTATACTTCTTGGCATTTCTCCCAAAATTCAATAAGTGTGTACTTCGATATAAAGGAATCAAAAGGTAAATTTATACTGTTTGGCTCATTTAAATAACTTTCATGAGGATGATGAGTTAATACAAATTATGCTACTCAACAATTATTACTCTTACATGCAAAGACATGATCTTTTCATGAGCAAAAGTCCATTTTTTGCACACTTTTCATTGGCTAGAATTAGTGCTTAAGATAACCTCAGAGTGTCTTACAGGAAGAGTTACATTATGAAAAATTTTGTTCTCATTTTTTGAGGGACAGAAGACTTGGTGGAAGGTAAAGAGCAGGAAGGAAAAGATAAAAGTAAAATCTGTAGTTGAGTTTAGACTCATTGGTGACAGGAAATTCAAAATAAGAGTGGCTGAAACAAGGCAGTAGTTTCTTTTTCTTTGCATGTAAATTCAACTGATATGGTGGCTTCACAATCATAAGAAGATAGGCTTCTTCTATCTTCTTGTGCCCATTGTCCACAACCCTTGTCTTCGACCTTGTTGGGCAAAATGGAGGTTCCACCCACGCGTCATGTCCTATCCCTACCTAGTATGAAAGAAGAAAAGTGAGAAGGGCACACCCCTCCCTTTAAGAACACTTACCAGAGGTTTCACATTCCACTTCCAACAGCGTTGATGTGCACTATGGCAGACTCCACTCATTTCCAAAGTTACTTGGGAAAGTTAACAGTTTCCCGGGTGAGTTTGTTTCATCCATTTGTAATACGGATAGTTTTGGCATATGCTACATCCCATCCTGGGAATCCTCAACCTCTTAAATGACTTATAAATTTGTATGTGTTAAGACGGCTCTTTGTGCTACAAAATTCTATGGGTTTTATCACATATCATTTCAAACATTAATCAATGTCACTTTGATATTATTTTAATAAGTTATATTTTAAAATTTAGTATTTTCATATCTATTTAATATAAACAACAGCCAGTTGCTTACAGTTACACAGCTGTTAAGTGGCAGAGCTATGACTCAAACCCAGATGAGTGGATCATCAAAGCCCCCTTTCTTTCTACTATGCCCTTTTCTTTTTTCAAGAATCTTAAACTCTGAATCTTCTTACATAATAGGGAAAACTTGAGATTTCCTTGTGTGAGATTATTTGCTCTTTCCCTTGTATTGGCATCACACTTCCTAGATATCAGGTCAGGCTTAGAGAGTGGATATGGAAGAGTTTGTTTTCAGAATGGCCAGCTGCCACTGGATAAAAATAGCACCTTGACAACTGATTTGATAATAGATCAATGAAAGGGCAAAGACGAGACAAAATTGTGGATGGGACCTCACGAACGGTCAACTATAAGCCCATCCCATCATCCACATTTCTTTCCCCTTCTTGTATTGATATCTTGATGAGTCAGCATTTATTTGCAATCTCTGCTACTTTCAGCTTCCCAACAACTAGCTGACATTTCCATCTGCCTGTCCCTGGCCACCTCATTACCCTGCTGTGACCTCTCACCTTGAAGTTCATACTGTACCCAGTGAGGTTTCTCCCCTCCTGTTTAATGATGGCTGGTGGCTGTGGAGGTTGAAAGAAGGTAGAACTTGTGCTGTGGCAAAGGAGGGAAATGAGTATTGTGTCAAAGGTTGCTGTCTGAAGAACATAAGTGACCTTTGCATAAAAACTCAGCTAAAATTCAAAATAACGCCATCGTATTTTCTCTTCCCTGGCCTACCACTCCAGTGCATTCTGTGGCGGAGACTGTTAATTGTTTTCCTTGATCAACTCTTTTCTTCCTTGGTAACAGATGCTCATGGCCATCTAGGGTAATGTCTTTCAGACTCTGGAAAACTACTCTAGTTGATAAAGTTGCCTCCCACAGGGTACAGGCTAACAAATTTAGATACTGCTATACATGTGTCCTGGAACTGATCAATTAAATAAATGAATGGTGGATGGTGGAAGCCAGGTTTCTCATGGATGGAGCAAGGGAGGGTGGCTAGAATGATCCATGTGGTATTGAATAAGAGTTAGAGACATCTGTATAAACTCGGGTTTTGCTAAATATAGATTCAAATGATTATATATAGAAACTTTTTATGCATATATGTAAATATGAGGGTTGGTGTGCGCACATATAATTCCTTTGTCTTTCAACTGAAAAGCCGAGATATCCCAGTAATAAGCATATTTATCACACAGATCTTGATTTCTAATACCATTCTCTAATAAAAGGAACCAGCGTTCCTTAAAGAAATGATTGATTCTAGATCTGGGTCAGGAAATATACAAAATGAGCATGGAGCATTTTATAGAGCCAGAAATTAAGGAAGTGCTGGGGAAACACACACACACACACACACACACACACACACACACACACACACAATGAAGATGTCAAAGAGACAAGGAGACAATGGCAAGAGTCCCCAGTGGCCAAAGTTGGAAAAACTGAACAAGAAAATAAACAAAGAAGGATTTACTGGATTATAAGACAACGTATTTTTTCAACCCTTGAATTCATACTGATAGAAATGACTGAATAAATAGGAACTTTAAATAATTTATGTAAATATTCTGCCCTCAAGAAGGTGGGCTGTAATTCCCTTCTCCTTACGTGTGAATGGTGCATTGTGACTTCCTTCTAAAGAGTACAAAATGCAGAGGGAGAAGAGAGCAAAGTCACTGTAAAATTACAGTAGAGAAATCTGACAAATATTTTCCCAGTCAGGTGATCAAGGTTAATGTCAACAATCATAAGACATGTTAATAGTAAATCCCTTTGACATGATGTGATGAAGATGGCATTCTACTTCTCTGGTCTTCCTCTCAAGAACATTTAATCCCAGTCTAATGAGAAAAACATTAGACAAACCCCAAATATGGGACATTCTATAAAATACCTGACTGGTACTCCTCAAAATTGTCAAGTTCATTAAAAAGAAAAAAAGTCTGAGAATCTGTCACAGTCGAGAGCTGCCTAAGAAGACTTGATGATTAATGAAATGTATCTAGTATGGGATCCTGGAACAGAAAAAGCACATTACATAAAAACTAAGGAAATATGAATAAAACATGGACGTTAGTTAATTATAATGCCTCATCATTAATATATTAGTGTATCATTACGTTAATTGTAAGAACTGTATCATACAAATGTAAGATGCTAATAATACAGGGGACTGGATGTGGAATGCTTGGGAACTCTACGATCTTTGTAATTTTTCTGTAAGTCTAAAACTGCTCTAAAATAAACCTTATTTTTAAAACAACGCTATATAAAAAGGCCTTGGCACACTGTAAACATGTGGTACCTGTGTGTTGACCTGAACTAGTTGTGTTATTGGTACAATTTCCCAAACGGGGGGGCAAATGGCTTCCCTGCCCTGGGAATTCTGTGTAGGAGTTTGCATTATGGGAATTTCTCCAAATTCCTGTGGAGTTAGTTTCACTCCTGAGAGGGAGGATAGAACATGTTTTTAGAAAAAAACAAACAGCCTTTAAAAAAAAAATCTAGAGTCTGGAACAGATATAGACTTGAACATCAGAGAGCAGGGGGTGACATGAGCACAAAGCTAATGTTGAAACTGACTCACTTCACAGAAGATAACAGAGACTAGTGAGCTGACTGATTAGTCACACCACTCTGCTCTAATTGTGATTACAAAAGCCAAACTGTTTTTATGGGCAACACCCAATGAGCCAGACTAAACAGGAGGAATTAAGGGAGTTTTTTGGTAATAGGAGTGTTGAATGATGACACTAGCCTCTTGCTTCAGAGAACCAACACCAAAGGCAAGCCCAACAGCCTGGAGCCAATATAGTAGAAAAAAAGGGCTTTCTAAGAGCTTAAGTAATCAAGTGAATAGCAACCCAAGAACCACTGCCAGAGAGGGAGGGAGGGACTCAGGAGAACTGGAAGCAACCAGCAAGAGGCCGAGGATGAGCCACTGAGAGAGGCAGGGTTTCTCCTCCCTGCTTTTAGAAAGCTGACTTACGTGTGTTTTTTTGGCTGATTTTTAAAAAAGCATTTCCTTTTCCTCATTTTGTATATCTGTTTTTCTGTTGCCTTTATTATCATTCACAATTAAGCAAGCAAGCAACCCAAATAAGTCCCAAATGAACTTAATAGAAAACAAATGAAGACCATATACGGGTGTAACTCTTATAATGGTTTTGTTCTGGAGATTTGAATTGTTAAATGTAATAACTACTGTGTTACTTTCAGCTGAGGAATTAGAATGGGTAGAATTTCAGGCCTGAAAAACTAAATTCATTTTTCTGCAAATAAAAATAGTTGATGAAAGGACACATCTCCAAAATAAAAGTAGACACATTTGAAGTGAATTTTGTTTATTACTAAGAATTATTTTGGAGGGAGTATTTATCATACAAATGAACACTTTGGTCCTATATGGCTCATGGAGCATGTCAAAATTTTTTATAATAATGATTATAGTTCACATCTTTATAGCATGTTACATTTTAAGGAGTATTCATATACTTTATCCCAATTATCGCCTTGACATTTTTTTCATCTTGCCCAATTTAATTTAAATCTGAAGATACGTAAAACTAGATTCTTCTAAGAAACAACCCCAGGGTGAAGAATACAATCAGATATTAACAATATGGAAACAGTTTAAGATATTTGGAATTATAGCAAAATCTAGAAACCATTATATCCATAGTCCTCTGTCTTTGCCACCTTCCTGGACTCCATTGTCATGTTGTATCCGGAGATCTATGAACTGAGCCTTTTCTATGACAGTCTCTATCTTGGCTGAACTTCAGAAGTTTCTTTTAAAAAATCACAATGCCCAACCCACCCCAGATCAAATAAATCAGTATGTGGGGGGTGAAATCCAGGTATCAGTATTTGTAAAGTTTCCAGGTGGTTCTAAAATGCAGCCAAATTTGAGAACCACTGTCCATATATATATATATAAAGATTTCTTGATAAAAAATGGAGTTATGTGATCCTTCTAGTATCCTAATTTTGGGGTCTTATCATTTCTAGTAATGTTTGAAGAATCAAAAGTAAAATTAGACTTTGAGAAAGTCTTTTACAGATATTGCACATGAGATTTCGCCCACATTTGCAATAGATTTGGGCTGGTGTAATCCATTCTAAAACCAAATGAGGGATGAGCATTAACTAAGCGAATTGGTAAGTTATTCATATATTTCTGCTAAGATAGCAACTTTGTGAATTACTGGATACAGATTGAGGAACAAGTTCTTGAGAGAACATTTACAGTAACTGAGTCACTTGCTGTCATGGCAAACTGAATTCTTACTGAGAGGCTTTCAAATTCAGGAATAGTAATACTTTTAAATGAGTTGTAACAAGCACAAGATATGAATAAATGACTTGGGGAGTCAGTGCTTAAGACTTAATATCCAAATTATTTTCTCTAAATCTATCTCTGACATTGACTCACTCATTGTTCCTTAGGGATTTAGTTTTTTTGGTACTTTAGTTTTTCATCTGTAAAATGAGGTATTAGTATCTGTTTCATGGAGGTATTAAAAGAATTATTTATAATGTGCTTTGAAGACGAAAAATACATGTAATTAAATTCCATGAAAGTTCCCATAAATGTTGCTGAATATATGACTGAAGTTCATTGTTCCAACTAGAAGTTAGACTCTCTTTAACCATGTTCATTTTCAACTCTTTGTCCATTCATTGATTCAACAAATATTCAATTGTGATCTGCCATTTGCCAAGGCCCAGGCTATTTAGTGGTGAAAAAAAATTCCCTTTCCTCATGAAGTTATAGTTTTGTGTGGGGAAAGAGACAGCATACAAACAAACAAACAAACAAACAAACAAACATATACCAGATAGTGGTAAGTGCTTGGGGAAGGGTAGGAGGAGATGGGTAAAGGAACAGAGAGTTAAAAAAGGTGGGAGCAGGAATCTAATTTAGTTGCAGTGGTTAGAGAAGGTCTCTAGGAAAGATTATAATAAACAGTTGGGGAAAAGAGGTTCATGCAAACATCTTAGGAGAGAGATTTCCAAACAGAAAGACCATAAGTAGAATGTGTTCCAGATCTTCAAGAATAATACAAAGGCTATCGCAACTAGGAGAGAGTGAGTGAGGGGGTTTATTTTAAATTAATATCAATCCATGCATCATAAGAGTCAAAGTAATACACCTAGACTTCTTTTCCAAGTATATGATGATGGTTTACACGTCAGCACAGGAGTTCCGAAAGGGGAGTCCTAGACATTCTTTTCTTTGGCAAATATTTATTAATACCCATTATTTTCTAGATTTAAAAAAGTAAATTTGGTTCTCAAGAAGTGTATCAATTAGAGAGTATATGCATAAGTTCATCCTCAGTTTGGATAAGGAAACAATTAAATTAGTGTTGTTTGTGTTAGTTTTTAGGCAGATTCTATGGTGATGCTATGTCATTTTTTTAATCTAGCGAAGTTGCATAGTAAAAAAAAGTGACTTCTAAAAAATAATGATACTGGAATGAGACTACAAAGGAATAAGTTCTATTTTCTCTATCTCAGACAAGTCACTTGATTAATAAGATCATTCAAAGAACACAGTGAATTCTTTCTCCAAGTTTATCTTACAGACTATAGTACTGAACGAGGAAAACATAAGATGTTTATAATCAAAATAATAAAAAAAATTTAAATATAATGAGTATTTTAGGCAAACCAAAAAGTATAGAGAATAATATAATAGAAAATGCATTTTGATAAAAAATATTTTACAATCTATATTTTGGTTTCATTTAACAGTTAACAGCAATTCACTGCTTATAGCTTTGCTCTTTCTCTCTCTTTTTTTTTTTTTAAATTTAATCAACACATGGCCAAACTTGTTTCATCTATAGCCAAAAGACAGATATCATATCATTTTATCTGTAAATATTTCATTATGTATTTCTAAAAGGATAAAGATAGTCTTTAAAAAAAAATCCAGTACTTCTTTTATCCAGCCAGTGTTCAAATTTCCCCTATTGTCTTATAATTTTTTTTTTAGGTCAGTGGATTTTCAAAAAATGTGATAAAAATATATATAACCTAAAATTTACCATTTTAATCATTTGCAAGTGTATTCGGTGGCATTAGTACATTCGCACTGTTATGGAACCATCAGAACTTTTCCATCTTTCCAAATTGAAATTTCATACCCATTAAACATTAATTCCTAATTTCTCCTCCCTTCCTCTCTGAGAAGTATGACCATCATCATTCAATCTTCTGCCTCCATAAATTTGACCAGTGTAGGTACCTTGAATAAACTGAATCACATAACAGCTACCCTTTGTGATGGCTTATTCCATGAATAAGGTTTATCCATATCTCAGCGTGTGTCAGAACTTCATGCCTTTTTAAGGCTGAAAAATATTTCGTTGTGTGTATGAACCACATTTTGTTTATGCAGTTGTCTCATAATTCTTTTCAACTGTTTTATTTTGGTCTTTATTTGCAAATTCACTGAATTCTTTGGGGGCAAAGCCACACATGAAACATGTGGTAGTGATATTTCTCAACCCAAATTGATGAGGAATCTAAGAATCAAATGAAAGAATTTAAACCCTTTGTAAGACCTTTATAGGAGCTCTAACAATCCAAAGTTAACCACTTTAAAAATAAAAAACAAATGAACTGCTCTCCACAGTTACAGGGCCAGGCTGTTCTTTTGTTTAGTAGATACGATATCTGTCATGTCATTGCAGAGAGTCCAGAATCAGTGAGATTGGCTCCATGTGCCCGACATGGCTGGTCGGGAAAGAAGACTGTGCTCTGGCCCTTTGACACTGCCAGGATTCATTCCCAGACAGATTTCCCAATACACCTGAAGTCAGCTTGTAGAGCAACAAGACGATGTGTCATCATTAAGTCACTCATAGTGTAGTCTCTTGAAATAATAGGTAAATGTCAGACCAATGTGAATAGATAATTCACTTATTGACATCAAGCTGGAAATTAAAATCTGAAGAATCTGAAATTTATTATAGTTAATTATATATTGATGGGGTTGGGGTCTTGGAATTATAGTTCTATGACTTTTCTCAACTTTTTTTCAACTGACTCTTTAAAAGCATATTAATGTCAGCATCAAGATCATATAGTGATAATACTATGAAGTCATTCTTAACATATATTAATCTTAAAATATTTTAACCAGATCAACTAAACTATCAAATTGTGTCAAATTTCACATAATGGCAAAATTTCAATCACTGATGTAAATATACTAGATGGTTAGCTATTTTACTAAGTTTTTTTTTTTTTTTTGTAGCTCTTGTGTATGCATACATATACAAACCCCTTGAAGCAAAACTCCTTAAGTGAGAGAAGAAATAATATTTACTTCACATTGGAGTCTGGCCTCATTAGTTTGAAGTCTGAGTAAATCTAACATGGTGTAAAATAAAGTTTTTCAGTAAGGTAAAAACACTACCCAAAATATGCATAAATGGAGAATCATAGAATGTTAAAGTTTAATGATATTTAAAGATTTTATAATCCAGGGGAGCATATTTCTTTAGATTCATGAATTAAGAACCTGATGAAAGCTATGGATCTTCTCCCTAGGGAAAAAAACCCACATAATTTGCTTATAATTTCATTTGTTAATGAACCTTCTGATATCCATTGTCTGGCTCCAAATTAAGCATTAGATGTAATTCGACTTCCCTTTATAGTTGATGAAATTGAGAATCATGGTGACTATGTGACACACTTATCTCTGTAGAGTGAGGTAGGTTTCTCTAGTGCTGAATTCTCCTTGGGACCTTGGTCTCATTACTTGCCATTGACCTTGACGTCTTTATGCATTTGCCTACTTCTCAGTGGAGCAAGGAGGATGGGTTAGAGAAAGCTGGTGTTAAAAAAGGGGGGTAGGGCAGAAAACTCTCTTTAGCAATATTAAAGTTAAGCAAAGGCAGCATTTTCATAACTTCATCTGGGTCAAATTTTTTTGCAGCTAAAAGTGAGAGTTCTGGAAATACTTTGTATTGTAATACTAGGCAACCATATTCTCAACATTGTTGGAATGTATTTAAAAGTCCCCAATTTTATGAGGCTCATGCAATTAACTTGGAGAAACTGCACATGTTGAATCAGGGTTGTGTTAAGGCCAAGAAGGAAGCTTAGACTGATATTCCAGGAAAGACGGGTATTTCCTTGTGTTTGTATTTGCTCTCAAACAAATCACAAACTGAAATGTAGGAATGTAACATTAAATACAACAAATGTTTTTTTGTGATTTCTTGAACAAAATATATGTACTTTTTTGCATGACTTTCTTTTGAAATATAATTTACTCTCATGATAAAGACAATACCTATTACAGAAAATTTGAAAAACAAAGAAGAAAAGAAAATGATTGTAATCCCAGCAAGCAGAGATAATAACTACTGACAAGTCAATACATCCACTTTCAGGCTTTTTTGTATGAATGTACACTTACAACACACATACACACATATACATATATATATGCATAACCTATGTATGTATCTATTTACATCAAAGGTAGGTCATGTTTTATTTAAAGAACTGTATCTTCATATTTTCAACAAATGTTACAACATAGGTATTTTCAAAAGTTCTTAAATTTTCTTGGGAAACAAGTTCTAATGGCCATATAGATTCTATCATATATGCACACCAACATTTACTTAACCATTACTCTACTGTTGGATCTCAGGGCATTTTCAATTTTTCCCACTAAATATCCTTATTTGTGGATCTTTGGGTACACCTCTACTTCTTTAGAGCAATTTTCCAGGAACATTTCATTAGGATTTTTCTGTGTATTAAATGATTTATACAAAGTTGTACCAATACACTCCTAGCTGTAATATTGTGGAGTGCCCTTAATCCTTATCCTTCTATTAATAGTGTATGTTTAATTTTTTTCTTTATTTTCATTGTATCTATATGAGATGATGGATGTTAACTAAACTTTTTGTGATAATCATTTTACAATATATGTAAGTCAAATCATTATGCTGTATACCTTCAATTTATATAGTGATGTATGTCAATTATATCTCAACATAACTGGGAAAAAAATATGATTCAGTAGTTATACAAAAGAAATCTATGCCAGTTTGATGGGCTAAATATGGTATGCTATTTTAATTTGCATTTCTTTTATTATCCTTGAGATTAAACTATTTTTTTATATTTTTATTATCTATCTGTATTTCTTTTACTGTAAACTGTTTTCCTTGCCTGTTTTTTTTTTAATTGTGGTACTTAACCATTTGCAGATTGATTCGTAGGAATTCCTTATATAACTTAAACATAAACCCTACGTTACGTGTATTGAAAATATTTCCTGTCTATCATTTTTTTTAGCTTCCAATGGCACTTTTTTCCTCTAATGTATCATGAAATGTCAATTGTGCCCCCGAGTTGTTCTGAACTGAACTGCTTTGGGGCACGCCTCATCACGTGTATTTGGTGGGATAAATGGAGGGGACACATACAGAAGGTTTGGGTGTTAGAGCTGAAGTTCTGAGGTTGATATCCTCAGGACCTCTGGTTTCTCCCAGATAGTCCCATTCAAATTGCTGAGATTACATATCTTCTTAACAAACATACCAATTTTAGTTTCAAAAATGGTTGTAATACAGAATCTGGTTGTGTCAATTTGTGTCTTTTTAGATGTTTTCTAGACTGACCTCAAGCAGTGTTAGGTGGCTGGCTGCAGTCAGAAGGGCTTCTGGTACATAATTGTATTCTTACTCCACTTTTCTCTCTCTGCTTTTGGCTAGGCTGCCTTGGCCTGAAATCTCTCTCCTTCTTGCTCTCACTGCACTTCTTGAAAGGCTGTAAAAACTGAACACACTTTAACATATTCTTCTTTGTTTCCAGGACTACCTACTTCTCACCCCAGCTGCTTTGAAATAACTACTTTCTTTGATGATCTATAACTTATAAACTCACTTCCAGATAAAAACTTATATGCTAAGATTCTTTTGGTTTCAAAGACAAGAAACCAATTCAAGGATGCTTTAGCAAAAGCTGGGGATTTATTGTAAGTCTTCAGGAAATGTAGCTAAGACTCAAGAATATCAGGCAGGAAACCAAAATGTTGCTGGAAATCCAAGAAATATGCCCTCTCATATCTGTTATCATTTCATATCTGCCTTTTTATTTCTTGGTGGACTGATTTCTTCTGCTCCCAAGTTCCTCTGGTAATCTAGAGAAAGATGCTTGTGGTTTCCAATTTAACATCTGGGCCCATAGAAAAACTGACTTTCTTATTCTCAGTCCTGAAGGATAGAATATGCCACTTTGGTATATGCCACTTTGGCATAAGGATTATTTTGAGCTGAAGGCAATTAAGAAGAAGTAGATATAAGGAAAGCAACCTGTCTTCCCTTATTCTCCAAAAACCAGGGCATAAATTTGTAAAGATATCCCTCCTTCCTTCTCTACCAATCAGGACAAAAATGTAATCTCTTTAGATTCTTATCAGTGGAGAAGGCACTAACTTAAATGTGTATAAGATGCACCTCCATCTGCGGGCCCCACTACAGACCAGCCTCCCACACACATTTCTTGTATCTTCAGCTGAAGATGTTATATAGGCCAGAGTTCTAACCCACCACTTTGAATTATTCATTTTCTCCTGATTATCTGTCATGTATACTTGAGGTATGCATGTTAATAAACTTCTCTTTGTTTTTCTCTTGTAAATCTGTCTTTTATTACAGGAGTCCCAGCCAAGAACTCAGAAGATTAGAGGGAAAATGATTTTCTTTCCCTACAATCCCAAATCCCAAATTCTAAGGTAGGGACTTTGACCTAGTGTCAATTAAGTGCCTAACTTGGGTCTAATTAACTGAAAGCAGGAGTGTGGGGTCACATTGTAAAAGTGGTTGTTGGGAGCCTACTGCGGGGGTGGACAGGGAGCAAGTTAAAAGGACCACTGTGAATTTACAGATACAAAAAAAGTCACGCATCATATTAAGTGTATTTTAAAAAATTATGCCCTATAACTTCTATCACAGATTTAATGTTATATAACAGGAAATTTAAAAATAAATGAATCAATTTTAAGATTATCACCTTCAAGAAGCTAAATACTGAAATTTAAGCAGAAAACCCGTGTCTAGTCCCAGTTAAGTTTAGTTGTTTGGCAGAGACAAAGCCTCTGATACAATAATGACAATCTGTAGGGGCATGTGATTATGTCGAATGCAGCATAAAACCTAAAGGGTAGCAGAATATGCCACCCCAATATATGACTATAAGAGTTCAGGACATGCCACCCCAAAATATGCTACTTTGGCATATTAATTACTTTGAGCTATAAGCACTTGAAAAACAGGAAATGCAGGGAGAGGCCTTTTCTCTGAGCTCCCCTTATCTACCTAAACTAAGATCTTCCAAAAGGAACTCAATTGTCATAAGTTCCCCCCACTCCCTGCAGGAATGTCATTAACAGGCAGGACCGATGCATCACAGGAGAGGAGACTAGAAGTTGATACTAGGCCAGACACACTGTTACCAGCTATCGGACCTCCCATCTCTTCTAAGGACCT
Organism: Eonycteris spelaea; assembly: GCA_003508835.1. Classification (NCBI taxonomy): domain Eukaryota; kingdom Metazoa; phylum Chordata; class Mammalia; order Chiroptera; family Pteropodidae; genus Eonycteris; species Eonycteris spelaea. Next base: position 4,552,717 of record PUFA01000043.1, on the reverse strand, counting down.
ATTCATCCTCCCTAAAAATCTTTTACTTTCCCCTAAGACGCCTACATCCCCTCTCCTCTGCCCTATTAATATGGTATTTAACCTAAATTTTAAGCTACCTTGGGGAGTTAGTCATCTTCCCCTGGGTATTTCCCATGTGTACATGAGGTATACAGTTAATAAACTTCTATTTGTTTTTCTCTTGTTAATCTGTCTTTCATTATAGAGGTCTCAGCCAAGAATTTTAAAGGGTAGAGGGAAAATTATTTTTCCTTCCCTACAAACTTAAACTGCTAGTATGAGGCTTCTATAATTTTTCCAGTTCACTCTGAAGCATATTTTCACTTAATTTGTACATCATGGTAAACTTTTTTTAAATGTATATAAAAACACCAGAGGAAGGAAAAAGAATAATGAATTTAATATTCTATACTAGAATTAAACCCAAACTCCTACTATATAACTTAACATTCTAAGTTTTGACAACGTAAATTAAATGTTAATATGATTGTATTCAAGGACAACCACAACCATGGGACAGTATTCAGTATTACCTTACAGGGGAAGGGAAGGGCTTCCTCAAATTGTTTAATACCTGAAGAGCCACCGTAGTTAGAGAACAAAGGAATAAAGCTGAGGAGCCTGCTAGTTACTTCGACTGGACCTTCATTAAATCTGCTCTGAGAATTTTGAAATAGACAGTATATTTTTAACTTGTGAGAGGATCAAAGCTTTTGAAGATTGCCTTAATTAATATTGGACAAATGCTTTATTTTTAAATCTTGATGAAGAGAAACAGAAGCTTTTTCAAGTAATCTTGTATCCAGGCACCCTGCATAGGGCCTTACATAAAATATATTGAATTCATAACGAAGTTACGACCAACTGTGATCCTTATATAACTGCACTCCATAGTTTTTCATTATTTTAAGGCATCTCACCATTTCATAGGATGAAGTATAGTAGGTAGGGAGTCAGATTTTATTGTTCTATTCTACAGAACAATAAACAGAAACTTTTTTTTTTTTGCTACAAGAGTAATAAGCATCAGAAGGAACAAAAATGGTAACTTTGTTTTTCTATCTTTTGAAAAATACATGGCTTTATAATAATAATAATACAAATTATAGTTCTTTAGGAGGACTTTCACATTTTTGATACTATGCTGTGCTTTATGCTATGTGTTATACTATGTCACTGAAGACTGTTTTTATTTTAGAAATTATTTACACAAGATTTATTTTTTTAATTTTAGAAAGGAGGATGTGATATCCCTGTGTCATTATTTAAAAGCTAAAAGTTACCTAAATTTGTTTTAAAAATGGGAAAGATTTTTCAAAACTGTGCAGACAAGAAGGTCTTAAATCATTTTTTTCATTGTCACTAAATCTCATGAATAAACATTACGTTTTAGACTAGTGACTAAAACTCCGCTTGCATGGCTATACAGTTTGTGTACTGCACACCCCACCCTTGGAGGGTGAAATCACCTGTGTGTCGCTCACCTGCAATGGAGCAGCTAGGTCTGCTGGAGGGGTGCCTTGCTCTGCCTTTCACAATGGAACCCACAGGCACCTTTTTCAAATAAACACCATATGGTGGGTGGCTCCCTGTCGATGGCTTATCTCCAGCATTAGGCCCCAAGTGGGGGGATCATCCTCTCTGGTCCCATCTTCCCTATTTCCTCCTCCTGAACATGCTTTATCTCAAAGTGCCAAGTGTGCTATAGTTAGCTGCATTTGTCATAACTATTTCACAGATGTTCTTCATTTAACTTTCATTGAGATGATTTTCCTTCTTTTTCTCAGAAAAAGGATGTTTGTACCAGGATTGGTACTGAGAACAGTTGGGAGTGAGGTGGGGGGCTCAGGGACACTGCTACTCACAGACTTTGGGGGCAAGTTCTGGAACTCTAGGTGACATTGTGACCAATCCTTTGGCCTTCAGTGAAATAGTCTGGATCCTTTGGAATAGCTTTAGCCAAAGTACTTCAACGGATGCTAAAAATACATTGCAGTTTATTCTCCTCAGTAGGGAGCATATGTGTTCCCACTTGACCTGGAAACACGAAGAGAGCCAATGTTAAATTTAATGCTGCCCATTCCAAGATAAATTTGTTTTCTGTAGAGCAAGGGGAAGAAAAAACAACAGACATATTGGTATGATTTTGCCTTTGCTCGCGGGGGGAGTCAGTGCCTTGAACATATTTTTTATGCTCTCTGTTGGTTGTTAAGTGATCACTCTCCGACTTCTCAACCAATGCTGATATGAACTGGCTTTCATGCAAATCACGGTGAGTCCAGAGCAGATTTATCAAATTTAGGGAAAGGAGGGTGAGGAAAGCTTAATTTTTTTTACTCCCCAAATATGTCATAGTATTTGTACCTAATCTTAGCTTGATAATTTAGTCTTCTATCTTTTTCTTTTTTAATACTCTTCTCAAAAGACAGAATCTGAAACGCCCTTTAATTGGAGTACAGGTTTTATGTACAGGTATTTGATGCTTACTCTCTAAAAGAAGCAAACAAAGAAACAAATCAAATACCACTTATCGACAAATGACAAAGAAATTCTGTTTCCTGCTGTAACATTTAATAATAGATGTTAAACCCAGTTAATTTTATTTGGGGATACTATTTATTTAGAGCTTTTGGTTGCCCGGTAAGTCAGTCTTTGATACATATTGTAAGAGCAAAGTTCACTTTCTACCGAAGATGGGTGTAAGCCCTGCTCTCCAGCTGGTACCACTTCTCTACAGCTTAAAACACAGTCTGCTGATGGTGAACTAAGACCCTCCACCCCCCATCCCACCCTCGAGAAATAGCACAGTGATTAAAACATGAGCTTTGTACCCTGCCTTGTTTTGAGTCCGGATTCTGCCACTCAATAGCTCTGCCTTCCTTTTTCCCCATCTGTAAAATGAGGATAATAATAGAACCTACTATTCAAGGCTATTGTGAAGATTAAATGAAATAACTGCATGACAAGCATATAGCACAGTTCCTGAGAGCATAGAAAACCTCTAATACATGTTAGCTATTATTAGCAGTGATTATTCTTAGATAACAATCATCCCCCCTATCAAGAGTTTAGACAACATGACCTTAAGATCCCCTGTGGTTAAACTGTCTTATGTAAAATTTTAAGGCATTATATCTAATATTCTTTGGAACAAGCCTAAAACCTTTTTGAGGGATTTCCCTTCCTTCTCCTCTTTCTGACTTTCACTTGATTCCCTCCACTTCTTTCTCCAAAAAAACCAAACCAAACCTGATTAAAATCATGGGGTGAGATTTTTCTCTTACCTTTACCCAGCTAAGAGGGAACATTTTTGTTGTTGTTATTTACTTAAAGCAAAATAATAGCCAGATCTAAAGTTACAGGAAAGGAGAAATGGGGGAAGCCCTTTCTCTCTTTTCATGATAAAGAGCGTATTCTTGGCCTCTTCAGACTTCATGAGAGAACTAGGTAAATTTCCTCATGAAATGCTGTAACCCAGCTCTGGGTCTCATTTGCACAGAAGGCATAAGGGACAGTCAAATTTCCTTTCAAGACTGGACAGGTGGTTTCCATACTCCTAGTTAGAACCTCAAGTCCATGAAATGTTGTCTCTAATAAGTGAGTAAGCATTTACTAAGTAAAATTGAACTATTTCGAAAGTTTAAAGCAACTGAAACAAATGAAAGTGCTGCATTTCTAGGAAGCAGAGCTTTCTGAACTCCAGAGGGTAAGAGAGAACAAGATAAAAGGCTCTTTTAAAGACCAAGGTTAACTGTACTAGTTTGCCTTGGTTTTTAGCTCAAAATGTCTCCTATGCTAGAAAATCTCCCTCAGCCTTGTACATATGGGATATTTGGTCACCCTAAAATAGAGACTTAAGTTGTGGTTAATAAAATTAAAATTTAGTGGAAACGTATACTTATGTAATTTCCCAAATTATATATCTTTAGTAGAAATAAACTAATATAAATGTAAGTAGAAAAAGCATAATGATTAAATACTTTCATAGGAAGTTATCCATTTCTAGGCAATCCTGGCCAGTGTATCCATGGAGTTATAGCAGTTCATTTGGGAGCTCTGATTCTAATTCCAAACTTGATTCATACTAGGAAATAATTAGCCTTTAGAGGGCTCTTTTTGAAAACCCAAACCTTAACGTGACACCACATATCCTATGGGCCAAGAAAGGAGTTTTCCAAAGGAAGTTGCTTAACATTTTCAATGATGGGAGGTCAAGGGAAGAAAAAGGTAAGCTGACCTTCTTCGAGAGAGCAGTGCCGATGGCTTGGTGGGGATGGAAGCCAGATTACTGGGCCCAAGGAGGAAACCAGTGGAGAGGGGGCAGACTGGTCCTAGGCCATTGATGTTAAGATATATGACAGAGAGACGTAAAGCAATGAGACAGTAGCTAGCGGGGGTTATCATGGTCAAGAAAAAAAATCTCAAGATGGAGGAAAGTCAAGTATGTTGAAGACAGAGCAAAAGAAATCAGGGATGGAAGCTTCCTTGGAGCTTGCTGCTAGTCTAGCAAGGGGTAAGAGCAGGGAATCCCTGCCGCCTGGGCCATTCAGACTGTTACTGACAGATAGTTAACTAGCAAGCTCTTTCGCAGAGGGCTCAGGAGTCTCCCCCCTAGCTAGTCACATTATTTAAAGCCAAGCTCAAGACCCAGACTCTTCCCATCTGCTCTCCCACTCCCCTAAATAACTTGTGCCCTAGCGGAGGGTTTGCACTGTAAGAGAAATCCAATGTGCATGAAATGTTATTGCAATCTTATGGCAGAAGCTAAAATGAAAACAGTCTCAGGGTAAGAAAGACAAGAAAAAAGGTTTGGGGAAGTTTATAGATTAGGTCCATGGCATTGGATAACATTCAAGGCAAAAAAAAAAAAAAAATTGAATAATCATAATCCCTTTTTTCCAAACTCAGATCTCCCACCCCCTCTGGCATTTAGGAAAACCCTGACTAGTACAGGGCCTACTCCTAACATTTGCAAGGCCTGGGGCATGAGTACAAATAAAGGTCCATATACCATATGCCTAAATATTTCAAGTGCTACACCAGGCTAACACTTGCGGTATAACCACACCCCCTTCATCCTAACCTGGGTTGCGTCCAGCACAGTGAGGAGCCAGTAGGCACAGACGGGCAGTCAAACTCCATCCACACCCCTGAGGCCTGGAATGTGCACAGTCAGTAACTCCTGAATGACTATGAAAGACTGCCCCGCCTTCCCCAAGCAGGCTTGGGGCTGTTTGCACAGGGATTTCAGAGACCTTCACGCCAAGCCCGTTCTAGAAGGCTGAGGTGTAATGACCTTCTTGCCCCTTGGCCCATCAGAAACTTTTCCACAGGGGTGGGATATAATAAGAGGAGGACCAGGTTGGTTACCCAGGGCAGTATCTTTCTTGCCTGGGCTTAAGAGCCAATCTGGACACATTTTCTTCTCCTGGAGTTTTATCATTGCATTTCCTGATCTGACTTTCAAAGAACTCTTGGACAAGATTTTTTACAACAAGGCTTTCTATACTATTGACTGCTAACGGCACATAGCAGCCTGAGTGGCTCGGAGAGAATGTTCCTGCTGAGCAAACTCATTCACGCCAGGCTTAGGTGCTTCAGTGAGGGCCTGAAGGCCACAAATCGAGTATTGTCTGGTCCTATCCAGCTCTCTTTATCAGATAAAACAAATCAGATTATCTCCTGACAGACTAAAAACATCATTTTCAAAGACATTTAAAACAGAAGTATAATTTTCTGATGTCTTCTAAAGGGGAACAGTTTACCACAGGTTATTTAGATCTAATCCAAACAACTTTAAGGTAAGGAGTCTATACCTTCTCAGTCTCTTTCCCCAGGCTGAGGTTCAGATTTGGGTTAGAAGTAGCTGAAAGGTGAAGGATTTGGGGTCTGATCATGAAGGTGATGCCTTCAGGGGAATAACCCCACACAGGGAGTTTTCACATCTGGCTTTACCCTTTACCTGGCTGGCTGGCAATGAAGCTGCCTAATGTCTTGGGCCTTTTTTCTCCTCTGTTAAAAAAAAAAAGGTCAGCCTAGGCGATAGAACTTTTCTTGGGATGCAAGGCCCGGGAACGCTTGAGAAGTTTAATCTCGGGAAATCCTTCAAGGTGAACACAGCTCAGCTTTCTCTGCTAATGTACCCCCATCTTGCCTCTGAGACTCAACGGTTGCAGGAGCATCCTTCAGTTACAAGATGTATGACCCAGGCCTGATAACCATCACTGGGGAATGGTTATCAGCTGGATTTCCAGCTGAGATGTTCAGTGGCTCTTTGAAAAGACAAACTATTATTGCTGAAAAAACTGCACAGAATATGGGTCCCCAAATAACAGCATCATCATGCATAGGGGAGAGCCATGACGTGTTAAGTGGTGCATTTAACCAATTAATTCAGTTTTGTGTCTCTGCAAACTATTTGCTTCATTATTAACTAATCTGGAGACAGTGATGGAGGAGTCTTAATATTTAAGGATCTAGTAAATTCTGAAGAACTTATTTACTTAGCATAGATGTAATCTCAAAGAAACCTCAAAGAGGAAACAGCTGCCATTTTATTGAACCTACAGCATAACAAGTATTGTACATTTAGAAGGTAGTATTTGTTTAAGAAGGTAGTATTTGTGTTCTTGTGAAGATAAATGGGACAGCCCAGAAAAAAAAAAAAAAAACACTACTTCACCGTGTGCCCCCATCTACACCCCGCTCCCTCCTCAGGCAGGCTGAGAGCCCACTCAAAGCCTTCCCCAGGGACGCCGAGAACGTGTCTCAGCTGGTCTGATACAAAATAGGGACCCAATAAATATTTATCAAACGAATGAATGGCTGTTTGCATTTCTCCTTTTGTGTAGTCATACTCTGGTTCCAGGCCCCTGAATTTTTCCGTTCTATTGCCGTGTGGATGTAGGGTGAGCAAAGGCGAAGGGGGCGGTGGTAAAGAATGAGTTCGGGAAGACGGCGGGTCAGACAGTTGGGGGAAAAGGAAGAGAAATCCTCAGAGGCGCAGGGCCAACAAAGAGTCAGACGCAAACGAACCCAACCAGGAGGGCCCAGGGACCCCGATCCGCCGCCAGGACCCACGCCCCGCGCGCCTCCCGCCGAGCGCAGTCCACGTCCCGGGCCGCACCCGGCGAGGAGCCCCCCAGCCCCGCACCCGGTGCCCGCCCCGGGGCGGTGCCGGGAACCCGCGGCGCCTCCGCCGGTCACGTGGGAGCCGCTCCGCCCGGCGGCGCTGCAGCTTCCCGATCGCGCCCTCGCAGTCCCGGGGACGCGGTGCTCGCGCTCCCGCCCGGGCCCCGGGAAAGCGGAGACAAGGAGGCGCCGCCGCCGCCGCCGCCCCCTCCCGGCTGAGGCCGGGCCCTGTGCCCGGCGACATGCCCGCCGCCGGCCGAGGCGCGCACACTGCTCCAGCAGCTCGTTGTTGGCGACGCCCGCTTGCCTGCCGCGGGGCCGCCGCTGCTCTAGGGTAGCGGGGGCGGGAGGCGCCGCGAGCGGCCGGAGCGGGAGGAGGAGCAGCAGGCATCCTCCGCCGCGCGGCGGGCGGCGGCCCTGCGCTCCGGCGCGCCCATGGCCGCGGAGCAAGGAGAATGCGAGCCGCACTGCCCGCCGGCCGTCGCCGCCGCCCCCAGCGCTGCGCGCTCGGCGCCCCCCGGAGCTGCCTGCGTCGCTGCTGCCCCCCAGCTGCGGGCGCCCGGCCGCTGGCTGCGCTAGGACCCACAGCCGCTGGTCGCCGAGAGGTGGCGGGGAGGGAGGAGCGAGAAGGACCGGGAGACTGGCGCCCGCCCGGGCGCAAGGCGGCATGTAGCTGTGCGCTCCTGCGCCCGCGTGAGGGTGTCGGCCCGGGGCCCCGCCATGGCTGGGAAGGACAGTGGGAACCTGAAGACGGTGAGGCTGTGGCGGGACGCCGCCCTGCGCGCCAGGAAGCTGCGGAGCAACCTGCGCCAGCTCACCCTCAGTGCGGCCGGGGGCTGCCCTGGGCGGGGTCGACCAGATCGACTCCCCTGACGCCAGCTTGTGTTGCCCGGCGTGCGCCAACATCGGGGACATTGAAGTGCTGAAACCTGGGGAACAACGGCCTGGAGGGAGGTGCCAGACGGGCTGGGGTCGGCGCTGGGCAGCCTGCGCGTCCTGTTCTCCGCAGGAACCGCTTTGCCTGGCTGCGGCCAGTGCAGAGTTGGGCCACCACCTCACCGAGCTGGACGTGAACCACAACAGGCTGACTGCCCTGGGCGCAGAGGTGGTGAGCGCCCTGCACGAGCTGCGCAAGCTCAACCTCAGCCACAACCAGCTACCTTCTCTGCCCGCCCAGCTGGGCGCTCTCACCCACCTGGAGGAGCTGGATGTCAGTTTTAACCGGCTGGCGCACTTGCCAGACTCCCTCTGCTGCCTCTACCGCCTGCGCACCCTCGACGTGGACCACAACCAGCTCACTGCCTTTCCTCGGCAGCTGCTGCAGATGGCGGCCCTGGAGGAGCTGGACGTGTCCAGCAACCGGCTACGGGGCCTACCTGAGGATATCAGTGCCCTCCGTGCCCTTAAGATCCTCTGGCTGAGTGGGGCCGAGCTTGGCACCTTGCCGGAAGGCTTCTGTGAGCTTGCCAGCCTGGAGAGCCTCATGCTAGATAACAACGGGCTCCAGGCTCTGCCCGCCCAGTTCAGCTGTCTGCAGCGGCTCAAAATGCTCAACCTGTCCTCCAACCTCTTCGAGGAGTTCCCAGCCGCGCTGCTGCCCCTGGCTGGTCTGGAGGAGCTCTACCTTAGTCGCAACCAACTCACCTCAGTGCCATCTCTGATCTCGGGCCTGCGCCGGCTCCTTACCTTGTGGCTGGATAATAACCGTATCCGCTACCTGCCGGACTCCATTGTGGAGCTGACAGGCCTGGAGGAGCTAGTGCTACAAGGGAACCAGATCGCTGTGCTGCCAGACAACTTTGGCCAGCTCTCCCGGGTGGGCCTGTGGAAGATCAAGGACAACCCACTGATCCAGCCCCCTTACGAGGTCTGCATGAAGGGGATCCCGTACATCGCAGCCTACCAGAAGGAGCTGGCCCATTCCCAGCCAGCAGTGCAGCCCCGCCTCAAGCTGCTCCTGATGGGTCATAAGGCTGCAGGAAAGACCTTGCTCCGTCACTGCCTCACTGAGGATAGAGTGGAAGGACAGGAAGGAGGGGATAAGGAGATGAGCTACCCACCTTCACCTCCACCCGTGAGCAAAGGCATCGAGGTGACCAGCTGGACAGCTGATGCTTCCCGAGGCCTGCGGTTCATCGTGTATGACTTAGCTGGAGATGAAAGTTACGAGGTGATCCAGCCCTTCTTTCTCTCCCCAGGGGCCCTTTATGTGCTGGTGGTGAACTTGGCCACCTATGAGCCACTGCGCTTTCCCACCACAGTGGGTTCCTTCTTGCATCGGGTGGGGGCCCGGGTGCCTCACGCCGTAGTTTGTATTGTGGGCACGCACGCAGACCTGTGTGGGGAGCGGGAGCTGGAGGAGAAGTGTCTGGACATTCACCGCCAGATCGCCCTGCAGGAGAAGCACGATGCTGAGGGGCTGAGCCGTCTGGCCCAGGTGGTGGATGAGGCACTGGCCCGGGACTTCGAACTTCGCTCTGCCAGCCCCCACGCAGCCTACTATGGTGTTTCGGACAAGAACCTGCGGCGGCGCAAGGCCCATTTTCAGTACCTGCTCAACCACCGGCTACAGATCCTGTCCCCCGTGTTGCCTGTGAGCTGCAGGGACCCTCGGCAATTACAACGCCTTCGGGACAAGCTGCTCTCCGTAGCTGAGCACCGGGAAATCTTCCCCAACTTACACAGAGTACTGCCCTCGGTCCTGGCAGGTGCTCGAGGAACTGCATTTCCAGCCACCTCAGGCCCAACGGCTTTGGCTAAGCTGGTGGGACTCTGCACGCCTGGCCCTGCAGGCAGGTCTGACCGAGGACCGGCTGCAGAGCGCCCTGTCCTACCTGCACGAGAGCGGCAAGCTGCTCTACTTTGAGGACAGCCAGCCCTCAAGGAGCACGTCTTCCACAACCTCACCCGCCTCATTGACATCCTCAATGTCTTTTTCCAGAAGGATCCTTCCTTGTTGCTGCATAAGTTGCTCCTAGGGACCAGTGGAGAGGGAAGGGCGAGGGGAAAGCTCCCTTGTGATGTCACTGCCCACCCCGAGCCAGGACTGCTTCCAGCCACCAGCTCCATCATTACGTGGAGGGCTTTCTGCTTCATGGGCTCTTGCCTGCCCATGTTATTCGGCTGCTGCTTAAGCCTCATGTCCAGGCCCAGCAAGACTTGCAGCTGCTGCTGGAGCTGCTGGAAAAGATGGGACTCTGCTACTGCCTCAATAACCTAAGGGCAAGCCTTTGAATGGGTCCACAGCCTGGTACAAATTCCCATGCTATGTGCAGAATGAGGTGCCTCATGCAGAGGCCTGGATTAATGGGACCAACCTGACCGGGCAGTCTTTTGTGGCTGAACAGTTGCAGATTGAATATAGTTTTCCCTTTACCTTTCCACCTGGGTTGTTTGCTCGCTACAGTGTACAGATCAACAGCCATGTGGTGCACCGGTCAGATGGGAAACTTCAGATCTTTGCATATAGAGGGAAAGTTCCTGTGGTAGTGAGTTACAGACCTGCCAAAGGGGTCCTGCAGCCAGATACTCTGTCCATTGCCAGCCATGCATCATTACCAAATATATGGACAGCATGGCAAGCCATAACCCCCTTGGTGGAGGAACTGAATGTTCTACTTCAAGAATGGCCTGGACTGCACTACACCGTGCACATTCTCTGTTCTAAGTGCCTTAAGAGAGGGTCGCCCAATCCACACGCTTTCCAGGTAGGTGGAGAGAGGCGCGTGGCTCTTCTCTATGATGTTATTAAGATGCATTTTTTGAAAATGTTTTTTCCCCCATGCGTAAGATTATTAGCTTAACGCCAGGAAAGCTTCTCAAGGTAAATATGGGGGGATTTGGGGACAAGCAAAAGGCAGTAAATACATAAGCAATATTAAATACAGTCCTCAGTATCATACTCTCCTACAAAAAAGACTCAGACTTCCAAAATGGGTTCCAGTCAAAACATTTGGATCTCCTTTTTTCTCTCTCAATTTAGCCCACCTTTCATGGAAGGAAATTTCAAGTGTGTGGACAGGAGATGGCTGTTTGAAGTGTTTCTTGCTGAGCCTGCATATTAGACGCATCTCGAAGGGTTTGAGATGCTTAGAGTTTGACATGTCTATTGTCATATTCTTGTGTTTAAATTCAGAGTACAGTCATAAAGAGTATTGCTCACTTTTCTTAAGAAATTCCAGAGGAGGATATTTTGTAATTGGGATGGGATTTTAAACACAATGATATTTATGATGGATTAGTAAAGACAAAACTTTCAGTCTGTGATGCATAACTGAATTCTGAGTTTGCTGTTTTACTCATCACGCCCATGGGCATAACCATAGACTGCAGAGATCTCTGAGGGGAGTTTCCTTGGGTACTTTCCGGCAATTTGGTGCTTTACAAGATGTCTTAAGGTTTGATTTTTGTTGTTAGAGTGGAGCATTTTGGAAGTACTTTGTAAGAGATGGGAGGGACAAAATTGGAATAATTTTTTTTTTTTCCTCTTTGGGGAGTGTTTTATAACAGACTCTTTTTTTCTTTCTTTTTACTTTTTAAAATAATTGTAGGTGAGTGGCATAATTCCAGGACTAGTTGTCTGGGATTTTTTGAGCCTGATTAATTGGTATCCTAAGTCTTCTGTTTAGAATATGTCTATTTCCCACATGTGAAAGCATCTTTGGAGCATTTCTTTTAAACTACTCAGATATTCGTGGAGCAGGCTTGGCTAACAACATTCCAAGTGTCCCAAGGACAAACCTAATGATAGTATCACTGCCAGTTTCTCCCTTTGGTCCCCCACCCCGCAGGGCACATTGAGGGGTGATGAAATGAAGGCTCATGCCACTCTGATCTTTGTCCCAGTCTGAATGCAGCTTGTCATAGTGTCTGGAAGAAATTGGACACCCATATTTCCGAAGGTAACATCTTCCTGTTGCCCTAGATCTAGGCTGGGTTTAATTCTTCAGCTTAAAAAAAAGCCACCATATTCCGTTACCAGTCAACTGAGCCATCCATTCTGTATGATAATCTGGTGTCTTGTCACCATTCAGGTGAGACCTGGTAGGCTCTTCAGTTCGTTTTATATTTGCCATTTTAATTTTCTTCATGAAAGCAGATACTTCTTTATTGTGCTACTAAATTGAATAAAGTGGTTGAGAGTTACATATTCACAGAATAGCTGATCGAAGGAGCTACTTAAAACCAATTTCTAATCCAGATGGAGCGTTAATAAAACTGATGTTATTAACAACAAAGGGAAAGACATAGCTATGTTACTGAACAAGTAAAGATCTGTGCAGAGGAATTCAAACAACGTTCAGGAGTAAACAATGAAGCTGGAATTCTTTTTTCCTAACCTTAACTCTTATTTTTTTTACCAGTCAGAAATTCCCAAACAAGCCCATTCTCTTGTCATTGTTTGACCTATTTGCATGTCCAAGGATCCACACCTGGTCTGCAGTCCAGGCTCTGAGGAAGAGATTTTTTTTTTTTTTTCAACATAAAAACAAGTAAATGGTTAAAAATGGTAGAATTATCATATATATTGGATAAGAATAAATCATCAGGTATTTTGATAATATAGACTACATTTCTGTCTTATTTATGGTCAAAGAAAGAAGTTCTCTTTTTGCTTTGTTTAGGATTGTATTTCTTCTAAAGGTAGCTGAGGGCACAAAAGTAGTGGAAATGATGATTGTAGTAATTCATTACATTAAGACAACGGGAAAAAACCCTGTTTTCCTCTTTCATATTTTTCTGTGGTAGCCATCATCCGTCAGTATTTGCCACGTTTCTGAAAGATTTAGGAAGAGCTAAATAATTTTAAAAACTAGCAGGTGTTGTAGGAGCAGAATTATGTTTGGTGTTCGTTTAGTTAGAGCAAACATTTAAAAATACATTCATTGAGTTCCGAAATGGTTAAAATGTGTTTTAACTTGCCATACATCTTTGAATCTATTTTTAAGTAGTCATTTAGCTTTTCAGAAACATTTAAAAAGTCAGTTACTTAGTTTTTCATTTTATTGAAGTGTCAAGTTCCTCTGTAAACTAACAATTTTGATACAATGTGAAAAAAACTGGAAGCTTTTTTTTTTTTTTTTTCCAGTTTTGGGACATTAAGAGTAAATACAAATTACTGTCTCCCTGAATTTTATACAAAAGAAATGTAAAGTTCTATTAATATTTTTAAATCTTATTTTGTAAAAAGTCCACTTTGGCCTGTCATTGTCAATAGGACACATTTTCTAGCCTGAGCTGTACTAAGGTAGTTGGCCCAGGGAAGCAGAGTGCCAGATTTTTCTTTTCTGATTTTGATTTTTGAAAGAAATACAATATTTTGGAAAATCCTCAGCCAACAACCACTTGGTTTTTAAAGTTCTTGTAAAAAAAAATCTAATCGCATTTTCAGGGAGATTCCCAATTTGTTGCATTTAAGTCGCATTCTCAGGGAGATTCCCGATTTGTCTCATTTAAGAGGAAGGTTGAGTGACAGGAGATGCTTTTGGTATTCAAAGGAAGCCTGTGATGGAGCCTAAGTATCAGATGTGTGAATCACCTCCTTTCTGCAGGTACTGACAGTACTACCAGCTTCTGACAGCCAGGCTTCTCTCCATGTTACTTGTAGAGATGTTCTAGAGTAAGTTTCTTCTTCTGCAATGTTTATTACGTTTTTGTTCTTTTCTCTGAAGTTCAATATGACTTCTAAACCAAAAAACTCAATACTCCTGAGGTTGGATGTGTGATATATTGAGTAAGATGGGTGGCTAGGACATAGATAGGTCTGCAGCAAGATTCTACGGCTTTGCAATTTTGTGTAAGCTGTTGAATGAATGCAATGTGTTTTAAATTGGAAGAATGCATCTTAGTTGAACTTGGGTTCAATGTAATTTTTCACTGAATATTCTACTCTCCAAATTATTAAAGGTCATTTTTAAGAATAATTGGAAAGCAACCCAAAGCAGTAGACAGGGAACGTCATGGTCTTTGTATTTTGTATCTTTCATTCACTAATTAACTCAATGCCTTTCCACATCTCCCATCAAGTGCCTTTTGCCCACGTTCAATTTCTTACATACTGTGTACCTCTCTGAGGCACTCAGCACATTTTGTCTTGTTCTGCTGGTATTTATGCATGCCATAATATCTCTTTGATTAGGTTGTTAACTTGCTTACACAGAGCAGGACACACATCTGAGGCTTTGTGGCTTCCACGAGTCTCTCAGATGTTTGCTGAATGATTGTTTATCTTTGTAAGAAATGTCTTTTTATTCTTTGTTATTCACATATTCTGTCAAATTCCCAGATGGTACTGTAGTAATCATATTGCTTTGTCCTGTGTCCCAACTTCCTTCCCCTGCACCCCAAATGTCCCTCTAAGGTTCCCATTGTCACTGTGTTATTAGTCTTACCCTTGAATGGACCCTTCATTTTGACCACTGAAGCAAAGCAAAATTCTTGCCTTATTAAATCTCAGCTTTAGAGTGACTGGAATTTGAGCATGACCTAGTTGTTTGGATTGAATTAGTCACTGTTTTTAACTTCACAAAGGTTATTAAATATCTCTTTAGTTTAGCTTTATTAATATTGATGCCTCTTGGCTTTTATTTTTGTGAACAGTCCTCTTTGAACCCCTCTGGGCTTTGTTTCATATAAAAATCAAAACCTTAATCATGCAGTGGGAGAGAGAAATACTGTGCATGATACAATTCAAAGCCTAGAAGGCCTTTGGAGAATAAATTATATTAAATATTAGGTGCCTCTTCTTTAAACTTTAGAGTAGAATCTCAAGTTCATCCCTGCACAAGTAGCTTAGAATTTCCTAGAGAAAAATTTTTCTTTTCTTCGTCAACAGGCGTTTTATGTCATCCCCTGCCTCCTGCTGTTCTTACTCCCCAGTAAACCTTACTTATTTTAGTTCTTGCTAATTTACTTCATTTTAACACCTAAAACATTTATAGTTGTACTTCATAGGGTTGTTTGGAGGATTAGGGGAGAGAACGTATTGAGAAAAAAAGTTATCTTTGCCTGTGAAGAAGTGTGGGGCTTTTTCATTATATGGAGATGAGGGGTGGAGGCCGATATGGGAAGGAACACTTCCGGTTGCTGTCTCCATCCATCTATTAACTTGCTTCTCTCTGTGAGAGCCTGTTATGATTAAGGACTGGACAATCCATCCATTATGATGCCTAAAAAACAACAACAACAACAAAACGAAAACCGATGGCAGGACACTTGCCTGATAGTGCCCGATATAGGGCTGAGCAGGTAGAAGGGCTCAAAGTGGCTCGGTAATGTTTTTGAAGAACTCAAAAAATTCTAGTGTATCTCAATCGATTCCTTGGCAGAGTGCTTCTTTGGGTCGTTTATGATGTTCTTTGTCTTACAGTGTGTACTTTAAGGTAAATGTGCATAATTTTCCATGTGATTTTTCTAGGACATATATTCCTATCCTCCATATCCACCTCCTAACTCTTCCGGAAATGGGGTTGGGGGTGCGAGAGAGTGGCCAGGGACAGCTTATCAAGATGCCAAGGTGAATGAAGTGCAAGGAGCTTCCAGCATCTGACCTCACCTTTGCCTTTTTGAGTCAGTGATCACTCTTCTCCCCAAAACCTGATGTTCCATAGCTCTTTTATTTAGGTAACCCCAATGCAGCCTTGACATTGGCCTTTTGAAGAAGGAAACTGAATGGTGAGGAGAATGAAGGTGTGATGGTGGTGGTGCAGGAAAGACGTTTTTCATGGTTTGTACCAGCTGTTTTCTCTTCTTCCATGTGCTGTTGCTTTCCAGAAGCACTGCTCAGAGTTTAGGTTGTTGGTTTGAGTTCACGGAAGACCCTGGGAGAGTTTGTTGCCTCTAATGAATTCGGAGATGGTTCTATGTGTGCTGTACTATGGATAACAACTCCCAGACATCATTGCCAGAAGGGCTGACTTATTTGTGGAGAGGGAGGAGGAAAAATTTTTAGTTATTATTATTTTTGCATTGAATGCTTAAAAACATTTTCTCAATTTTCCTCTCAATGTAATCTCTTAGCTGAAAATACTGATGCTTTGTTTCTTAAAGAGTAAATTAGTAAACACCCATCGGCAGATTTTTCTTTCCCCCTTTAGCTGTAGATTTAAAGAAGGCAAAGACTACAAAAGCAGAAAGAAAATTGGACAGGTAAATTGGAGTAGGACAGAGATACTGAGATACTGGTGGGTGGCCAGGGGTGGATTCCCACGGGTGTTCTGAGCCTGGAGGCCATTTTACTGGCTTCAGGAAGGAACTTCCTGCTCCAAGCAGGCAGCCCTAGGCACCCAGGCTGTTCCAGCTGCTTCCTTTCCTTTTGCAAATCTGTGCACAAACACACTTGGGAGGAGAGCAAGGAGGAAGGGAAAACTGGAATTGTGTCAAGATTGCTCTTTGATTTGTGTGCGCCTTTCTGCTTTGGGGTGGGGTGGCTCCCTGAGTCAAGGCTCCTGCTCCTGCTGCTTCTTCCTCTTCCTCCTCCTCTTAGGGAAATTCACGTAACATGAAATGAACCAGTTTTAAGTGAACAGTTCCATAGCATTTAGTACATTCCCAGTGTTGTGCAATCGCACTTTTAAATTAAGTGCTTCTTGAGTCAAGGAGCAGATTAGGTGGTGGCTTCCTGCCTGGGGGTGGAAAGTGCAGGGAAGTCTTTGGTGAGGTATTTGTGATGACTTTCCTTCTAAGGCATGACTTACGGAGTGAAGAGCTCTTTAGGCTTGGCCCTGAGATGCCACGCTGATGAACATCTTTTCACCCAGTTGCAGTGGGAATCTTCCTACTTAGTGTTGATGGGAAGACAGAAAGTAGGACATGGGGCCTTCTGGTCTGTTTTGTGCTATATGTGATTTAATGGGGGACTGACAAACATAGAAAGATGCACAAATTAGTACTGTGTAATTACTGTCTTCTGTACAGTGCTTCCCCCCCCCCCACACATGAATTTTGTGCGGAGTTCTCGAATGATTGGCAAAGCCAAAGGCAAATGTGAGCATTAAGGGGATGGAGTTGAACTGATACAAAATTAGGCTGTTATCAAATTAGACCACAAGTGTACCATAAGTTTATTAGTTGGATTATGTCATCACTCACTGTCGAATACCTGCTGTATATAGACGTCTGTTCTGAACTGGAAGTTTTAGGAGAATAAAATGAAATACATGGCCTTGGCCATGAGGAGCAGAGTATGGATAGGTCTATGTAATTGTTGATTCTGGTATGTAGGGAATATGACCACATACAGAGAAATTCACTCGCATGTTTGAGTAATTACTGAAAAAACTGGCTTTTGACTTTCCAGAAAAAGATATGACCACACTGAGAAAAACTGGCTACAGCTTTGGGTTTGCGCAACGTAGATGAGTTGGTGGAGAGTGATGCCCAGGTCATTCGTTTCATTTGGTTTTCAGTTTGGGTCACTTGTGAGTAAGAAGCCCCAGGCAGGTCTCGAGCGGATGCCGGAAAAGGAAAATTCATTGTCTCTGAGGATTTCTGAAAACTTCCAAAACCAGCCAGCTTTTTGAGGGGGGAAAATACCTCCTCCTCAAGAATCTACATTTCTCAGTCATTTATGGAGTTGCTTCCACTTTGAGAGGAATTAGTCATCAGTGATTTATGAACACCAAAGATTATATGAACACTGATTCTAAAAACAGTATAAATTAAATCGGATACTGTCATCATAAAAATGTATGGCTGCTTCTTCCAGCGTCTTTGTTCAATAGGATGCATTGTTGAGGTGGTTTTCTGTTCTTAGCGTATTACATGTTGAGAGAATCAAAGAGTTAATTTCCTTAGATCCTCCCCACTGTTCAAACAAAGCATATGCATTAACACTGTATTTGTACAGTGTTGCAGTACTAGTGAATTTTGAGGTGGTAGAAGAAGCCTCTCTTCTCTCTCTCTCTCTCTCTCTCTCTTTTTTTTTTTTTTTTTTTGAAAAGAGTTAGAAAAAGGGTAATGGAGAAGGAAGAGAGAAAATCAGAAAAATGATGTACTGGGTACTGTTGTTCGATTTATCAACCTTATTATTGTTTCAATAAGATTCTTATTTTTCATGCCATAAAGGTTACTATTGTACTAGTCATCACATCAGTCTTCTAATAGGTATATGGTTGGGGAAGAAATTGGTAACACCATTGTGTTCTCATCATGTTCTAGAGGCAGCGCTAAGTACTTCCTATGGGGAATCTTAACTTAGTCTGCTAATCAGCCCTAGGAGCTAGGTGTTATCATTTTCCTTACCTTCAGGTGAAGAAATCGAAGTTTAGAAAGTTAAGTGAATTCCCCAGAGTTAGAGCCTCTGAGATTTCAGCTCAGACCCTCTGCTCCTACCGTCTGTCCTGCCCTGTCTCTCAGGGTTTTGTAGTCCACTGCTTTCCAACATACGCAAACTCAACTCCTTCTCTCCTCTCTCCTTGATGTCCATTCAGTATCACTAAGTGCTAGGCAGTGGCATCACTGCTGGGCATCCAGGGTCTGGTAATGCATGGGACCTGTGCATGTGGAGGTCAGCAGAGGTTGCAGTCAGGTGCAGGGGAGAGGTGGGGTCTCAGGAGTTTCTAAAAGGGCTACCCTGCAGCTGAGTATTAAGGGTGATTAACTGCATGGAAGTAAGGAAGGGTATTTCAAGTTAGAATGGCATTTAAAAGGCGGGGGGGGGGGATACAGGTAGTTCAACATGCCCTGTCTAGGAGTGGGCATGTGTGCAAAAAAGCGTTTAGCAATTGTGGTAAGGAAGAGGTTTCTTTATTTAAGTCTCATTTATGGACTGGTAAAAGTTTGCTGGTGACCACTGCTGGACCCTAAACTAGAGTTTTGGAAGCATTGTCTTAGCCCGTTCCTTTTCTATCGAGCAGGGCTCTGTTGAGACCATGGATGAAATTTATGGTTGAGAAAATGGAAGGGTAGTTTCAAATGATGTGCTCAGACTCGTAATCAAGTTATTGTTGTGCCGATATCACACCTGTCACTTTCTCCATGTCTGAGCACAGGGAGAAAAGGAGGGTTGGTTATTTTAACAGCCAGGTGGCCATATGTCTCTCTAATCCTTGGGAATGTATCCGAGAACATTGATTTTCTTTCCTCTAAATCTGAACCATGACAGATCCTGTGATAAAGGCAAATTTGGCTATAACACAGTTAGCATTTTATTGTGGACTACGTTTTACTATCTTTACCCTGTGCTTTTTGTAATACCACAGACTGATTGAAAATACTGTTTCTTACTAGTTTTACACTAAGGAACACCATATTTTACGCATTTCATTTGTTTAGATACTACCACAATGAGTGTTTTTTGGCATCATTCATCATATCATTCTAGTGTGTCTTCCCTCGCCTCTCGGTTTATCAAAATATACTTCAGTACATTGTAATTGTAATTCTAGGAAGTGCAAGCTATTTTAAATTTTTACTCTGTACTTCATTTATATCTACTTTGTATTTTGACTTGAAACGTGGAATTCTGTGTTGCATTTTAAAATGAAAGCATTATCCTACAGTAGTTAGTTGCAGGGGCTCTTGAGGAAGGCTGCTGGGTCTGCATCCCTGTTCCGCCACCTGTTGGCTATGTGACTTTGGGCATCATAATAGTTTCTGTCTCATAGGGCAGTCATGAGGATTGTGTTAATACGTGTAAAATGCTTAGAACAATTCTTGACACATGGCAAGAGCTCAGTAGATGTTAGCTGCTGCTGCTGCTGCTGTTACTACACTTATTCCAGAAAGCACAAGTCTAAACATGCATTTGGAAATCTGGTAAGTTTCTGGATAAAATTTTTTTTCATGAAGTGTAATAGATGTGATCCCTATTCATAAACACTTTATGCTCTTTAAAAAAAGACCCCTCATTAAAACATATGCAAATTCGGAGGGCAGAGGAAAAAAACACCCAGAGAAGGTATCTAACATAATGACACAGTTTGCTCTCTTTTCAATTTTTTTCCTAAGCTTAGTTTTATTACAATATATAGTTGTAACCATATTGTATAAATGGTTTAAATGTTGTTTTTTAACCTAAGCTGTCATGAATATGGTTTCATGTTATTATTAGTCTCTATATGGTAATTATAGATGCTTGTAAAATAGTACATCAAGAGGATTTTTACTTTTGTTTATTTAACCATTGAACATTAAGTTGCTTCAAGTCTTTGTTGTTATGAGTGCTTCTGGGATTACTGCATTTCTTTATAAAAGCTCTTTCTCATTTGGGCAGATACCCCTGCATTGTAATTATTGAGTCAAAGGCAAAGCATGCCTAAGGTCCAGTACATGTTTATATTGCTTTCCATGAGGGGGACACAGCTCATACACCTACCTTCAGAGGATGCAGGATGATTCACTGTCTTTTCTCAGCATTGGGTATCATCTTGAAAATGTACTAACAATTAATGGAAAAGAGTATCTCACTGATGGTTCAAATTTTAACTAGGTGATGTGAATGTTTTCCTCTATGAATGTTGCCTAGTTGTTTTGCATCTTTTGTGA
The DNA here is from genome assembly GCA_003508835.1 of Eonycteris spelaea. Classification (NCBI taxonomy): domain Eukaryota; kingdom Metazoa; phylum Chordata; class Mammalia; order Chiroptera; family Pteropodidae; genus Eonycteris; species Eonycteris spelaea. Next base: position 4,532,101 of record PUFA01000043.1, on the reverse strand, counting down.
ATTGTCTGATCATGTCTTTTGACATGATCATCTTAGTGGTGTGTCTGTCTATCTATCTATCTATCTATCTATCTATCTATCTATCTAGGTATATACACACACACATATTTATAATCACAGTGATTTCTTATCAGGGTTCACTTTGAATTAACATTTTATATGTTAAAGATGATAATCTTTTGTCTATCATATTTAATGTGTTTATTTTCTAACTTGTCTACCTTTCTGATGTTTAAAAAACATGTTTTGAAGTTTTAAATTTTATTCGATATAGTTTATTGATAACTTCCTTTGTGAGTAAATGAAATGTCATTATTATTATTTTTCTAAATACAGAGATATGTAATAAGAGAAGGAAACACAGTGTACCATATACTCTTACTAACAAAAAAGATCTCTACATGGATGGTATATTTAAAAAAAATACCCCTCTTTTATAGCCTCCTCCCCAGATCTCTTTCTCCTCTGTGAAATGTTTCTTGTGAGTTTCTTTTAAGGAAAAGAAAACATATTTGCATATATTTTAATCTGAAAGAGATCATGCTTAGTCATTGTTCTGCACCTTACTGTTGGTCACTTAAAATATATTTTGGAGATACTTCCATATGAACAGTACAAATACACACACAAACATACATACAATATCCTACCAGTGATGTACTGCTTCGTTCTATATTGACAGACTTTTGATTCTTTCTAGATTCTTTTACAGATTTTAAGTTAAGTAAATTCACCGTCTAGAATTTTGATAAATACTTACTTTTATTTCCTTCAGCGTTGATAATCCCTCTCTGTGCTCAGAACACTGTTGAGGTGCAGTTAGAAAAAGAAAAATCTCTGAGTCAAAATGGTGGGACCTAAAAAGGGTTAACTTTGTGATTTAAAATATGGGTAATCTTTTTAAATTGGCTTTTGTGATGCATATTGAATTACCATTGTTTTCAGCATAATTATGCATTTCACAGCTTAGTTCATCCATTATGTGAGGTAATGTTTAGACCTAGCAATAATTACGAATCTTACATGTCTACAAATAAATATACCACTGATTAAAATTAGACGGTGGCAGATAAAATAATGCTGTGTCAGTGCAAGAAATTAATGACAAATAATTGATAATGAACTGTGTTTCACTGAATCAAAACATTGCTTCTGCCTTTCTACCCCAACTGTCATTTAAAGGAAAATCTGTCCTAGAACCAGCCTCTAGAGTGCCACACCATTGTCTTTTCTAGACCTCAGTGTGCTGTGCTAAGGTCAGGAAATGTGCCTTGGATGGATCCTGGTACCAGCAGGGGTTCAAAATTTAAGGGATTATCTGCACTGTTTGCTCCTCTGTTTGTGTAATGAATAGAGAATGGGTCTAACCCAGCACACCAAAATGTGTTTGACCTGTAAAAACAGTAAACAATTTAAGCCCATTAGAGTGGCTTTTGTGATGAAAAGATACTTAATTGTTTATTTTGTTTAAAGCTAACAAAATACCAATCAGGTTCTTAGAAAAAGAGGTTTTTCACAGGGTTCATTGAAATGTTTAGTTTTTTAAATCCTTTATCTTATACTAAATATCCAAATCAATGCATACAATAAGGAGAAAAAGAGCAAGCCATTTTTTAAAAATGTTATTAAAAATGTTTTCACTGGGCTTCTTTGGATTCACCTTAGATGCACGTAGCTGTGGTGCATTTGATTCAGGGGGGCTTGTTGCTGTTATTTGCATGGGAAAAACTAAAAAGACAAATGTGAATTTTTGAGAACACTGTGATACCAAAAACAGGTCACTGGTCTGCTGAGAGCTGAGCTGTTTTGTGCCTAGGGTACAGTAACAAAAAAAGGAATCCAAAGTCCCCGTAGGATGCATCTGTCCCCTTTGCTGACACCACTCACCTCCAGATGGCCTGGCTCTTGCTATGCCTCTCGCTAGATTGGGGCAGGTGTTTCTTTTGAATTTTTTCTTTTATTAAACCTTGTGACTATGCATGCCATTTCCCTTCCCCAAGAAAAATAGGCCCTTTGGTTTCTCTAATGTAATATGCATCTTTCTGGTTCTTACAGTATTTCCATCTTTTTTCTTGGTGTAGGAAGAGGAAACGTCACTTGTTTTCTGTTTGGTCATTTCAGGAATTTGCCTTTGAGGCCATTGGACCAGGCTTTCTACTGCAGCCAGACAGAGCTTCTCAGTGCTGCTTAGCCTCTCAGCTACTTCTTGAGGTTGTTGCTGCCAGGGACCCTTGTCCGTGTGACATGGGGCAGCGTGAAAGGCTACCCAAAAAGCAGGATCATTGCATCTTGTAGATTACCAGGGCTGTTAAAATTCTTTTGCTGAGCCAAAAAAAATAGGTACTGTTTCCACGAAGTGATAAAGTGCTGTATAGCAAGACCCAGGTGTTCACAGGAAGGTTGGAAAACACCTGCCAGCCCTTTTTACAGTCAATAAATCTCCTGATTTATTGTGTCATTTGTGATTCGAGACATGTTAATTTGTGGGGAGATTTCCATTGAAATCAGAGCCCACTGTAAACAAAGGGGAAGAATCAGTAATTAGATTGGTGTACATTGTTCTTTGCTAGAAAGAAAATCCTGCTTCTTCACTTGTAGACAAATATTTGCTTTTGCAGAACCTGGTGGTGTGTTGGTGGCTTGTTCACATCTGCGCACACACACACGCTCTCATCTTCTAAGGATACAGGCACACACGTTACACAGATAAGTTTATAATGCTTGGAATCTGGGTATGTAAGGAGTAACTTTCCATTTCATCCTCTGCCTCCTCTAACTTGGTTCATTTCTGTAACGGGAGAGGTCTTCCCCCCAAGGAGTGTACATAGTTTCCTATGGAGGGGGACAGAGGACAAGTGGCCCTTTAGCTACAGCTGGAGATGAGTACTGCCATGCTGTTTTCTTGCATTATGCCAAACCAGCATCAGAGAAAGAGGCCTTACCTCTTTCATCTTTCAAAGCCAGTAGATTAATGAGTACAGAAGCCTGGGCCTCTGGGAAACCTCCCCGAGTCTCAGTTTCTTCATCTGTGAACGAGGAGAAATAATCCTAACAGTTCCTAGGTATTTGCTCTGCTATCACAATCTCCTTAGATGTTGTGAGGCTTAAATGAATGAATGGATGCCAAAGTCTAGAGTAGTTTTTCCCATACATTATGTGCTCAGTAAATTTAGCTCTGAATACTGTGATCCCTGTTTACAGGTGAGGAACACTAAGGCTCAGGAGGCAAGATATTGAGTTACTCGGCTCAGGGCACACAGCACGTGGCAGGGCCCAGGCTGTCCTCGAGAACCTACACTCTCTGCCACCACCCTATACTGCCTCTCAGGAAAACGATCTTTCCACCTGTCAAAAATGGGTGGTTGTTGAATGAAAAACAGAATAGCATATGTGAAAGGCATGCATGTTTAACTCTGTATAAACATTACCTGGGAATCTGCAATGATGAGGCAGTGAGCTGGTCACGAGGAGTTGTGGGTGAACAGGCTTTGGTGCTAGGAAGTTGCAGCGTAGGGAATTGGAGAAAGCAATAAACATATAGTTGCATGGCTAGGTAATAAAAGCTGAGATAAAAAGACTTACAGAGGCCAGGAGAGGCCTGAGGAGGGGAGCCCTCTGGAGCTAGGTGGTTGGGGTTGGATGGATAGGAGCAGGTCTCCAGCAGAATGGAGGTGATGCTAGCAGGCTTTCTGCAAACCACTATGGCTATTGAAGTACGAAGGAGTAGGGGAAGTGGGGAGAGAGTTGTGCAGATTACTGGGAACCAGCTATGCTACTTATAAGTGCACATTCCATGTAACTATTTTTTAGCCTATCTACCTGATCGACTAACATTTTTTTTTCTCCCACCAGAATAGAATTCTCGGTAGCTCAGTATAAAGCTGAAATGTTTTTCTTTGATATGATGCTTTTTTTTTTCCTAGGGTGAGAGGGGAAAATTCAAGGGTCAAGTGGGGAAATGTCAAGTTTACATTTTGTAAGAACACTCAGGGCAACAGCATGGAAGATGGACTTGAATGGAGTGAGAATGGAGCCAGGTGGCCACGTCGAGGTAATTCAGACGATATATGACACAGGTTCCCAGGCGTGTTCTTGGGAATGGAGGAGACAGTCCGGGATGCTAGTAAAGTGGAGTCCTGGGCCTTTCCATCTGGCTGTGAAGTCTTGGGCATGCCAGGAAACCTCTCTGGGCTTCAGCGTCCTAGTCTATGAGGAAGAAGGCATGTCTCTTTGATTTGGGCCTGTGGGTGGGATGAATTTTAACCATAGTGGGAAGAAGAGAGGGGCATTTATTTTTAAAGCAGAAAGCAGAAGTAATTTGATAAATTAATTTCAACAGGACTGATATATGTTACCTTCTGACTTAATTGGTTTATTAGGGTTGCTTATCTACCTCCTGTGATGGATACCAAGGGAATTCCAGCAGATTTATAGTCTTATGTTTGTAAGTAATGTCATTTGCAGAAGAATAAAGTTCCCCATTTGTTCTTAAATTTGGAAGGGTTGCATAGAAATAAGAGACTTTATAAATATCTAGTAACCTTTCACCACTTTAAAATATTGAAAGGATAAATGATGCTGATGGCGGCTTGCTTCGCATCATGAATTATGTATGAAGTGTGCCTTGGAGTTCTTTATGGCCGTGCATATCGAATCATCTTTTGTTCTAGCTTATATTCAGTGGTAGTGCTTGTAAAAGAAGAGGTCAAAGCAAATACATTAAAGAAATCTGTTTGGTGCAGGATGATTGTTTTTTTTTTGCTGTCCTGTGCCGTTAGTTGCCTTTGTGTTTTGTTTATTCCTTATCAAATTGGTCCGCAGTAGGCTGGGATAAAGGGACTGTAGGAGGAGAAGCCCCTGTGATGTTAACAGCTTCAGGTTGGGCTAATGGCAGAGCATAGAGCCGGCATGCCTCTCAGCTGGCCGCACCTTCAAAAGCTATTCTTTTTGTCCCCTTCCTCCTCTTCTCAGTAACCTCTAAATTCTTCAAGGCAGCAGGCCGCCTTAAAGATCTTTATGCTCTGTGTAAAAGCAGGTTAAGCCTTAACTACTTTTTAACATTACAATAATAATAAAATAAAATAAATTGGAATAAATTATTAAGAATATGCCCATAATCTTTTCTCTCACTAATTGTCTCTAGACTCTAGCTGCACTTCGAGAGAATTAAAAAACATGAAATGCAGCAGAGAATTAGTTTGTGCTTTTGGCTCCCTTTTCCTCCTCTCCTAGCAAAGAGTCCTTTAGCATCTAAGTATGATATCAAGGGCACTGTGTCAATTTCGTTCACGAAGTAATGATGACTCTAAGTGGAAGCCACTTGTAACATCGTTTGTTTCAGTCACTTGTAAATTGCTTATTTCTATAGTGACAGTGACTACCTACTTTATGAGGGAGGAGCCTCCCAGACAGTTGTCAAGCCTGGCTCATTTGAATTAATTAGAAGGGGCCTGCTGTGGATTGCATTGCACATTGGTGAGCTGTCTCATCTTCCCTAAGAGGATCATTTGTGGGGGTGGTGGGAGGCAAAGATCCCAGTAGCTGGGAGTGGCTCCAGATTGAAGGGGATCCAAGGCCTATGGCCCCCCTCGTTTTAGAAGGGCATGTCTACTGGGACTGCTTTCCATGTATTAGTCAGAATTCCAGTTTCCAGTCAGTTGAAAAATGTTGGGGCTATTTTCCTCAGTGGTTATTATGGTTTCAGCTCATAATAAGACTTCAAAGAATCTTTGCAAGAAAAATTGTTTAACTTAATTTGTCTCTAGTATTAACTAAAGGACACTACACAGTGCTCATGCAATATGGAGAAATGGGATAACATTTAGAGTTAACACCCAGGATGATACTAGTCAGGATATTTATTCACTGAATCCTATCTTCGTTCAACAAGAATTACTGAGGCCTCGCAGCAAGGTATGGGCACCATGGGAGGTCCAGCAGGAATCTCTCCTGGAGCCTGTCCTCAAGGACCTTGGTCCAGAAAGGGGGGTAGAGTGTGTGTACAGCTTTAATACGTTGTAAAATGAATCTAGACAAAGTGCCATGGGAGTTCAGAGGAGAGAGAGACTCTTTCCAACTGAGAGGTCTTGGAGAAACTAGAATTCCATTTATTAGTGGTGCGAAAGGCATGTTATGAATAAAGGAAGTTAGAAATGGTCTTTTTCCTTCTCCTGCCATCATCAAATCCCTGGGCTTTTAACCTCTTACTAAAAAAGTGCAGTAATTCATAATTTTTGAATTACCATTAGCCCATTAGGCACAGTAAGAGATTAATAGCAATAACTGATCATAAAATAGAACAACTATAACAATATACCGTAGTGAAAGTTATGTGAATGTGGTCTCTCTCAAAATATGTCATTGCACTGCACTCACCTTTTCACTTAAAGAAAGTACGTTGCGACTGACTCCTCTTTGGCACAACTGAATAGCCAGCATCACTATTCTTGTGCGGTGTGGGGCCAATATTAAGTAAGATAAGGGTGATCTGAATGCAAGAACGGCACACCAAGATGGCTTTTAAGTAACTAATGGGTGGGGAGCGTCTGTGGCGTGGAGACTGTGGACAAAGGGCGATTCGTGTCCCATGCGGGATGGAGCAGGACTCCTTGAGATTTCATCATGCACCTCAGAATGGCACCCAGTTTAAAATGTAAATTGTTCATTTCTTGAATTTTCCATTTAATATTTCTATACTACAATTGACTCAGGTAACTGAAACTACAGAATGTGAAACTGTGAGTAAGGGTAAATCAAAACACATGTTTTTATGTATACATTACTTATATATACTATTAAATGTGGTTGAGATGACTAGAACATTTGTGGCTGAATAAAAGGAAGAAAGTACCTGAGCCCTGAAAGTTCACATATTTATTGCAAGGCAGAAATAGTTGGCATATTTTAGCTTGGAAAATAATTCGTAATGGAGTCAGAGATCTGATAGGGATGTTGAACTAGAAGCAAATCTGTCCTGTGTTGGATTGACTGTTAATAATTCAACAGTGGGGCCATATCTGGAATTTATTTATTAATCTTTCATGAACTTTCTATTAAACCTTTATTGCCTTGAATAGGAACAGGTTGTTTATTCATTTGTTTGTTTCTGCTTTGTTTAAAGGCAGAATTTGTTTTTGACTTTTTACAATTTTTTTTCTTTTTTGGTTAGAATCTGGCAGTGCTTTCAAAATGTTCCTTCTGTACTGCCTCCAAAACAAAATTATAAACAGGTTACTTACTTAATCTATTTAGAAAGTATTTTTACTCTTCTGACTTGTAAAAGTGTCCTTGTTTTAAGTAAGTCTCTTTATCACCTGAAAATCATGTTGCCTGTTAGGAAAGTGTTTAAACAAAACCATATGGCTATAGAGTTTTTCCCTTTAATATTTTTTAACACTAAAGGGAAAACTCCAAAGTTTCCTGGGTGCAATAATAAACTAATGAGTGCCTATGGTAGGGAATGTGGCTTATAAGATTGAAACTTCACAGATACCATCCATTAACTCATCAATTTATCAGACATCATGGGGTGTGTGCTAAGTGACATGACAGTGCTCAGTGCTGGAGAATATAAGCCCAATTTTATTTTTTAAAGTGTTAGTACGTTTAATACTGAAAAATGACGCCTTGTAAGTAAAATAATATTAAGATAATTACCCAATTTTAAGTTTTTGAATTATTGTCTTTGATATGAAATATGTCATGGGTTTCCCACCAATGGCTTCCCATGCCTTATCAAATGCACTTGGCTGATCATGCCATGCCTCCATTTCTAAATGAGGTCTAAAGCAATCCCAGCAGGAAATAGGTAACACCACCTAGTTCTTAGCTTCCTTGCTTCCTTTTGCCTTGCCTGTGTTTTGCTTTCTCTCCTTGATCTCAAAATCATGTGGAAATAAGGTAGCTCTTGATGAGAAGATTTAGGTGATTTTTAAGCTAGAGTTGTTTCTGTGCCAGGCTGTATACATCACGCCTGCCCAGGAGCCATGAAGAGAGAATGATGTGAGCCTGGGGCAGGCCTCGTGGGCACTGTCCTTGCTTGACCCAACCTGACCACTCTACTCCATGCCTTGCCCAGCTCCCTTGGCTGCTGGCTTAAAAAAAAAAAAAAAGCTCCAGATCTAAAGGAGAGTTCGTTTTCCAAATATGGGCCCAAAATCTTACTTTTGGAGCCGTGCACATGAGTAGTATGTGGGGAATCTCTCATCTCAGTGGAAATGGAGAGGAGTAAATTGTATCTGAAACCAGCAAACTCTCCGATCATGCTAGCTTTCAAAACACAAGTGGTGAAGATTTTTTGGCAGTGTATACAATTCGGTTTATTTTGTAGTAACCTCTCCTTTCAAATCTGTTTTATGGCTAGTAGTCTGTAATCCCTTTCTGATTACCTTAACAGTCACTTGTTTCAGATGCAAATAATGGCAAAAAGCATAATGAATGTTCTTAATAATTGCTCAGGTTTTTGGGCTACGCATGAAGACGATGTGGCATTCATAAAGTTGGGCTTTCTTATCCAGATGACCCTGACTGAGCACCCACTGCATGCAAGCCACATTACTCTTTTTTTTTTCTTTTTTAAATGTAGGTTCTTGTAAGGTTATCAGCATAACTGGGGGTTAAGGAGAGAGCTCCCTAACTCCTGGAGGTTATGGAACATGCTTTTGCTGTGGATATTACTCCTGAAGGAGATGATGTCCTTCAGGATGTGGATGATGTCCAGCCCATTTAGAACACTTAGTAAGTTCATGAATCAAAATGATAAAATCTGTAGAATATAGAGAATTCTAGAATCAACTATTCCATGATGTTTATTTTCATTGAGAAGGATAGGGACCTTCGGTGCTAAAGTAGGATTTGATGGCTCCTTTGCCTGTGTTTCTGAGAGCACTCGGTAAGCACCTCTGATCCTCCGTTGTAGCCTCCACTGTTCTTGCTCACTCACCAAAGAGTGAGCTCCTGGGGATCAGATGCCACGCCTCATTCATCTTTGTTCTCCCAGGTCCTGTGCGGTGTTAGGGTTGCCAGAAAAAGTATAGGATGCTCAGTTCAATTTGAATTTCAGATAAATAACAACCAAGTTTTACCTAAGTGTATCCCGTTTGTACATATATTTTTAAATTTTAGATAAGCAGCAAATCAGTTTTCAGTACAAATATGTCCCATGCAATATTCAGATGTAGTTAGTCATCCTGTATTTTTATTTGCTAAATCAGGAAGCCTATATAAAGTCCATTACTTAGAAACTTTTTTTTTTTTGAACCAAAGTAGCTATAAAATGGCTACAACTAAGGCAAATCAAGGTTTTCACTGGGCTCGGTTTCTTCTATGAAATGTAGGATGGGAATTGCAAATAGGAATAATTATCCTCCTTCACAATTAGTATTAGTGAAGACGGACTGTTTCACCTACAACCACCAGATAGCCTTAATAATAGAAGTACACAGCAAGGACCTAAATCAATGGGTTTGCTTGTGCCTCTTGCCTTACCAGCTAGGCACTCCTAACCAAGTTTTTAATGTTAACAAGCAGCCATCTTGTGAGAATGTGTATAAAATAGTTGTTTGGGACTATGGAACTGCGGTTAGCTTAGGTACTGGCCCCCTTCTCCCATCCTGCTGTTTCTGTTCCTCTCTGTATAGCTCTGCAGTACTTCCTGTCCTTCCTGAAAGGTGGGCAGAGCAGGCAGGACAGGGTCTGTCATCTGTCAATCTAGTGAGAGATAGCTTCAGAGCAAGCTGTAGCAGCATGGGGTATTTTAAGCCTCTGGGCTTCTGTAGGGTGTGCGGGTATGCATGTGCGGGTCAGTGTATGTATACAGTATAACTAAGCATGAGTGAATGGTAATATCCCCATTTTTATAGTAGGAGAAAGTAGAGCAGGTAGGGGAGAAGTCAGGGCTTGAAAGCAGACTCACAGGCTGAGGCAGGCCGCTGTCGCTGCTGAGAATATAGACCCAGGGCCTCCCTTCCTTTAGGTTGCACTGGTTGTTTTTAAAGTCATATTCTCATCCACGAAGTAAGTACTTGGAAGTGAGGACCCATGCCCTTTTCCTGGAATGTAAATTTAACTCATTAGGGCTAAAAGCAATTATGGTCTAATATAAGAAACTGTTTAACAGACTTTGTTTTGATGTCAACCAAATTAAAGCTTTGTGTGTTGGGGTACACTCTATTGGCTGTACCCTATTAGGGAAAACAGAAATAGACAGCTTTTTCTCTAGACTTAAGAACCAAATCGATAATGGTTATTAAGAGCATTGGTGGCTATGGAAGTCGGAATCTCAGCCTTAATGCAGGGAGATGGTGTCCTAAGAATACAGAATTTAAAAGAATAAAAAGAAGTTTCCAATTGGTTTGGAAGCCATTGAAGCCAGCAGATGGCTAGATTGAAAACCTCGTGTGGTATATTTTAAGGTGTCATGCTAATGACATTCCAGGCACTCCTGAAACCTCAGCTTCCTGGAGTGGAGGATACCTCGCACGGGTGATTCGCCTGGTGCTGGGGCTGGTTCTCCCTGAGGAGAAGCTGGCGTCCCTTCCCCACTCCCTGTGCCTCTAAAACTAGATGCTGCAGAGGCGTTTCGGATGAGTTTTCAGTTCTTAGGGTTGCACTTGGTGACTTGGAATTTACATAGACGCTTCCATTGTGCCTAGAGAAAATATTTTCTCTCTCTTACTGAGGATATGATGAGTCCTGAAGTCTCACATGCCAGAAAACCTTTGCTTCATGGGAGGCATCGAAACTTCCTATTTCCTTTTTACCTCCGTTTAACATCACTGCTAGTGTTTCGTTCAGATTAACTTTCTGTGTTTGTTTTTAGTTTAAGTGCATTCTTTGGTTAACATGTTTCTTAGTGAATGGAAAGAGAAAAACAATGCAATAGGAAAGGTATAATACTTAAAGAATAGAGTTTTGTTTCCATATGTTTTGCAACAGTAAATAAGTGCTGTAAACTTTCTATTTCCTGGTCCTTTAACAGCACACTAAAACGCCATTTTGTAGGATTACATGGTATGATGAATCTGGTTAAACTGTTAAGCAATTAGTTGTTTTATTCAGATAGCACCAGATGTGGAGTTCGCAGAGGCCGCTTTGTGGACTCCAGACCTCACTTTAAGAGGGGTCTCCATGCATCCGAGGAACAGCTATTTGTGGATATCAGGTATGAGACTCAGTGTCCTCCTCCTTTGCCAGCATACTACTCATTTAAATGGTAGAAACTTTGCCAACATGAAGAACTGGAAGAGTACTAAATATTAATATTTGGAATTAGACAACAAAATCTAGTTCCCATTAACCAGACACCTAAATCTAAATCATACCACAAATGAAAAGTGCCACACTTTTTGGTAGAGTTGGGCATCCTAGAAAGAACCAAAGCTTAATAAAAGAAAAAGCAAACTTTGTACTTTAATGTTCTGTAATTCATCTAGCCCAGGATTTTCTCCTAAACCCTGAAGGAAACATACATACATAATTTAAGTAAGAATTCCAGATTATGAAGAAGAAGAGGTTCACTCTGAGGAAAAGCTACAGAGGGTTAGTTCCAAGGCACAACCATTGATGGAGCTGTTGGGTGTGTATGGAACCCTCTAGAAGAGGATGGCTAGTTTGGAAACAGACAGGGAAAGAGAAGCGTTTTCTTGAGATTACATGAGTGGTGGAGGGTTTGGTGGATTGGTGTGTAGCGTGGTGGCTGGGAATTCAGGGTCTTCTGATATAATTTCTGCTAATAGATACTGTGACTTTGGACATTTCAACTCTCTGGTCCTCTCTAATCTTTAAAATAAGGGGCTGATTAAGTGATCTCTACAGTCTCTTCCAGTTTAGAAATTCTGCTATAATTAGAACACATACCATTAGGAAAATATCAGCCTTGCAGTCTACCTCCCTAATATGGGAAGTATTTTCAGGTTTGGTGTCAGAGTTACTATTACTATTAACATTTTTTAAAAAGTGGGAAATTATTAGTGTGTATGTCACACCCATGTGAAACTGCTTGCATTTCAGTTAATGAAAGAATTTTAAATGACTGAACATTTACCAAGGGGTGTAGCTGAGAGTTAATAGTTTATAAGTGCTAACTAGTTTAATAGCTGGTGGTTACTGCTGGATTTAAAAGTTCACAATCTGATTTTTAATTTTTGTTGCCTCAAACCTAGTCAAGAATAGATGATTCACATACAATTATCTTCATTAGAACAGGCATAGTATTAGCTATCAGGGTTGCTCAAGGCAAGGATTTCAAACTGTTAGGTTTAAGTAATTTAATTTCCTTTGCTTTCCTAAAAGTTTCTAAAGAGTGGCTCTTCTGAGACCTGGCTGTCTGTCCTAGAGTATTTAAGGAAAGTACATTTTATCAAAATGTTATTTTCTCTGGGTCATGCCAGGTAATCAGGGCTTTGAGCTAAAAACTATCTCTAGGGTTTGGTTCCCTTTGAGAGATAGGGAAAGAAGATAACTTTGCTCTGCTAGAAAGTGAAGCTTATTTACCCCTCCCTACCTGCTGGAGTTTAAAAGAAAGGGTTAGTTTATTTATACAAAAGCACAGTTCACTTAGGCTGTTCATTTCAGGTCCTGGAGACACATATGCATTTTCAGTTCATGAGAGGTTCTTTTAATGCCTGACTTGGGCTGAGTTCTGAGGGAACCATGAAGGTATGAATGTGCAACTGGATAAATGTATTTATAATAACCTCACATTCATCTTACTGACAGAAAAAGATGTATAATATTACTGTTTAGCAATGTGCATTACTAAATATATTACTATATTTTACTATATTATTATATCATCATATATTATTATTGACAATATATATACACACACACATCTGTATGTATGTATGTATATATGTATGTATGTGTGTGTGTGTGTATGTATTGTATTTATGTGAAGAAAGAAAAGTAAATGAATTGTTAACTTTCAGAGTTGTTTCTGAGTCCTATACTTGGAGCCTATATACTGTTACTATGATATTTGGGGGGAAATGGTAAATGTAATCAGTTTGCATTTTAAGAGGAAAGTTAACTATTATGATGGTTTGAAATCAGAAGTAAATCTCCCCACCTTCAAAAAAACCCTCAAAATTTGTTTGATTTAACCACTTTTTTCTAAACCAGTTTTCTGTATGGAAGCCACCATTGTACTATGTTTGATCAAAGTAGTTCTGTGGATGTTTAACTCTAAGTTAATACTTAACTTAGCCTGTGCTGGTGGCTGCTACAGTACTCTGTGTTTTTCATTTGTTTATTTAAAAAAAAAAAAGGTCCTAATGTAAGGACAAAAATCTTTCTTAGTTCTCTGTTGAATACTTCACTATTGTTTCAAAATGATTATCCAGCTCTGTTGTTAGTCAGAGGTCTTCCTCTGTCTCATGAAGTATTTTAATATTTCAGGTTTAAAGAGAAGATTTTGAGTTCCCCCTGAGTTCCATTTACTGTTTTATTTTTGTCTCTTGATATTAATGGCCTTCACTTTTATTCCTCTGCTTGATATGGAGAAGGAAATGAAATTGGATGAATTTTTTTTTCCATTTTAAGCTTGACTGGCTCTTTATAAAATGAAGAGTAAAGTCACTCCCTCAAAATGGCTAATGTGTTCAGCCGTGTGTAAATTGGGGTCATAATCCTTCCTTTGAAGAACAGGAGAAGTGCTGTTATGACAAATGTGCTGCAAATGATTATCTGTAAGAGGACAGCAGGACACTAGTGGCCATTTCAAGCCTTCGGTGTCAGGTGGGACACCCACCCTCTGAGTCCAGAAGACTGAGAAACAAAGGCATTAGCCGATGTGTCAAACAGTTCATGTCCCCAGATGAATTTTCGAGCAGTCCAGTTAAATTCATGTCTAGGTTGGCTTTTGTCTTTTCTCACCTTTTGTCATAGGAGGGAAAACATACCATAATAGGAAGGGATGTCTGTATACTGCTTTATGTCTTACCTGTTTGTGCCTTACCAAATATACTCCCCCCGCAGTGTCTACGGATTGTTTTCTCAAGCACGAATGTACTGAGTATACCAAGCAGCATGTGCCCTCAAAGAATGATTTAACTTTAGATACCTTCTATTTAAAGTGGTTGGAATGGAAATATTCCTTTCACCATTTATGATAAAGCAGAGTTTTAGTCAAGACATGTTTTCTGAAGGTTTAGAATGTTCAGAGAATGACTTGAATATATGAAATTGGTTATACATATGCAGTAAGTGTCTCCATTCAGGTAGTTAATACATGACAATTTTAAATACAGGTTGTTTTTATTTCTTAGTGTATAACTACTAGCTGTCTTATCAATAATGAATTCCTATGCTAGTCCATATTTTCTTTCTACAATTTAAGTAAATTCTGAGAACCTTTATCTTGCAAGACATTTAAAACAAGTTTATTGGAAACAAAACACCAAAAACCATATGACTATCCCTTCCAAGGATAGTAAAATGTGGTTATTGCCAATGCATTAAAGTAGAAAGAAAAAAGTAAGAGTTACTTGTAATTCCACCAACTCTAGTTGGAAAGCCAATGGGGATTTTCGAGCTGAGAAAATTTTAAATGTTTTAATTTTAAAAGATCCCGGAGGGTGCGTGGTGACTAGGCAAGGGGGAAAGCAGAGAGGTAGGACTGGTGCAGTAGTGCAGGCAAGAAATGATGGTCCCTCAGACTTCATACTCGCAGTGGAGCTGATGAGAAGTGGTCATGTTCTAGGTCTGTTTGGACAATAGAGCTAAAGGGTTTGTTGATGGATTGGATCAGGTTATAGGAGAAAGAAGTAAAGAAAGACATAAAGGTATTTGGCCTAAGCAATCAGAATGCTGGAGTTGCCATTTATTGAACTAAGAAAGACAGGGAGAGGAGATTTTGAGGAAAGATCAAAAGTTGAGTGTGGGACCTGTTTCATTTTTTTTTATTATGGTATTTATTAAAAGCTATTATTGTCTCATTAATAAACTTGAATATCCTCATGGTCTTCTTCTTATTACAACTCAAATGAGTTCTTTTTTCTCTTTTCATCTTTATCTTTTGTAGTTGTTGTTCATAATTTTACCCAAGAGTTGTTTTATTATGCTGATAGTATTGGGGCCTTATTTTTAAAATAAAGCAACAACCTAAATGACCAGTGTTAGAATTTAAATTTGCTTATTTAGTGGTGTGTATGGAGCAACTCTACATGCCAAGGTATATTGGAGGTTCTGGGAATGCTGCAGTGACAGGCAACTGCCCTGCTGTCCAGAATGGAAAACCTAGTTGGGTGGAGAGCGAGGGCATGGAGAGTAATGGCAGTGCGTGGGATTATCTGAGAAGGAAGCATTTGAAGCCGAGATCTGACCTTGCATCAGCCTCCTAGGTTATGACAGAGAAGATGGATGGAAGCCAGCTTGTCTCTCCAGAATTATAGTATCTTAATTGTGTAGTTTTAGATCTTTTCAGATAAGAAGCTAGTGTAAGAGTCATGCTAATTTTAAACAATGACAGGAGTGACATATGTGCCCATGCATATTTTATTTGTGTTTTTGTAAGGAAACCTGGTTAAGTGTGAATAGAGTCATATTTTTAAGAAAGCTGTACTGTTTCCTAAAGTGAAAAACTAACACTTTTGAAACCCGCATCTAGTACAAACATTTGTGGGTTATTTTTCCCATTTTGAAGAGAAGTAGTAATATTAGGACAATATTTACATGACTTAGAATCATATTGTTTTTAGGGCTGAAATGAAGGGACCTTTGGAAATTATTTAGTCTGCTTTCTTCCATTTCTTTGAAAGACAAAGCTGAGACTGACAATCTGAGCCCAAGGTTTCTCTGCCAGTGAGTGGAAGGGCTGACACTGCAGTCCAAGCTTTCTGACTTCAGGGTTCTTTTCCTCTCCCTCTAACACACTTTTCCAAATGATTAGGATCTGTGCCTCCATGTCTTTCAGCACAATGACCATGCCGTCAGAGTCCCAGAGAAGAGCAGGTTTTTATTCTATTAAATTGGTCCTACAATTATTTATAAAGTAGGTGTCTGCTGTTTACATTTTGTCCTCTTTAGGCACAAGTCTGCCCCAGATAATGATAAAAACAGAGAGATGATTCTTCAGTTTCCACCTTTCCATTTTTGGTTCATTATTGCTGACCTTAGTGTGAAAGCTAAATTCAAGAGGAATGCTAGTCTTTCATTTTCATTCTATAAAATATGGATGCTAGTGTTTATGGGAAGAGCCGCAAGGTGAAGTCCAGAGGGTGGGGAATAACCACACCTCTACTCTCCTTTCTCTACCCTCTTTCCCGTCCCTGCCTTGCCCCATCTAACCTGCGCCTTTCCACCTTTTGCTCTTTTCCTTTCTCTCTCACATTCTTACATGCAGATGAGACATCTACTTCCTTGTTTGCCTGTTGTTTAAAACCATCCTAATCTGTAAATCAAAATGTCCAAAATACGGGAGAGAAAGTTGAGAGATAATATGGAATGTCATGAGCATCTCTATGTCCTGAAGCATCAGTTGAGAGTGAATACAGGGCGGCATCTTGGGATTCTGTTGTTGTTGTTGAGAAAAGCAGCTCGTTACCAGAGTCAAGTCAGTGCCTCAAACAGCGTGTGCATCAGTCACCTGGGCATCTTGTTCCAGTGGACGCGGCTGCTGCGGGAGGCCTGCGGCCAAGCCAAGGGGTCTGCGTTCCCAACAAGCTCGGGTGCCGCTCGTGCAGCTGGTACAGGCCACACTTGGTTGCAAGGCTGTAGGAGATGGGCTTCAAGTAGGATTTACACTTGTCTCCCTAGTCATTTTGAAGTTGAACGATTTACTGTGTACAGAGGAAGTTGGAGTATTAAAATTTGTTCTCTGAGATCACAGTCTCTCAGAAAGCATTGGAGAGTGGGCAGTACTTCCTCCGGGCAGCCTTTTAAACCGTAGTCAGGCAGACTGTTCCTTAGATCAGGTTATTAAGAGAGAAAAACCTGTTTATACTCACCTCTCACATTGCTTTGCTCTTCATTTCCTTCTTTCATTATAGAATCAGGCCCTGATTATTTTGAATTGCATGCCTTGCTGAGACCAAGGAGGGGTTTTGTTGCGAGTACTGATACAGAACACACACTCTTCTTTCTTTAAATTCAGAAAATCTTACTCAGAGTTGCCAAAACAGGATGGCATGATTCCCAAAATTATAGAGCAATTTAAGGGGTGATATATTCTAGGATTAGAGGAGGAAGATCAAGGCTTTTGTACTGTTCACATAGAGAACGCTAGGTGGTGTGGGGTAGTTGGGGTCAGGGAGACTTTGTGGAGCAGTGAAAAATAGGCAAGCAGGGGGTTTCTTATTCCTGTGCAATCTCTGCAGCTCGGAGTGAGCTACTTGAAACCCTTAGGGCCTTAGTGTTACATTTCTAAAATACGGGTTCTCAGCTTGACTATCTGACAAAGGTCGTTGCCAGCTCACACTACCTCTTGCATTAAGTGTGCTTACTTCAGAGGATGAGTTAGAGTTTTGTATTTGGTGGATTCCTTCCCACGAAACAACAAAAAGAAGTATCTTCGTACAGTCACCATCCTTTAGGAGATGTTACACATTTAGCTTGGTGACCTTTATTAGGGAACTTTGCTTTGTAATTGCCCTTCATTTAATTATTTTTTGTTTTAAGTTACGTAGGGTTAAATGAAGACATTTAAAATATCACATACAAAAAAATACATACAATTAAACTTTTAAGTATCTAACTATACATATAGTATCACCATTTTCACACCTTGCTTAAAACAAAACCAATAGGAAAATATACATTGTGTAAGAAGTGTGTCAGGTAACACTTCTCGGTGCCACGTAGATGCAGTACTTGTGTTAAAGCCAGAGGATTTGACACAATCAGGGAGGTGGTGGGAGGGTGGCAGGGGAGAGCCAGGACATGTTTGTTTGGCCTATTTAAGAGATTTTTCTACACCATGCTAAATTTATGAGGAGTTTAACTTGAGAAGCCTAGAAAATTCAGTAGAAAATACGTTTTCACAGTATATTAAGCTGGAACAGACTATTTTGAGCTAAACAGACGCTGGAGATAAACTGATTCAGCTTCTTCCTTTTGCAGCTCAGGGACTGAGGCCCAGTTTGTCAGGACCTTGCAGGGGGTTAGTGCAGCCTGGGACTGAAACTCGGGGCTCCGGCCTGGTCCCCTCCAGTAGGAATGTTCATTAGGCCTTTGCAAAGCATTTCCCTGGATACAGAGAAATGCGTTTTTATAATAATTTATTAGTTGCAAATAATTAATAGTTAATGAAAAAATGGAAATGCTCGATAAAAGCCATTTATTGATCATTATGTTCTAGTCAGAGCTCTTGAGCTAATTTAAGGGGGGAAAAAGCAGGATTATGTCAAGGGTAGAGTGATCTTCAGCATCTAAGGAAGGGAAACAAAGTACAGGCTTTTCTTATATGAACTGGAACTTGGGACTGGTCTATGTCTTTCTGTCCCAGGCTCTCTCTCTGTCCCCTGCCCCAGACCTCCTGTCCAGTGGTACCTCCCTCACCCCCAAATCTGTTGATACTTCCTGTCCCGTCTGTCATTCTATTTGTTCATCACCCTGACTCTCATATCCATCCCCCTGACTTGGTCCCCTGTCTTCACCTCAGTCCCCTGTCTCCCATCTTGGTCCCCCTCCCTTTCATCTTCTGTCTCTCCGTCTCAGACGTGATCACCTCTCAGTGCCATCTCTGTCTCTCCCTAAGGAAGTGCCCCATTTTTCTTGCTCCCCTTAGACCAACCCCTTTCTCTTACAGACTAATTCTGTCTTCACCTCATTTCCAATTCCCTAGGGAGCCTTCTGATCTTCTACTTTCAGCTTCTTCTCACCAGGCTGCATGTTAATGCTGTACGTTTAAGAAACTGACTTGCTGGTGGAGAGGCGGCTAGGCCTGGGCTAGTTAGGGGCTAGGGGCCCCAAGGGCCTCAGTGGTGGGTAAGGCAGCTGACCTTGTTTGAAACGCTAGTGTAATGTATTGATTGCATTCAGTCCTCATAACAACCCTCTGAGGTGTGCGGTCTCGTCCCCCATAAGGATGTAGAAACTGAGGCCTAGCCCCATTAAAGCCATTTTCTTAGGGTCCCACTGCCAGGGGGCGGTCCAAAGTCAGTCCTGTGGTACTCTCCTTCTGATGCGCGGCCTTTCTGAAGTTCGTCAGTCATTCCTAGTAAGTCAGAATGCTCAGACGCTGAGGAGTCTCAACTGCCTTTCGCGAGCGTGTGGAAGTTATAGTTAAGGTACCCGGGCTATCTTGACAAATGGGGTTTTAGTTCAGTGGTGGTTTCCCTGTGCACCAAGCCACCCCCAGCAGTGGCTTCTCCATGGCATCGCCCTTGCCTCTGATGAAGCTGGTTCTGTTTGGTGATCCTGTGTTTGAAATCCTACGTGGTACCAACTAGCAGCATAACATACTTGGGCTCCGAGGAGGATTTCTTTGATCTAGGTCAAACCCTAAGGTGCAAACAATGCAAGCCAGTTTTAGGGACTTGAAAAATCCCCTCTACCCCTTTTAAAGAAAATATGAAGCTCTGGCATAAATCAAATTTTTATTAATGAGTGATGATTGACATATATTTTCATAACCTCTGGCATCAATAAAAATTTTGTATGGATAAGAATTGTAACCATATTTGGGAGGGAGGTGATCATTTTTGCACTATCCGTCTTGTGAACAAAGACTGTAAGTCCTTTTTTGCATTCCGTGAAATTTGCCGTGATGAAATCTAAGCACCAAGAAATGCAGGGTGGAAATAGGCTTAGTACTCAGTGACCTTCCATTTCCACTCCTTCCTCATTCTCTGACCTCCTGCCACTGGGGCCTTACAGGCATCCTGCAAGCTTTGCACAGAAGCCGCTAATCCCCCAGCAGTTCATTTTGGCTTCATCAACAGCTGTTCCCTCTCACAGCCAAGGCCAGGCAGGGAGCGGCCTCAGACCCCAGTGAGCGGCCAGCGTGAAGGTCTGTGTGACTGAGACCCAGATCCTGTCCTGATTTGCCTCACAAGCTCTCTCATCTTTGCTGGCTTTTAAAGGAAGAGGGGTGGGGAAGCGTGTCAAAACTAGAAGACTTTACTTGCTGGCGAGCTTTTCTCTGTCACTTGTGCTATTTTTTTCTTAATCAAATGTGTGATTTGGGTTTGTGAAAAGCTTCCAGTGGCTTCTCCATTTAGATCATTTAATTCTGTGATGCAAATGGCACCTGGGCCTGAGTCTAGAATCACACTTCATACTTGGCCAGAGCCCAGTTCCACTGCCTGGCCAGCTGGCTGCATTTGCCCCAGGGCACCCCCGCCTCTCAGCGAGCAGGAAACAGCCCTAGCATAGGGCCCCAGGAGGACCAACAGGTCAGGCTGGGGTGCCAGCACTAGTCACCTCACCCTCTCAAGGAATGGGAAGTTGTTTAGGAAATGGGGGTGGGAGTAGCAAAAACCAAACAAATAAAAATACCCCATTAAAAAATTAATGTGTGACACGAGTCTATTTATATAAAATTGTGGGTGGGGGAAGGGCAGGGAAGAGGAAGACATGAGATTAGATGAACAAAGGAATTGGGAACAAATATAGTTCTCACTCTAACATGGCTGTCAGATAAAAGACTTATGGTACAATTCTGCCTGATAAAAGGGAAATCAACAAAAAACTAGTGTGTATGTGTGCTTTCTTAGTATGTCTGAGCAGGAAAAAGGTAAGGAAGGGTACACACCAGCTCAACCCTGGACCCTTGGGAAGGGGTAAATAGTGAAAGTGATTATGTTCTCCTCTTTACATATTTTATATTAATTTGCTTAGTAAAACAAGTACATGTTAACTTTTATAATTAAAAATAAATTTAAAGTAAAATTAAGAAAAAAGAAAGGGAGAAAAAAGAAAAAAATTTGAAATTTACACTAGAGTAGATTATATTTAAGAGATCGCCTATGTAAATGGTACAAAATTCAGAAGGGACAAAAGCTCTGTGGGGAAAAGAAAGTCTTTCTGTCCATACCCATCTGTATCCCCTCTGGGTGGCGGCCAGATTTTTTGCCAGATCCTTGGGTGTCCTTGCAGAGATGCTTTGTTTTTATAAATATATATTTGTATGTCTAAGAAGAGAGAGCTCCCCCTCCCTCCCCCCATGGTAACATGATAGAAGCACTGACCGTTTTGCATCTTTTTTTAATTGAAAATATATACTGACCATATTGATGTATAGAGAGCTGTTTGGTTCTTTTTTTATTGGTTGTATATTCTATTGGAGAAGCTGGTTTTATTTAACCAGCCTTTTGTTGATGAGCATGTGAGTTGTTTTTGGTCTCCTACTTTAGAAACAGTACTGAAGTAAATACTTGCAACTGTATTTTTTGACATCTGTGGCTATATCCATAGAAGAAATATCTCAAAGCGGAATTTCCAACTTTCTCTCTAGAGAGGAGGTAAAATATAAACTTCCTGTAGAAATGTATGAAAGTGTTAGCTATTCTTGAGGGAACAATGCTGCCTTGGAGGTGGGATATAATATCACAGTAGCAATGGGAATTTTAGGGAAGGCATAGAAACATTAGAGCCTTTTCATTGCTCATCTTTCTAATAGGGACTTCTCTTTCAAGAAGTTATTTTTGCTCAAACCTGGTTTTTATGTTTCAGAATAACAAGGATATGAGGAAGAAATAAACATTTAGTGAGCTGCTACCAGGTGTCAGGCATAGGCTATTTACAAGTATTATTTAATTCTCGTAGCACTCCTATGAAATTTATATATATATATAATTACTATCCACAATTCACAGATGAGAAAAAGAGGTTCAGAAAGGCTAGGTAATGTCCCCAAGGTCACACAGTACCTACATGGAGAGCCAGATTTCAAACTTTGTCACAGTACTTGTGTTCTTTGTGATCTATCTCCCCCCACCCACCCCTGGCACACACACACACACACACACACACACACACACACACACACATTAGAAGTCTCTGTAGCTCTTGCATTGCAGCAAATCTGGGAATTCATCGAGCTAAGATGGATGTCACCTATGGTTGACCTATAATGTGGAACATTGCTTGTGCCTCAGAAGTCCCTTTTAGTACATTTGTGGGGTATAAAGAGAAAGTTTGCTGTTGGATTATGAAGCTTGCCCTTAACTTACAAGGGCTGTGTTCCAAGCATTCTTTTTTTGTCTACCACCTCTGAAGGAGAAGACACAGCCCTGAAGCAGCGATGCCTTGAATGCTTGTTTGCTTCTGGCCAAACCGCAAAAGCCCTATAACCTTCAATTCTGAAAGTACTGGTGGCCGTTAGTGAGTTCCTTGGCACTCTCAGTCCGTAGCAGAATGCATAGGTGAGGATGTTTGGATAGATAAGAGCGAGAGCCACAGTGAGGGGGAAAATCGGAGAGGCAAGAGTCCCACATTCTTTTGGGTAGATATCTAGGAGTAAATAGCTGGATCACAGGGTAGGTGTATGTTTTCAAGAAATGCTAGCAGCAGTGTATGAAAGTTCCAGTTCCTCCACATCCTCATTAACGTTCGGTATGGTTAGCCTTTCTCATTTAGCCATGAGGGGCATGGCTGCAGTCAGGCTAGGGGCTGAGACCAAAGATACAGGGCGATAGAGGGCTGGCTTAGGTATTGTAAGCATCACTATTAGAAGGAAGGGGACTGTTCGTCATTTTTGAAAGTAGATGTTTGTAGGTTGGCAACTGCATCTACTTTTTGTTTCAAATGGCTTTATTAAACTAATAACCTCTGAAAAAATGAGCTGCAATAAAGAGCTTGGATATAAATTGGGGTGATTTCTCAGCTCAAGGAATAAGGAGCTTTTTTCCTTCCATGAAAGCCAGGATAAATTTTTTCATGGGTGACAGGGATTATTGTGGTAGTTTTCATTTTTCTGTTCATTTGATCAAAAGTGGTATGGTTTCCAGTCTAGATGGAAGGAGAAGACGGTGCTCCTTTGAGCTGATTTTGTGAGTCGGCCACTAGATTACTTTGTGCTTCAAGACTGAAAGGAGCCAGTATTCTTATCTCTTCTCACCCATAGCCTTGTTTTCTCCTGGAGTTTGGTGGGATAGTGTTGGATAAACTAAACCTTATGTCTCACTTCTAAGTTATAACACTCTTAACCTTGTAATAGGCAGAGAGTAATTTCCTGATGTAGCAGAGAAGAAGCCAAGCCTAAACATCTCTAATTGATTATAAGTGGAAGTATGTTTACCTGCCCTGCCCTACAAATGTGTTGGCTCTTACGTGTTATGCTTTAGCAGCAGTCATTGGTGTGTTTCCGTGTTATTACTACTCTTTGAAAATTTATAACCATCAAATATCTTTACTTACTTTGACCTACTAACTTAAAAGCTATTGGTAGGTAGTGTCACCTACTAATTATTATTAGATATTAGTTAATATCTAGTATTATTAATATTGGAAATTTCTACATGATTGCATATAGCTTCAGCTTAAATTTCATCTAATACAATATATTTTTTCCTTTTATAAATATCACAGGGAGGCACAAATGAAATAATCGTAAGTATAAGCAGAAAAAAGAATCTCATCAAAAGATCATACTTATATGGCATTTCTGCCTTCTGTGGATCGATCTATGAGATTCCCTGACCTTATAGCTTGAAATTCATGGGCTATAGTAAATGAAATTTGCCCTTCCTGAAATCTGTCAAGCCTTTCAAGCCTTTCATTTTCTTGGGGAGAGTGGTCATGCTGTAACACCAGTTAGTGTTTCTTAGTGGTAGTTTAGGTTTTTCATTAACTATAGGGTTTTGTTTTGTTTTTAATTGAGACCTAATTGAGATGTAGTTGAGGTATAATTGGCATACCATAAAATGTGGAATTTAAATTATGCAATTTGATAAGTTTTGACATATGAACATAACCATAAAACTATCACTACGATCAAGATAATGAAAAGCGATATCTTCCCTCAGGAGTTTTCTCTCACTTCTCTTGTCCTTCCTGTCCCTTCCTGTCCTCCACCCTCACCCCTGATCCGCTTTATGTCGCTATAGATTAGTTTGCATTTTCTGAAGTTTTATATAATGGAATCATGAAATATGGTCCCTTTTTTGGTCTGGTTTCATCTATTCGACGTAGTATTTTTGGATTCATCTATGTTGTAGGTGTCTGTAGTTTATCCTTTTTATCGCTGAGTCGTACTTTTTTTGGTATGGATCTACTACGCTTGTTATCTATCTGCTCACCTACAGTGGAAGTTTGGGTTGCTTCTAGTTTGCGACCCCTTCAGATGAAGCTGCTATGAACATTCAGGTATAAATCTTTGTGTGGATTTATGCTTTCTTTTCTTTAGGTAAATATCTGGAGTAAAGGGCTGGTAGGTGTATGTTTCAACTTTTTAGGAAATGCCAGCAGCAGTGTATGAGAGTTCCAGGTCCTCCACGTCCTCACAGACACTCGGTATAGTCGTCCTTTTCCATGTAGACATCCTACTAGGTGTGAAGTGGTATCTCACTGTAGGTTTGTTTGCCTTTTCCTACCGGTTTAACGATGTTGAATTTTTTTTTCACGTGCTTATTTATCATTAATAGATTTTCTTTGATGTCATGTCTGTTTAAACTTTTGCCCATTTTTTAAATTGGGTAGTTTATTTTCTTCTTGAGTTTTGAAACAAGTCCTTTATCAGACATATGCTTTGTAAATAGTTCCTCTGGTCTATGTCTTGTCTTTTCATTTAGTGTCTTTGGAAAAACATAAGTTTTTAACTTTGAGGATGGGCTTACCATTTAGAAAGAAATTATTTTATTCATAGTATTGAAAGTACTTCAAAACCTATAGCCACACTTCTACTTTTAGCTAAGGTAGAATAACAGAGACTGTACTAACTCATACATCTAAAAAAACCCAAAAAACAAAACCAAAATAGCAGAATATGTAAAACAATGATTTTCAAGATCCCGATTATCAGGCAACAAAGGACAATGATTCTGAGATATAGAAAGCAATCGAGGTGAGCCCCATAATTGCCCAGCTTAGTGCCTTGAGAGTGTCCAGGCTGCTGTGCAGAGAAGAGAAACTGAGGCAGCACCCAGCAGACCCCCCGGAATAAGGAGACCAAAGTGACTATAGTTGCAGGACAGAGGGCTAGAGAGGAGTGAGAACTCCAGAGATATGCAGAGGGTCCCCTGGAGAACCCAGCAGGATGCTGATCCATGCCTGAGTGTGAGTAAACTCTCTGAGACTGGGAAAAGAAGTGTGTGTGTGTGGGGGGGAGGGTAGGTGGGGTGCTAAGACTTTATTTCAGCTGTAATCTACCTCACACCAAGAACACTAAATAATTTGTGGTACCTCTGCTTTCTCTCTTCCACCCCACCACCCCCACTCTCAAAGTAACCCGTTTCAGAAGAGGGCATTTTTAGCCACACTTACAGGTTTTCCTAAAGAATCTCTGAGCCATGTAATCCTCAGAATTTAGAAAGCATTTCAAGATTGTTGGCATTAGACTCTCCCCAAATGGATCTTGATTTCGATGTAACTTTATCTTTAGTTTGTAAAAGATGAAAGAATCAAGTAAGACTGAAAGGCAGGGTGACTTCCTGGAGTGCTTCTGATTTCTGCTCTTGGCCTGGCGTGGGAAGGAGGCCGTAATGTGCAGGGTGTTTAGGAACCTGCCCTAGCTGGGCATTGCGTCCCCTTCAAAAGAAGAGAGTATAGAGTTTGTCCCTAACGGCCTGACTGTGTGCCATACAAGTGTCAGACTTAGACCTGCAGAACTGAGGAAACTTGAGAGGCTGCCTCGTACATGCCCTCAATTTATGGGTTTATCAAATGCTTGATTTAGTTTTTCATCATATATCTAGGGCCTGCTGCATGCCAGCCAGTACCGAATGCTTGGGATCCACCAATGAACAAGAGAAATTGCCACACTCGAGCCTACATTCTAGTAGAAGAGACACATCAGCAACCAATATATGTCAGGTGGACATAAGTACTATGAAGAAAAGTAGAGGAAGTGATGGAATGTAGAGTGACCGGGAGATGGGGGTGCTATTTTACAGGTGGCCAGGGAAGTTTTGTTTGAGGTGGTGATATTTGAGTAGAGACCTGAATAAAATGTGTATGAGGGTGGTGTGGGTGGGGTGTGGGGAGCTAAGTGGTTAGGCCAGGGCCCTGAAGTAGGGGTGTGCCCTGCAAGGAGGCCAGTGAGGCTACAGCAGAACGAAGAAGGAGTGAGGGCAGGAGGTAGACAGGAGCAGGTCACACAGGATTCTGTAGACTTTTGTGGGGACTTGGGTTGTTGTTCTGAGTGACAAAGGAGGCGCTGGAGGGTTCTAATAGAACCCCTCTGGCTTCAGTGAGGAAGGGGGGTGAGGCAAGGGGATCTTCTAGAAGACCATGCAGTAGTCCAGGTTGATGGTGGTGTGGACTTGGGGCTGATGAAGTGGTCAGATGCTGGACGGGTTTGAAGGTGGAGCAACAGAATGTACTGATGCAGTCAGAGTGCTATGTGCGAGACAAAGGGAGGGAAACCTAAGCCCACACTTTTTTGTCCAGAGTAACTAGAAGAATACGATAGACATTAAACAGACATGGGGGAGCGTAGGGAAGGAGTAACTGGCAGGTGGGGACAGTTGGGCATCAAAAGTTTGATTTTGGATAAATCAGTATTCAAGGGGAAATGTTTAATAGGTAGTTCAGGCTCTTGGTTCAGTATTCCGGCAAGAGCTCAGGACTGGAGGTACACTGAGGCCTTGGCAAGGCAGGTGGCCTACATCAGCGGTGGTTTCTCTGTGGACTGAGCTGCCCTCAGAAGTGGCTTCTCCATGGTGCCACCCTTGCCTCTGATGAAGCTTGTTCTGTTTGGTGATGCTGTGCTTTCTAACTGGCTTTAATGCTATCATGATTATGTTTTTCTCTTTATCTGCATTTAGGCTTCAGTTTGGAAGCCAGCTGCAACAGCTTGCAGGTGGAATGCGATTGAGGTATAAAAAATCCTTTCTTGTGCGCAGTTACCACCTTTAAGAGGATGGGAGACTAAGGATTGCTCAGTTTTGAGAGACTAAGGATTGCTCAGTTTTGAGAGACTAAGGATTGCTCAGTTTTGATTGTTCGTGCAAATTCATGCTTTTCAGGTCATCTGAGAGGCTTTCCGTGTGTTTCCAGTGGCCTCAAGTTCAGGCTGGGTCTTCTGGGAATAAAACTTGGGTAGGGGGAGTAGATAAAGAAGAGCCCATTTCGGGAGAGGACCCAGCTGGAACTTGTTTCCTTGTACAGCTCGTTTGCGCATATGGGAGATATTATTCATGTGCAAAATAAGGAAGTTGAACCGACTCAAGATTCCTTCCAGTCTCAAGGCTCCGAGGTCCTGTCCGAAGCTGCCGGTCCTCTCGCGTCTTCAGGCCCCGCAGGGGCTCCTCGGCTCTCATGCCGACATTCAGTCCTCCTCCTTCTTCCCCTCCTCAGAGAAAAATGAATTTACAGAAATTCTTGTTATCTTCATAGTTAGGAGATGAGAAGCAAATCTATGGTTTCTGATCATTTCTAAGGACTTCAAATAGCTCCCGGAGTATTTCAAAATCAGATAGATTTTGATAAGGCCTCTGAGCCAGTGTTTCAGATTTCATTTCAGGTCGTAAAAGTCCCTCCCATGTTCAGTTAAAAGGAAAACTAATGTTGGAGGGAGACAGTTTTAGTCTGAATGCTTTTATGATGTCTGCATTAAGTTCTCTGAGCCTGGAACCGTTTCCAGTAAGAAGTAGGTGACAGGCTATCCAAATAAAGAGTAGCCTTTTGAAAGTACTTCGGTCCAGCAGTAAGGGCTTTTTATAATCCTGACTTGCATTTTGAGAAAGGGAAGGCTGGGTTGGGTTTGGCCTCTGATCCTCCCTCCCTCTCTCTCCCCTCAACACACTTTGATCTGTGAAGCATGTCTAATCCTCAGCCAAGTCTGCTGGAACTTTATCCAGAGCAGGGAAAACGGGAAATATTTTTCCTTTCTTGGGTGGATTTGTATTTATATAAACCCTTTGCAATGAAAATGGAGCCAAATGGCAGGCACAGCCATCTGAGGGGAGGCAAGGTGGAATGAATGAATGGTGGGAAGAGGCAAGGCAGTCTGTCCCTCTGCTCCAAGTCAGCTTTACTTGAGTCAGACCTTTTAAGGGTCAGTCATGAGAGGGTGGTGTAAGTCCTCCCTTGCATTTTCCTAAGGATGTGAATGTACTTGTATGCGGGGCCATTATGGAACAGCTTGAGCTAAACCAGCAGCCATTCAATTAACTCCGGAATATGACTCCAGTGAGATATATGTATGTATATGAATGATGCATTCACTCATTTATTTGTCATTACCCAGAGAATAGTTTTGTAGAAGGCCTTAGCGGTCCATTTTTGACTCAGCCTTGGATGCAAATTTTACTTTCTCAACAGTTTGTCCCACTATTGATTTACTTACATGAATTCGTCTCTACCTTTTTGAACCAGCCCTTGCCACTTCTCATGGGTAGTAATTTCTGAAAGAGTGCTTGCCATCAATACGAATGTGTTCTTGTCATAAACCACCTCATTTAAGCTTCAAGTTGTGCCTCGTGGTTCTGCGTTTCTAGGATACCACAGGGTGGTTCATTTTTAGACATTCTAGAGAAATCTCATACAAAATCTAAAGACAGGATCTCTTGTTCTTGTGTTATTGCAATTCATATATTATCTGTGCTAATACTGAACTGATAAAGATACTGAGAACAGCAGGTATAAAGAACTGTGACATAAAACAATCTTTTATTTTGCTGTTGTTCACTTTTTTTAGAACCAAAAGCAAAGCCCTTCCTGCAGCTTCCTGCAGTTTCCTTCGAGTAATTTCTCCTCCACATTGATAAATGCCACATGAGCTAGGTTCGCCCGCTGTCCCAGATGTTTATTCTGGTCCCCAGGAATATTCATTTAGTGTCTGTCGGAGCCTCACACTTCAAAGTGGAATCTGCCTGAGGTTTCTACCTGGCATGTCATCCCACTGCTGTGAAGAACACCTCTGGAAGGAAACCTCTCAGGGACTCTGAAGATTTGGAGACTTGGAGGTTTTTCCAGCAGCAGAAGGTCTAGGCAGAAGAGCAACCCAGAGGAGGCAGGATGGGGCTCTCATGTCACTGCAGGTGATGGAGTAAGGGGACTGACTGCAGGAGAGGGAATTTCAAATAGCCAAGCATGAGGAAGGTGTAGGCAAGAAGGTACAGAGGATTGGATGTATGCAAATAAAAAAAGAGAGAAGGAAGGAAGGAAGAGAGAAGAGGAAGGGAGGGAGGAAGAAAAGACTGCAGAAAGGGAAGTATTAGCTTGTAATGTGAAAGATGTGACTAAACTCAGGCAAAGATTTGAAAAGACATTTTGTTAGCAGATCCTTTTTCTTGCTTGAACTTTGGCCAAATGCTTTGGAAAAGGTGCTGTGATCTGAGGTCACAACTTTTTCGATCTGGAAGAGACCTGAGTGGTCATCCGTCAGTGGGGGGGGGGGGGGGGGCACCATGGGCCAAATACTGCTCTTCTTGGCATAGCGTATCTGAGATATTTAGTCACCTCCTTCTGTCCCTTCAACAAACAAACAAAAAAAGCTTTATGTAATTATAAACAAACATTACTCTTAAGACAATTATCTTCTGTCAGGAATTAGGCTAAACAAGGAAAAGCTCAGCTTGTTTGCTCTGGATGACATAAAAGGAGAATTAAAGGTGTCAGCCATTTGTGCCCAGAGTGGGGCCTGTGTGTGGCTTCGGTGCATTATTTATCCGGAGAGTCTGAGGACTTCACGGCGTCACTGGGTAAGCCAGAAACAGCCAAGAGTGTGGACTTTGTTTTTCCTTCTACCTGTAACTGTCACCACGGCCACAGCTTTTGGGGGATGTTGGGAAGAAGTTGAAGAAGTCGAAGTTTGTTGAGTGTAGCCTGGCGACCAAGCCATGCAAACTCACTGAAGAGAGGTACTGAGTCATGCCCCCTTGTCCAAGGGCATCTCTAAGAACCTCACTGGCTTACTTTTGTTTCCTTGTAGGTAGCACTCTCACTGTTAAGACTTTACAAATTGTCCCCAAAGTTTCAAATCATAGAAGGACATTTCTGAGTGTTTTTTAAAAAGAAGCCCCACCACTGAGAATCAAAATTGAATTTGAGTTAAATTGCCTAGAACTCAGTGGATTTCAACATTTTGAAGAACTGCAGAGCTATGTGGTGAAAATGAAAACACGAATTTAGAAGAGGCTCACAATTTCTGATGGCATAAGTTTTGCAGCTGCCTTTGGAATTAATTTTAGGATGTATCTAGTTATTAATTGGTCCTATCAACTTGACTTCTTTCCAAGAGAAACTAATTGAGCCAAAAGCAAACTCTGCTCACAAGGAGAATGCAGCATCCCTGCAGCTTGGGGAGCACTCTCTGAATCCCAGAACTTCCTAAGAGTATGTGTAGATGTTGGACAATATCGATGGGCACCGCAGCTAACATCCCAGTGGCCCTGCAGGAAGATTCCTGCTAAATCTACAGGTGCCCCACCCAGCTTCCTGGGCATCTTGTTGGCACCCAGAGGACCCCTCCCTTCTCATTTCCATCAGCTGACTGTGGACTAGTCTGGTCTGGGGCAACCCAGCCAGCCTCTCTACCAGCTGGGAGGCTGCGCCATATCTTATCCAACCAGGTCCGAATCTCTGCCTTGGGGAGGGCTCCCCCCACATCCACGTTTTTCTTCCTTAGATAGTCTCCCTCAGCCTTCAAGTGTTCTTAGCTTTCTCTTCTTCTTGGTAGTAAATTCCCTGTAAAAAGTCAGTAATTGCTTACATTAAACCTCACTTCATGGTTTCTGTTTCTTGACTAGATCCTGACCGGTCAGTATGGCCAGTAAATCTTAGCCAGGATCAGAACTAAAGTTATCTGACTCCAGAGCCAAACTACTTTTTATTGTTTCTCTAGGACCAGCAATTTCATATACATTAAGTTGATTAATGTGATTTAAGCATTTAGCCTTTTTTCTACCTTTTTGATAAAAATCCATTTTAAATAGCAAACAGATGTTATTTCACTGCTATTAGTTTTGTAAAGGAAGATGTCTTCTACACAAATGACTTTTTTATCATGGAGCCCATCACAGAAAAGACTTGAACATTCCTGTTTATCTTTTCAAAATAGCAATTCATTGCATTGCCCTCCAGGGTTTCTTTCTCTTTTCTGTCTTTTAAGCCTGTCATCTTTCATTCATTCTTTTATGCATTTACTCATTCCCTCCCTCCTCCTCCTCCTCCTGCATCCACCCACCTGTTCATTGTGGTGGTTCAGAAAAGGAGCCTCAGAGCTGGAGATAACTCAGATGAACCTGTCTGTATCCCTCATTGTGTTTTTGAAATGTGACATAACCAGCCCATAGAGTGCAAACATCAGGTACAGCATAATTCGCAACTTCTTGGAAAGTTGTCTCCGGTTCTGTTCTCTACTTCTTCTTTTCTCAGGCAGATTCTTTAGCGACACATGCACACCCACCTTCCTGCTGACGGTGCTTTTTTCAAAGCCTCCAGGGGCCTCCAAACCCAGGAGTCCCTTCTCTCTTGTTATTTTGCTTGTCCACTCAGCAGAACTTGGCAGAGCTGATCACTGCCTGTTCAGAAGGGGTTAGTTTTCTTTTGTGAGGCCATGTTTTCCTTGTTCCCCTTCTACCTTCTGGCAGTGTCTAGCTGGTCTCTCTCCTTCTTTTCAGCCTCTAAATTTGGAGCACTCCGGGACTTTGTCTCTGGTTCCTTTCTCTTTTTTTATCCACTCACTTTTCTCAATGATGTCATCACTTTTATGCCTTTAAAAATCATGTGTTTACTGATCACTCTCAAATCTCTACTTCCAGCCTTAGCCTTTTACTGCAGATCCAGAATTGTTTATATAATTATACACGTAATATCTGTCACCGTCTTTGTCTAACAGTCAGAAATCTAACTTGACTGGAACGGAACTCTTAATTTCTCCCCTTCCCATAAACTACCGTCTCTCTTAGTTTTGCAAGTAGTACCATCATCCACCAGTTTCTCAAACCTAAGCTTGGAATTACCATTGGTTCCCCTCTGCCTCCTACCCCCACATCCAATTCGTTGGCAAGTCCTGTTGACGGAGAACAAAACACACACTCCAGTCTCTCCATTTCCACCAGCACCTCTCCAGACCAGGCCTCTACCCGGCTCCTGTGCGAGCCTCCTAATGGTCTCCCTGCCTCTGTCTTTCCTTCCTACACAGCGGCCAGAGTGACCTTAAAACAGATCGGTTGTCATTACTCCATTTAAAACCTTGCACACAGCTCCTTTCCACTTAGAATGTTTGTCTCTGGCCTGCCAAGGCCACATGATCTGGCCCCTCACTGCCTTGCTTTCTCCCCTGGTCCTGTTTGCCCTTTGCCCATTGTCTAGCCATGCCAGGCTCTTCCCTGGGCAGCCAAGCATCTTCCCACTTTCAGGATTTTGCATTAGTGATTCCCTCTGGAATGTGCTTCCCATGGCTCACTTCTCCCTATTCAGATTTCAGCTTCAATGTCACCTTCTCAGAGAGGCATCCCGTTCTGGACATCCCAGGATAACCAGACACACAGTCACTCTCTATCTCGTTAACCTGTTTTAATTATCTGGGTAACAAGTGGTTAGTAGTTATGTAGTTTGTTTCTTGCTAATCTTCCTTTTTGACTAAAAGCTCCATGAAATCAGGGATCTCTGTGTACTTGTTCCCTACTTTTCTCTCAGTCCGCGGTGGTACCTGTCTAGCACTAGTCGGTGGTTGGTTTGCATCCACTAAGTGAATGAGTGAACTCAGTGGCAGAGCCAGCCTGAGACTTATCTCACCTACTTTGTACCAAGATGCCTATTGTCAGTGAAGTAATTAATTCCTGGCTCCAGGTTATTGATATCTCCCGTTTACTTACAGGTTATGGTAAAATTTCCAAAACAATTTTAAAACTACATTACCTTTCATTTGTTTTCATTTTAAATTTACTTTTAAACTTCACCTTTAGTTTAAATATGATTAAAACATACCTTTAAATGACATTTTATATAACCTCCATCCTTTGGTTGTTAAATTTATTTTTATATTTTTACCATTATTTCCAAATTATGTGTAGTTTATTTATACTTCTGTTCAGTGAAAAAGATGGCTGCGGGGGATGGACACAGTCCTGGCCGTGGTGACGGACGGCCTAGGCTTGTTTCTGCTCTTAATGCAGTCTTGCTCCACTACTTCCTGCACGTCACTGTCTCTTCTAAAAACCAGTTGTAACTCATAATCAAAGAGCCGAGACCCAAGTCACTTCATACAATGGATTTTTTTTTTTTAAATCAAAACTACCAAAAAGTACAACCCGGTCTATGTATTTTATTTTACTTAGCCATGGTCCTGAGGGGAGGCACTGACGTGTGATGAGGTGTGAACATGGGGACCCTCCCCTGAAACTAGATAGGGCAGCCAGGTTTACAAAAGGCTGGTGATGTTGGAACCAACAGGTGTTAAGAGATCTCTTCTGCTGTCTTTTCTCACACTCAAGTGTGAACGGTGGCACATTTTTAAATTAAACATTTTAGTGCTCAGAGTTCACTTCTGTGTATATGCTTTGTGGGCTTTATTTTGTCTTAAGACAAGATGCCCTTTTATTTTTACATGCCTATCTTCCTCCATATGAAAGTAACCATGGAGTTCACCAATCTTTGCTCTCCCCGATAACGTGGAGGGCTTACAAACTGGGGAACCTTCCTGCTCACTGGTTTTGGAGGCTGCTGCCTTTGCTCGGAGGAGATGTGGGAAACAGGCATTAGTGTATCCCATTGCAGCTACATCCAGAATCACACTCAGCTAAAAGACAGCAGTGGACTTTGGAGCTGGACGGGTGTGAATTTTAGAATATTAGAGCTGACAGAAGGTTTGAAGACATCTAGATAATTTCTTACTTAGTAGAACTTATATAATTGTTTTAATTTCTAGACCATTTTTGCTGTTTTAAAGGATGTTCATAATTTAGATCCTTATCCTAAATCAGGAAGTGGGTTTTATTTCCACTGAAAAGAAATGTTTTGGAGCTTTTAATATCATGGTTCAGGTAGTCAGTATGATAAATTTTTAGTATTTTTTACGTGCCCAATATTTAAGAATTCCAATGATTAGAAAAAATGTTGAGCTCATTGCACTTAGCTTCTGTTGATTTTTTTTTTTTAAATAAAGAAGAATGGTTCTGTTCTTCCAAAGGTGGGTAGGGGTGGAGTAGAATAGTTAGTTGATAAGTTTGCTAGCATTTTAATGCCAGATATCTTGAGCCAGAGAATTAATAATAGTTTTTTTAATGATCTAAATGGGCATAAGGAGACAGTACAGTGTCCTTATGCAGCTTTGGTTAATGTAGTGTTCTGTTCATCAGGACACATTTCAGAAAGACTGATCGCATTGTGTGGTGCACATGAATAGAAAAGCTCCAGCAGAGGAGAAAGCGTCAGCATTTACAGCTGGCGTCTCCCTTCAGTGTGAGGCATACTTTCGTCTTCTTTTATTATAGACCAAAACATAAAAATAAACAAATAATCTTAAGACCTCTTCATCTTGAATGACTCATTTCATTCTAAATTCATTTGTGTTCTGTCACTTGGTTCTAGTTAGAATGTACTTTCAAGCTTATACTTCCACACTGAAATCTCAGTATCATAATTTTTAATGACTACGGAGAATTCCACCTTATTAATTGTCATAGTTATTAATCATTTCCTTATTGTTGGACATTTGAGAAAGTTACCAAGTTTTCACTATTTTATAAATAGTGTTGTTGTAAGTAATCAGAAAGCAAGGCCTATTTCTTGAAGCAAGTTTCTGAAATTGGAAATGATACTCTATTGATAACGTATTTTCTGTAAATGTAATTATTTTTTTATAGCTCCTACTAACTTGGAATTTATCTCTTTTATTGGTTTTTGCTAGCGATAACAGATATATAATAAATCTAATTTTTTTTTTATTTAAAGTTTTCAAATTTCTCATGAGGTAGTGTTTTGCATGTAGATAATAGATGGCCTGATCTTAGTGTATTGCTTTACTATAGAGAATCTGGGTATTGTGAATTCTTTATATATTTGGAAAAGCAAGCTTTTACACAATCATCACTATAATAATAGTGTCAAGAAGTTACTAGATGCCAGATACAACTTTGAGTACTTTTCACATGTTACCTAATTGAGTCATCATAATATTCCAGTACATTATTATACAGAGGTTAAGAGTGGAGTCAGGTAGTCCCAGGTTCAAATTCTGGCACTGCCACTTCCTCTGTGTGACTATAGATAAATACCTCACACCTCTGGGCCTCCTTTCTTCTTCTCTGTAATGAGGTTGATAATTGTACGGACTTCAGAGAATTTTCATGAGGACTCAGTAAAATAATACAGTTGTAGTATAAGTATATAATAAATGTTCAATAAATGTTAGCTGCTACTGCGATTATTATTTTTTCTTCTGAGGTTAATTTTTGTCTGTTTTTCAGCTTAACATGCATGAATGACATCACAATGGAAAAGTAAAGCCCATGTATAATTTCCACTTCGATAATGACTGCTACTGGGTCTTTTGAGTCAATGTTCTCACCTCTTCAAGGTCTTTTCCAGTCCTGCAAATTATTGTTAGTCTGTCCATCTCATTACTCCTCTAGCATCTCATATAACTTTCCTCGAGGGCACCCATCGTGTAGGACTATAGTTCTTTTTTTACGCACTTGATTTTCTCTGATGCTGAGAATCCTCCCATCAGAGGCTTTGCCTTAGATTTCTGTATCCCTTGCATCTCCTGCAGCTCCTCACACACAGTGAGGTCCCCCTATTTAGATACTCAATGAACGGCTGTACTTTAAAGTCAGATTTGTGTTAAAGAAATTTGAGCTGCTGAGTTTCTATTTTAGTAGAAAGCACATGTTATAAACCACTCTTTGTACTTGTGACAAGATAGGATTTTTAGGAGGAAAAGCTGTTTCTGTTATTTTCTTAATCTAGCAGTTGAGCACATTTCTTAAATTCTAAGAATACCGGCACCACACGGTACCTTGTTGGCGTGCACGGATGTATAAGAGATTGTGAACCGCTGTGCTTAGTGCTCCGTTTTCTATAGCATCAGGTGAATTTTTCTTATGCATGAAGCTTCTCAGTGCCTTCAACTTATGTGCTTTGTTTCGGTGGCTGGCAACGCTGCTAGGTATAGGACTACACAAAACCAGTTGCCTGGTCCTGCATGGTACTGGGAGTCTGGAATGAGAGACAGGGACAGCAAAGCTGCTGGTTTAATAGACATCGATAACCAATGCTTATTAGCCGACGGTAAATTATTTAAAATCCTCTGGCCAAACTGATCTTATGCTCACCAGAACCTGCAGCGTACCCAGCAAGGAAGCCAGCATGAGAGCTTGATGCCAGCCAGGGATGGGTGCCTGGGGCGGGCTTGCCATCTGCAGTGGTTATCCGGGGCACTCCAGCAGCTGAAAGCTAAGGCCTATGTGAAACTCTAACCCGGAGAGAGTTCTCAGGGGAAACCAGAGCAACCCAGTCAGTCAGTGTTCAAGGCTTGTGGGTAATCTTGGGACAGAAAGTATAAACAGAAAATATCAGATGAGGAACCAAGAGAGGGTGGTCCAGGGCCAGGGCTCTTAATAGGCCTGGGGTGTTCAGAGCGTCCTCTTGTTGCAGTGCTAGCCCCATGGTTCATGGCGGATTGGTTGGTTTAATGATGCATAGCTCTCTGTGGGGCCTGGAGCGAATCTGTTGAACTGAGAGCTTCTGGCACATAAAGCGGTATTTGGACTGGGTGACTTCCAAGTTTCAGTCTAGCTCTAACACATGATTACTTTGGTTCATTTTATTACTTTGACAACATATGATATTAACATTTTTAACTTGCTTTTTATATTTTGGGCTCTTTTCCTAACTGGCGTCAGAGTATAGTTCTGATCCCCAGGTATCTGTGACATAAGCTAATCATGTTAAATTAAATTTTGTAGTAATTTGGTGTTTACAGTAGTTTGATTAAGGAACTCAAACTACATTCAGTTCCTATTGTGCAAAGCCATGTAAAAATGTTTAAACCAGGAAATGCATGTCTTTCATAAAAGTACAAATATGTCATTGCTTAGTTCATTATTTAAAAATAGTATTTTGGGAAATTTCTTCTAGGAAAGATGTATTCTGGTGTAAAGAAGTAGTCCTTAGTTTGGGAGGTATTAGAGAGTGGTGGCCAAGAGGAAATGCTCCAGAAATGGTTTCCAAGGTCACATCCGGTCTGTCACTTGCTAGCTTTGACTCAGGGTACGCATATCACTTTTCTGATCATTAGCTTCCTCATGTAAAATGAGGATAAACCTCATTAGGGATATTGTAAAGATGAAATGTGATGTACATTTAAAGCTCATAGTTTAGTCCTGGCACACGACTCACTCTATCATAAGTTCTGCAAAGGGAAGGTATTTAGAGATACGGTATTTTGAGGCAAAGGATATTTGTATTCTCCCATGTTGGCATGTACTTTGGGGGGGGGGGTCTCCAGAATTTCAAATCTGTAATATAAGTGATGGCTACCTTAGAGATGACTTTTTAATTTCAGTAGTGTCTTTCCCCATTTGGCTTACGTTTTGTGTCTTCGATTTGGTTTATTTACTGTATTTAAGAAGAGGAATTTAGGCAATAATGAAGACCATCATCAGCCAGAAGCTATTTATTGAACTCTGGAGTGAGAGCTCCGTGCTGGCCACGGGCACAGAGAATGGGCAGGGTGCCACTGGACAAGGGTGAGGAAACTAAGGAACAGAAGTCATCACTCCTCTTCGGGGTTTAAGGATCTAGCTGGAGGGGAATTATATCCGGGGCGAGCAGAGTATGTAGTTTTCCTTTTGGTGTCCATTACGTTAATTATCCGTTTTACTAGACCCATTACTCACAAGATAGTGATGTGTTGGTCTTTTCAAACCATACACAGACCTACCTGGGCAGTCTTCTTTCCAGTATGAACCCGGGCTGTTTACCTTGATAACACACCTTTAGTTTGTTGAATTTCCAGGTCATTTATGGAAGGCTTTGTTGAGAGGCTGCTACACCTGCCTGCATTCCAGCTGCCCGAATTTTAATTATGAACACCTCTTGGCAGCCCCTGCTTCTCTGAGCTCTGGGCTCCTGGCTTACTTTGTTGCTACATATAGATAAAGATGTCCGCAGTCAGTCTGTGAAAAGGAAGGCGAGGAGATGCTGTCTTTGTCTGGAATGACGGCCTTCCTGCCACAACCATTAAAACGGCTCTGTGGCGATGCAGAGAATTTGGGCAGTGCGAGTGGGGCCAGAGCCAGTGCTGCTGTTCTAGGTTGCACTTTTGTTCTTGGAATTCATTGTCTGTGGTCCCTTCTTACCTTCCCTTCTCCCTCTCTCCCCAACTTCAAGCTAGCTCCCTCAAGTGGTCCCATTAACGCATTTTTCTCTCTCTCCTGCAGGGGAGCTGCTGAGTCAGCCCAGACCAGAAGGAGTGGCAGAAATCGTTTGCCCCAAGAATGGCAGTGAGCGAGTGAACGTTGCCTTGGTTTACCCACCTACACCGACTGTGATCAGCCCCTGTTCCAAGTGAGTTCTGAATGGGGCAGCTCCTGTCCCTTACTCCCGATCCTGCCTCAGCAGTTGTAATAACAAAAAGCCAGTTAAAGTACATCTCAGGACACCTTGAAAAGCAGCCAAGGCAGACCCTATTATCTGGGTGACGTTAACACCATGGCTTATGTAGCAAACCAGGAACTTATTTTTTCTTGTGTGTGATTCTTTTAAACTTTTACTGAAAAAAGAGCATTTTTAACAGTTTTTTGACATATTATTTACATATCATGCAGTTCACTCTATGTCATTGGTTTCTACTGTATTTTAAGATAGATATATGCAACCAGAAATAACTCTTTTATTTTTGAATAGAAAGTCATTCTGTCACTGCAGAGTTAATCGGGCCCTTTTTTCTTTGGATCTCTGATTTTCTATCAGTGCTTGATAATCAGGGGCTTTGCGTTTGCTCCCACTTTCCCCAAAATGTACTTAAAGACAGAGAATGTACAAGTGCAGACTAACTTTTGGGTACAAAGTTAGCTTAATATTACCGATAAAACTTTTTTTTTTTTGTCTTAAGAATCAAACAGTGAAAACACTTTTAAACAGAAGAAATACCTTCTTTTTGTAAATCTTGAAAAGCCGCAGCCACAGGCCTTGGAGCAGATCTCGTATCTGGGTGCCTTAGCAACGTGACTTACACAGCAGAGTGTTCATGCAAGAAACTTTCATTTTTCTTCCGAGCTGACAACAACAACAAAATTTTTTTTTGCATGTAAGCTTTCTGTAGGGAGGGTGGGAAGCTTGTGTTTGAGAGTGGCGACCTGCCGTCTCATCTCGAGAAACTAGCTATAAGACTGCATTTGGGGGAGCTGTGTGTGAGAGGGGCTCAGCTTCCGGCCCTGACGTGCTGGCTTTCCGGCCTTGGGCGTGCTTTCCGCAGAGCCGTGGGGGTGCGGTGGGGTGAGGGGGGTGCTGCAGGGACACTCTCATTGCTCAGCAGCTGCAGTAGAAGACTGCCGCCCCTTTTCTCCAAGCCAGGTGACTCATTAGACAGAACATCTCTAATCCCTCTGTGCTGGGAAATATCCCTGAACACCCATGGGAAGAAACTCTTACCCAACGCTGTTATATTCAAAATGTTCTTTTAGCTAACTATGAATATAGTAGAATTCCTCACTAGCATGGCCCTAAGAAATTGTCAAATCTTGAAGTGCTTATTCAATATTAAAGTAGGATTACAAAGTAACTTCATATTAACCAGAACATCCTCTGTCCTGAACATATCAAAACAGAAATTTTACCGTCCTTTGAATTGGTGTACATTGGTCTCTTTCTTTCAGATACTTGTAGGGTAAGGATAAGGAGATATAAAAACAGCAGGGTGTGGAACAGAGGGAAACAATTGTTCCATGTACTTTGCATTAGTGTAGATTTTCCTGAGCCAGGAGGGATGTTAACCTATTGTTTCGCCATAGCCACGTGGCACTTAATAGGCAAGATAGAGATAGGGCTATAATATCCATTTGCACAAGAAACCACAGTGGCATGAAGCCAGCTTTATCAGTGTTTTCCCATGGGCTTCTTGTTGTACTGCCACGGAAAGATACTCCAACCTGAAAAAAATGCTATCGGCCTTTCTCTCTCTCACACACACAGTTTATTATACCTAAATGAATAAGTCTTTAAAGTCTTAGTAATCAGAGCCATGCAGCCTCAGACATCTAGATGCTAGAGAGAATACCTTTAGGGATTGAACTGCTTTTGACCTAGCTATGTGAATAGTTTTGTTTTGAAATGGGTAGAAAAAAACCATCTCATTCAACGGATAGCAGGTTTGGAGTGTAAGTCTCAATTCTAAACGAAGGAATATCTATGAAAACAAACATCCAGGCCAGGCCCAGTGGGAGGTCTAATTTAGAAGTGGATGACAGTGTATTGGAACAGGAGATTTAGGGGACTGATGAAGAACGTGTCTTAGGAGGCAGTCATTACATCAATGCAGCTTAGCTCTCAGCCTAAGAGTGAGACTTGGGGTCCCAGCAGGCACTAGAAATTTGGAAGACTGGAGCTATTGCACTGGCTTTGCAATTCTAGCCAAGTTAACTTAAGCAGGTCACTGTAGAGTGATCTTTTACTTCTCTGTCATTCTGTAAGATGCAGGTTGATGGTCAAGATTGGGCTTTCTTAATCAAGCACGTGTATCAGGATTCCCATGGGGTGGGGCTGGGTACCAGTCTTTACAAAATAAGAATCACCCAGATGATTTTAACATATGTACACTGGCCTTTCTGATCTTTCTGCTCTCTCTCATAGTTCCAAGGGTGGGCTCCATGGCCAGTGGACCTTATCTTTGGCTATGGTCAGTAACCAGCTGGCATCACTGGGGCAAAACTAACCCATGCTGTATAGATCAACACAATCTGTTCCACCCTCATTTCACGTTTATAGCTGAACATGTGGTTTATTGTTCAGGAAAGGACTGAGAGTGACAGGAGGGCTGTTCATAATTATCATGCTGGGACAGTAGGCATCAACCAGGTATGTCCCAGGTTATTCAATAACCTATGAATAATCACCCTATTCATAGGTTATTGATTTAGAGCTTATGGTGATTTTTAAAAAGACATTCCAAGCTCTTTATTCAGTTTACTCCTTTCCTTTATCAGTCAAATCAGAGACTTGTCTCTTAACAACCTGATTTTGACCATAGATACAATAATGGTGATCAGGGTACTTTATAAAGAAAAACCATTGATGATGTTATTTGATTGGATGTTCCTTATGAGTTCTAAGCGTTTCTATTTCTCATTTAAAACTTTTTCTAGGTGTTTTATTCCCCTGTGGGGAGACACAGAGAATAAAGAGTAGGTAGCCATTTTTTAAAAACAGTATGATTTACTCTCATCACTTGTCTAGGTGATTGGTGGTGGAGGTCTCTATCAGCATTCCATTAGGAAGAGCTTACATGTCCTGAATGAAATGCCTCTCCTGCACCTCACCCTCTAGGGGGAAACCTAGGGGCCGAGTGGCTTCTTGCCCTTTTGATTTGATCAGATTCTGTCAGATGTGAGTCATTTCTATGCTTTGGCTATCCTGGGCCAATTTTCAATGATATTTATGTTTGAGATTAGATGAAAATTCATCTAGCAGCAGATTCTACTGGGTTGCTGTGAAAAAATTCTGACTTTTTTAAGGATATGATTCTATTTGATACATTTTTAAGAGCGTTTATTGAGGTATACTTTCATACCATAAAACCTCCCCATTCAGTGATTATTAATATATTTACAGGGTTGTGCAACCATCAATACAACTAATTTTAGAACATTTTCATCGCTCCAAAAAAAAAAAAAAAAACAACTTCCTGACGTTTATAGTCATTTATGTCTAATGTAACACCTACAGTCAATATTTTTAGCGTCACTTTCAGAAATGGTTCTACTGCCTGGTGTGCTGGTATTATATTAAACAGATTCATGAATTGTAAAGAAATTTTTATACACACATGTTATCCCCAGCCCAGTTCAGTCAGAGGCAGTGGCTTGACTTGCACTGCCCACTGCTAATCCCTTGTTTACTGGACAATATAGAGGGCAGTGGAACTGCTTGGAGGAAGATCAGCCTCCTTCAGAAGTTTTTTTTTTTTAGTATAGGTAGCAGTTTTTAAAAACATAGACTTTGTTTTTTAGAGCAGTTTAGGTTCACAACAAAATCTAGGAGAAGGTACAGAGAGATCCCATATACCCTTTGCCTCAACACACACACAGCCACCCCCAATACCAACATCCCCGCCGCCAACATCCCCGCCAACATCCCCGCCACCAACATCCCCGCCGCCAACATCCCCAGAGGAGTACGTTTGTTGCAGTTGATGAACCTATGCTGACACATCATAATCACCAAAGTCCATAGTTTACATTAGGTCTTACTTTTGGTATTGTACATTCTGTGGGTTTGGGCAAATGTATAATGACATATACACCTTACAGTGTCATATACTATATTTTCATTTCCCTAAAAATCCTCTGTGTTCCTTCTGTTTATCCCTTCCTCCCCATTAACCGCCTAATAACCACCTTTTTTTTTTTTTAGCTTTGTTGAGGTATAATTGACAAATAAAATTATAAGCTGTTTAAAGTGTACATCATCGTTATTTGATATGCATATACCTTGTGAAAGAATTTCCACCACCTACTTAATTCACACTTCTATTGCCTCATATATTTATACTTCAGAACTCCTGAATGGCAGCCTAACCGACCCCTAAAGGGATGCTGACTCTTAGACATTAGGAGTCAGAAAGGACAAAATAGACTTTCAATGGGAAAAGTAAGGAGAAAGTAGGATAATTTTTAAATTTTCTTAATTTTTTTTAAAATTTGTGAATTCCTGTCTCCATCCTGTTGCTCTGCAGGTTGTAACACTTAAAATTCCAATTCAGAAGGGAAGTGAGAACTTCTTTGGATTTGCATTTCATTTTTGGGTGCCTATAGAATGTTTCTCTTTCTCTTTTCTAAAGAGGTTTAGACCAAACCTACTTCTGCCAATTAAAGTGTATATTCTGATAAACTGCCAGATAACCCAATTTATCTACTGATTTTTCATTTAAAAGAGAGAATATGAAAATACTTTACCTTAAGGCATACTGGAAGGCGACCCATCTTCTT
Source organism: Eonycteris spelaea (assembly GCA_003508835.1). Taxonomy (NCBI): domain Eukaryota; kingdom Metazoa; phylum Chordata; class Mammalia; order Chiroptera; family Pteropodidae; genus Eonycteris; species Eonycteris spelaea. The sequence goes on along the minus strand of PUFA01000043.1, from coordinate 4,488,905 downwards.
CCAAGTGGTTTTTTAATGTACTGAACATACAGGAAATGGGAATATATCATTTTTATTTCCTAACAGTTGCCATTTCTCTCGTGGTGGTATCATGTTGTCTGTATCCATCATAGGCAAGTGGTGGGACTGAAAAATAGGAACTTAATTCTGATCGTGGCAGGTCATGTGTTAGAGAATTAGAAAAAAAAAAATGGGCTGCTTTGAACATTGTTGGGCTATGCTTTCTCTTTTTCCAGAAAGTGCTACTACTAATAAAAGGCAAGGCTGAGACACTGTGTTTCAAACTACCTTGTAAGCTTGGGTTATTGTGTATATACTATAGTGTTACCATTCAAGGAAGATCCCAGTAAAATTTCAGTTACGGACTGTTATTAGTATTCTCAAAAATATAGTGATTACTTTGCATAGGAATTTTGGCAGTTACATTGTTTTGACACGAGGATATTTAAGACCAATTGAAATCGCCTTTAATAAAAAGTGGGATGAGGACTCAGGCCTCTATCTCACTAAATGAACAGGGAAATTATGTTTAACTGCACTCAGATTCGTTAATACGGACTTGATAATTTTTTTAAAAAGCAATGGAGTGAGATGGATTTGGCTTCATCACAATGGAGGATTTTTCACGGACCATACATAGAATTTTAAAGCATGGAGAGTGGGGAAGGCTACCTGCGCAGTTCGCCTGTGGGGTGTAACACAATGATTTGCGTTGATTTGTTTTATTCTTTGCAAAGAGGGAAGCAGCTCATTGCCGTGCAACTTTTACAGGTGAGGAGGAATAGTGTTTCTTTGATTATTTAGTCTCCGTCAGCCACATTGATACTGGAATTTGTTCCCTCTCTGCTTAGGTATCTCCATACTTTCTTGGAAAATTAAATGGAAAAGATAGTGCTTCTTTCCCTTATATCATCATTTTTACTGTACCCAATCTGTGACTTTAGGAGCACCAATTTTTATGGGTAAGTCTCTGGGAAGCAGAGAGGGTTTCTTAAACAGATAAGGGCTTCCTAAGGACTTGGAAAGTCTAGGGTAAGGGAGGTGTTTGGGGTGAAGAATTCAATAGAGCAGGACATTTTAAGGTTACAAACCTTTTAATTATCTGGAATCAAGGTGTATTTGGGAATTAAGAATAAGGAAACGGTTGATTCTTTCACCTAATTTACTACAGCATTGTATAGATTTGTAATCAGATTCTTGTTGGAAAAAAAGAGGTCATCTAAAATAATTTACTCAACTATTATGCAAGAATATAACATCAGTAAAAGCCCCAGTTGATTAGCACAGCAAATAACTTTTAAAAATCAGTGCTTGTGTTTATTTCCTCAAGGCAGTTTGATGGGCTCTGGAGTTAACTTCCTGAGTTTGAATCTTTTGGATTTGTTAGTGCTGTGAGGTAGACGTCTGTCAGATCGAGGTTACAGAAGCTCTGATCTCGTGTGTTGTTGTGAGCATTAAGAGACAAGTGCAGGGAAGCATTTGGCATTATTCTTTACACTGAATAAACAGTGCTCAATAAATTCAGTTGCTGTTATTTCAGGAATTAAAGGTAGTAATAAAAACGAAACTTCAAAGTACAAATAAATACACTTGAGTAAAATTCATCCTCTGACTTACAAGCAGTGTTTAGCTTAATTGAGGTACCTGCCCAAGGAAGGTACATGTGAATGCTGGACAGGTATGTTGGCTTATCCTCCCCTCCATCACCATGAAGGGGTCACGGCAGAACATGTGAAACCTATTAATAAGCCCGCCTGCCGTTACTCAGTAAACATTGTTGCCCCAACCCTGTCTGTCTTCATGAGATAAAGAGATGAGTGGCACGTTCCTTTCATATTATAGTCACAAATGCCTACTGTGCCTAGATGAACTCAGAGAGAAGCCCCCTCCCTGGCTCATGTGCTTCTCCCAACAACCGTGTAAGTCCCATAGGGCCAGGAGCAGGGAGTCTGAGACCAAACCATGTTCCCACAACCACAGCTATTGATGCACAATTGGGCCTGAAATCCACGTCACAGCTCCAGGCACAGTGCCGTTTCCACAGCAAGTTCTTACTTGCCCATTTGTTTTAAAATACAGTATTAGTAGAACATTGGAGGTATAGTAAGGCAACAGATCGAGAAACAACTGCCATTGAAAGGATAGTTCATTACTCACATTCCCTTGGAGAAGGGGCCTGCCGTGCTATAGGGGGCTGCATGGGGAAATACTCGTCATGAGGCGGAGAGAGAAAGGGTCGGACTGTGGACTAGAGCCTGCTTTATGGCTTCTGCCTGAGGGTAGAGACAAGGCAGGGCGGACAGGCTTAGGATGGGCCATTTTGAATAGCTTCAGCAGGCTGTCAGGCATAGAGACTGTCCCTCATTACTTGGCACCACGCCCTAGGCGTGTTTGCTTAGGGCAGGTGAATAGTGGCTCAGAGTGTGAGAGTCGATAAGGGTGGGGTGTGGGCTTTGGATTAGTTGGTTTATATTTGAGAAGCACATTCACTTTGCAGTTATTATCTCTAGAAATTAGCTAATGCTGTGAGGGGCAATCCCTCCAGGGTCGGCAAAGCCTCAGATGTCAGAGCTTCAGAATAAAAAAATAAAAGATCTGGTTATTACAACATCATATGACCTTAGTTTTAGCCTAAATTTCGAAATACCTAAATAATGTTGCTTCATCCCGGGAATGCATGTTCAATAACCTGAAAGGATTGCATGTCTGACCTCTCGCTTCAGCTCCAGGCCTCTGTTTCCAGCATCCTGCATGGCGGCCCCTTGATTGTCCTGTGGGCTTAATAGTACGAATTTTACCTTCCTCCCCCAACTCTTCATCAGCCTGCACATTGCACCCATCTGGGAAGCTAGGAGTCTGTGAGCTTCAGCACTGCCCTCTCCTCCTCAGTCCTCCACTGAGAGCTGTTATCCTGTCTTATCAGTCGTCTTGACATGAGGGTGTTTGGCCATATAACTTTTTCTTCTGCCTAGGTTTTTACCTAGGCCTACCTACCTGTCTTTGCCAAGATTCCTGTGATTGAGTTTCAGCTTGCCTCTATTCTCTAGTCTTTTTGTCTTTCAAACCAATATTATCTTTCAATGTCAGCCCTGTTACTTCTCCCCCTATTTAAAAGCCCAAATGGCTTCCTATTGAGTATAGTCCCAAGTTCAAAATCCTGTTCATGACTCACAGTCGACCCTAGCCACCCTGCTGACATGTGTGACGCTCCCTTACTATGAGAGGTGTCAGCCATACTATGTCCCTGGCTGGCTCTCAGTCCGTAGCTGGCTGCCACCCCTTCTCTCCTACCAGATGAAGACCCATCGTCCCGTAGGCCAAGGTCATGTGCCACTTCCCCTGAGAAGCCGAGAAGCCATCCCCAGCCTTTCTAACTATAATCAGTCACTCTTCACATCTCCTCAATACTTCTTATATACTGCCATTATAGCAGTGAACTCATAGCAGCTTATCTGTTTTTCACCTGAGATTTTTTCATCACATCTTATTCCTCACTGATTCATCATATCTTGTTGAGTATTTGCCTTTGACTAGGCATTGTGCCAGATGTTGAAGATGTGGAAATAACTTAAGACAGACCCCCCTCTAATCATTTTTTTTGGGAAAGAATAGGAATCAAAGATATAATTAGACAATCTTGTGAGTGTCTAATTTACAACTAAAATATGATACCTGCTGTGATAGGTGTATCGACAAAGACCTGGAGGCACAAAGAAGCCAGAATTGGGAAAAGTTCTAGGAACTCGAGGTGGATCTTGACTGATGGATAAGGGCAAGTTTATGAGATGGGGAAGCAGTGAGAGGTGGAAATGGCTGGCAATTTGATGGATATTTTTTTTTTCTGTAAGAGCACAAACAAAAAGTGGTATCTCTGTGGAACTATGTTCAAATCGATTTTCCTTTTACTTTCTTCAACACTGGAATATTCCCTTCAACAATGAAGATGCCCTTGATTAGGTATTCTTGTGTTTCTCAGTCTTACACGTGGCTCAGGGGAGCAGACAGCCAGACACAACTGTCTGCATTTCCAGAGGTTCATTAGATTCGGTTAAAAAACATACATAGCACTTCTCCCATATGAACCCACATGTCACACCACCAGAGTTAACTGTTTGGCAGAGACATGTGTTTTCACACTGCCGTCCTCTTTAGTTTGATATATTATATTATTACTTGAATTTGAGGCAGTCTTCAAAACTTCCTCTACTGGCAAGTTTACTATATTAATAGACCTTCAAAGAGTCTTCATTCTTGGATGCCATAGAAACAGGAAAGTACCCCATGCTCCCAAATATTCCAACCTGTCCAGTGTGCTTTAGAGTCAAATAACCCATTCTACGGGCCTGGCTCTGTACCCTCAGGGAAGTTATTGTACCTCTTGGAACCTTGCTTTCCTTCTTAGTAAGATGCAGGGTAAGATGGAGCTTACCTGGTGGGACTATGATGAGTTGAAGATTCATGAAATAACACACTGTAGTGAAAGATGCTATTCTCCGTGTGTAGTAAGTTTAAGTTTTTAGTAAATGGAAGGTGCATATTTTTGATGATGTTGTTCTTAGTCTTATGCTCAACTGATTCTTGTGTGGTCTAGAGAGATGTCTTAGGTAGAAAATTGTCAGTTCCCATAAAATCAGGTAGCATTAGGAGAGACAGGGCTGAACATGAAGGAAGTAGATCGTAAACCCTTGTGCCTTTGTATGTCTTATTAAATGCTGCCAAAACACTTTTTTAAACATCACATTGCATGTCATTATAAAAAGAGCTGAAATAAGGGATGGGGACATTTGACGTTTTTTCCTTTAACCGTTTTGTCTGAATCGAATGCCACTTTGTTTAGCTGAAGATGCCTCCGTTTTATCACTTCCTATTCCTCCAACTCTAGATTTTAGTCTGACAGCCTTGCTTACAACTCTTTCAGTAAAATCATGCCTTTTAGTCCAGATGGAAGACAGCCCTTCTCACTTTTTCGTGTATATTCCTACTCCTCGAGGGTTCTTTAGCGTGTTTCTGTGTGCGTCTGTGTGTTTCCTGAGAGGAAGCAGTGCCGTGTTTAGAGTCTGAGGCTCTTAACTGGGAATCCAGCTAAGCTGTGAGACCACAGTGGAGTAAGCGCTTACATCTAATTGGTGTAGCCCCCTCGTTACGTCTGAATTTAACATCACAGACAGAAATGTTTGCTCGATCTTCTAGTAAAGTCTTTCCTCGGCAGGAGCATTAGTTGTCTGACATTTACATTTTTATAAGGAGTTCTAGAAATAGAAGTGACAATCTATGCAAGTGAATTGCTTCCTAATCTTATAATTGGGAGTGCCATTGCCTTTTGTCATTCCTGTGCTTCCTTCACATCTACCCACATAGGAAGAACGTTGGTGAAAAGCACAGAAACCAGTGACTTTCATGGCTGTGGAATCTCCGTGGAGAAAAGAGAGCATCAGAACTCACCTGGACCATCTTTCGCACCTGGTAAACCCTCCACACTCCCAGTGTGTTCCGTGAACTCGAGTGCATAGGTGTTCAGGGTGCTCTCTGAGGAGGGGCACGCCTCGCCTGCACCTGAGGGGGGAGGGGCGGGGGAAGGATGGGAGAGAATATGGAGCAAATGTCTTACAACCTGAACCTCAGAACTGTGATCCTCCAAGGAGAGCGCTACTTGAAGAAAAGAAAAAAAAAAAGTCGAACGGCTTCTCAGGGATTTTGTTTTCTGTGCACATATAAGCCATAGTTCCAGTACAGGTGGCAGTATTTAGAGCACTCAGATTTCAGTTCTGTTAAATGTGAAAGAGGGATCGACTGACCATTCATTGCTGTTCCGTGACTAGTGTAAAATATGTATATGTTTATCTTTATTTTTATAATATGCAAAAACATTTAAATTTATACAGTTTGAGGCTTCTAGCGTTAGTTAACACTGGGTGCAATATTCTGCATGAGAACTGTGCCAAGACGGGGCTGATTTCTTTTTTAGCATAAGACCTTTTTGTTCATTCTTTATACTTTAATACTTCTCAGATTAAGAAAATAATAATAAGATACCAATCTGCCCATGGCTTAAGTTTCGGTTCACAGAGGCTGCCAGCAACCTGCATGAATGTTCAAGGTGCACGTCAGGCAACGCTTCCTCTCCTCTTAATCACAGGTCCCTGCCTGTAAGCATTGAGCGGGTAGTGGGATTATCCCTTTTCTTTGCCCACATGTCGCTAGTGCTGGGCAGCATTCTTTGCTGGAGGCTTTCCTGCTGAGGGTGGGCTGTCATTGCGTAATACACTGATGGAAGTCTGGTGTTGGGATTCTTCAGCGGAAAGGAGCAGAAGAGTCAACCAGTCCATGGAAAGCCTGAGTCTTTCAGTAGCTTAAGATAATCAGGAGTCAGTTGGAAACACACAAAGAACCCTGGTAATGAGTACTGTTTTTTCCCTAGAACAGAGTCTGTGAAATTTAGCAGAGCACTTTGAAAGCCCTCCACATCTGGCTGTCAGACCTGAGATAGTAAATGGCCTAATTGGAGAAGCATAATCCCACATTGGTTATTTATAAATACAGAGCCTCTGATTGCCAAGAACTAGTAAAACTCTTCTTTTAAAATCTCCTTGAAGCAAAATTTCAAAAGCAAACCAAACAAATTGCTTTCTCTTCTCCTCCTGATTGGGGCCAAACAGCATCTGCTGCAATAGAAACACATTCTAGTCTTTGAGGAATGTAAAGGATTCTGTTTACATCTGCCTCCTCCGTGGTGTTGATTGAAAATGTGTAAGACTGTTTCTCACCAGTGTAAGACAGGAAAAGTGAGTCAGTTGGTATTATTCTTTTACTTCTTTTATAAAGTATTGACTCTTGCAATGCTACAGTATACAACGTCTCAAAAGATTTTTAAAGAAATTACGAACAAGTAAGCACTGCATTGCAAAAAATCATAGATCTATTTTTGTGGATTGTTTTGTGTCCTCAGAGTTAACTTCACTAACTCCAGAACTTCCAGTTAAACAAGTATAATTTCTTATGATCAAAATCAAGTGGGATCAGACTATTTCTGCGTTTTTAAATACTTACTTGAATATGACACCTCAAATTTGGGCTTTTTTTCCTCTTAGAACACAGTCACAAAATTAATCTGGTTAATCCTTTTGTCACAGTTCTCGTGCGTGTGCATGTGCGTGGATGCGTGTGTGTATAAGTGTAAACTGAATGCTAACATTTAATTGCTTTGTGGACCATTAAATCATTGGGCATAAAGGTTTTTTAATTGGCATGAGATAGTTCCTAAACTGTCAAAGTAACTGATTTTGACCACTCTTTTGAAAAGATTTTTAAGTGTGTAACTGAGCTAACTCTCCAGGGGACCATATTAAATGAAAAAGAAAAAATGCTACTTTGGGTGGCATACCCCGAAAAGTATGTGCTGTTATTATGAACATAAATGCCCACGTTCTTAATATCTGCTATTTTTTGACAAGTGATGTTTTGTGCTGTCATCTGAACCCTAGAGAAGCAGTGTAAGAAGAAGTCTTGGTGTCACATGTGTTTAAGCAAAAAAGTCATGGTGATGGAGGGTCATGTGACCCAAAGCAGCTCCAGAAAAGCTGAGAACTTGCTTCAGGGTGTGGGGAGGGTCGGAGATACAGAAAACACTCTACTCGACAGGAATTTTCACTGTCTATGCAGGAAAATCTGTTTTTTCTTTCGACACCTGGGAAGACTCAGCCAGCTGAGGCTGACAGGCAATTCACTGAGCACAAGGGGAGTCTTCCAGCCATTAGTCCCTGGCCTCGCAAGAAAAAAATAAAAAGCCTTCCAAGTTTGTTATGGTTTCTATTCCTGCAACTTGTGGTATCAAAACCACTTCCTGGAATTGTAAAAGTGCTGCCAGAATAAATGTTTTTCCCCCTTCCAAGAAAAAAAGAAATGACATTGTTCAGATTTGACACTTGAGTGGTGGACTCTTTTGAATGAATAAAAATGGAAAAGGTTTGGTGTCATTCCTGATGAGGTATGTGTTATTTTTCATGCCACAGTTTGTGAATTGTAATTGCTGTTTCCCATTTAATTGTCGTATCTGGGCAGAAGAAAAAAATTTTTTAAGGTCAATAAAAATACAAATGGTTAAGCAATTATATTACCAGAGTTTAGTTATTCTTGTTTTTGTTTGTTTGTTTCAATTTTGTCAATTAGGGAATAATGAGTATACATTTTTGGTTAAGTCACTTTTGAGCTATAGGAGGTGGATGGTGGCAGCTCAGTTTTGGAATTGAGTCCCCAAGAAGAAAACTGATGAGATCTGTTTAAAACTCTGCCAGTGTCTTCACACTAGAGATTCAGCTCCTGAATATATTGGCTGTGGTGTCTTAACTCAGATCCTTTTTTTCAGTGATCTGCTATACTCCTAAATCAAAGCTTATGACTTTATGACAGGTTTGCAAGTACTCTTTTTCTGACCTTTTTTTCAAGGGCTCTGAGCAGAAGTTCTTGCCACCTTGTAACTATTGCCCGGTGGGGCAGGTAGCAGGGGTGGGTGTCTGTATTCACAGGCTGAAAGAGCTGGCCCTCCAGGACCAGGGTCAGAGCCTCTGTTCTTCCTGATGTTTTTTGTTTCTCTCTCTCTCTCTCTCTCTCTCTCTCTCTCTCTCTCTCTCTCTTTAAAAGACAGTTGAGAAGATAAAGAAAGGGAAAAGTGTGGCTGCTTGGTGCAAAGCCACAGCCTCTAGGGAAGGACCAGGAGCAGAAAAGTCCCCCACTGAGGGCTGGGGCGTTGGCACAGGGAAGAAAAGGCCCCCTTGGCCGGAAGGCCTCGCTATAAGACTCCTGAGAAGGTCAGTGGAGCTACTGGTGGCCCTGAATCCAAACATATATCTGCCAACGGAAAAATTGAATCCAGGTGTTGGTCAGAATTTTCCAAGGAATAGTGCGGACGGGCTTGCTCTTAGAGCTGTGTGCCGTAAGGCAAAGTGCTGGGTCCTACTATCCCTCCTGGTGAACAGCATGAGGAGCAGAAGTCATCAGTCCCTTACCAAGTACCTCGGAGTTCTTTAAACTTGGTGAGCAGGCGTCTGGTGACGATTAGAATGCCTGATTTTTCACACATGTCACTATCTACCAAGCCTGTTTCTCCTACTTCATTGTGGGCTTTTGGGGTAGATTTCAGATTTGCTTTAATACAAAGGTGGTTGCTCAGGTGCTGCATTCAAAAGCCCAAGGTTTCCTTTGCCTGTGCCTACTTATGTCACCCATCAGTGCTAGGAACCAGGAGTGACATCACCTGGAGAAGGGAGGGGACATGGAGTTCCTGGAAGAGGTTTTATAAATCAGATGACCCTTTGATGTTATCTGGGTTTGACAGCATGAGAAAATTCACCTGGTAACAGAAACCCTTTTTGAATACAAATGCAAGTAAGAAATATCTTCTTCATCTTTATTTGTATGAAATATTTTTGAATGAAATGAATTTCATTCAAAACAGAGACTAACTCATTGTTTCCCAAACTGCACCATGAAATATTTGTGTCTCCGGAGACACTAAGACTTGTTCCTCTGCAAAAGACTTCTGAGATCATGTAAGTTTGAAAAATACTGCATTAAAACTTAAAAGAGTTTTTGCCACAGGACTCAGAACATTTTAGATGTCGATATACATTTTGAGTATCCAAAAGGGAATAAAAAGTACAGCATTTTCATGTGTGTGAGAAAGGAAGCCTTTCCCAAGAGTCATCTGTAGACATCTTCCGAGACCCAAAGTACAGGACATGCCTGCCAGTGCAACCCGAGAGGCAGACATAGCATCAAAGGATAGAGAATCACTTCTCTTTGTGGGCCTTTCCTGTTAGCAGGAGGCAGGTTGGCACGGTAGTTAAGAGCACTCACTCCAGACTGCCTCCGTTTGAATCCTGGCTCTGTCATCTATTTACCTTGCACCCCAACTTCCTCATGTGTAAAATGGAGAAAATCTACCCTATACAGTCGTTATGAATGTTAAATGAGACACAGTGTGTGAAGTGCTCATGACTGTGCCTAGCCCTGGAAGGGCTAATCAAATGCGGCTAATCTCATTCTACTTACTTGCATGGTTCTCTCTCTCTCTCTCTCTCTCTCTCTCTCTCTCTCTCTCTCTCTCTCTCTCTCTCTCTCTCTCTTTTCTTAACCTAGAAAGCAGGCCTCAAGCTCTGAATCTTTAACAGTATCTAGCACGGATTTTTAGCTGTTTGTTTTCACCATATTTATTAACTGGTTATTTACACCAGTGATAAAATGTTTGCTCTAAAAATGAATGCATTTAGAATGAAATACTTAAAATGTATTAGAAAGAAAAGACATTAAATGAATAGGTGCAGGTGATAAACAGAAAAAAAATGGTGACTATATGGTAAAATTTATGAAAATGGTATGTGAATGTCTGGGTGATACCATGAAGGGACACACTCTAATGCAACCTACAGAGAGACCAGGCAGTTTCCCTGTGAGCCTAAAAGAACCCGAACCCTTTTAAACGTGTTTCCCCCCATTATAAAATTTTCATGAGAAAAATGTTTTGGAAGATTACAGAAGAATTACATTCTTAGAACCTTTTATTTTTCTTAAATTTGATATTTAAAATAAGTTCTGCTGCATTCTTAAATGTTGTCTGAGTGTAACGAGAGGCTCTCCGTGTAAATACAGCTCTGAAATTTGAATGGGAAAGCTGATTTGATTTGTGAAAATTTTAGATTTTTTGGAAAAAACTTATAGATAAAACACTTTTTCTCTGAATCTTTCATGTTTCACTCATCAGAAAAAAAATGGGCGGAGGACCAGAATAGACACTTCTCCCCAAAAGACATACCAGTAGCCAACAGACATGAAAAGATGCACAACTTCACTAGCTAGTAGAGAAATGCAAAGCAAAACCACAAAGAGGCATCACCTCGCACCTGTTAGAATAGCTATCATCAACAGGACAAGTAACTTTGCAGAGGTTGTGGGGGAAAGGGAACACCCAAACACTGCTGGTGGGGATGTAAATTGGTATAGCCACTATGGAGAACAGTATAGAGGTTTCTCAAAAAATTAAGAATAGAATTACCGTATATCCCAGCAATCCCTCTTCTGGGTATGTAACCCCCAAATTTGAAAACATCCGTAAAGATATATGCACCCAATGATCATTGTAGCATTGTTCACGGTGGCCGAGACAAGGAAACAACCAAAGTGCCCTTCAGTAGATGAGTGGATAAAGAAGCTCCGGTGAGTATATACGATGGAATATTACTCAGCCATCGGAGATGAAATACTGCCATCTGCAAGAACATGGTTGGATTGAGAGATCATCATGCTAAGGAAAATTAGACGGAAAGGGTTGAGAATCATGTTTGAAAGCAACAAACAAATAATACAACAAAAACTCATAGGCACAGACAACAGTGCGGTGGTTACCAGAGGGAAAGGGGGAGGTGGATAAGGGTAAAGGCGGGGTCAAGTATATGGTGATGGAAGGAAATTTAACTTTGGGTGGTGAGCACGATGCAATATACATATGATGTATTATTGAATGTACACTCGAAACCTATATAATTTTATTAAATAGACAATGTCACCCCAATAAATTTAATTTAAAAAATTTTTTTTTAAAAAAGAAATGAAACCAAAACTAACTGTACCACTTTGGTACACAGAACAAAACAAAAGGCTTGAATTTATAGTCACTCGGTACTTGAGTGGCACGGCAGTGAAATTAAGTTGGACACAGTCCACATGCCTAGGATGTGTCAAGGAGTAGATGTCATGCCCAGCAAACTAGTGACACATTCGCTTTTTTTTCCTCCTACTCCAAAAAACATGCCAAGATGGCAGATGAGTGGACTTCCAGAGGGATGGAGCGAAGAGCTCAGTGGAAATCCTCCCCAGCAAAACGAAATAGGGTGAATGTTTTTGAAAAAGGAAAACCACAATCACTTAACATCCCTGGAAATTGTCCTAAGTACATATTGCAAATGGGGAAATAGTCATTCAAGAAAATCTAGTGAATATAAGATTAGCCCAGTCTGAAGTTCGAACCATGTCCTCCCTAACCCTCCTCTCCCATAGCTTCACATTCTGGACATGCTGCCTCCCTGAGCCCTCTACTCTGGGCAGATGTGGCCAAGGAGATGAAGATTCTCCTCTCAACTCTGTGTCTGGGGCTATGGATTTACCGTGGGAGGGACAGGCTGCTAGTATTTCTGTTGTCCCCAGCTCTTTATGGCAGAAGCTGTGTCCCAGGCAAGAGTGGCTGAGAGGACGAAGGCCTCCCCCCACTTATGGGAACTAAGCTCTACCACAGGCAGGGTTGGCCAAGAATCCAGGGGGCTCGATCTCCCCTGCCCAACTTTCAAATAGATTCCCCCCAGGAGAGGCAAGCCAAGAACACCAAGAACACCTCTTCTTCCTCCCTCAGTACTCCCTTGTAGAGCAGGTGTGACATTCTCAGAAAAAGAGGGTCCTCACTCTCAGTTTCAGTCCAAGGACACAACAGTTTCTCCAGAGGTAAAATAGGCCCTAAGGGTGAAGAGCTCCAGGTCTATGGCTATACCACCCTAAACGCACTGGATCTCCTATGATCTCAGAAGTTAAGCTCGGAAGCTAAGCAGCGTCGGGCCTGGTTAGTACTTGGATGGGAAACTACCTGGTGCTATAGGCTCAAAAATAAATAGATATCTAGATAGATAGATATCTAGATAGATAGATATCTAGATAGATAGATAGATAGATATCTAGATAGATAGATAGATAGATATCTAGATAGATAGATAGATAGATATCTAGATAGATAGATAGATATCTAGATAGATAGATATCTAGATAGATAGATAGATAGATAGATAGATAGATAGATAGATAGATAGATAGATAGATAGAAAGAAAGAAAGATAGAAACTAACCACATTAAAAAAAAAAAAAAAGATGAAGAGCTCCAGGGCCCTGCCTGAGGAGAACCGATTTTATCTGGAACAGAGCCTGGAGAGCTGCATGCCTAGGGGTGTTGTCAGAACAGTGGAGATGTTGGTGGAGAGCAACAGAGGAGGCTGGTAGCTCTGTGAAACAAGTGGGGCAGAAGAGGAGCTAGAAGTTAATGGAACCAGGGAAGAGCCAAGAACTCTTCCGGGTCCCCAGTCAGTCCTGGGGGTGTTCTAGGCTGCACTCATTCAGGAATAGTCAGAGCAAGACCCAGGACAGAAGCCTCACAGGCATAGGGACTCAAATACAAGCTCTGAGCAAACACTGAACAGTAAGCTCCTCCCATGCAGGGGCTACTCCTAGGAAGTCAGGCTGCTAACTAACATCACACTCGTCTTAGTAGCCTGAGAGACTGTGCATGTCCAAGATTGAGCCCTCTCAGGAACGATGAGAGGAAATTGCAAGCTGTAAGTTTCTGGCAAATGCAGAGCCAAAAAAAAAAGAAAGGTAAATTCTCTGAACTGTGATAGCAACCTACAAGGTGCACCCACATCCCGCAGTAAAAGTTAAAAATGCCCTGATGAAGGAGGCTAAAGCACAACTTTTGGCTAATAAGTGACTTATACAGAACCACGGGTAACAGTTTGCTAGGCTAAAAGATAAAAACAAGAGGGGAAATCTGAACAGGAAATCAAAGAGCCCCAATAAAGGAAATTACATAGGTAATGAGAGAAACTATATAATTGTATATGTCTTCTCATCCTGACTGATTTAAAACAATTGCATAAAGCAGTATGTATATAAGATGTATCATTGGTCCTAGAAATGTAATACATTCGACAAGGGCAGGGGGTGGGGGGTGGATAGAATTAAGCTGCACTGGAGTAAGGAGATGATGCCAGATGGTAACCGAGATCCAAAGGAAGAAATGAAGTGAGCTGAAAGGGTAAATAAGAAAACTATTACATACAACAAATGTTATAGTACATACTTCCTCTTCCTTCTCCTCTCAGCTTTTTAAAAAGATGTTACATAAAGCAATAATGATACCAATGTATTGTTTTGTAATATGTAGATGCCATATGTATAACAATAGCACAAAAAAGGGTGGAGGGAATAGAGTTATATAGGAGTAAAGTTTCTATATTTCACTGGAATTAAGTATAAATCTGAAGTAGATTCTAGTAAGTTATGATGTATATTGCAAGACTTAGAACACCCCTTTAGAAAATAATTCAAAAATATACTTAAGAATCATTAAAGGAATGAAAATGTTACACTAGAAAATACACTAGAAAAAGTAGACAGTGAGGGAGGAATAGGGGAACAAAAAGCACGAGACAGAGAGAACAAAAATCAATATGGCAGATGTAAACCTAACCATATCATTAATAACATTAAACATGAATAGATTAAGCAATTCAACAGATAGAGATTGTGTGATTGGAATTAAAAAGTATGATCTCTGTAAGAAACAGATTTTAATTTAAAGACACAAAAAAATGGGTGGCAAGTAATGGAATGGACAAGGATATGCCAGGCCCCCCCCCCAAAAAAAAAACCATAATAGAGCTGGAGTGGCTGTACTCATATCAGACTTATCAGACATAATAGACATTAAAACAAAAAATGTGGCTAGAGGTAAAGAGACATTTCATTATGGAAAGGGTCAATTTATCAGGAAGGAAAGGAAATGTGAGACATGCATGCACAAAAATATAAAGATTCAACAACACAGTCCTAAATCACCAGTAGGTCAGGGAAGAAAACACAAGGGTCATTAGAAAATTGAGGGAAGTGCAAATCAAAACCTCAGCGAGATACCACTATCCTAGACAATGTCGAGTGTTGACAAGGATGTGGAGAAATTGGAACTCTCGTACATTGCCGGTAAAATGAAAAAGACAATTTAGCAAACAGTTTGGCAGTTCCTCAAAATGTTAAACATAGAGTTACCTATAGCTGAGCAATTCCATGCCTCCACTCCAAGTTTACACCCAAGAGAAATAAAAGCACACATCCTTACAAAAACTTTGAACAAATGTTTACGGCAGCACAGTTCATAATATCCAAAAGTGGAAACAACCCAAATATGATTCTGCTGATGAATGGATAACTAAAATATGGTATATTCATACAATAGAATGTTATCTGGCAATAAAAAACAAAGTACTGATGCATGCTATCACTTAGAGGAAACTTAAAAGCATAATTCAAACTGAAAGAGCCAGTCATGGAAGACCACATACTGTATGGTTCCATTTATACGAAATGTCCAGAGTAGGCAAATAAATCGTAGTTTCTTAGGGCTGGAGGGAGGCAGGATAGGGACTGACTGCTAAGGGGTACAGGACTTTTTTAGGGGAGTGTATTAGTCAGGCTTCTCTAGAGTCACAGAACCAATAGCATACATCAGAAAGAGATTTGTTACAAGAAATTGGCTCATTGATCATGAAGGCTGGCAAGTCCGAAATCTGAAGAGCTGATGGCCTCTTTTGAAAGCTGTTTGGTAGAAGAAATCTTTCTTACAGTGGGGGAAAGGTCAGCCTTTAGTCTGTTCAAGCCTTCAACTGATTGGATGAGGCCCACTCACGGAGGACAATCGTCTGCCAAAGCTGAGGGCACAGGCTTCTACGAGAAAGCTTCAAAGAACAAAGACAGAGTGACAGAGCCAAATTGAGAAAGGAGTGATGAGTCTCTCAAGTGAAGATACAAAACTTATATAAAAGAAAATATTGGGGGACAATGAGTTGTTAGGCTGCTGTCCAGCGACGTGGGAGAGTCTGAGGACATGAAAGGGTACAGAGCCAGCAGCCAAGGCCCTGATAATAGCCTTCTACAACATGTGCCTACTGCATACAGGTCAAATTCCTTGGTCAATTGGCATAACAACTCTATTCCCTCTATAGGTGAACCTAACCCACCTACCCTGAGCTCCACCTATTTATTACTAAAGGTAACTAGAAGGGATCCCTGCGTTTGCACCAAAAATACCCAGTTGAAGGATGTGCCCCTTCCCTAGAAATTCATTCAGTTATTGGACATTCATTTCGTGGTGAATGCTGTTTGGGCACTGGAGATTCAGTACTAGATAAGGCAGACCAGGCCTCTGCTGGAAGCTGACTTTCTTGTGGTCAGAGACCACGATATTCACTACTCGCGCCTAGCCCTGTGCCCTGCTCTTACGCACTCCTGGCCGTGCGCTTTGACCCACACTGTTCAGAGTGGTTCCTCTTCATTAAATTTTCTTTACCGCTAAATATAGACCTGCTTCCAGGTCCAGCTCAAATGCTATTCTTTTCTTGCAGAATCTCTCAGACAAAATTAATTTCCCTCTTTCCTGTACCAGTTAGCACTTCTGTGGCTCAGAGTTTAAGTTATTCATACACCTATCTCATCTTTAGGAACTTGAATTCCTTGGGAATGGGAAATGAGCCCAATTCCTCCTCTGCCTACGACCGATCACTGAACCTTCGTAATATGCACTAACTTTAATGCATATTAGTTAAGCTGAACTAAATTCAACCTGTGAAGGGCTTAGGAGGGAGGAATGAGGAGGACATTTACCTTTTCCCTTTCTCCCAGCATATCATAATGAATCCCTCATTATTCCGTTTCCTAGAGTAAAATTGAAATGGTGATGTGCATGTAAAGACTTTAGCCCAGTTGCCTTCTTATAAATCCAAATTGTCGCTAGCTGATTGACAAGCCAGTTATTTATTCAGTCTTGGCATGTGATCAGTATTGTCCAGCTAGAAAAAAGGCATAATAAAATACTTCCAAGTGCTTTGAACTGGCAAAACTGTGTTTATGCAATTACATGAAAACCAGCTAATGTGGTAGCATTGCTGAGGTTTAATGATGCTGGGGTCAGGAAATTATAGTTCTCTCGTTACATGTTTCACTGCAGACTGGTTTCCATTTCATCAGAAAAGAATCTTGATTTGGAGGTATTCCTTCATGCACAAGGAGCTTGCTACAAATAAGAGGCTAGGGAAATGAATTCTTAAATGAATTTAATTTTTTCCCGAGAGACGCAGAAATGAGAGATGCTATCAATGGCTGAGCTGCACCAGAAAAGTCCACCGCTTTGGAATGCAGGTGGCAGCAAGATGAAGCATAATAAGATATGTTCTCTCACGTGTCCAGGCTTCTCTCTCCACCAGTTCTCATTGACCTTCCAAGACTTCAAGGACATGGGCCAGAGATCCAGCTAATGAAGAACTAGAAAGAGCACTGAGCTTGCAATCAGAAGACCGCAGTAAAGACCCAGATAGCCATAACTAGCCATGGGATTTTGCGCATGTCACTGGACTTCTTTAGGCTTCAGATTGCTCATTTTTATACTCAGTGATTGCTTAAGGTCCCTTCCACAGTTTAAATTAAATCTATGCTGCCTATGGCCATGCTGCCCTGAACATGCCCAATCTCATCTGATTTTGGAAGCTAAACAGGGTCGGGCCTGGTTAGTACTTGGATGGGAGACCACCTAGGAAGACCAGGTGCAATAGGTGTTAAAAATTTTTTTAAATTAAATAAATAAACAAACAAACAAATAAATAAATTGAATCTATGCCAGTTTGAAAAGCTATTATTGTCCCACATCTACAAAATTATTGGAGCTGACCCATGAAAATTAGGGTCATTTTTCTAATTGCACTGATCCACAGACATGATCTGACCTGTTCTCCTTGTGACTAATCCTGCGTCTGTCACACAGCAGCCTCAGGCAATGGGATTTGGCTGGGGCTGCGATACTTTTCCTCTTATTTAGACCTGGTATTAGGGGAACGGCCTCTGGAACTGCTGTCTCCTCAGCTGCATAGCCGCACAGACAGTTAAATGAACCCACTGACACATGTGGTCACCTGCATCAAGGATTTTATCACAGTGTTATTTTTAAACTAAGTGAAAATAGCCAAATGCTCAAGTTCTTAAGCAGACAAGTTGGATGAGTGATACATTTTCTGTGCAAGGTGATCCCTTGTAAAAATGAGGAGGACATTCAACACGGCTCAAGAGAAACAGTAAATCTGTTTTTGCCAGAGATGTTCATGTACTGGGGCGCCTCTGGAACATTGCTCTTGAAACCTTTTTTAAAACACAACTGACCAGACTATAACGTGAGGCATTTCCGAAGCCTAACTCCCAGATGAACTCTAAATTGGAATTGCGTTTCATTATTAGGATTGTAAAATGAAGATGTTAGGAGGGATCATGTCAATAAACCACCTTATTTTTGACATCTTGTGCCATCTAAGCCATGACTGTCCAAACAATGTGCCTTTCAAGTTTGCCTCTGCGTCACGTGCCGGGGCCTTGGCGGCTGGGCGTGGGACTACGCTGGGAAGAAGTTAGGGATAGCTGTCGAAAGCTGTCAATGTGTCCGGATTTAATCCCACTCTCAGCTTCTATCCCAACGTCATAGAGATATGGTCCAAGACATATGTATAAGGATGTTTCTATTTAAAGTAACAAAGAGAAAATGATTTGGTAAATTGTAAGTATATGACGGGAAATGTCACTAATGATGCTCTGAAGAATGTCTTATAGTAATACACAAAACCTTTTGCTACCATTCTAAGTGCAAAAATGAGTTGCAAGTTTTATATATAATTTATTTTCAACACCTGTGAAGCCAAACGCACGGAAGGAGAGCATCACTGAAGCGCCCCGCTCTGCAGAGAGCACACCCAAGGCAGGAAGGCCGGTGCTTCCGCTTCTGGGGTGCAGGCTGAGCTCCTCTCACACACAGCTCTCCCGAATGCAGCTTGATAGCAAATTCCTCAAGATGAGATGAAGGTCACCATTCTCAAACTCAGATTTCCAACCTTCCCATAAAAGGCTTACATGTGAAAAAAAAAAATCTATATGGTCAACTAGGAAGAAAAATGAAAATTTCTTACTTGAATACTTCACTGTACAAGATCTGCTTTAAGACCTGCAGCTTTTCAAGATTTATGGTAAGAAGGTATTTCATCTCAGTTTAAAAGTGTTTGCACTGTTTGGTTCTTAATACTACAAAAAAAAAATTGCTATCAGATTACTTTAGATTTGGGAGGGCAGGTCATAATTTTTTTCCCCTTCTCCTTTATACTTCACTCTACTTTCCAAATTACCCCAAATAAACTTTGCCTTAAAATTAAAAACAAAACAAAACAAAACAAAAACCTGATACTTGTCCCTTAGATGATCCTTTCCTTGAGACTGCCTTGTCTCCCTGTTCATTACTGCCATTTCTTTCTCCCAGCAGACACACTGCAAAGGAGAAAGTCAAAGCCACAGAATTCACCTCTGCTGGTGATGATTGCAAATGTCACTGATAACAACAGCACCATTTGCCCCTGCAGAGACTCTCCCAAATGTGGGCATGGGAGGAAGAAAAGGACCAATATCCACAAAACTGGAAATGGTAATAAAGCTGACCATGAGGAGTATAGCTGTTGCTATGGTTGCAGTGACCGTGTTTAATGACTCTGTTTTAATAATGTGGTTTATTCAAGCCTGTGATCATAAAATGTTATAAAGGGTTTCTATATCAGTAAAATAGTAATGCCACTTACCAAATGCTTTCTGGATGAAGGTCAAAAAGATGATCATAGTGTTCCCTGGGTAGAAGTTCAGCTGCTTATAGATCAAAAGCCAAATGGAATGATGTAAACTTTACTTTCTGTACCTATGAACATTGCACTTTGTCACCTGAGTCAGAATTGAAATGTACCAGGGAAACTAACTGTTTAAAAAACATCCATGGAGTAGGTAATTTACAGTAACATACTTACTTTCTAATATATATTTTATATAAATTTGACATTTTGCATATTAGGTATTAGGGTTCATATCCATAGTACTTAATAAGTCTGTAATCGTGAGAGTCAGTACATCGCTACATCATTTTTTTTCCTGAACAAATATGTATGTATAAGGAACATGAGGAGAGCGTATTGAGGGGAAAATCTGGAGTCAAACTCATGCAAGTGAAATTATTTATAAAATTCTCTTTAATCTGGTGAATTTTACTACCCATTCATTTTCTTCTTTCACTCTCCTTGTCTTGCAGCTGACTGGATTTATGTTCCTCTGTATATGATGAATGTCCATCCGGGAATTGGAAAAAAGAGAAAAGAAGATGCTTAGGAATAACACTGAGCATGCCATTAGTGAGAACATTTCCCCAACAGTGCTTCATTTGGGCTCCAGATGCGTTGCAGATATTAATTTAGGGCACTTGTTGGCGCATTCATTCAGGACATCAGGGTTTCTTATCCTCTTCAAAATGCTTATCTTGCGTGTAAGAACTAGCCTAGTGGACATGAGCTAATGTTTTCTATGTTCAATGCAATGATGAAGTGGAAATCATTATACTATAAGTTTACAGATAGGAAAACCAGGACAATATAAATAGACTTGTTTTTTAATGGCCACTTATTCTTTAGAAATATCACCAAAATGATCCTGGGAAACATATTTTACTGCTTGGGGGTGAGGAGGAATTAGATTTTTTTTTTTCATACAATACACTGAAAAAAATTCCAAAGGGAAATAAGGAGAGTCAGGGTAAAAACTGAAATTAAGCAAACACTAAGAAAACAGTGAATATTTACTTGATATCAGAATAGGTGGGATTTTTCTAATAAGAGTCATGAAGGAAATCACCACATTTGATTTTTTGCATCATTTAAAAGTTCTGTCTACCTAAAAATACCATAGGCAAAATAAGGAAGTAAAAAGCAAATTTAAAGAAATATTTGCAACATACACAAATGAAGAAATGGCATACTGTAAAAAGAAATCTTAAAAGTTCATCAAATTTAGCAAAATGGTCAATGAACCTGGAAAATTCACACAAGAAGAAATAACAAGTAATAAGAAGTACACATATAAAATGTTGGACTGCATTATTAATGAAATCCATGTTAGAACAATCTTATGATTGTGCACATGAAACCAGCAAAAATTTTTAAAGATGCAAAATTCCTGTTAATGACTTTGGAGAAGTGGTTATACACCTGTAAAATACAAGACAGGACAGCTGACCTGTCCAAGCCAGGCAGGAAAGGCTGAAGAGCTACCCAGATTAAGGAATACCAAAGAGACTAAATGCCATATGTGATGTTGGATTGGATCCTGGACCAAAATTGTTTTTCTTTTGCTAAAAGGGCAGTAAGGAGACAATTGGCGAAATTAAATAAATTCTGTAGATTGACTAAAACAGTAGTATCATTATTAATTTCCTGATTTTGTTGTCTAGTATGTGTAAAATTGATCTTGTTTTCAGGAACATGTGCAGAAGTATTTAGAGGCAAGGAAGGGGACATCAGTTTGCAATGCACCATCAGACAGTTCAGAAATAAATAATATACATATGAGAGAGGGGGCACAAAAGAGCAAGTGTGATAATGTCAATATTTGGGTAATCAAGGTAAAGAGCATATTGTAATTCTTTATACTATTTTTGCAATTTTTCTGTAAACCTGAAACTATTTGAAAATAAATGGTAGAGATAGGAGAAAAAAGAAAACAAAAATCTTTCTTTCTATAGATAGATAAATGGAATATTATTTAGCTTTAAATGAGAAGAAAATCCTTCCATTTGTGACAATGTGGGTGGACCATGAGGGCATTATGCTAGTGAAATAAGTCAGGCAGAGAAAGACAAATACTGTTTGTTCTCAGTTATATGTGGAATCTAAAAAAAAAAAAAATGCACTTATAGAAACAGAGGAGAATAGTGGTTGACAAAGGCTTGGGGGGTATAAGAAATGGGGGATGCTGGTCAAATGGCACAAACTTCCGATCATAAGGTAAATAAGTTCTTGGGATCTAATGTACAGCATGGTGATGATAATTAACAATACTGTACCATACATGTGAAAGTTGCTAAGAGAGTGGATCTTAAATGTTCTCACAATAACAACAACAAAAAAGGTAATTATGTGAGGTGAAGGATGGGTTAATCTAATTTGGTAAACATTTTATAATATATTGTATCAAATTATCATGTAACATATCTTAAACTTACACAATGTCGTGTCAATTATATCTTAACAAAGCTAGAGGGAAATAAAAAATTAAATTAATCTTTATGCTTTTATATTTTACACATATTCAATAATGAGCATGGATTTATTTGGATAATATCCATATATTGAACATTTTAAAAGCACTAGCAAGGCCTGTGTGTGGCCCGTGATCTGTCGTGATGACACTTTGTCAGTATCAGTCGTCTTGTCCATATCACTACTCTCCTCATGCATGGTTACACCCATCTGGGCTCTCCCAGCAGCTGTGGCAGTGCCAAAATAGTTCTGAATGAGATCATGACAGCAAGACAGCTGTAGTCTCAAATGACTTAGAGTGTCACATGCGTTTCCCCTGAGACGATGAGTATACCATAGGTCAGAAGGACTTCTAGAAATGGCAATGTGCATACTCTGATAAGGAAACACCCTGCCATGTTCGGGTGGCAGAAGAGTTCCAGAATGATGAACTTGCATCTTGGGTGCCTTGGAAAGTATTTTTTTTTTCTCTTTAGTTTTAGCTCTTAAAATGAATTTTTGAAGCAGCACTTCTCACAGTGTTGGGCATAAATAATAGAGAGCCAATAAATACTAGTCTGATCAGCTCATCGAAAAATAAATAAATAAGGTGTGCGTGACTGGTGTGAGCAGAAAACTCTGCAGTTCAGGTTTTGAAGTTTGGACTTTGCAATGAGTTTTCCAGTCTCTTTGACCAATTTATTTCACAGCTTTCCAGTTTCTGCCAGTTGGAAGTGACTTCAGTGGGTCACCGAGTTTTCCTCTGGCTTCAGCTAGGATGTGTTAGCAAGTCAGGATCTCAGAGGGTAACCTGTACTCCCACATTCTCCAAAACTTCCAGAAGGGTTTTTATAACTTGAAGACAGAAGATGTCCTAAATTTTATGTCACTCATAACTCAGACCTAACAGATCACGCTCTTCATATCACGAAGCTAGGTCTTTAGTTTATGATTTTGGAGAGAGAATCATATCTATTCGTTCTAGATTTTTCTCATTCCCTTCTGTCACTATGAGAGATTATTTTCTGTATTCTCAAAGGCTGCCACCATTCAAATATGGAGAAAAATACTTAACCCCTCATTAGAGGAATGAGACATGGAGTTTCTAATAATACGGTTTCTGAGCAACCTCTCTGTTTGGCTCAGACAACATAAGATATACTCTTGCATTAAATGGCATGCTCTTTGGGAAAAATTCAATCAATTTTCTGATATTTACAGAATACCTAAGGAAGCAGGATAAAAACCTTTAAAACTATACCCTAAACCTTTAAAATTTTAAATTTACTTCCCAAATATTAAAAAGGGAATGTATGATAGTAAATCTTTATTATTCTGTATTGAAATCTGGCATTATGTTTGTCTCTTTACGGAAAATAAACTTAAATCACAATGTGAAATTAAATGGGAAAATATAACAAGATTGGTAAATGGCTTTAAGAACTCAGAATTCAAGTGTGTCTGTGCTGATGGCATCATCATTATTTCTGTCATGGGTATTAATAATTCCATCACTTTTTAACAAGTATATTCACTTAATCCTCACAATAACCTTATAAAGTGGATACTTTTATATCCTTTTCACAGGTAAATAGACAGGCACCAAGAATCAATTGGCCAAGGTACACAGTTAATAAATGGCAGAGCATAGATTCAAAGTCTCTGTCCTGACTACGGAGTGGAAGTTTTTAGCTGCGGCATTTTGCTGTGTCTGCATTATTATCAGAGGTGAGTTGTAACGCCAAACTCCTTTCCCTCTGCCTCCCAGCATAATTATGGGCAGTCTCCGCTTTTCTTCACCTTCTGGTATTTGGTAAATATTTACTCAGCCACTGAAGAGCTGATTGGTAGCATTTGCCAGTTTCTATGGTCAATTTCCAAGTGGCCCACTAGTCACCAACTTCATGGCACTGAATGTGGCACTGGGAAGAGATGCGTAGTAGCACCCCATTATATAGGATTATATCATATAGATATAATGGATGTATAAATAACCTCAAAACCTCAGAAAAGAGTAAAATGTAATAAAATAATTAGATAAAAATGAGTTTTGAGTATTTATTATTTTTAAGTATAATCTAGTTAAGTGTAAGTTTATATAATCTAATCTTAATTTAAAATATTTATTTATTTGTTTATTTAATTGAAGAAATTATTTCAATTTTTAAAATTCTTTTCCCCGTCTACCTCAAAAGTATATATTTTTTAATTCTTGAAAATATAGCACTTGGCTCTCAAGAGACAGTCTGTCAGATACATTTCTTGGAAGTACTTTTTAGTGTACAATTGGGAGAAGGGTGAAATTAATGCATTGGGTTACTGTCTCAATAGGGTCTGACTGAACCCTCCTCCAGACAAATTTCTGGGGTTACCAAACTGATTTTTTTTAAGAACAGCCAAGGGATGGTTTTGCCCTCTACTGCTGAAAATTTTGTGTTCTGCTGCGCCACCTGATGGTTGAAATTAGCAATTGCTACATTCCCTGACGCTATCTCGCCCTCATGCTTCAGGGCCTTCTCAAATGCGGACGTCCGTTGACCACTAGTATGTTCAGCTACTAATTACACTTTCAATGGGTAACTTAACTCTTGTGGTTTACAGTGTCTTATACTAAAGCCTTTTAAGATAAAGTCTCAGACATTGGGCCAAAGAGCACTTGACTAACAGATTAGCAGGATTTCTTCCTCCACTGAGGTCACCACCCCAACTCCAGAGCAGTGGGGAGAAGCTCCAGGCTTGGCTTCTAAATGTCAATCAGAATAATCAATGTCCTAACAAATAGCCAGATAGTTTAATGAATGCACATTCTATTTCTTGGCTATGCCATACTTGATTTTTCTCCAATGTTGAATTACATATATATTTTGTTCCTAAATTACTATTATTATTATATACAAAATGTCCCACATCTCTACCTTAGAAAGTCTTTCTACAAATGTTATTTATTGATTTAAAAACTGTTTAGTGACATCTTTTAGTGATATAGCTATTATGTGTAAGTCACTGGCCTGGGTCATTTAGAGGGTCCAAAAATAAATCGTGATTAGACACTGCCCCCGAGTTCAGGATTCGTGATGGAGTCAGTACTCTACGGATGGAAGCTATGTTTTATTTCACTTAATGAGGACCCTGTGAAATGGGCAAGGCTGATGTTACTTCTCCATTGTTTTTATAGGTGGGAACAGGAGGTGCAGAAAGGGTGTGACACTTGCCTGAAGCCACACAGAACAGGTCTTTAGTCTAGCCTCGCACCTGACTGACTGATAGTTTGTTTGGGTCTTCAGAATTTTAATGGTCTTCTTCCATTTTTTTCTTGCTTCCAGGGTCGCCATTTGGATTCCTGTCCCAGTTGTTCTGAAAATGTTTAGTTTTTCTTTTTATCTCCGGTTCTAAAGTTTTTTGGGTCTCTTTTTGTGAGTCTTTTCATAGGTACTCGGGGAGTCCAGGACCTGGAGAACTACATCTTTCGTTTGGGGAAGTTTTCTTCTGTCATTGATGATTTTCTTTGCACTAATTTTTCTCTTCTCTCTTTGTGGAATTTTGATTATTTTGCTGTTGTATCTCCTGCAATGATCTTCTAATTTATTTACCTTTTGTCGCCTGTTGTCTATTCTTTTTTTTAATCTGGTTGATTTTCCAACTTTATCTCAACACTTTTACTGGTTTAAAAAAATATCAGTGAGCACATTTTTAATTTCCAAAGCTTTTCTTGTTCTTTGTTCTTTGTAAAGACTTACACTATTCTTATTTCATAGATGCCATATGCCATATTTGCTTCTTTCTCTGAGCACGTCCATTAGTTTTTCTTCTGCTTCCTACATATTCTCTGTTTCTTCTGAATTTCTGGTTTCCATATGTTCATTTTTGTCTCTTGTTTTACTTTTATTTTAAATCTATTCCTCAAATCTCTGGCAAGTTATACCTGGTGAATAAGAGTGAGGCATACTTCCTGAGCTGATTATAAGTCGTGTGTCTTATGATGCTGGTGCCCAGTGGGGATTACAGTGCCATGACTGGGAAAGGACCTCACTGCTTTATTGGGTGACCCCTAAACATTAATATCCCCTGAGAAGGATACATGCCTCCCATTTCCTGCCAGATGTTATGGAACTGGCTGCAGATGTATGGAGTTGGGCAGAAGACGGGGCTGGGCCGGGTGAATTTCATGGTTTAATATGTAGACTTTCACTTACTCTTATTTTTTTGATCTGGTATCTCATTCTACTGATTAGAGGGATCTTGAGAATCATCTTTGAAGAAACTTGTGGCTGTTCTGAGGGTTTCTTGATGACTTATTAAGATACCAATCTAAGCCTGTCTACATCACTACCCTTTATTCCCTTGTAATCCTCTTACTGATAGTACATAGAAGCATTGAGGGGAAGCTGCTGATTCTGTGGCCTCAGGTCAAGAAACTAAGCGTTCCGCTCAATTAATATTTTTATTTTGAGCTACTTAAATTTTAGTCATGATATATATAAAGTAAACAAAATCAATGAAATGAACATCTTACTGACAACTGCTCAAACAACTGTCAGCAAAAAATGTCAACGGCAATTATTTATAACTGATGAAATTGAAAATCTCATGTCACAAGAAAGACAAATTTGTTTATAAATCTTTCTGAGTGATGTGATGTCAAGAATTGGTCCATAAAACTAGCCCAGCATCTCCTGTATTAAAATGAAAATATGAAATGATGTCACAAATCATGGTTCAATAACTTTGAAAAGCATAGATTAGTGGAGCTGCAATGATCTTAGAGCCACTTAGTTTCATTTTTATTTACTTTAGTTTCCTTAAACTAAGGCTCCATGTGGTAAAATAATCTGACTATTCTCTACAATTAAACCTTTTATGTTTTGTACAATATAGACTTTTTTAAGTTGGGTATCTGCAGCAATTACACTTTTGTGTGTTTAGAATCAGCCTTAGATTATATGGTGCAATGAGGTATCGTTCCTTGCATTTTTGCTAAAGCTTTGAATCCATTTGACAGGAGGCAAGGTTTTGCTTCCACTGTGAAAGATAAAGCTTGCAGAGCAAAATTCCTGAGCTGCCCTCAGCTCCTTCACCCCTGTCATTCCCCTGAGAAAAGCCTCCAACAGGCTCCCTACTGACTGCTCCAGAAAGCCCAGCCTCTTTGACGAGTCTGCAGTCTGACCCTCACTCAAGCCAAAGGTCCCAGAGCTCAGGCCCACCCTTGCTCTGGGGTCACTTGGGTGTGCATTGCTCAGTCTCTGACTTTTAGACTAGTCACGTCTAATTCCTTTTGGAACCTAATCTAACTTTTTTGAAGCCATCTATGTCCTTTTTGGCCTACAGAGACTATGGAATCAGGCCTCTTGTGTCAGCTGGGGTCCTCTGTGAAGCAGATACAAAGATAGGATGAGATGTGCAAGAGATTTTGGGGGAGGGGCTTCTGTGAAGGATGATGGGGAGTGGACTGCAAAGGCTGCAGACCAGATGCAGCCCTGGGTCTAAGGGGAGAGGAGGAAGGAGGGCTGGTGGGGGTAGGGGATTCAGACAGCAGCGCGGCTCCAGGGGCACTTTGGCAAGAGCGGAACAGTTCCTGAGCCAAGGGCAGCTAGAGGGGTCCTGTCCTGCAGGTGTTGGTGGGAGCAGTCCAGGAGAGGAGATGCGGGGTCTTCCCTCAGCTTGCTCCCTGCCGCAGGAGGTCTGCGCTGTGCGTTTGCATGGCTGCCGCACTTCTGAACCTTTGTCATTTGTTACTTTCTCATCTTGCCTCACTGAATTGTTATTTAAGCCTCTTATTATTAATGATCATCATTAATGTTTATGAAGCATTTATAACAGCCGGATACTGTGCTAAGCACTTTATTTGTGAAATAAATTGCTCAGGTCTCAAACGCAAACA
This sequence comes from Eonycteris spelaea, assembly GCA_003508835.1. Classification (NCBI taxonomy): domain Eukaryota; kingdom Metazoa; phylum Chordata; class Mammalia; order Chiroptera; family Pteropodidae; genus Eonycteris; species Eonycteris spelaea. Next base: position 4,461,092 of record PUFA01000043.1, on the reverse strand, counting down.
TATAACATTAGCTTTATCAATTATTTTTCACACCTTAATTTACATTTTGGGCCCACATTCCACTGATAATGGGAATTAATCTCAGCCAACTCAGGTTTTCTCCTGCGAATCAGGGATTCTTGCTTCCCTCTTCCCTCCCCAGGATTGCATCTAAGCTTTAATGGGGTTTAGAGTCAAGGCACAGGGTGGGTGTCTGGTCCCTCATTTTTGTGTGTCAACATTGGCATCTTATGCTGAATCCTCAAGCCCACTGACCTCTGAACTTCTATGCCTGCTCACACCAGGAAGATGTCCAAATTCCATCTGATTTCCCACTGCAGATCCTCAGGTAACCCTACTTCTGCCTGCCCACACCTGGAGGCCTCCCGGGCCTGCTGGCCTCTGCGCATCTGTGCTTGTCTTGATGCCCACGTGCCAGTCTGGATCGGAGAGCGCGGCGGGCTGTCTCAGGCGCCTGTACCGACACCTGCAGCCATTTGCGCTGGCCTGCTGCAGCAGCTCCCCAGCGCGGGGTCGGTTCTCTGTATTTCCCCGGGCCACCCAGGAAGTAAGACAAGCTACTTCTGCTTTCAGGTCCCAGGCTCATCTGGAGGTTTTGTCACCCCATGTCCACAGTCAACATGGGGACGTGGGACGTGACTCAGAGCCCCATTCTCTGGCTCACTCAGCAGCCTTGCAGTGTTCGCCACCTTCTTGCTTTTCTCAGGCAAGCCAAGGGAATCATCTCTTCTGGGGTAGAAACCTGGGTCAGCAGTATTTTTCTAAAATCTATGATTTATGTCAGAGTCCTGGCTTGTGCTAAGTGCGTATATCTCAAGTCTTACAACAAAAGTCTACAACATAGACAACAAAGCTCAGAGAGGTTAAGTGGCTTGCCCAACACCACACAGCCTGCAGGTGTGGAGCTGGGATTTCAGAGTTACTGGGGAGACTTCAGAGCCTGTGCTCTTACCACTACGTGGATCCCCTTGGAGTCAATATTACTTTCTCCTTTAGGGCAGGTCTTGCTTTCTCAAATAACTTTTAAGGATTTTAGGAACTGGGGTTCTGATAAATACTCAGTGAAATAGATTGAAATAGAATACAGAGAGATGTTTAGATATATATAAAAACTCTGTTTCTACTCTAGAGATAAAAACACAGAAAATTTTTTTCACCCTGCCTGGGGTGATCACTAAGTCTTTGATACAAAAAAAAAAAAAAATGTAAAGGGAAAATAATCTGACACAGAAGCTTTATGAATCATTTGCCATGAGACAGGGGTTGGAGCAGGTAGGGGTTCCGGACACTTCCAGCCAAAAGAGTCTTTGGATGCCGAACGGGTAAAACACAACAATTAAACAGGAACCTTGAAAGTTTTATGGGTGCACACGTAAATTTTTTTCTTGCATTCCTTCCCCCAATGTGTATGGACTTATATGTCCACATGTGAATATATAAACATGGAGCACAAAATGTAACATTTGTAATGTGCGTTACTCTGACACTCCTGTGAGGGGCGCGGGGAAGAGAGAAGACAGGGTGAAGCCAAACAAAGGGAGAGATGAACAACTGCACTGAACAGGCCCCTGAGGACGTGGGACGCGGTCGCAATAACACATTTAAAGTTATATAAGTTGAAACAGACATGATGAAACAAAGATAAGAACATGTAAACTTTGAAACACATAGCAATTTAAAAAAAAAGGTTTGCTTCAGATTGAACAGTATTCTTCGTAGTTTGAGGATGACACAGACAGTTTTCTGAAGAAGGAATCTGGAGAGAAAAGAACAGCTGACTTCAGACCAATGGCGTTAGATGGCCGTGCATCGCACTCTGCCTTCATGCTCCCCTCGCACCGCTGTTGATGCAACCACTGCGCCGCACTGTAGTCTAGTTTATGTGGCTAACACAGCTCCAGGAAAATGTTGGCATGAATGAATGAGGGAAGGAAGAAAGGGAGGGAGGGAGGAGGGAGGAAGGGGAAGGAGGAAGGGAGGAAGGAGGAAGGGAAGTGTGAAAAATAGCTGTTAGGGCAAATTGCTGTGCCCAGACTCTGACTGTAGGTGGCGGCAGAGACTCAGGCATGGGAAAGGAAGCCAGTCCACGAAGCCTTCTGCCGTGGGTCCTCTACTTGGTCTCGCTAGTACAAACTCCAAAGAATCATGCATTCGTGTTTCTTTCTGTCAAAAAAAGTAAAATACAAAAAAATGAGAATGTCTTTTCAGAATTAGAGTGTTATTATTATTCAACATTTAATGAGGGAGATCGCTTGTGACAGCCATCATTAATCATTAATGTTATTTATTCTGGAACAAATTTTCCTCTAGCCACTGGGTTGCTAGGGAAACAGTGCAGACCCTCCTAGGGGTAGACAGAAGACAGAAAGGTATAAAATGATTACTCATTGCTGTAATCCCTTACGACCCTCCTACAGATGATATCAAAATTATTGCTTTTGAATTTCATTTCATTGGATAAATATTTGGTTTGCATATGCCTGATTTATTTTTATCTATCTCTTAATTTTCAAATTTTCTGTGAAAGGTTTGAAATATATTTCTTGTAGACAGGATATAGATTGATATTGTTTCTTAACACAGCCTAAGAGTCATCATCTGACTCTGGAGTGCAACCTTATCACATTTCTTCTGATAGGTTTGGTTTCCTACCTTTCTTCTTACTTTACCTTTACCATTTATTTTATCTACTGTTTGTGCTTTTCCTCTTTTCCAATTTCTTCCAGATTAATCAGAACACTAATTTTTATAATTCTTCCTGCTTTCTTTCTTCCAAAGCAATAAACATTTTACTATTCTTTCTTATATTTTGACATATTTAAAGTTAGAGGTCTCTATCAATACACTAAAATTACATAGCCGCTTCAATGCCCGAAGGATTTAACATCATAATTCCTACTTCCTCCTCCAAACTGAGACTTAGGAACGCTTTGGCTTTCTCCTTTATTTATCCTCCCATTCCTAATACCCATATTTTAATAATAAATTAGAATTTATAATTATGTATTTAAAAATTTTTTGAAAACAATTTTAGAATTAGAAAAGTAAATAGTATGAAGAACATTCATAATGTCCTTTACTCAGATTTACCTTTTATTTATTAACATTTTACTCCAATTCACTCTATTGCTCTTTCTCTCTGTATGTAGACACATACACACACGTGTGTGCACGTGCACACATGTAATTATTATCTGAACCATTTTGGGGTAAGTTACATATGTACCCAATATCTACTCTGATCTCTAAACGCTTTTAGTGTGGGCTTCCTAAGAAGAATGATATTCTTTACATATCCATAGCACACTTATCAACATAAGTTTATATTGTTTTAATATTTTAATCTATAGTCCATATTCATGTTTTGAGTTGACCTAATAATTCTTTTATACCATCCCCAACTCTCTCCAGTGCAGGATCCAATCTAGGGTTAGGTATCACATTTAGTTGTGTTTCGTTAGCCTCTTTAATATGGAACTCTCTATAGCCTTTCTCAATATTTTTATGAAATTAACATTTTTAAAGAGTATAGACCCCTTGACATTCTAAAAACAGGATGCTGTTTCTTTCATGGTTTTTTTTTTTTTTCTGATTGGATCATGGTGATTAAATTCAGCGTATGCATTCTCAGCTCATTCTTGTCGAGTAAGGCTGTGTTTTTCTCAGGATATCTCATCTGCCCTACAAAATATCTACCTGCATTCCATTGGTGATTATAATCTTGATTAACTACGCAGGCTGTTTTCTTGTTATCTACTCTATAATTATGGTTTTGTTTTTCTCACTTGCAACTAATAAATAGTCTGTAGTTATTATTGCTGTGCAACTATTTTGCTCCCAATCAAAATTGCCCCCTAGATTTATTGCCCATTGATGAATCTTGCCCGATCTAATCATTACTTTTGATATTTGAAAAACAATTATTTTCAAGCTCTATCACTCCCTGCACATTTTCCAGTTAGCTCTTGGTATTCTACCATAAGCAAGAGTCCTCTGTTGTCATCTACTTACCTACCTATCCATCCATCCATCCATCCATCCATCCATCCATCCATCCATCCATTCATCTGTCCATCCAACCATCATCATCTATCTATCTAACCTATCATCATGGACTCTTTAGTCCCTGTATTTTCAATGGTTTGAATTCAGTACTGTACTTAATCATTTTGATGTTCAAATTGTCCCAGGTTTGACAGTGGAAGTCATAATTGTATATTCCTTCTTCCACAGTGAGAACTTGGCTCCCAACAATATCAGCATGTTTGGTCATATGCTTAATCTTTTAACACATCTAAAATAATTTCAGAATTACTTTGCCCATGCTGCTAAAACAAGCAAACCATTAAAAAGAGTTCAGGGCTTGTTTTTAATTCTTTCTTCAGCTCAGTGGCCCTTACCTTTCCTCAAAATGAGGTTATATAGGCAAATACTGTGTTCATATTTTATTTGAATTGGTTTCTTTCTCCCTCCCATCCTTCCTCCATCTCCCTCTCTCACTCTCTTTCTCCCTTCTTCCTTTCCCTTCCCTTCTTCTCTCCTTCCTTCTTTTCTTCCTTTTCCTTCAGCATGCTTAGAGTATTAATTTGAAACATGATTAGGCTTGTTATTTTCTGTTAGCTTTCAGGCCCCGTTTGCTTTCTGTTGTTGTTTTTCTCTCTCCCTATTCTTCTGGGAAAGATTGTGTAGAACTGATAACAAATTCTTCCTTAAATATTTGGTAGACTTCACTAGTGAATACATCTGGGCCTGGAGTTTTCTTTGTTGGAAAGTTTTTAACTACAAAGCCCATTTCTTTAATAGGTATAGGATGTCTCAAATAATCTTTTTTTCTTTTTGAGTGAGTTCTAGGTTATGTCTTTCAAGGAATTTGTCCATTTCATCTAAGACATCTCTTTAATGTCTATGACGTCTATAGAAACACCCTCCAACATTTCTTATCTTTTTCTTAGTCACGATCTTACAGTATTTGGTAAAAAGAAACAAAGAAAGAAAATTGCTGAGTAAACCAAGATCTATCTTTAAGTAGGTGGAAGGGAATATAAGACTATTTGTGGCCATAGCAGAGAGCAGCCTGATGCAGAGAAATAAGTGGCTCATAACACTTTGGTGCTGAGTGCAGATATTGAGGGCAAACTGCTGAGGGGACTTGTGAGAAGCGCTGAGGGATGGAGCTGGGGTGGGGCCAGTGGGTATAGCAGGAGGGGGCGATCTGCGAGAGAGAATGCAGGTAGGATTACAGGGCTTGATGAACACATGATCAAACAAACAATGCAAAGGTTTTTATAGGACAGGAAATTCATTAAATGCTGTTTTTCTTGCTAGAAACTTACTATGTAAACAGAACACACCGACACAAACTCGGTCACCAAACATTTGTCTGTGGCCTAGAAGTCCTTCTATATCTGTACCATTTGTGGTCCCTGCTTTGTGATGATTCCATGCTGCCATTTGCCACTACTCTTTTTCAGATAAAGACTAACAATACTATAAATGAAATACCAGTAAGGTTCTCACTATTTTTTCCTGCTCTATAACTTCAAGCTCTTTTACTCTGAATCTCAGGATGAGTCCCAGGACACACTCTTTGGAAAAGCACAGCAAAAAAGGTTAAGATGACTCATTTTGACAAGTGACAAAAACATTTCTTTGGCCCTGTGGAAATGTAAAATTGCAACATTTTAAATTGAATCATAAATGACACAAATTTGGGCAAGGAGTATAATCAAACGGATCTGTGAAATGGAGACTCCCCAAGACACATGGCTATAGTCATTGGTAAAGAAGCAGGTTGTCATTTAGGATGGGACAAGTGCAGCAGTTATCAAAATGTCTCGTGTCACACCAGATTATATTAGCAATCTGTTCATCTGATGGCCCAGATGGACACCAGCAAGGGATGCTCAGAGAAGGTGACTCTCTGGTATTTTCACTCAAACAGATGGGTTTTTCCAAAGTGATTCATGTTGCCACATTACCAAATCAACAGCTAGGAAAATTAACACAGATCTGACTTGCTATATAAATGAACCTCTGTAGCATTTTTCCCCCTATCAAATTGCAGCTTAAATTTCACCTCTTTCATGAAATCTTTCCAGGCTAATATCTCTCAGAGTGTCTTCATTCAACATTTATTCCCTTCAGCTCTCTGATACACATGGACACCCACACAGTTCTCTATATTCAGCCCGTCAGAGAATGAAGTGTTGGTGAATCAACTCACTGATGGAGACTCGCTATGCTTAAACAAACATAAATTAGCAAATTTCACAGAGTAAGAAAAGAAAATACACACAATACCCCCAAAATTTTAGTATCTATCATTGGTATAAAGCTTTAGCAATTTACCCCATCATTTGTTAATAATTTATTATTAATTGAACACTTTCGAATTTCTGCCAGCACACAGCTGATCATAATATTCATTAGGTTACTGTTTACGTGAATGTACTGTGCTAACTACACGCTCATGTTCTCATGAGTCAATTTTTTGTGTATTCCATTAACTGCACTGTATTTTAGTATAATTTTTTTTATGACTAAGTGAGATGATTTATTCCAAGAATGAGGCTGTTTACACTGTAAACTCCTGACAATTAGCTTTTTTGATTGTGAGTGCCTGACTTTAACCTTCTGGTTGCTGAGTTATCCATTTCAAAGACATCCATCTCCAATACATACATTGCCGGCTACTGAGCTAGTTAAAGAGCTAGGCTGCCCCACTCATGGCGTTCCTCCTTCTAGAAAGCTCTGGTTAAGGTAGACAACTGACCATCTGATTGACTGCTTGCTTTTTCTTTCCTGTGCTAATTCTATCTCTTGTGTTTTAAATTCGCCAATAAGGAGTAAACTCACAAACCCCCTAGACACCCTTCCCTTGACCCCAATAAAGGCAGAACGCCAGGTCTGTTTTCTTTTTCAGCAGACCTCACTATATCTCAGGAAATTTTTGTTAAAAACAGAAGGGTCCTTTTTGGCTTATGCGATCAGAGCATACAAAAAATTTATAGAAAATCTCAGAGCATATGGCATTCTGCTGTCTTCAAAGTGTGGTTTGAAGGGACCAGCAGTGAACATGAAGAGGAGGTATGATTTAAAAGAAAGCGGTTGGGTATTGTGTTGCAAATAAAATCTAAGAAGGCACTTCGCAATTCATTTCTCTGTTTCTCTGTAATGGAGAAGCTTTCCTGGTAGTTTTACTACCGCCTTTCGTTCCCAAACATCATAAATGTTCCTTGCCTGTCTTACATCCTAAATTTTAACTCTATTGTGTTCTCGTCAAGAATCTGACACTTAATTCTCCTGGTGTACAGGAAAGAAAGAAGGCCACAGCGTAGCTAAGTAAGGGATTGGGGGTGGTCTGTGCCTATGGGAAAGTGTCACAAACTCTCATTTTTATCCATCGTCTCATCCTTAAACGATAGCATTTGGGTAAAATAATCCTAAATTCTTCCAGTCCTATAAATCTACCACCCCAAGGGGATTACATTGGACTCAGGTTTGGACCCATCAAACTCAACCTCTGTCCACGTGCAATTGTGAATTAAAGCGTTCCACTCTGGCCCTCGATTCAGACTGAAAGGGGAAAGGTGTTTTTCAGGGCTTTTGTGCTGTCACCCTTCCTTAGTTTGCTGATCACCAACCAAAGGTGACTGACACCTCAAAGCGGTCATTACAGACCCAGTCATGAAGATCTAATCTGCCTCTGGGAGGGCAGGAGACAGAGAGGGAGTCCTCGTATAGAACAGCTCCAGAGACTGGAGGTCACAGTGGTGCCCTCAGTTTGGAAGCTATTAAACCCTTGCTTTTCAAAGTGAGGTCTGAAGACCAGCAGCGAAGGCGCCACTCGAGAGTTTGCTAGAATCTCAGCCCCCACCCCCTACCCCAGACCCGCAGGAGCGGCGTCTGTGTATGAAGATTTCCATGTGATTCTTGGGCATATAGACGTTTGAGAAGCCTTTAGTTAAGTGTCCCTGACCACCCCTATGTTGTCTCTAAGTGTGTCAAGGGCCAGCGTCCGGGCCACTCGTCGCCACGGAGGAGCCAGAGAGAGGCGGCGCGAGGCGCAGGGCGTCTCTGCAGCCCCCGCTCCTACCCCGGCGGGCAATGCCCCCCCGCCCCCGCCGGGAGCAGCGGCCCATTCGCCCCACACTCCGCCGTCCCCAGCGAGCGGCGGGAGCAGGAGTAAAGCCCCCGCGCGCCTCCCCACCGGGCGTTTCCTCAGTCGAACGCGTCTCCAGACCCGACGCACCGGCCCCCAGCACAGGATCTCTCCTACCCTGTCGCCTCCCGGGCCATGGGTCGCCAGGTGCTCCTGCTCCTGCAGCCGCTGCTGGCCATGCTGGGCGGCCTCGGGGCCTCCGGGGCTGGGAGTGGGGCCCACGCGCGGGCCGCCCTGAGGGGGGAAAGCATCCCGCTCTGCAGGGTGCAGGGGGCGCGGGCTGCGGGACCCTGCAGGGGCAGGAGGCCGAGGAGAGCTGGGGGCCCCTCTCTGGCTGTGTGCCCCACAACCACCACAGACACTGCAGTGACCTTTAATTTAGGAGGGAGAGGCTGGTCGTCTGAAGGGCCCACCAGGTGAGTCTTGTGGCTGTCCCCCCCCCCCCCCCGTTTCTCGAGGCCCTTTATTCCTTTATGCCGGGTGGCTGGGAGGGTAGGGGGACTCAGCCGATTAGATTAATTCGGTGTCTTTCCCTCTCCAGTTCTCAAATGGCCGGGAAAGGGAGCTCTCGGTTCACCCTGAGCGTGGGGCATTCCCTTCCTCCGAGCTCTTCCTGACCTCTATGTCTACTCCGAGTGAGATTCGCTTGCTAGTCCTGGTCGCTGATGGGCCCGGTGTTTGGGGTTTACCAGGCAGCAAAATGAGCCTCTTGGAGGCCAGGCACCCTGGAAAGCCCTGGCATGCTCCAGAAAATCCTCGGGAAAATGGGGCTTGGGCCTGAGATGCACTTAGAAAGCCACTTCCTGCAGCGCTTGGTACCATGCAGGCTTCTGCAAGGCACAGGAGAGCTGAGTTGGGGTCCAGGACGCCTGAGACACCCACGGTTCCCCAAGTCGGTGGCTGGTGACATAGCCATGTGTAGGAGGTGCCCAGAGTTCATCTAACCACCTGACCTCTAGGCCTGCCTATCCCTCCTGACAGGTGCTCTTAATTGTCCCCGCTGGGCAAAAGGTAGGCTTTAAATCATTTTATCTTATGCAGACTCTTTCTTGGTCACGGTGCCACTTAACACCTGAGTTGTTTGTCTTCCAGGAGGGATGCTAACTACGGGAGATTTTTGCCTGGCCTGGTGGAGCAGCTCTGCTGCTGCAGGAAGCCCTTGCTCTGTGGGGTCTGTTTGCACTCCTCCTGAAATAGGATTAAAGCCACTTGTGCTTTTTTCTAAATGGTGCCTTCCAATGCCTTCTGGTATGAAGACATCTTTATAATGTCTAATTTGGAACAGCACGTGATCACTGTGCTTTGTATACTGACAGACTATGAGAAAGCGACCGTAAATTTAATATATAAGTGACTGTTAAGAAATACATTTCTTGTTTATTTCCTAAATTTGGAAAGTTATGTTTGAGACCCACCTGCAGATAATGTATAGAATCTATATGCACATTTGGTCTGCAGTTGTGACTCACCTAGCAGTGTGAGTCTTTGAGGGCTGACTGCAACCTGGTTGAGATCTTTCTGGAAGGATCTGCTGGAAGAGGGAGCAAAAGAATTAATGCTTTTATGAGCATTTGTGTTGTGGGTACTGTGCCAAGCGGCTCTGTGCTCATTTAATCCTTGGATCTTCCTTTTAGGATTACTGATTTACTAGCCTCATTTTATGGACAAGAAAACTGAGTTAAATCTACAATATTAAATATTCAGATTCTAATATTTTTTAAATAAGGTATACATCTAGTTTCTTAAGAGAATACTTCTTTAGGGTTAGTGTTGACTGACTTTCATTTCATTTTATTTAGGACTATTTAATACTCGTTCAGTTCAGTTTTAATACTATTTCAATCCAGTGCCCAGATGTCTTAACATCTTTGTTTTCAGGTCTTAAGTCCAAATTTTCTGAAAATTCTGCTTGAAAAAATTATTTCTTACCTAGAATTTCTTGTATTATCAAAATATGGCCACCTTACCCACCATAAGAGTTGTCTATTTCTACTCTACCCATAATTATTAGTGAACAAGCATGCTTAACTTCCTGTATAGCTTCCTGTCCAGAAGGCATGATTAGATGTGACAAAGGGAAATGCATCCTAGAATCCCTGATGTGTGATGGGCGAGTAGACTGTGCAGATGGTTCTGATGAGCCTACTACATGTGGTAAGAAACCAATCGCTTGGCTTTATGTGGGAGAAGGGAGAATGAGAGTAAATAACTCAATGCCTTCGTTATCTTTGGGGTTCACCCTCTGAGAGGACACTGGGACTAAAAGTCCTACATAAGCAGTCATCCTTCAGAGATGGATCCTTTACATTTTACAAGTTCTACTCCTTGGCTTTGGTCTCCTGACTGTGAGCAAATGTTACATGGGCTGTCAAACGTTTGAGTTATTCTCACGGTGTAGCTTTAGGGAAACAGACTAGCTAAATGCCTCCAACTGAATTGTTCCTAAAATTTGGAAATAAAGAACACAGACTTTGTCTCTGAGAAACAGATCATTTGTCCAAGACAAAATAGCAAATTTTCTAAGATTCACAGAGGAAGGGCTGAGGAAGACTACTGAGCAAGCAGCTTCAGCTTTTAAAACCCGTGGTTCTTACTACAAAAATCACCCTTCCTTCGAGTTGGGGCAGAGGGAGAGTAGATAACTGTTCCCAGGTCATTTTGTCATTTTTCTCCTATTTATCCCCTGAATTTTGTCTTAGACATGTATGATGAAACCTCATTAATACTGTTAAAAGCTGCAAAAAAAAGCTTTTCCCTAAAGGAACAAGGAGATTGTAAGAATATAAACAATAGGACAAAGTAGATGTTTCTGGTCCTGTACAGATAAGTCATTGGGATTAGTAAAATATAATATCACTTTCTAAATTAAGGGTCCCAGTGGCCCTTTAAATTCTATAAATTCTAGAGAAAATAGAGAAGAGGTTAATGGTCCCTCAAGGGGACAAAAATATACCAATGTTTGAAATTGTCCAGCCTGAAATTCTTTTCTCTTGCTCCGTGATTCCTAACTTTCCCTTTTCTACAGTCTTCCCCTAAAGCCTCCAAGTTCCTAAGAAAGAGGTTAGGTCGAAGGTCATTCTTAACTAGTCATCTATTCCTCATACAAGTATAGAGGATTTTGACACAACATAGTTTGTAAAGCATTTGATCTTTACTGTGTTCACCTGTATACTACTGATCACTGTCCTGTCTCTGCCAGGTAAAAACTGCTCTTTGGCCAACGGAGGCTGTGAGGGGCAGTGCAGTGACACAAACTGGGGTGTCTAGTGTTCATGTGGAACGGGATGGCAGTTACAGCTGGATGGTCAGAGCTTTGGAGGTTAGAATTTATTTGATTCATCTTTTAAAAACGTTTTCATTGTATTAAAATATGCATATCATAAAACTTACCCATTTGAATCATGAAGTGTGCAATTCAGTCTTATCAACTACATTCGCAGTGCTGTGCAACCATCCCCAATACCCATTTCCAGAACTTTTTCATCATCCCAATAGAAACTCCGTACCCATTAAACAATAACTCCCCAGGTACCTCTCCCTCATTCCCTGATAACCTCAATGGACTCTGTCTCTATGAGTTTGCTTATTCTATAAGTGGAATTGTATATTATATTTTTCCTATTGTGTCTGGCTTATTTCACTTAGCGTACCTGATACATGTTGTAGCATGTATCAGAATTTCCTTCTTTTAAGACCAAGTAATATTCCATTGTATGAATAGACCACATTTTGTGTACCCATTCATCTGTTGAAGGATTGTTTCTACTTTTTGGCTGCTACCATGAACATCAGTGTACAAGTATCTGTTTGAGACCCTGCTTTCAAATCTCTTGGGTATATACCAGAAGTGGAACGGCTATATCACATGGCAAATTCTGTGTTTAACTTTTTGAGGGACTATCGAACTGTTTTCCACAGTGACTGTACCATTTGACATTCCCACCAGCAAAGCCCAAGGGTTCCAATTTCTCCCTTTGTGCCAATGCTTGTTATCATTCTCTTTTACGGGACTTGCATATCAGCAGTTGAGAAAATGTTCAATTTAGCATCTTTCTTTATGAGGTTTCAGACTTTCTATCATGGAATAAATATACTTGCCACTTCACGGCCATGCCTGAGGTCTATGACAGCAGAGATGGCAGGACAAATTCTGAAGTTAGAGCTCATGATATGTTTATTCTTTCTTGTTCCTCCTTGCTGACTTTCTCTAAGTTACTCAGTCCTTCAAGTCTCATTTCTCCCCTTTGTAAAGTGGGATTATGGTGCCAGAATAGCTAAAATAAATTTCAGGTATCTTCGCAATTCAGCAATAATCTGAACAGGTTATGGATATTATTTTGTAGCAGTTGTCCATAAAAATATAGGATAGTATTTTAGGTTAAAATGTAATTAGGAGGGTAAAAAATTGTCTTGATGCTTTGGCCTAAAAGGTAGATCAACCTTGCCACCCTAAGCCTGGTCATTGACCCCTATTCAAAAGCTCCCTCTCTCTTCATGAGTTCCACCTGCAGTCCTACCCACTTAGGTAGGAAGGATGTAAGAGGAAAGGCCCTGGTTTATTAGTTAACATCCGAGTTAGGTTCAACAATGACTTTTATATTAAGAATTCATCAAGGATTCTTAATGAGCCTATTTTGAAAAGACAACTAAATTTATTAATTCTTCATTAGAAATATAAAGTCAGTGTCTGGTCATGAGCTTGGAGAGGTCTGGTTTTACACACATGCCCAGACTTCTGAGGCATTCTTCTTGGTTTACAGTGCATTGTAGTGATTGATTGTCTACTGAACTTGACTTGTACCCATATATTTTTCTCCAGGGCCAGGAAGGCATTATTCTACCTCAGGACCTTGTGATTTTGGAGGAATAATGTTTTCCTGGCCATGCCTTTAAGGAATAATATTCTTTCCTGCTTAAACAACAACAAAAAATCTTTCCTAGTCCTATGACTTATACTCTAAAGGGTCACTGCCATTTGGCATTAAGAAATAATAGTACCTTATCTAAATTATATCAGTTATATCTCTGAGACTTAACTCTTTCCTATCGTCTTGGAGGAGATATCCCATGGCATATTGAACTCTAGGCTCTAACTTTCACATTCTGAATTAGGATCTGACTGGCCTGACAAATGATACATTCCCAAGAGTGTTGCTAAGGTAACATGGATCAGTATTCTGTACCAGTCAAACATCTAGAGTTCTTATATTGACATTTTCACTGTATATTGATGTACATGGGAATAATATGAAGACAAGGACTATCTATTTCAGCACCTAGCACAGTGGCTTCCACAAAATACATGTCCAGTGAGCATCTGAAAAGTGGCATAAAAAAAAATACTCACCTGGATTCCTGGACCTTCTTTAACTTTTGGCTCTCTCTCATTAGATATAGATGAATGCTCTATGGCATATAGTCCTTGTGGCCAGCTATGCCGTAATACACCAGGATCATACTCCTGTGGTTGTATTCAGGTCACCAGCTCTATAATGGCATCTATTATCCAGTTATAGGTGAATTCTAATACCCAAAGCAAAGCCTAGCTCCTGCTCTATTCTTAACAGTAATTATAGGTAAAAGTGATATAATTGATTCACTTTAAGGTCCAGTATTAGAGATGACTTTATTCTTTCTATAAAGAAGCTGCTGTTATAACATTCCTTGGCAAATTTGAGTGTGAGTTTCTGTCAGTCTACAAAATGACGTAGTTAGTCTATTGGCTATACAACTAGATGCTCCAGAAACCCAATCGATGTAATCTTAACTTGGCCTATGCTTCTTTAATGATGGGACACATAATTATTTTGGCTGCTATGTATGAGGCTTAGAGAGGACTTCTGTCTAGGTGAGGGGAGGGGGTGAATCTGAAACAAATAAGGCAGAAAAGCTTTAATGAGCTGGGGTTCAGAGGAAGAGCTGAGATTTAGGGTGGTCTACTAGATCTCCTCTGGATATGCCTTAGTCCAGACTTCAGGAATAAGTAGATGTTGGCATGGAAAATAGGACAACATCTTTAGTTAAAGAGAATGATGTGAAAGAGTTTCAAGGTAAGCCACTGCTTCTTTTCCACTTCTATTGCAGATGATGCTGTTAAAATTCTTATAGCAGCAGATCGAGAGCTTGATGTTCCACATCGAGGAACAGACATCTATGAGACTCTGATACCTATAAAATCAAGGCCTACTTCTGTTGTCTATGATCTTGAGAGGAGCATGTACTTTTGGGCGGATGAAGCCTTAAATGTGTTTGTCCTTGGAAGGCCAAACTTTGTTCCTCTCTACCTAGGTATATTTTTTGACATTTAGAGCTCTAGCTTCTTAAAGCTCCTTAAACATAGTGTAGGAAGCAAATTTATCCAGATAGCTTCCTCTGTGACTCACTTATCATGAAAGTACATAAAATCCCAGTATGAGACACTATATAATTCGTATGCTCTACAGGAGATTTGCAGAGTATAGCTTGAGAACTAAATCACCATTAACCAGTACAGAAAGTTTTGGGCTCAGGTCAAGGTTAGTCAGCCCCAAGGTTAGTAAGAATCACTAGGTAAGTAACCTTGAGCAAGCTGTTAACTCCTTTGAATCACCCTTTACAAGATAAGGGTACTACTGGCACTTGCCTCACTGTGTAAGTATGGGGATTAACTGATAGCGGTGAAGAAGTGGAGTTCATAACAATTCACCTGAGATAGCTGTAATAAAGATTGCCCCAAATGGAGGTGACATTCTCTTGGATTCTTTGGTTATGCTTCTGCCAAGGTCCTTCTTTTTCCCTACGGTCCACTATGTATTGGAAACACCTTTACAGTCACTCCTGGTGTCCTATTTGCCTCACTATACAGCTTGAAATCAGAAGCTGTAGGAAAGTTTTGTCTGAGTCTTTTCTTCAAGCTAACATGAGTGTAGAAGACTACAGGAACATAATACTTTAACCTGTGTTTCCAGGACTTAAAACAGTGAATAGTGTCTCTTTGGACTGGTTTACGGGACAGTTGTATTGGCTAGCAGGTTTTCAAGGGTCATCTGTGCTGGGTTAAGTGATGGCAGAAGCTATGTCAAAATCTTGGAACAGGATCTTGTGCCAGAGCAGCTAGTCATGTTTCCTGCAAAGACGTAAGTGTTTCTTTTGGAATATATCCAAAATCATTGGTAATCTTGGATATTTATGTTGATAAGAGAACACTTCGACTTTTTCAACCTGGATTTCATTTGCTCCAAAAAAGTCTTAACTTTGAAATCTAAATGGAAAATTATAGAGCCAAACTTTTTAAAAGTCTACTGAGTCTAAGAGCAGAAATCAGTATTCTTAGGACTGAAATGACATGAGGCCTGTATGAGAGAGCTGAGGGAGCCCGGCTGTTCAGAATACTGTACATGCAAGTAGGGTATTCTCAAACACTTCATGCTTTTGCTTTTGTCAGGTACTCGTATTGGGTAAATCGAGGTCAGAAAGGCATGAGGACTATTGAAACTGCAGGGGTGGATGGCTCTGACAGGAAGACGCTTGCAGTTGTAAACATGGAAGAACCTGTAGGACTGACACTTGACCATGTGACTGGCAGGCTCTACTGGCTCAGTAAATATAAAGGTACAGTAGAGAGGTCAGGAGGAAAAGTTAGGGCTTGGGATGATCTGGGTAAGTGCAAATTTCTCTTACATCTTACATCAACTTGGTGAAGCATCTTCTGACTATGACAACTGAGAAACCTAAGCTGTAATTGTCCAGTGTCTTTAGGTAGAGCCAGACTGTGTAAACATAGGCTAGGAGACTTAGTGTGACTTTCTTAAGCACTCTACAGTTAAATTAAGCATTGGACTTTCCTG
Organism: Eonycteris spelaea; assembly: GCA_003508835.1. Classification (NCBI taxonomy): domain Eukaryota; kingdom Metazoa; phylum Chordata; class Mammalia; order Chiroptera; family Pteropodidae; genus Eonycteris; species Eonycteris spelaea. The sequence continues at coordinate 4,445,105 of PUFA01000043.1, read as the reverse complement.
GCAGCATAGCTCATGTTCTATGTTGCACCTAGGTTGCAAAACCTTTTAAGATGGCAGACCATGTCCTGGAAAGCATGCAAATATTAGGTACTTCAGTGTCTTATATTTCTAGTTCTCAATATTACAGTTCATGTTATCTCATTTATGGAAGCTTCAAACTAAAGTAACAGTATGACCGCATGGCTAAAAGCATAGGCTTGAGAGTCACATTTTTAAGCGAAGCAGTCCAATCCACTGGCTTTGGCATTCGCTTCCATCACTCCTAAGATGAGTTTATCTCTATCATGTTGCTGTCATGTGAAGAAGATGTGTAATCAGTGTCCAGGAGACTGAGGTGCACTAACATCGTCAGCGCCTCTTGCTAATGCTTCCATGCTCTCATGAGACTCTCTAACCCTCAGTCCATAGAGACAGTAAACGTGGAAGGCAGTGGGAGGCACACATCTCCTGAGATCTTCTTGGAAGATGAAGATCCAGTAGGACTAGCTGTATTTGAGAACTCTTTCTTCTGGACAAATAAAATACAACTGCTTCATACATCACCCCACACTCCAAAGGAGAGAGTAGTGTTGTTAAACACTTCCGTATCTTCTCTATCTGCTTTCTCAGTCCTCCACAAATCCCAACAGCCTAAGAGTAAGTCGACAGCTTGCTTTTGAAATGCTTATGAATCAGAATGCATACTAAACACTAAACAGAAACTGCCTAAATTACTACCTGGTCTGTTGTTGGAACTTGTTATTTTGAGGCAGGAGGAATGTTCTGGGTATGATTCCAGACTTACACAAGACTTCTAAGTAAGATGAACTGAACAAAGACACCCCTGGGAAACTCATTCCAAGCATGTACCTTCTGCTTGTCCAGTGTAGTTACCATATTTTTGATATTAAAAATACACAAAAAAGGTAGGAAGATATTCACAAAAGGGTTAGAATAACTAACTTACTAACAATGCCAATTGATAACAGAAAATTAAACCAAGCCCAGCATTCTGCTTATAGAAGGAAGTCAAATATTCATTGACTAGGAGTTAAAAGCTTTTGTTAATCTGAAATTGTATGTCAGATTCCATTCAGATGATGCCTCTTAAATGGGTCTGAGAAACTAAACAAAGTAGAGAGCCTAGGACTGCTCTTCTAAGGAAGTCTTCCTATAAGCAAGTTAGAGAATCATTTTGCCTTAATTCTAAGGGAGAAGGTACTGTTGGTTGAAGTTTTATTGGCTCAAACTTATTATAGATAGGAAATTATCATTACCTGAATGATGGGAGACCATAGAATTTCAAAGGTCAGCATGCCTAACCTAGAAGGTAACAAGTATTCGGGGACTCTTCTTAAGGGCAAAAAATGACTTAGCTTCCCCTGAGTGTTAAATTTTGAACTAGTATGCATAAATAAATCTGAAATCATATCTAACCTTTTTCTATTTTAAAATAGGCAGAGACCCAAAGTGTGTTCCAGGATCTTGTAGCCACTTATGTCTCCTGTCCCTATCCTTCCCAAGGGCTATAAGTGTGTTTGTCCAGAGGGAATGTTTCTTTGACCTTTCGGTACCTGTAGTGGTAAGTATGGTGGTTGAAATGGGTTCGGGTCAAGGAGGTATGTTCCGTGGTGGGCCTGGGAAGAATGTAGCTTCCATTTTCGGATTAATCATATTTACACTGACAACTTACTTTGGTAACAAGTTTTGTTATCAAAAGACCAATTAGTTTTTTTCTGGTGTTAAAATATACATAATATAAAATTTACTATTTTAACTATTTATAAGTATACAATTTAATGGCAATAAGAACATTCACATTTTTGTGCAACTTTCACCACCATCCATTTCCAGAATTTTTCATCTTCCCAAACTGAAATTCTATGTCCATGAAAGAGTAACCAACCATTTTTCTCTTTCCCAGCCCTTGGCAAACACTATTTTACTTTCTGTCTGTATGAATTTGACTACTCTAAGTACTTCATAAAAGTGGAATCATACAGCATTTTTTGTTCTGTGACTGGCTTACTTCATTTAGCGTAATGTCTTCAAGATTCATCTACATCATAAAATAGAATTTCCTTTCTTTTTAAAACTGAATAGTATTTTTATTTTATAATTAATTTTTAAAATATAAATAAAATTATGTGTATATACATATGCACACATACTACATTTTGTTTATTCATTTATCCATTAGTAGATGTTTAGGTTTTATTAGTTTTAAAACAGAAAAAAAACAGCTTACACCACTCAGTTTTATGTGAAAAAATAACAACTAAGTTGGTATAAGAAATCCTCTATAGTCTTATGACTATCGTGTGTTCTGACTTATGTTTGCAAACAGAGCATCTACTTCAAGGTTGTTAACATAAGTCTTTCATGTTACTTTCTATCTTTGAAATATTAAAGGCTATAAAATCATTGACATCTCTATTCAAATTACTTCTTCTATAGAGCATTGAGGTTTTAAGAATAAATGATGTAAATGTGTTTATGTTCTAATTACCTTTAAAAACACAGTTCACAGGGTAGCTACAGGATGCAATCATAGTGTAATAAGCTATAGTGCCAAACTCAAGATTTCACCTTAAATTGTATTTGGAACATTCTATGTACAGTTAAACACCCAAGTAACTTTTCTTTAATGAGGCAAAGAGTTTTAAATTCTTTGTACTAAGATTTGTGTGATATAAGCAAGAACTTAACAACATTCAATCAAATGGACTAGCACTCCAGCCCTAAATCCCATGATTCTGTGTTAACCTTTTAGCAGAAATTCAGAAGAATTCGTGCCTTGAGAAAGCTGAACAACACTTTCATTTACCCAAATGACTCCCTTCTCTAAGGAAGACAGGGCGTATATGCTGCATGAGTGTTTCATGAGTGAACTTGATTAAGTTCCCTTTCTAGTGGTGCCTCAGCTTGGAGAGGGGCATTGCTCATGGAGGGAGTGTGAGGCTTACCTGACAAACGGTAAAACAGCAAATCTCTTCTTTTCCCTTCTAGAGTTAAAACTGGTGTTTTCTTCTGGAAAACATCTCTACTTGTTGAAAGGTGTTTTATGGGAACTGTAATAGAGAGAACCCTAGTTCAAGGGCATCCTAGGAACATCTATCTATTGGATGTTGACTGGAAAAGAAACCTCATCTACTGGACAAATGCCCAGGGACAGCAGTTCTGCTCGACTGGCTATTCAGGAAAAAAGCAAGAGATTGGGACGGAGCGTATGGGTAAGTTGGGGTGGCAGTTTTGGATTTTTCCTTTATTTTGACTTTAAAATTAACTAGCCCAAAATACCTACCTGTTCTTGATCTGAAACAACCTTAATGCCAAAGAGTGTGTTTTAATTAATTTAGGTGTTAAATGTCTCTGATTTATCCTTGTTCTTAGACTTTTAAAAGTCTACCTTGATTTGGGGAATCCGAGGGTCAATGGTAAAGTACTAAAATTCTATTTTTCTGGACTTACGTCTGAGTAGGCTAGAAATGGACCTTAAATACATCAATCTTGCATTGTAGATTTTCTTACACTAATTTAGAAGTAATTGGCAATGCAGATTTTGGAGAGAACTAGCAAGGTGTTTTCTTAATATGGTAGTATATATTTCCCTCCACTCCCACACACTTAAATGCCACACATACCCCACCCTTAGCTCCCTGTACTCAGCCTAAATATAACATTTCTCTACAAAGGAGAACTGAGACTTAAGTTCTCTGGTTGAGTAATTTGATTTCTGAATGTCTATGCCCTGGGTACTCTAATTACCAAGGGTATACTTTACTCTGAGAAGTGCTGCACTGAAATACAAGGTCCCAAGACACTCCGCAGAGCAATAGACCCTACCCAGAGTCCTGTGGGCAAGCACAATGACTGGCACATAGGAATCTCAGTACCTGACCTAGAGAATTTTCAGGAGAAACCGAAATGGGCAGTGGTCTTTGGGATACATCTGATGCTACCTAGGAAACTCTCGATGGTGAATTTCTTCCCATTTAATTAACATGTTACCTTCCCCCAGCTAGCTACTTCATGCCAATTGGTTTCTGTGTTACAATTATTACATCAAGGATTTATAAGAGGCTGACAATTTTACTTGAGTTTCCTCTTGTGTTGAATATTTAGTTCCTTCGGTAAGCGGCTGTGAAATTATGTAAAAATGTACATATTGGTCTCTGCCCCGAGTTTCTGGCACAGAGTTCTTAAGACCTTTGTTATTTCCTGTGTGATAGAATAATCTGACAGAGCTCCTAAAATTCCTTGAAATTTCCTGGGGAATAGGGGCATCTATTCTAACGAGGTGATTCTTGGTGGTTCCTAGATAGGGACTGCTCATCAGAAAGACCAAGCTATGATTAGAAGCAAAGAACTTTCACTCCACACCCCATTCTCTGGAGAGGGAGAAGAGATGAAAATGGAGTTAATAATCAATCATGCAAATATGATGAAACTTCCATAAAAACCCTCAAAGTACCGGGCGCAAAGATCTCCTGGGTTGGTGAATACATCCATGTGCTGGGAGGGTGGTGCCCACCAACTCTGTGGGTACAGAAGCTCTTGTGCTTGGGATTCTTCAGATCCTCCCTTGTGTATCTCTTCATCTCACTGTTCACCTGTATCCTTTATACAATAAACCAGCAGATGTGTTTCTCTGTGTTCTGTGAGCCATTCTAGCAAATTATCAAACCCAATGAGGGGTATGTGGGAACCTTGATTTAGAGCCAATAAGTCAGCATGCAGGTGACAACCTGGGATTTGAGATTGATGTCTGAAGTGGGAGACTGAGCCCTTAATCTGTGGGGTCTGATGATAACTCCAAATAGGTAGTGTTGAAATCGAATTGAATTGCTTGGTGTGGGGAAAAAACTCACACATCCGGTGTTAGAAGTGTGGTATGCGTAAAAGAGATGCACAGGACTGTTTTTCCTATATAGTGGTCAGAAGCTTGACAGAGCCAGGCAGACCTTTTATAGGTGGTAATCAGCTTGAGCCATGCTATCTAGACCTGTTTAAACATCTCAGTGCCTCCTTAAAACCCATGAGCATTAGCTTTCAGCTTATACTGACATCAAAACACATTGACATCTGAGTTGTTTTTTCTTAGGTGTGTTAATCTTGTCTTCATATTAAAAATCAAGGCTGGAAAATACAGATGAAATTCCTAATCAAAAACAGGAAGCCTTCAAAATTCTGTTTTAGAAAAGGGTATGTGTCTTCAGAACCTGTGTGGAGCTGCTCAAAGAACATTCTGTGACCCTGACAACTGGGCTTTCAACCTTGAATCTGTGTAGCACCAAGGTTAAATCTAACTCCAGAGATAGCACATGTTCTCTGCAGATGGCAGAGCCCACAAAGAAGAGCGAAGCTGAATTGAGTGTGGCCAGTCTGTTCCTAACTTGCCAAACTTAAGTCACTTCTGAGCAAGAGTGACTTGAGGAATGTGGGAAGAATTCAGAAGCAAAATTCTAGGCAAGTTCCTCCACATGTAAACATGAGGAATAGTGAAGACATGCTCCCATCCTAACATCCAGGAAGCAGGAAGAACTTATAGCGCATTAAGCCCTATATGTACTGGCTACCACATTTTCCCACCCATGCCCCACTTCCATGCCTTGCCTGTTTGTCAACTTCTCTGGTAGTTGACATTTGAGTTCTTAATATAATACTCATGGTGTTCTGGGATATATTTACCAACTGACTCGCTAGAGGCCAAGAGTGTGTATATATACACCTATGTATGTTTACGATAAAGCTTATTGATAAAAAAAAGATGGGTAACACACAATTTATAAATAATAAGATATATGACATTCTTGATTATAAATTTTATATGGCCAACTGATTTTCACAGATTGCTTTTTTATTCTGAATTCTTGGACTTGAAGCCTATCTGTGGTTGCAGTTCAATCAAGAAACAACAAAATCCGATTATGAATAGATGCTTGATTTCTAATTTGGCAAGGAAGTCGATGCCATTACTAAGTGAATGTAGTCTTGATGTGAATGTTGACACTTTTGTTTCTATAAATTAGTGAGATGAAAGTAAAGCGATTAATTAGTTCATCAATGACATAAATGACTTATTTGTAGAATTGGGTAATAGGTTTTAAATACTAGAAAAATGTTTGCTTAAGTTTTTGTTTAAAAGTATTTAAAATGTAATAACTATAGACACAGCACTTGCAAGTTTAATCTGCAATATTAACATTTTCTTTATCACTTTCTTAAATCTAGAGCAAGCGTTGTGAACCTCTTTCTATTAAAGACCAGATATAAATACTTTAGGCGTTTTGGGCACACTGCCATTGAATCTCAAAAGCAGCCACAGACAATATGTGAGTGAAAGGTCATAGCTGTGTTCCACTAAAACTTTCAGACCATAGGCTGGATTGAGCCCAAGGGCTGTTATTTGCCAGTTCCAGATTTAGAAAACAAAATCGAAACCAAATCAAACCCTTTTTTAGTAGTTGTTATTTTGTTAGTGTAAATACTCCCACAACGCCAGATTTCAAGCTACTGATAAAACATCGCTAAACATGGAGTTGGGAGGGGTGTGCAGTAGCAGTCTATAAGTGGTATTTCCACCATACAGATACAATGGAGGTCAATAACCAAGAGCATAGGTAACAGTAAAATGTGGGAAAATAAGTGATGATATGCGTATTTTAGTTTTATTTCAAATATGATTTAAGTTTATATGATTTAGTTTTTAATAATGGCTATACTGAACAACAAGCTTACAGAATTCCTAAATTTAACAGTTGGTTGTTATGAACGCTGTTCCAAAATGACAGACATTATTGTAAGCTATTCCTATGTATTAGCTCTAATTTTCATAACAGCTCTATGAGAGAAGTACTGTTTCTCTTAACGGACACCTTATTTTGGAAAAGCATTTCAAACAAGGCAGTATGACTTGCTAGCCTAATATTGCTCTTAACCTTTAAGCTATACTGCATCCCAGAGTAGGTGATACCTAGCTTAGAGCCGACTGTGTGTCTAGCTATAGTGGGTAGGATGGGAGTAGAAGGAATGCTTTGTAGGTCAGTGCCTAACTCTGTTATCCACACCTAGAAACTAACACCTCATCTACAGCCTCGCTACCCTGAACAAGCCCGATCCCGTCTTACCTTGGAAGCTAAGCGGAGTTGGGCCTGGTTAGAACTTGGGTGGAAGACTACATAGGAACGTCAGGTGCTGTAGGTGTAAAAAATTAAAGAATAAGGGATTATAAGCTGAGAAGGTCTTTGCTATCTGTGAGGTCAACCAAGGGTTGCCTCATCGAAAAAAAAAAAAAAAGAAAGAAAGAAAGAAAGAAAGATACCAACACCTCAAGATTTTTATATACTTGGCCCCTATCATGTGTCTTCTAGTTGTAGATCTTTTTGCTATCCATTCAGCCAATGGCCTTTCATACCACTGGCATAGTGTCACTTTAGCTTAATCTCTGCTTTCCTATAACAATTTTAGTCCTAGTCAATTGATGTATACTTGATTGATTTTTCTACTTGCCAGTGAAGAAGACGGAGTGTGAATCCAAAGTTGCAGACCTGCCTTCAGATGCAAGCCTTGCCACTTGGATATCTAACCTATGAAATTCAGTACATTACAGGGATCAAATGAGTGGTATGACAAAGGTGCTGGAACCGGAGCAGACACGATGGGACTCATTATGCAAACAGGAGGGTAGGCTTATTAGGGACTGGTCTTTGCATGTCCCAGTTGTCTACCTACCCTTTACCCAAAGCTTAAGACAGGACATGAATATATTTGAGTGCCCTTTCTAATGGGAGTTACTTTTCTTCCTTACAGTCTGCTCAGCAAACGTGGACGTATCAACTGGAAACTTAAACTGACTGCCCTGTGACAGAAGTGCTATCCAGAAGACTAGAATTCCTGGCCCAGACACACATACACTCTACAGAACGGGCAGCATTATACTTCATCTTCTCCTCAATTGGCCACAGAGAGTGCTCTACTGGGTAGAAAGTGGGAAGTACTTGCAAAGTATGACCCTTGATGGCAAAAACAGACAGGAAGTCTGGAGAGGCACCCGGACAGCAGATATCCACATGGCCTTAGACTTTGGCTCATGTAGTATCCTCTGGACCACCAAAGGTCTAGGTAAGCACCACACAAACGGCGCGGTTAGAAGAAGCTTTAGGGGATGAGCGAGAGTCTTGCTTTTACTAAAATGATTCTGGTTATTCTTAGAACCAGGAAGATATAAGCTCAAATTTCCTATTTTCATAGTTAAAATTTGGGCACAAGTCACTTACTTCAATCTCATTTCTCATCTATAAGTCTAGATTTATGATTTCCAAAGCAAAACTTCAGAAATAACATACTTAGTAGCTTTCCACAGTGTTCAGAATTTGTTCTATTTCTATAAGACGTAATGGAACCAAACTTTCATTGCAAATTAAATACAGGTACTTTAGCTATAACTTGATAACAGGTACAAGTTATATGTTGTAGCCAGATTTAGTAGCCTTCTCCCTGAGAAGCCCTCCTCGAAGCCTAGCAGCTATGCCGGGTGTTTTAGTGAACACACGGAAGACAGTAAAGTCACACCTGATGTGCCCACGTGGCAGACCTAAGCCTCTCTTTTTCCTGGAGCTTTAAACATTTCATTGGGCCGTCTTTAACTATAAAGCTAAAACCTACAAAACTTGATAGGAAGACTCTGTGCTTATTTTCAGTTCAGAGTCATTGAACCTGAATCAAATGGCATTCCACTGTCACAGGTTGTTTGTTTTATATCAGCTCATAAAAACCTGATTCTTCCTTAGGGTTGCAAAGTCTGAGTCTCCTAAAAAATAGAACATATACTTTGAACAAGACTTGGAGTGATGGTATTATAGTGGCCCATGAGCCCTACCTGGTGACTGTGACTGGAGCAGCTCTTGTGCTGTGGAACAGGAGGATGCTGGAGCCCTTCTCAGTGTCAAAAGAGCCACATGTGAGAAAAATGATTATCCTGGCAGAGAACCAGGATGGTCCAGGCCAGTCTTTCTCTGTGAGGTTATTCTTTAAGACCCACTTTACCTGGCTCTTCTCAGGATTTTTTATAGGATAAAATCCTGGATATCTTTATGTTTGTACTGGCGGTTGTTCCAACCCACAGTTCAGCAGGCCTTCTCCCTAACTTGTCCATGTCCTGGAAGAGGAAGATTCTAACATGGTTTTCAGAGTTGCTAAATGGCACAGGTCCCCGAGCAATAATCTGAGAACTCTGCACACCATGACCCCTTTTGAGAGTCCTCTTGCACATTAGCGTATTAAAGCTCTTAATCTGGCAGTTAAGAGAGCCACTGATTTTGCTCTAAAGTGGCTTCCCACACTGATTTGACTAAGGAACCTCTTTTCCCACAGCAGTGGCATCTCATGGAGCACACTTTGTGAAATGGCTCTGGAGCTGTGGATGCCGGGCCAGGCAGTGCTCTCCTCCTGTAGAAGCTATGCCTTGTCATTTAGATTAACCCATTAAAACTGGTTATATATGTGTGTGTGTGTGTGTGTGTGTGCGCGTGCGTGCGCATGCGTGCACATGAGCACACCTGCACGCACACACACACACCCCTTTGCAACAGAGCTAAAAAATCCGATCTTGGATCATGAGGGAAAAAAAGAAGAAATCCTATCATAGGATTCATGGCTTTGTCATCAGAAGTGGCTGGAAGTCCCAAGAGAGAGCAGAGCAAAGAGCAAAGAGGGATGGAAGTATTCCTTTTTTATGTACCCAATCCACAGAGTCCTCTCATCTCCCTTTCCTGCCTTGACTGCGTTACTTATTCCCTCATTGGTTGGTTTAACCTGTCTTAAGGGTTAAGAAGCATTAGGTGTAGGACATAGGTAGTAAAGTATGCCAATAAACAGTTAACTTTTTGGTAACAAATCCAGTTTTGATTATTCTACTAACACATTTGCTAGGATGCTGCAATAATTGCTGATGAGTATTAACTGGTAACTTTTCATAAGGTAATTTACACATCTCGACAAATGAGTGTTCACCTTATGCTGACCCCTGTCTAGACTATAAAATGCTATAGCAGGGAACTGTATAGGGCAGGTCCCTGTCTTCAGTACCTTACTTTGTTTTTTCTCAGGTGTGGGGGAAAAAAAAAACCAAACAAACAAGATTAAAGATAATAGACATGAAAGGAGAAATCAATTTGCCCAAATTCAGAGCCATTAGATTATAGGCAAATGTACCACACTTAATCTAAAGATTAGTCTTTGAGTCAGTTTTACTTTTTCTTCCTACAAGGTAGGAGGATGTAGCTACCCAACCACAACCTGGTTTTCTGGGGGCAGGGCACAGTAGAAGCACATCTCCATTGACAAAATCTAATGGACCACTTTGCTGAAGCAGCTTCTTATTCTAGATCCAGAGGTTGAAGGAGCAGCCACAAGTGCCCATCTTACTCATACCCCACCACTCCCTCTACTTTGTACCCAATCTTCTGTCCTCTGTCAGAATGGGAAGGAATGAATTTCTCTGGAATTCCTCTGTGATGGTGGGCGTGACTGTCAGGATGGCTCCGATGAAGAGAACTGTTCCCAGCTCTGCAACAGATCAGGTCTGTCACCATTTCCCCTTCTTAGTTTTTTGTTCCAAGTACACTGAGTCAGACTTGGGTGCATGGTGTGAGTTGCCAGAGTATTTATTATAATTATACTTGCTTTCCCTTGATAAATTATCATAGATGAAAGTCATAGTCCGTCAGAATACAGATTCTGTGAGGGCTCATTTTATGTCTTTCTTGTTTCCTCAAATTTTTTAGCATTCCAATATCTACCTTTACATAGCCAAAGTCACAGAGTGACCTCGGTAGGGTTCTAACAAGTCATTAAAGTAACCAACCAAAGGTAAGGTCATATTTAAACAACCTAGTTCAGCTTGCTAACCTAATTGACCTAAGCACTTTATTGAAGCTTGCATATGGATCAACTAAAATATAGAGCCCAAATAACATGCAGTCTATCTATTTACCCCTCAGACTCCAGAATGAGTGCAAGTTAATCTACTTTTGAACCTTCAGCATGACTGAGTGCATGGTGCTAGCTTTTGGCCCTTTCTGTTTAAGGGGTCTTCCAGTGTCTGGACAGAAACAAGTGCATTGAGGAGAAATACCACTGTGTTGGGGCTCAGCAGTGCTTAGATGGGTCTGATGAGTTGGACTGCTGGAAGCCCACTGAAGACTGTTCTCTGCACTGTGACAACAAGACCCGCTGTATCCCTGAGAGCTGGCTATGTGATGGCTACCCAGACTGTTCTGACAAAAAAGATGAACAAGGATGTAGTAAGTTCCATGAAACTTCCTAGAGCATTTGAAACTGCATTTTAGTTGATTCTCCTTATTCATGTGTAGGACATAGGTAGTAAAGTTATGTTCTATAGTTGCTACAAACACTGAATTAGCAGATATTGGATCATTGCTTCTAGAATAAATACAGAATGAGGTTTCTACAAGTCTCTGGTCACAACATTTTTGTCAACCAATAAATCATCTTGTTTTATGTGTTTCCATTTAAAGACAACTTAATAGATATTGTTGGCTCATTAATACTGAAGTCACAGCCAATGGCACGATACATCATGCCTGAACAATGACCATCTAGCACACATTTTTTTTCTCCATCATGCACATCATAGACTTCTTGCGCTTAGGAATACTAGACTGCATTTCAGCACTACACTCATTTTAAAAGCAGAATCACCAAAAAGTACAAAAATGTGAAAAGTATGGCCGTAAAGAGACTGAAAAAAGGACACCTACATATAGTATGAGAAATGAATGACAGCAGAGCATTGGCTTGCTCCACCTCAACTGGAAACACATGTGCCGGGCAACTCGGTATTTTTGCTGCTTTGTGTATCTTGGAAAATAACCATGAATGTGTGGGAGTATTGATTTTGGGGGCTACAAATAAATTTTAGCAAGGAGGAGAATGTGCAAATACTGAATCCACAAATGAGGACTGACTAGTTACTGCAGAGTTAAAAAACTAAGATGAAAGTTTCTGAGTTAGAGGGGATTTGGAGATCATGCTGCAACATTCTCCTTTGCATGAAAAGATTTCTATAAGTGGAAAACAAATCTACTACCAAAATAAAGGATTATTTCTTACAGAGCTAAAATCTACCTCCCTGAAGATTTTAATTTTGGTCATACATCTTCTTCATGGGATGGACTGTCTCATTTGTAGATGTCATTGCTGTCTCTTTATTTTTATGGGATACGTAATCTTTATTTCTATTCTTTGTAATGACATGTTTCAAAGACCTTAATCATCTTGTGAGAGTAGGATAGAAGAGAGAACGTGGAGAATTGAAGTGGGAAGAAGAGGAGTCTGGGTAAGGTATTATGATAGATTTGGATGTGGAGGCAACTGGGTAGCTAGAGCATATGACTGAACTTGGGCTTATGAGAAGGACATCAGGAGGAAAGAGACATGAGAAGGAAGTAGGGAGGAACCCAAAGTATAAATTACTTTTCAATATGTATTTACAGTTTTGCTGAGGACCTGGCCCTTTTTCTTGAACCAATTCAAGAACTTCTATCTGTAGGAATTGAGTCCAAGAACATAAATTATAGAGTATGTTGGGTATTGTGGGGGAATTTCTTTTTTCTGGATGATATTAAGGGGCCCAGAGGAAAATACCACTATCCTTCCTATTCCAGTGTCCTTCCATCCTTGTCCCTCAGCCTTTGTTCTCCAGGACAGAGAGGATTTTCTGGGCTAGCTTGGTAGGCCTTTTCTGGCCTAGCACTGTACTTGAACTATCTCTTTGCCCTAACGCATGCTAAGGCTTAGTTCCCAAGGTGACAGCAGAAGACCAGGAGTCTTCAAACCACTTCATTTGCCATTGATTCATTTCTACACCTGAGTTCTTACTTAATGCTTTATTTTTCAGTTCATGAAAAATGCAGCACATGAATTTAGATGTGAGAATGGCCAATGAATATCTTATTCTCTGCATTGTGATGGGAACCAAGACTGCCTGGACTACTCAGATGAAGATGGCTGTCCTGTTGCCTGGCCCCTGGTGCCCATCGGGGCAGGTGAAGTGCCCCCAAAGTGGAGAATGTGTGTTGGCAGAGTGAATATGTGACCATGACTTAGACTGCAGAGATGGAAGTGATGAGAAGGTAGTTCAGTCTTCTTGCAGAAAAATAAACTAGATTTCTAATCACAACAGTAACACACACTTCCCTATAGAAAACTCAGGAAATCAAGAATAGAGAAATTTCCCATAATTACTGCCCAGAAAGCCACTCATAATTACACCAACATGTTCCAAGTGTCAAGATCCTCCTGTTGAAAGTTAAACTTTTAAGAGTTTTTTTTATTGTAGGTTGTAAGTGTTAGGCCTTGATGGCCGTGGCTTAAATGTCCTACCTAGAGAGATGCTTACCTGTTCCCATAAAGTACGCTAAAGTTACCACATTGTGTGAGATACAGCCTGGGATTGAAGCCTACTGCTTGCATTTGACCTTTAGAAAGTGCTTACTCCTTAATGCTTTATTTATTCATTAGTAAAATCGGTATAAGGTGTGCCTTGTAGCGCCCGAGGGGTCAAAAGAAGATCTAAAGGCTCTGGGATACAGTATATGCACAGATATCCCCTCCCTGCTCCAGACCTGAGTATCCAAGTCAGATTAGGTAAAAAAAATATGTTGTAAATATTAATGTACTAGGATGTGAGTTAGACATGGTGAGAAGAATTTTAGAGAAGAGTTTCTGGAGCAGATTGTTTTGTTTATGCTTCTTAAATTAAGACTTCCTGATTTGACAAAATAAGACATTTCTTCTCACTTCCCACCCATGTTTGTATCAAGAACTCTTCCTGTAAATTCTAGCTGCAGAAAGAGTTTCTTATGATTCCTGTCACCTCCAAGTCTTTAAGCTCTACCTGACTTGGTTGCAGAAGGGTCTTGAGAGTTGTCTCATAAACACAGATGTCTTCTTCCCCTAAGAACCCTTTCCTGGGTGCTGAATGTAGGTGTTGCTAAGTCTCTCTCCGCCTCCTCAGAACTGCAACCTTGAGGAGCTTCGGTGTGGCTCCAGGCAGTGGTCCTGTGCCAGTGGAGACCAGTGTGTGCCTGATTCATGGCAACGCGATGGGCATGACTGCAGGGATGGCAGCGACGAGGCCGGATGTGAGTGCGGGGGGCTTACACTAAAGGGGAAGGCAGATGGCTTCAAGAGGCACCTACCTCTTGCTTCTGCTTAGCATGAGAAACCAGCTCAGCAATCAAATGCTACAGGACCTGAAACCCATTCCTTTACCAGAATGGAGGCATCTTATACACGAGGGCAGCCTTGCTGTGGGAGGGGTGTTTGAGAAGACTGTGAAAGTAGAAAGTCATCCTCTCCAGGCTCTCCTAAGAAGTGCCAGCATTCTGAGTTCCAGTGTCACTCCTACGCCTGCCTCAACCTCAGCCTTGTGTGCAACAGGAAAGAGGACTGTGCAGATGGCACTGATGAAGGTGGAAAGTGCTCGTCATCAGCACGCAGCCAAGCACAGTGTTCCCACACCTGCTACCAGTACCCATGCGGGCCTGTGAGTTCTTCAGTTATTGTTTTCTAGCATCTCTAAACTTGGTTTAGCAGCCCGGAACCGGACTGGTATCAGTCCTGGCCTGTTAGGAAGTGGGCTGCATAGTAAAAGGTGAGTGGCAAACAAGCAAAGCTTCATCCCCAGTGCTAGCATCACCTCCTCAGCTCTACCTTAGATCATTGAGCACTAGATTCTCAGAGGAGCACCAGTCCTTGGTGCCAAAAAGGTTGGAGACCACTGCTCTACGTCTTACATGAGAGAGCTGTCCTCACCCACCCACTGATGGCTCTGTGCCTGAGAATCTCTGGGCTTCTGGAGAGTCCTCTCTAGTTCCTTCCCTATTCTGTCACTTAGCCTCCAGAGACTCTACTACCATAGTTTACCCAAAAATGATGACTAAACACCACTATAAAATATCAAGGGAAACATTTTACTACTTCACAATTAGGCTTATGAAACAGACCAAGTTTAAGTTTGAAGAAAAAATAGTTAGGCTGCAAATCACTGTTTTAAGGAATTAATTGATGTTATTTTTTGTGAGGTAATCCTTTTCTCAAAGCTGACTTTTATCCACATAGGTTAATGTACTGGTCTGAAATTGGAGGACAGCCCCACATAGAACAAGCTGGAATGGATGATAGCAGCAGAAAAGTGCTCATCAGTCAAGGTCTTGGCTGGCCAACTAGTGTAGTTCTTGACCAGTTGAGTTGGAAGATATTCTGGTCCGATGAAAAATTTCACTGTATCGGTTCTGCTAATCTAGATGGTACCGATATTAGCGTAAGTGTTCTTTTGGCATTAGGTTTGTATAAAGTGCTATGTGCCTTGTGTAAAACTTATTCCAGAAACCTCATCTTCACCATTTTAGATGTTGCAGCTAACACAAATCAAGAGCCTCTTTTTGGTTGCTGTGTTGGAAGATGAAGTCTTCTGGTCTCAGATGAAGACAAGAACAGTGCAGCATATGAAGAAGATGACAGGCAAGAACAGGGCCGTCCTCATCAAGCGTTTTGAACAGCCTAATGGACTCAAGGTCTATAATGTACTCTTCAAAATATTCCCCTAATTCTCCTGAAAAAGGCTACATGTATGAGTTCCCTAAGTACACACTGGTGTGACATTCATCTGTAATGGTTAGAAAGCAAGAGTTATTCATCTGCTATTTTTAAGGATTTACTAATGTGTGGTGACATCTAGCTGTCTTCCAGATAATGCATGAAGTACTACAGCCTAGGTCTTCTAATCCTTGCCTAGATACTGGTTGTTCTCACTTATGCCTTCTGAGCCACAAGTCAAGGGAAGCTCTCATTGCCCCCATTGGTTTCTTGCTTGCAGATGATGGATCAACTGCATTCCATCAAGGATTCCGCATTTCTATTCCTTGTGTGCCCACAGTTATCATCCAGGTACTGTCCATAGGCTTTGTCGCATGTCAGTGCTTAGGTTATGTTCTATTGTAGACCGAATAATTTGAATTTTTCATGTGCAGATATAAGTAGTAGGGGCTCTTTCCTTTGAATATTCTTCAAATACAACTTAAATTTTGGTATTCTCTTTGTGCTGAGAGCTATGATGACCAAAATAAAGTGGTATGAAATGAAGACCACTCCTATTTAAATTCCTTTAAGAAATGCTTAGTGCATCAGAATACAGCAAGGTTTGTGTAGTTTAGTTTATTTAGACAATGTTGTTTAGTTGTTGGAGCACTAAACCCATGACATAGAGGAATTCCAAATAAAAGCAGCTCAGCTGGGTTCTAGTACATTTGTGGGGGGTGGGGTAAGTACATTTTGTGAGGCAACTTTTCTTAAATCATAGGATAAAAGACACTGACAAGCAAATCACCTAATTTCTATCATCTAGGGGACTTGTCAATTTTGGCATTTTAAAATGACAAAACAAACTTTGGAGTGGAAGATTGACTTCAGTTTCAGTAAGATTTTAAAAGAAGAGTCTCGTGTAAAAGGGAGGGCCTTTTTAGCAGAGGAGTAATCTTTAAAACATAAGAATTTGAGGAATTTTAAGTATTTGAAACTCCAGGAAGGGAGAGAAATAACTGCTATTCTACTTTTAGAAGACAGAATATATGAAAAACTAAACTTAAGTATCCTAACATTAATGTAAAATCAAGATGACAAATTAGACTAGACTCAACTGCTACCATCTACCTGACTTTTTTTTTTTTAAATTTATAGATTTATCTGAAAAATCTAGACGCTTTACTAGGACAAGCAACTTTATCAGAGCATAGGATACTTCCTGTTACCACTGTGAACCACCTGGCATCAATGGACTGCCTTGTCCAGGAGAAGGCGCTCTACCTTTCAGAGTTGGGTAATGGTGATATTAGGCAACTAAGGCTCAGAGAATCTGGAAATCTGTCTTGGAGGACAGTAATCGACCTTTCTGTGGACTGGTTGAGTGGAAACATGTACTGGATTGACAGTGAGAATGCTCGCATCATTGTAGCTTCCTCAGAAGGCCAGTATTTTACTGTCTTGCTCAGCGAAAATCTTTACCACCCAACCTCTGTTGTGCTCCATCCAGCTACTGCAGTCTTGCACTTTGTGGATCTGGGTTCCTGGGGTGACGCTAGGCGTGATGTCAGCATTGAATGTGCCTCTATGGAAGGCAGCAGGAGGAAGGTGCTGTGGCAGGAATCTCAGGTCCCTGTGGGCCTGACTTTCTCAGATTCAGGGACCCGAATATACTGGATTGATACTGGTAAGCAATTATTATCCCTCACTCTAAATGTGAGTCTGAGGGACCTTAGCTGGATGAAATAGTGATATTCTACTTTCTGGTCTTCAGCCATGACTTTAAATAGATTTTCAATCTGAGTTTACAATTTTCTGCACCACCTTTTAAACAAATACAATCATTCCCCAACCCAAATAGCCTGTCATAGACCACAGAGTCATGCAATAGCCCCTTCATGAAGGAATAAAATCGAGAACTTAACAAATATGCATGAACAAACCTTTGTGTATCACTATTAAAGTAGAATGAATGAGAAACTGGTCTTCAGAGAATGCACGGCAGCCAGTGCCTTCCTGGAGGGGAGGCTGGGCAAGACATAAAGAGCTATAGGATAGAGCACAGCTTTTTTTGGGTTAGGAAGTAAACTGAACCTCTCTTTCTAGGGAGAGGACTCATAGAAAGTATTTAACAAGATGGCTCTAGATACAGAGTTGATCGCAGAGAAATTCTGGGCCTTAACCACTTTACATATGGCAAAGGCATGATGTTCTGGACAACTATTGATGATGGTATGTCTTAATTATACATCTGATTGTCTTTGTGATCTGAATTTACTCCTCAGCATCTACAGTGAATGTGCTACCCCTTAGCACTGACCGTTGGCAGTATTTTTCTTTTGGAAGACTAGCTGAACAATTTACATGCATGTGTAAGTGATTCTGTGACTTGGGGAGCTTTAACTTATTTGATTGTTCTTTATATGAATAGATTTAGTTCTGTTCTGCCTGAGATTTGGGGCATTCATATGAGGCTCTCTACTTTGGAGGAAACCATAGTATGGTAGAGAGAAAACTGGACCAGAAAGAAGAACTAGGTTGTATAACTTTTCCATCAGTCAGTAGTGAGTAGCTACAACACCTTACCTGTAAAATGAAGACAGTACCTATTTCAGTTGACTAAATACATATAAAAGTACTGGATGAATTATAGAGCATTCTATACTTGTAGGGTTTTTCTAGCATATTCAAAGAAATTGTCCTATAAACCACAGTGCTCTAGTATATTATTCCTGTCTAGAGTCTAGATTTGCTAAAACTGGAAAATGCTGTTTAAGATAAATCTGATTCTTTTTATTTCCAACTGGTCCATTAATCAGTTGGGCTGGCCACATCAGAATTACAAAAGGCTGTCAAGTCCTACTCCAAGGCTGCTAATTTATTAGGTCCGTGCTAAGACCTTAGTCATCTATTTTAAAACCCTCTGGTGACTCTTGTTGTATAAGTCATTTTCAGAAATGTACTAGAACAATGTTTAAAATCATTATTCATCAATTGTATGGATTGCATTTAAGTGTCACAGATATTAATTTTCTTCAGATAGCTTTAGATATCTGGACATATATGAATATACTCAATATGGCTTATTAACACCTGATTTTATTTTGGAGAAAGGTATAAAATGTTTTTTATTTATCTTGAAGTTTCTTTTCAGAAACAAGATTTAGAAAAATCCATGTCTCGTCTGTAAAACTCTGGTTACTCAACTGGAGTTTATACAAACAAGTGACTGTTTTCATATTGAGAAATTCTCTTTGCCCAGGAGATCTTAAAATAAACTTTCACTTTTGTTAATGATTGTACACTGGTTTTGTTTCAGCCCAAATCACTAAAGTTTGATACAGCAAGGCAGAACTCTCAGAAAACCGGTGGTTCCAAGTAGATTAGAAGATTGTGGATTTAAAAGTTTACAGTAAACTTTGTCAACAAGGTGAGTAAGCAGACTTGCAGTGATTATGACAATGCTGAAGTCTATTGAATTTCCCTATGGAGGGGATGTGCCATCCTGCAATATCTCCTTGACATATCTTTGTGTTTTCCATTAAAACATTTCTCTGTCAATTCCCATAGATCTGCATAACTCTCTTGTCTTTGTGCAGTTGTATACAGTCTGGTTCTGGTATATAAGTAATCCTGTTACTTATCTAGGAGACATAATAATGGTAAGTATATGGGCTGGGGTTTGGTAGACCTGAGTTTTATTTTAGTTCTAATATTGCATATTAATTACGATAGTGTTATAATCAAAATCCCCTTTTAGCTCTAATGTGGTATTAATCTTCATTCTACTCGTTGTCACTTGTACCTACTTGTGATATTTACTAATCCTTGAAATATCAACTTGAGAGATGCTCAGATGTTTTTCTCAACTCTTCTTACAGACACAAATGGAGTGCCTAATTGAATGCCTGGGGAAGATGATGATGGGCTTAGTTAAAGTAGTAATATAAGAAATCTGTTCCTAGTGGAGAATAACACCAACAATGTAAGTTCAAATAGTTAACCATACCTACCATGTATGATGACTATATTAGTATGTTGAGTATATTAGTCTTAAGGGAATGCTGCTCCATTGCTTTGTTTTTGAAAGCTCACCTTTATAAACTGGTATTAGTCATGTTTAAACTCCTTCTGTCATGGCTTTATGGGGAGGACAGTTTTAGAATTCTTCAGTGTGATAATGGATACACAAGTGATGATAATCTATTACTTAGTTCTGAATACCGTAAGGAAGGTCTCGGTCACCATTAAAGTAGGTTTTATCTGTACTACACACATATCGATTCCACAATTCCTGGAATATGTCAAAAGGTAAAAACTCACTAGAAGTTAAAGTTTACAACATAAGCTTTGGAGAACTATGGGAAGCTATAAATGGCTGACTAAATCAGACTCTTTGGTTTTATTCCTTTCCTTCCTCACCCTTACTTCTGGCAACTATCAATCTGTAATTTTGACTCTTAGAGGGATAAGAGTCTACAGTCCCCATGTTTTCATTTAAAGAAAGTTTTATTTCTAGGACTCATCTAGTTCTGATCTTCAGTGCTTGGTGTGAGAGGAGAAAACTCATAATGGGGTCTCGAATGAACCAGAGTTCACCTCCAATTTTCTTGAGCTGGTTCCTTGTCTGAACTCCTAGGTTTCTAAGTCATCCTCATCCATAAAGGAGAGTCACCATTCACTTGGTACCTAGTGGACTAAAAGGAATTAAATTGAAGAGCTGTCTCCTCTGGGGAAAACATCTGGGTCCTATAACTCTAATAGTGTATTTGCAGAAAATTTGCAGAAGACCCTTCTGAAAAAATCTAAATTAATATATTTTGGGGGTTGGGGTGAGATCCACAGGTAGTAACAGCTGCTCAAAAGATAATGGAGGAAGTGGCCATATTTGTTTACCAAATCCTGAAGGACAGACTTGTAAATGTTCCCATGGGTACTATTTGGCTGACACGAACACATGTATTAAAGCTGTCCAGTGCTCTACACCATCACAATCCTGTAAGGATGGTCAGAAGTGCATTTTCATGGAGCAAGTTTGTGATGGTCAGGCTGACTGTCTGGATGGATCTGATGAAATGGGCTATGAGTAACTCCTAGCCAGGACCCACTGTTCATTACCATGAATGACTTACTTTAAGTAATATCTAATTCTATAAATGTGTTAAGGAATACCAGAGAATGTGTATAAAGCTGTCATATTAGTACATAACACTGTTGTACGTGGTTGTTATAAAAATCCTGTGCCAAATAGTGCCTTTGTGGAAAGGTGTTGTCATGGCCAGTCAGCTGACCAATTATAAAATCATAGCTGCTTGTAACGGAAATTTAGCTGCAGCTCCAATGGTATCCAAGTCCTGTGAGCTATAGAATTAAAGGGGCAGTGGGCTTAGTACTGAAAATAGTGATAACTAGTAAAGAAAAAGATTTAGGAAAGGAATCTTACTGTGAAGAGTTCTCAGTGACTTCTCAATTTAATTCTCATCTTCCTAAAACCTGACTAGATGAAAGACAACTCATTATCACTAATCACTTCATCTTAAATAGAAAAGATAATGGATTTTCCCAGAATTGATTCTATGCTCTTGCAAATAAGGATGGTTTTGTTGAAAACCGTGTGTTGGCAGTGACTTAAGGAGGAGGGTCAACAAGTGAAAAATTTATCACCTTCATTACCTGATTTTAAAACTAAACCAGAAACCTAACATACCTTCACTTGCTCTTCCATTCTTGATGACTTAAGCCTGAGAGTTGGCTCTGCTTCTTAATAATTATTTTACTCTGACTTTTACATAACTTTTTTGGATGGTACTGGGTGTGTGAGTTAAGTTAGACTGGCTTCCTCTGGATATACCTTACCCTGAGGAACCCAAAACTGCCCAGGATTGGACACTCCAGTGATAACAGCTTAGGCAGAAGCAAGAAGTAATTTCATTGCTGAAGACTACTGTCTTCCCTCCCCATAGTTTGGTCTTTAGTGTTCACATGAGGAATAATACTTGTGCCAACAATAATAAAGAATTTGGTGACATGCCATAAACACAAACGTGACTTCAGGTTCCTTTCTGGTTGGAAGGACACTGTTGCCTGCTCTCTGACTAATGTATGCCTCTCCCACCACCACCACTGGAATCGATTCAATATTTGCAACTTGTAGATCTTGCTAAAGCTACTGACTTTAAACCTGCAACTTATAGATCTTGGACTCAAAAAAATTTTAAGTATTTATAGGTAAACTTACATTTTAAAAATCTTTCTAGTCTATATGTTTAGTACCTAGATCTACCACACTAACCCTTATAGAAATAAACATTATTGTAATGGAATTTGCCTTGGCTAAAACTGTGTATCCTATCATCTAATAGTGGGTTATTATGATAGATAGACTGGACCTGAAACCAAACATTTTAAGTGTTTTAAAATATGCAGTTCTTTTTATATAAATTTTAATTATTTTTTGTTCAATCAAAAGTAACAGCAGTAATTTATGATCTCATACATTCAAATGTATTTGGTTAAGTCCATTACAATTCTTGTTCTTCCGAAATAGCTCTTAACTGATAAATATGTGTGTATACACACTCATACCTACTATTTTTATAGGTGTTTATCCAAATAAAATTCATTCGGTACCAACACCTGAAAAGCCAGAAGCTGGAAAAATGGTGAATTTGAAAGCTGCTCAACCTCTGCAGGCTACCAAACCCACCAAGGCTAGATATCTGGGTCCAGAAGGGATGAATTATCCTGTCAGAAAAACACTGGTCCCTCCAATTCTCACTAGAGAAAGCAAGACCTCAGAAACCAAGGAAAGAGGGCAGTCTGTTCAGCCCAAGGACTCACAGAGGGCAAAACCTCTGCCTTGTAGCAGCGATTTCTGTAATCGGCGGGGAATCTGTACAATGGAAGGAGAGATGAGAAAATGTAGCTGTCTGCTGGAATATGGTCGAGAGTTCTGTGAAGAGGCAGTGCATGGACCCACCCCTGGCCACATCACCCTCAGCTTAACCATTGCCTTATCAGTCATGCTGGTAGCTCTGGGAGCATTTGTATATTTCAGAAGAGAACATGAATTAAAAAGATGTGCAGCAATTAATGTCCTCATGAGAGAGTTTAAATTTTTTCCTCATGGGAGAGTTTTATTCCGAAGAAGTCACTTATAAAATAAGATTAATGGGATTGGAGGTATGAGTTCACTCTAGAAACTTGTCCTCTGCGAAAGGTTTTAGGTGAGTAGGCTTCCCTTTCAGATAACCTGGGGGTGGGGGAGAGACTATCTCTTTTGGTGAGACCTGGGACAAAAAATATTACTGTAAGTGGTAGATAAAACCTGATTAAACCAGCAGTTGGTGGCACAATCTCAGGGATTAAATGAGGAGATTTCCCACCAATGAGGTAGAGTTAGTGCTAATGATTATTTGGAGGAAAAATTAGATGTATTTGTTTGCTAGGGCTGCTATAACAAATGCTACAGATTGAGCATCTTAAACAACAGAGATTTATCTTCTCACAGTTCTGGAGGCTGGAAGTCTAAAGTCAATGTGTCAGTGGGGTTGATTTCTTCTGAGGCTAAGGGTTTGTTTCTTCTTGAATTGTAGATGCAGACTTCTCCCTGTATCTTTTCATGGTCTTTCCTCTGTACACGTCTGTGTATAATCTCTAATTCTACACAGGCACCAGTAATTTTGGCTTAAGGCTCATACTAATGACCTCATTTTAATATAATGACCTCTTGAAAGACCCTATCTCTGAATATGGTCACATTCTGAGGTAGTGGGGTTTATGACTTCAACATATTAATTTGAAGGGAACACATTTCTGCCCATAACAGGAGGTAAAATGAAAAACTTAGGAAAAAATTAAGGCACAAGTGTTAAGTTTATATAATAGCAATAGAGTCATTGGACTGAAGAAACAAACAAGAATAACAAATTGATGATTTAGAGTAGGAATGATTACAAAACAAGCTTTAGAGTGGGAAGATACAGAAGTTGAAGAAACTGATTAAATACACATGTCAAGAAGGAACATTAAACAACCTATGTATCAAGAAATCTAGAGCGGATCAAAGTTTTATAGGTTCCATGTCTGTCCAGCCTTCATTTTATAGACAAGAAAAGACCAAGAGTTGTGATTTGTCTTTGCCCAAGGTAACACTGGTTAATAGCTAACTGGTTAATTATTAAGATGACTGATATGCTACCCTTGGGGTTCTGATTGTCACCTTAGTTTTTCTACCACATTAACTTGCTTTTCTAACTCACCCATGTCCATTTGTTAATCACTTGTCCTGTGATTTGGTATTCATTGACTCCTATTATCTAGTTTCCCTTGATTGAGAGAATGTATCATTTTGAGAGTTAAGTAAATGTCCAGTAACAAGTCATAACTGACTCAAGTATTATCTATTCCAGGTCATTTGCTTTGTTAAAGAGACAATTAAGATGGCATAATTCCTACGAAAGAGAACCTTTGATGGGGGATGAGTTGTCCCTTTCTAATCATTCCCCAATCCCAGTTTCTATTTCAAGGAACAACTCTTTTGACTTTGTTTCTTTGATTTCTAGAAATAGTACAGCATCATCGAGAAAGTCAACCAGCTATAAGAAAAATGACCAAGAAGAAGAGATTCTAATGAACAGTGAGACTTTTGTCAATGAAGCCTATAACGAGCGGGTATGCCTAGAAGTCTCTTTAAAAAAACATTGTGAGAAATAGTTAAAGAACGTCCCTTCCGAAAAATCCTAGCTGGCTGAAAGTAGGCAGTGCTAACTAATGAATGATGCCATTATGTATATCAAGTGAATGCTCAGCAGCTGTTTTGTCCTTAGACTCTATTCAATCTTTAGTTGTTCAAACCAGAGCAAAATGTGTGAAAAAGATAATATCAAGAAATTCAGCTTTTGGTACCTTCCATAAGGGGCTTAATTCTATTGTGGGGTGGGGTGTGGGATGTTATTAGGGTTAGCTGGAGTTAATCCGAAAATTTACGTTCCCGCTGTGATCTCTGATAACTTCTGTAATAGCTCAACTATGTTTTTTGCTTTGTTTTAATGTAGTCTGTGTTCTCTAACTTCAAGTCTCTTTCCTATAGGAATCATGAACCTCTCTGCAAACTGACTAATCATAGAAAAGAGGAGCTGAAAACATCTCAATA
Organism: Eonycteris spelaea; assembly: GCA_003508835.1. Taxonomy (NCBI): domain Eukaryota; kingdom Metazoa; phylum Chordata; class Mammalia; order Chiroptera; family Pteropodidae; genus Eonycteris; species Eonycteris spelaea. Next base: position 4,420,366 of record PUFA01000043.1, on the reverse strand, counting down.
ACAATTGCTTATACATTTCATTGTGTACTGTTTTAACTTCTGAAAGAGTTTGTGGTAAATATAAATTCTTATTAAAATAACTGCTTTTTAGATTGGAGGAGGTCATCTTGTATGTATGTTTTCTTAGTGAGAGTTGAAAAACTGAATATTCACAGACAGGGTTAGATTTCGGTACAATTTCCATATAATTTAGGTTACGGCTGATCCATAGAAGCTTTTGAATCCCAGTACTAGTCAGGAGTTCTGAATTTGAACCTTGGCTCTGACACCAACTTTGTTAATCTCTCTGAATCTATTTCCCCATTTTACAAATGAGAATACTCTCTCTTAAATTTTTACGTGTTAAGGTAAAGGTCAAGTTTCTACAGTGTAGTAAATGTTCAAATGTTAGTTTCCTACCACTTCCCACTCTAAGACACATTACTGCAAAATTACTAATTTTTTTTTTCTGAAAATTTGTAAAAATCAGTGTTTTTCTTATGCTCTCATTTGATTCTAAACCTAAATGCAAGTGAACTTGCTTTACAAATACAGAAACTCAGGAAAATGGTTTGTCTGAGTCGTTTGAGGTTAAGTGGGTGAATACTGTGGGCTGAAAAATACAGAGTTATGGGTGTGGACCAGGACTCATCTCAATAGCTCATGCTTGTTGAGGAAACACACAGATGCTACTTAGATCCAAAAGCCCTTTTGACTGCTAGTACCTCTGTATTCCTGGATCTACTTAATTCACACCCACATAAAGAATCGAGGGCATTGGATCTGTGATGGGAGACAGGTAACAAAGCAGGAGTACAGTATAAAATTCTTTAATAGCAGTCTTGGGCAAATCACTTAATCATGAAACTCTTTCTCCAAGGATAAAAATGGGTTAAACAGAAACTACATCAGGCCAATTGGACATCAAATGAAAATATGAAAACACCTGTATGCATAGCATTGTACTTGAGTCTGCTAACGTTACCCCAATTATACAAACACAGCTTGACTTGGAAGGACTTTTCTTGCTTGAATCTTTTCCAGATATTCCTATTTAGTTTCTGGCAGAATGAGTTTGTATGGGCTTCCAAGCATAAGGAGAAGTCCTAGGCTTATTACTGTAGGTATAGTACATAAAGTAAACTCTGCATTTAAGTATAAAAATTTCTAAGTACAGATTATTTGACCTGAAGAACAAATACTTGGGGCCCCGTCTTTCCTGAGGCTGGGAGAGTCAGCAGCATCATTGAGTTGCCTCAGGAGCTCAGCTCTATTAGGCTTCTCTTGCTACCCTCTCCCAAGAGCCACCCTCACTGTCAAGTTTGCCCCTGGCAAGGCTCTGCCTCTATTTGTGCAGAAGTGCAAAAATTGACACATAGGAATTCTGGCTCAAAACAGGCACCAATGGTGTATAAACACTATCACCACTTTCTCTGAACACACTTAGGCAGCTGCCTGCATCTCTCTTACGCCTCCCCCAGACTTCCAGGGCTTTCATTCTGGCGAGCTCACTAGCTCGGCCTACTTCCACAGGCTCTGTGGTGGAATGTTTCTCTCAGCCTCACCCTTCTACTTTGCAGCCCCCCTTTCCTGTTTGGGCCCAGGAAAACCCTATTTCCTCTCTCTGGGAAAAGGGGAGCTGACTGCAGCCAAATGGTATGTCATATATGCACCCCTTCTCACCCACTGCTTATTTATGTTTTCTTATCTTTGGTATCTTATGAATGTACGCCCAAGTATTATCCTTCCTGAATCTGGTTTAACACATCCTGTTATGCTTTCCCTATTCAAGAATTTACAAAACACATGAATGTCCTTTTCACGAGAAAGACAATTTTATAAATGGATACTTAAGGTTTTATACTTTACAATTTTTAAACATTCCTATCCCCTAAATTATTTTTAATATGGTAACTTCATAACCTCATCTCTTTGGAGCAATGGGATATTTTCAACTGTAAGAGTCTTCTGTTGTGATATTCTCTATATAAGTTATTAATTTCTTAATTTCTCTCCACCTAACCGATGGAGCAGAAAATTTATAGCAGACATTAAACTTGAATTCCCTAGGGTGGCATTCACAGTGTAGTGGCTAGCACGTCTGCTTTACACACAGAAGGTCCTGGGTTCGCACCCAGGTGGAGCCACGGACCATACCCTGGGAGCGCCAAGCCCCAGTGCACGCTTGGCCTTCAGAGAACCAGTGCTTAAGGGAAGACCGCAACTTCCCTAGGTCAGGGGTGGAAGTGGGGGTGAAGGGATTAAAGAAGGGAAAAAAATAAAAGTGAAAACTTGGATTTCCTCTAGAAAATCAAATGCTATAACCTTTTAATCGGTTTGAGTTTTCTTCTGGAAGAACAAGGCGCTTCGGTAAAGTTAATTGGCTCGTGCATTAGGCTCAAAAGCCCTGCACAAAACTCGACCTTTTGTATCTCTCTGTAGCAATTGAGTTAAATGAAGTGCTTTGTACTTATGGGAGCGGGGTCATGGATGATGGGAGGGATATACCAAGTTCCTACTATTTTAACTGCTGGGAGGCTTATGAAATTCAGGGAAACCTAGAACTAGTACGTGGGTTTCGTTGCTATCAAACCAGTCACTAATTTGAGAGGTCAATCAGCTTCCCCTGCTTTCGCTGTTCAAATTTCATGTCTTTCCTCTCAGCCCCAACGAATTCTTACTTAACCTTCACTCTAAGAATATTACATTTGGACAGGCCCTCTGATAACATCTAACAGTCTTCCCAGCTGTACAGATGTAGAAACTAAAGTCCAGCAAGTGCAGAGCGTAGGCTGTGAGGAAGCATGTAAGTTCTAGAAAAATTTCAGTGACTTGTTCCGTTTTCCTCAGCCTTTCATGTCGGTGTCTCTCAAAGAGCTGCCATCGCTGTAGGGCATAATCCAATTCCCAAAGTTGCTCCTGTGGCCCAGTCCCCACCAGTGTCAGTGCTTCCGCCCTGGGTTTTGGGCCAGTGGCCTTGGGCTACAAATTACTTTCTATGTACATGACAAGTTGTGTAAAAGGTGAGGGAGCATTTGGGTACAGAAACAGCTTTTAGAAGTAATTAAATTATTAAATTGCTAATAGGCAGTGTACCCAGTCTAGAATTACACAAATAAATGGAAACCATCCCTGTCCTTATTTTCCATATAGAGGTAAAATGGGAAAGTATATCAAGAAAAATACACATTGGATAATATATATGTTCAAATACGACCCCTCTAAGCTGATGGGGGAAAGAAGAGTCTAGGGTACTATGTGTGTGAGAGAGAGTAACGAGGGTGAAAACCTAGGCCTTGGCCAAGTCATGAATGGAATTTAAGCTGAGACTGGATGATACATAGGAAGATCCCAAGGGTTTTAAAGAAATGAATGACAGACCTTTATTTTCGAAAGGTCAGAGTAAAGCTGTTTGTGGGAGGCGGGGTGCAGAGCCTGGTTAGTAACCTTTTTCCAGCACTCCGGGGTTGTGATGAGGCTCTGAGGGTTAAATTCATCTTCCTTCTACATTGTGGGGCTGTTTATACATTGGCGGACTAGAATGTTTCTCACCAGTTATTTGTATATCAAGTTGTTTATAATAGATTCTGAAAACATTCTATAAAACAGATTGAATTTATTCCAGACTAAAGAAGCTATTAGCCTGATAAAGTGTAGATGACATACTTCGCTAGCCTCATTCAATCGCACCACTACCATCTTTCTGTCCTCAGCACCCTGACCTAGAGAGAAGTAGAAGGAAGCGAAACATGCTGGAGCCGAGTTGCTATGCCAACCTGTTTTCACTAATATTTTTTTAGCGGGAACTTGGAATTTGCTATTCTCTCTGCCTGGAATGCTCTCTTCTTTAAGTTCCCTGCTGGACTATCACTTCCACCTGACCACCTTTCCTAAAATGTCATCTTTTTCCTCTAGCCCTTGACCCTAGCTAATTCTTCATTTTCCTTATACATATTTCTCACACTAGAGTATGTTAGTTTCACAAAGGCAGGGCCTGGAATAGTTTTGCTTTTCGAGGTGTCCAAAAATGTGCCGACAAAGTGACAGGTGCCCTTACACCTCCTGGATGAAGGATCTAGGTGATGAAGAGGAGGGTGGTGACTGAAGCACCTCTGACAGCACCTCCCGCAGTCTCCGTGAGGGATGGACAGCATGTGTGCAGCAAACCTCAACCCTCCTCAGTGAGGGCACGCCTCCGGATCACAGCCAGATCGCTGAACGCAGAGCAGGAGCTGAGTTAATGCAGTGTCCGCTCTACCTTCACAGGTCCCTTGGCCCTCCAGGCGTAACTTGAGTAATCTTGAAAAGATTTCACCCATTAAATGACAACACATACTTTGTAGGTAATTAAGATGATTAAAAATGAGTGGTGATGGTGTATTATGAGTGTGAAGAGCTTTAGGCAAAGTGGCCATGCTATTTCACATTAATGTTTTCACTGTGGTGTGGTTGCTTGGCTAGTTGGTATTAAATTGAGAGTGAGTCCTCTCCCACAACAGCAACTACTGAGGCTCTGGCCTCCTCCAGCATCCTGAGTCTCAAGCCCATCCTCAGTTTGTGCTGTTGTGGCCAAGGAGAGCCCTCAGGCCTGAAACAGATCAGGCCTGATAGAGGGATCCCTTACCACACCATCCTGAATATTTGGTACAACAAAAAGAAGTTTGTAACTTTTAAAGGGCTGTTGGTTTTATTTCTGTCAACAGGACAAAAACAGAGTTCTCTTGGCATCAAATCTTAATTACCAGAGAGGAAGTGTTTTGAATATAAGCCAGTGGAGAATAACTGGGAAGGAAGGAAAACTAAAAACATACAAAACATCAGGCTTCCCTAGAAATATTTGGAATTATGATGCAGAAAAGATTCAATAGATTCAGTACTTGCCAGAAACGCAATATCTGTGTTGTCTGCTCAGATCTGGCTTCTCAGCCATTTAATCCCTGCTCTTTGAGGTAGCTGAAAAAAGCAGTGTTGCCTTTTCTCCATTCTGGTTTCTTCCCTAGAGGAAGGCCCCTAACTCAGCTAGAAGGCAAGCTTTCCAAGGTCTGATTATGTGCTGCCAGTTAGGACTGAAATTTGAGTGAGGCACAGGCCCAGTGAAAGCCTGACAGTCCCAAGCAGGGACCATTAAGTGCTTGTCATCTGGGTGATCTTAGGAAATCAGTTTCAGGCTTCACTCCAGACCTTCAGAATCAGAATTTGCATTTAAAAAAGATCTCCAGGTGATATGCCCACACTTTAAAGTTTGGTTGCAAAAAGACAGGAACAGGTAATTACAGTACGAAATGGCAAAGAAAGTGAATCTGTATTATCCCTTCCACTGCAATGGAGCAGCATGTGCAGTTTACTTTGTTTTGTAGTTCTCTGTTATCAGTACTCACTGAACTGACCATTCCAAACTCTGAATTGTCTACCAAAAGATGAGACTCAATTCAATAAAGGCACCTTGAAATCAACACTTGGAATTAGGCCTGCTGGGGATTGAGTCCTGCTCATGGGACACAGGGCTGACGACCTGTGACTTTAGGCACCATTATTACAAGAGGAAAAGATTTCTAGTCTCACCTAGAAAACTGGTGCTTCTAGTTTTTTTCAACAATAGACTTGGCTGAACACAGAAAACAGCATGAACCTGAAAATAAAGCAGTCAGGAATTTAAGTGGGGCCCATTGGCATCTTTTAGTAATCTTATGCTAAAAAGTGTGAAGATGTGAGTGCTAGATTTCAGGAACAGTGCCTAGGCAGCTAGGAAATTGTTAGAAATGAAGGCTTAAACTTCCAAAGGTTGTACTGGAGATGAAAAAGCTTTGTCTGAAGCTCTTGTTTTCGAATTTTATTTATAAATGAGAGATACACACACATGTACTTTAACCTAATGTAATTAAGAAGTTCGATTTTGCACAAACATTTAATGTGTAGTCTTCTATGTCTAGGGTGAGGCAGACAAAGAACAAAACCAGTATAGTATTAGTCCATTCATTCTTTCTTGCCTCTCGAAGAGTAACTCTGGTGTGACCTCAACTTTCACTCTAAAAATAAGTGATTAAAAAGATAAATCCTATTTACACATGAAGAAATGGAAATATGAGTTAATCAGGTAATATCCATAAAAGCCACTAAAGCTGTTGGTATTTGCATGGCTTTACTTTTATTTTAAGAGTCTTATAGTCAGAAATATATTGGTCCTTGAGAGTTTGCATGAAAATTAAAAAAATACTTACCTTGATGCAAACTTCATCGGCATTACAGAATGTTTCAAGGTGACAGACAAATCGTTTTTGAGCCTCTATTTGCTGATTTTGACTTTTTGTTGTTATTGTCCTGGTCAGCACAATGCCAAAGTTGCTTATCTCCTTCAACCCAGTTATGAAAAGCCTGTCACCTTCTAAGAGTTAGGAAAACTAAACTCTAAAATAGAAAACCAAACCCAAATGAACTAATCATTCAAGGAGTCTAGCTTGGACGCAGGATGGGGAAATTACCCACAAGTGGGGCCCTAAACCAAGAGAGGCAGGACCCTTGACTCTGTGTAGGAAAGAATTCAAGCTCCAGAGTTAGAGACAAAAGAAAAGTTTATTAGAGAGTGGTCTCCTCTCAAAGCCAGAGAATGAGACCCCGAGTATTTGAGGAATTGGGTTTTTATAACTTTTTTTAAATGCTTTTCCTTCCAGGGTACGGGTATACAGTGTTAAAGGCATGGGGAAGTAGTGATCTCAGCAGGAATCTTCCTGTAGGTTCCCCGCGGTCTATCGGTATGCAGATCAGCCAGGTTCCTAAGTCTGAATATAACCTGGTTTAGTATTTGGTCAATTTGTGTAGCTCTCATGTCTCTTTCCTATATGTTGGCCACAGAATAAGAAGATCGCCCTTCAAACCAGTTACAGGAACAAGAACACGTGTCCCAGGTTCCCACTTCAGCCAGGTGTTTCCAGCATCACGGTAACAAACAACTTCAAGGTTAAACCGTGGTAAGGAGAGTCCATAACCACACACAGCCGGCCAGAGCAGGCTGGGGGCACTGTCTACAGGTCGGAGTCGCAGGGCAGGGAGCTGTGGCACGGCCGGGTGCTGCGCGAGGAGGCGCCCTGCGAGTCCGTCACCGTCTCCTCGTCGATCACGTCCTCCGGGTTGGTGTAGGCCTTGGGCGGTGGCCGGGGCATGGGGAAGCCCACCTTGGGCTTGTCGGTGGCGCCAAACTCGGCGGGCCGCGGCCTGTGCTGGCCGTCGCTGTAGTATTTGATTGCGGGGGTGAGCGCGGGCTCCGGCCAGTCGACGTGCACGGTGCTGATGCTGGGGCGGCGCGGGCTGCCAGCGGGCTTCTTGCGCGAGCGGTAACAATACTCCTCGCACCAGGGCGCGAAGCTGAGCGCCAGCGAAAAGCCGCCCAGCAACAGCAGGCAGCTGCCCAGGTAACCCAGTACCAGGCTGTAGCTCACCTCCACGGTGACCGGGCTGTCTGGGGCGGGCAGGACGGCGCGGTCTGCCAGAAAGTGGTTGTACCAGGAGACCGGGATGAGGCTAAGGAGGCCCGCGAGGAAGAGCACCACTCCCGAGACGCCCGCCAGCAAGAAGCGGGGCTCGTCCTGCCAGCAGCGCACGCCGAACGAAGCCAGCAGCAGCCCCAGGGCCGTGGCGGCCAGCGATGCGACCATGAGTCCTCGAGCCACGACCACCGGCGTGGCTGCGAAGTAGCCCCACTTGTCCGTCTGGCCGCATTCACGCTCGCGGCTGCTCTGCTCGCGGCACATGTCCCACAAACCCTGGTACAGCACCACGTCCAGAGGCTCGTTGAGGAAGCCCTTCACCAGCCGCCAGCCGGGCGCCAGGGTGCTGGTCAGGTTGAGCAGCAGCGCGCAGGGCGCGAGCACCAAGCCCAGCGTCATCACCACCGGCGTCCGCATCTCCGGGCGCGGCGCTGCGCTCCCGCGGGACAGCGCACCTGCTGCCTTCTTAGCAGACGCCTTCTCGGCCCAGCGGCCTCGAGATCTCCCGCCCGGGCGCGTCCGGAGTAACCCCGGGCTTCGGCCCGCGAAGTTGGCACAGGCGCCGCCGCGGGCTGGGGGCCTGCACACTGCTCTCTCCGGCTGCTCTCGGTCTCAGGCGCAAGACCGTCCCCACTACGCGGATCGGCCCTAGTTTCTTCTTTGCGTCCCAGCCGCTCCGCCCTCCCCTTCCAGGCCGCTGTCCTCAATCGAAACCACTCGCGGGCGGGTCTGGCCGAAACCGCGGTCCAAAGTGCGGGCGCCCAGAAACGACTGCCCAGGCCAAACCCGTCCCGGTGGGAGGAGCGAGAAGGAAGAGGCGCGCTCCTGGGAGCTCAAAAACCCTGTCTCCGCGGCTGGCCACTCTGGGACCTAGCACAGGTCGTCCCGCCCTGGCTCTTCGGGTGGCTCCCCGGGCCGTGGGCGGAGAAGGAAAGAGGCGGTGCCGTGGAGTTGTCCGTCCCGAGCTGGGTCAGTGCGCAGCTTCCCTAGTCCTCAGCAGATCTCTGTTGCGCAAGTTTTTCTCCCCTCCCTGACTGCGGGCTTGCAGTGTACCCTCTCCTCCCTTCACTTCCAGCGGGGACCCGCTAGTTCCTCCAAGTTTCATGCTGTTGACCTGTAACCATTCGCAGGTGAGTGGGAGGCGCCTTCTCTCCTCGCGCTCCTGAGATGCACCAGGGTCTACTTGGTCGCGAAGCGTGCCCCAGGACATTGCACGGATAACTTTGTTAAATAAAACCTCGTTTAATGTGCTTGATAAAGGCTCCAGATTACGTTTCACTCAAAAGAAACAAAGCGAATGTGTTTCTGGATGAGGAGTTAGAGTGGATTTTCTTTTCTTTTTCAGCTTTGCCAAAGATATTGCAGCGGACCAAAAAAAACAAAAAAACAAAAACAAAAAAACAAAAACAAAAACAACCCCCCCCCAAAAAGAAGGGGGTGCTACAGGGTGTCCTGTCTAGCACACTTTTCAGGTTTATATAATTATATAGGGTCCTGTGCCTTTCATTGTTTTTGAATTAGTTTACAACTCTGTAAATTGCAGAAAACCTGTAGTTGTGCAAATAATTTTTGTCCATAGATGCAATTGAGTTTGTTAGTAGAACATAAACGATTACTGCCCATTACTGACCAGTGTGGCATTGATTGTAAATTTTAGCTCTCCTATTTGCCTGCATGAGTGTTTTTTTACATTCTCTTTTGAACCACTGTAACATCGTAATGGCTCCATTATTAATAATGAATGAAAGAAAAATTTTGGCACATGTTCATTTTCTATTGTCATGATTTACATTTTTAACAATATTTTTCTCATATTCCATGTTTCGTAAAATGGAAGTGTATTACCTTATAATTAGTTAAAATCAAAACTTTCTGAAAATTAAGTTAGCATTGGTTTGAAATAATTTTGAACACTTTAGGGTAAACAATAGGAATCACTTCTTTTCCGAAATTTTTCAGTTTAAAAAATTGTGGCAAAACAGGCATACATGGAATTTACCATCTTAATCATTTTTAAGTGTATAGCTTATTGGCATTAAGCTCATTGTTGTGCTACGATCACCATCATTCATCTGCAGAACTTTTTCATCTTCCCAAACTGAAACTACCCAATTAATCCCAGTTTCCGCCACTACCCCTCACATTCCCAAAGCCCTTGGCAACCACCATTCTACTTTCTGGCTCTGTGAATCTGAGTACTTTAGACACTTCACATAAGAGGAATCATGCAGTGTTTATGACTGGCCGTTTCACTTAGCATAGTGTCCTCAAGGTTCATGCATGTTGTAGCTATGTTAGAATTTCCTTTTTTTAAAGAATGAATAATATCCCATTGTAGGTATAAACCACATTTTGTTTATCCGGTCATCCTTTGATGCAAACTGTTTGCTTCCACCTTTTGGCTACCGCAAGTAATCCTGCGTGAACATGGGTGTACTAATATCTCTCCGAGTCCTCGCTTTCGGTGCTCCGGAAGTGGAATTGCTGGATCATGCGGTAATTCTATTTTTAATTTTTTTGTAGAAACAGACTACAGTTTTCCATAGCAGCTGCATGGACACTCTGACATAAATGAGAGTGCTAGTTCTCATTTATACTCTTGTTAAAAAACAAAATTCAATTGAGTAAATTTGAATATCTAATTGTCTTTATTAAGCAATTCATAAACCAATCAGACAAACCATTCAGACAGCCTCCCACTTAGCAACTAGAAGAGTCCTTTGAGGGCTTGTACAAAATGGAAAGTTTTTATCGGAAGAGTGGGCAAGGGAGCTATTAGCAAAAGAAAAGAAAGAATTATTTTGGGGCTGGGACACCTTTGGGAGAAGAGAGTGTTTAGCATGTAGATTGCCTTTTTTTCCCCTATGAAATGGGCTCATGAGATAAATTGTTTTACTGGTGCTTGATCTGAAAACTGACTTACTAAGATTGTGTTTCTTGGAGAGGATGAAATTACAATTAGATGAGGCATTAAATCCAGGTTTGGTATCATGGACTTTTAGCACGAGTGACTCCATTTTGGGCCTGTGGGTTTTTTCCCTTTAACACAGTATACTGCGATATGAGGTACAATTGACATACAAAACAATGCACATATTAAATTTGCTAAGCTTCTATATATTAGTACACCATAATCAAGACAATAAACATATCCATTAACCACAAAATTTTCCTTCGGCTCTTGGTAATCTCTCATCTCTCCTTGCACCCCTATTCCCAGGCAACTACTTATCTGCTTTCTGTCACTATAAATTAGTTTGTATTTTCTAGAGTTTTGTATAAATGAAGTCATACAATATAGATTGCATATAAGAGAACATCAGCCAGTCTTCCACAGCCTATCAACCCCCTAATTTGAGCATAAGGATCTCCTGGGATGATCATCATCGTGGGAAGAGACAGATTCCAGCTAAATGGAACTCCCCAGAAAGTGTCCTGGGAGTTTGTGTGTTTACAAGAGCCCAGGGGCTTCTTAGGCTTAGGGAAGTATGGGACATTTTTGCTTCAAATATACTTCATAGTTTGTCTCTACTTTAGAACCTAATGATTGTTGTTTGGAACAGCAGAGAGACTTCATAAAGACGTTATGGACTCTGAATCCTCTTCAAAAAATCATTTCCTTCTCACTTAGATTCTTGTGGAGTGAATGAAGCCCAAGTATTATTTACCTGTGAGGAGGAAGGAATCCTGTATGTTCCACCTTTGAAACCTCACCAGTCCTTCCATTTCTTTTTCTTGCCTATTGCCTTTAATTAAGCCCAAACCATCCTATCATCTTTTGCTTTAAGCTGACTCTTAACTGGTTTCCTATATCCAGGCTTTCTCTCTCCCTTTCTATTGCCTACACAGGCCCTCAGAGCTGCTGTTGTCAAATTTAAATCAAGTCTTGTACCTGCATTAACCCTTTACAAGACCTTCTGTGGTCTAGCCCCTGCTGCCCACTCCATCCCCTCTCCCTGTCCCTCCCCAGTATCACCTTCTCACCCCATAGCCCACGTGCTCCCTTTTGCCTCTAGATCTTTGCACATTCTGCTTTCTTTCTCTAAGGTTCTGCCTGCCACTTCCCCACCCAATACATCCTTCAGATGTTAATTTTTCCTGTGTGTATTTTAGTAATTCCCTCTTCTACTATAATGCTTCTATCAATTCCTTATTACTTGAACCATCTAATTTTCTAGCTAGTCTGTAAATTCGCTATGACAGGGATTATGTTTGTCTCTTTCTGTGTTGCCCTGAAATCCATCTTCATGCCTGGCCTACAGCAGCCATTCAACAGGTCATTTTGATCTCTTTCGGCCCTGTATTCTCTCACGCAGTATCTATAGAATTCTCTTGGAGATGACTGCCTGGCTAAAACAGATGGTTATATGAATCTCAGTAAACAAGTTCGTTTGTTTGTTTTCCTCAGCATAGAAAATAATGAGATCTATATCTCCAAATATCTGGTTAGCTCCAAATAGTTTTGACAAATCGTAAGCTGGTGAAGATAATTTTCTACAATAATAAGAGAAAGACATCCTAAGTGTAGCACCTGATTGTGGACCTAGACTCTTTGTTCTATGGACTTCCAAGTTCATCCTAAGGCTGAAGGAGAAACAAAGCATGAATCCTAATGTGGCAGGAATCAATTATTGCTGAGATTAGTACCTGTCTATGTAAGCCGATCCCTAGGCCCTGTAATAGCTTTCTTCTCTGAAGAGGGGCCCTAGGGTAAAAGAAGAATCTGTTTACTGTGCCCCAGGTTTCCAGATGAAGAGTGGCCCCGTGACTAATTCTAAAGGGATTAATGTTGGGGCTCTTGTTAGCCTGTACTTGCTGGGTCTCAGCTACCACCTAGTACAAAATTCCAGGATTCTGCAGTGACTTTATCTTGGAAGTCATGTTACAAACTTTGGTGGGCAAAGAGGGCCCAGCAGGTCAGTGTGCTCTTATGAGAAGTCTTCAGAGTCCCTATACCAAGGCTTTCTATTTTACTCTCTCCATAGAATAAGGCCCTAAACATGGTCACAATTCTTCTAATGGCAAATCCAGTTTGGTAGGTTATAGAATAAAAAATAAACTATAAAGAATTATACCATGATCGTGCTTCATTTTAAAATGGCATTAAAACAGCCTGAATCGAACTAAGCCTTTTCAACATAGCATTTGCTTTCCTTGTTGGCATATAGCCTGATAGTGATTTTTCTAGCTTTGTGTGTCTAATACTGCAGAAAAGAAATACATAACTTTCAACATCCAATTTAAAATAGTCCCTGGTTAGCTCAGTATCATATCACCCTAATTTATCTTATTTATAGAACTTATTACTACCAAAAATTTTCTTATTAATTATGTATTGACTTATTTGTATTCTGTTTCTCCCACTACATTGTAAGTTCCAAATTCTAGGGACCTTGCTGGTCTTGTTTGTGGCTATATTTTAATGCTGGAAATAGTGCCTATCTTATAGTAGGTACTCAATAAATATCTGTTAAATAAACGAAGTTTTGTAAAATTTTTGCATAGTAACACAAGATATAGCATACATCTTTTTTTAATTATAGTAAAATACACAAAACAACATTTATCATCTTAACCATCTTTAAGTGTATACAGATCAATAGTTTTAAGTACATTTACACTGTTGTGCAACCAACCTCCATAACCCTTTTCATCTTGCAAACCTGAAACTCTCTGCCTAGTTAAACAATTCTCCATTCTCTTCTCTCCCAGCCTCTAGCAGCCACCATTTTACTTTCTGTCTCTATGAATTTGACTCCTCTATGCTACTTATATATGAATTACACAATATTCGTATTTTCGTGACTTTTTCTTTTAGCATAATATCTTCAAGGTTCATTCATGTTGTAACATGTGTCAGAATTTTCTCCCTTTTGAAGTCTGACTAATATTCCATTGTGAGCATATACCACATTTTGTTTATGTAGTCATCTGTTGGTGGACACTTGTGATGCAGGACAGGGCAAATTCCCCAAGTTGTGTGTGTGGTGGTAGGGGTGGGGAGAGCGGAGAGCGCTCAAGCCCGGCACCCTGGGAGAGTGAGTGAGAGTGAGTTCTTGGCTGAGTACAAGAAAGAATTCAAACACATGCCAGAGTTAGAGTCAAAGAAAAGTTATTGGAGAAGGGATAACACTCCATAGATAGAGGCGTGTTCTCCTGTCAGAGGCAGAGAGTGAGAGAGCCTTCAAGAGAGACTCAGAGGGACAGAGACAATAGAGAGAGACAAAGACAGTGAGAGAGAAATAGTCAAGACCTGAGAGGGATGGAGAGAGAGACATTGAGAAGGGCCTGGAGTATTTGGGAAATTTAGTTTATATATATTCTTAGTTTCTATGAATTACAGTTTAAAGACTTTATTTACCCATTTTCCTGTGATGAGATGGACACATTGTGTGAAAGGATGAGTATTTAGTGTGAAAAGGTAAGAATACGTAGCTTGAAAGGTCTGCTGGCAGTTCCCAGCCTTTGGTCCATAGGTTCCCCATGGTTTTAGCCAAGAATGAATGGTTTTATTTTGTGTAGGGAGCAACTTAAAGATTCTGTTTTTCTGTTTTCCCTTCATAGTGTGGGGACATTGTCTGATAGCGAGCGATCCCAACAGAAATCTTCCTTTGTTCTGCAGGTTTCCTCCTGGCCTAGCTGCAAGGCTGATCAGCACATTGCAGTCTCTGAACATAGCTTGATTTAACATTTGAGTTCTCTTGCCTCCTCCCTGCATTACTTGGTTTGTTTTCACCTTTTGGCTATTGTGAATAATGCTGCTAAAATAGTCTTACATTATTTTTAATTGATTTTATTTCACTTAGCCATCTAACGTAAGAATTTATTTGCATTTCTCTCCTACCTATAAGAAGTTATCATATGATATCACTGCAGTTGAAAAAAGCAAACTTGCTTAAATTTTATCTTCTGGAGGCTTCAAACCCTTCTTGGCTTAGCACCATGGCTGCCTCCTTTCCAAAGGTAGGAGCAAATGGTGGGGTGGGGTAGCTCCCAGGAACCAGCTGCTGCTGCTGATTATAGAGCCTGTGTCTCTCCAACTGGGTACATTCCTATCTACTGCAGGGCAAAAAATATTTACTCCATGGACTTGGTTTACTAGGGTCTTTGAGACAGTTTTCCGTGTAAGTATGGTATTTTTTTTTAATTGACAAGCATTTTTTGTTTGTTTTCCAAAAATTTATACTACATGGCAACCATGGTAAATTCCTAATTGGAAAAACCAAGTACTATAATAATAGTGATGCTTTCCAAATTAATGTTAAGATTCAATTGAATTCCAATAAAAGGTCATACTGGGATTGAATATGTAATTTCAAAGTTCATCTGGAAAAATACAGAAATAAAACACACCAAGAAACTTTAAAAGACCAGTGATGGAAGGATAAGTACACTCCAGCTGTTACATGTAATATAAGCTGTAATAATTTGAAGTGTAATATTAGTACTAGAATAGGAAGGTAGAACGATAAAACGTAGTCGTGGCTATAGGGAAGGAAAAATAATTTTCCTCTACTCTTCTAAGTTCTTCTGGCTTATCTAATAATCAAATTGACATGAGACAGATTAACAGGAGAAAATAACCAAATGTATTATGTATGAACCTATGGTGTTCTGTGAGAATATGGGATCTGAAGACAAACTGGGCAGTTGAAGGTTACATGCCAGCCTGGACTGAGGAGAGGAGGCAGGAATCTGGGACTTCAAAGGGAAAGTAGTCAAGTCACAGGTAGATGAGAAGGAGCAAACATGGTAGACAAAATCTTTTTGGGTCCCAGAAACAGTAAGACACAGAAGGGAGTCTCTCAAGCAAAACTGTTACTGGAGAGTGGGGTCCTCTCCCAGTGCATTGTCTTGGTTCTTAATGTCTCGAACAAAGAATTGAGCAAGACTCCGAAATGCAGCAGAAAATAAAAGCTTCATTAGAAGGAAAGTACATTGACAGACATGGAAGTGGGCCCGAACAAGAGAAGGGTGGCTCAAAAGGCCTGGTGACAAAGCTTTGGGGATTTTTAATCCCATTTGCTGTGGATGGTTACTTTTCTTAGAGTGGGCTTCCTTGATTGACAACTAAAATCGACAGGACTCAGTGATTCATCATTTGCTTTCTGCGCTTGTTTGTTTCCAGAATTCAGTCTGTTATAATGATATTAATGAACTTCAGGGCATATGCATCATATTATAATGATGGTATAATGAGGCTCAGGTGAGTTGAAGGTCCTTGGGGGGTCTTCATTGCGCAGGTGTGAGTGACTGGCTAAAACTGGTACCTAATTCTCTACCTCCTTATTTCTCTGGGTGAGTTAAAAAAATGCCTTCTGGCTTACTTAATTGTGGGCAGATTAGGCAGACCCCTTCTAGGACAGGATGACCTCACTGCCTTTGCAGGCAGACCCGAAACCCCCTAACTAACTTTCCTGCTTAACTCTTTTCTAAGAGCCATGAACCCCCTTATTATTAGTATGAATGTTGAGGGACTGGAGGTTTCTTCGGTATCTGCTTCCTGCTGAGAAGGGTCATTGTCCCTCCCTATGGGGGTTTTATGGAGCTCTTTCCCTTTCTGCCTTAGTCAGGGCTGTCTTAGGTTTCCTGCTGAAGTGCCACCTCAGTCCCTAGACAAGGAAAAGATACAAGCTTGTAATTTAAATTATTTATCTCTTAATCCCTATTACTGATTTGCCTATTAAGTGAGTAAAGGGAAACAGTCTTGGTTAATATATTTCTTAAAGAGTAAAAATAAACCTTTGGCCTGAAGTCCCCTCCCCTGTCTAGTCTAATACTATTATTGCTAACAATGGGCCTCATGACCCTTATCAATAGCTGAAGGATCTGAGTCACCAGTTTCCAGTCACCAGTTTTGGGGTAATTATTGGGATTTCAGGGAGAAGGCCTTTTTCACAAAGAAAGGAAGGAAAAAATCTTAACTAGGTTTACTAAAAAGATTAAGAACTCTGCAAGGGATGTCCGGTATCAAAACTTCGCAGGTTTCTCCGTCTGCCACACTTAGTTCGTATCATGTATCATGACGTTAAGGTAATAGTTCTCTTCCTTGAGCATTTTTTTTTTTTCTGAATTCCTTCAGGCAGGTAAGCGAGAGGGCCTAAGTTTCTTTCGGAGTCTTTTGTTTCTTAAAGATAACCAGCTTAAAATGATACCCCAAAAGACATATTTTAGGGTGTCAAACTATGCTTCCTCCCAAAGCCAAAAAGTAGACCCTAGATATGTGAAATTTGCAATGTGATAAAAGGGAATTTCGACTTTAGAGAAAAGCATGAAAATTCAGCTCATAGAGAAAAGCATGGTAATAGCTTTGGAAGGAGAAAAAAATGTCTAAGGGGACTGTATAATTGCACATAAAAACGGGTCTCGAAAGAATAAGAAGTAAATGGCGAGATAAATATATGAGATTGTTGTAGCCACCAGCACCCGAAAGACACACAGACCACCAGAACTCAGTGAGTTATAGGAAACATGCTCTTTATTCAGCCAGCTGGGTCTGCCAGGGGTACGCAGACCCCAAATTAAGCAGTTCTGAAATGTAGAGGTACAGGGTTTTTAAGCCCTAAACCCCTATTCTTTATCCTGTGTGAACACACGAGTCTATTTTTCTTCTTTTTACTGTCAACCCACAGGTCGGTTGTGCAAGCAGGGGTACAAAAGCAGAAAGCTTATTGTTAGAATGTTATGTTCCTATGGGTGATAGCCAAACAGTAATTTTCCAGCCAGCACAGGATGTGGGATAGTTTTCTAGGTAAAATATCAAAGAGGCAATCATAGAAAGTTTGACAGATTGAACAATATGGAAGCTTAACAATTTTTATTTCGCTATGACTCAAACAAAATTAGGACGAAGCTTTTTAATTTTGTGCTAAAAAGAGTTTAATATTTCATATTTATCAAAATCAATATGAACACTTAATATCAATGAAAAATGGGCAAAGAAAATGCACAATCACAGAAGAAAATTAACATTTAATAAACATTCAAAGGTGATCAATTAAATGACACTTTTATTCATATAAATGCAAAATAAGACATGAAGGATTCATTTTTTCTCTTCTTAAATTGGAAAAGGTTAAGGAGAAAAATGCTATTCAATTTTTGCTAGAGTTGAGAAAAAGGTCACTATTGGAGGTAAATAGTATATTTATTTCAGAGGTGATGTTGCAATTTGTTTTTAAAAGCCTTAATATTTGCTTTCTCTTTCATTTGTCAACCTTCTAAGTATTTGCTCCAAGGAAATAAAGTATGTAGAAAGTTTTAGCTATAAGGATATTCACTATAGTGCCTTTTATAATAAGCAAATTATAACATAGTGATGCAGGACAGGGCAAACTCCCCTGGGTGCGGGGAGCTCAAGCCCTGCATTGAGAGAGAAAAGGGTTCTTCGTGGAGAGCATAAGAAAGAATTCAAACACACGCCACAGTTAGAGTCGAAGGAAAGTTTATTGGAGAAGGGGTAATACTCCGTAAAAAGAGAGTGTTCTCTCAGAGGCAGAAAGTGAGAGGGCCTTAGAGAGCCTGGGGGACAGAGACAATAGAAACAAGGACAGTGAGAGAGACAGAGTAAAGGCACTGAGAGGGACTGAGAGAAAGACCCTGAGAGGGGAATTCAGTTATATGTCATTCTTTAGTTCCTATGCATTACAGTTGAAAGACTTTGTTTACCCATTTTCCTTTGACATTGACCTACATTGAGGAGGGTAAGAATATGTAGCATGAAAAGAGAAGGATATGTAGCATGAAAGGCCAGCTGGCAGTTCCCAGTCTTTAATCCATAAGTTCCCCATGGTTTTAGCAATAGGGACTGAATGATTTTATTTTATGTAGGGTGCCACTTAAAGACTCTGTTTTTCCTGTTTTCTCTTCACAGTGTGGTGAAATGGTTTGTTAACAATCCAAGCAGAAATCTTCCTTTTTTTGCAGGTTCCCTCTGGTCTGGTTGTGGGGCTAATCAGTATATCCAGTCTCTGAATATAGCTTGATTTAGCCTTTTAGTTCTCTTGCCTCCTCCCTATGTTAATAGTATTACAGCACGAAATTAATTAGTTAAAAATATGTGTATAGGAAAATACTGGAAGGAGACATATCAAGACATTAACTGATCTTGAAGTGATGGGATTTACAATTAATTTTTATTTTTTTGAACTTTTATAAATTTTCAAAAATTTCATTTCTCTAGAATTTTTAAAATTTGAAAAACATTTGTTTTATAAGTTCATGGCCAGTTAAGTTTCTCTATTTCTTATGACACAAATGCTTCTTACATAACTCTGAATGTAGTCTTTTAGGGCATAACTAGGCCTAGTCTTATGTGAAAAATAGAAGAGCCAAATTTTATTTTGATGTAACATTAAGTCTTTTACAAAAATGTGCACACTATAAACAATATGCACATATTCCAGAAGAAAATTGGGTGGCACTTTTCTATATTTTCAAGTATTTTTCATGTTTATGTATGATATAGAAACATTCTTACATAGCCACAAATAGCGGGTACAAAATTTAACATATAAATCAGTCGTGGGCCTCCAAATTCATATTGGCACTGACTTTGAACTTCAAGAATATATTTGAAAAAATGATAAACAGAATAACAATACATTTTATTTTTTCATTTTTATATTATTTCTTTTTCCTGAAGGTCATTTTTAATTATTATATCATGTTCATAATCATGGTGAGTGCTATATACTTAGAAATAGTAAGAATCATATTTTATCCTTTCCTTCCTGGAACTTTGAATACACTTCCCTGTGGTTGCTAAGCAATAAGACAATTCTGTGGATGAGCTAATGTTTACAATATTATGCTATATGAATTCTGAATACTTGTGAAAAAATGTATTGAATCTTGTTACACAGACAAAAATTATACTGTGTAAGGGCTAAAAAAATTAATACTTTTTCTCTCAGTTTCTAAATTCTTCTAGCTGGGCCACTATTCAAATTAACAGAGATTGGTCAACAAGAGGAAATCAAAATTTTAACGTAAGCCCCCAAATTCCAAAGATAGAGAGGCAACGTTGGGTATATATAACATTTCGGTCAAAGGAGAAAAGAAGAGGAAGGTGGTATTAGATTTCAGAGTGAGAATGCGCTATTTACAGGTAGTTGAGGAACTGCTGAAGAACAGTGGCAGCAGCAAATTCTTGCTGAGCAACTCAGAAACAATGGGACTTTGGGGGGTGGGGCCGAGCAGAGCGGGAAGGAAGGTGGTAAATAGCTAATAGTCCCCTGTCCATGCTTTCTTATTTACCTTCTGGAAGCAGGTTTTTCTATCTGAATCTTTTGGGCAGGAAAGAGGGGAGGGTCAAAATTTCTTTCTGAGTCTTCTTTATAAACAGCTTAAAATCACTATCCCAAAAAACAGGTTCAGGGTGGCAAAACTTTGGTCGCATTCAGCTGCTAGTTCATAAACTTCAATTAGGAAGTTAAAATTAGATTACGGGGGAAAATTTAGCTTGAAAATATCAAATAGAGCTATGGTGGCTTTAAGGGGAGCTATTGCTTCATCCCATAGGATTTAATTATTTTGGATGAAGTCAAAGTTAATAAGTTTAACAAGCAATTGTTTGACTGGTGGATCCTCTGTACTTGAGAGTGAGAACAGTATTAAAAATAGTGTCTCTCTCCTTATTTTCAAAGCAAGATAATCACCCTTGGCCCAGACAGTTGTAGGACAAGTTGGTTCTCTGACATTTATTGCCAGGAGTAGACAACAGTGTAGAACTGTGTTGGAAAGTTCCTTGTCCTTTCTTGTTCTGTTCATGGTTATGTTTCACAGCAACAGACAAAAATGAGATGAATTTCAATGAAACAACTACAGTCGATTAATAGAGGAGTTAGACATCACTAACATCTAGATACTGATTTCACAAGTGCATCATATAAAAACTTGCAGAAATGCATATTACTCACTTTATGGTAGACGTGAGATTTGTTTAGTCTATTAGCTAAAAAATGACCATCATAAAATAGAGAAATGTCGAAGCAGAAGCTTTTGAGAGAGTATTTTCTCATCAGTTCAGCATTCTGTCCACTTCCATCAAAGCAATTCAAAAGGAAACCTGTTAAACTTGCAAAACTTGTCAGTTGTTTGTGAAGCTTGATGCCATCAGTTAGGCATTTTATCAGCTTTTCAATTCATCTGGATCAATAGCCACACTTAATGTTGACAGCCGAACAGGCATTCTTCAGTTCCTGACTTTGTTACATAGGGGAGAGACCTGGACAAAACCCAACAATAGAGACATGGGCAAACCTGCCATGGTATGTCCAATAAACAGATGTTGGGGCTGGAAAGACCATGAGAACATGGACTTTGACCTTCTTATTTCCCCGATGTGAATTCAGAGGTGCAGAGAGGAGAAGCAACTTTCAGGCTGATGGAGTGAAGGAAATTAGCAGCAACTTTGACTCAGACCAGACCTGATTGTAAACCTGGCTTTACCGACTGGTTTGCCTCTGGCAAGTTGAATTCTCAGAATCTTAACTTTTTTCTTCAAGTGTGCAATGGAGCTGTTAGTTTCTATTCAATCGGATTGCTGTAGGGATGAATGAGATAACCTTTATGAAATATGTCACATGTAGTAGGCACTTGAAGTTAATGTTTTAAATTAATGTGAACAAAATTGGATTAATAGATACTTGAGTGATGCCGAGTTTATACCTTATTTTACTTTTACTCTGGTGTTTCTAAAATTTATACTAAAAATTGGAACCTGTAAGTCTAAAAAAAGCATAGTGGAGAGTAGTATGTTCATGCTGATAATGTGGTTGCGACTTGAAATAAAAGGCAATATTTAGGTACACCTACCTTTCTCTAGCTATGGGACATATGACAAAGAGTCGACATTCGATGCGGTGGCATTAGTACAGTGTGTCCAGTGCACAAACCAAGGTAAAGCAGGAAGCATGAACAAGAACCTGGACCCTTAGTTCTTGCTCCATTTGTCCTTAGACCTCAGTTTTTCACCTTGTAAGTCAAATTCAAGTGTTGAATTATTCACTCTGTACATCAAATTCAAGTGTCGAAAACCTGGACACTTTTAAAATTGAGTTAGTTTTGCAGAAGGAATTATATAAAAATCTTAGAAGTTGGTTCTGGCCAATTTTGACACAGAAACCTAAAGCTCATTAAAAATATTTTTTTTCTCAGTCATTGAAAATGTACTAAAAGTAGAATATAATTGGACAATTCGAATGTAAAATCTAAATTGGAATAATATTTTGTTAAGGGGATATGAAATACTTGGTATAATGAGAAAGATGGAGAATCAAACAGCATGAATAAATTAGGATTGGAATCTTTCTTTAAGAAACCCAGAAGGATGGCCAGTCCATACCCTATGCTAGTATCAGACCCCAGGCACATGTCATTAGTGTTGATTTAAATATGTTTCAAGTTCTTTGGACAATTGATTTCCTTAGAGTGCGAGTTATGAATAATTCTGTTCATGATGTTATTTGGCTGATGGCTCTGCTCTAAACCACAGATCGAATTTGTTGGGAGACATGCTCCCTCTTTTACCTACTGACTCCGTTGGGAGGAGACTGGCTTTAGAGGATTCTCAGTTGGCAACTCCTAGAAGAAGGAATGGCTTAGGATTCAGAAGTCCTGGCTATGCCACTCCTTGGCCACATCATCTATGAAAAGTTGCTTATTGTAGGGGCAAGAAAACTTGTCTCAGGTAGGCAAAAGGGCTCATCTCTAAATGGTTAGGAGGGGAGGGCTTGATTTGGTTTGACTTTGGCCTTTTGTGGGCCCAGTTCTGGAAATCCGTTCTGGATTGCCTTCCTCCCAAAGAATCCAAAGCTGCAGCTAACTCTTCACCATCCTTTTTGCGAGAAGTTTCAGCAAGGGTCTGTAAAGTTAAAAGGACACCTCTTGTAATATTTTGCTAGAGGGTTCAAAATTTATACTTTGTGCCCTTTATTTTTCTCCCTTTTATAGGATATAAGTTTAACCACTGATTAATTTTATTCTAATGGACAGGTGAACATAATTTTCACATGACTTTCGGAGATAATCTGTATAATTTGAAATGAACTGATTTATTATTCCTTCCAGGCAGATAAAAGAGGAGAACTCTAGCAATTTATATCTGGTCTTCTTCACCACATGCCCCTTTGTCATCAAAACACACCCATTAACTTCCTTGTAGTGTATCTGAGTACCATTTTTTGGAACTTGGCCCAGAGTCAAGTTCAAGTGTTCCTCATTGTCTACATATGTAACTAGAGAAAAGTGTTTTCTGGGAATCTTAAAATTCCATTCTATAGTCTAGCTAATCTTTTTATCCCTGTAGATAAATAGAAAAAAATAAAATATCAAACATTGTCTTTATTTTTACGCCTTCATTCAGAGGTTGTACTGTTGACAATATTAAGGAAATCAGGTTACTTTCGAAACATCTGAAAAATTACTTGTTCCTGGGGAATATAAAAATACATGGCTCTTTCAAAAAGAAAGGCTGTATTGTACTATTTCAGTGCTTAAAGTAAAAGTAGATAGACTATCATATCAGCCACCTGACAATAAAGACCTGAAATCATTTTGTGTCCTTATTTTGTAAGTTAAAAGTATGTACACACTGTCACACATTCTTCTTTCTTCTCATCTCAATGACTTTCTTATTCATTTAGTTTACTTTCATTTTTATCATTTAAAAAATATGTCCTCATGTATATTTTCTTGAGTAATATAATGTACCACCCCCACGCCCCCGCCCATCCTAGACACACACATTTATTCTGTCAGGTATTCTGCTGGGACCGCAGGAGAGACAATACGCATCACACAGTGAGGTGAGCTTCCTTCCTAGACACAAGGGAGCAGGGGGTGCCTCTGAAAGCTACTGAGAGGACACTAAGTGAGCTGTTCCTTGAAAAATGAGACTTCACCAGGCACATAAAAGAGAAAAGGGCTTCAGGCAGAGGAAAAGGTAGGAGCAAAACCACAGAAGAGTGATTCTTGAGAATCATCCAATTTGCATTTGTATAAATGTGTGTGTGTGTGTGTGTGTGTGTGTGTGTGTGTGTGTGTGTGTGATCTCATTGTCATCGCTATCATCATCCTCAACACCGTAAGACTGCTAAGGAAGGTTCTGAAAGAACTTAAATGCCGTGCTGGGGAGTGTGGTGGTCTTCATTCTGCAGGCAAGGGAAGTGTCAGACGTTCTAAGGTAATGCCATGTTCTGATTTATCTTTGGGCCACCACTCTGTAGAAGAAGAGAGATCTGGGACAACAGGACACTAGTTACGAGTAATAGTTTATTTATTGCAATAATGCTTCAGGTGCCAAGTGTTAGACTTGGGCAGAGGCAGTAAGTAGTATTTGAGAAGAGAAAAGCAAATTAATGTAACAGGGAAAAGTGGGGTGTGGTGTTTAGCCTGGTGACAGGGTAAAGGGTGAAAGCTAAGGCTGAGGCCAAGATGGTGACAGGGGTGTTGGTGGAGGGGGAAGGCAGATCTTGGGGATGCGGTACGAATGAACTTGCCTTTAAATAGTTTGAATATTTAGGGGGAAAGATGCCATTTCCATTCCACCTGTTTGGGTGCTCTCTCTATCAACTTGTAGCCCCCAAGATTTTTAGTGTGGCTTGCCATACACAAAAATAAAAACTTCACATTGCTCTTTTTTGTTGTGTGTTGTTTTTTTTTTTGAGGCCGAAATGTGCTGTTTCATATTTACAGTGAAATTTACAGTGAAATTGAATAGAATGTTAGGTCAACCCACTTGCAAACAGAAGAGACTAACATAACTACACTTTTTGTTTTTTTGAAGACTCTAGAGCAGTCATTTCCCCTCTCTCGTACTGTTTTATCTTTATAGCCTGAAAACATTCCAGAAATAGCCTTGGCCACAGGTGCCAGCAAATGCCTTCCTTAAAAATAACAATGCAAACTGTTCTGCTTCTTATTGTGGAACTTATCTGTGACAACATATTAGGTCTCAATGAATATTTGTTGAATGAATTATCATCTAAATTATTAAAAAAGAATGGTCAATTCTACAAGCGACTCCTCCTTTTAATTACTCAGCACTGCCACTGTAACAAAATTATCAGGTCAGTTTTGATTTCCAGACTTGTTCTGTACTGTGCTGAAAGTTCATGACTCACAAAAGGTTCGACTCTTATCAGCAACGAAACCACTTATTTTTTAAAAAAATAAAGAACCCTATATTAGATAGAAAGAGGCCTCAAAGATAGTTTTTCATCCCAGAAAACAAGTACTCTTTAAAATTGGTTCTAAATAATGATAGTACCATGCGTTCGGTGGATGATCTTATGTTATGGCAATCCAGTGTCTTTTTCGAGTTAGAATGTAGTAAATAATCAGAAGATAAAAGTTTGAGCTTCTATATAATATGATCATTAGCTGTTTCTTACAATGTTGCAATAAAATTTTCCACGTTATTTTAGTGAGAGCCAGTTGAATCAAGTTACCTGCCCATGAGTAGGCACATCTGAGGCAGGTATAAATCTCGTCCATGATATTTCTTGTGCCTACAGTCCTGACAACTGTTTCTTTCTGAGTTAATATCTTTTCAGACAAATGAGTCACTGGATCAGAACAAACAGCAGCGCCCAGAGGCATGAGGGACCTGGGACGGAGGTGGGACTCAAGTGGCATTTTTGTCCCCATCATGTAAAACCACATTCTGAAAGATGATTTTATTATTCAGAGAAAATTTCAGATTATAGGCAGAGTTAAAGCTTTTGGTGAATTTGAACAACAATTCTGCTCTTTTTAAATTGAGATCATTTATCTTTCAAAAAAAAAAAAAATTCCAACAATGGCTTCCATTTCCTGGGTGCCCGCTATGTGCTGGGCCTGGTGCAACACACTTAGCTTGCACCAACTCATCTTATCTTTTTGTAACAGGATGTTAAATCTGACCTTTCCAGTGTTCTCCAAGTATTTGGCAGAGGCTTCAAAGCTTGAGGACAATGGGTGCTAGACTATCTGTGCAGAACTAGTTCTGCCACCATCACCCATCGCCTATCTCCAGGCAACACAAAAGAAAGTGAAAAAAATCCACTTAGTAAGAGCTGGGCAAAGAGCATTCCTTTAGAGAGAGCACTATGCTATGCTGCCTGCTCCCCTTACTTCCTGCCCACCTCCCAAACCCCACTTACAGGTCAGACTCAACAGAGACAGAATAGAAGCCAATTCAATTCTTTGTCAACATTAAGTCATTATACTTTTCTATAGAAAAGCTCTTCTCTGCCCTTGAGTGAATTTCTGAGTCCACAGCTATTCTTGTTCCTTTCAGATAATTAAATAGTATAATATCAAAATGCCAACCTCACACTTAATTGACAGCATTTCTCCTCCTTAGGTTCTTCCTGCCTCAGGCTGGGAAGACTGCGGTGTGGCTAGGCCAGTGTTAATTCCCTCACCTGGTCTTTCTACTCCTCCCTGACTTACTGTGCTTCTTTGGGATTCAAGGGAAGGAAGGAGAGCTGAGGGCTGAAAAGTGTGGATCTGACTGGGACAGCGATAATCTGCCCACTTAAGCGTGACGATGGCCAAATACTGACTTGTTATCTCCTGCGGCCCCTTCGTGGGGATCTTGGAGACTCCAACTGGGCACAACCAGTTATAATTTTTGGCTTGGCCCCTCTGACGTCTACACGTTGAGATCCCCCATGGGTCAGGATTGCTGTCATACTTGCTTTTTCTCCAGGTGGTTTCTTTCTGTCTTTTAACACATATCAAGGTGGTTCCTTCCACGAGGTGCTCCTTTGGCCCGTGGGAATTACCACCCTTATGGCACCTTTGATACAGTGCATTGGCTCCCACAGTAGCCCCTTCCTCGCTTCCCTCTGCCTTCATGGAAGTTCAGCCGCAGCCTCTGGCTTATGAGCCTTTTATAAAACAGGCATACGGCACCGGTTCACGTGTTCCTATGTGCTCCAGGTTTTCCACTATTTCCTGGATACTCTCCCCATTTGGCCTGAAGCAGGTGAGTTATGGAGGGGAAATCTCTTTTCCTACCCTGCTGGGGGGAGCTGCATAGCACCCATCTTCTCCAGGATACCCTCACTACCAGCCTCTCTAGTGAACCTATAGTCTTTTCTCTTCTATATCTTTTTTTTTTAAGGACTTCATCTTTTTAGAGCAGTTTTAGGTTCACAGAAAAATGAGAGAAATGCACAGGGATTTCTCATTTGCCCCTTGCCCCCACATACGCATGGTCTCCCCATTGTCAACATCCTCCATTGATACATCATTATCGCCCAAGTCCATAGTCTACATCAGGATTCGCTCTTGGTGGTGTACATTCTATGGGTTTTGACAAATGTATAATGACATGTATCCATTAGAATCATATGGACTGGTTTCATTGCCCTAAAAATCCCGTGTGCTCCACCTACTCATCCTTCCCTCTCTCAGACCCTGGCAGCCACTGATCTTTTTACTGTCTCCATAGTTTTACTCTTTATAGAACGTCATATAGTTGGAATCATACGTTATGTAGCCTTTTCAGGTTGGCTTGTTTCACTTAGTAGCATGCACTTAAGGTTCATCCATGTCTTTTCATGGCTTGGTAGCTCATTTCTTTTTAGCACTGAATAATAGTCCATTGTCTGGATGCATCGCAGTTTATTTTTCCATTCCCTCACTGAAGGACATCTTGGTTGCTTTAAGGTTTTGGCAACTATGAATAAAGTTGCTATAAACATCCATATGCAGGTTTTTATGTGGACATGTTTTCAGCTCCTTTGGATGAATACCAGGGAGTGCAATTGCTGGAACGTATGGCGAGAGAATGTTTAGTTTTGTAGGAAGCCACCAACCTGTCTTCCAAAGTGGCTGTAGCGTTTTGTGTGCCACCAGCAATGAGAGTTCTCTTGCTCCATATCCTCTCCAGCAATTGGTGTATTAGTGTTCTGGATCTTGGCTGTTCTAATAGGTATGCAGTTGTATCTCCTTATTGTTTTAAGTTTTGTATGTCTTGAGGAAGAATTGGGTAATAAGGTAACGGGTTTGGAGATAACTCTGCAAGTCTTTCAGAAATGGCCAACAGACAGACTGAGAACGTGGGGATACTGGACACCTGTTGTGCTCAGTTTTGAGTCTGTCCAAACTCTCATTTCATTTAAATTAACTTGTGGATTAGGAGTTATTATTTCCTTTCCTTTTTTTTTTTTTTTTACATATTATGAAACTAAGACAAAAAAAGTTGTCCAAGTATATATGAGTAAGAAATGCCTTCTCATTATTTCTCAGACCCCAATGAGTATTTACAAAGTGTGAGGTGGTGGAAACTGTGACTTGAGTTTGTCATTTAACATTTTTATTGCTATAATGGAAAATCATGTTCTAAAAGACAGCTCTATAAGCACGTCAGATCTGGTCTGTTGAAAGGTTCATAATTTAGCTGAAGTTCTACTTCTTACAAAAACCAAGGCCATATGGACCCTTTGGTTCCTAGAGTTTGGAACAAAGGGTCAGGATACCCTACAATCCCAAAGGTTCATTTCCTTACTGAACTGGTAAATAAGGACATTTAATAAAGTATAAAAGAAGTATATTAATAACATCTCCCAGAACAAGAAAACTGGTTTATGACATTTTCCCCTTTCACTTCTTGCATTGTTCTCGTTTAATGTTGGCATTTGGAGTTTGTTCATTCTCCAGCTAACACTTATGGTACTTACCTAGGGCTGCTGGAACAAAGTAACACAACTTGGATGGCTTAAAACAACAGACATTTATTCTCTTAGAGTTTTGGAGGCCAGAAGTCCAAAATAAAGATGTTGCAGAATGGAGCTGAAAGAAAAGAATTTCAGGATAGAGCAGAGACAGAGGAAGGAGCAGGGGCTTGAGGAAGTTTCCCAGGATGCCACAATGGCACTGATACATCAGGAACATGGTGACAACCACCTCGGCTGTCTATATGCTGCTTTGTACAGAGCCGGCCAAATGAACATTGGTCATAACCGCTCTTGGGTGCCCGTCGTCTTAAGCTGCTCCTGAAGATCACACTGTCGAGTATTATGGAGGTGCATACTAGTAAGTCGTACAGAGCAGAGAGACCTGCGTACCACCCTGCGGCCAGCAGAGTTTGGTGGTCACAGACACCGAAATTCCAGCACCGATGGTTTGTGGCATACCACATTTTCTCAAGAATGACTAAGTTTATTGTCTAAAATGAAAATTACTTCATGTAACTATAATTGCATATTTGTATATAATGCTATTTATATATATTTACGTAAGATTTAACATAGAATAGGTATGAATGTAAAAACTCATTAAATTTAAAAAACTGCAACTCCAGGACAATTCCAAACAAATGCAAATGTGTTTAATGAATCTATAGTTTTGTATAGAAATTCAAGAATAGAGTCTTCTCAATTCATACTAGATAGGTCACTTTTTCTGCCCTCGCAGCCTTGGCAGAGTTTCTATGGCCTCAGGCTCATAGGCGCCTCCACAGCAGCCTCTTCACCCCACGCAGGAGCACTGGGAACTGTCTTCTCTGTCTTTCTCCAGCCGCATGTGTACCTGGTAGAGAGTGGATGCGCCATATGTGTGTGTGCATACAAATGCATATATACACATACGCATGCATACAGACACAAACACATATATGCACCTATGATTGAATTTATTCTTTTAAGAGAAATTTGCCATGGGTAAAGACAAAATTTGACTTTTCAAGCCTTGATAAGCTATGACACCTTGAATGTTATTGAAATTACTAATTTTAAGAGTTAAAACAGCAATATAGCAAGGAATTTTTTGATGACTTAAAAATTTGTGTTATAGTTTATAAATATTTGAGAGGTTTGTCTAGAAAGAGGACTGAATTTGAAACAAGTTCAGCCATGATCAAGACAAACACCGAATTGTAATTAAAACGTGACAAAAAACTTTCTGTATTTAATAAAAGATTCGAAGTCAACACATAACATGATGATAAAAATAAGGCTATTCATATGACTTGGCATTCAGTTGGGTTATTGTGTTGAACCGGAAAACCAAAGTACTAAACCTTTAATTTTCATTTTTTTTAATAGGAGGTACCAGGATCTAGAGGAAACAATTTGGGTCTTATGTAATATTGACATTTTTTTTTTTAAAATCGATATGTAGGAAATTAACTTTTAAGTTTTCTGATGCATAAAATGAGGACAATATTTGTATCATAGTGCAATAAGAACTGAGAGAGTAGTACAAAACACAGTACCATTCAACAAATTTTGTCCTTTGATACCTCGCCCCCTTTCAGATACTGCCTCTGAACTCAGCTTCCTACCAAAATAAGTCTCAAGAGACTTGACCGCATGCCTGGGTTCTCACCTACTCCTTTTTTCTTCACCCAACTCCAATCAGTTCTCTCCTCCTAGCATTCCACAACGATGGCTCCCATCAAGTTCACCAATGACTTCCATTTGTTATCTCATAATCAATGTTTTTGTCCTCAGAGCAGTAATCTCACGGCTAAACACGTGTCCTTCTAGAAACACATTTTTCTCCAGGCTTCTAGGACTTTACAGTTGCCAGAAGACCTCCAACTGCATGATTTACTTTTCTCATCTCTACTTCACTTCTCCTTGGTGGATTTCTAAGTGTGGGAGTGTTCCAGAATTCTGTTCTGAGACCACCTTCTCCTCCTTGCCTAGGCCATGAGGTCATCTCATGCATATGCCAATGACCCTCAGCGTTGTTCTGTCTCTCTAACCTCACATCTTAGCTCCAGAATTACATATGGAGTTGTCCACTTAGAATTCTAGTTGACACCTCAAACTGACCATAACACAAAGCCCAACTCTTTATTCTACTGAACCTCCCCCTGTCTTCATTCCACTGCACTTCCTGACTAACCTTCTCTAGGGGTCTACCTTCCATTTAGTTGTTCAAGCAGAAAGCTAGAACTCATCCTGACTCCATTCCTTTCCTTTCCACATCCAATCCATCAACAGATTCTATCAGGGGTGCTTCAGAATTATCTTGAACCCAACTATTTCTCATCATCTCCATGGCTAAAACTGTAATGTAAACCACTGTTATCACTCATCTGGATTTCTACTTGATGTCTTATCCCATTATCTGTAATGGGAAATGACCTATTTCCATACAGAAGCTAGAGTAACCAACTGAAAGCATAAGTCAGAGACCTTCCAAAAACTCTTATTGCTACTAGAATAAAACACAAACACCTCAGTCTGGCCTGAGTTCTCACAGCACCTGACATCTGACTGTTCTCTACCTGAGTCTTCAGCATTTTCCTCCTCATCCATTCTGATCTGGCTTCAGCCATCATCTTTCAGTTCCTCTAAACCATCCAGTGTAGTTTAAAATTTCTATTTGGCTTATAGAGTAATCGCATAATGATATTAGCAGGACTATAGCAAAAAACTATTATTTCTATGGGAAAAGTTTTTTGTTCTAGACCAGGGTGCCCTGAATATATCTTACCCTGTTGATGGAAGGAGTTATAATCTTCCCCTCTCCTTCCCTTAACCAACAATTTCTCAGCATCAGAGAGCTGATGCTTAGATCCTGTTTTTGTGGTTCCAGAAGTAGAAGCCCTGGTGTGGCAGACTATGATAAGGAGGTGGAGTGGCTCATGAATCTACGTGGATCCTGATGTGTCTTCCCCAATTTCCTTGCTTGTGCTTACTTGCTTCTCTGAATTTCTGTTTCTAGAGCTATGAAGTGGGAATAACAGCATTTCATAGTGATCTTAAGGGAATTAAATGAGATCATGTATACTAGCACTCGCATGGTACTTGGCACATGTACCCAACAAATGGTAGCTGTTATGATGATTGCTATTATTACTGGGATCAAGTGATGTGTTAAAATGCCTGAAATAAATTAAGTGATCAATAGACATTAGTTTCTTCTTTTTCTTTTCTTTTCTTTCTTTCTTTCTTTTCTTTCTTTCTTTCTTTCTTTTCTTTCTTTCTTTTTTTGGACAGCAGAGTTGTTGAGGTGTAACATTTTGCTATTTTACATTTTTATACTTTGGTTTGCCAATTTTAGACCTGAGGGAGCTTAGGGAAGGACAACCAGGAGGGAGGCAAGATATGGGCGGTCTGGGGTCTCATCTATATCTAGTGAGGCTATTTTGATGGAAGAGTAAGTTACGAATAAAAGGATGGCTGATGTGGCAGGAATATGAATAAAGTGGATGTATATGGGCTCCTACTACCTTGTTCAGTGATCCCCGCAAATTTAAAGCTTGTCAAATGCTGCAAAATACTGGAAAACACTTGTCAAGGCTAGAATGGCAGACTGATATACTTCAGCTGATCCTTTGCCTCCACCTAATGGGATAAAGTGGTACTTCATTCTCTTACAAGCCCAGACAATAACGCAGTGGTCTTTAGACCTGTTATCAGTAAAAGGCACGTGTGTGTGTCTATTATTAATCTAAAATACCTAGTATCCATCAGAATTCAGTTAGGATAACTCTAGAGCCTTCCCTATAGGAGTTTTACAGGAAAGTAGAGACAAGGAATTGCGGAAATTTGCTCAGCTATCCAGTGAGTTTTATTGTCTGCATTGTTAGAAGTCAATCACCTATTACATGTTGCCCACACATGGCCCGTCTGAGGCCTCGCGTCGGGTCACCCCGCAGGGAAACGGAATGTTTATGTGGCACGATTGGGAGTCGCGTGGCTCTCACTGGTCTGGGACCCGGGCACGCTCAGATCTCTCGGCGTCTCTTCCAGCGCTCGCTGATCTTCCCGGTCTCCTTCAGCGATGTTCACGCTGTCCCGCTCTGGCCTGCGCTCTGCGGCACCACGATGGCCTTTTTAGGACAACTTTTCTCAGTGCTATCCTTCCATTGGTCAGCAGATGTCAGCAAATCTCAGGGAGTAAAATACACTGTACCAGGATGCTGTACAAAAAATGGATAGTGATTTAGAAACAGAGCCTACGTTGAGTTTGCTAGGGAGTCTTTAAAAAAGGCAGAATGTCAACCTTGAGAAATTCCTTGAGATTTGGGTCTAAATATCAGGTTAAGTTTTTCAGGGGCTCTGTCACTCTGGTACCTATGTAATTTAAGTTCTTTGAGCTACTGCTAACGTATTTGTAAAAATTATTAGCCTTAAACCCTACCTTTCAGGATGAAGTGCAATACAATGTGTTATCTTTCTTTCAAAGTTAGCTGTGGTGCTCTCTAGAAGTAGAGAACAGTGGTTTCCTCTTATCCATGGCTTCAGTTATCTTGTTAACCCAAGTCTGAAAATATTACATGGAAAATTCTGGAAATAAACAATCCGGAAGTTCTAAACTGCACACCATTCTGAGCAGCCTGATGAAATCTCATGAGACTGGCTCCATCTCACCTGGGACGTGATTCATCCCTTTGTCCAGCATCTTCACGCTGTACACACTCCCCTCCCCTTAGTCACTTAGTAGCTCCCTTGGTAATCAGGTTGACTGTCATGGTATCACAGTGTGTACGTTCAAGTCATCCTTATTTTACTTACTAATGGCCCCAAAGCACAAGAGTAGTGATGCTGGCAATTTGATATGCCAAGGGAAGCCACAAAATGTTTCCTTAACTGAAAAGGTGAGTACAGTGCCATCAGACATTTTGGGAGAGACCACGTTTACATAACTTTTATTCTAATATATTGTTATAATTGTTTCTATTTTATTAGTGTTAATTAGTGTTACTGTGCCTAATTTATTAAACTTTACCATAAGTGCGTACGTATAGAGAATACCAGTACGTGTATGGGATTTGGTATTATCTGCAGTTGCAAGCATCCACTGGGGATCTTGGAATGTACTCCTCGCAGGTAAGTGGGGACTACTGTATGAATAAAAAATTTTGGTAAGAGACGTCATTGACAGTCAGCCCCAGTACAGAGAATCCCAAACAAACTCATGAAGTGAGAGCTGTCCTGACTCATTGCTTCTTTCTCAGCTGACACCAGCCCAATTTGTATTAAAAACTTGATTTATAGCCTCTGCATAGACAAAATTGGTACTTTGGGGCTAAGAGAAGAGGGACAAGGTCTTGGTTTGCAGTAAAGTACCTGGTGTCTCCAAGAATTAGGTCTTTTGGAGCATCCTGAGACATTCATTTTGTTGCAGGTACATGAGATGTGGCTCAGCCCTCAGATGGCTCTTGTCCCGGGTGATGGAAGTAAGAGAACCGAGTAGAGATTTTTTCCTTCCAATTTGCCCTGGGGTCAGGAAGTTCTTGTGAAGGTGTCTATTCTACTGAAGTCCGAGTAATTTCTGATGGGCATTCCCTTGCAAGTATCTCAATAATTCAATGTAACATAGCTTCAGTTTATGTCCTCTAACGCGGTGCCCTAAAACTTTAATATATGCACAGCAACTTGGGAATTTCGCTAAAAAACAGATCCTGGTTCAGTAGGTTTAAGGTTGAGTCTGAGATTTTGCATTTTTAATAATCTCCCAGGTGATGCCACTGGTCCATAGACCACATTTTGATATGTAAGGCACTTGGTTTGTTTTGCAAGAGATAATGGAATTACAATAATTTCTCCTCTAATGAATATGCACTTCACAAATAACAAATATGCTTCCTTCTGCTTTGTCTCCTTGCCTCTCTGAATACACTTTGTTTTCCTTTCAATACTGAATCATGGTATAATCTTTCTGAAGACATTTTACACGGCAATTAAATCTGGCACATGTAGTACCAACACTGCACATAATCCAGTTGAAGTGATGACAGCAGCAACAGCTGTGAACAAGTTTGCACATGCAGGCAATGACAACTAGGTCACGTTGATGCCGGAGGACAGCAGTTTTAAGGTGCTTTGGATCATAAGATGTATTTCAATTTCAGAGATGTTCAGAGATGTTAAAATGTGAGAAAAAATGTGTATCTTGGAATAATGCAAAATGGAAAGTAGCCTATTCTCTCTGTTTCTTATACTTCCCTCTTTCTTATTCTTTCTTTGCTCTTAACTTGAAAAACATTATCAGGCGTTGATTTAAGCTACTGTCTCCTGCAAATTGGCTTTGCTTTTGGAGGGTGAGTTCTCTACCCCATCCGGCCCCACAAGGCCCCGCGTAAGTGGTCAGGGGCAGCTCTCACTTTATGAACTCATCTGAGGTTCTCTGTTCTGGGGCCGACAGTCACCCTCCAGCCGCGCCGTTCGTCCTCTTCCCTAGAAGTCTCTGGGGGCTCCGCAAGTTATCACCCCTTCCAGATACCTTTTTAGCTTGGCCATACCTTCCATGAGCTGGCAAAGCCAGTGTGCTGTGGGCATGCTGGTAATGGACTGAGCTTAGCACAAGACGGGTGCTTAGAAAATGTCTGTCGAATGCTTTGGAGTGATAAACTATCATTGGTCGATGATGCCTGAAATTCTTGAGTTATGAAAGATGCATTTGATCTCAGGAGACTGTAGACTGCATAAGTACTTCATATCAGCTTGAAGTGAGGTTAGGTGGCAATTTCTATTTGAGAACAATTATGCTAGAAATTTGTCTTTCCAATTCACATGTGATCAACCCTTGACCTAGAGTGGAATATCATCGGAAAGAAGGGACAGGATAAATAAACACACAATGATCTACAGTTCCCAAAATATTTTCCATGTAAAATCATTTACGTTTCCAGAGATTAATAAGTGTGCCAAAAACTGACTCTGCCTGTCATGTGAAGTAAGCATACACCTCCGTTTACCTCTCACAGAACTCAACTATAACACCTGTGTGGTACACATAGCAAATAAGTTTGGGAAATTCTGACATAAGCCAGTTAAGCAGATTTCTTTACTGCGCAAACCTGGGTTGTCTTTATTAAGTGTCGTGCACCTTTAAGAGGGGCCCATTTGTGTTTCCCAAACAATTTAAGATTTTTTTTTCCTTCCGAGAACATCCTGAGAGAGATGTGCTTTGTTCCCATGTAGCCTGTGTCCCCACATGTAGCCTAGGTGGGTATGACATTTCTCTCATCTCACCTGGAAATCGTGCCTTTTTTTTTTTTTTTTTTTTTTGACAACTGTCATGTCCAGATAAAAACAGCCTGTCAGTTCATGGTGACTAACTCGGCCGATCTGATGGGTGGCTATAAATGGTTACTGCTTCTAGTTTACTAATTATACCAGGCTTGCTCTTTGTTTCTGTTGAATGATTCATGTGACAATAATTCATGCAATAATATAATAAGGTTAACTTTTCCCCCTGAAACTCAGCTTGATAAACCAAGAAGGGGACAGGGAATATAAGAAATGAAGCAGCTCATAATTGCACAGAGATGAGCTGCTACATTCAGCACCGCTGGAAAGTTCATCTTGAACAGATTCAAAATTTCAAGATGTTCCTCTAACACTAAATGAGAAATCAGAAGAAGGAAAACCAAGAGATTTGTTAGAAAACATATTGAGAAATAATCAACGCTTTCAGGATAGCATTTGCTCAGATATAGATTACCAGACTTTCTACATTTTAAACACTGGTCCATGTCTAATAAAGTATATTAGGTTTTTGCAGTGTAACAAAGTATCATAAACATAGAGGCTTAAAAGAACACTACTGATTGGGTCATAGTATCTGTAAGTCAGAAGTGCATGCAGGGCTCAACTGAATCCTCAGTTCAGGGTCTTGCGAGACTGTAATCAAGTATCAACTGGGGCTGGGGTCTCATGTGAGGCTTGAGGGCTCCTTTCAAGCTCATGAGGCTGTGGGAAGAATTAATTTCCTATAGCTGTAGAATTCATGAAGGCTGCATCTTCAAGGCCTGTCAGGGAACCTATCTGGCCTTGAATCTCTGTGACTTCTTTTTAAGGGTTCATCTGATTAGATCGAGAATATCTAGGATTATCTTTCTTTTTATTAATTCAAAGTCAACGATTAGGGACTTTCATTATGTCTGTAAGATTCCTTCTGCCATATAAAGCAATAATTATGGGAGTGATATTCCATTATAGTCACAAATCCTGCTCACATTCAAGAGGAAGAGATAATAAAGGGCATCTACATGGGGGAAGGAATCTTGAAATCTGTCTCAGAATTCTGCTGACCATATGAAGTAACACACATCTCCTTTGTTCCTCTCTGAACTCAACTATAAAACCTGGCAGGATACAAGACAGCTATTTGAGAACTCGGAAAAATAAATATCAGTGGGCAGATCGAGGAGGAACACCAGAAGTCTAAGTACAATCAAACCAGCAAATATAAACAAGACTCAGTCTCAACATAATACTCAAAATGTCCAGGATACAAAGCCAAATTACTTGGCATATAAGAACTACACAAATCTTCACTCCTATAGGAAAAGACAATCAACAGACATCAACGATAAGATGGCACAACATGGAATTTTCTGATGAGGACTTTAAAGCGGCTATCATTGGGAAATGTGTAAATGAGTATACTCGAACGCTATTGCAACTTTGCATCCAATTTCGTCTTTTTCTAGTTTCTTAAGGGGGAAGTTGGGGTAATTGATTCAAGAAATTCCATTCTTCTAGTGTGTAACATTTAGTACTGAAAATTTCCCCAAGTACTGCTTTAAAAGCACCCCACAAATTTGGATACATTCAGTTTTGCTCAGTTGAAGATATTTCTAATTTAAAAAAAATTTTTTAAAATTCATTTAAAATTTATGAGCTTATTATTCAGTTTTCATCATCCAAACACTTGTGATATTCCAGAGGGTTTTCCACAAACGATTTTTAACTTAATTCCACTGTGATCATAGAATATCCTCTGTATAGCTTGAACATTTAAAAATCTATTGTAATTTGTTTGGTAGCCCAGAATATAGTCTGTCTTGGTAAACGCTCTGTGTACACTTGAACATAGTGTGTGCTTTGCTACTATCAGGTGGAATATTTTGTAAATGTCAATAATGTCAAGTTGGTTAATAGAGACTTTCAAATCTTCTGTAGGCTTGCTGATTTTCTTTCTACTTGTGCTGTTGATGATCTAGAGGTCATTATTAAAATTGCTGATTAAAATTTTGGATTTGTTTATTTCTCTGTGTAGTTTTGTCAGGTTTTGCTGTGTTGTGCCTCTCTGTTATTAATACTGCCATAGTGTATCATTTTCTGTCCTTTTACTTTTGACCTACCCGTGTCTTTACATGTAAAGCACATTTCTTATAGATAGCATTCAAGGGGTCTTGGTTTTTTATTCAACCTGAAAATCCCTACCTTTTAATCAGAGGTGGTTAGATAATTTCATGTAATGTGATAATAGGTATAGATAGGTTTACGTTTACTATTTTACTGTGCGTTTTCTATCTGTTCCATCTGTTCTTTTTCCAATTTTTCCCATCTTTTAGATAAACTGATATTTTTATGATCCATTTATTCTTCTTTGTTGACTTATTAGCCATAAATTTTTGTTTTGTTATTTTAATAGCTGCAAAGATATAGCGTATGGAGCGTATGGTGTACAATGTATAGCACAACTCTAACTCTCTTGCTGTAAGTGATAATCGACCACTTCATACATAGTAAAAACCCTAGAACAGAATATTCCCGTTTCCTCCCTCCCAGTGCAGCTCACCCAGTTTGTTTTCTGTCTTTCAGAAATCACTATTCTTCGTGGCCTGAGAGCCAGTGTCTTGAAAACTGTTGTTTCATACATTTTGCTGTTTTTCTTTGTGTATATTCATTTCAGGCAGCGGGCAAAAATTTGCCTTTGTTACTCCATCTAAGGTAAAAGCACAGTTCCTCAACCAAGGCACCTTTAGCATGTATATTGAATAACCACAAGTGTTTTGCTGATGGGAGAGGCATTGAGCAGTTAAAGGCCACAGAGTCAGTCCATCCCTGAAACATGATGCTGTCTCCTGGTGGAGCAGCATGCGCTTTCAAGTCTTTGCAAGACAAATTTTAGTGGAAACTTTTCAACATAGCCAGACGCTTGGCTCTAATTATATTTTAAATGCTAATAGAAATTACAATCACAATTATGCTAATCTCTGCATTTAGTGCCTACTCTTGTAAGCAATTACAGTCAATAAGCTCAATTTATAAGTTGGAATTTATTAAATCTAGCCACTTAAATACACCTCTGGTTTAGGCAGACTGCCTCTAACCTTTATGCCTAAAGCTATTTACTTTAAGGA
Organism: Eonycteris spelaea; assembly: GCA_003508835.1. Taxonomy (NCBI): domain Eukaryota; kingdom Metazoa; phylum Chordata; class Mammalia; order Chiroptera; family Pteropodidae; genus Eonycteris; species Eonycteris spelaea. The sequence continues at coordinate 4,381,852 of PUFA01000043.1, read as the reverse complement.
TGTCCTAATAAGACATAAGTACTCAAAAAGGCTTCTCATCTTTATTTTTCCTTTGATAAAACAGAAAAGGAAAACATGCCTGGAGTAAGATTTTTGGCCTATCTATTAGATAACGAGGATTCTGTGAAGCTCTTCAAAAATAGTTCAGAGAATGTTTTCTGAAGAAACTGCCCAGCTCTGGCTCAGAGTCTGTGTAAGAACTTTAAAGACATTGATGAGAAAAAACCTCATATCCTGGATGGCGGCAAGTAAGAGAGTTGCCAGCACAGATAGGCTGTGGAAGACAGTTAAGACAGGAAACGAAACATACATTGGATCTCTTTATATTTACTTTTTATACATTCATTTGAGCATCCATAAAATGCAGATGTTACTTGAATTTAGAATTAGATTTAGGCAAGATTTTAATTCAAGTGTAAATTATTCTCTTTGGTAAAATGAGAGATGCAATTGAGATGGTTTTGCAGGCACTTGCTTTTTCCAAGAGTTTATGAATCTCTGATCCTTAAGCCCAGGTCTTCTAAGGCTCCAGGACCTTGCGCTGGCTGGGCTTCCTAGAACCCACCTTGTGGTGCCCAAAAAGGCCCCCCACAGTGGAGGTGGGCTTCTACTAGTGTTTGATTTTCCCTTCTAGTTGCCAACATTTACTTTTTCTGTGGCCCAATTCCATAAGATACGATTTCCCACAGCTAATCTGATCAACTAATACAAGGAAGTTATTCTTTCTATCAGGAGTGCTCGTGGGGTGCAAACAGGTGGTACTTCAGATATTCACTGGGGTGAAGGAAGAAAATAATAGAACTCTTATTTGTTTTTGATTCATTCTTTTCATATTTATATTTCATTTTATAATATGTGCAATATATTAATTTAAATATATACGCTTATGATTAAATATATATATTCCTAAGCTTTTCCTAATTGTGTAAATCTCCTCTCTCTATATTCTATTAATTTATCTCTTTGAAAACATCTCTTTTAGAGCTTTGTAACCTGTTGCACTTGGGGTTGCTAACTCTCTAGGCTTGCCGCTTACCTGTCATCTTAGGCTTTCCATTGGCCATCATCTTGGGACTTGCATTCTTCTGTCTTACATTGGTTCATCTGTTTCCTGGATCTCTTGTCTCTCTTTTTTCTGGGTATATTTCTGGTGTATCTAGCTTCTGAGAGCTTCTAATTGCTTGCTGAGAAAAAAGTAAAAGGAAGGTAGATTCTTAAAGACCTTGTATCTGAAAATAGCTTTCGTATACCTTCACAATTAATTGATAATTTGGCTGGATATAGAAATCACTTTTCCTCAGAAATTTCAAGGCATTGCTTGTCTTCTAGCTTTCAGTTGCTGTTGAAAAATCTGATACCACTCTGATTCTCCTTTGTATAAACCTGTTTTATTTTTATTTTTATATTAGAAACTTATAAGATTTTCTCCACACTTCGCCTCCAAAAGTAAACACCATTTGACTTCTAATATTGTAGCTTTTTTTGTGAACATTATATCATAGAATCCGTACTTTTTTTGTGTCTGACTTCCTTTACTTAACATCATGTTTGTGAGACTCAGCACACACACAGCACTAATTATTCTGTCTCATTGCCATGTGAAATTCTATTGAGAAAATTAATTACAATTTTGGCATCTCAAATGTTTAGTAGATCATCTCATTTTGCTTCATGGATCCAATATTACCTTTTCTTGCTAAGAATATTAATATTAATATTAATTTAATTTTTTCTTACCCCCTCTATCATCTTGTTTCCTCTGAGTTAGTACTTTAAAACATTGGTTTGTTTAAGTCTTTGTATTTTATTTTATATGATTTCCTCCAATGTCTGATGATTTTGACTTTCTGCTCATATTTATGTAAGTGCTAAAAGGCTGATTGCTGGAGCTCTGTGCCCATGGGTGGTCTTTGTTGTATGATCTTGCTGCCCTGTTTTCTTTGAGGAGGTCCCTAATGTTAATAGCTTTAGTTTTTCCCTACCTGTCTTGAGTTGGTCATATTCCACAGAGAATAAGCTGAGCCAAGGTTTAGTTCTAACTGGCAGTGTTCTGGGAGCCAGCTGAGGGCAGAGGCTAGAGAAGCTCTACATTGGTACATGACCCTATTTTCAGTATGGCTTGCCCCTCAATGGATTTTCCCGTCTCTTGTCCAGAGACCTTCTACTTTACCCTCTTCAGAGAATACGCCTCCAATCTTCTCCTGGTGAGATACCACGGAATCTCAGCAAACTACCTGATTGCTGACACAGACAAGCTGGGATTAGAAAGTTTCACTGAATACTCACACATAAGTGGTCCTTCACCTAGTGTTGTGCGAGGGGTCCCTCCATCACATGCATGATGCTTTCAATACCAGAACAAAGAGGGCAATTCAAGATGGAGATATTATTAGTACGTGAAATAAATTAAACATTAAGGACTCTGAATTGGGCAATTCTTTAAGCAGGCAGCCTCAAACCTACCATTTCACCTTCCTCATCAAGGCCTGTCAGAGTACCATTTCTGGTGATGTTCTCAAACACCCCTAAACTTTCTTTCTTGACTCTTTTAATGTTTCTCTTCAGATCTACACCACACTCCTCTCACCTCGACTTGAAGAGATTCCAAAGGAACACTGGCTGCAAAGCAAAAACTTTTTTCATATTTTAATACAAATACTTACAAATAATTGTCATCTTGGGCTGATAATGAAAAAATGCACAGGACAGATAATTTTGATATGTATTTTTTAAGAGTTAAAAATAGCGGGATAATAGATGAACTATCTATCTAACCCTTTTAAAAGATAAAGAATGTTTTGCCATTATGGTGATGTATACCCTGCCTTTTTTTTCCCCCATGTCATTGATTTTTGTTTGCAGAGTTCACCCAAGTTCAAATTTGACCACTTTCTCCTAACCCTGCCATGCATTTTCTTAGTTGTTGTTGTAATTTCATTAGTTGTTCTAGAGGTTGGAAACAACTGATGCTCTAAAAGTGATATCTGATGATGGAACTTGCAAGGGACAATTACGGTTAACTTCACATCAAAATTAGAATGAAGTGGTATACACATATACAAAGGAGTATTATTCAGTCATGAGAAAGAAGGAAATCCCACCATTTGCAACAACATGGTTGAAACTTGATGGCGTTATACTAAGTGAGATAAGTCAGAGAAAAATAAATACTGTATTATGTCCTTTATATGTAAATCTTAAAAAGCTAAACTCAAAAAGAGTAGAATGGTGGTTAGCAGGGGTTTGGAGGGTAGGGGAATTAGGAAAATGTCATTTAAGGGCATAAACTAGCATCTAGTAGATAAATAAGTCTTGGATATCTAATGCATAGTATAGTGATTATAGTTAACAATACTTTATTATAAACTTCCAAGTTTCTGAGAGACTAGATTTAGTTTCAACTGTAAAAATGAATGATAATTATGTGACCTCATAGAGGTGTTAGTTAATACTACAGTGGTAAGCATATTGCAACATATAAATGTATCAAATCAACACATTGTATACCTTAAACTTACGCAATGTTATACATCAGTTATATCTCATAATAATGATAGTGATAATATTAGAATGGAGAGAGAAAAACTGGGTGTGCAAATGTTAACCCTCTCCAGTCTCCTCTAATATTAGAAATGGCCAATATGGAAGAGTTGATTTTTTTTTCAATCTAGGTGGCCAAAAATGAGTACAACTGAAGAACCACTTCCACTGGGAGTACTAGAGAAAGCCATAACCAGACACTTCTCATGAGAACGTCATAAGGAAAAGGGAGGGTCATGACCTGACCAAATGAAGTTGGAAATGCTCAGGCAGTGTGAGATGCATTTGCGTTCCCTTCATCACATTAACAAATGCACAAATCAGGCTTCCCATTTCCAAAAGCTGAGAGCTGGCCATTTTTACCTGGAATGTTGTCACTTCAGGTGTGAAATACTTTGTTTGTTTGTTTGTTTGTTTTTTTACAGATCATGAGACATTTTAGAACTTGAAAAGTTTTGACACCTACCGGACAATCCTGGTTGATGTACATTCCAGAAGACTGAGGTAAAATTGTCCTTTTGACTGAGTATACAACGAAGGGAAAAAATACTGGCAATCAAAAAAAAAAATTGAATCTTGGCCAGTTAATAATGCAGTCTATTGGTTTGCGCCTGAGACATTGAATCGGAGTAGTGGCCATTTCCAAAAAGATTATCTGTGCCTGAAGGAAATACATAACCTTTCTCCCAGTTTGTCTTTTAAAGCTGGGTTCCCTTGGGGTCACCTCTTTATACCAGCAGCATTACTTCAAATTAGTCTCCATTCATAAATTATCTCTGGTGCAGTCTCCCCGGGAAAACTTAAAAGCCTGTTTCACCAGAGGGGAGCCTGCTGCCAAGCGGTTGGCCTGGGAGAATGGCAGTAATTAAATGATGATAATATTTAGGATCTTGCAGGTATAACAAAGGCTCCTTTCTTTGTCTCAGGTGGGGACATGTCCACGCATTGCCTCTGTCTGGGAAAGGAGGTAGGCAAGGGAGCAATGAAACCATGGTGGGGGTGTGAGAAAGGGGACTTGGAGAGTGCACTTGCGGGGGAGGGGAGGCTGACTTCTGAGTTCTGGAGGAGAGAGGATGCTGGGAGGGAGACAAATTTAATATTACTATTCATCAGAGATGGGCCTGTGGCATTTCAGCCTAAGCTAGATTAGAAGAGGTGAGAGATGAAATGGAGCCATGTTCTTCGTTAAATGGTTCATTGTCCACGGAAGGAGGGACAGGGAAGGGTGCCCGGTTTGCAGGGATTGGGTAAAGGAAAGCGGAATATAAAGAATTGCCATTGGGATGGTTTATTGTAATGAGTTTCTCACTGTGCACTTGGCTGGAGATGTGAGACTGCTAAAGCTCTCAGCAGAACCTTGCGTCACAGTGTTGCAGTGGTGGGAAGATGGAAATCTGAGTCCTAATAACCAGCCTTTCCTCTCTCCAGTTGTGTAATCTCATGTATATTGCTAAATGATTAGCCATGCATCCAGGAAGGAAGCTGGCCCGGCCAGCCAGCCCACCCGCCATGTGCTCGGACAGAGGGACACCTGCCCAGTCTCTGGGCCTGGGCACTCTAGCACCCACACTGTACTTGTGTCATGATTTGAGCAGATCCAGACATTGGTGTGATGGATGCATCCGGGAATCTAATAAATAAGTAAATTCACCTACTTCCTTCAGCTAAAGCAATTCCATCTGTTCCACCCACAAAGAGGATAAATGGACTGCACAGCTCAGGGCTCAGGGCCAGGGTTCCAAACACAGGGAAGTGGCCTGTGTTACTCATTCATCACTGCCCAAACTGGACAGGTTCCATCCAGGAAGCCTGAATCCCAGGTCACCCGCTTCCTCTCTCTCTCTTCTTCTTCTTCTTCTTTTCTTCTCTCTCTCTCTCTCTCTCTCTCTCTCTCTCTCTCTCTCTCTCTCTCTCTCTCTTTCTCTTGCCCTTTCGCTCTTGTTCTGGGTCTCTCTCTAGGATTTCACTCTGGCTAAGACAATTCAGACCTTAGAAAGCCATGGTGCGGTGACCAAGTTGCTGTGTGCCGCATTTGTTAAAATGCTCTGTTTTGGAGTTGAGCGTGTGAAGGGCAGTGGGAGGAGAAAAGAGGAAAGAAATGAAGACAGAGCATCTTTTCTTATTGAGGGAAAGCAAGTTTGACCTGGGATAGGCATCAGATCCAGCACGGTTTACTTTTTAGGTGGGTATAGGAAAAAGAAGTCAGGAAATGCCACCGCAGGAGGACAAGGCTAGAGATGGAAAAGCATAGGGAAGAGAACAAGACAGGGGTTCTTCTCTCTGCTTCCAGTGTTATTGTTTGCTTTTTGTTGTTGTTGTTTATAAATCTAACGCATCTTCATGAATGAAAACTTAGAAAATACAGAAGAGTCTCAGGAAGAAAATTAAAATAATGCTAAAATTCAAGGATAAATGCCATTAACTTTTTGGAGAATTTTATTATTTGGTATGACCTTATAGCCTATGTTTTTCTTTTAATAATTATTTTGTGGGCATTTTCCAAAAAATATTGCAAAATCTCAAAAAATATGTTTTAAAATTAACTAATTCATTTTATTATATGGATAAGTATAGGTTTTGAAAGCATTTCCTAATGCTAGCACTAGGTTTGTAATTTTTCCTATTATAAAAAAGTCTCCAATGAACACTTTTGGGCATATATGTATATGGAATATTTTCTAGAAATGTATTCTTAGGAGTAGAATTATTAAATTAATGCTTGATATTCTTCCAAAATTCCTAGCAAGCAGAAAGTTTTTGGAAAACAGTCTTAGCATTACAAATAGGAGGCTCAAATATCTTAGCTTTGCAACAGATAGCACCTCGTATACCAAATGCAAAAATGTGTGTGTGTGTGTGTGTGTGTGTGTGTGTGTGTGTGTGTGGTGGGGGCGGGGAGAGAGAGAGTTGTGAGACATTGTATTGTTGTTGTTTAAGCCAGTCAGTTTGTGGTCCTTTGTTATGGCAGCCAGAGGACACTAATGCACTCACCATCACCCAGAAGCTCAGACCTTCTAACCTCAGAAAAACTCTTTGTCCTCTTCATACCTCTGCTCTATACAGAAAGGCCAACCAGAGTCATGCCTATTTGTAGTTGGGGAGACTATGTCCCAGAAAGATGAAATGATTTATTTGAAATTGCTTTCTTATGATTTTTTTTTTTTAAAGAGTGAGGCAGAGAAAAGTTAACTCTGGCAACATGTTCACCTCACATGCAATTCTCCTGATCACCTTATACTTTATCCTTGGGCTGCCTTGCTTTTGGAGGTAGAATAGCCACAAATGAGTCACAGATCAGGGGATGTCGAAGAGTCACACCAAGCTAAGTCTCATGAGAATATTGAAGAACCCATTTGTGTACAACCTGGATGCCAGGCAATGCCAAAGAATGCTTTGAATTTTGGGGGGAAAAGTGTATTTTTCACCCTGAATTCCCTGAATTTCCAAGGTCTTGTGGAAATATCTGGATCAGAATCGCATTTTAAGTGCCCAATTGTGAGGAACTAAGACATACAAGGTTCTGAGAACAACCGACAAGGTACGGAGAACAGGAGTCAAGAGTTGCATCTGGATTTCTAGCTCCACTCTCACCGGGGATATGACCTCAGACAAGACACATTAACACTTCTGGGTCTCATCTCTAACTGGGATGATCACCACGAAATTCCAGAGGGTTCCAATGGAATAATGCACATGGAAGTGCTTTATAAAGGGAAAAGTCCCTAAGTAACACACGTGGTGGGGTCTTAGGTATGAAAAGAGGACAGTTCAGAGTTCCAAGTCAGCATTGCACCTGGGAACACCCTGGTGTTGACTGCTGAGTTTACTTGGAGAAAGGGCTGGAGGGCAACCCCTTCTCAGGAGCTCTGAAGTAGATTTCCGATTTGGAGGTAACAGACTAAGAAAAGGATTCAGAGAGAGCCAAAATCTTTTTATTTTTATTTTCAAAAATGTTCCTTTTCTGAGGAGAGAACTCATGGCTGTAGGAGTATGTGATTACTCCATTCTTCTTTAGAAAAAGTAGGGATGTGGTGGGGAGCTCAGGTAGGATGGTAGGGAGGAGAGGAGCTGGGATTCCTTGAAAGAAGTATAAGCAACAGACCTTGAGACCTGTATTCATCAAATAATGAAATAAAATAAAGTAAAATAAAAACAATTTCCTCATCCAGACTCCACCAACTTACTGAACGCCTGGCCATGCCCCTTCAGAACCTAGCAGGCAGCCTTTCTGCGACTCCTTTTTTCCCCCACAAGGCTTCGCTTGTGTTTGAGGTGGAGGGGGAGGGAGAGATGACACTAGAGTATATAGTGTCATTTGCCTCATATGAGTCCCCTCCTTCCTGGAGCTCTGTATACCCATAAAAGGCACGAATGCCAGAGTGGCACTGTGAGGGAATCAGGCTGCTGCTGCCACTACCCCAACCCCTTCCCCCAGGAAGACGTGCAGGAAAGAATCTGATCACAAAGGGATCAGCCTGCCAAGCTTTGTGTGTTTGTTGGAGAGTTAGAAGGATGCAGGCTGGAGGTGGAGTGGTCAGGGGAAGGGAAAGGGGAAGGAAGGTGAGAGGATTATGACTCATTCTAAAAGAATTGGGTTGTCTGACTATATATTCTTAGGGGTTGGGAAAGCAAATGAAAATGACAGCAAATTTAGCTAATAAAGAACATTGATTTCCTTTATGCAGCACAGCCAAATGCATTTAGCTTCGACTTAAATAGTGCCAGCAACTATATTTCAGTTCTTGTAATGAAACTCTCTTTTTAGGTCACCTTTAAAATGTCTTAGCTGTCATTTTAAGAAGCCACATTCAGAAACAGTGTCTCAATTCAGCAAGACCTGTCTGCCTGTTAATTATTCTACTAATATGCATTTCTTCCTTCCTTTTTCAGAGAAGTAGAGAGAAAAAGACAGAGACTCATTCTTCTAGTGCTGTTTTATTGTCTTGTGCTTATAGCACTACTGTATATATATGATCCCTTCTCTGTAAGTCTGCCTCTAGGCCTACCTGTCCACCAACCATTCAGTCAAGCCCAGTAATGGTATTTATCAGTAGCAGGAAAGCAACAAAAAAGATCAAGAAGTGTATTTTTCTTTGTTAGCTCCCCTGGCTGCCCTACATTATAATTATCATTTCATACTGCCTCTATATTCCTTTAATCTGACTTTAGGTGTCAGTACAGAAAGCAAATGGTATTTTACTCTCATATGTCTTAATGTTAAAATGTATATAGAGTGTGCGAACCAACAATTATCAGGAACTGAAGAATATTTTATCCAAACTAGTAATTATTGTCATATTTAGTCTCACGTAGGAAAATTTCAATATCCCTCCGCCATGGAAGCTGTCTAGGAAACACATCTCAAGGGTTTGAGAAATTCTCATGTCATGAGTGTTCCTGGCTTCCTGCTATTTTCTCCCTCCTGTTCCTCTCCACCCCCATCCTAATGAATATTCAGCCTGCATCCTTCAACCAGGATTTTGAATAGGATGCTTCCTGTTTTTCTATTAAAGATTAACTGTTGTGCTGGGTAAAGGGGATTGTTTGGTAAGATCTTGCAGCTGGGACTTCCTGTTTATTTTTTATTCTGACCCTGGTTCTGGGGACAACATATATCCTACAGTTTCAGATAATACCTTGTGTATTTCAATGCTCTGTTAGTCCTGACTCTGTATTACAAATAGATATACAAACCTATTACCTCTTCCATCTCACTGTGAGAAATTCAAAGGCAGACACTAGGTCATATTAATTTCTCTTTTCTAATGCCCAACATAGTGCCCAGAACAGTGTGGCAGTTCAATAAAATTTGTTGAATGGATGAAAAGGCATAATGATGATAAATTCCTGAGAGGTAGTCATAACCATCTATCTTTGTCCTTAGGCTATAAAAGGATAAAGAGAGATGAGGATTCATTTGTGCCTATTGTGTGCACCTTTTGGCAAAGTAATGATTTCCTAGGCATGTTGTGGCATTACTTATTGGGTCCCAGAATTGGGTTTTATTCTTCTATTTTTTCCAACAGTTAATTTTACCATATTTTTCTCAAGTGCTTAGTAGCTGCTATAGCTTTACCTGGTTTTAGGGGCTCCACGGATCATGGTTGTTGTTCCTTGTTTGCTGTGTGCCTCAGAAGTCCGTCACTGAGGATGTTTTGTGACTCCTTGGTAGTTGCTACCTGAGTAGACAGGGATGTTCTGAAAAATTAATTCACAGGCAGGGGATGGTTTGTCACTTTACAGAGAATTTTGAACAAAAGCATGTTTGGAAGTATGATTTTACCAAAGCTGTTTATAAATGTGTAGATATTTGCCATTTAAAGCATGTCGATTTTTGATCTATGATGTGGGCTTCATGTGATTGGCCATGAGGAAATGTCTAGAAACCCCTTCACAATTAAAAGGAGATCCATGAGTTTCTTCCCTGAAGATCTTATGATGTTTTGCATTTGCCACCTGGGGGAAGATATATAAACACCTTGGTATTTCCTTTGGACTTATTTTTAAAGGTTGCAAATGTACTATATAAACATTGTTTCGTGAATCCTTAACCAAGCCTGGGAAATAGTAAATACAGTTAACATTTACTAAAACCTTTCAATAGCTTCCTCTGGCCCCAGGGATAAATTGTTCCACAGCCAGCCTCCACTCTCTAAGCACTTTCTCAAGCACTAACAGCCAGTTACACTAAATTTCTAGCCTCCTATGCACTCTCTTGCCTTCAGCCCTTTGTGTCATGTTTCCTTTTCCAGGGATGTTCCTCCTCACTCTTCCTTCCCTCACTCTAGTCCTGCTTTGACTTGAGATACTTAAAGTTACCTCCTTGATACAGCTTCCTGATTCCTGCTCCAGGTTACGTCCCCTTGCTGTTTGCTTCCTCATAGGAGCTGCAAAGAGAAATTAAGAGCTTACAGTGCATACATTTTCAAAGAGTACTCACAACTTTTTAAGTTATTTTAGACATAAATAAGAAATGTTTGAGCTCAGGCCTGTCTTCTTTGTGATAATCCATGTGCTTCTATTTATGTATTTGAGTTGATGTCCTGTCAAAAGTTGCTGCCAAAACTGCATTTTAGAGGATGCAGGAAGAGCTTGTCAAATATCTTGACTTGTAGTTTGGATGGTTTAGTTTTGTCATATTACCTTGGCTATCCAAGGAAAAAATAAATCATACCTGAATCCTTGACTTCTTCTTCTGGATAGTTTAACATAATATTAGCAGTTTCACTATAATTCAAATTCCATTATTAAGAAGATTATATGACTTTTCTGATTATATTAGAACCTCCTATTATGTAATATTATTTAAAATATGTAGTTAGTATGCTGAGAGGCTTAGAAGCCCTTTGGTTATATAAGCTGCCTTGTGATAGTATTATTTTAATCACATTAAATATTTCTTATTCTTTTTTTTCTAATTAAAATTATTGGGGTGACAGGTTAATAAAATCAAGTGTATAATTCGACAATATGTTGTATATATATTGCATTGTATGTTCACCACCCAAAGTTAGTAGTCCTTCCGTCACCAAATATTTGACCCCTTGAACCCCTTCCTACTTCCCCACTCCTTGCCTTCTCTCTGGTAACCACTAATCCACTGTCTGTATCCATTAGTCTCTGTTTGCCATGTTTGTTTGCTGCTTTCAGTTTTATATCCCTCATATATGTGGTTTCAATTTTATCTGTCCAACTTTGCATAGCATGATTATCTCGAAAATCCCTTCACGTTGTTGCAAATGGCAGTATTTCATCTTTTCTTATGGCTGAGTAATGATCTATTGTGTATATGCACCACAGCTCCTTTATCCAGTCATCTATCACAGGACACTTCAGTTGCTTCTATGTCCTGGCCACCGTGAATAACGCTGCAATGAATATTGGGGTGGGTATATCTTTGAAGATAAATGTTTTCAGGTTTTTTGAGTAAATACCCAGAAGAAGGATTGCTGAGTTATGTGGTAATTATATTCTTAGTTTTTTGAAGAACCTCTATCCTGTTTTCCTTAGTGGCTGTACCAATTTTCATTCCCTTCAGCAGTGTATGAGGATTCCTTTTTCCCCACAACCTCTCAACACTCGTTATTACTTGTCTTGTTGATGATAGTCATTCTATCAGATATGAGGAGATCTCATTGTGTTTTGATTTGTATCCCTAATAGCTAGTAAAGTTGAGCATCTTTTCATATGTCTGTTGGCCATTTGTACGCTTTCATAGGAGAAGTGTCTATTCTGGTCCTCTGCCCATTTTTAAATTGGATTGTTTTTTTTATTGTTGAGTTGTATGGTTCTTTATATATTTTGAATATTAGGCCCTTATCAGAGGCATTGTTTGCAAATATATTCTCCCATTTGGATGGATGCCTCTTTGCCTTGTTGACAGCTTCTTCTGTTGTGCAGAAGATTTTTTGCTATTCTTAATAATAAGCAGAGTAACAGAATGGTCAAGAGAACAGATTCTAAAGAAGACCATGCCACTCATAATATTTAAATTAATATCTCTGTGGCTTAGTTTATCTATGTAATGGAAATTGACAATAGTACTAACTTTATAGAATTACTATGGGGGTTAAATGATATGCATATAAAGAGTTTAGGTATATATAGCACAAGATGTGCCCTCAATAATATATTATATATATTATATATATTATATACATAATATATTATATATTATGTATTATATATAATATATAATTATAATGTATATTATGTTATTATATATTATATATTCTAACTATATTATACTTAATTGTATATTATATATAACATTATATAATATATTATATTATATATACACCCCTTTACATTTCCTGATGATGTAGTTTAGCCATTTCCTTTCTTAGATTGATCACGTGTAGGTACCCCAAAATTACAGCAATTACAGAACAGTGAGTTCCAGATTTATCTAATTTTCCTTTCTATCGTGCTAGGAAGCTGACCTAAATTCTCAGGCCACATAAGTCTCATGAGTTCCTTGAGGGTAAGAAGTATAGCTTCCTCATTTTGAACCCCCTTCTACCTATAGCTTCGTGTGTGGCGTAAGACGTCTCTGCCATTTGCTTCGTTATGGTGTCTTCTTTCTGTTTTCTCATCCATTTTGGCATGGTGAACTCTCTCCCTCACTGGCCCATGTCCTGATTTATCTAATATCCTCAGGCCAGCTGTGTCTTCCTATAGGTACTCAAGAAATGTTGGGAGGGCCTGCAGGTGACAAAGGGAATAGTTGAGAAAATAACTGCCTTCTTTTAATCTTAATTTACTTTTTTATTTTATCGACTTGAAAAAAGTCTGAGGAAGACTGAGCACAATTTTTAAATTAACTAAGTAACTAATCTCTCTTAAGATCTGATTAAGAATCCAGTTTCTATTTCAAGGGACAGCTTAAGTCTGTGATCCTTATTTTATTGATGAGTTATGGGCTAGCAAATGTATCAGCTGGTATTCAAGCTAAGTCTATCAAATGGAATGATGAACGGAAAGATGTTTTAAGAGTTCTGTCAGGAGTTCTCAAATAGGTTTTTTGGATATCTTTGGTTTTACTCGATTAGAGGAGTGGTAGACACATTTTCAGAGGCACTCCTATGGGTACAGGCACAAGAGAAAGCCCACACTGATACATGTGGGTTTTATTATTTTCTATCTGTGTTTCAAGAACACACATCCTGTAAAAAATAAACAAAAAATGAATGAACAAGATCAGCATCTTATTTTGCCACTTAGCCATCAAAAATGGCTTCTGATTCTGAATGGTTAACTTTTTAGAAGCTCATCCCAAGCCCAGGCCTCCACACCCCTCTCATCATCTGTCTGTCTCTCATCAGTTATCATAGAAGTATCATAGAATGACATTGCTCTGGGAGTAATGGATTCTAATTTTCCTCTGCCATTTACTATTTTGTGAAAAGAATTGAGGAGGAAGCAAATTAAGTCAGCTATTTATTCCATATTTCTCTAGTGCTGGGTCTCAATTTCCCATCTGTCTGTTAAAGAACTTGCACTTCACTGGACAAAGCTTAAGCACCCTCAGAGTTATACTACTTTTTCATCTACCTGAAGAAAAAACTGAAGGAGATCTCAAGAATTTGTAATATTTTATGGAAAAGGGCATTCTATTCCTTTAAAATTCTATTCTGTAAGGACTATTACAAATCCATCCCTTAGAAATATTTGACTTGGGTACTGTTATTTAATTAGATAGCAAAGTTGTGGGCATTATGATTTATTATATGATAACTGCCTCATTTGCTCAACTCTGAGTTTTTTTAATTCATCCTGGAAACCATTATAATCAAGTTAATAGGAAAAGGAGATCTCTGAACTCAGTGTACTTGGCAGTTCCTGAAAACAGCCCAGAGTTAGTAACAGGATGCAGCCCAGGTAAAACCTATGCAAACAGGAGAGGTGAGGACCCCTTTGGAATGCTCTACCCATCCTCTTCCACTTAGTTGTTTCTGTGCAAGTCACTATCTCAGCACCATGTCCTTTTAAGATAAATCATTGTCAGAATACTTCTGTTATAGCACATTTGGAGACAGAATGTTTTACAAGTATATCAAGATGCAATTAATTTGTCTCTAGCCTAAAGTATGTTTTATAATATGTATAAGCCATGTATAAGTGCTTGATTCAGAGTTTGTAGATTCTGATGATATGAGGGGAATCCATAATGTTTAAACAAAAGATTTGATCCAAATTGCAACTTGCAACTAAATCACTTCTTTAGAAACTGCTTCATCCATTACAATATGTCTGATTTGTTTACTGGAGATATCCAACGGCTAATGAAAATAGTCAACACAAATGGAGTTTTCACTATTAACCATTGGTAAAATGAGGATTAGAAAATTTTTCTGCTTTGCAGGTAGCTATAATGGTTAATGGAGGTAATCTGTGTAAAGAATTTTGAAGAATTTTGGCATAAAATGGCTCTCAAAAAATTAGATAGTATTATTGTCATCATTAATAAATAAGCTTGAATCTATGATCAGTGCTAGACATGTGTAAACTTATGTCTCAAGAAGTTACAACTGTCCACTGTGCTCTAATATTTTGACAGAATCTGCAGAAACATTTATCTTCCATTCTTTTCTCTCTTAGTACCTTAATTTAAGGAAACCATTTGGTTTAAATATCTAACAGGGACCTCTTGGCAAGGTCTAAAATTGTGTTTTCTATTATTACAGAAACAGTTTTCTATGGGCCATTTTTAGTCTCAAAAAAAAAAAAAAAACCAAGTGTTTTATAACTCTTTAAGATATGCATTGAGACTTAGACAATTACCAAGAGAGAAGCAAGGATTATAGAAAAGCATGTCAATAAAATGGCACACGAAATACAGAAACAGATATATTTGAAAATGGAAATATCTAGAACATCTGCAGTGAGAGACTTCAGGAAACTGGAGGGACCCATCTTCAAAACCAGCGGTTTCTGAAGAAGGTAGGTCATTCCTCTTGGAGCCTTGACCTGTGTCCCAGATATGACTTCTGTCCCTCCAGCACGGTGAGCCAGGTAACAGGGACCTTCGCTTTAATTCTACAGTTTTAGCTCAATCATAGCCCTTCCTGTGACCTTCACCTCTGACCTGAATATGACCACCCTCCTTATGCCCTTGCAAACGTCTGTTAGCACCAATAATACTACTGTCCTTATTTAATGAAGTTTAGTTTCTTTCATGGTGAAGACACTTGTTATTCATCTTTATATTTCTGTACTTAAAACAGTGTCTTGTATTTAGTATGTGCTCAACAAATGTATTAAATGAATGAATAAAATAAAAGTAAAATTAGATTAATGGGTTTTAGTGGAAGTGCTGACATTAAACGTTTGATTGCAAAGGCATTCATTTCAAAGACTTCTATCTTGAATTATTATACTTCTAGCTGGATGATACAGCCTCTACCAGAACAACTAGATAAGAAACCAGACTGTCCTGACCCATGAAGTTCCCTTTTTTGAAACCCCTGAGTAACCTAGATAACTGACCACTTTAGTGATCCCATTTGCCCCTTCCCACACCTTAATTCTGGCCTTTATACTTTAAATTCATCAGTAAAGAGTGAACCTTCGAAACCCTAGACCACCCCCTCTCAGACCCTAATAAAGGCAGAGCCCCAAGTTCACATTCCCTCATACCTGTGACCTTGTTGTGTGGCCTTTGGTCATGCCATGTGTCCTCCAGGAACTGTGAGTAATAAATCTTGTTCTTTCGAGTTTTATAATGGTTTTTGGTTAGGTGCATCTTGCAATCATAAGAACCATAAGGGCTGGTCCAGCCCAACATTGACTCTGGGAGTGTCTTTGGGGGCTCACCACAAGTTGTATCGGTCCCAGGCAAGGGCCTCAGGCATTCGAAACCAGTAGCATCACTATTAACAAGCTGAGACCCACACAACAATGCTATAAGACATTATCTGGGCACCTGATATCAATTAGATACCCAGTAAATGATGAACAATAACATTTTATTGCAATGCATGACATGTCTCAACAAGTATCTGAAATACTATTTTAGGTGGAAAGTTTAGCCTTATCCACCATATTTTTAAAAAGTTATTGAGCAACGAAAGCCTAAATATAAAGTTGAGTTTTTCTGCATGTTATAATCTCCAGAATATGCTCCTGAACATATTTCCTTTACAAAATAATTTTATTTTTCCTCTTATGAAAATGTTAGATGTTAATTAGAATAATTTTTAAAATACAGAAAAAAAATCATGGCTAGTTCTATTGTCCAGAAATAAATGTATCAATATATATTGTTTCAGTCTCTTTTTCTATGCAAGAGTATTTTCTTTTTAACATGGTGGCAATTTGTTCATTCATTTAACAAATGCTTACTACACACCAGGACTGTGCTTCTACTCTGTATACTGTAATTATATAGAGAGTATAATTTTGTATCTTTTTTTTTAGTTAATAGAATAACAAACATTTGCCATTATTATTAAAAATGTTTTGTAAATGTAATTATGATTTATTTACTTAGCATCTTTCTATTGGACAATTTAGGTCCTTTTTAATATTATAATGCTGCAGTAATGCTTTGGATGTTTAGGAAAGATTTCCAGGATGGATTTACTGAGGGGAAAGCAATGAACAGTTTAAGACTTTTGATACATTCACCAACTTCCTTTTCAAAATGAGGTACAAATAAACTGAATGGAAAGTTGACTAATATGTAAAACTATGAAAAAGTATTGAAATATATAGAAAATGTTTTCTATATATAGAATATAGAAAAATAGAGTAAAAACAAGTATATCTCAATATCAAGGCTTGAGGGACAAAACAATGACAAACAGGGAAGAGATGCCCTTCAACCCAACTTAGTTGCTCAAATACTTGAAATTCATTTGAAGTCGCCAGCTTGTCTGGAGGATGTGACCATTCTCAGAAAGAGCAGGAAGGGTCTAGATGAGGCGCCTTGTTCCTAATCCAGTGTCTCCTAAAAGCACAGAACCTTGGTAATTTAAGCAAGCTGTCTCTTTGGTATGCCTAGAAGCGCCTAAAACCATGACAAAGTGAGGACAAATATAGCAGATTGTACACACACAAGAGTTTCATGTAACAAGTAAAACCAAGATTTCTTTAAAGGCTTAGAGTTTCTTTCATGTTAAATATACTTACTTATTTTTGGATAGGAGGAGCTCCAGGCAGAAGCAAGCAGTGTAATATCATCTTGTATTGTCTTGTCTTCAAGTAAATTAGCCAGGAATTTGATTCATTTTTAGCCATGACATTCCAGGAAGACTTTAAGCTGACTATAGGGAATTAATACTTTCTGAAAGTAATTTTGGCCCAAAGCAACACAGACATCTGAGGCAGAAGATGCAGACATTTCATTAATGTCGCAACGCAATTACATTCTCTCTCTCGCTCTCTCTCATCTGATATATGATATACACATTTGAAAACTTAGGGGACTTCAGTGATATTTCAAGATTTTCCTTACAACTGATAACTGAGTAGAAAGCTCAGACATTGGCCCTCAGTTAAACTGTTAGAGCATTTACCTGTTCATAAAGGTTAAAAATTTAGATGTCTTGTAAATGATAGACTTATCATCTCTAAACTGGTTGCAAGTGTTCTATACATGAGGTCACAGTTTTAATCCCTATATAACACAGTTAATTGCACTGTTATTCTGCTTTATAACCAGACTACCCTGTCCTCCATGGAATTGTGTGTGTGAGAGAGTAAGAGGAGGTAGTCCCAGGGAAAAAAAGAAGCATGGAAGTAAAAAGATTTTTTTTTTATTAATCCACTAGTATGTGCCATTCATTTTATAAGGAAGACCAGATAGAAGACTAATGATAGATCACTCACTACAAATTCATTACCAGCATTGGAGGAAAGAATTGCCTTAATAATAGAGTAATGGTATGTTTACGTGTATGAAGGACAGTTTATTTCAAATTATAATATAGAAAAACACTGTATACAAATAAAAACATATTATCATTAACCACTATCAGCTTAGATGCCTTATTTCTTATCTAGCTATTTCACTCATTGATTTAATAAATATTTTTGAAGCCCCTGTCATGTGCCAAGTTCATTCATGAAAGGTTAATTTCTTTTCTCCAGAGAGGGCTATATGACACCATCTTAACAAATCATAAAACCAACCCAAACCATGGTAGATTATCTGAACTAGTAGTTACTTGGGTATCTCAATATGTGGGTCTCTTGCTCAGGGAGCAACTGCATTGGTGTACTAGCAATCTATACAAGGTAATTGATTCTCTGGGGATAAAGAAGGCCAAGTGAAATGAGTGAGAGAAAAAGAAAGAAGGCCGGATATGGGGACTTAAAGAACCTAACATTTCAGGGACATCAGAGGAGAAGCCATTGAAGATGGCTTAAAAGGATAATGAAAACCTAATCATTTTTTTTTTCTTTAAATCAAACCAAAATTTTGCCATTAGAAATGGAGGAGGAATTCTTTTTCTGAAAGAGCATGTGGACAGATATGACTTTTCCTGGGGACTCTGTCTCTAGAAATCAGTGTCTCTCTTCTGTCTTAAAGAGACTTCTCCAATAGAACCTTAGTTCAAATGTGGACATCAGGCACATTAGTTCCTGTAGTATGGCTGAGACAAGGCCACCATATTTTCATACAGCATTTCTATTTCAAAGAAAGCTGCTCTCAACCTCTCTCTCCATCTACAGTAATAAATGCGGTGGGTGACGTTCACTCGGGCCATGTGGGTAAAATGTAGTCACAAACACACGGACTGAAATAACTGGTAGAACCTGTACGACATGTTAAATTCTATCTCGTACACAAAGAGAATAATTTCTTTTTGGAAATTAAGTTTATTTTTTTTTTCTGTTATGAGAGTAAAACATGCTCATTATACAAAGTTTAGGGAAATTTCAGGATTTCTGAGACAAAGATGACATTCCAAATACAAACACTTGGCTTTTTTCTCTGCCAAGTTCTTAGTGAAATGATGAAACGATGGAATTGTAAAAATTCTATAGATTACTAAAGACTGGAGAAAGAACCTGCCCTGTTGGGAGAAAATTCTTTGTGGCTTTCCTGCATTTTTGTGCACCTGTGAGCAGAGGCACCGACTGCATTTGTTCTGAACTATCTTTTCCCAGCTGTTTGTATAGCAGACAGTCTTGGAAGATAGAGATAATGTCTCCCCAAAGAACAAAGCGTAGACATGTTTACTGCCCATCATAAAATATTTGAATTCATTAAACTGAGAGTTCCTCTCCTATAACTCAATCGCCTGTTTGTGAAGGAGACACCTGGCCCTCTCATGTCACCCTGGGATTTGAGACTTGGAGAATAAATGCAAGCTACTGCTATTGCTGTAATAAAATTCTTTGTCTCTGACTCAGGAATCTCATGTCTTCTGTCAACATCCATGAAACTGTTACAGGTTAACCTGTTGATTTGCTGGGAGAGTAAAATCTCAGATGCTTTACAGTACTTGACAGTTCTTTTGACATGGATGGAATGCCAACACAGATATGGCTCTCTGGAAGTGGAAGGATGAGGATGTCCAAGATTAATAAAAGGGATCTGAGGGAAGTCCGTGGGAATCACTAGTGAACTTATTGAATGCTATTTTTTTTTTTTTTTACTAATACCTAGTTCCAACTTGCTTTCAATTTATTTAGTTTTTTTTTTCTGTTTTAGATTCTTGAGTGGCATTCATAGTCATTTTCAATATTTTTAAATAATAAAAGCATTAAGACTAAGTACGTCTTCCCCCAAATCCAAGAGCAGCATCTGCCCCACTGGAAATGGCCATGGAAGTTCCCTCAGCTGGCCCAACAGGGAGGAAGGAAGAAAAACAGCTGGAGTTTAGTAGCTTGCCGAGAAGATTCTCCCTATACTCTGTTGGCTCATGGGGTAGCATCAGACTCCAGAAAAGTTTAAGGGATTCCAGACGGAAGGGACCATTGCTTGGCTTATTGGGAATTAGCTGTGGACTCTAGAAGCCTCATAAAAGAAGTATCATGTATATATGTGTGCAATGTCCGGAGGTGCAGTGAGTAGGTGGGCGGGCCTGAATGCAGCCCCTCAGCATGATGGGTGGCAGATGAGGGTCCCCCTCTACCAGGATGTGGTTGAGCATGGAAGTCCCAGTGGACTTCAGTTGAGAAGAATGCAGAGTAGATGGAATTTGAGACTAGAACCTGTGGTGGGACCACAGACATCAGCAGCAGATGCCATGGCATGATGATGCCCATCGCCAAGTGCATCCACGTGCACTGCAGCGGAGGCCAGGGTATCAGAAGAGCACACAAATCTCCTGTGTAAGAGAGAAGAAGAGGAAGGAGGACAATCTTTAATATGCATTGCCTGAGTTTAAATCTTGAAGTGATCCTACTTTAAACCAAAAGTAACAGAGATACTGAATTGAAATGGGGTCATTGGGCTAACTTTGGTTTTATTTCAGACAAGGAGAGAGTTACATGTTTGAATGCCTGAGATATAGGTTTAAAACTGCTGTATCTTAAACAAGTTCTGAATCCTGTTTCTTCCTGTCTGTTTTAGGACAATATTTTTGCCGCCTATATCTCTGGTACCTTCAGCCTCTGTCTACTGGCTGCTCTGGGTTAGTCATGCTTCTGCAATTCATTACATTGCTCACCAGGAAACCCTTTCCTTGACCTCTAATGTCCCTTAAGCTACATCTGGATTGCTTATTTCTCCTACCTAAATTTCCTATAAACATACTCAGTATCTTTACTTATTCAATTCCTGTTTATTTCTAAAGTCACTGTCTTGACTTCGGTCACCATTTTACAGCCATTGAGCTTATAAAATTCAGAAAAGAAGAATTGTTTCTTTTCAGTTCCCCCATCCTCTCATCTCTCTGTAATGTATTAATGTTGACCAAGCTCTCACTCTTTTTCAGATTCTTCCCTTTTAAAATTCTTTTTTATTCTACTTTATCTTAAGTTAAACATTTTCCCAATCCTAACTTTCTATGGGCCTGGTTAATTTCAGACACTGAAGTTCCCTTCCTAGGTTTACTTATTCAAGTTGGATGTTACATTGAATTGCTCCTATTAATTTTTAAAGGTAAAGTAACAAATTACTGTTGCAAAATCTAGTTGGTGGCCCAGGTACACTGCCACCAAACTAAAGAGCTGGTGTCTGATACTCTTTCTGTGTAGAGTGAGAAAGTACTAAATCACCCCAGCGATTTGTGCTCTCTGGCAGACACAATCTGATTTATGTCGCATATATTTGCATGAATTAGTCTCATTTTCTTTCTTCCTGCTTAACAATCTCTAAAGTAAGATCTCCCAGCCTTTGTGAACATGGTAACCAGAAGGCTGAGCTGTGGTGACCATCTGACACTGGGGAGTGTCGTGGCCTGCAATTTGCCATGGTGATGACCGCAAGGGGATTTACTAGACTATGGATGCAGAGACGGCTAGACCCTTGTTTGCTCCACAAGGAGACTATATTTCAGGGCCCTTACTCACTTTCGTAGGGACATCAGATATTTGGGGAGTCCGAACACCAAATCTGCTGTAGTCCTCTGTTCCCTGATTTGGAAAGGGTGTTAGATGTAATGTAATGTCATTTGTTTGCTTTTTGTTTTTGTTTTAAACTACATTTTAGAGTCAAATAGAAACAAATGTATGTGCTCCCGGAAATGACTTCAGATCATGTTTTCTTAAGGTACCGCTGGTGAAGCTGGAGGATACTATTCAGAAATGTGGCTTAGCAAATGCAAAAACATGGGGCTGGGGGACCAAACCCCTCCATGGCATGTTTCCTTGGTGGACCTAAATATTTGTTTCTATCCATTTCTGAGTATTTTAAAATGAAATATTTTCTCCAGGCCCTTCTGTGGTTTCTGCAAATCTTCTTAAACTCAAGTAGTAGTGTTTTCTTTTTGATATAGTAAAAGGCCTGTTGAAGAATAAGGTACTGAAAGAAAGATATAAACTATAGAGGACTCGATAGGATCCCTGAACTGCTGTCTCTTATTCACCATCTTCTCTGTCACTTTGTGTTGTATTGTAAGTAGTAGGTGATATCAGTTAGGTATCACATCTTAGCGACCTAGAAGAAAAAGCATTCGTTTTACTCATGACATTATTGGCCAGTCAGGCTGTTCCTGTTGATCTGCACCATGTTCGCTCATATATCTGTGCCTAGTGGGTAAAGTGGCTGGGGCCTGGATTAGCTGGGAGGGCTTCAGTGACCTGTGTGGTTGTGGGCTGGCTGTAAGCCGTGATGGAATCACACAGGCTAGGTCAGGCTTGTTTTCACTGAGGCTGGACAAGAGTCCAAGAATGAGTGAAGAAATGAGGTTCAGAACTGGCCCAACACCATTTCCACCTCATTCTATTGATCAAAGGAAATCACAAGGCCAGCCTAGACTCAGAAAATGGAAAAACAGGCCCCACTCCTGGATGTGAGGAGGAACAGAGTCACATTGCAAAGGAGGAGGAGATGGATACAGGCAGGGGAGAAGAAACCAAGGAAAATTAATGTACCACAGTGATATTTTTAATTGCTTATTATTAAAAAAAAAAAAAAAAAAAACTGCCAACAGACATGCCCAAACACTGTGCACCAAAAGATTTGCTGAGCATTGAGATTCACTACAAGATCTGATAACATGTGACTAAGACAAAATCTTCACAGTATTTCAGAAGAATATAGCACAATTCTGACTTATGAGTTAAACCAAAGGGTCTTCCTGAAAGGAAGAGGACATCACAGTGAACCTTCTGAAAATAAGCGTTGTTGAAAATTCCTTTATTTTGAATAGCTTCTCCTTTATACAAATTATACGTTAGTAGTTTTTCACATAAACATGGCCTGCTATCTGGGAGGTAACCTGGAGGTTATCTAGTCTAACGATTTTCAAATCTGTTCGGTTCTGTGAGCCCTGACGTTTCCGTGAAGGTGTCCAGGAGGGCCCCTCCTGCTGGGAGGAGGTACAGGATGGACATAGGGGACAGAGTTGGCATGTGAAACCCTTGGGAAGGTCTGGGTCAGAACTGTGGGCCCTCCACATGTGCACCTTCTGAGAGCATTGATTGTATCTTACTCATTGTTGTCTCTTTGGAACCCTGCACAGTGCTCCAACCTTAATATTTTTACTTATTAAGGAAATGAATGAATATAAGACAATGTATGGCGCAGTAAATACAGACTCTGGTCCTGATTCACTATGAATGGGCTCTCTGACCTTGGGCAAGTCTCATCACTTTTCCAGGCTTCAGTTTCCCTATGGATATCAGTAGATAAAATGAAATGGTGTTTCCAGCTCTGCAATCCCATGGTTCCTGGTGTTGGGTTGAGCCAGGACCTGACCCACTTTCCAGCCTCTGCAACGGAGATGAGGAAGAGTCCCTCTCTCACGGTTGGATAGAGCCTTACCTTGACAGGGCCACAGCTGAGAGCCTAACCTGCTCAGAGCCTGATCCTTTCACTTGGGAGTGGAGACGTGTGGCGTCAACCCTTTAATGTCCTGAGGGCCACGTGAGGTGACTGTGCTGGGATGAAAATCTTTCTGTAAGGGGTATTTGCAGGCTTACAGCGACTGACACTGAGCAGTTTCACACAGTCTAACTGCTATTTGCATAAAATGTTCCCATAATGCAGGGCATTGTGCCTTTTCTGCCAAGAAAAAAAAAAAAACTGCTTTAACAAAAAGCCTCACAATGATGGGAAAATGGATGTTAACATTTCTGCCTGACTGATAATCTCTGATGTTACCCTTGGGAAGCCCCAGCTTTCAGAATGATTTATTTGTCAGGCTTTGGAGGGTTCTACTCCTATAATGGGTTATCTGGCAAATGCAGCAATGGGCAGTGGAGGGAGGATCAGAGCTGGGAGCAAACTGAGGAGAGTTTTAATGTTTTCCGGAGATTTTATTTGTTTTTGATTTCTGAGGTGAAATTTTCATTTCAAACAAAGGAAGAACAAAAAGGGACAAAGAAGCAGTGGGCTTTTTTTGTTTGTTTTGTTTTTCTTTATATGTCCTTTTCTTTAGTGCCAAACTCTGAAATTGAATGTTCGGCCCTCAGGGGTGAAGCTGCGGGTGAGGTTTTTCTGGCTTTTCTGTCATATCTTTGGTTTTATATTTCTTTGGTGTACAGAAACCTTGTAGAGACATTATGAGAGAATTCACACAACGAGATCTTGCCAAAGGCTGGAGCAAAATCTGGTTTTGTTGTACACAGCAGGCATTGTGAGTAGGAGATGCTGAAAGGCCAGGGTCCATGGCTCCTTTCCCAGGGGGACACAGGACACTGTGTATGGTGGTTATCTGCTTTCTTTTTGCTCTTGTCTTTGAAAATTATCTGACCTGTGTTAAGGCCCCTGTGTGTTTCTCTGTAATGTCCACGCATAGAATAGCTTTCTTTCCACTGGCTCTTTAAAATCTTCCATTATTCTGAGAAAACTATCGAACATATTGCCTAGAATTTGATCCCAGGGTTCAAATCAGTATCCTTTAGCCATAGTGCTAACTCGTGGTCTCTCCTGAGTTCTTGGAGTTGTACGGAGCCCTCGTGGTGTAGGCGAAGGTCTGCTGCCTGCTCAGCAGATATGTATTAACGGACACATCTGAGATAGGCGCTCTGGTGCAGAGCACATGGTTTCATCTCTCACCGAATCTGCAATGCAAGAGGAAGAAAAATTAACAGTATACGATACATCATAAGGCTGCTTGCAATTAAATATGAGGGAGTGGAAGAAATAGTAATACATGCTGAGTGTGATATCTTAAGATTATCTGAATCAAGGAGAATTGAAATTTTATGGTTATGTCAATAGAGTATATCTTTATATCTATAACCGCAAAAATGTGGGGTAACCTAGCAGACAGCTCAGAGTTGGGACTTCAGTAAACCCACTGGCAACACTCTCCGACCTTGAGCTTGTCCCACACATAAAAGGTTTTCATTCCAGTAGGGAAAAAATGACTAAGATGACCTCCATCTGAGGGATATGGTATCGAATAAGTCAATTCAAGGGAAATTCTTTGGGGAGCCTTATACATTCTTCGTGACGGCAATTGCTGCAGCTCCCCTTCTGATTTGCCATGAGACAGTATTTGGGGATAAGGCTTTGGCACAGAAAATACAATTAGAATCTCTCTTGCAAGAAGTGTAATTACAAGAGGCTTTCAATTGACAGTGGTTGACAAGATTGCCACCAGCACATTAGAAAATCAGTGGCAAACACACTTCCCAACATCAGGGAGCTGCGATGGCTTCCCTTTAATTGACAACCAGGGAGAAACGTGTAACTACTTGTGGTTTACCTAATATTGGCTTATATATTTCTTTACAGGCTAACAACGTAGTTTCTAACCTCTCTCTGCCTTCCTTCTGCCAGCTCTCTACAGAGGAGATTAAATTTAATTTTATTCATTAACACTCTATCTAGGAAATTTAAATGGATCACTTTGAGGACCAAAAAAAAGGTCCCTACTCAAGAGTAGATAAATGAAAGAAGTAAAATATGATTCATAAAATTGTTCCCCTGTGGTGGTAACAACCCTCTGCTGAATTAGAGAGAGACGTGACTTTAAAGTTTCTCTCTCCACACTTTTAAAAGTCACCATGGTGTGTGTGTTTGTGTGTATGCGTGCAGTCCTAAATAAAAATGAGAATTTGAAATTGGCTTTATAATTTTTTTAAAAGTGTGTTTTAGTCTCCCAATTGGCTCCTAGAAGTAAAACTCTTGACACTAGTTTGTTTTTTAGTTGGACTCTATGAAATTGACATTTTGTGAGACAAAAACTGAATATCAGTCATTTCTTGAGGGTAAACCTAATACATTTAAACCTAATACAGCTAAAAGCCTGATGTTTGCTTGTGCATTGTGATTTCAGGAGTTCTGCAAAGGACTGGTAAGCTTTAAATTAGACAATGCCTCCTATTTCATAAATAAAAATAATAACTATATAATAACATATAATGAACAGTACATAGATAAGTAATTGAAAAGAACAATGTATACTCCTATTTGGAATAAAGTACAAATGACCAACATTGGAGTCTTTCCTTTGAGCTAAACAAGGCGAGCAAGGAGCAGGACAAAGCAGCTAAACGGGGATGGTGAGCAGAGATGGAGGCACACAGAGAGGGAGGCCTGTCCAAGCGGAGTCTCTGTATCACCTTTGCCAACCCTTTGGCGCTTACCTTTCTGAAAGGTCATCTTTCCAATTATAGTCAGTGTAATGGCTGAGGAAGGGCATTCTCAGATCAACACAGATTTACTGGATCCTCACTGGTCTCTGCTGGGGACAGGCTGGACTGCTCCTCATCCAAACTCACCACTACTACGCCATGACTGGTCTTACATAGCCATTTGGGTTGCGGTTGAAAGCTTGAGGTACAAATGGGCAATAGTCAGACCATATATAAAAATAGAGCTCTGCCTCACCCACTGCAGCAACCTGCCCAGGAAGCCAGCCTGCTATGTCGGAGTTTTAGGAAGTCAAACTATTATCTCTAGTAATAACCCAGGAAGCCAAACTATAACTTCTATAAATAATCAGGCCCAAATGTCCAGGACTTGATTAATAACTGACAGCTTCTCTATTTTTTTTTTTTTTTTTTGCTTTTGTGTCCAACTTAGGACCAACCAGAGAAAGCCAAACATTCACTCCTAACCAATCACATAAGATGTCCCCCTCTTAGTTAGCCTGCCTGCAGCTTTCCATGCTAACAGCCTGCAACCGAGGCCCACCTGAAGGCTTCCAGTGTTCTGCTACAAAGCTCCTCCACTCCTCTGCCTACTTTCCAGTCTCTGCTAAAACACAAGTGACTGTGGCTGGCTCCCTTGCTGTGGCAAGCTCTGATAAATAGCCTTTGCTTTTCTCATTTGGTGGTCTTTATTCATTTCCACAAAGTACTGCCTATCTCCATCACCCATGATTCTGAATATTTGCCTCACATCTTAAAAGAAACTGCCTCCATTAGCTACTTTTTCTGATGTTAGGCCTCTGCCAGTTCTCCAGCACTGGGGGTTCTGGCCCCTCTGGGCCAACACATACCACAGACAGAGGCAGGAGGGCTGCCTCAAAGCTATTTAACTACCTTCCTTCCACTGCGTCTCCTGAGCATCTTCGTGTCATATAGGAGGTGCCAAAGCTAAGGTGGGAAAGCAGAGAAAGCCCCTTTTCACTTTTGGGCTTCATTTTACTCAGATGGAGGTTCCTAAATAATCCTCTCTCCACCCAGGTTCAGTACAAAGGGGAGGATGCAGATGATGGCTTCTACATTCCTTACCTTCTCTTTCTGTCTCTTGTTTCTTCCCCAAACCATCCTGGACTAGGAGGGTTGGGCTTCAGGCTTTTTGCTTCTTTCAGTACATCATATTGTCCTTCTAGGCTAGAGACATACTTCACAGACCAGACAGCCTCCACTCTATGAAGGAAAGTCCCCTGACTCGGTTCTTCACATGTCTGAGGACAAAATTTAGAAAATCTTATCTCCTTCAATGAATTTTGATTTTCAAGTCTACTGTCTTGCTTCCAAATACCATTTTGAATGTTAAAAGCTGAATGTTTACTTTCTTTCTGTTAACTTTCTTTGTATTCTGCTATAATTGTCCTAGTGTCTATATATATACATATATATAAACATATATAAGATATGACTCTATCAACTGATACATATTAAGACACTTCCACACTGGTGAGTGACTAGCTGCTGCTCTAAGCCCCTTTGATGTCTGACCACTCACTCTTCTCTCAGATGGCTCAGGGGAGGTAACACCTAGCACACCAGGGGCTCCCAGCACTCTGTCATCTGTACACCTGGCCTGGACTGTTGTGGTTGGCTGGTGGCTGGTATGTACATCATCATTGTTGTTGACTACATCATCATTGTTGTTGTTGTTATTATTATTATTACTATTATTTGGAGAACACACAGGATTATTAAATTTAATTCTCAAAGGATCAATATATAGAAGATTGAATGAGTGAAAACAGCAGCTATTACATAAGCTTCATAAGGAGATTGTTTACTCACTGAAAACTTATTATAAAGAAAAACTCTACTCTGACTTTTTTTTATAGGCTGCTGAAGTAAATTTCTCTTGTTTTTATTGCTAACCATTTTGTTTTTGTTTTTGTGATTGATTGATTAAAGTTTACTATTAGTTTCAAGTATACAGTACATTGGTTAGACATTGGTTAGACATTATATAGCTTATAAAACGATCTCCCTAATTGCTCTTTCTCTCCTCTGGCTCTCCGCCCAGCCAATACATTAGTGCTAACTGCATTCCCTAGGCCATGCTCCCCATCCCTGTGACCATCTTTCAATTACTAATTTGTATTTCTTTAATCCTTCACATCTTTCTCCCAGTCCCCCAAACCCTCTTCTTTCTGTCAGTCACCAGATTGTCTTCTATATTTGTGAGTTTGTCTTTGATTAGTCTGTTTGTTTTGCTTTTTTAGATTCTGCATATAAGTGAAATCATATGGTATTTATCTCTTTCTGTCTGACTTATTTCACTTAGCATAATAACCTCTAGTCCATCCATGTTGTTGTAAATGGTAGGATTTCATTTTTTTTCATGGCTGAGTAATATTGCCTTGTATATACGAACTGTAACTTCTTTATCCAATTGTCCATTGACAGGCATTTAGGTTGCTTCCATATTTGGCTATTGTAAATTGTGTTACCATGAACATATGAACATAGGGTGCATAGATCTTTATGAATTATTGTTTTGGTTGTCTTTGGATAAATACCCAGAAGTGCAATTGCTGAGTCTAAAGGTATGTCCATTCTTAATTTTTTTTTTCAGTAGAAAAGAAAAGTTTTATTAGAAGGGAAAGTACACTCCTAGAAGTAGAAGCGTGTCTGAGCAAGCGAAGTGTGGCTCAAAAGGCCCATTCTTAATTTTTTAAGAAATGTCCAAACTGTTTTCCATAGTGGCTGTACCAATTTGCAGTCCCACCAACAGTGTCTGAGAGATCCCTTTTCTCCGCATCCACGCCAACACTTGTTGTTCTTTGATTTATTGATGATAGCCATTCTGACAGGTGTGAGGTGATATCTCATTGTGGTTTGAATTTGCATTTTTCTGATGATTAGGGACCTTGAACATTTTCATATGTCTATTAGCCATCTGTATTTCTTCTTTGGAGAAATACCTGTTCAGGTCTTCCGCCTATTTTTTAGTTGGATTTTTTTTTATTGTTGAATTGTGTGAGTTCTTTATATATTTTAGATATTAACCTCTTGTCAGATGTATCGTTGGTGAATATCTTCTCCCATTCAGTCGGTTGTCTTTTTGCTTTGTTGATGGTTTCCTTTGCTGTACAAAACCTTTTCAGTTTGACGTAGTCCCATTTGTTTAGTTTTTCTTTTGTTTCCTTGTTCGAGGAGACGTGTCTGAAAAGAAATTCCTGTCAGTAATATCAGAGAATTCACTGGCTATATTTTCATTTAAAAGTTATTGTTTAGGGTCTTACATTTTACATTTTTAATCCATTTTGAGTCTATTTTTGTATGCAGTGTAAGAAAGTGGTTCAGTTTCCTTTTTCTGCATGGTTCTGTTCAATTTTCCCAGCACATTTCTCACCCCTACCACATCTCCTTATCTCTGGCTGCATAGGGAGAAGGTAAGACACATAGTAGTGCAAATGAGACAGCACATAAACATTTAAAAACAAATCTCTCTGTGCAAGCGGAGCTCCCTTTCAAGTTCCTAAGCAAACTTACCATGAAGTGAAGTGAGGAGGGGATGTGTCTTATTTTTCTCTTTTCAGTGTTGTCATTGAAGGCCTACATTTTGGGTCTGCTATTGACAAACAAGGTGACCTTGATCCAGTTATTTACCTGCCTGAATTCTATTGTCCTGATCTGTAAAACAGTGAATGATGCATGCACACAGTGCTGTGGGGATAGAATGAGATAATGTGCAGAATACTTAGTACAGTCCTGATGCAGAGAGAGTAATAGTTATGGGTAACTTCAAAAATTCTTCCAGATTCTTGAATTATAACAGAATCTTATAAAGTTCTGGAGCAGAGTACATGACAGTAACAGTAACTTAGTGGATTCAGGTTTAACAGAAAAAGATAGGGTGTAGTTATCAAGGTTCATGGTTGCAAATATGAGAGACTGACTCTGGTCCACATAGCAGAAAGGGAATAAACTACATGCATTCTCAGTAGAGGCTATCTTGCCCAGAAAACAGCTGAACATTGTTTTTTGAGAAACAAACAATGGTCTGCAGAGGTCTGCAGCTTGACAAAGGGCCACAGCATATGAACTAATATACTGAATATCTATGGTATTCAAATTTCATGGCTAGAAGTGGAGGTGGGGAGTGGGGAGGGATGATTGGGAGGAAAAAAAAGTCTAAAAAGGCACCTTAGAGATGAAAGGGGAATAGTGAAAAGGTTGAGAAGCACTGGTTTATTAGAAGGAAGCTGGTAGCTCCTAGAATCTGTGTCTATGAGTGGTCCAAATCCCCAGGTGAGACAAGACAGCTGGCAGCCAGAAGCTCAGCGCAGGCCAAGCCATGGAGGTAATGTGGTTAGGACATGCCATTATTGCACTGGCCATTGGATACTCCAGCACTGGGGTGAGAAAAAATTCCTGTTGCTTCATTTCACTAGCTCCAATCTCAGAACCCAGGACATCTGTTCCTACAGAGACTCATTAAGTGGTAGATTCCCCACAGATAATCGAATGTCAGGCAGGCAAAAATGACAATGTCACATAAGGGGCACTGTCAACCCTGTGATTTCAGGCTATGTTCGTCCCCCAAGACTGCTAGCTTTTGTAGCTATTTGTTTAATGTTGTATGTTCTTTAATTTGGATTCTCACCTACCCTGGTTCACTATTACTCTGGCCTGTGTTGGCCCATCTTCACATTTTCAGACAGGTGTATTTTTTATCTTCTAATCTTTGACTTATCTTCCTGAGGTAAATGGAGTGCCATTCATTCCTTGCATGGTTTCTGTTTCCCTCCAGAAGGATGAGTTCTTGGATCCTAAGCCCTTTCTAATTTCTGACCAGTCTATGGCCTTTTTTGGGGGAGGGGGACTCACCCATTCTTACTCAATTTTCTTTATTCTCAGAGCCTCCATTCATTAGCTGTGTCTAGCTTCCTTAGGTGGGAAGACTGATGTTTTAAACTCAGATTTGAGTGGGGCAGGGGATTGGGGGCAGGGAGGAACAAGAGTCAGCTGGATGCCTCTGGAAAAGCTCTTGCATCTGCCATCATCAGAATTGCTCGCCGTGCTTTTGGAGAAAGTACTTTGTCATCTCATCCTGCATAGTTAGGGTAATCGCATACTATGCACAATGCTTTACTGTTTAGAATTTCACATACATTCTCTTATTTGACAGTAATAACACTGTGATTATGATATCTATTATACCCTTATTATGATATCTATTTTTTAATAGAATATGCACGTACAGGAAGTACATACTTTGTATTTTTAAATGTTCAAAAGCAGAGATTTCGAAAGAATACAATCACATTGCACACTCTGAGGCTAATCAAGATCCTCTCTGATTTCAATTATACAGATAACTGTTATCTCTGTCTTTCAAAAGTTGAATGTCTTGTGGCTACAGAGCAACTCTAGACATTTCCCCTCTCAGTTTTTGGCTAGCTGGCTTCAACACAGTATAATTTATATTCATAAAGTCTTGAAACAGAAAGGCCTCTGTCCAGTCAGATCAATCTCTCCTCTCCCTGTGTGCTGCCATCGAGCTGTACATGACCTCATATTCCTCCTGGCTTGCTCACTACATATGCCTGGTACTGGGCAAAGTGGTTTTAAATGGAAGATTTTATTGAGCCGCATGACTACATTCTGATCTAGGTTCCACTCTCATCCAGATCTTATGGATGTAGAAACTGAGGCTGTAAATAACTTAAGATCATAGTGCTAAGAAAGTGGAAGAGTCAGGATTCAAATATCCATCTGCCTGACTCCTCCACCCAAGCTCTTTATACCTACACCATACGGCCCCTTTGTTTATAAGCTGGCTTCTATCAGTGACCTCTAAACTCTTGAGGACAGGGCCGTGACTTCTATATTTCTCATCTAAGGATAGTGTCTGAAACATAAAAGGCCCTCAATAAATATTTGTTGAATGAATGAATGAATATGCTCTGGAGTATTTTAAACTTAATTTTCAACTAGCGAGTGAATATCATTGCTGGAGATGCTCAATGGCTACACAATATTGGCTCAAAACTGAGAATTCTCCTCTGATTTCCTGAGAGACGAGGCTCTTTTCTTCAGCTTGGGTGTGGTTGTTTTCCTACCAATGTCTTGGTTTTTTTTTCCTGTTCAATGGGAACAAATGTTTTAGCCACCTATATCATGAAGACATTATGAAAAACAAACAAACAAACAAACTAGAGGATCATAAGAATAAAAAGTTTTTTAAAAATTACAAGAATTTAAAATGTGTATCACATATGGGTTGACTTGTAGACAAGGAATTTTCTTTCTTTTTTTTACAAGTCATCATAATCACAATAATCAGGAGGTCATTAGACATTTTAAAGATAAATGGAAAACTAGGAAACTGCGATAGATATCATGTTTTATATTTCTTTAAACTCTTCTCAATTTTTCTTTTAAAATAACATGATTTCAGTTTTAGTTTGAAGGAGCCAACTTCAGAGAAAAAAGGCTTTTCTCTTCTTAATGGTTCATTTGTTTGAGATCCTGGTCTCACGGTGCTATCAGCTCCCTGGATACCTAAAAGGGTTGTGATTATTTAATTACCTGGATGTTTAATTGGATTTTTATTTTAAAGTGCTTATACCTTCTTAAAGAAATAAAAAATCATTCTTTTCTTTCAAAATGATTCAGAGAATAGGTCCGTAAGATATAGAAATGAAAGGTAAAATCCTCAATGAATTTATGATATAATTCCAGTTCAGAGAAATCAAGGAATGGACTTTCTTCCCCTGGTTTGTCCATGAAATGACCTCTGTTTCTAGAGAAGGTGACTTGTCTTCGCAAACAGGCTTCTGAGGGAATCATTCCAGCTGACAATAAAGGCAAAGGAAAGGCCCAGACTTAAAACTGTCCCCAGCACAGAATGGAGCCAGATGGATGGGTTCTTCTCCACCTACTCTTCCTCCTAGTGAGCGGCTTTCAGCCTCAGCTACACATTTGAATTGTCTGGCTGTTTTTAAACACCCTGGTCACACCTCCAGAGATTCTGATTGAGTTCTACTGATGTGTGACATGGGAACAAATTTTTAAAAAGCTTCCCAGGTGATTATAAGGTACAGCCAAGATGGAGAGTCACTATGTCAAGAGCAACTGCGAAGGAATTCCACAGAACATAGAACAATGGCTAACAAGGAAACAAAGAGGTGAGAGTTCTCACTGACTTCCCTACAGAAAAGCAGCCTATGGAAGGCGAATCAAGTGGGATCTCTGTCCCAACCCACCAGCTCCTGTTCTCTAGACTCTGCTATGTAAAGTTTGGTTTGGACCAGCAGCACCAGCAGCACCTGGGAGTTTGCTTAGAAATATAAAATCTCAGCCTCTGCTTTAGACTTACTGAATCTTGTCTGCATTTCAACAAGATCCCCAAGTGATTCATCTGGGCAATGAAGTTTGAGAAGCCTGACCTAGATAGCCACGGGGTGAAACAGAATAATGGCAGATGGAGAAATACCTCCTATGGGCCTCATAGAGGCCAAGTTCAGCTTTCGTTTATAACTCTTTTAGCTAGCACATCTTCATAATGACTCTCGATTCTCAATGCTCTCCTAGAAATTCTCACCCTTACTATAATTTATGTCTAACTGCATATTATGTAATTCATATAACTACTCTCTATACATTAGTACTGTGAGTAGATAAATTTTAGACAAACAGGGTAGACTGAATGTAAGCAATGCTTTTTCTTAAGAGCTAGTACAACAGGAAATAGAAACGAATTCCAAAAGTGATGGATGGTATTTATGAACCACAAATCCAGAGGAAGCGGCTAATATGAAGAAGGGCCCAGCACCCTGTCACTCTGTCACTCACCAGCTGTGCAACTTTTGTTTTCTCATCTATAAAATGGAGATGATATTATGTAGCCAAACTCAATGAACTGTTCTGAGAATATTGAAAGAAAATATATCTGTGAAGTATTTCACATGAATAAGAAATTGTTATTGCTGTTATTAAACTTAGAAAAGCATTTGTTAGGGAGAACAGTTATGTCCTCAAAATATGGCCTGGGGCTTCTTTGGACTCTTGAACCTGGATCTGACCCATTGTGAACAATTGTTGTGTCCCTAAAAAAATTTGGCCACAATGTTTGCTCCAGGTAAACTTCTATATATTAGTATTTTTAGTAAATTGAAATAAGATATATATGTAGTTTCGTATCCCTGCTTTTTTCACACAACATTTCAGTTCTCACTAATCATTAACATTTTTTCATGTCATTAAATAATATTTGAAAATACGATTTTTAAATAACTATATAATATTTTATATAAACATTCTGTAATTTGTTTACTCTTCTATTTACTCTTCTATTATGGAAGATATTATGCCTCTAATTTTGACTCCTGTAAGTAATATTATAGAGATTAATTATCCTTAAACCTAAATATTAACATTCATCTCTTTTTTCCCCCTTGGTGTACATTTCTAGGAGTGGATTTATTGGGTCAAAGGGCTTAAAGATATTTAAGGCTTTTACTATGTATCATAAAGTTTTTAATGAGAAGGAGCTGGAAAGTATATGAGAATGTTTATTTTATCATGATGAAAAATGTTTTCATCAAATGAAAATATATTTTTTGCATCTGTGTTTGAAAGGCAAAACTGATCCTTTTAAATTATAATTTTATTACATTTCTTTGATTATTAATAAGTTTACAGTTTTCATATGTGAATTGACCATGTGTATTTTTCTTTTGTTAGTTCTTACCTTGATTACATTTTTAATCATATTCATAATTTTATATCCTCACTCAGAGCACTGCTCCCAAAAGGTGAAAATTTTAAGCTCAGTAGAATAGGAGGGGTGTCTCCTTCTTATTCTAATAGGGCTTTGTACCACTAAAAAATTAGACACTTATTCTGCCACTTATAGAGTTTACAGTCAAGAATAAAAGCAATATTCTTAAACATCATAATATTTCTTAAACATTTAATGATAATTTTAACTTTTTTCACTTTCAAAATGGAATTAATTCATATTAGTCAAAACTCTAAGCCAGAGCCTCACTCAATTGATAAATGATAAAGGATGTATGCCATTCAATGTGATACAATCCAATATTCTGTAATTTAACATGTATTTATCCATGTAATGTCTGGATTCTGGTATAGAATTTGCTGATAGTGGTATTATAAAAATAAATATATATAATTACTATAATGTTAGCAATATAAATCAGTTATTAGCAGTTAGATATTTAGTATTGAAGTATTTTATAGAGTATATATATCTAATATGTGTCAATATGCTTATTTTGATGACACACTTCTTATCTATATGTATTACCATCATC
This sequence comes from Eonycteris spelaea, assembly GCA_003508835.1. Classification (NCBI taxonomy): domain Eukaryota; kingdom Metazoa; phylum Chordata; class Mammalia; order Chiroptera; family Pteropodidae; genus Eonycteris; species Eonycteris spelaea. Next base: position 4,346,321 of record PUFA01000043.1, on the reverse strand, counting down.
TAAAGCCAAAAATTGCTAATGCCAAAAGAAAGGACTAGTAAATATTTTAGCCAGAGGAATCTTGCTCCATCCTCACATACTGAGCTTCATAGAAAACCATTCTCACTACTCTTGGGCCCCGGCATAAAGGGGAGAGCAGAAGCAGGGTGCAGAGAAGTGATCAGGCATGGGGTTTCTCTTAGCGGGGGTTTGCATGGGCAGCCATTGGGGTCACAACGGGTCATCACCTTAGCTGGCACCAAGAACTATTCCAAGGATTGCAAGGCTTTATTCGAGAAGTGTTTCCTTCTAGATATTACTCTCATGATTCAGAAAAGTGCTAATGTGGCTCATACATATGGGCTTTTCATGGACTGTATTAAGGGAATAAAACAATGGCATGAGCTTGTGTGGATTAAAAAAAAAAAAAAGGATGTATTGTGACTAAATTCTTGTGGACATTGTCCTGCCACAGTATTGAGAGGAAAGAGTAGATCACGTATCCTACTTACCCACACAAATACGGAAAGGAGTCTGGTCCTCCCTGGAACATGATAAATCAGGATGAAGCCACATGAATGAACACTGAAATTGGCTTCTCAGCTGAGAATAACGGCATTGTGTTGATGATGGCTGATGAAACAATTTAACACAATAGAAGTATATGTTAATCAGATATTCTCATAGCCATCCCAGGATTTCCACCTCAAAGCAATGTGATCATGTCAGAGTGATTTTCACTCATGATCATTTTTTGTTTGTTTACTGCTTATTTACTTAGTAAATAACTTAAGGAACTTTCAGTTTCCTTAAGAAATTACTAGAAACCTCACTTCCTCTAAAAAGCCAATCCAGAGATTCAGATCTTATATCAAGATCTATTTTTAAATATAAGGAATTGACATTATTATCTACATTTTGGCCTGAGTCTAAAGTTGTCAAGGAATAGAATTAAGTACGGCTATTTAAAATAAAGCAACTCCAAAGCATAGAGCACATTTCGCTCACGGACTTTGGAACACAAATAAGGCAGAACAGGAGGACACTCACTTTTCCCCTTTGTTCTATTTTCCTTTTTCTTTGACGGTATTCAGTTACTCGAACAGTTCTAAAAATAGAGGAAGGCGGCACTATTTTAGGTGATAAATAGAGATGAACATAGGAACAATAGGGGACACGTGTCACAGAGGGACACATTGGCAGTCCTGTGTATCTTCCGTCAACTGTTCCTGAAGGTCCAGGATCGCAAGTTCTCATCTACCAGGAGCAGTCATGTGCTTCAGGGGCAATGAGGAGATGTCCTGGAGAAATAATTGCCTACAAGCAGTTGCCAACACCAAAGCATAAATTAAATATAATCTCGACTAAGCATTCCCTGTCATTAAACATTGCACAATGTCACACCCATGACCTCCGGGCTGCATCCAACTCCAGGAAATGTTCCTGGCTTCTTTTTAAAGGCTTGTGTTTGGGCCAGAAGATTGTGGGAAATAATCAGCTTCTGCCCAGAGGACAGGGGCAGGTCTGGTACTCACCCCTCGGCCTCTTCAACCCCCAGGAAGAGATGTTTACATGAGCTCTGGATCTGAAGATGCCTGTCATTGGACTAGTTTGTCATGCTGTCTCCATGCTATCAGCTTACCAGCAATCCACCAACACTTCAGAGAGACTTCTCTGTGAAGGAGACTTGGGCATGCTGCTCAAAAAACTAGAACCTGCAGAATCACAAATTATATGTAGAAATCATAAATTAATATTGGCTGCTTCTGAGATAGACTTCCACTTACAGCTTCAGTTTATAAAAAGAGTGTTTGTAGATTGTTATCGGCAACCTTCAAGAATCCATAACTGCACCTTGTGGCAAGATTATAAAATTTACATCAGGGACAAAATGGTGCTAAAGTCTCAGCCCGGAAGTTCTCCATCTCGAGTGCACGGAATGATTTCATGTTCTCTTTTCTTTGTCACTGGCTGAGGGAAATAGTTAATAATTTTTTTTTTTAATAATAAAAAGGTTGTTCCTCACTCAGAGCTGTTGCCCTCACTTCCTACTTGCCCATTGCTGTCTGGGTTTTCACATGCTGACATTGTCCACCAATATAAAATTGAATCAGCATGACTGGAACTAAAGACCTCCATTTCGGTTCTTGCCTAAACCTTGGGCTCTGACCCGCACTCCACTTGGCACCTAGCTGTATTGTCCTGAACCCTGGCATGTAATATTAGTGTTGTGTGCTTTGCTCTCTTACGCTGGCTTTGATGTTTGGCCACTGCCCAACCTGGTAGTGACCGAGGGCAGGCTTTCGCTGGATCCCACTCCATAGCCAGCGTCGGAGGAAACGCACGTTTATCTACATAGTTCAGAATGCTTAGTCCAGGTTTTAAAACATTCCATCGTGGGTCTTGCTGATAGTGGTGTAAATTGTCCAATCATATTCCTTGCCCACCACCGATGAGGCTTAACCAGTGAAGTGGTCAGGGTTCCCAGGACCAAGGCTTAGATAGGATTGTCCTCAGTGAAGGGGGTGTGTTCTCACAAACCGAAGAGTGAGCAAAACAAGGAAAATGCAAACTGCAAATGCCCTGAATCCTAAGATGGCACTGAGACAAAGTTACAGAGCCAGGAAGGTAAAATCAGGAAATGACAAAAGCTAGTTCCAGGAGTACAAATAGAAATGCGCGTAAACTGTTTCAGGAAACTTCTTCAGCTATTAGCACTCAGTAAATGGTACTCTGAGGTGAATGGTTACGGTAATAAGAGTTCTAGATAGTTCCTCTACTTGCATCCCTGTGATCGTGTTCCCGTGAAAAGCTTACATTTTTTCCTGCCTATCTGCTTTCCATGTCAGGACATCGAGATTAGACACAAACATGTTAGGGGTCTGATTGCCTAGGTTTGAATTTCAGCTCTTCTGCCTGCCAGCTGCCTAGCCTTGGGCAAAGTAACCTAAGTCTCACTTTCCTGAGGTAATAGAACCCACCTCATAGGGATATTGTGAAGATTTAATAAGACACTTTGTTACACGTCTTTATCGCAGTGACAGCTGCTATTTTTTGGAAATTTCTCATCTCTACTCTTGAATTTCTATCTTGAAATCTCCCTGGAAATCTTTCTTCCTTTATATTAGTGAAAAAATGTATGTGAAATAGCAGGCAATAACTACATAAATGTCAACAGTTGTTGTTGTTGTTGTTATTATATATAGCATGACTAGCCTAGGATCGCACACTGAGTTAGTGACAAAGCTGCGTTTAGAACCCAGGTCCCTGAAGTCCCAGTAAAAAAAAAAAAGTTTCCATTTAAAGGTGGAATAAAATGCCACCTAATTTCACTCCATGAAGTTAGTTTCTATTCATATTAATTTTAATTCTCAGGGGAACCCTTGTGTACTGTTGGTGGGATTGTAAATTGGTACAGCCAATATGGAAAACAGTGAGACGCTTCCTCAAAAAATTAAAAATAGAACTACCATATAACCCAGAAATCCCACTTAATAGAATTGGAATATTCAGTCATGGAATATTATTCTGTCGTGAGAAAGAAGGAAATCTTGTCATTTGCAACAACACGGATGTGCCTTAAGGACATTATTCTAAGTGAAATGAGAAAGACAGAGAAAGGCAAATACTACATGATCTCACTAATAAGTGGAATCTAAAAAAAAAAAAAGGAAAAACAAACAAACTCATGGAAGAGACAGGTTGTTGGAATTGGATGAAGATAGTCAAAGGTACAAATTTCCGGGTGTAACATAAATAAGCACCAGGGATGTAAGATGATGTCTCTAGTTAGCACTGCCATGTGGTATACAATTGACCTACGGACAATGCAGGGGGTTAGGGGCACTGACCTCTCTCGTGCAGTCAACAATTTATGTGTAACTTTTGACTCCACCAAAACTTAACTGCTAATAGCCGGCTGTTGACTGGAAGCCTTACAAGTTGTTGCTTATACAGATAGGTACATTTGTCAAAACCTATTGAACTGAACACTTCAGTTGTTATTTTACTATATGTAACTTTTAACTTTTAAAAGATGTGGGATCAAGGCCTAAACCTGGGTGGTTCCAAGAAAACAGAAGTGGAAGTCTGGAGGCTTCCAGCAGAGATTGGCAAGATGATAAGAGAGACCCCTCTTTGAGGAGAATCGATTAAAAAACCCAGCTAATCAGTGAGCAGAAAATAGCCTCCTTCCCAGATCCCCAAAGTCCAAGAAGAGGGACAATGGTGCAAGGTCAATTCCAAAGCAGGAGGTGCTCATGACACAGACCTGCACTGACTTGGGTGTGCCCTGGAGGCTATTTTCTCTGCTGTAATTGCAAAAACAAGAGGTCTCCGATTGCCTGACCAGCTGGTATTCTGATTGTCACTGAGAGTGGGAAGATAGCTCTGGGAGGGCAGTTTCTTTCTGTTATACCGGCCATGGGGCTGATATTCTGGATCAGAGATGTTAGAGAGAGAACTTGCCTACAATCCTAAGCATTCTGTAACGCCACCCTTTCCTCTGCTTGGACTCTCAGTCTGTGGACTCTATTTGCAAATTTTCTGCCAAGCAGCTTTGGTTTTGTAAGAGATTCTGGATCAATAACTTCTTTAACATACTTTGATTGCCTAATCTCTAGGTTGCATTTCACCTTTTTCATCAATTAAGGATCCTTGGAGCTGAACTGAGAGAATCAAATCTCTTAAGCGCCTCAAACCCGGTTCACAGATGGAAATAACATTTGGGAACCACTGATTTGCCAAGGGCTTATTCCAGCTGCCCTCCCTGTAAAGAAGGGACTGTAACCAGGAGGTTATCAGTGTTTGAACACTGCTCAAAATGAAAAAGAGAAAAGCAATGGGAACAATGGTTTCAAAACTTTGTTCCTTTCAAAAGGGCTTCCCCGGCTGGTTCCACTTGGTTGTTTTCGTAGTGTTAACACTCCGAGTATTGTCTCTCTCAGGATTCCTCGGTCAGGGTTGATGGCCACACCACCTTCCCAGTGTCTCAGCCTAGATGCCTTGGGGCCCTTTTGATTCCTCACTCTTCCTCGCCCTCCACATACAGCGATGGGTTTCAACTACCACGTATTGTTGTGGTGCGATCAAATCTAAGACCCATGGAGCCAATTGAGATGAATTCTGAGCTTTTATTATTAGGCAACAGACTCTCTACCACGCAGGGTTAGAAGAGATCAGTCCTGAGCTTCCAGAGGGGATAACTTAAAGAGCCCCCAAACCCCCTCCAGCAAGCAAGCAGGTTTATAGAAGCAGAGGCTGGCCATTAACACATCTTTACACAGGATAACTACACCCTTAACATTAGCATAAATTGGCCATTAGCATATCTTTGCACAGAATATCTCCTAAACCCAAATTGGCCATTTGAAAAATTTCCACCCTTAACAGTATGTTTCCTCCCCTGGGTGCTCACACCTGTCCTCCCTTGAGCCCAGTAACACCTCCCTTGTTTACTCCTTTATTTCTTCTCGCCTAGACCACTATAGTTGACCTTAAATCAACCTCCCCCAATCTATCTTATGTTTATGTCTAATTATTTTACCAAATGTACAGCTGAGATCACCACAGTTCTTTGCTCAAAAATCTTCACTGGTCTCCTGTCGTTTATGAAATTAAGTACAGACTCTTTACTCTGAATCTGCTTTTCAGCTCCTTCTTTAATTAATCTCCCATTCATACCCAGTGGCCTGACTACTGCCATGTTTTTTCGACTCTCACTTTGGCTAATAAAATTCCTCCTTTCTGAAGTGCCTTAGGTAACACTCCACTCCATCTTTCAAAGCTCATTCCAATTCTGATTTTTTAAAAATGTCCTCCTTTGGCTTCCAATTGGATGTGTTCTCTTCCTCTTCTAAGATGTCTTAGCACAGTAAAAAAATCTTACAGTACTTACTTACTGTCTTATATTACAGTGAGGCCTATACTTATCTTATTCCCATTATTAGATTTTTAACTCCTGAGGAGCAAGCTACATTTTACTTATCTTTGTAAGTATATCTATATTTTATACATTATTTAGCTCTGGTAGTTGTTAAATAAATATTTTTGACTTCAATTTCCATAATTTGAAAACTATATTCCTATTAGTTGAGGTTAGAATTAGTAACTATAGTTTAGCCTAAGCCAAGATTTTAAAAAATATCAGCTGTCCTCTTTCAAATAATCGAACTCTGTATATGGCTTGTACAACATACTAAAAATGAGGAGAAAGGCCAGAAGGCAAGACTGATGTTCATTAATGATCTTCAAACTGTTATACATTTGTCATGGCCTCAGTTAAAGGGGCATTGTGCATCCCTAAGGGATAGAATATAAAACTCCGTGAACTGTGCACCTTAGAAATTGGGAAGCAGAAGAAGAAAGGTAAGTGGTGGCCAAAGGCTGGTGTCAGGGAGCTGGTGGGAAGACGCTTCTGTAAATGTCCTCAGAGCTGTGCCTCCCTCTGTGGCTAGAGCAGCATTATCATGGCCTCACTAACCCCCTGTGGAGTCATGACCGTTTTTTCTCTGGTAAACTTTCTATAAAATATTTTTGCTGTGTGTTAATATTTGAGAAAGTTGTTTTTGTCAATGTCAGGCTGTCTAGGCTATGTTGAGGGAACCAAAGAAAAGGCATTTTTTTAAAATAATTTTTTTATTAAAAATTATTGGGGTGACATTGATCAACAAAATCCAATGTTTCAATGTTCAATTCAACCGTGTGTTATATATATATATATATATATATATATATATATATATATATATTAATATATATAGCCTTGTACATTCATCACCCATAGTTAACTTTCTTTCTGTCACCACAAATTTGACCCCTTTTACTCTTATCTACTTCCCCCCTCCCCCACTTCCCTCAGTTAACCACTAGTCCACTGTCCATGTCTATGAGTCTCTGTTTGTTTGCCATGCGTGTTTTTTGCTTTTATGTTTATATCTCACATATGAGTGATATCATGTGGTTTTCAACTTTTTCTGTCTGGCTCATTTTGCTTAGCATGATTATCTTAAGGTCCATTCATGTTGTCACAAATGACAGCATTTCATCTCTTTTTAGAGTTGTGTAATATTCTATTGTATATATGTACCACAGCTTTTTTATCCAATCACCTATTGTAGGGTGCTTCAGTTGTTTCCATGTCCTGGTCACTGTGACTAATGCTGCTATGAACATCAGCGTGCATATATCTTTTCAGATAAACATTTTCAAGCGAAAAGGCATTTTGATGTTCTTGTTCTTGTTCTTTGTCAAAGATTTAACCAGGGGTTTAAAAGAAGAGTTGGGTTTTATGGTAGTCAGAATAATTGAAATTCTTAAAGGAAAAATAGAATTCTGTAGGCCGTAGGGGTAAGGCAGAGTGGCAGCTGCCTGTACAGCTCTCTCCGTTTACTTGGAGATTTTCTTCTGCAGCTCATCTCTGATGAAGCCATGAAGTTTTCATTACTATTTTAAACAAGAGAGTCAGTTTCTGTCCAAGACGCTCAATAAATATTCTCTAATTGATTGCTGATAAGTGTCCTTGACCATTCCAAATGGATTAGCTCTGCTTGAAGTGAGAGCCATATGGAACTCCTGTCCAAGATGACTACTGACTGGCTCTCATGCAGCCCAGAATGACTGTGAAGCACATTCGTTCTTCTTGTTTTGATAAACCATGGGCTCCAATGCCTTTGACGTTTGTGCCCTGGCCTCCTTGACTGGATGTTAGGCACTTCATTTGAATGTGAGAGGACTCTACATCTGAGGAGAAAGGCTGCGTTATTTTTCATGCTTCCACATGCTTCCTCCAAGGGTCCATCCTTATTTTATCCACCATCTTCACCCACTCTGCTGGCTTCCTTTCTCTCACTGTGAAGAATAGAACCCGAGGTAGGAGGGCACTTAAACCAAGATAGTCAAGGGGGACTTTGAGGAGCATGAAACTTTATTTAGTACTCAGTGGGGAGCTACAGTCCTGGGGGAGAGAGCAGGAAAAGAACCCGGCCAGAAAGGCCACTTCTCCTCACTATTTTTTGGCAGTGCTATAGGTTGTAGCCTTTTGGCTTCAGGAATGAAGTCTGCATTCTAATAAGGACAGTAGTGCTGAGACAACATTGTTTTTATTGCTATTTTTTAAATTCATTTTTCAGTTATACTGAGATAACTTGTTTTTTAAGACAAGGTTTTCCCTGCCTCTTTGGGAAGAAGCCAGAGAGGAGGAACCATCTTCAACTGGGTTACTATTCCCTGATTTCAGATCGTAATGAACTTTTGGAAGCTAAACACAAACATAGTTAAAAGGCTAGACTATTTTGATAGATTTAAAAAATAAAATTTGAAAGCCCACCATGCAGAGACAGACACTATTATACACATGTCATGTAAATCCTTCTAGATATTTTTTCCCAAGCAAATATATACACACACATGTATTTTAAAAATAGATTCACACTAATTGCTCTGCCATCTGGGTTTAGTTTTGTTTAGGTTTTTGTTTTTCAACATTACCCTGTGTAGCTCTTCCCTGTCAATAAATATAGATATACACAAACATTTGTAATGGTTTCATGTATTTGATTCAGGATGGTTTCTATTATGTATGTGTCATTGTTTCAGTACTGAATTTGAGCAAAGTTGCAGTCATTAATGTTAATTATTTTGTCTAATTTTCTGTTTAAATTAGGACTCATGTTTCTTTGGGTACAGTATTCATATTAATATTTGGACAAAGAGCTCTGGCTTTTGGCCTAGAATATTTATTAATGTAACTCAAATATTGTTACATATCACTTGAGACCACCTTGCCACTCATGAATTTATGTAAAACTGGACTCTACCTCTTAAGAGCTGAAACAGTTCAGAGTCTTTCCCACAACTTCTACACCTTCCTTTTGCTTTCCTTGGGTTCTGTTTCTGAGCCCATAGATCCTCAGTGTGCCACCTTGAGTCAAATTTGGACATAAAGCTGACTATAGAGCCTTGCCCTTTCTCTATTTTCCACAATCAATTCTTGTGTTTCATGGTGTTTAATGATTTGAGGACTTGTAGAAAAAAATCCCATAGTGCACCACACAGCCTTTCACAAGCCTCTCCGCTGACACCTCCCAAAGCCTACTTGCTAGATGAATGATCTTCTCCACTGCGTGTTGCCCTTGCCATGAATACAGACCACCTGCCCTCAACTCCCACTCTGCTTCCAGCCAGGGAGCAATTCAATGTAATCGGCTTGTCCAGTGGAGTCCCAGGATCTGGAGACAAAAATAGCACAGTCATGTATTCATTTGGGTTGATTTTAATAGAATTAATACACATTTTGATATTCCATTCAAATAAACTTATTCACTTAATAGAGTTATAAATGTTGGAGCAAGAAATAGCTTCAAAGATGGAGGTCAGTTTTCTCATTTTGTAGTGGGAGAAAGTAGGGCCTAGAGGCCTAATAGTCCCAGCCACATTCAGCTCTTGGGGACAGAGCCTGCCCAGAATTCCAGGTTCCTGGCTTCTGACCTTACTGCTTCACATTAGGAAACAAATAAACAAACAAATCAACAAACAAACAACCTTTTCCCTTTATCCCTTGTTCTAATTGTTTTGGATTAGAAGACTTCAGGACTAAAAGAAGCAGATGGAAGAGAGTTGATACTTAAAAAAAAAAAAAAGCCATCCATTAAAGGAGGTAGAAGAAAACATAGACAGTAAACTCTTTGACATTGCTCTTAGTAATATTTTTTTTTCAGGTATATCTCCTCAGGCAAGGGAAACAAAAGAAAAAATAAACAAATGGGACTACATCAAACTAAAAAAGATTTTGCACAGCAAAAGAAACATTAACAAAATGAAAAGACAACCTGATGAATGGGAGAAGATATTCACCCATTGATAAGGGTTAATAACAAAATTTACTTTAAAAAACCTCATATGATTCAACACCAAAAACAAACAAATAATCCAGCTAAAAAATGGGCAAAGGACTTGAATAGACTTTCTCTAAAGGGGACATACAGATGGCCAATAGATATATGAAAAGATGCTCAGGTCACTAATCATCAGAGAAATGCAAATTAAAATACAATGAGATATCATCTCACACCTGTCAGAATGGCCATTATCAAGAAATTTTAAAACAACAAGTGTTAGCAAGGATGTGGAGAAAAGGGAACCCTCATCATTGTTGGTGGGATTGCAAATTGGTGCACCTACTAGAAAACAGTTTGGAGGTTTCTCAAAAAATTAGAAAAAGAACTACCTTATGACCCAGCAATTCCATTTTTGGGTAATTATCTGAAGAAATCCAAAACAGTAATTCTAAAAGGCACCTCTATGTTCACTACAGCGCTATTTACAATAGCTAGGATATGGAAGCAACCTAAGTGCCTACCACTAGATAAATAGATAAAGAAGAAGTGGTATGTATTTCCAATGGAATATTACTCGGCCATAAAAAATGAAATTTTACCATTTATGACAATATGGATGGACATAGAGGGAATTACGCTAAGTAAAATAAGACAGAAAGAGAAAGAAAAATACCATCTGATCACACCTATGTGTGGACTCTAAAGAACAAGATAAACACCACCAACAGCAAAAATAGAAACATATTTATAGATACAGAGAACAAACTGATGGTGGCCAGATGAAAAGGGGATTAGGAGGCTAGGTGAAAAAAGTGAAGGGATTAAGAAGTATAAATTCAAGTTACAAAATAGTCACAGAGATATAAAGTACAGCCTAAGGTATATAGTCAATAATATTGTAATAACTAGGTATAGTGCCAGGTAGGTACTAGACTAATCGGGAGGATCACTTCATAAATTATATAAATGTCTAACCATTTTGCTGTACACCTGAAACTAATACAAAATAATATTGAATATCAACTGTAATTGAAAAAAAAAATTAAGAAAAAAATTAAAAATATCTGCAAAGTACAATAAAATGAGTGATACCTGTACTAATAAAGCAAACAATAAGAGCAAAGATAATTTTAAAAAATAAAATAATAATTTTTAAAAAGATAGTGAGTTTTTAAAAACCAGCGAAGAGTGAACTGTTAGCGTTCAAACTAAGAAATCTAACATTGTTGCTGTGATTTTTCTTTAGATTGTCTCATAAATCTGCCTAAGCCATTGTGACCAAAAGGATGACCTCAATTTGGAGGACCCTCGCTTGGGACCCAATTTTTGAAGATTTGTTCCAGGAATTGCCCTCTGACTTTTTGTACGATCCTTGGGAATTACCTTAACCTTTTTGTGACCTGATCCTCTCTAGAAAGGGAGATAATATTACTTGTCTTAATTCAATGCCTTAAAAAAAAAAAATTATGAGATTTTCAGGGGCAAGCCGTGTTTTTTGTCTAGAAGGAAAAATGATACTTCACCCCTTCAGCAACATTTAGTTAATTATCTGAGATAAACAAATGCAATTAAGCTTATCTTTGTGTGTGTTTAGTACTTTTTGGTTGAACAAAATGTAATTATCCCAAGAATGTTTTACCTTTAACTTTGTTTCATCTTGGAACCTTATAGATCATGCCTCACAGGAAAAACTGCCTTTGGAAAAGGAAATTTGAAATTACTGTTGACTCTTGAACAACAAGATTTGAACTATGTGAGTTCATTTATATTTGGATTTTTTTTTCAATAAATACAGTAAACGTATTTTCCTTATGACTTTAATAACATTTTCTTTTCTCTAGCTTTCACGGAAGAGCTTTGGCAGCGCCCCTTACCTACAACCCCTTCATTTACTACAGGAGGCCTTTTGTAATATGGCCGTGCTTTCCTTCTCCAATTTCATTTCATGCTGCTCTATCTTATAACAATTTCAAACTGCCCACAGGAGTCTGCACTCACCAAGCTGGATCGTGATTCTGGGTCTTAGATAATGCTGGTTCACGTTTTCTGACTTTGCTCCTGAAACCCCCTTCTCCACGATGTACCTGATGGGTGGGAACACAATTTCCAGTCCAACCTCAGACATCTCTTCTAGAAGGTGAGCTGAGTGCCCTCCTGTGTGTACTCGCGGCTTCCCGTGCATACCCTCCCTGATGATCATCATGTAATGCTGAACTGTCTGCCCTTTTGTAACTGAATATAAAGCTTCCGCTCCTCTTCCTCTGCAAGAACTTAGCACTTTACCAGGCCCATAAATAAGGGTTCGGTAAGTGTTCGATGCTCCGATTTGAAATCTCAGAAGCTGGGTTTGCATAAATCTAAATTAAGCCAAATTCCTCCTCAATCCGTAGATCTCCTGGCCAAATCCCAGGAGACAGCATTACCTTTCATCCCTGAATACCTGAAGAGGTCAGCTGAAGCAAGTACCTCGTGCAGCTGACGACTTTCTCTCTGGCTTGATTCAGGTTCTCTCTGCATTACTTCAGCCAACCTGGCTTCTAAGCAGTTCCTCTAGCACCTTGGGTGCTCCGTAATAAGCCATCTGTATTTTACAGTATTTCTCTCCTGAATAAGAAAACAAAAGCACAAGCAGCATTTTCTCTTTGCAGTACTAGTGGCCACTGTGTGCAAGGTTAGTATGGCGGTGAAACTCCCAGCCCAAGAGGAGTAGCAAAGGGACATCTCAGGAGGCTGACATAGGCCCAGGACAGTCCTAAAGGAGCAGATGGGCCATTTGGTAAGCTTTCTATTCAAAGAAAATCAAGAACAGAATAAAAAGAGCTTTCGGACGCAGATGCTAAATGAAACAGAGCAGATGTAGAACACATCAAGCTGGGCCTTTCGGGAGGTGAAAAAAATGAAATGAGAACCCAAACAAGGCATTCCTCCCACAGTGAAATAAAGACACCAATGCTACTTTACACGCTCTGCGTAGCTCTCACTACAGGGTTTCTGGGATTCCAGCCAGGTGCGCAGGGCCACGGCCTGGGCAGCTGGTCGGTGCCAAGACCATTTGCTAGAACACAATGGTGCCCCAGCCCGTTACGCAGACAGCCCAGCAAATGTGCTTGGGGGAACAGAGCCTCCGAGTGGCTACAGCAGTGGCAGCTGGGCAACCTCACGTTCCTGGGATGGATAGAAGTATAGTGGGGAGAATAGTGGGGAGGTCTTGGCAAGGGCAGTGGGTTTGGGGCTTTAAAGAATCTCAAATGCCCCGTGACTCTCTGAGCCTTTGTTAAATTACCTTTTATATTAGCTTTGTTAAGCCTCAGCAGCATGGAATTGTCTCCTCAGGACTCAGCCATCTGTTCCTCTCCTGTCTATAATTCTGACTATAAACAACAACAAAAAAACAAGTTTAATTACAGCAAAAGATTTTTATTTTTGTTAAATAAAATGGGAATGGAAATGGTGAGGAGGAAATGAATGAGGATGAGAATTTCAGAGGGAGTTACATAAAAAAGCGGGTATTTCTGAAGCAGAAAAGGTGGTGACTATCCCTGACAATGTACATTATTAATTTCTTGGTGACTAGAGTAGGACTGTTAACACATTAGACAGCACATTGTTGAATAGTCAATAAATATGTATTAAGCTACTTATAAATGCATGAGACTGGGCAAGCTGCTATGAAAGAAAAAATACTTTTTAGGAAGAGTCTCTGCACTTAAAGGACACAGGAGTAAAAATTAAATCACAGCTTAAGAGAAAGCTCAGCTCAAGAAATATTACATGACAGTTGTATGGTATAAGCCAGAAGTCCTGTTATTTGTTGGGATGTGGGTGCAAGCGCTATGAGCTGAAGACTTGCAAGGGAGCAAAGGGAATTTAGGGAGATGGAGAACACTCACAGAAGCACCAAGGTCATCTTCTTACCCAAACAGAAATCCCTTCCACAGCATACAACTTCTTTTAAAATATTTTTGATAATAGGCATCCATTTACCTCACAAATTGATTACTTTTATTTTGAGGGTTTTATTTTCTCTAGAAAATTCTCCTCAACATAGATCTGAGAGCTAGCTTTCTTTAACGTCTTTATTTCTCCCTTCCAGACAAAAGAGTTTTGTCCAATCCCTCTTCAGACTTGAAGAAAACCACCAGCAGTTCCTGAGTCTGCTCCCCTCCAATCATCCTTCCCTCTTCCCCCACATGACTCAATCCGACATCCTCTGGCTGCTTTCTAGCCAGAGGATGCTCTTGCCCAAAGGCGGCAACCCATCCCTGAGTCCAGCACTCCAGATGTGTTCGGGTCAAAGATCCTATCACCGTAATGTATCATTTTCTGAACACAATTCACCTGCAGCTTAATGTTCCCTTAGGTTTCAGCCACCACATGTATGGCAAGTAAGCAGAAAAGTTGTAATCAACCAAAAATTCTTTTGTCTTTTCCACATAAATTCGTTGCTAAACCAGGTGTTCCCTGCTTGAGCTGAATGTCAGGGATGGGCGATTTGAGAGGAGGCGAAGGCATTCTGATTGAGAGGAGCAGCTTGGGCAATAAGTGTGTTCAGGGAACACTGAGGAACCGGACATAAAAATTGACTTTGATGCTATAAAAATTAAAACAATTTTCGATCAGCTTGGATATAGAACCAAACAAAATAGAGAAACAGAGCCATGGAAATTAAATATTTGTTCAAGATTTCCCTTCAAATAAGTGGGGCAAGTATGGATTATTTACTTTGTGGAATGATATTAGAAATTCGGGTATCCATTTGTCTAAGATGATGATTTAATGTTTTATCTATTATTATACCTCCAAATTAATTTCAGGTAGATTAAATGTCTTGATGTTATATAAATAGAAACATCATATTATAGAAGTATCATATATTTGCATAAAGACAGCTTTTTAACTATGGGAAAAATCTTCACTAAAAAAACTAAGAGGGAAAGAAGTTATTTAAAATGTTCTATACAGCAGAAGGCACTAGTTTTTCTAAGTGTTAAATGATCCAGTCTCCCTGGTACTCACCAAGAAGGATATTAGATCTCTGGCTTGTGAAAGATTTGGACTATAAAAAGAAAGGATGACTTTCTCAAGAGAAAAAAAAATAGGTAGCATTCTGCAAAGTATTATAAATATATCAAATATTATTTTTATTTAAACTTTTCAGATTGTAAGTCTGTTATAACTATATGCTACTAAGAATATCCATATACATACATATAAATATATGTGTGTATATATACAGATCTATACATACATAAAATATATGTATACCTATGTAATTATATATTTGGCAGTTAAGGGTCAGAGACCTCCAAGGCCTCTGCGTCCTATCACATTTATGTATAATACCCACTTTCTCTAAATCTTATCCAAACACTTCTTATAGGAAAGCTGCCACCTGGCTCACTGCAGCTGATGAACTTGGGGGAAGCCTTAGAGATATAGTGAAGAACTAGATATAAAGGATGATGAGAGTTTTTTTGAGGAATGGAAGGGAGGATTCTAGGCATGTGGTAAAAGCTCAGAAAAAGGTTACTGAGCGAATAAATGATTGAATGAGCAAATGAATGAAGGGACAGTAGTTGAATGGCTTTTTAAGCTTTTGGCGTTAAAGTAGATGAATAAGAACCCATGATAAGGCCTTGAGAAAAAAAATTGACATCAGAGCCTCAATCCTACAGGCATGTCACAAAATTGACATTTTCACTCCTTTTATTGTCTGGTTCACTTGTTTCTTCGTCAGGCTCTCACCTGAGACAATATAGTACAAGCCGCCATTCACCTAGGGAGGAGTCAGTAGCTTTATATCTAAAATGACCCTTATTTTACACACAGAGGCAATGGCTAGTGAAATTTATAAATTGAACACGAAGAAATCATGATTTATGATCATATAAATAACTTGATTTTGTCTTGTAGTGTCCTGTTATAACCCTTGCCCCCAGGATAAAGACTTGACTACCTCTCCTTGTTTTGTCACTCTTAGGTAAAAAGAAGTCTTTCAATCACAGTGTGAAAGACACTATTATATTATTGTGTGAAAGACACACAATATAATTCCAATAATTTAATGTGTCTAGTCTCAGATAATAAACTTCAAACTTGACTTAAACCTTGCCTCCCCAACTGGGACCTACTGCGTGCTGCCTGGCTGTGTGACTTGAGTGGGGTCTCTTTCTTTTTTGCCTACCTGGTGATGGTCCCTCCTCCCCATCCTTCCATCTCCCACCCCCAGTTTGCCAACCAAGGTCCGAGCTGGGAGAGGACCAGGAAGCAGAGGCACTGGAAAGTTTTTGCTCAGCTGGCACTATAGATATTTGAAACTGACTCTTTCATAAGCTGTTTCATGAGTTTAGAAATTCACTAGCTTTGCGCCTGTGACTGCAATTTCTGAAGTCTGGGTAATGGTGCTTCATAGGCTGGCTCCTCCTGGCTCAGCTCTTGCTTTTTCTGTGTTTTTTTGTTTTGTTTTGTTTTGTTTTTTTTCTTACTGGTTCAGGTCACTCTGAACTCTTCCATTGATCTCCTCCTTTAAATAGGCCTCTACCTGGATTTTTTTTTTTTTTTAAATCCTACAGCACCCGGTATTTCTAGGTGGTCTCCCGTCCAAGTACTAACCAGGCCTGACCCTGCTTAGCTTCTGAGATCAGATGAGATCGGGCGTGTTTAGGGTGTCATGGCCATAGACTCTATCTGGATTTTAAATGGGTCCAAGATAACTCCTTCTCTCCTAGGCCCTCTTCCGTTCTGCAGGAAAACATGCATTTTCTGCTCAGGGACCATTGGGTGACATTTTGGAGGCTGGCTACCACAGAAAAAAAGTTAAACAGATGAATCTTTCCAAAATTCTTTTCTTGGCTCTGCCCAGGCAGACTCTGGAAGTTCAGGGCAATCCCAAGCCAGCAACTCTTCTTCACAAAGTGCCTTACAGTTTACTAGCACATCTCACCTGACTTCCAGATTTCCCAGGCAGAGCCAGACATCTGTCTATTTTGCCTTCCAGCCACAGAGAATGCATTTCAAGCTCTCAAAACAATTTCATTTAAGCAACTCTCACTGGTCTCCTTTAGGTAGGACTCATAGCAATAAATTACTCTCTCCAACAAACCCTCCTCACATATTCTGTCCAATTTCCCTCTCTCTTGACCTTTTTATATCTCTGATCTGTAGGAATAGCCCCTGGGTGAGAAGCTCAAGACTTGTATAACCAGTTTTCAGATATTTCCTTGAAAAATTGGATGCTTTTCTGCCTCACAACTAATTTTGATATAGGGTACTTTTCTTACTACTTTGCCTGAATATTTCAATTGAATGTATTTTTACACTAGTTGATCTAATTTTACTTTTTGTCGCAGGTGGATGGCTCTGGTTCTATGGCTACCTGGAGACCTCCGTGGGAAAATTGACTTGTTAATCTTAATATAAATGTATAAAAAACCACAAGACAAGGATTATAAAAAGATGTATCTGTTTGACTTGTTTTTGGTGGTAGCCAGGATCCAAAATGGCTCCCAATGAGCTCTGCCAGCTGGTATTCACTATACCGGGGTTGGTCTGTGTGACCAATAGGATAAAGAGAAATGATGGAATGCTACTTCCAAGGTTAGGTTATAAAATACTTTGGCTTCTATCTTGCTTGTTTTTGTTTGTTTCTTTCTTTCTTTCTTTCTTTTTTGTAGCTATTTTTCTCTACGGAGAGGCATGCCCCGCAGAGCCCCATATAGGAAGGAAAGTAGAGGCAACAGCACTTCTCAGCAGTGACCGAGGGAGTGACCTTGGAAGTGGCTCCTCCAGCCTCAGTCCAGCCTTCGCAGACTGCAGCTCCAGCTGACTGCATGACTACAACTTAACGAGAGATTGTGAACTAGGAACACACAGATTCTTGACCTTCAGAAACTATGAAATCTAATGTTTGTTGTTTTAAGCTCTGGGTTTAAAAAAAAAAATCTTAACTTCTCCTTTTCACCTTCTCAAAATATTAGATTGCTAGGTTTTGGGATACTTTTTAGGCAACAATAGATCTATACTGTCTATAAACAGTTGGACCAACAGATTTTTCCATGTGCAAAATATTTTCACACAGATTGTTACATTTATCGATGTAACTAAATCACTATATTCTGAAGTCCCTTATAAAAATAAAATGCACACACATTAGAGAATTCTTTATTTTGTCAAAGTATTACAGGATTAAAAAAAACAAGCAGGCTAATTAGGTATAATTAAAATGTGATTTAACCTATAGATTTTGATTACCACATATTTTTTCAGAAATATTCATATTGTATAAATAAGATACATCTGTAAAATCATAGCTTAATGATTCAGACAGGACTTGAGGAAGTCATCTGAATTTTAATGCTTGTTCTGGGCAGCTCTTCAACCTAACACTTCCACACATAGCACATTGATTTATAGTTTAACAATCTCTAGAAAAGGAAATATGGATTAAGTGAGGTGGACAGCATTCAACTTCTGGAGAACTAAGACAGACACTAGAGAAAGAGGCTTTCAAAAGATAATGTAATTAACATGGGAAGAGAGAAAAATGGCTGACCTAGACTCACCCAAGAGACTGTGGGTTTTGCTCTAAACACAGGGACCTGAGCACTTCATATTTCATGTTTCATATTTTAACAGTACTAAAGCAGCTGGAAATGTCAGTCCAAAAATAAAATGTGTGAAGAGGTGGGGGCTGAATATAGAATATATCGTTTCATCATTAGCAAATAGACAAATACCAAGTACTATATGGGAAATATAACATGGCTCATTGGACCAAAAAATATCTTCCAGAAGCAATTCTTGGGGTGAGTAGGATAAAATACACACAAGCTCCCCTTCCACCTTCTACTCCCTCTCCTGCAATAGAATCTGAATTTAGAATATATCTCCCCTTCACATTTCTGCCTACCTACTTCACCTGCTGGAAGGTTTTGGGTGTAAGGCTGCCTTCATTTCCATGACAGGGGTGAATGCTATATAGTAAACAGTCCTGTCTGTGTCAGGGTTCTATCTGACAGTCAAGCACGAGCCGTCTCTGGAATAGTCCCTTCTGGACGAGTACAGCCTGCCCTCAGTCTTCCTAGGCAGTTAATAGGAAGTTAACACTCACTCACATGGTAGGTCTGTTAACCTCATCTTCCTCCTTATCTGAAAGACAGTTTGTACATGAACACAGGGAACTGTAAGGTGTGCTCAGGAATACTCAGCTTTCTCAGGTACACTCAGGTATACTCAGGTTTCATGATACCTTCCCATGGTTCTCAATCTGAGTTTTTCAATTAAAAAGGGTACTTGGAGATTATATCTAAAATATAGAATAAAAAAATTTAAAATGTATGACCGTATATACTAAATAGTTAAATGCAGAGTATCAGATATGTATTTTACACCCACGGATATGAATTGAGTTTACAAGGTTGAATCCTGAGTTCAGAATCCATATTCCCCTCTCTTTTCTCTTTTTTTCTTTGATCCTCTTAGTCTTCTTTGGCCCTCTTCTTATCACCAGATGATCATCGGTGATCTTGTTTCTCGCTATGTTCCTCTTCTATCGTAAATGTGTTGTTGGACTCTCCCTAGACTTCCTTTACAAATCTCTTTGTTTATATATCAGTTTGTACCTGGTTCTCAGATGCCCTGTAACCAATACACAGCCCTGATTTGAGATTTCCTGTTCTACCTGAGACTGACTAATTAGCATGTCTTTCATTCCCATTTATGAATAAGCTAGATCTATTTATTTGCCCCAGTGCCCTTTCTGAGTTTTGGGACCATATATCTAACTCCCCACTGGAGCCCTCCACCTCCTTCTTTCCCACATCCAATCAACCATGAAGATTCAAGGATTCTGGCTCATAAATACCTTGTGAATCATCTTTGTTTCCACCACCGGACCTCTGCAACATCCTCTTATTGGTCTACTCACTTCCAGTATTATTCATGACTCACTTATTTTCTACCCAAAAGCAGGAGTGACCTATCTTAAATAAACATCTCATGCCACTCCTTTGTCTAAAACCTTTCAGTGATTTCCCAGTGCCTTAGGATAAAATTCAATCTCTATATACAACTTAAAAAGTCTCCAGTCACTTGTCCAGTTTCATCATTCACCTTTTCCAGTTTACTCTCAATGCTTAAGGCCATATTGGATTTTTTTTCATTTCACCAATTTGCCATGCTATCACTTACCTCTGGGCCTCTGCTCATTCCATTCCTTCTGCCTAAAACATTTTTTCCATACTACCTGTCTCTTATCTGCTCTTCTGCTCTCAGTATGAACATTCTTCCTCCAGGAAGTGTTCCCCAGTTGCTCTGTACTGGAGTGCATACCCCTCCCATGTGCTCTGCTATACTAGATGCTTCCATGGTCGTGGAAATTATCACACTGCTTTACTTATTGGTTACCTTCTTGTAGGATTGTAATCACCATGTCAAGGGCGAAGACTTCATTGTTCATTACTGTAGAGCAGGAACCTAGGACAGTGCCTGGCATATAGTAGGTCTTTAATCAATATTTGCTCAAAAATATCTAGTTTTGGGAAATACCACCAGGTAAACTGATATCCCTGGTATGGTATGAGAATGTCATCTCCACGTGTACTACCAGGCAAGCTTATCCCAGAAGTCATGGAGCAGAAAGACTCATGACCAAATTACAATGCTAAAATCACATGGTTTGTGGAATAAATTTTAAATGTAAAATGAGAAGCAAGGAAAAAGAGATGATTTGGTTGACAGACTTAGGGTAAAGTGCAAGAGGAGTAAACCAAGTTACCTGAATCCTGTGTTACACAATATTTGAATGTTCTCTCTCTTCCTCCCTCCTTCCCTTCTTCTCTCCCCCTCTCCACCACTTAGTTCTCCTTCCTTGGCACAAGAGCTTTCCCTGATGACCAGAGTCGAGGTGTGAGCAAAAGGGACCAACAGAGAGACGGTACCTAGGGCCAGTCCACACTCATATATCAGATAGATATGGGACAATTATACCTGGCCACAGCTGAAATTCACCAGTGACTTGCTGAGCCAGCACAGCTTTTGTGTGCATACTTTGGACAGTGGATATATGGGACCAGAATGGATGTCACCAATGACTGACCACTTTAAGACCTCATGAGTATTGGTTGCCTAATGTGCCTCATGAATATTTAGAGGTTCATAGATATTGATGCCTCTTGGGCCTTTCATCCCTTTCCGTTTGGTTCAGCTCAACTATTTCTGTGTCTAACTTGTCTTACAGAAGTTCATTTCCTCCCATTTCTGGGGCCAGAAGTCTGAAATCAAGGTTTTCTTAGGGTTGATTCCTAGCAGGGCTCTGAGAGAGAATCTGTTCTATGCCTTTCTCCTAGCTTCTGGTGGTTGCTGGTAATCCTGTGTGTTCGCTGGCTTGTAGACAGGTCACTCTAATCTCTGCCTTTGTCTTCACATGGCTTGCTTTTAAGGTTATCAGCCATTGGATTTAGGGCCCACTCTAATCTATTATGACCTCATTTTACATTTGTAAATGTCCTGTTTTCAGATAAGACAATGGTTATAGGTACCAGGTGAACATGGAGGCAAGTACTACTCAATCCAGTACAAAACCTAACACATGATTTTCATTCATCCTAGGTATATGCTTACCTTTTACAGTAGAACTGAATATGCTCAAATAATATAATAAACATTCCTCTACTTGGAAATAAAACATCTATTATATATGGTAATTCTGCTTCCTTCATTTGAAAGCATCTCCTGCCTACGACCAAAGGGCTGATTATTTCTGACAGTGGAAGAATAAGCTTAGGGGCTTCTCTTTTCCCTCTTTGAGGCCCAGCTGCTGTGGGGTTCCCTGTGACTGGTAGTCAGGCATTGTGTCATTGCAAGGTTCAGGGCTCATCTTCACACGCTTAAGCCTGTGATGGCCACAGGAGCTGCTCTGCGGTGGGGCCTGCACCTGTATATCTCACTATCTTGAGCAGCATGACCCCGTAGCCAGGGACCCCAATGGCGTCTCAGCATCCCAAACCTCATGGAAACTGGGAGACAGGCCAGGTACTTCCAGGGCCTGAGCTGCTCTAGTGGGTCAAGGCCTGGATAGGGGTAAGGGACCTTTCAAGGGAAGCAGGGAATTCTGCCTGTGGAAGATGTGGTATTCTGATGTGCACATTAAATTGTCACCTACACATCAATGAATTGCTCAGGAAATAAACTACCTTTCATTTGCCAGAGTCTACTAAAATTAGGATAGCGAAAAGAGCTTATTTCTAGATGTCTAAAAGTAGAGCTACCAGCTATACAGAAGTAGAGGTTAAATTACATAAAATAATCATAATCATAATTTTGCAAACTTCTCAGATGATACACTTATTTCTACAATATCACCATTTAAGTATATGCTCCTACAGTAGCATTTATTATGTTAATTGTAGAGACTATGAACAAATTGAGGTTGAGTATATTTCCCATCTTTACTTGGCACATTGGTATTTGCAGGACATCAGTAAACAAATTTTTGAATAACTGACCAACTGAATTAATAAATTTTTCATACTTGTATCTGAAACTATCCGGTCATCTATATAATTTACCAAAATGAGGGGCTGCTGTTCTTATTCATGCTATATAATGCTAAGTGTTCGTTTTCGTTTCCTCCTGTCTAGCGATAGTTGTCGTCTTGCTTCACTTATTTTTCACATAACCTTTGGGTGACCCTAAATGAGACCTTACCTATCTGGCACTTTATCTAGTCCAAATTCCTCACATGGTTATCATTCCTATCTCTCTTGACTCACAGTTGGATCCACTGACAGGGTAGGTATTTAATCCCTGAAATCGATCTCTCCAGATTCTTAGTCATTTGACTTTGCTGGGTCTGACTTCCTTCCAGCTCCATGTACAAGCCTTTGTAATCAAACCTTGATCTCAGCAGCCCAGGGAAGAGGTTCATAGACTCAACTGAGCATTACATGAGTCTTCAGCTCTGATAAAGACTTACAAGTATTCATGTATAAATATGCTGTCACTTGGAGGTAGGCAAAGAAAAGTTGTAAACGAATGTAGCCGTCGTTGCCGACTCAATGTACGGCCTCAGAATCATTTCTTCTGCACATAGTGCCCACTGTTTCAGCCATGTTAAGAGATAATTGTGGGAAAAAATGCAAAGCCCATCAATTCCCATTTAACTGCTACAGCATGTAATTTGAAGCCAGGTCCAGCATACCAGAGAGAACAAAATACCTGAATGGCAGAAATGTCAAAAGGAAAACAGTCTAACAATAGCATGTTTCCCTGATGTAAAATTAGGCCATCAGCTCAGAAGCCCCGCAGGCTGCCTGAGTGCAGAGCAAACAGAGTCAAGTCTTTCCTTGGGTCAAAATTTCTACAAGTCCAAAAGTTAATTTTTCTGAGAAGCAAATGAACTTTTCAAGCCATTTAATGTAGTCCACCCATCCTTGCGAAGGTCAGTGGTGTCACTATTGCCATTAGCACTGCCAGAAGTAAAGGAAGTGGGTGCTGCTGCCAGCACTGCTCAGTTATCCGCGTGATGTTTAAATTGAGTATTACCCAGGTGTCGGTAACTAGGTTAAATGATTTATGTGCAATCTTTCATTGAATACCTCCAACGATGCTATGAGGTAGATAATTACAACTTTCCAGATGAAGAAGTTGAGACTTTAAAAAAATATTCTCAAGCTCATACAGCTATAAAGCAGCAGAGTAAGGATTTAAAGCCAGCCCTGCCTGACAACAGAGCCCGAGAACCAGGAAGATAGATGTAGGCATGGACTTCTCCCAACTCCAACCTACATGGCTTCAGTGACAGTGACTGATCTGGCCTTTCATTCATAACTTTGAAAGCAACCCTACAACTTTACTTCAAATCCTTCCAAAAGAGGAAAATTGGTATTCACGTGTGATTTTTGCCTCCTTACAAAAATAATTATTGAACATGTGAAACTATATTTTCAAAGAGTTAAAAACATAATAGTCAAATATAGAATGAACATGTGTCGAAAATATATTCAACTTATGGAAGGAATTAGCATGATATTTGAAGTTGATTCCAAAAGCATTTTGAACACCTAGATATTTACAGGTATTTGAGAAAAAAAAAGGAATTCTAGAAGATTTCTAGATTAGATGAAATAATGGTTGATGTCTGCAGGACAATAAAATCATGACAAAGAGGTTATCTTCCCAACCAAACAGAAATCTAGAAAGTAACATGGGACCTCACAGTAGTATTTGGCTCTGATCAAAGAATGGTAAAACCAAACGCAGGTACATTTTGTTAAATCAGTGGGTTTCCAAACAAGTTCGGAGGGTTGAGTCATGGTCACCTTCAGGGTGGGAGTGGGGCATTATTCATCCCACCCGTCATCACCCATTACCACAAAACCAGAATGTCTGAGAGTAGGAGCCAGGCATCTGCATTTTTTGAACATCTGTAGGCATTTCCAGTGTGAAGCAAAGTTTAAAAACCATCACCCTAAATAAATAATCTTCGGGCGACTCTATGAAACAATGCTCCAATATGACATTGATAAGACACGTTCCTGACATTGTTTTATTTCTAAATTTGAGATAATTTTTTTAAACTAAAAATAGTATTAGATAATTTCCAAATTATTGAAGTTTACTTTGATTAATGTCTACAATCATTTCTTTACTTTGTCTGACCACGGACTGGATGCTGCTCTTACCAACTGTATAAATTCAGTGAGTCACCGTTACCTTTCACCCTTCTGCCAAATGGAACGAATGTTAACTCATTTCTGTCAGAATGGCAGTGACAGTGGAGAAGGTGTCAGTTAAGTGATTGAAATGCCATCTGTAAATACGACTGCCACACATGCCCATGGTTGGCTGCTGGAGGGCAAGCCAGGGTCAGGTGTGCACAGCCAAGTATCATGCTCTGTGGACCACAAAAGACCAAGGCTTGTAAATGCTGCTCAAATAACCAGAATGAAAATAACACACAGATGCACACACCCACCCATCCATCCTTCAATTATGTCTAATGGCCGAAAGCAAACAGAGGGGAGCTGGGAAAGTAGTTAGTGGCAGCATACCTGGGAACCTTGGTGAGGTTCCAAAAACATAAAGTCTCTTGCAGTAAACCTATCATCAGACTGAATTTACTGCATTTCACCCAGTGCTGATCCCAGAGCCTCGGGGTAAATCTTTCACAAGAAGAAACTGGAGCCGATTTTCAACATGAACACCTGAGTTCACTATAGTAGGTTTTGTCTTTTAATTGAAATGACAAGACATTCCCAACATTTACAACAATCTGCAGGATATGCCTGGAGAGTCTGAAGTTCTGAAGAATGCTTCCCAGGCTTTTAAGGTAGGGGAAAGTTAGACTCTTAGGGTCCATCTTCAGGCATTTTGGAAAAAAGAATTCTGGAGTAAGGTTCCTTAAATTAGCACAAAACTGGTGATTGTCCTATTGGCAATAAAATCATGACCTTTGGATTATCTTCTCTACCAAATGGAATCTGTAAAATAACATATAACATCCCTAACTTCATGTAACAGCCCCATGTAACATCCTCATACTTTTCCAGCAAGAAAAGTACGTCACCTGACGTGCTTGTTCCCAGCTCAGGTGCAACAAGGCAGCGCTCTATCTTCTCCTTTTGGCTCTCACACTATACACAAATGTCCTTTTTGAGGTCTATTCAGTGCCACATTTTTATGCTTTTTTGTTGTTGTTGTTGTTGGGGGTTTTGGTGTTTAAAATGGTCCCCAAGCATAGTGCTGAAGTGCTGTCTACTGTTTCTGAGTACAAGAAGGCGGTGATGTCCTTACGGAGAAAATTTGTATGTTAGATAAGCTTTGTTCAGACATGAGTTATGGTGCCGTGGGCTGTGAGTTTGATCGTTAATGAATAAACAACATCCATCACATAAGGCGCCTTTAAACAGAAACACACATAAAACAAAGTTATGTATTGACCTGGTTTGACAAAAATGTGACCAGAGGCTTGCAGAAAACTAACCCTATATATATTATATATATTTTTTCCCTTGGAGCAGTGGTTTAGTGCACTCACTAATTCATGTTTGTGATGATTTTATAGAATGTAGCTATTGTGCATAATGTGAATTAACTATATCTTTGTTTGGAAAAATATCTGGATGATGGTTTAAGTTAGATGGTAAAACTCCAGGGGCCTAGGCAGAACTTTGTTCCTACAGGGATGGAATAAAGGGAAGAAGAAAAGAAAGAGAAAAGAAGGAAATGGGAGGAGAGAGGAGCCATTGGTAGGAAGAGACATATTTAGCTCTGTTTCGGTAAAAGGCTGAGAGGGTAGACCCCAGCAACAGGGAGACTGAAATGGTGTTCAAGAACAGAATTTCTTGCTGTGTTGGGGACACTGACCCTCTCCTTTGAATTCCAGCTCTTTCTCAGGGTCCACTGTGCTCATATGTGCTTCTCATGACTGAAGCTTTTTCATTTAACTTTTTTCCCCATGGAAATCAGAAATGTGGTTTAGTTTTCTGTCTTCAGCAAAATGATGCAGAACCTTGACAGGAGCAGGACTCACTCAGCAGAAAGAACCGTGATACTACAGGCCCTCCAGGGACCTGACGACATCTCGGGGAGGACTTTGCAGAGTCAGAGGCTTTTGAATTGAAAACTCCTTTCCTGCCTCTCAAAAGGCTGGGAGAGCCCAAGGGACATCTGGGACACCTGTAGAGCTGTTCTTTGAGGCAAGGCAGAATGCAGAGCCCTGTCTAACTACACTTCCCCTTGCCACCAACCCCAACTCTGCCCAACAGAGCACGTAAACCGTGGCCTTGAGTATCACAGACTAACAAGCATAGTCTTTCTCGGACATGTGCCCAGCACATTCTCTGACTATGCCCTAGGAAAGGATTACTCAGGATTTAGCTTAACCAGTCTATTCTTACCTGGCTTTTTATGAATATCACAGGATTGTGCCCAGAGCACAGCCAGGGAACCCAGGCCTGGACTGGGGCTGGAAAGGTTCTGTGCTCCCTGAGGTTAAATGCAGCTCTACGTTTGGTAGCAGCAGAGCCTGACCCCTTCACTTGTCTTCATGCTTCCCTAAGAATTCTAATGGTAATCAGGCTCCCCTGACCTGGCTTCTTTCCTGGAGGATGGAACTTTTAATCAAATGAAATCAACCTCTTGAACATTCCAGCAACGCTCAAGCAGGCGGTGATTTCCCCTGATTCTGCACATGTGCCAGAAATTCTCTTCTCTCTTGAGCCCTTGAATATCTCAGCAGTGGGCTAAGAGGAAGGAATGCCAATGAGCAAGACTTGCCTCAGCGACGCAGGGGTCCTCTGGACCCTCCACAAAGGGAAAAGGGAAAGAGAAACAGGAAGTGGTGGCTGCTGCTCCTGCGGCACCTGCTTGTCCAAGAGCTAAGAATTTGCAGAGCTGACCTGAGTCTCCATAGCTCACCTGGTCTCTCTGCTTCTGCTCTGAGGTCTGAGATCCAATGACCAGGGACCCCCTCATTTTGTTTCCTGAGCCCAGAGCATATGCTGGTTGTCATTATATGCCACATCACGAACATGTTTGCATTCCCTTATCTCACGTTTTTTCCCTTACTGATTTTGTCAAGGCTGATGTTATTTTCTCCTTTTGGACTTATGGACCAACAAATCAGAGATTATAAAGCTTTGTGATGAGGAAGCTTTACTTGCTGCCCATAAATGTATTGGATGTAGGCAGTAAGAGAAAAGAATAAAATATTATTATTCAAAATGTGGTGGTAGGAGGCCAGGCTCTGTAAGGGCTAAACTTTTGATGTCTTTCACTAGTATGAACTGTATGGATAGTATAGTTAACTATTTAGTCAGTTCTGTAAACTTTCTTTTGACCACTCGTTTGACTCAGAAGACTGCTTAATTCAAGCAAAGTAGTCTGACCAGCAGACTCGAAGGAACACAAACTGGAAGTGGCACAGATTCTTAATATCTATGTATAATCTACTTAAAAATTTTTACAATAAAATCCAAATGTCTCTCTCATCCTTCTCTTCTTTCCACCCCAGCCACATCCAGCTGTGTGAGTGTGTGGGGAGAAGTGGAGTGGGAAGGGTAAACTTTAGGACAAATTCCTGGTGGCCTGGTGACAGGTGCAATCAGCATCTCATCTGTAGGAAACAATAGGTTGGGAGACCAGGCTCAGTGGGGCCAGGGGCAGGGACCCTCAGCTCATCATTCTGCTGCAAAGGATGCTCAGTTTTTGTGGATCTCAGCTCCTATATGGTTGAGTACGTACTGAACAAGGTAGGTGAGGTTATTTTATTTAACAAATGAAATCCTCCAAGATCTTCTGTCTAATATACTTTGTTTTCTAAAGCAAAAAGTCTAATATTACATTCTTTATTTATAAAGCTGATGCTCTTGTCTTCATCTCAGGCCCCCTGGGACAATGCTTCCGCCTGTGTTCTGAGCAGTGATGATGAACTTAGCATTCACACAGGCTTACCCAGGTGCCCTCAGCAGGGTACCATTTTTACAACATGTCCGGGCCTGCATCCAGACACTGTGTCTTGAAACCCGAGCCAAATGGGCTGTTCATTTCTGACTCGAGCCTATAACCTTGACTCCAACATTAGCCTACGTTAGCCATGTAGCCTTAGAGCACTGTGGCATCAATACAGGATCAAGCCTTTATATATTGTGAAGAGAGGTTCAAGCACCAAGGCATAAGGAAGCCCCTTGAACTGAACTCCGAGAAGCTGCCAGCTATGATAAAATGGTCCCTTGTCTATGAGTTTGAAGCTTTATATTTGATCCTTCATTAACTCTTGATATGCACTTTGTTTTTTGGTGACTGTTTCTTCATCAGTAAATGAAAAGGCTTTGTTATTGTTGTTGTTGTTGTTTTATAATCACTTGGTTCTCTTCAAGCTCTAGAATTCTATGCATCTGAATCATCCTGGTGCCCAAGACTGAACTAAATAAATGACTTCTGCTGAAAGAAGAACATGTATTTGTGGATTCCACCCCCACCCCCACCCCCCCACACAGTTTCTCTGTGTTTAATGTTTTATTCTTATTTGCCTGTTTAATCTGAACCAGCAAGTCATAGTTTTTCAAAATTGCTGGCTTAGTTGGTATCAGTCAAGATCCTTGATTGCAAACAACAGAAATCAAGTCTGATTAACTTAACATGAAAGGGAATCCAATGGAAGACTCTGGCATCACACAGATTCGACTCTGTGAACTGAGAACCAGGACACCAAGAGGGTGTGTCATGTGAGGCTGAATGTTTTTGGTGAGGAAAAGCCCAGACCACTGAGAATCTTAACAATGACACGCTTCTGTGCTTCTCATATCTCTCCGAGACCCTTAAGAGAAACCTAGAGAGTGTTGTTAGTTGTTCAACAGTGTTCAGTTTTTCTGTTGATGATTTACATTTTTTAACAATACATCCTTTCATCAAGTGCAATCGATAAGATAAACAGTAGGTTTATATATTTTTCACATTTTTTTGCTCTTAAAAATCGTAAGTGATTTAACATTAACTTAACATTTGGAGTTTTCCATTAAGTATTTTTAGTTTGGTGACTAAATATTGAATCAATAGCTGATTAATACTTTAAAGATTTAATTAGTATTAACAGAGGCTTTTGACTTATAGCTGATACATAGGGATGTATGAAAACTTAGAAACTTATCCCAGCCTTCATGTCATAATTTTTAAATCTAATGTTTTAATTTATGTATAGGTTACTTTTTTTTTTTTTTTAAAAATAATTTACGAGGATCAGAGTTTCCTTCACATCTGAAAAGGCATTTATCTTCAGTAATTATCTATGAGCATTCCCTTTGTCTCTTGGCAAAAATGTCCCTCGTTCAGTGGCCACAGTATAAATTCAAGGTCTAAGGTCATATTCTGTGAAACATTTTTCTGGCCTTCTCATTATTTGTAGATGCCATGTATTTTAGGGTCACAATTATATTCATGCCCCTTTTTCTATTTATCCACAGCATTTTGGTTGGTTCAAGTCGAAGACTTGGAAGTCACCTGACGATAGAGGTTAAGGACTTTATGGTAGGTTTTCACCACAGCCTTTTATAATCATAGAGCTGATATTTCTTAGGCAATACCCTGAGAAACTGCATAGAGATTTCAAGCTGATTATTTTTAGCTTCCCAATATTCCCAAACTTTGAAATAGTCAAAGATACCTATAAGCGCATATGTTGAAAACTTCTACCATCTTCTGCAGTGCTCTGAAAGGTCATTTTTAATTGGTTCCTTCACCATCTATGTTTCTATTTTTCAAACCCCCAAGTAGTTTGAGCTGTCTCCATATCACCACTCTGAACATTTCCAATAGTTCACAGGCTTACCGTTACATACCCACCAGCTTGGGCGAAGCTCCAGTTACCCCCCACTAATAACGTTTAGCTTAGACAACCTTTGAAGTTTCTTCATCCCTGGGAGGCTATGACCGGTGTTGCCTTCTAGTAATACTGTGGAAATTGCCTGCCAATAACCTTTAGCTATTATCTCAGTCTTCATGGTACTGACTCATAAATTTAATAAATGTTTCAATTTGTAAAAGCAAAAACATACACCGAGAAGAGAATCGTGCTGAACTAACTTTGAAGACTAGCCCACAGTTGTGGGGGACATTAAATGAGACAGAGCAGGAAAGGATCCTGGGGTTTTCCTTTTTCTCTCTCTCTGGTTGCAGAAGCCTTTGTTTTAGAAAGAGAAGTTAATCCCCAAAAGAACTCATTCACATCTCCCTTGCCTAGCAGGTTCTCTCCCTGCTGTGCTCCTCTGGGTTGGCAACCCTTTAGTTCCTCTCTCGCCCAGAGCTACCAAAAGAGCACAGCTCCTCTTCGGTAGGGTACATTCTGAATGTGCGGCAGGGGGCCTGCCAAACTATCCCACAATGAGAGGGACAAGCCAAATTATTCTCAGTTGGGTTCATAGCACATTTGGTTGAAGTGGGAATCTGCAAATAGAGGCAGGAAATGGTAACGCAGTGGAAAATACATTTGTATCAATGTTGGTAGTTTCCCAAATCTCTGCGTGAGTGAGGACAATACATGTGTTCTATTGAGAAGATCCCTAGTGCTATCTAGAGCCCCTGTTCCCCTTCTTCTGCTCTTAAACAAACCTCATTAAAAAAAAAAAACTCACTGCACCCTTTTCTCCAGAGGCCTGAAGAAAGAACTGGAAATCGACTGGTGCTTACTAGTTACATGCAGGAAAGAGCTTGGCGCACTTGAAACCTCCCTGTGCCAGGTGTGTAGGCGAGGCCTTGGAGGACCTCTGGGCATTCCGTAAGAAGAGACCTTTCTTGGTGGAGGTTTTCCTTCCTAAGTTTTAGCAAGAGGTATTACGACCATCTGGGCAGCTAAGGCCTTACCTGTTTCTTGTTTCTCATGAACCCCAGCTTCTTGACCTGACAAAGGCGTTCCACCACAACAAGCCCTTGATCTTCCCAGTCCCCATGCTTGATCTGCCCTGCCTGCAACTGATGCCCTTCTCCAAGGGCTGGCAAAGTGTGGCTCCTGGGCCAAATATCACCAACCACCTGGTTTGGAAACAAAAAGTTTTATTGGAACACTGCCTCGCCCAGTTGTATATAGCAGCTTTTATCTTACAGCGATAGAGTTACGTATTGTAGATCACAAAGCCCGAACTATGTACTCTTTGGCCCTTTACAGAAAACGTGTGCTGGCCCATGCTCTGCCTTTCCCTGTAGAGATCAAGTCTTCCGGGCTCTGCTCCTTCCAAGGTTTCCCCAGGAAAGGCCCCTAGGTTTGTCCATGAGGCTAACTCTTTCTTCTCCTTTAAGGCTCACTGCAGGCAGTGGTTCCTCCAGGAATGTTTCTGTGGGCTCCAGATTGAACTAAATGTTATTGCAGGATAATGATTACATATGATTAACTTAATACTCTCAGGCCTACACACTCTTGATACAAAACAGGCACTCAATAATGTTTGCTGGATTTATAAAACTAGATGTGCACTGTTACACCATGTTGCCATCAAGAGCATGATGGTAATTACCAATGGTGTATGGATGCTTTGCTGAGAATCTTAATGGCAAATACACTGCGCCTTCACTATTGCATAACCCAATATCCCGTCTCAGACTCCATTCAAAGGAGTTTAGTCAGCGACATCAAGGGAGCCACGTTTTGATTCTTGTTTTAATTGTCACAGCCTCTCGGTAAGAACCCCCATGGGCTCCATGACAGAAAGGCCCCAGGGCCATTGACAGAAATGTGCTGTGTTCCTCCTTCATGAATGCCAAAGGCAAGTTCTCTCTAGGGCTTCTCCAGAACATCTCTGATTCTGGGATCTTATTAGAAGTTACCTTCCCTAACCTCCTGTCTTCATATTCTGCAAAGATGCCTTCTATTTTGGGTTGAATTGCCAGAAATACGGCTAATGTGGAAAATTGATTTCACAAGACATTCACCAGGGAAATGTCTAAGTATGGATTTCTCAGTGTAAAATGACGAGCACTGATATATAAATATGCATGTAGCACAATTTACCAGAGCACTAAATGATTAGAAAAATTGCTCTTAGCAAGATCGTACCTCACTACAGTGTGTAATTGCAGAAAGTTAGCTCATCCTTATTTTAAAATCTAGTTAAATGATGGTTTAGAAAGGGCAATAAAAGAGATGGAAATTAATGGGTTAGTATAGAAAATGATCTTGGAAGAAGTTAGATAAAGTGATTCACTTTCTGATTGACTTGTGATCCCATTCCGATTATTCCTTGGAATTCTTGCATTATGACTAATTCAAATTTAGCTCTTAAAGGAACTGTAATATTTGATACGAAATAATATCTTGTCCTGATAAGGAAGTGAGTGTTTTCAGTCCAGTTTAAAAAGATCTTAGCAAGCAGAGTTTGATTTCTCTTGTGTTGCTGACTGTCAACCATGCAGGCATTAAATATCTATCATGTGCCCTTCCCTGGACCTTTGTTCCCTTCCCCTACTCTTCTTTTTGCCCTTTCAGACACAATGAATGCTAAAACTAGAAAATTTGTAGTTTGTCTAATCCAATGCTTTCATTTTACAGTTGTAGGAAACGAGATTTAGAGGCAAAGTGGCTTGTCAAAGGTCCCTAGCACATTTTACAGTTAAGACTTGGACCCACATGCTCTGGCTCCTGCAGTGATATCCTCTTTATGTCATCATGTCCCTGGCAAAAGGTGGATAAAAGAGCTTAAGAAGATGAAAACTACATCAGTCAGAATTACGTATTTGAAGCAATAGGAAAATATGTGATTGGCCGGAAGAGAAATTAATTCATCGACAGTATCTCCTGATTACCTTGGGGATAAAAAAGAGTTGGAAAAATGTAGATTTCAATTATCCATGAAGACTAGATTATAGTGGTTTAGCTTAAATGTGTCCCTTAACATTCGCTGATGCTGAGCAAGCAGGCACCATCTCTGAAATGAAAGGCATTCCATGAAAAAGCATGACCACTCATAATTTAGATAATGGAACATTTTTATATACTGATCAAGTTCAAGTTTTCTGAACCATTTAAGAAAATGAAAGCAGCCCAGAATAATTTGTTTTATTGTATTTTTTTTAATTTAAGTATAGTTGACATACAATATTATATTAGTTTCGGGAATACAATATAGTGACTCAACATTAATATACCTTACGGTGTAATCACCTCACTGAGTGTATAATCATCTGTCATCATGCAAACTTATCACAATATTATTGACTATATTTCCCTTCACCTTTGTCACCCATTCCTCCACCTCCCTACCTTATTAGATTTCTTAATACAGCATTATATCAGAGAAATTCATTGCTTTTCATTACTGCTCATGATTTTTTTTTATTAGTGGAAGATTTTAATTTAAAATTTTGTTAACAAAAAACATTCTCACTAGGATTCCATGGAGAAGAAACATTATTGACAGGATTCTCCTCCAACATTTGGCATCTCTGCAAAGTAACATGTAATTTTCTAAAAATTCTTGATAGTCTGTGCCCTGGTCCTTAAAGTGACATATTTGAACTTGACTAATCATTGTCGCTGATGAGTGACCCACTGAACCCAGAGTGGTAGGAGGTAATGGGGTATACCAGCCAACATACATGTGGTTTGGGGGAGTAAATTTTTATCCATTGTTAAATAACTATTTGGCACCAACAAGACTCTGCATGTTCTACTAGTACTGTTTTTTTTTAATCTGTCTGTAATTTTATACAATGTTCTCAGTGTAATTTACAACAAAGAGAGATACAGATAATGGCTCACACAAGCTCCATAATGTTTAAATTATGGCAATAAAACTTGACAGACTGAAAGGTCAGAAGTTTGTCTTGATGATTTCAACAGCTATGTAGGTGCTTTTGCCCCAAAATGAAGATCCCTTAATTAATATTCCTTTGGGTTTTAACGGATTTAACATTTCAGAGTGTATCTAAGCCTGGGGCAACTCTTCTCATCCTCATCTTTTTCCTCATCATTCTTAATTATTAAGAGTTTTAATATCTTGTTTCAAAGTCACATCACATATTTTTATTGGTCATCAATCAGCTACAAACGCCATGGCCAACAGAAAGTCCTACACAAAGCATTTGTACTAATTTCTAGTTTTGGTTCCCCTATTTATTACTTGTCTGATTTGGAGTAGGTATTTTACCCCTCTTAGCTTAATCAAAGTGAGAGGGTCTAGTTGTCACATTCTTAAAGAGTACTCACTGATGTGCTGTACATTTCTGTACACTTCTAAAATATAAGTAAACAATTTTAAAGGGATTTTTTGTGTGGGGGGGGGAGGCAAAATTTGTTGCATAAAGATAAAGCTAAATAGATTACAGAATTCACGATGGAGCTCTGAACTTCGAGAGAACAGATGGAATTTTCTATATGAGTCAGCAGTTGAAGGTATTTGGAGATGCCCCAGGAAGGGTTGGAACTGCCAGCAACACACAATGGAGGCATCTGCCTCCTCAGTTGGAAGCCTGTCCCAGCCCCCCTTCCCTTCCTCTTTCCTTGTTTTTCTCCCAAGTTTAAACAGGTGAAAGGGTGTGAGAGGAAATAAAGGGACGATAGTAAATTGGGATGGGAGAGGTCAGGATGAAGCATGGTGGGAGTGAAGCCATTTCCCCTTCCCTTCCCCTTTCTACGTTGCAGTTCTGTGCAGCATGAAAAGGCAAAATACCAAAATACCTGGCTCTGGGAGCTATTTTAGGAATTTGGCAGCTGACCTATAGGAAGGGTGGTATGGTTTCCACAGATTCCACACAACAGACAGTCTTGTATAAATATGTCAGATGGTTCCTGTCTGTTTAAGAGTCATTGCCTTGATGATAGAGTTTGACTGGGTTCTTTTTCCAATATAGACAGATACACAGGCAGGTAAGGAAGAGAGAGTTTTAAAATCTTTGTCCTCATCACATAGAAGCCTCACTTAATCCCTCTCACATTCCCCACTCAAACATCCAAACCAGCTGAACAAATCCATCTATCTTCCACACAACCTACCCAAACACCCAAGACCATGTCAAAGAAAAGATTGTCCTCTGACAGCTCTCTTTCCCCTCTTTGTGAATTCAAAACATTTTCATATCAGCAAGATGTGAGTTCTCTTTTCTCTTCTATGCCCTGTAGACTTCAAGTGGAATTCCTGGCAACATATTCATTTTAATATAATGTCATTAAATAAACAAAGAAGATTCGATGTATTTTTACCCACAACCAGTTTCAAAATGCAGGATGGTGCTTACCTGATCCTTCTTTAAAAAGAAGAAGAAGAAAAAAAAACACAGGAAAATTTGGCTTAATTTGTGGCAGAATGACTTTGATTTTACATGAAAAGAACTTCCTGTATAAAAGATTAATTAGAAACTGAAATAGCTCACTGAAGCTCGTCAGTCCCTTTTCTCTTCCTGGAGATGCTTAACAAAGAATAATCATCCACCCACTTCTCTGCCTGGAAACAATTGTCATCCTGCTGGAGTCTATGGATTAAGAGCACTGTTGCCATCCCCACAGCCCTCCCCACAGTAGGAGCTGTGGTTGACCCCGCAGGACGACATAACCACACACTGGCAGCTGCAACTGGAGAGTCTTCTTCATCTTTTAGGAGAAAACAGGGAATAAAAGAGTAGGATGTGACAGATAGTTTTTTTCTATGGAGTCTTACCTAAAAGTAAATCCACTGAGCAAGACCATGTTTATTTGTATAATTGATCAGTCAACAAAATATTACACAAATACACAAGGCATGGTAAACGAAGGCAACAAAAATATGACATTATTATTTCCTATATTCAAGGACTGGACACGTATAAAACTATAACCAATAGTAAAAAGTAGCATATGATATGGAGCAAAGGATCAGAAAGAACTAAACTGAAGGAAAGTGCTTTACAGATGAGGAGAGGAGGAGTAAACACTCAGAGGCACACCTCTTCAAGGCAACTTCGAGAGTACCATGCCATAGGCTATGTATTCTCCGGATTTTTTCCCAATTGCCTGGGCTCTGGCAGGAGTAAAATGCTTAATTTTCTATATATACGTTAAAAAATGGCTAAAGTGTTTGCATAGCTATATCCAAACTCCGCCTCTCACCTCCCCTTCCCCATCCCCTTCTTCACCACTCTCCCTTCTCCCTCTGCCTCCTCCTCCTCCTTCTCCTCCTCCTCTTTTTCTTCTTCCTGTCTCTCCTCCCCTCTCCACCTCCCTCAAATCTGAGGGTTTTGTGAAATATACAGGAAGAATTCCAGCAGAGGTGATATTCAAAATACTTATGGTTGGTACCTGACCCTCAACCAATCAGAACAGACTTTCTCCAGATACTGTCCAGTAAGAATGAAGCCAGTCATGAGCAAACCTGGTTCTGAATAAACCTCGATCTGCAACTAGATCTTCGTGGTAAATATCTCTGTGATGAGGACCTGATAGGTCCTGCTTTTCTCTAACACCTATGTTTGCGCTGCATTTGTTATTTAACTGGAAGTTTATTTAGTCTTTTATTAAAGAAAGATACACACCAATCAGAAAGTCACTTGTGAATTTCGATTATCCCAAACTCTTCCCGGCGGACGCTGCCCCATCATGGCAGGTTTCCAGGCTTCTGGAAAGGGTTTCTCCTCACCACACACACTTTTTTTTTCTTTTTTCTTTCCTTTAAACAAGGACCTTCCATTTTATTTCCTTTAAACAAAAGCATCTGATTTTATCAAAGCCCATCTCAATGAACTCTTATCAAGAGTGCATATAATCAAAGGACTCCACGATGCATGGTCCATTTGATATATTTGGATCCCCCTTGCAAAGAGATCCCCCATCCGTTTTAACTCCCTTCTCAGTGTACAGTCTGCACAGGGTTGCAGAACTAGTTTGCCAAAGCACTTCCATGGACCCAGACAGGCTACATTATCGGGGAGCACACGGACTCTGTTGCCTTCCAGAAGAACCCCGGAAGGTAAATTGTGTTTTCTTTTATAACTATAATCAATCAGTGGGGAAGTTTTGGGGCAGCCCTTGTGATTTGGGTGCCTTGAACAATGAATGTCACACCATTAGTCTGTTTCTATCTGTCTTTGTCTCTCTTCCTGCAGAATAATTTTAAAGTGCAAGCTTAGCAGTAACCATTATGCATCTTTTCTCTTTATCAACACACTTGTGAAAACAGAAATGCAGTTTGTGCAGTCCATATCACAGACATAAACAGCCTACAACTGTTTCATTTATGATCTGGGTTAAGTGGAATGTCTTACTCTTTAGTTTATTTAATAACCTTGCCATATTTGGCAAATCCCATCAACCACTGCTAATCCCTACCTATTAGTACAGTTTACCTAATGTATCCATTGATATGCACACACTGTATACATAATTTGACTCTATTCAATTGAATATGATACATGTGTATATATATATATATATATATATATATATAATATATATATATATATATATATATATCTGTGCCAATCTAATCTCCATGTGGCTTGTAAAATCTAACTTTGCCATTCACTCTCTGTGTGAAATTATAATCATTTGGTATTGGAGCTAAGGTCTGTGACTTTTTATTAAGAGGCTGGAAGAAGGAGTTGTTTGATAATAGAAAACAAAACCATATCCTAAAAATTAACTGTGATAACTAAATTTAAAACAATATCCTAAAAGATCAAAGCAATTTTTATTTTGAAGACTTAAAAATGCAACCAGTTAAGCTTCAAAATACTTATAATATAAAGACAGCTTTTTAAAAAAGCATAAAAGTGGTTATTAAGCAAAATTTCCATTATATTTCATATAGTTTTTAACTTTAAATGAAGGTAAAATATTTCTTGACAGTACAAATGCTCAGCATTTTGTGAAAAGGAAGAAGTTTCCACTTTTTCCTTGTGTGTTTAGGGTAGAGCAGCCTCATTTGCTCTTTTCATATGTACTTCCAAATCTGCTACTTCGTTTGTAAAGCTAAAACAGATTTTACAAGGGAGATGCTATTTGAGTATCAGAACTTATAACCTTTATATTTTCATTTATGATAAATATTGCCAGATTCCAAGCAAGACTAAAGTCATTTGGTTATGATGGACAATAGCAGCCTTTAATTGTAAACACATGCATGAAGATATAAGTCAAGAAAACGTTAACAAACTGTGACCACTGGACATCTCCTTCACTCCTACATCCTCTAATAGTTTGGTTCACCCAGACAGGCTGACTGAGATGATGCCTTTATGTGTGTCTTGTAATTTTCTTAAAATTTGTGTAAATTGTTATTCCAACAATGGAATATGATTGTGCATGATACTTCACAGTGTAATGGAAAGAATAGTTTTATGTTAATAATTAGTTCTAATTTCTTAAAGAGTTAACCCATAATGACCCATGGATTGTATTTTCAATTTAAGAAATTTCTTTAACGAGTAGGCATTAATATTTACATGTTAAACTAAACATATTTTACTAAAAAAGGAGGTTAAATTAGAACAGTCTGATGTGAGATCATGAGTGTCCAAACTAAGAACAAGCAGTAAAAAATTAAGGAAAAATGGCGGAAATGTGGGGAAAAAAAATCTTCTGACTTGGGGCCTCAGTAGGAAGAGAGAAATATGGGAGAATGAAGAATATAAGAATGTAATGTTTGCATGACTGTCATTGCCAAAAGAAAAGCCCAGAGTTCATGTAACTTTGCGGAGGAAAATCTATGAGTGTGATTTAGACATACTGAATTTGACATAATGGTCTATACATACTCACAGTTCTGTTCTGAACACTGAAGAACTATTTTACTCACTATGCTCAGTTTTGTCCTCATTTGAGATAGCATGGTACAGTGCTCAATGGCATTCCTGGCAATTTGAGAATTCCTGATGACTTCCCGGGGTCATTAGAAGTCACCCCACTGCCCTCTGTAATCTTTAGTTGCTTCTACCTTCCAGGAAGTCTTTGAAGCTTCCTCTGCTTGGTTTATTTTTAGGTTCCTATACTGGTATCTATTGATGCCTGAACTTGACCAGACTCAATTTAAAAAGGCCATGCATTGTAAACACTGACCTGGTCAAAATGGGGAGCTAAGCAGCTGCCTGATCCAAGGCAGATCCTCTGAATTCAGCATTGAGAAGGAATGCCTGGGGATGAGGAAGTGGGGGCAGGGGTGGTGCTTGCAGCTCTTGATGGGGATGACAGATCTGCATTGGGAGCACTTGAAGTGATCTCTAATTACTCTGACATATGCAAGAATGTCTTCCGCTGGTTAGTCTGTGCCTGTGAGATAATAGAGCTATCTACTAAGGTCAAAGAGAACCCAGGAAGTACATTCCAGATGGTGCAGCCTTACAGCAAAGAGGGCAGTGGTGGGTGTCTGAGACCTGCAGAATATTGAGATAGAAAAGGCACTTTAGAACAGCTCTGGGAACCTTGAAAGCCTGCAAAACGGCTTCTATTTACTTATTTTTTTAAAACCAAGTCAAATTGTAAAGATTCCAAGCAGTGAGTCTTTGTGACTTTCAATAATCAAATTAATAAATCAAGTCTGCTCTCCTCAGGGCTGAGTGTGTTTGCCTCATTATCTTTTCTTCAATGCCACTTAGGCTTTACCTTTTCTCTCTTTTGCTGTTATTGGCACATGGGAATTTAAACTTTCTCCTTACCTTTTATTTAAAAAATTATTTTGTGTAGCAGGAGTAATAGGGATAAATGAGAAGTATGGAGTCTCAAAGAATAGCTTTAAGGACTCTTATTGTATCCATCAGTGGA
Organism: Eonycteris spelaea; assembly: GCA_003508835.1. Lineage (NCBI taxonomy): Eukaryota > Metazoa > Chordata > Mammalia > Chiroptera > Pteropodidae > Eonycteris > Eonycteris spelaea. The sequence goes on along the minus strand of PUFA01000043.1, from coordinate 4,306,295 downwards.
GAAGGGCTGTTGGGTATTACACTGGAGTCAGAAGGAACGGGGAATTTTTTAAATATAAAGTAAAAACAGAGATGTTCTTCTTCTTCTCTTTCCTTTCCATTCTTGAATAATTCAGTCCTAAAGCCTTCAGATAGAGGTTCATATGCAGAGGAGAAGGGGGAGCCACAGTGGCCTAGAGTGGGGTGCCAAAGCTTGAATAGAGAGAGGGACAACCTGGTATGGTGTCAGAGCCCAAGAAGAGAGAGGAAACTCTCTGCAGTGATGGGAGGGGGCTCGTCAACAGTGTACTATAGAGAGATTAATCATATACATAAATATTAAGAATAATGAAAGCCCAGTTAATCACTGTCAGAGAAGAGCATTACAAACATGGAAAGGATAAGAAACAAAATGACCCCTGCTTACAACTGTGGTGCTAAGAAAGATAAGCCACCAGGCTGAGGACCTTGAGGTGAGGAAACACTTGGTGGCCAGGAGGACTCACTTGGAAGGCTTCCTCAGCACCCAAGCCCTGGGCTCTGCGAACGCCCCCAATCTCTTCGTTGTTTGTAAGTCTACATAGAGTCTTGCACTACTGATTTTCCTTAATGTACCAATTTATTTCCTTGGGGCAGAACACATTTAAACATAGTGTTTTCCTCTGTTGTCTAACAGAACAGTTGAGCCAAGTGTAATCTTAAGAGAAGGAGAGTGCCAGGTGCAGCAAACTTGACTTGTAAACAAGCACCACCTATAAAGCTTAATTTGTCAGACAGGTGGTTTCTGTGTCTCTCTGACTGACTTTAAGGGCTCCAGGAAGAACAATCCCATCTTACACATTGATGCCTTAAATAAATTGTATGGGACAAACCCCATTTATTCTATAGTTAAATGGGTTTTAGTTTAAAATGTCAGAACCCTGAAAACAACCACCCGACCATCCAACAATGGGAGAATAGATGATATACTATGAAGTGGACCCCCACCCTCACCTTCAGGGTCAAAAGATTGCAACAGAAGTTAGCTGGTAGATAAGTTGCCTAGGATGAAGCTGGAGGGCTGGGTGCAGCCATCCAAAAGAGAGGCCCTGCCCAGATGAAGGGAGCGGCCAGAGGAAGGAGCCAGCAATGAAAGAGTCCACCTTAAGAATTTCCCAGACCAGTGAGTGTGAAGCTTCCCACTAGTGACAGTCAAGTGGGCACTGTCTAGCCACCATTCACTTCCTTTCTCCTGTTCTAATCCCAAAGGAGCCATAGATGGCAGCTAGCTAATCTGTAACAGGGTAGGGAGGAAGATGTGTTTTCTTTGAAATAAAGATTGAAATGTTAAATAATATACTGGACCAGACACTCTAATGTCTTAATCTTATTTAAATTAATTATAGGGTTTTTTCTTTCTTTCTTTTTCTTTCTTTCTTTCTTTCTTTTTTCTTTCTTTCTTTCTTTCTTTCTTTTTCTTTCTTTTCTTTTTTTCTTTTTTCCTTCTTTCTTTCCTTCTTTCTTTCCTTCTTTCTTTCTTTCTTTTTCTTTCTTTTCCTTCTTTCTTTCTTTCTTTCTTTCTTTCTCTTTCTTTCTTTCTTTCTTTCTTCTTTCTTTTTTTTACTTAGGAGTAATCAGAAAAGTCATGGAACTGGCCCAGTGTACATCCAGGATCAGGAGAGGGATCCAACAATAAATAGAATCCATGTTAAGAAGTGAGGAAAAACATAATAAAGATGTTTTCATAATCACACTTCATGAATCCTGCCTGTTCGACTATTGGTTTACCATTAGAAAACAGAAGCAATCAAAAACCTGGGCACATAGAAGGTGCTAATAAACATTTGAATAATTTAAGAACTGAATTAATGATTTATGTTTCTTGGCTCATTGAAAAATTGGCTATGGAGAAAGAAAATGGACTAGGAAAAAAGAATCAGCGAATGAGCCCTGAATGTGTAAGTAAACCGGTTTATGATTCGAGAAGTTCATACCGATTTTAAACTGTTTCCGGTATTTTTTTTTTTATCCATACATCCTCTACGGGGTGAGTAATTACAGAGGAATATAATTCTCAATGGAAAAAAAGAAGCTCTGGGAACTCTTGGGTTAAACATCCCTTTTTCACAAGGCTAGGGCTAGCTAGGGTGATGCAAGACAGAGGTGTAAGGTATAAAAATTAAGGAGGCCTCACACTCAGAGCGATCCTGCACTTGCAGGATCCTGAGAGTGAAGGAGAATCAGGCCCTAAACAAGGAGGCTGACTCTGGGGGTCAGGGGTTGCTGTTGGATGAAGACAGTTTACTCCAGGCGACTAGAAGCAGATAGAACCAGTAAAAACTGAAGGTTCAAAAGAACCAAATCAAGTCCAAACAAAACAAAGCGAAACAAAACAAAAACAGAATGAAGGTTGCAGGACAATGCAGAGCGTTCAACCAGAGGAACCAAATCTGTCCGAGCTTGTAAGAAGTGAGCAAGTGTTTGGGGAATGCAAGACACAGCCGCAGAGAGTAGGCGCGATGTTGAAAGAGAAAGAGTGCAGAAAGTGAAGAGCGAAGAGAGCGTGAGAGGCAGGGGCCCGGGAAGCCTGTGAGCAAGACTGAGACACAAGGCATTTCTCCTTCTGGGAGTTAGTGAGAGCTGTGGGGTTGCTTAGACCTGACACAATGGACAAAATAGAGCAAACAGGCTCTTTAAGCCTTAATTTCCTCATCTGTGAAATTCAAATAATATCTTCCTTATATGGATGTTAGAATCAAATAGGGTTACTGTTTCCAGCTTCTCCATTTTACAAGGCTCCTGTCATCATAGTCCCATGGAGTGGGAGAATGTGAGTTGCCCGAGGGGAGCCATTTCTAGCTCTTAAAAATTTTACCTAATATAGGTGCAGAAGGTTCTAGATCTCAGACATAGGAACCAGCTGTGTGTGTGTGTGTGTGTGTGTGTGTGTGCGTGTGTGTGCATGCACACAAGCATTTGTTATTTAGTCAAATTAGTCAAATTCAACTCAACCTTTGATGCCCGCTGGTTAAGGTTTGAGAGGTTCTCTCTTCCTTCTCTCCTTTCCTCTGATACTGTGAGCTGCTATAGCACAGGAACTGTCTTTGTTCCCAGGACCTACCCCAAGTGCATGATACAAAGAAAACACTTATTAAACACTTAGAGAATCAATGAAGGGAATAAACTCAGTGTGTAGAAAAAAACTTATTCAAAGGCCTAACAGTCAAAAGAAATTAGGATTTTCTTGCAGTGCACATATTGATGCCTTCTGAGGTTATTGTGCTTTTATCCTTTTTCTTCTCCTTCTACTTCTCCTCTCCTTCTCCTTCTCCTTCTCCTCCTCCTCCTCCTCCTCCTCCTCCTTCTCCTTCTTCTCCTCCTTCTTCTCCTCCTTCTTCTCCTTCTTCTTCTCTCTTCTTCTTCTTCTTCTTCTTCTTCTTCTTCTTCTTCTTCTTCTTCTTCTTCTTCTTCTTCTTCTTCTTCTTTTTGGAAAATTGTCATCTCACTTCCTTAAATAGATTTAGAACCCTAAAGTTGGGTCACTAAATTAGAAGTATATGTTGCTGAAGTGTCTGAGTCCAGTTATAAACCTGAGACAATCATGTGCCAGTGGAGAGAACCAGGCTTTCTGATCTGAATGCTAGATCTCACATTTAGTAGCAGAACAAATCACTCAATCCAGCTGCACTTCAATTTCCTCATCTCTAAAATGGGGATAATATTTGCCTCATCAAGTGGCTAGACTGAGATTTGAGTTCATCTTCCAGGATCACTCCATTTAAAATATCAAAACTCTTCCTGACCCCACCCTCCTTCCTTATTGTATTTCTCTGCACTGCACTCATCACCTTCTAATATGCTATACAGTTTACTTGTTCATTTTGTTCATTGTCTGTCTCTCCCAATTAAGAAGTAAATTCCATGAGGAGCACTGATGAGGGAGAAACAGCCTTGACATAGTTCAAAAGCTCATCGAGTTCTTCCAGAATAATGGGTCTCAAGGTATAGTCTGTAGACTCCCTAGGGAGTCCCAAGACCACTTCAGTGGGTTCAAATGTCAGAACTATTTTAATAATTCTGAGCTCTTACTTTCTTTTTACTGTATTAATATTTGCACCGATAATAAAAACAATAGTGGGTGAAACTTCTGGCACCTTAATATGAGTCAAGACAGTGCAACAAAAATATACTAGTGGTTATTTTCTTTAAAATTAAATGTTCAGAGGAAAAATAAAAGAAAATGAAGTAAAATAAGATAAAATTCTGGTTTCACTTAAGAATGTCCTAAAATTATGAATTTTAAAGATCTTGACCTGCAGGACATGTATTTTTAATATTCTATGTGACAGAATGAGAAACGCACATAAAGTGCTCTGCTGCACACCCAAGGATGATGGTTCTTTTAAGAAAAAAGCACATACATGATTGAATTGTGGGTCGAACTGTCTGCTTTTATGTGGAATGACATTTTTTTACTTAAGAAAACAACTGACAGGCAAACTGGTTATTCAGAGTTGGGTATCTGGCAGATGTGTTCTCAAAAATGAAAGCAGTAAACCTGTCCCTTCAAGAAAACTGACAGTGTTTGTTGCCAGTGATAAAATTTGACCTGTCAAGCAAAAAAGTTGAGAATTTTGGAAAACTCATGTCTGCTACCTTGCATTTAACAGAATATCAACGTTTAATGACTTTTCTGAAGAGATCAGAGTGATATTAATAAATCTGACTTTTAGGTAATGGATAATAAAAATGTGCTCCCCCATTGGGAATGCTACCATTGGCATAAGTCAGTAAACCAATTTTTTTTTATATTTGTTTCAGATATGCAGTACACAGGTTAGACATTTACGTAGTTTACAAAGTGATCCCCCCAACTACTCTAGCATCCATCTGGCTCTGCACATAGTCGTTACAATACTATTGACTATACTCCCTATGCTGCCCCTCTGATAATTTCACAACTACTAATTTGTATTTCTTTATCCTTTCATCTTTTTATTCAACCTCCAAACTCCCTCCCCTCTGGCAATCACTAGATTATTCTCTATATCTGTGAGTCTGTTTTCATTTCCTTCTTCCTTTTATTCCTTAGATTCTGTATGTAAGTAAAATCATATCGTAAATCAACATTTTTTGAATGACCAAAGCATTACAACATCATGTATGAGTAAAAAGATCTATTCAAAGTACATGAGAGGCTTCTAAAAAGAGATCTTAAATGATCTTTAGAAAAGATTGGAAAGAGATTTCTATGCAACAGAGTATGGAATCTCCATTGATATCATCCACTAGGAGTGAGCCAAAGAATCAAATTTTAAAAAGACCTAAACAAAAAAAATTGTGGAGGAGCCCAAACCATGAAAGCACCTGCTTCACGGAGCTCTCACTGATGGTTTCTGAGATCAGTTTAGTAACTTGTTCCCAACCTGGTCTGAGCAATCTCAGCCTGCCTTCTGATTGGGAGGGCTTTTTGTTGAGTCTCTGTCCCAACTTGACCTGGTCTCTGACCTGCCCCAACTCATCCTCTGGACATGACCCTGGATCTGATCACTCCAACCTTCAGCAGCTTTGTCCACAGGTCCCACTATGCTTGACATGCTGGTAAAGGAACATCCCGTCCCTGCTGGAAGGAAGGCTAGAATCACTCCAAATGGGACCCTCTCCTCTAAGGCACCCAGGGTGAGAGCTCAATTATTTATCTTCCTGTATTTTGTTTCAAAAATGTATTTTAGTGCTGAGGAAGTAGGACTTGTGCTATATCTTTGCAGCTGTTCATCCATAGAGACAAAAGCAAAAGGCTTCCAGGAAAAGCTGGTGTATATGATAATCTCATTCTTAGATTTCCATTCAGAAAATCTGTCAGGATCTCATTACGATGGGACCATGTGCATAATTATGAATGTACCTTGTAGAAATCTTGATGATTTTGTGAGGGTTTTCTGGATCTTCTTTGATCCCTGGGGAACAAATTATTTCTGTTTTCACAGTCTGGAGGAACACTAAGATGCATTAACTTTTAAACTCTGGATCAGGGTTTCTTGAAAATTCACTTCCATAACTGCAATGCAATGTCTGGTGATTCCAGACATTTTACATCTGATTGAATGGAGTGAATAGCTGTCCTGGGAATATTTCAATGTGTCTGCCTTTTTTTTTTTTTTTTTTTTTTTTTTTTTTTTTTTTTTTTTTTTTTTTACTATGGATGTAAATGAGCATTTGATCTGTAAAATGCAGAGGGCATGAGAATAAAAATAGAAAGAGTGATGGAGAAGAATGAGAAGTTGTGGAAGAGGAAGAGAGAGTAAGAGCCAGAGGGATGTCTATTAATCAAGACTATGGAGGATAGTCAAGATTTGTAACAGGATTTTAGTTTCACTCTGCTGGTGAATTTTTGGCTACCTCACATATTCACTACTTTAAGTTCTTAATAATGCAAATATGCATGACCTGGATAGCCTGCCTTTTTGCATCATGTCAAATTTGACAAAGGCCAGAGTAGAAGTCTGAAAGGATGTCTGCGAGATGAGAAGCAAACTTTCTAGCCACAGTCTCTTATGATGGTCTGCCATCAACCTCCACGATCATTTGACTTCTCATGCCTTGGTTGTTGCATCTATGAAATTGGAATGATGTTTAACCCATCCTCTGCAGTTAACACTAATAACCAGTGATCACCATTTTAAGATTAAAAGTTTCCAGTGTGATGGTGTAGAAAAGTTTTGTTGTTCATTCCCAGCACAAGAAATTGTCAGGGCCCAGAAAAGATGCCGGATCCCATCCCTGCCTCCTGCGTTTTTCTCTCTGACTCCTGCACTGGCTGGTAGCTTAGGTTAATAGCTATCACATCATAAGAGAATCTCCTGTCCTTTAAAAAATGCATTCTTTAGTCTTGACAGCTGAAATACTATATTACCCTTGCATTTTCTTAACTGGAGCTGCCTTTGGAAACTGCTTCTCAAGACTGACTGACTTCATTGGGTGACCTCTTAATCCAACCCTTTGCATGTCAGAACCCTAGACAGAGCATCCTAGCTCTTAGAACTCTCTCATCTCCCAGCACCTACTTGGCATTGTATAAGCACATGGTATGAGCTCACTTCCTCTCTCTCTCCCCCCACACACGTGTGCATGCATGCGCATGTGCACACACACACGCACACACACACACACACACACACACACCCCTTAAATTCTATCTTCAAGACTTTTACTGAATCTTAATCTCTTTCTCCCCACTCTGTTTCATGTTTCCACTCTTTCTGTCCTAACTGCAAAATAAGACTGTATTTTTTATAACCAATCCCATTTTTCTTTCAATGTGTTCTTTTTCCAAAGCAAACTATCTTCTGAGTACTGATTCTTGGATCCTGTGAAGTCACTGAAGATACTTCATCCATGGAAAACAGATTCTTCTGTTTTTGAACAAAACTGATTCTGAGAAATATGGTGTCTCGTGGATAGAATCTTTAAAATTCTTCATTAGTCCTTGAAGTTTTGCTTATTCTTTGAATTTTTCCTTAGCCTTCTCCTAAGAAAATGCTGGGTTGCCCATTTCACAGTTACCCTTTTTAAAGACCTGTTTATTGATTAAATGCTTTATGGCTTCTGTGGTAAATACTCTGATTCCACCACTTTGATCAGGATATACTTAAATTTCACTGATAATCCCAGGTCAGGAGGAGCCTGAATACTCAGGGGAGTATTTCTTTGAGTGCCTAACAGTAGCAGTAGAAACCACAATTGACTATCTTTTATATATTTATTCTATATATTACTACCTTTTCAGTCTAGTATAAGAAGTTGTTTTTTTCCTTAAGTATTCACTATGTAAAGCTCATGGTCAGATGCCTTTGAGAATATGCAGATAAAACACAGGAATCCTAAAACTCACTCTCACTGCTTCTCCCTTGTTGGTCCCAGTTGTAACTAACATGTCAGCTTACCCTAAAAGAGGAGGGGGAGGGTCCCTAAACAGCTCATCAATCTCTCCCTACCAGCTAAGAAATACAGAAGTTGTAAAGGAGAAGAATAGTAGTGATTTCAAATAATTTTGATTAAAAATCTGGTTCTGATACTTACTTGCTATGTAACTTTGGGCAAGTTGCTTCATTTCTGTGTCTCAGTTTTTCCAGATGTATGTACAGTGGGATTAAGAATATTTTTCTCATTTGAGATGTAATATGTAATAAGTACTCAATAAATCATGTCTCTTGTTGCTAATATCATTATTAATCATAAATCAGCAGTAATAGCAGCAACACCTTAAAGTAACCAATATTGTTGTATAACATTAGCAATTCCCAACCTGCCCTAGGTTAGAATTGAATATATACCCAAATTAAGTGCCTCTGTAAATGCTGCACTATTACTGTTTTTACATAGTACAAAGTCCGGGGAAAGTGTAGCTCCTCTTGCCTGTATTGTTGGAGGCTCTCCAGCGAGCTTGCACTCAACCTCCAGCTCCAGGTATTACAGATGTTATCGAGTATGCCAGATGGCGGGGCTTGTAATTAATGTGCCCATCAGCAATCAGGATTCAACTCCCGAGGGATATAATGCAAGACATAGTTAATCAAATTTCTGCATTTTATTCCTGACAAGTTTTTTATCTGAAAACTCTGCTAGTTTTCCTAACCTGCTGAGTCAGGTTGGACACAAAGAAACTTCAAAGACCCTTTTCCCTCCTCTCTTATGATCTAGGCCAGACCCAGCCCAAACTCTGGTTCCCAGTGCCTGGATGTCACTCTTCCTCTTAGTCATCCAGAGCAAAGACACATTTCTTTTCTACGACTAGGAAGAGCAAAAAGAAAGAATAGGACTTTTATAATCTTTTTGAATTATTAGTTCTCAGGGGTTAGAAGTGTGTGTGTGGGGGGGGGTAAGGTCCAGCCAAGGGGGTTCTTGAAGAGATGGAACCGTCCCTTGGGAGTTGTGGGGGCTGAGAAGAATGGAGGCTCAGGCCATAATGATTCTTGAGAACAGCTGCCCGCCTGGGGTCCTGAGTTGACTGGAGACAGCTTTTGCCTTCATCTGTTACTTCTTTGGCCTCACTTTAGAATGGAAGTCTAGTTCATTTGCCCCACTAGTTAATTCATGATGTGAATTTGTACAGAAAAATGGTATCCTCCCTATGTATCTACTTTCCCAATTCCTCTATATAAGAACACATGAGAATCCTGGGAATAGGCAACTAGATCAATGGAACAGAATAGAAAGTTCAGAAATAGACCCCATAAATGTAGTCAACTGATCTTTGACAATAGAGCAAAGGCAATACAATGAAGCAAAGGTAATCTTTCAACATGTGATTCTGGAACAGCTGGACAGCCACATGCAAACAAAATAATCTAGGCACAGATCTTATACCCTTCATAGAAATTAACTCAAAATGAATCACAGATCTAAATATAAAACACAGAACTGTAAATGTCCTAGAAGGTAATCTGGAGAGGATCTAGATGATCTTGGGTTTGCTGATGATGTCTTAGATACGATACCAAAAGCCAGATCCATGAAAAAAATAACTGGTAAGCTTAACTTTATTGAAATTAAAAGCTTCTTCTCTGTGAAATAATGATGTCAAGAGAATGAGAAGACAAGCCACAGCCTGGGAAAAAATATTTGCAAAAGACACACACATATGTTTTTGAACTATCTAAAATATACAAAGAACTCTTAAAACTCAACAACAAATATAAAAACAAACAACATGAATAAAAAAAATGGGCTAAAGACCTTAACAGAACTTCACCAAGAAGATATACAGATGGTAAATAAGCATATGAAAAAATGCTTCACCTTATTATGTGAACAGGGAAATGCAAATTAAAACAATAGTGAGATAACACTACATATCTGTTACAATGACTAAAATAAGAAACATTGACAACATCAAATGCTGGTGAGGATGTGGAACAACAGGAACTCTCACTCATTACAAGTGGGAATGCAAAATGGTCCAGCCACTTTGGAAGACAGTTTGACAGTTTCTTACAGAACTAAACACACTCTTACCATATGATCCAGCAATGGAACACCTTAACTTTTACCTAAAGGAATTGAAAACTAATGTCCACACAAGAAACTAATATGGATGTTTATGATAGCTTTATTCATACTTACCAAAACTCTGAAGCAGCCAAGATGTCCTTTGATCAGTGAATGGATTAAAAACAAATAATCAAACAAAAACAAAAAACAACTATGGTACATCCGATAGTAGAATTATTTAGTGCTAAAAAGAATTGAGCTATCTATAAGCCATGAAAGACATGGACGAACCTTAAAATGCGTATTGCCAAGTGAAAGAAGCAACTCTGAAAAGACTACATGCTATATGATTCCAACTATATGACACCCTGAAAAAGGCAAAACATGGAAACTGTTAAAAGATCAGTGGTTTTCCATAGAATGTATGACACTAAGAGTGAATAAGGTGGCCCTCAGCTGGTGGCCATGGTGGCCTTCTGGAGGCACAGGACAGGAGGGAAAGGTTGGTGGCATTGAGGGGTCAGACTGGGCCTACTGGCCATGTCAACAGATGCTCTCTCATTGACAGCAGAGGAGAGGAAACGAGTTATACTTGATCTTAAAGCAGCAGGATGGTCAGAATTAAGTGAGAGAGATGCTGTCTACAAAGAGTTTTCCTTCAAAAATGCTAATTGGGCATTTGGCTTTATGTCCCAAATTGCCCTACAAGTAGAGAAGTTGAATCATCACCCAGAATGGTTCAGTGTGTACGACAAGGTCCAGGTAACTCTCACTTTGCATGACTGTGGTGAACTGACCAAAAAAATTGTGGAACCAGCCAAGTTTATTGAAAGTGCAGCTGCTTCTGTGTGATTTCTTCCTAAATGCATGTAAAATCCTATAAAAATCTTAGGTACAATATATTTTGAAGGTGATTTATATGAACAAATTAAGTTGTAAATTTAGTTTACCATTATACCACATTTTGTAAAAATAATACTCAAATACAAAATAATTTAAATTAGGGCCTGATGTATTTTTCATTATATCTAATCACATAAAGGCAAAGCAACCCCAGTAACTATATTAATAATACAGTATTTGAAAGGAGAAATAGCTTTCTTAAAGACCAGAAATTGGGATAGGAGAGTATTCACATCATAACCCAGAAATTTAAGAGATTATGGCAATTTTACAGATGGATTGCATAGGAGGATAGTTATAAGTTTAGGAAAAGAATAATGAACTCTGTAGGTAAAGAGTTTTAAGCATTAATAACAATTCTTATGAAGCTAAAGTTGATTTGGATTTTAGCTGCTGTTATTACTTAAGTTAATTAGATTACAAAGTTATAAAACTTGGGTGAGCTATCTTGTATTTTATCTTTATTTTTCAGGCAAGGAGTTGAAAGAGAGGACAAATGTTTTGTTCATGGCTTCCTGCAAGGTGAGACAATATCAGGATTTGCAGTCACAATGACCAACTTGCCAGGCCATTATTTGACTTACTTAGTTAAGGAAGAAACCAGGGTCTTTTTTTTTCTCCATCATTTGCATGTTGTGACCCCTGAACTGAAGGTCTTATAGCCATTAAGCTAGAAGCTACTTGGGTATTATCCAATAATGAGCTCTATTTACTTTGTGTGTCACTTACAGGAGTAAAATAGAATATAAAGTAATCTATTATTTAAAAATTGCAATAACAGTATCCTTTGAAGGAACTGAGAAATGTACTCATGAACGAGCTTAGAATGTAGATTAAAAGAATATATATATCCACTCAAGGAACAAGTGTTAATCCCTTGAAGCATTACTATGATATGATTGAATAGGAATCACCTTTGTAAACTACCTTACTTCAGGAGGCTAGAAAAATCACTCTGTATTACAACAAGCAAACCTTCTCCTCCCCACCCCACCCCGGCTTCCAACCTGAGAAACCCTCTGAAAACAGGACAAGAAGACTGAGCTCTCTGAAGCTAGTTCCCAGCTGGTTCTGTTGGCCTGTGAGTGTGAAGTGTGCAGGGAGGGAAGAGAGTGTAGAGCCACCCAGCCTCTGGGTCTGCCAGGAGACCCAGGGCCTGGGTGCTTGGACTTGTGCTTCTTAGAACTTTTTCAGAGGAAAAGGAATAGCTATGTTTTATAAACTCATATTATAGATTCAGGGGGACTTTTATATGTTTTATTGTCAAAGATTTTTAGTTCAATGCTTCAGTTTTTTACATGTTTTTAAACATGAAAAAATTTTAATGTATTTTTAAAAAGAGTCAACAGTATATTGAACCTTTATGTACTTATTACCTAGATACAGCAGTTGCCAAGATTTTGTCTTGGTTGCTTTATATGAGCTCCCATTTCCTTTTTCTTTGCTCAAGTATTTAAAAGTAAACCCCTGGTAACATTTCATTTTATCCTTATATCCTTCAGTAAACATCTCTAGAAAATATGGTCATTTTCTTGTATAAAACAGATGCCATTTTTACATCTCGCAAAACAAACCATGATTTTTTGGTATCACTTAATACTTGGGCAAAATCAAATTACCCTGAAGGTCAAGAATGTGTTTGGACAGTAATTTTGTTCTAATCAAGAGCCACATGAAGTCCACCCATCACATCTGGTTTTTGTGTCATTTTAATCTTTCGATCTAGAGCAAGCAAGATTTCCTACCTTCCTCCCTCTTTCCCCTTTCCCCTATGTCACTGACTTATTATAAAAACTGGGTCAGGGGTCCTGTAGAATATTTCACCTTCTGGATTTGCTTATTTGCTCCTTTGTGGTATTAGTTAACCTATTTCACTAGACCCTGCCCCCTTTCTTCCTGTTTTGAATGTAAGTCTGAGAGGCTAAACTCTTGGCTATTAACATATACCACAGTATATAGCACAGTACAAAAAGCAGGATATGGCTCATAACTGCAGTGGTGAAGACCTGAGAATGCAGCTACATGAGGGTTTGACAGAAGGTCCATGCTAAAGGGTATCGCATGTGCTGGAACTCACAAAAGTTACTATTGAGAATCAAAAGTCTCATATCAGAAGTCCATGAAAGTACTCGCTGTAATAAATTCCAGCAGAATGAGTCCCCAGGCTTGCTTCACAGCAATCAACATTTCAACTTAAAAGAGACATTGGCAAGGTTGGAGGCCCCCAATTTCCCTTTTGTTCCAAATCTCTGTGTGATGGTTGTGCTGTCTCTGATGTGGTAAGCTTTGGTTTTCCTCCATTGTCTTTTGAAATGATCACTGGAGTAGAGGAGAGTTAAATAGACATAACCTATGACCCCTTGCATGACCTCTGTAGATAACAAAGCGGTGCCAGCACATTTGACAGCATTCTTTTCCAAAATGAAGTTAATGAAATTTCTGAAAACCAATCGTTCCTTTTTAACATTGATGAGATTTAGGAAATCTTTGGATACATGGAATAAACGTGGTTTTTATAGTTTTGCTTTAGACAAAAAGTAGCAGCATGTATAATGTACTTGGACACAAACCTGACTTCCATTAGTGTCCTGAAGTATTGAACTACTAGTATTAGCATGAAGCAGTCTGTATACGTTCTAATCCAGCATTCAAAAGTATACCACTTGAATTTTTAAGTTTGTAAAATTTCCTACAAAATAACCAGAGCTTGAATAGCATTTGGCTAAAATATGTGAGCTTTGTGTTTCAGTGTCAGTTACTTGGGACTAATAAAGGAATGACTCTTGGCCAGAAGACTTGAGTCACCGAACTGCACGCCTGCTGGCTGCTGACTTCCCCAGCTGTGTACAACCAAGCAGTGCTGCCCACGTTGGGCAGAGTGTGAGTTGTTGCTGAAGAGCAGAAAAGGTGCCCCTTTGGCTTCCCGTTCCAGGATGCCCACCTCTCCATGGGAAGATCTGGATGATTTCGGCAAGCCCCGGATAAGCTCGTCACCTCTGATTCCACTTACCAGCCAGAGTTTCATTTCCAGACTAGATGTCTTCATCAGTGACTTCGGAAACTGCATTCAGCTGTGGTTGGCTGTGCTGAAGCAGCACACTCAGAAAAACCAGGCTCTTCTCTTAGCTGCTCTTAGCTGCTCTTAGCTGGCCATCTTTCCTCACCCCTCTAACATTGTGAAGGATTTTTTACATTCTTAATCTCTCCAATTCTCTCCAGAAGCATTCTTAAAGAGGGAAGGCATCGAAGAGCACCATAGGTGCCCCTGGAAATGGAATCCCACTATGAGCAGCTGCTTGAGTGAGCGGGAGGATTCCTGGTGCCATTCATTCATATGATCACATAACACACACCAAGGGCCTTCTATATGCCCCCAACAGGTTAGGCAGGTGGAAACAGAGATGGAGAACTGATTCAGACTCTCTCTGAGCAGCTGCTCCAGGAAGGCACTGAGGGAATATTGGGCTGAGCCCAGAAGGTGTTGGGGGTCATGTGACCAAAAGAGACAGTAAGAGGGCTAGGAGGAGCTGATCCCTGAATGTGGAGCAAGAACATGGGACTGAAGTTTGAATTTGGGGGCCATTAATCAAAGTGATTCTTAAAGCTTGGCTGTTGATTTTAAATGGAGAAATTGAGTAAATATGACGTTATTTCCTAGGTCAGTATATTGGTTGTCTATAAGAGTATTTTCTTACCAGGAATGGTCATATACAATTATTTCAGAACACCTGGGACAGCGGAGGTGGCGGGTGGTTATCTTTTTTTCTGATGGCCCAAGAACTTAGGTTTCCAGGAATTTGACCAATTTAGACACTAAGGATTTACTACAACAGAGGGCTACCCAGATCCATCTGTCTTGATTTGCCCTGAAAGCCTAAGGGGTTAAGATTAGGAGAGGGAGAGCAAGGGGAACATATTTATTCTAAGAACTGCACAGAGCAAAAGTTCCTATTGCTCTTGTACCTAAAACATCTCTACTGCATGGGTTCATCTCTTACACTCTGGGTGGTTAATATGCGCAATTCCATGCCAGTTCTGGGCGTGGGTAACTTCTGCTTCTCTTTCTTGCTCCAAAACCATCCAAATCTTTGTTTCTCTGTGTGCTTCCAGTGCTGTGCTATGGGTGTGTGCTCTTGGTCTTAGAACCTCAGAGAAACTTGCTTTCCTCTCTTCTGTGACCCTTAACTTATCGTAATATGTTATTAAGAGCTTTTGTCAGATGAGGACACTTCTTGAAGAAGGAGGGGCTTTTGCCTGACCTATCTCTGGTGTCTCCCAGTTTTAGGCCAGAGCTTCACTACTGGGGTGCTCATTACCCTTTTGCTGAACTGAGGTGCTCAGTCTCCTTAGGAAGAGGGATCTGTACATAGATCAGGTGGGGAGCTCGCCCCTCCCGGGCCTGTAGGCTAGTAACATACTAGAATGCCCAAGAGTGACCTCATAAAGCAAAAATTCCTTTTGTGGACACTTCTCTGCAGCCTCTCGAATCTAGAGGCTAAAGACATCTCTAAGCAGAGATTTTTTTGTTGGATGATAAAAGCAAGGAGTACAAAATGAAAATATGGACAATGTCTCAGCACTTTTATCACCAGACCTACATAAGAGTCGCTTCTAGTTCACTATTGAATAATTGGAACATTGATGTTCTGTGCAAAATTTGGGACACATCAATAAATGTTCTCTATTTCTTTTGCTTATTAAGAAATGTGAAATGACAGATGTGGTGGCAAGGGTGCCAGGGATCTCTCAGGCTCTTCCCACGGGGGCTCATCCACTTCTCAAACTGAGAGGTTACCCATGCCCTTGATGATCTGATTTCTCTGACTGGTGAGGTTGGTGAAGGCTCAGCCAAACATTTTGCTGCTTTGGCTCTAATATCATGACTGTCTGGTTAAGTCAAACATTCAGTCACATTCTTATTTGACCTATAGACTGAGTAGTTTGACTTCGTTTTGTCCTTTTTTGGTAATTACTGTGTTAGATAATTTTTTTTTTCTGGTTAATAGACCCTTATCTCAAATTAGATGATAAAAATTACATATTTTGTTTTTAAAGATTATAAAAGTATATACATTCTATACTTTTTTACTGTTATGAGAATGTGTTCATTTGTAACCTATAATGGGAAAAAATAATGCTCTTTGAGAAAAATTGCAAAGCACAGATAGGTATAAACAAAGGAAAAAGAATCACCTATACTCTCAATATTATCAACATTTTAGCATATTTCCTGCCAAGTTTTTTTTTTTTTTACCATTTTTTTCACACATTGAGATAATTTCTGGTAGAGAATTTTGTATCTTGTTTTGTTTTTGTGTTTTGCTATCCAGTGGATCATAAGCATTTTTCTAAATGATGAAAAACTGCATAGACGTTTTTTAGTATCTGTGTAGTATTCCATGAGATGAATATGCTGTGATTAACTTAAGATCAGTCTGTTTTATTAGACTTTTAATCTGTTTCCAGGTTCTCATTACTGTAAATAATGCTGAAATGAACACACTTGGCTTAAGTTGTTTGCATTTCAGGTTGTATTCGCTTGGGATAGATTCCTTGGTTCTGAGCACATGAACAGTTGAGAAAAATGTGTCAATTTACTTCCCCCTGACATTTATGAGAATGCTCCATCACAGTACACTCCTTCCAGCATTATTATCATATTTAAGTCTTTGTTAATATTATAAGCAAAAAAAAATAGTTTTACTTAATTTTCATTTCGCTGATTAGTAATGCTACAGAACATCTTGGGGGATGTTCATTGCCATTTGTATTTCTTTCGTTAGTTGACCACGTTTGCCTTTTTTTTTTTTTTTAGAGTGTTCAGGTTTTTTTAATTGTTGATTTGTAACCCCCAATCTGGGTGATTATTTGATTATTTTCCATTTTCCTTACTTGACTGACAATATCTAGTTTTGCTCACATTGTTTCCCCACTGCCTATTGTAATGTCTAGCATGTGATCATCACTGAATAAAAACCTATTAAATGAGGTGGAAAAAAAGAGTGAAGCATAATGTAAACTGTAGACTTGGGGCGATTATGATGTGTCAATGTCAGTTTATCAGCTGTAACAAATGTACCACTCTGGTAGGGGATGTTCACAATGGGGGAGCTATGCATGTGTGGGGCAGAGGAGTATGGGAAATCTCTATATCTTTCTCTCAATTTTGCTGTGAATTTTAAACTGCTCTAAAAAATAAAGTCTTAGTTGTAAAATAAAAAGTTTTAAGTTAACAAAGAATAAATGAAAATAGTTGTATGGACTTGTTTTTCCATTATAAAAATATCATAAAATTGTTTCAAATAGTTTAATATAAGAAATAATGAAAATGCCTTGAAATCTTACAGAGATGAACATTATCAACACAGATTTTCCTACTGAAAAGGCACAAAGACAGCTGAGTTAACAAGTCCTTCTTTTTCAAGTTTAGCTTCCAGATCTCATAAAATTGGTGGAGGGGAGATGCATGTAACATGGAACAAACAATTGATGTCCAGTTATTTCAGAATAGATTCAAAAGTATAGTTAATCTTATTCGAAATGGAATTTAACACAGTAGTTGTTTGCCATGGTAAGATATTTGGTTTTATTTTGTTGGAAGGGAAAAGTTAGCATTTCATTTGCTTAGGAACAAAAAAAGGGGAAACACTGCAATATTTATCTATCAATTTCAATAAAAATCAGGCCAATATAGTTAACTCACAGTTATGAAAACAGGAATAAGCAATTGGCATCTTGAAAGTCCAACCTCAACAATCTCCTGGAATGCTCAGAAAAGTTCAGCACAAGTATGGACTTCAGGAGTCTGTTATGTTAAATCCTTAGAATTAGCAAATATTTAACCGATTACTGAAGAGCCTCACATTTCTTCCTAACTTGTAACGCAAACAAAAATGAGAACTAGTTCAAGGAAAATAAAGATTTAGATTATTATCAGATTATATGACTCTGGGTAAATTAACCTATTAATTTCATATCCTTGATTAGGAGGTAGAATGGCATTTGAGGGGTAGCCTAGAGACTTACAAAGACATAGAGGGACACATGCTAGAAGCATATTGACTTGTTATAATCTGTCCTCCCTCATTTTAAAATTTTATCACTCATCATTTTGCCTATAAAATGAGAACCTTCTCCTTTGTAATTTATGCTAAAGTAAAATGAAGGACTGAGATTTTTCACTCTTCTTTTCTATTCATTCCTTTCCTATTCCCCTCCCCATGTCCCAATGGCTTAATCCTTTTATTGATCTCTAGAGAACCGAATCTATTTTTATTAAGGATTGTTAAAGCATACTTTCTATTTACTTTGAGGATAACTTTCTTTTGCCCATTTCGATCTAGCTAGACACAGGCTCTGTTGCCCTACCTTAGTAAGGATTGTCAGAAAAATTATCTGAACTTAAAAATACATAAAAGAAAATAGTGAGTAGGTTTTTGTGTTTGTTTTACAGTTCAGTGCTAGTCTTGGCTTTCTATTTACTGATCTATTTTTTATCTTTGTAGAAACAGAGATCGACTTGTAAATTTTTGCCATGTAGAGATGTAAATAATTCTCTCTGGTATAACAGATAACCCTAAAAGTTGCATTTTAAGCTGAATTGGACATTAACCAGCTTTATATCTAACTCAGCAATTTATTAAATCCCCTATGTATATGCAGCTTTCCATATGCCCTTTGGTCCAGTTTTAACATCTTATTGGTTCCCCCATTAGCTAATACATTGAATAAAATCCTTTGCACAGCTTTGTTCTGCAGTCGTATGAGAGTCATACAACCCTTTGGAAATTATACTTTGACAGGATTACTGTTCTCCAAACAAAAGTCTGGCAACTCTTTTATTTTTATTTTCATCACCCTTCAAATTTTAAAGTTAATTTTCAATGATGATTCAAAAGTATTTAAGATGTTCTAAAAATATGCCATATTTTGTCTCATATATATCTTGTATCACATTCATGCTAGTATCTAGGGGAGAGTAATCCTGGCAGTCTATCAGTAACTATACTTTTTTTTTTTTTACCTAGTTATGCTACCTTTCAAATATACATGTAAGAAGATAATGATGTTTTCTATTATGATCTTTGCAATATGATATGGTATTCGAGAGCATAAGCTCAGAAGTTCAATCCAACTATACTATTTATTAACCTTAAGACCCTGGACTAGAATTATTTAACTTCCCTTGGCTTCGTTTATGTTATCAATAAAACGGCACCAGTAATAATATCATTTCATAAAGTTACTGCAAATAATAAGAATGATCATCACGTAAAATACCTAGAACAATACTTAGCATATCATAAACCCTCCATAAGTATTCACTATTGTTATTATTATCATAGCCTCTAGTGGCGTTGCCTTGAAGCCAGCTTCTAGAAAACAGAAGTTGTTTTACTTACAATGGTCTCTGTGGGAGAACTTGGTCACCACCCAAACAGAAGACGCTTATTGTTAATATCGCCTGAGAAAGAGCCTTACTGTCACAGACTTTGGCCAGAACAAGCTTGTCTGTTTCGTGGGTTGGCTTTGGATCATCGCCAGGACTTTCAGGAAAACGGAACATGGATTTGCAGCTTTTATGAAGCAAAGGCCTTATCTGCATTCCCAGGGTTGGTTTGTCACGTGGAAATGAACTGTTCCATTGCTCTATTCCCTTGGTTTAGCCTCCAAGGATCTGGTTCAGTGCGTTGCTGTTTCCACGTTAAAACTGGGTAAAGATTCTCTGCTCTTTGTTTTCTTTGTAACTTGGGACGACAGTCTTGCTTTGGCCAGTGTTACCAAGTGCTCTATTTTCATTCCATCTTAGCAGCGCAGTGAGCTTGGCAAAATCCTTTAAGCTAAACTTTGGAAATTATTTGTTTGTCAAGAAATTTTTTTTGTCTTTGTTTTGATAAACATATATATATACTCTAGATGGGAACAAAAATCAGAAACCTCTATGTATATATTAGAATTGTGGGATTCAGGAGTGAGAGTAAAAGGAAGACTTACCAAAAAGAAGTTTTGCTTTGATTCTGAATGTGACCATGGAAGAGAAATGTACCAAGCTGTTAATTTCTCTTTGAATATAATGTTCATCACTCTTACCATCCATCATTCTCTCCTAAGGAGAGGTGAATGAGAGGGATGTCAGAAAATGCCGTGGGCTCCTCTGCAGGGACACATGTGGCTTGTAAATATGATATCAGACCATAAGAACTCCAGGAGTGATTTTTCCTCCTTGTCCCGACCTGAAGTACCACCTCAGGAAGGTAAAAGTTCACCAAGTGAATTGAGAGTAGCCTGTGTGAAAGTCATGTTTATCTTGTGATTACAACATCCGTCACAGTAACAGTTGCTCTTGCCGTGCGGTAAAACCAAGCTCCAGAGCAGCTTAGCTTACGTTGCAGCAGACTCTGGTTTTGTGGCTACTACATTTACAGATTCTTCTCTTCATTTCTAGTTATGTTGCATAAGCAGCAGCTTCTTTTTGCAGCAGAACAATCAACATGCTTTGCATTTGGACCAGTAGAAAGGCTTTGAGATTTTTTTCAACCTATTCGGACTTCAAAAGTAACATCTAGAGTTAGTTTGTTCTTATCAGACCTGAAATAATCTATTTTAAACAGCATTCCTTTCTCACCCCCCAAATCATAGACTTTTAAAATTGTTATGTCATTAGTCACTTGTAATTAAAAAAAAAAAATTCCAATCTCACCTTCAGAGCTAAACTAGGGATTTTATTATTTTATACATATTGAAATATATGACAATGTACCTTATGACAAGCTCATAGTACACTTGAGCAGAAAGGAGAGAGACCAGCTTTCACTGAGTTTGTGTTACAGTCTATAGTTGTACGATTAAAACACATGACAATTTCTCTGAGTACGGCCTAGAATGGAAGTCAACGAAACCAGTGCTGGAGACATGTGGATCAACCTCCAAATTGTGAAGTGGTGACTTTTTTTTTTTTTTAAGTGCCCTCAGCTTTATCTTCCTTACCAGTCTGTCCAGTCAGTTTTGGCATTTCTGCACTGGCCTTGGGGGGTGTGAACAGAGCAGAAAGCAGAACAAAGAGGAGTCAATTCGGGGCTTTTGAATCACAACAGCCAAGGCCCTCAGGGAGCTAGAAAGGACAGCCATGCATAAACAATGAATTTGGAAGGATTTTGTTGGGGGAGCTCCTCAGCCTGGTCCGGCACTCCCTGGGCTGCAGGAAGGAGGGAAGTTGGAGCAGATGCTGGTGGCTTTCACACCCCTGTGCTGTGTCTCTGTCAAACTGAGCCTCCCCTTAAATGGAAGGTGAGAGGCAGGGATGAAAATCCCTGATAAGTTTGGGGTGAGACTGGGAATTAAAGAAGACCTATGACCTTCCCTGGGTAGATTCCTAGAGAGAAGACAAGAGAATGTGGTATACATAGGCCGTGAGGCCAGGGAGTCTCACCAAATTCCCAGTGGAGGTAGAGAAAACCTGAAGGATCTGGCAGGGTGACTCAGTATTGACCTAAGCATAGGTGGGCTATAGATGGTATTGAAAACTTGTCATAGCATGACCCATTGTTGCCCATGCATTGACACTACACAGTTGCCATGGAACCCACACTTAATTCCAGGAAATGGAGGGAACCCTGAATAGATTGTGATTTATTTTTTCCTGATACCTTGGCAGACTAAAACCTTTAAAAAATTAAGTTGAGTTGTGGAAAGTAAGCGTATTTCTTGAACATTGAGATTGTAGACTGAGCTCTGTAACTGACCCAATCATACCTGTAACCTTTCTTTTTTTGTACACTTGCCTCAATCATGACCCCTTCCTTCTCTCAAGTGCCATGTACCCCCAGGGTCTCTCCTGCCTTTATTAAAATTCGATGTCAGAAAAGGAATTGATAGATCTTTATGCCAAAATGTCAGTGGATGATAAAATATAAAGTATTACCTTGCCCAGAGACACTTGCACTTTGGCAGGGATTTGAAATTTAGGTCATAAGAGAAAATCCACAGTTATGGAATGGTGAGGCGATGGTTTCCTAGGAGACTATCTCTTCCCCGAGTTCTGCGGTCGCCCCGAAACTTGTCTCCTGCAGAATGGAGAAACTGAGCGTTTAATCATTATTGGTTAAACTCTTCTTAGAGAGCAAGAGGAGTGTTTCTCAACGTTTTTTCCCCCATTATCACTCCCCTAAAGAGCCTCTTTAGACTTTTTTCCTAATTTTCATTTTTCATGAAAACCTTATTAAGAGCTATTCTTGATGTATACTTGTGTGTTATACATTAAAAAGATAAGAAATTTTTTGTCCCCTTAAAATCATGTTTTGCTTCCTTGGGGGACATATAGGCTCACTGAAAATTCATATTAAGAGTCAATGCAAGACTGGATCCATAGAACTATGAGAAATGAAAAGGGTATACAGCCTTCCCGTGCCATCTCCCCTCTCATTTCCCGGCTTTGAAACCACTCAGGCTACACATAAGAAAAATGGAGGCTTTCTCACGCTATAAATGCTCACTGTCTCAGGAGGTGTGATGAATATGTTCCTGAGAAGTTTAGGAAGAGCTGGTTTTTATTTTTTGACCTTGTTAAACATTAATGCATGTTCAAGTCTGGCCCAATAGAGCTTGACTCACACCACAGTGTTCCTATAAACAGCAAGCCAAACCAAATCCTTTTAAAATGGCTTCCTCTGGCCTTGTTGAACCTTCCAACAATCCTCCTTTGTTACATCATCATGACGGGGTACTTTCTTTGATGGGTACTGGTAATAAACTGTTGTATACACATGCTGTAATTATAAAAAAAAACATAATAATATCTCACATTTATATTGCTTGCTTTCATCTTAGTGAATCCCAAGGCATTTTACACATTATATCATTAATAATAAAATAGATAGATACTTTAATTATAGCATTCTTCTTTTTTAAATGTATACACTGTGTAATAGACTACAGAAGTCTGTATTACTATGCAAAGATGTAAGCCATCTAGTTAGCACTTGTAGAAAGTTGAACTTTCTCATAACCAATATGGAGCAATCTGACCTGCTTTTGACACACGACACTTTCATCTGTTTTCATCTAGTGGTTGGTGACCGAGCCCAGCAGCAGTGAATTCATCCATCCATCCAAACCCCCATTCATTTATTCACTCATTTACTTAACGTCTATCACAGTCCTACTTTTTCATGCACCAATGACTATAGAAGGTGCTGATTTTCCTTGGCAACTGTGGAGGCAGCAAGTCAGGGATGATCTCAAGGCAAAGGTGCTGCAGGGCATGGAAAATGTGAAAAAAGTTTCCTTCCTGGCACTCGCTTTTGGGTGTGGCGGTAACTTTAAACACATATCCATACATGCCTGAATCTAAAAGGTCTTGCGTCTCCATTAAAAAACCGAAGCCACAGAGTAATATCATCCTGTTTGACACTCAAAGAATTCTGCAGCCCCCAAACGAAAACATGCATTTGCTCAGAGTTACATCAACCAGGTCAGTAGCTGCGTTTCTTCTGAGAGTCTTACGTTGCACCCAAGAAGGGGTGACCTAAATTGCCCGGCAGCCCCTAGTCAAGCTCCAGCCTGGTCTTTCCAGTGATGTGTACTGGCCTGTTTTGTTCACACCGGCTGGTCTTATTCATTGGACACTGGGCATGTCCATGAGTCGCAGACATGTCCTCTGAGGAAATGGGTGTTCTTTCTGTGGGCAGGTTACACCTGTGAATATCGTCAGTGGGTGGCTGCCTCTACAGTGGGATTGGGAGCTGTAAGATTTCTTGCAACAAAGATACCGCTCCCACCACCAACCTGCCTGAAGTCCACCAAGAAGACTGAGTTTGGAAAGGCCCTCAGCATTGGAGGGAGGACAGTAAGTGAGCAAAGGCAAATGCTGCCAACGCTTTTGCTGAAGGCAAATTCTGCAGTCTCACAGGCCCCTGGGCAATTCGTCCTGGCAGTTACCAGCACTCCGTGCCCAGGTGCTTGCTCACCTATGTTCCAGCTGCTTCAGGATGCACTGGCTTTGCTTCTTTCCTCACCCATTTCTTCACTATGCACAAGAAGCACAGAGAAACAGTCCATTTGTCTTTTCCTTGAGAAACATTTTGTGCTGGAGGAAGCATGACTCAAGTATCCTAATGTTATTGACCTTTTTTGAGATGGGAATTTTACCTCTCTGAGCCTCAGAAAAGTAAAATGAGAAGATAACATATTACCTCTCTCAAGAGGCTGGACAAATGAGGGTCTTTCTTGCTCTAAAATCTTAGGTTGTCTGGTTACCTGAATCCTGTTTATCCATATTCTCTCACCCATGTCCTAGGGACCATGAGGGTAAAGCCACCTTCATGAACACGTGACATGTGCAGTCACACAGGGTCCTGTACTCAAAAGGGCCTTACACTTGGTTTAATGTTCTGTTGTTGCTGTCATGAAATTCTTAATAATTTTTGAAGTAAATGCCTCACATTTTTTTTTGCTATGGACCCTATAAATTATAGAGCTGGCTGTGCCTGAGAGAATGCGTCTTGGACATCCCTTCCCTGGGAAGCCTTCTCTGAACCTCCAAGAAGGAGTTGGCTTCTCTTCTGGGCTCTTTAGAACTTTCTCTCTGATAGGACTTCTCACACCATCGGCCGATCCTTCTCTATCGGACAGCCAGCCCTTTGAGAGAAGGAACTGTGATGTGTCCTCCTTGCATCTCTAGTGCCTAGTACATTACCTGATGTGCAGGAAATATTTCTGGAATGAATTTCAACATTTTGAATGCACGATCATTTCTACTAAGTGCTAATGTAATTATTAAATATATTTATAAATTTAACACATGTTTATTAAACCTTGTTTATGTCCTAGGCTCTGGGTAGGTAACTTACATAGTAGAGAGAAAAACAAACAAGGTCCCTGACGTGGAACTTTTACTCAAAACGTGGAGATAGACAATTAATAAGCAACATAAAATATATATATGTATATATATGTATATGTATATATGTATATGTATATGTATATATGTGTGTGTATATATATAATTACAAATTGTATATGTATGTATATGTATATGTACATGTGTGTGTGTGATATATATATATATATATATATATATATAATTACAAATTGCATTGATTAAAGAAAAAAATAGACTAGAGTGAAAGAGAACAATGGTAGAGCACTTAGCTCCTCTCTGGGGAGTTTGAAGCTGATGAAGATGTGAAAGAGTGGGTGATGGAGAGTGATAAAGTAGCCAGAGACTTTCAGGAAGGTAAACAACGTGTGATGAGACCCTGAGGTCAGAGAGACTTGCATCCCTGACCTAGGAACTGAAAGAAGGCTCGTGCAGAGCAAGCTTGTTGGGCACACGGCATACTACTAAGAAAAGAGGTTGATGAGATAGGCAGGGCCCAGATCCTAAAGGTTCTTTTAGGAATTTGGATTTTATTCAAAATGCAATGGAAAGCATTTGAAGAGTGTAAAGCATTATAGTAACATCACCCAATTTGTCTTTTCAAAATGATTTCTTCATCTGCATAGGGGAAAATAACTTGAATGTAAAATAATGATAATAATAATAATGATGATGATGATGATAATGATAAAGTTACAGGGAGAGCTAGGAGGGAGCTATTGCAGTCTACAGGGAAAGATGATAACATCTTAGGCTAGGAGGCAGTGGAGGTGAGAAGAGGGAAGATTTGGGAGATATTCTGAAGGAACAACTTGGTTATCGACTTATATGGTGAATGAGGGAGAGTGAGGTACCTGAATGAGACTCAGGTTTCAGGCTGGAGTAACTGGGTGGACAGAGGGACTGTTTATTGAGATGGTAAACATGGAGAAAAGAACGTATCTGAGGTTAGAGTGAGAGCGAGAGTCAGGAGTTCAGATGTGAGTTGCTGGCAGACATAGTGCCCATGTTAAATGGGTGCTATCAATAGTTTTTGGGTGCAAAAGGCATAAACTGGAAAATGTTATCACTGCACATGTACAGTGCCATTTCTCTCAGAGCAAAGAGTCTGGGGACCAAAAGGGGAAAGTGGGAGAGTCATCTCTCACTGTTACGTGTAAAGACCCCTTCGAATACTTGCTCCCATTCTAGGTACCTACACTCTTTCAAAGAGAGAATGCGCCCTAGGAGGTTTCCACTGAATTAAAAGTGAACATTGCCACCTGTCTCTGTTTTTTGCTGCCAAGAAACCAGACTGGTATCATGAACGGTGGCCTGGAAGCAGCCAGATCAAGCAGGAAATCATCAGTTCTCCCTCCTGCTCTGCAGTAAGGGGGTGTGAGGAGGAAACAGCCTTCACTTGGCTCGGCCTCTGCAGAATGGTATTTGCAGGGTCAATAGGGTAGTGTGGTATCACAGGAGGCCGAGAGCTGAAGGGTATAATCAGCAATGTGACTGAAGATGTTGTGGGGTTTTCTGGACTTGAGGGACACATGAAATGGTTTGGAGGAGAGGGTTGAGGTAGTGTTTGAGTTCAGGATGAAGAAAAGTATGGGGATGAGAGTTGAGCTGATGATGACCACAGGGATGCCATACTAGGCCTTAGAGCAGGGACTGAATTGAACGGGAAAGTAAAGCATGATAACCTCGCGGAGAAGGATAAGCAGACAGTGAGAATGCTGTGGCCCCAGAATGTCATGGAATAGTATGGAGAGTCCTGAACCTCTGCTCCCTCAGGCAGTGATAGAGTTGGAGTGAAGGCCTAACAGTCCTGGATTGGGCCTGATCTCAAACTGTGGGCCGATCTTAAGCCTATGTGAACTTATCTGGGGAATACTGACCCATCTGGATTTATATTTCTAATGTCAAGAAAGCATAGAAGGAATGATATTCTGGGATTAGCTGGGCTTGGTGTGTGATGTTTTATTTGTGTCACCTGATAACCTCTGCTTCAGTTTCCCACATAAACTAGAAACTCATTACAAGGCCTTGGATGAGAGTTATGGTCTCCACCCTGGGTGGACACCAAGACTGTCTATTTTGTGTTCTTATAAGCTGTTTTTGGCAGGGAAGTGATCCTGCAGTCCATCTTTTTAAACAACCTTCCTATAATAAAAGCTGTATGGTAAATAGTATGCAATACCATGCTAAAAAGTAATAACAATGTCTATTTAGTATTTGTAGTTGGAGAAAGAACAGAACATGTTTTAATATTCACTTCCAAGTAGATGTAAATGTCCCTCCATTATTCCTTTTCTTTTCTTTTCTTTTTCTTTATTATATTCCTCCTAATGGCAAAATGTTCTTTGATAACATTTGCTGGCCTGGATGAGAGATTCATTAACACATCCTTTATTTTACATCTCAGTTATACAGTTTAATCCTTGGGCATATGCATTTGGAAATATGGAAACTGCGAATTCCCTTGTTCTTCTAATGAGACCATAAAAGGTAGGGAGGAGAATAAACATCAGAAGAACACTTGCTTTTATTGTTTAGAAAAATAACAATGGAGTAGTTTCCACTTATATTAGGCATAACTATTATATGTTGGGCACTAAAATACAATGATAAGCCAGATAAACCTGCCTACCAAGAGTTTACAATGTAACAGCGTAAACAGAGTAACTATGCATTATGATAGTTACTTGCAGTGAGAAATGCTGATGTCTATGAGCACATGGGTAGGACACTGGCCCATCTTTAGGGTCCAAGGCAATAACATCTAAACTGAACTTTGAATGTTGAATAGAAGTTAACCAAGTAAGGTTGGGGAAAAGAGAACATACAGGAGAAAGAATAACATGTGTAAAAGCCTGAGAAAGAGCCAGAACGTGTGTAGGGTGCAGGATTAGTCCTGGATGGCTGGACTATGGAGTAGAGTGAAATGCTGGAGAGAAAGTGGTCAGAGGGAGGAAATCAGATCCTGCAGACCTAAGATGGGTGGATGAGATGTGACTTTCCTGAGGGAACCGGGAAGCCACTAAAGCATGTGGCACGGTCAGATGCTAAGTGGAGGGAATAAGGATGAGAGATACAGGCCAGACAGAGACAGACCATTGAAAGGCTGTTCCGAGCAATCTAGTCCCTGGGGATGACCTGTCTAAAATTTTTTAAACATGAAACTAAAGATATGAATATCCATTTATTTAAAAATAATATATACTAGTGTATTTTTTAAACATATAAAATCGATATTACATATATTTCAAACTAATATATGTCTATATATTTAAACATGTTATGTATTTTGAACATATATAATAGATACTATTCTAAAAGATAAGATGAAATACACAAAAATAGAAGTTTGGATCATTTTGTCTCCCTGCAGTGGATTCTCCAGTTCATCCCACTGTCCCTGTACCCCACAACGAGCTGATGCTAATCCGAGCCCGAGATTCTTCTTCTAAGGCTGCAGTGGAACTTTGGGGCTTGTCGTTGTGAAATTGTGCCCCGGCTGTTACTTTGCACGCCCACATCTGAGGACCACAGTTTGAGAGCATTTAAGTTGTATTCACACCAGATTCTAATGCAAATGTTTCCGTACCCTGGGAAAGTCAACTCCTGAGGTACTTTTAACATTTACAAAGATGAAAACAGCACCATCTCTTACCCAAGCAAAGATAATTTTCACACAAGTTTTATTTTTCTACCTTAAAAATGATAAAATTTATATGTTACTGATTAAAAGTATTTTGGTGGAGGACCACGGGGAAATTTCTCATTGGCTAATTTGAATTTCTAACATCTCTTACTAATTTTGACTTAATGGTCTGCTTGATTAATGATAGATGAACGCTTGCATTTATCTAACGTAATCTTTTGGTTATGAGGTTGGTGGCATGTGGAGCTTTAACCGCTTGTGCTAGCCCTGTGATGTAGACAGTCTCTGTGAAGGATCTAGCAATATCGAGAGGGCTACGTGTGTAGGGAGAACATGCCAATACGCAGCTGCTGCTGCCGCAATGATTCCCTGGAAGCTCTCAGAGCAGGATGTCTTCACGAAGTCAGCAGATACGTCTGAAGCTCCAGACACTGGCACTGGGTGAGCAGAGCTGCTCTCTCCCTGGACCTGAGCTTCTCCTTCTTTCTCTGTCAGAACGACTCCTCCTGTTCCCACCGCGCCACGACTAAAGTTAGCTCCACAAGCAGGTATCCTGGGCAGATCCAGGTGACAAAATGCTCGTCATAATCCTTTCTCCTTTTGGGGAATCATTTGGAGGTTTTTCTTCCCCCACAAGACAGATGCTCTTTCCCTAACCAAATCCCCAAGCTAACAGATGCATATTTATAAGTAAATTTGAGCAGGGCATCTGTGAAGTCACATTTCCATATCTAAATATTTATTGGGCAATAGGGGAGTGGTGGAAGGAGTAGAGTGAAAGAAACAATTAAATGTTTCAGGAATAATAATTTTTTCTTTAAATCACTCTTCCTAGTTTAAAAAAATCAACAACGCTCAGGTCTTAATTTTTACAGATACAGATTTTTACAGAGACATACGGGCACGCCTCCACATTTGATGTGAGCACACTGGAAACTGCAAGAAGACACACATGGTTTTATAGCAGGTATGGGGGACCCTAGCTCCATTTGGGGGACTAGTCATCACCTACAGAGACCAAGAAGAGATTGAGCTACACAGAAATTCAGTAAGCAAAGCCAAGGAAGTAAAGTAATGAGAAGATTTTGAAACCAGTCATAAAATATTAATGAGAATATAATAGTGGTTTCTCCAATGAAAACGGCATTTCTTTTGTCTCCTTCTCTCTGACATATTTCTATTCTATTTACTCTGAGAAAAATTAATTTTAAAAATGCTCTTCCCCAGATCAGTTACTCACTTATTCCATGAATCTCTCCCCATGCTTGGTTGGGGGCTCCTTGGCATGTCCATTTGAATGTCACTCCATGTCTGCCTCCCTGTATTGCTGCAGAATAAATGTCTAGGGCCTTTGGCCCATATACAAATGCAATCATGGCAGAGAAACTGGCAGTGGCAAAGCAGTGAGGCTGACAGTGCTGCAGATCCCTTCTGGACATTTACTCATCTCATGATCTTGAATCCTCCCAGGCAGCCCCAGGCCAGCTCCCTCCTCCATGCTCCTACTCCTTGCTATCCAAGGCTATTGTTGTACTCAGCATTGGCAGTCCCTTGTGCTAAAAAATAAAAATAAACCCTAAGAAGAGACATATTATAGACATAGGATACACACATTAGCCAGCACACACCCAGCTTCATTTCCCTAGTCAGCTGAGATCATTTTTTTCTCAGGTATTTCACCTCCCTGTATTTGAAGATTAATCATCTGATTGTGCATCAAAATGTTTTTCTTTCTGACAACTCCATTAAACTTCTAAAAATTATTCATATATTTAAAGGATTGAGTGGGGGGGGGAGAAACTAAGCTCTCATATACAAAGATTCATATTTAAAAAAAATATTTAAAAGGAGTACATATTTTTCTCCCTAGATATTTGTAAGCACTTAAATGTACAAAATTATTTCTCCAGTCTCTCTGATGGGGTCCTACTTCTGTTACAGGATGTTACTTGGGCAGTGGATTCATTATATTTACAGTGAATCTGCTGGGGAGGGCTCTGTGAGAAAAAATGATGTGTTTTGCAGGTGAGAGATATGATGGTCATCTCAACATGGCTATGTACTTAGGTGGTATAAACTCAGCATGATAGCCATTTCTTTAACTGGAAAGCTATGTAGGTTTTCAGTCTTGCTGTCAAAACTCTTCCCAAGTAGAGTTTAAACTAATGAGTGGTGAATGGCAAGGGCATGTTGGGTCTGATTGGCTATTTTTGTGCAAATGTGAATAAAAATGCTATAGTATGTTTTTCAGATCAGGTTACTCATGAAAAATGGTGACATTCGTATGGTCCACTGATGTCACCTGGAGGATCTGAAACCCAAACAAGACTGTTTTGAATGAAGACGGGCAGCCATGGGTCTCTAGGCTGCTTGATCACCTGGCAGTGGGGAGATCACTGTCTTGGGGCACATTTACAAGTGCCATGTGACAGAAATTCCTTACACCCAGCCACTACTTACACACTCAATGCTTTCTCTCCGTCCACCTTTCACATCCTGTGCAATACTTCTGCCTGTTTTCTTCCTTTTTCCTCTCCCCATGACTATTACTTATGCCAGTTACAAGGAGCTCCTGGAGTAACAAAGATGCTCCTACCTTTGAAGGTTGGAACATGTACACAGATAATGAATGACCAGGCATGTGCCCGGCAGGAGGTCAGGGGCAACACTTGCCATTGAAGGGGCAGGACACATCCTTATTAGGAGGCTCCGCAGTAATATCCTCCTCTGAGGTCACACATGAGTCACACTGCAGTCATTGTCCCTTGGCCCAACATTTTTGGGTAATGAGATTTCCAGTCCTGCCATTCTAGTTCAGTGGACACCTCCAGGACAAACATATTTTAGAAAACTGAGAGCAGTCTTGGAATTTTCTCCATTGTATGTCAGAGGTGTGTACAGCTCTTGTTGCATAGTCTGAAATTTTGCGCCCACCCACAGAAGTGACAATTAAAAAAAAAAAAAAGGCTCTTATCCTTTTCAACTTCAAAAAACAAATTTCTAATATCCCTAAACTAGGGAAATATTTCTGTTACAGTTGCATACGTTTAGCAGTAAAACAGCATTTGGCATTTCTCAAATTTGAAAATTATATGTTCCTATTTCAAAGAAAATACAGCTCTCAAGAATCCCAAAGAATACTTGGATAAATGCTGACTTGAGAAACTAGTCTGTTTCATAAAAATATATTTTAGTTGCAACTATTGCTGCAATAATTTTTTATTGCAGAGTGTAATTTTTTACTTCATATTGTGAAACTTTTCAAATTTACACAAAAATATAGAGATAGAGGTGGTGTAAGCACACTCGACACCCAGCTTCAACAGTCATCAAGTCATGGCCAATCCTGTTTCTACCCTTCATTATCTATCCTCCATATATTATTTAAGTCAATTCCAGATATCACTTCATTTGTAAATATTTCAACATGTATTTTTAAAAGATGAGGACTATTTTTTAACAAAAACTAAATCATGACATTATTACATTTAATTTCTCAGTACGATTAAATATCTAGTCTGTCTGTGTTCAAATTTTCCAGAATGCCTCATAAATGTTTTATTATAATGATTTATTCAAATCAGGATCCAACTTTTTTATTTATACAACTAATAAGTAAGCAAGTGTTTAAGACTGGCATCAATTTAAAAAATTTAATTTGGAGATTACTCCCTAACTCCTGGGCCTGTAATATCAGTGGACCAAAGTGTGAGAAATACTAGTTTGGAGGTGATTAGTAGGCTTAAGAAATGAACAGATCTGGGTTTGAATCGTGGTCCTGACTGCACTATTAACTAGCTGGGTGATTTTGAGCAACTCTCAAGTGACCA
The DNA here is from genome assembly GCA_003508835.1 of Eonycteris spelaea. Lineage (NCBI taxonomy): Eukaryota > Metazoa > Chordata > Mammalia > Chiroptera > Pteropodidae > Eonycteris > Eonycteris spelaea. The sequence continues at coordinate 4,274,093 of PUFA01000043.1, read as the reverse complement.
GCCTAGTAAAATGAGATTTAGACAGTCCTTAACTCTCATGTAGGGTCACCATATAAAACACAAGAAACCTAGTTAAATTTGAATTTCACAGAAAGAAATTTTCTATATAAGCATGTCCTATGCAAAAATCAAAATTTAACAGCATACTGTTAATTTTTTTATTCGCTGTATATTGTAATCCCACTTTCACAGTAACCCTCACATTCCGTGGGATAATATATGTAAAGCGCTTAATTCAGGGCCCGGCACACTAACTGCATGAGGGATACAGGTCGGCAGAGTCCATCCTGGAAAAGGGAGGAAGGACTGGCTCTCCTTGGACCCCCGCTGCTCTCTGCTGTGTTTGAGTACCTATCCCCAGGTAGGAGATAACAATCTTCAACAAGCCTTAAGTTTGAGCTACAGCCAGGAGTTGCCGCCTGCTGGTTTCCAGTTCTAGCTGAAGAATTGTCCAGTGTTTGAGCAGCCTGATATGTTTCTGATAACGAAGATATTTCTGCTTCTTACAGACCGAGACCTCTGGCAGTCAAGGCCCATACTCCCACCTGGCACCAAGCAGGGGTGCTGAGTAGCAGCTGCTCCCTTTCATTGGGCATGTACTTGCCAGTTTGCCATCTGGCCCCTTCACAAACTCCTGTCACCTGCCTGGACCCTGTGGGTATTTGCATTTGCAGTGCCTGTGCCCTCTCTCTAGCCCTCTTTCTGTGCTGGCTCTTTGGCTCCAGAAAATGGTAAGCCTGAAGTGGAGGAGGAGGCTGGATAGAAGGGTTAGCTGGGAAGAAAGCAGAATGGATGATCCAAAAATAACCTCTTTATTGGCCCCAATTCAAGAAGCTGTGAATTAAGTGCGGGGAAAGAAAGTGGAGAAGCTGGTAAGAAAGACAAGTAACTGAAAACTTTGAGAAACAAAGGTTGCCTGGTAGGGGAGAAAGGAGAAAAGAAGGGCAGATGCATAAGCGAGTATCATAGTGACTATTAGCGACTGTCATAGACAAACTCCTTCCCGGTGGATGACAGTCTCCACAAGGTCCATTGAGGAGTTTCTGAGGAATTCTATGTAAATGCGAACCGACTACATTTCCTTTTCTTCCAGCTCCAAATGGCATCTTTTTCACTGATGGTCAGGTGTGTGCTAGCCTCAGGTTTGGGACCTGAAGACTAGCAAATGGGATACAAGACCAAGAGGCTGACTGACGCTTGTTGCCTTTGTAACTAGGTGTTCTTGTCCACTGAGTGTGCCCAGCGGCTTTTGACAAAGAGTGACTGAGAGGTCCAGAAGTGGCCTTGATTGCTTCAAATAGAGGTCTGCAGGGTAACTAAGGGTCCTCAGTCCTGTCCAAACTCTGCTCTTCACTGATCTTCATAGCTGAAGGGCGGAAGGGTGATAGGGAGCAGAATGGGGAATCATTTTGTCCCTGAAAGCAGCTTCTGAAATATTCCTTTCCCAAAATGGGCATGCAATTGTTAGAAGGCAGAAAATCTGAAAATGAAAATTGTGTCAAATTAGACCTGCCAGGAGAAAAGAAAAAAGAGCATGGGGGGGGTTGGGGAGGGCGGCGGTCTTGCTGGTGGAGAAACTTGATAAGGAAAGATTGTAATATTCTTAAAGAAAGAACCTGTCAGAAGAACGAGTCCCACCAGTCTCACTGCAGAGCCCCCAGGAAGCAGAAGGTGCCCTCTTCAAATTATCTGGGCTGAGAACCATCCCTCTCAAGTGAGGAGGTAACTTCCTCATCTGCAGGCAGCTAGTTTTAGAAGAGGCTCAGAGGTTAAAGGGGAGATGATGGACCTTCCTCTTGTACTGAAACTCAAACTATCTATGTTTATTCCATTGTCAGTGCCTTTTAGAAATGTTATATAGATTTTTCTGCTTGGGTCTCGCATATTTCTTATTAAAATATTCTTAAGCATTTTATATTACTAATTTTCTGTTGCAAATAGGAGTCCAACCCAATCCCGTCTGATTTTAGAAACTAAGCAGGCTCGGGCCTAGTTAGTACTTGGATGGAGACCACCTAGGAATACCAGGTGCTATAGGCGTAAAAAATAAAATAAAAAAAAAATAAAAAAATAAAAAAAATAAGAGACTATAAGCTAACAAGGTCCTTGCAATCTGTGAGGTCAACCAAAGGTTGTCTCGCTTAAAAAAAAAAAGAAGAAAAAAGAAAGAAAGAAAATAAAATAAAAGTCACTCATGGACATTTTCAACTGGTTATTACCAGTGAATATAATGTTATCTACATTTATAGGTAAACCTCGATCTGTTTTCTTGCATGTGTTATTAGTTGCAAGAGTCAGTTTGTGGATATTTTATTTAGGATTTTTGCAACTTTGTTTATATGTGAGATTTGCATATCATTTTCTTATGCTATCTTTGTCTAGTTTTGCCAAAATCAGAAAATGAATTTGAAGGGATCTTATACTTTTCTAAGCTCTGGAGCAATTTATATGATATTGTAGTTATCTCTTCTTGAAAGTTTGGTCAATGTACGTGTCAAAATTCCAAACTAAGTGGCACTTATTAGGAATATATCTTTGACTGCTTTTTTCAGGTTTCGTGTATGTGTATGTGCATATATGTACATTTTCACATCTGGTTTTAGAAGACAAAATTTTGACAAACTTTTTATCTTCACAGAAAATCATCTCTTTTACTTATATTTTCTATTTAATTTAAAACGAAGTCATAAAAAGTATTAGTTTTAGAAATCCAAGTCTTGAGTGCTGTTCTTTCTTTATACTAATTTTGCTCATATGTGTGTTTTCACCCTTGTTGATGAAACTTGATTTATTTATTTTGTAAAGTACTAAGTTTGGCTTTATTCATCAATCCTACTACTTTCCCATAATGTTTTGCTTATTTATTTTTTTTTTTTTTTTTTTTTTTTTTTTTACTTCAGGGTTTATTTTATTATTTTTTCACACTTTGAGTACAAGCTTAGTTTAGTTCCAATATTGCCTATTGAATTAGACTTCTATTTCTCAACCCACTCCTACTTACTATTTCTGTTTTGAGTGGAGCAAACCCATACTTCATTCAAAATGGTCACATTGAAGTTAGTCTGAGGACTCTCTCCTCTTGGCAAAGAGGCTCTCTTCCTCTCTGGGTGGCTGAACTAAGAGTGTAAAGACAGGCACTTCAGATGACCATTAGTGTGCCGTGACTGTGGAATGTCTACTTGAGAATGAAAGCAACACCACAGAGATAAGAATAGATGATATTTTTGAGCACCTGGATCCAGCCATGTCTGAAATCTATCCTGGATGCCTTAATTAGCTAAACCAATATTTTTCCATGTCTGTAAGCCAGTTTGAGTTGGGGTTCAGACCCTTATAAATTAAGAAACCTGGCTTATTTTCTAACAAGGGCTTTGAAGTCTCTGTATACCTTCTTTTGGGCATTGCCTTTATCCTGCAGATTTGATATGTTTTTCTAATTGTAGTTCATTTTTAAATAAATTGTAATTCTTATTTATTTTTTCCTTTAATTTAAAAGGATAAAGACTTTTTAAATTTCAGTTGACTGTTTTTAGATTTGTTTGTTTGTTTGTTTCTATTTCTTTGATGTTGATTTCATTGCATTGTGGTCAGTGGGTTTGCCTTAACTTTTTTCGGTCGGGAATTTCAGAATTTAACTTACTTTGTGGTAATACATGGGCAGTTTTAGGAATCTTCCACGTATGTTTAAAAAGCTGTGTATGTATTATATATCTACACACATGTAATTTTTTGTGTGTAATATTTTGTAACCAGTAAAATATACATACAAGATTGTTTATTAATTGTGTCATTTGAATCCTATGTATCTGAATCTATTTGTACATTTTAGTGACAAATATTTTAAAATCTCTCTTTTGTGAGGATTGTGAATTTGATTTTTCTTTGTACTTATACCAGTTCTTGCTTTATATAGCACAATTTGTTGGTTAATTAGGGTTCATCTTATAATTTCCTAGATAATTGCACCTCTTCAGAATATAAAAAATACCCTCTGTGTTTCTTTTAATGCTCTTACTTGTTTTTGCTTTGAATTCTATTTTGCCTGAAATGATGTTGTCATGCTTGAGGTTTTTTGTTACCATCTGTTTTGTAACTCTTTTTCAAAGATTTTTTTTTAAAGATTTCCTTCTATGTCATGTTTGCGTCTCTTGTAAGCAGCACATAGTTGAATTATCTTGTTTTTTTGTTGGTTTGTTTTTTACCCAGCCTGAGAGTACTTAGCAAGTGAATGTAATTCACTTATTTTATAATTGCTGATAAATTAATTTCTGAGAGTAGAGATAAAATTTAACCAATTAGTGTCATAATTCTACTCATGGAAATATTCCTGCACTGTTTTTAAGATTTTTTATTCCCTTTCTTCTTTCTATTCTCTTCCTTAAGATGGATGTTTTGTTATAGTTTTTGAAGATGTTCTCTGACTTTTAATTTCCTTTTTCCATTTTCCATCTTTTTGTCCTTTTGAACTGCCTTCTCAGACAATTTCTCAGGTCCACTCTCTGGCGTGTTGCTTTTAATCCTTGTCTCTTTAACAATTAGTTTATCTATTAATATTGTTATTTTTATGATCATGATTTTTATATTCAGTTTCTTTCATTATTATTTATATAACCAGATTTTTTTAGGGATGTGTGATCCCCTTATTCCCTTTGAAGATATTATTCATAACAATGTTTTTTAAATGCCTTCATCTCTTTTCTCTATCAATTCTGGGGTTTTTTATTATTATTATTAAATTTTTTTTGTTTGTAAGTTTTGGTGTCTATGTCAGGTTGTTTATTTACCTAACGTGTTAGGTAATTCTAGTGGGGGTTCACATTTGAATTTGAGACTCTCTCTTGCTACATTGTTCTAAAGGGAAGCAGGCTCATCTGCCATGGAATACCAGCTTCTCATCTGGTTGCTTCCTGCATCCCATGCGATCCGGGAACACCCCAGAGCCACACCCACCATGGACAACAGACCTCCTCTCTGTAGTTGGGCTGCTTTTATTTTATTACAAATATAAAAAATTTTCATTTGTTAAATTAGAATAGTTCACCACCTCTCATTCATTTTTAGAGCCATTTAATAGAATTGTGTCCTTTCAAAACTTAAGTGTCTGAAAGCTTCAAATTTTTATTGCATATCTTAAGATATTTACATCTTGAATTTACCTAAGACTGTCACCTGAAAAGCAAGAAAACATTTTTCAATTTGAAATGAGACGTTTCTCAGAATTACACTGCACATTTCAATGTGTTCCACCGGGTTTATAATTAATAGTCAAAGCATCACCTGCTCTAAATCTTAATTGCTTTCTTTCCGATGAAAACGAATGCCGGAGGTGTTGTGAATTGATTTGTACTACATAATACGGTTGCAGACTCAGCCATGGCATACACAATACAGAAAACTGAACACAGTATTGAAATTTTCTCAAGGAAAAGCTTAATTATAATTGTTTCAGGCATTCAAGTCAAGTACCTGCAAATGAATACGATGGTAGTAGTAATATTATTTACCATGTGATGTCACACAAATGTCTGGACATCCAAAGAAGCCAAAGAGGTAGCATGATTTATGTGATAACAATAGAAAAAAATTCAATAACTCAGCTTAGTATAAACTGTCTTTTACATTCAACCTCAGTGTCCCTTTCATTTAAGGGACACTCCCTCTAGCTAAGGAAGTCCTGGGTTCTGGGTCCACCTATTTTAATCATCACTGTGCCTGTAGATACATGGCTCACCTCTCCTGGACCTCGGCTTTCTCTTCTCACTGAAAGGCTGCGGAGTCAGGCCTGGCCAAAGCCAGCTGCTGCCACAAATGGGGTTGGCACCAGCTCTAAGACACTATGAATAAAATTTTCTTCAGAACATGCATGCGAAAAAGACATTTTTGTAAATTAAACTGTATTTCCAAAATAACGTTATTATTTTTCTTTGTAAACAAGTAATCTGTGTTTATTTCAGAAAAAAAAAATATATGAAAAAGAAAAAGAAGCAAAGAAAGAAAATTTCCTGCACTGCTTAATCAATGCATTTTAAATGTCCTAGGGGAACGTAAAACCCTTAAAAAATAAAATAAATTTTTTATAATATGAATGTTTCACTTGTTAGTTTAATTCTTCATGTAATAAATTCACTTTAAAATAGCATTCAGGGGTATTTACTGATATATTCTCATCTATTCCTGCAGCCAATGTTTCTGGAGTCCTTTTGCTTTAAGAACTACTGCTGTGTGGCATCTTGAGTCAATGCTACACCTTTCTGTGCCTTACTGTAAAATTTTTGTTTTAATTTCACACTGTGGGGCAGGATACCCACTTGTCCTGTGATTGACTCACCACCCACCTGGACTATGGAAGTTTTTGTAGTCCACAAGATACCTGTCAAATACCAAAGCGAGCTTTCTTGCCATCATATTATAAATGTATTCTCCAAAAGAAACATTTTCAAAACATGGTTTACTTTTGGAGATAAATTTATTATTTTTCTCCAGGTGCAAGGGTGGGGAACAGGTGGCTCCCTTAGAGAGACTGAAAGGGTCCCTGTGCTGAAAGAATCCCCCTGACCATGTATTTCATTACGTCTAAGTAGAGCAATCAGATTCAAGTCGGAAGTGCATAGGCCATTCCACCCATAGGCCATTCCGTAGGCCTGGTTATCACTGTTGTTCTGATATTTGCTTTCTGAGATAGAACAGGAGGCCCATGATTTGCATGCCCTGAAGGAACGATCATCACAAAAGGAAACAGAGCTTATTAATTCAGTCACAGTCTTGCGGATTCCCAGTTCAGCTTCTCAAGTTAATGAAACATGCATAGTAGTTGACAGGAGCTGTTGAAATTAGCTGTCATATTTACAGTTTACCAGAGCCTTGTCTCCTGAGATTTCTAACAAAGTAACAGGGATTTCCCAGGAGTCTAGTGCTTTATTTCTCTGCATTTATTTGAGATGTCAGTAAATGCAAAATGTGAGTAAAATGTATTCTTTTTGCAAGGAACATTTATTCGATGCTCCAAAAATGTCATATTTTTGCATAAAAAGATACTCATTTCATTGTCTTTTTATTATTCACTAGTATATCATTTCAAAGCTCATTGATTAGAGCAAACAATGAGTACTGCTCAAACACAAATTATCCTCACAAGTTATGAGCTGTATTCACAGTGTATATGTAGGTACATATATCACAAATATATGTATTTTATGTAATTATTTTAGTTCTGCACATAGATATATATTGGAAGCCATTTTATTTGCTTTGTATGTACTTAAAAAATATATACTAAAAAAATAAGTTATCTGTGTTTATAATTTTCAACATATTTTAGACAATGTCAGCTGTAGAGTATCGATTTACCATTGGAAATAACTTTTTAAAAAATATATTTATTTATTTGTTTGTTTTGTTTGTTTGTTTGTTTGTTTTGGAATTCAACTCTGCATGACAACATTCTAAGAAATAATAAGTAGGAAAAATATTGTTTTTTCTCTATAAAAGAAGCTTTACCTCAGTGTTGAAAGCCACTTGGGGAAACTGTCTTCTTGTTAGTTTTGTTTTGTTTTGTTTTTGTAAGATGGTCCTCAGGATATTGTGTTATATTATTTTTTTTAATTTCTAAATTTAAAAAAAATTATTTCCATTCTGCCCATTTACTTCCCCTTTTGTAAGCATCGGCTATTTTTTTGTATCTACGGGTCTCTTTCTGTTTTATTTTGTTTATTTATTTGTTTTGTTTTTTTAGATTTCGCATCTAAGTAAGATCATATAATATTTGTCTTTCTCTGTCTAATTTATTTCACTGAGCATTAATACTCTCTAGGTCCATCCATGTTGGCAGAAATGCAAAGATTTCATTCTTTTTTATTGCTGAATAATATTCCATTGTGTATCTTTCTTAGCCATTCATCAATTGATGGGCGTTTAGGTTGCTTTCATATCTAGGCTATTGTAAATAATGTAGCAATGAACATAGAGGTGTATATTTCTTTTCAAATTAATGTTTTTGTTTTCCTCAGGTAAATACCCAGAAGTAGAATTGCTAGATTATATTACAGTTCTATTTTTAATTTTTTGAGGAATTTCTATACTGTTTTTCATAGTGGCTACACCAGTTTACATTTCTACCAAGAGTGTATGTACAAGGGTTCCCTTTTTTCCGCATCCTTGCCAGCACTTGTTTTTTGTTGACTTGTTGTCAGATGCTAGACACTCTGTAGAATGTACCTCTAGTGAGTTTGCAAGGGCTTAATCAGTTATTTTCTAAGGGCCTACTCAGCACTGTGATCATACAATAAGACACAATCCCTAAGTCTTGCGGAGATTATGCTTCAGTAAAGGGACAGTATGATTTAGAAAGTGCTGGGGAGGGGGCAAATAAATTGCTACAGGTGCTGATGATAGACAGACATCTGGGCCAAACACAATGGGACCACAAAGGTGAGAGTGGCCCTGCCTTTATGAGGGTGAAACAGGGAGTTTGATTCTTATGAGTGAATATTCCATTTGATCTCATGTAGTGACATCTGGCCCATAATTATAAGGGCAACACATAAATGGAACCTATTTAATATTAGCCCCAGGGTCAAGTAGAGTGGATCCCAACTACTACCTTGACCCTCTTCACATAACTATGTTTCTCCTTAAAAACTGCCAGCTGTGACTGACTCATATTTATTTATTCCATACCAAAAGGCACAAATAGAGTTCACAATATTTCTTATAGAGCTAAACTCTGCATTGTTATCATTCTTATATTTGAATGGAAGGAATTATTTGTTTCCAGTTAGAGATTGGAGGCTATTTTTCTCCCTTGGGTGTGTAAAAAAAATAATAATAATAGTAATGATTCATATTGCCTATTTGGTGTTCTTAGCAATTGTGTTTTGCTCAGCAGTTTGTGTAGCTCAATGTGTTAGAGAAGTGGTTCTCAGCAGAGGGTGATTTTATCTCCTAGAGGATACTTAGTAATGTCTGGAGACATTTTGGGTTGTCTCTGGTGGGGCGGGGGCGGGGGGGGGTAGGCTCTGCTGGTGTAAGAGAGGCCAGGATGCTGATAAACAATCTTATAATGCACAGTACAGACTCCCTCAATGAAGAGTTATCTAGTCCAAAATGTCAATAGTGTAGAGGTTGAGAAATTCTATGTTAGAGCAGGGGTCCCCAAGTACCCCTTATCATGGACTGTTATCTGCCTGTGGCCTGTTAAAAAACGGGACCATGCAGTAGGAGGTGAGCGGCAGGCAAGCAAGCAAAGTATCATCTGTCTTTGCAGCTGCTCCCCAGCACTAGCATCACAGCCTCAGCTCCACCTCAGATCATTGGGCATTAGATTCTCATAGGAGCCCCGGTCACTGGTGCCAAAAAAGGTTAAGGACCACTGTGTTAGAAAATAGCATGATCTTGTTAAAGCAGTAGCTAAATGGAAAAATTGGATGCTGCTCTGAGTATAAGGGCTCAATATTTTTCTAGAAGTTAGTCTCTTGGCTGAGAATACTTAAAGGCACATTCATTTCAGACACCTATGGCAAAATCTATGGAAGGAAGCAGCAGTGAATTTCTGATGTGTCTGAAATGGAAGTCACTGAATTGCTGCTCTGTGGGCAAATCCTTCCTCTTCTCACCCACCCACCATCTGCTCTCTCATAAGTCAGTGTGTCTTCTACTCTTCAATGACAGCACTCGTCCCATCCCAGTTGCATATAAGTTCTTAAATGCGATTTTGTGTTACAAAGAATACCACCTGCAAGATAGTCAATCCTAAAGTCTGTAACCTAGTTTCAGACATTTGAATACTTCTTTAAATTAAAGAATTTTGATGGCAGGAGCTGATAACAACTGTGCACATATTTTTTTTCTGGCATTCACAAAGAGATGTGTATTTCAAAAGGCTCCTTCTTCTTTCCAGGATACCATTAGAGGGAAAATAAAGCAATTTACCCTTTGAAGTCTTTTTATTTTTTAAAGAAAGAGTGGGGGGGGGCAAGAGGAAGAATAGGGGAAAAAAGAAACTTTCTCAAAGGAAATATTCTAGACAGATGATTTAGAGCTTTTACATGCACTTAGCTTTTTAACAGTCTGAATAACTCAGCAAATCTGAAACAAAGAAGGATCTAAAAAAGCAACCCATGCTTGGGACTGTGGGTAATGAGATTTGCTTTGAACAATATGATCACTGTGTGTGAGTGTTTCAGATGATGACCAGAACATATACACAAAAATCTTTGTTCTGTTGGTACTGTTCTAATCCTAGAACGAGATTAGACCGCATGCTCTTGCCATCATGGAATTTTGTTTCCCATGTAAATAGCCACTCCTTCCTTAGGAATGGACAGAAGACAGCACTTCTAAGGCACAAGTGGCAAAGATGTGCACACGCATGACAGAACTATTGGTCCCCACTCTCTCTTTCCCATGGTCAACACTGTTGAGTAACCAAGGCCTCTTTTGGTTGAGCCCAAACAAGTTATCGAATCCTCACATGGCACTCCCTTCTGTCTAAGCCCCTCTGAAGAGCAGATCTTCTGGTCAGAGGTTTTACAGTGTTTTCTTTTCGCCCACACCACATCAGCCCAACATACTTTATGTTTATGTTTATGATATGCAACCAAGAAAACACACTAGGCCGGAAATACCTATAAATCCTGGATGATAAAGTGGCTACTTAGGTTTAATAACTGTAGTAGATCAATAGCGATGATAGTTCCAATCTCTCCCTATAGCTATACTCTTTGCGATATTACTTTGCAGCTACTCACATCAAGATATCGAGCCAGTTTGTTCATCAAATTAACCTGGTCTAGTGACTTGTTTTGGCCAATACAGTGCAGTGGAAGGGACCATGTGACAGTTGCTATCCTGGGCCTCAAAGTGCCTTGAACTCTTCTGTTTCTAGTTCCTCTGCCTTTACCATGACACTGTGAGAACATGCCCCACTGTTCTGCTGGAGATTGGGAGTTAAGTCAGCCCAGTGAGTTGAGTCAAGGCCCTAGATTTGGGAGAAAGGCCACCCAAAGTAGTGCATATATAATTAAGACATTATTTATTCAGTCAAAGGACAAAGGTTGGTAGAGCTAAAGGTTCAAAAACCGCTTATTAAAGTATAGTGCTATTTTGGAATCTTAGACCAAAAAGATGGAATCCTTTGGTTGATGCAATGTCTAAGGATGTGACTTAAGTATTTTCTCAGGTATTTCATTTCATTTAGCTCAATGCTGTATGTAGTCATTGAATAGACTCAATTTTTGAATTGATAATTTGAGCATCTATCCCTTTTATTTAAATGTGAATGCTGGTAATTGTGTGTGTGTGTGTGTGTGTGTGTGTGTGTGTGTGTGTGTGTGTGTGAGTGTGGTGTGTGTGTGTGTTTGTGGCTGAGGGCTTGCATAGCATTTGCATTTCACAGAAGGGAGTGGTTAAATAGAGACAATTCCTCATCAGAGCTGCCAAGCCCTGGCCTGTGCTCTCAGTAGGTTTACTTTCTCACAGTCTGCTAATCCAGGGGCCATTTGATCTCTCTGGCATGGTCCTCCAAACTGAAGGGTGCCCCAGTCTGCAGCTGAAAGGTGCAGCTGAAAGGTGCTCTTTGCTGTACTACCTACCTGCAGCACAGGAACAAGAAAACAAAGAAAAAACACAGTCACAAACACATCCACATTTCACAAATGTGCTAAGAAAATAGTTCAAATCATATTTCTACCTGAGCATCCAAAGCCAACTGAGAACCTTTTGGGTATTTTGACATTTCCTGGTATAATTGCTAATTATCTACTTTTATTTGAGTCCTTTTTAATTCCCTCAAAGCTTTCGGATCATGCAACTTTTCTGAGAATCTGAAATGTATTTTACAGGTGTGCAGAACACCTGAGTTCGAAAAGAGGTCATTATCCTTATGAAAACAAGTGTGTGAATAGTTCCTGAAGCAAAATCCCATACCACTTTCCAGGTATCAAAAGTGAAAGGGTAAGAAACCTTAGGTTATTCATAGCAATTGGTGTTCGATTCTGAAAGACTGGCTATGTCCATGGCTATCAGAGGGTTGAGCCTCTTATCCTCCTCTAATTGGGAGCGTAAGTTGACAGATATATGGACTAACACAAATTCAAAATGTTAATTAGGCTTATGCTTGCCATATGGTTAGCCTTGTTACACAATATAGCCAAGAATGCCAGAGAACAAATCCCTTAGCCTGAAAAAACATTACAGTCAGGAGTAGCTCATTGGCTGAGTACTATGTTCCCCTGTCACAAAATCCACAGTGCTGTCTTCCTCCCCGAACCCTGGTCAGTAACTCAACTGCTGGGTGTGCTTCTTCCCCTGGGTAGCAGGTTAAGGAAGAGAAGGCAGATCAGCATCCATCTTTTGCCTCATGTGCAAACCAGGGTCAGTAGCCTTCCTTTTGAACATAAAAAGCAACCTGTTCTTTTTTTTTTTACTCTCCAAGGCTTTTGTTACTAAGGAGAGAAGGATATGAAAAAGAGGTCCATCCAGGACCATAGCTCAGAGCTCTTTAGGTTCAGTTTACGATCATGGATGTTGGTGAGGTGTTTCTTCACCCATTCATCTTTCAAGCTACTGGAGAATGAATGAGCTGGTATAACAGGAGAAGATGAGGTCAGTGGATTGCTGCCTGGACAGAAAATCTCCCAGAAGCACGATTGCCCTTCATGTGACCATTGAGATGTCTGGAACTTTGGCTAGTAGCTGGTTTTACAGTTATGTCCTTTGATGTGGTACCTAACTGTTCCTTTTAAACAGTCATAGTGCATTCCATTCTTTAAGAGGAACACAGCAGAAGGCATGGCAAGTCCATACCCATCCCTTCTTACCAAAGAGAATGTTAAGCTGGTGAATATTTCTGCAGCCCCTCTAGCTATTACTCCTTGGACTCTGCACAGGACTAAACAAGTGAGAACACAATTCTCCCAAGAAAGTTGATGCATACACAGATCCTGTCTTCTATAAGTCAGAAAGAAGAGAAATTAAGGAGTAAAATTATGCAAAAACAGTCATTAATTTATTTTACTTATTGTTTATTGAACTATAATTTATTAACAATACAGTATATAAAACACAAGAATATAAGTAGATTTTGAAAAATGGACACATTTTTCCATTCTATGATGTCACAATCATTCAGTTAGTCATTATTTTTAAGTGCTCAGATTTCTAAAAGTAACATTAATGTACTAATCTAGTTTCCTCATTGTTTTCAAGTAAACCTGTAGTGTTTTTTTGTTTGTTTCTTTTTCTTTTAAAGGCCAGATCTTGGGGAAGTTGATTAACAGAGAAGAGATAACAACCTGCTTCATTCTAGGTCAAAGTCTTTTATGAGTTTGATCTAGATAAGAATCCATGCTTCAGAAGGAAAGAAGATCTCTGGGTAAGCCAAATTTCCTTAACGTTTACTATTATGGAAATCTTGAAGCAACTTGTTTTTAAAAATACTCTTTCTAATTTTTAATTGAATTTTCAATAATCTTTATTGGACTCATTTTCCTCCACCTTCCTATTAAGGAAAAACAAAACAAAAGAAAAACTGGCCTAAAAAAATGTCTAGAGAACTCTGAAGGCTACAAATTTCACAAATAAATATTTTTTATGTGTAATTTTTATTCAATATAGTACTGAATTTCAGACAGCACGTTCCAAATTCTAAAATATCTGACTTCTTTGAGGAACGTATAAAAATGTAGCCCTCCTAAACAGCACTTAAATTAGGACCTCTGAGAATCTACATTACACCAAATGGTTCTGAAGCCAGGAGTTCTGGGACACACTTTAAGACACTCAAATTTAAGGGAACCCAGGAAACAAACCTAATGGATATTGAATAGTGCCTACAACAATGCACAATTATCCAATTTTTCTCTTTTTAATTCTATCAGCATCCCTTTGGTTGGCAGGCTCTGAGCTTGGTCAGCTCTACAGTCCAGAGATAAGCTTGCAATCAATAAAGGGCAGCATGGTTGTAAGGTTAACTATGGAGCCAAATCTGAACTTTGTCACTTACTAGTTTTGTTACTTGCCCTCTCTGTGACTCGGTTGTTTTTTTTTTGTTTTTTGTTTTTTGTTTTTTTTCCCATCTGTTCAAATGACAGTGACGTTTTTGGAATTTGCTAATAAATTTTTTGGAAGGTTATCAGGAAGGGAGGCAGGCAAGGTTAGCACCCACCTCATATTGTTGTGAGGATAAAACAAGTTGAATGCAGTCCATTCTCATAATTTGCGAATTTGCCCACTAGCTAAAACTTATTTGTAATACCCAAATCAAAACATGTGACCCATTCATGGTCATTCTAAGACATGCACAGTGGTGGAGAATTTTCGTCTCCCCATAAGCAAGTTCCCAGCTGGGGTAGAACAAGATGACATTCCACTTTCTTGTTTCAGATCTCAGACTGTTGACAAGTGTTGTTTTCAAAATCTGCTTGGTGCCATGTGTGCGCATTTTTGTTCTTTTTGTTAGTCATTTCATTGTTTATAACGGCCCCCAAGGAAGTGCTGGAAAGTGCTATGTAGTGGTGGAAAGCTGTGATGGGCCTTATGAGAAAACACTTGAATGAGAGCAGCTTTGTTCAGAAATGACTTATAGTGCTATGGGCCGTGAGTTCAATGACAATCAGTCAGCAATATCTATTAAACAAGGTGTCTTTAAACTGAAACACACATAAAACAAGTTATGTATTGATTGGTCGGTGAAAACATTGAGACCAGAGGCTCACAGAAACCTAACCCTGACCTCTAAGAGCATTGGTTTGGTATTTACTAATTCAGTATTTGTTGTGACTTTATAGACTATAACTACCACATATGTAAAGTACTTAAAGCATAGTCAGACACAAAGTTACTGCTACAGAAGTGTTTTTCAATGAAGACTTTCCTGACTAAATGTATACACAGTCCAGACCCCATCTTTAGGGAGGCTGTACAATGGACCCAATAGGAAGCAGGTGGACTAGATGTTTCCAGGTCCTTCCAAGGAAAGTCAAGAATTCAGATAAAGGAAACCATAATAGGTAAAAGGGTGGGATTCTCTCAGGTGTAAGGCCCTTTACAAGCACTAGTGCTGCATGGAGGGGTAGTGTGGTGCAGTGGTCTGGCCCCTGATTACACTGAACGTAAAAATTACCAGGACTTCAAAAAAAATCTGCTGAGCAGATTCCTCAGTCTCACCTTAGGATTTCTGATTTAATTTCTAGAGGTGGGACCTGTGTGTTTTAAGTAGCTCCCCAGCACCAGTCCAACAGTAGCACTGGGAGAAACTGAGATGATAGAAAGAACTCCTCCTCTGCAGTATGACAGGATTGGATGCACATCTTGGCACTTGACCTTGGGCAAATGAACGAAATCAGTGAGCCTGGATTTCTTCAACTATAAAGTGAAGATAATATTTCAACCTGGAAGTATCATTGCTGAGAAAAAAGTCCGAGAATTTATGAAAGTTTCTAAGGCTGATGCCTGGGATATTGTAGATATCTAATACACGAAACTTCCTTCTTGTCGGTTTATCCCAATTGTTGTTTCCATATTTTTCTTTTTTATGTATGAAAGTAAACCTCCCCAAGGAAACACTGGGTTATTTTCCAGCAGGATGGAGGATTTGAGGCCACCCTCCAACCAGCTTTCTCTTCCTCTTCCTACTGGCTGGGTTCACACATCAGGTTTAGAACAAACAGATGCTAGGACACCCACGGAAGAACTGAGAACATGCAGCCCATCTCCCTGTCCTCACAGTTTCCACAATGCAGGCCACATTTCTGGTGAAAATGTGGACAGAATGGCAGCACTCTCCTTCCTTGGGTCTGATGTCAGCTCTCCTTAGGAACTTGATCTGGAGCCCCTGGGGCATCACAGATGTAATTGGTGGATTGAGTAAATGCAGACAGGCCAGGTGGATAGCGTGGGCGCCAGAGCACAGGTGGCCACTGGCCTCGGCTATATCTGCCACCATCTGAAGCTTCCCCAGAGTCATCTGCAGGCCCTCCAGGCACCATCTGTTTGGTGCTATCCAGGATGCGGGTTTCTGGGGGCCCTGAGCAACAGCTCTGTACTGCAAGATAAGCTGTCCTTAGTGAGAAGACCCATATAGGCTTCTCCACCTCATCCCCTCCCATTTTGAACATTTACCCAAGCCTGTCTCCCTTTTTATTCCTTCTCACCCTCTTCCCCAACGCCTACCCCATCTCCAAAGTTACAGCTCTTCTCCAGTTTGCTCTAAGCTACCCCAGCCTTTGTCATTCATGCTTTTGCTGAATCTTGGCTAAGGACTCAGCAAACAGGAAAATTTCCTGTCTAGGGGCAAAGTCAGAATCCCCAATAAAAGCAACTTCCCTTTGACTCTTGGGTCACTGACTTGCAAAGAGAAGTTAGTTACCGGGCAGAGTGAGATGATGCCCCACATGGTTTCCCTTCTGTTCCCCTTGACTGAGTTTTGTTCCAATCAATGTCCAGGTTCATTGAAGTTCAGTCTTGTCCATTAGAAGGTAGGACTTATATGATCACTCATCAAAGTGCTTTGAAGCTGAGTAGAATTTTCTTAATCTTTCAAGTGTGTTCTACTGAAGAATGAGGTCAGCTATGTAGGACACTGGAGAGTTGAAAGGCAATTCGCAAACACGTATATTATATTACTTGACATCTCTTGCGTGCTAACTCTGCATCAGGCGCTGTTGTGAATGAATTAACTCATTTAATTTTTTTTAACAATCAAGAAGTTAGGAATCATTAGAATTAGGTATGATCCTGATTTTATTGATGAGTATATTGAGGCATAGTGGGATTAAGTAATTTAACTAAGAGCCTAAAACTTTGAAGCAGCTAAATGAAAATTAGAAACCAAGAAGAATGTCCCCAGAATCAGAACTTGCAGTCCTTACACTGAGATGGCCTCTAATATAGTATTTTCCAAGCTGAGATACCACTGAGTAGTAGGGTTTCTGGATACTGGGGACAATCAAGGTGGAAGGTACCAAATTTGAATGACATCCAGTCTCCACCTCTCTCACCAGTCCACCTCCCTGATGTCTGGTGTCTGCGGCAACCACAGTCCTGCTTTTCTCTCTTATGTGGACTTTCACCTAAGTCTCTACTTAAAAGGGAACATCTGAGGGAGTGTGTAACTCGCCAGAATGAATTCCACTCATTAGGGACAGTTTGGTTGGTGTTCATAACTCCAGCACCCAGCAGGACAGCTGGCATGTTGTAGCTGCCTAACAACTGTTTGCTGAGGGAGTAAATGATTCTCCCACCTCTCCCTTCCCTTCCTCCTTAGAGATGAGGAAATAAGCAGGAAGGGAAGGGAGAGGAAAAGAGTGGCAGAGTACCTCAAGCATAGAGTGACTGACTTTGCCTCTCTGACTGTGAACTCAGCAGGTCATGGGGACCTCATCTATAAACTCTAGGGGTTGAACTACAAAAGCTTGAGTTCCAGTATGAATCTTGTTTCTATGAGTCAACAGCCAGGACGCCAGAACTGGGAGCCAGTTGAGCACCAAAGATGTCAATCATATCTTTTATCTCTAACAAGGGAATCCTCCTCCCTACGCAATGAGTGCACTGGGTATATTGTTCCATGTTATCTCTGGGAGTTCCCCTGGGGAAAAATTAATATTAAACTTCTCAAGGAAAGAAACAGGTATGTATAGGCAGTTATTTTCAAGCATAACTGGGTCAAGGATATCACATGAGAATGAGGCCATTAAGAAGGGCTGTCTACAGAGACAATGTAAAAGAAAGAATTACAGAGTCCAGAAAGTGACGAAGCACTTAGAGGAAGGCCCCGCTGCCATTATGTCAGAGGCAACAACAAGGGCAGAAACATCGTTGGTCAAATCGTGTCCTCTAGACTGATCCTAATGCATTAAAAATCAAATAGATCAATACTGACCTGCAAGAGTGGTAACTGGCTTATTTCAGAGGCACTGAGATTTATTAGATGGCTTAAAACAATTTATTCTCTCATAGTTCTAGAGGCCAGAAGTTTCAACTCAGTATCACTGGGCTGAAACTAAGGTGTCCTCGGGGCTGTGCTCCCTAAGGAAGCTCGAGGGGAGAATTGCTGCCTCATCTCTTCCATCTTCTGGTGTCCCCTGGCACTCCTCAAAGTGTGACTGAAGCTTTCTTATTTCTAACCCCTGGTCACATCACATGCTCCTCTTCTATGTGTCAAATCTCCCTCCAGCACCTTCTTATATGTAGGAATATTTATAATTGCATTAAGAGCCCATTCAGATAATCCAGGATAATCTTATCTTGACATCCTTAGTTTAATCATGACTTTTGCCATATAAAGTCATATTCACAGGCTTTAGGTATTATTAGGGCCTAATATCTTTGGGGGACGTTTTTCAGCCTACTATAGCTCCCAAAGGCCAAGAACAAATCAATAGGTGCTAGGACAGTGTGAGACTCAAAATGTACCCAAAGGGGTCCAAAAAAGAGTCAAACACCATCCTGCTAGATAGACAGAGGTAGATGCTGAAGAGGCCAGGAGTGTCATCAGGATGCTGCTGGTTTTCCCATCCCCAAGGGGAAGGAGAGAGGACTTCCCTTCCTCCAGGTCATACAAGGTGCAGCGGGAACAGAGTGGAGCATGGAAGGGTTTGCAATGTGACTGACCCACCGCAAGTGTGAGAAGCACTGGCCCGAGCACGAGTAGCTGAGGGAGAGAGACGTGGGGAGGCGCTGCTCCCAGCCACACGTGGGCCATGGAAGACTCAGGGGAACGCATACGTTTCCCCAGATGGGCACTGGGCTCCAACAGAAGGGCAGACACACAGAGGTCCCAAGACTGAGATAGGAATCATCATAAGGAGCCAGTCAGAGGGGTGACACTGCCCTCACCACAAAGCCCACAATCAGGAAGTGCCCCAAAGAGAGAGAAGCAGAACTGCTCATTTGTCATGCCCATGTCTAATCCACTGTCCGGTTACATCTGTGCCCCTCGAGAAAGATTTCTAGTCCCTTCTGACACCCGTTTTGCCCCAGCTCCAGCCCCTAAGAATCCAGAAGCGGGAGGCAGGAAGAGGAGGAAAAAATCCCAGCATCAGATCTGGTACCTGAGGCAGGCACAAAATGGGAGGAGAAATGCTTTAACTTTGAATGAAGTTTTCAGTTTTGATGTCAACACTGGACTGGCTATTTTAATTATGGGTATGCCTAATTTCTGAAATGAGACTGGTTTGGGGACTTAGAGAAACCAGAAGAATTTTTATTACTACCAGTGACAAAGTCATCGGACCTGCCTACATCTGCCCCCAGCGCTGGGGAATGAACTAGCTACAGAATTACAGAATGGATTTGAACACGCCAGAGAGGCAATGCATGCGCCTTATCGAGCCTAGCCCATTCACTGTCACATTTGGATTTTCAAATACCATTTGGTCTCTTTTTATTTTCTAGGCCAGGGAGCTGGATTTTGCCGATGTCTCTAGGCCTCAAGAGAAGGTCACTATTATAGGTATAAGTACTAGCTAGAGCTGGCTGAGTCTTTCTATTTCCAAAGATCAACTGCATAAATCACCTTCACAAAGTGTGTCCGTAAGTCACAGATTACAAGGATTTCTGGGTCAGTGGGAACTGCCCCACATCTCTGCAATTAGCTAAACCACTGACCTCACTACTTAAAGAATTCATTTGGCCTCCAAAGGCCATTCTGTGGACCAATTCCAGTTTTGATATAGCATCTTTCTCAGGCCTGGGAACAAAGTTCACTGTTTAACTCGTTCTTCTAGTGCCTGAGAATCTCCATGCCTTGTATCATCTTGTGAAGCTACTGCAAATGTGGTTATCTCTGCATTTATCTACTTCTAAAGTTAAAGGGCCTTAACAGTTGGAGCAGATAAAGGCCAGGATGAAAAAAAGAGAAGAGTTTTACACCAGATTTCCCTTTTCTGTTTCTCTTCTTTGTAGACTCAGGTTGTGAAACTGAAATTTGAATCAAGGTGATAAACAGAATTGTGGTTTCCCATCAACTCTGTGGACCCGAGAGCATCATCCTTCCTAGTGGCAGGTGGTCTCTTCAGGATAGGCCAGGACACAATATGAAAATGTGGAAGTGGTACTGGGTTTGAAGTCAGAAGACCTGCAACGTGGTCCTGGCACAGTACTTCCTGTTTCCATGTCATTCTTCACCTGTGCCCTGGGCATATGAAGGCCTCATAACCTGTCTAACAAGATTGAGAAAGCCAATGAAACATGAATTGTGAAACTGCTGTACACATTAGTAGCATAAAGATAGCTGATTGTCTATTATTCTAATGGAGGTGGTGAGTGAGAACTCTGACTTCTCTGAGAGGATGACGATTAAACACACTCATTTAACTCTACTCCTGTAAATGAGGATAGGGCATAAAGTCACTAAAACAAAGAGATTGGGCCAAAAGATAATAATAACATATATATGCACACACACGTGTGTGTGTGTATGCCATATTTTTAAAAAACATAAGACAAATGATAACTGACTAAGTATATTCTAGACAGATGAATTCTAAGTCAGCAGATAGGGGGAAAGCTGAGAAAGAACTCTGTTTGCATCTGGAAGTCTCAGGAACTGTTAGCACAGGTGCCTTTGAATACAAAGGTAAATGAGAAGCTAAAAAGGAGACAGTTGGTTCAAAAGTCTGTCTACAAAGCAGTGAGATGCACAGAACCCTTCCCACTTCTACATAGCTGGGTAAGTGTCCCCCACTGCCCCTCACCCCCCAGAAGATTGGAGGCTTGTTCTCTAGGGAGAACAAAACAGGCTCTGCAGACCGGAGAAACACTGCACCAGCTGGGAGCAAGAGTACTTAGTGGGGAACAGGAGGATTAATGAAAATATCTCGAACCTTCCTCCCCTTCTCGATCCCTAAAATTCTGAAATTCAGTGTAAGACTCTCCAGACAGGGGACAGAAAGATTCTTCTCTGGGGAATATGATTAGCCTGAGAGAAGAGACCCAAAGATCCTGACCTCGGTGTTTCCTGTGGAAATGCCCCGTGGAGCCAGCATAGATGCCCCTGTCTGAGTTTTTGCCCCCTCTAACACCTAGAAGCAAAAAGCCGATAACCACAGGACATCTGAGGCAAGACTCAGATGTGAAAGATAAATTCCAGAACAGACAAACAGAAAAAAACAACTTGAGTAAACATAAACTTTGCAAGGACATGAGAATTACTTTCCGCCCTTGTCAAAACAAACAATGAAAAATTACCGTCATTATTCTCACAGAAATGACAACAGATATTACAATGTAGAAACAACAGAGTTGTTTAGGAAAGGAAAGAATAACCAGGTAGTGAGCACACTACATAACTCAGCCATAAGCAGTATTTACATAACCCAATTAAGGTAACCTGCTATGATAGCATCAAAAGTTGATGCAACTGTATGAGAAATGAGTAATGGTGGGCAATGAAATCTATGTTCTCATCTTCCAGGTGGGAAAGTAAGAGTTAATGCTTGAAACTGAAGAAAAAAGATGTAATGTACAACATGACAACTATAGTTAACACTGCTGTGTGACATACAGAAAAGTTGCTAAGAGAGCAGATCCTAATAGTTCTCATCACAAGAAAATTTTTAAAATTTTCTTCTTATTGTATCTATATGAGAGGATATATGTTAACTAAACATATTTTAATCATTTCACAATATATGTGAATCAAACCATCATGCTGTACAACTTAAATTCATGGAGTGATGTATGTCAACTATTTCTCAAAAAAAACTAGAAAAAAACGGAAGAAATCAAAAGTCGCATTATAAACGATAATAATTTAGAGATACCAACATAAAGATGAAAAGAAAAAAATAAAGTGATCGATTTGAGAATGAGAAAATGGGACAGCTGGGGGCAGGGCTAGGAGATTGATAGACTAATACTTTTGGTAATGAGTGTTAAGAACAATTTGACAAATTTTTTTTATAAAAAAATTAAGACCAAGTTATAAAAGGGCTTAGGCTCTGGCATCAGACTGTCTACATTAGTAACTAGTTCTCATCACTGACTCCCTATATGACATTGGGCAATCTATTTAACCTCTGCAGGCCTTGATTTATTTGTTCATGTTTAGGTAAGATTCTAATGGTTCTACAGGATAGAATCGTTGTGGGAATAAAATAACACATGTAAAACATGTAGCACGGAATCTGGTGCATAGTATGTGCTCAACAAATGCTACCTAGCATTTTCATTGTTGTTTTCCTACTCCCAGAGACCTAATTTAATTGGCCTGGGATGCAGCCTAGATATAAAGAATTTGAAAACCTATCCATGTGATTCTAACATAGGGCCAAGATGGTAAACCAGTGGTCTACAACCTAGAGGAAATGATAGGAAACATAACTATTGCTAGAAAATAGATGATTCTTGGATGTTTCATCGTCAGTCATCCCGCTTGAGCCCTACACCATCCAGATGATAAAGAGATGAAATGTTAACACCACACTGTTTCTCATTTTTAAAAAGAGTTATACATCTGAAAAGTTGAATATAAACAGAAGTTTTTTAAATTGAACCCCATTTGCTCACTGAATTAGGTATAATTCCCATAGGAGAATGTTGACCCTAAGATAGACGAAGACTTGGGCTTAAGCATGAAATAAAAAAATTTAAGAGCACACAATTTAAGAATAAACAATATTATGACAAACACTAATAAGCTCTAACACTCTGGTGGGGGTGGGGGATTCAATTATTGGCATGTTTAGAGCATTTAGGTTGAACTAACATCAAAAGCTTTGGGGGGAATCAATGTATTTCATCTTTAGAGATTTATAGGTCTGCCTCAAATTTCTAGGTTTTAAAAATGACTTGAAGGAAGGAAGGATGGAAGGAAGGAAAGAAGGAAAGAAGAAAAAGGAGAGGAAAGGAAAGGAAAGGAAAGGAAGGAAGGAAGGGAAGGAAGGGAAGGAAGGGAAGGAGGGAGGGAGGGAGGGAGGGAGGGAGAGAGGGAGGAAGGAAGGAAGGAAGGAAGGAGGAAGGAAGGAAGGAAGGAAGGAAGGAAGGAAGGAAGGAAGAAAGAAAGAAGTTAGTAGGCTCAGTATCTGGAAAGGCCTGTGGAATAGTCAACAGAATTTAAGGGACAAGTAGAGGGAGCCAGCACCTTGGAAGCCGGCATTAAAATTCATGATGCTTGCTATATTCCAGGGTCCCCTGGATGTGTGTGAAATATGGCAATGAAAGCAACAAAACACAAAGAAGTAAATAAATAGTGTGAAAAATCAAAAGCCATGTCAGAGGATTGAGAATCCTCTGATGTAAAGAGGCTGATGGGCTCCAAGCAGGAGGCAGAAGACAGATGGCAGGGTAAACCAGGTAAACCACTGTAAGGCAGATTTTTGTTCTCGGGGAACTAGAAATCCTCAAGCAGAGGAGTGATGGGGTATAATGAATGTTTCAAAACTATGCAAGCAAATCGACTGTGTGGTGGTAAAGCAAGAGCAGGTCAAGTAAAAGGCCACTGTCATTTTCTAGGGGGATACTAGCTGTGTGGACTTAAGGTTGTCATGGCAGAGATGGTGAAGTCTCATCACATCATGAGGATCTGGTTCGATTTCAAAGGTGGAGATGAAAGGGCTCACTGAGGGATTCTACCTGGGCTCTAAGGAGAGAGAGTCATGGTTGACTCCATGCTACAAGGACTTTCTCTCTCTCCAAGCATGCATGCATCCATCCACCTCTCATTCCTGTTTGTCTCTTGGGTTCATTCTAATTCTCCATATGGCAGGTGATAACACGGTTTCCAAGAGCCCTAAATTCACACCCTTGTATTTAGCAACCATAGTAGCTTACATCATATTTATATATCAGATCTCGGCAATATCCTGCTTGGATCATGCGCCTAACCCTTGGACCAATCATTGTTTTCAGGAGAGTGGGATATAATGATTGGCCAGGCCTGGAATACACATGTACCCTATGATCAGGGCAGCTAGGCCTGCTTCCAGATTTAGAGACTTGGGAAAATTTTCCAGGCAGGCACAAAACAAAAGCTACCACAATTTAACCCCCCAGCTATAACCAAAATTGTTTTCCCCTTGAGTTTTGTCCTTTTTCCTTGGATCCTGAAAACTCTGCCTTTCCCTCAAACTCTGAGCAGCTACCAACATGGGCTACTCACCTCAAAGGGAATACTGTTCTTTCGTTATCAAGTAGTGAGAGGTCAAATTAAAAGTCACGGTAATTTTAAGTCTGGTCTCAGGATCCAGGTCAGTCTGTCATTCAAAAATCGATGGAGTAGGGGAGGGATAAGAGGGAGAAAGTTCATCTCAAACTGCCGGAAGGGTCCTCCATCCCCCGCCAGCTTACTGGTTGACAGAGAGCCTGCCTCTCTCAAATGCTTTCACAAAAAGCTGGGTGAAGAAGTGTTTCCAATCAGTTCTCTGAGCATCCTGAGATATTTTAGAGCAAAGATAGGCCTAGTTTGTTTTTTTTTTAAATCTTACTCAGGCCTTTCTGCATTCTTTGTCAGTTAAGGATTCTTGGCCCAAAAGCAATTCCACTACTAGCGTTTGTGTGCTTTGGAAAAACTGCTGACAAATTAAGGAAATAGTCTAAGTTCTGAAAGTATTTATATGTTGTGGCAATACAGGATCTTGAAACGTGTATTTACAAAATGGCAGGGGGCCCTGCGCACTGACGCACTGGCTGCCCATACCCACTAACAGTCAGCGACTCCCCTGCAATCAGAGTCTGATCGCTGATCCCACCACAGCTGCCATCTTTATCCTCCTGGAACACCTGCTCTCACAGTCACAGGGAAAGAACTGATCTATGTTGACAGTTTTCCCTACCCCAAACAACCGTGGGCTGTTTATAGTAAATATTGCACACTAGTGAGGTTTTATTGATCTCTTTTTCTCCCAGACACCCCTCCAACTACTCCTACCCCACTCTCAGTGTTGTTCGTCTGCCACCTGGAAGCAGCAAATGCTGTTCCTCTTGCTTTTCTGCATACCAGAGGCAACGATAATATTTACAGTGGCAGTTAAAGGCCCTTTCTGCTGTCCTTACAGCCCTACTGCTCAAATTGTGCTGAAACCCAGGGAGAATCAAACTCCAAGCGAGGACTTCCTCCTTTTGCGCACCCAGAGAATTGTTCATTCTTGCCCCTCCTTTGTCCATCTGGGACATGACAAACAGGAACTCCTAGAAGTTTCCCAAAATGGCATGGTGTGCCTCCAGGTGTTGAAGAAAAGGTTAGTTTTCCTTTGGGATGAGAATTACAGAGGAGATTAAAACATCTGGCTGAATGTGATGAGTTATCGCCAAAATAGATTTTACGTACTCCAGACAAAACCAAAGACAATCCATTAGAATACAGAAATAAAATATTAAAATTTTATTTTTTAATTTTAAAGATAATTTTGTGGCTTTTAAAGTAAGCATACTAGTGTAGAAGCATATAAGTATGTCATTTAAAAATGAATAAATATACATAAATGAAGGTTACATGCTCAAATTATTTTTATCGCTTAGGGTAGATGATCAAAACAGTTTGAAAATGATTAAATTAGCAAATACCTGTGCTCTTTTTTCACACTGAAATTCTGAGTTCTGTGGTTTTACATCCAGGACAAACTCTGTTATGTTAGCAGAAGGGGAGGTAAAAACAGAGAACTGGTCTTCCAGTGGCAGCCAGATCCCAGTGGGCTTTCTGCCATTGGGACTCTTCCCTCCCTCCCCACCCCTGGAGGGAGCTGGCTCATGACCACTTCATGGGAAGAAGGTGAGGGAGGTTATAGACACAGAGCAGAAGATGGGCCTCATTGTTGCCCCTTGGAGCCATGTAGGGGCTCCCTCCTTTGTGAACATACAGCTCCACAAAGCATCGAGACCAGGCTGCATCTGATTAGAAAATTATGACTTCTAGTCTTTATTGACTGTGCCACCAAATGGCATCATCTTATCCTAGTTAGGTTTAAGAGATTTTCTGTCTAATGCAGGCTGTGTCAGTTCTTCCATTTTTCTTAACTTATCTACTTTTCTTTACTCCTTTTCCATTCAACTTTCCTCATTTTCTTTTTTATCATTTTTTTTCTTTTCATTATTTTAATTTCACCTTCCTCCTCTCTTCTAAGGATCCGTGGCCACCTCATGGCCAATTTCCTTCAGGCAGTGCAAATTGCCAGTGATCTCATTCCATCTGGCAATCATTTTGTAAAGACTGTATAGGGAGTCTGACCTTAATTTCATTTTCCCTCCATTCCCTCAGTGCTTCTAACCTATAGTCCTAAACTCCTCCTGCATGGCAAATTCCTATTTTTAAAAAACATACCTTAAATATCATTTCTTCTAAGAGCTTCTCTTGTTCCTTATACACCATCCAAACAAGCTCATCAATCCCTTCATTGTACTTTCTGCACACAATTTTTCTTTTCTTGAGCTATAATTGACAGTTAACATTATATTAGTTTCAGATGTAAAATGTAATAATTCGACATGTGTTCATATTGCAAAATGATCACTACAATAAGTCTAGTTAAATCTATCACTGCACATAGTAACAATTTTTTTTTTCTTGAGCACTTTTAAGATCTACTTTCTTAGCAACTTTCAAATATACAGTACACATTAGCAACTATAGTCTCCAGGCTGTATATTACATCCCTATGTACTTTACTTATAGCTGGAATTCTGTCTTTTGACCACTTTCTGCACACATTTCATGGCACCAATGATATATTCACTGATATATTTACATGCTTGTCTCCCTCTGCTAGTCTGTAAACTCATCCAAGACTGATGGCCTGCCCCACAGCACAGTGCCTGGTACAAAGCAATTTCTTAATACATGGAGCGAATGAAGAAAGGATATCTGAAGCCAACTATTCTTGGCTTCCCTGTTGATCCACCAGAATGTGGCCAACTGCAGAGGTAACAAGAACAGACCTAATATTTATCGCACGCTTCCATTTGCTTACAGTAAGAAACCAATTACATATCTATCTGGTTGAGTGGTGACCAGCAGACCTATTAATTGTACACTCTATTCACTAAGAAGCAGCTCCCTTCTCCCGACATAGTTTGATAAGTATGTTCCAGGCTAAATGACAGTACCCTACTTGCTTGGCTCTAATTGCCAGATTGTTTCTTAGGTTCATTTCTGTCTTTTAATCACAGCTTATACGTGATTGTTCCTGGACTTTAGCGATTCAAAGTGTCCACAGGGAACACTGACATTTTTTTGTTCCTAGAAATTCACTGAAGATTTTCCAGTTGCCAAAAGGCTGAATCTAATTGAAACACAACTTTATACAAATACAATTTTCTTCTCTTTTCTTTTCCAACAAAGAGTATAATTTTTTAAAGACTTGCCACATTGAAAAAATAAATGCAATTTACTAACTTTGGTTACTAACTCTTTATCTGACCCCTCATCCACAGCCAGGAAAAATCACACACATTTTTATGTGTTTTATATTTGAATTCCACCTGGCTTGTCTGTCTGTTTGCCTGTCTGCCTCTCACTGTCTCTCTGTCTCTCTGTATGTCTCTGTCTATCTCTGTCTGTCTCTGTCTGTCTGTCTGTCTGTCTGTCTCTCTCATACACACACACACACACCCTGGAGCCATGTAGCTTTAATTCCCAGGCCATGAAAACTTTTGTATTTGTTAGTGTTCCCCTCTCAATCTGATAACTAGTCAGCCCTTTCAACCCAAAGATCCCTATAAGCAGCTGCCCAGAGACCACAGAACCTGAGAGGGTAATGTACCCCCTGGACCCCTGCCAAAGCAGCTTGCCCTCCCCAGTCAATCCCCACTCCCAGCCTGACACACCCAGCCTAATAATGTGTCCATAGAGAAAAATATGCTCTCACAGCATGGCAAACCCATACCGTCTTGTAACTTTAAATATATATTCTCCTTATGTGGTTGATGCTCCAATCACAGCCTTAGAAAACTGAAGACTGAACTAAAAATCAAGTCTCTGAGTTCTAAGAGGGTCAGCTACCTGAAGACTATGAGACCTCAGATGGTTCACTGAGCCTCTCTGGGTCACCTTGAAACTGAGAAAAATTGCCATGTTCCCTTCCTTTTCCTTCTCTCTGTGTGATCTGCCCACTCTCCTATTCTCTCTGCTTCTTATGAGGCTATTGTGAGGACAGAGAAGATAATGTTTGTGAAACGCTTTAAATTAAGTTAAAAAGATTTACAAATTCAAATTACTTTGAATTTATATATTGCTTGTTGAGATGTTATTCTTAGTGCTCTGCTAACCCGGTTAACATCTCTTCATAGGTAAAGAGATCTGGGTAGATGGCAGTGATAATGCTGAAACAATGCTGTGAGTACACTTGATGCCACTGAACTGTATGCTTAGCCATGGTTGCCATGGCAAAATGTGTGTTATGAGCATTTCACTGCAATTAAAAACTCAATCTATAAATAAAGCGTCAACGGTAACAAATCTACATATTATTTGACTCTTTCAGAAGCAGCTTTCCCGGCCTCTGCGTTCCCTGGCCCCAGGTTTTCCTTAGTTGCGTCAGTGTGCCTTCCGGTCTGCTATAGAAATCTCACATAGAAGGAGAGCCGAAAGGGCCTTGAAGGTTGGTGGCACACCTCACTCCTTCCCCCCCACAGTACAGACGAGGAATGAGGCACATTGGAACAAAAAGGTCAGTTTCAATTTAAGGTTCCTGATTTCAGGATATGTGTAGTTTTCTTAGGGAAAAGTAGCATATCGTGTTATGTATTATTAGTAGCAACGACCATAATATTAATACTCATCATAATAAAAAGCTATACGAACACCCTCCGTCAGCCCACACATCCCCTCTGGCCCTGGGAGAAGGACTGCAGAGCTGAGCCCAGCACTCTGGACAAGCTGTCAAGTCCCCGGCCTCCTCTGAGGAAGGCACTCCCCAAGGCTGCCGCTCTAGGCCTGATGGACAAAATGGGGAGGGACATATTCTGGAGTGTATCTGATTTCAGGCCACCTCTAGATCAGATTTTAGATGACCAGTTTCATTGTCTGTCCCAGACAATTAAACGCTAAGTCTCACCAGAGAACAGGCATTTTACAACTGGGTTATAAACTGCCACCAAGGGGTTGTCAGAGAAGTTGACATTACCTCCAGCTACTTGACTGAGTGGCGCCACAGTAACTCATCCTGGACCTTCGGAAAGTGCTTTCCCTGGAAACGGGCCTGCTGAACACAGCATGTGATCACCAGGCAGAGCAGAGTCCCAGGAAAGGGAATATGGCTGCGTTCGTCTCAGAGGGACTTTTAGGAAGTGTGCGTGAGGAAGGAAGCCATCTGGTCACGTCCCCATATTTCATATATAAGGATCGGGAGGTCGAGACACTTGGGGGTAGGGTGGGGCCAGCAACCTGCCCAAGGCTGCTTGGCACTCAGCAGTGTCTGTGAAAGGAAGCCAGGCCAGGGGGGCCGGTGATCTTCCTACCACGCTTCTCCACCTATGGCCAGCGGGGCAGAGGGTAGGGTGAAAAAACACGGACTTTGGAACCAGGCCCAGCCACATATCCCGTTCCTCTCCTTTAATGGCTCTAAGACTTCGGGCAAGTCATGCTCTCCAAGCCTCAGTTCCTTGGCTATAAGATGGATATAATAATTCTCATCTTTCAAGGCTGACATAACAGTCACATTAAGCGATGTGTATGGAGTGTCGGCACAGTCTCTGGCAAAGTGTTCCACCAATGGCAGCTATGATTTATCACCATTACTGGAGCCAGTGTGGCTCTCTAAGCATAATGGGCCTTACGGGGGCAGGATTCCAAATGCACAGGGGACCCTGCTTGTTGGATTAGGGAAGGTCCAAAGCACAGAGGAAGGGTTCCAAACTGGAATAAAGGGAGACAAAGGAGAAAGGCTGCTCCAGCTAGTTGGGGTGTCAGTAGGTCTGAGGTCTCCATGCAGCTGGCTGGCATATTCCCGGACACCCAACCTTTGGGATTATCTGACCCCCACTATGGTAATTACATGACTTCCAAAAAATCAACAAGAACAGCAGTGAATAAAACCCCATACTTCAGAATGGAAAGGGAGAACTATCCCTATCAGCTGGCTTGAGGGAGTGGGGCAAATTCACATGGGATGTGCCCCCAGGTCCATGTAAATGAGGGTGCACAGAGCACTCTCTCAGCTCTGAGGGTTACACAGGGAATGCCGAATGGCTTAGTTGGCTCAGGACATAGTAACAGGATCTGCCAAGGCCAGTGGTCCTCAAAGCATGGTCCTCAGATCAACAACATCAGCATCACCTGGGAGCTTGTTAGGCATGCAGAGTCTCTGGCCCTTCCCTGACCTAATGAATTAGAATGTCTGAGGATGAGATCCAGGAAACTGTTGACCAAGCTCTCCAGGCAATTCTTAGGGACATATGATTTGAGAACCATGGACCTAGGCCATTTCTCTTGATTTCTTGATTGAGATCACAGTGGCTATCCATCTTGGCTGCACAGAAGCAGCCCAATGCCAAAGCTACAACCCACAGCAAATAAGTCAGAACCTCTGGGATTGACCCCAGGTGCCAGCTTTTGTAAGGCTTCCCAGGTAATTTCATTGCACTGCCAAGCTTGAGACCCATTGGTTTGGAGCAAGAATTTGGAGAAAGTCATTCATACTGCTTGTGTGAGTGCTGCAGTGCATGAGAGCATCAGTCAGCTCAGACGCTGGGCGTTCCCACCTTTTTCTTTGCTCAGAGTTTCTGCGTTTGTTTTTCCCACCACGACTTCCTTAATTGTAAGTTCTGTATCCCTAAGAGAATTTCTGAAAACACTTGTCCCCACTTCCCATTCACCCATCCTCACCACCATTGAATCATTAATGTTATCGAATCCACTGACCAATGTTAAGGAACGTCCGAGGGGAGGCTCCATGCATTCCAGGCCCTTAGGATCCAATGCGAACTTGCAAATTAAAGACATTTATGTTTCCGTGTCTCCTTTCTGTCAATTTTGTATCCAATGTTCTTGTTGTCTTTATGCATTTTATTCAGCAGGCTAATAAAGCCCCATGTGGTTTATGTTTTGTTTGGCCTTTGAAACATGCAAACATCTCACCTGGTACTTAACATTGGAGCCAGACCTCACCATGGTTTTTCCTCAGCTGGGGGAGGTTGGGCAGGAAGAGACAGACTGACAAGAAAGCTGGTAAGCAGGCTTAAAGGAAATTTCCAGGTCCTAACACACATACTATGTTTAAAAATGGAGCAACAGGATAGCATATCATAAGGGCTAGGCTTATGCTTTAGCTTCAGGTCAATTACCTGGAAGTTTTAGAAATTTTCCATGAAGCCCAATTTACAAATATGTATAGTTCGTGGCGTTAAGATTTAGTCGGCTAATATAAGTCAAATGTTTCTCCTCGGGGGCTTCCTAGGGTGCCATCTTCCACAGAGTCTCCAGGAGTATTGAAACCACTCTACTTTGGGGGAAATGGATATTGAATATATTTGTCCATGTTTCTCCACACTATTAGGATGACCAATCATACTGCTCTCTCTGGAACTTTCCCATTTTAGCACTGAAAGTCCCATGTCTACTTTTCATCCTGGGCAAACTGAGACAGTTGGTCCCCCCAATATACTTCTCAGATCGCCTTGCTCATGCTCTCTTTATAAATCTTCTCCTGCTGTATGACTCACGCACTGCCTCATCTCAAACCGCCAGCACTTGTGCTTAGCTTAGCACACGTGCATGCGTGCACGTGTGCGCACACGCACACACACACACACACTAAACACTCCCAGTTCCTTCTTCATAACGCTAATGCAAACACATTCCTTTATCTTTCTTGAATTTCTACTTCACATTTTGCCTATTGCTATTACCACCCTATTTCTCCATGGGAATGATTCCCAAAACATCTTGTTCTGCCAGAACAAATATGAGGAAGAAAAAAAAGTGATTCTTATGTTTCAGAGCTGAAATGAGATGAAAGAGTACATCATAAAAGTTAAAGAGCACCTTTTTATTCAATGAAATAAACCTTTATTGCATAAGTCCTTAAGAGCTGGGTACTGTGCCACACCACATCCACAGTAAGACAAGTCCCTGATATCAAGCTACGAAATGGGGCCACTGTGCTCCCTAAAAAACTCACCAGCATTCTCTATTCCCCTGTTCCTTGACTTTCCATTGGACTGGGCAAACACGCCCTTGGTTTTTGCCATTCCTTACTGGGGCTGCTAGCAGCAATTGACTGCGTCCTCTGCTAGTTCATGCTTTCTAACCTCAGTGCTGCTCCAAAATTAGTATAATAAACTTGATTAATTTCTCGAAGTAATTCCAGATTTTTCTACACTTAAGTTCCTTCACCCACGCATCATGCGGCACATGACTTTGTCATTTACTTTCTGAGTTCAGCGTCATTTGATGGAGTTTCAGCTTGCATTCACTCTTCTATATTACATTTTTTCCAGGCTCCCCATAATCATTTTCTCTCGTCCTGTCGTCTTAAATAAGGAAATATATTATCTCTTCTCTGAGGCTTTGTCCTTTGTCCACCACTTCCTCTTTTAACTTCTTCAATCATTCTCAATCTGATGCATTTTTTCTGCCTTTGACTTTTCTTTGACATACAAATGTGCTTAAGTCATAATTATTTTTAAGGAAAAAAAGAGAGAGAGATGATCTGATTCCACCAAAACTATGGAATCCCCACACCTTTTCTTCTTCTCACCCTGCCCCTCCCATGCCCACTCCACCGCCTTTCACATCCTTTTCTCCCATTCGTTTCTCAGTCCTGTGCAGTCTGGAGTTTGCTCCTGCCAAACTGAAATTTTCTCTCAGGAGTCAGCAATAAACTGCTTGTGAAATGCGATGCCCCTTCTAAGATCCCATCCACCTCAGCCTCTGTGTAATTGGGAGTTTTGTTAGAATTATCTTCTTTTGACCTCTCTCATGTTATGTGTCCTGAGTCTCCTCGTCCTTCTCCCACTGGGCCCATCGCCTCCCATTCCCTGTTTCTCCTCCTTTGCTTTCCCTCGGTCTTACCCTAGACCTCAGCCAGTGGCATGGGCTTCAGCCACAGCTCTGCTGTTGGCGCCCACACCCATATTTCCATCTCTGAAGTCTCTCCTGAGTTTTCTACCCACATGTCCAAACATTTAATGGGCAACTTCATATGGGAAGAGTCAAAGCTTCTCAAACTTCAAACACCCAAAATTAGGTTTATTATCATCATCTCTAAAACCTATCTCTCATGTTTTCTGTCATAGTTGAAACATCCACTCTGCTAGAACCTTCTGTATCACACTTTACCCTTTCTCTTCTGCACATTAGGCATGTGGTAAATAATATCTTTATCTTTATTATCTTTGTTATCTTTATTCTTGGTACTTTTTATTACAAATGGCAGAATCCCAACTTAAATTAGATTAAACAAGAAAAAGGGATTTATTGGCTCATGGAACCAGACATGGAAGGGATGGCTTCACGTGAGTTGTATCAGACTTCTCTCTTTACTTCTCATCTCAGCTTTTGTTTTTGTCTGCGCTTGTTCTTTGAGGCTCCTTCATGTGTAGGGGATATGGCCACCAGCAGCGCCGAAGACACATCATGATAACAATAATGAGAAAAGACAATTAGCATGTGCCAGGCACCATTCTAGGCACTTCATAACTCACACAGCAAGAAAAAGAGGAAAAAGTATTCTCCACTTCAAATTTAGAAAATCCGGTCTAAACTGAACCAGTACAAGTCATGTCCCCACCTGATGGAACAGTCTAGAACTGGGACAAGAAACTGAAATGCAGAAACTTGTGGTGCTGATTGAGGTTCATAGGTGTTTGCATCATCTTATGAAAATGAAGGGAGCCAATAAGGAATTATATCTGAGTAGATCCCCCACACACACACAGAGAGAGAGAGAGAGAGAGAGAGAGAGAGAGAGAGAGAGAAACATAGAAGAGAACCAAGACCTTTCTTAGAAAAGTTTTGCAAATACACTAAAGCACAAATAAACGCGTCATCAAGGCCCCAAATTTTGAGCCAATAGTTCCTAGTCTCTGCAAGTGTAGAATCTCTTTTTAAAATGAAAAAAAAAG
Organism: Eonycteris spelaea; assembly: GCA_003508835.1. Taxonomy (NCBI): domain Eukaryota; kingdom Metazoa; phylum Chordata; class Mammalia; order Chiroptera; family Pteropodidae; genus Eonycteris; species Eonycteris spelaea. The sequence continues at coordinate 4,240,103 of PUFA01000043.1, read as the reverse complement.
TTTCAAACTTTCAAATGGTAGTTGTTGTAATGATAAATGTGTAAAAACTAGACATGATGTCACACTTTTATACATTACCTGCCCAGCCTGCAGGTGATCTTCTGAGCACTAGTGCACTGCAGGCCTCTTGCACTGCCTCGAGTTCCCACGAGGGTCTGCCTTCATGGGTGAAACTTAGTGTTCTTTTCTCACAGCACTTTTGAAAGATTTCTATCTGGAATACACTCAGACATATTGAAATTACCCATTGAAGCCAGGCAAATCTCAATAATGCACTCATGTGTATACGTTTTTAAACAATTTAACTTTCTAGTATCCTCTTTAATGATAAATAGTTGCAAATTTTACCCTTAAGTAACTGCATAAGTAAACTGGATGCTTGTCCTTGTTTTAGACTCCATAATACTAAACATTTACTGCATGTTTATTATATGATGCTGTACTCTATTTTTTTGTTTCTATATCTGCAGTTTCTGTGATTATTGACTTCTCATTCATCAGATTTGTAAACATAATAAAGCCTAAATGGAGCGTATACAACTACGAATTCCATTATATTGTAGATTAAGCCTCCCACTGCAACATTTGGGGAGATATAACTCCCAGGAGCGATTGCTGCCAACTGCCAGGTGCTCATGAGATGCTATTTTCATCTTCCACTATCTAATATTTTGTACGTAACAGACAAAATTCTGGGGTAGGGGTTGCCCCAAGTCGTCCTTGCGAAAACTATTATTTCATTATCATGCTCAGCTGGACTTGGAAATAAATTAAAACAAATGTTCAAGAATGTTCTCTTTCCATGTTAAGTATTTCATCTGATATCTCTTCCTCGTTCACGTAAATGCGACAAAAAGATCTGAAATGGAATGCAGCCTTGTATGAAATCAAATTAATCTCCTATAACTTATTAGAGTATATTTACCATTAGTATTAGTAGGCTGCAAAGCTATTCTATTTATTTTTTAAAAGTTAAAAAGAAAAAGAAATAGTCATTTGAAGTTTGACGTTGAAAAGAGAAAGCTAAACAGCATGTTCTACATTTGAAATTCCGCAAGGCGGTATCAAGTTACTGTAATCCCTGGAAGCCTCAGACACACTGTTGATTTTTCCTATAAAAGAGACTTGCATCCTTTTGCCCGATTTCCCCACATCAGTGTTCACTTTTGCTCTCCCCAGCTATCCCTATTCAGTCATATGTGTATGAAGTCCAAAGCTTTCTAAGAAACGCCCTGCCCCAGCCCGGATCAAAGGAAGGCTTCTAGAATGGAATATTAGCTGTGTGTCTCCATGTGTTAACTTTCTCACTTCACTTTTTAAAATATATATATATATATAGTTACAATGGTTACAGCTCAGAAACAAAGCCACCTGCTATTAATTCAAGTGAAAAAAGGCTGTCTTAATGCGCTTATGTATGTGTGTGCGTTCCCATGAAGAAGTTATTTACATGTCTAACCTTTCTTCGTGCTATTGCAAAATATTCAGCAGGCTGTAACTGACCTCTCTGGAGGGTGCTAATCCCCAAATGCACATATTAGGGAGCAAGTGCTCAGTCACCTCCTCATAGGATGGGTCAGGAGTCAGGCCAGGCCCATGCTCACACGGACAGGCATTTAGCTTAGCAGAGTGAGCCTTGATCTGAGGCTCAGGACACCCTTGCCTTTCTTAGTGGTGAAAACTGGGGCATGTGGCATTATCTTTGGGAGCCCCAGCTGTCTTACGTATAAAATGAAAAGTTTGGACTAAGTCAAAGGTCTCTACCCACTAAGTGTGGCACAGTAGACTCACTTAGTTTTATTATTATTTTTTTTAATATTCATGCAAGGGCCTTACCTCAGAGCAGTTAAATTAAACCTCCGGGGTGGAACCCAGACACGGTGTTCTTTTTAAATCTTCTAAGATGAGCCTAGGTGCCGCCTGAGTAGAGAGCTCCTGGGCTCAGTGACCTCCAGGTTCGCTGGACTCGCTCCTGTAAGATCAGGGCCTGCCGGATCAGCCCTGTTGTGGAAACACTGCCCAGCTCTCTAGTCAAGTGCATAAGTCGCTGGGGTCTGAGCATGAACGAAATAATCAATGTAGTTAACTGGGCTACCCAACCAAATGAGTGAGGATTTTGAGGGAGGGGAGGGAAGGACCTAGAGTTAAAAAGGAATATCGCGGTTCCTAAGAGAACTGCAGGCAGCAGCGAAACCTGCTCTTTCCCCCTGAGACCTCTGCTCAGAGAGCTCATGTGCCTGTTCGCGCCCAGCTCCGACTTCTCCTTTGCAGGCCAGCGCTGCGCTGCAAAGATAAACTGATATAATCAATACCAAGCGCTGCATTTTGCTCTTCCAATCATGTCACATAATTTCCTTTTCCAAGGCAGCACCACACTTCTCTCTGCCCGGCTCTCTTGTTTCTCGGGGCTCGTTTTCCTCCTACTCCGTTTTAATCTACCTATCTCCACATCCCATCATCCACAGACCTGCCCCGCTGCCGTGCCCCCACCACCCTTGGCATGATTTTCCCATTCCCCCGACTTTATACGCTCTTGTCCTTCTTCCTGCTCCTTCATTTCCCAATCAATATTGCTGGGCCACCACTGGCTGTGAGGATGTGAACATCGGAGGCGCTGGCATGAATAATGAATCGGGAGAGCTAGACTGAAACCAATGGGAACTGAGAAGACTATTCAAGAAATGCAGCCAGATGATGTAGCAAGAGGCAGTATCATGTTACTGTAATCCCGGAAGCCCCAGATACACTGTTGATTATGAAAATGCAACTCTGATTAAGGAACAATCTGCCATCCTCCAAAGGCAGGCTGCAGCTTCATACCTTGCTTGGGGCCTGAAGCTGGGAATTCGGAAGGTGCAGAGACCCCTGCCTGTCACCACTGCACTGACCAACGAGTGCATGGCCTGGCTAGATGCCTTGCTTGCTCAGGTCAAGAATACTGTTGCCACACCAGGTGCAGCTGGACAGGGATGGTTAGAGGGGCTGTTAGTGCGAACTTCACAGAGCAGCAGGGCAGGAAGAGGGAAGTGGCGAAATCTACATTGAGGTTGCCAGAGGGGATAAAGGCGGGAGGCCTGAAAGCCAGGGAGAGCTGTCTGTTGCTCTTCTCAGTCGTTAGAATCCAGCTTAAGTACAAGGCTCCGCACAGATGTGTCTGATCCTAGACTCTTCCCAGTTAGTCGAAGCCTTCTTTGGGCCTCCTTTTACAAGCAGGACTTGGTGGATGGGTCTGGGAAGCCCATGGTTTAATCTGGGAGCTTGCCGGAGCTGGGTGGTGAGTGAGAAGACCACAGGACAGTCTTACGCAGCATTCTTGCCACCACTGGACTCCTTTCCCATCTGTCTCGCAAATGCTGCCGGACATATTTTTGTAAAATATAAACCTGTCTATACCACTACCTTGCCAAAACCTGTCAGAGCCACCCATCAGCTCCAGCACAGAGGTTAAATTCCTAATCATAGCATTCAAAGTCCTCTATGGCTTAACCCAAACTTCCACGTCTCTCCACTTGGTGACTTGACCTGACCGCCCAGAGATGCTGAATGCTTTCTTCTCTGTGCTCTCTGGCTGCTCCTCTCCTGCACACCTTCGCACAGACTGTGTCCTCTGCCAGAAATTTATTTGCCATCCATCTTTGTCTGTTGTACGAACACCAATTTACCCTCCAAGACCCAGCCTGGAAGCCCTCTTTTCTAGGAATTTCTCAAGAGCCCTCACGTTGGACAAACTCTCCTCCCTTTGTGCTCCTGTCATACCTATTGCTCCTTGACATTGAAGGTTCTCTTGTGAGCCTAGATAGACACTCTGGCAGCAGATGCCATATCCTATTGACCCAGCAATGTTCCCAGCATGCAATACAATTTCTGGACTACAGTAGACATCCAGTAAGTTAGTCTAGAGAATACCAGCTGGAACAGATTAGGAATACAGGAGTACAGTCTTGCACTGTACAGACATAGATTACCATGGTTCCTGCCTGGAAGAGAGTTTGGCAATCCAAGCAGTGCTCCCCTTCCCTGTCCCTTACAGTGGAGAGCTCCCCGGCACTTGCTCACAATCCCCTCCCCCATCCTGACTGTGACCTCATGGTGTCAGCTGCTCTCCAGCTCCCAGTCTCTACTCATCTTTGTGGGGCCTTGACAGGCGGTGGAGACACGCACACCCTGGTGACTCGTATGTTGCCAGTGGTGAACTAAATCTTTCAAGCCAAAACTTACTTCATTTTCCCCAAATAAGGGCAATGTCTGAGTCATGGAGAAAACAGGTAGAGCAGGTATGAATCTCTGTCTGCAAATGCACATGTTCAAAAGGATGGATCCTGGTTTTGTCATCACTCAATTTCTGTTTCAAGTCCTATTTTTTTCTTGGGTGGCAGAGTTAGTATTCCACTTCTCCCTTTTCCCTGGTTGACATCTGAGTACCAGGGGTGCTCGTGTGGTGTCTGGGTGAGGGCATACCTGGTCTTCATTCTCAGTATCATCTGTTCATCATGGTTCCCACTGGGAAGCCACTGCATCTAAAGTCACTACCCACATGGGCGGGTGCTGAGGTGATCCCATTCCAATCCCTTCCAAATTCTTGGGGGCTAAGAAACCATATCGGGGCCATGATGGGGTCTGGGGAACTCTGCAGGCTGACTAAGGCCACATCTGCCAAGTCGCACTCTACTGTTATTGTCACTTCTCAGAACCTTAAAGAGATAGGACATGGATTGACTCTACCCTCAGATCTTACGAACTTATATGTGGTTGTTTTGGTTGGTTGGTTGGTTGGTGGTTGGCTGGCTTTTGTTTTGTCGTTGGTTTTAGGTTCCAGCATCCTTAACACTCCACGTGGGAACCAGGGCTCATGGCCTCCTTCTCAGAAACAGACCAGCCTCTTCACTCTCATAACTCTCTGGTCAAATTCTTTCTCCTCCCAGTCTATGACATTCTTTTTTATTTGGTGTTTCTGTGAGAGCGGAGGGAGAGGCATCTTCCTACAAGTCATCTGATATTCTACTAATCTGTTATCTCTATCCTGACTTCATTTCTTCATAGTTTGTTCTTTGTCACCAAAAGATTTGTTTTTACCTTTGATCCTTCCTGCCGCATTCCCTCCTTGTGTCAGTGATCACCTACCGCAGTCCAGTTATTGAATGGAGAGAGGGGAGACGGCATAAGAGGGAGATGGAGGGGAGAAATATCTTTAAAAATGTTGACACTGATGCAGCTTTTACAATGAATCAGGCACTGTTCTAGGACTTCACGTACATTAACTTATTAGATCACAGCAACCTAATAAGGCAGAAACTGTTAATAATTTTGTTTTACAGATGAGAAAACAGAGGTTAAGAGCGACAAATTGGAAGAGCTAAAACTTGAACCCAGGAGGTCTGGCTCTAGACTCCGTACTCTTAACCACTCCGATGATAGTTTCTCCTTAATCATGACCCTGCCACATGTTATTCTTATTGTAGGTTCATCTTCCTTGAAGATGTGTAAGGAAAGTTTAAAAATATCGTAATGGAGGCTTCTCTTTCTATTCAAAGTGCTTGTGCTGGGATTTAGCAATATTTTATTTTTATGGGAAATTTATCAGTCATCCACGTGAATGTCAAAAAATAAAAGAAAAGCCTACCAGTCTTTAAAAATAGAATCTCCCATCACCATCACCATCAATGCCACTGCCTCCTTCTGTCTGTAAATGTTTTATCATGCCCTTCAGCAGTGGGGTAAGAATTAGAGGGCCTGACCTCTAAAAGGTGTGTCAACTCCATATATTTCAGTCTGCATGCCCTTGCGGGTTCTTTCCAGTTCTAAGAATTAATATCCCTTCTGAATAAAAAGATGCCCAAGAAAAAGCACTGTGGGCTTCTAATTCCTCTAGAACAATTATTCTTAACATTTTGGGGAGTTACAGACCTTCTCCAGGAAATACAAATGCACAGATCCAAATGCATATATAATTTGTCATAAAATTTTAGAACTGAGCCTTGTACTGTGTGTAAATTTTTCCTGGATGGGAAGTTATTCTGTTTGTTTCTGTACCTTCAACATCTAGTAAAGAGTAAAGTAATTGAGTTAGGCCCATCCAGCCCCTGCTTTGCCCCCTGCATCCATAACGTCTCTCTGTGGTACCATAGGAGACAGAAAATCTTCCCCTTCCCTTTATCCAATCCAGATTCTCTGCAAATGCTCATGCTAACAAGGACTTTGTCCTGTGTGCATTGTAGCCTTTGCATTTGCCTCCAAGAGACAAGCACTGACTGTTTGAGGGATCTGAGTTGAAGTGGCTACTTTAGTTTCTAGACAATTTGGGGGCAGCACACAAAACTCTGCATTCCTCATGCAAGCAAGGTAATCAAGGTTCTAGCCTCTTTATAAGCCCCTAAAGGACTCCTTTCCACCTATTACCACGGGATAGTCAATCTCCTGACGGGTTTTTCCCTCTTCAGAAGAAAATTGAATACATCAATTTTAAAATACTTTTTCAAAGAAAACAATTCATGATTTTCCTGCACTCAAGAGTATCACAGAAATGCAGTTAACTCAGCTTCTCAATTCTCTAACCAAGAAGCAGAGAGAATGTTTGGGTCAAAGCTAAATATTATTCTTTCATTGAAGGAAACACAGAGATGGTCCAAGAAATTCTGTGAGCAACTCAGAGCCCCCCGCAAGAGATCACTGTACTCTGCATGTGCAAACACTGACATAATTGTCATTTGTGTTAGTTGGAGTCATGCCACCAAGGTGGTTATTAAGAATAAGTAGGGCAAACAAAGCATACAGCTAAAAGCTATTGTGAAATAACAATACTTTTATTTCTCTTTTCCTTTCCTCTAGTGTCGGGGTAGAATGGTTTCTCTTCATTACTTCCATCAATGTTCTCCATTTCTGTGATGATTTTTTATCTTGTGATCTATTCTTGCTATCTAGTTTTAGGATCTTAACTGTGTTCATGAATTCCTATACCATAAAAAATGCCATCTTTGTTTCTTATGTGATCTCTGGGGCTTTGGGACTGCATACCCATCAGAACTATTCTAGACATTTTTGTTATATTTATGATTATACAAATTGCATGCATGTAAAACTGTACTAATACCTTCCATATATTATAAAATATTACAAAAGTAAACTGTAAAAGGATAAGATAGAATAATTATAAATAGGGCTCTACTATTTAATATATCTCCTAATAAACTGCCCATTCCCCTTTGGGATTTAAGCATCCTGCTTTCAATCACAGGCCTAGCAAAACATCTAGCATGTAAACCTCAGAGCAAAGCCCCTGAAAAGGTTTAAAACTGACTGTCACTGCCTCGAACTGTAACCTGCAATACTCCCCTCGCACCTTTCATTTGTATAAGTGAATTTGTAAGATATTGTCTGTTATGGATGGAATTGTTGTATCCCTCCAAACTCATATGTTAAAGCCCTGGCCCCACTGTGGCTATATTTGGAGACGGGGTCTCTAAGGAAGTAGTTAAGGTTAAATGAGTTATAAGGGCGGGGCTCTGATCCAATTGGATTAGATAGGTTTAGTGTTCTTATAGAGAGAGACTCAAGAAAACTCTCTCTCTCTCTCTTAAATGCGTGCACAAGTGAAAGACCAGGTGAGCATATACCAAGATCCGGTCATCTACAAGCCAAGTAGAAGGTTCTCAGAAAGCAACCCTGCCAAACCTTGATCTGAGACTTCCAGTCTTCGGAGCTGTAAGGAAATAAATTTCTGTTGTTCAAGCCACCAAGTCTGTGGAATTTTGTCATGGCAGCCCAAGCAGACAAATAACATGCTCAGAAAACTCATGAATTATTCTTGTATCCGAACTTTATATCCACACAGATATATATTATACACACACACATACACACACATATATGTATATATATAGCTATCTACCTATCTATATCCAGAAGGAAAATTGTTAAAATAATTATGGATAGTAGAAGATAAAATAAAATTCAGATAATATACCCTGTTCAATTGCACATTTCTCTAAGGCCTGACTCGATGTATTATTTCTTTTGTAGTTCTTATAGAATATGTAGTATGGAGCTTTGTATACAACAGGTGTTTAATAAATCAATTAAGAATGTGAGTTACTATGCACCATATTTTATGGGGTTGAAGTTTTTATTCTATCAAACTAATCTGAATTATATGAATGAGTTTTCATAGCATATGAAACAATGAAATGTTATATGAGTTTTGAATGGTTTTAAAATTTGAAAGTCCACTAGTTTCTTTCATCTTCTAGAATCCTTGCTAAATTTGACACAGTAGGAAAGACTTACTTCAGGCAATTAGAAAAGAAAAAAAAACAATATGAAATTATCTTAGAAGCAACCATATTAAAATGTTCTTAATGTTTTCATTCTGTGTGACCTCAGTGCCAGCATATGGAATGCATTCTGATTGTGTTTGTATATGTCACATTCTTAAACTTTGTCTGAAATGGGGAACTCTTTGGCTAAAGGCCAGATTTGAGTATTGGATGGAAGGTCAGGTCCTGGATATGCAACTCAGGGTAGAGCATTAATCCCAGATACCCAAGCCAACACTCATGGGGATCTGTCTCCAGGGACCCCTGAGTTGTACAAATCAGTTGCAGCTGGAAGCGTGAAACTGGGTCCTTGGAGTAAATGAAGTAAGTGATTTTCTATGTCCTGAAGTTATCTGGACAACATCACTTTCTTATGCATTCATTTGTATTCTAGCCAGAAAGAAATCATCAGCGACGATAAGCATGAGAAAGTCTCTGTTAGATGTTTATGTCTCTCTCTCTCTCTCTCTCTCTTTTTTTTCCCACAGAATTGTTTCTTCAAATGAAAGCATAGGGGGGATTCTCATATGTAAAATGGATAATGTGGAACGAGGGTGGGAGCACCCCAGAATTCCAATTTCTAATTCCAAGATCTATGGACTCCTAGTCAGCAGTCTGACCCCTGGGGAGTCTGATCAGAAGATCTGGGTAGGGTCTGGGAGCCTAGAGGCTGTGCGGGGTGCCACCATCTCACAATCTGTCATCCTTAACAGTGATGCGCAGCAGAGCCCAGTGTGAAAAGTACCATCAAGATGATCCAAAGTGAGGCAAACTCTTTGAATTACTCAGAAAAAGACAGAGGCCCAAGATTCTCCATTCACTTTAGTTGATTTTCCTATCATTTCCCAAGCCCACCAACCCTGAGGCAACAACCAAATTTGAGCAAGCCGGTGGAGAGAATTTTCAGACCTTGTTTACTTTAAAGCGGCAATAATGATAGATGCAGAGACTAAAATTCCAGCACTCATTTCCCAAATTATCTCAAAAGAAGGAAGTGGAACAACATTTAGATCATGTGGAATTGCTGAGGACACCAGCTGAAAACCTAAAAATAGCTGATCATGTTCCAAGCCTGATCAAGGAATTCCTTCCCGACATTTGACTTCAGTGGATTGCCATGAATGCACAGCTGCCCGGGTAATGCAAAACTGCCACACAGTGCGGAAACAAAGGGTCTTAGATTTTTAGAAACATGGATCTTACATTGGGCTGGCTATTTTCTTGTCTTAAAAAAAAAAAAAAAAAACCGAGATCGGCGAAATCTGTATGACCAGAATAGGGGAGCTGTGCAGAGCAGGAAATGCCTCTCTGTTTCCGTTTGGGGCGTGGTTATGTATCACATTTGGGTGCCCACCTGCCTCTCTGATTAGACAGGAAAAAAATTACAGGGCAGGAACAAGCATACGTGTCTTTCTTTATCCAGATTCAATCGTAGTGTTTTTCATGGCGCTGGATGATACTGGATGACTGTCTGGGCAGGAAAAGGCTGGGGAGGTGGTTCCAAGATCCGTTTTCTTTCAGAAGAAGTCATGAGCCCATTTATATGTCAACAGAGGTTGCAGAATCACAGCTTTATAAACATAACACCTAGGACTACATATTGACTAAAAACACCAACAATGAAAAACAACTAAACTGTGGTAAATTACATTTTTATTTCTCTAGGACCTAAAATTTCAGAGAACCTGATATAAGAGATATTATATAACTTACTTTTTTACTTTAAAAAAGATTGTAGAAAATTTCAGTCTAAAATCCACAAGGCCTTTCAACTCTTGGATAGAACATCTGGATAAGAAAGATGATTACAAGTATTAAGCTAGTTTTTAAAGTGAGAATACTAGAATTTTAATATTAAAATAAGCATTAACCTGTATTTTAATGCAACTGCCATTTCTCAAAATATTTTTGAAGTCCTATTTCGTGACTTGCCTTTAAAGTCTGGTTAGGAGCCACACGAGAAAAACTGTTTTATTACAATATATATTTGTTTAACCTTTTAAAACTCGTACATCTTTTTAAAATGTGAAAACATTTTTTAAAAGACCCTCAGCTCTTCCTTATCTTAAATTTCATCACTGATCATATCATCCAAGAAAGTTTAAACTTGAATTTAATTTACTTTTTGTTGTTTATTTAATAAAACCAAGACTTTTTTTCCATTTTCCATCTGTGAATGCATTTTCAACATACATTGCCAACACACCATTACTTCTTACTGACTATGACTGCATTATATTTTAGGAAAAGCTTTTTTTCTAATAAAAAAATTAATGCTCAACTGGATTATTCTCTTCACTCAACATCCTGCCCCAGAGTGAGGTCCTTTTTCAAAAACCAAATCCTTTTTGAATAGAGAGAGTTTGCCACCATAAAATAAGAGATGTTGCAAACTTTGAGGGCAGTTTCAGATGGATTCGTAGACGTTTTATGTTGATATTCAGGAAAGGAGAATATTTGCGTGCTCAAAATCTAATAGGTTAATTAAGAAAATTAATCTTAATAGCCATATCTACTAATTACAGTTTTGAAATGTGGGATTGTTCTTACAGCACAGGTCATTATAGATTAGAAACCACAATATAGAGAGCAAAGTCTGCTCCCCAGTTTGTTAGTCATATATTGCATTAATCTAGGACCTTGAAAGACAGACAGTGAGAGAAGACATTTATATTTACATAACATAAATCTATAAGCAAGAGCTAAATGTTATTATAGAAACAAGGATGTGTATGTGTCTGTTTTGGGAAGTGTATGTGCGTGGGGGGGTGATGAGTTGAGAAAAGCATAGGTTCAAACTTACTTCAAAGATATTTTTGAAGACTGACCACTTCCAAATAAACAATAGGAAGACTTTGACTGATCAAAGAAAGAAGTTTGTAAACTACCTCTGCTATTAATGCCGCTTGGATATTTGTTCTCGCTTACTAAAAATCTGTATCCTATCAAAGTCCTGCTTAAAATATTTGAAGTTTGAACAGGCATGAGTAATTATAAGATATGACTTTTTAGTGAAAGGAAAATCATAAATGTGATATTCACAGGAGAAACAAAACTACATCTGTCTTGTCTTAAGACGATGATGATGGTCATGGTCAGGATGGTGGTGAGATGACAATGATGATGATGGTGTTGGTGGCATTGGTGGTGGTGATAGTACCTGGAGTGATGATGGTTATGTTGCTATTTCTGCTGGTGGTGACTGTGGTGGTTGAATTTTTGTTGGTGGACATGATCCTTAAAATTGTTTTGTACCTTTTTCTTACTTGGCTTTACGGAAGTGAACGATATGCTTCCCTAGAGTTTCATATTATCTCAGAAGCACAGATAATGAGTTGCTTATGTTTAGAGAGAGTAGAAGAAAATGAACCATGTATCTTGTCAGAATTAATATTTTTAGTCCATAATGCACCTGGGACCAGGGCCTTAACTTCCAAACATGGCATTCCAGCCGTATAAACTCACTGTGACATTCAGTGATATATTTATGCTTTGTTTTTCTCTAGTAAAATCACAGAAATAGTCACTTTGAAGTGCTACTGTGCATTTCTCATGAAACACACTTTTTATCAGCACCAGCATTATTAATAGGAACCTTCTAGAAGTTAAACAGATAAATCAGTAAGCAACATGGTATTACAGAATAAAAATCCGGGAATTTGGTTCAAATCCCAGCTCTTTCACTCTCATGCTGTGTGAAGTTAAACAAGTTAATCGGTCTGGGTCTCTATAAACCATTTTTACTCATAACACTTGTAACAGCAAACACCAAGCAATTACCTAACTCTGGACCACAATTGAGTGTCATACAATTCAATCCAATTCTGACGCTAGCCGCCCGGAGTTAACATCAGACCCCACAGGTTAAAGGCTCGGGCCCACCAAACTGCCTCCACTTCAGATGCCGAGTGCCAGTCCCTGGTCTCCCATACTTCTGACCGACTAGCTACAAATCAGGGATTCCTGAGAGCCCGTCCTAGGTTTGGTTAATTTGCAAGAAGGCTCACAGAACTCAAGGAAGACATTTTATTGAATATTACCAGTTTATTATACACTAAAATGTAATATTATCTACAACTCAGGAGAGCCAAATGAAAGAGGTGCATAGGGCAAAGTATATGGGAAGGGGCCTGGAGCTTCCATGCCCTCGCCCACCTTCCCAGCACCTTGATGTCTTCATCAACCAGGAAGCTCTCTGACCACCACCCCTGCCCTCACTCCCTACACTCCTAGTTTAGGGATTTTTCTAAATGGTGGTTTCATTATGCAGGCGTGATTGATTAATTTATGGCCATTGGTGATCACTTCAACCTCCAGCTCCTTCTTTCTCCCTAGAAGTCAAGGGGTGGGGATACAAGTTCCAATCTTCTAATCACACCTACGTTTCTCTGGAGAACAACTCTCAGCCACCAGTCATGTCATTAGCATACAAAAATACATTGTTATCCTTCCAGAACCCCAAGGGTTTTGGAAGCTCTTGCCTCAGGAACCTAGAACCAAATATTACAACAAAATATGCTCTAATCACCCCCATCACTCAGAAAATTACAAGGGTTTTAGGGGCTTTTCCAGGAACTTAGAACAAAGATCAAATATATATTCTATCACAGTCTTGGTTTCTTCACCTATGAAATAGGATTATAATCAATACATCCCTGATAGTTAAGAGGATTAAATCAGTTATTTGTTGGCAAACACCTGGGACCGAAGGAGTGCTCTTTTGGTAACAGTTACCTTATATTTTTTCCCTGCTCAGCAAGTACACGGTAAACACTCCCTCTGTGCCAGTCGCTGAGCTGGACACTCCATGAGATGCCGAAAAAAGATCAGACAGGTTGCCATCTGCCAAACACCTCAGCAGAGCTGTGTGAGCCCCTTAAGAGGACAGTTCTTCCCTGCAGTAGAAACTTAATCTGCAGACCAGCTGGGCATTTATTGTTTAAGTGTGTCAAGTAGCAGAGTGTTTCGAATGTCAATGATTAGCTAACTTCCACCCAGAGTTTAGAGACCCACTTCATGTATTTGTTTAAAGATCAAGGCCTGTGATACCATAAAAGGAAATTGAACATAGTTCTCTCATGTGCTAAATCTAGAAAGCTCGTAGAAGCTAATGTCTTCGTTGTCTTTAAAAATGAGCTGTTGTGCATATCTTTGTTTTAAAATAAAATAAAATAAAAAGGAAAGAAACCTACACAGCTACTTTGGCAAGAAAGTGGTATTCTAATGAGATAAAATATTTTTAAAGTGCTTTATGAATGATATGGCACTCTGCAAATGTTTGGCAAGCTTCCACCTACACATTTTATTATCTTTGTTATTTTAGCGTGGGTTATAATCGAAGGCTTTAAGATTGTAAGAACATAAGTCTGCCACCTGCACTGCGGATATTTGAGGAAGAACAGTGAATGTGTGTGCACATGAACACACCTTGGTTGGGGGCTGTGTGGCTCCTTCTAGACTGCCATTAGCTTAAAACGTTTGAAATATTATTCTATTTATAAATGCTGTTTTTTTCAAATTAGGTACTGAATTTGTTTTTGATGTGCAATAGCATACCTTTCATCATAGAAACTTTATAGAAAAGTGTTAAGAAGCTGAAAAAAACTAAGTAACTTTGGTGTCCCTGGCATTCCAAACTATGACCTTGAACTGAAATTAAGTTACTGTCTTCGCACTCCCAGGACATTAATGCATGAACCCCTTCTGGTTTAGTTACTCGAATGTGGCCCCCACAACCTAACAGCCACATAACCCTCATCCCATGCCTCCCAGCTGATCTGAGTTTTCTCAAGGTGCCATAATATATGTTCTTGGGAGCACGTTTTGGGTTTGCTTATATATTGCTTCTTGGACTGCAGTCTTTGCTGCTATTGGCCTTATAAGAGTAGTTTTTAGGGGCCACACATCTCTGTCATTATAAACATCTCTTTCTCCAGCCTCCAAGAAGATTTTTCTTAACCTGTGCGCGAGCGGCGCGCACACACACACACACACACACACACGCACGCATGCATGCACACACGCGCACACGCGCACACAGAGAGTACATCTATATACAGTGCATAGTACATCTGAGATCAGGCTTTTGGTAAGACTAGTCACAAGCTAAGTGAAATTCACAACTGCTTCTAGAACTGTATACTCTTAAAATTTCAAGCCAGACGTGGTGTAGGCCTCCCCATTTCTCAGAGTTTAAGCCCAACTTAGTTCCCAGAAAGAAGAGATGAACCTTCCCTTCCTGATCTAAACCCAACTCCATTCCTCTCCTAGGTTAAGTGATCCTTGTTTCTTCCCTTCCGATGAGGACCTACCCTTCTTCCAAGCAGGTATAGTCTGCTCCACAGAGCTTGGGCCTGGCAATCATGGGAGACGTGAGAACTCTCCCAATGGCTGGCATATTTCGCCTTAAATAACCACTCATATGGGCAATGACAGCAATCCAGGTCTCACGATCCCAGCCCAGCTATTCCTTTTCTCATTCCTTCCTTTAGCCTGAGGTGAACAGAAATGCAAGCAAGCTTGCCCTTTTAAACTAAGCTGGTTCTTGCTCCCAAGTTTTCAAAAGCAAATGCTTGGACAACAAAGCACACATATCTCTCATAAACAAAAATAATATTCTAAAAGGTTTTGAGGAAAACTTTTTTCTATCTCTGCAGACATAGAGTTCTATTTATATCTACTTGCTAAGCACTAAGCATCCCAGCCTGAAGCATCTGATCCTGGATTCTTTCTCTGGGTTCCAAGGTTCCCTCTGCACAAGAGACGGTCACTTGCCTTGTAACTAACATACCGAAAGGTCCTCCCAAACAGTTCCTCCTACCACGGGGGAGGCTCACCCAAAAGAGTGCTGGCATCCCTAGGGTGGCCATGTTTTACCCATCAAATGACACAGTCCAGTGTCTTCTTACATAAATGTTAAGATTTTAAGCACATTTTTCTTAAACTTTTCAGCTCAATCACAATTCCAGAGCTTTGCTCCTACTAAGTCCTCAACCTATGATGGCAGCTGTAGAAATAAATATTCTCCATTAGAGACAACTTTATACCACCATGGGGTAGGTGGTCATGCTGGGAGTTAGACAAGGCAAAGTTGTAAAGATTTATAAAACATTAATAATATCCTTAAGGAAGATAAACTACGTGTTAAGTCCATTCCCCCACCCCTCTCCCAATGATAGGAGCAGCAATGATTGCCTTTCCTTATTTTTTATTGGCATAATTCTACGCATGAAATTTTATTAGCTATTTAGATAATGTGGTTGGTGCAACAAACAAAGCCCATAAAAATAATATATATATATATATAGCAGATCACTTGCAAGTGTGGAGCAACTTAATTGTTGTTTTCAGAAAACACAGATCGACAAAGGGGATTATAGTTTAAGTCAGGCTGATGGCATTTGTATTAGACGAAAGCTCGTATCAACTTTCATAGTTATTATTCTCCCCTGCAGTTTAAATTGCTTTTTACTAAGAGCAAAAGAGCAGTAATAAAAAAAAGAAAATCTACCCTTATGTAAATGCAGTTCTCCAAATAGATTATTTTTGCAGATCTAGAACCACCGAAGGAGGTATGGTTACACAAATCTAAGGAATCCAAGGATTTTATAGATGTGGCCAGAAATATCGCAATCCAGTTTCTTTAATCAGGGCTTCCTAAACCAGCAGGCCTGTGCCCTGATTACCAGGGCTGTGCTGGGGATGCCCCAGGGCGACTGACTACGAGATAAGGCCCCACAGCGGGACATCGGTACAGGGCCTGACACAAGGTAGCCATTTAGGAAATATTTGTTGGATATATATCTCCACAGTTTCTCAGTTTTGCTGGATGTTAAGTAACTTAAACCATTATTTTAATATCAGAGCAAATCTGCACTAAGCATAAACCTATGTTATATTTATACGAAACATAAAATTTGTATGTAAATTAAAAAAAAAATCATCTAGGAGATCCTAGGGGTGAAAGGCAGAACGTGATGACACAATCTAACTGTATTAAAACTGTATGAAACAACCTCTTTAAAGGGTGGAGGGGAGGCAGTGGTGCTGAATGTGCTTAGTAACCTTTGGAAATGAGTAAAGTCTGTCTGTAAGACCCAAGGCAAAATAAACTGTGCGTAAGATTGTGCTCTAGTTGATAAAGTTATTTCTCGCTGACATACAGGTTAACAATTCAGATACTGCTATACATGTATATCGTGATTGTAAAATTAAGTAAATATATAGTTGGTGGTGGGAGCCAGATTTTTCACTGTCGGAATAAGAGTTTACAGATAAGCAAAAGGAAAAGACTAGAAGGGTCCATGTATTAATGGATTTACATTGGAACATTGTATGAACTTATGTTTAGCTTAATTTAGGTATAGAAGTACCTGATGTATTTGGTTACACATAGGAACACTTATAAATATGTGTATCTAACAAGTTAGCCCACACATACACATGCACATACATACATTCCTTGCTCTGTTAGCTGAGAGGACCTAGAATTAAGGACACCAAACACACCTCGCACTGAGATCTTGATTCCTAATACCATTCTCCAATAAAAGGAACAAGGACTCCTTAGAGAAATGGCTGATTCTAGGACTGGGGCAGGAAACACATGAGATAAGCCTGGAGTATGTTAAAGTCCCAGAAAGTAAGAAAGTGCTAAAAAAAAAAAAAATGATAGGATATGTCAAAGGGACACAGGAGCCTACTGAAAGAGCTCCTAATGGCCAAAATTGGAACAATTTGAGCAACAAAGTAAATAAAGTAGAATTGGATTATAACTAAAGTAAAAATAATATTCACTAGTCTATGCTAATATAAATAAATGATTGAATACATGAATAAATGGGAAGGAAGAAACATATCTCCTGTGTAGAAAATAATCACCTGCGGAGGTGAATAACTGTTCACTCCTAAGTGTGGGTTGTGCTTAGCGACTTCCTTCCGAAAAGGACAACATGGAAAGGGGGGAAGACGAGTCATTCTGCAGAGGACAAAATTGACAAACACTATCTCAGCCGGGAGAGCAAGGGCGACATCAACAGTGATAGTCACTTTGATACTATGTTCTCTTGAGAGGATGTGATGAGAAACGCCCTTTATCTGTGGTCTTCCTACTAAAAACCCATAACCCCAGACTGCTCATGAGAAAAACATTAGATCAATCTCAATTGATAGACAATTCTACAAAATACCTGACTACTAATTCTCAAAACTGTTAAAATCATCAAAGCCAAGGAAAGTCTGAGTAACCGTTACGGTTAAAGGGAGCCTAAGAACTTGCGACAGCTAAATATAATGTAGTATCCTAGACCAGATGCTGGAAATTAGGGGAAACTAAGAAAATCTGAATAAACTAAGGTTTTAGTCAATAATAATGTATCAATATTTGTCCATTAATTGTAACAAATGTACTATACTAATGTAAAATGTGAATAATAAGGGAAACTGGATGTATGGGAACTCTCTGTGCTACATTGTAATTTTCCAATAAATATAAAACTGTACTAAAATAAAAAGTTTAGTTTTTAAAAATCTAAACAGGTCATGGGTAAAAGGCCAAGTATAATGAATCTTAAAGAAATGGCTTGAAGGCCAGTTGAGTAGAGATTATCCCAGAACCTCACGATGTGCTTTGACCCTCATCAGACATTAGGGGTACTTTGGTGCAGGGTTTATGGTTTAGAGAACTCTACCTTAAACTTTGGACTTTACCTAAGATAAGTCCAAGGAAACTTCAAGGATTTACAATCTTCTTGTTGTTTAAGGAGTGGAACAAAAAGGAAAATTGGGAGTCCTGTAATGATTAACCAACATGCTTAAATTTCACAGGTTAAAAAAATCATTTACAAAGAATTAAATCAACTCCTTATCAGTAAGACTTACTAAAATATTTTGTTTTCATAGTATATAAAGACAATAAGTAAAACTGCTTTATTTTAGTAATACTTCTTTGTTAGCTTTAAAAAATCCTTTGGAAGTTTATAGTGACTGTAAATATTTATGCAAATAACCCATATGACCTCATTTCATCAATTTCCCTTTTTTACCTTTTACTCTTTGCAAAGCTAATACCCCAGGTAATTCTTGAGGATAAAGAAATCTTAGCAGTTTAGTTTGTAAAAAATCCTTTTAAAATGTTTCGTGCTTATTTTTAATTCTACAAGGTCCATAGTAACCTGTTAAATTATAACTTGTTTTAATCCTAAATAAATCATCCTTGGTTATTAATAAAATGCCTCCTCCAACTAACTACTTTGTCCAATAGATTTATAGGTATTATAAATGAACTTGTGCCTTTTCCTTCCTTCCTTCCTTCCTTCCTTCCTTCCTTCCTTCCTTCCTTCCTTCCTTCCTTCCTTCCTTCCTTCCTTCCTTCCTCTCTCCCTCCCTCCTCCTCCTTTCCTTCCTTTCTCCCTTCCTTCCTTCCTTCCTTCCTCCTTTCTTTCCAAAGTACTTATTGAGCATCTACTCTGGCCAGGATTTAGGAAAAATATTTTTTAAATATGGCTGGTATCAAGAAGCTCACGGTCTAGTAGGAGAAGCAGATGAAAGGGCAGATAATTAAACCTCAGTATACAAACATTAAACTAGAGATACGCAAAGGGTGCTTCTGATGGGAACCAAGACAGAAGGCCGTGACTCAGACGGGGAGAGTTCTCTCTGTGCATTCCTCTCCTTCACCCCACACTGGGCCATCACTTTCCGATTGCTTCCTCTGTCCTGAGGTACATTCTGAAAACTGATCATTTCCATCAGCTAACAAATGCATCAGATATAATCTGGAATCAGCCAAGCCTTCCTTTTTATCATATCCCAACTTCCCTTGGTAATACCCCCTAGAAGTGAAAAACAAGGTGTTTGTGATAAATCCTGGAAGAAGCCGTAAAATGCTTTCTGTACTCTGGCCCTCTCCTCATAAAATACATAGAAGAGAAGGAGTTTAGACAAGTGACAAGATTTAACTGCTTAGCACATTATTTAGACAAATATTTGAGTGCAAAGTTGGATTTCATTACGAGTTTAGAAAGTTAGGGAAATAATTTTTTAAAATCTTTATTTAGAATTTTCCTCACTGATGACATGGTTTTTAAGTTGTGGGTGAGATGCCTGGTTTATACATCAACCCAAAGCGATAAATAGCTATTAAGCCATAATCTGATAGTGCTGGTCTCAATGACTGTCTTGGAAAAAGAATGTCCCTATTGTGGGATTGCAAGGGGCAAAGTGGAAGCCTGTCAGAAGGGTCTTAGTTCATACTTTTACTCCAAAATGTGCTGAATATCATGGGCTCACATCATATTACTATGTAAAGCAGAGCCTGTGTCGTTACACAGAACTGTATTATGTAGGCTAGATAAGGATCACCAGCTCTGAAAGAATTGATCAGCAACGTCTTCCAACAATCAAACTTAGCAGTAGGCTTTTAAAGTTTTCATTCAGAGAGTGTTTAATTAAAGTTCTTATTTGTTTTTTAATTCGAGAAAAGATACTTCTAAGTTATGAACATTAGGGGAAAAACTGTATACATATAAATTACACATGCCCCACTATACTTTATCACATGTTTAAATCAGATCCTGCAGAGACTTTGCTAACGCTGAATTTTAATTGAAGATGTTTATGAAACCACTAGATTGACATCTGAACTCTCCTTTCTGGAGCCAACGATTTCTGGAAAGAAAGAAGCTACTACTCACACAGTGTGCTATGTATATTACCTGGCTTGAATAAACTGTGGGTGTGAGGGTGCATATGCAGTTTTGGTTTGTCAACAATAGTTTCACTAAATAAGGAAAGTCCTGAAGGCAGTTCTCTGATTAAATGACACCACTGGCAGATCATGCCTCTAATCTAGTGCAGATAAAGAGAGTAGCTATAACCTGCACCACCCAGGGTGAGCCAAACCTGCAGGGCTGGTGGAGGAAAAAGCTGACGGTGTGTTTCCTAGCATAAGGCACTATAACCAGAGAAAGAAACAGACAGAGCAAAGTTAAGGCTTAACAGAACGCAGAAGTCAGAAGGCACGTCCTTGGTTCCAGGGATGGCTTCGTTCATCCGCAGTGTGGCAGTGGGCGGTAAGGAGAGGCAGAAACTCAGTCAGGGAGAAGGTTATCCAGAACCAGTGACCAAGTGCCTGCTAGGGACTCCTGAGCACTTGCACCCATCTGCCTGAACTCTTCCCTCCCCTTCCCTGCTATTCCCCTCCACTTTCTTGGGAATAACCATTACTCATCCTTTAAGAGTCTAATCATACGTCACCTTTACCAGGAAATATCCCTATGTCAGGATATCTAATTGTCCCCATCTACATTCCCATCCCCATCTCCCTGTCTTATCTTATAGCAGATACCACCTTTGGGTGGATGGGCGTCCCCTGAATCTTCCTTGTTGTGTCATTGCTCTAGCAGTGTGTGACTATTCCGGGCACTGCTTGGACACTTATTCAGGAAGCAAATTTAAAGAGAAGTGAAAATGTTGGTTATGAGGCATAACAGGAAATTGTTGGGCAGGAGAATGATTTGCAAGACTGCATGCAAACTACTCTGAAATCACCATTGTGGATTTTGACATGAGAAGAAAAAGGCCAAGGCAAATGTTAAATTGTGTATTAGAAGAGAAGAGAAATATAGAGAAGACAGGGCTAACTCTATCTCTTGGAAATAATAGAGAAATTATAACAAAATAAATCTCAACAGAGAGAATATTGGTGTGCCTGAAATGTGTGTGTGTACATATGTGTGGATACATATCAATGCATACAGTGTATATATTGTTTTGTAAATGTGTACCAGCCGCCCTACACAAGATTCCTTTTGCTTGTGAGAGAAATTTTCTTGGCATGCTATGATTGGCGTTAATTCAAAAGTGATAACCCAGCAGAATCACTTACCTTGTCACTCCCAAACCCAGATAATGTTCCAAGTTTTTAAGTAATTATTTCTGTCCTTCTCTCAAAGATGGTTAGGCTATATTATTAATTCCCAAACTAATGAAAAATGAGATCCTTAAGTCTATTACTCATGATACCGGAACTTTCAATAAATCCAGGAAGCTACTACTCAAGAACATATAAGGATGACTAATTTCTATTTAAATATGATAAACTCACTCACAGAGACCTAGAAAGATTGTCTGATGCTTCTAAAATCTTTTAAAAATAATACAAGGAGACTACTTCATGATACATATGGAAGAATGTGGTTCCTGATTAAAAAGATCATTACTAGTCAAATTACTGGTGACATATAGCTGTCATAATTTTCCATCACATAATTCAGAGGTCTGTAAACTTTTTCTAGACTGGGACAGATAATATTTTCAGCTTTGCAGGCCATACTATCTTTGTCACAACTACTAAAGTCTGCTATTAAGCATAAAGTAGCCACAGAAAAATATGTAAACAAATAGGGATGCTTTTATGTCTGTGGCTGTGTGTCAATAAAACTTTATTTACAAGAACAGGTAAAAAGTTTGCTAATTTGTTACAGTTGATAATACAGTGGAAGTATAAGAAAACATTTAACTCTTTGGGTTTTAAAATGCCTATTGTGCATTCTTTAGGATGCAATAATATATAATGGGTAAATAATTTTGTTCTGGATCAGACCTGGATTTGAATTTTTGCTCTGCCTCGATTTACTTGTGTGACACTATGAATGTTATTAACTTTCTAAGCCTTGATTTCCTTATCAATAATACAGATTAATGATGGTACTTATTTCACTGGTTGTTGTGAGGATTAAATAAAACAGTATGTGTCAAACACAGAGCATAACCAATTTAATGTTGGTCATTTATTGCACTTGCTCACATTTTAATGTTCTCCTCCTAGGAACAAGGGCTCTTTGCCTTTGATTTTCTGATGATTTAGTGCAATGCCAAGCATACACGAGCATTTAACAAAATGGCTTTTGAAAGAATATTGATAACTGAATAAATGAGTTGAGGAACAAGATAAGATAAAAGTACCTTCCTGTGATTCTTAGGGATTTTCCTAGGACTACGATTTCTCACTCTTACATGCAGACCCTTTGAGGATGGGACCAGTATCAAAGCAAAAAAATCATTTCCACTAGTTTTCTTTTCAAGGATGGATGAAAGCCAATGCACATCTCATTCTATACACTCAGTTGGATAAGAAATGTAACTTGATTTTTCTATAATCCAGCTAAAATTTTGTTTCATGCCTTTACTTAGTGGTAGACTTAAACCCAGTGAGTTATAGTTCCCCTTTCCCTGCCCCATCATCGTGTCTGAGCATTTTGGGGTCTGGGCTTCATCTAGTCTTGGACATCACCTCACCCAAATCTGGCATCCTTGAGAAGCCCATTGTCCTGCCTGGCTCTGGTCATCAGGTACAGGGCCATGTGTTACTGCCGCTCATTACTATGCAGGCCGTTCCTTTCTGAAGCAGCCGTCTTTCTGCTCCATCCCTGTTCCTTCCAGCACCCAGAATAGCCTCTGCCTTCTGTGTTCTGCTGTCTTCCCTTCCTTGGGGCAGTAGACAAGAATGTCCTTGGTGATTTGTGGAGGAAGGACAAAGGTGTTCGTGGAAATTGGTGGGAAACAAACTAGTTTTAATATTTCAAAATTATTCTCCACATATATCATTCAAGTTAAGTGTGAATTGGACAAGTGGGATACATACCTGTGTATGAACAGCCTGCATGGCTTCAGGTACAGGATAGGGCCAATGGGCAGAAGACATTGGAAGCAGATTGGGCTTACTATACAAAATAAACAAACAAAAAAACTCAAAGCCATTAGAACTATTCAAAAATAAAGGTACCCGCTTCCATGACCATTGGATACCTGGGCGGAAAATATTCAACTGTGGGTCAATGCTTGCTTAGGCAGATCTAAAGAAGAGATTCATGGCTTGGGGGAGGTTGGGGATAAATTATCTTTAATATTTTTGTCAAATGCAGTAGTTCTGTAATTCTTTAGGCAGGTCGTGTGTGTGTGTGTGTGTACGCGTGTGCGCGCGTGAGTGCACGTGTATGTGCGCTTGCATTTGGTTTGATATTGTGGTAACAAGTCTCACAAATCTGGGCTATTACTTTGTCTTGTGACCTCAGGAGGGCTCTTCACCTCCCTGGCCTATTTCCTCGCCTACAAACTCGAGATAATAATGCTTACTTTGCGTGTTTGTTTGAAGGATTAAATTAGGTAAGACACCTCACAGAGTGACAAACTCAATAGCAAGAAATACATCTTGATGGAAATGCTTACTTCTATGTAACTGTTTAGCGCTCCCAAAACTTTTAACACTGCCATTTCCAGGGTTTCTAGAAGTGGCACATTTCTTTGATAGTGCAGGCCAGTTCCTGGGGAAGTGCCACTAGGACTCTCTGTTAATGATAATGATAATTGCAGCTGAGTTTCCAAGGTCCTTGCTCCTTCACATTTTCCATAAGGTAGGTAGAGCTGCCACCCTAATAAGGTGACTGAGCACAAGCCGATGACTGTCAGAGCCTTAATTAGAAGTCAGATATTTTGGCTCAGAATCTCTATCATCACCCCTGCACTCTCCTGCCTTCGCCCAGATGGCTACTCTTCTGCCCCTGACTTGTTCTGTGAATTGCACAGTCAAGGTTCTCCAGAAGAACAGAACCAACAGGATATGTGTATATATGTGCATATGTGTGTATATACGAGTGTGTGTGTGTGTGTGTGTGTGAGAGAGAGAGAGAGAGAAGAGAGAGAGAGAGAGAATGATTTATTTTAAGAAATTGGCTCATGTGATCATGTGATTGTGGAGACTCGATAAATCTAAATCTGCAGGGCAGTCTGGAAGGTTGGAGAACAAGGGAAGAGTAGCAGTTTCACGTCTAAAGGCAGTCTGCTGGCAGAATTCCTTTTCATGCCTGGGAAGTCAGTCTTTGTTTAAATCAGGTCTTCATCTGGCTAGACAAGGCCCACCCATATTATAAAAGTAATCTGATTTACTCAAAGTCCTCCAATTTAAATGTGAATGTCATTCAAAGACCACTTCACAGAAACACCCAGAACAAAATTTAACCAAATACCTGGGTACCTCATGGTACAGCCAAGTAGACCTATAAAATTAAACATTGCACTGTGGTTCTCCGTAAAAACCCATTCCAGGTCCTCCCTAGTCTCCCATGTCCTGACAATCAGGTAATATCAAGTGAATAGAAAAAAACTTTTGAGATTCTAAGATGAAAGGTGCTGTATCATTACCCAGATTTTCTCCTTGCTTCTTGTGCCCTCCCTTTTTTTTTCTGGGAAAAGAAAAAAAAATTGGAGAGAAAGAGAGAAGTTTTAAAAGAAAAAGTTTTGCAATGTGACACCACAGCACGTTGCGACACTGTCATGCCTGAAGCAAGTGCATCTAAAAAACGATTCCATTTTAAGTACATACGCTGTGTAATAAATCAGCACTTGCATATCTTAGAACTTTGACATTTTTATATGTAACTTTGTTCTTCTCGGGCAGGTAATTTTCAAAATTTAAGAGTTTGAAAAATTACAGTTTGGTTCCAAATTCCTATGGGTAAAGTTGGAAACCCATTCTCCTTCAACTGTTTGCATCCTAGCCTTATTGCAAAAGGAACTGCTAGATCTCCGGCACCTACAGCTGAGTCCCTTCAGCCAGCAGCGCCTTTGCCTGTGCAGATAAGGATAAGAAGCCGTGTTCTGTTCTCCATGAGGAAGGTCACAAGACCGGGGTGACAATAGCAGAAAGAAGGCTACCTTTTGGAACATTTATGACAAGTTCCCATGACCAACCTGTACTGGTTATGATCATATTTCTGATCAAATGCTTCAGCTAAAAATTCAAAAGATAATTCCTTAATATCAAATCAAACTAAAAGTAACAATGTTTAATTGCTGCATGAGTAAGTTACAGTAAATTGGCTAAAAGGCGAGGTTGACTTAATTTGCAAAACAAACTTTCAAAATGAATTCTTATTCGAAATTACCAAAACCAGAAACAAATTAAATATTCACTAATTGGTGAATGGGTAAACATTTTGTGGTATATTTATATAATGAAATACTACTTAGCAAAAAAGAACAAATTACTATTATGTGAAACAACATACACATTTAAAAACATTATGTTGAGTGAAAGGAGCCAGACTCAAAATGCCACTTACTGTATGATTCTACTTATATGATTTTCTAGGAAAAGAAAGGGAAAAGGGACAGAACTCAGATTGGCAATTGCCAGGGGCTAGAGATAGCAGGAAGAAATTGACTGTAAAGGGACATGAGAGAACTTTTGGGGTGATAGAACTATATCTTGATTGTGGCAGTGGTTACACGACTATATGTTCGTCGAAATTCATAGAACTGCAACATCTAAAAAGGTAAATTTACTATATATACATTATGCCTCAAGTGTGACTTCTAAAAAAAAAAAGATGCATGATAAGGAAGATGTCTGGAGAGAGAGAAAGGCAAGTGATTCTTGGAAAATGTTTTCAGAGAAGTAACAACGGGAATTATGAAAGCTTTGCTGACTTTCATGCTCTGCCAGAGCTCAGCTCGGCAGTGAAGTAAGATGCCGAGCAAGTGGGAAGGGAGGGGTGGGAGCAGCGGAGTGCAAACTCTGTTTCCGTCCAACTCTAAATATTTTTGTCAGTGCTTTCGTTTATTGATCACGCACTCTCACTATCTATTTGAAGACTGGAACATGCAGTCAGTGTAAACCTTCTTGGTGCATGAAAGTTGCTGCTGGCTGATCTGCCTGGAGTGGGGACCCTCACCCCTTGCAGCCGGTGCACTTGCTCCGTGAGGCAGGAGATGGATGCCAACCGAGTTAGTTCTGTTTCCCTTTTTGTTTCTGGACTGAAAGATATAGTGCCAGGCAAACAAAAAAAGACAGGTTTTTTATTTGTCTTGAAGAGCTAAAAAAAAAATATCTGTGTGTATGTGTGTGTGTGTGTGTGTGTGTGTACGCGCGCACCGAGTTGCCAGAATAAGTTAGCAAAGGAGTTTGGGGGCAGGGAGTGCCACTCAAATTGCCAGCCACACTCACATTTATATTTCAAAGGCAGGACTATTAGCAGAAACAGTATGATTAAATCCTAATTGTCATAAGAAAGTGAGGAGCAGTGAAAACAGGAGTCTTGACAGGAGGCTTGCTAGAGGCAGAAAAAGAGTTGAAAGAAAGGTAAGCATCTAGTCTTTATAGATGGAAGGGAACACCTCAAGCTGTATCAATTGTGGCTAGAGCAACTGAACAACTTCCAGAGTATGATTTAAAGATATCATTTCCTTTGTGGGGTTACCTCTGTTTTCTTCTCTGCAAAGTAGGGTCACTAATCTGTGCTGTGCTCTCTCCCACAGGGAACATGAGGAAGCTGTTTGCACAGCCCTGATGCAGTGCCTACTGGCACTGGGGTTGCAGTCTGTATCTGGCTTTAGCATCCACAGGAAAACATAACATCATTATTACCAAGGTTGTTTATCACCTCAGTCTGCATTGTGTACAAGCTGCAGTTCCTTGCTTTTAAAGCTGCATCCTCTTCTCTTCCATAGCCAAACCATTCACTGTGCTTACCGCTCTTTTGCTGTGCATCTGACAGTGAGCATTTGAGTACAAGTGCTAGGTGGGGGAGGTGGAAAAAAGATGATCAGACCATCCGTAGAAAACAATCTTTTTACAAAGAAATCAGCTGGAGGCAATAAGAGTGCCACTGTTATCAGTAAGTCCAGCTTTCAAGGAACAATCTGTTTGTCTTGCTTTTTTCTCCTATGGTACTTCCTTATTACTTGGCTCTTCACTAATTTCATTTACTATTAAAAAACAGCCCTCTGAGGAAGGTACTATTAGAATTCTCATTTGTAGAACTTGCAGAAGGCATTCAGCTAGTTAGAGGGTAGAACTGACATTCAAACCCATGCCAGTGCACTGCCAAAGCCAGCTGCCACCCATTAAGCAAAGACTGCTTCATCCTTGTAAAACCAGGCCCTTTCTTTACAAAGTGATGGGTATCTCTAAACACTGCCTTCTTTATTTAAATATATATATGCATATGATTGGATTCTGTGAAAAGGGCTGTGGCATCAGATAGGCCCAGATTCAAATACAAGATCAACAAATTAATGGCTCTATGAACCTGAGTAAGTTTCTTGTTCTCCCCAACTCTACCAGTTGTAAAATTGGGTAAATTAATGCTTATCTTGTGAAATTAAATGACACACACACACACACACGAATGAAAGTCACTCAATAAATGGTACTTTTTCTCCAAAGATTAATTCCTCAAAGTCAATTATTTGCTACTCCTAGCCATTTAAGTTGACATAAAAAGAAAGCTGGACGTGTTTAAGAAACTAATCATTATTTTTTCTAACTTTTAAAGGTTTTAGAGTGCCTAACATGCTTCATGTGTATTACTGAGTTGTGTACTAGATGTGAAAGAGAGAACAAAATTAGTATTCCTTCTGATGACCACCATGTTTTTAAGAAAGACCTCCAAGAACAAAGACTCAACAATGATAAAAACTGGACAAATCTTCTTTTCATATTACCCTCCTTCCACACTGCCCTTCTTTCCCACAAATGCTTCCATGAACTCTGTAGATGCTCTATATACTGCAGTCTTCATCTACCAACATTAAATCCACTGAATCCCCACCTGCTTTTTCAAGTTTGAAATAACCTGTTTCCCAGTAATTTCAGGTGTCCTCGTGCACTTAGACAGTAACGACATCCAGATGGGGAATAAGCTTGGCAAGGGAGAAAAGACATGATGGAAAGTGCAGGGAATGACCTAGAGACGAACTTTGAAGGATGAGTAGAATTTAGATTGGGGAAGAGGGGAGGGGGGGTGGTGGTGAGAAAACAAACTTCATAAGTAGATTGATTAAAATAGAAAATAGGAAAGGAAAAAACTCATGGTGGGATGAATGCACATCACCAATGATGACAGATTTAAGGAGCTGTGTCTAGGATGAACTTGTGTACTGAAGATTAGGGAAGACCAGGAGAGATTTAAGAAAAATCTGCAGAAGTGATGATAGATCGTGAACTGCTTCCCTGAAGCTCTGCAGGAAAGTCGGATTACCCTGTGAAGGAAGAAAATGCAGCATTTGGTGAAAGTAAAATGACGTGTTACTTTGCAAAGTAGTTGGAAACCTAATAGAACTGGTTAACCTTAGAAGATACAGACTAAGTATATTATATTTTAAAAATGTGAATATAAACTCACAGTTTATACACACATCGTGGGTTATTGAGAGAAACTAGAGATGTGTCTTTATCATGAAACTGGTGTTAGCATTACAAAGAGCAACAATATCTTTTAAAAACACACACACAATATATTTTGTTTTCTAAAATAAATAAAGTGACTCTCCAAAGAAAGACTCAATGTTGCCAGTTTTAGAGGTATACCTGGAATTGGGGGTTCCATGACACATAGATGACGTTTCTTACAGAAACATCTAATGATCTAGTCCCAAAATAAGAATCCTTTGCTCCTTAGAAAGCATCCAGTTTTATTTGAAGTGTACTACTGATATGACTTTATCGTCACTCTCAACCCTCTTGTAAATCAACCCCACTTTCTGATCCATGCACTTTTAGATGTTCCTCTGTAACTGAAAATTCTTAAATAATGGAATTTGGGATAAACATTGAGAAGATCCTTCTGTTTAATGTTGGTTCAAAATAAGTTGCTATTAATATGCTGTTTTTATAGATGACTTATTTTTGTTTATAGTGTCACGTCAGAGTACCTCAATTTTAGTCACTAGGTTTCTCTTTTCTATACAGAGAGCCCAGGAGATGTTGCTATGTATTGTTAATGATGAGTTCCAATGTCACTGCTGAGTATTCCTCAGGAAAAGCAGATTCCGCTTTTTTAAACGTTGCTTTATAAAATGAGGGTATTTTGTTGAGGAGGGGACATATGCCTCTTACCAACGTTTTATTTTAAAACGTTTAAAATTCCATTAGAACTGCAAAGCACATTTTTTATCACGATTCCTTTCTTCTTAATGAAAAAAACAGGAATAAACACCGTGGGCCTTCGATATTATGTTTAGCTGCCAAGACATTTAAATTTTTTACAAAAGTGTAAACAGAAATAGTGTGTGTGTGCAGGGAGAGCAGCGAAGCAGACATTGGCATGAAGAACTGTGTCTGGTCGCTGTGGCTCAGAGAATAAGAAATGCCAAAAGGGCCTTCAGGACAAGCATGTTTGCCTTAATATTCTGGAGCAGCTGAAAGAAAGTTTGGCACAGGAGTAAAGGGCAAGGCATTGCTTACACTCAGGGCCGCGAATTTCAGCCAGCACAATTTAATTTCTGTCTGCCCTGCGTGCAAAGTAAATTGTTTCTTTGCTGTGTGTTATCTCTAATTTCTTACCTATAGGCTCCAAACAATATCCTGGAAGTGGTTAAGGGAATGAAAGCTTAAGCAGAAACCTTCTAGTTTGGCTGCCTTTGGAGCTGTGAGTCTATTGGAGCTAATGACTCAGAACGGTTTTGAACTCTCTGAGGGGTTCATGTCTCCACGGCTTGCCCTGCATTTGGCAGATTAATCAAGCATTGGCTGAAATAACCATTATGATAATATGGTGCTGAAGTTTCGCATCTTTCCTAGTGATTGCACCTTTACTGTGGGATGGAGACAAAACCTCAAATTGGTGATCATTCTGATGTAGAGTTTTAATGGTTCTGTAAAGATTAAATTGGACATATTCCAAAGTTGAAAAGTCATAGTTAGAATTTAAGATTTTTTTTCTTTTCTTTATTCTTTTTCTCTCTTTTTTCTTTCTCACTCTGTCTCTCTATATCACTGTCTCTCTTTCCTTCCTTGCTTATCTGTCTTTCCCTTCCTTCCTTTTCCTTGTTTCCTCTCTCTTTCTTCTCTCTTTCTCTCTCTCTCTCTCTCTCTCTCTCTCTCTCTCTCTTTCTCTCTCTCTCTCTCCTTCTCCTGTTGAGAAAGCACCATAGGAATCTTTCATAATATTGAGCTTTACACCTGAAAGGAGCCTTAGCAATTATTTTCTCAATATTCCATTTATGTGTAGTAAAAGATCTGGAATAAATAGGCCTGGATTTTAGTCTAAATTCTACCACTTACCAAGTGCATATTCCTTGGGTAAATCACAATCTTTTGAACCCTAGTTTTCTCATCTGTAAACTAAGACAATTAACCAGGGATAGATTTCAGCTCTTTTGACTCTCAGCTCAGTGCTCCTGTGTTGCCCCAGGATCCTATTGTGCCTTCCCACTTGCCTCCATCAATCCTCCCTCAGGTGTCTCCCTGCAAACCCCTAAACCACCCCTTTGCATTGTCTGGCGTTCCTCCATACCCATTCCTGTGATGTCAGAATAAGGCAACTCCTGTGCCAGGCAAAGCACTGGAATTAGTTCTTCCAAGTTCACATCGATAAATATCCTCATCCCTAAGAGTATGACATTAACCACAACAGAAGAGAAAGCCTTTCCTATATCCAGTTCTATCTCAGGTCCCTCCCTCCAAGTGGTTAACCCTTATCCTTGCAATCTCAGTAACCATGCCAGTTGATAGGGAGGACCTCTTTGACTCTATAACTGGTAGAGCTACCCTGCTTTGTGATCTTAGAGAGCATTAGTCCCTCAGAGCAACTATTCACAATTTGCCATCAAAAAATACACACACACACACACACACACACAATGCACACATACACACACATACTATTAAACTGTTGATTCAGAAAGTCAGGACACCTATCTGTTGGGCTCATCAATGTATCATCAGGCCCTTGCTTAAAGCCTGGCAAGGGTGTGTCTTCAATAAAAACTTACTATGTGAGTAAACAAATGGATTTAACCTTTCTGTTGAATGCTCTAAACAATGCCATTTATTTACTGAAAACGTGGAATATGCCAGGTGCCACAGATGATTGTTTGGGTCCCCACAAAATTCATATATTGAAGCCTAACCCCCAAAGTGATGGTATTAAGAGATGGGATCTTAGGGCCATGATTAAGTCAAGAGGGCAGAGCCCTCACGAATGGATTGGTGCCTTTAATAAAGAGAACCCCAGAGAGCTTCCTCAAAGCCCTTTCTACCATGTGAGGACAAGCAAAAATACACACACACATAAAAAACACACACAAATATATTTTATGAACAGAAAAGCAGGCTCTCATCAGATACTGAATCTGCTGGTGTCTTGATCTTGGACTTCCCAGCTTCTCAAAACTGTGAGAAATAAACATTTGTTGTTTATAAGCCACCAGTCTATGGTACTGTGTGATAGCAGCCCAATGAAACTAAGATACCTGTCCTGAACTAGGCATTTTGTATAAATCAGTTTACTTAATTTAAAAACAAACTTCTGTGAAAGGTATCATTAATTGTGTTTTAGAGGTAAGGATGCTGAAGCCAGTGAAAAGCACCAAGAAGGGACATCCAACTCAGCTTTCACAGTCAGAAACGAATTCCAAAGGTGAAAAAATGATGACACCCCACTTAATTCCTTCCAAGTCCCGCTAAAATCAAAATTTAAGTGTCTGACTTTATCTGGTAACTTAACGTCTTAACAAGGAGATGTAGGTATGGTAGGTAGTCAGGTAGGTTAGGTAGGTAGGTAATACAATACATACTATGTACATACATATATTATAGATACATAGATACATAGATGGACAGATATATATCTCACATGTATGACGACACAACTGATAATTTATCAAGGCTCTATCAGTATGGGCAGTATCAGTAAATATGAGACAAAACCATCTAGAAATATATCTGGGCTAACTGATTGACCATGGAAGTATGGGATTTTTCTTCTATTGCTCTCCCCTCCAAGTATAGCCCCTTGAAAACGAAGAATTGTCCCTCCTGGCTCTCTCCAAGTATAGCCCCTTGAAAACGAAGAATGTCCCCTCCTGGCTCTCTTAAGATACTGATGCTAATCTATCAGGCACAGTTTTATCTGTACTGTAGCCCCAAAGGCGTGGATCTCTATATTATCTCCTGTCATACAATAGCATTGTGATGTTTCTTTTTTAATTGAATTACACACAAAGCAGCACTATGTCCTGATATGAAAAGTCACATTTATTTTCATTCTGGACACTAGCTCTGTGGAATTATACAAGTGAATGCTTCTGTCATCCCCACTCGGACTTAGTCAGCTGAGTTGGAAGAGATTTGTGTTTGTTTTTATTTTTTTAAAGAAAAGAGATTAGTGAATACATGTCTGTTTGAAAGCAAATTCTTTTTGAGCAAAACACCAGCTCTCATCATCCTGTGAGCCCTGACCTATGGGTGAGAATATTAGATGATAAAAGGTTTATTTAAAGGAGACTCACAAATAAAACTCTACAATTCCCTCATTTCGCAAATGCACATTTTTCTTTTTCCTTTTATGTTCTCGTGTTACATCTTTTTGGAAGCTGTTTTCTCATTCAAACAACCCCTACTGGGCAAGCATGTCAGGAAGAGCTGCAGGTGTCCCCTAGGCTGCTGCTTACAAAGCCTACTTGTTAATCATCCCTATCACGTGTCTTTTGACCCCCTCTGCCCACTCTGCTCTCTCACATCTCTCCAGCCAACCACTACCGCTACTTCTACAGGGAAAAAACTGAACAGCCAAAGAGCTATTATCCTAAAGACTCCTTAACAAGGCCCAGAGCTTTCCAGTAAATCTGTTCAAGCTTTTGCTCCCCTCCCAGTTTCCAGACTTGGTGCCCCCTTCTCCCATTGATTGGTCACTGAAAAGCTTGTTGACTCTGCTACAGTCTGTGGTCACTGGACATTCTATCAAGCGTCCCTCCGGAGCCTCTCAGCCACTGTTGCTATATGTCAGGACCAGTTAGGAATGTAAATCACAAGCAGATCATCCCGACTCCAATCAGGGCAACGATGGTGACATTGTGTACAGTGCTGGTGTCTGGGAGTTTACATAGAGGATCTGGTACACAGATTAATCAATCCCTTTTTTCCCCTTCAGTCTTCAGTACTTGATTATTGCGGTCTGATTTGCAAGCCTTCCCAATGTCACTTTATTGAAATTTAGATGAGAATATTAATTCTATAACATTATAACTCGGGGAGAAATAAATTGCTAATAAAAGTCAGTGTTTGTTGAAGGCTCTGGGGTTGGCATAGATAGGTTATAGATAATGTATGTCAATTATGTACTGTGGACCTGTAATTGAAGGAAGACTGCAGGTATCCGCAGGTCCTAGATGGGAAGGTTTATGTGTTGCCCCCACATCGGGCTACCTTGCCCTATACAGAAATCGTGTAACATCTGTCTTGTGACTGAGCTCATGTTCTAAAAACCTGAAAGGAGGAGGAAGCGAGTTAAAGAATTTTTGTTTGTTTGATTCACCATGTGGTGTATCATGGGGAGAAATAATACAGTTCTTCAAAATTACTTGTGCTGTATCAAAATGGGATTTTACTCCTGGCAAGGGCAAACGCTGATTATTAGTAAAATACTTTAAGTGTCTAAAAGATTACCTTAAGATCCTTTTATGGTATATTTCCTTCGAGACCCATAAGGAAAAAAAAGAGGGAAAGAGAAAAGGCCACCTCACTTCAAGGGTGAATTAGCAAAGGAAACACTTTGTTTTGCAACAGGTTCATAAAACTTTACAACAGATGGCAAATAAAATGTTCTTTTTAGATTAAAAAAAAAACACTTTTTTTTCCCTACCATTGAGCAATCTTCAGGAAAACTTGATTTAGAACACTGGCTTACCTTTGTCAGTAACAACCACTATGATAGAGTCATATAATGACATTCGCATACTGGGTTTTGGCGAATGATAACTTAGTCTCAGAGGTGACATTACACAGAATGCTTCCGGGAGAAGTCAATAAAAACAACGCGGAGGTCAGGACATTTTAAAGCCTACTGACCTAGTAAAACCGAAACCACAGCTGCCTTGGAGGAAACAAAGGGAAAGCAATGGGACTTTGAACCACAACAAAGTATGTGATGTGTTCTCATGTTTCATCAGGTAGCAATAGGCCCAGAGCTTCTGTGATTTTACGGAATCATGAATCCCTCTGTTTCTAACAAGAGTTTGCAACTGGGTGATTTTTGATTGACTAAGGCTCATTGACCAAAAGATAATATGAGATTTCTCAGATCTGTTCCATTTTTCAGAAAGAAGCACTTCACTACAGAAACAGAAGTGGTTTCTACCCCCGCCCCCACCAAGATAAAATATATATAATCTAAAAATGACCATTTTATACTTTGAGAAGGTTAATAAAATTGACGAACCCCTCCTAGACTCATGAGAAAAAAAGAGAAAAAGACATAAATAAAATCAGGGATGAAAGAGGGGAAATTACGACAGACACTGCAGAAATACAAAGTATCATACAAAAATACTATGAAAAAAATATATGACACCAAATTTAATAACCTAGAAGAAATGGCCCAGTACTTAGAAAAATACAACCTTCCTAGACGGAATCAAGAACAACTGGAAAATCTAAATAGAAAACCCTAAAGGCTCCATAAGAACACTACTAGAAACAATAAGCAAATACAGTAAGTTTCTGGATACAAAATCAATGTTCAAAAATCCATAGCGCTCCTATACTCTAATAATAAGTGTCAGAAAAGAAGTGGAAAAAATAATTCCTTTTGCAATTGCAACAAAAAGAATAAATACCTAGGAATAATCTAATGAAACATGTGAAGACTATATAATGAAAACTATAAGACCCTATTAAAGAAATAGAAGAAGATACAAAGAAATGGAAAGATATTCCATGTTCTTGATTAGAAGAATCAACATAGTTAAAATGACCTTATTACCTAAAGCATTATACTGATTTAATGCAATCCCATCAAAATCTGATAGGCATTTTTTTAAAGAAATAGAACAAAAATCATCAGATTTGTATGGAAGCACAAAAGACCCGAATTGCCAAAGCCATCCTGAGAAAAAAGAATGAGGCTGGAGGCATCACTCTGCCTGACTTCAAATTATACTATAAAGCGACAGTAATCAAAACAGCATGGTGACAGCAGAAAACAGACACATGGACCAGTGGACAGAATCGAGAGTCCAGAAGTAAACCCATATTTATATTTATATGTCAAAATAATTTTTGACAAAAAAGCCAAAAACACACAGCGGAGAAAGGAAACCTCTTCAATAAATGGTGTTGGGAAAACTGGAAAGCCACCTGCAAAAGAATGAAACTAGTGTTGTCTGTCACCACACACCAAAATTAACTCAAAATGGATTAAGGACCTGAATATAAGACCTGAAACAATAAAATGCATAGAAGAAAACATAGGAACTAAACTCAAGGACCTTGGACTTAAAGAGGATTTTATGAATTTGACCTCAAAGGCAAGGGAAGTAAAAGCAAAAATAAATGAATGAGACTACATCAAACTAAAAGCTTCTGCACAGCAAAAGAAACTGTCAACAAGGTAAAGAGACAGCCGTTCGAATGGGTAACATATTTGCAAGCAATGTCTCTGATAAGGGCCTAATATCCAAAATATACAAAGAACTCATATGACTCAATAACAAAAAAAATCCAATCAGAAAATGAGCAGAGAACCTAAACAGACACTTCTCCCAAGAAGACATACAAATGGCCAACAAACATGAAAAGATGCTCAACATCACTAGCTATCAGGGAAATGCAAATGAAAAACACAATGAGACACCATCTCACACCTGTTAGAATAGCTATAATCAACAGGACAAGTAATAACAAATGTTGGAGAAGATGCGGAGATAAAGGAACCCTCATACTCCTGGGACTACAAATCGGTACAGCCACTGTAGAGAAAACAGTATGGAGGTTCCACAAAAAAACTAAACATTGATCTACCATACGATTCACCAATCCCTCTACTGAGTATTTACCCCCAAAGAATTGAAACTTGCATCCAAAAAGATAATTGCACACCAATGTTCATAGCAGCATTATTCACAGTGGCCAGGACATGGAAGCAACTAAAGGGTCCTATGATAGATGATTGGCTAAAGAAGCTGTGGTACATATATGCAATGGAATATTACTCAGCCATAAGAAGAGATAAAATACTGCCATTTGTGGCAACATGGATGGACCTCAAGATAATCATGCTAAGCAAAATAAGGCAGACAGAGAAAGTTGAAAAGCACAGGACATCACTTATATGTGGGTAAAACCTAAAAGCAACAATGAACATGACAAACAGAGACTCATGGACATGGGCAAAGGGCTAGTGGTTACCAGAGGGTAGGGTGGGGGGTTGGGGAAGGTAGATGGGGTAAAAAGGGTCAAATATGTGGTGACATTAAAGAATTAAAAATTAATTAATTAATCAATTAATTATTAAATTGACCATTTTAACTTTATTTAAAGTATACAGCTCTGTGACATTAAGCATATTCGCGTTATTGTGGAAGCATCATCACAGTCCACCTCCAGAACTTTTTCATCTTCCCAAACTGAATCGCTACTCACTAAACAGTAATTCCCCACTCTCTCCTCCCAGGCCCTGGAAACCACGATTCTACTTTCTGTCTCTATGAAGTTGACCACTTTAGGTACCTCATGCAAGTGGAATCACACAGCAATTGTCCTTTTGTGACTATTATTTCACTTGGCATAATGTTCTGAAGATTCATCCACATTGTACCAGAATTTCTTTCCTTTTTAAGGCTAAATGTTGTTCCATTCTTTTTTATAAACAACTTTATTGAGGTATAATTTACATACCATAAAGTCCAGTGGTTTTAAGTATACAATGCAATAAGTTTTAGTAAACT
This sequence comes from Eonycteris spelaea, assembly GCA_003508835.1. NCBI lineage: Eukaryota > Metazoa > Chordata > Mammalia > Chiroptera > Pteropodidae > Eonycteris > Eonycteris spelaea. The sequence goes on along the minus strand of PUFA01000043.1, from coordinate 4,203,069 downwards.
TGTCAAGTTGTTCAATTATCGCAATCCAGTTTTAGAACATTATTATCATCTCAATAAGATCTCTCATGTCCATTTATAGTTAATCCTTGTCCCCACTGCCCTGTCTCACCTCAGACCTATGTAACTAGTAATCAATCTACTTCCTATTCCTAATAGAGTTGCCCTTTCTGGATAGTTCATATAAATGGAATCAATACATTAAGTAGTTAGTGTTTGGCTTCTTTCACTTACAGTAATGTTTTTGAGGTTCACCTGTGTTGCCATTTTACTCTTTTTAATTACTGATAAAATATTCCATAGTATGAATATATCAGATATTATTGATTCATTTACTGGTCCTTGGACATTTGGGTTGTTTCCACTCTTTAGCTGTTATGAGTAATGCTGTATGAACATTTATGTGCAAGTTTTTGTATGGACATATTTTCATTTCTCTTAGGTAAGTATGTAAGGATGAAATTGGTGATCCATATGACAAATTTATGGTTAACTTTTTAAGAAACTGTCAAACTGTTTTCCAAAGTGTCTGTATCATTAGAAGATTTTCTTTAGGGTAACCAAACAGATCTTACAAATGGGTTTGTTTTTTCTCTGTGACCCTTCCTAATGTAAAATATTCTGCTTCTTTCCTACGCTGACCCAGCTCGGCCAGAGAGCCAAGCAGTGGGAGTCGTGAATTAATTCCTCAAAGAGCTCTCATTTTCACACCCTTAACTCACAGCTGAGTTCACATTAAAATCAAACAACCTTGAAAGCTCAAAGGAACAGTGTTATGAAATGTCCTATGAAGCCTTGGACAATCACGGTGGTCATTTAGGGACCTCAGTGATCCCACTTGTTAGTGAAAGATTAAACCTAGATGATCTCTAATGTCCATTAACGACATCTCTGGAAATGTATGTGGATGATCCCTTGATGGGCTTTGAGATACGTCTTAGTTCAGACTGCCTGCGTGTAGGGAAGAGTTTGTCAACCGAGCAAATGCCAGGACTTTCCCCCAACTGTAAACCCGAAAACAGGAATGAGGAAACTATAGGTGAAAGAATGAGCATTCTCTCCCTAGAGCAGGTTGAATGAAGGGACACTCTGACTTTCTTACTACAGTGAACTGTCTGGCATTTCATCTGTAGTGGGCATTAATTAACATGTCCTCTGATTTGAGTGGATTTTGAAAAATCTTTACCTTCTGTCTAGAAGCAATGTATCATTCATTGGAACATTTTTATTTTAGTAACCATAACAGTTTTCTAGGGTTGCCATAGGAAAGTACCGAAAACTGGGTGGCTTAAAACAATAGAAATTTATTGTCTCAGTTCTGGAGGCTAGAAGTCTGAAAGCAAGGGCTGGGCTCTCTCTGACAGCTCTAGGGAAGAATGCTTCCTGTCTCTCTTCACTTGGCAATCCCTGGCATTCCTTGGCTAGGAGATGCATCACTTCTGTCACATGGCCTCGTCCTCCGTTGTGTCTTCACATTGTCTTCCCTCTGTGTACGTCTGTCTCTGAGTCAAAAATGTTCCCCTTTTATAAGGACACCAGTCATACTGGGTTAAAGATTATCTAATGACCTTACTTTAACTTGGTCACTTCTGTAAAGACCCTATTTCCAGATAAAGTCACATTCTGAGTACTGGGGGCTAGGGCTTTAATATATTTTGGGGGAAGGTAAGGGAATACAATTCAACTCATAACAGTAAGATTTTGAAAAAATGAGGTTTGCAATAATGTATCTGTATCCGAATGCACATCGAACTGTAATTATATTATAAAAAGGAAAAAAAAAGTGTTTTCTTTTTTTAACACCTGACATCTGAGCTCTTTAGTACTTGGGCCTAAAGAAAGATCATAACAATCTTGAACCCTTGGCCCTCAGGCCTATATAGTTTTAGATTCTGATGTTCTGCAGTTATTGAAATAATAACTTTCAGTTTAGAGGGAAAAAAATCCATTCAGTACTTGGAACGTGATGTTGTAAATTATTTAGAATGTTTCATCCTGTGGAGAACTGCCTAGGACTAAAGTCAAATGGGATGTTAGAAAAGGTTTTTTTAAAAAAAGGTTAGGACACAAGGATGCGATGCTGTAATCACAGGGCAGGGATTAACTGATAAGCTTGCTTGAATTTCCACACTTCAGAGAAGGAAAAGATAACTCTGGGTCGGCAACTGAAAGAGCGATTATCACTTGGGAAGAAAGACAGAGAGGAGTGGGGCTGTGTTTGCTTGCTGGACCAAACTCTAACTAGCTTACAGAGAAGATCACCTTCTAGCAGGACAGAAAGGACCCAGAAGGGATCCTCACAACAAATTTTCAAAAGACATTTTTCCTTTCCTTCTTACCCTCCCAATCTCTTCCATAGTGGTTTTAGGACCTCTGTGCAAATGCCGCTCAGGCAGGACTTGCACATGCCCATGGCTTCCAAGTGCTCCATTCTCTCTCATCTGCACTCACCCCCTCCCCTTGTTAAATGCTCTTTTTTTCCTGCTTGCATTCCTATCAAGCCCACCTTTCCCATTCCATTTGTCTTCCCATCTGATTTACTTCTTCCATGGGGTCCTTTAGAACTTCCAGCTATTATAAGCAAAGTAACTAAGACTTTAAGGTGGTCTCAAACACTCTCCACCTCGTATAATTAACTGAAAACTATACTTCCCTTGACAATACCTCCTCCCTGGCTATGTTCTCCAAGAGACTTCTCTTCATGCTCCTCTGGTTGCAAAAAGTCTAAAAGAGAAGGTTCACATTCTTTTTCTTCATGGCTTCCCCTAGATTCCCGTGTCCCCAACCCTTTACCTCTTCATATCATCTTTGCTCCTTCTTCACCATACTCCTCCAACCTCATTCATTTTTTTTCTGTGGCTCCAAACACCACACCTGGCAGGATAGCTTCATTCACTGGATAGCTACCACACACTTCAGACTCAGGATACCACAAATGAAGTCCTCTGACTTCCCTATTTCTACTAATAATACTATCGATGAAGCTACCAGTATCTGAGGCTAACGTCCTATTGGTCATCTTTGATTCCTTTCCCTCAGTAACAGCACCTACCTCAGAGTTTCTGTGAGGTTTAAATGAGAGAAGGCACATAAATCATCTGGCACACAAGGCCTGATACAAAGTAAGCGCTCCTTAATGTAAGCTCTTATTAGTGAATATCCTATTGCTCATAGTGAATCAGTAAGTAGCTGGTCCCCATATCTGCCTCTTCATGTCTTTCAAAACCATCCATTCAACAAGTATCATCCATTTGCCCTGTCATCTCTCTTACCCAGCCCCTTATCTCCCATCTGGACTAGAGATAGAAACTCTAAGCCAGTCTCCTTGCCTCCAATCTCTCTTCCCACTTCCTAATCCATCTGAGATATAAGATCTAGATGAAAAAACGACAACAACAACAACAACAACAACAACAACAACAACAACTTGGATAATGTCATTCAGCTGCTCAGAAATGTTAGCACTCTCCTGTTAGCTTACTTGGAAAGCAAGCCTTCAACGTCCAGTGTCACACTACATTCCAGCCTTGTCTCCAAAAACCACAGTCCAACCAGACTGGATATCAGATCTCTGAAAAAATCTTCTGTCTCTCCTATGCCCATTACTTGGTGAATGTTATTCTCTCAATCTGGAAAGTCCTTATTGCCCACAAATTAAAATATTTCTTACTGTCCTAAGCCCTCTACCCTCACAAAACCACTATTTGTTTTTATGTCTTTTAATTCCCTCTCGTAGAGCTTACATTTGGTCTCTCGCTCATCTTTCTTTTTTTCCCTGAGGTACCTTGCCCAGTGCTTCATAAGTAGAAGGCACTCAATAAATGTTTGTTGACTAAAATTGAACTTTTTTTCACTTTAAGGTGCAAGATGCCCCCCACCCTCTATTGAGGTCCATTCTCCAGCTTGGGAATGTATCACGTATGGGGTAAACTTTGGTCCAATCTTTATGATGTCTCGCCCCTCAAGTACTCCAGCTAGCATTTTCTCAGTACAGCCATGAGCCATTTAACAACGGGGATATGCTATGAAAAATGCATCGTTAGGTGATTTCATCCTTGTGTGAACACCATAGAAGGCCTACTACACACCCAGCTATGTGGTATATACTTTATCGTTCCTAGGTTACAAACCTGTATCGCATGTTACTATGCAAAACAACACGAGATTAAAATCAAGCATGAGAAAATGCTGCAATCAAATAGACACTAGATGAGGCATAACATGGCGTATTGTTTTACAGTAAACTTTTTTTTTATCCGTAGAAAGAGCACATTCTAAAATAATAAAAGAAAACTATCGTCTTGTAAATACATAAAGCATTAACATAGTCATTTATCATCATTATCAAGTATTATGTACACAATTACATGTGCCATACTGTGATACAAGTGGCAGCACAGTAAGTTTGTTTACACCAGTGTAAGCACAAACATGAGTAATGCATTGCCCTATAGTGTTATAACAGCTACGAGGTCACTAGACTACAGGCATTTTTTAGCTCCATTCTTTTTCTAGCATTGGGGCCTAAAGGTGGCTAATTTATTATAATTTCTCCTTTTCTAGTACATGCACAGGAAGCCTGATGGCTAATTGCTCAGGCACATGCACGCACACACACCTAGCCCCATTTCCAATAATGAGAAGCTCCGCAGAGGAAATTAATATGGGACCACTGTCATATAGCGGTCCGCTGTCGACTGAAATGTGGTCGTTATGTGGCACATGACTATGTAATTTAATACTGTACACTTCTTCACCTTACATTTTTGCCTTTCTAATTCTGAAGTGCTTTACCTTATCCACCCCCAAGCACTACCTTTCCCAGCCCTTGTCCTTATTTTCTGAAATGTCACTGCTCTCTTGTACAGTATGATGCCTCATGGACTAAAACCCTAAAGGGAATCGCTCCTCTTCAAGATGATCTGTATCAGGGAACTCGAGCCCTGCAGTTAAAGTTGTCATAAAAATGGACTGAAAAGCAGCTAGAGCCAGAATGCTATGTATACACAAACTGCACTGCATTGCAGGGTGCAATTTGGAAGTTCCAGAAGAATTGTTTATTAAAACTCATGAGCTTGCTGAGACTTCACTGAGGAGATAATACACTTAACGGTCTCTGGTAAAGCACTGCATAAGAAAATGGGCATTTTATGGGGATCTAAGTGAGTCATTTGAAGTATTTTTTTGATTCTTTTCATTAGGCAAGATGAAGCTATCTTTAAGGCCATGTTGCTGGCATAAAAACATGCTCATTGTATATATCAGCAACTACAGTACAATGCGTTTATTTTGTGTGAGCACAGCAAAACACTTCAGAAGGCTGCTCGTTTCACGGGACTGAATTAACCTTTCGGTTGCTGTCCCTCGCCACAGAACCACCAATCTTGTCACTAGCAAGACTTTGCTTTTTGTAAATGTTCTTTAGCCTGTTCATGTATTAAGGATAAATTAGGTAAAGAGAAGAAAATGAAGTGGGAAAGCGAGTGCCTCTGACGTGCTCATTCTGGCGAGGTGGGTATCCCCACTGGGACCTCACAGAGGAAGAGCTGAAATAGCCTGAATCACGGGAACCAGGAACCTCTCAAACACCCAGCTTTGTCCTTTCTCCTTTACTGCACTGAACTGCATGCTCCTCCTGATGTCATTTAAAAAAAAATTTTTTTTTTAAATTTTATTTCCCCAACGCAGATCTCTGTACTTATCCGCTTCTTGTTTTGGTAAATTAGTGAGCTGGACCCCTTGGCTTTGTTGGGTACTGATGAAACTTAACCAGAGTTTTCCTTCCATGTTTGATCAAATGGTTTCCCTCCCTTTGGAAAGAAAGAAAAGTGGGACCAGATTCCCAGTACTTGGAGAGGGCAGTATGAGAGAGTAAAATTGCTCATCAGTGGAGTTAGACAGCTCTGGGTTCCAATCTCAGCACTACCAGTGCTCAGCCGGATGGGCCCTGGCAAATTATGTGGCCCTCTGTACCTCAGTTACTTTTCCATAGGATGGGGATGATGTCCCTCTCCTGGGGTTGCTTGGCACAGGGTAGGTACTTAAAGAATGTTGGTCCCACTGCCATCTCTCTATACCCTCTATTCATACACAGTAGGAATTGAAGACATTGGAGCATGAGAAAGTACTATGTCCTATCTCCTTCTTCTTCTTCTTCTTCTTCTTTTTTTTTTTTTTTTTTTTTTTACATAAAATCATGTCTTCTCCCAGTCCTGCTCTGTCCCACCAGATCACAAGGAGAGCACAGGAAGTTAGAGGGAATCAGCTTTCCTCCTCTGAGTGCAGCGAAAGCTGACAGGCTCTTCTGGTGGGCTGAGGGCAGAGGATCCTAATCGGAATTACAATACACTGCTTCCCTGGGTATGGAGGGGCGGGCAGAGGGGACGTGTTTTTGGGGGGTCTTCTTCCTGTTCCATTCACCACATTCCCTCAACCCAGGCAGACACAAGGTTGTGACCTTGGCGCTGGCTCCAAGAGGAAGGGAGGAGACTGACTGGGTCGTAGGCTGCCATACCTTCGCTGAAAAGATTTTTAGCCCTGGGACTATCTCGAACTCGGTCTATCTCAATGAATGAGTCACTTAATGGAAACGGTGTAAACACAGGTGTAACATTTGGCCTGCGGAAGGCCTGGCAGTCCCGGCGTCGTGGAAGACAACTCTCTCCAGTCAACCCTTGCATTCCATATTCAGAAAACTAAAATTCAAAGAGATTAAGCAATGTGCCTGAGGCCTCGGATCAGTCCAGGGACTGAGCAGGACCTGGAATCAGCCTTTGGGATTCCCAGGCGGGCGCGGTCTGGCGCCACCCTCCCAAGGGCAACAGTAATTGACGATCATGGTGCCCACGCTGCTTTCGGGTCCCGTCTCGGCTCCTGGTCTCACCGTTCCACTCCCGACCCCTCGCCCTCTGTTCCCCCACTCCAGAACCGGTGCTTTACTCCCCCCCACTCCAAACCCCCTGTCCCCACTCTCCGCGCGCTCCCCGCTCCAGGGTCTCAAGAGCCGGGCGGATGAGAGGACACCTAGACCTGCAGCGTGGAAGGCAGCGAGCGCTGAAACTCGCCCGGGCAGGACCATGTAGAACCATCGTCGAGGAGGGTGGCAAATGGGGGCTCCACTGGGGGTCAGCCAGCGCCAAGTCTCGGGCTGGGGCGGAGCTTCGCCGTCGCGAGCGGGAGGGGGGACGTGGAGGAGGGGCCGGGTGTGGAGAGTTTGGAGGAATCGGGGCTGGGGAGCTGCGGCCGGACGGCCAGGGAGCTGGCGGCGCGCGGGGCTGAGGGCGCGCGGCGGCGGGGACTGCGGAGGTGCGGCGGGAGCCGGGCGCGCGGCGTCACCGGAGGCGGAGGAGGCGGAGCTGCGCTCGCAGCTGCGACCCGGCCGCCGGGCTCCTCAGACGACACCCGCCCGCAGCCGGGCACGGACCGCGCGCGCACACTCTCCAAACAATGCTCCGAGGCGCCCGGCGGGGCAGCTGGCGGCTCGGCGACAGACAGCGAGGCCGGGAGAGCGCGGCCCCGAGGTGAGCCCGCGACGCTTGCTCCAAATTCGGCCTCTTTTTGTTTGGCAAACGTGGCCGCAAAGAGGAGCTTTGGAGGAGCGCCGCGATTGCCCCGCCGGCGACCCGCTGTCGGCGTCGCCTGGGGTGACAGGCGACCCCTTGGGGAGGCTGGAGGGTCGGGACCGCGTGCGCCCGGGTCTGTGCCGGAGGGGGAGGCGCCGAGCCTAGAGGACCCAGGAGCTGAGGGGTGTTTTCGATTCATTTGGGAATCGCGCTCTTGAGAACGGGGAAAGTTTCCTTGGAGTTCCGAGAGGGGAAATTCGACTCTCCTGCTGCTGGTCTGGTTGGTCCCGCTGCTCCCTGCGCCCCGGGATCGCTAGCGTGGAGACGTCCTTTCCGCCGCCGCAGTGTTGTCAAAGGAGCGGAGAGGGAGAGGCCGCCCGGCTGCCCTGTCCAGGACACCGAGGGTGAGGGTTTGGGGGCCCAGGGTCGTAGGTTCCTCGTATGCGGCACGAGGTTAGATGCCAGCCTCGGGGTCTCCAGAGGGACTGATCTGATGCCTTTTTCCTGAGCCATGGCCGAGCCCTCTGAAAGGCTTGCGGTGAGCACGTTATTAATCTTTGCCTCTACTGCCCCCTCCCCAGCCGAACACACACACACACACACACACACACACACACACACACACACACACAATATAGAACCTGTCCACTTTTAGGTCCTGTGAATTGGGAATGGGGGAATGGAGGCAGGTCCGGCTAACTGTGTGTATGTCTCTCTCAGGTAAAGCCCAGCCAACAAGCACATGGCTTTGCAGAACTGATAGCAAAGCCCAAAGGTCTAGGGGCGAGGAGTTTTGCAATGTGTCCGGTCCAGAGTCAGGTTCAGGAGGCTTTATTGATCACTGGCCTGACTGATCAGTTAACAGCCCCTTCCATTTTTGAGACGGATAATTGACAGGAAACTTTGGGAGAATTCTGTAGTTATTTCCTTATGGTGTGGGGTCTTGCAGAATTCGATATCTTTCTTATTGATTTAGACTGTAGTAGATCTAACCCAGGAAACCACATTCCTATTGCTGAGATTGGACTACATAGCATTAAAGAGGAAAAAAAGAAAATAAAAAGTTGGGTGAATATCATGACTTACCTTCTGTGTGACTCTGTGTGTGTGTGTGTGTGTGTGTGTGTGTGTGTGTGTGTGTGTCCAGGTTGTCACTTTCTCCTCTCTGCCTGGGCAACTCCTTCCAGTGGATTGTTGAAATCCAGACCCTTTCCTTACATATTCTTTCCTGGTATTGCAGTCATTTAATTGTAATACATATAAATTTTATAGATGAGTGTTTTCTGATATTCTGTCACTTCAGGGAAAGGCATAAACAACTTTTGATGCAAGTATGAGAGGCAGTATTTGGCCAAAATATTAAAATTTATGGACCTGGCTAGTATTTTTTATATTCTTTTTAAAAGGAGGTGGGAGTGTATCTGACAGCTTCAGCCTTGCAAATTGTAGCCACAAATCTAGTGCAGAAAGTTTGCAGAGGCAAATATATATTTTATCATGACTTGGATCTGAAAGAATGCTGAGATCTATTTCTAATCTCACACTGCTGCCTCCCACAGAAATGGAGAAATTTGCATAATTCTGGGGGCTGCCTCCCCTCAGAGGTAAGGAATGTGGGCCGGGAAGGTGCCATTCCCTGGCTGCTAAGAGAGCTGGTGGGCGAAGCGTGGCTCCCAATTTGTGAACGCCCCTTGAGTTTTTCACCATCTTTTACTTAAAACAAAAAAGGGATCATCCCAGGCCCAGAACCTTTCTAGACAGACAGAACTGGAAAAGAATCTTTTCTAGCTTGACATGGTGGTAAATGCTGTTTGCTGTGACTGAGAAGCCAGTTTTAAGAGGATGCGGTGAGTCAATGATGATGAGAAGCCAGAGCTTCATTCTGTACCTTATTAAAGACTTCCCCTTAAAAGCCTTTGTGTCTCCGAACTGTCATGTTGGTGAAAGTTATGCCCGCTGTCAGAGAATTTCAGAGCCTCAAATGGGAGTGAACTGAGTGCTCATAAATGAGTGAGGGATTCTGAAAGACACTTACTGCATATGTTAGTGATCCAGGGCTGACCAAAAGTCCCAGGGCTGGAGTGGGCCATCGACTACAAAGGGCGGGGGGAGGGGGGGTCTTTGGCAACCATGGCACATGTGAGGAAATGAGATGTGGCCACCCCAAACTGCTTCTTTGTGAATCTGTGGTAGCCTTGGGGAAGTGGTTGGATGCCCACCTCCTCAGGTAGTCCAGCCTTATGAGGAGCTGCAGGAGTGGAAGGTGCCCACACAGAACTGGTCCAAGCTCTCTTTCTCTCGTCTATGGCGGAGCATGGGGGAGCCTCTGCCTGAGGTTCAGGGGAAGCCTGTTTTTTCGGTAACTGGAAAAGCAGCCTTTATCAGCAACCTGCGAGGACCTACACTCCACCTGGGGGAGGGATGTGGAGACTAGCCTTACTCAATACCAAAATGCTTTCCTCCACTTTTTCCCCTTTCCAGAATTTAGCAGCAGAGCTTAAGCTCTCTGTGGCCTAAGATTGTAGGAGAAAGAAAAAAATTGCTGCTATCCTCCTCTGTTTGTAAAAGCTTAGTGACCTCTTCTGGGGAAGTTGGCAAAGGTTGACCCTGCTACTTGGGAGTATTTAGGGAGAAGAACCTAACCGGCAATCATCTTAACTAGAGGGATGTATACAGTCCTAATAGCAGTTACTGACAGGAAGATTTTGTCTTTTATTTCACTGTTCATTTACCTTACAGATACAGCGGGCTTCAGGGTTAACTTTGGAGAGAAGGGAGGCAAATTTAGCTTCAGCACTTGTTGAATAAGCACCCCTATCTGTGAGTGTGGGGGATCCGAAAGATAGCACTTCCCACAAAGATTCCGGAATGATCTTTGGAGCACCTGGCTCATTCTACCTGGTTAGTCTTGTTGATAGTTTCGAGAGTATCAACCTCAAAGTAAATTCTCACGGGAAGAAAGTGGAGAGCAAACCCTAGGGCAAAATCCTCCCTGTTTAATGAGAATCTTTTCACCTTAGGTCCTTAAGGACCCTTTTCTGGTGAACACTCTCCTTATAAGGAGCCAGGTTATTTAAATAAGGAAAGAAGAGCAAAGAGCAGCAAACTGATAGTGGCAGAGGGCTCAGTATAATGAATCACGGTGCCGGTGCCGTGAGTTGCTACCACCGACCGAACTGACTTCACTTTCCAGAAACACCAAACTCTCTGTGTCTGTGGACAGGTCTTAGTGTACGTGGTTGCCATTGTTTTCCCATCCATATAAAGGGGATGAAGGAAGCTACCTGACAAGGTGTTCTTCGGGTTCACTGGTGAATTTACTAAGTTCTGTGATGAAAACTCTGCTTTCAGTTTTACTCTCAGAGGCAGCTAACTCTTTCCTCCAGCTGACCGCCTTACTTCCAGAGTTATCATAAGGAAAGTAACTCCGTGACCCTCTCTTGTACCCTAGCCTGCCACCCCTAGGCCACAGCAATGTGGTGCTCCTGCATTTGCCTTTCTGTTTTCCCCTTGGCTGAAGCCCCAGCTTTGCCACCTCACTGAGCACTGGGTTGAATGATGTATATGAAGCAGGCGGAGGGAGGCAAATTCCCAGGATGCCAGACCTCCCGACAAGGGTCCCCTGGGGGCAGACCAGCACGCATCTCTCACTTTTCTCACCCCCTTCATCATTTGCCAGGTCAAAAGAATGCATTACAGCGCTAATTTCAGAGCCCAGGCTTGCCTTCTTCCCAACCCCCCACCATAGTTCTTCGTTAAAAATTGTGGCTTATCCTCCAGAAGCCATCACTTTTATTTGCTGTATTACTCTTTAGTTCTTGTTCCTCTGGCACAGAGTCCCTAGCTCAAGACCCCTAGTGGCAGGGAATGCATGGATGAGATAAGGCTTCTCATCTTTGCAGTTTCTTCCTGTCAGCTGCCCCCAAACCTCCCAGTGCTCAGGATTTTCAGGGACTGAAATGTCTTTTATCCTATCTACTCACATAACAGTTGTATTTCGTTTTTACGGCTTCTGATAAGGCCACGACATGAGAGAGCGGCTAAAAGCCTTATGAGAAATGGATGAAGGCCTCGTAATAAACGGAACATTAATCTTTACCTTTTTCTCCCTTTTTTCTACTTCCTCCCCCTTCTATTCCCCAAATAATCAGACTCTAATTGATAATGCTCGTGCCTTCTGGCAGGGAGCGCTCTGATCAGGCAAGTGTTCTGTCCTTTTAGGAAGCCGCTCTGTGACCCACATCTTCCTCCCACGAGACCACACCAGAGAGCCGGCTGCAAGATGAACAAGCACCCTGTCCACCTAAGATGTACCAGGCCATCCGACTAAACCCCGAGAGCCCAAAAATGTCTGCGTGCAGTGACTTTGTGGAGCACATCTGGAAGCCCGGGTCCTGTAAGAACTGCTTCTGCCTGCGGAGCGACCACCAGTTGTCACCTGGCCATCACCAGTCCAGAGCAGGCAGCCTGCCCCCGCCTCCTCGCCTGTCACCTAGGCCTGAGTACTGCCGCCTGGAAGATGAAGGTGTGAACAGCTCGCCTTACTCCAAGCCCACCATCGCTGTTAAGCCTACCATGCTGAGCTCTGATGCCTCTGATGTGTGGACAGAGGCGAATATGAATGCGGATGTCTCAAAGGTGAGTCTGACTAACCCTTGTGGTATTTTTACAGGGGCTGCTCCTGTTGTAACACTTGGTGACTGGCTGGCTGCCAGGGAGGGCTGCTAGATCAAGACTTCTGCAGGGCGGCTGCCTGTCAGCTTGCCCCAACACCACTCCTTCCTTACGGCTGCCCTCCTTTCTATCTGTTCCTTTAGGTTAAGAACTAGTAATCCAGTCCCTTGAACTTATTTGGAGACTCTATTAATTATCCGTTTGGGTAAATATAAGTGCACACAAAGTGAAGCTTTTTCAAAAAAGCTTTTAAAGATTTTTTTAATCAATAATTTTAAATGCATACATAAGTAACAATCTTACATGATGAATTCTGTGCATCCACCACCCTTCAACATGCATGTCACCAATCATCAACTCATAACAATCTTGTTTCATCTCTAATCCCCAACCTCTCTTCCCCATGATTTTAAAGCACACCCAGACATAGCATTTTAGTACATCTTTAAAAAATAAAGTCTTTAAAAAATATATAACCATAATACCATTAGTACATGTAAAATATTGGCAATAATTCTTTGATATCATCCAGTTCCTAGCTAGTGTTTGTATTTCCAACTGTGAAGCTTAGATTTTACCAGCTTTGGCCTAAGATCACTAAAACCAGTTACATCCCTAGAGAGTAGATCATTCTGCTCATCCCACAGGTAATGCTTACAAAAGCATAATTATTTAGAGGGTATGGAGAGCCTGCTGCCTCCAGACATGTCTGTGAAGCTTGTGTCTAAGACATATTCTGAGAACTGCTTGCCACTTGTTTGACCTCTTTGCCTGTTCTGGTTTTCCCAAACCATCATAGAGAGTGGAACAGGAAGAATGTGTGAGCTTATGTTAACTCAGAGGTCAGTGTTAAGTCGGGAGGTTTAATTGAAGAAGACTTCTGGGGCTTGCCCCGAGCTTCTTGTCCCCACAAGGCTGCTCCGTTTTGGGTAAGCTGGTTACATCCGTTCACCAGGCCATTCGTGCTACCTTCAGCCTTTACAGACATAAGCCAGGGACTCTCAGTTCAGAATCATTTGGGAAAGGAGCCAGATGCAGGTCCTACTCTGAGGCTGCTTCTAAAAGTGGGAGTAGGGGGAGACAGATGGGGAGGAGGATGTGAGTTCAGTGATCAGAATGACCAATTCACACCTGTCTCATAGTTCTAGCCCAGCCACTTATGTGGCCTCAGGCTGAGGTCACTGCCTGTAACTGGGAGAAAGAGTTCTTCGTGTGGCCCAGCTCAGAAAGTACCCTTCATCCTCCTGCCCCTGCCCCCGTCACCCACCCAAGTATTGTAAAAAAGCCTTGTGACTTTGGTTTCTTCGGGAATGCACTGTGACACGGTCATCTAAGGACTAACGAACACAAAACAAAAATTAAACAAATCCCAAAACTCAATTTTCAAAGCCCGTAGGAGAACTTGTCTCATCTGGCAGTTTCGAGGGAGAAGGCAAAATGTTCTTTTTGAGAATGAGTTTTCCCTGCTTTACAGATCTAAGCCAAAAGAATGGCAGACCAGGGTGGGAAGGGCAGCTAGTGTCTGGGAAGACCGGATGGCTCCATGGGGGCCGCAGCAGTGATGACAGGGCCGTGGGGGAGATCAGAAGGTAGGCGTGCTGCACAGCTGCTCCGCTGCACACAGAGGACAGTGTGCAATGTCACGGCACTTCCCTCCCGCTTTTTCTCTCTCCCTTTTTTCTCCGACAAGGTCTAATGTGAGCCTTTCACCTTGGGTCTGTGTAGGTCATTTGGAGACGGCCCCCCGGCAAGCTCCCCCTCCCGAAGCAGGAAGACGTGCCGGTGGTTTACCTGGGCAGTTTCCGTGGCATCCAGAAGCCAGCCGGGCCATCTGCCTCTGCAGATGTCCACCCTCACTGCCCGCCGGCGTATGCCGTGGTCGGCCTGCACAGCCTAGAGGCCCGTGGGGAGCACAACACCGCCTTCCACCCAGCGAGTTTCCCTGATGAGAAGGCCGGGCGAGAAAATAAACCCGTGTTTTCCTACCAAGAGCTGAACTCCACTCCGGAGAGCTTCCACCAGAAACTGGCTGCCTTTGGCGGGAAGACATCTGGCTGCCACAAGGGCCCTGGGCCCTACCCCTCTCCTCTGCCCCCGCGGGAGTCTCTGCCCGCGGAGGATGACAGCGGTCCAAGGCGCTCGCCCTCAGGGGACAGTGAGGGGGGAGAATATTGCTCCCTCCTGGACTGTCGCCCCGGGAGCCCAGGCGCCGAGGACACTCCACAGGCTGAGGGTCCCCGGCACAGACGTGGCGGCGAGGGCCGCTCGCCAGCCGAGGAGGAGAAGCGGGTTTCGAGCTTTCCGAGGGAATGCTGTAGCCAGGGCCTGACGGAGAACTCACCCCACCTGGGCCCCAAGCAGCTGTCCCTTACCTCAGAGGCTGCCAGTTCTTCAGACGGCCTCTCGTGTGGGAGTGCCAGCAGCGGCACCAGCAGCCCCTTCGCCTCCCATCTCGAGAGCGATTATTGCTCCCTTATGAAGGAACCTGTGCTGGGGAAGCAACAGGACTCTGGCTGCCACGTGGTGACCTCCAGCAGGTGCCTTGGGCTGACCGGGGAGCCCCAGCCGACAGCCCACTCCAGAGAGCCTGTGCAACCTGAACCCATCTATGCCGAGAGCACCAAGAGGAAGAAGGCAGTTCCAGCACCTTCCAGGCCACAGGCAGCGGCTGCTCAGGGCCAGGTCCGGACTGCTAACGCATGGGCTCAGAAAACAACATCTGGCTGGGGCCGAGACAGGGAAGGCCCAGATATGGCCCCCAAGGTGGCAGCCACCATCACAGTCATGGCGGCCCACCCAGAAGAGGACCACCGGACAATCTACCTGAGCAGCCCCGACTCCGCGGTGGGAGTGCAGTGGCCACGCCGGCCTGTGAGCCAGGACTCTGAGGCCGGCGACGAGGAGACTTCCGATGGGCAGGGAATGAGCTCCAGGGAAGGCCATCGTCACGATGCCAGTGAACACATGCCCAAGGGGAGGCCTGCCATTCCTCCCAAGCTGTCCAGGAGTAGTCCTGGAGGGTCTCCGGTGTCACCATCTGCCTCCCCGCTGTCTGACGTCAATGAGGGGAGCTCCGGGGGTGGCACTGGGCCCCAGCCTTCATCCAGGGGCCCCGCGGACCCCGCTCCTTCCTGCCGGGCCAATGGTGTCACTGACCGTGACTCTGTCAAGTGTCCAGTGCCAGCCAGTACCGCCTCAGCCTTAGACCAGAGGCGGCCCCGGTACCATACTGGGGCCTGGAGTCGTCAGTGCCGGATAGAGGAAGAGGAGGAGGTGGAGCAGGACTTGCTGAGTCAAGGCTGGGGAAGAGAGACGGAAAATGGCACCACGGACCCCTCGAACTCCTCTACCTGGCACCGTCTCTGCCCCACAGATGGCTCCTCAGGGCAGAACAACAAAGCCATTACTGGGATGAGCAAATCTGCTTCCTTCGCTTTTGAGTTCCCTAAGGACAGAAGTGGGATGGAGGCCTTCTCACCTCCTCCGCCACCTCCGAAGTCGCGGTGAGTACGAGTGTCTGTGTATGTGTGACTCGGGCCGGCCTGGCAGGACACAGGGCTCCTCCAGAAACCTTGGCCTTTGCCACTGGTACTGAAGGCCTGCAGGCCCAGGCTCTGAGCCCCGCGCCCCAGCACCAGTGCCTGCCCAGAGGCCCTGGTACCTTTCTGTACATTTCCGAGAGTTGTTGCTCATGCTTGTGTGCCATAAGCAAACCTACAAGCAGTGCCCTGCGTGAGATTGGTTCTTTGGCACAAAACTTTCCAAGAAGCCCTGCCAAGCTGTCGCTCTTTCCTGGTGCCTGTAATTGTATGCTCTGGCACTCTTTTTTCCCCCATCTCTCAGAAGTATCTTCAGTAGGCTTTTTCAAGGAAACACAGAAATTCTCCACTTAAATTAAACATGCAAAAAGAAGGAGGCTATGCTCCAGAATTTGGAGAGGCAAAGAGATTGGGAGGCAAAGGGGCAATGCCAAATGTGAACTCCAGAAACTGTTACCTTGGTGGCGATTAGTCCTTGGGCCCAAAAGCAAAATAGTAGAAGCAAGCCTCTGCACGTGGTTTTGTAACTCTCGGATGTGGGTTTCGAAAGGAAAAAAAAAAAGTAGTTTTATTTTAGAATACTGAAATTCACAGCTTTCTCCACCACTTCACTGCTATCCCCTGCCAGTTTAAAGTACCTTTCAAAGGCCCAAACATAAATGCTTTTTTATTAAGGAATTTAAATTCTGAAAAAAAAATTTTTTTTTTCCTCTATTAAAGCAAAACGATTCCTGTCAGGGAAAGGAAGGAGAAACCTGCTGTTTTTCAAAAAATGATAGCCTTTCTGAACAGGCTCTCCAGTCCTGTCGTTTCCAGCGTTTCTGTTTTCAGCCTGTGTGCTGCCTGCCGGGCTGATGTCAGAAGCAGGGAATTGAGCACAGAGAGAAGCAGCTGTGACACTTGACTTTGAACATTAAGGTATCAGAGGCTGTGAGGCCCTCTAACGTGGACTTTCTTCATGACCACGACGTTATTCTGGTATTGCATCGACCAGCTGCCATGCAGAGTAGAATCCTCCAGATCCTCACGGGGTAGCAGACTCTCTCTGGCTACAGTTTTAACTACCTGAGTGAATAAGAAGAGCTCCCACGTGTATGGCACTTAACTCTGGGCCAGGCACAGATCTAAGAGTTAGACGTATTTACTCATTGGATCCTCAGAACAGCCCTAGGAGGTAGGAATTATCATCCCCAATTTGCAGATGACAAAACCGATAGAGCTGAAGTAACCTGCTGAGGTTATACAGCTGTACGTGGCAGTCAGGCTTGAAAGTCAGTGCCCCCAAACACAGAGGGTGCATCAGCAGGCACAGGAAGTGAGCGGGGCACGAGAGTCAAAGGTGCACATGGTATCTGTCTGCCGCAGGCCTAGGTAGGTTAGTGAGAAACACAGGCTTCGGCATTAAAAAATCAAGCCTATATTGTTACCTGTATCACTGACGGGCTTAGTCGATCTTGAACAAGCCTCTCACTGTAACGAGGCTCCAAGTTACCTCTCTCTAAAATGGACAATAACCATACTTTTATAACGACACATTATGAAAGGCTCACATGACATGAACAGAATCCAACGCTGAGGTTAGTTATTATGTAGGCAAAAGCCGTTGACTGTGGCAGGGACACCCACATTTTGTAGGAACAAGCCTGGCCCAATCCCAGAAACACCACCTGAGCCTTGGATAAAGAACTAAAACTTTCTCATTTAAGAGTCATAGGGCTTGAGGAAACCCCAGTCACCATAGTAATGTCTTAAAAAAAAAAAAAATTCAACCAAGTAAAGTTAAAGATTTAATTGGTCTTATTAAATGATTCATGAATTGGGCAGCATCCCATCCAGTAACTGGAAAGTTATTCCAGGAGCTGTACAAAATGGAAGGCTTTTTATAGGCAGAAACAGGGTGGGACAAGGCAGGCAAGGGAAAGCAGGGGGTCTTATCAGGCAGATTACCTCACTAGGGTTGGCCAGGAAATTCCAGACTGGTCTAAAATTCTGTTCCTGGGAAAGGCTGACACGGCAGTTATACTAGGTATTAAATCTCGGAGCTTAGCAGAAGTGACTCCGCTTGGAGCCTATTGTTTCTTTTTAACAGTTTCCCACTTTTGATCAAACCCACAGCCTAACTGAGAGATGTCGTCAAAATTTAAGGCATTAGTGCCACTCTCAGCTACCACTCTATAGTTTTTTGAAACTTTTGTTGGTCCTGCTTTTTTGCTGAATCTCTGTGGTACTCACAGGTTACCACTTCTGGTTTTTTAGTTGGTCATTCTCTGTGTTTCTTTTTCGACATTCCAATGTTAGAGAGATTATTTGCTTGGTGATGATTAGTGCCGGTGAACATCGTTCAAAGCTTTTGAGAGAATACAGTGCACCAGAGAGATTACTGTGATAACTACAAACAGAATAATTCCTCATGTTTGGAGCGCACTTTGAAGCCAAGGTCCCTGAGCCCTAAAACAGTCAAAGAAAGACCCTGTTGAAGGAGTCACCCTTTTAAGACAAGTGGCTTGCTCAGTGATCTTTTGTTGCTAAGTTTCAGGTTCCCCAGAAGTGTAAATTCGGGTATAGCAGACAGTGTTGGCCACAGCACAGACACTTCCTTGCTCAGCTAAAAAATAATCCTGTTATCACGAACAACTTTGGCCAGAGAGTTTAAGGATTTTTGCTGTGCAGCTATTGCTTTAACAGCGAATTCCTGCAATATTTTCAAGGGCTTCAGAGAAGTTCCTGGTTATAGCCTCATTGGTATTCATTCTTAACCACGGAAGAAGAGATCTGTCGAAGGGAGCTAATTTTGAATTATGAATGCTTCCTGGTAGGTCCCTTCTAGAACAGTTAGGGGCAGAGTTAGATAACCTAATAAGCATTTTCCAGCTATTCTCTAGCCATCCAGGCATTCATAGACGAAGGAGAACGATAACTACTACAGATAAAGGTCAATCCTGTCAGGAACAAACCACGTCCACTAAGGTAGAATTGCCAATGGAGTCATTCGCTGGAGTTGTTGCTTTTGGCTCTTCAAGCCAGGGGTCAGTTAAGTTTCCTCCTAGCCTGAAATAAATTTTTTTTTCTAAGTTTCAGAGGTTACCCCTCTTAGCAGTGGCCTGGGAGATACAGGTGATGGCATTATTTTTTTACTTTGGCCAATGCCAGAGTAAAGGAAAGAAAGAAAAGAAAGAAGGGTTTCATGTTTAGCTAAAGTAGGAAGTGGCATCTTGGGCAGAAACAGTCTACGTCAACATCGGCTACTTCTCTTCCTAGTCCCGTATTTGCATGAAAATCATAGTCATCCTCCTCAGTTCATTCAACCCATGTTATTATTAATTCTTGCCCTTTTCGAATCAGCTTTTTCTTTTCTTCCTTTTATTAGTTTTGGAAATTCCAAGTCAGCTCTGCTCCACAATCTCAAAGGTATCAGGAAGCTGCCCTTGAAAGTCCCCTCCATGAATCTCCTTGTAGATAAAGCATGTTGCAGGAACACTTTGGTGAAGCATCAGAGTAAAACAGTAATTGTAAAAGACAAAAGACTTAAAAATGCCCATCATTGAAGATCTGATGAAAGTTCATTGTCATGGCATTGATAAGGAAATTTGGTCATTCCTGTAACATGCAACATTTTATAACATTATACCAGAACATACCAGACTTTAGGAATTGCATGTAATTTCTAGAACACCATAACATATATTTACACTAACATGACATAAATAAAGCTTAGTATTACTTCTTATTTGACAGTAATTTTTGTATCATATCAGATGAGCCTAATTAGTTTAACATCTCCTCCTTTTTTTTGAGAAAAGAGAACAAATCTTCTAAGATGTTCTAGGAGCACCCTAGAAAATCCCAAAGTTAGTTCAAAGTCAGAAAGACTTTATTTAAAACTTGATTTGGGGAAGTTTGTTAAAAATATCAAAAGATTTTAAAATATTCAGTCAAATAGGATCATAGGTTACCATGAAACAACACATAGTTAACCATTCAACCAAAATGACATTTAAAGATGTCACAGGCGAATATAGAAGGTTACATAGTTCTGAGCAAAATTCAGCTCTTTTAATATCAAGAAGACTAGTTTTACCAAAAACACATATTCTGCTCTCCTTGCATACAGAGTTGTTGCCTTTATTATTTCTAGTAACTTTAATTACGTATTAGAATTCTTAACCCTTAAAAACCTTTAATTTCTTGTGAAAACTAAGAAGTAAGCAATTATGGACTGTCTTTTACATTAACATTTTGTGATTAGTAGACTTATAAATACTTATTGTAATTTCTAGAAATGTTCTTTTCCGCAGAAAACTTCTCAGCATGACACAAAATAAGTTCATATTAGACCCAAATATCTTTAATTTCTCTCTAAAAGGAAACCAAAAGTGGACAAAAGACAATGTTCGGTAATCAATATTTCAGTATTTTACCTTATTTGGAAATGATCTAGATATTTAGTAAATTTCCATTTTTTAGCTTAAACTTAGCAAAACTTTAAGGTTTCAGGTTACTGAAAAGATTTGAGGAAATTATTTTTAAAATTTACCGAAAACTTTTTATCTTGTTTATATTTGTTTAATTTACTTGCCCTTAACAATTTTGTTTAGATTACTTATAAAATTTTCCAAAATGGTAAAATGTTGGAAGGTCTTTGAGGGACATACAAGGTTTACTTCACGTAATGTCTTCACGTGAGCCTTCCTTTAAGGGTCCTGTTTCTAAGGATTAGCCTCACCTTCGAAAAAAGATAAGGGGTCTCATGTATTACGTTCACTCTGAACTCTAGAGAAAGGGATCATTTCATTCAGGGCAGTACTACTTTTTAACTTAGATCCACTGCTTTCTACGGCCACTATGGAAGAACAGAAAATGATTTTCTGGTTTGCCTATGGTTCTGTTATACAAAACTGACTCTCACTTGGAGGGAAAAAAATAGATGTTGAGAATGCCTTGGCTTTCCTGTGGTCTTGTTTTGCATGTTTGGCATCGCTTACCTGTTTGAGATATCGTCCTCTGTAAACTCCCATTAGAGTTTCTGAGAGATCTCTCGCTATAGTGCCACGTAGGATGAAGGCTCTCAGTGCGCATTCAGTGTGCTGACAGAGCTTGAGTGGTGTCCAAGCGTGTGCCCAGCCCACCTCATGGCAGAGGAGGAAGAGTCTGGGGAAAATTCTGTACCTGCTGTTGCCAGTGCAACCTCTTGCACACCCAAGCTCACACTGCCTTAGACCGATGGACCCCACCAAGTTTCGGGGTCACCCCTGCTCCGATTTAGGGCAGAGTTAGAAGGTGAGAGGTGACTAGTACTTTGGTTAGGAAACTAAAAACTTCAAGAAAGAAGTATGGACTTCTTTGTAAATGTCATGGTCAAGACTTAAGGCAATTTAATGGAAGCAGCAGTGCCTGGGGAAATAGTTAAGATGCAAAAGACTCAAATTTATTTCTGCCTTGTATTTCTTTGCAAATACAAATCTGGTTTTAAATGACTTAGGGCTTTTGAGTGGCAAGGTCAGTTGAGGGAGAGTCATCTGATTAGTACAGACAAACATTTCACAATGAATCCCCAAAGTAGGAAGATAGGACTGAACTGGGAGGTGGAATTAGTGGAAGACAAGTGAATGAGAAATAAGACAAGTTTGTACGGTTTCAGTTTCAAACAGTCTGGCCCTCATGAGACAGATCAAAAAAAGCAAAGTTTCCCTGAGAAAGTAAGAGATGTCTCTGTTTTGTAGTCATCACTCATGCTAATTGTAACTTTCGGCCACCACTTAACTACATTCTCCCCCTCTGTGGGGATTCTTGGGACTAGAGACGGAGCCTGGCATTGGGCTTTCGGTCTTTTTCATTTTCCCTTCCCATGTTGCTTCTTAGCAGGCAGGTGGTGACAGTGTCACAGATGCAGCTTCCTCCTGTCCACAGAAATAGCCACTATGCTAATTAGAGGAATCAAAACAACTTAATTGTGTGGTCTCTCAGGAACATGGTCTCCCAGCATGAGCCCTGAGGATGGGAGCAGAATGAACGAGATGTGTATTTGCCTCTAGACCCCATATCCAATCCTATTAAAGCTTTATTCTGGAGGCACTTTCCACTGTGGTGGATTACAGAGGGATGACAGCAGTTTATTAGGAAATCCCAGTCTTGATGCATAATGGGCTTTTCCATGCAGCATTTTGAAAGTCCGGCTTTGTGTTAGAAAGCACTATATGTACTTAGAGACTCTTCCCTGGGTATGTTTAGCCTTTTGGACAAAACTGAAATAAGTCAGAGAAGGTTGAGTTGGCCCAGAGAAGAATGAATACTGGAAATACTTCATGGGGAGGATCCCTCTCCCCCGCCCGCCGCCATAACAGAATTTGGCAAACAGAACAAAGTACATGTATCAATAATGCAAATTTATATTCTGTTTCATGCCAGGAGCAAATTAATAGTTGACCTTTTCCCATGAGTTTGTGGTAGAGCCTGAAAACATTGGATATCTCATGATGCCACAGCACTGAGAATTAAAATTAATAGCTACCTTTTTATTCTGCAAGTTTTTAAAAAGTCACTGAGTTGAACAGTAGTCTATATAAAATATTTACGACATTCTCCCCATTTTTGAACATGTATCCATGGCTAAGGCTATGGATTAGAGATTCTTTAATTCATCAATATCTACTAATTGCCCACTTTCTGCTACACTCTATGCAAGATGCTAAAAAGCCAGTGACTGCCCTTTAAGGCCCCTGAGGGTTGGTGTGATTAAATTAGCAGATGTGGAATATGACCAACAAAGGCTCACCCTGCTTTGATTCCCTTTGATGAGACCGGTTATCGTAGCATCTGGATTCTCACCACATTCTCTGTTCTGTTCAGTATCATTGCTCAGCTTGATGCCCAGGAGTATTCCTTCCTTTAACTATCTTTTGACCTGATCCAAGATCAAGATCAAGCTTAGTACAGGCATATAGATAACCATTTACTAAAGAAAAAAAAAGAGCCAGATGCCCCTTAAAGAGAAAGAGCATGTTTAGCCGTCTGTAATTCCGTAATATCCTGTTTGGTGCCTGGCACAAAGTAGATGCTCAAGAAACTTTTGTTAAATAGACAATTGTAGGCAGAGACCAGTCTGTTTATTTCGATTTTTAAAAATCACCTGAGTCTATGCACATCAAGATGTCGAAGAAAGTAACAATAGCCTTAAATATTTGTATCAAAGTTTCTTTCTGAAACCCAGGTCTCCACAATGCTCCACAGCTCTCTGTTCATTCCTTTGTTTTGGTGGTTAACACAGTGTGTCCTGCATCGTATTAAATTGGATCCATGGTTGTTTCTCTGGAAGAATTTGTAAACCCCTTGGTGAACAGGGTCTGTGTTTCATACATTTTTCTTTTGACTTTCCCATAGGATATCTTAGCACCGTGCATGGTTTACAGTATCAATAAAGGATTACTGAATTAGAAAAAAAAAAGTTAAGAATGAACTACAGATTTTTCACTGGATACGCTATTGTCATTCTGTGGCTACCCTTACTCAGTGGAACATTGTCACTTTGTGTTAAAGAAGCCGAGGTTAATAATTATTAATGCTTCAAATTGGGCAAACTCCATTTGGGCACAGTGCATCCTTTCAGGGATTAATTACTTCCTAATGATTGTACATTTCACTTTTGCTACTGGGCTTCCGTACTCTGCCTTCTTTTTTTTTTTTTTTTTTTTTAAAGCTGAGCAGGTGTGTGGAGCCAGCCCTCTCTTGACACAGAATGTTCCCTTCAGGTAGTAATCACCTAAGGATGTTTCCCCCCGCCCCACCCCACCACCCCCAGTGAGTTGCAAGGAATTCAAGGGTGTGGTTTTGCTTCTCCGAGAATGGATTTTCCATGTTTTTGAGGCAGGTTGGAAAACATGTGCAGGGGCCATGTGATCAAACCCCTTTCGTCCATCGGGTGATCAGAGGGACTTGTTCCTAGAATGGCCAGCCTACTTTTGGGGTTTGGAACTCACCAATTGGTGAGAAAGCTTCTCTATTTGTGGCACAAGTAATCTGTTTCTGTTTTGGGATCGTTGTTGTGCTCGTGAGAAGACTGGCGTTTTCTTTCTGTCAGGGTTGATAGACCAACTACAAAGAATATTCAGCAACCCTTTGTGCAGCTAGTGACTTTCAGAGCTTAAGATCAGAGTCTTCATCCTCTGTGCTGAAATTGCTCATTATTTCTTTATTGACTTGTGGGCAGACTCTCTAAAAATGTTGGGCATTAAGGGTGTTCATGTGGTTTTCATACAAATCTGTAAAATTCCCTGCTTCAATTACGCTTTTATTTAATGCCCTGGACGGCTTTTTCTCCTTGCTTCTTTAAAAGGCTGACTTATGTAAACAACTGTTCTTTAGTGAGGGAGAAGTGGAACTTCCAAATCAAAAGTTACTTTAAAAAAGTCCTTCCCTTTTTACTCAGATATTTTACTGTCCAGCTAATTTTAGTACCTAGCACTATCAAATGATCCCCCTGACTTCCTGGTGGTTTTGGTTTTTAGCCATTTCATGCCAACTAATGCACGTGCCATAAAAACTTTCCTAAAGTCTAAAGCTTAGGCAGATAATGGACGGTGTTACCATTGTGTGCTCCTGAATTGTAGAAAGCACTTAAGAATGTCTTCTGCTCTTCAGAAGTTCCATGCTACAGTCAAAGTGAATAAAAATACAGCTACGTTGGACGAATGCAAGAATAGTTGAGATAAATTGACATTATTAAGTAATACGATCTTGAAGATTAGGAAGAAATGGAAGAAGAGTCTTTGGAAATTTAAAATCAGTAGGGATGTCACTTAAAGTAATTCTTACTGATACATGCAGATCAAAAGTAAGATTTTGTGACTGCATATTCCTGAACGATGAGGGCGGTTAGGTTACCTCCTCCACACCAATTCCAGTCAGTTGGAGTGGCAATCTGGAGCTCCATGTGGAAAACTGTGAGGCCCTGTGCCAAGTGCAGGAAAGCTTGCCGCGATCAGTCAGTACTGTGTGCAGGTTATGCAAGAGTGGAGTGCAAACACCTGTGCTGGCTATTTGCCAACAGCTTTAGAATAGAAAGTTTATCATCTATAATGCAAAATCATCGGTGATGGTTAATGACTGGCTCTCTATACTAATTTAAGAGGGAATCTGGGGTCTGTCCAGCCCAGGTGGCCCTCAGCAAAGTGTTTGGCAGAAGATGATTATTCTCTTTGATTACAGCTTCAAATTTCAGACTGTAATGCCAAAATGTTTTATTTCCTCTTAATAAGGAATATGAATATTTCATGAATTTTAATGGGTGATTATGAATATTTTATGAAGTTTTGGAACTCAGTAGCCTAGTAAATAACAGTTACTAGTAAATAACAGTCTATTATCCATTATTTAAGTCTTATTTCTCTTTAGTAAGACTTTAAATTTACTTCTTCAGTCCTTCAATCTTGTAAATAATGCATGTTCACTTAACCTTACCCTCTTTGGCTTCTAGCACTGCCTTTTTATGCCCAAATTGCCTGTACAGATTGGGGGGAGGGAGTAAGGGGCAGGAAGAATCTTTGGGAGGAATAGTTTAAAAATCGAAATAAATACAATATACATTTAAATTTGAGAAATAAAAACAAAACTATTGTTTTCATAATACCTAGTATAAATAATTTTTCAAATGTTCTTGACTGATAACAGCTTAGGCCATCTTTTTTGTAAGATGTTCGTCTCGGGGAAAGAGCACGTTTCCCTAGGAGAAAGTAGAAGAAACTAGGAAAGGAATATTCCTGATCTGTTACATACATATACTTGGTGACTTCTCTTCAGATCTCTCAAAACGTCTTCTCTATATTTATGTCCTCTCCAAACCTTAAATGGGGAAATTGCCTGTACAATGCATCTTATATCCAGCCCTTCAGTCCTCTTTCTTATCCTACTTTCAGTGCTTGTTTATGCTTTCTATCAAAGTAGAGAAAAATAATGAAAGACATTCTTCATGTAGCTCAGAGTCTGAGACTTGCTTGATTTCGACAGTCATTTAATCACTAAATATTGTATAATGGAGCTGACATGAATTATCCAGTAAAATTAAATATAAGAATACATCATGCCCCCCACAATTTTATTCCCGAGTGTATGTCTGAGAGAAACCCACGCACAGGTCAATGAGAGGACATATACACTGAAGATCATTACAACATTGTTCACAGTAACACTTAGTTGAGGCAAACCCAGATATTCATCTCTAGGGAGACAGAAAGTAAAATGTAGTGAGTATAAAATGAACTACTTCACAGCAATGAGAAGTTATGGATGTGTATACAGAAACATGGATGGACCTTAAACTGGTATTCAGTAAAATAACTAAGAAACAGAACAAGATCTGTAACACAATGTAATTAATATAAATTTAAAAACATATAAATAACAGATCTTTTTAAAAGATAAATCCAAGGGTATAAATCCTAGGAAATATAGTGCGAGTACCTGGGATTGAGAGATTGAGAAAGTTGGAAATTCAAGATGCAGACAAGGGAAAAATGAAAAGAACACAGATCAACTTGAAGAGGCACGATTCATTGAGGCATATGATTATCTCGTCTTCCCTGCGTTTAAAGTAGATATGAACATGAAGAGAGACCGTAAGCCATGAACCAGGGAAAGATAGAGGATTTACTCGAAAGAGGCCAGAATTAAGAATATCAAGAAAGATGATGAATGTTTGGAATAACTGCTTTGGAAAATGCAAGGTCAAAGCAAGGATTGCCAGGGAGCCCCAAGAGCTACCGAAAGGCACGAACTAATTGTGACCCCAGTCTGCATGGTTATGGACTTTCCTAGAGAAGCACTGGGCTGCCTGGTGCAAGAGTAAAGATGAAAGGTGTTTGAAGTTACCAAGCGTGATATTGTGATTTAATAAGAAGAAATATATATTTGGTCTTCCCAGTTCTGGCACAGAGCTTCTAGAAGCCTTGGAGTGCCCTAAGTGCTGAATTTCCTTAGAGCCATGAATGTGTCTCTTATTATGTGAATGAGGTGATTTTTGGAACCCGCCTAAAGACAGAACTCATTGCCAGGGGAACAACCATTGTGATTAGACGGTTGGAACTTTCAGTCCCGCCTTCCAACCTTCTGGAGGAGTAGGACTGGAGGTAGAATCGACCAATGGCCAGTGATTTAATCAATCGTGCTTATGTGATGCAGCCTTCATGAAAACCCAAAAAGACATGGTTTGGAGAGCCTGTCGGTTGACAAGCACGTGGAATGTGGGTAGTGACACACTCAGAGAAGGCGTGGCGGCTCGGCGCCCTTCCCACGATTCCTTCCCCTGTGCATCTCCTATCTGGCTGTTCTTTCAAGTAAAATATTTCTTTGAGTTCTGCTCACTGCTCTAGCATATTAACCAAACCCAAGGAAGGATCATTGGAATCTCCAATCTGTGACCAGTCAGGCAGATGACATCCTGGACTTGAGATTGGCATCTGCAACCAAAGGCAATCTTATGGGACTGAGCCCTTAACCTGTGGAATCTAATGCTGTCTTCAGTAGATGGTGTCAGAGTTGAGCTGAATGGTATGATGCCTAGTCTGAGAACTGATAGTGTGGGGAACCCCCACCCCAAGTTGGAATCGGATGACTAGAACCGTAATCTAGGGTGGGGAAGTTTCGGCTAAGTCTCAGGACAGGGCGATGGAGCTGTTGAGGCGCAGGTATGAGAGTCCTGAAGAATTGACCTGAGAGCAGGAAGGGAAGCTCATCCTTACTGAGCAACAGGCTGGACCAGGGTAGGAGTGGAAAAGTAGATCATCCTAGTAACTTTGTTACAAATAGCCTGAATCTCCCAAGCCAGGAATGAACTCTAATATAAATACATACAAATTTCTTAAGCCAAATAGATGGGCTCAAAATCTGGGTCAACAAAGTGGACTTGAAGCATTTGCTGAATCAAAAGAAGGAGAGAGATCAAATTCTGAAGGCAGGATTGCCAAAACCAATCATCTAGAAGCAAAAAGATTGTGGTCAAGCACAGACCATCTTGGTGGATGGATTCCAACAGGAATAGGTCAGGACTGGAACAGCAATGATTCCCAAGTTGGTGAATAACAACTCACCACTGTTTTGGTTTAATCAATCACCAGAGTTCTCTGTGTGGGGGTGGGGTGAATGGGGAGTGGGTGTGAAGAGGGAAGGAGCCATGGGAGATTCTTTTTCTGGGGTGGGAGGCAGACTAATGCAATAAAAGAGGTTCTTATGTTTCTAAATTTTCACATAGTGGAGCTAAGCAACCTGGTTCTCTGAAGTGTATGTCAGCCCCTGAACCTGGGGCTACACTGAAAATTGTCAAAATGAGGTCTGCTTGATGGACAAATCAACTCTTCTGAGTTATTTTAGAATAATGCAGATCCTCAAAGCATCACCCTGATGGACTTTCTTCCTTGAGTCTCTTTAAAGTACCATAATAAAAATAGAGGTATCAAGAGAGACTGAAGCCTATCTGCTGTTTTCTGCTTCTATCCAGGTGGCAAAAAGAATTACTGGGTTTACTGGAGGCTGCTGAAGTTCTCTCTCTGTCTCTGCCTTTCTGTGTCTCTGCTTTACTTTCTCTCTCCTCATCCATCCATCCATCCATCCATCCATCCATCTACATTCAGTTTCCTCAATAACTAACACTTTCTTCGTACCTGGTGCTGTTTGCAGCACTTATTAAATATTAACTCATTGAATCTTCCTAACAGCCTCATGAGGTAAGTATTATTGTTATCCCTGTTTTATAGATAGGAAGCTGAAGCACAAAGAGATTAAGAGCCTTTTCCAGGGCCTGCAGCCAGTAAGCAGTGCAGCCAAGACCCAAACCCAGCAGTGGAGCCCTCATGTCATGCTCTTAACCCTGGCCTTCCTAGGTGACTCTGAAATCCATCTGGGAAGTCACTCAAATGCTTGCACGACTCTTCTTCCCACAGGCTCCTCAGGGTTCTCCCACACAGTGCTGGCCTGTGGACCAGGCAGCTGGTGGGAGGTGGCCCTCTGTGGTTTGTGGTTGGTCAGTCTTTACTTCCATTTGTTATTCGTCTCTCTTTTCATCCTCTCTAACCATCTGCCCCTGGTGTGAACAGATGTAAAAGCTTCCTCCTTGACTTTCCGGGCCAGGAGTCAGGGACTCAGGTTCTTTGGTGATTGTATCGGAGATGAAAGTGTGGTGGACCGGGTGATGGGGCCTAAGTTCCTGGGCTCTCAGCACTCTGTTACCTGCTCTCACAGCTGCTTCTCCCCGTCCTCGGCCTTGGCTGAAACCTCTTCATGCCAGGTAATTCCAGACATCTGCCATCCTCACCCCTGCCCCAGGCGGCCCCGAGCCGCTTTAGGAAAGTACACAACCATGCAGACTGGGGATCACAAATAAAGGATTCATTTTCTGAGATCAGTCAGGTCATCTTTTAAAAATATTGATACCGCTCAATGCCAAAGTGTATCTGTATAAAGTCAGCGTAAATGCTTGCCAATTTCCATTTGACCAGTTTCAGTATTTTTATCCTTGACCAAAATCAACTAGTAACCTGAACGTGTGTGTCCTTATCTTTTAAAATAAGTTTGGCTCTATTCCTGTTTTTAAATGGTTTCCACCGAATGCAAAGTGCATTTATCTTCAGGTTGAACCAAAGGGCTTTTCAGCGCATAGAGCCCCACAGTCACTAGTGCGTTAACTCCAAATGCAAATCAGCGGGCCTGCACCTTAGAGGTCATTTGACCAGAACTGAAACTGACTTCCTATCTTTGTACATGCTAATAGATCAGTGGAGAAAACATGCTCCCAGAGCCAAGGGGGGGACTTAGTACTTTCAGGCGGCCCTGAGACACTTGCTAAGTAATCCCATCTAAGAGCACCAGCGCATCTTCATCTAAGAGCAGCAAAGGTAAAAGCGACAAAAACCGTCCCAGCTTGGTTATCTGCCTTTCTCATCTCCTATCCTGGAAAACAACAACAATAACAACACTGCAAAAACTAGTAGATTTGTGCAAATTCAGGATATTTGGGGCCATTGTATTATGTAGTTATGGGAGAGAATCATCTCCGGAATCCAGCTTTCCTGAGGGTTGTGCGCTCAATGTTCCTGCCTTTTGCAAGTTTTGCCGGGCAAGTGTAATTCTTTTCTTAAAGGAAACGTTTATCCTCCCAGATGCCACTGCGTTATTGAAACAGAGGCAGATAAACTTAATCAAGAAGTATTTAATCATTACTCTGTGTTCCAACATGTCCTGACTGTGACACAGCTCCTCAAACAGTTATAATTTGGGGGTAGAAACAAGCCTATTTCACATGAAACAATTAGAATAATCTAACCAAGGTTATAACCAAATACTCAGTGATGTGGATCAGACTCGGTTCTGCGTGAGTTCCAGAGGGGACAGCCAAGTGAGAGAAGACTGAAATGGTTTGGGAGGGATTTATAGGTAAGTGATACCAAGGCTTCGTCCTGAGGGTGCAAAAGTTTTGAAGGGGACAGAGGATTGTTTCCTCTGAGTCAGTGTTGGTAGAGGAGGGGAACACAGGGTGCTTTAGGGACAATGAGAGACCAGCTTAATTAGAGAAAGGATTTATGAGGGAAGTAGTATATTAATATGTGCTCTAATGTGTAGACAGTGGAGGGAAATATAGACATTGAGATTGGCAAAGGAAATCTGGAATGTGTGTTTCTGTCACCGTGGGAGACCTGAGTTGATCAGTGTGTTGGCCGAGGTTGAGAATCCTTATAGGAGCTCTGTGTAGGACTCTTCAGAGTCAGCCATCATCATGAGAGCAGTATTTTAGAAAGCTTTTGAGTCTGGATGCAAATCTTTTCTGAAGGTGTGGATTGAACCCTCTGTATACTTTTTTTCAAGGAGCTTGACAAATAAGGGGTGGTTTCAGCTCTATCCAGTATCATATCCCCAACACTTAACACAGTGCTCAGCACACAGTAGGTAGTCAATATTTGTTTGCTGAAAAACCTGGGAATGGTATTCAGGACAGACAGGATGGGGGATGCACTGCAAGTAATCCAGGCATAAGATATGCTGAAAATTGGGTATTCTTATTCTCCAAGCAGACCTGGTTTTTCAGTTTGAATCATTTAAGGATTTTGACTTTAGGGTGGCTAAATAGTAGAGAATAAATGAGGTGAAACTTAATGTATTTTAGAGGGTATTTAAATTGCTTCTAATGATGAAGCAATAAGACAATTGGAGACTGAACGCTGCAGGTCACAGAGGCAGATCCGTCTCTACTTTCCTGTACTTTTGCAGGAAATGCATTTTATAGAAAAGTCAGAGAGGAACTGAGGGGAAACGGAGAGCTCTGAGCTGTGATTCACAGCAGGCTGACAAGGCACTCCTGCTGCCTCTGAAACGGGCGCTCCATCCTCAGGGCTGCTCCACGAGACCCCTGCAGTCACTGGCCCAGCCTGTCACAGGGCTCTGGGAGGCCGTGCTGATGAGGACGGCACCAAGGGCTGGAGTCTAGGATGGTGAGAGTTTCTCATTCTTTGATTTAGGTATGACTTGATTTATTTGCATCTAAAACCATTCTGTTTTCACTTCTCAGTAATTTTTTAAATGTATATAGAATTTTTTAACCTGTTTGTACGTTGAGAGCTACCTCAAAGGTCTTCTCTGAGCCATCACTAAACTTAGCAGTGAATTTGACCAACCCAGAGACATGGTGATATGGATGTGTACCAGGTCTAGAGAGGTAATCTAAAACTGCATGCAGGCATTATTTGAATTTCCCTGTATTTTTCTCCAGAGGGATAAAAGCATTCAACCAAATGCATGTGAACTTAACAAAAGTGAGGGTGGCAAAAATGAAAATTTACCTCAGTGACACTTGAAATTATACTGTAGTGTGAGGATTCTAGCAGCCATGGAAAGTTCGACGTATAGTCTCTGCCACACATTGGGGCTCGGCGTCCATTAAGAATTTCGGACATTGTGAAAGCTCAAGTATTTTTAGACAAGGTTTCTTCCTACAAATGAGGAAGTCTGGCAGATGGCTCTTCCGCCTGGATTATTTTTTCTAGCTTTCTACCAACACAGTATGGAGAAAACTTCTGGCAAGGCTCCTTTCTCTAAGGACAATGAGGGGAAAAGCCATTCTAAAACACTGGGCAGCAGCTGCAGGGCTCTGAGTCTCTAAAGACGCTGTGCCACGGGCCATGTATGTCGCCCTTCTCTCTTGTGACTGTGCCTAATCAACAGGGGGAGGCAGGAAAGGAAGTCTGAACAAGAACGAGTCGTTTATCACACTGCATGAGCAAAGACATCTGTGTGGGGCTTGCTCCCGCTGTAGCTGATAAAAATGTTATTCACCACCAAAGAGGAAAGACTAGAGAGTGTAGTTTTGGCTCATTGAAGCCACTTCCTTAAATGATGTGGCATCAAATTTCATCTCATAGATGGTTTGCATTGCATTTATGAAGGACAAATCAAATTATCATTAATGAGGGAAAGGTGCCTGTAAAAAAATAATTGTGGTCTTGTTGTGTGTTGTTGCGTGCATTCAAATTACCCTTTGGCCTTAGGTCTGACAGAATAATCTGTTAGGGCCCAGAAGAGTCGCCCGTTGGAACATTAAGCCCCTTCCATGCACTTTAAAGAAATCTAACGCACACACAGTCTGAAGACACAAAAATAAGTTGTCAGTCTCTGCTTCGATGGCAAGCCTTTTATTTTAAAATCTGATATTTTGCTCGTTCCCTAATTAAAGTGGCAATTCTCTAGGAGTACAGATTACACAGTTTTCTAGAGTGGAAGATTTTTGATACAGCTTGTGAAAGAGTCATCACTCCCAAGATTTTGCTATTAGAGAAAGTGACGCCCCTTTCTCTCTTCATTTATACCTGAGCATTCCAAATGCCTATTGGCTTTTAGTTACCTGGTGGGAACCTCTGCTTTTTGAGCCTTTTTAGTAGAGAAACAGCAATAATGTTCCCAGAAGCCATGAAAACACGAAATTGGGGCTTGGGTAATAACATTTACCAGGGTCTGCTTCGAGAGGCTTCCCCCTTCTCTGCGTGCACACACACACGCGGAGAATTTATCCTGCAGTCACAGGAGTACTCTGATTTTGTCTGCATTCACTTGGTGAGTTTTCAAACCTGTGACTTCTCCCTCACAGTGACTAGATGCAGAAGAATTAACCTTCAGAGTCTCAGAAGAGTTGTTAAGTCTGAGAAATAACTTTCTCCATCTACGAGGCTATTCTGTGATGGAACCAACTCTCACTGAGCTGTCTTGTCCTCTGCGGGCCTGACGGAAATCCCGCTGGGTCATCCCTTTTGTTCTGTGCCTTTCAAAAAAGCTCAACAGCAGGTCAACAGGAGGGGCCGTCCTGGGCTCATTCAAGCCGTAGTGATTTTCTTTCCTTCTAGAAACGTTCGTTTTCAGTTTATCAAATATTTCAAACATACAATGAAAAAACATACAGAAATAATTTCTGGCATTTATGTATCTCCCTAAGATTTTTCAAGTATTAACATTTTGCTATTTTTTTAAGGTTTTTTAAAAAATAAAATATTATAGGTACAGAGGAAGACCTCTCCTTATCTAATTGCCTTTTCAATTTCTCGGTGCTACCCAGAGTAATCACTATCTTAAAGTTAATGAGTATTATTTCCATTTTACTATGTATAGTTGATATACAAAAAAATATATAGATTGTTGTTTTAAAATGTGTATAATGGTTTCTGTGATTGACACCACTTGATAAACCGTGCATGAGTCTTTTACAGGGTACCCTTTTATATTCATTTGAAGAATTGATTTCACATAGGTACCTTAAAATCAAGTTCATTTGTTTTTGAATGCTATATAATAAGCAATGCTATATACAGCAATGTCTCTATTCCTTTATTGATGGACATTGGACTGTTTAAAATGTTGTCTTTGCTGTTAGTAATGCTTTGAACAGCCATGTTCATGTCTGAGAGTTTCTCCAGATCTGCACTGTTTGGTACAGTAGTCGCCAGCTTAAAATGTGGCTGGTCTAAATTGCCATGTGCTATAAATGTAAAATATATACCAGATTTTGAAGACTTAAGATGAAAAAATATAAATTATCTCATTAATAATTTTTATATTCATTGCATGTTGAAATGACAATGTTTCAATATATTTTGTTAAAATATACTATTAAGATAATTTCACCTATAATTTGGCTACTAAAAAATTTAAAATTATATATATATATATATATGACTTGAATTATATTTCCATTGGACAATGCTGTTCTAGATCGGAATTGATAATCTGCTACCCACAGGCCAGCTATTTGTGTTTATAAATAAAATTTTATTGGAAAACATACCCAATCATTTATACATTATTTATGGATGCTTTCCTGCTTCAACAGCAGAGTTGAGTAGTTACAACAGAGATTATATGACCCATGACCCTAAAATATTTACCATGTAGCCCTTTAAGGAAAAGTTTGTTGACCCCTATTCTAGAGCAATGATTTTTAACCTTTTTTAAATCAATACCCATAAAAGAAAAATGTTTAATATCATGATCCGACACATATACACATACTCCCCTGAAACAAAAGTTTCACAATCCCTAATATATATTTTCATATTTTCTGGTCTGTTCTATTTTTCTAAAATAAACTGTTGGTCAATAAACTGTTGTACTCACTAAATTGACTTAGCAGTTCATTAACTACTAGAAATTTGAATATCTTTGTTCAGGAATGCATGCCGAAAAATAGAATATAAAGCGAATAGCTTCATTATAGGAATACGCATATTCAACTTCACAAGATTCACAGTGTGTTATCCAGCACGCGCATGTGTGTGTTTATACCAATCTTCAGTCTCACAAGTAGTGCTAGAAAGTTCCCATTTTCCCACATCCTTAACAATATCTGATATTGCCAGACTGATCTGATAGGTGCGAAATGAAATCTTCTTTTATTTATAATCTGATTACTGGTAATTTTGATCATGAGTTCATTGGCTTTCATGTTTTTTCTTTTGCGAATTACCTTTTGCCCTTTCTTTAATGGGGGTCATTTGTCTGTCTCTTGTATATTTATATTCTAATACTTTATTCCTTATAAGATTGCAAATGTGCGGATTACCCACACATTTGTTTTTTTTATTTTTTTTTTTTTTTACTTTATAGTATCTTTTTTTTTGAGACAAGTTTTAAATTTTAAAGCAATCAAATTTATCTTTTTTATGGATTTTCTCTGATATTTTCTTCTAACAAATTTTAAATCTTGGGGGATTTTTTTTTACTGTCAAAATTCATAGTTATATATGGTGTGAAATATAGTTCTACCTTCTTATTTTCTTTTGTCCTATTATTGATAGCTGGTGTATGAGTACCACGAACTGTTTATCTTCCCCTCTCTGATGCTACACTACGTTCGTCACGTAGCAATTCCCGTAGACAGAGCTCTGTTCATTGGATCTCTATCCACAAAACGATTCCCTATGTATTAGAAACAAATTTTTACTAATCTCACTTATACTGTAACCAGGTCTAGATGGTTTTACAGGCAAGTTTTAGAAATATTTCAAGGAACACATAATCCCTATTTATACGAACTATATAAGATCACTGAAAAAGAGAAAAAGTTACCCAATTCATTTTGTAATTCTAAGTTAACCTTTATAACAAAACTAGACAAGAACAGTTCAGGAAAGAAAAATAATTGGCTAACCTCACATTTAAATTTAAAATTAAAAATCCTAATTAAATATTAAATTGAATCCAGCCATATGTAATAAATTAAGTTAATGCAAAATGTGCAAGCATGGGTTAATTTATTAATGTAACTCATCACATTAACAGAATAAAGGAGGAAAATGATATGATTTTTGTACAGATGTAGAAAACCATTCAATAAAAATTCAGTAACTATAAATGATTTAAAAATGAAACACTTAGAAAACTTAGAATGGAAACACTTCCCTAACATGATAAAGAACATCTACCATGTGGAGATGTTAAAGCGTTTCTTGTCATGCTCTGATACTGAGTGTTCCCTCTTTGCATCTGGCACCTGAGAACTTTTCTTTCTTTCACCACTTTGCTGTCACTTTAAATAATTGTGTGTGTGTGTGTGCTCACACACATTTGTGTATTTTTTAGTTTTATCTATATACATCATCGAGTGTTTTTTTATGTCTGTGGAATGAGGAGCTATGCCACTTCAGCAGCTATGGTGTGGAATTTCTCCCTTGGCAACTTTCTGAGCCTGAAGACCAAGAGACTGCAGGGCCCACTCTGCGGCGGGGGGGAGGAGTAGGTGGATTTCCAGAGAGCTGACTTCTCTCCTAGATTGAGGAGTGGTCATTATTCACAACTTCAGATCTTGGCTTCATCTGGAAAGCTGTTACTGATGTATCTGATGAGAACTAAAATCTTTTATGAAACTCTCTGTGACTGTATTTTGCCAGAGGGTTAAAGAAAGATAATCTACTGCTGCAGTGCGCTACGTCCAAGATCCCCACAGTGACACTGAAATATGAAGAATACCGTTAGTTGTAATATTGCTATCACTGTCCCACTTACGTTTAACAGCTTTAAAACATTATCCATGGTGGTTCTAAGGGTCAGAGTTGGGAGGAAGAGATGTTTCTGGAGAGCACTTTTCGTGGTAGCAAACAAACTTTCTCTAAACTTAACAAGGGATTTTAGTGGCTGTGAAGACCAGTACAGGGCCTGTCCGTGTCGAACATAAAGAACAATCAATACCCTCTTGACTGTAAGGTCATATGCATTAAATAAGGCAGTTCTGATGCCAGATCGATATTGTATTGTATATTTCCTGCAGCAGATGTTGAGATATAGATCTGTTGTCGCGGGAACAGGAATGTCATCAAGAAGTATCAGTTCAGATAAATCTGGGTTACCACCAACAGGGACAGAGCTGGATTGATTGTGGTGAAAATGTCAGGTCAGAGTGAATATTCATGTAGTCCTTGAAAAGAGGGAAGGAGAAATCAATAAGCTAAACACTCTACCGAATAATGGAACTGTTTCTTTCCAAGGAGAAGTTCTTTGTTCTTGAACTTGGTGTTCCTGTCCCTGATATGTTGGCAATGTTGTCTTAGAGATGCAAAAAAAGATTTCATAGAAAGCTTAAGGACAGATTCATTCCACAGTTCTGGAATAAGGATTATGTTAGCATGGTTATATCTGAGCATTGCGCTAGATGTCTGGTTAAAATTTTAAATCCCCTTAATTCCAAGGAACAACCTAGACTCTTTGAAGTTATGTCAAGAGAGTACCAGGCAAAAAAGAAATCCCATGTTTGTAGTTCTGATTTGCAGTTCATTTATGCTGTAATCTTGCAAAAGCTACCCAACCTTTATATATCTCCATACATTCATTGGCTTATATGATAATATTCATTTTTTCTTTGTAGAGATGTTACATAGAATATAGTAGTTGTGGCAGAGATGGTCAAAATATGAAGGCAGTTTTTTCTCAATCATGATTTTGGCATCTGTCTGTATTTAATAGACTCACTTCTCCTACCATACCCAAGAAACCTTTACCATTTATGTGCATAGGTTTTTAAAGAACTCCTGTTCTCTCTTCCCAAAGTATTTTTTTTGAAAGCTTGCTGGTATTGGTCAGGTTTCAAGAGCATAGTAGGTTCATGGTCCATTGGCCTTGTTTTTGACTAGAAACCATATTAATTGCTTTTATTGTTTGTTGTCACATTTTCCAGGCACCTTTTAAAAATGAACAAGAGCAGCTCTGATTTGGAGAAAGTGAGCCAAAGCTCCGCAGAGAGCCTCAGCCCATCCTTCAGGGGTGTCCACGTCAGCTTCACCACAGGCTCCACAGACAGCCTGGCCTCGGACTCCAGGACCTGCAGTGATGGAGGTAACCAACTTGACCTTGACATGAAAGCTTAGATTCCCCCAGGTCTAGAAGGCAGGATATACTGGCTTAACTGCCAGGATTTGGGAGGGCTGAGCTAGACCTACTGTCTTGGTCCTACTTTTCCCATGAATTACACTCTTCCGGAGACCGGTTGACATTGATTCTCTGTTACATCCATGGCAGGATGCCTCATCTCCTGTCGCACTCTCCAGTCATATGTGGTGCATCCACATGGTAACAAGATGAGAGGAGGCAGAAGTTGAAAGCATGGTGAAAGACGATTCCTTGGGTAATGAGCCATCTATGTGTAGTTCTGCTCTCCATTTCTGTCCTAAGGATTAGTTTTCAGGGGGTTGGGCACATGCCAACCACAAGTTTTCTCTCTTGCCAACCCTCTGTGTTTCTCCCTCTCTTTCCCTCCCCTCTCTCATGCGCGTGCATGCACACGCACATGTCTACACATGCACACACTTGAACGTGGCAGGTATTTATATAAATGTTTGTTGAGTTAAGAGCACAGTTTTCAGAAGGTTACCATCCATCCCATTTTCTGGATAAAGCTCAAAGGCATCACGTGTAGGTATGCCCTGATTGTGCATATTTCTGAAAAGGAACTCCCGTTTTCTATAGTTGTGATGGGTAGTATTAAAAGCTCTCACCCGTTCATTCTTCGTGTGTGCGTCCTCTCCTGTATCATGTTTAGGTTTTGACATGCGCTAGCATGGCTTCTTCTCTCACTCCTATGGAAGAATTTTTTCTCAGTAGGCAATTTTGGAGTAGAGGCTTCTATTGAAAATTTACTGTCAGCAACATCTTTCTACCTAGAAGATGAGTTCTGCTACGACAAAAACATACGTTTTAAGTCGGAATGTGGTGTGTTCTGATGGGAAACTTCTGATAGCTCCAACTTAAAAACAGGAAATATCTTAGCCTTGATTTGGGTGGGATGTGACAAAAGAGGGCTTTCTTTCTCTGCAGATTTGCCTGGGCTTCTATCGTTTTCCTTTTCCCATCCCATTGTGCAAAAATTCCACAAGGCAGATTATTCCATAGAGGGCTGGGCTGAGCACATGAACCATTAGCCCCTGGGTTGGTCAGCCCTGACCCGCTGTCAGGACTGTGACCAATTCTGAGGGAGCAGCCTACAGTGGAGTCCTCCGTCGGTCACCGGCCAGCTGCTGTTGATGAGAGTGCGGCTTAACTGCCTCTGCACGTGGCTCCTCAGAACCAGCAAGTCATGATGTTCGCTTTCAGATCTCTTGCAGTCTATCAAGGGAGATACGATGAAAACACATGACACACGGGTAGATAGAATAAACTGAAAAATTGGGCTGCCCAGGACATGGGTGCTTATAAAGGCTGATGCAAGAGAGAGAGAGGGTTTAAGGAAGGCCTTCCAAGAAGATGGGGCTTGGTGCACGTCTGCAGTGTGGTTGGAATTGAGAAAGAGAGAGCTTCTCAGGTAACAAACAATAAAGGAGGAGTAAAGACTCGGGTTAGCCGTGCATATTGGGAAAAGGGTAAGACCAGCCTAATACACTTCAGTGGGCAGGTGATGGGAAGATGGGCCTTGCGGCTGGGGGGAAGCAGGAGGCTGGATTGTACAATGCTCTTGAAACCAATTTATGGAGGTGGGAGAAAGGGAGCCGCAGGGAGTTAATGAGTACGATGGTGACACCTAATTGAGACATTTTTTAATTAAAATGAGTACATTTTCATGGTTGTTCCTTTACAATGAGAAGTTATTCAATAGAAATGCATCTCAAAATTTGGATTCCTAGATCCATAGGAAAGTACGAATCTTGTTACCAGACTCTGGCTCCTTAGAATAAGCCATTTCTTTCTGCTGCCCCTGTGTATGGCTCTGTACCCGGAACCGTGCTTTGAAATTGGCAAAGGACCAAAGCATGCTGTCTCACCCTCTGTCTTTCTCTCTTCCTTTCTAATATCTCTTTAACATTAATCTGGAGAATATCCAGAAGCACTGGCCATGAAATGTGAGAAACCCTTCATTGGGCTTCCTATCATTAACCAAGGCTGCTTGCTTTAGAGCTGTTATTGAACAATTATCTTTTGGTCCCATAAGTCCTAACTCACTCTTACCTTGTACCTGAAGTAGTCACCCATCATACCATCTCTTACTATTTGGCATCTAGTACTGAAGCTGAGAGTGGATCAGAATAAGAGAGGTAGAAATAGGTCAAGCTGAAGTTCCTTAAACCAGAATGTAGTATCTACCTCTCTAATGTTATATATTAAATTATGCTGTACCTTTAGACTATACATTTATTTTGTCAGTAGGAAATCACTGACAAAAATGATGCATTTATTGACTTTTTGCATTTGCAGTATAGGCTGGCCAGAGAGGTGAGGACAAAGTCATTCCGGGGCATATCATAATAGTTGTTTGTGTAAACTTTTTGGATGATCATCAGGTTCATTCTGCTATTCAAGTTTTGTGACAAAGTTTTAAATTTTATAAGAAAAACATAATTGAAATCTATAACTTTGTTATACTTTAAAAACCAGTTGGTTTAAACTTTATGTTTATAAAATATCACTTTTGTATCATTATTAATTTTACGTCTCTATGCTTGTGTCACATTTCACACTCATCAAAGCACATCTGTTATCCCATTTGTCCACGTGGGCAGTTCAACTGAACAGTGAGTCCACTTGGTAGAAGCAAAAATCGGTCTAAGCAGTGGTTTCATTTATGCTTGCTGTGGGAGGGACAAAGGGCACGTGCCACGACAGATCTGTGAATGCTGCCGAAAGGAAGCTTGTCTGCAGCGAATGGGTGGACGCATGTGAGGAGAAATGATCCGCTAAATGAAATGGTCATCAGAAGACTCTTGTGCTTTAAATGGTTACTTTTAAATATGCGAACCTCGTGACCCATTAAGATCATTTTCCTTTTCGGTTTAGGATAACAAAATTCAGTTCAGCAGTTGAACAGGCATCTATGGATGCCAGGTTCCCATGGTACAGGTGATTAGAGAGTGTTTTGTTGAACTGAAACTGTCAGTACAAACACTAGATAAGAGGTCTAACTACACAGTGAGCATAGCTATAAACTCACATGACAATATGTACCAGGGCAGTGTTGGTCTTCTTATTTTTATAGCTAGAAAGCCAAAAGATACCTATTACCTGAGAATCCATAAGAAGAAAGAGTATTTTTTTTAAAAGGCGATCTTGAAAAAGATATCTGAAACTTTCTAGCTAAAAATAGTGTGTTTTCTGACTGTTAAACAGGCTTGTTAAAGCACTTGATCCGAAATTAATGGGTTCTGTCTAACACATTACATTGGAGTTTGTACCCCCCCCCCCCATTCCCATGGAGGCAGATTCAGTCATGAGTTCTATCCCAGGAGATCTATTACTGAATGATGAATAAGCTATCCCAAAGGAAGAACTACTAATTTTTAAGATTGTCTGCAGCCTGAGCCCTTACAATATCACTAAAGTGAAACTTCATCTTTGTTTAAACCATTTCCCTTCAAACCGAATTTTAAACACACACACACACACACACACACACACACACACACACACACACTTACTTCAGTGAAGTCATTACATGTCTATGGTAAAAATTCAAACTGGGGAAAGCCATGAAATTAAAACTCAAAGTCTTCAGACCCCCAATGCAGCTCCTACCACTACTTTGAACATTTTTTCTGTATCATCTCAGAAAATTTTGTCCATATTTTGAATATCATAAACTTCATTTCTGTGCTTTTTTGTACTTATATCTTGAAGTCTTTTAAATCTGAACCTCTAGAATTACCTCATTTTTTTAATGCTGCATAATTTTTCATTGTATGAATCAGTTAAACCTCTTATTAATGGATGTTTAGATTATTTTCATCACAAGTCTACAGTAAGATCCTGTGACATATGTTGAAACAATTTGGTGAGCGTATCTGTAAGATAAATTCTTAGAAGTGGAATTGATGTGTCAAAATATATGTGCATTTTAAATAAATGTTACCAAATTATCCTCTAAAAATGTCAATTTATACTTTCATCAACAGCATGCGAAAGTGCTTTGAACTAACTTTTAATTTTACTGTTAATTTGGAAGAAAACTCTTAAAGATTGTGTATAATGAGGGATTGAAAGATCATGATTCCGGAAGCACATTTGGGCTGTAGGCATGGAATTTTTCTGTGATCCTTTTTTCCAAACTGAGACAGTGCTTCTCTTTTGCATGTAAATCGAATCCATGTCTCGATTACTATTTCTTGGGATGATTAAGTAGTCCCAAGGGACTACTCACAAATGCCACATTTTCCATTCAGTTATAAAATGCTAATAATAATGCTTCCATTTCAGACCGCCTTTACCTTGTTAAAAAAGCAAGGATACCTTTCAAAGGAATGCTTCATTGCTTTAAAAAAAAATTTAGAGTTGAGCGCATTCTGATTGTGGGACCAAACAAGAGGTTGCACAATTTTCCTTTGGAGGAAAAGTTACATGTGATGCTAGAACATTTCCTCACCCCCACCCTTCTGGGGGGAGTGGGCAGGGGTTTGGCAGAAACGAGCAAAACTGCCATTTCCTGTGTGACACTAGCAAGGTCCCTATACAGATGGCTTCAATGTTCTTGCTTTTAACATGAGGCGATGGAATGAGCCACAAGGTATGGACAAGGTTTTCTCCATCTGCCTTGTTCCCTATGCCTTGCATTTAGTAGGTTCTCAAGAAAAATTGACTGAATGAATGGATAAATTGATACAACTATTTCCAGCTACACAATCTATTATCATCATTTAAAAAAAATTACTTTA
The DNA here is from genome assembly GCA_003508835.1 of Eonycteris spelaea. NCBI lineage: Eukaryota > Metazoa > Chordata > Mammalia > Chiroptera > Pteropodidae > Eonycteris > Eonycteris spelaea. Next base: position 4,160,658 of record PUFA01000043.1, on the reverse strand, counting down.
TTATTTTTTTTGAACAAAAGAAAATTTCATTTGTTTTATCTTACTGGAAGTTGGAGAACAATCAGACACAATAGCTAAAGTTTAGAGCTTGGGGACTCTTAAATGGAACTCTGCCCTTTGCCTCCATCCTTGCTTGGGCCCAGCTGATACCAGAAAGCAGAGCTATGCACCGAGAGAGCCGAACAGTGCTCATTCATACAGCTCAAAACTGGACTGACCACTTCCTCCTTCAGCTCAGCTCTCATTTTGGCTGCAGAGAACAATGAAAGTGCCTATTAAAACCCAGCAAAAAGCGAGGACTCTAGAATAAGGAAAACCTCACAGCACTACTTTTGAATTTAGGCCTGCATTTCTACATAGGGGTTCAGCCTTTTTTCCTGACCATGGAAATCCTGATTGCTCTTCTTTGCTTTCGAAATATAAAGGCACCAAACTGGTATACTTTCCCCTTGGGTCCTTTTAAGACCCCACCCAGTGTGCCATACGTGATGCGTAGTTTCCCACTAGAAACACTTTCTCTTCCCTGAAGCACCACTAGAGAGATGCAGAGGTGTACACCATAGCTGGCCACTGGCTTTACATGCAGATTTGAAAAATTGAGAGGAACACTTAGGAACTGGAATGTAGAGCTCTCTGGATCGATTAGCGTGCAAAGCCATTAAAAACAAAATCAAACAAACAAACAGAAACCCTACAAAGATGTAACTGTGATATAGGCAAACTGCCCGGAAAAGTATTTTCCACTCTCACCCCTTCTAGACCCTCATTGTAAGCCAGAATTTGGAAATGGAGTGATCGAACGCCAGCATAAAACCAGGACACACAGGCAGGCATACCTTGTTTTACTGCACTCCTCTTTACACATTGAAGGCTGGATCCTCCATCAGCCAAAAGATGCCAACTTGCTTTATTGTGATAGTCACTATATCGTGGTGGTCTGGAGCCCAACATGCAGTCTCTCCGAGGTATGCCTGTATTTGAATTCGTCTCATGTGCCTTTGGAGCTGAGTCCTGAGAATATGGGCTGTTGGCCAAAGTTTTTCAGGATGTTTTTAGGCACAATTTTCTGAACCAGTGGTTTGCTGTGAATTCTGAAACTATTTTAGGTGTCAAGGCATATGTGTTCCCTCTTCTTTTTGGCTCTTCTAAATGCAGAGTGTGGCAGCTGCTACAAATAGTCACAGTTGGGCTGCCATGTTGCCTACAGCCGTGTTCAGGAGGAGGTTCCTCTCGTAAGAGTCAAGAAAATGACAGAGTCAGAGTGGGTTGAGGGGTGCCCCTGATGGCATAGAAGATAGCTACTGCTTGTCTTGGAGAACTCAGTTTCATTGAGGAAGGCCACATGTTGGCATCTATTTGAGGGTAGCCCTGAAAATAATAACAGCTGAGATATGGTCCTGAAGGGGCTGGGGGCTATCAGAGTGAATTATGGTCTTTTCACCAGCTGTGATTCCACACATGAAGAACAGCTGCGAGGACCCATAAGTTCAGAAGGAGGCCTCGGGTTGGAAGGTGGTGTACCTGTTACAGAACTAGGTTATATGTATGTTATGTATATATGTACACACACACACACACACAAATACAGAAACTACAATATGCCTACATAATGCTGCATTATACAGGTAAAGTGCATGTTTCGATGAGCCACATTTCGCTGGGTGAGGTTCCTATAAGTACAGTCCTTATGTCCACTGGGGAAAAGTGTAGTTGGAGAGCATTCTTCTGCAGTGCGATCAGCTGGTTAGTACGTGCTTTATGCAGGGGTTGTTGAGTGACAAGCACATGGTATGTAAAAAAGAAAAGAAAATGAACCAGCCCACCTGCTCATCCTTGAGGCCACGCTTCCTAACACCCAGTCCCGCTTGCCTAAGTGGTTTGGGATATAGGTCTGAGCAAAGCCACTGACTCCCACCATCGTCGCAGTGCCCAGGAAGGCCAGAGAACTCACAGAGGCAAGGGAGGAAGTCCTTTTCTCTCGCCGCCCAACAAGAGTTATTTTTTTTGTACTAAAGCAGAACCTCTTGATTCTCTTTAGTAATTTATGGAAACGAGTGTACAAATTATTTTTTTAAAGGATCCCTGCTATTCTTACAGATTGGAAAGTTCACTGTTGACAGCTGTGGGAACTAGAAATAGAGAGAGGAAGGGTTGAAGCAAGATAACCATCTGCCTAGAGGTATTTTATTTCAGGGGCAGCTTTGAGACAAAATGCTTGTTAGGAAAGGTTGAAAATAAGAGAGTGGCTGAAATTATAGGCCATTAGTGCTGGACTATTCGTGGTGATGCCATCCGGGCAGTTTTTAAGTAAGGAAACTCAGCCTGATGAGGTCAGCAGCTAGTTATGGGTTCATCCTGCTGTCCACCCTCAGCTCAGAGCAGAGGCAGAAAGGGACATGTAGGAGGCATCAGGGAGAGCCCTGCAAGGAAGGCAAAGAGGACAAACCAGTAAAGATTGGGAAATAAGCACAAAATTTACAGAGGGGACTAGCCAAGGAATTGATTTGTCAGAAACTCCCCAGCCACTGGACTGGGGACCAGGAGTCCTGACCATAGGCCGGCTGGTCCCTGCTGCTGGAGGTCCTGACTAAAACATTGACCAGCGATTCTCATCACACTTCACTTCCTTCCTTCATCCCCCTTCTACCTATTGATGATTACTTGAGAATCTGACACCTGAATGGGGCGGCCTCCCTATCCAGAGTGCAGCAAGGCCAGGAAATGGACATGGTTCTGCCCAGCTGCCCTTTTGCTCATCACCTGGGGGATTGGTGGCTGAGGCTTAGTGTCCTTTGAGATCCCCATGCCTCAGGAAGGGTTCTTGTTCCTCCTTTTTGTAGCCTCGGAGCTAGTAAGTGATCCTCCTCCTCTCAGCCTGTGCTGCTAGGAGGAAGGTGGGGAGGAAGTGAGTCACCGCCCTCGCCTTCTGTCCCCATTTTGGACCAGCCCTTGGGAGGAGAAAAGCTTTTTTCTGGGGATCATGGGTGGGGGACCTATGGACTTCAGGATTTCAGAGCCTGCTGAGGTCAGCTGCAATCAGGATTCACCTCCTCTGGCTGGCTGTGTCTTGTGTGCCCCCATTCTGACTGTTCAGGGGAGAATACATGGGCGTGTGAAGCTGACTAGCCCTGGCTGCGCCACTGCTTTATAATTAACCTGGGCCTCCTGGAAGGGATATAAATCACTCATTCAGACTTGCTGGCAGTCGCCCTGCCTATCATTAACCAGCGGGGTGAGCTGGGAAGGAAAACTTGTTATGATCTTGATAAGCCACTGGGTGACCACCTATGCGACGTGGGAACATGTGGAGCATCGTGGGAGCACACAAAGAAAAAGCATCCTGCTTCCTGCTGGGTCTGGTGAGAGACTGAGGAGCAAGGAAAGGTGTTAGTGTGGGGCCCGATGGCCTCGCTCTGCTGCGCAGGGCTTCTCTTTGCAGGAACCTGTTGGTTCCCAGTTCCTATGTTCAACAAGCTGTGTGCACCAACTTTGTCCTCCTGTGAGCTTTGCACTGGGGGCTGTACCGGGCAAGAGGCGCCCTGCTGCCACGTACTGTCGATGTGTGTCTGGGTGTCAATGAGGCGAGGGCCCGGATGTCAGTTCTTGCCCTGCCTGGGGCAAGGTGAGCTCTGAGGATGAGGCCATTCACCTTGCTCTCGAGAGGGTCCCCTCTCCCTTGGAGCATCCCAAGGGAGGAGACCTACTGTTGATCTGAGGAGCCTGGTGCCAGTGCTTGTCCTTATGGGTCTATTCTGTCCTCCACCTTGGTTGGAGAAAGCAGAGAGGGACTCAGTGTGGGCATAGAAGGTTATTAACTATTCAGGAGCAGCCCTAGAAAGGTCATGTGCATCTGAGTGAGCTGACACAAAATTATCAGACAATTTGCTTCCTTTGGGCCTTTCACCACTTGCCTAGGGCTCAGGTGTTTGTTTGTTGGATCTCTTTCATTCCAGCCATTCCGCTGAGGCGGGGAGGGTGCAGGCACCACATGCCCTGCCCTTAAGGTGATGCGGCACAGCAGACTAAATGAGGGGTGCACATCATAAGTACCTATTCCCTTGCATCTAAGACCCATATTTCTTTCACATTTTAACCTTCGGGATTATAGGATGCATTTTACAACCTATGAATACAGTCACTGTTTTCTTTCATCCCTTTGAAAGCTGGTTATTAAAATAGTGTACATCTTCCAGTTAGTGCTTAGAATGAAAGAAATGAGTATCATTTCAATTTGCCCTTTCCTGTTTCCAATGTCCCTAGCTTTTTCTTACATATTTTATTTTTTTACCCGAACTCTTATTTCATTATGAAACCTCAATTTTATACATCGATACAAAGAGTCAAGTGCAGTCTTCACCCTGTGTAGATTAGCCCTTCATCTCACCATCCGGGATGTTCCCGAATGTCCTCATTATCTATGGAGACCTGTGGCCATGTGAAACCTTCCGCCATGAGATTTGGTGTCCACGGGTACTGCCCTGGGACTGCGAGGCCCAGCAGAGACTTATTTTTCCTTACGATCTGTTTCTTTAGTAAAGTCACATCCCTCTGCCTTCCAGATTGTCTGTGGGCCAGCCCTGCTCCCCCAAGCCACTAGAGTGTTTGCCAAAATTCATAGAACTATATGCTAAAAAGGGGGAATTGTAGGTAAATTGTATCTCTTTAAAAAGTCAGGTTTATAGAGGATAATTTTATATAGGGTACAATTTACCATAAAAAAAAAATCCAGGCAAACCACACATGTTCATGTTCATGGTTATTGTGGCAGCACTGTTTGCAAAATTTAGAAGCACCCTAAATGTCTATCAAAAGAGGACTGGCTAAATAAATGATATTTGCATATGGTGATATGGGATGGCTGTTTAAAAGAACTAGATGGATGGGTACATCTGCTGCGAAATATCTCCAAGATGTAGCATCAAGTAAAGAAAAGCAATATTGCGAACAGTGGGCGAGTTTGTTCCCCTTTGTGTAAATGTGTGCACGCGCATTTGTGGGTTCTGCAGCACACCTCCGGAGAGAGCATGAGCAATGGCTGCAGTAGTTTCCTCCAATGAGCGGGCTTATGCTGAGAGCCGGGGTAGGAGGAAGACTTTGTTGGCACTGCATACATTGAAGTTTTTTTTATTGTGCATCTATTGTCTCCTTAAGAGATAAATAAAAATAAATTGTTTTGACATACATACATACATACGTACGTACATATGTACATACATAAATGCAAGCCCACAGGACCCTGGCACTGAGTAGCTTTGGCCTTCAGCCTTATTGTTCCTGTTTCTCCTTTTCAGGCCCATCATCTGAGCCGACTCACTCACCAACCAACAGTGGGAAGAAGCTCTTTGCTCCTGTTCCATTCCCTTCGGGCTCCACTGAGGATGTGTCCCCCAGCGGCCCTGTGCAGCCCCCACCGCTCCCCAGAAGAAGTTAGTGAGCCGGGCGGCCTCTTCGCCAGATGGCTTCTTCTGGACCCAGGGCTGCCCCAAGCCGAGAACAGCAAGTCCCAAGCTGAACCTCAGCCACTCAGAAACCAACGTCTGCACTCGTGAGGAGTCCCACTTCACTTCTCTCTCGAGCCCCGGGAACCGCCACCATCATATCTTCTCCTCTTCTGAGCCTCTGGAGAAAACTTTTAAAGGCAATGGCCACTGGGTTCCAGCACCAGGGCTGGCAGGCAGCAGAAGCGGCAGCGGGAGCCCCAGCCTGCAATGCAGAGGGGTCCCCTCAGCTCCTCCTCCCAGCTGAGCGTGGCCAGCCAGGCCTCCACGAGCAGCACCCAGCTCCAGCTCCACAGCCTCCTGAGCAGCATTAGCAGCAAGGAGGGCACCTACGCCAAGCTGGTGGGGCTCTACGCCCAGTCCCTGGTCCGCCTCGTGGCCAAGTGTGAGGACCTCTTCATGGGTGGCCAGAAGAAGGAACTGCACTTCAATGAGAATAACTGGTCGCTCTTCAAGCTGACCTGCAACAAGCCCTGTTGTGATTCGGGGGATGCCATTTATTACTGTGCCACCTGCTCTGAGGACCCCGGCAGCACCTATGCTATTAAGGTAGGTGCCCCCATTCCTTCCATTCTGCAGCACAACCAGCTGGTCCTGCCTTGGAAGGATTGTAGCTTGAGCAATTCATTTCTCCTCCTCCAGCTTGAGAAGGAGGCTTGAGTCCTAAGTTTCCTTTTAACACGTAATGCTCAATGATCTCACTCTCTGCCTGTCTCGGGACTTGGTGCAATGGGATTTGTACAATGAATAGAAGATTCATTCTGTGCTTTCAGGCATGAACTTATGTGATTGAGCCAAATTAAGAAAAGTTGCCTTTAATGCAATAGAGTTCATTCATTTATTTTGCAGGTTTTTAATGAGTACCTACTGTATGCCAGGTATTTTTTAAATATCTGAGTATAGAGGGTGAATAGAAGATTCTTATGTAGCTTATAATCTAGTACAGGAGATGGACAAATTAGGATATTGTTCTTCAGATAGAGCCGGAAGGAGAATAAGACCCATCACCTTGACCAATAAGAGTAATAGCATTGATTGATCATTCACTGTACAACTAGACTCTTGGTTGGGTGCAGTAGCTATATGACCTTGAAACCTTACAGATGGGGAATCTGAGGCTTAAAATGAGTAAGTAATCAGCCCACAACTGGTTGGTGGCAGAGATGGATTTGAACCTTAGTTTGTCTGTCTCCAAAGTCTACATTTCTATCAGTTAAGGAAAGTGAAGTTCAGAGAAGTTAAGTAACTAGTCCAAGGTAACACAGATATTTAATCTTTGACCTGAGATCAGGGCCGTTGCTGCCACACCCCACTGCTCTCTCGGGGTGCAGCTCTGAGCAAACTGGTTGAGCGTCTACACCCATCTGGCCACCCTGGTCTCTGCCACTTACCCGGGTCTTTCTGTGTGACCATCTTTCTCATCTTCCTTTTGGTCTCCTTTGAATATCCGGTGGGTCTATGGCCCTTCTCTAAATACAGGCTTTTGTAGGGAGTAAGGAGGGGAATGCTGAGCTCTCTACTATCACCTATCCCAAGATATTCTCTTATTTCTAGTTAGAAAAAAATGTATACGGTAAACTAACATGAAATGGCCTCATGGGGTAGCTTCCTTACAGGAGAAGTATTTTAAAAATATTATAATTTTTAGCCAAAGAAAATGGCAATGAATTTTACTTTAAGATTTTTCTTTTAAGAAATTGGTGACACTATCATAAAATATGGACTAATAGCCATTGGTGTCTATGTTTAAAGAGCTGCATTCCTAAGGGAAAAAAATAGGATGGGGGTGGCTACTAGAAGGATCCAGTTTATTGTACAGAAATCGAGGCCCTGGAAGATTAGGGGGTGCGGCCTGGGTGGCAGGCACTAGATGGAAGAAAACACAAATGTCCAGATTGGGAGTCTGGATTTCCTAAACTTCGTTGCCTCGTTGTGTCTAAACCTAGCAGCTTCTCTCCCGGTAAGCCAACCCTTCCTTGCCACAATTAAAAGAAGAAAATTAACAATCCCAGCATTTCCCTTCCTGTTAGGATGGCGCTAACGGCCACATGGGTGCAGATGCTCGGCTAGCTTGCTCAGAGCTACACCTGAGCGAGCAGTGGGGTGTGGCAGCAAAAGCCCTGATGTAGGGTCAACGATTAAACAGCTGTGTTACCTTGAACTAGAGGAAGAACTAAGTGGACCCTTCAGTGAGCCGAACGTGATTAGTCTGTTATCACTGTCGGCCCAGAGCCAGGAGTCTTTATCCCTCCAATGAAAGGGAAGTAGTTTTGAGATCTTTGAAAGCCAAGGGATTGGCAGTGCCTTTAGGAAGTTCTTCATTTTCAGTGGCCCCCTCGAACCTGAGAAAGTGAGCTGAGAATCATCCATCTGCTTCCACCTTTCCGTGTTTAAGTGCGTCGGTCACTCTCACTGGTCTCTGGGCTGGACCTCGGGGCTAATTCAGTGACAAGAGACAGCTCACATCTGCATTATGAGAGGAAAAGAGCCTGGTGGAGAGGCTTAATCCCTCTTGCCCATGGGGTAACAGTGACATGACCCTCCTGCCAAGAACTACAGGCCACCTGGTGGGAGATCCACCACTGGATCAGAATCTTGGGGATAGAGGTTTTGGTTTTTAAATCCATAAATGATTGTGACATTCAGCTTGCATTCTAGAACCTCCTGTAAAGTGTAGAATTAGCCACATTCTCTGAAGAAGAGTGCAGAAAATTGAACTTTCCCAGAAAATGTTTAAAACAAGCATTACTTCTCATTCCAGTAGGCTTGTAAGCCATAGGAAACCGGAAGACAGGCCGTGTCCTCTCAGGAAGAGAGGCCCAGGGGTCTCCTATCTGACTTTTTGCCAGAGGCTTGGCAACTCAAGGGCTATCTCTGTACCGTGGAAAAGGAAATTTGGAGAAGAGCTTGCAGTGTTCAGAGTCTGGGGAACAGCAGTATCAATTTGCAAATGTGCCCGGTAATGGGGGTCGGCGAGCGGAGCCCCATTTCGCATGTGCAGCATTTCCACTTCATTAGCTGCGCAGTCTAGACGGAGCACAGTCATCTGGAAACGGTGAGGGGGTGGGGAGCGGGTCCCCCTTCCCACCGCCTGTCTGTCGCTGATCTCATTTCATCTGCGCCCGGCCAACAGGAGCCTTGGTTACGAGTCTCCATTAACACACGCAGGCTCGCACCTGCTGCCCCTCATGCCTGTCCGGTTTGCGGGCTCAGCACCCTGCAGCAGCGAGGGCAGGAAGCCGGCTCTGGAGCCCGGCACTGTGAATATGAAGCAGAAAAAGGTCATTAGCTGCCTGTGAGGTTTCGAAGCCCTTTCATGCCTCAGCCAACTAGAACTGCAGTTGGGTAATTAGGGACCTATGTTAAGGCAGCTGGGCCTTTTTTTTTTTTTTTTTTTTTTTTATTTAACAGACAGGACTTAGCCCTGATTTTCAACCATGAAGGTGAGGCCATGACCACAAAGTTTAAAATGAGACTTGGCTCAACAACACATTGGAAATTTGAGTGGAACCAAAGGTTTATGTGACGGTATTGAGCCAAAACCCAAGCATAGACCCCTGAAAATGAAACGGGGAGAGGGGGTGGTGGAGAGGGGTGATGGGAATGGAGAGGAAGCCTCCCATTCCCCATCCCTGTGCAAGCAGGTGGTGAGGAAGCTGTGGGTCCCGCCACAGCACCCACTCACTGATTTTGAACCACATCCAGCCCAGTTGCCATTTACTCTGCTCCTTCATTTACATCTCTGTGCAAACCATCAGCAGCGCCTCTGGAGCTTTGCTGGGAGTGTTTGCTGGGCCCAGGCCTTTGATACCCCTGAGAAAAGGATCCTTGGACGCGCTTCCCAGGCCCTGGGCAGCTGCACAGCAAGGGCTGGTATAATAACTTGCAATCCAGCAGCACCAAGCGTGGCTGTAGCCAAATCTGCCAGAGTAATCACCATAGCAACCATTCTCGGTGACTGCTCGCCAGGGCTAGGCACTGTTCTGAAAGCCACACCTGTGTTATGTCATTTAATGCTGACAATGGCCCTGTGAGGAAGGAGCTGTCCCTGCCCTGGATGTACAGAGGGAAAATCTGACTGAGATAAATATAGTCGGTCCTCATTACTCATTCTGTGTTTGTTGATTCGCTGCTAAAATTTATTTGTAACCTCAAATCAATACTTGGGGCATTTTTGTGGTCATTCTTGGACTTGCATAGAGAGAGGGGAAATTTGAGTCACCGGACATGCCAGCTGGGGCGGAAGCATAGAAAGAAGGTGCCCTGCCTTCTCGTTTCAGCTCTAGAGATTGTCAACGGTGTCCTTTCCGTGGCCTAGTTAGTGCCTCACTCTTCACATTTTTGTCCTTTTTGTGGGTGCTTTTGCTACATAGCCAAGGTGAGCACTGGAGTCCTGTTCAGTGTTCCTAAGTGCAAGGAGGCTGTGCCGTGCCTTTGGGAGAGTATTAGATAAGCTTCGTTCTGGCATGAGTTGGAGTGCTGACAGCCGTGACTTCAGTATTGATGAATCAACATATCTATTAATAAGGCATCTTTAAACAGAAACACACGTAAGACAAGGTTATATATTGGCCAGTTGATAAAAATGTAACCAGAGGCTTGCAAGAACTTTACATTGTATTTCCCTTAGGAGCAGTGGATCAGCATACACTAATTCAGTGTTTGCGGTTACCTAATAGAACATAACTCCCGCAATTATCAAGAATCGGTTGTAACTTGCCAGTATTTGCAGAGTTTGTCTTTAAACCAAAATCTTTTTCACTCCAAAGCCCATAGTTTGACCTCTAGAATACTTGACAGTTGCATAATCGTGGGCAAATAATTTAACCTCTTGAAGCTTCCTCCTCTGTGACAGCATCTACCTCTTCGAGTTGTTTGAGATTAAGGGAGACACTACTTGAAAAACCGCGAGTAGGTGCACAAGAGCTCGGCAGGTGTCCTCCTGTGGTTGAGAAGCCCTCACTCGGAGGGAGTGACCCCACACCAGTAATGCTTTTCCCACATATCCACAGATGGCACAGCAGACAGGTTCATGCACTGTGGTTGGTATTTATATGCAAGGTTATTTTTTGAGGAGTCCTCCAAATTTCCTGTAGTTGAGTGGTGTTCCAGAAGCCTGCCATTAAAAAGGCTGAAGACAGTTGCTTGGGCTAAAATAAGAAAGAGCTTGCAACTATGCCCTCAAATATGTATTCCAGAATCATTTCTGTTAGTGTAATTTAACCAATGTCTGGGATAACTGTACTTCTCTTTTATTTCTATTCTAGTTCTGTAATAGAGAGATTACTAGATTAATGTATTACCTCCCCCCGACCCCCAATTACCTTGATAAAAGTTTCCTCAGAGACTGAACTCTTTTATCCCAGGTTTCATGCTGAGAGGTTTATATAGCTGCAATATAAATAAACCTCTCTGAAAAAGTGCTTGCAATAGAACTTCTAAAAACAGCACCTGCAAGCATTGTGGCGCTTCATGAACGCTGCTATAATCATCTGAGTGTGGCCACGCGGCAGCCCTAAGGGTTATTTTGGGATTGTTTGCAGGATGATGTTTTCTCGGTAAATGCAAGATGCCTTTCTTCTAAGGATTACCCTCTGATCCTTACCTTTCTGTAAAGCATGGCTGAGGTTACACAATATCCTTTTGAGAGAGCAGACCACAGACCATCTTCAGTCCCTTTCCGTAATTACAGGGGAAATGGAGGCCCATGATGTCTGGCTCGAGGCCCTCCAGTTGTGTGGCAGGCCAGATGAGGATTCGCGTCGCTAAGATCCTCAGGGGCCGGCGCTGTCGTTAGTACATGTTGAGAAGGCGGGAGAGAGATGGTTGTGGGGATTCCCCCGAGGAGCTCGAGATCATCTGCTTGTTTATTTCTATCTTCAGTTCAGAGGGTACCTTGGCCCTTTGGGTTCCCTGTCCCTGAAGAGCTTTCTGTTTTCTTTCAGCTGCTCTGACTCACCCCGGGAGGAAAAGTGTGTGGCTTTCACATAGCAGTTCCACCAAAATCAGCCCTGCGGGTTATGCCACCTAGTAGGCATTGCGTATTTACCTGGGTCTAGAAACTAGGGCAGCCTAAGAGAATGGGGCCAAGGCCTAGAGGTTTAGGGCCTGCATCTGCCTCTTGGGTTCCCCAAGAAGGGACCACCAGCAGCCAAGCCCGTCTGCTGTCAGGAAGCTGCCGATTCCCGTGTGAGGGGTGAGGGCCGAAGCTGACTGCTTGTGTCAGCTCTGATCTGGCTTTCCGAGAATTTGTCCAGCCCACACCGTGGGCAGCAGGATGTCTTCCTCCCAACACCAGTGGCCACACTACATGTTGCTCTGCAGGGACCCCACTCTTTCACTTTTTAAGAAATTGCCAAACTGTGTTCCACCAGCAATACATGAGTTTCCCTCTCTCCACATCCTCATAGACACTTGTTATTGTCTGTCATTTGTCTCATAGCCATTCTAATGGGTGTCAGCTGGTATCATTATAGCTTTGATTTGCATTTCTCTAATGACTCATGAGGTTAAACACCTTTTTATGTGCTTGCGGTTATTTACATATTTATGCGGTGAAATGCTTATTAATATCTTTGCCCCACTTTTTGATTAGGAAGTTTATCTTTTTACCGAGTTGTAAGAGTTCCTTTGTAAATTGTGGATACAAATCATTTATCAGATATGTGTTTTGGACATATTTTCTTCCAGGCTTTTACTTGTCTTTCTGTTTTCTTAAAAGTGTCTTTTGAAGCATAAAAGCTGTGAATTGTGATGGGGTCAAGTTTATTAATTCTTACTTTTATGGACCATGCTTTTGGTGTGGTAGCTGACAAATCTTCGCTCAACCCACAGTCTCCAATATTCTTTCTTATGCTCTCTTCTAAAATGTGTATGTTTAGGCCCTTTCCCCTAAGTCCGTGTGATCTGTTTTGAGTTAATTTGTGTGTATGGTGTGAGGTGAGAGTTTAAGTTCACCTTTTCAGACAGGGGTGCCAAATGTCCCAGCACCGTTTGTTGAACAGAATGATGGATCCCGCTCTTGACCTCACCTCCCCTTTTCTCCACAGATCTGCAAAACCCCTGAGCCCAAAACGGCCTCATACTGCAGCCCTTCTGTGCCCGTGCACTTCAACATCCAGCAGGACTGCGGCCACTTTGTGGCCTCAGTGCCCTCCAGCATGCTCACCTTCCTGACATGCCCAAGGACCCTCTGCCCGCCGTGCCCCTCACCCCCCTGCCCAGGAGCAAGACTGCGTGGTGGTCATCACCCGAGAGGTGCCCCACCAGACTGCCTCTGACTTTGTGCGGGACTCGGCCACCAGCCATCAGTCTGAGCCCGAAGCTTACGAGCGGCGCGTGTGCTTCCTCCTGCTGCAGCTCTGCAATGGGCTGGAGCATCTGAAGGAGCACAGGGTCATCCACCGAGACCTGTGCCTAGAGAACCTCCTGCTGGTGCACTGCACCCCACAGGCCACCCCAGCCCTTCCCCTGCCACCTCCACAGCTCCTGTCGCCTCTACTACCTCCAGCGCGCCTCCCGCCACCACGTCCCCTTCCCCTGCCACGACTCCCTGCCCTTGCCCCTCTGCCACCCTCCCAGTTGGTGCGACCCCCAGCGCCCCAGCTGCCCCCGCCTGTCAGAGAGTGCCCAGTGAGAAGCACTTGCCGCGGCTCATCATCAGCAACTTCCTGAAGGCCAAGCAGAAGCCGGGCGGCACCACCAACCTGCAGCAGAAAAAGAACCAGGCCCGGCTGGCCCCCGAAATCGTGTCTGCCTCCCAGTACAGCAAGTTTGATGAGTTCCAGACGGGCATCCTCATCTACGAGCTCCTCCACCAGCCCAACCCATTCGAGGTGCGGGCCCAGCTGCGGGAGCGGGACTACCGCCAGGAAGACCTGCCCCCGCTGCCCACCCTGTCCCTCTACTCGCCCGGCCTGCAGCAGCTCGCCCATCTGCTGCTGGAGGCCGACCCCATCAAGCGCATACGCATCGGCGAGGCTAAGCGGGCTGCGGTGGGCCTGCCCTGTGGGTGGGGGCCCCGCGCGGGAGCTGGTGGAGCAGCGAGGCACCTCGGAGGAGGCGCTGTGCAGCACGCTGCACAACTGGATCGACATGAAGCGGGCCCTGATGATGATGAAGTTTGCGGAGAAGGCGGTGGACCGCAGGCGCGGGGTGGAGCTGGAGGACTGGCTTTGCTGCCAGTATCTGGCAGCCGCAGAACCCGGAGCCCTCTTGCAGTCACTGAAGCTCCTGCAGCTCCTGTGAGCGAAGCCCCCAGCCTGCACTTTAGCTGCCCACTTCCGTTCCTCACTCCACCCTGACCCCCATGCCCTGCCTTGCCTCGGAAACATTTGTGTCTCCCTGGGAAATGGTACAAATGACTGTCGTATGTGGATGTAATATATATAAAAAATATATAAATATGAAAGACTGAGGCTGTCATTGCCCACTTAGGCTCCCTTCGTCGCCAAGTGCTTCCAGTTTTCTCCTGTAATTATTTACATTTCTAGCTCAGTGCAAGGTCCTGAGGACAGTTCTGCCCAAAGTACGAAGCCTGGACTCAGGCTTACTCCTCCATTGTGGTGTCTCTTCATCCTCCTGTCAAAGGCCTGTTCAAAAACCAAAAACTCCATTAAAAAAAAATTTTATTGAGTCATGAGCAAAGTGCCCAAGTACATCACTGTCTCTGGTGGGTAAAATTTAATAGAAGCCTGTGAAGCAGCAACCAGGCCTCTTGAAGCGTCCTCGGTCTCATACGTCTCATGAGGTAGCACAGGAGGCCGCTAGGGCCCGGCCTTGTCAGGACCAGCTGATCTCCCGTGTTTTTCTCTCCACCTTGCAATCTCAGGAAGAATCCAGACACGGATTCGAAATTCAACCCTACTGCTCCAAACCATTTCTAGTTTGCTGAAGCTGGTTACCATTTGTATCCGTCAGAGGCCTGACTGAAAACAGAATCCACCCCAGGGGGTCAAATGCCAAAACCTTAGCAGGGGACTGCTTAGAAAGATGTGGGCAGGGTTAAGAGAAAAAAAAAGAAGAAGAAGAAGAAGAAGAAGAAGGCAAAAGCCTCATCTCCAGGCCAAGACCACTGGAGTACCAGGCAGTAAGGGGGCTTGGGTCTGCAGTGGGCAGGATCGGCCCCCTGGGCAGGGAAAGGAGAAGAATGGGTGGGTTGCCAGTTGGCGAACAGCCCACTGTACCTACTGTACTAGACAATGGCAGTGCACAAACAGGACTCCAGTGTTTTCACTCTCACCCAGTATTATCTCGCTGTTCTCAGCATGGTTGACTTTTCAAAACTCATACCTTTAACACACTCGTTAGCACCTACTAGCTGCTGTGGTCAGTATTTGTTACCATGCCTTTAAAAATGCAGAGAGAATTAGGAAACACCAGAGCTTTCCTTCTCAAAGGACACACGCACAAACTCAACAATTACTCATTTGAAGGGAAACGGCCCCAACCCTGGTATGTTTATCTAAAATCTTCCAATTTGTGAACTAATTAATTTTTAAAACCTTGTTCGTAGTTATGGACAATTTAAAACAAATGCAAAGGTTTTAATGAATGTCTTAGAAATCTAGGAATGTGGCTAGCAACCAGGAAGAGGAAATACCCAGGTCCCCTTCTGCATGTTAATGGGAGTCTTTTGGCAAGTCCCGCCTGCCTGCCAGGACTACAGGTGCACACATCTCCATGCATCAGCGAGGAAGTCGGCACCTGTGGGGCACACTTCTTATTTCAGTTATCTCTTGAACATTCAGAAAAGAACTGGCTGAAACCAGCTTCCAACTATGTGTCCACAAGAGAGTCAGTCTTTGAACATGGAATCGTAATGCTCCCTAGGACCTATCTTAGTTTCAGAGACTATTATTTTGTCAATTGTTTGTTCCTGTGAATTTTCCAGGCAAACTCTCCACCCTGGATTTGCTGTCCTCTGCTTTCTTGTCCTTTCTCACCTCGTGTAAATAAATAATGGAGAGGGAGGAAACAAGTATTCTGCCAGGGGAACACAGTGCCACTTGGAAACACATGTCTCAAGAGGCACATTTTATTTTATTTTTTGAGATTTATTTTTTTAAATTAAGTTTATTGGGGTAACATTGGTTAATACAATTATAATTTGACATTTGTATATTCTATTGTGTGTTTACCACTCAAAGTCCAGTCTCCTTCAGCTACCATATATTTGATCCCCTTTACCCACTTCACCCTCTCCCATCTCCCTATATTTGACCCTCTTTACCCTGTCTCCTTCCCCCCTCTCCCCCACTCCATTAGTAACCACTAGTCTATAGTCCATGTCCATGAGTCTCAAGAGGCACATTTTAAATCTCTGAATTAATTGCACTTTTTTTATATGCCACCCACTTCAGAGAAAAAAGATTGTAATAAAAGTTTTTAAGAACCAAAATGAACAAAAAAGTAAAAGTGGAAAGAGAAAAACAATAGCAATAAATTCTGAGAAGAACGATAGCATTCAAACATTAAACTAACTTCTGAGCCCTCCATCAGCCTAAAAAAAGTAGAAGATGGCTGTTGCAGAGTTCTTTGTGTAATTTTAGGAAACAGTTCAGTTCATCAAGAAGAAGAAACCTTTTCCCAGCACTTGGTCCTGGAGGGAATTTGTCAAGGATTTCCTTGTTTAAAGACACTGATGTGTCCCTGATAGGAGTTGAAAAATAACAATTTTTCTAGATAGGGCAATTTTTTATATCCACCTCTGGTGAAATCTAAGTGGCTAGCATTCAACCTGATTCCCTGATTCCATCCAGGTGATTCTGCAGGGCAAGTGCCACACATTCATTCATCTCCATGGGTTTTTTTCTATAAATGGTAAGTATGAGGCTACAAATATTAGGTTTGGCAAACTCCTTCAATCACACTAAATTCAGGGGCTTAAAATAACTGGTTTTTTGTTACCTCACAATACACTTGGGATGCACGGCTTTATCTCACAGAAAGCTCTGCACAAAGTAGATTAAGTCCAGGAACAACAGCTTATTCCACAGGACCGAGGTTCAAATAAGTTAAGTAGGAACCTTTGTATGATGACAGTCTCATAACATCTGGTTATTTAATACTCCTGGTATCTGTGAATTCATCTCTTTTTTTTTTCTTGGCTTTAGACCCAACTACTGGTATTTAAATCTCCAGTTTTTTTTCTTTTTCTCTCCAGCTCTGAGTCAAGTCACCCCATATCCTCTTCACATTTATAATTTCTGTTGTTAACGTGCCTTTCCCTTTTTCATGCCAAGATGTGGATTCATTTTTCTTCTTCTGAATTCTTTGCTGTAGGCGTTATGAATCTGTACATCTAGATTGTTATATCTTTGCCAGAAGCAAGCACTTTAGGGATTATTTATTTATCATGACACATGGCTCTGATCGAAAAAGACAGGGCTCTGGGGAGCTGTAGTTACCACTCTGTGTAACACTTTCCAATTTTCAAGAGCGTAGGGCTGGAGAAAACTCTTTTGTGATGTCCACATGTATGAAAAACAAGTGTGAGGGTTTTGAAGAGGGAAGACACGTGTTACTTTAATAATGTCTCCAAAATCTGTTCTTTAAATATATAGTCAACAAATAAGGCAGCCCTTTCCCACTCTGCTGGATATCTATAAATCCTCGAAGATCTAAGGATAAGCTTATTAAATCTTATTAAAAGTAGTAGATTTATAGTGTAAAATCTGCTTGGCATATTTAACAGAGGGTGATGTGAATGGAATTGATTCATTAGAAACCAAATCCAACCCAACTGATGTCATTGCTAAAAATAAAAGACAAAAATAAAATGTTTGGAGGAATTTCCATGGGGTGAATGTCTTAACAAATTACTCTTTCTTTCTCTCTTCCAGTGCTAATTAATGAGGGTAAAGGACAGCCAACGAGATCTATTCTTGGCAGGATATATCCTAGGAGGACTTGTGCCTTGGGAAGAAAATTGTTAGGTAGCCCGATGTGTCCAAGGGAAGGAGTCCAAATTAACCCCAACATGATAACATTGATTTAGGGGGAACTGGAGTTGGGCCAGAGTTTTCATGATCAACTTGAATCCTTGCTGGATCCTGGATACTCAGTCTTCTCTGGTCTGCATCTTTCCTCCTAGGACTTGACTTCATCCATTCAAGTTTCTGGAGTGGTGAAAGCAAAGTTAAGTTTGTTCAGGATTTTTCTGTGTGCCAACAAGCCAGGTTGGTATTAGACTATCTCTGTGGGAACTTGAACATATATACTTACATGTATTCTGAATTCTGGATTCAAATCTTTCTGGATCCTTTACCAGAAGTGATTACTAATATTTCCTACAAAAACACTGTCCTGAACACTGGATGTGCTTAGACTATCAAAACTTTCATGTGTGATACTGGGACTTAGGGATTTGTTTACAGGCTCCTGACTTAATGCCTTATTGGAAATAATCAGGCATTGAGAAGATTGTGGGAACTGAGCACGGAGGTCTAAGGAGAGAAGAGAAGACAGGAATGTGCAAGTGAGATTCAGAGACAAACCACCTGCTTTATCATTTGCCTGGATCCAGTCCTGATAACTTCCCACAACCCCCAAAATGTTATTCACAGGTCTCAATGCAGTTGTGCTATTGTAACAAATATCAAAGACTGGGCAGCTTATAAGCAACAGAAATTTATTTCTCGCAGTTCTGAAGCTAGGAAGTCCAAGATCAAGGTGCCAACAGATTTGGTTCTGGTGAGGGCCCCTTCCAGTTCATCCAGAGTCATACTCTTGCTATTTTTTCATCTAGCAAAGGCAAGGGAACTCTCAGGAGTATCTTTTATAAGGGCACTAATCCCATTCATGAGGGCTCCACCTTCATGAGCTAATTATCCCCTCAGAACCCCACCACTTAATACAATTACATTGGGGATTAGGTTTCAACACATGCATTTGCGGTTAGGGGACACAAACATCCATTCTATAGGGTCGTGCTAGTCAGCCTTTTCTGGTATCATACAAACACTTGTATGGCTACTCTATTCCCAAAGATTTCCAGGGATGAAGAATATAGAACTCTAGATTGTGTCGATTATCAATTTCGGAGTTTATAACAGATTCCTTAAAATGTCAGAAAGGCTATGTCCTTTTAAATGATGAAATTCATTCTCAGGCCCTTACTTGTCTCTGGACTGAGGCTGGTAGTCCTTGCACTTGGGACCCAATACTTCTTTGATAAACTATATATTCATCCCTCACAGCAAATCAAACTTGATGACTATGGCCAGGTCTCAGAGGAAAGTACTTCCAGATGATTTCCAGAACAAGAGCTTAAGAAAGAAAGAGACTGTGCTACTCTGTGACTGGGCTTTTCTGTGGCTCCAGCGTGGTCATTTCTTTCCCTGACTTTAGAGAGATGCTGTGGAAGCAACAAGGACTCTACTCACTGAAATCGTTTATGAAACTTAACAGTTGACTCTTAAACAAAAAAAGCCTGGTGCTGTTGGTCTTGGCCAAATCCAACATGAGTCATACACTGTTACAAGCACCTGATTGAATATGGATAGAATGAAGGGTTTCACTGGGCTTTTAGTCCAATTGAAGAGTTCCACGCAGAGATGAGGGTTGGGGGAGAGCTGTTCCCCAGTGCAGGAGGCGCCCAGGGGCACAGACCAGAGAGTGCCCCCTCCACCAGTGCTAACTGTACGCCTGCAGCTGGGGTTGGCAGCCTCCTCCCAGCTATGAGTCACGCAGTTGATCACAGCCTTCATCCTGCATGACAGGCCCTGCCTGAGCCAGCTGCTGAGCCCCCACTTATCACAGGGTGGACCCCTTTGTTTCAATCCTGAAAAGGCAACAGCCCATTGGAGAAAGCTTTGGAAGGAAGAAAACCAAAGGCATTGTTACAGGATTGCAGCGATGCGGTCCTTTGGGTAGGACAATCATTTCTAAATGGCACCCGCTCACAAGCGCTCCTACAAAAGGGCTTTCTCCAGGGCACACGCGGGCCTCCAAGAGCGGCCCCTCGAGCTGGAGCGGCGAGTGACGATCTTCCACGGCGCAGGCCCCAGAAGCGCTGGAATTTCGCCTTTGTGTTACCTCTAAAGTTACCATGAAGGGAAAGAAAGGATTTAAGAGAGAAACACTTAATATTCCTGGAGCGGTGTTGTTGAGAGAATGCCACAAGCCCTGGGAATGGCTACAGCTCGGCTCTGCTTTGTGGCTGTGTGTCTGTAAATGGACCATGACATTTAGCCAACAGAAACTGACCATATAACCCAGGTTCTTTGTCTAGTTTCACTCACATGCCCCTGTGTTCTGAGCACTAAGAAAGAAACTCCTTCATATGAGCAACCCTTTCATTCATAGACTTCCCGAGTTGCATAAACAGAAGTTTTCAGGTTGATGTTTAATGAAAACATTGAAAAACTATGAATGACATAATAATAGTCTCTTTGTTTACCTGACTTTCCTGTTCCAAAAGGCTTAAAGTCTTGGTATTTGAAATATCATTTTACCTTCTTACAACATTTCTCTGATGTATGTGGGAATCAGGACAGGTGATCTACATTTTAAGAGAAAATCCAGGTCTGGAAAGGTGAATGGATAAGTAAAGTATAAGCCCAGGACTAGTGTCCAGGCTGCGATGCCTTCCTTTCTCCACTAAGCATCACATGTGCTCGAAAGTTTACTAGGGACTCAGCCACATCCCGCCGTCCTTCAATATTCAGCTCGAGTCTTACCCTGCTCATGACAGCTAGTGTCCTCCCTCCTCTGCACTCACTCACTCCTCTGTCATTTTTGACCAAGTCCTCTTCACTCACTACCGGATCACTCTCAGGGAGGCAGGTACTGTGTCTTTACCTTATTATAAAAGCGGCAATGCAGTATATTCTTTCTCACTAAATAGACTGCGAGCCCCTTGAGGGCAGTGACCATGTCTGAAACCACTTTGCTTCCGATTCCCTAGCCTTTTGCATTGGATACAGCAGGTGCTTAATAAAAGTGTTGATGCCATTTATGATGCATGGTTTGCAGTTGATGACTGCAACCACTGCTTAGGAAAAACGATGCCCCACAGATCACACAGGACATTGCAGTTGGCAAAACACTCTCATAATGCCTTGTCTCTCACCAGACCTCTAAGGTCGTGCAACGCCCCTGAGTACAGAGCATGACAATGAGCCTCAGAGACTAAGTGACTTGCCACACAGTCCTTTTATGGCTGGTGAGAGGCAAGACTCAGCCTGGACCCAAGTCATCTGTATTCAAAGCCAGCGTTCTCTCCTCCACAGCACAACTCCTGACGTTGTTTCTGAAGAATGGGGCACTTGCCTTCACTCAGAGACCCCTGAGGCCTAAGCAATTTGTGCACCAAAGCCGCTATGCACTTTTCCTGTACTCCTGAGCGGCTTCTGCTGGAATAGTGACTGCACAGTGCTCCGTTATTAATATTAAAAGTTAAATTTGAAAGAACATATTTCCTTAGGCTTGTCATCCAAACACTATTTGTCTATGCAACGTAGAGCGACGAGGTAGGTAGTAATAGATGCACACAAATGTTATTAGAGCCATTTTCAATTGAATTACCCTAAATGCACTCCCAGAGTCACAATGCACCCTGCGGTACCCCAGAGAAAGAACATTCTCTCTTGGATCAAGCCAGACCTTTGCCAAGCTTCTGGGCCCCACTACACTGAGGCCTTGGGGCCTATCAGATGGGCATGTGGGCGATGTCCAAGGTGCCCACCCAGTTAACCCCTGCCAAGCCCTGCACCAGGCTTTGCTTCTGGCCCCCAGGCAGCAGGTATGCATTGAAACAGCAGTGACTCCATGGTCACCTCCAGACAAACTCCCTCTCTCAGTCTTGTCGGCCTGGTACTCAACCCCAAGGAGAGCAGCTGGACAGAGCGAGCAGTGCAGCTTCTTTGCCAGACCACTGTAAAACACCAAATTCCATTTCCTGCAACAAACTGAGGCTACCTGGGCAGAAGGGGAACAAGAATATTCAACTCTCCAAGCTGCTTATTTTTCACTCTGTATTGTGAGATTTTTCTTCCTGAAGGCTGAGTGCGAGTATTATTAAGATGCCCATTTGGTGGGACACCTCAAGTGTATAATGATATTGTCTCAATATTCTCAGCAACTAAACCTCTTAAATGGGGCTCAGTGCTAAAAAGCAGCCTGGCCACGCTGATAACGTAGCAGATCTACAGGCAGCACATTTACTAAGTACCTTGCAACAGACTCTCATGTAACTCCCTACACAGGAGACACATATTTCTTCAACGCTTAGTTAAAATTTAGGATGAAATTTGATGAGAACCACCTGAATAAATGTACATAAGTTTACAAATCACTGCAATGTTTGCCAGTGATTTTAAGGGAATAGGGTTGCATGGAAAATGTCATTATGTAGGGTTCTGCTCTCTGGGATTTCCCAAATTTGGATCGGCTTTAAGACATACTTTTATCTCTTGGCAGTAGCCCCAAAGTGCTTGCTTTGAGCAGCTTCTCAGTATTATATTTTCACAGTAAGAATTCAGATTTCCAAAAAATTTCCCAATTTTTCTGGGAAAAAAGATCCACAAACCTCATGAACTTATCCCAGTGTCCCTGAAGGTGACTCTTGGTGGAGATCAGGCCTTTGCTGATTTCTCTCCATTTCCAGTCAAAAAGGTCTGTGAAAGTGATCTAATCCTCAGCAGATTATTTCATCAGCCCTAATAAAGATGTGTCAGGGCTCTGCCAGGAAGAATCTGGTTTCAGGAGCAACTTTACTTTTAAAGAGCCAGGGCAATTGCTTCTACCCAAATCCATGAGGATCACATTGCAGGAAACAAAAATACGATAGCACAGCATCTTGGTGGACAAGCTTCTTCCCTCTCGCCCTCGGCCCCAAAGAAATAGCTCTCTGGGAGAGTGATGTCTACATCAAAAGCTGCTTGTCACCCAGTGGGCCTCTCACATGGGAAAGTGTTTGCTTTGGCTGAGAGCGACTGTATTCTCTGCATCCGGAGCCAGAAGCTGACTGCTGTGGACACTTTCTGGCTGCAGCTGGGCAAGTTTGTGGGTGCATGCCTTACCCAGCTCCCAACATCCAGAAGGGTCGGAGGAAGTTTAGACAATATGAGAAATGAATCTCCAGTTGAGGTAGCTAGGTTGCCAGAGGTTATAAAACCTTAAGCTTCAGTGTTGGTAACATCCAGCTCTTTATAAAATTGCAACATGTAAGATATAGAAACATATACGTCTTATTTAATTCATTTTTGCATCCATAGATCTCTGGAAAGTTGTCTGCATTCAAAAGTCAATGAAACATGTGACATGTCAGCGTCCTGGAGTGAGAAGTCATGTTTTCTCTTTGTCACTCACTGAGCTGCAATGTGATCACTGTTTGATGTCCTAAGGCTTAAACAATTTCCTCAGTCATTGCTTTTTTAACCGATAGAAATTTGTAGCATCGTCGGCTACTAAGAGCTATGATAATCTCAGAAATCTTTCCTAAGTCACTTTTACACTCAGGTAAGACCCCTCTCACTCTCAGCTGTGAACCACCTCTCTGGCATCTTCAGTAAGAAACAGGATAGCCATGTGGCAAAAACTAGAGAACAAAGGAGTAATAACCGTGTCCTGTGACTTTGATACAGGAGAGAGATGGAAACAAAGAAGAGATTATTGGCTTGAGAGAGAATAGTCAGGATATGGTGGCCAAAATAAGTTAGTATTGAGACAGGTCTTGGAAAAAGTTACTGTCATTTTCTTACAGAGTTCTAAGTGCTGGAACTGCAATAAATCCTCATAAAATGTGTAATATTTAAAATATGCACACGCACCTTTCTCAAACATATTTTCTTTAACTGATGTTTTCTGGGTGCCCACAAGCCAACAGCAGCTACAGCCACTGGAAGCTTGTTAGACATGCAGAATCACAGGCCCCATCCAAGACCTACTGAATCAGAATCAATCTGCATTTTAACGCTGTCCCAGGTGATTCGTATTTAAAGTTTGAGACGTGCTGCTGCATATCTCTGGACCACCAATTTTACATATAATACTGAATTATATATAAACGCTTTATTGTTTTTTAAACAGCTTTTTTGAGAAACAATCCATATACCATACAATGCACCCATTTATAATGTACAATTCAGTGGCTTTAGTATATTCACAGAGTGTTACATCCATCACCTCCTAGGGCCTGGCAACCCCTAATTTTCTGTCTTTATAGTTTTAACTATTCTGTGCATTTTAAATGGAACCACACAGTATATAATTTTTTTGTGGCTGCCTTCTTTCACTCAGTATAATATTTTCAAGGTTCATCCATGTCATAGCATGTATTAATAGTTTTTTTACTGCCAAATAATATTCCATTGTGTGAATATATTGCATTTTATTTGTCCATTCATCCTTTGATGGGCATGGGGTTGTTTCCACATTTTGGTTAT
Organism: Eonycteris spelaea; assembly: GCA_003508835.1. Lineage (NCBI taxonomy): Eukaryota > Metazoa > Chordata > Mammalia > Chiroptera > Pteropodidae > Eonycteris > Eonycteris spelaea. The sequence continues at coordinate 4,136,771 of PUFA01000043.1, read as the reverse complement.
CACAAATAAAGCTTCGTGTGCAAGTGTTTGCGTTTTCAAATCTTTTAGTTATACACCTGGGAGTAGAATTGCTGGCTTATGCTTTATGCTTTACAAGTACTTTCATGTTGTGATTCAGAGATAGCAAGTCCTACTTTCCCTGTTTAAAAGATAAGAAAATTGAAGTTCAAGAGGTTGGCTTGCCTGTGGAGGGGTAGAGATGTCTAGTTCGGCTTCCTGACGTGTAGTTGATTAGATTGGTAAATGATATAATTGAAAGAGAGCAGGTTAATTGGTTTTTCCAAGATCACCCAAAAGTTTAATGAAGGAAGATTTTGATCTTGGATTGGCGGTATTTCTTCTCTAAGTCCTAGATAGTAACTGGGAGCCTCATACAGTTTCTCCGGCTTTTGGACTAGACTCAAATAAAAAAAGGAAGTGTTTCATAACTTTTCATTTCTGATCAACTTTTTAATTATACAAAGCAATTTGAAAGGAAGACATTTTTAAAGATAATTACACAAAAGTCAAGTCCAAGACAAGCTTTTTATTCCCAGTCTCCCTTTTAGTATGTATTATGCTCATTAAACCATGCAGCTCCCTCTGCTTTTGCCAGGAATTATAGATTTATGTCATGGTGCATTGCTTGCCTTTAGTTAAACAACAGCTTTAAGCACTTATTTATGATTTGTTTATTAAGTTTCTGTAGTAGCTTTCTGCATAGGTGCGCACAGTACTAGTCATGTAATCTGTAGGATATCATTGTTATATATGTTTAAGCATCTTAATGTTGACTAGACTATCAATGGAAATGGCTAAAGGTAGCTAAAGAGCATAGGCAACAAGTGAATTATTAGTGACATAAATGTGAACTATAAATATGAACTACAGTGAGGATATGAGCTAAGGTACAAGGAAAGTACAAAGGAGGAAAGAGCTAATTTTGCTTTATGAGGCGGGAAAGAGAGAAACCAGGAATGATCACAGAGGAAGTGATATTCGAGATGAATTTTGAAAACTAATTAGATGCATACAAGTTAGACAAGAGTGGAAACAGCTAATTTTTTTTTAACAGCTATTTTTAGTTTTAATTGATATGTAATAAGCTGCATGTATTTCAATTTCAAATTTGGTAATTTTTGACACATGTATGCACCTATGAAATCAAGCCACAATCAAGATAATAAGCATATTCATCACCCCCAAAAGCTTCCTTGTGGCTCACTGTAATCTCTCCCACCTGCCTATCCCTACCCATCACATGCTCATCTCATCTCCAAGTAGCCATCGATATGCTTTCTTACCATACACTAATTCGCATTTTCCTAGAATTGCGTACAAATGGAATCATAGCATGAAGGTGTATCCTTTTCATTCAATGTTCATCGTTTTTAGATAACTGTGTTGTTTTGTATATCAGTAGCTCATTCCTTTTCATAGTTGAGCAGATTTTCGTGTGGTATACCACGTGGTATTCATCACCTAGTGAATATTTGAGTTGTTTCACGTTGTACAAAACGGCTGCTAAGAACACACATGTACACATCTTCGTATGGACATATACCTTCGTTTCTCTTGGGTAAATACCTAGGAGTAAAATGACTGGGTCATACGTAGATGTTAGTTTAACTTTTTAGAACCTACCAAATCATTTTCCAGAGCTGTTGTCCCATTATACATTCTCACCTGCAGTGTTGATTTCCAGTTCCTCCACTTGACTTGGTCTGGCCCGTCTTTTTTCATTTTAATTTTACACCTTTGTGTGTGGGAGCGTGCATCTCTGATGAGCTGCTTAAGAGGGAATCACTGAGGCACTAGGAACATTTTAAATCTCTTATTGCATATTGCAAATTATTTTCCATAAAATTCATCATTTGCCCTCCTAACAAAGATTTCATCATACTGGCCTTCACATCTTAAAAACTCCTTTATTTCCATCAGAATTCTTGTACTGAAGGGGCCCATGTACCATCTTTCCAGTGGGGCAGTGCATTAAGAGAAAGGTCTTCGGTTTTGTTTTTCTTTTATGCTGTTCACAGTTGATTCCAGGCCATGAGCTGACTTTTATTCAAGTATGAAGACTTACTTGGATTTCCTCTAAATTTGATTAAAAATACAGCTTTTATTTTTCTTTCTCTCAAGCACCATCTCACTATTTGTAATCATTTATAAATATGTTTTTTTTTTATCATTTGTTAATCTAAAATGTTTTGGGAAAAATTTAGCCCAAAGTTTGTATTACAGGATAATCTGTAACGTCTTTCAGTTTTGTGGTTCTCTGGAGGCTATTTCCCTTTAAAAGAATAAACACTACTGTTTCTTCTTTTTAGCAGTGAAGGTTTCTGCCCTTTTGAAGACGTTAGAGAACTTTATCATTAAAGCAGCCCAGCATCTTACCTTGACATTTCACTTGGCAATTCAGGCATTTATTTTTCCTGGAAAGATTTAACTCACTATAATTCTTTATATACACAGTCTGGAAGTATGTTGAGGTTCGCCTCCTGAGACAATTGGTTCAACCCAACCTAAAAGGGGACTGGACATGATAATTCTTTTTAAACACTAGCCAGGCCTAGCCGAGGACCATGTAAAAGGGACAGGCCTTTCTGGCTCACAGAGGGACTCCAATCTAATTAGAATTAGAATTAGAACCTGCCCCTTTGTTTTGACTGGAGCCCTTCATGTGGTTGGTGGTCATTGGGTGGCAACCGAGTAGGGCTTTTTCCATGCTTTGTAGGTGTTCTGAGGTCTTTGTCTCAGTGCATGTGGGCAGGTACAGATTCTTCATGACTGGATGCAACCATTCTCTTAATTTATGATTAAAGTTACTTAAATACGTGAATGATTAAGGTCCTCTACTGCCACCGTTAGCAATTAAGGTCATTAAAAAAGGGCCTCTATCTTGTTCACTTTCTCACCTCCCCTGGACTATCTATCACAGCTTTATGTTTAGCTGAAACATTTCTCCAAGAGGTTACTGTTTTCTGAATATGGCTGGATGGATCACTGTGGAGAGAATTTCTTGAATTTTAACATTAGTTTTCTCCTGACGACGAGTTCCTCAACCCTAGAAATTGGTTCTTTCTTCTTTCTTCTTCTCACATTGTCTTTCTCTCTCACCCTCTTTGGCTTTCTCTTGATTTTCATCTATTAATGTAGGGACATTTTCCCTTGTAAAAACACTGCCCCTGAAAGTTGCCTTATCCATAGGAATTGCCCAGCTCGCCGCCCACCCTCTCTACTAATAGGCCAGCCCTCAGGGGAAGCTGAGACTTCCCTTTCTAGCACTTCCTATCTGGACCTGCCCACTTTCGTAGGCATAGCTTCAGACCCGAAGTCCTAACCCAGTAGCTAAAAGCCAGAGAGGAATTTTGCTACCATACTTGGTCTTTTCATTTGTCAGGTCACTCCAAGTCCTGTTTTGGCATAACTGAACTCCAGCGATTTTCACCATAATGCCACTATCGTCAAAGTGTTTATGTTCCTTCTGTATATGCTTCAGAGATGACAGGAGATGCTATCAGCTCCAATTTTAAAAAGAAGGAAACGGGAGGACATCGTCTGGTTATATAACAACTCAGAGGCCAAGTGAAGTCCTAACTTTTTCTGTTTTCTTTCAAGGTTTCATCTGAATCAGTAGACTTAATTATATCTTTTGAACCAATCTAATCTTTTTCATTGCTCTGTTCCCATACTTGTGGTGGGATTTTCCCCCACGGACTCACGAAAGTGGAGAAGAGATACCCCCAGATCCACCCCTTCCCATGGGCACCCTTTGCCTTTCTGATGTCCTCCCAAGCCTGGGTGAAGGGCAGCCTCCCTCAGCAGTTTATGTTTCCCACACACAGGTCCCTGTGACTGGGAGTATGTCCTATCGTTCCACAAATGACCCCAACAGTGGAACAGAACCCCCAAAGCACTGCTCTAGTGATCTTGTCTTCCTGGTGCACAGACCCCTCTGAGAAAGTTTTTCTTGCTGCTCTCCATCAGCCTTCCTGAGTGTGGAAGAACAAAGGTCTCTGAGACGGTGTTACTTGCCAAGTTCCCAGGAAAATTGCCTACTTGCAGAAAGAGGGTGTGAGGGGAGGCAGGAAGCTGCTGTGGTCACAAGCTAGTGCCCTGAGTGCCCTTGCAGACTGGGGCGAGGTGAGGGCTGACTGCTGAGGTCAGCCTGATGGAATGTTCTAGGTAACGCCCCTTCCCTGCTCAGGGCAGTGAGTCACAGGGCGAGAGACCTACCTAGACAATGAGCAAGACTGTAGGCCAAAAAAAAAAAAAAAAAAAGAGGAAAACCAACGGGCTTGGCCCCCTCCGCCCATCAGGGAACGGGCGAGTAGTCGTGCACCTTGCTCTAAGGACAGGCTCAACTCGAGTCCCGTGCACTCTCTTCCTCGAGCCGATCAAAATTTTCGGTTGCTCCTTGGATGGGTGGGAGCTACTGGGCTCTTGAGAGCAAGTGGGCAGGAAGCTGCTTGCCCCACCACACCCAGCCAACCATCCATCGAAGAAGAGGTTTGTTCAGCTGAGGACAAGAGGTGAGGTGGTAACTGGTCCCTAGCACAATAGTAGGGAATCAATAAATATTTATACTCGCTGAGAGCTGAAAACATCGGAGGTCTGCACTGGCAACCCCAACCTTCCAGAGAGCTCCCTCGCAAGCTCTTACAGAGCCACATTTGCTCAACAGATGGATTGAACAACTCAGATCAAGTCACTGATCAGAAATGGCATTCTGATGCGCTCAGCACTTCCAAAGACGGGATCTGGCAGCTGGAAGAGGACTCCAGTGACCATAAATGTGGAACAGCAGCCCGCGACTTTAAACCAAAAAGTAGTTTCCACAGAGGTGCCACAGGCCTTCTTCCGAGGCAGGACTCAGCACCCACGTGACTTGAGGCTGGGCTTGGGTCTCAGGGGCCTGAGCAGTTACTGCGTGCCAAACCCTTTGGGAGGCCTGGGGGTACCAAAGTCCTCGCCAAACAAGGCTCACACTCAAATCAGAGAAATAAGCCATCGCCCTCCCAAGAATCCCTGGTAAGTTCTGTGCTGGCGGCAAGAAGGGCAGACAGTGGGGACAAAGAAATCGGACCCACTGTCAGGGAGGTGGGGCGGGGCGGGTCGGGGGGCGGCAGGGAGGTTTCTCTAGAGGATAGCTTTGGAGCTGGGTCATAAAAGGTTTTCCCCAAAAGAGAAGTGGTGCTCATCCCAGGAAGAAGGAACAGATGCGCACGGGCCAGGGGGCTGAGAAGCACGTTCCATTGGGAGTGACAGCAGCTGAGGGTATCCTGAGTTTGCTAAAGCCACAGTGGTACACGGTGAGTGTGGGAGAAGCTGAGACTTCCATTTCCTGACTATCTGAGGCTCACACAGTCCCTGAGATTTGAGGAGGCTGTGGGGAGCAGGAGACACTTCCCTCTCAGCCCCTTCCTCCTCTCTGCCTCTGGGATGATTTCTTAATACATCCCTCTCACTTGTCGCAAACCCTGCTTGTCCCTGTTCTGACTGGTAAGCACCACCTATTCTCTCACTTTGCCTAGGCGAGAAGCAAAAACTGAATAAGATTAGCAAGTAAATTAATGAAAAGTCAACCATATCAGGCACCCCAGCAAGTGTGAAACAAAATCAGGAAGAATGTTTCAAAGCAAAAGACTCACACGGGAAGTAGAGAGACAAAAGTAAAAAAGAGAAAGGGAAAAACAAACTTAGTGAAAACCGGTAAGTTAGCTAATGAAATACAGGATATGGCAAAGTGAATTAGAAAAAGGTAGGAAAAATAATCATAGCTAACACTAAAATAGCAGTCACTATATACCCATTCCTAAGTAAGAAACATTTGTTAACTCATTTAAGCTTTATGGAAGCTCTATGAGTTGAATATTATTATTATCCCCACTTTACAGACAGGGAGACATAGAGAAGGCATAGAGAAGAAAACAAAGAAGTACAAAATGGCTATATACAATCGATAAGAATTAATAGTCTGCATATACTATGATAGAAGTTCATAAAGAGTATATTTACATAAGGGGTTGAAGAACATTCTCCCCTTATTCTCTTCCTATTCTCGCCAGTGAGGGTTGTATTATATGGAGTGTCGTGTCAGCTTAAGTCTGAGGATACCCAACTTTGGGACTCAGACATGGCCTGGGCAAGTAGCAGTCTATTTACCTAAACACCAAATTGACCCCTGGAGAAGAAAAACACACACAATACATAAAACTAGTACTGAGGAAAAAGGGCCAAGCAGACCTGCTTCTTTCAAGACTAAAGACTGAGCAATCCAGGAAAAGGATGGCCGTGTTTATCTTTCAGATCTGTCTCCTGGTCCAGCCCCATGGACACATGCCCAATCTTATTTTGAGCAGATTATAAGTAGGATAACAGTGTAAGTAAAGGGAATATAGCTGTTTCACAAAACACTTAAGTACAAACTGTGTGCCTTCTGGACCAGTTTACTGGCACATAACATTAAAGGGAGGTCAAGAGTTCTCTCCCACTTGTCCAAGGAACATTACACAACTCAGAGCCCCTCCCTGGGCCCCAACCCTGAGGTTGCAATGCCTTCGTATGTGCTGTATGGGCTCCAGGGTGTCTGGGGTGAAAGTGAACAGTATGAGGCAATGATGCCAACAGGATGGCAGTGTTCAGCAGGAGCGTGGCCTGGCACCCAGTACGCACAGAGTGGTACCCAGGAGAGGCAGCAGGCCCCAGCAGAACCCTGGCGCCAAATAAAAGTTGCTGTATGTCTGGACACGATGGTGGGAACTGGTAGTTATTTAGGCAGAGCTATGTCCAAACAGAAGAAATGGAAGAAAGAGAAATAGTCTTATCCACAGATAAACATAAAAACAAACGCCAAAGAATTCATGAAAAAAAAAATGTGTGCAAGAGCAATAAACACAAATAATTACTGTAACTGTAACCTTCTATTAAAAGAAAATTCAAATGCCTTATAGAGAAGTATTCAAATTGCTTTAATTTTAACTTAGATTTTAGGAAAAATCTGTTTTTTAACAGAAAACAAGTTCACCAATAATAATATTCTTGAGACAAAAGAATATATTTTAGTTTATCACAATGTCAACCCAAAGGAGAATTAGTGTTTAAAAATCAGTTTTGTAGGAATTCATGTTCATTTTTGTTTTCTTAAAGTTTTGCTAATTGCTGATCAACTTTTCCTATTTCTTATTATTTTGATAATATTAATGTTTTTGTGGACAAAATCCAAGACTCAAGAATACAAAAAGAAAGTTCATGGCATTTAGGTCAAGATTTGCTACTCATCTCTTTTTCGCCCACTGATATTGATTCATTGTGATCTTGAAGGCATGACCTTATCTATTAATCTGAATGACATACTGGTTTCTGAAAGGGTAATACCCTGAATGACAAATAATAAAATAAAAGTATTTAATCTCTTTAGTCTATCTGTGTTCCTAAATCACTTTATTTTAGAGAATATGTGTATAAACAGTACACTCAACTAACCCTCATAGGAATCACCCCGGTTATACCTAATGCAACAAATACTAATCAACTTTAACAAAATAAGAATTTTATACTGTCTGGCTTGTTCTTAATTCTTCCCTAAGGGCTTATTTGGTTTAGCATCAAATATAAGATTAAGAGACTCTAAACTTTAGCTAAACAGCCACTCAAGGGATTTAGAGATGATCTCTTTATACAACAGAGAGTTAGCAGACATCTGACATCCCCTGCATAGAGAACACATGTTTATACAGAGAACAAACCTACTTTTTCTTAATGTTGATTGTTTATTTGAAAGCAAAATAAAAAATAATGTTACTATATCCCCCAAAAAACAACTTTGGTTGTGTAAAATTTGGAGTAAGACACATCTCTATTAATTTATACTTAATAAAGCAAAAGAAATAGTGAAGGTTATAGTGATTGTGATCACATAAAAATATGGATATGTATATACCTATGTGTGTCCATTTTTGTGTATATTTGCATGTATCTTAAATTTGCATAGCATTAATGAAAGGGGAAGTCAAAGCTAATAACAGTCAACAGGAACTCAAACTTTGGGCTTCTAAGACCAAATCTGGGACTCCTTGCATTACCCTGTGCTGTACCCCACATGATGATAGAAACTCTTTTGGCAGAGGAGACAAAAATGCAGGGAAATGTTGCTCAGTCCCACCAGCTGGCTAATGATTAAATATTTTTGCATAAATAGTGGACTATAATATGCATTTCTCTTGTATTTAATATGCATTTTTCTCATGCATTTACATTTAATAAAGTCATTTTAATAGTTTTAAAGAGATAGCAAGAGTAGAGAAACAGGAAAGAAATAGATGGTAATAAAGATAAAAGGAATAAAGAAAAATCTCTCTCTCCCTGCTTTTCTTTAAAAAATCATAGAAGTACAGGAAGAGCTGCGAAATTCCAAAGTGTATCACTATGAAGTTACGACTGGAGAAGCGAGCTTAGACATAAGATTGGAGATCGAAAAATATAATAGGGAAGACTCAAGAAGGCAAAGGAGAATCAAGCAGCACCAGTTGGCCAGACCTGGACTTGGACACGTTTTTATGTCACAGTGCACCAGCAGAGCAAAGTCACTCTCCTAGTTTATTTACATGCGAGAAAAACATTTTTTTAAAAAATATTTGTATTGTTTTTGCAGAGTAAACACAAATATTTGTATACATAAACACATTTAAATGACAGGATTGATTGTTACATTTTCTAGAATTCATTATCTCCATGTTCATAATGCTTGAGTGCATAGCAAATTGTTGGGTGGAGAGAGAGCACAGGTGTTGTATACAGCCCCTTCATTTACAGGGGAGAGAATGGATTTGGATATCGTGTGTGGTTCCCGTATGCATAGCTTATGCAAAGTTATAATTTTAAATGTGGAGGGTGTAACTAAGCACCGATAACAATTTAAACTCTCTTGGCTTTCTTTGATTCTCCAAAGTCCTAATTTTTTACAAATGGAATCATAGTAATAACCCTTGTTGCAATGTCATTTCCGCACAAATATCAGTTCTTCCGCTAGGCAGACCTCTTGCTCTGGTAAAAAATGCTGATGATATGGCAACGGCAACCAAATAAAAGATTAGATGCTGTTGGGGAAAGAGTATTACTCATAACTCGGTATACATCCTGTCAACTATCCTGCCTTGACGAATAGTGTGTAACGGGAAACCAGGAAGTGATAAAAGACCAACCCAACCCCATCTCCTTGAAGGGGAAGGTGGAGTGTTGAGTGATTGCAAACCAGGCACCTCGCCACACACACCAAAGAGCAGGGGCTGGGTTCATTCATCACTCAGACGCTGTAGACAGCCTCTGCTCTGTTATAAAGTGCAGGTATAAAAGTGTTTGACATTCAGATCTAAGTAGATAAACCAATAGTCCAAAGAGTCCAAAATGAATATCTTGTCCTAAACCAAAATATTGTTAAGAGTGAGAAGAAGAATCATGCAAGCAAAAAGGCTTTGCTTAGAAGTGCATCCTTTATCCATTCTCTTTCCAGTTTATAAATAACATGATCTAATCAATGTGCCATGATTGAAAACACTTTTGTTACATCTTTATGTCGATGGACGTTCAGTAACTTAATTTTAGAATAGCAGATCTAAAATTGCAGGTATCTGGTGGCCCTGACATCAAAGTGTCTCACCTATAAAGGGACTTCTTCTAAAACCCAGACGCCATTCTACTTTCAAACAGTTCCAATTATTAAAAAGCTCTGTGTGATAGGATAGGGCTAGGATTTAGATATTTCCAAAGTTTGTGTTTCTCACCAAGTATCTGTGTACATGAAGTGATATGATTGGGAGCTTTGTTTGACCGAAAGAAGCAGCCAGAAAGGGGAAACAAAGAAGATGGAGTCTACAGTTAGTTACCAGTCTAGCTGTTAGGCCTTGTGGGAGCCCCAATAGAAATGAGGGTTGAGGGCTGGACAATAAAAAGACTCCAGCCACAAGCATGCTGCCGTGAGAACCAGCGACCAAGTGTGGTCAGCAGACAGCCTTTCCTGTAGTTGTCCACGGAGCCCAGCCCTGCTGTGACCCCTTGAGGACGGGCCACTTACGGAGTGCTGAGCGAGGGCAGCTTTGCACAGACGTTGGGCTTTGTCTGTGACTCATGAGCTGTATCAAGAATGCGTCTCCTTAAGTACCTTCGAAGGTAGCATCCGACATGGAAAAGGAAGAACAAACTAGGAAATGAAGAGTGAAGCAGATGTCTTGGGGGTACTAACGTGGACAGGCTGGTTTGTTCGGAAAGTCCTGAAAATATTTTGGTTGGGAAAGGAAGCAGGAGGTCTTGGCTCAGGGAGCCAGCCGCCCGTGTGTAGAAGTATGGGCAGAATGGGCTCCCTAGGGATACTGACGTTTCAGGATGTCCAGGCTGGTAAGCCACGGCAACGCTTGAGCCACATTAATGTGGCATTGCAGTTGCTTCCTTTGCAACAGAAGCTAATTAGATTCCTCCTCGATTATGAGACCGTGAGGTTCAAACGTGTTACTAACTCTGAACAGTTGTTTTTTAAATCACAGATTGCTTTTGTCAATAGAAATAATTCATGACTTCTATTTTTTCCTACTATAAGACATGTTAATCTTAAACAATGTGAGAGTAAAAAAAGGCACTGCAATAAAGTTAATAGCCGTCACTTAAAGGAAGAGTGACCATATAATGTATCATCCAAACTGGGACACTTTTGAGAGTGAAAGACAGTGTTATTACTTACTATACTGGAACAAGAGGCGATGGTAGAAACTATTCTGGGCGAGTTGGACACCGAAATCAAACGGAGGGAGATGCTTGTATTTATCCGACAGCCTGGATACAACCTGAATACAGCTGGGCCATCTCGAAGCCAGCCTCTCTTGCTGATACAACCTTTTCCACCGACAATAACAAAGAAAGGGAAAGGGAGCAGACAATTCTAGACACCTTAAAGAATAATGTCGATATTTCTTATAGGTTTTTTGAAAGGAGGCTTCAGGGCTTTACATGAGTACATCACGCACACAAATCCAAATGGCCTAAAGTTTTCCTCATCAGTCTTTGCTGCGGCAGCTTCCCCGTCTCCACGCACGATGCTCTTCCTCCTACCACACGATTCTCTCAGAACTCTTCTTCACTTTCTCTTTCTCATCAATCTCCCCTCAAATCCTCTTCCCTTCTGCCGCCCCTCCCTGCCATTTAAAATGTGCAATGAGGTGGGGGAGAGAGGGAGACTGTGAACATGCATGCATTAAGTTGTTGTGTGTGTTCATCACACCTTTTAGATTCTCATCATATTAACTATAAAAATGTCTGTTAGAGCAGTAGACGACCCCAGTTAGAGACCCACTAGGAGAATGGAATTAAGATGGCGGAAAAGGAAACACAGGAACTGATGATTATTGAATACAGTCTTGGGATGCGAGGTTTAGTCACACGATGTGAAACGGGCACTTCTTGTCTTGGTTTGTCTGAGGCACGAAGATGGTAGATGCCACATTCCAGGTGAACTGTGAGAGACTAACCATGAAAATTCTAAAGCATGTTAGGTGATTCACCTACAGTAAAGTTCAAAAGAGGTCGCTTTGTTAGAGACTGAAGGGTATTTGTGGAGATTATTTTCTTGGAGACTGCTGCTAGTGGATTACCAGTTCCTCCCTCCTCCAGCCACCTACCCATGCCTGCCAGTCACCTCACGCTAAGAAGGAGGCTTCAAAGGACCACTCAGAAAAGTCATGTCCTGGCATCTACACAGACAGAGTAAACTTGGTTTGACTATGCCTGAGGAATCTAAGGTTCAGAGTGGCCTGCATAACTGTTTTGGTGGCAGAGTGAAGTAAATTGCCAGGTTGGGGTCTGGCTGCTCATTTTTTGAGGCAGCAAAAAAATTGTGTTCCCATGGACCTGATCTGGTGAGTCCCATGGGAATAAAGATTTTCCTTAGACCTGTTCAAATGACCTCTGGAAAAGCACTGACTTAAGGAGCGGAGAAGCTGGAGGTGCTCTGCGCTATCCAAAGGCCTGAGAGGGGAGTGAGCAACCATGAACTACATCCCATCTGCGCAGACCAGGAGCTGGCAGACTGTTGGGAGCAGGCCGACTACCTGTTTTGTAAATACAGGTTCACTGGAACACAGTTACACCCATTCTTGACGTATTGTCTGTGGTGTTACAATGGCAGAGTGGAAGTTAGACACTATATGGCCTGCAGAGCCTAATATATTTACCACCTGGTGTCTACAGGTGACATTTGCTGACTCTTGGGAAAGTTTCTCAGAAAACTCTCAGAAACACCCTAGTAGGGAAAGAGTTATACTCAGAGGACATGAAACCCTCTTAAAACATTACTATTCAAGTAAAAACTTTCCGTCACCTTTTACTTCTTCCTGCTCTCCCTGCATCAACCTCATGGTGTATAAATGATTCTCATCGCCAATTCCAGGGGGGAGGAGGAGAGGCGTTCCCCACCAATGAACAATTCTTGGACACCAGTGGAGTGTCCTACGATTTAACTCAATTCTGACACTACTTATCTGGAGGTAGCATCAGGTTCCAGATGTTCAGGGTCCTGTCTCACCAGTTTGCCTCCCCTTCAGATACCAATTGCAAGTCTAGGTTGTTCCCTGTGCTTCTGACCAACTGGCTATAGATTGGGGTTCAAATACCCAGTTGATCGATTTGCTAGAGTGGCTCACAGAACTCAGAGAGCATTTTACTTCCTAGGTTACCAGTTTATCATGAAAGTGTTTAACTCAGGAACAGCCAGATGGAAGAGACGCGGAGGGCAAGGTATTGGGGGAAGGACACGGAGCCGCCACGCCTTCTCTGAGTGTGTCACTGCTCACGTCTCCACGTGTTCGCCAACCTGGAAGCTCTCCAAACCATGTCCCTTTGGGTTTTCATGGAGACGTCATCACATAAGTATGATCGATTAAAGCATTGGCCATTGACCATTGATGCCACCTCTAGTCTTCTACCCTCCCAGAAGGTTGGAAGGTGGACTGAAAGTTCCAACCCTCTAATCACAATGGCTGTTCCTCTGGCAATGAGTTCCGTGTCTTTTGGTGGGTTCCAAAAGTCATCTCATTCGCATAACAAGAGAAAAACCTGCCTCACTCTCAACACTTAGGAAATTTCAAGGATTTTAGGAGCTCTTTGCCAGAAGCAGGGATGATGACCAAATATACATATCTTATTATAAACTACAATAAACATTCTGAGGGTCTGAAGTAAGTGAAAGAAAGCCAACTAAAGCTTTTATATTTTTTGGAGGACAAAGCTATTGATTAACTTTACATTTTGTATGCGTATTACACTTTCTGGGTCAATACTAAAAAAATAGAAACAGTATATATATCTCTTAAAAATACCCGCAGGAAAATATTCAGGACTGAAACAAAAACTTAAATCAAAAAAAAGGAAAAAAAAAAAAAAAAAAGTAAGAGAAAGAGATACTGACAGGGTGGGATGGAAAAGAATTAGCAAGTACAAAATAATAAGCACATTAAATATAAATGGACTAGTTCAAAGATAGACTAGATCTTTTAGAAATCTAGCTACATTCCATCTACAAGCAATCAACACTTAGAACACAATAAGATTGAATTAAAAAAAAAGTAGGAAAAATATACCAGGCAAATCCTACAAAGACGAAAGTGGATAGCTACTTTAATAATAGGTGGAAAAGACTTTAAAGCTAAAGGCATTAATGACAATGAAGAAGAGCACTACATATTGATAAAAATTGCAACTCGCCAGGAAATATATCAATTCTAAATAGGTATAGATTCGATAAAATAGCTTCAAAATAACAAAGCAAAATTTGGAAGGATTACAAATTATATTTCAATCACAATAGTGGCAGGTTCCAATATACCTCTTTAGCAAATGACAAATCAAGCAGAAGAAAAAGTAAACTTGATTGAAAGGTCATTATACCTAAAAATTGTATTTAGGGCCATAAAGCAAGCATAAAAAATGTAATTTTAAAGGTCTATTTCTTATAGACAATCTCTGAACATCAGAATCTAGCCAAATAACACAGAAGAAAGAAAACACTGTCCTTTCCCTGTTATTTAACATTGTTGTTCCTTTTCTCTTTTTTCTTTTTGTTGGTCTGATCACGTTGCTATGCATTTCATTTTCATCTCGTTAAGTTAGAAGTTTTGCCACCATATTCCATTCCATTAATGACCTGACTTTTTTCGGCTCTATAAATCAGACCAAATGACTCTATTGCCCTACTATTTCAAAACTAGTTTTTTCCAGTGAAGCCCTCTATTTCCCCTACTAATTTCCTCCTTCTGATTTCTTCTCAGTTTGCTCAGAACCTAATGGCATGAAATCTTTAGAATTCTTTTATTTTTTTCCTTTCTTCCCTCCTTCCATACATCCCTCCCTGCCTTATTAAACTCTGTAATACTTTTATTTCCCCTTGTACTCTTAATGCTCATGTTTTGCTGAAATAGTTAAAACAGAATTTCACTTCACAGCTGTTTGTTGTTTGTTTGTTTACAAGATTTGTGTGTGGGACTTCCTTTACACATTCTATCTTTATCCATTAATATTTAATGGCATTTATAAAATCGATGCTTGCCATCTCCAATTCTTTCATACTTTATCTTTCCCCATCTTGAGTCTCTGCTCCAGTTTGTTTGGGTCTTTGGAAAGGTCCTTTCTCAAGTATTTACTTCCGATGGAGCACATGGAGCACTCGATTTAGTCTCTGATTAGTACATGTCTTCCAATATTCACTTCAATAGATAAAGAACTGTAAATGCCTAGTATAGGATTCTTGGGGTTTCTTTCAATTACCTAAAGGTAAGAGTCCCCTGTCCTCTAGCTTCCTGTGTGGCAGAGAAGTTCAATGACAGTCAAAAAAGGAAAAGCCTACAAGTTGTTTTACTAGGACGCATAGTTGCCTCATCAATCAAGAATGCTGAGCCTTTTTACTCTGAAAACTAAGGTCTTTCTTTGGTTTAGAAAAAAATTCTCCTGAGTTATTTAAAATTATTTATACTTTTAGGCTGTATGTTATCCACGTGTTAGGTCTCCTGCATTCATTTTCCAAACCTCTCACCACCTCCCTCATGGTTCATCTCTATGCATGTTTAGCTCTATGATTTGTGATGCTGATGGTTGTCCACCTTCCAGGCCACTAATACAGTCCTCATCGGTCACCGCTCACCCTCTTGATTCACCTCCATATTGGTCAAGTTTTTAAAAAGCTCTAGGAAGTCTTTTTTATTTTATTTGCTATTTTATAGTTGTGTTCGTAAGTGCTCTTTTAATTTTCTATTTACAGACCTATTTGTCTGCTCTAGCAGGTTTGTTTCACTGGGTATGTGATCCGCTTGTTGTAATTTATTTGTCCTCTCTTTGACTTCTGGACACCTTTAAATAGATTATTACTTTTCCCCGTTGGCCAGTTGGTGTTCAGGCATTGTTGTTGTTGTCATCATCATCGTTGTACTCTAAAAATCAGAAACTCTTAGGCCAAAAAGTCTCTTCCCTGTGAGTCTGTTATAGAGGATGACAAGTCCCCCTCAAAGGCACCTTCAGGAAGAACCCCTTCTCTCAGATCACTCTGGTCTCTCTCAGCATCCATGGCATGAAAGATTTGTTCAAACCTTTAAGTCCTTTAAGAAAACCTGGCACACTCAAGTAGGACAGAGTGCTACTCCCAGGAGTCTGCACTTCTTGATTGACAAGGCCTCCTCCTTTCCCAAAGCTCACCCAGCTCAGCATCGCTTCTTTTGCAAATAAGAGATGGGGAAGGGTTCCTGCGAGAGCCCAAGGCCTCATTCACACCCACTGTAGCTGCTGGCTCTTGACTGGCAAGTCTCTTGGATTTGGGAGTGGAGAGGAAGGGATTCTCATTTAGATCACCCTGTTCAGAAAATCTCCTGCCCAGAGGTCTCTTCTGTAAAATGAGATTTAAACTAGGGTTAGATAATACTTAAGGGCTCTTTGGCTCCAAATATCTATAAATCAGATATTAAATAAAAAGAATTCGAGATTATGATTCGAGATTAGAGTATGTCATGAAAGGAACACTTTAGGGCAAGTATTTTTAAGAAAAGAATAGTTTTTTGAGTTCTAATGCTTTTATGAAATATCAACTAAATTGGAGGCAGGAGACTGAGCTTAAAACTGGATGGCAAGATCCTGAGTTTTAGTTTCTTAATTCTGATCACATATGGAACACAGCATATTTATTCCCATAACCTAGAACATGGTGTCTCAAACTTTATTGTACATACAAATCACCTAGAGATGTCACAATGCAGATTCTGATTCATTAGGTCTGAAAGAATGTTGAAGAGTCTGTATTTCTTACCAAAGAGGACGCCCACACTGCTTGTCTGTGTTTCGCATTTCAGTAGCAAGCCCCGAAAGATTCATAATGGTGAGTAGACCCCCTGGTGGCCAGAGTAGAAATGTACAATCATTTTGTCACGTAGCTATACATTCTTTTTCGGGGAATATTAAAAAAAACACATCCCCCCCCCCGGGAAGCTGCAACTGATATATCTCTGACTGATACGGTCTAGGCAAAGCCAACATAGTTTATTAATTTAATTCCAAACTCTATTAATCTGGAATCTGGTGTAATTCCAGACAGACCACACTGCCAGTGACAATCAAAGAAGGGACTTGTTTAGTCTATTAAATGCTAAGGCAAATGCATTTTTTAAAAAAAACTAACCACGAGATTACTCTAGTAGAAGGCTTTACATACAAACAATGAATGAGTTATAAATGATTAGTCTTTATTTTATTAAAACAATTTTTTTTTAATGTTCTAAAGGTTTTAATTTTGATTCTCCTATCCTTGTCAAGGGCTCCCGTAAATTACATTTCTTATAAAGTGTTCTCTGATTCAGGCCCTTTTCTGAATCAGACTAGCCTACTCTTTAATTAGGAAAAATGACGACAACTTTATAATAGTTTTAAATCTCTCAGTGTTTTGGCTCCTCTCAGTCTGTACTTCTCAACAGAAAATACAAAGTGCTATGTCCTTTGACTGTTGTCAATGGTTCAAATCAAACAAAATATCTATGACTGTTTGAAAAGTATTCAATTTTGGAAACTATTTTTTTCTATTGTTTTGTTTTTCTAGCTACAAATGTGTTTCTTATTTTGAATGTCAATAGTCATATTTCCTGGCTTTGCCATAGTAAATAGCTAAGTGTTCCAGAAATCATCCCTTTTGTGTGTGTGTGTGTGTGTGTGTGTGTGTGTGTGTGTGAGAGAGAGAGAGAGAAGAGAGGGAGAGAGAGAGAGAGAGAGAAAGAGAGAAGAGAGAGAGAGAGAGAGAGAGAGAGAGAGAGAGAGAGAGAGAGAGTTAGTATCATTCTAGGAAGGAAGATAAACACCCTACAGCAAGAATTGTGCTTATTCTTAAACTTGAAGCCCATTTAACTGAAATGAACTTGCAAACTGATGTTGATTTAAAAAAAAAAAAAAAAAAACTCCCTGTTTCATATACAGTTCACTATCACTAGTCCTTAGCAATTTTCCAGGAAACTGGAAAATAGTTTATTGGCTCATGGAAATTTTCTTGAGTTGAGTCAAGTTCCAGTGTCCTTGAATTTGGACACTAAATGGCCCCTAAAGCAAATCTGTTTTCCTTGCTGGTTTCCCTGGTATCATCATATCCATTTATTTATAAGAGTTATACAGATCTTCCATATTGTAGGAAGTTGTATGTGTTTATTCAACCTTTTTATTAATCAGCTTTACAAAAACATCTCGAGTTACTACTACTAATGATCTGTACTTAGTAGTTGCTAAGAGAGGTATTTGTGTAGATTATTTAAAAGGCTCCTATTCTAGGGTCTGGGGGTATGAGATACTTTCTCAATAAAGGTTTGGTGGGAAGTGCAGGTAAATGATTAAGTACGGACATTTCTATGTCCTTAGAGTCTTCAAAACGACACATTTTATATGTATCTCTGACTCAGGGATTGACACGTGGTTCACGTATATAATCAGACATCACCTGGTAATGGCCCCGGTATCCATTAGTTTACTACCCCTCTACTCTCTACTCACACTTCCAGCACCAGATGTGTGCTGTTTCCTCCCACAAGGATCAATTCTCTAATACCAGCTGGGTGTCCTACAATTCACCTCAGTTCTGATACTATCTACCCGAGTTAACATCAGATCTCACATGTTAAAGACTCAGGCCCACAAGACTGCCCCCACTTCAGATGCCAATTGTAAGTGGGTTCCCAGGTTACCTAAGCTCTGTCTGACTTATTTACAAACTAGGGATTCCAATGACCCTTTCCTCAAGTTCAATAACTTTTAATAATGTCTCACAGAAGTCAAGGAAACACTTGCTTACATTCATCAGTTTATTATATAATAAATAAAATGTACAATAAAAATATATATAAACATTGAGATGAAGAGAAAGGTCCCAAGTACAGGAACTTTAGTCCCCATGGAACTGGGGTGTGCACCCTCCCAGCATGTGGCAATCTTCACCGGCTTGAGAGTTTTTGAACACTGTAGTTTAGGGGGTTCTAAGGAGGTTTCATCGTATAGGCCAGATTGATTAGCAATTCACTTTTTGGCCCCTCCCTGCTGCCTGGATGATGGGAGTGGAGATGAAAGTTCCAAGACTCCAACCATGGCTTCGTCCTTCTGGTGACCGGCCCCCATCCTAAAGCTTTCCAGGAGCCCACCGAGGTCACCTCACTAGAAAAAAAGACACTCCTATCACCCAGGAAATCCCAAGGGATTCAGGAGCTCTGTGTCAAGAACCAGGGTCAGAAGATAAATATTAGAACAAAAGATGCTCCTGGCACCTTTATCACTTACCGTTTTGAGGGCTCTGGCCAGGAACCAAGGACGAAGACCAAAATATATATTTATTATCATAGCACAATATCACACTAACCTTAGTAGTTTCATTCCATTTTAAAATAGAGATTCAGTAGGTGCATATCAACCATACTGGCAGCAGGTTTTGTTTATCTGCAGATCATAACATTTTATCATGACTAGGTAAGGAAAGAACCAAACCTCAACTGACACCTGCTGAAATTCAAGACACTGGTCATTTTGCGTTTAAAGACACAATTCATTCCTTTCTTAAGTTAAGTCTAATTTATTCTTAGTCTTGCCTTTTATTCTGTGGAGCCCTTGTATTGAGTGAGACAGAAAATATGAAGGTAATAATTGGAGCATCTGTTCAAACTAGGATTGGAAGCGAATCATTCTGAACGCCAGCCTTCAGCAACAACCAAAGGGGAAAAGGAAAATTAAATACATGTTTTGGTACCAAAACACCCAAAACACACAGAAAAACTGAATATCTATATTTTCCCACATCTGTCTGCCCACTATGACAATCACAAAAGTCATTTGAAAAGCAGAAACATTTGTGGGATCTGTGATTCAGAGGTAAAGTAAGGACGGAGGAAAAGATGAAAAGTAACTGAGGAGGAACAGACTCACCTTTCAGGAAGGAGCAACTGACACATGTTCTTTATTTACTTCTAAAAACCAGAAATACATTTAATATAAGCTTAAGTGTTAAATGGGTATTATTAATTCACACACGAGGTGGAATCAGTTCAAGCAGATTGCTCTCATTCTACCCCTTCAGAGCAGCATGTTCAAGGGCAGAGGGAAAGGAGGTGATTCTTGGTGATGGAATTCTCTTCTGCAGTTGCCCTCCTGGGTCAGGTGGGGCTGGCAAAGGAGCACCCTCTGTCTCTGGTCAGAGGAATGAGGCCTCTATTGCTGGAAGTCGTGGTGCCAGTTGTAAACAGGAACCCCGAAAGGCAAGTCCCTGAAGGAATGCAAAACCAGAGCCAAAACAAACATTCTAAACTGGGTCAGCAACCCCAGGGGCCAAACAATGAGCAGAAACTAAAGTAAGGTGCCAACTGGGTTAGAAAAACAAAACAAAAGAGAACTGGTGAGCTGAAGTATCGGACAGGACCTAAGGAGGTGGCTTTGTGTGTTCGGGCGCTGAGAACTGAAACAGTTGAGAACGAACACCAGCCACGCCAGGCTTTCTCCTGTAGGGTGTCCCTCGATTTGCCTGGTGGAAGGCTCTGAAGAAGTCTGGAGCTTACATTTCTAAGTTGAGGGAGGGTCCCATAGTCACAGTGCGTAAGGTGTTGCAGCTCTTGCTGGAATCCAATGTTCAGGGTTGGTTTTTGGAGGGTGGGTTGAGTGTAGCGGGGATTTGTGGAGCATGGTGGGAATGTTTGCCAAAGAGGAAAACTAGAGGAAGGAAGCCATGGAGATGATGGCCTCTGATAGCTCAAAGGGCCCAAGTGGACTCTGGTTTATGCAGTGTCAGGTCTATAAGATTCTAGAGGAGACCCAAGCATCTTCATTGGAATGTGCTCCGTTAGGGATAGACAGCTACATTTTATGACTTATTTTGACCCTCCAAATACTGCAGAGTTTTCTAGAGATTTTCTAGGTATCACATCTCCTTCAACCCCAAGTACTTGGCCTATTATTGTTATAGAACGGATATTCTTGGGGAAGGAGTACAGTGGATTGTTACAGCGAATGCCACTGGGTTGAGGTGAATGCATTAGTTATTGTAGTTTCTGTAGAAGCTTCTGCATTGCCCTTTCACCAAGTTAATGTCGATTATTTATGTAAGTCAGACACAGTAATAAGCACTTTCCATGCAATTCTCACAGACCCTCTCGGTGTCCATTACCCCTTTCTTTTTTTCCGCAGAGGCCCAATTCTGTTCTGTTATCCACCTCACCCAGCCAGGCTCCCCAGGAGAAGTCACCTCATGCCCAACACTACGGTGGCCCCTGGTTTGTCTGAAGGTCCTCCCATTCCTTTTGCCACTTTCTGTTTCAGGAACAAACATATGACCAGTTTGGGCCAACAGGACTTGAGGGAGAACTATGTCAGGAGTTCTGGGGATTGTTTCCTCACTACAAAGAGAAAGCTATGAGAAGTTTCTGTTCCTTCTCTAGTCCACGAGGAACTTTCATCTACTTGGAATCTGGCTGCTAGCCTGAGGTTGAAGCCTACACGAGGAGGAGGCAGGTTGCAAGCATCACAGAAATGCAATCAGAGTTCTGATAAATGTCCATAGAGAAGACTCTTTCTCCATGTAATACTAAATCTCTTTATTGGTGAAACTGGTTTAATCAGGGCTTTCTGCTTATTGTAGTCCAACCACACTATTGATAAAACAACATAAGGCAAATATTTTTTCTTTTTTTTTTTTTCTACAGATGAGGGAATTGATGCTTCACGTTAAGCAATATTTCCAAAATTAGACAGCTCCTTTGGTAGGGTTGGGATTCAAACCCAATGTGCCCCAACTCTTAAGCCTCTTGTCTTAACACACACAATTCAGAGCCTCTGGTTGACATGATTACTCTGACTCTTTGTCAGAAGTTCCTAGACTGTGGACATGGATGCAGAGGGCTTTGATTATCCTGGGGGTCCCCAATCAAGGGTAGGGTTCACTTTGTCAGTGTACTTCTCTTGGAGTTGGCCTGGCAAGAATGATGCGTTTGGAGGCCTGTGACAACTTGAATCGAGGACTTATATGAGACAAAAGGGGAGTTCATATAGAAAAAAGAAATTTCTCTGTTAAATAAAGACTCCTATCCATCCTTCATGAGTTACTTTAAATGCCATTTTCTCAGGGAGGATTTCCTCTTACCTCCCAGGCTTGGTCAATCACTGTATTATATGCTTTCATCATACCTTCAACTTCTTCGACTTATCACAATTATAGTTAAGTAACAGTTTAATATTGGTCTTCCCTGTGGGCTACAAAGTCCTTACCCTTCTGGGCTTTCTTTTCTCTAAGTCTACCTTCATCCCAGCCACATATTCTGTTGCCATGCCAGGTGCCATGAGTGCACCTCTCAAAACAGACAGGACATCCACGGGGAATGGGACAGTCTTGAGCACATGTAGGAGGGGGTGTAGGTTCAGAGGCTGGGCTGCAGGAGACGGCTGGATGCCAAGGGGTCTAGAGAGAACGCGCCACTATGACAGAGTGTAGAAAGGAAATGGAAGGACACCAAACATAAACCTCATGTATTTCAAAGTTTTGGCTGGGAATTCCAAATGTAGAAAGAAAAACATTGTGCGACCTCTTTACCAGCAAGACAGACAGACAGACAGACAGACACACACACACACACACACACACACACACACACACACACACACACAGAAAGGACTTGAGCTAGTTCTTTCATCATTACTATCAAGTTACATAAGATTTTCTGGTTTGAAAATTAAACTGTTATTTGTAATTTAGTTCATATATTTAGTTCATATATTTAGTTTAAAATATATACCACATATGAACTTTTAGTAAAATATAATTATCGCCTTGTATTGGAATGATTTTTTTTGGCTCCTTCTAAAG
This sequence comes from Eonycteris spelaea, assembly GCA_003508835.1. Taxonomy (NCBI): domain Eukaryota; kingdom Metazoa; phylum Chordata; class Mammalia; order Chiroptera; family Pteropodidae; genus Eonycteris; species Eonycteris spelaea. The sequence goes on along the minus strand of PUFA01000043.1, from coordinate 4,114,402 downwards.
CCAAGTTCATTGTGTGGAAGCTAGTACCTACTCAATAAGTAATTGTTGAATAAAGGAAAGGAAGTTGATCATTGATTATATTTTATTTTTATGCAGAAATTAAACAAAATGATACAAGTTTATTTTAGCAAGAGTGCATATTACTAAGGATATTGCCACAACTGGAATTCCCTTCAACCTATTTTGGCTGAAGAAGAAACAAAATAGCGTGGGAACCTCAAGGTTGTTTGAAGCAAAAGGAAGGTACGAATGTTGCATGTCCAAGGCCAGTTTAGGGCCTGCTGTTTCTTCCTTCCTTCCTTAACAGGTAGCTATTCAGCATAATACTTATGGTCTGTGCTAAGTACCGTGAAGAGTACATAAAGTGGTATAATACACAATTTCCACAGGAAAGGAGCACCACAATCATACTGACCTTTTAAAGTCAGAGTGCGATCATATTATTCTCCTGCTTAAAGACATCCCATTGCCCATAGGACAAAGAGAACAATCTTTAGCCTGCATGCTTTATCTAACTCACTAGGCTATTCTCAAGTCACTCTTCTCCCAACTTTCTGCCCTTCAGTCCTACGGGTCTTTCTGTCCCCTGAAATCCTAATTCTCCTGTCCACACATGGTTTGATCTGCCTGAAGTGATCCCCCACTCTCTTTACCAAGTTAATGTCCACTCATCCTTCGGAAGTCAGGTCAAACTTTATTTATTCAGAAAGACCTTCCTGAATCTCCTAGGTTGGGACTTCATTACACAGCAACACTGATCAAATTAGAAATAGTTATCATCCTAAAATAAATAATTTCATCTACTCCACTTCTAATGAGCTATTAGAGACTTGATAGGGGGAGGTCTAAAAGAGAGCCAGAAAACCGAGAATTAAGTGGGGGAATATAAAGCTCCGAGAAAAAGTTAGGAACACTTATTTCTTTAGTGAATATTTATTAAGTGCTTATAAACACACTGAGGTAGGTGCTGTGTGGATTCAAAAATGACAGACCTCGATGGAACTTACAAGCCAGTAAGAGGAGGCAGACACTTAACAAACACACCGCTGATCCAACTGAATTGGAGTGACAGAAATATATCTTGAGCTTAATGGGGGCCCCCAGAAAGAAAGAACCAAGTCTCCCATGGGAGACGAACTCACAGCTATAATTGTTACACCAGAGATCTGTGATGCCAAGGAGAGGCTCTTTTAAGAGCAAATATAGACCTAGTTATACTGAAAAATGAGGGAGAAGGTCAAATTTACACTGTAGCATCAAAAGAGGTAGATAACAGAAAAAAAAATGGCTTTCATGGGGAGTTAATCCAGAAATTATTTGCTATAAATGCAGTAGAATCTTCTTTCTAAAGGGGGGGGATTGAAGGGGGAGGGATCGAAGGAGAGAAGAGGAGAGAAAGAGGGGAGGGTGGAGAGAGAGGATTTTATTAGCTCACTGGATGGTTTAACTATATTAACTAAAGTTTTCAAGACTCATTCAACTCATAAAATGCTATTTTTACAAAAACACAATTACTTTAAAAATTGACTCTTAAGTGTGACTACTTAAGCACTCTAAGTGCAGAAAATTAGTGCTTATATAATAGTGAATCATAATAGCATCTCCTAAAGATCGACTCTTCTCCAAAGCTTTATAGTTATTATAAAAACTCTTATAGAGTACTCCCCCTTATCCACAGAGCATATATTTCAAAACCTCCAGTGGGTGTTCGAAACCACCAATAGTACTGAACCCTATATATATTATGTTTTTGTCCTATATCTACATACCTGTGATAAAGTAATTTATAAATTAGGCATAGTAAGGGATTTACAACAATAACTAATAATAGAGCAAATATAACAATACGCTGTAATAAAAATTATGTGAATATGGTCTTTCTCTCTCCTTCTCTCAAAATATATATTATTGTACTGCATTAACTTTTTCACTTCAGGGAAATACCTTATTGCTTCTCTTTGACATGTCCAAATTGCCAGCATCATTATCCTTGCACTTTGGGTCCATTATTAAGTAAAATAAGGGTGACTTAAATACAGGCCCGGGGATACCACCACAGTCCATCAAGTAACCATAACAACTGCTAAGTGACAAACGGGCAGGAAGACGCTGGACAAAGGAATGAATCATGTTCCGGGTGGGACAGAGCAGGGCAGCCAGAGATTTCATCATGCTACTCAGCACTGCATGCAAGGTAAAAAGTTTGAATTTTAATTTTTGGAATTTTCTATTTAATATTTTGGATCTTGTTTAAGCGCAGGTAACTGATACCTTGGAAAGCCAAACCATGGGTAACGGAAGGGGCTCTACTCTACTTAACAAATGTAACTTGTAAGCCATCACAAATAAAAGCAAAACTATTTTCCAACAAAAGAAGCATCAACTCTGCCTGCCACCAACAGAGGACAGTAACCGTTATGCGCCAGGATTTTTGTTTGAATACAGTTTGCCAGTGGCTTTCGCCATTAGTCTAGCATGTATCCCCTATGTTTACGGTTCACATGGAGGTACTTTTATGAGCACCTTTTACTCCATTATCTCTAATAAATGCAAAGCCATTCAGGAGGTTAAAAGAGCTTGTTTGAAAAAGCACACAATTACACTGAAAACAGTAGAAATTATCGAGAAATTGTAAGAACATTATATATGCAGAAGACATTACTGATTGGCCCGTAGGAACAAGTCAGTGTGACAAAGCAATGCGTAAAAAGAGCTACTCGAATGAATCAATCATATTCAGCAAAAGATTAGAAAGAATAACTACCAAAGTGAAAAAAAAAAGAAAAAAAAGGTTCTTGGCAGGTTTGAGAAAAAGGCTAGGAGGTCATCTGAACTTCCCACATGGTAAAAGCAGTAAGCCACTACGGCCGTGAGACAAGCGGTTGCCGCCGGCCTCAGATCTGCGCAGCAAGAAAGGCAGCAACAGTGCTCTGTCCGTTGGAGATGCAAGAGCTGTGAATGTCTGCAGGGAGACTCCGCCCCACACGGGGGACAAGTCACAGAGGGCGGAACATGGAATTCAGCGCTCAGTCACTGCCTCAGCTCGGCGACCAACCTGCGTAAACAAATCAGTTGCTGGATAACTCGCCTGTAACGCATATGACAGACCTTCCTGGAGAGGGGATACCTGCCCAACGGATCTTCCTCACAGCCACAACTGATCTGATTTGGACATAGATGTAAGTAGAACTTATGCTAGTAGAGCTTACAGTAGAAAATATACCACTCCATACGAATTACACTTGAAAAACAGCAGGTGAAGGAGGGGCGCTCTGATTTCCCCTTTTCTTCCAGAAAGCAGAAGATAAAACTTCTGTGTGCAGGATATTCTCCCCTACCAGGAGGAAAGAAACATTCTTATCACCAGGGAGGAGGAGTCGAAGACAAGAGACTTCTGTGCAAACAGACTTTGTTGAAATAATTCTCATCTTCCTTTAGCCTCTCTGTATAGTTTAGTTGTTTTTCCATAATTGCCTCTCTGTTCAACTTAGTATAAACACACTGGGGTTTTGCCACTTCATCACATCTTTATTTTGTAGTGAGGATTTCCATGTATATTTAAAAATTAAATTTAGGCTTTTTTTACTGTTAATCTATCTTATGTCTATTTAATTGTCAGGCCTGCTGAAGACCCTAAAAAGGTAGAATTAAAGTTTACCTCTCCTACACAAATGAGGAGGAAAAGACCATCTGATTTTAAAGCTCTTCGAAGAACATCTTATTGGATGAAAATGCATTGAAGGATCACAGATATTAACCTCTCTTAGCCATTAGAATCTCCGGTGGGGGGGAAATGACTTCTTACAGGTTTCCAAAATGTGGTTGCCTTAGGCAAAATAGGGCCACCAACAATGCTCTCCCGCCTGCTTCTCCCCTAAAAAGTGGAAGCTGTTTCCTCTCCCCTTGAGTCTGGCCTGGCCTTGTAACTTGCTTGTCTTGCTTTAATTTGTATCCTTGTCAGAATGGAACAGAAATGACTTTCTGGCACTTCTGAGCTCAGGACTTAAGAGACTGGCAGCTTCTGCTTTCTCCGTCTTGGAGTCAGGCACCCTGTGTGAAGTCCAACTTCACAAAGAACAACACGTGGTGAAACAGCCACGCCAGAGAGGTGGAAAGATCCGTGGAGGAGAACCACGGCACCCCGACCGATGCTTCAGTGCCCCCAGCCAATGAATGCAAACACTCAGATGACCCCAGGCGAGACCATCAGGAAAACCACCCAGGCAACCCACGTCATGAGATATAACAGACTGCTTTGAAGTCTCTTAGTTTGGGGACGTTTGTTGTGCAGAGCTTAACCAGACTGTGGAAGTGGAGGAGCTTCTGTAATAACAAGTATGTGAGACCAAAAAACAAAAACAGTCATCTCCGTGAGATTTCAGTCAGCAAAGTGAGCGACAGACAGGTCAGCAAAAATCCGAATGTGAAGTAACAAAAGTAAAAATAAACATTTCTAGTAGCACATGGGCTACATTGTCACTGGAGGGACAAGACAGATGACCACGGACAGAAGCTTTTGGAAGGGGATTCCTATGTGTTGTGAGAGATAAGGATAGATCAGTGGTTTTCAAACTATTTTGCAATGGAACACCAATATACAGAATTGATAAAATACTATTTTATTGGTAAATTATTTTTAAGTTGAAAGCATTACTTTCACTTGTTAAAAAGGGACACCCATGAGGTCAATAAATGCATTTTAATTAAAACAAACTGTCTATGGTCATGCCTGATCCTGTCTGAACTCAGAAGCTAAGCAGGGTCGAGCCTGGTCAGTACTTGGATGGGAGGCCACCTAGGAAGGCCAGGTGCTGTAGGTGTAAAAAATGAAAAAAATACGGGATTGTAAACTGACAAGGTCCTTGTAATCTGTGAGGTCAACCAAGGGTTGCCTCACCTAAAAAATAAAAATAAAATAAAACTTAAAACGAACCAAGTGTACTGTCAGCTATATTTATATCCTCACTATTCACTTCATTTCTGTATTTGTTTTGAACACACCATTATCTAGAAAATTCCAATTAACCTAGAAATCTGCTGAAAGGAACGAAGCTCAGAGACTCTGCCTCAAGGCTAAGAAAAACATCCAAGACATGGTAGGTGCCTGATTAAAACTTCCTGAATGTGTGAAAGGGGAGTAGGCTGCAGGAAAGGTGTCTTTTTTCAGGAATGGCCACTTCCTGGCAGCCAGCAGTGATGAAGATGCCTCCAGCTGGAATTGGTCCCAATCTGGTTTTCTTCACTCATTTGCTTAGTTCTGGAGCTACTTAAGGGAATGTTTGTGTGAGGCATAAGGAGCTCTCAGCCTTTCTCCCTGTTTCTTCACCACTCCTCCCTTCCCACCCCCATGGAGACCTCATGGTAGTCAGACTTCTTACATGATGGTTCAAGCATCCCAGGATGCATATCCCAAAAGAATTGGCAGAAGTTTCATGACCATTTCTACCCACCTGTGAAAGGACACAGAAACCCTTCTGCCACTTTCTAAAGGCCTGGCCAGGTTCAAGGGCAAGGAACAGATATGTCCCATATTGATGTGTCCAGGGATTTGTGGACATGTTTAGAACCATCACAAAGACCCTCCCTCAAATGACAGCATGTGGATATGCACTCTTTTCTTTTTCTTATTTTTCCCCCCATCCTGCTTCCTAAAACATGGCTTTTTTCCTTTTAGGCCACGACACAAGGTTTAGGTCAGGTACTGGAGAGCACTAGGTGGAGGAGTTCTGAGTCATTGTGGACCAACACGCCGGCCCTTTACCACCTACTTGGGCTCTTCTATCTTGTTTAGGACAATGTTATTTTGAGTTTTCCATCATTCACAGCCAAGCCTAATCCATCCTGATTAACAAGGTCAGCAGGACCAAGCAGCGAAAACCCTAAAACATCAGACAATAATAAGAATAATCCTATGAAAATGCAGGAAAAATATTTCACGAGACTATCACTCTTGAAAATTTAAGGTTATTTTTATGAATAACTTTATAGGAGTATAGAATACAGGAAGAAGTCCTATATTCTAATTTCTGTGGATAAGCAAGGAGTCGGCTCTGAAGAATTGGAGTGCATCTCCTGGATTTGAACTGTACTCCACTCAGTGGGTGGTGAAGCTGGGTGCCTGAAACGCACTCTCACCTGTATATCTCATGAGAGATTCTTCGATCAGAACTCTCACAAATTCTCAAATAAGAACTCTGCCATCAAAGCTGAAAATCACCTCTTAACCCAAACAGTGTTTCGCATCATAAATGAGATTTGGGGCAGATAGTAGGGGCTGCTTAATGTAAGGAATCATTCAAGGGAGGGATTATTGATGACACTGTTTAACACAGACGTGAGTAACACAGTATGACCCACTCCCACCAGGATTACCATTTTCCTACATAAAATACTTATTCAGTCACTTTTTGAGAAATTATTTTACAAGTTTTCTATCCTTTGACCATTTATCGATTGAGGTTTTCTATGTTTCATATCCTTTTGTGTGAGTTCCTTCTAAATCGAGATTCTAACAGAATTAAATCTGATGCATTTTAATGCCATTATCTATTGTTAGTCATTCTCAGAAAATTATAAATATTCCATGTTAGGTATTGCCAAATGTTAGGCATCATGGTTCTACATGAATAATCTCTGCTGATAATTGCTAGTGAGGCTTATAGCTTACTGACTTGCTGGGGTTCATGGAGATTTATTGAACTTGAGCTAATTAAATTGTTGCCTGCTGCTTTTGAAATTCCACCACAGAAACATGCCTATCATTAGTGCAGCCTTCATGCAGGAGGCCTGAGTTGGATTGAGACACAGATATTTTTTCCTAAGTGCTTGCTGGGGGTGGGCCTGGCGAAGTGGGATGGCTTCCAGAAGTTAAGGTCGTGTGTACACAAAACAACAACTTAAACATGAGCACTGTTTTTTGTTTTTGTTATTTATTTATTTTTTATTTTTAGATTTTAGGACTATATGTTTGAACCTCCTGCATGGCCCTGTCAGAATCTCTCTTTGAATAGGAGTGCTATTTGCTGGTTATTCTGAATTCTCTTACCATATACATTTTAGGGAAAATTCTAAGACCATGTGTTTTGATGCGTGACACTGTGGAAAAAATACACAAATCATTTGGGATAATTTTACTTAAAAAAAAAATAGGTTTTTCAACTTAGGAAATGACCAAAGAGGCTTTAAGAGTAGAACTACCCATCATTTGCAGTCACATTAAGTCTATGATATCTCGTCGCATCAAGTTTTAAGGATTAGAAGTGAACAAGAAGTCATGCCATGGTCTGGAGCCTAACTGCCTTTGTCACCAACCAGGCCTCTTTGTCAGCTGTATCCTTTAACATCCTTTGCCTCAGTTTCCTCCTCTGGCAAATGGTGATAATAATTGTACTATCACAGACTTTAAAACAATAAGTCAGTATTGGTTGGTGCTGTTTATTTCTATTTTCATCATCATAATTATAGTGATAAAATTTACATTTATGCTGAGCTTTAGCATTTACAAAGGTTTCACATCTTTCACCCCATTTAACCTTAACCAGATGTAATTGTCATTTATTATTTTTATGATTCCATTTTAGAGGTGAGAAAACTGAAGGTAGAAAGGTTATGATTTTTTTGTCAAAACCAAACAACAATTAAGTGATAAAGCCAAAACTCATATCCACTTCTGCTGAATCCAATCTTCTGCATTTATTTACAATCTCAGTCTGCTGTCCTGTGGTATCATATGTAGAACTGGAAGCCATCTCAGAAAACAGTCTGAGCCCTTAATTATATAGATGGGGAAAAATGAGGCCCCAAAAAATGAAGATTTGCCCAAGATCACATAGTACTTTGGGGAAGACCCATACTTCTTGATTACTGTCTAAAAGCCTTTGCCACTACCATTTATCAGATAATAGAAATTCCAGTAAAACACTGAGGACGTGGTTATAACATTCCCATATGAAGAATATAAGATTTCCTTTCAGTAATTTGAAAATTTTTAATGTCACTACTTTGCTGCAAGCTAACTGCTGTAGAATTACTATAAAAGGCAAATAACATTCTTTCCATCAATGAGTTATTGTCAGAGCCAGAGGGTCTCTCTTTCTCTTTGGAGTCTAGTTTTCTCTCTCAGTAATTTCTCCCTTTCTCATGGGAAACGAAGAGTCCCATGGTAGCTGACCTCCCCCCACTGTGGTTACCCCAAGTTTCGCGCTGCCGTGAGCCATGAGGTGTGGCTAACGCAATGAGGTCAGTTTTCACATGTGGCTTCCGGAAGCAAAGAGGAGCAAAAAACGCGTTGCAGCACATTTCACCCTGTAGACTTAGTGGAGTGAGTGCCTGTGGTTTAGCAGTGGCGGCTTTCTTACGAACCTCACAACACAGCCAAATAAGAGCCTACTTTGTGCAAAGAACACATACCGCATTTTGTGTAAAGTCAGCTCTTTACGCGCGGCCCTGCGTTATGGGAAATACAGGAAGGAAGTGATTTAAAGATAGGAAATAGTCTCTCACCATGCCTAAATGGATGATCTAATTGCTCACAGGAATAGGAAACTTTCTGGAAAGGCTTCCTCTTCTAGCTTCTCACCAGACCAATGTATCCTCTGACTCAGGGGAAGTGCATTTCTAAAAGCTACACCGGGCTCTCAAATATGACAGGTGTTTCCCACCTCAGGGGCCTTTACACACATTATCTCTTCAACCACGACTCTCCTCCTATGCCTGGCTGCTTCTCACGCTTATCAAGAATGTTTTCCTTGATCACTGAATCTAAAATAAGTCATTCAGTCCTATTCTTCTCTATATCCATATCCTTTTTGATTCTTTGACAGCCCTGATAAAAAATTTTAAATTACTTATTTGTTGTTGCAGTAAATATTCTATCTCTCCAGCTAGACTTCAAGATTCATGAATCTAGGCAACATTCAACTCTCAATTCAGTGCCTAGAAGATGCTCAGTAAACAAGTGCTGAAGGCAAATATTTGGTTTGGTCAATTACATGGATAATTAAGGTCATTAGTAAGAAGTGAAATTTAAGTGAAACATTTAGAAAAAAATTTGAACGAGATCAAATTAAGGCGTGACAATAAAACGACACATGATGGTTTTAAACCAGAAAATTCATTTATTAACATTTGTCCTAGTAGTAGAATTCCAATGTCAGAAGTAGCCTAACCTTTGAAGGCAAAGTCATAAAACTGGTTTAAAACAATTCCATGTGCAAGTGATAGCTCTGAATCCCTCCCCTTCCCACCAGGTTGGGAAAGAGGAACCTGGTTTGCCATGTTTTTTGGTCATCTCCCATCACCCTCAATTTTTGCTAAATTATGTAGCTAGTGGGTGTCCATCTGCAATGCGTGTGCTCACTTATCCTCTTCCCAGATGCCACAAACGCATCCTGCACCACTCTGGTCTACCTTCAAGTTTCTGCTGTGTCCCCAAGGCATGGCTTAGGGATTTTACAATAAATTCTAAGCTACTTTTCAAGGTATTTTCCTCAGGCAAAACCAGTTCCATCCCTAAGAGAAGTTGTGGTGCTGTTAAAATAATGTATTATTTCACCTTGCTCGTTAGGTAAGGTTCATTTGATTATGAATAATAGAACCTGAATGACGCTAAGGTAAGCAGGTTAAGGAATTTATTGTAAGGATATTGTGGTTTCTAATGGAACTCAAGGACGAACTTAATGATCGAGCCTTGGGGCAGCGCCTCACAGAAAAAACACACAGTCTGAGGATCACAGATGATTTCCACCAAAGAGGAAATCCTGTGAGCTGGCCCCAAAAATGTCCATGTGGCTGCTTAGTACGGACGATCTGGGCCCACTTCCTCCAAGAGATAACATTCATGTGGGTCATTGACTACAGAACACAGTATGCAAAGCACCTTTACATACAACCATTTTCAATTTAAAAAAAAAAGTCAGTGTTTTACTTTAAAAAGAACAAACAAGCTCTTATCATCCTGCAATGGCCCTTTGAAATCCCCAAGGCACCTTGCCTCATCCCCAACTCAGAATGTCTTGTATACCCGTCTTCCTTTTCTATCTCTGAACGTCTCCCACATATATGCAAGTTTCCCATACATATGTATATATTAAATTTAGTTATTTCCTCTTGTTAAAAAAAAAAAAGACCACCTACTCCTTTATCATTCAAGTGAGATATGGATGAGAGACAGAATAATTCATTTTGAAACTAACGTTAGAAATTATATATAGACCTTTGAAGTGATCATCTTAAAAGCCTAATATTTATTCTAACACTGTTGTCATTCTTAGCATTTTTTGTGTACCCTTTATATACCCTGTGAGATATGTAATAAATATTTTAACTCCTAAAACATATAGGATATAGTTTTTATTTTTATCAACTTATAGATAAGAGAATTGGGCTTAGAAAAGTTAAGTAACTCATCTAAGATTTCACATCTAGTAAATATTAGTAAAAATATTCATTTATCTTTTAGGTTTCAAAGATTATGGTTAAAAAGTATTTCTCTTCTAATATGGAGAATATTTTTCTAAACTAGAAAAAAACTAGTCTTAAAACATTATGGCCTTATCTAATATATATATATATGTGTTATATATAATTTTTTTCCTTTGTCCACACGAGAGAAGTCTTTAAGAACGTGGATCTGTCCATTCCCTCTGAAGCTGAGTTGAGGTCCCTATTTCCATCTTCAGGTGTGGCAGCACCACCTAGTGGCGCAAAAAGACAGACCTAGTGAGTGGTTTTCTTCATTGGACAACTAAACCCATTTTTAAGGGTGACAGAAATTAATTTGGGGCTTCCAATTAAAATTAAAATGCACTAACATGGAGGTAACAAAAGAAAAATTATATTAACCAACAGAGACAGAGAACTGGAGGTGAGGCCATGGAGTACAAAAGACTTCAACAAATACTTAGAAGACAAAAAGATGACCGAAAGCGGTGACTTAATGGAAGAGAAAAAGCTTATGGTTCCCTTTCCATCATGTTTAACTCCTAGCATTTATTTAATCAGTAAGCAATGAAATTTGAAGCAGAGATGGACTTATGCATTTCTTTGCATTTGTGGGATAAATCAAACATTTACATATGCTTATTAATGCAGTAAAGTTGATGAAATTTCACAGAGTATTTGAATCACTACTTATCTAGGAGATTTGCAGGACCACCACAGGTAAATTATTTTGTGCCCAAAAGGAAGAAGCATACTTGTCTTCCTTAGTAGTTACTGTAGTTCATAGAGAAGAATTCTAGGCTTTTGCTTATACTGTGCCCTCCGCCTAGAGTTCATTCCCTCTCTTCTTCATCTGATTAAAGACTATTTATCTTTAAGACAGCCTGGTGACCCTCCCTCCAGAAACCTAGCATAATACCCCATTGCCATTCAACCCTCATATGGATTAAGTGACCATCTTTAAAGTGCACATAATACCCCAGTTCTACACCAATCACCCCACTTGGCCCTGGTTTTTAATCACCTGTTTCTCATCTTGCCTACTATGAAATCTCCTGAAGGCAGGGACTTGGTGTTATTTTTGTTGCCAAGCCTCTGGCAACAAAAGGACAAGCCTCAGGACACTCTAGTTGTTTATTTCATGAATGAATACAAGAAGTAACTGTGGGTTCACGGCAGACCTAAAGGAACACTTGGAGATGCTCTATAGCCAGAGCTCCCCTAGCCTGCAGTGATCTCTCAGGTTGTGGGGCCAAAGACAGTCTTGAATTTGAGATGTTACAGAATCAGAGTGGATTACAGAATGTCAATGGCATACACTCACAGTCTCTTAGAACAATATAACATGGTGATGTGTTGCTGAGGGAGTATCTTCTGGTTATCTTCCTCAGCCTAAAATCATGATCTAGTCAATAGTGTAGTAAAGAAGAGAACTGTATATACTGATTGATTAGCTTACAGAGATGCATGTGTCTTTAGGACCAGAACCTGGTCCTAAAGTGCTATTTGATAGTTTGCTCTTTCTGACTTTTCATACTTTAACACCAGTGGCAACAAAATCTCAACCAAATGGAGGATAAACTAGTAAAAGATTCTGGTGAGGGTAAAAATGTGCTACATATAGTCTTGAAGAGGTACCATTTTAATAGTATGAAGTTTGTGCTTTGATAATTTATTCGTATGTTAGTATAGATCGTTATAAATTTTGGATCATTGAAAGCTCATGGGCGAAATTTTAGATTTATTAATTGAGGCTTATTTCCACAACTGAGGAAATGTGGCAGATGGTGCTTCCTACTGCATTGTTTTTTTTCTATTTTTTTACTAGTATGAAGAAACCTCCAGTAAGCCTCTTCTATCTAAAAACATGTCCAAACGATGAACAAAACACTTATATCTAGTGTTCGATAATTGAAATGGTAGGGAGGACTGGCAAAGAAATTTCAATTTTTGCTTTTTTATGTCTATATTATTTAATTTTCTTTTAAAATGTTTATTTTTCTTATAATTATATTAAAACAAACCACCAAAACAGTCATCTACATCTACATGGCGAGCAGTTAGCTTAACCCTCACAATTTAGGGTTTGGGCAGTATTCTTCACTGCATTTGCAAGTATTTCTTGTTACCCATGGAGACCAGAAGTAAGTCTGAACCTAGATATTTACAAGTCCTTCTATTTCCTCCAGGACTGTGTAGGAAAATAAGCTAGAATGAGACATTTCTGAAAGCCTGACATTTCAACCTGCAGTTGGCCTCTATAGCCACCAGGTGACGCTGTGTGTCTCTACCAGGAAAAACAGCTCTCAGTAACAATAATCCAGTAAAATTTTTTAGTAATCTGGGACATTTGACAAATCACCGGATTAACCCATGGAGAAATGGAGTATAGGTGTTTCGTGACACATTTTTATGAGCATATCAGAAACTGTAAGTTTCTAAAGAGCTGATACCAGTATTCCAAATACCTGTTATAGTGCTGGGCACAAGGAAAACGTTAATATTTTTGGAACCAGAGATCTAACTGTGAAAATAATATTTTCTTAGTTAAAGATCTGGAGTTTTTCCATTCATAATTTTTAACCTTCATATATTGTCACCAATATGGTGTATAAAGTAGCACAAGAATCTATAAAATTAAGAGTGAAAATAAAAAGATAATTTGTTCCAGTAAACACATACCTTTGACTTCATAAAATTTGTTTCCCTGTCAACTTTACTGAGCTTTTCATTTTGAAAATGAACCAAGTTAGTGCTAACACGAAATCATTTGTTCATATTTATATCGAGAGGCAATGTTTCTATAGGTATTTCTTAAGTAACAACTATACACACGAGGTGCTAAAATCATTCGGATATTCTGACTTGGGATGGGAGGATGGCTTTTCTTATCCGTGACTTACATTTATTTACCAGCTGATCTGAATGGATTTATGAAGATGATTTTGAAGACAAAGTCCTGATTATTTTGAGTCTCATCTGCTGATTGTCCTAATTTCCTTCCTTTCTTTATTGTTGGTGACTTTACCTCTGCCTACAAATTCTCCAACTCTAGAATTACTTACAACAGATGAGTTACTAGAATGAATTATAATCTGAACAAGACGTTTCTCAGCCCCACTTTCGCATGGCCTTTGCATCACAATCCTTGTCAATCCAAAATGAATGCTATATTAATTTTCTGAGGCTGCTGTAACAAAGCACCACAAACTGGGTGGCTGTAAGCAATATAAATATATTCTCTCACAGTTCTGGAGACTTGATGTCCAAAATCAAGATGTCTCCAAGGTCATGTCATGCACCCTCCAAAACCTTTAGGGGAAATTCTGCCTTGCTTCTTCCAGCTTCTGGTACCCTCAAGCATTCCTTGGCTTGTAGACGTATCACTCAAATCCCTGCCTCCATCACCACATGGCTGTCTTCTGCATGTTTTTGTGCTTCACATGGATTCTCCTCTCTGTATGTCTTCTTCTCTTAAAAGGACAACAGTCATATTGAAGTAAGGGCTTCACTTTACTCATGTCTTCATCTTACCTAAGTACACCTGCACAGTTGGTCCTATTTCCAGGTTAGGTCACATTCTGAAGGTTTAGTTAGGACTTCAACATGTTTTTTGGGGGACACAATTCAACCCACAAATTGCTTAGTGTTTCAGTTTCCTAATCTGTACAAAAATACCTACTTCACAGGGTTTTTCTGAGGTACTTAACCATGTTTTGAAATTAAGCCTATATTCTTCTCAATATCTTAAATTGTGACCAAAAAAATTCTTTAAAGATATATTGAATTTTGGTGAATAGCCAAAAGCTATTTGGAGGCAGGTCTGTAAGAGAGCTCATTTACTAACCCAGGTCAGAAATATTTTACCTATTAAAAAAAAAAAACCATTTTTCAAATGTTGGCATTTCAATATTGGCTTAGGAAGAAAGTTCGTATCATTAAATCAGTCATCTCATTGCAGAGATGTCAACTGAGTTATTGCTATTTTGTTTGTCCTCAGCCCACTGTGTAAGTTTGCCTTATTTTTTCCCTTTAAATGAATGAGTTTTGTCCCTAAGAAAGCAAGATTATTTGTCCTGAGCTCTGTGAATATTACTTGTACTATTTGTTTCTTCTTCTACTCTCAAGAAACAGCCATTACAGGGACATTAAACTTTGAATCTATCTTCCATGTCTCAATTTTTCCCTCATACTTTGACTCTATTGATCTCTGCTGTGTGTTCTGGAAAGCGCTGCCCCACTCAACCCTCCAACATTCATTCATTCATTCATTCATTCATTCATTCATCCTGTATAGCTTATCTACTTAATTTTTATGATTCATTCGTTGATTCAACAGACTTTTATTGAATGCTTCTAAGGTGTCAGGGATCCTTTGAAGAATATTTTTAGATTCCCAGATCTTTTTAAAATTGCACATTCTCAAATCTAAGGATATTTTGTGCACAAAGACTCTCCATCCTACTGGGTTTCACGGATCTTCCTTGGCCTGATGCCCACATTCAGTGCTTTGGCCAGAAAACAACGGCTGCCTGCTGCTCAGTGCGAGGCGGGGTGGCGCCGAATGACCCAGCACTGCCAAGGGTAGCAGATTCCCCAAAGAATCTGCTGTCTAGTTTGCAGCTACCCTGAAAACCCCCATTTCTGTAAAGCTTGCTCTCCTCTGGTCTATATCAGATCCCATTTCCACATCTCAGAAATCTCTCAAAAGCATTGGCAATCGATGGACTTTTGGTCTCACAATGCCATTAGGTTTCATTTTCTTTACTGTCATTTTTCAAATTTGAGAAGGGAAGGCAAAGTATTCGCAGTCTAAGCATCTTTATCTGATTTCCCTTCTTAACTGGCATTTATTTCAGTTCTGTTCAGTGGTCAGCCTATGTCTTGGAGCTTAAACACGGGTCATAATATTCAGGAGAGGGTTTACCTATTTAATTGTTATCTCCTGTGAGTGCCATAAGCAAAGTCCAAGAAAAGTGCTGTGGAGTTCAGAGTCCTGAGTGAAGGCATCCAAGTTGACCCTGAAGAAGAACTGGACATGTATAAACAGATGTTTAAGAAGAGTGACAAGTAGACACTTTGGTATGAAATGCTGAATTCATGATGGGACTTAGTCACTTAAAGTGATAAGGGAAAAAAATCTGTCAGATTCTTTGTATATATATGTATGAAAATTGCAGTAAGAAAAATTTTCAGATAAAAAAATCTATAGACAGTTTGAGATCATCTATCACAAAATTTAAGGTCAAATGGTAAAATACTGAATTCCCATCAGTATGTGTGTCTATACAGAGACCACTTAATGCCCACTTGTGTGCGTGTGTGCATGTGTGCACACATGCATACACATGCATATTATGGATGTAGATTAAGCACCAAGTGACTCCTACTGTCATCTGACACATATTTTGAGAGCTGTTACACTCTTCACTTATCCAGACAGTATTTACCATAATTTTTTTTTATTATAAGAAAGTTTAATCTAACACTTCAGAAACTATTGATAAGGTACTTTTGGGGAATGGCCCATTCTTTAGAAAATGTTTTCTGCATAACTAATGAACAGGTTCTCAATTAGGATAATTCAGGGAGAAAGGGCAGTCCTCTAGGCTGTCTTTTCTGAATATATTTTTACTAAAACATTCAATATTAATAGATGATTTATTTATATTTGACAATCCTACCTGAGAAATTGGGGACCAAGATAGTCAAGTCTGTTTAATCAGGAGAAGCCCCAGTGGGGGTAGCATGTATGTAGGAATTTTTTTACCTAAAGGGACATGGATTTTTAAAAGTTGAAAAATGGTGCTTTAAAGGACAGTTCTAGGGCCTCAAGCCTTAAGACACTGCATTATTTGGCCAAAAACTGAACCATTATCTGATCTCCAAAGCTAAGTAGGGTTGGGCCTGGTTAGTACTTGGATGGGAGACCAGGTGCTGTAGGTGTTTAAAAAAAAAAAACTGACCCAAAAAAGTATTTTGAAAGCTAAAGTTCATGTCTCATGGCACAAGAACTTAAGCAAAATGCCGTCTGTTCTTTACTAAATGCATTTTGATTCTTCCGCTAAATTTTTTCACATTGATCTAAAATTTAAGAAAAAATTATGAATTTAGCTTTTATTCAAAATTAAATAAGCAAAAGCAAAATTTTTAGGAAACTTTTACAAATTACTTACATAAAAGAAAGTTAATAGGGACAGTCACAAGTTCGCAACAAATAATTACAAAAGTATCTAGGGCAGCATGAATATAAACCATGTCACAGCATGGTGATCTAATTGTGATAAGAATAAGGCATAACTTACATTTGCACCAAGACCAGAATTAAAAAATAAAACATACTTTAAAAGCTTAGTTCTATATTAAGCTTCTCTTCCCTCAGATCCTTAATGGTTAAAACTATGTAATTTTTAAAAACAAACACATCATGTCAAACTATAAATTACATAGATAGGCAGTTAATGTGAAAAGCCCCCTAAAATGTACAAACTAACTGGTACTGAATTGAGTTCTCCATTTACCTCTATGTACAATTCAATGTAAACCATATTTTCACAGTTTTAAGTGTTTTATGAATAGATGCACAGTACCATATCAGGTTTGCAATTGTTCCTGAAAACTGGCTCTAGGTTCTGCATCCAATGCCTGTTGGCCATTGGGATGCACGTATTTACATAAATAAGAAACCATGTCATAGTCAATGGTCAAGACAGTTCAGCAAGAGCAGGATTTCCAACAAAGAGTGATACTCAATACCATAGTTTACATACTTGTGCAAACATAGCATTAGGACAGAGAAAACTGAGGCAAATTCAATTTGCAAAATCTGGTATCGCTACTGTTGTAAACTTGGGCAATAAAAGACCCTCGGCAAGTTCTGCTCTCTATGGCTTTTTGTTTTTCTTTTAAAGTTTTAAAGCCAGAGAAAATACACGCATACTACCCACACATGCACGCGCACACACACGGTCCACACACATACACAGAGTTCTCGTTCCATTTTAGAACACGGTACATAGTGCAACTTCATCACGATGTAGAGGTTTAACACACATTCGCAGCGTGTTTTTCTGTGCAAGTTCTTAGTGGTCTAGATCCTAGTTGAAGGTATTCATTTGCAGAACCACATGATTCCAGAGGTTGAAGGAGGAAAAAATAAAATAAAACAGAACAGTTTCATTACATTTCTCAAACCAGCACTGGATGTGCAAAGGCAGCAAACAACCTGGCCATGAACACAGCCAGATTAGGGTAACTTTAAAGGAAGGTCCAAGCGGTCAGTTACTTAGATTGGTCTCTAGAAAAATAGGTCAGTATATGCTGTATCTTTGTCAACCGTTCTTTCAAAGACTTCATTGACAAAACAGACAGCTGATATCGGGGATCTACAGGAAGCACTGCAAGAAGCCACCAACACCACGCAGGTCCATTAGGGGTTGCCTAAAAATAATCAACATGTTATAGTGTTAATAAAACAAATATTTATGTAACAACAGTAACAAATCACCAACAAGCTAGTCTTTGTTGAGCACTTTCCCGTATCAGATCCTATCTCAAATTCCTTAAACAACCATGTAAAGAAGACTATTTCTACGTCCATATGAAATGCGGAAACTGAAGCTCAGAAATGTGATATAAACTGTCCAAGATCTCTCAGCTCACATGGGATAGAGCCAAGATTAAAATCCAGACCTGACTCCACAGCCAACACTCACTCGTCTGCACTGCACTGCCTTAAAGCCGAATTTCTCAACCTCAGGCTACTAGCATCTGGGGCCAGACGGTTCTTTGTTAGAACTGTCCTGTGTGTTGCAGCACGTTTAGCAGCACCTCTGACCTATATCTGCTAGATGCCAGCAGCACCTCCCCAGTTGTGACAGTCAAAAATGTCTCCAGATATTGCCAAATGTCCTATGGGGACAAAACTGTTCTTAGTTGAGAACTACTTTCTCAAAATATATAAAAACATTAAGAAAAGTTAATTCATATTTTAAAATGTCTTTAAGGAATTGTGAAATCTCAGAAAAGATATAAGAAAAGGGTCTCAGCTTCTAGTTTCATTTAAGATATACACACATTCCCAGCAAAGAAGTCCCTCTCATGTTGCAAGGGCTGACTACTTGGCTACTGAAAGAACTATGAATTTACATAAAAGAATTTTTAAGTCACCTTTACTACACATTGAATTTTTGTTTTGAACCTGAAACATGAAGTTTCAGAATGACAAAAGGAGTTATGACATCAGTGTCGATCTCAATATGCTCCTCTTAGAACAAACTAGATTTCTCTCTTTGCATATTGTCCATTCTCAACTCAGCATCACAACCACCTCCTTCTGCATTTCAGGGACATCAGAAATTCTTTTCCCCATCAGGTTCCAGGTTAGACTTGACCAGTGAGAGGCCACTCTTATGAGATGTGGAAGCTGGAAGAGAGAAAGCCACTGTTCTCTGGAGACGGCTGCCAAGTGTGGGCAGATGTGAAATTTGCAAAAACTTTGCAGGGAACTCCTGTACAGCACCTGCTCCACTGCTGCAGATGAGATACTGGAGAGACCTCCCTGGGACTCCTAAGAATGGCGGCAGCTTCCCTGCAAGCTCCTAAGCAGCATGGCACTTTGTGTAGCAGGCAGAGATCGGTGGCAGCAACCTCTGTTGATGGGGTCCCTGAGCTGTCCTCCTCCAGCCCTCCAATGCCTGTGTCAGCCCTGCACCCTGCAGTGAGCACTCCGTCCCCAGAACACAGCAGTGGCTGCTACGGCTTTCCTGGCTGAATCCTGACTTACAAAATACGACTGACGAAAGTGGTGGCAGAGGACAGGATGATAAAAAGTGAGGGTGGTGATGCTGATGAGGGACTAATATTGAATTTTTCTACAAGTTAGGTTGTTAACATTTAAAATTTCCTTATTCAATTTTGTACTTATTAAAAGCAATTTCTATCAATTTTGTACTTTTTAAAAGCTATTTCTATCAAGGTTTAATCAGATTCAGGTAGCCAGGATCAAACAAATAGCAACTGATAACATGTTAGACACAGAATAAGGACTCAAGATGGTCGGATGTTGAAATTTCAAGTTCACATAAAGGATTCAGTTAGGATTTAGACAGACTTACACCAATCTTTTGAAAACTG
Source organism: Eonycteris spelaea (assembly GCA_003508835.1). NCBI lineage: Eukaryota > Metazoa > Chordata > Mammalia > Chiroptera > Pteropodidae > Eonycteris > Eonycteris spelaea. The sequence goes on along the minus strand of PUFA01000043.1, from coordinate 4,094,827 downwards.
GAATGAGAGCAGTGCATTTCATAGTGAATTCTTATCTCCCCATCTTCATATATTTATTTTATAGCCATTCTTTTATGAAATCTATTACCTTTTGACCACACACATTTTATTTAATTCAATTCAAAATGCTTATCCCTAAAAGCTAGTGCATTGATGAGTCTAAAATAAGATTTTCCAGACTAAGGACTCTTCTTTTTTATGCTTCTTACAGTGCCTACTACACAGATCTGCTACACTGAAACGGCCTGCTACACATTAATTAGATTAAGTTTAATGTAAAACCTAAGTACCTGGGCAAGATCATAACAACTGTTTCATGAGGAGTGAAGTATTAAACATGAAGGGGCAAAAATGAATTGAAGTAACAGGGTAAAAGTTGGGAAAACAAGGAGAGGTGAGAAAAGACAGAAACTGTTACATCTCTTAACTGTCAAAGAATAACAGTGACAGCTAACTGGCTTAAAGGTACAGTTGTCTCATAGTCACAATTTACTAGGTGGCACCATACCCCATTTTTAATTCCTTAATCACTCTATCTGAAAAATCTTCAGTTAAGGGCTTTCTCCTTCTCTGGCACTCACTCCTATAGGCTTCTCAGCTGACACCTGTTTCCATTCCCTTCCTATATAAAATGTAGTAGATATCACTGAACTCTAGAGAATATGGTTACAATTCTAAACACAGGGACAAAGGAAATGCTGTGCAAAGGTCAACAAAAAAAGTGAGACTCTAAAACAATACCAAAGCCATCATACCTGAAGGTTTTCCTCCCTCCCGGGCATTGATCCAAAGTGCTGAAGGATTTGGCTTCGAAATCTGTCTCTTAAATTCTGAAACCAGCTGCAGGCTTGAGAGTATACCAAATCATGAAGCTGTTTGAGATTCTCTATCTCACCTTCATTCTCAACCTAGAAACACAAAGTTAGTAAGACTTCTGTGCCTAATCAACCCTACAGAAATGGGGGGGGGGGGCGGAATAGGGAATACCTATTTCAGCGCTGGATCAGAGGGCATTATTGTCATGGGCATATATCATATACTTCTGCCTCACATAATGCCAATGGGCCAGACTAAAGAACGGCTGCACGGCCTGACCTCCACCTAGCCTTACTGAGTTAGCAACGCAATACTGCAGAACCCTACTAACAGCCCCCGAATAGGAGAGGTAAGATTGAGAGTGAGTTCTTGAACAAAAGTCTGTAAGAATTTGGAATTCCTTTTGCCTTTATGGATCAGTGGCTTTTGAAAGCAGTGGAACAAAAAAGCGGAAGAAAACAGTTGTTCCTACAATAAAAGGAAAGACTGGAGGAGTTGAAGGTGCAGATGACATGGCAGAAAGCATAACAGGATGGAAGGCAAGCGTAATTATATCTCTTACAAGGGAACTGGGTCAAAAAACAAAAACAAAAAATGCGACAAATAACTTAGCACCTCAAGTCAGTATATGCAACGATGGACTTCTGCTCTAAAGGCCCAAGGCTATGGCTACCTCCATCATCCCTCTGTATGCCCTTCAGACTACTGGATCATAGAATTGCAAAATGCAAGACTAAATGCATCAGCCTTCCAGCCTGAGATGCAGAGGAGCAGTCTCAGGAGTGCAGGTGGAAGATGGAACATTAACTCATCCGTCCCATCTTAATTTCTTTAACACGCACTTATATCCACTCACGACCTGCCAGGGAGTGCTCTATTCCATATACATTAACACATCTGAACAAATACCAGGCCTGACTCAGCCTTTCACACTTCAAGGATGACTCAACATGAAAACAACAAAGGGACTCTGAAAATGCTCTTAAATATAAAAGGTGAGTCTACAGCACACAGGAGACGAAAGAACATACTTTTTATTTCTGAAAGATTTGAAATGAAACAAAACTAAAGTTTAAAAGGCATCTGCTTTTTGCACAACAATGCGAATGCACTTAATGTCACTGAACTGTACACTTAAAAATGGTTAAAATTCAATCAACTGCTACTGTTAAGTACCTATCATGTGAATGCACACATATATTCTACGCACTGTGTGGCTGCTCAGCCTGAAGAAATGAAGAACTAGGTTCTGGTCTCCCAAGTTCTCTTCGAACTTAGGATGATTAAGAGCAAGGTAAGAAAAAGGTAATCTGGATCTAATTTGTGTAAGTACGAATGAGGGTCTCTGACAGGAAGAACTGTTTATGTGCCTCGCATATAATGGCCTGGATGCCTGCACAATGCTTAGGACAGAGTATACCGAAGTGTGCTGGGAAAGAGTATTTTTAATACCTTAACGTCTTCCAGATATTCAATGTCTGCAGTGCAATATCCATCTTTCATTCCTCTTTTTTAAAACTCTAAACCGCTTTCCTCCAACTGTATCAACCACAGACCTTCCATCAGGTAAGAAATGTACTTTCTAATTTGTAACATACAACCATAATCTGCAAAACTAAAAGAAAAACTAATTAATATAGAAGCTTGAGCAACAAGTGCTCAAGCTCTCGACAATATTCAAAGAAAGTTCTAATATAAATAAAAATATTAAATATTTATTGAAACAAAAAGTACCTATTTTGTGTATCACTGACACACATTCCAAACTGTTTAGTTCCAGTCTGTATACTTCTTCGAATCATCAATCTATATCTTGGCTCAAATACATGAAGAGGGCAAGGCACAGTGGGGTAGGCCATAGTGCAAACAAATATTGGAACATTCTTGGTCAAGCTGAAAAAGAGAAAATTTCATTATTTTATATCAGAACATAAGATCAAAATGACTGAAGCTTGCAACAGTAATAAATTAATATAAAACAAAAAGAAATTAGCTCTAAATAAGGTGACTTTTATTCTTGACAAGAACAAACCTCGGCATTCCCTTCATGAAGCTCACGCTGAGACAACATTAACACTAAAAGTCTGCTTGTGATCCTTTAATTTATACAAGTCAATTTGAATTTGAGATATAATGGGTTATCATATAGAGTTAAGTATCTTTATGAATCAAAAAGCAATTGATTATAATTACTATTTTATATTAAAAATCTGCTTAAAATATCTGTAACATGACAGAGCTAGTATCTTTTATCTTTATAACACTCTTATTTACTCTTAGATAATAATAAGAAAAAATGAGCTCCCATGAAAGACAAAAAGCAAATCATTAAAAATTCTTAGGCATTAAAAAATATTTTCGAATTATCGAAAACAGAAAAATTGATAACATTTTTTCCAGATAATTAAAATGACACATTTCTCATTGCAAGATTGGCAGAAAATAAGGATACAGGCAATGCCCAGCTTTGGCAAGGGTATGGGGAAAATGGCAGTGCAGGGGTTTGAAAGAGTACGACCACACTGAAGAGAATTTGGCTATGTACATCAAAACTTTAAAAAATATTCATATCCTTTGAACCCACAGGCTCAGTTTTTTCTCCACAAGTACTATAGGAATGTTCAATGAAGCACTGTGTGTATAGTAGCCAAAACTTAAGCAAAAAGAGAGGACTAATTATGACATAACTATAAAATGAATACCAAATTTAAAAGTCTAATGTGAAAAGGAGGTTATAGAAAAATGTGAATAAAATGATCCCATCTATGTTTAAATGTACATGTATATATTAAAATCTGGAAGGATATATGCCAAAATGCCAAAGGAGATTCCCTTTAGGTTATAGATTATAGCTCCCCACCCCCCACCCCGCTCATTTATATTTTTCTAGTTTTTCTTCAAAAGCACCATAAGTTATTTATATAAAAGTAATATTTAATCAAAAACATGTTTAATATACAAGTGCTAGTTCTTCTATTTTTAAAACTGTGTATTCTACCATCACTGAGCACTCCTCTTATGAACATAAGAACTCGGGGAAAAAAAGCCAGTAGACCTATTAATTAGCATAACTTCAAAGTACCAAGGGATGAGCCACTTCTTAACAAAAATAGCTCAGTAGTATGCAGCAAGATTCCCTCAAGCTTCTCTCCTTCACACTCAACTCCCCTCACGTTACAACTCTGTCACTCATGGATGCCACTCTCTACGGGAGTATGGTTGCGTCATTATGTTTAAGATTTTTAAAGTAATATCTGCAACTTTCCTACATTCAGCTTTTTGTAATATTGATCGAAAAAGTTCATAATCCTCACATGAGAATGTCCTCTATCATAAAATCATACAATAAAATCTCAGTTACATAAATAGACAAGTCAATATCAAATAAAAGAAAGATTGGAAGTCTTTCTTTCTGTGAAGGCCACTGGCCCCATGAAGATATCTGGTGGACACATATTGAAAAAGAAGAGTCTGCAAAGTACAATTAACTTTTACTCAGAAAGTGTGAAATATAAAATGTTCAATTTATATTTTGAAAAATAATGGAAACCAAAATTGTTCAACAAAAACAGCATACAAAAAACTGCAATTTGTCCTTCCGTACGTCGTTTAAAAAAAAAAAATGAAAGAAAAAGGAGTTAAGAAACTAAAAACTTATGAAAGAAATTTTAAGTAGACTGGACTTGAAAGACATGAAGAGAAAGGAGAGAGAAGGAAAATACAAGGAAGGAAGGTATACAGAAGAACAAAAACCAGGTCCGCCCTACCCAGCCCCAGTAGCCACCATGCTCTCTTAACAAAGGTCTGTACCACTAAACCCAAAGTTATCTCCAGGGTTTTCACCTTCCTGATATTAATTCAATTCTGCTACTGGTCAACATTTTCACTAACAGAGAATTTGGTCCTGAAGTAACGCCCCTTCCAATTTCAGCCTCAAGTTCCCACCTTCCAAACCTCTAAATGGTTAAACCAGGCCGTTTATCCTCAACCTTCCTCCAGCCCTGCCTGAGTACCTGAGGGCTGCTGTTCCTAGCAACTACTGTTCCCAGCCCCACCTCTCTCTATTCTAGATTCCGATGCCTTATGTCACTGTAAGAAACCCCTCCCCCGTCTAAAACACTGTGACAGTGCAAAGAGCTGAGTCAATAATTCCCAAAAGAGCACCTAGAAGTTACCAAATTAACTTAAAAATTCTGTCTGTTGAGGATAGGGGAAGCTGACCAATATTTGTTTAAAATATGCCTTTGACGAAACTGGGTTGAACTAAAGACCAGATCTAGCTTGCCATGAGACGTTTTCTCCTTACTATTTTAAAGGGTAGTAGTTCATAATTTGATTGTGGTCGTTTTTATGAGAAGAAACTTACTGTGAGAGTTCAGCAGTTTCTTCATCATATATTTTTTTTCTCTCAGACAGCTCATCAGGCAGATACTTCACTATTAATTCTTCCAACAGCTGTGTGACACAGTATCTCCTATCTGCTAGATACTAAAAAGACAATATTATTTTACATTCCAATACTTTTTTCCTACAGTATAAAACAGGAAACACAGTTTTAATTGATATAGTAAAACCTTTATTATATATTTATACAGTCAGTTCTGAATTAATTGAATTAGCGAGGGGAGCCTTACAGTGGACGATGCTAAACACGTAAACCTGTCTAAGGCTTTACTCAAGAGCATAAAGATCCATGGTTGCAGCTGGAACCAAGCACTCTACATAAGACCTGTTTCTTGCTATGGTCACAAATTCTTGATTAGCAGCTGTCAGCCATGCCCCTGACATCTCCCATACCAACAGCCAATTTCTATCTGACAGCTCATGGGTACCTAAAACTGTCATTTTAACTAAGAAAAAAAAAATAAGGAATAAATAAAATAAAATAATGCATGTGCCTTATTTAAGAAAGGCAAAGATTATTCCTTTTGTTCCCAATTTCAGTAGCAGTTTCCAAATAATTTTCCTTTCAGATTCTCCTTCCACTCTCACCCCACTATCACTCAAATCCTTATCAAGAGGTTTTTTCATATGATCCTCCTGACTCTATAAAAATTGTAAATTAGTACCAATCCCTTAATGCTCTGAAAAATTGCTGCCCTCGTGTATTTTGTGTCATTCTCTATTCCAACTGCTAAAAGTCTTCTCTTTCATGCCTGCATATGAAAAGCCTATCTATCGCAAGGTCTGGCTCCAGTTTTACCTTTTCATAAAGTCTTTCTTATTTTTCTGTCTCTTAAGAATGCCACATTTTACTATGCTTACCATATAAAAGGCAGTTACCGTACCCTGCATTGGATTACATAGACAGGGACACAGTGCATCTTTATAACTAAAAATTACACAGGGCAGAGGAGCAGGGATCAGGTCAGAGGGTGTGCACAGAATTTTGCACAAATAAAATGCCCAATACAAATTTATTTAATCAAAGTAGTGAGGAAAACCTCTTGGACATAATGACAAGATAAGATAAAGAGAAGCTATCCTTTAATCTGTAGATCAAGCATAAACAAGGGTTTCGTCATTATCCAATGAAAAATAGAGTAGGAAATATGAGAGTTTAGGATATGGGTAACAGTACTGGTTTTCAAATTTAGCATGAATCAGAGCTGGTTAAAATGCAGACTGCTGAGCCCCATCCCACAGTTTCTTATTTAGTGGCTCTGGAGTGGGGTCTGAGAATGTGCATTTTTAACAAGTTCCCAGGTGGTACAGGTGCTGTTGGTCAGGGGAGCACACTTTGAGAACTACTGGGCTACAGGAAGAGAGGAGTGCTCTTGAGCAGATAGATTATATAGACACAGATAACTAACAAGTTTATTATAAAATTAATCAAACTACAGATGTTATAAAAGTTCATTTTATTACCATCTTCTATTAAATAAATATATTTTAAAATTTAATACTCCTGTATTATAGTAAATTGGGGAAAACATAGCATCTCTTACATTTCTGATGGGAATCTAAATTTATACATGTCTAGGGACCTGGGCAATTTGGCAATTGGTTTTAAGAGTATTATAAACATATGACCTTTGAGCTAGTAATTTACCTCCCAGGAATTTACCCTAATAGTAAAAGATGTAAAGCATGGTATAAAAAAAAAGAGAGAACAAAACAATTCACGAATCCAACAACAGAAAAATGTGAAATCATTAGTTACTATACTACTATAAAAAATCATGTCTTTAAAATATATTCAAATGAAAAAATGAGCAAAATAAAATAACAAGTACGAAAAGTGTGAAACTAGAGCAGATAAATTTTTTTAAAATACATATTTAGACTACACATTATATTATACAGGGTATCTTCAAAGTCAGGGCACAGGATAGTTATTTTTAAACAGTATATTAATTACATTTTAAAATAATATTCTTATTTTATTTTCCTTCAAACTCCAGACATTTCTAAAGATATCTCTAAATTTAATGTATCTAATTGTTAATCTGGAAAAATGTATATTTCAGAATATCTAAAAACTCTGGAAACACAGGAAAAACAGCAAATTGAGAGTACTTCACTTGAAAACATTAAGTACATTAGATGATAATGCTACTAACAAACTCGAAGTTTATCTTGTTTCCTGACTTTGTAATTATTCTATATACGGTTTTGTGTTTTACATCTTAGCTTATGATGTAAGACTCATATCAAATGTAACAATTTATATAAAGTATCTACACAGTGTTGTGTTTTCTACATAGAAAATAACTATGTATATTCAATAGTAAAATGGTTTTATCAATTTTTATTCATATTTGGAAGATGCTTTTTTTCTTTAAACAATCTTGTCAAACACCAGAGACAGGATCGCTCTCCCCGAGCAATGCTACCCCACAACTAGAGCTCAGGATTATAGGGATCTGGCTTCACCTTAGGGGCTCCAATCATCCCTGCAAGACTGAGAAGGTGTTGTCCTCCCATCTGCTACAGAAGATACCCACCAGGGATCTAGCTGTTTTCCTAACAAAATTATTAGAGCTGATCACTGACTCTACAAGAAGGCATGTGGCAGGCAAATGCCTCTCTCTCCTTTCCAGTCTACTACTTTCTAGAGCTGTGCTGTGCAGACAGTAGCCACTAGTCACATGTGCCTATGTAAATATAAATTAATTAAAATTAAACAGAACGAAAAATATAATTCCTCAGTCACATTAACTATATTTCAAATACTTAATACCCACATGTGGCTAGTGGCTACCCTGCTGGACAATATAGAAACAGACAGATGAAGGAAATTCTATCGAATAGAATTATTCCAGATGTTAAGGGTGCTGGACTGGGCCTGAAACATTTTACTGGGGGTGGAAGGCAGAGCAGCTGGGTTTACCCAGTACTATCACTAAATTGGAACTATTCCTGACCAGGTACTTGACCACGCCCATTTTTATTTAAAAAAATTAAGTACAGGGGACTTGGTCTCCAGGACCTCTGCTTTCCCTACCCTCTCCAATCTCATATTCCTCTAAAACTAACATGTGGGTAAGGAAACGTTATCCTTTTTGGTCACTCAGCATATATAATGTAATTCATTCTGAATATGATAATCACTATTGCTATGATTAACAAGAAATCAAACCACGTTGCCAAACTTAAGAGCAATAAACAGATAAATGTTGAAATGTTTACCTCTTTAAGCTTTCTTTGCAAAGGGGACAGTATGGAGTATGATCTAGACAACGCTCAAGACAATTCTTACAGAATGAATGTCCACAAGGGGTTGTTACTGGCTCAAAAAACAATCTGAAATCAACCAAAGTACATGTTAATTTTCACAGTAAATTATCTATTGGAAAAATTGAATAAACTAATAATAGAACCATTTAGAGAAGGAAGGAAGGTCTGGTGGGCAGGAGAAAAGGGTAGGGGCAGTGATAAATACAATTATACCCTCCTGAACCTTTTAAAAGTTCTCTATCAACAGGTACTCTGCCAAGCGTCTAGAGCTGTACTAACGTAATAGCCTCTTGCTACATGTGGCACTAAACATTTGAAATGCGGCTGGTTTAAATGAGATGTGCAGTAAATGTAAAATGCAGACCAGATTTCAAAGGCTTAATGCAAAATAAATCATGTAAAATATATCATTAATAATTATTAATTAGGTTTCATATAGATCCTATTTTCTCATCTTTTTAAAATTAGTTTCCTTAATAAGCCTGTAGAAACCTTACAATATAAAATTCATTAAAAGGAATAATTCACTATATATTATAATACAATCCTAAAGAAATATTAGGCCTAATACCAAATGTATGTAACACTTAAACAATATGGAAAAACTAATTTTACTTACATTATAATTTTTTTCTGAAACACTTCTGAATTTCCTATAAGTACTGTTAGAGGTACAGGTACTTCAGAAATTGTTTAGTCTAATCCCCTCGCCTCAAACCAAGACGCCTGGGCTCAGAGTTAAGAGGCTTGCTCAGGGACACACCTAGTTACTACCGGCCTTGTGAGGTCAGCACCAGGGCTCCCGGCTCTTCATGCTCTACTCTTCTGACTCTACCACAACTTACGTAAATGGAAAATGTTCTTTCAAAACTATCGGTCTTAGAATTCTAAGCATTTTACATAATGAATATCCTTATCCAATGGTACTTTAACAGGATTTTATAGTTAAAATATATAAACAAGATAGAATCAGATATATACAATACATAGTTAGCATTCGTACTCAAATGAAAAATCTTGGCTATATCTAAGTTTCAATAGTAGTACACATAGCTTTTATAGTACTTCATAATTTCCCAGATAAATTTTATATTTAAGTCATTTGATTCTTGTAATACCGGGTTAGGGTTAAAGGCTATGCAAATACTGGCCTTTCTAAATAAGGAAAACCAAGGTTCGCACATTGTTATTTGTCCAAGGTGTGAAAAAGGTCAATCTAGGACTAAAATTCAGATCTTTTGATTTTTAGTTTTCTGTTACTTGACACTGCCTATTATTATAGAGTATTACCTTCATCTACCCTGTATTTTATTTACATTAATATAAAATATTCATCTTTTGTAAAATTTTACTTACCTCATGCAGAGAGAACACTCAAAATCTGAGACATCTATTAATTCTTCTGGGATGTCACCATAAGTTAATGATAACGTACAGACTTCATTGGGAGTTTCTATTTAAAACAAAGAGACAGAGTTATCTTTGGGAAAAAGTTTAAATAAATAATTGTGTTTTATATGAGTGTAGTGAAATTTTTACCTCCTTGCTTTTTAAGCTTATTTCTTCCATCTTCATTTATAATCACATCCTGGTCTAAAAGAGACAACTTTCTTTTCAGCAGAGCACCTTTTTCTTGAACAGAGAGTAAAGGTTCTGAGGACACTCTTTTTAAACAATCTTCTTTGGTAGGCATTTCTGTTGAATTTATAACCTGTGCTGACTGAGCACGATTCAGGCTTCCTTTGACAGGCTCTGATGTGACCTCTGATTTTTCTTCGTTCTATAAAAATGCAATAACAAGGGTTACTGTGTTTCTTTACTATCCTTTCCTGCTCTCGCCAAGAATCAAATGGAAATGAAATTTCGATGTCTTACTTTAGTGTTCATTTAACAGCACCAACTTTCAATTCCAAAACCCTGGCAAGTAAATAATCTTTTCCCAAACTTACATAGCACTAGATATCAAACTGACTTATATTATAATGAGGTTTAAGCAACAATGTTAACATAGTTGTTCCTACCCTGAGAAAACTAAAATAATACAATGTTCTTCATTTTCCAAGAGACTAAAAGTGTTCTGACATTCAGGTGACCTAAAATTGTGATTAATGAAAGTAATTTTACATAAAAATTTTTAGTGTAAAATAAAAGGCTATAGAAAAAAATCCTATTAAGATACAGCTAAAGAGCGTAAAAGTACCTAAAGAGATTCTAATACATGAAACTAGGAAAGTGAAGATCCTAACTTGTAAAGAAACAAAAACAGTAAACCCCTGACAGTCTCTCCTTACCCCTTACCTGCTCTGGGCTAAGCTCACTAGCAGAATGAGACTCTTCCATTACTGAAGGAAAACCAAAAGGTTTGTTTTTAATGCACGGTAATGAATTCCAGGAAGAGTCCTTCAGGCCTTCTTTTTAAGTTTTCAGGTGATAACAAATCAAATAAAATCTGTAAGAGAAATGTTATAAAAGTAATGGAAAATATAAAATGTTTGGTTAAGGATAATTTAATATAGAGTTACCTTATATTTAAGAATTTTTAGAAAATTTGTGGCAGACATTATCTTTAATGAGCAAGGGAGGAATGGATTAAGTAACAGCAGAACAGCCAAACAGATTTAAAACTCTTGTGCACCTCTTGTGAAAGTATACCTCAATGGAGTCAAGTCATCTCAAAGAAATGATTCAAAAAGACATGGGAGTGGTTCAGTAGGCAGCCTGAGAAGTCACCCCAGGTAAAGGCTGACTTTTCAATGTAAGAATTATAAAGAGAGGAGATATTAAATGAAAATATCTACCTCTGAAGATTAGCAAATCGTATCCTGTCCAAATAGCTCATGGTTCACCCAAATGTACATTTAGGCTGGACTTAGAGACTGTTTATGTGGACTAAAGAACCTGAACCTCTAACTACAAAATTCTAAAATTCCACACATTTACAATGAGTTTAGCTGCTCAGTGAACTACGAATCTGCTCCGGCAGTCACCGCCCCCAGCTCTTGGTGGGAGCACCAAACGGCAGCTGCCCCCAAATAGCTGGGAGCTAACCCAGGAGGCAGCCGCAGTATCAACATTTCTGGGTTCTTCTACCAAGAACATATCTAAAACTCTCAAACAGGGTAGGGGAAGATCCTGGCTAAAAGAAATGAGGGATTAAACAATTTTTGATTGTCGAATAACCTGTGTTTCTGTGTACAGCAGAGTAGTTCTTAAAGCCTAAATTTGGAAGTTTGATTTTTGACCATACTAACTCTCAAATATACAAAAATCAGAATTAATCATTAATCATTACAATGTAAATAAAAAAGGAAATTTACATAATGTGAGTAAAAGTGTACTTAATGAATAAACATTAAAGAATCTGTATATGTTTTTACATTTCCCCTGATTAATAGAAATGTATTAAACAAATACCTACCCTAGAACTCAGCAAACTCCATTCCTAGGTGTTTACCAAAGAGACATACAAATATATGTCAACAAAATGACTTGTATAAGAACGTTCATAGCAGCAACAGGAAACAATTCAAATGAAAATCGCTACTAACTATGAATACCACAAATTGTGGTATGTTCATGAAATACTTGGTGAACAATAGAAATTCTTAAATTACTGGATTTATCCAAAAATATTATGTCGAGAAAAAAATCCAGACACAAAAGAGTACACACTATATGATTCCCCTAATATGAAGTTCTAGAACAGGCAAAACTATTTTAGAAACCTGAACAGTAGTTGCTTCTGGGAGCGAAGAGATAGGGGGTTTACTGGAAAGATAAGGGAACTGTCTAGGCTGATAAGGATATTCTACACTTCGATTGGGGTGCTGTTACATGAGTTTACAAATTCTCAGAACTCACTGAACTATATTATCTATGCATCCATTATATGTAAATTATATCACAACTTACAAAAAGCATATTGGTGAAAAACAAGTATTTCAAAGCGTAAGTTGTTTTGCATGTACATGGCCTTTAACCAACAAACAAATATTTACAGAAATATAAGGATAACTAATAGCATGGAAAATGAAAAATTATAAGCCCTTAAAAAGTCTGTAATCTTACCACGAAAATAACACTAACAAATACAGAAAAGTCAGAAAACACACAATAGTAAAAAAAAAAATTTTAAACCAGTATGTTAGAATGTATATGCAAACAAACTTCACAGAGGATATACCAATGTTAGCTGGATTCATAAGGAATTTGGGACCTGAGAAAAATTTCAAAGTTCTCATACTTCTGGGTACGTAAGACTCTCCCAAGGTACTTTTTAAACTATGTCCCACGTACAGAGTTTCTAAGATCTATGGTGGGTCCCAGGAATCTTTATGTTCACCACGCACCCAAGATGATTCTGACAAAAAGCACACTTTAAGAAACACAACAAAGGTGATAAATGATGTGGCATGTTTGAGGACACTGAGGAGAGAATCATGACTTAACAATGAAATTGCATTGGGGTAGATTTTTTCAAACAATTTTTCAAAGACTCTAGTGCTTCCAGATATTCTGTGAATAAGTCTGACAAAAGCTGAATGCTATTGTCATGCTATCATTGCAAAACTCTAAAAAGAAAACTGTTTAAGAAACCTGATTAAGTTGGTTTAGCCAAATGTTTCCCAAAGAATATCCTCTTTTCTCTTGTAATTAATACTTATTAATGTACCAGAGAACAAACTTTGGAAATACATGGATTACTGAGAAAAAATTTAAGACAAAAGAAGTTGACTGGGGCAATACTATAGGCAACTATAAAAAGTAAGCAAAGTTTAGACCTGAAATGAAAGGCAAAAGGCAGGCCAATAAAAATTCCTGGGCAAGAACATCATTACAACAATTTTTAATTAGGAATAATTAGTCTGGCTCAGATCAAACAGACTATTAGGGAACGTCTAAACATAACTAAGTAAAAATAATACATTTAAGTATCTGTGAATGAGATGTTCTGATTTCAGTAAGAACTCAATACACTAAGTATATAAAACTGAAAACCACTTGTCAAATTGCTACTAAATTTGACTTATGGACTCCTTATGTTCTTATCCCAACTTTCTAATTAGCATTTTTTTTTCAAAAGAACTGTGCCTTAGCCCTGCCTTGAACTATTATAATTAGTAAACTGATTACCTTTTCTACTTCTAGCTTTGCAGGTGCAAAGTCTTCATCAAGGGCTAAGCACTGCAGAAATAGTTGTAAGGCATCACCTAGAAAACCAGCATCATGGAGTACTTTTCCTTTCCGAAAGTAGACCTTCAATAAAAAGCACATATGCACAAACAACTTTTATTGATAGAATTGTTTTTCAAACAACTAATACCCAGTAAAACAAACAAACAAACAAACAAAAAACAAACAAAAAACTGCTCAGAGATGCTTATTTTGAAACTGAATGACTCTGAGGAACACAGCATATTTTCAAGGTACATTTATATACTAACCTGCAGAAGCACTTAAGGAAGAACTAAGGCCAAGAAAATGACTTCAAAATCACATTTCTAATTATATCACTTCAGTGGAAAGTCCAGAAGGTTCTTTTTTTTAAGTTTTTAAAGTTGTCCATACAGATAAATTTTCCTCTTATTCTTAATATATATTTGCCTTGTACTAACCAATCACGTCATCATGGAATTTTGCATCACTTTCCTTATTAATTTATAACTTTAGAGAATCCTTATTAACCTGTTTTCAAAGGCACAGTTTGGATTTGAGGGAAAAGTCACAAAAAAGATTAACTTCTATCTAACAGACATTTTTGTGAGATGGACTGATTTGCCTTGGCAATTAGATAAAAAGGAAAATAACATATACATGCTGCAAGTCTTTTTTAAACAATATGGCAACTTCCTTTACCCCAACCTACTGTATTACATCACTGTCTAATCATCTGGTTCCCACCAAAAAGCTTCAATCAATTTTCCAGCCTCAAGGACCCTCTTTCCATTAAAAACCTCCTCCAATGATCAGTTTGCACCCATCTTCTCAATATGGCCAGTTGTATCTCTTTGAGAAAATTTTGTAAAGTCTTTATCTTTTTTCTGTGCCTGGAATTCAGGTTGTTCTGTGATTTCTTGTAATTTAAAAAATTGTCAGATGATATTTTATTAAAAGTATTGACCTTAGATTTCAAGAACTCTAGATATTTTACTTAGAGTCAACCAGTCCATTCTGTTATAACTTATAACCATAATTGAATGCATGCTCCCAACAGTTGAAATTTTAAAACGTATGCAAATGATAAATAGCATTTTTACCTCAGGCCAATTTGGCAGTTGAAAGAGAACTGCATTTAAATCTTCTATGGCTGCTTTAAACTCTTGGAGACCAGCATATGATTCAGCTCTGTAAATTTTTAGAGTCAAGTCACTGGGCTCTGAAATAAATATTTTATAAAAGGTTAATTGTTTTTTAAAGATTATTGTATAACACATAAAATACATCAAGCTAGATTTAAGAACAGAACTTAGTGGTTCCAGTTGATAACCACCAAACCAAAGGCTGTGAACCAACCATAGTAGAGGTGCGACCTACTTATATGATGAATTTCATCTCTAAATTATACAAAATTATGATGTCGACTATTTTAGTGGAAGAAATTGTTTTTTAAGAGCATTGAAAAAATTTTTATAATATGAATAATCAACTCTAAGAAACCAAATATTTTCTTTAAAATAGGACATTTTATAGATTTAAAAGGCATGTCTTAAATGTTTCGATTTGTCTTTTTATGGTAAATCTTAATTTTTTATACCCTAATTTCTAAATCTTCATTTACAAAGGACCATATGTGTAACTACTGCACATGGAATTCCCACAGCAACGAAGACTGACCAAGGCTCGATCTTATGCGGTATATAATGGTACTGATTTGTGAGAATGGGTTGATGACAGTCACTTTATTTAAGGTCAAAATTTTAATTCCTGCCAGTAGCAAGAACGGTATTGGACTATCTCAAAATAGACTGAATTTCAAATATTCCTGAGGAAAGAAAAACTTTGCTGTTAATTTCACTATCCTCTATGTCTCCATGACATTCAGAATTTTAGACACTCAGCTGGTTCATCCAATAATATAGTCAATTACTACAGGTACATAAATTCTAAAACAGAAGTCTAAGCAAGAAACTAATTTTCAGTCTATCTACAGATGATGTTAACTTGACTTTTCTTTTAAAGCTATTATCTCCGAAGCTTCCAAAAATGTATGCATATAAAACAATCATTGTGAGAAGGGCACAAAGACCCATAATGCCACATTAAAAAAAAATGAAACACCTTAACAGCTTCATGACTTACTCTAGTTTTCAATGATTGCTTTTCTATAGATAACTCTCAATTGAACAATTAAATTAAAAGGCCTTTTTCTTTTTTTATTATGCTAACATTAGTTAACAAAATCCAGCAAGTTTCAGGTATATAATTCAACAGTATGGCATATATATACAGCGCACTCTGTTCATCGCCCATAATTAGATTTCTCTGTCACCACGTATTTGATCCCTTTTACCCCATCTACTTCCCTCTACCCCTCCTACCCTCTGGTAACCATTAGTCTATTGTTCATGTCCACGAGTCTCTGCTTGTTTATCCTGTTCATTTGTTGCTTTTAAGTTTATATCTCACATATAATGATATTATGTGATTTTCAACTTTTTCTGTCTGGCTTATTTCGTTTAGCATGATTATCTCGAGGTCTATCCATGTTGTTGCAAATGGCAGCATTTCATTTCTTCTTATGGCTGAGTAATATTCCATTGTATATATGTACCACAGCTTCTTTAGCCAGTCATCTATCGTAGGACACTTTTACCACACCCTGGCTACCAGGAATAATGCTATGAACATCGGTGTGCAAATATCTTTTGGGATATGGCTTTCAAGTCTTTGGGGTAAATACCCAAAAGAGGGATTGCTGGATCAAATGGTAGATCAATTTTTAGTTTTTGAGGAACCTCCATATTGGTTCCATAGTGGCTATATCAATTTGCAGTCCCACCAGCAGAGTATAAGGATTCCCTTTTCTCCACATTCTCTCCAACACTTGTTATTACTTGTCCTGTTGGTAACAGCTATTCTAACAGGTGTGAGATGATATCTCATTGTGGTTTTGATTTGCATTTCCGTATTAGCTAGTGATGTTGAGCATCTTTTCATGTTTGTTGGCCATTTGAATGTCTTTTGGGAGGAAGTGTTCTGTTTCAGGTGCTCTGCCCATTTTTTAATTGGATCATTTGTTGTTGTTGTTGTTGTTGTTGTTGTTATTGAGTTGTACGAGTTCTCTGTATATCTTGGATATTGGGCTCTTATCAGAGGTATTGCTTGCAAATATATTTTCCCATTCAGATGGCTGTCTCTTTACCTTGTTGATGGTTTCTTTTGCTATGCAAGATTTTCAGTTTGATGTAGTCTCATTCATTCATTTTTGCTTTTATTTCCCTTGCCTTTGAGGTCAAATTCATAAAATCCTCTTTAAGTCCAAGGTCCTTAAGTTTATTTCCTATGTTTTCTCCTATGCAATTTGTTTCAGGTCTTATATTCAGGTCCTTAATCCATTTTGAGTTAATTTTGCTGTATGGTGATAACAACGGTCTAGTTTCATTCTTTTCCAGGTGGCTTTCCAGCTTTAGAAGGGCCTTTTTCAATTGCTGGTGCTTGAGAATTGGAATTACAATGTTCCCTCAAATTTATACATGTGAAAAATTTTAAAGAATGAAATTAATATTACATGAAAATATGTCTTACTTCCTAAATAAAAGCCATGTCTAGAATATTGTCTTTTCTCTCGTAAAGCAATATAATTGGAAATCATTATCTCTGAACAAAAAACTCATACAAATTGAAAAGCTCTATATGATTGATTACCAAGGATGAAAAGTTCTAGTACAAAGCTAGACCTTGTAGGTGTTCAAAAAATTCTACTTTATCCCTGTTGTCAAGGAGCTTATTATCTGATTAGAAAATTTCATTTTGTTGTGAAACTGCATCATCTAATCCTGATTTGACAAGCAGAACTGGGGTTGAGAAAGTGGAGAGGAGTGTTGCCAAAACAGTCCAAGAGTGAGTAGTAAATGCATCAGCATAAAAAACTCAGTTATAAAAACAGGACTGCAGCCCAGGACATACAGTTTTCCACCCACAGCTGGGGAGCTTCCAGCAACATCCTTGAGACCTGCCTCAACTCCAGTACCTCCAGAGAGAGGGACTTCACTGTCGCAACCAGCAGCCTATTTCACTCTTGGATCCTCTACTGGGCTTTTAAATTTTTCTTTTTTTTCTTTTACAGCAAGTCCCGATTGCCTCATACTTGATGCAGTGCACATCTAGAACTACTGAATATCACACCCTTTCCTCAATGCCTTCACGGCTCAATAGTCACCTTCATACAGCTTATTTAGGGCAGCACTGGAGGAAGTAACTGAGAAGATTTGTGTCTTTAAGAAAACCCAATCAAACTTCTCCACTCGGACCAAAGCAAAAAAAAGATTATGTCCCCTCTCTTCTCTCAACACAAAAACTCTCGGACTACTGAGACTCCTTAAAGGGGATACTAAGATTAGTGTCTATTGGAATGAGAAGAGGTATACCCTAAGAAGAGATGACATGGGAGTCAGATTTTAAAATTCTTGCTCTCCAAGTTCTTGTAGGTAATGTTTTTATTGAGAACTTCAACTTTTAGTAGGTTATTTTGAATGACTATAAGGAAAAAAAATTCATCAGGTAAGTTCAAACTCTCAATACTTTTTTAAAAAGACTCGGTCACCCCATAATTCTAAAAAGGAGCCAAATGCAAGAATTGAGGCCCTTTGAAC
This sequence comes from Eonycteris spelaea, assembly GCA_003508835.1. Lineage (NCBI taxonomy): Eukaryota > Metazoa > Chordata > Mammalia > Chiroptera > Pteropodidae > Eonycteris > Eonycteris spelaea. The sequence goes on along the minus strand of PUFA01000043.1, from coordinate 4,076,519 downwards.
AGCCAAAGCATACAGAATGCCTTCCATGTAAACTTTTCTGAAAAGCAATTGAAAAAAGCAAACTCAAGTTTGAAAGAGTCAACAAATATTTACTGTATGCTCTCTACCTGGCCTTGAGGACCTGGAGTGAACAAGTCACCTCACTGCACACACCATCAGGGAGGGGACTGTCAGCCACTACTACAGGTATCCACTGTGCCTAGCACATTACGGACTCAATTTGTTGAAAAAGTGAAAAAATATAAATACAGTATGATTTGGGCTAATTGTACTGAAAATGATTTAACTCCCAGATCTTTATCTTGAGTCTGATTTTTTTCACCCTCCTTCAGATTCATCTAATTTCTAACTGCCTGAAGCACTTTTAAATTCAGTATGTTTCCTACAAAAACAAACACGTCCAACAACAAAGGTGTCTTTTCACTGTATTCTCTATTAGAAACACCACTAACTTCCCAAATCAAACTTTGAACTTTGTTAATTTTACCTCCTATTATGTTTCTCAAATCTGTTTCTGGTCTTTTTCATCCTACTATTAATAGTCTTATTTTAGGCTCCTGAAATCTCTTTAAGACAATAGCAATAGCTTGCATATTGCCCTCTCTGCCTCCAGTTTTACCCCATCTACCTCATCATCCATGAGATAAACTCAGTATTCAGTATAATGTACAAGTTACTCCACGCCTGGCTTCCTCCTACTCTTACCAACCTACCACTTTAAGTCCCAACAGGCTTAACTACTCACCTGCCCGTGTAACACCACTCAAATTGCATGTCTCCTTTCCTTTACCCGCAAAGTTCCCTTGTCATATCACCCTGCTTCCCCTTTGTCTGGATAACTCTTTCTCACCCCACAAGCTCACCAAAGTATGCTTTTTTTCCTGAGTCTACTTCTACTCAGGGTACTGTAAAGATCAAGAATGTGAGCTTTGCAGTCAAAATGCCAGGATTCAATTTCTGGCTCCTCCACTTACTTGCTGTGACTTGGGGCAAATTACCAAACACCTCTGTACCTCAGTTGCCTTGGCTATAAAATTGAGGGTGTTTAAGATGTATTTTTTATTTAAGAAACACTGCTTACTATGTACTCGTCTCAATGATTTATAACCTTTGGAACAATCCTATGTGGGCCTAGCATTGTCCACATTTTTATAGATAAGGAAACTAAGCACAGAGAGTTTAAGTAACTTGCCCCAAATCAAACAGCTAGTAAGTGGTAGATTCAAGATTCTATGTCAGGCAGTCTGGCTACAGAGTTCTTGCTGGTCACCTCCATGCTAAGAACAGTATTTACCTCACAGGGTTATTCAAGAGAATAAGTTAATGCATGCAAAATACTTCAAAAAGGCTACACTGTAAGCACTGTTAAGTGTTTGCTATTATGACTGCATTTATACACTGTATGTGCATAGCATTAACTATAAAATCTATTTTTGAGCTCCATTATTTCCTGTCTTTGTATCCTCAAGTCCTGCCTTTGCTAAATGTTTGCTGAACTAGGGAAAATTTATTAAAAATCTGTCTGCTTAAGCTCTTCAATTCATGCTCTCTTTTTCTCTTCTCTTAGCCCCAATAATATTGTGAGTCATTAGGCAAATAAAGTTTTTGAAATAAAATTCTACTACACATCTGAGGAAACTAGTCTTAAGCTCTCCAAGGCATTTCACAGGCTAAAGACAGAGTTCTCCAGTTGTGATTCTTCATCTTTGTTTCAATCCTTAGGGGCTCGTGATTAGTAATAGGAAACTACAGGTTGTTTCTTTAGTTCATCTTTAAGAAACTTTTTTCCAATTACAAAAGTTATTAAATGTTTACTTACAAAATTTGAAAAATATTTCTATATTTGAAAAAATATAAAAATTAAAAATTAAAACCCTTTTTCCACCACAAATAACCAGTGTTGGTATATAACCTGTACTTTTTCTGTGATTACATTTTTAATGTAGAGTTTTATAAAGTACACCATATGTATTTTTATAACCTGCTCTTTCACCAATGAAGTCCACATGATTTTTAATAGTTGCAAAGTATTCTACTATATACACAATCTTTAAAAAATTTCCTACTCTGCAATTTTTATTTTAGCTTTTGCTAATATAAAAAGCAGTACAATGAACATCCATCTATATGCCTTTACATGTTGCTTATTTATTTTTTATAAAGCTGAATGACTGTGTAGAAAGTTACATAGAAATACCAAGTTTTCAATTCCTTCTGCTAACCCTCCTTTTATAAAAACTACTTATTTTATACTCCCACAAACTCTATGTTTTTGGTTCCCAGAAAAGTACAAATGAAAAGCAGTGTCATTTTAATGCACATTTCTTCAGTGAGCATGACCTTTAAAACCACCATATATTAGCTATTTAGATTGTATGTGTAAGTATAAAATTCCATGTTCATATCCTTTTTCTCATTCTTCTATCTTTTTCTTTAATTTATATGTCAAACTATTTCAAAATTTTCAATAGTTAACCAAAAAAACAAATGCCTTTGCTTCTTTATCCAAGTTCAGTGTAATAGGACTTGGTTATCACAGTTAAACTAAAAGCTGCCAATTGACAAGCTATTAGTGATTGATAATAGTCCAAAAATACTAGTTTAGCATACTAATGAAGAAAAGTAACCACTGGATTCAGATCTGAGTTCAGATCCATTTTGGACAGTTATACCTAACTCTTTGAACCTCAGTCTCTTCTCACCTATAAAACGCTGGTGACACCTACATCTTAAGATTGTTATAAGGACTAAATAAGAAATGCATCTTAACAGTTAAAACATTGCCTGGGATGAAAGTGCTCAATAAATAATAATCATTGTTAATATTACAAAATATTTCAAAACAGGTTAATAAACACATGAGATTAGATACAATATTGTTTCAAGCCCTTTGCAAAGTTTACTGATCAATTAAATTCAAATCTCTTCACGTTAAGCTAGTTACTAAAATCCCTTTACATTTTCTTTAGATGTATTCAGTATTTACCCATAATTCGACTAATCTTTGTATAACTAAAGCCTTGCAGTATCTGTATTTTATTGATGAAGGCTAAAATGTTACCACTAATTAACATACGCAAGCTAGAATCAGGGTTTAACTCTCACTATTGTTATTAATGTGGTAGAAAAGAACTTAACAACATTTAGATATCAACTTTGGTTAAATCATCTTGTAGCCATAGCACAACTTTTACATTTGTAAAAAAAAAAAAAATACTGTGTTTTAATTCATATTTACTGAGCATTTACTCTGTCAGATATGTTCAAAGCACTTTACAGGTTCTGACTCCCTTAAGTCTAAGGAATTACTATTGGTATCTATGAGGTAGATACTATTCTCATTTTTCAGATAAGGGAACCAAAACAGGGAAGTCAGACCACAGGCCAAGGTCAGAGAGTAAGTGGAGGGCTACAGTAGGATTCAAACCCAGGCAGCCAGCTCCCAAAACACACAGCTTTAACCATTAGAGCATACTGCATCCCCAGCTTGAGGTACCTCGATTTCCTTCTGAGGATAAAAGTACTCCACAGGAGTCTTTGTGAAGATTCAATGATATAAAGAATTTTAGAGTACTTGGCAACTATATAATTAATAAAGACAAAAATTTCCTTCTCCATGTATTTTAAATAAAATGTTCTCCCCATTATGACCTTTATTCTTTAAAAAACAGTTTGAACTGTAAATTACACTGTTCTGTTGTCTTCTTTGGGGGAGTGGGGTGAACAAAGGGAAGAGGCAAGTCAGTGTAAAAATTCATTAAAACTAAAAGGAAGACAGCAGAACAAAGTAGTTTTTCAACAGATTCAAGTATAAAGGTTCAATGCAGAAAATACTTTTACATAATAACCTTGAATACTAAAGACAGAAAGTTATGAAACATCTGAGAGTTAATATCAAAAGATCAATGGATTAAGTGTTATCTAAATATATTTCAATTCAACAGAAACTTATGTAATCTCAATGGGAAACTTCTGATTTTGGCAAAGGTTTTCAAGCTTTTCTTGTTGACAGATAAATTTGGATGTGTGTGGGCTAACTGTAGACTAGATTACTTTTTCTAGTTAATAGTATTTACATGTTTCATTATAAGAATTACACAAATTATAGTGAAGTTTTTTGTGAACAATAATGGAAGTATCATCAGTAACTACAACTACAATTATGTATAGATTCCAAATGCCTATCTAACTAGCCTACTCTCAAAAAGTTAAAGCCTAACCAGCCATAACTCTACTAAATATTTTTATTTATGCCACAAACTGTTAAACACATAATATTTGTACTTTGCCAATTATAACTTGCTAGCTCTAAGACTTTTCCCCTCCTACTTTGTACTAGGAATTCAAATGATGAAAAAAGTTGTCATCATTAACACATTCAGACATTTTCAAGTATGGAATTAACACTTTTCAAAAGACCTAAAAATGATGGGGAACTAGGCTGAGGTGAAAATGAAAGTCAAGAGACTTGGGTCTACTCATGGAAAAGTAGTATAGTAAGTAGTTGAATGGGCAAAATTCCCTTTTGCAACCTAGGCAAATTGAAAAAAATATAGAGAGAGTAGATCTTTTAGAATCTTTCTGCTAAAAGCAATATTCTCAATCCAAGGCTCAGAATCTGCCTTAATTAAAGGATTATTGGTCATAGAACATTAAGCTAGACCATAATTAGTAAACGTGCTTACTGTTCTTCCATAGATTAGGACCTGAATTCTTATGAAGCGCCTAGTTTAAGAAGTCAAATCACTAAATCATATTAATGAATGGTGTCGTTGATAAGTTTCATCCTTTATTTAATAGTGACAAAAATACTTCCTTGGAAATTTAGGTTAAACATTTTCTGTGGATAAACTATACAGGCAAGATGAACCCTAGTCTAACATTTAGGAGAACTGGAGGGAAGTTTTGCCTCTACAATGAGCTAGCTGTGTGACTGTGTACAAGTCATTTTACTGCCCTAGCTTCTGCTTCTTCATTTTAAAATGAGGACCATGTCCTAGATGGTCTGTACTTCTCCTCTCATACTTCATTCACCCAGAGAGGCAGAATTGCATCAGAATTTTGTATCCCAGTCTGTCTTGTTCTGAGTCTGTCATTCTATTCTATTTTAGAACTGCCTACTCTCCATAAAAAGTGAAGAATATAACAATACTCCAGGTTTATGCTTTGCACTCTAAAGGTATTAAATAACTTGATGTATTGTCACTAGTTCAAAATGACTAAGCACTTAGGGTAAAAGAACCATAACAAAATACTTTGTTACAGAGTTTATAAATTCACTTAATACCTGACATCGGTTTATATTTTAGATGTTTATTTCTTGGGGATTATTCCCCCAAGTATTTTCATGCCAATATAGATGCTCAACTTGAAATGTGCTTATTTAACACAGGGTTTCACAGTGACCTTACTGACATTTTGGGCCTGACAACTGTGTGGGAGGCTGTCCCGTGCATTCCAGGACGTTAAATAGCATCCCTGACCTCCCTCCACTAGCACCGATCCCACAAGCGGTGGCAACCAAAACCGTCTTCAGGTAATTGTTCCAGATAATGATTCTTGGGTGTAAAATCCTCCTGGTAGAGGACCATCGATTTAAAGAAGGTAAGTCAGGCAATGTCCTCCTTCACCTTAAGGAAAGTGTTAACCTTGGTTAGGAGTCCAAGCTGCTTCTCTAAGGGGAAGAAATATACAAAATATCTAAAGGCTTTTTCTCACAGCTTGATCAAAAGTAGAAAGGCAAATAGAAGCGTGGCGAAGAACTCGATGAGACTCTCTCTTCATCTTGACCATGAACTAGGTGTATTCGAAACTCAGCACTTGTTTACGAAATAAGTATATGAAATAGGCAGGTTGAAATCATCAAGAGGAACCAATTCTGCAGGCAATTTCAGGTAAGACTTGAACTCCCCTGGGCAGCTGGGACACCCGCCCGTAGCTCAGTGGCCAGCGGGGCCCCCCGGAGCAGGGCGCGGGCGCGGAGCTCCCGCCACGCCCACAGCACGTCACCCGTTACACAACGACCCCCCCCCCCACCGCCACCACCAGCTTATGCAATTCTGCCCTCCCGCGGCGTCCAAATTGCCCCGGTGACTTTTGTGGGAGACGAAGGTAAATGCTGACCACCTCGCCTCGGCTGGGGATCCTCTCCCGGCCCCGGCTGTCGTTTCCTCGCGGCGGACCCGGCCGGCCCGAACGGCCAATTACCGGAAAGACCGCGACAGGAAGCGAGCGTCCGCTCGGGCTCACCCAGCTCCCACCCGTCCCGCACCCCGGCGGCCTCGCCCGGGCCTCCCGCTCCGCTCGGGACGCGCCCGCCCGACCGCAAGGCCGCGGACGGGGGAACCCCGCGCCGGTGCGCCCCTCCCCGCGCCGCGTCACAGTAGGCTCGGAAGGCGATCCCCATTGTGACCGAAGCACCCTGGGGCGCCGCCCCCTCCCACACCCTCGAGGACCCCGAGACCCAAGACACGCGAGTCGGGCGGCCTTGGGGAAACAGGGACGCCCCCCCCCCAAGGGCGCAGACGAGCTGTGGGTAGCCAGCCCGTCGGGGACAGGAGGGTGGGGTGCGCCGGGCCCGCGCCGCATCCCCGCGCGGTCACCTGCTCGCAGCGCCTCGCAGGAGGCGGCCAGGGCCTCCCGGTAGCGCCCCTGGTGCAGCAGTTCCCCGAGCCGGCCGGCCGCCCGGGCTCGCTCCCGCTGGCCTGGGAACCACTTCTCGGCCAGGTGGTTGAGGACGACGCTGGTTCGGAAGCCAGAGGCAGCGATGGCGGCGGCCAGAGGCGGCGGCCGCGGGGTGGTGCCCTCAGCATCAGTGGCGGCAGCGGCGGCGGCGGGCGGCAGCCGGTCCCGGCAGAGGCGGCAGCGCGCGCGGAGCTCTCTCCGCAGGCAGCGGCGGCAGTAGCTGTGGCCGCAGGGCACGGTCACCGGCTCACTCAGGAAGTCCTGGCAGCCGAGGCAGCTGAGCAGCCCACCCGCGCCGGGGTCCGCGCCCGCTGCCGGCGTCGCGCTCCAGCCCAGCCCGTGGCGGAGCCGGTAGTTGAGCGCCAGGCAGTCCACCAGGGTGCCCAGGCACTCCGGCCTGACCGGGGCCCCGCGGCGCAGGGCCGCCGCGTACGTCTCCAGCGCTCCCTTCAGGTGGCCGCCCAGCGCCAGCAGCTCGCCGCGGCGGAGCAGCAGCTCCCAGCGCTCCGACTCTGCGGCCGCGCGCTCCAGCCGGCTCCCGCTGCCGCCTCCCACGTCCCAGAACTGGCCTCGGCTTCGCGACCTGGGGGCCATCTCACGGCTCCTTCCCGGGGAGCTCCTCGCAACGGCCGGCGAAGACATGGCCCACCGAGGACTGCTGCTCCGCCGCCGCCGCCGCCCCCCGGTCCCGGAGCCTCCGGGACGCGCGGCTCCGCACGCGGCCCGCGAGCAGGGGGGCGTGGCGCGCGGACACGACGGGGCGGCGCGCGCCCGGGAAGCCCCGGGGGCGGGGCCTGGCCGGCGCGGGGCGGGGCCGGGCTCCGCAGGCGCTCGCGGGACTCCCCCGCACCCCGCCCCGGGCCGCGTCTTCTGGGGGCCGACTGGCTGGCCCCGCCCCTTTCGAAGCCCCTCCTGGCGAGGGACGCTGGGTCAGATGATCCCCCAGCTGGGCTCTAATTGGCTTCTTCCGAAAGAAGGGTCTGGCTTGTAACCGAACAAAGCCCGAAGGAGCCTAGATTTCCATAGCCCTCGCCTCCCTGCTAAAAACCTCGACATCTCTGGCCTCTCCCCTAATGCCTGCTTCCTGGGCGCCCCTCTGCCGAGTGCCTGGCCTTTTGGGACTGAGACCCAAATCACCTTTCTCCCCTGACAAACTCGCCTACCCGAGTGGGGCTGTGCCCTCTTCCTGGCTTGTGCGAGTCTCCCGGTGTACTGTCTGGGCTGTCAGGTGCACGTATTCATTTTCATTAGTTTCTGCCCAAGTTACAGATGGACATGTAGAGGCAAAGGGCCCAGAAATGCGCAAAGTTAGTCGGATGATTCGTGACTCCTCAAGTCTAGACTCAGTCAACTTTAGAAATAATATAACCCAACCCACGTTCCTGAGGAGACTCCTTCCAGAGGGCGAGACAGTATTCTCCGGTGCCAAGTTATTGCTTTTGCTATTTAAAACTAACCCCCATCTCAAGAGAGGAAGCCCTCATGTTTCCAAAGCGTCAGCTCCGCTATCCTCATCTCATTCACTGCCCCACACCTGGCTAAAAGCCTATATTTTTAAAAGAGAAATAAAGCCTATGTTTTTAAAGAGAGAACACCAGGATGAATACTTTTCACATGGTTATCACCATATATCTACGATTCAAGCAGGGTCTGCAGTTTTGCTGACAGAAAAAAAAAATGATCCTTTTTTTGGTATAAAGCTCTTGGTTCAAATATTTAAAGATTTGATTATAGGGTACTAGATTGTTAATGCTGGAAGTGACAGAATTTTTAGTTCTTATCCGAATGGTTAGAAACAGTAGCCCAGAGAGGGCAAGTTATTTACCCAAAACCACACAGCTAATGTTGTACAGTGGTTTTAAGATCACCTAACTCTGATTCCACCTTAATGTTACTACGTTAAATCTTAGAAATATTTTACATGAATTTTTAAAAAATAAGCTACTAGCTGTAATGTAAACCTGAGCATGCTAAGTCTAAAATTGGCTAACATTTAACATCCATCTTTATACAGGACAGGTAGTTGGGCTCAAAATTACTTTGAGTTACATATGTTTTTACTACAGAGTGAGCAAACTGTGGAATTCAGAAATCTAAATATACTGCTCAAAAGGAACGAGGAAAAAGCTAAGAGGAAAAGCTCTTGTTCAAAACAGGTTGCAGAAAGCAAACAAATTTATCATTCACATCAAACACAAAGAAAATTAGTTAAGATCCAAGGAGCAACTCCTAAGTATTTGAGGTATGGAATATTGGGATTAATTCACAAACATAACCTTGAATCTAACACCCTTCAATAAGTAGAATGACTTCAGATACCCACATAACTCAAAGCTTGAAACTATAAGTGGTACAAATAACCATATGCACATGGATGTTGCCTTTTGAGATGCATTCCTGTCCTTAACAACAACTTGCAAAATGTGCAATAGTAAATAGTGTGTTTATGATTACACAGAAGTATAATAAATTGATGAACATGTGTATATTTCTTATCAAATATAGTTTAAATCAGGTTTTATTATGGAACTTTCCAATGTATGGTTCAGAAAATAGTGTGAAGTATCATTTGTTCTTTGGAGTTTCTTTCCCTATTGTGACAACCACATCTGATTCCGGTGTGAAATGAAATGTTACAATTATGATAATGGGAGAAGGGAAAAAATGGAGAAATCTTGCCATGTTCTCCTTGGTGTTTGTGAATGGTTATAATTCATGTTTGCTCGTTTATACATTTACATAACTGGTTCTCATTTATGTAACTTATTTATGTAAGAGGCTGTACTGCCTCTGTGGCCTTTGTGTGCTGCACAATTTCCCTCTGAATCTGGAAGTCTGGGGCAAAACAGTCACTGGCTCTATGACAGTTCACTCTCCTGCCATTCTGTGCCATCAAAAGAGGATATGCACTCTGATGCGACTGCTTTTTAATTCAAAGGGAGAGAAGCATGAATATCTCTTCATTCGTTTTCTAAAATTTGGACTTTGGTCTCTGACTCACCCAGCAGGCTGCCTTGGAGAAGAGGGAATCCTGTGAACCAGCCCCCAGACCAGAAGGAGGACAATGGATGAAGAGCTCTCCTCTGTTTTCCTTTGAGCATTACTTGCTTGTGTCTTTTCTAACAAAGTAGAAAAATCATTGAGGTTTTTGTATTTCATTTCAGTTTTAATTTTAGCATTGTCTTCTAAAATAGATCAGTTATATAAGAGAGTAAGAAGAAAAGCATTATCTGTTTCCTAATTTGGAAAATGCTTATCACCTCCTCCCTCTCCCCCCCCCCACCGACCCCCACCAACCATCACCAGAAGGAGACTTTTCCTGAGAGAGTAGGTAAATAACTATGAAAGAATAATGTAACATAGTGCTTTCTTTGGACACCAGTCAGCTGAAGATGTGTATTTGAACCTCCTTTTTTTTTCTGCCAGTGAGTGAATTTACCATTTGTTTCTTCACATTCTTATCATTAAAAAAAAAAGAGGACTGAATTTAAGCTTTAAAGAGCCAAGCTAAATTATGCCCTCTTCATGATTCACTTCAACTGGTAACATTCTAGTCTGCATTGAAAACAGTAAACTCTAAAATGTAATACAATCAGTACATATCCAGTAGCATATCTGCACATTATGCACAGATGGAAGGGGCTTTAGAGACCACCTCTCATGCCCCTCATGTTACATACATGAGAACACTGAGATCGGAGAAGCTGCTGCATTAATAGAAGTCATATTGGAAAGGGAATCCAGAGACCTGGGATTGACCAGGTTTATGCTTTTACACCTGTGAGGAAGCCACCTGGCCTCTCTGAGCATGGTTTGTCATCTGTAAAATAAGGGAACTGGAACTATCAGGTGCTGCTGCCTCTAGAGCCAAGCCCTAGGGGTTTGTTTGAACACAATGAGAGGAGGCAGGGAGTCTCCTAGACTCAGGAACACAGCAACACGACACCTGATGAAAATGGTAACAGCAGAAGGTGAACACTGGGACTAGAAGAGGAGGGTATCAGGAGTCACACTTTCTTGGTGTACACCCAGCCCTGTCCAGAGTAGGTAGGAACCATTCTCTGGGCCATTAATGTTTTTAGTCACTAGACAGGGATCCCTCATTACACATACTCTTCACCCCTGTTGTAAATCTGTGAGAGGCTGGAGGAAAGCCAGTGGGAGGGGGGTGGGGAGCTGTTACATAACTTGGGCATTTGTGTGGAAGTTTATATAAGATGCTAAAAATACAGTATATGATTGCTATAATGGTGTTCTAAGTGAAAAGCCCTAATGAGGACAACTGAGTAGGTTAAACAGAGGTGATGCTGCGTAGATATCTAAAGCCAATTGCCTGCAATGACTACTCTCTAAACAATACAGTTTACTACTCATTATTAAAATAGTCTCTATTATTCCAGTGAGGAACACAGTCAAAGTGCTCAAAAGACACTACCTTTACCAAGGGTGCCATTCTTAATTCTTCTTTTCTAACACTCTGAAGAGCTGGAAACACTGGGTATGTAACCTATACTGTATTTTATTGGTAGTCAAATTGATACAATGAATGCATTACTCAGTGTCAAGCTGTTAAAAAGAAATGGATATAGGAATAGATCCCATATATTAGTTAACAAATTCTGAGAATTAGTACATGCAAATTCTCCTGGTACTCTCTATCCTCCTTCCTTGTGCCCCTACCCCTTAGCACTTATTGTCATCTGATATTATATATACATATGTGTGTATATACATTCTCCACCCTCTGATATTTTATGTGTGTGTATCCGTTCTCCACCCTCTTGATATTATGTGTGTGTGTGTGTGTATGTGTGTGTGTGTGTGTATGTGTAATTGGAGGACAAATGAGTTCAGGGCTCTTGCTACCCGCCACTGTTCAGCCAATAGACTGACACAGGAGTCCGATATTTAGAATAAGTGTTTTATTAGAGAATTGCAATTCCTGGAGAACAGGCAGGCTGTTGCTCCAAAGGCCGAGCTCCCAAGTATTTCAGGAGTACAGATTATTAGGAAAAATCAGTAGTCATGTAAACTAAGGGAGTTGGGATTGTGGGCGCTATTGATTGGATGATTAAAAGGGGTGACCAAGGCTGTCTATCTTGTATTCTTGGCTTTGTGATGTTTCTCCAGCCACCTAGAGGTGAGGCAAGAGGAGCAAAGGAGGTGATGAGGCAACTATCATTGTGACCGGTGTCCGGTCCTGGAATTAGCTGTGGCGCCATTTCGTGTGATCCCATGACCTTGCTCCTTGGCTGGTGGGGTTGTAGCTTCGCCTCTTTGGAGCCAGGGCTAAAACACATCTAAAGTCAAGATGTTGTCTTTAGTCTAAAGTCCAACCAATATCAGTTTGTCCTCAAGATGACAGACCTGAGGCTCAGTTAATTTATGTCCTAACACTTAATAATTTAAGAAACAGGCATGCAGAGGACAAGGACAGGGGGAAAATGCAAACAAGTAAGTCATTAAGTCTTTATCTGAGGAAAACCAGCTTAAATCCAAGGAAAGAAAAAGAGAGAAAAAAAACTTAAAGAAATTAAGTCAATGTGCAATTACAAGCTATAGAGTAGGGTAAGAAGAGACGAGGCTCATAATATGGGCATCTTGTATCAGGTCCTTTTTCATGTACGTGTTCCCCCCACGCCACCCCCCACCCCACCCTAGAATGCAAACTCCTTGAGAGCTAGAATTTCTGCCCATCTTGTTCACTGACGTGTCTCTAGCACCTAGGGCACTGAGAAGACACCAGATAATCATTGTTGAATGAGTCACACATAAATTAATATCACCTAATATTCTTCATTCTTGTTAGTGACAAAAATACGTCACCATCAACACATTAGGGTGATTAATTTTTTTATTTCTCCCCTCTTGCTCTCATACTTCCTATCTGGTCTGCCAGAAATCCATCAGGTTCTGTCTTCAGAATATATCCAGAATCTGACTCCTTTACACTGTTTTCTGAGCACCCCCAAATCCCTGCCACCACCACTATTACTCTGGCCCAAGCCACCATGATTTCTCCTCCTAAAATAACACAACCAGTTTTGATATTTTAAGTAAGAGAAATAATTTTGCAACTGGCAACAGATATAAAGTTATATTCAACAAAATATACACATATGTACATGTAAATCAAAAAACAAATACAAACAGTCTAACACAAAAAAGCTTTAATAATTGAGAATTATAAAGCACTAAGAATTTGAATAGAATCTAGAGTTGTTATTACTATTGTTATTTAGAGATGCTTGCTAAAATGAGAATTTCAGAAAGTCTTTGAAGATTTGAAAAGATTTGGTGGGATGCCTTTGAGTCAAAAATCTTGGGGTCATCGTCAACTCTTTCTCTCACACTTCATATCTGGTAGGCTAGAAAATCCTTTTGGTTTTACCTTCAGAATATATCCCTCTCCTCCCCTGCCACCACCCCGGGCCAAGCCACCAGCAGCTTTTCTCTCCTGGATTACTACAACAGCCTTCCAACTTGCCTCTGAGTTTGTCATCACACCCCTTCATTCTGTTACCAGCATAGCAAACTGGAGTAATCATCCTAAAATATAAAGCAATATGCTCCCTGAAACACAGCACTTCTGGTTTTAACTCAGAAGAAAATCCAAAGTCCTGACCATGACTCAGAAGTCTGTACTTGATCTAGTTCACCCTCCAGCTTTTCAGATCTCATCTCCTACTGGTCTCCCCATTCTCATTCCTCTCCAGGCACACAGGCATCTTCAGGGCCTTGCTCCTTTCTGTTCTGGCCTAAGGTGCTCTTCTGATAGATACCTTCAAGGCTGCCTTCCTCTCTTCCTTTGACTTTTGTGCGAATGACACCCTCTCTGTGATGACTTGCCTGGTCTCCTCTTTCTCTTTGCTATTTTTTATCTTTAGCATTTATCCTAATACACTGTATATTTTATTTATCTCACTTATTTTTTGCCCCAAAGACTATAAACTCTACAAGGGAAACTTTATTTATATAATAAACTACTTTATTCACTGTTGGATTTTCAGTGTCTAGAACACATAATAGGTCCACACACACACACACACACACACACACACACACACACACACACACAAACTGTTGGATAAAAGAATAGCAAAGAGGCTTTGGTGCTACACACAGAAACAAGTGTGCTTTGATGCTCAACTTCTGCTTGTGATGGCTATGGTTACTTAGGCGACAGCTAGAAGGGAAAGTGGAGTCTGTGGAAGTAAGGACATAGATCAGAATCTCTAACATGGTTTCCTATGATAGGCTCTAACAAAATAGTAATTATATATTTAAGAAAAATAAGTAGAAGTTTTAATGCCAGCTTACTTGAAAAGAAATCACTACCCTAGTGAACGTCTAGTGAATTTACTCCTCCGGAAAGTTCATGTATACACTGCAATCTGGTAAACTCCCCAGGCCTGTCAAATATATAGGAGGCCCCACTACTGTCCACTTCTTATGTGATTTTTTTTAATTTGTACATTCTCAAGATTATGCAGCTTGGTTGGCCCGTACCTGGTTTAGAGGCGAAAGGCATGCAATACGATTGCCTGGCTCATTTTCTGCTCCTATGTGACTTTTTTAGAATCTGAGTTATTAGTTAAATCATAAGGATTCAAGATGACAATTCATAAAATAATAAGTGATGTGGGTAAAGTGAATATTTGTATACTTTCATTTGAAAGACCAGAGTAAGTTAGTTGCATGGGGAGGGCTTTTGAGCTGGTGAATGAGATTAAGCATGTTAAGTAGGAAGACACCTGTGACTAGTATAAGCCAGATGATCTGGGTCCCTAGGTGGTCCACAAGCTCAGTGCCAAAAAAGGGGAAATGATGACTTCAGATGATGGAGGAGTTCATAATCAGGAGATGAAACCGTATAGATCTGAGAGTCAGAACAAGGACATAATTGGTAGAAAAAGCAACCAGATTACTGGTTGAGAAAGTTAAAAGGAAAAAAGAGGGGAAGGAAAGTATGGGACATATCAAGTTGACGTATACTCCAGATCGTCTTTATTTAGCACCCAGTGCATAGGGGGAGCAGGGCTGGTTTAGAGCCTTGGACCAGAGAGAAGGATCTTTCTTCCAATTCTGAAGTAGCTAGATGAAGGGACACTCATTCAAACTTAAGGGAAATAAATTAAGTAAACAACATGAAGGACTCTTTCGTCTGGCCTAGAACACAAATTATTACAAAAATTAACAAAATATTTTGAACAAGTTTAACAATGATGGGTACACTACATTACTACTAAGGGAAGGCAGACTCTACTGAACTTGGTCAAGAAAGACGATGCTTTCCCACGAGCCATCATCCTTTGATATTTCTGTCAATAAGAGAACACGCGAGTAGATGGGCCAGGGATCTAACCCAGTAGGATAGTTCCCGTATTCTCATGGCTCCACTTACTTAACCTCATCAACTCCCTATGAAACCATTCACTGAATTAAATGACTTACAATCAGAAATGTCTTGACCACAGGTCCAAGTAAAACGCGAAGCCTGAGAATATGTTCCAGTACGTGTGTCAGTTTGTGGTGACCTTTCCCATTCCTGGCTGATTAGCTCCTATGAACCCCCAGAATTCGGATCATTAACTTAATCTGATTCCTACCCTGGTCTTTGTGAAAATTCAGGACCTAAGATCCCTGACTCTGACTCATTTCTAAGGTGACAACACTTCTCATACAGTGTGGAGAGAACCAAAGCATCCCACAACTGCACTTATCACCAGGGTAACTTTGCTACAAGTGTCTTTGCCTTAGAGGATTTATTAATCCGGGTAACACTATATCATTGTCTCCTGTTACATCAACTCAGGGTTAAAAGAATGAAAGCCTGTCCCACAGAAGGTGCTTCTCCGAATTTAGACCAAACCTTTCTGAGCAGAAGGGGCATTTTGAGTAACTGAAAAGCTCCATTTTTGTTTCCCCTAAATTTGATGTAGCCAAGTTGTTTGGTTCCAAATAACTAGATAGCTCCAGTGTAGCCAGCAAGAACTGAGTTTCATAAGCTTTCATCTATATCAGTTTACATAAACAACTTGCTTTGTTTATTCTTTGGAATGTTTTGGAATTGTTTATATGATAAATCAAACTTGTGTCTATCTGAAAAAAATAGAGCCACTTATATGCATAAGAAAGTTTGAAGCTGCCGAGATGGTGTGAGTTGAAGGGCACTAGACTGCTTGCAGTGCGGCCCAAACCCGGCTTACCCAGAGGGTGGTCACCGGATCCTGTATACTCGTGGACAAAGTTTCTCCAACTCTTTATGATGAGAGGTTGTAATGTATAATTTCTGCAGTCCCTTCCAGCTCCGAGAGGCTGTAATGTCTGAAAACAACGCTGCCTTTTGATAATTTTCTAGTGGAAAACCAAGCAGTTTGGGCCCACAAGTGAAATCTTTAATTTTGCACTTAACCCCTGTGGACAGTCCCCAGAAAGGGTGGGCCATTTCCGCAGAAGTGGTGTCTACACAGACGCGCCCTTTCGCTGGGGCCTGGGCGGGGTCACCGTGTTGGGGGGGGGGTTGGATGGTGTCCCTATCCTGACGGGGCGGCTGTCAGGGGACCAGGACAAAGGGCAGAGTGATGACGCTAGTCACAATGGGCAGAAGAGGGTTAAAGGCGGCCCGCGAGTGGTTTAGGTGGATGCTCCAGGGGAAGACCGGCACTGGCAAGGGTTGAAAAAGCAGAGGCGGCTGGGAACCCCGAGTCCATCCAGGGAGGCCCCTCCTGAGTACCGCCGTCTGATGCTCTTCAGATGCCTAGAACGGGTGCAATTCGGATCCAAACACCAGATTCATCCCCAGCTGGCAGCAAATTGCTGAGTGGTGGGTAATCAGAGCCCCCAGCCCTTCCTAGCTGTCCTAGTATAAAGGAGGTCTGTGCAGACAGACGGTGGCTCCGCCACCTACCTGCTTGCGTGGCCTGGGGGAGGCAGGCTGCCTGCAAGGCATGGCGAGGGAGGGTGAAGGAGCCTCCAAGAGCTTTGCCTGATAGAAGTAGCCAGCCATGAGCAATGAACCTGCAGTTACAATATTACATACCAGAAAGCACTGTGCCGTGAGCATGTTTAACGCCCCACACCCATGGGGCAACCACAGTGACAACTGTACAGAAGAGTGTGTTGTATTCAGGGGCGCACCAATTGTTGAGAACAACTTAATCCAGATGGGCAAAAGAGAAGTGATGTATACACACCGTGTGAAATGGTGACCTTGAGCCTCGTATCCACCAGCGCAAGGTCGCAATGTCCGATGCTATGCTGCTGGCCCAGTCAGCCGTTTGCTGTGAGGAGCAGCCAGGTGTGGCTGAATCATCCAGGAAGACACCACCGGCTTGCAAAGGCCTTGAAGTTCAAACAGGCTCACCTAAAACTTGCCGCTGGCCACTCCTTTGATGTTTTCATTTGTGTCCCCTTCAAACGCAAGAGATCTTTGCTCAGTGGAGGCTTACAGCTGTACCAAGGCCATCCTGGCTGAGGACACAACAGACCTACCTGTGTTTGAAGCATAGTCCACCAGCGATGGAGCTCCAAAGAGGAGATCACTATCGGTCAGCATCAAGAACCTTCTATGGTCTCTTAAGTGTTTGGTGCCACGTCCTCTCTTTATGCTGAGGGAGAAGGAACCAACATGTTTCCCGCACATACTGCGTTCATGGAAACACACTTTCTCCTAATCACAACCTGTAGTGCCTGATAAAGGGGCAGCAGTGGTAACGCCAGGCAGCGCAGCCAGTGCTGTGCACATGAAGGCAACTGAGCCTGCACACCTGGCACATAAAACACCTCTGGCAAGGGAGCCCTCATGGATCCATCCGGAAGTAGAGCCAGCTTGTCCCTGGCAAGTGCTTCCGATGTGTCCTCAAAGGTCTTCGCGTCATTGGAGCAAGTGTTGCTTCAAGTGCACAATTCCAGCAAGTCAGCAGGAGCTACTGATCTCTCCCCAGAAGGCAGAATCCAGTGACTACAGGAATGCAGACGACCAGCCGCCCTGTTGAGGAAACAGTTAAAGGTCTCATAACAGGACTCAACGCTGAAGCCCAGTGGCCCAGTGGGAGAGGATGCAAAAGGACACGATTCCCACCAGAAGTCATCCCCAGCACCGTAAGACTGGAAAGAACAAGTCAACTCCAAGATTATCCTCCTTCTATTCCTTAGCCTGCCACCACTAGGGGTGAAGAAAAGGAGAAAGCCCCAGCAGCCTGGGGGACTGAGGGCACAACTCTTTCCCCCGTGAAAATGCCAGCCTCAGCCCCACCACGAAGGAGTCTAGGTTATCTCAAAGACTGAGAGGAGCTGAACTACGACTAGTTCAGAGTCTTCAAGCAAAAATGGCTCTTTATGAACTTCAGAGCCTGCCTTACTGCACATAGTGGAGAGGCAGACGTCACATCCATGGTGGCGGAGGAGAGCAGCATGTAGTCAGCAGAGTGTGGCAGGGGCTGGGGATCACTGGGGCCATGTCTGAAACCAAGAAGTCAGTCATATGGAAGCCCATAAAAAAAGGAATTAAACATGAAGACCTAGGTGTTTCCAATATAGCTTGCCTTAGATTTAAGTAAATAACTAAAAATAAATGAATAGAATACATTCTAAGAATAAAAAAATAATAATAATAAAGCAATATCAAAGGCACATCTCTTTTCATCATGAAATGCATGTCTGTGTGTGATGGTGAAAAGAATCTATGGTAGTTAAAAGAAGAATTAGAAACACCTACATTCACACCTAGAGTGAAATGGTAACTCAAAGGGCCTATGCGAGTCAGAAGAAGAGTCTCAACTTCTATCTTAATCTGTTTGGGCTGCTATAACAAAAATACAATAATCTGGGTGGCTTATAAACAACAAACATTTCTCACAGTTCTGGAGGCTGGGAACTCCAAGATCATGGTGTTGGCCAATGCAGTGTCTGGTGAGAGTACTCTTCCTCATTGATGGCTGTCTTGTAACCTCACAGGATAGAAGGGGCAAGCAAGCTCTCTGGAGCCTCTTTATAAGGGCACTATTCAATTCATGAGGGCTCCACCCTCATGGCCTAATGACCTTCCAAAGGCCCTACCTCCTAATACCATTAACTTGGGGGTTGGGATTTCACATATGAATTTGGGGGGGAGGGAGGACACAAACGTTTAAGCTATAGCACTTTTCTTTTCTCCATAATGCACATGTTTCATTATTTAGCCTAGTGATTGTCAAACTGCAGTGGACTTAAGAATCACCTGGAATGCTTTCTAAATGCCAATTGTTGGCTCTAGACAAATTGAATGTGACTCTCTTAGATTGAGTCCAACTGGATGATTCTGATGGAGATAATCCAGGGTCTGTACTCAGAAGAACACTGGTACATGGTCCAATTTCAGAATTATCCTTGAGTGTCAGCAGGTATTCATGTGAATATCCTCTTTTTGAATTATGTACTAGTTCATTTAAATCATACCTACTGTAGACATTCATTAATACTGCACTAAGAGCTTACTCTGCTAGGCACTGTTTTTAGGTGCTCTACTAGTTCAACCTTTTGATTTCTTGAGGATGTTTTTTATAATGCTGCGTACAGATCTACCTTATTTTTTTCAGCTGCTGCCTAGTATGCCATTGTATGGGTGAATGCTATATAACCAATCCTCTAAGGGAGAGGGGATGATTTGGAGAAGAGAGACAAAGACCCTCTTTATTATTTGTCTGCTGACAATTATCTAGCCAAGTATGGGACATGCACTGAATTTCTAAGGCTTTGTAATATTGCCAAAATATTAATATAAATAAATATGCTATAAAATATTAAAGAAAAGAAACCCATTTTTCAACAATGGGTGAGAGAGGTTGTGAAGCAGTGGCTACGTAGTACATAAGAAAATTAGAAATCATTCTGTTGTTTTGAGAGGGTATCTAAATCGGGAAACAGATTCACTTCTTCCCCTCTCAATCAATGACTAGAAGTTAGCCTGCAGGAGTAACATGACATACTTATTTCAGGAAAGAAAATAGTCTTATTGCCTTGAGATACCAAATAATTGGGTTATTTCTCACAATATTGCCTTGTCCCAGCCTTGTGCAGTTTGCTCTGATTTTATTCACCATGAGAATGAGAGGTTCACAATGTTGACACGTCTGGTGTACGGCCTAAAATTAAGGCCCGGTCTTGTGCTGCCTTGACATGTGGTAAAATTGGAAAGGCCTTCCTTGACTGTCCTAAAGGTAATTTCCCCTCCCTTCTCTGCACCTCTGAATGAGGTCCTTAGCCAAATAACCCTTCTCATTAAGAAACCAGAGTCAGTTCTTACTTATCCTGGAGTAGTGAGTTTCAGTTCTCTGCCAGCCAATCATATCCTCCAAGGGAATCAAATGTCACTTCACTCTCTTGATATTACAAAGTCTGCCTCCCACAGCCCCTTGCTGGTCATTCTGTTCCTGTGTGGCCCTTCATGGTGTGCAGTGTCTTCCCCTGGGCTGTAAGTGTATGTGACTAAAAATTGCTGGGAACTTCATCTGTCCAGTGCTGGGTGTCATGCATGCCATCCTCATAACTCTAGGGCAGAAATCCTTCCCTCATCAATGGGATGAATGGGAGGTGATTAAAGCATGTTTTATTCACTGAAATAGAATCGTTAAAATAAACTTCTATATGTTTAAAAAATAAGCTTGTGTGTATGCCGGAGCCAGCCGGCTAAAGTCGAACAGCACCTAAAAAGGGGGGTGAAGCCTAAGAAAAAAAGAAGAAGACAGGAAAGCGCTTCAGGAGGGCATACAGTCAATGCTGCAGCCCTGTCTTTATTTAGCTCAGCCTTTATATATGTTTTAGGATACAAAGCATAACATATATCATTCGAATACTAACATTCACACAAGATCATAAAACATCCTTGTTATCTGGGTACAAACATTCTTGCTTTCAAGGCTGTAAAAACATTCCATTACCTTAAAAAAGTTTCTTACTGGGTGAATCTCCTCATTAGGGTCAGTAATGTTTAACTTTTAACTATTTGCTTCTTTTAATCAAATGATAACATAGCCTCAGCAGCTGCTTTAGGGCTCCAAGCAGTCTCAGCAACTGTTCTATGGCTCCCAAACTACGTGACACCTTCAGTGCCTTGCAATGGCTCCCGACATGTGTAATTTTAGAATGTATTAGAAATCAAGTATTTTGTCACAAATAACAAGGTAGCCAGAAAACCCAATCTACTTGGATTTTATTTTTTTTAAATTATAGCCTGCCCTTGTGATAGACTAGCAGTAAAAATATAAATGGTTGGTCAGTTGCATAGTGTCTATGATGGCCACAGATTATCATGGCCACAGTGAGCCCAGAAATTAGGTAATACTGGGTGAAGGAGGCAGCTATCATTTCTAAGGAAGCGAACTAAGCAAATACTAGAAACGAGGTCTCCACAAATTCATTTATGTGTGGATTAAGAATATGATCAATACCTATTTTTTACTTGACCGAAAATAAAGGCTAAGCTTTGTCATGCAGGACATGAGACATTATGGCTCTGGAATAAAAATGTAAGTGAGAAAGAAAGGAAGGGTGGGGAGGTATCATCAAGTCACTGTTCTGACCCAACTGCACATGCCAGAAGGCACAGGCATCTTTCACGATGTCTCCCGGAGGATATTTCCTCCCCTTACTGCTAGGTGTCAGGCAATGAAGGTTCAGGTGGGCTATGTAAAAATTCTGATATGTAAAGGATGATCTAGGAGGTGAGGCCAGCAAATAACAGGGGAGAGGGCTCTGACCCACTGAGGGTAGCACTGGGCTGGGTGCCTGTCTCTGCTCACGTTTGTGGGAGCGAAACTTCAGAGTGCTCCCCTGAAGACCATAAAGCCTTGTCTGCGCACCATCATATGCAACTGGGTGTTCTATTGTCTAACTATCTATTATTTATATGCCCACACTCCTTTAATCTGCTTAATAATTCTTTGAGATAAGTACTATTATCCACATTTTACTAATGAGGAAATTCATTAAGTGACTTATTCAAAGTTGCACAGCTAAAATAAGAGGTGGAGCCTAAATTCAAACCAAGAGCCAAGGTTCTTAATAGCAGCCAGGGTGTGTCTGAGCATTTTGGGGACAAGGGACTAGAGAAGGGGGATGCTTAGCACAATCAACTCTAAGTGCAATGTCATAAAGAGATAGGTCTTGGTTTTCATACAAACATAGAAAATTTGTTTTAGAGGAAAAAAAAATCAACTAGGTGTTCCATAAGCATACACCATTAGAGCCTCGTAAGAATACAGATGGATCCGTGTGATAGGAAATGACAATTCAGTTAAAGATGCACTAAATGCATATTTACGCTGTTTATTTTGATGCCACTTTCAAAATAGCTTGTAGCGTATCACACAAACTTATTGAAGTAGTATTTTGTGTTGGATATAAAGCACAATCCCAAACATGCATGCTCTGAAGGGCATTGATCCACAGCCAGCATTGCATTGTGTGTTTCTCTCTCCTTTCCTTGCATAAGCATATTACATAACATCAATACCCACGGCCATAGCCAAGTGGTGTCACACTAACTGATGGGAACAGAGAAGTACTGCAGAGCTCAGCACTTCAGGACGTCACTGCCTTCTGATGGTATCTAGCAGTAAGAAACGGCTCACCTTGGAACACACCTCTGGACATGTGTAGTCTCTTCATTTACTTTTACTGCTTTTCGGCAGTTGATTCTCACCTGCCTTTAATTTCCATTTATTAGTTAGTTTTTTATTTAAGGCATTATATTATAAAATTCTCTAAAGCTTAAAAAATTGACCTGGCAAAATATGTAGTCACCTTTTTAAAGGTCTTTTGTAAAAAGATTGTTGTTATGGAGTATTTTAGACTTACAATGACTTATAATGGTATTTGTAGAGCTTAATGTTAGAGCCGAAGGATTCACTCGTAAAACAATGAAGATTTGTGAATCGTATTAGTTCAGAAAAGTGTTCATATTGACATTAAATCACTGTGTTTTGGAGACATCGTCTTCCACCGAGACTGCCCGTGGTTATGCCAGATTCCTTGAGTCTCCCTCACCACTTCAGCACTTATTTCAGTTAGTGTTTACGTCCACTCTATAAGTATATAATCATCTGTACATGTTTGCTGTATGGCTTCGAATTTGCTTTGACTCTTTAGTTACATTGAAAGTGATTCTTCATGATGGTTATATGTCTTCTTTCTCTCTGAGCCTCAAAACTCCTAACAGAATAATCTGAACATTGTGAACACACACACACACACACACACACACACACACACACACACACACACCAGAATTTTATCAGACAGGAAGAGTTTCAAGTCAATTAACAATCTTGTACCTGTGGAAATATCTCATAGGAATCAAACCGAAGTGACTTCTCCCTGACAGAAGTCATCTCTTGGTTGATAGTTTCCAGCTACTTGCTTATGTAATCTAATAGCCACATACTCCTCTGAGAGTCCATGTTAGAAGGAAATCCCACATCTAAAGCAGCATTTGTTTGTAAAAGATCTTACTATATCTTAGAGTCTGGCAGTAGTTTAAATTGATAACATAAAAATAAAAAGCCAAAGTGAGAGGCAACAAGCATTTATTTGAGATCAAAGGAAATAGCTATTTGGAAAGTGTTGATTTGGGAAGAAACCCAAGTAGTGTTCTGCTTAGTAGAAAAAAGCAAGAGGTATTTATGAGAAAGGAAAGGAGAATAATTACATCAATAGAAGAAAGGCATTTTTATTGGTACATAAACTAACATAATGATGCAAATTCTAAACAGTGTTTTTAACTTTCAATCCTGTAGTCATCAGTCAGGTATATCAGAATATCTTCTTTTTGCGTTGCCTTGCAAACAGTTCTTGGGGACACAGTGTTGCTTTAGGTACAGTCCAAAGGTTATTTTGCCTTGTTTTAACATTCCAAAAGTTTGATGCATAAAAATATTCAAAGCAGTTCCTCTGGGATGGCAGCTCCAGCTCAATTTTAAAGTGGCTTTGTTTATATTCTTTTACATTTTGCCCCTTTTGATCAAGATCTTTCCTTAAAAGCAGCACTGATCAGTTATTAATAGCATCATTAGTCTTCCATTATCGGGAAGGCTCATTTCTGATATGTCATGTCTCACATTGGAGGGAAAGTGGTTTTCTTTTTATTTAGGAATCTTAGGCCATATCTGAGCAACAAGTATGCCAAAAACGTCACATCTCTCTCAGGGCAAACATTGCAGTTTTTGATGTTTCTCATATGAAGTCTTGTAAGCCTTCGTGAGCATCCCCCAAACCCTGAGCAACCCTTATCAGAGCAGTGTTTTTATAACATTGAGCAATGCCAAACAAACAAAGAGAGGGGTTCGAGGAAAAGAGGGAACACTGAAAATTGTAGACGAAAATGTATAGTGGTGCTACTAGTGATCTTAACATTTTTCTTTGTGTTTTCCTGAGTTTTTTCAGTTCTAACATAGACTTATTACTTTTATATTCAGGAAAATAAACCATGAATGCTATATTTTAAAAAATAATGCCTTCATCAATATTTTATGGGAAGAACAATGTTATAGCAATTCCACAATTAATCATTCATTTATTAAAGAAATATTTGTAGGGTGTGTATTAAACGCCAGGCACCGTTCCAGACCCTCAGTTACAGCGATATCAAAGTGTGGATGAAGAAGGGGCCTTCAAGGTGAGCCTCATGGATCCAAGACCGAAAGTAACCACGTAGGATGGCATGAACATTAAAAAATTTCTAATTAAAGGCAGGTCACGGCGAGTAGCCACATCCTTGGCCTATAGTTTCCTTGACTAATGTCAGTCTTTACCTTAAGTGAGCCTGTCTGTTGTCTTTTCACATCTAAAATAACATACCCTGGGAATGTCACAGTAATCTTCTCCAGACCCCTCAGAGGACAACCTCCCACCAGAGCACAAGACCACAGAGCTCCTCATTGTTATCTTGCTCCCCAAATACCATCTCCACGCACTGTAATTGCTGATCATTAACTATCTGTGCCCACCAATGATGCGTCTCTCTATTTTATCTTTTTTCCAACCTCTGAGATTTCCCCACTTTGTTTTCTCTCGCCTCCCTAAACTACCACGAGTGGATTTCATGTAACCCCTTTACGTCTCCTCCTTTGATTCTAATGTATGAAATACACTGTAAAACTGCTATTCTTCGGAGCATTTTCTCGATTTGTTGAGATTTTGCTTCCTGGCAATTGTCGTCAGTTTGGCTCAGATAAACTCTTATAAGACTTTTTCTTAGGCTGAATGCTCTTTTGCCAACAAAAGCAAAACAAAATTCCTGCCCCTTTGGAGCTTGAACTTTAGAGAGAGGGAGAAAGAGATAAAAGCAAATATCAGTATATACGATATCATTTAGTAAACGCATCATGAAGAAAATTAAAGCAGCATAAGGGATCAGGAGTGATGCAAGTCATAGGTGCTATTTTATAGAATGGTATTGTTTTACTTTTTATATTCTTGCAGAGAAGAGCATCTCAAACAGAACATTTGCAGCTCCCAGTGTCTTTGGATTCTTTAGAGAAAATGGCAGTAATCTAAGAGCTACAAACTCAAAATAGACTTTTAGTTATTGACGTTTATTTTAATTTTAGTACCTGACTAAAATGAGGCTGAACAGGAGGAATCCCCAGGTGGAGCAGATGAAACCTGAGTGTTTAAACAACAAGTCTGATTCTTTTGGCTTCTTTTGTAATTATTTTAAACCGCTTAAACTCACACTGCTGTCAAATCCCCCTGCCTAGAGCAGACAGCGGCACCTAGACTTACTGAATCAGAAACGTTGTTTCAACAAACCCTCCAGGTGATTCTGATGAACGCTAAAGTCTGAAAACCACTGTCTCAGACTAGCTGAGTGAGTGCCCTCAGACCACTGGTACAGTATTACTTCTTGATTGTAAAACAGTGGCTGATTTCTACATTTAAGAATCCTCTGATTGAATAGCTTTATATTAACTGTGCCAATATTAAAAATCATACATTTGGAAACTATTTTTCCAAATTCAATCAATTCAAACATCAATAGAACTTCACAGAACAGATTGAAGCATTACATTATTCTTTAAACAAAGTATGCAAAATACTAACATAAGAAAAAGAATGAAAATGAAGTGTCCTGGTTGCCATAAAGGGTGATGGTGAACCTAGAACCTTGTTGACCTCCTCATAGCCCTACACCCTGTCACTTCTCTCCCTGCAGCAGCCCCCAAGGCATCTCTCTAGAGATTCTGCAGGATATACTTTAAAAATCATTTGTTGTAGCCACCAGCCCCCAATAGACACATGGACCACCAGAAATCAGCGTGTTATAGGAAATACACTTTTTTTCAGGCAGCTGGGCCTGCCAGGGGTACTCAAACCCCAAATTAAGCAGCCCCGAAATGCAGAGGTACAAGGTTTTTAAGCTCTAAACCCTATTCTTCATTCTGTTTGAACACACAAGTCTTTCTTCTTTTTTCTGTCAACCCACAGGTCGGTTGTGCAAGTGGGGGTGCAGAAGCAGAAAGCTTATTGTTAGAATGTTATGTTCCCATGGGCAATAGCTTATGTTCCCATGGGCGATAGCCAAGTAGTAATTTTCCAGCCAGCACACATTTACTCTTAGACTAGTCATTTAGCCCTTAATGGCATACTACCCTGGCCTCCTATCTTATTCTGGGTTGTTTTTACTTATACTTCTGACACCAAATGTATGGGTATTTTCCACACCAACAACCAGCTTTTCAACTCTCTGGACACCAAGTGGATGTCTTACAACTTGATCCGGTTCTGAAACTAACTACCCAGAGTTAGCGTTAGACTCCATGGGCTAAGGGCTCAGTCTCACAAGACTACCCCACTTCAGATGACAGTGGAAGTTCCAGGTTGCCACCTGAACTTCTCATCAACCAGCTATAAATCAAGGATTCCCAAAATCTTCTCTTCAGGTTCAATAATTTTCTAGTACAACTCACAAAACTCAGGGGAACACTTTACCTACATTTCCCAGCTTATTATAAAGGACACAACTCAGGAACAGCCAGCTAGAAGAAGAGATTCATAAGGCTAGGTATTGGGGAGAGGTATGTTGTGGTGGGAGGATGCATTGAGCTTTTATGCCCTCTCTGGGCATGCCACCATCCCAGCATCTTGATGCATTCATCAACCTTGAAGATCTCTAAACACTGTCATTAGAGGTTTTTATGGAGGACCCACTGTGTAGGCTTAAATCAAATAGAACTCATTCTCCAGCCCCACTCTTCTCCCCTAATGTCTGGGGGTGGGATTGGAAGTTCCAACTCTCTAACCACATAGTTGGTTCCTCTGGCAACAAGCCCCATCCTGAAGCTATCTAGGAGTCCAGCCAGAGTTACTTTATTAGCATAAATTCAAGTATGGTTGAAAGAAGTTTGCTATGCATGACAGAAGACACTCTTATCACCTCCATTACTCAGGAAATTCCAAGTGTTTTAGAAGGTTCTCTTTGACAAGGTGAATTTTGATCAGAGTCCTGAATGTTTTGAGGCAGAAACTATAGGGATCACTAGGGGAAGAACGTTCCAGGTAAAAAGAATGGAAATTTTAAGAACCTGAGGTAGGAGCGGGCTCAGTATGTTGGAAGTACAGTAGAGAGGCTGAAGAAGTAGAAACACAGTGGACAAAGGGAAGGAGTGAGAGATGGGAATAGAATAGCAGGAAAGAGGGGAAGGTCATGGGATACAACAAAATCACATCACTGAGTAAGATGGGAAGCCTTTGAAGGGTTTGAGGAGAGGAGTTCATGTGATTTCAGGATGGATCATTAGAGGTTATGTTGGCTGTCTTGTAAAGAACAGCCCTTAGTTCAGTGAGTATGGAAGAACAACCAATGAGAAGGCTACTGCAATTAGTCCAAGCAAGAAATAATGGGACTAGACTAGGATATCCAGTTTTGGGATATATTTTACAATGTGCTCCTTTGAACAATCTCAAACGGCTCAAAGCCCCCATAATAAATGATTCCAAATTGGGAAATAAAATATTATCCCAAAGTTATTTGGGGGGATCTTTGTTTGTTTGTATACATGTCCAAAGAAAAAATTCTTCCTGGCATGATAATTCTTCAGGTTGGCAAAGAACTAATCAACAAATCTCACTTTTTTCATAGGAAAATTTTGTTTGTAGTTGAACCAAATTTCTATTTAAATAAGGAGCCACTCTCATTAAAAGACAAGCTTTGTTTATTTTGTTACACTGATGTCCTTTATGTTTGAAGCTTTTAACAACATTTCCATGATTGCAAATAGTCTAGGTTGATGTAGCCTGCTATATTATATAGTTTTTGAAGTGTGTTTGTATTTCCAGAACACAGAAAGTACATAATGAGCATTAACGAGTCTTCCCATGTGAAATTTAGATCATTCCTGGCATCAATCAACTATTATGCTTAGTATGGTGAAACTTTCTTCCAGATAAAACCTGACTTTGGCCCTGAAGTGTGTTTTTCCAATGGCTATTAATCAATTATTCAAGCTACCTCTTCTTGGAAATAGGCTGTTATAAATAAGTAAAAATAAGCATTGGTTGGTCTGAAAGTCAGCAAGGTCCTACATAGGCTTAGGGATCTTCTTTTAAGCTCTTGCTCTTAAGAATAACTATCTGTAGTTGTTTATGTCCTTATATGGGAAAAGAATGTATTTTGCCAGAGAAAGACAAAAATAATGAACTGGATTTATGGTTAATTCCTCTCAATTATCTTCCTCCGCATGATCTTAATCCAAGGATATTCGATGATCCAATGTTCCAGTTCTAGAGACAGTTACTAGAATTGCAAACAGGACATAGGAAACAGAGAATTCACTTTCAGATTGCACATTGAAACATTCTAAACTGCCTTTCTTCCACCAAGAGCTGGGCACTCAATTTCTTTCTGAGTGAGGAGATGACTGAAGCAGTCAGGGATCATGGTAATATTGTATCTTTGTTGATTTCTGGATTTGGTGACCGTCCTTTGGTTCCGTCAGAGAGCACATGTTTCTGGGAAAAGCACACAAAGTGTTTATAGTTAATGGAGCATCATGGCAACGATTTACTCGAATGGCTCAGGGAGAAAAATAGCAAAGAGAGAGAATGTAAAATGGTAATGACTGGGTGATGAAACGAAAAAGTTTTTTGTATTATTCTTACAAATTTTCTGTAAGTTTGAAATTATTTCAAAATAAAAAGTAAGACCAAAAAAGGGCAAAGTTTGAAGGCCTTTCATTGGCCAAATTTTGGACTATCTGATGCTCAAAAAAAATGACTGTAATTGTAACCCAATGAATAAATAAGAATCCATGAGTCTACAATGATACTTTAAAAATGGAAGGAAAGAAGGAAGGAAAGACGGAGGGAGAGAGGAGGGAGGCAGGGAAAAAATCACTACCATTGGAGGCTACTATTATGCCAAAGTCTTAATTTGGAATTTTTCAGCGGAAAAAATTAAGTATTTACCCAGTATTTTTGAGCAGAATTATAGTTATTACCAGTTGTATGAAAGAAAGCTTTTATTTTCAGAAGAATGCTGGCTCATATATGTTAAAGAAATGATAGACCAAAGTTACTATTTAGCAGCCATCAATGAAATAATCAGATGTACAATGGTCATCAATGCATGCTGGGAATAAAAAAAGAACATGTGTGTGTGTACATACATAGAAAGATAAAATGTTAACAATGCTGATATTGAATCTATGACATGAGTGTATAGATTTTCTCTGTATTATTCCTTCCACTTCTTTGTATGTTTGAAAACCTGCAAACATACAAAAGCTTTTCCAATACTAGTGCTACCCCTTATTTTGAGCAAAGAGACTCAGGCCTGGCCAGGCGATAATCCATCCCCTCAGTTGTTAAAAGGCTTTGGCATATTTATTAGTTTGCTTTCCCTTCTCAACCATAAAATGTACATAATAGAGGGGATTTTCTGCTGGCTGCTGAATTTAACTAAAGAGCTTAATTCCTGAGAGCTGCAAGATGATTTGTTTGTTGGGTAGGCAGAAGAGTTCATGAAATAAGAAAAAGTGGCATAAGAGGTTTTGTTCTTGAGTTGCCCTGGTGATGGGTACTGCTCGTCACAAAGTAGAGAACCAAGCTGATTGATATTCTGAAACCAGAGATTCAACATTCAACTGCATGTAGGACTTAACGTCTTAGAGTTGCCATACTAGAATAATTGAATTTCTCCTTATTCTTATTACTATCTACCTGTATCAAGAAACATCTAAGGAAATAGTTAACATTTAAATGTGTCCTGTATTCATAGATCACCATTCTGGTCTTCACTTCAGCTGTGAATTATGATTATGAGTCAAAGAGAAGGCTCACCAATTCTAGCATAACTCTAGCGCAGTCCTCAGATCAACAAATCCTTTCATAGCTCATGTTTTTAAAGCCATACAATAAAAAGCCCTTACAGTCAATACAATTATTTTTCTATAAACATGACAGAGTGATATTTTATGTTTCTAATCTTACTGCAAAATATATTTAAAATTATCTTAATCATATCTAAATATCTCAATCAGATCATATCCTATCTACATATGAACACGAGATGAGTGATCTTTGTGTATAAAAACAGATCTAACCCACAATGGCACTGCTTTTGTGGCCACACATCCCACTGCTCCCTGGGGCCTGGAGGTTCACTTCAGTGACAGTAATTAGCAAACTGAAATGTATTGCTATTATATGCTGGAACTGGCCCATCCATCATGGGCACGCCAAAAACGCTCAGCTGCAATAAGCCAGCTCTGCAGAAAAACTACCAAAATGATGTAGGAGGAGAGCAGTAGCTGAAAAACAATTTTGTGTTAAATCGTTAACTTCCAGGGAGAGTTTGTTGGGGAGGCAAAATAAACAGCTGCGTGAAAAACTTTCAAGGACTCTTGCTTTATGCACATCAATCTTTAAAATAATGGGTTTGGAGGAGCTCTAGTTTTAGCATTTTATAACATTTTAATTACGCCTTAAGGGAGTGGTGGTGTCCAAAGTGGGTGCACCACTCTGGGTGTACACAAGAAGGTTCATGGGAGAACTTCTGTTTCTGTTTCATCTGAAAACATATGGGAAGTAAGCTTTGCTAATATTTAATATACTGGTTGACATTGTTGCCACCCCTCCTGCTGCGGGAAGAAGCTGAGGAAAGAGTGCACATAAGGACCATGCCTTCGGCTTTCAGTCTTTTTGCGATGCTGGAGGCTCGTGGGGGGTGAGAGTCCAAAGAGGGACCCCAACCTGGAGCTCCAGTGACCGGGTTCTTGTCTTACACCTCGAGAAGATTCAAGGACGTGACAAGCAGCAGGAAGTAAAGCGTAAGTTTTATTAAAATGAAAGTTTACACTTAAGAGAAAAGTGCTGGGCAAACTCAGAGAGAGAGAGCGTTGTCCCTTAGCTCTCCGAATTATGGGCCTCTGTTTTCTTGGGGGACAGGGGTGGAGACATGGTACTCACAATGCAGGCGATGTTATAATGATATTCTGCTTAGCCAAAGCTGAACAAAGGACAAAGGAAAGATTCCAGAGCCTTATCCTGAAGGGAAGACGTGGCCCAAGGCCGTTCTATCTTGTCTCTAGGTCTTGGCTTCTTTTTCACCCAGGACTCACCCAGGGAGAGGGCTAAGTAAGGGACTAAGGAAAAATTCCAGAGCTGCATGGAGAGGAAGGGGACCTTCCCTAGGCTAATTGTCCTGCATCATTTGGATAAACCCTGTTTTGTCTGATCCAGTTAAGTTGGATGGCTCATTAGCAAATAATGTGTTTGGGCATTTTGAAAGACAATATTAAAACAAATGTAAAAATACTTCATATACCCAGACTGAACTGAACAGTGAATCCATGATTAGATGTCACTTTCAAGCCATTCAGATCTAAAGAAACTAAAGGCGTTAGAATTACCTCCCAATAGGGTCGAGTAACATTTATTTCACTCACCAGCAGGCAGAGCTATAATAGTTTGGGTTATAATAGTTTTGAATTGTCCATGGTTCACTATATGTGGGCAAATTTCTACATGCAAGATAGGTAGCCTTGATAACTGATTATCAATAACCATGTGAGTCAGTTTCACCAAAGTAACTGATTCATGAAACAGTGGAGCCCTGAAATTGTGTTCTCACTGGAAGTGGTTACAGGGTAGCCAATGCCTCCAGAGCAGCAGGAGGCTGGACAGCCTTCCATCATACTTCGGGTGCACTGAGAAGCTTTTGATTTTTGATTTTGGGTGAAACACTGAAATCAGTGCAGTTTACCTTAAACCTCCCTCCTATCTAGGAATATTCGGGGAAAGGTACATTTCTCATTCTAACCATAAGTTTGCAAAAACTTATATACCGTAGGCCAGAATATAATAAAACAATTGGAAATTCCCTCATAGTTGCTCTGTGCATGGCCCTGTGGTTAGTTTGCCCGCATTGTCTACCTCATTACACAATGTTTCTAAAGATGTTTTATGACTCTGACTATGCCTCATCTTAAAACAGCCGTGACTTAATGTCTTAATTCACATACGTCAAACACATGTGCAGCACTAGAAAGCCCCAGTTTTCTCTATGCAGACATTTCAGGCTTGTTTCAATTATCCCAGCTTTTAATACACCATTAAATTTGTTTTCAATTCCTTCTACCCCGAGGTTTTCATAACCCAGTGTATAATAATCCAGCCCACTCCTTAGCATGGCCTTCGTTCTAATTGAAGCCCAGCTCTGGGACCATGTGAGGCCTGTAGTAACGCTCAGTGCCTCGGCCCTGCTGGGATTGCTCCGAAATGCAGCTCGAAAGTGGCAAGTGCCATCTAGGCTACTTCCTGGCTCAGTAGGGACACTAGAGATGCACGGAACATATATCACCTCATTGCAAAGTCTCTTCTCTGAAAGAGGAGGGGTAAGTGTAATGATCATTCAGAAGAAACTTAATATGCACCCTGTGGTCCATATTATATATATAAGTGCTAATATATTTATTATCACACATATTTTTAGGCTCTAGAGCCACACTGCCTCATACAATTCTGTTACCCTACTTACAAGCTGGGTGACTCAGTTTCTTCATCAAGAAAGGGGGGATAATAATACCTACTTTACAGGCATGCTATGAGGATTAAATTAATTATTTTTTCTGATAAAGTGCTGAGAAAATGTCATTACATAGTTAGCTGTCTAGGAAGAACACTCCTGTGTTTCTCCTCTGCTCTACACTTTTACTCTCTACTGTTATACTCTGGTCACAAACTGCAAGGGAGGGGTTTCCCACACGAAGCAATTCTGACACATCTATCTGGGGTTAGTGTCAGATCCCACAGGTGAAGGACTGAGTCCCAAAAGACCGTTCTGCCTTCCCGCCCACTTCAGACGCCAGTTGCAAGGTTGCCACCTGTGCTTCTGACTAACTGGCTACAAATCAAAAGTTCCTATGATCCCCTCTTAGAGTTTGATTAATTTGCCAGAGTGGCTCACAAAACTCAGGAAAACAGGTTACTTAGTAAATTACTAGTTTATTATCAAAAGATATGACTCAAGAACAGCCAAACGGAAGAGATGCTCAGGGAAGGGGTACAGAGCTTCTATGCCGTCTGTAGGCATGCCCTAACCCCCTCCTCTTACTCATCGACAAGGAAGCAGTCTGAACCTAGTCTTTTGGGCTTCATGATGAAGGATGTCCAATTAAATCACTGTTGATTGATTCAGCCTCCAGCCCCTTGTCCCCTCCTTGGAGGTCTGGGATTATGGCTGAAAGCTCCAGCCCTTTAATCACTTGGTTGGTTCCCCTGGCAACCAGCACCGTCCATTAGGGGGTTTCCAAAAGTCACCTCATTAAACTCTGGTGTGGTTGACAGCAGCTCACATTGAGTAACAGAAGACACCTTTACCACTCATATCGCTTAGGAAATTTAAAGAGTTTTACAAGCTCTGTGCCAGGAGCAGGGACGGAAGACCAGATACATACTTCTTAATATAAATTACAATATTACATAAGCACTCAATGGATGTTGGTTATTCCCATCTAAACCCTCACAACCATAAGAGGTAGATATTTTTATTCTCATTTTACAATTGAGAAAATAAGCTCAGAATAATTCACAAGTTTCTTGGGTCATACAGCAAATAAGTGATAATACTTGCATTTGTACCTATGCCGTTTGGTCTGACTCAAATTCAAGTTATTTTCTCAATATCACTCAGCCCTCTAAGAAAAAATATATGTTATAAATGAGAACCAAGCAGAACCTTATGGTAGAGAGAAGGCTATTGAGTTATGTCTGACTTTCGTTTCTATTTTGGTAAAAGTATCTGCAAGTCAGGTTTGATCTAAATCCTTTTTAGAATATAATAATTATGACAATGAATTGTGAACTCTAAATTTTGAGGAGCTAATTTATGAGGTGTGGGAAAACCTAATTATTCCTTCAATGACATGTAATAGCTATGTGTGGAATGTGGCCTTGGGGTTTCAAGTTTAATTGTTAAACTGCTATTTTTGTTATTGTTTATATATGAATCAATGTAAGTATTTCCCCAGTTTATAAACAACTTACTGCCTGTAACATAGCTGTTTTTCTTTTGATTCTACATGTGCTTGTGTGACAAAGACTTGAAAAACTTGTTTTTTTTTAAGAATTAGAGATGGCTTACTTCTATAAGCAAAGAATCTGTTGAAATTGAGTCAGCAAGTAATGACGGTGTACCGTACCCTTCTTTCTTCTCCATGCTGTAAATAACCGGAATAGTTCAGGCACTACATCTAATCTCTTACATAAGACTTATGCAAGAGATGTGAGCCAGTTCTTTCCTGAAACAGCGCCAGGGCTAATTCAGATATTGAAGGGCCTTTGTTTCCTGATATTCCTGGTAAGCATGGCATACACTTACTTTACTTAGTTCACTTAGGTTATTTTTAAATCACTTGGGTAAACACACGCGCGCGCACACACACACACACACACTCACAGTTATAAACATCATTGCCAACACAGTGAAAGCTCATTTTGTATTTGTTCAAGTATGCTTAGCCTGGGCGGGGAAGGAGAAAGAGAGAGAAAGGTTTGAATGATTAATGCTATTTCTGTAATCTTCCATAGAAACATTTACAATAACTGAAGACATTTTTCAAACAAGCTATTATTACTCACCAAGCCTTTTGCAGGACATAACGCCAGCATAGAAGACTAGCAGTGCTGTTAACTAGCTCAGGAATTTTATTTTTCTTAGTTTAAGAGTAAAGAGAGTGAGACAGCTAAAAGTTGGGTGATTCCACTCAAGGACAAAGAGGAAATCAGAAACAGAAATACATTAGGTCTCAAAGATACAGCTTGGCCCAGAAGAGCAAAGAGTAGCAAAGAGGGAACATGAAAAAAAAAAAAAAAAAGGCAGAAGATACAATTCAGGGAAATTCCTAATCTGCTCAGTCAGAGCAGTCTTCTAGGACAGCTTCCTAGTCCTGGTCTTGGTGGTTTATTCCACGTTAATGCAAAAAAATTATAAGCAATCTTTCTGCTTCCCAAATGGAGATGCTAGCTGCTTGCTGCCACTCCTTTTAGAGCAGTAGTCCCCAACATTTTGGGACCAGGGACAAGTTTTCCTATGAGAATCTAATGTTTGATAATCTGAGGTAGAGCCAAGGTGGTGATGCTAGTGCTGGAGAGCGGCTGCAAATATAGATGAAGCTGGGTTCGCTCACAGGCAGCTCACCTCCTGCTGTGTGGCCAGGTTTCTAACAGGCCACAGACCAGTACTGGTCCTCAGCCTAGGGGGTGGAGACCCCTGTTTCAGAATATTAATTAACTCAGGATTGCCTCAGGGCAGTTCTTGTTCTAGAGGCAGGGAATGTGGCATTTAATAAACTCCTCTTAGTTCCTGCCCTCATGGGATTGGTGAGAAGGAGGTGGAACAATGCAATTTTTCTAAACTCTGATTGCACTTAGAATCCACCAAAAAGCTTTTATAAAATACAATGACTGAGTCCCACTTCCTTGGAGGACACTTGATCACTTGGCCTGGGGTGGAGCCAGGGTACAGCTGCATTTGAGAACCACTGGCCCAGTGAAATATTGCTGTGGTGCAGGCAGATGCTAAGCAGAATGTCATGTCATCTTCTTTATTTAGACTGTTTCCCAAAGTGTATATTTATGTGTTGAGGAGAAAAGAAATTTTTCTTATACCCTTCCAGGTTCTTCTGGCTGGTTTAAGAATTAAAGTCATACTAGACAGATTAACAGGAGAAAAAACAAATTTTAATTTTGAATGCAAGGATATCTCATAGATGTGGGACCTAAGAAGTAGCCAAAGCAGGACAAACAAACAGTAAATTTGTGAGGAATTGACAAGACAAAGAAACTTAGGCTTGGTCACTTAATTAGTGTAATCTAAGCAGAGTTTATTTACATAGTTTTCTCAGCCTGGACGTCCATCTCTCTGGTGATAAGGATGTCTCTTTACCCCCTGGTGTATAGAGGGTACCTTTTATATGGGAGATTTATTTCTTGCTTTCAGGAGAGACAGAGAAGGGTTAGAGTGTCCTTTTTTGTACTGGCTGTTTTTCAAGTAGCTTTAATTCAAGATAATCAATATGCAAAATGGTATACTTTGGGGCAGTTTGCCCTATACCCCATGACTTATCTATAACAATATGTTAGGTGAGTTTAGGTAGTTTAGAAATAAATATTTTTTCCTCCATATAGTTAAGTATTTTTTACGTGTACTTTAAAAATAGTATGTGTACTTCAAAAAAAAAAAACTGGCATGACAAATAAGCAAATTTATAGATATTTTTGCTCTGAACAATACTATGAAAGTTTCCTTTAAAATAAATGAACTAAGTTAACAAGTGAGTCAGTTTAAATCAAAATATTAAATAAACACCAGTATGGTTACAATGAGGATATTGCAAAAAATCATGATGTTAGTATGAGAATGACCAAAAATTAGGAAACACTGATTTAAACACAATGAGAAAATCAGAGCATGTCACTGACCACCTAAATTATCCTTGATAGTGGCTCCCATGCATATATCACCTGCAAGGTGAGAAAGAAGTGAAGTTTACTCTATTCAGTTCCCTAAATGACCACTTTACTGGTGACCAACCACTTCACTGAATGGCCCAGTTGCTAAAAGCCAATTAATTGCATGATCACCTGATCAATTCATCAAATTAACGCTGAGAGACAAATATCTTAAACCGAGTCTTCTGGTGTTTTGGTTTGGGAAGCAGAAGCAAGTGTATGAGAAAGAACTGGGATAGGACATAAGTCCTCAAAAATAGAGAAGAGAGAAAGTTTCCCTGAAGTAAAACACTGTCTCACATTATCACTGGAGAAGTATTCTAGTATCTGAAATTGGAAACGCACTTGAGCTTCGCATTCAGCTGAGCTGGACCTAGAAATTCATGGCGAGATGACGACTGCTGTGACACTGAGGAGGAGCTAAGATTAAAAAATAAAAACTCTCAGTAATGTAACAGTCGATCGCAGCGAATTGGTTTTTGCTGAAACGGCTTTTGGTGATTTGCCGCTTGACAAACTGGCTTTCCAAAAAACAGATTTGCTTTAGAATAATTGCTGCCTCCCTTATGGCAAGCTGGAATATCTATATCTATATCTATATCTATATCTATATCTATATCTATATATATATAGATATAGATATATAGATACATATAGATATATATAGATACATATAGATATATATAGATTGATTGATTGATTGATTTATCTATAAATATATATATATATATATATATATATATATATATATATATTTGTATGTGACTCTTTCTACCTTTTCTAGAATGCTAACTCCTGGAAGTGTGTGTGTCACAATTTTGTATTTCCTGTAACACCTGACTTGTGTTAGCTGGCTAAACAAGAACAAGCCCTGTTAAGTATCTTTCTCACATTGCAATTTAGGGCACTCAATCTCAAATTTAAATATCAATTGAGTCCAGCCAATTCAAATACCTACCCATGAATGAGAATGATAAATACAAGACCTAATCAATCTATTTATGAATAGGAGGTAAATTTTTATAGGATTTAAATAAATAATTAATTGAAAAAGACTAATTCATACTATACATCATGAATATATACATTTAATTTTAGAGTTTAATTAATAATTTAAGTCAGCAATTTTTAACATGCGGTGAGAATTCTAATACCAATTTATATTCTTATTTTCCCAAACAAGCCTTGACTTGACTTGACGACTTCCTTCGTTGATGGGCCTAGTAGAATTGTTTCTGTTTTTGTCCAGTCAGAATTCTTATTTTATATCAAGCTTCCAGCTTTCACTCTTCTATTTATATATCTCCTGTATGATTCTACTATCAGAGTGTTTTGTATCGAGGTTGTCACTCTCATATATTAAAGGTAGAAAATAAGTCTCTTGTATTATAAACGTTCAAAGTGCTGGTTTTAGATATATTCTCCACCAGCTATATTTAAAGGGCTTGCTTTCCTCCAAGGATCCCTGTTAAATGCTGGCCACATAATGGGAATGTCTCCTCTCTTTTCCATATGACCTTGCGTTTCTCCCTCTGATTCAAAGTTCTGTATTCTGTCTTATTATGGCAATAAAAAAAATTTGAAACTGAGCAATTTCAAGCAGGAAGAGTAATTTCCTGATCTCATCTGTTCTTAGCCAATTAACACCATAACACTTAAGATCAGACATCATTAAGTGCTCTACCTGACAGCAGAACTTCAAGGTTTTATTGTTTAACCATTTCATAGTCCCTGTTATATGGGTGCGCCTTATAGTGTGTTTGTGGCACATAATTAATGTGCACAGAGCATTTTTTAATATAAAAACTTTGTTAGTGAATTTACTTGAATACAAATGCCATATTTGTTTCTAAAAATTTGATCCCTCTAAGCGAGGCATTTCATGTTTTAACCTAGCCAATCAGGTACAGCCAGAATAGAACCGCTGTGGACATAGAAAACTAGCAGCAGGAGATACCCAAATACCCATGATTTTTTTAAAGAGGATAGGGTTATATCCCCTATTCCAAATTTTTTCCTGAAATTCTGCAATGAGAGGCATTTTAATCATTACTTTGAATTTGAAAACTAAGTTATTTCTGTAAAGGGTTATATTATGCTTCTAAAGATTAAAATCTGAACTGGGTCTAGTAAACTGATACCCTGAAGCAAGACAGTTTTCTTGTAGATGAGGTAGAGTAGGAAAACATAGCGTGGTGTCTTGTATGATGGGATAAGGGAGCAGGGACTAAGAAGCCAATGCACGTGGAGGGAAAGAACTATAAACGAGCATTGTCTCGTTCCTAGCACTGTGAATGGCTGCCTAACCCTAGACAGTTGCTTTTTTTCAATAGCAATAAAGCCTACAGAGAATCTCTGTGTCTATGCTAGAATTGACACTAGAACTTTCTGCAATGATAGAGATATTTTCTATCTTCTCTATCCAATATGGTAGCCACTAGTCATTTAAGCATTTAAGCTGGGGCTAGTGCAACTGAGGAACTGAATTTTTTTAAATGTTTAAATATAAATAACCGCTTGTGGCTAGTGGCTACTGTATTAGACAGTGCATATCTAGACCACATTCCTTTTGAGATCTCTGCTATATGTTGCCAAGAGCAAACAAAACTCTGATTGTTTAGATTCCTTCTTCTTTATCTTCTTTATTGAAAGAATATTTCCAAATGAGATGTACAACATTAATATTACTACCATTACTTCTTTCATATACATTTGACCCTTGAATAACACAGGTTAGAACTGCATGGGTCCACTTAGATGTGCACTTTTTCAATAAGTACTGTAAATGTATTTTCTCTTATGATCTTCTTAATAATGTATATATTTTTTTCTCTAGCTTACTTTAAAAACACCATATGTAATACATATAGCATATAAAATATGTGTTAAACAAATACTTATGTTATGGGTAAGGCTTCCAGTCAACAACATGTTATTAGTAGTTAAGTTTTTGGGGAGTCAAAAACTATCCACAAAGTTTTGATTACACAGAGGTCGGTGTTTCTCATCTTTATGCTGCTCAGGGGTCAACTACAGCGAGTATCTACTAAATACTGAGTACATTTATTATTATTTTAACTCCAATAACAAAATTTCAAGACAAACATTAATTTTTCTAACAGATGAAGAAACAGGTTCAGAGAGGTCATGACGATAGTAAAGGACAGTGATGGAACTTATACCTAGATCTGTCTGATTTTGAAGTCTATATTCTTTCCACTATATTGTACCCAGCATACCGAACACATAAAAATGTTTTAAAATTATATCTATGTCTGTTTTTCTAGATCAAGCCATACCTTTATTCATTTTATTACCATGAATAATACAATTTTTTTTTCAATCCATCATTGTCTGTATCTATTTTCCTATTTGATACAGCCAAAAAGAGTAACTATTGTCTACAGAAATGGTTCTCTTAGGAAACATAAATGAAATAATGAAAGGCATGGACAAATTTATAACTAATAGAGCCATAAATGGCTTCTAGCGCTCTGAGATATAGTTACTTTTAAAGCTTGTTAGGTGGGACAGTTGCATATTTCCACTGCAGGCCACCTAAGATAACTGGATGGACTGACACTGGTACATTTCAGTTGAATCCTAAGTTCTTGCAACAGGCCATTAACAAATTAAGGAATCAGAATTCAACATAGAGCTCAATTGTAAGTGAACAACATATTACTTCAGGGAAGGTCTCAAGCTTCATCTATCAATATCATTATGCAAAAACGGTAACTGTTTGAAAATGTAAGACTTATGAAAGTCAAACATAAACAAAAGTATACAAATAAATTCATGAGAAGTAAGATTAATTTCAGGGAAGACAGAAAAGCTTGATACATTTGACAACACAATTCTAAAGAAAACCCCAATTAACAAATTTTCAAATGTTCTTTTAGCTTTCAAATTCGTCTTCTTGAACCAGAATTTAGATGGCAGTAAAATGAGCCAAAGTGGAAAAAGAAGAGACTAACTATCCAGTTAGAGCCACAGTGTCAAGAGAAAGCCAGGTTTCTGAACAAGCAAGTAAGGCAAGAGTCAGCTATTTTAGGAACAAAAGGTACTCAGAAATGTGAGCTTAAAGGGAAGTCTTAAAACTAAGAGTTAGTCCTCAAGAGTGTACCAGAAGATATTCAACGTCAAAGCCCATGGTAACTGGCAAATTAAGATTGGGTCAGATATTCATAAAAAGCCCAAGTGGGTGGGCCGTTGCCATTGACAAGGCAAGGGTTGCTGCAAGTAAGGAGAAAATGAAGTCAGCAACAGAAAAATCCAGCCCCTGGGGGAGACCACAGTACCACCGTGTGAGAGAAAAAATGAAGTCTCTGAGGATGATATATGCTATGTTCTGAATACTCAAATGTTGAAATCTTAACCACCCTCCACCATGTGACGGTATTGCAGGTAGGGTCTTCGGGAGGCGCTAGGCCATGAGGGTGAGGCTCTCATGAATGGCCTTGGTGTTCTTATAAAAGAGACCTCACGGAGCTCCGTAGCCCCTTCCACCGTGTGAGGACACGGAAGAAGGTGCTGGTTATGAAGCAGGTACCTGGATCTTCAATGGTACCTGGATCTTGGACTTTCTAGTCTCAGAACTGTGAGAAATAAATTTCAGTTGTTTATAAGCTGCCTAGTCTGTGGAATTTTATTATAACACAACTCGAACAGACTAAGACAGTAGAGGAGCCTAGCTATTTAAAGAAGCCAATTGTAAGTCCTGAATATACAGCTGAGGGTGAACTAAATGTGACTGATTCATAGCTGAGCAAGAGAGCTGTTTCTTTAGACTCAGAGACAATGAGACTTGGCTGGTATGGGTGAGGAGTTGGATCAAGAGAAAACTCAGTTCAGTCTTTAAAGATCACTAGTGAGACCGCTTGATATGTAATCTTATTGCAAAGGGACAGTGGCCCTAGAAATCAACAGTAAGAACATCTTTTTTTGTGCGTCTGGCTGAAAAAAGGTAGGGCCCTTACTTGCCCATGAATAGCAAGGAATGGGGCAGTGGTGGCTCAGCTGGCAGCAAGGAGGACAGTGACCTAATTCTACTTTCCATCTCTCTACCTAAAAGCACAATTGGGTTAACCAGTGATGTTCACCCTGGTCAGTGTAGGGACACCCTTAGAAACATAGGTGTTTCCCGATGGCAACAGCAGATGATCCTTTTTTCATTTTAGTGTCTTCTTTCTTCCCCCTGAAAACCAAATGCCATAGTGTTTTAGGTACTGTCAATTTGCCCCCAGGAAAATTGCAGAATGTTCACTCTGTATTCGCCCCAGGATGGAGAGGACTGTGAGTACGAAAGGCCACTCTTCCTATAGCGCATGATAAAATATCACCATTCATCTCTGCCAATGAAGGGCATGCTTTGGACAACTCACACGACACGACTCGATGCTCTTCCATGGCATCCAATTAGTCCCTTTCAATTTGTATTTATTGTGTACCCATCCGCATGTGTGAAATTTATAGAAGTTGCACTTAAGCATTTAGTTTGTTTTGTTTGTTTGAAAGGACCTGGCTGTTGAGAGGAGTCAAAGATGGGGAGTAAATGGGTGAGTGAGAGACACCTTGGGGCTGGTTGTCCAAAAGTCAACAATAAATTCTGCTTTGCCCATTCTCATCTCATTTTCCCATCATCTTGCATACGTTTGAGTCTCCC
Organism: Eonycteris spelaea; assembly: GCA_003508835.1. Classification (NCBI taxonomy): domain Eukaryota; kingdom Metazoa; phylum Chordata; class Mammalia; order Chiroptera; family Pteropodidae; genus Eonycteris; species Eonycteris spelaea. The sequence continues at coordinate 4,034,182 of PUFA01000043.1, read as the reverse complement.
TCATAGCTGTTGTAACTCATCACGTTTTAGTTTCTTTTTGAAACTATTAATTGGGTTAGAGTTACTGAAAACTGTAGTACTTGACAACGAATTAATCTCATAATTATCATAGAAAAGCATTAAAACCAGCAAAACATTTTAAGGATATGACTGGAGAAGTTAATGGATATTTTCTGTAATAAAGAATGAAATTTATATCCTGTTTAGGTGCATAATATGCCCAGGGGTGGCAAAAGTGCTATTAAACAGTGATAAGGAACATTGCAAGGACTTTTCCAGAGTCATACAATTTTAAAGATTATGTTCTTAGATGCAAATAAATCTAACAATTAAAATAATATTTTCTAAGATCTAATTTAAAAAGAGCTAGCTCCTGAAAGTCTCTTACTTTTCCTTTGTTTAGAATTAATTTGAACATTTGTTTTGTATTATCTTTGATGAGATTTGAAAAAAGCAGGTCTGGATCATGGGCTCAGGGTGACCTGCCTTTACTTAAATACGCATTTGGGGCGGGGGTGGGGTGGGGGTGGGGTGGGTCAATCGATACATGATTTTAAAAAGTTATCAAAAATAACAAGGGTAATTGAAACTTCTAGAATAAAAAAAATTATAAAAGAAGCTTGTTTTTATAAATGGTATTTTCTTATATAACCCCCTGGAAGACACCCAGTTCTCACTTCTTTCTAAAAGCTCTTATGAGTCAATTTGTCATTTGGTATTTTGTAGAGTTCACAATAAATTGGAAGAAGTGAATTCTCCTACTACACTTCAATGGTAAACTAAATTTACACAATTTTATATTTTAGTTCTTTAAGGGAAACTATTTTATCTCTTTCTTTGCCTTGCCCAACCTGTTCCCAAGATCTAGAACAGTTTCTTATGTGTACTAGTGCCCAATAAGTATTTGTAGAACTAAATTGCTTTTTGGAAATTTTTCCTTCTTTTGGATTTGGAACTAAAAAATATGAAGCTAGAAAGTCTTGCCAGTGCTCCCCCACTGCATCAAGCCCCCAAGCATCTGCTCCACCTCTTCCTGACTCCCCCTCCTCTTTCCTTCCCAGCTCTTCCATCCTCCTCTTTCTCCCCACCCCTTCTTCTGTGTCTTCTGTTTCCTTCCCTTCCATAGAGATTCTAACCGAGAAATCTATACTCTCAAAAATAAAAGCCAACAGGAAAATAACATGCCAATTTATTAACAGCTGGGCAAGAAGTGAATAATCTCAACGCAAGCAGATTTGTAGAATAAGGTTTAATTTAAGTAAGGAAGGCTTCTTCTCGTTTCCCTGTCCCTGCGTTTAAGATTATCAAAGAGTCCAATCAGCATCCAAAACACATGAAGAAGGATATAAGATGGTCTTACTACAAAACAGCAGTCCTCATCAAGGTCCTTAGCTGGAACTACGAGCCAACCACATGGACACAGGAAACAACAGTAGAGCCACTCAGATGGGCTCGTCCTTTAATACAGACATTCTAATGATAGGTAAAAAAGTAGCCCAGGGAAAGTCTCACGTTTTCTCCAACCAGGAAACTTTTGGTTCTACTTGGACAGGAGGACTGGGGGTGGGCAGGAGGAGGGAAGTGCTTGCTTCCCTATTGGACAGAGGTAAGAAGTGGGAAGTGGGAAGCGGGAAGCAGGGACTGAAGGTTCCCAGACAAGGAAGCTAAGGCACAGAACTGGGAAGTGATTTCAGATTCTATTCCATCTCTGTTCTCCAGAGGAAATCAAGCCATAGAGCTGGGATTTTGTCCTGGGCCCAATGCAATAGACGAATTTCACCACTAGCCTTCTGCTTGACTCCCACCTAGCTTCAACCTCTTTGTTTTTTCTCCCTCTACTCACCGAGCTGCCACCAAATTAGACTCCTTTTAAGTTCCTTAAATAGCCTAAGTACTTTTCTGTTTCCATGTCTGATTACTTTATCCCCTCCCATCACTGTGTCATGAGCTTATATATCCTTCAAGACCCAGCTCAGATACCTCTATCATAAGACAGTTTGCAATTGCCCCAACCGGAAACAGTCAAGCCCTCATTAGTGTGCCCAAAGTGCATCTTCTAGAGCAAGGATCTAGGTCTGAGTCTGAAATCTTGCTAGGCAGCTTTTTGTCTTTGACCTTGAGCAAGTTACTTACCTCTTTCTGTTACTCGGTTTCCTCACATATCATGTAGGAAGTTGTCATGTTATAGTCATTAGAATCAAGTAAATTTATAATATGACAGACACACAGTAAGTCAGTCACTAAAATAGAAACCCACTATTACTGCTGGTAGCCATTTTTTAACATCGATTACCAAATACAGTGAATAATATTTATTCGTGGACCAGAATTATCCCCTCCCACTAGATAATGCACTTGCTGCAGTAGCAACGATACTTGCCCCTTTTTGTATCCCTTCCATTGCCATCTCAGTATCTTGCACAATGCACAGAAACGGTATACGTTTAATTGAAAAAAATGGACCTTAATGTGCCAGAATACACTCGACTCTCTATATCAGTCCATATCATAATCAATCATTCATTGCAACTCACCTAAACAGGGCACCATATAAATCAACTAATCACTATTGTAGAACACTATATGTATTAATTTATTCAAAATAGCAGAAGATCTAACTTTATATTTTTGTATTATCAAATGTATTTTAGAAACAGTGCTTCATTTGAATAAAGTATTATATAACCTATTATTTATCCTTCCTTTTGCTTAGCCATTGCCAGTTCAGATCTGCCAATTTTTTTTCCTTCTGGTTAAGAATTTTCTTTAGATTTAATCTGATTTTTCTATTATAGAACTCTCATTTCTGGATAACTTAATAGACTCAACAAATGAATGGAGTTTGTTGAAATGTTATTCATAACTGAGGTAGGTCGTATCCTATGTCTTTCTACTTTACCAGGGAAAATTTATGCCACATCCGGTTTGGAATTGCGTCTGAACACCTCTGAAGAGCAGACAGACCCCTTTTGTAAGTGCCTATTAGTTTCAACCACATGCCATGTAAGCTCAGTCTGGAAAAAATAAAATTGAAAAACTTGTGAGTATAGGAAGTTTGTATCCCATTAACTCACCATTTTTAAAGGCTTCTTTCAGATCTGGAAGCAAACAACAGGGCTTCTTTGTTCCAGGGTGCACTTCTAAAAGAGCAGTTCCAACCCCAACAGGCCAAGAGGCACACAGTTAGCCCTGGGAGAACCTGCCCAAGGCCTAAAGATAGTCCCCAGGACCCCTCCGCTGGCTAAAGTGTTGACAGGCTCTGGAGCAGAAAACCAGGCTGTAACAGGAATATATAGATCAGATAGTCAGAAATCAACCTGCTCAATTTCTCAGACCGTCCTCCACTTCATCCAAGTACAAATTCTCTTTATTAAACCTTCCTCGGAAAGTATGTTCTTCCTTCCCTCCACCTGGAAAAAAAGAAGAGCTTTAAGCCAATCGGAGTCATCCCCCTTCCCTCTCAGTTCCAGGTTCCCCTGGATCCCAGGGGTGGGGTAGGAAGGGCAGCAGTTGGCAGCACCTTTCCCCTCCCCTCCTCTCTTCCCCTCACCTCATGCACTGTTGTGTCTTCTGGGGCCTCGCCAGGAAATGGAAAGTATCATTTACTTACTAAGGATATGGGAACCCTGCAGTCCATGGATCTTTTCCATTTTACTTTCTTCTGAAAAGCCTATAAATTTCTGAAAACATATATAGTATAAGCCTATTCTGATGCGTTTTAGGGACTTCAGTGCTTCAGGGCACAAAATATTAATGCTAGATAATCGAGCTCTGAGTTTATACATTTAAAAGTTAATGAGAGATCAGTTACATCACAATAAAGCTGGGGGTTAAGGGGAAGCAGAGACATACAGAAAGAGACACAAAGAGAGAAAAACAGAGGTGGGAGGGGGATTCTAGCGCTCTAATACTGATTTCCTTTTTTTTTTTTTTTTTTCTGCAATAATAAAACCCTTGAGGTTTTACCCGAGGTACCTGACCACATGGAATAGAGACTTTCTTTCTCAAATTCCCCAGCAGCTAATGAAGGCCATGTAACTAGCTTGTGCGATGTAAGAGGAAGCTCTAGAAGTGCTTTGCAGAGCATGAACCTAAAGTCCCTGGGTAAGCCCAGTCTTCCAGCCATTCCTCAAACCTGCTGCCTGGACCACTGACTTGATGCCAAAAGCAACATTCCAGGGAAGACAGTAAACTATATGGAAGGAACTTCACACAATGCAGCCACAATACCATTCCTGGAGTGTCTACCTCCGGACTATTACGTGAGAAAGAAATACATTCCCACCTTGTTTATGCCACTGTTAATTTGAGTTTCTATTTTATTTCATGTAGCCAACCATACTTTAAGCAGAGCTGGATTTTATGTAGCTAATGAAGCATAAGCTTCAGAAACCCTCACTTGCCTGAGACTACTTTAAAGTGTAAGGAGGAAACTTAGCACTGTGTTCTCATGGCCATTTCGTATTCTTTTCTTTAAAGGGGTCCCCCAAATTACATAGGCCCCACAACCTTGAATCCACCCCTTATCCTCAGTAATTCAATGAACCTCTTCACGTGTGCCTTTTCTGGTGGGCCAACCCTATACATAGCACAGGAAATAGTTCAAAGTTTTCTCTTGATTAGGTAAACTTCAGTATACTTGGTGAGAGTCAGGAAAATCACAGCCCAATATATTTCAAGGTATATCCTTGGATTCCTAATGACTGTGAAAAGAAAAAAGTTTCATGATCAAATAATTTGAGGAAATACAATATTAGCTAAGACATTTTTGCCTATGTTTTTAATTGTAATATCTCTCAGGGGATTTACTATGCAAATGTATTTAGAAAATCTCCCAGAGAAAGAGAATGTTGTGTTTCCTACACTTATTGGACTACCTCCTTTTAAAGGAGTAAGTCATGGGCTGCTTATGTGGAGCATAATTTGGAAATACTAAACAGATCTCAGCAGGAAATATTTGTAGACCATTTCTTAGGGCAAAGTACATGTTTTATTTTTATAACGTTAGTGTTACAAGGTGCTTTTTCTTCATTGTATTTTTTAAGTTGCTCTCAATTGTATATTGTTTTTGAATAAATAAAAATAAATTATTTATAATGTGCATTTTTTTATATATATATGGAAGCTTATAAAACATGAGAATGGAGGGAGATTGAGATGTTTAAGAAAGGATACTTGGTAGTTTAAATGTTGAGAAAAGGGTACATTACAGGAGGAATACTGATCATAGGGTTCTCTTTTAATGACTTGACCAAACAAGGCAGTCTTCCAAACACTTGTTCTATTTCTACTTACACTCATTACTTCACTTAAACGCCTGTTAACTATGACCTCCTAGAATTTCCTGTACAATATTCTACAGTTTAAAATGTGGTTGGTTGATTGGTTTCCTTAACATTTCCAAACATCCTGTATCATTTAATGATTATGTGGAGCGTGATTTTGTCCTCAGCACTCTAAGCAAACAGAGCGCAAACACTTTGTATAGTCAAGAAAAACTTTAGACAGGGCAGAATGCTTTTATGATCCAGTACCTAAAATAAGACAAAGCCTGGGAGGGTAGAATCACTGTTCCTGAAAGATCTCACACCCCCTGATCAGAATAGAATATTCTAGCAAGGAGACTATAGTGCTCTAATGCGTTTGTTTAAACAACCTGACCTTGTTTATGGCTTGATAGCTCACTGTGGTTTTACCATGTTCTCTGGAACATCAATAGAAATTGCATCCCTGATTCATCCTTGGTGGTTTCTATCACCTTCCCTAAACTTTAATTTAATATCTTACTTTTTTTCTCTAGAGCAGAACAGGTCCTTTTAACAAAGTATTTTTCTCTCTCTGTGAAGGATGTTCCGGGTAAGGGCAGGCTATGCTTCCCTTTCATCCAGAGACCCAGTGATAAGCAGTTCCTCATCTTTATGTTTTCCAATAATTTGACTTAAAATCAGCTCATTTCTTTGAAAGGAGGGGATGTCACATAACTTTCTCTGTTAGAGGGCATGTACAGTGAAACCAATCACTCCCTAAGTGATTTGTAAATGCAAACTTTCTTATGAAGAATAACATCCCTACATAGAAGCCTTAAAGGCACAGCTCAGTGCAATTTTACATGGTGAACTCATTTGTGGGGCCACAACTAAAAAGAGAAATGAGATTTTTACCAGTATTCCAGAACCCTCTCTAAAGTCACCTCCCGTCACTTTCCACCCTAGGAAAGAACCATTTTTTTTTATTTCCATTACCATAGATTAAGTTGACCTTTTAAAACAACTTATGCAAATGAAGTCAGGCAGTGTATACTCTTTTGTGCCTGAGTTAACATTCTGTTTGCTGAGGCTGCTGAAACAGTGATTTATTCATTTTTATTACTGACTCATACTCTGTGGTATGAAAATGCAACAATTTATTTTTCCATTTTATCTTGGATGAACTTTTGGGTTGTTTTTAATATTTGACTATTAAGAACACTGCTGCAATAAAAATCGCTGTGCATGTCTTTTAGAGAACACATGTACATATTTCTGTGGAAATATATCAAGGAGTGTAATTCTGCATCATAAATAGTAGTGCTGGAGCAAGCTTATAAGAGAGCACTGTTAAATCTTAAGGAAATTTGCAATCTAGTTGTTAAACATAGCCATTATTAAAAGGTAAGTTATACAAACTTACAATTAAATTAATTACTTAAAAGCAATAATAATAAATACTCAAAATCCTCTTTTCCTAATTTTTTTTTTACTACATTTAGTCCTTAGGCATGTTCTCAAAATTATTTGCATTTATTTTATATGTATGGTAGAAATATAATATAACGGTGTGCTATTTATTATTCGTCTCTTCTCAACGTCACATTTGAAGGCATCATGTTGGTAGCATTACATTGGTTTGGCTGGTAGTAAATACACCATGGAAACTGGAAATCACAAAAAATCAGGATTTGATTTAGTGTTTTGTTGATTATTGAGACTTAAGAAAGATTAGAAAATATTAATAATGTAGGTTAGGCATATATGTGTATTGCATTTGTAGTCATTACATTGTAAATAAAAAAATTGAGAAGATTTTTTCAAATATTTGAAAACTATTATCCAGTCAGCAAAGAATTGCTCACAGGTGAGTAAAATTCCAAAATATGTCTTCTTGGTTTCACTTTTGTCTTACTTATTAACATAAACAAAATATCTATCAACATTCGTGTTGGAACTCCACTTGGAGAGTATTAAATGTTTATCAGCAAACCAGTGGTCAGAAAGTATAATTATGTTTAGGTTTAGTAGAAGAGAGGCCAGTCTTCCAATTTCTACTCTCATCAGCAGTATGTATCTGAGAGCTTCAGTTGCTCCTCATGTACACTAATATTTTATTGCAACTACTTTTTCCCCTTTAATTTTAGTCATTATGGTTCATCTGTAGTGATATCAATGTGTAGTGGTAACACATTGCTATTTTTACTAGTATTTCCCTAATAAATAATGATGTTGTATGTCTACTAAACATTTGAATATTCCCTTTGGGAAGTGTCTGTTTTTTATATCTTTTGGGCATTTTCTTATTGGGTTTTTCTTATTGCTTTGTTGGAGTTCTTTTAAAAAATATATTCTTTGTTAGATATGTGTCTTATATTTGATGCCTTATATATTCTTCTATGTATCTTTGTCACATATTCATCTGTCCATTTGTAGTTCCTTCTCTTAATGGTGTCTTTTAGATCTTAATTTTAGTGTGGTCCCATTTATCAATCTTTCTCTTTATGATTCTCATGTGCCATTGAAAAAATATATACTTGTGTATCCTAAGGTCATGGAGATAGCCTCCTATACTACCTTCTGAAAGCTTTATTATTCTTTCATATTTAAATCTTTGATTCCTCTAGAATTGATTTTTTATATGGTATGAGAGAAGGTCAAAATTATTTCTTTTCCGTCTGGTAAGCAAAATGAACCATAATGTAAGCAAATACCATCTGAGTTTTCCATATGAATATTCACATACCAGTTGTTGAAAAGACCATCTTACCCTATTGCATTGTAGAGTAATCGTTGTCATAAATCATACTGTACATGCACGTGTTTCTTTCTGGGCTTCTTTCTGTTCCATGGACCAAGATCACATGTTTAAAATAAGTCTTGATATAAGATAGTATAAATCCTCTAACTTTGTTCATCCTCAGGATTGTCTTGGTTATTCTCGGTTTTTTGTAGTTTTATAAAAATTTACAATCAGCTATTTCTCAACTTGAGGGTGAGAGCAAAGGGAAATGAGTGTCATATAATGTAATTAGCTGGCGGGGGTGGGGAGAGAGAGAGAGAGTGAGAGAGAGAGTCTCTTCCTGATTTTGATAATGCATTAAGTTTGTGAACTGTATGACTTGGCAGCAAATAATAGAAAACTCCAAAACAACTGTTTTAAATGATAAAGAACTTTGTTGTCTTACTTAATAAGAATCTGTTCAAGGGACCATGACTCCTTTCGCGGTAAATGTGTATTGCATCTGTAGTCATTACACAGTGTGATCAATATTCTGGATCCACTTCTGTACGATTCTGATCACTATGTGTTTTGGTTTTATCTTCAGGCTTGTGAGAGATAACGTAGTTCCAGGTAACATGCCCATAAACAATAATATCCAAAGGAAGCAGCACTGTTTTTGTTTGTTTCTTTGTTTTGTTTTGTTTTGTTTTTCTCAAGGTAAGAAGTTTGCATACTAGACTTCCACTCTTGCCATATTGGCCAAAGTTATATCCCCTGTCTTTACTGAGAACTGAGAACACTATAATTGATTTTGGTAAAACCTCAGACTGGACATATTCCCAATTAAATACATGATCTTGCAGAAGTGGATGTCCACCTGAACAACAAAGATAGCTATAAGGGAAGCACCTAACTATTTCTGCTACAGACAGATTGTTCCTTTGCTTGCTCAACATCAAAACACACTCTACTTCTATCTACACTTCCAAATATAATCACGCCTGTGTAAATTCCAATATTGCTTTCTCAAAAGCAAACAACACAATATCTCTTTCAGTTAATATGTCCAACTCCAAATCTAGTCTTTCTTGGATATCATAAAGTCTTATCAGGTTCAGATAGAGCTTGTCATAATCCGGCAGCCTAAGTAGAGATTCAGTGGTATGGAAATTACTGAAGAAGTTGAATGATCTCTGGCTATTTTTGTTAAATATTGGGATTTCTCCAGCAGAACAATTCCCTTAAAAATGTCATAGAAATATATTTGATTTGTTTCTTATATATTTCATGAGCTAAAGACCATATCCAGAGCATGTGTCTGTATAATCTTTGAATCTGAGTATTCATGCTCCATATCCATGATCCTCTGTGCCTTACTTATTCCCTTGGTCTTCAGTCAATGGCCTCTGCTTGATTTCATTACAATAATAATGGCCTTGTGTGTGCAAAGCACCAACCACAATGCAGAATTTCCCTACACTTTTGTCTCTTTCCTTGGCTAGAGAATGGTCAATAGGAAGTTTTGGCAGTATGTGGCAGAAAGGTTTTTCTTTTTCCCCAATTTTATCTCTCTAAGTCTACATCCTCTTTCTCTGCTTTCAAATGGTCATCTTCAGGCTAAGTTCGTTTCTTTATTGCAGGACTCTGTGAAAGCTACAAAAGTAGACTAGTCTCAAGAGTATCCTGAATCAGTCCTGCTAGTTTTTTTAATATGGCACTCTGTCTTGTCTGTGCCTCAAAGGTATGATAAGGGGTAGTTAGACTAAATGTTTTAGAACTGCAAAGCAAGAGTCATCTAACCAAAATAATAAAGCCTAACTGCTCCACTTAACTGATTTCACATATTAGGGTCTGTTTTTCAAAGAATCCCATTTCTTGTGTTATTTTATGATTTGACCACGTCCATAACAGCCAACAAGGAAAACCAACTCTCTCATGTTTAAACAGAAAAGGAATATGGGAAGGGATTTTGAGTAAGCACAGAATCTCTGTGTGAGCTAGTGAGCCATAAAACTAAACTTAGAGGCCTTAGGCAGAGACAAGAGACAAAATCTTGCTTCAGAACAGGTCTGGTGCTGATAGCAATCTCATTGACAAGCATAGATGCAGCATGAGAGATGGTTGACACCGTGGGACTGTACACCAAATGTCTCTGCTAGCCTTGCAGCTAACATTGACCCAAGAAATTTGACTGACAATGTCGTGGAGCCACAGTGCATGTGGTCTTGTCTCTCAGAGTTCCAAAAGGGTGCACTATAAAAGCCCCTTCTATTTTGGCTATCCTTTCTCCTTCTCTATGCCACACTGGCCAGGAGAGAAAGGTTAAAAGAAAGACATAATCTCCCCCTTTTCCTTCCCTCTGTCTCCTTTCCCCTCTCAGAGTTCACTTGGTTTAGAAAAAGTTGGCTTTCCCTTCATAGTCCTCTTTAATTTCCACATTTTCACATTTTCCTTCAGATATTGGTCTAACAATCAGCTGTCACATGGCAGGGTGTTCTTTCTAAACCTTGGAAACAATGCTATGATCTGAGTTAGCCAGGAAGGAACCAGGGAGTAACCTAGGAACGAGTCATTTCAAATGACAGAAAAACACAATGGTTAATATCTTCAAAATGTTATTCCCCAATATTCAGCATAGATTTGCTAATTCCACAGAATATTCTTTAGAAAATGGACAACTAAGTGACTTTTAGTTCTTGTGTTGAATGGCTCCAGGCACAGCTGATGCAGCTAACACAACCAGTATGACTGGAGAGTTGATATGTATTAATTCCAATTAGTTATTAGTATAACAGTAACTGCGAAAAGCAGCAAAATGAATCAATAATATAAATCCAGCACACATAGATTATCTTAGAAATTGCACATGTAACAATTCTAATACATTTTTCTGGTTTGAGCATTGGAGAGCAGAGTTAGTGACCAAAAAGTGTCATTTCAGGTGGAGAATTCTCTTTAGGTTTAAATTCATGGGTGGAAGAGGATGACCATGGAGCAGAGCTGAGGAAGATCCTTCTAGGAAGCTCCCCAAATGATGCCTGACATTGCCCAAGGGATGAAGGAGGGTACAGACTCAGGTGGTGATTGGGAGATGCTGGGGCATAGCAGGTGTTTGTCTGATTGACACACCTCACTGTGTAGTAGTCCCTCAGGTTGTTTGGGGAAGCTTGACTGACACCTGCTCCTTATCCATGACCACCCTAAAGCACTGGAAAGAGAACTGTGGGAAGGGAATCTACCTGGGACCTCTTTACAGCCAAAGCCTAACTAAACACTAAGCAAGTAACCATGCGAGTCTCCCTCTGGCTGGTTGCCAATGGCAACCTGCCATTCAGAGGAGCTGTGTCACCCCTTGGCAGACCCTCCTGCTTGCTCCTTCCTGAGGCAGATCTAGCCTCAGCCAGAGCCCTTTTTATTCTGGGCAGCCCCAAAGCATGCTTAGCCTGTTGGTAACTTCCATTTGCATTTCTTTTTTTCTCCTTCCTTTTCTTCCTCTTTCTAGTCTGTTACACGCTGCTTAGTAGCTGAGCTCAAACCTGTGCAGGCTACTGGTTTGCCACGCAGGACCTGCAGCTCCACTTGCAAGCCTCGCTGCTAGGCTTTTTGTGTTCTGGATGTTACTGTCTTCATTTCCTAGAAGGACCAAAGTCCTATGACTCCTCCTACCCTCTACCTCTGGAATATCTTTGTAGTTTAGTTATCCCTTTTCAAATCTGAGCAGCAAATCTCACTGCTGTTAGCTAGACATTTTGGAGTATTCTTTGTCTCAATTTGATATTAGCATTGACATAAAATTCCTTAATCCACCAGTGTAGCTAGGCATCATTGCACTCTTGAACACATTTCTCTAACTTTCCAAGGCATGAACAATCAATGATTATGAAAATGTCATTATAGCTGTTTAATTTATGCTTATATATAAGATATTTTATGACTCCAGTTAAAAAATGATATCAATACAGAACAAGAATTTTATCACACAATAGATCCTTCTAATCTTGAGAGTCAATGCTTCCCTATTTTACCAGTTAGCACAGAAAAACTGAAAATCAGAGCCTGGAATTGGCCAAAATACCAACTGGGCCTTGAGAGAACTGAGCTGGTCTGTTGATCTGACCCCATGATTTTGACCAACAGGTGTTAGTTGTGTCATGCTTTGATCTCATACCAGCAGCTCTGCAGGGGACTTGGTAAAGAGAAGAAAAGAAAGGAGAGAAGGTCAAGCCCTAGCTCAAAGCCACACGCTTACTCATCCCATTTCCTGTACATTTGCCTCTGAATCATAGAATGATAAGGATCAGGTACTAGAGAATTTGGTAAATGGGAAGAGCTGTTTACATATGTCTGATGACCTAGTCAGTAAAATGAGGTATCCAGAAAAAACAATCTTTGAGGTTCCAGTCAGTCCAAATTATTAGCTCAGCTTATCTTCATTGTGTCACATATTCGAATTCTGCTTATGATATTTTTAGATGCATCAGTGTTTGATAAGGCAAAAGTGAGAACACTGGTTTAATTTTACATATGCAGAAAGTGAACCCTAAAGGGATGAACTGACCTGATTTAGGGCAAAAGTGAGTTAGTAGAAGAGTTAACTGGCTCTAGAAACCTGAGTTCTCAACTCACAGACAAGTCCTCTTTCTATGTCTGGTGGCTATTTTTATTATTCATGATATCACCAGATACTACTTACTGGTAGGCTTTTTTATTTTATTGCTTATTCTGTTTATTGTAATGTAACCAATGGAGCTTAACACTTTGACTTGTAATTGATGTTGGATTATAAATTAATTTTGGATTACAGGGATAGAACCTAGGTTGGAGCAAGGGGCAGTGAAAAAGGCACATTTATTGAATGAGGGAGAGATGACCTCAATAATGATTAGGACAAGGGACTCAAATAGTATCCACTTTTCTCTCTATTTATTGCCTCTGCTTTTCTCTGCATGCTGGCTCAATCGTCTCCCACTCCAGCTCTATTTTCTCCAAGTTGCAGCAAACATGGGTGGTAGCACTTAAGGTCACTTTTTTTTAGCTCAACAACTCAGAGAGAAAAGAGAATCTCTTTCATAGCTCTTCTCGAAATGAATCTTTCAGTGGAAAAATCTCTCATTGCCTTGATCTTAGACACAGAGCCACTTCTCCCACACAAATCATATTGACAGGGAAGAGATATTATGATTGGCCACACTGAGAAAGATGTTTACAGGTAGACAAACCATTAAGGCCAAAAAGTAAGGCAGCTATTGTATAAACCATACGCATAGAAGAGTACTCCCCTAAAGGCAGGTGGATACCATAGTCAAGGCATTTTTATCAAGAAGTCCTCAATATCAGAATATAGATTATTAGAATTACAAGATTGCATAAGGAAGCAAAAATCAGCTTAACAGAAGTCCTCATGAATAAACTGTACACTTAGGTTTATTGTCTCCGATTTTCTTTATGATGTTGCAAATAACTGAAAACACAAAGCAACCTAAAATAAATTAATTGCAAAGTGAAGTCACAAGCTGTGCAAAAGATGCCTTGATAAAAGAGATCTTGGAAAACTGCTTGAATCATACACAAATCCATTAATAATGAAAATTTGACAGAGTAAGTTCACAATTAAAGAAGAGAAAGTCAATGATGACACAATATAATTTCAAAATAAAATGGCCTATGGAAAACCGACAAAGTCCTAGAATTTTTAAATGAAACTATCCTCTTTATTATCACATTGCACGAATGGGCATAATCTGCAAATGATATAACTAGGCAACCCACATTTTTTCAGAAAAGCAGTGTCCCAAAAAACTATAATGAACACATTTATTCTCTGTTCATTCAAAGAATTAATACATAGATACAATGAAAACCGAAATTTTGTCATATGTAAGATAAAATAACCTATATTATTGTTCTCTGGTTATTTTTCAATGTTAAATTTTAAGAAAAGAAATGTAAAACGATTTACTTTAAAATTTCAGGCTTCCTTTTACATTGATTCCCTGAGATTGATGTTTTCCCATTAGCAGCATTCCAAACTAGCTGGTCTTGAGTTGCTGTTTCCTAGAGCCTCTCTTGGTAGGCTAAATGATTGTGAAATGTGGTTAGGGTATTTTAAAGTATTTGTTTCTCTCCTTCTCTAAATAATTGTGCCATTTCAGCTTATCCTGCAATGGCTTCTTGGAGAGTTCTTCCTAACACACAATCTTCGTACATTTCTAGTCTGATAAGTTCAATTTCATTAATTTCAGTTAAATTGATTATTGAATTGTTTCAAAGCACATAGATCAGTGTTTACGCATCTTTTTTTCGATGATACATTTTGACTGATTGTGTGACCTTGAGAAAGTCATGCAACCAATCCAAGGCTTTCAACTAACAACTCTTCAGGGCAGTTGATTAATAGTAAATGATGCAGTCTGTGTGATGCCTGGCACACCGTAGACAATCAGGCCTTTGTTTTCCCGATTATTGATAAGGATGGTGCATGCATGACAACAATAAAACTGCTCAAGGAGCTTTGGCAAACTCAGGTCTCATGGTCATAAATGGTATTAAATACAAGAGAAAAAAATTGGAAGCTCTCCAAGTAACTGACAATACAATGTAACATAATGGAAAACAATTGCCAAGTGAAATCACAAATCATACAAAAAAGTACCCCGACAAAAGTGATCTTGGGAAACTGCTCAAAGAATACATAAATCTATTGATAACGTTTGTTAGGCCAGAATAAAATATGCTATATGTGTTTCTCAAAGGAAGAAGCATGGGAGTTTGATCACAGAAATGTATGTCAATGGTACTCTAAAAAAAATTGCCATTTCACTGCTTCAGTACTTATTATTACTTCTAGTTGACCCAAACCTACCATGAGTATTTGCTCCATAAATCAATTTTCCAAGGACCTGATAGTCTCTGGATTAATCATACTCTACAAGCTTTGAACAGAATATAAAGAGCTAAAAACAACCATAAGGCTTTATGGATCTGCAAAGCTGACATCAATAGCTGACATCAATGCTTTCTAGGTCCCCTCTTAATTTTTTTTTTGAGATAAAATTCCCATAACATATTTTAAGCATTTTAAAGTACATGATCCAGTGTTGTTGTTGTTGTTGTTTTCAGTATGTTCATACCGTACAACATCATCACTATCTAATTCCAGAATATCTTTATTACCCTCCAAAGATATCTCTCTTTTAAAGTGAACAAACTTCTGAAGGGCACCACATAAAATTCAGCACTATTTAAACATTTTCTGATTTTTGTGTAATTCTAAGGGCAATACAAACTTTAATGAGTAGAGGAAAGGGGTCCCTTGAAACGGAAAGAGAAATATCGAAACAAGTATCAATAATCTGTTGTTTTGGGTAGTTATGGTGGCCTGCCTGCAAGATAGCCTCCAATGACTTCTGCTTCCTAGTAGTCATAACCTATGACTCCCCTCCCATATCATGTCAGGATTGATCTGTGCAACCATTGGAATACTGCAGAAGTGATGCCATGTTACTTCTGAGGCTAGGTTATAAAAGACATTGTGGTTTTGCCTTGCTCTCTCAGATCTTTCCCGCCGAGGGGAAGCCAGCTGCTATGTCCTGAAGTTGCTCAAGCAGCCTGTAGAGTAGCTCATGTATCAAGGAACAAAGGCCTCTGGCCAGCAGCCCTAGGAGGCAGCCATCTTGGAAGCAGATTGTCCAGCCCCTTCAAGCCTTCAGAAGGCTGCGGACCTGGCCAATACCTTGGTTAGAACCTTCTGAGAAACGGAGAGCCAGAACCACCCAGCTAAGCCCTTCCTGGATTCCCAAGCCTTAGAAATGATGTGTAATAATAAAGTTTTATGGTTCTACGATGCTAACTTTTGAGATAATTGTTACCTCAAAATAGTAGTATTAAGGTAGTGATTCAGCAAAGCTACCAGAACAGGAAAAGGAAGTACCTACACCACACAGAGTAAAACACCTGAATCTCATAGACATGCAATCAATGCATAAACCCTTTAACAGGCACTAAGTCTGAGCGGGTGACTGAAACTTCTACATAGTCCTCTTGCCACCAGGATGCTCTGTTGCAATCTCTTTTCCCAGTCAAGGAATTCTTGTTCAATTAAAACCTACCTCATACAGAAATCAACACAGAGACCTACATGGAGTGAATTTCTCTGCGGCCCATCTATGCCTAAAGATGGATGACTTTGATCCTCAATCTCCATAGGAGTGTAAGAGAAGGTTAAGATTAGTACTTACCAAAAGGAGCTTCCAATTTTCTATGTTTTCACTGGATTTTTCTAAAAGAGGTAAAATAAACAAAACAATTTAAATTAAATGCAAATAAAATAGTGAACCAATTTAAAATAAGTAGGAAGGATCAAGGAAGAGAGAGTTTGAAAATATAAATTTAGGTATTAAAACCTTCATCATTTTAGTTTTCTAGAAAAGGACTAATTTCTACTTCCCTGCTTAAAAATTTACTCAGACCTTCCATTCTTTCAGTTGCTTAAACCACTCTGCAGTGTTTTCTCTTGGCACCAAAATATGTTTATATAATTCAAACCTCCAGTCTGTTCAGATCTTGTTGAAACTTGTTATGTTTTGCTAACTCTTTTAGTAAAGTAAATGCATTTTTAGGGTTTGAGCTACAGACTTAATCCACAAATTGACTAGATGTTTGCCTGATACTATCAATTTCTGTCACTTTGTCAACAAGTCATTGGACATGGAGTAATTTTTTTTTTTTTTTTTGCAGGAGTGTAACAAAAAATGTGTCTAACAATCCTACGTCCTGGTTTTCTTGGATCTACAGTGGCCCTTCCATGGCAATTTTGAGAATAAGTCAATTGCTATTCAATTACTAACATCAGCAGTTGGGAGCCAGAGGAGCTCATCTCTTGCTTCATCAAATACAAATATCACACAAATGCATTTTTTTAAATTGGCCATGAAGGTCAGACTTTGGATTGATAGGCCCACTGGTTTTTAATACAGGTAAATATGTAATCAAGACAGTGTTCTAGGGCCCTCAGAATCAGATATTCAGACAAGGCGACGACGTCTTCAAACCTGACTCCTTTCTGCAGCCGTTTCCTTTGTTTCTGTTGGCCTTTGAGCTGTCCCTTCTTGGTGAGTTTGCTTATTAATTAAAAAAATATTTTGTTGCTTACATTTTAAACTATTTCAATGATAAAGACAAGCCCAGAAACAATATAACAGATTTGTGTATGCAATATCAAGATTGAACAAATTTAAAATTTAGATTCTGTTTTTGGAGAAAGAATATGTTCTTGACAAAGTCTAAGGCTCTAGCCCATGGTGGACAGACCTCAGGGTTATATCTAATAACCTACAACCTTGTATAGTCCCCTTCCCTTGAGTACAGAACCTGTGAGTTGTTTCTAATTAATAGAATGTGGCAAAGATGATGGAATGTCACTCTCTTGATTAAATTACATTATATAGCAAAGGTTATGGGATTTTATATATGTAATTACAGTTCTTAATCAGTTGAGTTTAAGTTTACTAAAAGGGAGATAATCCAGTTTGACCTAATCTAATCAGGGAACCCCTTCAGAGAGGAACTAGAGATCAGAGACTCATAACAAAGATTCTCCTTGAAGGCTTTGATAAAACAAGCTGCCATGAATTCTACAGCTGCAAGACAATAAATTCTGCCAACAACCTGAGGGAGCTTTGAAGAGAATTCTTTTCTAGTAGAGCTTCTGAATGAGAATACAGTCTGATTGGCAGTTGGTTTCAGCCATGTGAGACCCTGATCGGGGAACCCAGGTAAGCCATGGCTGGATTCTAACCTGCAGAAACTATGGGAGAATAAATGGATGCTAGTTGAAGCTTTTAAGTTTGTGGTAATTTGTTATTCAGAGATGGAAAACTAATACAAGCCTTAAGCTCATTCCTCTATCTTCTTTCTTAGAGGTGACCATATGAAACGATGTTCAGCCTTATAAGAATGAAGGGAAATACAAATTAAAACAACGAGATGCCCTTTCACACCCTTCGAATTGACAGAAATTAAAAGGCCTGAAGACTGTAAATGTTGGGGCAATAAGGGGTTACATATACTGAAAATGGAAACGAAAATTGGTACCGCCATTTCATAGAGAAATTTTATAATGCCTATGTGACCCAAAAATTCACTGTGTTTTTATACTTTAACTACATATATTCTACATAGGTTTTATTATATATTATCCATAAACAATATTCGGTGTTATTGTGTGTTTAAAATATTATATAAATAGCACACTTTTGCAACTTGTTTTTTTTTATTTGATATTATGTTATCAAGATTCATCTATTTTTGATACATACAGATTATTCTTTTTAACTCAGTAAATATTGTTACATTACAATACCACAATTTACTCATTCTCCAAACTATACTAGGATGAACACAGCTGTATTCATCTTGAGCACAATTTCTCTAGAGCGTATACTTAGAAATAAAATTGCTAGGTCATATAGGCATTATAAAATTTCCCTCCAAAATGACTACACCAATTTTCATTCTCACTTCTAGTATGTGAAACTTCCTAGTACCCCAACATTTGGGGTGGTCAAGCATTTTAATGTTTGTTAATTTAATGAGTGTGAAGTGGCATCTCATTGCTTTAATTTGTATTTCCTTTCATTCTAGTAAAGCTAAGCATTACTTTTTATGTTTTTGGTCATTCTGTCTGCTTTTTTGCCCAATTGCCTGTATATGTCCTTTCCCATTCTCCTCCAGGGTAGTTATTATTTTCTTTGCTTTCTTGTAAGACATGTGTATATATTCACCAGTTATATGCATATGCATCCCTTTCAAAAATATATTTATGGTGAACCTTGATTTTCTTAACTTCAAAATATAATTATACCAGTAACTCACAGATAAATGAGATAATATACATGAAAGTTCCTGCTCCAGTGCCAGGTACAATTTAGGTGTTTGGTAAATGTGAATTTCATCCATCTCCCATTAGATCTAATAATAGGTCAATGGCTGAGATAATGGCTCTGGAGTTGGATGCGGTCTTACTGAAAACCCAGTGTTAACTTCTTGGTAACCCTGTGATCTTAGACCACACTGCTTTGAGCTCTCTGAGCCTCTGTTTGCTCATTCGTAAAATAGGGATTATAATGCTGCTCTACAGAGCTTTGTGAGGAAGAAAGCTCTAGCTTGCATAATACCTGTCACATAGTGAGCCCTCAAAACAATGGTAGCTGCTATTATCATTATCATTATTGTTAGAGAAGATGAGAGTTGAATAGGAACAATGAACATGAACTGGAATGTGATAAAGCCTCTCTATGGAAGATGTACTAGCTAACTGCTATCAGAGTGCAGAGGTGAAGGAGAGCTTAATTATGCCTAGCCAAGGGTTGATTAGTGTGAGGAAGGCTTCACAGTGGAAATATCATTTAAATGTAGCTTGGAAGAAGGGGAGGTGGGATAGAAATAGTTAAAACTAAAGGAGAAGGAAAAATTTGCAGATAAAACAAAAAAAATGGGGATATTAAGCAAAACAAATGAACAAAACTCCTAGTATTCTAGCTGTGAGAAAGAGTGTAATAATGTGAAAGGGCGTTGCAGGCAAGTTGGAAAGGAACATTCAGGTCACGCCATGGAAGCTTTTGGGTGGCGTAAGACTTCGAAGTCAGATAGTGATAAAAGAACATTTATCTGTGAAGATATTAAAGTACATTTTGCACTAAATTGTATCCCATATCCTTAAAAGAACCCTCTCCGTGTAACTGTGAAGTGCTTTTGGGTATGGAATAGCATTTGTTACACAGGACTCAGTGAACAAATTGTTCAGCGGTAGGAGTGGGGAGGACTGGGGACTGTGCGTGGGGCTGATGTAAAAGACCCCAACAGGTACGTTAAGGCAGACAGGCACTGTGTCAAGAGCACTATGGAATCTAGTGTGGAGATGTTTAATTATGCCATCCCATACTAGAGATCAATAATATGTTAATTTTTTCCCCTTAGAAGGGATTAGTTTCTAAACATGACCAGAAAAGGCAAAGAGGTACATAGCCTTCTCTCATTGGCATTCTTTATGGGTCCAGATAATAGTCTCAGTCACATTAACAAAAAAAACAAAAAACAAAAACAAAAACTTGGATTAAACATAAGTCTTTTGGAATGTTTTTTTTTTTTTAGACAGAATGTGCACACTTATTTTCCACTTAAATCATAGAATTTGGTTATATGAAAATATACTGGATTTATAAATATCTGTATTCCTTGTGCTTTCTCTAGATTTATGTTTTCCAATTTGCTATCACATGATCATTAACTTTACAAGATGGTATGGTCTTACTTGTATGAGGAATCTAAAATAATCAAACTCACAGAAGCTGAGGGTAGACTGGTAGTTCCCAAGTGCCAGTGGGGAGAGGGAAAGGGAGAGGTACTACAATGAAAAGGTACAAAGTTTCAAGTATATGAGATGCATAAATCTTAGTGATCTACAGCACAGCATAGAGCCTATAGTTAATGCTGTATAATAATAGTTAAAATTTCCTAAGAAGGTAGACGCTATGTTAAATTTTCTTATCATATATATGCACACAAAAAATAATAAAAGGATGAAAGAAATAATGTTTTAGAGGTGATGAGTATGTTTATGGCACAGATTGTGGTGATGATTTTACTGGTATATACTTATCTCCGAACTCATCAAGTTGTATACATTTAATATGTGCAGCTTTTTCTATGTCAACCATACCTCAAAAAGTGGTTTAAAATATGCTTTGGTCTATACTATTGTTTTAATTACAACTGAACATTTCAAAACCTATTTACTCTAAGAGAACTGACCTTTAAGAGGTCACCAGATATAGCTGCAAACCCTGTGCATCCAAATTGTGAATCTCAGGTTAGAATGTTCTTTTTTTTTTTTTTCTTCAGAAAGTTCTAGGCTTAAGCATGGTGAATGCTTTTTTTTGAACAGAAAATGATGAGCAATTCTGTTAGCAAAGCCAGACATGAATCATGTTACAAGTAATTTCCATCCCTTGAAAAATGGAGAGCATGACCAAAACTTACCACGTTGTTACCCTTCTTGGTCCCAAATGATTCTGCTGCTGTTAACATCCCAGTGGTCCTCTGATGGAGCTAAAATATTCTTTGAGACACCAGCAATGTTTCCTTGTTTTTCTACCAGGATTTCTGTAGCACCTGGCAAGAAGTAAATAAATGGCAGGTGTGCTCACCATTGTCTGTTTATTTTGGGGAATCATTTCTTAAGCACTTTTATCTTTCTTCTCATCTTGATGTAGTTGGTAGAAACCATGAAAAGCTTTTTGAAACAAAGTTATTGTAATAAAAGTTTATTTGTTTGGGACTTTAGAAACAAAATAATTGATCAGAACATATCATCCTCATTAAAGCCAGAAAAATAAAGAGAAGAGGTATGAGACTTAGGAGTTGATAGCTAGTTTTTAAATATTCACCTCCAAAGACGTTTTAGCTGGGTGTTCTTTTGTTAGAAAGTTATCTCTGTTTTATAAAAAGGAACATGGGTCTCCAAGAAGTTACTTGGCTTCTAACAGCACAGAGGTGATGGTGGTTCCAACAAGAGACATAAGTCTTATGACTCTTCTTCATCTATATTTGTTACTGTCAAACCATGATTCACAGACACTGGAAATGCCATCTTTCATCAGGAGATTTTTATTTTTGTTAATAAGTTAAGTGAAGCAATTTTTTATATTTCTATCAATTTGCTGTAATCTCCCCTAAGTAGCTGCTCCAGATGGCATATTAGAGACCGGAACACGGGTATTAAATGTTTTTAGGATATAGCCATCTCTAATAATACTTTCTTTTAGATAACATGGCCAACCATTTTCTTCCTAATACCATTTAATTAACCAAAGGAGCTGCCAGTAGGAAAATTCCTATATTCCCTTCAGAATTAGGGCTCTTTTGATATAGATTTCAGCAACTGCAAAGCTTCGGCTCACATTATACACAACCTACATTAGTGAGCAACTTGGCCTTGGGAGCTAATAAAACATATACAGTTTCATTTAAAAGTAAACACAAATTATGTTGCAAGTGCATTTAAAACTATTGCTTTGGCAAGGTAGCTTCATAAGCTGAATCTGCTACTTTATGATATAGTTCCAAGTGATACAAAAGAGACTTAGGACAAATAAGCCCAGACACTTTCCTCTCATGTTTTGCTTTGTGTGTAGTGCTTTTTTTCTTCCTTTGGTGCAAGTCCTAAAAATTCAATTAGACACAGAACTCTGTTTAACATCTACTCAGATGTGGCATAGAGGCTTGTTGCTATTGTCATCCCTTGGAAGTCATGGAAATGAAATGGCTGATATTGTTGGCCCACGATGGGCAGAATTGCAGAAAGTATCCTTAGATTAGCTTAAGCAAAATGTCCCCCAATACTTTGTTTTCATGAAATTCAACACTCTTAGCATCATAACCTTGAAAAAATGGAAAAGGAGCTTATTTACTGGGTATGATCAACAAAGAATGAAATGAAATGAACCACTGCTCTCTCTACCTCCCATCCTCGGCCATGGATGGCACAATCTCACTATTGGCAAGAGACTTGACAGATGGGAATTTAATAACCGTTCTTGGAGCATGACTTGGCTGTGTTCAGGCCCTGTTTTTAGTTTCTTGGATGCGTATTTTGGTGGAAGTCATTGGGACTGAGTTGGGTCTAAAAGCATCGTGTGAACAAGCAAGGTATGCATTGCAGCAGCATTAGTCTGTGACCAGGATAAAACCTTCTATAGACTTCCCCCAGCCTCCACTTTGTGGGGAGATGAAACGAAACAAATTTCAAACGTAGTTCAAACTTAGTCCAACATAAAAAGTAAAACTATCCATTTTGGATTTAATATTCTCATTTAGATAAAAACATCTCTCAGATCACTCCTTCTCTCCTTGCCTTCTCCCTAGGATGGGGTAATTGGTGTAGAAGATGGCAAGGGGTGGCCACACAGCCTCTTGAGTTCGGGGAGAAAGGGATATTCTGGTTTTGTGTTGAATCTAAAGTATGATCTGACATCTGCTGGCATCTAGAGTGATGCTGCTTGATGAACTGCTTCTAAACCTGCTGTTTGGGGCTGATAAACTCATGGGTCTTTCTTTTGGCAATGTGTCTAGGAAGCACCACAGGCTGGCTTAGCTTCTCCTCATTTTATATTGCCTGTTTTTCCTAGGCCTCTGTTTAATCCTCACATAGTCATCCTGCCAGATGATCTACGTTTAGTGTCTGCCGCAGGTTGCTTTGCCTTAACCTAGCATCCCCATGGCAAGTCCACTGGTCCTCAACACAGTCTGTCTCTTTGTCTCATGGAAACAGAGAGTAGCCTGGGAAGCTGTACTCCAGACCATTTCTCTGCCTAACTACATTGCACCTCCATGTTTATTTGGATGGACTGTTCTCTGTCTGGTATGTGGCTGCTTATGAGGCGTTCTTCTCCCTGAGATACAGGCAAGAGCAAGAAAAGAGTCATGCACTCAACTTACATAACAAATCTCAGAGAGAAGAATCAGGGAACACGTATCTGGCTATCACGCTCTCTTTTCTCTTTCTCTGACTCCCCGTGTCCTTTACATAATCATCTCAGGGCTGGGAAAAGGCAGGTTTCTCCCCTCCTCTCTCCATTTGCCCCTTACTCAAAACTGTAAGCTAAAGATAAATTAATTTAGCTAATCCTTGCTCGTGGCAAAAGCCTCACTTGAAAGGTCTTTGTTTTATTTCATCTAAGCCACATTTCAAATGCTTTTTAAAGCTCTAAATGTTTTGCTTCGTTTAAACTAAACCATAGTTTACATGACAGAAACTGAACATTATCTGTCATTTTGTTTTTGTTAGTTTTGTTTTGTGTTCCTTTTATAGAAATCTTAATCTCCCTCCCTCAGGCAGATGGGTACCTTGAGTGTCTTAGAACCAAAGCCATGTATTAGGAAGTCAAAAGTAAAACAAGTACATACATAATTGTCAAATTATTTCCCCCATTACATTTATGGTATCCCAAATATTCACAGGAACTTAGCAGAATAGGTATAACTTTTGATGTTATTCTCTAGATGAGGAAACTAAGCTTTAACTAAATAGATTTCAAACTGTGTCTAAATGGCTCAAAAGCCCAGCCTTTTTCCTGCGTACTGTGCTGCCTCTGTAGAAAAGTTGAAAGTTTAGTCATGGGTCAAGAGACAGGAGTGGAAGTCAGGAAGGAACCATATAAATGGCATCATACACCCTGACTAATAGTCAGAGGACAGAACAGAAACAAATATGGCTACTGTCACTACCGTGCTAGGAGATCTTGGGTACCTAACAGTTCAGGTACATACTGGGTCATTCAATTGGAGAAAAGATCCTGTACATCAAACTGATAGTTCAATAATAAAAACAGAATCAACGGATGGTTTCCTCAAGATGGAGCAGACTTTGAGGCATATTCTCTGAATTCTTGATGTCATCTGGGAAGCTCAGAAATCATTCCATAATCTTGTGGAGAGAGAAAGAGCAGATTCTGCTATTTTGACTTCCATATCTACCAAATTTCCTCTACTTGGGTGAAAGTCAGACCATTTGAATACAGAGAATTTAAAACTTAATGGGCTATTATCTTGATAGCTAAAAGCCTGCTTCATTTAACCTCATGAACACATTGCTGTGTTTTCAGTTGCAGAGTTTACCCAATGTAAATTTTATTTCCTCTTGTTTTCACTGATACTATAAAAAATGGCCACAAATGAACAAGTCTGCTGAAGGAAGAATGAGCTCCCACCAGCGGGGAGCAGGGGCAGGCCTTCCCTGTGTGGGCGTGTCTGCCCTGGGGGCGGTAGACCCTGGGGAGGGTGGGAAGGACATCCTTAGAGACAGGCGGTATGGTGTGGAGTGTCAGAGCGGGCTGGATGAGGAGGGTGACTCTGAAGGAGGGCGGCAGCCTGAGGAATCACAGCCCTAGAGGCATCAGGAGGGGGCCCATGGAAAGGCAAAGGCATCAGCCAAATCTTGGGGTGTCAGGGCCCAGATGTGAAGAAAGCATCCACATGGGAGAATGGATGGTGACAGCAAGCAGAGACTGTTTACCTGCTGGAGATTTAACTGAATAAGGAGATTTAGTTAGGGTAATGAGAGACAGATTACTCAGTGTTAGAGGGGAGGAGAAAACCATACGAACCCAGTCATATTAAATTTGAATTTGTTGTATCAGTGTGAACATATGGTGTTTCAATATGCAGAGAGGTAGATAAAGAAATGTAAGTAGATTTAAATGTACACACAGCCATTCATATATTGCCTAACTATCCACTGACCGGGTCTGAGTGAAGTGATGCCCCAATAATAGCGAGAAAACCTTCAGTGGTTCAGAAAAAGGGTCTTTGCACTGACAATGTTAATGTGAAAAAAATCTTTAAATAATATATTAGATAATAAATATATATGTAAATAATTAAAGCAAAAGATATTTCATGGAAGTTTAGACATGGACCCTGGCATATTTGTTTTTAAAGCTATCACAGATAATTAGACAAAACTGTCCAACTGTGTTCGTCTAATTTGAAGTAGAAAAAATGTAGCTAATGTGAAGCATTATGTCCAGTTCCTCTGACTTATTATTACTATTATTACCATTATTATCTTTAAATTTAAAGTGATTGTAAACATATGGAAAAGTAAGACTAGCACAAAGAAATTTCATATACCTTTGAACTTCACCTAGCTAGATTCAACATTTGTTAATATTTTTTGATATTGAATTTTCACCTCTCCTATTTTTTTCTGAACTATCTGATAAGTTGCAGACACTATGCCCCATTCTCCTTAACACTTCTTTCTCAGTCTCTCAAGAACAAGGACTTTCTTTTACCAACTATAGTACAGTGATCAAATTCAGGAAATGTAGCATTCATACAATATATACAGTTTGTATTTAATCTTGTCTATTATCCCTGTAATTTTCTTTATTTCCTAGTGCAGGGTCTAACCTGGGTTCATAGCACATTTAGTTGTCATGTCCCTTTCATCTGGAACAGCTCCTCAGATTTTCTTTGCCTTTCATGATATTGAGAGTTGTTTTGTAAACTCTCTCTTCATGTGCGGATGATGTTTTGCTGGATTCTTTTTCTTTTTCTCCTCCCCTTTTCTGTGCCAGTTTCCCATGTGTTATAGATATGTCTTCTTTTTCTGCTTTCTTAGAGTCCACCAAATTCCAGAAAGAGACACTGTTTTGATGGGTGATTATTCACAACATAATCTTCTTCTAATTTTTTTTTTACATTGCTGGATCGTATTACTTTAGTTTTTCATGAATCAATACTGAAGAATTTCAGTAATTTAAAATTATATAAGGACAAAAAATGGATTTGTTGAGAAAAACTAAATTCTCATTCATAATGAACTAGTTATCATTGACTAAATAATTAAGGATGACTCTATATAGTGAAATAGAAATTGTGAGCTTATAAACCATCATGTCTACGGCGTGAGTTTGGCATTAATTACCAATTACATCTTTCTAAATCATCTATAAAACTCTTGGCTCTGGGGAAATGACCATTTCTGTTGTGTGCAGGTCTTCCTTCATTGCACGGGCTTGATGTTGAGCTTTCAGGCTGGTTCCTTCCCTAATAATAGCACTGTTGTATTATATGGAGATTTGTGAGTACATGAAGTGAGAAGGTACAGAACTAATTGTAAGAGAAAGACGAAAGGACTTGAGAACAAAGGGGTTACACTGTGCTCGGTTTAAAAGAAGGTGGGTGGTACGGGATAGAAAGCATACATAGGATTACGCTAAATATAGAAGCAGACCCATATGAAACACACAGGAATATAATGTGCTACTTATGTAACAAAACATTCCCCTCACTTCACAGCATTATAACCCCTCAAGTTTCTCACGGTTACAGTATTTTTATCTCTGACAATATGGGTAACTGTTAGCTTATGAAATCTGAATGTGGTAATGTACGATTTAATAATACTTGGAACATGTGTCTAACTCAGACTGTTGCCCTAATCATATGCATATTTTTGTTAGTTTTTTGGATCAATTATATCATGTAGGAGCTAAGCACTATTAATATGCTATCCTTCTACTAAAACAAACCATCTTTTCCCAAAATGGAAAGGTTGTTCAAATGTTTAAGCTAACATTTAATGAGTTAATATTGAATTATATATATATATATATATATATATATATATTCTCCTAAAGATAATGGTATTTTGTTTTACTCTGTTTCAGATGCCAACGGAAGACTTAATAGAGAGCCGGTCCTGCTCCGCTTTAACTTCCGCGTCCGTGCTGCCACCTTGTGTTCTCTGAGTGCCTCCATCTTTCAGGCAAATGAGTCGGGATTTCCTTCTGCCGGCTGGACGTGACAAGGGGACATGTCTCTTCACTGCAACCTCTTCATGGCTGACTGTAGATGCCTCATCCTCTCAAACCCGGCTTTCCTATCCCTGCCATTGTTCTCAGCACTAGGCACAATGCCTGACATACAGTGCCTGACTATCATCAATACCTATTAAATGAGCGAATGATCTGTCACCCAGACCTGAAAGTGTGAAGCCATTTGTAATTCTCTCTTTGTTAATCACTAACTGGCCAAAGCCTTACCCCTGAGCTCAAATCTTTATAGCTTTATGTTTGGACTAGTTCTCACTTATATGTCTCTTGTTTCAACTGAAATCTCCTCTTCTCTGCTTTCTGCCAGTATCTCACTTTCCTTGAAGGCTGATAGCCCTTGCTTCCTGTACTTTAGAAACATAAATAGGGTAGTCATGTGGCTAAGGCTTTACAGTCAGTAGATATAGGTATGGATTCCAACTTTGTCGCTTACAAACTGGGTAAATTAGGTACATTAATCTCCTTACTCCCCAGTTTCTTCATCTGTAAAATAGGAGTAACGATCTCTTATTCCAGGTGTTTATCTAGAAGCTTATGAAGTGTGAGAGAGCAAGAATGCTATTTTTAGATTGCTTCCATTTGAATCATTGGTTCAGAACAGAAGAATGCATCTTGAGAGCATTGCGCTTTTGTTTAGAAAATATCTTGATGTGTTTTTTTGGGTCTGAAAGGCAAAGCTACTTTTCTCATTCCATCCCCCACAAGTCCAGATCATGGAAAAGGGTTGACTTCAAAGAGAACTGACTTGCTCTGCTTAGTAAAGTATTTGAAATCCAGATATCTATAGTCAGTTCAGGTAAAAGGGCCTAAGGATGAGGAACCTAGAATTTGGAGAGAAAGAGAAATAAGTGGAAGATGTCTGTGGAGAGAACAAGAGAAATTGAAAATATTCAATCTTAGGTTGTTTTCTGCTCTGTTCTGGACTTAATTCCCTTTATTTTTTTTCCCCTCTAACTTTCAGAAAAGTTTGCTGCTACAATACACGTCTGGGAGTGATGTTTTAGAGAATGAAGAGGAAGCAAAGAGTTTTATCATTGGGATAAAGAGGGCTGTAAGAGGATCAGCATTGGACAACTGGGAGAGGGCAATTGAAAATCAATCAGGGAGAAGGCACCTAGGGAGAAGAGGTAGGATGTAACCACTCTCAATTGGAAAGCCACCAAGATACTATAGAATGTGTCAGACTTTGCTCATTACGATGGATGGAGACGCAAGGCATTTTATCTCAATATTAAAGAAAACAGGCCTAGAGAAAGCTGATGGACCTGGGAGCTTCTGAGTTACAACTGAAAAGCATTTCACATGATGTCTAGGACAAAGTGAGTGCTCAAATAGTGAGTGGTAAGAGTGATAGCGAGGTCACTACCAAGCTATTTTCATTACCATTTATTCAGGAGTGAATATTCTATGTAAGTGTTCTGTGATACCCCATAACGTGTCAAAATGAATTTCTGGTTATCTCTAGTACATACCGGTATTCTATCTTCACATATGTTTCTCTTTATACAGTGAGATCAGGGGCCGTACCTAAGTCTTCTATATATGTCCCAAAGCTCCTAGTTTAGTATCTTATACAGAGTAAACTCATTTTTGCTTTTGTCATATATTTCTGTGGCAAGAAACAATATAGCAAGAGTCCAAAAAAAAAAAAAAAGGATCATGAAAAAGATAATGTTTTGTTACCATAATGTTAGTAAAGCAAAGAGGAGGACCTGAGGAAGACAAGTGCCAACAGCTGCCTGCATTAAATCAGAGACACGGTTATCATGTTTCTGGGGCAGGATTTCTCAGCCTCAGCACTATTGACATTTTGGACTGGATAATTCTTTGTTGTGGGGATGTCGTGAGTGTAGTAGGGTGCTCATCCTTGGCCTCTACTCACTAGATGCCAGGAACCTACCCCTACCCCGCCCCAACACTCCTCCCCCCTGCAGTGTGATAACCAAGCTTTGCCAAATATCCTCTAGGGGGCAGAATATCTCAGTTGAGAACCACTACTCTAGGGCGACCATTTAGAATGGAGTTCCTGAAATGCTAAGTGTGCACATCTTTAGCTTATAGTGCCAAGCTGTTATCTAAAGTTGTACCAATTTACACTTCTATCAGGTGATAAGGAGACCTCTTGCCCAACATCATCAGCAACATTTCATGTTAACTTAACATTACTTTTGGTAAGTCTTACTGCTTTCATTATTAGTTTAATTGCTGATTTCTAGTGGGGTTGAATCTTTCATGTTTATTGACCATTTGGGTTTCTTTCTCTGTGAACTTCTACTTATATATTTTGCTCAGTCTTATATTTAGTTATTTGACTTTTACTTATTTATAAATAGGACTTTCAAAAAATTTCTGAATACAAATTCATTCATTCAATAAGATTTGGTCGAGTATATACTATGGGCCCAAAACCTTTCTAGGTGCCAGGAAAATAGCAGTGAAGCAAACAGAAAAAGTATCTACCCTAATGTTTCTATAGGGAGAAACAAACCAGAAAGAAATAAGCAAGTAAACTGTATAGCATATTGGAAGGTATTAATTTCTACAAAGAACAATAATACAAGGGAGGGAAATAGGGCATGTCATGGTGGGAACATTGCAATTTTAAATAGAGTGGCCAGTTAAGACTTCATTGAGATGACATTTTCACAAAGCTAATAAAGGAGGTGATTTAAGACCTACATAATCTGATGTTGGTTATTAGATTGCACATAGCTTCTCCAAATGTATGACTCAGATTTTCACTTTTGAGCATCTTTTGACACCAGAAAGTTTAATTTAAAGTTTTATGGCTTGGACTACTGAGGTCTTAAATTCTTTTACACCCTGATGTTGTAGTTGTTCTCCTATGTTTTCTTATAAAAGTTTCACAGTTTTGCTTTTTCAACTATAAGTTTTCAATCTATCTTAAATTCGTTTTTGTGGCTCTTATATTGGAAATCTAATTTAATTTTCTTTATAAGGCTAACACCATTTATTCAATGCTTTATTCTTTCTCAATTTATATGCTTCCTCTGTTATTACAGACTCTAGTATGCTTTGGTTGTTTTAGAATGCTATTGGTTTTTCCGTATTTATTTTGTTTTTATCATCATTAGTGAACTCATAAATTCTAATAGATTCTCAGTATATTCACTTGCAATGGCTAAGTAGCCAAACAGTGTTTGATGATAAATTTGTTTCTTTCTTTTCAATCTTCTTTTTGTCTTATTTTTCTTCATTGTCTTATGTGATTATAGAGTAAAATGTTGACAAAAAGTAGAGATGGGCCTCTTGTCTTACCCCTAAATTTAGAGCAAATACTTTTAAAATTTCACCATCAAGCTGGATGTTTGTTGTGGGTTTTTCATAGTTATACTTGAACAAGTTAAGGCAGATTTCTCTATTTTTGACTCGCTAAAGGTTGTGTCATGAATGGATGTTGAAGTTTAGCATAATAATTTTTCCTGAATCTATTAGTTTTCTCCATATTCATTAATGTGAAGAATTTTATATTTTCTAAAGTTACGCTATCCTACTTTCCAGAAGAAACTTTTGCGTGGTTCCGATGGGTTTTTGACATACCGTGGTGGATATTTTATTTGCATCTTTTACAAAAGTGAAATTATCCAATGATTTTCTTGTCTTTAATGTTCTTTTCTAGTTTGGCTATGGAGCACTTGAAATGTGGCTAGTGAACTGAGGAACTGAAGTTAAAAGTTTGTTGTATTTTAGTGAATTTAAATTTAAGTTTAAATAGCTCCATATGGCTAGTGGCTTCTATGTTGGAGGCTGCAGTTCTGGATTCATTGTATTACCTTTCTCTCTCATTCCTTCCCTTCCTGAATAAGTCAGTCCTAAAGATATTAGATGCCGCTGAGCATGGCAGGTCCCG
Source organism: Eonycteris spelaea (assembly GCA_003508835.1). Classification (NCBI taxonomy): domain Eukaryota; kingdom Metazoa; phylum Chordata; class Mammalia; order Chiroptera; family Pteropodidae; genus Eonycteris; species Eonycteris spelaea. The sequence continues at coordinate 4,002,943 of PUFA01000043.1, read as the reverse complement.
GCAGGTTGGGGAGGGGAGGGTCACAGTCTGCTAAGTTATGGCACGCTGCCTGGATATTTGATTATATTAAGAAATCCTTGTTAAAAAAATTTTACATGCAATTATGATATTGTAGTTATGTGTTTCTATTTTAAGAGTAATTATCTTCAGATAAACATAATGAGATATTTGTGGTTGAAATGGTATGATGTCAGTAATTTTCTTCAAAATACTCCAGTGGTAGGTGGGAGGGAGCAGTGAGGAGATGAAGGTGAATCAGGGCTGGCCAAGAGTGGATAACTACTGAAGTTTGGTGATAAGTGCTTGAAGGTGTGTTATAGTAGCCTTTCTATTTTCATATGTGTTTGAAATGTTTTATAATAAAGTCTTTGTAAAAGAATCTATTAATTATTTAAATCTGAAGAGAGAAAAATAGTATCTTTGACCAAAACCCACATAAAATATGTATTTAAATCCCTAGATTTCCTTCTAAATGCTGCTTTAGCTGCATCATATTTGTTTTTATATGTGATGTTTTTATTGGTAATACAATCTCAATATTTTCTCATTGTCTATATAAAATTTGCTTTGACCTGTGAATTGTCTAGATACGTGCTTAAAATGTCTAAATATTGTTTGGGGAGTTATCATTTTACTTCTTTTAATTCTACAGCTTTGCGTTTAGACAACATAGGGTTTGTTATTTATTTTTTGTATTCTTTTGAGATTTGCCTTTTGGCCTAGGATATGGTCAGTTTTTGTAAATATTTCAAATGTAATTAAAAAAACGTTTATTCTCTTGTGTTCGGCTCTGTATAGGTTCACGAAATCAATCCCATCTTGTGTTTTATATATTCTACATCTTTACTCATTTTAATTCTGCTTGACTATCAAATAACACATACTAAAGAAGGTGTGTTAAATTAAAAATTATTGAGGTTTTTTTTTACAATTTCTTTTTGTAATTATGACAATATTTTCTTTATTGTTAGATTCACACAAGTTTAGAAATATTTCTCCCTAATAAATTGTTCCTTTCATAATTTGTAGTAAATATCTTCATCTCTAGTCTTGCTTCCTAAAATACACTTTGTATATATCTATAATTTTTCATTCCCTTAACTGCCATGTCTTGTAACCTCTCTTTAATACTTCCATACATGTTTCCTCTTTGATGCATTATAGATAATTTCCCCCATATTTATCTTCTAGTTTACTATTTTTTTTTATTGATTTTGTTTAATCTAACTTTCCATTAAAAAAAAAAACTTAAATGTCTGTGGTCTTTATTTCTGGAATTTCTATTTGATCATTTTTCATATATGCCTGTCCCGTTATCACAGGGTCTTGTTCTTAAGAGTCTTGATTCCTTTTTCATATTTTACTTATATTTAAAAGCCTTCCTTTACATTTTCTTTGAGAATGTTATTCCATTAAACTGAGTTATCCAAATTGTAAACTTACCCTGTGGCTGTGTTTTTTCTGTCGATTTTCTTTCACTCATTGTTTTCTATTTACGTTGACATTTTTTATCAGATCATCTTTGTCAGAGCTTGGTTGTCTTGAGACTCCTCTGGTGTGGGTTGTAGGAACATCATTTTAAGCAATGTTACATCTCCTCTCGCTAATGGCTTAAAATTTATGTTTTCCAAATGACTTAGCTGTTGCAATTTCAGATTACAAATTCAGGTGAGGTGCTGGTGTATGGCTTTTGATAGTTGGGGCTGAACTTTTTCCCTACAGATTTCCACTACTAAGATAAGCTTCCTAGTTGTCTCTCAGTACTGATTTGTGAATATTTCTCCTGGTCCAATTTAAGTGTCATGGCTCTTTAGAGGGTTACAACTCTCCTTGCATGGGCCCAGAGTCTTACTTATCACCTACACTCCTAAGCACTAAACTCGACTCCCTATGCTACATGGTCTGATGTCCCAGCAAAGCATAAGTATTAGGTTAATGTTCAGTCTTAATGTCTAGACCTGATTCTATCTCAGCTATATAGTTTTTTTAAAAAATATTTATTTAGATATCCACCCACTTGAATCTATGCATCATGAGTTAAGGACTTTGTTTTGTTCACTGACATACCCCAAAGCATGGATAAGTACCTGGCACAGAGCAGGAGCTCAGTAAATATTTGTCACAGAGTGAATGCATTTACCCCACTCTTCCATATATGTGTGTGTGTATTTTGGAGGGGAGGGACATTTCTACATGTTTATAGTGGGATCTTTTTTGTGCTGTTTAGTCTTCACTAAGAAGACATACTATCTGTAAAAATGGGGTGCATTCTACTACATCATTCACTGGATGACATTCAGGAAAAGACTGATTCTGTTAATTCCCAGTCCAGTTACCCAAACCCAGCCTTCATCTTTTACCCCTTAATCTCTCTTTTCTAACCCACTCTTTTTAGTGATAGCCCCTTCTCCCAAATCTACAACCAACACCCCACCACCTCCAGCTGCACCTGAAACCTGACTCTTGAGTCTTTAATCCCACAATCTACTATCCAGCTACAAATCCTACCCCACTCCCAAACAGAATATTCTACCAAGCACCCAGCTGAATCCAAGCATCACAAGGCCAGGGATTTAGTTTTGTACACTGCTATAGCCCAAAGTCCAGAGGAGTGGCTGGCAAAAAGGAGGAGCTCAGTAAATATGTATTGAATGAAAGAAAAAAGTATGAATTTAACCACTACTCACACTAAAATATCATATGGTATAAATACACAATACACAATTAAAAGCTTCAGCTTTAAAGTAAAACAAAAATAGCAGAAATATGAAGCCTTTGAAAACTTTTCAATATGTAACACTGAAAAGCTTTTAAATGTTTTTAAAAAGCTTTTCAATATGTGAAAACATTTAAAACCTTTTCAATATGTGAAAACATTTCAGTATAAAACAGCTTCCTGTATAAAACAAAATGACATACAAAAGCTAAAAACACAAAAATCTTCTGACATAAAGAAGCACAAAAATAGCAAAGAAAATTTTTGCTGTAAAATTTAGACATGACTTTACAAAATCCTACCCCCTGCCTCACTTTCCAATTAAAACAAACTAAATTTCAAAAGTAAAAGTGTTTTCTAATAGAAATCTTTCTTCACATTTCTGGATGTGAAGTAGGAAAAAAAATAGAGGACCATTTTAGAAACTTGATTTTGTTTAAAGTCCTCTAAACAAATAAACAAAGTTTTCAAATAAAAAAGCAACAAAAATAACATCTCAAAGCTCTAAGACAAAATTTTGCCAAATGCTTTTTAAAAACTTACCACACTTAGTTTCTAATTAAATAAGAAAAATATACAAATAAACAAACTAACTTTTTCGTTAAAGAGCCCTCTCCTACATTTTTTTTGAAACTTTCCCTCTTAAAGTTTTTTAAAAAACATTTTTTTTTTCCAGTGAAAAAAATCCTCTTAAAAAAACAACCTATCTTCTACTTGGTTGGAACCTCAATCGTTGAGGTGATGTTTGTGTCATTGATGATGATATTGAAGGGATATGCTCATGATGCACTCTCAGACTCCACATAGGACGCCCAGCACCTTCATAGTGTCTTTGCCACTGCATTGGCCACTCAAGAGAACTCACAAGCAAACTGCCACCAGCTTCATTTGAAGGTAATTTAAGAAGTAAACATGATGAAAAATTTTTAATATTTATATATAATGATCAACGTGATAAGAAACAGCAGTGCCACAATGAAATAACTGTCACCGCATTTTGAATTACTGTATACAAAGTTTACAGTGCTGCTGTTGTGAAAGTTTGGACACACTGAAACATTCTCTGGGCCCTTTAATTCCACCTCAAGTTCATTCAACTAAGTTAAGGCACCAGTGTATATATAGTATGGGGGCAGTCTCGTGCACAGTCTTGTTCAAAGTCATACATAGTTTATTTCTCTGTGGGGTCACACTCTGTGGCGCCTGGCAAGGCCTACCATTTTGGGGATTCATCTCCAACATGTTACAACACAAACCACCACATTTGGATCTTTAAGTGGACACATATTTAACATCATAACTCCATTTTCCCTGATCTCTAACTTTCTGATTACTGCTTGGGCCTTCTCCAGAGTCAAATAGTTCTTAGAATCACAAACAATTTAACAACAGTGGCATTGTGCAAACTGATAATTTTGAGTTAAAGAAAAAACATGTTCATCCACATCCTATTTTTGACCTTAAACAGCATGATAGTATTCAAGTCTCTTGGCATTTTTATCATTATGCAATAAAATGAAAACAGCTTTGGAGTAACATTTACCCAGTAGCAGTAAGACTTCCCATTCTCCCCATGATATGCCTTATAGTCACCCCTAACGGTTTTCTAAAAGTTCAATATCTATGCGAGATTAAAAGAGAGAGAGGAAGAGAGAGAGAGAGAGACAGAGAGAGACAGAGAGAGAGAGAGAGAGAGAGAGAGAGAGAGAGAGAGAGAGAAAGAGAGAGAGAGAGAGAGATTTTAAGAAAATGCCTCACATGTGGGGCCTGGCAAGTCTAAACTCTGTAGGGAAGGCTAGTAGGTTCTAAATTCAGGCAAGATTTGATGTTGTACTCTTGAGTCCACATTCTTCAGGGCAGCACAGTGAAACTCAGGGTTTTTATAGTGTGGTCTCGAGATGAATTCTTTCTATTTTGGAGAACCTCAGTCTCAGCTCTTAAAACCTTCAGCTGCTTGAAAGAAACCCACCCACATTGAGAAGGGCAATCTGCTTTATTCAAAATCTACAGATTTAAATGTTAATCACATCTAAAAATACCTTCACATAAACATCTATACTGGTGTTTGATTAAAAAAAAAAAAATTGGGAACCATAGCCTAGCCAAATTGACATATAAATTAACCGGCACAGAAGCTTTCACAATCGAAGACCTTATACTAAGCCATTCATTTTTTTTTTCCATTTGTAATGAGATTTTAGGATGTTACTTTTGTTCTTAAATGTTGAAGCTTTGGGGCTTATATATTTTTTAAATATTGGAAATAACATGGGAGGGTTTAAAGAAAATCATATGTAAATGAGATTTTTAAAGCCATTTGAAAAATTCTGTGAGGATTATGGGTGCTTTTTTCTCCTGCTTTTTATTCTTCTTCAAATACAAAAGGCATCTACTGTTGTGTACTTTGTCATGCTATGAGTATCTGAATGGTGGGTTGTTAATCAGAGTGAGTGCTAATTGTTTTGGCTGGAGGAAAGGGACTAAGATAGGGTTGGGTGGAATAGTCCGAAGATTTGGGGGAGGTTGGACATTGAGTGGGAAGATGAGAGAATAGGAGTGGTTTAAAACAGGGAGTTTAGTTGGTAGAATTAGAGATTGGTTGGCATATAGGATTGGAGAGCTGAAAGAACCTATTTGACAACTATAATGAGTCCTTGCTACTGGTGAAGTAGAAAATCTAATAATCTTTCCATTAAAACACCTAAGAATGCTGGCTAAGAGATAAGCTGTATTTTATTTGTTTATATTTTTTAATGTAGATCCAATTCAGAAGTGATGATAAAACTGAAAACAGTAAAAAAACTTGAGTGGTGATTCTCTGGCCACCCAGAAATGTGTTGTTTGTCTCAGTAACCTAATGGTCTGCTTCTCCTCAGTCCCCAGGGCATCTCTTTCATTACCTAAATAGACAGGAGATGAACGATGCCTTAGGCCTTAGTCAAATGGAAAGTTGGAACCAAGAGACCTACCTAAATTGAGAACTTTCAAAAGACTCCTCGCCCTACCGAAAGTAAGACTAAAAATAACTCCACTCCAGCAGCAAAAGATGACAAGGAGGCAGGTGTGCCACTGAAACAGGACCAGACACCCTGAGACAATATGATCTTGATTTATTGACAATCAATTGCCCCTTGTCTTGCCTCTTACGCAGAAAACCCAAACCAAAATACAATATTATTGATCTGCTATTACGGCTCCATATTCCTCCAATACGTAACTCTCATTATAATCAGAGTGGCATCCTCATTGCCTACTAAGCAGCCTAGACTAGAAAAACAGGTCAGAGGATGTGAGTGCCTGTTCAGGGTCGCAGCCCCAATCTCAGCGCATGATAAACAGGTTTGTACCTGGTTATCTCGTATTCTAGTTTAGATAGTCTTTCCTCCTTTGTGTGTTTGTGGATAGTGAACATGCCATTTCTTAGAAATACATGTGCTGTTGAGGAGATTTATATTCATTATCTTATTTAATCTTTACAATAATTTTGCAAAGTAGATATTATCAATTAGTTTTAGAAACAAGAACACTTAAATTCAAATAACATGGTTCAAAGCTAGAAAACAGTAAAGCGGGATTTAAATTTGAATCTGTCTAGCTTTAAAGCACTTGATTATTTTTCTGCTATGCTCTATTGCCTCTCATATATCTTATGCAAAATATAAAATTCAGCTCAAGCTTTCCCACATCCTTAACTAATGATGTACTGGAGCTGACTGGTCAGAGCCAATTATGAGCATCCCTTCCAACCCCACATAAATGACTTCACATATGTAACTTGGAATAAGTCACAGTGGAAGTATTTACACCATAAAAATTAGCAAACACCAATCAATGCTTTTTAGAAAGTTAATTGTGACACGCTTATTAGCATATCACTGTTTTCAAACTATATTGATCTCTCCTCTTTCTTAGTTTCTGGTTTGTACATTTTAGAATTAATTATATGATCTTTTAAACTTTATGTCAATAAATCTTATCCATGCAGATCACCTAGCAGGAGAGTTAGCAAACACTTCAATCTCTTAGGTCCAAGATGCTATAAAGTAGAATTGGATTTCAAGACTGAAAATAAGATGCATTATAAGGTGCTAAATCTACCAGCAGGGGGAGCCTAATTCTCAAACATATGCTCCCTTTTTCTTAGAATTTAGTTAACAGTCATCCACATGAAAAATACAAGACTCTGCTTTGATAAAATTTCTCAGAAACTCAAGTATTAGGAAAAAATACAGGTAAAGCCTATTTGAATAAAGTTATATTGGTGGAACAAGTATACATTACACATGCTATTGGAAATAAAAGTGAACCCTGTACTAACAATCTAGTAGAAACATCAAATGAAGCACTCAGAATTTTAAAAGGTCATGATGGTTTTTCCCAAAAGAAAATCAAAAGTACTATGCATTTTGAATTCTGTTATATGAGCCTATATATACTGCAGTTTTCAGAAAGCTTATTAAACTATTCAAGATCCTTAAAATCCTCCCAAACAATATATAAACATAATGCAACTACAAGCTAAAATTTGATTAAATTTTTAAAAACCTGACAAAATTATTCTAATTTTTACCTGAAAGAATAAAACAGCAGGATAGCATTTAAAACCTGAAAAATGAGAATAGCTTTTGCAGAGGGAACTTGAATTTTCAGATTTTGCATCATACTCTATAGCATAATAAACAGTGTGAAACGTGCCAAAACGTATAGATCAAAAGAACATGAACTGTATAAACCTGAGAATTTAAGGTTTGATTAAAGTGATATATCAAGTTGATGGGAAAATTGTCAATTATTCAATAAATAGTGCTGGGATAATAATTTTGAGACAAAATTACATATTTCTCAACATGTTCTGAAATAAAGTCCAGATGGACTAAAGATTAAATGCAGTATTTTATATATGTATGTATGTGCAATAGACTAAGTATAAAGTAGATATAAAGTATATGAAATGTTATATACACCTCCGGTTGTAGTCTACACATGGATATATGCATTTCCTGACGTAAACAACAAATGTATTTTATGTAAAGGGATTATATGCGATCAGCTTCATTTGTTCAGGGCTTCCATGTGAAGAAATAAAATCCTGCAAAGCCACTGTAAGCCTTAGCCCTCTCTCTCATCCTCCATCATTGTCCCTATTTCCCCTGGAGGGTGGTCTGGTCATTGACCACAGATGGGCGTCCTCCAGTGATGGGAAGGTGGCTGCTCGCAGTTCTGAGAATTGTTTTCTAAGAGGAAACAGAACTCTCCTCCAGCGTCAGTGGATAAAACCTCAGGAATTTCTTTTCTTTTCTTTTATAATTATATATAAACAATTGAACATTCACAGAAGTAGAGAGAAAATAGTGTAACTATCTCCAGTGTACCAATCATCCTGCTTCAACATGAATGATTTAGTTGAATCTACCCTCATCTTCTTGAATTATTTTGATTATTTTGATTTGAATGTAAGATTTTAAATTATTTCATCCATAATTGCTTCAGTATGTATGTTTGGAGGATAAAGACAACACTGTCGTCACACCTAAAACATTAATTCTAATTATATCTAGCCAGCATTTAAATTTCCCCAATTATAAACGTTTTGTTACTGTTTATTTGAAATCCAGACTCAAACAAATTCAAGGACTTATTCTAATCAGCTTGGTCTTAGTTATGTGTTCCTACCTATACTAGTCGCAGTGACGTGACTAGTGAGATATATAACACTCGGTCTCTGTTTCAATTTAGCAGTATTCAGACCATGCTGTCAGCTCTGATTTTCCACAAAAGTATTCTGTATTCTCTATCTTAGTTACTTGGTATAATTGTTCAGCTTAGCTTTGTTGTGAAAAGAAATATTGGTCTCTTGGTCCTCTTAACAGATGGCAGGCCACATGAGAATGCAGATTCATTATTTCTTTTGTGAAAAATCTGTCCGGAAAATTTCATGTGAAATTTTATGAAAGATTCCACCTCCAGAACAGAGAGCATGCATTCTTAAGGTGTTTTAAATACTTGATGTTGTTTTGTTTTCACTATTAGTAAATTTTAGATTCTGTAGTGGAAGTGGCCCTGGGCTCTAAAGTCAGACACTGGCTCAAAATCCCATACCATTTAAAGTCGGGAGTTCATGGCAATTACTTAAAAAATTTTTTTTGATTAAAGTACAGTTGACATACAACACTATGGTAGTTTCAAGTGTACAATATAGTAATTCAACATTTAATACCTTACAATATGATCACCACAATAAGTCTAACAACCATCTATCACCATACAAAGCCATCACAGTATTATTGACTATATTCTCTATGCTGCACATTGCATCCCTGTGACTAATTTATTTTATAACTGGAAGTTTGTATCTCTCATTCCCCTTCGCCTTTTCCACCCATCTCTCACCCACTTCCCCTCCAGCAACCATCAGTTTATTCTTTTTACCTATTAGTCTGTTTCTTTTTTGTTTTATTTATTTGTTTGTTTTGTTGTTGTTTTTTTAAATTCCAAATATGAGTGAAATCATACAGTATTTGTCTTTCTTTCTTTGACTTAATTCATTTAGAATAATACCCTCTGGGTCCACCTGTGTGGTCCCAAATGGCAAAATTTCCTTCTTTTTTATGGTGAATAATATTCCATTATATATGTATGTACCACATCTTATTTTCATCTATTGATGGACACCTAGGTTGCTTCCATATCTGGGTGATTGTAAATAATGCTGCAATGAACATAGGGGTACGCATATCAATTTGAATCAGTGTTTTTGTTTTCTTCAATTAAATATACAGAAGCAGAGTTGCTGGGTCATGTGAAAGCTTCACTTTTAACATTTTTGAAGTACTTCCATACTGTTTTCCATAATGGTTGCACCATGGGAATTACTTAACATATTCACCTTATGTATAAAATGGGAATCATGATAACCACCTCTGGGGCTGACTGTTCTATTGAGTTAGGAGATCTCAGTGTCATAAAATAGTGCCTGGAATCTAGAATGTGCTCAACAGTGTGAATTCCTTTCTTATGATCTCCATGGATTCATTAAGTCAGCATTTCCCAAAGTGTGCTTGTTCAACACAGGACTTAAATAGTTGTTACACAAAGAATGTGTTCTGGATGAAATGCATTTGGGCAAAACTGAGTCTTACAAAGATTAAACAGGTTATAGATTTTCTTTGTGTTTTTGTTTCCTTTATTAACTTTAGAACATCTAGGAAACTTTTATGTGTATCTCTAGCGAAGCATTTTCCAGTCTCACATGAGTACGGAGTCCTTTAATCATAGAACACTAGCAATCTGCCAGGCACGTTTAGGGCAATACTGAGTGACGCTCCATCAAAGAGATAAATCCCTCAACCACGACTGCTTTCTCGTACCCATACCACAGTTTTATGATGAGACTGGTTCCCATAGTTTTTAAAAAGAACTTTCTGTTATTTTTTTCTCATGAATGTTAATATACTTGAAGGAAAAAGACAATAGCTTACTATAAACAACAGATATATTTCTCCTATTATTAAAACAATTAGAGCACAGACTTGGTATATAAGTATATAAGTATATGATGTAATTACACGTATTTGGTCAGAGCTGCTATAAACACGCAAAAAAAAATATTTTGATTATGCTAAACTGTGTGGCAGCCAAAGAACAAATTGAAGCGATAATTTTTTTTTTTAAATTAGACTTTGGGTGGTGAGCACACAATCTAACACACGGATGATGTATTATAAAATTGTACACTTGAAACTTTTGTAATGTTATTAACAAATGTTACCCCAATAAATTAATTTAACATATTCTATGGGAGAGATTTTCTGAACTAATAAAACATTTGATTCATCATCCCTCCTCTGAAATCTGAGTAACTTACAGAACCTGGAAGAGCAGCCTGGGGGTTATTGTGCTCTTAACACAAACCCTCAATTTGCTCAGCCATCAATTTTCCTTATGAAGAGTTGCCATGGTAAAGTCTGTCACATCTGCCAATCACTTCCACACACTATTCATTTAGAGAGTAAGTAGTTGAAATTTACCATAAAAGGAAATACCAAAGAACAATCATTTTAGCCATCTTAAATGAATCATCCATTAAGATGAAAATGTTCAAAGCATCTCAAAGTCAAAATCATAATTCCACTACTTTTTACTCATTAAGAATATTTTGGGTCTACGGTCTTGCCACCCTGAATGTGCCTGATCTCATCTGATATCAGAAGCTAAGCTGATTAGTACTTGGATGGGAGACCACCTAGGAATACCAGGTACTGCAGGCATTAAAAAAAAAAAAATGGGGGGATAATATATATGTATAGTTTATTTTAATTTTTTAACTTGCCGGAGCCAGCGGGCTAAAGTCAAACAGCACCTAAAAGAGGGGGGTGAAGCCTAAGGAAAAAAGAAGAATACAGGAAAGCGCTTCGGGAGGGCATACAGTCAATGCTACAGCCTCGAGTTTATTTAGCATAGCCCTTATATTTCTTTTTGAACACAATAGCAAGGCACAGAGTACATCACCATAGGAATGCTGACATTTACATAAGTTCCTATACATCCATCCCTCAGGGTACAAACATCCTTGCTTTCTGTAAAACATTCCACTATCTTAAAAGGATTTCTATAGGAGGCAATCCTCCCTTCCAGGGTCAGTAATGTTTAACTCAAATCCCTGCTTCCTTGAACCATCGTTTAAGCAGTCTCAGCTACTGCTTTATGGCTGGCTATAAGCTATGTGATTTCTTCAGTGTCTCATAATGGCTCCTGACAAACTTTTTTTTTTTATTATGGTGACATTGGTTAACGAAATCCAGTAGGTTTCCGATGTACAATTCAACATTTATATACAAATAGTTTAAAACCTTATGGGTGTTGCCGATGCAGAGGAAAACTGTGGAACATAATCATATTTAAGAAATTTGATTTTTTTAAAAACTGGAGTTTATAGCATGGACCAAAGAGAAAGACTGTGTGTTTCCTAGTCAGTTTGAAAAGAGTAGTACATAAAAGGGAAGAGCTTTCATATTGGACCAGGATGGAAGAACCTTGACAAATTAAAATGCTGCTTGTGGGGAGGTGTGAAGAAAGTCAAGATAATGTCTTGTCATAGTGGTCAAAATAGAAAGACTTCACAAATAGAGAGGTCAGTGGTGAGAAATGCATCACCACCCAGGAACATGAGACAGGTCAGACATGGAGCAGTGTCTCATTCTTGCCTCTCTGCTTAATTTTTCCCTTCTGTCTGAAAAGCAAGCTCTCTTCTTAATCAATCCTACTGGGTCTTCATGTCTCTTATGATCAAATATTTTTTAAAAATTAGACTTTGGGTGGTGAGCACACAATGTGATATACAGGGGATGTATAAAATTATATTTCTGAAACTTATATGTTAAGAACCTATGTTACCCCAATAAATTTAATTTAAGAAATTAATGACTTTTAATAAATGTTAACAACTACTTTGCAAATTCCTTCAGATCAGTAGCTTTGAGGAGAAAATTTCTTAAAGAAGCACTCAGCTGGAAAAGCCAAGCAAATATAATTTTAAGTGACTTCATTATAAGACTAGAATTAAAAAAGTTACTGAACCATTAGTGGATTTTTGTTTTACTTTTTAAATATTTTATTTCTCTGATAGCCAAAAACTTACTTTCCATCCTTTGTTGTTCATATTTTGTCTCCTAAAAATGTCATATCAAGTGTCTTTTTTTCTATTTAATCTAATTTAATTTCCTGTTCCTATTCTTAAATATATGTTCCATTTGTAGACATTATTCTTGAAAACTGTTATTGGCAATCTTTTCCAGTTAGGGTTCTTCTGTTTGGTTAACATGCTGGTTTTCTCAGAGGGCTCTATGAAATAGGCCTGCACATCTTTGCCTCTTTTCATATGTTACCCTGGTGTTCTGAAGGGATAAGAACAGCCTCCTCCTGGTTTGGTTGAGCTGGAAGGTTTCCATGTGTGGCTTGTAGCCATTCCCAAGTGCTATTTTGACTTTGGCTAGTGGCCTGGGTCATACAGTATTTTGCAGGCCTCTCTTTGCATGGGCAGCGTCCTCCTATTTAATTACATAGCAGAGAGGAGAGGAGAGGGGCTCTGGAGAGCAGTCTGCAGATGCTGAGAGCTTGTGAATCATTTTTGCAATACCACCTCTTCTTCTTCATTCAGAATTGTTCTTCAGTGTCTGGTTCCAAGACAGATTTGATTACTGTTTTGCTTTTGTTCTGTAATAGAACTGCAGATTCTTTTAAAAATCTTTTCCAGTTCTCCATCTTTTCTCATTATACAATCTCTAAGAAGTCAGGTTTACTGAAACTATATAAAATAATTGTGCCCTGAAGAAAAAAATCAGTGTCTATTAGAGTATAACCATCAGGTCATCTGATTCTGAATCTAATTTAAATACCTTTTAAGGATTTATGAGTAAGATGTGCCTAGAGATAGTCTGGCAGATCCCCCATATTTTGATGTTAATATGGTTGTAACTAATATCCAGCTTTCTTATGATTAGTTCTGTGGTATCTTTTTTTCTAGCCGGTTACTTATTACCTATTTGAGTCTTTATATTTAAAATGAGCTTTTCGTAGACAGCTTAGAGTTGGTTCTATTTTTTTTTTTATTTTTAGCCAGTTTGGCAATCTATGCCTTTTAAACTGGTTGTCCATTTTATATTTAACGTAATTTTGCATTTTTTTAATGGTTTGATACTACCAACTAAATATTTGTTTTCTATTGCCTTGTCTGTTGTCTCTTTTTTCCTTTCTTTCTAACTTCTTTTGGATTAAGTGCTTTTTAGTATTTCATTTTATTTCCTCTATTGCCTACATCTCTTAGCTACATCTCTTTACATTGTTTTAGTGTTTGTGCTTTTCTTTAAATATTCGAACAGACTTATAATAGCTCTGTTAAAGTCCTTGTTTATTAATTCTGGACCTATTTCTATTAATCAATTTTCCTGCTGGGTATAGATTATATTTTCCTACTTTTTCAGATAGCTTATTGGATACTGGACATAGTAAATTATTCCTTTAGAGAGTATTGAGTATTCTTTTTTCAGAAAGATAATTTACTGTGGATCAACTTGATCTTTTTGAAGCTTAATATTTAAGTGTCGTTACAGTGGGTCTAGAATAGTCTTAGCTCAGGACAAGTTTAGCCCTCCTAAGATCTGGCTTTTCTGAGGCCTCTTTTGAATGCTGATACTCAACCAAGTATGCCCGCTCCTGCTGGTTGGAGTTCAGATGTCTCTCATCCTGTTTAAGTTCCAGTATTTGTTCAGTTTTTCACTCCCCACTTGTTCCTTCCTTGATGTTTTTTGTGCAGCTTTCTAGTCTCACCCCATGCACGTGCAGCTTTGCATTCAGCTACGGACTCCCAGGGATCCATTTGCAAATTCCTGGAGCTCTTTCTCTGTGTATTTCGCTCTTCTCCAGTAGTCTGCTTGCAAATTCTAGCAGCCTAAATGTACCTGAACGACTGAACGACTGAACGCTCGCTGGCCTCTGTCTCTTCTGCCCAATAAAGCTGCTATGTTCCACTCGGATGGTGCTTCCCCTGCATCGCAATCCCACAAAGGCCTCCAGGTGGAGAGCTGGAGTCACTGTGCTCACTTTGTTTCTTTTCTCTCAGGCATCACGTTTCTGCACTGCTCATTGTTCGATTTCTGAAAACAGTTGGTTCATGCATTTTGTCTAGATTTCTAGTTGTTTGCAGTACTAGTACTAGTTTGGTACCAGTTACTCCAGCGTGATTACTAGCAGGAGTCTTCAAACAAGTCTCAGAACCATCTGTTTGTTGAGAATAATAGGAGCCCGTAAAGGAGTTTGGAACATCCTCAGTTCCTCACCCAATACCAGGATCAAAATAGTCACTCAATAATATCTGTGGAATAAATGAACGCAATATGGTTCATGCAGCACTAGGCTAACTTTGGAGTGGGAAGGGCTTGAAAGGGGCAGTTTGAATTATCTGGACCACCTCCAAAGTTGCAAGTTGGAGGGAGGGTGCTTGGAGAGTTGTCATATTTACCTGTGATAATAACCCACGAGTTCCCATGTACAAAAATAATAGCAATAATCATGATGTTTACCATTTATTTTGTAACAGTGTAAAAAATGCATTTCAATAACATCTTCCTTGTTCACATCTCCCCTCTTTATTCTGGCCGTTACTACTTTGGAAAATATGTTGTTATGGTTATTGGTATCAATTCCTCAGTAAGTCAGCCCCAAGGACAGGGGAGAGTGATATCTCCAGGCGCCAGCTGCCTCAGAGAAAATAGCTCCAAGGCTCCCAAGAAGAAAAATAAAACAATATTGCTGCTGAAGTACAGATAACATAGCTGTCCACCAGAAACCATATTTCTTTGTGCTAGACGCTAACAGCTAACTTTTGCTTTTGTAATCTGCTTGCTTGTTTGATCAAGGCC
The DNA here is from genome assembly GCA_003508835.1 of Eonycteris spelaea. Classification (NCBI taxonomy): domain Eukaryota; kingdom Metazoa; phylum Chordata; class Mammalia; order Chiroptera; family Pteropodidae; genus Eonycteris; species Eonycteris spelaea. Next base: position 3,987,811 of record PUFA01000043.1, on the reverse strand, counting down.
AACCAGGACGTAGTTTTGGGCTTTATAAGCTGCCTCCTCCGGAGGCTCGGGGAGAGTCAGTCACCGGCCGGCTAATAAAGGCTCGTAATTAATCTCAATTGGCTCCGTGGGTCTCAAATTTGACCGCACCACAACAATTTCAGACTTACGTGTATCAGGTCTTGTGCTTGATATGTTATACATGTTATTCCATTTATTCTTACAACACATTATCATTCTCATTTTTAAGATGAGGAAACAATGGATCATATGTGCTAAATAACTTGTACAATGTCACTCAACTAATAAGTGGGAGCTGAGTTTGGAACCAGACTCTCAGATTTCAGAGTTTATGCTCTGAAGCATTACGATGTACTGTTGTGATACCACACTTCTGTTACATTGAAGGGAGATTCATTAGGAGACAGAGTATAACAAAGACAGGCTGCTAACTATGTCAAAAAAAATTTTATCTCCTGGTGAAAACAGTGAATTGTGATTATTTTTTCTTGCCTGGTGGATATTGGGGTAGTTATCATGAAAGAAATTAGAGAAGATTAGAAGTGTGAGGATATGATGATGACAAACCTTATAAAGAGATAGGAAATAAAATCCTTTACTACTAATTATAATTATAATTATAACTTGCTATTTCCATATGTTATCAGGATTATTAATATCTAAACATATCTGAGGATGTTAAAACCAACATTTAAAATAAATAAAAATGAATTGAACTAATAATCAAATAAAAGTACAATTTGCTATAAGAATATTCTTTATTGAATTTTTTTCAGTGACTAGAATTTAATCAGATAAAATTCTTTTTGCGTATTATTCTGTTAAAGCTCTTGGAATGGAAGAGTTATCTATTAACTTGAATTTTGCATATCATTTTAATGATAGAACACGATGTCCTTAGTTTAGTTATTTTCTACAGGCCTTTTAGGTACAACGCTTTAAGTATAAGTCAAAAAGATAATCATAAGAAATTCATTTCGAAGGGAAAGACTATAAGTAAAAACCACTCTAGTTCAGATTAATTGGGGTTAGTCAACTGAATTAGTAGAGATAGAAACAATTCATTTTAATTTTACCATTTTCAATTACAGAAACCAATTAGGAAGTATTATCCATCTTTATATTATTTCTCTATTAGACAACTTATTTGTTCACCTTTTTAGCTTTGTAGACTTTTTCTGTACCATTGGCTTCATCAGAGGCCCTATACCTAGAACACAGAACTTCTTCCTCAAGACCTTAAACCAGATGACTCTTGACCATGATTCATGAACCTCTGCAATCCGTGTCCTAGACTTCCAAGAACACCTGAATATGAGGCCCATGAGATCAAGAAAGGGCTTTGGGCTCAAAGTGAAGATCTGGAAACATTGGAGGCAAATGAATCTAGAGGAGTAGGTGAAATTTTCCAGGGAAAAATTTTAAAAAGGAAGAAAACCTTGTACAAAGGCCTAGAAAGTATCAGAGTTTAAAGTAAAAAAAAAAAAAAAAAGAAGAAGAAGAAGAATAGGAGTCTGCAAAGGAGATTAAGGATTAAGGAGAAATAGTCAGAAAGAAAGGAAAATGTGAGGATCCTGGAAGTCAGGGTAAAATGAAGTTTTAAAAACAAAAATTGCAACCAGATTTGTATTTCTGCTGAGATAGTAGTCATGGTATTTCTGGATAAATACATCGTGAATAGAGTAATCTTCAAAGTTTTTACTTAGGGTAGTAATTGGGATCCAGGAATATTGATTAATGTTTTCCAAATTTCTAAAGCTTGTTTATTTTTGGATATAATACATACTGTACAGAGTGAAAAAGCAATAAAAGTTCTCATATTTCTTCCAGGTAATTTATTGGAAGAAATGAGAAGGTTTTCTCAAAAGGTCAGCAGCCTATTAGCCTCTTAATCAAATCAAAACAAAACAAAACAAAAACAAAGAAAACCAGACTGCACTTATTAATATATTGTTTCCTTTTGGCATTTTGACAATGTCAAAAATAATACATTCTTCCATCAAATCCATATCTATCACTTCTTACTCTCACATTAAAAACCACAGTTGTGCATGTCTGCTATCCTTTAGTGGAAGATTGTTTGCATTTGTTAGAGTTAAAATAAATGAAAAGGCAGTTATTTGGTGGTATGAGAAGGAAAACAGTGAGTCAGTTCTCCTTTCCTCTTGCTCTGTTTTCTATCAGTCATTCAACAAATGTTTAAGAATGTCACTTGATGACAGTCACTGAGCTAGAGATTGGGATGTATAAATGGATAAGGTGAGATACGATTTTCAAAAAGAGATAGATGAAGAGGAAGCATCTGCATTTACTGAGGACCTTGCATGTGCCGAGCATTCTGCGAGGCCCTTAACATACCATGCCATCAGGGCAGATTCAGGATTTGCAAGTCTAAAACATACCATCGGGGGTCTTCTTTAGCAAAAATAATACAAATTATAAAAAAAAAAAAAACCTAAGATATAGGGGCCTTAGAAGAGGCCTGAATCAGATTATATCCTTTTCTTGCTTATAGACCTATAAAACACATCCCTTTCACATTTAGAATAAAATCTAAACTTTTTACTTTGGCCTTGAAGGTTCTAAGTCATTTGGACCCCTGAAGAAGTTTCTTTTGAAACCCCATACTAAATAAAAGGGTGTATTTTCCCCTAACTTAAGTGTCAGCCAAATTGATGTTTAACTAACAGAAACAGGGAAGAAGTCACTAGATCAATAGTTTCCAAAATTCCATTATTAAAAGACTATTTGGCATATTCTTTAGCAAAGAAGGTCCTGGGCCCAACACCAGTTATACCGAATCAGAATCTTTGTGGGTATGGCCCACGGATATGCATTTTAGCAGTGGCATTCCCAGAAAGTCTAATAAAGTTTAAGATCACTGCTCTAAATCTAGACACAGGATTCAAATTTGAAAACCATTAATGGAAGGACTTCGGTTTATATTAATAAAATTATAAACAGAAAAATGAAGCAGTAGACAGTTCTCGACCCTGGGCTGCTCATAAAACTAACTGGGCTCCAAACCCTTTCTACTCACTCTTAGATTCAGATATAACTAATCTGAGTGGCCTCTGGATGTTATGTGCCACAGATAATGTATATTTCAAAGAGATATTATAGGTGTTGCCTATCGTAAGACCAGAATCCTCAGTAACACCTTGAGCACTCCACTGCAACATCTCACTTACTCATAAAAAATAGCAATTTAGACCAGCAGTTGCATTTGTTTAAGGCTATTATTCTAGGATCTCTCAATAATGAGTCTCATAAATTTTTTTGAGACACATAATGGCCACTGGAAAGGGGTTAGAAAAACACCCTGCTAGAAAGAAGCGGTGAAAAATAATTAGGACAGTGTAGCTGGCCCTTCATGTCTGCGGGTTCTGCATCAACCAACCATAGGTCAAAAATATTTTTTAAAAAATCCAGAACATTGATTCCTAAACAATACAGTCTAACAACTCTTTACATAGTATTTACATTGTATTAGGTAAGATAAGTAATCTAGAGATTATTTAAGTATATGAAAGGATGTGCACAGGTTACATGTAAATACTAAACTATTTTATAAAAGGCACTTGAGCATCCTTGGATTTTAGTATCTACAGGGTTCCTGAAACCATTGCCCCACAGACACTGAAGGAAGACTGTATTTTGATTTAGGAGGTGGAGCCCTACTTTGTGCCATCAATTCATTTATTTTCACTGCCTTTGTCACATTCACCCAAACTTGTATCACCAAAGCCAGCCTCATCTGCAAGTGGAATATTTTCTCTTATGGAGAATGTCAAATTTTACCTACCCGTGGATGACAGACTCATCATAAAGAACAATAAAAGTATTAGAACAAATATTATCAAAATTTTAAATTTGAGTTTGATGAATCCCACATGTACCTCAGCACTAAAACCATCCACCCAAGGACAAGTCTTTTTTATTCATATGCCCCACACCCTTCACTTAAAATCAGATATAAACATAGAAAAGCAACTGAAAATCCCCTAATGCTTCAGAAAAGTCAGTATCAAGAAAGAGTAGCACTAAACTTAGAAGAGCTGACGATTATAAAAAACAGAGCTAATAAAGAACAACAAAAAAATTCATAGACTTTCATGAAAATGTTACCCACAAGGCAAGAACATTAAGTTTGGCAGGAAGAAGTTCAAAATAATGTAAAAGATTTTTAAAAGAAGAGAACTTTTTGAACTTTTAACTGAATAGGTAGCTTTTGACTAACTACAAACAGGTAAAGATGTTGTTCCTCCTGTCTCCTATAACATCCTTAGAGATCTTATGAATCAGAATTGATGTCAGAAATTACACATCAAAATAAGAATAAGGCTAGTTAAAGCTGAGCCCAACCTTTTTTACCCACACTGGGTACCTGAATCTTGACTGTAATTACCTGTTGAAGCATCAAGGTATTTGCTGGTAATAATGTCAACAATATTGGGGTTTTCATTTGAGACTCTTAGGAGACAATACCAGGAGCTAGGGAAATGGAAAATACAGTTGGTAAGACACATTTCCAGCAAAGGAATTATAACAAGACTTTGAAGTTTACACATTAGCCTATAGGCCCTCACACAGGGAAGTGATCAGAGACCTTAGGTATCATTTTTTCTAATAGCTTATTAGATCTGGGCAAGACCATATAATAAGAAGATCTGTACTTTCCCAGTACCCACTAGAGAAAGATTTAACGTTAACTTTTTTTCTCTTAAATGTCTTTTAAAATTATTATCGTATCCCTGCATCTCTCAAGATAATACACATACAGTCTCTCCCTCTTCCATCCCTTTCCTTTATCCTACCCGCTGATGGAGAGACTCAAACATTAAAAATCCTAAATTTTTCCTATTTAATAAAAACGCCTTCCAAATTCAAACTTACTGTGAAATAATCTTGAAGTAAAAAAATAAGTATAATCCTTTGGGAAAGAAAGAATTCAAAATAAAAATATCTTGGCAGGATTATAGTAGCGATAATGAAGAGAGTTTTTTGTTAGATGTGTAATACATAATTTCTTTAGCTCAAACGTTCTCCCTATATTTCTTCATTTTTCTTTTATAAACAGACATAAGTGAGTCACCAGACTTGTTCTGCAGAGGATATTGTTCAACAATCGGTTATAAAGACTCAGAAAAATTTAGCAGGAAAAAACACAGATCTAGTCCTCCCTAGAGAACAGAGTATCCTTGCAAACTGGACCTGAGGAAGAGCAACTTATTTTGACTCTATTTCCCCTCCATCCTAATTATTGAACTAAAAGCCCCAGGAATATCTAATTTTTTGAAATATGGCATTCTTAGGCTTCTTACTATAAACTTCAGTCCTGCTTCAAGTAGAGCCAAATGAAATGTACCTAAGAATAGGAAGGAACAGTCATCACAGACTGGATAGCTGAAAATCCAATCTTTATTAGGATTTCAAAACTAAACCAAAGATGACAGAATTCTCTGTACTTTTGGCACCAAGGCAGGCTTCCAGAGCTTTCCCACAAATTTAAGGTATTACAAGTGTCTACCCTAAGCAGTCTCTGTTGTACTTTGTTATTGGTGAGTGCTCTACTGACACTGAGCACGGGGGCAGACATGGATTCTACAGGACTAAGACAAGAGACCTCATCCAGATTACTGGCTTCTACCTCCACTAGTTGCACCAGTAACAGGACATCTACAAAACATGTTTGGAAAACAGAATGAAGAGAATAGTAAAAGAGGAAAAATAGACACACAGAGAGAAGTGAAGAATCTACTCATCTTTCAAGAGTTTTTGATTCTCTATAAAACCTGTCTAAACTCCCCACCCCAAGTGGAACTGACCTTCTTTGTTTGAGGTCCACTGGCTCCCATACCCCCTTCTGTAGAAGCATATGGAACCCTTTGTTGCATTTATTATTCACGCACAAACAAAGATTTTCATAAATGAGGCATTAAGAAATAAAGGAACACACAAAGCAAAATAAAGACACAATATTCTTACACTGAGGTTTTACCCCCAAAATAATCATGGAAAATTTGAAAAGACCACACAAAAAGAACAGGGCTGTAGTATAAATACAGGTTTAACTATTTCAGTGATTTGCTCTGACTCTTGTAAGGTACTCAAACTCTTAGTGTGTCTCTTTATTTTTAGTTGAAACTTTGCTTGAGAGAGAAATGTTTTATATAATTAGATTAAATTCCCATTTATACAGAAAATCCCTATATAAAGACTACTCTGACTTTTTGGGTACCATGCTACTACCCATGACCCTAATGTTTATAAACTTTTCAGAGACTTGAATATTAGAAACGTTATATTCAATATAATAAGTGTAATTGTGTTTTAATATGCCTAATTTTTTTAAATCTGTTACCTATTTATAAAATTGCATGCTAATATGATTAATTAGAATACGAAAATATGAGTATATTCTTTTCTTGGGACTAATGACTCTTTGTAAGTTGAACATCTGTATATTACATTTATTTACTATATAATATTTCTGAGTAACTGCTCCCCTAAAGTTAGAACTCTGTCTATTTAATTTAAAATGGAATCCTCTCATGCTGATATTTTGATGGTGTTTTGGGAGGAATCTATCTACGGGAGGTTCTTTAACAATATACTATTGCATGGCTCTCAAAGTGGGAATCTAAATGTGTATTTATGAGGTTTGAAGGTTCTATGAGAAACATTAAAATTTTTGTTCTAATTTCATTAGAATTTTTCTCTTGAGCGGTAAATATTGCATTAAAAGGACACAGAATGCACTAACTACAAGGAAAAGTATTTACCAATATGAATTTCATTAAAGTCAAGAATTTCTTTTTAACAATAAAGGACACCATTAAAAGAGTAAAAAGGCACTTGAAAGATTGGGAGAAGATAGTCTCAATACAGATATCTGTCAAAAGACTTATGTCGAAAATAGAAACCTGCTCATTAAGAAAAGGAGAACTCTACTTAAAAAAAAAGGGGGGGACCAATTATTTAAATACACATTTCACAAGAGAATATCCAAGTGGTCAATAAATATATGATTACATGGTCATCAGGAATAAAAATTAAAACCATGATAAGATATAATATACTCTTCACTCTTCAGAATGGTTAAAATAAAAAGCTGGGAATATTCGCTCTTTCACACCTTGCTGGTACGAGTTTGAGTTGATGTACTTTAAAAACTTACTTAGTAACTAATAAAATTCCACATATGCCTACATGTCACCTAAAAATTCCACTCCTATTTACCCTACAGAAATGAATGCATATGCCACCAAAAGACATCTGTAAGAATTATTCATAATAGCTCCAAACTGGAAATATGTCATCAACAAAAACAGATAAATAAGTTTGGGTGAAATTTAGAAATAGAATATTACAACACGTCAGTGAAAGAAAAAACTACATCTGACATGGTTCAGTATTAACGGCATAATGCTAAGCAAAAGCAGCCGGGCCCAAAAGAGTGTGTCTTGTATGATTCCATTTATATAACATTCGATGGGCAAAACTAATCAGCGGTGATAGAATCAGAACAGTTGTCACCTCTACAGCATCGGGTGATACCTGGGAGAGAGCACGAGGGAGCCTTCAAAGGTTCTGGAAATATTTTCTATTTTAATCGAAACAGTAGTTACATAATTATATATAAAAATTAATTGAGTCATACACTTAAGATTTATTCAGTTATGTATGTTATAATTCAATAAAAATACATTTTTAAAGTAAGGATAGAAAATAAAAGCAGAGTAGGGTCCACCAAGTTTGAGAAGTTGCTGTTGCAAATATACTGTATTTATGCACAAGAGAATAACAACATTAATATTGAGGAGAAAGTCATTTCGAAAGAGAACTATAAATGTATGATGTTAAATATATATTATCTTAATAAATAAATCAATTAAAACATAAAAAGTCAGCTGATATTATAAATATGTTAGATTATATTGAACGTATTTAAATAACATTTCCAATTCTCTTGCAAGAATAAATGCAATTAGTCTTATTTGCATAACTTGACTTTGGTAAGGAGCTTAAGTCTACCCTGCTATTCTAAAATAAATCTGGATCTCTTCCCTGCATCATTTTCACTTCATTAATTAACATCTAATTTATAAGCGTCTCAACAGTTGAAGCATTTTCGCAAATAGGGCAAACTAAAATAAGTACAGACGTATTTAAACATCTTGGCAACACAAATGGTCCTTTCTCATTTGATTTAATAATTTCAAAACTCTTCCCCTGTGAAGCCTTTCTGACCTGATTAATCACAAGTAATCACTCCATTTTTCATGTTCCTTTAACATTTTGTTCTAACCTCTATCATAACACCTGTCTCTTTGTAAATAATATTTGCTAAACTGTGAGTTCTTTGCAGACAGAAAACAAGCCTTATGAATCTTTTAATGCCTTTTGCCTTGTACATTGTGGGCATTCAATCAATGTCTGTTGAGTAGCTGAAGGCATTAATAGACAATTCTTTCTAGAAACCCTGCCTGAGAGATTTGGGATGTATTTACCAAGTTTGAAAATAAAGAATGCACAATTCAGCTGGTGGTTCCCTGAACTCCATACCTTTGCTCACACGGTCCCTTTTGCCTGCAATGCTTTTCTCCTACACATCGTCCCCAGAGAACTTCTCCTGAATAACTTCACTTTATTCTTCATGATTCAGCTCAGGAGTTGAGAGCCTGGGATTGCCCACCACAGACTGGGTTAGGTGTCACTGATGCGTGCTTCCGTGAAAGCAAATGTGGATCTCTAACCCGGTGCTGTGGGCTAGAAGCAGGCCTCCATGATGGCTGGGAGAGCTGACCTTTATCCCATTCTTCTTGCTCCCTGCTAAAACACAAGTTACTCTTGCCAACTCTGCTAGCTCCAAACGAATGGCAGTAGGCAGTAAACGGCACAGAGATCAAAGATGGGAAAGAATGGCAACTATGATTTAAGCTGTTTTCCTTCAATCCTGTAATGGTGTTGTGTACCAGATGTAGATATAAGCAACCAGGTCAGGGGCCTCACCTCCCCACTGCCTCAGTCCTCACAGAGGTGCCCCAGTAGGAGTCTTGGGTGGGAAAAGGAAATAATCAGTCATAAGTTTGATAGGAAGTTCATGAACTTACTTTTTAAATATTAGCCTGTTACTCCAGGATCTACCTATCACGCAAAGGTATTTCCGTATTCTGCTCATCAGGCCTAAGAAAGCTTGTCCTTGGCCAGTCACATCCCTCTATCCTTTAAGCTCCTTGAAGAAAAGAGAGCCATATCTTTTATCTCTATATTCCCAGTGCTTACCACTGTACCAGGATGGCAGAGTTATCCAGAAAATGTGTCTTAATCAAATGAGTTGACTGACTTGCTTTTCGTTCCTTACGCTAGGGTGGGCGAATACTTCTAGAAAAGATGAACAAAACCCAGAAAGTTTCAACAGAGGGTATGGAGGGTTTCTCCTTTCCTTTAATATCCTTACGTCTCCGTTACGTAGGAATGGGAGCCTGAGCACTCCCACTTGCTCTTTGTCTGAAGTGATCATGACAAAGACCCTGTCTGTGTCTACAGCTCAGAGAAGCCCCTGCCATCTACAGGAGGAAAAGCAGTAAGGTCTTGTCTGGTAGCTGTTCCAGGGCACTGGCTCCTGCAGATGATGTAGGGTTTTGTGCTGCATCACAGAAGCTTCTCAGAACAGTGGTTAGGTTGGCAGATGGAGCACAGAGCTTTGCGGGGCAGCTCAGTTCTCAGGTGTACGGTAGGCTCTGGGGATAGAAGTAACAGGAGGCTACCTACCCCCAACCAGTAGGCAGGAGAAAGCTGTTTTTCACCTTTTTCTCTCTAGCTAACCTGACAGTGGGATCCATCTGTGACCTGTGAGTCAGAGAATCAGAGTCATTATTTCTGCTCTATAAAAACCCCTTCCAAATACGGTTATTTTAGTCATGCTTTTGTACAGTAGAACATAAAATGTCTAAAAAGAACTAAACCCATGCAATTGTAAATGCTAAGTGGACACACTTAATGTATAAAAAGGAGCATATTTCCGGGCTCCAGGGTAAAAAGAGCAGTTCAACATGAAGGGGGAGGATCAGCAATAAAAAATACTAAATGTGTACATTTAATTAGCATCATTAGCAAACTTGCCATATCCTAGACAGCACTGATATTAAACTACAAACAAGAATAAATGAATCATAACCTAACATTCAACCAACCAAACAAACAAAACAAAAGAACAAGAAAGGATCAAAACATAGTTTTAATAGGTCTTTTTAGAAGTAATGCACTGGAGCTTAATAGCGTACTTACAAAATGGAGCTATTTAAAAAACAAAACCTCTGCTTATAAAAACATAATTCTAATATTATAGCTAAGACTGTCGTGGTTACAAATGCAACAAATCTTTAAAAAAAAATAAAGGCAGAGTTGTCAAAAGCAAGTCAATAATACAGTTTTCTGATTCTCCTTAAAATTACTATCTGCAGCCTCTCAATGTTACGAATGCTGAATTTCTGTTCTGGCTGATGATGTCCTAGGCAGGCCTTACTTAGAGTTTTCTGGTGATCGCTCCCATCCGGGAGCCCACTGAGAATCACCTTATTAGAACAAAAGACATTGCTCTCACTCAGGAAATTCTAAGGGATGTAGGAGCTCTGTGACAGAAACAGGGGTCAAAGGTCAAACATTAGACCAAAAGATACTCCTCGTGCTGTCATCACTGAGGAAATTACAAGGGTTTTAGGAGCTCTGTGTCAGCAACTGGGGACATATGTATATACATACATATATATATTTTTTTCTATTATCTCACAGTAGCATTATAGAAATATGAGCAAGTCTAGCAAAGTAATAATGATCCACGAGGTAGCTATGAATGCATTCCAAATTAATTTTTCATAACCCCTAAGTTAATGATTAATTTTATTGCTTATGATAGTCTGTTCATTATAAAGGAAAAAAAATCCATCAAATTGATTTATTAGTAGATTATAAAAATAAATTTATTTCTGGGGGCTGGTTACTTATTGATGACTATCAAGGTCATCAATAAGAATAGATTTGAGAAATTACCTCTGACAGCATGAAAGTAATTCTCATTTTACCTTAATCTTCTTTAAGGTAATAGTATTGCTTTAATGAATACTATATTAAAATAATATTTTGCCTTGCAGTGTCTAACTTCCTTTGAGAGAATTTTAACAAAGGCACTCCAACACTCCAACTAGGAATAGCCCGAGGAAACCTCCTCATTAGAGCTTTATGTTCCTTCCAGGAATGACAGGCACTTCAGCAAGTCATGTGTCATGTCACCCTCCAGCCAGAAATCTCAATTTGTTTTAAAACAAAGGGAAATATTTGAGGTTTAAGCATGTTGGACATATGTCTATATGTCTTTATTTTCACATACATATTATTGTGCAGGATACAGAAAGGTATCATAGACTCTATTCTGGATGGTGACTTGTAACTCTTCAATAATCGCATTCTTCCAATGATTTGCCTAAGAACAAAGAGCATAAGGAACTAATCTATACAACCCATGTTTATAATACATGGTAAGAAAAAATACTTATCTGATGTTTAGTTTGTACAGATACCTCCTAATGCTTCGCTAATTGATCTCTTGCTATCTGAATATTTGTTATAATACCATGCAAAATGGCCTACCAAATCAAAATAGAAATCTGCTAAGTGGGTCTAAGTATGCATGGAAGTGAAAACATTGAAATTATGTGCAAGGTATGTCTGTGCACACATACATACCCATACATGCACACACACGTATCTGTGTGAACATATATATGTACATCTCCTAGCTTGGTCTACTGAGAAAGCCTGAGGATAATACCTTGGTAGCAATACGTACACTTAGCACCCAGATCATAGTTTCTTAAGGGCACTATCTGCCCTTCTTTCTTTAAATACCAGGGCAAAATCCTGAAATTTATGACTCTCCCCTGTCCCCCTTTACTCAGCAGGTGGGCTAATTAAAAACTAGGGGCTATAAAATACAATGACACAGAGCTAGAAAATAGCTGAGCTGAGATCCGAATGCTGCTCTATCTGACTCCAGCACCCAGACTCCTACCCGCTAAGCCTTGATAATCTTTGACCAAGTGCAGACTCCGTCTTGTTTCCGATCAGCATGGATGAGTTTATGTTGCTAGACTGTGTTCATTATTGGCTTCACAATCATTTATTCCTCCCAATATCTGTGGGCAACCTCATCTTAATGATTTAAAAGAATATGAGGAAGCTGGTATAGCAAAGTTTGCATTTCAAGTCATTTCAATCAGATCTGGCATTTTATTCAAATTTTAAGAACCTGAGGCTTTGGGATAAAATATGAATCATAAGAAGAAATCACGAATTTCAGGTAAAAGCAGGCTTTTTTTTTTTTTTTGAAATCCAACCAGGTAAGTAGGATTCAAAATCTCCTTTATTTATTATCTTGAAGCAAACATTAATCCTCACCTAAATCTGAACTTCCCTCCTAAATCCTCTCCTTGGTTCTATGTGAGCAAGAATTAGACTTCTTTTGAGCAACCTCGATTTTGGGGTGGGTATGTTCTGTAGCAGCTAGCCTTCTACAACTTTACAGAAATAGGAACATTGAAATGGAACACTGCTTTAAAGAAACAACAACCTAAAAATCTGACTTAACGTTCAGGCGGTGGGAGGTGAAAGACACTGAGAACAGAGGCTGGCAACCTGGAGACCCGTGTTGAGCAGGGGCAAAACATGGAAACAGTTGCCTAGGATGACCCGGAAGCTGGTCTGCTAGCTGCCAACTGAAGCACAGAGGCTGGCAAACAGAACGTTAGCAGGGAGTGTTGGCTGTTACAGGCTGCGATTGTTTCAGAGTAGAAAACATGAGCTTTAAGCAATAATTGGCCAGTTTGCAAACAGAAATGAAAGAGGATAGTCTAGAAATGTAAAGCCTTGCAGCGCTTGAAAAACTGACTATTTCTAGAGACCTCAAACAGTAAAAAATAAAACTGACAAAGATTTTGATTGATAAAGGGCCAGTAATGCCCAAACCCACTGGACTTTATATTAGTCAATATAAACTGCTCTTCTGTTAGGCCACTATTTGTGAGTTTTAGTTTTTCAGCAGTTAACGTGCCCTTAACTGGTATACATTCACTATCATATTTAATCATGGGAACACTTATTCTTCCCAGTCAGGAGTTGTAAATATATACATTTATAATTTGTAAATACAATTAGTAAACAGGCTCTTTAGGAATTGTATTTTAACTGAATGGAATCATTTACATTTTAACAGTATTACTAATGGTATGAGCCTTTGTATTAGTGACACTCGATATTTTAGTATTGAGAGTGTTGTGATTTTTTATTTTAATATCTAGCATCTTCTATGTTCTCAGTTTCTAAACTTGCTTACTTTCTCATAAATTAATTCAAAAGTTTAGCTGCTTTACAATGTCATGCATTCTGTTTTACCTTAGAGGGTGAAAAAAGAGTCATTTAGTTTGAAAAAAAGAAGTAAGAACCTTCCTATCGCCATCTTTTAAAGTTGTTTAAACGAGATTGGTAGGCTGGAGGCAAATATATTATACAAGGAAATGATAAAAGGACTACAGAAACTGCAACCATCATTTTTCATTGTAATTTTAGTCATCTTAGAGTTCTGGCATTGTTGGTGAGTTAATATTTTATGGGAAAACATTCTTATCACAGTCATTTTGCTCTTTAAGTGAATAATAAAAAGGGATTTTACCCCTTCTTACTCTGGTGGCTTCTAAATAGTATGAAATGAAGAAACGAAGAATATGGTTAATGTGATCAATATAAATGATAAAACCGACAAAAAAATAAATCTTCAAGTCTAGATTATCCCAAATAAATTTTTAGGTAAAGACCATGTCTTTGCATTTAATACCTACATAATAACTAATTCAGAGGCATGAATTAAAAAGCAAAAACATTTTTAATAATTTCTGAAATCAAATTTGTCTTCATTAAGAAGGCTGTATTAATAAAATAGTATTAACTTTTCAGAAGAGCAAATTCTTACTAAAAAACATGGTATAAATTTTTTGGTTACACTTACCTTTGAAGACGAGTTTCTTTAAATAGTAGAAGTGATTCATTTCTGCTGTTAATTTATTAGTGTTAGAAGCAGCAGGGCAGTGTGTCACACCTGAGGCCTGGAGAAATGTGTCTTAATGAGATGTCCGGAATCTGATCACTCCTCATCACCCAATGCTCTCCCCTGGTCTGAGCCTCCTCACCTCTCCCCTGCCTTTTCTCAGCAGCTTCTCAGTTGGTCACCTGGATTTTGTCTTTGCCCTCTGCACACTACACAGTTGCTAGTGTGATTTTTCTAAAATACAAGTCAGATTAGGTCACCCTTCTGCTCAAACCCCTCCAGTAACCCCAGTTTCTCTTGGAGAAAAAGCCAGTGTTCTTATCATGGCTACAAAGGCACTGCAAGATGTGGACTGTACCACCTTGCTTCTCTGAGCTTGTCTCTTTCTGCTTTCTGCACTTGCTGCTGCCTTTACTGGGAACATTCTTCCCCAGGTATTCACATGGCTAGCTCTCACCTTCAAGTCTTGGCTCCAGTGTCACCTCTGAGCTGCTTTTCCTGACAACTGCACTTAAAATGCAACCTGAGCCCCCTCTCCCACGCCCACCTCCTCCCACTGCCAACCTGCTCTTTTTTATCTCCTTGCATAGCACCTTTCACCTTCCAACATACTACATAAACTCATCATTTATTGTCTCTGCACTCCACCACCACCCCCTTACACACAAGGTTGTAAACTTAAAGAGAGCAGGGATTACGAATTTTGCTTACTAATGTATCCCCAGTTCCTCAAAGTGTCTGGCTCATTGTAGGTATTCAAAATTATTTGATGAAGAAATGAATAACTTGTTATTAACAAGTCATTTTATTTTTAAAATTAAAATAATGATTTATGCAGAGCACCTTGTTCTAGAAGACCCCGATATATTTTTGTTTTTCTTTCGTTTGTCAAAATGGAAATGTCTTTATTATTGCAAATACTTTTCTCCATGTCTTCATTTCTAAACAACCATCATTGCTCATTTCTAAACTCAAGGTCAGCAGATACTGAGGCTTTTATATATTTGAGTTAATGCAAACACATGATGTTCATAGACATCATATTCATAATTTGACCTTTGAATTGATTTCACTGTATCTTCAATCTCTTTCAGTCTAAGGTGGGTGCAAAGTGTTTATAACAAGATGTTCCTTACAATTTGCAAAACTGTTTTCTTCATCCTAGTAAGATATTTATTTTTGAAATAAATGTCCTCATGATAGCAAAAATGATGCTACAAATAAGGTTTGTGTTGTTGATGCTGTTGTTTTTGGTTTTTTCCCTTTTTCTTTGTTAAGCTGTCCCTCTTATCATTGGTTCATATGAGATTTGATTTTAGGACTGAAGACCACTCGAATGTGTAATAATATTCTAGCTTTGGCTTCGAAAGAGGTTTTACTATTGCATATATTCTCCAGACACCAGGTTTTATGTCATATTTATACATATTGTCAGTTAAGTGAGAAATAAAATTGTATAACTTAATTTCTTCTGTAAGACAGCATTATTAGGACCGACAAGGAAGTTCTGCTTCATATGGCAAGATGATATGTTTAGTTTCTGTGAGAGATTTTTGTGCATTGCAATCTGTCATAAGAAAGAACAAATGCGCTGTAGTTTTCTAGCGACCTGTAAACATTTCTTATTGCTAGTCACCTTGTAGATAATTAGAAAATGTTTATCTTAAGTGTATCGTATTGGCTCAGCATCAACTCAGTATTTGAGTTTAACCTATGGTCACCTTTTAACCAGTGGGCTGAATATTTGCATCTCCCCCAATTCATATGTTGAAATCCTAACCCCCAATGTGATGCTACTGGGAGGTAGGGGCTTTGGGGGGTGATTAGGTCATTAAGGGCTTTCATGATGAGATCGATGCTCTTATAACAAGAAGAGGAGACATAGGATCTCTCTCCGCTCTCTGTAAGTGAGGATGCAATGAGAAGATGGCTGTCTTCAAACGAAGAAGTGGTTCTCACTGGAAAGCGGACTTGCTGACACTTGCTCTTGGACTTCCCAGCCTCCAGAACTATGAGAAATGTACATGCGTTGTTTAAGTAGCCCGGCCTGTGGTAGTTTGATATAGTAGCCTGAGCAAAACTGCATTTGCTCGTTTTCAGCAAGGCTTCCACCTCGACCCAAATCTATCAATACCTTCCCTCTTCATTGGGTTTTCCTTGAATTCACTGACCAATGTCCCATATTTTCACTTTGAACTTCTTCCTGACCTTCTGAGTCTTTTCTGAGAACGGATTCAATTTTCTGCTGCTCTTCCCTGATACCAGTTGCCTATATTGTGGTACTTCTTTGGATTTGCTGGTTATCAGATATTGCCCAATCCACTAACCCAAACCCATAGGTATCCTTATCTTGGGTCCCAGCCATAAGTGGTCTGACCTACATCGCTGTTAATTAAGTACCAGTTTTATGAAATACCTGTAAGCTAAGCTATTGAACTATTTGACATTAACCATGATTATTGGTAACCTTAAATGGATAACCCTCACACTTCCTACAATTGGGATTTTATCCAAAATACCTATCTTCCATAAGTCATGATATGAAACAAATACATAGTGCTTGCATTTTTGTATTTTAAGTATTCATATGTTGTATGCTATTTTGAACATTAAAATTCTCCAAATTAAATAACTTATCATGATTTATCAATAGAATTTTTAAATCACATTAATATAAGGCCCTATTTTAGGAATATAGCTAAGAATGGCTAGTCTTAGTGAACTATTACAGAAAGTTGTTAGGATGTTTGGAAAAAAATTATTCAAATTCCAATGTTGTAAAACAGCTTAGAGTCAGTTTCATGTTCCATCAACTAAGATACATCAAGAAGACTATGTTTTCTACACCTCTATAAACCAGTACTCCCAAAATTGTTTATATACTGGTGCACTTAGGAAATGATAAAATCGTATGACCCAGTGGAGAAAGTAGACAAGTCTGCTCATGGCCTGATGATCAACTCTAGGGACTTTGACCCTCTAAAGTCTCCCCTAGTAACTCCAAGAGGTAAGGAGGTCAGTATTTGGCATATCTGTGACCTATGCTATGCCACCAGATGAGAAACTGGCATGTACCTAGGACTCAGGATGAAATTACAATACAAAAATTATGCAAGTACGCTTGAAATATACACAACATCATTAGTCACTAAGGAAATGCAAATCAAAACCATCATGAGGTACCACTTTATATCCACTAGGATGACTAGAGTAAAAATGAAATTTAAAAACAAAACAACGGGTAAGTGTTGGTGAGAATGTAGAGAGATCAGAATCCTTGTACATTTCCGGTGAGAATGTAAAATGGTTCCGCTACAACGAAAACAACAAGATTGGCAGTGTCTCAAAAAGTTAAACATAGAATTGCCATACGACCCCATAATTTTTTGCCTAGTTATATACACCAAAGAATTGAAAACAGGTACTCAAACAAGAACATGTACATGTGTGTTCATAGCAGAACTAGTCACAATAGCCAAAAGGTGGAAACAATCCAAATGTCCATTAACAGATAAATAGATAAACAAATTGTGATATATACAATAAGTGGGATATATTCTGCTATTGAAAGGAATAAAAATACTAATGTATGAATGAATCCTCAAAACATACTAAGTGAAAGAAGCCAAACACAAAATGTCGCATATTGTATGATTTCATTTATAAGATATATACAGAAGTGGGTACAAGAGGCTGGGAGGAGGGAGAGTGGGGAGAAAAGGCTTAATGGGTATGGGTGTTAACTTTAGAATGATGAAAATGTTTTCAAACTAGGCAAAGATGGTGTTTGCACAACATTGTGAATGTACTAAATGCTAATGGATTGATTGTTCACTTCAAAATGATTAATTTTATGTCATGTGAGTTTCACCTCAAGAAAAAAAAAATTTTTTTTAATTACACAGTGAAGTAGAAGTAGACATTTTAAAGTTCTCCAATGTATTGATCAATATAGATGCTAAGGCCATTAATTCAGGTGCAAAATACTTAAAACGTATCCACATGTTCAGAATGTCTTTCCTATTAGCTAGAAGAATTGAGTGAAGAGAAAATTGTTTATTTAATTTAAATTGATCACTCTTACCACTCAGCTATTTTAAAAAGGAAAATAGGTCAGTTTATTGGATTAGGAGGACGAAGAACGAAAGAAGGAAGGTTGGAGAAAGAAATGCATTGTCCAGTTATTTTTCTACCCTCTCCTAAAGCAGGATATGCTTATGGTCTCTGCATTTGTTTTTTCTGGGGATAGATATTCTGGAAATGAATGGAACATTAGAGATCTTTTTTAGACTACAGCTTGACTATACCTATAAAGGCTCCACTTTAAATTGCTTGTTCTTTGAGAAACAAATAGTGGTTGTGTCATTTAAATTTAACTGAAGCAAATAAAATATACATCGCTGAGATGGTTAATTTTGTGTATCGTCTTGGCAAGAATATGGTGCCCAGTTGTTTGGTCAAATACTAGTCTAGAGAATTGCTGTAAAGGTATTTTTAGATGGAACTGAGATTTACAATCTGTTGACTTTAAGCAAAGTGGATTACCTTCCATAATGCAGTGGTCCTTATTCAATTCATTGAAAGCCTTAAGAGCTAAGATGAAGTTTCCTGGAGAAGAAAGAATTATAATACAAAATTCCAGATTATAACACAAAAATTCTGCCTGAGCTTCCAGCCTTTGGACTCAATACTGCAGTGCTGGCTTGCCCTACAAATGTGAGACTTGTCAGCTCCCCAATCACATAAGCAGATTCTTTAAAACAAACAGATAGATAGAAAAATAAATGATAGGCAGGTAGGTAGGTAGGTAGGTAGGTAGGTAGATAGGTAGATAGATAGATATAAATAGATGATAGATAGATAGATAGATAGATAGATAGATAGATAGATAGAAAGACAGACAGACAGACGGAGAGAGAGAGGGAGAGAAGAGAGAGAGAGAGAGAAGAGAGAGAGATGGAGAGAGATCTTACTAGTTCTGTTTGTTTCTCTAGAGAACCCTGATTAATACAACCACTTCAGCATGACCCACTTATACTGATTTTGGGCACCAATCCTGACTATTAAAATAAGGCCACCTCTATCACCTTCACAATCTCCTCATTGAGGCCATTATATCAAAAATAAGAGCTTAGCCCTCAAGGGTTTATTTACTTTAGACTTACTCAGAGAAACCAGGGCTTAATTATCATTGTTCCCTGAATTCATCCTGCTTAGCAAGACAAGGTTTAACAATACCCAAAACACAGGGCATTGATGTCATCAGGTCTAAGTGACAGCACAAAATGATGGTAGGTTTTTTTAAATCAAAGTATATTCAGTCGCTAAATTTATTCAACGTGATGTTAATTCCTCAAAGAGAATAAATTACAACATTCAGAAAGTTGTTGACAGCAGTTTTCATTATCTCCCAAGATGAGAAAATAACAAACAGAATTTTAAAAATATCCTATACACAGCTTTAGTCAAATGAATTTGAAACTGGCAAAGTTTTATTTCATCTTATTCCAGGGAGATAGAAGATACATAACACAGACACACAAGAAAAAGAGCAGGGATCCGCACTTATGTGTGGTGTGCTATAAGTCGACCAGCTTCTCTCAAGGGGAACAAACCTTCGTAAAAGACCAAGAAAAAAATATGATTCTTAGTGTTCTTATTAAATTCAGTAAAGAAACTTTTTGTCTGAGATGCTCAGAGTTATTAGTAGTCAAGAGGAATATAAATAGAAAAATAATGAAAACATTACCACCTACCAGAGTTATAAAAATTAAAACACTGATAACATCCAGTGCTGATCAAGATGTGGTACAACTAGCACCTTCACACACTGCTGATGTCAATTTCAATTGCTAAAACATTTCTAAAAAGAAATCTGTCACTCTCTCTTATTTCTATTAACATTTACAATGCATTCATTGACATATAACAGTCCCATCCAGAAATTAAAGCCTTGGAACATGAGGATTTATGTATCAGGATATTTATTAAAGCATATATGTAGTTATTTTTTAAAAATCTGAAAATAACCTACACATTTATAAAGAAAAAATGATTGAATAAATTAAAATATCCATTATATATATAATATTAAAAATAATGAGTTATATCCACAAGTATTAATGTGGAAGGCTGTTTATGAAATGTAGTCAAGTGAAAGCATAAGTAGCAAAGAGAGGAAGAGAATGCGAATCCACGTTTATTAAAAAAAAAATCCTACATTTCAGTTAACATGTTCGTTTGCATGAGTTTGCATAGAGTGGTGTGGAAGAGCGTACACACCAAAAATACTAACTTTACATCAAAGGAGATGTAATTACACAAGGGTTTGGGGACGGGTATGGGTGAGATTGTTAATGTTTCATTTTTATATTTGTGTATTGCTTGACTTTGTATTGTTTATATTTTATATTTTAAAATTTTCTATATATATTTTTTGACACATTAAAAACTTTTCTGGGTGAGCGGAGATGGCTCCTCTCTGGACTACCCACTTCTTTGAGCCAACAAAGAGCTCAGCTGGACAGTTAAGTCTCCTCCATGTGGCCTGTGCACCCCAGGAGACAATATTCCTCTGCCTTAATTGCTCCAGCACCAAGTGCCAGACCTCTAAAGACCACATGTAGAGCTTAGAGCCCGCAGGAATTATGGTAGTCCCTGCATATCTGAGGGTATATGTTCCAAAACTCCCAGTGGATGCCTGAAACCGTGAATTGTACTGAACCCTATATATACATACTTATTATAAAGTTTAATTTATAAATTAGATATAGTAAGAGACTAACACTAATAACTCATAATAAAACCGAACAATTATAACACCATCTCATAATAAAAGTGATGTGAGTGTGCTCCTTCTCAAAATATCTTATTGTACTGTACTCACCTTTTTGTGATGATATGCGGTAGCCTCTAAGGGACTAACAGGAGTGGGGCATGGAGAGCATGGAGATGCTGGACAAAGGGATGGGTCACGGCTGGAGCAGGATAGTGTGACGGGACTCGCGAGATTTCATCATGAGACTCATAATGACACGCAATTTTAAAAGTATGAATTATTAAAACTTACGGATGTTTCTTTGGCTCTGCTCTTCGGAACTCCTATCCAGTCCCTACTGCTTCCCCTTTGGTTTGCTTGACGAATATTCAGCAGTAAAGGTCAGCATTTCTACCTTTTATTCTAAGGCAGTTTCACAAATTATTGTGCGACTACAATGACAGCACCATCATTGTTGAATTCTACAGTTTCCAGGAAACTTCCTTCTCCTGTCTAATCTTGTGCTCCCTGATGGACTAAGTTTCTAAAACAGGTTTCTGTGATGCCTGAGAATTTCTGATCCAGTGAAAACACATGTCTTTCCCAATCAGATTACTGGTTTAAACAAGCTCCCCAGATTCTTTCTAAAGACTCAAGAAATTACCAATTAACATCTCTGTTTTGAATTGTCCTCCATTTGGGTGCTTGGCTAACTTATGAAGCCTTAATAATTCTAATCGTCACAGCGACACTCCGTAAACCATTTAATAATTTTTTTAGTCCCTGGATATGTTCACAAAGAACTTCTGATTTCAGAAATAAGAAGAGTAGAGTTGGTGAATCTTTAGGGGTAAAATAAGAGGCCCACCCACCACCAGTCCCTAAGAAGAAGAACAGCTAAGGTTGGTCACGTCCAAGGACATTTTATTGTGCCAGTGGGTGCAGAGCCTTAGACTCACCCTCTCTCAGAGTCCCAGTGTTGAGTACAGCTTTCTCAGTCTGGCCATCCCTCCTCAAACCCCCAACACCTAGCACAGAAGCTGCTGAGAGAAACCTGAAGTAAACACCCGCTTACCTCGCTATTATATTTTGTCCTGTCAGTGAATGCACTTTCTTCGTGTTGAACAGTAAGATATGACATTTGGGTTTGGGATTAGGGTGAAGGAGGTAAGAAAGGAAACCTTTTGACCTGTTTTGGTTCTAAGCAAAAGGCAAAAGGAAATGTCTCAGGCCTGCCTTTTTCTCTAGAGTGTTACATTAGAACAGAAATAAAATATTCCTTTGCCTTGATTTTTCTGTGTGAATATATCATCTTCATGAAACCGATGAGGATTGGTGGCTGCTTGAGGGCCAGACTCAGATATTTAGTCATATCTCTCTTTATGAATTGGCATTTCCTTTTAACATTGTCTGGAGTAGCTTTCTAATAGTCACTTATTATAAGAAAGGGTTTCTGTGTGTTTTTTTAGTAATAAAAAAGTAATAAAAATGATGTTTTAATATATAGAACTTTCAATCTTTCTAAATTCAATTATAAAATATATGGCCTTAAAAACTTTTATCAACCCATTATATTATTTCATAAATAAAGATGGATCTACAAAAAATTAAATCCTGGTAGTATTTTTGGATAAAAAATTTTTAAATTACTTTTTTATATGTTATGCAAAAATGTACAGGAAAAAAAAGAAAATTAAAAAATATTAGAGATAAAGTTACAGCTTTATTTAGTCAATTTATATGTTTCTGCATTGATGGAGAAAATCTGGATTAGGAGATCACACTTCCTGATGAGCCACCTGTGACCTTTTTATATCTGGGGCATTTCTGAGGTTCCATGAGATTCAGACCTCTTTATATGTCAAAAGAAAAGCGTGACTGAAATTGATGAAAGCTCAGTGGGCCCCTCCTGGGGCAGGTAGTATATCACCATCTCATTCCAAGTTCCAGGACAGAACTGTGAAAGACACAAATTTGACTTTATCACTCTCATCTTCCCTATCTCTCTGTGCCGCTTATCCTTTGCTCCTTCCATTTTTGTTTAGTATTCTATTTCAGCTAACTGTCAAAATGGGCAGAAATCTCCTGTGACACATAATCCATATGCAGGGTTGTGCATTTTAATAGTGGCTTTCCAAAACTGAAAGACCTTTACCTTTTATTGATTTTATTACCAAAGTGATAAACACCAACATTTCAGGCATCAGTGGAGGGAAGCCAGTGAGAAAAGGACCTGAGAACAAAATGCACCCCCCTCATCTATATGTGAGGAGAGAGAAAAGGATTATAGAATGGGAGTGGCTCAAGAAGCACTGTGAAGGTCTTTCTCATAGGTGCCCTCATTACCTAACTGTGCCCCTTTCCATTAAGCCCTGATACAAAGCTATTTTGTTTGAATAAATATGAGCTGCTGGTAGCGATGTTTAATTTTAGCCTCTCATTCTTTACTTTTTGTATGATTCAGCCTGTTTGTCTCGAGCTTTTGGCTTCGTTTTAGGAAGCAGATGTTTAACCTCCTGTTCCTTGAGCTAGTAATCTCTATAATTAAAAGTTCCTAAAGAATATAGGGAGGGGTACGACCTAGTTCTTGGATAAAATTATATCTGTGTGTGGGAAATGTATTTCCTTCCGATTACTTTAATTATAATCTTAAGTGTTTATAGCATTTGTTCAGCATTTAAATTTTAACAATAAAGCTTCACTTGAAAAAAATTGTAGGGATTCTTGAATGACTTCTATCAAATTCAGCTATTATTTTCAATTACATATTTGCAGCCAGTGAATGTTTATGTACTATTTTTAAGTTTTAAATGTTTCACAGACTAAGCAAGGCAGTGGCTCAGCTCTGCCCCATGAATGGCTCAATCCCAAAATTTCGGCGGCTTTAGTATAATTGCAGCACCACAAAGTGAGGTAGATCAGTTGTCTGTCATCCATTTTGAAATGACACAACCTAGTACACGGGACTTCCAAGGTCACTGTGATAGAGGAAGAAAGGATGAAAGGAGTGTATGGGATATTTTATGAACCCGGATATAAAGTCACCTGCTTCACTTTTCCCCAAATTTTAATGTGCCAACCCTCAGCCCAAACTAACTGCAAGGAAAGCTGTGGCATATATAAGAGTGGATGGATGTTTCTTAATGTAAAGGATTCATTCAAAGAAAGGAACAGATGGATGACAAAGAGGGGAACTGGTATTTGTTAAGTATCATCAGCTTCTGTCTTAGATAGATATGTTTAAAATAAACCCACAAAGTAGAAAAACAGAGCAGGAAAAGGACTATTCTAATAGTAGTATACCTTTTCTTTTTGACAGTTGCTTTAATACTATATTGAAATTCACTAAGGATACTGAGGAGGGTACTGATTCTTCCTTAGAAAATGGGAAACATTTATAATTGGGTGTCTGTCTCAGTATACAGCAGGTAGTGAGGATGGATTCAGTTTATTTGTTTGTTTGTTTATTTATTTTATGGTGACATTGATAATGAAATCCAGTGAGTTTCAGCTGTACATTTTTAATGAATATATATATATATTATATATATATATATATTTACACTGTGTGTTACCTCCTATAGTTAGATTTCTTTCTGATACACATATTTGACCCCTTTCTTTCTGATACCACATATTTGACCCCTTTTACTCCATCTACCTTCCCCCTTACCCCTCTCCTCTGGTAACCACTAGTCTATTGTCCATGTCCATGAGTCTCTGTTTGGGTCCAGTTTAGAATGAAGTGAATGGCCATGTCACCCTGCACAAGCCCAATACCGTCTGATCTCGGAAGCTAAGCAGAGTCAGGCCCGGTTAGAACTTGGATGGGAGACCACCTAGGAAGGCCCAGTGTTACAGGCGTAAAAAGTAAGGGATTGTAAGCTGACAAGGTCCTTGTGATCTGTGAGGTTGACCAAGGGTTGGCTTGCCTAAAAAAATAAAAATAAATAAAATAAATTTTAAAAATTTTAAAAATAGAATGAAGTGAAAGTAATGAGCGGCCCTTGTGAAGGCAAAGGAATAGGCAGGAGGGTGGCAGTATGAAAAAAGAACAATATTCAAGTAAGTAGGAGGTGTTTGGGAAGAGACAGGAGTAGGTAGATTTTCAGTTTCAGAACACTTCCTTCACACATTGCTTCTTATCTTTCTTTTTTTTTTCTCTCATTATATTGCTAGAAATTTATTAAAGCTTCTTAGAGTAAAAATATTCCTCTTTTCATTTCTCTACTTTCTCTGATTCTCCTAAGTGGTCACAATTTTTAAAAATTTAAAATTTAATCCAAGAAAAA
The DNA here is from genome assembly GCA_003508835.1 of Eonycteris spelaea. Taxonomy (NCBI): domain Eukaryota; kingdom Metazoa; phylum Chordata; class Mammalia; order Chiroptera; family Pteropodidae; genus Eonycteris; species Eonycteris spelaea. The sequence continues at coordinate 3,962,661 of PUFA01000043.1, read as the reverse complement.
TACATGGATTACAGACAAGCTAATGTTGCTGTAATTTTTATAAAGGAAACAGAAATAAATCCAGAGACCTCAGAATATTAAGTCTGAGGTCCACTTCTGTCATGGAGGGTACCAAAATATAGTTCCTTTCCTCAAGTAGCTCACAATTGGAGAGGAGAAGGTAAATTGTTGACTATCGTATGATATAATATGGGAGCTAAGGGCACTATATACAAAGTATTATGGGACTTAGAGAGCACGGTAAACATACCTGCCTGAGGGTACAGGGACTTGTCATGGAAAAGACACATGCAAAGCCAAAGAAGCCTGAACCGACATGACTTGGCCTCCAACAGTGAGCCAAGTTGGATGTGGGGAAATGCTGGGAACATAGGCTGGAATCAGAGTTTGCAAATCCCCAAAAGCCAAATTGAGATATTTGAGCATTATTGGGCAAATGATAGCCGGCTCAGAGGTTTTAAACTAAGGAAGTAGAATGATTATATGAGCAGCTTCCCAAACTCGTATTTGGTAAACAAGTTCCCTTACCAATGTTTGTGATTAAAATGGTTTAGGAATTACATCATATGTCTCCTTCTTGGAGAACCACAAGAACTCTGATGAGCATAATATATGTTGAGAAGTCCTGACATAAAGAAACTTCTTAACTTTAACTCAGGATTTCCAAAATATAGTTATGTATATTAGTTTTCTGTTAGTGTGTAGCAAATTACCACAAGCACAAACTTAACAACTTAAAATAAAATCTACTTATTAGTTCACAATTCTGTAGGTCAGAAGTCCAGTGTGGTATGACTGGGTTCTCTGCTCCGGTTATAATCAAGGTGTTGCCCATGCTGAGTCCTCATCTAGAGTCTTTTCTGGGAAATTCACCAGCAGGCTCATACTTATTTTCTGTAGAATTCAGTTCTTTGCCATTGCAGAGTTAATGTTCTTAGCTCCCTGCTCCAACAAGTCCCTTTCAGACTCCTCCCACATAGCCCTCCCCAATCCCAGACAGTCACAGTATGAAGGTCTGCCTTCTCCTAGGCCAGGAGAAGCACATCTCTTTCTTCCCTGCTCTGACCAAGAGCTCATGTAATTAGTTGAGTGCCACCAGGATACTCTGCCAATCTTAAGGTCAACTAATCTGAGGCTTCCATTATATCTGCAAAATCTCTTCATAGCAGTAACTAGATTAGTGTTTGAATAGCCAGAAGTCAGGAATTTTGAGGATCCATCTTAGAATTCTGTCTACCACAATAAGCAAATTTGTGTATTTAAAAAATCTTCTAGGATATTGCAAAATAATGTTCTACAGCTGTCTAATTTGGTAAAAACTGAACGATGTTGTATAAAGAATGTTCTGGAGAAATCGGAGGTGGGGAAATATGAAAATCGGTTAAGAGACTATTGAGGTTATAAAAACAAAATAAAATGAGCATCTAAACTAAAAGTATTTGAAGATGGACTCAATATAACTTAATGAGCAAACAGGTAAAATAGGAAATTAAAAGCTTTCAAATTCTTAGCCCCAAATATTAAGTCAATTTTGATGGAATAAAAATTTAAGACAAGAGATGGGATCGACAAGGAAGAGATCACGAGTTTGTTTTCATATGTTGAGTTTGAGGCCTTTGGTATAAATGAGAAGAGAAATGTTTAAAACTTTGAGAAAATGTAGGGACAGATGATATATAGTTGGAAGTGATCACAATTGACTTAAGTTGGATGATTAGAAGGAGAATGGAATAGGACTGGGAATGGAGCGAATAAACAAGTTCATTAAAACGTAAGCAATGCCAAATTAAATTCATAAAATCATTTACTCGTTAGGGCAGGAGAATGCTACCATCGAATAATGTTAACAAATAATGTTATAGTCTATCCTATGGAATCCTCAGGACAGATTAAAGTAACATAGGGGTTTTGATAACTCCATAAATACTTATATTCAAGAAGTGATGACTCATAATTCTTTGTCAAAGAAATCGGTGGAAAAGCACCGATTCAGGGGAGGATCTGGACTCTTCCACTAAAAGCGAGTCCATTTATTAGATTAAACAACAGACACACACACACACACACACACGCACACATTTTTTGAATAAATGAAAAACTAATTGTAGGTCCTTGAACCATTCAACGCACTTTCCAAGACTGTTTTTCATCAGTATGGATGTTGCATTAGATATTCTGAAAAATCCTTTTATCTCCAAAATCCTAAGGATTATAAACTGCAAGTGATGGAGTGTCCTCTTGCAAAGCACCACCCAGTTCTTGTCTTTATTCTGCCCTGTTTAACATTTTTATCTATGATTTGAATAGCAATTTTTTAATAATTATGTAGTTGAAACAAATCTGAGAGACATGACTAAGTGACAGATGGTTGGCAAAAATCTGAAAACAAAAACACAAATAATTAGCCAATACTTTGAGTAAATAAAGATTGCTGTCGGAATTTAGAACATACTTCTCAACAAATATAACACAAAGATTTTAATATGGTTTCCGGGTGAAGCCTTAAAGTCCTATTTCGCCAGTCCCTGAGATGTGTGTTATCCCAGTTCGTGTTTAATGGGGCTCACATGAGGTGCTGAGCGGGAACATTGCCTCCCTTTTTCCTGAGTGCAAGCAGTGTGTCCCACTGCTAGCTGCCTTATATGTTCATGGTCTAGAATCACTTACTTTCTCATTTCTTACATGGCCTGTCCCTCAAACTGAAATTTCAATGTCAACTAGGTTCTGTTCTAAAATACTTTATTATGTTTTAAATTTTTAAACAATGATGTTAATACAATGGAGTTACTCCTTTTATGTTAGGGGTAGAAGGTGGGTTCTAAAGTCATCATGTAAAGATAAAATATCCTATAGTCAAAATTACCTTTGAAAATTCCGTAGGAAGATACCACATTGAAGACTAACCTCCGGTTGTTTTGTAAGTTCAGCACGGCTATTCCTCCATCATTGGATCAGATTGTTATTTCTTCAGTTGAGCATGGGATGAAGAGGTCAGCTTGTACTGAGGGGCCATGTTGTACTAAAAAACATACATATTAAAACCCTTGATGCATCGGTGCATACGGAGCAGACTAAGGTTCATTCTGTAGGCCACTTGGCTTCCTACCTCATCCTCACTCTTAAGCAGACATTCATGAATAGAATGTGAAATGATTTAAACCAATATCTATCTATCTATCTATCTATCTATCTATCTATCTACTATCTATCTATCTATCTATCTATCTATCTACTACCTACCTACCTATCTACCTACCTACCTACCTACCTACCTACTATTTATTTACTAATATCTATCCATGTTGGATACACTCCAAATGGGATAGCATTGTAAAGGCAGGAAATTAGAGAAAAATAGCAGATTGATCAACCTACCCTTCTGCTTCTAATTCCTTATATATATAGTTCCAGAAAACAAAACAATATACTCTTAGTTGAACAGGAATTAACCCTAAACACAAGAGATGAGATGTTTGATTGAAGGATCTCTGCTCGAAACATATGAGCACATTGCTGTGGAAGTTGAATTTAAATGCATGCACCTTGAACACACAATAAACTATATAGATGTCAAATTATAATGTACATGTGAAAATTACATAATTGTATTAACCAATATTACACTAATAAACAAACAAATAAATGCACCTTGAAGTGGTCTATTGCAGAGCTGGAGGGAGCCTGGGGTAAAGATCAAGGTCATGTTTGGGAAACAGCAAAAAGAGCATCCAGGCTGGTCATCTACCTCCTGCCTCCTACTTACACCAAAATAAACTGCAGAATCATCTTTCATCGTGTCCAAAAGTCAAACATTGTCATTTAGGACCCAGAAGCACATATCGTTGCTCCCTGACAATCCTTGTGGATAGGCTATAATTTTTTTAAAAAATGTACAGAGCACATTATTAGGTAAAAAATCAATAATGAAAAAATATATGTCAGATTTTTTTTTTTGGCCTCTAAATTTGGGAATTTAAAAAAATGTATAATATCCTACATGGAAGAAAATGTGGAGAAATAAATTCTTCTTACAATAGCAATGGGAGTAAAATTATCACTGTCTTTTTAGTGGGCCATTAAAAATTTTGAAAGACACATATTCTTTTAATTCAACAATTCCATTCTTGATAGCTATTAAAGAGAAATTCTCACACTTGTGCCCAAAGAGAAACTCTTACATCTGTGTACAGAGAACAATCAATGTACAAGAAGTCTCATTGCACATTATTTTTAAGAACCAGAAAAAAAAAAAGGAAAATGGTAAGAAGGAAAAAAAGGACAATCTAAATGTCCATCAACAAAGCATTGGTTAGATAAATTCTTGTACAGTGTTGCTATATGTATTACTTTGCTGGAGCTGCCGTGATTAAGTACACAGACTAGAGTTGCTTAAACAACAGAAATTTATTTTCTCACAGTTCTGGAGGCTAGAAGTCCAAGATCAAGGTGTCAGTTGTGTTATTTCTTTTGAGGCTCTCTCCTGTACTTGTGGATGCCTCTTCTTTATATGTCTTTCTCCAGTGTCTGTGTGTGTCATAAATTTTTTTTTGAGGACACCAGTCATATTGTATTAGTACTCACCTTGATGACCTTATTTAACCTCAATGACTTCTTTAAAATCCCTGTCTCCAAATACAGTCACATTCTGAGGTACTGAGGGTTAGGATTTCAGCATATGAATTTTAGAGGGATAAAATTTAGCTCATAGTACTATGAAATAATATGCAATAGTTAAAAAAAAGAGGCTATATTTACAGACATAGTTCTCTAAAATATGAAGTTAAGTTTAAAATACAAATGGATCTCATTTACTTTTAAAGCTTAATATTTGTTTATGAGATTATAGACTTTATCTCTGGAGTAGAAGCTGAGATAGGAGAGATGATCAAAGGGAACTTTGTTTTTATACATGTTTTTTTTTTATTTTTATGAGACTGTATTCCTGAATTATTTCTGATTCTCTCTGTAAAAAATCTCAAAACCAAACCACAACAAAATAATACATGTTCACTGTAAAATGTAATTCAAAACTATAGACAGTAAAGAACCTCATCTAGTGCGGTTTGGAGTGAACCTCACAGACTGCTTTCTGTGCTTATTATACAAACAGATGTAGACAGGGTCAGGTCACCACAGATTTTTTGCCCAAACTAGGACACTTTCAAAAGCAGAAGGGGAAACTATTAATAATGACACATAGAAAAAGACACAAATCATGGCTATTCTGGCAAACCTGGAGAAAAGGTGACTGCACATATACATGTACGTAAATGAGATTATCCATATTGATTACAACTATTTTTGTCATTGGCTTCACCTTTTGGGATCCTTTTTCATCAAAACAGATAGGTCTTACGTCACACTTTCCAAAGACTGTAAAGTATTCATGGTGTAGATGTACTGCAATTTACTTAAACTGTTATGGACAGGAGTGACCTTTTAAAAATATTTAAACTACTTCTTTTACTTTTATTGAAATGATACCTGCCCATGATAGAAAGAAAAAAAAAATCAAACCATTTAGAAGCTTCTAAAATGGAAAGTTAGAGTCTCATCATTCATTTTCATTCCCTCAGAATAACCACTCCTACCAGCTTCTACTCTATGGTGCTTCTGGTAGTTAATTTCATAACATAACATAATTTCATAACTTACTGATTTCTCAGACTAAAAATTAGTATCTACATGAAAGGTATTTAAAAAATATAAATACTACCTCTCCCTATCTTCAATGCCTCATTATATTGAGAAATTAAAATAATTAGAGTAAGTCCCACTGATGTAGGAATGAGTGTAGACTCCCATAGTTATCTGCATTTAAAATGTCTTCATGCGCCAACAAATATTTGAAAATATTTAGGGACACACAAATCAAAATCACAATGAGATACCATCTCACACCTATTAGAACAGCTATAATCAATAGGACAAGTAATAACAAATGTTGGAGAGATGTGGAGGAAAAGGAACCCTCATACACTGCTAATGGGACTGCAAATTGTTACAACCACTATGGAAAACAGTATGGAGTTTCCTCAAAATACTAAGAATTGATCTACCACATTGTCCAGCAATCCCTCTACTGGATATGTATGCCAAAGACTTGAAAACCCACATCTGAAAAGATATTTGTACACTGATGTTCATGGCAGCACTATTCACAGTGGCCAGGACATGAAAGCAACCAAAGTGCCCTATGATAGATGATTGGGTAAAAGCTGTGGTACATATATACAATGGAATATTACTTGACCAGAGAAGAGTGAAATATTGCCCTTTGCAACAATATGGATGGACCTGAGATAATCATGCTAAGAAATAAGCCAGACATAAAAAGTTGAAAATCACACGATATCATTTATAAGTGGGATAAAAACCTAAAAGCAACAAATGAACAGGACAAACAGAGACTCATGGACATGGACTATAGACTAGTGGTTACAGAGGGTAGGAGGTAGGGGGAGGGGAGGTAGATGGAGTAAAGGGGGACAAATATGTAGTGATAGAAAGAAATCTAACTATGGGAAAGGAACACACAGTATTCGTTAACCAATGTCCATTAACCAACTGGATTTTGTTAACCAATGTCACCATAAAATAAATAATTAATTAATTTTTAAAAATGTCTTTATGCAAACTGATTTGCAACTGATCGAAAGGAAAAAAATCAGTGTCTTTGAACAGGAGGATATCTCTTGGAGGCTCCCTTACCTGGGGCTGCTTCTCATTCCTCCCCAGAAGAACAGCCCTTCCCTACTTCCTCCAAACTCATCTCCCTCAAATACGAAGTCGTTCTTTCTGAGATGTTTTTTCTAGCCTGGACGGGCAGGTCATTTGTGTGAAAATTTTTATTCATCAGCTGGGAACTCTCTTTACCAACACATATCTGCCTATCCATTTTACAGAGAGTATAGGGAAAGAAAGGAAAGACCTCCCAAACTCCTCCATTCTTTCTTCGGTTCTTAGTGCGTACACACTCCAGACAGCTAGTCTGCTTTAACCAAGTCTATTTTACTGAAATCAAAACCTGAAACACTACTGATACTTCCTCTTTGCCCAGAGGTAGGTCTTGCCTAGTATAAAACTTCCCTATCAGAGAAGGAAGATGGCTCAGGCCCTAGGCTTGTCACAGTAATTAGGTTAGAAATGAATGATTGCATTAAAGGGATTAAAATCTTTTCCATTTTCTTGATTTAATCTCTTCTATTAACTTAATAGAAATCTTGGTCAGAGAAATCAACCAGGAATATGATGCCATTTGCTAATGAAAAAATTGCATCAAATAATAAGAAAGTTATGATCCAGCTGAATGTATACAGCTCCCAGCACAGCATAGTAATACAGTTTTTATGTTCCTTTCTATAGACTTAGAAGGAAAGCAGGAAGAAGAAAGGAAGGTAGGAGGGAAGGGAGGGAGGAGGGAGAGAAGGAAGGAGGAAAAAAAAAAAGCTAAGCTCAAGAATTTCTGAGCCATCATGGCTATTGATTTATGTAGCTAAAATTGTGCCTTGCTTAAACCAGCCTTTTAATGAAAGTAGATTGCAAGGTAAAATCCTAGAAGTTATATGTCCTTTATTGTCCTGATTCTATGCTTGCACATGAGTGTATTCTGGTGGGTCTGTTTATACATATGGAGTCTGGTTGATGGCCCAAAGAGCATGTTGACGAGCTGAGTTTCCTTACTAAGAAAATGTCAACAGATCATTCCTTGTCCAAATCTGTGGATCCTGGACTCAGGGAGAAGCATGTTAAATTGGGAAAGTAATATATTTAGAAACTGGGGTACATGGCCCTGACTGTAGAATCATGTTTTAAATTTAGTAAAGCAGTCTCTGAGCACACTCTTTTCCTGAGAAAACAGAAGATTTGGGAAGGATAGTCGAATTTACATTAGCTTCTTCCAGATAGTGTGACCTAAATGCAAGTCTTATTCCAAAATTATAAACAACTTTAGCGAACTCAAATTTGGATCTCACACGTAGGTCCTGCTTAAATAGTTCTTCTACCGTGTGTAAAGACACTGTTGTGATTTCAGGGACTAGAAAAATAAGGCTGATGCCTTCATCTCCAAGGGGAATGTTGGAAACAGATCTGAAATGCAAGGAGGAAAACAATATTGGGGTAATGAGGTGGGCATATAGAGATGACAAAAGTTATTAGCAAGTCAAAATTCCAGATTGTCACACTAATAATGAGGTGCAGCTTTTCAATATTATTTCAGCATTTGCTTGATAATGGGAATGTTTTTTCAGATCTCAGGGCTGAATAAAAGATTGATTAGCAACATGAATTTAAAAATCCAATCCAGTGTTTCAATTACATGTACTGCATCTTGCCAAGTACTGTCAATATTTTGAATCAATAATTACCTTCCATCTCTGTTGGCAAGTGAGTGCTTCAAACATCATAATGTAAGAGCTGGGTGATGAAGAAAAAGAAGGATCTGACCCTATGCTTAATCTCTCTAACAAACAGTTTCTACTTCAAGGTCTTCACAGACAGATGAGATAAATGCATTTGAACATGTCCTTGCTGGAAATCATCTGACGAAAGCATCTCTGTGAAATTCCTGGAATCATAAAATTAATAGACTTAAATATTTTACTGCTCTCAGGTTGGATGTCTCTTGGAACATTGAATTTAAGCTAGAACATCAAGTTTAGGCTTTTCAATCTTTTAGCTACTAGGTAGGAACTGACTAATAAGGACAGTGAGACGGAAATAAAAATATAACAAAAGAGCGTCCCAGATCATCTTTACGGCGCTTTGGCCCATCAGCATATTCCCTGATGCTTGACTCCCAAGTCAATCAATAGAAGTAATTGGAATCCATTTGTGAGTCCTTATCAACTGTATTGAGAGGGCAAGGACCAGCAGGATGAGTAAGTCTGCTTATTGGAAAATGCTCTACCATTGTGTATTAGATATTTTCCATGATTATTCTTAAAAAATATAAAGATAAATCACAAAAATTGAAACCTGGAAGTTGGGAAGAATAAGAACTGATTTTTATCGATCACATACTATATGCTAGGCACTAAGCTAGGCATGTCATATTTTTTATCTCATTTAATCCTCCAAACACCCATAAAAGTAGACAGTCTTACTAACTTCTTATATGATGCATGCTAAATGTCTTTGTTCTTTAAAACTTCTTAAGTGTTACTTAGAGAGCATAACATTCTAATCACCTAAGGATCCAGTGTTTGCTGATCTTGAGATGGGGTGCAAGTGTAGTATATATTGGAGATGCTTAAGACAGAGAAAAACAAAAAGAATAAGAACAGTAAAGGAAAGGAAGAGAAAGAAAAAGCTCGTGAGAGACCATCCAAGGATGAAGGGAAACCAAGAGGCTGGCCATTGAAGGAGAGGTTTCAAGGAAAATAAATATTTATAGGATTAAAAATGATAATAATTTACTTGCTGAATGTTTTTCCTGTAAACCATTCCTCCATTTCCATTCCCCTTCCCATTCCCCCAAACCCCTATTCTAATGAAATCGACATTGGATCTGCTCTGTGGATAAATGTTAAGTCTTACTTCAAAGAGGGTGTGGACTAAGAACAGAGGCTGCCAAGGCAGAGGGGTGGGAGCAGCAACTTTTGAACTTCATAGAATTGGGGCAGTTGATACTCCAAGAGTTTCAGTGACTTCTTCGAGATATATAGCAGGAAGTGGAGCCAGGATTTGATACCAAATGCGTATGATCTCAGAACCCATTTCCATTTTGTCAGTACCAGTGGTTCTCTCTGGGCCACCAGCAACAGCAGCAGCAGCCTGTGTGAGAATCTGTAAGTAATGCAAATTCTCGAGCTCCACCTCAGACCCATGGAATCAAAACTCGGGTTAGAACCCAGCAACCTGTATTTTAATAAGCCCTCAGGTGATTCTGATTCACACCCAAGTTTGAGAACTGCTGTTCTACAGTACAGACTCTAGACTACGCTGTTTTCCTTAAGGATTTAGGAATCGTCAAGGGCAAACCCTCTCACAAACAGAAAGCTACAATTTTGAAAAGTGAAATGACTTTTCTAACGTTGAATAGCTAGTCTTTTAAAACTAGCTGAAACTGCAACTCAGATTTTTCATAAGTTTTAACCCAATTAACTTTTCTTATTTTCATCAAAGTCTCCAAATAATTCAATATTGACAAGTCCAATAGGAACAGCTCTATTCTATCTAACTACGCCCCTTGGCGGTGTTTTAAAGTATTGATCATGCTTCCCATTTTGATCACTTGGCTTTGATGACATCACACTCTCCTGGTTTCCTCGAGAAAGAGAAAAGTAGCCCCTGACATCAGGAGCCAGCCTGAGGCTCACGGGCAGGCCATAGTGCTGCCAGGAGCTACTCTGTACTCAAAGCTGGGCCCAGGCGTCCTCTTAAACATAAACAATTTCACGGAACATCAACCTCAGTCAAGGCTACTCTGTGACCAGTGGGCATCAAAACAAACAAACAAAAAAACAAGGCTGCTTCATAATATTCTCTTAACACAGTCCTACACATGAACATTATACGAACCTACGAAATACCAAACATCCCCCATCCTGGCTACTCCCGGGAACCGCTGCTTCTTTGTCAACTACAGCTTTATCCTCCCACTAGTCTTCCCTTCTTCTCCATGGTTTATTCAGAAATTCAATCATAGAATTATCTTCTCTTCCAGGCGGCATTTAAGCCAGACCAAACCCTGCTTTACTCTCCCCCAAATCACCTAACACAAGCCCAGATCTTATAATAGCCATTCAAACACCCTTTATTGAGATACTCATGGTTTCTCATGGTGTATGTTCTCCCTTGCTGCAACAAGAACAAATTCAACTTTGTTCAATTACAGGTGTGTTCCTTGTCTCTGGCTGGAAAGCATCAACACTGCCTACCTCACTGCTGCTTTTCTCTCTCTTGCAAAATCGTCTTCCTCTTCCAAGTGTCTAGAGCTTGTAGATTTTTTTAAAGCTCGTCTACTTTTTCCATGGAACACCATTTTTATTTGGAAGAACAAATGACAAAAAACTATGGTTATTCAGACTTGGATATTTGACAAATATTTTCTTGAAAGTAGAATGAAGTACACTTGCCACCTCAAAGAAAATAACTGACAGTGTTTATCACTAAAAATAAAATTAACTTTCATTAAAAATTAAAATCTTGGAGAACTTGTATTCACCATAGTGAGCTTGCCAGCTTTTCAATACTTGACAACTTTTTGGATGAGCTCAGTGATGATATTAACAAGTGGATTTTTAAAATTTTGTATAATAAAGTATGTGATTATTTGGAAGATCACCGTGACTCAGCAAGCTACAATATTCGACAAATGACGAATGTACCACGTTACAAAATGCATGGGTAAAAGATCTATTAAAAGTGCAAGACAGATCAATGGATTTAATGAGTCAGTGAACAAAAACTTGATTGACAGTTCAGATTTCACACTGTTACTTACTTCAGTGAAATTACTACTTACCAGGTTCTGGTATAGTATCAAAGGAAAATATCCACACTTCTCTGAAAAAGTTGTTAAAACACTCCTTTTCCACCTACATATCTGTGTGAGGCCAAATTTGTTTCATATACTTCAATCAAAGTAGCATATTATAACAAATTGCAGAAACAGATATAAGAATCCAACTCTCTTTTCTTAAGCTCAACATTAAAGAGATTTGCAAAAATGTACGTACAATGCTAGTCTTCTATTTGGAAAATATAGTTATTTTTCTTAATAAATATGTCATATGTATTAAAATATAATGCATCTATGGTTATGTTCAATGAATTGATAAATATTTCTGAATTTTATGTTTAATTTCTAACATGATAAATATTAATAGATACATCTCATATAAACAAAAGTTCTCTGAAGTCTAATTTTTAAGAATAAAAAGGGATCCAGAGATCAAATAATATGAAAACCATTGTTTTATTTTTTATTTTATTATTATTATTTTTGCTGGATGGAAGGTGGTTGTGGGGGCTGTCTGAAAAAGGTGAAAGGATTAAGAAATACATATTGGTCATTACGAAACTGTCATGGAGATATAAAGTATAACATAGGGAATATTGTCAATAGCATTGCAATAACTATGTATAATGCCAGGTGGGTACTAGATTTATCAGAGGGATAACTTCATAAATTATATAAATGTCTAACTACTATGCTGTACACCTGAAACTAATACAAAATAATATTGCATTCAACTGTAATTGAAAAATAAAAAATAATAATTTTTAAAAAGAAAAAAGGAAACCACTGTTTTAAAGCATTTTATCAAATTAATAATAAATTTAATGTTGATGAAATTATAATGCAAATGGTTTATTTTATACAACTCAAACTAATTCTGAAGTTCATTTGGACAACAAAATGTACATGAATAACCAAAGAAATTTAAAAAAATAGATCAATGAGAAAGGACATCCCATTTATGCTAAAACACATAATATAAAACTATAGCAACTATAATTATGTACTATTGGGTGTAGAGCAGATAAATAAATCAATGGGAAAGAACAAAAGTGCAGAAATTGACCCTTATAATGTAGATATGGAAATTTATCATGATAGAGGCATTTCAAATAAGTAGGGAAAAGGTTGCTCAAATGTCGAGACAGATCTGGGTGAAAAACAAAATTTTATAACCTGTTTTGGTTAAGGTTCTTAGTTGCTGACAATAAAACTCATTCAAGCTAGCTTGAGATAAAAGGAATTTAGTAAGAAGTATGTGGAATTCACAACATATTACAGCGAATATGTGAGAAAAAGACTCCAGGTTGAATTTCCAGGAGTAACTGACAAAACCACACCACTGAACTAACCAGCCATGGGAACTGAGGCATCATGTACTACAAAAGGAAGCTGCAGAGTTAGGAAGCTGCTACCACAGCTATTCCTTCAGAACCATATCCTTTGCCACCTCAGGAAGCTGTCAAAACAGGAATCTACCTGCCCAATTAGAAGCAACCTTCATAGTTGCTGATTTCAGAACTTGCTACCTCTGCCATGATCCAAGCTATAAAATGAATGCCTCATGCCTGCCTTTTCTCTTTAAATAACTCAGTTCAAATACAAGTCCTTTGTAAGTGTCTCCTATTGGTTGAACCAACTTACATCCCAAAAACCCTAGTTACATGGAAACCTGGAAGGAGAGCGAAATGGGCCCTCAATGATACATTCTATAGTGTTGCCTCCATATGATCCTTATCTCACACCATAACAACAACAAATTGCAAAGGCATTATAAAAAAAATATAGGCAAGTATTCTTACAATCTTGAGGACAAAGATTTCATATGCAAATTACAAACCCCAGAAGCCTCTGTATGAAAGATTGATAGTTTTGACTACCTAAAAATTTAAAGTTGTTATATAACAAAAAATACACAAAATTAAAAAAGACTTGTAACTGAATGGGAGAAAATATTTGCAACATTCATAGCAAACAAAGGGTTACCAAGAATTTATAAGTCTCTTACAAATCATTAAAAAAAGACATCCAACTAGATGAAATCAGAAAAAGTGAAATGAATCAGAAACTCACAAAAGAACTATTATTCGCAAAAGTTGTTTGACCATCTTAGAAATTAGGAAAATGCAAATTAAAAGAACGACATTTTCTAGTCTAGAGAATTGGCGAAACGTTAAAACGAATTTTAATATTAAGAATTGACAAGGGGGCACTCTCATGCACTGTGGATGGGACAATAGATGTTTTTTGTGGCAGGTCATTGAGTATCACCCATTAAAATTTTAAATGTCCTATACGGATATTCTACTTTTTACTTTCCAACCTTCTCTTGTGCTTGTTCATCAACAGATAGCAGCAATGACTTTCATTATAATATTTCATAATAATTTAGAAATAATGTAAATCTCTATAAATAAAGAAATAGTTGAATAAAATGTAGGAAAGCCACATGATAGATGTCACAGCAGCAGTTAAAAAGAATGAGGTAAACCTATGCATTTGGATTTAAAAGTGTTTTCAATTCTTGAATACATGAAACAGGTTGTAGAATACTATGTGCAATATGATCATTTGTGTAAAAATTCTCTATCATATCCATCATATTTGTATCAGCAAATATATGTGAATAATTGCACAAAAGTCTAGAGGGATGACACTCACTCTTAAGGGAGGTTACGAAGGAGAGTGAAGTTGAGGTGGGAAGGAGGTTGCGAAAAGGGTCTTTTTTCTCTGTACATAGTCCTTATTGTTTAATCATTTACCAAAATATATTTGAATATAAAATACATTTGTACAATTAAAATGTAAATAACTTTGCTTTTCTTATAACATTTGGCAATAAATATATTTACATTTCAGAGTATAATTTAGGCTAGTCAGTACAATAATTTTCAATGCTTTGCTATGTTTTCTGAAATTAGATTGTGTTTATAATGTGGATATTTAATAATTGATTCCATGTAATTTTGACTATCTCACTCATATGATAACATATTTCTTAATTTTATAATTAGGAAATAAATATTTTATATTTTCTTTTCCATTTATAATACTAATTACTGAGCTTTCAGTAATAGTCAGCATCACCAATCACCACCTCCCTAATTTCTCCTCAAATAATTATATTCCTATTTTTCCACCTCCATTCAAGCATGAATTTGTAACCAATTATTGAAATCACAAGGGAAAAGGAATATGTTATAGAAAACTCTAAAAACCCTGTCTTTCCTGAAATGATGCAACAGTATTGATTTAGAATGTTGAATCATTACTGTATCTTCTGTAAAAACATCAGACAGAAATAGCTTATAAGAACTGAACCTTTTCCTGCTTAAAATTTCTGTGATTGTAGGGTAACTAAGAATCATGGAAGACTTGTAAGTGCAACAAAAGGAATTTAGGTCAAATTTAAAGATAAATTTCCCATCTGTGAAAGTCATTAAATATTTGAAGAATTATAAAACTCTGATGAACACCCATTCTAGAAAAAAAATTGTACCTCTTCATTACCATCAATAGCATACTCAAGAATATTTTCTGAGTGCCAAGTTCTGTCACTGAGAAAGATAAATTATCCTACACACAAAGAATTTATTGAACCTTTGGGGGAAATGAAATGCACTCATCTCTTCATTCATTCATTCAATCAGTCATTTGTTGACAAGTGTTCCTAAGTGCTAATAAACACCAATCGTTGGGCTGAAACTAGGATACAATGGTGAACAACAGTCATCTATGAAAGTGCAATAAGGAAATAAAGTTCTGTAACATTTTTAAAGTGGATCAAGATTATTCTGCCTATGATATGAAATAAAGCTTCATACAAGAAATATTTGAGCTGAGTCATATGTAGGATTTTATTAGGTAGAGACATAGAAGGAGAAAATTTCAGGTTGAAAAAACCGTAGGAGCAAAGGGAACAAACACATGATAGTAGGGGATATATTGGCATAGTGTCTAAGGCATAACTGAAACTCAATACATGATAAACACAATAAGATACTAGGTGCTATTAAAAAAAAAAAACCACAAAACCCAAATCTCAGTAACTCATATCACATCACATACAGGTGGCTTTCCACATGGAGATTCATGGACATATGAATCTAGTAGTTCTGTCTTCTGAAAAATTGTGTGTGTGTGTGTGTGTGTGTGTGTAGAGAGAGAGAGAGAGAGAGAGAGAGAGAGAGAGAGAGAGACAGAGAGAGACAGAGAGAGACAGAGAGAGACAGAGAGAGAGACAGAGAGACAGAGACAGAGAGAGAGAGAGAGAGAGAGAGAGAGAGCAGAGAGAGAGGTAGAGAGAGAGAGTAGAGAGAGACAGAGTAGAGAGAGACAGAGACAGAGACAGAGACAGAGACAGAGAGAGACAGAGAAATGTTACAAAGGAGGTTTTAGGGCATAAGGACCAGGACTGGAAGGGTATACATCACTTCCACCCACATTCTATTGGCCAGAACTAAGTCACAGGGCATGGACTCACTAAAGGGCAAAGGAGACTGGGCTGTGTCCCTGTGGACTGAGGAAGTAAACGTACCCAGTTTGTTAACTATTTTGTGTTGAAGTATCAATGCTGGACATAATCACCAAGCAAATATCAAATAATGATTTTGCAAGATGATGTGCTGGACTCTGAAAATCAAAGAAATGATAGCATATACTGAAGGAGATCAAGACTTACATATCATGAGAGAAATAAGACAACGTAACATGTAAGTGCCAATGTACAGAGCAACAAACACATTATATGGCTTTAGTTTATAACTCATAACATTACTATGAAAAACAGATATAACATTCTCTGAATTTCCTTACATACTTTTAAAGTAGGCTTATAGCATTTCCCATGTACTGACTATTGAAAGTACAGTGGTGAGAAAAAAAAGCCAAAGATCTTAAACAGAGAGGAGTGTTTGCTCTCTGAGGGAAGATGGAATTCATATAGCTGTCATATTCAGTAAAGCTTCTGAAGGAAGATACTTGATCTCCTGACAAGGAAAAAGAAAGCTTTTGACATTTTACTGAATCATTAAGAATATTGGCGTTAGAACCAAAACAGTTCAAGTCATAACCCCATCACTTATTTGCTTTGGGCAAGTTACTTAGCTTCTGTGAAGCTCAGCTTCCCCATTTGTTTTAAAAAAAAGGATAATAATAATACTAATGCTGCCTCGGGATTTCCAGAGGATTGCATGAGGTAATGCATCGTTGTACTTTGTCCAACAGTTGGCACATAATAAATACTTTTTAAATGAAATACTATAATAATGTTAAAATTAGTGTTTTTGGAGATTACTTAACAACATATGTTGCACAAAAATACAATTTAAAGTAAAAATGGATATAATGTCAGCCCAATTTTGATTTTAAAGAATATTAAATAGATTGACCCAGACAGGAAGGAAGTATACCGAAATGTTAACAACTGTGTCTTTAAGTGATGTGAACATAGATTTCTTTTTCACACAATTCTAAATTTTCAGATGTTTTTAGAGTAAATATTTGTTTCTTTCATATGTACTCTATTATCTCAAAAACTCCTTACATATCTTATTTTTTTTGTGCACACATAATTGCTTTATTAACATGATGTATTTTGTTGTTATTTTCTCAAAAAAACCATGAAGACCTTCCTGAGGAAACTCTTCGCTTTACTCTTGTGTTAGAATAATTGGCCAGCTACATTAAACATTGATCTTCTGAGAAGCAAATAGTTTTATTTTTCTCCTAATTTTTTCTCTCTGTTAATAGTAAAAGCTAAAATATCTTTTAAAATCCTTGTTTTCCCCCTTTCTCTAACATGCACTGGGATCCATAATCAATACATGTTGAAATAATTCCAAATAATTTCTAATGTAAAATTTCACTAACAGCTGAACATGACAAACAGAGATACAGAACTCTAGAATTTCAAACCATTTGAGACTTTCTTTAAAGCCTGAGCTAAAACATACTGAATTTATACAGGTACTGTATTTTATGAATTTAGGTATAAATTAAATTTTGAATAGGCATCTTCTGTTTAGTTTTTCTTGGTGGGTAATGGCTATTTGTTTTGCTTTTAGCCAAAAAAAGTGTATTCATTTTCTTTTCATGTAAGATGGCTTTCTCTTTTTCATGAACACTCCTTCAGTCAAGATAATCCTTGAGTTAAAATTCATTTAACATGTATTCAGTTTGTATATAGGAAAATTGTGTTTGACATTTCTCTTAAATTATTCTCTTCAGGTTATTATACTGATTGAATTTCTGATCAGCTAGAACTGAACTCATGCTGGAAGACTACCATATTACATTACACTTGCCTGTATGTGGCCAGAATAATAAGTGTAGAAAAGCTTTCTCCTTGGAGAATAAAGAGCCACTGTCCAAAATGATGGCTGAGTTTGCTTCTGAAATAATAGAAAATGTATAGACTAGAATGTTTCCACCCATTGGCAATGACTTGACCTCTGGGCCATTTCATTTGCAAACTCCCCCTTAGGAAGGCATTTTCTTCTGTTTTGTATTTCTTGTTGGGTAATGGCTGTTTTGCTTTTAGACAAAACAAAAAAACCAAAACAAACAAACAAAAATTTCAAAAACCCAAAACATCCTTATCTGGACTTTTGTGGCAATTTTGATTGTTCAGATTTTTTATGCTTTTAATCACCTTCCTACTGATTATCTTTATTCGCTTATTTTATTTCCCTTTCCTTATGTTAAATAGGCAAAAGGAAGTACAAATTCCAGGTCAGCAGGTATGAACACACTCTTATACAAAACCAAGGATGTTATTATCCCTGATTATCTGTGCCCAGGTTATCGTGGTCCTAAGGCATAGTCCCTGCTCTAGTCTCAACCGAACTCCTTGAATAATGGGATGAAACCAGTCTTTGCAATCCTTCCCCACACTACTTTATATCTTGGCTTGGCTACTATTTCTAAACATAACCAGTTTCTTTCCCATAATACGGAAGATGAAACCATCTGGAGAAGGAAAGAGAAACAAGAGTGGCATACGCTGTGTTGTGAAAGCATCCACCTCATTATTTGTCCGAACATCTCAAGAAACTTTGTATTCTGCCATTTCTCAACATCCTTTGTCAACACATCAAAGGATCCCAGCCCTGGAAGGACTGTGAGGTACCTCTGGGGTGTGACCTCCGCCATCTATAATCATCAGCAGTAAGTTAGCTGGCCTCTTCGTCTGCCTGGCCAGGGACAAAAAAAAATACCTTTTGAAGGAACCCTGCTTTCAGGCAGTTTAGGCTTTAAAGATCTCTTCCTATCATTGAGTCTAAATGTTCTTCCCCATAACTGGCTTTTGCTGGTCCAAGTCTGCCCCCTAGAGCCTCTCAGAATAAGCCTCTTTCCTCTTCCATATCGCAAGTTCTTCCTAAGTTCCTCACATGAATTAAATGGAAGCTACTACCAACTGTTAATTCCACATCCAATTCTTTGAAATCCAGCTTACAACTCATATTCAGCCTTTGGATCAGATATGAATAAGATAAAGAAGGCACCAAAACTTTTATTTACAACTTTCTAGATTCTAGCAAAAATGCTTTTTGTTTTATGAACTGTTAAAGGACCTTAGTGATCATTCTTAACTCATCTCCTCACTTTTCAGGTAAATAAATCTAAGATCCAGAGATCTTGATTAAGATCGATAACTTCTAGTTACTTATCTAATCTTAAATACTGATTTATTCTGTTTTCAAAAGTTGCACACCCAAAATGTTCCAAAAATATTACCAGAGAAAAATAAAAACAACCATTTCAAAATTCACCCTCCATAATCTTCAGAATATCAAATCTGTAGGACCTACATACACACATACTCACACACACAAGTACACACATGTGCACCAATGCACACTTTTTCCCTAGAGCCGACTTTTACCTAAACTCAAGATTACAATTACCAATAGGAAGATGCAATCAGGAGCCTTAGCCAAGGCGCAGACATTTTACTTCACCTGACAAACAGGATGTAAATACAATAAGTAACTTCGCTGCAAGACAAGATGAGCAACACGTATGGCTGTGTCACTGGCATAGCCATGGATAGCTTTATGGTAAAGAAAGCTGTGGTAATTGTGACTTCTATACTGAAAACAACTGGTCTTACTTGCACTACTGCACTTGAGAATGAATAATCATATTTTTTAAAAAAGAACAAAAGGTCTTTCCACATGTTGATACTGCTTCTCACATAGTTAATTGTTAATATCAATAAACTCCATGAGCACAGAGTTGTGGCTACAAATAGAATATGCTTTGCCTCAAAACTACCTATAATCCCTTTCTCTTAAAAAAATATACATATATATAATATATATATATATGAATATAAAAATGAAAATTTCATCACCCAGAGAAAACCAGCATTAACATTTTGGTATACTTGTCTAGTATTTTCCCCTACAAATATGTAAGTATGCAATATTTATGAAATAGTGATCACAAAGCTTTTCACTTAACATATTTTTTTCTGGTCACTAAATTGTCTTTCTGTTTTTCTACATGCTAGGTGTTTGGGCTCTTTTACATAACACATTCTCTATTGTTGGAAATTTTTAATCTTTCTTTTTCAGCCATGGTAATTTTCCCCATTCTCTCACCATTCCAAGTCGAACACACACACACACACACACACACACACACACACACACACACGCAAAAATCAGACTGAGATATTGTATCTCAGAGTGCTTCTTGAAAAAGAGTTATGTAATAGCACTATATAAAAAAAGGGAGAGGTAAAATATACTAGGAGACACGTGTCACTTCCTTTTCCAGCAAAAAGCTGACTCCAGGAATTACAGGATCACAAGCAGAAGATGATGAAAGAGCAACATGGCAGAAATTAAGAGAAAAGGATGCAGAAGCGATAGCTACAGAGATAAGGAAGTAGTAAAATGACATAGAGGATTGTGCAGAGTGACAGTTTCCCTTGTGGCAAAAGAAACAATGTTGTTTTATATCTTCAGCAAATATTACGAACTATAAGGAATAGGGATAATAGACTTGTGCTGGTGAGAAGAGAAAAATATAACTTTAGTTATAAAGGATGTTTTTGATAATGCTACTAAGATAACAAGGATTTACATGTTATCATGCTGGCAAACAAACAGGATGCATTTGGAGACAGGTGACCCATGGATTCGTGGTAATGGAAACAAAAGCAAATGGCTTAAGTGGAAGTGTGTTGAGATCAGCATTTGAGGGGAAACCTGCTGCGGTTTTATTCAATACTGCAATGCAGAAAGTGTCACACACTTATAGATCAGAAGTAAATGCCGATGCTCCTTCAACAAAAACTTATTGAACACTTCCATAGGCATGGCTCTGAGTTAGACTTTGAGGATACAAAGATGAACCCTACATCTGCGTCTCATCTAGGAGAGTCATGGGACACATGAGCTCTCGTGACATTCTGTAACTTTCCTTCTAGATACTTGTTTCAGTTTTGAATTAAGCACTTTGTGATATTTGTGATTATTTTATTAATGTCTGTCATCTCACTAGACCAGAAGCTCCATGAGGATAGGTGTTTTATTAGTTTTGTTCTCCACTGTTTTCCTAGCACAGTGCCTGGCACATAATAAATGTTCAATGAATATTTGATTGAATAAATAAATGAATGAATAAATGGATGGATGGATGAATGCTCCAAGATATTATCATGCTAAACTAGTTAAGTATCTCTCAAAAATGTGAATGAGTTTGAAAGGAGGAGAAATGTGTGTAAAAAAGCAATATTTTTTTTAGTCTCCATTATGGTAAGAATAGATAAGCATCCAAGGTGGTTAAATAGCCAGTACTTAAACTGGGGCTAATGTAGTAGATGGTCATAGTTGAAATGAATGAAATAGTTTTGTCACTTACAGTAATACATGCAAATTCACAAATTCAAACATATGCATCAAGCTCTAAGTGCTAAGAGCTGTGGTAGGCGATGAGGACAAAATAAATAATGGTCAAAAGCTCTCGGAAAATAACTTACATGAATTTTTACATACATGCCATAATTTAAGAAACTAAAGGTGTGGAGTTCATGGCTGCATAAGCTGGAGAAGTCTTAGGATGCCCATAGGGTCCACAATGGTAGGTTGGGGCCAGGCAGTGAGGGGTGCTGTATCCTCTTCTATGGGATTTGTGGTATTTAATAAGCAAAGGAAAACTAGTAATGGACCTCAAACATAAGGGACATGAAATGATTTGGTTTTATTTATTGATTATATTTTTCTTCCATATTTCCATTAAATAAATGGTTAAAAATAATAGTTGCTAAATCATGAATGTAATTTTCATAATAGTTCAGAGGGAAATATTATTTTTTTGCAGAAAATATTTATTTTACTAAAAAATAAGTAAAATAAATATTGGAAAGTGTGAGTTGATTTGTAGAAATTCGTTTTCAGATAACATCTCTAAAGAAGGTATCGCTTCTGTTTCATTAAGAGGAAAGAAGACCACTAAAAGGATAGAACCTTGGATAGGATAATTATTGCTCTACTTACTGTCATGGCAGTGTCATAGGTAATCAGTATGTTAATCATACGATTTGTTTATTCAGGTGATAAAGAGAAGAAACATGTTACTTATATTAATATTATTTATTAAGCAACTATACTAGGAAGTAAGAAAGAACAAGCAATAGTCTCCACAGCTATAAGCAACTCAGAAGGTGCTAGAAGATCAACAAAGAAACACAGCAGCCACAGGTAATACGGTAGGGTGAGCTCCTCTGTCGTTAAGTCACGCATCTCCTACAGTATGATTTGGTCATGCATGTGGCTCAGTTTAACTCTGTTTCTCCTGCAGCAGTGAACAGAGTAGTTAAGAACACAGGTTCTGGACACACTCACTGCCTAGGTTCAAATCCAGGCCTTGCCTGTAAGATACTTGGGAAAAGATCTGACTGGGTCATCTTTCCTGTCTAATAAGCACATGCCTATCTTGCAGCGTTCTGCCAGCTGATGCCTTATAGGCCACAGGACAAACTAGACAGCTCCTTCGGATGGGCATGGATCCTTGGTCGAATTAGTCACATGATGGAAAGTCTGGCACCCTGTGTGGAAGGGAGCACAGTCAGTGACTGCATCTCTCAGTAGGGAGCAGGCCTTCAATCTGCTCCTTAAGAGACCTAGAGAGTTAACCAATAAAGGAACTGAGTTGACTAAGCAACATAATAATCATATACAATAATATATAAATATGATATAACATGTTTCTATATTATATACTATATTATCACGTAATATATATTATATTATGTATCATGGAAATGTATATGAAGTAATAAAGGCACTTAACTGAGCAAACTAAAATGAGTCAGGTGTAAGTTTAGAAAAAGCAGAACACTTATTCAATGTTCAGTGGTTGAGGCCATTGCTAACATACTTCATAATTAGCTACAAGAAAAAAAATCTCCTGTTTCTATATAGACTCTACTAATTAATAATAATCTTATGCGTGGCTTCAGTGGCATATCCATAATTTCTTTTTTCCCTTTTTTAATACAAAATTTCTATTCTAACAAGCTAAGAAATGTTATAGAATCGGTTATGTCTACCTGAGAGTAAATTTTTTTTTTAATTTTCATGAAAATTGTCAACATTCACAAATAAAGAGATAATAATACAACACCCTCCCCATATACCTACTTAGCATCGGCAACTGCCAATGTTCCAGAGGCATATTTTATCTGTCTTCTCCACTTTTTCTGAGAAATGAAAGTGAAATCCTCACGTACAAAAAGAACATAAGTGTTAAAAGGTCCAGCTTCAAAGAGAAAATGCTATGCTTCCAAGCGGACAAATTTTCGTTATAACACCTTTTTTCCCATTCCCTCAGCCATTACCTGAATTCTGTTAGTGGCCATGGAAATGCCTCCTCTGATGGTCTCAAAGAGAATAATCTCTTTATTTTTTCTCTGCCTCCAAACAAGGAAATGGTAACTCAAGCTCACAAACCTCTAGAGATACCACAGCTCCATTTTAGCCAGTCTGTGAAATCCCAGAAAATGTATGCATATATTTTCACATTTCACAGGAGAATTTCACAGGAGAATTTCAAAGCTTCTATCAGATTCTCACCGCAGCAGCTATTGCCTACAAACAGTTAAGAACCTCCGCCTCTGCATACCCTGACAGCATAGCAAACATACTTTCTCACTTCCACTGCTTAGCCCATTCCCTGTATCAAAATCTGGCTCCTGTCACCACCTCCCGGATGCCTTCCCTGACCATCTTACCTATAACTGATTTTCCCTCATGTTTTCCTGCAGAATTTAAACTAAACTACTTTCGTATTTATCACAGTATGCTGAGATCCCATTCACTTGACAAGTATTTATTAGGCACCTACTCTGTACCAGGCACTATACTATATTGATTTAGGTATGCTTTTTCTCCTATTGTACTGATAGAAGAGGGCAGGGAACATCACGGTATCCAGTATGTATCCTGCAACCAAGGACATGTGGTCGTTGTAGCTGCACTGAATGGAAAACATGAGCAGTGGCACTTCTGAGGGCTGCCATTCAGCTCCAGAAGAACACGTAAAACCAGGCTCATGACGTTTTCGTTTTTCTTTTTAAATGCAAAAAGGAGACATTTATAGAAAAAAGGAAATGTCTATTTGATTATCTTGGTCATGGCAATTAAAACGCCCAAGCAAAGGTTCTCCCCCATACCGATATACTGTGGCACTAGAAAAGGATTCCAGAATCACAAACTACCTATGCTGATCTCCACCCCAACTTAGTTTACCTTACATCCACCAGTGTCTATTTGAGATATGGTTACGTTGGGTCCCCACAAAAAAACCATGCCTAGAAAAACAACTCAACGTGAAGTCCTCCCACCCCCATGGACCTCAGGACTATCAACCTCATACACAAAGGGCAGCAGAGCAATTACTAAACATGCTCATTTTTCAATATCGGGCACTAGTATCTTTTAAAGTACACAGGCCCCTGATGATTACGTAGCTTATTTAATAAAAGAGGTTGAAGATTTTCACGCTAAGGACCTGACAGAAAGTAGTTAAGCCTACTGTTACAGATGGAGTGTACCTGTGTGCGGGACGGGGGAGGAGGGAGGGGAGGTTATCTACGTCCAATTTTAGGTAGAACCTTTTAAGTTCCATCCCTCCTTATAGATGGGGCTAGTTTTGCAAAACTCTTTTAACAGATTAAGTATCCTATTTTAGTGAAAGATCTGGAGTCTAAGCAAAGGCACCTCGGACTTAACCCTTCGCGTGTTCGGTTATTTCATATACCGGTAGGGACGATTCTCTCGAAGTACGTGGTTGCAAGGATCAAAAGGGAACAAACGCGCTAAAGCGTCACGTTGTTGTCACCCCAGGTACTGCGTTGCCGCGCTCGGGGCGGGTCAGGTGTGGTATACTCGTCTTGGCGTCCTCTCCCAAGTAGGACGGGCCACGCCGCCGGGACAGACGAGAAGCACGGGGAGGAGGCAGGAAGGTCACCCCCATCCCGCAGCAGAGCCTCACTTTCCCGGCACGTTTGGGCGGGGCGTTCCAGCAGACTAAACCGGGAGGCGACACTCCCCGGGCTCCGCTCCACGCCCTGCTCCCCTCCGAGGCGCCGTGGACCTCGGTCGCCCGACTGCCCGAGCCTAGCACCGCCTCGGGAGAGGTGAGGGCGGGTGGGGGAGGCGGGGTGTCGATGGGGGTGGAGAACCGCGCTCCGGGGTCCGCGGGCTGTCGCCTAGCTCGTGTAGAAGGCCCCCGGGCCCCAGGAGCAGCGTTTCCCGCGCGGGGCGCGCCTGGAGAAGGGCGGGCGAAGCCAGAACCCGGCCGAGGCGGGAGGAGGAGCTTGCGAAGGGGCCACCCTACCAGCTCTGCCAGACCAGCCACGGCCCAGGAGGCCTCCGGGGGCCTGGCTGTAACTTCTCTTTGGAAGCCCAGATACGCTCCCGGGCGCACGCGCGCTCCTCCTCGGGCACGCGCGCCCCCGGCGCCCCGATGCCTCGCGCGCCCTCCGTCTATTTTTTCCTATTGCCTTCATTCTCACACTCTAAAATAGGTCAAAGGATGGAAGTTACACCTGGCACAGCCCCTGGCTCTGATGCAAAAGCAGCTTTTTCTCCCCGGCTCCGGAAGAGCATTGCAACTATTCAGTTCGGTGGCGCTTCCCGCCCCCATACTGCGCCGAAAGCGCGGCGACCATGGCTCTAACAATGGTCTGCAGAGCGGACCGGCGGGAAACCTCTTAACCAGCCTAGTTCTGCTGGTTCTACGCCTGCCCTCCTCTGCCGACTGGGAGGAGAGGGCGCGACAGGTCGCCTAGCGAGCGCGCGTCCGCGACTGGGGTCTGACCGCCTGGGTGAGTTCCTGCGCTTCTTCTGTCATTGCAATCGCCGAGGGTGACCTGTTTACCTTGAAAGCTTAGACGTGATAGAAGCAGGCGAGCCTGCCATGCATTAAGGGACTGCGGAATGTGCTTCAGATGTACACCGGATAAATCAGGACTGGGAGCTGCAGGGGACATGTTCAGTGTCTTAAAGGTGAAAATGAATTTGTGTTCTCATTGAGTACATGTCTCTCTTTCCTTTAGAAGCTATCTTTTGGGAATTGATTTTTAACTAGTGGGAGGCGATGAGCTAAGGAATAACTTGAAGCTAGAAGTTTGTCAGAATATATTTTTAGTTGGTCTGAAAGAACTTGCTGAAATAGTCAAAGCAGATGACAAAAAATATAGTTTAAAAAATATCAAATCAGGGTGGTAGGATTTGTATGATGTTTGCTATATGAACATATATTCCTATATATATGCATATATATATTTGTATTACCTGGGTTCTTTGCGATAATATTCATAAGCATGCAGCTGTATGTGGGAAGAGGGTAAGGCTGTAAACATCTACATATCAGTTGGTATGCATGCATTTAAATGTTCATGGAACATTTTATAAGAGCAGAGAGCTAGAATATATTGTTTTGAGGTTAAGATTATTGGCAATATTACAGATGATTGACATTTAACCCCTTGTTTCAAGGGATAAAAGATGTGACTCATAAGCCTACTGAATCTTTGGACGTTGCTGGCTAGTAAATGGTTAATTTGTTTTGAAATTTAATGAAGGGAGGGACTGTAGGTTTTTGTCCTTGACGCCTGCTGAAGATGCCAGTGTAAGGACTCTGCACTTGGCGAAGAAGGGAAGCTTTTGGGTAGCTCAGAGGGAAAGATCTTTTGAAAAGAATGAAAGCGACACCATGATTGTCATAGATTGCATGTAACTTCTAAAGGAGACGTTGGCAAGTTGGAAAGCATCTCCTCACTAAGGAAACTTCTCCAGAGAGCTGCTGCTTAATGAATGCATTTGGTCAGATCTGAGAAGGGCACTCTCTATAGACTGTTTTCTTAATTCAAAAGAAACTGTATTTCTAGAAAGATTCAATTACTGTAATGATGTTCTTTGGAAATTGTGTGTGTGTGTGTGTGTGTGTGTGTGTGTGTGTGTGTGTTTTTAATATAGTTAAAGCACCAGGGCAGTTCAAAGGTTTTAATAAAATTTTACTTACCTGAGAGATATGAAACTGAAAATGCTCTCTGCATGGTTAAGTCTGCCTTACAATGGAGGGGTGTGGGGGGGGGCGGCTGTCCCAAATCAATCTTAAATCTCTGTTTGTGTGTATCTTCTAAAACCAAATCTTACTGGAGATTAAGAGGACCGTGAAGGTATTAATGTTTACAGTATTTCCGATAGGTGCATATGTGAATACTTAATGCATTTCACCTGTAAAGAATTCATATGCACCTTTTAGAGAGCTGGTTTCCAAAGTCTGAAACACATTATGATGCAGTCGCAATCACTGCTTGGAAGAAGGCATCAAGGGTCGGACAAGCTTGGAAAGATACAGGATCTTAATGCTGAAAAAATGCAACTAAATCCTGTGTTTACTGTGTATTGATGTTCCAATTTGTATCTTAATTAGGAATTGGGTGAAGCTCTCATAATTTAGCCCCCGGTATGATGCATTGCTGCGATGAGGCTGTCAGCACTTGTCGGTGCCGTCTTGTATTTTTACTTGCAGATCAATTAGGAAGTGTTCTGAGACTGGCACGAAAGTTTTAAGATATTGGGGATTTATTTAAGGACAGACTGAAGGAACCTAATCAAGCCTCATTCTAGCATAGTTTGGTCTATGGTAGAGCTGAAAATATCGAGGTGCTAAATGACCAGGAGAATGTCCTTCACCTTTTGTGATTCTCTTCTTTTGATGTCATGAGAGAAAACATAGCATAGACCTCTGGCTAAGAGGTCTCCAAAAGGAGCTGACATCATTCATTCGGGTCCTTACTTCCTACCAAAAGAAACTTCTGCCCATGCAAGAAAAGGAATTTAGAATTTGCAGTCCATCACCTGGAGTGAATCCCAACTCAGCCATTTCGTAGTCTAGGAGATGGGGATAATAATACTTCCCAAGGTGATTGTGAGGAGCAAATGGAATAATTGGTGTAAAATGCTAAATATGCTGTCAGCACATTGTGACCAGTCTTGTAAGAAAGAGAAACTTGTTGACTTAAGTATCATCTCTAGGGGGCTGCAGAGGGGTTGCTGATAATTAACAACAACAACAACAACAACAAAAACTGGATCATTCTCCTGTCATAGTATATTTATTATGCTCTTATAATCTACAGAATTGTATACACTAGACTTTTAGTAGTCAGTGGCCTTTGGGAGTTAGAGGCTTACACGGTCAAACATGCATCTCTACCTTAGACAAGTTTTGGGCTTACCTGTAGTGTCTTTGGAGATAATAATGAGATAATAGAAGGAGGGAGGAGATGCCAAAATCAAATTTGAACATTCGATTACCTAGTGTCTGTTAATGCCATGAGAAATATGGCCCTCATAAAATCCTAATAATTCCCCTGGGCAGTTAGAAAGGTAATGAGCATCTGTCATTATATTTAGAAATGGAGTATTTGGACTTTGGGGATGAAGCAGCAATAACATTCATTCGTTTTTCAATTGTTCAGCATTGCCAAGGCACCTAAGATGCCATGCTAAGCCTTCAGGATGCAACAGCAAGACAAACAGACCTGACTCCTTGTAGAACACAGGTCTGCTGGTAATACATAGGTAAACTTGTTATTATAACTGTACCATGTTATTATAACTGTACTATGCAGGAGATGTCAAGGGCGGAAACGGGGAATTTGACATGTGGAGGGCGGAATGCTTGCTTAAGGAAGTGATACGGAAGGTCCTTGGGAAGGAAGAATATTTAATGCCAAGTGAACAGCACCTGCAGGGACTCTGCATGCACTGCCCATGTATGTTGATAGGGAGGACTGTGGAGAGAACAGTAGCTTTGAAGAGGAGGGCAATGTGTGAATGAGGCTCGAACAGTGGGGCTGGGCCGTGACGCACATTTTCTTTTATGTTAAGGATTACAGTCTCGGTGGAACTCTTAATTCCTTTGTGTAAATAACCTACCTTGGACTTTCTTTTCATACTATTCTATTGAATTATGAAAAGGATATTTACAGTCATTTTGAGCTGGTCAGAATTTAGACCAGTATTTACTAAAATGGACTAGTTTGTCAGCTCTTTGCATTACTAGTTGTGTAACTTTAAAATCATTTGCATTAAATTTTTTAATCTAACAGATTTTTGTTTAAAATACATATTTTGTATATTTTCAGCTACCATACACACCATACACATTATATATGATGTGTATGGTAGCTGAAAATATACAAAATATGTATTTTATATCCTATATATAGGCTATCTATGTATTATATATGTATTATATATCCTATATGTAGACTTTCTATAGGATAAAGAGAAGTATACAAAACAAATATGTTTATCCAGTTTGACTCTTGTGTGTCTATGTAAGAGCTGTAGGGACTGATTCACTTCCTGAGTCCATAGTTGAGAACCCCTGAGCTCTACGATATGTGTCCAGCAGGGCAGTGACAGGAAGCAGCAATCACCCTTGGTGGATTGCTCTCAGGACCATGCAGGCAAGGTCATGTGAGCAGTCTGGTGTATGATCCTGTTCACGATCTGCGTGGTTGTATTCGCTTTGTTATTCCCTGTTCCCCTCACCCTTCCCTTCTTTTTCCTTCCTCTTGCCCTCTTTGTCATTTTTCTTTAATGTTTCTTTTCTCTCTCTCTCTCCCGGAGTCCCCATGACTATTTCTCAGCTTTTATAATTATGCTTTGGCCTCAACCCAGGCCCGAAGGAGTGATGGCACTGGTTTGGGTAGTTCTGGATAGATAGTATGGTCTATGACCTTCCTGTTCCTTAAGGCATAACCATATATGACAGACAGACACAAGCCTTTTCCCTTTTGACCTTTCCTCAGGCATTACCTGCTGTCTTGTGCATCTCTTCTTCTTGCATCAGTCAGGTGGCTGATAAATATATATGTAACAGACTGACAGATTCCACTAAGTAACTCCATTTGTTTCAGTTACTCTTCTTTCATTTCCTAGCTCTATTTATCAGAGGCAAATATAAAATGATTTCATTCAGTAATCGAGATTAATTCCTAGATGTGGTAATGTAATTTCTAAGTGAAAATAACTGATAATTGGTTACTTAGCAATGAGAGAGATCCAGTCATATCTACTTTAATAGTTTGCAAAAAAGAAATCTGACAAACCAGGGTATGAAATAAGTGTTTGGAGTAAATTCAAGCATACTCTTATTTTAATCTAGTCTAGAAACTATCCTAGCACTTTAAGCAGAAAGAGGTTTAATATGGGAGTTAGGTACTCATAATAAGGTTGGAAGGGAAGGGTGCAACATAAAGGAGGAGAGGATCCAGGCTGAGCCCAAGGGATGACTCCTAGACAGGATACTGAATTGGCTTCCAGGGCTGCTGACATCATTGTCACAATCTGGAGGGTGAGAATCAGAGCCACCTCCTGAGCTGCTGACCTCAAGAGCACACTGTTTGAGCTGTGTTCCAGTAATCAGAGAAACTGTTGTAAAGTGCCTCTCTCTCCAGGAAGCTAGTGACTAAATACTGCTACCAAAAAATTAAAAGCTAGCAACCTCTTCCTTGGATACCCTCCACTTGGATTCTCATCCATGTCATTTCACTGGCAAAACCTAATCTGCGCCCAGAACTCTAGCTGCAAGAGAGTCTGGGAAATGTACTTTGTAGCTTTCCAGCCTCAGAAAGAGAAGAATACACAGTTGAAGGAGACTGGAATGAATGCTGAGTGATACCTCATCGTGTCTAACATTTAACTAGAGACTTAACTAGACTTTCAAAGCAGGTAGATGATATCTTGTAAGAATCCAGAAAAGATCCAATTTCCATTTCAAACAGATGGATATTATAGTCATTACAGTTGAAATTGCTGGAGAAAGCATCAAGCAAATAAATAACTAAAAATTACCAAGTG
The DNA here is from genome assembly GCA_003508835.1 of Eonycteris spelaea. Taxonomy (NCBI): domain Eukaryota; kingdom Metazoa; phylum Chordata; class Mammalia; order Chiroptera; family Pteropodidae; genus Eonycteris; species Eonycteris spelaea. The sequence goes on along the minus strand of PUFA01000043.1, from coordinate 3,931,797 downwards.
CCTGCCTCAGCATGTGGTTCTATTTGAATGTGAAATAATATGCCCTTGTTTCAGTTTAGTAATCAAAGTAAAATATCAGGAAAATGATTTTTTAAAAGGTCGTCCTGACCAGAGTCCCAGATAACCTACCTGTTTAATGAATTACAATACAAAAGAAGAATGCAACAGGGTTTGGTCAGAGAAATAATAACTCCTGATGGGCTGGTTCTTTCATTACCTGTGTATCTATCTTTCTACCAAATCTTTTCTGCTCTATAATTTTAATGGTGCTTTTTTAAAGGATTACAAAGATAGAAATGTTAATTTGAGATAAAAAATAGGAGTATGCTTGAATTTACTCTAATCACTTATTTCATACCCTGGTACTTGTCAGATTTCTTTTTTGCAAACTATTAAAGTAGATATGACTGGATCTCTCTCATTGCTAAGTAACCAATTATCATTTATTTTCGCTTAGAAATTACATTACCACATCTAGGAATTAATCTCGATTACTGAATGAAATCATTTTATATTTGCCTCTGATAAATAGAGCTAGGAAATGAAAGAAGAGTAACTGAAACAAATGGAGTTACTTAGTGAATCTGTCGGTCTGTTATATACATATTTTTAATTGATTTTTACATCTCCAAAGGTTAGGCTCCATTCAGATATCTTTTGTGGTAGATGATGAAAGCATTTAAATGCAGAAATACATTTAATACATTATATGTAATATGTTTAATTTTATTATAATTTAATTTAATTACACTTAACACATAAATAGTGGGTAAATGACACTATAATATGAATATGTTCTTTGGGTCCAGTGATGACACCAAGAGCTTAGCCACTCTACACCAACCCAACAAAAATAAACACATCAAAACAACAATAGTGCTCTTGTTCTGTAAATACAACTTCAAGACAAATTAACTGTTTTTCATCTTGAACCCCAACCAGGCTGTTGTTGTTCTGAAACCCCACTTATAGTGTATTCTCAGGACAGAACTGCTTGAATCTAACATATTATTTGATTAATTGTAAGGGGAAGTAATTAATGATAATCTTTTTATATTATAGTAACACACTAATGACTGCTCCAATGCTAGCTTCTCTCCCGTCCTGGGCACAATTTTTCTTCCATTCATAATCAAATAAACATTTGGAAAAAAAAAAAACCCTTGATTTTCTTCCCTCTAGATTATAAGAGTGATGAATTTTGTCTTTAGCTCTTTGAGCTTAGTGGAAGATTAAGTTGGAGGACACAAAAACTTCCTTTATGGGTTGGAAATGATAATGATCTTTTGATTTGTCAAGTGTATTGTGAACCAAAAGAATACCCAAATCTGAAGTCACTCCCTGGTTAGATCATTGACATGCCAAGCTGAAGTGGGTAGGTGGATAAAGACAGCACGAGTTTTGTTGTTGTTGTTGCTGTTGTTGTTTGTATAATTTTTTTAAAGCAAAATTTGAGGAGAATCAAGCCAGAATATTGACAATCATTGAATGATATGTTTATTCATTGACTCAAGAAGTGGGTATTGAGAACCTCTGTTGTACCGGGATAAGCGCAAGATGCTAAAGATGTATGGCTCTGCCGTCAAGGCTGGTGGTCTAAGAAGTAGCGGTAAAATGTTATGCTAATATGGAACTTGTTTCACAAGTATGGAGAACATGGCTTTTTCAAAGAAAAAGTAGTGTGACATAGCAATGGATGGAGTTAATTGAAACAAACATATATCTGACTTCAAAGAATATCTGCTGACATTTAAACAATAGAAGGGCAGCCAAGAGAGGCAAAAAATGGCAACTGTCTAGGACTATGTCTTTTATCAGTTCCCTTTAACCCAAAGAAATAATTACCTGAGCTTGTCGAAAGTTAGAGGGTTTTAGTGTTTAAAGAAATAATGAGTTTGTAAGAGAAGAGAACTGCTCTAAGTTAACGTTCAGAGATAAATCAGTAGTCTTTTAAAAATGTCAAGGGTGGCAGCAAGGAAAGGCGGAGCCCATTCGCATTCAAGAACTTCATTTCCATGGTCACGAGAAATTGAATTCAATTCCAAGAATGAGCTTGGAAGCAGATTTTCCCTCAGAGGTTCTAGGTGACAGCTCATCTAGCTCAGGCTGGGCAATATCTTGGTTTCAGCCCTGTCCACCTTGATCAGAAACCCCAGCTATGTTGTGCCAAACTTCTGACCTACAGAGTTTTGAGCTAATAAATGCATGTTGTTTTAAGTTAAAAAAAAAAAATCTGAGCCCATAGCATTCTACAGGACATAGAATTATAGAGTAATTTGAGAAAGTGTAGGCACATTCTGAATGTTAAGGTCTTTGCAAATACAGATGGCCACGCGATGATTTGTATAATTATGAAATGCATCTAGTGTGACCATGTGATTTATTGTTCTATCTGGGACACTTTTGAGCGTGAAAGGGGCCCTGTTAATTATTGCCATGGGGAAAGAAGCACAAATGAGGACTGTTTCAGCAAACCAGGACTTGGGGTCACTTAAGATTAATAATGCTAGTTGTGTAGCATGATTGCATTAACTGCAACATTGAGTTTTTAAAATTTTTGGTAACATATACATAACATAAAACTTAATATTTTAGCCTTTTTAAGTGTACAGTGTGCAATGCCATTAAAACGTTCACAACCATCATCATCATTCATCTCCAGAGCTTTTATCATCTTGCAAAGATGAAATTGTACCTAATAAATAACTACTCTTTTACCTCTCCCCCCAGCTCCTGGCAACCACCATTCTACTTCTCATCTCTATGAATTTGACGACTCTGGGTACCTTGTATCAGTGGAGTCATACATATTCATTCTTTTATGACTAACTTATTTCACTTACTATACCATCCGAACTCTTAGCAGTTGAGGAAGATGTACTTAGGCTTCTGAGCAGATGACATACTTCCTTGCCAACCAGTTCTATGTTGGTTTAGAGCTTGGGCCAGGGCCCACAGGATCCCTGAAAGGCCTGAAGCCAGAGAAAATGCCAGCCCTGGAAGCTGCAAAGCTATCCATCATCAAGGCCCTGTAACCTACCATTCATTTGCCCTACTGCAGACACTGCCTGGATTCATCACGTAGGAAGCTCTTGAGGCTTTGCATCGAGTTGGCAGAAATGCAGAACTAGCTCTTCTTGTTTTCTAGCAAAGAATGTTTAGTTACTACCTCACCATGGAAAGGTGGGCTAGACCATACACCATTCCCTTAAAAAAGCTGTATACATACACGTGCACACTCATATGTATGCAGTATACATAGAAACCTGCAAGCAGAATGTTGAGCCAGATATTTTAAAAGATTTTTTTCCCAGCTAAGGTAATTTATGATCTTTTGTCTGATAATTTGTCTATTCAACTTGTTAAAATTTGGACCTTTTGGAAATGTATTGGCAGTATGTGCATACAGAAACTTTTTATTCTCATTAAGATGACATATTCTGACAAGAAACTGATGGATTTATGTATTGTATACCACTTTAGAATGGTAGTGAATCTTAAAAAAAAAAAACAGAAGCTGTTAGAAATCCTATCACTCATGCAGCTAAAAGCAGGTCAACTTAACACTGCAAGTCTCTGTGCTGGAAGCAAGGTATGCCCTCTTGACTCAATTGTCAGGTTATAAACTTCTAACTACATAGTTAGGTGTTTTATTATTCCCAGTACTCTGTGTTTTATGATGGATCCATTCAAACAGGAAATTAAAAAATAGTTGAATAATAAAAAATAGAGAAAAATTGTGTTATATTTTGACATGAATTTTTTTTACATGTAATTAATAATCTGTAAAGCATTTATACAGGTTATTGAATATTTGTGTAACAGCTACTTTAGAAAAAGCTGTGACAGTAACTCCTGTTTCCCTGGATGGATTTGTTTATTAAAACCAAACTGCGTTGTGACATGGTGGACCTCTGGGCTTGTAGAATTAATACACATGGATTTTGGTCCTTAGTCCTTAAGAAACTAATTATAAAGTTTTCTTCTCTTTACTGATTGGCTCTCAAGTATTTGTAAGTGACACCAGTGGCATTAGTTTTCACCAACTGTGATGTAGAGCTTAAACATCATCCCACACACAGCTGATAATTTCCTGGCCCCACCACCTCAGCATGATGCTATTCTCTGTCAGCCTTGCACTCTGCATCCACCTTCCTCATGCTTTTCTAAGCATCTCAAATCCTTCACTTGAGCAGAATGCAAGTCGGTTCAGGCTCCTTGCCTGCTGAATGGTCAGTAGCTTCAGAAAGAGTACATTCCAGTCCAGGTGCTAATCATCAGTCCCAGAGGTGCCAGCAAAATGGTCATTCAATTACAGTTTTCCCTCAAGGGCGATGTTGCTATAAATCTTAGTGATAGAAGCATGTGTCAGGAAACCCAAGAGACTCATGAGATAGTGGGGTCATATAGCAGCCAAGCCATAGTGGGTTGAGAGGAGAACGAAGGACGAGGAAGTAGGCAAGCCTTATGGACACCTCTTGTAAATGAAAGAAAGAGGAGGAGGCTTTAGCTTGAAGGCAGAAGCAGGGTCTTGGAATGGCTTGTATTTGTATGTGGTTTTGTGTTTCTATTTGAAGAAAGGGAACTCTGTCTTTGCTGGTTGAGAAGCGGAGGCCATTGGAAGAAAGCCTAAAGATGGAAAGGGAAAGGATACACTTAGGTCCCAGAAAGGATGAGATCGACAGAGGAGAGGTGGTAGCCTTTGACTCTGATAATCCTGAAACAAAAGAGATGTACAAGCTTTTGGGTCAGAAGGAAGGAAATTGAAGAAATATACATTTTCTTAGTGAAGTAGGAGCAGAGTTAGCCTGATATGGCACTGTTTGTCAATATATTTGTCAATATCTCAGGCTTTCAGGGGAAATTGAACTAAGTTCCCAATATAAGCTTTGAGTTTATATCTATTTTCCCATGTTTGACTCCGTTCATGCATGAGTTGTGCACCCTCTTATATTTTAACAGTGTAGGGGGCCATAAAACAAAGATGATGATTTTGAAGTAGAGTATTGGACTTAGTAAGGAAAAGCTTACTTTGAAAACCTCAGGTCATTGTTGTCATATTAGTTATTTTTTGTAATATAAAAACTTTTTCAAAAATGTTATATTCATCCTTTTTAACATTTCATGTTTCAACATCACTGAAAATGGGGTGCATCTCACAGTTGATGGCATATCATTGACTTTCTTAGTAAAATAATTGTGCGTATTACAAAATAGTTGGTATCTTAATCAGCACAGGCTGCCCTAACAAAAGACCACCCAGGCCAGGTGGCTGGAACAATAGAAATTTATTTTCTTATAGTTCTGGAGGCTAGGAATCCCAGATCAAGGGATCAGCTGATCTGGTTTCCAGTGAGAGCCTGTTTCTCAGCTTGCAGATGGCCACCTTCTCACACCGTGCTCACATGTCCTGCCCTCAGCGTGCACATGGAGAGAGAGCTCTCTGGGGTGTCTTCTTATAAGGACGTTAATCCAGTTGGATCAGGGCCCCACCCTTATGAGTTCATTTAACCTCAATTACCTCTTATAGGTCCTATCTCCAAATATAGTCACAATGGAGGTCAGAGCTTCAACATAGGAATTTTGGGGAAGACACAAACATTCAGCTCATGAAGATGGCATCCTAGATTCCATTAAGTATTGTATTCTTAACAACCTTAATCTTAACAAACCAGCACCAAGATGTATTTTCATCTTGCATAGGAGCTTCAAGTTAAGTCTTTTGTCTTAATTTTTTTTTACCTTTTAATTTAACCTCAGAACTCTTATTTAATTTTTTAAAAATAACTTATGATGAAACACTATAAAGGCTAAAAATGGTATTTATAGTTTTAAATTAGAAATAATAGGCTGTGTATCCTTATAGGCTTATCTCAGAAGAAACAAACACAGTCATAAAATGGAGTCTGAAAACTGAAAAAATTGAACTTTCCAAAACAGTCTGGTTTATTCTGGGCACAGACTTAATAACTCCTGCTGCTAGGAGAAGTACAATTTACTGCCACAAGAAAGCTTAAAATGTCAAGCATATTCTTATAAAATACAGTGCAAGCTGCCTGCAAATTAGACCATTCTTTCAGCTGGTGTATTTCCTACTTCTGTGCAGCTTTTATAATCGTGGCACTTAGAATTGAAAGCTCTGTGCATGATGTAAACAATCAAACCCCACCCCTGCACTGGTTTCCATAGGTCTTAAGCAGGTATGGATTGCTGCAGACAATGGAGGGAACTACAAGATCCCAGCTATTAGAAGCTCAGTATAGATGAAACAAAAGTAGTGCTGAAGTGAACACACAGCAAGGAGTTGACGTCAAGAAGCTCTGGTTACAAAGCAAAAGGCTGACAAACAGAGGCCCAGTGCCCAGTGACTTAGCGGGAGGTCACAGGTGCATCGGGCCTTTTCTAGCATCCAGATCAGGACTGAGAACCAAGAAGGCCTAAGAGTGGTCGGTACAGATCTCACCAGAATGGTTCTTCCAAAGCTGACTCCTCTCATGATCTGAAAGTCATCTTTTTTTTTTTCTCCCATGTTTTAGGTAGGATTAATTGTCTGATTTCTTGTAAGCCCAAAGCCAACCAAAAGTAGAAAATTTGAAAATAGAAGAGGAGACAGAGTGAGAAGTGCTGCCAACAGCAGGGCAGGGCTGAGAAATAGTTAAGTACTCAAAACTTAGTGTCACTTAGTGTAGATGCAGACACTCGGTTAAACCTTGCTGAACGTCGCTGCTCTATAATACTTGTCATAATTAGCTCCAATGTTATCAATAAAAATGTGTTATTCATAGACTACTTAGAAAGTATGTGGTATATGTTAGAGAGATTTCCATAAAAGTGATTAAAATAAATAATACCTTGATACTGAAGGGGGTCAACCACATCTATTTCTAACCTTAAATTATGTGATACGGGTTTTTATTAAAATTGGTCTAAATTTCGAGTTCAATACCTATTTATTTGGCACAGGACTTCTCGGACTAATGACACACACTAATACCATCCACAACCAATGTGAACGTGGTGGAGACTCAGAGATCAGTCTGGCTTCTAGGGCACGTGCCCAGGGGGCTTACCCTTTAGAGAGGGGCTGAGGTGTTTATTCAGAAGGTGGGCACAGTGGGGAGGTATGAGGCAAAGGGCTAATGACCTCATTTCCCCAGATCAGAGGAGCAAAAAGATAGAATTTCCAATACTGTTGTTATTGCGTTTACATTTTACAGTGAACCTTTCAATTTTTACATTATAAGATTATAATCCAAAGGCAATTTTATGATCTAAACAGGATCCGTATGAACGCTACCCCATTCCAGAGGTATGGGAAGTATATATAGGTCATAAAATTCTTGGTACTGTAAAACTAGACTTCTTTTTGTAGTACACAAAAATTGTACTGGGAAGCAGAAATGTTCTCTGGGTTTCATGTTCAAACACTGCTTATCTATAGGGTCCTAGAAAATCATGGCCTGTGTTTCCTCTCTGAAATGATCATCTGAAGATACTTAGAGCCCTGGAATCTGGTCAGTTAAACTAAATACTAGCACAGGTAAAAACTCATCCAATGTTGAACTCAAAATTTAGAGCACTTTTAATAGAAACCCATTTCACATAATTTAATGTTAGGTTTTAGGAACAGATGTGTTCCATGATGAGACTGGACCAGGGGTCTCCAATCCCCAGGCTGCAGACTGGTACTAGTCTGTGGCCTGTAAGGAACCGGACTGAACAGCAGGAAGTGAGCAACGGGTAAATGAGCAAAGCTTCATTTGCATTTGTAGCCACTCCCCAGCGCCGGCATCACTTGCCTCAGCTCCACCACAGATCATCGGGCTTACATTCTGGTGCCAGAAAGGTTGGGGACTGCTGGTTAGACAGTGGCACAACTAGGACTTGCCCTCAAGACCTTAGGGCTCCCAAGTCATATTCTTAATTTCTCCTCCACCATACCACTTCACTTCCCCACAAATACTGAACCTCCTGGGATGACAGTGGCGTCACAGGGACCGTGGCAACTACGATGTGCTCACCCTGGAGGTTTTCCTGGTGATAGAGCTGACGTTACAATGACTTTTTCCCTAGCATTTGACCAACTCAGGCCCTCTCCATTTAGATTATTTTGAACTTTCCTCCGTTAATGCACTATACCTAAGTGAATCCTTTCTAATTAAAGTGGCTCTTTAACACCGGTAATTTCTAGGGAAGGCAAAACCTCCTGAGCTTTCAATTTTTCTCATTAAGTAAGCATGGAAACTGTCACTCCCATAGTAGAATTACAATCACTAATCCACTTAGAATGCCAGAAGGGTGTTAAGTACGTTTTCAGAACATTGTCTTTGTACTGTATAGGGATTGTCAATATGAAAGTAGCAGCTAAAACTAAGCTATTAACATATTTTGAATTTGTTCTGAAACATCCTTCCAAGTTTGATTTTGCCATTGTCATTGCACAGGCTGAAGGATCTGTAATGCAGCTTCTGAAAAAAAGACGACGATATCGACAAATTTCTATTTTAGATCAGATGCTACCCACATCACAAAAGACATACATTCTAAGGGACAATAAAGTCTGCCGAAATGTGGGACTTGCCAGGATGTGGCCTGGTTGATGAGGATGAGGTCAGGAGGGGGACCAGAGTGGGCAGACCTTCCTAACTTCTGTTCCTTTAGTCTAGAAAGCCATACAGGCTTTTCTCTTTAGAATGGCTCTAAAAAAAAGAGTTGTCTTTTATAAGCAAACATTGATCCTTTAGCAGTTTCTGATTTATTTCTCATAAAGCGCTACCATAGCTTCTAATTAATTACCAAAGTCTCCCAATGCTTCCTAATCTGAGGCCTGAATTTTTATGTACTGCAGTCAGGTTAGGAGGACTCTTAGTGACATTTCAAGGTTCGAGCTGATGCCCACATTGAGTACATGTTCAGCTACCCCCTCTGGTAGGGACCGGTCCTCAGGATGGTAAGGACAGGCAGCCCAAAAAAGTGACCCCAGGTGCTCACAGAAGGCCCCAGAAACACCTCTCCCAGTAGGTATTTTCCAATTTAACAATCTTGGCAAATTACTAGAAGAGCTGAGGCGTGATGGATCTACAACATGCTTTCTATAAGCTGTACTGGCCTGACCTGGCCAGCATCAAGAGAGAAGCGACTGATCTGCAGTACTTAGAAGTCGTCACAGAGGCGTACTCCTATGTACATCCTTATGTAAAGCCAAAGTCCTCCCTCTGTTGGTTATACCCAGACTCCTCCTGGGCTCTCAGGTGGTTGTGCTCACATAGGCTTGTAAGCCCACCTTCCTCTTTTTTGTGTTATTTATACATAAATAAGTACGCGCGCGCGCGTGCACACACACACTCACACACACACACACACACACACACAGAGGGACATGGGGGCAGGGGGAGAGAGAAAAGTATTTGAGATCCTAGGCTCCCTTATTGATACTGAACATCTTTTCCCTTTAATGCTTTTCTGGTGATAATTCCAGCACTACTTGATTTTCTTATGGTAAGAAAACTACATTTTTTAACACATACATGTATACATACATACACACACATATATATACACACATACATGTATACATACACACACATATATACACACATACATGTATACATACATATACACACATACTATAGTTTACTTTTGTGAACAAAATTGTATGACAACAATCAAAAAACAAACAAACAAACAAATTTACTCTGTTAACTTCTGCAGACATCTCTTATTCTTAAACAGAGCTGTCTGTTCTTTCACTGTCCTTGAACTTTTGGTTCTGAGATCTGTAAACCTGTTTTCCCTCTGTTCTCTTTATTTCTAAAGTAGCATTTGATTGACCTCTCGATGACGCCATGTTCTCCATCACACATAAGAATAAAGAGAGAAAGTTTATGGCAAGTGCCCTCCTCTTCATGTACCATTCTTCCAGTTCACTGTCATGGCTTTGCCTTGGGTGCAGGTCTTCCTGGTCAGCCTGTGGTCTGTTGATCAGGTCTCACACTGACCCTTCTGGGCTGTCTTTTCTCCCAGCACAATACTGCTGTGCCTTTAGATGTCAGTGAAAGAGAAGAGTTGGTCTTTTCTGAGCTTTCTTTTCCAATGTGTTAGACATTTAGTGCAGCTGTCAATAGTAATACTGTGCCACAGATTAGGGTCTTAAAAATACCCAGCCAAGTTTAAAAGTATTAGCCGCAGATAATTATAATTTCATTTGGAACTGAAAACAGGAATTGGTACCATAGCTTTTTACTGAACTGCTTACTGTCAGTCACCTCACTCTTTTCCAGTCACTCGTTGGAGTAGTAACATGATGGGGACTTTGATAAGAAGAAATTCAATTCTAGTATGAGCTGTCAGTGCTTGAAAGTTACGTTGTGCTTTAGGGATGTTAAAGCACATTTCTGTATGAAAATCAGAGTCTTAAAAGAGGAAGGGCACTTTTTTTATACCTAAGAGAAAGTAGCAGATACTCGGAGAAGCTAAGTGACTTGCCCAAGGTCACCCTGCCAGTAACAGACCTGGACCTAGATGTTTTTCTCCCAGTAAACTGTTTTTTTTTTTTTTTTGATCACAGTAAAATGCTCTGAGTTCTACTATTTAAGTTTTATTTGTGAGTTTTAATGTATTTTATTGGCGTTTCAATTTTCAAATTGTGTATTTTATTTACTGAATGTAAAGGGTAAACATAATCTTGTGTGTATTATCTACTCTCAGTTATCACTACTTCTGACACTTCCTGGTCACCAGATCTGTGGGGATTTTCAGCACATGGGGCAATTCTGTGGCACCAGCTGAGTGTCCCAACAGTTTAACTCATATCTGACACCATCCACCTGGAGGTAACAACAGATCCCACAGGTTAAAGGGCTCCGTCCCACAAGATTACTCCTTACCTCATTTTAGTTGTCAATAGAAAATCCAGGTTATATTGCCTGTGCTTCTAACCAATCTGCTGACCTTCTGCCTGATCATGTGTTCCCATGACCCCCTCCTTGGGTTTGATTAAGTTTCTAGAGCAGCTCACAGAACTCAGGAAAACATTTTACTTATGAGATTACTGGCTTATTTTTAAAAGATAGAACTGAGGAATAGCCAGATGTAAGAGATGCACTGGACGAGCACTGGACCTCTCCCAGGTCCCAAGCTTCTGCCCTGTTGGCGTTTGAGGTACACCACCCTCCTCACAGGTGGATGCATTCCTGTCCATCAGCATGGAACCTCTCCAAACCCCGTTGTTTGGGGGTTTTATGGAGTCATGGTTGATTAAATCATTGGTTTTGAACTTAACCTTCAGCCCTTTTCTCCTCTCTGGAGGTCTGGGGATGGACCTATCAGTCCAACATTCTAATCATGAGGTTGGTTCCCCCGGCAACTAGCCCCATGATTAGGGGCTTTCCAAAGACTCTCCTCATGAACATAAACTTGGGTGTTCTAGAAAGGAGCTTGTTATTTGTTAATAACAAAGACTCATTTCACCTTTATGCTCTGGAGCTATTTCAGAACTGGGGGAAAAAACAACATTATAACAGAAGATACCTCTGTGGCTCTTACATAGGAAATTTCAAGGGTTTTAGGAGCTATGTGCCAGGAATAGTGGATGAGGACCAAGTATAGTTTTTATTATAAATCGCAATATCACATTGAATGACTGTCCTATGGATAACATGCTCTAATGTGCAAGAAAAGTATTGGAGAAGCTCCCACTGAAAAAAAATCATTAAACAAGACAATGGGGGAAGAAAAGCAGGAATGGTCATCACTAATAATTTTAGAAAGAGAATTTTGCAAAGTTCAGCTATTTATTTCCCCCCTCAGTACGTTTGCATGTGGTTATAACTTTTACATGTTATAGCATATTTTCATAACCAAATTATTTTTTATTTTTTAATTAAATATTTTCTCTTCATTTGTAAGTTCTCTTCATTTATCCAATATAGAACTTCCAAATTAGTTGGGGGAGACAGACAATAAACAACTATAGCAGGATATTGACATGGAATTCTTTCTTTTCATTTTTTGCACAGTAGTGCAAAAATATGGTAGTAATAGTGTCCAATCATGTAAATGGGAACCACACTAGTTATAGCGACAAAAGGAATGTATAAGGGACTGGCCAACAGATATCCCAGGACAGCGAAAGCAACTGCAATCGCTGCCCTGTGTTGGAGGGCCAAAGAGAAGAGGATCTGCCTATCAGAACATAGCAGCTTGGAGGAGTGGTCAGGTCTGGGACCCAGACCCCGGGAACTCAGAGGGATGTATGGAGTTGGAACCCAGACCTCTGAGAAGCGGGGACGCTGGCTAGAGTGGATAGTTGGGAGCTCAGACAGGGGGCTCAGACAGGGGTGGTTGGCCGGTGTGACTATCTTGTAGGGGTGTACAAAAGGGCTGGTTCTGGTAGAATGGAGAACCTGGGAACGAACCAGCTGCTACTTAGAATAAATGCTGCTGCCAGGGTGAAGGATTGTTGCCGGGCTACTGGCAGGAACAGGAAGCAGCCAGAAAGGGGCTGGTCCTTTCTCCCTCCTCTGCCTTCCCGCCTCCCTTTGGCGTGCCCTGTCTGCAGAGATCCTTGTCAAAGAAGAAATGTTGTTTGCAGAGCCTTCACCTCCATAGCACAAAGCAGCATAGAGAATGGAGTGGGGGACCATAACTTAATAGGCACAGCCCGAAGATGTTAGGTGGAAATTACTCATGTTCTGAAACTACTTGCTAGAATACCCAACAGGACTTACAGAAGAACTGAAATCTGTTTTTTTTTAATTGTATTAAAATACATATAACATGAAATTTATCATTTTAACCGTTTTTAAGTGTATAGTTCAGTGGCATTAAGTACATTCACATTGTTTGCAGCCTGTCTCCAGAATTCTTATCATCTTCCTAAGCTAAAACTCTGTACCCATTAAACACTAGCTCCTCATCCCCCACCCCTGCCCCCAGCCCCTGGCAAGCACCATTCTACTCTGTTTCTATGAATTTGACTATGCTAGGAACCTTATATAAGTGGGTTTTACAGTATTTGTCCTTTTGTGTCAGGCTTTGATTTTATACTGGACAGGAGATATTAGTTTCAGGAGTAAGAGCGTTGAGGAATGAAGTGATATAGAGGTCACTTATTATCTGAAAGTTATTGAAAAATCTGTGGCCTGTCCAAATTTCATCCAAGGGCAGCAAAGAATGAGCACTGCAGAATAGGTTTTTGGAACATCAAGTCACCTACTAATGCTGCTTTTTTGACATGAAGGTTTTGCAAGTGCAGTCTTTAAGTGGTGGGAGGTTGTGGGCACAATGAAGCAGACTGGTGGGGTCTGCAGTACTGCACTCAGAGTAATGATTTGGGGTTCGTGTGAAGTGAACAAGTGTTTTGCTCCTTTCTTAAATACAAGCGGACATGAAACAGGACAACAATGGTAAAGTTTTTTTTAAGTTACTCTCTTGACTACTCCGTCTGCTGGGTGCAGCCTTGTGGTCCCTGGGTCGACAGATGTTTTATGATCAGCATGACAGGGGGAGGTTGTGGAATCAGAAGAAAGCCAACAAATAGAGAGAGCCTTTTTAAGAACTTTACATGGAAGGAAGCAGGGAAATTATGGCTTAAACTGGACCGTAATCTGCGGTCATGCTTGGGAGGATTTTCGTTTCTTTATTTTATTTTTTTAAGTTTAGATGTTGAAGGGTTTTTTTGTTTGTTTTGTTTACTAATGAGAAAGTTCCAATAGCGAGGGGGAAATCGATGATTGAGAGGAGAGAGAGTTGCAGGAAGGAAGCTGTTGAGCTGTCAAAAGAGCATAGGATTCAGCATTTCCTCCAACCTGACGCTTACTCGCCACCACCAGGCTTTTTCAGTTCTATGTGATCCAAGGTTCCAGACTCTGGTGATCTGGAGCAGACTAGGAATTCATTGAAAGGACGTAGAGGGCATAGAAAGCAAGAGAACTACATTCAGAAAATAAGCACAGCTCTAAAACGCCAAGACCCTGGGGTACAAGAGTCAGTCTGACCAGGACACCCTGGCACTGATGAAGAGTCCTGCTGCCACACCAGGTACTGCTGTCCTAGTTCCCTCTTATGTGTGAAATCCAGTAGCCACTACTTGGCATGAAGCAGGCCATCTGGCCATAGCTTAGCTGACCTTTGGCCAAGCACTGTATGGCATCTCTGTTCTGGTCAGGCCACCACTGAGCCCAGAATTTGATGTGCTAGATGGACAGGCTCCTAGAACCCTCTCCATTTGCTCAGATTGGGGCAGTGAATCCAGACCCTGTGGTAAGTGTGCCCATATTGATAAACTTGGTACAATCTACAATTATATTTCTCTCTCTTTGGCAAGCTTCCTGAGAATCCATTCGTGTAGACATTTATCCCTGATCTTTGCCTTCTAAATTCAACTGTAATTCCTCCGTTGGGGGAATTGTGGGGCCTATAAGAATGTAATGATTGTCCTTATCAGGCCAGGGTGGAGGTGCTACCTCCATAAATTCTGTCTGTTCTCAGGGCCCCCTTTTATCCTGATTGCCTGGGTGAGACAGAGCTGCCGTTGCTAGGGGCTGATCACTGCCAGACACCATCTCAATTCCTTTGTCACTGACTTGCTTTGGATTCAGAGTCTAGATGACAGTTCCTGATTGACTGGGTCTAGATCACAGAACCAGGACATTTGTACTAGTTTCCCAAGGCTGCTGTACCAAAGTACTATAACTGTGGTGGCTTAAAACAACAGATATTTATTTTCTCACAGTTCTGGAGGCCAGATGTCCTGAATCAAGCTGTCGGCAGGACCACACTCCCATTGGAGGCCCTAGGGGAGGATCCTTTTGCCTCTTAAAGCTTCTGGTGGCCCTAAGCATTTTGTGACAGCCTTGCTTCAATCTCTGCCTCTGTCTTCAATGACCTTCTCTTTGTCTTTGCCTCTTCTGTCTTAAAAGAACACTTACTGGTTTAGAGCCCACCTGGATAATCCAGGAAAATCTCATTTTGAGATTTTTAACTTAATTACATCTGCAGAAGACTTTTTCCAAACAATTACCCTTTCACAGTTTCCAAAGGTTAGAATACAGACATATCTTTTTTTTTCTTTTTTCTTTTTTTTTTTTTGTTTAGGAGGAGGAGGAGGGGGCACCATTTAACCCATTATATCATTTGTTATAGGCCGAACAGTATTGCCCCAAATTCATATGTTGAAGTCCTAAACCTCAGTACTTCAGAATGTGATGCATTTAGTGATAGAGTCTTTAAAGGGCTAATTAAGTTAAAATGAGGTCATTAGGGTGACCCCTAATCCAATGTGGCTAGTGTCCAAGAAGAGGGAATTTGGACATAGACACGTTGAAGACAGCGTAAAGCTATAAGAAGACAGCTCTAAGCCAAAGAGAGGCCTAGAATAGAGCCTTCTCTCACGGCCCTGAGAAGGAACCAACCCCGCCAGCTTGATCTCAGACTTCCGGCCTCCAGAAGACTTCTGTTGTTTAAACCCCCAATCTGTGGTACCATGTCATGGCAGCCTGAGCAAACTAATACACCATCCCACCAGAGGACAGGAGGCAGGACAACTCCTGCTTCTGTGTCTGTGGTGAGAGGTGAGGCCCTGCCTTTCACCCTTACTTCACACTGTGCGGTCCTTCCTATAAAAATACAGCTGGAGGTGAGGCGCCAAAACACACCAGACACCGGCCACCACAGCGCTGGGACTGACATGTGACTGTATAGCACATGGAGGCACGAGGGCGCACAGGTGGTGGATCCCAACTGGGGGACAGAAATGGGTTCATAGAGAAGGTGAGCCAAGCTGAACCTTGAGGCTAATTGTGTCTGTCAGGTGGTCTTGGAGGAAAAAAACCCAGGAAGAGGAAACAGGTGAGCAAAAGCTCGAAGATGTTAAGTATCTCAAGCATTCAGAGAATCTCAAGTCATGAAGGCAAAGCAGTGGCACTAGATAAGCAGCTTGTGCCTGAATGTAAATCAGTTAAGTCACTCAGCTGACTCCTCTTTCCTTTATCACAGCAAGAGTTTCTCAATGAAAGAAGCAATTGATTTCATTCTAGTGCCAAACCCTTATCTCATTGTAAAAAGCAGTTGGCTGACTGGCGACATCATAAGGGAAAATGCTGGAGGGTGGGCTGGGGTCAGCTCATGAAAGGGCTTTGAGCAACATGCTAAGGTATTAAGACTTTCTTTAGTTTGAGGATGGAGAGGGAGACATTACCACGATGATGCTGTAGAGGATAAATTTCAGGGCACAGAGCTGTGAAGGCAGAGGAAATGGTGTGTTTGGAAACCATCTTATTGATCTGGTCTCCCAATTTGTTCTTTATTTCAATGTTGGTTTGCAATAGCATTTTCATCAATATGTAGTAGAATAAGAACATTAAAGAAGGGTTAGTCAGTTTTTCATACAGACAATTTTATTCAACTTTAAAGGACTTCTTTAGTTCAAAATTATGACCTCCCGACTTTTGTGGGGATAAATGGTCCATTAATCTATGCAATATGGTGAGAATAAATAATAGGTTGTGTGTGTGTGTAGGTGTGTGTATGTGTGTCTATGGCCTATCGTTCAAGTAAAGAATTAGCTGGCCCCTCTCTTCTCCAGATGTCCCTTTGAAATTTTCTGGGTCTGAAATCCATAAGAATGGAAACTCCTAGACTCCGAGGTGCGGACCTAAACTCAGGGTTGAGGCAGTGGGGAAAGAGATGGAGAGACACGTAAGAGGAGTGAGAGAAAGGTGGAATCTGTCGGATAAGATAACTGACAGTTCAGATTTTACTATCATTTGTATGCACAGAGGCTCTATTCCTGAACCTCAAATATGCGATCAGATTTTTTTTTTCAGCAACAACGCCATGAGTGTCCCTTATTGGTCAATTGTATTATAAACATATTTCATGAAATACGAAATACTCTACTATATAATTTGTCCACACATTTCTCCCCATAATTTCATTCTTAGAAAATCATCACCTGATTGATAGTTTTATAGTTGACTACCATGGTGTTCATGTCAAAGCGCCTTCTTAAACAATCATTTGACAGTGCATGACTGGGATTCCTCATCGCTCGACCTGCCGAAACTTCACTCCCTAAGAGGAAGGAGGATGGGTCATGGTCTACTTCCCCACTGGAGCTGCCTTTTGTCATAGCAGAAGAACAATCTTCTTCCAGCTGCGGTGCTGAGGATCCTATTACCTTTATCTTAACACAGACTGAGAGATGGTTTGGTCAAATTGACACCAACAGCAAATGCCTGAAGAAAGCTGGGGGTTACGTTTTCATTTTTCTTAACTCTCATATTTGATTTCCTTGTTCTTTTCTTGCCCACTCTAATATACAAAATCAAATGAATTGTAGTCAAAGTACAACGAATATGGCTGAGCCCTTGCCTGTGGAGGAGCCACCTTTGATAACAGATCTCATCATCAATATTGTGCTGCCAGTTCTTTACTATTATACTCTCCTCCTGTGAGCACCTGCCCCTGCTGTGCACGTGTGCACACACAGCCCCCACCCAGGTGGCATCACCATCATTTCCTTTATTTAGACATTGGAGATAATACTTACTCCTAAATGAAGCCAGTTTAGACACATGATCATTGAAATTTTGAAGAACAAAGCATTTGGGGGAAATATTTGGTTCTCTTCCCCTAAGAAAAACTCCCCTCATTTTGTCCACTCTCTTTCAACATATATTTACTCCAGGATAACCTGTTGGTCCCTGCTGGGACTCCAGAGAGGGTCATATTCTCCCAGCACTACATATTTTGTTGTTTTGAATCCCTGAGTTTTTTCTACTCGTAGGATTTCAATCAGAAATGCCTTGTCCTACCATTTCTCCTATAGTCTTTCTTGTGTATCAAGGAGTTCTGTGTAGCATAGGGAATATTCATTAAAACAGCACCTTGTTTCAGTTGCCTCATTAGTTGGAGTAATAATCAAAGTGTCACTCCAAATTACAAAAGTGAATATTGCTTGCTATCTCTATTTTTTCTATCAATAAATCATATGCTTGCTATGTACTCTTGTCATTCAGCTATTATTCTGCATTACTCCATCAGTCTGTAGCTTCTTGAGAGCGGGAACCACCCATCTTTTGTTCTTCTCGTAGGTACCAGTGCAACTGTTGCCTAGTAGGTGCTCAGTCCATGCTTCCTGAGTTAAATTTAATTATGGTAGAGCTCCAATAGCAGTATATGCTAGCCTCTCCACTAAAACTAATGTATGGGGTTAAATATTGGTGACCTTTGACATTCTAATCCATTCCTTTCCTAACTCTGCACAATCTCTTTTGATTTAATGCACTCTGGCCCTAACTGCCACATCCTAGGATAATGATGATTTTAAAATGGTCTCTAGTCCAGCTTGTTCTCCTGGCTTACTATCCATCTTACTTTGTTATCCTTCAGATACATAAAAACAATATATTCAAGCCCAAACCCTCCCTTTGATGTGGCCCCCGTGATGGGAAATCATAGCACCATCTGAAGAAGCATCTTCTTAATTTTTCTATTTTTTCCTTCATGTATTTAAACAATAGACATTTATTGAGTACTGTGTAAACTGCAATGCCAAGTAAAGACTCAGTGATCATAAGATGCATCGTCCTCTGGAAAATGCTCCAATCAATCATAGAACGAACATAAGGAACATTTACAAATGGCCCGTGCCATTATATAAAATATATGTTTCTAATTGGTAGGGCATTTCAAAGTCGGTTACCAACAGTTAGTCCTTCTGATATCCTATTTTCTGCAGAGACATAAATCTTAAGTAAAATTCTTTGACATATTCACATTCATTCCAAAGGCAGGGTTTATCAAAATTTACATGTAGTCATTCCCCAAGTTTCCTTTGTCCTTCATCCTCTCTACCACTTTATTTTAGAATGGTGGTATATCTTACTGCATCAGCCTTATTACTGCTTCCTCTTCACGTGCTCTTTGCCTTCACTCTTCATCAGTCATCCATTTCTATTTCTATTTGATCCTTTCTTCTTAATATCTCTTTTATTAGTCCTTACCTACATAATGTCATGCTTTATCTAAAGTGTTTAACAGATTCTTTCTATGTCTTTGTTGGGAACCTGGCTAGGCAATACTAGCCCACACTATTGCTAGAGGTTTGTAAAACCAAGATCAAATTTCGGCATTTCTGTTGTTGAAATAATCCAGTGGTTCCCCATTATGTTCCAGATAAAATCCAAACTTCTTAGAATGCTGAACTAGGCCCTATGTGATCTAACTCCTACCTACTCTCCCAAGGCTCATCTAGCACCACTGCCTTCCCTTCCTTCTTCCCTCCTCACCAACTGTATAGTTAAGAGTGTGAATTCTGGACTCTAACTTTCTGGGTTCGAATCCTGGCTCTGCCACTTAATAGCTATGTAACCTTGGAAAGTAACTTATGTTCTCTGTACCTGAATGTTCTTATCTGTAAAATGGGAGACACAGTAGTATCTCTTTCATGTAGTAATTTGGTAAACTCAATGAGTTAATATATATTAAATGCTTATAATGGCCTAGATGATAGTAAATAATATATATGTTGTACTTGCTATTTTGTGTGTATCTTGTAATCTTGTTTTTACTCAAAGAGGTTGTAATTGATCTCATTTCTTCTTTTTGTGTATTACTCACACTCTTGCTTTACCTGACTTAACTCTACTGTCTCCTGAGCTCCAGCTTGGGTATCAGCCTCTCAGGGAAGCTAATTAATTTAGGCACTAATGCCTGAAGAAAAGGCACATAGATAGCCAAGCTGACTGGTGACAGTGGAGTGCCTAGGCCAGGTCACGCAAGGTGATTGTAAATGGAGAGCTTTTAGTTTCTGGACTAGGGGCTCAGCAAACAAACATGTATCTTTGTGATTAAGGCAGGCTCTAAAAGTGCATGACCAAAGGTGAGATCCTTTAACCAAGAGCTCCTTCAGGACCCTTCTTAATTATTCTTAAAATGTCAAACTGTGGCTCTCAGTGGTGCAGATCATATACCTTCGTATGACTGAGAGATGAGCGGGGTTAAAACGAATATGAATATTCCAGAATACAGAGTGAAGTTTTCCAAATCACACCCAGATCAGTGGTCCTTAAATAGAGACTCTGGCTGGAGTGGGATGGGGAGCAGGGACAAGCTGGGGGAAGCCACATGCACCCCAGCCCAACATCCTGAGAATCATGCATGTATTAAAAGGTATAGTTTGTGACAGTGAGGTGTCCACACCAATGATGTGAAGACTAGGGGAAATAGCTGAGCATTGTGATCAGAGTAAGGTCCATTTATCTCATTTACAGCTGAAGAATCAGGCCTGGGGTATTACAGAATGGGCTTTTTGTACCACATCAGGCATCTCTTCAGACTTTATTATATACCCCATGATCTCAGCATTACAAAGTACTTTTGTGTATACGAAGTCCTTTTTTTTTTCTTTTTTTTAAGTAACTAAGAACCTTTGGATGGGTCTGCATGACAGACCCGCTCTGTTTTGAAAAACGAAAAATAATAAATTTGAAAAATGAAGACTAACTAGGAGTACATGTCAGAGTGACATGGAAGTACCTGATAATATGAACAAATAAATATTGGGCAGTTAAATTGTACTGGAATGGTTTAGTACAGTTCCGTAATCTTGTCTTAAATAGTGCATTTAATTAAGCCATTGAATTCAGAGTCGACTTTCAATTTGACTTTCAATGCTGGTGATTTTTTCAGGAGCAAGATGAAATCATTCAATTTAATTTGGGGAGAAAGTACTGTCTATTTTACAGAAAGCTTAGGAATTAATTCAGAAACTGCTCTTTTATTACTGACACTCCGCATATTAACAGTTCTTTCTAATCCCTTCTCCTCAGTGTAAGTTATGGATAGGTCAAGAGGTTAACCTGGGCTGTAGCTGGTTCAATATTTTTATTATGTAAAATGACATTTAGTATTTGGTTTTTTTTCCTAACAGGGTCTGCATTCCCTTCAAGGACTCATACTGTGTGATTTGTCCTGTGAAAGACCTCGCTATTTGATTTCACACTTGGTACTTTCAGTTTATATTACCTGTTGAGAAGGTCATGAGCAACAGCTGTCACTCTCTGAGGGTAGAAACTGCCACGATTCACAAAGACAAGAAATAGCTTTCCTGTAATCACAAGATGACTAAGGTTAGTCGCTTTCAGCTATTACTGTAATTTAAATAATATGAGTTTTTTTAGGCACTGCTTTTTTAGTAAACCTAATTAGTCCCAAGTCCTATAATTTTAAATTCGTGACAGTGTGATATAAAGTAAGTTGGAGTTTATTTTTGCACTAGGTAGAAAAGAGAATTTGAAAATAGTTGTACAGAAGTTAAAAATTATAAGAATATTTAGTATTTAGTATTTTTTTTCAGAGATCAAAATGCTTTTCTGGGATTTAAAAAGGATTGTTAAATGATAGTTTTTATCATACAAAAGTTTGCAGTACAGTTTGTACTCTAAAGTGATATGTAGATGTTAAGTTTGAAGAATTACATAGTAAAAGCTAAAAGAACCTATGTATTTTATAATTAAGTAAAGTTTTTGAACTGTCCTGACTAACTTATATTTTCACTATAGAATTATAGTTTAAGTATGTCTTTAAAATTTAAAGTAGTGTTTTATGCTCGCTTTTTAAATATTGTGTCTTCTGTGGCATTTATAATAGGAGAACAATTTAAATATTTATATTTGTTTTTAGTTATAAAAATGTGACTGTTGCATGCCTAGGGTATATCTCTAAAATGTTTCCTGCTAGGGCAGGAAATCATGAAATACACAGCTGGGAAGGCTCTGTATTAGCCCTGTTTTCCTCTGAGTGCCTGTCGGCTCCCAGCAGAGCATTTATGATTTATGACTGAAGACTGGACATCAGTTGTCTGGAGTAAAGTACAATTGTTCTGTTATAATATACCCACAAGAAAGATGAAAATGTTAGTATTTATAAAGAAAAAATAGGATGAGCTCACATAGTAACATGTTATCAGATTCTAATAGAATATAATTGATAATTTTTACTTTGTCATTATGTAGATATTCAACATTTCTTATGATGAGCTATTTATTCTCTTTTTTTGGCTTAAAACACCCATGCTAACTGTCCATCAGGGGCAGTCACTCAGGAACCTAGGCTGATGCTTTCATAATTTCAGAGGTACTTAGTAAGGCACACACTGGCTTATAAAGCTTCTGCCCAGGTGTGATCCACATCTTTTCTGATTGCTTTTAATGGACGAAATAAGTCACATGGCTTTGCCTGAATCAAGTTGGATGGAGAAGTGTTATCCTAATCACATGCCCAGAACAGGAAAACCTAACATCTGTGAATTCTTAATGCCGACTCTGTTGCTAGAAGTAGGAATTACTGATGTATTTCTCTGTGTTCCTCTCTCCATGGGAAAAACACACCAAGCCACTCACTTCTCCTGTTAGTTTCCTATCACATTCTCTCCTCTCTTCCATTTTCCAAGTAATAAAAGCTAGACGTAAAACAAAAACCGAGCACTTGAGGTAAGAAGTACTGCTGAATAAGAGAGGGCTATTACAGTGGTAAGGTCAGAAGCTCAACAAGCTTAAGTAACAACGGGAATTTATTGACTCTCTGAGTTGGGAAGGATACAGGGCGGCTCACAAAACTGCAAGAACCGGTCTCAGGGACTACAGCCGGACTCTCTCTACTGCCACTCTTTCCTTCTCCATGTATCTCTCATCTTTGTCTGCTTTGCCTGACTGCATGTTCTTCTACCTAAAGACAAGTGTTTTCCATGTAGAGGAATGATGGCCACAGGCGGCCTGACCTTTACATCTTTCCAACTCTGTGATGCCAGTGCTACACTGAGATATCTTGAGGAAGGACTCTGATTGGCTCAGCTTATATCATCTGCCCGCCATTGAACCAATGATTGTGTTCAGGGATATGAGATACCGTGATTGGCCAGGGAGGGCAAGATACAAATTATCAGAAGAAGGATGGTAAACTTGGTTGGACAAATAAAGACAATAGGTACTCTAGTCTATTCAGAATAGATAAACCTCGAGTGATCTTTTAAAATTATAAATCCAATTATATTGCCCCACCCCAATCACCTACTCACCTGAAACTACTTTCTATTGCACTTAAACTCCAAATTAGTTCTTCAGATATTCAGTGCATTACTTTATATGACTTCTCCTTATCTTTCAAATTATTTTCCCTTCTCTCATGACTCACCAGCAAGGCATCAGCTACAAGTTTCCAGAATTTGACCGTACACAGATTAAGAAGCCTGGCTAAACCAAACCATATTTCCCTAGCTTCTCCTTGAAACCTGTATTCTTATTTTCATACTAGGCTTACTAGCTTAATCATATTACTGAATTCAAAAGGAATTTGCATATATATATATAATTTATATAAAAATACATACATATATATATATATAATTTGTATGGAAAATATTTCAGCAAATTTAAATTCACAGGGTCAAAAATGTCATACTGGATAGCCCCAATTCTGCAAATCAATTTTACAGTCATCTATTCATTCTGGAGTATATAATCTTAACTGTGAAGTACAACAAAAAACAAAATGGATTTATGTTGTTCACACATTTTAAAATAGCTCTTTGAAGTTACTTGTTTATGGTAGAGGTGAGGCAATTTGGGGAGGACTTGGAGAAAGGTCTCCAAGGGACCTCGCTGTTCCGATTCTGCAAATTCTGAACCTGTGGTTGGAGACAGATTGAAGGAGACTGAATTTCTGTCGCTCGTCATTTAACATTTGCCAGCGCAGTAAAGTAAAATTTAATGGTTCTGGGGCTCTCAAGATCATATTGCCTGATTGATTCCTTGAAGGGAAAAACTTAAACAGACTTAAGTCTACTGAGATTTTGAATTAAAAAGAAAAGCACTCAATGTTTGGGTTTTTCCTGTGTGTAGGCAGTTATAGCCAGCCATATGTTTACTTTGTAAATTCTAGTTGAGGGTGCAATATAAGCTGTTTCAATTTGAGTGGAAATTTTGTCAGACCTCACAAATGAGATTTGTAGTCTGTTAGGAGTTTGACAGATTTTTTTTGCTGGGACTGTGGGCAGGTCCATGGTAATTAAGGATAATCTACTGCTAATTTGTTTTAAGAGTAAATCCTGAAAAGCCCTTCCTTGCAGTAGAAGGAATGATGAAATTAGAATACAGTAGCCCCCTGTATCCCTCATTGGATGCCTGAAACCATGGACAATACTGAACCCTATATGTACTATGTTTTTTCCTATAAGTATATGCTTATGATAAAGTTTAACAAATTTGACACAGCAAGAGATGAACAACAATAATAACTAATAAAAAATAAAACAATTATAACAATATACTGTAATAAAAGTTATGTGAATATGATCTCTCTTCCTGTCCCCCAGAATATCTTATTGTACTGTACTCACCCTTCTTCTTGAAATGATGTCAGATAATACAGTGCCTGCATGATGAGATGAAATGAGGTGGATACGCTGGACAAAGGAATGATTCACGTCCCAGGCAGAGGAGCGGTGACAGATTTCATCACGATACTCAGAACGGCACACAATTTAAAACTTATGAATTGTTTATTTCTGGAATTTTCTATTCAATATTTTTGGACCGTGGTTGACCAGGAGTAACTTAAACTTCAGAAAGCAAAACTGCAGATTTGGGGGAACTCCTGTATCATTTCTTGATGGTAATTATAGTAATAATTTTGTTAAGCAAGAGTCATCAATGGATGGAATGCTAAAATTGGTTCGTGAGAGGAGAAACAGGATATTTCCACAGTCTCAAGAGGCATGGAATGCAGGAGGAGCACAAGGGGCAGGACTGAACTAGCTGATACGCACCTGTAGGGCCTAATGGGTTCTTAAATAATTGAACATACTTTCATACAGATTAGTAAAAAGCCACAGTCTGAGACCCTGGCCTTTTCTCTATGCTGCTCCTCCTGACATGCACCAAGAGAATAATGAAATGACTGTGCCCCAAACAGCAGGGACCTCTAAAGTCTAATATCTGCTGTTGTACCTCTCCCACTCTTTACTGATTGCCCTCATCCTGCATGGAAGGTCAGAGAAGGCTTTCTGGAGTAAATGATGACTGTGACAAGAATGAACAGAAGTTAGCGAGGAAAAGCATCTGTGCAGGCCCCTGAATAAGGGAGACTGTGTTGTGCCTGAAAATCCATGAATCATTGAGTTTTACAGACTCATGAGATGCTGGGGAAGGATGGTGAGAAATGGCTTCCAGAGGAAGGTTGAGGCCAGACCAGAACGAGATTTAAATGCCTTCCTATGATGCCTGAACTTGATGAGACAAGCTATAAAATGCCTTTGAGGAAGTCTAAGATAGGAAGCAATACAATACGATTTGTTTTAGAGAAGTAGTTGTGGCATAATTGAAGGGGTTTAAGGGCCAAAATAACACCTGTTTACCGAATGTTGAAATAATTCAGGCAAGAAACAAGCAGATTTTCTAAAATAGGATATAAAGAAATGATTGGAATCCAGAGACAATAAAAAGGTAGAATCAATAGAGCTTCATGACTGGATTGGAGTGGTGAGCTGCGTGTTATCAATTTTTAAAATCTGTTTAGCATTAGATAGAACAATTTTATCCACGTTGAACCATTGGTAAGACATTTGTATACGCCTCCAAAATTAAGAATTGATCCTGCACAAGAACTGACAATGACTTGCTCATTCCCAAACCATTATTTTCTGAAAAGAAGGTTTTATTCTTTGCAGCTTATAAGTAAGTGTCAGATCAGCACAACCTTTGGCAGTTGTAGGTTCCCAGTTTCAGGGAATCGGCATCTTTCTTCAGCCATCGCCAGTGCTTCCTCTAACCTGCATCTCTTAGGGTGGCCCTGTTTTCCCAGGATGGATCATGAAGCCGCCCAGCTGGAGAAGCAGCATGTACATGACGTGTATGAGAGCACAGCACCTTACTTCAGCGACCTGCAGAGCAAAGCTTGGCCTCGCGTCCGCCAGTTCCTCCAGGAGCAGAAGCCAGGAAGCCTCATTGCTGACATAGGTAACCATAGGCTGTGCCAAATAGCCTGAAATGTATTCCATCGTGCCTCTCCTTTTCAAATTCAGTTTACATTTTCGTTCTAACCAGGAGTCTGAAATTGTATCTTTGGCATACCAGTATCTAGCCTATTCACTTGATAGTAGAAATTCATATGATCAAGTCAGAAAGTAGAGGACTTCCACAAATCCGCATTTAGACAAAAACTAGGTTTATTTCTTAAAAATTTAAAATAGATCTTTTCAGAGCTTTTGCGACAAAAGAGACCTGACATTGATTGCCTAAATCGGAATTGAAATGACCGCTTGTGAATTGGACCGTTTTAAAGTTAGAGATGTTTATATTTGTAAACACAGTGTTCTGGTGGCTCACTTTGAGTGACTCTTATGCCTTCTACAGAAGAGCCAGAGATTAGAGAAGACGTTTTATAACCCCTTCTTAATCTCATGGGCCCTTTCCCTTAACTATCCTGTAGATGTTTCACTGTTAGAGCATATCTTTAGTTAGATCATGTTTTCTTAATCACTGATTTGCCTGGAGGACTTTGGCTCAGTTTGTTTCTGAATGGAGAAGTGATAAACCACAGCCCGGTAGATCTAAGACTAAGGTCTAAGATATGCTAGGATTCCCACTTGAGGCTTGCCCACCTAAAACTGCTTTCCAGCAATTTCATTTGGATTGTACCTGTGAGAGTCATAAGTTTGTAGTTACAAACTCTGTCTAATTTGACATTCACTCCAAATACTGGTAAGAGAAACAGACATGTGTCCAGGGCTTTCGGCTTGTTAAAGATGATGCGAGCAGTGTGGAATTTAAGGAAAGGGTGCATGTCATGTTGAAATGGAGAATCTTTGAAAATATCTCTATCATGTCAGTTTTTAAAAAATAAATCTGATTTCAGAAGATACAATGGTTTGGGAGCTTTTCCTACTCATAATCTAAGCAAAGTCCCAGAATCTTAAAGTCACTTGGTAGGGAAAGGAACTATTCTACAGGTGGCTTTAGGACAACAGTGTATATGTACATATATTGCTACTTTCTCATAATTACATCAAAAATTCCAAGCGAAGCTGGGAGGAGGCGAGGGGGAGGTAGACAGGGGAAAATTGTAAATCATTTCTTCAATTAATTAATTTAAGGAAAATCCAAATGAAACCACAGTTTAAGGAAATGAGATCATTGAAGAACTAGATGGCAAATAGATTACTTTAAAATAATAAAATAAAGAATAAAAGAATAATGAAAAGATAGAAAAAAAGAATAAAAAATATTCTCAAAGGTAAAGACTTTTCTATGTATGATACCAAAAAAGTGAGAAATCAGAAATAAAATACAGTGATTGTCATTATTTATAATACTTATCTTCTACAAAGTTGCCATGGACACTGAATTAGTGAATATTGTGTCATTGCCCCTAAGGGAAATATAGGATTAGGTTCATATGAGGCTCTGGTCACACATTTATTAACTGGTCAGTACCTAACTTTGTTTGCTTCATATATGTTTCTGTTAAAGACACCTATTGACTATATATTGTTGATTCATTAACACTGAACTCACAGAAAACAACTCTTAACAGATGCCTGAACAAATTGCATTTAACACATATATCTTGTCGTAAGGCCCATCACAGCTTTCTGCGCTTCAGAACCCTAGCTAGACAGCACTCTGGCACGATGCTGAATTTTAAACAGTGAAATCACCAAGAGTACAGAAATGCACAAAATGTGCATGGTGCAGAATACAAAATAGAGGGGAATGTAAGCATTCAGACACTTTCTGTTCTCTTCAGTACTGCGAAAGGTTATCATTTAATGAGATTTTGTAAAGGAGCCTGATTGCTGTGTGCTGGAGCTTGCTGCACTATCAAACGTGTTCTGATTTAGTTCTTTCACATTTATGACAATATTCTTCATCTCCCCATTAGGATCAAAATTCTCCCCCTGTAACATCTCAGTGTATGCACTTAGAAAATGGATAATTGCATCATATTTGGGATTTCATTACTACCTTAAAATGGATCCCATTAGAAATGAATAAGGGGATAAGTCGAGGGTGCCAGGGGCACTGGAAATATTTCAGGAGATGTGGAGATTTGAAAAGACCTCAGTTTCCACATTATTATTAGATGCTCTCTAAACACTCCCTTCCAGCCCTAATCACCTCTAAACCTGTTTTTATTAGTATTTTTGAAGTAATTTTCCCTTTCATTTCTCTAAATGTATCCCTTGAGCCAATAAAAAAGTAGAGGATTTACAAGATTACTTTTCTTAAAATACAACCATCACTTTGTAATATTCAGGATTTCAATTTTAAAACACTTCGTCAATTATATTTTCCCCATGATTGCCCTTAAATATTGAATACTTTTTCTCATAAGCATTCTTGGGAATGGTGGTCATGAGATCTACGTATTTCTAAGACCCCAATCATTTACACTGAAATAACAGCATTAGAAATCTTACTTTTATTCACATGCTCTCCACTGGCATTCTCAGCTGACATCAGTGATCCTTATGTAATTTGTGTCTCATATAATTTTGTGTCTTCTATAATTTTGAATAGCACCTATTAAGGAGGAGTTATTAAAAAGCGTTGATGTACTTTCAGAAGCAGCAAACTAATCATCTTTGAATAGCAGATCTTAGAAATAAATAAATAAATAAATAAATAAATAAATAAATAAATAAATAATCAGGCAGAAAAATCTACAGGTGATTCCAAAAGGTACAAATATCAGCTCTGTTGATATCTTTAAATATTTCTGGGAAGGAATAAGATGGTATGTCTAGCTAGAATACAATTTTAGGTACAGGATTGTAGAAGCCTTTGTTTCAGGATAGTTATTTATTCACATTGCTATCTTCCTCATTGCATATCAGTGAGATCCGATTGATCTAAATCATTAGGCTATGTGAATGTTGAATTACTTGAGTCTCTGCCACCAGAAAGTGAATGTCAAAACTGGTCTATTTAACACATGAAATAAGATGAAGGGGTACTGTGGAAACCGTAGAAGGGGGACTTTTCTGAAACTTCTCTGATGGGAGTCGGGATAATTTGCCACAGGCAAAAACGTAGGGCCACCTTTGCCCTTCCAAATGAAAGATTTAGTGAATCTTACTTGGCTATGGTGGTGTTTCTGTGAATCATAAAATTCTTTTAATTCTGATAATACGGATTTTAGCCACACTAACTATCCCCAGTGTACCATCATTTTCAGAAATTGCAATCTCCCAGTTGATAACCATGAGTGAAACGTGTTGACACTTCTTGCTTATCTTAACATGAAGAAATTATTTTTTACTTTTCTGTGTCTTTTAATAACGTGAGAGGCAAGCTGCATATCTAATCATACATTCCTTCTGTTTTACAGACAGATTACAAAACGAAACACTATACTTACTTTTTAGAATAGTCAGACAAAAGTTTTATAAAAATTTGTCAGTAGTATATTAAAATAATGTCAATCAACTATCACTTCAAGCTAGTAGTTCTCAACATAGAGTTATGTTGCCCCCTCTCAGGGGATATTTGTCAATGTCTGGAGATGTTTTTTGTCATCACAGCTGAGTGTGTGATGTTTTTCTGAGCTGTCACTTCTAATTCATCACAGTCTTGAATTTATTATGCTTTGTACTCGTCCTTTGTACAGAAACCTCAAGTAGGGGTCAAATTCTTCATTTTTAATCTAATCTAGAAAGTCTTCACTCTCAGCCCAACCTTTTTGAAGTTGATTGTCCAAAGACTTATAACGTAAACCCTTAAAATCTCTTCTGCAAAAATGAATGCTGTTGACCTCCCTAGAAAATTGCATGTAAGTCACCAACAAATTCCATTGGTTCTTGGGTTCTCTTGAAGCCCTATCCATGATCTGTAGGTTAAGAATTGCTGAGGTACCCTATTAAGGGAACTTGCTTTCCTCATAATTTTTAGACTGTCACTTATTTGTACCTTTAGTGCTTAGAATGTCCTCATTTCTGTCATTAAAATCTATTCATTAATTATTAGAGCTTTATCCTTACTGTCTCCACGAATCCTTCCTAATCACCTGTAGCTACAATGGCTACAGTAGTTCTTATTCTCTTGGATTGTAAGCTCCAAGAGAGAAAATACAATTTTACACTTTATTTTCCTTGCACTGCCTTATGACCTGATGCGCTATGCCTAGCTATCTGTCAGAGATAGGGGAATTTCAAAAATCATGTACTGCTCAATTTTCTTATGTTCGTTTATAAGAATAATTCAAAAGATTTGATTTTAACATCTTTCAACTTTAGCTTCCTGGTCACTCAATAGTCATTGGCTGCTATTTCAGTTCTATCCCTGACTAGCAAAAACACCTGTTTCTGTGCAGTACATGAACATTTTCAAACATTGATTTAGACTGGTAGATAGGATTAACCATTATCAATGGTTGTTATCAAGTTCACAATTATTTTCTTAGTAGGGTATATATATCCTCAGTAGTTCATCAGTGCAGAGTAAATACTTGTTTGAAAGTACTTTAATTGTGTTGTAAGAGGTAACTTAGGCAAACCTAACTGGTTTGCCATCTTTGGGCATTTATACTTTCTCTGGGCTCGTGGCTAAACCTGAAAAGAGGAAGAAAAATTGTGCCCAATAATGTAGTACTTAAACTTTGTATCATAAAGCCATGCTTAGAATTGCTGTTATTTTAATGCCTTCTGAAATTTAAATATTGTAGCCTAATAAAAGACATCAAAAAAATGGTCTATTTAAGAAAAAATGGTGTGCTTTCTTAAGAGTTACATACTAAGTCATGTGAGATCATTTAAAACCTAGCACTGACAGTGGGTTGGATAAAAAGATGCTGAAATCTTTTATTAGTTCAAATTAAAATCTGAAAGTTTTTAAAGGCCTTTTTTGTTATATAAATTATTTTATTTATATCCATTTAAATGTTGTTGGCAGTAGTTTGTTTTATGTAGTTAGTAAGTGGCAAGACTGTCTAGAGAGATAACATGAGAATAAATGCCATAACATACAGATCTATACATAATGAAATATGTATGTGAAGGTCACTTTCGTAAAGACACTGGACACTGTCCCTGGGACACTAGAGACCTATCAGTCTTTGCCACGGGTCATAACATTTTCTGGCTGTGCTAGCATGCTAAGCCCTATGGACATTAGTGCATTAAAATAGTCAATAAACATTATTTCTTTTTTTTATTCCTTTTCCTCTTCTATATGAAATATGTAAGAGCTCTCTGAAGGCTTGTCTTTTGCTTTTGTGTATACCTTCACGCCAATGTGTATTCTGTCTTGATGAAATAATACAAAGTTATTTTTCTTCCTTGTTATAAGGCAGACTACCTGACGACGTTTCATTTTTTGTCAAGGATAGCATGAAACACATTTTTCTCTTCTAGGTTGTGGGACTGGAAAGTATCTTAAAGTGAACAGCCAGATCTATACCCTGGGCTGTGATTACTGTGGGCCATGGTTGAGATTGCCCAGAGGAGAGGATGTGAAGTCATGGTGTGTGACAACCTTAATCTCCCCTTCAGGGATCAGGGCTTCGATGCCATCATCTCCATAGGAGGTAAGGCAGCCCAGTCACTATTCACTTTCTGCTCTGAGAATAATGTTACATGGTCGAGGCAACTCTCACTACCTAAGTTTTCTTTTGTAGAAAAGTCTTGTCATTTATTTTATCTAATTAAAAAAAATTTTCAATTAATTAAATTATTTGACTAATCTCAAATGTTACTTATGGTGGTACATGTAATCATTTTACAAGTTAAACTTTCAAACTGTTATTGTGTTCTTTTTGATGACTTATGGGTAAGAAAGTATTAGAGGAGTTTTACTAGGTAAAAATAGTACTTTATTATATTGAAATGTAGCCAGATCTTCCAATGTAAAGTAGATCTTTATAAGTCACATTTTTTTTAACGTCATGAGTACACTCTTTATTAGCAGAATATTGTAGGGGTAATGTCACCTGAAAGTATCGTCCAATTTGCCACTCACTGGTACGGAAGTCACTGGGAACACAGCCCCACCTGGTCCCAGATTGCATTGTTACTGTAATGCCACTCTGCTCTCTAGCTGACAGAAATTGTTCATAAATCTAGGGAACATCTTCCTCATATCCTCCCAGCTAGTGTGTCATAAAATACACATACCAAAAATGAAAACAAACAGCAAAATCCATTTCTGGAAATTTACACAGGTAAGGCTCATTTTACTCAATACATGTATTCCTGAAACCTAGTATGTTAGTCATATTTATATATGCTAGAGAAATTTGCTATTTAAGGAATCCTAAAGAATGGCAAATTCTTTTACAAAGCAAAAAAAAAAATCTTTTGAAAAGCAAATTATTTGTTCTAATACACTTTCAAAAATTAATCTATTTGAATAAACAAGCTTTTATCAAAGCAAGGTAAACCTATATGAAACTGACCAGATAAAAACAGAGAATAAAACTATTTGCTTCCTCCTTAAATAGATGAGAAATGGATTTACTCAACTGTATCTTTGCATAGTGAGGGGATGCAGACCAGGATGCCATAACCCTGGAACTAGTTAGGACTGGCAGGAGACAGTTGCCATGGAAACCTGCTCTGTGACAGCCCTTCTTTGCAGTTGAAACTGTGAAGTCCATTTTGGCCGTCTGCGTTAAGAGGATGGAGAGATCCGTGTTGAACCAAGCAACACTGCACAATGCTTTGAATCTTTAATGGAAAGGGAGATTTGGTTGGGTCATTCCACCTAAAGAACTAGGAATCTGAGAGAGGTCAGAGCAGCAGATTCTTTGCTCTCTTTTCATTACATTGGTTTTAGGGTCTGCAAGGCGACCGACATCCAGTGTGGGCTGTTGAGCCACTGTTGTGGGCATGGCATACTTACCAGCTTTCCTGCTTTGGGGAGATGCTCCACGTGTACATCGCTGAATTCTTCTCCACTTGCAGTTTAAGTCTCATACCCGGTCTGCAGAGGAAATGGAGCATGCGTGGTTGCCATCTTCTAATTAAAAATGTTCCATAAGTGGAGACCCAGCATGTGCTTGTATGAACTATAACTATAATGTAATGTCATTTGCCACTTAGATTTCACATTTGGAACTAGATTATGAGAAATTTCATTAGACCGTCTCTCCTGTGTCCGTATACATTTACTTCCCTAATTAGAATTTTGTATGTTTGCACGTTTGCTTATCTTAACATGAAGAAACATATATATTTTTTGCCTTTCCATGTCTCTTACTAATAATGTAAGGTAAATAGTATATCTGATTATACATTCTTCTATTATACTGAGATTACAAAATGAAATACTTGATACTTACTTTTAGAATAGTCTGGCAAAAATCTTATAAAAATTTGTCAATAGTGGGTGGCTCCATAGAGTAGTGGTTAGCATGTCTGCTTTACACGCAGAAGGTCCTGGGTTCGAGCCCCAGTGGATCCATGGCCCATACCCCAGGAGCTCGTGGGAGGAGATGTCTCACCTTCAGATATCCAGTTCTTAAGGGGAAACAGCAACATCTATAGGTCAGGGGTGGGATTGGGGGCGGGTGAATTAAAGAGGGGAAAAGGATTTTTAAAAAAATTTGTCAATAGTATATTAAAATAGTGTCAATCAACTATTCACTTCATGCTAGTGGTTGTCCACATGGAGTTATGTTGCCCCCCATCCTCAGGGGACATTTGTCAATGTCTGGAGACTTTTTTGTTATCATAGCGGAGTGTGTGTGTTTATGCATTATTGTCATTTAGTGGGCAGGCCTCCCATAACAAAGAATTATAACCCCAAACATTGATAGCGCTAGGGTTGAGAAACCCTTCTTGGTGCTTAAACTCATGAGTTCTGAATGCTTCTAGTGAAACAGCACAAGATACCAGGGTTCCTGTGCAGCTGATAGAATGAAACCTTGATTGATAACAATGCAAAGCGGGTCTGTTGGATGACCTGCCTTTGACAGCTGCATTCTATAATAATCTCAGTTTAGATAGTCGCTCGACCTCTGTGTCAGGTAAACTACAGGAATTTGTGTGCCTCAAACCACTACCAATAGCCAGATTATGAAGGCTACAGAACACGCCTCGCTCTCTACCCCTCACGACTCACACACGAGCAGCAGAGTCCACACTGTCACTGGGACTAATTTCCTGAGGCCTGTGTAGGCCCGTGCGTGCAAAAATAATCCGATGTTTTCTCTGAGCACGGTTCTGTGATGCACCTGCCCCGAAGAGCGCATGGAGGAAGACTTTCTGTACATTGTTCGATGAAAAGATGTTTAATAACCGTTAAGATTAGATAAAGGCAGAACTGCTTGACTTCACTTAGCCGGGATTGAAAGGAAAAATAATGACCTTTAAGTTGGCTTTTTAAAAATCGTAAACAACCATTTTACATTATATTAACATTATTTAAAATGATAAGCAATCGTTTGGACTTGAGCTTGGCTGGCTTATCTCTGCGTTATCTAAACAGAAAAACCACCTTTAACATTTTTCTGTTTGCTCTATTAATTTTATTAACACTGAATAGTGGTATTAATCTTTCAGTGCTTTCAGAAATACCAGTTATTCTTTAAAGCAATGAATTATTTCATAGAATTCTACTAGGGAACACTTACTTAATTCAGTGCTCCCTTGTGAATTTTATCAATTCAAGCTAGTCACCCTCTGGTTAACAAAATTCACAGGGTTTTGGAAATGGGAGAGATTTTATACACATTATTCTAGGCGTCTTATTATAGATGAAGGAATTTAAAATCCATATACGTTAAATAATTTCCCAAGATCAATCGTCTAATAATTATAGGAGATGAAGCTAAAAATTATGTCTGTCCTAAAGCCAGGCCTGTGCTGTTTCTACCATATCCCCTGCCCTGTGGGAAATAAGGTTTTACTACCTGTCAAAATTACATCACTATTACATGGAAAATATTAGTATATCAATGTGTAGGCTTATGTATGTGCATATACATTGAGGTCTAGTTTCTTCTTTTTCAGTTATACACCATTTTTCTACCAAACAAAGAAGAATCAGAGCAATAAAGGAAATGGCCAGAGTCTTAGTTCCTGGAGGCCAGCTGATGATTTATGTTTGGGCCATGGAACAAAAGAATCGGCACTTTGAGAAGCAAGATGTGCTTGTTCCGTGGAACAGGGCCTTGTGTTCCCGGCTCCTCTCTGAATCCAGCCAGCCCGGGAGAGCGAAGCAGTGTGGACACCCAGAAGAAAGCCATCCCAGCCATCCTCCGTGCTCTGCGTATAGCTGCTCTGTTTGTTTTAAGGAGCGATGTGATTCAAAACGGTCTCACAGCATAGGCTATGAACCTGTTATAGCTGGAACCTGTTGTGCAGGTATTTCTAAGGAAAGCGAGGAAGACAATGGCTTCTACAACACATTAGGAAAGTCTTTTCGTTCCTGGTTTTTCTCCAGATCTTTGGATGAATCATCTCTGAGGAAGCAAATTGAAAGAGTGAGACCCTTGAAAAACACTGAAAGTTGGGCCAATAGCACTATATCAGTCCAGCCTTCCAGACACTCTAGTTTAGACTTAGGTCACCGAGAGCCGTTTTCAACAAGAGAACAAAATTTGGATGAGGAAGTGTTTGTGGAAACGTCTCAAAAACATCTGGAGTGGCTGAGAGCACCAGCTACAAGGAAACATTTAGATAGAGACCATCAAGAGGAAATTAGGAGAAACGGTGATGGGAATTTTCTGAACAGCACGGTACTAATGAGAATTGTGTGGGTGCAGGTAATGTAGAAGAAGGGAACAGTTCTGCTGGTAAAATATTGAGAAGGGTTTCTGCAGTTGATTCCACAGATTCCATCCCAAATGACACAATTTCTGTGGAGGAACGACAGCCCAACATTTTGGATTCTAGAGCCTTTATGCGCTACTATCACGTGTTTCGAGAAGGTGAGCTCTGTGGCCTGCTGAAGGAGAATGTGTCCGAGCTCCACATTCTGAGCTCTGGGAATGATCACGGCAACTGGTGCGTTATTGCAGAGAAAAAGGAAAACTGTGGTTGATTGGATCACTTTCGACAACCCCTCCATAGATGAAACCACCTCTTTTCACTGGGTTTGGTATGGTTACCTGAATTGAATTTCAGTTTTATTATTTTTTAATCTATTGATGCTGTGATATGTAGATGCTCTGAATTGATCACCTTTTTAATCTTTAGGTAAGCACAGAGCCTGGCATCTAAAGCATTTGACAAAGGGTATTTGTGATTAAATGTTGCTATAAGAGATCTGCAGAAGCAATATAAAATGAACTTAACACAGTTTGGATTTTTTTCCCCTGAAAGATGAAATTGTTATAAGAATACATATATATTGTTTTTCAGTATTATATACTGATTTTAAAAGATTCTGTTTTTAAGTATACCTTCTAAAAACAGCATTTTTATAAAGTTAAGAGTTAATTTCTATTTCTCAGGTTATAATTTAGATCTGTGTGCCAGATACCATGTAACACCGTTCCATTGTACAGATGTAAACTGAATCAGGTAGTAAATTATTTTGTTGCCAAGGTCTTACTTCTTTCAAAGTCTTCAGAAAGGTGAGAGAGGTAGAGAGACAAGAAGTGTTACAAGGACTTTTCTAAATTTAGATAAGCAAACCTGCTTCAAGATAAGGAAATAACGAAGTTATCAATATCACTCTGAAGTTTTTTTAAAGGCACTGTTAGCATGTGGAGAGTAGGCTCTGTGGGTGTTAGAAGTTGTTGCAAGTACCCAAGTAGTATGTTTCTGACCTTATTAGAGGAAGGAATATACAAATGATAAAACCAAGATTAAGTAATGAGTTTTTATCTAGAAGGATGCTTTTCTTATGGACTGAAAGGATATTAGGAAATGAGAATCTGTTTGAAGCCTGTTTTGGCTCTTCTTGTAGAGTGTTAAGAGGCAAGACATTTGGCCTTGGTGGAAGATTGGTTGTTGAATTTTTAAAAATAATATCCAGGCATTTATTGTATTGAAAATGACCACATTTTATTAGTTATATTATAGAGATTTAAGCAGAATCAAGTCCTATTTAATCAAAGATTGAATATCTGCCACTTTACAGACAAACGAATAGGTTGGGCATTGTGTGGTCACTGCATCTGTGAGATTTAACTGTGGGGTTGTTTAAATCCATGTCATGGATTCTGAAACGTAGCTATAATTAGGATGGGGCTAGAGTTCTAAAAGAAGCAGAAATAAGTCGACCCAGAATAAGGCCTAAGAGAGCTCCTCATGAGGAGGGATTCAACATTTGACAAAAGTCTTTTACTTTTTGGACCATTGTAATCCTGCATGAAAATCCAATGCTTGTTTATTTTCCACTAAAATTAACTGAAATAGTAACAGATTTCATTTGGTTTTGGTTTCTTTTTTCATTCATGATTGTGCCCTAACTTAAGATAATGATGCTACTTTCAAAGAAGTTTAAAGGGTTATTTTTAATAGTTAGCCAAAAATTATTGATGTTTATAACTCTTGACTTTAAAAAGACTGCATCATCACCATTTTGGCTGATGATACTGGTGGGACTGAGACGTGATTTGTATTGTTCAGTGCACAGTTTGCATTAGAGGGACAATGAAAACAGGCAAAGAAATGGAATAGAAATTAAAAATTAATTTAGTGTCTTCCATTTCTTAAGTTAGGACATGAAACCATGAGTATAAGTGGTTTTCGTTGTGGAAAGAAAAGATTATCAGAGTCAGAGAAGTTCTGACAGTTAAGGCTTGGTGGCCTTTGTACTGAGTGTATTTTCCCTCTCTTTGAAGCCTGTATCTTTAGTCCCAACCTCGCTGCCAGAAATCTGTTGGAAGCCATCTTTCTGGTGGTAGATTACCACTTACATAAAACTCAGTTTATTAGACTGTGCCAGTAAAGTTTTGAACTAATCCGTATGTGGGACCTCCCCACCTCACCCCCTACACACACTATTTTGTATAAAATAATTCTCTAGAACAGTTCTCGAGAAATATTTTCACATAATTTTGACAGGGCTGTAAATGAAAAACCATTAATAATACCAACTTTTTTTCATCTTCTGAACACAAGAACTCTATGCATCCAGACATTACTTTGTATGCAAATACTTAATTCCATGGTTGATAGCCTCTCTTTGGTATGTTCACATGAAAAGCACTCTTAAAACTAGCTTTTGCCTTTGGATATATATCTGTACATTATTTATCTCATATATATATATACACATAGCCATTGAAGAGCCTAGTATCTTGATACCTTAAATATCTTGATCATTTAAAAATCTTGCTCATCTTTAACATTGTTCTCAAAAGGAAATACAAGTCATAAGTGAGTTTAAATAACCATACAGGGGTTATTTGTGAGTGTTCAGTCTGCCTTAACTTGCTCAATTATAGATTTCACTGATCTATATGAAGTAATCTGTAAAAACTTACGCTCTGTTGTTAATACTGGGTTGAACAATGTCTTTACTGTGCTTTCTCTTTTACGTGCTGGCATCACCGAAAAGTCCCACAATCTGAAGTAGAGGGGAGCATTTGGGTGATGATTAGAAGGTCCTTAAAAACCTTTGCTGGCTTACTGATGCCTCACTGGCCTATTTGAGGTATTCCATATAAACAGTCAGATGATTTAGAGGAAAGTGCATTAATATGGACAAAGAATGCAGTCAACATAATTTTATAGTGGGAATCATGCAAGAGACCTACTTAAATTATTTCTTTAAATTGTCACTATAATGATGAAATGACAGCAGCATATCATTATAACTAACAAATAATCTAACAGACATCTGAGAGTATCACACTGGTTTGGTCCTCCTTTCTCATCACTCATCCCTCTGCAGGATGGTGTGCAATTCTAGTTTCCAGTTTGCCTTTCTATACCCTTTCAAATTCTGGATGTCAAGAATTGCTCCATATTTTAACTGAGCATCAATTGAATGGATAAAAAATTAGAGATAATCTGGAGAGTAAATAATCCAACTATAAATTAGGAACATTAATGTACTTATCTATTAATGACCACGAAAAAATAAATAAGCACTGGTGGATTTAAAAAAAAAAGTGGGTTTGGAGGAAGATTTGAACTTGGTTGAGGAGCTTCAAAATGAGCTGTGACATTCCACTTTGAGAGGGAGAGGGAATGGGGTGTGTAGCCATTGGCCAAGCCATAATAACTATTATGTAGAAAATTTGAAATATGATAAAAGCAACTAACTTTTCATAATATTTAACACTTATTTCATCTGTAAACCTTACCGCAACCTTTTGAAATAAGCATGCTTATTGTTTCCATTTTGCAGAGGAGGAAAATTGAGGCAGAAAGAAATTAAATTGTCTAACATCACAGTTACACACGTAGTATCACACATCTAGTAATGGGCAGGGCTGAGATCCAAACCCATGCAGTCTGGCTCCCAGCCTGTGCTCCCAACCACAACACCATGTACACCCAATCAGAGTACGAGGCAGATTGTAAGAGCCTTCAAGATAAGGGTGATTATCCCTTTTATAAATGAGTTTTGGCAAGTGTAAACAAAGATTACAAAACTAGACAATAATTGGATAGCAATCCTTTTCATATTTTCCTTAGCTTTGTATTTAATTTTTTCATTTGTAAGTCTATTTCTATTTGAATATAATTTTTAAAAAATAGTCTTGGTCAAAAAATGATCACTTTTCTCCAACTCTTCAATCCTTCAAAAATGGTATTACAGTTTTCTCATTTTATAGGTGTGAAAACTGAGGAATATTCAGATATTTTATTCATTTCATTTGTTTACTGAACCCGGATAGGTAGGATTTAAGGCAATGAATATCAGATATATGGAGTATACACGAAATATTAGAATTAATTGACCTGAAAGTGCCAAGCTAGAATAGTTTTCATATTCGTTGTGCACCTACTACCAAATTACATTGTTTAGTTTGAGAAAAGCAACATAAACAGTGCATATTAACATATTTAAATAAACTTGGACTTAATTTAACCAAGCTTGAATATTAACATTTGTATGTAAACTTGGACTTAATTTAACTGAGTTTGCCTGAGATACATTAATTTCCTCTAGCACAAGCATTCTGTGGAACACATTTCAGAAAATAATGTGTCCGGTAGAATAAAATGCACATGCCTTAGGAGGGCATTCATAAAGTGACTCTAAATTACTTTCGGTCTCATCTCTTGCAGTTGCAACCAATTTTTTCGTTCTGCAATCTGCTGTTTTAAACAATGCTTGCATTAGAAGTTACATAATGACAAGTAATTTTCACATCCCCTAGATATAAACTTGGATTTCAAATGCCATAATTACAGGTCTTCTCCAAAGAAAAGTGTAGGAAGTGGGTTTTATCCTATCAATTCAAAGAGCATATGAGATAAATGTTATCGTATACCCATTCAATGGATGGAAAACCATGGGAGTGGAAGGAAATTCCAGAAGCATCGTCAGACCCCAAATCCTCTCATCCCAGTCTTAACTCAAAATTATGATTACTAGTTTGATATTATAGACTCTACATTTGCTACCTCATTATCGACAAAACTGGAATGAGAATATTTTAAAAACAACTCTCACCAATCAAGTATTGAAATTATAATGCAAGTAGGCACTAGGCATAGCATGAAGAACACAAACACAAACCGAAGAAAGCTAAGAAAGCTAATCAAAGAGAAAATACTGTGAATTGTCCTATTTTTGGTTCCCATGGGTCCCACAGTATGTGATGCATGAGTGTGAATACATATCACTTCAGTTTTAACACACATTCTGTCCCCTTCTAAATTTGGGTCTTTGCACTGATTATACACGAGTAATCACTTCATATGATTTTCATTGAACTCTAATACAATCTACATGACCAACCAAATGGACCACTTATGAGAGTCAGTTGTCCAATTGGATCCTTCCTTTGTTAAATAAATATATATATTGTCTTTTTTTTTCAACTAGAGCTAGAAAAAATAAAGTTTCTCTAAAACCAATTAATTGTTAATTAACCCACATGAAACAATGTATTTTCTCTACGTAGAATATTTATTTTTTTTTCTGGACATTACCTCCATATAAAAAAGACAGTAGATCACAGCAGTTCATCTATAGCCGGTGTCGAATGTTGGATTCCCTGAAAAAGTTATGTTAATATTTATGCCCGCACAGCAGGGAATCTGGCTGAGTGACAAGCATTTCTCTAGTGAGCTAATCATACCACTTCCGTTAGATTTTCTATGCACATATGTAGAGAGACTGCATTAGTAAAGGAGTGCTTCTCTACTGTGTTTATTTTTCGAAACCCTGGTACTACTTAAGACTCACTAATGTGGGACCCCACTGGAGTTTTTGAGACACGTTGAATATGCATGTGAAAACTGTCTCATTTTCTGTAGATCTTCTCTTAAATATGTATGATGTAAATATATATGTACATTCCTAGACATTTAGTGTTGGCTGTCATTACTGACCAAGAAAAAAGCAGCCCTACCAGGTAGTAGTTTTAAAACATTAAATTAGCAAGTACCACAGAAATGTATTTCATTGAATATCGAGTAGATTTGTTTGTTTGTTTGTTTCAGGGAAAATGAAAGATAGTTGTTAAGTATTCTCGTGGCTGTTCTGGTGTTCACATGTGTATTTGTATTAAAAGTACAAAAACTTTTCTACAATGTACAGTTACTTTAGCTTTTCCCAGAAGAAGCTAGCAATAGTTTTAAAAGCACAAATTGGTGTAAAATATCTTGACTGTTATAAGAACTTGAAGATATCTTATTTGCGTTAACCAATAATGTTAAGAACTTTCTGTAATAAGTATTATTAAAAATGGTATAATTTGCAGGCTTATGAAGTGTGTTTATTTAAGTTATGTGTTAAGTGTACTTTTCAAAAACGTTACTAAATGAGCAAAGTTTTGCCTTTCATCTCCATTCTGAGTGTCAATTCAGTCAGGCCCCTCTCTATACGATAACAAAACCGGGCAAATTCATATTTGAACAGTTATCCTCGTCTAAAGGAAATTGAGCTGTTTAATAATAGATTATCTTTTAATGGGTTAATAAAGGCATATTATTGACTAAAAACATCTTTTAAAATGAATAAAGATGTATTAGACTATCTGAAAGTGGGTGTGTGTGAATATATAGTGCTAACATTAAAAGAATGTCATTTTTGTGTTTTTGAGATGCAAGCATTTCTGTCGCCTTTGCTGACCTGCTCCATCTGCAGGTTGTGAGCTGATGATCAGAGCCAGGGTGCAAAGCAAGAGGAAGTTGTGCCCGGCTGTGTTGTGACTCTGACATCTCAGCGGGTCTGTGTTCTAGCAGCAGATGGTGCCCTGGCATGGTGCAACCTTGACCACATCCCCTCCCCCACCCTACTTCCCTGGGATAGAAGAAGCTACGTCTCCCTCAACACTGCTTTGGCCCACACAGTGGCTGGCTGCTTGGGGGACAAAAAAGGCAAGTACTAATAACAAATGAAATATGCCCTGTGCCAGTCTTTTGGAAAGGATCAGTGAAACCTCAGTTATGCCGTGTACTCGTTGGCAGAAGTCTCTCTCAGTTTAAAAACATCACTAGCTATTGTCTTTAGTCTTCCATTTTTATGCTTAGCTTCCATTTTTGAAATATCTCCGCACAGTTTCAGCTTAAAAGCTAACTGCTTAACAGATTTGTTAGCATTTTTTACAGTTTTCTTGAAGGAAACTGTCAACTTCAGTACCTGCTTTTTTCTGTACGAGTCACTCTCCCCCCAGTCCCCACGAAGGTGCACCCCTGAGCAGCTTCAGCAGGTGGCAAACCGCCAGAGGCTTGTGCTGCCGGAGACCTCAGTTGTCACTGGCTCCAAGGAGGGACTTGCCCAAGCCAAGGAGCAAAGCTGCGTATTTCCGCCACACCACAGCGTGTTCCTTCCGGGAGGTGCGGCCCTTTGCGTCCATCCAGATCTTTGTCACTGCAGCCCCATCTCAGGTCCCGTGCTCAGGAAGATCACCTGGACCCGACTCCTCCACATCGATTTTTTTTTCTTCTTCAGCATCCTCTGGCCCTTTGTATTTAGGGTATTACTACCACTCACATAGCACTACTCACAGAATTAGCAATTAAAAACCTTCTTGCACCATGCATGATATTTTCTCATTATCTCCAACTAAAAAAAAAAAAAAATGAATGAGAGAGCTGACTAAAATCTTTCCAGCTCCAGGCATGTTTCCATCCAGTATCTTTCTCCATGTCACCCCCTGCCCTGACCTCCAAGAACGAGCTCGCATTTACCATTTTAAAGTGGCTTCCGTAAGTGGGCATAAAGGAGCTCTCCCACCCACCGTGGACTCCTGGCCTTCCCTCAGCATTTTGGGAGGAAGAGTCCATCTGTGGCTGATGGGATTCAGTTCTTGGTAATTAAAGGCTGGTTATGGGGGACCGTGGCTCAACTCCATGGATTTCCTGTATTCTGAGTCTCCTGCCCAGATAACCTCCTCTCTTAGAACCCAGAGGTCTAAGGTCCCTTTCATTCTTCCCTAAGACTTGCAGATATGAAGAACGTGTGTTCATTTTTGTGTGTGAGATTTTTATTAGCGTACAAATGAAACTGATG
Source organism: Eonycteris spelaea (assembly GCA_003508835.1). NCBI lineage: Eukaryota > Metazoa > Chordata > Mammalia > Chiroptera > Pteropodidae > Eonycteris > Eonycteris spelaea. The sequence goes on along the minus strand of PUFA01000043.1, from coordinate 3,888,208 downwards.
GTGTGTGCTTGGCCCTCAGAATTAACTAATCAAGGGTAAAAATAAAATCTACCAGTGACCAATATTTAACTACCAGTTACTAGCTTTTTTCTCTTGAAAAGAAAAAGGCCGTAGTATTTGGTTCAATATAAAATGAAGGGCATCATAGTTTGAGATACAGAAGGAAATCCCTTCCTTCCCACACGCCACCCCTGAAAAATCAGGGCAACCAGGCCTCCGTATTCAGAGCTCTCCTGCTCCAGAGGACTAACAGCCACCAGGAGGCCAGCCCCACCCCAGCCTTTGAGATGCCAGAGCCCCCAAAGGGAGCCGGTTGGTACAATTATGAGCTACCTGCCCCTCACCCCCCGCAGCCACACACACATACACACACAGTCCCAGGATGAAGGAAGCTGACCGAGGGTAGTCCCCTGTGTACCATGAGCCTGGCCACTGGCACCAAGTTTGGGAACATTGCCAAGATTCCTGTGCCCAGGCTTCAGGCTTGGCATGATGTGGGTGGAGCTGCCACCTTTCAATGGCACAATGGGGTCGCTTCAACAGGGCTTGCCCCTGTGCTGTGTGGGAGATCACTGTCCCATCCCGGACACAGGTGTGGCAGTGGCTGTCTGAGGTCATCCTCATCAGAGGCAACTCAGAGTTCCTCATGAGAAGAAATGCAGTTTGACTCCCAAAGTTCCATGAAACAAGATGATTGTCCTAATCCCATTCCACACTCCGTGTTTTATTAAGGGAGGACTTCAGTATTCGGCTTGACTTGCACATTCCCACACAGGTAGCTCTCTGTTGCTCTAGGGGGTCATGCACAGCCATCCCAAAGAAACTCACCTGTACTATCGCGTGAGGCCTCAGCCCTCGAAAGGAGTGACCTAGGAGAACCTGCCTTTTTTTCTCACTACCTTAATATGCTGGTGATTCATTTAAAATGTGTAGAGTAACCACCCCAAGAAAGGTACCAAAAATGTGGGGACAGAAGGCTTATTTCTCCATCCTTTGAAAGATGGCGATTTTAGAACTCTCCATTTCTCTGTATTTTGTGTTGAATAGCTTTTGGACAATTCCTTTGGGTAAGGGTCTTGCTAGGCGATGTTGGAGATTTTATGGGAAGAATATAGCCCCCGGTCCTCAGCTCATCCCCCCCTACCAGAGTATGCTTGTTACAGGGAGGGCCCTTGTCTGCCTAGTTCCCTGTAGAGCCCTACAGTGCCTGGCAGAGCGAGGCCCTTCGGAAGCATTCAGGAAAATAGTTTATGGCTGCCTGGCTTAGGGCATGAGCTGTGCTCAAAGGAAGTTACAAAGACCCATGGGACCCTAGGGGGAGAAAAAAGATATCATAATGACGACACAAGGCTGGACTTTAAAGGGTGGAATGTTGACAGGTGAGAAGGGTGAGGAGTCGGGACGATGGCAAAGAGGAAGGTGAGCTCGGAGTTAGCCGATGAAGAGGATAACAGTGGTGGTGCCACCTCTCGTGTGTGCGCTGCATGCCAAGAAATTTCAGTGACGGTTTCATTTATTTGTCATTCCAACCCCCGGGGAAGGGATTACTGAGCACGATATGTGGAAACTGAGGCCTAAAGAGGTCAGGTTACTTGCGCAAGTCACACTGCTGGAGAGTGAAGACGCTCAGCTCTGCGCGGAGATTTGTCTGAGCGAACCCTTTGTGACATCTACACCAGGAGAAAGTGGCTTTGGGGAGAGGGAGTGAACGGCAGAGAAACCTGGAGAAGCAGGTTGCAGTTTGATTCTCAGGAGCTTTAAATGTCATGCGAAGGGGTCTGGACTTTCACTTATAATGCTAGAGAGCCCCTGAAGATTTCTGGGCAGATGCTTCAAAAATATTATTTCGGTGCAAAGGGAAGGTGTGGGTGGGGAGGGTGACTGAGGTTTCAAGGAGTCCATACGTGGTATAGGAGACACACTAAGGAGTGTGACTGTAGGTTTAGAAATGAAAATAAGATACACGCAGAGCTAGAAAGAATGAACTAGAATCTGATGAGAAAGCCAGGGAGAAGAAAAGGAAAAAATGGCTTCCACATTCCTACCTGGCTGCCTGGGAGGCTGCGAAGCCTGTAACAACAGCCAGCCGCAGGGAGAAACTGGGCCCGGGCCGGCTCCTCGATGACGTGGGATTAGGTCGCCCTCTTCTGGAGAATAAAAGTCACTGCTGAACTGCGACATCAAGCATTGTCCCAGTTCTGTTGAAATGTTTACAGAATTCACTGATGTTGAGTCGATACTAACTGGTCCTTGAAACACCTGGTAACGAACAAGTTGATAACCAGGTAAGCAGTTTTAGACAAACCTGTTTTGTGCAAAGACCACAACAAGAGGCTGTCAAAGCAAGTCGTTACATCTTCTAACGCACACATTTCAGACTTAGTTCGGTGTTAACAAAAGTGAACTATATTTGAATGAAAGGAATAAGACTATAATCTTTGGAGGAAAAATAAATGCAGATTTTTTTGGAATATTAAATATGTTCTAAGGCGACAAAGGACTGAAATTGTAGCGCTAATGCTACACTGGAATACTTGAGGCTATCAACTAATGAAATGTGGAGGGTTTGAATGACTTCGAAATATTGCATGAGCAATTTGGCAAAGATAACAGTCGGAAACAAAAACTAAACTGGATTGGTGGGAACTGGTTCAGCGGGTGATCCCCACGGTGCTCCTCACTAGGTACGCCCCACTTTGCCTGTCACGTACACAGGAGTGTCGGTACTGGAAACCAAGAATCGGCTGCCTTGGGTTTTAGGCTTTGAAAGGACCCCTTTCTCTCTCAATAGCAGAGGGTGATTCCCCCTGGCTGTCTGCCCAGGGAAAAAGTTCTCAGAGGACAAGTGGAAAACTAGAGAGAACATAATGAGCTTGGACCAGGAGGAGTTCAAGAGAGAAAATTGCTTCTTCTTTTTTTTTTTTAAAAGAAATATTAAAGTATAACTGACATATAATATTATATTCGTTTCAGGTTTACAACATGATTCAACATTTATATTTCATACGATGTGATCACCACAGTAAGTTTAGTATTATATCCTTTCTGTGAGTGTTATTCCCCCCACTCCTAGGTTCTATCTCTTGCTGCTATTAAAACTGACTGGTTTAACTAAATTGCCCTCTCCTGAGCATCAATTTTGTCATCTATACAATTTCTTAACCTGTAAAATCAGGTTCATGATAACAGTCTTGGGTAAATCAAATAAGACATAACCTGCGTTTGAGTTTCAAAGCATCAGGAAAGAAAACAGTTGTCAGAGGTTGATAGCACGGCCTCAAATGTAATATCCTGTCCAAATTTTTGGCACAGACATTACATTTAAGGGACTAACAGGGCAACAAGAATAACTAGAGAGGGATGAAGCTATGACTTTTGTCTTTCCTTTCCAGTTGTAAAAAGAAAAACATTAGGGTTCTATATTGGCTTGGAAAAAAACAAACTTAAAACTGAAAGAAAGATAGGAAACAAGCATTTGTAGCATCAACAGGTCAAATTGTGAATTTCTAATTTCTACAAAGACGTTCTTCCAGTAACATTTGCACCTCAGACAATCACCTAGTGGTGTTTGGACTAGGTCAGGGCCAGGTTTAGACAAATCTGGGAAGTGTCGTCACTGATTTTCACTGTCCTCACCCCAACTCCCCCCCACCCCCACTGTGTGCACTCTGGTCCTCTGTGTCCCATCAGACATTGGTGGTCCCATGCCTTTTCCAGAAGCCCAGGGACTCAAAGTGTGTTATAGGCCACACATCCCTAGGAAACATCTTCAGCCCAGAGTGGGGCTCTCGCCTCACCAAGCCAGGCAACCTTTCCCTCAGGTCAGCCTTTCTAACCCATGTTAACACAATGGCTAAAGGAACTCCCAAAGCTCCCCTGTCAGTTCACCTTAGGCCTCCTCCTATGCTGTTTCATCTACTGCAGATCCATGAGGCTGTCAGGCACCTAAAATGCAAACCTACTTTACAAACCTTTCCAGGGCTCTCCTTTGCTGAAGTGGTTCTCAGCCCAGTTGTGGATCAGAAAAAACTCTGGCGCTTTTAGCAGGACCCACTCAGAAGCCACTAATTCGGCCATCCTGCTTCTGGCTTACAAGGCCTCCTCAACCAGGGAGCTGGCTCTCTCTCCCGCCTCGTCCCTCACCGCACTCTCTCACCACGATCAGCACAAACACCCTGGTGCTCTTCCCTGGATACACCTGGTCATTTTACACCTGGATGCTGCCGTACAGCCTTCCATCAGTGTAGGACCTAACAACCCCAAGTGTGGTCTGTGGACCAGCAGCATCGACCTTACCCGGGCACCTGGAACCACAGAATCAGAATCTGTGTCTTAGCAACGTGCCCAGCTGATTTGTATGAACATTAAGTTTCAGAAACACTTTAGATTCTTTGCCAGCTGGCATCTTTGGAGAATTTACATTCACGCTTTGGTCCCTTGCTCAAGTACCGTCTCTCCTGGAAGCCTTTCCCAGCCCCACCCTCGTCACTCCTAGCCCTCTCCTCGAAGCAATTAATTCCTACCCGCCTTGCTACCTCTTTTGTCGTATGTAAGAACCGAAAGCAACATAATTCCCTGTGCCTTGTTAAACATTATTTGAACCAAATAAAAATAACCTAGTTGCTCACTCCAAGAAGTACAAGTTCCTAGAAGAAAAGACCATGAACCAACTAAACAGTTTACTTATCAAGACTCACAGCTTGTGCATGAAGAGTAGCCTCAGGCCCTTACTTCACTGTGCCTGCCAATTCAGAGGATGCTATGAAGGCAAAACTCTGCCCAACCCTCATCCCACCTTCTTGCCTTCCTGCCCGAGGAGCCAAGGACAACTGAGCAGAGCAGGGTAGAGAAGGCCTTTCAAATCCAGATGGCTCAATGCCTCTTCTATAAGTGTACCTACCTATAGAGTTGTTGAAGGATTAGTAAATTAGTATATGTAAGATGCCTGGTCCATAGGAAAGATGTTATTACTAAAATGGTAAGATTCCATGAGTCAGGATCTAGGATTTCTCAAAAAGTGTTTAGCAGTCTAGGAAGTCTTAATAGACTTCTTAATCATACAATGTATGCCCTAAAATAAACTAACTCATGACTAATTTCTATAATAGAGGGAGGTCTAACTGGTCAGTGTGGGGTGATCATTAATCAAAACCGTTGGCAACGAACCCCTAACGTCTTGAGGAACTAGGTGGGTAAAGGAAGGACAGGGTCCTGGGAGGGGTGTGCAACCGGGAGAGGGACACCCCACCTCCAGGGGGCAGCCGCGACCCGGCTCATAGTTGCAGACTCTGTGGGCGTGCAGACCAGCCCGCGTTGCTAGTTGACAGCAAGAGCATTTTTAAAACATTCATCGGAATTAATGCACTGTCCCACCTAAGCACGGTGATGCCACTAGGATTTTTTTTTTTGGGGGGGGGCGGAAATTAGACACACACAAATCAACATTGGTTAGGTGTTCCCAGCATAAGAAGTGTTAACACTTTCCGCCTTATCCCCAGTTATTGGGGGTTATTTGATTCATATATTCAAATACATTTAATTTATAAATTAAATAAAAAGTACACGTTGGTATACAAAATGTTTCAAGAAATCCTAGGCTGAAACCAATAAACCCATTTAACTTTATTCAGCTCAGGGGTTCCTGTACTATTTGACCTGGAATCTTGTTTTCCACATAAAATGTATTAACACCCAGCAGAGCACACACTTGGGGATAGGCTGCCAAGCTTTCGAAAGATAGACCCAAATAAACCGATCGAAAAAAACAGACGGAAGGTCACTACCGGGCCACACCCGGGGCGCCGTAGACGTGTTCCCGCAGCGGTGCGGATGGACTCGGCCACTTGCCGTTCTCCGTCAGCAGCTGGGAGCTGGGAGGTGGTGGTCACCCCTGAGAACCTGACTCTTCTGCTCTTCACTGCTCACTGAGAAGAGGTTTGGGCACCCTGTTAGGATTTACAAAATGTGAGTTTTCCCCTGAATCCTTGGAAACGGTATTTTTAAAAACAACTCTTATAATCACCCTATGACAGCAACAGCTTTATGAGTATGTGAAAAATAGAGAATTGTCTCTTCTAATGTGGCTTGAATATTTTATATTTGGTATTGTTGAAACATGTCAAATTGTACTGTACTCTATACTATATGGTGAATTACAATGACAATAGCACATTTCTCACTTGTTTCTCTTTCATCTTCTTTATTAGTCTGTAAACATGGAAAGCAATATGTGGTAGTGTCATATGCCTTGTCTGTAGAATGAGCATAATAATATTAATGTTGAAGAGTTTTGTAAGCCAGAATTTTTTAAAGATTAAATTTTTAAAATGTGTGTAAAGGTCCCAAGACAATACTGGAGATGTAGCAGTACCCAATAAATGATAGCTATTGGTATTATTTCTGCATCTCCTGTTAACATTAAACTCCTAGAAGTTGGAAAGAATCATGGTTTTGAAGCACGTACAATCACTAGAGTTAATGACAGAATTGTAGTGTTTGCAGTTGGTGGAAATTTTGTAAAGTGTTGGGAGGGTTCTTAGAAATTATCTTTTACAGATAGATAAAGAGAAAGTGAGGCTGAGAAATATTAGATACTTGCCAGTATTTCCCACAAGAACATAAATTACTAACACCCAACATATAGATCTTCAAAAATCTCACCGGAAAATTAAAAACTGAACATGACGAAAGCAAACACACCCATAATCTTCACTTTGCATGGTCCCAGGGATTCTGTAACTTACACATATTTGCATGGTTAATAACAAAGTTGAACTTTTAATATACTAAGTGATCTGCTGTAAATGTTTCCAGTATTTTGGTTAAACCCTCATTTGCCTGTGTTTCACAACCAACAGGTTTCCTTCCTCAAGCACGGTGGGAGTCAGCAAAGCATCAGCCCATCACATCGCTAGGTGGCGCTAAGCGCACTCGTCGGGGAACTAGGGGAGCCAGTGCAGTGTGGGACAGCCAAGTTGGTGGAAAACAAGAGAAGTTCAACCTCTTAGTCCTATTTTCAGTGTTCATGCTCCAACATGAAAACAGATTAACCAAATTTGCCATTATCCTGCATACTTAAATCTAATTGAATTGAATAAAAATATGACAGAGCTGGAGAAGTGGTGTCAGCCCGGCCTCTCTGGGTGAATCTTGACAGAATCCAATCTCCAAGCTCTGACACCCCTTTAACAGAATGGGAAGTGAACACATTCTTTGGATCTTCTTTCAGAGAAAAAGTTGATTATGTGTGGTATTATCTAAGAGACAATGGGAGCTGGTGGAGGATAACTGTTTTGAGAAGAACTTAAATATAACGTAGGCTGTAATGTAGTAATAATAAAGAGAACTGGAAGAGGACAAAGAATATATGGAAAATAAAATCAGAATGAAGAAAAATGTTTCAGAATAACAAAGCGTGGGGAGTTGGAAAGTGAGGTTTTGAGTAACTCAGAGTTACACAACTTCAGAGCTGGAAGGAGCTTTGTAAGGCTGCATCCTTATAAGGATGCAGAATTGGGCCTGAGAACTAAATAATTCACCGAAAGAAAACTACATTAGTGGCAGACAAGCACTGGACCCGCATTCGCGCTAACCAGTACTCTTCCCACGAAAGCATGTGGCCCTCTTAATGTCTAACTGAAAACCTTTCACAAAATCCAGTGAAATCCACATAGAAGCACCCGCCCTCCTGTCTCCATGGGCACGTGAGCACACACATCTCCACCATTCTAACAATACAGGAAATTGAAGGAAGCCATCTGAAGCTTCATTGTTGGGCACAGCCGCCACAGATAACATATCAAAAGCAAGGCTGGAAATCAGCCCTGTTCACATTCACACAGGAAGCCCAACTCAAGCTGTTTGACCCTATTTAGTAATCAGTTCCATACTCACAAAGGAATGCTAGAACAAAAACAGAAGGGAAAAAAAAAAACACTTTTCCTTAGGAAGAATTATTCGAAGACGTTTAAAGAGAGGCCCAGCTGGTTTATAGAGTTTTGCAGGAAATTTAATAACTATTCTGTGACGCCATTGTCTTGTCTTTACCAGCCCAGGGAAGTGGCGTTGTGTCATACCAAGGCAGTCATTGGGATAATTCAAATGTGTCAAAGCCATATTTTATCTCAATTGTGCTTATAGTTATGTGAAATATTTGGACCTAAATATTTATGATAGTTATTAGATGTAGTTTGGTCTGATGGAAAGTGCTGGGCAGACCTGTGGTTCTGCCACCCACTTACTAGCTTCGCGATCTTGGACTAACTCTTCTGAGCATCTTTCCTCTCCGGCCAAAATGAGATTGAATAACTGTTACCTGACTGCATAGTTCTGAGGAAAATGTGAGAGTAGATGTATTACAGCACAAAGGAGCATCCATAGACATTAGCCTCCTTTCTTCGGTTTAATTTTCCAATTCACTTCATTGGTGAGGACCTGGCCTCACATAAAGAGAAAAGTGAGAAGGAAATGCATCATTTTCTTTGGAACCACAGCTGGATCCTCTTAAGCCTAACATAAACAGAGGTTCTCCAAACATTTTGGTCTCAAAACCCACTTACATTCTAAAAAATTGAGGTTTCTAAATAGCTTTTTAGAAATGTGTGTTATCAGTATTTATCATATTGACATTAATACTGAGAAATTTTTTAAATATGTATTTACTTATTTAAAAGTAACAGTAATAATGCATTACATGTTAACACCAGTTATAACAAATAACTTTTCCAAAACAAAATAGTTTTGTGAGAAGAGTGATATAATTTACACTTTACAAATATCTTTAATTAAAGTCTGGCTTAACAGAAAACAGCTTGATTCTCATGTCTGCTCTGTTTCTACAGTCAGTCTGTCATATTATCTTGTTTTGACTGCAGTTTATAAAAAAAAAAAATTCAGCCTCTGTGTGGGAATAGTATTTTACAGTTTTTAAAATAATTGTACGTATTCTTTGATACAATACCCAAACTCAATAAGTACAAGTTTCTTAAAAGTTAATTTCAGTGCAGAACCTGCAAACTTATCAATGAACTTTTAAAACTCTTTTACATGAAATCCATTGGTCTATTTTGCTCTTTGAATGGACCTTTTACCCATTCACGATTACGTAAAATTTGAAAAATATTGGTTCACTGAGTTATAAAGATCTTCCAAATTTTTACGTATTTTATTGCACAACATCAAAAATCATATTAGTAGTATATTACCACAAATTTCATCAGAATAGTCTCTATAAGGAAGCTGTCAATCTCACTGTGGTGGACACAAGTTTTCCATAATTCTAATTTTCTCTCAAAAGTTAAAATGTTGTCACTGGAACTGTCAGTTTTTTTACTTGAGGTGGCAAGCTCACTTTATTCATTTTTTGGAAAAAAAAATTCTATCAGATATCCAAGTGTAAATAATTAGTTTGTCTTTCATTCTTGAAAGTAAAAATGGTGTTCCATGAAAAAAAAAAAAAGCTAGTTTAGCTCACAATTCAAACGCCAAGTGTTGTTTCCTCAAGAAAACCAACGTAGTTACACTTTTCAGCAGAAATGCTTTATGTGTGTTTCCCATTCCATCACACAGAATATTAAATGGACATGTACTCGAAGGTCTAGATTTTTAACAATTAGTAACGTTTCCTGATGTATCGAAAACATTCTTAAATAACACGGGGATCTGTTTCACTGTGCACGGCGACGGCTTGGTGCCACGGCCCCGGTACATGCCCGGGAGGCGGCAGTTTTACCCTCTACTACTTTGCACCATCGGCAGAAATGTCGACACAGTAACATAGTAAGATAATAATCTTACTATTACTATGAAAACAGCTTTGATTTACAGGCTCTCTGAAAGGGTCTCAGAAAGACACTCCTGCCCCCAGGGCTCCGTGGACCGTACTTTGAGAATCGAAGCTCAGAAGCCCTTTCCCACCCCGGTGCTCCTCTTTCGTTAGCTCTCTACCCCCCTAATGACCTCTGGTTACGCTCAGTTCCCCCACTGCAGCACTCAACAGAATGTCCTATTTCCCCAAGTACTCCGATTTACAACTGACTCTACCTCTATCTTCAACAATAAAAAAATATTGCAGACCTATTATATGCCAAACACTGTTCTTAGCACTGAAAATACTGTAGTCAACAAGACAAGCAAAGCCCTTGCTCTGTGGCCCTTAAATTCTAGAGAGGGACAAATAGACAATAAACTCGTAAATAAATTAATGTACAAGATCATTTCAAATAATTTTAAGTCCTGTGATAACCATAAAAAATATAAACTGATGTGACTGAGAGTGACAAGGCAAGACAGTAGTGAGCTGGTGTCAAGTTCGCACACCCCATGTGGATAATAATAATTCACAATAGCAATCCATGGGTAGGAATGGGGATGGGTGAAGTTTCCACTGAAAATCTGGCTAGGGTAGAATTGGAATACCCTGGAAAGCTGGCAAGAGGAGAGAGAAATGAGCCCGGTTCCTTGCATCTTAAAGGAGTGCTGCCTTAGGCCCTGCCGAGGAAACGGTACCTCATCAGTCTTCCAGGGGGAACAGCCAGGCACAGGGGAGTAACTTAAGGAGAGCAGCTGGGGCTGGGATAAGAATCCACTCTGTCCCACTAAGTCCAACGTGGGAGTGTGATGTTCCTGGCTGACACTTATTCTGCCCAGAGGCTGGTAAGAGAAGTGTACAAGGATGCAACCGTGGTTATTTGTAATAAGACCTCTCCATTACCCTGGTTGTGATACCTAACTTACATTGACATCCGAAAGCTGGCTGTGACTTCTGCCTCAGAGTGTTTATTACAGAGCCCTTCTAGAACACACCATCATTTTCCACCAATACCAGTGTTCACCTAAACCAGGCATCTAGTGCAAAAACAACAACAACAACAACAACAACAACAACAACAACAAAAACCCATAAAAATAAAGAACAAAGAAATCACATGTAACTAGAAAGAATGGCTTGGAGGACTTATTGAGAAAAGCACTTTGCCGTAGAGGAAATATTATGCCACTTGAGAAAGTTTCTCTGTAATTAAGTCTCACCTTGTTTTCCATTCCCCTTCACCCTGGCAAGACATGGTTGCTGTACCTGCTGAAGAGACGTGTCCCCTGTAGTGGGGGCAGCATCTCCCAGGCGAGTTCCCAGTGCTGCCTTCTGGTGAGGACGCCCTCCTGCGTCCTGGAAATGGTCTACTCTCACCTTGGGTTCAGCCATTCACGTCTCCTTCCCTGGGATGTTTCCTTTGAGTAAAGGCTCCTTCCTACATGCTTCAATGAAGAGCCACCATTTTCTTTCATGGGTTTCACACTTTTCCCATAAATAAGATTTACCGTAACCCCATACAAAGTATTTTTAATCTCTCTCAGGTTGTTTCTCTTTTAGCCACTTCATGTTTTTCAAAAGGACATCCCGGAGAGGTTGTAGGTCTCTGCAGAATATGTACTTTATAAGATTGTGATATTTAATTTAAAATGTGAAGGGAAAAAACCCTGCTCTAGAAATGCTCAATCCCCTCTACCCAGTAAATCATAAAATATTCTCCATAAACTTCTGGAGGACAAGGACTATTGTTTCTTATTATATCCTGCAATCCCAGCCCATGTTGACTGTTAATGCCTTTATTGTAAAGATGTTAGAAATATGGTTTGCTCTCCTACACATCTTTAGGACGTTCCCAGAGGAGCCGGAGTGGTGGTGGTGATAAGGGTAGGGGGAGGGTAGGTTTTCCTCTCATCCTTATTCCAAGAGCAACAGTACTTATTTAACCACCCTTCCTAGTCATGTAACTTATTATATGGTCCCTATTTGGGTTGGCTCCAAAATTTTTTAAGCAAAACTTTATACACCACATCTAGCAGCAATCCAGGATCTCATCACATGCATCTTAAGAATTAGATACATGAAAGGCTTCATCTTATGTTTCCCAGCTTCCCTGTCCTTTTGTCTTGACTATCACATCTTCATCATTGTTGTTCTGTCTTCCTTTTTGAGCTTTGACATGTGTCTTGGTTACATTTTGTCTCCTGAAAATAGACTTCCCCCTCCACATAAACTTTAACAAGTTGGTCCTGCATTTCTATCACAGGGACATTTTTCACATTTAAAAATTGCATGACTTATAACAAGCCTTCGCTTGGGGCCTTGGGGAACACTGGGGGAACAACACATCTTAATAAGCAAAAGGCAAGAAAGAATCACAAGGGAGCTGGTTGGTTTTTACAGCTGTCTAACCCAATTCTATACCCCCAGCATGCACTCTAAGTAATGCATGAGTAATCAGCCTTGCCTGCCTATTGACTGGATTAGTTTAGGGGTGGGGAGTAGCCAAGGGTGGGGGAAGTTAGCATGAAATCATAGGGAAGACAAGGAAAGCGGAAGAAGAGCTGTACAGTTTGCCTTTGTTCATTTTTCCAAAAGCCCTACAGGGTAGTCCCCCCTTATCCACAGGGATCTATGTTGCAAGATCCCCAGAGGATGCCCGAGACCTTGCATAGTGCAGAACCTGCACACACTATGTTTTTTCCTATATATACCTATGATGAAGTTTATCAATTAGGCATAGTAAGAGATGAACACCAACAATAACAAAACAGAACAATTATAACGATATCCTGTAATAAAAGTTACGTAAATGTGGCCTCTCTCGTAACATCTTGTACTGTACTCACCTTCTCACTTAGAAGAAGCACTCTATGGCTTCTCTTTGGCATATCCAAGTTGCCAGCGTCACCACTCTTGCAATTTGGGGCCTTTGTTAAGTAAAATAAGTGTTACTTGAACACGGGCACTGCGATATCACAGCAGTTGATCTGCTAACCAAGATGACTACTAAGGGACAAACGGGTGGGGAGCATGGAGACACTGGGCAAAGGGTAGAGGCTCCTCGCGGACAGGATGGAGTGGAACAGCTTGAGATTTACTCATGCTACTCAGAACAGTGCACAATTTAAAACATAAAACTAGGACCTTGGTTGACCAGGGTAACTGAAATCGTGCAAAGCGAAACTGCAAATAAGGAGAATACCATACTTTATAGTAAATTCCTTCTTGTAAAGTGAAGCTAGGAAGATCAAGGTGCATTCTAGTTGATCACTTTATCCCTATTTGCCCCAGATTCTTTTTTTTTTTAATCTTAAAGGTTTTATATTTTTATTATATAAATTAATAGGAAAAACACTAGGACCCGAAAAGATAAATGGATAAAGGACGTGAAACAATTCACAGATAATCCAGAATGGACTCAAAATTATTATGTGTAAAGGTGTTCTCCAGAGTGTTGGTTATAAAGTGAAAAATAGGAAATGATCTAAATAAAAAGTTAAAATGTGGGAAATGGCTACCACTGAAGGAATATTATACAGTTATTTAAAATCATGTTCACAGTCATGTGCTGATTAACAGACATGAACTAAGAAATGCATCTTATGGGAAGTTTGAGGGCCCAGGTGAGTGCCCCAGTATTTCTAGCCAACATATGGCTTTATTATCAACAGGCTGAGACCAGCACAAAATAATAATGTGCAGCACTGTGACATTACAATGACTATAAAGTCACTAGGCGATGAGAAATTTTCAACTCTACTATAATCTTATGGGACCGCCACTATACAGGCAGTTCATCATTGACCAAAAGGTCATTATGTGGCGTCTGACTATACACCCAACTTCACTCTTCACCTCTTTGGATTCTGCAAACATCCGATTCACCTTTAGCCTTTTGAGATGGAGCTTGCTTTCTTGTCTCATTGAGTCTGCTCAGTCCCTTGCTTTGAGTGTCTCCTTTCATGCTTCGAGAACCCTGTTAAGAGCTTTGTCACTCCCGGCTGGACCAGTGACTGGTGGTAGGCCTACAAGGAGAGAAAAGTGCACTTGGAAAGATCTGCTGTTGCTGAAAATCAATATTAAATGAATACAAGGAAAATTGTGTTTGTGGCCCAAATCTTAATTGTTCAAATATTTTTCACTCATCTTTTCTACTTAATTTTCTTAGCATAACTAAGCTCCTGGAGAAAAAGAACTAAAATCCTTACCAATGTATAATTTTAATCATGTAATATCAGCTCATTTATTTTTAGATGAAAATTTGTCCTTTCCACCAAAGGCCCCTATGAAAGGTAATAAGCCTTAACAACGTTAGATAGAAAAAAGCTAAGATTTCACATGTTGGTTTTTTTTTTTTTTGGGCTCTACACAGCCAAAGAACAAAGCATTCAGATAGCTTCCCAGAGAACACCCAGTTTGCATTTACATTGTTTACTAAAGCAAGCATGCTCACCAGTTGCTGTTAAGAAAGAGGAAACTTTCTTCAGCTTCATTCCCAGAATAGAGAGTTTCAGTGTGTGGGAGGAATCCAGCAGACATGACAAACACATGACATTCACACTGGGAGACAACAGATGGATGGCTTCAGCAACAAACTGCCTTGGTTTGGGGAGGACACTTCCTCCATAAGAGGGACAGTGTGGCACAGTGGAAAGAACAGGAAATTCAAAGGCATTTTGACAGATTTAATTCTGGTTTTGGCTGATGGCACTTTAAAGTTGTCAGTCCAAAACCTGAACGTGTGAGGAAAAGCACTTATTCCCAACGGTGTCAAGAATTACATGGCTGTGAGCAGAACAACTACTCTGGTTTATAGTCTCGTAAGGGCCACCAAATCAGAGTCAAGGTACCTGAAAGCCAGCTGTCAATCACCCACTTATCTCCTAATATGCCTGTTCCATGTGTATTAGTCAGGGTTCTCCAGAGAAACAACACCAATAAGATGTATCAGGAGAGAAAAATTTATTTTGAGAAATATGCTCATAAAACTTGTGGGAGCTGGTGAGTTCAAAATCTGCAGGGCGGGCTGGCAGGCTGGAAATCCCAAACACTGAATTTCCAGATTTCTTTCCTTTCAGGGAACTTCAGCCTTTTCTCTTAAGGCCTTCAACTTCTTAGACAAGGCCCACTGATATTATGGAGAGTAGTCTACTTTACTCAAAGTCAACTAATTTAAACGTTAATCACACCTAAAAAATATTTTTACAGCAACATCGAGACTGATGTTTCACCCAACAACTGGGTACCATAGTCTAGCCAAGGTGACATATAAAATTAACCATCGCACACAGTAAGTGCTCAACAAATGGATTTGATTTGATATAAATCCCTAGACAAAACATATTCCTGAGACGCTATTTCTTCAGTTGAACAATGTAAGGAGGAGACCTCATTCCTCCAATTCTGGTAGTACAAGGGCAAAACTTTAAGTCTTGACAATATGGAGAACCTGTAGCCTCTGGTCTCCTCAGATGAGCTGAAGAGTTTTAAATCAGATAGTACCTTCAGCACCATAGTTACCACCAGTGGCAGCAGTGACAGAATAAATACTACATAAAATTCGGCAATTCAGTGAGTGGTCTTCCTGATGTTCTGATTTTCTCTGGCCTAATCACACAGGGAGGCAGGACTCGAGTTGCTTATGGTGTCAGAGTAACCAGCTCTCCACAGGGGAAGGGCTCCTACTCTAATGGGACATAGACTTCTTAGAATTTAGAACCCTCCGAAATTTCTGGGAGCTTCCAGAAAAATAAGCTCTGGTTCCATCCTTTATTCCTGGTTCTTTGTTTCTGGTTTTGTTTTCAAAACTCATCCAGAAAGGAAATAATGTCCAGTGTCTTTGGAAGATTATGAGAAGAGGGTCATCGAGGGGGGATGAGACTCAAACCACACTCGGACCTTTTTCTTCAACCTGGTGCCTCAATGTGCTATTTAGGTTTTTTCGACGTAGTTTGTTACATTAGTTTGCATGGTAGTTTGTAGTAAACCACCACAAACTGGGTGGCTTAAACAGCAGAAATTTATTGTCTCACAGATCAGGAGGCTAGAAGTCAGTTCCTGATGAGGGCTGTTAAGGAAGGATCTGTTCTAGTTCTCTCTCTTTGGCTTGTAAATAGCTGTCCTCATGTTCGCATGGTCTAATTCCAAATTCCTCTTCTCATAAGGACATCAGGGGGCCTACCCAGCCTTTTAACTTAGTTACTTTTGTAAAGATCCTATTTCCAAATATAGTCACACTCTGACATACTGGGATTAGGATTTCAACACACGACTGTGAAGAGACACAATCCAATCCATTTTGCCTATTCTCTGCATATGGCTGTCAGTTTCCATTCACTGTACACAGAATAACACATAATCATAGGAAAGCCCTTGTATAGTGCTTTATTTTTCAAGGCGGTTTCACATCAGTGATAATGTTCTGGAGAGATGGAACCCCATCATATTTACCTTGAACACCCAGACTTTAGAGCAGTGCCTCGCCCCTAACACTCAATAAATGTTCATGCGATGGACCAGTTATTCCGTCATATTATGCTTTCCCCATCTCTGAGTATTTTCCTGAAGCCCTACATAGAAGGAGCATACCTATTGATTCCCTTTACTTGATTCGATCCCAAGGCATCGAGCTGATAAAACCAACACATAGGAGACCCTAAACACCATGGTGATTCCTCAGCTCCGAACCCATACATCGAACATGATGGGCGTTTCTTTTAGGTGATATTCTACAGGGAGAAAAAAGGCAAATATTTTTGTTTAGTTCTAATAACGCAGAAATCTATTTCTGTTTTCTGTTTGACTCTATGTATATGAGGACTTTTGACATAAAGAAGGCAATTTTTTTTTTCAAAATGTATTCTTTCATTTAAGCTTTTGTTTGTTTTCTGAACTTTTAGTTCATGGTTGAGCTAAATAATTGAATTTAACCTGGCATTTCAGGCATCCGCATTCCATCTTTTTAAAGTAACTTTTATATGTGGAGTTTATGTGAAATAAATGTAAAGCCAGGGAGAAATCTTTGAACTTGTAGCCAGCAATGGGCTCTTATGAAGCCCTAGGTGTCATGTAATTTATTTCAACCAATGGAGAATATATGGATAAAATCAATGGTTGTTTTTCCATGAGGATTTGAGGGGTACTGTACCATGAAGAGGTCAGCATGGATACAGGTCTGAACTTCAAAAATTAATTCTACACATTGGATCAAGATCAGGAAATAGTGCCCTTCAAGAGTCATATTCATTATCTTTCATAGCCAGAGTCATACTTTTCTACCAAAGGAACACAACTCTCAAGTAAAATAGATAAATCACTTCTTCTTAAGTGTATTAGGAAGTAATACTGTTTCCTAAGAAGCAAACAAACTGCTACATGGAGGGAGAATAAAGGGACAGCAGGCACTTTCTTGGTTGCTTAAAGGATGTTTTTTTAAAGAAGGTAACTTTTAAGCTTAGATCTAAGGAATAAAAAGAAGCCGGCTGAGTGAAGCTGAATTTACCCACTTAGTGACAGATTAAGATGAAAGAGAATGTGTGCGCACGACTCCCAGGCATCTGCTTTGTGCACCTGGACCAGTGGTGCTAATGTTCACAGAGAAAGCAGAAAGTGGGGAGGAGAGTCATGCAGAAAAATTAAAAGTTACTTTTTGGATGTCAAGTTTGTGATTTCTGTGAGAATTCCAAGGAGACATGTCAAGTAGTTACGTAAGAGTCAGGGTCCTGACAGGAAACCAGAGCAATGTGAGAACAGTTTAATAAAAGGGCTACTTACAAAGGTGTGAGC
This sequence comes from Eonycteris spelaea, assembly GCA_003508835.1. Classification (NCBI taxonomy): domain Eukaryota; kingdom Metazoa; phylum Chordata; class Mammalia; order Chiroptera; family Pteropodidae; genus Eonycteris; species Eonycteris spelaea. The sequence continues at coordinate 3,870,615 of PUFA01000043.1, read as the reverse complement.
AGAGTTTAGGAAAAGCAAAGAGATGATGCAGTTCCCTGAAGCTTGAAACACAGAGGAGGCATTACCTCGCCTCGACCTGAAGGAGCGGGTGAAAGAAAGGCCCAGTAACTGAACGAGAGAGAGAGAGAGAGAGAGAGAGAGAGAGAGAGAGAGAGAGAGAGAGAGAGAGAGAAGGAGAGAGGGAGGGAAGGAGGGAGGGAAGGAGGGAGGGAGGAAGGGAAAGAGACAAAAAGAAAGACAGGCAGACAGACAGAGAGAATGTTAGATGGAGAGGACCTTATGATCACAGCTGTGGCCTTCAGTAAAGAGATAAAGCCAACCTGAGGTGAACCACAAAGAGAGAACCGAGGCAACACATTTATTAACCTCACTTTCCTCCCGCTTTTCAATCTTCTGCTGAAAACGTCTATTGGCTAAATCTAGCTGGAGAGTCAGAGAGTCTGTTGGTGGAGTCCATAAACATCAACACATCAGGGGAGAGAGGAGGGTCAACAAGAATACAGTGGATCTAGAAGGACAAACAGAAACACACAGCACCAGTCAATTGGATATCCAGTCTGGAGCTCTAAAAAGATATATGGGCTAGTGCGAAATAACTGGTATATAGGTGTAAATTAAAGCTTTGGAAACGATGAGGTCATGGAAGGAGAGAAAATGAGGAAAAGGTACGAGACATTAAAGAACTCTGATAACAGGGTGTACGCAGAGAATAAAGAGGACTTTGTAAAGGAGACTGAAAAGGAACAGCCAGGGACCTAGGAGGGAAAACAAAAAACAAAAAACAAAAAACAAAAAAACACAAGATCGTGTGGGGTCACAGACACAAAAACAGAACATGAGGAAGTGGTCAGTTAATTCTCTTGAATCAAATGCTCCTGAGAAGTTGAGTAACAGAAACGTGCCTTTGGGATTTGGCAATGTTATTCAGCAAGTATGCCAAGCACAGTGCTCGTGGGTGTTGCAAAGATGAGTAAGCCCTTGATTTTGAGGACATTCCAATCTAAACAGGGAACCAGATACTATATCGTGGGATGACTGCTCTGAGAGAAATAAGAGCAAGTACCTTTTGAAAGCAGAGAAGCTATTGGGAAGGGATCCATTCTATACATGGTATGTATATATCCTTCAAAGTAAAGAATGCCAGTTCCAAAAAAGTCTTGCATTTTAGAGAAGAGAAAAATGAAACTCAGAAAAGTGAAACAACTGAGCACTCCTGGATTCAGTACCCCATTGGGAGGATGCTGACAATCTCAGTACTCTCTTAATTACAGACTTTCTTGATTAGACCTTCAGAGGATGAAACTATGACCTATGCTTTATTAGAATTAAATATACTTATTTAAACATTTTCTGTGAAAGTAACATGCTTATACCAGAAATTTTTAACAATATAAGATAAAGAAGAAAATTAAAATCACTCATAATTCCATAATCCATACCCTTAACTTTATAGTGTGTTTTTCCAATTTTTTCCTGAGTGCATGTATGTATAAACATTTCTTTCTTGAAAATGTTTTATACACAATCAACAGAGTGAAAAGGCAACCACAGAATGGGATATTTGCAAACCATGTAAGTGATAAAAGGTTAATATTCACAATATATGACGAACCCCTACAGCTCAACAAAAACAACAAAAAACCGGATTAAAAAAGTGAGTGAAGAACTTGAATAGATATTTGTCCAACAAAGATATACAAGTAGCCAATAAGCACTTGAAAAGATGTTCAACATTACTAATCATTAGGGAAATGCAAATCAAAACCACAAAGAGATACCATCTCACCCTCATTAGGAGGCTACTATCAAAAACAACAGCAACATAGAATAACAAGTCCTGGTGAGGATGTGGAGAAATTGGAATCCTTGTACACTGTTGACAGGAATGAAAATTGGTGCAGCACTATGGAAAACAGTCCGGTAGTTCCTCAAAAAATTAAAAACAGAATTACCATATGACTCTGAAATTCTACTTCTGGGTATTTATCCAAAAGATTTGAAGCAGGGTCTCAAAGTGGTATCTGCACATTCATGTTCATAGCAGCATTATTCACAATAGCCAAAAGGTAAAAACCACCCAAGTGCCCATCAATGGATGAATGGATAAACAAAATGTGATATACATACAATGGAATATAATTCTGCCTTAAAAAGGAATGAAATTCTTACCTGTGCTACTACAACATGGATGAAACAAGGACATTAGATGACGTGAAATAAACTTGTAACAAAAAGCCATTATTGTATGGTTCCACTTAGGTACCTAGAGTAGCAAATTCATAGAGACAGAAAGTAGAATGGTTATTGCCAGGGGCTGAGGGGAGAAAGAAATGGGGGTTGGGAAGAATGTTGTTTAATGGTATAGTTTTACTTTTGCAAAATGAGAAGAGTTCCAGAGATTGGTTGCACAACAATTAAATGTAGTTAACACTACTAAACTGTACACTTTGAAAATGGGTAAATTTTCTATTACCTATATTTTGCCACAATTAAAATAAGATTAAATAAAAATGTCTTATAATTTTGTTTTACTTCATTTAATATCAAGTGAACACCTTTTTATGGCAACGACATTGTTCTGAATCAGTATTTTAGCAGCTGCACAATAGTCTATTTTATTATGGCATAACCTATTTAATCAAATCACTACTTTTGAAAATTTAAGGTTTTCTACAAAACTGAACATAAAAAAGCTGCAATGAACAACATAGTAGTTACATCTTTGCCAAACATGCAATTATTTCCTTAGAATCAGTTCTAAAATAGAATTGCTGGGTCAAAGAGAGTGAGGCTGTGTCAAGGGTGAGGCAGAATGGAAATGCAACGTGAAAGCTGAGACGTGAAAAGCAGTGAGCAGAGAACTGAAATGGGGTGTGATATAAATGCTATACAAAATATTTCCGGTTGGGGAAAGGAAATGTTATTTATCCATTCACTTATTTCTTATATAACCGTACTGACTCTACTATGCACCATTGTTCTTCTAGACACTGAGATACCAAGTTGTCTTATCAGACATTCTCTTATCCCTCCAGGAACTTAAAGGCTAAGGAAGAGAGAATCATGTAATCAACCATTTCAGTGCAGTGTAGTAAAAGAGGGAATGGAGATATGTCCAAGGGCTAATGAGAGCAGAAGAGAAAGTCTGCCCATCAGGGAGGCTTCTCAAAGGAAGTGGCTGACTGACTATGTGTCAGTGAGCTGAGTTTTGAGGGATAAGTCAGTAATTTAGACTAAGAAAACGAATAACTGCCTGGGGTAGTCCACCTCTGAGATGGCCCCCAAGATCCTCACCATGTGGTATTTGTGCCCTTGCACATTGATCAGGGCTATTCTGAGTGAACAACAGAGAATGCTGGAGATAATGGGTAGATTATTAAAAGCACTGTAGCTTCCTTCTTGTTCTCTTGGATCGCTTGCTCTGGAGGAAGCCTTGGCCAGCATCTGTACTGCAGTCTCATGAAGGAGTTTAAGCCAGGACCAAGAGATATAACACCTGTTTACCATTTTTATAAGCCACTAATGCGTTTGGGGTGATTTGTGTCTCAGCAATAGTTAATACACTACATCTTCAGCATGTGTGAAGGCAGAGTGAATGAAAATTTCTAAAAATGGGGGTTGATGGTCACAGGAATGGGGAGCATGGCATAAGGAACATCGTTAGCATTACCGAAATGGCTAGGTGGAGAGCCAGAGGAGAGAAAGAGCAATCAGGGGGATCATTTCATAAATTATATAAATGTCTAACCAATGTACTGTATACTTGAAACTAATAATAAAAATTTTTAAGAGGAATATAAAAAAAGGGGAGATATTTGAAGTGACCCCAGAAAAGGGGGAAATGGCAAGAGTTGGAGACGAAGGGGAAGCAGGGCCACAAACTACAGGCTGTACACACAGCCTTTCTCGCCACCCTCCTGTTCATGCATTTGATGTCGTTTAGATGAGGTCAATGGGAAGACGTGTGTGTTAAAAAGAGCAGCAGGCTGAGGGGAAATTCTTGGCTGGGAGAAAAACTCAAAGGGATGAACAGAGGAAGAAAATTACAGAAGCCCAAGAAAAAGTGACTGCCGAAGTAGAAAAGAAAAGGACAAAAATGGAATTCCAAAAGTTAAAGGGAGAGTTTCAAAAAGGGGTGGGAGGATGGCCAGTGGCATCAAAGAAATCAAGCAAGGCCTGGGAAATGGGCACTAGAATTGTCACTGTGGCAGTCACGTGTGTCCTTTGTGGAAGCAGCTTTGTTGAAACTGTGGGAGCTTCAAAACATTATGTCTGACCTGGTCACTTAGGTAACACCCAAAGCCATCACAGTGGTCCATTAGGCCCCCGAAGCCCTGACACACTCCCTCACCTCTCTAATCTCTCCTCCTCCTTTCCTCCCACTTTTTATTTCTTTCTTCCCTTTAGCTACAGTGGCCTCTTCCCCCATCTCACCTCAAGTGTCTTTGCCTTTGGGCTGCTCCGTGTTGGGGAGTTTCCCCACAAAGGCCCACACTGTTCCCTCCTTTGCCACCTTCAGGCCGATGCCCACGTCACCCTCTGTGTGAGGCCTTTCCTGCCATCTAGCTGGAATTGGTCCATCCCCACCCAATGCATACTCTATTATCTGTTAAAAGGAAAACCACAGGCCCCCAAATGGCATCACTTGAGCTAAAGCCCATAACAAACCCAGATCTAATATCTGACCTAACTGCTGTTTCAACCTTTTGTAGAAATATAATCTTAATCAATCAGTCGGAAATTTTCTGGTCAAGCTCTAGTGAGGCATTTTGTCACAGGTAATCTGTCACTTGGACCCTCTCCTCCCTAATAGTTCTTTTACCCCACCCTTTTCCATATAAAAACTTCCCATTTTGTACAACCCTCAGAGAGTGCTTCTGGTTGAGAGATAGGATGCTGCCCGGATTCACGAATCACTTGATAAATCTAATTAGATCTCCAAATGTACTGAGTCAAATTTCGTTTTTTAACATCCTCTTCTCTGCTCTCTTATTCGCCCCAGTAGTGATCACTCTAAGGCAACATTTCCTACTTGTTTATTTTGCTTATTGTGTCTCTCCTTCTCTAGGAGGCCAGACCCACGGTGGTAGTTATTTCTCTCACCCCGGCAACCTACCAGTCAAGGATTCTTTAAAAATCAGTTGGATGTTGCAAGGACAGGATCTAGTTCCCGTTATCTAGTCGGGGGAAAAATGACTTCAAACAACAGCATACCAGGTGCTACGTTTGAGGCATGCACAGTGTGCTAGAGGAATCACCAAGGGAGGCGGACAGCAGAGGTAACATTTGAGCAGAACATCCAGTGGACAAGTGAAAAGGACACCACATCCTGATATATCTGGACCATGGGGTGGCAGTGGCGGTGGGGAATGGTTGTGGCCAGATTGCAAAAAGGATTGAGGAAAGCATACTAAAGAGCCTTAACTTCAACCTGTATGGGCAGTGCTTTTCAAACTGCCCCCTGCAGAGCCCAAGGGCTTCACTCCTGCCAGGCCGCTTGATGGCGGAAGGGCAGAGGAAGGATGAACTGTGTTCTAATCACCCTCCCACATCCCTGCTTCAAACAGAGCAGGCTGGCATTGGCTGTTTGATACAAAATGCTTCTGATTATTCCTTTTGAAGGCTGTATTCCATGGCCAGAATTTTGAAAACCATCTCTGTTGACAATGGAAGCTGTGGTCTTCCAAGTAGAATGAATCATTTCCTTTCACCACACAGGGGGCAGGCAAGGCCCTGGGGCCTATTTTCTGGCTCAGCTTCAGTGGACAGGGCATGGAAAGCAAGCCCTGGCTTTGGGGAGGGCTCAACCCTTACGAAGGCCCAGCCGAGCGCACCAGTACAGCGTGATGGCAACTCAAGCTTCCCGGATTAGCTCCTGTCGCAATCTCTACTTGCCAAGAGATAAAGCGACTCGCTAAACCACCGTCACCTAGAGGCAGAGGCGGGGTTAGCTCTCCTGACTCTGACGTTTTCTGTGCATTGTTTAAAGTCCTAAACCACCAGATAAAACTAGTGGAACTGCGGGACCGTGTGAGGCAAAGGCAAAGAACTGGGGTGGAGGGGTGAGGAAGAGGGAGGGGAGGGTGGCCAAATCCATTTCTGTATCTGCAAAACACAAGCAACTCATGCTCTTTACGCCCCTTACTACGCCTCATTCCGTGGCACTTCTTTGTTTTCAAAGCGTATAACATGTACGAATGTGCCAGATTCCTATCTTCTGTCAATTTCTAGAAAGCTGCAACTAAGGTAAGGAAAGGAGAACCTTCCCTGTGTCATACCTGTATCTTACAGTGCTGCCCTTCAGGCGCCCGCGCGGTCCTTGGGTGGCGCTGAGCGAGCTGGCCCGGCTCGCGGCGACGTGACTGCGCGCTCGCCGCGGCCCCCGCCCCCCGGGTCGCGCCCCAGCCCGCCGGCTCCGCCGCCTTGGCGACCCGAGCAGGGCGGTCGCATCTCCACCGCCCGCTCCCGACTCCCGCGCCCTCCACGCACTCAAGTTGGGGAAATGCAGGATGCAGACGGACGCTTGTCCAGACGCAGGATTTCGTCTTCTTTCTAGATCATTAACGCTCAAGGTTCCCGCCGCCTTCGGAGCCTCAGCGTCTTCTTTCTTATAAGGACTAAGGACTTGAGGGGACCCCGAGGGTCCTTCCGGCTCCAGGGCTGACTGAGGCTCTGTTTTCATGAATGTTGCTTTTCTGCTCTGCGAAAGTTAATGAAACCGTGTCTGTGAAGCTCTAGGAGTTCCTTGGGACAAAAGTGCTGACTTAATTTTACCACCTTTTGCTTACAAAATCCATAAAATCAATGTTCATATAGATGTAATAACTATGACATTCCTATATAGTTTACCGATCTCTTTAAACATCAGGTTAGAATCAGAATCATTATTTCAATTTTACAGATGAGGACATTAACGTTGTTTCTTATAACGTTAATCATTATTATTGAAAGTGATTCATTTGAAAAAAATGCGTTCATTTATGTAATATTTCTGAAAACAACTTCCGGAACCACTTTCAAGGGATACTCCTGATCTAACCTTAAAACAAAAGGAAAGATCAAAGGGATGCTCTCTTTAAGGTAAAAACAAGTTTTCTATTTCCTTCCCTGTTTGTAAGCAGTAACACTTGAGAGATTTCTCACCAGCAGGTGAAATTGTCTGACTGACATAAGCCTGAGCTCAGCAAGAGTGGGGGAATCTGGGGGCGGCCCCCTCTCGCTGGAAACAGTATGTTTCCAGGCGACAGAAATGGGATTACAGTTTTTAGGGAAGTATCTTGTGCTCATTTATTGGTTGCTTTGCATGACCTCTGAGCCCTGAAAATGGTGAGGAGGGTAAAAGGAATGAGATTTGTGGGCATTTGCTTGCTCCCTCTGTGAGGCTTGGCTGATGTCCAAGGAACTCCAAGGGTAGAGGTCAAGCTGCTTAACTGATCTGGGGTGGGAGTGGTGAGGGTGATAGAGGAATCCCAACTGCAGAGCCCCTTCTTACTGTGCAGTTTAGGTTGAACTACTTCTCTGTCTTATATGTAAGCATCAGCAAAGCTGCCTCAAGTAAAACAGCTAGAAAATAGTACAGCTGGCTTTCAGAACCAGCTCTCTGAACTGACTTTGGCACTATCTCCTTCTATCCCAAAGACCCAGATATCCTGGATGTTCTCAGGCCTTAGGATGATGTTCTCTCACGGGTGGTCCTGGCATGACAGAGACTTCCAGTGGATTGAGATTGTGGGTCTGTCTAATCTGCAGTGATCTGGCTCCACAGCAGTGGGATTCAATGAAAATAAGGCTCCACAGTGAGAGTTGGCAAACTATGGCCCATGGACCAAATGCAGTCCATGTAAGGACACACTAGTGAAGACTGGTGTTTATGTTTTTAAATGTTTGGGAGCAGGGAATTAAAAAAATGTATTTCATAACAAAATTTATAGGATTCAAGTTTATATCTAGAAACAAAGTTTTATTGAAACATAGCATGTTTATTGTTTATTTTGTCTATGGTTGCTTTCACATTACAAATGCAAAGTTGAATGCAATTGGCTGTTGTTATTTGCAGTAATTATGTTCTATAAAGTCATTAGAAATATTGAATTAGCAAATACTAAACCAGTCCCCCTTAAGGAAATACTGGGTTAGGTTTCTGCAAGCCTCTGGTCATGGATCAATACATAACTTTATTTTATGTATTTCTGGTCAAAGAAATTTTATTGTAATATATATTATTTATTTGCCAACACTGAACTCATGGCCAACTGCACCATTACTCTCATACTTGGACAAAACTTATCTGTCACATGAATTTTCCCCTTTTAAGGCACACCACAGCCTCTTGCACATAGGAACCCTAGAAAACACTTCACTTGGGTGCCATTTTAACAGCAAAATCACTCACAAATGCAAAAAAAAACCAAAAAACAAAAAAAAAGACACTAAATAGATCACAGAAAGGACACTTTAATGTACAGTCTGATAGCTGAAACAAGAAGACAGAATGTCGCCTTGTTCAACCTTACAGCTGGGAACACAGGCCTTAGGTGACACATTTTTCACTGCTCTGCACATTTTCACTGCTGTGCACATGAGAGACTACAAAGGCACTACAAGTTTGGTTTGAGGGTTCCAAATAAATTTTAGTGAGGAAGCAAATTCGTAAATACAGAATCCGAGAATAATGAATACTGACTGTACTTGCAACAGGGACCATGTGGTCTGCAACATCTAAAATATTTACCACGTGGCCCTTTACAAAACAGGTTGCCAAGCCCGGCTGCACAGTGTTCTCAGGCTTCCCCCAGGGAGAGTGAAACAGCCTCAAAGGGACCAACTCCTTCATAACAGTATCCAAACCATAGGGAGCTTGCAAAGAAGAGCAAAACTAATCAATTATGAGGTCTGAAAACTGGGGGCTCACAGAACTGATTGTAAAGAGAATTTCCAAACTGTAGCACAAAGCTTCAATTTCCTCCCATCGCAGATCTTCTGGTTCTCATTCAACAAGCATTTGTCCAGTACCTTCTAATTTGCATGGGTTTGTGCTGAGTGGTGTAAGCCATTCGGAGTTACCAGTTTAATTGGTAACACCCTTACTTGGTGAGTGTGTGGAGAATTTAGTTCTGAAGGGGAGTTGGAAGGAGAGAAGACTCCAAGCAAAGGGTCTGGCCAAATTATAACTTGGATAATCAGTCTCTAAAACAAATCATTTTAAACACTTTGCTTGTTATGATTTTCTAATTTCCAGAAAAAGTTTGAGACAACTTGCAACCAAAGCACACGCTAAAATCAGGAAGAGAGAGATAGCAAGGTCGAGTAGGAGGTCTGAGAAGCAGTCATGCTACACTTAACAACAATGGGATATTGTCAAAAGTGCATTGTTAGGTGATTTTCATTGTTCAACGGAACACAAACCTAGATGCTATAGCCTGCTACTGTAATTGTACTGTCACACCACTGGCGGAGCACTGGTTTATTTACAGCAGCATCACTACAAACACCTGAGGAAATGCAGTGTGAGCCTGACGATTGACTTTTCTTTATATAGTGCAAGTGCCTGACTTAAGCTTTGATTGCAGAGGCATGCACTTCAAGGAAAGCTATCTGGAGTGAACACATTGATAAAGAGCCAGCTGCCTCCCCGCACCCAGCCTCCTTTGTTTTGAAGATCTTGGCTTTGATAACTAAACATTTGGGCAACTTATTATTTTTTTTTTCCTGTGTGTGTTTCAATTCTCTCCTGTTTTAAATTCAACAATAAAGAGTGCGTCTGGGAAACCCTAGGCCCCCCAGCTCGACTCCAATAAAAGGACCCCAGGTTTTCTACCCCCATCCCAACCTTGCTGCGTGCCCTCTGGCATGCCTATACACTCCAGGGCTAAAAGTAATAAACTATTTTTGTCTTCAAAATTTCCTACTGGTTACTGCTGAAGGGTGTCTTTCAAAAGTAATAAGAACCACAAGGGTCCCTCCAGTTGTCACATTGGTTTAGAAAAGGGAGCAGTCTTTAGGAAGCTCATGGGACCCAGGTAAGTGCTCCAGGCATTACTGATGGACGAAAACAGCATTTGTGTTGCCTTAGACAGCCAGGAGGTCACTAGGGGACAGGAATTTTTCAAGTCTATTATAATCAATGGGACCACCATGGTATATTTGGTCTGTGGTTGACCAAAATGTCATTATGCGGACATGACTGTAATGCAATACAATGGAAGCAGGCAGGCCATAGGAGCCAGAGAATTGTCACGTTGACTTTCCAATTAAATTCTGAGTTTCTTGTGCCAAAACACTAGGGCAGGGGAGATCAAGTCAATTCTGAGAACAAACTCAGGGGAGAAAATGCTTTCTGTGGTCCCTTGGAGGAAAAGGCTTTCTGATGTGAAAAACTTATTGTCCCCATGACTGATAGGCCTGTATCTTGATAAACCTTATTTCCTAAGGCTTAATGATTAAAGGAGCAGGCATGGGGGGGGGGGGGGGGGGGGCGGGGCGTAGAAAAAGCGAGTAAGTCACAATGCCATTATCTGGGCAAAACCACCTTGAATCAGAGAAAACTATATTAAAGAAATGACATAAAGTTTTAAAGTTTGTGTGATTATAGTTTCTTAGAGTGGATCCAGGAGATGGAAGGGCCTCAGCTCCACAACCCAGGCAGATCAAAATCAAATATTTTCTGCTTTCTACTCTGGCTCTTGGGGCTTCTCTGGTGAAAATGTAACTCTGTATTTTCTTCTGAACCTAAATTATTAAATGTCTAAGAATTTGCTTTTCTGATGTCTGGCTGTACCCAAAGAAAGAACCGAAAATACCAAGAGTGACAGACTCAATAATTTTGAAATAGCCCTTTACAAGGAACTCTTTCTCCCCCAGTCTTTGGATGAGAGTTGCAAGGCATCAGTTCAAGGGCTTAGACAGACCATATTTTGTGTTGTTAATTGAGAGGCAATCCATAAAGTTTAGAAATATTAGACTGTTTTGGAGAGTGAAGGACTTGCAGACAAATCTAATAATATTTTCCGGAAATGGTTCAGGGTCCACCCTCGTCATGTCACAGCTTTCGTCAACAGAGAGGGCTAGAGGTAATTTCATCCTGGAAGATTTCCAGTCCACCACCCCATAAAAATATTTCAGCAATGCTTAACATTTGTTTAGACAGAAAAACCGTGGTTCTCCCAACCCCTTTGTTGAGATTGGTCTACCTGAAGTTCCTTCATGCTTACGCTTACTCTTAGTCTAGGTGGCATGTACTTTCTTCCTATTTCTTGACATGGTTTAAGAACCGAAGTCTTGGAATTCCGATCCCGCTTAATTTTTGCATTAATCATGTTCTATCACTCCTGCTACCAGGACTTCCTGATATCGTAAGTATAGCCATATGTAGAATATTAAGTAACAGGCTAAGTGATAGATGATAGCAGCAGAACCTTGCTCACCCTGCACCCCACAAACACACACACTGCAGAATTGTCAGCTCAGCCAAACTTGTACTGATGTAATTCTGAAGCCCTGCAGCGTGGGCTTGACCTTCCTCACAGGGGTCGGATTTATTCTAGCCACTGGAATTGCTAACAATCTACCTTAGCACCTTAAAATGTGATCTTCTGCATTGTGTTCTACTTGAGGAGTATCATACGATGAGTCATTCAACTGGGTACATTGAAATCTGCTCTTCCACCTCCCTTCCTCATTCCTACACTCCCAGATACCGGAGACCAATCAAGAGCTAAAGATAATGTTTTTTAAAAATCCAATGAGGAAATTGTCGAAGGGCTTTGTCAGGTGCAGAGGTCTCACCCTGACTTGGAGGAACCCAGACTGCCCTGTGGACCAGGCTGGAGAACCCAGTCTAAAACAGCTTTGAACCAAGATGCAGCCCCTCCCTGGCAGTTTACAAGTGGAAGCACTTAAAAGGCACTGGGAGGTGTCACAACTCCAGTCTGAACTTAAAACTTCAGCCCTTCAACTTCGTTTACATCTTAAAATTCTTTTTCTTCCCAGATTGTTTCAACCAAATTAATATCTTCCTGGTTCCTAATTCCTTCTCCCAGAGGTGAGGCTTTAGGCGAAGATAAGGGGGTGTGACAAGAAGCCCTTTAACTCGGGAGAGAAATGTAGGATGAACCACCCCCCCCCCCCGCCCGCCCCAGGTGGTGATTAAATTACATAGTGCGCATTTCCTGTCCATTACAGACTGATGTCTGACAGTTCCAACATTTTAAAGCCTTCCCCAAAACGCCTTTTTAAAGCCTAAATTTCTATTTGTGAGCTGTTTGTGCTGAGTGAAATAAGTACCTTAAGACTTTGTTGCTTGTTATTTTCTAAAGGACATCTGCTTGCTAAGTGACTGGAGAAGCCAGCTAAGATACAATCACACCTACCAGGACACACATAAACAGAGACCCGAAGAAAACTGTCAGAGTAATTTGAAGCAGAGACAGGGAAAGCAATTACATACAGCCCTGGTGAAGCGTAGACAACTGAGATCTTAATCACAAAGCGGGGAGAAACATACCTTGTGAGCTTTCGGAGTTAAATCTTACTCTTGCTATTTGTCAGAAAGAAAGGGAAGAGCCAGCAGCCAATGCAAGTGCTTTTGTCCGCCCTTGCCCAAATTATAATGGTCTCTAGCTCCACTAGTCCTAAATGAAGATAAATGTTTATTTAGATGGACTGTCTCACAGAGTCCAAATGAGGACAAGAAAGATATCCACCCCCCACTTCCTGCTTCTCTTCTTAAGGGGCGTTCATAGGATTCTCAAGATATGCTCTCATGGATTGTTAGATTTGCTTCCCCAAGAACCACATCTGGTGTTCATGGTGTTACCCTAGAACCTTACTTATAATAGGTGTTTGAAGATGTTTGTTGGGGGTGCTGCAGACATGGTCCTGGGGGAGAGGTCCCTTCATTCTGCAGACCCAGGCCATGAGGTGGCCCTCCTGCCCCAACATTTTCCTGAGTCTGAAGCTGGAGCTGGAGCTTTCATGGTGGGAAATCCATGTTCTTCACCCTCTGTTCTTAAAGACAAGTCTTGCTGTATGTGAAGCAGATTGTTTGTGCTCTGCTCTACCCATTTTTTTGGAGTTCTGGAAATATGCCAGGCGCTGTGTTAGGTGTTGGGGACAAAGAAGGGAATAAGGTAATGTTTGCTTCCAAAGAAGTTACTCTCCAGTAGGAGACCCAGACCCAAAAGAAAAAACAAAAACAACCAGCCCAGACACTGACAAAATAATATGGCAAAACAGATCCCAGAGGAAGATCACTCTGCCCACCCCGGGGCCTTTTTAGAATCTCTCGAAGAATGAATTAGAGTTAGCTAGGCAGAATTTAAAAATTTCACTCCTCTCTTTTACAGAAGTGTTTGGAAAATGAGCAGGCAGAATACTTTGGTCACCTCAGGGGATGCCCATGGCACTGCTGAGAAGTGCCCGACTCATTAACAAGGACAGAGCGCTTACACTGTGAATTCCCAACTCTTCACCAGTCAGGGTTTTTTTTTCTTTTTTTTTCTTTTTAAATTATAGAAAACAATCTTTTTAATTAAAATTATTGGAGACATTGGTTCATAAAATTAAATAAGTTTCAAGTGTACAATTCAACAATATGTCATATATTTATTCCATTGTATATTCGTCTCCAAAACAGGATATCTTTTTATTTTGTTTTACTTTTTTAATCCTCAGAAATTTCACATTTGAAAACTGATATCTGTCAATTAAAGTGCATTGATTAAGCCAGTTGAAGCTTCTCATTATCATAGGACAGCAAATGACACTACATTGGTGGGGGGAATGTAACTCTCATAAAATCAACAAAGTTTAATTAGTTAGTACAGACTTGTGCTAAGACGGGATTTGCATTAGCCTTTTCGTGTGTGTGTGTGTGTGTGTGTGTGTGTGTGTGTGTGTGTGTTGATATCAAAGTGGCAACCAGTTCTTTACTCTGGTATACACTAACTTTGTAAATCAGGCTCTGCGTCTGAATATCAGATAGTCTAGAGCAATTTCCAACCTTTTTTATAGATGTGCACATAATTCCATTTAATTAGGTTTTTTGGTTAACGCCAATCACTCTTTTTCCTTTCCACTTCTCCATGAAGCTTCCAGCACCTTATGGAAGAGATTCAAAAACAAAATTCATAGGCTCAGATAAGCTTAGGAATTCGGGAACCTACAACAACAAGTTAAGAAAAAAACCCTGAGGTTCCTGATAATTATCAAGGAGTCCATCTTCCTATCCCATGATCCTGTGATCTTTTTAACGGTGACCTCCAGGCACATGCTCTGGGGCTGGAAAGCATGGGTGACCCTGGGCAGGGCCTGCCTCTCTGTTCTTCCTGAGGCCTAGACATCTTTAGATCCTTCACGGTTTTAGCTACCATTGACCTTCCAAATTCATTCCTTTAACCATGCTGCTCTCGGGAACTCTAGTCCTATAGTTCCATCGTCTGTGAACCAGCTTCACTACGATGCCCTGCAGAAGCCTCAATGCACCCACCGTGTAACTCATCAGACTTTCCCATTCTCATCTCAGGTCCGTTTCTGCTCCCGCACTGCTTCTCTTAGACGGCAGCAGCCCCCTCCATCCAGGTTATAGAGCTATCATTTCCGGTGCAGTCCTTATCTCCAATCTCTCAATCTGACTGTCACTTTAGTCCTGTTGATTCTACGTCTTAATTAAGTCTATTTCCAACGGCTCCTCCCCTTGCCTCCCCAAGGCACCCTCCAGGTTCTGGTGCTAGGGCTCTTTTGTGAATATTATTGCGAGGGACTCAGTATTGCTCTCCCACCAAGAGCCTCCCTGCTGAATCCACCCTCCACACCACCTGCAGACTTTTCTTTTAAAAAGTTACATCTAATTGCTTCCTATTGCCTGTAGAGTGGTGTTCAAATTCCTCAAAACGGTTAATGCCAAAGGCCTTTCTCAATCTCACAGGTGCCCGCTTTTTCCAAGTTCTTCTCCTGCCACCCCGTTCCAAACACAGCATCCTCCTCCGGCCACGCAGAACCTTCCTGCTTTCTCATCGAGCCAGACTCCTCCAGGCTGCCCCAGTTTGCCTCTGCCTGGAATGCATCTTACACCCTCTCCCCCTCTACCAGCCTTCAACATCCAGCTCAGACGTCATCTCCTGTGGGCCTCTGGGTAGAGTCTCCACTACGGCACATTTTATTAAAATTATTTCTCTACCTGTCTCCTTGAAAAGACTCAAAGTGCCTTAAATCAAGAGGTGTGACTTATACTTCTGTGTTTTTCCTCTGTTGGTACATAGTAAGTATTGAAACATTTGTTGAATGATTAACCAAGTAAAAGTCTAGGGCCAACGCTGCTAAATTCTAGAAACACCATTAGGAGACCAAGCTTTCAGGTCATTACTTCCTTGCTCATGAAATCTGGCCACTCAAGTTCGGATGGCATTAATCTTAATTAATATTAATCTTATGATTATGTATAGTTTATTTTAGGCACATGTTTAAACTAGGAAATAATAAGAAACAGATATTCCGAAGTAATAATACTTAAGTAGTGCTTACTATGTATCAAACATCGTTCTAATTTCTTTATTGTTATTTTCTCTATTTTACATATATAAAAACCGAGGTTAAGTAACAATTTCCCTGAGATCACAAAGTTAGTATATATGATGGTTTGACTTCGTCCAGAAGTCTATTACATAATATGGCTCTAATATGATAATAAAAATCACAACAGCTAACAGAGTTCTCACTAGTACCAGGTTCTGTTCTAAATGCTCGATGTGATTCATGTGGAAAGAAGTCTGGACAATGTAACCTAGAGGTACTTTGTTTTCCTCATCTGTAAAATGTGATAATGCCTCCAACCTCATAGGTTTGTGGTAAGGATTAAATAAGATAATACATAGAAAAACTGGAATAGTGCAGACCTACTTGCTTAAGTAAACAATTAATTATTCATGCAACCCAATGGAAACTCACAACTTTAGGAAGTAAAGATGAGGAAAGAGGAAATGGCACCACGGGCTGGCGGAACAAGGGCCCCAGCCTGCAAGAATCAGAAGTGTGAATGAAAGTCACAGCAGGGCACCTCAATGTAGGTAAATTCAGAGAAAAATGACTACTGAAGTGCTCATCCACTATTTTACTGAGGAGAAGAATGTAAAACCCCTCCAAGGTGACTGCTTTCATCCAAACATGAGTTCCAGCTCTTTTTTTTTTTTTTTTTTTTGCTGTTGCTTAAAACCTGCAGTCACAGTCTCTCTAACCGTGCTTCCACTTCTGAAATGTTAGGTGATTGGATTTGGCCATCTCAAAAGTCCCATCCAGTTCAACATCCTCTGACTCTACAGCTTCAAGGCTCTGATTCACTAAGATACTTCATTAGCCTGTCCTTCCTTGCTGTCCAAAAGATGCACACTTTCTCCTTTTTAAAGGCTATCCTTCCACCTGGGAAAGAGTCTATTCTTTTCCCATCACAGAGGGGCTCTGATGCTCTGTGTTTGTCCTCTCCATTGGCAAGTTTCCTTTGTCTTCAAACCTATGCATGCATGCCCTTTATTTACGTCAAGCCTGTGTGTATGTGTACTAAACTTAAGAAAGTTTTGCCTAAATCTACTTCTATGACTATTGCCCTATGGCCATCTACTTTATCTGTCCAACTTACTGAATGGCCATTAGCTCTCGCCCCAGTGCCTTACTGCCTCCTATAATATTCTCTCTGTAACAAGATAGTTCTCCTTGCCCCAAGGGGCAAAGATGAAGAATCCCTTATCTTATCTAGCAGAGATAGGCGAATATGTAAAATCGCAGAAACATGAGAAATGCAAAGTGACCTTTCTGCTTTGCAAATTAAAAGGAGTTGAAAAAACTATTTTAAAAACCTTTTATTTTTCAGTTTATTTTTTTCTCAAGGGATGTGGAGTGGGAAGGGGCAGCATACAAAAGTGTGTGAGATGAAAAGAAGAATAAGAAGGGGAATGAGGGAAGACAGTTAACCCGGGAGGTCAGGGGAGTAAAGTTGGTTTAAAGGATCAAGAGAGAAAAGTCACAGGAAGGAATAGTATAAAAGAACAAGGAACAATATAAAGGAACAGGGGCTAGAGTGAGGCAAACTGATAAAATCAAGAGGATGAAACAAGGAAGAGGCCCAAAAGATTGTAATAAGACATAGCATTTCACTAAGCAACGTTAGAAAGTCTGGTTCTTTGGGTGTCTCTAGAGACTCAGAGACATGTGCAGGAGTGATGATCAAGACTTAAGAATTTAAGAATTTTAGCGAGTATATTTCAGTAATTAAAATCCTGCATTGGTCCTTCTTTTGTTTGCTTCCTTTCCTCACTGCTTCTTTCTTCTTTTGTTCTTCAAATGAGTGTTTTGTTTCATTTGGAGGCACTGTTCCTTATATTTCCTGATTTTATCTCTGCTTGTACTTGTCTTGGGATTAAATGGGTTCAGGATCAGAGAAAACTAGAAAGTGGGTGAAAGCAAACAAATGAAGTTATCAGTCTTTGAAACTGCTTTCTTATGCAGTTAGGTTTGCCATGTCATGAAATGATACTGCCAAAACTCACCACAAATGCAACCCTGAAGTTTAAATGGCCACGAGTCCTTTGATGTCAGGCTGAACTATCCAAGGAAACTGTTCAAAAGGGGAACCTGTGGATTTAAATAGTCTTGTTGGATCTCTCAGGGAAGAAGATCAACTGTAGGTGCCCATGGGTGGCATCGTGGCAAAGGTTAATTTGCCCCAAGAGTGTTTGTGGCTTTAGGTCGGTTAAAAACAAACCAGCAGTTATACCCTTATCCTGCCTTACCAGCCAGGTTGCTTTGCTTCTGGAGATTTAGCTTCTTTCCTTTCCATAATATGGCAGGAAAACATATTTCATTTTTAGTATTCTGGGTCATGGGGTGAAATATTCTCTAGTTCTTTGGAGATATTGCAACATTTTGCCTGGTCCCAGGGGTTCAGGTATCTTTTTGCTTTATTAATCTTCACAGACTGTGCAAACTTTTCATTTCCTGCTTTCTCGGAATGATTTTAGAGATCTATTCATATTTTTACATTTTGAAATACTGCCACAAAATAAAGCTCGGCTTATCTTTATTATTGAAAAAAAAATTACATCCTATCAGCTGGCCCTAGAAGTCAGGAAAACTAGTTGCTCCAGAGCAGATAGTAAATGCCCAGTTCCTTATCTCCTGCGCTCAGTGCTTGAGCAGAGTGAGAAATCTTCACTGAGCTACAGCCTAGTAATTCATTCAGAGTTTCCGTTTTGAGGGCCCTGGACAGCCTTCAGCTTTAAAGGCCTTCATTAGCTGCTTTTCACTGAGGACTCTCTCAAATCATGTGCCAATAAAGTATTTCACACTTCTTCTAAGACTTTTCTAGGCTTGATTAGCAGTTATAAACAATATGTATCTATACCGAAAAGAAGAGAAGAAATACATTACTTTTTAGTAAGTTGTATGATAAATTTTGACAACTTTAAAAAGAGTGGAGCATGTTAAGAAATATAATGAAGAAATAAAAGAAGAAATATAATGAAGAGTCCTTTGGAGTTAAAAAAGCTACAATCCACTACTGAAGGTATATCTTTATTTTAGAATTGTTACCATTGTTTGGGGTTCAGACACCTCATACTTACTGAAACTGGATCAAGAATGCAAAAGCGGTGAAGGATACTAATAGATCCAAACTTCCAGATATGAAATAAATAACTCTTGAGGATGTAATGTGCAGTGTAGGAAATATAGTCAATAACAGTTTATAAATGTTAGAAGTGACAGATGGTAACTAGACTTATCGTGGTAATCATGTTACAATGTAATCAAACATTAAATCACTATGCTGTACAACCGAAATGAATATATTTTTGAAAATTGCTATCACTGAAGGATCTCCTGGGCTCTGACAGCAGTTGCTGCTCAGTGGGCAGTACCACCAACATGAAAGGAAGCCTGAACAGCAGAACGAGAGCATTAAGGCAACAGGCACAGACCACGAAGGGACAACTGTGGTTGTTGGAACAGCAACATTTCTGAGGGTCTTTTTGCTTGCAGCAAGCCAAGGAGAATATTCTGAATTATGAAGCATTTTTTTTTTTCAGATCAACTCCAGATTTATCTCAGGTTTAGAGTCATACAAATATTTAAGCAACAAAGAGAAGGGGTCATCCAGCTCAAGCTTGTGAAGCGCAGAGGCTGGCTATAGGCTAGGAGAGGTGCAGCTTTAGTCTGCGGCTGGTGGAATGTTAAGTGAGTTATCTGACCCGAAATACGGCTGTTAGATTTTTACAAATATTTTTTTCTTTCCTCTCTCTCTCTCATCTCTCTCTCTCTCTCTCTCTCTCACAGCCCCACCCTTCCCTCCCTCCCTTTCTTCCTTTTTTTTTTTAAGAGGTTATATATAAGTAGTGGAAAAGAGAGATAAGATTTGGATTGTTTTGAAATAATCTTCGCTCTTTGAAATAAAACCTGTGCTAGTACAGTAGCCGCTAGCTAGCTACATGTAGCTATTTAAATTTCTGTCTTAAACCAATACATAAAATTAAGCATTCAGCTCCTCAGTCACACTAGCCTCATTTCCTGTGCCAGTGGCTTCCCCGTAGCAGTAGCGCAGAGATGGGATGTTTTGGGATGTTTCTGTCCTGGCAGAATGTTCTGTTGTACAGTGAGTGCTGCTCTGGAGTTTCTTCAGTCCCTTTGCAAGTATTATACAGCTACTTTATGTCTTAAGCCTCCTTACCTCTTTAAACTTTTTTCTTTATAAAATGAGGCTAATGATGTCTTCTTCAAAGGACTGGTATGCAATTTAGATGTGACATGAATTGTATGTAAAGCCTACCTCCCAGTACTTAGCACGTTATAACGCTTAACAAATGGTAGCTCAACAAGTTCACTCAGCCTGGAACCAAACACATTGGTATTTTAAAAGTACTTGTAACCTACAAAGTTTTTTGAAACAATTTCCTTGGGAATCAGACTGTTTTTATGGAAATAAGTCACTTACGGTTGATGAGAGCCTTTCTCAGAGTCATAAGAACAGGAAGGGTTTTGCTTTCCATAATGCTTTGTATCTTAACAGGAAAGAAAAAGAAAGAAATGAAAATCCCTTATGAGGAACAACATTTCTAACCCGAATTTATTTATTTATTTTCAAAGTCCAATGAGATGAAAAATCTCCGCTGAGGTGTTTATACTACAGGTGTCAACACAGCCTTGGGCCCAGACAGGCAAGCCAGCAGCGCTAATGGGAACTGTGTATACACGGCCAGGCTAATTACTTCGGGCTGCAGCTGCCAACATGATTTAGCAAACTCCCTGCCTGCAAAAGACTGATCATCCCCTGGAGAACAGACCCAAATTCATTGCAAATGCACGGACCAACGGAGCCTCCCGTGCCACAGGCTCTCTGAGGTCTTTTGTAATTTGCATTCCTTAGGCAAATGGAATTTAAATTCCTTAGGCAAATTTCATCCTGATGGAACACCATGATGATATGCCTGCCATTATCTCATTGTTTAGGCTTCTGCTTTATAATCATTAATGTCTGCTTCAACAGGCAGGTGAGGTGAAGCATCTGGGCTAAATTCCACTTTGCTTTCATGAATGCTCCTTTACATTTCAACAGCCCTTAGTTTTCCAAGCACTTTATCTATTTACAGATATCTCGGTTGCACTTCATGATGTTCCTGTGCGGTGGGAAGGGCATAGTGACGTATTACAGGAGGCCAGGACAGAGTTCTGGTATGGGGCTGCAAGTTAAAGAGCCCGTAAGTACCATCATGCATCTTATAAGGACACCATAGAGTGCACCTACAGAAACCTAAATGGTACAGCCTACTACTACACACTAGGCCATATGCACAGCCTGTCACTCCTAGGCTATGAGCCTATACAACATGTCACTATACTGAATACTGTAGGAGATTGTAACACAATGGCAAATAGTTGTGTATGTAAACACATGTAAACATAGAAAAGGTACAGTAAAAATACTGTATGAGTGTGTGTGTGTGTGTGTGTGTGTGTGTGTGTGTGTGCCCACGCTGGATGGACAGGTGGTTGACTGTAAAGAGGGAGCCCATGGGATGCAGAGTAGACTTCAGGAGGAGGGAGGGAGAACAGGAACGAGGGAAAAGAAAAGATGACCACAGAAAGGGAGAGATAGAAAGAGATCCAGAGAGATAAAGCTTGAGAAATAATTAAAGGGAGAGAGGAAGGGTGGGGTGAGGGAGAGAGAGAGAGAGAGAGAGAGAGAGAGAGAGAGAGAGAGAGAGAGAGAGAGAAGGGAAGTGAGCTTGTGCCCATGACTGTGTGGGCACGTGTGTGTGCGTGTGTGTGCACGCACGCGCGTGCAAGGGCAGGCCAGGAGCGCTTCTGGGCTCCCCTTCTCCCTCCTCATCCCTCTCCTCTTGCTCCTTCACCAACTCTAGGTCCAGCCGAGGGTGCTGGGCAAGTGAACAACACGCCGAGCCTCATTCTCTATTTAAAAGGCCCAGAGCTGGCAGTAAATTCAGCATCATAGTGGGGTCCCGCCTTTTCTCTCAGCGACATTTAGATCAATGACAACAGACCACGTGTATGACTGTGGTCCCATGAGAGTATGATGAAGTTGAAAATATCTATCGCCTAGTGTCATAGTAGCTGTCATAAGGTCTTAGCACATGCACTGTGCTGGTTTCAGTTTACAGGTAGTGATGCTATTGTCTAGAAATGCCTGGGGCGCCCCACCTGGGCCCTTAAGCTTACCATAGTCCTCCCTTTCTAAACTAATGTGACAACCAAGTGACTCTCGGGTTCTTATTACATTGCAAGGCACCCTTCTGCAGTAACTATCAGGAGACTTTGAAGAAAAAAATAGAGTTTATTACTTACAAGCCCTGGAGCATACAGGCACACCAGATGGCACACAGTGAGGTGGGGGCGAGAAGAGAGAGAGAGAGGAGAGAGAGAGAGAGAAGAGAGAGAGAGAGAGAGAGAGCGAGAGCGACACTACCAAAAAAAGCCTTTCAAAAGCCTAGTTTAGAAACTTTTGAAAGCCTTTGTCTGCTTTTTTGGGGGTCCAGCTTGAGGGCCTAAGGTTTTGCAGGCTCACTCTTGATTGGTGAATATAAAACATAACAGGGAGAATTGAAGCATGGGGAAGAGGAAAAAAACAAGTAGCCCATATGGTCAGTTATCAAAGCCAAGATCTCCAAGACAAAGGAGGCTGGGTGGGGGGAGGCAGCCTGGCTCTTTATCTAGTCCTGTGGCTGCCAATGTGTTCATTCCAGATAGCCTTCCTTGAAGTGCATGCCTCTGCCATCAAAGCTTAAGTCAGGCACTTGCACTACAAAAAGAAAAGTCAACTGTCAGGCTCACCCTACCATTCTTCAGGTGTTTGTGGTGATGCCACAAGCCTATTGCACTGCCAGTGGTATAACAGTACAAGTACAGTAGCAGGCTCTAGCCTTTAGGTTTGAGTATGTGCACGCTATCATGTTTGCATGAGAAAATCGCCTGAGGATGCATTTCTCAACACATATCACTAAGGGGCTAATGACTGGAATTGTTCCTCTCATACCCAGGGAGCAATGCGAGATTGCAAGGTTGGATAGGTTGCAATCAGACCACCTAATTGTTGCTGCAAACGGGGAGAATCATGTCCTATGTTTCACAGGAAGGCTTAAGTGCAGTCTGTGCATTTCAAACCATATAGTCAGTTTGCTAACAGAACTATAAATTCTCTCAGCCATTAACCTGAAACAAAAATTTGGCCTCATATTTTTTTTTATTTTATTCTGAGTTTCAAGTATATAGTACATTGGTTAGACATTTATATAGTTTATGGAACAAGCCCCTGGTTTACTCTCTGTTCCCTCTGGCTTGACACCTAACCATTACATCACTGGTGACGGCATCCCTCTGCTGTGCTCTCCATCCCCCATGACCACTATCAACTAATTGGTATTTCTTTAACCCTTCACCGCTTTCTCCAAGTCCCCCCATCTCCCTCCCTTCTGCCTGTCACCAGATTATCCTCTGTATTTGTGAGTCTGTTTTTGATTAGTTTCTTCTTTTTGTGCCCTTGATTCCTCATATAAGTGAAATCATATGGTTTTTATCTCTCTCTGACTTATTGCACTCAGCATAATAACCTCTAGGTCCACATCATTGCTAATGGTTGGATTTCTTTTTTAATGGCTGAGTAGTATTCCATTGTATATATGAACCATAACTTCTTTATCCAATTTTGTTGATGGGCATTTAGGTTGCTTCCATATCTTGGCTATTGTAAATTGTGCTGCCATGAACATAGGGGTGCATAGATCTTTAAGAATTATTTTGGTTTTTTTTGGATGCTTAAAAGTGCTAGCCTATTTCTCTACTTAATTTTGCCTTAAGCATCCCAGTAATGGGTGACAGAAAATGACTTAATTTCAGACTAATATGATTATTTTGCTATGGATCTTAATTTTTCTAGGGTTCTACTTGATTCCAATGCTGAGGCCATGTGGTTTGGTTCTGTGAGAAATCAGCCACTCAACTAGGGGAAGATCAGCAAATAGCAGATGATCTGAGGCAGTGGACCTGACTTGGAGTCTTAGCTCCTTCTTCTGAGTATCTTAATTGTCACTACCTCTCTAAGGCATAGCCTCACCGTAGAATGAGGCTACCCATATTTCATGGGATACGTGTGAGGTTTAAATAAGGGTGTCAAAAGCGGACAAAAGTGAATATAGCTACAAAATCCCACATACCTCTATTGCCTCTGTCTTCCTGTGGACATGCACACACATATATACAGCTAACTGGTGATGTTGGAAAGCACCAATTTGGATTAACTTCCTTCGTTTTCTTTAGATTTTACTTTTCAAAAATCTCACTTGAAATATCCACTGTGAAAATTTCTTAAAGAACCATTTACTTTTTTAGAATTTACCAAGTAATTCCACCTACAAATTGGTAGGAAAAATGCTTTGAGTATAACAATTACCTTGAATTTTGTTACGATCTTAGCTACCTCTAGTTTTGTTAAGATTTGTCCTAACGTTCATTACGTGGCATCTTTCTCTTTCAGTATCTGTGAGGGCAGATTTTAATTCTGTGAAGGCAGGGTGATGTCAGTGTTGCTTCCAGCAGTATCTTCAGCACTAAGCAGTGTGAGGTGAACAGTACGTGTTGAATGACTGACTGAATGATTTGAATGAGCAAATTGGTGGTGTGACAAAAAAATACATAAAATCTACCTGGGCGCCTGTGAGAGCACATCCTTCATCCTGGCAACCTCATGAAGCCTCCAGTAACTCATGACTTCAGAACTGTTCAAACTGAAGTCTGAGGTATTTCAGGCCTAAAATATTTTTATTTTATACAATCTGAGAAAACCAGGTCTGAAGGCAAAGGCAAATAAAAAAGCCTTCAGTCTGGGCTATGTATGATGAAGTTGGGTTTTACCCCTTTTCTATGTCCAGAATATTGTCAAAAATCAGACCTCTTCTGAGATCAATATTACATTGTGTCTGAGAGTAAGATGGGTTAAAATTCCATCACAAAGCACTCTTTAATTTAGAATCAGTATTCGTAGCATATATACAGTGTCTGTGCATCTTTGTCAGATTAAACTTTAAGATTCCATATCGTTTAACAATTTCCAGCCTTTCAATCTCAAAATGGGCAGTGATGAGCCAAAGTGAGGGCTTAAGACAGCTGACATCCTAGATTCCCTTCCTTTTCAAATAACAGACGCTATTTCAATCAATCCCATTTAGTAAATAATAAATTTATTAGGTGCCTACATACAAAACACTGAAAGCTGCTGTAGGGGGTTATAAAGATGTGCAGGAGAAGAGCCCTGCCCTCAAAGAGCTTACAATCTAGGCCACTAGTCACAATTAGTAAGTTGTGGCAATGTCACTCTAGGTGACATAAGCAGAGTTCTTACAAATGTTCACATCCTTTGAATTCTCCTCTTGTCAAATATGTAAGGAATCCTTTCAACAGGAAAGCCAAACAGTGGGAAAGAGACCTTTCGTGGAGTGAATCTGTGACCTTGGATTTGCTTATGAGCATCCTTCTGTATTTGTTGCTTATTCTTGTAACTTTCTCAGCATCGTTTCCTTTGTTTGGAGAGCATCTCTGGGCTTCCCGAACCTTCACCAGGATTTCCTGTTTGTTAGTAAGTGGCTCAGCTGCAGTTTGGCCTTGGAATGATTTGCAGACGATTTTTCCTTCAGCAACATTATGTTTTCACGTTAGTTGATGTTAGAATGATATGCCTTGCTATCTGTGGTTTTCAGGGTGGGAGTGAGATGCAGTACAAAGGAGAGCAGGCCAGACTTTTCCCTTACTTTAAACATTTAATAGTGCACTTATTGATTATATTCTGTACAGATATAGAGCAAGTTATAAACCTCTTCTTTTATTTATTTATTTTCACTTAGACTGTATTCATGTAAAGCATATTTACATTAGGAAAAAAAAAAAAAAGCCTTGAGGTACAAAACCCAAAAGAATATCTGAGGTATAAATACAAGTATATTTTAAATAATAATCTTTATCATGCTTCATCTATGTTTGAAAGCACAGTGGACATGTGAACATGTATCTTAATAGAATGGTATATACAATATACAATCTCACAAATCTGAAAGCCATTAAAATTGAATATACAAGTATATCTCCACGAAGAACACTGATATCGAAAATACTCAAATTTTAACACTCTAATCTGTCCTCCACAAATTCTTCAAAGAACCTTTGAAATAACACTGACAATGGTTAACTAAATAACAAAATAAAAATCCTTCTTAAAAGTCGCATTCATACAGTATTCACTTTGATCCACACTAAAGAAATTCACTAACACTGTCTCTCAAGTCAATCTTTACCATTACAGTAAAACCTATACAAAGACCACCCTTCTGAAAAACTGTGCTGGTGTTTTTGTTTTTGACTATGATAACTATTTGTTGTTATTACCACTAAAATATATTCCAAGGGCATCACTACAAAGAAAAAGAAAAAAGAAAATGTAGGAAGAACAAAAGTCATAAAAAGCAAAAAAAAAAAAAAAAAAGTCATTAAACCAGAAAACCTATTTGCTGTTAAGGGCAAATGCAATTAAACATGTTCAGCTTTCAGAAATGCTGTTAATAAAAACAACAACAAACAACTTTTGTGGCTGGGTTAGATTTACAGGGATTTCCTTGTTGGGGAATAGTTTCCTATGCTCACATACATAGTGTGTCTTAAAGAGTTTCTGTTATAAACATGAAAATGCAAAGAATTCAGACAGGTAAACTGTTTTGATGCTTGATTCATAAGTAAATGTTAGCGTGTTTAGTTTTTACATCTTGGCTTTAGAAAAAAACTAAATCTTAACTGTGTTTGGAACTAGTAAGGAGGAATTTTCATTACTTAATTAATACATCCTGTTTAAAAACAACATCAATGATTGCAGTGAGATAAACTGTGTCTGAAATGAGATATCGGAGTAAATTTACTACAATCATTTTTAAAGTAAAGAAGAGGTTGATGGAAGAGTCTGTTTAGTAACTTAGGGAAAAAAATCGACATAGGTGGGTTGTCCAACCCCTCAAACATGAGTAGGTTCCCTTTCTGGATGGATCCATGGGTAGTCTAATATTCCAGGTTAAACTGAACCCAATGCATCAATATCCTTCTTGGAGGCATCTCAGTGTGCCAGACACTGCATCCTGACTTACACGGCTATGCCATTCGACCAGCAACAAACACACATACACACACTTTTCTGTGCAAACCTTTCTCTGCTCATCTCAGTGAGAAAACATGTCAAAGAGTACCAACTATTCCAGTGGATACACCAGTCCCTCAACACGCTGCATATAAAATGACACAGGTACACATACACCAGTATCACAAAAGAATGAAGTATCTTCATTATCTTCCGTAATGTAATTATAGAGTTTTGCTTCTCAGAAGCAATTCATGTAAGAATACATTTTTTTTTTTTTAGCACAGTCTTACATATTCCAGTCAAGGCCTGTAACATAGACCTTAAACAAACAGGAAGCAGCTTTAAAAATGTTTCAAATCGCTACAGTTAATTCCTACACTCCAACCTATAGTTTTGTTTCAGGATCAGACCCAAAACCCGTTCTTCTAGGGACTGGCAAGGGTTCTAGAAACAAATGCCCAGGTGGTGGACACAGTTGCTGTGCTTCGGTAATCACCTAGACTTGGCGTCTTTGGCTTCAGTGTTCTGATTACAGAAAGAGTCTCGGATCTTTACGACTTCAGCTGCACACAAATGTCCAAAAGATTTCGTGTACCACTCTGGCATGTGGCCCCTGGAACAGAGAGGAAAAGCAGATAAATTATTCAAGTTGAAAGAGCCTGAAAAAAAGCTGAAGGGAGTGTTGCGGACACTTCCATTTCTTATTCAGCAAAATGGGCAAGTAAAGATTACTCAAGGTAGTCTTCTACTTCCATTACACACAGGGAACTAGAAGTGTCTCAAGAAATAACATACTGAATACAGATGCTGAGTGAAACTGTTCAGAGAAAGCTTTGGCGCGCGCGCGCGCGTGTGTGTGTGTGTGTGTGGCAAAAACAGAGCACACAGATACTGGAGAAGTACTCGGATGTAAAGATGTCAATGAGAAGTTATTTAATATGAGAGCTACTTGAGAAAGTTTTCAGATTCTTTCTTTTGTCCGTATTGCTGCATCTCCTACTTTCTGATATGAATACGTACTGATCTGTGGCACACAGATTAATTACTCAAAGGGCATGTCACATTATTCAAACATCTTTGAATATGTAAAGTGAGAAACATCTGTTTGCTAGTTCAAACTCTCATTTCTGTAGCTTTAAATTCATGGCAGAACCACCACACGCAAATTGCTTTGGTGGCACATTTTCTAAAGGATCAAAATTAGATGGCGGTAGCCAAAAGACCCAGAAACAAAGGTGTTACTTAACAAGCACCCTTCTTCATTGAGTACCGAGACACAACAATGCATTCATTGAAGCCATTTTTTGCATCGGACAAAAAGTCTCAATCTTCTTCATGACCTTCACTATGCCAAAAATCAGACTCAGAACGTACCTTACATCAGCTCTGCACAGGTAGGTGAGTTTGGATTTCCCTGGCCCGCAGGGTTCAATCAGATACCTGGACAGGAGCACATTGACCCTCACCCCCACCACAGGTGCCCGGTCATGATCCACCGAGGTAAGTAGGAGGGCACATGCCCCTTTGGGTAAGTTAGTCCTCCATGTCCTACAGAGATAAAACCAGAGGGAAAAAAATGAAATTTCTTGGAAGCCAAGTTTAAAACAAGCCTCACGCTTAGAGGAGAGAGCCAAGGGACAGGATTGGTGGCCATGCTGTTTGACCAGCCCTGGGTAAACGATAGCCTCAGAACAATTGTGCAAGGGCTCCTGAATGAATGTCGCTGCACATCGCCACTTCTACAGGGGGTGTGTGTGCTCACGTAGTCAGTTCTTTGAAAGGGAACCAATCTGAAGTGTGACAGAAAGCCATTTTTATATTTCACAAATGTATTAGAACATGAACATCCAAGTGAGTGTTGCTCTGTTGGAAAAGTTCAGGATGAATGATGTGACATTTCATCAAAGATTTTTGAAATTCCTCTTTCAATAATGTCTCCAGAGAATTATAAATTAGTTATAAATCAGCTTTAACCACAGCTCACTTGGAACCCAAATGTTACTTCCTGGCTTAGGCATTCATTAGCTATTTCTATAGAGAAAATTTATCCTAAAAGGGGCAAGAATCTGCTATCGATGAGAATACTCAATAGAATGTGCCTCTCTTTCTGAGTTCAATTCCAAAAGCGTTCAAACCATTTTGAACTCTTGGAATAAATGCAGACATATTTTCCATATTTGGAAGGGTTCAACACTTTTCTGGAAGCATATGTTCTATTTTAAATAATTTTACTATCTTATAACATTCAGTGGCATAGAGGTTCATCCTTACCACAATAACCACTTTGGAAGTTCTCACCTCAAAACAACGTAGTCCCGAGCGGGATGGGGTGCCATACTGTTTTGGACATATTGGTAAATTTCAGTTTGACTGTCCAGGATTTCAATCACTTTTGAATCCAACAGGTCTACATCCCAAAGGTGCTGCTCTTTCAGCAGGCGCTTTAAGATGTCCTCAGGCATGGCAGGGACTTCGATGGTGGACCTCCAAAGCCTTAGGGGGGGCCCTTCGCTCACCTGTAAAAAGGGTATGCTTTCAACGCTAAGACAACTCACACACAGACTCTGAAGATGAATTTCTGGCTGGGTGCACGGTCACATGTATAGAGGCTAGTGATTATCTGTGGCTTTATTAGGCCATCATCTTTGAGTATATTCAAGGGTAGCCCAGGAAGTAAACAGAACTGCTAGTGGCACTTCAGGTCAAACATGTTCCATCTGTTTTCCTGGGACCCACATGAGGGCTGTCCGTGCCATAAAGTAAGACTGTACCCCAAAGCCTGTATGGCCATCCAGACGGCTCTCATTTATTTCTTTTCAAGGTCGTTGGGACAGTATCAACAGATACCTCCTATGGACCTGTCCTGCTAAGCCATACAACATGTGTCTGCCCTGGAGGGGCTTTCAGTCCTAACAAGTTAATTTCTACCTGCAGAGTTTCCTGCTCAGGCCAGAGTGATTGAGAACACAGGAGAGAGCAAGGAGATTCTGACCAAATTATGGAAAAACCTAAGCATGTCATAAAATGCCCTAAAGACTGATCCATTCACAAAGCATCCCAGGAATTCTAGTGTGATACTGCAGAACCAGACGATTGCTTTAGGTGGCTGGATTCCTGGGACGAGTGTTAGATGAGTGTTCCTCACTGGGCTGGTCTCCACTCTTAGCTGGGGACTATGAATCACCTGGCTGTCCCACTCTGCAAGCAGGGGAATAGGCAACAGATCCCCCTGGAGAGCTGTGCGGGCCAAAATGTCTCACTGCTGACGAATCCAAGTCCTGACACTGGAACCCGACTGGCTGACAACAGGGAGGTGACTTACCTTCTTATAGGACAGCTCAGCCTGCTCAGATGTGGAGCAGCTGACCCAGCCTTTAAACTTCTCCTTGACCTCTTTAAACAGGCTGTCCACGCAGTCTTGGAGGAAGTGCTGGTAGTCAGCTGACTCGTCATTACAAAGGCGTCCTAACGCTTCCAGAGTGAGGGGCTTCAGCTCTTGCTCGGTGTAGGAATTCCGACACCGCTCATTTCCTCAGGAACCTGTGAGGGACACGAAAGACTGAAAGTCCGCCTGGGCTCATTCTTGCAGTCCATCAACAAAAACGTCAGGGCAGAAACAGTGGACTGGAGCCTCGAGGCAGTGCGGGCAGTCCTATCCCTCTGCTTCCAACAGAGGGAGGGGTGTCCCTTCCCACTCCACATGGTAGCACGAGGGTATGAACTAGCTTCATAAAGGTATCTACGAAGCTTACTTGCTGTGTAAGGTACTCTTCCTTGGAAAGCTACGGTAGGACGGTAAGCGACTAGAATAGGGCTTATGCTGATGAAGGCACGTCTCTCAGACACAGAACTCATTTCAGATCATTTGTTGCCTTTGTTTTGTCAAGTAATGGTGTGTGGCGGTAGGCAATTTTATTAAACATGCTAACTGCAGTGAACTCGTACATTATAATGTATATAAATAAGACATTCTTGGGCTATGCATATAATCTCCAGCTGGAGCAGAGATCTTTTGGTAAGATGTGAACAAGTAAGGCATCTAAGATTTCATCCTGTTCACATTATTTAACAGATAACAAAACGTCCCAACTCCTCACCTGGAAAAGCTTCTTGCACTCTGCAATCATGTGGGCTAGCCCCTGAGTGGCAGCAAGGTTTTCATTCAAATCTCTCTGATCGGGTTTGCCCAAACTTTGTTTCCTTTGCATTACCCTAGGCAGAAGAAATAAGGAGGAGAAAGATTCAAATATTTATATATTTGCAAATCAATGTGTTAGTCGAGGAAATCCACAGGAGAGAAATAACCATTTCACGGGAGCCTGTCTGTCATTAATTGGTTCAAGAGAGCTTTACTCTGGTCACTAGAATGTCTCAGCTTTATCGACAATACACAAAAAACATGAAAGAGACTGTTTTCAATGAAATCTAGGCTATCTAAAGTCCTCACATTAAATAGGTCCCTATTTAAATAGGGCAGCTTGTAAGGTCTCTGTATGGTGGGGAGGAAGAAAGGCAGAGAAGAGGGAAGAGCCAGGCATGGGTGGGAGGCATGGGACATTGGGGTAAATAGTGTCACTATTCTTCCCAGTTTAAACAAACAGGACCCTCCCAAAGGTGAGGGGAATCTATTGTTTCCTAAAGGTTCTGCCTGAATCTTATCTGTTCTCTATCCCATTAAAGCTGGAATGTCCCATTCAATGGTTAGAACTAGTTAAAAGGATGTTTAAGCTCTGCCTGGCTTTCAGAAGCAATACTAACTTCAACTAGCACAACTAGGCCTCATGCTTCTAATGAAGAAATATTTGTCAAGTTCCTTTAGAGCTGAAGGAACAGGATTAGCGGGATGGATTTGGCATGCGGGGTGAAGTCCAGTTAGTGACTCCTTTCTCACACACTCCACTCTGCATGAGATAGTCATACAAGTCAGAAGCTCCAACCATCTCAGCCGTTTCTTCCTGTCAGATAAGGGCAAGTTCCTTAACTGACCTTTCCTGCAGTCTCATTTACCTCTTATGTAGAATAGATACGAACAGTATCTTCATCTCCTATGATTGCTATGAGGATTAAATAAGAATTTAATGAATGTCAAGGGTACAATCCTGTACCTGGGAGAAAATAAATGCTGAACAAATATCAGCTTTTGCTATTTTCCAGATTCTCCGGCTTCTTCCACAGCCACTCCCATCTGTATACATCTAAGGAGAAACTTTGTAAACAACTGGCTTAGACCAGGTCCAAACTTGGAGACTCAACCTTATCCTCAGTTCTTATAGACCAGGCTACTTCCTTTCAACCGCCAGCACAAGCCAGGAGCTCAGCTTTACTGGGCATGAAGAAGCCAAGGCAGCAGGGCGCCTAGTCCCCTGTCCAACTGTTTACGTCGGTAAATGCATGTTCTTTGCCGGCAGAAAGCACCATGACAATGTTACAGAGGGTACTGGTGAGCACTGGAGTAAACACCTCTCAGGCGAAGCTCAAATCCTAATCTCTCTTCCCAAACCTGGTTGTGACTAGACTTTCAGGAAGTCACACCCCCAGGGCTGAGAAGAAAGGAGGGAGGAGGGCAGGAGAGGTGTGTGAGCTGTGAAGGAAGGAGCTCCCTTCTGATAGATTCAAGTACGAATCCAACAACCCTCAAAGGAATGGGAGGCAGCCTCAGCCTGAAGAACGGAGCCCGGCACGGGCATGTCTCCTCTAACCAGTACCTTGGGGAAGAATTCTCTCTCTTCAGCGTGTTGAGGTGGAAGAGGGAAGGCGCTAAGCACACGGCCAGGTTGGTCGGCGTCATCTGGTTTTCTTTCACAGCCGCTGTGACATCGCTCAGGAAATAAAGGAGTGTCTGTAAAACCTCCCGGTTCTCATCAGGCAGAAGCATAATGGCGGCCTTGATCGCCTGAAGGCGCTGGTCCTTGGGCACATCTGCACAACACCAGCATTTTCCCCATCAATTCAGTGATTTTCCATGTACATTGCAAGGAAATGTCCCAAAGCAAACACATCAGCATCAAAGACCTCAGCCCAGTCCTGAACAAGCACTTGCAGAAAGTGTACTCAGGGTTAATATGGAAGAAATTAGGGCTGCCACCAGCGTCACTGCCCTCAAGTATTTCCTGCCTGTGGAGGAGTTAAAATATTTTAAACACCCACAATGCCAATATACTCCTAAATCCACCTCAGAGTTCAACTCCAGATGAGGTCTGTTCTTTTAGTTTACAGAACACGTTTTTCTTTTCTAAGTGCTTCTGAGAAATCCTAATTTACCATTCTCCATTACTAAAAACATTATACCCTTACATTTTTGTTTAGTTTCAATGAAAAACCTTATCTAAGATATGTATACGAGGATAAGAACTGAGTTTTAGTTTTTACTATAGCATATTCAGTATCGATGGGGACTCCATAATTTTAAAATGATTTGCTCATTCTCGAAATGGGAAAAGGAAGCTGCTCAAACATGCAGTCAAGTTAAAGAGCTGACATATTCAGCTAGTAATTTCTTTACGTTTTAGAAAGCCTACTGAGAGGCTCTTATAAAAATACATGCTTGAGAACTAGACCCATAAACTAACACACATGTAGAAAAATGCTGAACCCACCCTTCAGGTCTCCTTTACCAGGCAAACCTTTCTTTAAAAAAGGCATGTGGTGGAAAAATCAAGTCACTCAAACACAGCTCTATAGGACAAACTGATTAAACAGCTCCATGGTTACAACACATAACAAATACCTTGGTGGGGAAAATGTGACCTGTGTTTTCATAAAATCTGAAAGGATGAAACAAATAATGAAATAATCCAGACCGGCTCCATTTCTCATAAAGTCCAATGTGCCAGCTAAAGACAATTTGAGCACTAAGAGAAGCTGCTTTCAAATTACACTGCTGTAATGCCACAATGAGCCAAGAAAAACACAAGGCTGTAAAAGCTATAATCCTGATCTTGATCATTAATTTAGACAACTGTTTGCTTTAAGCTTTACTTAAAAGTGAGAAGGGCATGGGTATTGTTTTCCCAAGTATTTCTGGCAGAAGCTGAGATGAATAACAGAAAAAGAATATTCATTTTACAGCAAGATAAAACACACAGGCACCTGTGAAATTTTAAACACAACAGGCTCTGCTGCTGAGATGTGAAGCAAATGAAATTTCTATAGAAAAGGCAGAGAGAGAGAGAGAGAGAGAGAGAGAGAGCGAAGAGAGCGAGCTTGGTACCTGCTCTTTTAAGCTTCTTAGATAACTATGTTCTAGAAACAATGAAAGAATGAGCTCCAGGATCAGAAGGTAAAAATATCCGATTGCTTCAGTGATTATTAGAGAATGATGATAAGGGAAATTTATTTTTGCTTTATTTCACAGGTATACAGAAACCCGTTCCAAACAAGGAGGCAAGGAGGAAACTGATGACATGTGTTTGCAAGAAGTCATCACATGGTTCCAAAAGAATGACATCGAAGGGAGCTACGGGTTTCAGTGGTCCCCCTCTTCCCCACTGGCAACAGTGCGAAGATCAAAGAACACTTACACTGGTAGATCTGTAGGAAGGTTTCTGAGAGTTTGTTCGTCATTAGTGGCTCAGGGAGATCTCGAAAATACTGCTTCAACATGTCGCCACATCATAAGCAGACTGTCCCTCATAGTTGACACAATCCATGCCACTTTCATTCATCTGGCGCAGGGCCTGGATCCGGGATTTAACGCCCGATTTTCTGAAGAGCCCAACCTGTTAGGAGAGAAACAAAAACCGTCAAGACGAAAGCAACGTTTTCACTACAGAAGTAGCAAAAGAAGCATGCATCTGAGCTCCCACGATCAAGTGGGACCTGCGGGCGGGCGGTGGCTCTCACCTGATCCAGACAATGGTTGCGCAGGTAGCGCATGGCCTGCTGAATGCTCTGGGGCAGGGGCTGCCCCGTGCGCTGCACATTGACCGTCAGAGGGACCCCGAACACATTCCGGTCCTTGTAGTCTGGAACCTTGATCCTTTTCATGAACTTGGGCACAGCCCTGTTTAAAGAACATAGCGGGTGGGGATTTGTTTACTTGCCGGTCTACTTTTGTCCATCTCCGCAGGTAAACCCTGTGGGCCTTAGGCCTGTACTAAACAGGGTGGCTATTTAAATTTAAATGAAATAAAATTATAAAATCAGTTCCTCAGTTGTACGAGCCTCATTTCAAGCGCTCACTAGCCATTTGTGGCCAGTCGCTGCCATACTGAACTGCAAATTTAGGACATTCCCACTGTCCCAGACGGTCCCGCTAGACAGTGCTTGTCTAGATCTTCTAAGGGTTGGGGCTGTAAGGTCCAGTCTCACTTCCTCAGTTGGGAATTCTCCTTCTGCTCTGAACTCTGAGGACGGGGTCTATATGCTTACGGGAGCTGATGGGCTTCCTTAAAAAACGGTGGCACAGCAAGGAACAGAAGGAGAAAATAATGCGTCATTAGGAACTTTGTGACAGTTTGAAAAACAAGTTCCCTTTGATCCTGAATATAGACAATAATAATTTCTAATCTCTTGATGAGATCCAGAGCATTTAGGGTTAAAAGGATCAGGTAACACTGGATGAGAAAGGAGCAAATATGTGAAGTCAGTTCAACATAAGAAAAACCAACTCGACAGCTCAACAGTAAGGGCCAAGCGAATGACCCGAAGTCAAATAAATTCTCCAGCTGATGACCCTGGAGAATATAACATCTTTAGGTGTGTAAAGGAAAATGGAAAAGAACAATGAAGGTTCTGTGAGCTTAGTCCAGGGCTCCCTTAACCAGGTCCAGCCCCAGCAGTACATGCAAAAGCCGGAAACTGGTGT
The DNA here is from genome assembly GCA_003508835.1 of Eonycteris spelaea. Lineage (NCBI taxonomy): Eukaryota > Metazoa > Chordata > Mammalia > Chiroptera > Pteropodidae > Eonycteris > Eonycteris spelaea. Next base: position 3,835,144 of record PUFA01000043.1, on the reverse strand, counting down.
CATACATTTAACGCTGTCAAGCAGAATTTTCAGCTCTACGAACGACCTCTCTGAATGGGACAAGAAAGGGCCAGGCCAGATAGGAAAAAAACTTCGTGTAAAATTTCTCCTTACTCCATGGATTGCACAATGCAAGGCTTTTACGTCTGGTTTTGACTCACTGGAAACATTGACCAGGACTCAAGAAGTATGGTGGACTTCCAGATTCTTGAGGTTTGGTGGGAAGCGGGTGGGCAAGTCAGAAATGAGAATGTAAAATATGCAGTTTTAAATAGCCAGCCGGGAAAATATGACTCTCCACACGGCAGGAGACAGACCGCTTTGATTTCTGAATGCTTACCAATAGCCACGACACGGCACTGTTTATAGCTCTAGGAAAGGTAAAACTAAAATGCAGAGCCAAATTTGTATTTCCATACAGTTAAGTATATGGTATCATGGCTATAAATGTGCATAATACTCGCTTTGTCGGGGGAGAAAAGCCGAGCAGTGGAATGTGCAAGGAACACATTACGATCTCCGCCGAGAATCTGAAGCATGTGGGGATCAACCGGTCCATACTTATTTCTGTCATTCAGAACAAACAACTTCTGTATTTAGCAGGGCTCACATAATAACAGCCTTTGAACAGGAGCTACTTTGATGCTGAAGTTAAACTCACTACGAATCCTGAGGAGAGGGAGAGCCGGAGAGAGAAAGAGCAGTTAGGCTGCTTGACTGACTCTCTCAAGTAGCTCTGGTTGTGCAACTGAATCATAAACACTCAGAGCAGTGAAAAGGGTTCAGGATATCCAGCTGACACTGCAAATGCGCTGAGATGTCATCTCTCTGCTTTGCACTGACAGCGAAAAATCAAGGTATGCACATATTAGGTCACATCCATGACCCATCCAGCCCACCAGTTTTACACAGGAAGGGCCACATTTTCTAAAGTAATTACGGGCAGTTCATCCAATACATTTTATCTCCATATATATTTTAGTCTATAATATCTTAGAGTAGAGAATTCCTTAAACTTATTAATCACTGTTTAAGAGTCTTTGTTGGAAAAATACATAACCTAAAGTCTTTATAGTACAAGGTAGCTTTTTGAGTGACTGCGAACATGTCACATCAAAAAATGATTTTAAAAACATATGATGGATTGAGGATTATAAGCCAATTACTGTACATCAAGCATTTCAAAGTTGGCCTCATTACATTGCATGAACTAAACCAGCGGTCTCCAACCTTTTTGGCACCAGGGACCGGTGCTCCTATGAGAAACTAATGCCTGGTGATCTGAGGTGGAGCTGAAGCGGTGATGCCAGCGCTGGGAAGCGGCTGCAAATACAGATGAAGTCTGGCTCACTTGCCTGCCACTCACTTCCTGCTGTGTGGCTGGGTTCCTAACAGGCCACAGACTGGTACTGGTTTGCGGCCCGGGGCTTGAGGACCTCTGATCAGAACAACATGTTTCCTCTCTTCCTTCCAAAACATGATCTGATACTGCACATATATTTACCTATGGTGGGCTGTTCCCACCACTAGCAAGGGAGCGCCTGTACAACTCCATGGAAGAGTAATTCGTTCTCGCCCCATAAACTGGCAATCTGTCACTCAGAGAGCTGAAAACTCGACCAACCAACCCCGAAGGTAATTCCCTAAAGCTAAACTGGCTTAAGCGGTATCAAATGATACTCCCTTAAGAAGGCAGAGGCTGATTGCATTAAGATGGGAGACTAAAGACAGTAAAAGGATAGAACTGCCATACACTCAGTGTTGGAAGAGCCTCAGGACCTGAATGAAAACATTTTCAATTACAGTTTCTGGAGCAGCCTGAACTCTTACCAGCTGAAACCGTGCTTATTGGAAGGTGTGTATTTCTCCAACAGGGCAGTTAACTTCAGGAGTGAGTATTTCTGCAGCAGGTTCATCTGGGCCACAGACTGGCAGTTAATCTGCAGTGATACAGAGTTTAAGCTCGGCCGATGAGAGCTCTGGAAACTGTGCCATCTCAGCCTGTGCCTGCGAGAGAAGAGCGAGGGCAAGTCAGTGAGTCAGGCTTTCTCACTGGCAGACACAGAAACAGCAGTGGGGCTGCTCTCTGGCATCCCATCTCCGGGACCGAGAGGACTCGACTTTCCCCGCCCCCCAGTACAACGAAGATAACATAAAATTTACCATCTTAACCATTTTTAAGCATATAGTTCAGGGGCACTAAGGACCTTCACACTGTCGTACAATCATTACCATCATCTATCCACAGAACTTATTTCATCTTCCCCAACTGAAAGTCCGTACCCATTAAACAATATCCACTCTTTTTGGATGTTAGGATTTCCTGGACTGCCTCTTTCTTAGGCACCGACATGGCTACGAATGCCAGACTTAATGCCATTTCCCTTACACAGCAAACTCCCCTCCCCAGTCTGAAGAGAGAACAAAGCTCTTACCTATTGGACCGGGTCAGGGAGGCCCCCACACCAGAATCCCTTCTCTCTGGGATGTCCGAGGGCTCTTCAGGCTCATTCAGCGAGTTGCCTGTACTGTCCAGGTCGCTGGGTGTGGCTCGGTCATTGTCCACATCCAGGTGTATCTGTTTGGGAGAGGACGGACACGGAGAGACCGAGTCCAGGGCTGAGTCCGAGTCTCCCTCGTCCGAAAACTTCTCTGACCACTGGTTGACTATCCTCTGCATCCCATTCACGTGGTAGAGGATGTCATCCAGCTCAGGGAAGATGTCCTCGTTCTCTAGGTCAGCCAAGTCACCTGAGCTGGAATAGAGGATGGAGCCCGGCACGTTGTCATAGATGCTCAGGCGGCTGCTCATGGAGCTGGAGGAATTGCGTCTCTTAAGCTCCTTGGGGCTCTCGCTGCTGTTTTCCCTCCTCAGGCTGATGTGGCCGGGGCCGTGGAAGCTTCCAGTCCTCCAGTTCACAGAGCTGTTATTCCCTGAGGGAGAGAAACTGCCATTGGAGAGGGCCTTGGGGAAAGTGCCAGGCTTGTGATCTTCTGGGATGTAGAACACTGTGTCCTCTGGGTAGCTCTCATGGTTTCGGAAGTTCTGCTCCACGACGTTGTTGAATGTCGACTGATTGAAGGGATCAAAGCCCTCTAAGTACATGCCCACCCGCTTGTTGCAGGCGCTGAGGCTCCGGGTCCTGGTGACAGGACTGGGCGTGCTGACGGCGCTGCTGGTCTCAGACTGGCTGCTGCTGCTACTGGTCTGCGTGAGTTGGAAACGCTCCTCTTGCGTACCATGGGGACGTTAATGTGGTTGCCATTGAGGGCGGAGATCTCCACGCAGTTCAGCTGCTTTAACTTCTCCTCGTCCACCCCCTCCTGCAGAATGGGTCCACTGATGATCAGCCCCAGCTTGGAAGGCGCCTTATGCTTGCCGTGGTGGGAGCTCTTGAGCTTTAAGCTCTCCATGCGCTTCAGCAGGCTGCGTGTCTTGGATTTGTGGTTTTTCTCGTGGCCTTTCATGCTGAAGCTGAAGCTGGACAGTTCCTTGGGGGAGGGCAGGCTGCAGAAAGAGTCATCGTTGCCTACAAAGTTGCCGGAGGAGGAGCAGACGCTAATGACCGAGTTAGTCCGCGGTGTGGCTGCGTCCCCACTGTGGGGCACGTGGGCGGGGAGGCTGCTGGTGCTGCTGAGGCTTCGGACAGAAGCCACCTCTTGGTGCTCGCTGAGGTCTGTCAGCATGCTTTCGTGACTTGGGACGCTCTTCAGGTGGGGATCCTCTGGGGACCCAGGGACTGGGTCCTGCTTTGGAGAAAAGACATCGAACTCTTCAAGCCGGGACCACCTCTTGCTGTCCCGCTGGAAAGTCCATTTGCCACTTATTGCGCAAGGCTCATCCTCGTCCGAATCTTCACTCTGCAGAGACAGAATAAAGCCATGCATTGCGGGGACTGGCAAACAGCAGGAAGTAGGACATGCACTGAGGTCCTGGGGGCCAGGAAGCCTGCTAGTTATTCACCATCGGGGTTAATTCCTCTGTATTATATTTTATTTTTTTATTAAAAAGAAATAACGATGTATGTAAAAGAATGTAACAGGAAAAGCCTGACCAAGTGTTTCAAGCTAAATAAGAGTTATTTTATGTGAACTCTGGGATCTATAGGCTGTTACCTTTGCAATCTGTGAAAATTCCAAGCATGCAAAATATTTTGAACTGGAGTCAGCAACAGGTAGAACTCCCTCTGCTCTGCCTCCAACTCTGCTGTCTCTTGACAGTGTGTTTATATTCTCTTTTGCAATTAAAAAGGTAGCTTTCAAACACGAAGAAGAGTGGTAACTGAAGTCTCTTACTACCCTAAAGTTCACAAGATCTCCCAACAGACTAACAGAGACACCAAGCAAGGTAAGCCATCTCATCTCTTTAGTTCAATACTATTCATCCTCTTACCTGTTCTTTTTCATTCTTCCCCCACCAGACACGGGATCTAGAACTAATGCCACAAGTGTCCTGTGAAGTTTCAACCTCAGACATACTCCAGGCAATTTAAAGAGGCTTCACAAATACCCAGTCCTGACAGCTTGTGACATTGACAAACACTAAGTAACATCTTTGCTGATTATGCTTGATGTATGGGCAGGACTCGGGTTATGCTATAAGACAGGCTATGCATCTGAGCCAGCCTTTCAGGTGAACTATCAAAAGGCAGGATTCCGTATGACGCATATCTTTCCCACTTGTGTGGAAAATATCATATGGCCCAAGTTTCACAGGACAAGTTGAGAGCATTAAACGCTGACCTGTAGCCTCCTCTCCACAGCCCAGTGCGTGTTGAGGTTCCAGTTCATTTGTTTAAAAGGTTTGACTCCCCCAGGAAAGCAACTTGTTGCAGGTCAGGGACTCCAGGATAATTAAAATTTGTGCTCTCAACAGTCAGAAGTACGTTCTTGGACCAAACTTATTTTTGTTTACTCTAATTTGTGTCACTCACTCCTAGTACTACACCCACCTCTTCTCTTAAGATCTCATAAAAGGTCCTCACATTTCATACATAGAAGAAAATACCAACCGATTCAGTTATGTGTCAACATTTGACTAGAATGTGTGGGATTTCCTGCCCTCCCTTCTCTCCCAATTCCTTTCATCCCTTCAAAACTCTTATTATTCGTCACTATCCTACAAGCCAGCCTTCAGTTGAACTTCTGCAGCTTTGAAATATACTATGGGAACTTTAACTATAATTTCTGTAGGGGGCGATGGAAAATCCACTGGGATGCCTTAAGCCCCACCCCTTTAATATGGAGTAGGCACTGAGTTAACAAGGCAAAATATATGATTTGTTCAGATCGAAAACAATAGGAAAACTCAGAGATGACAAGGAGCCTGGTGGTTGCTACAGGTGGGAGGTGTGGGGTGGGCGAAATGAATGAAGGGTCTCAAAAGGTACAAACTTCCAGTTATAAAACAAGTCCCAGGGCTGTGATATACCGCATGCAACCACAGTTAGTAACACTATATTGGCATATCCGAAAGTTGCTAAGAGAGGAGACCTTAAATTCTCACCATAAGAAAAAACAATTTGCAACTGTGTGGTGATGGATGTTAACTACACTTATCGTGGCGATCACATCACAATGCATAAAACATTGAATCGTTATGTTGTACACATGAAACTAATATAATATGTCAATTATATCTCAATTAAAAAAATAGGAAAAACACCATTTATTGGTTGGCTGCAGCTACTGGTTATAACTACACAAGACTACACAGTCTTTGGTAAACTTGACTGATTTAGAACATTAAACACGTAGATGTTTGGGGGAACGAGGAGGTAAGAGCTTGAAAACCAAAACCTACTATAAAATATATAATTCAGTTTCTGGTCAACACTTTTTCCTCCCATGCTATAATACATTTTATATACTCACTTTCTTCCGATGAGGACTAATTTCCAGTTTCATCACCGCACATTTGTTTAAAGTATTTAGACGCCTACGGAGCAAAGAAATAACATTAACAAAGATGGGACATCACTGATGGGTGGATAAATACTTTTTCCCAAACAGCTGACATGTTTAATAATTTTCTTTGAATCCATTAATACCTATAATAGAAGAGTATTAGAAACATCTTTAAAAAGTGAGTTGAAAAATACCTTTGTATTTCTTAGTTTTTTCAATTAAATTTAATGTTACTATCATATAATAAAATGGCACACTGCTATGTATAGAACTATCAGGTGCCTCTTATTTTTCACGGAGCAAACAACTCTCAGTGACCCCTAACTTGAGTCATTCGGTAGCTCCATACATGCCAAGAAAAGCCAGTGATGCCTCCCTTCATAGAAACAGTAACAGCACCAAGGAACCCAGCAGAGTTGTTGGTAAAATAAACACTGTGTTCTATCTCGTTAAAATTCATATTTAAAAATAACACATTTTTTAGTTGTCTCTAACAAGTAATAATCTTAGATGCCTATTTAAAAATTGAGTTCTTCTACATAAAGGAAATTTAAGCCCTTTTAATATCCTATTATTTTCATAACTTTCTGTATAGTACAGAATAATATTTGGTATAGTCACAGAAATAGTACAAATGATTACTAAAAAACTTGTATATTGAAGCTTCAAGGATTAAAATCTTCTACAGTTCAAAATACGCATTTGAATCTGATTCTTCTTTGAACAGGAACTATATTGTAACTTTCAATACTCACCCTGCCCCCTGCTCTTTGCCAAACAGTTAATTTAGGGAAATAACTTAGATTCATTGAAAATAAAATTCTTAAAAAAAAACCCCTCACTGGGAAATAGTGAACTAGCTGAAGAAAGAAACCCTTTACATATGCAGGAATAAACGATATGTAAAAGCCTGAATGATTGCCCGTCTTCCAGAAGCTCATCACTTAGTCTTCTTCAAATGAACCTTTTAAGTATCTGTAGTCTTGCATCATCAATCTTCCAATTTTTCCTATAATTCCAATTCTTCCATTTCATAGATAAGAGCATTTAATTCACACGAATTCAAACCGGCCATGAGACCTCTTTAAGGCTTTACGTTTCTAATCCTGTTCTTGCAACTTGTCTAACAATTTTGACATGCAGGAGGATAGAAAGTATTTTTGCCTACTGATAAGACTGCCTTTGATTTCATAGATTACATGGTAGCCTGTTTATAAAATAAACAAAGATAACCCAGAGCACCTATGTTCAGGAAAAATTCTGTTGATGGGGAGGGAAAGAAAACAAATAACTAAGAAAAAGTGAGTGGATATAAGGTCCCTGGGGCATCAATTACTTAAATGACTTATACTCATAGTGTTTTAGTTCTCAAATGTTTTCAAGATTTGAAGAATCCGGAATGGTTACAGTTAGTCTTACGTCTGGGTTTCATTAATCAAACCTGTAACCAAATACCCATTTGACTTCATTTGGGCTTTAACGGTTGAGTGGTGTTTATAACCAAGTTTACTAGGCATGGAGGCCTATGGGGATGTGGGAGGGGGCTTACTTCACAAACTCTGGATTAGAGTCTAACAAAAAAGACCCAGGAGGCCAGTTTTATAAAAGTCAACATTATCTTTTTCTGTTGGTAGTACCGAGCTAATGGCTTTTCAAATTTGAAGCTCAGGAGTTACTCCCTGGAGTTTCTGTGGGAATCATTGTCCCTTAGGTACTCCAAAAAATGCCCACTGGTGGGACATTACATACTTAGAGACAGGCAACACTGATGTGAAATAACGTTTCAGCTAGACGAGTCGGGGGCTATATTGTAACTTTCTGGGTCAGGTGCTGTGCCGGTGCCTCCTGTGTTATTAAATCATTCGAGTTCTCACAATAACCCTATGGTGTAGATATTACTATTGAGCTTCATTTTATAGATGAGGAAATGGAGCCTGAGAAAGGTTACAGATCGCGTCCAAGGCCACAAGACTAAACTAAAAAAACGTGGTGGTTCTGGCACTCAAAAATAGTATCTTCTTCATTCCTTCCTCACATAGAAGTTAAAGAAGATAATATATGTGAGCAGCTAATATCCTAAGTATGATTCCTCAAATGAGTGGTGTTATATACACCACGTCCAGAAGCTGAGGTCGTTCCTACCCCTCAGGGTCTTCGCAGGGCTCTCAGCTCCATAGGAATGTGTCAGTCTTATCTGCTGGTAACTTGTACCCTTTCTGAAGGGGGAGGAAGCTCAAGGGTGGGTCACCAAGGGTTCAAGAGGTTTGCTGCAGGGAGCTGCAAGCACCCTGATAAAAGCATAGCAGGCAGGCATCTGGGCTTCTGTATTCAAAATGAAAACAGGAGAAGTACAAGAGAAGCATGAGAAAAGTAAAAATAAGTTTCCAAGACCTGGCAAAGAAAAACGTGTTCCAATTCTTTAAGATGTTTTCTTGGAATTAGTGCAATTGCTTTAAAAAACTACTTGTTTCCCTTTTAATAGAAGAGAAATAGTAACAAAGTTAAAACCTACTATATGGCAGGCTGCTTTACACAGCTTAGGCATTTCAAGGGCTGTTTTACAACAAAGTGCAGACCAAAGATGATAGTGTGGATATCTTTTTATCGTTATACGATTATCACCTTATTTATGCAATTCTTTGGTGTGTTTACAGGAGTCCGTGGGAACTCCAAAGGAAAACAGCAATATGGAATATTTTTCAGAAGCTACGGAGACACAAAGAACATTTCACACGAGCTATTCTAACAGTAGGTCACAGTTTGTATTATTGTCTGCACATGCTTCAAGACAAGCAAGTCACTCTTCCGGTATTAATACTGAATGTGACTTGGCTTTATCTTCGGGGTTGGATTATACAGCAAATTTAGCAAGACTGGGACAAAAGCCAATCTCTCCAAGGAAACGAATAAATAAACCTCTTACCAGTGTGCATATAAAAATGCCGGTTAGCAAATACAATGCAAAAACCCGAGTAGTTCATTAATTATCTTTAGTCATTACCATATTTCATATTTAAGAGAGTATCATCATCATTCTCAAGAAAGCAGTACATCTACATCTACAAGTCTTCTGCCTGAAGTAGACTATATTAACAGATCAGCTCCTATCAAATTTTTGACCAAAGGAGCCGTAAGATCTGCAAATGTTATACAAATGTTTATAATAAATCTTTAAGTAGACACTAGCATGCACACAGGGGCACTTGTAACATCTGTCGTGTCTGTGTGTTGGGGTAAAGGTGGTGGCAGGAAAGGAAAACCATGTAGGAATTACTTTATTTAAAGTCAATTGAAAGAAAAGTTTTATTTAAAGCAAAAAATATTAACTTAAATATTTAACATTTTATTAAAGCAAAAGTTCGACTGAGTTTCTGTAATGATATTACCTCTATATTTAAAGCCGAGTGCTCAAAATATTTCAACAAGGCAGAATGTCAAAACCACATTATAGCTGCATTGTTTGCTGGTCCCTGAATTCCATGGGCTGAAAAAGTACCTGGATAAGGCTAGCAGCAAATGAGATGAATATGAAATAATCAGTAAGACAAGTATCTCCCACTATTCTGCGGACAGCTCAGAACTTGCAGTGCATTTCAAAGGAAGATAGATGCACTACACTGTAGATGGCTACCGCTGTTTCTCCAACATTTGTTTAGGCCTCTCAAAAGGACAGTCATTTTCCACGAAAAGTCTATTTATATAAACATGTGGACGAGAGCCCCTGGTTTGTTTTCCATTACAAACAAGTTGATGGCTGTTACTGGCACTTTGACATCCATTACCACATTTACTCTCACATGTAACCTATGACATACTTTTCTACGCATGAGAGAAAACTGAAGCCCAATCAGAACATGCTGCACGGTCCAAACTCATGTCAAGGTCTAGTTGTGTTTAGGCTTTTCACAAAAGATCTAGGAGCACAGATTTTTCTCTTTAAAGGGTGGTAACTTCTCAAATGGTCCATAAAGCCAGTGGAAATCATGAAGTACAGAGGATGCCCTTCTCCTCAGAGTAGCGAAATGAAATTTCAAATTGATATATATATATGTATATATATATACATATATATATTCAAGGATTTAATCATGACCCTTGGGCTGCAATGCTGCAGTGATATTTTTATGACCCAGGAATTCCTAAGCTGTTGTTGCTGTTTAGGGGGCCCACTCACTCACTAAGTGGCTTATAATGTATGAAATGGATAATGCGATGCAATGCGTTCATATTTCCTAGGATACATTGCATGAGCGGCCTTATTTCTGTGCATTATCACCTATGATGAACTGAGAAGAAATTAGTTCTGCTGCACAGCTAAGCATTGAAACATTTAAAAAATGTCTACAGTAGTTTATATTCCAGACACTGACTTCTTCCCTCCTAGACTGCACTAGTTTTTCATTTTTTCATTCCAGAGGATATTTTTTTTTTTCATTCCAGAGGACATAGCTATGATATTACACACTATGGGGAATTGGAATTAAGTTTCTTTCAGAAAATGTGCACAAACCCTGGACATTTTAAAGCAGTCATTTATATTTGGAATTCAAAAGTGAACTGCTTCTGGGGTTGATAGGGTATTTTTTTTCTTTCTTAAATTACGAGAACTAGTCCATTCCATACACCATTCTAAACATTCCACTATCTTGCCTTAAAACCACTGCTTAAGTTGTGCTTCAAAAAAACCATTGTATTACATAAGAAAGGCAAAAAATAGTACTTTCACAGAACTACCACTGTTTTCTTTGCCTACAAAGGGGAAATACATACTGGAAGTTATGATGTTTTTCCAAGTTAAAATAAATACTGAAGTTAAAAAAAATTAATTTCAATTTTATAATCAAATCAGCACATAAATTTTGTCTGGGTATGATTTTTTCCTCCAGAATCCAACTTTTATGCTATTAAGTTTTGAGAAAAATTACAAAGGATGAAAAATTTAAAATGAATAAAATGTCATGAAGAGTGTGAGAGGATATATCAGTGTCCCATTCCTGTCTGCTACGTGCTTTATTACTTCCACTGCACTAAAACCTAGCCTTACGATCCACCAGCTAAAGGAACAAGGACGTCTGACAGTTTTATTCACATTTCATATCCACACTCATTTACTGTCCGTCCACTGTATGGTAAAGGCTGTGTTGAGTTATTTTACAGCCTTATTTAATCTTATTGTTACTATGTTGTACCTGGTAAAGCTAAACAGGTTCAGAGAAGCTTTCTTGAAATTTAAGCGATGGTCTTCCTGACTCTAATATGCCATAATCCTCCCACCCTCATTTATTTGTCTGAATGTGTTATTTCCATTAAATATAACAGCAGCTTCCATTCTGTTAGCCCCTGATTGGGGATGTGCAGTCAATTACACTGCCTTTTTAAAAACCCTGTTCCAAGTTTCAGAACCATCTGAGGTTAGGTGTTTCAGCAATCATATGGTATCGAATGTAGTGGTATTACGTGAGTACCTCCTAAGGAAGTGCTATTTTCATGGTAATACTAAATAACAGGATTTAACTTATTTTAATTAAAAGACCTATGATTTATAATGAAGAAATCATCATATCCTAATCAAAGAACGGACATAATTAGTTAGAACAAGAGCAAAAACCATCTCAATAACAAGCACTCTGTTCTTAAAAAAAAAAAAAGGAAAGAAAAAACACTATAAACATTTCCATTTACCTGCATAATGCCTCAATGGCATCTCTGTCCAAAAAATCATGCTCCCTCTTGACCAAAGAAATATCAATGGGGAACAGGAGATCTGAAAAGACAAACACATAGAAAAACACAAATACATTTATTGAGCACTATAGGTTCTAGCCAAATTAGCCTAGTTTAGCAAAGGGGGGAAAATACTCCAAAATAATTTTGAATGCCTACTGTATGCAGGACATCTCACTGCCTACCCAGTGCTATGGGAGAATAAAGCAGCTTAAGAGAACTCTGTATGTGCCCTAATGGAGCTTAGGATCTCAAGTGGTCTGGAGACTAAGGCATCGCCTCATGTCAAAGTAAGTGGTTCAAAACACTCTTCCAACTTTAAACAAATCAGCAGGCAATAGACCCCCGCTATAAATTACAATTTAAGCCAAAAGGAATCCAGAAGGATACTCCCTTTTAATGTGGCTTTTCCCCCCACCTTTTTCTCATATGTGTCTTCATTCATATATGTCAGGGAAGAGGTCAAGGAAAACTGGGCCAAGAAATAGAGAACAATGACAAGTGGTGGTAAAAGGAATCTAACCATTCGCAGGACAACAAAAGCTAAATAGAATTCAGGATATGCTATTTTTTTATACAAATATTAGCACTTCCATGTGGCTTTTCAGGAGTTTATATAACTCTCCCTAAAACAAAAGGCCATCTATAAAACAGACTGTTATAAAGAGTTTCAAATCCCTTAATCTGTATTGTTCAATACTCTTCGAATACTGAAGAGTTCTATGAGAAATGAAGAGCAAAACAAGGTAAAGAGTCAACTCAATGTAAGAATTCCCTACTCTATCCTTGTTGAGAAGTATATTGAAGGAGTTAGGGAGAAGACCAGCAGCACCCCCAAGAAATTTACAACTGCTCTGGAATTACCAAGAGATAAAAGCACGTTATCCCTCTTTAGAGGTCCAGCTATTAGGGTAAATGGGCCTTCCTATCTATTACTGAATGCTTCTATAATATCATGCGCAAGAGTCTTGCGCAACTTCGTGGGTCAGGAATGGACAAGATAAGTCAGTAGAGCAGAAAACCAAGATTACTTATAATCTAAAAAAAGAAAGAAAAAATCCCTTTGGCCTCCAAAATGGCTAATGCTGCATACTGGACTGGACCTGGCTGTTAGTAAATGTAATTAATAATGTTCTAGTTTCGGGGTTGACTAGGGAATGGATGATTGCTTCTGAATTTTTTACGGTTTCTAACTTATCATACTGTTTTTACAGGATGGTATGGAGCCCTTTATTCTAGTAATTTATTTTCTAGGGAAAACGCTTAATAATACTTTTTTTCTTTTTACAATATTGAAAACTAACATGCGTGTTATAGTTAAATCTTTTTTCTGAAGGCTAGAGTTTTAGATTACTGACACTGTTTCCTGAATGATAGCACAAGCAGACCAATGAAGTGGCTACAGCCCAGAAATTTATGAAGAAATATATGAAATTTAGTATTGCAGGATTATATCTCTTCATTAAATTATATACAAAGTTCTTAGGAAAATGCTTAGTGGCACCATTATAATGGAAATAAAAGAGGGGGCTATTAGTGAGTGTAAACTCTTAGTAAATACAATTAAGACTGACCATAAAGCTGTATGTACAAAGGTTATTGTATTATATTTCGTTTTAAAAAGACACCAAAAACTCTAAGTATTAAATATTAGAGGTGATACTAAAGAATGTATTTGTAATACTTCCAGAGTATAACATTAGATATATAAATAGAAACTACAAAGATCACAAGCCTGTTGAGTGTATATGAGACAGCAACTATGTTATTTTAGCAATTCTTAACTTAGTGTACCCAACGCTGTATTTTAGATGACTTTCCTGATTTGAATTAACTTTAAAATTCTATTTTTAAATTCTAGGGTAGATAAAGACTAAATGCAAGAGAAAAATGAAGTAATTAAATAGATAATTTTTCTCTTACTTGCCTAGACTCTTTTTTGCAAGGACTGGCTTTTAAAAGATGACGGTTTATTGACATGCAGAAGAGATCTCAGAATGCTTCAGGTTAGGATTTCAATTTCCAGTTTGAGTTTAAAGGCAGGAAGTAAAAATTGCCAGGGACCAAAATAAAGCTAAACCAGAAGACAAGGGATGTGCAGTGTGTTCTATGCACCCTGCACATAGTGGCAGGATTAAGGGAGAAATTATAGCCCAGGACAATATACCTCAAAAGCAGGCTCATGCTTCAAAAGACCTGCACATGTGAGGGACCCTGAAATGTGATGTGTGAATGAATATGCAGTCTGCATTTCAGGATTTGGGAAGACATAAGACAGAGACTGGAACTGGGTCTTAGCAAACATACACATCACAAGAAAAGTGCCGCTTGGCAGCAAATCAACACCAAAAATGGACATAATTGAAGGAAATTTAGTTTCTAAACAGGAGAACAAAAGGAACAAAAAGAAAGCCATGGTACTGCACCGCAAATGCAGTTATCTTTCCCAATCTCCAGTAGAGCTGTGAACTGAAAATCTAATAGAATGTTGGTTTCCCTCCCCTCAAAGTCCTACTGAAGGACAGAGATACTCGAAATATTCACAGGTCAAAAATTCTCTCTGAAGGAAAGAAAAGCAACATCATCCATCTTAATAAGCATGAGGTTAACCAAATATCTTTAAAAAAAAAAAAAAAGGAACTGGAGATATTCTCTGAAATGACAAACAGTAAAATATTTTACACAGTCTAATAATAAAATAATTCTGAATCCATCTTCATCGGAAAATCATATATTCAATCAGGGCTATGATAAGAAAGACCAGATATTGTAAATTAGGTAGTGAATGAATTTAGCTGAGTGAGCTAGGGAATAAAAATGACCCCTATGGTCTCTGCTCCATTAGCGTCTAGGGAGTATCTCCCCACCCAACTCCATATTCCTCTTCAAGGCAACCTACTGGTCACATCTAGCACTTCCACACACACACACCATGTCCATTCTTAACATGGACTCATGGAATTTTTCTCATGTGTTAAAGAACGTTGGTACTGACCCCTGGCTCCAACTGAGAGCCTACCACCATTGTTACTATCCAAGAAGGAGAGAAGAGCTAAAGACACATTTAAAAACCACTAGTTATTTAAGAAGAGTTGAACATCCCTGGTGCAAAATTCAAGTGACATCATTTCAACTGAATCTTTTAGAGATTTTGTCACATGGTGAGTATCTCATAGCATCTTAACTGATGAAAAGATGTATTTTTGAAAAGGGTAAATCAACGCTTTTTAAGATTTTTGGCAATCTCTTAAAGGACTTCTTTGAGGTTTGAACTGTTTTGTTTTTATAAAATATGTAGTAGTATCTACCGCAGTACCGGGCATCCTCATTGGTCTGGAATTAATACTGGCTGGTGGGTTAGTTAAATGGATGGATGAATGGATGGATGAATGAGAGACACCTAATGTCATCATCTCAGTAGTTAAGGAAACGAAGAATGCTCAAGCTGGAAGAAGCTATGGATATCATTTAATTTACTCTCAATTTAGGAATTGCTTCACATTCACCCAACCTTTGCTTGAAAATTACTCATAAAATGGAGTTCACTAGTTTACAACTGTAATTCTTTTTAAATGATTTCATACAGATTATAATAACACTTCCATTTAAATGGATAGCTTAGTCATCTCTCTGTGCAAGGCACACTCTACCCATGCTGGGCTGCCAGGGGCTCAGAGAATGAGGGAGACTGCAGGAGCTGCTCACCCTCGGCCTCAGCACCTGAGTGATCTCCAGGGCACTGATGAGAAAACGAAGTAGTAAAAATTCTGCCTAGATCTTGATTTTTAAAAAGAGGTCCATTTTTTCTTAATTAAAAAAACCCCTGAAAGCCATAGAAGCCTATAGAAGAAATACTTTTCATCAAATGACAATCTAAAGAAAAATGAAAAGCCTAATTACAAACTAGGAAAATCTATCTGCAACACATGACCAACAGAAGCTTAGTGTTTAGAATAAAGAGCTCTTAGGATTCATTAAGAAGAGGACTATCAACTCTGGAGAAAAATGGGCAACATATTTTACAGAAGAGAAAACACATGGCCCGATGATATGAAGAAGCATGCGCTATATTATTAATGATTAGGGAAAAAGAAGTCGAACTCTGTAAGGTATCATTTTATAGCTACTTGACTGAAAAAAATTAAAGTCTGACAATGTCAAGTGTTGAGAGCACTGGATAGACAGGATCTTTATATACTATTGGTAGGAGTGAAAATTGGCGTAAGCACATTTGAAAAACGTGCGTTATAACATCGGACATACATATTCTTATTATCAGCAATTCTACTCCTAGGTGTACATGCATGAGAAGTTATTGCACATGTACCACAAGAGTCTAAGAATGAACAAGAATGTTCTTAACAGTACAGTTTATAAAAGCAAAACAAACAAAAAATGCCCACCAGAGCGTATATACTTTATGAATAAACTGTGGTATCCACACAATGGAGTATTATGCAGCAGTCAAAGCAAATGAACTACGAGGACACAGAGTATGGAAGAATCTTAGCAAGTGAAAATATTAAATCCTCCAGGATTACATAGAGCACAATACCCATTTTATAAAGGAAAAACAAGTTTATAAAATATATTTTAGGAAAATGCAATGATAATGATAAAGATAAGATGATGACTTTGGGTAGTAGAAGGGTGACAGAGGGACCGAATGGGAGAACACGTGGTATGTTATTATCGAGATCTTAGTTTTAGTTTTTGGTGGTGGGGATCTTAGGTGCGTGCTACCTTGTTTTTTTTTAAATCACTGAAATATGTAAATAAATAATAAAATACCTGAAAATAAATAATAAATCAATAATAATCATGAACCAAGGATATGATTATGTTAATTAAAAATAAATGGCAGTCTGGCTCACCTTCATAAAGCTGTGCGTACTGGGGGAAACCTGTTGCTCGAAGCCAATCACAAGCTTCTTTGGCTTCAATTTCTAGAACAGAACAGAAGAAAGATAAAAGTATTAGGTCATGTGTACCTCAGCATGCTTCTTCCTTAATAAACTTTGATTTTGTTATACAACTGTGATGTTTGTTGAAAATGGATATGCCAAAAATATCCATTTAATTGAATGATTTAATATTTTGTGCATATTTTTAGGCTTTTAAAAATGTATATAATTTTCCATCTTTCCTTTAATAATTAATTTTAAGGCTGGATGGCGTAACCTGATTTACTTTTCATAACAAAAGGCCACCAGGTACATCTTGACACCTTGGAAGAGAACTAAGCTGACCAAAGGAAGAGAACTACTGCCCAATGGGATGCCAGGAAAGGCCCTGGTCGTGACCCTGTGCCTCTAGGTGCATCCTACATTAGGGAGGCCCAGGCTGTCAGGTGACCCAGAGGGCATTAAGTCAATAAATCCCATGATCTTGGCAGGCTGAAATGCCTAATAAAGCTTCTATTTTCCTGTGATTAACATCTTGTAGATAGCATTAATAAACAGAAAGGCCAAGAGCAACTGACACACTATGTTCAAACTCACTCAAGCACATATTTACAATCCTGTTAAAGCTGACTCACAGAGGCCATCTGGGGCACATTCATGAGTCTGTCTGCACAAAGAATATTCTTTCAATTCTTTTTCCCACCTTCCTCAGGCCATGAGAGTACTTAGGTATCTAAGGCTGTTCTTGAGTTTATAAATGTCTCAACATTGCTTAATTTGTCCCAGATTCAAGGCTTCTGGAGCATCTCTGAGTCAGATGGGAGGCAGACAGCCCATTTTACAAGAAGATACATATCTTACTTTTGTCTAGTAACTTTACGGTTTCAAAGCATTTTTTTGCCTGTTATTTCATGAGTTCTTTGACCTTAAAGAAAGGTAATTATGAACACTCACACCCATTAATGCAGGTAGAAATGTCTTTTTTTTGAGCGGGCCAAAGAGAAAAATAACCTGCTATGTTCTGATGAGTCAATAACAAAACTAAAAACAATTATGGCTGTAGAGTGGAAATAAAGACATGGCAAAGTTTACTTCCATGAATCTTTTCAGGATATAATAAAAGCCAGGACTGAATTGGGAGTGAAAGATAAAGTGACCTAAATGTTTAAGAACCTCAATGTCTGTACTGAATAAAAAAAAATATGTAGAATTGTACAATGTGAATTATCTGCGCTTAAATTTTTTCATGTACCTATATCCATACTTTGTCTCAAAAGGAAATTAAGGATGTTTGAATAAAATCAAAGAATAGATATTTTCTAGAAGACTACATTGCTAGAAACATATATAAAACTCAATGTTTTGTTTTAAAGAATGAGGAAACTGTCTCTGTGGCCCCTGTTCATAGATATATATGGAAAGTAAAAAAAGCTAAGTGTTTGTGTTTTAAAAATATTTTCAATAAGTCATTTCTTTTGACTATTTAGAGGTTATTTCTGTTAAACAGATTGTCAGACACTTAACAATAGATTGTTTAAAAAGTAAATGTCCTGCCCTCTTAATGTTTTACTTGACAAGTGGTGAATAACAAGAAATTCTCAATGTCCACCCTTCTTTGATTATGTTCACACATAACACCAGGTCAGCACACACACACACACAAAAGCCTTAATTAGACAGAATTCGTCAGCCAATATTGCCACCTATTTGAGCGTGTTCCCGATTTTTTTATTAAAATGGCTTTATGCCAAGGGGCACGAAAGATATAAGGTATTATTTATCTAAAAAGTTTGACATTTATTTATGTAGTAATTTACAAATTACAAAGTGTTGTCACATATATTATTTATTTAAGGTCCTGCAGTGATTTCAGGAACTCAGCTTATGTCTTGTCACTCTCTTATTCATTTTCCACCACTAAGAAAATGAAATGCCCCCCAAATGACCAGAAATTGATCTAAAAAATTGTGTCATTCTTCTTAGGGCCACTTGGATAGAAAAAAAATGATGTGAAAAGGTAAGGATTGCTTCTCTAGCAGACAATTTAATTGGCTAAAAAGCAATACCTTCAAGGTACCTTTATCCTTCCTTTCCTTCTACTAAAATAGATGAGAATCTACCTTTATTTTAGATCTAAAACTGAGAGGAATAGACACCCCTCTGATCTAAGCCACTACTTTCACTCTCATCTCCTAACTGAAACTCCAGGTCTCTAATTCCTTCCTCTCTCAGAGAATCTATCTGACCCTGGCTCATCAAACTTCCTGTTACAGTTTTGATCTCTCTCCCTCATAAACTTCACTAGGGCTCTAACTATTGCTTGGAAAATCAAGTCTAAACCCCTCGCATGGTTTTCAAAGCTCTCCATGTGGCATCCAACCGAATTTTTTAGCTCCCTGTACCTCCTCTGTATCTCAGCCTAAGTAAACTTGGTGCTCATCTCTCCACATATCACGGTGACTTCCCTGTCTGAAATGCTCTCCTATCTTCTCTCAATGTCATATTTCACGCATCCTTCAAAGCCTAGCACAAATGCTGCCTCCTCTGGGCAGTCTTTCCAGATGCCTCCCCACAATTTTATCAATGGCTAACTTTTATTGAGTGCTTATTATTATGTAAAGGAGCTAAGTACTTAACACATATTGATTCATTTACTCTCGTATTGATCCTAACACATGGATTACGTACGTATGTTTCACTACTTTAGTCTCTTGGGCATTCTTGATTTTTGGAGACCTAAAACTGGCAATCAGCGTATGACCTCTTCAGGGTATGTGAATGGTGGTGTGAAAACTCTGAGGACAATTCTTAAATTATTTTTAAATTTATTATTTTTCAATATGACAACTTTTTAAAAACATTCTCCACCGGCAGAAAATGCCATCAGAAACTAAAACTACAATGGAAATACAATGATACTTTTATACTTGCATTTTCTCTAAGCAAATAACAGACAAATGTATTGAGGAGGAAACAGGAAATTTTTATTGGAAACAGCTTTAGTGGTTAGTGGTATTAAGTGAATGAGGTCCCGGAGACCCTTTCATGTGTGGCTGGGAACTATTGGGCCATATTTGCACATTTCCTGGCATAATGAGATGACCCTATGTTGCTCTTACCCCTCAAGGGTAAGTGAGACAGAAATTCCCCAACCCCGTCATCACTCTGCTGAAGTCATCACTCTGCTGAATTCGCTGCTCTTAGCCCGTGGAGCAACAGTAATTGGGTGGAAGCAGGATGTGACTGCTTCCACCTTCTGTTTGCTCTGTCTTCACAGTGGGTATTCTCAGGCTCCCCGCCTTTTTTAACATGCTGCCATAATCAGCACTCAAGGCAAATGCTACCTGGAATTTATCCCTTAAATCTAACAGTAGCTGACTCAAATCTAAGGAATTGAAGGACTAATTCAGATGAAGAACTATGACGTGAATTCCCTTTCTCTCTGCAATTAATAAAAGTCAATGAAACGCACACAACTGCCAAAGACTGATTATTAGGAGTTACCTATGAAAAAAAAATTCTAGCTGGGACAAGTCAGATAGCAGTATGTACATCTTAATATTCATTAAATCCTGATTTTTTTAAAATCACAACAAAGGTTTTGACTGGCAACTAGTAGCATTCTCATGTGTCTTAAAAAATTCTAACATCTGCTGTGCATATTCTGAAATAAACCAGTTATAAGCTTCTGAAGGGTCTGTGATATTAATTCGTTTTCTGGACCACTTGGCCTAACAGTAGCTGACTCAAATTCACCTTCAGGTATATTCTAGTATAGTCATACATTTAAGTGTTACCAATTATCCTTCGTTTTCCCCTTTGCTCAATATTTATTTACTGAACATCTACTAAATGTGCTGCCAGCTATGATCAGGGACAATCATACGGGTTCCGGACATGACGCAGGAAGCCACATGGAAAGGTAATTCACAACTGAGTACATAGTATCTGATGATCTCCTTAGGATGAATTGGTTTCCTCAGGGCTATTCTAAGGTCCATGTGTTTATTTAAGTCCCAAGTGACCCTGTACAGGGAGCCTCAATGAGTCCCTACTTCACAGGAAAAAGCAAAGTCCTAAAAACGGCAGTGTGGGGAACATATTACTTGCTCGATAAGTAAATACTACATAAATAAATATGCACAATACTATTTTTGTTCTAGTGAAGCAGTCTTCATTTTTCTGGTCAGGGTCACAATAAGAAATACACTTTACATTGTAACCTGGTACATGTATTGTGTGTATGTGCGTGTGTGCAAATTAATTATACATGTGCATGTATAAGCTTATATAAACTGAAACAACTTTCACCAGGTAACATAGGAAGTGATGCAGCCTTATATTTTTTTACTTTATTTTCAAATTTCTATTTGTTACCTATCAAAGCAACCAATTGAAATGCATTATTCCACTCTTAACCTTTTCTTAGAGAGGAAGAAAGAGGGAGGGAGGCAGGACAGGAAAGAAAAGGAAGAGAATGTGATGTGCCACAGGAAAGACATATATAAATGCAGAGGTGGGAGGGGGCTGCTTGAGCACATGTTTATGCTCCACCTTTATTTAAGGAGGGGTTATGATCTCCAATGGAAGATTAGATGGCAGGAGAGCAGATTCGAAGTAAAGGAGATAGAGTAAGGTAAGTGGAGAGATGGGGGAAGCACAGGTGTTTGTGAATGAATAAGCAGTCAGTATTCACTGTAAAGGGAGGGGAAGCATGAAATGGAAAGTAGGTTATCCCATAGAGCATATATAAGCAAATCCTTTGCCTGGTTACCAGATGAGCAACCAGCATTATTTCCTCAGATATAAAATAGCTCTTTCCATCTGAGTATCCCAAACTCCTAATAATCCATCCCAGAAAAGGGGCAAAGTATTACCTGTAACATGTCAGGAAAACTGGTCCAGGAAAGAATCCATTGTTCAGTTAAGTAGCCTTAAGAAAATAATCTCCCTGGACCTGATTTCTCATCTGTAGAACCTGGGATTGCTGTATACTCTGCAAATCCCTGCGATTTCCTTCATGGCCAGTTCCCCTTTTCACTAAGATAACTTTTAGAATAGGTTCCATGCCTACTGTTAGTTTTCCAGATTTATCATCACAAGGAGACATTCTCCTTCCCTCCAAAAACTGGATCAATAGTTAACTGTTTTGAGTCCCGATTTTGTAAATTTACTGGTTTATTGCTGAAATATCGAATCTGCTTTCTAACAGATAAATTTCTTGATTTGTCTCATGAAGCCTCAGTTCATATTATAGAGAACTGAAAACCCTAAATGTTTTAGCTTATGTGTGAGTCTATAGCCCTCAAACTAAAACCAATCCGCACAGGAGGAAAATACCAGCCTATAGAAAAGCTTTACTTTGCTTAGTGATCTTTTATGTTTGCATTTCAGTGATAGCAGCACCCTGGCTTCTGCAGAATCAGTGACTTGGATGCCAAAATGCATTTTGGAGCTTTTCATCTTTTCTCTTTACAAATGAGCGAGCTGGTTCAGTATTTAGATAATTGGCTTAAGGATCCAGAGCTCGCGGCTCTTCTTCTCAGGTTGGAGCGCTCTCCGTACCCTTACGCGGTGCCCGCGAAGAGTACTCTCACTTTTAGATCCCTGGACTATTTTTCAGTATGTGTAAGAACTGGAAGTTTGAAGGGAGTTTTCTTTTTTATCTCCTGCTTGAAGTTTGGAGGCAGATATGTTGCTTTCTAGTAAAGAACATTCCTAGAAATATATAAAGGGGGGAAAAGGACCCATTTTCCCCAATGATGTGATGACAACTTAATAAATGGTTTTGTCCTGAAAGAAGGAAATCTTGGGAGGCATGTCCTGCAAGCCTATACCTGGGATTACACACAGAAAGTGAAACTCCAGCAATGCAGAAATTAAATCAATGGAATTTCGCTTTGGGGATCAGTTAGTTCAAGAGTTTGCAAACTACTGTTTTTAACACACACACCAAAAAAAGGCAAATAGTTCACATCAAAAACTATGTGCTCTTCCCTCGCAAAGGTAAACCACAGCTCTGCATTAATTTGAGCCTGTGTGTAATATGGTTCTATCAGGCACTCCAGAATTGAGCTGATCCAATTACCTCCAGGAACAGAAAATATCTCCTAACTAATCAATAATTCACGCTTACTACCCAGCACAAAGAAGTCCAACTGAAATGAAAATAAACTCTTAAGGAAATGGATACAGCATCATCTTGTCTTTCTATTTCATTTCAATCAAGAGCAGGATAAAAAAAAAAGACTTCTGGTTTACACACACACTCATACACCACACACATACACACACAGTTTTAGTATTCTATATCTAATATTTATGCATTTCAAACCTCGCATTGCTAAGAAAAATGATTTGATGTAGCTCTTAAAATACCATCCCCTTTAAAGGTGATCATTGCGTAGATTAAGAGGACAATTTCAAGAAAGAGAACAATCTAAAGAACATAATTTTAAGGGCCTTTTTATTCTGAGCCTCATTGTTTCTGTAATTGAAACAGATGCTTTAAGATTATATAATCCACTTCCTTTTAAATGTATTAGTCAAGCCGAAATACCAGGTTCAAACCTAAAATATACCCTTCTCCACCCATCTCCATCAGTAAAGGTTAGCAGGCACACCAGGTCTCTCTTTTACATATGTTAGCAAAGCTCACTCTACTAAGGCCCCCAGCCACCCATCCCCAGTCTTCGGTTTTTGCCCTAAATTCTACAGTGCTATAACGTAGGAAATATAAAATACTATGCAAACTGCAGTGCGCCAAAATCTTAAAATTAGAAATAAAATAAATGGCCAGAAATTCTAAAGAAACTGTTCACCCACATTTAAATCCATTCTGACAAAGAGAAAAAAGAAAATCAAGAATTAAATGAAAAATCAAGTCGCCTTATAGAAGACCAGTGAAAATAAAACACATGGCACATATTGGTTGATATAAGCCATCTCTAGCTATTCTTATGTCTAACCTCAAACAGGAAACACTATTCAATTAGACTTTCTCAGTTCTGTGCCAAAAAGTATAAGAAAAAATAAGGATTACTGTTGTTTAGGTGAGCTAAAGAATTATTTTCATCAAAATTGCTTGTCGTACCCGGCCCCCGCCCGCTGCCCAACACATACCATCTAATGGTGAAAATTTGATTCAGGTACATTTATCTAGTTTAAGAACATTTCTGATTTTATAACTGATGCATTTGTGTTACAAAAACATTTAAGATCCTCATTTTGTTGCTATCATCATTTTGTTTACACATGCAGGCAGGAAGGGGTCTGAAGTTCCATTCAACTCACATATGACCTTGGACTGGTCACTGCACTTCCCCGCATCTCAGCTGGGAAGAGGCAATGTTTTTCCAGGCTGCCGTTACAAGGTTCTGGAATTTCCCGTGAAATGACTTCTATAAAGGCATAAGGACTATGCAAGATCCCTTTTCTGTGCTCTACAGTTTGAAAAGGAGAATTGTGTGGAGACTGTCTTTATGATTTTACGATTTCAGAATTTCAGCATCTTCTTTCTACTTTGTCACCTCAATGTGACAAAAGGCACAATATGGCTGTAGCGCAGCCCAGTGCATGGGCACCCGCCTTTTCACCTCCAAGGTCTCTTCCTCTACGATTTCCTAAGTGCTGCTGCAGCCTGAGAAATGTTACAACCTCGGGGTGTGGAAAACTTTTGTCCCACAGACATCCTCTAGAGACTCCTGCGAGGAGAAGGAAGGCGCCTTTCTGACAAGTCAGGAAGCAGCCTCCAGTCCTCTCCGCAGGACACTCAAAGGCGGGGCAGGGACGAGAACAAAATGTGGATGGGAGGTGTCAAAGGCATCTCAGGACTCCCGTTCACTGATCTCGGCTCTCAGTTAGCTTCTGATTTTTTTCTTGGGGATGGGAGGAGGGAAGACATGAAAAGGCCACCAAGGGCAAGTATGAATGATACTTTCCATGATGAAACTCTGTCTAGCAGCAATAAGAAAAACAAGAATGAATGATTAAGGGGAATTGATTCCTCTATGTTTTGGCTTGACGTTAGTAAGGTATATTTTACCTTTTGGTGACCAAAAACATTATTTCCAAATAGGCACGCATTTTCAAGATGCCATTCAAATGTTTTCAGTGACATCTGGAGAAAATTTCCCCTTACACATATTATTTTAAAATACTTTCAGTGAAGAAAGTATTATTCAGCACTGTCAACAGAGGCTAGAAAATGGTATCATAGACCCCTTGTCTACATGTTAAAGACAGAGACTCAAGTCTCCATTCACTATGCCCCCAGATTAGTGACACAAAAGCCACTACTTTTTCAATCCTGGACCATAACATTACAGCTCCCTACCTATGAGCACAAGTCCCCTAGGAAACTGCAAAGTTACTACAAGGCTCTATACGATGCCAAAAGCCACGTATCATTTCCTAGATGGAATCAACTCTTGATAAATACATCTCTATGTGTTGAACTCTATGGCCACACATACCTGGCTGAAATTCTAGCCTGGCCATATACAGTGAGTGATCTTGGGCAAGGTATTTAACCCCCCAGGCCTCAGATTCCTCATCTGAAAAACAGGAATCATTATATCTACTTTGCGCTGCTGCTGTGAAAAATCAATGTGACAATGAAAGCAAACTACATGATAAATCTTACTTCTCTATGAGTAATACGATCCCATCAAAATTCGGAGAATTTATAAAAAATATAAAGGAGTATCCACGCTAGAGAAGGCTGACAATTTCTTCTGAGAGATTATAAAAACATACAGGCTAAGTATGCAAGGCTTTCTTCCTGTCCACCATGAACTACTATGGCAAAGAGGGACTAGCTTGTGAAAAAAATGTTAAGACTGAGTAGACCTAATTAAAGAACCCCCAGCAGGATACTCCCTACTTCTTACCACTGATCACGATAATCCTTAACAATAATACTGGGTCCCCGAGGAAAAGTGCAGACAGACAGGAAGAGCCCTTCTCAGCTGGGAATCCTACTCTTTTTACATTAATTAGATTTCTGACTAATTTGAGGTTGAAAGAAAACACCACTGACTGCACTCATTCCAGCAACCCATTCGTAGAAAACATATTTGAACCCCAGAGCACTGTTTCTTACTAGAGGAATTACTCTTAAGTTTTCAAACTCTTCCATTCGTAATGACCACAGAGGTGGCTATAAAGATAGTTGTGAAAGTCTGCTCCAGAAAAGCATTTTCCTCCTAATTTCACAGCCCTGGAAAAGAGGAACTTGAGACCATGCTTTCTAGGACAGTGTTTGGCTATTTACAGTTATGGTTGGGCATCAGTTCACCTCCACCACCATAATGAAGAAAATCTTTTATGTCTTAAATGCTGTATGTAGATCATTCCTTTGTATTGTAGTTATTGTAGTGTCACTGCTCTGAAGCAAGCACCTTAGGGGTAAATCCTGCAAAAAGGACACCCAAGAAAGTCAGAGGAATGACTTAGGTTTAGAAATTAATTTTTCTCTTCCACTGGATCCCAACACTTATAATTCTAATCATTGGACTATGCAAATATTAAAAATGAAAATCACCTTTCTCCTCAGATCTGCTTTATAATTTCAAGAACAGGTTTGGCATGAAACTCAGTCTAGTAGCAATAATAAAAAATAAGAAATGCCAGCTACATCATGGGGTCAGGCTTTGTTGTAATGTTCTAAAGCAGGGGTCTCGAACTCATGGGCCGCTACGAGAGAGCAAAACTTCATCTCTATTTGCAGCGCTCTCCAGCGCTAGCATCACCACCTCAGCTCTGCCTCAGATCATCAGACATTAGAACCTCACAGGAGTACCTGCTCCCTGGTGCCAAAAAAGTTAGGGACCGCTGTTCTAAAGCACCAAGAATTCAGTCTTCAGTGATTTGGCAATATCCAGGGAGGAAGGGGAAACATCTGAAGTTATTTTTACTCTTGCAAGTCCTCTGGCTGAACAGGGTGAATGCTAGGGTGGGTCAAGCATTGTCTGGAGCTGTTCAGGGTCCTTTTTTTTTCTTTCTCTCTGCATGGCCTCATTTCCGTCTTCCTGTTGCTAGGAAGGAGAGTTAAGCATGGGAAACTTGTGTTTACAATAGTGGACCATCCTGTCCAGCACAAGGCTCTCTTCAAAAAAGTACGATTTGTTTCATCCACTGTACTTTGGATGTCCCATTCTACTGGACCAAATCACTTCTCTGGATATTTTCAAATTGCATATTTACCTGCCTAAGTCATAAAAATACCACTTTCATTTAAACATTGCATCATGGCTTAAAATCTCCATGGGGACACCAAGGGAAACCCAAGTACTTATTTTTGTATTTGAAACCACCTCTTGGAGTCCCACCAAGCCTCTGATTGGAGGCATCTTACTGGGGCCTGCCATATCATCTTTAAGCTCACACTAGTCCTACAAGTAAGAGGTGAAGCACTGGGTACATTTTTTTACTCACTTCACATTAATAACTTGTTTAATCATAACATGTTTTTCTATTAATCTGCTATCTTTTCCAGAAGCAACCAAACATCTCTTTTTAATGTAAAAATGCCCTTAAACCATGGTTGGTCTTTGCTCTTTGAAATGAAGTATAAAACAGTAACAAAATGATAAACAAAGAAAGCTTTTAGGTTAAAGTGCAACAAAGCCTCTTATCTTCACAACTATAGGAAAATCCTTTGCCTAGTCTAACGTATTCAAACTTTGGTACACTGCCTAGATTAGTCATAGTTAACTGCTTAACTATTCAACCTTTTCACTCTTTAAGGTCCAAGTGGTGTTCTCTTAAGATCTACAACTGGGAATTTAAGACACATGAAAGTCATAAAACCACTTTTCCTATCCACTCTAGGCAAGGATTTAAGTTGGGAGCTACTTATTCTGATTCTGCAGAGCTGGGAAACCAATTCTGTCCCTGTTCTTGAGCTAGGTCAATTTGGTGTAAGGTGTCACTCAGCTTGAATTAAAATAAAATCTGTTTTTGTCAAAAACAAACCTTTGAAAGCAGCTGGGAGAGAAAGTCAGTCTGCTGTGCTTCATTTTAAACTCTGAACAGTAGTGCTAATGAAAAAAATATGCACTCAGGCTTGGGCCACGCTGTAAATCTGGCATGCCACAATAAAATTTAATACGAGCAATCGCCAACATTTTCTTAGAAAATGTCTCGAAATAACTTCTGAACGTACATCTGCTAACTATTTGACACTCATTCCCTAGGATTTTAGTTCCTCTATTAGGGGGGCTGTTGACTTACATGGCACCCCTCTGAACATCTGCTTCAGTCTGCAAGCCAAGATGGCACTGGGTGTCTCCACTCATTCTACACTTATGGTCTGCAAATTATCTCCGTGGAGGACCAGCCTGCAGTCCAGATGGATGCTGAATAAGTCAACCTCTTGGAGTTGCTGATAGATTTACATTCAGAGTTCTGCTGGGCTATTATTTTTCTTCATCCGTCCAGCAAACAGAGTTTGGAAAAAAAAATGTAATTTGAGACCCAGTATTCTGTTGTCTCCAGAGCTGTGATTTTTTTTCTATCCAAAATGCGTCATAGATGCCACCCTTGTGAATCTTTCTGTAGTAGATGGCTGTGCCCAGGCTGCAATCTTCCACCTCACCAACAATGGTGAAACAGCTTCTGTATCCTAAGATTTGCTAACCATGTTGGGTGTGGAAAGACTCACTCAAAGCTAGCGTGAGGCAAGGTTTTCTTTTCCACAGTACAAATTGACTGCATAAAGGGATTTCCTTCCACAATAACTAGCATAAAATAGGTATTTGTGGAACATCAGTACTAGACACTGCACTAAACACTCACTCGTATTAGCTCATTTGATCCTCACAACCTCTTCGCGCGGTAAATACAATTATTACCCCCATGCTGCAGACGAAAGAGGTACAGAGAGGCCCTGTCACTTCCCAGATTCGCCCAGCTACCAGGCTGCAGACGATTCCTACCCTGCTAACCAGCCTCCCTGGCAATCAATCGCTCTAACGTCCCTCGAAACCCCGCGCTGTGCGCTGGAAAGACGCGCACTGACTTGGTAAATTACACGTGGCAAAGACAGTTTGCTGCAGCCAGAGGTGCTAATCCTTCAGTAGGATCAAAGGCTTGGCCCGTGACGTTGACAAGAGGTGGAGACAAGAGCACAGAGTTGGGTAGGGTTCCCAAAGGCCGTTCGTTGCCTTGATCAGAAAAAAAAGTGGGGTCCGGCGGCGTGCTTCCTACTTTTCGCTGGTGCTGGGACTTGCTCCCTCGGAGGCCAAGGCCGCCGGCATCTCCCTGCGACATTTTAGGAAACCAGTTCAACGTCTCAGAACGTGAAGGCACACGGCAGCCTTTCCAGCAGGCGCCCGACACATGCAAACCACAAGGCTCGCCAAATAGCTGCAACACGCAGCAGGGGCCCCAGTCTCCGGAGACTTTCCTAAGTCTAAGTTATCGCGCAGCGCTTAAAATATCTGCACAAAAACGGTTTGAAATTAAAACAATTTTTTGATGAATTTACTTTCAAACAATTAAAAAAAAAAAACATTTCCTCCAAGTGCCACCATGGTCTAAGCATCCCTAAGTAAAACTCTCAGGAAGTCACCGCTGATTTTGGACTTGTACGGTGAAGGACATCAAGCACCGAACCCGAAAGATCCCCGAAGGAAAGATAATACTAGAAAGGCTGTCGTGCCACGCCCCTCGGAGCCGGAGGCCATCGTCGCCTGGGATTTCCAGAGGGGATGGAAGCCGCCTGGTCCGAGCTCCCGGCCTGGCCCTGAGCCCCACAAGCCCGGCCTTGCACTCCCACGCCCGGTCGTACGTCCCCAGCCGTGCCCTGCCGTGCCCAGCCGCAGCCGCACGTTAACCTGGGCTTAACTACATTAGTCGCGGTCGACCTCCCGCCCGCAGCCCTTGCCGAGCCCACCGGACGCGCCAGCCCGTGGCCCTAAGCAATGAGCTGCTAGGGGTCATTGCCCGAGATTAAGACCTCCCCTCCCAAACCCTGTTCCGCCCCCCCCCCACTCCACCTCCCCTACTCCAAGAAACTCGGGCGACTCGGTCCCAAGCCACCGTGGAAAGTGTTTCAAAAGCACAGAAGAATATCAGGCACCGACTTGATAAGGCGGGGTGACATTTCCTTCGCGGTGGGTCCCTTCCGCAGCTGGCTCCCGCGGCTGGCCTAACGGCAAGGCACGAGTCTAGCTTACGTGTTAGGATCATGGTGTCCGGCTTCTTTCTGCACATCAAGTGCGGCAGGAGGCGGCAGGCGTGCAGTAGGTAAATCGAGACAGCCCAAGCAGCTGGGCTCCCGCGCCCGGACCCACCGCGGCACCCAAGACGCGCGCACAGGCGGCCCTCAGCGCATCCTTGCTCGCCTCTCGGTGCCACTTGCCAAGGCCCCAAAAAGAACACGGGTTTCCAAAGGTCGAAAGGGAAGACCGCTCAGGGCGCGGGGCGAGAAGACGGAATCGGTTGTTACTGCAGCGGAGAAGTCCGGCCATTGCCGAAATAGGAACGAAGCGCTCTCGCACAGGCGGCTAGAACGCTCTGCCTCCCGCGCTCCCACCCCGCCGTGCACTCCTGCAGGGCCCACCCAAAGGGGAGGGACCAGGATGGGCAGAGTCACCTACTTGCCCACTCACCGGTAGCCTGCCGATGCCTCCCGCAGACTGCAGCCCCACCCACCTTTCCTGGACTCGCCCGGCCTCGGCCCACTTGCCCCGCCCCTCGCCTCCTCCCCGGCTGGGCTGGCCCACCTCAGCCTCAGGCAGTCCTCTGGTCCCGCCCCTCCTAGGCCCGCCCCGAGCCTCCAATGCGGGGATGGAATGGAATGTTTTCCTCGGGCTTGCACGTCTGTAACGGTAAGCGCCTAAAGGTCTCCAACTATTGGCGTCTGGGGCAAAGGCAATCAATGGCTGTACCCACGAGGCGTCTACTTGTCGGGAGAGGTCTCAGCTGGACGCTGGGACACCGCGCACGTTCCCTGTTTTCCTTGATAGTTTTGCACACTTTTAAAAATCTCTGACCCTCCCTTTCATTCTAGTAGAAACTGAATAAATTCGCGAGAATGGAGGGGAAGCAAGGAAGTAGGGGGGAATCGTCTTTCCTGATGTGCAAAATGGAGTTGTTCCTTGGACATTCATTATTCACAGCTAAAGCCTGTAGGCTTACAGAACGAAGGCAATTAATTAACACTGCTGTAAAGAAGGGTAAGTTTTTACCCAGCACGTGTTGAGTCTACCATGTGCAGTCATAGCCAGTGCTTCTCAAATCGTGGTCCTTGGGCTACAACTTAACACAGCTCCTGGAACTGGTAGGATCTGACTCAAGGCTGCAGATTTAGAATCTCTGATAGTGATATTCTGTATTTTTACAAGTGTTCAGTTGATTCTGATGCACTATTAATTTGAGGACTCCTGATATACTTGGAAGCCTAATTTTTAAAGATCATATTTGAGTACAATCTCTGTAAGATTGAAAAAATCCAGACCAGTTTTCCATGAAAATTTACTTTGATACTATTTGATGCTTTTTGCCTATTACTTTTAGGCAAAGAAAACTACAAACTTAAATCTATTTATTCAACAATACATTGAGAGCATTACTATGTGCCCAACACTGTTCTAGGCTTCAGAGATATACAATGAGCAAGAAAGATAAACATTCCATCCTCCTGGAGTTGACTTCCTAGTAGGGAAGATGCACAATATACAAAATAATAACTCAGTGAAATATATGTAGTGTCTTAGATGGCTCTATATAAAGCGGGAGAGGATAAGGGAGCTGGCACAGTCTTTTTAAATTGGGTTTAATGTTAGTGATTTCATCTTTTCTTATATCTCTAAGTAAGAAAAGATGATATACTGCCATTTGCGACAACATGGATGGATCTTGAGATAATTATGCTAAGCGAAATAAGTCAGATAGAAAAAGTTGAAAGTTATGTGATATCACTCACGTGGCATATAAATCTAAAAGTAATAAATGACCAACAAACAGAGACTCATGGATATGGAACAGTAGGTTAGAGGTTGCCAGAGGGAAAAGGGGGAGGGAGGAGATAGGAGTAAAAGGGTCAAATATTTGGTGATGGAAGGAACTCTAACCATAGGTGGTGAACACACAATGCAATGTATAGATGACAACTGTTGAATTATACAGTTGAACTTACTGGATTTTGTTGATCACTGTACCTCAATAATTTTTAATAAAAAAAATCAGGTTAAATGCAAACAAGAGAATTTAATCTCTCAGTTTAAAATGTATTATTTCATAGTCATATCTTAATTTACATACACAAAATTCTTTTTCACTCTAGTTTTTCAAAAACAATAAAAATTCTACCTTCACCACTGGCTCCCTAATTTACTCAAACCAGAATTGGGCTGTGGAGAGTGGCATTTCAGGAGGGTATGGGGCTCCTCTAGTCAACAGGTATTTCCAGGGCTTTTATCTATCTACAACTGCTGGGGACGTAAAAGTAAACACAGGCAGGCCCACCTCAGCCTATTCAGAGTTTAGTCTGGTATGTAGGCACACAGGGGCACAGGAAAAAGTGGTGCAGTGAGGGGCAGGAAGTAGGGATCTGACCTGGCCAAGACAACAAGAAGAGGGAGCTGCCCACTAGAGTTTAGATGCTGAAGAACTGTCAAATGCCCATGATTGCCAGTGAGGGGAAGTGTGATTCTAGGGAATGATGGAAAGTAAAGGCACGAACTTTTGATTCCCTGTATGACTGTGTTAAGGACTTCTTAAAATATATATTTATTGATTTATTTAAGGATTTTTTAAAAAAAACCCTTAACACTGATAATCATTGAGAGCTATTTTAATGGAAAATGGTATTCCATGATTAAATTTGCTTTTTGAAACGATCACTCAGGCTGTGGTGTATATTTCAAACTTAGAAAATAGGACTACACCTTCTAAACATACTAATTTCTCTTATTTATTAAATATGCAAATCTTAAAAATGTAGATATTCAAGCATCTCTAAAGAATATCAGTTCTCAGAATACATTCTCAACATTTATTAATAGCTGAGTTAGATTATATTTTACATTAATTAGGTTTCTAGGAGTCTGTGCAATCACGATAGATATTACCCGCCCCCACTAAGTATTCCTCTTTCCCAAATAAAGCATGCTAATCTTCTTGTCTCTTCTTGTTCGAGCCCCATTCCCTTCTCCTTGATTATTGATGTCGTCTTCTATGGAGCTTCTCTAATTTCATTACATCTCTCTGGAGGTTTGTGTTCCGTGGATTACTCATTGTCTAATAATACTAATAACTCCAAGAACATTTTCCTTGGCGTTGCATTGGTTGGCATTTAACCTTCACTGAATCTTATCATCTTTCTATTCTTTGGTTTATTAATGCAGCCTGTATCCTGGGCCAAACTCCAATTTTCATAGTTTTAATTCTTACTTCTGTTAGAGACGGACATGCCGCATTTTGAAGGCTGCTGCATTTGTAGAATAGTGGTTGAAAGTAGGTCTTTGGGAGCAGACCGCTTACTAGGTGTGTGATGAACTCTTTATTTAGCTTCTCATACTTATGTTTTTTCATCTTGAAAAGAGGTTGAAATAGTGCATTTCTCATGGGATTTTTAATGAGAATTGAATAAGATAATGCACAGACATGATTAACACATAATAGACACTTGATAATGTTAGCACATAAAAACATACAATTTCTATTTAAGTAATTATCTAGAAGATTAAAAAAAACAAGACCTTGACTTTAACCTTTCTGAATCTGAGGAGCCTTTACAAACTGGGGGAAGGAAGGAGTGGAAAAGTCATTAAGAGTGTCAACAAACAGTGATGTTTCACTAGATGAAAGACGGTCCCTAAGACAGTTCAGAGTCCTTCCTCTTCATTTAACCTTCAATTCATCACCCAGGGTTTCATTTGTCTGTCACAGGCAGATGATGTTAGACTGAGTTTGTTAACTACTCTGTAGTGAGATTTGTGTATTGAAACACTGGACTCTAAGAGGCAAAGATTAATGTGGCCCATTTCCCTGCCAACAGTTTATGGTCCTCTGAAACCCCTTCAATACATGGGTATAAAAAAACCATCACAAATTAGGTTTTATTGCTACTGTTGTTGTCAATTATCTGTTCTCAATGGCAAATTAAAAAGAAAAAAAGGTTTGATATGAAGACCTATGCCATTTGCTTGTTGCCATGCTTTCTCAATTTGGGCATCAGCTTCATGAAAGCACTTGGCAGGAATATGCATACCTTGTCGATTTGGACGTTTTCACGTTCAACTATCGTATTACAAAGGCGAGAAAAATCACATAGCAACTCCTAAATTGCATGACAGAAGGCTGAGTGACTAAGAAGGCTACTCCGTGGGTCCTACTCTATTTTAATGATTGATATTAGATGTCATTGATATTGTCCAAGGACACCCTCTTGCATTTTTCCACTAGACTGTGTTAAAAAATAAAAATGAAGAGTAAAAAAGAAGTGTCTACAGGCAGGTAATATTGGTTGGGAAAGCAACCGCAGCGGGATGGTGTGAAGTGAAGAGCACAGGACCGCTGCACGAGGGAGCACCAGTCAGTCCGTCCCATTGGAGTGTTGGCATATGTTGACACGGCAACCCCACTGCTTGGGATTTAAAGATTTTTCTAGAGGCCCTGGATTTCTATATTTTTATATCAAATCTCCCAATTTTCAGAGGCTGGTAACATATTTTAAAAAAAAAAAACTAAACCCATTCTAAGTAATTTCAACTTTGGGCTTCATTTAGCACTGGGGCAACTAAGGTAAACCTCTGCTCTAGTGATACGAGTCAGGCAGTCTCTTTGGGGATTTTTCTCTCCCACATGAGCTAAGAGTCCTGTGCTTGGAAAGTGTTGTAATATAATGTGTGTTCAAATTATATTATGAAATAATTTTATTTGTAACATTCAAAGGAAATATGACAAAAGAAAGTTTTGAAAATAATTTTTTAATAGTATTCGTTTAAGAGAAATAATTAGAAATGTATGGATTGCCCCTAAGACATTCATTTATGTTTAAGCTCCAGTGACTCAAGTCTGTGTTCTTCCCTCCCCTTCCCCCCACCTCGCCCCAGTCTATCCTGGTATTTAGGCTTTTCAGAAATGTTCAATACCCAGATGGTGGGGGTGTAGGATGGGGAAAAAGAAGAAAAAGAAGAAAAAGAGAGAAAGAAATAAATTCATCCCTTTTTAAATTTAACCAAGAGTAGTTCTCTTATTCAGTCAGACCTTTTTCGATTACATCTTTTGAACAATATAAGTTTAAAATATGGAGAAGGTTAACTTAGTCTACCAATGATATTTTTAGTAAGAGAGGGGAGTCCCTTGTTCCTGCATAAACGTGATATAAATCTACTTTTTGGATAATTACTTAAGCCCCAAATAGGAGCCAGTCTGGCAAAGTACTTTTATCATTTAACAAATATTTATTAACTCTAAAAAGGCAGAGTGCTGGTGAAACAAAAATAAATGTGAATAAATAAGTCCTGGGGAGGTAGTATATAGCATGTTGACTATAGTTAATAATACCATACTGTATATTTGAAAGTCGTTAAGAGAGATCTTAACAGTTCTCACTGCAGGAAAACAATTTGTAACTGTGTGGTGCTGGATGTTAACTAGAATTATTATGGTGATCATTTTGCAGTATATACATATATTGAATCATTATGTTTTACATCTGAAATTAATATGCTATATATCAATTGTATCTCGATAAAAAAATACTTCAATAAATGACCCAAAACAATGAACATCAAGAGAGGGCTTAGATGAGAAAGCTCTTAGGTAGAAAGTAGGAACAGACATAGTTCTGTAATAGTTTAGTGGAGGGTTTGAACATGCTGAATTCTCAATCCCGATTTGATAACTAAATGGGCATATTTTCCTGAGATAATTCCAATATTTACAGCAGAATCTCCTTTTAAAGGCTATTTCATTTAACAGCTCAGATAGTTGATTAGCCCAAGGCCTCACTGCTCAAAATGATAAAGTGAACCCAGGAGAGATGACCCCCAGTCAGCGCTGCCGCCACCCCCACCCCCACCCCCAACCCGATCTTCACCAATGACTGTGAGGATTCTTTAGTGTGGCCTCTGACAACACAAAAATTCAGCCAGCGAAAAGTCAAAACTGCTATTATTTTTGATTCCGTGAAAGAAACTGGACTGCCTTTCCATTAATTAGCCAACTTTAATGGTATGATTTGATTCTTTGTCTATTCGGACATTATCCTTGATTTAAAAGTTATTTTTTTGAGCTTCTAACAAATAGTTCACTGAAAGCCAAGGATGGACAACATTCTAAGTACTACTAATAGTTAATATTTTGCTTTCTTGTTATTTAAATTTTATAATAATAAAACATTTATTGTTAAAAAGTTAAAATATGGAAAAGCATGAAGAAAAAAATAAAACCTTCTCATAATTGCACTACCGAGACAATTGTAGATACGTTTTTATGTCTGTCCTCCCAGTCAGTTTTTAAAGTATAGTTATTTTGTGTGAAATTGATATGATAGTATATATACCTAAAGAATGTGACTTTTCGTAGTTGCTTCATATTCCATCTATGGTTATACCATTTTTTCTTTATTGAATATTCTCATATCATAAATTTTAAAGAGCAAGAATGATAACTCCCTAGACAAATTCACTTACTTTGAATTGAGAGGTCAAAGAGTATTAGGACAAGTGATTTATTTCTAAACTGTCATCCAGAAAGTTTGTGCCTATTTTGTATTTTCACCATTTCTCTTCATGTTAAGTATTGCCGGCATTGTAATTTCCATTTGTTGCTAATTTAACAAAAAAATTGTATCTTATTATTATTTAAGTGTACATTTTATTTGAATACTAAACTGGCTGTTTTTTTATCATAGTAAAATATACATAACATAAAATTTACGATTTTAAACATTTTTAAGTGTAGTTCAGTGGCATTAAGTAAATTCATGCTGTTAGGAACTAGCAATTACTTTCTATCTCAAGAATTTATTTATTTTCCCCAACTGAAGCTTTATAATTATTTAGCAATAATTCCCCATTTTCATCTGTTGCCAGCCACTTCTAACCACTGTTCTACTTCCTCTGTCCAGGAATTAGGCTGTTCTAAGTACCTCATATAAGTAGAATCATATAGTATCCTTTGGTTATACAGGTTGAATATTTTCATATTTATAAACCAGTTTCATTTTTATAAGTTGCCTACTTAACCCTATAGCCCCCTTTTTTCTGATGAAATATTTTGGTTTTTTTCTTACTGATTTTTAAGTATTATTCACATATTAGGAATATTAACCATTCATCATTATTATAAAATTATTTTTACAAGTCTGTCACCTGCCTTTTAAGTTTGTTATTTATTATTTTTAAAAAAATCAACAAGATTCAAACAAAATGCAAAGGTCTTATTTTGTTTTTTTTTCAATTATTAACTAGGAGTTTACTTAAGTAGTTTTTCTTCTCTACATGCTTTGAAGTCAGAAATGCTAAAACACAAAATCAATTTGCAAAACAAGGTAATTTAATGCGTGGGATTTTTTACTTTATTTTTAACATAGGTTTCATTATTTTCTCAAAGAAATACTTTAGCTGCCTTATTTTTCTATCTCCCCTAACATTGCAAATAGATGCCTTGCAGAGAGGTGAGGCCTTCATAAATCCTGTTGCGGAAAGGCTAGCAGGGTTAAAGCATAAGGTGGGAGACCTAGGGGTACTGAGTTTTTGAAAAACTTTCTGACTTTTGGATTTTCCATAAGTGCAATGTATGTATATAGATCTACTAACAAATAAATCTTGGAATACCTAAGAGTTTTTCTAGAGTTAAATACAAGGCCAAGATGGCCACTTTTGCTCTTTTGCCTTGTAGGCAAAAAACTATTTTTAATGTTGTTCTCTAACCATCCAGTTTAAAAGAACCATTTATGTGGTTCCTCCCAAACCCCGATTTTTAACTCAGAGTTTTTTTATATAGCATTCTAAAGCATCTGCTCAAAGAAAATTCTCTATCATAGTTTTGAAATTACTCTTCAGTTTGTTTTCACTAAGGAGATGGTTTACGATCGTTTGAGTTGTAATGTATTGCTGTTTTTTCATAGTAAACCTGGTTCTAAAATAAAAATACTATGGGATGGGTTTGAGCAATTGCCTGAAAAATAATAAACAGTTCTTTTTCTTAGCTGCTAACTACAGCATACTGGCCATTATAGTGTTATTTCTGGAAACCCCTACACAGCTCCAGACCATTAACTTACTTTAACAGTCAACGGGGAGGGTGGAGCTGCACTATATCGTCAAGCTTGGCTTTTCATGCGTGACTAACTCAGTCGATTATCTCTCATGAATTCAGTTGAATTAAGTTGTATTTTGGAGAACTGCAAGGCAACAAACTATACATTTTTAAAGTAGATCTGATAATAAGAATCGTGAATTGTGAAATATTGATGTTTGAAGATATATTTATTAGAAGACAGGAGACTAGCTTGAATTTCTCCTATACAAATATTCTTTGTCAAACAAATAAGTATTTCTTTTCTGATTATTGTCATCTTTTTGATGGGCCAACAAACCAAAGATATAAAAGGCCAAAAAAAAAAAATTAGAAAAACCCATTGAATTTCATAACTGAGTTCTCTGGGTCTGAATTAGAAAAAAAATCTATAAGGGTCCTTAAATTCATGTATGTGTAAAGAGGTCTGACATAAATCATGTTCCTGACGTGGTCACAGATACTACCAGTGGCCTTGAGTTACTCACATATCTCTTGCTCCTTAGTTTATGTAAAAACTTATACATAATTATATGATATATAAGATGTGTGCTATTATATATTACACAAGTTATATATCATATAAATTATATACATCATTATATATTATACATAAATATATATTATATTCAAATAAAAATAGATATGATTTACATGGAAAAACAAGGATGCTGGATCATTTAACTAAAGATTTTAAGGTGAAGATGTAATATAATTTGGAGGTAAGTATTTTTATTACAGGTAGGGAATTCAATTCAGAGAGGTTACATGGTTTGCTTGATTTCACATT
Source organism: Eonycteris spelaea (assembly GCA_003508835.1). Lineage (NCBI taxonomy): Eukaryota > Metazoa > Chordata > Mammalia > Chiroptera > Pteropodidae > Eonycteris > Eonycteris spelaea. The sequence continues at coordinate 3,796,561 of PUFA01000043.1, read as the reverse complement.
GCTAACAGCTGAGGAAGGAAGAACTTGAATCTGGGTCTCTCTGTCATGATGATCATGACCATGGCTTTATAGTTAAACCGTGTGATCATGAAGTGCCATTTCAGGGCTCCCCTGTCTTCAAATGTGAAATGAAGGGATCGGCTAGATATTCTCTCAGGTCCCTTCGGTATCTTTAGGTTTTAGTTTGTCTTAATATACAGCATAACACTGAATTGACATTCACATTCATTCCTTGTATAAGGGTTCTAAACACATCCAACATTCAAAAAGAAAAAAAAAAAGTAGAAAGGAAAATGCATCCACGCAGCTGGCCACCATGCCTCACATCAATTCAAAACAAAACCACCGTCCACTGAACGTGGTGCTGCAAATCCCAGGATGTTCTTATTATGGTAGAACTCTTTCCTCTTGAGGACTCATTTCTCATGTTTCCTAAACCTGTACTGGAACCACATTTCTCAGAAATGCATGAGTTAAATTTTTCTCCTTTCTGCAAAGTCCTCACAAGGTATGTGGTGTGGTTCCTGTGTTTGCCCATGAAATTCGGACCATGCAGTTCGCTCTGGTAGAATTTCGAAGCTCTTTACCCACATGACCTTCTTAAAATGAACTCTTCCTTTTCCTTTTTAACCCTATGTTGTTGCTTTAATTTGTCAATCATATTTTGATTTTAATCCTCCCACTCGGATTTTTTTTTTTAATGGAATGTTTCCATCACAGTTTGTGACATTTCTTTCACACTTTTCACTAAGAGTAGTTTTCCACTTTCATACGTTTGATCTCTCTTTTAAATTTATTTTCCCTTCCAAGAAACGTATCATGATTATTAGAAAAGAATTCTCAACCCCTATGCCAAAGTAGTACAGATAGAACACTTTGGACCCAAGCCTTTCCTCTCAGTGACACAAACACTTTTAAAACAATTACCAAACTAATAAAAAGATGACCATATATGTGTTGGCTATCTTGTTCTCTTGAACTACAGCCTTCTACATCTGAGTCATGTAGTCTGTCTGGCATGTAATAATATGCTACATTTCCAGTGCTATTAAATATAAATTTTAGTTCCCATACAATAATTGAGCAGGATGTTTTATTTTCTTCTGATCTTTTATTCTCTGACTTTCCTTCCCTCATCTCTCAAATTTGTTTGTGTGTGTGTGTTTGCCTTTTATATTCCAACTATTTTTCGTTATGGAAAATGCAAAAGCAAAACTATGGAACCAGTAAAAAGATCAGTGGTTGCCAGGAGTTAGAAGGGAGGGAGGAATGAGTAGGTGGGACACACAGAAGTTTCGAGGCAGTGAAACTACTCAGTATGATAATATAATGGCCAATACATATGTCCAAAACCATAAATGTACAACACCAAGAGCGAACCCTAAACCATGGGCATTAGGCGGTAATAAAATAACCTCAAAATTTACAAATCAAAATTGATAGAGTTGGAGGGAGTAACTGACAAATATGTTGGTAGGTGATTTCAACAGACTTCTCTCAATTATGGATAGGTTAGGCAGACAAAGTAAAATATAAAAATTTTAATGGTTGTGTGTACCCATTTCTTCTGTACCTATTAATTAGATTTCATTTCTGTACCCATCATCTAGAACATATACATTCTCAACACTGCATTAAGACTGAACAAACAAAACCGAAATACTGACATATACTAATCTCTAAAGCAATTCTCAACAAATTCCACAGTGATATCTTATTGACCATCACAGTAGTTTTAAAACACATCCACAAAATCTTTTGCAATCTTCTTATCAAAAGGTGAGTCAATGTTTCTTCCCTTTGAACCTAGGCTGTCTGACCTATGACCTTCAATGACTAGAATATGGCACAAGTGACTCTGCTTTACCCCCAAGGTGGATTCGAAAAGGTCATGTAGCGTCAGTGAGTTTTTCTTAGGACAACCACTCACTGTGAAGTCTTCCATGCAAGAAGTTTGCCCACCCTGAGGCCCTGATGTGGAGATACCAAATAGAGGGGAGAGAGAGAGACAGAGAGAGAGAGACAGAGAGAGAGAGAGAGAGAGAGAGAGAGAGAGAGAGAGGAGAGAGAGAGGGAGAGAGAGAGAGAGAGAGGCAGTCAGACAGAGAGAGCGAGAGAGAGAAAGAGAACAGACAGACAGACAGAGACAGAGAGAGACAGAGAGGTGGAGAGAGAAGGAGACAGAGACAGAGCGAGCGAGCAGAGGAACCCCAGGTGTTTGAGTTTTCCCAGTGCAGGCACCAGTGAGTGACCCCAGCTACTATCTGACTGCAGCTGCCCAAGAGACCTCGAGGAAGAACTGTCTAGCTGAGTCCAGTCAACTCTCAGCATTATGAGTGAAATAACTGCTATTGCTTTATGCCACTGTCTTGCAATGGTTTGTTATGCAGAAATAGATAACTAGAACAGCCATATTCTCTGACCAAAATGCAGTTAGATTAGAAATCAGTAACAAAAAATTTAAAATATTTTAACATACAATTTAAAAGGTACTAAATATTTCATGATTTAAGAAGAAATTATACTGAAAAATTTAAAATACTAAATGATAGTGGAAATCCTGCATATTTAAACTTGTAAGAAGCCAGAATTTGATGACGTACATAAGCTTAATTATTTATATTAGCAAATAAAAAATGTTAAAAATGAATTAAGCACCCAGCTTAAGAAAAGCACACCTGAATAAACTCAAAGAAAGCAAAATGAAGAAATTAATAAACAAAAGAGTAGAAATGAATAACAGAGCAGGCATAAAAAACAAATGATGAATAACCATATGGCAAAATGCTTAAACTAATTAGTAATAAAAATGTGAATCAAGACCATGCTTAGCTACCATTTTACATATCCTAGATTTATAATTTAAAAATCTGAAATGTCAAGGATGCAGACTGATAAGAACCTGTGTATGTATGTTGCTGAGGAAAGTGTATTGGTGTGACCTCTTAGGAAAACAATTTTACGTTTACTTAAAAAATGAACATTGACTATGCTATGATCCAGCAATTCCACTCTGAGGTATATACCCTATAGAAACTTTTGCATATGTGCATCTAGACAGCTCAAAAATGTTTACAGTAACACTATATTAGGAAAACTATAAATAATCGAAATATCCATTAACCAGAGAATAGATCTTTTAAAATGACAGATTACACAGTGGAATATTACACAGCAGTGAAAAATGAGTGAGCTATAGCTATGTGCAACAACATGGATAAATCTTTGAAACAACATTTAAGTATCAACATTAAAAATAAAGTGCTTACATAGTCAAAAAAAAAAACCACCATAAAATGTAAAGGTAATGATAAATTCAACACTCAGGGTTTTGAGTGTCTCTGGGAAAAGACAGGGGGACCAGATATTTGGGGAAGAGTGCATGGGTAGTTGTAACAGGAAAGTAATATTCTAGTTATTCAGTTGAGTTTTCAGTTAACAGCTATTGTATTATTGTGTTTTATAACATATTCACATATATTTTCTTGTTGGTATTAAATATTATTCAGGTTTTATAAAAGAAATAACATTGAAGGAGGCTTGTTTATTATATTAATAAGAAAATCAACTTTAGAGTCAGGTCCAGATTTGAATCCTGAAACTACAATGTACTCTCTACATTACTTGGAAAAGTTACTTTATCTTCAGATCTTACCTTCTTTATCAATAACATGGGAATAGTAATACTTCACTGGGTAATTGGGAGGATTAAAAAGGATTATGTTTATAAAGAACTTGATGCATATTTATGAATTTAATAAGCAATAGTAACTAAAACTTTAACTTGAAATTTATTTTTGGGGTATGTGTGTGTTTGACCTGCTTAGGCTCTTAAATATGCTATGATATTTGTATCTGTAATTGCATCACACTGCTCTTTACCTGTGTCTTTAAGGGGCTCTTTCTCTTTTAGTTATTGTATTAGTTTTTCTCTGTTGTAGTGTTATTATTGAAAAGTTCCAGAAGTCATGATACTAAAAATAGTAACCATTAGCTTTTTAATATCTAAATTTGTTACTTAAAACAATCTCTTATATCTGTCTTATTTCTTCCATTTATCTTAGTTTGCATTACCAAAGCTAAATGATATTAATAATTACAATAACGATAACAGTAGTAAAGTATATAACTCTGTAAAGGAACATCTACTTTCCAATGTTAAAGTTTATTCTATTCCTATCTCATGGCATCTAAGATGTAGGCCTTCCATGATTATTTCAGTTCCACATTAAAAAAAAAAAATTGTCACGTTGCTATTGCTCATGCTATTAGAATATTTAAAGTTGGGAAGATAAAGTCCAAGATAGGGTATGGCAAGGTTTATAATATTCCCCAGCACAGAGAACCAGAAGGAAAAGCAAACCAGGAAATTTAATCTATAAGTCACAGGACATTCCTGGTTAGTTTTGACTTGACCTGGTCCTGATATAGCCCTGCTCCTAAATGACACTTTGAAATCTGCATTGCATTTAGAAGGAATGAGAAAACAGTGCTTAATGTGGTATAAATTTTAGAACTCTCTGAGACCATCAGTTTAACTTTAGGCAGGATGAAGACAAAAGCTGCTATCAGCATCCTCTAAACAGTGTTCAATGTAAGTCAATCAGTTCATAGTTTATATACATTTTTCTTCATTTTCCCGTTAAGGTGGGTTTGCATGTCTGTGTCCAGGAGTTATACTGCAGTCAAAAATATAATTTTTTTCCTCACGAGGCTATAGTAGAAACTGAGCATACCAGTTGTATCATTTGGATTCTTCTTCAGAACTGAGCTTCTAAACAATACTCTCAGTCTCCTGGGGGAGTGGGAAATCTAACTAAAAACTCTGACCTAAATAAATCTCCAGTGCAGAACTGAAGAATGTAAGACCAGCCAGCTTTCCTAAATCAGTATGCGTAGATTTGTTTTTCCTCTTTTCAAAATGAATTTAGTGCTTCTTTGTACTAACAGCTTTGTGACCCAAATGTTCTATCTCAGTAGCTTTTATTCCCTCTATCACCAGACTCGAATCTGAAAATCTAAAAAGGAAGTTCCTTCATAATGATTTTCAGATATTGTGGCTCATGCTGGCAGTACATAATCTGGATATTCCACAGTTATGCAGAGGCAGGAGCCTCACCTGAAAATTATATGTATGATAGAGCAGGGCTAGCACAATCGAGGCTAAAATCTGAATAGTGTTTGTCAGGATCCTCTGTGATTGAGAGGAGTAGGGTGTCAGGGACATAGCATATCCAATTTGGGTTTCTAGGAAACTAAACGCTAAGCAGGGCCTACAGGGAGATCCAACAGGTAAATCCTGTCTGTATCTCTGTGTGTTTGAAATGAGCATATGCATGTAATACACAGATGGGGCAGAGACATCTGGCATTTCTTCATAGGTAACATTTGAGGGCTTAAAGGTTTTTTTTCTAAAGACTTAACCTTAAGATTTTAGACTCGATGCTCTCACTTCTCACACTTCCAGGCATTTCCTGGACAGCAAATACCCAACTGGTTAGTAATAGGGTGAATAATATTTTTAGGATACTGATTGAAAATCTCTCAGCAGAAACAAAATCCAGAAGCCACAGTCTCATTCCTAGTATCCTGCCAAAGCTTAACTAAAACAAATTTTCAAAGCCTCTCCATGCACCTCTCTAGTTCAAATCCCACCCAAGAATCAAGCTCCTTTTCCTAGCTTTTTACTCATATATGAACCTTATTCTTTTCCTTGTTTTCCCTGAAATTCCAAAAACAGTGTGACTAAGATGCCCCCTTATATCCTGAGTTAATAAACGTTTCATTTCCTACTCCTAGAACTCGCTCTGAAAACACTCTTTCTTTCCTAGAGGCAAACTATGTGACTCAGCTTCTCTTGCTCCCTTGCACATTATTGAGGCAATGTCCTAGTCATTGTCAGTTCACCAAATCTAAATGTTTTTCTTCTCTTCGTATACACCTCATATCATTCTACACAATCTGATTCAAGTCCTTCTGGCTCTGCACAGGTCCTTCTGCCCCTTCACTTTTCCTAGACGATCATGGACGACATTAATATTTCTCAAGCTCTGTTACAGTTGATTACTTTTTCCTCCATCTTCAGAAAGGGAAAGAGATCTTATATGCTTGGCCAGCCTTACCACCATCAGTTGGAAGAACATCTGTACATAGGAAGGGATGAGGATATAAAAAACCAAGTCGGCTGACTGAGGCTTGAATAAAACAGGTGATTGTGAGACGAAAGGCTCCATTAACAGTCGTGGGGTCATCGAGCCTCTTGTTTGCACTTGGTTTGGGAGGCTTGCCTAAGTGAATTACTCTCAAGTCTGAAACTGAGACCTCATTCTGCTGGTAACCACAACACTTGTTTATAGAACTCTTCCAAAGGATATCACAGGCATTTCCCAAGATCTGTCAGCTCTGGGTCAGTGTTAAATCAGCCATTTGTCTCTAAAGAGTATAGTATTGCCATAAAACCAACACCACCTGAATGTGTTTTGTGGTCTAGAATGTATCTATGTATAGCCATATGTGTGTGAAAATATATCCCCCCAACCCTCTCAGGCAGTTTAAGAGAAACATACAGGAAAGACAAGACTGTGGGTTGGATTAGGAAGGCTGTATGACTTCTTTTATTGTGTGCATCTATTTCTAACAACTATTTTTTTTTCAATTATAAACGTTTAATGAGTGTTCTCTTTTAAAATTCATCTCACCTTTAATATTATCAGAGTCATAACCAAGGAGCACTTGAATAAGAACAGAGAATAAGAACTATAATGGCTTGCCCGCAGGCTCAATTATTCCTTTAGAGCTCTATTTCTTTCTTCTAATTACATTAGGCAGTGATTGGGAGGATGGGACCTAATAATAAGGGTTTCATTGTCTCTCTTTTTGTCTTTGTCCGATACTCTAATTACTCACTATGTTACACTTTACAAGGAGCCCTGGAGGAGCCATGGTGTGGACCCCTGTCACGTGGCTCACTGGTACAGACATGGGATTGTGAGACACAGAGCTGGCTGTAAAAGAAAGGAGCCTGGATGACTTTAATATCCTGTTAGACAGAAGCATGACAGATTAGCGGGGGACTCCTTCCTTCTCAGGAAACCAGGCCTCTGGCTACAGCTTTGTCTTTAGTTCAGTCTTAGATCTTTATAAACACTTTCCCCCTGAACTTTAAAGGACCCGTGCTTTTCAGCAACAGTTCAATGTGCACGAAACAAAAACTCAGATAAAGAGTTCAAGCAAAAAATCTTGTTGAAGGGTCTGATTTCTGAAGATGCTTTTTATAAACTCAGACTTCATGTCCAGAAAAATATTTCAACAGAGAATTTTTTCATTGGAGAAAATACCAGCCCTCGAACTGCATGAGCCTTCCTTTATGCGTAGTATGAAATCGCAGCTATTTTAAAGAAAGACTGCAACTTGCTGCATTCCATTGGGGACAGGTTGTAGCCAAGGTCCTCAGTGAAGTGTCTTGGATAAGAATGGAGCAGGGCAGCTGGGAGATAATAACTAGGAATTACAGGGAATGGAATCATATGATGATGAAATATCTGGGGAAGATGATTTGTGAGAGGGGAATGTGAATCCTTATAAAACATGGGCAAATATCTGAAGAAAGTGGACATGAAAAAAGATTCATTACATTAAAAAAACACATCATATTTACTTTGGAAGATAGTATTTAACATGTCAGTTCTCCCTTAATCTGCCAATTTAATGAAATATCAATAAAAACAGTATGTTTGATCACTCATATATATATATTTCAGTGACATCTGTCACCTACTTTTTCAGTGTTTTCATCTTTTAAATAGTTTAATCCCTATAATAATCTTATGATTATTTATATCACCAATTTATAAATGAGAATATAAATTCCCTCTCCTAAGAATCTGTTCTTAGATTTAAAAATTTTAAATTCATTCTTTACTACACAGTTACAGATATTTAGTGTAAAAAAATAGATTATACAGATGATCAAAGAAGAAAAAAGAAAAACCACTCTACCTTTCATCAAGAAATAAGCACTATTAATATTTTGATATGTAGCAAAGAAAACCCTATTATGTCAATCAGTTTTTTGACAACTAAAAAAACTTATACATTATAATACATGCTCGTGTTTTAAAAAATCAAATATTAAAGAACTGAATTAACTCAAAATTGAGACCCATCCTTTATTGTGGTAGCTAGCATGATTACTGAAATTATTCTCTATGCAGTTACTAGTATGTTCTATATGTTCTCTCTCTCCATATATGCATATGTATAAAATACATTTTTTATTCACTAATTTCTATGTAAACTGTTCTATAACTCGCCTTTAAAAAAAAACAGGTCTTCGTGTCAACATGTATAGATGTACACAATTTCTTCTAATGTTCATAGAATTCTGTTATACAGCTATGCCCTAATTATTTAGCTAGTCTTCTGCTGATGGCGTCCATAACATACCAGCTTTTACTACTACAACTCTGTTTCAGTGAGCATCCTGGTACCTGTAGGTTTTATGTGGTGGTGAGCACTTGACAAAACCACCTTCTCCAAAAAACAGATGAGAAGAAAGAGACTATGTGGTTGAACATCAACATTTTTAGTCTTAGAATCTTAAATACTGTAATTATAATGAAGGCTCAGTTTATAATCTTTTTAGGCTTAAAATTTTTAATCTATTTATATTTTATAAAAAAAGCATTTCACTAAAATCAGACATTTTCAATGACAGGAAGTTCCTAATAAAATATTGAAATTAATGCTTTTAGTTAAATAAAACCTAAACATTAGAATATTTGTTTTATAAGTACCCATATTATATTGTTTACTGTAATCATTTATAATTTGAAAGCCCTCATTATGACTTTGTTGAAAATCCTGAAAATTTAGGGTTGGCCTCAAATTTGAGGTCTCTTGGTAAATAATATTCATTGCGAAAACACAATAAAAATATCATTTAATAGTTCAAATGAGAAATAAAAGAACCCAGAGCCAATGGTCAGTAGTAACTTTATTTGAATGTATTAATTATAAGCCAAAAGCCTGTAAAATGAAATAAGAAACCTAACTAGTTTTGTTTTATAAAATGTTTTAAAGTAGATGAAATGGAATCTAGTCTTGTTTAATTTTTCATTCTGACTCCTGATTTTAGGATGTTTTAAAGCATAATGTGCTCTCTAGATTCATTATGAATCTGGCATCTCTCCTTTCCTGACTTTTAAAATTTGAGAAAATGAGGCTATTTATTTTCCAATTGTTTGCTAAATTAGCAAGGAGAATCAACCCAGCAACTAACAAAGGTGTGATTACAGTATTCAAGATTAACAATCTCTAATATATGGTACCATTGTTTTCTACTGGAGAGTTAGTTTTAATTAGTATATTACTAAGCTTAACCAATTGCTCCAACGGTTATCCCAAGCTGTGTCCTGCAGCAACTTTTCACCATCGGTATGATGGCCAAAATGCCATCCCAAAGGACGTAACATCCCAAGTTACAGTCACACAAAGGATATTGGGAACATATTTGTTTTGCTCTAAATGTCTTCCCACCGTGCCAGATTAGGAGATGAGGAGGCTGGAGTGTGCTGGATGCACCAGATGCTTTTTATATATTAGCTCTAACTTTGCCTTACATCGTTCTGTCATGTGAGATCCCGAGGAAAACTCTTCCTTCCCACCAAAGCCTAGAGAAACCCATCAAATATTTTTTTCTCGGAAATTTTGACTCTTGAGTCATTGGTGGGTTATGTGTTCACATATTTCCCATCTCTTCCTTCCAGGGTTTAATCACAGTTGTTGGTTAGGAGGAGGAAAGGGCGGGTTCCTGTATTTATAAACTCTAGAATGAGAGGTTATGAAAAGTCCAAATGTTCCTATATCTGATCTGGCTAAAGAGGATTTTGCAACTCTAAAGTCAGGGATTTTAAGCGAAAGGCTTGTTGAGAGCATCTCCAGGTAGGATATAGCCAGTGTGTAATAACCATTCCAACAATCTCCTCAGGAGCAATCTGATGCCTTTGACTGTGAAAACCTCGCTGAAATCAAGGTATATTTTCAGAGACTACCTTAGGGATAGAAAGAAGAGCCTCCTTCTATTGTTTTTGTAAGAGAATATATATATTCTTTTCAGGTATGAAGGCTAGACTAAAACACCAGGATTAACTGCAGTGACTGGAATCTGATCCCTAGACAGGAAGTGTAAACAATTGTGTGAATGGTGTTCACGCAGAAACTTCAGACTGATTTACAGAGAACCCTTTGGAAGTTGTCATGCATGTCGCACTGACCTTGCCAACTCAATTACCCAAGTCAAGAGAGGCTAGAGACTTTTCTGCACCATAACGTACAAATCAAATCCAGTTACCCAATGCCAATTATCTTTTCCCCTTTATGGTAGAAATGGTCAAGTAAGTTTGTAACACTGAGACACTAAGAATCTTTGGTGGTAAAAGAAAAAAAGAACTTACATGGAATTTGAGGAAAGGAGGTTAGAGAAAGTACAAAAGTGAAAAGTGAAATTGAACTTGGAGGAGTGAGGAAAGAGAAGGAAATTCACTACAGGGAGGAAGAACAGGTGTTTTAGCAAGAGAAAGACTTCTAGTAATTAGCTTCAGAGGAAACAATAGGAATAAGTAGAGCAGGGGGGAAAAAGAGGAAGAGCACTGATTTAAGTTAATTTGGCATTTGAAAAATAACAAAGCATTGCTTATCACCACACAGGTATTTATTGGCTACCAAATCATAGGCTAACTGAGCTTAATCTAGGCAGACTGAGTAAAGAAGGGTTAGGCAGTTTGTCCCTTCAAAAAATAATAAATAAATTGTAAAGGCAGTGATTTAAAGGAGGAATTCTTCAAAAATGCTGTTCTGAGCTTTAGAAGTTAAATGTATAACATGATGACAACATGATACTATCTAAGTGTAAATCCTTGGAGAGTCTCTGGTAGATTTTTCACACTCTGGGAATTTAGCTTTTATAATTTTTATTACACTTGGACCACAATTAGATTCTTTTTTCCCCCATGAGATCAATTATCATATCTTCTCAATTTTTATTAATTACATGGAATACTTGATAACAAAAATAAAGTAAAATTTTAAAAGAAAAAACATCTCTAACCAGTTTAGTTTACTCACTCGTTTACAGTAGTAGAATTCTTTGAAACTAGATATCATGGGAATATTTCAGAGTTTGGAACTTGCATGTATAAACCAGCTGGGCTTTGTTTAAAATTTTAAAGCCTTCAAATATTTCACTGAAAGAAACCCAAGATATCTTTTTTTATAGATGCCAAGAGGTCACATTTTTATTGGTTCATCTGTGTGTCATATAAAAAATACTTCATATTTTTAACCATAGTAAGTCTCTAGGTTCCTGGCCCAGTTACCTCATAGCATCAAGAAAGGTTAATTGTGAGTCCCACTTTTGTTAAGTACAGTACTTTTTTTATGGAAGCCACATTTAGTCAAATTTGTTCATCTTTCTATTAAAAGGATGTAATACACAAATGAAACAAGATTTTACCACATACTTGCTCTTCATGGAGTAACCGGGTTACATTTTAACTTAGAAACAGTTGTGCCAAAATAATTTGAGAATTTGGGGGAAACTCCATAGCTATTCAACTGGACCTCTCCCTTAAGTTCTTTTTTTAAAAATATTTAAAAAATTACAGTCACATACAATATTATATTAGTTTCAGGTGTATAATATAGACCCTTAATTTCTTTTTCTTTTTTCCTTTTTTTCTTTTTAAAGGCCTATAGCACCTGGTTTTCCTAGGTGGTCTCCCATCCAAGTACTACCAGGCCTGACCTTGCTTAGCTTCCGAGATCAGATGAGATCCGGAACGTTCAGGTTCAGGGTGGCATGGTGTAGACACCCTAATTTCTTTATTCTCGAAAAAAGTGAATGTGAAAGCAGTCAACAGACAAGGGCAGTGAGATGCTGGGACAGATAAGAAAGGGGGAAATGAATCCCATAGTATCTGATTGTCCTCTCCCAGGTCAAATAGTATCTTCGGCAGAATATCTGTGAAGCTTGGGATTCATACTGATAGAATATTCTAAAGGGAGGGGCATATATCTATTTTCAGCTATAGCTTTGCTTCTCTTCCAATGCTCTCTGTAACATTTCTGCACTTAATCTTTATTGCTAGTTACTGTTCACAAGCCGCATGTATGTGCGCGCGCACACACACACACACACACACACACACACGTACACCTCTCCCTTTTTTTCCTCTTTTTCTGTCTCACTTTCACTCTCATTTTTCTTCATCATCTTTGTATCATAGGGCAGTTATTTAGCTTCATTTTATAAAAGAGTGAAAGGAATCCAGGGTCACCTAGCATAGTCCACAGGAATAGGACTAGCTCTTGACAGTCTGAGCTCCAGACCGGGCGTGAGTGCCTTGAACCCCTGTGTTGAGAGGTGCCACTTCTGGGAACCAGAGCTATATTCACATAAACAGCTGCAGAATCTAGCAAGGAAATTTATGTAATTAGTGAAGCAGGCAGAGATAGGATTTTTGGCTTCAGATTCAAATTCCACTTCACGATTCCAAGGTGGAGAGTGTTTTGTTATCTACCCACATGGGACTGATTTCCCTCTTGGGGCCTCGAAGTCAAATACCAGCACTGTGGCAGGAGCCCAAGAAACTGCAAGAGATCGAGGCAGAAAATTCTCATGCGTCCACTCCCCAAAGCTTCGGGTTCACAGTTTCTAAGTGAAATTCAAATAGGGAAGCAAAACTGGGCATATCATGTTATTCCCTTTGTTAGGCAGTGGTACTAGCCACCCCAGAGGCCAGGACTGGGTCACTCAGAATGACTCCAGGACACAGTCATTTATCAAGAAATTGGAGGACAGCTGAACATTCTTGCTTTGAGGTCTTCTATGGGTGGAGCGGGACTTAGTTGGCTCTCCTTGCTCTGTGCCCCGACATGAAGCCTGAGAACCCTCTCCCTTGCTTGAGGCACCATCTCATTCAACATCCCCTCTTTTGTTTATTTATTGTGCAACTTAACGTGTATCACCTCAATTACAAACCCAGACGGGGCTTACCCCTCCCCATACCCCCGTCCCCTATTGTCTAATAACTTTCCTGGGTGAGCTGGCACCGGTTCTATGGAACAGGTCCCACACTTGTCCGTAGTCTCTCTAGGTGGCATCCAGGGCGATGTCTGCCCCCACCCTGGAGCCCTTGGTGGGTTAACTGATGAATGGCCCTTGGGATGTTCTTCTAGTTGCTGTGTGGATCTGCAGGGCAAATGGCAAAGGGGTAGAAAGGAGGAGACAGAGAGAAGAAGAAACCCAGCAAGAAAAGGGGGGGGGGACCACAAGCCTTGTAGCGCCAGCTTTAAGCCATAAACCTTTGAGTCATAAAGAACGACTCTGATGAGTGGCCTGAATGCTGTTTGACTCAGTATTCCAGTGCTTGTCCCAGCTTGATTTAAAACCTTGACATGTTTCTCACCATCTGCATGCGGTTTTTAGGGGTGCTGCCCTCCAGGATTTGGCAGCTAGGCGGTCCCATCTCCATTTCACCTCACCACAGAGGGCGAGGGCCTTGGGAATGTCTCCCTACTTTCTCTCCTTTTTCTTCTCTCTCTCTTACTTGCCATCAGCTAAACCTCTAGAATGATTTGGCATTGAAATGGCAGAAAGCTTAGTGCATGCTACCTCTCTGCTAAAAGAGAGGACTTTTATCAGGGAGGGAGGAGAGGGCAGGTAATAATTGTCAATATCCTTTAACGTTTGGAGAAAATATTATGTAGAGGGGTAGGCGGTAATAAGGATAGATTTGGGGGTTGGCAGAGGGGAAGATGGGCCTATAAAAGGTGTCCTATATCTCAATCTAATCTAGTCTCTTTCCTCACTCATAGATACCACCCATATGTACATGAAGTAGAACTGAAACCTAGATAAATACATTTATTAAACACTGTAGCATAATAGCTACAACAATAAAGCTAAACGTTCTAACAGCAGGTTTTTGTTTTTTTTTTTTGTTTTGACTTCAACCAACACTCATTTATTTATCTCTCAGTTCTATAGTCCAAAATCCAGTGACCTCGCTGGGTACTTGGCATAGGTTCCTACAAGGCTGCCTTGCACTCTTATCTGGAGGTTCTTGGGGGAAAATCCACTTCCAGACTCATTCAGGTTCTGAAACAGTTTCCAATAGAGTGAAAGAGTAGTAGTGATCTTTCAGCATCAGCATCTGTGGGGGATTTTCGAAGAAAAATTCCTGCCCTTGATTTTGATCCTAACTAAACCCACACTCCTTACCTGGCGTGAGATTGACTGATTTATTTGCTATGTTAATTACAGAAATGTATCACATCTCTTAGAGAGAATACTTACTACCTGGCCAGTGTCTCTTTTGAGACACAGAATATATAGAATATATAAAACAATGAGTGCTTCTTAACCTGTGGAATATGAACTCATGTTAGGAGACTTGCATTCCTTGTAAAAGGTCTATAAAGGGATATTTGTAGTATTTGTAGACTTAAAGGATAAAGATTCAGGTATGTATACTGTTATTAAAATACAGGTAGATGCTTTTGTCATAAATAAAATACAAATTCATTTTAAAGTGTACTAAATTTATAGCAGCTTTTTTTTTTGTACCATATTTCAATCAACAGGGAATAAAAGTACAGATACAATTTTGTAGCGATTTACAGAAGCTTTTACCTTTAACAAAAAATTTATGCCTACAAGGTTGGGAATCACTACTAAATAGGGCCTGTCTACTGTGGAGACTTCTGATAAACATTGTAGTCACTGTTACTGGAACAACTTTGCTAGTTATAAGAAGGAGTTCAGGAAAAGATAAGTGTTATGGCCCAGGCAGAGGAGCTAAAACAACTTTGGAGAATGAGGAATAGCAAAGTAAAGCAATTATTGCCTTGGGGACTACATGGTGGTAGGCTCTAGTTTTAAACAACTGGGTTTGGGGATTCTAAGATACTTATTAAACTGGCAGATCTCTCCCAGAGTCACTGTCTGCACTCGTCTATGAGAGGTCGACACCATGTCACCTCCCTAAGTAATAATCAGATCTTATCATTACAGGAATACAACCAACATGCATACACGAACAGCTGAAGGACATCCAGGTAGCCCATGATTTTAGCCTCAACCCTAAGTATATATCTGGTTAGTATTCAGCTAGCGTCCATCCTCTTATAATACTACCACGCTTCTTTAACATAATTTAAAATTGCAATATAACACAAATATTCATTCATCCTCTTATGGCACATTTTACCTGAATTCAGTTAGTAGTCGAGTGTTTGGTGAATTGCATGATTAGCTGATGAAGTTGTGAGAAAGAAATGTAATTCACTTAAAGCTCAGCACTGCCTAGAAGACCTCCCAGAAAGCATCCAGGACCAAAACATAATTTTGAAAATGGATGATAAGCTCCTCATTCTAGGGTTGGCAGACATTAAGGTGGAGGAGGAGTGGCTCCTCCAAATCTCATCTGAGAGATTAATTCAGCAGATGAACTAAGTGCCTGTGGCAGCACCTGTTGGGGCGGCTCAGCCCCCTGTGTGTGCGCAGTGGGAGGGGGAGATCGTAGGTAGTAGTGCTTTGCTGTAGGTGAAATAGTGGAAAGCAGGAGGAAAAGTGCTTACTGCTTCCAGTACCAGGGGAGTAATACTATGTAGTAGGCAGCCTAGGAAGAAGAATCTAGCAAGTTCAAGATGGTACTCGTGGTCCAATGTGGTATGATAAGATTTATCCAGTCAAAGCCCCTGGGCTAATTGTTGGGCAATATGGCTTGGTCTCTTCCCCTGATTTCCTACTATCTTTCTGTGACATCTCAAGTTCTGATGTTCCCTTTAAAGGCTTCTGGTGGCATTAACTTTAACTAGATCTCATCTACATGAAAATATCAACTGGGGCCCATTGGTATGGGACACAGTATATGACTTGATCTGTAAATTTCACCCCCTCTGGAGCTCGCAAGGCAGAGCCAGAGAAGACCTGTTACTTATACATCAGGAGAAAGCTCTTTTTGTAATTATGTTTTCATCCAGAGACTTCTCCTTTAGAGTTTTTGCAAATGTTCTCCATAGAAACTGTTGATTATGTTGACTAGGACTAAAGTTATTTGTCAGCTTGGATAATCCAGTGGAAGAACCTGCAAAACTACACTAGTGAGAAAGGAGCTCTGATGGTCATGAAATTAAATCTGAATTAACGGGTATTGTGAATCTGGATTTTCCACTCTCTGATGGGTTTAGTTTTATTTTATGGGGGCAAGTGCGTGTGCATGTGGTAATCCTGGTGATCAGTAATGAGGAACGCACTCAGCATGGGTAAGTTGCAGAATGGATACACAGCTGGCTCTGTGATTGGCTCTCAGTCGTCTTCTCTTTGTACTTGGGTTGCCAGCTTAAATTCAGGATTCCCAGTGATATCTGAATTTCGAATAAATAGCAAGTAATTTTTTAGTATAAGTATATCTTGTGCTATTTGGGATATACTTATACTAAAAAAAAAAAAATCCTCTTGTTTATCTGAAATCTACATTTCACTGGGTGTTCCGCATTTTTATTTGCTAGATCTAGCAACCCTACTCTATACTGTGGTCGTAATGGATTCTCGGTGTTAATTAAAAAAAGAAAAAGTAGAAGCAAGAAAGATAAGGGGCCTAATTCCGAAAGGCAATAGGTGAAGAATTTGAAGTGGTTTGGGCATGATGCACTGGAAGGATAGGGGGTGGGTAAACGGCACATGCACTGCAAAGCACTCTTTCCGTTTTTTCAGAGATATTCTGACCTTGTCGCCAAAGGCTCCAGCCCTGCACGCTTCATTTCAACAGCCAGCCACTGGTCTTGAATGTTGTGTTGGCACCTCTAACGCAACACCGTCGGTCGTGAAGGAGGACGCGTGGCCAGGATTTCCATTTGCCAGGGCTCCATTGGAAGGAAAGATTTGGCCAGAATCCCTGAAACTTAAATAGCTACTATTCTGGCTACATTTTCCTGAGGAGTATAGCCAAAGCAGTGAAAGTTCCAATGAAAACATTAGCCTCCACACCTCCATGTATTCCCCAGCTCTGGTGAAGTGGGCTGACTGCACACGAGTGGCAGTGAGTCTCTTTCCACTGGCGTGTGAACTTGACTAGAAGTGAATGGCTTCCTCGGGTCCCTTTCCTTAACCACACATGGTTATTATATTGGCTCATCTGGTCACTGGATGGCAAACCCAGGAAAAAGCATTTAATCCAATTCCACTGGTATTACGCCCTCTAGTGATATAGCCTGATACTGTATTACAAATTATGCCACTGAGTCAGGGCCAAGTTCCTTAGAGGTCGAAAAAGGGCTTTGGAGGTTGGGAAGAGGTTGCTCTCTATATCTTCAAGTATATGACCAAATAACACATTCCAAACTATACTCACCATCTTTCCTCTCAGTCTTTCCTTAATGGCATGATATCGTCTAAGTTATCTTGGCATCTTTTTTGACCATTTACTCCTTCATGTTCTTCTTCTCCTCCCCTATAGCTGATGAGTTAAACCCCTCCCATTCTACCTCTGCAGTGCATCTTCCATTGTTCTTGCTACAACCCTCATTTGAGCCATCATTATTCGTCATCAGGACTGTGGACCATTAACTGGTCTCCTTGCATCTTATTTTTCCGCTCTTTAAGGCATCTTGTTTATACTGATTAAATAAGCCAACTTATATAGATTGCTGACTAATTTTTCTCAAGCGCACCTTTGATTACATACTTGATAATTTCAAATCCTTCAAAGATCCATACCAAGTTCAGCTGTGGAAGAAGACTAATTTCTTATTTGTCAGAGGTGGCAGAAAAGCAGGCAGGCTTCCTGAGCCATGAACCCACTTCCATATGATGAAAATGAAAAAAGAGTTAGAGAAATTTTTGTCTAGTTCATCTCCTTTCAAAGGATACAAATCTCTGAAAATGGATTAAATTCTGAATGAACGATAAGAAGGCTCCAAGTGAGCTGAGCTATACAACTGGAGGAAATGGACAAAAGACCTTTCCTAGTGGAAGGAATCTGTGTACATTTTACGGCAAATACTCCACAAGAAAATACTCAGAAAACGGTTACAATGGGCATTAAGGGGATAAAAGAGACAAAGGCTAACTGAAGTAAACTTTGCTAAGCCTTCCTTTGTCTCAACATTTCCTATGTTCTTAAGTCTAATTGGTCGTGACTTTCCCTGAAAAGTTACAAGGGAATTCAATCTTTATATTAGGGATTTGGGGGCTCTTTAGTAAGCGACTCTGATTACACGGAATTACATATATTATGTGTGTGACCTGGACCCAGCTCCCCTTGGATTTACCTGAGGTTCTTACACTCATTTCCCTGAGGATTATAGATTAAAACTGAATGGCTTCTCAGTAGGGAACGTTAGGTAATTTATCTACTGGGTCTTGACGCTGTTATTCGTTGCCTGATTGATGATGCCTGAAATCAGAGTCCAGTTCCTGAGGCGAGGACGGCTTTCACATGAGACTTGCTATGTGATAAGGCACTATGGCAGCCACAAAAATGAATTTCCAATAACAACTGCCATTGGATCAGTGAAATTAACTCCAGGAGGAGCCTCACAGAACAGTGCTTATTTGATCCATACAGTCCCACAAATGGCATCACCTTCATGGATTATTTTAGCCATAAAATCTCCAAGTGGGCAGTTGAGCTTTATATTCATCATCTCATGAACCATGATTTAAAGCAAAAGCGGAAACTAAACTTATTTTTAGACCACCCAAACAATTTAATAATCTATGACTGACAATATATACTGAGTACCATTTACTTGGTCCATGCAGACTGTTTTTTGTTTTCTAAAAAAAAAAATAACAAATCCATATTTCTCTTCATTTTCTATGCTCCAAGGAGAATTAAGCTATTCCAAATGAGGATCAGGCTAGAATTTATCTCAGACAAGGTCTCTCTATGACACAGTGACATCTCTAAGGACGTTGCCATCCTGTACTTGCTCTCCATTTCTTATTTCTTTATCTTTCTATGAGGCCACTTCTAAGACAAGTGTGTTAAAAAAAATTTTTTTTGAATGAGCAAAGCAGTACAGTCTTTAGAGTTGCTTCTCTACAAAGAAATTTACTAATTTGAATATTACATGGCTTTCCAAAGTTTTGATGGTTGGACAAGCCAGTATTACTTCCTGGATGAAATTCTTCTTTTCAGAGCGCCAGGTCTGCATCTAGATCTCGTTCCGGTACATTTCAGTTCATGGCAACATCAGGTGTCAGAAAGGAAAATCTAACAGGGTATTTTAAATCTCCTTTACCCTTGAGAGCAACTCGTCGCTATTTTTATTGTTCTTGTCTTGAAAATAAATTGATTTCTATGCTTAAAATACATAGATTAATGGTCAGGATATTACTGCCAGTCAGGAAAGGGTGTGGAAAGAAACAGACACAGGAACCTCAAAGGAAAGGAAAAGACACAGTATCTTTTGTCTTTTGTTCTGAGATGGAAATAGTCCCATTAAGCCTCCTTTTGATCTTCCTCTTCGAATAAGAGAGATAAACAATGGGCTGTTTTACATTTGCTTTTAAAATTCAAATCGAAGCCCACACCAAACCAATTACTGAGGGGCATTATTTCAGTCGGAGAGCCAGCAGTGACCTTCTCGTTATTATATCTATCTGCTTTCCTAAGGGGCCCCAAAATCCCCCACAGCAGTCAGGAAATGGACTCAGAGATTAGAGTTCTGTTTTTCCTGATGGTGACCCTGTGGTTATGACTGTTGCATAGAAGAGTCTAATTTATTATCATAATGTTAGGGGGAACACATACTCCTCTTTGCATTGTAGGAAAGGTCATGAGTATAGGAAACGGGATTTAGAATGTTCTGTGAGGTTTGTTTATTATTAGTCCAGAAATAGTACATAGATAGGCATATGTCTTTATCTTCCCCATGTTATGGGGCATCAGGAAATGTGATGTGTGGAACTTGGAAATTTGGGGGTTTTACTACTAGATAGCTCAAGGTTAGGACCTGCTCAACACTACTTATTTTTAAGTTTTGATTTATTAGTTTCTCACAGATAAATCAAATATGTTCAGTGAGACACTATTTTATGAATGTTTATATTTTAATATCTAAGTACTAGAAAGAAGCTGTGGAACGTAATACTTTAACAAACACTTTGATGTTTGGAATATATAGAATTTGAATCTTGTCTCTGTTATTGAAATATCTGTGGAAAGTTGGGCAAATCACTTATTCCCCTGAATTTGTAAAATAGAAAAATAATCTGTATTTCATAAGTTTTTACTGTTTTTTAAATTTAGAGCTAATATGTGTAAAATATCTTGGCATATTGACTGGATTTTAGTAGGAACCCATAAAGGACACCGCAGGTCAGGTGTCAGGGTTTTGGCCTGCGCTTGGTCCTAGAAATTGCTTTTGTGACTTTGGCCAAGTCTTAACCTATGGAACCTCAGTTGACTTGTCTGAAAAATTAAAGATGCGGTCTAAATCACAATTAAAAAAAAAAAAACAACAACTGTTGGTGTTAATTCTATTCATTAAATTTTTCAAGAGATTTAGAACATGGAAGAACAGTTCATGATTTAGGTCCGTTCTCTAAACTCTAAATTCTGCGATTTATGAAATAAAACTGATTTTAAGTTTATGTAGCATAAAAGTTTTTCATTTTTCTTATTGTTATTATGACATGCTATGCTAGAGAAAGCTATCGATGTATACCAAAATCCTTTAGAGCTCAAAATTATGATGATGCGTTTCTATATGCTCTCTAACATCTGAAGAGTCAACAGTTCTTGTAGATGAGGCAAACACACTAGAACGTCTCATTTAAAATTCAGTCATGGTCACAGAGAAGGGAATTCACTAACAGTCTTTCACAGTAATTAGAAATTAATAAAAGTCTTATGAATTGAGTTAGTAAGATGTCAATGGGCATGCATGATTGATTCCAGAACACAACTAAGAAAATATGTTTCTATACATTACAAAAAGCATGAGCTAACATTATTTTGCAGACATCTGAGGAATAGGGGAATAGAGTCACTGAGGGTGGCTGGTGAGAAAAATGAAAGAGGTGATCTCAATCATGGGCTTTTAACCTGGGGGTTTTAGCTGAAGGGTTCCACATTTCCAACACTGCTGAAAAGCATCAAGATCCTCTGGAGACAACTTTACAGCTGAGCGCTCCTATGGTTCTGAAATTCTGTGACTTATGAAATATAACTCATTTTACATTGATAGAGTATGTTAATTTCACTTTTTTAATTCACCAGTTATTAAAACTTGCCATGGGTAGCCATTGCAGAAGCTGCTGAAGCAGTGAGAGAAAGTAAATTACTAAGCTTATCAGAGATTTAGAAATCCTTCAATGGTACAGGGGAAACAAGTGAATACCCCACCTCCTCTAGTTATAATTGGGGATGTGGGCAAGAAAGAAATAAGGAGCTGTTATTCAGTGATCACGTC
The DNA here is from genome assembly GCA_003508835.1 of Eonycteris spelaea. Lineage (NCBI taxonomy): Eukaryota > Metazoa > Chordata > Mammalia > Chiroptera > Pteropodidae > Eonycteris > Eonycteris spelaea. The sequence continues at coordinate 3,775,078 of PUFA01000043.1, read as the reverse complement.
CTCCCAATAAAGTGTCAAAAGTTTTTATGAAGGACTAAGTGAAACTTTCAAGAAAGGTAAAATTTATGCCAGTTAGGCTAAACTGACCTAGGTTTCTTCTTTTTTAAATTAAATTTATTGGGCTGACATTGGTTAATAAAATTATTTAAGCTTCGAGTGTACAATTCAATAATACAGCAGCGTCTATGTATTGCATTGTGTGTTCACCAAATCAAATCTTTTTCCATCACCATGTATTTGACTCCCTTTACCTTTATCTATCTCCCCACCTGTCCGCTTCCTCTGTATTCTTGTCCCTGAGTCTCCGTCTTGTTTGTTCATTGCTTTTAAGTTTATTCTTATTCTCACTTAATACGATTTTTAAAAGTTCTCATAGATGTGAAGTCAGGGGGGACTAAAAGAGTTCACTGAACTTCCATGGGTACTCCACTTCCTCTTAAAATGTAGTTGACATACAAGAAAAAGTGGATTTCTGTGTAAAGTCTAACATATAACATCTAACTAAGGCCTTGCAAAGGGTACTGCTAAAGATTACTCCGAGGCTCAATTTACTTGGGGGAATTCAGTGTTTCCAGTGTAGGTGACATCCCAGGTAAGGAGCTGTTGGGGAGGGAAGGAAGAAAGGAAAAGTTTGGGCTCAAAGTGATTTCCAAATGAATCCTGCTACTGCAACTTCAAGAATGCCTGTCCTTGGGAAGACGCCTACATCTATGGTTGAGCAGAGCTCAGGATTAGCTTGCAGCCTCGAGAACTAAGTCTGAGAAGATCAGTAAGTCACTCTCATAAAAAATTAATCATAATAACATCAACCCAACAAGAACAATAATTATGCTTCATCTACATGGCGCCATTCTTTTGAGAAAAATGTATTTTTATAGACATCATTTGGGGTTGCCATTTTTATAACTAATTTATAGAGTCTAGGGAGTTAAAGAGGTAATTATTTATTTTAAGACTTAGGTTCCTAGCCTTGTAAGGTACTTACACAAATATTTTACTAATATACTTTCAACCTCACTAATAGAGACCCTTTACAGGGTGTGGCCAGCGGGTCCTCAAACCAGAATCACTCCTAGGAAAATATTTGAACAAGAGAAACCAAAGGAAGGAAATCAATAGTTACTTAATACCTAGTACGTCCCAGATACACAGTGCTGGGCGACTATACTTTGTAGCTCATTTATTCTTCAGATGTAATCATTTCCTGTGAGGTGAGATAAAGTAGTAGTATTTCAGTAAGTGTTATTGTTATAGTAGGATGAAATGAGATCATACACAAAGAATTTAAACCAGGGCGTGGAACATAGCAATCCTTCAATAAATGTTACCGTTATTATAATTCCTTTTATAGATGATGCGATTTGGACTCTGTTTACTGTCCCCAACAGTGACTAAATTGCCAGACTTCAGTTCATCAGGAATATGTACTATTTTGAGCAAACTGACATAGATTCGTATGATTGTTCAGATATCAGAAAATGAAAGTTATTTTTCTCATTAGCTTAACTGATTTAATAGGAGCTAAGACTCGTATCAAAATCAGCTTCCAGAATCTTCCAGAGACTGAAAGATTCAATTTAACAAACTCCAGATTATTCTCATCCTAGGTCTTTGTCTCATTAATTTCTGCTGCTTCTCCAACTTTCTCAAATTGATATTTCTGCTTCTCTGATTTCAGACCCCACGGGACAACATGAAAGTTATTAGTCTATAAAATGCTTTCATTGCTCTGTATGTTTAATGGTGATTGATACTGAATTTCTTCCCAGCACAGTTATGATGATTGTTTTGAAATGTCTTGAACTCTGAGTAAACACACACATTTTTAAAATCAACATAATTTTGAAAGGTGCTTTCTGGAATTGTCTTGGATGTCTTGAAGTGAATAAATATTTGAGCCCCATTTTTAGAGTTCTTCGCTAGAAGTTTGGCTTCTTCCAAACCAGTGGAGGAAAACCTCTTTCTGGACACACGCCAGGTCTTCTCAGAGCATGTGGGATGGGAATTTAAACTCTTCACATATACTTTATCAGACAGATCTGATTACTTAATTTTTGGTGCTTCTAAAGAAACCAGATAACATTTTTCTGTCTTTCTTCTGCCTCCCTTTCCAGTTACTGGATTACAAATAAAACTATTTGTTTTACTGAATTTAAATACGAGACTAGAGATTTAGGATAATTTGAGAATTGGAAAGCATTTTCAGAACTTGTATTAATTTAATGGATCCATGTCTCTACCAAATGTTAAACCATAAAGTTCACTTTTTCTACCTTAAACTTTGCAGACAGATGTTTAAGTGCTCATCTTCAATTTTTAACCATCTGCCTACACTCTCACTTCCTTCTTGTTTTTTAAATACAAATTTTTTAAAAAATTAACATATTTTTGAAATAATTATAGACTCATAAGAAGTTGCAAAAATTGTTATACTTATCACTCAGCCTTTTCCAATGTGCATTATTAAATCAGAAAATTGTCATAATACAATGAACTAGACTACAGACTTTAGTCAGATTTCACAATTTCTGCATGTCTTCATTTTTTTATGTCTTTGTAGATAATTCTACAACCCTTCACACATGTATGTACAGATTCATATAACCATCACCACAGACATGATACAGAACTGTTCTGTTACCGCAAGGAATCCCCTCCTGCTGTTTATTTAAAGTCACACCATCCCTCCTCTTTCCTCACCCCTGCGATCACTTACTTGTTCTTCATTTCTATGATTTTGTCTCTCACAGAATATTATGGAGTCATACAGTATGTATTGCTTTTTAAAAATTATGAAGAATAAATTTATCTACTTTTCAGACATGAATCTCTAAAAATCAAACTTTATAGAATCTTGTTTTGTTAAATTATATTTCTACCTTCCTGCTTTGCTTTTCTGGATATATACTTTCATATTTTATTTCATAAAAATAAAATATATTACAATCAGATCAGGACCTGGCTTGGTTTTATGGTTTCTGAAGCAACATTTTCATGTGCTTTTTATTTGTTCTCCATTTCCTCTAGGGAAAAATAAAATAAAATAAGATTTAAATTACTGAAAGAGGGACAGAAATTGCCTACATATAAGAACTTTCTTCCTTATAGAAAAGATGGTTGTGGTAGGCAGATTAATATCCTGATACCACCCCCTTCCCCTGCCACCAATGTCCATGTCCTAATTCTAGGAACACTGGGAACATATGAATGTGTTGTTTGATGGCAATGGAAAATTAGACTAGCAGAATTGTTCACTAATCAGCTGACCTCCAAATAAAGAGATTATCTTGGATAATCTAGGTGGCCCAAATGTAATAATGGGTCTCACTAGGCTTCTTATATGTGGATGAGGGAGATAGAAGAGGTGGTTAGAGTAATATAATATAAGAACTAGATGGCTATTGCTGGTTTTGAAGATGGAGGAAGGGGCCTAAAGCTAAGGAAGGTGAGCAGCTTTTAGAAGCTGGGAAGGGCAAGGAACCAATTCTCTCCTAGAAATTCCGGAAAGAAATGCAGCCCTACTGACATTTTGAACCTGGCCTAGTGAGACCCATTTTGGACTTCTGACTTAAAGAACTGTATGATAAATAGTTATAAAAATGTGAAGTCATAGAAAACTAACACAATGGTCGATTCTAAAACAATTAGTGGAGACAATTAGTAGAAATATTTCTCCATGATCTTTAAGAACAGACTACATTTTAAAATTATTTTTTTAATTATTATTTTTATTTTTTCAATTACAGTTGACATTCAATATTATATTAGTTTCAGGTGTACAGCATAGTGGTTAGACACTTATATAACTTATGAAGTGATCCCTCTGGTAAGTCTGGTACCTACCTGGAACTATATATACATAGTTATTACAATATTATTGACTATATTCCTTATGGTGTACTTTACATTCCATGACTATTTTGCAACTGTGAATGTGTACTTCTTAGTTCCTTTACCTTTTTCACCCAGTCTCCCAACCTACTCTCCCATCTGGCAACCATCAGTTTGTTCTCTGTATCTATAAGTCTGTTTCTGTTTTGTTTATTTATTTATTTTTAGATTATACATTTAAGTAAAATTATGTGGTATTTGTTTTTCTCTGTTTGACTTACTTCACTTAGCATAATACCCTCTAAGAACAGAATAAAAATTTGCCTGTTTAGACTGATGGTGAGTTAGCAGGAAGATCTGTAAGAGGTAGATCTACTATTTTAAAATTAAATTGTTAGATCAGAAGAAGGGTTTACTTTGAAGAGAAATTTTATTGCAAATAATACTTTCAAATTCTAAAATATTTTCATAATCATCCTTCTTATAAACAAATAATAAAGAATGAGAAGCAATAATATATTTTTGAAGTAATCCTTATTAAATTCAAAATAAATAATTGTTATGCTATGTTTATTAAGAATTAAAATACATTGTGAACTTAGTCCTGGTATGTCAACCATTTAACTAGTTTTTGTTCAGCACTCAATACTTCCTGTATGAATTATCAGTGTTCTAGGCCTGTGAGACATTCAGAAAAGCTTCTTATGGAGTTTACAATTCTTTGTCCAAAAAAACTTTGCAAAGGGAACATAAGCAACTCCCAGCTGTATACTCTTGGAAGGAAATAAAATTCTTTCAGGTCAAAATTATATGGTAGAAAGTACAAGGATTTTTTCTTGTCTTTTTTTTTTTTTTTAAATTCAAGAAGTAAAAGACAAACAGCTCTGCTTAAAGTTTAAAGAGTTATTTCAATAAGAAGAAAACATAATAAGGTGGAAAGTTTACTTGTAAGGAAACCTATCTTTATCAATAAGCATGAATGTCTTCGGGTGATCCCTAGGGCCAATAGATTGTACTCGGAAGGGTGGTGAGTCTCCCAAAGTATCCAGTTACACCTGGCTTTTTCTGGGGGTCCCCTGGCTTTTATTTATGTTTACAATGAGTGTTCAATGAAAATGTTTCTCTGTGGAGTATAGTTATATATGGATGCAAATAGTGCTTACGTATCATCCATAATACACACTTGCTTGGTTACCTGGATTATTCCGCTTTAAAGACATGGTTTAGATTAAACTATATTTTCAAACTGGAAAGAATCCTCTTTGAGTAAGTGAACTGGTTTTTCTCTGACCATTATTTCAATTAGAAGAGTGAGTATCTACAATAAAAATGGACTAGTTATGGGCAAGGAGGATGGCAGAGCCAGAGCAAGTAAGTAAACAAGGGACAACTCTGAAATGTTATTGAATAGGTATTCTTTTACCCCCTTGGAGGAGAGGTAGGCCCAACATAAGCATGTCAGGATAATGCTGCTTGTAGCAGGTATATATTTCTTATTTAATCCATATGCCAAAAAGATTTAAGCAAAATTCCCTAAAACTGCTAAAGTGATTTTTTCTTGAACCATTAAAATCGTTAACGTTACTATTTTGTGTTTGTTGTGTGTTCACACATATATGATGAAAATATTATTTATATGTAATGTATGTATACATACATTTGTGGTGTTGTTTTAACATTTTAAATTGCAATTTTAAGAAGACAGTATGAATATGAGAGACACAGAACCAAGGAGAAACATTAAATAGTAATGCAAGAAAAATACAAAAAGTGAGGAAGAGTTACTGCCTCAGCACATTAATGAGTATCTGAAATAACGTCTTTGAAACTTTTATTGTGAAAAATTTCAAACATGTACAAAACTAGAGAAAAATAATATGATTGATTTCCATGTATCAATTACTCAGCTTCAATAATGATCAATTTATTGTCGTTCCTGTTTTGTCTGTATCCCATTCACTCCACCAAACTTGAGTACTTATTGTGAAGCAAATTCTGGACTTTAATCATATTATTTCATCAATAAATGTTTCAGAATGTATCTCTAGAGTTAAAGTTTTAAAACACTTAACAACAATTACATATAAAAAATAATGTTTCTTATCATATTTTCTAAGTGTTTTCATTTAACTCCCATAATTTTAAAATGTTTACTTTTTTTTATACTTGAGTGTCTGAATGGAATAAAATATTTTTATGTGACATTATGATATTTGCCATTGAGTCTACTGACTCTGAGGTATTTGAGCCTAGATTTTGTTTTAGGAACAAATGTTACAGGTTACTTGAGTTGTGTGAAACTTCATAATATATTTCCAACCTTTCCTGTCATTCTCTGGAAGTGTCCATTTTTTTATAAAGAGAGCTGGCTATTGGATGATATACCAATCATCTATTTACTTTGAAAAAAATGAAACTTTTTATTATTTTTATAATTACAAGAACTATAAAACTAAGAAGCACATTTAAGTTATTTAAGTATAGCAAAGTGGGAGTATTGTTTATAGAAATTTATAAGTGCAAAAATCTTCAACCTACTTCCCTCGATTCCTGCATGAGAGATGTGGTAACACACTTGAGGCTCCCAGGCTACTGATATGCAAATGACTAAACAGTCACTCTTTCAAATGGAATTTGAAGGAAGTGATACATGGTGATAGCAAGATTTGCAAATAAAATTGTGGTAGTCTAAAACAAAAGTGCCAACATTCCTACGTATTTTGTTATTTTATAATTCAGATAACATTCCAATCAATAGCGTAACTGGAGAAACTTTGGTTCTTGGAATCATGTAAAAACCAGTGCTATTTCTGGACAGAATGGAAAGTGCAGAATCAAAGTGAAACTACTCCAATTTAATATCTGTAGAATAGAGTTATAGTAGTGAAATTAACTTATTACTTCTCTAATTTCCTCCCTGCTATTTTATGAAAATTTGAGTCAGTCATACCCACACCCCAAAACACACACCCAAATGGCCCTGACAAACTAAGATTTCAGATGATAAAACATATTTAAGATGATAAGATGCATTTGGTTCTTAGTTATTTGAGTGGATATTTAATTCTTAACTGAATTAAAATAGTTGTCTGTTTCAATAAAATGGGTCTCAGTCACTTGGGTATCTATATAGGAAAAACAAACAGCCCATCTCAATTCTGACCTTTAATCAGATTTTTAAAAAATCAGTTCCATGAACTGTAGCTCTAGTTGTGAAAAGTACAAAATACTGCTTTTAGAGAAATATTAGATTTCTTCCTGACTCAGAAGTAGGCAAAGGCTTCATAGATAACCTAAAAAAAGCACTAATGATAAAAAGAAAAACAATAAATGAATTATATTAAAATTAAGAATTTCTGTTATCAAAAGACATCATTAAGAGAATGGAAGGACACATTTTTTCCACAATATATACAATCCAACAATGGTTTTATATCCAGAATATATAAAAGAACTCCTACAAATTAGTGGGGGGGGGGGGGAAGACAATCCTCTAGATATCCACCAGAATGGCTAAAATGAAACAGACATGAAATACCAAGTGTTGAATGTGGAGCAAATGAAACTCTCATACATTGCTTTTAGGGGTGTAAACTGGTACGGTTTAGAAAAGTATTTGGTAGTATCTACCAACCGTGATACAGTAATCCTACCAAATAGATACCAAATAAAAATGTACCAAATAGAAACATATCCCATTCGTTCTCAAAACACCTTCACTGAAATGCTCATAGCAGCATTATCTGTAATTTCTCAGAACTAGAAACCATCCAGATGCACATCAACAGTAGATGAGAGAAATAAATTGTAGTGTGTACATCAATCAGTAGAATGCTACAGAGCAATGAGAATCAATGCTCTACAATGACACAAAGCAATAAAGGATGGATCTCATGACTATAAGTCTGAGTGAGGAAAGCCAGACACAAATTAGTACATACTGTGTGACATTATTAATGTGAAACAGAATGAATCTCTACTGTTGAAAATCAGGAACCTTGAGGGCGGGTAGTGGTGGTGACTGGAAAGGGGCATAGGGTTACACTGGCAATGTTTCTTTATATGGGTTCTGGTTAAATAGGTGTGTTCGGTTTTTAAAATCCAAGCTGTATACTTATACACACTTCTGTGTGTATATTATTCTTTATTAAAAATTTAAAATTGCTTGGCATGCATACTTGGTGTGCCTGTTTGGTTTGAGACTCTGTAAATCATGAACATATCATTGGCTTTGTGATACTGGATTTGCTGTTGGTTACTGAGTATAAGTGGCGGCCTTAGATGTAAACCTTGAATTTGCGATGAATTTATATAGATTAGTAACTCAGGTACTTAGTAAATACAGATTGTGTTTGCAGACATTCTTTTACTTCCTTTATTGCTTTACTTCATATTTCAGGGTTACCACTGACAGTTTCTCTTCCCTGAAGCTGATCTGTTATGGTTAGTCCAGTCAAACTCATTGCCCATCGCTCTGCCCTTCCATGGTGCTTTGTACCTCTGTTATCACATTTATTCCATTACTTACGGAGTTTTACTTAGTTATGTATCTGTCTCATCCACTGGCCTGTTAGCCTCCTTTTCTGCATCACAGAGTACAATGGTTTATATGTACCTGATATGAAACAAATGTCAGAGTCTTTTTAGTACTCTAGATTTTGTAGCCTTTTAAAGCCAGACATTGCTAAAAATCAAACCTAAGGGAGACTTCCAGATATGTTGTACTGAATTTTTTATAATATTCATAATAAAACTTTATATATATATCATAAACAAATGAGGCAGTATAGGTTTTGTGCCAGAGGGGCGAACAGGAGCAGAGTTTGCTTTGCTAGTGCTGGTTATGTTCCTGATGCTCCACTTGAGAAATGCACAGACCTATGCTAAGTCAATAAATAATTTGGATAAGAGACCCCTGCCAAAATTGAAATTTGCTTTAGGCGCACCCTGACTGTGCATTTTATTGACACAATCATGTTAAGAATTTATGAATCATTTTTGAATATCAGAATCCATTGAAGCAGGGGAGGTAGTAGACTGACAAATTTGTACAAACAGGGCTCAGAACACAAGTTCATTTTCTTCCTCACAGAAAATGCTTCTCAAATGTTTTTTCAATTTCTTATTCTGCATGCTTTCATATGGTGAGGGTCTACAGTCTTAAAGACCAGATAAGAAATAAATTACCAATTAAAGATAAAGAACAAGCCTGAAAATAGTTATAACAGAATGCATGTAAACCGAGCACTTTCTTGAAATTCTTCACTGATTGTTAAAATGACATTAAGAAATATATTTATAAATATCTATTAATTATCCATTTATCTATTCATCTCTTCATTCATCCATTCGTACATCCATGCATCCATCCATTCATCCAATTGTCTGTCAATCCATCCATCATCCATTCACCCACTCAGCTTTATTCCTAAAAAATGACCTGGTTAAAAAGAAAGTCTATTTAATTATTTTGAACCCAAAGAAGCATTTTGCATTTTGATAATCTTCAAAAGACCAACAATTATATCCTCTCCTCTTCTGCACAATCTTCCTCCTACAGAAATATCATGAGGCTAAGTACCTCAGTAAAGGTTAATTATGATAATCACGAACCTCAAACTAGGCACTCTTGGAGGCCATTGTCCAATGGACCATGAGTTGAAAGAACACATTTTGGGCAATAACTTTCACTGAGAAGTATCAAATTGAATTTAAGAGTTCCTAAAGTAAATGTCACAAGAGTACGCAGTCATAAGAAGAGATGAAATACTGCCATTGCAACAACATGGTTGGACCTCGAGATAATCAAGCTAAGTGAAATAAGCCAGATAGAAAAAGTTGAAAATCACATGATATCACCTATATGTGGGATGTAAACCTAAAAGCAACAAATGAACAGGACAAAGAGGCTCATGGTCATAGACAATAGAGTAGTGGTTACCAGAGGGTAGGGGGAGGGAGAAAGTAGATGGGGTAAAGGGGGTCAAATATGTGGTGACAGAGAGAAATCACATGGGAAGTGAGCACATAGTGTGAACATATATATGCCTTACTATTAAAGTGTACAGATGAAACTTATTGGATTTCGTTAACCAATGGCACCATAAAAAAAAAAAAGTAAACGTTACAGGACCGGCCACTAAATCAACTCAGTCACATATAACCACATGCTATATCATCTTTATTCATTGTACAACTAATCTCAGTTTTTAACAAGCATCTGTTGTCCTATATTGACCACTTCTCACTAAGAAACCTCTTAAAACCAAAGCAGTCGCATAAATTAATTTACTGAAAATAGAACATCTGCTGCTTTTAAACATTGTAAATGGAGAGTTTTCCGAAGTGCATAAATTTTCAAACTTTTACTATCAGATATGAAATATACATAAAAATCAATTTTTATTTTCTAATTCAGAATTTCTAATTATTATTTATTGATAGCTGCTTGTTTTGCTGTTAAAGACATATTTTAAAATTTATCAGAAGTAAGGTCTCGTTTTAGCTGAAATGTATATCTGTTATCTGGTATGGAACTTCTTAGTAGCACAGATAATTAATGGGAACAGGAAGTTTTATTTTATTTTTTTATTTTTATTATTTTTTAAAATTAACTAGCTAATTAATTATTTTAATTGAAGAAATGATTTAAATTTTCTCCCCATCTACCTCCCCCTCCCCACTCCCCTCTGGTAACCACTAGTCCATTGACCATGTCCATGAGTCTCTGTTTGGAAACAGGAAGTTTTAAAAGGTAAATGTAAGTTAAGATGAGTTCTGGGGAGGAGTGGAGTAGGGAGAGGACGACACTTCAGTTTGATAATCTCTTACTGTCTTCATCTCTTTTATGGTGTGCCTGTTTGCCAGGTTGTCCTTAATCTCATTTATGCGTTCATCTAATAAGTGTAAGCAAAGATTAGATCCCACCTCCTCTTGCCCACTTAGGGGCTCCAACAATTCTTCCCTTTTTCTCCCGCATCACCAAATTTTCTCTTTCTTCTAAATCACTCCCATAAACATAAAAACCCTCTCTTGAATCCGCTTCCCCTTCAAGTATTTTCAATTCACCTACCGCTTCCCCTTTAAGTATTTCAATTCACCTATTTCAATTCACCTACTTTTACTGTGAAACTCCTTGAGAGTCTCCTACACTCAGCTGTCTTCAGTTCCACGCCTTCCTTGCTCTTTGAACCCACTCCAATTAGGCTTCAACTTTTACCGTTTCACCAGAATTGCTCATCTGGAGGTCACTACTGTTACCAGATCCAATGGTTAATTCTCAAGTCTTCATCTTCTTGATTGATTAGCATTATTTGATGATGTTAATCACTTTCAGTCATCCCTGAGAAACTTTTTTTTTCTCTCTGATTCCAGAGAATTACACTTCCTAGTTTTCCTCTTATCATATTGGCCATATCTTTTTAGTTTCTTGCTGAGTTCTACTACCTTGCAGGCTTTTCATGTTGGAAGTTCTGGAGAGCTCAGACACCTTTGACATCTTGGCTAATTAAATTCTCTCATGGGTGAGCTCATCCAGTCTTATGGCCTTAATATCATCTACCTGCTGATAACTCCCAAATTTTTATCTCTAGTCCAAATTCTACCCAACTGTACATACACTTGGATGTCTAATAAGCATTTAAAATTTAATTACTTAACCAATAATGAACTCTTGATCCTTGATCCCATCACCCCCCAAAAAACCCCATTTTTTTCTTTAGTTTTATTCAGCTTGGTTCCTGATAACTCCATTTTTTTGAAGTTCTAATCATCCTTACTGCCTTTTTTCTCTCATGCCTCACACCTCATCCCTCAGTAGGTCTTACTGGCTCAACCTTCAAAATATTTCCACAGCTGAACCCTTCTCATCATTGCCACTGATGATGGATGCTATCAACTGCTATCAACTTGGTCTAAGCTGACATCATCTCTGAGCCTAGATTATTCCAATAGTTTCCTAGTTTTTTTGCTTCTATCTCTTGTCCCTTTTGAGTCAATTTTCAGTGCAGCAATCAGAGTGAACCTATGAAAACTTAAGTCAACTAAAATCACTCCTCTGCTAACCTTTCACTGCCTTTCCATCTTACCCAAAGTAAAAACCAAAGTCTTTCCAATATCCTACCAGGATCTCTTTTCTGTCACTTCTCTGACCTTTTCTTCCACTAACCTTGCCTTACTCACTCCTGTTCCCATACTGGCCTCCTTGATGAGTCTTAAAAAGAAGACCGGGGCGGGGGGGGGGCGGGGGGAGGAGGGAAAAAGGGACCTGAGGCTTGCTCTCACTTCAAGGCCTTGGCACTAAATGTTTCTCTGCTGAGAAAGCTCCTCTCCAGAAAGCCACATGGCTGCTGCCTTAACCTTGAGGTCTTTACTTAAATGTCACCTGAGAGCCCTTCTCTGACTATTTTATTTCAAATGTCACTCACATTTCCCTTTTCCCTCACCACCTCAGTACTATTCCTTTTTCTACTTTACTTTTTTCCCCATAGCACTTATCACTTTCAACATAATAATACATACATTTTATATGTAATTTACTTACTTATTATGTGTATGTGTGTATAGTTTACTTACTTATTTTCCCTATTGTTTGCCTCTCACCAGTCGAATGTAAGCTCTACGACAGTAGAAATGATGTCTGTTTTAGTCATTGATATGCCCTCAGAGCCTAAGACAATTTGGCACATAATGGGTGCTCAATACATATTTATTGAATGAAAGGGTTTTCTTTAATCCTTCTGCTTTTCTCACCAGAATATAAGTTCCTTTGGGGACAAAGATCATGTAATATTCATCTTTCTGTCTTCAGAGTTTAATATGGTGTCTGGCAAAGAGTAGGTGGTCATTAATATTTGTCGAAGTGAACTGTTGAAGAAAAACATACTCTATGATTCTTTGAGTATTGCATTTCAAGATGAACAGAAGGATAGTAGAGAACTGTATAGATGATATAAAAGAGAGACAGAGAAAGTCAGTTAACCAGCAAATACACAGATATTAAATTTTACATTACATAAAAATGCCTACAGAATTTGGGAAACAAATTGAAGCGAGGGGGATTCTGGATTTTTATATATCAAGAGACCAGGAATGAGGAAATTAATCATAATCACCTGGGAATATTTGAGGCATTCAACATTGTCACCTCTTCAGGAGAGCCACTAACATTTGTGGGATATTTATTATGTGCCAGACTTTTTGATGCAATTTCCAGTGACGGCTCACTAGTGTTTCCTTAGCCTCTCACTCCTTCGCTCCAGCCCAAATAGTTGCATTTCTCTATACAGTGACACTTTCTTATATAAAAGTACAATTACACAAGTTAGTAATATATTTTTTTCTCTTGCCCTCCTATCCTCCTCCTCCTTCTCCTTAATGGAAAAGTACTCGTAAAAGTAGAATAGTTGCTTTGAGAGTTAAGGTTGCTATACAGAATCCAGGATAATTATTTTAAGCAGGCCCATACAGTGGAGGTGGTTTTAAATGGCTAAACCAGCTTTCAAAGTGGCCCCTGTAGTAGTAAATTCTAACTAAAAGGCAAGTCATGGTAAACATGCAATTTAGACAAGTTGTTACCTCTGGGAGGTGGGAGGGGCAGTCTAGGGTATTAGAGACAATTTCTTAAGCTGGATGGTGAGTACAAGGATGTCTAGTTTATTACTTTTTATATATTTCAATGAAATATATATATTTTATGGAATAGTTAAAAAAAAGAAAAGAAACTACTCCTCTGGACCAAGACTCTTCTCAAACAATTATTTAAAAATCTTTAATGTACATTTCACTTAAACTCACTAAATTCATTTCAATAGCATAACAATTTTCCTTGATAAAATAATTGTAAGCATATCAGTTCTCCCCGTGGAAAGCTTTTATGTAAGAGACATTTAACAATAGAGGCAAAAAATAGCCTCTTCCTGTTAAGGTTATATACAGATTTCATCTTGTTTGTTTGCTTTTAAGTCATTTGTTTTAAGCTCTAAATATTCTGCTCTTAGCATGATTAAAATTAAAATTCCAGCCAAGAAAGAAAAAGCCTATTTGATTCAAGGAACTCCAGCATGTTACTCAGACCCTAGTCACTAAATGAGACTATACTTAAATAAAAAGGCATTCAGATCCAAATTAGGAGGCAATTATCATGGAGGCAAAAGAAGATGGGACTCTAGGCCTTTGCTCCCCTCCAGCTCCAGGCTTCTGCAGGGCATTTGCCCTGGGATAGGGGTGTCAGGAGAGAGGGAGCTACGGCTGTCCAACAGAAATATGATGTAGCCACCTTTGTAATTTTAAATATTCCAGTAGCCAAAAAAAAGACATAAAAAGAAAGAGGTGAAATTAATTTTAATAATATAGTTTATTTAACCCACTATATCCAAAGTATTAACACTTCAATAGATATTCAATAGAGAGATCATTAATAAGATATTTCACATTCTTTATCTCACAGTAAATCTTTGAAATCTAGTGGGTACTTCTTACTTCAAAGAGTGGATCCAGGTTTTGTGAAACTCAATCCTATTCAATTTTGGATGATGCCCTCTTTAAGAAAAAGATAACAACGTTACTAATACAAAATTAGGTATGAAAGTGACTACTGATTTAGAATGAAAAAAATCTCACAAGAAATTACTAAAGATTCGAAGATTCACGTCTTTTGATATCTCTCTTCGCAATTTATCAGACATGCTTACATAGAAGTGTCAATTTGGATTCTCCTCCTCACTTTGACTACTGCAACTTCTGCCCCTCACAGGGGCCTCAGTCAGGGTTTCTAAAGTGTAAGTTTCATTAATGTTATGGGTTGAATTGTGTCTCCCCAGATTCATATGCTGAAGTCCCAAACCCTAGTACCTTAGAATATAACTGTATTTGGAAAGAAGGTCTCTAAAGAGATGACTGAGTTAAAATGAGGTCATTAGGGTGGGCCTTAATCCATTATGACTGGTGTCCTTACAAGTAGTGGAACCAACATCAGGAGCCTCAGTGCACAGAGGTAAGACCATGTGAGGACAAAGCAGTGAGAAGGCATCTGCAAGACAAGGAGCGAGACCTCAGGAGAAACCAACCCTTCCAGCACGTCAATCTGGGATTTCCGGCCTCCAGAACCATGAGAACGTCTGTGGTATTTTGTTATGACGGCTAGAGCAAAGTGATGCAATTAGCTTCTTGTTAAAATTTCCTCTGCTTATGGACTTAGTTCTTTCCTGCCTCATCCCTTGCTCAAAAGCACTGCCTCCTCTCTGTTTTTTCTTTTCTTCCTTCCTTCCTCTCTGCTTCCCTTCTTCATCTCCCTCTCCCTCTGTCCCTGTCCCCTTCTCCCTATCTCTCTCTCCCTCTCTCTTTCTTACTTTCATTAAAGAAAAAATTTTTAATCCTCTTTGTTTTTTTCTCTGATACGACCCAACTGGAGCTTTCTTTCCTTCTTCACGTCTTCCTGGTAGAGAGATCTCTCCGGCTCAGAGCACGCCAACACTTACTGATCGTCATTCATTTGGCAACTGAATATGAGCTTACTTGTCACTGCTCTTATGTTATTATCATGTAGTGTTACTTTTACTTTCCAGTACATCACCTTTTCTCCCTCACTAGGTGAGTTCTTTGAAGATGATCAGGGACAATATCTTATATCAAATTGAAACATTAGAAAATTTCTTTGATGATCTTTTCTGAATTAGGAGAGGAGGAGGCCCATTTAGGGCTGTGGATGATAAAGAAAAAAAGACTTTAAAAGATGTTATTTTCAGAGTTAAAAGATAATGGAATCCACCCTACCAACTGACAGCTTAGTGCTGGATCTGCACTAAACAGATAGAAACAGCATAAGAACAGTTATGACTGAAGTCCCCTCCTCTTTCCCCATTTCCTTCTAATCAGTGGGTCGGAGGACTTTCTTTATCTTTGTTTCTGCCACGGTAACCCCATCCTCGTTGCTTTCTGTTTTTCTTCCAGCAACGGAAGTTCACAAGAATATCTTCTGAAAAGCTTTGGCCAGAACTGAAGGAAGTTAGTACATTCAAGGGTGAGAGGATGATTCAGTCTCTTTGAGTGCTTAACTTTTGGTATCTTTTCTGAAATTGCTGAAAAAAAATGCCAACAAGTTGTAATTACCATGGTGCTTCTCTGGGAGGTGGAAATCTGCCAGTACTCATTGGATTCCCACCAACAATCCATTTTAAATAAGTCATCGAAGGAAATGAGCATCTATTTTGGTCTTTTATAAAGGGAATATCTGCGGCCCCTAAAAAGTCCACAAGCTCAATATGGAATATCATAAAATTATGTTTCTTATCAGCATTTTTTTTTTCGTGCAGGCTTAAAGTGCACTAAATATGATATAGCAATTCCTTAGAGAATTGATGACAGAGAGTGGCCAACACTTGGTCTTAGAATAAGAGTAAACATCTCAGCTCACAAAAATCTGCATTAGCTATCCACAGAGAAATGCTCACTTACTCTCCTAGTAAGAAAGCATATCTGGATTCAAAATATTTATCAAATGCCATATTTTTCCAGTGAACCAAGGTCTTCTAGTGGGGACATCCATCACTATCCTCAGGAAAGTCAGAGGACTGCTTTTGCAATCAGAATGGCTTCCAAGGCCATCTTGCCAATTGCTGTGTGAAATGATTCAACCTCAGCTTTGGAAACTTCCCTGGGAGCTGAGTGGGCAGCCATGAATCATCTCTTGCCCTTTGCACATCTCATTACTGATCTTGGAACGTTATATGAAAATAATACCTCGCATTTTTGTGAAGAATGCTTTTCCTGATGGCATCAGACAGTCCTGGAGTAAAAGCAGGCCCTGGTGCGCTGTGTACCCTAGAACTAAATAAGTTCCAAAAAAGTTTGCAAATGCTATTTCGAGTCTGAGTCAACACACCTGATCTGGAAGACTGTCATGGGCAGAGGCCAGCAGTGCTGGCAAAAGCACAAAGATTCTGTTTTGGGGATTAAAAATAAACAACCAATTTTATCCCCTTCATAGTCAATTTGAAGGAGCATTGTGATATTGAATTATCCTGTTTTGTTATAGATAAGAAAGTAAACCTAGGGAAATCAACTTTTCCTTGAAAAAAATGTTATACATACACACTTAGAAAAAATACTGAATGCCATTTTACCCTTTAACATAGCTATTTCTCATTTATTTGGCCCAAAGTGATACTGTAATATTGTATCACGTGGGAAGGAATAGCTAGAACTTCAAAATCTTTGGGTTCTAATCCCACATTTATTGCCAACTTGCCATGTAGTTTTGGAGTTGCATGGACACCCTGGGACACCTGTTGAAGTTGACTAACATATTTTTTCAGCAACTGGAGATGGCAATCATTCTATTGCAAGATCAAGAATAGATGAATTGTCTCATCAAACACGTTCTTACAAGTAGCAGCAGCTAACAATGGCATTTTTGAGCCTTCATATATAGATAAATTGCTCCTGTCAATGGTGAATGATCAAGCTGAGGTGACTGTGAATGCACCTTGTTGTTTTTAGAACTATGTTTCATGAAGAATAGTTGATGGAAATGAGAATACTTAATTTGCAGAAAAGAAGATTCAGAAAATCTAGTAATTTATCTTGCTGATTGAAAGACTTCTAAGAAGAATTAAACTTATTTTTGCTTTCGCGACCTCAAAGTGTAGAATAGGACCAATGGCAGAAGCCCCTGGGAAACAGAGTTCAGACCAACTTTAGACTAACACAGTTCCTTAGAGATGATACTACAGTACTAAATACATGCCCTTCTCTGGAAGCGTCCAAGAGGATGCTTGATGGCCATATGGCAGAAACACTGTGACTTTATGATAGCAGGATTCCCCTTCCCCTAGATTTCAAGGTACATTATAAAAAATAAGTAAGCAAATAATTGTAGAACTATAGGCTGCAGATTTTAAATTTTTCTAGTTAAAGATATTTGAATTACCATTTATTACTACCGCCATTTAACAAGATAAAGGATATTTTAAGGCAAGAATAATAGAGAAATATAATGTAGGATTAAAGGATAGTTCATAAATTCAGCTCTATGAAAGATCTACCTTTATGCGAATTAAAGCATACAACAACCAATTCTATGTAATTTGCATGGACACACACAGACACACACACACGTGGACGAGAACTATCAACTCACAAGAGTGGTTACCTCCAGACAGGGAGAGGAGAATGGTAGGGGGACAAAGCAAAAAATATTCATTCTCCAAAAAAACACCAGTGATTCTTGTTTTCATAGCTCTACCATTTGTCTTAAATTGGTACCATTTACAAAAGCAACGTAGAGATGTGGCACTAATTTGAGCTGTTACCTCTGCCAATTTATCAAAAACAGATAAAATTGCAACTCCTTGGCATGGTATTTAGATCATGAAGTTCAACCAACATTTACAACTAATAGAGATTTACACCTTAAAATGAACTTTCACATATAAATTCATCTCTAGCTAAGGATCTCCAAATATGCTTTTTTAAAGTTTAAAAAAAATTTTTTTTTTGCCACTGAATACACTGACTAGCAAATCTGTCCTCATTCCACAGAACACCACTGAACGTCACTTCCCTTGGGGAGCTTCTCTTCCTGCTCCACTAGCTCAGACTTATTGCTGCCCTCTCTCTGTTCTCCTTGCATTATAGTTTCATTAAATAGTTCTTACTGTATATTAAAATTATTTATATATATACATTCCACAGTAAGACTGTGATTTATTTGTATTCTTTGTATTTCTTTGTGGGTGGTAACACAGAGGTTAGGGAAATGAGTCAAACCACAGAGTTTTAGAGCTTGAATTTAAAACGAGGTCTTCTGTTTCTAACTCGTGCCTTTTCTGCTCTGCAGCATCACTTTTCACAGCATGCTATGATGCTCAGTTTCACTAAATATTACAAGTATCACCACTGCTCTCATTTGTTAAAATTATGGTAATGAAAAATTTTAAGAAAAGTAACAAGGATTCTAAGAGGCTGTATTTATTGTTTAAAATATTCTAGGCAATATTCTAAGAGATTTAGATATATTAATTCATTCAATCTTCATAACAATCCTAGAAAATAAGTACCATGATTATCTTTATTTTACAGGTGAAGAAATTGAGGTGCTGAAGTGAGATAATATGCTTGAAGTCACCCACCTAAAGGGCGGCAGAACTGAGATTGACATCCAGGTGGTCTGGCTTTGGAACCCACGCTCTTAATAAAAGTAGACTTAAGTACTAATTTTTCCTCTCCTCCGGAACTTTAGACATAAACACTGCGTACAAGATTGGTTTCCGTTTTGATGCCATGCATATATGGAACCAAGGCTTGGCTCGGGTTCTCCATTTGTAGCCTCAACTATAATTACACAGCAGAAAAGAGAGAAGGATTTGGTTTAGATGACTGAATACATCGGGTTTCACATGGCGAGTTATTATGGGACAAGTAGGGTTTTTATTTTTGGATCCCCCACCCCCACTCTTCAAATAATAAAGCAAACTGACAATTGAGGGGACAAATATTCAAAAAAAAAAAAAAAAAGCCAAACAACTTGTTTCTGATTTGTTTGGGACTGCTTTCACGGTTGTAGGAATCATTCAGAGTTGCATTTTAGAATATTCAAAGTGGCCATTCTCTTTTGCAATAACTCTGAGGTGAAAAGAAAAAAGTTGTAAAATATTATGTCAAGCTGCTGTGTTAAAGACTTTTCACGTGTAGAACAATAAAAAAATATTAATTATAGTTTATATTGTAACGACCACCCCAAAAAACAAAAGCATGAATAAGAACAAATATTTTATATCCTGTGATAATAATCGATTAAGAAATTACTCTATTAAGAAAGTAAATTTAGAAAGGTAATATTTAACAATTATGAGAACCCTAAAATACAACTGAGAATGTGTTTAAGAAGAAACACTTCTAATTTGTAATATATTAAAATGAAATTCAGTCACTATCATAATTATTTAAATGCTCTTATAGTTTAGTAATTAAGAAGAAAAAACAATTTATGTCACTGAAATTTTTAGTCTCTAAAATCCCTAAATATATAGCATAGGGAATATAGTCAATAATATTGTAGTAACTATGTACAGTGTCAGATGGGTACTTGATTTATTGGGTGATCATTTCATGAGTTATATAAATGCTTAATCACTATTTTAAACATCTGAAACTAATATGAGATTGTGTGTCAACTCTAATTGAAAAAAATTAAAATCCCAGGAATATGTTCTAGACATTCTTGTCTATACTTTTACAATACTGAATTCTTCATTTTTGATAGTTTTTCTAAAATATATTGTGAATGCTGTGTTTATTCCTGGACACCGTCTCTTTAATTCTCTCCTAGCTTCTTCATTTATCCTCTCCTTGTTTATGCATTGACTGATTGATAGATTTGTTCATTCATGCATTTATAGATTTGTTCATTCAATATTTATTTCATTTCCCATGCCATGACTTTACTCTTATCAAAATTGAAGCTTCTCCCTTTTAACACATTACATGTCTTCTCTTTTTTCAAGAAGAGCTTGAGATGTTAGCTTTAGAGTTCTTCATGAAAAGTGAACAGTAGGAAAGTGACATTCATGCCTATGCCTCTCTGAACACTCTCCTCACATATCTTACCCCTCCGAAGCCTTCCTTAAACCATGTTAGTGTTGACTTCGTAGTATTTAGATTGTATTCACTTACATACTGTTCAATTACTCGTTTCTATGTTTTCCATTTTAGGTTCTGAAATACTAGAGGGAACTCAGCATAGAATGCTAATAATCTCCATGCTTACTTCTTTTTACATTTTTATCAGTATGATTTTTTTTTTTCAAACA
This sequence comes from Eonycteris spelaea, assembly GCA_003508835.1. NCBI lineage: Eukaryota > Metazoa > Chordata > Mammalia > Chiroptera > Pteropodidae > Eonycteris > Eonycteris spelaea. The sequence continues at coordinate 3,754,439 of PUFA01000043.1, read as the reverse complement.
ATATCTGGGCTCTCCTCAGCCAAAAAAAATGAATAGGGTATTTCAGGAGGAAATTAGAAACAGGAAAGAAAAATTAAGAGGTGACAAGAAGTGTTCATATTCTTCCTCTTGTTTTTGGAATTATTTTGGGGATGAGTATTTCTAATTTTAGACAATTCCCCAAAGTGAAATGAACACTGACTTTTTTTATGAAGAGAAAGAAGTTGAACAAACCTGGAGGCTATGTATACTCTTGTCTAAACAATGAGTCAGATGCTTGTATGTGAACAAAAGTGGTTTGATGGAGTGCACTGGTGTCCCATCCTGTCTTCTTGACATTTTTACTCTAAGACCATCTTTCCTCTCCTTCTGTATGTACTTACTTTAAACAACAAGCTCCTATTTTTTAAGGCAAGTGTTCCTCAGGGTTATGGACAGAAGAGGAAATTCCTTTTAAAATAGCTTTGCGATAGGACTCTTGTCCCTCATATGAAATAAACCTTTTGGGAAACAAAACAGAACAGATGGGAAATAACACGATAAGAAAACAGCTCCGTAATTTTGTGTTAATTTTAAATCTACTCTCTTCACTGGAGAACTTGTTATGGTTTGTGCTGATTCATTTCCCTGTCTCTGCTATTACTCTAAAGGGAGACACCATTACAAGTCTTGCACACATTCATAAGTATTACCAGCATCTTGGGTCTTTGATGTGTTTTGGGTCAACAGAATCATTGTAGCACACCTATCCACACCTATCAGAGGAGTGGCTTTGAAGAGAGCCTTGCAGCTTAGATGGGGCAAAAATGCTCAGGGGGTAAAGATTCCTGTTAAGGAAAATATTGCTGTCAAGCCAGAGATATTTCTGAAGTCTTTATTCAGTCTATTGTCCTCCAAGGATTACAACGAATGGACTCAGGGACTAATAAACTCTGATGTGTGTGGTAACATACAGGGTCTGTGTGGGCTGGAGGGCTGGAAAACAGAGGGCCTGTGGGCAACGCTGAGCTCTGACAGGAGTAAGAGCTCAAATCTTTACAAAGCTTACTGACTTTTAGTTATCTCAAGGCCAGTTAATGAGAACCCTTGCATAGGTTAGGGTTAAATACACTATTTTCCTTAGACTTTAAAGATACCTTTACTATTCTATTGATAAGTATCGATATAGGTATAGTTCAACTTTCAGATTTAAAAAAACCTTAATACCTAGAAATAAATAAATAAATAAATTACTGTAGATGTAGATAGTTTCAGGGTAACTTCAATTATACACACACACACACACATATACATACTCAAAGGTTTTTAAAAGCAATAAAATTTTTATTAAGCTAAACTCATGGCTATTTCATTTCATTATGAGTAGGATACTTTACAAATGAAATAAATCATTGTAAATGAAATGCTGCACTTTAATGATCTGAAAACATAAAATATTTTTAAATAGTCACTAGATATTTTGCCGATTTCACCAATTACTTGTCACACTCTGGCTGGAAATTCTGAACCATTCCATTCATTTACTAATTCGGCCAAGAAACTATTTTTAAAAATTTATGAGAATGCTTGTGGTCAAATTCCTTCGTTGCCTTTACATATGACTAAGTGGAGAGAATGCTTTCCAATCAATTAGTGGTTATAAGCACCTGTCTTGTATTTCGCACCATAACTATAACTAAGACACTAATTGGCTTGCTTCTTAGCACCTTCTTGATCATACTGTCTGAATTTGGCCTGTTTTGCAATGGAGCATTTTGTGATCACATGTTTAAATAAAACTGTTATAGACCAGATGGCATTATTGGGTGGTCACACCAGGGGGGAAAAAAAACAAAACTGCACTGCAAGTTTTAATTTTTTCTAGGAAAATAGAATTTATTTCAGTCTGCAATGCAGACTAATATACATCATTTGCACCTCTAAGTGGTGCAAATACTTACTCTAAGGCAGGAGCCCCAAAAGTGGGGTCTGGCACCCCGGCGAGTGTGCGAGATGATCCTTTGAGGTCTGGGGGAAAATATGATTAACTTCTATTTATATTTTACTTATTTTTTGATAAAAGAAAAATAAAATTAGGCTTTGCTAATATTTAATATGTAGGCTGATGTGGATTCCCACCTTCATTCAATATATCATGTGTCGCTTAAAATACTCAGCTTACTGAAAGAAGATTGTGAATTTCATGGCTTGCATGGGTTGGCAGAGTCACAATTATTCATTTGCTTTCAGCATATATATATATACATGTTTCAATTGGTCTATGGATGAATATAAATAAGCTTAAGACATTTGAAAGATATATTATCCCGTTTGAAAAAAATTTTACTGAAAATAATGTTAATAAGTTAATACAAGGTGAAGAGCTAGAAAAAGTTGATATTTTTTCTATTCTTCATATAAACTCTTGCACTGACAATTGAATCAAAATGTCTGTCTCCATCTCCTCTGCCATGAAATTATCAAGAGGACTATCAAATATCGACATACATTCATTATTTTTCAAAGTTAACCTTGACTAACTTAGGGGAAAATTGCACCCCGAGATATCAGATAAGGATAGAACAAAGTCATCGTGATCAGCAAGGAATTTTAAACAACATATGCAAAACGTTCTTTCCTGATTTCTTCCATAACATTATGTTATATAATACCCAGTTTAATATTTAATGGTAAGTGTTTATTAGTCACACTTAAAAAATTTTACTAATAGCCAATCACTTTTAGACACATCAAGGAAACAGCTATTCTTGCCATGATAAAAATGGCTAAAAGAATCCTTGAAGAACAATATGTCAAGCTAGAATACATTCCTATGATAGTAAAACACTGATAAAAAAATGCACAATATACATTGTTCAAAACTCGAAGAAACAAATTTTATAACAAACCATGTAATGTAAGGGGTTTGGCATACATAGCTAAAATACAGATGTTTCTAACAGGCTGCAGCTTATAGCATTTTAAATATTTTGTTGATGGAATATGAATGATTACTTCCTACTTTTATTACGAGTCATTAAGAAAAGAAAAACCAATGAGGTGATATTCTCAATAATAAATGACTCATTTAATAAAATTGTATTTTGCAGAAAACTATTAAGTTAACCACAGAAAGAATTCTAGGCTTAGTTTACAGAGACAACATTCCAAAATTAATAGATGAGCTATTTTAGAAAAGTTGTTTAAGCTAAGAGTGCACAAAATGCTATAGGCTGACATTGATATCCTTGTATTTTAATTTTAAAAAATAATAAAACGTAGCGAATTTTTAATAATATTTGAAATGAGGTAGGGAGTTACTATAAAAACCATTTGTTACCAAACAGAGGTTTACTGGTTATCTCATGGCAAAGACCTTGAACATAAAGATGAGTTACTAATATTTCTTTAACAAAAAGAAAAAATTTTAAATTTGCCGACATTTCTGTGATGACAAGTTGCTGTTACTATTATGTTAACTGAATATACATTTTAAAAAGTCTATGTAATTTGTTTCTCTAAGATAAAGGTGACATTTAAACAATGAGTGAGGAAGTAACTGCTTTATAAAACAAACTTGTGCTATGTATAAAGCATTCTGAAAATATTTTGAAAATATGTGCAGTGTTATGTGAATTTATTATTGAAAATGTGTATGTATCACCTATTAAAACTATAAACAACAGTGAACAAAAAAAACTTGAATGCAGTTTTCTAACTAGCTAGAATTTTTTGGAATGAAAACTTGCAGTAATATCAAACACCTATATTAAAAATATACTAATGCAATCTCTTATTTGTTTTCGAGACATCAAAGCAGAGGTTTTTATTAGTAAAATTTCAGCAAAATACTTTGGATACTTGTTAGACTGGATGGAAAATTTTGTATCATGATTTAGTTAAAAAGTTGCATTTTGTCCATGTGGAGTTTCATCTCTTTTTCTACCGTGATGGCCTTTGAAATTGATATTGAAATAAACTGAAGTTTGAATCAAGATGCAACCTATTACTAAATCAAAATTCAAAAAACGACTTGAAGTATATTCTGTCACCTTTCTTTTTCTAAAAATTATTAACGATAACATTTATAGAGAAAGCAAATGTGGGTTTTTTTGGGGGGGTGTTACAGAAGAGTAAAATAAACTCAACCTTAAAAAGACTTTTTCGTGTTTGCTTTACATAATATATTAGCACAGTATTACATGTAAATGATTTGTAGTAGTGGTTCCCAATTGGAAGAATTTTGCCCTGGAGAGGACATTTGGCAGTGTCTAGAGATTTTTTGGCTGTCACAACTGGGGGAAGTACTTATGACATCTGGTTGGTTGAGGCCAGGGATACTACTAAACATCTTAGAATGCATAGACGAGTCCCATGACAAAGAATTATCTGGCTCAAATATGAAAAGTGCAGAGGTTGAGAAAGGCTACTTTAGAGATATATAAATATAAATATATATAATATATCCTGTGTGCTCAAAAATATTTTACTTGGTTAAAAACGTTTGGAGACCATTATAAGTTATGACTTCTGAGAAGCTGATTTATCTGTTGAGGTGCTGTTTGATTCCAAGTGCAAAATATCTGGTATTTTAAAAAAATTACCACACTATTTTTATTCAAAACTCACCTTGTTTTTACCCCCATGAATTATAAATCATGGGTTGACAGGAGAAGGACTTCTTAGTAAGCAAGGCCACATTTGTACAATATCTTTAGAGCAGTCTTTCACTGCTGTTTTTTTTTAAAGTATTAAAATGTTTAAAACAAAGTTAGATTTTCATGAGGCGATAAAATCATTTGCACATGGGATTCAAGAAATTTAATCTCAAACTATGGGCACTAAAATGAATTTCATGAAACTTATTTGCACCTTATCACTTATGAGTTTCTGGGCAGAGAACTGAATTTAGAAATACGGTTGAAGATTTTTGTTATCAAATTCCTTGTCTCTTTTTTGGTCAGTCTTCAAAAGAACACTGTGAAGATAAACATGATTTTTAGTATTAATCAATCACTTTTTTTTTTTTCAGCAAAAAAGTATTAAATCTTACCAAAACGTTGCAGATTCACAATTTGTTTTAAAGGCTAGTTTAATTGTTTTACTTTCACACAGGGTTTTGGGATTAAAAATTGCCCAGAGGTGCAATAATCACTCTCTAACTTGAAATTGTTCTTATCTGATGTTCTTCAAACTTCTGTTTCCTTTCTGCAAGCCCAGAGTTTCAGAGCAATCATGAGTCATGACTTTGGAATAGAGATTTAGGAACCGAATTATAAAGTTAAAAAGGCAATGGACGTTTGAATATAGGACCAGACACACACACACACACACACACACACACACACACACACACACACACACACACACACACACACCATTTCTACTATGCCTAATAAATTCAAAGAAGCAAGATAGTTTTACAAGTTCTTCTTTAAAACCTGGAGGAGATGATGATGGAGATCATAAAAACTTATCAAAACTTATTCATTATATGCAGCTTAGTTGTAAAAATGTCATTTATATTGCCTGTATTAATTATACTCCATATATTATTTTATTTGAGTTAGTATTAAGGAATATAAAAATATTTAAAAATATGAAAATAAAAGAATGTTAAAGTTCACTGATGGCTTTAATTTTTCCATTTTTTCTAAAGCCTATAAATTCTAGAAAAACCAATACTCCTTTGAAAAAAACATTGAGAGATGGCAGTGATGGGGGCAACTATATGCTTAGAAAGTCTCTATAGTTTAGCAGATATACTAAATATATATTAAGATGTATGCATGTACATCTGTGAATATCATTCTATTTCTCTCTCTAGAAATATATGTGGTATATCTATAAAGATTATCTCATTTTTTGTCTATGTAGTCTTAATCACATATAACTTTCCCCATAAAAAATTCTTCAGCAGAGTTACTGAATATGCACCTTTAAGTAGAGAACAATAAAGCCATGATCAGATATGGATGTTGGATAGTTGGCTAGACTCGCTCGTAAGCTAGGTGACTTTTGCCCATCAGTCTCCCTGACAACAAATTAAAGGTTATTTGAGATTATAGAATATGGCGTTGTTCATAGAAATACCATAGAGGAAAATAGAAAAACAAATTTAAAAAAGCCTTTAAATGTTAAATATGGGAACAGCAAGTCTAAGCAATAAACTAAAAGCATGTACGGCTTTCAAATGCAAAGATAGGTGGTTGATAAATTTTAGCATCTTTTGTGGGGTAGAGAGTAGAAGGAAGTGTTTGTTTCTTCCTTTCAAGTTTCTACAGTTAAATGCTACAACAAGGCTAGGAAGGAATTGCAAACTGTTGCCCAACTGTCATTAGTGTTTACTTGGTAATTTCTTGCCTTTATTTTCCTTTTAAAATGATAAACAAAACATAACATATTCTCACAGTTCTCTCCTGCTCTTTTGTTCTAAGTAAATATTTTTTTTCCAACTCTGGTCATTTTTTCAATTTTTTTTTCAAATTTCTTTTGTGTTTTGGCTATTTTTAATACTGTTTTAATAATAAAAATACTAAAGGATAAGATCAAAGCTGAAATATATCAACAAGAGTATAGTATTTATTGGAGACAAAATTTCAGAAGAAGAAACAAATCAAAATACACTGTCTGCTAATATACTCTAAAATTGGTAATAAAGTAAACAGAAACAAGATTTGATTTTCAGGAGAGATCCACATTTCAAGAACAGTTTTGCAAATTCACTTACCATGTTAAATCAGTTTGGGGAATGTTTTTTTCTCTGTTTTGGAAAGAAGAAAATTGATACTTTGGCATTGCAAAGCAGATGGTCCTCATTGTTTATTCGGTACCTAACAGTTCAATAGAACCACTTCAAGTTTTCTATCTTTTAGTGACTTGATAGTTACATATGTATTTCGACATCTTTTGAAGAAATTGTTTTATGCCTTCATTATCTTAAAATATACAACTACATAAAGCATATGTTATTCATGCTGCTTTTAAATCTCTTTCTCTGGTCTGAAGTTCTTCATATAAATCTTAAATAATCTATTTGTTCTAAATCATGTCATTGTAGGAATGGCATAGAAATTTAAATTGAATAGCGTTTTAGTTTCCTCATTCTTCCAGACTTACAACTACCAAACAAATAATAATGAGGCAGGTACAAAGAAAGAGAAGAAGAGCGATTATCTTCTGCAGGGAACTTTTAAGATAAATATTGATCTTTTGCTAAAACTCATTGGAAACCACAACATTAGTTACCAACAAATACTAGCCATTGTTTCCTCTATTAGACAAATAACATAATCCATGTCATAATTTGGTAGGGGAAGTAAATGTCAATTTTTTTTTTTTTTAGTCCCTTATAATCGAAATTGTTACAGCATGATGGTTGTAAAATAGAAATAAAAATAAAGAAAAAGAAAACAAAGGAAATCCCCAAACCAAGGAGTAGGGGGCTTTTTCTAAATCTACACGAAGTCCTGGCAGGTAAAATAATGTTATATATTGTAAATATCAGCATTCTAACATGAAAATTGAACAGAACTCACACATTGTATGTTGCCAAACTAAAACTGATCAACAATGAGGTTAAATAAATCATAACCAGAACTTCACACACCCTAGAGAAGTCACTTCTAGATTGGTACCATGCCTGAGAGACAAGAAATAACCAGTTACTTCAGTTTAAACAATCTGTGGTATACATATGTAAATACTCTGCTGAGAATTTAAGATAATGTTAGAAAGACTTCATCTTCATTGAATAACAAAATAAATTGGCATTCTTTTAATTTTGGTCACATAAGATGACCAGCCATGCTTCCCTTCCAAGTTTTAAGAGTTGCCTCTATTCTTGTCAGTATCCCTGATCCTCCTCGAGACTAAGGAGGCCACTCTGCTAATACACAGTTCAAAAGCACTCTGCTTTTCTTTGGAACACTCAGTGGTTGCTCTTTCTTCCGTTGAACTATAAGTCCCATGAGGGCAGGAATTGTGTCTGTATTGTTTATTGCTATATTTCTAGTACCTAGCACAATGCTTGACAAAGATGAATGAATCTATGTTTGTTCACTTCCTAAGACCAAATTTTTGTGCTTGTCTTAATTTATGAGGATTAGGTTTTGGTATTGCTTTTGGCATTCATTTTGCAAAAGAGAAATGATTCTGAAAACGTTAATTAAAATGTGATATTTTAACGTTAAAAATATGAGAAAGAGATGAAAAGTGTGAAAAATGCCTGTTTTTCATAAGGGACTGCATGGTATTATTGACAGTGCTTGTGTTTTCTCAAGTAGCTTTCTCAGAATAGTTTCAAGAACTTCAAACATGCCTTTCATCCTCACGTTATCTCTGTATACGTGAAGTATTCAATATCACCATATAACAGCTTGGGAGCAGGCAGGTCTGAAAGGCAGAAGTCCAGAAATGTTTTCCATTTGACCAAGTGTTTTTTCTAGTTATGGGCTTTGCTCATTTTCATTTGACCTAAGTAAAATTTGCTTTACCCAAGGGCACCATTTCGTTTTTATTTGTGTAGCTTTCTATGTGCTGTAGCAGAGATGAAAAAATTATTGTGCTTTCTTTTCGAAACGTTAAGTCTCAAGAAGAGATGTTTAATGTGGTGAGAGTTTAATAACTGTACTTTATTTGTCATTTCACAATGACAAACATGATTTATTTAGATTAATTTTATTAATTTATTGCCCTTCTCTTTAGTCTCACTCAGAGACAAGGTGAAAGACTTTTAATAAAAATTCTGCATATAGTATCAACATTAAAAAATTTCCCAGTAATAAACTTAGAAACACTCAAGAACAGAATTTTCCTCAGGAATTAGTATTGGTTATATGTGGCAGTTAAGCAAAGTGACTACACATACGTACACCCACGCTTCACCTATACCCACTACATACACGTTCACAGTTGTACATGCCACATCTTCAAAGATCCTGTTCCAATCTATGACACATTTTACATTCTTGAAATATGTAAACCTAACAACATATACTTCCATATTCAATATAAACATTGAAAAAAAGAATGAAATCTTATCATTTGTGACAACATGAATGACTCCTGAGGGCATTATGCTAAGTGAAATAAGTCAGACAGAGAAAGACAAATATCATATGGTCTCACCTACATGTGGAATTTGAAAACTCACCAACACCAGCACCACCACTACAAGCTCATAGATACAGAGAACAGACTGGTGGTTGCCAGAGGGTGGGCGTGAGCAGTGGTGAATGGGATCAAAAGGTACGAACTTCCAGTTATAAAATAATTGTCATGGGATGTCATGTACAGCATGGTGACTATAGTTAATGATATATTTAACAATTGCCAAGAGAGTAGATCTTAAAAGTTTTCATAACAAAAGAATGGTTTACAATAATGAATGTTACCTAGATTTCTTATGGTGATTATTTCATAATATAATAAATATTGAATCATTATGTTGTATACCTGAAACCAATACAATGTGATATGTCATTATACCTCAATAATTATAAAAAAGATTGAAAGAGAATGTCTCTGAATTTATCAGGACTCTTCAGATTTCCAAAAAACCAGTAAGTTACAATTTGTGACGATGGTAGAAAATTATTGGTTTTAAACTCAAGGATATACTATCTTAAAAAACAGTATTTTTTTTTTTTAAAAAGTAATAAATGAAGGTGGCTTCTCCCATGAATCAAATTTGAAACCCAAGGGGCTTCTATTTCCAGTGAAAAGAAACCTCAAGGCAGATTCCTTTCCCCTCCTCCATTCCTCTTCAATAATGAAATTTCATCTTTTGGGGCCTTCACTATGTCTGCAGAGAGGCGCGAACTGCACAATAAAATCTCAAATGAATGTTTAATAAAATTTTGGTTATTTAATGCATTTCTGATTTTTTTTTTGTGCTTTTCTTTATATGAAGATATATTCTGAGTAAAATATCCTTGGGCTCCTTTCCCCACCAAATGAAAAGTTTAAGTATAATTAACAACTTACTAGCTGATGTAGAAAGTAGGGAAACATTATTAATAGCTAGGACATATTCAAAATGGCAAAAGAGAATAGAAAATTATGCAAATAAAGATACTTCTAACTGTGGAGAGTATCCTTAAATGATCAGTTTAGTGTTTTTTCTTTGTTTTACTAGTTCCTTAGGAAAGTTGCTTTTTATACTTTCAGAACTCTGTTGGCCAGCTTCAGAGATAGCTGTCCTGTTTGCTTTGTTTGATGTGCTTGCAGCCCTACACAGGGCCTGTGGCCTGTGGTGATTGTTGGTGTTTCAGGCTTCTCTTATCACTGGTGGAACTGGCATACTGTCAAATCCTACTGAAGAGCCCTTATTTCTGTAGCAGCCAAGATTGGAGAGCAATGGGCCTGCCAGTTGCACACCCACCCAGGCAACGTTTTCTTCTCCAAGAACATGGAAAGGCCACTTGTGGGGAAAGGTGGAGGGGGACAGACCAATTGCCACTTCCGAGGGGGAAAAATTTTTCCCTTTGTGCTCTTATCTTCATCCACTTCCAATTTTACTGATTTACGTCTGCTGGGTTACAGAGGAGGTAAAAAGGAGAGGAGAAAGAGCTTGATTTGAGTGCTTGCAGCAATATAGGAGTGACGATAGATGGGTCTTGGTGAGACAGCTTTGCTAACAGCTTAATTAGATGTCAGATACTGTCATACCCAGCACGCAGCACACATGATCATCTGGAAAGAGTGCACAAAGAACATGTGCTTCTTGTTCATTCATTTGTTCATGCATTCATTTGATATATAATGTATTGAGTGCTACCATGGACTGGGCACTGTTCTAAGCACAAGGATTATAGCAATGAACAAAACAGCCCCAAATCCCTGGTTTTTGGAAGCTTTCATCTTAATGGATTCTACATTCTCTACATTCTCATGACATAGTGAAATTGCTAGGTTATTTCCCAGATGTCTTATAAATTATTTTAATTAAAAATAATTAATATGGGAAAATTTTCGCCTTGGTGCCAAGCTGGGAGAATTTGAATTTAAGTATTAAATGTTTGGTAAAATTAAACCCCAAAGAGCTATAAAAATACATTCCATTATATATGTATACTCAAAAAATATTACTATTGTAGTGTTGTTGAAGGCGGAACAAAATTCAAGGAAAATTCAGAATTCATATTTTCTTAGAATTTTGTTAATTACAAAATGTTAAACACAGTCTTAGAAACCACATTTGTTTCCACCTCATGGAATAATCTGCTTATTTTTCTGTCCACCTCTATAACAGGCCATGAATCAGTCTCCACTGTGCCCCTTAGAAGAGCAGCTTTGAGTCAGGTTACTGATACCAGGTTGCTAGTTCCGCATCCACAGGGGCAGCAGCTGCCTGCGGAGAATGGTGAGGCAAGGCCTTCCTCCAGCTGCCTCTGCTCCGACCCCTTTCATCCATTCAGGCTATTTGCCTGGAAAGGTGTTCTAGCTGATTTTCCTCACTACACTCCCTCCTGTTCCCATCTTTTCTGCACACTGTGTCAAAATGAACCTTCTCCAGCATCACTCTCCTCTAATGGTTTTCCTGCTCCAGAAGGTCCCATCAGACCCACTCTCTTCTCCTTGCCAGGCTATCAAGGCCCTCACATTTTGGAACCAAAACCACAATGAGATGCCACTTCACACCCACTAGGATAGCTATAATTTAAAAAAAAGAAAAAGAAAAAGAACAAATGTTGGCAAAGATGTAGAGAAACTGGAACCCTCACACACTGATGGTGGAGATGTAAAATGATGTGGCCTTGTGAAAACAGTTTGGTAGTTCCTTTTAAGTCAAAAATACAATTATCATATAGCCAGCAATCCTATTCCTATGTATATATTCAAACAGAAATTTGTACAAGAATGTTCATAGCAGCTGAACAATAGCTAAGTAGTTAAGTGTATTTCACAATAAATATATTTTCACAATAGCTGAAAAATGTAAAAAACTCAAAGTCCATCAATGGACGAGTGGCAAATAAAATTTAGTATAAGCATGCACTGGGATATTATTCAGCCATAAAGTGAAATAAAATACTGATACATGCTACAACACAGATGAAACTTGAAATTATTATGCTAAATAAAAGAAGTCAGATGCAAAGGGCCACACATTGTGTAATTCCATTTATACAAAACGTCCAGAATAGGCAAATCCACAGAGACAGAGGAGCTAGAGGTTTCTGGGTGCTGAGAAGCTAAGGAAATGAGGAGTGACTGCTTAGTGGGTGTGAGGTTTCCTTTGAGGTGATTAAAGTATTTTGGAATGAGATGAAGATGATGGTTACACAACACTATGAATGTATGAAATGCTTCTGAATTGTACATTTAAAAATTACAATGTTTAAAATGGTAAATCTTAAGTTTTGAGTATTTTAACACAATAAAGAAAATTGAATGGTTGATAATGGTTCAGGGGCCACACAGGGTACCAGTGAGGGCTTTTTTGAACAAGGTGGGCTTCTGAGCACAAAGACCTGAAATCTGAATTTTCTGCCAAGAAGGATAGGGGTGACCTAGATAAAGAAAGAAGCCTGAACAGAATAGCTCGTGGAACAAGTGGGGCTCACGTGAAAGTGCTAAGGAAAGTCACTTTATATTCTACGATTTTGATACAAGCAAGAATTGCTTTAAAGCACTAAATATTTTCATCAGAGATCAAATACTCCTAAGTTGTTAAATATCAATAAGTGAACACATAAAACAAGAGGGTATATTCTTTGAATCTTGTAATCAGATATTGTTTTATTACCCTTGAGAAAAGAGGCAAATATTCTTTGGGATCACTCACAGTTCATCAATTTTTATAACATTTGTTTTACAAATACTGTGTTCTTGTGGAGGCGAGAGGTGGGGACACACACAGCCTGTTTATTTTTTCTATATCACGAGTGAATCCATACATCATTGCATTAGGAGCTAAATCTGTCTTTGATTAATTATTGCATTAAAGTGCAACGTGAAATATCCAAAGTTTGAAAAAGAGATTGTTAACTGTTCACATGGAGATCAATAGCTTCAGGAGGCATGAACTGCCCTGTAGTCACACAGTCCGAGCCGAAACTGTCAGCAAGACAGGTTGAGAGCTGAGTGATGAAAGGCAACCCCACATAAGAAGGTGTTAGGTGATTGCATTTTAAACTTAATGGAGTAGACTTGAGCCAAGGCGTACTGCAGGCTGTTCCTGTGTACTATAAGGTGAAGGGCCTATCATTGGAGTCTTTAATTCCTAGACACTTTAAACTCATTGGGTTTTCTCAGCCCTAAACTAAGGTCATCACTCTTCATAAGTTTTTCCCACAAACTAAACAAAATGTTGTGGTGTCGCCATCTCAGTCCCTCTGGGGAATGTTAGACATCACTGACCTGGATTATTGCTGTTGGCAGGACACCCAAATACAGGCATCTAGATTGGGAAGAGGCTTCAAAAACTGGCTGACAACGGCATCCTCACTCAGGGACCCCATTCTCTGGAAAATTATTTCTAAAGGTCTTCCACTCCTTAATGTCAAGGAAAGTATTGCCAAGTAGAAGTTAAATTTAGCTGTTCTTCTAAGAGACAACAAAGAAAATGGAAATTTTAATGTCTAAGAAGGCCTTTTTATTTTTATCATCAATTAATGTTTATTTGGCAACCTTTGGCATTCATGGTACTGTGCAATAGAATATGTCACAGAGGGTTAGTTTACCTCAAGAAATTTAGGGCTATCTTCAAAAACATATATTGTCATGAAATCTCTTGATCGCTCACTCTTGCAATCATAAATAAGAGATGGAGGAAACCCCACATCTTCTATTCCTTCAGATTATGGTAGAAAAAGTAGAACCAAAAAAGGTGTTTGGTGTAAGTTATCCTATATTGAATTTTGAGCTAATATACTCTGTGTTTTGAGAGAGGAAATTTACATTTCATATTAGTAGTTTGTTGAGTGTACTGCTGACATTTTATGTAGGTTAGACACATCTTTTAAAAGGCAAGTAAAATATTAATTTTTAAAAAATTTCCCTTTAGTCCTTACCATCTGATTACTCCTTCATTAAAAGTTCCCCAATTCTACTTGCTAACATTTTAAAACTGGTTTCGAAACCTGAGCACCACCTGGTGATTCCAGAACTCCTGCTTCTCACCCGTTTCCCTGTATCTTCTGCTGTTTATTTTTCTATGATATCGTTCTTTCACACCATTCTGTGTTCTAGGCACTGAATTTTCTTCCTCTGTTATAATCAGAGGAGCTCAGGATTTGGAACCAAATGGACCTGGTTGAAATTTTAGTTCTACCAGTTACTAGTTGTATGCCCTTCTGCAACCTTCTTCGATATTTGTGCCTTAAGTTCTTCATCTGCAAAATGGGAAAAGTAACACTACAGATGTGTTAAAGGAAATGTGACCAGCGTGCCAAGTCAGAACTCATTCCCCTGCTCCATCGGACCAGAACAGTCCCCGTCCCCTGGTCCCTCAGTAGGTGCCTGATTGTCATGAGGCACCTCTGCACATAAGCCAGCTGTGACTTCTTTAAAGAAAAGTAAATGTTCACTTAAAATAACACAATAATCTATTTACCTTTGTAAAGCCTTGCTTTTTGTGTTATGTCTATTTTGATCATTTTTCCGTAATGCAGAAAAATGGATTTTTTCTGTAATGCAGCAAGAATTGAAAATTTAGAAGAAAATCGACCACTAATAATTATCTTTAAATATGGTAAAAATGAATGCATAAACTAACTTTAGTTTAACTTAATGTTCCAAACCAAACTACCAACATTAATTGGTATAGAAATATTTCTTTGTACACATTTTTGCACAGGAAACTTTAAAAAGGAATTGCTTGGTTGGCTAACACCATTGGAATGCCAATTTCTAATAAACAACGAGCACTCCATTTTATTGGTCTGCTAGGAACATATATATGAAAGTAGAGCATTGTAATTTGAAAAATTTATTTTAGCCTTAGAGTCTTTAAAACTGGCTTCAACTGTTTCTACTTTATATTGCTTTTAATTTTTCAGTGGTTAATACATTTCAGTAAAAGGTGGGGAGTTTTAAATTACACAGTAAAACAGAAACAAATCAAAAGATTTCCTAAAAATGTGAAGAATGTCTGAAACCAACTCTAATAAAAAAAAGAAAAGGTACTGAGAGTATGCTTAAGAAGCTGTTTCTTTTTGCACTTATTTTACCCTGAATTACCGTGATCAGATTATGTAATTTTTGGAATGACTACAGGCTCTGAGTGCGTATAAAATATCTGACACGCAGAAAGAGCTTTTTTTTTTTTTTTTTTTTTTGATAAAAACTTTTGGGATTTTTTGATGATAAGAATTTACTTAGTTTTTCACATAAATGGTTTCCGCTGACCATCTGATGAATTTAGAGTACGGTGGTCACCAGGGATGCTCGCCGGTACGCCGTTCTCCTTTTATTGTGCATATGTCAAATGTGTCCTTCACTACCTCTTTGAAGAAAGAAGTGCCCATAGGGCTTGCTTTGGCTAAGAGATCATTTCTAAGCAGACATCTTTAAGAGCTAGTGGGCAGTTCACATCTCCCCTTGCTCCACCACTATGGGAAAATTAGAGGAAAACATGATGCCTGCTTGTCATACATAAGCATTCCAGGGTGAATGGGATATAGAGTACGAGAAATGTGAGGAAGCCTGGAGAAGGCAGGGTCAAGCTTACGGAGACATTCGGTACTAAGCACAAGAGTTTGAACTATATTTCAAAAGCAATGGAGGAAATTCTGAAAGGTTGTGAGCAGGGGCATGAAGTGACCAGAGCTAGGCTCCAATAGAGACTAGAAAGGTTTTGAGATGCATGCTAGAAAAAGCTTAATCAAAAGGACATTGGCATTATGGGCAATTTTGAAGAGAGCTCAGAAAGAGAAGAGGAGAAGCAGGCCTTTAGTAGACACTGAACCTGCTGGCACCTTGACATTAGACTTATTAGCTTCCAGAACTGTGAGAAATAAATGTTATTTAAGAAAAAAAAATTTAAAAACCAAATAAAATTAAAATAAAAGAAAGAAGTTACTTAGATCCAGGTAAACATAAAAAGAATTTACTCATTTACTTTTCTAAGGCTGATGAAATTCTTTGGGGAAATAAAATAAATCAAATTTGTTTGCTCTATAAAGCAACCATAAAGCTTTTATAAACGTAGTGAATCTTCTATAAAAATAGTGACTACTTATTGTGTGTGTGTGTTTTTGTTGTTGTTGTTGTTGTTGTTGTTTTTAGGCAAGGCAACTCTTGGTTGACCACACAAACTGCAAGGACCTTGTCAGCTTACAATCCCTTATTTTTTATGCCTACAGCACCTGGTCTTCCTAAGAGGTCTCCCAACCAAGTACTAACCAGGCCCACCCCTGCTTAGCTTCTGAGATGAGATGGGTTTGGGCTTGTTCAGGGTGGCTTGGCCATAAACTACCTATTGGTTTTTGAGACATAAACATATGGGGTCTATTTTCTACAGGATCTCATTGCCTATGAGATTTCACTCCTGTTGGTCAGAAGAGCTTACCCATGAAATAAATGGCCACTAAATCTCATTAACATTTTATTCATGACTGCTGCTGGAGGAATGTAAAATTCTTTGCAAAGTGAGAACAAATGGTGCAGACTCATCTGTTTATTAAGGGCTTAAGAGCCTAAGTAGTAGCTGAGAGCTACAAACATTAATTTCCAAAGAACATTTGCAGTTGTTTATGGGTAGGGCATTCTTAGGCAGGTTTTGACATGTGAATTCCTATCCAGCAGGACTAGGACATGGGGTGGGAAGCTTTAAGTGGTCGTCAAAGGTGAATTCTATTCTGGGAAGGTACTGATTTGTTTTCCTGCACTGCCCACTTCCTTCCTCAAGGAGCTACTTCCTCCTAAACAATATTTCCTCACTCTCCAATATTATCACAGGACAGCATGTACAGTAAAGGCGAGATATGGCAGTATCTACAGGAGCCAAGTGCTTACAGATTTTCTGTCTTCCTATCTACTGTAGCTATTCCTCCTGGGGCCAAAGGCCAAGTAATCCATTCCACAAAAGTATTATACGTTAAGTAAATTAACCACCAAAGACAAACCCCCAAAATTGAAAGTTGGAAGCTTCCTTGAGAATTTTCTAGGTAATTACAGAAGATGAGCTGTTGGAGTAGAGACTCCATCATTCTTTCCTTTGCTAGGTTTTCAATAAATTTTCCTATCCATATCAAGAAATGAAAGGTCAATCTGAAGAATTCCTGGAGAGCCCAGCCATTTAATCTCAACTAATTAAAATCTGTTGTACAGGGTAGAAATGTCTATTTCTTCTACGCCTCTCTGTGATTTCAAGTAGAAAGCTGATATTCTTACACAAAGGTGGGAGTTCTGCCTTTAAAAAAGTCATACTTCTTTTTCAAAGTGGCTCTTGACTGGGAGCAAGTTCCCCTGGATTGCTGAAGTAGCCCCAGGATGCTCTCAAAGGCTTCGTCCCCAGGCACTCCAACCAATGTAATCATCGCAGTTACATTTGAAGATTTCCCAAACAGGGTAAGTCAAGAGTTCAGGAAGGAATGTGAACAACCAGGCTGGCACCTACAACCAGAGAGGGCAAACATCTCATTCACTCCCTTCCTCCTAGAAAGAATTTCTGCCTTGTATCTGGTTAGAAGAAAGCTGAGAACTCCCAACTGAACGTATAGCACATAGAAAGGGAGGTGCTCAGGCCCAAGAGTCCATTTTTACTAAAAATAACAGAAAATAAAAAAACAGCAGATTTTCTTTTTCTCTACAATGGGATTTTTTAAAAAAATTGATTAATCAATTTAAGCGTAATCCTCTTGGTGAATATTATTTTTGATTTATATTTGAGTCTTCTCTAGGAAATTAGAGGTAATTTCAGATATGTTTTCATATTCTGATAGAGACAGAGAAATTAGTGCTGCTTATAAGACAGTGAATAGCACAAACACTTTTATAGTATTCTATAATCTATAGTTATCTCCCCTATTATTTTATTTAACACTAATAAATGTTGATAGACTGTATAAAATTGACTTAGAGAGCAGTTACCCTTTCCCACAACTGACCATGTGGTCAGCTTGCATTGTCAAGCTTAAATTTTAGAAATGTGAATTTCTCTTTCCAGGCCACTAGTCTGTTCTTTGGGGGAGATAATCATAGCATCTTTTGGAAGTCACAAGTATATGACAATTGTAGATTCTAGATTTTTCCAGGATGGGCTGTATATACAATATTTTCTATTGTCAAACCATGTGACCTGTTTTGTTTCATAAAATGCTTTTTGTTTCTATATAGGGATGAAAGCTAGTCTTATCTTCTGTCACAGATATTACTTTGTGTCTCTCTGACTCTTTGTAGCTTTGGTA
Organism: Eonycteris spelaea; assembly: GCA_003508835.1. NCBI lineage: Eukaryota > Metazoa > Chordata > Mammalia > Chiroptera > Pteropodidae > Eonycteris > Eonycteris spelaea. The sequence goes on along the minus strand of PUFA01000043.1, from coordinate 3,736,125 downwards.
ACCTTGGAAAATGCTTGGATTTTGATCGGAGGAAAGATTCTGGTCTACTTCAGTAGACTGTCCTGGGTATAGACTTAATTGGTTCTGAGCTTTCCTCAAGTGATTCAAATCAAAGTCTTGGGTACCCATGGACTAATACCAGGAAGTGGTAATCTCCATGAATAACCATGGCAAAAACTGGGCACAAATAAGAGTTAATTAGTATACTCTGTGTAGGCTATGGGGAATGGGGATGAGACTGACTACTGAGCTTGATCTGAATTCACTGCTTACTTTAGTGATAATATTTACAAAAACAACTTATCCTAGTTTTATACACAATCTCACATGGAGATTAGTCAACAGGACCTGTATTACCACATCATTATTGCTACTTCTCTCCTATTCAGATAGTACAAGGCCATGTCTTCTAACGCCTTTCTTCTCTTTTATTTAGTCCCAATCTATATCATTTCAGAGATTGTGTGGAAGAAACCTATAGGCCTGAAAGACTGATAAAAGGAATCTTGGAGGATTTCCTAGATTATGAAATCGAGGCTAGGAGAAGTTCGTGGTTTGTCTAGCATCATGTTGTAAGTAATGGCAGAATAACATGTACTGTTTTCTTGAGTGCATGCATCACTGTTAGAAAAGAAAATCTGAAGATACAGTCTCTATGATTGTACTGAGTTCCCCAACATCAATGCATACGCTCAAGGGGATGTACCCATGTGTTCCAAGACATGATAAAACATAAATTAAGTTTTTTGATGTTTCATATCATGTATTATAACTATGGCTAATTTATTGTGAAATAGGCAATTGTTTTACTTCTCATCTCACATTTAGGCATCACATACAAATTGGTAATTGTAAAAAACAAATCATTTTACACAACTGGTTTGATGGCTTTGTATTTCATTGAATTAACTTTGGCCTGGATATTATGGCATTTACGTAGCTAGTGTTTAGGCTGAACTTAGTCTTAAGTGTGACAAGATACTTTACTGAATGTTTATACCTCACTCCCTTCTCCTCCATTTTTCATTAGAAAATGGGATAATTGTAATATTTCATAGAGCTATTAGGAAGATTATGAGATTATGAATACAGGGTACTCTGTAAACTCTAAATCTATATACAAACATGAATAATTATTATTGTTGCAATAAAACTGAAGTGGTAACTTTACTTATTAAGTTCTTGTTGTAATAGTAGTTTTTTTTTTCTCTTTGAGTTTGTATATGTGGCAATGAGAGGGTTTTGAAATATGTTTTATTTCCTCTTTTGTGACTCACAATTCCTTTTTAAGGAGTTTCCTGTTAATATAAATAGGAAATACACAATTATCAGAGAACATCTAAATAAAAATTTAAAAAGGGAAAATTTTGAAAATTGTGTATTTAATAAAGGATTTGTATCTAGAATATGTTAAGGGCTCATAACTTAAAATAAAAATAAATAACTCAATTAAAAATAAGCAAAGGTCCTGGATAGACATTTCTTCAGGGAAGACATACAAATGGCCAATAAACATGAAAAGATGCTCACTATCATTAGCTGTGCATATACAATGGAAAATGTAAGTCAGAACCACGAAAAGATACCGCATCACACCCTCCAGAGTGGCAAAATAAAAAAGTTACACTGTAACAAGTATTGGTGAGAATGCAGAGAAATTGTAACTCTTGTATACTGCTGGTGAGAATGTAAAATGGTATACGTGCTTTGGAAAATAGCCTGGCTGTTCCTCAAAAGGGAAAATAGAGTTACCGTATGACCGAGCGATTACACTCCTGGCTATATATCCAAGAGAAATAAAAATATATGTATATACACACAGTAACTTGTGTATGAATAGCAGCATTATCTGCAGTAGCCAAAAGAGGAAACAACACAAATGTCCATCGACTGATAAATAAATAAAATGTGAAATAGACCTAGAATAGAATATTTGGCAATAAAAAGAAATAAAATACTGACACATGCTATATTATGAACCTTGAAAACATTACACTAAGTGAACGAAGCCAGTCATAAAGGACCACATATTGTGTAATTCCATTTATATGAAATATTTAGAATAGGCAACTCCATAGAGACAGAAGGTAGGTTAGTGGTTACCTAGGACTGGGACAGGAGGTTGCAGGGAAGGGGACTTGGGGAGAAATGGTTGCTAAAAGCTACAAGGTTTATTTTTGGGGTGATAAAATGTTCCAAAATTGTGCAACTCTGAGAATATACTAAAAGCTATTGAACTGTATACTTTAATAGGTGAATTGTATAGTGTGTAAATTATGCATCAACAACGATGTTGAGAGAATGAGAGAAAGTTTTTCTTGGACTCTAGATTTTACATATTTCCTTAGTAAAAGTGGATAACTTTACAAAGTATACGAGCTAAGAAGCTCTCTATCTCCAGACTGATGAAGAGAACCTAGCCTCGAAAATCCAATGATAAATTCTGAAAGTGTTCATTTTGCTCAAACTGGTGACCTGCAGTTATTGGAAGCATTTACATCTTAGACCAGATGGATTAGTAAAATGATTTTGGCCCAAGTGGACCAAAGGCTCTAATGGCCAAAAAGCTTTGATGTTGTCAAACAACTAACCAAATAACATGCTGGATAAAAAGAAAACAGATGTACAGACACCACTGACGGAGGCTTTGATCTCCTCTGTGGTGGCTGCCTGCTCATAAAGGACACTGGGAACTTTGTTGCTCTTCCTAATGAGCCTTCCCTGCTTTATTAGGTTCACTGATTTCATGCACACCAAACAGGCGGGAAACAGCACTGCTTTCTAAGAAAGCACTTTGATGTTTTACTAATACAGGCCAATAAACCATTTCCTGCACTCTCATCCAGTGAATAGTGATTATAGGATATGTTCAAAAATACTATATTCGGTCTCTGCTGCAGTGAAACAGAGCACACCAGAAAGGGTCGCAGCCAAGAGTTAAGAACACCTTGGAGTCTTTATCAGACTCATGCAACAATTTGATTTTCCTAGTTCATTGTGTTTTTTTTTTTTCTTTTTTAAAAACTTAAACATCATTGTCTGTCTGTCTCATGATACTGATAATTCAAAAAGCAAGATTAGGTTGCAATGCAACTAAGAGAGTTAATTTTAGGTTTTGACACTTGACTTTGAGGGGACACAGGCTGCTTAAATGGTGTATATATAAATACAGCAGCAATCCACGGCAGCAGTTTTAGCTTTATTTTGTGAAGAAATACCATACCAAAGGGTTTCAGGCATTTGCCATTTTGCCTGTGGTGTGGAGAAAGGGATGGTGGGTCACGCACTGTGTCACAAAGGCACATGTATCACCAAAAAGGTTGATGGAATTTAGTCAGGACCCTAGGTTCGCCATTGACTACTGTGTACATTTGGGTAAATGACTTAAGCTTCTGACTCGAACTCTTCTGTGACCTCATTTGTTAAGTGAGATGATCTCTAGAGTTTCCATTCCTATCTATTTTAAATTAAAAAACGATCCAGATCACTTATTCCTTCCTAATTTACAAAAGGAAGATATGTTCTTACGGAAATTGCCGATAAGCAAAGAGTTGGACATTTATTTCACTTTTATTAGTCCATGATACTTCGTAATCTCATACACAAAGTCAAAGACTGTTAGAGCGAGGAGGCAGGGCAGCAGCTAATCCTCTTATTTAACAGATGAGGAGACTGAAATATGACTTGTCCAAGGTTACATGGCATTCTTTATTGAGCATATTGTTGTGCTCAAATAGCTTAAATGCCATGCTTTCTAATTGTTTGCAAATGACATTTTTCATCTTCGCCTTGAAAGCTTTCTTCAAAAGTGTGAACTTTAAGCCATACTTTGTCCTATGTGGATATGCTTTTTTTTTTTAAGGAAATATTTGTGGATTCTTTTAATAGATTGCTGTATCCAGCTGCTGGTGTCTCCAGAACACAATGAATAACCTAAGAATCTTTGTATATATAAAACATCCAATTTGGCCCACTATGTGTACTTTTGTTCACTCTAAGACTGTCACGATGGCCCTTCTTTGGCCAGTGTGGTGGCAGCTGCTCTTCTAAATAAAGAGGTGGCCCCATTTCACTTGGGCATTGCTCTCTGTAGCAGACGCAGGATGGGGGCAGTAGCAAATCGATATCATGAGAGAAAACAGCTGAGCTTATAAGGTGAGCAATGTAGACAGTCCTGAGCAAGGAGTGCTGAAGCGGGGTGGAGATAACGTGTGGGAACAGCTTAGGGTTCTCTTGCCTCACAGTCAGTCATGCACACAAACGAAGTCATTCTTATTTCTTTGCCATTCCAATCTGATGATTCAACTACAGTCTTAGAAGAGAGCCATGGCTGAAGGGCTGTCCCCCATTACCGCGTTTATTTTAAGTGACACTGGCGTTGCCTTTAATTGCAAAAATATCAAATTGTATTAGACAGAGAGTTCTTAGAAATAGCTATCTACCTCCTTATGTTGTTTCCTTCTGTGACAGTGGAATTTTTCTTTTAACATATAAGAAATAAAAATCTTCAATTTGTTGGTTCTGTTTATTTGCATTCCCTGAAGGAGCAATAATATTTTGGGAGAAATAGTGGCATACTCAGCAAAATGAAGTATTAAAAATGCAGTATTTATTCATACTTTTGACTACTGCTAAACAGACATTTTATAACTCTCGTGTATATTTGTTATCAGCCTTTTGTTCTATCTTATTTTAGACAGATATTCAGATTTTTATTTGAAAAAATTTCAGAACATTTTTAGTATGTTTTTAATGTTATTTTTCTCAAAAAATAAGATATTTGAAATATTATATTTTAAATATTGTGTTTAGATCATGGAGCATATTCCATAAAGGGGAATTTGCATAAGATAATTTCATAGAGATTTCAAATAAAGGTCTTGTAATCTTATATGTACCTCATCTTCTATCATACTGCTTTGGTTTCAATAAAATATTTCAACACATGAATGAAAGTGGAATAATTTAACCTGTCATCTGGGTATTTCGTCAACACAATGTTTTGATACTTGGATATGCCTGAATTGTTCATTTTCATCCAGCTATTTGGTTTTAAATAAACACAACTTTCATATGCCATAAATCCTTAGAGTAAGAATCTTGAACTGAGGATCTGGTTGCAAAGAGATGAATTCTATTGGTTTATTGTCTCTCTCTGAGGCTAACATAATAACACCAAATGCCTTGGAAGTCTCAACCACTCACATGCTGTAACAAGTAAATGTTTTTCTTTTTTTCTGTCTTATTTTTAAAATAACAGGAGATATTCAAGTTGGTGTAAAACTTTGGATAGTGCTCTAGTTATTTTTATACAACTTATTTGAATTAAAAAAAATGATAAGTACATGCAATTAACTCTAAACTGGATACTGGTCCCTGATCCATTAGTTGAAGACAAATGCAGGTTACAATAAACCATTTAGTAAGTAGCTAGGTAATTCAGGACCAGTCTCTTAAGTCTGCTTCTTGTTTATATAAGCATCCTAGTCTAATTCTAATTAGCATCCTGAAATTGGCCTTCATGATTACTTATCTTTTGACTATTTATTTAAGACAACACACTCAGCTTATGAAGAAAAGTTCTGAATGTACAGAAAGCCAAAGACAATATTAAAAATGAAGAGAGCTGCTTTAAGCACTACCACCTTAGAGCAAAGGAATCTAGTCAGGAGACCATCTGGTAAGTGGTAGAATACCTTTGCTTGTTCCTTTTCTAAACATCTGTCTTATGTTCCACTTGAGATAAAACAATGGCGCATGTAAGTTACATTTGTCAAATACTGGAGAGTGCACGCATTAAATTTTGAAGCCACACTAAATCAAAAAAGCACACAAATGCTGAAAAGTTAAATTTTGTGGGTTTGTTTTGGCATGGGATCCTGGCAAGGAAATGAAAGATTTGTCTTAAAAAAAAATTCATTTGTAAATAATGTAATTTTAAAAGAAGACAAACCAGAAAATATTTTAAGGCCCTTTGTAATGGTATGGACAGTCAGGACTGAATTCTGGGGCCTGCAGCCTTGACCAACCTTGTCTGTTAGGTTTTGTTCATACTCAACTTGTTTTAGAAAAGGAAAGAGAAGGAAAAGCTCGTTTCCAGAGTGTTGGTTGTGTTCCAGCCACTGCAGTCAGTGGTTTACCTAACTTGTCTCATTTAAATGTCATTACCATGCAGTAAATCAGAGTTACTGTGCCTTTTTTGAGGTGAACAGCAAAACTGAGATTCAGAAAAGTTAAGTAGTACTTGCCCAGGCATTCCGCTATTAACTACTGGAACGGAATTTGAACCCTTCTTATTTACTCCAAAGCCCATGTTCTCTGTCCTACAGCAAGATGCCTTTCCAACTTTTGCAGTTTCTGTAAGTTGGTCTGAATCCATAAGCAGAGGGTAAAATATAAATTTCGGGCTGGAGTCAGAGCTCATGAGACACTGAGGCAAGGCTACCTGGGAGGCTATCCCAAAGGCAAAGCGGGTGGAATGTCCTGCTCCTTCACATCCCTGTGGTGTAGGGGCATCACCCTCATGCTCCTGCTACTGGGATTGCTGACCGGAAGCACTAGGAGTCACTTGTACCATGTAGATAAGACAATATGTAATCACTGTACATGTTGCACTGGAAGTGCTAACTACCCTGGTCTATTAATAAAAAGGTAAGGTTCAGCAAATTCACTGCAATTAAAAATCCATTATGGTTACCAGAGGGTAGGGGATGGGGGAGAAGGAGAGAGCTAGATGGGTCAAGGGGGTCAAATATATGGGAGCTGAAGGAAACCGGACTTTGGGTGATAATCGCACAGTAGAATATAATGTCAAATTATAATGTACTAACCTGAAAATTAAATTGTACTAACCAACATTACCCAATAAACTTAATTTAAAAAAAAGCTATTTTAAAGATGGAGTAGTTTGTGTACTTTTAACTTTTGCTGCATGATATCAGCCAGACATTTCCCTAAAGAAAAATCAATTGTTAGACATTATACTAAGTTGTACAGAGGTGTAAAATACATTTTATTAACTGCCAATTTATTTATAATAGCCATTATCTTCTGGCCATTTTTTTGGAGGTGAGGTCTTATCTAGTCATTTAATAATGAAAGCATGTTTATTTGCTTGCATTTTATAAGTATATCCATTTAGTAATGAAAAGCTGAAAGGGAGACAGTAAAAGGAATAGGTATACTTTAATGTTTACTCCAAAATTTTTTCATTTTACAGATGTAAATGAAGTATCTTTTCTGGTTATGAAGTGCCATTTAATGGGCCCAGGACAGCAATGGTCTTATTTTCATTGACAAAATGACATAACAGCTAAGAGCTGGGTCTGAAGCAGCACCCTTTCCATTTGGGATACAGAAGGGAAACGCGGAGAGAATGCATTGCATTCCTCTCAAGGCTTATGGCCAAAAGGAAATTTGCACATCTAATGGCTTTACATTTTTCATCTTTGCAGAATGACCATTTCTTCAGTGTGATATTCTAAATCTGTGTATAAAAATGGCTATTCTGAGGCTAATTTGTGTCAATTTATTTGTGCAGTAGAAATAGATGAGATATTGAAGAATAGATCTCCCTAAAATAAAATTTATCAATAGTTAATCCATAGCTAGAGGGTTTTTTTTTTTTTAGTTGAAAGATAATTAAATCTTCTCACAGAAATCACTCTCTTGGAAGATATTTCTAAAAAAAAAAAAAAAAAAAAAGGAGCCAGATGGTTCATCGCCACCCACCAGGCCACAGTAATAAGTTAATTTGAACAAATTGCCACATATACACTCAGCCTTGGAGACCTTTAATTTCTAACAGCTTTAAAAGCATCCATTAAAGCAGAACCGAGGAGAAGGGAATATAAATAGCTGACAGTTTTCGGAAGGATTGTTTGAAGGAAGGACTAGAGCCTTTGATACTTATTACACGAAACACTAATAGTAGGAAGCAAGAAGATGCAGTAAAAGACAAAGTGAAATTAAAAAAAAAAAACCAGTAATTAAGATTACCCATTTTCTGAAGTTAAAATAGAGCACATTTTTTAAATTCTGAAAGATTTATTTATGGTAAATCAAGAATACATCCTGTGAACATAAAAAATTTAAAACAATGTAAAATAAAAGATCATTAATTTGCTTAAGGATTACAAGAATGCTGAAGGCAGAATCTTTTTGTGGTGTTTTGGCAGTATAAAATGCTTCAAGATCAAGGTATATAAACCTGTCTTTGCATATAATCTTTTTAAGTCTCATTCACTTTTCCAACACATATGGTTACAGGTTCTATAAATTTCAAGGATTATATTTAGTAGTTCTGTTCTTTTTAATAATCTTATTTAGAGTTGATTGTCTGACATCAGTAAATGGTATTATTGTACCTTCACTAATGGAAGATGTGATTAAAAGATCACTCATATCTACAGGAAATTACCTACAAAAATATCTACAGTGAACAAAAGAAAAATAATCATTCATTTGAGTATATACCATAGATTCTTGGATTCTTAAAAAAAAATTCTTAAACTCTGATGATATTCCTGTTATAACTCTGACACAGGTAAATCTTATTGACTTGCTTTGGAGATGAATAAATTAAGGATATTTAGGGTAAATGTTGTGTAGGGCAATGATTACCACTTTTTTTATTATGAATTTGTTAAAATAAATACAACTTGAGATCATATTACATGATCATTTCTTCTTGCCCAAGTAAACTGTTAGATGTTGGAAAAACAAGGCTATAGCAAGATGTTCCTGGCTTCTAGCAGTCAGAGGGAAAGAGGAGATGTGACTGGTCCTAAAAATAATTTGACCTTTCTAAAATCATTGAGCCTTTTCAGATTTCAATTTTTACTCTGTGACATGAAGAGACTGATGGCTTAGCTGGCTTTAAGGTCCCTTCCAACTCTAATCTTTTATGATTTTACAAAAATTATTCTCATAAAGAAGTCCTTAAATCCCTTCAGTTTTGCTTGCTCTTCTAGGACCGTCAGTGCAGGGGACAAGACCATCCAGGGCTGTGCGCACATATATCGTACAAGGAGAGGATAAAGCTTTCTATTACTCAGCCTCCCATTTTTTTGGCCTTCTGACCACACTGGAGAAATACTCGTAGTATCTTTAGAGTAGAGCATACAAAGTCACACATTTCCTTCTGTGTTATAATGGATTATTTTTAAATAGTACAGACCTCATATGTATGTTGAAAGAATAAATGAATAAACAGGTAAAAGCATTATTCTAACATCCTTTGGAGTAAGTTGATAAATTTTGGGTGGCTTATGCTCATAAAATTTAGGTTTGGCATTTATCCTCATCTTCACCCCAAATCAAGTTCCTTCTGTGCTTATATGTGTGTGTATATATAAATATGTGTATGTTAACATATGTATTTATGCCATAGACAGATATATTTCATATTTTAAAGAAAATCTAATATATACACACATATACATACTCTGTGATAATATAAAACTGAAATCTACCAGATCATTAAACTAATTTTGATAATCTTTTCCTTGCCCTCTGTTATACCTGAACCTTAGTTAACCCACACAAAACCACTGGGTAAATTAGAAAAAGGTGCCCTCTCAGGAGACACTGTCTCCTAAGGTATGTGGCTTTGTGAGGTGTCAGTGCCGTTTAACAAATTAGAAAAAGGCCTCCCTTTCTCAGGTGGAGGAGCTCCTCTCCAGAACGTGGAGATCTGAGGGCAGTCTGGACGTCAGCTGCCAGGCACCCCCGAGGCTGGGAGCACTAAAGCAGGGCCGACTCTGCCTCACGTGTCCTGGGTTACACGGTTAACAACTGCAATCAGTCTCATTTCCTGGAACCTTAGAAATCGTTCTTCCCAGGGATGCACACGCTCTGTGAGGTGCACATCCAAGAGAGGCATGCACGTAACCATCAGAAGTGGAGCAAGCATGTGCTGAGCCCACAGTGTGCGCTGCACTCTGGTGAGTGGTAAAGAAGTGAAGACAGGACCCTGCTTTCAGAACACACAGTCCAGTGTGGAGAAGTCAGAACAAAAGCAGGCGGCACGGTGCGATTCGGAAGTCTGGTTCCGAATACACAACCGCTTGGTTGTCCTCTTTTCTGCTTTATATAAAAAAGGAGATCATGTAGGAGGATTTTGAGTATTCTGCCTCAGGGAATAGACTTTTTATCTCTCATCTGCAAAGGACCACTAGCTGAATGATATATCTCGTGCTCACTATAAACAAACAACTACAAGAGTAGTTGCTATGTGCAAATGGCTGGGGAGGCTTCCTCAACTAAGGGTTTAACCTCGTATTTCATAGTCTTAAATCACTAGGGAAAACTGGAGTGAATATTCCAGGATTGAGATGCTGTGTAGGCTGAGGCACAAGGATAGAAACTGCTAAAAGGTGTGTGTGGAACAGTGAAAAGTCTGAGGTAACTGAAGCAGGGTTTTCAGGATGGGTTATGTAGGGGGAGGCAGGGAGAGCTAAACCACACTAGGGTCTGTCATTTCATTCTCGCCAACTGGTCACATAATTGCCAAATGATTCCTCAGTGGTATGAGTTGGATCTGTAGCTACAGAGGAGCCTTCCTCAGTGTGAAATATCTGGGGATCAAATCCAGGATCCCAGCCAACATTACACCACACTCTACACACCCAGTGAGATAGTTAACCAGCTCAGACACACACATGCGCACTCACACGTAGGCACAGACCTCAAGAGGGGAACGATCCTGATATGTAATCTCAGGCCTGTGCCTCGCTCGCCGACTTCAAAGGGGGAATCTGTCGAGGGGAAGTATTAGAAATGGGAAGTTTTCCAGAGGAAGAGTGTTAAAATATTGACTCCTGCAGAACTGTAACCCAGAGAGAAATGTTCTCTTCAAACAGCAGAACAATTTACAAAGTGGCTTGAAGTCCGTCAGAGAGAAAGCAGGGTTTGGGAGGTGAGCCAAGAACTTGCATTTCTGTAATGCTTGTTCTGGTGCCAGTGATAAACATGAGTGCATCCCTTCAGCCCTCTGCCCTGCTAGAGAGCTATCTAAGTGGCTGCAGGGCTCTCTAAACATAAATAATCTTAATCTTCAAATGAACAGTAGATGCATGGGAACAAGATTAAGGAGGCTTTTTTTCTAAGACCTTTATGGAAACTTGCAAAGGAACAAACGTCAGCCTACTATGGAAGTTTCACTTCTGGAGACTCAGGCATATCTCTCTACAGTTTACAGGACAGAATTTGCTTTTTTCCCCATAATAGTGTCCTCCAAGCCACAGCTTTTTAGAAGGAAAGGGGCTTAACCAGATTCAAGGGTGCAGAAAGTGCTGATAGTTTAAATGAACATAATGTGATCTTCATCTGTCATGTGATGGTCACATGAACTACTAGTTCATCTAGGTTTCCTTAAGATGCTTTTAATTTTGATGGAGGAAAGGATGCTTGGATATATACATACATATACATATTTATATAAGTTTTGGATAACCAAGTTATTAATAACTAATTCCTAGTCAAATGAAAATATATGTATTCTCTTTAATTAAAAAAATATATATTTTCTCTGAATGGGGAAAATCCCTAAATATGTAAAATCCGAACCTTCCTTGAGTCGCATTTACCAGGGCAGATTAGGCTGTTTCTTACTGTCACACCTGTCAGTAGGTGAGTGTGGTTTAGCATGCAAACTATGAAATCAGGAGTAGTTTTGCATAGTATTAGACTCTCTCTGATCCAAAGGCAGAGAAAGGGCAAGAAAGGTGGAAGGAGGGGCTGAGAGAAAAGGGAACTAAATCTATGAGGAGAAAAAGGGAGGCAGAAAAGCACTGGAGCTTTTCTACATCTAAGTTATTCTAGCATGGACTCAATGTCTGGCTTAGAAATACAGCACTTGAATAATGGGGCTTTGGGAGGTCAACTTGTGGCTCTGTATTCTCCCAATATACACACTTTGAACTTCTCACCTGAAATAAAAGCAGATTCTTAGAAGTCATCCAAAGATGTGAGAAGTGCTTTCAATTAAGAGTTAAGAAGAGACCACTTAGGAAGGAATTAATATGCAAATATCTACTGTAAACACCTTTCAGTGTGAGCAAGCAGGAGGCAATATCACACATGCTTACAAGTTTCCTATGCTAAAATTCCCAACCTGATTTGGGGCACAGTTTTCTTTTTCTTCTGGTTTCTTTTTCCTCGGTTTCTGGTTTTCAAACTCATTATATTCTTTAGTATGTCTTTATATTCTAGATCAAGTTTAACTGTAGACCGTAAAAGGAAGTTATTTTGGAAATTAGTATTTTGGTAAGAGTTTCTATGAACGTAGGAGAGAAAACATGAGAAAAGCCTTTTTTCTCTTTCTCTACTCCCCCCACCCTCAACCCCTGCAACCAAGTCCTCTAAATGGCAAAGGAACACTGTGAGGAGAAGTTTCCAATTCTTTCAATAGGGACAAAGGGTGCGGGTTGAGGATCTCCCTTTTGCCTTGACCCTCCAGTTGGTGAGCTATTCTTCCATGAAGACCCTGCTGTGCTGTTAGAAAGTAAGAGGCATTAGCACACCACTCGCTATCTTTCAGGGGCCAATTAGCCAGTTCGGAATATCCAGACCCTGGGTTCCTTTCATTTCTCTTTTAGCAGCTTGCCTTTTGGTCATTTACCATGCTTCATTAGGAGGGGGAAAGCTTAGATCTGTCCATTTGGCTCACCCTTAGGAGCTCTGATGGGAGCTTTCTTGGGGAAGGTAATTGAAGCCATTGAAGGGAGATGGGGGGGATTATCCATGGATTAGGATTATCTAAACCAGTGGCTTTCAACCCTTTTAACTAAGAGGAGTCCTTTTACACATTAAAAAATAATGCACCCTGACATGACAGCAATTATACTGTTAATATCTGTTGAGTAAGGCAAGCATGTGCTCATATGAAAGAAAGACTAGTTCATCTTGTCTTTTTGGCTTTAAACACATTCTATTCCTCTGCCAATTCCTCTTGGAAAGGCATCTTTCCTAGGGCGGCAATACTCTGAATTCCTTGTGGTTCAGACTCGAGTATAATAATGAAGTTTACAGAAGAAGCCTGGTATCTATCATCTTTTGGAAACTCTTATTGACACACAAATACATATTATTGAGGTGCTTTGGAATAATAAATATTAAACACCAAGCGGGGAGGAAATTACTTTCCATTTCATTATAGGTGTTTCCATTTGCGAAGGCTTAAATTTGAAGATGGCTAATGGTTTTCTTACTTAGCGATGATTCAATATGTGGGTGAATCAGAAGAAATTGAGATCAGCTGTGATGGTGATAGAGCTAATGGAGAGTAAGACCTTAACATTTTTTTAGTAACGTTTTATTAGTCGGTGGGACTCAGGGTTCAAACTTAAGAGAGCGAGTAGAAGGCATGCTAACACCAGGAAAGGTGCACAATGCTCACAGAGTGAACCGTTTTCCCCCTGAGCTATGATCCGTACTCGAATGTTGTTTCTCTTTGTTTACTGTTTTCGAATTATTCTCAGTATTTGGGCTCTGTCTTCTTTCAATAAATAACTCTATCTTTTTCATCATCAAGAAAATTGAGGTGATCAGGTATGAACTACTTCAAGTGATTTGAAACATTTGCATTTTGGGGGCCAAAAAAGCTGCTCTTGTCTTTCCATGTATTTTTCTTGGACTTTCTCATTCTTTTCTTATTTGCTGATAATTCTCCAATTGGTATCTCCTGACCTGCTTTCTTTCCCAAGTTTAGACTCAGATATAGACCTGCCACTGGCCATGTGCCCCTGGTTGGCCACAGTCACCTCATACTCACCATTTCCTCCCTAACCCACTTCTCTTCCAAAATTCCTCATCTCAGTGGAACCACCATTCCTCCAAGCATCCAGCGTAGGAACCTGGTGGTAAACCTAGACTTCTCTCTTTCCTGCATGCTACACACTCAATTAATCCTCAAGTATTAATTATTTTACTTTCAAAATATTTCTCAAATCCATCGCCTATAGTTTAGCTCAGCTCTACCTCATCCAGGCTTTCATAATCTTTCCCCTGTATGCTTACAATTGTTCTTAAAACTCTCCATTGCCTAAAAATAAGGTTCCTGCCTGTTAATATAATATTCAGGACTTTTCATGACCTTCCGTTTCCGCTTTCATCTGCCACTCTCCATAGTCCACTTTACCAAACTGCACACACCGAACACTGCTTGAAATCTTTTCTACTTGAAATTCCTTCTACTTGACATCTCCTCCCTGCATTTCTTCATCCGATTGACTCTAAACCACCTTCTCTGAACCTTATGACCAAGCTAAGTGCTTTCCTCTGTGATCCGTTATACCTGTGCATACTTCTTATCACCTGTATATTACATTATCTTGTAATTATCTGTTTATATTCCCTCTCATTCCTTTGCCCTGCCCTTGATAATTCTGGTCAAGAAAGAAGACATTGGTCTGTACTGTGACAAGTTTTTGTTTTTTGTTTTTTCCTTTTTTGTTTTTAGAAAAAAATGATGGAAATTCTTTGACGTATTTCCATTGAGAGTTGAGTTCTATTTTCTCTTCCCTTGAGTTAGGGCAGGATTATTTGTAACCTATAGAATGTGGCTGTGACTTCTCAAGTTAGGCCAGAAGAGGTGCTGCTGCTTCTTCTCCTGGGACATTTGTTTTAGGAGCCTCAGTAAGAGTCTGTGTGCTCTGCTGTGCTGGGAGGAAGCTCAGGCTATAGAAAGAGGTCATGTGCAGGCGCTTTACTGAGTCCCAGGTGAGGTGCCAGCTGACAGCTAGCATCGACCACCAGACACGAGTGAAGAAACCTGTAGCTTACTCCAGCTCCCAGCTGTGGAGTCACCCTAGCCTTTGAAACTTTTCAGCTGATGCCTCAGACCTCATAGAGCAGAGTCCCTGTGCCCATCCTCCCTCCTGACTCACACACTCTGTGAGCGTCTCAAATGGTTGTTTTCTATCACTAAGCTGTGGCATGATCTTACAGCAATGGTAACCAGAACACACACGCATAGCAGTGATCTGCTCACTAACTCTTTGTTGGCTCTCCTCACTTACTGATCTCTCCTCTTCATTCTTTCATTGTGCTTCTGGGTATCACATCCTACTGCATACAAATCATTGTTCTAGAAACTTTTTTTTTTTTGAGAGAAATCAGTGAAGACACCACTCACCCCAGCACCAGAAGTTACTCAGATAAATGCAAAATGTCTTCAAATGTTTAAATAACACTTTAAACAGACAATGGAAGGGGCTAAAGCTTGGACCAGAGATGGTGGTCATGAGAAAGCATAATTCCTAGAGATGGCAGCTGAGCAGGCTTCAGGAGTCTAGTAACACTTGCCTAGAACTGGAAATTTTAGAGGCCGTTTGCAAAAATGGCAAATTAAAGAGAGGAATTGAGGTTAAAGGTATGTTTTCAT
This sequence comes from Eonycteris spelaea, assembly GCA_003508835.1. Lineage (NCBI taxonomy): Eukaryota > Metazoa > Chordata > Mammalia > Chiroptera > Pteropodidae > Eonycteris > Eonycteris spelaea. The sequence goes on along the minus strand of PUFA01000043.1, from coordinate 3,720,740 downwards.
TTATGGAATAGTTTCCATTTGGAGAAAAAAAATAACTTTGTCTTTACAAGTCTGAGCATGCCTTGTAAACATTGTCGACTTTCTCTATAGGATTCCCAGGTAAATAGAAATGATTGATGGGACCAAGAGAAAATGAGGAATTAAGATGGTAATAGCTTAGCAGAGAGCAAAGTTATAACTCTTCAGCATGTACAGTGTTCTTCCTTTTATTGGGTAGATTCAGCCATATGGCAGCATTGTGTGTGTGTTGTGTGTGTGTGGTGTGTGCGCACGCGCGGGGAGAGAGATCTGAAATAGAATATTTGATGCTCAGAAAGCATTTGAAATGGAGACCACTCAGAAACCCTGTTGACTGAAGAGTACACAGATAGCAGTCACATCAATCCAGTCCCTATGTTTATAATAAATATACCTACAGAAGTATAGTATATCAAATAACCTTTTACACAACCACATTCCATCATTTAATATTCACTTGCATACCACTGCCTCCCACATTTCTTTTTTAATCACATTCATCTGAGTTCCCACTTAAATATTTGGAGATAGTCTAGGAAGCAGGGCTACATCCAAGGTTCTAGCACAGTGCCTGAGACATATTCATAATATTTGTTGAGTAAATAAAGCCATACACAAGGCCAATGCATCCCATCATGTAGATTGTAAATACTGTTCATACCTGTTTTGTTGTCAGTTCAGTGCCCCACCTAGAAGTGACCCTTGATTGCAAAACTCTAACATAGAAAACCCAGACTGAGTGTCCCTTAAATACAGGCAGAAACAGACTCCTCTGTTAACAAGCATACCATCCAGATACCCCGTGTTCTTAACCATGTCGCAAGAAATTTTACCTATTGCTCAGAAGGAAGGAGGTTGCTTTTTGTAAGTATTTAATGCATATCATGGAAAATAGAAAGACAAGAGACAAAAATAATGCTGAAATAATAGCAAGGATTCACCATTTGGTTGCGTTCCAAGTAAAAGTCAGTTCCGGTTGTTCCATTAGGAACTTCAGGAATTGCCAGACGTTGCTATCTGCTTGTGCAGCTTGATACAGTTGTTACTGGGTCAGATTACAATTGCAAAGCTGGTACTGTCAATATTTTGCCCAGCAGGATCTACAATAGAAGATCTAACACCTTTTAAACAGTGACACACTATACACAACTATAGTAATTGTTAACACTTATGTAGCATTTAGAACATGCCAGGTAGCTTCCTGAGTGCATTGCTTGTAGTGACTCATTTAATCCTCACAACGACCTTGTGTGGTAGATGTGTTAATATCATTCCCATTTTACAGATGAGAACATTAAAGCACAGAGAAGTTAGGTAACTTGTCCATAGTTACTAACACTGTAATTGACAGAATGAGATTCAAACCCCACAAGTCTGTCTCCAAGATCCATGCTCTTAGTTGCTACATAATACTGCTACTCCTAACCAATACTCCTGAGCGTTCCCATGCCTACAAATGCCTGACTTTGAAGATAATGTTAGAAGAACGCTCAAACAAGTGCAAAAAATAGATGTGCTCTACCGTCAAGTCTAACTATCATAGACTTAAGGCTAACAATGGTGCTAGAATAGTTTTCAAACCAATCTATGCAATATTTTATTAATATTGTAACTACCTGGACCTGCCTAAAAGCATTTTCTGGTTTACAATTCATTTCAGTGGAATATTGCTATAGCAAATATCTAGTAAATAAACATGTAAATGCTTCCTTATAATTTTGCAGTCAGTTGAGGTCATGTCTCCTCTGCTCTCCATAATCTTTAGTCATGAAAAGAACAGCAAATCTTTTGATACTGAAGCTGCAGGAAAGCTGGGACTGGGGTGTCTTGGTCATCGGGTCTATTTCCACAGAGTAGGGGCTCAGGAAGTAACTGAAACACCCCTCGCATTGTGTTGCTCTTGTATCCTTTTCGCCCTCCTCCTATTCCTTTTCCTTGAACTGCTGCATCCTCACTTAATTGTTAACACACGCTCTTATATCCCCACCTTTTGCAGCAGTTTCTGCACCCCCTGGCCCTAAAGGAGCCCTGGCTCTCCCTTCAGTGCACCTCTCCTCTTGTCGCTTTCTCGCTTCCATAGCCCATTACATAAGTTGCGGTAGGAGATATTCTCTCTGAGTTGCTGTTTCCCGATCTTTAGTCTCCCATCTCTTTTGAAGTCGAGGCCATTATCTCTATCAATTTAATCTCCCGTTGCTCCTTTCCCTTCACTGAAGACCCTAGCCCTTGGTTCATATACTCCCCTTTCACTCCAACTCTGACAGCCTCTCCAAAGGAGGCCAAGTCCCTGTAGACAGCCCAAATACACCATAACCTTGCAATTCCAAGACCATCGCTGGGCCAGAGAGCCTGGTTTGTTTTATTCCCTAGAGTGCTTCATTGAAAAGTCTTCAATTCTGATACCTCCTTCTGGTCTCAGCCTCACATCCGATCTCTTGCCCTTCACTTGTGCTGGGCAATGGTTAAACCACTCATTCATTCCTGACATGCACCCTCAATCCTAGCTTCTCATTGCCTTCAACCAGGAAACCTCCATACTGAATAAAAACTGCAAAACATTCATTCACTTTACTCCCTGCAATGGCGAATTGCTGCTGGAGAAAAATCTTACAGTTTTGGAGGTAGTAGCCATTACCAATTCAAGTTCCCTAACTTTGGGGGTGGGCTCTTTTAATCATTCATAGACTTCTCTCTCTCTCTCTCCATTCCTCAGTGATTCCTCAAAACTTTCCCCACTCATCTCAAGCTTGGATCCGTTTTTAGCACACTGCATTGTCCAAACTGCATTAAGAAAATGGAGTTATCAGCTATGATCTATCTCAGCTCCCCGGACACTTCTTGTTATTTATTGCTACAACAATCCCTACCTCATATTCATCAGTCTCGGAGTAGCCCTACTCCTACCAAGACTCCTCTTCACTTGTGCCTTTCACAACATCTTCTGAATGACCGCGTTGACAATTTCTTATCCTTTCCTCAGGCCTTCAATTTTTATTTCCTTCCCTCCCTCTCCCCTTCCCTTACTCCCTTCCTTCCTTCCTTCCTTCCTTCCTTCCTTCCTTCCTTCCTTCCTTCTTTTTTTTCTCTTCCTCCCTCCTCCTTCCTCTTCTTTTTAGATGGCAACTTCCCCTCAGATTAAAGTCATCCTGATTAAAAAACAAATAACCCCAATCAAGATAACAATAAACACACACCAAGCCATACCCTGGACCAATTCTCCCCTCCCAAACTATCCCCGTTTATTATTCTTTTTCCTTTTCTGGCAAATGTCTCTCAATGACAAGCCTCCACTGATGTCATCACTCCCTTACGTGCTTGGCCATTTCTTGCCTTTCTACATGTTGTTCATTCTCCCTGAAATAACTTTGCCTGCCAGGATCTTCCAGGCTGGGTTGGGGCCTCTCCCTGGAATTACTTTGGAACACTGTGCCCATGTCTACCACAACACTTGCTTCTCCGTACTCGAGTGCTAGACTGTGAGATCCTTCCATGCAGGGAACATGCTATGTCCATTTTATCCTTATTGTCTGCCACAATACCTGGCACGTGGGAGAAGATCAATGAGTGTTGAACAAATGTTCCTATGTAAAGTTCTACCAAATGACTCTGCTCTATTCATATTGCTTCTTTTATTGCTTTAATATAATTTGATAATTTTAACCCAACATATTTCTGCTCCCTGCCAGAACAATATTGTTTTCATCTGCTTCACTAAGCTTCTGCAAAGATCTTAGTTCTTTGTGGTTCACAGAGTTTTCCTGGTGGAAGTCAGCTGGCCAAGAAAACCTCCTTTATTCACTCACATGGTCTCCAATAACTTCTACACTTATGGAGGCCACAGACTAGTAAAATATCAAACTATATGGGCACAGGATTGAATTGCTAATTTTTATTATCTTAAGTAAAAGCATTAATCCACATCGCCCAAAACCAACTTCTATTTTCATCATAATTTCATAAAAGTAGGATATTTTAATAACAAAAAAGTAAGAAGGGCAGAATAAAGGACAGGGCTTTAAACAGAAAAATTTAATACTATAAAATTTCAGTAATTGCCATATTAGTCTGCTCAGCTTGTCATAACAGAATATCACAATGGTGGTGTAAACAACAGACATTAATCTTCTCACAGTTCCGGAGGCTGGAAGTCTAAGATCAAGGTGCTGGCAGCATTGGTGTCTCAAGAGGCTCTCTTCCTGGGTTGCAGACTGCCACCTTCTTTCTGGCTGTGTCCTTACATGGCCTTTCCTCTGTGCTGCACTCTCCTGCTGTCTCTTGTTCTTCTAATAAGGGCATTCGTGCTATTGGATTAGGATACCAACCTTAAGACCACATTTAACCTTAACTCCTAATGAAGGAGTAACCTATCTCCAAATACGGTCACTCTGGATATTAGGGCTTCGACGTATGAATTTGGGGGGTGGGGGCAGGGAAGCATGATTCAGCCCATAAAAATTGCTTTTATTTTCTCATTTTGCTGAAGATCATTGGAAATTTCATCTTGGATTGGAACCAATCTGAAGGCTGGGATTTTGTCACATTATAAGTATCATATATTTGGCCTCTGAAAATTACCTATTTTATTTATTTATATGTTTAGTTTTTGTTGACGTACTTGGTAACTATAGTATTTAAATTTTAGTCATGCACAAGTTTATCCATCCATTAAAAATATTCATTGACACATTGGAATACGAGGTGCTGTAGGCATTAAAAAAATATTCATTGAGCACCTAACCATGTAAATAGAATGCCATTGAATCCTGTCAGCTGTGGCATCATGGAAAAAAAGTGACACTTAAAATAGTAAGATCTGGATTCTAGCCACCTCTCTGAACTTAAGTTTCATCTTTAAAATGGAAATAATCATATGTGTTTCCTTAATCTGTTTGCAAGGGTTCATGAGGTGATTTATGTTGACTTTTTTTTTTAATGTGTAGAGCACAGTACAAATAAAGGTTCATAATAATTATTAGAGATAGCGTAGTTAGGTTAAAATATCAAAGCTTGCAAGAATATATGGAAAAGGAAATCAATAATACACAATCTGATTTAATTAAGTTATTAAACTAGTAGATCAAGGAAATGACTTGCCTCTTGTTATCAGCTAAGCATTTTACAAAGTTTTTAATGTCCTTTTATATTGGATGGGTGCTGGAACAATTGGATAGAGTCATAATTTGGCTAAGCAACTGACTTTTAAGAGCATTGATAATTGAACGAATATGGGCCTGGAGCAAGGTCTTTATTTTGTCATTGATTTTTTCCTAAGTAACATGCTGTTCAAATTAAACAAAAAGTCCTTGATTAAAAGTTCTAAGTGGCATGCTTATAAAGTCTGTGAGTGTCACAAAGCTGAAATAAAGAGCTAATATATGAAGAGATAATGAGTCAGAATTATTCCAATAGGCTGAAATGATGAATGAGGATGAGTATGTAAAATGAAAAAGATAAGATTTAATTGGGATATATGCAATCCTATATCTAGCTTAAAAAAACCCCAACAAATCTTTGCTGTACAAAATAAAGGCCTGAGAATTCTAGTTCATGCTAAAATGTTAAAAAGAACTCTTGTTTGTAGATGATCATTAGCTTAGTATGAACAACCAATATGGTGTAGGTGATAAAAAACAAAGAATAACTATGTTGTAATTATTCATTACATTAATTTTGTCACTTAGCCCAGGATAAGGAAAGAAGGAATCCTGCTATATACTACCTTGCTCAGAGCAGATGTGGATTATCTTGTTTACTAAAGAGGGCTGTTAAGAAAGTGGAAAGCATCTAGTACAGATTGTTTAAAGATCTTGAAATCCTTCCCTGCAAGAAAATGCTGAATTATCAAGGAGATATATCCTGGAGATGAGAAACTATCTCTCTTGCTCGCTTTTAAATACCTGTAGGTTCATCATGTAGAAAAGTGAGCAAACATTTTATGTGATGCCCCAAAGAACTGTCCTATTACAGTTGTCTTGTTAAGGTCTCTGACCAAACAATAATAGCACAAGAAAGGGAGTGAGAACAGTGTCTTGACCAAAAGCCATACTTCTAGTGAGGCCCAGGACATATTTATAGAAAATAGTAAGTTTGATCAAGAACTGAAACCAGAAAAGAAATCCCACCCTGTGTAGACCATGTGTTCACTGTTAAACTAATGTGTACAGCTTAAGACACTTTATAATGAAACTGTAAGAAGGTCACATAAAGTCATCTAAAGAATCAAGGGGAAAGGGAAGCTATCATATGATCTATTTTCCAAAACTTGCAATAACAGAATAGAAAGTGAGATGACTCCTAAAAAGTTAATAAAGCTGAGCTATTAACATCAAGTTAATAAAGTGTCTGGGATGCATATGAAATTCATTAGCATAATTGCTAAGTCAGTTAAAATATGAATAACCATGCAAATACTTCAGATAAATTAATGGACATAGATCTAAAATGGGTTTTTAAGGAAAAAATTGCTTTGGGGGATTGTTTTAACTTCTTGGCATGGATGTCGAAGTAATAAGGCCTTTTCAAACTTTTTGGATGCTCATCGTAACACGGATCTGTTCCAATGTGGCAGCTCTGGTGTGAGTGGCGAAACTTCTCTTCCAGAACAATGTATGTATATATTTGTGTGTGTGTGATGTTTACATATGTATATGTTATACAAAACTAAAATCAGATAAAGAAAACAACTACGAAAATTTTGGAATATTTATTATTGATTTTATTCCTTTTCCAGTCTCCTTACTCCACAATATAAAAGACTTAGTAAATCACATAACTTATTTTAACTGAAAATAGCAACTGAATGAAAATATCCTTATCTGAGGAGGCCCTGGAGCCTGCCTTCTCATGGGCTGCAATCCTATGATGGCCTGAAAGTGTGCTTGGAAAGAGGGAGAATTTACGCCCTATGCTAACTTCATTTCCCCCTCTTCTCTAATAATCTTATGTATTATGAAGTTAGAGTCTGGAGAAAAAAAACAACAACAAAGGCAGCACATGCTTAGGAGTTTACAAAAACACTGCTAAGTTATAACATCTGGACTTCATCACTGCAACCCTGATGTCAGGACACAGCCCAGATGTTAACTACGGTAACCATCTAAAGTTTAGGTGAATGTGGTCTCGCCTTTAATTTGCAAAATCCTTTTAGCAAAAATCCTGAAAACATAACAGATTAGGGATATAAGCAGTCTACCAAATATTTAGACCAGCTTTGGGATTCCACAAATACATAAGTTTTCTAGGTGTATTCATCTCCTAGGAATGCTGTGGTCACCTACTTGGAAATTCCACTCCTTTCTCCCCTTCCCCTGAAAAAAATAAAAAAGCACTTGGAAAGAACAGCAAGAAGGGAAACTGTGAATGTATAGGTGAGAAATAACTAGTCCTGAGCCTTAATAGGCAAGTGGATGTAAGTCAGAATGCTCCTCTTACCATTTTAAGGGCAAGCCTGCTAGGATGAGCATCTTAATTTCTATGTTTTATCTATATCCCTCCATATTATCTAGGCAGTTGAAGAATAAGAGAAGACTTATTAGAATATAGCTGGAAAAGAAAAATATAACCTTATATAACTTAAATAGTTATATTTAACTTAATATAACTTAATATAACTTAAATTGCTACTTTTCATCATTATATTGAATTAATGTGTAATCGATGCCTTGAATAGCTTTCACAGTTGAATAGTTAATGAGAATATGCTTCATGGGCTTGTCTTTGGGATAATGATGAAAATGAAATGAACAAAATTTCATTAGCTATCTCTTAACCCATTCACACTCCTAATTATCAAATATCATTGACTAGAAGAAGACTAAATTACAGCCAAAAAAAATGGATATCTGCAAGTAGAAAAAAGGATATAAATTTCTGACTTGTAGATAGAAGTTATTAAAAAAATACACATGCACATATACTTTTTTGTGATTTCATATGCTGGGTTGTGATATGACTAAAAAACACTTAGCATTTAACCAAATATTTAAAGTTCATTTAACAAATATTTAGAAGACAGAATAGTGCTGATTAAAGACACAGACCCTGGAGCCAGAGCTCTGGATTCAAATCCTGCCTCCCTCACATACTGTATGATCTTGGAAGAATTACACTCTGCTGGGATGAGTTTAAAATATTGATGAGTATTAAATTTGTCTACTATAATTTTTGTCAACTATAAAATTACATTTTTGTGAGAATTAGTGATAAATGTGTGAAAAGTCAACAGCAGTACTGCCATATAAAAGATCAATAAGTGAAATTATTAATTATGATAAAGGCAGAGATGAGTCCTGCCCATATTTGTATCTGACATAAAGTGACTTAATAAATACTCTGCAAATAGTTTTTGAATATATGAATGAATGAAAGAGGAAAGAGTAAATGAACAGTCTTGGGGATTGAAACCACAGCCTTCTACTTTAGCTAAGCGAGTTTACTCCTGGTTTCCTGAACTAGCTTCGCCATTGCTTTCACTGTTTCTGTGCCCTTTACCAGGATTCACATTATTCCTTCCTCCTCTTGTCCCTTTCCTACTTTTGTCTGACTTTATTAACTCATAAGTTATTAACCCATAATCACTTTTCGGACAACTCCAGGTTCAGCTTCCTTGTAATGCCTACAGTACTGCACATTAATGTCATCCACAGTTATCTTTGTAGTATGTGGCCGAGTGCCTAGTCTATAGGAAGGACACAATTATTGTTTGTTAAATAAAAGATTATTGCCCTTTTTCTTGTTTAATGTTTAACATGCATGTCTTGAGAGTACAGCCTGTGTCCTACACCTTTTCACTACAACACAGCACAGCAGTGAACAAATATTTAAGCACATAGCATATTTGGGGTTGAAAGATATTTATAGATAATGCAATTTAACCTCATCTCTACAGATGAAGAACATGAGGATTACATAAGTTATTGACTTGCTCAAATCTCACAGAGCCGGTTTAATCCCAAAGTGGAGAACACAAAGCAGACCTCTTGGCTCATGATTTTCAGTTAAATGGATTTAAAAAAAGTCGTAAAGGAGATTTATAAGTGATTACATGTATTTATTACTATGTAACTCAAGCTTTCAAAATTTCTAAGAACTCAAACAAGGTCTTACTTAGCCTAAATTATTGCAAGAACAATGGCTTTTCTGGTCACAGATTTCTAAAATAGTTTAATCAAGAGGGAAGAGCAGGCTCTATAGAGATGGCCATAGGCAACTTGGAGTTAATAGTGACCCCAGTAACGTATTGGTTAGGGTGTAGGTGAAGCATGTTCTTTCAACACATTTTGCAGTTTTCGACACTACTATTTGCAGTCTGTACACTGTTTTTTGCATTGGAAGATATGATCAGGGACCAAGGTCTAGCCTAAACTTCTGTAGCACTGCAATCAAGATGTCACAAAATAGTTATCCATGGTGGTCATGACTTGTGTCACAGAACCAAGTTCTCTGAGAAGAATTTTTTTCTAATCTTTTCATGCATTTCCCAGGACCCATTTGCTTACCATAAAAACAAAGCAAAGCAAAATAAAACAAAATAAAAATCTCTGACATGTCCATCGAGCCAGTGAACGGCGCTATAGCTATTGGTGGGATGACCTAGTGTGATAAAATCTACTTTATTTGTTTTAGTCATAGCAAGAATGTATGCTCTAATTAAAATGCAGATTCCTGAATAATGAAATTTTTAAATATTCAGCATTAAAACATTATTTAATGGACTATCCTGATTACATAAAAAACACTTACTGCATATAGGATATGATGTCTATTTTGTTTATGTCAGCTTAGAATAAAAAAAAAGAAAGAGGAATAGAAACTGTGGGAAAGCTGTATGCTGAAGAGAGAATGTTCTCTTAATCCTAACCAGCTGTCCTTCCGTGAATGCATGGGAACTTAACACTCTCTCTTATAATGTGTTTAGTGAGTAGCAAGCTCTGTACGCATTTTACCAAAGCAATGACGGAGATGTATTCTAGCTACAAAAGTGCCGAAGAAAATACAAGAGGGAAATAATCAAAAGTCAACTTGAGATAAATATATTTTTACCTACTAATAACAGATTTCTCTAAGGCCGTGAAGTGCCAGAAGCCATAATTAAGTAATTATTTAAACACAGCAAGTTTCAATTCACTTATGCTGTTTTAGAGTGGCTGCTATCTCAACTTGAATCACCCAGAAAATCACAAGTGCAAGGGTGATAGAAAGACAACATTCCAGTACCTGAAGATAAATAGCATGCACGTCACACTCCAAACTCTTCAGATCTTTCAACTCCTCCTCCTTCACATTTTTCTTTAGGAGCAGACAATTATAAATCCTTGACTTCACAAAGGAAACTGTAGCTTTACTTTGAATATCTTAAAGTAATGACCAAGGGAATACAGAGAAGTATAGGAGCTTTCTATTTTGTGTTTACAAAAGTATGCTTGGAGAAATATGTAGATAGGAGGGGCTTCCTTAGTTTCTAAATAGGGTTATGCATATCTGTCCCAATTTATTTGAAATCTCTATTTCCTGATTTTTGCTTCAGTCCTATAAGGTCCCATAAGGTTATAAGAACATCATGGACTTTGATTCACGAGAATCGAGCTCACATCCAAATTTAAACTCTCACTAGTTTTGTGACTTTTGATAAGCTGCTTAACATTTTGAGGTTGAATTTTCTCATTTGTCAGAGGAAAATGACATCTGCCTTAACTGTGATTTTAATGGAGTGACCCAGAATGGACTTTCAGTTGCAGCAAAGAGATCAATGACTTATGTAAACTGTGGGAACACAGTAGGTCCTCACTGATAGTGTCTATCTCTTCTGATATTTCATTCTTTATTTGTCCAGGGTTCTGTCATTTCTCATATAGCCTTTAGAATACTCGATTTCATTTTGCAACTACGGAAACAATAATAAAAAGGATTAAGAATTATAATTAGAAAATTCCCACTCAGTCACTCCAGTAGTACTTGGCAAGAAAAATTAAAAATATAAATGGTCTTGGCCACTCCAAAACCATCCAACACAATGAATTATGAATGCAAAACACCCACAGACAATTCAGTGCTGTGAATCATAATGAACCATAATGCTCTGAATTGAGTGAGAATGTCTTAATTTTACAAGTTTTATAAAACATGTGGCCATAGTGCTAGGGTTCCCTAAGATCTTAAAGGAGTATAGGCAAGTGAGGGATCCTAAACATTCATTAGCTTCATTATAAATCCGCCTGACAGTGGGGTGTAGGAAATTGGGGTTTTATTATTATTATTATTATTAAAAATACAGATAATACAATCTTTGAAGATTTCACAACTTCACCAAAGCATCACATTTTCTTCATTTCTTTCCCACCTGCCTTACTTGAATTGGCATGTAAACTTGTTTATTCTGAGTAAGCGATGGGAATGTTGACTTATTTGAACTGGCGTGTGTGTGTGTGTGTGTGTGTGTGTGTGTGTGTGGTGGTTGTTGTTGCCTGGAAAAAAAAGAACCGGTATGCTATGCAGTTGCATACCAGTGCAGTATACAAGTACAAGAGATGTTTTTTCTGTTCAAGTAAATTCCTATCCAATTGGGTGAAGAAGGTTAATATATGAAATAGCAACAAAGAGATGAAATAAAGAAAAAGAATAATATAATTAATTACAGACATTTTAAAAATTAGTAAATGCTACAAAACTTTAGATAAAATGAGCCTCAGTAAAGGTCAGCATTGTCTTAAATATTATAAAAGCAAGAGAATTGAAAGGTCGAGATGATGTGGATTAGGGGGTCATTCTAAATTTGTTGAAAAACAGCAGCAAACTAGAGGAGAAATGAACACGGAGCTTTAGTGGAATGTAAGGAGACGATATTACTAAAAAGAATAGCTTGATGACAGGATCTTCACAAACAGGCAGGGGTGTTTTGATTTTATGTGCCTAGAAATTGAAGATTTTTGAGCAAGAAGAGTGACAAAATGAACAGAGGTACACAGAAGGCAGAACTGACAGGTTTTGGTGATTGAATTGGTATAAAGAGGTGAAGTAACTATAGAAGAGGAACTGATTCTGAGACTAGAAAATTGAGGTTAACTTTCAAATAGTTTATTGTTATCTGACGTTGCAAAACCACCAACATTTACTGGATATGGTCAGTAGACAATTGGAGATATATAAGATTTCACTTTAAAGGTTAGGATAGGACAGATAAAGATGGATGGGTAGAGAGATAAGAAAGACTTAATTGATGCTGAATGGACACAAGCAGAACTATCATATAATTTACATATCTGGTAGTTTGAGCTTTAGAAATTATCAAAAAAAAGATTACGATCTTGAAATAATTAAAAAATATATACATAATGTACAATAGAGGGGGTACTGAATCAAATAGCTTGAACATTTGACTGATTCAGAAAAATGTGAGGTATATGTTTTGCCTCAACTTCCTGATATCTATTTTTTTATATAATATAATACACAATATTTATATATGCATGTCTGCATTTAGCAATATGTGTATGTGCATCCTGATTTTGGCCTCAAAGATGAATTTAGATACTAGAGGAAGGAAGAGACTATAAACAAACATATATAACATCCTAGAAAAAGTGGATTGCACTTGGTTGATAGGAGAATGTGATTTTTGCTTTAAATATGATTTTAATGGAGTGGCCCAGAATGGACTTTCAGTAAAGGTGACATTTTAGCAGAGACTTGAATGAAGTGAGGAAGAGAGCCTCACTATATGGGAATGTTGACTTATTTGAACTGGTGTGCGTGGGGATGGGGGGTGGGGAAGGTGTGTGTGGGTGTGTGTGTCGTGGTTGTTGCTGTCTGTAACTATCTGGAAAAAGAGTTTTTCAGAGTGTGTGGCATAAAGTAAATAGTGGGAAGAATATAAGAAAGTGAAGTAGGAAAGGTGGCAAGCCCCAGGTCAGGTAAAGACTCCTTGGCCATAGAAGGGATTTTATTCTAAGTAATATTTTATTCTAAAATATTACTCTGGTTGCAAAGTTTGGAATAAATTATAGGAGAAGGGCAAAGGTGGAAGTAGGGAGACCAGTTAAAAGGAGATTGTGAAAATACAGGTTTGAGATGACAGTGGCTTGGGCCAGAGTAGTAGCAGTGAGGGTGGTGACATTTTGCATTTTGCAGGTAGAGCTGATATAATTGGCTGATGGAAGGAATGTGGAGCATGAAAGAAGAGATGATTGCTACGAACTGAGATGTAAAAGACAAGTTTTGTAGGAAAGTGAAGGAGCTCAATTTTGGACATTTTAAGAGATTTTTGTCAAGTTACTTAACATCTCTGGACATGTTTCATTTACAAAACAAGGATACCAGAATCTACTTCATAGGGTTATGTAAGCAGTAGGTAACAATGCAGGAAAAGCTCTGAGCAGAGGTTAGCGATGAATGTTAGGTGTCTAACTAAAGTTAGATATCAGGAAGTGGAGGAAAAATTTCAATCCCACATTCTTTCTGAGTCTTAAAAAAAGGTTTAAAAAACCCTTGCTACAATTTCTTCTATGACCCGTCTTTTGAAGTATGGATGCTACTGTCATTGTGGGAGAGAACATTATTTCTAAATGTCAATTGTGCTATATGTGCTACAAATAATGATAATTTTGATAGTGGTTGCGACTGAATAAATACAGACATGATGGTTAGTAGCGAGAAGTTCTAACTGAAATTAGGAGACTTCAAAGAAGAGATAGTTTATATTTTGAAGAAAAGTAAGAATCTAAATAATTACTTCAGGGCCACATATTCTATAAGAAATGATAAAAAGCATTAAAATCAGGAGGAAAGTTGATAATCAGGTGATGATGAAAATCACCATGTTTTACAAAGTATGATGTGTGTCGTTCTGGACTTTACATTCTAAAAAAACGACTTGTGGTTAACTTAATCAAATGAAGAGAGGTTGTTTAAAGAAATTGTAAATTCACCAATATTGCCAGGCACCTATAAGGAGCTGATCATGCCCCGTTTTTAAGATAACATCTGAGATCTTCACAACACAATGCAGTACATCGCTCCTGACTTATCAATATAAAAAGAAGACTACTAGGTGGATGAATGAATATGAGTGCAGAAGCCATCATGTCCATACTCAGTGGTCTGAACTTCAACACCAAATAACCATCATTAGTCAAATATCTCTCTGAAGGAAGGTTGAGTAAGGACACTGGTTTTCAACATGCATATAATTCTAAAATATATGCTTTGCTTATAAGAGACATTTTAAAGATAAAATGTTGCTACTTACTCATATAATAAAGTAGAATGAAAAATACAATTTTTGCTTATAATTAATGCATTTGGACACAAATATAGGCAAAGATTAGGTATATAAATTTTAAAACAGTAATTTTAATGTTTTATTAATTAAGTTGGTGGTTGCTGTATGGGTTTTATGTATGTGTAAAATAAAAATAAAGATACTCTTGCTTCTAATTCATTTATAACACATCTAAATCATATGTAATAAGAGTACGTAACTGGTATGTGAATGAATCCACACCAAGTTTAGGATTAGAAAATTTCAAGGGAGTTGAGGAGGAGGAGGAAGAAGGGAATGTAATCCAGAAGGGACACAGAGTAATTTTAAACTTTAAATTAGTAATTTTAATGTCTTATTACTTAAGCTAGTGGTTGATATATGGGCTTCTTGAATGTCTAAAATAGTAATAAAGATAATCTTGCTATTAATTAATAGATAAGATATCTAAAGATATTTTTTGAGAAAATGTTTTTGGAAAGCAAAGACACCAATTTTATATGTTACCTGAACTGTATTGAATCAAAACCAATGAGTATGTTATGAAAACAGTAACTTAAGCCACACCAGACACTGGGATCAAATGTCCCAGGGTCTGACTGCATGGACCATTAGCTATAGCAACATCACCTTCATTTTACAAAAGCAATTAGTACATGCTTCAGTCTTCAAAGTGAGCAAGGATTACTACTCTTAAAAAGTTATTAAAAGTACTTGGCTTTTGACCCTCTGAACTCAATTGGTAGAAGGCATGGGTCGACTTTTTTCTATCTTAAAAAAAGTTGTCAAATATCATTTTCCTAGACTCTATTTAAAAAACAGAAACATTACCTAAGTTATTGTGGTTCAAAAATATTCATTTTTATGTAGTGACAGGTATAGCTCGAGTAATGATGCTTTATTAATCAGTTAAAATATTTTAGGTCCAACTAGAGAGAAAAATATGGAACAAGGAAAAAAAGCACACATACACAGGACAAATTATGCATTATGAGCTCATCAAGAGCAGTTTCTAACTTTATTCACAAGATGGGTAAAGAAAAAAAGGCTTCATAAAAGAAGTCTGAAAGTCAGGGTATGTGTGGGTTAGTGGTTGGGATTAATGAGGAGGGAAGGCCATGAAGGTTCACTTGAGGAATACTTGATGCAACAAAGTGGGAGTCATGCTCAGGGTCACAGAAATAAAAACATTTTTCTGCAAAGTGGCCTCAGAAGAATGGGAGCTTGGAATGTGTGTGGTGTGGCTGAGAAGGTGCGTGCACAGTTCTGACCCACTTGCCCCAGTTTCTCAGAGGGCAGCATCAGCAGGCGCAGTTTACCCTCACCTCCTGGTTAATGCCCTTTCTTTCGTCTTCATTTTTTTTTTTTAAGTTAAATGTTTATTTTTTTCTTTTCCCCAGCCTATTAACATTTGGCTCTGATGTGCAGGCTAATCCTCGGGGTATGCACATAGTGGCTGGTCATAGACTGTTATTATTGTCTTAAATGGTACAAAGGGCATTTCGAATAGATTTTCAGGCTCTGCTTTGAAATAATTTTTTGGGAGTTTACTCTCCATGTTTATCTTCAGTTGTGCAATGATTATGCTGTGCCAAAGAACTTTGGCTGGAAACACAGTCTTGGATTCTAAATCATCAATTTATACCAATGATCACTGAAAGATTGAAAGAAACCTTTCTTTATCTTTCCTTCTTACCCTAGCCAGAAAAAAAAAGGAAGAAAAAATGAAGCTTATTGTTATCTACAAATTGTTATACATAAATAGGAATTAGTTATCGAATGTACATTTCATAAATTTAAAATATTTAAGTGTAAAATTTCCAGTGTTCTTCTCATAGTATTGCCATGTGCCATATCTATACAAAAGATACAAGTCAGTCACACACTTTGGGTCATCTTGTCACCCTTGTGCATTCTCCACCCTGGTACTTGTGGCTGTGGGCATGTTTGGTGTCTGGTTGGATGCGGTCTGTAGCGCTAGCATAAAGGCAAGAGCCTCAATTTCTCCTTGTGACTCAGTGGCATGGTGCTTTACTCTGGTGGGTTCCAGTTCTTAAATAAGCTCTCTGCATGATTCCAGTATAATTTATTAACTCTTAGAATATGAACATCAACCCCTGTGAAATAAAACTTGAGAAGGCCGGATATATTTATTCCCACATCACTGTGGGTTTGGTGCCATCACCTCCCTTCCCTGCCCCCACTGGTTTGTCATCTCATTTGTCCATTCATGAGCTAGCTACACATGAGTCAACATGCACGTGCTAATGTCATTTGGCTGGAATTCACTAACTGAAATTCTAGCCTCTTGTAATAGCACAAAGGAAAGATGTTTCTATTGCAGTATAAAATTACATGTTCAAACTTGTTTTCATCAGTAAAAAATTATACTGCAAAGACTATCTTATCAGAGTTGAAAAACAATGTTTGATGGCATCTTTTTCAACCTGGGAGGGCTTCATTTTAAAAAGTTTTATTTTAAATATAGTATGTTGTAAAGGTGGGTGAGGAATTTTCTTACTCATCTAGTTTAGTTTTTTTTTTTTTTTTTTTTTTTGCTAGATGTTTATGTTGGTGAGAAACCAATAACACTGTCTAGACCTCTAGGATATAATAATCAAGCATGAATGGAAAACATTCAGAGGTCACACTTCAACCTGGACCTACAACATCCTGCTATTCAAAACCAGATTAGAGATGATGGATCATGATAAACTGAACCGCACTAATGCTGAGTCAGTGAATTCAGAATTGTCTGCAAAAAGCTAAAAATGTCACCAAAAACCTAGAAAATAAAACAAAGTCTAGACATCATTAAATGTGCTGTTCCTCCACCCCACCCCAGTTTGTCAACAACTAGATGCTACATTGTGGCTTTTACATCAGCATCCTGTAAATCAGGAATCCTCAATCTTGTATGGAGAGAGGTTCCCTGAATTCATGGCTTTCTGAGGCATGTGTGCATGTGCGTGTGCGCGTGTGTACGCACTTGCCTGAATGTGCTCATGCCAATAATAAATTCCCTAAAGAGACAGAGAAAGGAGAGAGAAAAAAGTGATAGTGGTGTCAGGATGTTCAGAGATCACCAAGCCAAATTTCACCAAGCAATAACATGTCATGCTTTTCTCTATGTCTTGGTGATTTTCATTGTCTAGAAGTTGTTGATTTGTTTTTATTAAGAGTGTTTCAGTTCTTGACTAAAATAATTTACTGATTAGATATTACTACTATAGAGGATCAAAACTGACATCCCTCATGACAGTGAATTCAGCACAAAGATATTTTTACTGTCAAATAATAAGGAGTTGGGGGTTAGTATCTTGGTAAATCGTAAAAATGGCCTTCTTCTTGCTCAGAACTTCCTGGCTGCCACTCTCAAGACTTTATGGAACTTTCCATCTGGAACGCACTTGAGTTCTACTGAGTGCAAGATGTGGATCAACCACTGTCTCTGAAAAACACAAACCCTACTGCTTTCTAGGGTTACTGGAGTAAAATTGCAGCAGCGGAGTGTTTTTATGGATTTTTTTTTTTTTTTTTTTTTTTTTTTTTTTTTTTTTTTAGTAAAGGGAGCAACTAGGTGAGTCAATCCAGTAATCAGTGTGAGAATTTCTTCAAATGTTGAATAATGTCCAAATTACTTACCTGGCTGAACATACCAATGTTAGTGTGAAAAAAATTCAATCTAAAATACCTATATTTACCTTCACACCACTCTGTAGTCATGCACACACAACACTATTGTCATATTCTCATAGTGGCATAGAAGCTTTTTACAATGATTCGAATATTTTGATTTCCATATCAATGTGAAAAAGGGATAATTATGACTTTAAAAATTAGTTGTGTCAAGGAAATTTTCACTTATAAATAAGGTTTATTAGTGGACAAATAAATATGACCCTGACAAAGAACAGAAACACTAGTAATGATAAAACTGTGTGGATATCCTTTTGTTACAATGCATTTGGATCAGTGGTAAATTCATGATGCAGAAAGGAGAGAGGGAGGGGAAGGGAGAAAAAGAGGGAGAAAGGGAAGGAAGGAAAAAAGGAAGTGAGTGAGGGAGCACAAATATTGATTAGCTCAGCAAGTACCTTTGGTACCTGTCAAATCATGCCTTGAAGTCTTATTTTCTCTGTCGGTTACTTTTTCTTTCCAAATAGAATCTAGACTACTAAAGTCCAGAGATCATTTTTAATTTATATCTGTATCTTTTTGATCACCTAGTGATCGTGTCTTTTTCACATAGTCAGTGTGCAGTCAACATTTGTAAATTTGTAATTAATAAAAGATTATGCCTTTTTAGTATAAAATCCTTTTTTTATTACTCTTTGCTTCAGTGAATGTTCTGTCTACCTTATTGACTGTACAATGTCTGAGCTATATCCCATTCTTTCTCTGTTCTAAGTTCCTTATTTGAAGATGAATTGTTCATCCTTCAGCCTCTCTACCTGGTAACAATAAGAAGCCATAATTAACTAGGTTCTTTGGCATACACTAGTAAAATCGCCTCAAAGTAAAAATGAGGCCATGATATTGATATTCAAAATATGCTTAATTAAAAATGTAAAAATTGATCAAAACAGTATTAATGCAAATTCATATCCTTTTTGGTAATTTTCTCATTGATTTCATTAACCTCTGCATTGGGTAGATAATAATTAATTTTCAAGCTATTGAAAGTAATCCAACAGTGGTACTACTGTCATGTATTTGATTATTAAGGGGATATATAACTTTGTTATTTGGTTGAGTCTTTACCAGTAATTCCAAGCAAATACTTCAAAAATATCAGTGGTGTTCATGAGTAATGGGCAAGAAGCACAGAAGGATCAGTGCAAACTCAGTGTCATAATCACATACAAACACACACCCTCTATGTGGCACATCCTCTTTCTTCAAGACTGACAGCTTATTGAAGACATGCAGATGGCCCACAGGTACATGAAAAAATGTTCAGGGAAATGCAAATCAAAACCACAATGAGAAAATCTCATGCCTGTTAGAGTGGCTATTATCAAAAAGACAAGAAATAAGAAGTGTTGGCAAAGATGTGGAGAAAAGGGAACCCTTCTGGGCTGTTGGTGGGAATGTAAATTGGTACAGCCACAAAACCAGTATGCAGGTTCCTCGAAAAATTAAAAATAGAACTACCAGGTGAATCAGCAATCCCACTTTTGGGTATTTATCTGAAGAAAACAAAAACATTAATTTGAAAGATATATACATCCCATGTTCACTGCATTATATTTACAATAGCCAAGACATGGAAACAACCTAGGTGTCCATCAACACATGAATGGATAAAGAAAATGTGCTACATATACACAATGGAATATTATTCAGCCATAAATAAAGAATAAAATCTTTCCATTTATGACAATGGCAATGGACCTTGAGAGCATTATGCTAAATGAAATAAGTAAGACAGAGAAAGACAAATATCATATGATCTCTCTTACATGTGGAGTCTAAGAAGCAAAACAAAACAAAACAAAACAAAACAAGCTCATAGATACAGAGATTGGTAGTTGCCAGAGGTGTGTGTGTGTGTGGGGGGGTGGTGGGTGGGTAAGGGTGGGCCAAATGGGTAAAGAGAGGTACAAATTTCCAGTTATAAAATAAATAAGTCATGAGGATATAATGTATAGAAAGGTGACTATGGTTAATAATACTTTCATATATTTGAAAGTTGCTAAGATAGTAAATCTTAAAATTTCTCATCACAAGAAAAATAATTCTGTAACTGCATATGGTGATGTAGCAATCATTTTGCAATACATACAAATAGAGAATCATATTGTACACCTGAAACTAATATAATGTTGTATGTCAATTATGTCTCAATTAAAAAAAAAAGAATGACCGATTATTATTAAAAGTAAGTGACTAGAAGCAGAAATTGAAAAACATATATATAATGACAAGTTTAACTTCAATCTATACCTTAATAATTCCTCTGGAATAGAGAAATTCCAGTGAAATGTTTTCCTAAATTCAGTTTTGGCTTTATGCTATAGCTTCAGATCCTTAAGAAGACCTGTGATTAACTAATATACTTACTCCCTTCTACCACACCTTTGACTTTGGACACAGCTCATCATTTGTGTGTCATAACCTTTGGCAAAATCTGCAGACTGCTCACACAAACTGTTTTAATGAAGAAAGCTATAGAATTTTTGCTCCAGAAAGGGAGGTGTGCAAAATATCCTTTTTAAGTGACAGCCCTGACATCTAGCACACTTTTTCCCATACCAGAGCTGGACTACGTGCTGGAAGCCCCAGCTTGCCGCTGCTGCTGCCCTTTTCCATGTTTGGCTTCATCCAGACAGCAATTTTCAAAGCAGGTTCCAACTCGCTTGGGAAGACTTTTAGATATCGTAGATCTAGCCTGGCAAACTCATATGCGAGGACTGCGTCTCTCATCAATGTGCAAAAACAGTTATTCTCAAGTCATGTCATTGTGGAGGTCAAGGTCTGCCCCCAAATCACCTCCACTATGTCCTTCTTTGTTTTTCTGCAGAGGCACAGAAATAAATTCCTTCCCATTTACCATTGACATTTTACCTTTTTTTTTTTTTTTCTATTTTTTGGCCTAGTTGAACTAGTTTTGCCCAAAAAGGCTTAAAAAAATTATAGTAGCGTCATGCTAACAGGGTGAAGCTTCCACAGAAGCAGGGCATGAGGAAAAGGGATGAGGGTTATAACAACTTAAACCGATGGAATGCTTACTATATGCCAAAGAATTTCCTAAACACTCTCTATAGTCGCTCATTTAATCCTTAAAACAATTTTATGGCATGGTGCTATTATCCCGTTTATATTGGGAAGGAATTGACTGACTTGTTCAAAGTTATCCAGTGTAAGAGCCAGGATTCAAACCCAGGCAGTCTGATGTCAAGGCAACTCTCATAACCATTTATTATGTTTTCACTCAATAAAGTTGGCTTAAACATCAATATGCTCCTCTTTTTAATTTTTATTTTTGGAAATAGTAGTATCTAATTTAATAGATATATGCTCATGTCTGCCCTCCAGAAATGTGACAGTGTCTCCTGAAGCATCATTAGTGGTTGTCTCTCAGACCCTTTAACACGTTACATACATAGTGTTGCTTGTGTCTAGGGAAGTCCTTGTTTGCTGGAGGAGCCTGCATATTTCGAGGCATACATCACTCCTGATTAAGAGGCATTATATATGCCCTTACTTGCTCTGCACTGTGAACCAATGAGCAGAAAACAGTTCACAGGAGTTAGTGTTTGTGATTGTCTGCCATGGGAAGTGGGCCAGAGTTCTTGATGCTCCACCAGATTGAGAGCCAATGTATTGCACAGCATGCCAAGCATTCATTTTGCTAGTGAACTAGAGACCTGGTCAACTGAAATGTAGCAATTTATGTCACAAAAGACATAGGATGCTGAATACTCAAGAAAAGACCCCAGGGGGATACGACCTGATGTAGGTACTCGGAGAATTTATTTTACGTCCATTGAATCTCACCTGGATTGAGATTTGTCTAAATTTTCCTGCCTTCTTCATAGGCAATTCAGTTTTTCTTCTTCACTTAAACGTTTAGCTATGGAAGCAGGGCCACATGCCTCATAACAGGTGAGGTATTTAGGTTTTTCCCTTATATGTCATGTTTCCTTAATATGCAGAATAGATTGATTTTTTTTTTAAATCAGTGTGTTTTACACTGTATAAATTGTTCTAACCTTATTAGATGTTGTTAAATCAAGACTAACATTTTATTTATTTTATTCCTTCCACTTTCAAAACTGATGACAGCTACCATACATTTGTAGTCTGGTTTTGTCTTACTTTCACTCTCTCTTTCTGAATTTTAGTTTCTTTTATTTTTCCTTAGACACAGTCTTATTGATGCGTCAGTCCAAACTCCCTGGTGGAGGAGCTTTGTCAAATATACATCAAGGAATTCCAGCCAACTCATGTTTGAGAGCCAGCATCGCAGTCGATGAGAATTTTTGACTAGAAGTATTTGAAAATCCTGTAAGTATTAAGAAGGGATTCTTAACCTAGGGTTTACAGAATAGAATTCAGGGTGTCCATGAACTCGGCTAAGGAAAAATTTTATTTCTAGTTTCACTCGATTCTACCTGAAATATAGCATTTCTCCCAATGATGCATGTTGACAACCCCCTCCCCTCCATGCCACGGTGTCAGCTGTCCCTGTGACCGTCAGCAAGAGAAACCAGACTTTTCCATTCATTTACCATTGCAGATATCACGAAATATCACACTCATCCCTATTCCACAGTTAAGGTGTTATGAACCCGCTCCAGATAACACACGATCGCACAGTTTTTCTGTCCACAGATGTTCAATGACATTGCTGGCCTCATTCAGCTACCAAACAGGGAAGTTAAAAGCTTTCGCATTGGTGACCTAGACATGGACTTTGATCCCCTAAATTCCCTATCTATAATGGTTGGTGACAAGGAGGTGAATCAAAGACTTCTGTACAACTTAATGCTCTTACTCTAGTTAAGCATAATAATCTGCACATTGGGATCTTTAAAAAATATTTAATTTATATTTACTTCCTTATATTTTAAATACATTAGTCTATTATGTTATTCATTAACGTTATATTACTATATCACAATTTCATGTTTTAAATACCTTCATGACTATATTGATCATCATTATTGGTTTCCTCAATAATTTTATATACTTTATATATTTTATTTAATATATAAATATTCTAAGAAGTGATCCACAGGCTCTACCAGACTGCTAATGAAGTCAATTGGCATAAAAAGGGCTAAGAAACCCTATATGAAGGATTAAGGAGCAGGAGGTTTTCAGGAGTGGAATGCACCCTGAAGACAAGATGTCCTTGTACTCAAAGGAAGGAAAGGCAGCAGAGCAGTGGTGAGGACATAGAGGAAGTGTACAACCGAGAAGGGATATCTACCCCATATGTCACCTACTGTTAAACTCAAAATTTTAATGCCCTGAAAACTCAATGTCATCCTCTGCTCTAAAGAAAGAAAACAGCATACCTGTGCGGTTGAGAACAATAGTTGCAGAGAGAATAGAAGTACAAAAACCACCTGTGGGTTGTGGCTGAGCAGAGCAGGACAATTACATATACAGGAGCATGTAATTAAAACGGGTTGTTCTGTCATTCCTCACAACTTGAAGACTTTTTTCTAGCAGCAATTTTGTATTCTGTTTATATAAGGCTGTGGATCCTTAAATGTACTGGATGAACTTCTTATTTTTTTTAATATAACAAAATTTAAGGCAAGAAGAGGTAAATGATGGTTTTTGTACATGACATCATTTGGGTAGAAGAATTAGGAACTGTTGAGTTATGTAGTGTGTGTGTGTGTGTGTGTGTGTGTGTGTAAGAGAGAGAGAGAGAGAGAGAGAGAGAGGGAGAGAGAGAGGGAGGGAGAGAGAGAGAGAGGGAGAGAGAGGGGCAGGGAAGGAGGGAGGGAGATTAAGAGATAGAGAGATAGTGATAAACACAGATAGATAGATAGATAGATAGATAGATAGATAGATAGATAGATAGATAGATATAGATATAGATACAGATATAGATACATATAGAGATAGAGTTTGACTGACAGGGAAAATGCCTAATAAAGAAACTTAAATCTTTGTCCTATGGTAGCATGTTTGTCAGGTTAAACCTCTGGAAGAAACAAATCCCAGATTAGTTTTTGAGGAACTTGATAAGAGACATGTCATTAAGGTAATAATTATCATAGAAATGATGTTTCAGGTACTAGTAACAGAAGTATTTTCCTATAGAGGCTTCAAAACAGTTTTTACCTGTCACCTCATTAATTTCACAACATAAAATGAAGCAGGAGATTTGAACTTTCTATTGCCCTCCATTCTGCAAGAGAGAGCAAAGTGGTGTGATATATAATAAAGATTATGTCTGGTGTTTATAGAAGTGACTTTTTGTGGATAATTAACAGCTATTATTTAGCCTTTGGTCAGTGGGAGGGTTGCATGCAGAGGAGAAGTTTGAGAGAAAAAACAGAAGTAAGTGCTCTTGAGGTTTGGATGTGGACCAAACCGTCCCCATTTGACAAACATTGATTGAGCTATGAGCCACGTGCCAAGCACAAACATAAAAAGGGTCTGAGTCCCTAGTAATCAGAGTCAGTTGTGGTAGTCAAAGTCCTTTCTTTTCCAGTACCTGGACTCTTTACTGTGTGAATTACCTAAGAGGTCATACAGGTCTCAGAAAAAACAGAGCAATATAAAGAACATCTTCCTTCAGTGGATCTGGAGCAGCAACAATCCTATTTGCTGTTAGAGCTGTGAAAATTTTCAACTTTTCATCACACACAAAAAGTAATTGTTTTGCTCTGTTTTTCATTCAATGCTATATTTTTGACTCAATATAGACCATTAATATATAACAGACAAACGACATGACAGAGACAGCAACTTTTCAGGAATTATATCCTTATTCTAAGAAGTCAACATCTGTCAAAAGCTCTTCATTTATGAAAACGTAAGGGTAAGTCTGGGAAGGAGGAATATTTGAATTACTCTTACATCAAATTAAAATACCAAACCACAATAAGATATTTTTGTGTTATCTTTAATAAGGCATTACTTGTGGAATATTTTCATTTGTGACAATGGATTGGTCAAATAAGACAACAATAAAGGAATCACTTTATTTTTTTTTAAGGGCCAAGCAATTATAGTTGTGGATTTTATATTCCCATATCTTATTTTCTAAACTTCCTCTAGCCAATTGCAAATTGTTATTACTAGATATTGCACTTAAAAAAAAAAAGAACCTTATTGGCAAGTTAGATTTCTTTAAGCAGGTATCACATTTTACTATGAAGCCATACTAAGATGGTTAAATTTAAAATATTTTGTTTTATCTCCTTACCTTATGGTTAGATGACATTGTTTACTCTCTCTCTCAGTCTTGTGCAATATAGTTTAGTGTAACAGAAAGATTTTTATGGGCATTTAGGAGATATTTACAGCCTACCATGGTATGTTATCTTCATAATCTGCTTTATCTTAATCACAAACCTTAAATTTCCCCTTTTCAAGTCATGTCAGGACAATTGTGTGAAAGTCAAATGACCTTTTATCAAGAACACACAGAGCAGAATGTGGAATGACATTTGAAGGCCATTAGTAATATTTTTAACAATTCAGTTCTTCATTCACTATATGAAAAACAACTGGATTAACCAACAAGGTTAAGAAAACAAAATCTTTGACCCATCCCTGTGGATGACATAAGTATGTGACTTAGAAAGCAAACAAGAAAGAGCCATTAAACATCACTGGGACATCTTTTTTGGATTCAGAGAGTTGTGGATTTTTGTTTGTTTGTTTTGTGAGATGCTATTCTGTACCAAGTTATGAATATTCTTAATACCAGAACCAGGCAGAAGTTCCTGTTTCTCTGTTTCCTTAGTGTACCCCTTCAAACACAGCCTGCCATTTGGTCGCTGTCACATGAGCCCTAGAACGTTTGAATCGCACCACTGTAGTTATGTTTTATTATATTTCAAATGCCTGCCTCTAGCATACCTGACACCCTCTTGGAACTCAGTGCAGCTCCAGCCTGCCAGGGAAATACCAGCAGGCTTTCACTGGCAGCACAGCTTACTCCACTGACACACAGTCCGTCCAGGCCCGGGTCCTGCACACATGTCAGGTCACCTCAGGCAGACCAGCTCCACAGCTGACCCTCACCAGCCCAAGCCATCTCAGTGCTTGTGGCAGTTGCTCCTCACCAGTGATTTCCTGACACTCAAAGGCCCTTGCTTTTATCTTCAAGGTTAAAAAAAACAGGCAAACAAACAAAACATCTCTCATAAAACCTTATCTAGAAATAATCAGACAGAGGCATTAGAGGAAACACACACACACACACACACACACACACACACACACACACACACACACACACACATCTAAAACACTCCAGCAACGTTAAGTACTAGAGGAAGGGAGACCAGAAATCATTGCCATGATAGTGATGAACTTTACATAGCTGATGAGATCATTAATTATCCGAGTTAATAACTGTGTGTATTTAATTGTTTTCCTCTTAATACCTTTAGTCTCCCTCCCCCCTTCGCCCCTCACCTGCTAGCCTTCTGTCTCTGGTGTTTTTCCAAATAACATCCAGGGCTCTGGCTGTGGAGTCTCGAATGTGATCACTAAAGGACCTCCGGAGAGGGGCTCTCAGGGGCCGCGCGGTCACATGGGCCTCAGGGTCCCCCATCCCCGCAAAAAAAAAAAAAAAAAAAAAAAAAAAAAAAATCAGCGCAGCCCTGACGCTGCGACCATTCTTCTCTCTTGCTGCAGATGTCCTCCGGCTGAGGGCTGTGGCTGCCAAGCGGCCAGGCTGCGTGCGCGCCTACCCGGGGACGAGCCGCCAGCGCCCTGCGCCTTCAGGAGCCCGGCATTGCGGCTCGCACTGCGTCCGGGAGTGCGCCGACTGCAGGCGGCCTCCTGGACAGCTGCCAAGCTCAAGCTCGCGAGGCTGCAACATCTGGAAAGGCTTACGAATGAGCCAACGACACACTTGAGCAGCTCTCGAGCTGCCTTCGTGGGTATCTAGATGATTCTAGCTTCCTGTGCAATCCAATAACTTGACTTGGTCCTTGCTTCGCTGTTTGTCTATTAAACATGTCTCTCCTTCCCTGGCAATCCAGGTAACCTTGCATTTTTGAAAGAAAGGCAGGGCAAGAGATGAAAAGTGAGGGAGGCAAAGGAGGGGTGGCAGGTAAGGTGCTCTTCAATTTTCAAGGTTAATTCTCATTCACATTTGCATTTGATTAACTTTAAGTGTTGTATTAACTCGTGGTTTTAGATTAGGCTGTTTATGAGATAAAAAGTTCAACCAGTAGTTGTGGTTGTGGGAAGGAAGATATGGCTGTCACCAACATCCTATAGACAGTCTGGATTCTCTCTAGGAAATGGTACCTGAGTTTTAAACGAACTATTAATCAGGTCCTCATATTTCCCCTCTAACTATGCTTCTACTTACATTTAGTGGTTTAATTAAATAATTCTAAATTTTGCCTCTAAATAAGGTTCAGGTGTCCCCTGGTTTTATGACTCTTTTAGTTCTAAGTAAGCAAACTTCATCATTATAATTGTACATCAAAAATTCTCCTCAAAACAATTTTTAAAAAGTGCCAGCACTGTGAAATGTAAATATGGGCTAAATGCTTCTTTTACAAGATATGCTGAGTTTCTACAATGCCAAATAAATCTATTTCTCTGCCAATGAATTTGGCTGATTTTCTGTTTTTTTAATGCATTTTTAATCTACTCCTTTCTCCCTGTCCCCTAAATCCCATCTTATCACTTTCAAGGTTTAGCAGGAAGTATCTAAGGGCCAGTTCATAACATTTGTGGAATTATATAATGCTGTAAAAGCACTTTGTAAACTTTTGCAAGGTACCAAGCAAATGCTAATTATTACCATATTATTTTTATGAAACCATTTTCAAAATACACGATCTCCCAAATCTCCAAGTTTCTACAGCACGCATCCTTTTTCCCATCAACTTCCACAACTTATTTATACAAAGGATGACAATTAAAAAGGTGAAAATGTGTTACAAGTAATACTAGTACCACTGCTTATTAGTGACTCATGAGTCCTAGATTGTGTTGTTCCCAAATTGTTAAAGCTTCTCCAACTGAGACTGTGCTTCTTGGTAGATATCGACTTCTTTGCCTTATTATTGGGCTGGGCATAGATCAGGAGGCAACAAGTACTAACTGTTGAGGTATGTAGAGCCAATTCCAAGGGAACATTCTCCATTAAAAACTCAAAAGTGTGATCACCTAATACCTGGTTCCATTTTAACACAAAATTCTGTGTGTGTGTGTGTGTGTGTGTGTGTGTGTGTGTGTGTTTCTCCTTTAAAGAGATTGGAGCACCTGGAAGCAGGTTGACTCATTTCCTGGTTGGGTGGACCCCTTTTGCTGAGGAACAGCATGAGGTACACATAGTGAACCCCACATTGTGCAAGGCATGCAGAAGTTGAGAATGAATAAGAGATCAACTCTGTTTTTAAGGAGGAGAAATCACACTGGCCACAAAAGATTTCAAAATAGCATGATAAGTTCTATAATAGCAGCATGTGCAAAGCATTAACAGGAGCACAAAGGAAGAAAACATAGTCCAGATTCCTAACTCTTCCTAGTCGCTGACCTCACCTAAATTTCCACTCTATACCTATGACAATGTTAGGGACAGATAATCATTCCTAGCATGAATATCAACAGCTGATTGTATGAGTCTTAAAAAATGAGGAAATATAACTGCACGAAGCTTTTCTATATCTAAACATAGAAAGGAAAGAGGAGTAATAAAGAGACTAACATTTATTGAGTACCTATGATGTACCACAAACTCTACTAGCATTGTATATAGATATACAGTGTATATATACTGTGTATATAGATAGACCAATATAGGTGTTACATCTCCTCGTTAGAGATTAGTAAGCTGAAGCACAGAGAGAAGAAACTTGAGAAAAGTTCAGATCGTAAAAGGCAGATTCAGGATTCACACCCAGAGCTGCCTGCATCCAAATCTCATTAAGCCTCCCAGTAGTGATGATAGTGATGATAATCACCCATTAGTGTTATCTAGGTTCAGCTGATACTAAGTTATGGGCCAATGTTCCTTAATCTTAACCAAGAAAGTCACCATGGACCCAAGATGTAGAAGAAGCCCGAGTCTCAGATGGGTTTTGGGTGATCCCAACCATGAAAATAGAAGGAAAATGAGCCAAGAGAACCAAGGCTTAGTCAATACATACGCTTTAATGATAGGGCACCTGGGTCTGAACTCTAAAGTGGTCCAAAATTACCCTCCTTCTCCTCTGCAACACTCCTTTTCCAGGACAATGCTGCTAGTTTTTTGTAGCTCATCTCAGCAAGTATTGAAAAAACCTACTTATTCTAAAATAGGTTACATTGATAGAATTATCCTTAGACTTAACCCATCAAAGAGGTTTTCATGTTTTTTTTTTTTTTTTGAAGAAAATGAACCACCCTAAATGTAACTTTCATTTGCAAGCTCTTGAAGAGGGGAGCACAGCTAAATGTCAGCGAGCAAGGAGGGCTTTAATAATTGATTTTACCATAGTCCACCATAGGGCTAGCAACTTGGCATCTCATGTCTGAAAACTTATTAAGTCCAAATTTCATTGTGAGGATATTTCAACTCCTTATGGATGAATCTCAGCCTCATATCAAGGGGATGGGAAAAAAAAAAAACATTCTAACACACAGCCAATTTTAAATTATTCTTATTTTTTGCTTGTTTTCTGTATTTATTGGCCATTATAAATGTTCCAGAAAATGTGCTTTTTAGAATCCACTGTTTATAGGATAATTCCTTAAGTTGTCTTTCCACAAATTTTAAATAATCCAAGTCTTTTCAAACTGTGAGAGGTGAAGGGAGTATGTGATAATTAGTGTTGTCTCAGCTTGGCAAATGGCGATAGTGGGAATATGAGAAGTCTGTTGGTTTTTTTTTTTTTTTTCCAGGATGACACTGGGAATTATAAGACAAATGAGAATAACAACATAACACTTTGACAGCTTCTCACTTATTTTTTTCATAAAAAGCTAGTTTCAGCCATTGGTGGGGCTGCTCTTTGACCTGGGAAAGCTTTACAAACTCTTCCAGATCCCTGGAGAGCAGAGATTCTTGTTGTATAGTAAGCTAGAGATTCTGGCTCAAGTCTGTCCTTAATATTTTCCATCTAAGAAAAACAGTTGGCAATGTATTATAGATTTTGTCTAGTTTTATCTAACACATTTTGTCTTTCTACTGCAGACAAAAATTTTAATTTTACAGTGTTTCTCATTTGCTTTGACCTAATGTTAGGGACACTTTATTTTCCAAACCTGTGTGGCATATACATAAATCCACTTAGGTCTTAGGGCTACTCTCATTTACTGATGCAACTCATTTCAGCTTTCTTTGGAGCAATTAGAGCATTTAGGACTCCCAAAGTACTGATAGTTTTTTTTTTTTTTTTTGAAATAATGTGAACAATGATGGGAGATGAAAAATTTATTAAGCCAAAGCCATGCTTGGATTTGGGTCTTTGGCACCAAGAAGAAAATATTAAAACCTCATTGAGCTAAGCCTTGTGAGCAACTCAGCTCCTGCAATATGACATCAGGCTTAGTGAATGACAGTACCTACCCTGGCATGATAAGTCTGCCTAAAGGGTGGTAAGTCCACAAAAATAGACTTCTTCATTTAGGTAGGTGTCCAAAAGCCTATGAAAAGGAGAATTCATAATACAAAGCCTCTGTAACTCTGAGGAATGTGTAAATGGATTTTGTTTACTCTGATTAATAACACCTAGCCTGTAGGTTATATGCTGCTGATCTCTGTTTTCATTTTGGAAAGTTCTTTAAATACGACCCTCTTTACCACATTTGCTCTAGTACAAGTAGTGCTTTTACTTCTTAATCTGCTTCTACATTTGGAATCCTACAAATCACATTGAATTTGGTTGAGAATCTCCTTTGTGATAAACTCTGTTAAAGTTTTTCAATCAAAGGGCTTAGATCAAGGTTGTTTATACTATCTGTTAGGTATTTATTAATGCTTAATAGGCCAATAGATCACAATGATGATTTTCTTCAAATCTCTGATTCTCTGACCTGGGAGCAGACAAGATTACCTTTAGAAAGCAGGAAGAAAAACCTTAGAATCTATATCTATGTATATAGTTCTTTAAGTACTTATATATGTGTCTAATGTACAAAGCTTACAAGTACAATAATCTATGGGTATGTTGTAAATAAATAAATTTATATATTGGGGTTCTATGCCCAGGTATTTTTACTGACAGGAGTTGGTGATCAAAGAATCTCAGAGACTTTCTGTACAACTACTGAATCACACTGTCTTTCAGAGTAAAATCAACATGGAGGAATACTGTTGAATAAATGCCTTAGTGGAAAAGGGTATAATAGAATAAGAAGTAAATATTAGGAAAGATAGAAGAACTTCCTTTTTGACTGCTGAATCTCATTACTGTCTATGCTTTCTGAAACAAAGTTCTCTACCTGGGCTGAGAAAAGTCACTTCTGAGAAAGGTACTGCTACAGACTGAATGTGTCCCCCGCCTCACCCCATCCCAAATTCCTATGTTGAAAACGAATCCCGATGTGATGGGACTAGCAGGTGGGACCTTTGGGAAGTGATTAGATCATGAAGGTAGAGCTCTTTTGAATGGAACTAATACCCTTATAAAAAAGGCTCCAGAGAGCTCCCTTGCCCTTTCTCATTGCCAGGAAGAAGACAGACAGACATCTATGCACCAGAAAGTGGGACCTCACCAGACACTGAATCTGCTGCCAGTGCTTTGACCTGGGACTTCCCGGTATCCAGAATGTGAGAAATAGGTTTCTGTTGTTTATAACCCACCCAATCTATGGCATTTTGTTATAACAGCCCAGACAGAGACTTAGTTTCAGACCTGTCCCTTAACAGCTTAGTACTCTTGGAATAGCATTTTCATAATTACTATACAGAGGATGAACTAGATCGCTGATTCTGGTCCAGAGTGGTAGATGGGAGTGAAGGGTATTAGAATCACACAAGGTGGGGCCTCACCTCACCTGTTGGAGTGGAACAAAAAGGGTAAATGACTCTAGGGAGTAGATGGTCTCATTTGGCTTCTAAAAAATACCTCAACAATAAAATCTTAACTATTGGTAAATATAATTGGCCATTTTTATACATTCTTCAAGCTATTTTCAAGTTGCTTTGAACATATTTTTTAAAGTTGTTCATTTGTTTAAGTTTACTCCTCTCAATTATTTCTTTTCCATTTTCTGTAGTTGACTCTAGTTTTCTATACTGGAATTCTGGGGACAGAGACAGGAAATAAAGATAATAGAGAAAGGAAAGAGAAAGTAGTGATGCCCCCAGAAATTTTTTCTATGTGATGAATTAAAAATTTTTATATGTCTTGATTTTAGAAGGTTAAAATATTTTAATTTCTATAGAAAAATCAACAAGGATGCATCTCCAATACCAAGGATAAAGAAATAATATATCTATAGTTTATATTACCTTAACAAAGAACAGGATTTCTAATGGTAAAATAACTTTTTGATACAGTTAAAACCTTAGGAGGAAATAATTTCCTTTCTCTTATTCTTCAGTTCCTTTTATTCTTTTAGTTTTCCTTTTATCTTTTTATTCTCTTATCCTTTATTCTTTACAGTGTAAAATTCCAGCATATTACTAATGAAAGGAGTATAGCATTATGATGTAGAATTACGGCATTGTAATTTCTCTACTCAGATTTAAAGTATATTATGACTACTTGAATTGCTTTTAAATATGTTTATTTTAATTCATACTAGCCACTTTATATATCTTTATATTGAGATTAAGACCCCCAAAATCAACCTCTTGCTAATTATAAAACCTCCTTCTGAGAAACAAACAAAAAATTCAAATATTTGATTTTAACTTCATGTAAACTCAGTGCCACAAATCTCCATAAATAATGCCAAATGTGATTATTCTTTGGAGTAAAACAATTACCAAGAACATTTTATGCTAATAATAAAATCAAAAACAATTTCAGATAATGGCTGAATAGTAACCTGAAGCATATACATTCAGGAATAATTTAAAAGTCAGACCAAACAGGAACCCAAATATTTTCTGTGTTAATATAACCTATTGATTATATTCTTTTAGCCATATTACTAATAGCTGTAATATATTGAGACAGGGCCCAAAAGAATATGCGTGCCGACAGGCTTGAATGTTTTTGTAAAAAGCTACTTTACAGGTTAATTTAGCTTTTCTCAGTGAAGGGATCTTGCTAATGAATGAGAGCGTGCGTGCACACACACACACATACACACACACACACACAAAAATACAAAACAATTGTTTTTTAGAAATTGCACAATAGACAATACAGGACTGTGATCTCTGCAAAAATGTAAACAACAACAGATGACATCTACCATTGCCCTAACTTCCTGCCTGGGGTTAGTTTCAGGGCCACAGAGTAGAGGGAAGAATACCAAACATAACCTAGCAGTCTTGAGCTCTGCATATCTGCAGGGGTCTCCTCAAGCCTTTGGATGAATGCTGATTTGCACAGGTGTGAGAAATAACTCTCCTCCCAAGCTTGGGCAAGAAGTATGGCAAATCAGTAGGCAGATAACTGCTCAGAGCTCACACAGTTCTGGGATCAGTTTCTGTTCCCATCAGCCAATGTGAAGAGACCTCATGCAATGCAGGACATTGGGTGGAATTTCCAGAAGAGTCATGCCTTGGTAGTGGGGCAAAATTTGTCCTAGAATAGGGGCTATTCTAGATTTGCCAGCAGAAAAAAGTAAATAATAAAGATAAAAGAGCAGAATTCATAAACTTGAAAACAGACAAACTACGGAGAAGATCAAAACCTGGTTCTTTGAAAAGATCAATAAAATTGCTTAATATCTAGTCAGATTAACTAGAAATAAAAAGAGTGTTAACAAAGTCACAGATTCAAGGTCAATATACAAAAGTCAATTGTATTTCTATATACTGCAATGAACAATTAGTAATTAAAATAAGAAAGTACCATTTACAACATGATCAAAAACTATGAAATATTTAGAGATAGACTTAACATTATATGTACAAAACTTGTACAATGAATGCCATAAGACATTGTCAAGAGAAATTTAAAAACTAAACAAATAGAGGTATACCCTGCTTGTGGAGCCGAAGACTCTATATTGTCAGGATGTCACTTTTTTCCATTCTAATCTATAAATTCAACATAAAATCAATTGAAATTCCATCAGGTTATTTTTTTTTTTTGGAAAACTGACAACCTGATTTTAAAATTTATATAGCTGCTCAAGGAACCTAAATGAACCAAGAATATTCTGAAAAGAAAAGCAGTGTTGACAATTTATACTACCTAATTTCAAGACGTAACTATAAAAATACAGTAATTAAGATACTGATACTTATTTAAGGATAAACACAGAGATCAATGGAACACAATAAAGATTTCAGAAATCGGTCCATGCTACCTGGTCAGTTGATTTTTGATAAGGATGCCAAGATAACTCAATGAGGTAGGATAATATTTTTCAATAAATGGTGCTGGATCATCATATAAAAAAAATAATCATCAACCCTTACCTTACACATACATTAACAATGGATTTGATGAATAAACATTTTACAGAATATATGAAAGTGATAGAATTGGGAAACAGAAGCTCAATATTCAAATTTTAACATTACTGAAAATTCTCTTACAAAGCAAATCATCAGGACTCTGAATCTCTGAAGATCAGATGTACGCCTTTGCAAAGAGGTGGAGAGGAAATTGCTGCTTAGAGAATAAGCTCTGATTGAGAGTATATAGATATTAAAATGACATCTGGTGCTGTGTTATTGGACCATATTATAGGAAAGAATTTTATAAAGCACTTTGGGTATTATCAACAATAAAATGTATTTGACTAGCATCATGAAAGACTCATTCTACATAGAATAATTATTAGTATCAATTCATGTAATATTATTAGTAGTAGCATGTTATTAACCAAAAGAAAACAACTCAATAATAATAGGTTACTTTTTGGATTGTATTATTATATTAAGGTATGTTATTTGTGAGGATTTCTTTTTCAGGGCACCTAATGGAACCTTAAAAAAATGTTTATTTATGTGAACAGGCATTTTGCTAACATTAGCAGCAAGAGAACATACAATTTTTACACTCTCTTCTTGATAAAAAGTAAGCTAAAATCTCTTCCCAGATATTTTAAATAAGGAGAAAAATAGGAAAAACATGAAACACTTACTCTTCTGATTGGTATGTAAAAAGCTAAAGAAAGACACATCAGGAGAACATAAAAAATAAAAGTCCTGAGAAAAGGAAAAATAAATTATGGGAGGCAGAGCATCAAGATTTGTTTGCATAAATTTAGCTGTACAGGAAGTGATAGTCTGCAAAATTTGACCTGAAAGTGAAGGTCTAGCCTATTTCTGCCAGAGAAAACAAAGCAGGTGGTGAAGGGCACAGGAGACGATCAGCAAGTGCCTCTTTTGGACAACTTCCATTTTGTGTGTGTGGGTGGGGCAGGGCGGTGAGGGAGTGGGTGGGTGGGAATCCTCTCATTAATAGCTTATTAATAGATGTAGGAAACATGCTGGTGATTAAAGAAAGCTGGTACCTGCGCTGCTTTCTTAACCTTGAATTGGAGACTTAGGAGGGCTCAGATTTTAGTTTTCCCTCACACTCAGTGGGGTAGGATAATATTTTATTTGCTTGGGCTTCTTAGTCTCTCAGACTATTGACATGTGGCCAATGGCTGGCTAGGTGTCTGGATGGATGGTCAGAGATAAGCACAGAAATAAAGAGGATGCATTTAGAAACTTCTTATAGTAAATAGTTTGATGGGAGTAATTGTATGTCTGTTGACTCTAATGACAAAACACTTTGGCTTCTTTTTCTTTCCTCTCCAATTTGACTTTTCTAGTAATCTGTTTTCATTATATTTTAAAATGGTATGGGTCCAGGAGAGATTGCAGGGGAAAAAAAAATTGGCCACCATAAATAGTTGAGGAAACCCTGTTCTAAACAGATGTATGAAATATCTAGAGACAGTAAGGAAGAGTATTTCTATGGGCAGTACTTTAGTTTCCTTGTGTTTAGATGGAGAGAAAGGTAGAACACTTGTGAAGTTTTTAATCAGCCTCTGAATTAAACAACTGTTGATTTTCACATTTCTTGCTATTTATTATTTATGTGGAAGATCAACATAGCATGTATTATTAATATCTCAAGTTGGAAATTGAAGAAAAAAAAACTTTAAGAGAAATGGGAGTATTTCTGCTTATGGAATTTTAAGCACAATGAATAGTTCATATCTGGCATGAAGACTATAGATCATCAATGATGCAAGACTATAGAAAACTGAAATATTAAAAAAATTCACAAAAGATAGATGTTGGCAGGAAACAGACTCAATTTTGTCATTTAAGTGTGAAATATGGTTATTCTAAAGTAAACTTCCTTTTTACCTACTTAGCTTTTAGGAAATGTTTAGCATTTCTTAGGAGGATGATTTCTCTAAAATCAGAAAATTAAAGATATTTAGAAGCAGCTCTTTTCTTTGGCTGTCTAAATTCATTTATTATCTCTGTCTTAATGGTGTCCTTGTTATTTATTGTCACAACCAACCGTTGTATTATAATAAAGCAGAACTCAGTTTTTAAAACTCTCACCAAAAGCAAAAACATAACTCAACAATAAAAAAACCTTTCACTAAGCCCCTATGATGTATACATGTTAAAAGTCCTTTTCAATTGTGATTACATTATCTGATGGGTTTCTGGTATTGTAGTACATATTAAAAAAAAAAAAACACCAAACACCTGTTTCTGCCTTTTTCTGTACCTGAGATAATATCACTGATTAATTTAATAAGGTTTGCTGTTCTTAGTAAAATTATAATCACTCCTCAAGGCCTGTTGGAGTCTGAACTCCTTCCATTTTCCCCATCTTCTCGCCTTCCAAACACAAGCTCCGTGGTCCAGCTGGCTGGGCTGGCTGCACAATTGCATAACTGTGCCTTGTGCATTCCCACTGTCCTAACTTTGCCAACATCATTTTTCTTGCCTAGAAATGTCTCAGAGCTTCCTTTCCAGTTTTTCATGCCTTTCTTTTTCCCCAGATCCTCTCTGGACCACTCAGCTCAAGTGACTTCTCTCAGCTAAATGTCTAAAGTTACCTGTATCTTACAACTTAGCTATTACCACTAATTTTGCTCAGCAGGCTGGAAGTGTTCTTAAGGGATGTGTTCTCAAGGTCTAGAACAAGGAAATCCTGGGACGACTCAACAGGAGAGGCAGAAAAAGCAGAGCATAGCAACATCACTTGTTCCCAGTTCTTCCCCTTTATCTCTGGCCTTCAACTTTCCAGTGGAGGGAAAGAAAGTTGGAGAGAGGGTAGAGAAGGTAGAGAAGAAAATTGGATGGGACTTGAATTAATCTGGAGTATGGATAATACATCTCACTGAGGGGGAGCTAAAGATGATATCTTTACTAAAGGATTATAACATTTATGTCCATTTCCAGCAGAATATGGGAGTGATTTTTCACTGTCACTTGGATTGTTTCTAGGATTACAAAATTGCAGATTAGGTGATGTTTGTTTGTAGCATTTTCCCATGTCCCTCTCTGAACAATTTCACTCCTGAGATCTCTTTCTTTTTCCTAAAGCTTTCCATCCTCTGCTATTCAACTGTCCCGAGTCACCACTGGATTGTCGTTTACTTCTGTGTCCCCAAACACCCCCCATCTCATAGAGATCAGAATTTCTGTTATAGGCGTGCTTGCTAATACTCCTGGGCTATTCCAGGATTAAGTTTAGCCCTGGGAGATGAGGGGAGGAAGTGTAGGACTGAAGAAAAATTTATATATAAAACAAGAACCTGGTCCAAATTAACATCTACTTATTGAATGTGAGTGGTGGGACATTCATCTTCTCATGGCCTTGTCTCTACTCTCTTTTTCTCGCCCTCCATATGGAATTATTTTCACATCTTTAACATGCTGTTGTCTTTAGCTGACCAGAAAACAAGGGAGTTGGCTAATGGCAAATACATGAAACTATATGACATAACAGGCCATATTTCATTATTTTGTTCAATAAACATTTCATGTTTGTATCTTTTCTCTTACCTTGACTATAACCTCTCCAAGGGCAGCATCTTAAGCAGTTTTATAAGCCCAGCATACTATTTGATAAAAACATATTCAGAAATATTTCTGGTTACATTTATAATAAAATATAACCTTTCGCTAGCCATCCAGTCATGATAATTTCACTTAAGCCTTAGGATTTTGTTACACAGAATAAACTTTGAAGTAAGTATGTATTGAAATTATATTTATGAAATTAAATGGCAAACTTGACGTTATCCAGTCATCCTCGAACTCGAGTATGGATAAGAACTCCCTAGGGAGTATATTATATTTAAGGTATTTTGGACTAAAGATTCTGATTTAGGAGGCCTGGAAGCATCCAGGAATCTGAATTTTTAAACAAATATTCTAGAAAAGTATGAGGCATGTTTTAACAAACATTGTATTAAAATGGTGTTACTTTATTTTCAATTAAAATGGCCATTTTTTTTCAATAGAGAAAATTATTGAGTGTCTTTTATGTGCAAGACATTCAAAGGAAAACTAGACATGAGTTTTATTGTATAATAGGGTAAATAAGCCTTGATGATTGTAATAAAGGGCATGAAGGGATAAAAACCTCATGAGAACTTCACATATAGTATTAAGGGTTCTGAGAAAAAGTGCTGATTTCAGTGTTGTGGCAATCATGGAAGGCTTCAGAGAGAAGGTAAATATGGAAATTTGAAGATAGTATAAAAGGAAATTTTAGGAAAAGGTAACCATATTAGGAAATATGCTAAGGTAGAGAGTTTGGGATGTGGGTAGTGCAGGCATTCCTGTGGGGTGTCTCAGGGCAGTTGGAAATGAGGTGGGTAGTCTGCCTGAGTGGGACAGGCTGGAGATTGTATAGACATATCTTTAGTTGATGAGATTCCCAAAAGCAAGTGTAAGGGCAGATAAGAAAAGAAAGTCCAAACATCAATGTCATGTAACTTATTTAAGGCAAAGAATTCAGTGAGATAAAGATTCAGTAGTAAATATTATTTCTTAATTATATTAAAAACAATATCAGTGAGTACTCTGATACTAATATGTAACTTTATTTCTATTGTTCTCTGATATCAACTTCTATTATTTGAGACAAGATAAACTTTCAAATTGGAAGATTTAAGACCAATTTAAATCCATTAAATTATAAAAAAACAAAGCACTTTGTCTACCTAAGGATTTTATGTCAAAAATTATAATTTTATAGAATAATTCATATATTATTATTTATTTATCTATATCACTTATGTAGACACTCAAAAAAACATTAATATAATTTAATCTAGAGACTCTCAAAACATTGGGAGGTATTCCCCTACTCTCTTTTCACTTAAAAACAAAACAAAACAAAACAAAAGCCGAATTCCCTAAGGATTAAATAATTTCACTAAAGAAAACAAAAGGGAGGTAAGCTGAAGTCATGGGAAATGGTAGGGAATGAGCAAGAGGCCGAAAACCTACCACAGATGGAGCAAAGATTTTCCAGATGTGGAATTCTTTCTATGGATCAGTGCTGTTAGCTTGGCTCACTTAGGTTCTACCAGGAAAAAATAAAATGCAACTACGACTTCCTTATATCTGTAATCTAACTAGACCTACTTTGCTGAAAGTTTATATTTTTCTTTAGAAAAATGTCTTGATATCTGTGATTTACAGTTATTTTTTAAAAGTTGGCTTACATTCTAGGTGGGAGTGCTTTTGGAATGCCTAAAGATATTTGTATGTGTGCTGGAATATCTCCATGTGGAAAAACATTTCTCACAACTCTTTGCCACAATACTCTTGTCCGCATCACAGAAAGGCCGGGATGCTCCCTGCATGTGAGGATGAGGGGGTTACTGCCCTGTTTATATTCCACTGTCATGGACCATCTGGGAAACGACTCCTGATTAGCTGCGGAATGATGAGTGCCATCTCAGATTCAGGGTCACAAGTTAGAGTTAGACCTGGATGACTTGTTTTTGTTTGTTTGTTTGTTTGTTTTAAGGCCCCAAAATTTGGTGCTCAAAAAATATTGCAACATAATGAAAGTTTTTGTGATATAATAAATAAATCAGTTTCCTGCTATAGTAGTCATGAAATAAGAACAGCCTATGTCCCCCTTTGGTCACCTGACTGATCTTTGTTTTGCATAGATGAAAGCTGCTGTCCTCATCATTGCTGCTAGAATGCAGCCATTAGAGAGCTTAGAGGAAAAAAATCATACCCCCACATCCAGATGCATGTGGTTTTTTTAAATTGAAAAACAAAACAAAACAAAACTACTAAGTCGTAGAGTACAGTTAAGTCTAATAGAATTCTGATTTTTTTCACTTAAAGATATTTTATTTTTTAAAAATGCATCTATTGTCTCATCCTTTGATTATTTGTTTATATTTTCCCCATTTTGGTTTTACAATGTTACTACTATTATTTAACATTTTACTAATGGTATTTAGTAGATTGAGGGAATGTGAATACAGTCTACTGAAAATATCAAATAGTTGAGGGTATCACACTTGACTCAAACAAATTACAATGCAAGTTAAAAACAAAATGGTATGTTTGGGAAAAAGGTAAGTGATTTTTAAAAGGAGATAATGTATTTGGTCAAAAGGAAAAAGAAAATCCACGGATCCCATGAATACAAGCGATGATGGTGCTGGAAGAGGTGGGACAGTGTTCTCTGGGTTGCAAAGTAATTATGAAGTAATGATATAGTTCTGTCACCTAAAAAAGCAGTATAACTGTGAAAAATTATAATTTTATTAAACATTCACTATATACTTAGTTCTTGCTAGGTCTTATGGAATAGAACAAGTTAACTAGTGAACAAAATATGGTTCTTCCCACCTAGAATATAAGCTTATAACATATGTTGGTAGACAGGACAGAAAGAGAGAATGATGTAAGACATCAGATAAAATTAAGTAACAGACTATTTTTGATGCTGATTGTAAATTTGGAGATGTCTCATCATCTGAATGTAAGGAACTCACTCATATTAGTTCCAATGAAAAGGTGTGAAGATACAGGTATTTTATAGATATGAGACAGAAGCCTCCTGAGAGCTGAAGCTGACACCTAGGGAGTCATCGACTGACATCTGGGACAGGAGCAGTTATGTCCTCGATCTCTTTCTCTAGTTGGCATTGACTCTAACTTCTCTCTCTTGGCCTAACTGCTCCATTATCCTTCTCCTCTTTGCAGAATGGTTCGTTCTGCTACTTCACTTCACAGTCTATGTGAACTTTTAGCTGGTACACCTGCTGCAGGTTTACCGAGTCTCTCTGGCTCATAATTTAAGTAGGAGGGAGGGCGGTGCTACTAGTCAACTAATGTATTCTCTAGCCTTTAGTCAAGTTGGGCAAACTGGATCCAGCCATCAGTTAGGATATGGGGTCACAAGGCATATAGGCTGCTACTTTCAGGGACTGAAGATTAAATGAGCAATGAAACCTGTCTGGTTCAAAGGGGGATTTCATCGCAGAGCATAGTGATTGGAGGAGGCTTTGTGCAAAAAGTGGCACTCAAGCAAATCCTTGATGAAAGGGTGTGATGTAGGGATAAAAGATAA
This sequence comes from Eonycteris spelaea, assembly GCA_003508835.1. NCBI lineage: Eukaryota > Metazoa > Chordata > Mammalia > Chiroptera > Pteropodidae > Eonycteris > Eonycteris spelaea. Next base: position 3,679,166 of record PUFA01000043.1, on the reverse strand, counting down.
CAGAAGAGTCTTTTGGGGACAGTAAACTTCAAGAGCAGAGACATAAGGACAGAAATATGTAGACATATAAATTATACAGTTTACTAATTTTGGTCATACTTTTATTAGAACACTTGGAGGTGGGAGACAGGGTAATGTTAGGCATAGAGAGTTAGAAGAAACATCAGCTTTGGAGCAAGGGAGCCATGTACTGAGTAGCTTAGTGAGTATTAAAGATAATGTAGAGGCATCTAGTTCTCTTCTCAGAGACTACACGGTGGGTACAGAGTAAACAACAGCTATTGATAATATATTTAGTAGTAGTATTTTTTTTTGAAAACTTGAAGAAATTCCAAAGGAGAGAACCAAGTAATCAAAATCATTGGCTAAGGAAGAGAGGGTAAAGGTAACATAGTGGAGCATGTAATATACACTATGATTAATTTTAAACAAATTTTTTACATTAAAACTGTATTAAAAAGTTTTCTTTAACTGTGGTAATTCCATACAATTGAATATTATCCAATGCTAAAAAAAAAAAAAAAAAAGAGCTCTTGAGTCACAAAAAGACAAGGAGGAAATTTAAATGCATATTGCTAAGTGAAAAAAAAGTCTGAAAAGCCTACATGCTATTGCATTTTAGTATCATATAGATTAGCTTCCTTGCCCCCAAAATCATCCATGCGCCTTTGATTCATGAGTCCTTTTCCCCAACTCCTGGCAACACCCAATCCTCTTATTATAGCCATAGTTTTGCCTTTAAACAAATGTCATATAGTTTGAACTGTATTTTCAACTTACTTTTTCTGTGAATATAAAATTTGTAAAAATAAAGTCTATTAATTAAGTAAATCCTTTTTAGATGCACAACACTGTGCTAAGTGACTTTTAAAGAGAGGCTTACAAGACTATTGGGAGGCAAGGCTGAGACAAATAAAACACTCAATGGTAATGACAATCCACATATGATCAAAAATAAAAATGACCTGGACAGACTATATATGCTGTAGATGTATCATTTCAAAAAGTGTGAAGTTAATATAAGCAGGAGTTATCATAGAATACTTCACCGTGAATGTGAGATGCAAATGAGACCTTGACGGTTGGGGACAGGTGGTTAATTTCTGGAAAGGAAACTGGAGGATCAAAGATCAAGTTATGCAGGAGCAAATTCAGGAGAAAAGTGAATTTGCTACTATGGCTACAGCGGAAGACGCATGTTAGAGGAAGTAGGGAGATAAGGCTGGAAAGGAAGGGTAAGGTCAGATTATGGAAAAATTTCTTTGTCAGCTTGAGGAGTCTTGGCATTTAACCATCACATACAGCATAATTAATTAAGAACATACTTTCTAGCCTTCATTGCTTGTTTTGAATCCTGCTTTGGCCACACTGTGACCTTGGAAAGTTTAGAAAATCTCTTTGAATCTCAGATTCTTCTTCTCTATAATGTAGAAAAAGGTAATACCTGCTTTATAGGGTTGCTCGAGGATTAAATGAGTGATTATTTCTAAAATGCTTAGAGAAGTGCAGGCACAGACAAAATGCTTGCTATTATTTACTCAAACATTAATTAGGCAAACATTAAGTCAAAAATCTTCTAAGAGGCTGGCATTACATGGGTGCAGAAAGAATGTCTGCTTTTCAGGAAATCATTTGGAGAAATATATTCAGGAAAACCACAGACTTAAAAAGATAGGTTACTTAAAGAAGTGAAGACTGTATGTTCATTCTTTATTTGTCTATTTTCTTAAGCCCGTAAGAAAGAATTAATTTAACATTTATATTAAGAAGAAGTATATAACATTAGCAGTTGGGAGTCACTGAAGTATGTTTTCTGGGAAAGCTGAATGGTTAGAAAATTTTAAAAACAAAAAAACAAAACCTCACCATGGTGGAAAAGTGAAGGTTTTTGGTGATCATTTTGCTTAAAAACATCACTTGTAGACTTCTATGCAATTTTTTTTTTAACTGAGTAGTTCATTTCTCTCTTACAAAACAGTTTTGCCAGTCTTTTCTGCTACCACAACTCTTCCAAGAGCTCATGCAAGATCTTTCCTACCTGAATACAGTAGTCAGGACCCAATAGCTTCTTAAATCCATAATCCACTCTTCTGAAATAGCCAGACTGGTTTTCTGCACAGCCTGCACACAGGATGGCCACCAGCATTTTCTTGGGCATTGCTTAATTTGTTATGGTTGTTAATAACTATTGTGGACTTCCTATTTAGTTAAAAAACATATCTCAAAATTATATCTTAATTCTGCAACAAATGTTTATGGATTAATCTGTGAGAGATATCTTACACTTTTGCCTATAAAAAAAACAAATAAAAGTGCTTCAGACCAATCGATGGTCTGAGTAGGTCATCCCATATTCAGACAGGTCAAAGTAATACTTTGTTATATGTACCTTTTCAAAATAAATGCACCTCTCCAAACATGTTAAAATCAATGTACAATTATCTTGTTGGTACATATATGTATATATATTCATTATTAATAAAAATGACTGAATTGCAGACCGTGCCCTGAGAACTTTATAAAGGTAAATATTTGGAGGCATCTAGGAAATGATCAGATATGATTTTCAAACTAAATGAAAGTTCTTGTATTGCATTGTAAATATAATTGATAGAAAGGAGCTTTTCATAAATTGTCTTTCTTCAGGAAAGACTGAAAATAACCAATTTATTTTTCTACTGATAAAAGGGCAGTGTCAATTAAATACTGAAATGCAAAACTACCTCATTAGCCTGTACTGGTAGTTCTTAGTCACCTCTTCATACTGTCTATAGCCATTCTTTCAAGGGCTAAGGAAGTGAGCAATATGCGTATAGAATTTTTTGGAGGAAGAAATTTCTAGTTTTTCAAATGTCGTGAAAAGTTATGGTCATTGTAAGACTAAAGAGAAACTAAGTGCTTGCATGACTTCTTTGGTATGTCGAATAAATGGGTTGATTCAAAATTATTTCTTGAGCATCTGCTCTGTGCAAGATACTATATTGGATATGGTGACAACGATGAAATGAGAGGTTTATGCCCTCAAGGAGTTTACAGCCTGATATGGAAGATGCTTCATGAACAGAAATACAACATAGGAATTACTAAATGCCATAGAAAAACACAGCCACCATTGGCTATAAAGACCTGGGACGATGATGCCAAGTTTAGAAAGTTACATTTGAATTGGAACTTGTTAAAACAGAATTTATCACGTACCTATTTAATATAGTGAAATATAATTGAGAAGAAAAGGAAATATGTTTGCTTGGTTCTGGTGATAAAGTAGACTTGGTTTATGTACTTGGTAATAAATGAAATACCAAAAGAATATTAAAAAACATATTTAGAAAATTATCTGTATTGAAAAATAAACTGTGAATTCAAGACTTTTACCATTCAAGAATACCTTACTTATATTCTTCATGAATTCCTTGATACCTGAAAGCTAATATGTTTCCTCTCAACAGGCCAGTCAACCACAGCCAACTTTTCATGGATTAGTTTACATTAGGTTTCAGAAAAAATGAGAGGTTATGTGCGGGCATATCCTAAATTCCTTCCTCATAAAAAAAGCAGGCAAGCAGAGCCATATACTAAGAAAGTGAAGTGAGTATTTATAAGCCATTAGTATAAAAATAATGAAATTTATTTTCTGAGAGGGAAAGAAAATAAAGAATCCAGAATGCTGGTCAAACCCAGCTTGGCCAGATACAGACAATTTTCAGATCCTGTCATACCCTATAAAATAGCTGGAGGTCTTTGCAGTTATAGACGGTGCTTTACTTAGAATAGAATAAGATTTTACATTCAGCTTTGGGAGAATTATGCATATAGAGTAAAGCATTTTCTGATTTTTAAAAAAATCGAATTTATTCATTCATTTACTAAATATCAAGCAACTACAATAATTCCAGGCAATAAGAGTACAGAGTTGAATGAAACAAAATTCTGTCTTTCAGGTGCTTACAGTCTAGTGGGTGAGACAGCACTAAAACCAACCCGATCTATACTAAGATGGAGACAAGAAATAGGGCAGAGTCTTTCAGTGGAGAACTCTGAAACAGAGCAGTCCTATTTTTGTTTCTTTTCATCAAATCCCTTTGGATCTGTAGATATTGGAACATGACTTAGAATGGAATAGATTGCATGGATAATTCTCTGAATAAAAGCAACGACTATCAGACTGGTAAAAGGGGAATATCTTTGCATTTCAGGTGTTTTTTTTTTTTTTATTTGCATTTCCCTTCTCAGTGATCAAAGGCAGCCAAGAAAATTAATACCAAAAGGCACCACGTCTGGGCTTTGTTATTTAGTACGTTTACAAGGCGCTTAGAATGAAATTATGAAAACCCTGCTTTTTTCCCCTCACACACATTTGTAACAAAGAAATGTATGATTTTTATGTTCCGCCTTACTAGTCACAACAGAGTTTGGAGAGACTACCAATGTGTTATATGCTTTTGAAAGCTATCTTTCACAAGTGTTTCAGGCTAAAGTCATTCACTATCTGGATTTTTAACATTTTTGGTCAACCAAATAACCTTGAGTCAGGAGAACAAACATTCTAAGAAAATGACCAAGAAATGCAACCAAAATCAGATTCCAAAGTCATCTTTCTCAATGGTGCCCTTTATACATTTGTATGGGATAGAACTCCTAAGAACACCATTAATTAATTAGCTGGTTGAGATATTTGGCAGCTGTGGAAGTAACAGGAGTAATGAAGGGAGGTGGAGTGGCGGTTTAAAGTTTTAGAACCCCACTACTTCTAAATCATTAAGATCGAAGGCAAAGCATCTTTGGAATTGCAATTTATTCATTACCACATATTTATAGAGCACCTACAATGTACTAACAGCTGTTTTAATTTAGGGCACACGAAGACAATATTTCTAATGTAGAGAAACTCACAGCTCAGAAAAGAGGGCACACAGTGAATTGAAGCAAAATAGTAGGACTGAAATAAAAAACACATAAAGTTTTCTAGGAGCACAGAATAATCAATGACTAAGCCTGCCTGGGAAATAATTCATTAAAAAGCCAGTATTGTTGCATCTAATAAAACAAGTAGAATTTTCAAAACAGAGTGGGAAATGCTGTCATTTTTTGGCTAATGATATGGTTTATTTTCCATGTAGCTTAACAAAATTTACAAGATGTTCTGTGATTTAATTTTAGAATGAGAGATTTCATATTATTCCATACTACTACTTTTCGAATATGTTCAGAATCCCATTTTAGTGACTAAAATGTAGTGCTAATTTTCTGTTACATGCTTCTATGCAATAGAGAACATATTCTAAATCATAAAGGTAGACATTTTTCTCTCTCGTGTTATCAAATGCAATGAAACTGAATTCATTTAGGATGAAGAAAAATGTGGTCTATCTCCCTCTTTTTCTTCCTCTCTTCTGAATAAGCCATCTGTCTCTCTCTCTCCATTTATCTCTATATCTATCCTCTTTCTTTTCTTTTCTTTCTTTTTTTTTTTTTTAAGGCAGTTGCATGGTCTAGTGTTAGGAGGTGTTCTGTGGCTGGGTGTGGTGGCTGAAGTATAACAAACAAACTAACAAACACACACAAATAGGAAGGAGAAAATATTGATAGGTATATCAGTGAGACTTCTGGCAGAAAAAAGATGTCATGCTGGGTAAATTAAGGGAAGTTTAGTCACAGAACTATTTATAAAGTTGTAGGAAAATATAAAATAATATTGAATGTCAACTCTAATTTGAAAAAAAAAAAAGGTGTAGGGAAACAACCAGGACAAGAGGAGAGAATGATTGTCAGAAGCTGGAAACTTATGTGGAAAGGGCCATCTCAGAGAAGCCCGCAGTGACTCCTCAGGAGGCCCCTCTGGTCCCCCATTCTCGGTCTCCTGCTGGGGCTCCTCATGATAGTGGAACGGTGAAGACAAAAAGGAGGGCAGCCCATTGATTTTGCTGACATTAGTCAGCCTCAAGGGTACAGAGCCAGCGGGCAGTAGGGTAGAGGGTAGATCTGGGGAGCCAAACAGACACAGTCCAATAAATAATACTGCATCCGGATTATAAATGGCCAGGTATGTCAAACAGAAAAACTTGACCTTATCCTGCAGACAGTAAGGAGACAGAGAAAATGTTGAAGCTGGAATTTATTTGATCAGTTCTTGTTTTTCAAAGATAACTTTGGTGACAGTGTAGAGAGTGGACTGATCTAACGATAGGTAAAGGCAGGGAAACAAGTCTGGACACTCTTGCGAAAGTCCAGTAGGACGTGGAGGGCTGCATTAAAGCAGTGGCAGGGAGAGTGGACAAGAGATGGTTAGAAGGCAGTGTTGACAGGATTGTGTGCAGGAGGTGAGAGAGTCCATTTACCTTATAGACTTGGGACACAAGGAGTCGTAAAAAATAGGACACAGGATATACATTTCTCAGGGACTAATCTTGGTAAAAATCGAAGATTATCTATTCACAAGAGAGAATTTCAGTCTAACAGAGACAAGAATTTCTATTGAAAGGTTAAATACGACCAACTCTGCCTATACTGTAGGAACCTCCATCTGAACTAACTCACTGAGAAGTTTATGGAGAAAATGGTCTCTTTCTTCCACATGGACAGCTGCTTAGCTGGTATTTGGTGCCCCGAGGAAACGGTTAAGAACTTTTGGAGCTGACATGGGCAGCAGTAACACAGTTAGCTTCTCTTTGGCTTGTACACATGGTGGTTGCAAGCACAATTAATTATCATGAAATACGGCTACTATTTTTTAGGACTTCTGTGTGCCAAGCATTGTTGCCTTACAACAACAGCATGAAAACTTCTTTATTTAGGCTGCAGACATGGGAAAATGAGGAGGTTAAGTAACTTGCTGAAGGCCACACAGAAAGGAAGCAGATGTATTGGAGAATATACCAGTGACATTATATTGGGCCCAGTCTTTAGGTGCATACAGACTCTAGTGGCATAATAGAGAGTTATATAAAAATATTATGTGTTGGATATGTTGATACTTGTGTGATTCATTCTAATTTTTTAAAAATAAATTGAATATACTCTATTTCAGATCCTGAAAATGTATATTCTGCTACAGAGTTTCTTGAAAATGATATTTTTTATTTTATTCTTTTTCTGAGATGCTTTCTGAATAAGCTGGGCTAAGTAATTCTCATTGAGAAGAGGAAAAGGATACTAGCCTAGTAGAATAGTTTCAACAAGAATCTGAGTTCGTGCAGAGCAAAGACCATGCCTTATTTATAATTGCTTCCTGGATGGAACCTCATATGATGCCTAGTACATGTTCAATAAGTATTCGTGGCGTGAAGGAACCAATGGGAAGCTGTTTCAAAACTGTTTCACCTCGGAGTTTTTTTTTTTGTTGTCATCACAAGGTGGGAGAAAAGCAGCAGAATTGATTCCACGAGACTGCATTTACATAGCGGCATGGATTGGAAAAGATGGCCACTTAGAGGACACACAGGGACAGCACAAGTGCAATTCAAAAATTATTAATGGAATGTACCCCAAATGATTTTGTTTAGAGCTTCACAAAGCCTGGTGGGGTTGGTTCCAGTTGGCTGGGATGAGAGGTCACACAGATTAAAAATAGGCTTTCTTAATAAGGAACAATAGGCTACATTCATTTAGCAAGACAGAAAAAATGATAGGCCTTAGGGGTGGGTATGAAGCTTAATCCTATTTAAGAGCTCAATTAACCCTCAGAAGATTGAGTAGGTCCTCTGCCTTTGTTGCCATTCCTCTGTCTAGCAGAACTTAAAAATAGAGATTCATAAAGATAAGAATAAAGAGATTTACATTTGTATATAAAGCACTCAAATATTTTTAAATATTTTAAATAGGGCATAATAAAGTTTAAAAATACAAGAATTAGATTGCTTAGACTGTTATGCGCCTTTAAAATTTTCAGGATAAATTATATTCTCTTTTGAATTGTCAAATCTGTTACCATTATTAATAAAATATTCAAATATAAGCCTTTATTGTGACATATAAATTCACTGACTTTTTAAAAATATCATTTCTTTCTTGTATTTATATCATCAAACAAAATTCTATTTCCTCCTAAACAAATCACATTCTCAAGAAATCTAAATCAAAATCCATTCTGGAGTAAATTCCAATCATTCTAATGTTTTAGTATATAGAGGCCAGGTTTTGCTTGAATCGTCCATCCTGGGTTAAGCATCTGACATGGGGCATCCAGGGTCCTGGGACCGGAGTAGGTCATATATATCAGTTAGTGGATTCTATGTATCACAAATCATCTTGCGGAACCTCTGTGAATAAAATTGATCAATACTTTGCATTTGTGCCCAGCAGTATAGAAATGACCAAAAGGATCATTTAAAAAGAATGACAATTTCATGTGTGTTTTTTTGTTGTTGTTCTTGAGGAGGAAAATTTTCAGGATTATGATAAACAATGGAGGTTGCATTATGTTTATACTATATGCTTAATTAGTTCTTTGTTGTAATAAAATATCTTTAAAATATTTGAGAAGCTTGATAAAATGAAGTGCTTCTCCCTATCAAACTAAAGTCATTTAAATGGCAGAGGGCAGGCACAACTCTTTGCCTCTCCATTCCCTCAAGCAATGGCATTTCGGTCCCTTTTTCTCTTTCCCCACCAGCTGAGAATTCACATCCTAATATCCTCTGTGGGGTATGAAAGAATTTGCTGATATTCTAGAACAAGCCAACAGTTTAGCTCTGTTATATACTTTGCTTAAACTGCAATTAATCTTGGGAATTACAGAGAATGTCACGATTCAAGATAAAGCATGATTTTGGCTAAATTCCTTTTCCTTTGTGATGCAAATAGTCACTTAACCATCTATTTCTTGCCTAACTAGAATAGCTAACCCAATCTATTTAAGATATTAGAGCCAAGGAACTGTATTTTAAATTTGTTTAATATTTGCTACTAATCCATGTAATACCACTGTATCGTTAATTTGAGTTTTTTTCTCTTGAACTGACACATGATGACAGTTTAATATTTTCTTTGTATTTTGAAAGATTACTTTTCAACATATTAGAATGAAGAAATCAGGCATAGCCTAACATGAGAGAAAAATTTAGGATTTGACGAATACAAATTATAAAAACTTTTGTGTGAAAACTATCTAGTGGCAAAAGATCACTAAACTAGAGGGAGAATATCTCCTATATAAAAATATCATTCTAATGCTTTAGTTACTGGAAGTCATACTATCTTTTAGATACTATAAACTTTTAATATGGCTCTTAAAACACAAATGTCTAAGAATTAAGTAATGTGCTTCAAGTTTGGTAGCATACCTTTAGTCTGTTTTTTTTTTAAAAAAACTTGTTACTACACAGAAAACATGAGGCCATATTGAGGAAGATCAACAGATTTTTTAAAAGCACATGATTCCACCAATTAAATCTAAATTTTCATATTTCCATGTTTCTCTTCAGTTCTTATCCATTTTTCCATAATACCATTAAATAGTTATAATCATAACACAGAGCAGAGAAAAATATTATAACTTTTTCAATACAATTATTCATATAGCTTTACAATTATATTTTTGATGGTATAGCATCAGTTTTAAATCAGTACATCTTTTCCCATGACTACTAAATAAACTACTTAAAATTAAAAAATAAATCTTGGTAATTGTTAACAACCATTGATGGTCTTTTTTAAAGACCATTCTCCAGTACACTGAACAACATCTAATTCTTTTCCTCAGGAAGAAAGCTTTGGTTGCAGTTACAACTTGTAGGAGGCAATAAGAAGCACAAACGTCTTATTCTAACGATATAATTATTATATTAGAAAATACATTTTTTTCTTACATTTTGAGCAACACAACTTATTTTTCTGTAATTCGACAATAATATTTTCCCAGAGATTGATTAAATTTATACATTTTGGTTATGTAATAAAATATCTATATGAAGATGAAATTTTATTCTAAAATAGATAAGATGAAAAACACAACCAGATGTCAACTTACCAGCTTTTTCCTTCTCTGAAATACCTGGAATACCCTGAAAAAGAAAATGAAAGTCATAAAATTGTGATATTATTAAAAAAGAAACATCAAATAACATTATTAGTAATAAAGTGAAGTACCATAATGGGGCAAAATTAAATAGAACTTGAATAGAAAAACGATAGGGCAGAGGATCTGAATAGACATTTTTCCAAAGGAGATATTCAAATGCCCAATAGGTATATGAAAAGATGCTTAACATCACTAATCATCAGGTAATACAAATCAAAACCTCAATGAGATATCACCTCATGCTTGTTAGAAAGGCCATTATCAAAAAGATGAGAGATAGCGTGTGTTGGTAAAGATGTGGACAAAGGGGAATTCTTGTATGCTCTTGGTGGGAATGTGAATTGGCATCGCCATTATGGAAAACAGTATGAAGGTTCTTCAAATTTTTTTTTTAATTAAAAAAGTTTTAAAATTAAAAAAAAAATTACTATGATCTAGCAATCCTACTTCTGGGTACATATCTAAAGGAAATGAACAGAGGATATCAAAGAGATGGCTGCACTTCCATCTTCATCGTAGTATTATTCACAATCGCCAAGGTATGGGTGTGACCTATATGTCATATATATTAATATATAATGTATATCATATATACGTGCAGGTATACATAAAATTCTATATAGATATATAGGCATGAGAAAGAAGAAAGTCTTGTCATTTGCAATAACATGGACATTTAGGGCATTATGCTATGTGAAATAAGCCAGACAGAGAAAGACAAACACTGCATGCTATTTATATATGGAATCTTAAAAAAAAAAAAAAAAGAGAGAAGAAGAAGAAGGAAAGAAAGAAAGAAAGAGAAGTAGTTATCAGGGCTTGGAGCTGATGAGAGTTGGGGAAGTAGAAATAGGGAAAATTTGGAAGAAGGGTATAAACTTTCAGCTACAAGATGAGTAAGGTCTGAGGATGTAAAGCGTGGTGACTATAGTTCATAACATAAATATATAATTGATAGTTGCTAAGAGAATTTAAATGTTCTCACCAAAAAAAGTAAATAAGTGAGGTGATGAATGCTTTAATTAGCTAGATGTGAAGAACGTATACATGTATTAAATTACCATGATGTACACTTTAAACATCTTATAATTTTATTTGTCAATTACACCTCAATGAAGCTCAAAAGAGAAAAAAGTAAAATGAGAGTTATGGCACTAATAGTAAGGTTACTAGACCCAGTAATGATACTCATAAATCATCATGTAATTGTTTTCTTCTCTGAAGACAGATTCATAGTACTCTTTAAAAATATTGGCAGTAAAAGAGACTAAAACACTCTTTGAATCTGTGTAGAATTTTTGTAGCTCAATTTCTTTGTCCTACTTTGAAAGGCAGAAAAAGTAAATTGTTAGGTCAGTCTCTGGCATTTCAGATCTCTGCCCTGTCCTTTTAAGAATCAGGATCAGGATCAGATTCCTCCTTTATAAAACAGGGAAATCACTCTGCTTCACAGGGCTGTTGACAGGATTAACTGTAGTAGTTTCTATAAAGCACACGGGGTCCTTAGGAAAAGGTTGCTGTTCTTACATTTTGTTACTATGGCCATTATTGGGGTCAAAGTGTCTCAACCTTTCTCACCATGATAGGTTTAGAAATTTAATTCCCAGCAACTATTACCTATGACTATCATCTTTTTTCTCTTCTTTCTCTTCTTTCTTTCTTTCTTTTCTTTCTTTCTTTCTTTCTTTCTTTCTTTCTTTCTTTCTTTTCTTTCTTTCTTTCTTTCTTTCTTTTCTTTCTTTTTCTTTCTTTCCTTCCTTCCTTCCTTCCTTCCTTCCTTCCTTCTTCCTTCCTTCCTCTCCTCCTCTCTCCTCCTCCTCCTCCTCCTCCTCCTCCTCCTCCTCCTCCTCCTCCTCCTCCTCCTCCTCCTCCTCCTCCTCCTCCTCCTCCTCCTCCTCCTCTCTCCTCCTCCTCCTCCTCCTCTTCTTCTTCTTCTTCTCTCTTCTTCTTCTTCTTCTTCTTCTTCTTCTTCTTCTTCTCTCTCTCTCTCTCTCATTATGAAATCTAGTAAGTTTCAGGTATACAATTTACCAGTAAGGTGTGTGTGTGTGTGTGTGTGTGTGTGTGTGTGCGTGTGTGTGTGTGTGTGTGTGTGTGAATACAATTTACCAGTAAGATAATATATATATTGCATTGTGTGTTCACCATCCATGGTTAGATTTCTTTCTGTCACCACATATTTGATAGGGGTGAAAGAGGTCCAATATATGATGACTATCATATTTAAAGCATAGTATTTAGTTGAGATGTTTACATGTCTATTCTACTCTTTGTGGATGTTCTAAAACAAATTTAGAAAATTGACCTTCTGGTTTCTATTCACCTTAGTTATTTGCGTATAAAATGCAGTCAGCATGAGGATATTAACCAGTACTGGAAATCTCTTATAGGTCTATCTGACCCAAATCTCATCTGGGATTTGATTCTTTCTACCCTATAGTCCCTGACCACACAAGACGTCCGCAACCAATGTCTTCTCTCCTCCCTTCAGGGTACAAAGTCCTTAGAGTTGGGGTAAGAAGAGTGGGCTCAAATGGATAATTAATTTTGTTGCACGCACACAAGAGAGAGGCTTCAGTGCACCTCTGCTATAAGTCAATCTAAGGAAATAGCATCAATCTTCATTTCCAGAAATACCAAATATCTTTATGAGATATTTATGACTCCTGAGATCCTCGCCTTTGGAATTTACAGGATTTGGAAACTGATGCAGTTTTCAAACAAGGGAAAAATCTTTCTATGGATAAAAAATAGAGGAGGGCTTTGTTTTGGCAAGATTGATCTACAGTGAAAAAGTATATTTTTGACTTAATCTTGATCTCTGTTTAGTTGTTCACTTCTTGTTCTCTGAGTGTGAACATTGACCCTGTACCCTGGCAAAGGTTCAGCTATGAAGAGACTATCAGGTGATTAAATGGCGGAGTGGAGGCTAACACCCAGAGAGCAGGGCATTGGAGGGACTGAACAGGCTTTAAGGATCTTTTCAGTATTCTTTCTTTTATAGCAGATTCATCTGATTTTTCCTTCCCTTCTAAAAGAACTTCTTTGACTCTAAATGCCAGGAAAGCTATTTTCTCTCTTTATAAGAAAGTTATCCTTCAGTTTTGGTGACATTTGTTTATTTTTTTTAATGTTTTTAAAAAGAATTTAAAAATTGATTAAAATCCATACTATATGTTATATTTTAAGCTTAGCTCCTGAATTTTTCTCCCTGACTGGAGGTCAAGGTTTTTAAATTAACTTTTCTATTTTGTGACAAATAAATGAACAAACAACAAAACAAAACAAAACCATACTAAACAGAAACCCTTTAACTGACAATGTTATAAAAGGTTGGAAATAGGCAATTAAAGGATGTTCATGGAGATAGTGCATCAGTATATGAATAGCTAACATTTACTAGGTTCTTAGTATGTACAACATACAGTTTTAAGCTTTTTCCCTGAACTAATTGACTTAATCCTTAAACAACCCATGAAGTTTTGGAAAGTAAAGCAACTTTTATAAGGTCACAGTTAGCAAAGGAAGATAGGATACAATCACTGACACACTGACTTCTGAACTCAACGCATTTCAAAATATTAATCAGAGTATTCTGAAAAAAGGAGGAGAAAGGTTTGGAGAGGTCCCATGATAACATATTGATTTAGATCACAAAATATCTATTGCAGGAATATCCGTATTAGACATTTAAACACTGTCTCTCTTCTTATAGCTAAGGCATTTAAGACAAATGAATGTCTTGCCCCAAATCACAAGTTTACCAGTGACAGGGCTTTTCCATGTTTCATTCTATTTTAGTACAAAGTATTCAACTGAGCACGTAAAGTGACTATTTAATAAAAATGTTAATCAATGAATTGTGCTATGAAGCAAAAATATTTTAGCCTCCATGTAGCCAATGCCAATTACTTTAAATTTCACCATGTTCTGAATGATTCTTTTAGCTACTAAGGCTGACTTCCATTAAATAACTACAATGACCATATTATGATGTGGAGCAAGGAAAGTCAAAGTTGAATGGATCCAGAATTCCATAACTTCTCTTTTAAAGTGAAACCAGGCAGTAATTAAGAGCTAGATGTTCTTCAGCTGATTTATCTTTGAATGTGAGGGAGAACTGCCTCTTTGGAAATGGCTTATGAATAACTGATTAAATTCATGAGATTTCTCAGGGATGAAATTTTAAAACCGCTGACATGATTTTCCATTAATTAAAGCTAGTTGTTGATTCTTATTACATGCCTTCATATTATCTTACATACAAAAACCTAAAGTTTTCTTCTTTGTGGAATTCACAATTCAAGTGAAGATAATACGTGAAAAAATAAAGAATAGGTGAATGCAGTGGATACTAAGGGCAATTATGAGCACCATCGCTGGTGTGACATTAAAAGGAGTAGGAAGATGACTGATAATTAGCGCTACCCAGATGGAAATGAATGGTTTTCTTAGGCCTTGAACCTTTGAGAAGGAGGTGTTGGTCAAGAGGATTCTTTTTTTGCCTTTGACTTCTGAGAAGAGGCATGACTAGATTTGGGTCCATGTCCTGAGGTTCTACAGTGTTATTATGTCTGTTGCTTGGTAAGAAGCTTTCCATGCAAGCTGCCTGTATAGACTGAATATACACATGTTCATTGAACATTTGTGGAATTAAAATACCAAATTCATATTTGTATGTACAGTTTAAATAACATATATGACTGTTGCTTATGAGAAAGTGCCCATAAAAAGCATATTTTTGAATTCATTAGGGGCTTTCGTTAATAGTTGCCATATGTTTCATTTGAACTGTATCCTCAGGAAGTGATTTAACATTTCTGGCAATAAAGCAATTAAACAGGATTTTCCTGCTGGCCATATGGGTTCGCTGTAACTTCATATTTTCTTCTCTCATTTCTGAATGGAACAAAGGAGCATCTACTAATAACTTCCAAATGAGAGAAAAAAGTAATTCACAATCTTTTCTATGATATTCACATGATAGAATAACAACCTTTTGTACACCTATACTGACCCTTCAATAGTTCTCCACATGTAAACATTCTCATTTAAGTTAATCCGTTAAGGTGTTTTACAATTGAATTTTTAAAAAGCCATTAAAGAGAAAGCTTTTTAGTAAGAGAGGAGGAAACAATTTGCTTTCTCTTAATGAGGTCTTTAAAAGCTGTGTGTGGGAGTTTAAACTGTGTGTGAGTCTGTTTGTGTTTTTGGATGTAAAAACCGGTTGGGGAAATGCTGATTTTGACATGCCTTGCGGAAGTATTGTAGACATGTGTTGATTTGTTTGGTCTACAGTTAGGATGGCTTTCTGCACTTCAGGAGGACCTCAGCTGGACACCTTTTAGGAACTTACACTAACTACGTAGACTCTGCTACATAAACAGTAATATACGTAAAAGATGTCATGTTAGAATCCATTTTAATACAACGCTAATTAAAACATTCTAACGGATCCAACTTCTTCTTGATTTTAGGTGGAAATAGAGTATGACTTTATTAATATGCCATGTCCTTCACTTATTTTCCTATTCGTTTTTTGGAAATGGTGCCATGCAGTACCACTGTTCAGAAGGCACTTCGAAAGCCAACCCCTTTAAACAATGAGCAGCTATGACAGACTGAAAGTTTCATGAAGGGATATTTTTTTGTCCTGCATTAAAAAAAACAGCATTATCATTCATTATGTGCTTTCTCACTTTATAGGTAGCACTCATTTTTCATATTTTTAAAATATTAGAGATGCTTCTAAAGAAGTTTATGGAATCTTCTGTTTCGTTCTATAGGAATTTCCTCCATTTGCCTTTTTAAAAATTGCAAGGATCAATGGCAGAGCAACTTGTTCCTTTCCCTTAAAAACAATCACTTTTGTTACCACGAAAATATCTTACAGAGGCATTTCCAAATAAGTAATTATGTCCTTAAAAATTTCAGGAAAACCTCCCTCAGTGATGGAACAGCCTTGGTCTCAGAGGAAGCACAAAAGCTTACTCTGGGCACAATGGACAACAGGAAGAGTTTGGGAATTTGCATTTTTTAAAAAAGATATGAAAGACAACATAAGAGAAAAAAAGGTGAATTGGAAAATGGGTTGTTTCCATCTCTTTTAAAAACTTTTGAAATCACTCCAGTCTGTCATATTGTTAGCCAGTCAATGATTTCTATTTGCTTTCATCTGAACAAAGAAGTTCATTGAAAAGCTGTGTCTGATTGACAATCTGATATCTATTTTGGTTTACAGACTATCTCTCTAGCTTTGAGAGCCATCGTTCTTTCATTGAAAGTATAGACTCTTTTTGGTGTAGGTGATTTAGATATCATTTAGTCCTGTTTCCCAAACTGCAGCACTTTGAATACCACCTTTACAATTTTTACTACATATATCACCTATAAATTATTTAAAAATAGTTTAAATATTAAATTTAAATAAATTTCCTTTTTTACTTGGCTTTTTTAAATAATAAAAATAATGCATAAATTTACGAGTTTGAATTTTTGGTTCTATTATTCATAACATTAAAATAAATAACTACAAAATTTAAAGTGTTTGTCTGTATCAGCTGATGTACACCAGTAGTCTATGTAATCATACTTTAAGAAACATTCATCTAATTCTTTCTTATCATTTTACTATGAGGATGTTGAGATCCAGAATGATAGGGACTTGCACAGGTCTGTTAAATTCTCATTGGCAAAATGGGAATTAGACTAGAATCTGGGTCTTAAAGCACTGTCCATGACACAATTATTCATAAAACTGATGGAGTCAAGAGGTCACCAAAGCTTTATCCCTCCTAGTGTTCATGATTCCAATTTAGCTTAGTTTCTCAACCACACAAGGGAAGACAATGGAAATTCTGTTACAGAGGACAAGATAATGTGCTGGTATGCGGACCGCCTTCCAAGTACACATATATACAACCCAAGTGAAATAAATGTATGAATAATTACCTGAGAAATGTAATTCATGTTGTGTGTCCTTTTTATTTCCAAAAGGAATTGGACATGCCTTATTTGATAAAATTGTCAGCCATACTAAGAAACTTTTTTTTTTTTTGGTCAAGATTGCTGACTGTAACAGCTGCCTTTATAGTTTTGCACATCAAAATGATAGCTTTTTCTGTCTTCTATGGCACAGAGAATTGGGGTCTCAGCTCAAAATAGTTGTGTACATATTTGAACAAAGACAAAATTAACTCTTAAGGCGTGTCTTGGTGCTGAGCATAGGCTCACCTGTAGTCTACCTTTGAGCAGAGGTGGGATAACCCTCCCCTGGATAAGTATGTAAGTTGGGCTTCTGACCTTTAAATTTTTTTTTCTTTTTCAAATCACTGGCATTTACTGTATTTAAAGTTGGCGACTCTCTCTTTAACAAACTTTACAGCCTATTTCATTCCATATTCACCTCACATAGTCAAATAGTAAATTTAAGGCTGTCTAACTCCTGACAAAATTCTGGTTGATAGCATTTGGTATTATGGTTTAAGAGAAATACTGTTACACTAAATAAAAAAACAAATAGCAATCTAAATCAATAGGAAAACCCACGAATGGACTCTTTTCATCATTTATTGAAATTCTTAATTATAATTCTTCTATATCTCCAATCAATCTGCCATTGAAGATATTATTCATGACAGAATTTAATACCCTTTAAAGATATTTCCATGTCACAAATTACTTCCAGAATTTAACAAATCATGTTCCCTTCCCCAATTTCGTTATTATGAAAGTTTAGTGCTAAATGCAGTGTTTAAATGTAGTAACCATAATTACCTACATTTTGGTATAATCATTTTACTCTTTATACAGCTTTATATAATTTTGAAAATTTTTGATCCTCCTTTGTTTGTGTCTTTTGCTGCAAGTTGCTCTATTTTTGTAAATATGTAAGTTATATATTTTAAAACATTATCTGGTTTTGTACTCAACCTTAGTAATTCTAGAAAAAGAATCATTGCTGAAGTTCTTGAATATGTTCATAAATTTTACAAGAAAAATTACATTAGTTCTTCTTTCTTAGATATTTGATATATATGTCCTTCAATATGCAAATCTAGAAAAGTATTCTTTGATTGTTTGGTACAGTGATTTGTATATGGTAGCCATTTAGAAATACTGATTGGTTATTCAAAGTAGCTTTTTTTTTTTTTTAAGTCTGGTTTACAAAAATTTACAATTACAATGACTCTTTATTTTTCTTGTTGGACTATGTTAACCAGAAATTCATTTGCCCCCAAGAGTTAAACTTATGCTATTTTGTTCTTAGTAGCCCTCGAAATCAATGTTTTCATTTTGCCCATGTCCTTATTTGTCTAGCTTGATTCATACTTTTTGCTCTATTTGATTGGCATTACAAAGCAACTGTTCCTGCTGCAGCTTATTACTATGCCACTGCCTTCCTTTCAAAGCTTTAATGATGCTCCCCTTGCTTCCTGGAATGCTCAGCTATGAATAATGTGCTCTGAGATCCTCATCTTCTTGTGCCTGATTCTAGTTAATCAGTTTACAGACACATGTTAAGTATCCACATGCACAGTCTTCATGAAGTGCTGTGGTGGCACGAACAGAAAAGATGTGCTGTAAATATAAGTAATGTAACTGTGAATTCAAGACTGTAGACTGAAACAGAACATCAGAGGTGGATGTGAAGAAGAAGTACTAGCTTCCTTGCTGCCACTGATTAGTTCTATGACTTTTGGAAAGTTTCTAGAACTCTCTGTGCTCAGTTTCTTCATATGTATAAAAGGATAGAAATAATACCTACATTTTAGGATTATTTGTGAGGATTAAATGAAATGCTGCACAAAAGGGGATTATAATAGTACTTGTCCCAGAGCTCCTAAATTTAAATTATCCCTATTGTTGGATTTGTTATTGTCATAAAAAAGTAACTACATATTTATTCCAAAATAATGCAAAGGTTGTCTGTCTCTTCCTCTCCCTCTTTCTTCTGTCAGATTAACTTGTTTCCTCATGTTCATTTCTCCTTTATTTATTTTAAACTATTTATAATAATTATTTTTTTGTTATTTAAACATATTTCTTTTCCTTGGTTAGTTATTTCCTTTAAGTCTTTTAAAGCCCATTTTGGAGGCTACCATCCTCAACTCTCACCTTTAATTGAATCTTGTCAGTAACTGTTATTAGGTGCATCTATTCTTTGCCCTAAGGTATAAATAAGAGACACTATTCTTCTTGGGTCCTTATACAGAGGAACAGACTCCCAGTTCCTGTGCATTTTGGAGCAGCAGGACCTGAGTGCATATGTGGAAGTGATCCCTGTACCAGAGGTGCAGAAAACTTATTTTCTGTACTTGTGTGAACTTTGAACTATAGGGGGGTATCTGGGGCCATTACTCACATTTAGTCAGAACCCTTAATGGGATTCTTCACCTCCTAAATTTTCCCTAAGATAAATTTTGTACATGATTCAGAAATTATAATTACTTTACTCTTTATTATTTTTATTATTTATTATTATATTTACTTTATACTTTTATCCAAGTATATTGACTATTTATATAATTATAATGTATATAAATTTATTTGTTTTGTGTATTTTTACTTAGTTTCTTAGAAGGTATAGAGATAAAGCATTTCACTCGTATTCATCTTGAGCAACTTAATTGCTACCGGTTATATTCAAATATAAGCTTAGATTTATATCAATAATTCAAGGTCTACATGTTCATCTCTATACCAAAAAAGTTACTAATATTCTCACAGTTTCATAACTTCCAATTTAAAAACATTTGGCAGAATTAGGCTTTTGGTAGAAACTCAAAATATGTACCAGTAAGTCAGAACTACAAAATGAGTATAGATTAAAACTACTTAATAATATGCATAAATCTCTTTATGACATCCTATAGCCTTGTTCACTGAACTGGAATTTACTCTTATCGAATATTACTTTATGTAAGTGGGCTCTTGGCTAGGGC
Source organism: Eonycteris spelaea (assembly GCA_003508835.1). Taxonomy (NCBI): domain Eukaryota; kingdom Metazoa; phylum Chordata; class Mammalia; order Chiroptera; family Pteropodidae; genus Eonycteris; species Eonycteris spelaea. The sequence goes on along the minus strand of PUFA01000043.1, from coordinate 3,659,204 downwards.
CCAGAAACACTTTGTTACCTGGAGACAGTCATTGTAGAAGTACTCACTAACAAATTCAATTTGACATACATATTTTACACAGGCTGTAAACCGCAATGCCTTATTTACACCATGACACCAGACTCAGTTAAAACACAGATTCTATTCCATCTGTCAATGTTTTTGGGTGTTCTGCAGTGCTAATGAAGCTCATCACTTCAGACCTGAGAGTGAACAGAATCCATTATATGTGATTGAAAACTAAGAAAGAAATTTGCAATTGCAGAGGACAAATAGAAACTGATTTTTTAAAAAATCACAAGGGCTTTTAGAATGAAAATACTAATCAAATAATAAACAAATGTCTAATTCTTTCAAAGTTGTAAATCGTATGAACATTGAGATAGTTTTAAATGTTCTGTTTTTTGAGGATGGATGGATACATAGACAGAAGAGATGTCTGTTACCATTTCTGAGGCATACACCTGAATAAATCCATATGATGTAAGAGGTGTCCACCATATAAGGAAGAAATATGGATTCATTTAGAGATGAACTTGATGCTTGGGCCTTCCAAATGCCAACTTTGATGGCATGGTAAATATTTTGTCTCCCTAATCAGAAGGGCAGGGAGCACAGCTTAATTTCTTATACCACGCTAGGGTTGGAATCCCTTCCTTGCTGGTTAGCTTCCATTTGTTCCTCCAGATTTCCTTTCTATTCTGTTGTCCGTGCAAGAAGTCTGACCTGGATGAGAAGGGATGCCATATGCCCTGGTTTGCCTAGTCAATTTAGTATGTTTCAGAATATTTATTTGTTTGTTTGCTTGCTTGTTTGTTTAAATAATAGACTTTATTTTTCTAGATCAGTTCTAGGTTTACAACAAAATTAAGCAGAGGTACAGAGATTTCTCCCCTTTAATCCTAGCCCCCTTACAAAACCTCCCCCATTCTCAATAGCCTCCAGTGGTACATTTGTCATAACTGACGAACCTATACTAACTCATCATTATCACTCAAAGTTCATAGTTTACATTATGGTTCTCTCTGGCATTGTGTATTCTATGGATTTGGAATAATGTATAATGTCATGTGTCTATTGTTATAGTATTATACAGAATTGTTTCATAGCTCTAAAAATCCTCTGTGTTCTGACTATTTATCCCTTCCTCATCCTAACCCCTGGCAACCACTGATCTTTTTACGGTCCTCATAGTTTTGCTTTTTCCAAAACATCATATCTTTGGAATCATACAGTACGTAGCCTTTTCAGACTGGCTTTACTTACTTAGTAATATGCCTCTAAGGTTTTTCCATGTCCTTTTATGGCTTGATACCTCATTTCTTAGTGTTGAAAATATTCCATTGTCTGAATGCACCAGTTTACTTATCTATTTGCCTACTAAAGGACATCTTAGTTGCTTCCAGGATTTGGCAATTAATTATGAGTAAAGCTACTACAAACATCTGTGTGGAGGTTTCTTTGTGGACATAAGTTTTCAACTCCTTTGGGTAAATACCAAAGAGTGCTATTGATAGATTGTATGGTAAGAATGTGTTTAGTTTTGGAATGTTCATTTTTTGATGACATAAAATTATGAATAGTTGTATTAATGCAAGTCAGAGTGGGTTTGTCTTTCTAGTTCCTATCTCATCTAGTAGTGTGTGAGATGCATGCGCAGAGAACAATTCTCACTTTAATATATGGTCATATCTGAAAGACGACTAGTGATAAACATCCTCCTTTCCTGACCTTTTCCAGAGGTAATCTAAAAACAACTTTCTTTCAAGAACAGCAAGCAGGTTGCTGGCTGGTTTAACCAAGTGCACTCAAACACAAGGGCTGAGGGACAGCTAACTCCTGATTTCTGGTGGTGATGAAAATGTCCGACACTGCTGCTTTACTGGTGACTTGATGTGCCAGTCAGCTTTGCTCTGGTGTTTGCTACAGCCTGCAAGATACGCAGAGCCTGGCAATGTAGGAAGGAAATATGGGTTAAGTGTATGTGAAATATGCATATTGAAGTATGTGGGGGAAACAGAGATGGAGTAGTTCTGCCATAGAGTAGATAGCATAGCAGGGATAGTTCTATTAAAGTAGTTTCATCATTTATCTTATGGTATAAACATCTACAACAGTTATGTGATTGTTGGGTAGCATTTTTTGTTGTTGTTGCAGTAATTGCAATTAATATTAACAACTCTTTTAACTCTCAAAAGTTTCCCAGTTTGTAAGATAATTTATATGGAACACTTAATATGGATTCTATCCCCAACATCCCATGTCCCTAGCTTCCAGTAGGTTGTGTCTACGGGGATATAAGGGTATGATATTTTAATTTATAATAAGAAATACACACACATACATATATATAACATGAGTGATAAAAGTGTCTTTTATTTTTTAATGATATGACTTTTGGAAAGCACCAAACCATGTGATTAGAGGGTTGGGACTTTCAGTCCCACCTCTTCCCTCACCCTCACTACCACCTCTGAGGACTGCAAGTTGAGTCAGTTGCCAGTGGCCAATGATTTAATCAATCTGCCTATGTAATGAAGCCTCTATAAAACTCAGAAGGAAGGGGTTAGAAGAGCTTCCGGGTTGGTGACTACATAGAGATGTGATGAGAGTGGCAAGCTTGGAGAAGGAGTGGAAGCTTCATGCCTTTTCTCCAAACCTTGCCTCAGCTCTTCCATCTAACTATTCCTCAGTTATACCCTTTTATAATAAACCAGTAATCAAATAAGTAAAATGTTTCTCTGAGTTCTGTGAGCCACTCTAGCAAATTAATCAAACCCAGGGAGTAGGATCATTGAACTCTCTAATCTATAGCTGGTCAGTCAGAAGCACAGATGTCACCTGGACTTTTATTTACATCTGAAGTGTATGTATGTATGTATGAAGTGTATGTAATATGTGGGATGTGATGCTATCTCCAGGTAGATAGTGTCAGAATTGGATTGCATTGTAAGACACACAATTAATATCTGGAGAATCACTTGGTGTTGTTGGGGAAACCCTCTCCTGCATTGGAAATTGGTTCCAGACCCCCTTTAAAGGAGGAGAAAGGGTTATTTCCCTGGATCCTACCTGGGGATTTGCCTTGAACTGGTTGTGTCTTTTCATCCAAAGGCATTGTTCTTCTCAAGGCAGCTGACTTTGCAGACTCTTCCTCTCTAGTTTCTGGTAACTGTGTCTTCCTCTTTGGGACCTTGGAGGTGATCACAGCTCAGCTATGACTAACTCCCCTGGTTACTACACTATCCCTTATGTTTCTCCTGCCCTTTACCTTTGTAAATAGTCTCCTTGTAGCTATTCCTTTCCCATATAATTGCGTTTCAAGTGTTCTTTCTATTTCCTCTTGAAGCCCTGATTGGTATACCCCTATTCTTTTCTTCTATGAATGAGCATGGAAATTTTGTCTCTTTTCCTCCATCTGTCTTTCTGTCTCTCTGGGGGATTATGTAAGGCATAGATTGTAATAGGCAAAAAAGTCTTAAGAACCACTGATGTATCATTATTAGTCTTAGTCTTAGAAAATTGCATTTTAAAATGGGCTAGTAAATACTGAGCCTTCTGTGAGATGAAATTTGTGGCACTGACACAGTTTTAATTTATAGTAATAATAAAAAAAGTAGAATCTTTGAGTATAAGGAAGATTAAGTACTACTATTAACAATTAGCCATCTTTTGTTTGTAAACGTATCTGGGAGGATAATTAACTGGCAAGTATGAAAACGTTAGTCCAGATTGAATTGCTTTAATACTTATTTTCTATAAAAAACTTGTTAAATATTTTTGCATATTAGCCATGTAAGTAACAACTTTATAGACTAGCATGGTTAGCTGAAATTTACATATAACTTTAGAAGTTAAATACAATTTTGACTTTAACATTAATCATTAACTAAACGTTTTAAAAATATTTTTTTCAATGAATATTTATTAAAGGCCCAGAATACGATAAAGGAGATAGATAAAAGGCAATAATTTAGAATTCTAGGAGAAAACACAGGGATGAAATGACCATGTTCAGCACTCTTTTGACCAATATCATTAAAGAACTAATGCCCACATCTATCTCCTGGGGTGGAAGGACCTGAGTTAAAGACACTAGAGGGGTCCAAACTGGGGGAGAGAGTAGAGAAGAAAGGGGAGAAGTTTGAATCAGGACCTTAAAGAGGCCTGCATTTACAAAGGCAGGCAGAAATTGAGGAGTATGAAAAGTGGGTTGAGAAAGGAAAGTCAGAGAAATAAGCTGTAGTTGAGAGAATTTAGGCTCCTCTAAGTGTAATTTTAACCTTTGTTTTGGGTGCAACATCATCCAAGGATCTATTTTCTGTAATTAACAAAAGAAAATATTTGGTAGAATGATTTAAAATAAAAATATGAAAACAATGTATTTTCTCCTTTTAAGGATTACAACATAGCAGGATCCAAAATCCACAAAACTAATATCATCCCAATTACTCGAAATGCAAAACGTAGTATCGGAAGAGAATACTACATTTTTTGAATATTAAGGCTTATGAATCTGTATGCTTAACAGGGAAACAGTTGATAATGGAACTAGAGATCATAAAGCAATTCTAAAGATACCTAAGCAGTTAAGCGCATTTTAGAAAAAAAGAGAATGTTCCCTCTGTAATAAGACCCTTTCCTCTTTCCAATTAATCACTGCCTTTTAAAATTTTTTTCACTTTTTTTTATTTTTTTTTATTATTTATTATTATTTTTTATGCCTACAGCACCTGGTCTTCCTAGGTGATTTCCCATTCAAGTACTAACCAGTCTCGACCCTATTAGCTTCTGAGATCAGACATCGGGCTTGTTCAGGGTTCCATGGCTGTGGACTCACTGCCTTTTTTTAAAAATAGGAAGTTAACACAGTTTTCAGGAAAATTGAAGAATTTTCCAAAATATCTATCTATTATCTATCTATCTATCTATCTATCTATCTATCTATCTATCATCTATCTATAGATCATCTATCATCTATCATCTATCAATCTATTATTTTTATTTTTTGATAAGAAAGAAACATATTTAAAAAATTGTTTGTTATTTGTAGGCTCTCCTGATAATGTTTCACAACAAACTCACATGGCTCAGATGAAAGAGGTGAACCAATTTTAAGTATGTTTTATAGGAATTCAGTAAATGTGCTACATTCTCTGGTAAGCCTATTTTGAATGTCCACAACTCTTTCCTTTAGTATTTGGGTCAAAAATTTCATTTACAAGTGGTACTTTTCACATATTCGCCACTCTGGGGACAATGAATACTATAAAATTAAAGATTTATTGAAATAGGCCTGAAAAATATTTTTATTCAAATCAATTATTTACATTGGATTTTTGAACATGTATCTCTTTAAAGAACTACAGTAAATTTTTCTTTATAATAAGCGCATTTGTGAATAGAAAATAAATCAAAATTGCTTTTATTACACACTTAATTAGTTAATAAAACCATTTAGGATATTATCTACTGGCTATTTTAACTGGTACCCACTGCTGTTGATCATTTTGGTTTTGAAAGACAAACATATGTCATTTGATAAAATAAATAAATAATATAGTCTTAATTGTTATAGTTATATGTTTGGAAGCTTTTTGTTCTACTTAGAGTGCAAGCACTTTATTATTTTTATTTACTTGAACTCTCTATTAAATTTTCTTTGTTTGATACCTACTGATACCTTGAATTTGGATTATTACCTTGGATTTCATATGGATCTGACATTACAATGTATAATTAAACCCCAAGGTTATTTAAGCTGGGAATCTAGAAACCTGGGATCTAGTCTAGTAGCCTTAAGAAGGTTAAGTACTTTAGATCACAGTTTTCTTGTTATAAAGTTTTAGCTTATCTTTAAAATTCCAAATTGAGATAATTCTTCATTTGTGCTGAAATGTCCTCATTTCTCTTGGAAATATCTGTCAGAAGAAAATGCAGCCAAACTGAAACCAATGAGTTCTAGGAAGTACTATTTCTTTACTGCAAAGAGATGGCATTGCACATAGAGTTCAGTGTGACGGTTTTAATATATGTTCACACATTCTTTGACACACATCTCTTTAACAGGTGGAGCCTTGTTCCCCTCTCAAATAGAGTATGGCAGAAGAGACCTGTGTGTCTTCTGAATGGGTGTCATAAAAGACACTGCAACTTCTTCCTTGCTCTCTCTTTTGGACAGCTTGCACTGGGATAAGCCAGCTTCCAGGTCAAGTCACCCTATGTGGTTCACATGGCTATAGCCATACGCATTAGTCGTACTGAAAACGAATCCTCCAGTCCTAGCCACTCCTTCAGAAATCTCAACAACAACCTCATGTGAGATGTTGAGCGAGACCCACCCAATGAAGTTGCTCTCGAATTTCTGACCCAAAGAATTTACAGTCATTGTTATTGCTAAATTTTGTGGTAATTTTTATGCAGCAAAAAATAACAAATACATTTACCTATATATTTAAATGAGGAATTATACAACTATCTTTTGTATATATCTGCAAAACTATAAACTAAAATTCATCTTGCTGCCTAAGGAACTAGTTTTTTTTTTTTGGTGTTTTTTTAGAGCTTCTTTAAAAGACTATTTTATGTTTAAAGACATTAATTTATCCCTTATATAAAAAAACACAAATTTCCCCTGCTTCAATTAAACAGCATTTCCTTTTGTGGCAGACCTAATGGCAATAGTAGCTCATCTTTTTTCTTTGTTATTTTCTTTCATCATTTTTCACAGCTAAGAATTCTGCTTGGGTTGTTGGTCACCATTTATTAATTTTTGATATTTATTGAGCTCTTTTGTACATTTTAAGTCAAAATAGAAACTATATACAACATAATAAAAATTGATTTCTACCCTTAAGGAACTTAGATTTTTCAAAAAAAGCTATGTGAGCATACACAGTCAGGCTCATTGACATACACGCAGATATGTGTGTATGTCATACCATATTGATATATACGCAGAGATAAGATAACGTAGCAAAATGGATACTTTATTATTGAGTACTTATACATAATGTCTTATTTAATCCTCATGGTAATCCTATGAGTCATAAAATAAGTGTTTCACTAAATGGTGAATTATTTCTTTTAAAAATTAATATTGTTTTGATTATAAATGTATTTTAGAGACTTTGAAAACACAGAAAGTACTCTAATGTGGTTCTAGTGTAAATCGATCCAGCAAGCTGACTTAAGAATTATGTGAGATAGCTAATATATCTCAATGTGTTCAATTTTGCGGCTTAATTAGAGCCTGTCTGGGTGCCACTGAGCACAGAAGGGGCAAGTCTGTTGCTTGAGAGCAGTGAATACAGAGGTTGATAAATCTGGCTTAATTTTTTTTAAATATTGTGTTGTTCTCTCTCAAATGTGTTAACAAGGGGACTCTCTAGAAGTACCATAGAAAGAAACTAAAGATTTTTAATACCTTATATTTTTGAGGAACATGTGACAGATATGCACTTAGGGCAATTTCTGAAAAATGACTTTAAAATAAGCTCTAATTTTAACAATAGGATAAACTTTCTTTTCTTTTTTATTTGCTCTGTTAATTTGAGTAAGCCATTAGTTTCCAAGTCAAATCTAAACCATGTACTTTTACTTATGAAATGAAAAAATGTAATATGTATTTTTTTAGATTAAAATCTTACTGCGTATCAAGCTATTGCAGAGTCTTTACTAACTTTGAAAATTTGGAAGTTAAATCAATCCAAATGCAATTACAATGATGTTTGCCTTCATAAATCTCAAAAATGTTATGTTTGTTTTTGTGTTTTATATGTAAATGCATACTATATCTATAGCTAAGGTGACTAAGAATATATCAAGTAGTCTTTTGACAGTACTTTGTTGATATCATATAAAGAGTATTTACCATAAGATATTCTAAGCGATTGATTTGTGTAAACTCTAAATGCTAAAAAATGTTCTGAGTTTCTTAAAATTACAGGCATATGAACGAACTATGTAGAAAACAGACACAAGAAAGACTCTGGGAGTGAGGATCAGAACAGAGCATTTTTTTTTTTTCTTAGAATCTTTTAACTTATGGCAATTATTTTATAAAATAACTGGGAAAAAAAACCAATAAGAAAAGAGAAATCTCAGAAGCTGATAAGTCTTGGTTTTTGCGTGTATAGTTTGTTTAGAGTTCTGAAAGCCCTGACAGGAAGTAGGAGCGAGGCTAATGAGTTTTGGCTTTCAGACCAGAGCCAATCCCTTGAGAAGACTGTTGTGTTATTTCATGTATGGCAAGAAGGGATAATGTGATACAGAGAAAAAAATTTTTATTGCTTCCAATAGTCATACTAAATTGCACAATACTTCTGCAACACTTCTCAAATACTTAAACATGTTCTGGGACAATAATTTTGTACATACACAGAAAAAACCCTCGGAAGGTCATAAATGTTGCTCTGCTGCAAAAAAAGCGGCTGATGAGTGGGTGGTTTCTGAGGCCCTATCATAAGGCAGTGACATAAATAAAGCAGGCCATCCGTGAACAAGTCTCAGTAAATAATTGATCTTTCATGTGGAGACAAACAGTTGCTGGACCTCTTTGGAAAATGCTCTACAGATTCAAAAATTCATAGAAAAAAAATTTGACAGTCTCACAGATGAAGATTAGGACTGAATATTCTCCGGGAATAGTGGGCACTAAGAGAAGAGATTGTCTTCCTGCACCACAGTTTTAAACACACAGTGGTTTATATTTATTGAAAATTAAAGTAAGAAAATGGCTCAATCAACCACTCATTCAATATATATTGAAGACGTAGTATTGCAAGGCAATGAGGAGAATTGAAGTACAATCCCTAGTCTCAGTGAACTTGAGATTTAAGAAAGAGAAAAAGACATTCAGTTCCTCAGGGACCTCCAGAAGACCACAGGTGCCGTGCCAGGGCAGGCTGCCCCCAAATGTCTGGGGACAAGGCAGGTGGTGCTGCTGGCCTCTTCATGAGCCTGTGCAGAAGTTCAACGGGGCCCAGGAAAAGATACTGCAAAAGTTGGGGAAAGCTGTGGAAACCACAGATGAATGGTTTGAACCAAGTGTCAACAATTTTACCTCTAACAGTCAGAGGGCCTTGAGCTATACAACGACCTCTTAGTGCAGTCAAGTATGAATGAAAGTTCAAAGAAAGTGTCAGAAACCATGTAGGAGATCTACAGCAGTGAGTGGGACGGTCATGAGTGCTAAAGGCCATTATAGGGAATAATGATCTCCTTTGGGAAGACTATGAAGAGAAACTAGCTGACCAGGCTTTGAGGGCCATGGAAAACTATGTAGCTGAGTTCAGTGAGATCAAAGAGAATTGCAAAGTGAGGTCAGAAAGTCCTGGACTATGATAGTGCCCAACCACCTGGAGGTGGTACAGAATGCCAAGAAGAAACATGAAACCAAGGCTGTTCAGTCAGATGATGAGTTCAACAAAGCCCAGGCTGTGTCCGAATGTCTGAACTAGAACCACCAGAGGAGATGCCTGTTCTTTATAATAGTTGTATTGGCTGTTACGTGACCATCTTCCAAAACATTTCCAGCTTGAGGACATCTTTGACAAGGAGATGAGCAAGCCGAACCACAGTCTCTACGAGGTGATAAACAAACTGGAGAAGCAACATTCCAACAAAGTTTTTATGGTGAAGAGACTATCACACTAAGCAGATGCTCTTTAGTCATCTCTTCTCCAGTTTGAACATATACAGTCTCCAACCCTCGTACCTCGCCCCCAGTCCCTCTGCATTTTCCTTGAAGAGTGAGAAGGATGCCATCACAGCAACTAAAGAAGAGGTGGCATATGATTCAACCCAAAGAAGAGACAACTCTGAGATTAAAGAAGAGCCCTTAAAAGACAAGGAAATAGAGGAGGAAGAGGCTGAGGCAAAGTTCTCTGAGGGAGAAGAGCTTCTGCCAGCCTGCAGTGGCCCCACTCAGGTAGAGCACTCTCCCACACTAGAGTAGGTGAGTCCCAGGAGGAAGTTCTCCCTTGCTCCTCAACTCTACCACCAGGCATAACCTTGAACCCTTCAAAGCAGCCTTCATCTCTCCCAGAAATGGCCCTCTGAACTCACACTTCAACTGAAAGGTTTAAACGACCAAAGAAGAGAGCCTTTATCCAGAGGACCTTTATCCATAGGCCTCCTCTACCCAGAGCCACTACTAGCCACAACACCTCCTCAGGGAACATACTCTCCAGCCCTATAGCCTCTGACCGGAGTTCACCCACCAGCCTCAGGTCCTCCTTGGGGGCTGGGATTCCAAGTTCTAGAGCCACCTTGGAGGTCTCTCTCGAACCACCACCACCAGAGAAGCCAGTAAGAACTCCTGAGGGCAGAGAAAAGGAAAACACTGATAATCTGAAACAAGAAGGACTCTACTCCCTTACCTCAATGATCTCTCAGTTTTTTTCAAAGTCTGGCAAGGCAAGGAAGATGGAAGGCAAGGAAGAGAACAATAATGGAAACCTGGCAGAGATGGGAAGTTGGATTGGAGTGAGTTGAAGAGTGAGTGGGAGAGGAAAAGCAGGTACTTGTCCACTGAACCATTGATCCAGACATTGATCCATCCAATTTGGTTTTAAACAAATACTATGTGAGAGACAATACAGTTCTGGGTGAAAAACGAAGTATGAGTTTGCTGCCTTGGAGTGGCTTATTACAGTCTAAATGGGGAGACAAACAAGTAAACATCTTCTCTTTCCCCCTCCTTTCCCAGAATACCCTGAAATAATTATTAGTTTCTTGGGCTGTGACCATCTGCCAGTCTCACACAGCTTCCCAATTTTTTTATGTCAAGAGATACATAAAAAAGGATTATATGAGTATAGATCCTTGGATTGGCTAAAAGGGTTTCTCCAGGCTGGAGTTGTGTCCTAGACAACACATCCCTGTCCTTAGCTCCAGCCTGCGGCATAAATGGTCATCTACAGAGTGGTTTAATATGGTCAGCCCTATTCATATCTAGGTTCTTACCATCAAAACTATAGTTCAAGAGGCCTAGAGAAAAGAAATTTTACTGAATTTAGGGGTGGGCTGGCTTTTGGGTATTTTCTTGACCACTCCTCTGTTGTAAAATCAGGAAATGTCACCACTGCTAATGTAGCATTTATCTAACATACATTACTATTTAAAAATCTTTTTACATATTATACACTTATAATGTTATGTCTTAATGCTCCAATTAGACTCGAAGGTTCCTAAGGACAAGCACTCTGAGTATATTTGCTTTCTTTTGTCCTCCCAGTATCTTTCACACTGTAAGTAATGCTTATTGACTGACATAAAACAGGTATGTGTATTCCACATTTACTGCTCAGGCTTTGTTTGTAGTAGAAGAGAAAGGAACATTGTTTTATTATAGACTGATTTTTGCCTTTAGCTGATAGACTTATCTGATATGAAAAGAATCTGGCAAAATCTGGCCGAGGTGGAGTTTTAGCAGACTATGGACACATATATTTTTAAATTGATTATTAGATATTTAACTCAATACTTGTGAACTCTTGACTGAAAACAAAGGTCTACTTTATTAAATAAGTGTTGGGTTGGTACCTCTTTTTTCATGCCAGCCTCCTTTTGCAGAATGTTGTGTATTTTGTGAGGTTTGCAAAAATGTTAATTATAGGTAATAGTTTCGAAGCCAATGCATTCACACCAGTCACTGGCTACTTTTCTCCATGTCTTCTTTGCGAGCTGGGTCCTTCTTATCATGTGGCCCGATGCTTCTGCTTCATGCTTCCAGGCCCCGGACCCCAGGTGTGCGACATCACATCAGGGGAGGCCATGGGGTGTCTGTCTAGTCAGGGGTTAGAATTACACGCATCTGTCTTTCCTCACTATTCCCCTTTTTATTTTTGTTTTGATTACTTGTGTAATTTTTCTCCAAACTCTCTGTGGCACAACAGCTGAAAAAAACAATTCAAATGACTTTTCTCATACGTAGAGAGTCATGAGCATGGAAACAAGTCAGCCTTATCGGTAGAATTTCCTCTCTACAAAATGTTTACACAGTTGAAATTAGGTTAAAATAAACAGAACGAATAGACACAAAAGAAAAAAAGATAAAGCAAAGACTATGCTCCCCAAAACTTATGCCTCATAGATACATGAATCTGTAGGAGAAGACTCGCTCACTCCTTTCTGGCTCGCTCTCAGCCAGGTTCCACTAATCACAGAGGTTTCAGTGCTTGGCTTCTATTATACCAGCTTCCTAGTAAACAGGTTCTCACATTGGTTGTGCTAGGAAATTATTTGGATTGATGGTTTGTAAATAAGCCCAAACTTTTAATTAAATTTTTATTATTTTGTAAGTACCAGCTGGCCACCTTGGTTTTTCTGTTGAAATTTCCTCTCGGTCAATGTGATGCCTGATCCCATGGTAACAAGGGGCTTACAGAAAGCCCCATGAGGGCAGCGTGCTGGCACCCATACCCTCGGTCCTGGCAAGTACACACATGCTTTAATCTTAGCTTAATGTAGTTATAAAGAACAGAAGATAAACCAATAGGCACTTACTTATGAGTTGACTCTAATTTTGAAACATGATTTTGAACAAAAATGATTTTTACTGCAATACAAAAATAAGTTCTTCTTTTAACAATCAAACTGAGGCCTCGTAAATGATGGTTACCTTGTTAAAAAGGTGGTTTATTTGCTCTGTATGTGGCAAATAGTGATGGAGAGGAGAAAAACTGGTCTTCTCTTAGGTAACAATTCCAGTTTGTAGGTTCTTTTTAGCTCAGAGATATGAGGCTATGAAGCTTTTTCTGGTATGCAAAAACATTTGTGCTTCTGAAATTTTGAAATTTCAAAAAATAGATTGTGTTTTTTAAACAGTAATTGGAATGATTTTAAGCCTAATAGTATATTCCCAAGCCTGGCTCAGTAAAAGGTAACATTCTGAAGAAGGTTGAGAATAAAGTACAACCAAATTGAGGACTTGTTATGAGGATCCACACTGTTTTGTTAAAACAGCTGTTGTTATGGTGTATCAAGAAGGGGAAAGAAATCAGTATGCCTGATTTGGTTTGATTTGGTTAAGTTGCATTCTGTTTACTATTGAATGACTTCAAAGTTAAAATGTATATGTTCTAATTTAGAAATAATGCAGGCAGAAAACATCAAAAACGAAAACAGAAACAGAAACAAAAACAAAAAACAAAAAAAAATCCCCGAAACCAAAAGACAGAAGGAACCTATATAATCCCTACAACTCGAATGTTCCACTTACTGTTTACAAATACTATCTATTTTTTAAAATTTCAAGATTTCAGAAGCATAAAAGTTTTTACATCCCAAAAGAATAAAATATTAATATTGGCATCAGGTCAGGCTTTGCTCCTTGTTTTAAGTGACTTTAATATTATCTTTTCCATGTCTCATTCCTTTTTGCTAGTCTGTTTCTTGACTTAATGTGCTGAGAATGTGACCACAGGACAGAGTGTGTAACTTCTGAGGATGAAGACCCAAACTATGTTAGGTTGACATTAGCCTCCATAAAACAACAAATATTGTTTTATAAATAAGCTTTGATATTTTTAATGACCTCTAAATTGCACATAGTAATGGCTTGATTGACTGGAATATTTTGGAAATGGAATGTAAATTGTGTTTTTTCCCTAATGCAGCTTTAAATTAAAAAAAAAAAGAAAAGTTAATTTCAACCAATATCGAAATCATTATAAAGTGAATTAGGATATTTCCTGCCTTAGGAAATAAAGCATATTGAACACAATGCAATCCTTCTTTAAAAACTTTGTACACCCCATCCTCTAGTTTCAAGAAATACATTTGAGGGTCAGAGAGTAAGCGGAGTACACACAGCATACCCTAGAAACTGCATGAAATGGTTAATATATGCTGTAGGCTGATCTTGGGTTTACCTTTTTTTCTGAGACGTAAATTATGGGTTACTTGATCAACCTATCAATTAATCCAGGTTAATTGATATTTTAGAGAATTAAGATAGTATATTTAGAATACATTTAAATGTGATGTTTTCTGAATTATACTGAATCTCTACTAAAATGGATGCATAAGGATGATTCTGTGATTCTGGAATCTTTTTTATAGAAGTTTACAAAAATCAGATCTCTATTCTTTCTGAAGGCTGAGAAATAGGTTAAATCAGCTCTATATAATTTCCATAGCATTGTGATTCTAAAAAAGTTATTTAAGTAAAAAATTATACTATTTTTAGTATAAAAATTATACTATTATATATTATATTTATATATTATACTATTATATATTATACTATTAAAAATTATACTATTTTTCATATAGCACTTATTACTATATCACATATATTTTAAAAATTATTTCTTTATTGTCTTATTACTAAATGCATGAAATAGTCTTGCAAAACATCCCTTAATTACCTATATTATAAAATGCAGAGTAAAAATTTTCTAAGACTCAGACTGCTCAAAGGGAGAATTTAATGTAGTAAGAAATGGTTCTACAATTTGTTATGAGTGTCATTATATCTTTTCATCCCCCATGTAAGACATAGTTTTATTTAAAATATGTAAAACAAAGTGCACAGCAACCTAAACTATATGGGAGTTGCTAAATGGTTCATTTAGGAATGAACCATTCATTTAGGAATGACTCATTCTCCTTCATCACCTGACACCAATCTGTCAGATAACTACAAACATTTCATTTAGCTCTATGTTAGAGCAGGAAGCTCATGGTAAGATCTTAGTAAGCCCAGAGTTAGTCTGGGAAAATATTTTCTGAGTATCTTCTCTGTGTGCCAGGCACTGCTCTAGTACTAAGAAAATAGTGATGAACAGGCCAGAAAAGCTACTTCTCTCATGAAGATAACTTTCCAGTAAGGGAGTTAGGCTAAAAACATTGGAAATAAATAAGTTAATGTCATATTCAGATAAATATGAGGAAGAAGATAAAGTAAGGTCATGTGGTTTTCAGTGACGGAGAGGGCATGGAAGATGCCTTTAACCAAAATAGTCAACAAAGTCAGCTCCCATGGAGATGGCATTTGAGTTGCAACCTGAGTTAGGAAGGGACAGCCCTTCACAGATACGTGGGGAAGCAGCGGGAGCTGCAAGTGCAAAGCCCGCGGCATGGAAAGGAGCTTGATGTGCTCAAAGACAGAGATAAGGATAGTCACTGCAGCATAGGTTAAGATGGGGGAGGACAGAAGGAAGAGAGGTCGGGGAGCAGGGCATAGGCCAGATCTGTAAGCCCTTGTAGGCATTTTATGCTAGTTGCAATGGAAGAAGCTGGGAGGTTTTGAGCAGGAAGAGTAAACCCGATCTGAGGAGTGCTTAGAAAGATTACTTTGTTTAGAAGACAGATCGTAGGGGCAGGAGACCTACTGAGATACTGGGAAACAGTGGCGACTTGAACTG
This sequence comes from Eonycteris spelaea, assembly GCA_003508835.1. Taxonomy (NCBI): domain Eukaryota; kingdom Metazoa; phylum Chordata; class Mammalia; order Chiroptera; family Pteropodidae; genus Eonycteris; species Eonycteris spelaea. The sequence goes on along the minus strand of PUFA01000043.1, from coordinate 3,643,830 downwards.
GGGTTGTGGGAGACAAACATCAATTATCTCTGGCCAGGGATAAAGAAAGCGGAAAATACCTAGAGATTTTATTTTTTGTAGGTAAAGTGAGCAGTACTTCCTGACACAGGGATCTGAGAGGTCATTTAAAGAAAAGAGAAGAATCAAGAATTGCTTCTGGCTATTTGGTTGGGATACTGGCTGGAAACCCGAGCTGTGGGGGAGAAGAAACCAATTGTCCTCCTTTTGTCATGTTAAGCATGAGATACTTGTTAGATGTTCAAATGGAGATGTTATAATTATAGCTATAATTTATCAGTACCTACTGTGGGCCAGACGCTGTTCTAAACCTTTTGAGGTACAATGGCTAATTTACACCTCTCAACTATAACTGAATTTATGGACTGCTATGACTACTAAGGTTATAATAACATAGTAGAGTCTAAATTTGCCCATAGAAAACCTGGCTCAGGGGCCTTACCTGGTTATCATTGCCCTAAATTGAAGGCAGGGAGAAAGACTGGACTTAGGGAAGACGTCCGAACTTCACATATACATTTTAGAGTCATGAGCCTAGAAGGTGTTTTCAAAACCACTGGACAGGATGAGATCTCCAAAGAGAGAGGGTAGAGAGGGAGGAAAAGATGGCTGGAGACAGTGTCTTGGGCCCTTAACAATTTAGAGATCTCTCAAAGAAGGAAAAGCAAACATGACAAACAGCAGGTAGTGTGACTGGAGGAAATCAGACAAATGGATATAGAATCTGTCTAAAGTTCATTGTGTTCAAATGTAGGACTTTTGTTTTCTAAAGGAAGTCATATTCAGAGAATATGGCAACCAAGAGCATGTGTGTCCCACATTTTTCTCTATGGAACTCTAATATTTGTAGAGAAGACAATGTGAGCCTTGAAGAAACTCTTTTCCAGATCACTTCATGTTTGCTATGAAGTCACACAACTTTCTGATATAAGATGGAAAACAATTAAGGGCAGGTTGTCTAGAGCCTGACTGAAGTTTCTCAAAGCATATTTGAAATAAACATCCTATCTTTCCTCATGGCGAAGTCATTTTTTGGCTAAGCTGATGGAAACTGCTATTATTCATAAGAATGAACCTCAAGAACTCCAGGATAATTACATAATATTTTTGCATTGTTGAAAATACTAATAACAAACTATTCAGGCCAAAATTAACCTATTGTTCTATGGAGCTATAGCACCAGTTCAATTATCACACTACATAAAGTCTGCCATAGGTACATGGTAATATAAATATGCATTGGACCTATAGTAAAACATGTATAATTATGACTTTATTAATTTCAAAATAACCTTATTTTTTTGACAGAAGAATGTTTTCATGCACAGTTATCTTGCAAATTATGAAAAAATTACATTTTCATTTATGAAAGTAAAATGTATTACAATTAAATTTGACTTTTAGCTGAGAGGAGAAAAAATATGATATTCAGAATCTTTTCAAAAATTGAAAAGAGTTCATATTTCTAAAGTTTATCTTTGTTTTGAAACTGAGTTATTTAAAATAACAACTGAGTCATTTTCCTTCTAAAAGTCAACTTTTACGTTCAACTTTACTTTCAGTAGGAGCTGGAGACCATTCATCTCGATCTATGAAGCATATTCTATTATTTGCTAAAATCCACGGAAGCAGAATCTTTAATAAAGTTTATTATTCTAACAAATACTGTTTTAAAATGAAGTAGCTTGGCTATGAGATAATATGATTTATTATTGGGACTGGAGGTAGAATTACAAAGGTAGAAATTATAATATATCAATATACATTATGGTATTTGTTAAGTTATTTTAATATTCCAGGCTAGGAGAAATAATAACTTTAAGGAAAGTTTTTTAACTCTCAAAAAGAGAAGTCCTATTTTTCTCAATGCATGAAATTAGCTTGTGATTTGAAGTTAAGTTTATAGCTACTGATACCTTATAGGGATAAATCAGTCAAGATTAAGCAGTTGTGTTGGCCCACATAACTGAGCTATGTGTTCTGTCATGAGAATCTGCAGTGTAGTCAAAAAGATCTGGACTTATTAGAAAACTGGGTTTGAATACAAGCTCTTTCACTTACTAGCTACATGTTTTTGGCTTTTACCTTATCTTCTTTATCTATAAAATAAGAGTAACCATAGTACTTGCAGGGTCGTTGTGATGGTTATTTAAAAAATCTGAAAACACTATGTAGTATGCCACTCAAATATAAATTGATATTATTGTTATGTGACATTAATAGTACCTTGAGAAGACAAAATCAAAATATTAAATCTGGTGTCACATTTGGCACTTCTTCTAATATATTTTAGATTTATCAATCATCGAATAGAAGAAATTGATTTACTAAATGATCAGCCAAAGGAAATGAAATGGGAAAATATAAACAAAGTAAAAACAAAATCAATTGTTTCTGGCCAAAGACAGGAAGAAAAGTGTAACCCTCTTGGAGGGAAAAATAGAAATAGAATAAAGACTTGTTCAAATACTTGCTTGATAATACCTTTATTGTAGAACTGAATTCCAGGACATTATACAAATATTTAATTTCTTTATATTTCTGCTATATGAAAATCTCAACTATATAACATATAAATGAAGGTTTATATGAAAGAGTATAGTATATGAATACTATTTTCATAACATATTAGACATTGGCAATATGGTTTTTGAGTTCAAGGAGATATTTCTGATTCAATTAGGCTTATTTTTAAATTAAATTACTCTTTATCTGCTTCATTTCAGAATAACAAATTACCTCATTTGTAATTAAGGATGAATTCACTCACAGTTACATAAAATAATTAGTCCAATATTTTCAAAGATCACAATTCAGGGTAATAACATATTCTAAGAAATTCGTGTTTTGTAATTATTTTTAATGCCTTGATTTGATTTGATAATCATATTAGCATCTTGGATTGTAGATAGGTGAAAAAATAAGGGGGCAGAGTCTGATGTCTCATCACGTTGTTCAACTTTACTGCATATATATCAGAGACTTGAGGAGGATGAGAAAAAATAAAGAAAACTGAATTTCCAAGGTAATGTATATGTTGCAATATGTATATACATAATTGTACCTATTAAGCATCGTACCCACAGATGTGGGTCAAATAAGACTAGAAAGTCTAATGTTACTGATGTTCAACAGGAATTGATTCAAAGCAACAAAGAAAAGCTCAGTACTGTATTAACTAAATTACTGAATTAAACACAAGTGTGTAGTGTCAACAAGTCCCATTCTTTCTACTTCTACTGATATAAACTGCATAAAAAAATGTTTCACAGAATACTAACTGTATATGCAATTTTGATGAATTAGACTTTCTTCATTTTTTTCTTTTCTTCAACTAAAATTACTGATCCTTTACTATAAGTTGAATAATATCCTTCGTTGTTACCAGACTAACGGTATAGCTTGAAGAACTTAACATCTTTGTTGACTTGGCAGTTATATTCAAGATTGCCATAACATCTTTGGTGGAATTTAAAGAATTGGTGCAGTTTAAAGAAGCTGAACTGGTTGTAGTTTTGCCCCACCTTGCTTTTGACCTTAGATAAGTCAGTTGGCTTGTCTGCCCCTCAGAATCCATCTGATGGGAACTGGTTTTGTACCCTCATCCAATCACAGGCTTGTTGGGAGTTGAAGTGAGATAATATGTGTTCAAAATGGTTAAAAATAAACTAGGTTAACAATGTCATGATTAAAAAAAAAATTATTACTTTAGTTTAACTGAAAATAATTGTGGTTGAGGTTGTAGTTACCACCTTAACTGAAGTCAAATCTTGAAGTCAAGGACTGGGGCATGGGGGCAGGGAAACACTGGCAATTACTGCTGTAAAAATAGAGAAACTGTCCTTAACATATTCAGTCATATTACATATTACAGAATGTATGGATACCAGGTTTGGAAACCAATCGAGAAAATCACTATTTAGTGAGCATTTATTCTTTACCAGTATACCTCCTTTTTATGAAGACACAAAGGTGAATAAACCCTGATTCCTGACCCTGAGAAGTTCAGTCTTGTGAAATTCGTTTCACACGTCCACACATCTCAGCTATGCAAGAAAGATGAGTCAGATGTTCTTGAAGGGCTCATCCCTGTCTGACATGCCATGGCTCTGCTCCCAGATCACAGAAGGTAGCTAACAAGTCGACTGGCAACTTGTGAGCGTCAGCCTAACTCAATTCTGGAAACAGTGGGTGGAGTAACAACAAATAGCCTTTATTATTTGTTTATGGAAATCAAAGAATTCCACAATATCAGCAATTGTTATGAAAATCTATAATTTTACTTTTGTATGCTTTATCTTCTCCCCACCTCTAAATGTCTGTGAATTAATCAAGCAATTAAACCAGACTTCATTGATTTGGATTCCTTTTTTACTAGAATCACGTCATATACAACAATGCATATATTTAGTAATAAGGCAGAGAAATTTCTATAAGAGTAGGAGCTCAGTAAATACTTGTGCAATGATTAATAATGAACTGATTAACTGAACCATCTCCTTGCTTGCCAAATAAGAATTTACAGGTTAAACTACCTTTATCATAGAGTTGCTGTGAGGTTAAAAGACAATGAGATGATGCATATAAGAACAATTCCAAAATTAAATGGTCCTACAAAGGGATAGACATGCTCAAACGATACCATCGTTGGCCTATATAGCACTGTGCATGACTTTTCTGGCCTCTGGCAACAACCTTTGTAGGGTATTTAAAAGAATGAGATGATGCATGTGAAGCAGTTAGTGAGTGCCAGGCAAATAGCAAGTGCTCAAGATATAAAGTATTATCTTTCAATTCTCTGGTTTCAGTTTACCAATTTTTCCTTTTAGAGGGTACATCTTTAGAAATCATCAAATCAGACAATAGATCACAATTTAGTATTCTAGGTATTTTGTTGATATTTGTGTATGTTTTTAAATTGCACGTGGTTTCTGGCATAATACAGAGAAAAGATACCCTGTTGTTATTTTGCTGTTTTGAAATAAGAAGAGTGGTGGCTCTTATCTTCCAAATTTTTTTAAGAATCAGAGATTATTTCCGATTTAAGTTTAAAAGCTCATTACTGCAAAACTCAATCTGAACATATGCAAAACGGCATTCTTAACCTGGGGCCCTTAGTTTTTGAACCCCTAAAATTGCAGCCACCTTTATTTGTGTATGTATTTATTTCTTAAGAAAATAATCCCTAGCTTTCATAAATACACGAAGGATAGTAATTCTCTCCAAATTAAGAATGATGGTATAGAAAGTCCACAGCAATTTAAGAGTTTATAGTGTGTTTCATTCATGGCTCAAGGGTTCATTCACATTCATTTCTTCCTTCTTTGCTTTTCCAATCACTTAACAAATATTGATTGAATGACTGCTACGAAATTAGAGCAGTGAGAATTCATCAGTGAATAAAAACATATAAAGGCCCTGCTATTCTCATTGGACATTTATTCTAGAGAGGGAGATGGACAAAAGCGATTAATAAAATGTAACATAAAATCAAATAGCAACAAGTGTTATGGAAGAAAATAAAACAGAGTTGAGGGTAAAGCATAATAGATTGGGCGGGGTGTGGTCTTAGGCCTCAGATAGGGCTCAGGGACATCCCTCTGGTGAGGTGACCTCACAGCAGAGGCCTAAATGGCAGGAGAAAACTATCCATGTATCTAAGTGAAGAGCATTCCAGGCACTCTTTTGGGATAGATTTCATCTTGCATTTTTTACACTGACTCTTCCTTGCATATAGCTCTGCTTACTTTTGTTGCTACTCTTTTTGGTTGTTTTTCTTTCATACCCAATGGATGTGAATTTCTGCTCTCAATTTCCTTTCCTGTAAAACGAGGGTGTTTGGAGAGCTGATTCCTTCAAATGTGAACATGCTGTGGTGTCTATTGTTGTTTTATCATTTTTATAAACGTTACATTTCAAAGTCCTCCCAAACTCAGTAGTAATCTGGCCTAGGCCATAAATTCCATAACTATTCGCCACCAAAGGTTCACGAAAAAGTAAAATATACGTCCTTGCTTCTGAAGGGCTTGAAATCTGATGGCGATTTCCCGGGAAGTTAAACTGCGCCCATGGCTGCATCCAACTGTGAGTGAATTACTCTTGTTCCGTGGGGTGATTTTATCGGCACCTAAGTCTGACTGGAGGTTTAGGGTTCCCCAAGTTGCACACTGACAAAGGCTTAGTCTCATCAAGCTACAGGATATCAAGGATCAATATTGTTCCTTTGAGACTCATGCTGGGGGAAACGCTGTGTGAGGTTGGATTCGAGTAAAATAATGGGCAGAGGATCACATTTCGGTAAAAGTACTGTTTTTTCCTGTTGAACCAATTTCTGTAGCTTATAACAATAACACTCTACAAAAGAAACTAGTAACAAACTGATTGCAGAAAAGAAAAAAAGGGAAAGGAAAAGAAAGGCCTCAAGAAATTGGGAGGCTTGATGAATGATTCCATATATACAGAACCACTGGGAATTTTAGTCTCTACTTTTTTTCTGTCAAACTGAGACTAGCCACAGGCAGGAATGAAGTCAGGGAAGGGTAATGCAGCTGTCGCTCACACTTGGGTGTAGGACGGGCTGTGCCTTTAGCATAGAGCAGGTTCCTGAACTCCAGTGTACATCAGGATTCCCCAGGGGCTTGTTGAAGCACAGGTAACTGGGCCCCAGGTATAGTCTCTACGCCTAAGATTTTTTTTTTTTTTTATTTCCTAGGTGATGCTGATGCTGCTAGGCCAAGTTCTGAGAATTGTTGTTTTAGAGAATTCCTAGATAATTCCCGATCGAAGAGCTACCCCTGGGCCACCCAGTGTGTCATGCAGATGGGATGTTGAAAGGAATCCTCACAGAAGATCATGAAGCAGGGTGGCCGAGACAGTGACTCCAGTAAGTGAAATAGGAAGGCTCAGCTTCCTGGTATGCAGCTGCTGAGATGCCAGATGCTTTTCAAACATTGTGTAGCACTTAGGTTGGTGCCCCGGGGAAAAGCCACATCAAGGCCAGCCAAGGGCAGGCTGATCACATCTGGACCCAAAGTGTAAAGCACCAAGAGCCATTCACCGGATTCTCTAATCACATGTGAATGAGGTCAGCTAATTTGTCAGCTAAGCAATCTTTCAATAAGCAAAATATTAAAATACCTAAGCATTTGCCATTCGATACGCCAGGTGGTAGTTATTCCAGCAATAAAGAGACTAAATTGAAATGTGTCAGATCAAGATGATACATTCAGCAAGTGTGAGTTAAAAGAGTTTATTTGCTTTCACTCGTGAATTCCAAACTAAAAACCATTTCTGTTCCTGAAGAATCTAAATATGATTGATAAGCTATGACAAAATAAAAGTAATGCCATATATCTTCCTCTTGGTAATAAATATAAAGTAGTATATGACAGAAATTAGAAACTACCTTATTTATAAACCATTCAATGTTCATACTAAAAAAAATTATCACTTTATATTTCAGGAAAAATCTGCTTAAAATTCATAGCAAATTTGGAGGAAACTGGAAAATTCTATATGATTAGAATAGCAATAAAAACAGTTTGGTCAAGCAAGGGCTATCTATGTGTTAGTTAATTTTATGTGTCAACAGCCTATTTATGGTGCCAGTTGTTTGATCAAACACTAGTCCAGAAGGCATTTTTTTTTTAATGTGATCAATTTAAATCAGTTGACTTTCAGTAAAGCTTACTACTACTCTTCATAATGTCAGTGGGCCTCATCCACTCACTTGAAGGCCTTAAGAACAAAGACTAAATTTTCCCAAAGAAGGAATTTTACCTCTGATCACACCATAGAAACCTTGCCTAATTTTTCTCCCTGCTGTTCTACAGAATTTGAACTTAAGACTACAATATCAACCTTTTCAAAACTGAATATCTAGACTTCCAGTCTGCCTTATAAATTTCAGACTTGCCAGCTCCCACAACCACAAGAGCCAATTCTTTAAAATAAATCTCTCTGTCTCCGTTTGCTTTTCTGTCTTGTGTTTCTTTTTCTCTCTGTCTTTTGCTTCTCTTCTCCTTTTTTCTCTCTCTCTCTTCTCTCCCCCCCCATATATTTATATGACAAGAGAAAAATGCTGAAATGTCCTAAATTAGATTACAGCAGGCCAGAGTGTAGAAAGTAGAGACTAGGAGCTAATCAGTTAACACATCTTATTGTTTTTGACATCTGCCACAAATCAAGGCCAGCAAACAGTTCTTGTAAAATGATGGTAGAAATGGTTACTGATAAAATAATGCATGAGGTTGGCCATATTCTTCTATAGCTATAATGATGAAGAAGATAATCATAATAATAAAAGCCAGTTACCTGGCAGGAAAACAAGTGTGGGCAAAGTCATTTGGGTAGATTTTTTTCCTTCTGGCTCAGTAAAGAGGGAAGGAAAATAACCATAGAAGTATGTTTGTATTGTAATTAGTCATAGTTTGCATGTGGTGTGAGAGGGGGAAAAAATCTAATTGTGTACACATATTTAACCTAGTAAGTTTAGTCAACTTCACATTATTTAACTATTCCACCAAATTGGATAATGAGAAATGATAGTTTTCTAGTAGACTGAGAAGGCAAATAGTATATAAATCCTAGAACAGTGAAGTAGGACAGGGATTTAGAGCGCTCCCCCACGTGAGGAGAGTAATCCTCAGAGGAGACACACGCTTGTCCATGTGTGGTAGAAGAGCTGCCAGAAGTTGTGCTAGAACCTGAGAGGAGAGGAAACCTTGGGGATGGAACTCGTAAACTGGTTTTTTCCTCCCCAACAACATCCACCTGTTGTGTATTGTGCCTCACATGCCCGGAGTAGCTGTAGTAACAAACAAATTGAGAATTATAAAGACAGCCAATTTCTAGAGTGAAAACAAAAAGTCATTAAGGCAGGGAAAGAAAGGACATGAAAGTCCTTGAAGAGCAGCTAAAGGCTTCCTTGGCAGTGAGAGAGCGAAGGAGCCTGGAGACAGTTCAGAGGTGGGGGGCGAGGGTGGCATGAAGGGTTCCTTGGAAGAGATAATCTACTTATGAGGTCAATTGAGAGCTGGTTAGAGTAAGTTTTCATTCACTCTTTTGAACAAAACAGTAAGCAAAATAAAAAGGAAAAGTTTCAATTTTACCTTAGAAAAGCAGGACTTGTAACCTTTGGTGGTATTATTTAAAGCATTATTCATATAAATGTTTACTATGCAAATTAGTTATTTGGAGGTTTTGCACTGTGCATCTGCCATATGATACTGCATAAGCTAGATACCTTTTACTACATTAGGAAATGATTTTGCAAGAATCTTACACATGGGAAAAGCTCTTCTGAAAATATTTCTTGAATGGCATTTTGGGATTACATAGTATTATCCTTGGAGAATAATACGACACCTGTCTCTAAAACTTGGCTAAACTTTGAGTGTACATATATTTTTTTATGCAAAGAGATTCACAACAGTATTAGAAGAGGCTCTTTTAATTCAGCTAGAATTTTAAACCATATTTCAAGTCTACTGGTTTTGAGGGAAGAAAAATTTGTTCCCAATCGTAGTTTAAGATTTTCAATTAGCAGCAGGAATGAAATGTGGGCTCATTTGAATCTGTAAGCAAGTTGTGGTCCAAACGTTCACTTTCACGTCTGTTGTATGGACTCTGAAATCATTTTCTTATAGACAAAACAACCGACATGGTGGCTGAATTGCCACGTCTACTCACAAAATCCCTTTAAACCATCAGGTACCTAAAGTTAAACTGTTTTTCTTGTTCTTTAACATGAGCCTCATGTACAAGAACTTGATGGCGAAGTGCACATAGTTCTTCTAATGTAACGGGATCATTGACCTTGCCATTGTGCAGACTGGGGGTGTGTCCAGGAAGGAGGTGATGGAGGGGGTGTGGTCATATAAACCCTCACTTCACACTCTCCTATTTTTTTGTGGCCCCTGTAATTGGTTCTCTTTCTTCTCTTTTTTTGTGCAGTAGATATTTCTGACTTCTTCTTGAGCTCAAAACAAAAGGAAATATACCTAAAACCAGAAAGATTATTCCCACCCTGCCGAATGTTTTAGAAAATGAAGCGAAAATAATAACGTGATCAATAAATCATTCTCACTCGTCCATTCTTTTCTCTTGCTTTATGAAAACAAAATCACATTTTATTAATAATGATGATGAAAAGAAGTGATCTACATTTCTGAGGAGAATCAGAAGCAGAGAGCCCCAGGCATGACATCACTAGAGCTTAAGGATGTGTAGGTACTTTGGGACCAAGAGCAGCAGGGCTGGACAAAGTTGGGATAGCCATGTTGGGGTTGGAACACAGGAAGGTGGGTCTGGAAGTTTAATCTCTTATGCAACATACAGCCCATTCTATACTGCATGTAGTGTACAGACTTAACGCTTGGTTAAATCAACTTGAGGGTTACAGGTTAGTCCTAGGTAGCAGAAGAAGAAGATGGAAGGGAAGAAAGAAGTGTCTGGAGTATTTCTGTGGCCAATTCCAAAAGGTCTGGGCTGTAAACCAACCAGAAAAAATGATGAATAACCAATAGTCCTCCTTTGGACACAGAAGCCTGAGAAGCTCATTTCAGCATATAAGTATGTATGGATAAAGTGCTTTCTATAGGAATATAGAGTAGGACTCCTAATCTTCTAGGAGAAGGAAGTAAAAAAAAAAAAAAAAAGCTTCCTGGAGCAGATCTCACTTGCAGAAATATTGTGTAACTGTAGGGGGCAGAAAAAGGTACATGGTAAGGTAAAGAGGTAGAAGAAAGCATGGCTTCTGTGAGGATGGTATGTGTGTGCTTGATGGTTGTTGGAACTTACGGTACATTATGAGGCAGTGCATGCAAAACCATGCTAGAGAGATAAGATTGCTCAGGGCTGTGAGACACATGAAGGAAGTTGGATATTATTCTCCAGAGCATAAAGAGCTGCTAACGTTTAAGCAGAAATAACAGTGAGAGCTCAGCATTTTGGATGGATTAACTGGTAGTGTATTGGAAATAGATTTTACCAGTAGAAGGCTGTTGCAAGAGTCCATAAGAAAGATGACAAAGAGTTTTGAGGACTGTTGTTAGCATGTTGACAGCAGGAATAGGGGTCATGGTTTCTGATAAAAAAAAAAATTAGGTACTTCTGGTTAATATGACTGAATAATCACATTCATTAATCTTAGATCTCTCCTCCAAACACATTGTTAAAGTGAAGAAAAAAAAAAGAAAGAAAAAATGGAAAGGAAAGTGACAGAAGAACACAGATAAAGCAGCCCATATCAATAACATTTTACTCTGGAAAATAGATAGACTGTTGGTAGCTACTTATTGGCTATGGAAAGCTGTATTATCTGCCTGCTGGGGGTAGGGGAGTCAGTAAAAATGAAAAATATGTTTTTGAGTTTCAGAAAACCAGAATGCGCTCAGGATTTGGAGGCATCAGTTCCTGGGGAGGGGCAAATGAGGATGAAAAAACGAGAAATGACTATATGTAACAGTTAAATTCTTAGATCTCTCCTATTCCCATTCCAACATAGATGCTACAATCAACTTTTAGTAACTTATCTTTATATGTAAACATAGAGCCAAAGAGATATTTAGAGAAGGCTGCTAACATAAAAGGCAGAACAATAAAAAATACACACAAAAAATAAAATTTGGAGAAAACAGACAATGCAAGGAAGAAAAGAAACTGCAAAGAAAACAACAATTAGAATTAATGGAGAAGTGATAAAAAATATAATAAGAACCAGATGCTCTAGAAAAGGACTGTGTAGAAAACATGAAAGGTCTCATGTATTTTTTTAAACAGAAATTTAGAAATTCAGTAAAGTGTTGAGAAATAAATTAGAAAAAATAAATCCCAGAAAGAAGATGAAAATGACTGAGACAGAAAGTGGAAGACAGAGATTAAAAAAAAATAGAGGATAAGCCCGAGGTCTAATATGTAAATAATAGGGGATAAGGAAAGAGAGAACATGAAAACCAAGAGGAAGAAATTATTTTACAAGTACAAGAATGAGTTTTTAGATTTAAAGGGACAAAAAAGTGCCTAGAAAAAAAATTAAGAGGACAAAAAGGAACAGAATAACATTAAGGCACATCATTGTAAATCCTCATTACATTAGAGATAAATAGAAGAATCTAAATTTTTATAGCAAAGATGAAAACAGTTACATATAGGATTGGGAATCAGAGTGACACTGAACTTAAGAGAAAATTGCAAACTAGAAGGTAATCAATTAAAATTTAGAAATTTTAGGAGAAAATTATTTCAGCCTTGATTCTATACTGAAATATACTATCAATAAAGTATCAGGACAGATTAAAAACATTTTGGAACATGGAAATTAATTTTTAAAAAATGGCATTTCATGAACTATTTCTTAGGAAGCTATTGGAGAATCTGCTCCATCATAACAAGGAGGTAAACTAAAAAGGGGAATATAAATGAATTCTAGGAAACAGGGGATCCAACCCAGGATAAGCCAAAGAGAATACCCTTGACAATGGTAACAGGTTGAAGCTAAGAAAAGAAATAGATAACAGATAATTTACAGAGAAGCTGAAAAAATAGAATGTTCCATGAGAAATATCCTCAAGAAGAAAAAAAAAAACCAAAATAAACCTTTTAGACTACTAGACCAATAATATCAACATATAAGAAGTTTTACAGCTCTAGCAGAGCTTGGAAATAAATATGTGAAAGAATATAAAAAATAAGCCTTGTAGCCATGAAAGGAGATAACTAAGGGAAAATAATGTTTCAAATACGGGAATATAATATTATAATATTATGGTGTGTGTCTATGTGGTACAGGACAGCTAAATTCTTATCTTTTATACTAAATAACAAAAGGGAAAAGATCAAAAAATATCAGTTAAATGTGTTATTTGGAAATATAGAAGCAAATATTAATAGAATCAGCAAAACAAAAACAAAAACAAAAGAAAACCCCTGAAAACAATTGCTTTGGGGAGCAGAAATCAGGAGAGGAGAGGATGAAGTAGGGGTTTGTTAATTTATGTTATCCACGGATACAAATAAAAAGTAAATATTACAAAAGGAAACAGGCAAAATCATTGGATTTGATGTAGACTGAAGGTGAGGTCACTAAGGTAGAAGAAACCTGAACTCCTAGTTTTCTAGATGACGATTAGATTAGGTACTGTAAAGCTGATAATCGGAAAGCAGGATCTGGTGGTAAGAGTATTGGTAGGAACAAGATAGGTTGCACTTCAGATATCCCGTGTTTGAAGGTAGATGTGGCCTCAGGATGATTGGATCTAACTGTATCAGGACTCTATCTCTCTTCTTTACTTTTCTTTTATTTGCTAACTTTAATCTCTGAGACCAGCTTCTCTTTGAAATTGGAACATGGCTGCAAGCATATTAGATATTACATTTTAGTTTGTGATCAGAAACTAAACTAAGCAGTCTTATTTGATGAGTCTGAAAAATTCTGGAGATATGGTGATCCAAGCCAGAAGCTAGAACTGTTACTAGGACAAAGTAATTAGAAGATGAAAGTATTATATACCACATCTATAATTTTTCTTACAATTGTATTCCCTTCTTTCAAGGTCCACCTCCAGATGTACCTTAATGACACATGTCATAGCTGCCTTGACTGGAACTCACTGAGCCTTCCTCCTAGTACTCATTGCTTTATTACTTGTATGTCCTTTAACATTTATTGCACTTAGTTGAACTTTTTTTCATGTGTATATATTCTCCTCTCCAAATTTTAAGCTTTTTATGTGAAAGTTTAAGTATAACTATAAAGAAATGCATCAGAAGTTTATATCTAAATGAGATTTTTTCATGTTAGAACAGTAAACTTGGAAGCTTGCAGATTCTAATGACATCATTGCAGTCATGGGCCCATTAACAATGGGGGTACATTCTGAGAAATGCATCATTAGGTGATGTCATCCTGTGGGAACATCACAGAGCACACTTACACAAATCTGGATGCTATTGCCTATACATGCATAAACTATATGGTATAGCCTATTGCTCTTAGGCTACGAGCCTCCACAGCATGTTACTATACAAAACACCATGAGACTAAATCAAGCACAAGAGAAAATGATACAATCAAGAGATGCATGAGATGCATGAGATGCATGAGATGTCTGAGCCTGCTACCAGCTTAATATGGCATACTGTTTTACAGCAAACTTGTTTTTATAAGTAGAAAGTATAAACTATAAAATAATGATAAAAAGTATATAGTATAGTAAATACATAAACCAGTAACGTAGTCTTTAGTATCATTATTTAGTACCATGTACTATACATAATTGTACGTGTTATACTTTTATATGGCTGTCAGTGCAGTAGGTTTGCTTACATCAACGTCACCAAAAACATGTTAATTATGTGTTGTACTATGCAGTTACCATGTCTATGACATCACTAGGTGAAGTGAATTTTTCAACTCCATTATAATTTTATGGAACTACCTTCATATAAGTGGTCAGTCATTGACCGAACTGTTATTATGTGGCACACGATTGCACTCATAGCTTACTAAGAAGACCTTCTTTATGTGGTCACTGCTTTCAAACTTACTACTCATTCTTTTGATATTGTCTTGAAATATTTGTCCTTTTCAAGATAATTTTATTTTTAAACACTAGATAAATTATTTTAATCTAGCAATAGGTTTCCTGAAGTAGATGCACATTGGATTTTGATTTAGATTTTTGAAAGGGATAAATTCAGAGACACTTTTCATAAATAAGGCAGGTGACTATAATGTAATGTTGTTATCTTCAGTGATTTGTAAATTGACTCTGAAAGTTTTTCTAAAGGAGTCCCAAATATTTTTAAACAATGAGGCTATTTATTTAGTAAACACTTATCTAGTATTTATTATATACCAAGTATGGTTTAAGTGCTTCTTATATGTTAATTCACTTATCCCTACAATTAACTTATGAGGAAGGTATTACGATTATCTCCATTTTACAGATGAAGAAACTGAGGCAAAAAGAATTTAAGAAGCTTTTGTCACAAAATACATGTACTTCACCTTTGCAGATATGCTGTAATGTCCTTGTAATGTTAATTTTTCCAATATAATCAATCACGAATAAAGGGGTTACATACTTGTGCCTTCAAGCCAAATTCATGCTCCCCAGTTTTTATACAGCCTGTACGCTACATTTCTTGATGTTTGAAAAACAATAAAAAAGGAAGAATATATTGTGGCACATGAATATTATACGAAATTGAAATTTTAGTGTCCACGAATAAGGTTTTTCGGAACACATCCCTGTACATCGGTTTATATATTGTCCATGCTGCTTTTGCAATACAAGAGCGGAACTAAGTAGTTGCAACAGAGACTGAATAGCCCACAAAGCCTAACATATTTACCATCTGATCCTTTATAAAAAAGTTTGCTGACCCCTGACTTAAAAGAATAATAATTATCTGGATGTCTATGCTCTGACACATTTCTCAAAAGAAATTCCAAAAGAAATCAGTTTCAGGAGTTTATACTGTAGTGATTGGATTTGACATTGCTTATGTTAAATTAAATCATTTCTCATGCATATAATATCATATATGCATTCATTTAATAAATGTTTAATTCACATATGACAGATATTACTTATAGAAAAATGAAAAAATCACAAAACTATAGAGTAAAATAAAACTGTAGTATCATTACTGTCAGTTCTAATGCTCTTAAACATTTGTATAGTGCTTTGTACACTGTTAAGAGATCAATAAACTTTTATTAGTAATTAATTTTGTTGTATTTTACGTATAGAATGTTTCTTATGCGCTGAATGGCTCCATATGCTTATAAAGAGATAAAAGAAAAACCACGGAGAGACAACTTTATGATGAAAAACAAAAATAAAATAAAACACTAAATGCAACTGGAAAGAGGCAATAGGCATTGTGGCTGAAGGCAGGTCTTGGAGCCAGACTGTCTACCTCCAAATTCTGTTACACTACTTACTTTCAACCCAATTCACACACAGAAGCACTCAATTGAATGAGTCTCCCCTCTCCTGGCTTCAGTTTCCTCATCTGTAAACTTATGTGTTTGAGAGGAAAGGACCTTTAAAATATCAAAGGATTTTATAAACATATAAGTTCAGAATAAGGAACAGATATGAGGCTTTTTTATTTTTAACATTTCTATTAAAAAACATTGTTTGGTGTGGTACAAGATACCAAGCAGATAAGAATGAGGTTAAATAAATATATATATACCATTGGCTAAACGTTAACCATTGCTTTGTAATATTAGATGAATTCTTTTATCCTTTTAAAAAACAGAAGGTTCATTCATGTGTGAATAAACATATCTGTCCTTTTGTTTCTCAAAGTTAAGTGACATATATAATAGTAGAGATAATTCTGATACCTAAAGACATTGTCCAGAACTATAGTTAAAGCTGAGTAATTTTTATTAAGTAAAAATGTCTGGAAATTCCCTTTTTATTATTCAATTCACAACATGATTCGCTTAGAGATATGCAGAGATGTAGAGCTCATTTTGGATGAATATTTTGCATCTAGAGTTTTAACTTTTATTATGTCAATTGGATATAACATAAAAATAATTTAAGAAGCTATCAATAAGATACTGCATGAGAAAATATTCATGTCATTTAAAATAAAGTTACATCTTGTTAAAAACGAATTTATTTTGAAACTTTAGCTTCTTGGGGTAGTTGGGTTAAGGTAATTGGTTAAAAACACTTTCAATTAAAGGGCAAATTTCTGTTATCTGTGTTGGCTGCTGAATAGTGAGTGAGTGAGTATGTGTGTGTGCATGCACACACATGCACTTCTGTGACACACATGAGCCATGAACATAGGCTCATATTCACATACACATACCTAGAAAGTCATCATATGGAAAAGGAAGTTAAGGGAGATTTTTTGTCCAGTAAAGTTCCAAAGCAAAATGACTTTTATGGTGTAAAAAATCAGTCATTATTCCAGTCATTATTAGCTCCTTAATATTAATAGGATACATTGTCTTTTGGAAAAGTGTGATAACTATGATTAAGAAAAATATTAATTAAATTTGTGGCCAGAATATTTACACAACTGATCACACACCTACCAATAACATGAGTATTCTAAATCACCCAAATAATTAACTTATTCTGTAGAGAGGATAAACAAAAGCTGAAATGTGCAGAAATCTACTTAAAAATTATCTCAGGAAAGCAACAACAAAGCCCCACAATAAATCCATTTTACTAGAAAATTAAGCCCTCTTTTGTTTTTTTAAGCTATACAAATTTCATGTTCCAGATGATATTGCTCTGCCTTCTTAGTTGTCCTTTTTAATGCAGATAACTTTGCACAGAATGCAGGCTAAAGGTGGCTCCACTCTTTGAGGCTGTGACCCAGACAGGTTACAGAAGTTAAGCCAAACCAAGAACTCCCAGAGAAAGGAAGCACAGATGGACATTCTGGTCAGGGGTTTCAGGCCATCTAAAGAATTTTTTTCTCAATAACACATGTAGCATTTTTTTCTGGGTCAGAAAATATGTTTGAACTCACATATAATACCCGTAAAAGCTTTTTACCACCTTTTACTGCTTGTTTACTTAAAACAACAGTAGATTACTTTTCTAAAGCCCATCCAACTCGAAAGATCTATACTGGGTAAGTCAGTGGCACAGTTTTCAATTTACTCAGCGATGGTCGAGAGTGAAATAGGCTAATGGATTTGTCCACGGACACATGCTTCTCCACATTTCAGCCCTTTGGGATTCTGCCATCCAGTTGCACTGAGCTTTTCGTTTTAGTAATTGGCTGTGCTCTTTCGCTCCAGACCTTGAAATGATGTTTCCTTTGCCTGAAAAACTCATTCCATATTTCTTTGCTTGGCTGTTTCCTATACATGAACATCTCTTCATATAGCATGGTTACTGGTACCTTTGATATGCCAACTCCTTCTAGGCCTAGGAAGCCATTCCTGGTCCTTCTAACCAGTTCAATGTTCTTGCTTCATGCTTCCACAGCAACTTGTACTTCTCGATAGCCCTGAACCCACCATTGTCTGTCAGTGCTAGTTGCATTGTCTTATCAGCTTGGCTGTGAGCAGGAAATGTGTTTATCATCCTCCTTGCCTTTGTCTATTCCCAGGGCTCAACACTGGCTTCAAGTAGCTGCTGAAAAGATTCATGTGAGTGAATGCTAAAATAATCACCGAAGTTTTTAGGATGGGTATGTATATATATAAAACTCCCTTAGAATTAAAAAAAAAAAAATTTGAGATGAACTTGTTTGGTTGAAATTTATGTGCTTCACGAATCCAATTCATTTTTTTTTTGAATGACACTCACACTTAGCTCACTGATGAAGTTTAAATGTACAGAAGTTTTAAATCAATGAATTATTATTTCAACTAAAATATGATAAAGTTTAGATGTATAGAAAATGAAAAGTTTAAATCAGTGAATGTTATAATTTCAAATAAAATAAGACATCATTGATATATATATATGTATATGTATATATAGTCATTATGTTGTATACCTGAAACTAATATAATGTTTATGTCCATTATATAGTAAACAAAAGAAAAAACATTACTGGGAGAGTTGTATTCACAATCATCACACTCCTTGCTACACAATCAGTTGAAAATATATTTTCCAGAACTCATAATTACCATAAAGAACTAATAATTCAAATGTTCTAAATATTACAATCACATTTTTAAAATAGATTTTGATTTCTGAACCAAAAATCCTTAAAAAATTTACTCCACAACAAATAATCATTTATTTGTTATCTGTATTAGTCAGCTTGGGCTGCCAGTCTTGCTAAGACTGGGCAGCTTAAATAATGTAAATTTATTTATCACTGTTTTGGAAGCTGAAAGTTCAAGATCAAGGTCCAGCAGATTTGATTTCTGGCAAGGACTCTTCCTGGCTGGCAGATGGTCACATTCTTGCCGTATCCCCATATGCCCTTTCATTTGAGCACACGATGGGAGAATGAGAGCGAGCTGTGTGGTGTCTCATGTAGAGACAATAATCCTACGGGATTTGGCCTACCCTTATGACTTCATTTAAACTTAATTACTATCTCATTCTAAATGCAGTGACATTAGATGGTAGTAGGACTTCAATATAAAATTTTGAGGCGACCCAATTCCGCCTGTAGGTTATCACTTAAGTAATTCAACTTGAGCCCCAGTAAGATTCTTTTGGCATGTATAACACACAGTAGTTTTTTTTTTTTTTTAGTTAAAAAGAAACCCCTCCCCTTTTTTTTCCTTCCCATTAAGCACTGTTATAATAATGCAAGGGAGGTTATTCTTCTAGAATTTAGAATAATAGTCACTGACCCAGCACTGTGTTTATAAGAATTGATATCATTTGGCCAGATTTCATACATGGCATTTTCTCTTGAACTTTTAATGTCATGTTATTTAGACTTTTAGGCCTGGTCAGGAACTCAGAAATCATCCAGTTCATCTCCCTTATTTAAAGATGAAGAAATTTAGTTCCAAAGAGCTAGAGTTGCCCAAATTCCTTAGTAGGTTATACTTTGCCTTTCACATTTTGCCTCAGTTTGCATGTTATCTAAAATTTCCTTCCTTCTCTTGCGCTTTTTATTTTCACCATACCAGATTACTTGGCAATTACCTTTCAAAGTCCTGATTGAACCCTCTCCAGATGTTTTTGCTTGCTCTCCCCAAACAGGATTATTCATTTCTGGCTGTCACTTTAGAATTTTTCCAAATGCTTGAATATCATTTCTTGAATTATACCATAGTAAATTATGTTAATTTACATTCTTTATTAAATTATGAGCTTCCTAAAGTCAGCGACGGGGCTACATTTATAGTCCCCAAGCCTACTATATAATAAAGGACCTTAATAAATGATTTAAAAACTTCATTTCTAGAGGTCCTGTGGCTAATAAATGGCACAGAAATAACAGAACTCTGGGTCTCTTGACTTCCTGATCAGTGCTCTTTTCACTTCTAGACCGCTCTTCACTCTTAAGATGCTAGTTTTAGAGTTCTAGAAAGTCTCCTGGGGCAAAGCACTTCATAATCATGTCAGAGAGACCTCAGAAAAGTCCTTCCCTGATTCAGAGATTACATCTAATTCACTGTCAAAAATACCATGCTGGAGAAAACTGTTACACTTCTTACTGGGCAAATTTACCCCCACGATGCAGCACCAAAAGTCAAGTTTGACTTTTACTGTTATGACTCTGACTTGTCAAAGGATAATGTGAGGCCTGAGAATAGTCACGTTGTGAGTATTCTTTATAGAAAAATCACTGATGCCCCAAACAGATTAAAGGTCAATGAAGTTAAGCCTGGGGCAATAGTTCTGTGAACTCTGGCACATTCTTACTGGGTTTCTGCTGTTTTATTGCTTTTGGCCCTTCCCTTATGTTTTAGTGAAGATTGTGAAATTCTGAGCAAAGTTACAAGACAGGTTGAGTCTCCTTTTGTGAATCAAATCCCAATTCTTTTTATCTTCATCTTTCTCGAGAATTACAATAGTGGATATATTTTTGCTACACATGTTTTGAACTCTTACGAAAATTTAGATAAACAAAACTACTGATTTTTATTCAATGCTATATGAATATCCTGAATTAATGATTTTTATTCAATGCTATATGAATATCCTGAATTAATGACATATTAGAAATTTTGCAACTCACTGGAGATGTAAAAATGCTTGGAAGAAATAGAAGAGGACCACTTGATAATAAAAAGTATATAAATTCTACTTAGGGTAATAATTTTGGTATTGATATTTACATAAACATTGATAACAAATATTTACATTAGTAATATAAATATTAAATGAATATCAAAATAAAATTTATAAATAATAAAATAATAATAATAAAATAATGAGGAACTTCATTAAAACTCTAATCAAACTTTAATTTCAAAGTATCAGTTTTGTTTCCTCCAGATTAGGGAAACTTCAAAGAATATGTGCTGTCTGGCTATACGAATGGGAATGGCCTTTGATTTGCATTTAGTCCAAAAGTGCACTATTTCTCTGGTAAGTTATTATTATTATTATTATTATTATTATTATTTACATGCTTGCCTAGATGCACAGACTCTTATTAATTTGCCTTTTGTATTTTTTTTTCTGCTCTAGGATAGGTGAAAGAAATGTAACAAGAGGTTTTTATTTTCTTTTAAAAAATAAACATTAAACATTTATTTTATTTTATTCCTTATAGTTTCTTTTCCCCAAATAACCCAGTCATAAAACACAGGGTTACAATATCCTTGAAAGGGCAATGTAAAATTCCTGCTAAGGAAGGAACCAAATTAAAATGCTATCAGAGGATAATGAAAAAAAAAAAAAGGAGTGGTGAGTAGAAAAGATTTCACTTTTATCTGAACATAAGCACCCAAGATAACCATTTCTTCTCAAACTTCTTTCTTTTCTCTTTTTATGTATACCCACAGAGCAAGTTATTCAAATTAAGACTATGTTATCTTGCAAGTTTGTGGACGATATCCATCCATTTGCAAACTATCTGTAAGGTAATGCCTCGTTCATCGTGCAAGAGTAAAACAGTTACAAATAATCTTTTTACACAGTATTGTTCTCTGTCCTCACTGCTGTCTCACAAATCCTGCCCTATAAGCTGATCCGGAATTCCTGGCATTGAAATGGCTTATTTTGTATCCTCGACCCATCAATTTGGCTTTATTGGGTAAAGTTACGCTCAGGTAATGCTATACAAATCTGGGCGAATGAGTTTTGCTTTAAAGACCTGAGCCTGCGATTATAAATGAAAAGGCCCCAGTTTTGCTGGGGTGTGCACCTGCAGCTCTGCTTGAGGTCAGCGTGGGAATCTTGACTATCGGAGGAGGTAAAGTTTATTTTCAGCAGGTTCAGCAAAACACAACGCAGTCTAAATGAAGCACCAGAGAGGAAATCTCGGCAAATTCAGCAATGTTGAAATTTGTCTGGAACAGCAAGCTTAAAACTAATTTTGTGACAACTGATCAGTGCCTTCAATCACTTAATGAGTTTTACAAAATTCTTTAAGGAATTCTCAAAATATACTTAACTGTTTATTACCAAAAAATGATATGAAATAAAAATACAAACCATACCATAATTTCAAGAGAGAAGATGGGCAATGTCATAAAGTTCAGCAATGAGACACTATTATACCTTTTAGCAGGGTAGAAGTTGAAGTCCTAAAGCATTACCGTATGTATCAAAATGTATATGAACTTACATTAATGCTATTCAGGTTGTTATGGAATGAATAAATAGAGATACCCAGGAGATTACAGATGTATTTTTTTCATTGGGCAGAGTTTGACAAGAAAAGGAGTATCGATAATTGAAAGACTTATAAAGAGCTGCTGCATCAACATTTTAAAAGAATCTATGTATGCCAGATTCTCCATTCTGGTATTTAGAAAGCATTCTGGCAGAACTGGGCAGAATTCTTTCTTTGCCTTTCCCCACAGGAGACAGATTAGCTAGGTTCAAACAGGCTGTGTTGCCTTGAGCAATTTATTTAATGTCTCTGAATCGTAGTTTTCTCTTCTGTAAGATGAAGACAGCAATACTCACCTTGTGGGATTATTTTGAGAATTAAATGGACATAAAACACTCAGCACATAGCCCTGCTCAGAGTGAATACTCAACGCATCTTAGTTTCCCTAAGACAGTGGGGTACAACCCTATCTGTATATCAGAATCACCTGAGAAACTTTAAAATATGCCAGGGCCTCCCTACAAACCAATTAATGTCAAAACATGTGGTTAGGGACCATGCTTATAAAGGCTCCCTAGGGGATTCTAATTGCAGTCGGGTTGCAAACCACTGATCTAAGCTATTCAATTAGTCCACCTGTGGGTCTTAACCTTGGATATGCATTGAAATCACTTAGGAACTTACAAATATCCATGCCTGGGTTTCCGTTTCTGATTTAATAGGTACGTGGTTCAGCTTGGGAACTGAGAGTATTTAAAGTTCGCCAGTTAATTATTATTATTTTTTAAATCTCACTTTATTGAGGTATGATTGACATACACAAATCTGTATATACTTAATGTATAAAATTTGATGAATTTGAAGATAAGTATATACCCATGAATATTCTTAATGTATAAAATTTGTATATACTTAGCGTATAAAATTTGATGAATTTGAAGATAAGTATATACCCATTAATATACTTAATGTATAAAATTTGATGAATTTGAAGATAAGTATATACTTAATGTATAAAATTTGATGAATTTGAAGATAAGTATATACCCATGAATATACTTAATGTATAAAATTTGTATATACTTAATGTATAAAATTTGATAAATTTGAAGATAAGTATATACCCATGAATATTCTTAATGTATAAAATTTGTATATACTTAACGTATAAAATTTGATGAATTTGAAGATAAGTATATACCCATGAATATACTTAATGTATAAAATTTGTATATACTTAATGTATAAAATTTGATGAATTTGACGATAAGTATATACTTAATGCATAAAATTTGATGAATTTGAAGGTAAGTATATACCCATGAAACCATCACTACAATCAAGGCCATAAACAATCTATCACCTCTAAAAGTTTTCTCCCACCTCCTTTATCTATCTATCATTTATTTATTTTTCTCCAGTTAATTCTAATGTGCCCCAGGTTGAGGACCTGGAGAATCAGGAGAATAACACCTATTCTGTGAGATCTATGTGATTTATTGTCTTTTATAAATACTGTAATTTTTCTGATTGTGCAAGTAATTTATGCCTAAAAATTATTAAATGCAGAAAACCATGAAATAATAATGATAAAAAAATCCATAATCTCATGCCCAGATATAAACATTGTCCACAGCTTGGTTTGTTTCCTTCTTTGTATCCTGTTTTACATGGTTGGGCTCATGCTCCATACACAATATTATATTCCTTTTTAAAATTTTACATTATAATGCAAGTATGTTCAATGTCATTTAATACTGATTTCAGGAATTTTAAAGAAGTAGCCTTAGTATAAAAAGTCTTCATTACATATTATTTTGTGTATTTCAAAGAAAAGTCTAGACAAAACATCTAGGAACTTTTTGGCAGACTTCCTCTACCAAATCAAATGTCCCACGTGGAAGAGTAGAACTAAAAGGACTGACAATAGCTACTGCTTCTCAAGACCTCATCAATCACATTTATCAGTAATTGTCTATAAAGAAGTCATGGCATTAGGTAATGATCAGAATGCTAAGCCAAGCTAAGATAGATCTCCAGTAGTCAAGGCAGGAAGAAGAGAGAAGAATAGAGAATTTCCTAAAAGACATAAATCCAAACTCAGAGCCAAAGAGTCATGGGACACAATAGATGCCAGCCACTAAACTTCTGAAAAATCAGCAGAATTTTCCAGTTTCCTGCCCCAAAGGAGGAAAGTATTGAGCAGTGGCTCATGTCAAATTTGCTTAACGAGCAGGGGCAGATTAGCACGTACTTGGTCTAGGGAGTTATTCTAAGAGCTGAAGACAAAATCTGCAGGGGAGGTGAGCTCAATGACATGAAAGGATGTGAAAGCTGAGCAATAAAGATTGAATGACTTGCTGGAAATCAATCAGTAAAAATGATGAAAAATTCTGTGTTTTGTGGCATTGTAAAGTCTGGTTTGAAAAAAATTCTTAACATTCTCTGAAGCGGAGGCAACAAAATGTGACTTAGAACACTCATTTTGGTACAGTCAGCTTTCTGGTCACTCTGTAAAGTGGGGAACCAAGCACCTGATAATGCAATAATTTCAAGGGTAAGCCTGAACTTAGAGATAAATTGCAATGTAGGTTAACTTTTCCTGGATACTTTAGCTCACATCCCTTCCAATTCTGAATATGAATATCTGTTTTTCATAATTCATGATTAGTTACCTGCTATTCAGTATTGTTGCATAATTTTAAATGTATATTAATCTTGTTACTAAAGCAAAACTATAAACAAAGGGAGGTGCGGAAGAGGGAAATGGAACTTACGTTAAACATAGAATAAAACTCAAACTTATAGTCTGTAAGCCTTGTGTGATCTAGCCACTCGCCCTTAATCAGCCACACTGGCCCCTTCCAATTCTTCAAGCATTCCATGCTCTTTCCTGTCTCAGGACTTCTGCCTGGATATTTCCTATCTAGAATTCTCCTCTCCTGGCTCTTTTCATCCACATGGCTAGCTTCTTCTCATCATCTAAGAGTTCCAGCACTCTAGAGAGACCTTTCTAGACCATCCTATTAAAAGATTTACTGCCTCATATCTCTATTTTCTCAATTATCCCCTTCTGTTTATTTCCTTATCACAATGCATTCATCTGTTTATTGCATAATTATGCATATTTGCCTATTCTGTACATGGTATGGGCATGGAGTAGTTGGTCTACCATCATAGAGACTACACTTAATTGGGTATATAAAGATTAATCATACAATCACACAAATTATTTTAAAATCCTAATTCTGTTAAGCTCTACAAATGAAAGCCCGTGGAACAAACCTGTAAGTATGCACTTGGAATTTCTTTGTAGTTTGCTATTATCTCCCATTTGAAGATTTGCTTCCTGAGGGCAGAGTCTTTGCTTTCTGTCTGGTTCTGCCCAGAGCTACACGTTGTGGGGACTTCTTAGGAATGAATGCTAAGCCTTTACATTTACTCTTTCTGTTAAACCTCATGGTAACCATGAGAACTATGTTATTTATTCCTATTTTAGGAATGAACAGTTTTGAAGCTCAGAGAAGAAATTAGTACAAGGTCCTAAAGCTAGTGACAGAATCAGAGATTGAACTTAGTTCATATTCCAAGTTATTGCTTTTTCTATGACATAAAAGGCAGGGAGAGGCAAAGAACAAATTACAATACATTGCTTTTACTATGATGTAGAAACTAAGTTCATTTGTTAAATTATTTTCACGTGTTCACCTCATAAAATCAAAAGCAAAAAACGAAAACACCCCACTACCATGCAAAAGAATTCTACAACTTTGTTTTCCAAAAGCACTGCAGGATAAACGAAACCTAACCTTGCCAAACGTGCTCACATATTTCTGTGTTTGGTGATTGCAAAATTGGATTTCATTTGGATCTCTTTATATTTGGCAGCAAAATGATAACTTGAATGATCAAGAACAAAGCCGTATGCTGTGTGGCATTTGCTTTACTTGGCTGAAAGAAACCAGGTACAAAGGTACTCTTAACTCTTTCTGTCCTCAAAGAAGTCCTCTGAAATTTGAAAGGAATTTCTACAGTGGTTTCTTTGTTAGTTATGACTTGAGTGTTAGAGGGAAGAGGATGGGTATGTATATGAGTGTGTGTGTGTACACATGCTCAGGTGTGATTTGCTCAAATTTTGCTTTTATCTCCTCTCTTTCCAGATCTTGGTTAATACAGGGCTATATTCCAGTTTTAGAGAAAAGGAAGGAACTCAAGGGAAGACAAAGAACTATTAATAGTAGTGTCTGGTTTCTGGTCCAGACACTCTGACAGGCTGAACTCTACATGGAGCATCAGCTCATCAGCTTTTTCTTCAAGTTGTTCCCCAGTTTGTTCCCCACTTACAGTCAAGCGTTATTTCTTAATTTCCAGGACTCTGGGCAATGCCACTCATAGCTTTCCTTTAGTTTGGTGGCCTGAGTACTGGCACATAAATTTCTAAGCTTACATGAGTTCCCTTTTTGGAACAGACTTAGGTGATTTTTAAATTTATTACATACTGGAGACTTTTTCCAATAAGGATCAATCAAAACTAAACACCTTTCCCTCAATTAAATAAAAACATGTATATTTTAAGGAAAATTATCTTGTATCTCTAATTCACTTACCTATAAGCCATCAAAACAATACAAAGTAATTGTTGTCTAAGAAACCCTTTGAGTTTGTTAAAAGGTAATTGACAAGTTTTCCCCTCATATTTAATAAACCTCATATTTTTGCCCAAAGACTTTCAAAACATTCTTCGACTGGGACAAATGTCCTTCTGTTCTGACACTTCATTTATACTCAATCCAATCCAACCTGTATTCCATTAGTATAATCTTTAGCAATCCAATTCCATTTTTAATTTCCATTTCACAGCCTCTACCCTATTACTGGCTTCCACAAGGGTCAAGAGAATGCCCAATATGGTTATCTTTGTTGACATAAATCGAGAGAAAAACACTTTAAGTTAAACTGATTACGTCTGTCCTTTGGAATAGAAAGAAGCATGCTAGGCTCTAAAATGTAATCAGTCAAGTGCCCACATGGCTTGCTAATCTCTAAGGTAAAGTACGAGAAACTGATCCATCCCTGTTATTGGTATGTTTATGTTACCCTCCCTCGTAGGTAGAATTACTGACTTCACTTCGCCACAAGATACTATGATATCCATGGGTTCCTCTGGAAGGTCATATGATTCCGTGCTTTTATCCTGCTATAGGTGTGATCAGCCCTCAAACATAAGACACCTTTGAATACATCAATTGCCAGATGCATAAGGTGCCACAAAGTTTGCTTTTGAGAATCTTAGAGTCTGCCTTCCTCAATTAACCACTTACAACACCTTCATTGTATACCACTGAGCAAGCAGTTTCGAGACGGCGTTGCTTCTGAGTTTCCAGACATGTGTCATTTCCACCGCATATTTAGTAGCACATAACTGCCTGAAGTGGGGAGACCGGAATGCGAGGCATGTCTCACTGAGGAGTAGGGTTTTTATTTAAAAAAAAAAAAAATATATATATATATATATATATATATCCCTCAGTTGCTAATGGAAATGTCAACCTCCCAGTCTTATTCTTAAAAATAAATAAATATGAGGAGTTCCTCGTGTGAGAGGCACATTAGGGATGCAAGATATTCATTTCCATGAAGTCACTCACAGCAGGCCTGTCTGGAAAAATGCTTTCATCTTCTGCAAAGGGAGGGGAAAATGTACCAGTGAGAGGGTTAAAAGACCAAGACTTTGATGTAGAGGGTGAAGTAGGAAAACTGATCCTTCAGTCAGGTGAATTTGGGCCAAACCAGATTAATTTCTACTCAACTTCAACGCACGTGTGCTGCATAGAGGCCATAGAATTATAATTTGTGGAGGAGACGCCTCTACATCTAGTCCAGTGGTGTTCAAACTGGGTTTCTCACAGTCCTGAAGCTCCCATAAGGACCCCAGGGTGAAGAGGGCAGTAGTAGATGCCATAGTGCTTTCAGCCAAGACAGCTCTGCTTTTATCTGCTTCATGGATTATGGTCTGCTTCAATTCATTTAACACATCCATCGGGCATCTCCTACGATGTGCCTGGTGGTGTTCCAAATGTGGTGATGTGATAGTGGTCAAGATAGAATGGCCTTGACCCCAAGGGGGCTGCAGTATACGCAAGGTTCTTTGTGGGCTGCTGGGAGGGGTGTGTGATGAGATTCTACTGCTAAAACCACGAGTGGCGATCCAACACGCTCATTTTAAGGATGAATAAACAGAGAGCCTGGAGATAAAGTCCCACAACTAATTAACTGAAGAGCTGGGGATAGAATTGAGAGGCCTTGATTTTTATTTCATTCTTTCCTCTCAAGTTCAGACAGGAAGAGAAGGAATAAAAAAATGTAGTAATCTGCTCATCTAGAGAGGATGTGAATTTTAGTCCATGAACTTCCCCTGACTGGGTCTTACTGCCATTTCTATCCTTTTGAGTGCTCTCTCAAGATGCATCAAGGCCGTATGCCCGTCCTTGGACATGGGCCTAAGTATGGCCTTGTTCCTTTCAAACCAAAGTCTCCACTTCCCCTCTGATTGGAGGTCATCTGGCTGCGGTTTGTTCCAGGAGCTTTCCCATCAGTTGTTCTGCGTTCGGGCAGCTCCTTCACACAGTTCGGTCTCTGTGGAATTGTTTGAGCTATCTTGCATTCTTGGCTGCATTGCATCACTTCCTTCCTTCCTTTCTTGTATGGGCAGGGAAAACTTTCTCTCCAACCCCCATTCGTGCTTGCTCACCCTCCCAACCGTGAACTTTGCCTCTTTTCCCTTTCCTCTCTGTGTTGCCCTTGAGGCTGTGTTACTGTATTTTGTAATGCTGACACCTAGAAGATAGGCAGGATGAAATTTAGTTTATTTTCCCTTTGATTCTGTGCTTCTGCCATGTTCTCTCATTTTCTCTTTAAAATCCTTCACTCTTTTCTAGGTTTGGATTTTAACTTGAGTCCTGGTCACTCATCCTACTTGCCATGCATCCCTCCCTTCACACCATCTGCAATCCGGTCTCCTGTCAGGGTTTGCTAGGTTAGATCTGATCAGGCCTACATGGAAATGGGTGACTCGCAGTGTTTGTAACTCAGGATGTGAAACGTGCCTTGGTCGGTCCAGGCCTTGACCTGCTGGGGCACGTGGCACAGAGAATGGCTGGCCATGATCCTACGCTGTCCTTAAAGATCCTGTAACACATTCGGCATCCTGATCATGAGAGCTGCCTACATGTTAGCTCACACTTCTCAATCCTCACTAGGGGCCTAATGGAAGGAAAGCAGCCTCCACCTACCAAAGAGCTCCTTGTGAATTGTTTCTTTGTACAGTATTGTTTCTTTATTACAGCAACAAAACAAAACAAAACAAAACAAAATCGTGCTTGTTTTTGAGAAAGGTTTGTTTTCTTTCTGCAGTCTAGTGCACTGAATCTTTCCTGTATTCTTTGAAATCTTAAAATCAAGTTTTCTGTAATCTTTAGTTGCACAATATGTAGCAGAAGTGACACTTTGTGGTTTATTCATTCCTTTCATATCTTTCCTTCATCTTAATTGGGCTACATGGGGATGAGTTCAGCAAGCGTGGCCTATCTGCTGTCATTAGTGCAAAGGACCCAGGATAAGAGAGAGTTTCAAGAGATTCTTTGAGTTAAGTTTGCAAATGAGGATGATATGATGTTATTAGGACAAGGGCCTTGATAAGTTTTTCAATTTAAAGAGCTATTTCACAGAAATAAGTACACACTTTCTTCTAGCTCCAATTATAATCAATAATTGTGTGGGGTTAAAATAGTGTTTATGGCTTTAGAACTGTTATCTGTGTGTAAAAATTAGTAAGTCTAGTCAAGGATCAAATCTTTGATCTGGCTTAAAGTCATCACTGTGTTCTAAGCAGCTGAATTTGTTCCAGTGGTATATAACTCAGGGTGGAAAGAAAATTAGAGCTGTTCTTGGAAGATATGACAGGGAATTTTCAAATAGATAATGTTTTGATCTCTTTAGAGCTGAGAGATTACTGTCCCCCTGTGATAAAGGACTGCCACACCTTCTATGCCCGCGGGCAGTGCAAACTCGTTCGTGTGGCATCCCTTCTTCCCTTCCTCAGAGCTGTGGCTTCTTCTCCCTCATGGTAAGGACATCTGTGGCTGATTGAAGTGTTGCTGTTATACTTCATGGGACAGCGCAACCATATGATCAAGTTCTTATTTGCTGCAGGAAAATTGTGACGGACTTGAGGTTGATACGGTAGGAGATAACCCAACTGCAAATGCAAGGCAGTTTTTCCCTGTGTAGGAAAAAAATGCTTACAAAATATCAGTGTTCTGTCAGAGGACACGTTCCATTAAGCCATACTCATTTGTGAACTGATTTGGCACATGTCAGTCCTGGGAGATGAACCTAGGTGGGCTGGTGTGAAAACACATACTTTGAACTTTTAGGCTAAACAGACCTCACAGAGTGTAAGGTGAGGTTGGATGTTAATGGTTCACTGTTTCTAGAACTTCAATACTAAAGAATTATTCCTGAGCACCATTACGTGCCACCTTCCCCCATGCCCTCAGAACTAGTTTAGGTACCCCACCCCTGCCTTTCCTGAGTTAGAATTAATCGTTTATTAGTGCGTCTCCCTGTTTGACTGTGAGCTCCTTGAGGAAGTCTGCTGTATCTCTAGTAGCTAGCATAGTTCTGGGCACATAGTCGGCACTCAAAATGATTACTGAATAAATAATAAAATAGAAATAATCAGAAGGTCATATTTGGTATTTAAAGGCATCTTTACTTTTGAGCAAGTTAGTCACAAAAGGATCACATAAAAGCTGTGATGCTGTTATATTCATTCTCAAGAGCCAAATCCTCTTGAAAATACATTCGCTAGGAAGTGACGAAAGTTGATAACTAAAGCATTAAAATAGGGCGATTATTCATTTGACTTGCAATTTGAGATTTTGCTTGTTAGGAAATGGGTATACATTCTTTACCATTTATATTTGCTTTGATTTTTTTTTTTTTAATGTGTGTGCATGTGTGATTTTGGTAACAGGAAAGGGATACTAAATGCTTGAGAAAAAGTGGGGCTAAAGCAAACTGACTTTTATCAGGGATGATTTTAAAAGCTCCAGCAAATTTCATGTCAAAGTTTCAAAGTCATGCTCTCCTTAATACTTGCTAGTAAAGATTAAACATTTAAAAAGAGAACTGCAATCAATACAAATTATTGTTTTCGTGGGTAGCCTGTTTACAACCATTTTGTATACAAACAGCAGTATTGTTCTAGGATTAGTAGTTAGTTCACGAGCATTCCAAGAAAATGTCCAAACAAATTCTTCTATGGTGACGTGAGAAGAACATCATTTCTATGGAGGCACCAACACAGTGCAGAAATCCCTCCTTTAAGTGTTTGTATTAATCACTGCTGACACTCTGATATGTATTTGCTGGCATTTGAACTAGTATAATTATAAAGCAAACACAGTTCATGTGTGTAGTCCCTCATCTTCTTGGGTGCTAAGGAACATGCCATTGATTGCAACAAGAAATTTTATAGAGGTACACAAGATACTTCACTTTAAAAGAAGTAGTCATTTAATTCATCTTAATTTACTGTTTGGCATGAAAATTTTGCTTATATAGAAGGAGGCCTATGTGGTAAGCTATTAACAAGCCAGACAAATTTGTCAGGAACATATGTGTTTCTCATTTATAATATATATGCGTTAGAATCTCCCTAATGGGGCCAGACAGTTGGGATTCTATCGGCACCATGACCTGACAGTTACTACGAGTTGACTCAGAGAACAGCAACAAAGAAGCGTAGTAAAGAAAGCAGCAAAGATGGCTGTAGCTGAAACCCAAATGATAATTATTAAGATGGATGCAAAGAGGGGTGACTGAATTATTAATCTTTTTCATAATCCTTGTCTTCCCAGATAATGACCACATTCATTAGTGTCATTTTGAATACAAAAGTGTGCTGTGGGGTTTCTCTGATAATAAAAAGGCTCCTTCATATCTTTCACTTTTGCCTATGGTTGAATATTCCAATCTTTCTGGGAACTTGACTCTGTAAATCGCTCCTTATCTTATTTGAGGGCATGTAGAACAAGGATGTCCTTCACAGGCTGTTGATCTTCTTAGTTAACTCAATTGTCTTGTTCCTTTCTCAATTGCACATGTGTCTCTCTTTACTATATACCCTAGTATAGAAAATACCAGATTTTGATTCAGCTCAAAGAACAATTTGCTATAGAATAAGCAAATTCAAATATATTATTTAAAATATTAATCAATTCCCCCCAAATAATTATGTACTCTTTTTAAAGAGCAAATCTGTTGTATAAATTAAAGTATAAAAATGGCTATCATTGGTATGTATCAAGCACTGTTAAGAGATTACTATGTATCAAGCACCGTTAAGAGATTTACTCCCTAAATCACTGAATCTTTGTGAATACCCCTTTAAAGGGACTAAATTATTCAATTAAAGTGGAAATATTTTAAAACTAGTTTGTTATATACAAAAAAAGAGAAAAGATAAAATGCATTAAGTGTATATTTACACAAAGTGAGCCCAGCTTTATAAAATGTTAAGAATAATTGTATCAACCTGTATTGCTTTGTTATATGAAAATTTTTTTACCATAATTTCCATGTTGGAACTGCTTTATCAAAATTTAACCTAAATCTAATTAATTTCCAAAAGAATTCAATCAAATAGAAAAAGTAGTAATGAAGGACAAATTCTATGTACCCGTAAAGTGATATTTTCTGCCCAAGAGTCCTCTATGGCTGCTTCCCTGAACACACCTTGGAAGTTAAGCAGAGTTAGGCCTGGTTGGAAGCTAAGCAGAGTTAGGCCTGCTTAATACTTCGATGGGAGACAATCTAGGAAGACCCAGGTGCTCTAGGAGTAAAAAAAAAAAGAGGCCTCTATGGAAATGCTATAAATGAAAGAATTATATCTTCTTTTAATTTATTATTTTCAATATTTAATATTTTGCCTCTAGAAATAGATCACAAAGGAATAGAAATGCTATGTCAATGATCATGTAGTTCATTATGGATTTAGATGCTTCACAGTGAGCACTCCAAACTTAACCTCTGACCCGGGAAGGCCAAAGGGCAGGCTGACTCAATGCTAAATTCTTTAATACTTAAATTGAAAATTTTAACAGCTATTTTTTGGCGTGTCATGAAAATTTAAAAATAATTTATGTACTTCATAGCTTGGCTACCATTCTAATATAAAACAAGAGCATAAAGTATATGTAACTATAAATAATGTATTAAACTTGCGTTAAATATATTATGTATTACATATAATACATAATACATATGTTATATATAATGTATTATATATGTCAGCTCTAAAATTTCAGGAAATAATTTATACCTAATATACTCATTAGGGTGACTTGTAGATTTTCTAAAATTCTCCTAGTATTTTCACTAGCATGAATCCTGAAAAAGATTACATTGTACTCTAATTATTGTTCTAAGTAAAAGCATCCAAATCCAAAAGAAGAAAGCCACTCTCATGCAGTCTTAGTCATGTCTTCTAGGTGAAGAGAAAGGGTTGACTGCTAGGGAGTGATCACATGAATTCTTAAACTTAAGATTTGTGCAGTGGCTCATATTTCCTCTTACAGAGACTATGAAGAGCATTTTCATGTTATCTGGTAATCACTATTCAATAATGCAGGTGATCTTTACCTGTTTTCTTAATAATGGGAAAAATAGTGGGGTGCTGCCAGTGAAATAAACAAAGCTGAGGAGGACTTTCTAGTGATATGTATTCCTTCTTCACCCCTTCATCTTCTCCCTGCCCAGGACCTACGGACCCTTCTAATTAGGCAATTTTTGAACATGGAAAGGGAAACATATTTAGAATAAAAAGTGTGATTTTGTGATAATAGAGTTAGAAATGTACAGGTGTGTGTGGGAGAGAAAGAGGAGGGCTTTGTTTCATGGATTCGTAGTTAGCACAGTGAGGGTAGAAATTAAAGCTGTCAGTAAACTTTTCATCTTTCTGGAGGATTCTGCTTCATGGTATCATTCCAGAGTCTGGCAAAGTAAACTGCCAACTTTCACATGCAAAGGTCTTCCATGTGACAAAGCCAAAACAAGACTGCTCTTTTTAGCCAATATGTAATCCTAGCTCTTGTTGACTGACAAATCAGTGGGTCTTACTGTGTCAAGATTCCTCACCTGTTAAATGTTGATTATATTGCTAATGTCATAACTATTTGATGTGGATTACATGTGTTAGCAAATTTTAAATGCGATAATGGAAAAAAAAGAAAGAAAATCTGGTAGAAACCATCAGGGACAAAAAGCGATAGCTAATTGTCTTTTAGATAATTTACACTATTGCATTGTAATTTACTAGTTTTCAGTATTGGTAGATTAAAAATGTTTTTGGTGGATTAGTTAAGGACAGTGTGGTATGGTGAAGATTTCTAGGACTTGGCTAAAGGAATCCACTAAGTTGCATGCTTTTAAGTCCAAGGCCGGCAACTTCTATTTAAATTTCAGATTTGCCATAGAGATTGGCATATAATGAAATCTCTAATTTTTGTCTAATCAATTAATAAAAAATAATAAAGCAAGTTCATGAAAGTAGGAAGTAATTACACTTAGATATACCAAAACTGGCCCTTTAAACTACATATTGTTAAACAAATAATTCTAAAAGAAGTTACACATATGAACAACTGTATGGCAAGAAGACAGGTGTTAGCCACAAGAATCCTCTTTTTTGTAAGAACATTATTTTTATAAAATGTTATAAAAATATTATTTCGAGGTGAACCACTTTGAAAATTGAAAGTCTGTAAAAATGAAAATAGCAAATATATGTCAAAATCACTTAATTATACTTAGCCATGGATTCTAACAGAAATAGAACAAAGACAAATATTCCCTAGAACTATTTTCCTTATCTGTACTTCATATGCATATACTGCGCAGCATACATTGTGATAGGATTACGAGTCCTGAAACCTCCTTTGTGAATGTAACATCTTAAAATTTCTGAAAAATTATTTAAAACTCTCTAGGTTTGTAACATTCTAACAAAAAAAAAAAGGTGAATTTTTTATAAACCTAAATTGCCTCATATTGCGGCTCTATTTTGTGTGTGAAGTGATAGATAATTTGACCAGAAGATGGCAGCATTCTGAAAGAAAAAAGAAAGCAAGAAAGAAAACATGAAAACAAAAAGCAAGATAATATAATTACCATACTTTTTATTCTTAAGGGTTTCTTTAATTAGTGTTAATCTTTTTTTATATATATTATCCTTTTCAAGGTGTAAGATGTCCTTATTGCAAAAAAAATAACTTAGCAATAACCTACCTGTACTTTTTTTTTATCAAAGAAAAAAATACTTTGAAGGATACAATCATCTAAAGGCTATTATAGGATTTTAAGAGAGTAGTGTATTAATTTTCTCTTGAAGTAAAAAATAGTATTTGGAAATAATATATGTGGTAATAAAACATATGATCCGCAAAGAGAGTAAATGTGTTACAATTTTTCTCCAAAATATCTGTTTGAGGTGAAGGAGTGTTCTTTTGCACTGTAAAATGAATTATATAGAAACACAATTTAGAAACATAAACATATTCTTCCATGGAGAATGTGAAAATTATATAATAAATAATTTATTTGTTTACAAAACTTTAAAATCTCTGTGCCTTTATCTGAAATCTATTTTAAATTCAGACAGCTGATTACATGCTTTTCTTTGTTTATAACAATATTGAAAGTCTTTAATTAGCTGAAAAACTTCCCTTATGTGCCCAGCTTACTAACAACTTCGACTGAATTGAAAAGATGTACGGGAGCATATAGCTCATGTCCTTGTAATGTCTCTTTCAATTTATACAGCACATGGAATTATGGATAATCCACTACGATAATATTCTTTAAGCAATGCTGTTTACTCTGTTTGAAGTTTAGTATTTAATAGTCTGGGTCCACAGAACCCATACCTGGGCTGAGTTGAGTTGCACTGATCCAGTCTGCTTTCTCTTACACTTTTTGTTTCTTACTGTCCCCAGAGTTCAGGACTTGATGATGATGCTTTAGAAATGACTATGCTGGCCTAGCAGCAGGAAAGTTTCAGAGGCAGCTTCACCTGGGCGTTCTTGGAAATGAGTAGACATAGATCAGAAGAAGCCGCCTGGACTCACGAAAATTGCTAAAACGTTTTCCTTCCTCATATAAATTTTTTAGTCTAGGATTTAAACAAAATTTATGCTATTGATTGGTCAAAGAAAATATTATTCAGAAGCCAAAATATAAAAGATAAAAGTAAATAAGTCTGGCTAGGGCAGGTGAAGGAAGGCAGATTCGGGGCAGGGGGTGTCCCAGAGCACACAATCTGAACAGCACCGATTTATTCAGTTAATATTGCCTGTTTGTTTGATTTTCTGCATTTTACATTATGACTAATTTCTTAAATGCCCATACAGTAAATTACTATGAGATTTATACAAAAATAGGGTCTTCAAAATGAATCAATAGAACAACAAATAAAATGGATTAAACAATCTGTGATAAAGAGGAAAAAACTGGATCATTTTCATAAATATCAGTTGATTTTTTCTTTGAAGGAGTTTACTAATCCAGAAGTCAGCTGGATTATATTAAGCTGTTACAGTGGCAAGAAGAGAGAATTGCTAAAAAGTGACAGTGGCAACAGTAATCTAAAAAATATAAACTACTATTGATTTAAAAAACTAGCACATAAAATGGCCATTAAATAGCCAAAATAGTCAAAAACATTGGTATTTTTCAAGTGAGGAGTCTTAGGACACCATAAAGGAAAAACAATTCCTTTATTTTCATATTATTGTTATATGACTCTAACTATTTAGTTGTGTGATATTCAGAATACTCAAATACTTGGTTGATGTTTTTATTTTTTTGTTTAGAAATCTGGTATGTGATAGGTAGCTCGAAACTATGGTCTAGAAGTCCTTCTGTGTAAATTTCATATGCCTGCTATTGAATATTCACATGCAATTTCTGGTCACGCATTTCAACTGACTTCAACTGTCTTTAAGAAGTGAGTGTAGAGGCCATCAAATGCCAAGGGCAGAATTAATTACCGAGCAAAGAATCAAAGTACAGAAGTAGAAAAAGAAGAAAGATACTGAATATGTAATTAGAACTTTGAGGCAACTAGGTTTGAAATGAAGAAAGTTAGGTCTCTGTGAAAATGGCTTACTGGTTATTATTACTGCTTAGTGCTATGAATTATATTCTTGGTTGCTGTGATGTGGCATGCTGTTGGCTTGCCATTTCACATTGCCCAGAAATAACTGGAAGTTGTTATTTCTCTTGGATGAAAATATGAGCTGGATGCGAGAAACAACATCAGCACATGGAAAAACTAAATTTTTCTCATTGTAATGATGATAACATACAAAAGTACTGTTTATGTGACCAAATCTGAGGTTGCAGAAATGATGTCAAAAAATTTTTTTTTGTGCTAATCTATTCAATTCTGACTGTCATCATTCTTATGTGTTCCATTTCCCCCATCTTTCTTTTGGTTTAAAGAATTCTGCTCCAGATACCTAATTAACCAGATTGTTCTCAACTAAACACAAACAAGATAGAAAACAGTTTGCCAATCAAAAAAATTATTTAAATACCACATGCTCAGAATTTAGTATTAAGGATCAGTATATCTGGGTACAAGTTATACTGAGTCTTGGCAAAGCAAAACTCCTAGATTTAAAATGAAAAGGCTTACCTGGGAAGGTCATTGTGGACATTGAAAAATCCATCCTTAACATTACTGTCATTAATTAATGTGTGAAGGGATTGGAAACTGAAGCAGTATTTTCCAACATAAGAAATTATAAAATTTTGAACTTATTTTAACTATAAAAGCAAATAACTATGAAAAATGTTTCTATTTTTCAAAGCCCAAGATTAGTGAATTACATATTTATTTATTATTTCAGAATATGAATGGAATCTCATATGCTTTAGACTTTTAATAAATTCTTCATTATAATTAATGATCACAGAAAGTTTCTAGAATTTCCTTTCTAGAAACTTTTTTTCCAGCTCTCTGGTGGCTCAGCTTTTTTTTTTTTTTTTAAAAGCTATATATTTTGCTTTGCTCTTCTTTCTCATAAACAATTAGAACCTTAGTGAAAAAAGACAAGTATTTCTTTTAAAATTCACATACTTAATGTTATTGTTTAGCTATGTTAAAATTAAACTGCCACATTCAAACGCATTACAAAGGCGTTTTTCTAAGACCAGGACATTTTTGTTTACATTCATTGATTGCAAACTATACTAACTTATTTATTTCTTTGATGTTTCAGAAAAGGGTGACTAAATTTAAAAATGCTATGTGTGTTATTTTCTCCTTTACTATACTATTTTCTTTACTTAGCGTATGTGACATTATGAAATACTGTTCAAGTTCTAGCCAATTTTATATATTACTTTGCATTTTTTCCAAGACATCAGTAAAAAGGAGTATTTGCAATTCATATTTGTAAAAGGACAGTGATTTATCCCTCTATTTTGTTTTAAATAGTAGACGCATTAGTAAAATTACCAGCTTTGTTAAAAAAATTAAAGTGATAACTATTTAAGCAAAACTATAGTATATAATATCCTGGTAAAACAAATCTAGATATTACTAAAATTTTGCCTCTGAATTGGGTTTTAAATGATACTTCAAAATAATATGAGTTGGATTCCAGAACCAACAAGCTGTTTTTGATTGTAGTGAATATACCATTTGATATATTCAATTGAAGATACCATTCAGGGTATCACAGGCATGATAACTTCATTGAATCATGAAGCATAGCCTAATTTATTGCAAAGGGATGCCGTGCGATTCTCCTCTAGGAAATTTTATTTAACCCAAATAAAATAATTCCTGTCAGTGTATCTGAAGTGTATTATTTGAAACAAACATGTTCTCACATTTATCAGATCTCTTCACTGGGTAACTGACTGAATCATCAAAAGTAGAATAAACATTTTATTATCGGAGTCTTGCAGAGTCTTTTTAGACCGTTTTCCCATGTGTAAATACTGACATGCATACATAATTTAAAATACAATTTCAGGGGATTCAGGCACCCTTCTCAATCCATCCATAAATTCCATGTTAAGAATTCTTTTTCTAAT
This sequence comes from Eonycteris spelaea, assembly GCA_003508835.1. Taxonomy (NCBI): domain Eukaryota; kingdom Metazoa; phylum Chordata; class Mammalia; order Chiroptera; family Pteropodidae; genus Eonycteris; species Eonycteris spelaea. Next base: position 3,604,443 of record PUFA01000043.1, on the reverse strand, counting down.
TTTGTGGGGCTAATTCATCATGGATTAATGTCTTACTCCTAATCAGATTGTCCCTGACAGCTTTCATAAATAACTCCCCAGAAAAGCAATACTTACAAGATTTATAATTTTTATTTTTAAGCAGCCTTACATGGAACTCCTCCTTTTATTGACGCAACAATGAAGTCGACTATTGATTGTAAAATGCGCCCACTGACCTCTGTTCTTCTATCTGATACGGTTTTCTCTTTTGAAATACTTTCTCAGATCTTTCTAAACCTCAAATCTTCTATCCCAGCTACTGACACTGTCACTGAACTCCATATGGAATAAATCTGCATTTGTGGTTTCCACATTTATCCTGAGAATAGTCTTATACAAAATCAATAAATAGTTATTAAAATTTATACCAAATAATAATTTTGTGACTATAGAGCAACTTCATAATTACGAATTTGACTTTATTAAAAATTTAATCATATAGTGAAGAATTATTCAACCAGAAAATATCCCTTATGTTATTTTCCAAAAGCCTGTGTATATATTTGTTCATAAAATCTGATACATAAGCATATGTACATACCTACATATACATGTAAACACATACAAAAAAACTATGGTAGATAAATGATTTAGAAAATGATGTTAAAATAATGTATCTTATGCCATTCTATAATTTATAAAATGATGTTAAAATAATACACCCTGTGCCATTCTTTGATGAATCAGACACTGACCTTTATTTTTAATGAAATTGTTCTTATGTGCCTTGAGAATTCAAACATTAGTGACATTTTGTTTCCATTATAATGACATTCTAAACCAATTTATATTAGTTCTGAAGTCAAGCTGATAGCATATGAATCTCAGTGTAAAGCATGCAAAACCTGAGTGCCATCTTGGCCTCATTCCTTACTAACAGCAAAACCACAGGCAACTCAGATTAGATACTATAAGTCCCTGTTTCATTATCGATGAACTCTAGACAATAATAGTATCTACTTCAAAGGCCGTTTTGAGGATTCGATAAATTGTGCTTCTCTAGTCTATAATCTATTAACTGCTATATAGTTTACACTCCATAAATGCTTGTTCTTTTTATTTTTGATGTTATTATTACATGGGCAGAAAATTTTCTCCATAATCACCAGGGTAAAACTTCTGGATTTGTCCTAAACTTCATATTCCTATAATTGCTCTTTACCAATTTTAGATACAGATTCATAGAAATACTATAAGTGGCAATTTACAGTTCTTATGTGCACAGTGGCCAATATATAACTTCAAGAACAATATAGACTAGACCATGTCTCATTGTAAAAGGGAAGATAAGATCTCCTTTTAAATGTTTTAAACTTTAATAATGTTTATTAAAAATAACATAATGGGAAACTTCTTACACAGTGTCATCACCCTCCCTTTTCTTTCACCTTGAAACATTTATTTTTTAGGGAGGACAATGCTATTGATAAGTGAGTGTCAGACCAGAAAATTACCCTTTGCTTTTATTATGCCAGAGGGGAGAAAAAAATAGTTGGTATGTAAATGTCTGGCTAAGTTGACTAGAGCATAAACAGTTGAGTTTGGGAGTCATATTGAGAGGTTTTTTTTCTACACAATAAGTTAGGTTGACCATGCAATTTTGGAATTATCAGTAAAAAGAGGCTAAATTATTATATCGACTGTGATACTGAAGTCTTTTCTTTTTAAAGGTATCTTGAATGACCACAAATTTGCAGCCGGGACATACTCTCGAGGATTTATTTTGGTCACCCTCTAGCAGCCTTTAGGCGGAATTTGTTCTGAACCACTTTTTAAAGGAGTTGGTGGTCTCTGGCTGGGTGGAATTCTGCTTGCTTTCAGCTCCCCACCATGAGCTGCTGTTTCCCCCTCATCACTATTTTGGTAGTAATGATGAAAGATCAGGGGTGTATTCGATCTGTGGAATTAGAGCTACCATTGCCACCTTGGGCTGGGATAACATGTATCTGTCTTCTTTCACCTGGTAGCAATTATAATAAAGAATGTTAATAACTTATGCTGTTTTTGATATATTCGACAAAACAGTTATCATATAATTCCAGTATTCAATACATTCTGATATGAATGCTAATATGACAACATTTCTTTAGATAGCTTAAGATATACTCAAAGCTGCTCTGTGTAGCTATGGTTCCAACATGCCCAAATGATTGAGGGTCTCATCAGAATTCTATCACAAGAAAACTAAAGGCATTTCTGGGAGTGGGAAGGAGCATTTAGACTAAATTAAAAACATGCATCCCTCCTAATGATGCTCTTGGTTATTCTACATAGCAGAATGCTAGACTTTCCTGTTCCTACAGTTACTTATTTTACAAATAAAATATGTTGTTTTCCTTACCCAGAGCTTGGTTTCCTTCCTCCTAAATGTATGACTAATAGTGATTTAGTGAACACCTACACTTATTAGTATCTTTAGGAAAAAAAACAACAACTATAGGGTTTTAGTGTCCAGCTTTAAAATCTTTCAAGCAACAGAGAACTATGGCCAGAGAGATGTGAATGTAGTGCTCTACAGTGAATCAAAACACTTTACGCAAAATGATGTGACTTCTCATGGGTTGTTTGCAGAAGTGTCTAGTATACAAGGATTATGAGACTGCCTCAAAGGAACAAAGCACAGAATTTGGAGAAAGAATTAATGAACTTTTTGATGTGGAGCACTGGACCTCTTTTTTTCTAATGTGGTTTTTGGTAGTGGATATCCTATCTTTTAACTTTTTAATTTTTTTGTGAAATACATCTCAGAAATCTACTTTAATGCTCAATTTTCAGCATAAAATATACATGGTATTTATGAAAAAATCTGAAGATTACTCATTGGTCCCATTCTAAGAATAAATATAAAAGAAGAAATCTTATGGAAAAATAGGCACTTAGAAACCCAGAGACCTTACACACAAAAGGAAAGCCAAATATTTGTAGAAGTTAGTCACCATTATAAATAGACTTCACAGCAGCTATTCGAATGTAAAATTAAATAATTTTGAAATGAAAGTAAGCATTCTGTAAAATGTGACATTATGGAGCAGGTTAGTTCATTTTAGGCATATGTTAGAAGTAAGTATTCTTAGAATTTAATGTTTCTATTTAATATTAAAATTGAAATTTTAGTTTTTGCTGAAAAGAACAATTTTGCAAAATACTAGAGTTTTCCCTCTTTTCACAAAGTAGCCAGACTGCCATTACATATCATTTATTCTCTAAATTCCAGAGTAAGGGGGGAAAAGTATATATTTTAACTCTCATAAAATAGGTAAAATTTCATTCTAATATTTGAACCCAGGAACACCTAAAAACATAAATTCATCCATGGCCCCATACGTATTTTCAAACTGTAGGAAAAAGGGAATGTTCAAGAAAATAACACCAATAACAGCAAAAAATAAAATGCATACAACCAAATTAAAATAACACTTCCTCCACAAAACAAAAGCCTGTTCTTTAAACTATTTTTGTTATTGGCCATTTTCCTTATGAAAATTTCCTAAAAGTCACTTGCATTTGACATTGAAGTTTTCTCTTTTTTTCTAGGTACTTCTCATGACAGGTTAGAGAATTGTATTAAATTAAAGTTCAGTAGGTGGACAGAGTTGCATGTTGGTTGTCTACATTTACCTGCGGTGTTGGTCTAATGTGGTAAGCAGTTTTTGGTTGTCTTGAAGTGGAAGTACTGTGTTTGGAAACATAAGCCAATTACATAATGATTCTCACTGTTCACTGTCTAATGAATTGTGGCATCACTACGAAGCTGTGATTGTGTGCCCAGGCAACAAATCACACCTGAACAGCTGAATAAAGATTTATATCATTTCATTCAAAGTTGACATCATCTCAGAAAATATTTGATTTGTGGTGCATGAAAAAATATGTTTCTGTAGAATAATTGATTTTAAGTATTTCTCAAATTTGCCTGTGAGGTGAATAGTTTGGTGAACTGATATGTCAAAACATGAAAAAATTTGAATACAAACCCATCATATAGTACTCTCAAGAGATTATAGTCGGGGAAAACTGATGATTTTATGTTTGTCATTCTAAAACTTTGCCAAAGACAGTTACTATAAAAATAGTATATATTTCAGTAGAAATATATTGACCATGTTTATAAACATAGGAATATTGAAGAAAGGCTAAGGAACTTGCACACAGAGTTGTGTACATTGTTACAAATTATTTATAAGGTAACTAACTATAAAGGGAGAAATAGTGGATGCCAATGATAATTATTATAAAGTAAAAGATAAACATAGAAAAATATAGGAATGAAAGGAACTGCTCTTCAGGATAATAGCAGATAATAAAAAGCAAATTTAAACACGAATACCTTTAAAAGGAATTTATCTTCTACTTCCTTATACCAGCCCCACATTCGTCCCCAATGTTCAAAGTGCTAATGCACCAAGGTTTCCCAAATATTCAAATTAAAAATGCTGAGTGGCTTTTATTTTTTCCATAATAAGAATGTGGTAAAATGAGATCATCAAGTTTATTTTTATAATTTTGCATTTCAACCTTCTTTACCTATTATGAAAAAGGGGAGCAACATTTCATTGAAGCCGGCCTATTGGCACACATTATTTTTGACCCTATTATTTCAGTGTAGCGCAAAGCAGCATTGTGTAGTATGTCATTGGTTCTTCTTATTTCCAATGTCTGCAGTACCATCATATGGCATGTTATTGCATTTCACTCTTTACATCCATACCTCCCTTTGCTAGACTGTGAGCTGTTTAAAGACAGAGAATATGTTTTATTTCCAGTCTTTTTCATCTAGCGTAATGCACGGCATGCAGTAGGTGTTCAATAAATATTCATTCCAACAAAAATGCTTTAGATGTTATTGTAAATTAACATATTGACTATGTTTTAAATTCAGAGTATTCTCTTTTGAGTCTTATTTCAGACACGTCTTTTATTTTAAAGACAGGCAAACGAGTAATCCAAACTTGTTTCTCTGTGTTAAGCTAACATGCACATTAAAAAAATAATACAACTCTGTGATTTCACTAAACTAGGAGAGGTTATTTTGGAGCTGCTGAGACTTTAGATATTTGAAGTAGTAATTACTTCCTCCATAAATGTTACCTTTTAGAGTCAAATACTGTTTTCCTGTGCAGTTCAACTTTTTTACTTAAGGAAAATGTTTTTATTCACAATCCACCATGTTATAATATTATATGTGGTAATTCTCCTTTTCATTTGCTTTATTAACATTGTAAAGTCAATGAAACATCATAATAATGATAGTAGCTTACATTTATTCAGTATTTATTCTGTGCCAAGCATTTTACTAAGCACTTTACAGGAGCTATGTCATTTAATACCCACATAAATTTGATGATATGCGTGATTTTATATCTGTCTATCTATCTATTATCTATCAATCATCTATCTATCAATCATCTATCTATCTCTATCATCTATCATCTGTCTATTATCTATCTATCTAAACTTAGAGAGGCAATTTTCCAAGTGGTAAGCTGAGTGGTCAGGATAATAATGCAGGGAGAGCCATCTTCAGATTTTATATTTTTGTTCTTTAAAGTTCTGAGTATCTGGCAACAAAATTTAATACCATATTTGAACAATTCTAAAACTATGACCTATTTTAGCAAAGTACTTGTGTTATCCTGTGTAAAATGATGCATTGGATTGTACTTAATCAAATACTATTAAGTCACTACAACTAAGGATATTTCTGCTACATTGAATGGATGAAATATCAACTCTTACCTGATGATCAACACTTCATTTTGAAATCGACTGCTATAATTTATAACTTACCGTAGACTTGGGTTTGGTTCCAGAATTGGCCACTGGGGTGGAAGATGGCGGGTCAGTGGACTCGATGTTAGAAGACAAATTTGTTTGTGTCTGATTTACCGAAATGGTGTCTGCTCCACTTTCAGATCCTGACTCCGGATCCTGTTAAAAAATGCATTGATGTGAAGGGCATGCACATCTCTACATGCTTTGCTCCCTTCCAACAGCACTTTTCCGCTGCCTCCTTCTCCCAACACACAGTGAGACCCTAAAAAGTTGCTGACAACTCAACCATAATCATGCATTATTTTGTAATAACAATTGTACTCTTCAGAGGGTCTGGATTTAGAAAGCAAATATTGGTGGAAAAGGTAATATACAACTTTGGTAATTTGACAGCTGCTTGTGAATTGGAGGGGCAGCAATGGGAGCTAGCATGGACACCGCAGGGAGTCAGGAGTTAGAAGTCCACAGATACCCTTGCTCACTGTGTGTCCTTGAGTAACTCACTTAACACTCATCATGAAGCAGGGTCGTTGTGGATGTCAAATGAAAAGACAGCTCTCGTTTCTCATACCTCACTCTCTTCTGTGTTCCCACCAGATCTCTATGGTGACACCTACTACAATGATCTGAAATCATTTAGCGCAACAGTTTGTCAACCTAATGAGCTGTAAGATATTTGAGGGCAGAAATTATGCTTTGTTACATGCAATTCAATTTCCTCATTTGAAACTGAGTATAATAACAGCACACACTCACAGAGTTTCATGAGGATTAACTAAGATATATGCAAAGTACATGTAACTGACATATGATAATTTTCATTAAATATTATCCATTACTATAAATATTGTTATTACTAACTAGTACATGGTATATGGATAAGACACCTGATGAATGAATGCAATTACTTGATAATCTCTCCAAAGTCTGCATTCAATCTATTAAATGCTTTCTTTGTGTTGTACAGTGGCCTCACAGCACAGAGAAAAGATAGGGGTTAGGAGAATGCAGAGGGGTGGGAGTAAAGGGATCTATTGCTCTACAATTTTCACCTGAGAAAATTATGAGTTAAGTATATTTGCATCTACTCTTTCTACATCTCATCTTTAACATGATTCACATAGTCAAATACCATCTACCTTTACCCCAATTTATGCTCCTCCATTCTCTCGTTTCTTAGTATGTGTTATTTGTCAGCCCTTTGGGTACACCAGCTGGTTTCTATGACAGGGACTATGTCCTTTCTTGTCCCCGATTTTTTTTTCTGGCTTTTTCTTGTCATTCACATCTCAGTTTGAAAATCACTACCCCAAAGAAGTGTCTTTTGACATTTCAAGATGAAGTAGTTTCTTCCCTTAAATCTCCACAGCATATCATTCTCTATTTACAATCCCATTACCTTGCTTATCTAGCACATTTCAATTATATTTATCCATTTTCTTTTTCCTGTCCTTTGCTTCCTTTCTCTCTCTCTCTCCCTCTCCTCCCCTCCCCACCCCAAACAAACACACCTATCTGCTATCTGTTCATCTTCATTCATTGCTTTTTTTTTGTTGTAATTCTTGCCTTTCTCCCTCTACTGGAGTCTATGTACCACAAAAGCAGGGGATTTGCATGTCTTATTCAGTGATACATCCCCAGATCTTTGAATAGTGCCAGCACCTAGAACATGCTCATTAAATATTGTATTATGAAAGAATAACTAGAAACTATAAGATACTGATGAAAGAAATAGAAGACACAAATAAATGGAAAGATATCTTATGATATTGCATTAGAATAAAAATTGTGAAAATGTCCATACTAACCTAAGTAATCTATGGATTCAGTCCAATCCTGCCAAAATTCCAATGACACTTTTATAGAAATAGAAAAAATCCTAAAATTTCTATGGAACCACAAAAGACCTTGGATAGTCAAAGCAATTCTGAGAAAGAACAAAGTTGAAGGCATCACACTTCTTGATTTCAAACTATATTACAAAGCTATAGTAATCAAAACAACATGGTACTGGCATTAAAAACAGATACACAGACCAGTGGAATAAAGAGTCCAGAAATAAACACATGTACGTATGGTCAACTAAGATTTAACAAGAGAGTCAAGAATACTTGATGAGAAAAAACAGTCTTTTCAATAAATGGTTTTGGGAAAAGGATATTCTCATGCAAATGAATAAAATTGAACCCCTAGCTTACACCATTCATAAAAGTCAACTCAAAATCAATTAAAGCCTTAAATGTAAGATCTGAGACTGTAAAACTCCAAGAAGAAAACATGCCAAAAAACCTCTTTGACATTTGTCTTGGCAATAATTTTTTGATACAATAGCAGACACACGAAATAAAAGCAAAAATAAATAAGTGGGACTATATCAAACTAAAAAACCTTCTGCATAGCAAAAGAAACAATTCCAGAATGAAGAGGCAACCTAAAGAATCAGAAGGAAGAGAATATTTGCAACCATATATCAGATAAAGGACTAATATGTAGAATATATAAAAATAAATTCATACAACTCAATAGCAAAAAATCTGATTTAAAATGGGTTGAATACCTGAGTAGACATTTTTCTCCCCAAAAGACACACAGATGACTAGCAGGTATATGAAAAAATGATTGATATCACTAATTATTAGGGAAATGCAAATCAAAATCACAATGAGCTATTACCTCACATCTGTTAGAATGGCTATTATCAAAAAAACAAGTGTTGATGTGGATGTGTAGAAAAGAAAACCTTTGTGTACTGTTGGTAGGAATATAAATCAGTACAGCCACTATCGAAAACCATATGGAAGTTCCTCAACACGTGAAAAATAGAACTATCATATGATCAGCAATCTTACTACTGGGTATTTATCCAAAGGAAACGAAGTCACTCTTGAAGAGATATCTGAATTCTTGTGTTCATTGCAACATTATTCACGATAACCAATACATGGAAACAACCTATGTCCATCAATAGATGAATAAAGAATATGTGAGATATATATATATATATATATTTCCATATGTATACATACACACATGCATATATAATGTAATATAATTTAGCCATAGAGAAGAAGGAAATCCTGCCTTTTCTGAAAGCAAAATGAACTTTGAAAGTATTAAAAGCATTATGCAAAGTGAAATAAGGAGACAGAAACATAAATACTGTATGACTTTACTTACAGGTAGACTCTAAAAAAAGCCAAACTTATAGAAAAAAAATGGGATGATAACAATATGAGTATTATTTACTCGAAAGCTGCTAAGAGACTAGATCTTAAAAATTCTCACACACACACACACACACACACACACACACACAAATTGTAATGACATGAAGTGATAGCTGTGTTAACTAACCTTATTGTGGTAATATTTTGCAAAACATGTGTGTCAAATCATCAAATTGTACACTTTAAATGTTTACAATGCTATATGTCAATTATATCTCAATAAAACTGCAAAAAAAGAACAAAAGAAAAAAGTAGGATACAAGTATTAAAAAAAGAAAGGGTATAAAAGACATACACAATGATAATGAATATGAAAAGCAATACTACATTCTTTAAGTATGTGTGTGTGTGTGTGTGTGTTGTATGTGTGTGTAAAACATATCCCTAAACAAATTTCTCATGCCCTGAGTAATTTCAGATCAGGGGCCATCTATTTTGTTTTTGTATGAAAAAAAAAAACAAAACAATTTTTTAAAATAAGAAAACTATGATTCATTAAAATTTCAAATAGAATCAACACAAAATGAATAGTTACACATAACAGGTAATTTATAAACATCAAATGTAGACTTATAAGTAGCAGGTAATTTATAAGCCATTTATACTTGATCTATATCAATATCAGAAAACTTTTGCATTAATTTTGCCTTCTTGTTTATGTTTTGATTAGCAGTGTAACCTCATATCTTTCTAACAAACAATAATTGTGAGGTAAAATAATAAACAGTTAAAAATATACCATTTATTGTGTTTTTACTTTTTAAGGACAATATCGCTATTTTCTGCTTCAGTTCACCAATTCTATGTGGAGGGTAATATATTATTATTATCATTTTATAAATAATGAAACCAAGGCTTTAGATGAGGAATTTGACCAAATTCATATTCTGTAACAAGATGGCATTAAAACTCAGATCTATCTGACCTCAACTTGTTAAACTCTATTAAGACAGCCTCCTTTAAATCTTTACCGCTACCCTAATTTTAGTATATATATTTTTTCACTTTGAAGTCACTCTTAAAGACTCTAGCCTATATTATTGTTCACATCCTTTATTATAGGTAGAACTCACTCTAGCATTTTCTTACAAATAATCTCAAACTGAGGTTATTGTTTCATTGTATGCCTTGTCTTTCCTGCTGAACTGTAAATTCACAGTGAAGTGTGAGGGGGTAGTAGAGGGAGTTTCTCCTCTGAATCTGGGACAGTGCTTTTTGGTGGATAATCAAGGTCATAATCATGCTGTTATAATCCCCTTATCCCAAAGCACAATTATCAAAAGGAATGGAAAGTGCCTGTGGAAAATATTTGATGATGAGAAAATTTTAAAATTAGCTTTGAATACCAAGGAACAGAAATAAAGAACAAGGGAAGACTTAGAAAAACATAAAGACCTAAAAGAAGTTTTGAGGGACGTAAAATATGTTCTACTCATCTTTAGTCCAGTGCCCAGTGGGATTGAGGACTAGGAAAAGGAAAGAGAATTAACAAACACTAAACATGGTCTCTGTGCCAGATCTGTGCAATACATTTTACATCTGTTCTTTCACTTACTCCTCCCAACGAGCCATGAATTAGGAAACAATATCTCCCTTTTCACACCTGAAGATGAGGAATTAAATAATTTTCTTATGTTCTCAGATACTTAGTTGCCATTTGAACCCAGGCCTGTGGACTCCAACATTTCCAGTTGAAGTCTACTGTATTATTTTGTCTAAGTATCTGTTGAACTGAAAACTTGAAGTGGATCTTTATTTATGGAATCAACCATTGTTCAGCAATGTGGTGATATTCCATGAGATAGTGCATGTTATATAAAATCTAGTTTTACTTCAAATGGAGACAGAAGATGTAGATGTAGGCAAGTTCCAAAATCATCATCACTCACCTTTGCTCCTGTTTTTCAACAAAGAACCATGTCTAGCAGGTAAGGGATCTCTTGCCCTCTGACATAGAGACAACAATACGAAGTGTATTTAGCAGAAATCTGAACTGTTTCATTTCTCCTAAATACATGAGGATCAAGGAAAATTCAGTGTAGAGGGGGAAAAGGAAGAGGCTAAAGAGATAGGGAGAGATTAACAATTCACACTAGATAATGTTTTAAAAACAAAATGTGTTCTATGTCTACATTAATAACAAAGAAGTACTAAGAAGTACCTCTTACTGAAAAATATGGTTATTTCTGGTTTTAAAAGTGTTGATGAACCTGAGTATGAAGGTCTTATACATCATTCACATATAAACAGGATTGAACATTCCTCTTTGTTGGTCTTCAGATTACTTTGATTGAATTTCCTCCGTTTAGATACACGTCCTACTAAAGTATGTGCAAGCACTATGGCAGCACCAGAGAAGCAGTAATCGATTTTCTTGGTGAAGACAAGAAATTTAGAGGAAACTTTACTAAAAAATATTTGAGATAAATCCTGAAGAATAAGAAAAAAAAATATCCAGCAAGATACAAACAAATCCAAAAATGTCATTTCTACTGGCTTTCTAGGTTGAAGTATTTAATTTCATATTCATTAATTTTTAATTTTTTTTTTTTGTTCAAGCTATCAGATTTCCATTATAGTCAGCTAGGGAAGGCAGTATGGTATAGCGGTTACATGACACGGTTCTGGATCAGGATTGGCTGGGTTGGTATCCCATCTCCGGCACATACAATTACTAAGTTCTCTTTGCTTTTTATTTATTTGAATAATGTGAGGAATGAATGCATTAATATATGTAAAGCCTTAGAATAATACCTAGTATATACTAAGGTTAGTTATTATTTTAATTTGTTTATTTACTTTAAAATATTCTACCTCACAGTCAGAGTAAGTCTTAAATAACTTCAGAATCAATGGTAGAACTATGCTAAATATTTGATACAAAATAGTTCTACTTAAGTAGATATTTGAATTTATATGCTGGATTTTCTACCCCTCTGATCTTAGGTAAATACACAATTTCTGGTCTTAATGTGTTTATTATTGTGTACCAAAAGTAACAGATTAATTGAAAAGATATGCATGGCTTTATTATAAATACATTTTACCATCACATTTGCTAAATCTGCAAAAACTAAGCCATTTCCTATGGAGCTGATATTAAATATGAAGGTGTATAGTTGGTCTGGAATCTGTCTTCCAAATTCTATTTTGAGTATCAGAATCTCAGAAGAGTATCTTTCTTATGTGAAATTAATGCATAGTAGAATAAATTCTCGCCTGTCTTATTCATTGTGTTTTACTGAGTTAATTTTAGTGTTCTCAAATTAATATCATTTACTTTCTTGTAGTATGTGCATTAGTTCAACCAACATCCATCAATCCGTTCATCCATCCATCCATCCATCCATCCATCCATCCATCCATCCATCCATTTACCCATTCATCCACCCACGCATTCACCCACCCACTTATCCACCCATCCATCCACCTATCTATGCAGCAAATATTTATTAATCATGCAATGCAAATTTGTTGACTTTGTACATAAAATATTAAACAAGACTGACATAGTGTTGCTAAACAGCTACAAGGAAAAGGACTTGATAGGTAGGAGACATAATTTCCCAGGATGACCCTTTTTACTGTTAAACTAATAATAACCATTTTCTTTTGAATCACACATTTCTCTTATGGTCTTGGCTTCATGAAGGATAGAATTAGTTGAGTGATCTTTGTGAATACTATCAGGGTCACATGTGGGTAGATGCTGCCATCAGAGATGTTTCATTTACAAGGGGGACTGTATGCAGTAAAGACATATCATGCTCATGGGAAAAGAGGTGCAAAGCTCACAAGAACATGCCGCCGCAGGTTGGTTGGTGTGCTGGATGGAGAGGAGCTGGTGCTGAGGGCATTCTCAATGTCCTGATCAAGTTGGTCCAGTTTCATAATTAGCAGCACCATGGAGTCTAGCCGCGCCCTATCTCGTTCTTCTTTTATTTCCTGAGGAACAGAACATGTTGTTATTGAATCTGAAAGGCCATTTTTTGGAAAGAATAAAAAGTCCCCTGTTCTTCTATGTGACAAAAAGGACACTGAGTAATAGGCAGTCTTCTACTAAGGGGGAAGGGAAGTTCCGTTCTGTATCATCAATGGCCCCTTCATTGGGAGGATACTGACCTACTGCCAAGAAAGCATTTTACATGAATGTTAAATATATGTCTTCTGGAGTAAAGTGCAATGAAAAGGAAGGATAACATCAATGAGTACTGATACATATTTATGACTCTCTAATTAGTATTTCTTGGAAAAAGTTATATATTACTCTTGTCAAAGTACAAATCAATTATAAGACACTAATAATTAAATTATTTGTGGTTAGACATTTAAGGCTGCATATAAGAGAATATTATTGGAAGAATATTTCTGAGATAGTAAAAAATGGGAAAAGAATCAAACAAGGCAGGTTTTCCGTTTGTGCAGTGGGCAATTTTTGTTTGTTTATTCTTTTGTTATCTTTTTGCTTTTTGCATGGGGCCATTTTCTTACTACTGTTTCAAGCTATGTCATTGTCAATATCTCTTTTCAACCTTCTTTTTCTTTCACATACTTCTGAAAAAAAAAAGCCCCCACAATCATTTATATTTTTTGTAAATGAACATGGTTACTTATTCTGAATTCTCTATGATGTAGACATGTATTTATGGAAAAACTATTGCTGATAGGAATAGCTAAAGCTTCTCATTGGCCATATACAGTTATTTTGACATGACTGTTTATTATTCTTGTGTGTTCAGATTAAATAAATTAGTATTAGAATTCTTTCAAATTCCCTGCGTGCTGTGAAAGGTATCAGGGTTGGGTAGGGGATTGGATAGGAAAAAACAAAAAAGACCATAGAAATCACAATAAGGATCTTTAGAAGCAAAATCTATTGAGGGATGTAATGGACTCAGTGTCAACCCCTTTGAGGCAAATCACCATTTGTGACTCATGCTGCATCCTCTCATCTGTCTCAGATGTTTACCTGGGTGAAATCAGCTTTGAAAGGAACCTCAAAGGAAAAATATAGTATGACAGGAGCCTGAAAGATGTGGGTATAAGGGACCAGGTTGCGAGCTTTGCTTAGGTGATGATATCAGTAGTGGGAAGAATGAAGTGACTGAACCAGATCTTTTATTTGATGTTTGTCTTTTAATCTTTCTACATCCCAAAACATCATTAAGACGAAGTCTCAAAGAACAAGGACTAGGGTAATTTCACGGATTAATCTAATTGTATAGGAATCTTTATATCTCATACCACTAGAGCAGATTATTAATATCACAAAGCATTATCTTTCAGATGTCAAATAATTGATTTATTAGATTAAGTTGGTTAAAGAATAGTTAACGAAACTAAGATTGATAAGTCATTTGGGTAAGCTGAACTTGTGCTTGGTTTAACAGATTACTGTCAAATTGAAAGAGTTGGTATTCTTTCCACAAAACGTTAATTCTGAGAATAAACTAAGAATTTTGGGGGTTACGTTAACTCCTTTAGAATATGATGCTATCATACTGTATGATTATTACTTCAATTTCCATCCATTGTCTCTGCTGTCTAAAGCATGTTATGAGGCTTTGACAGAAAATTATAGACCTCTTATCATAAAGTTTTATTGTGCTTAAGAGGGTTCAGGATATTTGCAAACAAATAGACCTAGACTTTACTATACATCATATCTCTCAATGCTACAAAAATTGTTATATTCTAAAGAACATTATTTATAGTAAAATCCTTCTTATACTTTAAAATAGAGTCCCAGAAATACTAGAGTTTAATTCTCTCCTGAATAATCCAGAAAATGAAAAAATCTGACTCAATAGAAGACTCAAAGTCCCCGTAATTACTCCTCCAATGTGCTTGTATAATTTCCTTCTCTTTTAAACCAAAGTTGTGTTTGTCAAGATAATGTTCTTTGCATCTATATATCCACATATACTTTTGTGTGATTGCTTTTCACTTCACTGTTATAACATCCTCAAGCACAAATTTTACGTGGTTTTTTTTTTTTTTTAACCTGGCAGACATAGAGCCAAACTATACGGTGCATATGTAATACATTTTTTTTTTTTAGAAAGTGTAATAATAAAATCACTAGGAGCCATTGAAATAACACAACTCAAAGCCTTAGAAAATATATCTTGAGATTTTTCCAGTTACTAAGTTACTGTTGGATAAAGCAGTGTATCCCGCAGCTATCCTAGACCTATCAGCAGGGTTATCAGAAACAATTTGTCTTTGAATTAACTGGAAGTTGAGATTGTGCTTTAAAAACATTTTCAAATCCATGGGCTGAGCATCACATTATTTTAAATGCTCTGACAAAGGGTATAAAACCAAACAGTCTTGTTCTAAAGTATTTCTTTAGAGAAAAAAGCTTATTGCTTTTCCCTTTCCTTCATGGATGTTGCCTCAGTTACCATGCATTACTTTCAGTCTGAAATGTCAAGTACATAGACCAGTATCATATGTTATATATTCATAAAACTGCACAAAATAGAGTTGATTAAAAATAAGAAGTTTTGGATAAATATTATTGTCCTTGTTTTTAAAGCACATGTATTAATATTTTGCAAAGCTGTAACCTTTCATATGTCTATGGCTAAACTCTAACAAATAACTCATACCTGAAAACACAAACGTGTATTTGCAGATTTTATTTAGGTTGACTTCTACAGTGGGGCTTTCATTTTATGCTGCCATTATTGTCTATGAAGAGAAACATCTTAATAAGGAAAGCTGCCTATTAACGAATTTCTTGGTATTTCAGTAACTTAACCCCCTTAAACTGAGGCAAAGATGCTAAATTCTCTTTTCTCCCAGCTTTCCTTTCTTCTTTCCTGCAATCACAGCTGTTCTGGGCCAACTACTATTAAAGATTTAAAGTATTCATCAGTGAATAAGAGATACAAAATCATTGCTTTTCTGAATATTGTAGTCAGCCATGGAAGACAGATACTGAAAGTTAACATATTTATAAATACGACAGGTTCAGATAGGAACAAATGGAAGAAAATAAGTAGGGTAATGAGATGCATAGTAATTGCAGGGGATGAGTCCCACTTTGTATAGGGCGGTCAGAGAAGGGTTTTCTGTAGAAGTGAGAGAAGAATATGAGGTAGAGGAGAGAAAAGATAAGAGACAGAGAAGAACACAGAGATCAAGATGGAGATGGGGAGAGAAAGAAAAAAAGAAGAGGACTCAGAAAATAGTGTGCCGTGCAGAGTAGAGTGAGTAGAGTGATACAAGGAAGCTGAGATGGGAATGATTTTGAATAAGAGGATCAAAAAAAATAAAGTTTAAAGGAAGCTAAAGAAGGGAAGGTGAGAGGGAGAGTGAGGGAGTTCTAGGACAAAACGAGGTTAAATTTAATAGGAGCCAAATCTTATTTTATATTTTGTTATGAAGGTCACTGTAAAAAGGTCAGTTTCAATCTTTATGCAATGAGACGCTGGCAGGAATGTAACATATATATGTTTTTTAAAACTTTTAAAGTTCACAGCACATATTGACAATCAAAAACGTTTGGAATCTCCTCATATTTTATATCTAGCAATGCCACATGACTAATACATGCTAAATAGTTCAATTCACTCTAAGATTATTCTTCTAATTCTAACCATAGTCATTTTTATGCTGAAATCTGAATTTTACCCATATTACAGTATAATAAAGAAATAACAGATGGTTTTGTAACAAGGGCCTACATATTTTGAGATCAAAGTGAAAAAGAAGGCAGCATTGTTTTGGGAAACTATTTACTAGAAGTTTGGAATGGTTGGGCAGTAGTATGTCAGTAAATGTTTAACGACTGGATTTCCAAAGACAAAGTCCTGATTAGTAGTATGTGCTAATTTCTGTGGTGTAAATACTCCCCTGGCAGATTTCAGGCTACCGACTAGACATATTGAATGCAGAGTTGGAAGAGATGCACACAACTGGCTCTCATGAGCTCATGCAAACTGGAGCAGGTAGCTCCAAAACACACTAACAAATGGGGATGAGTAGGATGGAGAGTCATTCTTAGAATTTGACTCAAATAGAAACATTAATAGTTAAACTAATAGTTGTAACTATGGTTTAGTCAGCATAATAACATATTAAAAAATGCATTTTATTTATTTAATGCATTTAATTTCCTTAATTTTTGTTCTTGTTGCCTAGATAGAGCTCATTATAAATTACAGATTTCAATTTAATGTTCTAGAGGATTCTCTTTTTTTTCTAGTAGTGGCTTTTTCTCTGCCTTCCCTGTACTGTCCATTATTTATGTTTGTAAATTCCTTAAAATTTATTATAATTAACTTATCTTTATATTTATATTTTTACTTATGTAAATAAAATATATATTTCTTTAAATTAATCATTATGTCACTTGGATACTTTATTCAACAGTTAAGACTAAAAATCTAGAAATACAGGATAGCAGCCATCAGTTCTAGTACCCTGACTTTGCAGAGAAGAAAAGTGGATTCCAGGGGATCCGGATCATTCCTCCACTGGCAAATTAAATATGCTAGAGCCCAGCTGTTCCCACTCCCTGTCCTGGTCTTTCTCCAATATTCTCTTTTGGTTAATTTTAGGTACAATTTTTAATTGAAAATCCATTTATACATCATGTATTCTCTTCTCAACTTCTGCAACCTGGTTCCCATGCTTTCCAAAAATGATGTTAATGGAGAATACCAATGATCACAAATAATTGCAAGAAACTTTCGAAACATCTAGTACAGTTCTACCTATCTTTATTTAACAGTTATCCAAGACATGTTTATTGACCATTTACTATGCGCTATATAGCATTCCCTATCAAACAACCTTTTTAATATTTGTACAGTTATAATTTTTAGAAATGTTATAGAGTCAAATTCTGCCTTCCTTTAACTCCCCAGTTTCTCTCTCCAGTAGTGTCTATTTCATGAAATAGGCTTTCAAATATCTGAAGAACACTGTTAAGCCCATCTTTTCCTTTTCTAGGTGAATAATCTTCAGTTCCTTTAATTCAGTTCCTTTAATTTATTTCACATATGACATATTTCCAAATCTTCATTAGTTCTATCTACTCTTCTTTGGATATGACATAATTCTGTCAATGACCCAGTGAATGATCGGTGCTCAGAATTAACTATATTATCCTACATGTTGTCTGACCAGGGCAGAGTAGGCAAGTACTTCCCTATGTTCTATATATCCTCTTTGATGCAGCCTAAGAATTAACTGCCTGTTTAGAACATGAACAGGCTATTCTTACTGGGACAGCCACAATCTGCTTTTTTAATGAAGAAACAGTATTTAGTTGACTGTGAGCTGACCTTGACTCTCTTTTTTGCCAATCTGTGTCCATGTGCTACTAAGAACAGAAATATCCTGTTGTCTTGAAACTTTAACCAGCTGTTGTCAAGATATAGATAATATATACAGCTGTTGTGGAAAAAACTTCCAGTGGTTATCTCTTTCAGATATAATCAGTGGATACTTCGGCAAATTAGGAAACTTCTATTCAATGTGATTTGTTGTCGAAAACCTAATATGTCACATATAAGTGATATCATGTGGTTTATATAAATCTAAAAGCAACAAACAAACATGATGAACAAACAGAGACTCATGGACATGGACAGTAGACTAGTGGTTACCAGAGAGTGGTAGGGGTCAGGGGAGGGAGGAGGTAGATGGGGTGAGGGATGTCAAACATGTGGTGACAGAAAGAAATCTAACTATGGGCTGTGAACACACAATGCAATATATATATATGACTTATTGTTGAATTGTACACCTGAAACTTACTGGATTTTGTTAATCAGTGTCACCGTAATGAAAACAAAACAAAATTTAAAAACCTAATATGGCCAATGCATACAATGTTCATTGGGAAATCTGAAAGATGTTATTTACTCCCAAGAGCTATTCAGTCCCTGGTCAAGTAAAGTCACGTTGATCACAATGGTATCTGGGGAAGGGACAAACAGGGTGTTTAGGGGGTTGTTCTCCCCAGGAAGCCCCTGACGTGGAGTTCTCTGAACAGGAGCCTCTACTACCCTTTTTCTCTCACACCTGGAGAAGATCCCAACCTTCCTTTGTCTCTAGGTATTCTTTATTGAGCAACACAGAACACAGCACACGCAGGGAAGAGGCACAAATTACCAGACATTTTATAGCCCAGGGAAGTATGGAGACCAGTGAAAGGGTGCTTCCCCTAGAGGCGCCCAGGCTCTGTTTTCCTAATCTGAAGCTTTTGGAAGAAAACCAAAAAATTCAGTAAAATACCCAGATGCTTCCAAAGAGTGGATATTTGGCTCAGCAAAAACAGCATTGCCTGAATGTTCTGCTTGTCAACGAGTTGTGGCATCACATAGACAGCCGTAATAAATTAAAGGCTAGGCTAGGAATAGAACTAAGACTTCCCAATTCATAATCCAAGGTTCTGGCTCCTACACTGTCTTTGATTCCATAATGCATCTTACTGGCTATTCTGGGCTGGTAATACTCCTTGCTTACCCATGAAAGAAAGGGACCTTTTAGCAAAAGACTTGGCTCAACTTGATTCTGAATTATTTGATCTCCAGCCAGCTGGACTAGTATGAAATCTCATATTAGTGTTATACATTTTATTTGACAATAAATTCCTCATTCAGACTTTCTTTTCTTAAAATAATATCCTGCCTAAAGAATCAAAAAGTTACTAAATCTTTTTTTTCTTCAGAAGCAGTGAAGATTTTCATCTGAATGAAAAGTCAGAAGATAGAGATAATATAATTATCCTATGAATTTCTAGGCAAGTTGAATAAATCAGCCTTAATATTTATTGTGGTGTATTTCAAGCTGAAAATTATGTAGACTGGGAGGTAGTAAAACAAACCAGCAACTATTTCCTATTTGCCAGATATATATCTTCAGATATTATCTTTATTTAATAACAACATGTCCACATAATTTTAATATTAGGTGGTAAAGAGTGATAAATATCTTCATTTAGAGTTGCTACAAGGAATCTTTTAACTGATATGTAAATGATGGCTTTATAGAAAGTGTTTATGTTCACTCCCTATTTATCTCTTTCCATTTATAAGGCATTTGAAGAAAATTTGTCTCTCCTTTGCTTGATTTTTAAACTCTAACTAGACTTCGAATGGAGCATTTCTGAGCTGGGACTTTTGTAAATTCCCTACACAGTCTCCTGAACATTTCAAAGGACATTTATGCAGCTGGTCCTAAGGAGTGCTCAGAAGCAGCAGATGTGAACCAGGGAGAGAACATGAGAACATAAGAAAAACATCTATTTAATATTAAAATTCCATAAACTATTTTCAGGAATATTATTATGGTCTTTCTTTAGGTGTGGACAACAAAGACATAAGTAAAATTTATTCTTTTTCTATAAAAATGACTTAATTTAGAAAAAAGTCTTATACTGACCTGGTTTTATCAACCTATCTTGTTTTTCTCTCATCACTCCCCTATCCTTCCCAAAGTTACTCAAATGTCAATCATCCTAAGGACCACCACTATATATTTCTTAATATTTTTCTTTAATTAGATTCATTTTTCACAGTTAAAAATACATTTTTCATATATAATATTGTGTAATGTATAAATGATAATTATATTTTTCTGATTACAAAACTGGCAAAATAAAAAATCCTTATACTATCTGATGTGATCTTCCATAAACCATACTGTGTTTTAGAAAATGCTGTGCTAAAGCAGGGGACCCCAAGCCCCAGGCCGCAGACCAGTACTGGTCTGTGGCCCATTAGGAAATGGGCCACACAGCAGGAGGTGAGCAGCAGGCAAGCCAGCGAAGCTTCATCTGTATTTGCATCCACTCCCCAGCACCAGCATCACTGCCTTAGCTCCACCTCAGGTCATCAGGCATTAGATTGTCATAGGAGCCCTGGTCCCGGGTGCCAAAAGGGTTGGGGACCATTTTGCTAATAGACAGAACTTTCTTTGGTTTCTCAAATACGTCATGTCCTCTCTCATTTGTAATTAGGATTGCCAGATTTAGCAAAAAAAAAAAAAAAAAAAAAATATATATATATATATATATATATATATATATATATATATATGATGTCTAATTATATTTGAATTTCAGGAAAACAAAAAATATATATGTTTGGCATATGTCCTGAATATTGTATAGACCAATATTGCATGGGACTTACTTTTACTAAACCATTTTTTGTTGCTTATCTAAATTCAAATGTAGCTGGGAATTCTGTGTACTTTTTCTGGAAACATGAGTCTTTTTTTTGACCCATGTAATAATGCTCCTTTGGCTTAACACACTTCTTCTCTGCCTGGGGATATCAGAACTCTTGGTTTCAAGTACAATGTCACTCCAATAGAGATGCCTTTGACAAGGTTGTATCCTTGAATGAAGGAATAGTAGTTGCCTCTTGTTTAGTTATACAAATTCAATGAACAAAAATTTTCTTTTCTTAATACTTTATTTAGTATTACAATCTTAGGAAAATCTAAGACTTGCCATTTGGTTTTTCTTTAGTAACAAAATAATTCTAAAAAATGAAAAAGGTTACTCTTGTAGCCATTTCCCTTTACTTTTACTTAAATTGCTAATGGTTTATACTAAATCTTCCATGAATTAATAAGTTTAAATTTTTGCCACTTGCATATTTATTTTCTCACAACTACCATGTGAGGTGTGTCTGTGGCTCTTTTGACATTAATGAAGAGTCCTCACATTGAAAAAGAATGGGGACTATTTTTATTCAGCCTAATCCTCCTCCTTTCTCCTCTCCTCCTCCTCCTCCTCCTCCTCCTCCTCCTCCTCCTCCTCCTCCTCCTCCTCCTCCTCCTCCTCCTCCTCCTCCTCCTCCTCTCCTCCTCCTCTCCTCCTCCTCCTCCTCCTCCTCCTTCCTCTTCTTCTTCTTCTTCTTCTTCTTCTTCTTCTTCTTCTTCTTCTTCTTCTCTTCTTCTTCTTCTTCTTCTTCTTTCTAATGAGGTAATCACTTTAGCAAGTTTAAGATTTTCCCAACTCTACAAACTTAGTTAATGGCAGAAGTTAAAATCTAGTTCTCCTGATTCAATTCATCTTGCTCTTTTACCAAGAGCCTATAAAAGTACTTTCTTCAAATACAAGGTGACCAAAAGGGTATATTTTCCATAAAAACTTACAAGCATTAAGATATCTGGGCTGAACACATGTAGATTACACACACACACATATTTACTCACATATGGGTAGCATCTTCTTGTTCTTATCATTTCACAAGTTTAGAAGATAAAATTGTACCATTAGTAATCTGTTCCTTCCTCCTTACCTCACTTCCTCCATTCCTCCTTTTTTCCTTCCCATCTTTCTTTTCCTCTTTCTCCATCTCTCGTCTTCTCTCTCCTTCCTTCCCCTCCCACCATCCCTTCCTTTCTTCCTTTCTTCCTTTTCTTCCCTTCCTCCCTACCTCCTTCTTTCCTTTTTTCCTCTTTCTCTTTTTCTTTCTCTGCCTATCGACAATGATATCTACCAGTGATTCTCAAATGTTAGCATGCATCAGAATCATCTGAAGAACTCGTTAAAACACCGATGGCTGATGATTTAGTAAGTTTTTGCTGGGAATGTAGTATTTACATGTTTAATAAGTTCCCAGGTAATGCTGCCACTACCGCTGGGGACACACTTTGAGATCCTCTGAGCCACCTGTTAGAGCACTGGTCTCCAAAAGTGGCTGATTATAAGCATACTTGTATAGCTTTGGAACTTCCACATGCTAAGACTCTAGTCACCAAACTCTGATTCAGTAAATGCAGAGTGGGGCCAAACTGGTATCTATTTATTCTTTTAAAGTTCACAGATGTATTCAAAGCATAGTGAGAGTTAAGGAATGTTGAAATACATTACAGAGAATGCCATTTCATGATTTCTGACAAAAATTAGAACAACAGGTATTAGATTCTCACCCAGAGTAATTCCACAATAAAAAAAATTCATTAATCCCCTATATCAACAGGTTAACGGAGTAATAGTATCATAAACTTCAATGTACCTATATGCTTTAAAATTGTCAATATTTTGCCAATTTTATTTTATTTATTACTCCCTACTTTTAAAAAAGTAGTATTTTAGGTAATTCCCAGACATCATATTTCACTCACATATACTTAAGTATAATAAACAAATTTAAAAATTCTTCTGTGAGAGGAAAGAAGTATTAATCATAAAAATCTTAAAAACAAAACAATCTAAACATTCTATGGAACACAACATTGTATAAAACTCCACAAATGAAAAGACTGATAAAAGCTAAAAGGCAATTGACAGACTGAGAGGAAATATTGGGAGCATATAGAGCAAAGAGTAAGAAATTATAAAAAGACAACTTCATGGGAAAGCACACAAAAAGGCTATTCATGTAAGAAGAAATACTAATGATTTTAAATCCTAAACATCAAAATATTGCAAATTAAATAGAATGAGAATTATTACTTTTAATCTATCAGATTATCACAAAAGAAAAGAAATCTTGATCACGCACAGGGTTAATAATATTTTTGCAAATGTAAATTTCTGCCTTTCTTGGAGGACAGTATGGCAGCATCTATTAAAATTAAAGGAGGACATATCCTCAACCTGGTACTCTAATTTCAGATCCCCACCCTAGAGAATTACTTACACTCATGAAAAAATTAATGTGTCTGATACTAATCACTGAAGCATTTTTTTTTGTAGTGTCCAAAGAACTGAAAATAACCTACATGGCCATTGATAAAAAACTTTAAAATAACAAGTTATGGTACCATTATTCTTTGGGTCACTACACAGTAGATGCAAATATGAGGTAAACTCACATGTGTTAACAGAACCATGGATAACCTATCTGGCTTTTCAATGTGAGTTAGAAAATTGTGCCCCTTTGGAGGGATGCAGCCCTGTGCCAGCATTCATGTTTGATGAGTAAAACACAGGTTGCTCATCATTCTTCACTCAGGACTTTTGATTGGGTTCGTTGTGCAGTACACAACCTGCACAACTGTTCTTAGGTTCCTGCTGCTCTTAAGGAAAGTGCTCCAAGAGGGCTTGATAAGTGGGGAAAAAAAGGTAAAGAACAATACTTTACTACAAAACTCTTTAGGTACCAATAAGCATAGACACATATACACACACAGAGCGAAATTCTGTATTTTTGTATTTTTATATCTATCTCTCTCTATATATATAGAAGCACAAAAAATTATCTGGAAAGATAACTTTCCTTGAGAGTGGGGTAGAATTGGAAGTGGGGCAAAGGGGATGTACACATTTTTCTGTATAGTTTAAAATTCCTTCAATAGTTATGTGATTACAAATTACATAAGTGATTATTTTAATTTTTATTAGGTAAAAAAAAATTGTTAACAAAAAGATAAAGCACTACAAATTATGACTTTAGAAAGGTGACAAACATCACAAAATGAAAAGGTCCAGAAAAAAAAATGTATTAGTTAACTGGTAACACACTTTGTAATACATTTTTCTTACCTTTTTCTTTATATGAGTGATTTAAAAAGGTTTTTGATCTATCTCTGTGTGGACAAATACTGAATCTTTAAAATAATTATTAAAATTTGTATTATTGATATGGAACAATGACTACAGATTCAGTAAATAAAGTTACAAAATTGTACCTAAAATACATTTCCATTTTCACATGTGTAGAGACAATTTATCTTTGCCAACTGCTTCTAATTCCCTAAGTGCCACTCTCGACAGCCTGATTTGTTAAGATCCTGGTGATCACATCTTTCTGTGACCATCACCCTCAACGTATTAAAGCCTGGTTGGGCCATTTGATATATAACGTGGCCTTCCTGGTTGCTCATCAGAATGACAGTTCTCCTTTTACAGATTAGACAAGGTCCTGAATAGCTGCACTGTTTCTTTTAGCCCCCAAATAGAAAGTATACCATTATGATTGTATAAAAGATTTTATCAAAATGTAAAACAATACCATTATAGCTCTCTACCAAAAATCCAAACTGACCTTTTGTAAGAAGTGATATAAAGGGACTCTATATTGAAAAGCTAAGATTTACAGAATGGGAGAAAATATTTCTAACCATAAAACTGATAAGAAGGTAATATCCAAAATACATAAAAAACTCATACAATTCAATAGCAAAAAACTCCAAATAATCTGTTTAAAATATGACAAAGGACTTGAAAAGATATTTTTCCAAGAAGGCATACTAATAGATAATAGGTCCATGAAAAGGTACTCACATCACTAATTACCATGGAAGCGCAAAGCAAAACTGAATGAGCTATTTCCTTACACCTGTTAAGATGGCTATTATCAAAAACACGAGATAATAAATGTTAGCAAGAATGTGGGGGAAAAGGAGCCCTTGTACACTGTTGGTGAAATGTAAATCGATGCAGCCACTATGGAAAACAATATGGCAGATCCTCAAAAATTAAAAAATAGAATTATCATATAATCCAGCAATCTCACATCGGGGAACATATCTGAAGAAAATGAAATCAGTGTCTAGAAGAGATATCTGTACTCCCATGTTCATTGCAGAATTATTCACAATAGCCAAGATGTGGAAACAGCCTAAATCTCCATAAAAGGATGATGGATCATCACTTAGAAAATGTGGTATGTTTATACAATGAAACATTATTCAACCATAATAAAGAAGGAATTCCTGCCTTTTGTGACAGTATAGGTGAAGCTGGAGAGCGCTATGCGAAGTGAAATAAGGCAGAAAGAGGATGCATGGTATCACTGATATGTGGAATCCGAAGGAAGAAAAAAAGCTGACTAAGGGAAAATGCAGAAATGTAAGTCAAAGAGTACAAGGTTTCATTTATAAGAAGAATAAATTCTGAGACTCTAATATACCATGTGATTATACTTAATATTGTATTATATACTTGAAGTTGCCGAGAGTAGATTTTAAGCATTCTCACATATACACACACATGCACACATACACACACAAGTTACTACGTGAGATGATGGATGTGTTAATTATCTTGATTTTTAGTAATTATTTCACAGTGTATATGTATATCAAATCATCACTTTGTACACTTTAACTATATAAAAATATATTCATTAATCATTCCCCAATGGTTTTAAAGAAACAAACAAAAAATCAATGACAATTCAATTCAAGATGTGTATCATTTACTTTTAGCATAAATATTTTTTTCATTGATCTTTCTTTAATTACTATTTTAAAAAAGAATAACTCTTTAGTAATAGTTCCTTCATATTATTAAGCATTTCATGCACATATAGTCTCCTCAATTAATTTTTAAAATTTACATACGAAGAAATGGGATCTCATGCTTCTCTGTAACCATTTAAGTACCTAGCACAGGGAATACATATAGTAGGACTCAAAGTATTTTTGATTAATTAATAATTAATTATCCACAAAGTCCTCATCTTTAATGAGCATCAAGATAATATTGTCAATCGCTAAAAGTCAAAGTTTCCACCAAAACAATGCAGAAACAGCTATTATGGGAACTTTTCATTTTCTTTTTAATTGTAGAGAACTTTTCAGATGCACTGATTAGAAAATGTGTTGGCAGGAGCGTGGTTAATTGTTTGTGTCCTTATAAGACTTAGTCAAAACTCAAAAAAGTCTTTGTGGTATAATATTTCTGAGGGAAAAGGACATTTGAAAAATAACATTTTGCTTCCAAAATGTTGAGGTTATTCATCCTCCAATTCCCTAAGATCATTAAGACTCGTTTGTTTGCCTTTCTCTTGTGCATAAGGAAACCAAACAATGCTTTCTTCTTTCCCAATATGGTAATAACTCTTGACCCAAATTTCTACCTAGGGAATCTAGTACACTGAAGAAAAATTTTTCCTTATCTATATATCTTTGTTCTCCATAAAACCATGTGCTTATAAAGGGGACCCATACGTTTATATGTTTTTAATTCAAGTGATCAAATTCAGTAATATACGTGAAGTTGCCTTGCACCTATTTTCTATAATGAGTAGTAATACTTTGGCTATCAATTGTATAAAAATTAACAAGCACAAATAAAAATGTGGTCATAAAGCTTGTGAGTTAGAGAGCTTAGGAATATTAAATAGCATTTTAAAATGAGAATCAAGTTTTCTTTAAACATTATGATTTGAAGGGTATATGCAGAATACATATTTAATGAGGGTTTAACCAACCATTAAAAGTAACTCTCTGTGTTTTCAAAAGGCGGTGTTTAAGACAACACAGTATCACTCTTCTGGGAAGTCCAAGGTAGATTGAATAGTACATAGTGATAAAATTCTGTTATTTTTATGATGAAATCGTGAAGCAAACAGACCTCAAAGCAGTAATGTAGAGCTGGAAAAGGCTTTAGATATTGTGTTGTTTTTTTACCAATGAAAAAATGGCTTAAGATTAGTAATATCAAGAAAAAATTGGCTTCCTGGGTTTTGACTACAAGAGAAGGCAGCTGGAGAAAAAGTTAAAACATACCCTGGAAGACTACACACAGTTACTACATATATTAGTTGACAAATAGATATTTTGACCACTGTAAATCTTTTATTTTTGAATATCTAAATTACTCTTGGAGCAAATTTGGCTTATTTCCCTTTCTGAAGTCTCGATTTCTGGTAGGGGACTATATAACTATCTTTTCCATATTTATTGAGCAGCTATTAGATAACACTGTGCTGTATATAAGAGATAAAGCAAGTCTTCCCTTCTTTTAAGAAGTTTATATAACATCTAGTAGACTGACATGCAAACAAAGCGAAAACAAACTAGAATGAGTATGGATTTAATGGTAGAACAAAGTTCTACTAAAGCAAATAAACAAATTAACCGAAACAAAACATAAAAGAAAAAAGAGAAGAGATTCTGATTGGTGATATGGATCAGATTCATAGAGAAGACCAACTGAATTGAGTAAGACTGGGAAGACTGGAAGACATGGAAGTACAAGGTGTGCTGGGAATAGTATAGGACATAAAATGTGTTTAAAAATATGTTTGCATTCTGATTGCAATGAGGAGTGATGTGAGACTAGCTCTGGCTAAAGTCATATGAAAAGCACAATAAAGGTATAAACTGAACACACATAAAGAGTTGTTGAATTGAATTGAACTGCATAAGTTTGCCTTGTTCCCCAAGCTCGTGAATGTTTTCTTGGCATTTTTTCTATTTACCCACAGCTCACCTTATCCAGATATTCATTATATATTTTTATGAAGAAAATAATTATATCTTTGTAAAAAGTATATTGAGTGGAAAAGAAAATGAAAGCTTTCTGTTCTCTGTGCAGTTCCTACTCCTTGACACAGTCACTTCTGTATAGAGTCTCCAGCGACACAAAGTTCCCCTATTTGTTTCCAAGTGAGCCTAAATTTGTCAATTTAAGTGATTTGCAAAAGTAGACATGTTTCATAAGCTGGTGAGAAGTGTCCTCTGCTAAGTTAGTAAAGTTTCATCTCACTGCTCTTTGTGGCCAAAAATTGTCCTAGTATAAAGCATTTATAATGATGTATTTTTACATATATCAAGTTGCAAGGCAGTTCTTAAACATTCTATGACTATTTAATCAGAAATGGCATTTCCACATAATTTCTGCTTTGATGTGTGCCATTAGTCAATTTAATAAAATTCTATTCAAATTTTATTAAACCAGAAATGTTTGCTGATGACAAAAAATGTCAAATACATGAGGAAGCAACCCTCTTTTAGTAGATCTGGGCACCATTACTGAATAATTCAAAATACATGTTCTACTGAAAGCAAGTTAAAGGAAAAACTGGATAGTTTTATTCTAAATGTCTCCTTGTGTATTAAAACAATTGAACCATTATAAACTTACAAAGTCTAACAAGGTGGGAAAATAGAATTATTATCTTATTATTTTTAAGATCTGTTATTTGGTCAGCAAAATATAACCCAAATGTGAATTTTACTATGACTAAGAAAATAGGAAGTAAATTAAATAATTCTAAAAAGGTCCTTATTCATTAATAGGATTTTAAAGGAAATTTCTTTATGTTATTGAAAATAGAAAATCAGTGATATTTCTGTCATGAACTTGGAAAGTTAGAACATAACAACTCATTGTCCTACCTAGAAAAAAAAAAGAGTAATGGTGAAAAAAAAAATCTATTATTTGTCTTAAGATATTTCTTGTGCTGTTTGTCAGAAATTAGTTATTAATAATATTGAACTGCTTTGAACAAGTATTTACAAATCTCTGAATTTACTAACACAATGCACTAATTCATAGTGAATAAACATGATAATATGCATTAATTACTAAATTTTGTGAAGGAATAAGTAGTGAGAATTACATGAATTTTCTCCTATGCCATATCTCTAGGAATATTGTTTTAAAAAGCCCTCTAAGCATTTAGGATATACTTCCCTTTCTGAGTCCCTAGAACACAATGTGCAGTTAAAGTAGAAGGGTTAGGAAGAAAGGGTCATTATCTCTAAGGGAAACAAGCAAATGCCACAGATGTGCGAATCAAGCTGCTGTTTCCCACAAACTCCATGGCTCCTCTTGAGCACAGGAAAGGGAAGAAAAATCCTCTAGAAAATTAACCACATGTTAGTATTGAAACATTGCCAGGAACACAGACAGCCCTAGAGAGTTTGTTTCAAATCAATGTTGATGGAGCCATGTGGTGGGTTAAGAGAATGGCACATTTTGCTCTTGGAGTTCACAGAACTGAGTATTTTTATTCAGTCAAAGAGGAAAACTCAGAAAACAAACAAACAGCACTGGGAAAAAGACCAGCAACACTAATAGTCTGGCATTTTTAGATTAATATAGAGTGAGAAAGAGGTTTGCTATCTTAATCGCTCTCTTATCTAATGAAATCCCTGGGAGGAGGAGGGGCTGGGTATCCACAGAAGGAGATCTGGGGTGTTACAAAGCCTCCTGGTGAATGAGACTTGCATTTTGATGAAGTTTTTGAGGTGTTAGGACAATATTATTATTATACTGTTTTGTAGCAAAAATATGTCACATTACATGGTCAAACTGGTTATTGTTTAATGTATGTAAAGCAAAAACACCTACCCCAAAAAACAAATCCATGTAAAATCATTTCCCCTCCTCTTTTTGAATAGGCTAATTTGATTGTATACAAATTGAGTAGCTGTTCATGCTTATATTCCAAAATTGTTAAATAACAGTCAATTTTTTAAATAAGGAAATTAAGCTGTCATGTATATAAATATTTAATACAAAGCTGTCAAGCAGTGGACACTCAACAAACCTACTTTTCCCTTATTTTTGAGTCTCGATAGCATTAACTTAATTACCTATTGCTATATAGATGCAAAGATTTCTTATTAGTAGTATTAGTAACAATTGCAGTGGTAATGCCAATATTTTTTAGTTATCCAATACTTCTATATTGTAATAAATATTCTTTTAAGATCTCAGATAAAAGTCTTCTTGCACCCTATATTTAAATAAACCTTAATCTTATTCTCTTGACTGACTTTCACTGTGCCATCTTGGTTGTGAGGATCACGGAGTTTTAAAGCTCAAAGGAGGACTTGAGACCATTTGGAGGACCTTCCTCCTTAAACAGAACAGCTGAGGCATAGGAAAGGCTTCTTAGAAAGACAAGGTAGATCTAGAAATCAGTTGTTCTCCTCCCAGATCTGTGTCCCACTGTTTTTCTATGTAGTTCATATCTCAGAAGGATTCCTGTATTTATATGTCACTGCCTAATTCTGTATATTTTTGTCCTTCTCTTTAACAATTTCCCTCTATGGCCATGCTAACCTGAACGAGCCTGATCTCATCTGATCTCGGAAGCTAAGCAGGGTCGGGCCTGGTTAGTACTTGGATGGGAGACCACCTACGGGGTTGCCTCGCCTAAAAAATAAATAAAAATGTCCTACATTTGCCTCTCATCCTAGGATCAATTCTGCCTGCAGTTACAATGTGGCCTTATTGAAATGTTTCTTGTCATATCATGGCTTTTGTTTTAGCCTACAGCCTACCACTTCTAAGTATTAATTCCCGACTTTTGTCTGATGCAGGTATGGCCCAAATGTTAATCTTGTTGGGACTTCTTGGTATTTGCTTTGATTCCACCCTCCTTGCACTGTTCTTTTATGATTGTGCAAAAGCAATGAGTGGCTCTCAGCTTCTCTCCCTGTTTACCGGGTTCAAATCACACCCCCTCCCCAACATTAACAGGTAAAGTCCCAGGATTTCAATTGTTTTCCTCAAACTTTCACCAGCTATCAATGCATTACTCCTTCCCTTCAAGCTTTTCCCACGACTCTTTGTCAACTTCTAGCCCTTAGACCCCTGTCCTGATGCTGGATTCTTCTGTTCCATTTCCTACACAAGGACAGCAGGCTTGGCTCTCGAGGATCACTCCGGTCTCCACTCATTTCTCCTTCCTTCAAACTTGCATCACTGTTCCAGTGAGTGCAATACAATTTCACATCGGTTGTTCTTAATTATATAGAATTTGACTTTCTTAGCATATGTAAAGGTTAAATAAATTGTACTCCATCTGTTTCTGTCTCTTTCAGCTTGATATCTATGCTACTCTTCAGCTCAGAATTCACCTCTTTTTCTACTCCACGTGGAAATACCCTATTCATTCTCCAGGTCATAATTTATTAGTTGTCCTCTCTATTGACTCACTTCTTTCTTATTCCTTTTTTCCTCAGAATTAATTAACTCTTTCCCAATGCACTCATAAACTCCTTACTCCCTTATAGCCATTTTTGCCTCTTAAAAAAAAATTGTGAGCTTCTTGGGGTCAGTAATAAATCCATTAACTTGAAATTGTCTGCTTTTCTCTTGAACCTTTTATAATTTCTGTCCTTGCTACAAAGAAGCTCTTAATTCTTTATTAGACTAAAACTCTGGGATGCAGGAATAATGTCTTCTTACTCTTTGGCCCATTTCATAGCACCTAATAAATGTTAAGTACATGGTGACCACTTGATATACAGACTGTTTGACCAGCTAGCCAGAAACCCAGTAGCAGAGTTCCCAGTTTGATTACAGAGAAACAAAACCCTCTATGCAAATGACTTTTGGAAATAAGCCAATATGATTAAAATGTAGGACTCAGGAAGGAAAGGCATTTAGTTTTCCTTGTTAGTCTTCTACTCTCAGCCATTTCTAGGTTTTTGTCAGGGTGCGTGCTGGTGTAAAAAGAAAAGTGTCAAAAGAGAATAGAGGGATGGCAGATGCAAATGCATTCATTCGGTCCACAGAAATCATAGGATGAGAAAATGTGTCATTGGCAAGAGATGTTGTGTGTACTACTTTGATCATAAATTTGTTTCAAGCACACATGTGGGCCTACCTTAATGCTCTCCAAATTGATATTTGAGAATTTTAGTAGAGATTTTTCATTTGAGGTGTTAATAGGCATGATTTAAGAAAAACAAATAATCAAATACATTTGTGAAATTCTATTTTTTATGATTTCTACTTTTCATAATTCTTTACTAAAGCATTGTAATGTCTATTTACATATTGAAAGCTCTGAGAACTCCTGAAGGAAATACAATTAAATAGCTTTATTTAACTAAGCAGTTGTAATACATATCTGAGCATAAAACCCTTTTATCTCTGTTTGTTTTTCATAGAACACTAATTTGAGGAATGCTGACCCAACTACTCCACAGTGACTTGAGTTCAGAAGGAAAATACATCCCAGGAGACTATAGAATACTCTCTCTCCATCTGTTATATCTCTAAGAGGTAAGAATTAAGTTGTCCAAGGTGGATTTTCTACTAGGTGACTTTCCAAGTGGAAATGAACCCCAACAAGCTCTCTGGATATTGGACATAGCTGAGTGCTAAAGTAAGTCAATTTCAATAAAGCAATGCTTCTCAAACTTTAATGGACATACAAATAACCAGAGATCTTGTTATAGTGCAGATTCTGATTTATTATGTCTGGGTTGGGACCTAAACTTCTCAATTTCTAATAAACTCCAAGGTGATACTGATGATGTTGAACTTCAGGAAGTTCCTTTCAGTGCAGTGGGATGCAGACAAGATGAACAAACCTGGAACCAGTGGGTCATCATGAACCCCTGCTCCTTTATCATTCCCTGGAAAAGATAGGTGCTCCCTGAGCAAGGTTATGCTGGAATGATAGAACAGATTTGGAGGCCAAGGTTCTGCAGTGTCATGTGGTCATTTGGGTCAAGTTTTATCTTTCTCAGAATCTGATATCTGTTCCAGCTAGATTACAGTGCATCATACTTGAATGAGCAGTGGTTGAACTGAAAGCCTGTTGCTACATCTGCCTGTATTTTCCCCAATATATGCCATTTTAGAAGGTCAATGAATATTCTGCCTGGTAATTCTGTTTATTTGACAGTCTCTTAGTAGAAAGTTTCTGAGTAGAGTCAAAGGAGAATTAGGAAGTTTAAGAAATTAGGAAATAGGTTAGGAGAAAACTACTAATATTGTTCTTCAAAAGGTTCTTAATACCATGATCCTAAGCCATCGATCCAAACTTGTTTCTCTTTTCCCACAATCCGGAACTCCCAGGCCCGTTTGGCCTAGGTTTTCCCTCAGCTTATTCACATTACATGCTAACTAAGTTTCATGTTCATGCAAGATCCATGTATTTCCTTTCTTTATACTTCTTACTCAAATTCAAGCCAGCTCAAGATCTGCTTTCTTCTTAAAGCGTCTTCTAATCACCTTAAAGCACATAGTACAGAACATATAACTTTCACTAGTATTATGTCTTTCTTATTCCATTTCCAACATTCTTGTCTCACAGTTACACTTTAGGTTCTTTGAGAGCAGGGGACATATTATTATTAAGTAAATTTAATTTTTTTCTTGTTATATGCTTCTCTAGGCTCTTGCATTTTCTAGTTTCATTCTCGTGGGCAGCAAAGAAAACTTCTCTGAGGACGCAGCTATCTCATTGTGGAGATACGAACATCGGACTAATTCGTGGTTTTCAAATTTCTTGATGACATAGAACCATTTCTTTAAAGAATACATTACACAGTAACCCAACATGTGAAAGAGGTCCAAGCAGCCCGTGGGAGGGCTGCAGGGCGTGTGGTGGGCTGAGGGGAGGCAGAGACGTTCCTTTTGCCCATCTGTTCTCCCTGTAGAGCCTCCAGACAGAGGTTCCTAGCGTCTCACAGAATAGTTTGCAAAACACTGGATTCGATGATCTCCAAGGCTTTTATGACTCTAAAGACTCTGACTTTAATTATTAGGGGAAATTTAGTGGTCTATAATAAAAACAAACAAACACATCATGACAAATAAATCAAATAATAAAATAAAATACATGTCTCACAATAATTTTTAAGGAATTGTGTATCAGAAGCACTGCAGTGCTTTTCAGGGATGCCAGACCATTGGTCCCCTTTAATGCGTACCAGATCAGACTGGTCTTACAAAAAGCCGGGCTGAGGAGAAAAAACAAAAACAAAAACACGTATTCAATACACCTGCTGTATAGTATATACAAGTGGTGCAGTTTCCTTTCTTTTCCTCACCCTGCCCCCACCTTGCCCTGTCTCACCTCTCCTTTTTCCCTTTTTCTTTTTCAAAGATAGGGGAACTAAATCTAATTTGTAAATTGAAGAGAAAGAGCCAATTTAGAGGGAAAAAATGTTGATAGCATAGAAATTTAGGAAAATTGACGCAACCAAGTTACCGAAGAAGTAGAAGAGAGGGGTTCCAGAGCACAGGTGAAGGTGTTGGCTATGAGAGGGAGGAAGAAGTCCTAGTCCATTAGGCTGAAAGAAAGAATTTATGAAAACACATGCACATTTGGGGGAGGCTGAAGGAATTATTTGACCACGACTCTTTTTTTTTTTTTTTTAAGGCAAGTTTCACTGCTGAAAGTGTGTGAGAGTGTTCTGAGGCAAGGGTGCTCAGTAGGACTTGAATGTGGTAATAGAATGCCTTGGAATTGCCACTCTTGGGAGTGGGGTGTGTCCTATTTCCACAAAAGAAATGTCTATTAAGGTAGCTGCGAGTTAAGAGAAAGCATGGATTAAGTTGTTCTTACACAAACCAATCACAAATGCCTGACCCCATGTGTGAAGAGTTACAACCAAGGATGCTTTTCTGCTTATAGTAGTCTCCCTTATCTATGCAGGGTATGTTCCAAGACCCTCAGTGGATACCTGGGACTCCAAAGAGTACAAACCCTATGTATACTCTGGTTTTTCCCATACACCTATGATAAAGCTTAATTTATAAATTAGGTACACTAAGAGATTAACAACAACTAAAAATAGAACAATTATAACAATAAACAGTACTAACAGTTATGTGAATGTGGTCTCTTTCTCTCTCTCAAAATATCTTATTGCACTGCACTCACCTTTTCACTTAAAGGCAACACTTTACAGCTTCTCTTTGGCACACCCGAGTTGCCAGCATCACTACTCTTGTGCGTTGGGGCCATTATTAAGTAAAGTAAGGAGGAATTGAACAGAAGCACTATGATACCATGACAGTCAATCTGATAACAGAGAATGATGCTCAGCAAAAAATGGGCAGAGAGTGTCTGCAGACATCAGTGCATCCTGAGTGAGAGGAGCAAAAAGGCATGAGATTTCATCACAGTGCTCAGGATGGGGCACAATTTAAAGCTTCTGAACTGTTTATTTCTAAGATTTTTCCACATAATTTCAGACTGTGGTTGACCACAGGAAACTGAAACCATGGAAATTGAAACTGTAGATGAGGGAGGTATTATTGTAATTGTCAAATATTTCATGATAAATCCAATTATAAGTTGCAGTTCTCAAGTTTTCTCCCCTCAAAATGGCAATTAACTGATTTTTGTTTTAAATATAAAACTGACAGACTGAAATTAAATTGTGAAATTATATGCAGGCTGTTCTCTTTAATTACGTATGATGTCAGGGTATTTTGGTTTTATAAAGTTTATAAGTCGTGCTCTGTGAGATACCATCTCACATCTGTTAGCATAGCTATTATCAACAGGACAAGTAATAACTAATGTTGCAGAGGATGTGGAGAAAAAGGAACCTTCATACACAGTTGGTGGGACTGCAAATTGGTACAGCCACTATGAAAAACAATATGGAGTTTCCTCAAAAAACTAAGAATTGATCTACCATATGATCCAGCAATCCTTCTATTGGTATTTACCCCAAAGACTTGAAAACCCACATCCGAAAAGATATTTGAACAGTGATGTTCACAGCAACATTATTTATAGTGGCCAGGAAATGGAAGAAACCAAAGTGTCCTATGATGGGTGGTTGGCTAAAGAAGCTGTGGTACATATATACAATGGAATATTAATCAGCCGTAAGAAGAGAAGAAATACTGCCATTTGCGATAACATGGATGGACTTCAAGATAATCATAAGCCAGACTAGAAAAGTAGAACATCACATGATACCACTTACGTGTGGGATGTAAGCCTAAAAACAACAAATAAACAGGACAAACAGAGACTCATGGGCATGGGCTATAGGCTAGTGGTTACCAGAGGGCAGGGGGGGATGGAGGATGTAGATAAAGTAAAAAGGGTCAAAGATGTGGTGACAGTAAGAAATCTAACTATGGGCAGTGAACACACAATGAAATACACACACCACACACACATATACATATATATATATAGATATGTATGTATATATATACTTATGTATTATAAATTATGCCTTACTATTGAACTGTACACTTGAAACTTAATGGATTTCATTAATCAATGTCACCATTATATAAATAAATAAGTAAATAAATAGATAAATAAATAAATCTTAAAAAAAAGTCTTTCTGGGAACAAATACAAAACAATGACAATGATTTCTCTAATAACGCTGTATTCAGTGGAAGGAGAAAGAAAAGGGGATGTTCTTATAAAATAATGGCTTTGATGATAAACTCTAAGGTAACTTTGTAGTTTTACAAAATGAGGGTGAAATTTCAGAGAATGCCTTCATAACTAGCTGGCTGCAGAGCTGATACAGAATAATGACTTCTAAGCCATTGTTTTTGCAAAATAGACTTCCATAATCCAAGATGTCACTCCTCTAGAATTTACACACATATGTAGGAAATCAGTAACTTTAGTTTCCCCTTCTCAATCCAGAAATTTATTTGCATTTTGTTGGTAGTTGTAAAGATGTGCAAGCATGGGAGTAAATAATCAGAATGTATTGAGAATGTGTGTGTGTGTGCATGCATACATGTATGTGCACGTGTGTATGGGCATAATGAAAAATGAGAGACAGAGGATAACACGGTTGAAGGCTTTGGTGAGTGCTGGCAGGATGAAATTGAATTCTCTTCTTGGCATGATAGTCTATTAATTGAGTCATTATTGATGACTCAATAGAATGTAAAACACCAGACTAGACTTGGGGGAGGGGGATAAAAATATACCTTTTAAGACTTGGAAATGTAAGATATAATTACTTAAGCATTTAACAAAAAAACATAAAGCAACATGTGATAAATTGTCAAGGTGTGTAATAGTGAGCTGGAGTGGTTTGTTTAAGAAAAAGTGAGGTGAGCTTTCTCTTTGCCTTCTCTCAAAAAAAATCCGTTTCTTAAATTTGTACTTGAATTTTTAGGCTGTTTTATTGGACATATAAACAAACAGGTATGAAATACAAATCAGTGAATAAATATTCTGATTATTTCATGCTTAAACATAATCTTTAGTAGCTGAAAGTTTTAATACACTTTGTTGTGGTGGGTTGAATCGTGTTCCCCAAAAGATATGTTCAAGTCTTAATTTCCGGTACCTGTGAATGTGACTTTATTTGGAAGTAGGGTCTTTGCAAATGTCTTCTAGTTAAAATGAGGTCATACTGGATTAGGGTGGGCCTGAATCCAATTACTGGTCCATGGGAAATTCGGACACAGACACAGAGGAGAGCAGACCACATGATGACAGAGGCAGAAATTGAAATGATGCATCTTTAAGACAAGGAACACCAGGGGTTGCTGACAACCACCAGAAGCTAGAAGAGATGAGAGATTCATCCCTAGAGGCTTCAGAAGGAGTGTGGTCCTCCTGACACCTTGAGTTTAGACATCTAGCCTCCAGAACTGTAAGAAAATCAATTTCTTTTGCTTTAAGCCATATGGTTTGTGACACGTTGTTATGTAGCCCCAGGAAACTAAACACATTTTCTGACAACCCACCAAAGGAGTACAAATGTAGTTTACCAAAATTGAGATACGGATAAGGAGTGTTAGAGCTTTAATACAACTTTCTCATTTATAAGTGAGGAAATTTATGACTACAGAGATGACAATGACCTTCCCCAAACTCATTCAGGGGAAGCAGATACCAGAATCCAGGTATCGTGCTTCTCATTCTTTTTTTCTTCCATATTGTCCAAATGTATATAGGAAACATTCTATACTCTGTAGAGATAAATTGGGGAAATATACTACTTCTACTCCTGATTTTGCCTTGTTATATTAGTTTAGCAGGTTGTGCTCTTTTCTTGAAAATAACATTATGTGAAATTTTACTTTCCAGTATTCAATTACTTATCAAAAATCATCCTTGAAATGAGAAACTGTTAGTATCCCAAAAAGACTTACTTTTTGCAATCTTCATTATTTTCACTTTTCCAGACTTCTAATAAAAACAGATTCTTAATTTTTTTAAAAAACATGTAATTGTCTGGACAATTGGGGCTTTACAAATTGAAATGTTCCTTCATAAGTGACTAAAAACCTTTATAAAGCAACTTTAAACAGACAGCAACAGGACAATGTGGAAAACAGACAAGCTAAGGAGGAAATTGTATTTTCCCAGAGCTCTGCTCCATTACTCTATTTTGTAAGATTTAGTGCCATGTAAAAGATGCTTGTTGTTATAATGAGTTATTTATTTGATACATTGCCCATATGCATAGAATATGTTTTTAAATTACATACTACTAGGAATGTGAGAATATATTTAGTTGCTGGGTCTTTGAGGCATGAAAGAGAAACTTTCTTTGGGGAAAACTAGGATTATGTGATCCAGCTGTTGTGCAAAAGGAGAATGAGGATTTCTTATATAATATATTTTACACAAATCTACATTTCTAAACATATACATTAAAATGCAAACTTTGAAAGAATACATTTTAATTTACAGTCACAGAGTTTTTGAGATGATTATTTCAAGGCATGCACTCTAAAACATTAAAATAGTTTCAGTCATCACTCAAATATTTTCCAAAATCTCTGATGGCCCACTGAACTACTTTGTCTTTAAAATATGTATATCTTTCACTCTTTTTGACCTCTTTCTCTCTTCTATGCCATTCCTACTTTTTCTTAAGTTGAGAAGATTAGGCTTGAATGCTATAGCAAACAGACTGTTTTCCTTTGAATGAAAACATTAATAAAGATAAAGCCAAACAGGGAAAGGAGAAGACGGATGGCGTATCCTAGGCCTGTTGCCTGATTTTCATTAGAAATGCTGCTGACTTTATTTTAGGTCTGTGTTGATTTCTTATATTTCCAGGACATGTTGGTGAATATTTTAGTCAATTGAGTATCTTTTGAAAAATGAAATATATCTTTTGTATTCTTGCAGTCAAAACACAGAATTCCATCTTATACATGATCTAGGCCAAGTGAATAATTTTCATATTAAGTAATAAGATTTCTTTTCTAATAATTAATTCTATATTTATTTCTTTCAACAAATCACATCAGCACACATGACTTCATGTAATGGCTATGCCTGAGGCTTAGAAGGTCCACATTCTTACATATAGCAAATAATATTGTTGTATTACTCCGGTAACTAGCTCTTAGGGACCACTGCGTAGGCAGATCTTCAGGGGTCTCTAAAGCTTTTAGAGGATGGTCTGGGTACCGATGACTGTTTTTTAAACTCCCAACCTATGAAATTCCCTACCAGCAAACACCATCAGGTCATAAATATAGTACAAATTGATTCAAATAACAGGATTAGGAGGCTGCCTGGAATTTCTAGAGGCCATTTGATACTGACACAGCTCCTAAGCAATTTTTCCTGCTTCAGACAAATGAATCCCCAATCTGATTTTAAAACTGTCCAGGACATTGGATAATTTTGAGATTCATAGAAAGTCCCTAGGAAGAGTAAACTGCTGGATCATCTGGATCATTTATGTTGCACATTGATTTGCTTTTAACTATCATATAAAAATGACATCGTTTTCATCTTCAATATTTTTCTCTAAGCAGTAGTTCTCAATCTTGGTTGCACATTAGGAAGATCTGGAAAGCTATAAAGAAGCAAAACACTGATACTCAAATCCAACTGATATTTTAAAAAACTGCTCTTGAGATTTTAATGTGCCATCAGAATCGAAAACACTGTTTTATTGTATGGCCTTTACTGGTGACAGGTGTTTAATCAATAGCTTTGTAGTCTGATGGTAGAAAAAACATAATAGTTTTTTGTTGTTTTTTGTTAAATTTGAAATTTCCCTAATTCATTCTTAGTTATCTCTCTGGAGTCAGTTTCCAAAAAACAAGTCAGTTCATGTTATGTCCCTAACTCAAAACCATCCAAAGGCTTCCTATCACTCAAAACCCAAATTTCCTGTGGCCAGGATGTTGTGATCTGGCCTATCTCTATAACCACATCTCCTACCATTCATGTGCTTCTCACATCACTCCCCTCCCACTGGATTTCCAGATGTTTTTGAAACAAGCCAAGTCCAGTGCCTCTGCCAAGAAAACTCTTCTACAGATTTTCACAGGCTGGCTTTCCCACCTTTTCAGGTCTCTTTATGCTCAAATGCCTTTACAGAGATGTGCCCTGTCCTAAATAGCCACCTCCGTTGCACGACTACTCTCCATCCACTGATCCTGACTTGTTGTACTACCAGTACACGCAACAACACCCTTTGCTGACCCAGGGGTTAGCAAACTTTTTCTATTAAGGGCCAGAGAGTAATATTAAGCTTTGGCATGTATGAGCTCTGTCACAATTACTCAGCTCTGCTGTTATAGTGTTAAAGCAGCCCTATACAATATGTAAACAAATGAATGTGACTGAGTTCCAATAAAACTTTATTTACGAAAACAGGCAGCAGGTCAGATTTAGCCTTCAGGCAATAGTTTGCTGACCCTTGCTGTGTACGTGAGATTCTTCTACACATATGGGTTTAGGCATAGCCTTTATTTTACTGATATAACAATTATTATTAAGATATTTCAAATTAATAATGTATATAAGTGTAAATTAGCAAACTCAAATTAGTGTCTGGACCAATCTTGGTATTCTCTCCAATTGTAATGGAAGCATATACTTTGTATGCTCTTTTTGAGTCAAAATCTTTTGAAGGATAAATCTCAAACTAGCTCTTTTTCTCCGGTACTTTTGAGATTTGTAGCAGATCTGACATCAAAAGACCAGCTTGTTGTTTGTTGATTTTACAGAAAGAAATGTTACATCACCTTCTGAGTACTACTAACCAGCTGTCAGAACATCCCTTGGTGCCTCTTTCTTTCCTAAATCTGATTAGTATAAGAAAGAATGTCTCCCCCTTCACAATTTATCTTTGATGAGACAGATTATGATAGCTCTAAGCACAATCACCTGGTAGAAATAATTTTTTCATCTACTCTAAGAATATCTTTCCTAGCAAGATGAAACGACTATAAAAAAGTTCAGTGTTCCTTGAAGTATATTCCACTGAACACTGGATCTGTGAAATAATAACAGGCATTTGAATAGAAAAAGTCTTTGGTCAAATAACTTTGGAAAATACTAGTTTCTTCACTGCAGGATTTTCAGAACATTATAAATTTTCAAGAAAATTCAAAATGCTCTAGCTCTTTTTTGATCATAGAAACCTATTTTATTTGCATTTATCTTGCAGAAATAGGGTTCCATGGAATCCATCTTGAGAAAAAACAGTTAAATCCTATGCCCATTAAGAGTTGTTTAATAACTTTTGGAGGCTTGCTTGGTATTGTCAAGTTTTACAAATGCTACTGATACAAATTGATTTGTTTATTATTATTATTTGAACACATGTTAGTAAATACAAATAGATATGTAGTTTACCTATAAAAATCTCAGCTTTTGTTGAATAGCTATGCATCTCAATGTAATATCTTTAAAGAGTAATATTGCTTTCACATTTTTAAAATTTCAGTAAAAAATTAAAGGAACCATTCTCAATTTTTCTGAGATGAAGTATCTAGTTCTCATTCCATTAATATAGGGAAATTTCAAAATAGGCCATAATAGATCTATCTTCAAAGGCTGGCCTCCTTACTTTTTCATGTCTCTCTGTGCTCAAATGCCATCTCTAAAAAAATAAAAAGCTCAGTTAGAGAATAAGGTTCATGTGGGACTTCGATTAAAAAGTAGTCCAAAGGAATACTGCAACTAGTGAAAGAAAGTCGATTTAAAAAAACAAGAAGAGCAGTAACATCCTCTTTTCAGTAGCAATTTCTTTTACTTTACTGCCTATCATTTTCTGATGAACTGCTTTTACCCTTATTTTCTATCTACATATTGCTTAGAAATATTCTTCAAAGACACTGTTTAATTCACATTTCCTTGGAAAGTAGATTCTAGTTAATAATATGTGATATTAACCGTAAACAGTTCAAACCCGTTACAAACATCATGGGGAAATTCTACCGAACTATGATCATGAAAATTTTTTTCCGTCTTCCATGTATTTTAAACCTCAAATGAGCAAATGTGTCTGATTTGAAAGGCCAGAAACATGATATTCTGTATATAGTTCCTTCATTTCCATTTTGTTCTATTACCCAATTTGAGTTAAAATGAAAGGAGAATATGAGGAAAATGCTAGGAGTACAGAGATCT
Source organism: Eonycteris spelaea (assembly GCA_003508835.1). Taxonomy (NCBI): domain Eukaryota; kingdom Metazoa; phylum Chordata; class Mammalia; order Chiroptera; family Pteropodidae; genus Eonycteris; species Eonycteris spelaea. The sequence continues at coordinate 3,561,674 of PUFA01000043.1, read as the reverse complement.
GCTTTGCTTTCCTCTTTACTCATTAGCCTCAGTCCTTTTAGTATTTTTTAAAACCACAAACAAAAAAATTACATATATAAAAGTGTTATAAAAAAATTATGATGTCTTGAATGTCTGTTAGACACATTGGTCCTCATGATTTGTTACATTATTTTGACTTGATTTGAAATCACTCCTCATGGCCATTCAAAGCTTCAAGGGCAGCTGATCTTCTAGACTACTTAGTTCTTTATTAAGGTGTTCTATCCTATGTTAATTTTAAAGACTGTTAAGAGGTCTTTCATGAAAAAAGAAGTCTGGGAGCTATTTAAATAGGAAAACACTAGGTTAAACACAGGAAAACAGAAGTCAGAGAAGTTATAATGCTTCTCCCAGTTTTTGTATGATAATGAGCATTATGAATATCTAAAAGGCAGATGTCGTATTGTATTTTTATAACATGTCTTTGCTAATGAATGGCTCTGTTTTTAAAACGAGTATCAAATATTTGGCATTTCTCTTTATACCTTTTACCCAGGATTTACTATTCTTATTTAGGCACTGGTTTAGCCAGTAACATCCTGCAGTTATCCAGCATCGTATTAGTCATGTCATGATATAAATAAGTATACCGATGTATTTTTTATGCTCTAGAATAGATAGATCTGTAATGCACAAATTCTTCCTAAAACAAACAAACAAAAAATTCAGAATCATAAGCTCAGAGGATAGGTACAGAATTCCTGGTCTTTAAGAAAATCATACCAAATGAGTGATGAAAAGAGTTCGTGATGATCAATGTGGTAAGTTTAGATACGTCTACACTTCCAAAGAAATGAAGAAAATTAATATGTTATAAAATCTTTAATATATTATTTTAAGACAAAAATAACATTGATTTTTTTTTTTACTACAAGCCACAGTATTACTCTTCTCGCAAATCTGTCTTGATCCAGTTATTTTATTATTAAATATTATTCCACTGTACCATCTTTTAAAATTACAATACGAGCAAGTATCATTTAGTGTTGGAAGAGAACTGAGATGATTTTCTGCAATATTTATGGCTCATGAAAATCTTCAATGCAGTTTGAAAAAATAATCATTTTGTTTCAATAATAAGTTTTTGCTTTAATTATATTTCTTATTGATTTGTATACTTCCATTTTTTTCATTTATCTAAATGGAAGGTTGCCTAAGATCTAGTCCCAATATCTTTGTTGACATGGCATTAGCAAACCAATAATCACAAGACTTATTTTTTCTCAAAGTTACTCAATGATATCTGACTAATACTGTGCAGGACTGGCATATTTATTTGTTTATTGCTGAGTTATTTGTTCTTTTAGGTCTTAGTGTTAGTCTTTTGAATATATGGATATTTTTCTCTACTTGCTTTTAAGATTACCCTTTTAAATTTATTTTCAGTTTTATTATGACATCCCTAAAAGTGGATATCATTGTATTTATTCTTATTTGTATATGTAGGACCCTCAAAATTATCTTCCACCTTGGCCATTTTTTTCTTTAACTATTGCTTCTGTCCTTTTTCTTTTTCCCTCTTTAGTTGCCTTCTGAATATCAAATTATATGTATGTTAATATTTTGTGTGTCAATAATCAAAGTTTAAAAATTGCATTGTTTTATCTTTGTATAAGTCTGGCCAGTACTGATTTTCTAGATCACTAAATATTTCTTCTGCTGGTTAAAACTTTTATTTAACATCTACGAAATCTTAATACTAGTTATATAGTTTTTACACCTAGAATTTCCATCTGATTCTTTTTAATAGATGCCACTGGGAATTTATAAATATCTTTGTTAAAACTCTATACTTTATTGTTTATTTTCTTGAATTATTAATCATCTTTTGAAAGTCTGTGACTAATATCTAGATCATTTGTGTGTCTATTTCTATTATTTTTTTTCTTTGCTCCTGTTTCTCCATATTTTTTGGATATTTTTGATCATCAGTTAGAAATTTTGAATATATTGTGATAGAGTTTCTGGATAATATAATATTTTCTTCCTCCAGAGAGAATTCAGCCTTTTTCCTGGTAAGCAGCTATAGTGGGGGCCAATCACATTAATTTAGTTGGGAACTGAGTTACCTTTTGGCTGGGTTGAAGTCTTGATGATACTTATTCTCTCTGGTTCACTTCCATTCAAGTGTGTTGCCTCCAGGAATCCCAAATGAGAGCCTGAAGGGTTTACTAAACAAATTCTTGGTTAGATCTGAACTTTAGTTTTTCTCTCAGCTCCTTGTGACTGCTGAAAACTCTTTTTGGCTTCTCACTCTTTGGTCTTATGTAGCCTTAGAATTAATTAATACCTTAAATGCAAAGTCTCTGAGTATCGGGCCCATTTCTCTGTGCCTCTTTTTCCATGAATCATATCCCCTCGTGCCCTGGCTGCTAAGACAGTTCTCAATGCCAAAATTTGTCTCTTTCTAACTATGAGTTGCTGAAAGCTCTGCTGCCTTCTTGTCTCTTTAAAAGTGGCTCTCTGTCTTCTGTCCTTTGTCAAGTGCTTGAGAGGATGAGGAAATACTCAGAAGAAAGTCACCTCATAATATGTGAGGCCACCTCTCTGCAGTTCCCTTATTTCTTGATATCTTGGATCCTAATTCCTACCTGTTTCAATTGGATCTCTAAAGCTTTTATATACATAAGTTTTTGTTTGTTTGTTTATTTGGGGGTTTTGCTTTTTGGGGGGGGAGGGAACAGTATTTCTTTTCCAGCGTTACTATTACTGTTGGTGGGAATGTTGTCTTGTAAAGAGCTATTCCATCATAGCCAGAAGTTGAAGTTTCTATTTGATATTAAATTGACAAGTTCTCATAGATACCATGAATATCTGAGAAATTAAACTCTCTGTCATCATTCTGGAAAAGGCCTCCTGATCATCCCATTTATAGATGTATCAATCTGACATTTCAAAAGAATATTTACATATTGAATCCTAAAGTGTGGTAAAAAAAAAAAAAGACTTAAAACATAAATAAATATATTATTTTTTAGGAAAAAAATTACTAAGAAATTATGAATGTAAGGACAAAAGCAAGATATGAAAAACATATGGAAATAGATTTAGAAAAGAAAATTATTTGCTTGACATTTTCCAGATAATATTCCTGTAACTGGTGATTTTTCAATATCTTTACTTTGGATTGACATATATGATTTCAGCTGAATCATCATCAGTAAAAGTGGGAGAAAAAGAGAAACTACAGTATTTGAACTAAGTAAAAGTAAAAGCTTATCTCTAAGAAGATTGCGTGATAAAGGACTTAACTGACTTAAAAAATCATTGGGATCTGACAAATTAAAATGCAGCGCAAAACATCTTACTTGTATTGAATGAAGCATGAAACAAACTGGGAAGGTGATTTCATTTAAGGCTATTATTTATGTAGATTATCAAATTTTCAAATGTAAAAAACTCCCTAAATTAAAGAAATCACTCGATCTACAAATTCCACAATAAAAGTGAATAGGCTAGGACATTCATGTATAAAGTCATGTATTCTCTCAACTCCATATTTGAAGGAATAAAGAAGGAAGGCAGGAAAAAAGGGAGGGAGGATGGGAGAATGTAAGGAAGAAAGAAGAGGTTGGTGGAACAGAGGATCAAAGCTGAGAGGAGAAAGGAGAGAGGGAGATGGAGGGAGGGAGGGAGAGAGAGGTACTTAGTTAATAGCACGATTTGATCTTATTGCCTGCTCTTTGTATAATTCTGCTTTCGCCAAAAAGTCAGTAGGCAGTTGGCCACAGATTTCTGTATTCATTGCATTTTTAACTAAAAACGGCAAAAAAAAAAAAATTATTTTGGAGGAAAGACAGGAAGATAAATGAGTGATCTGAAGAAGAAAGCAAACTGTTCTAGGCACCAACAAACACAAGCCTATATTTCAGAGACAAAGTCAAATACATAGTTCACAGAACCTATAAACCAGAGAATGGAAGAACAGATACAGAGCTTGTAGTATTGGAGGGTCCACCCTGAATCCAAGATATAAACATAGCCACAAAGTAAGAAACCACCAATTATTAGAACTATCACTAGAACAACCCCAAAGAGCAGAACATCTGGTTAATTCCACAAAAACCACAGTGATGAGTAGAGACAGAATTAGTATCTATGACATGTCAGTGACTACAGACTTAACTAGACATTATTGTAGGGACGCCTCTTCTTTGAGTGATATCATCCTACCCTAAGGTGCAACAGCTGTAGGAGAAAGAAAAACAAAATAAATCACCCACACATCTCTCTACTTCTAAGTTAAAAACCTGAGGAATGTGCATATGAGGAATCTAAGAGTTTTCCAAGGAGCCAAACTTAATTCAGCATATGTGCTACTGAGAGAGACAAAGAAATACACATTTCAAATCCTCATGCTCATATTTAGGATACGTCATCTCTAAAAAGACATGCAGAACCCTAAGGAAAGAGTTAGGAAATGATTTAAGTCGTTACTGGATCCATATGGTTGCTGACTGAAAAAGTGATCAAGCTTATTTGGAAAATTGCTTATATACATGTCTGCTTTCTAAAGGACTGTGGGAAAAGATGTAATAGTATATCAATTACAAATCAGAAGAATTACATCAAAGCAAAGAACTTTTGATTCACTTTCTAAAAAAATAAATAATAATGACTGGATGGCTCTAAGTTAGCTTTATGTTATTCAGTGAAAAAAAAATGGTAAAATTCTCTTTGGAAAGAATAAAAATAACGAAGACAAGTTTTCCATAGTTGAGAACAAAGAAACATGAAAAACAATGGTATAAAATCATATTTACCCTCACTATAAATGCAATTTCTATCTTGTTCATCTTAGTGTCATGATATCACTCAGATGACAGCCCTGAGGGATGTGAACTACATGATAAAATGTATTTCAGCATGACTATAATAGAATTTAATTTCATGCATAATATACTACTTTGGGATATTTAAATAAGTCTGTTTTCTTTGTCGTTTTCAAATTTTGAGAAATGAAAAAATAACACATTTTTTTGTTTTGTTTTCATCTTCTGATTTCCACAAACTCTTTCCAAGGAGAAAATTGTTATTGGAAACCGTGGCCTCGGCACGTTCATTTAGTCATAATTAAGTTTCAAATCACAGACACTAGAAGCAGAAAACTTTGGCTCTATGTAAATTTTACAAAACAAAACAAAAACCAGAAAAAAAACCCTCATGACTCAGTTTTCATTTCTCTTGAGATTTTAAAACACTCCTCTTTTACTGTGTTCAGGGCTTTACTCGTCTCTGCATTAACTAACATGTATGCTCTGAGTCTTGGCTTGTTAGCAACTTTTTTTTCAAGTGTTGAGTTTTGGGATCAGAATACAGCACATTTTTCATCAAAGCAAATGATCACTCTGGAAAATGACTCATCTCCAATAATGAGATTTAAATACATGCTGTTTTTTACTAAACATTTTCTGTGAATTCATCTCTAATATCATGTAATTCTTGTTTTCTTATTAGGTATATGATTTATGATACTCTTTGTGACATTGAGTAATATCTATTTGGCATAAATTAAGTTTGGTTCAGGTGAATGTGTGGCTTGGAGAACTGGTTTGTCATACATTTTCAAATATTTCTCCTTATTGACCGTATTCACTCAATCAGTAAATGGTGGAGATGGGACTTTTGTCCAAGCAGTATGACTACAGAGTATTTGCTCTTTACAGTTCTCAATACATTTTAGACAAAAAAGACCATTTCTTACTAGATATTATATTTATTTCTTGTAGGTTATAAACATTACACTAAAATCTTTTTCTTAGATTTTGATTTTGGTTTATGCAGAGGCTAGGCTAAAATTTAAGAGATAAGATCACATTAGAAAACTTTCTAATATTTATTACCATTCTGGAGCAGAACATGTTATAGTTGTTCGTCTATTTTTAAATTTTTATTTTTTTTTCAATTAGACCAGAAAATTGGTATTCCTGATTCTTTGAAAATACTTTGAAAACTAATATCAAACATTCAAATATCCTGCTTATTTAATGCTTTCCAGAAAACATACATCACACTCTACCAGGCTCTGAAAGATTTTAAAATAGTGAACATGTAAATCCTCTTAAACTTTGTTATCTCTAGTAGAGCAAGCTATGTGAAAGACTTATGGTTCAGAATATTGGCAGTATGGACAACTAAATGTTAATAAATTCTCGACTGAAGAGCAAAATTTTTTAAACAAAACTCATCTTGGAAAGTATGTTTAGTCAGCTTGGTCACCATCAATAATTATGGCTGGGCAGCCTTTTACCAGGTGACTCAGTCCCCTCAGCAATTGCTCAGTCCACGGTCTGTCGCTGCGGATATCCACTTACACTCACATCGAAAAAAGAGTGGTAATGAATCATGAAGCCCTGCAATGGAAGCATATTTTCAAATAATATTCATGGGATTTCCCAGGGATATTTCTCAAGAAGAGTTTCCCTCCTGTACCTCCTAAAATGTCTTTTAGGAGTAGTGTCTACACTATCCCTAAAACTATGGCACCCACCACTCCTTTATAGAGATTTGTGTTTAATTTTAACTTTTAATCCCAGAAACATTCTCTCTCAGTTTAGAATGTTTTTGGTGCAGATACTGTAGTTCTAATGTTCTGCCACAAATATACAATAGGAATTTGGCAACAAGAAAAACATCATTGTCTTTTAATCTTTTTTTTGGTGCTAAAGGGGTTTTGGATTATCTGTGCTTTTCTGTTTTGGGTCCCATAAGCCATTTTGTTCTGAGGCAAAGATGAACTCAAGCTACTGGGGCCAGTTTGCAGACATTTCATGGATTACTGAGGAAGCCAGTTTAATGAGCATCTTGTACCTTACAAGCCACAACCATTCCAGAGGTTAACCTTATGAAGCAATTAAGAAAAAATCATACCAGTATTGTGAAATGACCTAGAATCAGAGATCACTGGCTTGACAAAGGCTCCTTTATGTAGAAAGCTAAGTATACATTTGGATTTAAGTAAATGATAGTCTTCTGAGATGTGGAGATTGGCACATAGCTCATTTCCAATGGAGTTGATATAAAGAGAGAAATAGAGGTAACCTTTGCCTTTGCAACAGGAGAAACAGGAAGAGTCATTTGGAATTCATGGGACAGTATTTTCAGTGTCAAATGAGGGATGATTTTTTTCTCTCAAAGAGGAGATTGTGTTGATATTTTAGTTTTCCTCAAGATTGGAATTTTCAAACTTTATTACTTATTGAACATCATATGCATTACTGGGTAACAGAGGACAAAATTTAGGGATCTGACACAGGATAAGTGAATCCTGTGTTCTTTGCAGGCTAGTAGCAAGTTGCTATATAACATGGGGAAAAATCAAAATCTCTATCAAAAACACAGGGTATGTTATCTAATTGAAGCAAACTTTTCAACTTGGTGACAGCTATAACTTTATAATACAAGATTAGAGGTTTCCCTAATTCTGTATTACTGTTGAAGGTCTCAGTAATATATTTGTCATTGGGATTGTCAGATTTCAGTCTCTGAACCTTATTATATATAATTCATAGCTCTTTTGATAAAATTTTTTGATAAACTTAGGAAACCATGTTTTTAAAATCAAAGGGAAATTCTATAATAAAACATTAAAATCAGAGGTAATAAACTAAGAGTGATTAGTTTAGAAATAATGTTAGAATGAGAATATGAAAAGTGAATTTATTTTTAACTAAAATTGTATACTTCATTTTCTGAACATTTTTTCTTTTTCTACTATACAATTTAATGATATTTTAATGACTTCATATTTTAGGACTGAAAAGTTTTCCTAAATAAGTCTTTAAAAATTAATGGCCATCAACAAATTTTTCCAAATAAAATTATCATCACAATAAAAATAAAAGATAAACAGACATGCCAAATTTTCTTAAGATAACTGTGAGATAAAGAAAATGGAGAGTAAGTTTATTTGAGAAAACAAGGGTATATAATAATCTTTTGCCTGGTTTAGGTCACATTTATTTGTTTGTTTGTTTGTTTGTTTGTTTCTTGGCTATTTCTTAATCAGACTTTATTGACATTAAGCCTGACTTGTTCTCAGGCTTATTAAAAAAGTTTTTAATTTTTAACCATTTGCTGAAGCATTAGGTACAAATATAATTACCATATAATCACTAGAAGAAAATAAAGTGACTAATTAGAATTATTGCTCTATTCTCCAACTTGAGTTGCTTCAGTACACTACACTGATTTTGAATGATCTTAGAATTAAAACATGTTTTCCCTGGTACCTTGCATACATCAACAATAGTAACCAAGACCTGAGAATGCTGACTTTGCTATACATCTGATCAGTCCCAACCATGCTGATTTCGCCCGACCAAATCTTGAGTTTCAGGGTCTAAGCCCACAATCACACAAGCTTGTTGGTTCTTGGACTGCTGGATTTCTTCACTGGAACATTCTAATATTAAGATAGTCTATCATGGCTGTATTTGCTCAGCTACTTCCACAGCTTCCAGATAAGAATAGTTATGATATGAGTAACAATAATGAGATAACAATAGTGGCTTATAGTTTCTAGCTTTTTTCCTTTCCAATGAGTTTATAGTCATTACCTCACTTGTTCTTCTCAATAACCCTCTCAGACAACTTAATATTTATTTTAAAGAAGAAATGAGGTAAGTGATTGGCCCATGTCATAATGAGTCTCTTCAGTATTTTCACCAGAATCAAAAGATAAACTACTTTAAAATATATAATTATTGACAAAAACAAAGAGAAATGTAATACAATCATATATATACAATAACTAAAATGAATTCACTTATCAAAATAATTAATAAAGCAGTAAGTCATTTACAGATATTCTTGTTTTTATTTGTTATAATTATGAAAATAGAGATATTTACTAAGTTTACTAATAGAATAGATGGCCCAGAGTATTTTTTTTTTTCAGATAGAAATGTTTACTAAGTCTAAATTGAACAGCCAATTCATTTGTATGGTTTAAAGAAGCGTATCTCATGGAAATCTCATGACTACCCTCAAAAGAATTTATAGAAATGCCACTAGCCTGGCTAGGTTTTCTTTTTATTCAACTTCATATAATTTGAAACTCAATAGCACTTAGTTATGGTTGTGGAAATGTTATTATTTTACCGGTTAAATTTAATTACAAAGATGCCTTCTTTATCTGCTAAAATATGTATTAGAATGTAAAAGATACTGATTTCTGCTCCTTTTTAAGCAAATAAACATTCTGAAGTTGCAAAGCATGACTGCCTTCTTTTTTCTTTATGTTCATTTAGCTGACAATCAATAATTGAGAACACACTGCAAAACCTTTCTCAGCATGTGAAGTTATTTTATTGTATTTGCTGAGGTTTAAAAATCTTCCTCATGGTTAAATGGCAAAATTAAAATACTTTAATTGCCATTATACTAACATTCCTTAGATATGGTATTTAAAAATGAGTGCAGTGAAAAAGGCAGAATTACTTTCTGGACTACGTGCAGTTTGGCTTGTTCATGTAGTTACAAAAAACAAATGTTTGTCCAACAAAATGCTGAGAATCATGTCTCCTGGGAAACTTATACAAGGTCATAGATTTCGTGAGCTTAAAAAAAATCTTGTAAAAGCAAACTAGGATGTAATATGAGAAAGTAAAGAAATGGTTGGGGAAAAAAATTGATTCCATTGGTTAAAACATCTATTAAAAAATAACTGTTTTCTTAAAATACTATATTTCATACACAAAACACATCAACAAAGTACATTATTTTTTTAAAGGATCATTTCCACCAAGATCCTGAGAAGGCATAGAGTAAGGATCAAATTCCAGCGATATTACAGAGAAGAGGAGAAGATGTAGAACAAAACTTTCTGATGGGTGCATAATGGAAAGGGGGTTATAGAGAAGTTTTTGTTTGTTTGTTTGTTTGTTTCTATAGAATGTTCAGTGTTGGGACACTTTGGTGGGGTATGTAGGTGGTAAAGATAGACAAGACAATCTCAGTAGGCCAGTGAGGTCTATAAAGGTAGATAGTTATTCTCCCCCCATTCCCCACCCCCCACTTCGAATAGGAAACTGATGCTTGAAGAAAAGTGATTTGACCTAGTTCTCAAAGTTCAGTCTAAGATTCTTTTACTCTATGTGTTTACTTTCTGGTAATGAGCTTCTCCCATCAATAAGTCATAAGGATCTCCCTAATATAGTAGCCACAACATTTCCTGTAACACTTAAGACATTTATTGAGCTTTTCAATGTTGTCAAGTAAATATATAGAACAATTTAGGCCACCAACAACCCAGACAAAATGAAATTTTAGAAGCATTACTTGGCAATGCAATAAAACTCCATACAGTTTATAAACTTTTTTTGGCTTTTTACTTTATAGATGGTTCCTTTAAGTTGCATTCTTCTACTGTTTCCATTCACATTTCCCTTTTTTTCCTCTATGATTTTGCTTTCATGTCCAGAGTCACACAGTGTAGTACTCGTAGGACATTAGGTTCACGTGCGAAAAATTTCAGCCTTGCCTAAATTGCTCTCGAAAGCAGGGATTATGTATTTTCATTTTTTTTCTTTTAACATGGGGCTTGATGGGTAGCATATTCCCCAAATGAGATGGCTTTTGTGAATCCTTAGATATGAAAGCTGGGATCAATTCCAAACACAGATTTCACTAATGTTGATTGACTACCTTCATGGCATTGTTCTAGGTTCTTAAAAAGACTATTACAGCTGCAGAAAATCAATTCAAGACAACGCAATTAAATCTGCAGTATTATCGATGGATTCGAAGGGCTGCACTAGTTACCGTATTTTGTAATTATCACAATTGACAGCATGGTCCATTTGTAGGACACAATCTTAATTGTGGTTTAGATGATCTGTATTAAATTAAAAAATTGAATTTAAAATATTCTTTCTTGATACATTGTGTTTCTGTGTATGACTCTTTGAACTCAGTATTTTTTAAATGTCTCCTTCTCAGAGTATTTTGAACTCCTTTCCTGAATTTAGCGTGATGCACCATTCACATTAAGTGATAAATGTTTGATAAATGTCTACTGAATGAAAGAATGAAGACAAAATTATTTTAAAAGGCACTATTTTCATGCTTATTTTGTTGAATTACCTAAAATATTCTTCTGTCAAAAATATTATGTATTATAAAATATACTCCTGTCACATTGTATTATAATACTGACTGGAAGGTTCTTAGATGTTAGATCAGGAAAGACAAGCTAGAAGGTGTATCTTATAAACTATATAAAATGAAATTATTTTATAAGCATACTAGTCAATGAGAGAAAAAAGAGAAAAGCAGCATAAAGTTTATTTTTAAGAGAGCAAGGCAAGGGTAGTTAATTAAAGAACTGTTATAGGAAATTATAAAGATACCAAGAACAAAATGAGCAATTTTCTAGAGGTAACTAATGTAGAAACAAATAATGCTAGGTGAGACTATGAAAGTAAAAACTGAGTTCACACAAACCCTTGTTAGGAGTCTGGCGGTTTACTTCAGTGATGTGATTTAGTCACATTCGCCTTCCTCCCCACAAAGAAGTAACTAAGCCTTTACTTTTTACCTCTGTGGTATGTATAGTGTGAGAATAGTTGAAAAGAGGAACTATTATTCTCCCAATTATCATTAATTGTCATCTTTTCCAAAATATTTCATTAAAGTACAGAATAGTTCAAGAGCCATCGCAGACCACAAGGTTGGACAGTAAAGTAGCTGTATGAGAATTATGAGCCTCAGTGCAATCGCTTTCTAGAGTGGACACTAGAAATATCTTCTTAAATGCTGGGAAAGGGCCATTGCAAAGTGTTTAAAAATGAAAGCAGAATGTTTCTAGAATGATTCTTAAACACAAAATTCTAGTCATACATGGATATACAACAATCAAATATTATGAAAATTGAGAATTTTAATTCTCGCTAAAATTTGAGTGTTATGTTTATTACTGTGAAGTGTGCACCTTCAATGGAGCAATTTTGACAAGTTTCATAATTTTCGAGTTGGAAGGAATATTAAAGATTATCTACTCTCACTTTCTTGCTTTATAGATAAGGGGTCTCAGGGCCCGAAAAATAAAGTGACATTCCCAGGGTCAAACCGGTAAGAATTAAAACACAGAATTCGTAACTTCTAGCCCACTGCTATTTCTACTAATTGAAGCTTTGATGGTTTTGGAGCCTCAATAATAAAATATTCTAATATGAGCCCATGAAGTAATTCCCTTGTTATTTGAAATGCTAAGTTGGCATTTGAGAAATCTCCAAAATAATACTTTGTTCTGTGTTACCACAGAACTCACACTGTATAATGTATGAAAACAGTGATCTGATATTAAATCACTACTACAATTTTGAAATTAGATGTTGCTAACACTTCATAAGTCAGTAGTTGAAAGTATTTCAAATGACCTTTTGAAATACGAGCTAAATTTATAATTGCTTTTTTCCCTCCCCAAACCAGATTTGGTGACATTTCTACCATTATACCTACTCTGGTCACCTACAATGAATATTAAAAACCAAGACCATAGTTATTCTTTATTTAGAAAAAAAAGGTGTGTTTTTTTTTACTTTAGGTAAAAATTCCCCAGAAGTTTATGTATTGTTAACTTGCACACAATCGTGTAAAATAGCATTATGAAAGATAAAGCCTCATATGATATAAGAATATAGAATATACTTTAGTAGAACAAAATTCTACTCACTCACTGACTAGCTAAAAATGTTAGACTTTGATGCTGTTCCATTACCGGAGATCAATCTGTTTCTTGTCTCCAGCTAATGAATAAGAATTCTTTCCTAGTAGAACATGATTTTAAACAACCAACAAACTATAGTTTGATTTTCTAAATGTAGCAGTTCTTTTAAAAGTTCTCAGTCCTTTTGAAAAAAACCTTTTTTTTTTTTTTTTGCTATATCTCTGGAGAATGTCTAAGTTCTGTGAAGCTCTATGTTTTTTAGATATCTTTCTTTCCCTCCCCCTTTTTTTCATTCCCTGCCTTTTTTCTCTTTCTCTGGGACAGGAAGTTGAGTGTTGACCTCATCTGGATCTTTCCCAATGTCAGAAGGTGGTCTTTGCAAAAAGATTCCAAGTCGTGGATTTCTTCCTGATTTTATTTTTCAGTACTTGTGTCAATAAATGAGTTCTAAATGTTTCCCTCTTTCCTTCCTCATAGCTGTAAAATGACCAGTGACTCCTTTGAGACTAATTACTGGGCTCTTAGAGAAATAAGTATTATCTCTTTGTTCATTGAAACTGCACTGTGTTTTCCTGACAGGGGTGGGGGATGGGAGTACACAGTGACAAGCCCTCTGGTCCACAGAGCCCTCAGGTCACTGGCACCAGCCTGCTGTGTGCTAATACTTGAACCTACTTCTCGGCGCAGCGAAGTTTCTCAAGGGTTGCTGTTATCATTTCCCCTTCCCATCCGGTTTAAATAGTGATCCCTTTGATTTTGGAGAAGGGAAATGTTATGGAAAAACTGCTTCCTGTGAATAAGCATACAAATGCCACATAACATACTCTATAAAAAGATTTTTGTGCACAATTCTTTTTATAAGTTTATGAGTAGGAGGATGGCCCGGGGAACACTCACCCTCCCACACCCAATGTTGCTTTGTGTACATGCACCGGAATGTCATCCTGGTTCCTCTCTATTTCTGAACCTACCCAGGCTTCAATTAACTTGAAATTACTTCATACCACCCCCTCTGAAACTTCCCTTGAGAATTCTGCTCACTGCCACAGGATTAGCATCCAGGGCAGTGCTTGTTGAGCACTCAACAAAGAACCACACACACGAAAAGAAAGATGAATTCCAGCAGCCAATGGGGCTGCCCACCCTGATATGTATTGTCTATAGCCTTTGCAGGTTTTAAAAACAAGCCATCTTGTGCTCATTTATATCTGAAAGGGCCTAGCTGTCTAATTGCCTCATAGCATTTAAAGGACTGTGTTTTTTCTCTTCATAGGAACTTTTATCTCTCAGAGCTCCTTGTGAAGTTCATGATGGAAGTTCAGCAAATGTTGGTTGTCTAATTAAAAGGCTTCCATAACAATTTTCCTCAAGCTCATTGTAAATGTTCAATGCACCTAGTCATTTAGTCATCATGACAGTTATTTTGACCTGATTATGTGCTGGAGTTGCAAAAGCAAATAAAAAATGATCTCTACCTTGGAGGATCTCCTAGGGTAAGGTCAAAGTAAATAAACATTTACAGTTCAAGGTAATGAGTGTCACTCTAAAGGTCTGTGTGTACAGCTGTAGGAGTGGAGGGTCTGAGAAGAGATGAGAAGGGAAAGGGAGAGACTTGGGGAGATGATGGCGTGGATGCAAATTAAGGGGCACAGGAAGAGACTTTCCTCCCGTGTTTCCTCGCAGGGCACTTCTGCTGTTCGAAGGGTAAAGGGATGATCACATATGATGAGTGGATGTCTGATATGTGTATGTATATCTCTATGGCTGGGCATATTTAGGAATCACAATGCAAATGGCAAACAGTACTCTGTGAACACTACTTCTGAAGACAGATTATTTTCTTCTGTGAAATTGTCGTGGTATATGTTTCACAGTGTGAGGGAAAAACAGGGCCCTATGGATGTAAACATTTATGCAGAAATAAGGTGATGATGGAAGCTGCAGTGCCAGTGAATAAACAACTCACACCAATGTGTCTTGGGATGATTTCGCCATCACTTTATGTGAAAATTAAACACATCAGTATTTCAAAACATTTAAATCCATGTAGTTCTTTTCTTCCACTTTTGAAAAAATTTTATTATTTAAAAAAAATTTTAATGTCATCACATATTTGACCCCTTTTACCCATCTACCTCCTCCTCCCTCTACTCTCTGGTATCCTTCACTTCTGTAACAAACATTCAGGTCTTTAGCCTCTTCCTGCTCATCTACCTCAACCCCTGCCCTGCACAGGGCATGCCTGTGCCCTCAGGTGATAATCACTACATATTCTATCACTCTTCATCTGGCCAGATTTTTGTATAGTTAATCTTCTGTAGTTTTTAATAATAATAAATTTAAAAAACAATAGTCGCTCATTCCTTTCTCAAATATAAAATTATAGTAATTACTGATTTCAAACTAAGCATGATCTTTTAGAGGAGGCATTTCTCAACCAGTTCTTCCTCCTTGCAAAGTGTTATATTGTTCCCTTTTTATACAGGTTAAAGAACATGTTCACAGACTTACTCAAGATAGCAGAGCTGATTAGTGGTAGAGCTGGTAGAAGCCTCATCCCTCTGATGCCAGTGCTCTTTCTGTCTTCCCGTGATGTCTTCCTCATTTATAATGTCATTATGCATGGTGTGTAAGGATGCTGCCTGAACCATGCTATATGATGCTTGAGCATGTCTAGCACACAGAATTTTAGGGGACGTTTATCTCTGCTTATATCTAGCTCACTTTACCTTAGCAGTAGTGGAGAGAAAGCCCGGTTCTAGAATCTTTCTTTTCCACCCTGCCCTATATCTGTACTACAAAGGGAAAGCCACATTTTAGGGACAGATGGGACCGTATGAGATTCCTACTGTTGTTCCACTCCAGCCCTTTCCTAGGAGAGCACAGAACTACTGCTGCAAGGCCATGGGGGTACATAGGCCTTATCATTCAGCAAATACATTTTCAACTTGGTCCGTGCAAATTCTATCCGAATTTATTCAAGACATTCTTCAGCTATCTTTTTATCCCTAGTCTATAGTAACATGTACCATATGTGCCAAGAATAATTGAAGAATGCTGAGTCCAGCTGGGAACTCTTCTTCTATAACTTAGTTGGCAATCTACCTTGAATAAGAGAACAAAAATACTTCTGCTATTCTTGTTCTTGGTAACTTGTCCTTACTGCAGATGTGTCTGTTCTTTACATCTCAGTATACTTTCCTTTTGAAAGCAGAAATGAACAGGGTTGTAATGAAAGTAAGATTACAAGGTGTTGAAATTTTAGAGAAGAGGATTGAATACATGTTTTATTAGTTGCTGTAGCTGTTTCTGGAAATCCCATAACCTACAGTTTTATTGTTTTTCATTATGATGCATAATATCAGTGAAAAGATTAAAAATAAATCAGAAATTACTGGCCTTTTTCCTGGTCATCACAGACAACATACATCTGGCAATTTTGAATTGAAATATCTTTGATTATCCAAGATGGCCTCTTATATATCTTAGAAAAATAAGCAAAAGAGGTTGGGAGATACTTTTTATCTCATAGCCTTCATTTAAACAACTTCACAATAGGCTGTTATCTAGCATGGCCACTTGGTGTGACTTGGTGTGAATGTGTATCAGGTTTGCCATTTTATGGGAATTTTGGCTTTGATTATGACCAAAAGTTTCAGATTCTATTAGTTGCAAAGAAGAATAACTGCTTGGGTGATTTGGATCTCTTTGCTGTAAGGTAAAAGAGAGTAATCAAGGAAAGGAAATCACATTTTGCAAATATGACTTAATAGGACATGAATTAGTTTCTTCAGATATACTTAAAGAATAAAAGACAGTAATCTAATACACATTCAAACAATGCGGATATTCACTGTTTGTTACAAATATTTGTTTATGAAAAAGTTTGAAATTTGTTTATCTTTGGAGTAGGCCTGTTGAAATTAGTGAATTTGGTAAAGATTTCATGTAGATTAGATAAAAGAGCTTTTTGTGCTTATTGTCTCCAAATTGGGACTGGTCATTTCTGGTCATGAGGAAGCAACATTGTTCTAATAGCTGTTTAGAGTTATTATTTTTGGCTTATTATTCTCCGATGAGGAAACAGAAACCTGACATTTTACTGGATTCCCAGGACCTATGTCTTTAAAGACTGGGATTATCAACTTTCCCCAGAGAGCTGCCTGTTAGAGAAAGAGGGCCATCTGGGACTAGATGTATTTGTGGAGACATGAAAGGGCTCAGAAGAGCTATAAAGAGAAAATGGCAGCTAACCTGCTTCCTTCTTTGCAGTCCAAGGGATTAAATAATTGAAAGAGATAAACTAAAGTAAAAGGAAGAGAAAAAATAAAATTTAGATACAATAAAAAGTTTTTTCAAAGTCGAGAAAGACTCTAGTTTAAGGCTAAAAGTGAGTAAAAATTGGAGGCTCATTGAAGTGAGCTGAGGCCTTGGGGCAACTTGTAGAGTTGGTGCTGGAAGACAGAGAAAAAGTTTCCTAAAGCCCTGAGCATGTTAGGAAGACAGGACTTTATCTTACTATTCTAGAGGTCTAGATGTGATGAAATGTACAAGGTCAGATATAATCTAGACTCAGAGAAGTGAAAAGGCAACACATACAAACAAAGATAACGATAGACACTCTTTTTTTCTTCACCAACTTAATGCATTTATGCATCATATTTACCAAGTGTTACTTAGAGTTCTGTCATCCTTGCTTTGAGCAGTTTTCAATTTAATTAGGGAAAATAGATCTCAAACACAACAATTTTAAACAGGACAATAAAAATCCCTCTAAATCTTTTTGGTTAAAGCACATTCACATTTTTTAATCACATTTAAGCATTTTCTATATTGTATATTAATACATAAATTTAAATATAAAACATTATCACAGATATGTAAATTATAAAGCATATTACAATGATCCTAAATGGATCTACATGTCACCCTAGAACTACCAATGATTTAAATTGACTTATATGCTCCTCTATCTCATCTTCGTCTCTCTCACTTTGCTATTTTTCTTTTTTATTCCTTTGCTTTTAAAAAATACAAGTTTTAAATTGAACACATGCATTCCTAAATATGATATTTAGTTCTCTTTTTGAACTCTATGAAAATACTGAATTCTATGTAGCTTCCTGAAACTTGCCTCTCTTATTCCCTGCAATGTTATTTTACAAATGTCTAGTGTTGTTGGTTGGAGTGCTTAATTTATTTTATATCTATATAATATGCCATTATTTGACATACTGTAATATATTTATCTATTTACTTATTAATGGATATTAGGTTTATTTTTAGTTTTCTTTTTTTGCTATTATGGACATTAATGTAATGCATATTTCTGTATAAATTTTTTGGAAGACAAATGAAAGATTGTTTCTAAGGATATATATATATATATATATATATATATATATATATATATATATATGGATATATATATATACATGTGTATATATATACATATATGTACATATATATAGAAGTGATATTTATTATTTTTAGAGTATATGCACATTTTAAGATATAATGCCAAATCATTTTCTAAAATTGTTTATCAATTATATTGGTATCTTGAATATATAGAAGTTCCTGTTGACCCTAATCAACTCTAATACTTGGTACCTTAAACTTTATTTATCTATCTATCTATCTGTCTATCTATCTATCTATCATCTATTATTTATTTATTTATTTATTTAGATTAGTTTCGAGTATATAGTACATTGGTTCGACAGCTATATAGTTAATAAAACGATCCCTCCAATTGCTCTCTCCCCTGGCCCTCCACCTAGCCATTATATTAATGCTAACTGCATTCCCTATGCCATGCTCTCCATCCCCATGACCAACTATCAACTACTAATTTCTACTTCTTTAATCCTCACCCATTCTTCAGTCTCCCAAACTCCCTCCCCTCTGTCCATCATCAAATTGACCACTATATTTGTGAGTCTGTTTTTGATTAGTTTGTCCTTTTTGTTTCTTAGATTCTGCATAAGTGAAGTCATATGGTATTTATCTTTCTCTGTCTGACTTATTTCACTCAGCATAATAACCTCTAGGTCCATTCATGTCATTGCAAATGGTAGCATTTCATTTTTTTAATTGCTGAGTAATATTCCATTGTATATATGAACCATAATTTCTTTATCCAATTGTCTACTGATGGTTGCTTCCGTATCTTGAGTATTGTAAATAGTGCTGCAGTGAACATAGGGGTGCATAGATCTTTTCAAATTAGTATTTTGGTTTTCTTAAGATAAATACCCAGAAGTAGAATTGCTGAGTCATAAGGTAGAATTATTTTTAACTTTTTGAGGAAACTCCGTACTGTTTTTCCTAGTGGCTTGACCAAATAACAATCCCAACAACAGTGCATGAGGATTCCCTTTTCTCCACATCCTCACTAATCCTTGTTCTTTCTTGGCCATTCTAATCAGGATGAGGAGATATCTTATTGTGGTTTTAATTTGCATTTCTTTAATGATTTGTGACCTTGAGCATCTTTTCATATGTCTCTTAATCATCTGTATGTCCTCTGGAGAAATGTCTATTCAGGTCCTTTGCCCATTTTTAAATTGGATTGTTATTTTTGGTGTTAAGTGCATGAATTCTTTGTAAATTTTAGATATTAATCCTTTAGCAGATGTATTATTGGCACATATCTCCTACCATTCAGTAGGTTGTCTTTCTGTTTTATGGATGGTTGCTTTTTAAAAAAACTTTTTAGCTTGCTGTAGTCCATTTATTTTTTCTTTTGTTTTCTTTTCCTAAAGCCACATGTCATAAAAAATATTACTAAGAGCCATGTCATAGATTTTACAGCCTCTGTTTTCTTCTAGGGGTTTTATGGTTTGGGATCTTACATTTAAGTCTTCAATTTATTTTGAGTTTATTTTTGTATGTGCAGTAAGAAGGCAGTCTAATTTCATTTTTTTGCATGTGTCCAGTTTTCCCAACATCATTTATTGAATAGACTGTCTTTACCCCACTGTATATTGTTTCCTACTTTGCCATAGGTTAATTGGCTATACAGGCATGTTTTTTTCTGGACTGTCTATTCTATTCCATTGATCCATGTGTTTGTTTTTATGCCAGTATCACGCTCTTTTGATTACTATAGCCTTGTAGTACAGTTTAATATCAAGTAATGTGATCCCTTCAACTTCATTCTTCTTTCTCAAGATTGCTGTGGCTATTTGGGGTCTTTTGTGGCTCTGTATAAATTTTGGCATTATTTGTTCAAGTTCTTTGAAAAGTGCCACTGGTATTTTAATAAGGATGGCATTGAATCTGTAGATTGCTTTGAGTGGTATGGACATTTTAACAATGTCAGTTCTTCCTATCCATGAGCACAGCATATGCTTCCATTTATTTGTATCTTCTTCAGTTTCTTTCTTCAATAACATAATTTTCTGAGTACAAGTCTTTTACATTTTTGGTTAAATTTATTCTTAGGTATTTTTTTTGATGCAATTGTAAATGGAATTGTTTTCTTAATTTGTCTTTCTGATAATTCATTATTGGTGTATAGAAATGCAACTGATTTATGAATATTAATTTTGTATTCTGCTACTTAACTGAATTCATTTATCAATTCTAATACTTTTTTTGGTGGAATAGTTAGGGCTATTTATTTATTTATTTATTTATTTATTTATTATACTGTGTCATCTGCAAATAATGACAATTTTATTTTTCTTTTCAATTTGGATGCCTTTTGTGTGTGTGTGTGTGTGTGTGTGTGTGTGTGTGTATGTGATTGCTGCAGCTAGGACTTCCAGAGTGTTTCTTTATCTCTTGAATTATTAGTGTAAATATGTTTTAATGTCTACATGTATGAGAATTTCTATTATTAAATTCTAACTTAATGTCTAACTTAATTGAATTGTGGTTTGAGTATATGGTCTCTGTGATAGCAATTTTTTAAAATTTGTTAAGACATACTTCATGGTTATAATATCAATTTTCTAAATGAGTCATGTGTGATTGAGAACAGTATATATGCTCTAATTATTGTGTGTGAGAGCTCTGTATGTACATCAGATTAAGCTTGATGATTGTGTAGTTTAAATTGTCTATTTTTTAAAGTTTTTACTTGTATTCTCAATATTTATGAGACCTTATAGCTTCCCATCAAAATTATAGATTTTTCAAAATTTCTCTATAGTTATGTTAATGTTTTCTTTATACATTTTTATTCTATTTTATTTGTTGCATAATTGAAGAATGAAATTATTATAGCTCATGGTGAATTGAAACTTTATCAATATGGTGACAATTTTTTTGGTGATTTTAATAATTTCTTTGTCTTAAATATCTTTATTTCATTTATATTTACCTTTTATCTTTTTCTTTGCCTTTCAGACCTTCCAAGTCCTTATGCTTTATGTATCTTTTTAAATGGCATCTGTCTGGACTTTTTTTAATATAATAAACTTTTAATTGATTATCAAAATCCATTTATATTTATTGTGATTATTAATATAGTTGGATTTTGTTATACAATGTTAACATTTTTCTATTTTATTTATCCAATATTAATTTTTTTTATTTTGGTATTGGTTGACTTTTTATTTGTTTGTATGCCATTTCATTCTCTGCAATATAATGTATTCACTTTAGTTCTATTCCTTTAGTGATTATCCTTAAAATTTTGCTATTTATTTTTAGCATGGTAAATTTACATTGTAAAATCTAAAGTTAAAAAAGTTTTAATTAAACCCCTATTTTCTTGAAAGGTACAATAAACTTTGACCTTTTTAACTCTGTTACCCCTTTTCTGGATTACCCTCAGTCTTAGTTGTTGCCTTCTCTGTTTTATAATTAGTGATTGGGTCTCATTGCTTTATCCTAATAAATGGGAACTCTGTGAACCTAAATTAGGGATTAGAGACACTTTTTGCCAAAGAGGCATTGCTTAGGTCAGTAGCTAGGAGACACACTACCCAGCTCAGCTTGGGAATTCCAGGACCCTTGTCCCATTCTGCCGCTGACCCAAGACTCAGTTTCCCAGTTGCCATTTTAATGTCAGATGTCAGGCAACTCTGTTCTGTTTTACCACTACTCAGGTTCTTATCCAGGTTCCAGGTCTTCCTTTTTCCCCTAGCTCATGTTGTCGTCCTGTATTTAGAAGAGATCTCCATTGGTGATCCTCACCTACCCCTATGAGACTAAACGGCATCTGAAAGAGTCTGTTCTTTCTAGGGAATAGGTGAACTGAAAAAGGAAGTTCCTTTTGGGCAATACTGCTATATGGGAAAGACTCCATTTCAATCATTTTAATATGACAGTAAAGTAGGAATTATTATCACACATTTACCTTGAAGAAATATTGACATGGAAAGGTAATTTGCACACGATTCAATAGCAATTTAAATAAGAGATTGAACTGTTGATTTTGTTTCTTTAAATTTCAAACCCATACTTTTTTTTTTACCTTAAAACTATTAAAACATGCAAAATAATTATACAAAGCAGTAATACACTAATTTGAGAGGAGGCAGAAGAAGGGTGCGAACAGAGTTTTTGTTCTCTTGCAGAAGCAATTGTTTTTCAAGAATATGGTAGAATTCAGTTACACATGTACTATTTCCCTTATTTTCCTCGTATTACCTACACCTATCCACTATCATTTCCCAGGAGTCAGATCATCATCAGCTTTGCTACTATTTATTTACCTCCTTTGTGACAGATTTTCCATACTCATGTCTTGTTACTCCAACGCTATAGGTAGAAGATTGAGACTAACATATCAAATAACTTCCTCTGTTTCACAATCTAATATGTGGTAGGATCTAGGAATCAAACTCAATCTTGTTACTTTTTAGAATACATTCTGCTATACTTTTTATTTTTAAGAAATTTTGTACAGCAGCATAGTTTTCTAGGAGAAAGAACTGAAAAGTGATTATAGTCTGAAGAGTAGCACTGCTTTTTAGATTTTCATAGGTCCACTTTTTTTTAATGCTTTACACAGATACTAACCTATACATATTATTTTATTTGTAATCCCATGTATTAAGATGGAACACTGTTAAAGTAACAAGCACTTATAAAACAACAACAAACCAGTATTTAATTTGGCACTTACCTTAATAATTAAGAATCAAATGGAAGCAATGTCTGAACTAACTAAGATAATTCACAATTAAAATCATTACTTCAGGCTCCACATATTGAAAATGTAATCATTCAAAATTGGCTAATCTAAAATGAGGGTATAAGTTAGCAAAGTATTAAATAAGATTATTAAATAAGGTTCATTTATACATGGCCTTATTTTAAAACAATGTTATTTGCATTCACTAGAAACATTCATGTCAGTAAGATATTTTTGAGTATTTTATTTCCCAAATATTTCATTACTTCAAACTAGCCATTCAAGTGACTGGTCTAAATTTCTATTGAAGCCTAAGCCTTTAGTGAAGACGTGCTTTTGAAAATAAGACAATTTCTACAATCCGTTTATAAATAGAAAGCAAATCTTTGGTTGTTAGTTAAAGTGAAAAGGATTTTACAAAAAAAGAAAAAAAAAAGAAAGAAAGAAAAATACTAACGAACCAAAGCAATGAAAGGTACTTAATAAGCAGTGGAAAACTCCACACAGCATCAAGGTCAGTAGAGTACCTAAGGTACCTCAGGCCCAGGGTGGGACAATCACTTTGCTTAGAGTTCTAATAACTAATGTACAGTATTTTTATCATCTTAAGAATGTGAAGCTGACAACATAATGTCTAGCCATGATTTTTGTGAATAAGAAAGAAGAGAATCGTAAGAGTTGATAAACGGGAGAGATGCTGGAGATCACCTGTGCTACTTCCCCATATTTATAGATGAAGAAACTGAGGTCCAGTCATGAAACAGAGGCGACAGCAGAACTGTTTCCAGATACCTAATCCATTTCTACTAGGATAGGACACATTCTAGATTTTAACTTCCATTGGCTACTAAACCAAGTGTAAAGAATTTCAGAGGTGTGAATTTGAGAGAAAAAAAAATTCATCAAATCCCCAAAGGCAAGTTGGAAATATATATTACTTTACTATCTTAATTCCTTTATACCACATGTTGCTCAACTTAGCTAATATACTAATTGATTTATACAATTTCTTTCAACTCTATCTAAAAATAACAGATCAAAATTAAGTGAGAAAGTTACATAAAATTCCATTTGAGTGTACAAGGCTGTGGTCCCTGATGTGAGCCACCACTTCTTGGGAGAAAGAAAACATCTCCACTGTCCTGTTCAAAGAGAAAGCTCCTGACTAGTTATCCAGTAGAACTTCTACTCTTCAATGCGGAAGAACATGGTTATGTTTTTAAAAATCTCTACAAAGTTCACATACAAGACAGTACATCTTAGATTTGTGACTGATATGAACTTTTAAGCTGTCATTTTCAAGAATAAAAGTTTAGTGTTGTATTACCCGATATATGCAATAGATATAGCTATAATCTCGAATCATGGAAATTAACAGGAGCTCACCAAAGACATAAAGAAATTATAATTTAGGCAACAGAAAGTAAGTTTAAATGTAGGAAAGGCTGAAAAAAAAATCTATGGATTAGATTATGCTTCTTGGAACTGCATTATTTTGTTCACACTGAAACCCTTAACACTATTGTCTGTTGCATGGCACTTAGAATAAGGCAGATCTATAGTAGACCAAACAAGGAAGCTTAATTAGGTGACAGATCCTAACAAGGTTCACTTCTAACACAAGTCTACCATCTGAATTCCCAGAGAAGGAGACATGGCTCCAGTATATCAAACAAACGTCACAGATAAACATATTTATTTATTTATTTTTTGAAGCAAGTCCTTTCCACCTAGGAACCAGCATAGACTGCTTGTGGATGACATGAATCAACAGTATTTAATTCTGGCTTGACCTAATATTGTAAAATATAATGAGGTTGGAAAAAATGGACATTTGAAAGCCGGCAGTTTCTTTAACTTACACTCTAGGTTTTTCACTAAGTTGTAGTTCTGTAACTTCTGCTATGGTTCTAATATCTGTATCTGAAAAGTGACATCAGTCGTATAATGTATATAGATGCTTTGTTATAAATTCCATGTAACATGGTTGAATTTCAGGTCTTTTTAACACAATTTAAATTTCTTGAGGTTTGGTCAGTATACACACTTCTCATTTCATTTGATATACCAGCCATTGTGGACATTCAAAATTAAAATTACCAACTGATTCAGAGAGTTAAATTGAGTCCAAGATTATGACAAAGTCTGACCCCAAATTTTAATTTGTTATTTTAGCAAATCGGTTTGCAGAACATCAAGCTAAAGCCACAGTCACCAGAAGCATTACAGCTGGATGCACATTAACTAAAATGTGTCCATTTTTAGTGTTCATGATAAATGCATTTATGACCTTATTAGACTTTTGGCATTCTTTACGAAAGCACATTAAGTTTCAATAAAGATTTACTTAGGTTACACTTGTGCTCAAGTAATAATAAAAATTTGTTCCTTAAAAGAAAAAAAAACTGTTCTTTTTGATCTCATACATTCTGTCCTCAGTCATGGCCCATCTCCTGTATGCTTGGAGTGACCTTTGGCTACGTGGCTGGCCTCGTTATTTCACCACTCTGGATATACTGGAACAGAAAGCAACTTACGCACAAGAACAATTAATTGGAACAAAGGGAGAAAGTATTTCTTTTCTCAGATTCCATAAAGACTGTAGAAATGTGTATGGTCTAAGCCCGTCTGTTCTACTTACTATTTTTTTATGTAGTTACGACATCATGCGATTGTAGCTTCCTAAGTTATGAAAACCCTGAGAGATTGTACCTTCTGGTTGAAATTAAGTATTGAGGTTTCAGAAGTTTGCTGCTTTTTGGAACTTTAAGAAACATCCTTAATGAACTTTATAGAATTTTGAGGACAGAGTTATTATTAGTACTTTTTCTTAAGGGTTTTAAACTGCTTCAGTATTTGAGTTTGGGTATAGCTATACAATTTCATACACTTTCTGAAAGGAATGGAGAGTTTTTTTGGACATTGAGGATGTTTCTCACATATTCAAACAACAGTTTATACATTGTGATCCTATCATTTTGTGTGTATGCTCACGCATGTGTGTGTGTTTTACTGTGTGTTTCTTCGGAGTTAAAATGGCTATGACAGCCTCATCAAAAACAATCTTCAATCCCTCTAGGTTAAAGATGAACATTCCACACAGCAGCATGCTCCTCCCTCCTATACCAGTTTCCATTCTTGTTCCACACATATAGGTTTTCCTTTCATATCATTCAGTCTTGCTAAAGTTTTGGGGTCATTTCAGACACCAATCTGAATTCCTAACAATAAAAATGATACATTTGGTGTATTTTCTTTGTGTGCTGGTACCCACTCCTCTTTCATATTTTGAAATGAAGCTGGATTTATTATAGAAGAGCATATAAGGAAGACATCAATCTCTGGCTAAGATAAAGGCCTAAGAGGTTCACAATCCCCCTGTCCAGCCTGCTGTAGAGTCCCAGGAGGTACTGCTTGTCCCCTATGGTGATGCTGACTGTGTAGTGGTCAACGACAGTGGATATTACTCCTTTGGGAAGGCGACATTGGCAAAACTTCTGAGTAGGCATGTCATGTCCACTGCCCGCTGACCACCACACACTTGGGCATCAGTGTGCCAGGCATGGAAGCCAGGCTGAGGCCCACCACCCTCTGGGCATTGTCCTCCAAGAGCCTCTGCCCCGGCCCTGGGCTCAGCCCAGCCACCTGGGGTGTCCACTGCCACCGCCACTCTGTTCAGTAGGGCTGTCCCTCTCCAGGCCCCATGCAGTGGTTCCCGGAGTGCGAGAGAAAGAAGTGTGGGCCCGGGCACTGTGGCCACCCCAGGTTAGCACCACTCTCCTGCCCAAACCCTGTAGCCGGGGTCCTGGGCCTTCTCCCTGGCCTGGCCTCCGTGGGAGGATCCTCTGGGTCATAGGTCCATTTTTCAATGCAGGTGTCAAAAAGTAAAAGTATCCCTCTTTCCATTTTTGGAAGTTCTGAATTCTTCCGTAAATAAAACCTTAAAAGCTGAGAACACCACCGCTTTAAAAAAAAAAAAAAGAAAGAAAGAAAAGATCTTACGGATTCCATTAGAATTGGGTTTCATGAGTTCACTGGTGTCTTGTATTGTGGTCAGAATGATGGGCTTTGGAGCCCTGATTCATTGAGCATTGAATAATAGTTCTGACATTTAATTGCTCTGTGACCTGGAAGTATGTTACTTATTTGTCAAGGCCTAAGTTTTTTCATCTACCAGTTTGTACATAATTTGTAAGTTGTTGTGATGATTACATGAGACAATGAATATTAAGAGCCAGGGTCTGGTGCTGGGACATAGTTAATGCTCAAACAATAGGAATTACAGGTATTTGCAAAGGTAAATTATAAATAGGTTGTGTAATTTTACATATCTTAAAAGTTTTATTACAATTTCTGTTTGCATGTTAAATTTGCAATAATAACTGATTGTAAGATGCTATTGAAATATATAATCTACATAATTTGACATGATTTTGATCTAGTAGTTAAAACGGCATATCTAGAAAAGTGATATTACTTTGCTAAAGTCTATAGAGATATACAAATGGTCCAGCTCTTGAATTTTCAGAACAGAAAGCATAAATTGTGAAGAGAATTAAATATGTAAGCAACTTCAGTTTCTATCCTCCAAAATAATGATATAATAGACTAATATTGTAGGAAAACATCCAGACAGGGCAGCTTATTTTTTATAAAAAGTGGCAATTAGATTTCCCTTGATTTTTTTTCTGTAGTATAAATAAAGCACCACCTAACAATAAATCCAGTTGTGTTCAGCCATCCATTCAACCTTTTCTTTTCCTTCAGTGAACAAAGTTACTTCCTCTTGTGGAAAAATTTAATAAAACATTTGAATAAAATAATCCTTTGATACAGCTGAAAAAGAGGAAAGCACATTTGTCTTATCTGACTACATAACTTAAAAGCAATTTAAAAAAAGAAATGTATTAACCAAGGGGCTTTTATTTTTATTTTATTATTTGAGCATGATATGCTAGGTAACTATTCTAATGGCCTTTGAAAATAAAGAATACCTTTCAGCAAAGTCCCCGGAATGCTCCCAGGCAGATCCTCTTGACCCTTCCACTCCCACCCTTCTACCGCACCCTGAAGGCACTCCTGACCTCACTGGGTGACATCAGCCTGGGGCCCTTCCCCAGGAGAAGGTCTCAGGGCTAAGAGGCAGTCAGGGAGCTCTCCTACTCTAGGGACCACAAAAATCCCGAAAGTTTCTTAGCTAACACCCTTTAAAAGATTGAGGCCTGTGGAAAACCTACGCACGGAAAGTCTGTTTCTATTTCAGTTGTGTATCAGTTAAGATGGAAAATTTTTAAAGTCCACACAGATGGTAAATAAATTTCTGCTACATGAGGCAGTTCCTGGAATAAAGCAATTTTCTCAAATAACAAGTGCCAACTTATTTTTTCAGCGGGACTTATTTTTAACTTTCCCAGGGAATGGTTGAGAGACTGGAAGCAGTATCTGTCACCTTAGGAATCTGAGTCTCCTTCCAGAAGAAACGAACGCTGTTCTCACTACAGACGTACATGTACGTACACATACACATGTACATTGGATGAAGGGAGTGGTTGTCCATTTTCTTGGAGGAGGGGAATGAATGAGGGACCAAGAAGATGGACATTTTGCAGGAACATTTATGTTTTCATTCAATGGTTAGTTTCCTATAACTTACTCTAAACAGTATAAAATTAACCCATATTCTTGCTTAGGGATTCATTAAGTATCTTGAATAAATGACTATTAATCCTTGGGATTTCTCTACACACTGTGAGACTTGGCCTGTGTCCCCAGAAGCCTTTATCATTAGTCTCTTAGGACATAGCCGAAACCCCCTAATGGTTTGCTGGGTTGGGCTTCATCGGGGAGAACCATCACTGGGGTGCAGTCGGCAAGGAACGCTGGTGTCTAAAACTTGACTATGCCATTTGCTAAATCAGGGTAATTCAAACATTTCTCTTAAAAGCAGAGGTTCCCTATTCATAAGAAACACAAAAATTGACTTGTAAATAATTAAATTGTGTCATAACATAACATACCGATAGTTTTAATGAGGATGTTACAACAAAGTGCTATGTACGTGGCCCTTAGAAATGTATTAGTCTTTTTTTGTGTGAAATATTTCACTTAACACTATAGATAAATAGATATTTACCTAAATACTAGTCACTGTATGAAAGAAGGCAAAAAGAAAAAATCCTGTCTTTGCCTCAAAGAGGTTATAGTTGAAGAGACAAATATGAAGGAGCTAGAGAACCACTAAGAGCCAGATAGTGTGAGGCTAAACATCAGGGTTGGAGGATGATATGCTGACCTGATATGTCAGAAGAGATACTTCCATGGATTAAATATTCATGTCACCCCAAATTACGTTGAAGCCCTATCCCTCAATATGATGGTATTAGGAGGTATGGCCTTTGGGAGGTAATTGGGTTTAGATAAGGTTATGAGGGTAGAGTCCCTTGGTGGGATTAGTTGCCTATAATAAAAGGAAGAGCAACCAGAGTTACCTCTTTCTACCATGTAAGGATTTAGTGAGAAGATAGCTATCTCTAAGCCAGGAAGAAAGCCTTCACCAGAATCTGACCATGCTGCCAACTCTGATCTCAGACTTCTAGCCTACAGAACTGTGAGAAAACAAATTATTGTTTAAGCCACACACTCTGTGGTATTTTGTTATAGCAGCCTGAACGGACTAAGACATATACTTAAAATTCACTGAGTAAACCATCCACATAGGTCAGGAAACAGATTTTTGGAAGAGACGTTTTAAAGTCCTTTTTCTAGTGACTCTGCTATAACTTTTCAGTTACAATGACAACTTTGTGTATGCGACAAATTCTAATGCTCGAGAGTAAACACTGACAAACAATAATTATTACACTGAGACACAAACACAATTTACTAACAAACAAGTACGTGAGAATTAGGGAAGTGTGGAGCTGGGAGAAATATAAAGGTTTCCTAATTCACACCCTCCCTTGAACAATGAGGAGACTCGCCTGAGGACGGGACAGAGTTGGTCTAGATCATAGGTGTTGTGGAGCTGGGATGAGAACACTCACTCATCCATGAGCTAACTCCATGCCATCTCTATTACAACATAAGAAACAATAACAAGTTTATTGTTACTGTTCTGTAGTATGTATGTAAAATTTGTCAGTCTGTTTTACTGAGAATAAAATGCCTCTGAGATTAATCCCCTCAAATTTTTTCTCTTGGTTTTCTTTTATTTGGTCACTTGCGATTTTATACCAAATTAAAGTGCAGGTGTTAATGATCAAATGAGACAACTTTGATAGTGACATAATTATAATGAAATTTTTTTCATAGACAAAGAACCAAACTATAATTTTAGTTTGAAAAGTAGTAAATTTCTAAATATTTGTAGCTGGTTATTTTTTCTTTTTGACTTAAACATGTATCAAGGTTAAATTTATTTAAAACAGCCTTTAAAAAAAGATATTTCCTATAATACAGGACAGATATCTTAATAATTAAAGTTTGTTTCTGAAAACCTTAATTTTTAATTTTGGTTCAAAAGGACTTTAGTGTTCTAATTGTGAGGGCCCGCATAAGGCCATCTTTCCTATCAGGGCTTTGGCTAAAAAAAAAAAGTGGCTGAAATGAATTTCCTGTTATTCTTAGCATGTGCCCAGAAGCCATGGAGATTTTGTGACTTACTTAGTGAATTAAAGAAATAAAGTGAATAAAAGTCCCTATTATGAATAGTAACCATACAAAATAAAGATTATAAATGGTAATAGTTTCACAGTGAAAAGAAAGATATAATCATAACCACAAAATCTCCAGAGATGGGAGAACTCTGTGGGGTATTTCACTCTGAAGTAAATTGGAGGAGATACAAACCCTGAGGCTGCTACTCAAAATTTTAAAAGAATATACTATGGACCGAAGTCAGTGATTGACAAGTGTTGAGAATGTGGCATTAAGAACTGAACCTGTAATGTGAAGGACACTAGGGTGTCATCTTGGAAAACTAGTTAGAGATGAATGGAATTATGCAGACTGTAGAATTAAAATGAACCTAAACTCTCATCGCTTTCTTCAATCTAGTATTTTCACAGTTCTCCACTGAATTCTGAATGGGTGGTGTAGAAATGTCTATAAGATCCACAGTTCTCAGTATTTACCATTTCTCAGGATAAGAAAAACAAGTAGGTTGCCTCTTAAAGCCAAAAGAAGCTATAGCGGTGAACGATAATGGAGGGAATGTGTCTATTTATAAGGAATAAGCATTTTATACTTTATGAATTTTAAATAGGATAAAAAAGAAATTATAATATTGCATCAAAAACCTGATTAGTATCACTTATTACTTTGTGGATATTAGTTTTTCTATGGCTTTCTATGAACATCCAGCTGTAAAAATTTTATTTTTTTGACATTTTTAAAGCATTATACTATTTATTCAAACTTTAATATCTATCAAAAAAAGATTCAACTGAGATTCTCAAAAGATTAGGGATATTAAGAACATAAACAAATATATTTTAACAATTTCAACAGCATTCTCTTGTGCCTCTAAGAAGTTTAAATTATAATATGCACAGGCATATTTTCATTTTTATATGCACATTCCACCACAATTCTTTTTTTGTGTGACTAGTACATAAATGCACTATGTAATCTGTCACCTAAATAGGACAGTTAAAAAAATGAAAAGGGGAACCTAAGCAGGCAAGCTGTGGGCACTATAGGCATAAAACTTAGTGGCCAGACACACCAGGATGAATAGTCACCACACTAATGGAGCATGCACCATATAAATTAGTTACTAATGTTTTTCCTTCAAGGTTTTAGAGTTTCTTGAGGAGAATGACAGTAACTTACTCATTTTTGATTATCTGGCAATTAGCATAATGCTCAAATGTTAGATCATTTTTTAAAAGCTTTATTAATTAATTAATAATTGAATAAATTAACAAAAACATACGTTTATGCAAATAATTATAACTCTATTGTAGGATATACTTCTTCATGTTTGTGAAATCAAAGATGAAAACAGCAGGACAAGAGAAACATTACAGTGAATAAATCTTCTCTTCTTTCACACACAGAGAAAGGGATGTAGTGTTTTACCTACATCAATTTTTCTGAATGGAGACAGCTTTATAGTCAGTTGGCTGGAGGAGTACCAACTCACTCATTCTTGCATTCATCAGCCCATCCAACCATCCATCCATCCATCCATCCATCCATCCATCCATCCATCCATCCATTTACTTACCCCTCCATTCCCTAGACAGCTTCCTGTTTCTCATTCTATTATGTTGATCACTGAAACTACACAGGGGAAGCACATAGCCTCTGCTCTTGATGTGCATAGAGTACCACCAAATTAGAGCATTTATTCTCAACAAGATGAAAAAAATTAACTTTTATTCATTTTACTTTTTTTTTTTTTTTTTTTTTTTTTACCCAGTGAAGACATTTTCAGGGAGAGAGAAAGAAGATGTGGCTTTGGAAACTTAAAGGAAGTGGAATGAGTTTGAAATGGCTAAGTGATAAATGCTGAGTGAGATAAGTAAGTGTACAGAGTGACTATTAAGAGACTAAGAGTCCATGGTGACTAGAGAGTATGGATTTGTAGTGCATTTATACAAAACTTGTTAGAGTAGTGAAAGTAAGCTTAAATTACAAGGATAATTTATAAAATATAAGCTGGAGGATATGGTCTTCATCAAATCAGAGAAATTGGGTTAGCTTTTTTTTTATAACCTGATGATGATGTTTTCTCAGGAAAGTTTAATCTGATTATACTGTGTAGAATGAGAATAGAAGAGAGAAAAAGAAAACTGGATCCAGGGAGATAGCAAGGAGCTCATTATAGTTCCTCTTCAAGCCAAGTTGAGCATATGGACGAGGTGGACACAGGAGAAGTGGAGACACATAAATCATACATTTTTACAAGAATCACAGAGAGATCACATTCAAGTCACTCATTCTAATCAATTTTCTTTAGTCATAACTAGCAAAGGTCAACTAAAATTCCTAAATCTTTAAGAAAAATCAATAGCAGAACAACAGACCGCTGTGCAAAAAAAAAAAAGGAATTCAGGTAATAACAATACATTAAACATCTCTAAACCTCACATTAAATTATTACTATAATTAGTATTCCAGAGAGATATGCAAGAATTGCATCTACATAACATGAACATGTTACTGGCAAAGTTACAAGCAGAGAACATACTCCATATTCTTCACCTTCCCTCTGGTTATAGGTACGAACTCTCAGCTCCAATCTATACCCAACTCCTCCACTGGGTGCTGGATCCCCTCCTCTCATCCCCTCCTCTCATCACTGCTAGAGCTGCCTCCTCTCTTGTATCAGTGATATTTCCTCCACTGGGTCATTTCCATCAGTTTCCAAATAGGATGTCCAAATATCTTCTATTAAAAATTCAAAAAAGAAAATTCTCTCTTGACTCCACATCTTCCCCTGGCTGTTCCCTCTTTTTTTGTTTTCTTTTATAGCAAATATTAAATTGTTGTTTAATAGTTGTCTTTGCTCACTTTCTTCAATTCCTGTCCTCCCTTTTGCTCTTGAATCCACAGAAAAAAAGCATCTGTTCCTACCAAAACTGCTATGAACAAGCTGGCCAAAGAACTTTATGCTGTTAAATGCCAAGTTTTTTCTTGATATACTCATAATATTTGAGACATTTGATCTCCCTCCTTTTAGAAATGCTTCTATATACGGCTTCTAGGATACTACTACTATTTGATCTTTTTCCTTCATTTGTTAAGTCTACTCCTTAGCTGGTTTACTATTCATTTCTTGATTTATTTTCTGCTTCCTTACACTTGAAGGTAAGTCCTTGAGTAAAATATATTATTTTGTATCTCTCATGTCCAGAAGTGTGTTTTTAGGACATGGTAAGTACTCAATAACTGTTTCTTGGCCAGGTAATTAGAAAAAGAAAAAAAGAAAAAGCTATGTAATAGGAATTCTGTTCAGAAACAACAGATATAATGGGAGGTGGCGATACTCATATAACATTGGAAGGAGTATTTCTTAACCTGATGGGAGACATGACTTTTCAGCCTGAAAGATCTTTGTAAAGATTTGGTTGCACTCAAAAGAAGTAAAGCTTCTCTTAGTCACATCCTGATAAATTGTATAACTCCAAGGATAAAGAAAAAATATCTTAAGAATATCCAGAGGTTTAAAAATAAGTTACAAGAAACAAAGAAATAAGTTATCAGTATGATATAGATCTTCATATCTTAAATACTAGGTCACTGGAAAATTGAGGAATGACATAAAATTTCTCAAGAAAAAAAAAAAGAGCCTAGATTCTAAACATGTTTATCATTAATTAAATACAGGCAAAATAATGACACTAATGAATGTAAAAGAACTTATGTGGTAAAGTTATTCAAGGAGATAAGCCAACCAAATAAATAAGAATATATAAAAGATAATGTAGATTCAAGAAAGATGTGTGACATAGAATTGGGAACATGGTATAAAGAATTTAAAAGAAAATCTATTAACCTTGATGCCCGGGTGATTCCCTTTTAATTACATGAGTTATATCTGCTTCCATGTGGTTCTAATTTCACTGTTTTATTCTGGAGTGGATATTTATATATTATAAAGCCTTTGACTAATTTTGAATTTTTATAATTAACCTATAGTTGAAGCATGTATTAATTATAGCCACAAGAAAGAATGCATATGCTAAAATCTTGAAAAACATAAAGATAACATTATCAATAAAAATTAGAAAACAGAGGAAAGATAGACCAAGGGATAAATGCTATTTTTCTAAACTTTTGAAGTTGAAATACAGTAAATACTATTTAAAATGATAAATTAAGAAATAAAAAA
This sequence comes from Eonycteris spelaea, assembly GCA_003508835.1. Taxonomy (NCBI): domain Eukaryota; kingdom Metazoa; phylum Chordata; class Mammalia; order Chiroptera; family Pteropodidae; genus Eonycteris; species Eonycteris spelaea. The sequence continues at coordinate 3,527,051 of PUFA01000043.1, read as the reverse complement.
ATATGCATTTCCTTTAGCAGGCATATTTGTGGAGACAAATACCAAAACTAAAAAAAAAAATACAAAAAAATAAATATCAGTAGGTACAGGGGAGCAGCTTTGAGATTATATGAGAATACTAAATTCCACTGAAGTGTAAATTTTTAAAGACAGAAAATTTGTCAGCCCATCGTTTTAGTCCATTACATCAACTGTACTTGGCAAACATAAGCAGTCGTTAAGGGTTGAATTGTGGCATCTCCCACTGCACAGATTCATATGTTGAAAATGTCTAAAGTTATTCTAGCATTGGGTAGGCCTCCACTCCAATATGACTAGTGTCCTTATAAAAAGAGAAATCTGAACACAGACTCACACACATACACAATGCAAGGTGAACATAAGAGAACAGCATGATGTGTCTACAAGGCAAGGAACACTAAAGATTACCAGATAACCATCGGAAGCTAGGAGAGAGGCACGGAACAGAGTCACAGCCAACAGAAAGAACTAACCCTGCTGACACCTTGATCTCAGACTTCTAGTCTTCAGAACTGTGACAATAATTTTCTGTTGTTTAAGCATGCAGTTTGAGGTACTTTTTTATAACAGCCCTCGCAAACTAATAGAGCAAAGAATATTCATTAAATATACAAGTTAAATACCTCTTCTTTCACAAATAGATATAAATTCTATGTAATGTAGTTAATTAATAAATGTAATTAAAGAATATATTTATAGTTATATAGGTAATGAACCAGAATTGTAGATAGTTAACAACAGTAGTCTCTAGAAGAATGGGACTAGCTGCAAAGAAAATTTAACTTTTCATTTTATACATTCTTTTGACCATGTGCATCTATCACATATATAATAAAAAGATAAAAATAGGGAGTTGGTAAATAAACAATGTATCTTATTGGAATTATCTTTTTCTTCAAGTTAAACAGTAAGACAATTTAAAGCTTGAAATCGATTCAGGAATTTTGATTTCATATATATTTGATTTGTAACTATGAAAAGCATGCTATCTCTCAAACAAAATAAGGTACACCTGATGTAGAAACGTCCTAATATTATTCATTATAGTTTGCATTTATTTTGTATTCCACTTTCCAAAGAGCTATCAGGTAGAACTAAAAATAAGCAAATATAGCGTGAGGTGATTACGAGATTTAACTGGAAAAAAGAGACAGTAAAAAGAAGTGTTAATTATTACTGTGCACTACAATAATACTTGAAATGATGTGCTTGTCATCACTAAATCACTCCTTCCTCAGAAATGAATAAGTGCACAGTGTATGCCAGGCCTATGCTAGGCATTGAGGAGAGCACAGTGAATAAATTATGAGTATGCTAGTCCCTTCCTTCAAGGAATTTAGTTTGAAGTAGGTATGTACACTAGTTTCTTGGGGCTGCTGTAACAAATCATGTACCACAAACTTAGTGTCTTAAAATTATAGAATTTTTTTTTTTTCTCACAGTTCCTGGGGCCTGAAATTAAAGTTGACAGGGCCATTTCTCTCTCGGAAGGCTGTAGGGGAGGAACCATTCTGGCTTTGTCCAGTTTTGTGGCTTTGGGTGTTCCTTGGCTGGTGGCTGTATAACTCCAATCTCTGCCTTCATCTTCACATAGCCTTCTTCTCTGTAGCTGAGTCTTCACCTTTCTGTCCTTTATAAGGACTCTTGGCATTAGATTTAAGGTTGGCTCAGGCAATCCAGGGTAATTTCATTTTGAGATTCTTAATTCTATCTGCAAAAACCCTTTATCTGAATAAGGTCATGTTCACTGCAGTTGGATATGTGAATAGATCTTTTCAACATGGGGTGGTAAGTGCTATGCTAGGACCCATACAGCAGCAACAGTATGCATAGAGAATATCTGGAAGGAGACCCCAACTCAGTCCGAGGGCTTCAGGGAAAACCTTGTGAGTGAAGTGACATGTAAGTTGAAACCTGAAGAATGCAAAGGCAAGAAGGTGGTCTGGGGAGAACTATCTGGGTGAAAGAGAATGATGAGTAATTTAGAGTAGTTTAATGTGGCTGTAAAATGTGAGGTGAGGAGGTATACAAAATAAGGCTCCATAGGTAAATAGGGCCTAGATTGTGACTATCCTTAAAAAGCTTTTCTAGCATATTGGAATTTTAAAGATGTGGAGGGGAGAGGTATAGGCTGGCATTGTATAAAGATTATTTCTGCTGCAGTATATGGCGAATAATATGGGGATTAGGACTGAACCCTAATAAACTGTTAGGATGATGTTGTAGTAATTTGAGCAAGAGATGGTAGGGATAAAAGGGATAAAGATAAGAAATATTGAGGACGTAGAATTATTATTTCATAACAATCGCTAATGACTGCTAAATTCAGATGCATTTCCACATTGTCTCTAAAGTTTCATCTGAACTTTCTAGAACTATGACTAGCCCATAGTATATAAAGACACGTAACAGTATGAATCTAACAATAGTCTTTAACAAAAATTTTGAATTTGTGAGGCATGTCTTTTGCATAAATTGATTTTCTTCAGTTCTTAGAGCTATGAATGTACTTCAATTTGCATTGTGTCAAAGTAAATTTGGCTTTTTAAACTCCTACCTAAGTGACAGGATAGGGCTGTACATCTGGGTGGTGATATTTCTTGATAGGACTCATTCTCAATTACTGGTATCTGTTGAGTTCATTTAGTTTCAAAAAGTTCCATGTGAAGAAGGTAAGGTAGGAATGCAGAAGGGTGTTATCAACGTGATAACGGAATTCTGTGCAGAAAGAACCAAGGCAGTAGCAGTGGGAGAATGTAAATATGTCACTTTTAACATAAGCAGTTTCTCAAGGAGTGTGAATATGGAGGAGAAAATCAATGAAAATCAAACCGAGCTTCTCACTTGGATACCCATTGACCACAGCAGGGAAGTGTAGAATGGCTGATATGTGGAAATGAGATTATCAGGCATCTAAAACAGACCTGGGCAGAAATTTCAGGGGAAATATTTGATAATTTGCTACTAATTCTACTGGAATAAAGTTTCATTTTTAAGTGTTTGAAATGGGAACAATTCCTTGAAAACACTGTCAAGTTTAACTCCCTAGATTTGAAAATGTAGAAACACAACAGTATAAACTCCTAAGCATATTGGCTACACCTCTTTGGTATTTTAAGCATGACTTAGTGATTGTTTTATATTCCCTTCCAATAGCGGGAGTTCCTGGGTTCTATCAACACACTTCTACTTTTTCCTTAGTAGACACTGACTTTATTTTTTCCCTTGAGCCCCCATATTGTGTAGGAAACCATAATGTGACCATTTTTATTATGCACAATAGTCTGCTTTAGTCTCTCAGCATAGAAAATAGATTCAAAGTGACTTTAATATAGGCTGATATCAAATAGCATAACAAGTCCTGTCTTTGAGCCCCCAGCTCTCCTTGTTCTTATATACTGTTCCCACCCTTTAAGAGGTTTTGCTGTGATGCTCTGTACAATAATCAGAGCTCCAGCCCATTATCAATTAGCTCTCTCACTTTAGAAAGGAATATTGGAGGCACAAATAATGAGTGGCAGGTCACATGCACCATTCACTATATCAGTGTAGCGACTTCTTCATAGACATCTCGAGTAAATTTGGTCCTCTTAAAAATAAAAAGATTTATGTAAAAGTTAGTAATTAAATTTCACAACCAAGTGGCTTACTGTAAATAATATAATTATTGCGCATTTATTCTCTATCAAGAAAATAAATGATCTCAGTGGTCTGGGTTGGAAATTCAGGATTACAATAATCATAAGGTATTGCATGTGTAAATATGAAAAATAGATTTATTTCTATTTTAAATTGCTCAGAATAGGCTGATGTACAACGTAGCATGCTTTTTATTTCTAGTCTAGACAGAATTTGAAGTATAAAAATTTAGTGATTTACATGATTAGAAATACATTTAAAAATTTTGCATGATGATTATACTGAAATTCATTTCCTATCTCTCTTTCTCCCCTGGCTTCCTTAATGATTGGTCACAGTATAGAACTTGTTTGAAATACTTTCAACTTGTTTAAAATTTATCATGCCTCAACCCAAACACTGTGGACATCTGAGAGAAAGTACTTTGTAACTTCTAAGTGGATAGAGATAATATTTATGATAAAAGTCTAGGTTGATCACAGGGAAAAAGTATAGAATAATTGAATTAAATGAAAATTCATGCCTTGGAAAAGAGCAACTTTTTACTAAAAACTAGAAACCAGGAGAAACTGAAAAAAATAAACTTCATTTTAGTCTATTTTAGTTTTTAAAAATTTATTTTATATTTTTGTCAGCATATACCTGAAATAGTAGTTAAATTCTCAAAGCTTTTTTTTTTTCCCTGCACACAAAATGGACAAATGTCTGAAATAGAAGGATAAAACATTTCCTTTCATCATTCAAAAAAACCTTAATATTAGGTTTGTGTTACATTTTGCTGTTGGCCAATTCTTTCTGATTACTTTTAAATTATAGCTTTTCCATGATAATATGCAACTCAGCATCTTCTCTGTGGGGCAGCAACTTTGCATTGGTATCAAGGCACACCACTATTAACACTCTAAATTACAGCTCCTTGGCCTTGTCAATACACACACATTATTCAGTTAAAGTAAAATGCAAGGATGTTTCAAGTCTCTTCCAGCTGGAATATTCCATGAATCTATGAAAAACAAATTCTCTGTCCTTCATCCCATAGTGGTTTGTAGGATGCTGCCTACAACAGTCTAGTCAACTGAAAAATGTCTTGCCTGTTGGGTAAATAAGCATGTGACAGGACGTTAAACACCATGTTACCATGTTACAGCAAAATGAAGACAAAATGCAAAGGATATTATTGAGGAATGGATTGAAATGACTATTTCACCTACGTCACGGCAAATACACACTGTGGGAAGTAGCTACTCTGCACCCAAGTGTTCAGCTGTTTGTTTTTTAAGGTAAACACTGGTCAGCTGCATTGACTCAAACTCTACTTCCTTATGCCTTTGAGGGTCGGAGGAGAGAAAATGGTCCACAAACCTCGAAGGTGAAGGTGATATTTACTGCAGAGGATGAGTCTGCTTCTGGTTCCCTTTTGTACTTCCTTTAGAAACATGGGAGCAGGCGCCAACAGCCAATTGAGCCTGCAGTTGGTATCTACCATTTAATTCCTATGTATTTTGTCACTTTAATTCAGTTCTCTAAAGATTGTACTTACTGCAGGAAGCCACATACTGTATCCCAGACTGTGCTTGATTAGTGCAGATATTAAAAATTAATTTATATGTGCATATAATTTATATATGTGTGTGTCTATACATATAAATATATACATATTTTTAAGTGAATTAATTTTTATCTTTAGATTTTATGCTATAGTTTGGGCTTTATACATTTTATAATTCTCTTTAAAAGTTTAATTCAATCGGAAATTCATAAGTGGATTTTCTGTCATAATTGATGTTTAATTAAATAATATTTGAATAATACTGTTGGAATGAAAGGCTGTTTTCTAGCACGCTGAGTTTGAGAACTAATCTTTCTCACTGAGTTTGTTGTGTAACAACAGAAGGTGAACAATGTGATTGTTGAGTGCTGTCCTCTGAACACACTGTCATATATCAGAGAATTCACATCATTTGGAGGGCCTACGGCTCTTATTAAATATTCAAGATCAAAATTGAAATTTTATCTTTATCAGATGTTTATGAAGTACATTTCTCAGCTGTTACACTCTGACTAAAATGCCTTTGAGTACCTCTTCAAAGCGACTCTGAAGAAAATTTCCAATTGCGCATTATGCCAATATATGAGTGGAATATGAGACATAATCAGAATCAAATTTTTAACAAACAAGAAATTATTCTTTTGCTTTTACTTCTCATGCTTTAGTCAGTTACACTGTTATATCACCACGTTAACTATCATTTATAATTATAAAAAATTAATAGCATGCCATAGATGATTCTTACATATTTATGCGGGTATGAAATTTAATGAGACTTACTATCTAATCTCATCATAATTTTATAGTTGAAACCATTTTGTTAGTGTATCTCTTGGTAATGTTTCAGTCATCAAGCAAATTTTCACAATCTTGATTTCTCTTTTCTACTAACTAATCAAATACTAGCTGTAAGCAAATTAACAAAGCTAGCATTTTTCCCCTCAGGACTCATTAATTTGTTAAAATCTAGATTGTTTATTTATTTTAGATAAAGTGAGTTCAGAAATTAATTAGCAAAAAATTTAAGTTTGAAAACAGAAAGTACTGTTATCCTCTTGATTTTCATATCTCTATGAAATAGTGTACAAAAAAAGTTTAGCATTTAAAAGTGTCTATTTACAAAGTGACCTTTTGAAGGATATGCTTATTTCACTTATTCCCTAAAGTTTAAGTCTGTGTCTTAAAAAATAAAAAGCACTTCTCAAGAATAGCTAAAGTAAGCACAGAGAGATCCCTCTCCCTCATTCTCACAAGTGCAAAGTCTTTGCATTCTTCAAAGCACAGCTCAGGCAACACGTGGCGAAGCCTTCTCTGACTTCCCCACCGGATGGAGCTCCTCTCCTATCCATAATCCTCTAGCTCCATAGATATCAACACTTTCCAAATGGGATTAGGTTGAACCACGATGTTTCTTCTTATGATTCAAAACCTAATATTGCACTAGGTTCTTATAGGAATAGATTATTAAAATTAGATTAATGAATATTTTAAAATTTGTTATTTGTGGTACATTGTTCCTACTAGTGTATAAGCTCCTTTAGGTAAGATTGAATGTATGATTCTTGTTCAGATTCTATATCACACATGGCAAAGTGCATAGGAAAGAGAAAGTACTGAATATTTATTTAGATAATGAGTGCATGTTCCGGGCTCTACTATGTAATGATAATTAGATAGCAAAGATGTCTATGTGAGTTGACTTACTTTCTTAATCTTAAGTTTTGTCACTTTCCCCACAATTATTCCCAGATAGTTTAGCTTACGCTCAGATCTATAACTAGGGTATTTAGTAAAACAAACACAAACAACAGAAAAAAAAAAAAAGCAACTACAACAACTACTACTAGTTAAAGTCACAAGGTGTTTACGTGTGTCAGACCCTGTTTTAATTACTTTCTGTATTAATTATCTAATAGTTCTAAAAATAGAGCTAAGTATCCCATTATACAGATAAAAAAACTGAGGCATAGAGGGAATAAGTAACACACAAGATTACAAAGCTGTAAGTGAGAAAGCAGTTTGGTTTCAGAGTTCGTTGGCTAAATCACTTGTTTCACGTAGAAGCTGTGGAGATTTACCATGGGCTTGCAGCACTCTGGAAATCTCCAACTACAGTGGCTGGTGACCCTGGCTGGCTATATATGCCATGATTTAGATTTCACTAGAATTTGACCTATTCCCAACTATAATTCTGCAATTCTTCCATTATTTAACTGTTAAATCTTCACCTCAAATTTTGGTTAAAAGGTAGGTTGTTCTAGTGGCGGTACAATGTAGCTACTTAATCACATTTCTTATCTAACTTAATGTCCCTAACAATCTTAGGATGTAGGGACTCTTGCCTCCATTTTTCAGGAATATATAAGGCTCATGGAGTTAAATAACGTGCTTCGATTTAGACTGTGCTCTTTCTCTCCATCACGGCTTAATCTCTTGGTTAGAAAATCAGTCTTAGACCAAGCTATTCATTTTCTAGACCAAGTAATGATGCTATTTTATTTTTATAAACTTCTGGGTTAACTTTTAATGTATATTAAAATCAGTAAGTCTTTTTGAAGTTTCACTGGCTCAAAAAATAAAACCAAAAATTGAAGAGTTTCATTAATCACTAGTTTTATTCCTATGCCAATGTAGAAATAGAACTGAAAAAAGAATAAAAGTGTATTTTCCTATTTGCTTATGTTTCCTTTGAAAATTGTGAGGTTATCTCTAAAATAGCACTATAATTTTCTTGACAGTTAGAAACAGATCTGTGGAATAGAGATCTCGTTGGCAGCAGGGAGAAGTACTTTATTTCTAAGAACATGAGCCAGAAACCGAACAGTGTCTGTTGGCACCACTGCGTTTAGTGCCCAGATAACAGAGGCAGGGCCCTGTTCTGTAGGCTGTGCAAGTTATCCCAACTTTTGGCATTCCTTTGAGAGAGGCAGCCAAAATCTATGGTGGTTTTGTTGGTATTAAAATATTAATAATGATCCTGGTTTCTAGTAACAAAAATCCGTGAGGAAGAAACTAAATGTTTTACTATTATGCTGGCCTCTAATGTGCAATGGCTCTGCAATAGCTATTATTTAAAATAACATCATAAAAGGGTATTAATTCTTGCTCCAATAAAAGCTGATGTTGGCTAATGTGAACTTATTAATGATCTTGTTACTAATAATGTAAATTAGCAGTTTTGGTCTAAGTCACTGGTTGGAACAGAGGCCCATCACACTTCATAACTACTTAAAAAAAAATCTGGAACAAGAAAAGTTCAGATCAAACTGCTTTCATTCAGAGTATATTTTCTGCCTTAAAGTCACCTGGCAATAAATATCCCTACTTTATGTGGTTTTCACAATAGAAATTAAAAAGTAATTTACTATTGTCTGATAATCTCTAAAAAAAAAGTCTCTCGATCTCCTGTACTCACTTGTCTTTCAATCTCTTACTCTATTATTCCTGTCATCTTCCCTGCACTCTACTCCTATCCTCCTCAAAATGACGTTACCAGAAAGGCTAGAGAATTTCTAAACCAGTGGTCTCCCAACATTTTTGATTATGTAATTTTCAGCAAGCATGTGTCTGTTTACTTACAAATTATAACATATACTTATGTAGTAATATGTTATATATCTTGTTATAAATACTCAAAATTAAATGATAAATTCAAAATAAATGTGATGAATATAATATTTTCCTCCTCTACACTAATCCTTGCCCACTTCTCTCTGGAAACATTCTAAATAATGTTTATTTAGATTCCTATATAATTCATTAGTGGCAAAAGGTAGTAATCCCCTTGAAGGTTGCCTCAGAGACCCAGATTTCATATAATTATTTTCTGCCTCTGGGTCCCTCATGCCCTGTTTTAGCATGAAACTAACATGGAGAACTGTATAAAGTATGGGATATCTGGTTGTTGAATTTGTCTGACTTCATTTATTTTGCATCTTTATAACTTGAGCTCTTGACACCTGATAGATATTGTCTTCTGAAAATAAATCTTTGACCATAACAGGATATTTATTCATTCAAATACTTATGGCCATGGTTCTAAGCACTGGTCTGGAGCTATAGACACAAAACTGCCCCCAGTGAACTTGTTTAAGTTAGGAATAGTAGGACCAAATAAATTTGTAGTATCATTTAATTTTGAGTAATAGGAATAAACCATCTATAAATGAAGAAAGAATCAAGTAACTAACTGGGCTGAGAAATTGGAGAAAGCCCCCCAATGGGAAAACGTTTGATGATATTGTTACATAAGCTTATCGGAGCTCCATCTTCAGCCTGGTAGAGCTACAGTTCAAGTTGACAGAGTTCCTCATGTGAAATGATAATAATAATTTATGTCCATCTGCTCTGTAATTGCTGGAGTCAAATTTATGTTCCTTGTATGTCAAGGACTTGCTTTGTTTTCTTCTTGAAATTGACTGGTGGCTACTTTGGTATCGTGTTTTAGCCAATCCTTTTTTTTCCTCAGTCTCTCTCTGCCAGCCCTCCCGATCTCTATCTCTGGTTTCCTTCTCTCATCACTTCTGCCACTCTTCCTGGTGCTCCTTTCCCCTTCTCTCTTTCTTTCCCACGACTGTCCCTCCCTTCAGTGCTAACCTTCTGTGTTAGTCAAACAGACACCTTATTGGGGTGCTCCAGCAGCATTTCAGGGACCACATGCTTCGCAATGAAGAAACTCTGCTCTCTGGCTCATGGGAGTGTACCAAGTATATAGGACAGGGCTAGGATATTGAAAATGCTCAATATTTATTACTGATTGATTTTATCAGACACTGTATTTAGTATTGTCCTTTATCATATAATTAAATGTTTTTGCATTTCTAGTTGGCTTTAGGGGAATTATGTTTGTTATGAGGCAAAATATTTGAGCCCCCAAATCTGCAAATATGTTTTTGGCTTTCTAGTTGTTCTAAGGCAAAACAGTTTAAATGGCATGAAATAATTTGATGGTTTTCAGTGACCTAAGGGTACAAAATGAGCTATCACAAAACTACCAGTTTTAACTGGTACGTAAACCTAGCCAAAAATATGACTGAGACAAATCTGTGTTATCCATCTACAGACTAGCCTTCTACCTGGTAACAACCTTTCTCTGCCAACTCTAATTCTTGATCTAGGAAACAATGTTTAAGATCGATACAATCTGTTCGATAGGCCTGTGTCTTTAAACTCAGTGTGACCTTAGTTTAAATCATATTGCCATTATGACTCTATCTACAGAGCTATATATACTTACCATGCTTTCCATTCCTTCCTTCCTTGTCAGCTGATAACCAGGCTTACTAACAAACTAATTCTTCCACTAGACCTTACTTTCATTCCCTATGTCACGGGGCCTCAACTTAACCATCTTTTTGGTTTTTATTTCTTAAGCAATTTTTCCTTCCCTTTTATATTCTTTCGGCTGGCATCTTATCTTGGTCCATTCCATCTTCTGCATAATTTATTATGTTCTTTATATGTCGCCCATCAGTCTTAACCTTCCCATGTTACAAGGCTGACAAAGGAGGCATTCAGGAGATTGAAGAAACAAAAAGGTCATAGAAAGTAATGAGAAGGTCACTTCAGATACAGGTGTACTTTTACTAAATTTATAAATTTTTTAAAGATAGAGTAAGGAGAAAACATTTGATTTTTATCCGTCTTTGCTAATTAATGTATTGAAATTATTCAGAGGTGCAGTATAGTATGCACAGTATAATATTTCGCTTCTGGGCAGTTTTTCCACAAGAAAACGTAGAGCGTTTGATCAACATCATTTCAATGTGTAAAATAGCTCCCTACCATGGAAAGGTATTCTGTAGTGTGAAATTAAAGCATCAGGTATTTATACACAATGCTAGAGAACATATATGCAGCCCGTTTATTCCTTTCACCAAATGCCATGATATACTGGAGTATATTTATGCTGAGGTATATTGTTTATTACCATATTTATGTTATGAATCATTCCTCAATAATATGAAAATTCTCCTTCTTCCTTGATAATAGAATTTTTAGCTGACATCTCCTTGCCCAGAACGCAGATTCCATCTCTCAGGCCGTAGTACTAGGTGTGGCCATGCAACTAAGTTCTTATGCATGAAATATGATATAACGCACCTTCTTGGTCCCACCTTTACACAGAGTATGGCCATCCTACATGCTTTCCTCTTCTCACTGACTTGAATATGATAAGGGCTCAAGGTGGCAGAGCTGTTAGGTTAAAAGGGTCTGGGGTTTTGATGACATGGAGGCTACACATTGGTCCAGAACAGCTTATACCCAATTATTGTGTGTGTGAAAGAAAGATGTTGTTTAAATCACTTTGCACTGGTTTTCTGTGATATCAGTCAAATCTATAACATAAATGATATAGTTTAGTTTATTGTTGGAATGTGAGGTTTTTGTTTAAATATGAAATAAGGTGTCTTCCCAAAGTTCTGACCTTTTTTGCATTATCTTTTGGAGTTTATTTTGCTCTGTAATATGGATTACGTTTTTGTTAGCAAATGAAAATATGTTCATACATTTATATAACTATTATGGTTATTCAAAAATTTGGGAACTATTTAAATAGTCTCTGGAGAAGACTGAATTTTGGACTCTCTTTAATTAGTAAACCACCATCAAGAACAAATACACTAGTTCTCTAAAAAAAAGTCTAACCTCAAGTCTTTCCTACATATTTTCCATCTTCACATCTCATTTTGTTTAAAGAGACCACTTCTTAGACTGTTTCCCTCTTCCAGATTTCTTTGGAATTTGTCTCTAAGAATTACTCTTAACCAGCTACCTTACCCCAAAGACCACCCACACCTTATAAGCATTGGTCATATTCCACACGACCTTCTGGATCATTTGCTAATATCTGCTCATAATCTGTTTGGTTTTCCTTTGATTTCAGTGGCTTCAGTTTAATGATATCTGTCATCATATTTAGGGGAATTATTTGCTTCAAAGGTTAATATTTATATATATTACAAATGCAGCCCTCTCCAATTGAAATTCCTAATAAATATATGTATGGCTATCCTTGATGACAAGAAATATCATTGAAAAACAAGAAAAAACACATCACACTTAACAATGAATGCCTGACAAAATTTATAGGTTTCAAGGAATGATAAATTATATCTACAGTACAATGATATCTCTAGAGTACGATTTCAGTACATTCTGAGGATCCCTATTATAAGCTTTGTTTTCAGTTTTTTCAAGTTTTAGAATCTTGATTACAGTTCTCTAAAATTTATTAGCTTATATTCTATTTTCACCTTTCTAAGCTCTAATCTTAAAGCTGTCGCCACGGCTGACAAATAGCTTTAAAGATACAGGTCATTAAGCAAACTCTTTTCAGAATTTGACATCTAATAACTTAGATGTGAAAATGTGGCTCATGTGTCTTTCCAACAGGCTTATCTATTTTAAACTAGATACACTGGCATTAGGAAATGAATAGTTGATAAGAATCCTTGTTGATATTTTGAAAAACTGCAAATATTTGTTTCCATTTTATAAATGTAATAATAACCATAATAAATAGATAAAGGGTTATTTTGTGTCCTGTAGAAAATACTTCCAATAGCTAATACATCTAATATTATTTTGTTTTTGTACTTCTGTTTATTATACGCATTTTTCCCCATAATTCCATGACTTTTTTCCAAAAATTATATTGAGTAAAAAGTGAAAATCTGCCCTTCTACTCTTTTAAATTCTTTCTCAAAGTAACTGCTGTTAACAAGTGTGTGCCTATTTCACTAGAATTTGACATATTCTTATTTAGTCATATAAAGAAGTTTATATCCCTGTCTATAAACCCCTCCCCTCTTCTCATCTCTATCTATCTCTATCTGTATAGCCACGTATTTTATCATATAAGGTTAGGATGTGCTATAAATATTAGCCTGCTATTGTGTTTTATCAGATACACTGTATCATGAGCATCATTAGTTAGTGCATGTGAATTTTACTCCATCTTTTTAACAGCTTCATAGCATTCCAAACTGTAGTATAGTTTATAAATAGCATTTTATTTTAACTGTAACATATGCATAACATTCTGAACAATAATTAAACATTCTTTATTGATGGAAATTTGGGTTGTTTCTCTTTTTGTCAGTGTCATACAACATTGAATCTCTGTACATACATTTTAATAAAATTGTTTTGTTATTTCTTTTGGTAAAGTTCTAAAATGGCTAATTGCCAATTCAAAGGTATTTTAACTCTCATCAATAGAAATAGGAAAAAATTCCCATGCTTTTGATTCTAGAGGCTTCTCTTATAACCACACCTTTCCAGAGTAAATTCTAAACCCCAAATTTCAAATTGAATATGTTTATTATAAAGCATCCTAATGAGTTATAGCATTAAAACAATTATTCCACCAGACAATGGATAAAATTTGAGAATGATAAGATGCTTAAAATAGAATATTTAAGTTAGAACTTGTAAATGAGATATAATTACAGCTCTCATAATGTGACCATGCTATAGTGACATATCCAAGAGCAAATTCTTTCCAGCATTCTTAGTATTGATATAAATGTCCAAGTGGTGAGCATATGTTTCTGGAATGTTTAATGTTTCTGTCGGCAGTTGGGCAGGGTTTGTCATTTTAGGGGAGCTATGTCATAGGTCAATTAATACTTTCTTATGTCACTATTGCATTCCCTCCAACAGATTTGATGGGATATATAGAAATTTATTTAAAAAGTGACTTGAGCATTCTAATATCAACAACTTCATGGAGCATTAACATTTGTACAATTTATATAGGAAAGGAAGAGCTTGTCAGAAGCACAGAATGCTCTGTTAGCATGTCGTTTGAGCACATCGATCTTTGCTGTAACGTCTTTGACTCCACTTAAACTAACTTATGACATGTTACTGATCTAGTTTGTTAGCAAAACCACAGTTAATTGAAACTAGACTTCTTCACCATAGAGTTGGAGATTTTTTTTTCTCATTGTAAATAGCCCCAGTTGAACAAAACCAAGAACATTAGTTTTGCGTTAGAATTACAATTATGGATTAGCATTAGTCAAGAGAGGGATGTTACACTAGGAGTCCAACCTACAATTTTTTTTTCAATATCCATGGCCATATTGAATTTATAGAAGTATTTATGTTTACATCGGGATTATAGCACATTATGTAGTTGGAAGAGTTTGGGAGCATTCCTAAGGAAAATGGAAATGTTGGTCAAGTGCTCACTAGCTAATCTTTGCTTTGTGTAGCTCCACGCTAATTCTTGCCTTTCTCACTTAGAAACCACGAGGGGAGCATCATAGCATCTACAAGATCAGTCAAGGGGCCTTGGCGTAAAAAAAGTAGTTTTAGTTATTGGTCCCTTTTAGGAGTTAGAGAAAAGATGATTTATCTCTTGATAGAAAATATATCAGGGTATCATTTAAAGTAGCATCAGCATATTTTGGGGATGGGTACTGTTGTCTTTATCTATATAAAGGGGCCATTTTTAATACATGATTTATACCACTTTTGTTATGTTAAGTATGCTTTTTAAAAGGAAGAAGAAACAAGCCCAAACAAATAAGATTAAATTTAAAAAATGCCGTGACTTTCTAAAAATTAGAGATCACTCTTTAGATGGGCCTTGAACTATGAGCTCTCTGGTGGCTATTTAATTCCAACTGAAGTAAGTTAAATCAATATTGTCTTCAATACAATCCCAAAATAGAATGTTCATAAACTATTATAAATACTATTAGTGAAATGGATAATTATATTTTAATTTTTACATATTTTGATGGTTTCCCCAAGAAGGTACTCTTTGAGTTATACAGCTATATTGTAGGGAAAAAGAAACATCTACATATCTCTTTAATGCTAGCAAAATAATAACTGACGAAAACAAGGCTATTTACTAAATTCCAAAAGCTAAATAATCTGTGCATGTGTCTTACCTTTCTTTTGCGAAGTCTGACTTGATTATCTGTGGTTCCTGGGTGGCCAGAGTGTCTTTTAAGTGTAAACACTGCATGCCATCTCCTGAGTTGACCTTTGGAAGACTTTTGTTTTGATGTTCTGAGAAGCCACTCTTCTCCAGGCCATTTTCAGCTGACATTCCACTGGGGCAGGAAGGAGGCTGCAGAAGGCAGCTTCCAGAATCTGCTTTTAATAATGGCAGTCCTCTGTCTGTACAAGGACTAGTAAAGAACTCGTCTGGTACTACACTGCAGGTGTTTCTTTCATGTTCATCTTTAGAGAAGTCAGATTTCCTTCGTTGCTGAGCAATGACAGCAGAATTAAGCAATTGCTTCTCAGGCACAATATCTTTCACATTCAGTGAATCACACTCACTTATTTTGGATGCATCTTTTATTTCACTTAAGCTTATATCATTACAAAGCTCCAGGCTCTTACTTATAATGTCAATACCTTTTCTCTCCCTGCTTTTTTCTACCAGTGCTAAATCAGCCCCACCAGCCTCTCTCCAGGAGTTAGAAGAATCTTGATTACTTTCCGTGATAGGCAGTGTCTTTACTAAGGAGGCTGTTTCTTTGACACTGTGTTGGTCTGACGTTTTATGGCCTTGGGAATTTAAAATCCGTTTATCATCTGTAAGATATAGATCGGAATCGATATCCTCATCAGAAACATGCACTAGTGTTTCTGTGCTGGCCTCCAGAGAAAGAAACTGTTCTTCACCTTCCTGGCTGTCATTTTCATCCACCTCCTTTGAAATGTGACCCATTAGCCTCCCAGGAAAATCTCTCAGCTCTGATCCATGACAGCAGTCTGGTAGTGAAGCGCACTTCTCTTTGCGGTCCGCATTTAGAGTTGCATCTTTTTCCATACTTGCCTGCAAGCTCTCAGCTACTAGTCCATGATGACATGCTGTGTTATGATCATCAGAACTTACAGGCTGTCCCATCCATTGGGTCACATGTTCTTCCCAGCTTCTTTTTCTGATAGCTACAGACATGTCATCGTAGTTTAACAACAGATAGAGAGAGACGTTCCATATGAGACTGAAGGAGATGGAACTTGATGAAGGATTACTTCAAATTCACTGATCGAAGAAGAAAGTGAGTTTTGTCATTTGCCACCTATAAAAAATTTAAAAATAGAGATATAGTTCAGGATATGATACTAAAGTGAAAATATATCTTGGAAAAGAATGCGCTTAACCTGTGCTAGAAAAAGTAAAAGAGCTTATAAAATTTCTGTTTAATAGCTTTATAGTGTAACTTCTTTTAAGAAGTAACCTAATATTAGAAGAAAATTTCACTTTGAATATTTGTGATCAAAAAAAAAAAACCATTGACAATACTTTTAACTACAGTTGATTGAGCTATTAATGAATAAAGATATAAATATTTAACATTTAAAACTCCATTTAGAAAATATTTGAATTACAACACTTAATAAAATTCACTGGAAGTAACTTGTTGCCCTAGCTTACACAATTTCTTGACTTACATTTGTGAATACAAGTCTTTACAGAAATCTATTCATTGTTTGGTTTGAATTGCAACAAAGGCCACCAGGGAATTGTTCATGCAAAATTTGAGCTACATAGACAGCATTTGTAATGTATTAGTGTGTGAAAGAGCTAGCACAGTCCCAAAACGTCAAGATGTATTTACTCCAGGGAGTGACTAAGAAACCTGAAATAATCTAGTTTAGCTCATATTAACACATAATTCATGGACAAGAAAGCATAACACATACCATTTACAATACCTCAGGATAAATACATTTACATGCCCAAGGTGATACATCTAGGAAGTAATCCAGGAATCAAACCAGGCCCTGGTTCTAAGGCCAGGCTTAGAGAGCCAACACACTTCACTGTCTCCATGGAATGAGATCCCGCCTCCACCTTTTCTCTCTACATAACTCCTCGGGCAGGAATTCAAGGGAACCAAAAGGAAGATGTGAACATGACAAGACAATTGGGACAATTCTTCAGAAATTTCAGTCTCATTCTTTTGGGCTTCTATGGTATTTAGTTTGTATACTTCTGTTAGAATTTGGCCATAAAAATTTAAGTAAACAAGAAAACCAGGCATAAGATAAAGTCAGAATATAAACACATTCCTGTTATTCACCCTTTTTTTGCCCTGAATGATTCAACCCTTTCGTTAAAGGAAGCAAATTATACCCATGTAAACTCAACCTAATAAGAAGGACTGACCTAAATGTTGTCTCATAATGAAACCAAATTAGTAGACTGTAAAAGAAAAATTCCATTAAAAGAGCAAACACTTGTAGTTTTTATTCCACAGAAGAACTGTCAGCACATAACATGGGTTGGCTTGTTGATTTCAGCCATAAACAGATTAACGTGTGCTGGTTTTGGGTCACTCATTATTGAAAAGAACTCTGACTTTTAACCCAAAATTTCAAGCTATTCTGACTAAGCACTAAAGCATATGCCAGGAAGGTAAATATTCAACAATGTAAAGACCAGTGAAATTAAGGAATGTACTAGAATTTGGTACCCTAGCCTGACCAAATAATCTTCTATACTATTTGGTTTTCTCAGAGTCTGACCTACTTCGAAAATGCTATTCACATTTTCCATGTGGCATTCATTTTGCACTCAAAAAAATATAAAGTCCCTGAATTCCATGCAATAAGTCATTATAGTGTGGGAGCAAGGAAAGTGGAAAAAACACATAGATGAATGTTAGAAAATTTCTGCTTTCATGGGCAAATTTGGGTTGTAATAGAGTGTTCTATTTTAGAAATATTTTTAATTTTTAAATTTTTATCCACTGTAGAAAGTGCAAGCTAACTTAAGAAATGCCAAGTGGTATTACTGTATGATTCCATAAGCCACATTTACATTTAAGTTGCAACTGAATTCTGGTGTCATTTCTTCTACTAAGGAGAAATAAAGTTTATTAACCCCTTGGGGAGCAGATTACATTAAAATTTTGCCTTTAAGACCTTACCATAATATAATTAACGTATTTCACTCAACCTTGACAATTAGGTATTTTTATAATGTCAAAAGAACACAGTTCAACAAATTCTGAGACAATCTAGCTACAAAAAGAGATTATAAATTAGGTATATCCAACATAATATTAACTCTTATCCTAATTTCTTATCTAGTTTCTTTAGATATTTCCAAGTCAGTCCTTTGAATGTACAGCATCATTACTTTCAAGACATAAAATTTCCTAAATATCATTATGACCACCATTACTATATTTTGAGTACTTGTTCCATATCCTGTGGTCAGATAAATTAAATACACACACACACACACACACACACACACACACACACACACACACAACCTTTCTATATCATACTTACTGATTTGTAATTCTGATTTATAAGATTTATAGCTAATATCTGCCATCATGATCTATAGGCTGAACAGAATAGTAATAAAAAGGAACATTGGATTATTTTCAATTGAGTCTGAGCATATCAGCCTCATTTTTTAAATAATGAATTAACTTGAATATGTCTTGTAAGATTGGGAAGTCTTTGTAAAAGTCCTGACTTTCCCTATGAGCCACCTTACCACCATGCCTTATTTAAAATTACATTTCTAACTACTGACTACTTTTTGTAAATTTCTATTACTTTTTTTGTAATCCTTTTTATGCAGTTTCATTCAGAATGAGCTCAGCTGCTGAGGATTTGGATGAAGGATCTGGAAAAGTATAGGTCATTCCAAGGTGTGATTATATGAATTTCCATGGGATTTTTCACTTCTTAAATGCATGTGTTTAAACACCACTGTATTAATATTACAAGAAACTGTATGTACTGCTAATTATGTAACATTTCTGGAAAATATTTGTGAAATGTCCAAATTTACTTTTTGTGATATTAGTGCATAGGGTGTTTAGACAAAATGATTTCGTATTTATCATTTGGGTTAATTTTGTAACACTTAATACTTCATAAAATAAGCATTCATAATAAACAGTATATATTTTTAAATTAATTATAATGGACTGTTATTGTACTAAAAAACTACAACAAATGGAATATTCTTTTGAGAATCATTGACATATAACTGATATCAAATGATTATGGTCTCCTTTGAACTTGCTTCTGAGATAAACACATACCTTACATTTTGGCAGTTGTTTTTAAGGAAGAAGAGCATGATGACAATCACTATTGTTGATTCTACAGTTGGGAAGAACATGGCTCAAATGAAAGATATATAGCTGAAATCAAGTGGGCGGTACTCTAGAACTGACAGTAACACTGTATGATCATAATAATTTCTTGAACAAGTGTTTATTTAGTGGCCAATGGGTCCACAGACACTCTGCTAAACATTGGAAATATAAAACTAAATAATGTATTTTAGTTTTCCTAAAGAAGCTTGCAATTTTATGGAGAAACTCGTGTAAACAAGGAGAATAAGGCTTTTTATTGCCACAAATACCATGGAAAGCTTAACACAAAGGAAGAGGGTTATCAATTCTCCCTTCTATTTTCTTCTCTTCTTTCCTTCCTTCCTTCCTTCCTTCCTTCCTTCCTTCCTTCCTTCCTTCCTTCCTTCCTTATTTCCTTCCTTCCTTCCTTCCTTCCTTCCTTCCTTCCTTCCTTCCTCCTTCCTTCCTTCCTTCCTTCCTTCATTCCTTCTTTATCTTAATGGCGATTTGTGTAGGGGATGGTATAAATGTTGGGTAGGGCTTCCAGAGAAGGAAATCCATGAATGAGGCCTTCTGTGAGAATTTTCCTGCCTTGAACATAACCAGGTAAAATGAGAGTTAAGTTAGATTTCCTATCTATGGTGGAAGGCTCCCCCGGCTTCAGATTTTTACTATTCCAGAATCACCTCTTTGGGAAAGACAGCAGAAACAACAATAAACTCCATATAATTACTTACAACTAGAAAGTCATTATTAACCTTGGAGGGAAATCACATTTCTCTGGAACATTTCAGAAAAAATTGATGGGAGAAATTTTTCAAAGGAATAAATATCAGATAAATTTCTTGAACTAATAACCCAAGTCTTCAGGTTGAAGAGAAGCCTTGAAAGATGCAATAATTCAAAGAATAAAAATAGACTGCACCAATAAACAATAATGTGAAATTTCAGAAATTTAGAGGTAACCAGATGGTTACAAATGTTATTAGAAAGAAAAAATAGAGGTTATATTTGGTATTGAGCATGGAAATGGTATTAGATTTCTCAATTGCAATGCTAGAAATAATATAGGCAAATAAGGCCTCAAAATTCTGGTGGCAAATTATTTCTTATTTGAAATTATATGCGATGCCTTAAATCATTTTTCCCTCTTCTCAAAAAATTACTAGAGGAACAGTTCCTCCCAAAGAGAGAATAAAAACAAAATAGAAAAGATATGGCAACATGGAAGTCAAGAATTCAACACAATGATTAGGGAATGGAATTTCCAGTTGAAATTTATGTAGTAGGTCTAGTGGATAGTGATTTCACACTAATCCTAAAGTTCTCTACAAGAGATATCTCTAAGGAAAAAAAACACAGAAATAATAATTATATGATGTATGTGACTACACTGAGGGGAATTTCATAGTAAAGTTAGATAATTTAAGTGAAAAAATCAGTAATAATGACATAGAAAACTAGAAAAATCAATTAACTCCAGGAAAAACAAAGTTTTAAAAGAAAAAGAATGTAATCACAGTATACTACCTGGCTTAGCTATGAAATTTTTATGTAACTAAAATAATGCAAACAGTACACACTGACTTAAAACAAATTATACAACTATTTTTAGAACATAGGGTTTTGTAGGGCATGTGGTTAGAGATGGTGGGTGAATAGTTTCTGAAAGCTAGTGCTTCATTTTCCATGGAATGGAAAAATAGTATAATCACATTGTTTAGAAATTTGGAGGTATAAAACAGGAGAAATAGCTAAAAAGTTTTAAGAATTATGATTCTGTGTGTTATTTGCTTGCAATAGAGAAAAAAGTTTATGAATCTCTGAAAGCATGTTAAATAATAATTTAAATTTTACTGTGTTCCAAAGCAATAATTTTAAGAACGAGCTGACACATAAACATGCTGCAGTTTCTCTACATATCCAGTGGGACCAAACCAATCCCCTTTATTCCCTCCTCATTCAGTATACCACAACCTCACAATTTCACACATACTTGTCTCACACTACCATAAAAAAAAGCTGCTGGTTTGGGTATTTATTTTTGGCCATCCATGTCAGTGCAGTTTTCCATGAGATTCTTAGGTGATTTTTTTTATGTCTTCCTTTCTTCCCCCAACCCTCTGAGACCTCTTGTAATTCAGGACAGGTATTCTTGGTAATTCTTTTAGCTACAGTCTTTCTAAAATATTATCTAAATAAAAGTTTAAGATATAGAAAATAATATATAAATAGCTTTAAATGAGTAAGTACTTATGAAAAGAATAATTTTTCATTATGTTATTTCCCAACTTTTCTGTACAGTTCACTCATAGCACTTGAAAAGATGTCAACTTTTGAGTTATGTCTTCAAATGTAAATATCTTGTTTTGTTCTTTCAGACATGAATTATGTGTGTGTATGTGTATGTGTGTGTGTATATATATATATGTTTGTGTGTGTGTGTATACATACACACATATCTATATATAGATACACTTATGTATCTATATATATATGATTAACCCTGGGTAATTTTTAAATACTTTCACACAAATCTTGTATATTTAATAGAAGGAAAAATAAAGACATAATAGTACTGACAATTTCTTTGTATTTTTCTACTTTCTCCTTAGATGGACGGAGGTACTCCTGGTTTCCCTTAGGGCCTTTCTTCTTAATTACCTATCCCATGTTAAATTTTTAGGTCATGTTCTCCTCCTACTACTACTACTTTAAACTAATAGATGTGTAATATCTATCACATAGCATATTCTCAGTCACTCTAAGAAGAAGAGAAACTACAAAGGACATAATCTCCTTTTACTTAAAAATAGGTTAAACTCTCTAAAATTCACTCTTGCAAGAATAGAGAATTGTGGCTAAACCCAGAAAACAACATTTCTACACTGGCCTACTTTGTTACTGTATGATAAGGGTCCCATTGATAAGACGGAGAGATTGGAAACATCCTAAAGTGATTTGAAATCTTAATGTATCTTAGCCTATTCTCAGGAAGTCACATTTGCAGGTAGTAAGTGCCTTCCAAACACTTACAGAATTAAGTTAGACAATTAGAACAGAATCAACAACATAGAAACAGACATGATCAAAGCGTAATACAGTTCTTCAAATGTACTTGCTAATGTCAAAGTAAATCTTCATTAGAGCGAACACTTGTGGAGGCCAAAATGAAATTAATTTTCTTGATGAAGATGTCAAAGAACAAATCATCTAGCAAACTAAATTGTGCACATTTATACATCTTCAACTGGCCATTAACTCAATGATAACATGGAAAGGAAGGCTTTTTATTGCCAAACTGATGTTACATTGCAAGAATCTCAGGAGCATCGAGAAAGCATAGGATAGATCTGATTTTTCTTAATTCCTTCATGTAAATGCATTAATAAATAACATAAAAGTCAACAACACATTAAAAATTTCCTGTAAATCTAGTTAGGGTAGCCAACTCTTATTAAAAGACAATACTTTTCTTTAAAATATTAATGCTACCTATTTTAAATTAGATAGGGCTAAAATTACACTGTGGGAGAGAGAGACCTTTAATAACATGATGTAAGACTTTATCTCCATTTGATTTCATGCAGATTTCCTTTCTTTAGTAGCAATCTGTGTTTTAATCTTTCACAAAATTATTTTACTTTTCCATACTTTGCCAAATACTCATTATATCTCATTAGCTAACTGTGGAAAAAACAAACCTCTGTTAAAATTTTTATTTGTAAATCACTTAATGAAGTTTAAAATATTATATATGAAATAGCCTTCATATCTTCAGGCCATCTGGAATCATTAAAAATTTTAGTAAATTACAGAATAAACCACTTATAAAGAACTAAGTCAGTGGAATAAGTAATACATCATCTTTTCCAAGAGACACATCCAAACTTCCATCATTTTTAGTCTTTAGAAGAAAAATGAAGTAGGTACCCAATTTAAAGGTATCCATTTATATTTACATATTTTATGTATATCTCAGCTTTACTGAGCTTGGAAAACTTTTTCTCATTCTTAGGTCTTAGAGTCAAAGATATTTCAGGAATCAAGCAAACTCGAAAATTAACAATCCACTAGAAATAGCTCATCAGAAAAAAGCAGGGTTTTAAAAATTGGAAAGTATTATTTCCATGGCGCCTTATTTTTACCTCCAGGTTCCTGCTATTTAATGTAGCCTTAGTAGTTACTAATTTTCTTGCAGGGAGGAGCACTGATACTGGCAGTGTTTGACTTACCACCACTTTATAGCTCAGTTGAGCCAGGTTTGCAGATTCCCTTAAAGTTTTCTTAAATAACCCACAAATAATTTGAGGAAGTCTTGGAACATTTCACGATATTGTCTGATATCATGAAAATCTTTCTGAAGATAACTGGTTTCCAAGAAATCCCAGAATTAACGAGTCATGGAGCATAATACTGTATCATGGATGCAATAATTTCTAGATATCTCTATTTTCTTTAGATTACCATTTTTTTTAAAGTAGTCTTTTAAATAATAGTGTTTCATCCTCTGCAGAACATTTGGCGCATTTAGAAATACACTGTGTCTTAGATATTTATGCAGATAAATTTATTAATGAACAGTTAATCATCTCTTATCTACAAAATTCCTTATAAACAAACAAAAAATATTGCTTTTGCTCTGAACTTGTTTTAGTTGGAATTTTGCATGCAGCAAAAAGTAGCTTGGAGTTAAATTTGATATCAAGAGTTTGGCTGCCTTTTTTTTTTTTTTGGATGGCAAAGCAGTATGATTAAATGTGATTTTGTCTTATTATAAAAAAAACCGTTCTTTTCAACAAGGGACATGGATTATAATGCTTTATCATCAGCATGGCGAGATGTGGCTTTGCTTTAAGTGGTTGCTTTCTATCTTTAGCTTTACTGTCATTTCTAAGAACACTCTAATGGTAGACACAGTAATCACTAAATATAAAAGATATGTCTATATCAGCGCAGGTGTTCGGATAGCTAGGTGACAACAGAATACTGAGATTTTAGTCATCCAATAAATACAACTTTTACTAAAATCAAGAATGTGAAATCAATGGGAACTTAACTGTTTCTGTTAGGTTGCTGCCTTTGACATAAACTTGTGCTTTTTGTATTTAATATCTATAATTCTCATATTACTTTATCATTTACTTATGTACATTTGGACTTGTTTTTATTGCCAAGTGTTTTTCTATATATCCAAGTAATAGTAGGTGCATTAGAAAAATTTGATGATCATGATAATAAAAATAGTAAAAAAAAAAAAAAAAGCTTCCATTTATTAAGCATTTACTGGTGGTCCGGTACTGTATTTGATTTTTTACTTATGCTACTCCTTTAGTAATAATGCTCACAAACACTCTATGAAGTAGGTACTATTCTTGCCCTAGTTTTATAGGGAAGAATTTTGGCAATGTTAAGTAACTAGCTCAATGTCAAGCTCTTATTGATAGGTAGGAATTATTATCACCATTTTATGTGAAAGCAAGATATCTGTTAAAGCACTATTTTTTTTTCCTGGTGATTTGGGTTAGTTACCTAAGTTTTGTGTTCCTCAACTTTCTCACTTTATTCTATAATGGGAATAGTAAAAAAAAAAAATGTTGGTGGTAAAATAATAACATTGAGCTAAAATAACAATGAGCTAATAATATATGTTGAACACTTAATCCATGGCATATTGCAAGAACTCACTAAATGCTAAATGAATCATGATGATGATGATTTGATGATGATGATGACAACGACTTCTTCAGTTTTTGATTTATCTTAGCTGCAGAAACCATGGCTGAAATGAGTTGGACCTAACTTTTGTATACTGCTATTATTTCAATGTAGGTGAACGATTTGAACAAAAGGTGAAACATCATGATTTTTTCTTTCTTGGCTAATAGATTTATTATTCTTTAAACAAAAGATTTGTTATATTGTATGCAAAACAATTTGCATATAAAAAATCTTATACGATGCTCAGAATGACCTGGTGATGTAAGTATTTTCATGATCTCTTCCACTTCACTAATAAAAAGCAGAAGCTGAAAGTAGCTATGGGGCATGCTTCAAATCACAGAACATCAAATGGCAAAGACGCCAATCAGAGATAGCTTTCTGACTCTACCCATAAGCTTATCAGTGCACCACCCCATTTAAATTGTGGAAAATTCACTAGTTCTCTGCTCCCACTGGTCTCCTGTAACTTTTAATTTCAAACTATTTCTGGATGCTCAGGCTTCTTTCTGGGTCTAGTTGAAGTTGTAATGTCATCTTATGAGAGTGTTGTTAACCTCTGGCCTCAGGCTCTGATGACTCTTGCCAACTTCCTATTTTCTTTTCCCTTTAAGGATGATTATTCTATCATTATAGGATGTTTGGTGGGGGGGGGGCGGTGGGCAGGGAGGGGAATTACACACAATGCCTATTCCTCAATACTAGTTGTGCTTTTTTTCCTCTCTCCTTCATATTTTTTCCACAAACACTTATTGACTAACAGGTATTGACAGCACTTGACACTCTAGGTATTTTGCTAATTGCTGGGAATAAAAAGAAACACTGAATTTCTAAACTTGCTCTCTGATCTTCCTATACCCTTTCTATCTCATTTCCATTAATAGGACTTATTTTTTACTTTGAATTATTTGCATTGTATTGCTGAAACACCATGATAATTCAATCTAACACAAAACAACCTTTTCACACATACAACTAGCTACACAGTTTTTTTCTATCCTTCTATCTTAATTAATGAGCAAGTTCATATGCATACTTTTTGTATTTCCTTTCAGCTTTTTTTGCATCAGTGTCCCTGTATAATCTTTTCAAGTTCATTTATGTACTTTATAATCCATTGAATCAAAATCAAAAATCTTTTTTTTTTAAAATTAGGTTTCAAAGTACACTTTTCATCTTTATTCTGTTTTAACTTTTTAAAAAACTAAGCCCACCTATTCCTCAGAACTTAATGAACTGACTAGCAGTTTAATATCAAACTAGAACCATAGAAGTAAATGTATTTTTATATCCACACCAAGGTCAACCTGGAGTCGAGCTTCTCCATAAAGCTCCTTGGTTTAAGTTGTGCACATAAGGAGATCATCATTCATGTGGGGGAAGAAGGTACAATACTCATGCCACTTCCTTCAGATCTGGAGGTTTTAAGTTTTCCCTCATCCTTTTTAAATTCTTATGTTTTAATTTTTTGACATTTCTCTATTTTGATAAAATCTCTGTTCCAGATCTAGGTCATCTTTCATTTGGAGCTTTTCTATACTGTAATGATTTCTGCAGAGAGATTCTCATGTAATATAATACTGACACCAATTCATTCATTCTCCAAGAAGGAACAAATAGGATAAAAACAACAAATAAACTTTCTGATGTCCTAATTTAGTCTTATTTTAAGCCTATAAGACCTCGGTGAGATTAAACCATGACTAAAAATTCTCCTTTTTTATGCCCTTAAGAGAAAATAACATGATGCACTTTCTTTACTGAAGCCCTCTAGGAATCACACAGTCAGTTATACAGGCTATTACTTTACTGCATTTATTACTCATTCCAATGATGTGGAGCATAGTGCCACTGGAGGTGTTGAATAGTGTAACTTTTAAGTGGTAATAACATCAGGAAATCCAATCCGTTTCATAAAAAAGGGGGACAAAAGCATCATGACACACATTTTTCCTGAAGAAATGGCCTACGTTAGAAATGACATATATTAGTTTTATGAGAAAGCCTCTTGCCTGGGAAGGTGCTATGTTTCAGCATGCATAGCAACATATATTATCACATATGAAGTACGATACAGATTATGCAGCAACTCTCCCATTTTATACTGCACTGGTCAAATGTTTACTTATATACTGTAACAAGCTCTGTATTCTACAACTAAAGAAACTCGTAGAAGGCTCAGAATAGATATAATCAATTAAAGGACTGAAAATAAGCTGGAGAAAAAATGATAAAAGAAAGTAGGCTTATTTGGCCTAGAAATATATACTTATGTTTTCATATGTCCACTTAAGCTTTTTATATTTCCACTGAGGAAAAACCATAGAACTAGAAATAGCCTGCAGCACTACAGATTTAAGTTAGATAAAAGAAAGAAAGTCTGTGTACCTTAAACCAGTTCCAACGGGAGGTTGTAAAATCTCTGAATGTCATAAGATGGAAAGGTTCATTATGATATCATTTGAATACAAGGATATGAATCAGACAAGCTCTTTAGTAGCCCTATGTTTTTAAGAAACATCAGTTTAAAATTAATGTGATTATTAACATATGGATTGATTTTCTTGGCATAATATCAAAATATAACAGAATAGTCACAAACAAGTTACTCCTTTAAAGCATTTGTTGAAGGCATTAATTTTTTTTAAGAAAATGTTTGCATTTGAGAAAATCTTATTACTCAGTAAATTTGATTCTTTTCTAAAACCACGGGTTTTTTTCCCACTGTGTAACAGCTTTAAGCCTTTTTATTTTTTTTTTAAAGATACACTCCAATTTTCTGTCTAAAAGTAGCCTTCTACTGGACGTGTGCATATTTTATTCTGCATAATCGTTGTTTGAGAGCATTATGATGTAGTATAAAGCCATATGAATTATAAAATAGAGTATATGGTTTCACTGTCAATTCTTTTACTAGCTAGTGGTGTGACCTTGGACAGGTCACTTTTGAATGTCATTCCTTAGCTCCTTGTGGCAACCTCAGGATAGCGTTAGAAAAGTCATGTCTTATTTATGTTTCTTCCTTCCTTGAAAGACTATTCAGGGATTTTATGAATCATAATTTAGATAAGTCAAAATTTTTTAATGTACTTAAAATAAGTTATTTTACCATGTTTAAGTCTTAACATAACCTAATTTGGTAGTGATATTAAAATTATCAATAATGTTATTCCAGCATAGAATTTAAAAGAATTAGCTAATACAGAAAATGGTCACATTGTAATATATAAAAGTTTGATTAAAATATTTGATTTCTTATGATTCAACTGTCAAATGCTTTCATTTTTCATTTAGTGTATTTTGTGTTCATCTAATAGGTTTGGAAATGTACATGAATACTTGTCCCCTCCACGTACCACTGCATATTATTTCTATAAAATAATGATTTTCATTCTAAATATTCAGAAATAGAACAGTATATTATGCATTAAAAGCCAATGTTATTTCTTCATTACTAAATATACTTCCTCATATATTACACATTTAAACATTTAAGATACCTTAAAGAGACTATAGGCCAGTGGAAATGTAATTTTATGATTAGATGAATTACAAACACATGATCAGTTTTTCAAATAATCGTAATGATTTCTGGCTGCCTTAAATAGTAATAATGCATGTTTTTGTCATTGAGATTTACTTCAGTTATTCAATAACATTCACACAAAATATGACTTGAACAGTGAGTGAATTTAGGAAAGTTAATATAAATTAGGTTCAGTTTTTATTTAAATTTTTTCAAATTAGATGAAATACTACTTAGGACAGATGAAATTCCATGTATTTACTTTTTTAAAAAAATGAAACTTAAGCTGTACATTAGCAGCTTGAGCTGTGATTAAAAATGGTTTGGGGAATTATTGAGGAATCCAATCTTCATATTTTAAATGAGACACAAAATATTCATTATTAAGAAAAGTCACTCTAGTGCTATCTACTCTCCCTGTTGCCATAAGGGGAGAGATAAAAATAATTAATTTACACCTCACACTTATGTGAGAGAGAATATGTATTTGTTTCATATTATGCTATGCAATAGGAAACTTGGTCTTATAGCTCTGTTTGTAAATAAGAAAAGCATATAGAAGGATCAAAATAAAATCAGTTTATGGAGGAAGAGTAAAGTCTCTGTGGAGTCTATTTTAGAATTGACATTTTGCTTAAAAAAAATTGACTCACAGTTTTCTAGTTATTAAACATTTTCCACTTCTACTTTCATGGCTTAGTTCTAAAACCTAAGAATTCACCACTCAGTGCAAGATGCTAACATTTACCCCAACCTTTCTGCCTCTTCAAAGATTGCCTCAAAGTATAAAGATAGATAGTCCACAACGTCTTACCTAGACAACGAGGAGCTGAAACGCCAAGGCATGACATTGTTCGACACTCAGGTTAGGAAAGAAGTCCGTCCCCGTTAGTTTCTCCAAAATATAAGTTCACAGTTCGTGGTTGAGATCATGGCTCTATTCTAAGCAGTTTTAAGCAGTGTGTGTTTCTAACAAAAACACCCTCCGCAGCTGGAGGGAGCCTTAGCTGTGGAGGGAGTCTGTCAAGGCGTTCCTAGTGACTTCTGTCTACTAAATTCAGACTGATGTTTTGCGAAAGGGGCCTCCACAACCAGGCCCAGATTGCCTGGGAAGCATTTCCTGCCTCTGAGGAGTGTGCATGTGAGAAAGACTGCTCGAAGCGGGAGGGGGGGGGAGCGGAGCCCGCCTGGGCGTTGTAGGAGTTCTGATTTTACACAGAACTGAAGTGAGTTTGTCAAAGCTCTTGAGGTGATTAGCTGGAGAGTCATAAAGTTGTAGAGCTTTTTTCTATCTTGCATTGCTTATGGGGAAAAAAGAAAGAAAGAAAATTCTCTTCCTTTTTCACTCTATTAAATGTATAGGCAGAACTTAAAATACCTTTGCAGATCTTTTAGAAGAGCAAGACAAATTCAGTTTTAATACCGTAATTCTTCTAAATTTGAAATCCTTTTTTTACACTACTTACAATTTAAAACTCTGCAGGCTTACATGCAATACCTGAGAAGATCTGTAAGTAAAATCCCAAGAATCCAGTAAATGGAATGTTTTCTCCGTGATCTCTCCAATCCCAAGAATCCTTCACAGAATTAAAATAGTTTGTATCCTGGCATATACAGCATTACCTCCAGTCAGAATTCTCCAGTTACACAAATCCAGTGCTGGAAAAGCAGAAGACAGACTCCATCTTGATCCCATTACAGTCTTGCTGACATTAACCACTTGCAACTGCTTCCATCTAGCATGACAGAGTCCCTGAATCACATCTCTGAAGCAACTCACAGTATCTGCATCCTTTGGCCGGCACAAATTTTGTCAACTATCATCTGTTTATCTTTTCTGCTTTCTTGTGCCTCCACTGAATGACTTCCTCCTAGCTGCTCCAGGCTGGGAACTTGGACTACCATTTGGTTTTGATTAAAACCAGACAGCCAACTCTGAAGAATTTAGGGAATAAGCTAATGGAAACTGCAAGTATGGCTTTAATTAGTGCATCAATTAATAATAGATGTTAGCTCATCATATAATAAGATGACACAAATATAAACACAGAGGAAGTGCAAGTCATTTCAGGAAAGTTATACCAATTCTTGTTCTATTATGACCTAGAATTCTCCTTAGGGAAAGTGGAAAGGAAAGAAGAGGGATATGGCCTTGGGACATCCAGTTTGTGGAGAGGCCAGTGATGTGGCCTCTTTGTTTATACCAGAGAAACAGGAAACAGCATCTCTAGTTTAATTCTCTTACTCAGTTAAAATTGCTCAACAATATTTCACTTCTATTTTATCTATGATCAATGAATTCTCTTGCTATTTATGATTTAATTATTTTTCCCCCCAGCAATAAGTGATTAGATTAATCCGATTTCTTAGTCTATTGCAAGAACAACTTCGATTTCAATATGATAAATGAGTACTTTATAAAGAGATACAAGAAATATTAAACTTATTAGCCCATACTGTGTGTTCCCAAAATTGCAAGTAGTTTTCAGTATTCATGTTTACTCTCAGTTGGCTCTAAATTTTATAAAGGCTGACAGATACCTGGATATCACAATGGATATCTTTTTAGTACTCCCTGAAATATTGGGTAGGTGATAATTCAAAGAAGTATGATGTTATAGCTACTATTTCTTATTGGAAAACTAAAATCTCTCAAAATTAATGTAAAGCATGGACTACTAAAAAATGTAAATGGCAAGAATGACTTACATTATGAATGGATTTGAAGATGAGAAGCATTCAAATAAAACGTGAACAGAAGCAATTTTTAAAATTTCATATCAAAACATTACTGATTTTAAAATGAACATTTAGATTCCTTTAATTTAACCTAAACCATATGGCAAGATGGGAGTCTATACTTTCAAAAATCCTTTGAGGAGTTATTTATTTATATTCATATTCAAAATACTTCCATCGAAACTATGCAGATAATAATCTTTGTATATATTCTTAATTTTATTTTACAGATAAAGTATTAGAAATTTGTGGAAACGATTGTCTCACAATAAATGATAGAAAGTGGCCAAGCACAATTGGAACCCAGATTTTCTAACTCTAAATTCTGTACTTTTTCTCTCCCTTAAAGAATTAACTGCCTCTCTTGGCTCTCATTTAATTGCTGTGTGAAATTGGAAAGACTTCTTAAACTCCTTTTTAGTTTCCTCTTTAAAAATAGAAACAATTCCACATCATTCACGATTGGAAAGCAGGATTAACTTTATACACAAATATTTATAGATTTATATCTATTTCCCTTAGGAAAACACTGTAGCAGAATAAAATGAGAAGTGATGCAGGTTATTTCCTAACATAACTTAAATTACCTCTATCTGTCTATCTTTGTCTCTATCTCTATCTCTATCTCTATCTCTATCTCTATCTCTATCTCTATCTCTATCTATCTCTGCCTGTTGTCATGCCCTAGTATTTAGTGGGTACTCAGTAAATGTTAGTACTCTGCTAATTCTTTTTAACTAGATTCTCCTCATGAATAGTATAATCCCCTTCATATAATTTAGCCTTATTTCTGTTTATATTCCAGGAAAACAACAAAAGCCTATTCACATACATTTATAAATGCCTTTTTCAATTTCTAGGTACTCTCATTAGTAATTGTCTCCTTAATAATCTCTTCTCTAAACAAATAATAATTTGTGCTTTATTCTATTAGAAATTTCATTTCCCAAATATTTACTTATTTATTTATTTTTCATCCTTCAGTTGTCTGAAAACTTATGTTCTTATAAAGGCTTTACTAAGTATGAGTATAAAGATACAGATTGAGATAATTTCCTAAATATTTAACATAGTGTCAGGCACATAAAAAGTAAGAAGAGAAAAAATTGATTGACCACTGGACTTAACAATGTAGAAGTCACTGTTGATAATGACAGAATTATGGACAAAAGCCTGGTTGGCATGGTTTAAAAGAGAATTTGAGGGAAGGAATTGAAGATATAAGTAGCGTCATAACTCTTTTGAAGTTTTACTGCAAAGGAAAGCAAACCAATAACAGGGCAATTGTGGGGCCAAGAGAAAATTTTATTAGGATGGGGGCAATATGGTATGTTATAAAATCTTTTTAATCAGTATGGTATCTTCCCAAAGCGAAAGAAAATATATTGTAGACAAAAGGGTGGAACTGCTAGAGTGGATTTTTGAGTAGGAGAACCTGGGATCTAGTGGAGCAGGGACTGATTTTAGATGGGAGTGTGATACTTGTGAAAACTTTAGTCATATTAGACATCATGCTTCAGTTAGTCATCAGCAAATCTCAGATAATCACCATTATGGTTTTTATTGCTATTCAATTAAAAAAATTTTATCACATAAAAATTATACCCATAATAAATAATTGAATAAATAGATGACATTGAAGGAACAAAACGTACGATATTTTGCAGATAAGCTTGTCTGTGCGATTCTTTGTATAATCCCACCTCTTGTATTTCTCTGATGAAACTTGGCACAACCAAATACAGGAGGACTTTTTCCCTGGCACTGGACATTTCAGGCCCATCCCTTAAAGTTACAAAAAAAAGATATTGCTTTTGTGTTTCTATCATCTTGAGGTAGTGTATTTTTACTGTTTTCTAGTTCTGAGTCCTTTTGCTAATTTCTTCTTTTTTATTTTTCAATTCATATCTCAATCTTTCTAGATTTCATTCACTTTGGGCATTTCTCATATGTATTTTTAGTACCTTTATTGAGATGTAATTGACACACAATCAACTACATATTTTTAATGTGTGCAATTTGACTGGTTTTGACAAATGCATATACTTATGATACCATCATTACAATCATAGTAATGAACATACCTATTACCTCTGAGCCTCCTCATGCCTGTCGTTCTTCCCTTTTGGTCCTTTCTTCCCCTCTACCTTCAATCAACCACTAATCTCCTTCCTGTCATGGCAGGTTCACTTAAATTTTCTAGACATTTATTTACATGCAATCATATGTATATATTTTCTTCTGTCTTCTTTCACTAGCATAATTATCTGAGATCCATTCATATTATTACAGGTTATCAATAGTTCATTCCTTTTTATTGCTGAGTAGTGTTCTATTGTAGGGCTATACCACAATTTGTTTATCCATTCACCTGCTGATGACATTTGGGACAACATCGAGATAAAGTTATATGACTGTTATAAATAAACTTATCAACATTCATGTAGAAGTCTTTGTATGCATATACTCTTTCATTTCTTTGGACAAATACCTAGGGGTGAATGGTGGGGCCATTTGATAAGCATATTTTTAACATTTTCAGGAACTACCAAACTGTTTTTTAAAGTGGATGTTCCATTTTATATTTCCATCAGAAGTTTCTGAAAGTTTTTGTTGTTCCACATGCATGCAAACACTTAGTTTTCTATTTTAGCCTTCCTGTAGATGTATAGTCATATTTCATTTGCATTTTCTTAATGATACTAATTTTGAGCATCTTTTCCTGTGCTTATTTATTATCAGTATTTCTTCAATGACATGTCTGTTCATATCTTTTCCATTTTTTAAAACTGGGTTGTTGGTTTCCTTTTACCGAGTTGTGAGAGATCTTAGTATATTATGCATACAAGTCCATAATCAGATGATTGGCAAATATTTTCTCCTACCCTAGTTTGTCTTTTTATTTTTAAAATAGTATTTTTGGAAGGCAGAAGTTCTGAATTTTGATAAACGGACAAAATTATTCTTTTTGAAAAAAATATGATTGTCTTCTTGTCTCATGGCAAAGAAATTAGATTTTATTGCCTAATTTAAGGTCACAAAGATTTTCTTCTGTATTTTATACCAGAAGTTTTATAGTTTTTGATTTTTTTAGGTTCTTTGGTACATTTAGTTAATTTTTCTGTATAGTGAAGGTATGGTTCTTTGGCACATTTAAAGTTATTTTATTTTATTTTTTATGATGAAAGTATGAATTAAAGGTTTTTTTGTTGTTGTTTGAATAAGAGTATCTAATTATTCCAACACTATTTGTAATAATCATTCTCCACAAAATTGCCTTTGCCCCTTTAACAAGAATAAATTGACCAACCCATGTGTGTTTCTATTTCTAGACTCTATTCTGTTCTATTGATTTATTTGTCTATCTTTTCTGAAATCAAGTTTTATAAATAGTCCAACTTTATCCTTCTTTCTCAAAGTTGTTTTAGATCATCTAGGTCTCATGCATTCCCATATGAATTTTAAAAGCGTCTTGTTCATTTCTACAAAACAAAAACATAAATAAAAACCTGTTGGGATTTTGATCAATTTGGTAGTTAAGTCAATTGGGAGAGAACTAACGTCTTAGTAATATTGTGTCTTCTGTTCCAAGGACACAATATATCTTTTCTTTTATTTAGGTCTTTAATTATTAAAAATATTTATTTTAGCAGTGTTTTTTACTTTCAACTATAATAGTCTTCCACATTTTCTCTTAGTTTATCTCTAAGTATTTCATATTTTTGATGATACTTATAAATGATATTTTAAAATTTTCCATTTTCCATTGTTTATTGCTATTATACAAAACACAATTCAGTTTTTACATTGATTAGTAGCCTACAAATGTGCAAAATTCACTAATTAGTTCTAGTAGCTTTTTGATGATCCCTAAGATCTACATAGGTGATCATGTTGTATATAAATAAAGAGAGTCGGTTTTTTTTCCAACTGAATTTTTTAAATTTTATTTTTCATTGCTTTATTCCACAAGCTAGAAAATGTATTACAATGGTGAATAACTTTGGTGAAAGTGGACATTCTTGCCTTGACTGGGACCTAAGAAGGAAAGCATTTGGTCTTTTACCTTCAATTATGATATTAGCTGTAAGGTTTTTTGTAGACATCCTTTATCATGTTAAGCAAGTTCTCTCTATTCCATTTTTCTTAACTGAGTGTGATTTTGTTACCTAAGGACATTTGGAGAGTTTTGTAGATATTTTTGGCCATCACAACTGGGAAGAGGGGTCCTCCTGACTACAAACCATCCTAAAATGCATGTGACAGCTTTCCATAACAAATAATTACCTGATCCAAAATGTTGGCAATGTTGAGGTTGAGAAACTCTGCCCTGCTCTATTTCTAGTTTGCTAAGAGCTTTTTTTTTTTTTTTTTTTAATCAGGAAAAGATACTGGAAATTGAAAAATATTTTTTCTGAATAAGATTTTTTTTAGTGTGCACAAAGTTTTTTTTCCATAGTCTGTTAATGATGGCACATTTCATTGACTGATTTTAAGAAATTAAACAAATTTATATTCCTTTGACAAGCCATACTTTGTCATGAGGTTTTATTAGCTTTCATATATTACTGAATTTAATTTGCTAAAATTTTGTTAAGAATGTTTGCTTTTACAGTCAAAAGAAATAAAAGTTTGTTGTTATCTTGTTATTTTTGTTATTGATTCTAATCTAATTCCCTTATGGCTGGAGAACATACTATGAATAATTTGATATTTTAACATTTATCGAGACTTGTTTTATAACTAAACATATGGTCAATTTTAGTAAGTGCATTTGAAAAGAAGTGCATTATTTTTTTCTTGTAATGTTTTTATAGATAAAGTATCTGATCAAGGTGCAAGAATTGAAAAAAATTTACCACTATTCTGTCAAGCAGGAATAAAATTGGGTTCATTATGTATAAATTGGAGGCATATTTTTAGAGAGCCCTTAGTTTCAGTAGATTTTCACTGAGCAACCTAGTATTTTCTTGGAACAGAGGTCAGCTTACTCTAAAATTTTTAAACATTATCTATTTTAACTCTACATACCAGTTGATAGTCATTTATATTTGAAATGAGTATTAACTAGGTATTAACTAAAGGGTTGATCATTGAATTCAGCCTATTTTTATGTGTAAACATATCAATGCATGCATCTGCTTGGGCATCCAATAGAAATCATGATTTTATTTTAGATCATCACCTTGATAGAAGTGGTATGTTAACTATTAGAAATAAAAGATGCAATTAGAACTGAAAGGACATAAACACTTTTTTCTCAAACTCTTGAAAAATTTTGATGTTCTACTTAGTATCCAATAGGACATATTCACATTTATATATTAAACTTCTATAGCCTGGTCTTAATTATTTTCTTGGATAAAGCAGTGTTTTCTTTCATGAGTTTCAGTGACTAGGTTTCTATTTAGTATAAAAAAAGAAAAAATTTTTAAATCTTTAACGTTTTCATGAAATCGCTTATCTCATTTTAAACTGAAGAAAAATATGTTAAGCAGAAGGTAGTAAAAACTGCCAAAATTCAAATGTTAGAAAAATAGTTTAAAAGAGTTTGTGAAACATGTGTCATAATAGGTTTCCTTCTATCCTTATGTTGGATGAATGAATTTCACTACTAAAATAATCCTATTGAAGAATAAAATATAGCAGAATTTCCTCTCCTGATATTAATAATTTGTAGGCCAAAGTAGAATGCTGATTATAGTTGCCAAGTCCTATGTAGACAATTGAATCATAGAAACACAGTAGCTATTTTATTTGGGGCCTTGTTGAGCTGCAAGTTTTTTAATGAGTTAAAATAATATTTTGGATTTGAGGTAGAAAGTGTGAACTATCAAAAACACAGACTTTTGACTTTAAAGTTTAGGACAAAAACAACTCCACATGCAAAGTTATTTCGAGCAACAGACTCATTGAACTTGGCAATAGAATCCCCTGGGTGATGGTCTCTTCTACTATTTTCTTTGGGCTATGCAGCAGTGAAGCCAGTCTGATGATACTGCAGCTCTTAAGTGAAGATTGTTATATTATTCGAATGTGTGATCAAAAATTTGCATTTAAAAAAAATAGCATGCAAGAAAAATTCTTTAAGCTTATGTCTGAATAGCTATGATTATTTTTCTCTTCTAGATGGGAAGATAGTAACAATGATACCTATCATTAAACAATGAAAAAATAGAAACCAAAGGATGTGCAAGATACATAAACAAATGGAATAAGTAAATTAGAAAAAATATTTGTGTTAAAATACAGTGGATCAAGTAGCTTTGTTAGCATTAATCTATTTCTTTTGAGTGCTGATAGAAAAAAATAAATTAAACATGGAACTAAATTCTAGAAATCCATAGGGATGTCACTGCCAAAATTCCAGTTTTTCCTGTATGTAAATATAGTTTCTATCTTGAATACTAAAGGGAATTATGTCTGATTCCCCTATTGTAGTTTAAGGCCATGTCTTACTTATAATTCTATTCCTAACACTACATAGTTAAGAGATAAGGGAAAAAGGGATGGAAGGCTCTTAGGAAATCACATGTACGCATTAGTGTAATTTGATTGTTTTTCTCCTGTCTATACATTGGAAGGAACAGGAATTTTGATTAGTGTGGACTGTGGGGTGGAGGTTTTGAGGTACAGGCAGGGGTAAATTTAGAACAAGGAGCATGTCTGTGCAGAGAGGGATTGAGCAGTTGGATATAACGACACTTTGCGGGCTTATGGGAAACGAGACCAACACGATCAGACCTGAGAGACTGAAGGTAAAGGTGAAAAACGAGGGCTATTTACAACCTTATCTGGATTTGAACAGTGTATTACTTTTTGTTTCCCATATTTATATTTAAACATATTTAGAAAGCATGTTTATATGCTTTTCTAAGTCTCGTATGCTTACCTACCAAGCTGCTGGTGTCATAAGGTTAATACATCCATTTCTTAAAAGAAATAGAATTATGAGCTAATACAAAAAGAAACTTACTACTGATGTTTTAAAAATTCCTTGAAATGCAAACCACAAAGGAAATACCTAGTTGCTTCTCTAGGGGATGGCAGAAATTGGTAGGACAAGATATTCAGTTTCTGGTTTTTGCTTTCATTCTCTGAAGACACTTCTGTGTTTCTTGGCGCGTTTTCTCTCTCTCTCTCTCTCTCTCTCTCTCTCTCTCTCTCTCTCTCTCTCTCTCGCTCTCTCTCTCTCTCGCTCGCTCTCGCTCTCTCTCGCTCTCTCTCTCTCCCCACCTCTCTCTCCATGTGTGTGTGTTTCCAGAAACATTCAGCATATCCTGGAGCCAGACCACATGCCCATGAGTCAAAATTTCAGCCTGCAGTTGTCTTAAACCGTGAAGCCCTGGGTGTAACCTGACAGAACCTGGCAGATTGTCTGAGTAGTTATTTCACCACTTGACCCAAAATATAGTAAATCAGATGACATATTGTTCCAATTTTACAATTA
Source organism: Eonycteris spelaea (assembly GCA_003508835.1). NCBI lineage: Eukaryota > Metazoa > Chordata > Mammalia > Chiroptera > Pteropodidae > Eonycteris > Eonycteris spelaea. The sequence continues at coordinate 3,488,319 of PUFA01000043.1, read as the reverse complement.
GTACTCATATTTTAATAAAGAAAGGAAGAGTGTGTTCTATCAAGATTTTCAAATAGAAACAAAATTTAGTTTCAGATCCAAGTTATTACAGAATTTAATTTTGGAGTCACTAAGTGTAGTTTCTTTTTTTGTTGTTGTTTGGTTTAGTTTTGTTTTAAATTTTATATCTTAGTATCTTGGCCTTTGCCATGGACTGAATTGTGTCCTAATTTTTCCCCTCTCCCCTCAATTCATTTGGTGAAGCCCTGACTCCCAATGAGACGGTATTTGGAGATGGGGCCTTTACGAAATAATTAGGTTTAGATGGGACTAAGAAGGTGGGACCATTCATGGGCATAATGATGGGGTTAGTGTCCTTAGAAGAAGAGAAAGAGATGTCAGGGCTCTCTGCTATGTGAGAACATAGGGCACAGAGGTAGTCATTGCACACTAGAAGAGGACTCTCATTTAGAACCAAATTATCCAGCATCTTGATATTAGACTTCTCAGCCTCCATAAGTATGAGAAATAAATGTCTGTTGTTTTAGCCATCCAGTCTATGGTATTTTGTGATAGCAGTCTGAGTAGACTAATACACTGTGAAAATTAATAAACAAAACCTCATTTACAATGAAGTCAGAGGTAGAAAAACGAACTCTGTCAACGCACACCTTACTGATGCCAACAGGAAGAGCTGTGCCTTGCATCTCTGACGGAAAGTGACACAACGTTACCATCTCAGCAGGAGGGAGAAAAGAGTCCCCCCATCTCGGGAACAGCTCAGGCAATGGGAGACTGCCATAATTCAGCCCACAAAAAGTCGTTATACTTCAAACTTGCAGTGTCCTCCAATGGACTCTTTGTTTGCCATAGGTTCCCCAAATCCATAAAAGAATGTTTCTCTCTTTTCTTTCTCTGGACTTGCCTGTGGTTTGTTATTAACCACATATCCTTAGTTGAAACTCCTTGTTCCGGAATAAATCCATTTTGTTGGAGAAATATCTGGCTGTCTATTCAATTAAGGTCAATAGCAGCATTTCACAAGTTCAGAATCTTCATTGAGTTGTGTTTAAAGTAAAATGTGATACTAGAAACTAAACATCTGTAAGTAATAGTAATAATAATCATCATAATGATGATGGATGGAATTTAATAAATGATCTCTTCTCTCTTGCTAAAATTCCTGGAGGAAAATCAGTGAAGATAGGGAGAAAATCTTATCCTTCCTTCTAAATAAATGTTGGTGCTATATACAGTGGACACATGATGTACTATACACTCTGCTATCTCTCAGTAAAATGAATCAAACATTTTGCACACCTATTTTTAGAAAGACTTTTTTCATATATGACAAAAGGGAAAAAACATGATTTCTGCTACTTTTACAAATAGATCCAGTTATAGAACCTCAGTTACCTTAGGTAACTGCTCCAGTCATTCAGCAAGTTAGTGACAAGGATCCCTCTTCCAGCTCAAGAAAAGTTCTTCTAGTCTCAGGGCAGAAGCTTCACTCTTGCCTGTGGTATTTTTCTCCAAAATCTTTTGTCTATGTTCTGAATGTATTAAGGCCTGGTTAGAACCAAAGGAAGAACAACAAATAACAGAGTTGGGGCTTCTTTCAAAAACCAGGAGTGGCTTCCTCTGCCTGCTTTTTACTAACACGGCTCTGCCCATGTGGCAGTAGGCACTGAACTATGTAGCTTAATGGGGTGGGATGGGAATAGAAAAATAAAAGGGAAAATGGAATCCTGGGGAAAACATTTTTTCTGAATATAATTCTGCCAAATTATATATTTTAAGGATAACTTAACTTTCAGTATCCCTCTCCATCTCTTTTTGTTTTTTTTTTCCTATACTTATATACACTTTGACTTCTCTTAAAGTAAGAAAGCCATCATTTAATCATGTCTCCACTTGGAACTGTAATTCTTGACTCTGTTTTTTGTTACTAAAACTTTGGGAGTCATAACGGATGTGCATTGAGTGCTCACGACTGTCAGGCCCTATTCTCAGAGTTGTACCGGATTGCTATTTAAATCTGACAACAATCCTAGAGGCTAGGATCTATTAATATGCTCCTTGTATAGATAAGGTAACTGAAGCTGAGGTGCTTAACCGACTTGTCAAAGTTCTCACATTGGAAAGTGTGTCAGACTTCAAAGCACAAACTCTTAACTACTGTCTTTCCATATGTTTATGTTATACCCTTCACTCTCATTTCTCACCCTGTTAACCCTCATCCTGCCATCTCTAAGCTACTGAACTCAGCCGTTTGCAAAGTTCTCCTTAATATTAACCTGAAATGTCCCCATTGCATAAATCGAAAGGTATAAAAGTGAACAGAAGGAATAAATACTTTAAATGTCAATTATTTCCAACTTATATTCAAAGTTGTTTATGGCAACATAATTTCATGTAAAATTTCAAAATAACCTGTTGAATAATTTTCAGATAAATTTGGAGTATGCATTAGTTGGAATGCTATGTGTCATTAATAATGTTAACATTAGAATACTAATTAATATAAGCTGGAGGCAATAAAACTACCACAAAGTAAAAACAAAACGAAACAAAAATCACAAAAACCTATCCATAGAGAAACACTAGGAAAAAATATCAAAATATAACAGTGATTGTCTGAGTAATAGGATCTTGGCAATACATCTCTAAGTAAGTTGTATGACACGATTAATGAAGAATGAAAGGCACATGTTACATATCCAAGGAGAGCAGGTGGATCTGATTACACAGAGAGGCAAAGAGGTTATGCGGTTCCATCATGAGAGGGGCAAGGTGAAATTGGAGGAAATGGGGAATTCTAAGGATTGTAGGTTATAATCACAAAGCAGAGTTATAGAGTTCCAAGCTTTGTTTTAATGTAGTTTAGTGATAGTTCAAAGATAAGATTTTCAGGAGTGGCTCCGATGAAGAAGGAATGAAAGTTTTAAGGAATAAGCTTCTTCATTTTCAGTACTTAATTGGAACTTCTCTCTAACTGTGCAAAACAGGAAGTCAGTTATTCACATCCCATCCGATCATTTACAAATGATGAGAGTGAGGCTCTGAGAGATTAAGCGACTCGTGTCCTGGCAGGTCACTAGTGAGTTACAGGTCAGGACTACCCCAGGTTACATTACCAGGGCCACATCTTTTCCACCGTCCCAGGTGGACTTCTGATTTCAAAATCACAGGTCGGCCTTACACAAAACCCTAAAGCCATAAGCCAATGACAATTCTTGGAGAAGGGATAGAGCATATCCATATGACCTAATGAAATAAGTCGTAATTTAAAGAATCTTCAATTTTCTTCCTTTTAATCCTTTGTAATTATGAAGTACTAGGCCATGTGCATATAAAAACTCTAGGTACATCCAAGAATCTTTTTTAGTCACCATATTTTTGGAAAACATCATTATTGAGTATTATTAGATATAAGGAAATTTTATGTTAAAATTCCAAAATTATTAACATCTTTCTGGTAAAGCAGCCAATGCGCTTTGACAGGATCTATAAAAACTGAGAGTGATGCAATTAATAAGGTAGTATATTTCTAACTCCTTAAGTTTCTAAGTATGTAAACTAGTCAAAAATTGTAACACTAAATAAAAACATAACTAGTCTGCTATATATTAGCCCAAACTCAACCTAGAAAGGTCTCACTTGTTTTTAAATCAAGAAAACAAAATCAGGGAAGATAAGTGCTCTGTATGTCTATTAACACATCAAAGAATTACTTTTTATAGTTGTGTTCTGGTTCTATTTATATTCCCCACAATAACTGTGACCACATGGTACATTTAATGTTCTCTAGACTTAATCATTTCTAACACATACTGTTGTAAAATAGTGCAAGTGGCTATATTGAATCTCATAGATTGTTCTTTTTGCCATCCTCTGGAACATAATAAAACACTGAAAATGTTTGAAATCCAAGCTGAAGATCCTGTCCAGTTCCTCTATCAAAAATAGCACAAGTTATTTAAGCTGTGAAAAAAATCTCAAGTCTGGTGTCAAGGCTTTAGTGAAAAAGTACACACAGGCTATGAGACTGAGACACATGCAGGCAAAAGATCAATGCAGAGCCATGGCAGCTATCGATGATAAAAACGAGAGCAACAAGAATACTAGCAGTAGTAGTCATAAAAGCTAATTCTTGAAAGCTTTTAAGCTTTGAATTATATGAATTACCTCATTTGAATCTCACAAAAAAAAAAAACAACAAAAATAGTTAATATTATTTTAAAAATAATTTAATATGTATTAAAATTTAATATTTATTAAAATATGGAACTTTACAGAATTATCTCATTTATTCTGCCCCCTCAGTTTTTTTCCTTGTAATGAGAATTTCCAAGATCCACTCACTTAGCAACTTTCAAATGTCTAAAACAGCATTATTAACTATAGTCTTAAATGCTGGTAAGTGGGAGCAGAGATAGTCCAGGATCATCTGGTCATGGATGCTGCCTTCCCCTTCCAGGGGAGGAAGGGGGTCTTGCTGAGACTGAATGTGGCTCAAGAACCTGGAGAACTCAAATTTTATAAACATCTTGTAAATGAAACACATTTATTTGGAATAGGCACTTTTGGAATAGTGACGTAAGCACTACGTTTACAAAGATAGCAGCACATCATGAATTAGGGTTTACAGATCTGGTGAGACCCTACCCTTTACAGATGATGTCAAGAGCAGTAGTATGCCCGTTTTATGGACTTCGAAGGCAATGGGGATATGATGCTAAGATACATCTACTCTTATACCATGTGGCCATTTTGCTTCAGAATTTTTTGTATGTGTCCTTGGCCAGTTAAGTGAGGAACTTACTCTGTGTCTATTATGGTGTATCAGTGAGTGTGACTATAAGTCGTCTTCAATTCAGTCAGTACTTCTGAAATACAGCAGCAGGGTGAGATGGATATTAATGTTTTACAGATAGAGAAGCAGAGACAGTCTCTGTGTATCTTGCCTAGTCATTCAGGTAATAAGTGAAAGGCAAGTTTCAATCTCAGGTTGGCAGATCCAACTCCTCACTTATCACTGCCTCACTGTGTGTGAATAAAGTATTGGTCAAAGACATAGTCCTCTCCCCTGCTCCCCAGCTACATGCATAACAATGTTATCAACTGTGTGTGTGTGTGTATTGCCTATGAAAGATAATTTAATTTCATGTAATTTTTCCTATTTTTATATTTCTCTCTCAGTCTTAAAATATATTTCTAGTTAAACATTTGTCATTTCTTTTTCTACTTAGTAATGTACATTCTTTTGTTCTTTATAAATAAGTCTTTATCCTTAAATCTTTGTAAATATATTCTTTTGAACAATTTCACATCCTACTATCCCATTTAGTCATAATTATTATTTACGTAGTTATAGGCAATATTTGATTCTGCCTTTGTTCTGTAGATCTGCTAATTGCATTTTGTTGAAAGCTCAGACGAGATCAACAGCTGAGAGCTACTTTAAGGAGAACAGGCTCAGTGACCTTCTTCCCATCTTCCCCTTGAGGATGGAGGCTCCTAGCCAGTGACTGATGCAGAGCGGGTGCCCAGGAAATATCTTTTAGGTTAAATATCAAAACTTTGGTAGGTCAGCAAGCTGATAGCTTTTATTCTTTGTTTTTGTTCCTGAGGCATTGGAGTGTGTGTGTGTGTGTGTGTGTGTGTGTGTTGTGTGTGTGTGTGTGTAGGGGAGTGTTTTGTAGTTTAGACATTGAAAGACTCCATGGAGTGAATGATTTTTAAGTACTGGGAAAGGAAGGGGTGATAGAGAAAAATATATTTTTAGGTGGTACTGAATTAGAAAATTATCTTTATATTCTTTATCAAAGGCAGAATAAACTTTAAAACCTTTTCCAATGCAGCAATGAAGAGAAGGAATACATTTTTATAAAATTAGCCAGAAGCATATTTAAAAAGATGTGTACAGCATAAAATAGGAATGAATATAAATCTAGCTGTGGAGGACTTCGAATTTCAGGTAAAGCATAGATTCTGAGAATGTGCTCATACTATATGAGAACTGATAAAATGAAGTTCTAATGGAATGGCAAGTATGGGATATTGAAAAAACACAGATATTCAGAAATAAGTGAGCAAGTAGGCAGTCCAAGAAATAGCAATAGCTGGAGATTTGGTCAAAATTCACTATAGTCATTTCCATGGTCTCAGTTAAGCATTTCACCAGTACCCCAATAAAGTATTGCCATGATTAAGAATAGGTCTGAAGTTAAACTGACCATTTTTCAATACTCCTTAGTAAATGACTTTTGTGGTCCTTATGAAATCCCAGATTTAATGAACTTCTCTAGATAAATGATAAAAGTGAGAGAATTAAGGTCTGTTACTGAACAGAAAATCCCATTCAACATTCCAATCCTTGAACTGGATAAACCAGATAAGCACCATCCCTTACAAAATGCTCTCTGGACAAACCACAGGCTTTGGTTGTGTCACATGTTTCCTCTACAAGAATTGATCAAAAAGTATACATTCAGGTCAATCAATTCCTGTTATCACCAAAATGCTTGTTAGGTTTGAAGTACTGTCCTAATTATTCCTGAGGTTAGTGATGAGGCTTGACGAGATAAGAAATCCCAATCAGTTAGTTAATGAAGCCTTGGACATGACAATCACTCACTGGGGATTTGTTCAAATAGCGATCTATAAACATGGTCTTAAATATTAGGGTAGACACTGATCGCAGATGAAAACCAGGAGAGGAGTTCAGATTGTCCTCTTAAGATTTAGCAAGATCTGTGCTATTGGTTTTTATATAATAATGAAGGATCTTAACTGTTTAGTATACTTCTCTTTGACAGCTATGGAACTGATATTCCACATTACTATGCTATTAAATGAACAATGTGACAGGCTCATTCTCTTTTTATTATTATGAGCTTCATTAAATTATAATTCACATACAATAAAAGTCACCAATTTTAAGTATACAATTGAATCAGTTCGACAAATATATAAAGTCCCGTAACTACTGCCAAAATCATGCTATGAAACTTCTTATTTACACCAGTAAGTTCTCTCGTATTTTCTCTCAAGTCCTTTCCCTCAGTCCCTGAATCTGGCAACTATTGATTTTTGTCACTACAGTTTTACTTTTTCTTGAATTTTATATACATCATATAAATCGTGCATCATATGAAACCATACAACATATTTTCTCTTGGCTCTGACTTCTTGTATTCAGGATAATGTTTTGACATTCATCCAGATTATTGTGCATGGCAGTAGTTCAATTGTTTTATTGCTGAGAAGTATCCCATTGTATGGATGTACCACAATTTATCTATTTACAAGTTGATAGATGTTGGATTGTTTCCAGCTTCTGGTTATAACAAATGAAGCTGATGCAAACATTTATATACAAACCTTTGTGTGGAGATATGCTCTTTTTCTTAGATAAATACCTAGGAATAGAATTCCTGTGTTATATATTAAGTGTATATTTAACTATATTTAAAAAACTGCCAAAGTGTTCTTCAATGTGGCTGAACTATTTGGTATTTCCAACAATATCTGAAAGAGCCCTTTGTTCTACACCTTGAAAACACTTAGGATGGTCAGATTTGTAAATTTTAGTCATTCTAGTAGGTGCATAGTGGTATCTAATTGTAATTTTAGTTTTCATGTTCCTGAAGATACTGAAAATATTTTCATGAACTTATTTAACACGTGTATATTCTTTGGTGAAGAATCATTCAAATTCTTTACCTGTGTTCTGCTTGAGTTTTGTATTTTCTTATTATTGAGTTACAAGATCTCTAATATAGTCTAAACCCTTTACCAGTATATATTTTGCAAATATCTTCTCCCAGCCTGTGGCTTTCCCTTCATTTTCTTGAGTGACTTTTGATGGGGCAAAGATTTTTAATTATGATAAAGTTAATTTTTTTTTTCTTATTTGGCTTGAGAGTTTTCTGTCTTACCTAATAAATATTTACTTAAGATCACACACATTTTTTTCCTGTGTTTCCTTTTAGAAGTTTTATAGCTTTAGCTCTTATATTAGGTCTATTATATATTTAGAGGCAATTACTGTATATAATGTGAGATAAGGGCCAAGATTTTTTTCTGCATATGGATATATAAATTTTTTAGTAACAAAGGATTGTGAAAAGATTATACTTTAACTACTGAATCGACTGTGAGTTTTTGTTGACATTAAATTGACGGTATATGTGCAAGTCTCTTTCTAAACTTTCTATTCTGTTCCATTGCGCTGTAAATCCATTTCGTCAATAATACCATATTGTCTTTACTATTGTAATTTAGCTCCTTTTGGCTATTCTAGGTCCTTTGAATTTTCATATAAATTTTAGAAGCAGTTTATGAATTCCTTCAAATGAAAATCTTCTAAAATTTTGATTGGGATTGATCTGTAGGTCAATTTGAGGAAAATACACCTTTTAACACTACTGATCTTCCAATCAATAAACTTGGGATATCATCAGATTTATTTAGGTGTTTTTAAACATTCAACAATGTTTTATAGTTTTTACTTTATTAATCTTGCCTTTTTTTGGTTTAAAGTAAATATTTTATATTTTGATATTGTTCTTTATAGTTTCAATTAATTGCCAATATAGAAAAAACACAATTGACTTTTGTATACTGATATTGTAATCTGAGACATGATTAAATCAATTCTAATAGCTTTTTAAATAAATTTCATAGAATTTTCTACCAAGATGATTATGTCATCTAATAATAAAGATAGCTTTATTGCTAAATGTTTCTGCCTTTATAGTAATTATGACAGATTTTCTTTCTTCTGCTAATATCGTGGATTTATTTTCTAATCATAAACTAGCTTTGCATGTGTATAAATGCTACTTAATAATAATGTTATAAATTAAAGAGGAAGAGGCTCATACTGCTTGTTTTAATAATTACTTTGTATATTTTAAAATAGTAATTTAAAAATGAATGCAAGTGGGAAAGCAGTTTTTGAAAGTTTAGTCTTAGAGAAAATTTAACTTCTTTGTTTTTCCTAAAGTAGTACCTTTTAGAGTTGTGATTGTTTTGTGAATTTTCTTAACTTCAGAAATAGGTAATTTAGACCAACAGCCAATGCAATCATCAACAGATAGAGAATCTTAGAGAAACAAAACTAAACATTTTATTATTCATTTTATATCATTTACAACCCATATATAATAGATACATAAATTGTATATATGCACACAAATTTATCAATTTCATTCTCTTTTCTTTATCATTGTGTATTTTTTTTTGCACATATGAACACACACATGTGCAAGTAGGAACTACCTTAATACATTTGTTACTTAAATGACAAATCAAACAGTTTGTAATCCAGGGGCCAGACTAAGGTTTTAGAGAAGCCAAACTAAACAATTTTTTTCTGTATTTTTCATATATTTTATTATAGTCTTAATATTTAAATTAAAAATGTATATTCTGTAGATAGATGATAGATAGAATGTTATACATAAATGTGGTATGATTGGAACAACTTTGATTATGTGGCTAATCTCTACATAGTAGATTAAGCACAGCACTTTAGCATGAGAAAATGAAATTTAGTAATAGGTGCAGAGATGGGAGGATTTGAGAGCTGACAGTATAGAGGAAGAGATTACAAAAAAGCAGACAAAAGACCTGAAAAGTGTAGCAGCTGGGGTTACTCAATGATTTCATATTATTGGTCATGATTCATGCCCCTGAGTATAATCACAAATTTAAGCACAGTCTAATAGCCTATGTTCAGGATGATGAAATGGAGTCATTAAGTTAAGTCTGATTGGTATATTCTGTTTAACAAGGCATTGAAGCATACAATCCATTTTAAAAAGCTGTCTATTAAAATAATTGCAAATATCTTGGCACTTTTTGTAGTGAGCTTTATTTCTTTTGGGAAATTCATTTGGAAAATACACTTCGACATTAATTTGTTCAGTAATGCTGCTTAAATGAGAAATTTTATATATCCAAGAGCACTCACAGCATAAGGGCCACACAGCTGGCCACACTGCCAACTTCAGGGAGCTCTAGTTACATGGATTTCAAGTTCAATAGCACCTCCCATGGATTTAGGCAGTACTGCAGTCTTGTCCACCAAGGGTGGGATTTTAAGTTTCTGTTTTGTTCACTGCTGTATCCCCAGTACCAGGACAGTGCATGGCACGTAGTAGGCATTTGATAACATTTTTTTAATTAACAGTGAATGAATTAATATGTAACTAAATTTAAACTGCACCATTTAGAGATAAAATATTTAAGTTCTCAGAACTAATATTTTATTAAATGCCCACTTATAATATAAACAAAATATTATGGACATCCTATTTAAATTGGAGCAGATAATTTGATTGAACAATAATAGGGAGATGTCTATGAAGGAAAAGAAATAACTGGGAAAGCTTCAACTTCTTGAATGTAATGGAGAAAGACTTAAATTTTCCTTTAAGTCACCTTTGCCTGGTCACTTCATTATTTTTTTCCTGGCCAAAAGTGGATCCCAGAGTGGCTTCTTGCATTCCCTGGATTGGATCATGGTTCATTTTACAGACAAGGTTTACTCTTCCTATTCTTTTCACTTTAAACCTCAGACCCATGTAAACTGATTCCATGGTGGTGTTGGACTCTATCTGTTTAATATACTTTGTCAGTTCTAGTTACACCATAGATAGAGAACATTTAGCCAGATGATGGTACCAATGATGGTAAGCATTGAATTTGGAATCTGGAGCTTAAAATTCTACATCTGGCTTAACTATTTATGCTACGATAAATGATATTGTATTAAAAAAAAAAAAAGAAGACTTTATTTGCCAGATTTTTTTTTTTTGTCTGTGAGGTTTAAAAATTTTTGGAATTATTGTGTTATTATGGATAGAAGTTAAGCAAGTTGGAATTCAATGTATCCATATATTTTGTGAATAAAAGACCACAAACCTTATTAAACACATTAAAAATTAATCATTTTAGTAACTTCAAGTTGACTAATTTTTTTAAAGGCACATTAGGATACCAGCCAACCACAATAGTTCACACATAGTCATTAGATGTGTGTATTGGCTTCCAAAATATATTGAAGAGAATAGGGGAGGAGATTAAAAAAACAATTTTTATGGTATCTTGGAATTTTTATCTATTATAAAGTCAAAAATAGTTTAGAAAATCCTTAAAGAATATGCTATTTATAGGGCCCACGGTCAGCTTGTCAGATATAATGGTTTTCTCAGATTGGTCATTAATCTTTGTTTCAGCAATAATCGCAGACCACCATAAATTCTAAATACCCATGGAATTTTGTGGTCTGAAATTATTCTGCAATTCAATGCCCAAGCATTAAAAATAGACCAAGAATTTGAGAATTTGTTTTCTTTTAATCAGTTGCAATGTAAAATGTTTATGAATCTCAATCTTTTAAAAAAAAAGCTATTTTAATATGATGAAATATTTGGAACACTTTAAAAAGCCATAACAAGGTCTGAATTACATTCTTTATACTGGAATCAACTGAGGAACATTTTAAAAAGCCATATTTAGCTGCAAAGTTTTACAAGATCATGTTTAAGGTGCAACTTGAAATTACCCTCCAGATGTCTCATTTATAGAATATGACTGGTTCATCTATGAATCACCAACATGTCATTCTGCTTCCACATTGAAGTTTCATGCATACAAAGGAAATATCGGAGCCCTCTGTTCTCTTGGGTCTTTTGTTGTAGGAGCCACTCAGTCCATACTGCCTTTTGATAATGAAAGCCGACATTAAATAGGTCATGATTCCAATGGGGTAGACATCTTGGCCCTAATCACTCTAGTATATTATATCCTACGTTTAGGCTTCTTTCCATCTTCCATATTTTATTCATCAATCATGGTTTCTGTCATAACTTGGCAAGAGTGACTAGAATGCTGTGTATTGTTAAAACAATTCTACATTTCCCAAAATAGACACTCTATGTATCCTAGAGTGAAGAAGTCTGGAGAAGTCCTTTTTTCTTGAATTAAGTCATATATAAAAAAACATTATCCTACATTAATAATAAGCATACATTAAATATATACATTAAATATAATTCCTTAAAATCTTTTGATGAATAAACTACTTTTATTGCATGTGACTATTTCAATTAAATTATGAGAAAAATTTCACATTATCTGATGATATAATGAAGCTGATGATATAATGAAGGTATTACCTGGTATCAAAAGGAGTTTAATAGTACAATTCAGTTCAATAAGTTCAAATCAGAACTCATGATAAACAACTGAACAGATTTTAAATAACCTTCTGGAAATTTTTAATAGTTATTATTAATCAATCATTCATATTTTCATGATTTCACAAATAAAACTTAAAGCCCCAAACATTATATGAAATGATCTTCATATAGATCATGGGTAAGAGGAGCTCTCTTAAATGGCCACTCATCTCACAAGTCACATTTGACTAAATTTATTAAAGTAGAAAACGAGTGCTTCTGTCAGTGAAATAGCACAACCTGTAACTAATACTATTCATACCCCAAGAAAATATTTCCTCCATCTTTTGTTCTCTGTCCTCAAATGAAAGGTGGTTATGTTCTATTGTTCTGAATGCAGTGAAGGTTTATGAGTTTGTCTCTGCTGAGAGCAGAAACTGACATGGCTCATGTATAAAAAGGTCTATTTGTCTGTCAAGGTTGGAAAATGTAGCATCATTTTTCTAAGTGTTTGTTAGCTTGACTTATAACTTTTATACATTTATCCTCTATTTGTACTCTTCAATCTCCATCTCCAAATTTCTAACTCCTCCTTTCTAGCTAATCTCTTCTGCTAGCACCTGCCTCTATAGACACTTTAGTCATTTTGAAATATTTGCCATTTCCTAAAACACCCTTTTCTCTCACTCATTTTTCACTGATTATTTCCTTTCCTAGAAACTCTCTTTCTTGTCTCATGGATGAAATATTTTCATCTTCAAGATCATATTCAAGTGTCAGCACTTCTTTGAAGTTTTCTCAAGCATCCCAAACTTCAACATAAATTGATCTAAAATAACACTTAAAATATAAATTGCTAATATTGTGTCCTAATGTCTTTATGTGTATATATATATATATGCTTAACAACATAGTAAGAGTTCAATGTATGTTGTTATTTTTATTAGTTCTTTATGTTAAACTTAACTATCTTTTCTTTACCCTCACTTCACACCCCTCTACTACATTAAATTAGCTAACTCTATTAAATGTTTCTGCAGTCTTTTTTACTCCTATATTGACTATTTTTAACACTCACACACTTAACTTATATTTGTCTTTCTGTGTATATCTCATCCATTTCTGTAAACCAAGCATCCAGTATTAAACTAAACTAACAAATTAATTCCAAAGGGAAAATAAAAGGTAAGATTTGTAGAGATATGTGAGGGTCTGGAATAGAGAAGTAGATATAAAGATGATAGGTAGCATTAAGAAATTTTTAAAAGAAATTTAAAAAGTTATAAGGAACATAAAATAAATATTTAGAAAAGTAAACAAAGGAACATTTGAGGCATTTACTTAGATTTCCCAAAAGAGTTATTCATCCAAAAATGGTAGAAAATTGTTAAATTAGTGAATTTACTCCTTCTTGCCATGCTATTACCCCAGTCTTATTGGGAATATTCAATTGCTTTGCATCATCTACCAATATATATATTTTTTAAAGTAACATGCTTTGTTTTTATATCTCCTTCAAGACAAAAACTCTTAGTTAAATCTGAGTTGATTCTTTCTATTGTTATCACCTGGCATGTAATAGGTGTTTTACAAATAGTGTCAAATATTTGCCTTAACAATAACATAATTGTTAAAAATATGCATAAATATCATAACTTCTGGAAAAATAAGTTTGATATAAATATTTTAATGGAGGTATAAGAAATGGTCTACCTTGATAATTTCTCATACGCATTTAGCAATATTATAGCTTTAGCTGACACCATGTCTTAAGAGATTACTACCTCTTGATAGCATGGAGATACAAAGAATTTTTATGACAATACACTGATAAACAACAAATAGCTAGTAGCCAACACAATCTAGTTTCTTTGGATTTGTTTTATTGATTTATTTTTTAGTTGAGTCATGGGGAGCACCTCATTTATATATATTTTTTGACAGTAGAATTTTCTTTTTAAAAAATACTTTTTTGGTTCCAGAAAAATGTTAAAATATGCTGAATGAGAAGACAATTATAATTATTTAATTTTAGTGAGAGAATTCTTTTCTCTTTTATACTTTACCACACTCCAACTTATAAAATATAAAAAAATTATATTATTTTCCAATATTTTCCTTTCCATTAAATTTAGTTATATTGAAACACTATATTAAAAACAAAGAAATATGTCTCTACCTATAAAAAAACTAATTTTTGTACTCTAGGGCTAGCAAAAAATAGCAGTAAAAACACAGAAAGGAACAAATGTCTTAAGTAGAAATTAAGTCAAACCTTATGAAGTCAGTTATGTTCCATAACTAGTGAGGTGACGGGTATACGAGTAATAGGACGAAACACTGAAGGGCAGTTAAAATAATTGTATTGCAAAAATTCAATAGCTCTTTAAAAAGCCTTTTCTTTAGGAACTTGTTATCCTGAAGAAAATTACAAACTATATTAGATGACACTTCTGTCTGAGATGAAAATTATTTCAAAACTCTTTATAAAGCAGTTAGGTGAGGTAAGCAAATTTAACTGCTTTAACCTACAATTGCATTTCCTCCCTCTTTGCTTCTACATTTCTGTAAGATATCCCAGTGAAATCACACAGAAACATTGCTGTATATCTAGCACACATAATATAATTCATGTATGTGACACACTAATCTAGGAAAAGTTGATACATTAAACAGCAGAAGAGTTAAAATTTCAAGCCATGTTAAAGGACATAGTAGGAAAAAACATCTGGAAAAGAACAGGTTGATTTAAATAGGCCTGAGTGGTTTCAGGAATGGAAGGTCATATTAACCTAATCTCCAAAAGAATCTGAAACTATTACTGCCAAAATAGACAAAGATAATTCAGGGATGTAACACATTTGGATTTTCAAGCATCACATGAAAACTCTGGAGCTTAAAGAGTCAGTCTAGAAATGTGTTATCCCTTATTTTTATCATTTCTATTATTTTCAAAAAAGGCTATCTGGCTTATTTTAGAAATGTATATAAATATACAGAAACATACATATTCATTTAAAATATATTTATTGTGCCTGCTTTGTATCAGGTGAGTACTGAGATTACAAAGACAAGTGATGTATTTTCCATCCTTGAAATTTGAAAGTCTGAGAGCCAGGCAATTATTTTGACCAGATAATTAGAGAGACTAGCCCAGTCTGAGATTTTAAATAATCTGCTTGAATGGTAAGGGCAATTTGAATTTTGAAATTAAAGATAATGATAATCCTCATTCTCATCCAATGGTGACAAAGCATATATGGAGGCATATGGTTTTCTGCAGAAACACTTTTTAGGAATAGAAAAGAAGCGAAATCACAGAATCTTAAAGCAAAACATCATTATGTACATTCTTTTAGTTGTTTCTAAAGCAGCTTCAGCTATCTTAAAATAACCTTAAACCTTATTGAATAGATAAATCATTTAATTAGACTGGTGACCCCAATTATGACTTGAATCTGGCTACATGCTTCATTTGTTATCACGAAGCTGTAGAGCTAGAAAGAATCACAGACAACTCCTGTTCAGAGTCTTGAAGTGTATTCTGTAATACAAAAGAAAAGATTTTCATGGTCAAAGGGTCTACAAATCAATGGGTTAAAGGAAGTGATTTTTCTCCTGCAAGAATTCTCAGTAAATGTACTCTACCAATCGTAGTTTTTTCCACAAAAAGACAGTTTATAACTTTCTCAAACTTTTTAAACTATATATATGTATATGTATTATATTATATATATATATTACATATGTATATGTACTATATTTTATGTATGTTATATTTTTTTATTTAAAAACTTTTTGGAAAACATGGCCTTAGCCCAGTTCCCTTACTTTGTAATGGTAGAATTAAGATTCAGTGGATTAAGTGATTTACACAATCAAAAATCAGTTATAGTGAGTCAAGACTAAGAATCTAGCTATTAGATTTTTAATCTAGCACCCATTTTTCTAAACTATGGTCTTCAATTTGCATACATATATCAATGAAAGCACATAAAGATTTCCTATACATGTATAGGCACAGATAATTTAAAGGGAATCTAGTTACATATCTGTTTCTTAAAACTGATTTGCCAAAGAACAAGCCTGTCAATTATTCATGGAGCAGGGTTGCTCTTTGCTTTTCTACATTCTCTTCCATGATAGCCCTTCTTTTTATTTAGTAGGCTGAAGGAAATGATTTACTTTTATGGAAAAGCGGTAAGTTTTTAAGGAATTTAGCTGACTCTCATTGGTTAACCAACACAGAATTAGGGGATAAGAATATTAAATTAAAAGCTTGTTACTTCAGCTTACATAGTATTGGTCTCAATTCAATAGGCATCAACATCTGCAGAACATTAACATATTTAAATTTTGATAGCATTAGCCACTAATGTGCCATTGAATGTTATCAAAGAAGTAACTTTTATAAATCATTATGTTACGAATTAAACACCTATTGGCTTTTTTGTATGTATACACTACCTTTCTATCTATTATTCTAGTTAAACTATTGGTGCACATTTGGGAAGGAATGATACGGAATAAAATTGCATAGGGATGAATGGGTGGCTTTAATTTTATTATTTGTAAAATTATTTTTTAAAATAATAATAAAGGACCCAATTACAGTAAAAGTTTATTTTTGTCATATATTCATGGTGAGTATGAGGGTTTTAGTTGTATTTTTCCTCTGAACTTTCTGGATATTTAAAATATTTTATAATGTTAAAAAGAGAGGGACATATATCAGAAGGAGAGAGGAGAAAGACAGTGGCCAGGTATAAGGTAGTAATGTAAGTGTGGCTACTTTATACAATGACATTTAGAGCATACATCAAAGAGCAATGTTTCTCATACCTCAACAGTCATAAGAATCACCCAGGGATCTGTTTTAATACGCAAATTCCAATTTTGTTGTTTTGAAAGTCTGTGATTCTGCCCTTGTGAGACTCTCCCAGGTGATACCCATTCTCCTGGTGCTAGAACATGGCTAACAAGGTCCTATGGTGCAGAACATGCTGATGTCTGGGTCCAACCCCCAAAGATTCTGATTTAATTGACATTGTGTGTGGTCTGGACACCGCCTGATATTTTAAAAAGTGTTTTTCAACTGCAGCAGGATTTAAGAACCACTGTAGGGGATCTGGTACATTTTCTCCTCTGAGGACCCCTTGTGATAGCTGCCTTCTGTAGTCTCCTTTTGAGGGGTTTTTGGTTAGAGGTCACTGGACTGTACCCCTTGATGCTGCAGCTCAACCCAGGCCACATGCGAGAGACTAAGACCCGCATGCAGACATAGGTTGAATACCTGACAGCGTGCTCTTTACTGACTGATGTCTGAGTAGTTAATTACTCCAAGAACCTGAATTACCATTTATACAAAATGCAAACGTAGGGAAAGCATATGCCTTCTTCTGAGGAGGAAGCTATCATAGATGCTGCTGACTTGCCAGAACTGTTACCAGACTATGAAATAAGTTATTTAATCATTTAATTCATTTATTGTTTTTAAAATTTATCAAAATCTGATATGTATAGGACATATAATCTAATAATGAAGAAGATAGACGTTTCCCAGCCTGGTAAAGCTTATCAGTTATTATAGATAGTAAATAACTTACTACACAATTGCAAATTTATTTATGATGTGGTAATTGTTATATGCATATTCTGGGTACTGAAAGCATGAATAGCAGGCGTCTGAGGGAAAGTCTTGTCTAAAAAAGTGATAGATGAGCTGAGACTGAAGGATGAGTAATATCAGCTAAGAGAACTGGGTAAGAGACAGGAAAAAGCTGCTATTGAATACTGAGTGTTATTCTATTTCTCAGGGGAGATTTTAGCTGCTTAAACAATTTCCTTTCTCCTTCTTCCTCAAGTATTTTTACACAAAAACTTTAGTAGCTGTATTATCCTGAATGTTCCACTGTTCTTTTAAAATTCAATCTGAAAAAGCCAATCCACATCACCTCATAGTTTCAGACAAGATAAAATGAGACACAATAAGAAACATGAAACAAGAAAGGTAGGAGCACAATCTGAGCCATGATTCATTCTGGCTGCAGTGTGAATAATTATTTAGAAAGGAGTCAAAAAGGAAGGAAGAAAGAAAGTGAAGGACATGGGAAGGTTTTAGAGATTGTGAGGCCAACTTGAAGACAGGGGCATTAGATTCAGTAAAAAATGATGATGTGCTACACCAAGGCCTTTGATAAGGGACTAAAGAGAAGCAGCAGTTCAGAGAGATGTCATTACAGGATTCTGTGACTGACTGAAGGTATGTGGTAGGGAGATGAAGCACCCATGGCTGACTCCCAGAATTCAGACTCCTTGGCTCATTTGTGGGTGTCTGCTTATGTTTCATGAGTTCCTAACCTCATAAACACAACTTCTTGGTCATACTCTGATTACCGAATTTCTGTTATTGTCTGATTAATTTTAATAATTCTAGACTTTTGGTGGCATAATATCTTCAAATACTCTGTGGCAGTAGAAAAAAATGTAGGAAATCAAATTACCATTTTTTAAATTTGGTGTCCTTTAATGAGAAATGGAAAACTGTGTAAGTGGAAATATGTGGCTGGGCACTTCTTTTGAATTCCTTTACTCTGTCTGCTTAAGAAGATGAAGTTCCTGAGTCACTAGGATGTGGCAGAACTGATGGTGAGATACAGTTTTATGCTGGGGAGGTGGGTAGGCTTGACCAATAGATGGAAAAATTAGTGTCTATCCTAAGAAGCATCTAATCAAGATGAAAAATTGGAACTCGATTATAAATTTCCAAAAATATTGATAAAATAGCATGAAAATCTCACATGAAATTTGTCTTTACTTTGGTTAATCACTTTGTTAGATATATTTGTCAAATATAAAGTACATACTTACTTAGATATCTTTTACGAGATAGTAACATACTTAGAAATGAAGACCTACATGCAATCATTAATGGGTTGACAGAAACCATATTTGTAGTTTTCAACTCCCATCCCAAACCATTTCCATTCCAAAACTGATTTTGATCTTGAACATACTTTTGAAAGATACAAGTGTTGGAGAAATGAGAAGGGACATAATTATAATTTAGAAATTTTTGTTGAAATTCAATATTTTTAAGGTGTACTTTTTAAAAATCTTAATATGTATATGGTAGGAAGAAGTGATTCAGCAATTATTGAAAATATCACAAGTCTGATACAAATACATTGTTATTAATATTATGATTATAGTATATGAATATATTATAATGCTATTACACATGTTCTAACAGTAAAACAAAATATGAAGCTAATTTAGATTATAGCTTTATTCACTAACAGCATTTTTGTTAATCAAAAATCAAAGATTAGAAAATTTGACTAAAAAAAACATTCTTAGCCTAAAAATATGAAGAGAAAGGAGGAAAACAAAATAAAGCATATGTAAAGGCATGAATTCATACTTAGAGTTTAACAAGTTTGGTGCATGTATTTTAGCAAAAGAAAGGAGAGAATTTGACCTCTGCTAGCTAGAACAAAGGCTGGCATTATGAGATATACTTTTCTGGCATTTATAGTTTATTGACCTGAAAATTTTGATAATTTCACTAAAATTGGGAGATCATCAAATCATAAAAAATATAAAGATGATAGAAATATTGAGATAGTAGGGTTCAAGGAGTTCATGTGTTTTAATTACTTCATTTTTTTTCCATTTGAGGAAGTAACTTGTACATTTATAGTTATTTGCTGTTCAAAGTATTTTTACATATTTAATTTTGCTAGTGTTTTGGACAATCTTATTGGGTGGGCAGGATATAAATTTAAAACTTAAGAATCATAAAAGTAAAATGTTTATTAAGAATTAGATAACTCATAGTAGGGAGCCAGTATTAGAAGGATCTCAGTCTTCAGTTTCCCTATTAAATCTACTCCAGAATTATAATGGTAATGGTGACTACACTTACCTTGTATTGGGTAATTAGCTCTAGTTTATGTTATCTCATTTAATACTTAACACCACCTCAAGATATGGGTGTTACTGTTTCTATTACTTTATTAACAAACAGAAATGAAGGAATTTATACAGTACAATAGTACAACAAAGTTTGGGAAGAGTTATATTTTCTTCTTTTTAAAATGTATAGGCTCTGAGGAATCTTATAACTTTGCTCTTCTGCATTTAAGTTAACGGAAACACATGTTATAGAGAGATATGACAATCATTTTATATTATTCTTTAGGTCACTTTATCAAAGCATGCATTGAGACACAGCTATATTATAGTAGTTGAGGGACGGAACACAGTATGTTTTCACAGTGGCGTTCACCTCCAAGCTTTTATCTCCAAATGATTTCAAAATTTTAAAGTCTTGGCTTTGAGGATGCTATAATTAAAAAAGGAGCATACAAAAAATGATAAAAGAAAAAAAAACAAACAAGCAAAAACAACTATGCAAACAAAGAAATTAGTTTGACATATAGCCGCATTTATTGCTAAAGGGTCTAACAAGTTTGATGCATGAAATTTAGCTGCAGAAAATACAAGAAACAGCCTCTGCTAGACAGAACAAAGGCTGACATTGTGAGATTTCAGTGGCATAATATACAGGCTTCAAATAAGAGTTCTGGTCACTGTGACATAAAGTAAGTGCCTCATTAGCTATCATAGTGCATACCTCTCAGGCTTGTACCACAGGGCAGCGTGCAGGGTATGGGCGCAAAGAATGAGCTATTCACTCAGGTTTCATAATCTTGCTCTGTTTCAGCCTCCTGGGTTGACAGCTTTCAAGTTAAGCATGGAAGGTTCTAAAGAAACAGTCTTACATTCTTCAATGATAGAGTTTGTTTTTGGAAAAAGCCTATCTAAAATAAGGAGATAAAATAAGTTGAGCCTGTGAGCTCAGTTTATTACATCAGATGTCTCTCCAGAGTGTAGTGATATTTTTATGATTACACTGAACACTTCAATAAAATAGTTCAACAGAAAGATTGGTCTCAAATAAGACTGTGTGCAATTTCTATGTCATCCAACCCTATGCAATCATATGAATATTAATTTTACAGTGAAAGTTTACTTTGTAAGTAAGAAAATTACAGTAAAATGTTTTGCAAAGATATTGAGTAGAAGAAAAACATTTCTATGTAGTAGTTTTCAGGAAAACCACTGTAAATTCCAATCTTTTTCCCTGTCATCCAGAGCCACATACTTCTGTCCCTCAAGGGAAATACAAAACTATATAGCATAAATTCAAATTAATGGTAACATTTGTGAATTCATTTCAAACTTCCTCATTGCTTTGAAGAGAAATACATTATATTTAGCTCCTGATTTATATTAATTTCCTAAATGCCAAGGTCAGTCTTAAGTAGCATTGCTCACAGGCTCAGGGACCTAACTTCATAAAATTGTATAAAGATGCTGAGAATGATTGGTTCTCAATTTCAGCCACAATGAAGGTAAAGTAAATAAAGCAGTTATCTATCAAGCCAGTGCTGGAAAGCCTACATATTATGTCGTTATGATAATATTTTCAGGACAAAATAGCAAAAGAGATCATATAATTCAAATTTGTACTGAACATTATTTGTTGTGAAGACTATCACCATTGATGCCTTTAAATATATTGGAGATATTCATTTCTAAAATAACTGAGTAATTTATGTCCTATGCTTGTCTGGAATTTCACCAGATACTCAGATGGAGCAGTGGGAATGCCTAAAAACACTAAAAATCAGAACTGCACCAAAGAAAATATCTTAAAAGACCTGTTTAAAATTTAAATTCTAAATTTTACTTATTTTCTAATAAGAGTAATGTCTTACATAAACACTGGCTATGAGTAATGGTTGACCAGTCAAGTTTGCAATAGTGTCAGAGAATATAAATTGCACTCTCGAGGCCCCCCGGAGCTTTCATCTAAAACAAAGGTACTTCTTCTTTTAAAAAAAAATTAATTAACTAATTTTTTTATGGTAACATTGGTTAACACAATCCAATAAGTTTCAGCTATACATTTTAACAGTAAGGTATATATATATTTACACTGTGTGTTCACCTCCCATAGTTAGATTTCTTTCAGTCACCACATATTTGACCCCTTTTATCCTGTCTACCTCCCCTCTCCTCCCAACACCCTTCCCTATGGTAACCACTAGCCTATAGTCAATGTCCATGAGTTTCTGTTTGTATGTCCTGTCCATTTGTGCTTTTATGTTTATATCCCACATGTATAAGTGATGTCATGTGATGTTCAATTTTTTCTGTCATGCTAAACTTATTTTGCTTAGCATGATTATCTCTACTGGGTATTTACCCCAAAGACTTGAAAACTCATATCTGAAGCTCATATCTGAAGATCACACTGATGTTTTCTAGCAGTATTATTTATGGTGATCAGGACATGGAAGCAACCGAAGTGTCCTACGATACAAGATTGGATAAAGGTACTATTTCATACTTAACATACAAATAAAGTCAACATTACTTACTAGAATGTAGCTCTAAGTACACCTATAAAGTAGTTTCTCTTTTCTTATTTTCTTAAGTCCTTGTATTAAATAACTCTATTTTTTTCACTTAGCAAATCATAGGCAGTTTTATACTAACAATCTATCCCAGAGGCAGAAATGTCTAATTAGCCTTTCATCTGTTTTTCATTAAAAAAAAAAAAAAATGTGCTATGGGTTGAATTGTATCCCTCCGCACAAATCCTTATGTTGAAGTCCTAGCCCCAATACAACAGGATGTGACCTTCTTTGGAGATAGGGTCTTTACAGAGGTAATCAAGTTAAAATTAGACCATTTTAACACGATTGGACACGGATATGGCTGGTATCTTTCTCAAAAGGCAAAATCTGGACATAGAGACTGACATAGAAGGAAAGTATGACATGAACACGAAGGAAAAGGGGCTGGAACATTTGCTTCTACTCACGGCCCTCAAAAGCAACCCCTGCCAATGCTTTTTTGTTAGGCCGTTAGGTAGACATGAGGGACAGGGGAATGAAGGCCCACTCAGAGACCTCCTTTAGGACCTCCCTGAAACACCCATTTCACAGTTAGACATTACCTTTACGAGGAAGTAAAAACCACTGAAATAACTGCTGGTTTAGTTTGGCCATAAGTGCTTGTTCAGTTAGTACATATACTGACCTTCTTTTACCTTTCTACATATGCCTGGAAGTTCATGATCGAATTCTTACAACAGACTGAATTTTGGGTAACCGCATGCGCAGGAGACAAAGGATTATATAACAGCCAAATGCTAATCAAATGACCTCACATGCCAATTATCTAGCACTGTCCATGTAACCACTCATCATGACTACAATATAAGGTTTACTTCCCAAATTCTATGAGGCAATGACCATCTCTGGTGAAAACCGTTTCTCTCTTGAAACATACTTTAAAATATTTTACTTTTTCTGGTCTATGGCTATGTCACCCTGAACAAGCCTGATCCCATCTGATCTCGGAAGCTAAGCAGGGTTGGGCCTGGTACTTGGAGGGGAGACCACCTAGGAAGACCAGGTGCTTTAGGCATAAAAAGTAAGAAGTGAAAAACAACAAAAAATAAGAGATTGTAAACTGACAAAGTTTTTGCAATCTGCGAGGTCAACCAAAGGTTGCCTCGCCTAGGAAAAAATAAAATAAAAATAAAAATCTTACTTTTCTTAAATATCGCTGATCTGCAATCCTTTACTGCATTGGCGTAAAGAACTGAGCCCTCTTGGTGTCATTGGGGCACTGACAGATTTAGATCACCCCCAATGGATAGCATCTTGATTTCAGACTTCAAGCTTCCAGACTGTGAAATAATTTCTGTTGTTTAAGCCACTCAGTTTGTGGTACTTTCTTATAGCAACCCTAGCAAATGAATACATCACACAAGAAAAAAAAGTTCTACATCTCTGGCAATTTCCTTTAAAAAAAAGTACTGAAGTTATATTCACTTTTCTTAATTCTAAAAATGTGTTGATTAAAATTATAACATTCAGAATGCCTAGGCTCAAACTGCATTGCTAGTTTATATTATAACAGTTCTGTATAAATCAATTTGTCTATAATTATTTAGAAAAAAATTGGATAAATATCACTTACTTAGAAAGCATTTAAAAATAAAAAATATATTGGCAGGTTTTAATTTTATTTAAACTTAAGTTTTTAAAACACAAATCCAGGTAAAGTGAATAATGCTCTGACAATATTGAAAAATATATGAGAAATTAATTTAAAATCTATAATTGGATAGTTTTTTCTATTAATTTATGATTTTTTTCAACATTTTATCTATTTATCTATCTACCAGAACTTTGTTATAATAGCTTTTTAGAGGACAATTTGTATCATACAAATTATTTTAATTTTTTTTCTTAGTTTCAAAATGTTTCTAAACTAGAAGTTTTATACATGCCTTACAAATCCAAGACGAAGATAAAGTAACTCTAAGCAATAAAAGCTAGCAGGCTATAAAAAATACACAAATCTACAGCATTTTAGTATACAAATAACCAGTAAAAGAAACAACCTCATTTACAATTATTAAAATAAAAGTGTATAAAATAGAACAAAATAACATTTATAAACTCAAAAAGAAATGGACAGAACCTAAATAAGACAACTACCTAAAAGATGCCAACGTATACTACTTGAATACTTAAATAAGGATAAGAAGGCTCAATTTAAAAAAGAAAAAATCTCAGTATTTATAAATTTAGTGCATTTCAATTAAACACCATTATTTGCTTTTACCCTGAAGCATGCCAAGTTGCTTATAAAGTCCATTTGGAAAAATAAATAAATAAGAACATCAAGAAGTTCTGAAAATGAGGAGAAAGGTCTGGGTCTATGAGATGTTTAAAATATATTACAGAGTCTATTAACATAGCACAGTATTGGTATGTGAATAGACAGACAAATGCACCACAGTTGAAATTTCAGCGGAAAATCCCCCACAATCTAAGTGCATATGGAAATTTATGATAAAGTCAGCATTTAAAGAAAGTGAGGTAACAAAGAAGATTTTGTAAGTATTGTTGGGACCACTGGCTAGCCATATGGAAAAATATAAAATTAGACTCATTTTCAGACTATAGTAAAGAAGAAACTACGAAGATTCAGAGTCTTAAAGTGAGGGTATAAAAAGAATCACAAGCACTATAAGAAAACATGGGTGAATTTATTTATAACATGGAAGTAGAGAAAAAATTTCTACATGTGACTAAAAATCCAAAAACGATAGGGAAGAGTTTGATAAATTTGCTATATGAAACTTTAAAAAAAAAACCATTTGGAACTTATGTCACAGATAAATGGATAAAACTTCAATATTAAAGTGTTTTTAAGTATTTTTTTAAGAACTGAGAATAAAAGAACAATCTCATGGAAAAAAATGGATATGATAAATGAATAGACAGTACACATAAAAATATAAAAATAAATGTAAATGGACCTTATACACATGAAATGGTGCTCAATCTCACTCAAAATAAGAGGAATTCACTTCAAAATTACATTGAGATATACCTTCTTATCCATTAGATTCACAAAATCACATACATTTGAGTACAGATTCTGTTGGCTGGCCAGGTTCCTGTGAAAATGCAAAACGTACACCCCTGTGGAGGGAGATTTGGAAATATGGAAAGAAATTACATATGATTTTATCTTTGATCCATGAATCTCATTCTTAAGAATCTTCTTAAAGATTCCACAAATATAAAGAAAAACTTGGTTTCTTATAAGAGCAAAATGCTCATCAAAATTTGAGAATAACTATGGTACATTCCCACAATGGAATACCATGCAATCATAGAGAGAAATAAAGATGCCAACATGCCAATGTGACGTGATATACATTTGAAGAGTAAAAACAAAATAGGTGTACAGAAATATGCAGAGTATGCTGAATATTTTTTCATAAGAAAGGGGATACCAATGTATATTGATTTATATTTTTAAAAAGAAACTTGGAAGAATAAATAAAAATTTTTTAAATAATGATTTTTCATTGGGAACATAATGGTAGATACAGAGAAGAAAGCTAAACTTCTCTGCCTGCTCCTTTTTTGTTTTGTTTTGTTTTTTAAATTTGTTTCTACTTTGAAAGTGTTGTGAATAATAGGGTTTTGAGCACCATGTCAGCCAAATGTACTGAATGAACCTTGATTCCAAACACTACAACTTACAAAAAGGCATATTTGAGACAGTCAGAGAAATTTGAGTACAGAATAATTATTAGGTGATATTAAGGAATTATTATTATGTTTTATATGTGACAATCATAATCA
This sequence comes from Eonycteris spelaea, assembly GCA_003508835.1. NCBI lineage: Eukaryota > Metazoa > Chordata > Mammalia > Chiroptera > Pteropodidae > Eonycteris > Eonycteris spelaea. Next base: position 3,461,894 of record PUFA01000043.1, on the reverse strand, counting down.
CAAGGTTGTGTTTTTTAAAAAAAACCCTGAATTACTAGAGATAAACAAAAGTACTTACAAATAAAATAATATTATATCTTGGATTTTTTAATACTGCAGAAGGGGTAAAAAATGAGGGGGATAGATATATCAAAATCCTTTAAATTGTACATACATTTTGACCTATCAATCATAAATTGTAGAATTTATTTTAAAATATAGCTTTGAATGTATATAAAGATTTAGCTAAAGAAATGCTTTTTTAATATTTAGGAGTAAAAAACTGGAAACACTTTGTAGTTTAAATAATTTAGCTAGTTAAATAAAATAATGCAATATAGGCTTTAAAGTTATGTTGAAAACGATTTTTCAGAAATTGAGTGAAATAGTGTTCATATTATTGCTAATGAACAAAATAATCCATAAAATCATAATATCTAGGTTTTATTAATAAAAATAGTGAAATATATTAAAATGCTTTAAAAGTGTTTATAGTGATTATCTTTGAGAGGTTAGAATTCAGTTAACTTTTACTTTAAAATATTTGTGATTTATCTTTATCTTTTAAAGTACCTACAATAAACATGTATTATCTTTACAAAACAATAGCTATTAAAGTAAAAGGGAGCTCTCACAAGGCAATTAATCAATTAAAAAAAAACTGAAGGCACATTGAAAAAGAATGAATGGAAAGATTGAGATATTTGTGATGTAAAATGTCTTTTAAGAAATAAAAAACAACTACTGCACTGTAAGTTGAAAACATCTTTTATCATGAGTGATGTGAGATCCTTTATTCCACAAATAAAAATGATTTCTCACAGTGAAATTTCTCATACATTCAATTTAGTCCTTTAGGAGAGTAAATAATATTTCATTTTGCTTGATACACAGAACCAAGTACAGTATTATTGTGAAGTTTATGTAAAGGGTAGAATATTTTTGAAGGATCTGTCAGTCTAATTTCTCTTATTCATAAATTAGATTTCATCTAGGAACCATATACAGCACAATGGCTTCAAGAAAGAGTACAGGCCAAATGCCACCTTGGCAAGAAGGACATTACGGTACCTGGGAGAGGAGCTTTCTAGGTAGGAAGAATCTGGAATTATGCCCTTTTTCCTCCAAGGAAAGAGAAACAAGAAATGGAATTAGACAAGAAAACTAATTCATTTCCACCCCCTTTCTCAGAGGTTAAGCTTACTGCTGCAAATCAAATTTGATTGTTCAGAAAAAGTTGAAAAGCTTTTGCCCTGTTGCCTATTAAGAACTATGAGGAAAGAAATGATGACTGCAGGGCAATAAAAGTAGTGCATAATGTGGTTAGGCAGTGACACCTGTTTTGCCTCTTTCTTTCCTGTCCCCTCCTACCCCACCCCAGGTAGCCTCAGGTGCAATGTGGCCTGTAGAGGACCCCAACATTCCTATCACCCCTCAGAGACATCAAGGTGCTTGAGATTTCTGGAGGAATAGGTTGCCAGAGGAAACCGCCTGAGAGATGGTGAAGCAGTAAGAGCTGTAGCTGTGCTATTGAAAGAGTTGAAAGAGACAAAGCTAGCCTCCAGCATGAGTTGAAAGAGACAAAGCTAGCCTCCAGCATGAGTTGAAAGAGACAAAGCTAGCCTCTAAGAGAGAGCCAAACTACCCGTGAGTATCAAGGTGTAGGGAAGATAGCCAGGACAGGTTTTGACAAGTTTCACAAGTCTTGGACCCTAGAAAGAAGCTGACTATTCTGCCTAGGTGGAAAACAGCACAAACCCAAGGACCACCTGCATTCTGTGACTGAGACCAGCAAAAGGATCAGCACAAAGTTAAGACCCCAAATGTCAAATGCCCCAACATAAGGTTTTCCCTCTACAAAGGCACCATCTTGGTAAGGAAATAATAGTACCTTAGGGAGTTAAATTCAGCATTGAATAAATAAATATTTGACAAAATGAGACTGACTTCCATGAGAATATCTAGGATATCATTAATTATCAAGTTAATGGCTTTCTATGAATACCAAAATGGATGAGAACTTGTAAGAAAGATTACATTAATACAGGAAATAAAAATACCGCATTTTCTTTGCACATTTGAGTGTTGATTGAATAATTTTATTTTAGTTAATTAGTTTGAATTTTAGATCATTAATTTTAGTTTTGCAAAAAATGATTCCAAGATTCATAGATATTGTTAAAGAGTAAGTAATTATATAATGAAGTCATTGAGACACTCAAATGTTGGGAATTTTCTGGGAAAGCTATAAATATTTCCTTTCTGTCAATCCTTTGGTCTTTCTTTTCCTGATTAAAACAATTAAAATGTTTAAAATGTCATTATATTTTTTTCTGCAAATCTTGATTAAATCTGCTCTCAGTATAGTGAATCTGAGTGATTTGTATCCATTGGAATGTAACAAAATCTTTTAGATAAAATATAAAGTTGTAACTCTTCGTTCCCTTTCCCCTTTATGTGTTTTTTTTTTCTCTAACTTGAAGCATCCGACTAAAAAAATAGTGTAATACATTACACTTATTCACAGTTCTCTTACTCTCTCTTAATAAGATGGACTATATATTTTTGCCGGGACTGCTTATAGGATAGTCTGAGATTTTTTTCACATATACATCACTGACAATTCTCATATACAAGAAAGATAGGCAAATGTTGCTTTTATTTCATATATAGAAAAGAAATAACAGAAGTGTAGATTTTAAATAGTTGCCTTTAAGCTTTATTTGCATTAGAGCTGAAAGTAGAGTATAAGGTTTTTACAAAGAAATGGTTTCTGTGTTTAAAATCAAATTTTGACTTCTGTCTATATGAATCTTATTTGATAATGGTAGTACTGTTGAGTTATTTTACTTCCTTAGATGATACACGTTAGAGTGTTAAATAATTTACTGGGTCATGCTGGTTATTGCAAAGAAATTGGTTAATTACAAGATATCCGCCCCCAATTTACCTGCTTCTAGCATAAAGATATTTAAAATATTTAGCATATTAGAAGGTGTGAATATACTTTAAAGTATATCTCTCCTACTGAATTTTTTTTTTTTTGGCGGGGGGTGGGGAACATGTTATAATAAATTACGTGGAATATTCAGGGAATGAGGAGTTTTTTTAAAAAAAATTAAAAATGAAAATTTGAGCCCTAGATATGCTGGAAATTACTTGGAAAGATCCACAAATTAACTGCTACCTCTTTTTAAAGATCAACATTATATGATGAAATATAACTTGGTTCAATAAATGAAGTTGGAATCTTTTATTCTTCAGTGTGAAGCTGACTTATATTTGAGAGATGTTTTTTGAACATTGCAGACTTTACCTCTGCCAAAGTGAACATTTTTGGAATAACATTAAATATCCCTGACTAGTCTTGAACAACAACAACAACAACAAACAACAACACACAGCAGCAACAACAACAACACATGTAACTGAGCAAGGGAGTCCATTCTCTTGAAATTATTTCAGTTACTAAGAATTAGACTCAGATATTTATTAAGATCTAGAAAAAAATCAGACTCCAAAGAGCATTTTATAATTTTTTTTTTTTAAAGATTGTTGTAGAAGGATATACCATGAGTTACAGCTTATTTGGGGGATAGGGGTTCAGGAAGAAGATTGAAGTTTCTTGAGCTGTTATACATATTCCATAAATTCATTGGCCTCTGATAGACAATACTTATTTCTGTTTCCATAGTCATTCAACTCATCTGCTCTGAACAGATTTAGCGAACACCTTCAGGGTGTCAGGTACTTGCTGGGCAACACTGACACGATTTCTGCTTTCATGGAATTTTAAATCTAGTGGGGGTGATTTGATAATCTAATACTTATACAAACACATAGTTGCAAACTGTGAAAGAGAGGTTGCAGTGTTTGGGAGCAGGAGTGGGTATGAAGCCCACCCCGAGGAAACGGGACTCGAGGAACAGCAGTAATTAAGCACATATAGAAAGAAGAGAGGTGTTAATGTGCCCTTTGGAGAGGTTACTCACTTAGGACAAAGACCCAAGAACTGCGATTTGGGAAAACTTCAAGGTTCTGGAATGCTGGAGCGCAAGAAAGCTTTGCAAGATAAAGTTGGAGAAATAGGTAAGAAACCCTGTCTTGCAGGAGTCTTATAGGATGGGTTCAGTATTTCGATTTTTATCCTAAAACATCTTCTACAAATAGGTGATCTAGTTATAGGATTGGCAGACACGTTTCTATGTTTCTGCTTGCCCTTTCTGGCCAGCAGGGATTTTTTTTTTTTTTTTTTTGAATTTTAGTTGGGGCACATTTTTTTTTTTTTTTTTGGATTAGTTAGAGTCCGTCCGCCTATCCTTGTTGGCCTCACACCGTACACTTGTTTAAACCCTGAGGAAAGGGAGTTTGCAGCCTTTCCTCGAGGATGATTGGATTTTGTGCTTAAAATAGCACTAAGCGCAGCCGCACAACTAACCAGAGCGCAACCAGCAAACCAGCAGGGAACTGTGCAGGTGGAGTCTGCGCAAGGGAAGGCGGGGTGAGGGGAGGAGCGCTGTGCTGCGACCCACTGCGCATGACCGCTCTACGTTGCCAAGGCAGCGGGAAGGCGGCACCCGGAAGAGGCGCCGGGACGAGCTGCGAGTGCCAGGAGAGGATCATTACTCGCGGGCGCAGGCCCTACTTGTTTCTGAGCCAATCTTGACCAAGGCAAAGAAGATGAGAAGCAGAGTCTGATGCACTGTGGTGGCCATTTGCCTAGAAGCTGGGGATTCAGAGGAACAAAGGGAATTGGCCCAAACGGACTAATGGTAGACCCTTGTAACGAGACCTTCACGTCCTTTACTGATGAGGTACAGAGTTCCGGTTCATTCAGTTCCTTTGGAGGACTGCAGCCCTGTCCCATGACTCTGGGAGCGATCCCGAGAGTAGAAAGCTGTCTACACGCTTGGAATATCAAGACAAACAGTCTGAGCTTTCAGAAAAGAAGTTTAGTTGGAAATGGATCAATTACCTTAAGGGCAAAACAACTAACCTGGAGGGTACCAACCACACACTAAACTTCAAACAGAAATTACTCCCTTCTCAGATGAAGAATTGCATGCCCTGCAGTCTTTTTGCACCGTTAAGATAAACCTGATCCATCATAGAGCAAACTCTAAGGAGAAAAAGAGCAGCAGGCATAAAAAGCTGCAACTTAGATGGGAAACAGAGGCTTCAGAGATAGATGCTTTAAACTGCACGGTCCCTGATGAGCTTTTGAACAGAATCTATTTTAAAAGCATGAGGACAGTACCAAAGCAGTGACAACAGCAAAGCAACACATTTCTTCTCAGTGTCATGATTGTAACAGAAAAAGAGCAGAACTGGCTCAGTCTGCCTTCCTGAAACAAAAGAAGACTTTACTGGAGTCATTTCTACTAAAAGCAAAAATAGATGAACATCTTTATACTAAAGACTTTCTTACTTTTATTGGAGAAGCACATCAGGGCCTCCCAGACTTTCTGATGAACCCAGAATAATCTGGAAAAGACTAATAGAGAAAGTCAGATCAGATACTCTGGTTTTGAAAGGTCAGATACAGAACAGAAAATGTAGAAGAATGGAAATAGTGCTTGCCATTTACTTTTTGCTCTACTACTTCCCAAACCACTTACTCAAACCAAACAGGAGATGCTATTTATTAATGACAATGTGTAATGTCTATAGATGTTTCTTTTGTGTATTTGAATAAATATCATTTTTACAGGTACTTTGAAAACTAAAACTTTACTATGCTTCCTTTACAGATTTGAGGATTTATAACTTCTATCCAATATATTTTTTTTAATAAATGGCAATGTTGTAGTTGGAATAGTTAGAAAAATTTTTGTAACAATCCAGAGAAATGCTGGTAGTTTGTAGAAAGAAGTACAGAAATGTAAGAGATACTTGAGGTAATAATTGGCAATCTGGGTGAAGAAATGGATATGGGGATTTAATAAAAGGTAGATGTTAAGAATGTTACTACGTTTCTGACTTGTGCGCTTGAATGAATAATAATTTCATTAAAATTATGTATAGAAACATTGGAAGATGATAATGTTTGAGGAGGGTGATTAAGAGTGTGATTATTTGGACACGGTTAATTTGAGGTATATTTGAGACATCCACATTAAGAGGTTGAGGAACATTTGGTTGGTTGTGCTTGCAGTCTGGAGAAAAGGTCTAGCCTAGATATTTGAAATAAAGGGATGGGAGGTGCAGGTTATCGTCATATTATTGGAAATTTAAGCTTGATGTGGTGAACTCTTATAGAAGAGAATAGAGTGTGGAGAAAAGGGCTATGGCTAACTCCTGAGAGATTCAACAATTCATGGCTGGATAGAGAAGAAAAAGCCAGCAAAGGAGGTTGAGAAGAAATTGTCATAAATGATAACGAAAGCTGGGAATGTATAGTGTCATAGAGAACAAAGAAAATATTTCAAAAGAGATGGGTTGTCTAAGCATGCAAATGCAGGAGAGTTCATATGAGATAATTTAGTCATGTGCTGGGCTCTTTTGACCTTAGCAATATTCAAATATTGCTCTTTGATTTTAGACCTTTATTTATGTATAAAAGTATTACTTTTTCCTATAAGGTTAACATATTTCCTGTTAGTAAGTCATTCCTAAATAAGATGAAAATCAAATCATTACCATTTTCACAATAACTTTATTTGAAAGTCACATTATGTCATACTTTATCTTGGGCATCTTAATATATTCACATTTCACATATTCGAAATTCTGAATAACTTCCCATTTAGAATTCTCCAATTTAAGGTCATAATCCACCCTGTTAGTCAACTAGGCTAGAAATTCAGAGTCATCTTTTGTTCCTTTTTATTAAAAAAAACAAAAACCAAAAAACAAAAAACGACTCAACCCCAAGCTATTTTTCAGCAAGACCATTAGATCTTTCAGTAGCTTCTGATCATGACTTATTTCCATCTCATTACCACCCTTTCATCATCTCAGCCCTCCTACTCCTAGTTTCTCTCCTCAGTACATTCTCCATATAGTTGTCAGAATCATTTTTCTAACATACAAATCTGTTCAAGTGATTCTCTTGATTAAAAAAAAAAACTAAATGATTTATCAGTGCCATAGAAATAATTCAGTTTATGTAAGTCCACATAGAGGTTCTTTAATGTCTGACCCAAATTTACCTACTAACCTCATCTTCTATTTCCCCACTCTATATTTAAGACTTTCTACAAATCTTGTAATTCCCTGAGCTCACTATGGTTTACAAGTACACATTTGTTTTGCTAAACTTCTCTTAATTGCCTTTCCAGCTGGCATATTTTTCTTCCCCTCCTTCTACTCCCTGCTTCCTTATTTAGTTTTAAACTTTACCACTCTCCTCATATTTTTGTCAATACTTGTTATTTTCCATTTTCAAAAATTGTAATCATCCTTGTAAGTATGAAGAGGTATCTCATTTTACTTTTGATTCACATTTCTCTAATGACTAATAATGTTCTGCATCTTTTCATGTGTATATTCACCATTTGTGTATCTTCTTGGAGAAATGTCTATTCAGGTCCTTTGCCCATTTTTAAAATTGGGTTGTTTGTCTATTTTGTTGAGTTGTGTGAGTTCTTTATACATTCTGGATATAAAACGCTTATCAGATATAGGAGTTGCAAATATGTTCTCCGATTCTGTGAGTTGTCTTTTCAGTTTCTTGAAAGTGTCTGTTAGTGAACAAGATATTTTAATAAAGTCAAATTTCTCTACTTTTTCCTTGCATCATCTATGTGTTTGTTGTCAAAATTAAGAATTATTGTCGAATCCAAGGCAGATTTGTCCCTCTGTTTTCTTCTAAGAGTTCTATAGTCTTAAGGCTTGTGTTTAAGTCTTTAATCCATTTTGAGTTAATATTTTGCTTATGATGTGAGATAAGATTTCAATCTCTTCATGTATATACAGTTTTTCTAGCACTATTGTTGAAGAGACTTTCCACATATGCTTTCCCCACTGAATGATTTAGGCCCCCTTTTTGAAAATTAGTTCACCGTAAATGTGAAGGTTTATTTCTAGACTCTAGGTTCTGTTTTATCAAGCTATATGTCTATTCTAATGCCAGTACCACACCGTTTTGATTATTATGCTTTGTAGTTAGTTTTGAAATCAGTAGGTATTAAATCTCCATCTCTGTTCTCCTTTTTCAAGATCGTTTTTGGCTATCCAGGATGCCTTAAGATTTCATATGAATATTAGGATGGGTTTTTCTGTTTCTGCAAAAAAATGCCATTGAAATTTTGGTAACAATTATATTGAATCTCTATATTGCTTTGATTAGTATTGTCATCTTAACAATATTAAACGTTCCAGTCCATGTGTAAGGGATATCTTCTCATTTTTTAGGTTTTTAATTTTTTTTCAGCAATGTTTTATATTTTTCAGTGTGTATGATGTATTTTTTTATTCCTAAGTAACTTATTACCTTGTTTGCTATTGTAAATATATTTTTTTCCAAATCCAATTTGTTTTTGGATGTTTACTACTAGTACATAGAAATACAACTGATTTTTGCATGTTGATTTTGTATTCTAAAACTTTGCTGAATATATTTATTTGCTCTAACAGTTTTAAAAAATGGATCTAGCTATACGATTATGTCATCTGCAAACATATGATTTTATTTTTTCCTTCTAATTTGAGTACTATTTTTTTCTTTCTTTCTTTTTTTTTTTTTACTTACCGAATTGCCCTGGTTCTAACTTCCAGTACTCTAATGACCAGAACTGGCAAAAGCAAGCCTCTTTATCTTATTCCCAACCTTAGAGGAAGAGCTTTCAATCTTTCATCATTTTAGTATGGTATTAATTGTGGGTATATTATGCATGGCCTTTTTCATGTTAAGAAAGTTCCCTTCTTAGTTTATTGAATGCTTTTTATCATAAAAGGCTGTTGGATTTTGTCAAAAGTTGTTTTCTTTTTTAAAATTCTAATCAGTTGAGATGGTCCTGAGGTTTAGTACTCTTTAATCTAGTTTAAAACTGTATCTTCTTTGTGCTCATCCCGAACCCTTACTGACTAATCAGAATTAAAGTCTGTAGCCTATATGCTCCTCATATAAATGTAAATTAATATAAATGCATATTATAACATGTCTTAATTAATATGCTTTTCTTGCTTACTTTTCTTTCTTGATTGTGAGTAACTGAAGAGTAGAGACTTTATCTTATATCATATCTACACTGCTTAGCACAGTGCCTCACACATCCTGGTGCTCAACAAAAGTTTTATGGATGAAAAAAATAAGTGCATCTAAACAATTAGATTTGTACCCAAAGAAGAAAATGATCTGCCAGCATACTCTTTCTGTCAATGTTTTGCCTTTGTATAGTTTTCTGAAATTTTTCTCTTTCTCTCTCCATGGGTTGGATTCTCTTTTTCATGTATGTACATACTTTTTCTTAGTAACAAATTAGTGGAAAGCTTTTTAATAAGATATCTTTCCAGGAAGTATGCAACCAATTAATACAGTACTCATTTGAAAGAATTGATATAAAAATATTTCTCTGGAATCACATTTCAGACAAAATTTTTATCTGAATTGTTAATTTGAAAGATAATTTATGACACTTTGCAGTTTTGAAATGTGATAAATGTTCTTGATGCTGAAACTTGAAAATAATTTTTATTGCCGCTGCATAAATTCAAAAGGAATGAGTATTCTTTCTCTAAAATTTTTATGGTTGCACCCAAGAGATTCCAGTACAGCTGGAAAGGAAAGTCCACCAGATCAGATGCTAAGAAACAGCGACTTGTTACAGGATTAAACAAGTATGTAATTTATATAATTATAATGTATGAATTACATAAACATGCATCTATTTAGTTTGTTTTGTCATCTGTATTTTTATTAAAAATAAAATAAAATTCTGCACTGAGAAACAAATCTATGCATTTAACAAATAGGAGAATAATGAAATCCTTGAAAAGAAGTAAGTGATGTGCCAGATTGAGAGAAAAGAAAGTTCAGTTCTGAACATCTGAGTCATTCAAATTCCTATTTCAGAACTGTTTAGGAATGTTTGGGACACCCAGCTCAGAATACCTCCAATTTTAAACATGTTGGTTTATTTCACGATGAAGCCTAATATAGTAACTTAGTTGTTTCTGCAGCAACATAGATAAACAGGTTGTAACAAAATAGGAATTATGGTTCTACTTGGGTGTGGGCTTTCCCCCATTTTTTTTTTCTGGAATTGATAAACGAAAAATACATAAATAGTTAATTTGAGAAACAGAAAAGGAAAAGATAGCTGGCTTTCTATTCTCAGTTGATAATATTTTTTTGCAATAGAGAATTTTAAAAATTTCCAATTTACAGCAGACCCAAATTAGAGTGAAAATTGCAGAATTCTATTAGGGTGGCTCAAATAATCCTAAACCCCAGTTTTGATGACCCACTGTTGAGGTATAAATTAAGGTTTAGGAGAAAGTATGTTGTGGTCACCCCACCCAAAATATTGCTTTGGATGATAACCCCACACAATGCCTGAGGGCATGAAAGGGCATAGAGCAGGCTCTCAAGCAGATCTGCAAATGGCTTGAGAGAGAGGAAAGGAGCTGGCTTGACTTTTATTGTGATTGAGAGTAGGGCTAAGGTGAGAATCCCACCTGTGGGCTAGAACTCACATGGTTTGAAATTCTTGCCAGTGCTAAAGGAGGGAACACCTAGGCTTTCTTACCAGCCAGCCCAAACCTGGGGCAGAAGAGTGGGGTTTGAGTTTTTGAATATCAAACATCAAAAACAGAATCAGGCTTTTTATTATAATTCACTCCTGATGTTTGACTGATGACGAAACTATGCCATGTTTCATTTAATTAAAATTTTACTTGCTAAGTATGCCATAATAGTGCTCTATGAGGCCTGTAGCCTAAAACTAGTAAGGGTGGTGGAAGTTCCATTGATCACCTTGTTTAACAAACCAGCACTGTGTATTTTTAGAAGTACTGGGTTATTAAACAAGGTGATCAATGGGAAAATACAGTGGTCACTCTTAATGTCTGCATCTCCAAAGTGGATAAAGTGAAGCCTGTATTGTGGTTTAATATGTAATTTTGATTTTTACTTTGGGTATCTGTGAGATGAGATTCTCATAGTTATTTTCCCTTAAGAAGGAAACTTGGAAAGAAATTGCTGTTACTACCATTGGTGGAACTAGACCGTGGCTAGCTCCATTGAAAATGGCCCAAAAGTCTGTAAAAATGCACAAATGGAGCCAATTGTTGATCAGAGGGAAATGACTGCCTAAAGTTCAGCAATTTTGTTGATCCTTGGCTCCATTATTTTTCAAGGACATCTGGACTAAGGATGAGAAGCAGCAGCTCTCTAGTAGGTCCCATTGCATGTAGTTTTGATGCTGTTCATGAAGAGCGTACTCCCATTGCTCTTTAATCACTTAACTCTCAAGCACTCCACATGTAGCCAGAGGTCTGAGAGGAGAGACCTCCTCTAGCACCTTGTCAACTGGCAAGGGACTGAGGACAGATGTCCTTGGTGGTGGGATACTCTCGAGGACCCAAACGTAACTTTATCCTGTAGGCGACATTTCTGACTTAGCAAGGAGGCCCTGGTGGCTGTGGCTGAGCTTGTAGAGTGCTGCTTCGTGACCCACAGCAGGATATGGAGCTTCAGAGGCTTGGGACTTGTGGGAACCTCTGTTTCCTGGAGAACCCTTTATGTAGTCAGAAGTTGCCATGGTAATGGTGGATAGTGTGGGACTGAGGAGAGCAGTTTCTCACACCAGAAATCCGTGGGTGACATCATCATGGAAGGCCAGGGATTTCAGGAGGTATGAGAGGAGGTTGTTTAAAGCCTCTACAGTGAATGATTCTTTGGGAGCAAGGAGAAAGGACACTGATGGGAGTTACTTGTTTGCAATTTGGACAGATTCTAAAGCCCCAATTCAAGATGGACCTATTTGTGAATAACAACATAATAGGCTTAAGCAAACTTTGTAAATGAGGAATATGTTGCTCCAGATGCCAAAGGGGCCTAAAAGATATTGGGTTTGTTTCCACATTGTGGATGTAGAGAGGGTCAGCTGCTACTTCTTGATAATGTTAGAGATGTAGAAGCTCTCCGCTATCAAATGATTTTCGGGAATTTAACCAGGGCTGTAGGACCTTGCACTAGGCAGGGAAATGCCTTTTTTTTGTTTTTTAGCTCCTTCTCTCTTTTTCCTCATCTTCTTTGTTTTTCAGCTTCGTCTTCCTATCTAGAAAGACATTTATTGTATTTCGTGCAATTTGAAGGGCTGATTGTGTCCTTCGAAGGGCTGGTTGGCTGATTGGATGAACATGCACTCAGTGGGATCTTGGCCAGTGATCATGGTGACGTTCTGGATCCAGGAGAATTGCTGCTCATCTGTGAGTTGGCTGAACTGCTGCAGTCCTGATCGTGCTTCTGTCTGCGTGTTCTGCTGGGCATTCGTGAAAAGTGTCTGAGTGCCTAATGTAAGCTAGTACAGCAGATCTACAGCATCCGTAGGGTCTTTCCTGTCCTAACGCTTCTACTGCTTTAGCTGCATGGTCTGTCTAGGGCTGTGCTGGGCCGGCTGGGCTTGGTCCTGTGACTGGAACTGGACAATATGATCTGCTGATCTGATCCAACCTGCAGCTTCCCAAGTGTGGTCTGGTCACACAGAGGCCACATTGTGATGAAGCTAGTGGTCTGCCTGTCTTGCTGCTGGTCCTGGCTCCAGGGCCAAGAGTGGGCTGCTGAGCCAGGGTGAAATAGTCCTGGATGGGCTCAGCAAGATTATTGAGATTATTGCACACGTGTTCCTAACACATTGACAATTGCGATCATCTCTTGGAACAGTATCACTAAGAAAGTTAACTGATCAAATTTTGTAAATGCCATCACAGTATCATTCATCTACAGACTCTGGCACTTGTTTTATTCTGGGAGATCCTGGGATAAAATCTGGGTCTCCTTAGCAAAGGGCACAGGAGCTTCTCACTGGTTATCTCTATACCTTGAAGCAGATAGCTTTTATCATCTGTACCCAGGTATCTTTGGTTGTTAACCCAAAACTTCTGAGGAGTTGGACAGTCCAGAGGCCAGGTCAAGGAAGAGGGTGGGGACAAAACAAGGGGAGGACAAAATGAAGATGGTCTCTCTCATCTCTTCTTCCACTCCCATTGTTACCAACTCTGCTCCTGGCACTGAGATTTTTCTTCATTTCTCAAAGTAACAGAGTTCCCACCCCCACCCTTTCAGGACACATTCAGCACTGTTCTCTGACTCCTTCCTGTTATTCAATGTTCATCCTAAATACTATCAACTCAACGATCTTCTAGATAACCCTATATAAATTAATGTTTCCTTCCACCAGTAACTTTCCACTTGATGTCCATAGTTATGTCCTTCAATGGGCTTTAAATTATCTTATTTTATGTTTAATTTTTAAATTATCACTCTCATTTTTTTTTGAGCCTATGAGAATGTCTTTGAAACTGGGACATTATATTAATTCCTCAACCATTGCCATAATTTGAGATGATAAAAAACACATGGCAAAATAGTATAGAATGAAGATCTGGCCTTCACACAAGTAGAAGTCATGATTTATGGGTGCAAGGACCCCCAAAGAAAGAACTGCAATCATCACAGATATCAATACCTAAGCTTAGCTGGGGAAGAAGGCAGGCCCATTCAAGCAAGATGTGGGAATCTTTTCAAGGGCAACTTTGGCTCAAGGCCTTAGCACCGGTTTGACTGCAACTTTGTTGGAAGTGTGCACAGTAAGGCTCTTCGCACTCAATCCTTCTCCCTTCTCTTACTCCTTCCAAAGTGTTCAAAACTTCATTACTGTTGAAGGCTTTCCTTATCTTCTATTGTTCCTCTCTTCTGTTAAATCTCTTGCATCTCTAACTTCATATTAACCCCTGCTTCTTAATGGACACAAACTAATGCAATAATCTGTATAGAAATGTATTTGTTCATTCAAAAATATTATTGAAGACTTATTATTTTGTAAACACTAGGAATTTAAAGAATAAGATATGACACTGCCTTCAAGGGATTGTAGGGTCTTTGTAAAACACAAAAATAGAAACAAATATATATGTATATATAACACAACATAGTGATTACAGTGATAAATATATTTGAGTATACTTTTATTTTGGTATTTTTCAGGATATGTAGCCAATAGAATATACCATCTGACCAAAGTATTCAAGAATGTATTTCTGGAGAGATAGAAATAAGAATGGAGAGATAGGCATAAGCAAGTCATAGTAGCTACCTTAATAAGCTTAAGTTTTACTTTATAAATCATAAGGGTGAGTTCTTTTGCTAGGGCTTCCATAACAAAGTACCACACTCAGTGACTTTAACAACAAACATTTATTCTCACAGTTCTGAAGGCTAGAAATCAGAAACAAAGTGTTAGCAGGGTTGATCCCTTCTGAGGACTTAGAGAGAGAATCTGCCCTATGCCTCTCATCTAGTTTCTGGTGATTTGCTGACAACTTTTGGTATTCCTTGGCTTATAGATGCATCACCCTAATCTTGGCCTTCATGCTCACATGGTTTTCTCCCTGCATGCATGTCTGTGTCTCCTTCTTCTAAGGATACCACCATATTGGATTAGGGCCCCCCCAATGACCTCATTTTAAATTGATTACCTCTTTAAAAGAGGTAAAAGGATCCACCACTTTATTCAAATAAAGTAACATTCTGAAGTACTTTAGGACTTCAGCGTGTAAGTTAAGGCTAGGACATCAACATATAAGTTTTGGGGGGAACACAATTTAAACCACAGCAGAGGGAACAGTAAGCAAAAGAATGAAATTCTCAGAATTCAATTTTCATTAAACTATTCTAGAATCTTAGGTGAAGGCTGATATTCAAGGTAGTAATTTTCATTCATGGTTGCACATTAGAATTATCTGAGACCCTTTCAAAATATACCAATGTCCTGGCCTCCTCCTATATATTCAGATGTAATTGTTGTGGGGTGGGGATCTAGCAGTGGGATTTTTAAAGAGCTTCCCAAGAGAGTATAATATGCAGGTGCATTTAGAACTACCATCTTTGGATGATAAAACTTAAGGCAAGAAGACCAATATGGAGGCTGTTTCATTAATTAAGAAAAGACACAATAAGACTCTGAAACATGGCATCAGCAGTGGGGAAGAGGAAGAGGAAGAGAGAAATCTTTTCTAAAAACAGAAAGTAAATTAGTAGTTTTTATGAGTGACTGCATGGAAGGGTGGTGGTAAGGAGGAGAAAAGGGTGACAACTGTGGTCCAATCAGGCACATGCCTGTGTTGTCAGCAGATATTAAAGATTAAAAAAAAAACTTTATCCCTTGGGTAAAAAACATAATAACTGAATTGACTGGTTTTTAAATTTTCAAGTTGTTCTGAGATGATCGTAGATTCACATGCATTTGTAAGAAATAATACAGAATGACCCCATGTACCATTTACCCAGTTTCTCTCAATGTAACATCTTACAAATCTATAGTGCAATATCATGGCATAACGTTGACACTGAATCATTCAAGATAGAGAAGAGTTTAATCGCCACAGGGATATATTGAGTTTTAGATGCCAATAGATAGTGCTCAAGTATGGTCACGTAAGACTTGGTAAGGTGGCATCTATAAGAAGTGCTCTTTACCTAGTTTTATGAACTCTAAGGTACCAGAAATATGCTCAGACTAAGTAAGATCCACCTACTTTCAGGTACCTTAATATAATTATAAATGGACAAATTTTTTAAACTTAGGATTTCATATAAGGCATGTCTAGCAGGAAGTTGGAAATACGTATAGGTAGCCATTCTATCTATAGGAGAAGATCTACTTAGGGAAGTTGTTTATACACACACACACACACACACACACATGCATGCACACCACAGATACATATATCACACAAACATGTACATGCACAGATGCAACTCTTGATAGAAGAGACACAATTTTGTGAGTGACCAATGTATGAACCCCTCACATTTGAAGAGTGGTGATTCTGTCTTTTAAAGGGTGTGTTTTCATTCTAACTGCAGCCAAAAAAAAAAAGAGTGATTAAAAACAGCTGAAACATATGTCTATTTTCACCTCCTCCATGTGGAACTTTGTTTTTGGCTATCACAGACATTTTCCAAACAAAACTCTGCTGAACAAAATGATAAATGTGGAAGAGGTAAGTCTGAAGAGCTTCATAGAATCCAAAGCATTGGTGTGTTTTTCAAACATAAAACAAAACCTTTAAACATCACAAATAGTTTGCTCTTAATGGTTGATGTGACATTTAATTTATATTTGAAATTGGGCAATGTTAACTATAATGTTGGCTCTTTAATCAGTAGGTCTTATTTACCTGGGAAGTAACAATGAGTATTTTACATATATTGATATTTGAATAGAACAATTAGACAGCTAGTATAATATGCTAGCTAATCTTTCAAATTTGTCAATAATTTACTCTCTGATTCATCTTTTTCCTTAAGTTTCCCCATGAAAATTACTATAGCTAGACCCTTATCATGTCAAGCTCTAATTACTATAACTTCTTCACTCTTTCCCTGATGGCAGTATGCTTTTATACCAATACATCTTATGTAATATATCCAGCTTAATATTTTTAAAACTGCTTCAGTAATATCACTTTCATTGTGTACAGACTAAAATCAAAACCTGACATTTGTTATATAGGTACTATGTCAGTTTTCAACACAGGTTAAAAGACCAGATTTTGAAAGCCTTTGGTTTAAATTCCAGTTCTTCTGATTACATTTTGCAAAGATTCATTGTCCTAGCCTAACTAATAAGTTCTGAAGGTCTGAAATTAGGTAACAAAGAGGAAATAGATGAAACGTAGAAAAAAAATTGAGGATAATAGAATAAATAAATCTCTGTGACCAATCATTTAAAAGAGAGAAAATGGTATCAAGCATGATATTTACCTTAAGCTACTGTGTGAATTACCTGAGAGAAAGAATCCAGGAGAGATTTGGCAGAAGAGAAGGAAATAATTATTTTGAAAAAGCTGTATGACATCTAGGTGAATGTATTTATTTTATAGTAGTTGATAACCAGGGAAAGAGAGCAGAGGCAAAGATTAAAATTTTTGGAGGCAGTAGAAAATTATAATTGCTATGTTTATCCAACACAAGAACATTAAATATAAATTCACTCAACTACAGAAAAATATAATCTAGAGATATAGTATATTTAAAACACCAATTTTACTGGACAATCAAGCAATAAAATTAAAGTACATTCCATAAAAATGATAAAAATAGTATTAAACAAATGTTCAAATAAAAATCTTGGTACAATTTACCTTGAACTTATGGCCCAATATAAGATGATTTAGAAATTATGTCTCCTTGACTATCTCAGCAGATGTTTTCACAAAGACTAAAGATACAGACTTAGGATTCATGATTAAGTGATATTTATTACACTAGGAGAAGTATAACGGTTGGAAGAGGTCATGGCTACTCTTTTGCTCTACATTTAGGGAAGTTCTTTTGTTTTATGACCAAGCACATAGTTCTGAGATAAGTGAGGAGGGAGAGGGCCACCTATCTAACAAGCCAGATTAACGAAGGGCAGGCAACCAGGTGACAGATGGAGTCAGATGGCCCTCACATTCCTATGAGAGAAGATATTTTTCACAGTTCTGGACCATATCCACTCAACATAAAATAGAATCTGATAACAATTATGGGTTGCTAGTGCATAGTGAGAAGTCAAAAATACCAAAGCCAGTTCTTGCCAAGTTTTTCTTTGTATTTTAACCACATGATCCATATTCTTCATTAGGCTATCCTTCAACTGTCTAAACGACAGGCTGCTGTTAGTTTATAAAACTTAACCATTCTTAGCCCAGATATGCTTATCTATGCTTCTTTAAAGTTATAACAGAATGAAAACGTTTGCATTTCATAACTACTGATAAAACTAATTGAGAAAAAAAAAACAATTTTTTCTAAAATGTCTGGGAAGATATAATGAAACATTTGCTTTTATGACAGTCAAAATATTGATTGGATTCGATTGGATTACGTAAAATTTTAAATTTGTAATTATTTTATTTTAGTGACATGGAGGATTTTTTTCATGTTGATTAGCTATTTGCATATTTCTTATTTTGTTGATTTTTCTGTTTGTACTTTCTTCCTAGTTCTAAATGTAATGTTACATTTTTTCCTCACAAATATCAGGGTTTCATATACTTATGTAATCAATTATCTTTTTTAAATGAGATATTATATAAATATACTTTTTATTTTTAAAGAATATTAAAATATAAATGGTAAAAGAAAATATTTAAAAAATAAGAATAAAAAATCAAATACACTCTAAATTCTAAAAATAATGTATAAACATAGTAATTTTGAAAAAAATGACAAACTACATCAAATATATTACTAGTCACAATTTGTATAACAGGATTACTTTAACAGTCTGCTTTATATATCTACGTTCTTTTTAAATTTTCAACAATTAACATGTACTATTTTTAAGTTTTATGGAAAACAACAAAATTTTAATAAAGAAACAAGATATTCTTATAATTAAGAATATATATACTTATATGTATTATATATATGCTTTTGTTTTATTTGTTTTATTTTTCCTCTCATTTTTTTTCTATGTATATATTTTTTCTATTTTGACACCAATCCTGTATACAGTGTAAAGGATATTTTTCATTTGTGGGCTCTCAACATCTTGGTATATCTTTTCTACTTCCTGACTACTTTCCACATGATAAGTCCTGCCTTTCTAAGGTAGTTATCTATAAAGTTCATATGCCCAGTCTCCTTCCCAGCCATATTAGAGCCATGCCACCTAGGTTCCACTAAGTAGAATTCCCATTATGAGATTTGTATTCAGACGTGAGCAAGTGAGGAGATGGCCACGTATGCAGTAATTAATATTCTGGTGACCGTGGGGGTGGAGGAGCTGCTCTTTAAGCACTGCAGTGCTGGATGTCCAGACCTGAGCATACTAGGTGCTGAGGAGAAGTGGCACTGGCATTTTCACCAGAACGGCCGAAATGGTGTCGTTGGGTGATGAGTTTGGTTATTTAGCTTTAGAAATTTACTTTCCAGACTTCTAAAAGACTCTGGGAGCTCCAAAACATTATTTAGTATATACTCATTTTCTGATTAAATTAGCATGATCTCTGTATTTCCAACAAGGAGCACTACCCAATGACTTACAGTTTATATATATTGTTTCTTTTATTATTGCATTAACTTTTAATAGCTTCATGCATATGTTTATTATTTAAAAGTATTATAATTTATTTACTTCTTTACCACCTATGGACTATTTAGTTTTCATTCTATCAATGTAATAAAAATGCTACATTTAGCAGTTACATATGCATATACATCTGTTTATGCCTTGTTTCAAAACAGGTATTACCATAAATTATCAAATCAAAATGTTTTGTATTTTTGATACTTTTAACAAATTTTGCCAATATTTTATTTATTATTGCCCCTTCACCCAGGCAACAATAAAATGGTACTGTCAACCATTTCAAAGGGTGGTATGTGTGGCTGAGCATAATTGAATGAAGGAAAATTCAACATGATATTAGAGAAAAAGAAACAGATCATATCATGTAGGGTTTCTCAATAATGCTAAGGAGCTAGTTTTTATTTAAACTGTGATGAGGAATTCTAGGAAAATATTAAAGAGAGAATTAAAATAACCTGATACACATTTTATAAATGATCACCCTCATTGTTTTATTGCAAGGAAGAAGAATCACTAGGTGATTCTTGTTAGAATCTAAGCCAGAGGTGATGGTGATTTGGACTTGGTAACAGTAAAATTAGAAAGAAAGACTTGAAGGATTTTTGGTAGAATTTATGGATACATAAGATATGAGATTTAAGAGAAAGTAGGCTCACAGTGATATATAGATTTTGACTTGGACAACTTTGGGATGGAGGATGGTGAAATAAACTGAGAAGATGACAACTAAGGGATGATTAGATTTGTGGAATGGGAAGAGAATTCCAGGGTTCTGTTTGACCTTGCCACACTTCATGAACTTTTCAAATATCATTGTAGAGATTTAAAATCAGCAGTTGAATATAAATAGCTGTAGTTTAGAGGTAGAGATCAGATATTGATTCAGTGATGAATGGGGATTGAAGTCTTAGAATTGGGTGAGGTCACGTAGAGAGCATCTGTTGATAGAGAACGAGGAGAATGAGACCCCTGGGTAATCTAAGAAGCCAAATGGAGCAAGGAGACCCCACAAGTGGAATGAAAAAAAAAAAAAGAGAGAGAGAGAGAGAGAGAGAGTAGTTACATGGGGCAAAAGGTCTTACATTTATTGACTTTTGGAATGACTTCTAGAAAAGTTTAATTCAAGTATCCTCCTTCCACTGTTTTATTTTTCTGTTGAGATATTTGACATTATATTGAACCATAAAAAGTTTTTATAAATCAATGACTCAAACTCTTTGTTATAATGTTTGAGTTCCTCATCCCCCGGTTTTGTCTTTTGTTTGATTTATATTTTAATATCTCCCTCACTTTTTTGTAGCCAAACCTATTGATATTTTAGTGTACTATATAACTCCTTACCTTTTTTTTTTTTTGCTGTAAAAGTTCTTGTTCATCCAAAGTCTAATATACATTGACCAATATATTTTTCTCAATTTTTTATAAATTCTTATTTAACAAAATATCTTTAGCTTTTTAGTTCATCTGGAATGCATTTCAGTAACTAAGTAGACATTTGTTAAAATTGTGGAGTGAATGTTGGTTAGCAAATCTTCCTGTCAAGCTTTTTCCCACTGAGGGCATTTCTCTCATTCAGTGTCTTGAGCCCCATCCCTGAGAATGGCCTTGGGAGCCATGTTCAACAGAAGACCTGACTACCTGAGCCAACAGCTTCCCTTTCTTGTGAGCATTAGGATTGAATCTTTTTTTTTTTTTTAAGTTGCCAGGCAATGATTAATCTCTGTTAACCAGGTTTGGTCATGTTAGCTTCCCAAATATTCTATTTGAATCTGTTCTTTGTAATTAATTCCAGAAATCTTATTGAGTCATGCTTTTTAAACAGGGTCACACCCTCATGCCCTACTCCCTCTTTTTCCCCCAAATATTCCAAGCCTGAGTGCTATTTCTCTTTTATTTCTGCTTAAGGGATTTAAGTTCAGTGTAGAAATAAGATATTATGGTCTGAGATAGCAAAGCTCTTCACATTTCTTCCAAATTTGCACTGCAATATTCCCCACCATCTCTCACCCAATCTGTGTTCCAGTTGGCTGTGATGTTTAATAAGAGCCATTATCAATTTTGTTAGCAGCAGGCCAAGAGAAGGTGTTTTGGAGAGGAATCTAGCATCTCTAATTCCAAATGCCTAGATCCCTTAGTTCCCCCCCTTTCCTCCCAGTATGCCAACTTTAGGAGCATCAGGAAATTTAACTGCTTCAATTCAGCTGGGAGCATGAGGCGACCATTAGTACTGTCAGCCAAATATTTCCAGCTCTTCTTCTGGGCACATGGTAGGATTGGAATTCTTTGCTCCCTGAAACTGAGTGTGATTATCTGATTTGCATCAATCAGTGAAATGCTGGGTGGAAGTGATGTGCATTACTTCTAGATGGAAGATTTAAGTGTCACTATCCACCAGCCAGCCAGTTCTAGAGACTGTCTGTCTTATTGGCATGGATGCTGAAGATGGACCAAGGTGCAAGAAAGCAGTGGACATGTACCCCAAATAAGAAACAAAACTTTATTGTTTTAAGTAACTTAGTTTATGGGGTCTTTTATTTTGAGAGTGTGATTGAGCACCTCCTGACTGATACAGAATTGGTCACTTATAGTGGGTCACTATGGGGCTAAACTGATCTGAAAACTTATTTAAAAAAAGAAAACATATTGTTATTAGTTATACTCAGAAATGATACAGTGAAAATTAAGTGGGAAACCAGTTGTGTACATCCTTGATGGAAGGCTATGGGTGCAGGCAAAGAACTTCATCTAAGTGTGCTCACAATGGTTACATGGTAGGATTATACATCAGGTAAAAATTGTCATATTGTGACAAAGCACAGACCAAGAAATTGAGAGGAAAATATTCATGCAAACGTCCTCTCATCGCCTAATAATAATAAAATAAATAAAAATAAACATGAAAAAACTTAAATATAAGGCTGGTTGATTTAATCAAACAGTATACCTCATGATCTTCTGAAGTATAGCCCTCTTTAATTGATTTTGTCTAGGACAATGTTAGGCTTTCGACAGGCCTGCTTAGCTTTGTATTCATTTTAGAAAGAGTTTCTCTACAATTGTTGATTCTATGGCAATTATTTATTTATTATTTTTAGGACCAATCAATTCCTTGGTGCTAGCAGATTCTTCCACATTACTTTCATCTATTCAACCTGCATTCTGAGAGAATTTCACAAATCTGTGCTTCACATTAGTTCTTCGGTTTTTTTTGTAAACCCAGTGTTTTTACTGTTTACATCTCGTTTTTTTTGTAAACCCAGTGTTTTTACTTCTCATTTTATTGTCTTTTCAAAACAATATTCTGACTACCTTCAAGACATATACTTACAATATATTGTTACAGAAGATTTCAAACAAGTTAGGGCCTACTTTTGAGTTACTTTTATTATATTTTAGAATTTTACACAAAGCATGTATATATTAACAGTTCATTTCCCCATCCTTTTCAATCAATCTTGAAGCCTGTGGAAATTCCTCTCAGATTAGACAATTGATTGGCTCTCCCTCTTTGATTTCTATTTTATTTTGACTTTTATATATTTCTATACAGATATCTTTATTTGTTGTGAAAAAAAATGGGATCGTCTGAATCACAGACACTATTTTTCTCTCAGACATCTAGAGAATCTGACTGGAATGATAAAGGTCACTGGTGAAATTGTAATTATTACTGTTCTGTATAGTCACAAGAATTAAAATGCTTCCTGCCCATCTTCCCAATCAAAGGCACTTTTAGTTACTTAAAATTGTTTTGTTTGTTTGTTTGGGTTTTTTGCTGGTAAAAATCACAAGCATGTGCTTATTTGAAGGAAAGTAGTGTTCTAGATGTCAGGTGACAATTCTCCTGACTCTCTTACTACAAATGTGTTTATTTCCAGGAAAGTATATTAAGCATCAAACCAGCATCTCTAAATATAGCTTCTTGGAATAATATTCAATAACAGGTAAACAGAAATAACATATCTCTCAGTGTGTCAAAAGTAAGTTTTATGTTTGGAATTTTGATAAAGAGTAATGTCCTACTTTTTATATTTTGAATATACTGTTCATGAATGGAATAAATATCTAATATTAAAATTTACCTTTAATATTAAAGTCTTCAAAGATATTTTACAATCATCAAAAAAAGCAATTAAGAAAAAAAAGCTTTGACTCTTATTGAGTTAAAGAAATCTGGGTGAAAGTTATGCTGGTAACGACTAGAGATAATATATTTAAACATAAACATACTCTCAAGTAGAGAAAGATTACTAATTGTGAAAATATGTATCATAAATATAGTGCCAAAAATTGCCTGTGGTTTATTGTATTACAATATCTTAAAGATCTTTAAATAGAACAGCACATTTTTTTTTCTATAGACTCACAAATGTTAAATCAACTTAAATAAAATGCTTTCAATAAATCTTGTGGGAAACCTGTGATCACTGCATGTTATGGCTCTGGAATTTTTCATTTCTAAATATATCATGCTCAAATTATCTAGAAAAATAAGATAATTAATTCAAATAGTATTACATTTATGGTCAGTTATTGGATGGCTGCTTGAGCACAAAACTTTGTTCTTTGTATTGAAGAGAAAGCATTAGAAACGTCTCAAATATAGCCTTTTGTTTCATAATGGCTTTGCCCTCTGGAAGTAGTAGGAGATAAGGTTGGAGACAGTTTGGGGACAGAAGAGGAGCCTTTCTTGGCAGAATCCCTGAGCTGCTGTGGCTCACAACACCCTGAAGAAATAGACCTTCAGCCTTGAGTGTCTCTTATTTCAGCTTTGCCACAGAGGCTTTGGGAACTTTCTCCGCCTTACTCAAGCATTTTGATCATGAAATTTCTAGTAGACTTTCTTAAATGCAGTTGCAACTTTCATGGAAAAGATAACACTGTAGCTCTTTAGCAGGTTAGCAGAGGAGCAGCACTGGATTTCCAGGAGTACTTGTGCTCTCAATGAGAATATTTGAACTTAGAAAGGAGTCGGAAAGGAGAACAGAGATGCTCCTTATATGGGAGTCTTTCAAATTAAAGTTTTACTTCCCTTATAAAATTTCCCAGGGACCTCCAAGCTCTTTCCAAAACCCTGGCTTCGTGGAACTAAAAATAATCACATGTAACATTTCACACAAACCACAGTTGTGCTAAGAAGTTAAAGCCCAAGAAATTCTTTCTACCAAACACTTGTCATAACCAATTTCTTAGTAATGTAAATTCTGAAAGAGGTAATTATTTTAGAATTACATAATTGTCCTAGCTCGTTAAATGCTTGTGTACCCAGTGTGTGTGTGTGTTTGGGGGGGGGGCGTGGTTGGAGATCAGAAGCATGCTTTTAGAACTCTGAATTCTTATGATGTGGATACACTCACTTCTGTTTTCAATGTTCAGTTATATGAAGGAGAGATTAGAACACTGGTACCATCTTGTTCCCCATGCAAAGTACAGAAAGGACAAGGATAATTTAGAGTTTTCATCTGACTCTGCCCACTTGAACTTTTATTGGCCATATATATAGTAATGCATTATACTTACATTATTGGAGCCAAAAGTTCTTATCAAACTTATGAATATTATTTTAACATTCTAAAACATTATTTATACTTAATTTGGAAGAAAATTCAGATGAAAGATGGATGCATTTCCAGCTTGTATCTCAAGTTTTTATTATAGTTGGCTTTTGACAATTTTCAAACTAAAAGAATGACATAAGAAGTGACTGGGCCATCTGCTTACTTATCCTTCCTTCCTTCCTTCCTTCCTTCCTTCCTTCCTTCCTTCCTTCCATCCTTCCTTCCTTCCTTCCTTCCTTTTTTCAATTTTTGAATATTTAAAGAAAGTCTGTTTTATTTCAAATATTATTTTTTCCAGTTGTTCCCAAAACTTTTTGATCTTTAGACCCCTTTACACTCTTAAAATTTTTTGATAACCCCAGAAAGATCTTGTTTATGTGAATTACATATATGTATTTGCTCTGTTAGAAGTTAAAAGTAAACATTTAAAATATTTATTCATCTAAAAATAAAAATAATAAGCCCATTACATATTGTATTATTCAGTATTCACTGGAAGAAAAATGGAATTAATAGCATGTGTATATTGATAGAAAAAGTTTCATTATAAGGAATTGGCTCACATGATTTTGGATACTGAAGTTCAAAATCTACAATGTGGGCTGGCAGGCAATAAGCCCGGGAGAGCTGATGTTCTGCTTCTTCCATTTCTTAAGATAATCATTCAATCTTTGCTGAGATGACTAATTTTGGCCACTTGAATGAGTTTTAAAACTAGTAAAAATTCTGCCTAAAACTCAATCCCATTTACTGGGCTATATTTTGACATATTCATAAGTTTAGATAATTTAATCTTTTTGTTAAAATAAGCAACTCTTATTTTATATATTTATAGTAGCATAAATTTGTATATATATATATATGTGTGTGTGTGTGTGTGTTTGTGTGTATGCTAGTGTGTGTTTGTGTAATGAAGAATAAAAGCTTGAATGAAATTGCAGTATGATCAAACATAAGAGGCATTGACTAGTCTATAACAAATTATATTATGATATATGAAGTATATATATATTTAAAATATATTTTTGTTAATGTCAATATCTTGCTCTTTCCAGGTCCTCGGTCAGATGCATTTCATAACTGCACAAAAGGATTGAGTAAAAAAAAAAAATCAAACCTGTAAGCACACTCTGATCTATTTTTAATCTGAATTGCAACATATAAGATTTGAAATTACATCATATATACAGTAAGAGAGACAGCTAAACTTATCCACCTTTGTGCAGAAAGCAAACTTGCATAAATTATTGGAAATTAAAGAAGTTTATATAGAAAAAGAAAAGACATACCAAAAATCTGATTATTAATTTTACTCTGCCATTAGTAGTGATCTTCCCTTTGCCTAATAACTCCCACTAAGCTTCAACATTATCATCCAATACAGAAACTTCATTTCTAGAGTTTTTGGGTTGTTGGTTCACAAATTTAAATATAATTAGAATTAATAAAATGTCAAATAAAAGGGAATTCAGAGAGGTGTAACAGAGAAAGTGAAATCTGACAAAAACTTTACTGTTTTTCTATTCATTAAAAAAAAATTGTTTGGTTTACATTGCTAATCAGAGCACTTTCACTTTCATGGGCTGCCTTTGCTTAGCAGGCTGAGGGAAAAATAGGACAAGTGACTTGCTCGCCATCTCCAAGCCTACTCAGAGTGGTTCTGCTTTGGTAACTTCCATTACGTATATGCCCAACAAATATTTTCTTTGAAGGAAAAGTTTCTTGGCAAATAAGATCTGAGTAATTGATGTATGATTTCCAATATCTCTTGTAAAACTAACCTATTATTTTAGTATTCTATCTCTTATGTACCCAAGGTACTGTAAAATTTCCCAAAAGTCATTATCTTTCTTTTACTCAATTTATAAGCTGATATTAACACATTTATATTTTGAAACACTGTATTTTTTAAAATAATTCAAAGTAAAATTTATTATTATTGTATTATAACTTTTGTTACTTTGCATTGATAATCAGTATTAGATATGTCAGTTTATGTAGTGGCCTTAGAATATGACAGATCAACCCCAAGGGAGCTCCAATATCCAATGTTAGATCAGCTTTGTCTCATTCCCTGAATGAGCTAAAATTTTGAAAAATAATTAGGAAGTATTTTTTTTGCCAATGGAAATATTATAATTTCAAAACTAACATTATAATTATTCTAAATAAGAACATATGAGATTTTTTTAAAGAAAAAAAGGCATAAATATGATCTATTTCTGTAGTTAAACTGTGAGGATAACTATAGCCTTAATTATTTCTGTAACTGAAATGTAATTGAAAGATCAAACTAAAGACATTTAAAGTATCAAAAAACAGGCAAAAGAAAGTAGAAGAAGTAGATGAAACTTGAAAATTGTGAATTAGAAAACAAATAATATAGTGGCTGAAATTTTTCATTTGCATAGAAAGATCAATAATAAAAATACACCTATTATGTGTGACTAAGACAAAAAGAATAAAAAGAAAAATATATGGCACTAGAAATTATAAAGCAGATATAATCACAACAGAAAGATTAGAGAATTATAAAAATTATCATTCCAAATCCATGTCAATAAGTTTGTATATCAGAAAAAATGGATAATAACCTAGAATAAAAACAAATTACTAAAAGCAATATGAATTGAAAAAAAAAAACCTATACAAATCAAAGTCTATAGAAAAATTTTTGTTAATTGTTTTCACTAAACTAGAAGCTAGGTTTAGGGAATTCTTTTTAACATTTTTATATTAGTCAGAATATCTCATATGACAAAAAGATGGAGAGTGTCTTAATTTATTTTATAATTTTATTACCAAATATTAATCCAGAAGGCAAGAAAGAAGGATAAACCAATATCTAGGAATAAATATCTAGGAATAAACTACAGATGTTATAGAAGTCATTTACCAAGAAAATTATAAAACATCTTTGAGAGACATTAACAGAGATCTACATAGATGGAGACACATACCAAGTGCCAAAGAAGGACTGCATTTGACCATCATGAAGACAAAAATCATGGCTACAGAAGAAATACAACTTTAGCATAGGTAATGAAGACGGACTCGTTAAAGATTTTGCTTACCTTGGTTCAGACATCGATTCAAATGGAGGCGGTAGCTAAGAAATCAAGAGAAGGCTGAGACTCAGAGGGCAGCAACAGAAGATCACCAAGAGCAAAGCTGTGTCATTGGAAACCAAGGCTAAGATCATCCACATCCTTGTATCCCAATTACAATGTACAGATGCTAAAGCTGCACAGTAAAGAAGGCTGATACCCCCCCCCAATGATTCATTTGAAATATGGTGTTGGAGAAGAGTTTTCCAACAAGAGTGGATACCCTGGACCACCAGAAAGATGAACAAGTGGGCCCCAGAGTAAATTAAGCCTGAAACACTGCTGGAGGCAAAAATGATCAAACTGAAGCTATCCTATTTCAGGTACATCATGAGAGTGCAGGATTCTTTGGAAAAAGTAATAATGCTGGGAGAAACAGAAGGCAACAAGAAAAGAGTAAGACCAAATATGAGATGAATTAACTCCATAAAAGAGGCTCTAGGCATGAGTCCACAGGGGCTGGGTAGGGCTGTTTAATGACAGGATATTGTGGATATCACTCATTTGTAGGGTTGCCAGGAATCAGAGCCAACTCAACTACGTGTAACACGCATACTTAATATATATATTGGAAGACTCGATATTGTAAAGTCAATTCTAGCTAAATTTATATATACATTTAGTCCCAATAAAAATCTCTTTTTGGTAGAAATCGATAAGATGATTCAAAATTAGGAAATGCACATGTCCTTGAATTGCCAGGATAATTCTGAAGAATTATAAAAATCCTATGTAGCAATTAAAATATAAAGTTGAAAAAGGAAAACAAATCTCAAACTTACTGTGTATGTATCAGTTTGTATGACAGATGAACCTATTGGACAGTCTGATTCAGGTTTAGCATCCTCATCATGTTCACCACTCTCAAATAAGCCTTGCCTGACTGAGAGGCACTACCCACTTTTATTACTTGGAGAAATTGACATAGATGGCAGTATCTTAAGAATCCTAAATCTTGTCATTAGAAGACAGTAGAAAACATGCTTCTCTTTTAGGAATTGTGTCAAAAATTCAGACTATAAAGGGCCCCAAAGTATGTAATTTTCAATTATTTCTTTACAGATTTTTATTTAAGTAAGTAAGTGCTGAGTGGAGAAATACCCACTTCTCTGATAAACTTCAATTTATAAACTCTCTTAAGGCATGGGATAAAATTTAGTGATTTAAACCTTAAGTAGAGAAAATGAATTAAGGAATTCCTGGGGGAAATTAAGACCTAAAGTAATTAAAGTGTCTTAATGAAGCTCAGTAGTCAGCATTTTCGCTGAAAGAAATGTTTAGTTATTTACATTATCTGAACCTCAGGAAATTGGCCAAAACTGGAGTGTCCAAGGAAATTTTAAAATAGCTTAACATCAAATGAATTTTGCATTTTTGTCAATTATTATCATAATCCTTAAGGACTCATCTTCACTCCTATCAGAAAGTAGTTCAATAAGTAATATAAAAATATAGTGTTTCTGTACATGATTAGTTATTCCTGGCAGAGATTTTCTTTAATATTTATGCCTTTCAACCTCAGGTAGTTTAAGAATTCTTCTTTATTTAAAGTAAATGTTATTTCAGCATAAAATAATGAAATTGCCATAAACAGCATCCAAAATGAAGTTTCTTCTCATTATTTTATTTTCATATTGTGTACATATATACATTTATAAGCATCAACTGATGAGAATCTTTATCTGTACATGTTTGCTATTAATATTCTAACATCATTTAACAACTACTCCAAATGGAGCGTACTCATTTTATATATAATATAAAACATCATGTATATTTTTCCAATTTAAATTATATTTTATTCTTTGCTTGTTCAGTGCTTCCTAGTAAATACATACTCATTTGTCTTGAGTCTCACACACTTTTAAAAATGGATCTCTACTTTTACCTAATTTCTTACCATGTGAAGCCCTCTGAAGGCATACCCTTTTCTCATTTAATATTATTCTAGGTGTGACAGCATCAAGCAGTTCTAATATAATGCTTGGCCATCTACCAATAAGTGAACCTTGCTCTGGGTCTGGCTTCTCATATTTTCATTCTATAATCAAGTTTCTGACTAGTTCTTGAGCTCAAATTCTTGTCTTCCAATAAGCAGATGCTGTCATGCTTTATGCATAAGTTCCTGTTTGACAAAATTATTATTTAACATATTCTGTCCATTTCATACCATAAATAATAGAACTTGTAAAGAAATGCTGGCATTTTTTGCATGGGAGCCATCTTTCTCAGATTGCTAGAAATGGGCAAATATTATTTCTCTGGCTACGTACCCTGTTTTTGATTCCTGGAAACATCATTGCCATAACAAGTTAATATTCACAGTGAAGTACTCATTAGCATAATCAAGCTATAATGTTAGTATTGGAGATGGCAACTTCAATAACTCTGTTACAATGTCCAGTGAAGAGCTAGAGTAATAACCAAGAAATAAGAAAATAGAGAAAAGGGAATAGAGAAATTGAGTGTGCATTTTCTAAGAAATGAGACTTTTAACTTTTACTATATGTAATATATAATTTCAAGTTCTAGAAACTGCAGTTATATATAAGGAAAAAACCTGCTTTGGTGATTTTTTTACTGGCCAAGTAACCCAGGAGTAATATTTATATTTCATTTTGGGTTGTTTTTCCACAAGTATTTTCAATGTGCCCACTATTTTTCAAAATTAACTCTTCTGTTTTTACATTTCAAAGTAAAATATATGACATTGAACGCCAGTGGTTGCTGACATCACAAAAAGGAAAACAGCCACAAGTTAAGTGTCTCCTGATGCAAGAACACAAGGCCAGCTCTGAAGTTCCCGGCCAAAAAGTAGAACCTGAATCTGAGCTGTTCTCTAGGCCCAAATACCAACTTATAAGAAATAGAGAAGTCAGAGAGACATGATAAAGTACACCGTGGTACTACAATCAGCAATATCCAGACAGGGAAATTCTACAAAAAAAAATCTATGGTTTTTTTCAACAAAGTGCAATGGTGAGAGAGAGAAAGAGGAGAATTTGTGTATTTAAAAAATCTAAAAATAATCAATTGCCATGGGTGAACTTAATTTGGATCCTGATTTAAGGAAGTGTAAAAAATAACATTTAAGAAACTACAGGATGGTTATACATGTACTGTTTATTTGGTAATATTAAGGATGTTTATTTTTAAAACAGTAATCATGGTATTGTAGTGCATTGAAGAAGTGAGCTTATTTTTTAGAGACGTATACTGAAATATCTACAGATAAAATAGCATGCTGTCCATGCACTTACTCCTTGGGAATTAGGATGAATTGAAGGGGCCATGTACTAAACAGGAATGGCCATACGTGAGAATTGTTAATGCTTGGTCCTGTGTACTTAGATGTTCATTATACTTCTGTTTTTGCATATGTTCAAAATTCCTCATAGATTTTTTTAAAAGTTATGACAAAATAAGTACATTTCCAGGCTATTAAACCAGCAACAAAAATAAAATATAATAAAATGAACTTTTCAAATTCCTATTATTTCCCAAATTTTGGCTTTGAATACTTTGTAATTCTGTGAATTTTTCGAGAGAAAGACTTTTTCTTCTCTTTTATTTTTTCAATTTGTTTAAATAAGAGCATCTGTCACTAATATAATGTTCTATTTGTCATCAACGAATTCCCACGTGTGCTGATAATATAATTGAATTTTAAGGCACAGGTCTTTTGCCAGGTTGAAGACTTATTTTAAGACACTAGAAATTAAGAGTTTTTAAGCTTTTAGGTGGAAATATTAGACAATGGTGATGTTAATATAACATAAAGTAAACATGTTAAATTTTTAGAAAATTAAATTTAAGATAATGAATAAATTGTTCAAAGAATGAGCAGTTTTGTTTAATAAAATCCAAAAAATCTTACTCTGAAAATAACAAGAAACATCAAAAACATAAAGATGAGCACTTAACTTGTGATAATTTAGTCTTGTGCGTAGAAAGACTAATGAAAATATGGGTATGGTTTTTCTCATCCAGGCGTTAGGATGCTGAATTTCAGTGTCACCCATTTCTATGTAATGTTTCTAACATTGTTCTTTGGTTTATGAGACTTGGCAATATTAAAAACAGTAATTAACATATAATTCACTAATCTAGACAGAGTCTGATGAATGAGAATCACTATTTTTTTCTTTAATAGTTTATCATAATTACCTACATGATATGGAAATGAGAAGTCATTGAGTCAATGGAGAAGTAATAAGGTCATTATTAGGGTTTTTAAGAGTAGCTTATAATAATATTACCTTTTTTGCAAACTATAATTGATAAAGTATTCAGTATAAATAAAAAAAAGATGGCGAGTAAATTTTAATTACTTATACTGAAAGGTCCTACATTCTATATCATACTGACAATTTAAATCCCCCTAGTTTAAATGTTCAGGACCTTTGCCCTGTTTGAAAATGACCAACTGAGTAAATGCAAGCGATTATAAATTAAGGACTACTGTGCAATTACTTTAGGGAAGAAAAAAAAATAGCATATCCATTAGCGTTATAGGTTGCTGTAAAAAAAAAAAAAACATGCTGTCTATTCATTCAATTAACTCTCAACCTCAGGGCAACTAATCATTTCATTTATAACATTGTTGATTAAGCAGCTCTGAATTTTTAGAAAGCTACGCTTTTAGATACTATAACCTTGGTAATATGTTTCTCTGGCATTGCTTACAGCTATTTGCATTACATTAGCTAATTGTCAGAAGAGGTAAATGATTTATTCAATACAATTTGATCAAAATATATTAAAATGTTTATGATAAAAGAACAGTACAAAATTATTTTTCTAATTGGAATAACTATAAATACACATAAACATTATTTCAAAATGGAAAATAATCTTAGAATTTCTGTACTGAAATTATTTAATAACAAAATGAAGATAGTAACAAAAATAAAAATGCAATCTCAATAGTATCATCTGCTTTAAACTACAAAAAATATTTTCACTTTGAACTTTTTAGTCGAAGTCATCTTTCCAAACTATTAAATGACAGAGAATTACAATTACCAATTATTGTTAAATATTCACCCTTCCACGAGAAAGCATTACACACTCTTAAATGAATACAGTTTCAAGCAATGTCAGAAAGTGACACTAAGCATCTCAAGTTTTTATGTATATTTAATCATAGACATTTTTATCTACTTACAGAACTTTATTTCATAAGTCAAATGTTATGACTACATTTTCAGAAAACTCTTTATATGCAAACATCTCACATTATAATGTACATATACATTGTTATTTACACATATAACAATATAAAAGGAGGAATAAGAATTTTACCTGGTTAATCGCCTGTGTTGGTCTAAAGCTGAATAGAACAAATAGATTCATCAGATATGTCCTGTCTTATAAGCCTGAGTGAGAGCAGCCGAAGTTTAAAAGGGTGAGAGCAGTCACAGTTTTAAGGGGTGGGACTTGCCCTCAGTAATGAATTCTCAAGGGACTGCTTCCAATCAGGGAATGCTATCCTAGACAATGAAACCATTCTCCATTTGTTGACCCTAGTTCTGTATGTACAATCTGCTGTGGGTGTATTCATGCATCAGTGGAGGGAACCGACATATATTTCACTAAAGTTTATGGTATGAAGAATATTTTACAATAAGGTTTATATGAAAATAAGATTAATTTTTAATTTTTTTGAAGTTTTTCCATTGTGTGTTCATTTCTTCTAATTTTTCCTTTTCATGCGAAAATCATAAAAAGGCTTAGCTCTAAGCAGTGTCATCCCATACCTGACAATACAAGGAAGTTCTTTGAGACACATGTGGATGGATACATGTGGTCTCTACCTTGAAATTTTTAATGATGAGAATGGAGGCTCACTATTTTGGAGCCACCTTATCAACTCAGGACAGTGTTATCTCTTGGATTATGATTATTTTTGTGTAGCATTTTCACAAAAATTATATACAATCTCATACATTTTATTCTATATTAGAAATCAGCTTTCTTTGTTTATGTCTGAGAGTTGCATTTTCCAGAAGTATTTTTCATTTTTGCCTAGTTCTCCCAACTTGTTCTGCCACATTCTAACACATGATCATGAAAATTCTCTGACAACTTCCAACTCAATTCAGAATAAAATAAAAATTCCTTATGATGCCTTAGAACACTCTTACCCCTCAGCCCAGCTCTCTGACCTTGCTTAACACAGCCCCTTCTCTTCCACTGATTCTTTCCCTCCCTGCACTCTAGGTACACCTATCTTCCTGCCATTCCTCAGAGATGTCAAGGACACACTTGCCTCAGGAAGTTGGACCTGTTGATTACACCCTGGGAGTACCCTTCCCAGATAGGTTTTTCTGCATTTAGGTCTCAAGTCAAATGTCAGCTTATCTGTTGATCTTCCTTACCTACTGATAGAAATAGCAAATATCACCTTCATCGTGCCCTCCTTAACTTGTTTTATTTTTTCTTCAAAGTGTTTAGTTATTTATGTATTTATTTATCACATCCAATAGAATATAAACTCCATGACAAAAGGGGACTTTGTTTTATTTACTGGTGCATCTTAGCATGCTGACTGGGGGTTTGCAATGAGTAGGCATCGAATAAATATTTTTTTAAATGAATGAATAATTAAGCTTTGCTTTTTCTTCTCCATTTTATAGAATGCTCTAATGAAAAGAATTCATGAAATAAATGAAATATCAGTCAATTCTAATAATGGTCTATGTGACTGTATTCCAGTTTAAATGTTTTATTAAGTTAGTTTTAAAAACAAACATACAGTGTAATTGAGGTGACTGTAAATTTGGTAAACCAATCAGAGAGTGAACAATACCTGAATCCAAATTGTTTAAAAAAAAAATTTCTGAATATTTTTTATTTCATATCACTATTAGGGTTTTAGCACAAACTATGTCTCAGTATCTGTATATCTCCATGTATGTATGTATGTATGTATGTATGTATGTATGTATGTATGTATCTATCTATCTATTATCTATCTATCTATCATCTATCTATCTATCATCTATCTATCATCTATCTATCATCTATCTATCATCTATTTATCATCTATCTATCTATCTATCTATCTATCTATCTATCTATCTATCTATCTTTACTATACTCTATAAGAGGGAGATATTTAGAATACTTAACATTAGCTTTAGCTGAGGCAATAACTAACTGGAATAAGTGACGGCCATGGTCCTTAGAGCAGGGTACCGGAAGTTCTTTCCTTTGCCAAGTCTCACTCTGATTTGTTGGAATACACAGAGATAGTCACAGAGCAGGTACAGAGCTGTGGGAGACTACTCAGGGCACTTAATGCAATGCTAATGATCAACTGGTGATGTAATTTGATATTTAACAAGCAATATGGCTGGTAGAATTATGTAAGCCTTTAAAATTATGCACACGCAATAAAAATAAAAACAAACAGAAAAAATAATAAAGGATAAAATTAAATATTAAAAAAATCACACACACAAAGAAACAAAGTTAAAGGATGAAAAAAAGATGCAACAAAAAATGGAGGTATCTGTGTATAATTATTAGTTAATATTATAAGCCACAATTGCTTGTTAGCATTAATGGGTAGAAATTCATATTACAAATAAATTTCAAAACATTTGGCTTCCTTGTCATATTTTACTTTGTAATTTTGCTGGTGAAAGACATATAACAGAAGGAGAACACTCATCTCTGACAATTTCCTATTGCTGTTTTTGCTTGTATTCTTCTTCCTCTCTTCTTAATACATTCAATGTGTAGAAGGTAATTGACCACTGGGATCGGTACAGAATTGAGAATAATTTTTTAAAAACTAGCTCATCTGGAAAAAAATAAACTACTTTTTCAACTCTAATTAAAACTTTGCTCATACCACTTCTGAAAGCTCTAAATACATTACATGTAATTATTTCCTGTGATATTTTCCTGGTTTTGGCTACTAGACCATTCTGTGGGGATGAGCACAGATCTTCATTTTTATCAAGGATCCCTGATGTGACTCTATTGCATACTAAGTTTGAGACCCTTTAAATCAAATAAAGAGATCCTGCTATTCCCACTGATTTTATAAATCTTAGGTTTATACATCTCTTAATGACCATTTCTTGAATAAAGTTTTATATTTCCTGATCTGTGACACCAGGTATAGTGGGAACTACTGCTGATAAAGAAATACGTATAAATGTACATTTGCCCTCTAGGGATTTGCAGTCTTGTTGAGAAACCTGGAACAAACTTTCCAATGATAAATAACAAATGAATCAGTTTAAGTAGTGAATGAGTGGTATAGGTAATACAAATCCAAAACTTCTGTTGTTTCAGCACTAAAAGAAAAAAAAAACCACCCTAACATACGTTTTTGAAAGCATTTGGCAGTCTATGGTGTCCTTTTCTAAAGCATTTAATTAAATATGAGTGCAGAGTTATTTGCAATGTAGATCTAAAATGCTTTAAGTTACTATTTATGCACATCAGTTATCACAACAATTGTGGTCTGAGAGCTGCAGGTAAGCTGTATGTGCGACTATTAGATAAAAACCAGGAAATGGGATCTCTATTTGCATTACTTGAATCATGTATGAGGAAAAGGCATTTATGCTCATAACATTGAATAATTTAATAACTTTAAAGTAACACAGTGCTATCTATCTATATATCTATCTATCATTCAATCATCATCTATCTATGCTTTACTGCTAAATTGTGCACCTGAAACTTACTGGATTTCATTAACCAATGTCACCATAATAAAAAAATAATAATAACTTTAAATCAGAAAAAGCCAACTTTACTGTTAGAGTACATCATAATGACATTTTTGGAAAAATATAAAAAGTTGGCTTTGCAAATTCATGCATCCTTATGAACTGTTAAGCAAATGCTAAACATTTCTTTATTAAAAGTTTACTACCGACTTCAATGCAAGTTGTTCACTTTCCAGAGATACACAAATCAATGAAGGAAAAAGTAGAACCATGAGTTGAACCATAGGAAATTCAAGAAAAACTTTGGTGATGTTTATTTTTATAAGGAAGTGAAGATAATGAGCAAAGGCTATCAAGAGGAGAATACAACTTTGCCAGAGGTTGAGCTGCTGAAAAAGGCAAGTGATGCAGAAGATCTTTATTCTCTGGGTTTTAAGAAGGCTTTTACTCAATGTTCATTTTGATGCTGAAGAAGACATTCAGTCACTAAAACAGATGAAATGTAGTTACTAGGAAAAATCAAACTATTTAGATTGCTTAAAAGTTTCTTTTCTTTTAAGAAACCATTATTTTAAAAATGTATTTTATAATAAGTTCTCTTCAGATGAAGACGATACACACATACACATACCTTTTAAAGAACATTACACTTGCCTCATGATAAAGTCTCAATATTGGAATATTTGGGCTTTGGGGGTTAAATATGAATACCTGTAAGTGTTATAATACTTAACTAGAACTTAACCTGTTTTCTGTCAGTTTTACTACCAGGTCCCTGCTGCTGTTACTGCTAATGGGTTCTTACCCATGCTGAGCTGCAAATGGAGAAAATAGAGAAGGGACACAGAAAAGTGCAGTTTCAACTTGGAACGCTACTGCATAAACAAGAGATCTAGAAAGACCTTTGAACAATAAATGCACATACAGACAACTTTTATATATGGGTGTATAAGCTGTTTTTTAAACATCAAATTTATGAAGATGACACATGGATTTTCTGATTAGACAAAGATTAAATAGAAATATGTAATAATATAAAAGTACAATTATATAAAAAGTGAAGACTTGCTGTTCTAGGATCTAATGTTTACTTACTATGCTGTGCAGATATTTGATTCTTAGTAAAATTTATTGAGCTTACTTAGTTTTTTTTCCACTGTAAAAATGGAAGTGAAGTGATGGCTTTCTAACAATTTTTTTAATCACTGAAGATCTATGCCCTTTACATTTGTTTTGGAAAGTTCTTCATTTGAAGTAGTATTCATAAAATAACTGTTTCCGAGGCTTTGAAAATCGTTTTCTCAAATCAAATATAAGCTTAGGATACCATTTAACTATTCTTCAGTAAAGGAATAAATTTGTTCCTTTCTGAGTTTGTGTTGTGCTTATATTAAATTACTGTCTAACTGGTTTCCATCCACTTTCCAGATTACCTTAATAGAAAATAACATTACTGCCCTAGGTCATTTCTCCTGATGTAAATGAATTAGATACATATATTTTCTTACTGATCCTTTAGGGAGACTTAATCCTGTAGCAGCATTTTCTGAATTCAATGTTGGTTAAGGAACATTGGATCCATTAGTGGCCAAGGTATAGATAGATGTTAATTAAATTATCTTATTTTATTTTGTAGGAAGATTATGTTTTCTGTTAGAGAAAATTAAATTAATGAAATAATCATCTTTCCTTGAAAATGGAAAACCTTTTCGCATGGTTAGCAGCTGTCATTCTAGTTTCAGATGCAGTATGCAGTGTGATAGAAAAAATAAAGTATTTCTTAATCAAGACTGTGTCTCAGATGAGATTGAAGTAATACGTTCACCTGGTAGAAGCTTCATTTTAATATTTGGCAAATGAATGTATATATTCATTGAATATATATATATGTATATGTATACATATACATATATATATGGAGATCTGAAGTCAAACCCTTTTCTCTGAGTGTTTAGAAATTAGAATCAGTTTCACAGAATCTCTATTCCAAAGTGCTCCAGGATTATAAGCATCTTATTTTGTCTTCAGCTTTTCTTCACAGAAAGAACATCAGAGCACTTTCCACATGGCTCTGGGTTTGTGGGAAGCCCTGTGGGGCAAAAGGTTGGAATAAAGCCTATTATCCTAGGATTAATGATAATTTTTGAAAACTGAACTTAAAGAGTTATCTGCATATTAAAAGTATATTTCCTTTATCCTAATTTCTATACCACATGTCTTAAAAATCCCTGTTGTTTTTACTTCTCATTATCCAGTTATCATCCTCATTCCTAACGCTTGTCTGGCCTCCCTTCATAGAAGTGATCAGGTTAGGTATATCTTCCTTACCAAAGGAACAAATGACATCTGCATTGGCTTGAATGTAAGCAAGCAGAAAGGAACCATTATGTATGAAAATAGACTATGTTTTATTTACCACTGCCTTAGAGGGACATATTCAGAAAACATCAAGCTATACAAGTAAATGCAAAATTTTGTTTTTAATCCTAATATTCTTACATGGGCTCAGAAAAATCTTGATTAATTTTGCTGTTTTTTGTTTGTTTAAAATAGTGAAAGAATAAAGAACAAAAAATACATAAAATGTGCATTTTGAAGTTCTTGAAATCTAAATATGCTAGGGTATTATTTCCTAATTTTATCCTCTGAACAGTCCTGTTTGTATATGGTATTTATGAATTCAGAGTAATTAGGTATTATCATTTTTGACCTATTTATCTGAAAACTAGAGCAATGAGATTAAGTAATTTTATCAAGCAATTTTAAGCAATTCTTCCCATATTCTGTGCAGCTTTTTAAGAATGTTTTTCATCCACACACCTATAATACGACTGCAGTATGTTGAGAAACCATTTCTGTATTAGAAAACAAAGACTTTCTAGAAGCCTCATCCATAAGATGTGACTGAGTCCAACCACTTCTTAAGGGGAAAGAAGTTACTAGAATTGGTGTATAGTACTCATGATTTATCTTCCAGTGCTTGGGTAGTGACCATTTTTATATCTAAAATTAAGGACTCTACCATTGGTGCTGTGAGCAAGGAAAAAGAGAAAATTGACATTGGATTGGCAATAGCCAGTGTTAGCTGTTCCATCAGATGGAAGTCCTTGCTTAGAATTCTTTCTGCTGAGAGGATGATTTATATTTTTTTTCTTGCAGTTGTTTAATATATAATCTTCCAGAAAACTTGAGCCATTAGTTTCTAGAACAAAAATAACAATAACAATAGTGGTATTTTTCTTTTCCAGCCATTTGGGATAGAATTAATACGTTTTTAAAAAATTACTTAAATTCTGTGTAAATAAAATATAAAATATGCAATTTATCATAGAAATATATCAAATAGTTGGGAAGCCAAACAATATGTTGTTCTGCAGAAAATATACCCGCTTTGGAAGCAGTATTAAGATTTAGTTCTGCCATTAACTAACCATGTTACCTTGGGAAATTTATACTTTTAGAGACTCAGTTTACTAATATAAAATAAGAATTCAACTTGAAAGATGCTGTGAACATCAAATGAGATCATGCACATAAAGCACACCACAATTCCTGGCATACCAGCTATTTAGTAAACGATAGTAAATAAATATGTGTATATATGTACATATATATAAGCATGCCTTATTTATTTATTTTTGTAACTATTATTTATTATAATTTATAATATATCCATTTTACTATAACAAAAACCTATGATCTCACATGTTTCTAAGGGTGTACATGTCCTATATGGAAAATATATGAGTTTCATTGTCATACTCTTATTAATATATACAAATAATCACTGAGCTAGGGCTGACAATATGATGTATTAATAGGCTAGTTGAATGCTATGCTTATTTGCTATTAAAGCAGGATTTCTAAGCAATTGGCACATGTTCCATCTTGCAGGTTTACTTACAAAGTATCATGATATTAAGTGCTATGGATTTTGCAGCCTAAAATTGTAAAATAGAGCTCACATACAGTAGGAAAATACAGCTTTTAATCATAACTTTGACGGAGAAGTAAACAGTTTCATTTTGAGTACCATGTAATATAAGTTGCACCTTTACTCAGTTCAGGACTGGAGAAAAAAGCTCACTGATTACTTTTCATAACATCAAGTGATGTCAGAAGGAAGGTTTGTATCAGGAGCTTAATGGACTAAATCACTGAAAAACAGAAAACTTTGTTCTTTTGGAGTCATATAAAATTCTAATTATAGAATAATTAGAATATAATTAGATAACTAGGAAATTTTTCATGTGTTTATTTAAAGTTGTAATTTTTATCTAGATCTTAAGTAGTAAAATTACATTTCTTGGGCTAGATATTTTAAAGCTGATTTCCTACATGGCTTTCTCTTACATTGACAAGCATTCACAGAAAAAAAGGGACTAGAACATTTTTATCTAATGCCTTAGGATAATAAATTATTGAAGACTTAGATGCATTTTAAGTACCACTTAAAATAATGAAATTGGCCCTACTTACGAACACACTGAACAATAATTTAATTTACTCTATTGATAACTTATAACAAATTAATGCAAATTTAATAACAAATTTACTTTTCTTAATATCCAAATACACTAAAAAATTCTAACTCTAAACACGCTATCTCAAAAAGTATATGTTCATAGTTATATGTTTAGCTTGAAGGAATTTTACAAAAATAATAAAAATTAAAAAGCTAAAATAATATAATACATTCCACTGAAACACATCTCCACTATAATATCTGCTATGTGGAGATATTTACCAGCAATGACGATGAATTTTGGAGGTTTAAAGTACAAGGTGCCTGCTGAAAGAGGGTGTCACTCTACTGCTAGATTAGACAATTGGTATTTAAAACAATTGTCAAATCTCAGTGGATTAATATAAAAATGTTTGTTTTTTGCTCATATCATAGTCTAGAATGAATTAGATGGCTCTTTTCCAAGCAATTACTACATGAAACTTGGTGGTTAGCTAACTTTGTCTGGCCCTATTATAAACCTCCAAGAATAGATGAAAACAATTAGAATGATAGTAGGAAGTTGACGTATGGTAGGTGGCTATGAAAGGGAGAAACTACAATATATCTATGCCTGAAATCTAATGACAGTTTCTAAAAGTGATGTTTTAGAGAAATACATAGAATTGCTACATCTTTTTCTCCAACATAACATAACTGAGAGATGGAACAAAGTAACATAGGACATTCTGTTATT
The DNA here is from genome assembly GCA_003508835.1 of Eonycteris spelaea. NCBI lineage: Eukaryota > Metazoa > Chordata > Mammalia > Chiroptera > Pteropodidae > Eonycteris > Eonycteris spelaea. The sequence goes on along the minus strand of PUFA01000043.1, from coordinate 3,420,106 downwards.
GACCATTGAGAATCGGGGACTACAAGGAGGCGTTGTGACCACTTTATCGGCAGAAATTGAGTAGAACATGGTTTAGAGAACTACTCCTCCACATAGACTTTGATAATTGATATCATACAGAATGAAGGAAAAGTGAATTTTTTCCTTCTATCTGTTAATAAATATTAAAATATCTACTCTCCCTATGTGGAAGCTATTTACCTTCCACATTATCCAACTGATGAGTTTGAAGATAATGTTAATAGAAAGGGAGCATCTGGTAGAAATTTTTATTTCTGCTAAACTTATGGACTGTTAAGGAAGAAAAACTTTCCCAGTGAGAAAAAAAACAAACTAAATACGATGGATAAGAGAAAAATATTAACAGGCATATACATAGCTGAGTTCGCACACATCATACACTCTTAAAGAAAACAGTAAGATAAATCTCTATGAGCTCTTGATGAAGTGGGTATGGCTTCTAAGGCTAAAGGAGCAGTGAACTAGAAAAAAGAGAAACATATGGTTTCTAAATGAATAAAGAAAAATAAAATAAAAAAGCCCAATAAAAAAAATGTATCAAGAAAGATAAAGGAGACTAGAGAAAAATTAAGCTTGATGTAGTGACAGTGGAAATGCAAAAAAATTATAATCTCCATAAATATAAATAGATTTAATTTCTTACTTATGAGAAAAGAGTGTTAGATTGAATATACCACATCTATCTATAAACTCAGGTACATCTAAAACTAAAGGATGAAGAAAGCTTAACAGTAAAAGGATAATGATAACAGACAAATACAACAAACGAAAACTGAATGACTATACTAGCATAAAGAAATAGACTTTAGCACAAAAAAGAAAAATGAATATTAAAAGTTATTGCATAATGATAAAAGGTTCAACTTCAGTAAGAAATGTAAAGATTCTGAACTAGAATGTAGCTATCATATACAAAATATTTATGAACAAAATTATTAGACTGTAAGAAAATTTTAAAAATTCTTCTCTATGGGGGAATTTTAATGTAAATCTCTCAATAATTAATAGATTCTGCAGATAAGAATCCATTAAAAAGACTTGAACAACATAATTAACATGCTTATCTAATTGACCATATTTAGAAAAAAAGGGAAAAGCATATTGTCTTTAAAAAACTATTCATCATAAAATGTTTTATGTAAATATGTTTATTTACATATTTTATGATGAAAAATAAATTATTGCATATTAAATTTAGTAATACTTAGAAAAATACATTTCTATAAATGGAAATATTCAGAATGAAGACTATCTAAATTTAGTGACATAAAAATTTAAGCCAAGAAATTATGATACCAAATAGACCTGAGGCTGATAGAAAAATATAGTAATAAAAAGTAAGTGTGAAATTAAATAGAAAAATTAAATGAAATAGAAAAAACGACAATAGAGAAGATTGACAAAGCCAACGTTAATTTTTTTGAAGAGGCTGATAAAGTAGTCACATCTGAAAGGTTTTTATCAAAGGAAAAGAGAATGCCCAAATAAATATTAGAAGTTTTGAAGTGGTATGTAATTAGTGATATACGTACATTTATGTGTGCATAAAATTTCCTAGATACACATCTATGAAAATAATTTAATTTACTACATCTCAGAAAAAAGACATTTTGAAAATATAAACTTTAAAATATGGGACTTAGAGTTACAACGAAAAATATAAAGTGCCTAGGAATAAGTTAATTATAAGATCAGAAAACTACCTGGAGAAAAATTATTTTACCATAAAATATTGAATAAAATAAATATAGATAAAAACCTTAAAATTAATGGAGACAAATTTTATATTCATAGAGAAGAATAATCAATATAATAAAAATGTCAATTTTTTACAATTCTATCCAGAAATATAATTCTAATAAAAATCATATGGTTTTACATCTATGTGGAGTCTAAAACAAAATAAAATAAATAAAGTGAAACAAAAACAAAGGCTCATAGAAACAGAGACCAAAAGGATGGTTTCCAGAAGGGAAGGAGAGGGGCTGTATGTGAAAAAGAGGAGAGTATAATCAATATTTGCACAGTGACAGAGGATTACTGCAATTAGTAGGGTGATCACATTGCAAAGTAAAAAATGTTGAGTCACTATATTGTACACCTGAAACTAATATAACCAGTATAAACTTGTATACCAACTTAAAAAAAAAATTTGAGAGGATTTGTTTGATTGGCATTCAATAGGATGATTCTAAAAATGCATTAAAAACTTATATCCCAAAAGTGGTAGGGAAATTTTAAAGGAAAAAAAAAAAAACCTAACGGGTGCATTTTTTCCATTATATCAAGACTCAAAAGTTTTATTAGATAAGACAGTATGAGACAAAAACAGAGACAAATAGCCAATCGTACAGAAATAAGGAGCCAAGAATTGACTCACACATATATAAAAACTTTATAGATGACAAGTTTGGCATTCTTTATAGATGACAAGTTTGGCATTCTTTATAGATGAGAAGTTTGGCATTCAAGAAAGAAAGAAAGAAAGAAAGAAAGAAAGAAAGAAAGAAAGAAAGAAAGAAAGAAAGAAAGAAAGAAAGAAAGAAAGAACGAACGAAAGGAATGTGAGGAAAAGAAAAGAAACTTAAATTGTTTAGAATAAAAGAAAATAGAAAATTTGTGAGTTTTGATATGAGGAGAAGGGTTTCTTAAACAAGACAAAGCAAAAATGCTAAAGGAAGTGATTAAGAATTTGACCGTTAAAACAAACAAACAAGAATGTCTGGGTAAAAAGAGACACTAAAAGTGAAAAGACTGGGGCAGTCTGAGGGAAGTTATTTGGAATGTAAAAAATTAACAAAGATTAGTATTCAAAACAGATTTTCGAAACTACAAATAAAAATGAAAAAGAAAGCAACCAAGTAAAAAATAGAAAAAAGATATGAAAAGTCAATTCACAGAAGAGGAAACACAAATGGCCAAAAAATACATGGGAAAATGCTCAACTTCACTAGAAATCAAGGAAATGCAAATTAAAGTCACAAAGAAATACCATTTCTCAGCCCTCATAGTGGAAGAGTCTAAATAGTCCAACAATAACAAATGCTAGTGAGGGTATGGAGCAACAAGACTTCTTTTTGCTGATGAGGAAATATAAATAGTTTTAACTATTTATGTATTTTAAATTGGGTAAAAGGTAAGCATGATATATCTGAATTTCCAGACAGAACTTGGAAAATGTCCACTGGCTGATTCTGATATATTATTTCCCTTTGCCAGTGTAAAGTAGGGCTTATGGGGAAATATTTGTACCCATGGAATAGAATAATAATTTCACCTTCTGTTCAGAGGAGTTGTAAAAATGTTTTCGTTCTTGTTTATGTGTTATGTACTGTGTATGTATAAAGTACATAAGTTATAATTATGCTAAGTGAACAAGTCAGACAAAGACAAATACTGTATAATTTCACTTATATGTGCAGTCAAACTCATAGAACAGTAGAATTGTGACTTCCTGGAGAGTTGAGGAAAATGGGGAGATGTTGGTCAAAGAGTCTAAACTTCCAGTTACAAGATGAATAAGTTCTGAGTATGTACTGTACAGTATGGTGATTATTTTGAACACTATGTTATTGTACACTTAAAATTTGCTAAGAGTGTACATCTCAAGTGTTCTCATTACTAAGAAAAAGGTGACTGTGAGGTGATGGATGTGCTAACTTTATCATGGTAATCATTTCACAATATATACATATATAAAATTATTGCATTATACACCTTAAATTCACACAATTTTATTTGTCAATTATACCTCTGGAAAAAATTGATTTGTCCTTGGATTCTTACTGATCTATGGAGGAAAGCTACACAGGCTTACCCAGGTAGAGAAAGTGGTGACATACAAGACCATGTGAGCAATCCTAGTGACAGTGTCTCTAGTGGAAGATGAGCAGGTCTCTATTTGAATGAGAACATCCAGTAACTTTCAAGGAGAACACTGGCAATTTATATGTAACCTGTGGTGTAAATACAAAAGAGTGGGCAGAAAATGCCTTATTCCTCCATGTAAAGGTCTCCCTTCACTGGCACTTGTCAAGGGTTTATGCCTAGAGTTACATGGCAGAGTTGATGAAAGTACAGTGATGTCCCCTTATCTGAGGTTTCAGTTACTCCAGGCCAAATTTTGTCCAAAAATATTAAATGCAAAATCCCAGAAATAAACAATGCAGACATTTGAAATTGTGTGCTATTCTAAGGTGAGTAATGAAACCTTGAGAGTCCTGCTACACTGTCCTGCTCTGGGCATGGCTTATCGCTTTGTCCAGAGTCTACACTGTAGATGTTTCCCTCCCATTAGTTACTTAGTGGCCATCATGGTTGTCAGACTGCCGTGGTGTCATAGGGCTTGTGTTTAAGTCAAGCTTAGTTTACTTAATAACGGCCCCAAAACACAAGAGTAGTGACGCTGGCAATTTGGTTGAACCAAAGAAGCCGTAAAGTGCTGCCTTCAAGTTAAAAGGTGAAATTTCTCCATGTAAGGCATTTTGTCATTTCACATCACTAGTTGAGTGAGTATAGTACAATAACATGTTTTGAGAGAGACCACATTCACATAACCTTTATTACAGTATATTATAATTTTTCCATTGTTGTTGTTAATCTCTTACTGTTTCTAATTTATAAATTAAATTTTATTATAGGTGTGTATGTATAGGAAAACTTGTATATTATATGGTTTAGTACTATCCTCAGTCAGGTAACCACTAGGGGTCTTGGAAAGTATCCCCTGGGGTTTAGGGGGAACTACTGTAATAGGGTAGGCACAAGGAGTATTCTGTGGGAAGGGAACTTTCTCATTGATCCCATAACTTGATGGAAAAAACTCAGGATAAAAGACCTTTCTTAGTTGCTGCTTCTGAGTTCCTGAACCCCACCCAAGAAGCAGAAGAAACCCTCATTTGCAAAGCAATCAGCTCTGTCTATTCAGAATTCAAAGCAGTAATTTGGAGCCACTTCCAAAAAGGGTGGGCTTTGGTATATTTTTTAAAAAAAGAAGGCACGATTTAGTCAAATTCAGGGAGTGAGTTGACCAAAAATGAACTGAAAAAAATTTAATGGCAATATTAGAAGGATGAAGGCCAAATGCACCCCCGTGGGCTCCAGCTAAAGTTACAGATGGTTTTTTTCTAAACAACCACTAAAAATCTAACTCTGTAATTCTACTAACCACTGAAAACTCATTCAAGGGGACTCAGAAAATTCTAATTATCAACCTGATTAATTGTCACCACTATTGCAGTATTAACAAAAGAAGGAGTTTAATAAGACATGGCCCAATAATACTAAAACCAATACATTATCCCTGACTTTAAATTAATTATGAGTTTGCTAATATTTTCAGGAAACTATCAGTGACACTTAGTTTTACTGTATTTACTGTATTTACTGATTTGAAGACTGGGCATGATCTCTTATCTAGGTATTTATAACCTGAACACAGCAGACATAGTCAACAATGAGAATGCTTTATTATGACCATGTAAAATCAGCGTATAAACACACATTCCCTCAAAAGATACAAAGAAAATATTTTAAACCTATGCTAAATAATATAACAAATTTATTTAAATCTCCATTGAAATTAGACTAATGTTAGCTTTTTGTCCTATTTTCAAAAGATGTCATTATACTTTTTAATGATATATTAATAAATGTGCAAATTCCTTCTGCTATTCCCTTCCCATTCATCTTTCTCGAAATAACCACTATCTGGAAATTCGTGTTTATCATCCCACATTTGCTTCATTATTACATGTACTACTTAAGTGTTTAAGACATATCAGTGGCATTATGTATGATGCCTTCTGCAAATCATTTTTTAAATTTAACAGTATGTTTATTATATTTGTATCATTTATTTACTTGCCAATATTGATTTGTAGATTTTATTTACACTAGTTATAAATGTTTTTTTTTCTTTCATATGTGTACAAGTATCTTCTACCAGTCTGTGGTTTAGCTTTACATATTATTTATGAAGTTATTTATTACATGAAAGTTTTTCATGATTTTTTAATGTTTAACTAGCCTTATATTCCTGGGATAAGATTTTCTATGATTGTATTATACATTGCTTAAACATCATTACTATTTTGTTTAGGATTCTTGTATCCATTCTCTTGAATGAAATTGTATTCCAAATTTTCTTTCTTATACTCGTTAAAACTTTTCATTATGAGTTAAGGCTTATTTCCCTTTCTCTTCTTTAAAAGAGTTTAGATAATATTAAGTAACTTGTTGCTTGAACACTTAGTAACTTACAGTACAAACGTCTGGGCCTGGTATTTTTGTAGGTACATACATATGTTGGGAAGTGGGGAGAGATTTTTAACTATAACTTCAACTTATTTAATTATTATCGGTCCATTTCTTTTTAAGTACATATATACTACATATATTTCTGTGCATATATATGATAAATTGGTACATGCACATATATCCTAGGAAGATCCCCATTTTATCTACCTTTAACAACTATTTTCATAAAATTATTTATCTGTGTCTATAGTTCTCTCCATTTTTTATCTCTAATATTAATTTGTTCTCTTTTTCTCTCAGACTCTAACTTAGCTCATTACTTTTGCTTATTTCTTTTGTATTAGTATGTGAATTTAAGGCTCTAAGTTTTTTTAGTGTTAAGTTGTATTTCACAAGTTTTGAGATGACGTATTTTCATTATTATTCAGTTTTAAATATGCTCTATTAATATCAGAATTTTTCTTTGACTTATTAATTATTTTATCACTATTGTGTTAACAGTTCTTGACTGCTTACTTGGTACCATGTGCTGTTCTAAATATTTTATATGTAATAAAATATTTAATTTATTTAATCATTACACAGCCCAATTACATAGGTCCTCTATCTCCATTTCACAGGTGAAAAAACTGAGCTTTGAAAGGTTAAGTAAATTGCCAAGGCCACACAGATAATAAGTGACAATGTTAGACTTTTAACACAGTACTTGCTTTTAACAGAAATGTATAATGTCTCTCATTTAGAAGATGGTAAGTTTGTGTGTGTGTGTGTGTTTTAATTTTCCAAATAAGAAAAATGGACTTATAGAAGTTATCCTCTTGTCATATTTTTAAATTTATTGTATTAAAAGAAGAAAATGAAGTCAATATGAGAACAATTTGAGGGGTGTTTATTTGAGGATAGATTTTTTTCAACTTAGCACTTGTCTTAATGTTTATAAATAATACACATATTTGAATGAAAATGTCTATTAATAATTGTTGAATTCAAGGTTCTATATATTTTCATTAGATAAAACATTATCTTGTTTAAAGCTTCAGTATCCTTTTGTTATTATTTGCTTGATCAATACATTTCTTAGAATGATATATGAAAGAAATCTCCAACTATAATAATGAATTTATTAATTTCTCATGGCGATTATAACAGTTTTTACTCTGTGAATTTAGGTATATGATTTCAAATGCATACATAATAATTCAGAATTATCATATATTCTTGGTAAATTATTATTTCACCATGTCATTTTTTATTCCTGATATTTTGACAAAAAATTTAAACTATTTTTTATTATTGTAATAATATTCTTTCTTTCTTTCTTTCTTCTTTCTTTCTTCTTTCTTTCTTTCTTTTCTTTCTTTTATTAGTTTTGATTTAGTCTTTTCCTAGTCTATTTTTTCCATCTTTTACTTGGAACACCTACTACAAAAACCTCACTAGCAAATATATGATGATTTGAATAAGATGAAACATATGGGTGTTATTGTAACTAAACCTGTAATTCAGAATTCATTAACCTTCAAGAATGACAGAATTAGTCCAAGAGCTTTTATGAAGGCATATTGATAAAACAAAACATTTAAAGATAAGGATCATTCATTCTGGGAAGATGTGTGGTGCTGTATCCTCTATTCTTGTATTGCTGCTACCTTTGATGTTAACTCTGACAGGTTGCAACTGTATTCCTCTACATTATCCTATAATACTTTTAATGAATTTTCTCTCTATATATTTTGTTTGCATGTTGATTTTCTTTTTTTGTCACTAGTAGCACTTTGTAAGTGAGACAGGTAGATAGGATGGATAATTTCTCAGGGACCACTGCCATTGTAAATAATTAACAATGACTGGGGTTGCCACCAGGGAGGATAATGACTATGAGCAGCTACAAAGCAGTACCTCACAGACTCTGGATATATTCTCCTTTAACTAGGCAAATTATTTGTTAAGAAATTATAAGAGAATGGGAATAGTATCCAGTGAGACATTGTATCAGGGTAAAGACTCCTACTCAGATGCCACTATTTCACAACAGTAAATCTCCACATCTGCTTTCTGACAATGAGTAGGAGTTAACTCAGACCTTGGTGCTCCTTCGTAGTCCCCTGACTAGACTAGTAGTATCATTTTTCAGCCCAGATCTACTGACTCAAAATCTGCATTTTTAACAAGATCTGCATATTAGAGTTTGAGAGCTAGAGAAACTATACGAAGAGTGGTTAGAGTATAGAGTATGCTAGAGGAAAGACAAGCTAGAGTCAGGCAGATCATTAGCAGATAATTGTGGTGACCCTTATAATAAATGATGAAGACCTAAACTAAGGTCATGGTGATAGAGAATTAAAGAATGGGTGGTTATTTAGAAGAGGGAATTCATAGACTGTGTAGCCCATTGGAGGAAGGAGAAAGGAAGATGTAGTCATCAAGACTGACAGAGTTCCTGCTCTTCTAGGTTGAGTCTCTTGGGAAACACATTAAGGCAGAGATTTTGTGCAAGGAGTTTTTTGGGGAGTGCTCTCAGGAATAATACTTGTAAGAAGTTGAAGAAAGCAAGATTGGATGGATTGAGAAGTTGAACTGTGATGTACTTGCTGTAGAGGCCTTTGTTTATCCTACATGTAGATCTGGAGCTGGGATAACCAGTGAGAGCTATTCTCTAACAGAGACAAGGAGGTTGTGCCTTTGTTTCTCTATTTAATAATTACTGGATATGGACTCTGTTCAGAAAAGCGATATAACCTTGGGCAAAGGAGCTTCCTTTAGCTAAGCACATTTTCTAGAAAATAACTCATCAATAAGCTGTCAGCATTCCTGCAGCTCTGGGGGAAATGCATGCTTTGGGCTTAAAAAGGATATCTGGATGAAACATCCTAGAATTCACTTTTCTTGTCTTGTGTGCCCAGGTGAATAATTTTATTATGCATTATAGCAGGAGAATTTAGAAAAAAATAAGTTTGAGATAAAAGTAGGTTAATAAATAGGCATGTTTATTTTGAGAGATCCAAGAGACCTTAAATTAGAACTGATAACAAAACTGTTGGATATGTAGGCCTTGAATCAGCAAAGATCTGAATTATAGATTCAGGAAGCTTCAGCATGTAAGTGATAGTTAAAACCATAGTTATTGATGAAATCATATAGAATTAGAACAGTGAATACAGGGATTTAGAGAACAACATCATTTAAGTTAGGAATATCATATAGTAGCTTTTAAGGGATAGACAAGAAAGTGATATGGTAGAAGCTGAATCTGAAAAAAAAATTTGAGAAGGAAAGCATAAATAATATTCTCCTTTGAAGGGCTTTGAAGGGCACATGTACTGTAAGGAAGTCTATTTCTTAAAGGTTTGGTTTGCAGATGCCAACCAATGGCTTTAGTGATAGCAAGTTCATTAGCAAGGGGAGTAATGGGAAATGAGAGTTTGTTGACAGAGAGCATAGATTACTTTTTCAAAATATATTGCTCTCACTGATGGTTAGAGATAGAAGAAAGTAGTGATTGGAGAACTATGAAGAAGCGAGTTAGTAGGTCTATACTTTCAAGATACTAGTTAGGTGTAAGGAAACTGAGAGAGAAGATGCAAGGATCCAAGTGCTACTAAGATATTAAGATTATGGTCCCCTGAGAAAAAGAGAGAGAGAATTGTGTGAAGAGGGTGACCTGACATTAACTCTGACCAGTCTCCAAGGTGATCCTCCAGTGAAGGAAAGGGGAAGTTAAAGATCTGGCTTCATTCTCCTTCCTCCTTTTCTTCTCTCGCTGGTGTGCTCCATTTAAATGAAATTGAAATTGAAAGGCAAGGGATCTTTTCAACATAGTCCACACTGTACAGACAGAGAAAAATGGAGTGTAGATCTGGAGGGCAAATAGAAGATCTAGTACAAAGGATTATTATGCTGCAGATGGGCCAGTGCTCTCACGTGTAAAGATGTTGGTTTTTTTTTGTTTTGTTTTGTTTGGGTTTTTTTGTTTTGTTTTGTTTTGTTTTGTTTTTTTTGTTTTACATTCAAGGAAACCTAAAGGAATCAGACAGTTATCCAGACAATGGGAATGAAAAATTAAATCTGTAAGACTAGAACTATTCCTAATTCAGTGAAAAATATACTTTATAATATTAGAAAATTCAAGAAAGTGAACACTATGACATATAATAAAATATCTCATAGAAAATGTACATATTAATAGGTAGATGAAGATTATAGCACTAGATTATAGAAAAATAACATGATGTCAGAGTTTTTAAATTTGTCCTTTTAAAAAAATGTTTTGTTCTCAAGAAATGGAAAGCAGAGAACTTTGGAGATTTACCAAGACTGAGTCCTTTACAGTCAACAACTGGCTCTTAAACTTGCAAAATATTTAGAGCATGTGTTTTTCTTGCTTGTTAGTTTTCCCACACCACAGATTTTCTAGATTTTGCTAAACTAATCCAAGTGCCTGGCTCATTTCTCTCTCAACATCCTTATGCATTTCCTCTGTGGATCAAATTCCCTGTCTAAATTTGTAACATTTTTCCTGAAGGAAGGACCAAGTTAAAAGAATAAAAACGGGCCAACATCTCTTAGCATTATTTAAGACAAACAATTCTAGTATTATTCATTTCAGTTTGTTCACTTAAAAATCATGACAGAACTGTACAAAAGAATAAATAAAAATCAGGTTTTTTTGTGCATGTGGTAAGAACAATTTACAGAAGACCTACCCTTTCATCAAACCTTTAAGTGTATGATATAGTATAGTTTACTGTAAACTTGTGCTGTACAGTCCATCTTTAGAGCCTTTTCCTCTTGCACAACTTAAACTTCGTACCCTTTGATTGATACATAGTACCCTTTGATTGATACTTCTTGCCTCTAGTCTCTAGTAACTACCATACTACTTTCTGTAATAATAATAATAATAATAATAATAATAATAATAATAATAATAAACAAATAATAAAGAAGGTGGGAGGAAACCTTTGGATGGATATGTTTATGGCATAGATTGTGGTGATGGTTTCACAAGTGAACATTATCTCTAAATTGATTAAGTCGTACACATTAAATATGTACAATTCTTCATATGTCAACAACCTCAATAAAGAGGTTTCAAATGATAGGTATGTTAAGTTTGAGTTTTAAAATCTTAATCGAAGTTACTAATTTTTTTTTTTTTTGGTAATTGAGATATTTAGCTTGTGGTTATTTAGAGTTAAACTGGGAAGAGAGGAAGAAGCAGTTAAATTATTTCAAAGGAGTTTCACTGACTTCCCTTCTTCCAGCCTTTGTTTACTTAGAGAAGTAAAAGTAGATAGGAAAGCCTAGGATAGTCATAGAGGGCAAGGAGCGGTAGGGAAGTAGAGTGTGGAAAGAGAATACTGGGGAAGTCTAATGGGTTTTTACTAGCCCTTGGCTCACTTAACACTGTAGAAAAATAGAGCCCTTCAGGAGGTAGAGATAAGGACACATGGATCCTGGACCACAGACTGGTGAATAGAGGGCAAAGGGACATTCAAGGAGGCGTCTATTTTGAATACGCCAGTGAAGCAGCTCCATCTGGGGTGCTTTTTGTGATTGAGAAGTATAAAGGGATTTCTCGAAGCATCTAATTCTGTTTCACCTACATGTTATAGGAATTTTCTCCAGGCAGTCTTAGCCCAGTCTCAGTCTGCTTAACATTGTGTAGTGGAGTAACAATTGTCAGGTGTGTTTATACTTACCAAGCTTCATTGCTCCCACTCAGATGTAGACTGGGTCACTGGAGAATGTTAGGCAATACTGTTACTAAACAGATAAAATGGATTTGATTTGTTTTCTTTCTAATCAATTAATCTAAAAATAATTCGTAAATATTTTATATGGTCTGATTAGGAGTAAATGTTCACCCTTTGTCAAGATTAAATGCAAACCCTGTATCCCAAAGGTCAAGATGTTTTAGATCTTTGTCTCAAACCAGTGACTATGTCATCATGTAAGCACACGTCTAACATGAGCACTATACATTTGTCATAGAACCTAATTTTACAAGGAACTTAAAAAATATCTAAAATTTTTAATTCATTCATTAAATTATTTATTTTGCACAAACTATGCACCAAGAGGGTTTGGGGTTTTGCTTATACAGAAGTGAATAAAAAAATTCCCTACCCTCATGGAACTTAACATTTATTGCTTAGTAACACAACCAGTGGAAAACACACCCTTTCAGTTTTCCTTAGGAAATTTATACCTCAAGTGTGCTTAACATAAATGACACAGAAACATAACCTTAGTCCTTTGTTGTCTGAACAGTAAAAGTACCTTCTGCTGAAGAGTCTGCAGTTGTGCGAAGTTGGTATTTCGTGTAGGAAAAGTTTTTCTTTGTTGTTCTCACACTCCTCTTCAAATTCTCTTCCAATATGGAATGTACCCTATAGACCACCATACTAACTTAAGTATCAGTGGTAACTCCATAAAAAGCTTCAAGGAAAGATCTTTCTAGAGTTATTACATGTTTTAAAGTAACTACGATACAATAACAGTATTAAAGCTTTTTAGAATCATAAGAAATAGAGGTGATAATTTGATAGGCAAGGTGTGGCTGATGTTTTTGGTTTAAGGACTCGCCTTAGCTGATTCATCATTAAGTAGCTCTAAATCAGAATGAGCCTTCTCACAATATTGACTTTTTTTTTTTATGTTACTGCATCTATAATGGCAGATCAACAAATTTCATTGTACCATGGCAGATGCCCTTGGCATTTTTGAAAAGCTAATAGAAACTCCAACCAGGTAACAAAAATGAGCTAACGACACTTCATTCTTACTAACGATGTACATGTTCTTAAAATAAATACTTTGACTTTCAACACTCCAATTCCATCAGCCCTTCTCTTCCTTCTCAAGTTTTTCCTTAGAAACGTACTTGAATATTCAAATTTAGTAAGGACTTGGGGAAAAAATCCTAAGCAGGATGTCCCTGTGGCATTCCAAGTCAAGAGTATTTATCAACAGTAATTTCTATTTTTATAAATGTCTGAGATCATATGAGTTTACAAGAAAGAATTGTCTATTTATTATAGTGAGGTCCTTCATGGTCTCCCATGACAAGAGCAGGCACAAGACTAATAATTTATTTTTCACTCTATATTTACTTAGAGAACAGTAACTCTTCAGGCACTGACTTATGTCAAAAATGATTTCAGTTAAATATTTACATGTTATGTACACAGAAGCTTTAATTTTCAGAATACTTGGAAAATTTATTAAAATAAAGATATATTAATATTTTTATAATGCCAAATCCCACTAATCCACATTAAAACAAAAACCAGACTAAGTTAAGATGCATCAATTTCAGATTTTTTAAAAATACCAGTCTTATGATTTCAATGTATATATATATTAATATATATATAAATATATATACTATGTAAATAATATATCACATATTATAGGATACAATTGTTACTGATTAAACTCTTGTGATAATAGAGTTTAATAAACAGGTAAAAATGAGCTAGAGTTAATATCCATCCTGAATATGAAAATAATTCAAGAAAAATTTCTAAATAATGTAACATTTAAAATCTTGCTTTGAAAATGTTTGTTCTCTCACACTCAAAAATATTTTATCGTAACTATAGCAGCTTTCGGTTGAGTACATGTCATTCCAGGATACATGCATTTTAAAATAAGCCTTTTTTTTTACAAAAAGAAGTCCATTTTTAAAAGGATGATATTTTTATATAACTATTGTTTGGAACCCTTCGATTTCATATAAAATTCTATTTTATTATTTGATTGAATGCCTTAGCTGGCTTTTTGAATTCAAATATGTCTGATACATAGAACTATATTAGATTAATACCATCTCAGGGTAGTATTTATGCTGTGTGAAATTTCAGAGCTATGTATACTTTCTTCACTGTATAACAGAAAAAAAGACAGCATAGGCTTTAGACACATATCTTGATAGAAATAGAGTATACTGTCTCATTTCCACAGGATGTAAATTCTAGAAATGCCCTTGAGTCAGCATGTCCACAAACCCATATTCTCTCAATAAAATTCATGAATCACTAGTCATTTTCAGTCAAGTTTTTTCAGTACTTTTTAATGATTGGTTGAAATAAAGGCCTCAACGTTCTACCTTCCCTTGTATCCATATCCTTTGCCAGATTACTTTACAATTCTTTCCACTCACAAGTCAGAAAATAGTTTTAGAGCCTGTAACTCTGAGTTCGACTACGTGACTTGCTTTGTTAGGTAAAAGTTAGGCGGAAGTGGCAGCAGATTTGTCCTGAGCCTCTGCCTTTAGAGACCTAGAGTGCTTCTTCTACTGGAGGATAAGAATCACCCTACTTATGTCCCCTGAGGCCAGTCTGGATGGGCAGATTGGCCTGACCGCCCGCAGACATAGAAGCAAGCTCAGCCTTTATACACAGAGCTGCTTAGAGACACCCAGCTGATTTCAGCTATTTGAACAATAGATACATATTGTTATATGCTACTGAGATTTTGTGTTTTGTTGTTAAACAGCAAAAATTAACTAATATAACCAGATGAGAAAATTCATCATATTGGAAGCAAGAAAGTTTATGCAGTGGTTTTCAAAACAGAGGCTTTTCACCTCCTATTAGAATCACTATAGTGTCTTGTTAGAATGTACATGCCAAAGTCACATCTCAGACCCATTAAATCGGTTCTTTTGGGGGAAGGGATCTGAAAATAGACATGTACCCCAAGAATTGTTTTAAATATTGAAATTTGAAGACTGCTCGTATACAGACTCCATCCCTGGAGAAGATGTTTCTTTTTCTAACCTAAGTAGTGGCAGCAGAGATTTCTCCAAAAGAAGTATAAACAAGACATTTTTTGAAGACCTATCCCCCACCTTAAGGTTTTTTTTTTTTCCTAGATGCATACAAACAGAGAAAGCGTAAAGTCACAGAGGAAAACAACCACATGTGCACTTTCATCGTCATGTCTGTTTTATGTTCTGTAAATAAAGTGTTTTAAAGTTATGATGTATTTTTGCAAAAACACCAAGCCAGAAGAATTAAGTTCTGGGATAAAACACTCACTGACCTAGTTTCTCCATATCTATTTATTATGAGAAAGTTATTTTCAGTCTTTTATTCCTTGTATCATAGGATATGGGAAGTTCTAGATTTTATAACCATACATGTAACCTCAAAATAGTCGTAAGTAAATTTAGTTTTTTTTTTTTTTTTTTTTTCTTTTGTGATTCATGAAAATCATTTGGAATGGCTGGCACCAAATGTTCATATGGCAGATTTGAACACCATAAAAACTCACTCTTTCAACCTAGTTTTGAACTATGGGCTATTTAATGATATGGATTCCACTGTTGAAATAATATACATTATTGCTCTTTTATATCTTGAAATACTAGGAAAAGATTTTTCATCTCTTTAGTTTTATTATGAATTTATTTTTAAGATGGTTATTAAAATACAATGCAGATAAATGGCCGTTTGAACTGTTAGTATTAGTCAGGATTCTCCAGAGAAACAGAATCAATAGGTGATATCTCTCTCTCCCTCTACACACACACACACACACACAACACACACACACACACGTACATACATATATGTATATATGTATATATGTACATATATAAAGAGAAAGTATAGGAGATATCTGTGTATAGCTACATACACGCATACCTCTATTTCTATCTATCTATCTATCTATCTATCTATCTATATCTATCTATCTATCTATCTATGTGGAGTCTTAATATATCTCTATCTCTCAGCTATATTTTTGTATGTGGTCTTTCACTTTTATTTTCAAGCAACTTCAAAAATAGTGTCCAACATTTCTGGGCTTATATCTTACTTCCTTAGTATCTTAGTAAACCTGTGGATCTTTTTTCCCTATTTCAGCAAAAGTTGTGGGGATAATACTGTGGTTCTAACTTAAGTCAGGTCATTCCTTATACCTTCTGGCAGAAAAGAATGGGATAGACTCTGGCCGGATATGCATCATATTTCCACTCTTTGGAGATATGGGATGGGTTTGGATGGTTTGGATTGAAACTGAGTTAGATGAGGTTAATCAAAGACAAATCAAACTGTTATATTGGAAACTGAGGGACTGCATAATAGGTGATCAAAAACAACAGTTATCAATCAATTTAACAAATTTATTTTTCATAGGTTTTCAAATAAACTTTAGGTGAATACATTTTAAAAACTTTTTTTGGTGGGAGAATTGGAAAACCACACACACACACACACACACACACAAAGCATTATTAAGGTGAATTCAATCTCTAGGGATACTTACTATGAATACCAAATTTGATTAAATTAAACTCTGACACAGTGGTCCTACACTCAAAGGGTGCTTATTAAACACCTTAAAGAGAAGAATATTCTTTAAGAAGTGAATAAAAATCATCTATTTGGAATATAAAACTATCTGATAAATGAATACCATGGATTTGTAATGTAAACATAAAATACCACAAAAATGTCAATTTCAAATATAACAAAATTAGGATATATTTAAGAATTAGTTTTAAATTAGTTCCAGTGGTTGCATATTCCAGATGTTTACATTTATTAGCTGCTTGTTAATGAATGCAGATTTGGAATTTAGTGATCAATTTGTTCTTTCATTTTGTTCTATATTTATGGCTATGTGTGCCAAATTTGCCTTTTTAGAATACTATGTAATTCTTTTATGCCACAAGGAAATAACATGTACCAGATGGTACAAGTGCATGCACATACAGCCCAGATGTCAATATTTTCAACGCTTCATTTTTAATGACTGGGGTTGAACACAAACATGCATTACATAATGGTTAGCATTCAACATTATTCAAATACTGGGGGGAAAGTTGAGAAAGTTCTCTACTATTACACTTGTTGCTTGTTTAAAATCACAGAAAATTATATATATAGAAGAGGATGTAGGTAAAATGTTTTTACTTAACGTGTATTAAGAATAATTATAAAGCTTGAATCAAAGTATAAAAAGTCATCTGCAAAGTACAACATTAAGATGACAGATGATATGTTTCTGTTTATTTAACAGAAACATATGTGAAAATACTTGAGAGCCTCAGCATGGGACTTCATATGATGCCACTTGAAAAAATAAAAGTTAATGTGCTGAGGAGTAAAATAAATTCAGAACATGACAGTTTTGTTCTAGTATGTTCTAGTGTAAAAATACATTGGGGATTTTGTGAAGTTCTAGGTAATAAGCACTACATAGAAAAATGACAAACAGATATGCATCCAGAAGATATCAACTGTGGCATTCGGGGATGCTTATTACAAACAAAAATATTCAAGCTGGAGTAAAGAAGACTTAGAAGAGACAAAGCATTATCACAAGTCTGCTGCATGGAAGAATTTATGAAGATAATAGAGGTAAGATTTCCCATTAACATAAAGTAAAACATTCTAACATAGTGTTGATTCAAAATGGAATTGGTTTTCTTGGAGGATTGTGTTTCTTGCACTCAGGGACATTTATGGAGACCTAGAACTCTAAAGACAGATGGAAGGTATTCTACCAATACTTTTGGAATGAATAAGTGAAGATAGGGAAGACGATTTAAATTTACTGGGCCCCTACTATTTTTCTGTCTAGGAAGGTAGTCGTATATTTACTCAAATAATCCCTTCCAAGCAAATACAATCTTTATTTTACTGGTCAGACAACAGAAACTACTCACTAAAAATCACAAAATAATGGAGGCCCAGAATTCTTCCAAAGATCTGTCTGGCTCCAAACCTACTCGTGTTTTGTCTAGGATTTTTTTCAAGATCAAGATGATATAATCCATTAGTTAATGTAGATAATATTGGGGTAGAGGCTGATAATATGCAGATGCATAAGCATATTACAAAATATTAGATATTTGTAAATAAAGACAATCCTACCAGTCATGAATATTTCTTCTACTGAGGAGAAATGGAAAACGAGATGATTTTAGATAGTACTGAGTGCTGTAAAGAAAATGCAAATGGAGAGTAGTAAATGAAGGCTTTACATGAGGTGGTTAGACAAGGCCTCTTTGAAGAGGTGAGATATAAATGAGGCTCAAATGATAAGAAGAAGCCAAGTATGCAGACACCAAAGCGATTGAATTCCAGGCAGAAGTCAAAGACAGTCATGAAGCAAGAATGAATTTGGCATTTTCAAAAACCTGCCCAGAAAAGCTCTTTTATTAAAACTTTGGTGACTAAGAGAAATAATTCATCAATGAGGTCGGAGAGAGGGCAGACAATAGATAGACCATCTGGTCTATGCCAAGGTGTTTAGATACTATTCTGTGTTCAGTGGAAAGCCTTAACATGAACTGAGTTACATGCTAAAAGTTGTTTGTTATTAGATGGAGAGAATATTTTGAAGATTGACAGGGGTAAAAGCAAAGAAATCACCAAGAAAAATATTTTGGAAGAATGAGAAAGAGAGGTTAACAGTGGAAATGGAGATAAATGAATACTTTGCAGCATATAAAGTCAACTTTACTAAAGTGCAAGTTACATACAAGAAAATGCATGCATTTGAAATTCAATGAGTTTTAACACATATATGTACTCTCAGCTACATTTTTGAGGCATGCATTTAGGAAATAAGAGAGTTTAGTATAATAAAAATATAATTTGCAAAATAAAAATGAACTTGAAAATAAATTGAGGTAAACTTCTAGAATATAGGACAAAGAGACAAAGAACCCAGAAATATTGACAGAAAAGACATAGAGGATCATAAAATCTCAAATGATTAAAATTATTTAAAACTAAAGAATACTCATGATATGAAATGGTATTCCATACAGTTTTGTAAGGGAAAATGTAAGCAACAAAACTCAGCAGCAGCACTGATTATTAACTGACAGTGCAACAGTACCTTTAAAATTCTGAGGGAAAAATAATTTGCAGCCTAGAATTCTATACCCGGCCAAACCACAAATCAAATATGACAGCAGAATAAAATAATTTTAGATATGTAAATCACAAGAATTAATATTTACATATGATTTATTTTAAGTTTTTGAGAATGACCTTCAGCAAAATGGCACAGAAAGTTTAGCAAAATGAGAAAATAGTAAATCCAATCCAAAGTAACAATAAAGGGTCTTTATAGATGATCAGTTGGTAGTAGATCCAGAAAACCAGAATGAAAAGAGTTAATGAAATTATCTGGGAGTCAACTTTCTGAGGAAAAAAAGGGTGGTTTAAAATATAATTAAAAATTTGAGAATATTCTTAAGGTAAGTGAAGCTTTCAAATATTTTTTGTTGCTGTTAAACTCTACTAGTCAACTCATTTCAGAGATTAGACACAACAGAATATGAATATTATCAACTCTGATGATATAAAAGTTAATGAATAGCTGACATTATGTTTGGCAGGCTTAGGAGAGTGGAGGAACAGGTAGGAGTGATATTTCTTATTTTACAAAGTGAGGAGTAAAGTGGAACTATCATTAATGAATGGAGAATGTATGGTTTAAGTTGATTATTTAAAATTGCAACAGTAACCAGGGAAGTATCTGTAAGCAATGAAATTAGTGTTGGGAGGAAAGAGCAGGAAAAGTGTGGCTTAAACAAGCCAAATTCTCCTTCCTATTACCAGAAAATCAATAAACAATGTCTATAGTCACTAAATCAAAAAGGTCAATACAACCACATGATCTAGACATGAAGTGACAAGTACTAGAAGTATTCAGAAAAACAAATGGTTTTCACTTCTGAAAGCAAAAATGAAGAAAAATAGTGAGTAGGTAGATAGATTGTTTTCATCTTAAATTTTTCAGAGATTTTTTAAAAAATCATATATGTTTTATGTATTTCTCAGATAAACGTTTTTTTTAAAATTAAAGGTCTGTTATTGCTAATTAATAATAGAATTTCTAAAACATTAGTTATGTTGAAAATATTCCATTGTTATGAATTGCTTTTCTTTATGTATCTATCTAATATATCCATCCAAGACAATTCTATCACTGAACCACCAATGCCTGGTATATAACTCAGCAATTCTTCTTTTGGGTATCTACCTGAAAAATTTGAAAACATTTATTTGTAAAGATGTATGTACCACTATGTTCATTGCAGCATTATTCCTGATGGTCAAGATATGGAAACAACTGAAGTTTCCTTCAATAAGATTAGATAAAAAAGATATGGTACATGTATACAGTAGAATACTACCCAGCCATAAGAAAAGATGGAATACTGACATTTGCAATAATATGAATGGATCTTGAAAATATGCTAAGCAAAATAAGTCAGACGGACAAAATCGAGAACCACATAGTTTCACTCATGTGGGATACGAAACTGAACGCAACAAAAAACGAGTAAGATAAACAAAAACTTGTAGACACAGACAACAGTATGGTGGTGACCAGAGGAGAAGGGGGAGGAGGGAGGTAGGCAAAGGTAGGAGGGTGTCAAGTAAATGGTGACAGAAGGATGTGACTTTGGGTGGTGAACACACAATGCAATATACAGATGATGTATCACAGAACTGTACACTTGAAACCTATATAATTTTATTAACCAGTGTCACCCAATACATTTAATAAAACTTTAACATAATATATTCATCCAATAACTTCTTCCCAGTGATATTTAAAAAATATGAATGTAATAAAAAGTGTATCTGTATCCAAATGGTAGAAATGGCACAATTATCTTTAATGTAATAAAAAATATGACTTTAGAATTAACAAAAAACATTGTAATAATTTTCTGTTGTGTGCCTTACTTGATAATTATTTTTCTTATTTGTATGCACTTTCTCATTGCTAGGCAATTGAGATATTTATACAATTACATCACAGATTTTTATTATTCTGTCCTGGAAACTTTGATAATAAAATAAGAACTCATCTTGCTCACTAAACTCAATTCAGAACAATTTTAGATAAAAAAAAAAAATTGGAACAATTATGGAAGCAATGAGCCAAGCACTAATAAAAATCACATGCACTATAAATTGCACAAGATCTGAATATAATCTGTTCTTTGTTAACATCAAATAATTATTCAGTAGCATGAGGTTTCAATTCACTATATATTAGGGATACTCAATAGTTGTTAGGGATAAATCACTTAGCAACATAAATTAAGTGTAATAATCAATTATGTTTGATGTGTTGCCATTTCTTGATGTCAGATTATCTATTAACCTCTGAATGATATTTAATTGGAATAACTTGTGTAAAAGTTAAAAAAATACGATCTCTATTATTCAATATTATTTGTAGCAATATGTTCATAAGGTTGGCAATCTTTTAATTCTAGAGCACTAATATTGCGCAAACAGGATTGGCAAATTCTTATTTCTTAACTAATAATAACTTCCATGGCATGTGACTGTGGAGACATGAACTTGAAAGTAATCCAAGAACTTTTACATCTCTAAGGGACCAACAAAAAAAAAACATGTAGACTCTGACCAGAGATATTTACTTTTTAAAAAGTAGATTCTTATTAAAATTTAACTTTGATCCAGTTTCTAGGCATTTAAAACATGCCCGGGAATCAGGATGCTATACTTTGAAATTGATTTTTTTTTTTTAACTTGCTTTGGGAAGGTGTTATAAAATTCCAAGTCTTCAGGTTGATTTCTTCTGCTTTGACTCCCTTGTTTTTTCCCTGACCTGTCACAAAATTAATGTTTTTGATCTCTCTACACAAAATTTATATTATGCAAGTCTCGAATGATTTTTTTAATGGTTGATTACAAAATGCATAGCACTAATAGGTACTCTCTGGTTAAGTTATCTTTTAAATTTGTTTTTCTATGTTTAATAGAACCCACTTTTATTACTTAGGAGATCACTATATATGTCACCAAAATTTGTAGATGGTTGGGGTATGGGGAATGAACTACTCTAGGAAGCTGGCCTAGACTAACATTAATTATCTGCCTTCTTCTGTCTATTTCAGTTAAGTTGTATCAGATTCCCAAGAATTGTGTGTTGGGGGAAGCATAATTCAGAGTAGTCACTTAGAGCCAAATACTATGAAATATGTTGTCTTCCCACATAACTACACATTAGTAACCTCCATATCAAAAGATATACTGAAGGAGAAAACATACTGAGATTTGGAAACAGAAAAGGAGGACAAAGGGAAGAGGAAAAGACTATGCAAATGAAGACGATCTGCTTAAGTCATCAAATATGAAACAAAGCAACCATGTGAGAGGGCATTCAGTTTCTGAAATCCTTAGAGAACATTCTTAGCAGTTAACCCTTTATTTCAAGGTCAAGCTCTTCCCTCATAAGATTGTTTTCCATGCATGACATATGTGATTGTAACTTAGAATTACAATGTGTTGGAAAGTATGTGGGTTAATGGAGAGGTGCCCCCAAATCACTTGGAATCAGTCTTGAAAAACATGTAGAAACCAATCTCTAAAATGTTAAATTATTGCTCCCTATGGGGATCTATTTGCAAGCACACTCTGAGACAAGCACTAGACTCAACTAGATCCTTGCAGGAGGGCATGCCCCTGGTTGTTTGGGCTTTGATAACCTGTAGTCAGGTACCCTTCACTATGGAAGTGACGCTGGGTGCCAATGCCTGCATATCTGTAATATATTGAGTACTGCAGTTATCTTATTAAGTCTTATTATACTACTCTTAAATGTCTTTTTCTTCTTGATGATTAATCCCAATATTTGAAATTTCCTTGAATAAATTATCATTTTCAAGCCAAATAAGAAATCCCTGCAAAAATTTACAGTGTCTTCAAGCCACCGTTAGATTTGAAGAAAGATGCTCTATACTGTGACCGTTTCTACTAGATAAAGGACTTGGATTTTATTTAGATAGGTGTGAGGGATACTTTCTTGAAGACAGTGAGGTCGGCTACCAGTGATCTTTAGATAACTGGCCTAAGGTTTCAGCTGTGGTCAGACAACCTGCTTGGAGCAAATGGGAGCGGCTGTCGCACATTAACCCCGTTATAGTTGGGAGGCTATGTTTGCTTGAAGAAGCTATTTGAGAGTGGCACAAACAGCGCACGCCGTGTTTCTGTGTTGTAGCAAAAACGCTGAGTCACTGTGAGCACAACTCAAAACTGCTTCAGGTGCGACTCCTGCACTCTTCTTGGATATGGGCCTTAGGCCATTACTATCGAGCGAATTGCTCATCACACAATGTATGAATGCCGAAATATTGAAAATGTGCAGTTTATGAGTCTCGTTTTGAAAACACTTGTTCAAAATAGGGGAAAACGAATCAGGTGGCCGTCACCTGAAAATCAGTCACCGGGCATTCATGCAGCAGTCATGTGAACACATTGTACAAGTCACAAAGGGTCAGGTTAGACCCCATGGGAATCGTTTGTCTACCACGTGATTGGTATTGTTACTGTGGGCATAGGTTTTCACTCACTTGTTAAACCAGATTGTGTGTGAAACATTTTCCTTTCACATCTATGTGGAAAATGAGAAGGGTATTCTGTCGTGGTTTCAATCATCTACTCTACTTCCCTGATACAGGCAGAGTAATGGGTCATGGCGCATGTACTTTGATCCATTATTGTGTTCACCCAAGACAGTCATGTTATCATATGCCAAGTTATTCATCATTGGTTCACTTATGAAAATTTAAGCTAGAATCTGTGGGCCAAGTTCTGAACTTACTTTCTGGATAGAGGAGCAATGCTTGACCATGCAAAACAAGCTCCCCAATTGCGTTCTTGAGAGAACAGTTCAGGCTTTGTGCAAAGTTTCGACATGCCCACGCTTCCTCCTCTTACCAAGAAAAAGGCTTGGTGCTATACATTATCGTACCTTTCAGTAATTCACAAAAGGGAAAATTTGCGATATGATACCAGGTTGTGCTGAATGGAATTGAAAAATGATACTAGGTTGGTGCCTTTGCCTCAAAATTCTTACAGAAATGCTTTAAAGTGAGGACAGTCTTGGTGCCATGAACCGAGTTTTTGTTCTTCCTTCTCCTAGGAGATGACATCTGACTTCAGTAGGCCAAGGTCTCTGCAAGAGATTCCAATAGCAATGGCCAGGTTGTGTGTTGTGGTCCTACATCTTCAATTTGGGATTTGTAACCAATTGGATAATCTTGATCTCGTGGTAGCGTGGCTGCAAACAAGACCCCGAGATCCCCGTTTGTGACTGCATAGATTTGATTAACGTTGTGCGTTCCTTGCGGCCAGACCTCAAAGACTACCTTCTGCCTAAGGCCAATGAAGTTATATTCACGGATGGAAGCAGCTTCATGAAGGAAGGAAGAAGATATGCTCGGGCAGCAGTCATAACTCTAACTGGTACCATCTGGTCACAAGCTCTTCCCCATGGGACTTCTACTCAAAAGGCCAAACTCATCGCCCTCACTGAGGCACTAAGATGGGGAAAGGATAAGGCAGTCACAATATACACTGACAGCTGATACGCCTTTGCCACTGCACATGTACACGGAGCCATCTACAAGGAAGGTGGGCTTCTGACTTCAGCTGGAAGGACAACAAGACAAGGAGGAATCTTAGCCTTACTTGAAGCCTAAGGCTCTTGCTATTGTTCATTGTAAAGGGCATCAAAAAGGGAATAGTCCCAAGGCTGAGGAAACAAATGAGCCAATGCAGAGGTAAGAACAGCGGCCACAAGGCCAGTGGGGCCCCCACCACATCTACTGAGTTGTCCTTACCCAGAACTGCCTCTGTCTCTGACCTATACTGGCAAAGAACATATATTTTCAAGAGAAGGAGACACTAGAACCAACAGGGGTGGTGGGCGACAACAAATGGAAAAATCGGCTCTCAGGGCCCTTGGAAGGACTCTCCTCCACCAACTACACCAGACCACACACTAGGGAGAACAAGATGCTCCAAGCTTTAGACCTACTTTCACTTGTTAGAAGGGAGAAGAACTGCAGAGGAGATTGCCTCACGATGCCCGGCTTGTGCCCAAGTTAATCCAAAGAAGGGAAGATAGAAGAACCTAGGCATAGGGAAAAGGAACTTATCTGGGGACCACTGGGAAGTAGATTTCACTGAGGTAACCCTGACTGTGGGGGCTACAAATATTACTTGTTTTTATAGACACCTTTTCAGATGGTAGAGGCCTTCCCCACAGAAAGACTGCCTTAGTAGTTACTAAGAAACTACTACAAGAAATCCTCCCTCGATTTGGTCTCCCCAGAACTTTAGGGTCGGATGACGGGCCAGCCTTCTTGGCAAAGGTATCACAACAATTGGCTAGCTACCTAAATTTTGATGGAAACTCACTGTGCCTACTGGCCCAAAGTTCGGGCCAATAGAGCGAATGAATCAGACCCTAAAAGAGACATTAGTCAAGTTAGGATTAGAAACTGGTGGGACCTGGGTAGAACTTCTCCCTTTGCTCTTCTCCGAGCCAGGTGTACTCCATATATTAATGGATTCACCCCATTTGAAATTTTCTTTGGAAAACCCCACCTTTAGTACCTAGAATAGAAGATGAGAAAAAGGCAGAACTATGTAACCTTGTCTTACTTAAGTCTTTACAGGCCCTTCAAAGTGTACAGAAGGAGATTTGGTCCCGGGTTCGTGCTGCCCACTCACCCTGGGGATGGACTTCCCATCAGTTTCAGCCTGGGACTCTGTGTGGATCTGGAAGTTCACTTCCAAGGACTAGAACCAAATGGAAAGGACCCTTCACTGTCTACCTGACAACCCACTGCAGTTAAAGTAGACGGCATCCCATCATGGATTCATCACTCCCACGTGAAGGCAGCACGAGAGTGGACAGCTCAGGAAGATGGGCCCTTAAGACTAAGACTCAAGCGTACATAAGTCTAACCCTCTGTTTCTTCCTTTTTCCTCTTTAGCCCAGGCATACAGAACACGTAGGTATAGGAGCTTATAGTAACCAAGACCAGTGAAATCATTGCCCAGAACATCACCAGCCATGGTACTCCAGAGATCCGAGTAGACTTGTGCCAGCTTGCCAGAGATCCCCTCGCCATTGCAACAGCTGGACACCACCTTGGTCGGGATCCTTCCTAGGCGGAGGAGCACTTAGGCTACAGGGGGACCCGGCTGTGGCATATTATTGGCTGAGAAAAGCCTCTTAGGGATAGGACTCTATATTTGTCCTCAAGGACATTACCCAGGGATATCTGCACATGTAATGGGACTTGGATGTGAGGGCCAAGGCCAATTTTCTTGTGCTAACGGGTTGTGAGACTATCTCCACTATAGAATTATAAAAAACAGAATGATGATCATATTAGATTAATAAGAGGACCAAGCCCCTCCACATGCTCTCTTGGGTCTTGCAATCCTATCATAATCACCATCAAAACTGGTAGCCCTGGGGGACAACACTATTGGCTCACAGGACAGACATGGGGTATCAGATTATAAAACTGGGTATGATTCAGGATTATATTTTACTATACAGGTTAAGGACCCTCCCAGGAAAGCTAACCCTATAGGACCCAACAAACCACTTCTAGTTCCAGGACTACCCCAAGTCTTACACCTAAGAAAACTTCTGTTTCCGGAGCAACTCCAACTCCAGCTCTAGCCCTCCAGTAGTAGCCTAACAGCTATTAAACCCCAGGCATTCGACCAGCCACAACCAGAACAGAAGGACATTAATAACTATGCTAACGACAATACACAAGGTCTTAAATAAGACCACCCCAGACATAGGACAAGATTGCTGGTTGTGCCTAAACCCAAAAGCCCCTTACTATGTCGGGTAGGAACTCCCCTAAACTTAACTGAGCTCAGCAGTGCATGAGGCTGTGAATAGGAAACTCCTCGACTCACCTTAGGAGACACACAAGAAAAAGGACCTGCCTCATTTAAAGAACTATTCCAGCTGTTGGCACAGTCACCTTACTTCAGTAACTGGAGTCATACTATTGAGTACCTATCTCAGGAGATAAATACTATGAGGCTCCAAATAATACTTGGTTAGCATTGATAGCGGGCTCGCTCACTGTGCTGCAGCCGATCTTTTCAACTCAGGTGAGACTAATATGTGTATCCTAGTCTTTGTACCCCCTAGTGTTCCTTTACAATAGGCCGGAAGGCGGACTCCACTTCTTCCCCAGGACAGGCTGTTACAGAAACGGGCCGTACCAGTCTTTAGTACCCCTTCTTGTTGGACTCGGAATAGCAGGCTCTCATCAAGGGAGAAAATGAATTACGTGAAATTGGAATAGAGATAGATAAGGATATCAAGACCTTAAAAGACACCATCAGCAGCAGGGCAAAACTTCAAGTCGATTCACTAGCAGAAGTAGTCCTCCAAAATAGAAGAGGTTTCGATTTATTATTCTTAGAACAAGACGGATTATGTACGGCTCTAGGTGAAACCTGTTGCTCCTATGCCAATAACTCTGGCATAATTAGAGAAAGATTACTACTAGTACAGAGAAATTTAGATGCCAGGGAAAAACAAAGACTAAAATCAGATAACTGGTTTCACAGGATGTTCATCTGGTCGCCATGGCTAACAACCCTCCTATCCGCTGTACCTGGCCTTGAATCCTCTTCCTCCTCTTGTTAACTTTTGGCTCACGTTTCCTCAATTTCTTCTTTAGATATATAAGAAAAAGAATTAATTCTATTGAACTTTTAGTAATACAAAATAGAGGCTATGAGCAAATTCCGCATAAAGAATCAAGGATTTGATTTTCCACTAAGGCCAATAGGGAATGTGCTGGCTGGAAAATTACTGCTTGGTTATCATGCATTGGAACATAATGCTCTAACAATAAGCTTTCTGCTTCTGTACCCCCCGCTTGCACAACCAACCTGCGGGTTGACAGTTAGTAAAAAGAAGAAAAATAGCCTTGCGTGTTCAAACAGGATAAAGAACGGGGTTTAGGGCTTAAAACCCCTGTATCCCTACATTTCAGTGCTGCTTAATTTGGGGTCTGCGTACCCCTGGCAGACCCAGCTGGCTGAATAAAGAGTGAGTTTCCTATAACTCACTGATTTCTGGTGGTCTGTGTATCTTGTGGCTTGGAAGATGTCCATATTTTTCATGTGTCCAGACGTAATAGCAGAGTGGAATTTTTTTTTCTTCATCTATCACGGTCATATAATGGCCTTGAATGAGGTTGCTGTTCTGTGGAATTGGTTATGTTCACCAGGAGAACCATGACCTAGCAGAGGGTACCAGACCAGCTTGTGGATGACAGGGTCTGCTTTTATATTTTTCATAAAATTCAAAGAGAAGTAAAGGCAGAAGTTGAGCTGGAGCATTCGGGATGTCTGTTATAGATTCTAAGTCTAGGGTAAAAACAGGGAAATAAAAACCCAATAGAAAATAATGGAGTCACAGTGACCCTGACTAGAGAAGAAAGGGTGTTGGGCTGGTGGTAAAAATGACCTTCAGCAAAGGATAAGCCAGTGGCTAGCAGCCAATGAGCCCTGGTTCATTTTCCTCAGGGAATGATCCCTCCACAGTATCTCCTAATGTTGGTTCCTCACCTTTTCTTGCATCCAGAACAGATGTCAATTTGCTCCCAACCCTCCCACCTCAGCCAGCCCTGTTCTATCTACTCCCATACCGGTTACAACCAACTCAGTCCCAGGAACTGTTTAAATGCCAGCTGTACAGGGATTAGACTGCTAAGTGCTGAGTCTCCCTCACTGTCCAGTGTCAACTTGGAGATTGAGAACAGTGACCCTACAGTGAGCACCCTTGGTCACTTTTGAGAACATTCCAAATTATAAGTGGATTATCACAAAATAAAAATTTCTACCATGAAAATAATTTTGTATGGCACTTTCACAGCAATGAAAAAGTAGTTGAAATAAAAACAAAACAAAACAAAAAATCATTTGGCTTTACTCTGAAAACAAATGTGTAAACTGTTCATGATGTAACAAAATGAAGTAACACTGTGCACATTGGAACCAATAGGAGAGGGCATGTGTGCAAGTGTGCTTGTAGGCACATCCATGTCACACTCTTTGGGTGCTAAATTGACTTGTAAGTCACTCTCACCTGAACTCAGTGACCTGAATCTCTGAAGCAAAAAATTATCTCTAAGGTTTACAGTTTATCTTCATGAAACTACTTTTACTCCTGCTTTTTGGAGATCAATGGAAATGTCTCCTCCAGCAGGTCATACCTTTTATTTCCCAGATTTTCATTTTTTGCTCTTTAATTTGACCAAGGAGAAGAATAACAAGGAAAGATATGAGTAATTACTAAATGCTATTGAATGATCCCTCTAGCATAGTATAAGAACCTGATGCTATTTTGTTATTGTCACTTAAATCTGAATTATCATGTTTCAAATATAAAAAATTGATTTTAGAAATCTATTACAGCTTGTGTTTTAGAGAATCAGGGTTGTAGAAAAATATAAGTGTGTTTTATAATTTATGTATGCCATACATTGCTGATTCATGAGATGTGTGAATTCTTGTGTTCTAGGCATATAAAGAATAAAATAATATCTATTTTAAACTCTATCTTAGGGTTTGTCATTTAGCAACATTTCATATTGGGCTCACTCACATGCCACAGAACAATGAATGTTCAGAGGGACTTCCACAAACAATTAAAATGGAAAATTATGTAAAATGAAGTGTACATTGAAATGTAATTATGAAATTATGAAATTTATAATCAGTAGTATTAACATAGTAACTTTTTTTGTCATAGATGGAATGTTGTAGATTCAGATAGTCTAGTTGATAGTAACTTGAATATTCAAATAATGTTTTCATTAATTACTCTATCATCGGTATTGTAATTATATTATTTAAAGACATCCTTCTATTTTAATATTAGACCTTTTAGCATGGCTTTGTTCTATCAAGATCTTCTCATCTAACTTTCAAATTCCAAACATGATCACAGTCAACTTGACAGGTTTGTCATTGAATAATGCTATTCTAAAATCTGAGGGCTCTCACTTCTGGGGTGCTACGGGAAGAAATGTAACTTTGTTTTCACCTTAACCTATTTGATTTCTAATATTTTATTTTTTATTAAATTTTTTATTTCTAATATTTTAAATAAAACAATTTTTAAAATGTGAAAATTTCTAAGAATATTCTCTTCATTAAATTTAAAGAAAATTTGTACAGATAACTATAGTTCTTCTCATTCAATCCAGGAATGCTTTTCAAAAGATCCATGTGGTTTTCAACTTTTTCTGTCTGGCTTATTTCGCTTAGCGTGATTATCTCAAGGTCCATCCATGTTGTCTCAAATGGCAGTATTTCACCTCTTCTTATGGCTGAGTAAGATTCCATTCTATGGTATATATATACATATACATGTATATATATATATGTATGTGTGTGTGTGTATACACACACACATATATATGTGTGTGTGTGTATATATATATGTGTGTGTATATGAAGCGTATCTCAGTTATCTGAACAATTACTGACAGCAAACTAGAACCAAGAATATAGAATCAAGCAATCAGAATATGGAATTAAACAAACAAACAAACAAACAAAAAACAAGGCTGGATAATTTTCCTCCACCTTTGCAAGCATGGTTCTGATTGTTTTAGGTATGAGGCCTGTGTGTTTACTTCTTCCCAGCAGGCTAGGCACATTAGCTCAAAAGACCACCAGAACCAAACTCAAACTTTTACACATTGAATTGTTTTAAACATTGCTTGAATTAGCATTATTTTAACCATTTAGAGCTTGCCTGCTCTGCATACCCTGTGAAAATGCACCTGCCATCTGCTTGCCCTAGACATGGACTATATAAGTCTCTAAGCTGCTGCTAGCTCTTTGTAGTTCTCTGACTCAGAGACGCCCCATTTTGTGGCTGAGTTCATCAGGACAGTGAAGCATCCTTGCCAGAAGTTCCCTTGCTCTACTTTCCTCCTGAATGGTGGCCCCACACTGTTGCCTCTAGGAGGAGTCATCCTGTGAGGGACTTTCCTTCACAGGCAAGTTGTCAATGTGCTGCCCAAATCAAGCTAGCTGTGTGGTTCTGTCACCCTGTAGTCATGTAATTATCCTTTATCCACCCCAAAATCCAATGATCTGACTACAACTGCTCAACATACTTACATACACGTCAGTGGAGATAAATCGCATTGGCGTATGAGCTTCTTTGGGAAAGCAATGTGTATATCCTGGGGAGTCCCAGCACCAGCACAGGAGTGGCCCACAGTGGGCAGCAGTACCTGCCTCTTCTCTCCTGCAGCTACATTGGGAAGAGGGTGTGATTCCTCAGGATCACAGCTAACATCAACTACAGCTTGGAGTAAGTTATATATTGTCTTAAGCAGATTAAATGTAATAACAATATGACCAGAATTTTAGAAAGTGATTAGAATATTTAAATATAAAAATTAGATGAAGAGTGGTATACCCATATCAATTTAATTTGTAAAATATTCTTTATTTGCAAACACGAGGTACCTACTAGCTGTAATAATTTGATGTATATAGTATCAACAAATTAGTACTCATAGCTCTCAGATAAAGGAATTAAGCTACTTTGACCTTAGAATTTAGGAAACTGAGTCACAGAAAGGTTCTGTAACAAGGTCTCATGGGCCGTGACAATAGAAATTAGAACCCGTGGGGTCTGTCTCCAAGGTCTGAACTTCTAACCAATTTGTTCTCTAACCTTTGTTCACACTTCCACATGTCTCTGCCTGATCACAACCCCTGCCTGTACAATGAGGGTGCCAAGATGTTAAATTTTGGTTGCTCACCATCCTCACATGACTTGACTGTTTCTATCCTGGCTGCACAGTGGAATCACTTGTGGATATATATCTTTATAAATTTTTATGACATTTCAGTTTCAACCAGAGTTGTGCTTATTAGGCTCAACCTGATTTGGGGATTGTACCAGTTTGAGAAGAGCACAAATCAGCTGAGTTTTCTCTTGAGAGCAATTCCTCTTGAGATTTAGGTTAGTATTGGGGTTTGAAGGGTAATATACTTCCAAGTCCTGGAGTAAAGCAAGGGAAGTCTCTTTTGTAAGAACTTGCATTTTGCTTGGGAAAGAGTACATTGTTAATAAGGCTTATGTAGTGTCTGATAGGTTAGGGGATTTTATCTCAGTTTTTTCAGGGCTGCTGTGAAGGAAACACAGCAGTGGCTTAGTTTGGGGAACAAGCAGGTGCATAATTCAGGCCTCACCTGAGTAAGATGTGAGATAGGGTCGTGGGATGAACTTGTGCCCCAACTTAGTTCAGGTCAAAATTATTATGGAAAAAATCCAAGCAGTGTCCTTGGCCTGAAAAGCAAAACTGCCTGTCTCTGGCCCCACAGAGATTCCCAGGGGCAGAGGCAAAGCTAAAGACTATCCAATGGTTTACACTAGATGTCCATGATACTGCCCTTTGACCCTGGGTCATCCATAGCACACCAAGAAACTGGTCAAGTGAGGTAAAGGGCTCTATTGTGTCACCACCACGGCACAGATGGATACGGCTGATATTGATGGGAACGAGTGGGGCTAAGCTGTGTGGAAGATGCTGTTGGAGAGAGACTAAGAGAGGCTAAATTTAACATAGATGCCAAAGAATGGAGACTCAAATGTGTGTGTTTACAACCACACAAAGAAAACTAAAACTTCAACACAATAGATTTTTCAGCAACAGGGTTTATTGTTTAAATATTTACAATTATCTATAAAAAAGTAATCTATTTTTCTATAAAATTCTGCATTCAGTATTTCCAAATCACTCTATCTTGCATTTATATGCCACATTTTTCTGGTGAATAGTTATTTTCTCAAAATTCTGAATTATTTGCTAAAAGTATGTTAAAGGCTCTTTTAGAGGGTTCTTTCTCCCTAGACTGTTTCCTGATGTGAAATCTGAAGGTTTCTCCACTTTGATTTTAGGACTGCTAGCTTCTCGCTGAGAACTGTAATGCTGACTATAAAATGAATAATCACTGAAGACTTCCTTCTTTCATGACACCTAAGAGTATTTCGTACCATTTGAATCAGCACATGTGCCACAAATATTCCTCTATGAATAAAGGATTTCTCATAATTTTTAATTGAATCACTTCTTGAGAATGAATTTTGATATTCTTCAAAAGGTTTTATTCTCTTACATCTTGTTTTAATGGTTATTCCTTCACTGAGTTTTCTTGTGCACATCATGCCTTGTACTTGGCTGAATACTTGTTCACAGTGATTACAAACCTAAAGGTTCTCCCAAGTGGAGTTTGCTCATGTTGTTTAGCCATGAATGATAAATGAAAGCATTCCCACACTGATGACAGATCAAGGAGTTATCCCCGTGCAAGTTCTCTTGTGTTCTTAAAGTTCGAAGCTGTTGCTGAAGACTTCTGCATTCCTTATATTTCCAGTGTGAGTTCTATATGTCATCTATGGCCAGACCTCTGACTGAAGGTTTTGCCACATGGATGTTATACGTAAGGATTCTCTTCTATATAAACCTGCATATGTCAAATGAGTATGGATGACTGCAGGATCTTCCACACTGATTACAGTGTTTCTTCAATGTGTGAGTCCTCTTGCTGTGTTTAAATGTTAAAGCTATGATTCATGTTTTTTCCACATTCATTACATGTATATCTTGTCATCTAAGCTCAGAATATTTACTAAAGGAATTCATGATTTTCTTTCCATTGTGGGTTCCCTCATGTCGTCTAAGGGCAGAACACTGACTAAAAGCTTTCCCACATAGCTGACATCGATACGGTTTCTCTCCAGTGTGAGTTACCTCATGTCGTCTAAGAGCAGAACATTTATTGAAGGCTTTCCCACATAGAAGACATTCATATGGTTGTTCTCCAGTGTGTGTTCTCTCATGCTGTCTGAGGTTAGAGGATTGAGTGAAGGCTTTCCCACATAGATGACATTCATACGGTTTCTCTCCAGTGTGAGTTAGACTGTGTTTTCTAAGGTCAGAGCTTTGAATAAAGGCATTCCCACAGATACGGCATTCATACGGTCTCTCTCCAGTGTGAGTCATCTCATGTCGTCTAAGGGTAGAGCTATTCATAAAGGCTTTCCCACACAGATGGCACTCATATGATTTACCTCTAGTATAAGTCTGCTTATGTTGATTAAGGTAGGACAGGTCACTAAGGGATTTTTGACACTGTTTGCTGATAAAGGGTTTCTTTTCCATGTGAGTTAACAAATTTTGAGTCATTGTGGAGCTATGAGTGAAATCTCCTCCCAAATCATTATATTCATAGGGATCCTCTGGAATGTGAGATTTCTGTTTTGGGGAAAGATATGAAAGTCTGTTAACGGTTTACTCACATTAGTTCATACATTTGTTCTCTACATATGATTCTTATATTAATCTTTCAGTGATAGTCTCCAATTAAAATTTTTCCAATGTTATTTGCATACACATGGTGTTACTTCCCTCCATATATAAAGGTTTTCTCTTTTGTAGCTTCCCAATTGCAAAGTTTATAGATTAATTTTGAAGAATTCAATATGTTTCTAAGACTAGGCATATGAGCAATGTTCATGCAATTAAATATTGCATCTTTTTATTAAGATCTCAAGATATAGTTTTGAGCTCAGGCTAATTCCTTCACTTAATTCAAACTATCCAAAACTTTTTGCTCAGAGAAAGAATAACAACAGTTTAACATAAATCAGGGTGTTGTGCTCAGTTACTAGCATCCCATTGCCAGGTATTTAATTTGGATGACCAGAGTCAACATCCATGAAACTTACCATTGGTATGATTATAAATGTGTCCTTCGTGCTGATTTGTTGTGTGGCTACTTTTTCTTGTTTTTTAATGGCACTTTCCCTGCCTAAAATAATTGGAAAAAAAAAATTAAACAGCATTAGGGGAATAAAATGCTGAAAAGCACCAAGACCCATTTGTGTTGTGTTTGTCTCAAAAATCATCATTTCGATGGGGAACACTCTAGGAAGTAGAAACAACATTATAGGGCACTGACAATTAATAAGATTTTCAGGACTGAAATGTGAATAAAGTAAAATGGAGATGAGATGATGGGTAGGTAAAGAGAGGGAAAACCTTCCAAGGGGAGGATCAGGACAAGAGTTATTATGCGAAAAGTTTAACTTCAGTAAGTATATGAATATCCTTCTCCCTAAAGCCAATGGCAAGGGGACACATAAACTGTGATGGACATATGGAAGGAATAATGACATCTAAAGAATTATGCTTCAATGTTCTTCATCTATAATTTAGAAAATAACACTTAACAAAATCTTCACTTGGAATTTTTAAGGCATAGTCGTTTACTGACTAGGCACCTCCTCAACTTGAAGCACTCATCCCTGCTCCTCACCTGAACTCTGGCTTTGGAGAAATTCAATTCCTTCACTCCACAGTTCTTCTCCTTGCTCCAACTGGAAAATCGCATGATGATAGCCTATTCATGGAAAAAAGGTACATGGATTTTGAGATCGGTCCTAATATGTGCATTATAATCAATTCTGGACAGGCTACTGAGAAAGAATAAGAACACTGATTGTCAGTCCAGACAACAACACCTTGAACAAAGAAAACTCTGAAGATCCTTCACCAGAATGAAAAGAAATCCAGATCATGTGTCTAAAATAGTGAGGACCTCTGGATCCTGATGTCCATGCCCATGTTCAAAGTCAGAAAGCAGAATCCTCAGTCTTTTCGAAGATGGAGAAATTAAATGTCGCCACAGTGTGTTGAATATTATTTTCAAACAATGCCAATAATCATTAGCTCCATAAGAATAATCAAGTTTTGTTAGTTTAACTCTGGTCTCAAGCTTTAGCATAGTGATTAGAACAGAATAATTATTTAGAAAATATTTCATCAATTTACTTATGCATGCACAAAATATTTACTGAGTTTCCAGTTCTGCTGAGTATTAGAGATTGAGTAGCAAGAAACACATTAAATTGTGATCAAGATTACATTCAAGTGGGGTGACAAACTAAGTATAAATAAATGAAAAGAGCAACTCTCTTTCATGTAGTTATAAGATCTATGAAAGAATCAGGGTAGAGAGTAGAGTGGGTATGTGTAAGAATCAGGACAGAAAACAGTGGGTGTATTCCAGCTACTTGTTGATTTAATAAATAAATGAAGACCTACATACCTACCTTTCTATACACATACATAAAAGCTGACGGACTCACCCAGGGAGACCAGATGACTAATAGTTTCCAGCATCACATCTCTGAACAGTTTTCTCTGGGATGTGTCCAGCAGGGCCCACTCTTCCTGAGTGAAGTCTATAGCTACATCTTCAAACATCACTGATTCCTAAAACATCATGAATATTTTGGTTTAGACAGAGAAATCCCTGCCAATGTCCATAGTGGGAGGGTTGAGATGACAACATTGAAAAATAAAGTGGAGGAGCTGGGTATATAGGAAGATCAAACTGAGTCTGGGGTTCCTGTCAGTTCATTCTCAGTGCTAAGCTGGAATGTGCCTTTCAGATACATCACAGAGATATACACAGTCTGAATTAATAAACCTTTACTATAAAGGAATATTACATGAAATATGGTGTAATATAACCTGGAAATTTTCCAACAAACTGGTAATTATCACTTCTAGACACTTCTTTAAAATTGCCTTTAAAGACACATAACTAAAACTCTCTTCCTAATAATGTCAAGTAACTTTCCAGACTTATCATTAAGGCACACAATAACCATGATTTGCCACTTTTAAACCATGACTATGGTTATATCATTGACCTAGATGAATTTCAGATTTCTTGTCTACGAAATGGTTTAATAACATTATATTTGTTGAAAGATCAAATGAATATAGAAAGTTTATCCTATCTAGGTAAACATGTATTAAACACAAGCCATTAGCTTATTACTCACTAAAGTGTCCAAGACCCTTGAAACAATTTCCAGCATTCGTCAAAACTGAAGATCTACATAGAAGTTGATAGTAGTTGCTACTGTCTGTCTTAATGCTACAGGACACAGGTGTTCAGAACACTATAAAGTCAGATGGTTCAGCAGCACAAGCCAGGGCCCTCTGAGGGCTGTACTGATGAAGGACAGTCCTAGTCTGACCATTCCTGTGAGATAAGGCCTCCTGTTCTGTTTTTCTCTGGGACCTTAGACACCAGTTATTGCCGTTTCTCTTGTAGCTTTATCTTGTCTCCATGGTAACAACTTAAGAAGAATCTTGATTGGTTTTGGCCTATCTAGTTCTTCAAAAATTTCCACAGGTCTTAAATTTTACTCTACTATATCCTTCTACTTCATGTGCAAATAAAATGAAGAAAATAATACTCTCTATTCATTAACTCCAGTTACCAAATATGGAATAAAAGGTGAATTACAAAAAGGTAAAATGCGTGATTGGGACAAGAACAACAATTTTAATTATCTCTTTAAGAAGTTTCCAAAAGTACAAATATACTCTATCAAAACTTTAAATTTAAAATTGGAAAAAAATAAATAAATGATTCCTCATGCTTCCTCCCTTCAACGTGTCACAGCCCTCACACCTAGGACCTGTAACACTGAATTAACTGGCTTTACCTGATGAAACCATTGCCTCCCTATTGGACTGAAATGTTCTGCTCCTTGATCATTTCTATTCACCACAACCCTCACACCATTATAGCCAATAACATGATTAATGAATGAATTATTTCCTAGTGAGGTCATAGACTGAATTAGAGAGAAAGAAAACGTCTCTCATCTCTTCTGTAAATGCACACCTGCTGGAATAAATTAGTATGGTGTTAGGAAGAATATTAGCTGTTGAGGAGACCTATTATATCTATCTCAGAATCCTGGGGCTATTTCACTGGAGCTCATATCCTTGAATACTTCCTGACTGAACTTAGAACATTGATGCCAGTAAGAGAAACCTGCCCAACACTGTAAATAGTGATGTAATCATTTCAGTAGAAAGAGGCATTCCCTACTCACCAATGGCTGCATTGTCAATAATTCAATTACCAGCAGTCTTTCTCTGGGTTTTCTCTCACATATGGTCCAAACATTAAGTAGGCAAAGCTGAGAATAGAGAAAGAAGTCATGAGACCCCGGTCTTGTGCAAAATTTCCAGACCCTACTGTTATGAATCCCCAATGTTCACCTAGCTGTGACTCCCAGTATAACCAAGAAACATGCAAAATGCTCTATGGGAAATGCACAGAGGACTCTCCTCTCCTCCAGAGTCAAAAGGAAGATTATGACTATAGTTGATAATAAAAAACATAGAAATACAGATATGTGATAGGAACATTGAAAGTATTAAGTTTTGTATGTTAAACAGGCCATGGCATCCAGTTATTTGATTCCTTCCCTGATTCCAAAGCATAGTGATCCCTAACTCATGCCACGTGGAGATTTTGGTTTCTACCTATAGATAAATACTGTGGGAATTTCTCAGATTTCATTATCCTTTCCTTATGCACTAGCACTGATTCTCCATCATCCATGGAGCCATTCGGACCTTCACTTTTTTTCTGCTCGTAAGTCTCCCTTGACTTGGGTATTGAGAAACCAAGGACCTATTTTATAATGGGAGTTAATTAATTCAATGACTCACTCCATTTGGAGAGGTCAATGGCACCCAGTCTAGTCTAGTCCTTAAAAATCCCCTGCATCAGAAAGTAGCAGGAGCACATACATGAGTCATAATGTTAATGTCATGTACTGCCTCAATCCTCTAGGTCAAGGATGTCCAGAGAACATAGAATGGCTGGGGTTTTAGGAGGAATTCTAGTTGGTCCATCTCATATTTTCACAAGGTGGTAGCTAAAATTCTTGAAATCCTATTTTATATTAATCTTCATTAGCCGCAGTATCCTGAATTTCATTAGACACAAACACACAAGTATGTATATATGAATGTGCATATCTATGTAATACACACAAGATGTATGTGAGAGACATACAGAGAAAGCATTTATAAACTGTAAATTCTCCTCTGAAATACCAATAATAATCAAAAGTATTTCATGGAAAGATGAAAATATGTCATAAACAAAAGTAGAATTAACTCACCCATTTGTAACTGAGGTCCAGAAGACAACAAAAATAATTTGTATCAAATGCGACTTTGTGTTCGGATATTTACATATATTCATTTAATCCCACAGTAAACCTACTGATTATAGTTTATTTACCAATTTAACAAATAACATAAACAGAAGAGGTTCAAAAAAAATAGTAAGTCACACAACTAAAAAATGACACATCTATCATTTTAATTTTGCTCTGTCTCCTATGCTCAAATTCCTTAAGAATTACATACCACAACTAGGTTTTACCTGAGCATCACCTTTGACATTAATAATCAGGAGCCCCACCATAGGTTACTACAACCTCTTTTGCTTCTTACTTTTCTACAAAATTATACCCCATACTCAAGTTCTCTGCCAAATGGAAACTACCAGTGTGCTGATTTCACCTCTCAAACATCTGGCTATATCTCTCATTTTTCCTGCCCAGTTTTATGCACACTTACTCATTTCAACACTTACCAAGACCAGCACTTTTTCTTATATCCCTTAGACTACAAACCATATTTTCTGCTCAAGATCCCAAAAGCAGGTGACTCCATGTACCTGCATTTTCCATGACTGCTTCTCACACACATTACTAAGGGGTTGATCTCTCTCTAAATACAGAGTCACTACTCCTACTGGTTTTCAAATATATCTGGCAACTCTACTACATTTTGTGAAGCAAATCATTCTTCCATGCTCCATAAATATTTCCACTGTTCTCCATGCCTTTTGGATTTACACATTCTCACCTTTCAAATGATAAGGTTATCTCCCACCACACATATTTTAGTTTGCAAAGGACTGTAACTAAGTACCATACACTGGCTGGCTTAAACAATAAATTGTGGAGGCTGGAAGTCTGAAATCAAGGTATCAGCAGGGTTGGTCTCTTCTGAGGCCTCTCTCCTTGGCTTGTAGATGGCTGTCTTCTCCTTATGTCTTCATGTGGTCTTCCCTCTGTATGTCTCTGTGCCATAATTTCCTCTTCTTGTAAAGGCATGTCATATTGGATAAAGGCACACCCTAATAACCTCATTTTAACTCAATTACTACTTTTAAAGCCCACTCTCCAAATACAGCCATATTCTGAGGTCTGAAGGTTGGGACTTTAACATTTGACTTTTGGGGACACACAATGTAGTCCATAACACAGAATTACATAATGTGACAAAGTAATTAAGTTTATCATCATAGTATCTACAAATACACCTGCATTCTTACCCATTGGTCACTCCTTTCTCATCAAATTGAAGAGTCATGCTACCTCTAGCTAAGCCTAATGTCTCCAATTGAATTCCTTTCTCTCCTGTTTTTTTGAAAACTATATTGTTACTTACAAATTCAATCTCCTTTCCATCTCTCCATAATCAATCCTGTTATCATTTAAGTTCATTATGTCTCTTCTAACTTGAAGCAAAAACTTCCCTGAACCTATGCTTTCTCAAGTTCCTGCTTTTCTATCCTCTCTTCACAAACTGGAAGTTCAGTTACCATTTCCCCCACATCTTCCTCACCCTTTGACTTGCAAAGACCACCAATGATTTTTTTTTAATACATATTGTTAACATTGCCAATTATCTCCCCATAAATAAAACCTGACTTGCAAACAAAGAAAAGTTAAGCCTTGACTTCCTTTCAGAACTGCTTTCCTAGCCTTATTGGACACCTCAGTCTCATCACTGTCTCCAGGGTCCCTCTATAACTAGTTATTTTCACATACCCTCTGCAAAGAACTCAATACTACTGTAATGTCTCAAAACTCCCTTTAAAAGAGAGAGAGGAGAGAGAGAGAGAGAGAGAGAGAGAAAAAATCCTCGCAGTCTCACGCATTTATGCAACTGCTCCCATTTCTTGTACTGCTATCTCTAAAATGAAAGTGACCAATTTTTTGTCTGGATTCCATTTCTGAGCTATAATCTCTGCTTGCAGACTTACACTTAAAATGTAGTATTTCTCAGGACAATACCCCCATCCCTCCAAATATAAAAATCACTCCTCTTCTACTCTCCAACCTTAGTTAATGGCTCCATGAAACATCTGAGTATTTTACATCGGGGGTCCCCAACCCCCCAACTGCAGACCAGTACCAGTCCTTGGCCTGTTAGGAACTGGGGTGCACAGCAGGAGGTGAGCAGCGGGGGAGCAAGGAAATCTTGATCTGTATTTGCAGTTGCTCCCCAGTACTAGCTAGTCACCGCCTCAGCTCAACCTCAGATCATCAGGCATTACATTCTCAGAGAAGCACAGTCCAGGTGTCAAAAAGTTTGGGGACTATGTGACCTCACTGAACCAACAAACACATTGCTATTACCTCTCTACAATGGGCACTATTAT
Source organism: Eonycteris spelaea (assembly GCA_003508835.1). Lineage (NCBI taxonomy): Eukaryota > Metazoa > Chordata > Mammalia > Chiroptera > Pteropodidae > Eonycteris > Eonycteris spelaea. Next base: position 3,378,587 of record PUFA01000043.1, on the reverse strand, counting down.
CAAACTTCACTTCCACCTTAATCTCCATATACAAACTTCCCACCCCACACACATTTTACTTCCATTTCAGTTGAAATCTCAATTAGAGAGAGATACTTTCACTGAACTCCAACAAAGTTAGCCTTTTCCTTCCCCTCTGCTTGGACATAAAAGAACTCTACTATTCTTTCAGGCTGCTTGCCTAATTTGTTTGTTTGTATGTATGTATGCATGCATGTACGTAGGTACATATCTATCTATCTATCTATCTATCTATCTATCTATCTATCTATCTACCTACCTACCTACCTACCTACCTACCTATCTATCCTGTCCTCCTGATGATCTAAATGCAGGAAAATCAACCTTTGAATGGTAAGATCAGGCAAGTTTCCCTCTGACCACAATATATATGATAAATACAGACAAATTCTATGTTCACAGTAAGGGAACCTACCCTCAGGCTGCCTGCTCCCTAATGCCTGCAGTCAAACAATTATCTTCTGATTGTAAACCTTTCTGAAATAAAAGTGTCTGTCCTTCCTAGTAAAAATTCTCTCCAGTACTTACAAAACTCAAATAGATGGAAAAGCCAGTGAAGTCACTCTTTATTGATGCAGTCACCACACAAAAGATCTCAAAGCTTCTTCCTCTCTCTAGATAAATCACGCTCTTGATGGAGATCTATCTTTATAAGCAGTTGATAGCCTCATCAATCATATAATCAAAACATACACTCTGATTAATCTGTATGCCAGTCAATATAAAATCATGAAGGCAGGCCTTTTTTAACAAAATACTAACTAGGTTATTCATACAGATGTAATGAAGAAAAACAGATAATATCCTCTTTCTAAAAACACTTTATTTTTGAGTTATTTTAGGTTCAAAGCAAAATTGGGGGAAAGTACAGTTCACATACCACCTGTCTGCACAAATAAACAGCCTTCCCCACTGTAACACCCACCACCAGAGTGGTACTTTTGTTACAGTTAACGAACCTACATTGACACAGCATTATTACCCAAAGTCCATAGCTTACGTTAGTGTTCACTCTTGGTGTTGTACATTCTATGGGTTTTGGAAAATGTATAATAACAAGTATTGTACAGATAGACTCACCACCCTAAAGAACCTCTGTGCTATGCCTATTCATCACTCCCCCAACTCAAACCCTGGCAACCACTGATCTTTTTACTGTCTTCATAGTTTTGATTTTTCCAGAATGTCATACAGTTGGAATTAAACAATATGCAATCTTTTCAGATTGGCTTCTTTTACTTAGTCATATGCATTTTTAAAGTTCCTCTATGTGTCTTCAAGGCTTGATAGCTCATTTCTTTTTACTGCTGAATAATATTCTATTGTTTGGATATACCATAATTTATTTACCCATTAACTTACTTAACTTAGAACACCTTGGTTGCTTCCAAGTTTTGACAATTATGAATAAAGCTACTATAAAACAGTCATGTTCATGTTTTTGTGTGGGCATATATTTTCCAACTCAGCTGGATAAATAGCAAGAAGCATGATTGATGGATCATATGATAAGAATATTTAATTTTGTAAAAATCTTCTAAACTGTCTTTCAGAGTGGCTGCAACAGTTTGCAATCCTACCAAAAAGGAATGAGGGTTCTTGCTGCTCCTCACCATTATTTGGTGTTCTCAGTATTTTTGATTTTCTAATAGACAAGGAGTGGTATCTCATTTTTGGTTTAATTTGCAAATGCCTAATGACATATGTTGAGCATCTTTTCATATGCTTATTTCCTATCTGTGTATCTTCTTTGGTGAGGTGCCTGCTCAGATCTTTTACCATTTTTCACAGGGTTGTTCATTTTCTTATTATTGAGTTTTAAGAGTATTTGATAAATTGTAGATAACAGTCCTTTATCAAATGTGTTTTGCGAATATTTTCTTTCAGCTTCTGGCTTGTCTTCTTATTTTCTTAACAGTGTTAACAGAGCAGAAGCTTTTTATATTAATCAAGTCCAGGTTATCGATTACTTGTTTCATGGATCATATCTTTGGTATTGATCTAAAAAGTTACTATCAAACTCAAAGTCATCTAAATTTTTCTCCTAATTTTTCTTCTAAAAGTTTTATAGTTTTGTGTTTTACATTTAAGTCTACAGTATTTTTTCAGGTAATTTTTGAAAAGGGTATATGGTCTATGTCTAGATTCTTTTTTTTTTTTTTTGGTATGTGAATTTCCAGTTACCCTTCCCCTTTTGAAGACTTTTTTCCTCCACTGTATTGTTTTGCCTCTTTGCAAAATAGCAAATATATCCACACAAAGACTATATTTGTGTGGGTGTATTTCAGGGCCATTGTGTTTCAATAATCTATTTGTCTCTTATTTCACCAAAAGATTATGCCCTTTAATTCTTCATCCTTCTAAAAGTCTCAAAAGCAACCTTCATCTCTTTTCTGAGAAGTCTCACTATTTTGTGGATGCTGGTTGTTATGGGCAATACTATAGAAAGCAAAAGCAAGAGATCTGCTTTTGAAGAATTTGTAATCTATTAAAATCTTTCAAGCTGTATGCATCAAGGTGACTCCATCTAAGTAGAAACATTTGTGCTTAAAATATACATACAAAGGACATATTTTCCAGGTATCTCAATTGTGTATATTTTACCACCAAGGAAAAAAAAACAGAGTTCACTATAGTTCTCTTCTAATCAGATTTAATTAGTGATTAAGGACAGTAAAACCCTGAGTTTCAAAATATTAGAGCTTCATAGAATAAATGGTTTAGCTTCACTATTGATTTTACTGTAAATAAGGGATGCTTTAACTGTTTTTGAAAATATTAAACGTTTGAAAGACTAAGAACATATCTTAAGATACATGGAGATAAAGAGATATAAAAGATCAAACTGTTTTTGAAAAAATATTGCAATATACCATTAATTTTAAGTAGAAGCATCTGATTTTTAAAAAATTATCATCATCATCATCACTGTCACCATCATCATTATCATCACGGAGTATGAGTGTCTTAAGGACAAAGGAATGCTAAACTAGTTTCACCTGAAGTTGAATGCCCAGAGGATAAGGGCCTAAGCTATGGACACAGCCTGCCAGGGCCCCAGCCAGGCTTCCCCACATGCTGGTGATGCACAAATGGAGAGATGGCCCATACTTCTACGCAGGATTGTTGAGTGGTAAAATGGGTTAATGAGTGTAAAGTGCTCACATTTGGAACACTATGAGTCACTGCTATAAATATATCTTCTTGCGAACTTCCTTAATTAAAGCAGGAATGATTTTAGAAATATTTATGCCTCAGATAAGGAAGCCTCCCACACTGGAACCCTAATCCCATGTATCTCCAGAAGAGATGCCTTATAACAGGGGCCTCTCCCTGCAAGAGCCAAAGAGTCTGACAATCAAGGGACTAAAATTAACTGCCTTCAATTGAATCAGGAAGTGCAATGATGATGTTTAGGGCCCTTAGATGATGTTCAGGGCCTTTGGATAATATTAGAACTTGACTAAACCATCATATATATATAACCCTCAAGGAGCCCAGGCTGGCTTCTGTGTGAGAAATGCCACAAAGTTCCTCAAGCATTTTCCCAAATAGAGTCCATACATACCTTGTAAGGTATCAAGTACATATCACCATAGTGCAGAATGTTCAGCAAGCACCTTTCAAAGTTTACAAACTCTGCAAAGGGAGAAAATAGACACAGTCATCTCCAAAACTGAGGGGAGCCCACGATTCTTCCTCTGAGACCTTGCTGTCCTCCTCCATGATCACAAGGCCAAAAACTGGTTGGATGCCCTGCTCCAATTATGCCCCGAGCTCTTATACCAGTGTTTTCCATTTTAGGGTGCTTGGACTGGGCCCTACACTCTATACCCTGCGAATCCCTTTCTCTACCCTGAGCTTTGAGGTGCCTTCTCTTCTCAAAATAGAATAGCCCTCCCCTTGGCCATTGTTCCCTATCTGGAAATTTGAATCTCTTTGTAATGCATAGGAAGGAAAATGTCTTCAGCATCACAGAAACTAGCAGTGTCAAGGTAGTTACCAAGCTCTGCTCCCTGCCTGTTGTAAACATGTACTGTAATGAAGAATTTGAATCTTTTGCCTTCTAGGATGAGTGAAGGGGTCTGAGGAACTGGAAGGTTGTTTAAATATCTGGGTGTGGGAGGTAAAAACTGGATTCTGGGCACTGTTTCCTCTTATTTTCCTCTGTAAGTCACCAAACAGGGAGGACAGAGCTTTCAATCAGATCTGAAAGAGAAGCCCCAGATTAATGCAAGGATCTGATAACTAGGGAAAGGCAGCCAATACCCAGGACAGTTCACAATGCTTAAAAGATATTCTATAAATACGGTTTGCCAATTTGAGTTATCCAGGAAATATAGGAGAAAGAAGGAAGATCTAGGCAAACTAATAAGGCTTTAACCATGGGATTATGTTGGATTTTGACTTCAAGGCAAATTTAGATTGAAATGAAAAACAGTATTTTAACTTTAGAATTTTTCTTCTAATGAAATAAAGGGATATCCAGGGAACCCTATGAGTATGAAACAGGACAGCCCTATGAACGGAAAGAATGTACTGTGCTCTGTCCAGGCTTCCAAGCTGTCCATGCTTCCAAGTTGTAGGCATCAAAGAAAATCATGAGTGGATCAGAACTAGTAAATAAAAAGCAGCTGATCAGGAACTGATCTTTCTTAGATTATGGAAAACCCCAACAAGGTCCCACAGACTTTTCAAATGCCCTGTGTTAAACAGTCATTATTTTGACCTAGGAAGAGTTCTTGCTATAGTACAATCCTGACATATGTCTCTCCAAACTACTACCATGAATTCATGTGGTTTACTGAGAACTCAACTCAATGAAAATTACTTGGGAAAAAAAAAAAAAAAAGAAAACCAATGCAGTAACTATTATAAAGGATAAAGTATAAAAGAGGTAGGAATAAAAGGGGAATTGAATATTAATATTCAATAAATCCTTTGCCCAGGAGGAAAGCATAATTTAAAAATTATCCAATAATTTTAGTAATGGATGAATTACAATTTATTAGAAACCTTAATTAATAGAACTTTAAAACAGAATTACAAGAATGCAAGTCAAAGATTTACCAGACAAGAGAAGAAAAAATGATTTGGCAGAGCTCCAAAAATTCCAAAAGTAAAATGAAAACCATGTAAGAAGAGACCATGTTGGGAAATAAAAGAAAGGAAAAGAGACAATGCTAAAAAATTATTTATGTGGATGACATGCTTTAAAATGACCAAAAGGAAAAGGATTAAGTAAAAACTATTGAGAGGATTGGAAAGAAACTGAAAGCTATGAAAGACAAGCCCACAACTATAACATCCATGTTACTGGTAAAGATAACAAAGGAAATGATATGACATAAAATAATTTTATAATTTAATTCAATAAAGGAGACCAGAACATAATAACCACAGAAGACACAATATGCCAACTTAAAATCTTTTAAATAATCTTGCCATAATTTTTTCAAAATGGACATTATGAAAAATAATAGTTGAACATATTATGTAAAAGTACCATTGGAACAAACTAGAACATCATTCACAGAAAATTTTGTATTAATATTTTTTATTAATTTAAAAAGATTACAATAATAAAAGCACCTACCTCAAGAAGAAATAAAATGGAAAAATTCACTTGAGGAAACCCCTAAGAGCAATTAACTTGAAGAATTAGAAAAAATTATTCATAAGCCAAAATGGTAGAGTAAAAACTTAAGATGTAGACCAATGTGGTCAGTGGAACTTTCTGTGATGGAGAAAATGTTCTATATCTGCATTGCACAATACCACAGCTACTAGGCATACGTGGTTACAAAACACCTGAAATCTGGCTAGTATTACTATGGGTATGACATAGTTATTTAATTTTAATCAATCGAAGTTGAATAGCCAAATGAGACCAGTGGTTACTGTATTAGATATCACAGATCTAGAATCTTGGGGAGGCAGTTAAAATAAAATAGATTCAAGACAAAAATGGGAAAGGAACACAGTGAAAAATAGGACATAAACTGGTGGAATAAATGTTGGTAGAATAAAATTTAAAGACTGTAAGATGTTGCTTTGAAATAACAAATGTCTAAAAACAGATACAGCAGAGAACCAGACACACTGGGATTCTATGGACATAAAGTTCAAATTCCCTGGAGGAAATCTGAACTTAAAAATAAAATGGAAGATGAATGAAATTTACAATACACATTTTGATGTGACAAAAATAAACTATATTACTGATAAGGAGAAGGGGAGTGTTACACAGTAAAAAACACTGGCCACCTATTACTTTCAAGAACATGCTAAGACTTTATTAGTTATTTAATAAAAATGAGAAGCCAACCTAACTTTTTGGCTAATAGGAAATTATTTTTAAAAAATGTTAATTCATAGCAAAATATAGTTATAGTTTTATCACCATCATTCACAATTTAATTATACATTTAAGTGTAATTCCTATGCCTGCAGAGATAAAATCTTCTGGCTTAAGATTTCTGGCTCCCGTAGCAAAGTAATTCTACCAGGAGACACAATAAATATGCCATTGTATCTCTGGTCATTTTGTTTGTTTCTCAAAAATGTCTGGCAATCCCATTAGGTCTTTCATGTCAATTCCAACTCCCATGCAAAAAAAAAGGACAGTATTTCAAACCTTTGGTATGAATGATGGATTTCAACTCATTTTTTCTCTTACATTCATTCATCGGAATGTTTATAATCTATTTCACAAATGAAGTAGATGATTTTGGAGGTAGGCGCTTCTAACCATTCAATTTTAAAGTACTCCTGCACTCACATCCATTGTTTATGCCATCTCCCCATAACAAGTGAGGAATTACTTATAATTCCACCCAGGTTCTCTATGTTTGGGTCCTATAATTTTCTGCCATATCATGAATTTTGCTATTACTTATAAAATATACACTTTATCTTACAACTCTCTCTAACATTCTCTTAGCATTTAAATGTTACAGCATCTCCCAATCTGAAATTTGAATTAAAAAAAATAAAATAAAACACTTCTGGATTACTTTTATTTTCAGCTGTTGCCCCCTCATTAGCTTTTTAATCCAAGGGTGAGGGTAGAGTCCATTCATCAGCAGTTCTCCCAATCCCACTTCATTCATGTTTTGTTTTGTTGTTGTTGTTGTTGTTTTGTCCCTGTTCATTTATGGGCATCATCACTACTGATATTAGTTCACAGACAAAACTCCTGAAATACCTCTAGAGGTGCTGCCAGGTCCACGCTGATGGGGAAACCTAGGGAAGAGGTCTTAGGGCTGCTTGATACTCTAGAAAAAAAAATATGTCTGTTTAAGAAGATTTCTTTGACAAAATGACGTCTTTCAGTGCAGGTGGACTCATCTGATCCTTCTCTCACCAATTCGTCCAGGCTAACAAGTAGTCATGTACAGAAGTAGAGAGACCCAGCTATCACTCATTTTTCAAAACTTTCACACCTTAAAACACTTCAGTGAATATGTTTCTCAGTAAGTGAAATAAACCAGTCACAAAGACAAATATGTTATGATTCCACTTATACGGGCAGTCATATTCATAGAGACAGAAAGTAGGATGGTGGTTTCCAGGGGATGGGGGAATATGAGCAGTCATATTCATAGAGACAGAAAGTAGGATGGTGGTTTCCAGGGGATGGGGAGTTATTGTTTAATGGATATAGTTTCAGTTTTGCAAATTAAAGAGTTCTGGAAATGAATGGTAGCTATAGTTTAGACAACAATGTGAATATACTTAATACACTTACCTGTACATTCTAAAATGGTTAAGATGGCAAATGTTATATGTGTATTTTTACCACAACAAACAAACAAAAACAAAAAAACAAAAAAACAGAAACATAGCCTGGAATGCTGAGTATTCTGCCAGAGACACAAATTATTCCTTAAATTTCTCTATTGTTCCAAAACAAGAGTGAAACCTCAAATTAACCATTTGCTCAATGCTTGATTTTTAGTTTGTTTCTCCTGTCTCAAAGTGGTATCAACATGAATGTCTTTGACATACTTACTTAATAATGAGTTTATTACTTGAGGGACATTCACAGAAGGTGCATTCATTGCTAGTCATGGGCTCATGTGTTTCAAAGTGAACAGGTATTGCCTGGTTGCCGAACTCTAAATGTAGCACACTTAATGGCTCCATATGCAGTGTATAAAGATACTTTTTTTTTATTCATCATATGAAGTAGGGTTTTTCACTCTGGTTGATGTTAGCAGTCAGAGGAGATTAAGCAAGGCATTTTTATATTATTACATCCTTGTTTAAATGCTTTGCCTTTCCATGCCATATAGGAAACTATTCTCTTATATCCATTCTATATATCTATATGCCTGCATTCCAAGGAGGTCCCTCACTCCTGCAAGATGTCCAGGCTCCAGGACGGGATGGGTGTGGGCAGCAGGCAGGCTGTGGACCTGGGCTCCTCCCAGCAAGCCTCACCTATAGGCAATCTCTGAGAAGTCCTTGTTGTCACCTATAACCCACAAACTCTCCTGCTGTTTGTTCTTCACCTTCAGGGAACACATTTCAGGGAACAGACCTAAGACTTTAAGGGAAACTATCCTGTCCTGCTCTGGGTACCTGGTCATTTACTCACAGAGGTCTGGATTCTATTTCCCCCATCTCCTTAGGTTTCTTATTATGATTGCTTTCACCATAAAGACCATTATTATTATTGTTGTTAATCATCATGATTGTAATTATTACAATTATGATTTATCACTGTTGTTAGGCAACACTAAATCAATGTTCACTATCTACTCAGGATGTCAGACTTACTGAAAGGAACTACAGAAAATTTCCCCAAAATACATATAAACACACATATGCTTCCAGGTCATTCCTGGTGCCCTTCCAGATATAAGCGTCCACAAACTTTCCAAGAGTCCTGAGTGGCCATCCTGATAGGGAAGACTGGACAAGGGTGTCGTAGCCTGCCTGAGCCTCTGGAAAATATTATAAATCACCTTGGGGATGAGCAACCACTCATGTCTGTGTGCAAGGTCCAGAGAGGATGTCCATGACCCACTAGGCTCAATGAAAAATTTCCTAAGACTCCTCGGGGCCCAGGAATAGAAGGAACAAGCATGGAAGGATAGAGAGGTGGTCCCTTTCCTCTGGAGCCTTTGAAGTATTTTCTAAGTACTATGCCCCAGAATCAAGGAACTGCTCAAGCCACTCTACAGATCTACAAACACAGAGGAGGGCAATGAGGAACCAACCCAGTCTCCCACCGACATCTCCAGGCTCAGAAGCAAGATGCCGAAGTACATACCTGAAGGTGGTAGGGTGGAACAGAAGTCAGAAAGTGCAGCAAGATAGTCAGGGCCAAGAAAGTGCTGTAGCCTTAGTGTTCAGGACAGGTGGGGATTTCGAGCGCTGGGGAGCAAGGCATTGTCCCTGAATCAGGCCACCTCCCAGGGAGACTAGATTCTCTAGAAGGCACATACACAGAAACATTTAAATAAAGCAATATGAGTTGTCTCTGAATGACAGATTGTTTTCCAGATGTATTTTTATAGCTTATAATATTTTTGCTCATTTGTATTTCAGCATTTTGGAATAATGAACACATCTAAATAAAAATCCATTTAATATTTTTAAAAGAAAGAAGATGATAGTTGTTATGACATGAGTGTGGATTACACAGAAAATCAAAATAACAGCTTATTCTAGAACATCCATTTTGCAACAAGCAAAACTTATAGTCAACAAATAAGCCACTTTGAAAACCATATCGCAATTAAACAAATCCAAGCAAGGAGTTTTTTTTTTTTTACATTAAATCTGATGTTTTCATATATCACTCAGCTTTTTGATGGAAACTGGTTCAGTGAGAATTCTGCTGTCCTGAAATATATTTATTTCTAATAAGTGAAGCTCTACAAAATTGATATTTTTACATCCATTCAATATGTACCAATTTGTTTCTGTTCCTGAGCTTCTCAGTCTCCGTCCTATTTTGCAGATCTTTAACCCCCAAACAGCTTCATATTCTTTCTCCAAGCTGCCTTCACAAAGTCAGTGCCCCTTCCTCCCTCTTTGCTGGAGAAAAACTTTTGAATGTACACTTAGTTTTAAAAGTCTGGGCCTTCCCCTATTAAGCTGCCTTGTGTCTGTGGGGCAGGCAAAGAGGAACAGTAGGTGGCCAAAATAGAGGAGCCAGCATTGTTCTCACAGGAATGACATGGCCCAGATGGGATAATGGCAGTTCTCACCTTTGTCCTTAAAAATTATAGATCGTGTTTCAAACTACTGAGCAAGAGCCACTTCTCTTTCATGGTTTTAATCACAATGATCAAAAATATTTAACTCTTCTTTTCCAGAACATCTGACAAAATTCCATGACAATCCAGCTTATCCTTGATCATCTTCAGAGACAGGGCAAAGAGAACATATATTTCATTGGAAACTTTAGCTCACAGCCCACTTAGTTAAAAGATAATATGGGGAGAAAGACGTTTAATATTAGACTAATTGGTTAAAGTAGGTTTTGATTGTCAATGTAAAAAAATCACCAATATCCTTACCAAGAACACATTGAAATAGTGTAAAATTATTTGCTAAGCACCACAGAATGCCATTAACACATAAAAAAAGGTTGGAAAACCATTGAGACCACATAATCTGAATTGGACACAATACATTTGAAAAGGAATACAGATTGGAAATTAAGAATAAAACTCTTAATGAATTTGGGATCTACCCTTCCTTTGCCCCACTTCTACTGTTGGTCAAAACTCCCTCCTCCTAGTTTGTTCTCTTTCATCTCTGTGCTCACCTTTTTTTTTTTTGGTCTATTTTCATTTATGCCACTGCTTTTCCCCTAGGTCACTCTCTTTCATTCTTACTGTATCTTTCCAAATCCACTGGACCCACCCTCCCTCCTCAGTTTTACCCTCCCCTTTTCTCCTTCACTCTCCCTCTCTGGTTCTCCCTAGGTCTCTATCTCCTCATCACCCACCTCGCCCCTGCATTCACAGGACTAGAATAAAGATAATCCTGCCCAGGAAGAGCACATTTTTCCAGTGGACACCAGAAATGTAAACACACTTTGACAAGCACAGCCAGTGGGATGGGTTTGGAAACAGAACAAGGAGTGTCACAGTACAGGGGCAGGTGAGCGCCCCAGCACGGGGTTCTGGGGCCTCCCTGAGGCGGGGACTGTGAAGGGGAGGCCTGAAGAAAAGCAGAGCTGGGCCCCAGAACTACGCCAGAATGGGGAGGTTGACTGAGGAGAGGACTGGGGTCCCTAGAACCCCAGGGTAGGAGGAGAGCGGGGATACCGGCAGCTACCCCCAGGTACCGCAAAATCGCCTGCAGACACTGAGCGGGTGGAAAGAAGAGACGGTGAAAAGAAACAAGGCAGAAAGGTCGAGGCAGGGTCCGGTCCCGGAGCTATTTTACCTGAAACTGACGCGGATCCAGACCCGGCAGCAGAGCGGTTCTTGACTGGGCGGAGCTCCCCCCGACTGGAGATAGCGAATGCGGGTTCTGTAATGTCCCCAGGACCCTGGACCCCGGGTATAGAGGACGGGGCACAGAGAACATCAACATGCAAGTTTGAACTAAATACTAAAACTCGCTCCAGGAAACTGGACCCTTGACCTGGGAAATCTACTTCCGGGTCGGCAAGCAACCACGAGAGCGGAGGGAGGGGCGGAGCCTTGGGGGCGGGGCTTGTGGTGGGCGGGCCTAGCGTTCCTCTGCTTGGTCCCCAGTTGTTTCTGGGTCTGTGCTGCTACCGGCAGAACTTGAGTCTCTGCTTTTGCGTCTGCAAGGGTATGTTGCAGATCCAGGGGGCCCAGCTGATACCACCCGACTTCAGGTTCAATGTGTTAAGGGTGGAGAATTTTCCAGTCACTAGGGCAAGACAGGGACTAGTGATATCCTCAGGCACCAGTCTACCAGAAACAACATTTTGCACCAGACAGTAACAGCCAACTTCTTCTGCTTCTACTGCCAGGGTGTGTTAATCTGCTCAAAGATATGTAAACGGCCAACTTCTGCTTCTGTACTCTGCTTGCTTGATTGATCTTAACCAGATCTGTTAACAGTCATCTTCTGCTTCTGTAATCTGCTTACTTGTTCTAGGCTTTATAAACTTCCTCTTTTGGGAGCTCGGGGCTGATTCTTTATTGGGGAGAATCAGTCGCGGCTGGCTAATGAAGGCTCACAATTCATCTCAGTTGGCTCCGTGGGTCTTAAATTTGATCGCGCCACAACAAATGATACTTTAAAGTCAAAATTTTGAGTGTGGAGCCACTTATAAGAATGCAGAGGTGTTTCCTGGTCAACAACTTCAAAACGGTTGAAATCAAAAACGCTTTTTTGTGAGCATGTCCAGCTTCACTAATTTCACCGGTTTTTTGTTTGTTTTTGTTTGTTTGTTTGTTTGTTTGCTTTCTGATGAGAGCTAGAATGTGAACGCCGAACTCGTCCTTGCGAAATGTGAAATTTCACACTGACTAACACAAAAGGTGGTTTCCATTTCTATTCTCTACCACTGGGAGGCAGAGACTCAACCCCAGGCTCAGTTCCGGGAACTTAACAGGGCAGTGCGGATGAAGGGCTGAGTAATTGCTTTAAAAAAAAAAAAATAGTAACAATAATAATAATAATAATAATACGTATGTGTATGTAAATATTTCTCCTTTACATTTAATTTATTTCACTTTTCTTGAGATTTATACATTCAAATACCTTTGAGACAAATTTGGATAAGATCCTACAACTTGCATGTCATTTTTTTCCAGATATATTGTAATTTCCCATTTTTATTTTTCTTTATATTCAGAATGACCTATAATTTTTTTTGAGAAATGAGGTATTTTAAACTATGTTCTGTTTTCTGTTTCTGAATATTTCATGTCAAGTATGGATAATGAGGCTTGTAAAAAGTGTGCACCTGAGGAAATATGTAGATTGTTTCTAACCACTGAAAAGTCAATTTTTCATTATTTCCAGATACATTTGATTGGAATATCTATTTTCTCACATGAATATTTAAAAGCATAGTAAAACTGAATTTTCAAATTTCAATGGTCTCATTTACACCTTCAATAAATTTTAATGTGAAATATAAGTTAAAATTTCCTTTGTAAATTCCAAAGTTCCTGCTAGAGGAAATTTGGCATGACTAAATCCCAACTATTCATACTGCAGAAATTTCTCAAAGATTATGTCCAAAGAAGAACTCTTCTGGTTTCCTCATGACTAATATAAGTTTCTCCAACTTTTAAGTCTTTTTTTTTTAACTATTAAATATTTGGACTCAAATGAATTTAAATTCTGGAAGATAACATTCTCTTAGGCAGGGGGACAGAAAAAACTATGGGGTTCATGCTACTGCTTCTCTGGGTCTCTAGGGTTGAGATCAATTAGCTCGAACTCACTTCACTCCTCTCAGATCTGTAGGGGAAACTGGACACAGATTAAAGAGCTAGGACTGCACATAATTCGCAATCAGGGAATCCAGATATCAGAACCCCTCCCCAATTTAGTTTTTTTCATTGCTCTCTGTGTTTACATAGAAGTCAAATGACATAGATCTGCCTGTGTAAACCATCCAGCCTCCAACCCACCTCCCCATCAAATTTTCTGTGTTATTTTTGCATGGTGTGTGCTTGAGGAGGCTACAAGTCAACTGAAGTAATTCCTCTTGGGTGCACATCGGACGCATATTGTTTGGAAGTTCCCTCGCTAGAGAATTAGAATTATCTAGAGGGAGTTAAATATCCCAACGCTCAGGACTCTCGCAATACCCACTAAACTTGTATCTCTATGGGAGAAGAACCCAGACATCTGTATTTTTTAAATCTCATCAGGTGATTCCAATACGAACCAGAGAATCAATCTAAACACAGTGCTTATCACACTTCAATATGTGTACAAATCACTTGAGGGACATTTTTTCTTATGTATCTATTGATGCAGTGGAGCTGGGTTGTGCCTGAGATTCTGTATTTCTAATAAGCTGCAGGTCCAACCAAACTCCTCTTTATTTTCCAGTAAATAAACCTGGTAATAAAAGTAATTTTTCAAGATCAGCAATGTTTAGAAATCAAAGTACCTGTAGAATATATCATATTGGGAGAATTTTGCTAACATTGAAAAATTTTATCTGCAACAAGCTCAACTACTGTATCTACAGGCCCCAATTACCTTGGGTTAAAACGGGCCTATTTCCACTGGGGGTCGTCTGAGACTCATACATTAGAGGATGAACCACTAACTTGTCCTGTGGTATGTGATAAATCACTCTTGGACATCACTTTATAGTGGTACTTATTGTATTTTACTACGATGTTGTTTCCACACCTGACCTCACTTCTGGATGATGAATTCTTTGAGGGTAGAAATCACATCTTATTCTTCCCTGTACCTGTATCCCAGAACCTGGCTCAAGTCTTGGTGTATGGTAGATATTCAATAAATAATTGTGGAATAATTGGTTAATATAGAGCTATTTTTCATCCTGTAAGTGTAACATGTTGGTCTGGAAATTTATTGTTATTTTCATTACACATGTCATGTAGTTATTTGTGTAATTTTGTTGCAGTTGACTACTGAGTATTTCCTTTTCAAATCACAAAGGAGCTTTATAAATATATAACACATTGTTACTCATGTGTAGGAATCCAAGTCACATTAAGATATTTTTCTTTATTGTTTTTATTCTTTGCCAGTAAATCTGGTATTACCTTGGTATATTTTTTTCCCATAAAATTGGAAAACTATAAAACTATGAAAGTTCTTGATATTGTCTTCTTAATTTATTTGAAGCAGTTCTTTCACACACTCTTCTAGGAAATGTGCATGGTTAGTGGTATTTTGAAAGCAGTTTGATGGCTAATGTGTTTTAATGAACAATTTTGGAATATCATGATTTACAAGATATTCTTGCATGTAGGATTCTACCTTTTGGAGACATCTGATTAACTAAGTCCCACAAATCAAATTACTACTTGATCCAATCACATTTGATCTAATTGTCTCTTGCAATAATATTCACTAATTATTTACTATTCCAAGCATTTAAAAATATTAAAACATGTGTAAAATTTTAAGTATATACTTTATGTGAGTAAAAACATTTGTATATTTGTCAATACACTTTCTGTTTTCATTCTGCACCTTGCCTTTTGACCCAAATAATTGTTCCTGAAAAATCTATTAACACATGTAGCTCTTTTTCATTCAAGTTCATGGTGATTTACTATTTATTTATGTAGATGCACTGGAGTTTTCTTTTTTAATCCTTTCTCCTGTTGGTTGACATTTGTATAGTTCCAACATTTCCCTTCCAATAGAAGTGTAGCCATGGGTATTTCTGTGCAAATATCCTTGTTAATATGAACAGAAATAAGAAATGGGATTACTGGATTATCATGTTTTCAGGCATTTTCTCACATAATCCCAGTCCCCTTGATATGATTCAGAAACCTGTGACTATGGCTGCTCAGAGCACAAGGATGCTCTTAAAATGTTCACTAGGGTAAAAAGAGACATGGTCCCCTACCCCAAGACTTCCCTGCAAGCTTGAGAGGGTTCCTTCCTTCAGAGGCTTTAAATAGTTCAGAGACTTGACCTTCCAATGGACACCAAGTGGTACGGGGACATCCAGGATTGGCTATGTGTTATGTATTTGAGGGACCCTCCTAATCATCTTCATTAAGCACACCCCAGTCATGACCAGAGAAACAAGTAAATGTTGTTTAACAAATATAACAATTGATCGTAAGAATAATAATGAATAACAGCAATAATGATAATGATGGCATAATTTTAATCATAAAAATATTAAATAAATGAGATGGAAATTAGGGTACAGATTCTCCTAAGTGTACAACAATGTGCAAATACAGGTCCTCAACAGGAAATTTAGAGTCGGTCCTAGAATTGCACCCTGAAATGAGTTCTATGAAGGCAAACACCAGCTGCAATAGAGAAAGGGAAAACAAGTCACAGGTGAGCATGGTTTACCATGAAGACCTGTGTGTGAACCCTTCCAGGAGGGGAAAACTGGGCAGTGGTAGAAGACTCTGGCTTGTGCCCTTCCACAAGACAATAGCTCTCAGTACTTCAGCCAGAAGGCAGGTCTCCCAAGTTACTCTGACTCCTCCATCTTCTGGCTCAGAAGCCCTGTCTACTAGAAACTCTAAGGCCCCAACACTCCATCAACTTCCACCTGAAAGACTGGAATGATTCCATTTTTCTGAGTGATCCCACGATGTATTGTACGAAAAGTTCCCCAAAGGCCAGTGGTCAAGAACAATGCCTTACCACCTGGCCAAACCAGCTAAGCCAGTAATCGGTGGGCCCTTAAGGCCACCCCACCCTTATTTCCTCCTGCACATATTCTGATTACTGCACCCATCACCTTCTGCACTCAGCCCTACCTTCTGCACTTGGTCCTTTCTGCGCACAGCCCCCTCTATACGCAGCCCCAACTGCACACGACCCCCTTTTGCATGCGGACCCAACAACCTACCACCCAATCCCTTTAAAGGTCAACCTAACCCCCCAATCAGGTAATGCCAAGGCATCTCCCCAAGGCTTGCGGTTTTACCCTTTAAATTAGGTCCCAACCCCTTGGTCGGGGCTCCTCTCAACCACTGCTGCGTCAGTGAACGAGTGGGGTCCAAACTCGAGTTCGTCAATAAACTCCCTTTTGCGCTTGCATCGGTGTCAGTTTCCTTCTTGGCTCATGGAGTTCCAAACCAGGGCATTACACCACCAACTGGCCGCTTTTTGCCATTTTGTCTTCCAAGGCCCCTAATGGTCTGGGTATCTCAGTTCCCATACTTCCACCTAAGGGTATTGTAGGGCATCAATCACTGTGCTCCTGGGCTATCAGGATTGAAACAGGTCAGGAGGTAAGGGTTGAGATTGTGCTGGGGGCTTAATCTACATGGTACACTTGGCTTCCTCATGGTGGCTGTAGCTCTGACTTCTGCCTTCCTTGCATGACACTGGCCCCATCAGCCAGTCGATAGACTTCCGAAATTTGTCGAGTATCTGCTGTGGTCCTAAGCCTTCCCATCACCCCACAGATTTCAGAAGTTGCCTCACTACCCTGGGCTCCATGCAAGGAGTGCAAGACTCCAGATCCATACCAAGGAATGCACAGAAGCCTGACTGTATCTACAGTAAGCCCCAGCATTACCTCAGCCTTCGCTGTCTTAATACCCTTCTGCCAGCTGTTTCTCCAGAAACCCTGGAGGTCCAGACATATTGCTTCTGAATAACTCAGAGGGAGCTATAGATAGATATCATCAACAATTGTTCCCTGACCAGCAGGGACAACACAGGCCAATAGGAGTGGGTCATGGACTTCTGACCAACACAGAACATTCAACACTTGCTCAGGCTGGAAGGTCACCATCTCCGTGTCTTCCAGTGCCAGCATTGCCAGGACACCTGAAGATACTTAGAATATTTCTAGAGGCTCAGGTGGGCCTTGGGCACACTTGTGCCTCAAGTGTTAACAATGACAGGTGGGCCTTGGGCACACTTGTGCCTCAAGTGTTAACAATGACAGTTTCTGGGCTCTGAGCTGATGTGGAAAATTCTAAGGGGGCTATACTTATGTAGATACCCTGCCCAACTTTCCCAGAAGAGTAAGGGCAGTGTTTACCACCCTGAGTGGAATTAGAAAAAGTTGAGATGGTTCTGGCAGTCCAAAGACTCCCACCATGGGTCACCAAGGCCAGAACAAGAGGTTACTGGAACCTCAAGGAGACTTGCAAAATTTGAGAGGCTCAGGCAGACCAAGAGCATCCTCCTGCTGGACTTCCTGACATCAAAAGCCATTCCCTGCTTACAGAGAGGTCTCAGGAATACCTTGAACATCATTCGTGACCTCTCTGTGCCTTCAGGAGCAGAACCTGTGCCCCCAAGTTGACTTAGAAAATTTTGTGGTGACTCTGATGGGCCAAGGATACCCTCATCGGAACTTATAGGCCAGCAAAGGTGGTTTCTGACTCTTCCAAGGTACTGCTACATTTTTCCACAGTCTCTGGAAATATAAGGACCCAACGCAGTAAAGGGAAACATGGGAACGCTGTGTATACATGCATGTCTATCATATTCAGTACATCAAATTGCCTCTATTCAATGTTGTTTAATCACCACAAAAATAATCCAAGATAAAAATGGTAGTAATAAAAATTAATGACGAATAACAACCAAGACTATTGTGATGATGCACAAAATGATATAGATACTAGTGATTTTAATACAGTAATATTAAACTAAGGAGACAGAGATTATAGTACAGATTTCCCTAAGTGAATAACTAGGCATTGATATGGGGTTAGTTTGGAGTCAGTCATTGGATTGCATTATGGAACATATTTCCTAATTGCAAATATGAGCAACAGGAGGGAAAAGATAATCCTCAAGAAGGCATGGTGAGTTCTGGGTTCTGAGCATGAACCGCTAGAGGAGAGGAGCACTGGACAAGGTTGAAGGACTCTGGTCTTGACTGCCACAGGACTCTCAGCAGCTTTCAGTAAGTCAGCCAGGTAGCTGGATGGGCAGGGTTCTCTGCAAGGAAGGCAGAACTCCAGAGCTATATCCACCCCACACTGCAGGCAGAAGCACTGTCTTCGAGGAACCTTAAGTCCCATTACTACCTCAGCCCTCATCACCTGACTGCCCTTCTGCCACCTGCCCAAGCCCCTCCTGGTCAGGGCACCTAGGTTCCATATCTCTGCCTGTCTGTTGGAAGGTACCATCTTTTGTGCTCCCTGGCCAGCAGGGGGCAACATAGGCCAGCATTTGGGGTTCTTCACTGTCCTTGGAAGACAGAACTCTGCTTTTGCTCAGGTGGCCTACCACCCTCCCTGTGCCTTTAGTATAGCTAAATAAAGCCTTCCCTGAAAGCTCAAAAAGACTTAAACCATTTCCAGTACCTCAGGCATCATAGGATGCCCTCTGTGTGCATCCTATGTCAATAATCCTATGTCAGCTCCCAGGGTGTAAAACTTAAAACTGACTAGAAAAATTTGAGGAAGCTCTGGATGACACTGCGACACCGTCTCTTGCCATTCCAAGTGGAAACTAGTGGTTCTGCCCTCCCTCTCCAGGTGATTTAGAAAAGTTACCTGAGTCTCAGGAGGGGCCCAGATGTTATTCACTGCCATCTAAACCATCAGAAGTGGTTCCTGGGCCCCAGAGAAGACTTAAAAAGTCTTGTGGTGGCTCTGGCAGGGCTGAGATGCCCTCACTTTGGCCTGCAGGCTGAGACAAGTGGTTGCTGGGCCCTCAAGGGTACTTCCAAGTGTTTGCAGAGGTTGCCCCTGAACAGAGATGCTCTCCCCAAATCTTCCCTGCTGGCCTGAGCTGGTCTCTGCCTCAGGAAGGGGCTTGAACATTTAAGGAAACTTGTCAGTTTCTAGTTCAGCTCAGGGGCCCAGAAGGACTCTTGCCTTCTGGAAAGGCTGGAGAGAGGTTCTCGCCCACCTGATTCTTTGCAGAATTTTCCATCTTTTGGACGCCAGGACCTGATGTTTTCTGAAATAGATGTGTAGGGATAGTTTACAAAGCCCACCTGACCTCTGGAAATGTTCTCTGTTTCTGTGGGTGACACAGAAATGCTGGTGCTGTGCTGGAAGGCAAGGAGCTGGGACCTACCAGCCCTGGCTTGACTTGGTCTGAAAGATCTTTCGAGATGGCTCACTCACGTGGCTGTTAACAAGAGGCCTTAGTTGGAGATTTCCATAGTCTTGCTTGGGTATCTTCATGAAATGTATACTGCTTTCACCCAGAGTGAGGGTTCCAATAACACAGGGTTGAAGCTGCAACATCTCTTATGAACTAGTCTCAGAACTCATACTCCATCATTTCTGCAATATCCCATTGGTTACACAAGTCATCCCCCTTCCGTACAGAAGGGAACTGCACTAGCGTATGAGTACTCGGATGGAAGATCATTAAGAGCTATTTTGGAGGCTAGCTACTAGTTTAACTTCACTTACTAGTCCAGAGCTTAATAAATATTATTATTAAATACTTAAACATTCAGGTTAAATATATTGGATTCCTCATATACACCCACTTTATGTATGTTGTTATGCCCCTGTAATTCGTAATCTCAAACATTTTCCCTCTGTATTGCTGCAGATTCCGGGTTCTGAGGTAAGGCAGTTGGAAGAAAATGCAAGGAGCTGTAGGCAGCTGTGGCATAGCTCTATTCCAGCAAGGGCATAGCCCGCCTCACATGACAATGGTGCCTTTTATACACAGGTTAAACAATAGTGACACACTGCCAGGTAATGGGAGCCCATGCATGTTACCGGGCACCTGTTACAAAAGAGAAGAAGTGCTGAGTCACTTCCACTAGGAAGTTAGCTGCTAAGGGTGTCGGGAGGAGATCTGACTACAGCCATCTTTCTCTGCCACACCCTCCCTTCTCTATACACAGTTTGGAGCCTCATCTAGCCTCTATTACTACAATTGCCTTCTTCCAGTCAGTCACAGGCCAATTCCTGAGTATTCTATATAAGACTAGGATCTAATTTTGCATGGATTATGGTGTGTGCTTCACATCTCTGTGCTGTGAACATGCATGTATGTGAATGTGTGTGCATGTACACACACACACACACACACACACACATGTTGTTATCACCCATAAAAGCCAAACATGAGATCTATTCTAAGACAGAGAACTTAGAATACTCTAATGTTAGAGCTAGAAAGAAGCTTAGCAATGATCTAAGTTGAAGTTTTCCAATGAGTACTCTAGAATAAATTTTGGAATAACTACCTAGGAAACTTGTTTTAAATGCGGATTTCTAGCCTCCACTGCACTTCAGCAAACTAATATTGCCTGGAGTGGACCTTAGTGCCCGCATTTTTAAGCAACTTTCCCAGTTGGTTTTATGCACAATAATGAGTGAGAGCCCCCAATCTACATTCAACAGGTTTAGATCTACATAGATGCTTCTGAGGTTCAAGGAAGACAGTCTCCTGCTTGTGTCCATGTCTCTGGTTAGTAGCAGGTTTAGAGATTTAAAACTTAAATCCAGACCTGCTGCCTCCAAGTTTAGTGGCATTTCACTGACCTGCATTTTTATAGTCGATGAGAAGGATTTGAGAATATAGGACCACATGATTCAACTTGCTCCTTAATTCTAAGGAGCAAAGCAAGGTCCTAGCAAGCAAGAAGTTCGCCCATTGATGGGGAAGGTAAATGTATGTTTAGCAAACTAACAACCATATGGTAAGCACCATACCATGAGTTGAGCACTGTGGGCGCTCAGACCAGGAGTGAGGGGGTGATTAATTATTAACAAGGCTAGTAAAGCCTGGCAAGTATTAACTAACAAAACATTTAGTCTTTAAACTGGCTGGTTTCTCAACATAGTCTGACTCATTGTAACTTAATATAGATAGTTCTTTGTTCATAGACTTTAATCTGTTGCCAAAGTGTTTGTAGCTTATGTTCCCATTTAACAAGGTTTTGTGGTCAAAACTGTGTGCCCACGTCCTCCTAATGAACTGAGTGTCCAACAAAACAAAGCTTTGCAGTCTCCTTAGGAAGGCCACTGTGTGTACATAGACCTCCTCTGTCCACGAACATCCCTAATGAGGTACAGAAGGGCACTTATTACCCAGACTAAGACATTCCGCTGGTGCTAGAGAGCCGCAGACGGAAGTTTTCCCTGCGTCTTGGAAATGAAGCCAAGCTTTCTCCTCTCTTCAACCATGAGGATTGCTGTCCTCCTCTTTATCATTCTCTTCTTTATGAACCAAGTTATACCAGGTAACAACAACAAAAACTTTATGAAAACCTTGGTAAGAGTAGAGTGCCTGAGACCTTATGGGGATCCAGTACTCAGACCAAAATCCCATCACCCATGCCGTAAGAAGGGGTCTCATAGCGAATCCGGAAGACCCGTTGGCTAACAGGCCTGTGGCCACCTATTTCAGTTCTCCATAGCCACTCTCAGACTAAAGGAAATGGCCTTGAAACCCTTTTTGTTTCATCTCTAAAAATGAATTTAATTGAGCAAGTTTACTAGCAGTTTCTAGGTCTAGATTTAAAGAAAAAAAAAAAAGGCACACATCCTACTCAATCTTGGTCTCCAAAACTCTTCTACTTACTTTCAGCAAAAGGTAGTTATCCTAGGATACTGGTATAGAGTTATGCTAAAGCTAGAGGGGCTCAGGCAGAAGCAATTGGTAAAGGGGTCTCTTGGAAATGTTTACATTAAATCTAAGAAATCTGTAACCCACTGTCCCTCAATTCTGTTGGTCCCCCAGTCTTGACTCTGCCCCCTGATGCTTCATCTCAACCCCTGGTTTTATCTCTTCCTTTTCAACATCTAGTCTTCTAAAATAGGACCTCAACACAGGAATCAGAGATGACACTGTAAGAGAGTGTATCTTCCTGCATTCAGCATGCGTACATGGATCACAGGTGTAAGATACCTCCTACAAACAGGTATCTGTGCATATATCCCTTGCTTTTACCCAAGAAAATGATCAGACACCCAAAATAGATCAGGAAATTTCCTAGAACTCTTGGAAGTGTAGATCCAAAAAGAAATAAGCAACTTATTGCTTCTATATCAAGTGGAATATCTTCTTGAGAATTCAGGGCCTCAAGTGTTGGGGAGGAGTAAGGTAGTCATAGATATGTAAATGTGGATGATCCTCATATGTTTTAAGAAACTATTGATTGCTCTGCTTTATGTTGAGAAAAGGCACTTCCTACAATTTTCAACAACATAAAATAGGAGGAATGCCTATTCCTGGTAAAATCAAACTGTCCTATCTGTTTTAAAGGACTATGCTATAATGGGTAGATAGTACTTCAGGTTTGGCGAGCTGGAGTCAGGAAGGTACAGCTTGTGAGGGAAATTCCAACTTTGTTTTAGGAGAACTAATCTGGAGGAAGTAGAGGGGAGAGATTAAAGTGGGGAGAGATGGTAGGGGGGAGAACAGTTTCATTTATTGGATATCTGTTATGCATCACTGTGTGCCCTTATTATGAAGCAGGCATACAAAGAAAGAAAAGATGATTTGGCCTTGACTTCCATGAAGACATACTTCCATGAAGACATAGGCCAGCCACCTTCACTGCTATCTAGTCCAGAGAGGAGTCAACAAGCCCCACCACCCCACCACCAAATAGAGTATTAGTATAGGCCGAAGGAGAGGTTTCATAAATGAGAACCATGAGAGAAATAAATCATGACCAAAGGAAAAGCAAAAGCCAAAAGCAACACAAGCTTAAGGCACTAAGCCTTAGAGGGATCCGATTGTAGGAGCTGGCTTTGGAAGGAACATCGTGACATCAATTTAGTATGAAGTGTTTGAGATTGTCTATCCAAGGTTTTCATCTGTCTTTTCTTAGTAATAGTCTCTGTGTGTGTGCATGTGCATACATGTATGACTTTGCATATGTGTGAGGTATATCTGCTACCCCACCCTCTATAAGGGTTTGGAGATAAAAGGCTGGTAGATCTAGAATTACTGCCCCAGGGCTGGAGTTAAACTATCCCATCCCACTGTGAAGAGTGATATGTTAGAAACTCATTGAACACATTCTGAATTAACTTGAATGTGCTTTCTCTTTTTTTAAAGGGAAGAATAAGTATTTTTTAAACAAATGCAAAAGTATTTTTTAACAAAAGGACAGTTATCCTTGTTACACTTAGCAGGAAAAATACAATAACTGCAGTACCATAAAATCATTCATTGACAAAATTCAAAGAGGTCTTGATGATGAAGTCTATTTTTCTTATTTTATAAAGGAAAAATCAAGGCCCTGAAAAGTGAAATCCCTCCAGGAAAGTGAAAGAGGGAGCTAACTGTCAGTCAAGGCTTTGTCTTCGGTCCTGACTTTCAGTATACAACCCGCCCTAGGGTTCCATTAGGCTGTTTCCTCTGAATGACTCTCTGATGACTGCTTGAAGATGAGGCCATATCCGATTATAGTAACTCAGGAGCTAGTTATAGTAACACAAAGCTAGTGACTTCAGAGCCCATCTGATTAGAATTTACTAAGTAATCATCCTTGGGAAACATATGAGTTAGATGGACGAAAGTAACTTAAAATATGTATCTGACATCCAAATCTCCAAGAATGAATACTTTTAACCAACTTTCAAAACTTTCAAATTTTGAAAATTAATTTATTTTTTTCCTGTTTATTTTCATTGCCACTCAACCCAAATAAAAAGAAAGTAGTGTAATGGTTAGAAGAGCAGAGGCAAAAGCATTACTTATAGCCACAATGGAATGCACCAAGATTAGAAAGGAGAGGAGGTAAGATGAGGCAGGAAGGGCAAATGGAATGGGGTTGAGGACACAAACTTTAACTTTGCCCTTCTTCACTGCCTCTCTAAACCACTATACGATTTTGGGCAAGTTGGTTTTTTTTTTTTTTCCTGTCTTATTTCCTAATCTGTAAAATAACTAATTGGACAAGATCATCTGCTATGCTCATAGTAACTCTAATTGTTTCAAAAACAAATAGGTAGGCATGGCAGGGTACCCATAGTATGCAAAATACAAGATGTACCAGAGAGAACTAATAACAACAATAAAGTAAGAAAAATACCCTTAATGTGACTTGGATTCTTACACATGAGTAACAGTGTGTTATATATTTACAAAGCTCCTTGGGATTTGAAAAGGAAATACTCAGTAGTCAACTGCAACAAAATTACACACATAACTAACTACATGACATAGGTAATGAAAGTAACAATAAATTTCCAGACCAACATGTTACACTTACAGGATGAAAATGCTCTATTTTAACCAATTATTCCACAGTCATTTACTGAATATCTACTATATGCCAAGACTTGAGCCAGGTTCTGGGATACATGAAAGAAAAAAGATGAGATTTCTGCCCTCAAAGAATTCATCATCCAGAAGTGAGGTCAGGTGTGGAAACAACATCATGGTAGAATACAATAAGTACCACTATAAAGTGATGTCCAAGAGTGATTTATCACATAGCACAGGACAAGTCAGTGGTTCATCCTCTAATATATGAGTCTCAGATGACCCTCCCAGTGGAAATAGGCCCGTTTTAACCCAAGGTAATTGGGGCCTGTAGATACAGTAGTTGAACTTGTTGCAGATAAAAGGAAGAGATGTACAGCCCAGGGAATGAAAAATCAAGGTTCCAGGAGATTTCTACAGTGCTCAACAATTAGAATGATCATTTTTTTTTTAAAAAAATACCCTTTAATTATTTCCCAATTCATATTTTAGGTAAAAACATCATGTTGCATATTTAATTTTCATATCCTTAATTGCTTTGTGAACTTGCTAATTAAATTAAATTTAATACATTTGATTTTCAGATCAATTCAAAAGGCATTTATTGAATATATATAAATGCCCTATACTAATTTGAAATTATTCAAGAATTGGCCTTTGTGTTCCAGAATAAAAGACCTAGATGTGCTGGTTTCTATACCTCTCTTACTGTCATCAAATTGCTTAAGAAGCTGTCATGGAAAAGGAATAGTTTGTTACATATGGAGACTACTCTAATTCTATTAAACCACTTTTGAAACTGAGAATCTCAGTGTGTGTGGCCCACCTCCAGTACAACAATAAATTAGGATATAAATCAGATTCTACTCAACATTTTTAACAGTATATTTGTTTAGTCCTCAAGAAGAACTTTTAATGTATGCAATGGTTTCTGGAGCAGAGTTACAACCTCAAAGACTAGTACCAGAGAGATAAGGAGTGAGTGCAACATCAGGATGGAAGAAATACTGGCATGGACACATACTATCTGCATATTAAATACATAGGAATAGTGTTCCTTTCTCCCAGAAAAATATCCTCTCTAACAATTTCCATGAAATATATTATCTTTTAGATCTGTATTTCAGTTCCACCTTTGACAGATACATGGATAGAGGGATGGAGAGAGAAAAAGAAATAAAGAGGGAGATCGAGATTTCTCTAAAAAGTTTTTCTTCTGCTCTAGGACAATCAGCAAAACAAGACTGATATTAAACAAAAGCTGATCTGTGCCATCAGTAATTAGGAGATAATAAGGAGTAAGAAGAACTGGAATAAGCTAGAGTGTGTTTGCCCTAGAACTTCTAAAGGGACAAGGATAACCCGGTCTGGCCTTTTGTTACTTCGACGCATCCAATATTGCCAGATTTTTCAAGAATGCCAAAAATCCAAATTTTTTGTGAAAGCAGATTTTTAAATGTTGGCTTAAGAAATCAAATAACAACATAAACCCACCCCAGATTGTTTCCAGACACTGTCCCCTCTCCATGTAATTCAATAAAAATTCAGGGAAACTAATAAGTAATTACAATAACCCTCTTCTCTGTGCAGCCAGGGGCAGATTCAAGGAGGTATGTGAGCGTCCAAATGGCTCCTGCCAAGAATTTTGTATCGAAACAGAAATCCAGGCGGGGAGATGTTTAGATGGACGACCGTGCTGCCTGCCCATGGGGAATCAGCCACAAATCGACCTCACTACACCCAAGGAGGATTGAAATCTTTTCAAAGTGTTTTCTTTGGATGTTTTATTCTCTTGCTTTCCTGCTCTCTCATCACTCTGTTTTTTCTCTGACAGTGATTCTCATTGAGTTCTCAATAAATAATAAAGCAAAACTAGCAAACAAAAACCTATTTTGCAAATTCATATGCTATAGTTTCACTCTATTGCCATTTGGTTGCCATCTTTTTGTCTGGTTCGAGTGAGCTCCTGGTTGAGCAGGGACACTTTTATCATACCTCTCGTTTATGCCTGGCACAGCCACCTGCCTCCCTTTGTCCTGGGAAACTACTGCCCTCTCCCACTGGGAAAATGCACCACTTCATTCCATGCAGGCTTGTGGGGGCTCCCTTCCTGCCAAAGGGCAGCATGCAGGAAACCTGCACAAGCAGGTTTCCTCATATCAGTCGGACTTCACCAGCAATCTGCATCATTTAGAGAGTAACATCTGGATGAAACACAATTTATTCTATATCCTTTTCAAAGGCAGTGCGCTGGGCTTGCTCACACACTTCTGGCTGAGATCCACCTCTCATTGTGTATGGCCATTCAGTTTTAACTCTCACCCTGAAAGCCATGGTGTCTGTTACCAATGCCTGCTATGACAAATTACCACAGATTTAGTGGCTCAAAGCAAAACAAATATTTTAGAGGATAGTTCTGTAGGGCAGAAGTCTGCCATGGATCTCAATGTGTTAAAATCAAGGCGTGGGCAGGACCATGCTTCTTTATGGAGGCTGTTCCCTTCCTCCAAGACAGCAATGGTGGGCTGCTCCTATTCATCATGAGTGACCAGGCTTAGTCCATCTTTAAAGCCACCAATGGACTTGACTCTTTCTCACATCTTAACACTCAGAATCATCTCCTGTCTCCTTCTTCCCTTTTTCGTGTCCTTGTCATATATTGGGCCTATTTGATAAGCCAGGATAATCTCCCTATTTTAAGGTGAGATGATTAGCAACTTTAATTCAACCTTCAACCTCAATTTCCCTTTGCCATGTAAGGTGACATATTCACGGTTTCCAAATTAGAATAAGAATGGTAAGGAGAAAGAGTGACATTATTTTACCTATAACAGCCACTGAATGTTTTTCTCACACATCATCATTTTGTTCAACTTGGAGATGGTTTTAGTTGCTTTGCGTAAAGAAACTGTCGCTGTTAGAGTTTTGTGTGAAAAGTTGTAGAGGTCTCCCCTTAGTCACTAGAAGAATATATAATTAAGGATTTTTTTTTCTGTCTCTGGAAGTTGTTCATCTCTAACTGAAAGTTTGTGCCTTTTGACCAACATCTTCCCAATTCCTGCTCCCCACCCCTAGTAACCATTGTTATACTCTCTCTTAACTATGAATTCCGCTTATTTTAGATTCTGCAAGTACATAAGATCGTACAGTATTTGTCTTTCGGTATCTAACTTATTTCATTTAGCATAATGTCCTCAAGATTTGTTCATGTTGCAAAGACAATATTTCCTTTTTTTAAAGGCTGAATAATATCCATATATTGCATTATATATCATCTATATTTATAGGTAATACGTTTATACATAAGGGGTGTATAGTTCTAGTTTTAACTTTTTGAGGAAACTTCCATATTGTTTTCCATAATGGTTATCAATTTATATTTTTACCAATAGTGTATGAGGGTTCCATTTTCTCCACATCCTCACCAATACTTGTTATCTCTTGTCTTTTTGGTAATAGCCATTCTAACAAGTGCGAGGTGACAAAGGTGATGGTGTTGAGAAGTACAATTTGGTGGTTACAGAATAGTTACAAGAATGTAAAGTACCTCAGGGGTCCCCACCCTGGGATGGCAGACCAATATGATCTACCTGTTAGGAACCTGGCCACACGCAGAAGGTGAGCCATGGCAGCAAGCAGCAAAGCTTCATTTGCAGCTACTCCCCAGCGCTAGCATCACCACCTCAGCTCCACCTCAGATCATCAGGCATTAGATTCTCATAGGAGCACTGGTCCGTGGTGCCAAAAACATTGGGGATCACTGAAGTACAGCATAGGGAATATAGTCAATAATATTGTAATAACTATGTATGGTCCCTGGTGGGTATTAAACTTATTGGGGGAATCACATTATAAGTTATATAAATGTCTAATTACTATGTTGTACACCTGAAACTAATATTATATTTCAACTGTAACTGAAAAATTTTTAAAATTGTGGGAAAAAATAATTTGCTATATTTCTCCACCCAGAACATAGACTTCCAGAGTAACCATAGTTCCTCCCCTATAACTTTCTTGTAACTTTGAGGACTGACACAACTATAGGGGCAGATAAACCCCAGAGGAGGTCCAGTCATGCGGGAACCTACACTGTTCTTTCTTAGCCCAAAGTATAAAACGATGTGCACCGATACTGAAGAGCAGAAAGTATCCTGTATGGTTCTGCTCCTGATTCACTCATAGGGCCCATACTTTTTACTGGGTTCATTCGAAGTCAGCTAAAAACCTGATGACCCTAGAGTCAAACCTAAGCCCTAAGAATTGGTCCAAACAGCTAGGGAAACAAAAGAAAACAAAATAAACCCTTAGATGAGAATTTTGATCCATAAACCAGAGTTCTCAACTGGAGACACTTTTGCACCTGCACATAACTGGCAATGTCTGGAGACACTTTTGGTTGTGAAAACCAGAAAGGTCATCTTGGCATCTAGTGGGAGGGGGGGGGTGGCGCGGGGCTGGGTTGCTGCTAAACATCTTGCAGTGGACAGGAATGACTTTCAAGACAGAATTATGTGGCACCACATGCCGATAGTGCTGAAGCTTTGACACAGGAGAAGAACCAGCGAGGATGTATAACTGGCCTGGAAAGCATGTCACAGTCCTCCTCGGACACCAGTCTCACCTCTAGGTCTGAAGGAAGCAGCTACCACTCCATGTCTGTTCTTTGCAATGCTGTGCCTTCTATTTGTGGACAGGCAGCATCTGAAAGCCATTTTTGACATTCCAGCATAATTGTTCATGTTTTTATTTTTACATATTGTTTCTCTCTTCTTTTTGCTTCTCCATCTTTTTCAATGTCTAACAAACTTTTGGCCCAATTAGCATCAGATCTGATTGCCTAAACGAATCTGACTTAATTCATTCCCAGTTCCACAGTGATTCATGAGACAATTTCTCTAGATTACTTAAAACCTGTCAAAGAAATTACAAATGAGTTTGCAACATATTCTCTTAAAACATTTGCATGTCAAAAATAATTAAGACTATAGATTAAGACTACATAAAACATTGCTTCACTTTTATCACCTTTTCCTTTTGTAATGTTGTTCCAATTTCCCTCTTCTATCCTCAGTGATGCTAGGACTGAGACTGTGCAAATTACATTTATTTCCCAGACTCCTTTGCAGAGTGGCTTGTAATTAGGTTACAGCAAATGATAGGCACTGGGGCTGGGGGGCTTGGAGTTTGAAGAACAGAAGGGACTTCCTTCCAAATTGTTCCTGTCATCATTGTCAGAGTGATGACAATGGTTACAGCAGCAACAATTGGCTCCAGTGTCCACCATCTTATGGCACTCTAGAAACAATTTCTTCATGTCTTCAAACAAATACCAGCAGCAATTAGTCAATGCCCCTTTCCATATGTCTGGGGACTAACTCTGAAAGGTCTCTCCTCAGAGCTTCAGAGGTACCAGCAGCAGGCCAGCATGCCCCTCCTCCAAGAGCTTCCTCCAGGCTCCTGGTGTCTTCCTTGTTGTCATCCCACTGAGGCATGTTTCATGCTGCCTGCAGTTATCCCTGGGTTACCTTTGAGACCTCAGGATCTGTTTAACACATCCTGACTTAAATGTCCTTTATTCAAAATATGAGTGTGTACTAACTAACTGGATCCCGGCTGATGTCACTGCTACCGTCATTGCTGCTGCTAGTGTTTCTCCTGTTGCTACTGCTTCACGATGACGACTATGTCATCCAATTATCTGTAAGATACTCAGCCCTAGTTACCTAATGAATAAGTGGACAAGGAGTAATTTAGACTGTAATTCATCTCTCACAGCTGATAGATCAGGTAGATGGAAAATACATTAAGACTGACTCTAGAGGATCTAAAACAATAATTGTAAAGTAAAATCTAAAAGATTTTACTCTAAACATTATAAATGTGAGATATAATTCAATTTATTTTCTACAGAACATAAAGAAGAACTGGCTGTGTATTGTCTTTCCAAGATCCTCAATCATTCTAAGCGGAATTAGCACAGACATATATTTGATCATAAATTCATGTAAATGGAATTTGATAACAAATTTAAAAATAAGCATAAAATAATTCAAAAACATTCTTAATAACTAGGAGGAAATCATTATAAAATTCTAGCACTAGTTTACTGATCAGATAAGCTAACATCACTCCTACCTAATAGGTAGGATTATTATATAAGACAATGTAAAATATAAAATTTTATTCAACTTAATTGAATAATTCTGACAATGACTATGTTCTATTGTGTATCTTCTTAAACATAGTTTCCTCATTTTCCTCTTTTTTACTAACAAAAGATCACAACCTACTCCTCCAACTCACAAATACAATATTATACAATTTTAGGGAAAAAGCAGCAGAGAAAGGAAAGACTGAGTATTAACTTAAAAGAGACTGAAATCCAAAGAGGTTGTTTTAGCAAGACTGAGATATGAGATACAAATGATTTCCTATTAGCTACTATTATTTAAAATTGTTCTAGAAATTCTAGTCTCCAAAAATAGTCAAAAGAAGGGAACAAAAATAAATAAGAAAGTGAAAATAAAAAAGAAGAATTTTTCAGTATTTGATAATGACACTTTTTTAAAAGGAAAAATATTACTGAAAATCTGTACTACCCATAGAGTGGCTGCTTCTGACATGGCCCCCAGTAAT
The DNA here is from genome assembly GCA_003508835.1 of Eonycteris spelaea. NCBI lineage: Eukaryota > Metazoa > Chordata > Mammalia > Chiroptera > Pteropodidae > Eonycteris > Eonycteris spelaea. Next base: position 3,347,171 of record PUFA01000043.1, on the reverse strand, counting down.
CTCTACCTCCTGGTCTTCCTGTATCATCTCCATTCTTTGAGTGTCGGTGGACCTAGCAGCATGCTTCTAATGAACAGAATATAGCAACAGGGATGGGATATCACTGACCTGTGACTGGATTTTAAAAGACTGATTTCCATCCTACTCACTCTCATTCCCTTTTGCTGGTTTGCTCTGGTAAAGCCAGCTGCCATCTTTGGAGATGCTCTATGGAGAGGCTCGCTGGTAAGGAGTCAGGTGTGCCCAACAGCCCAAGGGGAACTGAATCCTGACCAAAACCATGAGAGTAAATTAGAAGCAGGTCGTTCAGTGTCCAGCCTTGCGATGACTGCAGCATTATGAGAGACCCATGTACCAGGATGCTTGACCTACAGAAACTCTAAGATAATAAAAACTGTTTTTAAGCCACCATGATTTGGGGCAATTCATTATGCAGCAATTGGTAACTAATATACAGACAGAATTAAGAAAGGTAATGAATTTTAAATTAACATTGAAATCATACCAACACCCAACCAGAACACGTGATTCAAATTTAAACTAATTAAGAGATACAGTGGGAAGAGGGTGATGGTGGAGGGGAAGGGGAATTTTTTCAGAAAAATGTTAAGTGGAAAAGTGAGAAAATACATAGAAAAATACAGAAATTTTTCGCTGTCAGAATCTAGTTTTTTAAAAAAACAGTCGAAAGTATATTTTTAGTTAATTGGATCTAATAGTTTTACAAATTGAAAAAATTAATGAGTTACTAAATCATTCAAATAACTCAAACAAATTAAAGCAATTATCATGAAAGTCTTTTTATATATCTATTTGAATATTCATCAAAGGAGTTTAGTACATTATCAAGCATTTAAAATATCAACATCCTAATTATTTAATATATACACATTGATAGCGTATATATATGTACCAGACACAACTAAATTTTAGAGGAATTATTTTTTTTTATACCACAATCACTACCTGTTGGGTGGAAATAAAGATACAGAATGAATGAAGATAACATTTAGCAAAATAAAAAATAGAGGCAATATTTTTAATAGCCAATGGCTTGGCTGCCTGGGTGAGGTTGGATGATGTAAGGAGGTAGACTAAACAGTAGTCACCCTTGGGTTATGGGAGGGGGAGTTGAACAAAAGTGAAATGGTAAAGTCCTGAATCAGAAAATGCATGAGATTCACCAATGTTCAAATCCAAAGAAGTGGCAGACAGTCTTTTCTTTCTGGTTCTCATATCTCAGAATCAGTTGGCGACATACCATCTGAAGCTTTGGATGAAGCAATGAGATAAACAAACATGCAACAACTCTAGATGGATATTTGTTTGCTTTCTGCCATTATGATGATGCTCCCAATGACATGAGATAGGATTTGTAACTGAACACTGTAATTGCTTCTGCTCACTCCCTGATTATGTTTATTACCAATAGCAATAATTTTTTTTTTCCCGCAAGATCTGAAATGTTTCTTACAGCTTTATCACAGAGTATTTATTCATTGTTCTTCCTCCTTCCGACAAGGAGTATAAAGTTGAAAGAAACATTGGTTTATCACAGGAGTACTCTTGGACCAATGATTGTTTCATATTTCTTTATTCTCTCTCTCTCTCTCTCTCTCTCTCTCTCTCTCTCTCTCTCTCTCTCTCTCTCTCTCTCTCTCTCCCCTCCCCACCCACGCGCATGCGCACTCCCACACATGCATACACACACACTCAGAAACGTAATAGATAGATAGATAGAGTTATTTGTATGGTTATTTAAATGTTTTATATATTGAACTCTTTGACATATGGCTGAAAAAGACGTGAAATACAACCATAACACCTTCCTCCTCCTCCCAGCTGTATTCACACCCTCAAAGAGGGAGGCATGCTGTCTGTTGCTGTATAGTGTATGACCAAGAGTTAACAGCTGAAAACAATACACATTTTTACTATCTAAGCAATTCACGTGGTGAGGCTTAGCTGAGGGCCTTTGGCTCGAGAGCTATTCTGAGGTTGCTATCAAGCTTTGGCCTGAACTGGAGGTTCGCCTGCAGGCTGGGCTCACTCTTGTGCTTGTTGACAGGCCTCAGGTCTTCACTGGCTGATCGCTAGTCATCAATCCATGGCCACATGGGTCTTTCCATAGGGCATCTCTGAACATGGTAGCTGGCTTTACTCAGAGAGAGAGCATGAGAGATGGTGCCCAAGATGGAAAAATAGTCTTCTTGTAACCTAATCTAGGAAGTGGCATCCATCCCATGTGCTGTATTCTACTCATTAGTTCAGCTTACTCTCAGGAAAGGAGATTCTTCAAGAGCATGAGGACAAGGAGGCAGGGATCATAAGGAATCATCATAAAAGCTGTTAATCCTAACATTCAACAGAGCAGATTTTTATACAGATAGTTCAATTCAGGTTAAGACAAATTATTATAGTGACTGCCAATATAGCAAAAGATATCTATACTGGAATATACCAAAAGATATCTATACTGGAAAAAGTTTTCCAAAATGTATAGCTACGATTGAGTTTCAGTAGTAGAATTCCAGTAATTTAATTTTTTTCTACTTTTCTGTGTTCTCTACATCTTCTATAACATTTATTTAAAAAATTAAAAATCTATTTAAAAGACCACAAAATTTAAAAAGATGTTGAAATATGCTTTTCATATGGCAGTGTGTTATAAAGATGAAATACCAAACTCTTTTGGAGCATATTTGGTATCATCTTTTTTATGAAGTCTTTCCTGACATTCTCATTATCCTCTCTCCACTGCTAACCCTTTGGTAGAAAGAACAACTTTCTTTTGAGCTACTATGTCCTTTACTTATATTACTGTAATTCACCCATTTAACTTTTTATCTCTCATTATCTCATTTGATCTAGCTGAGGTACGCTAGTTTTATGACACTGCCTGATACACAATAAGTCATAAAATATAGCCAGTGGTCACACATGCATGTGCCTAAGAGAACACAGCTGACTGTGAGGATATCCTGACTCTTGGGAAATAAGCAGCATTAACTTCTGCTTTCTCATCCATTGAGTTACTGCCACAGTGTGTACTTTTGTGTGTGGAGATTTCCTGTGGGAGACTGAGTTATTCTCTTTTTGTCAGGCTCTACTAAACAAGAACAAACCATAGGCCTAGAGAGCATTATAAAAAGCCAGGGGTCTGCCATGCTCAGAAACTCCAGGCTCTGACCATTCTCATGCTCTGCTCTTCGCTGGCAGGTCAGCCATGAGGCACCATGTGCTTCTCTCCACTCTCCTCTTTCTGACTCTCTTACCCCCAGGTAAGGTGGTGGCTGATCATTGGGATATGCTGGTATCAGTCTTAAGAATTTTTTAAATCAAATATTAATAGCTTCACTAGAAGTATAGCAGGGTAAAATAGGAAAGAGATTACTCCTTTAACATTGACCAAACTGTCTGATGAAATAACGTTCTGCTTTCTCCATACTTCGTATCTGAGGAGGCCTCGGTGAGACACGACAATTGATTTGTAGGCAGGTTGATCTAAAAGGCTTATATGCACTTATCATTATATCTACTCAGTAGTCAGAAGAAGAGATGGACAGAACTCTATCAACAAGAGCTGGTGCTAAGGGCATGTCTTTGGGAACTCCGTCATAAGATAATTGGCTCCTGAAGGGATTGGTAGGTGAGCTCTCGTTACGGGAGAGTACGTCCATGGTTGTAAAAGCATAGTGAGCATATACCTTTTTTATCCAAACTAGACAATTTTGAAAGTATAGGGAGCAACATTACAACTATATCAGAACAACAAGCAAAAATCAGAGCCGTCCCAGCCAAACTGGACAAAGGATCACCTCTATAAATATCATAGACCCAGAATAGGGTTTTAGAAAGAGGATTACAGGCCCTAGAGAGGTGTTACTGAGATCAAGTGCTGGACCACAGTCTATGAAAGACTTCTTATGTTAAGTAGAGTCACAAAGAATAGGTTCCAAAAGCATAAGCTTAGTCCTATAAAATGAGGCAATTAGGAGGAACACATACTTTGGAATACTAATGCATGAATTATGTAGGAAGAAAACAATTGGGCTGAGAAAGGAAAACAATACACAAGAGGCGAAACTCTGAAGTCCTAAATCCTTAGTGCTAAAATGATTACTAACAGTTATCAGGTTCAAACTCATCATTTTCAGATGAGATGACTGAGGCCCACAGAAACACTTCACAATCCTATAATTTAAGTATTCGTGCATACATCTGGAACCAATACCTCAGTTTTGCCAGAGGCCAAGAGTCAACTGTGTAGAAAGAGTTTAGATTGTAGGTCAGGCAAATCTACCTGATATCAGTGGGACCAAAAATATTAAGAAGACACATATTAGACAAAATATTTTTTGTGTTTGTACTTGGAAATAGTGAAGATAGCATATTCTTCTAGAAATAAATAAGATCTTTTGGAGATGCCTAACAGACTGTAAGACAAACATTCCAATGAAAGGAGACTATTAGAGGACTTTCAGCATTTGCAGGTTCTTTGTTCAGAAATCACCTAAAAGGAACATGAATGAGGAAAATAATTGAGAATAGGATCTTTGAGTAAATTAGAATATACCAGGAATGTGAAAAAAAAAAAAGATTCATGATTCCACATTTTAGGAGCTTCCAGAAAGAACACTTCTAGAAGGTCAGAGGCACAACTAAGTGCCAATTTGAAACCACTCCTTCGCCACATAAGAACAAAATTCATGAGCTATTATTAATGAAAGCCAGAACCACTAGTGGACCTAAGAAGCAGAGAATTCAGACTAAACCAAGAATAACATAAACAAGTTATGTATACAATACATAATCTAGAGGTAAATCTGAAAGAGGAAGAGAGACATTATATTGTGAATAGCCATGTATCTGATTACATTTTGGTGTGAATAAAAGTAAGAGTTTAAATAATTAACACAAGACATTGGTTATTAAAAATAATTCCTGGCATATATCCTACACCGAGTTTTTGGTCCACGAAAAACTCATCTCATTTAGAAACAGGAGTAATGAGAAAGTTAACAGTACTGGATCTAAATAAACTTCTTTTTAAATTATGAAAGATGAGCAGACAACAAAATTTTAAGTGATTAGGTTCAACAATCTATTTAGTAGAATATATTCTGCAGATATACCTTATATATATGCTGTGATATGAGTGTAATATTAATCATCACAGCATTATTCATAAGAGCAAAAGATTAGAGATCATCCAACTGATCTCAATTAAAATACAGTGTAATAAATAATGGACTATCTATGCATAATGAAATACTGAATTATTATAAAACAGAATGACAATACAATGACAATAAAATGAATTAAGTGTAAGAACTAGAAATGAAAAGCATTTGACTATTCTAATTTGCAATTGACATAATAGTAATTACACATTTAACTATTGCAATGTTGATGAAATTACATTTCTTCTCTGGTTGCTGGCTATTATAATCATGCTAAAAGTTCTTGAATATAAGTCTTGGTTTCCCTGGGGTGCCATCTTAGAGATGGAATTGGATCATACAATATGAATCCTTAGCTTTATGAGGTGAAAGCAAGCTGTTTCAAAGTTGGATGAACCAATTTAGAAATCCACCAACAGTATTTGAAAGTGGTAGGGATTAAACAATATGTAGAATTAAAACACTTGACAACAAAGATAAGTAATTGGGAGGAGTTAAATCATGACTACGAAGCTCTAAAGTCATCACGTAAGGGTAAATATTTCAATTAGTTCTAGGCTTTGATATATTAAAATGCATGTTTTAATTCTATGAGAACTATTAAAAGAAGAAGAATAATGGTTTAATTTCCCCAAGAAATAAAGAAAAATAATCCAATAAAAAAGAAAAAAATGAGAGAGATAAAAGTAAAAGAGACTAGGCAAAGAAAAAACAAATTAGAATGGCAGAATTAAACTCAAATATACTAGTGACTATATTAAAGTGTGAATAGGTTAATTTTCTAGTTCAAATCAAAGATAGTGCTTAGTAAAAATAAAACAAGTAAACCTAACTACGTGAGACAAAAAACACACCTAAACTGTGAATTCCAGAAAGGTTAGAAGTAAATGAATGTTATTATGGGCTGAATTATGTCTTCCTAAAATTCAAATGTTTGACTCTAAGCCTCAGTTCCTCCGCATGTGGCCATATTTAGAGACTGGTTCTTTACAAAGGCAATTAAGTTAAAATGAAGCCATTAGGATAAAACTCAGTTCAATATGACTGGTATCCTTAAAAGAGGAGAAAATTTAAACCTAGACACATGCATGGAGAACACAATATAAAGACAAAAAGAGAAAATGGCCATCTACAAACCAAAGAGACAGGCTTGAAACTCTTCCTTTGATCAGTTCTCTCAGAAAGAATCAATGGTCTTTATTTAATTTTAATTTTAATTTTTAAAATTACATTTTAAAATATTTTTTATTTTAAAATTACAGTTGACATACAATATTATATTCGTTTCTGGTGTGAAACATAGTGATTAGACATTTATATAACTTACAAAGTGATCATCTCAATAAATTTGGTACCCATCTGGCACCATACATAGTTGTTCCAATATTATTGTAACATATAATTCTTGTGCTATACTTTACATCTCCATGCCAGCTTATACTTTTTAATCCTTTTCCCTGTTTCACCCATCCCCTAAATGCACCCCATCTGAAAATCAACAATTTGTTCTTTGTATCTATGAGTTTGTTTCTGTTTTATTTGTTTATTTTGTTTTTTAGATTCCATGTATAAGTAAAATTGTATGGTATTTGTTTTTCTCTAACTTCACTCCACTCCACACAATGCATTATATGTCATCCATGTTATTGTAGATGGCAAGATTTGTTCTTTTTTATCTCTGAGTAATATTCCATTATATGTATGTACCACCTCTTCATCCATTCATCCATTGATGAACACCCAGATTGCCTCCATATCTTGGTTATTGTGAAATACACTGCAATGAATATATGAATGTAAATGTCCCTTTGAAGTAATGTTTTGGGTTTCTTAGAATAAATGCTCAGAAGTGAGATTTCTGGGTCATTCTTTGTCTCTTGTTATAGCCTTTGTTTTAAAGTCTATTTTGTCTAGTATTGCTATCACAGTTTTTTTGTTTGTTTCCACTTTCATGAAATACCTTTTTACATCCCTTCATTTTCAGTCCGTGTGTCTTTTAATCTGAAATGGAGTCTCTGACAGGCAACACACATAAGGGTCTTATTTTCTTATCCATTCAGTCACCCTATGTCTTTTGATTGGAACATTGAATCCTTTTATATTTGAAGTAATTGTAGATAGATACGTAGTTATTGCCATTTTATTATTCATATTTTTTATCTTTTTTTCCCCCTCTTCTTCTTAAAGAAGTCCCTCTAGCATTTCTGGTAATACTGTTTAGTGATGATGAACTCCTTTAGATTTTTTTATCTGGGCAGCTTTTTAAGTGTCCTTCGATTATAAAGTATAGTATTTCGTGGTCAAGTAATTTTGGTTGTAGGTCTTTGCTTTTCATTCCTTTAAATATTTCATGCCAATTCCTTCTGGCCTGCAAAATTTTTGTTGTGAAATCAGCCGATAGTCTTATGGGAGCTCCCTTGTAGGTAACAAAGTGTTTTTCTATTTCTGCTTTTAAGATTCTTTTTTGTCTTTAACCTTTGGCATTTTCATTATGATGTGTCTTGGTGTGGGCCTCTTTGAATTCATTCTGTTTGTGATTCTCCGCATTTCCTGGGTTTGTACGTCTATTTCGTTCACCAGTTTAGGGAAGTTTTCTGTTATTATTTCTTGAAACAGGTTTTCAATTCTTGCTCTCTCTCTTCTCCTTTGATATCCCTATGATGTGACTGTTGGTATACATGATGTTGTCTCAGAGGCCTCTTAAATTATTCTCATTTTTTAAAGATTCTTTTCTCGTATTGATGTTTTGTTTTTTTTCTTTCACCTTATCTTCTAAATTGCTAATTCAATTCTCTGCTTTATCTAATCTACTGTTGATTACCTCTAATGTATTCTTTCCTTCAGTTATTGCATTCTTTGTTTCTGATTGATTTTTGTGTGTGTTTTCTGTCTCCATTTCTATGTTTCCTATCTCTTTCTTGAAGTTCTCACTGAGATCACTGAGATGATAAGCATCTGGTAGATTGCTTATCTCCATTTAATTCGTTTTTTTTTTTTTTTCCTGGGCTTTGTTCTGTTCTTTCATGTGGGATATGTTTTTTTCTCTCCCCATTTTGGCTGCCCCCAGTTTTTGTTTCTATGTATGAGGTAGGGCTACTATGTCTCCCAGTCTTAATTGAGTGTCCTTATATAGCAGATGTGCTGTGGAGACCAGTGGCATAGTCCCTCTTGTCATCTGAGCCAGGTGCTCCATGTGGATTGTAGCTGAGCTTTGGAGTCTGTTTGCATGTTAATGGGAGGGATTAATCCTCAGACAAATTGGTTGTGAGGACTATAGTGGAAGAGCTATTGTGCAGGGATATACCCTATGGAGCAGAATTTGCATTCATGGGGTTCTGATGCCTGCCCATTCTGCCCTTTGGGTACACCATTTGTAGAGGTTGTTAGATGATACTCTGCTGTGATTTGAAGCTGGCTGTCAGTGCTGAGCTGATCAAGAAGGTACGGTTTCGGTGATGAGATGCCTATTTGGAAGAATGCACAAAAGGCCAACATGCATGATGCAATAAGCTGAATTATGTTTACATATTTTAGGCACAGGTGCTCTACTACACTAATGTAATATTCTTAATATGGGATCCTATTCCTAGCGAGCCTGATCACAGCCAGACCTGGGACCCACACTGGCCATTGAGTGTTTTGGTTCTGGGCCCTCTTGGGAAGGACTCTGTTACAGGCTAATGTCAGCCACTGCCTGTGCCTTGCCCAGGGCCACTTGGTACGACTTACAAAGTGATCTGCAAATGGTTGTCATTTGTGCTAGGTTCGGAGGTGCTTGGGAGAAGCTAAGCTGTGAACCAAGGTTAGCAGCCGCTAGTGCCAGACTTGGGGCTACTTAGCAAAAAGGACAGGGCATAGTGAGGACAGATGCTTTTTGTTTGGGATCAGTGAACCTTTAAGAGATTTTAGGAAAGTCCACAGCATGAGCCAAGACAGATTGTGTATATGGAAAAGCAACTGGAAGTGACTTGGGTGGGCCCACAAAATGAGTAGGAGCAAAGTCTCAGGAAATCACAAGTCAAGGCAAATGGTGTTAGCCAGATTGATGGACTCAGATATGGCACCTGCCTGAGTCTTCATGCTGGTTTAGGGGAGGGCTCAACAAAGGAACAATGGCTTCTGCCAGCACTTCTGTCTGGGGGAGGCTGCCCCTCTAGCTCTTGTCCCAAAGTCAGACAACTCAGCTCCTCCCTCTATGTCCGTGGTGCCTTTCAAGCTGCTGCCCCAGTGCTTGAACTCAGAGCAAGTGAATCTGTCAGCCCGTAAGTCTGTATGTGGGCCCTTTAAGAAACATGCCTGGGATTCCAGCAGCCCTCTGTCTCACCTAGCCACAATCTCCACTGGTTTTCATGGCTAAAAGTTATGGAGACTTCTCTTTCTGGCACTGGAACCCTGCTCTAGAGAGCCTGGTGTGGGGTTGGGCCCCTCTCTCCTCAGGGGAGACCTTTGCAGCCAAGATATTTCTCCCTATTTTTAACTGCCACTTATGGATGTGGGACCAGCCTGTTCCATTTCTCTACTCCTCCTGTCTCCTGCTCATTTCTTCTGTATATCCTTAGTTATAGGACTTCTATTCATCTAGACTTCAGGCAATTTCCATGATGGTTACTCTACAGTTTAATTGTAATTTTGATGTGGTCATGAGGGAAGCAAGCACAGCATTTATCTACTATGCCATCTTGATTGGAAGCCAGACTCAATGCTCTTGACACCTTAATCTCAGACTTCTACCTTCCAGAAATGTGAGAAAATAAATTTCTGCTATTTAAGCCACCAGTATGTGGTACTTTTTTATGGCAGCTCTAAAATACAGTTTCAAAAATATATTCCATGGATGTATTATCCAGCAAGGAAATTGAAAATTTCTATAAATAAAGCCATTTCATATTGTTAAAAGATTCACTTAATCAAGGAATTAAAATAAACAAGACATGCAAGATAATAGATTCTCATACTATATTAGAAATGAAATGACAAAACTCATCTTCCTCTCACTAAGTAATAGGGCAACCAGCAAATATCAGTAAATACATAAAATATTTGAACAACATGAATAGCAAACTTAGAATACCACATTGAATAACTACAAGATGATTAACAAACATAAAACACTGCACCCAATTACAAAATATACATTTTTAAGTGCAGCCAAAGAATTTATAAAAATGGCTATTTACCAATCATAAAGCAGATATCAAAATTTCAAAAGATTAAAATTAATCAGTTTATAAAATCACCATGTTGTACACTTTAAACTTACACAATATTATGTGTCAATTATATCTCAATATCACTGGAAAAATAAATTAATGAAATCTTGGAAAATTAGAAAAACAATTTCCTTTGAACCTAATTCATTGAAGCTAGAAATTATTTACACAAATATAAACATTTGGAAATTAAGAAATATACTTCTACATTAGGCATGTGACAAAATGAAAATTAGAAAATGAGTTATACTAAAACAAACTATATGTCAAAACTTGTGGAATACAAGTAAGTTAGAATTAGAGAAACAGATGAAAGAAAAAATATAAAAATCAAAAAATCAAAAAGTTGGCTTTTTATAGATTAATACACTTTATAGTAATCTGATGACATTGATCAAGAAAAAATGAGAACATACTTAAAATAACCATCTCAGTTGACATCACAAACTGTTTCAGAGATTCAAAGAAAAGTAAAGGATGTCATAAATTTGTGCACTATATTCAATCCTCTCTTGTGTACTTAGAATTTTCTCTGCAACAGTCATTCCCTCTTCATTATATCAATTTTCTTTCTACTGGATTATTAGCATTAGCATACAAGCATAGTATAGTTTTTATAATCTGAAGAAAAAAACTTTTTTGCTCCTCTTCTAACGCCAGCTATCACTATCTATCTATAGTTCATTTTGCAATAAAACATCTTAGAAGAGTTGTCCATAATTTCTGTCTCCAATTTCTTGCTTCTCATTCTTTCTTAAATATATCCTGATCAGGCATTTTCCCAATCCCTTCCCCTTCTACTGAACCTGCTTTTGTCAGAGTTACCAAAAAATCTCCACATTGCTAGACCCATGGTCATTTCTCAAGGTGACCTTATTTGGCACATCATCAGCATTTGACACAGATGGTCTTTCTTCTTATTGTACTTTCTTCAATTGGCTTCCAGGATAGTACATCCCTTGATTCCCGCCTGCATCGCTGGAGGTGCCTCCTCAGTTTTCTTTGCTGCTTCCTCCTCTTCTCCCATAATTCTTCATATTGGAGAGACCCACAGCTCAGTTCCTGGCTTTTTCTCTCTCTCTCTCCATTCAATCCTTGGGACCAGTCCCATCCTTTTAAGTTCTCCCGGACCTCTCTTCTGAACTCTAGACTTGTAATGAATGACCAATTATGATAACTTATATCTCTATTTGGATGTTTAATTTCCAAATTAATATATCCAAAACTGAGTTCTTGAATTTTTCCCCACGTTCCCTCTCTATATACAGCTTCCCCCCATCACAATGTGGCATGGAGCTTCTCATGGCTCTTCTACACTCACCTCTCCAGTAGGCCTCCATGTCTGCATCCTAGGAAGGATCTCTCAGGGCTCCTTATCATGACCAGCCTCAGAAAGCATTTGCCCCATACTCAGTGAAAGGCCAGAGTGTTGGCAAAATTTCTCTCTTTTGTGGTTAGATAATATCCATTGTTATATGTGCCACATTTTCATCATCCATTGACAGATTCAATGTCAATGGATTCAACATCTATCCTGTTGATGGATTCTTAGGTTATTTTTATGTCTTGACCATTGTGAATATTACTGCAATGAACATGAGAATGCAGTTAGCTCTTTTAGATAGTGATTTCATCTCCTTCAAATAGATACCCAGAACTGAGATTGCAGGATCATATGGTAGCTCTATTTTTAATTGTTTGAGGAATCATCATACTGTTTTCCACAGTGGCTGCACAAATTTACATTTCCACCAGCAGTGCAATGGGGTCACTTTTCTCCACATTCTCACAGTACTTGTTATCTCTTGTCTTTTTGGTAATAGCTTTCTAACAGGCATGAGATGATATATCAGTGTGGTTTGATGGGTTTCCCTAATGATTAGTGATGTTTAACACTTTTTCATATACTTGTTGGCCATTTGTTAGTCTTGGTTGGAAAAATGTCTATTCAAGTCCTCTGCCCATATTTTAATTTGTAGGGGTTTTGTTTGTCTGTTTTTTGTTTGTTTTTTGTTTTTTGGGGTTTTTTGGCTTGAATTGTATGGGTTTCTTATATATTTGGGATATTAACCCCTTATCAGATATATAGTTTGCAAATATTTTTTCCCATTCTATAGGTTGCCTTTTCATTTTATTGATTGTATCTTTTTATGTGGAGAGACTTTTTAGTTTGATGCAGTCCCACTTATTTATTTTTCCTTTTATTGCTGTGCTTTTAGTGTCATAACCCAAAAAAATCATTGCCAAGACCAATGTCAAGAAAATTTTTTTCTATGTTTTTCTCTAGGACTTTTATGGCTTTGGTTCTTACATTGAAACCTTTAATCTGGTTCAAGTTATTTTTTTGTGAGTGGTGTAAAGTAGGGGTCCAGTTTTATCATTTTGCATGTGGATATCCAGTTTTCCCAGCACCATTTATTGAAGAAACTATCCTTTCCCCATTGAGTGTTCTTGGTTTCTTTGTCAAACATTAGTTGACCATATACACATAGGTTTATTTCCAGTCTCTCAATTCAATTTCATTGGTCTATTGTGTCTGTTTTTTTAATACCATACTGTTTTGAGTGCCATAGCTTTGGAATATAGTTTGGCATTGCAAGTGTGATGCCTCCAGATTTGTTCTTCTTTCTCAAGATTTCCTTGGCTTTTTGGTTTTCATGGTACCACAAGAATTTTAGAATTTTTTTTCCAATGGGCTCAATCTACACAGGTCTTTCTTTAAATAAGCTAAGCCAGGTTCCCTGCTCCTGCTGTTTTATATGCATATAATATCCTCACATGGATATCTGCTTGTCTTTTTCATTCTCATCATTCAGATCTCAGTTCAAATGCTACATCCCCCTCAGAAAGCCTCTCCTGTCCATTTTATAAACCATTCTCCAGTTTTTTCCTGATCCATTATTGTATTATTTTGTTCTAAAACTTGCCACTTTCTGAAATTATCTTATCAATCTATTATTGTATGGTCAGATTTTCTTTATCGAATATAAGTCTTATGAGAATAAAAAACATTTCTGCCATTTTCACTGTTCTATTATTAGTACAAAGAAAAATGCCTGAATAGAAATTTTGTAAATCTTTGTTGAAGGTCCATATAAAGAAGTAAAACAATAAAGAAACCGGAGTAGTTAAAACACATGTTTTGTCCACCCCCTTGCTGTTTCGCCTTCACCAAAGTTCTTTTTGAAGCATAAATTAGCAATGACAATAAACTTATAAGATAAGGATGGAAGGATTTATTAACACTTCAGCAAAAAGGAAAGACAGGGAACATGATGCAGCCGTTGACTAGCCCTTGTCCAACTTCTTTTCTCCATATAGAAATGCTCAATCCTGAACTCCTCTGTTCTCACACTAAGAGTATTTATGGTTTTACATTCATGAACTGATCATATCTCACTGACTCTTTTTCTGCAGTAAGAAGTGGTTTGGGTCCCTCTGAAAGCCACTGTATCAACCTGTCTGGAATTTGCAGGAGAGACATCTGCAAACTAATAGAGGATGAAATCGGTGCCTGCCGAAGACGGTGGAAATGCTGCAGAGCATGGTGGATCCTCATACCAGTTCCCACACCACATATCTACTCAGATTATCAGGAACCCAGGAAGCACAGATTGAAATAAAATGAAGAAAAGTGTCAAAAAGAAAATTCTTTGCATCTGAAAACTCTGGAATATATATATATTGATTTATTTCAGCTTTATTTCAAACTTTTATTATCCCTTGTCAATAAAAATAAATAAATATCAATTTCAATCTACTCAGATGGTACTCCTTTGTGACTCATTTTCAGCTCCAATGTCTTTAAAAGTGCGAAAGCCCATTGATTTATTTTTTTTTAATTTGTCACAGAAAAACTGAAAGATTAACAGAAAAAAGTTACAAAGGTGAAAATATAATTATATGAAACATAATTAAATAGACACACAGAAAGCACAAAGAAAATGCAAAGGCAAAATACAGAGGAAATCAGAACATATCATGGAGGGGAAGAGATGTAGATAAAGGGGAGAAAATTGGAATGGGCAAGAGGAAATAATATAAGATAAACATAAAGATTGTAACTGTGTGGCAGGTAACTGGAAAGAGATGAAAACAAGAAGGGAGAGAAAATCAGAGGTTGAAGATCAACCGAAATGTTTATTAAGTACTCTAAAAATTAAAACCTCAATTAAAAAAGAGATTTTGATATTTGACTCCTATGAAGGAACATTGTGATCATTTAGATACTCAATGTTTTACTCCAGTAGACATATAATACTTCGTAGAACCTAAACATTTTTCTGTAAAAATATATAGACCCCTTTCAAGCATATGCTATCAATATTCCTTTTAAATAGACGTTTTGATGCTTCGTAACTTCTGACTACAAGTTCATCTTCCCACATCATGTCAGAAGTTCTCACTGTCCTTTCCTGATGTTAGATCCCTCAAAGCAGTTCTCAGAAGGAGTCTTAGTTTACATTCATTTATAAAATTTTTCTGATTATAAAATGTAGTTTCGTAGTGAGGACTCCCATTTTTTCTTCCTATAATGCAATATTCGTGAAGTCTTTATTTTTTTAGTCGCAGAGTGTGGATCTTTTCTGCAATAATTTGACTAGATTTAGGACAAAACCGACTTTAAGACAGTAAAGTTATACTGTAGGCCAGAACTAAGTACATATATGGTGAGAGAGCTAGACGGTTTGTTTTCACTTCCTCCTCTTCCCTCCTCTCCTCTGCTGGGGACACCAGCTACAAGCACCACACCTGAATTGAATTTAGTTTACAAAGACCATGTCAATTTTGGGTAGAAATGATAAACTGAGCCTCTCTACCTAGTCAACCTAGCCCTATATTAGTTATCCAGCCCTGGACTCTACAAAATTGGGAGCACAATATTTGTTTTGCAAGTAAATTGACTTCCTGTGAGTGTTTCTAAGAGTTCATAAGAGTCCCTTAATCAAGCTTTATTAAATTAAAACAATGTAGTACCCATTACCTATAATTTGGACTTGACATGATCCCAAAGTGCTTGTTTTCCTGATTTAGCCTGGAACCATGATGTCTTATATCACTAAGGAAAAAGAAACTGAAAGACTGATATCCTAAAGAGATGAAATCAGAGCTTTGATTGTTGGGGAGTGGCGAGAGGAGGATTAGAAAGACAAAATCTTTACAGATACATGGGAAAGATTTCAAAACCTTGAAAGAACAACAAGCTTTGGAGACACCTCAACTGCCATGAAAACAAGATGAGCAAACTCTCTGAATCTCTAGGAAAAGTAACTTTCTGGTGTGTTCAAAAAGCTGCTAGACACATTGATATATTCTTCAGGGTTTTTATTAGTTTTCTCTTGCTGACTATAGAATAATCTCCTTTTTTTGTGTCTGTCTCCCTGCTTCCCTACAAATATCTTCTAGTTAGACATGTACAGTAATAAAGTCTGTCCCTTGGCATTTTTTATCCTTTTTAATCAAAATATCCTTTTAATACTTACTTTTCACCAGACCTTAACACCTTATCTAAATCTTTAGGGTTGTTGTGCATGCCACACTTGGCTTAATAATTCAATGTGTTGACTAACCTCCATGACAGGGATTGTGTGTGTGTTGTGTGTGTGTGTGTGTGTGTGTGTATGCTGCATGTTTCCAGCTCTTTTGTTCATGCAGTAAATATAAACATTGGAATATCTGAACTAAAGATGACCATTGTAAATATTCCAGAAATCAAATTCCAGACCTTGTCTTTCCACAGAAGCACTGATTTAATAGCCAACCAAGGATGAAAATACCATCATGAGAGTTCTGGAGTCCAGTAGAGAAATTTTAGCATGGCAGTGTAGCACGAAACCTGAGAACAGCCACATGGGAAACAGGTAAGAAGAACAATTCCGTTTTGTTTGTGGCCCCCTCAAAGATGACAGCCCTCAGCACCAAAAGAGACTCCCTGGGCCTGTGATTTCTCCCACAGAGGAAAGACAGAGCAAAGTGAGCATCTGGCTTCCCCATGCTTTAGGGGCATGCCTAAGAGGCCCATTTTTGTCTCAACTCGCCCAGAATGCTGAGGGAACCAACACATCTAGATCATATAGGGGCAAATAACAACAAAGAAAAGTCGCAGAGACTCAAAGCCACCAACACACAGTCTCACAACCAATCTTGCTGGCCTGCCCCAGACCTCACTGTTCAGACCTTTCGTGAACCCCAGCAGCCAGCTAGCTGTCCACAGACTCTGGCAGCCTGCCTGAGCACACCCCCAAAGGTGGTCCCCTGAGCCCTGCACAGACAGCACATGGAGCTGTTAACCTAAAGATAAATGCCAAAGTGAGAAACAAGCCTTTATATGAGATCAGAAAGAATAGGTATTTGAGAAGCACTGATTCAGGCAGAAACCCAAATAGTATTCAGATTATGAGGTGAAAGCAAGAGCGTTTTATGAGAAAGGTAAGGGACAAAACTGCATGAATAGAAAAAAGTAATTTCTATTGGTGCAAATAAGCCAAGGAAGTAATTACTATAGGTGCAAATAAGCTAAGTTATTCTTTAGCTATACCTGATGATGCTAATTTTGAAGAATATCTTTCATTTTAGGTCTTGGAGTCATGATTCTGCTTTCCTGTTAGCTTTGCAAACAGTTGTTTGAAATACAATGTTGCTTTGGCCCAGTCCAGAGGTTATTTTGCCCAGTCCAAATACTCTAAAGGTTCAAAAAGCAACATCTGAAGGGCAGAGCAATACCTGCTCTGGAATGGTTGCCTTAGCTCTGTTTTAAAAGGGCTTCACTTCTGTCAACTTTTCACAGATATCAGCAGCGGGCTTGACTCTGTGGGACTGGTAAAAAGTGCATCACCGATGCTACTACTTCAGGAGGGAGGGAGAGTTTGTGGAGATTGTACCTACCTTTCTAGCATAGTAGTCCATTGTCCTGGGAGAAAGGAGTGGATGATTCTCAACACTCAGCACAACTCTGTGGGCTAGACTTGAGAATAATCTTTGGCCTCACACTGCCTTCCAGATCCACTGGGACACAGGTCAAACTTTCTAGACACACTAAAGCAGGATTTGTGTCTCCAGGGCTCCAGGCTGCCCTGCCCTCACAGGTTTGGGTAGCCCCACCCTCATGCCTTTGCTGAGCACTGCCCCTGCCATGGATTGGAGTCCCACACCTACCCTTCTACTGAATTACAATTGCACATCAGTTGCTTGACTGGTTGGGGTCTTGGGGCAACTTTGTCCCAAGGCTCCACCAAGCATTGCCCTAATAAGGGCTTTCTGTAGTGGTCTCACCCTCACAGCAGTTCTCTGCCTGGGACCTTCAGCTGTCCAGGGCATCTTTTAAATCTAGGTGGAGGCAGCCATGCCCCATAGTTTTTCTAGGTACAGCACACACCATGCTAGAGGCCACAGGAGCCACGTCTGGGGCTACTGAGGAGCACAAGTGCAGAGAGCGGAGCTGCAATGTAGAGTGATGCCAGGTAGCAGGAGGTTCCCCTTTGAAATCATTCTATCATTCTGGCCCGAGGCTCATACACTTTGGTCCTATGTTGGGAGGGGAGCCTTTATGACCTCTGAAATACTTTCAAGAGTCATTTTTTCATTGGACAGTAGGTCCTGCTTTCTGTTTAGATGACTGATTAATCTCCCCACTGTCTTGATGAATAGCTCATAGCTTCTGTCGATATAACCAATCCACACTGACTCATCAAATTTGGTGACATCTTTGTGTTCTCTCCCAAACAAGCTTTCTCATTCCTTTCAAACTGGTAGGCTATTTCCAAATTTTTAAGTTCTGCTTCCTTTTTGATGAACAATTATGTCTTTAAGTCATTTTTTCCTTTTTGCATTTTATGTAATCAGTCAAGAAAACTAGGCCACTCCTTCAACACTTTTCTTAAGTATCTCCTTAGCCAAATATTCAATTTCACAGTTCATAAAGTTTACATTTCATAAGACACTAGGACATGAACACAATTCAGCCAAGCTTTTTGCCACTTTATAATAAGGACAGCCTTTCTTGTATCATCCAATAACGTGTTCCTCATTTCCATCTGAGAAGTCAACCAAATAAATGGTCTTTACTGTCCATAGTTCTGCCAACATTCCGCTCAAGATTGCATAGGTATTCTCTAAGAAAATAGAAGCTTTCTTTCCCTACAGCTCTGCTCTTTTCTTTGTGAGACCTTATCAGCGTCACCTTAAATGGTCATACTTATGGCACAGTAGGCTTTTTCTAGCACACACTTCAAAACTCATCCAGCCTATTACTAGTTCTCAAGCCATTTCCACATTTCTTAGGTATCTGTTACAGCAATGCCCCCATTTCTTGGCCAATTTTCTGTCTTAGTCCAGGCAGCTATGACAAAATACCATGGACTGGGTGGCTTAAAAATAACAGAAATTTGTTTCTCAGAGTTTTAGAGGCTCAATCCAAATTCAGAGCGTCAACACAATCACGGTTTGGTAAGATCCCTCTCTAGGTTGCAGACTGTCATCTTCTTGCTACATCTGCACATGATAAAAGGGATAAGCAAGCTCTCTGGGATCTCTTTTATGAAGGTACTAAGCCCTTTCATAAGGGCTCCTCCCTCACATTTTAATCACCTTCCAAAGGCTCCACCTCCTAATACATCATTTTGGGGATTAGGATTTCAACATATGAATTTGGGGTGAACACAAACATTTAAACCATAGCAGTATCATTGTCAAATTTTAATTAACTGTATTTCTGTGGGTCTATTTCTGAACTCTGTTCTGTCCCATTGATCTATATCTCTATCTGTACATCAAAACCAACTTTCTTGATTATTATAGATTTATAGTAAGTTTTTAAATAGAATGTCTTCCAATATTCTTTTAAAAAATCTTTGCCATTGTATGCCTTTGAATTTCAATAACATTTTATAACCAGCTGATCAATTTCTATAAAAATAAAATCATGCTGGGATTTTAGTTGGCATTATATTGGATATTTAAATTGATATGGGAGATTTGAGATCTTGGTGGTAATCAGTCTTCTGTTCTGTGAACACTGTGTGTCTCACCATTCATTTAAGTCTTTAATTCCTCTTTTAATGTCTCTTAGTTCTCAGTATAGAAATCTTGCAAATATATTGTTAGATTTATCTCTAATTGTTTTATGTTATCTGAAATCATTGTAAATTATGTTTTTTTAAAGTGTTTAATTGTCCATTGCTTGCATAAGTAAATACAATTGACTTACATGTTGTTTCTGAAAACTTACTAAACTCACTTTTCATTCTAATAGTTCATTGGTGTGCTTTGAGATTTTCTACACAGAAAATCACATCATTCCTGTGCATAAAGACAGTTTATTTCTTTATTTCCAATCTGTAAGAATGTTAATTTCCTTGCTTTACTATATTGTGTAAGACCTCCAATACAGGAGGGAACATAGAAATCCTAGTCTTTTCCTTATATAAGGAAAAGATCATTCAATTTTTCAACATTAATTATGGTGTTCTCTAAGATTTTTTATAGGTACTATTAACAGGTTAAGAAATTCCTATTTATTTGTAGTTTGCTGAGTTTTTAATCATAAATGACTATTGATGTTGTCAGTTGTTTTTCCTATATATATGGAGATAATCAAATGTTTTATTTGCTTTTAGTCTAAATTATATTGATTAATTTTTGAATGTTGTCACAACCTTGCATTTCTAGAAAATACCCCATTTGCTATGGTTTATTATTCTTTTTATGATATGTTTATTCTTTTTTACTTGTGTTCATGAGTGATAGTATTCTATTTTTAGTTCGATTTCTTGTAAAACTCATTGCCAATTGGTGTACAATTAGAGTCAAAAACAACAACGAAAACAAAATTTATTGGAAATTTTCTTCAATTTTCGAGAGTTTTGAAAAATTGGAATTATTTATTCCTTAAATACTTGAGAGAATTCATCTATCAGTGACATAATTTAGTTTTGAATTTTGTTTAAATTTTAAAATCACATATTAAATTTCTTTCATAAATATAGACTATTCATATTATCTATAACTTTTTGAGTAAGCTTTGGTGGTTTTTTTTAATTCAAAAAATTGTCTAGTTTAAATAAGTTATATTTGTTAGCATAAAAATGTTTAGTAATGCTATTGAAATTAAAATGTATCAGTTTTTTTTTTTAAGTGTTATACTTTTAATATATTTCATGTAAGCCTCATGGTAACCACAAGGGAAAAACCTGTAGTAATTACACTATAGAACAATATTTTCTTTCCATATGTTGGGGTAGGTTGAGAGGATAGGAATTCTCCTTAAGCTGTAGTCATAGTCTTTTGAAAACAGATGGCTGTTGAGGAAATAGTGAGCTCTTTATCTCTGATATTTTAACTCTCTTGATCTCACCATCCTTATCATTTAGGACAGTTACACAAAGGACTGATATCAGATAAGAAAATGTTATTTTTACCTTTCAGATGTTATTAAGAACATTGCACATATGGGACACTGGACTCTCTTTTATGGAATAATTTAAAAATACAGCTTCATTTTTAAAAATGGTTCTTGGACAATCCTCTTATCCTTAGTGTGAAAAGAGTGTATTGTGGAAGAGTTCTCTTACAAGTCAGAGGCCTTATGGTAATAAAAACTTCACACTCACAGGACTCTATTTCTTGGCCCCCTTCAAAAAAGAGTTGACCAAAGGTACTGACTTCTTGGGAATTTGAGAGTCCATAGAAAAAGTGAAGGGTTGGTCATCTGGTTTTCTATAATTAGGTTAATTTGTCACCAAATTTAGAGACTGTAGGGTTTGGAAATATTCCAACGGAAGCTGTTTTATTTTCTTACTTGTTAAGCTTCACTGACCAAAAGGAACCTCAGTCCCCCAGAAGTAAATAAAAGGCCCTGTGTTCTACTATCCTTCATCACTCACCTCTCTACTGGGCATTCAAGCATGAAACTCCATTCCCTTCTTTCTGTTCTCCTCTTCTTTGTGACTATAATACCAAAAGGTAAGATGGTGAAAATTATACAGGTAGGTTTCTTAGGAGGCCTACTAGGATGCTCAGTTACATGGTGGCCATCTCAACTCAGACCTTAAAGCACAGCCTTTAGGAATTCAAAATTCCAACATGATCATCTCCCTCAGAACTTAAGAGGACAAACTTGCAAAGCAGGACAAACAGTTCCATCAACAGAAAACAAGATCCAAGAGCTCTGTGATTAGATGAAGGGGCCCAAGCAGAGAGATGGGTGAAGAAACTTTGACATGCAACTTAAGGATTAGCATACAGATCAAGTAGCTTTTACAAGTACCTGATCACCCAAAAGGAAAGTGAAAATGGCAGTTATTGCTTTAAACCTGGTTAGCAGATGAAAGATGTAGAGTTTATTGGTAAGGAGTATTTGTGGAGGGTAGAAGTTAGATGCATAAGACAGAGCTCAGTAAAAAAGGATCACATCAAGTTATGAAAAACCAATAGGGAGCAGGGAATTGGAAAAAAACATAAACAGAGGAAAGAAGCTTCAATGGCAAAATTTTAAGCAAAAGACAAAAATATGAAAGAGGCATTTTAAGAATTTGAGTTATATCCTTTGGATCTATAATTCAAAAGTTTGAATAGTAACATGTAGAATCCAAGAAAAAAGGGAATGTGGTCTCCTTTTCTCCATTGTTAACAGACAGATATTCAGATCCCTCAAAACAGTGACTGTGGTCATTGAACATAGAACATAGTGTGGATAACTATCTCTTTCTCGGTTCATCTCTAAGATCCTTTTAAATAAAAATCAAAGATACTCATTTGTTTAATCTTTGCCTAGTCCATAGATATCTTGGACCTACTGGACATAGTTGCCGTCTCCTGAAGGAGTTTATATAATTCTCATGTGTTTCTCAGTTCTGTCAGAAGAAAACACAATTGTGAAGGGACATACTTATAATGGAACGTAATGTAGGACTATATGAAGTTAATGACAAAATTAGAAGATGACTTAATTATTAATTCTTTAATTTTATAGATAAGGGAATTCTTTTCCACATAAGGAATATGATTTTTTTTAAGGTCACATAGCTAGCAGCAACACTGCAGCAGCTAGATCCAAGTATCTTTAATATGGGTCATTGTTGTTTCCATCAGTCTACAGGTGTGGGTATGCCCATAAATGGTAGCCTTGAATTCTGTCACGCTTTTTACCTCAAAATCTCCTAATTAGATGTTGAGGAATCTAAGGAGATTTTCAAGTTTCCTTTTTTAAACATCTCACTTCACTTTTTTTCCAAATTACTTTCCTTCATTGTTTAAGGTAGACATGTTGAATCAGCTTAATGTTCTGACGTTATTATTGGACTATTATTCTGGCCTTTAGATTTTCTTCATCTGTGTCATTTAAAAACAGTTAAATGACTATCAATTTTTAGATAGCTGAAAGGAGCTTGGCATAAAATGATTGTCTCCATCCAAAATCATATCCTATGTTATGAGTCTGGTCTTTTTTGAAAAAGTTAATGAGGAATGGATCTCCTGGAAGTAAAAGTCTAACCAAAATCTACCATTATAGAGGGAGAAGGGATATGGCAACGGTTCAGTCTTAGGATGGGAAGAAAACTGAGAAAATACGTTGTTCTAGAGCAAAGGCCAGAAACAACTATTGGGAAAATAAGATTATAGGAAATCTAGGCCTAAGGTTTAGAGAAACTAATACAATAACGACAGGACTGAATACTCACAAATAGAATAGTACATCCAAGAGCAGGGAGCAGATAGTCAAAAATAGGCTAAAGTCAAGAGGTTTTAGAAGGAATGAGATAAAAAGCATGTGTGGGGTCAAAGAGTACTTAACTGCACTCAATGGTAACAAATATTTATTGAGCACCTGTTATTTAACGAAGACGATATTAGATACTTAGACTACAAGGGGAAACAAAAAGAAAGTGATTTCCCATAATATAGAAGACAGATGTTAGTCAAATGATTACAAAAATTAATACATAATTATGTTTTAATAAGTACAATGAAGAGGGACAGAGTATTACAAGCGGTCACTGTCTGTTTGGAATGTCAGAGAAGCCTTCCTAGTGGCATGCCTTTTGAACTGAAAACTGAATGATAAATGTTAGTTAATGAATCCCTTGCAAGGAACACTTCTTCTAGGCAAAGGAAGAAGGTAGTGACATGTCTCCGGTGAAGAAGTAAGCAGTGTGCGCAAGGAACTGCAAGAAAGTCGCTATATGAGAGTGCTGGTTTAGATTAGAAAATGTGCCAAATATTCTATGACTTTATACCAAAGTATGGCACAGACACTAAGTCAAGGTGGAGGGGCATTTGAAAAATGAAGAGGGCAAGGTCATCAGATTTTATTTGTGGTTAATAGTAATTACTAGTATCTAGATCACTCAGGGGTTTTTGATTTATGAACACAAACTAGGATTATCTATGGGTTCTAGGAAGCCTACAAGTTTGACAGGTTTCCTTGACAGATCTCCCATTTTGCTTCACTACTTCCATTATTTTTTCTTCAGTCTCTCTTCCTGGCTCCGCCATAGAAGGAGTTGCAAGTTTACAATAGTTTCCTTCTTTTCTAACCTTTAGATAACCACTTTTTGAAGTAAACAAAGGGGATTCATCCTGAGAAAACACCAGCAACTGTGTGAAAGTAGATAATGGGTGTAAATAACAATCATGAAGAATTAGAAAATCAAAATTTCTAACTTTTCAATCTGGTAATTTCTGAGATCTAAAGGTAAATAAACCTGCTCTAACTCTGTATGGATTCTCTAAGTCATAATCATGTTTGGAACTGAAAATGTGTACTGTCCCAGCACTCTGCTATCTTTCGTGTCTTCATCTTTAACTTGATGAGGCCCCTTCAAGTAATTTCTTACTTTAGGCACCAAGATCCAGACTCTATTAAAGTAGGATCCCAGCATAGAAGACAAAATCATCAAAGATGGTGAGGAGAGGGATCATTGAAGGTGCGAAGGATTCGGAATTCACAGGTTGAAACAATCAGGGCCAACAATAATAGATATGGGACTGATGGTCAGGGTGAAAAACAAACCTTATAAATCTGGGGGACATTATGTAAGTGAACTAAGCTAGTCAAAGAAGATAAATACTCCAAGATTCCATTTACATGAGGTATCTAAAATATTCACATTCATAGGAACATAGAGTAGAAGAGTGGTTGCCAGGTGGTGAGGGGTAGGGAGAGAAATAGGAGTTGTTGTTCAAAGGGTACAAACTTTCCATTATATAAGATGAATAAGTTCTAGAGATCTGCCATACAACATCGTATCTATAGTTAACTATATTATATTGCACACTTAAAAATGTAAGAGGATAGGTCTCATTTTGGTGTCCTTACCACAATAAAAACTGTTATACGGGGTTAATAGCAGAGTTAGATATGTCAAGAATCCTTCGGAAGCATGTCTTTCAGGTCATGATGTCCCCTTCCTCCAGGACAGTCAAGATCAGCCCTCATTTGTCTCACCCAAATCGGTTATGCTGAGAGGATAGTACAAGGTTAGTATGTTGCAGGATAGTAAAGATAAAATGAGTGAGATACAGGTGGGTTAATAGAATGGTTTAGAAACTAACTTCTATTAGTGAACATGAACAGAGTGATTCTGTTATGTAATGTCTGCTGTGATCCATAAGGAAAAGAATGAGCCCTGTTTCTATGGGAAAGGCTACAGGAAGGATACTGAGACTAAAGAAAACTGCTATGTTGGAGCACAGATTTAGTTATATGCTTCTCAGCAGCCCAATGAATTAAGACATATGGATATATTTAAGAAATATATCTTAGCTCTGAGAGAAATTATCTCCATGTATCTACATATTAAGGGCATTGAACAATATAGAAAATGCGTTTCTTGCATAGTCCTGAAACGGAGGAATTAGGTAAGGTGGAATCTGAAGGGATTCATAGACTTTCTATAAAAGAAGATGAGGCCTGTGCCAGGACAATTCACTAGATCAAAAATGTAACAACCCTGTGCTTTACGCATTAAATACAAAGGACACCTCCCTAGTCATGGTGACAATAACAAAGGGCCTCACACATTTCAAAAGGTGCTCTCCAGAGGAAGACATCTCTCTAGAAGCTTCTAGAACTCAACCTGCTCTCTCCAAGATGTGTATAGTTCCACCCTCAGCCCCTTCCCGCAAAAGGCACTTCTTTAGCCTAAGTGTCTGATCTTTTCACATGTAGGTAATATTTATTTCTTCTACCCAAAGCCGTGTATTGCTTTATGTACATTACCAGTAATTTGATGGTGACTTAATGATGTTGTCAAATCTCTTTTTGTGCAGCAACAACTGGCATTATCCCTGGGCAAAAACAATGTATTCTTTTGAAAGGAGTGTGCAAAAGGGACGGATGCACCTCCACAGATGATACCATTGGTACATGTAACGATGAAAAAAAATGTTGTAGAAAGTGGTGGATATTGTTTCCCTATGCAACGCCGGTTCCCAAATCAAAATCTCCTTAGATGGAAGCCTGTAAGCCCTTCGAACTCCAGAACACATGGACAAATTTTGCAGACTCTTGTTTAACTCAACTTGTTTTACCTCCCTTGGTTGGAAATAAATGTCCTGATTCTACACGTACTTACCCCTGAAAAATTTCTTCTTGATGTACATGCCAGCCTCTTAAGAACTATAAACTAAACAAATAATAGAGGAATCTCATACCCCAAAGATATTTAAAAAAAAAGATAAAGATAATTTTAAGTATGTAAAATAACAAGTGTATGAAATAGCATTAGATGGTGTTTCATTACCTGAAGTAGAATATCAGCCTTCTTCCTTATGTGATTGTGGACAAATAGCATTTCATTGCTATGCAAGACCAACTGGGGAGATGTGGGTTAAAGTCTGTTACTCACATGGTCTGGCTAATAACCACACCTGAGAATGATGCACACTCCCCACGCAGTCACGTCAACGCTGGTCTGAGGCTGATGGTCCCTTCACTTCACCTTGGCTTTGGAAGAGTAGAAAAGAATTCTTTGCAATTAGGTAGGATAAGCTAGAGAGTATAGGAGCTGGCAGTTCTTTCCAAATTCTGTTTTCTGGCTGGAATAATTTCTAACAGAATAATAATTCTGGATAATTTCTACTTTACGGTTAAGAATATTAAAAGGCAAGAAAGATATCATGAAAAGGAAAGAAAGACATGAGTTCCACAAAGATAGAAAGAACCTTTTGAATGAGGCCTAACAATCAAAATTTAGGGCTTTTTTTTTTTTTCTTAACCTTAAAGTTATAGTCAATCAAGAGGAAGGAGGGTTATTCTCTAATAATTCTTTAGGATTCATGTTCCTATTATTTAAGTGGATAGCAGTTGTCCACGAGGTCATAAATTTCTTGAGCGCAAAAGCCATCTTTATCTGTACCTGTAAGTCCAGTACATCATACAGTCTCACAACATGTTGTTTACAAGCGCAGTTTCTGAGTCAGCCATATTTAAGTTAAAACTGCTGTTCTTTTGCTCACACTCATATGTGACTTTGAACTCTTCACTTAACATTGCTTTGACTGAAAATTATTTCAATAAACAGGAGAAATACATAAACCCTAGTGACAGAAAGATTCACTCCAGTTTATCTGAGTTTTTAAGTGACTATTCATTTCTAACAGAATGCTGGTTAAATATACATTTTAGATAAACAATGAATATTTTTAGTATAAGAATGTAGAATATTTGGCACATAGTTATACTAAAATTATTCATAGGTCTAAAATTCCAATTTTATTGAGTCTCCTATATTTTCGTAAAGCTGGCAACCCTATTTTGAATCCACATATGCGGGAAATTCCATGAATTACCTCTGCTCGATAGAATGCTTCCTTGCCAACCACGCTGAAACTCACCTCTTAATCATTCTCCCCTATATTTTGGGTCTAATTTACCACACACTGCCTGTTTTCTTTATGATAATAGGGCTGCCTAGTTCCCATCGCTAGTCATGGGATTATTGTCATGCGTTACAAATACAGGTCAGTACATTTTTGCAAAATTTGACAGTCCTATAATCATCTGGAGCCTCACATACACTGTCCTCTTTGGATTTCACCCAATTTTCATTGCTCCTCTGCCAAAATACCATGGCGACTACACAAGCACTACTTAGAGAGTAACATTCAGGCTCTCTCCCTGGGCATAAATACGCTCCCTCTGCTCATTTGAAATAATCTCATTGCCACAACAGCTGTTGATTCTGCTTTGCTGAGCTGATCAGTAGGTTGTGCAATGATGCCATGAAATTTGAACAGATTAGCATGCTTCTCCCATAGTACTTTCATCTGCCTGTTACCATTATGAAAATCAAGACTCATGCATACAGTTCATTTAATAGTCTAATATTTTCCAAAGGAATTAATAGTTTCTTTCAACGGATTCTTATATTCCCAATGAATGGGTAAGAATAGAACATCTATTTCTTCTGTAAGTTAGAAGGTTGTGGTACATGCCTAGTTATTACAAATTGATAAGTTTCTATTCTCACAGTATAGTATCTACTGGTTGGAAGAATTAATTCCTCATTCAGCAGGATATAATGAGAAGGTTAAGATGTTAATTCTAGACAAGAATTAAGAGTATAATTGTAAATTGATGTTAAAGTTACATACTCCCTTAATACGCTTGAAGTTTATTCCAGGATTGTGTTTTTTCAAATATTATATAATTTTTAATATAAAATTTTCGAGTAGCTTGTCATTTGTAATGAAATAATTGTTCTTTAAAAATGCATGTTCCCAACCATGAATAATTACCATTTCTGTTCATTGAATTCTGAATGATACCAGTGCCATTGCTTTTTTAGAGTTTTAGGGGAGATTCTAAATAAAAGTAGCAAAATTTTCGTTCGACGCAGAATAATTTTTCACTATATTGCTTATTAAAAATACTGTTACACAGTATAATTAAAATCTTTATTATCTCTTCCTTTTGAAGAATACTAACACGAAAGTTGGCAGTTCTGATATTATTATATATGATATGTCTCTTGAAAACATAGAACCTTCTAAATTTCCTTTTACAACTGAAGAAACCAAGATCTTAAGAAGATAAACGTATTGCCTAAGGATTTATAGATGATAAGGTTAAAGATTTAAGGTGGATGATAAAGCACACAATAAAAATAGAAGCAATAAGGATTTCACAGCCAGGCAGAATCATAAAATGTAAAGAAGTAAGGGTTAAACTGCAATAACATAATTCTCTTGCTTGATGTAGCCCACATAATTGACTATGTGCTACTATAAGCCCAATAACAAAGTCAAATGTTGCCACTTGTGTATTCAAGAATAGTTGAATCAATTGCTCAGGAGAAGTACAGATATTCTTAGTATTAATACTAGACATGAATTCTTGCTGAGGTTCTTCACAAAGAGAACACCATATAACATATAAGCAAGAATGCCTCACACACTCTAGACAAGAACCAGGTCTAAAACCCAGATCTACTGATTTTCCACCATACTTCGTAGAGATGTTGGTTC
Organism: Eonycteris spelaea; assembly: GCA_003508835.1. Lineage (NCBI taxonomy): Eukaryota > Metazoa > Chordata > Mammalia > Chiroptera > Pteropodidae > Eonycteris > Eonycteris spelaea. Next base: position 3,318,313 of record PUFA01000043.1, on the reverse strand, counting down.
CTGATTTATCTCAGCAAGACTGTAGATTCCTCATTCTGTTTTCGGTTTCTTCCATCTTTCATTAGGATATATACATGTTTTTTCTATGAAAGCCAATTCCCTCTGATCACAACTCAAGGTAACTTTTTATTTTAATTAAAAAAATGTTTAAATGTTCGTGGAGACTAAAAGCTCCAGAAGTATGTAATATAATATAAACAGAAGTCAATCATTCTCGAAGAATATTGTCCTAGTTTTACTATAACTGTGAAGATCTATCCTGAGATGCCAATTTTGGTTATTTGCATAGATACGTTTGAAAAGCCATTGCATTTTGGCACATGTACTCATTAGGTTTTGGTAGGCATTAAATTTTTAGAGAAAAGTGAAGCGGAACTGGTAGTAGCGTGTAAACTCTGGAATCCCGCTTTCTTCGGCCTCCAAAACACTGCCTCGACAGGTGCCCTGCAACAGACACTACACAAACAGCCCGATTATGGATATACCATATATCTAGGTGTGAGTGAATATAGTAGGAAGACGATTCGTCCCCAAATTTAAATAAAATGCTTATTTATGTTTCATTGTATCCAAGTCATTTTAAATGCAAAAATTAAATCCTTAAAAGGACAGGATAACTTCAGGGCCGTTTTACTAGAGATTTGATCAATTGAACAGGTTAAACATTGTGTATCCATCTCAAAATTTGTAATTCTACACTTCTATAAAATGTAATATTTTGCTTTTTCTCTCATTCTGTTTTCCTAAATATAGTTTGTCATGGTCGTTGAGCAAAGTGTGTCATAGTTATTCTGTTTATGCTTTCCAGTGGCTATTCCCTTTTACTTGGATTTTCACTTATTTTGATTAAATATCATGCTTTTGGGCCTTCTCATTCAGGCTTATTCTGTCTTAGAGATATCAAACTGGCTTGTGATTTAGACACTTTTCCTCCAGATAGTTGGGTGGGTTAATTCTCTTCCCTCAAATGATACCTTTCCAATCAGGCCTTCTCCTCATTACCTTTTGAAAATTGCAACCCTGCCAAGGATTTCCAAATAACTTTTAGCTGGTTGTAATATTTTCTTTTTCCCAAAAGTACTTGCTACCTTATAACAAATGGGCACATTTAATTTTAATATATAATTTAATTATATAATTTTACTATATATTTTCTATCTTGTCCTTCTACAATATGAGCTCCAAGAAGGTAAGGAATTTGTCTTATTTACTGATGTATTCCAAGGAACCTCGACTTTCCTTGAGAAGTATTGGGCATTCAATAAATAATTACAATGAATAAATAATAAAACATGTCAGAATGTGCAGCATATCATGTAGAGCCAAACTGGCTTGTAATAAATATTTGCCAAAGCCCTGGAACAAAACACCTGTAAAAATCATTTATGAGATAGTCTGGTGGTGTCTGGCATGGTGTTTGTTGGGACTAAGGAATTGCTGTTGAATGTTAGTGTGAGAACAGAATTGCAGTGTATTTAATGAGTTCTACTTTTTAAAAATATGTACTGAAGTATTTACCAGTAGAAAAACAATCTCTGAATTTTGCTTCACAATAATCTTGTAGGGGAAAAATAGTAAGTAGTTAGAGTCGTAGCAAAGACATGAATAGCTAAGAGTTGCTGAAGGTCATCTCTTAATGATGGATACATAGGGTTTTCTCGTACTGTTCCCTCTACAGTTGTGGATATTGGAAGTTTGTCAAAATAATTTTTAAAGTTGTGTATATTGAAATAAATCACCCACCTTCTAATATGATGAATAGATGTTCTTAGGAATGTAAAATTTAGTTTATCTTTGACAGTTCAAAAACATTATAGCTCAGAGAGATTGTGAACATTACTTAGTTTTCCTCTGTATATGAATATAGATTAACAGAGTTATACTGGGTAAAATGGAGAGCCAGAAAAATTATATGAAACAGCATAAAAAAAATCCTAAATTATGTGACACCAACTTTTTATTTCAGGGAATAAAAGGAAATCATCACAGGAAAGCATAAATAGAATAAATACAACACACTGCTCAATGACCATGACAAGCTATATCTAGGAAAACAGAATGAGAGAAAAAGCAAAATATTACATTTTATAGAATGTGGAATTATAAACATTTTGAGATACATACATAATGCTTAACCTGTTTAATTTATCAAATCTCTACAAATGTCCAATTATTCAAAAAATGATCCAAATATTTTATATATATAAAATATACACATAAGATATATATGACATCTCATGTATATGCCATATATATAGTCACTATTTATATTATGATATTTGTTCCTTTTTAGGAAACATTTTCCTGAAAATCTCATTCGCTTAGATAGTTTCATTTACTTTTTATATACGATGATTAACAAATGTCTGTTTTTAGAAGCCCAGACCTCACTGTGCTGAAAGCTCATGTATGCAACCATGTATGAAATATCTCTTTTGGACATTTAAACACAATTCAAATTTTATATGGCCCCAACTAAACTAATCTCATTCTCCAAAACTGTTTTTCTTTCATGTTTCTGAAAAACACCATGCCCTTCCCAGATCAAAAACAGAAATCTGCCCTTCATCTAGCTCCCTTCCTTTTCTGCCTCTCCATAAGTCCTGTTGGTCACAGGACCCTGTAGCCATCACCCAGACAGATGCTCTTAGGACCATGTGCCCCAAGATAGCTAGAGGGGTTCACCATCCCCACTCCTGGGTAAACAGTTGGAGGCACTGTGCTCCTCCTATCTTACACCTCCTGGTGCACCATCAAATGCAATTTGCAAACTGTCTTATAGTTTCCTCTGTTTGCCACTGCTATGGGCAGTACTGAACTCCAGCCTGAGGCTTTTCGCCTGACCCCAAGCTTTCACGTGATGACCGGCCAGCTGGGACCTCAGCAGCAGTGTGGGAGGGCTTGGGACTTGAATTTGGGCTGACCTTGTGCCAGGCTGGCTAGGCTGGACAGGATCCCTGGCTGCGGCAGAAGCATTGCCCCTCACATGGATGGGCACCACCAAGGCCGGGCTGGCTAGAGCATCCAAGTTGGAAACACATCCCTCTGAGGCCTAGGAGGGGCGTCCTGGGGCCCACAGCAGGGCTGCTCCTGAAGACCCAGGAATCACTGACAGACCCCAAGCTCCCAACGGAGGCCCATAGCCTGGAGCTGCCTGTGCAGCCGGAGTTCCCTCTGGCTATTCCCAGCCCTGTACCTTTAGTGCCTAAGGTTACCACGATCCTCTAGCCTGAACCCACACCTTATCCCTTAACCCTGCATCCTGGCCCTCCCAATGTTAACTGTGCAATAAAAGGACATGGCTTGTTTACAGAAAAATAAAGACTGGATGACTTAAAACAGTAAGCATTTATTTCTCACAGTTCTGTAGGCTAGGTAATGCAAGATCAAGATGCAGGCAGATCCCACATCTATTAAGAGCCCACTTCCTGATTTGTAGATGGTCATCTTTTTCTTACTGTGTCCCTACATGTAGAGAAGGAGCTAGCTAGCTTTCATGTCTCTTTTTGTAAGGGCACTAATCCCATTCATGAACTCCACCCATATGACCTTATCACCTTCCAAGGCCCACCTCCTAAGGCCATAGCATTGGGAATTTGATTTCAACATAAGAATTTGGGGGGACACAAATATTTGTACATAACAATACCAAAAGAGAATATTGTGAAATGTTTATATTCCAGCATTGAGAGGAAGAGGGAAAATGTCAGAGAAGCTGTACCATAGTAATAACTTGATGTATCACAGTGGATGAGGGAAAGAGTGTTGAACATGGGTGGGACAAAATGAGCAAAATTCTAGAGTCAAGAAGGATGAGCTTGTCATTACTTTTGAAAACTATGAGACTACTGATGACCTTTAGCAGTGAAGAGCTCAGTTAGGATCTGAAGGCAAATTTCAAGATGTAATAAGAAGTTTAAGCTGGTATTTCAAGACACTTTGTGCAAGTAAATGCAAGAAAGTGATGGATTGTTATTGACTCCAAGAACATTACAGAGATATTTTTAAGGCACTGTTCAGTAGTCCAGATGAGAATTGGGCAAAATGTGCTTCCATACTAATGAAACTGTTCTGGAAAAGATGTTTCTTTTTATTTCCATGCCTAGGGTCTATTAAATCATTTGAGCTGTCTTTATTTAAACTATAGGTAATAAAAATTAAAAGCATACCAAAAAAGTTCCACCATTTTTGGGTAACTTTGTGTTTCTAAATAGAAGTACACATAATTGAGCTGACAAATTCAAATCTATGTTTATTAGATACAAATAATTACTTAGTGATGAGGCATACAATCTTATGAATTTTTGAGATCCGTGATATTCATATCTGACAGACTTTTGATAAGGAAATACATTATTTACCAAAGAATACATTTGCTTGTCTGATGTGTTTGAGGAGCAAGCCTTTTATTACACAAGCATATATTTATATCTTAACACCAGTAATGACTTATTAGTTCTGACAAAATTAAGCATCTAAATAGGAAATGCTGTCACTCTGAGATGTCACCAGGAGAGAAAATTAGCTCATAGTTCCAGCTCTCTAAATCAGCATTTAAAAGAGCAAGGTAAAAAAGACTGAATAACACTCGGCTTCTGTGGATTAACATCAGGCAAATTTTCCAAGAAATATTTACGGATATCCCATTTAACTAAGCCATATCTATCACTGACAACTGAGTAACTACTTTCAGCATTTTTATATTGACTAAAACTAGAGAAAATCTGATAATAATTGTGAAATTAATTTTTGTAAGGATGTAATCTACATGTATCATTTGGTAAAGTGGTTACTTTCTGATGTAAAGCCTATTATTTTAAATGGTAAGAGGAAACATAAAAAAGTAAGACAGATTTTCTTAATTTACTTCAAAGAAAAAATCTTTAGTAATTTCTACAATTCAGTGGTTTTTCTATTTTTGACACAAGACTCATCATGTTTTATAAAAGATGTATTTCATGATGATCAATATATTGTTTTGTAGCTTATTAATCTAGTAGTGATGATGGCTATTTTCATATTAACAGTATTACGAGAGCACTCGAAAATTATCATATAGATATGAGGGTTATTCTGGCTTAGCTGTAACTGTGTAGTGATCACCAGTTTGAATCAAACCATCTAGTTCTTTTGGTGGGTGTCCCAATACCCTGCTTCTCCCTGATTAATCTGATACGAAACTCTGCCTGGTGACACAGTATCCTCACAGCTAAAGGGTAATTGCCAAATTAAGGGTAGTTTAAAACTGTGGCTGTATTCCAAAAGTGTCCTCAGAATGCATTTTTCTAGGGAGCACATTAGCCCATGAACCAGCTGGAGTTGTATTCTGCTTTCCTGTTAGCTCTGGTTCATGCATAGCTTTAACCATCTACCACTAAGAGCTCCACTTGGTGCCCTTTTGCCTGAATCAGTCTCAATCGTAGCTTTCCTAAAACATACTAACTCCCTATCAATCTCTATCTGTCAAGATACTAGGCACTATACATGTAATACGTTACTAGCAATATTTATAAAACTTCATCCTTTTTTGCATAATTGCACTATAAACTTCCCCATATTGTTTTCACTTGACTTTTGACCCTACTATACTCTTCTCCTAGAATACCTGCACTTGTAAAGCATCTTGTAGCACCAGCTGTCAATTTATCTGTGTCCTTATACTTTAAGAGTCTTAAAAACAGTATATAGTTGGGTCTTGTTATCCATTTTTTCAAAATCTAGCCTGAAAAACTATTGTTTGGTTTAGTATATAGTCTATGTCATCTTCTTATTTGTTCTCTATTTGTTTCTTCTGTTCTTTGTTTTTTAGTTGCTTTTCTTGCCTTCTTTTATATTGTAAAGTTTTTCTTTGTTGTTCTATTAAATATGCTCTATTAGCCCTTTCATTATAACTTTAGAATTGTATTTTAGTGATTATGCTTCCATGACTTTAAATTAGAATGTTATCACTTTACATAAAATACAAAGTCTTACCATAATTTATATTTGTTGCCCTGCCTTTTATTTTTGTTATATACTTAACTCTACACCTTGTAAAACCATAAGTAAAGTTTTTAGCATAGTAATTATTGTTTCTTTAAACAGTTACTTTTTTTCACATATTTTCCTTTCCAGTGCTCTTCATTTCTGCCTGCAGTTTTGCACTCCTGTTTAGAATCATTTATCTTCTACCTAAATCACTTACTTTAGTATTTCACACAATGCAGTTCTAATGAAAATAAATTCCCTCAGCAGATACTTATCTGGAAAATCCTCTTCATTTTGCCCTTAGTTTTTAAAAGATATGTTGCTGACTAAAGACTTGTAGGTTGACCAGTTCTCCAAGAGTAGTAACCTATCGTTTCTTAGTTTTTATCATTTTTGTGTAAAGGCAGCTGAAAGTCTTATCGTTGTTCCCTTGAATTATTATGCTCCCGCACCTCAACCCTGGTTGGTTTTAAAGGTTTCTCCTTATCTTTGGTTTTTTTCAGCACTTTGGCTGTGATATGCCTAGACATGTTTTCTCCTTTTTAATCTTCCCGAGAGTGTGCTAACAGTCTTCAAGATATGTGTTATATCTCATCATTTGGGGAAAATTCATCCCACTTATCTTTTTAATATTGTTTTTGTCCTACTTTTCTCTCTCCCCCCTGCTGTCAAACCAGTTACACAGAATTAGGTCGTGTAACTGTCCTGCATGTCTACTGCACTCAGCAATACTTTGGAAGAGGGCGAATAACCGCCACCAATTCTGGTTCATATCTAAAATAAGTGACCTTTCTTACAGAGTGTAGTAGCTTACAATGGAGCATTGATTAGCCGACATTTCTGTAGATGAAGAAAGATCATTTAAAAGTGCCAAATATTTTCAACATTTCAATCCAACACTTATTAAGACTATTGCTACAAAACAATACATTTAGAAATATAAGCTTGCTGTACCGTTTCTTTATAGACAGATATAAATTAATGTTTTTATTGTCTAATTTTGTTATACCAAATATAATATACACATTAGTGGACCAGTAAGCCATATTACCATATACTATGGTTGATTTTGTAATTTGAAAGCTTGTTTTCTGGGCTTGTTGTAAGGATTAAATTTGATTATGTATACAAAGCATTTGGTATATACATGGTTAAACCCAAGAAAATTCAGGCTTCTAGTATTATTATATAATGTAGAGAAGTAGGCAGAAGAGGAACATAGTACTTGGAGCATTTCTGGACTTCTCCTCTCTTAGATGCCCTCTGATATAACCTCAAGCCTATTTCAAGTATCCGAATGAGCCTCCAAGCCAATCTTTATAGACATTAGGAGGCAAAGTCTTCACTGTCCATGGGAGCTACAATCTGTCTTCACACTCTTTTTCTTTTTTACTTTTTTTCCCCTCACAGCTCTGGGTTTCTGACAGCTTAACTTGACAGATCTCATGAATAAAAGCACCAAGCTGATTACTTTTCGTTTTCCGTCACAGAACTGTTGTCTGTGCAATCTTTTGGAGAAACCAATGTAAATTCCACAAAGAAGGAAGCCCATGCTTAGAAAGCTCTTTGAAAACTCATTATAAATGAGAGGCTTTTGGAGAGGGATTAAGAAAAGAAGCATGATTGGAAAAAAGAAATCAAAAAAGCATTCCATGTAATCTGTTTGGTTTTTACTACATATATTGATCAGTGGGGGGAAAAATTAGATAAGCCTTGGAGCATGGTACTAGCAATAAGTATTGAACTAAAAGAGAAGGAAAGGAGTGGGTAGGGAGGGAAATAAAAAGAAATAAATGGAGAGCAAAAGGAAATGAAGTTAAAATGCATTTGATGGCATAGCTACATACATAACATATATCCTTAAAAATACAAGCTATATAACATATGGAAATGCCAAATACATAAAGTAAAAGGCAATAAGAACTATTATAGGTCCATACTTTTGCATGCATAGCACCAACTATTGTGGTAAAACAAGGAAGAGATGAGCAGAGATGGGAAATTTAAGCAAGCACTTTTCTAAAAAGTCAGAAGAGTTATATTCACACCAGGCATAGTTCAGATTACAAAAGGTCTAATCCAGGAAGTAGCAAGGCTATTTAGAAAGATATTCTCCTAGACGATAAATAACATAATAAAGAAAAAAATGGAGGGAGGGGCTTTCTTCAGCTTTATGCAGAATGTGGAGTAAAACTGATTACAAAATGTTCCACGTATTGTGGTTCTTTAAAGATCCTATCAAGTTCACATAAATAAGGTGCATCCATTTGTGCACAGGTGTGCCTCTGTACTTGGATGCGCACAGCACACGAAGGGAAAGTAGGTAGTGTTGCTGAGTGCTCCATAGCTACAGGTTTTGAGAGCCACTAGATGTCAGCATTTGATAATTCTCTGAAACAGGTTCATGCCGCCTTTTTAATTTCTCTCTGCGACAGACTTTCTGTTCAGCCATTTTCTCCATCCATAGAAAGAATGAATGAGAAATTGTATGCAATTTAAAATAATCAGATCACATAGAAGAAGATCAGCAATTCATTTGATGTAGCTATTTTTCCAGTCATAAGTTTTATGATATGTTAAGCAGAGATATTAATAAAAATATCAGTAGTATGTGTATGTGTAGGTGTGTATGTGTGTGTACACATTGTCTGGTCATAGGAAAAAAATGAGGGCATCTGATGGCTTCTTTCCTGTTGTTACTCTATTGTAAATTTAACGTTTTCCACATTTTGTGTGGATATTTTTGGAGATTTCAACACTTCAGCAGAACAGTATTTCCTTGAGAGCTAGATGAGTCTCTTGTCTATCACATGTGCAGGATAAAACCAGGGGGTCTGTGAGTGAATTAATATGTGGATTAATTGATTCATCCTAGGGAAATAATTTTAAGAACAAGTCATGTTTCTTAAGCCAGATTGAGAACTTTGAAGAAGGCATGCTGGAGAATACTTATTAAATTTTCTTGGGCTACAGATGTTATGAATCTTTAAATAGCAACTTAGGAATGACAGTTTGCCTTTTCATTTTATCACTTTCTCCCAACACCTACCTTTGGAGAGAGGAGAGCCAGAGAGAGAGGGACTTTCTATCTCCACTCTAACTCTGAAAGATACAACCCAGTGAGACCTGCAGCAGCGCTCTGCCTGAGATTAAAAATGGGATGTTATACAAAGTCTATATGTGCGTAGGGGGCAGTTTGGGAAAAGAAGGGCACAGATGGAACTGGAGAATTTTAATACTCACAGAGATCCTAAAGATTAGTGATGCAAAGGTGTCCTGCTGTGAACTGGCTACAGTTTGGGGTATTTATCTTTTAGTTCATTGAATGAGCTCATTCTTTTAATCTCAGTTCTAAAACAAGGTCTCCCCTTATCTCTGAGAAACTGTAGCTACAGACCGAGACTATAAAATCTCTTCATTTAGCAAACATCTATTCAGCCTGACTCTCTGTGAAACACTGTGCTAGGTTCTCTGGGGGGATACAAAGATCTATTCAAAATAGTCTCTGTTCCAAAAAGCTTAAAATAAATCATCTAACTAAATTACAACATATTATACTCTTAATTTCCCATAATATCAATATTTGAAACTCATATAGCACAATTAGGCAGATGACATTAAATCATTTTGCAAAAAAAAAAAAATTCTCATTAATGGATTTAATATAGAGAGAAATCAAATCTTACCAGCCGATGTTTTTAGATAAAGGAATTGAAATTTTTAGAAGAAATGGCTTGCTCTAGGCTATGGAGTGAGCTGAAATTATATAACCATTTTCACTGGCATCCTGCTGGTAGTATGTTCTAACTCCTATAAAATCTTGATTAAAAACAATTTGTTAAGCAATATGGACAACAGAAAATGCGAATTCTTGAGTATGTCTACATTCATTATCACTGTTACTATAATAATGCTGTAGGATGGCTCCTGGGCACCATATTCGGTGGCAGAAAATTTATTTCAGCTTATTTCAGAAGGATACATAGGATTTATTTCTCCTTTCACTTCAAATCTATTAAACTGAAGTAGTTCTCCACTTTTAGCTATTTCCTCTCTTAATCTATTTACTTTTTAGTAGATACATTAAAGAAAGAGATCAGGTGTGTCCATGTGCACCTGGAAATGTTTTCTCCCTCTTGCTGGTGAGTGAAGTACTGGCAGGAACAGATCTGTCACTCAGTCAGAGAGAACAGATGGGGTGGGGAAATTTTTATGTACAGACAGCCCTGAGGAGCTGTGCAGAGAACATACTCAACAATCATTTAGTTCTCAATCTGCCTTCAGTTGTGTTTAAGATTTTGTGGAAAATGTCTAGTTTCCTTAACTGAACGCTGAATCAAATTACTTCACACACTTTGATCCCAAACAATAACTCTTCGTGTACCATAAGAAAAAAATTCAGAGTCTCAGGGCTTGTATAATGAAAGCCTAAATAGGCTTTTGTAGCTTGCATTTTATTCTTTGCAAATTTTAACATGATATTGACAAAATGTTGGATAAGACTCATTAATGTTAATGTTAGATGTGAGTGTGTGTGCATCCATTATTTAGTAAAATAAAGATGAAAGACTGCTAAAAGTAATCAAGAGAAAATATTTAGAAAAATTACCAGCTATTAATTTGAAAATAATCAACTAAGAAAGTGATTTGGTTTGTGGATCATAACGATAGAGTTATTTAGATGTATCTGCTATTTGGTAGAACTTTTAGCTAAAGATGATATGCCATGAGGGAATATTTGTCTACTAGCTTTCTAAAGTATGTTGATTTACCTAGTTTGCTTTCAAATAGGTTAACAGAGTTTTTTTGTTTTGTTTTGTTTAATAAGTAATGTGATCCATAAAAACTGGGTAAATTAGTATATACCTTGATTTTTGTTTTATAATTTTAGAGAAATATCTCTAAGTAGAAGAATTTGATGATACATTTTAGCTTTCATTGTTAATAAAAATATTTGTGAAGAGAAGTGGGTCCCCTATTGTGGGTCCATATATAATATATATATCTTTATATTGCCCATCTAATAACACTGTGAAAATTCTGTGAATTTTTCTCTCAACAGTTGCATTTATTCTGTGACGACGAAAACAGCTGTTCTTTGATAGCAATTAACTTAACCTCTTAAATTGCAAGTCTCTGAGAGACCTAGAGTAGGCCATCAAGATGTTAGGTTTTGTATCAAAAGGTATGAGATCACTGACTATAAATAAGCAGCTAAACAATCTTGTCTGACTGTATGAGAAATATGAGTTGGTGTAAACAGAGTAAAATAAATTGAGATTATTGTTCATGTTGCTGTCTATAAGATGGGAATGATAACACAACAACCTCACAGGGTTCTAGTGAGGAATGAATTATATATATTGATCCATTGATTTATTCATTGATCCCACCCATCTAACTTAGAACTTAGCTTATTGTAGGCACAGCATATTTTAGCTATTAAAATTACATATTAGCCATCAGTCATTCATTCACAAAATATCTATTGAACATTTTCTATGTGCCAAGTACTGTTTTAAGGCTTGTCTATATCACTGCAGAAAAGAGACTAAGATTCTAACCTTTTGTAGATTAAATTCTAGCAGAGCATACAGATTAATAGATTAATTTAGGTGAGAGATTATGATAGTTCTGATCATTGCAATTACAGAGATAATATTCCCTCATGGCATATCATCAGCTATTCCACCAAATAGCAGATACATCTAAATAACTCTATTGTTATGATCATATTGTTATGATGACTTTCTTAAGCAATTTATTTACTGTCCCCCAGGATAAATAATTCATATCAAATGGTGAATTTGCCTTGAAAGCATGACATCCGAGTTGGTTTTCATTCTTGAAGTAGTTGTTATAAAGTACACTTAAGAAAATAAATAAGCCATAATAAACATTCTCTTAAGTATATTTAATTGAAAATAATGAGGCAAAAATAGAAATATAATGAAATAGTATATTAACCTTGTACCTCAGATTTGCATTCCCTAAGCAGTTACAAAGCTATTTTGAAGCCGGTCATTTAAAGCCATAATATCAGCTTCCTAAGATACACATTTTACTAAATAATTATAGAAAAATGATGAAGAATGTCTAAGGAACTTTAAATTGAAAGGAGTTATAAAAATATTAAATATGATCACAATACAAAAACTGACATATTTTTGATGACATAGGTTGACCCTGTAATACAATGACCAGAAGAGAGCACAAGCTTATTTCGAAGTACAGGGTTGTCACTGACCTACTTTGTTATTGAGTTCTGACAGTGATAATTTAATGGTAATTTAGTGGTATCTTAAAGTGGTATCTTAAAATATGTTAAAATATTAAGCTTCCATTTAAAATTACCTTATGTTCATATAAGATTACTCATATCAGGTAATTCATATTTATATTTTAATTTATTCATCACTGAACATCTTTGTTTTGAGCTTAAGCTATTTTTTTATTATATAAAAAAATCTGAAATTATGAGACCAGAAAGTACACAAGGATTTTTAATGTAAGACATGGGACTTTTTCCAATGCCTCTGTGATGTTTTTGAACATAAGGGCTAAAAGACATGATGTTATTCATAAAAAAGAAAAATAAAGATATACACTGTGTATACAATCACATGTAATCAACTACAATTGGTTGTAATCACTGAAAACTCCTTCACAGAATGTTATTGTTGAAAGTATCACATAATGAAGAAAATTTTCCTTTCAAAAACTGATAATCTGTTTTTTATGTTTAAAAAATTGCCATTTTAAATATGACTAGTTTTTAAACACTGATTTTATTAAAAAGACTGTGGTAGAAGGCCAACTGTTTTGCTTTTTAGCATAATATTATAAATTTTAAACACATAGATTCCCTTTTTTTGATTGTGAAAAGAAGCAAAAATGATAAATTGCTAAAATTATCATTTGGGCAGATGTCTGTGAAAATAGCTATAATATGAAACAAGATGTCATCAGTTTAATATATTTAGTTATATTGTGCTTTTATTTTTCTGTTTTACAGAGGACTTTATAGTCATTGGGAAACATTTAGCCCAAGGTCCTATAGAAAGCACAGAAGCAAAGAAAAGATAGTATGTTACCCACTTCAGCCATACCTCAACTCAGCTGAATCATAATGACAGAAATCCTGAGATACAGTACAAGGCTGGTAAATAAATTACTAAATATTCTTGGGCAATTCACTTAATCTCTGAATTTTGAAATTCATTTATAAATGAAAAATTTAAAAAGTCACTATAATGCTTTTCAGCCCCTAATTCTAGTGATTATGTTTATGTGAATAATTATTTAAGACATATAATAATATAATGACCTCGCCATCTGTCAGTCACTTCACACAAAATAGCTTGTAAAACTTTACAAACTAGATACTATTTTATTCCATTTTCAGTTTTACAGAAACTGAGACAAAAAGAGATTCACACCTTCTCAAAGATCACAATGGCAGGAACGATATACAAAGAAAAAAAATATTCTCAAAATTCTGCATTTTCTTTCTTTTATTTTTAATTTTGTTTAATCTGATTATTAATTAAGATATTTAAACATTACATATAATGTACATAAATGAAGTTCATAGATTTAAGTGTACAGGTTCATTAATTTTTACAGGTGTGTGCACTCATATAACCAGCATCCCAATAAAGATACAGAGAACTTCCATCACCTCAAGTTCCGTCAACAGCTTGTGAAGAAGTGAGGTGTCAGTCAGTGCACAGCTCACAAAAAGATGAATCTTACCAACAAGAATGTAAGACAGAAAGGAGATCCTTCCCAGGCAAACCTTGAGATGACTGGAGTCTTCTAATACCTCGATGGTCTAAATCATCTGTGCCTCGATTACTGACCTAGGGAAACAGATGTTAAATCTTGGGGTGATTTGTTAGGTAGCAGTAGATAACTATATAGCAATAACAGGCTTGTTGTAGGATTTGCATTTGGTTTGGGATGTTTAAGGCATCGTTCAAAGATGCACACTCTGAATTGGGTGCTTTCAGAAACTGAGGACAATTTTATGATTAGGTATCTTAATAATTTTTATCTAAAAGGCAGGAGGAACAGGGTGGCATTAAAGGTCAAATGGCGACAAATAGTAGCCACTTAAATTAGCAAGGAGGGAGAGAAGTCGACTATTTGTGAGTTGAGCTTGGGCAGTTCTTGCTTTTGTCTGTGCCCAAACGTAATTCTGGAATGGCCTAGGTTTTGTCTTGCTCCATCGTGGTCACAGACTGAACATTTTTGGTTTGGGTTCTTTGAAATTGTCTATGTTCAACTGGAGAAAATCTCTAATAGCCAGACCAGCTACCTCCAGTTGACAGCAGTCAGGGGGTGTTTTTCTCTTTTTTTGATGCATAAATCTACTATGGACATTCTTGTGCAAATCTTTTTGTGGACTCATGAGTTCATTTCTTTTGAATAATATCTAGGAGTAGAATGTTTATAGTGTAGGTGCATACAAAACTTCATAAATGTTTTCTCTCCAGTAATGTATAAAAATTCCAGATGCTCCACATTCTCAACACATAGTATTGTCAGTTTTTAAATTTTATCTATTCTAATGAGTGTAAAGTAGTATCTCATTTTGGATATAATTTGAATTTCCCTGATGATGAATGAGATTGAGCATCTTTTCAGGTGTCTATTTGTCAAGTTCCTCTGCTCAAGTCCTTTTCAAATAAATTCACAAAATATTTACTAAAAATCTGCTATCTGTCACATATGGTACAAAGTGCTGGAAATACATGACAGAAAAAAATGCCTACCTCTTGAAACTTGCATTCTATTAGAAGAAAACAAATATAACTCAATTAATTTCCAAGTAAAAATCAATCTAATTTATAATTATGATAATTGATATAAGGGTGGATTACAGGATTCTGAGCACAGATTTAAGAGATCTGAAAATCTTCTTTGAGACTGAATGGCTTGAACTGCTATCTGAAGGGTAAATAGAAATGAATTAAGCAAAGAGGAGAGGAACATTCTAGGTGGAGACAAAGTATATCTTTAGATTCAAGTGGACCTCCATCAAAGGATGAAGAATTTGAAGAAGAAAAGGAGCCCAGTGTGGGTGGAGTGCCAATAGTCTGTAGTTAATAACGCTGAAGCCGAGGGAGAGACAAGAGCACGTAGAGCTTTCTAAGGCACGCTGTTCGTGTTTAGCTTTCTTCTAAGAACAAAGGAAAGCTGCTAAATAGTTTGAAGCAGAGGACTGACACTTTGTTGTTATTTAACCTATTTGTCTGCAACCCAGATAAAGAGATTGGCAGGGAAGCCACAGCAGTTGTATAGAGACCAGATAGGAAGCTATTTCCCAGAAACTCAGGGAAGAGGAAACTGGTATCCTGAAATTGATTGATAAGGTAGAGATGGAGTATAGTAGATAATTTCGAGAGACAGTTAGAAGGTAAAATTAACAGAACTTAATGATTGAGTAGGTTTGTGTCAAAGATAAATTGTAAAGAGTGAGAATTTTCTGGTTGGTATAAGTGGATATATGCTCATATTGTTTATTAAGAGGGAATATGGTAACTGTTAAGTTTGTAAGGGAAAATAATGAGTAGTGAGTCTGAAGCTCAAACATACTAGTTAATGGTCAAATCACTTCCCTTTTTTCTCTGGGCACATAGCTAAATCCATTTCCCAGGGTTTTCTGAGTTACGTGCAGGTACATGGTTGAGTTTTAAATTTTGGGCCACATTCTAGTCGATAATGTTACCACAGACTCAAAGGGTCTGTGTGCCTGCACGCATCTAAGCCAGATCAGATAGGAACAGGAGATTGTAGTAAAGTAAGTAAAGGTTTATCTAAGGAATTGGCACCAAGCCCAGAGCCACAGGTGAACTAGTGCTCTCTAAAACCTGGCTTCCCTATGGTCTCCAGTGGCTAGGTAAAAGAAAAATCGTTAACCGTGGTTACTATGAGAGTTGGGGTTGTGGGCTCTGATTGGTCGGGGCTCATGCAGCGGGCAGTTGATCATGGCATCAGGTCCTGATGGCACTCATGGCACTGTTCTGTCTGGTATCTAGGGGATGCCATACACGGGGCTGTTCTGCTTTCAAGAGCCTAAATCTGAAATACAACTGAGGCCAAGGTATTATGTTCGTTTGACTAAAACCTAATTTGGTTTGAGGTTCAGTCATTGTATCTTGGCCATGGTTGATAGACCTAAAGCTTTATTCTTAAATGAGTTTGACACTGACCAGAACCTAATGCCCTAAGGGATTAACGATTAAAAAGAGTGGACGTACAGTGTATGTACAGGTAGGAGGATCTAAGGGAGAGAATGCGAGTCATAGTTCTATTAGGCTAAACAAAGCTACCTTGGATTTAAGCAAAATCCATGCTGAAGAAATGAAATTCCCATGCAGTTAAAATTACTACCACACAATTCAGTCTCTCTTTCTGGTGGCTGAGTGAAGAAGATAAATGGAGGCTTCTGAGAGAGAGAAATAAAAATATGTCATGTAAAGGTATTGAGTCTTTAGGATTGCTTTATTCAATTTTCAAAATTGAGATATAATTGACATATAACATTATTAGTTTCAGGTATAGAACATAAAGATTCCATGTAGTATATTTTGTGAAATAATCACCACAGTCTAGTTAATGTCCATCACCACACAGTTACAAGCTTTTATTTTCTTGCAATGAAAGGATTATTTTTTTAGCAGTGGTACTATTTAAAGCACCAGCAATTACATACATTATCTCATTTAATCCTTGTAACAACCTTATGAGACAAATTTCTCACATACAAAGCAATTTGAAGTGTAAGCAATTTGCTCTAGGTTTTTCTTCCCAATACAGTCATTTCATGGTTTTTTAACTTGAAGAGATTTTAATTTAAATTGGATAGGTGGACTCTCACTTTCTGGATGGCTATCTCATATACTCGTGGGAGCAATTCTGATTGATTGTGATGAAATTTTAACTAGTTATTCAGTGCCAAAAGCCCAGTATTTACTAATTTTATTAACTGTCAATCCAGAAAACTGACACATCTTCATTTTCCTTGATCTTCTGCTCCTGTCATCCACAGATGCCAATAGTGTTGCAAAAACTTAAGAAGTTCGATTTCATCAAACTGTGGCTCAAATTGTGGAATAGTTTGTTTCCAGAAGATTATCATCTCTAACTTTATACATAGCATCGAGCAAGCTGTTGTTTTTGAAAACTTATACAAGTGTATAGAAAGAAAAACTTGGAGTTCTTAATATTTTAGTGTTAGACCGGCAGGTATCAGATAAATTCTTTGTGCAACTCCTAGGACCATAAAAGGAAAAAATGAATGAAAATAAGTTGATGAGAAAAAAGGAAATTGGAAATAAGATGTATATATCTTATTACATATATCACACACATTCCCCAAATTTTAGTGGTTCAAAGTTAGAAAAAAAAAAGAGAAATAGTACCTGTTTTCTCTACAACATGCATAGCAAAAGTAGTGAGCTAATGTCTATAAAAGTGTTATAAAATAGAAAAAGTGAGAACATCTTTTATTATTGGTCTTTAATAAATTGTCACTGCATTTTAAAGATAAAAACATCTTTCAGTGGTATGGTCATGTAATCTCTTTAATTAACAATGAATTTAACAACACTTTATTGTCTGTTATGTGCCAGGAATTAAGGAAAAATATCTGAATTCTCATGAGTATACAGTTTAGTGAGAAAAAAGAGTCAATGACAAGTAAATCTATAAATATATATTAGGCCAAAAGGTTTAAAGTGGTATTTGAAAATAAAGTGAAAAAGGCAGATAGATGGGTACGAGTCATTTTTTTGTAGGGTTGTGAAGGAAAGTTTAACCGAGGAGACATTTTGAACAAAGAAGGAAAGAAAGGGAACTTACAGATATCTTGAGGAAAAGCATCTCAAGAAAAGCAAAGGGCAGTGCAAAGGCCCAGAAAGAGGAGAGTTCTAAATGTGTATGAGAAACAAAGACACGGTGCTGGGGGCAAATTTAGAGCTGTAGGAGGAGATGAGTTAAGAGAAGAATGGGAGACGAAGTCCATGGCTAAAACTGGATTTTATGTGACTTACTCTCTCAACTCTTTCTGGTCATATATGTATACATATCTGTGTGTGTGTGTGTGTGTGTGTGTGTGTGTGTGTATAAACACATATGTATGTACATAGATATACATATTTGCATTGTTTAATTTCATTAAATTTATTGGGGTGATACTGGTTAGTAAAATTATAGCAGTTTCAAGTATGTAATTCTGTATATTGCATTGTGTGTTCACCACCCAAAGTCAAAATCTCCTGTCACTGTGTATTTGATCCCCTTTGCCCTTTATACCTTCCCCACGCTCCTTATTCTCTGGTAACCACCATACTGTTGTCTGTTTCTATGAATTTTTGTTTGTTCATTTGTTGCTTTCAGTTTTACATCTCACATATGAGTGAAATTATATGGTTCTCGACTTTTCCATCTGACTTATTTCATTTAGCATCATAGTCTCAAGATTCAACCGTGTTGTCACAAGTGGCAGTATTTCATCTTCTCTTATGGTCTGATCTTAACTCAATTGTTACCTTCTCAGTAACACTGAGTTACCTTCTCATAACAATTCTGAAGATTCTCCACCTCAACCCAACTCTGCAATATTTACCGAGTATCCTACATGATTTATTATTCTCCATAGCATTTCTTATCTCAAAAACACCTTACATCCTATTTATTTTATTAGTATTTGTCTCCCTGCATCAGAATATAAGCCATAAAAGGGCAAACATTTTTTACATTTTATTTACTGCTATATCCCAATGTCTAGCAAGATAATTGGCTATAGTGGAGGCATGCTCAAGAACTAAGCATTGGATTTAGCAATCTGGAGGACATTTGTTACTTCCAACAAGACATTTCTGTAAAGTGCTAAGTATGAGGAACTGATTATAAAGAGTATGAGATAACATGGTAGATGAGTAACTGAAGGTGATTATATGTCTCTTTCAAAGAGATATGCTATAAAGGAGAACAGAGAAAGAGGGGTGGATATATAGAGATGAGGAATCGAGACGGGGTATTTGGTTCTTATCGTTTGCTTGTTTTAAGATTGAAATAAGTCAGTAGAGAGTGAAAAATTGATGATTCAGGAGATATTGGAGAGAGGAAAATTTTCTAGAGTGATGCCTACCCTTGAGTAGATAAGAGGAGATGAGATCCAGAATATATCAAGTGTATTTGGCCTGAGAAACATTAATCTATATTAAAAAGAGAAAAACCAGAGATTAACACAGATTAATAGACAAGTGATGGGAAATTACAGAAACGTTCTTCTGATTCTCATTTCTCTCAGAATTAGAAAGCGATTTCCAACTCTCTGAATGAAAAGAAAGTGCTGGAAGTTTGCTAAGAGAAAGCTGTGATATAGTAGCCAGCAGGAGAGGCAGAATATGAATGCTCTAGGGAAGGAGTCAGGAGACTGTGGCCTTCAGGCTAAATCGGGGTCACCTTTTGTTTTTGCAAATGAAGTTTCACTGGAACACAGCTAAGCCTATTTATGTACATATTTCAACTATTGCTCCTGCACTACAAGGCCAGAGTTAAGAAGTTGTCACAGAGACCTCATGGCCCATACAAACTAAAATATTCACCATGCGGTCTTTCACAGAAAAACTTGCCAACCCCTCCCTGTTTTAGAAAAATGGAGATTTATTGGTAGCTCTGAGGGCTCACTTAAACTTAAATGAGGTTGGTCAGCTTGGGCATGTGTTTTTCTCCAAGCATGCTTAGTTACGTAGGTTCAGATGTGAACAGATAGATGACTTAAACCAGGGCTGACATTTTACCATGTGAGTTTAAGGAAGATAGAGGGTCAAAGGTACTGAGGATTTGCCAAGGGAGTGATTACATGGTTGACCATGCAATATAAGCCAATTACTGAGAGACCTGAGGACTTAAGGAGAATGAAGGTTCTGAAAAAATTGGGAGATCAATAGCTATATAGTCCCAATGCAGTATGTAAACTGGAAAGGTGGCAAATGGAAGTTGGAAATAAAATGCATAACATTTAGATTGCATTGTTTGCAGTTACTGGAAATTATGAGGTTGAGAGATTGAGTGGCTGGAGTGGGGCATGAGGCAATGATATTGGAGGAAAGAAAACAAGTAAGGATCTCTGTCACTTGTCGGGATGTTTACATTAATAGCTGAAGTCTCCACTTAGCTTAGCAGAAATCTCCATTCCTGTTACTTAAAGCATTAAGTTTATACTTGCTATAAAAATCAATAGATACTCTACTTGTGGAAATATAGAAGGTATCTGATGATTCTTGGATATCAGGTAGTGGAAATTAAAAAAATCAGGAGGAAAATCTTAAAATTGTGTGGACTTGTATAAATACCACATGTTTAAAATGCATTTTTTTATATTACTTGCCTTTGTTACATTATTATCTCTAATCTACTTGATGTACTATTTACTGGCATAACCCAGTTGCTTGGAAAGAATAATTATTTTAAAACCATAAAGATATCATTCAGGAAAATTGTCTCATTAAGCTTCATCCACATAGCAAGGACACTCAGTTCTCATTCAGAAAAGGTTGCATTTTCTCTCAAAGACTTGATCCTGTCCTGCTCAGAAATGAAGTACAAAGTAAGATAATAAATACAGTAATAACTGTGAAAATTATCTATATAGAGAAAAGCAAATATAGTTTGTTCAAAGTCTGGAAAACTTTGTTGTATTTCTGGGTCATTCTGGCTAGAGGTGATTTGGAAGATAAGATGGAGGCAGTTATTCTAGCTTGTGTTAAAATAATCTGCTGACCATTCCAGTATTCCTTAAATGATGTTTTTATTACTTTAAATTCATTTCTTCTTTCTGGGAATCCTCTCCCTTTACTTATTAAAGGGTAGGTTGACATGACACCTTTCTCAGTATAATTGATTGGATTACACTATATGTATGCTATATAAAATTTCAAGTGCAGATTAACAAATTTTATATAAAGATTAATTGATGTCAATAAGAAAATCCCCCTGAACTAGAAATATGACAATTCTAAATGCTCATTTATTAGAAAGCACAAAGTACATCATGTGTATTTTTATCAGATTACATGGGTGAACGCTCCCTGACATGTCCAGTAAAATTGGGAATGTTAGTTTATTTACGACAACTTGTGTAAATCTTTCTGAGAAAAAAAGGATATAACAAAAATAACAATAAAACAAATCTGATGCATACAGGCACATAATCAGTGTCCTAAATGACAAACTAAGCAGCGCCTCTGCTCCATCATCAGCACATTCCTTCACTATTACCTCTTTCAGTCTACATTACAGTTCAGAGGGCTGGACCCATCAAGTTGGGTTTGTCGCGGGATACCACATTATCGTCATGGTGGCCCCCAAGAGAAAACAAGAATTGTTGAAATGAATAAAAGACAGATTGAAACACATTTGTGAAAGTCAAAAAATGTTCTCATTTTCTCATAAGAGCAGCAATGTTAGGCAACTAAGCAGATCAGCTCCTCCATCGCCCTGTCCTCAGCTTCTAGGGGACAAAAGTGTGTTTTTCTCTGTGAGACCTGGAGGTTGAGTGGCTGCTAAAGCACCTTCAGTAGAGGGCAAAAGCTGCTGAAGAGAATAATAACTGTCCATTATTCTTGCACTTTTTGGTTGTGTTTTGAAGGCTGTTATTTCTTGGTCTAATCCTTGGTTTTTATATTTTTGACTTTCTTTTTTAAATCCTTCATACCATAAACCTTCCAATAACACTACTCTTTGCTTCAGCCCTCTTACTGAAAGCATGATAGCAGAATTACATGGATCTCTTTCTTATGTTTTATTTCCCCATTGTTTGTTTGTTTTACTTTGTTTGGTATTTCCATCTATAGAAGGTTCGATAGGTTAGAAATACAATGGTCAAGATCAATTTTATTTCATTTCAATATTATTTCATTTTATATTTTATTTCATTAATTCATTTAATTAATAAATTGAATAATTTGATTTATTTTATTTTTCTAAGTTCTTTTCAATTTTTAAGCATAATGAATTTTAATGGAAAAGAGTAAAAGAACTTAAAAGGAACAAACAGGTAAAAGTCACTTAAAAGAAATTCAAGGTCCTGGGCTTACTTAAGCCAATGGAGAGATGTTGATATTTGACTTAGCAGCATCTTATAGACTTGCCTCCATTGACTTCAAATGGTCTGCTATCTGAAAACCATGTAGAAAACTTAATAGAGTGTTTCTTCAAGGCATGATAATTTAATACATATTTCATCATATTCAGCATATTTCAGCTATCAGGTTACTTACGTGAAATATATTTTAAAATGACATGTTTCCATTTTTGTGTAAAAGGCAAAAACAAAACAAAACAGAAAGTCAAGTTTACTTGATCTTTGAGTGAAAAAAAATCGGAATCTGTTATTTCTAAGTTTTAACATGAAGAAGTAAACTGATTACGCCCAATCAGAGCTGGCCAACACACATTTAAGTCTCAAAGTGCATAAGTTCCTGAGTCTTCACATTAGCTTTAGTTCCCCAAACTATTACATGGAGATGATAACTCAATAAAGCTAGGGAGAAAAAGGAAACTACTTGCTTTAAAGATAAATGTATATGTTACAAATAGAAATGGCTTCTTTAGTATTATAATGATCAGGTTTTTTTGAAAAGCATACACTATGAAATTTTGTTCATATTGATATTGCTTAACATAGAATTCTTTGTTATCTTGTTGCTATGCTAAGAATTTCATAAACACTAGAAAGAATAAAATCATCATTTGATAAGATTTATATAGGATATCCCCTATATAAAATTAAGTTTTTAAAACATAAGACATTTTGTCCAGATCTACTTATAATTGTTGTAGATATTTGTAACCTAAGCCTATGAAATTTCCAAGTTACCACTTATAATAATACATAAATAATTAAAGACTAATACAAATCCTTAGGCCTTATGAAAAATAAAATTGTTATTGATAACTATTTTGTTATTTTTAAATCAACATCACTTCTAGTTTGGCCAGAAGAAATTACATCTGAAATAAACAAAAAGTCTAGAAAATATTTTTTTTTCATTTCATTGCTCTCACCTTGATATTTTGAAGCGAACCAAGAAATCAGTTTTTCTTCTGAATTGCATTAGTCTTTTTTGTTTCTCTGTTTGTTAATGCAGCACTAAAGGAAACACAAAACAATAAAAATTGGGCAAAGAAATAGCATAACTTGCGAATTGTGATCATTTATTAAATGAAATGACCTCTAAAGTCTTTTACCCTTTGCCTTCTCCCACCTCCTCAGCATTCATGCCCATACTGTATGTTCATGCAGAGAATTTTCACTAAATTTTGAAGTGTTAGGTCAGCTCAACTGAGGTAATAACCATCCAAAGGAGACAGCGCCTATTACATTTGAAAAGAATGCACACACATAAGAAAGAGGAATGAACAAGAAAAAAAAAAACTGCAGAAACTAATAATAAGTACACAAAGTACACAAGTATATTTATTACAGTTTGCAAGCACTTTGTTCTACATTTCAAAAACGCCACCATCAAGCTGTTGGCACATTTATGTACAAAACAGATTATTTGTAATGCCTGCTACAAAGCACTCTTTGTGAAAATACAAACTCTAATACCAGGAAAAAAAAAAAAAAGGCAAAAGCGTCAACATCATTACATAAGTTTAAAAGACAGTTTTAAAAATCATCACAAACTGTTAAGACACAGAACTGAAACACTATCATATAGAATTTAAAGAAGCCCATTAATACTTTTGCTGAATATATGTAATACTGCATATATCAGAAAAATGTTGACCCAGTAAGATAATCTAAAAAAAGCAAAACCCCAAATTAATTAAATAATACTACAGATGCATTATCATGCCACAGAGAACCCTAGTAATATCCCTACATACTACAAGAACTTGTAAAATTATGGATGATGCATGACTAGTCGTTGTACAAAGATTGTTTCACTCAATAAATTTTATTAGAAATGCACTTACACTGAGAAAAGATTTCACAATGGTCAAATCAGTGCACAATACTACCTAGTTTTTATACACTGACAAAAATGTCTTGTCAGGTGACATCATTTTAAAAGACACTTTACAGCATTCTTGTAGCATTAGAAATAATCAAAAGAAGAGTCAGGTTAAAACAAACACCAAATTTGGTCCAATAATACTGATTGCTTTTTTTTATTCCTTTGATATAGGTACTTCTTATAAATGAATATGAATGAACATTTGGTTAAAATGACTTACTAGAAATAAAAACACAGATATACCACTACACTTCGAAAGGATACATTGTATAGTGGCCTCTGACCACAATTTAAAAAACACTACAGGTAAACCAACGTAGATTGGAAGGCTGCAAGCAAAGCTATTATATTAATGGAAGCCTTTTCAAATATATAATACACATTTGAGGGATAGTTTACAGAGGTGCAATCCATTAAAACTTTTTAAAGTAGGTAAAACAACTTCTGAGGGGTTAGTGTGCTTATTTTTCATATTCCACCTTCATAAAGGTAATTAATGTTCCACATTAGCATATTAAAAGTTCCAGTCCAGCCACTGCTTAAATCACAAAGAGATCATTTTCTGATAGTCTACAGTAGTTATTTCCATTAAAATTCTCTCTATACTAATCTTTAAAAGGTAAGCCCGGTGTCACAATCTTAAAAAGGCAACTAGCCATGCATTAGCATTACTGTTTCTACATGCTCACAACATAAACATGAGGAATCAGAGGGAAATACCTGTTCCGTACATCAAGAAAAAATACAATGTTAACAAAGATAAGAAGCACTTTTTTTTTTAACCTACTCTTACAAATTTAGAAATTGCACCTTAGATGGATGAAAACATGAACTACGGCCTATAGTAATGGGGCCGCTGATCTTCACACAAGATTTCCATATTTCAAGAAGAGTCATCATGATATCATCTCTGTCTATTGTTCATAATGTACAATGGTCCCTTTGAAGGCTACCTGTAGTTAAACTAGTTACCGAAATCAAAACTAAAAAGTATAAAAAACTGTTTTTCTTTTCAAAACATAAGAAATAATGCAAAAGGTGTTATGTATAACACACATGAGAAGTGGTTAAAAATCAAATTAATCTCTGCATTTGACAATATTAGTATCAATGATCTGACAGAATTATTAAATGAGTTTGAGAAATTTAAAAAAGAAAAAGACTAGATAGGAGCTTGTAGAAGATATCTGATTACATCAATTTTACAAATTAGGAAATTAAGTGCTAAACAACAAGGAATTGTAGTCAGGTGATTCATAAGTCACCCTCCATATCATTGATGAGAAGCACTTTTTTTTACTTTTCAAAAGGTTGGATGGTTGGATGGCCCTTAGTTAAACACCAATGCATCTGGATGGTAGAAGGACGGGAAGGTTTTATTTATGTGTATGCGTTGAGTCCTCTTTGGAGCGAGTAGAGTGGATGTCATGAAGCTCTTGTTCCTCCTTTGACTTGATGTCCTCATACTTCTGCATCCGGCAGGCATCTTTCACATATGCCCAGTTGGCAGACAGAACCATAAGGTAGTGAACCTAGTCAAAGACAAAAATAATTTATATGGGAAGTCTGTACAGCATCTCATTACCCTTTTACTAACAGGAAAGAAATATTCAAATTGTATACTTCGATAAGATCTGTTCATTCACATAATAAAATCAGAATTTCTGTGGTAATAGAAATGATATAAATAAAATATATTCTTTGCTCAGTCCTCCAACTACAGGACATTATCTTCTTGGCTCCCTGTCTTTTCAGTATCTCTTTTTTTTCTTTTTCAACTTCAAGTATCCAAGACTGATTCTTAATCTTTATGTGATGTTTCCTGTTCATTCTGCCATCATTTACCCGAACCATAAGTCTATACATTTCATGTCCATGTACCTGTTTTCTAATCCATAATCAGAAAATAGTCTTATATACAGTTT
Organism: Eonycteris spelaea; assembly: GCA_003508835.1. Classification (NCBI taxonomy): domain Eukaryota; kingdom Metazoa; phylum Chordata; class Mammalia; order Chiroptera; family Pteropodidae; genus Eonycteris; species Eonycteris spelaea. The sequence goes on along the minus strand of PUFA01000043.1, from coordinate 3,292,380 downwards.
AAGTCTAGTCAACGTGAATTAATGGGAAGATCTATTATTCACTGTGAAATAACAAGAGGAATCATAGAAACTCCAAAATAAACCTGTGGATTTAATTAACCAGTTAATTTTCTACACAGTGAAATTTGCAATTTCCTTTAGATTCAAACTGCAAAAGCAAGTCTTGTATCATATGAATTTTGTATATTTATAGACGCTCACAACAGATAGAATAGTGCCATGTTCAAAAAGGAAGTTCTGATTTGTCTAGAGTAATGAAGTTACTCAAGTAATGAAGATCTGATTTGATCTGAAATGACTCAGTAGTGAGATCACTTATTTGTTTTTTTCTTTCCCTTCTTGGTCCATAAGAGAGATAAAGCAGTTTTCCAAATGATGGATTTCAATGGATGAACAGGAAAGGGAAACTAAGTTGCCAGTTATTTACTTTCTCTGGGTTTTAAAAGGTGGGCAATAATTTATCCATAATTTAGTAAAATAGAACACTAAAATTTTGATTAGTCGAGTACATCGAAAGACAGGAAGTAGGCTGGTTCTAGAAAAGTACATAAAGAATGCAAAGCCAATCCTAAATGGTGACTATCATGGTACATTAAGATAGTCAACAAACAGTAGAAAAAATTAACAAAACAAATTTGACACAACAATGTAGAAAAAAAGATGCATACCAATTAATAGCATACAACGAGCTATTTTCAGAGTTCCATTTCCTCTGAAATTTTGCATTTTGTTTAATGAAAATTATAAGCCACCTGTAAGCAGGAGCTGTGAGTTATATTCTTGTTTTTCACGGCATTTTTACAATGAAAGTTTAATCACTGTATATATGTGGCATGAATAATTCTTATATACATAGCCAAATTTATGTGGTATATTTTTGTTGTTGCTGTTGTGAAAATATCAAGTGCCGAGGATAGTACTTAACAAGTAGGAGGTACTCAGAATATTTGCCACATAAATAAATACATTTTTAGATGTTCAAAAACTTTCCCTTAAAGTCTAAGGAGATATCACCCTTAAGTTATTGTTAAATATGTATATCTTCATATTTCAACTTCAGCCTCACTTTAGTTCAGACACTGGTGCTTTTTAGTGGTCTTGAAAGGTTTCCTCTGGCCTTAGAGAAACACAAGCTGCCAGACTTGTTACTGTCCCTCAGTAGGTTAATAGCGATCTCTGGAAACTGGCGCAATGCTAAGTTGACTTATTTTGTTAGCGTATAGAACTTCCTAACATTTCTAAAAAATAATGCAGTGGAGTGCCTGTTAGTTTGAAGTTCTTATAAGCCTTGCCTTAAATTACAGACAATGTTGTAAATACTTTGGTAGAGTAGAATTCATCTCAATTTTCTCATCAGTCATATGGAAATAACGATGGTAGCCATATGGTGTCGAATGAGTTAATGATGAGGTTAATAACAGTTAACTGTATTATGACTATTGAATGTATTCATCTTCATGAAGCATTTGATAGTGCTTTCAGCAGAGTAAGTTTTAAAAGATAATAACTAATAGCAGTAATATTGGTAGTAACAGTACCAGGAACAGTAGCAATAGTTATATTGAAGAGGAATTTTCCAGTCAAAAGGCTAACTTTATAATCAGCTCTTTGTTCTGCTTCTGTAAATATGCTTGCTACATAGACTGAAGGGCAGGTGACCTCAAAATTAACTAAGAGACTCATCCTCCCTTTTGCTTGCGCTGTCTAGATAACAGAGGTATTGCCTGAGTTCCTGTCTGAAAATCTCCTGCTTTGTAACTCTTTGTAACTGCCTGAGGACAAATTAACCAATTGGCTCATGCCAACTGGCCAAACGTAACTGCACAGATAAGCTCCATAAAAACAATGTTGCATCTGAGCTTGGGGCCCAGATCTTCAGAGCACTAGCTCTTCTGGGACGGCCAGCATAATAAGCCTGAGTTCTCCAACTCTCTTAGCAGTGCTTGGTTTCTCGTAGTTCTGATTTTGCAACATTTCTGCAACAGTATTATTCGTTATCTTCTAAGACCTAAACTATTACCAAAAATGATTAATGAGATGTTATGTATTTCTTAAAGAATCTATGCTTTGCATATATTTAGATATCCAAAAGGATGCTTAGTACTTAAAAAAATAATCTTCTAAACTTTCTCTGTTTGAAATAAAATTTATTTATAACTTGATATGCAAGGCTAGGTAAAGCATAGATGCTTTAAGAAATACAGAGCATCTAAATTTCTTTTATCTTCAAATTTTTTATAACAGAATTATTTCAGAGTAGGCATTTTTAAGGACATTTAAATGACATTATTTATTTAGATAGGTACTTTTCACTAATGTAAGGCATTTTACATACATATATATGTTATAAATGCAAACAAAAGCTTTATTATACACCGCTTTGCAGAAAGTACTTTGACAGACCTCTTATTCATGGGTGTATATGCTTGAACATACACAAGTCCCCCTAAAAATTACCCATCACACAGAACACAAATAAACAGTTGTTTCCTCTTTTCTGACAGCCAGGCTGGGGGCTGCTAGAACCATGCCTGTTTGGAACATCACTGCCCAGAACATGTGAATGCTTATGCAGGGTATATTTTAGCTTTGAGTTTAGGTTGAGAATATAAGATCTTTGCTTATTGTTTTATTGTGTTCCCTCTAATTAATCAGCTGACATAATCTCATTAAGCATCTCATATTCTGAAATGAAATTCCTATCAGAGGTTTCTACATTAAATCTAAAATATGAAACAATTAACATGATATAAAATTAACAAAATATCTGAAAACTCACTTTAGCACTGACACAATCGATTTTGATAGATATTTAAAAAAATAATTTTTTAAAAAACCGAAGCGTATCTTAACACAAAAGTGTGATGAAGTCCCTAAAAATAACTGGTCTGAAATGGCTTACTAGCACATTAGCACTGTCTCTTTGTTCTTATTTTTAGTCTACGACAAAAGATAAAATATTTTTAAAAAGGTATTCCTTGTACCAACATATTAAACCATGTACTGGCACCATAGGAAAGGAATCAAATACGAATTAATTAATCATTTTTACATATTGAATTGGCTACAAATTGGTGAAGTTACTAGGACCCATGGAGAGTCCTGTGCTACTTAGATTCTAGGATATGAAAATAAGGACTGAAGACCTTGGCTGCGAAGTCTATTACTGATGTGCAGAGTATTTATTTATTGTTGATATTCGGTATTCCAGTGAGAAACTGTAATTTATGGTGAGGTACAAAGCAGGAGACAGGATCTGACGTATTGAAGGTCTCCCAAATTGCTGAAAAGCCCAAATTTAAGAGCTTATTCTTAATACTTCTGAAGAAAGTTAGATATTAGACATAGAAGACATGATGTGAAACCACTGAGATTTATTTTAAGAAAATTAATCCTTTTTTCATAAGTGACTCATTATGACTTTTTTATGTTCTTATTTAAGGAGAAAAAAAGGATAATGTAAGTTAAGGAACTGATTATATTACTTAAACTATCACACTGATACACACACATATGCTCCAGAGTTGATTTTTATGTTAATAGTAATGTAATATCTGAATGCTAAAGAATTTACTTATTTTTGTTAGTTACAATTTTATTGAGTATTGTAATCCTTAAACTAATTACCAAATATTATCTCCATTGTAACTGATAATATTTCTTTAGGGTAAGCCTGTTTTTCACTTATTTATTTGCCCATTGTTCTCTCCTGTTTTTTTACTGATATTAAATTAAATATGATTCATAGGGACTTCAGACATTAGAGATAAACGATCATCTCTACGAGCAAATAGCTTTGTAATTCAAGTTGCAAAACCAAGCCTCGGGGCTTTGAGGTCTTACCATAGCAATAACTGCTGCCCCAGCTCCAGCAAGTGCCACAATAAACAAGTGGAAGGTCATGTTCAGCTGCAAAAGAAATCAGAGAGCCAAACGTGTGTTAAGGTTGCAAAGAGAAGAGAGATCAAGCCATCTGATTCTTATGAATAAAAACTGCACAGTTTTAACAGAAGTGACCCTGTAATAAGTCACTTACTCCAAAAACCTTACTACAATATCTTTTCTCTTGCAAATCATTTGAATCTTTGCAACAGCATCATTTTAAAATGATTTCATTAGAAAGATGAGATCGTGATTAATAATGATGGTTTTCAGTAATATTATAACAATATAAGACTATATTATCTCTTTAAATATAATTGTTTTTCAACTTTCATTGAAACAAATTTCTAGAAAAATAAAATATGTATTATAATTTTTATTGAAACATGCAAAGCATCTCATTCATGTTTATTTTCTAGTCTGGTCCCCCTGAATAACATCACTGCAAGTAAAATTGCTTCTGAAAGAAAAAAGGGGAAAATTCAATATGGATTTAATTACATATTCTCCAAATAACAAAGTGAAGCTAAAATTCTGACAAAATTGAAGGCTGTAAAAACACTTACCTCAGTGGATTCACACATCCTCAGGAAACTCTCAGAGACAGTACAAATTTTCTTTTCTTCTCCAATTGTCACAATCCCTACAACATGGAGAAAATTAGTTTAGCACTATAAATGTTTCCAAGAGCCCAGAGAGAGAAAAAAGAAAGTTTTTCTGATAAAAATCTAAGCAAATTCCATTTTATGTTATATTATAATAAAAAACTTCTTCCACAGCTTTCATTGCTAGATAATAATTATGAATAGAATCATAAGTGGAACATAAAAACAAGCAAAACAAGCAATGTAAAACATTTCAATCTGAATTCTATTGAATCTACCACCAGAATGTTTAGATTCAACTATAGCTATTTCATTGGTTTGGTCCGTTAACATAATGGTGTAAGCATCACAATTATTTTCACAGCTCTGTCCCAGACTGTTCTGAAGTCTGGATCTAAACTTATTCTGCTGGCACAAAGCTTCTGTTAGTCTAAAAAATCATATTTCCCAAAGGAGAAACTTTTCTCTGTTAATATTGAAAACAGTGTTATTCATAAGGGGAAATAAAAAGCTATAATTTAACTTGTATTTGCCCTTAGTCTAATTGGTTTAAAGACCAACTGCATCAGGATCACCTGGGTTATTATAAAAATAATGTATTTTAGAGCCCAACAAAGAACTGTTAAATCAAATCCTATGAATGTTTGCCAGGACTATTGCATTTTTAATAGCACAAAGGAGATGCACTACCACAGATCTCATTTTAGAGAAGTGACCAAGTTCATCCCAAAATGGGTCTTTAATTTTGTTTTGAGAACTACTGAAGTGTTACATACACACACACACACACACGCACGCACACACACGGAAGAGAGAGAGAGAGAGAGAGAGAGAGAGAGAGAGAGAGAGAGAGAGAGAGAGAAAAACAAAATCACATCTTCTGGGCAAATTAATACCTAAGCTTTTGGCACCTGCTGCTATTTATTTAGTTTTAATATGTGTATATATTCACACATCCTCAGGTTGGAGGTGCACCATCAGCTCTCCCTCTATGTCGAGCTGCTGCCGTTCTGCTTTGCCAATAGTTTGTGCAATTATTACATTTAAAAAATAACCTACTTGCAGTGCAACAGAGGCAGAGATCCTTCTCTGTGACCCTTCCTTTCTGCCAAGGTGGCTGGAAGAAGGGGTGGGGTGGAGGAGGAACCCCTATAAGGTCTGTCTAATAAACCATCGTTACTGAAGACGCTTCTCGGCGGAGACCATCTCTCCACCTTGACCTATGACAGACTTCGTTCACGTGGAATGCCAACCTGGCCATGCACTTCCTTAAAAATTTCTTCATTCACAGTTACAGCAAAAGTCCTAAAAAGCATTGCCTGTGTTCACTGTCTGCAATTCCTTTATTTTCATTTCCACTTGGACACTTTCTGGTCAGATTTTGCCCCAACCTGCCACAGACAGTTTTCCTATAAAGATCACCAATAACTTCCACATTGTTAAAACCAAAGGTGAATTCTTAGTTCTCATCAAACTTGCTATTCAGCAGAACTGGAGGCAGGTGACGACTCCCTGTTCCTTCATGGTCTCTTCATTTGGTTTGCAAAATCTACAGTCTTCTGTTTTTGTCTTTCTGGTCTCACTGTCTTCTCAGTATCTTTGCCTAGTTCCTCCTCTTCTCTAGGACCTCTTTCACTGGAGCGCCCAGCTTTTTTTGTCAGTCATCTTTCTCCCTTGCTGATCTCATCAAGTCTCAAGAGCTTTAAATCTAAAATATTATCAATAACTCCTAAAACTATATAGCCAGCTCCATCCTTCTCTCCTAAAATCAAGATTCACATATCCAATTTCTTACTCAATGACTCTAGATTTCTATTAAACATCTACAAAATTAACATCTTCAAAACTGCACCGCTGGCCTCCCCTGCCTGCCTCACTCCTAAGCAAGTGCGTCTTGGGCTTTCTCATCTCATTTGAAAGCGAAGCAATCTTGCTCAGTCAAAAAATAAATTCTTCCTTGAATCTTCCTTTTCTCTCAACCCCCCACAGACAATCTATGAGGAAATTCTGCTGCCTCTATCTTCAAAATCCATCCAGGACAGACCACTTCTCCTTACTGTCCTGCTTCTCTCCCTGCTCGAGCCACGACACTGCACTCAGGCTTTGCTTACTACAAGCGCGTGCTGGCACTCCTGATCCTCTCGCTACAGTCTGTTTTCCACACCGCAGCCAGAGTGATCCTACTATAACAAAAGTGATTTCTGGCTTCCCTTCTGCCCAAATCCGAAAATGTCCTCTACTTTCTTTAGAATGAAAATCCCTAAATGTCCTATAGTTCACTCATACGTGTGCATTCCATGAACTCTCAGACTTCATCTCAATCTGTTCTTCTTACTTTCTTACACTCCCCTTCAGCCGTACTGGCCTCTCTGTGGCTTGTTGAAGTTACCGGGCATGGTACTACCTTGGAAACTTTGCCCTGGACCTTCTCACTGCTAAGAATATTCTCAAGTTCCTCATTTCCTTCCAATGACAACTATGTGGTGAAGCCTTCCTCCACCACCCAGAGCCCAGTACTCCTGATGCTACAGTTTTAAATCCTGGGTTTAGATAACATAATGGGGATCAGTTTTAACATTTCATGAAACAAATTTACTGGGATAAATACCTAGCACATTCAATGTCATTAAATCGCTATAAATATAATTGAAGGACTATGGAAATAATGATAAGAGCATTAAAAATTAAAATTGTGAGTAGAAATGATTTCATGACTTATTTAAAAATACAGCTAACCTTAATATGATAAACCTTAAATTCCTCAACTATATGAAGTAATGCCTCTGTTTCCCATTAAATCTGTTTAAAGTGTGTATGCTTATCACACTTTATGCTTATCACACTTTGATGAAGATTGAGATTCACAGTAGATTCCAAGCAAGCATAAAAGCCATTATATGGTGAGAGTCCCCATTATGTAAAGACCTTGGTCTCCTAAGAGAAAAGATAGCATCTAGAAGCTAATGAGACAACTTTGCATAAGGGAAATTGCTTTATAGTATGTTCTTATCTACTCAATTACTTTTTTGATGATATTAGTAAATGTATATACTAATACATTTACATCTTCTGTTCTGATAACCCTTGATAATAACTTGATTGTATACATACATTCGGGATTCTTATTAAGGGCGTGTTATCTAGAAAGCATATAAATGCTGTCCAGGCAGTAGATTCTGTGCTAAGGGCAAACAGAAAGCCTTTATAGCTGATGTAAAAGATTGTCAGGAGAACAGTTTAATTGGAATAAGTCTTCATCACTATGCTGTAAACAGTGCTAAGGTTCAAAAGAAGCTTTCATCAAAGTCATGCTTTACACTCACTATAAGTATGTCCCATACAATATCTGGGATGTATGGTTCTAAAAAAAATATTGCTTGTTTATCTGAAATGCGCATGTAACTGGGTGTCCTATATTTTACCTGGCAACTGTCTCTGAGAGACCAGTCACCTCATCTTTCCAAAGTAAATTTTTCGGATCAGCAGAATAAAAGGAAGACACTGAAGGGGAGGGACTGAAGTCAGAGCCATGGCTATCCAAGCAGCTGTGCTCCCGTGACCTCCAGCAGCAGTTGCTGAGGTCTCCTTTTCCTGTGTTTACACGGGACACGATTCCAAGGTTAAAACCTCCCCTGTGGAAGAACTGTCAATCTCGTCAACGTTACCTGCTTGCTGAGAACGTCAACCACAAAGCAGATCATCCTGCCTTTCATTTGGATCAGACCAAGGGACCAGAGAGCTTTGTCTGACAGGATAATGGGGTGGGCCACAGTTTTGGAACACACAGCTAGCTGGCTATGGAACAGTTACACTGCACCCTCCAATTTATCTACAGTATATCATGGAGCCACGAGGCCTGCAAGTGCCAACTAGTGAAGTGTTTACCACTTTCCTGAAGCATAAGGAAACTTGATTAGAGAAAACCATTCACAGCATTCCCCGTTGTTAATAGTTTAGATTTTAACAGCCATTCTATGAAAAAAAAAAAAAAATCCATTCAAGCATGTGGATTGGCATATCTTTTATAAAATCTGTAGCTTCCATGTTTTTACAAATGATGGTATAGGTGAGACTGAACTCTGTTTCCACATTCATAGTTCAGTACTCGTCTGAATAGGAGAGGCAGCAGACATAATTAAGAATACAGATGCAGCAGCTAGCCTGCCCGGGTTTGAATCCTGCTTTGGCACCTACCTAGACGTATAACCTTGGGCAAGCTACTTACCATCCTGTGCCTCAGCTACATCATTTATAAAGCACTTAATAACAGTGTTCATCATACAGAACCGTTGTGAGAATTAAACAAGTCAACATACATAAACCATTTAGAATGAGGTCTATACCTTGCAAGCCCATATACATATAAGAAACTATTATTATTACACAAGGTTTTAGCCCTAAATAAAAATAACCAAATAGGACTGATGATTTATTTAACATTCTTTGATTTTGTTATTATTACATACTAAGTTTTTTTGCCCCGTTTCAGGAAACAATAAGGTATATATTTCTTAAAGTATCTTCATACTAGACTTCACAATTTGTGTAGCTTATCAAGGAGAATGAAAGTAGGATGCCAACAGCACACAGAGTCTGGAAAAATGTAGAGGAATCAGGACAGAGAAATCACAGAACTTGCCAAAACAAGAAAATACAATTTGAAAGCCTGTTCAGATATCCATGTTTGTATGTTCATGTTGTGAGATCAACTTCCAGTCTTAAATTCCTACTTAATTTTAAAAAGAATGTCTTAAAAGAGAACACTCTGATATATTTATCTTTTTGGCAGAAGAAGTAACGGTGGTTCCAAAGTGATTTACAATATTTTTGAGACAGTATTGTTTTACAGTTAGAGATCCACCTACCAAACTGACGAAGATCCAAGCAGAGATTCGCCCCTTCCACTAAGGTGGTATTTCGGCAGATGGTCCACAGATTGAAGTACATGTACACTGGCAGGGAGGTGAAAGCTGTCACTCCCAGCCAGGCCAGCATGAACAGGTATGTCAGCATAATAAACTGTCATGGAGAAAAGGTCGACAGAGAACACATGTCATCTACTGGAAAAGAAGTTGGTGTTTACTCTGCAAAGCTCACTATTGAAAGATTTCGCTGCTGTTGCATACAGATCATTATTACAACACTGATAGGAACTGCAGTGTGGGAAACAGATGGTGAATATAAAGGGTTATGTGAATAAACCTGTTGGAAAGTTGCATCATGGCAGAGGTTCGGATGTACAGGAATAATCTTTCTGCATCTTAAAACTTATGCCTGTTTCATACATGTATTTATCTTAAAAATCTCACCACACATTTTTTATATATTACAAGATATTAACTGGTATATTTAGAATGGATTGTACAAAATGAGTTGAAACTATGTCAATAAGTTTATATTACAACTAAATGTGCACCATTTCACATCATAAATATTTAAGCCACTTAGTCGTGCTTACATTTACCATAAACATGGTGATCCTCAAGTCACTTCAATATAGAATGATATTAATGTGTATTTCTACTCATCTGATGATCTTTGTAAATTTAAAATCTAATTCTTTCATGCATATTAATTTTAATTTTGCTACAGAAACAAAGCAAAATATGATTTTAAGTTTGAAAATAATTTTCTTTATTTCAGAATATTTTTAATATTTATGAAATATAGTAAAAGGCTGTTTATGCATTCTAACCATAGTTGAATAAAAGACACAGCTTCAGGATAGGTTAAATGGATTTTTAGTTCAACTATGGCTTAGATGCTGGATATGGATGCATGTAGTGGTAGAAGGATGAATAGCTGATAAAAGATAAATGTACTAATGTTGCTTCAAATTACTTATAAATTATTAAATTCATATTATCTACATATAAAATAGCCTATATAGATATATACCCTTGATGTCTCAGCTAACACTTGTATTAACAACTGTATTCAGATATAACTGAAAAAGAACAAGTGTAAGTCACAATGCTCTGAGGTTTAAATGCAGACTTGAATCCACACACTGATATAAATCGATTACATTCCTTAATGCAAGTTATGTATCACTGGATTTATTAGCATATCTCCCAGGATCATGATTAATTCATCATACGAAGTGCTCATATAGGTAAACACCAATCAAAATAGAGAATGATCACAACCTTGTAAGAGTTGCCGTATTATTGTCATGTGGTATTAATTAATCAGACTCAGATATCAGAGATTAAAATCTAGATCATCTCTGAAAAGTAGCCAAATAAGAAAATCACTACCACAGTAATTGTTCTGCCACAATATCTACATCTGTATTTCCTCACCTACATCCTGTATCAGTAAGTAGCAGCTCAGCCTGTTGTGCTATCACACACGGGCCTGACCTTATGATTGGCAACTTATGCCAGCAAAATGCAGAAAACAATGAAAGAGGCAAAAGGCCAGAAGGGAATTTTTAGAACTACGTTCTTGGCCATATTTTGATGACTGATACACAATTGTTACTAACACAGTATTTGTGGACTGAAGGAATGAGCAAATGTATGAATCAGTTACTGTTCTATACCCTGGTGATATGAAGGTGGAGAACTCAGTTTCATGCTGTAAAGAACATGCAGTTGTGTATACTTTATACTCATGAGCCCATGTGAGACATCTTCCCAGGTAATTCACATAATATGCTTTCAATCTATAGTTTTTGTTGTGATTTGTGTTTTGTACATGTCCCTAAAAGAAAAATAACTGCCCATCCCTTTCTCTTTCTCTACTCAACTACCTTTAACTATATCTTTAAAACAAAATCAGAAGCTGGAATAAGATGTTTTGTGCGTATATGCATGTCTGCATGTACTAACAGATCTGAATTTTCATTCTGAGATCCTGTGTAATTTCACTTTGTGTATGTTGTATATCATGAGTTTAGGTACTTTAAAGTATGAATTGTTTTAAAGTTACATCTTCTGAAAGATTCTTGATTACCGTGTTATATTTATGTAATCAGACTCAGAACACGTGATAACCAGCACATATGAACATAACTGTAAATGTGAAATTGTGTTTTTAAACCTTTAAGCATATTCCATACTCCATTAAATAATACAGCAGTAAGATTACATTTGGAAATGTCTGAAATGTAGGCCTTGCACTCCAAAAGCTAAGTTTCTACAGATATTTGGACCTCTTTTGAATTTCAGAGGCATGCTTCCAGAAGAAGTCTGAAGAGAAACAGTAGTGTATTCTGGCTTAACTTTAATACCTCAGGTAGTCACAGTTTCAAAATGACAGTACAAAATGGCATAAAATAAATGGACTCCATGAAACTAAATCTCTTATTCAATTCTACTAATTCCTTTGGTAACAAGTTATAGCTTGACTTTACTCCATGATTTCAGTGAAATTTCAAACAAGTGAAAGTTATTTAATAACTCTCAGGATATATACTAAAAATAACACTGTCAAAAAATGGAAAACTTGGTGTTATTGTCACGGCAGAGCTTAAGCACCTATATTAAGGTCATATTATGATTAGCATAGACAGAGATTACTGGGATTAAGGATAGTAGGGAATTCACATAACTAATATGAAAAGAGTCAAGATCAAACTAATGAGTCCTGAGATTAACCTTATTTCCTATAAATAGCCAAATGTCATCGCACTTCAGAAACTCAGAACATAACGAATACACACTTTTTAATAACATGTTTAATCTCCTCTCAAAGCTGACTTCCTGTTAGTGTCTACTATGAAACACTAGTGGTTAGAGAGTCTGATGAGCTGACATCCATCCTAACAACGTCCTTAAACCATGACTTAGCAGACATATTTACAACTCTTACATCCCAGATGAAACAAAGCCGAGTCTAAAATTATCAGCAAATAAAACTTGTTGAATATTAGGTTATTTAAATCAGTGAAGGAACTGGAGTAAATATCTTTCAATAGTGACATCCTTTTAACAGAGTTATTAAAGTTAATCTCACTTTTAGATTTATTTCATCTTGCTCAACAAATTCTTAATGAGGCTGTATTAGGTGCAAAGCTATACAGTAGGGTTTCAGCCACAGAGAACAATAACACTTCCTTCTTATTTTCCTCATCAAAGGAATAAATATATTCCATGTGGAAATCTAGCCAACATCTGGTCTTGAAACACACTTGATTGTCCATGGTAAACATTTTGGTTGACTCCACCAGAGAGAGAGAGGAAAATATTTCTCGGGTAGTCTTTATTGTTTCTCCTTTCCGGATGTGGAATGAAGTAAATCAACAGATGAAGCTAACTAGGCAGTGTGTTTGCCTTCTCAGAACTCCTTTCTCATGGCCTTGCCTACCCTCTCAACGCTGTCCTGTGAACCCAATTTAGGTGAGAAGTGTCCTTCAAGCCTCAAAGTATTGATAAACATTGCAAGTATTAGTATCCGTTGACTTCTGACATCATTTGTCTGTATGACACTAGGAAATCATTTTCCATTCTTTGCTATTTGATTCTAATCTGTAAGAGGGTAGAGAATGATTGATTTATCAAGCACTGACATGACACTCACTATATCCTTTACCTAAATGTCACATTTGTTTAGCAAAAGAAGGGGTCTTATAGCATATTGATTAAAGGCACAGGCTTTTGAGCTAGACTGAGCCTAGGCTGCTTTGTTATGCTGCTTTGTCTGCCTTTGTGAAATGAGGATACCTGCTAAATTGATCTCTCATGGTTGCGGTGAGGCTGAAATGCACTTACAGAACTTGGTATGTAAGAAGTATAGACAAAATACGAGCTATTTTTATTCTATTTATTGTTATTGTGATTACTACTATTACCACCAAGATAGATGTTTTGCCTGGATAATAGGACTCTACAGAATAAGCGAATTAGATTTCATTTCATGTTTTCGGGAAAATAAAAAGAATGAGAAGTTCTTGAGTCTGGGAAAGTTATTCAGAGGGGTCTCCCACTCAAGGAGAAAAGCTCTAGAAAGTTTGGAAACCACCCTAAAACTGAAGAAATCTTGTTAATGGAACTCCTTGGAGGAAAAAGCCCTCTTTATTAACATTTTTCATTATTTGCAATTGTAGATCTCAAGGCTAATTTATAGTCTCAAGAACAATAACAGGATACGGGGCGAAGCACATTACTCTGGAGAGTTAAAAGCAGCTCGAAAATCCATGGGAGAGTAATCAGCATGCTTTTGGCTACATCCCCTCTATCTTGTTTTTCCTTTCTGTCCCAGGGGACTTTTCAAAAGCTTCTTTTGAAGGTGCTGTAAAATGGGACTTATAATTCAATAGGTTTAGATTCAAAGTGGATTGCGACACTTTGAACTGTGTTGCTGCTGCTACTTACGAGGCAATGAAAGGTATGGACGGCTTCAGAAACACAGAACTGACTCAGATTTGCTTCCTATGTGAGCTATAATCGTACAGAAAATTCATAAAGCTGCATGTTACAGAGTTAGTCTTTTTTGTGAGAAAATATTTTCATTACTATTAACATATAAGTTTTGTTCTAAGAAACACACCAAAGACTTTATTTTTGAAAATTTAGCACAAATCAGTTATATTTCAGAGTAGCAGTTCACATTCCCTCAAGTATCCAAATTAAAAGCTAAAATTATAATTCTACCTTCTTATTATTATTTTATCTTAGAACATGACAATTACTAATATTGAAGAATTATTCAAATTAATCAAGTGTAATCCTAGGTAAATATAATTTCTATATGTAATAAACCATCTCATAATTATCATAAGTTTATTTCTAGCTGACCATTTCTGGTGATATGACAGGTAAAAAATTTTGTCATATGAGCATTAAATAAATAAATAACTTACTCTTATTTTCAATTGAGGTATAATTAACATATAACATTATATTAGTTGCAGGTATGCAACATATTGATCCGGTATTTGTATATATTACAAAATTATTACCACAGTAAGTTTAATTAACATGTCACCAAACATAGTTATAAATTTGTTTTCTTATGAGAACTTTAGAGGTCTATGATCATAGTAATTTTCAAATATGTAATATAATATTATTCACAGTATTACAGTATTATTACAATCACCATGCCATACATTAAATCCTCAGGACTTATTTATTTTATAACTAGAAGTTTGTACATTTTGATTTCCTTTACCCATTGCACCTACCTTGTACTCCCCCGCCTCCCGCAACCATCAGTCTGTCCTCTGTATCTTTAATAATCTACTCTTATCAGAACAATCTCTGAGAATTTGAAAAATTCTTCTGCTTTTTTTTTTTGCCTTTATTAACATCTATTTTTAAATGAAACACTTTCTGAAATTCAACTCCATTATATCTCTTTGGTGAGTGCAGTGAAAACAAACAAATAAAAACTGGAAGAAATAAAAGTATTATTGGACTTGAAGTATGAGGACTCATTATGCAAATTGGGCATATCTCTTAAACTTCAGAGTCATTGCCTCAATCATGAGCCAGAAATGAGCTTACCTGTCTTAGGGCTATAATGTAAACAAAAGAGAAATGCATATATGAAATTACTTAATAGTAAACATGGTCCACAGTAAATCTTACTTTAAAAATAAACTCAAAGAGAGGAATTTGTTTGATTTAGCAAAATATTAATTATTTTGTATACCTAAAGGTTAGTTATGGATGGAAGTAACAGATTGATGGTGCCTTTGTTGCCTGCTGCCTCGAATAACACTGAATTTTAAATTGTAGTAGCTCTGGACCTGTTTGTAGGAAAGAAGAAAGACTGGGTCCTGTGGATGTTACACACATAAAGTTGCCTCACTGACTTTTCCTATTGCAGCCATGTATTAAAATGTTGACCATTTTATTCTAATTAAAAAAAAATTCAGTAAAATTTCTCTGGTTTGATTTATATTAACTAACTTGCTGTTATTAGATAGAAAAAACTGCCATAATGAAAGGGATCAGGTGCCAGATTCATAATTAATATCCAGCACATCTCATTATCACATCATTATTTTAGTATCATTTCATCAGAATATGCAAATGACTATCAAAGCAAGCATCTTCTTGTTATATTTCTTGTCTTAGCTGTGCTACACATATGTTACATGTGCTACTATATTAGCATTAAATTAAACAAAGGTGCTATGAATTATTTCTTAGTGGCTTAAAATAATAATAAAAAACATGTAATAACTGTTTTGATCTCAACCTGGATGTTCTAATCATTGTTAGAAATTTAGCAGGGAGGCTGAAATATAGAACTGCAAGAGGAAACGTTTCCATAATCTTTGGAAGAAGGCTAAAATAGATGATTGCTCCTTGATTACAGTGTATTTAACTTGAGAATGTCTTGTAAAAGGTAATTGGTTTTTCATCTGAATTCCTATCAGTTTAGACTTGATGTCTAAGAAAATCACAGTTTGTTGAGCTATAAACTTTCTGTGGCAACTTTAGCAGATGTGCACCAGTTGAGATAAAAATAACACCTTAGAAGTCAGCAGCAGCACTGATGAAAAGGAGCCAGCCGATTCTGACTCCAAATGTCTCTGAGTCTATGAACTACTAAAAGAATATGCTACATATTGAATGGAATGTTATGATATAATAAACATGTTCAGGTAGGATGCAGACCCAAGCTTTAGTGAAATGAACAAAGTGTATCTGCTGTAATATGCAAAGTCTCTTTGTAAGCAAACAAATACTATCAGGTTCTATTCAGGTCACTGTCTATGAGGTCCCTTTCTCATTAACTGTTTCAGGGGAGGATATAAAAACAGTTCATTAAATTTTATCTCAGAGGCCCATCATTTCACAATAATATGTTTTCAAATAATATTTCTTCATTTGGAATGGATCTAAAGAGTTATAAATCAATCATATTTCCACTTTAACAACAGAAAGAAACAGCTTTAGATTTCATTGAAGGCAGAAAAAGCTTAAAGCTTAGAGCTCCTGTGATGAAAATGTCTCGTTAGGTAGACATTAAACTGAAGGAGCACAGCCTCAAATGGACATTTTTAAAGCTAAGACAAACTGATAAAACAGGCTAACCGGTAAACTCATGAAACATGAAGTATACTGTAAGATACACTCTACCCACAGATTTGGAAGAAAAAAAAAAGCAGAATGGAAATAGGAAAGAAAGTAAGATAAGTAGAAGAAGAGGGTGATTGATAAAACTTCCTGTTTTCTCCCGTGTGATTTCATGGAGCCACAGTGCTGCAGGACAAGCGACAGGGTGCAGGGTTCTGTAGTGCTGACTTCTTGGGCAGTGGAGCTGGTCTCCTTCATGCAGGCAGTGCTGGGACAGCCAAGGCATGGCTCGGAGGCTTTACCACTGCATTGCTCCTCTGCACAATGCACAAGAATACAGCTTCTGTTTCTGCCTTGGTTCTGCTCATTTCTGGGTGGGGGTGGGGGTGGCTAAAGGAGTGGGTGGGAGCACCCCTGGAGGAGCCCACGCAGCTGCTGCCACCCTTCTGGTCTGTTGGGTGGGACTGGTGACACAATTGTTACTATTACAGAAAAATATGTGGCCTGGGTTTTTGCTTTAGAAATTCTTATTTGAGATATCTTTGAGATGTTGAATGCCAAACAGATAATTATTAATTGCACATAGATATGCTCTCTCTTCTGTGATGTTAATTCTGCATACAATCCTGTGAAAAAATTTTACAATTCCCAACAAAACAGCAATCAACACTTTCCAACAAAGGTTATTCCCCAATGGTAAAAATGTGCTTAGAGAGTCCTCTTCTCTACCATTTCATTAGTGCTTTAGAATCATAGACTCTGAGCTTGACTGTGATTTAGAGATGCAAGAGGTATTGTAAAGATATTGTCCCAATGATTTAAAAAAAGCCTATCATTAATTGAATTCACTATACTCTTGGCAGAATATAAGTGAATCTAAAGTCTGAACTCACCTTCTTAGAGAAATTGATTATTTATCACTGATATTAGTCCACTGAATAGTCATATTTAGCTTAACTCCCTTCAGACCTGTAATTTGATATTACCCATCCTAAAAACAGGTATTACAATAAGCATTGTCCCAAAAAATAAATGAGTCTTACAAGAAATTATTCTAGAGACAACTACAAATACCCACAACACAGGCAAATTGTTTTATCAGATTATTATCGTTATTGAAACTGAGCAGCATAATATAACTTGTTACAAGCTGGTAAAAAAATAAAATGTTTGATAGTTAGCAGGTAATTTTTAACTTTTCTGTAAGACTGAAATAAATTATTTCTTATTAGAAGCATCTTACTTAATATGAAATATGCTGCAATTAAATACATGTTCTTATATAACACTGGAAAAATAACAGACAGGTTAGTCAAGATGAATGCTCTAATGTTTCATTATAGAAAAATTATTCCGTATAAAAATGCAAGAGTACATTCAACCATATCACTTTTAACTTTCATGACTTTTGTGCTTTAATAGATATACACGCATTGTCTTCACTGCATTAGGCCTAGACACAGGGGTACCAGTCTGTGGCCTGTTAGGACCCAGGCCGCTCAGCAGGAGGTAAGCGACAGACGAGCTTCATCTGTATTTGCAGCCACTCCTCAGTGCTAGCATCACTGCCTCAGCTCCACTTCAGATCATCAGGCTTAGATTCTCATAGGAGCTCAGGTCCCTGGTGCCAAAAAGGTTGGGGACCACTGCTCGAGAGTATGACAAGTTTGATTTGCCATTAAATATCATATCAATAAGGATTAAAAACCTAAAGTAGTATAATAGTATAATTCTCATCTTATGTCACTATTAAACAGAAATTTGATGACATAGTTCCCCCAAATTTAAGGTAAAATGCAGAGACACATATTTAAGAAGAGACACATGTACGTATTGTCTTTGAATTGCAAATGAAGTTTTCTGATATTCTAAAGATTGTATTGGAACCCCAAAGCCCTTTGGAAAAACTCATAAATCAATCAACAATTTTACTGCCTCTAAAATAAAACTAGTTGTGTTACCTGTGATTTGAGAATTTGAAACTGAATTTTCACATAGAATAATCTTAATTTAGAAAATAATATTATGATTTAAGATAGCAATCATAGCAATGAATGTTACTGTGTTAAAAAAAATACATTAATTCTTGGCAGATGGATACGAACACCTGTGTGCTATTGAAATAAACCCACATAAACACTGTACATAGACAAATAACATACCCAGGCGCTCACGCATCTGCCACAGGTGGTGATTTTGAAATCTCCATAGAGATCTTTGATGGCACCAGTGGTGAAGAAACCTTCCACCATCAGCAAAATGCCGTACACAAAGAAGGCAGCTGCGATGCCGTAGATCACATACTTAAAGATGTCGATCCTGGGGAAGAGAAGGCAAAGTGATTTATCTCAATAACTTCATGGCTGATCTGCAGCAATAAATTCTCCAGAGTTCCTGTTTCCTTTGGAATGAAAGCTATATAATATTTATGTTCATAATGGAGGTTGAATTTTAAAACATTTTTGCTCTATGTGCCTAATGTTTATATATTTTGTTCTGTCACTTCCAGTATCTGTTGACAAGGGCTTTTTATGTTTGTAAGTTTCTTTTCCTCCTTTCTCCTTACCCCTTCCCTGATTTATACCAAGGTAGTTTTGGATAAGCAATGAATCACCTTTCAAAAGGAGTTTACTTAAATTCACTTGATAAGTAGAATAATCATCATATGATTTCTCTAATTATGATAAAATATAAAGATTTATGTATATATCACTGAGTTTTAAAAACATTAAAAGAGTAAGAAAACTTTATGGTTCATGATGTATTTATTTTTAATAAAATTACCACCTCATTTTTGTTATTTAAAAAGTCAATTGTATTTTATTTCACATTTACTATAAGCCACTAATATGTTCTGCTGATGATAATATCAATCATAGAAATTATAATTTTAAAAATAAATTATAATTTTGACAAGTAAGATTTTTTAGGCAGAATCACTAATGAATATTATGTGTATTGGGCCTGAATGAAATTATAGCACAATTCCATACAGAAATAGGTAGGTTCTTTCTTTTCTCAAAATTGAGTGCCCATGTATGAGAGAGAGAAAGAGAGAGAGAGAGAGATTATCTATAAATTGCAGATGGATTTTTCTGTTATCCTAAATATTGCATGGGACCCCCAAAGCCCTTTAAAAGAAAAAAAAAAACTTAATCGTTTTTGCTGCCTCTGGAAACAAAACTAGTCATTTAACCATGCTATGTGGAGATGTATACTATACATACTAGCTATTCTGTTTTTGTAGTCTTGATAGCCACTTGTAAGAAAATTGCTATTGGTTTGTTTATATAAATTTTAGTTTTTCAATTAGTGTTGAAAAATTGCTCTTCATTTCACATCATCAAGCTTGATTTTTACTCTCCTCTTCTTATTTAGAATGAGTTGACTAGGTAGGGTGGCAGCAAATGATGGAGAGATCCTGTTGACTTTATACAAGCGGGATAATGAGGGAATAGAAAGCTGCTCATGCTGTTGGAGATTTAGAAACTGGACACTATGACAATATTTTGTGAAGGATACATGTAATAGCATAAATGAATTCATTGCTTATAAAAAGAGCAAGAAGAGCTTGCTAACTTAATGGTCAACGTACCTGCGCAATTGTTGAGTAACTGATTCCCACTGTCCAAAATTCTAAATATTGCACAATTCTACTTGTTAAGGGCAATGAGACAGAGAATGTGAGCTGCATAAGCCCATCATGCATGTCAAAGAATCTGAGGATTTCAACTTACAGATCTAATTTGACATCATAAATACGTTGAAGAGTTTGGTTTAATAGGCTTTTTCATAAAATTTCTAATTAGAATGACATTTTAAAATGTATTTTAAAATTTTTATTTGGAAATAATTTCAAATGTATAAAAAAGTTGCAGAAAATGAATAGTACAAAGAAAAACTGTGCATTCTTTATTTTGTAACATTTTACCTCATTTGCTTTGTTTTCTTCTCTCTCTCTCTCTCTCTCTCTCTCTCTCTCTCTCTCAATAATTATATTGAACAAGTAGAAATTGTGTTATCTACTTCAGGAATTATAACATTTATATGATACTTGTGTCAAATCTATTATTGGTATTTCAGTTTTATCAGTTGTACTAACCCAACGATGAACTTTATAGCATTTCTTCCTTTTACTGTGGGATCCATTCTAGGGGTAAGTACTATTGCATTTATTTGCCATGTCTTTTCAGTATCTCTTAGTCTGGAACACTTCCTTTCTTTATCTGTATGACATTAATGTTGTTCAGAAAGAAAATCCCACAACCTCGTTACCAAATAGAATGTTCTTCATTTTGGGTTTTCTGATGTTTCCTCGTAATTAGGTTCGGATTACTCATTCTTGGCCAGAATACTATAGAGTGGTATTCTATCCATCTGCTCCTCAGTAGTGCTGCTAATTTTGGGCATCTAGTCAATATATCTGATTTCTGTACTGGCTTCTGAGTTTCTCTCTTTCAAAACCTCCCGGGCCTATTTCTCATAAGATCCATGTGATTACATTTAAGGCCTACATGACTATTCCAAGATAAGCTTCTCCTCTCAAGATCTCTAACTTAATTATACCATATAACTTAAAATTCATTCTTTTCCATATAAGGTAATATCCCAGGTTTCAGAGATTAGCAAGTGAGTACATTTGGAGGAAAGCATTTTTTTTTAACCTATCACAATAACTAAGGTTGTTTTCTGTTCTTGCAACAATTGCTGCTTGTAAAAACTTTACCTAAGCACAAAAATATCAGAAATTTTTAGAGATACATGAGAAATGTAAAAATGCCTATAGTTCTTTCTGGAGGCACTTCCACCCTCCCCAATTTTTATTGTGAGAAGAATCCAGGTGAGCATAAGCAACCACTTGAAATATTGGAATATAGAGAAGCTGAAAAGAAAAGCACCTTTTTAGGTCCAAAGAAGGGACCAAAGCCCATTTCTACAAAACCTAAAATAAATTCCAACATTTACACACACACACACACACACACACACACACACACACACACACACACACACAATCTTTTACTGATTGTTTTTATTTCAGTTTATAAATCATACTAGTGAAACTGCTATATTTCCTAATAAATTCTTGAGAAATAGAAATGAATGGATATTTTCATATCTTTTTAAATCTTGCAGAACCTTAATTCAGAATATGTTCCATGAGGCATTTCCACTAATGTTAGGAATAAAGAAATCAATGATAATTTCGGATTCCATGTAACATTATTCTGGGTGTATTTGCCAATTTAATTAGCTTAGGGACAATAATCAGATTATAAGAACTGGAAAAGAAGAACTAAAATTACCTCTATCTGCAGATGATACGCTGATGTACTTGGAAAATCTTAGAGAATGAGTGATAAAACTAATTTAAATACTAAGGGAATTAAGCAATATAGTATGATATAAAATTGCCTGCAAAAATCAATAGCATTTGTATAGACAAATAAAGTCAATTAGAAGACACACTGGTAAAGAAAAATTTGATTTTTCTCTAGAAATGGGATTGCTGGATCATTTGACAATCTTATGTTTAATATTTTGAGCAAGTTTTATACTGTCTTTCATACCAGTTGCAACATATTGCATTCTCAGCAACAGAACACAAGGGTTCCAATTTCTCCACATCTGAGCCAACTTTTGCCTTTTGGGGGGGGGGTGGTGGCGGGGGAGGTCTATTTTTCATATAATGACCATCCTAACTGTTGTGAAGTGATCTCATAGTGGTTTTGCTTTACATATCCTTGATGATTAGTGATGTTGAGCAGCTTTTTATATATTTGTTGGTTTTGTATGTCTTCTTTGAATCAATGTCTGTTTAGTACTTTGCTCATTTTTTAAACCAGGTTTCGTTTTTTGTTCCTTGGGGTTTTTTGTTTGTTTGTTTGTTTGTTTTGCTATTGAATTATAGGAGTTCCTTGTATATTTGGATGTTAATCCCTTATAAGATATACGACTTGCAAAAACTCTCTTCCATTCTGTAGGTTGCCTTTTCATTCTGTTAATTGTTTTCTTTGCTACACAGAAGCTTTTAAGTTTGATGTAGTTTCACTTGTTTATTTTTCTGCTCACTACTTGTACATTTGGTGCCATATCCAAATCATCACCAATACCAATATTATAAAGTCCCCCCACCCCTCTGTTTTCTTTTATAGTTTCGGGTCTTAAGTTTAGTTCTTTAATCCATTTTGAGTTGATTTCACTCCCTTCTGGCCTGTGAGGTTTCTGCAAAGAAATCTTTTGATTCACAGTTTCCCTTCTAAGTGAAAACTTGCTTTTCTCTTGCTGCTTTCAAATTTCTGTGTTTCACATTTGACAATTTGATTATAATATGTCTCAATGTGGATTTCTTTAAATTTATCCTAATTAGAGTCCACGGAAGTTCTTGAATCTTGATGTCCATTTCCTTATGTAGATTTGGGTAGTCTTCTGTCATTATTTCTTTAAGTAAGCTTTCTGCCCCTTTCCCTCTTCTTCTGGAATCCCACAATGTGAATGTTGGTCCACTTGATGGTGTCACATAAGTCCCTTTGGCTTTCTTCACTCTTTCTTTCTTTTTTCTTTCTTTCTTTTTCTTTCTTTCTTTCTTTCTTTCTTTCTTTCTTTCTTTCTTCTTTCTTTCCTTCTTTCTTTCTTTTGTTCTTCTGGCTGGATAATTTCAAAAGACCTGTCTCTGAGATTGTTAATTCTTTATTTTGCTTTATCAACTTGCTTTTGAAACACTCTAGTGAATTTTTCAGTTCATTTATTCAACCCTCAAATTTCAGTTTGATTCTTTCTTATATTTTCTATCTCTTTGTTGATATTCTCATTTTGTCCATTGTTTCCTGGAGTTCAAAAGGCATCTTCATGATGGTTATTTTGAATTCTGTCATGTAATTCACATAGCTCAATTTCTTTAAGATTGATTTCTAAAGATTATTTTGTTGTTTTTGGGGGGTTGTATTTCCCTGTTTGGGGTTGAGGGTCCATGTATTTGAAAAAATAACTATCTCTCCCAAATTTCAAGTGGATTTGACTTTGAAGAGGCTGTGTGTGCAATTTCTCAGTTAGAGAGGCTTGCTGGTTTCTATTTCAGAAGCTCATAATCTTGTTCTCTGTGGTGACTACAACACTACAAATTCTGATTCTACAAAAACAAGCTGCCTCAATCCCTTTTGTTCTCACTGGCCATTTAGCATCCAGAGTTTGCCAGCTCCCATCACACCCTGAGTTAGACAAGACAGATACAAGTCCTTCTGGTAACTGGTACACTGTAAGACTGGACACAACTCTAAATCTCTATCCCTTCCAAGAAAGAGCCTCAAGTTGTGCACTTTCACCTGATTGCACTGAGCCATGCCAGTGCAGCAAGCTGCTCCCAACTCTTCTTTGTTCTCAGTGACCCAAAGATGCCAATTCTGTCATGGATTAGATTCTGGACATCTGTGGGGTCATTACTCAGCCTGCCACAAACTATATACTTTATTAAGGATTAATGTTAATTTCTTGACATAACATTTTTTCTTGAAACCATCTGAGGGTGGACATTTGCTGACATTACATTCCAAAGTGCATTTCAAAATTTTAAATCATCAAAATATTTAAATTATAATATAGCTGACACTGTCTTACTGGCTTGAATCCCTCTATCACCAAAATACTCTTTTATCAACTTGCAATATATAAACTAAACAGAATAAATAACTTCAGATATGATAGTAGAAAAATTAAACTCTTGTTATCTATAAAAATAGTTTTTTGTTGATATGTCAACAAAATGCATTAATAATACTCTGATCATGAAGTCACTGATTATGTGTCCATAGTAGGATCAAATAGCAGAGACTCATAAGGAGTCTTACTTTTACTTTTACTTCTCTATATTTTTTCCAAAGTAACAATCCGTATTACCACACATCTTAATGAATTAATGAAATTCTTCTGAATGCAAACTTCCAAATTTAACAATGTTTCTGTAAACAACTGTTTTACTGATTTAAAAGCAATATGTTTGTTGTAGAAGAAATAAAAGAAAAAACAGAAAAAAAAGACTGCTCACTGTTTATCCTCCCAGTTTTTTGCATGAATAATAAATTCCAAAAGTTATGATTATATACTGCTTTGCAAACTTATTTTTAGTCATAATGTTATGAATATTTTAAACTATTATATAATTTTATCAAGATATTTTTTAAAAGTCTGTGGTACATCCTATCATTTGAAGGTATCATAATATATTATTAATTCTCTACTTTTGTTCAGCGCTAAGAAGAATAATGAAATTCCCAAAGATGTTCACCTCTAATCTCCAAAATCAGTGACTACATTACCTTGGTAAATGAGATTTAGAAAATATTACTAAATTAATGAATTTTATATTTGGAAATGGTCCTGTGTTATCTGGGTAGGCCCAGTTTAATCACAAGAGTCCTGATAAGTGGAAGAGAGAGGCAGGAAAGTCAGGGTCAGATTCAGAAAGAGATCTGACGTTCTACTGCTGACTTTGAAGATGGAAGGGGCCAGGAGCCAGGGAATGCAGCTGGCCTCTGGAAGCTGGAACCGAGTAAAAATATGATTCTTCCTAGGGCCTCCAGATGGAACACAATCCTGCCAATACCTTGATTTCAGCCCATTTCAATAAGCCCAGTAAGACTCATTTCAGACTTTTGACCTCCAGAACTGTAAAAAAAAAGGAAATTTGTGGTTTTTTTATCCACTAAATTTGTTATAATTTGTTTCAGCATCAATAGGAAGCTAATGTATTACTATTATAAATAGCATGGTAATTCTTTCGGCATAATGTATGTTGTCTTCATGGGATAAATTCCTAGAAAAATTTAAGGTATATATTGTAAAAATTGTGTCCAGAAAGTTTGAACCTAAATAAAGATGCATAATTAGTAAGAGGGCTTATTCTCTTTGTTTCCTAATACCAGGTATTATCATTTAATTTTTCTGATAAATTAATAGTTAAAAAACAATGGTATAATTTTAATAAATTTTCTTAGTTTAGTAATGTGGATAAATATATATGAGTTATCTATCATTTTATATTCTTTAATAAACTGTGCTTTTATATCTTGCCAATTTTTCTTTAAGAATATGTATCTTTTGTCTTTAATTCTGCATTTATTAAAATTAAGAACTTGTCATGTAAGTGGTAAATATTTTTCTCAGTTTTGCACACACTTTAATGTTTTTTAAAATAATAGTTTAATGTGTAAAGTTTAATTTATATTATGTCAAATCTATAAATCTTTTCCTTTGTGGTTTCTTATATTGCTTATATACTTCTTGCCACATACTAAGTGAAATCTTAATCTATATTGTTTCCTAGCTTTTACAAATTAGTTTACTCTTAAATGTTAACTTCTAATCCATCTGAGATTTTTTGGTAAAATTTAAGGGCATTATTTTATATGCATCTATAAATATTTATGTGTATATTTGTGCCAATAACCACATAGTATTAATTATTGTAGCTTTTCTACTCCCTCTGTTTCATTAACCTGAAGCATCCTAGAAATCAGCTCAAATACAACTACCATTCTCTGATTCATACTGTTTAGTCTGATGTGCATGGCACTTTTACTTACATATCTTTCTTATGTCAGTGCTTGAGGAAAAGGTCTTGTTCTACCTTGTACTCCTAAATATTAGTACAGTGAATGGCATATAGCATAACCAGTATCTTTTTGCTAAATGAATGAATTTCTAAAACACAAACCAGATAAAAAATTAGCCTGAAAAAGCATATCTGTGTATTTGAAAGCAAGAACAGTACAGAAGTATAGTAAATTCAGTTTTAAACATATTTCCACACTTGATATTCACAATAACCCAAAGAGCCAAATAGAAACTAATACTAAAAGCTGTTCTTGAATAAAGAAGGCTAAGGTTTATTATAGAACGTAGGTGAATTATAGAATATAAGCATTTTAGAACTGGAATTCTTTGTTATTCCATTACCAGCTTTGTCTGAACACTTCACTGACAAGCAAATCACTTCATTTTAAGGCTACACATGTACTCTTCAGAAAACTATGACTTTCAAAAAGTTCTTTATACTGAAACAAAAAATGATTTCCCTATAAACTGGAATTCATTGGCCCAAACCCCTCTTCGAACACAAAGAACAAAGCAAGTTTCCTTCTACTTGACAATCTTACAGATATTATTTGAATGAAATCATCATGTTGTTTGTAAACATTTTTTTCTGAAGTTGTTGTATTTCTGTGTATTAGAAGAGAAAACAGAAATTAGGTCTTTGAATTCTAATTTGGTTTGAAATCTACTCAGGTGTTTACCTTAGCTGAAACATCTACTCTAGTCAAAGAGTACATCATTAGGAGCATTATGATAAGTAGGGCGACTTAACTGGTTAAACAGAAGCATGGTGGTGGGCATTTAAGTTGTGATACAGCTTCAGGGAATACATCATCATCATTATCACAACCATCATCACCATCATTATCATCATCATATTCATCAACACTTAGTACTTATGATGTGCCAGCTGTGTTAGAATTGTTTTAAAATATCAACTCATTTTATCCTCATAACAGGTTATGAGGCAGACAGGTTAAGTAACTTGTGCAAGCTAAGACAAATAGAAGCAGGCAGAGACCACATGAAACAAACCCCGAGAGTTTGGCCCCAGAAGCATTATTCTTATTCAATTACTATGCTGAGTCTCTATCTAAATTCGTCATGGTTTATGTACTGGTTTGGTTGTTGTTGTTTTATATTAGTGTTTTTTTTTTTAACATTTATTTGAGGACTACTAGTCCAGTTGAAATATTGCTTAAGAATATGTTCACTGTTTAATTTATCAGAAGTTAGGAATTCAGTATGATTTTTTCACAGAAGTTCTAGCTAGGACTGAAATTATTTTTGACTTTCTAAGACTAATCAATAACCTCTCATCAATACTAATTTGTCTGACTTTCAAACTTCTTACAAGTAGAATACCTAAGCAATCTGGTTTGACTGTCCACCCCTATGTCAGAACAGATGGTCTGCACACTGCTATAATTTCTATCAGCCTATGAAACCTGGTTTTATCTTGCTATAAATTCTTGGTTCCTTTTCCTTTCTCACTCCCATCCATTAAGCCACTGATAACAGTTTTCTATTCCATTAACTTCCAAGAAATAAACATAAACTATAAGCAGTCTGAGATTTATACACACATGAAGTATACACACATGAAGTTTGTTGAGAGCAAAACCACTATATATCTATTTTATTGAGCTTACTTTTTGCATTATGCAAACAGGAGCTAATTTTTTGTGCGTGTGCATTAAATATCAAAGAATTCATTATCTAGTAAATTCAGCTTTTGATCCATTGACCTCAAGTCACAGTCATAAAAATTTGAAAATTAAATATGTTTGCTCTGGAAATCTATGGTACCAGATCCTGGATTCAAGCTATAATTTGTCAAAACCCAAATGCAATTCCTGTCTAATAAATTATAGGGGGTATATTTGTGAATAAGGCTGTTGTTCCTTGCTCAGTCTTCAGAAGAATTATTGAAGAAGCCTAGTCACTTAACAAAGTTAGTGATTTGAATAGTTTGATACCGAATTTTCTAATTAGTTTCCATATTTCATTGTCTTATATGAATCTGCTTCACAGAAGTAAAATACCTAACAATACTTCTGCTCATTCAGTCAAGTGAAACCTGTGGAGCACAATAATAACACCTTGCCAAGAGCCTCTCAGATGAGAAAGTCTGAGTCACAAATCAGAAAACAGGTCTCATCACATAGCAGAAAGTAGCAAGGCACTAAGCCGTTTCCAGTGTTGAGGAGCCTAACTGGCTATACCAAAAAACAGAGTTGTACTTATGTGTGGGAATATTCCTTAATGGGGACAGTGGCAAACTTACACACACATTGTGACAACAGTTTGGAGCCAAAAAATAACCACAAACTTAAAAAACTAAACAAACAGATTGAAAAAAAGAAAAGCTTCTGGGAAACCAAGGAGATGAGAAGAAACAGAGTAATACTTAATATATCCATGGGTCACAAAATCTTTGAGAAATTCACTCTATCCCCCCTCTATGGAGGTTTCCACATCTCAAATGGAATTTGACAAAGTGGTTTAATGACTGACATCAGCTGCATATGTACGAGCTACATTTCAGATCACCTCCCTTTGGTAAAACATGATGGTATTTAGAATTATATGTCTACAGTAGAGAATGCATGAGAATGAAGATTATTTGCAAATTTATTAATGAAAAGTAGATTTTGCATGCTAGACAGATGATTAGTGAAATGGATTAGCCTTATTTCAATGTGTCAGCCCTTCATATGACTCTCTATAGACTTGAAGACATTGACCATGTGGAGATACATGTATGTGTTGAAGAGGAGAGAGACAATGGAAAAACAGATAATGAAAGGAGTAACACCTCGAATTCTGATGACCACAGGTGGAAAACTGGGGGCTTAGACAATTGGTTTTATCTTTTAGTTAACACATCCAGTAAAGAGGCATCTTTTCCTTTATAAGTATATGATATAGGAGTGTTTAATATGGTTAAATCAAGCATGAGAACTAAGGAAAAAAGAAGTTGACTCTCTGTAAATTAAGGTTGGCTAACACATTATGTCTTCATGATCATTTCTTACATATTTTTTCCAAACTTGTCTGGGCTTATTTCTAAGCAAATGTTTTGCCTGCGAACAAATTTTTCACTCATTTCTGCTTCACATTCCTTATTTTACTTTCTCTGTTTTCCCCTTGTCTTATCTACTTCTCTGATATCCTTGTAAGGCAGCCCTGTAGGGTAATCTCTACCTCATCTAAACCTTTATGTAATCTTTGAATGTAACAGTTGGCACTAACTATACTCAGTAGTTTATGGTACAAATCTTCCCTCTTGTGTTTTGATGAACTATTTACTGACAGAGAGTCTTAATTCATTTGGTAGCTTCACCAATCTTGTTTCGAGAATTTTAGCTATTTAAAATATGAAAAGAGATCATCTGAGCTTTTGCTTTTATTACAATCAAAATGGTAATCTTCCCATTCCAAACATATATTATTGGTTTCACATTTAACTTCCAATATAAGAAGCCAATGGTAAAGCACTAATTTAAGCATATGATCTCAGATTTCTTTTCTCTGAACTCCCACACATACTACTCCTTCAGAGATTTAGCAGAGCTCTGTGATATATTAAAATTTGCTGTCTAAATGTCAAATAAATATCTTGAAAATTAGTTTCTGATAGATGTATATCTCATCTCATGACACCAATTAGGCTTATGCTTTCTTAAAAACATTTATTCTAAAACTAAAGTTAGTAATTTGGATGTAGCCTATATAGAGAGGATCTGTAGATTTTAAGGACATCTGTGGTAGCTTAAAATAATGCATAGTGAAAACATATTTTGTCCAGTGTAGGCTGAGATAAAATTAAAACGAAAATGTCAGTTTTATCACATTAAAATACATCCATGAAATCATTTTCTTAAGGTTCTCTGAAAACTAATCTGCAATAATCCAAAGCATTTTCAATAGTTTAATCATATTTTAAATGATGAATACCATTTGTAAACTCTCAAGGATTAAGTCATGCTATAAAGTCAATTTAATGGAAATTGATAAACTATCTACTCTGGACTTAAAGAATTCAATTTAATGGTTAATGCTAAGTTTTCAGAAATAATTTGTAAGGTCAAGTTACGCTGGGAAATATAAGGAAAGTGATAGGATTCCATTGTCTTTTTTAGGTCACGATTTTAAAAAAAATTGCTATTAATTCTCCATTTCCATTTGTCAGTGACATTGATGAAGCTCTAAATTGATACTTCATAGTTAAGGACTATGTTTTTAAATGATCTCATTTCTTCTATGGGTGCTAATCAACTTCCTTTTCCTTTTAATCAGTGTGTGTGTGTGTGTGTGCGCACACGTGTGCGTGTGTATAGCAAGAGGGTCTTTGGCAGAGTGGTGGAATTCCCAGTCTCATGCACTTGCTCTATTATATGTTTCATTTTGTGACCAGTCTTTCCTAAATTTTAAGTATCAACATATTTCAGATAAACATAAATATTTCAACTTTCTTTTTTTCTAAAAACTTTGCTATCTCTCTGGCCTAAGGTACATGCCCTTCATCCCACAAGGTAGGAAATTCTTACTCTGTTACTTGATATAGTGTAACACTTTTTCTTTTTTTATTTTCATGGAAGTTAGCAAATTTAACATAGAATAATAAATACAATTTATAAATAATACTTTGTTCAAGACAATTTTTCTGTCTGTAGCTGGCAGATTATTTTAAAAATTAGGAACATGGTATGTTTTCTGATATTAGGGTTGGAGAAAAGGTGTCCTCTACTTAGAAAGTTGTCCAGGTTGACCAGGTGCTCTCTTAGATTAATCTTAGGTTATACTTACACTTTCAGTAGGACTGCCTCAGTAAATAAGAAATGTAATTAATCTCTTTCCAGTGGAATTGTAAAAGTAAAAAGCAGTCATCCTAACCAGGCATACAACCACTAAGACTTGTAACTCTAAAAGCATCTTACTTCAGAAAGCATATATACAAATTGAGACAGTTTGAATTTATTGAGATTGACAGAATAAAGCAACATGGAAACATTATAATCACGCAGTATCACGAAGCATGAAATAGATGCAAGAATTTTAGGGGCAATAAACACTACAGTGGTTAACGTGATGAAAAGTTACTATCTGCTAGGATTATAAAATAAACTATAGTGAATAAGTCATTTTCTTTTTGTGAGCAAGAAATCACTAAATAAATGATCTGAAATTGGGAACTTATTTGAAAATAAATTTTGCTATAATTCAATCCTAAACTTTTGTTCTTTGTAGTATAAGACAATAAGGAACTTCAACTTGAACTGGAAATTCTTATTTACTTCTAGACTATGTTTGAGTTACTTTGCTAAAAAAATTAACACCACCATAATTTAGTGATCCCAGGAGGTTATATGTTAAGAGTAATTAGTGCTTGCAAAAAGGTGCTCATTATTTATGACTTATCCTCTTGCAAAAGTCAATAAGAACCTTTCATAATGTTTATGTAGATAGTCACATCATTTCTGTGAGGCGTGAAAAGAAAGATGAGTTAAAATTTTTTAAAAGGTGGGAGTACCTAGAGAGTTGGGGTGATCGTCCTAGAATTAGCAACAAAGTCTACATTTATACCTGGCTCTCTTCTCTAGCTTCTGTTCTATTAAAGCAGCCTCTGCTCAGAATAGAAGAACAAAAGAAATTCAAGTATTCCACTTAATAGTAACTGAATCTTGGATCAAACTTTATAGTCAAATTATGAAAACTCTAATAATCCATGTGTCTTATATTCACGTGAAGTTCAATGTCCTTTGGACTCATGTATATACCTAAGAGTACTTTTTTCTTCTGTATATCATTGCCTAACGTAACTCTAGACCGCTATTTATTCAACACACAATGTGAATATACACTTTCAAAATAACGAGCAACTAGAATGACTTACATGGTAAACACGTCCAGTGTATCTCCAGCGGTCCTTGCCATCTCGAAGTAGGTCTGCAGAATGTTCACAGTTCCAGAAAGTGCTTCATGACCACAGCCACAGAACAGGGCAACGCCAGCATAGAGCAGGATGGTGGCAATAAGAGAGGCATAGGGAATGCCTCCCAGGCATTTAATACAGCATTCAAAACAGCCTGCACAAGATCAATAGGAAAAAAAGGTAGAAATTAATATTTCTGTTAATCTAAATTTTTTAAAAAACTTCAGCATTATGGGAAAGTATAATTGTGTCAGGTCAACCTTGTAAATCAAGTCCTAGGCTGGCCCTAGAGGGTATAAATGTCAAGTTTCTTGATTATAAACCCATCTTCCAGACCAAAAAAAAAAAAAGCTTGCTTCTGCTGATGGCCTCCCCCTCTACCCCAAAACCAACAGAACCTTCCTTCCCACCCAGACTTCTTATAATAATTAATCTTCATATGCATGCATATGATTCCATCCTGACTTTATAGCTCTCAAATTTCACATACTTAAGTTTTCATTTCAATGACATTTTCTTTTGAACTCCCTGTAGCTCTATCTTTTAAATAGGGAGTCAAAATCTGCTACTTACAAACTCAGTTTACTAAATTTTGACCTAAAATTCTTAAAAGTGAAAGAGAACAGACCAGACAATATATAATAATGAGTGTATTGCATGTGGTAAGGCAAATTATTTTAGAATCTTTCAGTTCAGATATTTATGTCTGTTGTTTTTGTAGTGACTCATAATGCAAAATCTATTTCTTGCTATGGTGCATGATTTAAAAATGAGAAAGATGATACTGTCACAGTACAAAAGAGAGACAGGGCAGGTTAGAATCCTGATCCATCACTGTACATTTGGGGGACAAGTTTACTCTTTTGATGTCATCATTTGTAAAAAGGTGACAGTAAGAACTTCTTGCAAATGATTCTCATGAGCATAAAATGAGTAAATACATAAATAGTGAATGACAAGTTCTCAAAATATTTACCATTATTAGAAAATAGCAATTATTAACTGTTGTTTGTTATAATATGGTTTTCAAAATTCTTTGATCACCATAATAATTTTAGCTTTGTGAATCTTTGTCACTTTAGTCTCAATTTTCAAAAGATGGCCTTTAACATTTAGTCTGAGACATCAGAAAACCATGGCTGTTAATATTCAAAATAAAACCAGAATTTTCTAGGTGACTGCTAGGATCTTCTTCTAAGAGGTTAACTAGAAAACACTTAAGTATATATGTTTTTGCAAAAGAAATATTGATGAGATACTATGTGTGAGCCACTGGTGAGAAAGGACAATTTAGGTAAGAGGGCTGACAGGTTGAGGGAACTGCAAAGATGATGTCACTTTCCCCTTGGTCCACCTCTGTCCCTCACTTCTTCCCCAAACATATTCTAGTACAAAGACGTCCTCCTACTTTTCTTCTTTTGGAATTTCTTGATCAGATCTCCTTATGTAATGCTGAAACCTCTCAAAAACTCTCCATATAATTAACTTTTTCTTTCTTCAGAAATAAATAACATTAGATTAGAAAATGCGTTGTTATTTAATGATATAGGAAGATCTGTGTGCACTTTATCTAGAACGCATATATTTTTATAGCAACATATGATACATGCGATGATTGCATAATTCCTCTGTGAAGTAACTTTAAATATTCATAGGCTGGATTATTTTGCCATTTTAATATTGATCATAAACAGGCTTTGTTAAGATAATTATGGACTATCTCATTTGCCCCAGAGAAGATAAAAAAGAAGGCTGAACACCACTCCCCTTCCATAACTCTTGCATGTACAGACAAAATCATTTTCTGAACATTCCTCTCCCCTTGCACGCACACACACACACACACACACACACACACACACACACAATGTGGGGAAGCAGGAAAGGTTAGAACAGCTTGACACTTCATATGATAGGAGGAAATTTCACTGGCAGATGGATGAGGCCAGTGCGTGTAGTATCTGAATGTCATTGAACACAGTTTTGGGTGAAGATTAACAGGGTAGCAGAAAAATCTTTGGACTATTCTTTGTCTCTCTGTGCTATAAAATTTTGATATTACTGATTACTTAAAAATAAAGGAGAAAAAGAAATAAATTAGTACCAACCCAAAGAATTACTCCTAATTTTGGCAAGTGCCCTCAACAGCCCCACGATCTCAAATCTGATTTCTGTGTGATTTATCTCTCCTACTATTCTCAAAGAATTTGAAATAGGTGTATGAGATTTCAACAGCAGACACTGAGTAACAAAACCAGATTAACGTGCTCAATGAAACCCTCGAAATAGAAGTTCAACTATAAAAAATAAGAGTCAAAACATCAAATTTATAGATAGGAATTACCTCTGCTGTGTCCTAGACCTAATGCTTACAACAAAGATAAAATCAGAAAGATAAAATCACGGCTTAGGATCATGTGAAGTGGTAAGCCCATAGGTGATCACCAAAGCTGCCACAATGATTTCTAATTAATTCTATTACTAACTCACAGTCGTTTTCTACTCATTTCACATTTTCTCGATTGTGATTTAGATGGACCAAAACTACCTGCCACAAAGCAAGTTAACCTTAGTTATCTAAACCCATGTGGGAGGGGGTGCTATTAGTGTCATACTCTATATCATTTATTACAGCTTTAATTGAATAGTGACTTGTAAATCTTAAAAAAAAAATAAAAAAAGCAAGAGACAGGAAAAGAGAGAGAGAGAGATTTCAATATGGGTAAACACCCAAACTGACTACCCTGAGTTAATGGGCATTTCCAAATGAGTTTAAGATCTCCAAATTAAAATGGAAATATTTCTTTTGCTCCCTATTTAAATGCTGCCATTTAAATACCTCAGAATTATATTACCCCTATTGACAAACAAAATTTTCTCCAAACCTTCATTACTTCTAAATCAAGCTAGAATCTTTCCATTTAACTCCTGATCCTCTGCAAAACTTTTACTCAAAGTAAGAAACTTCAAGCAGCTCATCCCGCACATTTTGCACTTGTAATGGGCTACAGCCTAATTACCCCGTCTTCCGCTGGGCCTGAGTTGCCTATTGGATTTAAATGAAGACTCTCAGAGCTCCCATCTGGGGAAGCAGCGCATCATTTCAGCATTCTCTCCAGCTGCCAGAATCCCACGTAGTTGCTGGCAGGGGAGCTTCTTTCCACCCACAGTGAGAAACAGCCTTGGCAGAGCAGCAGCATCACCATAGCAACCATGCTCTCAGGCCCAGGATATGCTCCCAACCATCATCCTTCAAGGCTGAGGATTCTGCTGCCACCCATCACCCTGTTTTTACTGCACATCAAATGAGAAACCACTCTATTAAATGAATATCAGTGAAAGCATGGGACATAGAATGCTGGCACTGGAGAAACTCCCTTTCTTGAGAAAATCTCTCTAAAAACAGAAACATTTCAATAGTACATATTATGAAAATAAGACCATTGATTCTCAAATAGACCTGATGGTTCTTTGTGTATAAATTTTGAACACAAAATTTACATGCTATAAACATTACCTTTATACACAAAGAAGTATTTTTCATATTCAGTTCCTGGTTGCATTTTCTCAAGCAAACTAACACTATGACTTTACTTGCACATGAAAAAAATTAAAGAAATTGAGATTTTCAACACTATGAAACATTAGTATTTGTCCAATGCTTTGTGGGATTATAGACTGACTTATCCTAATATAAAACTTCAAAGAAAATAGAAGCTCTTGAGATAGTCTATATTTTTTTAAAAGATGAGATATACAATTAATTTACTTTCATTTAAACATTGTAAAGTAGACAGAAGCCTTTGCCTTTGCTCAGCCCACAAAGTGCACCAAAATAAACAATGGGAAAAGAATCTAAACCAACAAGAAAAAGAGCATGGGAGACATTGCTGAGGAGAGACCAACACAGTGACAGATCTTAGAAAAGAGATTGACAAGGGAGATTGATAAAGACTGACAATTTATTCAATTTCTAGCACCATTTACCAATGAGTTGATTTTTTTCCTACTAACCTACAATACCACCTTGTCATTGCCAAGTATCCAGCATGGTCTGGGTCTGTTGGTGGGTTGTCTATTCTGTTTTATCAGTCTGTTGATTTATCCCCAGGCCATACCACACTGCCTTAGAGCATGTTTTGGTTTGTTGTGGAGAAAATTCTCAACTTGTTCATCTTCCTCATGTGTGTCACACTATTTTTTATATTACCATATAAATTATGAAACAGTTTGTCTGATTCCACAATTTAACTTAGATTCCAATTGATATTTTTATATTGATTTTATAACTTAGAAGTGTATAAAATTCTTTTTAGAGCCCCTGAATTATTTTCATTCTGTGAATTATTTTGAGTTTGTTATGCTGGTAATTATATCATCTGTGAAAATTTTGAGCTTTTTTTTTTCATTATTTGTACTGTTTTATTTATCTTTCTATTGACTTACTCTGTTGGGTAAATGTAGTGAGAAGAGCAGAATGATAAAAGCTATCTTTTCTTGTTCCTAATATTACAGAAAACACTTGCCATGTTTTGCCATTAAGTGTAATGTTTGTTGTTGATTTATTGGTTAAAGAAGTTCGCTTTAACTTTAAATTCCATAAAATGCTTTTTTACCCCATCTGTTGAAATAATTTCATGTTTTTTCCGATCTGCCATTTTAACGATTTTTTTCTAATTTAAACTTGAATTCTTGAGAAAAATCCAACTGAGTCATACTGTATTTTTTAAATACATGGCTGAATTTGTCATGCTAACATTTTGTTCAATACTTTTGCACTTATCAATTCATTCAACAAATAGTTATTGAGTCCTCACCAGGTGCCAGGCACTAAAGTAATTGTTGGAGCTTTGGAAGTAAATAAAACAAGTAAAATCTCTACTCTCATTCCAGGGGCGAGGAACGATAATAAAGAAGATGGAGCGGTAATATATATGAGGTTGTGGAAAGTACAGAAAGGAGAATCAAAAGAGGAAAGAGGAGTAGGGAATATTGGAATAGCTTCAATTTTCAGGGAAGGAATGACTGAGATGACATATTTTAAAAGACATGAAGGAGTAAAGGAGCCATTTCAGAGACCATCTGAGAGAGGATGGTTTCAAACACAAGAAGAGTGAATGCTACTATCCTGAGGCAAGTGTGCCTAGAGTAGCTGAGGAAAATCTAAGAAGCCAGCAGTGGTAAAATAGATTGAAGTTGAAACAAAGGAACATAGGAACATAGAATGAGGTTAAACATATAACGGGTGCCAACAGGGATGTCTATGTTAGTAAATATGACTGACACCTAAATTTTGCTTTCTTGTTTTGGAATCAAATTTATACTAGCCTTGTGATTTTTTTTCTTTACTGGGGTTGTCTGCAGAAGGTTTTAGCTGCACAGTAAATATTTATTAGAACCAGCCAGTAAATCATCCAGGCCACTTGTATACTGTACTTGTATACTGCAGAAAGAATTTCACAACTGGCCTAATTTGCTCATGGTTATAAAATTAATTGATGGAGTTTTCTATTTCTTCTTGTCTCTTTGTTAACTTCAATATTTAGAGAAATTTATAAATTTTATATGAGTTAAAATTTATTATAAAGCTATATAATGTTTTATAGTATTTTTAATCTGCTCATCACCTACATATATTTCCTTTTGTTTTCCCCAATGATTTCAATTTCCCGCCTTCCTTCCTCCTTTCTTCTCTCCCTCCCTCCATCCCCACTACCTCACTCCATCTCTCTCTTTCTCTATTTCTCTATTCTTTATATCAGTCAGGATAGCATGTTTTATGTTCTGTGCTGCTACAAAACAAAACAAAACAAAACAAAACATTTTTTTTCAATGACATAAGGCCCCACACAGCTATATTATTTCCATCCTAGGTTAGTAGTGGTGCTCTCTGCCCATTATAGACCATTCAGAAACAAGGGCTAATAAAGGAAACATCATCTTGAATGCTGCCAGTCATAACACTAGAATTAAAAACATCAGGAAAATCCACATGGACAATTAAATACTTGGGGCTACAAGTAATATGTGCTATTTCTACTCACAGTCCAATGGCTGAGAAGACTCACAAGCCTCTCCCCCTCAACCACATAGAGCAAAAAGTGCAGTTCTATCAAGCTTCCGTAAAATAGAGGCTCATAAATACAGATAATTAGTAAATATATTATGGGTATCATAATAAGTAATGCCAATGATTTTTCAACATTATTTTTCTTTTTAAATAACCCATTTGGCATGCTTATTTTATGTTTCATGAATTTCTATTTTTAAATTATTTATTTTCTATGGGTATATTTTGCTATATATTTCATAATGTCTTGAGATGGATGCTGAGCTTATTAATTTTCAGTCTTTCTTCTTTTCTATCAAAACATTTAAAGGTATAAAGTTCCTTTCTGATTTTAGTTGCATTAATTCTACAAGTTCTAATACATAATCTTTTCATTATTGTTTAGTTCTAAGAATTTTCTAAAGCCTATTGTGACTTTTTTGATATATAATTTATAGTTTTTCCTTTGCTTTTTTTGTTTTAATTTCCAAATATATAAGATTTTCTGTTTTTTTGGTTTGTTTGTATCTTAATTGCATTTTTCTAGAGAACATGGTCTATATAACAATCGTTTGAAATTTATAATGATTTCCTTTAAATTAAACCTTACACTTGAGTTTTTCAGTCTCTAAATGTAATAGAAGTGGAGGTCAGAAACGCACAGGAGAGCTGGCTGTGATATCACGTTCTGAGAAGACTTTTTCTCCCCTGTAACAACACTCAAGGTAAAAGGCAAATTAATTTTCTTTTCTGTCCTACACAGAACTTTTGTCATTATTGCTATTCTGTTTATTTTTTGTCTTGTTTCATTGTGTATTTTTGGTTCAGCCTTCCACTAAATACTGTGTTGACTCTCCATCAATAACTCAGGCTGTTTCCTAACATCTGTCACCAGGATCACAGCATTCATCGACAAATCAGAGTGGCCATGGGCTTGGAGTTCAACATTATTCAAATAATAATAGAAAAATGCCCTTGGTGTGAAGTATAGTGAACTAGAAAGATGACAATAATACAATAGTTCAAAACTGTGCTTCAGACTTTCTAATAACTAACCCTTTAGTTAATGACTATATTTTTAAAACATTCTAGAATATAATTTAAATAATGCCCTAATACTATTTTAATATTTTATTAACATTTTAATTAAATATATTCCTGGCCTAAACAAAGTACAGATCTAAGGTAAACATTTTAATAATTTGGGACTAAGTGGAATTATAGAGAAACTGATAGGTTTTAATGTTATTTTAGTCATTGTTCTAATACTGTGCTTAAACAAATCAGTTCCTAATTTGAAAATGAACACCTTTAAAAAGAAAAAGAATATGCAGAGTTTGGAGATTTTCTTTATACCCTCCTAATTTTGTGGCTGGGTACCAAAATCACCAGGAATTTTGTCAAAAATAGAATTTCCCAGGATCTCCTCTTTTGAAAACATCTATTTTTATTGAGCGCTTCAGTTAACTCTGATGTACAGATGTAGCAACATATGGAAACCACATAATATTATAAAAAACCTCATTAAATTTCCTTATATGCTTTAAAAATGAATGGATAAACTAGATACACATGTAATACAGGGATCAAGAAGGATTTACTCTCAAAATTTTGAACAAGTTCTTAAACAAAGTGTGCAGCTTATAAATAAATTACCATCAATAAGAATTTCTGAACAGTTCCAATGCATCCAAAACAGTACCAAGAGTTTTAACGTACTGACTGGTGCGATCTCCAGTCATCCGGGCGATTTCTCAAATGATTATTGAGTGTTGATACTGAAAAGGATGAGAAATCCTATGTGTTGTAAATTTTCCAGAAGAATAATGAGTTTTCTTTTTAACATGTTTGTTATGAACATTTTATAATGATAATATTTATAATTCAGATTGTTTTAAAATATATATCACTAATTACAAAACATTCTGTACTGGTCAACATAACTTAGCAAGAATGTTTTTGATTAATTAAACTTATTTCCCTGAGGCAGAAAAGTTAATTGCTTCATTAATGATTAGAACCATAGTCTGCTGACTGTGATAAATAAGCCCCTAGGGTGAGGGAACAACCAGGTGGAGACACGATTCTGACGTGCAATCAGAGCCATCCCTGGAAGGAAAAAAAAAGGGAGCACTGAAACTGGTCTGAGTCCATACACCTGTGAGGTTTTCGTAGCAGACACTTGCTTGTTCAGATGTTTAGAGATCCGGTTAAACCTCTCATCTTCCCTGTAGTGAATGGACCAATTGACATAAAGATCAGCATGGCTTATTTCCTCACAACTTTCAAATTTGTTCCAAATATTTGTTGGTTGGTTTGTTTGTGGGGTTATCCATTGCTGCCTACAAACCATTCCAAAATATGTATTAGCTTAAAACAACATTATAATTTCTCACTTTCATGGCTTTATTGGACAGTTTTCATGGGATTATTCAAGCAGTCGAAGCCAAAAGGTGAATGGGACTGGAGTCAATAAATGCTTGACTGAGTGGGATGTGTAAGATGGCTTCTTCACACGCAGGTATGGTGCCCCCGTTAGCATGCCTGGAACAGCTGAGGACTTCCTAGCAATAATTAATTTCAGGTGGTTCTTTTTAGTGGCTGTTTAAGCTGTCTGACAGCATTGTGAGGAAAAACGGATGGCTTCTATCAAAGCAATATGTCTGAGACAGAGAAAGCAGTTTCCAATCTTCTTAAAGACTGAGCCCAGAAATGGTACAGCATTATTTTTGCCACATTTTACTGTAGAAGTAACCACAGGCAGATTCTCCAACCCTGGATGGGAGAGGTGGTAAAGAGTTTGCAGTCATCTTTAATCTTCCACAAAATTATCTAATTTAAATTTGAACTCTCTATCCCCTAGGACTGCTTTTGTTTTCCTCCATGACATCAGCATCTGATATATTATTTATGCTACTTGTTGACTTTATTTACTGACTCCCCTCACCAAAATGTAAAAACTATGAAGTCAAACACTTCTGGCTTTTGTTCATTTTTGTAAGCCCAATTCCTAGAACAATATCTGACACATAATGCATGCTCAATTAATATTGGGCAAATAAATTAATTAATTGAAAAATTTGCCCAACAACCAACTAGAAGAGTCAAATAGAGATCATGAGCCTTTCACAATGTCTATCTTACAGATGAATGTCAATCATGAAAATTTCCTACTTTGAGAGAAAAAAAAGAGAAACTTGGGGAATGCATATTAGTTACACTAGTTTTCCCTTTCTTTTTTTTCAGTCAAGTATCTTTTCCAAAACATCAGCTTATTTTTCTTTCTGAGTAACTGAGTTTGCTGGGGAGATCATTCAAAAGTCTTCCTGTAATGTCTTACCTTAAATTTGTTGAAGGAAAAATTGGGATTGGAATACCTAGCACACAATATGACACAGCTAAGTACCTGGCAGTGCCTGGACTTGTACTGGCGATCTTTGTCTCTAAAAATTCTGCTTTACACCATATTGAGGGTATCAATATGACTTTTCGCCAAACAAAATAAAAACACATACTTCTACGCAAAAACAAAAAACAGAAAAAGAGTCCACAGGAGTTCATGAGCACTCAGAACTATTAAATTCCAAGCAGAAAAAGCTGACAATGTTGATATTAAAAGTAAAAATCACTGGCCTCTTAAGCAAAGGAATTTAAGAAGAGAGGATGCTATTTTTCTTAAATTTATTCATTACTAGTTATTTACTGGTGTTCAATAAAATTTTACATAATTTTGAAAATTATTTATTAAGTATAGCTCCAAGATAGTGTGCTGACTGGAAATAAGTAAGCTTTCTGTTTAACTATGTCATTATCCCAAATAATCTGTGTATTTTCAAAAAATAAAATTAGTGTTTACATCCAATGCAAGTTTATTTTTATAATTAGATGGATTTATCAGGTTTTTAAAGGGTACATCTGAATTATTTATGAATAGCTCATATATAATTGAACACAACAAATATCTTGATCTGTAATTTGTTATATTGTTACTTTCAAGTAATAAAAGAATAAGCAAATTTTTAAAGTGAATCTTGAAAAAACACTTTATTAAAATTAAATTGGTCAAAAAAATTTTTTTAATTTAATATTTAAAACACATGACAATAAAAAAAATGTGTCAGTCACAGGTTTCTTCAAAATTCTGGTGAAAAAAGGCAAAGACGGAACCATCTACTAGCACACTCCAAATACATGATCAAATAATTTTAATTCTAATGGGACTGGAGTATATTTAAAGTGTAATTGAGGAATTTAGACATTCTTAAAGATAAAAATAATTTAAAAAGCTAGCAAGTAACATAACTACACAATAATTTCTAATTATGAATTAAAGTTGTGAAAGAAAAATTAGAAATTAAAAAATACAATTTTTTTTAAAATATAGCATGAATTATTTACAGAAAGATTTTTTCTTTAATTTATTTCATGGAAATTCACTATGACATTTGCAAATACAACAATATTTCTCTAAACATAATGATAGGTTTTTAATGCAATCTGATGTTTTGGAATTTACACATTTATTCTTAATTTAAAAATCACTTTTCTCCAGAAAGGTAGATATTTAAATTTTTTATTCTTAATAACTGCAATACATAAAAATTTGGTATGAGGTAAAATTTAAAGTTATTTTCTGAAACATCAAAATGATAACCATTTTTTAATATACATGTTCTACATCTAAACATTATTTCAAAATATGTATCGAATAAAGAACAAGCTGTCTCCTGATAATCAAATTATGCCATTTTACCATGAACACTAGCAGAATTTTCAAAATAGGCATCTAACAGTTATTTTGTCACAATTTGTTGGGAGGAAATTTCTCTCCTGTGGTCCTGAAGTCCTGGTAAGAGCCTGTGAATCGTCAACATATCTCTGATCTGGAAATAGGCAACACGGCAGCATTTCAAGTAGAAATGTTATTTCTATAGGCACTACCTTTCCTCAAGCATCAGGAACTTTAAAAAGCTAAAATATATTTTTAAATTGACAATATAATATTTTTCTTTTCTCCTTTCTCCCTCTCATCTCATCAGAGGAGCTACTGTCACAGGCTTTGCTCCCTGAAGGCCAGGTAACTAACTATTAGTTCAAAGTCTCTAATAAGTCTTTTTTAAATATTGTGGGAGAAATGGTGATTTTATGTGAGCTGAGTATGAGCCTGTCATTTTGTTATTTCCATTATAATCTCAATGAGCGCCATGATTATAAAATATAGACACACTGTTTTCCTATCAGAGATTTTCACTCCTGACTAAGTATGTCCTATACTCCAAATACTTAATGTCCTTTGCTTCTTTTGATCATATCCCATATAATCCTAGATAGTGGTGGCTGAAAAAGAAAGGTTTAAAGAGAGATAAGAAGACTACAAAGCAGCCTGTGAACATGTTATAACAGAATATGCCTTGTAGCTGTTTTTGTATTCTGCTCACCACAGGGGGCATCTTTAAGAGAGCTCAGCCTATGTATGAAAACCTGTACTTCACATAATCTTTTTATTCCACATTACTAATCCCCAGAAATTTATGAATACACACAAAGCTCATTTTCAGTTACTGCCAGTCACCTCTAGTGGCTGTGACGTAAAAGCAAGAATTGCTGCAGAGGTAACAGAAGATGTCCATGGCAAACTGAAAAGACTGATATATCGAATAAAACATTAGATTTTATAATACTTAGTATAGCCTCTACACTTGATCATTCTCCTGTACTATGGTTTCAAGTGATGTGATAATAAGCTTTTGAGATCAGGGACTAGGATTTATATGTCTGTACACATCCAGCATTTCATACAGAGTTTGGCTCATGAACACTGCAAGCATGGATTAACTCTAAGGACCTATCCCAATGTGCTATTCTTTTCATTGTTTTACTTACCTATGCATAGGAAGGATAAGTCAGCTTCATACACCAAATTGTCTACCCTTCAATTTCAACATGTTGTCAACTCAATTATATTGAAAAACTAAACTGGAGTTTCAGCAATAGAACCAAAAGATGAAGTTTAATTATGAGGAAATCTTAGAAGTGTATTTCACAATGTAAAGAAAAATAATAATTTCTCTTTGGTCATGACTAGTCACTGTTTAGGTATGACAAAAAGACCCCACAGGAAGTAGTAGCATAATTGTGTTATATGTCTGCTTTTAAAAAAAAACTTAAAACTTTTCTAGTGGGTTTTTTTTATGTTTAAAAAAGCAAAATCCTATTTGTGAAAGGTCCATTGGGGGGTTGTGTGAA
This sequence comes from Eonycteris spelaea, assembly GCA_003508835.1. Taxonomy (NCBI): domain Eukaryota; kingdom Metazoa; phylum Chordata; class Mammalia; order Chiroptera; family Pteropodidae; genus Eonycteris; species Eonycteris spelaea. The sequence goes on along the minus strand of PUFA01000043.1, from coordinate 3,248,094 downwards.
GTATATGATTGTCTTTATTATCCTTAAATTGCTGTATAAACTCATTAGCTTAATGTTTTCCTCAAATCATTAGAAAGTCCCAGGTTGGATAATTCTTAAAAACACTGCTTTCGAAATAAATACATTGTTTGAAATTAAAGAACAGAAGACAGTGTTTTGTATTCACAATGAAAACTGTTGACATTTCATGCAGCTTCAACAGGTTTTTATGATCAAATTTAGATCAGGGAAAGGATTTTTTTCCCCCCAACACATCTGACAATGTTCATGTTAAGATGGAACTTGGAAATGAGAGAAAGTAACTAAAGTAAAAGACATTCAGATAGTTTTAATTAATGGTAATGAAAAAATGTATTCCAATGGCATGGTAATTCCTGCCCCCCCCTTTTTTTTTGAGTTCTCCAATGTGACCAAATTCCATGTAGTGATTTATAAAATTATATTATGTATAATGTATAATATGTAAGTTTTTCTCTACTGTTAAAATAGCAATTTTTTAAAACTCCTATCATCGTTTGTAGATAATATTCTGGGAGGAGAGGTTTACTCTCATAATGAGATTTTAAATGAGAATCATCCTCACTATTATTTGGTTGCACAAAGATGATATATGTATCTAAGATTCCTTTCCTAAGAAACCATGAGACCTTAAGTACTTCAAGACTAGAACCAAATGGGAAAAGCCAGGGGAAATTTATGCTGCAAAAGTGACCTTGACCCTCTCAAGACAAAGAAGCAAATCTCCCTGAGGGACTTGGGTTCTATTGATGTTTAATCCCAGAGAATGTTTAATGAAAGTAAAGTCATCGTCTGCTGGGATTTTCTCCCTCTTTTCTCAGCATTATCATGATTCCCATTTCAACCATATATTAGATTTTTAAATTATGTAGTGGTAGCTGACTAATCAAGAGGCCTAGCAGTTTTAATATTTAATAGTTCTGAAGTGCTAAAGGGTAAACAAAAAGGACATATCTGGAGGAGTTTGGCCAGAATACTGTATTTTTACCAAAGAGTGTCAGAATTTGAACTGGTAGATTTAGTGTATTTTAATCATTTGTTACCTAAATTAGAAGAAAATATGGAATGTTCATCTAATAGCCTAGTTGCTTTTGAAAATGAAGACTAGTAAGAAGGAGCTGGCTTTGTCTTATAAAGATATGTTATGTCACTGATTGTTGAATCTATTACTAGACAAATAATGGACAGATCAACTAACAATATCTATGAGTCCAGATATTAATATCAATATAGCTGGCATTTTAATATTGAATAAAAATCCTGTTAAAATGTATATATGCCATTCGTTAATGACTAATACATATGTGTGACAACAGAGTAGAGATAGCTCGAAGGTCAGCGGAGAGCACAGACAGACAGGCCTCCGGGGTGGGTATTACGCTCAGTACCTGTCATAGTCCTTCATTTTCCCTGTAGTAAAGCCCAAATCCTTACAATGGCTTTCAAGAACCTGCTTATATTCTCCTTCATCACCTTTCTGACTTCACTTTCTGCTTTGCTCTTCCTCCTTCACTGCCACATAGTCTTCTGCAAAAATTCTTCCCTCAGATATTTGCTGAACTAACTTCCCGTCCTTGCAAGTTTTTGCTGACTCTCATTTACAAATCGTATCCTGCTTTCCCCATGTGCATAAATGTAGACTCCACATTCCCATCACACTGTTCTGCTTTTTGTTTCCATATCACATATGACCTCCTGACATAGTACAAAATGTACTCATCTGTATTGTCTATTGCTTATCTGTCTCCTCCACTGGAGTGTGAACTCACACATAATTGGTGCTCAATTAACATCTGTTGAAAGAATATTATCCTTCATATACATAAAAGCCTGTGCTTATGGTTGTCAAGTAAAAACCTAGAATTTCACAGGGAAAATAACAAAAGGAAGTGGCTTAACAGATGTAGAATGTATATCCAATATCTTACATTCATGTGTATTTGGAAGTTATACACTTCATTTAGCAATAAAAAAAACTATATTTAATATATATTCCTAGTCAGTATATTAAAATTCAAAATATCAACATCAAATCATTAATCATGAAGATAAATGAGAACCTTAAATTATACACTATATCATATGTTACATAACCATGAAGAAGAAAATGCACAGCATTGACTGTATTCTAATTTTCCACAGTATAAGAATTCTTACAAAACTCCTGGAAAGTAAAACTATATATTTTTTGGAAACTAACAAATTTACCAATAGAATTCATACATAAAGATTTCATTTCCCAATTATTTCAGCTACCAATCTAATCAATAAGACAGGTATTTCAATAAAAAGAAATAAGCATAAGGTTTAGATATCATTCAGCCTCACTTTGAGGAACAATTCTCCTAATAGTTTAAAAAGCAAAGAAACAAATCAAAATAAAAAGTCTACTTGTATAGTAGCCATAAATATTGTACTGTTTACAGAGGAAAAAGGTACAGATAATATTAACTACTTAGAACAATGAATTTTAGGTACATGTTCTAAATTATTATATTGTAGGCAAGACAAGAGCCACTATTTACGATTCAATGGCAAAGAGCTTTGAGCAGAAAGCCAGCCACCTGTCTGGTAAACAAGTCTCAATGCAAAGAGCTTTTATGTCACAGGGCAAGTTTCTCTCTCTCTCTCTCTCTCTCTCTCTCTCTCTCTCTCTCTCTCTCTCTCTTCTCTCTCCCTCTCTCTCTCTCTTTCTCTGTGTTTTTGTCAACAATTAGAAAGCTGTTGTGGCTTTTTTTTCTAAAGATTTTTTTAAATTGGCGTTACATTGGTTTATGACACTGTAGAAGTTCCTTGGTGGCTACCAGAGGGTGATGGAGGGCAGGTCTCTTAGCCTTTCATTGTTAAAGGATCCAATGGACTGAATGGTCTCCAAGGTCCTTTTTCACTTATAAAAAGAAAATTATTTTTTTAAATCTTTTAAGAATTTCAGTGGGTTAGATTGTCCTCCTCCAATGCTCAGTAGATCATTAACAATGTGTTCTGCACACAGGGAGAGAGGGTAGTATTTTTATTACTCCAGAAAGCTTTATGACCCAGGATCAAGTGACAAGAAGGGTTTTAAAAGGCCCCAGAGCCACATTCAGGGGGACATGGGGAGAAAGTGCTTCTGTAGCAGGGAACACTGCCCTGCCCCGCAGGTCTACTCATGACTTCTCTTCAAGAAGCACATGTGGCTCCTTGAGTCTCCCCTCCTCTAGTAAGCTTCTGGGAGGATGGGGTGGGGGGCGGATGCTGATGAGGCCACCACAGCCCATTTTTGCCACTTGTTCGCCTACCACATTCCGTATAGGAAATGTGTTTTGAATTTGAGGTCTTTAAAAAACGGGGGTTTGAAGCTGTGTCATAGTAGCAAATTTTCTTAGTTTTCAAATAGCTGATATTACACTTAAAAATACAAGACATAATTTAGTTAATTATTTTAAAGTATTATGCAATATAACGATTTCATAATTGGAGAGTAAACTCTGATACTGATTTTATAAAGATGATATTTAAACTTTGTGCTTGTACCTGTTCTGCCACTTTGTAAGGTCCACTTGGATTGGGATAATGAATATTGGAAATATCATATTTATTTTTATATAAATGCAATAAATAGTACACTTATCTGTACTATTTCTTTGCCTTATTGACAAAGAAACACTAATGCATTCACAAAACTTAAATCAATTGTTTCTTCTTGTTACTAAATAATTTTATTCCAATAGTTAAATCTTGGTTTCACTAGATTTTTAGTAATGACTTTAAAATTTGGAAATTACTTTAAAGCAAAAATGAGGTTGAAAATCATGGGTCACTCGTGCAGCTTGAGAAAGTGCCGTCTGCCTGGTGGGCTAGTTTATCATTTGCTTTCTTCCCTGCCTATGGAGGCATGGCTTTTTCCTTAATTTTTGAATCTGACAAAAATTTTTAAATAATTTTAAAAGAACAACATTCTCCTAATAATTCCACCCCAAAATAATCACTCTATACACAACAGAAATTGTCTAAAATGTGTATTTTAAATCTAATCATACTGAAATGAATGCTTTCTTACATAATGGCTTATGAAGTCCTCCAATGATGTGTTCTATGTAAATTCTCACATTTCCCCCTTGCAGCCAAAGTGGAAGCAAGGGTCCTGAACATCATAGCTGAATTCAAAGGAAAAAAGCAAAGTAAAACATTAAATGTGACTGGAAAAGTGTAACGCTATACTTTTTACAAAATGTAACTTCATAATGCTAAATGTGGCCATCCATAATAAAGATATAAGTTACAAACACTTTATGCTTCAAAAGAATAGTAGCATTCATAAAGTTAAAGTTACAGAAAATATTAGATAATATAGAAAAGAAATACATTAATGAAAGATTTTAATCCTCTTCCTTTCCTTGGTAGATTGAGTAAGGAAAAAAAAAATAGATAAGTGTACAGAATACCTAAACCACCTAAGGTAAACACACACCCACAAAAAAAACAAAACAAAACCTAAAATGATAATATACTTTTCATTCAAGAACCTATGGACTAATTGTAAGATATGCTATCTTTTTCTAATATGTAAATATTGGAAGAATATAATTATAGGAGTTAGGACTGAATATGGGTTTGAGAGATAGGTGAGTCAATGAAGAAAATGATGATAGGGACATTCTGGGCAAGAGTTACATGATGAGCAAATGCAAACAGGAGATACTGGATAAAGAGGGTGAGGTAGAAAAAGTAACTGGATCGAGAAGCATGTACTTGTTTACATTGATAAGGAAAGAGGAATTTAGCCGGAAATGGAGCATACATTTTGTGTATCGAGAAGTTTCCTAGTTATCTAATGGGCACTTGGGCGTCCTTGAAGGTTATTGGGTTGACATAGTAAATGAGGCTAGTCATTTAGTTAGTTGGTGTAAAATGTATTGGAGAAAAAAGAATTGAAATAAAGATAAGAGGATTAGAATATTATTACTAAATATAGAAATCGTAAAATATATACTACCAAGTGGTAGCAATAATAGAATAAATGAAAGAGAATAAATAAATAAATGAGAGAAAAAATGGCAGGACACAATGATAGGCATTAACGTTGACTCCCAGAATTTAATTGCGGGAAATGGTGGTAATACTGACAGGAATAGAAAATATATGAAAAGAAAGAAGATATGAATCATAGGAAAAGATACTGAGATTTGATCATTGCTATTTTTCCATCCCCCTAATTGAATGATGTAGTTTTCAGATGCAGAATTTTCAAACTGAACTCTTCACATTAAATTTGGATCACACTTGGTCCCTAAAAGTGTTGTGTTTGGCCAGCATTAGCCTACTGTTTTCAGCAGAATGTGAAACCCTTCACTTTTCCCAGGCTTCTCCACTGTCTATCCCTTTACGTCCAGCTGTTCCAGAGACTTGTGTTATCTGCTACTGTAGTCTAAGGAGTTTTGACCCATGGAAGTTTCTAGAAAATATAAAGATCTTATGGAAAGAGCGTAGATAAAAATAAAATAATTAAAAGTAACAATACCATGACATCTTGCTCAGCATACCCTTTGGGCATTGCTTTGTTCACAGAACTTTTCTATGATGTAGAATGGAATTATTATCTAAAATTACAGAAGAATGAAACTGATGGTGACATTAAATAAAAGGCATAACCTGTCTAAACATTAAATATTATTTTACAATGCATTTGATCGTACCTTAAAAGGTTTGTTTTATTGGAGGAGCTTTAAAATTTTTTATTTTGTTTTTAATTTAGCTTTTAGTGATATAATACATGTATGGAATTTAGAAGAGAATCTATTTTTCTTATTATTAACTTGAAAACACTGTTGCTATATTGATTTTTAATGTGCCACTGTCATTTTTACTATCCAAATTTAGAGTTTTATTATTATATTTTTGTTCCCTATTACATTGACTTTTATTCAAATTTAAGTTATGCAGCCCATGATTCAAAATATATTAAGAATAGTAAGAAGACTCAAATATAATAAAAAGTAAATTTGTCTGCTGTCTATCATATAGGATAGTTTACAAATTAAATTGATATACTGTTTTCCACCTTCATATCATGATTTCCAATATCCTGTGCTTTTTCCTAATGTAACTAGAGCACAGTTGAGTTTTCAAAGCAATAATGTGCTTAGTTGAATGAATTCTGTCTCTGTGCCTATAGAAAAAACCACTGAAAGTCTCTTACTAAAATTTTAAAAATTTGTCTTTCCTTTTTCCAGAAGTGTTGTTCCCATATTATAGAAAATATAATCTAAATGTATCTTAATAAATATTGTTGTGTTTATGGCTTCAGGCAGATGTTAAAAAAGCATGTTAAGCAAAGTGAAATAAGTCAGGCAGAGAAAGCCAAATACTGTAAAATCTCACTTATATGTCAAATTTAAAAACAAACAAAACCAAACTCATAGAAAAAGAGATGAAATTTGTGGTTATCAGAGGAATGGGGGGGGGGGGCGGTGGCAGAGGGCAAAGGAATTGGAGGGAGTCAAAAGGTACATCCTTCCAATTATGATATAAATATGTGCTAAGGATATAATGTACAACATGTAGTTGAAAATGCTATATAGTATATAGGAAAGTTGTTAAGAGAGTATGTCTTAATAGTCATAACTAGGAGAACTTTTTTTTTCTTTTTCTTGTTTCTGCATGAGATGATGGATGTTAATTAAACCTATTGTGGTCATTACAAGATATATGTAAATCAAACCATCATGCTGTGCACTTTGAACTTGTACCGTTTATATGTCTAAATAGTTAATTTACTAAGGTAATTATCCTAAAGCTTTACATTTTTAAGTTGTCATTCTATGAGTTGACTTTAGAATTTTGTACCCATGAATTAAATTCCAAGGCACTGTTATAATTTCCAATGCAGAAAAGTAAGAAAACACAAAAATTAAATGAAAAAAAAAATGTTACCTTAATTTTGGTACCACGAAAGAAATAAAAATGCTCAAATCAAAAATGTACAAATTGCGGAAATTCTATACTAGATTTTACCAAAGAAAATGAAATAGTACTAAATGACATTATGCCATCAGAATCATTGACAGATAAACTTGCTTGAAATTTGCGACAGATTCTTTCAAAGGATGATTATTTACAAAACTGGAAGCAGTACCTGGCTTCAAAAAAGCAATCTAGCAGACCTAAAAACAAAATACTACCAAAGCGGTTAGTTCCCTCATGGTGGGAAATCTACAATGTTAGCGATGAGAATAACCAATAATCTCCTAAAGTTGCACATGAAAAAACCTCATTAAATTTAATGGAGAAAGACAGGCAATAACAAAGTCATCTTGCCTGTATTCATTCAATATCATAAACTTTTGGTTACAAATCTTTGAGAGAGATAAGAAATAGGACAATTTCTGGTCTTTTTAATTAAATAACTAATTTGTCAGAGTATTGTGAGTGGGCCCATAGGGAAAATGCTAAATGAATGTGGCCTGGTTTACTATGGCTTTGTGTATAACTGTTGATTGATTAGAAAACCCATGACCCAGAGGTATACTATATAGCATGTCACCAATTATCCACTCATTTCTTCCATTAATGTCAGTATACAATTATAAAAACTTTAAGCAGTATCTAGAGAATATTTTAAATAATTTCAGTTAAGCTCATTTTTTACATACTTCACATAAAAATGAAGCAACTATATATACTAATTAAATTAATTAATTATTAATCATCGTAAATAAGAGTATAATATTAAGTTATAAGTATGTACTTAGAACTATTGCGTAGAGTTAAAACATGTGAATCCATGAAAATGAATTATAGTGATTTTCCTATAAGTATCTAAGAGAACAGTGAAGCCTTTTCCATTAAAAACACAAATTAAAAGTGATCACCAACCAAACCACACCAAAAGTATTTTTTAAAAACTTCATTGAAAAGATTTTTGGCAGGTGCTAGTTTGAAACGAACATTGAGTATCTGAAGCTACAGCCCATGGTTTCATTTTCCAGGCGTTTTATTTATTGTTCTTGTGACTTCGTACATTTACTTTGCCATGGTGTCAGTTCCTAACCTGTCAAATGCAGACAAAGGTGAAAATCGCCACCACCACTGCCATCTCAACCACCTTGTTGTGGTGTAGAGAGCTTCCGTACCCCCCAAAAGTTACATTTCCTCATGTAATTTTTATAATTTCTGCATGTTTTAGTTCCTCTCAACGTCCCAAGTGTCTTCTAACTCTGAGGAGCTCATCACGAATTGCCCTTAATTTAGGTTAGCGTAACGAAAGCTGTCGGTGCACTCGACAGATTGCATTTCACCCAGCCCTTCACTTAGCTGCAGGATAGTCAGCTTGTGATCTGTAGTGCTTGCATCTCTTTCTCGCAAGGTGTCTGCAGTCCCGCAGATGCTCTGCCTGCTAATGGGGTGAGTTCAAGGAAATTAATGTCCCCCTGAGAATGCCCTCATCCAATGATTGAAAGGAGTTGAGTATAAACATCCCAGTTTCTCTCCTGGAATAAGATAACTTTACAGGTGTGTGATTGACATTGGTTCCAAGTGTTCCCTTGACTAAATAAGGTTCCAACTGTTTGAAATGATCCCTGGCTTGATAATGGACGCTTTATCATTTTCCTTATTTTCCTAAACTTTATTAGCTCCCTCAGTTTCCCATTCCCCTAGTCATATTTCCTTTGCATCTCAAATATCAAATCAAACTTTAAATCTCTGTACCAAAGGCAGTTTCTGGGGAAACTCAATTTATAACAGTGGCCATAAGTTCCCATTTGCCAAAACAATTCTAATTTAATTATTAATAGTACCTACCTTCATTCTTCAGTGTTCTAGTTTGGATAACAAATTATATGGTCGACTTATTCTAGAAAATATAGAAACCATCAGATTCCAGCGCTCTCTCCTTTCTGGTGGCAATCATTCAGATCCGCCAATGCCTTCACTCTTGACCATTCTGATTTTCTTCTTCAGAAGTGAAAATCTCTTCACTATTGACAAGTGAGATCACTCTACTTACTTAAAGTTAATTCCTCTCCTCCTGATATCTATGGGCTCCCTTTTTAAAAATTTGTATTAGGTTGACATTAGTTAACGAAATCCAGTAAGTTTTAGGTGTACAACTCAACAGTAAGGCATATATGTATTGCATTGTGTGTTCACTGCTCATAGTTAGATTTCTTTCTATCACCACATATTTGACCCCTTTCACCCTATTTACCTCCCCCGATTTTTTCTGTTTTTTCATGCCATTCAACTTCTCTCCTGGATTTTCCATTGGCTTCTGAATGTTCTTACATCTTTTATATTTAAAACATAAAAATGTAAAAAGCTCTCCCTTATTTTGACATTTCCTAGCAGCTACAGTACGGCTGCTGTCCTAGCCCCACTTCTCCCTTTCAGACAAAATTCACTTTAGAAATGAGGTCTCAAGCATGTATCTGACTCTTTAACATCGCTCTTCACAAGGTAAGGTACAGCAGGTGTTTGCTCAATGTCGTATGTTTAGTGCCCAACATAAAGCTTAGCACCAACCAGATGCCCGATAAATATTTGTTAAATGAACAGTTAAAGAATCTGAAAGGCACTCTCCAGAGGGTCAATGTTAGCTATTAAAACTTGTTTCTGTTCTCGAGAGCTCAGCCTAAATGATTCTGTTAAAAAAATTAGATCACACATCCCTCTTCTTAAAACCCTTCCATGGCTCTTTGAAAGACTCAGAGTTAACAGCCAAAGTCCTATATGAAGGTAGAGGCCTCATAATTTCAACATCTGTTACCTTCCCAACCTTGTCTTTGACTGATGTAATTCTCACTCACTAAGCTCTGACTTCACTGCCTTGCTGCTCTTCAAACATGACAAGGAGGCTCTTGTCTTAAGATTTTTGTACCAGCTGCTCCTTATGCGTATAATGCTCTTCCCTCAGATATCTACATGGCTTGTTCTTTCACCTCTTCAAGTGTTATTTTTTACTGAGGGCCTATCTTGTTTATCTTTTCTAAAACTCTGATAGTCCCCATCTTGTTTTTTTCTATAGTAATTATTGTTCAAATCCTATATTAAGTATACCTCTAGTATACTAAATTCCATATTTGCATGTTTCTAGAACGTAAGATCCATAGGGACTTCTTGTCTGCTTTGTTCGCTGCTTATCTGCAGAACCTAGGACAGTGCCTGCCATATAGTACATGCTAAATACATATTTGTAGAACAAATAAAAAATCATCACCATCAGATTAGTCTTCGTTTCTAGCTACTGAGGTGAGAATAAGAGTCTTAACTAATAAATGCTATGTAAATTAAATATATATTTTTAGAAAAAAACATGAATTTCTCTTGCTAGTTGTCATTGCAAGCCTGTCATTATACTATAGTCAATAAAATCAAATGTTTACCTGCCCTTTCTAACAATGAGAAACAACAAGAGGAACCCAGATAAAAGAAACCAAGACTTTATTTACAGAAGTCACAGATTTGCATATGAACATAAGACAATACAGATGTGATAACAGGCACATTTGCAGGACAAATGGGGAGCTGGTATAGAAGGCACATACTGCAGGCTGGAAAGCTAGACTTCGATATTTAATTTGGTACTCTTCCATAATCTTTGCAAATCATAGAGCACTTCAAATTGCCTTAGTCTTATTTTCATGTATAATAAAAGATCCTGCTGGACATTGGATGGAACTGGACTAGGCATCAGAAATGTTAACAGAGTGGGAGTAGAAAACTGATAGATCTAGCTTAAAATGCTAGGCCAGCCACTTACAGGAGTGTGGATTTAAAACAGCTACTTGCCCTTTCTGAAACTCAGCTATTTTTCTTATATAAAACACCCACCTCAGAGTTGTTGTTTTTTTTATATATAAAATGTAAGTGACAATAAAATTTACTTTCCAATTCAGGGCACTTGTGAGAATAAAAGAGAAGATGTTTTTAATTATTAAGACTGGACGATAAGCAATCATTGAGATTGCTCTGAGTAGACTGCCCTGAGAAACTGATATGTGGTCACCTCAATTAAATGAGACTATGAATCTGAAAAAATCTGGCATCAATCATGTGTTCAACAAATATTTGTTTGAAGAGAGACTCAAATTACAGGCTACAATTGATATATAGTACTTGCCTAATTTTGAGTTAGTCACTTATTTTTCAACTGCTACCATGTCCATACCTTTTAAAAGAGGGGTATAGATTCTCGTGTGTGTGTGTGTGTGTGTGTGTGTGTGTGTGTGTGTGATGCACTTTTTTTTTTCATAAATTTATCTATACAATCTGAAGTAGCAAGGGATTTTAGAGGATTTATATTAATTTCAGTAAATGACACATTTATATTACAGCTGATAAGAAATAGTCTATACTGTATTTTCAAAACTTATACAAACAAAATCATTTGACATGACATTAGTACCCTTATGTAAGTAACTCAAACACTTAATGTTGCCGTTTAAGGTTGCCTTGCACTAGCAGATATTAGGGGAGTTTATTGTAATCTCTGTATAATATTCTTTCATATAATTGAAGGTTATCACTAACTTGTCATTTATTTCAGAGAAATATTATGAAGTACTAGGATTTACACTTGTATAGGGATTTGCATTTTGAAGAGATTTCCCATCTCTTAAGCCAATTGCTTCACAAGGATTTTTATGTTATCATCTGTATTTTTTAACCTGAGGAAACTCAGCCATGGAGATATGAACTGATTTGCCTGAGGCCACAAAGACTGCAGTGGCAGAGCTAAGATATAAGCCAGATCTATCAACTGTCAGACCCATGTTAGGGACAGGCAATAAAATGATGAGTTAAACTGACACGCCCTTCCCTCTTGAAGCTTACAGCCCAGTGTCAAAAATGGTTTTTCACTGAATAACATCACCTCTTTATGAAAAAAGAGGCTGCTTGTGAAAGACATAAACATTGAGAAATAAAGCTATTTAGTTTATTTTTTAAAGTAAACTCATTATCCTTTGTTGTTGCTGTTGTCTTACCTGGTTGGGAGAGATATTCCTTTATTAGAGATTTGACGATCTATAACTTTCCTCCACAAAGCAGATGTTTCTCACAAGTCAGCCTGTGCTCTTTATTTCACTCACCCGATACCTAATTCATTCATTCTATGTCAAGGAGACCGTGAAAAGAATAGAGTGGATACAAAGATCCAGATTAAAGACTAGTCTTGTACCTGCGTAGTTTTTTAGCTTGATTGCGTGTTTAAGAGTAGTGGGTGGGTACATAGCATAAGCACTTAATTTTGCTTTAAAGGAAACTTAAACTATCTTTAAAATGGCATTTTAATTCCAATTTGAGAATTAGTTTAATTTAGAAGATTAGAATGTTGTCACCCATTATATAATATTAATGACACTCATTTAAACTTTCATGCACAACATCGAAACTCCTACGGAGTATGTATGTCAAGTTTAATGTTTTGTTATACTCAAAATTTCCCAAACTGAACTTTTATCATCTTCTTCAAATTGACTGTCATTATTCCGAGCTTAAAAAATTAAAATGTATTTTGACTAAATTCCTCTCTTTTGTGGCCTGCAGTCAATCTGAAGCTAGGTTATTTTATTATTTTTTGACAAAGGCTTTTCCTTTAATTCAACATTTCGTGCCATTTTAGCTTGTGACTCTTCAATTCTTACTAAAATTTCTGCTCAGAATTACATTCCGTTCTCTTGCTTCTGTTGCTCTTTCCTCATACACATCCAAATACTCATCCACTAATTGACTTCAGCACCTTCTATTGATCATTTCCCTATGCAGAAGGGACATAATGTGAGTGCCAATCTTCTTGGTTACTTTTCAAGGTTCTTCAACTTATGTTAAATTATTTTGAATGTAGTCAGTTCCTTACTTAAATAAAGGTATTGTAATATTTGCAATAGTTAAACTATGCCTTATTCTGTTTATGTAATTTGAAACTTTAACTTTTTGGCAGCTATTTCTTTCTTGATCCAGGTGATACCTTTGAGAATAATTTTTTTATAAGGACTCCTTCACACTACATATGCTTTTTAATAAGCCAATAAGCAATTATGAATGCTTCTTTTATAAATGTCATGAAACAATATTTATTTTTGTTCAGAACAATGTAATCTATTTCATTTTTTTATGTGAGTCACTTACCACAACTTATAATAAATTGTTTTCAAAGTATGCCCTTCTGGAGTTTTCCATCATTTCAGTATATTTTGTATTTCTAAAATCTAGAATTAATAGCAATGCTTATTTTTCTGGCAAAAAAAAAAAACTATCTATCTATACATCTATATCTATATCGATATGATATATATTATCTATCTATCTATCTATCTATCTATCTATCTATCTATCTATCTATATTCCAGGCACTTACAGTGTGAAGAGGGGTTAAAAAGGAAAACTAAAAACAAATGGACTTAGATTTTCAGAATTTAAAAATCTTAGAGATCATATAAAAAGAAAATTGACTATAGCTACATTCAGATTCAGTCCTACATTCTGTCTAATTTGGGAACCAAGAAGAAGGAGTTGTTATTCCTAATTATTGTTATTAAGTGGTCCATTCTTAGTCCCCAAGGACAAATACACTAATCAAGCTGTGAATGTAATGAATGTGCATATGATACCACTGTAAGTTTTTTCATGGATAAAAATTATTAACCAAAAGTAGAACACAAGTTACGAGCCTATATTACAAATAACCATATGAACTATTTATAAGTCTGAGAACATAAATGGGTCTGGAAGATAAACATAGTGTGCATAAAGTCATTTAAAAATAGAACTGCATAAAAATATAAAGACAGTCACACCTCTTTCTAAACTCAATCTGGTGGATTGCACTCACGAGTTCTCTGAGCCTAAAGGAATGTTGGCTTATAGAAAAAATTCTTAGAAGAAGGTATCTATGAATAAGAATAAACTAACCTACAGTCTTGACGTATTAGGCTTTCATCTTGCTTATTTTCTTAGATTGACCATCCTATTAGCAATCGATTGTCTTCTGGTACACCAAATAGTAAAAAATTTATTATTCTTATTATTTTAATATCTTTGAAAATAATTAAAATGCTGAGGTAAAAAAAGGACATTTTTCTCTATAAAATTAGTTTTATTTATGTTGTCAAAATAAAATCTTAAATAATATCCCTAAACAGCTAAATTTACCAAGTGAAAACTTACAGTGAAACATAACCTTCAGATTTATATTAACAAGTAAGTATGCTTACTAGCACCCTTGTATAAAATCACTTTTTAAAAGATAGTTATGGACTAATAGTAATAACAAAAAATAAGCACAGATGTGCAAATTACATTAATTACAAGATAAATTTGCATATTACTTTTCTTAGGAGAGAGTTCTAGTATTCATGGGTTTAGAATAAAAAATGTTACAGGTAAAACTTTCATAAAATAAAAATGCTTTATCTTTAAAGTAAATTTATTATCAAGTGCCTGATTGATGAAAAAATAGTTGCATATATTAATTATTTAAAAAATTACCTTATACTCACACTGACTCAGGACATATTTTACTATTATACATGATGGTATATTAGTTCCTTTTGCATTTTTTGTATGAATGCAAAATGAGAAAGCAGAAGGAGACTCTTTTAATATCTGGTGAAATAAGTACCTGTTACAAGCTTATTTATTGAAATGCTATCTTTATTTTTAAAGTTTAAGACCAAAAAAGTAAAGCATGGACAAAAAGTTTTAATCAATATTTAACAGCATTTACTGAATACCTGGTATATACTGAGTACTCAGCTTTGCATAAGTAAGACTTTATCCATTTTCAAGGTGCTCATAAGCCAGCAAGAAACAACACTAATGGCTTCTGCTACTGGTACCCTAACCTGAGAGTTTCGATACATCAGATTTCATCCCATTCTTACCTTTTCATTTAGCGTTCCTCTGCCTTGAATGCAATACCCCGATTTCTACCTGGCTCAGCCCGTGACATTCTTCAAGTCCTTGTTCAAATGTGACCTTCTCAGTGAGAGTATCCTTGTCACTTCCCTCCAGTTGAATTGTAAACTCTCTAACCCCTGGGAACTACCTATTCCTCCTTCCATGTTGTTTAACTGTTTTTTAACTTTGCAGTGATTTCTTTTTAATTGTCTACTTCTGTCTGTCTCTTACCACCACAATGTCAGTTGAGGGAACAGAGATTTTTGTCTCTTGTTTACTGCTATTCCGTAGCAGCACCTGGGACACTCAGGAACAGTTTAGTCTAACAAACGTTGGGCAGCAAAGGCGGGCATTTTAGAGAAGGTGATATTTTCAATAAGTTTCTAGGAAATCTATCCTGGCAGGTAGCCTGGGGTGACATTTTCTAGGGAGGAAACAATGTAGGATTTTAACCTCCTTTCCTTCCCCTGAGATCGCCAAAAGCAACGTAGAAAACCCTCTATTGACTACTTTTAATTACATCAATGAAATTTTCTCAAGTTATCACTGGCATTGCTTTCTGAAATGTGTGGGATTCTGCTGCAAATGGCAAAAAAAAAAAATCACTGTAATATTCTTTCACTAATTTAGCAAATATTTGTTGAGTAGCATTGTTCTAATCATTTGAGTGACACAAAGATCCCCGCTCCCATGGGCCTTACAACCTGGAGTATGGAAAAGAGAGTTAACTGGGCATGCATCTTTGGGGGAGAAATCTAAAGTAGAGGAAACAGCTCCAGCAATGACCTAAGTAGTTAATCCAAAGAGCAAGACACTCCCTGTTGCTGGACCAAGAGCATGAGGAGAGTGGTATGAGACGAGGCTAGAGGAGTTATGATAGCAGGTTGTAAGTGGCCTTGAAGCCATCATAGGAACATTGGCATTTACTTGGCATGAAATGGAGAATGAAAGGTATTGAGCAGAAAGAGACATAATCTAATGTTTTTAAAGTATTGGTCTGGCTAACGATTTTAACCTGAGCAAACCCAAGGGTGCATTTGCCATCAACTGAGATGGGAAACTGTTGGGTGGGGAGGTTTCAGGAAATAGTGAATTCTGTTTAGGACACGTTTAAGTTTGTGTTATCTATAATACATCTTGCGGAGATATCAGGTAGGCCATTACATGAATGGTCAAGAGTCTGTGGGAGAGAATTTGGAAAAATGTAATAGGATACATGGTGCTGGAGATAAAAAATGTTAGACTTTCTTCCACCTTCAGGAATCTCACAATATGGCAGGAAAGCAGGGTTTTACCATCACATTCCTAAGTATGCCAGTCTTTTAGAACTAACCAGGGCATAAGCCTCTGTAATTAGTAATGGTGTTCAATTGCAATAATTGATGAGACTTGTTAGAAATAGGTAATCATTGCTGATTAGGATGATGCAATCTTTCCTTATGAAATATAAATAATTTTTTTTTCTTTGGAGAACAAACTATTTTGATAGGCTCCAAAAAATAATTTAGAAATTTGTCACTACAAAATCAATGATGACATTTTAGCCTGGGTATGTTCAAATATAGATTCTTTTTGCCCCCTTGGAGGAGGGGGGAATAGAAGCACACAGCCTACAAGCTCCTGACCCAACCTTTGGACCGCCATCCGGCTACTAGGCCTTTCCAATACTGGGGGTGTGATGAAAGCTTACTTAATTTAGAAATTGCTGCACAAGGGCATACTTGATAAATGAAAGTCCTTATCACTGACCAGGCATATAGGAAACATTCGATAAATATAATCATTATTTACATTTTACAGAGTTCAGAGTAGACTTACAGAAGTCCATAGCAATTGGGAAGGCTGTGACGAACAAACTCCATGACCACTGACAGCATAAACATATATGTAAAATTGAAATAAAGCTTTTTTATAAGAACTTTTCAAGTCCTATTTCTTATTTGGCGTCATTTTAGCCAAAAGAAATGAATGCAAAGAGGGATCAGCTACTTTAATGTTTAGCTACCGAGAATAATTAGATTCTAAAAAATGTAACAATTAGAGGAAACAAAATAAAATTGTGAGCTAAATGTTTATTTCTAATAGGTAAATAAAATTTTAATTTTTAATACATTTGAATTTTATCATTTAAAATTATACTGAATTTCTATTCTATCACAAAGTAATTAACTCTTTAACTTCTATATATTCAGCAGTCAATTTAATAAATTATACTACTTTTAATTATCAACTTAGTGTTGTCTTATTTCTATCAACATTTCCTGTATCTTAATGCATATAATAAATAAAAATCCATAAAAATATCCATAAAAATAGGCAACTAGTTTTCACAAAGTATACTAGCCAGAAAGAATTGACATCTGTCATTCAGTGAAAAAAATAACTAATATGTTCTCCTCTTTTGGCATTAATAGTAATTTCCTCAACTTGTACACCTATATTATTAATACACATTACCTTGAAATTTGGGTAAAGCCACATGCAAACAAGAAATGGTTATTATTCCCTTATATATTCCCTTGCAACTGTAAAGTGGTTGCTTAAATCACCTACTTTGGTTCCAAGAGACAAGATATAAGAAGCATTCTATGGAAAACATGACAAAGCTATTTTCAACTCTGTCTTCAAAATAATTCAGTTATGGTTCCTAATAGTGTTTGGTAAATGAAGCGGCTTGTGTGCACAGAGTCAGAGTAACACAGGCGTATCACCTACCATTTAAATGTACCCATTATCCATTTTTAAAGTTAGTTAGGAGGGATCCTTTACAATACTGCTTATGAAAACTGAACAACAATGTTAGAAAGAAAACGCGGTACAGATTACTAATTTCAATTTCCAAACTCCATCTACATCACTATCATTTTTCGTTAGGGAAATAAATTAAAAAATGACCACAAGAAACTTTTTTTCCCCATGGTCTCAGAGATTTCAAAGAAAAGGAAGAGCAGGAATTCAAACCTGTCCCAATGCTGGTGTTTCACATTCACAGAGCCTAAACTACTTGAGAGCAAATCAGTCTTTCCTAAATATTTTTAATAAATCAGTATTGCGCCTCTTTGAAAGATAAAGCATTGCTATTTTAAAAGGAATAACAGTTTCATGACATTCCATAATCAAGTAAAAAAAAAAGAAAGTGTCTTATTCAAGCATTGTGTAAATAAAATATATGTAGGCAAACAGAATTTATCTCTGGAAGAATGAGCACTGAAATCCAAATTCAGATATGACATTATTTAGGAAATAAATAAGTCTCAACACTACTTCAATTGGTTCTTCTCTGGGGTGGGAATAGAAAATACTAATAAACTAGTTCACCTGTAGCACTTAAGAATGAAGTGATGTAGCTTCTAGAAAAATATTAAAAGTAGATGTCATCAATTTCTGTTTCTGTTTCTTTTTATTTATATAGTTTTATTTTTGTTTACATATTTGCTTATCAATCACTGAATTTCTAGGCCAGGTTCAGGCAACTGAAGAGCCTTTATAAGTAGGTTATATTTTCTAGAACCAAGGTATATGCAAAATGGGAAATAGTATCTTTCTAAAGACAGGCTTAAAAATTCTGATCCAGTAGGTTAAGATGTTTCCTTTCTCTGATAGCTGGGCCAACGTATACCCAGCTGCTAGGCCACCATTCACAGGTATAGCCAAGAAAATGGTACAGACCCCGAAAACAAGACCACCAAATTCATTCCATGTTACGGAACAGGTTTCACAATTCAAATCACCTGTATTCAATGGCAGACTTACAAAACCTTTGTGAGATGCGTCTGCTGTCAAAAATGGCATCACTGCCATTGATAGGCCTGCAGTTCTAGGAGCCTATGTCACATTTAAGACACGTCAAAAAAAGATTGCCACAGAGAGCAGTATAAAGTCCAATATATGCTGATCTATGTTTGAGTAGATCTCTTTCTGATTCTGGGAGTTGGTTAATTTTTCTGGTTATTATCTCAAAAATCTGTTTTTCCTTAACAGTATCATCTAGTTTATGATTTTTCCATCTTGAGCCTTATGCTCTCCTCCCAGCAGTTGGTGCTTCCTCTGATCTTTCTCTACAGCTAAGGCTCACTGCAACCTTTGCTCAAATCGCCTGGGCTCAGCCATCTTTGACCGACACAGGACTCAGCTGGAGCTCTATGTTTCTTAATAACTAGTTCCAAAAAGTGATGGCTGAACATTTTGTCTAAGGGGCCAGTATTCCGTACTCCCCGTTCAGACACTACTCCACTTATTTTAACCACAAACTTTCAACCCTTTTATTTAAAAATCTTAACAACCAACATATTTTTTTTCTCCTTAGTGCCAAGTTTTTTGTTTTGCGAAAATTCTTCTATGTAATAGAATTTGTTTCTTTTCAAAAATGTTTAAGAAGCCAATCCATAAAGTTATAAAGAAGAGGCATTTAAAGCAAGGCATTTTAAAATTATATATTAAAGAAATGCAAAGCCAATTAAAATATAATAAAAGAATCTTAATAATAATGCAAATATATGATTGGACAATGCTGACCTCCCAGAAATAGTTGATGCAACAGATCAGCATTGCCATTCCTCTTTAAAAGGAGATAGCCCACTAATCAAAAAGTCTGAAACTATCCTCTGATTTTTAAAGGACTCCAGGCCAATAATGTCAATGATAGAGTTCACTTGGGCATCCATTGTTTTAGGGACATGGCATGAGGTAGGAGGTGCTTACTGCTATGGTGCACTCAAATCCCAAAGTTCCTGTTGGCCACCCTGCTAGTTTGTTCACTGATCATCATTGGCACTCACTGACAACTCTTGTGAAAATGTCAATGTGTCTTGTTGCCAGTACTACCATCTTGCATTCACTGATGGCACTACTTGAGATAACTCCTCCATATCTTTTCTTGAAACCATGCCAAACAAACTAAATGCAGCCACTGAATTAGCAAGCAAAGACCTCAGCTTTCCTGTATTCTGCACAGTTTCTCTGAAGATGTTTGGAAAAGAAATGCTGAAAAGGTAAAATGAGACCAAACAAATGGGAAAATAAAGGACTCAGAGATGAAATATTCAGCAATCTAGAACAAATTTTAACTTTTTTTTATACTAGATAAGTAACATTTGATAATTAAATACAATCAAACATAATTTTTTAAACTTTGCAATTCTCCATTTAAAATTGAGCAATGTGCTCTTATTGTAAAAAAATTACATGCAGATAATTTGAGTAAGTCAAAGAAATCCCATGAATTTTCATTTCAGATGTATTCTATACTCCTACCCTCCCCACACACCATCTGCTATTTGTTTTAGACATAAAAGTTATAGGTAGAGTGGATATTAGATTGATTTTTAAAACCTTAGTTTTAAAAACTCGTGGCTCTTTTGCGGTTCCATATAAATCTGAAGATTTTTTGTTATATTTCTTTAAAAAATGCCACTGGGATTTAGATGGGGATTGCATTAATATTGTATATTGCTTTGGGTAATATGGCCATTTTAAGTATGTTGATTGTTCCAAACTATGAACACGGAATATCTTCCATTTCTTTGTGTCTTCTTCAAATTCTTTTATTTATTTATTATTTATTTATTATTATATTTTTTACACCTACAGCACCTAGTCTTCCTAGGTGGTCTCCCATCCAAGAACTAACTAGGCCCAACCCTGCTTAGCTTCCAAGATCAGACGAAATCGGGCACATTCAGTGTGGCATGGCCGTAGATTTCTTCATTTCTTTTAATAATGTCTTATAGTTTTCATTGTATATAGGTACTTCACATGCTTGTTAAGATTATTCCTAGATATTTTACTCTCTTTGTTGCAATTGCAAAGGGAATTTTTTTCACTTCTTTTTCTGAAATTTTATTGTTAGTATATAGGAATGCAATGGATTTTTGTACATAAATTTTGTATCCTGCAACTTTATTGTATTTGTTTATTGTTCTTAAGTTATTTTGTGTGTGTGTGTCTTTAGAATTTTCTATATAGAGAATCATGTCATCTGCAAAAAGTAACAATTTGATTTCTTCATTCCCAATTTGGATGCCTTTTATTTCTCTTACTTGACTGCACTAGCTAGGACTTTCAATACTATATTGAATTTGAACAGAATCACAAAAGACCCCAAATAGCCAAAGAAATCTTGAGAAAAAAGAACAAGGCCACAGGTATCACGCTGTGTAACTTCAATTTATACTACAAAGTGACAATAATCAAAACAGCATGGTGTTGACAGAAAATCAGATACACAGACCAATGGAACAGAATTGAGAGCCCAGATATAAACCTACATATGGGCAAATCATTTTTGATAAAGGAGCAAAAACCATACAATGGACAGAAAAAAGTCTCTTCAATAAATGGTGCCGGGAAAATTGAAAAGCCACAAGCAAAAAATGAAATTAGACTGCTATCTATTACCATACACCAAAATTAGCTCAAAATGGATCAAACACTTAAATACAAGACCTGAAACAATAAATTTCATAGAAGACAACATAGATACTAAACTCATGGACCTCGGGTTTATAGAGAGGATTTTATGAATTTGACCGCAAAGGCAAGGGAAGTAAAAGCAAAAATAAGTGAATAGAGCTGTATCGAATTAAAAACTTTTGCACAGGAAAAAAAAAAAATCAGCGGAAAAAAGAGGTAAGCAACCAAATGGGAGAAGATATTTGCAAAAACACCTCTTATCTCTGATAAGGGGTAGATATCCAGAATATATAGAGAACTCATACAACTCAATGACAAAAGTCCAATCCAATTAAAAAATGGGCTGAGGACCTGAACAGACACTTCTTCTAAGAAGACATGTAAACAGCCAACAGACATATGAAAAGATGCTCAACTTCACTAGCTATGAGGCAAATACAAATCAAAACCACAATGAGATACCCCCTCACCCCTGTTAGAATGGCTATCATCAACAGGAAAGTAACAACAAGTGCTGGAGAGGTTGTAGGGAAAAAGATCCCTCAAACGCCGCTGGTAAATTGTGACTGTAAATTAAGTATAGTCACTATGGAAAACTATAAAGTTTCCTAAAAAAATCACGAATAGAATTACCATATGACCTAGCAATTCCTCTTCTGCGTATGTACCCCTAAAATTGAAAATGTTTATCCATAAATACATATGCACCACAATGTTCATTGCAGCATTATTCACTGGGCCAAGACAGGAAACAACCAAAGTGTGGAAACAATTGATAGATAATTGAATAAATAAGAGGTAGTACATATATACAATGGAATATTACTTGGCCTTAAGAAAAGATGAAATACTGCCATTTGCAACAACATGGATGATCTTGAGATTATACGCTAAACAAAAAAAGCAAGACAGAAAAGCTGACAACCATATGTTTTAACTCATATGTGGATATAAAACTGAAAGCAATAAATAAACAAGACCAACAAACAGAGACTCATGGACATGAACAGTGGATTACTGGTTACCAGAGGGAAACTGGAGAGGGAAAAGGTAGACAAGAGAAAAGGGGGTCAAATATATGGTAATGGAAGGAGATTTGAGGTTGGATGGCGAACATACATGCAATACACAGACAATGTATTATCGAATTGTACATTTGAAACCTATGTAATTTTATTAACCGATGTTGCCCTGATAAATTTAGCTTAAAAGCAAACAAACAAACAAACAAACAAAAAACTCATGGATTACTTCTGAAGCCTAGTAGCCTTTGCTTTCATGAAAAAAAAAAAAGTTTAAGTACAAAATGGACATAATTTGTGGAGGTGGTCATGTCTTGTTCTAAGAAACTGAAGAGCATTTGGTGTCGCTCTAAAGCAGGCATTGCAGAAAACTGCAGCTGTGGCTGATGAGGTGCTGAATAGAAGCTGTTTTTATTTTAGTTTTTTGACAGCGTAAGTTCCTAATTATTCTAAGTTCTTTGCCTGAATTTAAAAATTGATATATCTGTTTTTCTATTTACCTTCTTCTTCTCCCAAAATTTCATGCCATGTCATTTTGTTGTATGCACATTTAGCCAATACATATTCAGTTCTAAATAATAACAAATTAGATGCATGTGTCAAATATCTATGCAGAGATTTCCTTCAAAACATCTCAGGCGCAAAAATCGACTATATTTTCTACACACACACACACACACACACACACACAACACACCACACACACACACATGACCCATTCCCAGAGACAAAAGTTCTCTCTAAGCTTCCATGTCACCAATGCTGTAGTTTAATTCTGGCAATTTCCAATTAAAACTAATAATGGTCAAGAATTGAGTGTTATTGAAGGTACTATCTATATGTATCAGAGAAATTTATTGTATATGAAATGCAAAGATTGGTAGAATGTCTAAACTGTTTTGAAAACATAAGGAAATCTTTGTCTTAATGTCATCCATGAGCCACATTTTTTATAAGTAAATAACTGTATAATAGTAAACATCTAATTCTTTAGTTAAAAAGTACATTTTAAAAATTCTTAGATGAAACATTGAAAGCTGAGTCATTTGCTTCTTCCAGTGTGTTAAGCCACTATGATTTCCTAAGACTTTCCTTTTAATGTGTTAACGTAGCTCTATACATGAAGAAGTGAACTTTTAGAAATTATCAAATTATTCCTATTTTCCTTTCAGAAACATATGGTTTTGTTACTGATCATTTTATCCCTCAAATGAATCTGAGAATCATCTAAAAATATGCCAGAAAATTAAAAATATAAAGTAAAAAACTTCAAAAACAGCTTAAAAACAGTAAATGGTATTCAATCAATAGCTTGCTAAGATAAATATATATAAAATATTGTCTCTAAAACAGTTTTCTTTGGTTGGGTTAAATTTTAGAGAGTTAGGAAGAAACCGCTACTAAATATGAGTTACCATGCTGAACCTATTTTGATACCCTGATCTAATCAAACACTCAAAAATTATAAAATGGCTACTAAAACCACATTCTGTTGGGTGATATATTTAATTTAAGGCAGAAATCCTACTAAATCACTAATTGTATAATAAAAATTAATATATATGAGGAGATGAGTCTTAAGGCATCTACCCTACATATTTTGAATACTTACATCTATTTAAATTTGTGAAGAACCAGCATAACATGCAAATTATGGATAGAATTTAAATTACTTAACATAGTTAGTTATAAATATTAAAAGGAATTCCTTTGTAGAAAATTATGTTAAAAACTAACAAGTGTCATTGTGAATCTCTAACAGAAAAAAAAATCTTTCATTTTCTGTTTTCATACATTCTTTCCTATGGGTGTTCAAAATAGAAAAAAAAACTAAATTAATATACCTCAGTCATATATCTCAATAATATTAATATTTTGAATCCTGAAACATTTTGGAGGTGGATGAATTTTGCTCCATGTATATATTTATGTGGAGAGATACACAGCTATTAGATTAGAAAGACTTTTCGTTTCATTTTCATTTTGCTATAATTGATTTTACTGTTTTAGTTTTAGAAGAGTTTATTTCATGTTCACGTTTCTCTCAAAAACTGTCAAATGTAAAGAGCTTCCAAAATGTGCTGAAAGGGTAGCATTTTAAATAAGTAGCACTAAGGAAATGATGAAAGGCATTTTAGAAGCAGGCCTCTAAATGTCACTAGCGAACATGAAAATGAAAAATATGAAAATAGAGTAGAAAAATGCAAAAAGACCCTGATTGTAAGTTTATCCTAGTTCTGGTTTCAGGAGACAAAGTTGTTTAATAAATATTATTGAAATATTATTCATTGTTTCTACTACCTTACTTCTCCCAATCCTCAAATCTGACTCTGCAATTTGAGATCACCTGATCATTCTATCGAAATGACTCTCATGATGTCACTTAAATTCTAATAGTCACTTATATTCCAGCGCTAAATAAAGCTTTTCTGTTCTCTTATTTCATTTTTTCCACAGCATCATGTGATATCACTAACTTTGCTTTTTTGAAAATTTTTTACCTTTTTCATTAACACCATTCCTTTCCAGTTTTCCTCCATTCTCTCTAATTTATCTCCTTCCCAGCTTTCCTTCCTTGTCCCATATTAAAATGTTGCTGGTTCTGTTATCTTCTCCTGTTTCCCCTTTTCCTACATGTTGCCATCTGTTATTACAATCTTGTAAATTATTTGCTTATACCTCTCAGATTACTCTCTGTAGTGTAAGTTGTCTCCTAAGAATCAGAACTAATTGCTTCTCCAATATATCCACACTTTAAAATCAACAAAATCAAAAATAATTATTTTTGCATTATCCCATAAAAGCTGACAGGGCTCAAAACTACTTAATTTAGAAACGGAAAACCACAAGTTTGGAACATGATCTGTTTCCCTTTTGTCCCTTTTTGTCCCCTATCCCTACAGTCAACAGACTCTATTTGAATTTCCTAAACTGTTTTTAAAACCATGTCTTTTCTTTTACTTCAGTTTACAATCATAGCTGAGACTATTAAGAATCTTAACCCTCATAAAAACTTCTGAGGTAAGCGTTACTGTTATCATGAATTTACCGATACCGAATCTTATGTGGAGAAGTAAAGACATATTCTCAAGGTCAATAATTAAGTTCTACACTGAACTAGAAACTCACATAGCCTTACTCTAGAGTCTATGATTTAAACCACTATACCGCTACACACTATGCTGCTACACAATCTCAATAAATATGTGCTGAAAGAATAAAATGATGGTTAATGTTACTATAACTGAACACTGCATTTCAGTTGAAATACGACAAGATCCTTCCACCAATACTTCAGGTAGACATTGATCCACAAAAGCTACATACTTCTATTCACTTTTTATATTTAGTTTGCTATAATTAAGTAGTAGGTGAGAGATTATAAATTTTGGAATAAATATCTTGGAAATTTATAATTCAACCATTAATAACATACTGATGATCTTTGAAGAAAAGAATACAATTCATCTGAATCACACATCTCTCCTTACCTGCAAAAAATTAGAGACAAATTTATGAGATCTAAGTTAACATTCGTAGTCTAAAAACAATTTATTTTTGTTCAATAATAGGCTTTAAATTCTTAAAGGGATCACAAGTTCCTTGAGTATAGGTGTGTTCTCAATGTGCTTCAAATTTACTCATGCACCCTATGTTCCCCTCATAATAGGGATGCATTTATTTTATTTATTTTATTTTATTTTATTTTATTTATTTTATTTTATTTTATTTATTTTGTTTGCTGAGTTCTTAAATGGGTATGAAGATGCCGCTTAATATTATTAACAACTGTAAAAAAATGACCATCTATAGTTGATATAAATAATATGTTACATTGTCCGCATACCATCAGTCCACCGTATTTTTACTTATTCATTTATCTTTCATTCACTTGCTTAAAAACATTTACTATATGTCAAGTATTGAAGCCATGGGAATATATTCACTATTTAGTGCTAATTTATTACTCTTTTATTGATTATTGCTATATTTATCATGGAATATACTTAAACTCTGATTGAAACCAATACAGGACATTAGTCAGACTATAATGTAATAAAGGATTTAAATGTCCAAACCTAAGTATACATTTCTGGGTAGATAAAACGTTATTCACATATATGATAAAAAATTGTTAGATTAAAAAACAAAGGCTTTCAGGGAAGGAATTCAGTTGGAAAAACAAGAAGAAAACATATAAACATCTCTGAAATTGGCCAGAAATAAACATGACTGTTTTTTGTTGCCCCACAATCTCTAGGATGAGACCTTAATTCCAAAACCAAGAACACCAGAAGTAAAAAAACAAAAAACAAAAAAAACAAAAAAAAAACCAAAATAAACTACTACTTTAAAATAAGGGTGCCATCTAAATATACAAATAACTCATACAAGTCAATAACAACAAAAAAGCAAATGACCCAATCAAAAAACCGGCAGAGGACCTGAACAGACACTTCTCCCTTGAGGACATACAAATGGCTAACAAATATTTGAAAAGATGCTCAACTTTGCTAGCTATTAGGGAAATGTAAATCAAAACCACAATGGATACCATCTCACGCCTATTAGAATAGTGCTTATCAACAGTACAAGCAATAACAAATGTTAGAGAGCATGTGGAGGAAAAGGAAGCCTCATACACTGTTGGAGGGATTGCAAATTGGTACAGCCACTATGGAAAACAGTATCGAATTTCCTCAAAAAACTAAGAATTGATCTACCATATGATCCAGCAATCCTACTACTTGATATTTACCCCAAAGACATAAAAACCCACATCCGAAAAGATATTTGCACACCAATGTTTATAGCAGCATTATTCACAGTGGCCAGGACATGGAAGCAACCGAAGTGTCCTTCGATAGATGATTGGCTAATGAAACAGTGGTACATATATGCAATGGAATATTACTCAGCCATAAGAAGAGATGAAAAACTGCCATGTAATGCGACAACATGGATGGACCTCAAGATAATCATGCTAAGCAAAATAAGCCAGACAGAAAAAGTTGAAAATCACATGATATCACTTATATGTGGGATATAAACCTAAAAGTAACAAATGAACTGGACAAACAAACAGAGACTCGTGGACATGGACTATAGATTAGTGGTTACCAGAGGATAAGGAGTAGGGGAAAAGAGGAGATAGACATGGAAAAGGGGGTCAAATATGTGGTGACAGAAAGAAATCTAACTACGGGAGGTGAACACATAGTGTGTGTGTGTGTGTGTGTGTGTGTGTGTGTGTGTGTGTGTGTGTACATATATTATGTATGTACAGCTGAAACTTAATGGATTTCATTAACCAATGTCACCATGAAAAATAAATTAATTAATAAGATAAAATAAAATAAAATAAAATAAGGGTGTCATCTACAGAGACAGAAAATAGATTGATCAGTGATCGCACAGGACTGGGAGAGTGGAAGGGGACATGGGTAGTGACTGATAATGGTAGATAGGATCTTTCTTTCTAGGGTAATAAAAACAATCCAAAATTACTGTGGTGATGGTTTCAAAACTCTGCATATATACATACTAAAAACCATTAAACTTTAAACCTTATGTAGGTGAATGTTATGATATGTTGATTATATCTCAATAAGTCTATTAAAAGAATAGATACTGCCAGAAATTTTCATAATCCACTGCCATTCAATACATTTTGCAATATTATCAAAATTTATGTCAGAGCTGTCTCTACTTCCAAAAATGTATTTTTTAAAAGTAATCTTTCCCTCTGGATGATCAACTGACTCATATGACATCAGTTTCTTCCTGTGATTGCCACCGAGTATCTTTTAAAGATACGCTATTTTTAATAATTATATTATTTTGACTAATATTACTAAAATTTTGAGGTTTAAATAAAGCATGACTTAATGGCCAATGAATATTAATTTCACTTCTCATTTAATGATGTGTCAAATTCTTAACATTTGCAATGCGGCCTCATTAAGTGTAGTTTTTCTAGGGAATAAAATGCAGTGATGTAGAATAACCTTAGACTAATTATAAACTCGACAGTGTGAAACAGAGCAATCTACATATCTCAATGATACCCTTTAAGCAATAATGTTGATTTCTTATGGAAATAGATATTCTATTATCAAAAAAAAAGGCAGATTTTTTTTAAAAATCAGTCTTTTATATATTAAAATAATACAAATTCTTTGAATTTGTTTTTCTTCTCCAATAGGTTTTAAATTTTAAAAATCCTAAGCTACTGTTGATTGTAATGGAATATAATCAATATCCTTGTGAAGTTCTGCAGTTAGTGAGATCAGGCTTATTCTCCAACAAATACTTTCCATGTAGCCTTGTGGAACATGATTTGGGAAATGCTATTTTAGTCAATAAATATTTTATTTAATCCCTTTCTTACTGTGGTAAAATAAATATGCAATCACTATTTTAAATATTTTAAAGTACACAATCTATGCATTTAGTACATTCACAAGGTTGTGCCATCGTCACTACCTAATTCCAGAACATTCTCATCACTCCTAAAGTAAACCGTGTGCACCCATCAAGTAGTCGCTCCCTCTCCCTCTTTCCCAGCACCTACCAATACTCATCTGCTTTCTGTCTCTGTGAATTTGCCAATTCTGGATATTGAGTATAAATAGAATATATATGTCCTTTTGTCTTTGGCTTTTTTCACTTAGCATAATTTTTTCAAGATTCATCCATGGTGTAGCATGTGTTAGCACTTTCTTTTTATGGCTGTATATTATTTCACTGTACAGGTACACCACATTTTGTTTGGGCATTCATGAATTTATCCACCTTTTGGGTATTATTTTGTCAGTTCATTTTTTTTGCTATTATAGAAAATACAGTTACTATATGACATGTTTCTTTTTCAAATACAAATTAAGAAAACAAGAATATAATATCAAGAAAATTTTTTCTCTCTAGACACAAAGGATTTTTCTTCCCATTAAAGATGCCATACTTCATATACCATAGACAAAATGCATAACTTAAATGAAGCATGAAACTCACTGAATTTCAAGGATATAATAAAATATCAGGATTGACAGCCAAGAATCTACTTGATATAACAAATAGGATCCCTTGCATACATCTCAAACTTAATATGTCTGAATTATTTATCTTCATCTCCATATAAAATTTTTAGCCTTCTCCATTTCTATAATATGGAATCTCCATTCATCCAGTGACTTGTCCCCAAAGGCTGGCAGGCATTGTTAGCACATTCTTCTCTCTCATTACCAATGTAAATTCCATCTTCAAATCCCGTGCATTCAATGTGCAAAACAGCTTGAACCCGTCTACTTTTCTTTATTTCCACCTCTATAAACTACTCCTAGTTACCATCACCTTTTTCTGGACTGTTCTCCTTGTCTTGACCACCTCAAATTTATTCTCCACCAAAAATATTGAAGAAACTCTCTTAAGAATTGAAATAATGTTACTCCCTTGCCTTACACTCTTTGGAGGCTTTTTGTTACCCCTAAAATAAAACCCCCATATTCAATGCAACCGATCTGTTTCTATGACCTGGGCCCTGATTTATTCCACAGATTCATCGGATGACACTCTCATCCTTCCTTATTTCCCCATCAACACTGGCTTTTTGTCAGCATCCTCCCTGCACCACACTGTTCTAGAACATTCCCCAATTGTGTTTTAATTTCTCCATTGTCACCTAATAACTCTTAACTCTTTTAAACCTCTACAGTTATGTCATGTTCTCCAAACCACATTCTAAATTAAAATGTACAATGCTTTTCCTTTGAAATGAACTTAATTAATTTTGTCCTTAACATTTAATGTATTTTATTATTATATACTTATTTGACTGTTTGCATAATCTCTCATTCCCATAGTGGACAGTAAGCTCACTGCGGCATTTTATTACTAAGAAGAAAATATCCCTCTTTTAAGTAAAATAATTGTGTATCACATGAGTATATATTATTCTTTGGTCTCTAAAATTATTTATTTAATTAAAATGCTTCAAAAATGTTAGAAGTTGAAGAAAATGTTTTCATTAACTTGATTTTACCACTTGAATTTTATAAAAGAAAATAAAAGGGATGCTAAGGTAATGGATTCTGAAAAGCAATAAGCCATAGTATGTTAGAAAAATAGCGTTCTGTAAAATAAGCCTCTATCTGGGGGAAAAAAATCGGAAAGAATGTCATATTATATGAATGTCAAATTACTTGGGTGATAGCAATTAAAACAATTTCAATTTATACTAATCAATTGAGTTTTGGTCACTAGCTCTTTTTTGTTTTTTTCTTTTTATCCATTCATTTGTACTTAATTGTCTTTAATATGTCAATTTATGTTAGATTTAAATGCATCTAATTTACCTAGCATTGATGCAGTTCAAAGCACACAATCATGTCTCCCAATGGTATGTAAGCATGTCAGTGTGTCTACTCACACTTTACCTCTGGGTTTGCCCCTAAAATCATACAAAACCTTTTTCAGCAGTTAATGAAACAAGCTCGTTGGCTTTCCATCATTGCCTTTCAGGGCACGAAGCAAATATGCTGTAGGTGGTAAAGATTGCTATTCTCTCTTTCTTTCTTCTTATAATAAATGAGTTTAACACAGTTTCTTGAAATAAATTCTATCAGAACTATTTAAATATGCATCAGGCACACTGGTTCTCCTGAAGACACATACCATTCTTTTAAAAGTTAGAGAATTTACAGAAAAGATCAAGAGCTACAGATGGAACAGCTTTCAAACGCCAAGATTCAAAATCAGCCCCCTTTTTGGCAGAACAGAGCTACATATGTTGCGGTGAGGTGATGCGTCTGTGGGGGACAGGAAGATGACTTCTCTATACATGAAAACTTGTAACCTGGCCAAAGAAAATGTGTTCGCACTATGTACAGTAAACCTCTACCAAATCCAGAAACCCTGACTTGGCTGCTTCACCATTAAAACCTCAAAAGATCTTTTACAAAATCACTGTATACAAACTAGAAAACAATCATATTGTAGAAAACATATTTTCTCAGAAGAAATATTTTTCATATTTTATTTTTTATAGATTTTTTATTAAATCAACTCTACTTTTATTGAGCCTCATCAAATCAAGTATGTGGCTATAGTAATAGCTTCAGCCATTGAACAGTAATACATTTGAGGAGTTTCACAATTTTCTTTCTATTTTCTTCTTTCATGGACTGGACAGAAAGTTTGGGTTTGCTGAAGTGTATTCATCAGACATGGGCCTGGCACTCATGAATTCAGAGTTGTAATTCTGATATGGAGTAAATGGTTCACTCTAGAAATCAAAGGACTCTCGTAGGTTTCTACCACTGGGAAAAAATATAAATCCTCATGTAAACGATGTCTAAGGAGCCATTTTTTATAGAAAAGCAGATTCAGGTGGATAGTACTTTTATCTTTTTTTTTAAAGGAATTTAAAGGTTATAACATTTAGTTAATGGACAGTATATTTATATTACACCCTATAACCAAGGTGAAAACACAACTAAATCAGAACTTCCATGAAAAACAATATGCTTCATACTTATCTAGAAAGTAGAAGCATTTCTATTTTAATTATCATCTGATTTTGAATTACTTCTTAATTACCACATGATGGTGCTCCGTATGACAAGTATAATTCTAAGAAAAAGCTTTCACTGATTAAGCTAAAAAGTGTTTAATGAAATGCACAAAAGTGGTTTAAAAAAAGACTTTTTAAAGATGGTGAGTGTTGTAAAAAAGCATTCTAGAAAGGAACTATCATATCAGTTTTGTGTCACTGATTAGACAGATTATACCTTCTAGGTTTCTTCCAGTGGAAGAATATATAAACATTGTAGAAGATGTCTTAGATGCTATATATTTCAAATAAAGGAAAAAAGGTAGCCTGTTGAAGAGACGCAAGTGGCTATTATACTTTTTGGGGGCTTAGGAGTTTCCAGAACAATTAGGAAACAAAAAAGAACTAAAAAATTTAGTTCTATACAGTGACTAAACTCAAAGGTGAAATCTGAGATATAGTGAGTGTAAAATATATATATATTCATTGCAGACAAACTTAATTTGTGACCCAATAAAAGTAGTTTGTGAATTTTATAATTTTTTTATTTCTCAATATACTATACATTTATTACGAAAGTTAAATCTAAATGTCTGGGCACCATTTATCATTCTGAACAGAAATATCAGAGTTAAATATAGACATTTATGTGTAATATAAAAAGAACCTAACGTATCATATGAAAGATAGTTTTTAAAAATATCCATTATATTCTTTAATAACAGAATGCTAATTGGAAGGTCATTTACTAACTGGGAGTGTGTAGTATCTTATTTTAAACAATCTTGACTTCCCAATGAAATTGTTCAGATGAGCGGTGAGGTGAATTTGGATAAACCACACAATCTTTCTAAAGCTCAACTAGAAAATAGGGATAATTTTACTTACCTTGTAGGGTCAAATGAGATAAGACACAAAAACCCTTCTTGGAGTGTTTAACTGAATTAAACATAAAGGCCAGCCTGGGTTCAAAGTTTGGAGAGAATGATCAAACAGACTAGCAACTAAGTTCTGTAAGAGGTAAAAATGAGTTCATGGTTAAAAGTGAATGAAAACTTATCCCTATTGCCTTTCTGTACTTTCTTGGTTCATCCATGGTCAGTGACCCAAACAATGCAGAGTGAGGTCTTGGCCAGGTATGGGGAGCGCATGGCTGCATGTTCGGCAACTTTTAGACCAATAGGTTGTAGGAGGGGCCGAGACTTGAAGGTCCACCATTACCAAATAAATGATATATTCCCACGTCCTATTTCTTAATTTGTCATTGGACATAAAGATAGTTTGGTCATGGACCACCACACTTACAGTTAATGCTAAACATACCTGCTAACTGTTTTCATTCTGTTGTATTTCATATTTTGAATGTTTCTTTCAGTGTAAAATTTAATATCCAGAGAATACTAAACTTATATTTTAAAAGTTAAGGAAAATCATATAGTCTCATTAGATTGGAGGCTCATCAAATGGCTAAATTTTATTTCTGACATTCTGCTGGAATATTCAAGAAGAATGGCATGGTAAATGTTATAATTATTTTAGCACCTTTAGCCTATTACCTTGACTTTTTGGTATTGTGAAAGAGATACCCAGATTATCTCGACAGCCCTATTGCCCCCAGTCTTGCCTACCTTTAATTTCATGGCTCTGAATCTTATCTCTCTGCAGCCAAAGTGACATTTTCAAAATGCCAACTTTAACAGCTCACTTATGCTATTAAAACATTTTCTAACAGGTTTTCCATGCCTCAAAAAGAATTTCAAGCTTCCTAGAATGGCTTATAAAGTCCAGTCCAATTGGTACTTCCTTAGCTCTGCAATCTTGTGTCTCAGACTTCTTTGTACTCTGTGCTCTCGTAATATTGAACTACTTTAAGTTTCCTTTTTTCAGGATTTTACATGTGCTATATTTGTGCTAAGAAAACCTTCCCCTACAGAATTTTCCTATGTGGGTCCTGTCTCTGAAGACTGAGTTTTGGCATCTCTGCCAAGCCCTAAATCCTTTTCACCTCATCTGTGACCTCACTCCACATTTCTGCCCTGCTGCATTTTTGTTACCTCTCTTTCTACTAGTTCCTTAAGCCATAATAGCCATACATGCTCAGAGATTACCTATTGAGATTGTTTTTAATCTCTTTATATAGCTTTTCTAAATGTTACCATCCATAAATAACCTGATTTGTCCATAATGACTTCATCCATGGAACGATGGAACGTCCCTTATTCGCCAGTACCGAGGACTGCTTCTTGTACCTTCTGAAGAGTGAAATGGCTGGCAAGGAAAGTTAAAAAGATGTAAAAATGCTTCCTAAAAATATTGAAATTTTTATCCAGTTATATATCTAGAAGTTAGCTCTCCCAAATACAAGGAAAAGGAAATCTTCCTCATGAAAGTTTTCTACACACCTTCTTGGGTCTGTACACATGAACCCTTCATTTGGGGCCAGCATATATGTCAATGGCAACTTATTACCAGTTACTTCAAGTAGGACACTGCTTTTGTACTTATCCACAGTAAATGCCAGTTTTTAATTGGCAAGAGAGGAAGGAATGCTGAGCAAAAGCCAGTCTGAAAGAGGCTTTGGTTGGAAGAGAAGCATCAGGAAAGGCTAACGGCTTGAAAAGCAATATGAGAAAATAATGTCTTGTGCTTACAATAGCATATCAGTGGCAAAGAGTACTGTCGTAGTCTATTTCACCAGTGTTTCACCCAGAAATGTCACAAGTAGATTGGAGAGCAACAAACTTGACCTGTCCCGATTTGAATCATCCTGTTTAGACTGGCTAGCCTGCCTTCCTGTCATTGTGCTGAGTTTTGAGACTCAGGCCCTCCTAACTGACTTCTATCCACTTCCTGTGGAGGATAAAAGGAAAAAGAAAAACCAAAGTAAGATAAAAGGAAGAGAAATCACGCAGAACCAACTCTAGTCTCACTTCTTTCATTCTCCTGGGGTTAGCATCTATCTTCTTTTCTCTATTCATTACAGTCATCCGTAGATTTCCATACTAATCTTTCTACTTACTTGTTAGATACTGAAAAAGAAGAGAGATAAAGAGAAAATGATGTTCATCACACAGGAGAAAACATAAGTGTCTAGTATTTAGAAATCACATGGAAGCAGGTAAAGTCCAAATATAAAGTAATATGCTTACACATGGAGGCATCTTGAATTTCCCTGAACTCCTTTGGTCAGTAATTCATCCTAGGTCTTGGCTAGGGAACTGGAATAAATCAACATACTAAAATCCCTTTATGATTATTTAATTAACCAATACCCTTACATTTGTATATCTTCATTCGAAAAGTCATCGTCCAATGACCTTTTGCTGGAGATTACATATATCTTTTGAACATTCTCTATCAGCTCACATAACCAAAGTTTTACCAGCTGTCTTGCATATTGAAAAACAGTTGAATTGGTTTTCAAGATATCAATTTTCTATGTTCAATATTAACCATTACCATCGTTATACCATGTCAAGAAATATTATCAGCATATGCCTTTCGAATTCAGTAGAAGAAATCTTTCTCATATATTCCTTAAAGAGAACAAATGCCTTGCACTAATTATTTCCAGACTCAATACTGCATCTTTACAGTAAATGTAAAACAGGAGAGCCTGTTTAGCATAGACTGGTTGCAAATTGAAAAAGAAACGAAATCTCAACATCAAATAAAGAAATGTTTTATCTAATGTAAAAATGGATATCTCTAAAGTAAATATGTATTTATCAAATTATCTTTTAAAATAATAGTAAAACTAATATTAAATAATATTAATTTGATACAAAATACCCTATGCATACTATGAGAATGAGAAAAATTAATGACATTGTATTTTGGATTCCTTAGAGAATAACTGAAACCACAAATATATGTTAATGAATTGAAGAAGAAAAGAAACTCTGATTGGTTATCACTGTGCATTGTTGGACTAAACCTCTATACCTCAAAGTCCTGCAGTTTCCATAGTAACACAGCAATAGCTAGTGTTCAAGCAACAGTCATCTGCAGACAAAGGCTTGCCTGAGCTTTCATTTCAGTCCACCAAAATCTGGCGAACAAAGCCTTTATCTTTAAAAATAGAAAAGAAAATTTTCACATATGCTAAATGTTAAAAGCAAAATGATACACAATTTCATAAAAATCTTTAAAAATAAATCCTTCAACATAAGTCAATTGGAATGGAGCAAGTAAAATGTCCTTAACAATTTCTTTAATCCACATATCAAAGTAATGAAACCCTCTATCAAGTTTGTTGCTCAATATAGTTTGAATTTTACCATAAAATTTGAAAATTCCAGTTGTCTAATGTCTAAAATGACAATTAAGTTTTGTAGACCAGAGTTCTATTAGTTTAGATACCTGCTTAGTGAAAGTACGATCCCATTAATGTACATGAAGTCAATGGGAAGTAAATTTGCATTTGAGTTTATCTTTTGTTTCTTCTATTGTACCAAAAGGCCCTAAAAGGTCAGCAATTAACCAGTGGGCTAATAACACAGTATCTGATATAACTCACTCTAGTAATTATTTCAAAGTATTAACAAGCTTATTTATTTTTTTCATGTAAAATCTAAATGCTTCAAATAGTATGTCATTAGACTCCCCTCCCTACTCACTCTTTAATACTAAAAACTGAGTATTTAAAATATATGTTCACAAAATAGAGACATCAACATAGTCAAAAAAAATAAAGCCAATTAATTAACTAAAAAAATTTTTTTTGATATATTATTTTGGCATGAAATGCAACAATCATGAGTCCCAAAGAGCAACTGAAAACAATTAGGCACTAAACTTTTTAGATAAAACTATTTAAGTAACGAGTTAACTTCACAGATATTTTATACAATCAAGAATATCACAAATAAGGAAAATATCCTTGTAACAACAACAGAGCAAAAAATACTTGTCAATGTCAACATTGAATCAGTAAAATACAATTGGTCTGTAAAAAAAAATCATGACTCTGATAAAGGGTATTTTTAAGAGGAAAAGACTGACAAATCACTAGAAAAAGATGTTAAAAAGTTATTTTCTATTTCTGAATTTATAAACAGATGATAAATACATTCTCCAACAATTAATAATAGGTTAAACTTTCTTTATTTATTCATTTTTATTAAAACTTCACAAAATAGTTTTTGTTTTTTCAGTTAATCGAAGGATCTTAATATTGTGACCAAAACATTTCGGCATGGATAGAAAATAAACCCAGGATATAAGGTGAGCAGATTTATGCAGTGCTAACATTTTTATTGTCTGTCTTGTATGTGAGGGTGTAAAATTCACGAAGGCTGAGGAGGCTCACACTCACATCCTTTTTAATGTTTGGCTGCAGCCTTTGGAAGTATTTATAGTTGGTATATAACTCTGCAAAGCCATATAAAAGTGGTAACGCCAAACTATCTGCAGTAGAGAGAAATATCTCTATGCCAAACAATATTAACTTCAAAAAGTTTTAAAAAGTTGAGGCGTCTCGACACAATCATGTATAAAACACACATCTGAGGCCGGGGAGGGGGGTGGCTCAGATATTTTGTAGCCACTGAAGGATACAAATGGGAAAAGACAAAGTCTTTTCTCTGTTTTTAAGGTTTCTACTTAAAAATCAATATAAAACAACAAACACTTCTATAATGCCGTTTCTACAAAGTCATGTCTGAAAAAGAGAAAGTGAGGACTCTCGTGTCCAGCATATATTTTCAGCATTTTACTAAAATGTTTAGAAAAGTCCATTAACCCCAATGTTGTTTCAGCTTGCTAGTAATTTTTAATTCTTTCCTACCCACTACCAAATATTTTGCATTTCAAAATAAGTGGAAAATATTTGACACTGCATAGGAAAAAAATGACAGTTTCCTTCCCAAATACTTTGTTTTTATAGTCTTTTAAAGGACATATAAGGGACTGTCTACTGAATTTCTAAACAATTAAAAGAGAAAAATCAGGAAATTTTCTGATGATATAAAAAGTGTACAAATTATTATAAAGCAAGTCATATGTAAAATACACATCAAAACATAATCTATTATCTTCAGAAAAATCAATTAAAAGTTTAGAAAAAGAAAGCCACTTTTTTTTTTTTTTTTTTTTTTTTACTGCTTTGGATCAACATGTTGTGAAAAACTAAGTTATAAATCAGCCATCAGGATGAAAGTATAAAAAGAGAAGTTAGATTTTATTCTGTATAGACTGGCATTAGACCAATGCACTAAGAGAAAAGTTTGAGAAAAAAGTAAAAAATGTCAAGACACTTATCAATTGATACTAAGTTCAAGGAAATCTTAAGATTATAAAAATGCAAGGACACAATATACCTGACATCTCTATTACTTTGTGGTGAGAGAATTACCATAAAAGAATTAAGAAGTAAAAACAAGAGATTTTTTTTTACAGGGAAAATAAATGATATAACACTGATGAGAAAAGGCTTTTTCAAAAAGAGATCTACAGCAAGAACCTTAATAAAACTATCTTAGATAAAATTTTCAATTCAATATTATACTAAACATTATGCTAAGTGTCTATTTTAAAAGTGTCCTATTTTGAACTGACTCACCCCCTGTGTTAAGTCAATTTATATGTAAATTCTACAGAGAATTAGGTTAATGTGCCTTTTTCATGTAACTGACAGTAAAAGCAAATGCATCTTGCCCTCTTGGCTTCCAAACAAAGACCTAGCCCAACCTTGATGTGAGGAAGGCAATCCTGGAAGAAGTAAGAGAAACTCAGACTCTGAAAGAGCAAACTGTGCTGATTCATGATGTCAAAACTTTGATCTGCTGCCAAAAAAGTCAGGTGTGTAAGGGAACTCTGAGCATCTTTTAACTTATTCGGTCTCTAATATATTCAAACATAGATCTTGGAAGCACAACAGGGTTTGCAACAACTAAGAAGCTGCCCTGGGAAATCAATTTATGAATAGGGGAAACAAGAATCCCCTCACAGAAATAATATTTAGTTTTATCGTTTATTTAATTTCCTAACAAAGTATTCTTTTCCCTATTGAAGGTTACCCTTCAGTTTCACATTTTCATAATATGTACCCATCTCTCCTCGTGATTTTTAAAACCTCAAGTATATTTTAATATATACAAAGTAATAGGTGCTTAATATAAGTGGAGGTCCTGGGAACAAGATAAAATAAGAGTTTATGCATTGAAATGATGAATCCAGTAGTGATAAAAGTCTGCAAACCACATTTCCAAGGCCTCTTCATTCAGCTCAAATTCTAACAGTAAGCTCCCTTTAGATAAATTCTAAAAACGAAGAAACAAGGTTATATAACAACATTTATAGATTCCTAATTTAATTTTAAACTTTCTAAATAGCTATGGATGCTATATGGGACATCACTTGTAAAATTCTTAAATCTTTGAGCGGGAAATGATACGGGACATCTCTTGCAGAGTTC
Source organism: Eonycteris spelaea (assembly GCA_003508835.1). Classification (NCBI taxonomy): domain Eukaryota; kingdom Metazoa; phylum Chordata; class Mammalia; order Chiroptera; family Pteropodidae; genus Eonycteris; species Eonycteris spelaea. Next base: position 3,208,799 of record PUFA01000043.1, on the reverse strand, counting down.
TTAACTTTTTTTTAGTAAACCTAGTTAAGTTTTATTCCCCCTTTTTTTAAAGGGTGGGGGGAAAGGCCCTCTCCCCAAATCCAGATAAAGACCTTGAAACTGGTAACTCAGGTCCTCTGGCTTTTGATAAAAATCATTGGACCATCATATGGGAATGGCCCTAGGCCAGGCAGGGTCCTTAGAGTTTGAGAGGGGAGGGACTTTAGGCCAAAAGTTTTTTTATCCCTTAAGAAATATATTAACCAAACTTGTTTTCCTTTACTTGCTTAATAGGCAAATCAATAACAGAAATTAACAGATATGTGATTTAAATAACAATTTTGTATCTTCTTTTCCTTGGATAAGGACTGAGGCGGCACTTCAGCAGGAAACCCAAGACCCCATCCTGACTAAAGCAGATAGAGAAAAGAACTCCATGAAACCCCAATAAGCAGGCACTCTGACTCTTCTCAGCAGGAAGCAGATACAGAAGAAGAGACCTCCCATCTCTCAACATTTATACTACTAATAAGGGGTTCATAGCACTTAGAAAAGAGAAGTAAGAAAGTTAGGGGGTTTTGGGTCTGCCTGCAAAGACACTGAGGTCATCCTATCCTAGAAGGGGTCCGCCTAACCTGCCCACAATTAAGCAAGCCAGAAGGCATTTTGGGGCTAAAAGTAACTCATACCAAGAAACAAGTTGACAGAAAATTGGGTACCAGTTTTAGCCAGTCACTCGAACAGGTGCAATGAAGATGCCAATGACCTTCAACTCATCTAAGCTTCATTATATCATCATTATAATATTATGCATATGCCCAGAAGTTCATTAATATCATTATAACAGACTGAATTCAGGGAACAAACATGCACAGAAAACAAATGATGAATCACCAGAGTCCTGTCAATCTTAATTGTCAATCAAGGAAGCCCACTCCTCTAAGAAAAGTGACCACCCACAGCGAATAGGGATAAAAACCCCCGAAGCCTTTGTCCTTTGTCATCAGGTCTTTTAAGCCATGTTTCTCTTGCAGGCCCGCTTCTACATCTGGAAGTGTACTTTCCCATCTAATAAAACTTTTCTTTTCTGCTGTATTTCAGTGTCTTGCTCAGTGCTTTGTTTGAGACATCAAGAACATGGATGACGCCGGGAGAGGATCCCCATGCTCTACGGTAACAGATGTACGGGTGGGGGAAGACAGTAGCAGGGAGAAGTAAATACAAGATAGAGAGGCAAGCTGTTGCTACAAAAAAAAAAAAAAAAAAAAGATTTTGTAGGTAAATAGGCTTGGGTTTGAATTCCAGTTCTGGCAAATATCAGCTTACTCCAGTAAGACAAGATTCAATAATTGACCAAATATATTAGCTAGAGATCATAAAGATCATAGGTTTTATTGTCTCTATAAATAATAGCACTCAGCCTTTTAGAGCCTTTGCAAGTGGGTTCACTATTTCTTAATACCAAATATATAATAAATAAAATTATGTATCTTAGTTCTTATCATATGGACACTCGATAAATTATATAAAGAATATATCTTTATTGATTTATTGTATACATGAAGTTATTTCTCTATGTGACATGCAACTGTGAGAGAAGGAACATTCTCTTCTTTATTAACTCAGTACAAAAATTTATGACATAAATTTTCTCAACAAGATTCCATAAGTGAGTCTTATATCTATTTGTCTTGTAAGTTATAGGGTTAGTTTCATAGTTTGCTATTAGTTACACAGGCAATTTTTAATTAGAGAATATCAAAACATTGCAAATCGTAAGTATAATTAATTTTTAACAGTATATTAAATTAAATTAAATTAAAAATAAATTAAATAAAAATAATTATGTTAAACTATAATCTGTTAAAAAAGAGATAAGAGGTCCAAAATGGAGTCACTTGTGCTAAGCCCCACATCAGGAAATCAAAACTTAATACCTAACCCAACTGCAGTTCCATCCTCTCCTAGGAATCTAACCTTTACCTATCAATCAGGAATTATCTGGTTAGCACTAGTGAGGTAATCCACCGCAAGACCCTTTCCACTACCCTCACCCCCTCACACACACACAGAAAGATGACTTTGCCTGGAATAATGCACTCTTTGCTAGAAACTTCCTTTCCCACCCCTCTGCCTATAAAAGCCTTTTATTATGTACAGCTCTTCAGAGTCCCTTTCTAGCTCTGAGATGAGATACTGTCTGATTCATGAATCATTGAATAAAGCCAATAAAATCTTAAATTTTACTTGGGTGAACTTTGTTTTTTAATAAATCTTAAGCTTTCTAGTCAATGTTATTAGAATTCAATATTGTGTTCAATATATTACCTATAGATGATGAAGACCACAGGAGTTATTCAATTTTCTTAAGAGAAAAACAGATATTCTGACATAGAGACACTAAAGAAGAAGTAATGAAACTTTCTTTTTCTTTCAAGTTCTTCATCTTATACCATAGCACTTATCCTTCCTTTATACAGTTTACATATCAACTAAAACGACCCCAAAAAGGACAGTTTGACATTTAAAAGAATGTCTTTAATTAATGTCTTTGGTATTTATAGAGCAGCAATCATGCCAACTACTCCCTTAAGCATTTACTTATTTATCTCTCATGTATTTCGTAGCATAACGCAACAGATTTGCATCTAACTTGCTTACCTTACAGTGCTTCCCAGCCCCAGCTCTGACCCTGATTCACAAATGTCAGAGCATAACTAGAGAACTAGCACAGCAGATGCCCTGGAATCCTGCTCTCCTTTGGGATTAAAGTACCCTGGGAGAACCTTACCCCAAAGTCGTGTGAAACATTTAATCTAGGTGATCAATATTCCACTGATCATAAGAGACTTGGGTTAATATTTAAAATTCAAGTGTGATATCTGTCACTGACATTTATTCAAAAGTCCAGTTCTACTGTGTTTCTCCAAGTAAATATTTAAGATGATGACAGAGTAGGAGAAAATGAAACACCATAGAGATTTCCTTATTAAAGGAAATCCTCAATTTTTTTCCATTTAATATGACATAGATGACTATAATTACCAAAGATTTTTCATTAATCATATATCTTTTATATATAACATAGTTATATGTAACAAAACACATTATATTACATTAACATTATATGTATCATAATATAAATATCATATATAATAAAATATAAAATACTGTACAATTATGCCTATAATTAATACATATGTTATATATTAATTATACAATTGGAAAAGAATTGACTGTTTAAAAATTGTTTTTTAACAGTAGGTAATTGTGGTAAAATATGCTTATAAAAAGATATTCCAGCAAGAAAAAATAATAGTTACTAGTAAGCTATGAGGTTCTCATAACTATCTGTGAAAATGATGATTGTTTCACACTATCTGTACTTGGCCTCATCCACTCTATCTCTGTAAACACTGCTGTTTCACAAAGTCGATGTAATCATGCTGATCATTTGCCATTTGATTCTGGAATTCCCTTACCTATAAAATCTTTCGAAACTATCATGCATATAGAGAATGATTTCTATTTTGTGTTTGTTTTATAATGTATATTGGATACCCAAGTCACTCTGTAGATCTATTTCATACTTTCAAAAGCACAGTATATTTCACAGTAGAGCTTAGGATATTGGAAACAAATTGACGGTTCCCAGCTTGCATGGTGCATTTTATGTGGAGACTTTTCCATTAAACAGAATTAAAATTAACGACTGTTTTTTTCCCTCCATTTGGCAACAAATATACCAATCTGGCAGTAATGTGATCATGCTACTTAACAGGCTGGTATTACATGTAGTCTTATCTTAGTAAGGGTAAATTTGTCAAAAGGAAATAAGGGGAAAAACATGAGTTCAAAATTAATATACTTATTAAAAGAATGACTCCTCTCAAAGAAGATAATACATTTGTATTTATTTTGAAGAAAAACTGTAAATAAAATTTAGAGGTGGCAGTATGCTCAATGGAAAGAACAATTGGAAGTTAGAAAAAACAGTATCTTAATCCATGCTCTAACTTCTGATGGATCCCCTGCATGAGCTTCAGATTCTTAGCCTGCCAAAGTGAGTACATATGTGTAAGAGCACAGCTTTCTATCACTCTTTTACATCCCAAGTGTTTGGCAGAGAGTAGACACAACAAATATCTCTTGAACAAATGAGTAGCTAGCATGCAGGTAGGGCGAGAATTAAATAATATAGTGTATATACAAATATAACATTCAACACATGCATATTCAAGTTTGTGTTTGTTTTTACAGTTTTACTTAATAATTTGGTATTTCTCAATAAAAATAAAACTTACCTAAAAGTTATCTTAAAGTTTATGACAATTTCAATATCTTCAATACAAGTTAGCTAATGTTGTCTGAATAATACTTATAGAATATCCGATACTACAAAGCTTTAGAGAAGCAAGAAAACCAATTTCAAAACTAGTCCCGATATGTTCCCTACCATTAAAATAAGTGAATTTGTAATCACCTATCTAACATAGTGTCGTATTTTATTGAACAGCGATAGGTGTTTCTATGGTCCAACTAAACCAAAGCTTTGGTTCTAATACTTGAACTAGTCATGTTAAATGATAACACATGCACAAAAGACCAGTCCACGGTGAAAGAATTTATGAACCTTAGAAAGTAAATGCTCAATCAGTTGGACGGGCAATACGTTCAGAGATACAGGGAATGAAATACATAGTTCATCCCCAGAAACACCAAACAGCTCAGAGCTGTATAAAATCAGCCTATAAATGAAGCAAAGAGCCACAATCACAGTAATAAATTAAAAAATAATAATAATAAAACAAAAATGAAAACCATTACGTTAATTTATTTATTTTAAAAACACCACTCAAATAACAGCCACAGTAGGAAAGTATTATTATATACAATTACATAAGCACATAAATTTTTCTACCAGAGATCCAAGTGGCAACAAGAAACCCAAGCAGTCTGTTTGGATGCCGTGGAGAAATGAAGAGGATGGAAGTACGGGTCACAGCCCCTCTGTTGTGTTGATAAAAAGAGTTACATAGCCGGAACAGGAAGCACATTTCAAATATCATTAATGACTTTTAATTTCTAAATCTGAAACTACTTCAGTTGTTACTTCATCCCTGTCAAGCTTCCTAAAACTGCCTCCTTTTTGAACCTCTACTTCATCACACTAATTTTCTCTATAATGAGTATTGACTGAACTCTGTTCCTACCTCAAAATCCCTTTCTTTTCATTTCAATATCCCCTACCTAAAACTTTAATTATTGTCTCTAGGGAGATTTTTCAAATTTCTTCATTCACAGTCTTGATCTTTCACTTGAAAGTCACTTTCACATTTCTAAATGCTTTGGACTTTCCACTTGTGGTAGAACATAGTCCTCTGGATGCATCTCCAGTGCAAAGTTCTTGCCTAAAATCAAACTCACCTTTTAACTTATAATGACAGGCCCATCATTCTGGTCCTTCCCTTTGTTATTCCCTCTACGTCAAATGGGTCATCTATCAAGTTCTGCCAGCACTATTAGCCAATCTCATCACACCCTTATCATTACATTAACACTTTTATTCTAAAATGGGTATGGAGATAGCTACAATCATTTTCTTACTGACCTTTCCAGTATACACTTCTGCTGTTTAGAGTCTAAAACATATGGGCTAAAAGCTTCCATCATCTGGGCCTAATTTTATTTCAGAGACTATTTTTCATATACCTTGGGATAACATAGAGAACACTGTTTTTCAAATTCTTTTTCCTTAGTCAACCTGGGCTTTTGCTAAGACTGTTTCTCTTTATGGAATATCATCTCACTCATTTTCATCTTTCAAAATCTTAACCATCCTTAAAGGTTCACACACACACACAAAAACACCTGTACCTGGAAACTTCCTGAAATCCCAACTGAAAGAACGCTAAGAAAATCATAGCCAGTCTTGTAAGGTAAAAGTTCACATTTATGTATCCCTCTCCTAAGTCATGTGTTTCTTGAAGACAGAAAAACTGCTTTGTTTTTCATTGTATTCTTGACGATCCTTTACTAAAAATATAGCAAAGTAATACAAATCAGTGCAGTTTATTCTTCAGTCTGTATAAATTCACTACTCTTGATTAACCAGTAAAGGAACAAGCAAAATGATAAAAAGCACTTTATTATCCCAGAATATTTGCAATGATGAAAATCATAGACAAGTTGTATAAATTACATTTACATTTCAATAATTTATACTTCACAATTAGTATAAATTATATTATTTGCATATACTTTAAGATATTGAGTTGATTAATAAATAACTTTGAAAGTTAAGTACCAAAAAAATTGTTATTCTCATTTCTTCTTTTAATATATGGTGTTATCATTTGAACTACTAAAATACTACTTACTCACAGAATAGATGGTTCAATGACAATCATTCTAAAATATACATTTAATACACTGAATAAAATTAATGCATAATTGGTAATACCAGTGTTCTCAATATACATTTGAAAAACTGTATTATCCTAAATCATCAATAACAATGAAACAAAACTCAGAAAAAGCAATACTAATTCTAAATTATTTTCAAAACTTTCCTAATTTAAAGTTTGATTTGCTTGTGTCTTTGTTTTACTTATTAAAATGAGGATTGCTTTAACTTTGTTTCCTTACCAAGTAATGTTTTTGTTTTCTTCTGTTGCTATCATAGTAATATAAAAACAAAATGTTAAATAATCAGGACTACCCTGACATCCCCATTTTCATCTGCATAAGAAACCTAACTCAGAAGTAGAATTTGTTTTAGATTAAGTCATATTAATTTCATCAGTGAAAATTTCTTTAAGAATTGAGAAAAGAATTGAATAATTGTGAATTATTCATGGTAGGTGTTGTATATATCTCCGTTTTCACCAGAAATTAAAAAAAAAAACTTTCTGACTTCAATATTCCATAAATTAAATTCCTAAAGAAATTTGATACTTGCTGAAGAACATATGGTTATGGATAAAATTTTGTAAGCTATATATTTTACATATGTTTTATACTTTAACTGGTAAATAGATTATATTGGGAATTAGGTAAGTTGCTAAGGTCCTTCATTTTATCACATTATATCACAGCATTTACAGACAAAAATATTAAATATTTTAAAAATAAATTTTGTGACTAAACTTTCAAATCTGAGAGAAAAATCAGGATTAATCTAGAGAGGTTCAAATTCATTCATGAGTGGCATCATATTTGCATAGCCTCAGAGGGTATCTCTAAAAGATTTATTAATGGAGGTGATGGCTTTCTTTCACTTCCCATAGGAGGTGAAACTTAAGTGGAGTCCTCAAGTATGGGATAGACTTAATGACTTACTTATAACAAATACGGCATGAAAAAGGAAAAACAGTGACATTACAGTGGAGTACCTGGCAGATGGTACCTTAATCAAGTGACCAATGGTAACATCACAGCTGTGATTTGTCCTTCAAAATCCATAACCAAGGCCAATCATGAGAGAACATCAAAAAACACAAAATGAGAGAAATTCTTCAAAACCCCTTACCAGTACTGTTCAAAGGTGACAAGGTCATTCAAAATAAAGGAAAGATGGAGAAACTGTCAGATGCTGGAAGAAACTAAGGAACTATGACTATAGGAAAGTTAGTTTCCTGGATTGATCCTAGAACATTACATGACATTTGTGAATAACATTTAAAAATCAAAATAAAGTCTGTAGTTAATTAGATAGTATGGTATCAATGTTAACTTCTAAGTTTTGATAAACGTACTATGGTTATGCAAGCATTAAGGGAAGCTGGGTGAAGTTACATTAGAAGTACTTTTAATAAAAAAATGACTTTAAAATTAAACTAGTGAAGAAAAAATTAATTCCATAAATTAACAATATATCAATGTGAACTCTAGTAACCTAGGCAAAAACAAAGTATATCAGTATAACCTTTATAGTCATTACCTTCACGAACAGAATTGCTAGAGGTAAGGCAGTAATAGGTTGTGACTAAGAGTGTAGACTCTGGGAGCAAATTCCCAAGTTTGAGTTCTGGATGCTGCATTTAACACTATAAAACTCACTTGCCAGCCTCTCCATGAATCCATCTCCTCATTTCTAAAACAAGAAAAATAATAATACCTACATGAGTGGTCAAAGATGGCCATGCTTAGCTCATTCCTTTCTCGTTATGCAAGCTGTCTCTCACACTGGAAAGTGGGACTAACTTCCCTCCCCTTGAATCTGTGCTAGCTTTAGTGACTTGTCTTCACATATACGATGTGGCAAGAAGTTCTCAGATTTCTGAGGCTACATCATAAAAATTCCTGTGACTATTGCCTGGGTCTCTAAGAGCACTTGCTCTTGAGATACTCCCTCTCAGAATCCAGCCGCCATGCTGACACATCCACAGTCACATGCAGAGGCCACACATACATGTACTGGCTCAGTCCCAACTGAGCTGAGAGCAACAGCCAGCATCGACTCAGCCCTCTTGGAGATTCCAGCCCAATCAAGATCTCAGATGACCGCAGATGTCCCCATTTCTTGCAGCCAATACCAAATGGAGCAGAAGAATGAATCAGAAAACCCACATAATTGTAAGAGAGAAAAATTACTTGTCTTAAACCACTAGCTCTATAGGTAGTTCGTTACGCATCATACTTTCTACAGCTGTTTGGAGAATAAAATAAGTTAAGTGCACTATATGAATTTTAACTATTGTTATCATTATTATTCTCATGTCTACCACAATTCCCTTAAAAGTGTACCCAAACTGATTATTCATCTAATTCACCCTCTCTTATGCAGAACTAAAAAAGCAATTCTTTTTTAGCACTCGCATTCATCCGACTCATACACTGTCACTAAATTTCACACCGAGACCATTCAAATGACACCACTGAAAGAAATATACCAGAAATTAAGTCAGAGTTTGAAAAATGCACACAGATAAATTAGCATTGTAAATAAAGACTAATAAGATTAACCCACTCATACTTCAGACTGCTTCGACAACTAGTTACTGAACACCTGCCACGAGTCCGTCACTGTGCTGGGTGCAGGGGACACAGTGAAGAACAAGACGGATGCAGTCCTCTCTGTGTGTCGTCTGCAGACTCAGTCAAGCGAGAAGGACAGAAAATTACACAAGTAATTAGAGTGCAATTTATGTTCTGCTACAAAAAGAGCAAGATATGAGAAAGCACAGCCTTAACCTGTGGTTTCCAACCTGTGACCCCACACATCTCACAGCGCTGCACCAAACTCACAGCATACTGATGGATATTTTTAATTTACAACAAAAAACACAGTGTGATATCTGCCAGATGCTGTTGGACTGCTATTATTAAGATAACTATTCAATAGATAAAAGTGCTAGGTATTTCTCTTGGCCTCGAGACAACGTGTGCCATCAATTTTTCCTCACCCTGTTTCCTTGAATCAACTGAATGCTTTCAAAACGCAGCCTTTATCTTGGTCGAACCTGTATCACCACCAACCGTTAAGTCTCTTAACCTCCAGCTCCTCCTGCACAAAACCTCCACATTTATTCTACCACAACTGTGCTTTCTCCCATAGAAAATATGAGACTAAATGCAAAATAAGTGAGACTTAAATAAACTTCCTTTTTTATGTTCAAGAAGCATATCACTTTATTATTACATGGAGAAAGAAAGAAAAAAATCTGTGGTCATCTTTAAAAGTGTTTACTAACCTTACCAGCCACTCTGGATTTTAGTAGGTCCCACAACTGGCCTCCCTCTATCAGTTTCTCATCAGCTTATAATTTGAAGGTTTCTTCCCTTTTGTTTTCTATTTCTTCTTCTATTCTGATTTTTTTGCCCTTGAAATAAATGCATATTCAAATCCTTGCCATATCAAAATCAAACAATACACAACATAACATGCCACTCATAAGATGGTGACATTTAGTATTAAAATACTAGATCTTGAAGCTTTAATAATATATTTAATGTGGTGTGGGCTATAGAGAAAAACAGCAGAAAATATTTACTCAAATATTTAACTGATACTGCTTTCACCAAGGTTACCCTTTACCTTACTGTCTTACTTGTCTTTTTTGAGAGTGTGATACGGTTGACCACTTCCTATGGGATCTCTCTTCCTTCAAGAACACAACATGGTCTTTCTGGCAACTTAACATTCTCTGCTATTCTCACCTTCCTTCTATACTGTTTTCTTTAAATCTCTATTCTGAGTCCTTATTCATGTCTTCAAACACTTTTAGGTTTATTTAATCAAAATCGATATCAATAACATATTTGTTGATAACTTAAAAGGACAGAATTCCAATGCAGGTTTCTCTCCCAAATTATGAACCCATGCATTGAATGGACATCACTCTTCAGTCAAATTCAATCTATACAAGATATAATTTTTTGTGAAAAAAAAAACTTTTCTTTTTGCTCTTACTGAATGAAGGAGGACATTCATAAAGAATATAAAGCTATCATTCTTAAACTTTTTATCCACTAGAATATACGCTCCAGGAAGATGAGGACATGCTGTCTTTGTGTGTTTTTTAACTGCTATATCCCAAGCAACTTATTTAGAGTTAGCACAAAGTAGGTGCTCATTTATATTTGTTAAATGATAAATGAATTAATCAATCCAATAAAGAATTTAAACATATCATAAATATTCATTATGAAGTTTTAACTTACAAAATTATCATTCCTGTCCATTGTCTTTATCATTTTCCTCCATTTTTTCCCTATGCACACTCATCTCGTCTTTCATCTTAGTTTTTATTTCCTTGTGCCCTCTTCTCCATCTGCCCCTCTTTCTCTACCCACTGTTTTAGTTCCTTCGTAAATATTCATTAACAGTATTAACATAGTCAAAGCAAGGAGGAGGGGGAGAGGGAGGATGCATCTGAATAGGGAAGAAAAAGACAGCGAAGAGACTTAAAAACAAAGGGAAGATGAGAAAGGTCTGAGGACAGACGCGCAAAGAGGAAACAAAGGGGAATGAAAACAAAGATTTTCCACTGGTATGTCAGAAAAGTAAAAGAGGCAAGAGACACTTGTATTTTAAATCCTGAAATCAAGGAAAACAGGCAACTTCTTCTCAAAGATATATTTTTAAATTGGTAAGATATATTCAGTTCATGTTCATTAACAAAAATAACAGAAATATAAAAAGAGAAATATACAAACGACTGATTTTTTAAATGTAACATTTTTGAGTCCCAATACTTACAAAGCTTTAACCAAAGCATCATGAGGGTAAAATAAGAAAGAGAAATCCTTTGTCCTCAAAGTTAAAAAATTTAATGAAAGAGCCAGTTGTAAAACAAACTGAAGCTAGATTTTATTATTGTTAAGCATTTTCATAGCAGAAAAGAGAAATTTTACATAAGCATTTATAATGTTACAGCATAATTTCAAAAGTCAATTTTATTTTTTAGAGTTGATTTTTAAATATCAGCCAATGATGGGTAAATTTAACCTCTGCCGTCATCGTTCAACAATTATAGTGAAAACATCAAATATTTAAATATAGTGAAAATATTAATATGGCTATCTCAAAATTAAGAACAGAATATTAGTACATAGAGTAATAAATTAGAGTCAGACCAGGAACTATAACAAAGAAAAAATAAGTAGTATCAAAATAAATCTCATTGTACCAACAGTGTTGCACTAAGTGGACATTTCATGATCTAGGAAGTCATGCTGTTAGAAGGCACCAATGTGTTATAAAGAGCCTGCATTTGAATGAGGTCAGCAAGATTTGAGGCCTAGTTCTATCACTAATTAGTTCCTTAATCCTACCCAGTTAATATCCTTTTATAGAATGAAGATGATATATAACATCTCTTCCTTTCAAAATGTCATGATGTATACATATTTTAAGTTTATTTTAACAATAGGTTTTTGAAAGTATCTTGACCTATTTGAGATTATTTTTATAGCTACTATTTATATTTTGTTTATTGATTAATCAAATTTTCATACAGGCATACAAATAAAAAATTCAAATTAAAATATGCCATCTTCATTTACCTCACATACTACTGATGGTCTTGGCACCTAAACTGAACAGTAAATCTGCTATCTCCATTTTATTTTGTCTTCATTATTTTATTATCCTGGAAAAGCAGCTAATTAAAAAAAGAAACTTGCTAGATAGCCAACTCCTTCTCTTCTTACCCAAAATATTGTTCGAAGAATCAGAAATAAAAAAAACAAAACAAAACAAAAAACAAATGGCAAAAATCATAAAGTGTCTTACAATGATAATAACTTCCCTTCATTTACTACATGCAAATTTTGCCTTAAGTTACTAGTTATATACAAGACAAAGGAATGAAGTTGAAATATAGAAGAAAAAATGTATTAGTGAGTCATACCATCAGTCTTTCTCCAACGCTCTGTCTCGTTAGTAATTTATCTTTTCACCATCTTCCTGGTCCCTAAATTTGGCTATGGAGATACTGGCCAACAAAGGCAGTGCCTCTATGCCAATATGCCAATCTATGCCATCTGCATATGTCATCTGCCATAAGCTTCACAGAGTGGTTTAAAGGGGAAAGAACTAAATGAAAATGACCATTTATAGCAACTATATTTGTTCCAAGTAATATCAGCATTTTCTCTAAAAGAGTATTTAACATTTTAGGACTATTTCAACCTTTTCTTATTAAAATCCAAACAAACAAACAAAAAAACATGTTTGGTAATCACCTAAGTAAATTTTTAAATATCTAGTTTTTGTTAGGTTATGTTTATCTTGTTTAATAATACATAAACAAATATAAAAGAGTAAATTCAGGGCAATTCTTTCGAGATTTCTGTCATTTTGCCATTGTCTAGACGGCTTTCTATTCTCCATCTAGTTAACATCTTCTGAGAAGCAGTTTCACCATTTCTGAACATGTTTAATCGACCACTATGGTTGTCATGCCAACCAACACAGAATTCTGAGCTTACATGGGGCATTTCAATACAGTGACCCAATTACAATCTGTCAACAAATTCACCAGCAAAATAAAGGGACTAAAACATTAATAAGATTTATTTCCTCAGACTGAACTATAGGGATGTTTGCAATAAAATTGTTATCAAGTTTTAAAATAATCAGACTGTTGTAATTTTCACAGATACGATACTTTTAATGCTTTGCCTTGGTTATTGACTTTATGGGTTTTTTTTTTTTTAAATCAAAAATGCCTGTAGTCAATATATATTTAGCTTCTCTTTTACTACAAAAGCAAATTCCACTGGGACATGCATAAAAATACCACATTCTCCAAATTGGAAATCACTAAATAGAAAAATTATCTCAACTCTGTGTTATAAAATGAAAATTTATGAAGGCATGAGTTAAGTTGTGTAATCCTGTTAATTATTGCTTAAGGAAATCTTTAGTTCAAAGGAAGAACAACAAATGCTATGGATTTGAGGAATTTGCAACATGGTGAAGTCAGCTATTAATTACAAAAAAATACATATTGTTTTTTCTTGTAGAGGAAAAAAAGGCTAGCAGAGATGCCAGCAGTGGGTTGGAAGAAATGCTTAGACTAATCTTTTAGATATATAACATATAAAATGTTTTATTTTCATCTTGACACACACAAGTCTGGAAGAGAGAGCATAAATGAGTAAAATATAGTCTTATTTTCTTCTATGTGTTTTGACTAGAGATTCCATTGTAATATCATTCTATATGTAGGTTCTATCTGCTAGCTAACAGAATTTTGATGCTCAAATGAGTTTATTTTATAAATAACATGAGATGACAGATGAGCTTATTTTATAAAAAAATAGTAGAGATAAATAAAATGTATAAATAGAAAAGATATTCTAGTTTTAGTAAATAAGAATGTAATAACATTCTTATATAACTATTGTAAATATTGGCTTTAAAGGGCATGTCTAAAATTAATAGCAGAATAGATATGAATCTCTCATGCATTTCCTTAACACTGCGAATAGGAAAATTAAGGTCATGATGGTTAAATGATTTGCCATATGTCACCCAGCCAACTAGTGGTAGCCACAGCATTTGGAACTCTTGATTATTCCACATAAATTTGTAAAGTTCTTGGGTATATTGTTATAAATGTTCTTATAAAGGTAGACTAATTTTTAAAAAAAACTAACTTTACATGTTTAAAGTTTGACACAGGAATTGGTTGTCATCATCTTAATCTGTGTAAGACAGAAGAGCATCAATTGTCTCTTACCTAATGGAGACTGCTCATAAACTGATTATACTAAAATGGGAACACTGGTCTAAAACACTCTTAAAAGTATGCTTAAAAATAAAAAGTCAGACTAACAAATAATTAAAGGAAGAAAGTAACCAAAAAAGGAAAGGTAATTTTATATATCCTTTAATGCACTTAGGAAATACACTTTTTCATTTAAAATAATCTAGAAAACAAAAAATGGCATTAACTTTTAAAATAACAACTAAGTTTACTTTGAGTATAGCAGTTGACAATTATAATTGATAAATGCGAGTAAATCTGGGGGTATTAAATTCCATTTTACTTAAAAAATATAAGACATTTATTTTTTGCTAAATGTCTAAGAATTATTAATTTTTTTATCTTGGAATTTAACTTCTAATTGCTTAATATCTAATCAAAAATGTATGCCTATTTCAAGAAAAAAACTAAAATCAAAACAAAGCATATTCAGTATTTCCATTTTATTACATTAATGTCTCTTTTTAATTTTTAAATTATAATTTAAAATATAAAACTATATATGAGCAATTATAACATAAACAATGTAATATAATGTCTGTACTTATAAACAGTACTATGTAGGCTTTTAAATGTTTTTCATTCAACATTACATTTTAGAGTGTTATCTATGTTGATATACTCTTTAACTAGTAAAGATGAGTCTAGTCTAATGAACTATACTATGAATTTCTGGTAGCCTTCTCCCAAAATATTAATGATAATTGTCATTCTGAAACATGTTCTATGGCTTCATACAATATAATATTCTTTTTCTGATAAGATATCTAAGCCCTGTTGGTAAAAACATAGAAATGTTTTGAATGTCCACCCTTCCCGTCTTGCAAAAATTAAGAATGTGCTGTAATATTCTGTAAAGTATCCATGAATTTATCTACACGTAGGAAATATTTATATTTTTTTCCTTATAGCACCTAATGCCTTGATGACTTTCAGAAAGGCAGTGATAATTCTTTTCTTCTTGAATCTCTTAAGATGCTAAAGTTTTCCCAATGTTCTAATATCATAGGATTCAGAAGGAAAATTTTTGAAAATACTTTTTTATGATAATAAAAACTCTAATCCTATTGTTCACAATTTTCATCCATTTATCATAGTCTTTCTCATCTTTTAGTTTTTGCTTTATTTTTTTAAACTTATTCAATTTGTGTTATTTGGATTTGGGTACATCTTTAGAAATCACTTTCTTTCTGGAGTAAGAATATTTGAAGCTAGTATTTGGAGTAGGGCGACCTTGGGAAAATTACTAAAAATCTCTATGCTTTAGTTTCCTTATCTGTAAAGTCAGAATCATAAGAGTATCTCATTAATAGAGTTGTCAGGATTGGATAAATTAATAAATGTAAGCACCTGAAACGTGCCTACCAAATAGTATAATCTTAACAAATATTAAATATTATTATAATTTCCTTTAGATTCACAGATGCAAGTCCCTAAGAAGAACTAAAATCAAACATTTATCTTGATTGTAGCCTCTCTCCTTTTTTTGAACTTATAGTTCAAACATTTTCCTTTTTAAAATATTGTGCAATTACACACAATAACTTTAAGGAGGGCTCATATAGTCAATATTTATTGAGTATCGACTGTTACACCATTGTACTCAGAACTTTGGATTCAAAGTTAATAATTCTTGGATTTTATTCTAAAAGGAAAGTCTAGGAAGAAAAAAACAAGTATAAGTAATTGATAACTCAATGAACTGGATCCTGAAGTTCGCAGCTGATGATGAATGTGGGAGTCTGGGAAAACTTCCCTGATGAGACATTGGTCGATCTGTGGCCCAGATGATGAATGTGATGAGCAGGTAAGAAAGAGGATAAAGAAGGAAATTTGTATGGGTCAGTACACATCATAAGAGGGCATGCTATGCTGACAGAGGAATGCTTTCTATATTGCGTGCGTGAGAAGTTGGCAAGTAAGACAAGAGAGTTTGCTTTGCCACTTGTAAAGAGTCTGATATGCCAAAATGAGAATAATGGATTTAGTCTTAAAGGAAGTAAAAATAATAAAAGCCTTTAAGCTGCAGAATTCATGAATATATTTACTTTGAGGAAAATAATCAAATTAAAGTAAGTAGATATTGGATGAAAAGAAACATAGTGAAGACAATTGCAGTGGCTTAAGACAAGAACTGACTAAGGGTAAGACGAAGATGAGAAGCCAGAATTAGGAAACATTTCTAAGGTAAAAGCATATATGACCAATTAGATATAGATAAAAACGTGAAAGACATTAATAATGATATTCCTAGGCTTTCAGGTTTGGACACAACATGTATAAATGGTGAAAGAAGTGATGGAAGTCAAGAACAAAGGATATAGAGTACATTCAGCAATAAATGGATTAATTCTATTTTGGACAAGTTGCATTTGAAGTACCTATGGATATCTGTGGTAGGCGGCCTCTCAGATGGTACTCAGTGATCCTTACCCACAGCACTCACACCTTTCTGAAATCTCTTCCACTTGAAAAGTGCTACATTTATTGACTTGCTTCAAACAAACAGAATATGGCCAAGTGATGGAATGTTGTTCAAAGATAACATTACAAAAGCCACATGGCTTCTATCTTGCATGCTCTCTCCTAATCTCTCTTAGGTCCTTTGCCAGGAGAAGCCAGCCACCAAGTCATGAGGCAAACCTGTAGAGAGACCCCTGTGGTAAGTAACTGAGACCTGCCAACAGGGAGCATGTGAGCAAACCACCACACAGATTCACTCCCATGAGCTGAGCATTCACAAGAGACTAGCCATGGCCAACAGCTTGATTGCAATCCTGTCGCTTTCTAACATATCACTCTATTTTTCTCATAAGCATTTCACTATATTTTTATATTTATCTATTTCCTTATGTGTGGACAGTATCTTAGTTGTAGTCTGTCTCCATTTCCACATCAAAAGCTCCAAAATCGGTCTGCCTTGTTCAGTGACACTACAAAAAGTGGCTGGCACACAGTCATTCTGAAATAATTATCTATGTATAATCATAAAAAAATTGCAGATAGGAGATGGCTTCAAGCATGAAAAGGGAGGCAATATAATATAATGAATGAAAATAATAATACATTCTAAAAAATTAATAAAATTCATTTGATCATCTGCAGCTTACCAAGCAGCACCAAACATTTAGATGATTTATAAACATTGTCTCATTTAATAATACATCAATTCTGACATACAGATATTCTTTTTCTTATTTTATAAGTAATAAAATTAAGTCTTTTGATCAGAAGTAAGGTTACCATACCTATACTATGGCGAGATATGGCAGGGTTAGGATCCAAGTGCAAGTCTGAATGGTTCTGGTTATTTCTACCACTTTCTCTCTGGCAGTTTAGGGTTTTTCATTACAAATACATAAAAGCTAGAATATGAGTCATTTGCCCCATTAACAAACTTTGCATGTTGTGTTTACCAATTAAAGACCAAAATTCAGCAGTAATATTTACCACTGGGAATTCTGGAAAAAGCAGTGAGTTACGATTCCTAGGACAGTACTGAGTGGAAGACACAGTCTTCAAGCTCTCTCACCTACACAAGCTGGTTGCTTGTTTGTGTTTGAGCTAATGAACATGTAACAAGTTCCCACAGGTATTTCTTTCCCCAGAGTATATACTTAACTCATTCTGAAAGTTGTTCTGATCCCAAACAATATTTTCAAGAATGTCTGTAAAGCCCTGAACTGTTTTGTGTGTTAAGCCAATATCTTCATTTTTCATAGTAAAAGAATTGCCTCAGAGTCTCTTCTCTGGAAAAATTAAATAATTTGACATGATATTCCACCCCAGTGTGTGAAAAACTGTCAGTTATTTTGTATCTTAATAATATATATACATTTAAATGGGGAAATGCAAAAAAAAAAAAAAATGTTTATAACATGCTAATAATTGGGATCTCAACAATATTGACAACCAACTAGTTTAACTACGTAGAGCTGGTCCTCATTGGACCTTTTATGATCTCTGACTTACAATTTATTTATGATGTTTGCTAATTAGCTAATTAGCGAATAAAGTTAACAATAGTATTAATACCAGTAACAGTTCATGACAATCAAGTGCAACATTCAATCAATGTTTAAAACCTCCCCACAAATAACTGAGCTCCCATGGAAACTAAATATATAACTGTCTTATTGTTACATGCTTAACATTTTCAGTAACTATAAGTTTTTCTCAATCAATTCCCTCCCCCACCATCATCTCATGATTATACTTCCTATATCTATGGAATAATACAGAAGGAAGCTTGTACAGTTAGCCCTCCAAATCCATTGATCTGCGTCTATGGACTCAACTATGAGCTGATCAGAAAAAACAAAACAAAACAAAACACTGAGTTGTTGCTGATGTGACATAGTTAGGCCTTTTATGGTTGTGTCTATACTGAACATGTACAGATTTTTTTTTGTCATATATCCTAAACAATGCACTACAACAACTATTTACACAGCATTTACATTATATTAGGTTTTATAAGTAGTCTAGAGATGATTTAATGTACAAAGGAGGATGTGTTCAGGCTATATGCAAATATTACACCATTTCATATATAGGACTTGAGCATCCACAGATTTTGGTATCCAAGGGAGTCCTGGAACCATCCCCTGTGGCTACTGAGGAATGACTACATATCTCTGCATATTCACAACACTTTTTGAAGTAATCAAGAGTTTATGCACATGATCACAGATTTCAAAAATTCTTTTGATTTTCAAAAGCAAAGGTTGAGTTATTATACAGAAAGTTCTCGCTTTAAATGACTACCATCTCTGACTGTATTTCCCTCTCAGGATTGAGATTTCAAACCCATTGTATCTTTATTTTGATATACAAATTATAAATCTCAGTTGGGAAATTCTCCATGAGTTTTACTTACCTGGTGGCAATAATCTACTAGACCAGTTATTCTCTACATGTGATCCTAGGATCAACAACTATACCTCTTGGGAAAGTGTTTGAAATGGAAGTTCTTGGACACCTCTACCCCAGAATTAGTGAATCAGAAACTTGAGGTAGGGGGGAAAGGGGCAGCAATTTACATTGTAACACACCGCAAAATAGGTGATGCTTAAATAAACTAAAGTTGAGAAGGATTCTATTAGACTATGGTGTTGCTACACACTTGTGTAATTTATAAAGATGTGTTTATCCCAAAGGCACAAAATAGCACATCTATTGCAAAGTACAGTTAATAATCATTCTTTTCATATAAGCCATTCATTTCTGATAATTTAAGACAAAATCATCACCTTACCTCTAGCAAAGGGTGCTGCTGTACACTTGTAAATTTTTAAGGAAGCTCAGTTGTTTAAGCTTGACATGAAGAATATCTTTAAGTCCAATTTCCTAATAGTGTTCAATTCACCTATTTTAAGGCAAATACAGCACTATTTATGACATTTGTCATCCACTTGTACAAGAAGAGTGATAAAACCTCCTTTGCAGTGCCACCACGTCTAAGTAGCAAACCAGAAGCTCTTGGTTATGGAACCAAGAAAACTTGAGGAGCATAGCTTCGGGTTTAACAAGGAGCCTCATGGTGAGTCTGCCATCTTCCTTGCAAGTTCACCAAACATCATCTTAACAAAAATAGACAAGCAACATGAAAACTCTTTAAATCTTTTTTTTTTTTTTTTTGTGTGTGTGTGTGTGGGAGGAACTTACTAACTCTTTTATTGACAATCACAGGTAGATAAATTTGGTTTTTGCTTCCTCTCAAATGTGTCATTTCCTTTAACCTCTTCAACCTGAGTCGTCTTTATCAGAGCAAATGTAGCACACAGTTGAAATGTAAGGAGTTTTCCTTTCTTTGTGGCCTACATTTTCTCCTTAGAAAGCAGTAGATTTCCTCGGGAAAGCAATTTTACCAAAGGAAATAAAAAAATGCATTTTTTTACACTACTCCAAAAATGGCAAATCCTCAGCTGTATTGCACATAAAAGCAAATGAAGGAAATTGGGAACTCTTGCCTGAGGCAAGTTATGAGCAGAGGGTTCAAAGATTTGAATAGCCTGATACATAGCAATATTCTTTTTTTCTTTTTTCTTTTTCATTTTGCAAAATGGGAAACAACATTATTCTTTCCCAACTATGCCCTTTAAGTAACCCTACCAGTCCCGTTCCTGCCCCAGGATGTCTTAGATGGAGCCCACACTTCTCTCTCCTCAGCACCCAGGGAGCTCCAGACAGCTCTCTCCTCTGGACTCAGACAGGCATCAACCCTCTTCTGAAACTTAAATCATTTTTGTTTCGGCCAAACCATATATCCATTTCCTTAATTTCTGACTTTGAACCACTGTCTTTTCTGTGTGGTAGCATTCAATGGCCTCTTCCAAAACAACAGGCACTAAGCTGATAGTCCTTGTTCTCCTCTCACCCTATGAACTGCTAGAAATTTCCACAAATCCAAGAAGAGTTTTGGAATCTCACCTTATAATAAAGACTGATGTGAATGCAACAAGGTAAAAGCATAAAGGACACAGAGATATAACATTTTTAAATACAAATTACAAATTTAAATACTGTAGTGAGGGAGGGCTGAGGTACAACAGACATGTCCAAAGACTTTCACTGAAAGTTACTCTGAAAATACAACTTTTTTCAAAAACAAACAAAAAACCTCTTACTCAAAAAGCATAATGAAAAACTCTTTTGAGAAAGATATAATTCAGATATATTTTCAGGTTTAGTTCTTTTTTCATTCAACTTTGTTATGGTCTCTTAGGTCAGATAGATTTTAGATAATAAACTTTAAAGAAATTGAAAATTTTTTTGTTTCAAATAATATGATCCTGAAAGCACAATTTAAAAAAACTATATGGATTTCTAAGTAGTCAAGAAATCATTAAATAATTTCAATAACTGTGTAATTTGTGGTAGATGGTTAAACATTGTCACAGAGATTAAAGAGGAATCTCATTTGGATTTTACAAAATGGAAACATAAATAGACAAAAATATATACAAAATATAAAAATAAAATTACACATGTACCAAAATCTGAGTTAGAGAAATAAATTGTTCTGTTTAATCAATGTATTATAGCCACGTGTATGTTAAGTCTTTTTTTTTTTTCATAATGTGTCATATCAATTGCACTAAATGGAAATCATCTAAATTATAATGGGACTCTTTACCCTCTGGGCCAAAACTGATCTGAAACAATTTAATACATCCTGTAGCAAAATCAGGTACATCCAATTCTTTCTCATCCATTCCTACTTTTTTCTCACACCTATATTTAAAAATTCATCAGTAAAACTTCGCATCCATGTAAAATAAGGGACACTTCATTGTCCTCCAGCGTTGTCCTGCATGACTGTCCATTCTAAAGCCTAAATTATCGCTCCATCATATTTCCAAAACAAAGATCATAAGACCCTTTCAATGAATGCTTTTCTTTCTTGTACAATAAACCTTCAAAGTAACCAGAGATAATAACAATTCAAGTTATGTCTGAGTTCCATTCAATATTAAAATGGTATGTAATCATCTGTCCCTCAAGGATCTCAAGCAGATTTGTAAACTTATCTTAGATGATATAAAAAAGAACCACTCATGACAGAATGGCATTGTAAGCTTGTGGGAGATGAGATTCCACTGAGTCATGCCACATGTATGGAAAATGATTTTGAGTATTATTTTATCCAAGGGGAAATAGAGCAGATATTCCAATCTCTAGATGAAAAGACATGCTGTCTACCCTTAGACAGGAGGGTAAGGCACAGACACTAAACCAGTGCAATGTTTAACAAGTACACAAAGTACCCAAGACATACAACCTCAAAAATGAGAACGATGTTAGCTTTGTCATTATACGTGAAGGTATCAAACAACAAAGTCTCCAAACATGTTGCTAATTTTTGCTAAAAGGGAAAATAACACAGAAAATTAATGAGCTCACAAAGATGTTGAAGAACGTTTAAACTTACTATACTTCATGTAAATGTAAATCTTAATCTTAATCATGCCATATATTATCTATTTTCTACATAAGAATAATGAACATATTAAAAATTATCAAAAATGTAGTGCACTTATAGTATATATTAAAGTGCCTTTTTTTGTAGATCAAAATTGTCTAATATTAGCAATTTGACAGTTTAACCAAGTACATCTATAATATAGTAAAATAAATAAATCACCCAATAGACATTTTTAAGAAATCTTTTAATACCTAAGGCTGAAATGTACATATATCAATAAATAAGAAGAGATGTGCCTAGAATCTGATACAGATGGAATAAAGTGTTCAGTGTATCTGATATTTTTTAAAAGGGCATATCAGATGAAAACATATACGACTGTATTTTTCATATTTTTAAAATTATGTATTTCTTGGTGGTACAGAGACATGGAGAATCCACTTGTTTGAAGAGACTTCAGCACCATTAGGTTATAACGGTGTTGCTTTTGCATCATTGCATTATTGCACAGTTTGAAAGAAAATAAAGTACCAGAGTTGAGGCCAGAGATTGTAATGATGATGTAATTGTGAATGTGATGCAAACTTTCCTTCCGAATATACCAGAAACAAGTAAAAATATTTTTAATATTCATATACAAATGGTAGCCACACTGAATACGCTGATGTTGGTTCCAAACATCACTATGAAAGAACCATACATGTCATATATTAATAGTTCCTTGCACTCTGTGGTGTAGAGATCAACGTCAGTAACAAGTGTTTGCCATCTCTATGATGATTAAATTTTATCTAGTGTTACAATAAATCACTGTATAAAAATAACAAATAAATAAATACTTTTCTCAAGATTATACTTTCTGACTGGGCCATATAATGCATAAAAAAACATATTATTTTAGATGTTTCGGAAAAACTCACTCTCAATCTTACCAAATAATGGTATCACGTGTTTATCCCAAAGCATAAATTAATGTTTAGTATACCAAAAACTTAGTACACCAAACTGCAAGGTGATGTGTAGACCAAATACTCCACAAATACCACTGACTAGAGCTTAAATGCCTTGTTTTCAGACTGTGCCTTGTTTACAACCACAATATCAGGCAACTGTTAAAGATTATATACTGATGAAACTATGAAAACTGAAAGCATAAAAGAAGGTAAAAAGAAATTTGTTACTCATTGACATGCTATTCTTTTTTGATCTTAAAAACTGAAAGACAGGGTAGATAGATAGGTAGATATAAGCCGGAGGGAGATGGAAATAAAGGGTTAATGAGGCCTCAAGCCCCGCTCAGCAAAAGAATGTGCAGGATATTGTAATTAAACATGTATCCAAACTAAAGACAGGCAAGGTACCTCAGTGCCGGGGTGCCTGGTGGTGTCTGGCGCTATCCTCGCGCCCCTTACCCCCACTCCCCTGTGGTCCATTAACTGCAGATGAGCACTATATGACCTTACTCTTGTGTGCTCAAGTGGTATGGGCAAAGTTAGTTAACTGAGCATGCACCTACCCTCAAAATCCCCAAGGTGCAGGGGGTTTAACACACGCTGCGCATACCGGGCCAGGAGTGAGACGTTCAGATGGAGAGCTAGGAATTCACGCCATTCGAGGTAGGAGGGACAGAAGAACAAAGAAACCCTATGGCCCATATAAATCAGACCCTCAACTTCTCAGCACACTCGATTTCTATCAATCTGCCCGCTTGGACTTTCTCCCAAGTGTGATTTACTTTGTTTGCTTTACTTAATAAAATCCCTTCTATTTGTTACTCTTTGTTACTCTTATTAAAATGTGGGACCTCCATGCAAATCTTTCGGGACTCACACAACACAGCCATGACTAGACTCTGGTAACACAAAGCAGGTAACACAACTAGACGTAGCCTCTGCATGGCCTTGTCTCATTAAACTGTCCTCAATAATTTTAAACTATTATTTCTCCTGCAATTTTGTTTTCTTTGAACACTTATTAATGAACACAGTGAGCCTAGTGTCAGCAAATTTATAACCCACTATGTTACATTTTCTTTATCAGCATCTTATAAAATGTTACAAGACATAACTTCCCAAGTTTCAGTAACCATCTACTAAACCTGACAGTTCAATGTATTTCACTCAATTGCTAAAATTGTACTATGAAAACTATGTGGGCACTTCAATAAAAAAACAAAAATCTATTCATTATTGTTAGGTAGGTAGTTAGACTTAAGTGACAAAGGAACAAAGGAATGGAAGCCCAGCCCAGAGACAGCCCAGAGATCGCCCAAAGAATACTTCATTGGTAGTAGAATTATGGGTAAGCACATGCGTACTAGGCCAAGTGTTATATAGCAGCCAAGTGTCAGTCAAAATTACCTCGCTTGTCAATCACTTAGGAACGCCTTTGTAACCACCCATGAGGCCCTAATATAATACAGACCTTCCCTGCATGGTAACCTGTGTAGTTACAGTCCTCTTTGCTGAGAATCTACTCCTCTCTTGGAGTGTACTTTATTATCTTTTCAATTCCTAAATTCCACAGGGCTACAGCCTTCCTTAGTGTGGCCTATCTCCTTCTAAACTGTACTTTCAATAAATTTTACTTCTTCTAAATCTCACTGACCTGTAATTCTTTGCTACATTGGTGGGGAACAAACGAGGAAAAATTCAAATTGCACTTCTGCTTTGTTAGCCCCCATCCATGACGCTGGGGCAACGCCTCATCTTTTTCCTCTTCCTCTTTACCCTCCTCTTTCTTTCCCTGTATCGTCATTATCATCATCATCATCATCAGATATAAATAGGACTGTACTCAAAGCACTTTGCAGCTTAGGTTCAAGAACTAAAGATAAAATCTATAGCCGTAAGGAGACTTATACTTTGAAAAGGTAGATGGGGCATAACATAAACATTAAAAACTAAACAATAAGAAGTGCTATTTATTAAGTGCTAAACAACATTTAAAAAAATAACTGACTACAATTCAAAAGAGTGATTAACCCCTTAGCATTCTTTAATTTTTAATTCTGACCCTCTGCCTCAAAGAAATTTGCTTATTTTTTAAAATGTCACAATGCATTATGATGAGCGGAAAGGGGACATTGGAAGGAATCAGAATTTTCTAAACTCCTACTGTGTTGCAGATGTTATAATAAGCCTTTCACCTACTCACATATTTCAGCTAATACATTAAATCCATCAAATTCAAAGATAATGATACAGAAAACTAATTTTTTAAAAACGGATTTTGAGAAAAACTAAAATTGAATAATGCAGATTAAGTTATACAGAAAGTGAGTTAAGGTGTACGGAAAGAGCAGCGTGCAGCAAGTTATCTGATCTGGGAACCCACAAGTTAACTGGCCACTCAGTATGACAGCTGGGCTACAAAAAATTGCTGGCTTTCCTACGTGTTTAAGGTTTATGTAGAACATCTGAGTATATGGTTTCTGAATTCTAGATCTTAAGACTTAATTACAACTTTCTTTTGTGGGTGGTTTAGCAAAGAGATTTTAAGTACTTTAAGTTCAATTATTCTATGAATAGCATTCAAGGTGATCTTTTACTGTAAAAGGATGAGATTTTAAAACATTTGATCTGAAACTATCAAAGAAAATCTCTGAAGTATAAACAAACCATTCAACAAAACTGGGTTTGGTAATATATGGGCACTACTCCAGATAGTCAAAACTCTTCAAAGTTTAAGGCTGGTTTTAATGGACAACCTATTTTCGTGTCATATCTAAGAGTTCCATTACTCACACCATATCCAAACCTATATTTTTAAAATTATTTCTAATTGCAAAATATTTAAAGGTATTTTGTCAAAAATCAACATAATTCTTTACCACTACTGAAAAAAATTTTGAGGTATAGAACTCCAAAATTTGAATTTGAATGTTATTATTATGGGGAAAAAATGATTTCTAATTAACTAGACACATTTTTTTTTTCTCAGAACTGAAATGAAGACTATCTCATTTTATTAAGTTAAAATCCTCTTTGTTCTCCAGATAATGTGTGTGAATTTTTCTTCTAGTTCCCTGTAGAGATGAATCTAAACTAAATAGCCATTGAACTAAATAGTGTGTCCATAAAGTTAAAGAGCATTCGAAACTGATTAGAAAACTATAATCAATATTTATTCATTAATATTAATATATATTCACACTAGTCAATATGAAATGCTTAGGACAGTGCCCAGATTACTAAATATTAGCTATCTTTACTATTTCTTCATAAAAAATATCATATTAGTAAAGGCAGTTAGCTATGTTTCAGATATGCACTCACTAAATCGAAGTGCAAAATTGATACAGTATAGACCATTAAAAATGGAAAACAGACATTCACTAATACAAGAAAAGTGGTATGGAAAAGTGGTATGCATGCTCCATAATAGGAGGAAATGTGAACAGTACGTTTTATGTTCCTATCATCATTCTCAGGGACAGATTCCACCAAATTGTTCTCTTGTAGAGGGAGATATACTAAATGACCATTTCTCACATATAGAAATTTAAGTACAAAAACATTAAGCCATTTAAACAATGTACCAAATGTCTTTCTTTCCTTTGAAAATCATTCTGATTATACACAGCAGTAATGTTCCATCATGTTGCTATATCTTAATACTTTAGAAACACACATCATCTAATAGCCAACAGCCATCCTTCCTTTTTCCTCTGATCTCAGATTTTCTCACGTTGTAACTTAATTCCCAGTGAACTCTATAAACAGATTCCAATAAGCTACTGACTTTCATCTGTGACCGAAGTTAAATTTCTCACTCACAATTTCAGAGAAACAAATTTATCTTCTGTTTTTCTTTCCTTTTATTTTCACAGACAAAGAAGGAAGTTTCTTTCAGATTAAGAATATGCAAGACAATGGCCACAACTTGAATAGAGAACACATGGGAAAACATGAATTATTTTTATAATGTCAGCTAATCCACAGCTGTGCCACCTGTTAGTATGGATGCTATCCAAAAGAATTTTGAAACTAGGCCAGGCAGTCTGCCTTCAATGTATAAAAAAGAAAATTGTCAAAAATTTTGTGTGGGGGGAGGTGTTTGTACATGTAGAGGATAATGGAAGCCAACGTATACAAGCTAAAGTTGTTTCCTGCCTTCTATGAATCCTATATGCACCTTGACCTTTTGGATTAATTAAAGAATAATGAATTTCTAAAAACCATTTGAAGTACATTCTGTATCGATATCTCAATCTACTACACTGAACTTCTTAGTCTCCTTAAATGTTTAAGTTTCAATACAGGGAATTAATGAAGCAACTATATCAGGCACTGTCAATCTAAAAAGTAAATACATTCATTTTAATGATACTGTAGAAAAAATCTACATATATCCTTTATCCTAACAAGATGGTGGAACATGTTATTCAGCATTTTGGATCTCTGAGACAAATAACACCAAAGTTATAAAAACATAATTAGCAACTGGTCCAGTGAAAATATAAAAGACAAAATTCTAAAACATTATATCTTAACCAGAGAAGTCATAATAAACTGAGCAATGTAGAAGTTCTGTAAATTTCTATTAAATTTTATGAAAAATACACCTAATTTTTCTCACTGACAGGTGTTTTAGAACTACATTGCATAACAACATAAAGTTAATTACTTAGACTCCAGCATTAAATGCTAGTAAAAACACAGCTGTCAAATTATGAGACTGATTTCTCCTAAACACTTTATAAAATCTAATCTCTATGTTTCTTCTAGTTTTGTTATGCAAATGCTGAGATGGTACCTAACAATAACTGTTGAGATAAAATGTGTCCACTTGGAGCTGGACAAACAAGACAAGATCCCTTTTTCATGAATCCGCAAGAAGCTAACCTACAAGAAACATAGGGAGGTTAATTAATTCTTCCATTTCAATCATTGTTCAAAGGTTTTTAATGTTATCATTTTGCTAGCCACTGGACTATGGATTTCAATGGCATACTATTAAAAATTCTAATTCTGTTCGTGAAGCAGACACTTTAATTCATTCTGGTTCTTTAATTTCTTTGCAATGGTTCTCAAAATATTTCATTACCAATACTTACTTACTTGTAGGTCATGACTTTAATGGGAACCAATTATTCAAATTTGCAATCGCCTAGATTGTGTTAAAGAGTAATGTCAAAGTAAGATTTAAGGACACAATGAATATAAGTTTGGTTCAGCTGCCACTTAGCCTGTTAAACTTGGGGCAAGGTTCTTAACATCAAGCCTCTTTACAAAAGATTCCTAAAAGAATCTGGACATTTAGAGGTCTTCTCATTGCAAAAAAACAGAGATTCATCATCAGATTAGCTGGGGGATGGACAGCACAATCACTATAAAATATATGGAGGGTTAAGGAGACCCTGAAGGTACATTAAGAATCATCTTTTCTAATTCTCAAGAGAGAAGCCCCATTGAGCTACCTAGGGATTGGCTATCCTTGGTAAAGCTGTCCACATTTGGCCAAAAAAGCCAGAGTTGGTGATAAAGAGTACAGCCATAAATTACAGAGCATGGCTGATTAGTGCAGTAGAAGTGTGTGGTTGAAGCAGAGCCACTTAGAAGGGGGTGTGGCAGGCAACCCATTATTGACAAGTAGTGTGGTGCAGGGTGTGCTTAAAAGTCAGATCCTGACCTCAGTCTGACTGTATGGAATCCTAGCCCTACTGCTTGCTACTATGTGACTTTGTCAAGTTAATTAACCTATTTGATTTTTAGTTTCCTCAGTATTAGTACCACTTAAGGTCATTGTGAAAAGTCAATGAGTTAATTTATGTAAAGTCCTTAGGGCACTGTCTGGCACTGAAATCACTAGGCAATTTAGGGTGACCAATATCAGCTAGTGTCATAGAGCCAATGCTATCTCCCTTTTAATTTATTACAGTAGTGTGTCTTCTTCAGGGATGATGTCTGCCCAAGGAAGAGCTAGGCTCCAAAGTCATCTTTCAAGGCAAGAATAACCCTAGTCAAAAAAAAAAAAAAAAAAAAAAAAAAAAAAAAAGAAATCAAAAAGACTTTGTCAACCCATAAATATGAAATATATGCTTTCGTAAATAGACTCCTTTATAGTGATATGTGTGTGTAAGAGGAAAGGACATTATGTAAATGTATAATGTAAAATGTAAAGTACCTAATTATAAGCAGACACTCAAATATAAGTATACCATATTACCAGTTATGAGATAGATAAACATTAAGATTAAATGTCCTTTCCTCTACATATTCTTTCTGGGTTTGATAAATTAAGGATATGCTGACATGACGCCTATGTTAGTGGTGTTGGCTAAAGATGAATGATGACCAAGAAACAGTGCCATATGACGGATGTTGAAATGACAAAGCTGGGCTCTGTTCACACCAAGTTTAATCTTCCACTTCCTCTAGTGACCCAGTCCCTGGAGAGTCACCAAAGATCGCTTCTCTTGGGAAATGAGAAACCAGGCTTCGGTGTGGGAGAGGAAGTCAGTGGTTGATTCTGTTCAGCTTAAGAAGTTGGCAGCATAGATTCGTATGCTGCTAATTATACCAGAAAAACATGATGAATAACACCATGGCTGTGCATAACATGTAATTTTGAGGCTTATTTCATATGATGTTCATGTTCTGAAATTAAGTCAATCAGGTTTCTGACTGGAACAGTTTAGGCAATTTATGAAGATTCCGACTTGCTAACTCTTCCTGTGCATTGTTATTTTCCTTTTATATGATTTTACCACTCTAATCATTGATTCATCAGCCTTCTTCTGTGACTGCCTCCTAATTCAGTAATGCATTCACTGAAGTTTCTACAAAGTAATGGTCACTCATCTTTGTAAAAATCTTTTCATGCACTTGGCTGAACCCCTCTATAGTAACTGAAGCCCTTGTCATGATTTGGTGAACATACATCTCAATTGTTGAAGACAGTGATGCTAGGTTTATGATAGCTGGATGAAAGGGCCCAGCTCAAGACAGCCTCTTTTCTTTTTCTCCCCCTCTAATACCAGAACACTGTTGCTTTGGTCAAAAACAAGATAAAGTAATTGGCGTTCATTTAAAGAACATGCGTTACCAGAAATGCATGTTTCTTAAAGCACCAGACTGCCACTCAGTACAACGAGATCCTCACCTGTGGGGAATGTGGCAAAAAGGAACGGAGAAACAGGTTAATGACCCCATTTCAGTGTCAGACCGAGGCGTAGACTTATTGAGCAGATTGGTGAGGAAGTCACTCACACTTTTAAATTATTCTCCCTCCCAGGATGAACGCATATAGTTGAATTAAGGTAAGCGTTAGGATTGCTTTCAACTGGCTTTTAGGGAAGGGAGATCTCATTAGGAAAGACATATTTCTTATGAAAGATCTTTTGAAGTCCTTAAACATCTTATTTTTTTCAAATTTGTTTATAAAACTGCCAGCTTCCATTTCACATTCTAGATGAATCTGAATGGTGACATGGGTAAATATCAACATGAATTTAAGTCCCTCTAATTCGTAACAGGAAAGAATAGGTTTAAATTGTATAAAGGACCAGGAAAGCATCTTTAAAATGGAAGAAAATTCTGTGATATCTGAATTATCATTTAAGAAAATCCTATGCAATATAAGAAAAACAGGATAAGAGCTAATACAAAGTGCTGCTTTCCTTTAAAGCAGATGGATCATTAAATCTGTCCACCTAAACTCTTGAAAAACCTCTGATTTTACCTGCTTGTCAAGTAGCTCCTCCAACTTCAATCCTATAAATTGCACATTGTTCCTCAACCCCTGAACATATAGAAAGAGCATTTGTATTCAAATACAACTTTCTAACAACAAACTTACATAGAAAAATATGTCACAGACATAGTTGAGAGGAATAGAAGGCCAGGAATGAAGAAAATTATAATGTCTTTTTCTCAATTACAAAAAAAAAAAAAAGAGCTTAATCATAGATACTTTAGCTATATATCTTTATATACTTATGAACCATTAAGCAACTTTCAATTTTCAAAAATTATTCTCTACTCTGTTCCTGACTTAAGTATGTACATCTCGATGATAAAAAGAACCCACTGCAACAGAATCTTCCCCATCACACGAATGCTGCCCCTACCTCATGATTTTCAATGTTAGCTGAGAGAAAAAACATCACAACTAATTACATCATTTTCCTTCATTCCTGCATCTACCAAGGCTTGAGCGGACATATTCAACCTGTTACCACAATCCATGATTTATCTCAAAGGTTTTATTTAATGTAATAAATATCATTTCTCTATTTAAAATAATCAGTTTTCTTTTCTTAAACAGATTGACTAGCCAAGAAGCAGTCTCATCATGTGCTACAAAAAAAATAAATAAATAAATAAAATAAGGTGTTTTATTCCTGAAGCAAAATATTCAGCTGAGGTACCTTTTAATGATGGAAATTACCATGAAAATTTGTCATTTCAAATCATAGATGAACATTTAAGCTATTTGTTCACATAACAAAGGTAGTTGAGTCTGGTTTTTTACTTTAAAAATAGATCATATGATATTTCTGTAGATTATTGAGTTTCTATTACAGGTTATCATTAAAATCATATCACTATTTAGACATTGGCTTATTTATTACTTCACTCTCTTGCTCACATAAAGCCTTTACATATTTAAAGCTCTTTGATTATACGTGCATGTGTGTGTGTGTGTGTGTGTGTGTGTGTGTGTGTGAGTGTATGTGTATTAGGAGACTAAGCAAAGCCAAATGGCTCAAAATAATGAAAAAAGCTATACCATGCTTCCACACTACCTATTTTATCATGTAAAATATAGTTTTCTAAAATAATGCATTTATAGACATTCAAAATCAAATTTGATAGTTGAATCTTCTCAATACTACTCTTAAATATTACCTTAATGTAGTATTACCTATGTCACTGTTTCATCCTAAGAATACAAGAGCATTTTCTGTAACATTACATAAGCCTGACAGCAGACAAGAGAGACAACGCTGCCATTCTGGGGTGAAAGCCACAGTTCCCTTCAAAGCCACCACCTGACACACATACACACACACACACACACACACACACAATTATAGTGTTTGAATCATTTGAAATTGCTAATATTTGGCCATTTTTCACCTACAAAAATGACAATTTCACTTTAACTTACACAGCCAGATATACCTCTACAGACTTAAAATTCGTCGGAAAATATCCTTGACATGTATAACTCAGAAGTTGATTACATACGGTCAACTCTACAGAGAGAAAAACCTTAACATCAGTACACACTCTGAAAACTGATGAACCTTTGCTCCATCTGTATCAAATCTAAATTGCGTCCATGGCCCTCTCCTCCCGAAAAAAGGTTTTTAAAGAGGTGCCCCGACCAAAATGTAATAAATATATTCTCAGTCTTTGTTCTATCAGATGTCCATTCAAAGATATCGATAATGGTTACATCATCAGATTTTTAACTACGGCTAGCTCCAAATATTGCCTTTGTGGCTCACACCAGGAATCTTTTGACCCAGCTCGACAAGTGTAAAAACACGAAATAAATTAAGGTTAACGAAGGCTGGTCTAAGGAATAGTTCGCAGCATCACCACGATGCTCTCATCACTAAGACCCGACTTATATCTGAAGGTTTTGCAAATAATGACAACATTCATGCCAGACATTACTGCAAGTGAGGAGCAAGCGAAAGGAGAAACAAAAAATGCCTTCTAAGAGAGAAACATTCATTAGCCTTACTGGCAAAGTGTCTAAAGCAAACAAGGAAACTGCAAAATAATTGCTCAGCTACAAATAAACCCTTTTTAGCACAGTACCTTTTTGTGTCTGTCCCTCTTCCATATTCTCTTCCATGGCTACCTTTCTTCAGTAGAATCTGGTACACGGAATTAATCAAAAGCTCAATTAGAAGCTGGAAAAACTGGTGATTTTTTTTTCCCTGGGAGTCTCCAACAGCAGTGGCTTGGGCAAGTCCTCAGAGCTTAGCTAAGGCTCCCTCGCGCCTCTTGTTTGCTTGGAGACAGGCTGTCAAGTGTAATTTCATTCAAATTACTCTTCCGTGAAGATTATCAATTTTTCTTCTCAAAGCTGCCCATTGTGTACCACTGTAAGCAGGTATTCAAGCCAACAGCCTGAGAATTTTGGGGGGAAATCTGGTCTGAGTCCTAGTAGCAGAGACTCCTATGATTCGCAAGCCTTGCTCTGCATTTAAAATGGGGAAAAGAAATTGAGGTTTGTATGGAAATCTGGATTTTAAATTGGAAACAGGCTGGGCTGTGAACAGATGGAGGGGTGTCCTCCTAAGATGAAGCAGACCACCACCCCATAATTCCCCCCTTCGCCACCAGAGTGGGAAAGCCCAGATTCCTGTCGCTTCTTTATGCTGCAGCAGTGGCTTCTCACCCAGTCAGATACCTTGCAAAAATGCGTTTTCCTTTTTTCTCCTAAGTATCTAGTTAATTTGATTTAAAAGTGTCAAAATTGAATGCAATTATACTACCTCAGAGTTTATCTGTAAAAGGTTATTATTAAGGGAGGATTTATGAGCCCAGACCTTTCAGATTTAAAAAGATATAGAAGTATGTGATTTCCAAAATAATGAATATACACCTTTAAGCTCGAAAAATATGTTTTAAGTAATTATTTTTCTTCAGTGCCATGAGACTCTTAAAGGGAAAAAAAAAACACTGAAATTGAATAAAAGAATCTATTGATGTCTCTGTAATTTATTGTTCTTTTAGCCCACCAAAACTGCTGATTTTAAATGGGAATCTCTTGAAAGAGAATTGTTTCAAGGGTCATTACTGGGGAATGAGAAGGAAGAAATTCTAGGTAAGTAACAACTGGCTAAGCAATTTATAATGGGAGTCTGCAGTCTGATTTGGAATGCAAATCCCAATGCTGCAGTCTGGCAAGAAATTAGCATTTGTACTTCAGCCGCCAGAGTGACAGGGCACAACCCAAGTGTCTCAATACTTCACAAAAGGTATAGTAAGAAAATAAACAGTATCCCTTTCAAGGGGAAATAAACCTTTACTAGATTCTAAAGGAAGAAGAAACCCTGTCCCTGTCTCCATCTCTAAGCAAGCACACACACACACACAACTGTATTCTTTACCTTTAAAAATAAAATCACATCGAAATTATCCACAGTACATGTTCTTGTATTATAGCATGCATCACATACATTTTTAAAAGTGGGTCAGTAACATGTTACACACCATCCTTGGAATCATTATGAAAGCAACTATTTAGAAGAAAGAATTCTTATACAACATTCCGCTTTCTCATGATTTCTCAAAAAAAAAAAAAAGTTCAGCTTTCTTAATTCTATAATCATTTGCAGTTATTTTTTCTATTCAAACAAATTTAACCCATAAGTAAATATAATTCAAGTAATTGAAAAAAAACTATGTCTTCTGATCATATTCTAATCTGTATTCAGGGGCTAGTGAAAGGGTGGCTTGCTCAGGGCAGAAACTGAGAGAAGGAAGCCACAGAGAAATTAAAGAGCCAAGTCGTACAGCATCTCTGCTTCCATTCACCCAGGCTGACATAACCCGACATATAGTCCAAACAGAAGGGCTCACCGCTCCCATAGTTTCATTCATTTTATACCACAGAAATCATCAGGGAAACAAACCATTAATAGTAAAAGCAGTAGAAATAATGCCTTTAAATTCTAGAGCAGTTTACAGTCTACGAAATATATTTATATGCATTAACCCATTTGTATAACAAAATAGAGAACGTGCTATTTTTCCTCCATTTTATGTTGGAAAAACTGAGACTTTGGGGACGTGGTTCCATAGTGTAGCGGTTAGAACATCTGCTTTACATGCAGATGGTCCTGGATTCGTGCCCTAATGGATCCATGGTCCATGGTGTATGGCCATGCCACCCTGAACAAGCCTGACGTCTGATCTTGGAAGAAGGGTTGGGGGTTAGTACTTGGATGGGAGACCACCTAGAAAGACTAGGTGCTGTTGGCATAAATACTAATAGTCAAAAAACAAACAAACAAACAAACAAAAAATAACCCTGAGACTTTGGGAGACCCAGTGATGGAACCAGCAAATGACCAAGTAAGTCTTAGAACCCAGGCCTTCTCTAAAGCCCTGAGCATGGCGCTGCTTCCCTGATTGCTCTATTCCATTATGAGTATCTTCAAAAGTCAGCTTCAGCCCATGGCTTTCTTTTTCGCCCTGCACATAAAGGGAAGGAGTAAAAAGAAAATGAAAGGGAAACAAAAAGTATATTCATTGAGCAAGATGAATAGAAAGGAATATGACTTCTTTTCCTTCTGAAAAACTGCAGCGCACCAACTTTTTGTCTAAAATAGACTCTTTCACGCAAAAATTGTTTTACCAAAAGAAGACAACAGTAACTTATACCAACTTTTTGACCATAAAAAGAACCACTTCAGATCCAAGCTAAATAAACTCATGAAGAAACACGTATGCAGTTTCTTTATGGCGATCACCTATCAGTGAGCAGGTTCATTCTTTTTTTTCTTGTGGTAAAATACACACAACATAAAATGTACCATTTTAGTCTTATGTATGTGTACGGTCCTGTGGCACTAAGTACATTCATATTATGCTGCAATCGTCACCACCGTTCATCTCCAGAACTTTTCATCCTCTCAAACAGAAACTCTGTCCCTATAAAACATAAATTCCCCTTTCCTTCTTCCTGTTTGAGGACAGTCAAGTTGCTCTAGCTGATTGTTGTTTGGGAATTGTTTTTTAAAGTCTTGATTTCATTTGAGCTAAAATATATTTTTGAACAACCAAGTATCTGAAAACTAATTAGAAAAGAAAAATGGTTGACAGCATTGCAGATTAACTTTATGAATTCTAAAATATACTGTATGACCCTTAGGAACTGGCAATGCTTTTTTCTAGATCTTTAAAACCTAAAAGTTGAGATGATGAGATGTCTCACTTGGTATTCTTTTCATTATATCACATTATATTTGCCCCATTCTATTTTTAATCATCTATTTAAATATATGATATGAGTTCAATTGGTAGTTTTAAAATATAATAAATGTTAATTACATTTTCCCTTTTAAATATTGTCTAAGGTATATTTATAATATATATTACTTTTTTCCTCCGTTAGCTAGAAGATACATTACTCATCAAATCTAAACCAACTGTAAGTCCTTCTCATTTCTCCTAATTCACCGTAATTTGGAGCTGGCTCTTTATAAACATCTTATCTTTACAAACATTTTATTATATTAATCAAGAAAATACATACATATTCCTGTAATATATAATTAGTCATCTTTGTGATTCAATATTCAAAATAAAGTCAAGTAAACAGAGTTGCAGAGTAAACAGCAAGTTGATGATCTCAAATACAACACCAGCTGTAAGAAATGGAAAAAAGTGATCAAGGTTCTTAGGTCAGACGTAAAATAAAGGACATGTGGAAAGAAGATTACATGAACCAATTATAGTACATAGGGCAAACAGACATGACCACTGTTTGAAATTTTTTTTCCCTCAAATGTTTCAGACACATTCAACACTATATTGAGAATAAAATGTCTTTGTTGATTTCTTCCCACGTTTTGACAAAGAAAATAACATTCTTTTCTGCTGATTTGAACTCTATGTAAGAAATTGACTTCTATAAAATTTTCTCAAAGAGATACCACAAACATTTGAATGTTTTAAATACATTATAAAAGTAGCTTAACATTCTTCAGAATTGTATAATTGTATAATGCAATCGATGCACAGAATGACCATGTTCCTTAAAAGTCTTTGCTAAACTGAAGTATCATTACCGCCTTTCATTTTTTTATTGTACAAATGTTTATTTCGCATACTTAAAGACATAGGAACTTGCTGTAGGCAAGAGAGGTCATCTCTTCCCTAATAATGTTTACAGCCTAACAGCACAAGACAGGTTAAAAATCCCAATGCTATGTGACAAGTGATAACTAATAAGGATAAAAAAGTACAGGGTGCCACACGAGCCTAAAGCAAGGATACCTAACCAATTTTTCAGTTTTAGTTGAAGTTTTCTTGCTTTTCTAGAAGGTATAAGTTGATATGGCTTTAGAAGACTAAGCAAATTTTTCAAGGTGACATGGCTGGTAAATGAAGGGATTGGGATCTGAATTTTGGTCCTTCTAAACTCATTCTCCATAAAAAAAAAAAAAAAAGTTGTTCAGTACTTAATTAACACAGTTAGAAGATGTTCACGGTAGCAGTTCCTCATTTGGACTGAAGTCTTAGTGTTCCATTAATGACAATGGACACAATTTACACCTCAGCTGAAGGATGAATTTTGTTGTTCCATTTATTTGACCAAAGTTTAACAATTCAGACATCTCAGTTAAGCTAACATTACATATCACACTGGCTATTGCAAATGACAAGTTTGTAAAAAGAAATAAATAAGAACAGAGAGAGTAAGAGATGGAAACAGAGGAGGGAGGGGGGAGAGAGAGAGAGAGAGAGAGAGAGAGAGAGAGAGAGAGAGAGAGAGAGAGAGAGAGAGAGAGAGAGAGAGAGAGAGAGGCTAAAAGTGTGAGGTGCTGGGGAAGGGAGGGAGGGAACAATACCAGGCAGAGCTGCAGCTTGTCAGAAGTTCTGAGTTTTAAAATATTGATATTGATTTTAAGTCTTGCCTTGAATGTTACTGCAGACACAGATGATGGGAAAAATCCCCTAAAAAGACTGATTGCACAACATGGTAAACAGAGAAATGATGAAGAAAAATAAAATTCAAGTCTTTTCAGCTTTATAATAAAAGCATGTCGGTCTTTTTTGCTTGTACATTCGATTGTAAGTCTCCTTGTGGATGAGAAAATATATGAAACTCTACTCTTACATTTCCAGAGATCATTTTAGGTAACCTAAAAATTCTTCTTATCTCAGAAGAGGGGAACTACTCACAAACTGATAACATTGCTCATTCTTCAAAATGCCCTCTACCAATATTTCTGAATTAATTACTCCACCAAGGTGGGGGGGGGAGTAAAAGGCCTCTCACCAGGGGCAGTCAGATAAAAGGCACTTCCTTTTCTACTTGTAAGAGGGTTGTGTAATTTTATGCATTGTTCCTTTTTTGTGTGTGAGCTGGATATCTGAAGATATTTGGGGAGCTTGTCCGTCTTGATCAGGAGGAGACTTCTGACTGTGATCTACTTTCCATGAATCAGGAACCGTACTCATGCTCAAGCCCTGCATGTGCCAGAAAAAGCCAGAAAACCTTGCTTCCGAGAAAGTTTTATGGGCAATGACATTTGGTCTATTTGGATGACAGACCGAGGCTACAGAACTGTTGACACACTGAAGTCATTAAATGACACACGTAACCTGCGTCCTAATAGATGCTGTGTTCTACGTGTGCACACTGTTAAGTTCAAATGAACCCTGGAGACCAGCACTTGGCTCCAATGTGCTTGCACAGCAGTCCCAAAATCCATCAATTTGCAACTGTTCTTTATTATTTTCGGCAGTATGCACAAGTCACCAATAAACACCCCACTGCAGTTATCCCGGATGACATACAAAGCTGTTTTTAGGATTTGATATTGCAAATGTTAAGGGAGAACTGATTTATAGTCTCCCTCCATCCCACTGCCTGAATTTCAAAATCATTTGTCTACATCTCCTATTCGCAAAGTACCATACATTTTTTATTTTTACTATTTCAATATGGATGAAATTTCAATATATATTTCCTTTGCCTACGCTTGAGAGCAGAAATCATAAGTTGCAAAGCACTTGTTTCTCCCTCACTCACTCACTGAGGTGACACCAAGGACAGACTTGTTTTGAAATGTCCAGCTTCCTAGGGACATGTTTAACTCTTTTTTTCAACAATACTTAACAAATATTTGCATGGCACCCCCTGTATGCTAGGCACATTTTTTTCCTCTTACTGATGATTTACAAGCTTGGTATCCCCATTTTATAGGTGATAAGACTGAGATTTCAATTAGCAAATAATTGGCACAAGGTCCACAGCTATAATAAAGCAAAATTTGAACATAAGATCTCTCAAAACTTCATCGTTCCCATTCCATTAAATGATTCAATAAAGAAAAGGTAAACAAGTGTTTACTAATCAATTCCTGCCATAAGTGTATAAAAGTATATTTAAAAGTTGCCTCTGTTTAAGTCAACACCTGTAGCTAAATGAGTGTATTTTTTAAATCTCTCTATATTTTTTCTAAGTATCTCTTGTGTATCCCGTGCAAATCCTGACTATACAGAATTGTTGAAATAAATTGCATTATAAATTTAAAATAAATTTAAATTTAAAAAAACATCTTAAAATACAAGCTGTCCAAGGGAATCTTACCCAGGGATAGTTTTTCACTCATTAGTTCATCAACTATATACTGAGTGCTACCATTTTCCAAATAGAAATCTAACTTCCGAGGCAAGTTCAATGGAAACATACACTGTTCTCATGGCATTTCTAAATAAACAAATATATTAAAAAAGCAATACCAGGTTCTGATATGTGCAATGATGAAGATGAATCAGAGCAATACACTAAAGAGCATTCAAGGGACTTCTTTAGTTTGTTTTGTCAATAAACACACCTACAGTAATAAATTATATCTAAAAACCTCTAGTATGAAATGGTCATCAATAGAAGTTTATTTTTTATTAGATAGGAAGGAAATCAACAAAAAAGAGGCTTGAGCAATCAGCAGTGGTGATAAATCTGGTTTTCTGTCCAAATAAGATCTTTTGTAATTGTTTTGATGTGGTACAACACAACATTTTTAAGTGAAATATTTTCAAGTCAAGATGAAATCAAGGTTGTAGTTTTTAAAAAGTGTCTTGCTGTATTCAATCTCAAAAACCATTTGTCATCAATCTCTATTCTGAGGTTTAGAACACCCAAAAATATTACCTAATGCATAAATCCATTCCCGTTCATTCTCTCTCTCTCTCTCTCTCTCTCTCTCTCTCTCTCTCTCTCTCTCTCTCTCTCTCTCTCTCTGCTCTGGAGTAGAATCAGGATTGACACACAAGTCTGTGTGATTCCAAAGCTATCACACTTTCCATTATAGAATATTGTTTTTTTACATATACTTGTCAGGTGGCCAGTCTGCATTTCTGAGTAGTTAATATAGTAGTTTCAACATTATGTTGACATTTGATTACATTCACTAAAGGAGGTAACTATTGACATATATAAAACCAAAACAGTATATGAAGTTGGATGGTAGAAGCAGGTGGTAACAACCAGCCTTAACTGGATAGTCTAGAGAGGAGGGAATGCAAAAATGTCCAATTTGTTCAGTAAAATCTAAAACACCTACTTTGTCAACAAAAACAAATTTCCCAAGTCTCAATAAAACAGAACTTACTGAGTCTCTTATCGATGAACTATGTTGTAACTACCATGTCCATGTATGTCAAATCAGGCAGTATAATAAAAAGGGGAGTCTTTAGGAAAAAATGAGTTCTAATGGTGATTTACTTCTTTATTAATGAGCATTCTGTCAGGTACTCTGCTATGTACTAAAATGTACCAAACCATTATATGACTTTGAGAAGTCATATAATACAAATACAAAACGAGTTTATTAATATTTTCCCTGCTGACTTCCTAAGGTGATTGCACAAGTGTCAGATACTGTACTAAGGATTTTAGGGACACCATCTCATTTTATCCCTCCAACAACCTCATGAGATAGGCTTCATTAATGAAAGTCATTTGGCAGGTGAGAGAAATAAGGCTCCAGATGAAAGCAGTTCTTTGAAAACTATAAAATGCTATACAAAAGTGATGTAATGTTATAATTAAATGGGAAAACGTAGATCATGCTGTATAAAAATATTGTCCATCAGAGCTTCCCTAGAAAATGCAATTTGATAGTAGCACATTAGTCCACCTGACCAAATTCAAAACAATAATACGAAGCACTCAGCCAGGACTTATTATGTGCCAGTCACAGTTCTTAGCATTTTTGTCCATACTTTTACTCAGTAATGTTCAAAAATAACTCTATGAGTCACACACCACTATTGTCTCCATTTTACAGATGTGGAGACAGAGGGAAAGAAAGAACTAGTCAGCTGTACCAGGG
Source organism: Eonycteris spelaea (assembly GCA_003508835.1). Taxonomy (NCBI): domain Eukaryota; kingdom Metazoa; phylum Chordata; class Mammalia; order Chiroptera; family Pteropodidae; genus Eonycteris; species Eonycteris spelaea. The sequence goes on along the minus strand of PUFA01000043.1, from coordinate 3,167,632 downwards.
AACAGCTAGTAAATGACGGAGCTGGGATTAGAGACGAGGCAGTCTGGTTCTTCAACCTGTGCTCTTAATTATAACACTAAACTCTTTCTGTGAAGTAGACTGTAAGGGTGCAAACCAATTAGCTATGTATTCAAAAGGCTCAGGAAACAAATAGCTGGATTATTTTTCCTCACGTAGCAGCCTTTCGGCCATTCTCTGGGCTCAGTGAGGTCAGCATGATGTATGGTAGGTAGAAACTTGGGTTTAGCAATCGGTTTCAGATGGCAGCTCTGCCAACTCTGTACATCCTCATGGCCTCTTTATGGTTCTGTTTCTCATTTGTAAACTAAGAAAAAGAAAGCCTATTCATCAGGGATTTTGCAGGATCAAGAGCATTCAGCACAAATCTTGGCATAGGCACAGTTGGCACTCAATAAGTATTAGACTCTTTTCTCCAACCTCAAATGTGACATCAGTTTAAATAGTTTACTCTCCCATAAACTACATAGGAAAAAGTAAGAGAAAAACCTCAGGTCATGAAACGTTAGCTTTTAAGTTAACTATATATTACCTTGAGTCATAAGGTAACCTGCTTTGTGAAAAATAATGTTATCTTGAGTATCTATAAATAGGATTTTTTTCTCCCCAAAACAATGTGTATTTATTTTCTCGGGGGTCAGTATATTCCATTTGATAGATTGGTAGATTGATCGGTTTTAGCAGTTCCTGGGTCAATTTGTACTTGCTCAAGCCACAGGTCTGACCAAACAAATCTGATCACAAAATAGACCTGTCTCGTAACTGTTATTGGGCAGGGTAGAAAGCACGGTAGCTACAGCTTGCTAATAAGCCACACTGACATATCTGAGAGCATGGAAGCTTTTCAGATTATAAACTGTGTCCAAGGCTTAGTAAAGGGCATAATTTTGACATGCCATGTGCTTAAACTTTAGAAGCTTCCATGACCTCATTTTAAAATTTGAAGAGTTACTGAGTAGAAAAAACTAGGCAAGATTGTCACTTTGCTTTGTGGCTATGTTGTTTCAGAACAATGGTATTCTTTGCAAAGTGGTTCTGTTGTTTACAAACATAATATCTATTTTTTGTGAGGGGATTTTCCATATTACAAAGGCTCTTTGAACCCTTCATGCCACATTTTTAATTAAATTAGCTTAAGTGCTACCAAAATATATAGTTTTGTGGTCTCATTATTTTTCTGAACCCAATCTGTGGATGGTGTTAGAGAGATATCTATCTACCTATCCATAGATATATATATCATTCTGGGTCTTTAAAATACGCTAAGCTAAAAACAATTACAAATACAGTGATTTTAAAACAAACTGCAAGACCCATAGAGCTTTTGGAATATCATATAATTAGGAATTTTAAGAAAGTACTTTAAATTGTTCTTGTGTAGTCAGTATTTACACGGTAAATTTCAATGGTATTAAACATTATCTTTTAATAATGCAATATACAGTTTGTATATGTAGAAACTGTGCAAAATGATATTTCTTATTTAGTGCTGGCATTAAAAATATTATTAAAATTTTTTTAAATGTGAAGATTGTTAAACTTTTTATAGATATAAAATAAATCAAAAACAAATTTGATGTACTTCAGTAATAAAGCAGAACCATATCAAGAAGGGGGAAGTTTCAAGTTGAAAGATCATTTAATAGCAGAATATATGATGGTCATTTTAGGGCAGAATACATGGTGGAAAATAGAGCTAAAGAGGTTGTGTTGGGGAAAATGTAACAGAAAATACTAAAGCAAATACTAAAATTGGTGAAAGAGCAAAATGAATGGTATAGTTGGATGTCAAGTGAAAAAAGTGTTTTAAATTACTATTTCATCTACAAAGCTACTAGTTGAAGGTTTTCAGCATGTAGAGACTTCAATAACCTTATTTTAGAAAAATTGCCAGGATAAACCCTTTTGCAGTAAACGTAAAATAAGAACCTAGCCATTATTCTTGGGGCATATATAAATTACTGTAAAACCAAGTGCAGAAACCATGAACAAGGTAGATTTAGATTGAACTGGACTGACATAGTTCCTTAAATTGTTTTACTTAAACCATATTAATTTAAACACTGAACACTAAATGATCAACTTCTCGTAATTACCGTGATCTGAGCAACAGAGGGTCAGACTAAGTCCAGTGTTTGGGTAAGGCATTTGGCCCTGCATGAAGTGGACATCCATTTTCTGGAGACAAAAACAGACAGACTACCATCTGTTTAAGGCAGGAAAGGAGGAAGGGAGGGGGAATAGAAATGAGAACGAGAAGAGAGAGGTGGTGCCATGAGGGTCAAAAAGATCTATAATTAGTCAGTGAGGGTTAAGCTGTCTTTTATTTTTATTGATCCTCAAACATTCAGTGAAATTGTGTTAAATACCACAGTCCGATCTTAGCTGAACTTTAGATTTAAGGTGGGCATGTTTGCTATATCACATTCATTATACACACACGTGTGTTATGTTTATATACATATATATGCAGATGCTATGCATAACTTTTATGACACATTATAGTTATGTAGCCCAGAGTGTATATAATAATGCAGTGGTAATAACAATAATAATAGTGATGATGATGATGATGATGATCTCATAAACCCTTTCGATGTGCCAGGCGCTGTTCTAAAAACGTCACATATATTATCCCATTTAATCTTCACAACAACTTTATGATGTGAGTATTATTATCATCCCTATTGCACAGATATTGAAACTGAGGCACAAAGGATTTAAGTGATTTTACTAAGATCACACAACTAGGGAGTGTGAGAGTTGAGGTTCAAAGCAGGTGGTCTGTCTGCATAGTCCATACCCTTCCTCCTTTTAGAAGAAATAGCATATCCATAAAACAAAGGGCTCTTGTATTTGTAATCCATGCACACCACCATCCTGCACTTACTTATTTTCCTTATTGTATTTTTTCAGCTTCACATGCAGTCTCCATTATTTCTGATTTATTCCTCCATTGATCTATTGACTTATATTTCCTGACTTCTTTCTGTCTGTAATCCCATATGTGTCCTAGGCTAACTGGGCTAAGAAAAAAAGTGGGCTTAACACGTTTGCATTTAGTTTGGTGATTTTTACTCATCTTCTGAACTGGAAAAGGAATCCAAATAGCCAAGACCATTCGATTCCCTATCTCACTTATTTATCTATTCTTTAAAAATTTGTACAAGAATTCCTTCATATTGGAAATAACATAGCCTCTATTTCTACTTGCCCTTTTCTTGTCAACCAGTAATTAAGGCTGGAGCTTCATCAGACACATAGAGTGGTTGAAAGAAATGCCCTTTATTTAATTACTGTGAATCCCTGTAGAGCTACACTCTGGATAAATTATACCCACTGGATAGAAACAAAATGATATTTGAACCTAATAGATTGCATACTTAAGCCTGAAGACACCAAAAAAGAACAAGAATAAATTATTAGTCAAAACTGAAGGTATTTTTGAATGGCTGCTCTATTTATTGTAACATTACCTCCTCTGGCACATTTTTTTTTTTTAACAAAAGCTCAAAGCACCAGGCTTACATTCCCAGAGTCTAAATTACTTTATGACTGATTGTAGAGAGTAATTTATTTTGAACAGACCAATACCCCAGTGAATCAAATACAAATTCCTCAACATGAAATTGAAAATATTCCACTGATGGGCTCTATGTCAGGAACATAATCTCTTTCTCTGTTTTGCGAAGCAATCCATGTATTAATTAGATTAATTGACAGGCTTCCCTCACCTCTCTCCATCCCCTAGAAAGTTCTCTGTACTTTGACTTCCATTCACTTCATTTTTTCAATATTGCTCTCAAAAGTCATGAATGGAACTTTTGATTTCTGAATTTAAGAGCCGTTTACCATCTTAATTCTAGATGACATGCAACACTGAAATTACTTCACTGATACTAGATGTAGATCTGTCTAGATCAGCACTCCCTCTGTCATTCTTCTATTGTCAATTCCGTCTCCATTTTTTTTTTCATTTCTTTCTTACAATTCTGACTCTCTAATTCAACAACTCATTTAGTAAGAAGCAAACAAACAAACAAAAAAAAACATTATTCTTTGGCTGACTCTAGAAATATTTTTAATCTTGAACTCTCACAAGTATTTGAGATTTTAACCTTAATCCCAACTAAATAAGAAGATAATGTTTTTGTTTTTTAAATTATCTTCCAGTAAAAGGGAAGCTTAATGTTATTTTTTCTTTATAAATACAAGAAGCATAAAACAAAATGGTATAGTAAATAATGTAACAAATACTATGGCTTTTCCAAGGATTTTGTATCAAGACAACATATTATTACCATAATTATAATTGATAATATTAACATTAATGTTACTTCATTTAAAAATTATTAGTATAGTTTTTATATATCAGATATTGTGCTAGTTACTAACACACAGAAATTAATAAAGCATATCTGCCTTCCAAGAACTTAGTCAGCTTAGGATCTGGCAGAAGGAACCAATGACAGCTGGAACAACAGGAAGGAAGCATTAACTTGGGTATTATTTTATTTTCCTCCAAAATTTTAACATATGTGAAAGAAACTAGATGATTTTATATATTGATCTCCATTTGCCAGTCTCCAAAACTGATACAAACATTCTTTTATTTATCAACATATAAATATTATATTTACCTGGTGTATTATTCAAGGCTTTTTTGGTGCAAGAGATAGAACGCCAACTTCAACAAGCTGAAGCCAAAGGGGAGTATCAAAAATCTATCCACAAAGTGGACAGGTCTTGACAGGGGAGCGTCAGGGTCACAGAATGCCTGCATGCACCCAAAAAGATGCGAGGGAGAGTTTCTAGCCTCTACTATTTCTGCTACGTGACACCATCGTCTCTATGCTAGACTCTTCCCCTGCAGAAAGAAACATGGCTGACGGCAATGCATAGCCTCAATGTTCGTGCCTTAAAGCAACGCCAGAAGGAAGGATTATTCCCATAAACATGCAAAGGTTCTGTTCTCAGAAGACAAGAGGAGGTGGGCAGGCAATGATAAATGTCTTCTCTGGATAGGCTTTTAATGAAAGGGGAAAATATCATCAGCAAGAATGGATAAAGACTCCTAGGGAGGAAATTAAAGAAAGAAGACAAAATGAGTAGGAATGTGAGCCTTTGAAAAAGGCAGAGAGTTGGTAGCAAAAACTACAGAAAGCAATTTTTGAAAACAAGACAGTGTGTCAAGCAGATCTACTAAGCCCTTCACAGCCTCTACTCCCCCCCCACTAACCTCCACAGAACTCTGTACGAGCAGAATACTTGTAGACCATTGTAGAAAAGCATTAATAATGATAACTTAAATTTTTAAATTAGTATTAAGAAAATATCCAGTGCAAGGCACTCCGCTAAGGACTGCAAAGAATTAAAAAAAAAAAAAAAGTTGCTAACAGATTCCGCCCTCAAAAACCTAATTCAGTAGGATACATAACCTATATGGTGCATTACCTCCTGTCATTGAGCATCACTAAACTGGTATCAAAAAGAAACCATCAGAGACAGAGGGAGAAAAGAGTACCTCAGCTCACCTGGGAGAAGAGCAAAGAAGAGGGACCATTTTCAGTGGACTTCAAAATTTCTACTAGTGTGTGGGATCACACTGGCATTCTCAGCATCACACAGAAAACTAAGTGAACAGTCAATGCGGCACAGAAGTAAACAAGGCCAGAGCACACACAAGCCTAGCATACTGTTCCAGCATGGAGGTCTAAACCAAATTAGACACGTGCTTGATTGCCGTCCTGGACAGCATATTGCTCTTGTTTCTTCTACTTATCTTTGCTCTCCTGGTGTTTGGGCTCCATGTGCTTTCTGAAGATGTGTAGTGTGAAAGCAAAATGCAGACTCGATATGATGCTGGTGTACTTGTTTTGTTTTAAGTCTCCTTATCACATCTTTAATCCAGCTCATAAAGCAATCTTGAATCTTTCATGCTTATTTCTCCCAAGCCAACAGACTTTTTTTTTGGGGGGGGGGAGGCAAGGCAAGATATGAACATGCAGATAAATATTTTTAGTTAAGTCCAATTCAGTTTTACATTATTCCCAGTAGAGAAACTCAGATATTTTATTTTCCCATTTAAGAATAAGGACATTAAGGAACAGAGAACTTAAGCAGTATGCCCCACAAGCAAAATGAGTCACAGTAGAAACTGTGATTCACTGTGACCATACAAACTTTTCTCCCCGACCACCAGCCTCCAATCATTTTTGGGCCCTAGTGGGCACCTCAGATCAACAATACCCAGCATATAAAACCAACCAATAGTGGCCAAGTCTGAGCGAGAAGAGAGCAGAGAGAAAATCACCCTAACCAAGCCCTTACTTGGGCCAGGAAGATTTAGGCTACCGTTTCTTGAATTATAAATGAAGAAACTGGGCTAGAAGTCTCCCAGGTCCTTCCAAAGAAATGCTGTAATGCTAAGTCTCTGAGCTGGTGCATTTTAGAAAAAGCCAGTTCTACTGGGCGCTGTGTAGCTATGGTGCTAGGTAAATGAGACTGACGCCCACAGCAACTTCAGAGGGAAGTGGATACTTAATGCTGCCAAAGTGGTTGTTGACTACCCAACTGAGAGAGATGTGTTAAGATTTATTCCACTATTTATTTGTCAGGCTTTTAATCTGAAAATGATGGCCTGGCTTTCACAAAGCAAAGCGAAATCTGCTATAGAATGTCCCCACGCCTCCATTCTGGCTCCCAGCCCAGGAGGGGAGGGAGAAGTATAGGCTTTAGCAAAAGGACAAGTACTCCACCGTCCCTTAGAATTGTTCTACTGTATTTTTTTGGTTTGTTTTATTCTTGGCTTGTTTGTTTGCTCGCGTGGTTACGAAAATCTTTAAAAAGTGAGAAATGGTGCAGAATTCTAAATCCTCCTACTCAAGGATGCTGTCTGCCAGCACAGTCACAACTGAGGTTTGCATCTCTCACCTTCGCACACTGTTTTTCCCTTCCTGACTCCTTTTGTATTGAATGCGCAGTGTAAACTCACTTGGCTGCATACGTACACGATGTCTCCATTGCATGTCTAACCCTGAATAGAAGAGATTAAACTCTCAGCGCCCTCTCACCTGTGCACTTTTCCTTAAATGAGATTTTTTAAAAAAAAACAACAAACAAAAAAAAAACTAGAAGTTTACAATGACAAGTCAGAACTAACAGATCCTGAATCATAAAAATAATCATATAATAAATATTAGAATTATTACTACCAACATTACTATTATAAAACAAAAGCACATCCCTTCTTCATTTTATTGAAGCCATAATGAATCTTTTGCATCACATATCTCCCACAAAGAAAGGAAAGAATAAAGATGCATAAAGGTCATTTGCTTGATTGCTTGTCAATTTCATTCTTTTTCCTCATCCCTAAAACTCCAAACTGGATCAGAGGCCAGGACTGGGCCACATGGCACCTGCTCTCTCCACTGGTGTGGCACTCACTATACTGTTCTGTTCTTCCTTTCTCTTCCCTGTCTCTTGGGTCTGTAGAATCCAATCACATGTTCATGTCGGCATTGAGAAGACAGTGCTGTAGAACTGTATCTTGTTTTCTTGAGTGTTTGTTACAAATTGCCAATTCCTGGGAGCTCCAGGATGCTCATGTCCCTTTATCCTGGAATACCACTGCTATAGTGTTTCCCCTTAGGAACATACGAATAAGTAAATAGCACATGAAAATATCATTGACTGGAACCCATTTAAGTGATTAGGAAACATAAATTTTATCACATGATGAACATGTACTTACTTTTGTTAACTTGTGGAACGTCCTTGGAAATAGTTGACTCCCTGCAAGAATACAGTGTCTTGGGGAACCAGAGATCATCTTCTAAACCTGGCTTTGTACCTGAATCACCTGAGAAGCCTTTAGGGAAAAAAGGGATCCCAGAACTTACTCTATACCAACTGAATCAGAAAATCTGGGGACAAATCTCAGTGCTGCTTCTGGACACAATCCAATGTACAAAAATATATTTAAAATTAATAACCTTCTATGTCCTTCTCCATTCTCAATCTCCCCTATTCTTCCAAGAGGACTGATGTTAACACCTAGTGTGTATGTATACTTCAACTCCTTGCAACATGCCCACTGAAATACACACAGACACCTAAGAATATTCAAAGGAGTTATATTTGGGTATATTTAAAAAATAGGGTCTGCAGAACATTGCTAAGTAGAAAAGTGTTGGTATGTAAAAATATTAAGAAATACAGTTGCTGTTTTATCCTATCCTTATAACAAAGAGAGGAAAAATACACTGATGTGGAAGGTGTTAACAGAAAATAAATATAAACAGAAATAGATGTATTAATAAGATTATGAATTTATTTCTCTTCCATTTAGTTTTCTAATTTTTCTACAATTATGCTTCTGTTATAAGAATTATTTTTAATTTTATTCACTTTCCAAAATTATTTAGTTATAACTAAATTTCAAATTTTTTTACCCCTAGAAGATCCCTAAATGTAAAAAGGTAAAATGACTCAGTTGTCACAGAAGCATTTTCTTGTGTGTTACAGAGCTAGCTAAGTGGAATGTCTGGCAGAACCACCTTCCTACAAGTACTAATTCAGAGAATGAGGTTGACATTCGCCCTGACATTTTTTACATGTGGTTTTTATTGTTTCCTTGGGAGTTGTCTCCTATCCAAAAGTCAGAAAGACAAAATAGCATAAAGGTCCCAAGCACGGGAAGCTTTTATGGGTCTGGCCTGGAAGAGATGCTCTTGAGTCCACTGACATTTCATTGGCTAGAACATTGTCGCAAGCTCGACCTACCGTAAGAGGGACTAGGAAGTGCATCCTGCTAGGCAGCCACTTCCTGGCAAGAGCTCCATGTTTTTAAAAGGGGAACATACGTCTTTGGTGAAGAGATCTTTTTCTCTACCACATCATGCTCCAATCACACCAATTTATAGATATTCCTTGACACTCCATGTCCTCTGTGCCTTTACTCACAGTCTTCTCTCAACCTGGGCTACACTTCTCTAGTACGAAAAGCCTACTTGTTCTTCTAGCTAAGTTCCATTTTTCTTCCGCCCCACAGTACTCATTCCTTTAGTTTATTATTTCATTCACCTAATATTTTTTGAGATCCACTGTAAGGCAGAAAGTCTTTTTGGCAATAAGGAGTGAAGACTAAACAAAAAAGACAAAACCTTAAAACTCTTGGTACAAAAGTCAAGAGATGAACAGGAAAAAATTAAGTAAATAAATTATATTGTAGGATATGTAGTAGTTAAGTTCTGAGGAGATGGACATACAAAAATAGAGAAATATGAATTTCCAGGATAATGTGCTGAATTTTTAGACAGGCTGGCTGGGAAGGGAACATTGAGAACATGAGTTTAAGTGAAGACTTTTGAAAAAGGGCAAGAGCTAGTCTCATTTGGGAGGATTCTAGGCAGAGAAAAAAGTACAAAGGTCTTAAATCAAGAGTGTGGTTGAACATGCTTCAATGAGAGCATGGATGACAGCGTGGCTTAAGCACAGTGGATAAAGGAAAGGGTAGGTTGTGATGTCAGAAAGACAGTGGGGCAGGGCATACCATCCGGGGCTTTGTAGATCATTTAAGTATTTTGGCTTTATTAAGAATGAGTTTAGAGCTATTAGAGAATTTTAAAGTGCAGAATAAATGATCTTATTTACTTTAAGCAGGATCAGCAGTGTGGTAAAAAGAATATGTTAATTCACATAACAAAAGGGTCCTGAGATAGAGAGATTATCCTGGATACCTGGATGGGTGGGTCCAATGTAATCACAAGAGCTCTACAAGAGAAAGGCAGGAGTGTCAGAGTCAGAGAAGATGTGACAACAGAAGCAGAGGTAAGAGAAGGGAACGAGACAAACGTGCACATACATGCACACGCATGAGGGAGGAGGGATGTTACACTGCTGGCTTTGAAGATGAAGAAAGGTGCCATGAGCCAAGGAAAGCAGGTTACCTCTTGAAACTGGAACAGGCAAAGGAATAGATTCTTCTCTTAAAGACTGCAGAAGGAACCCCCCAGCTGACATCTGGATTTTAGCCCAGTGAAAACAACTTCAGACTTCTTAACTGCCCTCACTGTGAGATAATAAATGTATATTGTTTTAGGCTGCCAAGCTCAGTAATCTGTTACAGCAGCAATAGGAAGCTAATACACATCAGGCTGCCTGTTGAGAATAGATTACAAGGAGCAAGCGCAGAAGCAAGTTGACCCCATGAAAGGACAACTGAGGTAACCAGAAGGCACAGAGGATGACAAATCGAACCAATAGCGTACCTTGGGTTACTGAGAATGGTCAAATTCTGGAAATATTTAGAAGGTGATACTGACAGAATTTTCTAAGAGCTTGTTGTGAAGGTGTGAGAAAGAGGAGTTATAGACACTGGAGTTTTCAGCCTGAAATGAAAGGGAGTTGCTATCCAATGAAATGGGCAGGAGCAAAGTGTTTGGGGAAGTCAGAACAAGGATTCCTCTTCTGTTACATGCAGTACGTGGCTATTTTTCTCTAGCATTTATTATATAGTCATTTGTGTCCATGTCTGTCTTGGAAGCTAGATGATAAGCACTGGAGTCTACTATGCATTTTCAACTTGGTTAGATAGAAAATTATGCAAAAGTAAGAGATGGCTATTCAACCTATGACCAACATACAGTGATGGGACAACTTCTGCAAATAAATTCCTACTTTTATAGAGGATTACTGTGTGCACTTTGAGACCAAAAAACCAGATTTCCCAACATAGTCTTTGATTCCATAAGTACCTAGCATAGCACCATGCAAAGAATTGCTAGCAATTCAAAGGGTGTTGGTTAAACCACACACACACACTCTTCTAATAGTGATTTATCATGAATAAATGATTAGTTGCATTTGTGTTTTTCAAGATAAGGGGTTGAGAGAAAAAGTAAGGCAATTCTTTACCTACTTATGACAATTTACCATCAATTTGAAATATTCCATTCCTCCCACAGAAAAATAGAAATAAACATCATATTATCATTCAAGCTTTAGAGAGTAAGGTGTTTGAACTTGAAATGTACCATGAATTGCAGATACATTCATATACACCTAGCTCAAAGACTGCTGTGATTTGTGAAATGTGTCTCCCTTAAGCGTTTGAGGAAGCGACCCTCTGGAAGTCGACTCATGGATGCAACTGTCTCCCACAGAGATCCACGTGGCATTCCACGGGCATCTTTCCAAAACTGATCTGTGTCTGTTCTCCCTTCACCAAAAGTGCGCCCCGCCCCCACCCTGAAAAAAATCTGGTCCTCATAATGCTCTTTATCTCTTGATGAAAACTCACATTTCCATTTGCTCAATAAAAATAAAAATAAAAATAAATCACACTTCCTCACATGAAATGATACTGCCCTAAATAAGAAAGTTGCAACTTTATTTTCTGTCCATGGCACTAAATGCCAGTTCCCTGCAACAGACCCAGAATCTACTTCAAGGAAGCAGGACTGATTATAAATAGATATAAACTCAGTTACTACATCCCCATTCACATTTAGTCTGTTACTCTTTCCTGTCCATTAGGTAAACTTTATGTGAGTAAAGAATATGGTGTTTCTAAGAGTAAATTGTGAATCTATATATGATACTAGGTCTATCTTCAGGAATGAGTCAAAATAAACAGCTGTTTGAGGCACCATTTTCCACTATTATTTTATCTTAATGTTGCTAGTATATTTTACTTAAGATTATTCAAGATAAAGTAAAAGTTAACAGGATCCTTAAAAGGCTAGACTTTTAAATATGGTATTAGTGCAAGGTAGCCATTTTGAAAGAGAAGTTCAATCCACACCTTGTGGCATACACGAGAATAAACTCCAAATGAATCAGAACAAAACAAATAAAATCAAACAAGTGTTAGAAGAAAACATGTTAGCTGAATTCCTTTGTAATAAGGGTAAGAGAATAGAATTCTAACTATGACTAACATTCCAGATGCAATAAAAAGAAAAATATTCTACTATGTTAAAATGAAAAAGAAACTTTGCATGAAAAATAAGCAAAACAAAACACAAATGACAAACTGGAAGAAAATCATTTTAACTTCATCAACAGTAAAGACATTTCCTTTTGAAAGACACTGTTAATAAAAAGTAAAGGAAAGTCACAGAACAATGCTTGTATTATTTAAAAATGAAATTGTGTCCAGAATGTATAAGAAACTCAATTTAAAATTAAGAAAAACATGATTAAAAACTAAATTAATAAATGAGCAAATGGTTTGAACAGAAATAGGTGCTCCACCAAAATAGTAGGTCCATCTAAACATTTTCACTGTAGGAATGGAGCAGGCTTGAACATCAGTTTTCCAGTAACATTCATAATAGTTTGAAATTATTAATCATTGTTGATTCCCATTTAACTTGTTCATTTATTCTAACTCCAAGGAGTTTCTTCATGTCTTTACTATCATCAAAGGATATATACCTTTGTCTGAATAAGTTAGAGAAGACCCTAACTAATAATACTCAACCATAATCCCCTTTAAGAATGGAACTTAAATTTATAATTCCTAAATAGAGAAAGCATTATAAATCATGTTTAAATTAAACTATCTTAATGAAATTCTTATATATGTAAAGTAATAATATTCTTCAGGCTGGTTCATCAAAAAGAAATAAATGATCACCGCCAGTACAACAGGGAGGACATTTTGTTAGATTTGATGACAGATATTTAAAAACAACTACAGGTACAACTCACTCAGGAAAATAAAGAAATTTTCTCTCAATAAGAACAATAAATCTAACCCATAATAAATCTCTAGAACATGGGAAAATGCTTTATTTGAAAATTTAGAAATTTGAAAAAAATTAGAATCATTTCTATCTTTAAAACATCTATTTAGTGAATTAGGAAATGAGGAAGTATCTGGCCATTTTAAATGAATTTCCTCCCTTATTTTTTACTTCAATAAAAATGTAGTGAATCTTTTTACATGTGGAAGGTAGAGAATAAACTACTAATAAAATAAGTATATATAATTTCCAAGTTTTATAAGTGTTAACAAGGAAGTAGAATATTAGGTATTGTGAGACAGAAAACAGTGTGTCATTGATAATTCAATGGCAATCCAGAGGCCAAAGTCATAAGACAGTAAATGTTTGCTGAATTTGAAGAAGGAACAGGAGAATGGTAGAGAATGATGAAAGATAATAATAGCAGAAGCAACATTAATGGAGCAATTATTTGGCTCAAATAATGTTCTAAGTACCCTACATATATTAAAACATTTAACTGTCATAATAACTGTTATTAATCCCATTTTACGGATAAAGAAACTGAGGGATAGTTGAAATAATTTGCCAATGCCACACAGCTAGTTAGTGGCAGAACCCAGATTCAAACCCAACAAATCTCTCTGTCCTAATGAATCCTAGAAGTAGCTACTGAGTAGTGAAGGAACATAAAGGCTAAGGTTAGAAATTTGAATAAACATGAGTAATTAGATAATTCTGTTCATTTCAATTTTTTTCCCTATCTAAATTGTACTTATACAACTAATCATGTGATATACATTTTGTTTCATTTTTTATTTACTTTTTAAAAGCTTGAAATTGGAATTGAATCCTGTTTTTGTTTTTCATTGTCATTATTATTATTATTATTTTAATTCTACTTTTTAGGGCCAAGAGATGAACATCTACATATATGTACACTCCTGGAAAATCTAATCCTCCACCCCATAGGCTTTTTTAAAAAACTGTATTAGTAAAAACATTGAAAAATGGTAGATTTGTGTTTTATTTAAAGGATAAGGATTCTTGTCCAAAACCAACTTAAAATGATAGGGAATCTATAAAAAGCAAAGCAGAGCAGATAAACCTACTTGAAAATCTTATTTCCATGACAACAGAAACAGAGCATTAAAGGGCCAGCAAACCTCTGCAATGCGTCATTGCCGACACACTGAATCATCTAAAATACTTTCAAGAGAAGGAATAATCTTTCATGTACATGCTCAATTATTATTACATATGAATATATGAAAACATGCTAGCCTTTTTTAAAAAAACAGAGATTAAAAACTATGTCTTTAATAGCCATACAGATTAACAAGTTTTCTACAGATTCTAAAAAATGCAGAAATAAAATGCATGATGTAAACTCATATTGCATACAAAACATGAGTTTTGTAGTTTCCATATTTATCATTCAAGTTAACATTTTAAAAAATACCTAGCTAATCTTATTTCTTCTAGAAATTAGAATTTAGTTATTTTTGGTTTTGCACACAAAAAACATTTGATAAAATTCTGGAAAAAAACACCTTTTTACTGTAAGGTAATAGCAATATTTTGTAAAGATTTCTTTTTGGGGATAATGTTCCCAAGGTTTCCTAAATCTAAAAGATTTTCCAAAGGCAAATTTAGCATTAGATTGTGTACGATAATTAAAATAGTAAACACTTTAAAAACAGATGGATAGATGATAGATAGATAGATAGATAGATAGACAGACAGACAGATAGATGATAGACAGATGATAGAAATAGAGATATATTACATTAAAGGCAGTATGTGATTGAGTTTGGTCTTCACAGTAATCCAGTATGAACTGGAAAGAGCAAATACTCTTATCACCTTTTTTTTCATTGATGAAGTATTTTATGTTCACCAACATTACATACTAAGGGGCTATAAAAAGAATAAACATATCTATATGAGAAGATGGATATTAGCTGAACCTACTGTGGTAATCATTTCACAATATATATAGATTAAGCCATCATGGTGTATGACTTAAACATTTACAGTGATGTATGTCAATTATATCTCAATAAAATTAGAGGAAAAAAGAATAAACATAGTTCTTCATACTTCTATGCCATTTTTTCTATTATGATACTACATCCCACACTTAATTTAAAATATTAAGAATTGTCATTATAATTTAATTATACTTTAATGGGAATGTGAATTATTAGTATATGCAAAAAAAGGAAAAAAGATTTTCTCAATTCCCAATTTTTTGCTTACTTGACTATAATATAAAAATGCTAATTTTTAAAATGATGCTAAATTTGTCTTTGATTTGAAATTTATTGAAATTATTACCTATGTGCCTATTCTTTATATCACCTACAGATATACATCTCAAACTTCAAGTAGGAAATCTCTCATCTCTAATTCTATAAATAAACAAGCCAATCTTTCTATACGCATGAATGCTAGGAAAAATATTTGCGTGCCAAAAGTGATATGCAGAATTTCCTAGATGAAAAACCATGTAATAAAATATAGAGCATAAAAGTGACTTCACCTAAAAACAGAGAAGAATTAACAAACAACTTTGATTTCTCCAATGTAAATGTCTCTCCTTTCCTCATTTGTATTTTTTCTGCCACAGAAAGTGCTAAAGCTGCATCTGGACCCCAACTGAAGAGGCCCCCTCTCCAGAAACTAGGAGGATGAGTTAGAAAGCCCAATGGTTGGAGCTATCTCTTTCGTAATCCTAATTCTATCACTGGAATGCTAAGTGACAATCACAAGTTTCCTTAACCTGTTTCAACACTTTTTTTTTTTTTTTTAATTCAAGACTATGGCAGATAAGTGAGACACAGATCCTACTTTCAAAAAGTTGGGACCCAGGTCAGCTTCATGGACAGACAACAGTGGAGCCACATGCAACCCAGGGCTCAGAAGGGCCCAGCATTTGGTTTAACACTCTGCCATAGGTATTCTAGAAATTATTTTCTGTTTCTAATTTAACCTTTTTATTTTGAGATAATTGTAGATTCACATACGGTTGTAAGAAATACTACAGAAAGTTCCTGTGTATCTTTTAACCAGTTTTTTCCCAATAGGAACATCTGATAAAACTATCATATCAATTGTAGGTAGGCATGATACATTCTGGGAAAAAGGGAATAAACTGAAGCTAATTTTTATTTTTTAAGCTTAACAGTTTCTTATGAAGGTCATTTTAAAAAACAAAGTTAAAGACAATCTGTGAAAAAAATTGCACAGAATACACTCATTAAATAAATATGATAATTTAATCAAAATAAGGGAACTACATTCTCTCTTGCAACTCCAGAAATAAGTTGTTTTTCCTCAAGGGTGAACATCTTGTCAATAAAAACTGTCTCTTAATCATGTAAATCTATAGTAACCACCCAATTTTCCTGTTCTTTCCAGTAAATCAATTTCAGTCTTCAAACTGTGCTTTTTTCTTCTTAAACATTTGACATTAGAAATTCAATGGGATTTGGTGGTCTTTCCTTGCAAGACCTTGTGATGAAAAAGGCACAGCTGACTGATCCAGGTAGGCAAGAGTTGGTAAAGGCTGAAGATCTTCTGTTTTGATGACTTTTCTGCATTTATCTTCTAATTTTTGGCTATCCTCTAGATGTCGTCTGTGAGGCTATACTCAGTAAAATTTTCTGCCACGTGCGCCTGTCCCTCTAGCCTTTGCTCTGGCTCCACGGGGGACCCTGCAAGGCACAGTCCCTGGATACCAGTCCGCGCCGAAGCCATTCATTCCTAAGAGCTCTGACCACACTGCAACTTTTTCATTTTGCACTGAGGTGTGCCAATAACATAGCCCGTGCTTGCAGGATGATGGCTTAGAGGCAATTTCATCTGTAAAGGTGCCAAAGACCTGTAGCTTGATCAAACTTTAGACATGCTCCTCTGAGCCCTCTTTTCAACTAGGCTTCATACTTGGGCCCTGTCCTTGACCTGCTTAGCCCAGTTTTAGGAAAAGTCCTGCTAAGTCTGTTTAAAGAGAATCCTCACTCATAGTATCTGATCAAGTTCCTTATTCCTTGCCTGTGATGTATAAATCCCTGGCCTACTTTAGTAAGAATTCTTAGGCCAATTTAGCAAGAATCTCCTACCTTATGTCTTCTCTTAAGTAATTTGTCATCCACTGATCTGTTCATTCCATTCCTTACCTATAGATCCCCAGGTGTCTTTTATTATATTTGCACTTAAACTCAATCCCTCTCCTCTACTGCAACCGTCTTGACCACTATTGTGATAACCTTGAACGAGTGTCAGATTAATTTTTCTTTAACATGACAAATATATAATTATATGAGTCTAAATCTTGCTCACCTCAAACACAAAAGTCATGGGTCTCCAAAGGTTAGTAGGGAGTAAAACCAGTCTTTTAAAATCTTCCCACTACAAAGCTGAGTCATCTCAATTCCGCGTACCCTCTGTCAACATTACTTTTATTCAAAAGACAACAGTTTCCCCCTTCACTGCATAAAACCAAAAATCTAATATGTCCTTCAATTTTATGTCTTATTTTGGTCTTGTCTTGATTTGTCCATTTTAGGTCTCGATGAAAATAAATTTCTTGTACCTACACAGATTGCTGATGTTCATTCTCACTCATAAACCTATTTATACTCTTTAAAATCCAATCTTATTAGAACTCAAGATCTCAGTGATCATTGTTCATGATTGTCTGTGATCATTTAGATCATGAAATGGTGGTTAGAGAAGTCTTGTAGCTTGTGCAAGAGTCAAGATATCTCAAGTTAACTAATGATTCATTAAATTCCTCTTGGTTTTCTTTTAAATATTTACGTTTGATTTTTTTTTTTTTTTATGACTGTCGAGTTTCTGTAAGTACCTCTTGGGCTCAGTTTATTTTTTACTTTTTCGATTTATCTTTTATTGAATTTTTATTTTTGAATGTTCTCTATTCATTGCTCTTTCTTATGGAAGATATAGGTAAAAATTATCTTAAGCTCTTTAATCTTTTCTAGAGAAAGGGATCTTATTACGTATTATATACTACTTTGTTTGCTCTTACCCTACACAGCTTAATTCAGTCTTCTTTTTCTATAGTTAATTAACACCTTTAATAGTACGAGTACCTTAAATTATTTCTTTATAGTCAATTAAGACATTAAAA
The DNA here is from genome assembly GCA_003508835.1 of Eonycteris spelaea. NCBI lineage: Eukaryota > Metazoa > Chordata > Mammalia > Chiroptera > Pteropodidae > Eonycteris > Eonycteris spelaea. The sequence continues at coordinate 3,149,725 of PUFA01000043.1, read as the reverse complement.
AAGAAACAGATAATTTTTTGAAACAGAAGTCAATTAAGAGCATTTTCTTAGTTAATTGCCAAAAATACGGGTATGTCCTTAAAATGCTCTTTCCGAGTGGCAGGTCTGTGCAGATGAGATACAGGATTTTATTACTCGCCAAGAGCGAGTAATTACAATAAACACGTAAATTCTTACTGCAGAGGAACATGTGCTCTACATTACTAATTTCTAATGTGAACATTTTACTTACAGGGTAGGTACTGATATTACCAGAGTTTACCTCAATGTTTTACCAACAGACATAGATTCCAATAATAAATCATTTAAAATTCCTGAATAAATGAGTCGTAACTTCTCATTTACGTGAAACATTCACCTAACAATGTAAGTAATCATTTACCTGTGCGCAGAGTTACTCTTCTACTTATAAACTCATATTCACCACTGAGTTAAACTACAATGAAATCTCCTCCAAACCAGGAACATGCATCTACATATGTAGGTTCCAGTTCAGATTACTCTCTCCCTTTCTCTCGGCCAGTCTGGTGATAATTCCTTTTCTTGAAATTTCTATAATAATTTAGACTTTTCTATTCTCACAATTTTCACTTTTAGCAATATTTACCTGGATCATTGCAGTAACATCCCAAATAATGTATATGGTTCAAAACCTCCCCTTTCTCATATTGTCAGGACAATCATAAAAGAGATTTTATCACATTATTACTATTATAAAACACTTTGACTTTCTCTCCATAATTTAAATGACTGAAATCATAAACCTAGCTCTGAGCTACCTGTGTACTGGGTATTGCTCTGCCCTTTCTTACTCTTAATAGTAGGGGCAAATCAAATAATTTGCTGTCCCCAAAATACATGTCATATGTGTTCAAGCTCTTCTCTTGGTGTGGACTGCCCTTTCTTCCACTTTAATTTTCTAAATATTCACCAACCTCAAATTCACAGCTCCCTTCCTACATGACATATTTACTGAAGTAAGTACTGCAACAAACTGAACGTCTGTGTGTGTGCCCCTCAAATCCATATGTTCTAACCTAACCCTCCTGGCGGTGGTGTTAGGAGGTAGGGCCTTTGGGACATTATTAGTCAGGAGGAGGGAGCCTAAAGAGTAAGATCAGTGCCCTTATGAAAGAGACTCCAGAGAGTGTTCTACTTTCCAGGAAGCAGTCTCTCACCAGGCACTGAATCTGCTGGGGCCATGATCTTGGACTTCCAGCCTCCAGAACTGTGAGAAATGAAAGTTTCCTGTCTAAGCCACAGTCTGTGGTCATTTGTTAAAGCGGCCTGAACAAATTAAGACAGTACCCTTTTCAAATTTAAATCATTCCATAACTATCTCAGCTCTTGAATTTTAAGTTACTTATTGAAGTTTACCCTATAGTTAACAGAAAAGAAACTATTATTTCAATAATTCCCAAATTTTTGTGCATCCTGGACCTTTTTGATAATCTGATGAAAGCTTTAGACCTTCTACTTCATCATCCTATAAATAAATAGGTGAAAAACTTCCAAGTATTGTGTACTTTTTTGTAAGGCCTTTAAGCTAAGAGGCACTCTGGATTATTTAAATACCAACTAAATCATTTTTTTTTCTAAAAGGATCACATAGCAAATAATTGGTTACTATATTCACAACTTTTAATGTTCAGAAAATAGGATTTTTTCTTAGTGATTAAAGAAATGAGTATGTTGAAGCATAAGGTCTCCTATTCCATTTGACTGATGCTCTATAATGTAAGATAACACGTATAATAGGTTATTACACAAAGTATCAAGAAATCAAGGTACAGAACTTTAAATTCAAGTAATCTCACACATGTAGCAACTATATTACTTTAATACTAATATATAAAGTTTCTACATGCTTATTCAGTCTCATAACTATAAGATGAGTGCCTTGATGTGACAACCGAAATACAAAAGAATAAACGTGAGTTCAATGCATTTTGATTTACATAGCTTCATTGTGAGCTCAAAAACAAACAATATTTTTGGAATATTTTTGTTGCCAATAAAAGCTGTATAAGTAAAAGCCAGCAATCAATGAACTTCCCTTTTTAGTGTGAAAGCATTCTAGCACAGACTTCCAGCCTCCAGAAAAAGATACAATGCAGATAGTTACTAAACCAAAATAGTAAGTCAGTGTAGAAGTAGGAGGCATTTTGGCCTAATAGAGAAAAAGAAATAGAACACTCTGTCTAATACACATTCTAATAAATGAACTCTAGAATACTTCACTGCAATATGGTTTCATTAGAAACCACCCACTGGTTGGCCCTCCTTTCCTTCAATCTCGAAACAAGATTTCTGCATGCACACATGCCCATTAAGGCAAACCCTTTTCCTTAAGTAGCTCAGTAGTTTTCTAACCAAGAACGCTTCTGCAAATGAAATATTAAAATCTTTATTTCTCTCTCAAGATCATATATCTTCATTTCTCTTTTGCCTACCTGCCTCCCTCCCACCCCGCCCCTGCCACCCCTAGCTCTTTTTCAGTGTTACTGGTAAGAAAGCTCATCTTTAATAGTTGTCAAAACACCAAGGCTATAATCTACTGACTCTAAGCAGCCTCGTGCTGAAACAGTGTTTTCTTGAACATCTGCAGCAATGTATAATTTTTTATGACAGCCTGTTTTGTAGTTGCCTGGCCTTCCTAGTTTCAAAGGTAGCGTCCCTAAAGAAAAGCCTTTTCCCACATGAATATACTTCCATTTTTTGTCCCTGAAAGCTAGTGGATTAAAACTATTTGATGCCTTTGGGACCCACTGAATGAATGGGTTCTTAATTGGAAGGATTTAAATCTTCTTTCTGTTTTAACTTTAAAAACTATCTACCTTACAGTCTTTAAAGTCAAATATGTTACAATAAATTCTAGAGGTTAAGAAGCAAAGTAAGTTGCAACTAGAATCTCTAGTAGTCTACCTGAGAACACATTATTACTTAGAGACTAGAGTCGAATATAACAGGTTTACCTTACACTACCCTTGGTATTTTTTGAAAGTTATCATCCTTCTTAACTTCAATCCTATTCCATATAAAATGAGAATATGTTCCAAAAATTTCAGGAGATAATATATACAATCTCTTGGTACGTGTTTCTAGTACACACAATAAATACTGTTATTAATTTATAAACATAAAACTTAATAAATATTATTATTGTTGTTATTATTATTAAGCTAAGGAGATTTTACAATAATTTTGGAGCTTTATTTACTTGTGTATAAATTTCGAAAAATCCAAGTAATAAACTGAGAAGAAAATAAATATATACAATTCAGAATCACGTGAGAAAAAGTGATGAGCCTCTTAATTTTAATTTTGGATTTTTTTGTTTTTCAACAGATTCATTAACAAGGACATGTTGTTAAACTGTGTGAAATATTATTCCTTGATAATTATTTCTATGTATAAAATTTATTAATTTCAAAATTAGTAATTAATTTTATATGTTTATAGTTTAATGGTGTAAAGAACTTTCCTATTTAGAAGTAGAAGGTACTAAGCACCAACTGACCTGGTAAGAAGTGTGGGTAAAGACAGCCACACCAAAATAGTCATGTGCTGCCTAATTCTCCCAGCCTTTTTCAGTTGAATGGGACTTTGTGACCAATTTTGGCTGACTGTGAACAGAGCACATGTGTGTCACTTCTAAGCAAAAGCCTGAATAACATACATAAGGAAAAAAATGCACTTCCTTTTTCGGGTAGATGTTGTGTCTTTATTGGCCCAGTGCCCTGAGTAACTACATGGGACAGAGTTCCCTTGCGGTCCACATCAGACCTACAGCATCCACGCAAAAATAATCCATTGATATGTAAGGCCAGTAAGATTTGTGAGTTGATTTGTGACTGTAACATAATCTAACCTATTCTGATTCATATTGAAATGGTTTTATTGACTAAGAGATGAAAACAGTAATGGTATGGCATTTAGCACTATCCCTTGATAATTGTCTTTACTTTGATATATTCCAAACTCATAACTTTTTCATTTAACAAATAGATATGGAATTTATCTGTCAGCATTTTTCTTTCCCAAAGTAAGTCACTGTCTGTTAAAAAAGAGAAGACAGAAACGTTTATAATAAAACAGAACCACAGTGATACATAAGCACAGATAATGTGTTAAATGAATTCTGAGAAAAAAGTATGAGTCCTCTAGATTTCTGGGAAGAGATGCTACGTGGCTTATATCTGGGAGATTGGGTGCATTTGGGCATGTGTGGATGAGCAGATTATGGGAACAGAGCAATGAGTAGTGATCCAGAATGATCCAGGATGTAAATAAATCAATAAAAAGTTACCACCCACCCTCATGTACTTCTATTAAAAATAAGAGACAAATCTAAGCAAGTTATTGAGTAAAGATCTGAAGAGAGAGATGGAGATTTTATTCAGTGTAAAACAAAACAACCTTGATGAATTTAATCAGGAGAGGAGCACACTTCTACACCCTACTTTAGAAATCTTATGCTATAAAAGGAACAAATGGAGACAGAACAATCAGTAAGAAGTTTATTATAATGCCCTGCATGGAACATAACAGAAAACTAAATTACAATGGCAACGGGCTAACAACTAGAATTGAGGAGAGATGATGAACTGAGACATTTCTAAGAAATGCAGATTCAAAATATCCAGGAAAACAAAAATGAATATGAGACATGGGAAGGGAGGAGGTACAGATGTGAATGATTAAGGAATATCATCGGTATAAAACCAGAACAGAAAAAAGTTAGGGATGAGGTGATTTAATTTTGGAGATGCTAGCTGTGATACACCAACAGCATTCAGGAGGAGATGCAGGTGGTTCTAGAACTCAGGCAAGAGGTACAGTCTGGGGGATGCGTGCTGAACAGCAACAATAATCTGAGTTATTCCACCTCAAATAACTTGAGGTGGAATTTCCTTGGACTCCCCAAGATCCATCTTTATAATACATTACGTGAAATATATATATATACATATATATATAACTAATATTTGTAAAATGTATATTTTGTGTATTTATGTAAAACTAACATCCCTGTCATGTAGGTGCTCTTTCTTTCCACGTCATACTTCCAACAATTTTTCTTACTGGAAATACTTCTCCAGGATGCAGTGTATTACTGCGGCTCATTTTTCCCCCTTTCATTTCCCGGAGGCTGCAGTCTCCAGCTGAACATATGAACTCTTGATATGCAATTTGAGGGCATAATATTCGAGTTACATTGAAGAGGAATGGGCACCTAATCCTCTATTTGGTGTAAGGCAGGGATCATGGCAGCGGCTTTGGGTAAGGAGGGGGAAACATGAGACCTACTTTCAGACCGCCACAGTTTGCTGCACCTACAGGTGGCAAAAGATGCAAACAAATTGTGATTTGCGTGCCCAGGTCACGTATTTGGAAATTTCATTCACATTCAAGGTTTCATTTGGTTTTCAGTTTTAAAATGAATTTAAATAATTTTCTATTCTGTATTGAGAAATAATTTCCTTCATTATCTTTTAGCTTCCTGTAAAATCTGTTTTATGTAACAGACACGTGTCAGCAGTGAGTGCTTAACAAACAAAAAGGAGGGCAATGGTCACGCACAGGGTAGAGCTAAATAAAGGCACCCTTGGGAAGTGACTGGATATCAAAAGACCAGTTAGAGCAGAAATTCAGAATAAGAAACAATTAAAGAAAGCAAGCTCTCAGGAGAGGGTGTTGAACTCCCCATAGTACTTGGAATGGGAGTTCTATTCATCTCATTGATGTTAAAAGGATGAGACCAGAAGGTAAAATCTATATTTTTGGCATTTGGTATTATTCTTGGGAAGAACAGCTAGTCAATCAGTTTGGAATGAACGCATAAATAAGTGGGAATGCATTAGAACCTAGTGGACAAAATATCAAGAGTTAATATAATGAAATAAAGGAAAAAGAACTTTTGAAAGACCTATATTAAAAGGCAGTAATGAGAAAAGGGATCCATGAGAAGCCAGGAATAGTTTCAGAGAGGGGCGGAACGACAGAAGCCAAAGGCAATGACAGCAAATAAAGATGGTTTTTAAAAATTTGTGTTCTTTCAGAGTAACGTTTATTCTTGCTCTAATTTGCACATTTTTAGAGACAACAAAGAAAAAGCAAAACATCCCTTACTGTGTCATGCTATGTCTTTATTCCAAACCCTTTTGTCTGAAAGTTCATATTAATAATAAGTGTTTTATGCTCAAATTTGAAAATGCACTTAGATTTATTTATTTTTTAAGCTTAAGGAATGGAGTGTGGAAAATAATTTCAGAGCACTAATCATCTAACATTTAAGTTTCGCTATTTAATAATCTGCTGCCTTTAAAATATAAAGAAGAACGTCTTTTTTCTCTGAGAAAAAACATGAAGAAAAATCTTGAAGCTTTCATGAAAATGTTGACATACTAATAAAATAAAATGTGTCACATTCTTACAGAAAGGTAGAAATCAGAAAAGATATATAGCCTTATTTAAAACACAGATAGATTCTAAAGAACTATCAAAGCGTCTAGATCAATGCTCAATAAACGTGGCATCCAAATGGGCCACCCAGTTATTGCTGGCATCACATTTCTTCTCAGATCTAACATCCTCTTCTTCAGAATACATAAATCCTACAAAAGTCTGATTATAGAAAAGTATGGCGATAACTGAGTGCTAAAGTTAACTTGCCTTACATTTCTCCATTATTTATAATTTAAGGGAAAATTTTCAAACCATTTTGGCTCAAAGGGATTAAAGCACTTTAAGACTAATATACCACCTCTATGTTGGATAACTAATCCATATTTACAGTGATTATTTCAACTCAACTCTCACACATTAAAATGAGGCTTTTTGGGGCAGAATATCAAAAGGGATTATTTAATAAAAGTACCCTGGAGGTAAGTTTATCAGAAAGTAGTAACAAAAGAAGCTTTTTTTTTTTTCTTTTTAACCTGGTCTTAACTAAAAACATGAGTTGTAGCTTATCACAATATTAAGGAATTATTAAATAATAGTGCAGCACAAATCAAACAATTGAAAATCAAACAAGTTCTTTTTTATTTGTTTTTTTTTAGCTTTGCAAAACCACAGAAACAATGAGATCAAGAACAAAATCAGAAAATCTTCATTGCTCTTTTCAAAGAATTAATCTTACTAATTCTTTGTAAAATAGCAGAGTCATTCTATGCTTTTAAGTAAGGGGTTATGTATGTTCTAAAGAATTTGAGGGAAAAAAAAGACAATACCCAACAAGTATGAGTGTGGAACTTGAGAACTCACATGACTCTGAGATATTATTTCTCAGCTGTTCTTCTGTGTGAAGATATTATGATATTAATATCACTCGTTACCAAAAATGAAAACTTGAAGCCTTCTTAGCATGTTCAAACAATTGTTGTAAGCTTGAACACTCTTAACTATTTCAATATCAAAGGGTATTTATACAATAAATTTTATTAACTGGTCCATTAATGTGAATTGTAGATACCCACTTTACCTTGAAACTAAATGTAAGCAGCCAATGATTTAACAAGCTAATAAGTTAGAAAATAAAGGGACTCCCATAAAAAGGAAAATAAGATAAAGCACAGAGAATGCATATTTGAGTTGGCCGAGTTCACTGCAAAATGTTGCTGAACAAAGTTCTGAGGACCTAATTTTGATTATAAAATAAGCACATATTTTGGAAATATGTTTGTGTCAGCACAAGTTAACAGAAAATAAATATCTGCAGGAAAAAGACACTAAGATAATCAGTTTCTTAGAAAAAATCAGACAAACCAATAAGGGAAACAGAAAAAGGAAAGAAAGTAAGGATATGAAGATAAGAATATGAAGATAAGTAAGGATATGTGTCATCTAGACAAGTGTGTTATCCAGAAATTATATGAAGCCTCTTGAACTTAAAGATGAGTAAAGTCAGACCCTAAGTACCGTAAAGAACTGTTTCTATCTGATACTAATGAGAGTTCAGACAGGTAAAATCCTACGACTTAAGTGAGAGCAAATTTCTAATGAATGACTAGTGGACGGACTATTTCTTCAAGTCAAGACTGAGTGACTAGGACTGGATTTAATCTCATCTTGAAACAACCAAAGATTGAAAAAAAATACATATATGAAAGAATGGCTTTCAAGACAAAGGATATCAGTCATCAAAAAACAGAGAACCCTGAAATATGAGCTACAAATGAGGTGAGCCCTGGTACTGCCCAGCTGTTGTCCTGAGAGAATGTCCAGGCGTTGGTGCAGGGAGGGAAACCGGACAGGGTCTGCTGGTCTCCCTGGGTAGAAGAGATTGAACTCATGAGTACAGAGACATAGATGGCAGAGTACCAGAGAAAAGAGAGCTGAACAAACAAAGACAGAGCTCCTGGGATTCACAGAGGGCCTGCCTTGAGTATTTAACAGGGTACTGACCAAAAATACATGGGAGGAAAATACCAAAGGTCGGGAAAAGACCACCTGAAAGGACTAGTAGGAACAGCTCCAGTTCCCCACACAGAGATGGAAGTGGTCACTGCTCCCACCAGCCAGAGTAGACCATCTCACAATTCTCATGTCTCAGGTGATGAAAATAATTTAGGCAAAACACTGCTCTGGCCCCAACTAACAAACTGTAAAAAGAAGCCCTGAAAGGATCCAGCTGTTTCCAAAAATTAACTACATCCTAGAACACGAACTCAAGAATATGAAAAATCAATCAATCGATACATAGACAAATGAATAAAAATTAAATAAAACAGACAAAATAAAACCAGAAATGAGGCTTTGAAAGACCAAGGTACTTGTCCAAGATCCAAGCTGGTAGAAAATGGTTTTTCTTTATAAAAATGTATGGCTCTGTGTAGAGAACAAATAAAAAAGAGAAAGGTGGCACATAGACCTAGAGAGATTCTTTTATTTATTTTTAAACAAACACTAATGTAGCACTTACTGTGTGGCAAGCATTGTTTTAAACATTTCACGCATTATGGTTCTGTTAATCCTCCTAACTAAATCTATGATGGGAGTTGCAATTATTATTCCCATTTTAGGAGAAATTTAGGAATTTAGGACATGAGAATCAGGAAATTTAATAGAGCGACATTAAGAAGTGTACCTCTGGCCACATAGCTAATGCTTTCAGCACTGGGATTTCAACCCATGCTACCTGGTTCCAGAGACTGTACTCTGAATAATTAATTCATCTACATTAAAAGCTTGTTGCCACTTATTTTCTTTTACTTACAAATTGATTAACAAAACTGAATTACAATACCAGTGTATTTAGCATGTTTAGTGCTACTATTTCAAAGAGTATACAACACTTTTATGTGTGTCATCTTTGTCCTCAACTGTTTATTAGCATTTCTCTAACCAGAGTACAGCATTTAAACTTCACTTTAAAATATCAGGTCTATTTTTTCTTGAAAACAAGTCTTAACATTTTCTCAAATTTTCTGTGAACTTATTCACTTCTCAATATCAAACAGCAATGCATTACAAAAGAGTTCCTGTGGAGAAAAAAGTTATCCTAATCCTTTTAATTCAAGTTCTCAGGCTACTTTGTTGACACTGAACATTCAACTATCAGGGGTTTTTTTTTGTCTCTTTCTTCATTCTTTCAATAAAATTTTATGAGGCACCTACTATGCGACGGGCAGTATGGTCAATACTGAGTATATAAAGAAAAAAAAACAATGTACATGAGATTTTTATTTATGCAACTAAAATTCTAAGTTTTAACTTTATTCTAAATCTCACAATTCTCCCTATAAACTGCCATAACATGATTCTATCTAGAATCCTGAAACACCCTTTTCTAAATATATAGGAGTCCTGTGTTTACTACATGAGTTCTCTTCTCTTCTAACTTCTTGCTCCCATACCTTTTCTCATGCTGAAAACTTGCTCTTTCAGCAGATTATCTCTTGTTTCTTCTGTCTACAGAGATTAAGCTCTAGTTCCTATGGTTAGACAACTCAGAGAAAACCAGTTTGGATCTTAGACAAGTACCTCGGTTTTTCACAGCCTCAGTTTCTCATCTATAAAACGAAGACTGAAAGGATGCTTATTCTAAAGAGTTGTAAGGATGAAATAAATATGCATGCAAGACGCAAAACAGTTGACAAATAAATGTGAGCTGCTATTATTATTGACTTGATGTTTATTAATATCATGTTTTAGAGCTTATTTAAAACCATTCACCTTCTTTTCTCCATACCCACTACTTTATTTATTTGTATACTAAAGAGCCTTCTGTTGTTTCCCTACTCTCTCTCCTTGCGATTTATCTTAGTCACTTTACCTTTGCCTTTGACAAAGTTTTAAATGAAGTATTAGAATTTTCACCTTTAAAAGAAAAACTCAATGTTACTAACAAATGTAGCTGTCTTTTCATCCTTCTCTGAATGTTTCTCAAGCTCCTTTCTTACCTTGGTCATTATTTTTCTCTCTTTTCCTCACTATCTCTATCGGCAAGTAACCACACCATTCCCTACACCCATCCACACCATTTTTGGCTTTTTCTGCTCTTCTAGCTCAGGATCATCTTTCCTTACACTTCTTCTGTATAGGATCATTGTATGTTTAGGATCTTGGTGAACAATGTATAGCATTATGATGTCTCTTTAACCTTAGACCAATACAATGTCTTGTGACCATTTGATATGTGAATATCTGTGGTCTACTCACAATTTTTGCTACAGAAACAGACCAAAGATTTAATTTTTTTTTAATCCAAATATTCCCAAAGAGATCACAGATAATCTCATTACTAAAGCTCAACTAACACGTGTTTTTGTCCCTGGCATATGCATTCAGAGAAAATGTCCGATGCATTCCACTGAGATTTACAGTTACGGTTTATAAAACATAATCTCTCAATGATTTTTTTTCATGACTACCTTACAATAAAAGGAACACTGAGACGTCCTTTAATATTTTTGTTCTCTTACCCTCAGAAATTTCATATATTCACTCATTTATCTCTATTGTTTTTCGTTCTTCTCTTGGAATCGTTTTAATTAGGCAAACTGATGTTAAATCGACATTAAAAACTACTTTTTAAAAAATCTCCTCTCATTTTTACAGTGTGCAGATGTGCACAGTTTTCATGTGTGGGACTTGCGGGCTTCAGTTTGATACACGTCTCTGGCTCCTGCTCTGCACTGTGGTGTCTCCCATCCACTCTGGTTTCCACTCTCTCCCTCACTACTCCACTTCAGACTTACACCCTTCTCTACTTCCAGGGACTACCCGAAATGGCTTCAAGAGCTTCTTTGATTTACTTTTCTCTCTCTGACGCATTAGCCATCTTGAGTTTTGACCAGGAAGCATAAAATATTCCTATATAGTAGATATAATGAATTGACCTACAATTAAAGTATATAAAACTGAAGCCAAGAGAAAGACAAAAATATTTCTAAAATTCATATACTAGAACTCTCTGTACTTGGCTTTCTTCGAAAAATAGAAGCAGCATTACAAATTTCTTCTGTCATAGTGAATATAAGGTTAATTAATATTATTGTCCTTAAAGCTGTTTTACTGTTTGGTGTAGGTAGAGTAAAAATTCTTCAATTCCATTTTATAAATACAAGGAGGATTAATAACTAAACAATGCCAAAATTTATGTGATGCAAGGCACAAAAGTTAATGCATTTGAAGAAATAAATTAACATGTAGACAGATGGTATAACCTTCCTGTGAAAATAAGATTCTAAAATTTACATTTCTGTGAAACCAAAATGTGATCCTCAGAGTTCCCTCTAACAAGTCTTATTAGGATAGATTAAATTTTGGCCCTTTGGGTTTAAAAGTGATGCTAATTAACCCTCCTAGAGGGATAAAAAGACATGACATTGTTTACTGGATAAACAGATATCTATTAATTTTATTTAAAGTATCTTAGGGCAAAAGAAGGATAAAATATTAAAGTATATTTTTAAACTTTTGTTTTCCTGGGTCTATGCATTTGTGTACATTTTAACTATTTCAATTAAATATGCATATATATATTTATTTTCATATGGGTAATGAAGGGAAATATGTATGCCTTCCTAAGCTTAATGAGTTAACATAAACAAGCTTTTTTCTTAAAAACATTCATCTAGTATTCACACTTAAATGTAAATATTTATTAAATTTCTTCATTATTTGTAATTTAGTCTACTAAAAATTCATCCACAAGTCTGCAAAGAAAATTGCCTAGTAAAGAAAAAAAGAATATGATAACCATAAATATTTCATATGAAGTATTGTTTAGATTACAATTAAGAACTTAATCTTATTTTCTGCTGTTTGCACTTTAAATATGTTTTTTGCTATTCAGTTATGTTATTATAATGTCCACAATAAGAAGAAAATATATTCTAATAAAAACATGACTGAATTATAAAACAATTAATTGCAATAAATCATAAATTTGAAAGAACAACCCTGGTTTTTTCTCATAGATGACTAATAATTATCAATAAATTTAATTTTCCCCCAAAAAGGCATTCATTTTTTGTTAATTTTTTATGTTCTCCCAATATTTCCTATACAGTTCTAAAATGAATCCTTAATTTTTAAAGAAAATAATAAAATGTGACATTATCTCTTAGTCTGCTATCTCTGACACACTCTTAATATGGAAACAGAGTCAGATATTTGTAATTCAAAAAGCTCAGTGAACAATTGTGCTTATATTCATAAGGCTTTAGTGTGTCCCAATTATGTTTAATTATCTAACATTTATTATACTGTATTCCATTTTCCTACAGACTTTTATTAAGATGTCCAATTTCCATTGTATTTAGTTAACAATTATTTACTGAGCACCTGTCATATAGCAAAAAAGTAATGAAAGAGTCCCACACACTCCAGAGAATTACAATTTATAGAAAACTGGAGCAAAATATATGAATCGCTGGTCTAAAAAGTAAAAAAATGACATCTTCCATAAAAGAGTCCTAATAAATTACAGGATAAAAATGGAACACCACATTCCTTATAGAAGTGGGAATCTGAGCAGTGTCTCCATGTCGCCACCGGTCGGTAAAAACTGTGGAATAAAGAGACAGAAGTGACAAGTCTACAAGGTACCACTGATGAACACCCACATCTAATTTGTTAGAGAAACAAAATGTTCCAGGAGGAAGACAGAAAACAGGAGGTCAAAGACTCCTTAAAAATAGAACATAAGGCTGTGAAGCCAAAGAAGGGAAGATTTTTTCAAGAAAAGACAAATAGTCAATAGTGTTCAGAGAGCTCAATGAGAGTGACAATAAAGACCTCTGGTGTTGGGACAGATCTCAAGTGACTTGAGAAAACAGTTTCAGGACTGCGGTGTGGAGGGAGAGAAAGGAACAGTTAGTTACAGAAAGAGCAACGCCAATGGGTATGAGTTGAGTTTTTTAAACTTTCACTGAGAAAATTGGAGATATTCGATAGTACCTTAAGGAAAGAAAAAAATATCAATGGCAAAATTAAAACAAAATTTTTGCAAATGAGGTAAAAATCTTAAAAGTCAAGAGGAAAAACAGACAGTGATAATGAGATTAACATAAGAGAGAAAGTATACAATGGGATAACGGAAATTTTCAGTAAAATAAGTGGGATTAAAAATAAGGATCCTAGTTTTGAAATGAGAAAAGGAGAAGAAGAAAACTTATACAGCTCACTTCAACTGCCATTAATCTTTTCAATTAATCCAGGAACGTGGCCATCTGCAAAGAATTAGAAGGAAAGTATGCAGGGTTACTGAACAATTGGTATTTCTCCCTCTGTATCCTTTCCTACTTCTTTACAGCACTTTGATTTCCTTTTGTGGCGTTACCTATACCCCCACGTTTGTGGGCGCGTTGCAACATGAAATCCAGGTGCCTGTCTCCAATACAAAAGCTAAAGGAGCCAGATCTTGCTTTGCACCACCCGAACAGCCAAGCAGCAGACGTGTGTCCTAAACTGAGCCTTTGAACCTCAATGCAAGACTAGAGAAAGGGTAAGGGTACACACTCCCCAGGAGCTCTTCCCTGACCAGTTCTTGCTCAATAACCATTCGCGTAGTTCCTACTTCCAGGTTCCCCGAGCTGCCTTCGTCTTGTCTGTTTCAAGGCTGTTTCTCCAGCCTTCCAAGCAATTCCAGGAGCTTTTGATATCAAGACAGTAAATTTTATTTGGCTTAACTTATCCATCCATAAGACCATAAGTCGTTGTGATTCTTGCAACAACAGTTCCCCCGCCACCACCACAACACACACAAATATAACTGGCACAGGACTTTGAAGACTGAAGGAGGGGAGAAAGCATTTGTAGTTGTGATCATGGGATAATAAACAGAAAGATAAAGAAAGAGAATCACCAGTAGCACTGAAAATCTGGTTAAAATTAAAAGACATAAACTTAGTTTTATAATGGCCAAGTGCAATGACTTACATGATAACTATTGTCCACACCTTATATTTTTAACAACAAATCATGTGATATATTCTGAAAGTTAGACAGTCAAGATGCTGATTATTAGTAAAGGCACTGCACACTGTGGCCCTAAAAAGACACACTTGTGGGGTGAGAAAAAATGGCATAGATGATAGAGGCTCTGTTCATCTCTCTGGCGACCAAATCAACTTGTGGGAAACGAGGAGCAGCAGCACGAAAAATCGCCTGAGATCTTGATGAACAAGCCATACAACTAGGGAGAAATCCAAGAAATCACCCTGCAAAGCAGAAGAAGGACGGGGCAAGGACGCAGGGCTGCCCGTCCCCAGCAGCTGAGATGGAGGCTGCAGCGGCAGCAGACAGAGCCGCGTCAGCGAGCGGATTTTCGCGATGACAGACCTGCTCACCCTGAGCTCAGTGCATCAGTGCCCATTCAACTGCGTGCAGGGGCACCAGAGACTTACAGGGAGACATTTTTGGAGTGAGGGCCAAGGTGAGATTCGCCCTGTACAGAAATGCCGGCGGTATCCATAGTTCCTTGTTGAGCCCTCCCCACTCCCAATGTGCAGACACAGCGCCTCCATAGCCTAGACATCATCAAACTGGAAAACAGAGGTCACTCCGCCCAGAGGAGTCCCTGAAACCTCCCCCAACCCACAGCCCGACCCAAGCCACATCCAAGTATATCCTCAGTCAGGTGCCCCTTGCTGAGCAGCACCTAGACTCACACTGGTGGCAGCTGGCCTCAGTTTCTGGTGAGGCCTTTTGAGGCAACTATCAGCACAGCATCGGTGGATTGCTTGCTGAATCTTAACAGGTGGCCCCAGAGGGGCAGAGGCTTGGTCTAAATTTAGCCTGCAGCTGAACCCCTCTCAGCACTGTGCTACTGGACACCTATTTCACAAATCTGCACTAATAAGACCAGGAGACTTAGGAGCTTTGCTTAGTACATAGAAACAGACAGAAAGGCAGCCAAAATGGGAAGACAAAGAAGCAGAAACCATATGACAGAACAGAACAGAGATCCAGATATAATGGAGTCAAGTAATCTAACAGATGCAGAGTTCAAAACACTGGTTATAAAGATGCTCAATGAACTTTTGGGAAGTGTGTGAGAACAACAAAGAGATAAAAATGAAAATGGAAATTATAAAAGGGAACCAGTCTGAAATGAAGAACACATTATCTGAGATGAGAAGTATATTAAATGGAATAAAAAAGAATAAAAAGTGAATAAAGAAGAGGATCAAATGCCCTATCTAGAGGACAGGAAAGCCAATCAGGACACTCAATCAGAATGGCAAGAAAAAAGATGCCAAGACTATAAAAATAATTTAAGGAGGATATGGGACACTATTAAGGCTCCAAATATCTCTATCGATTGTAACTGAAGAAAATCAAGATGTTGAACAGCTGTTTGAAGAAATAATGATGGAAAACTTCCCTAACCTGGTGAAGGAAATGGACATAAAACCCCAGGAAGCTCAGAGAATTCCAAAAATCAGGGATCCAAAGAGGCCCACACCAAGACACATCATAATTAAAATGCCAAAGGTTAAATACAAAGAAAGAATATTAAAAGCAGCAAGAGAAAAACAAATAATTATTATAAGGAACACCCATAGACTGGCAGCTGATTTCTCAAAAGAAACTATGCAGGACAGAAGGGCTTGGCAAAAAATATTCGACAGGATGAAGACCCAGGATATACAACCAAGAATAATTTATCCAGCAAAGCTATCATTTAGAGTTGAAGGACAGATAAAGATCTTCAGACAAAAATAACTAAAGGAATTTATCACCACCAAGCAGGAAATGTTGGAGGACTTCTTTAAGAAGAAAAAACATGTATCAAAAACAGGAATAAAGAATGGTAACAACTACATTCCTATCAATAAGTACCTTAAATGGAAAAGAATTAAGTGCTCCAACCAAAAGATAGAGTGGCTGAAAGGATATGAGAAGGAAGGAATGAAAAAGATATTGCTTGATGAACCTAGAAGTATTTAAGTCAGACAGAGAAAGATAAACACTATATGATTTCACTTATATGCAGAATTTAAGGAATAAAAAGAAAAAAACTAATCAAAAACAGACTCACAAATATAGTAGACAATTTGGTGACGGACAGAGGGGAGGGGGCTTTGGGGGCTGGGAAAATGGGGTGAAGGGTTAAAGAAGTACAAATTAGTAGCTGATGGATGGTCACGGGGATGGGGAGCACGGCACAGGGAATGCAGTTAGCATTAATACATTGGCTAGGTGGCAGGTCAGGGGAGGGAGGGAGCAATTGGGGGGATCATTTTACTAACTATATATATATGTCTAACCAAAGTACTGTACACTTGAAACTAATTACAATTTAAAAAATAAAATTAAAATTAAAAAAGACATTTGCCAAATAACAATGCAGAAATACCTAGACATAGTAAATGGTTATTCACTGTAATTCACTATGAGGTCCCTGAAGCCCTTTTAAGAATGAATTCCTCGGAAGCAGAACTAGCATTGTGGCTCTCAAGGGCAGACTGTATAGAGAATTGCCTATGTGGTAGACTGGCCTTGAAGTCTTGTAACGATAACGGAGGAGTAATAAACCTATAAGCAAGTGAAACAGAGATACATGACCTAACAGCAAATGCTGTTTTGATTTCTAATCACCTGCTTGAATAGATAGTCGGATACCTATTTTGTCTTTTATTATCTCCATCTGTAAATTGAGATTTTTGTCTAGAATTTTCATCCAGCTCAAACCTTCCAGAACCTATGCTGTGATTTCTCTATGTAATTTGATTCCCATATGGTACACAGATCTAAAAACAGTATTAACGTGGGAAGACACCTAGGAGGAGCGTGGTGACAGCCCCATGAGTCTCAGATAAGCCGTTTCATGAAGGAGCTTCCAATAGATTGCCAGAATATTGACTTTTTTTCACCAGAATGAGCAATTGAGTAATAATATGACTCATGCAATGGCCAAAGTCATAATTAAAATTCATTAAATAGATGAAATTTAAAGCAATAAGGATGTTTGAAAAACTAAAATTACACTTTGCATTTTCCTAACATATACTGTACTTTATGTCCTCAATTTCTGGAGAACAAATATGCCACTCTATTTTCAGTTTTTACTTCTGTGTGTGGAGGAGATACATTTCTCTCTGAAAGCTGTCTTTCGAGCACCATGGTAACCACATCTTGCAGTGAAGACTGTCCTGTCGGATGCGCAATTTAAGACATTTCCAAATGCCACCTGAGATCACACTACGGAGACCGGAAAGGGTACACGTACTGTGAAAGTGGAAACGCTGCTTAGTGTTAGCGGCAATGAACCACAAGAAGAGGGATGAGAAATGGGATTCAACCAACACAATTTGTGCCACTGCTCTGAACGATCCACTTCTCTTTTATCTTTGTTCCTTTTTTTCTGCCCAGCTTCTGCATTAAGTCAGTCTGGGGTTCACTCCTCACCTGGTGCTCTTCATGGGGGTTAAAGCCCATGTTTTTCCAAAAGACAGGGGCCGGAAACCGATCAGATGCCAACTAAAGAGCAAGAAAGGTAACAGCAACTGGTGGCTCTGTCCTGACGGGATTCAGCACAAGCAGAGAGTGCCTCAACATCCAATCCTGGGTGCTCTAGGAGAACTGTTAGAGAAAATACACCTTGATGATTGCCTGCCATCAGGAAATGAAAACCAGTGGATGTCCAATAGCGAATCCAGCGGGAAGTGGCATTTGCCCTGAGATGAGTGCAGCCAGCAGGTTCATCTGTTGCCCAGGCCACTGTGCTCATCTCCAGGGAAGTTTTATGTCTGCTTCAGCTACAGGAGAAGGGGCGGGGTACAGTAAATCAGAGCCATTTTAATGTGACAATCAAAATAAATGACTCTAGGTGTAGCAGCACAACAATCTAGCTACAGAATTATATACTCTTAGAACAAGAATGATATATAACAGACCCTTAAACAACACAGGGGGTAGTGGTGCCAACCCTTCCACAGTCAAAAATCTGTGTATAACTTTTGGCTGCCCCCAAACCTAACTACTATAAAGCTTTATCAATAACGTAAACAGTCAATTAACATATCTTATATGTTATATATATTATATACTGTATTCTTACAATAAAGGAGAGAAAGAGACAATGTTATTAATAAAAATCACAACAAAGAGAAAATGCATTTACAGTATTTATTGAAAAAATCTGCATATAAGTGGACCCACACAGTTCAAACTCATGTTATTCAAGGATCAACTCTACTTAAAATGATGACAGTTGCGCATCTTTGTACAGAAACATCAAAATAATGGAAGAAATGGCTTTCTTTTCTCTGCTTAATGTTATGTATAAAAAAATGATTTGATTTTGATAAATACTTTTGGGTTAGAAAAGAACGTTATTTATTATTGGGTGTTTGAGGAAATAAAATAGTAATGATAATGATAATAATCATAGTAATACTGAAGCAACCTTTTGTAAACACTCACTATGGCAAGTAATAATCAACATTTAATTTTTACTCAAAAGCATTTCAAAAATACAGGAGAGGTCGAGTTAAAAAAATTACATTTAATTTTTAGACTAATAGTTTGTTATACATTTATTTTTCATAATTTGTTATCATTTTAACCATTAAAATGTAGAAACGTTATGCCTCATTTCATCCATTTCTACTTAATAAGGTAAGAGAGAATATATGTTTCCATTTTGCCTGACTTCGTGTGCATCTTTAATACCTGTTATTATTATTTGTAGTGACATAATTTGTCTTTAATATTTTTCATGAGGTCTGCTGTGTACTTATCAAAATATTTAAAAGTAGCTGAAATAGCTAGTAATTTAATGCACATGTGAGCGTTGAAATTATTTATGCTACTGGATGGTTACTAAAACTATCAGCAAAGAATGACAAGAATTCAATACTAATATCTTGAATTTATACAATACCTTATTTCATGTTAAATAAAAAATGAAAAACTCATCTTTTTCATATGACTTACCCTCAGAGTTTTGACAAACATTTAAATTATTCTTCCACAAAGCTAAGATTGCCATAGAGACATAGTCTATCATTTGTATAATCTTTCAGAGTTTTAATTTTCCATTTATTCATTTCATCCTCTCTTTAAAATTAGATGTTTTACTTTACTTAAGTTTTCCTCCTTCATACATTTAAAAAAAATATTAACATATACCCTATGAGCCAGGTGCTATGACAGACACTCTGTAAGGGACAGATAAGAAACAGGCTAAAAAGAATTCCCACTCTGGTAGGGAAATAGATCCATAATCAAGACTATTATGACGAGGGTAACAGAGATGTGAGGGAGACACAGTGGTTATACAGAGGAAGATTAATCTTCTACTAGGAAAAGCCAAGGAGCTTATCAAACAAAAAAAAAAACAAGAGAGGTCTTAGAAAAACTGCAGGAATTCACCAAGTCAAAGAGATAAAGAGATTCTAAGCAGCAGGAATAATGTATATTTTTAAAGCTCTTGAAATTGCAATGACATGACCAAAGATATTAAAAAGACACCTTCAAGTTATTCTAAAAATACTTAAAAGTTTCCTAATAACTGATTTGGGTATCAAAAATCAGTCTCTTTTTTTTTGAGCTGAAATCAGTCTCAGTTTCTGCAATAATATTTGCATACTGTTTATATTTTTTAAAGAACCATAGATTTGGCTATAAAGTAAAAGCATGTTATCAAAACAATGTTTCAAAAGTACAACTATCCAAGAAAAATAAATTAACTTTTGTATCAACTCAGTATTAACACCAAATTCATAGAGATATTGCATGAAAAGCAACTCTAAATTTATCAATAGTAGCAAAGTGTTCAATTTTTCTTGTTGCTTTTATAGTCAATTTACATAATACTGTTAATTATAACTAAAATATTTTATACATTGATTCCTATTAGAAAAATGTATAAAATTATTATTGATGTAACTATGAAAAATTTCAATTTCAAATAAATTCTCATCTAGTTAAATAAAAAATAAGGTTTTCCTTTCCGTGGGGTTTCAAATTTAGCTTATTTGTATGCAGCGCAATTTTGATGACAAAATGTGAATCATATTGCCATTTTCATCTCTGATTAATGAATATTTGGCAAATATTACTTTTGTTAAAAGAAATCTTGAATGGAGTTATAAGAATTGCAAATCTTCATAAAACTCTCCCATGACTCAACCAACAAGCATTGGCAATTCATTGTCATCTACTTCTTTCAACATTTTCATACTCCAGCGATGATTCATATCATTTACATGTATTCTAAAGAGTTCTAACAACCATATTCATGGTTCTTTCACAGAATCTGCTTTAGGAAAGTGAGCACAAATATTTTCAAAATGTATTATACAATGGAACAAATCAAGAAGGCAAAAGTCAGTCTCCTGTTTTAAAATCCCAATAAAGCTGATCCATCTAACACACTTGAAAGTACGATTTATTGTTGTTGTTGTTGTTGTTTTCATATGTAGACGAAGTGCTTCTTTGACATATGTAAAAGATTAAAAAATATCTACTGGTGAATTTAAGTGTCTTTATAAATTTGAAGTCCTTTGAGACAGAATGGTAAAAACAGGGAAAACTAAGTGCTGGTGAAAATACTGAGCAACTGGTAGAAACAGTTTAAATTAAAAAGTTTTGGCTAGATCTGAATGTATCTAATAAAACACATCTGTGAGCAGACCTGGTGCTATCAACTAGGAACTGGCCTGGAGCTTACTTTTTTGTCTCACAACACATGGCCTTTATGTTCTTCTATAGAACATAAGCAATTTCACTGAATATCAATTCAACAAAGTCACTCTGTGACCATCATGGATTAAGACAGAAACAAGACCGCTATGAATTCATGTTGAACAAAGGCAAACCAGAATAGGGACAAACCAGCCCTTATCTTGGTGAATATGATTGACTGTTGCTTTCTTGCCAACTATAGCTTTAGCCTCATTTTACTTCTCCCTCCTTTTCAGGTAAAACTAATGAAGATACAAGAATTACTCCTGAATCCTAATAGTGACCATTCAAAGCAAAACCCCACTTCCTTAAATCCTACTCCAATAACATAACACAAGTTCAAACCTATCATAAATCCTTTCTAACACACTCTGAGATTTCTCTCACCTTCCTGCATCAATGAAATACACCCAACTTGTTCAAATACAGGCATGTGCCTGGCAATCTTCAGAGGACATTGACAAATATAAGTAATACAGATACATACATAAAAAAAAAATCACTCTGGTTTCAGGATAGTGTTTATTCCTTGGGAAAAGTAAGGGAGAGGCATAGGTGCTGAGAACTTGAACTATATCTTAAAAATTACTTTTCTCTTTTCTCTTTTTAAGAAACATTAAGTATTGAACCAAATTTAGACTGGGAATAGCAGAGTCAGAGACTAGTCTGAAGCTTCAACTCATAATTTCAATCTCATTTGGATAATTACAGTACTAAAAAAAGAATAAAGTAAAAAGGCAAGGCTATGATTCAGAATATTCCAAGCTGTGAAGCTACAGTACTGCCAAGAGCAGAGAGCAACACACAGAACTGAAATCTTTCGTGTGGCTTTTGCCCATTGTCATATTGTATGTTGTCTGTGTGCTGTCACTGAGACTGCACGAAATCAGAGGTTCTGGTTAGGAAATAGTCTATCGGTTTAAAGTTGCCAAGCATGTAACTTTGCCACCTTTTGGTAGCTGAAGCAAACTACAACTTACACTCAAGAAGAACAAAATGAACAAAATGGCATCATGTTAATAAGAATCCTCCCCAGTGAGAGGTGATGGCACCAGGCATCCAGCATGTAAATAATTAAAATCCTTAGGTAGGAATTCAAGGTATTCTCTTATCTCATTTCACTTTACTTTATTAACTTAAAAAAATTAGAACTAGAAAAAACAATGTGCTACTTAATTTTTATCACTTCCCTATTTTTTCTCGGTCTCAACCATTATTTATACTCTCGTTTCTCTGCTGAATAGGCTTCCCTCTTCTCACATGTTCTAAGCTCTATCTGTCCTTCAGGTTGTAATTCATGAACTATTTTCTTGAACGACCCTACTGGAAGTAATGGGCCACTCCTGAGAAATCTCATTGCACTTTATTTTTTACATTTCTTGTTTATTTGTTCATTCTTTCATTCATGAATTCAATAAATATACTTATTCATTTTGTAAGAGACATTAAAGAACTACGAATTAGCCAGGTTAGCTCTTGCATTTTCCTTGATCCCCACAGCTGTGTCCTGTGCCCATCCTCTCTTGCACATGGCCTTCACCCTGAATGCTCCTTCCCACCCTTGGCACCTCCTGAATTGCCCAAAGAGTGGCAGTGAATGCACAACAGTCATCTTCTACCGACTATTTCTGCTGCTCGGTAGATGTCACCTTAAACCCTTTAGCTAAACTTCATTAAAAATTCCATCTTACTTCTGAGCCTTCCAGGCCTGGCATTTTTAAAATAAATGTTTTACCGATGTTCTGCTTGATTTCCTTCCACAGCTTAGACACCAAGACTCGTTCAGGACTGGGGATGCTGGTGCTCAGAGGGGACCCTTCACATGCCAGCCACCCTGTGGATGTCAGAGGACTCCCAGTGCCTGCAGTTGGGCTAGTCACTACTCCTGACCAGTGCTCTGCTCCCTTCACTTGGAAGCACTGCCTAAACTTTCATGCTTCCATCTTTATTGTTCTTGGTATAAACCTTTCGTTTCACTACTTAGTGAGGCAAATGGATAAGATGCGGTTGGAGGGCAGTGATGATAGAGCCAAGGTTCAAAGATTCTCTTGTTTTCAAACAATTGCCTAGTCATTTCAATGAACCCATGAGTTACTGTCCAGCTTCTTAAACTCTGGTAGAATTTTACCATAGTCAATTTTGAACTTCATTGACATGCTACAGGAACTTGAGGTACAAATAAAATAATAATTTTGTGAGATGCCTTAGAAAAAATGAGTTTAAAAAAACCTCAAACATTTTATAAGCTAAATTTTTTAAAATTTTTATGATGCAGTCTCTAAACTTAAAATTGCTTCCCTTAAGTATTCTTTAGAAAAGGTAATAATAACATATAGTATGTAATATCCAAACTTAAATATTTCTCTCTCTCTCCTAATCCAACTCTGATTAGCCTTCTTCCTGGCCTCCCACGAGTTGACATCTTCCTCCCACTTGATCTCATTTCCTCCTGATCCTCCAGCACCTTAAACATATCACCCTGAATACATGATATTCCTTTCTAATGTTTTATAATACAGGTGGAAATAATGACCACCTCATCAGTTTTATAGCTTCAAATCTTGGTTTAGTTCAGATTTGCATAATCTAGTTAAAAAATTCTCTAACCCTCCTAAGAAACGGAAAAAGTTCACTGAAGAATTTAAGTTCCCTAGGAATTTATAGTCTGGGACACCCTGATATCTATCAACTAACTCATCTCCTTGTGGGACAGACCTGGAGATGCTAAAACTTGTTAAGAAAAAAACAATGTAAATGTATTTATTAACAAAATGATACCGAATATAGCAACCAAAATTTGACCTCAGTTGGCTCCAAACTTTACATTATGTTTCTGGGATCTTACTTATCAGAACTGATTAGTCAAAAACCTAGTCCTAAAAATAGAAGATGAATGAATGAATGAATGAGTGATATCTGATTTCATATATCATTTAACTTCTACCTTCCAAGAATAATCTTCTCTCAATGAGGGTAATAATTTCACAAGTGCCTTATTCACCTTCTTTGTTGATCTTAAAACTGAGATAGTAGGCTCTTTCAACAGCAAACAGCTGTGGGCCATGGCTTGTGCACCGCCTGAGGCACTTTTGGCGGTGAGCAACCCCAACCTTTGCTGCAGTCTTTCTTAGACAACTCTCAGGGGTCAAAGGCCCGAGGAGGGCTGGAGCTGGCATTGGGACTTCTGTCCCAAGATACCTCTGGCTGGTCACTGGCAGCAGCTGACATTGGCCTATAAAGGAGCTCCGCCCAAGAGGCCCCAGAAACAACACACCTGTGGTGGCCAGCTTCAGACCACAGCAGAGCACTAACTACCCTATTACCCCCGCAAGCAGCACTCTTAAAGGGTGGTCTCAACAGGCACACAGGCCTGCTGGAGCGAATCTCATTCTATGGAGTCAGGCCTTACAGCTCATATATTGTGGGCATGGAGCCACCAGCACCTGTACTCTGCCCCTGGTAAAGTTCTCTCAATTGACCAAATTCTAGTCAGGCTCTAAGTCTTTTTCACCTAGAATTGACTTTCAAGCACCTGTGTTCATCTCTGCATTTTTTTCAGTTTTAGCAAGAATCCTGCCAAGTCAGTTTAGCCATCCTTGAAATCCGATTGGGTTCCTCACGCGCCATACCCCACAGGTGATGTCCGATTACCTGGCTTGCTTTCAGCTAGAATTCTGTTAGGTTGGTTTAGCCAGAAACCTCCTTGCCCCTGATGTTTCCTCTTACTAATTTCCCGTCTGCTGGCCCCACCCTGCTCCTTGGATGTAAATTCCCACTTCCCAGGCTGCATGCAGAGTTGAGCCTAATCTCTCTGCCCCACCGCAAGACCCCATTGCAATTGTTCCCACTTGTATTGCCATGGCCTCCCCGCTGAAGAAAGTTTGTCTTAATATACTTTTACAAGTGTCATCAATAAATTTTTCCTTTGACAGATGGTATACTACTTTTTCTTTAACACCTCCTAAATGCACCAGAACATAATCCTCTGAAATCCTGCACCCTGCTTGGAGAGATGCCAGGAGCATGATGTGGGTCCCAGTTCCTTCTGAGATCCAGAGATCTCTATGCCCTTCAGAGCCTCAAGCCTTTCTAGAACTATGCGAAGGCCTTCTCACTCCAACTCTTGTCATCATTCCACTCCAGTCATAGACCTGGCATTACTGTTAAAGAGTAAACAAAATTAAAAGCGCCATCAACTGCAGGAGACCTCTGCTTCTGTTTCCTGCTTTGCAAAAATCCCCCTGTTAAATAAACACAAAAGAACCTGTTTATCTTCTCGGGTTGGGGGAGCAGAGTGGAATTTGAGGAAAAATCCAAAAAGTAACATTTACGTAAAGCAACTTGCCACTGTATTTACTATTCAAGACCAAATTCTGTATTTGTCAGTGAAAAGAAATTGAGGTTTGATAAGATTTTTTGGTTCTTTTGTGTGTGTGTGTGTGTGTGTGTGTGTGTGTGTGTGTGTGTTTTATTACCCAGAAATCCTCTTCTATGAAGTGCCATCTTTCATTTAAATATACCAGGGATAATAATTATATTTACTAAAAATGTTTAATTTAAGATGATTAATTCAAGCCCTTAAGAGCTCCCTTGCTTTGTGAATCAGTCAGTGCCCAACATGGAAAAAAAAAAAAAAACACTCTAAGAATTTAAATTAGAGAAATCCATACAGGGAATAGGTTGTGTAGCTGATGGAATTGCTGAAAAGTCAGAGACAGTGAGACATTGCAGGGATTAGTAAGAGCTGGAGGATGATATGGTTCCTAAACTAAAGGGAGGATATGGTGTTCCTGGAGTCCAGGCTTAAATGGCGGGCGCTAGAGCTGCTGGAACAGATGACACTGAAGTCGGAGAAAGATTGTAACTGCACCCAGATTTATTTCACTTATCACTTTTTCTTTGATCCAAGCTGTTTTTGCCTTGATGATTGCCCTAAGACTCATTTGCTTTTTTCCTGCCCTTATCCTTCCACCTTTGTATGCCTACTCCTTTAACCATTAAGCCTGAGGACATAAGGTTTGGCCACTGTCAAATCCTTTAAGAATAAAGCCTCAGGTCTATCTATCAGGAGGACAATAAGTTTCAGCTAAACTAAAGATAACATCTTGACTTCAGGGGGCATTTAGTCCCAGGTACCTGGAAAGAGAACAGCCTCACCACTACGAAACCAGATGGGGTGACTCCATGCCTGATTCAAGAAATGGACATGATGACCAAATACCCGAGCCCCGTTCAATCAGTAGTGCCCACAACACCAATTCCCTTAGTTTCCATGACTAAGGATTTTTCCCATATATAATCTATCTCCTCAAGACACTGGTGGGGATGCGGGGGCATGCAGGTCTTTGAGAGGTAGCTAGCTCACCTGTGTCTCTGTACTTGCAGCTCTCTAATATAAACGTTTACTTTCTTTGCTGCAAAACCTGTATGTATCTCACTGGACTTAGACATGTGCAGGCAGATGAACCCCTTTGCTCCACTAACACTATCCTGGGTTCCTCTAATAAATTTGCTTCTTGCCTACACTGGAAAAATATGATAGGGTGGCGTACTCTGATCTCCTTCACTATATACCCTCTAACACTAAGAAATCTTCTAAAAGGACTGGTCTTCATATTATACAAAATGCTAATGTTAAAAAATGTCGACGTAAGCTTACATTAAATTGTGAAAAAGTAATGCCCTTTTGTCTTTTCATCATTAAGAAGAGATTTTAGTGGAGTCTTACTGAATATGAGCACTTAATTTCTCTCTAAATTGGACTGAAACAGCTGGTGTGGACTGCATTTCCTGGTATCTTTGCTTACAAGAAGCATTTGGGAAGTAGAAAGTAACATTTCTACAGGGGCTTCTTTTGGTAATGAAAATTGCAGAATGGTTTCAATAACAGTAAACATTTAAGACCCATTAAGTCATCTTTCTTATTGTGCTTAACACCATCAAATTCCATGAGTGAATCAATGGCCACAGCTGGATGCAAGCAGCATTGAAATTCAAGCAACTGTGTCATCGCATCAGTGCTAACAGCCTAAGAAACAGTGGGTGAAAGATACAGTCGTCACTGAATTTTGATTGTAGATCAGCAGTCAGATTAGAAGAAACTTGATATTTCACAAGGATTTGTTAAACATAAGATTCATGATGTCTGCAGGAGGGAGAGAGAGCGAGTTCTTGAATATTTAGCAGTGAGTGTTTAAAAAGAAATTTATAATTTGTTTTTGGTTTTTGATCTAGTCAAGATAATGCAAACCACAGAATATATTTATTTTATCAGACAAGGAGATAAAAACTGATCTTGAAAAAAAATCATCAAACTCCAGTGCTCTTATTTTTTCTCCTCATTATTTTTATAGCCTGTAACCATGGTGCTATTCAGAAACACAGCTCTGTTCTTTGCATAGCTTCTGAGCTTGAATATCTGCATATCACCACTTCTGTGATAGCAGCCAAAGTCAGACTTCTTTGAAATCTACTTTTACTTTCTTTATTTTATTTCCTTGTAATTCTAATGAACTCGAGTTGATGCTGATGACTTGGGGAGACCATCAAACAGATCTTTTTCTTCTCAGAGTGGTAGGCACAGATGCTGCAATTGACTTGGATAGAAATCTACTCTGATAAGAGCCAAATTAAGCTGGGAAATCTCAGCTACAGATGTTAGGAAGAGATCACTTAAATAGATCAAAGTGAAGGGCATTTATGGCATCCTCAAAAGCAAATACTGTCTTCTAGATTCTGTCAAACTGTAAAATTCCTTTAGCATCATGGGAGGACCACCACTCACAACAAGGACAAATAATCTGTGACCATTTCGGTTTAAATAGCTAGTTTAACGTCTCCTTAAGCTTCATAGGCACACCTTGCTTGCTTCTCAGCCATTCCAGATGACAGACTCAGATGCTCCAAAGTGATCTGGCTCCTCTGGTTACTGCAGTAGCTTCTGGCTGTCATGCCTCCTCTTCGTGGTCTGTCTTACAAAGCACTGTCTCTGACCTTTGTTTTTCTCACTTACATACCACTTGCTATGGTCTGAACTGTCCCCCCCCCGAATTCATATATTGAAATCCTAACCCCCAATATGATAATATTAGGAGGTGGGGTCTCGGTGCGGGATTAAATCATGAGGGTAGAGTTCTCATGATTAGAATTAGTGCCTTATAAGAGAGACATCAGAGAGCTAGCTTGCCTCTTCCACCATGTAAGAACACAGTGAGAAGATGGCTGTTAATGAGGACATGTCTTGTAAAAATGAGGTCTTCGGAAGTCCAATTAAATGTGACTTTCTGTTGAGGAACTTCTAAAAATTATGTATGTCATAAAAGTTACGTCTGACAGCTAAATGGGCCCTTAGTTCACTTCCTTAAATCTACAATCTCACCTTAGTAACAGAGTAGGATCCACGGGGGGGGGGGGGGGGGAGATTGTTGCTTCACATTAAGGTTAAATAACAATTGACATTTCACCCAAACATTTCTAAGTTAAAAACAAATCTTCAAATTCTTTTGATCATCAAAATAACTCACCCTTAATTACAAGCATCAGCGCAGTTTGCCTACGCTTTTCCACCGGGTTTCTACTTAACAGTATGCAAGAGTGAATACTAAAAACTGGGCCAGAGTTTGCATCTTTAATAAAATGATACTGTCTATAGATGAGTTTATGGCTGCTAATTGCTTACTAAACACAGTTTTTTTTTCTCTCAAATTAAGAGAACTCCCTTTTAGATTTCGGCACACTACTAGAAGACCACATTCCCCAGCCATGTTGAAGTTAAATGTGAGCTGTTAGGTGTAGCTGAGCAGGGATGCAGTTCAGTCTGAAACCCTACAGTCACCTCTGAACTTTCTTATAATGGATAGCTCTCTAGCTCTGGGAATTTCCTCATGTGTTTAGATTAAGGAGTGTCATTTATGTAAAGGGCACACTCCCTTCGGTTCAGATCTTTTCTCTGGTCTAGATCTCTATGGAGGACACGGTGAAGCAAAGAGAGTCTTTCACAGATTCCTCTTTTTATCTTCTCACATCCGGCCATCTTCAGTCATGAGTTAGAGTCTCATTAAAGGTAAAGGGGGCTTTAAAGGTGACAGCCTGGCCTAGACTCAAGGTATGTGCATATGAGTATGCGAGAGGATGGTTGTGTTAACCAACTCCATGGTGGAAATCCTTTGACAATAATGAATACATACATCGAATCACCACAACGTACACCTTAAATATTTCACAATTTTGTCAATTACGCCCCCCTCCCCAATAAAGCTGAAAAAAGTCAAATTACAAAACATGGGGAGACATCAAGAGTAAGAATTAAAGGGCTACAAATATATATATATATATATATGACTTCTATCAATAATACACACTTGAAAAAAACCGTTCTATCAAATGACACGAAAAATAAAGACCTTAGAACTGTCCCATGCACACAGCAAGTACTCAATAAATGTAGTTATTATTATCACTGATGTCAATCTAATGAAACTTGTTTAGTAAACTGTGGTCACAGAAATAAGATATATTGCTTTGAATATATTCCAAAATTCTCTGAAATATTATTTATTACTCTTTATTAAGTTGCAATATTGATATTGGTGCTTAGTTACAAATATTTTCTTGCATCAAAATGTTGTCAAAGCATATATTTTCACAGCATATGAGGAAACATAATTGCAACATTAGTTCATTAAATAAGAAAGTAATTTCTAAAATGAAGAAAATTAGGATTGTCACTTAATCACTATATTTACATTTTTATTGTGATGTTTTACCATCTCTGCATCAATTGATACAAAAAGTGAAATCTTTATGGTACTAACTTAATTATTACTAACAGCTTCAGTAAACACAGGATTCAGAATCATTGTGATCTATTAACAAAAAATCATAATTCTTGCAAATAATCTTAGAAGACAAATCATAATTCATTCACTAATAATGAAAAAACTGTATTCCATATCTAATCATTCAATCCTAAATTTACTGTGGTTTACATGTCAACATTTGGCTTTGCTTCTCTTAAACTTGGTGTGCATTTCTTTTTTCAATTCACGGGAGCACTCAAAAAGGCAATCTTGTATTAGATAAAAGTAGTTAAACCCTGTTCCTTAGCCAGAATAACTGACTTTAAATTTCTATCACAGTAGAAACAACAATGATTGTCAGTAGGGGTCATTAGAACAGGTTTGTTGTTATCAGTCATTGCTAAAATGCACAGCAGAAAAATTTTACAAAAGGTATTAGTTCCAAAGGCAAAGAATCAAGGCATGAAAATCAAGAAAAAAAAGTGTTATCAAAGATTTCTGCTTTTTGGTATGAGGGTCTTGGGTATAGCTGTTGCAAAGATGAGCTTCAAAGCATGTTATTTGAACAAAGCAGATGCAGGATGAATTTCCTAAGTACCTTTCATGCTTTAACAATTGGCTTTTCTTGTCAAACAACCTCCTCTGATGTAGTTCCTCACTGCAATTCATGCTTAATTAAAATATATTAAGGTGCACTGCATTACAATATTATTCCTGTCACATTTCTACAACAAAATAACTTTCATAATATATCACAAAGTATATAAAAATATTTCACAGATACTGTGGGGAAGGGAGAAAATTCCCCTTCCTTCCTCTTGTTCTTTTGGCTGGCTGAATAATTAAATCAACAGATAAAGATTGACTAGAGAAAATCAAATTTAATTTTGTGCACACAGGAACCTCACATACATGAAAAAGTCAAAGAACTCACATACACAAGAGGTTCAGAGACAGAAAGAAAACATGGGCATAGAAGAGATTTCTGAGCTAGGAATGAGATAATGTACTTGGGGCTTCAGAAGGTCATTGCAAGGAGAGCACATGTTTAGTAATGAGTAGTTTGCCCTGCCCTATAGATTAGTCAAAAAGGTTATCTCTGCTAATCTCTTATTATGGGCAAGGCTTCTCATTCAAATTCATCTAAATAATTAAGGGGGTAGGGTGGTGTGGGGGACGGAAGTTTCTCTTGAGCCCTCAGGGTCTCAGTTGCCTTTAGGTCAAAATAATCCACATGCGTTGAGGCACATTGTGAGGTGACTCCTTTTGAACCCCACAATACTAAATCAAAAATCATCACTACCCATAAATATCCTGAGGAAGGTTTTTCTTAAGGGCCACACAGGTATCTTGGGAGAAGATGGTAATATAGGACGGGGTAAATCAACAATTATTGATTATCCTGATTGATTTATGTATGAGGATTCTGCAAAATGTTAAAAACGAAAGTTGTAAAGGATAAAGAAACTACTCTGCAAATGCAATGATATGCAAAACTAGATATAAGACAAAAATCTTAAGATCAAAAACAAACTGCAACCCATCCAAGATATGCAGGCACAGACTTCATTCTGACTATGCTAACTTTATATCAATAAACATTGCTAAATTAAAACCATCCTTTAAAAAGATCACTCATAATACACAACCATGACTAATTTCTTTCAGTTAAAAAATAAAAAGGAGTTCTCAAATAGATTATAAAACTCATTCTGGGCTAATTAGGCAATGTAATAGGGGCTTTAACTCTGGAGGTCTCCATTGGGTTCCTGGATGCCCTCAAAAAACCCAACCAATTGTCTAAGGATGAAAACAAAAATTTTTTTATACATTGGATAGAGAATTTCCACTATTTTTACAGATTCTCCAATGAAGTACATTGTCCTAGCCTGCCAAAAAGTCAAGGACCATTGTTTCCCAATGAGAATAAAAGGAATATAAAAGAAAATTAAATATTTTCTGTAACCTGTTAATCCAACATTAAAATAACTAAAAGCATGAAGGGAACTCCTAAGAAAAGTAAACATGGGCCCCAAATTTGTGTGAGTAGTCTGTTTAACACTTTTTGGAAACCCAAATTTTTTACGGAAGAATAGAATGGTATAAATTTTTACCATTACAGACCAAAAGTATTTCAAATTCTTACCATGATCTACCAGTTGTTGCTACAAACTAAGTTTCTTTCTTTTGTTTTGTTTTTGAAGTGGGATTTTGCATTTATTTATTGGAGTATGCCATATTTTCCAAAAATAGCCAGCAAAAATGGCAACCCCAATTATGCAGACTAACATTGTTGGTACAAAGAGGTCTATTCAGGTGGGCTATCTTTACTCTGGTTGGCTGAATATAATTCAGGGACAAGTAGGAGAATGAAGAGGAAACATGCTTCTGAGTATGAACAGTAAGAGGGCCCCCAGTTTGTGTAGTAACTGAACACAAGGCCTTGAAGACCAAGAGAGCTGAGTTCGAATCTCACTTTCCTCCCTAATATGTGTATGGGCTCATCTAATGGGGGTAAAAATATATAAACTATAAAATAGAGCTACTAATACATATCTTCCAGGGTTAACATGAAGACTGTATGAGACAACACATAACATTGTGGTAAATACTATTGTAAACTAGTTTAAAAGATTGTCATTACCAAAAAAATCATGTTTTTATGGTGGTAATATGAATATGTATTTTGTGGATAAAAACAATATTCTTAATAAATGTACTCAAAATTGGTTGAGATTAATTATAATTTATAATTACATCCAAACTAGTTTCAGTTTCAGTATCACAGTAATCAAAGTACAGTTATTATTGTTTACATGTGCATATGTATATTTGTGTGCATTTATAAACAAATTCTCTAAATTTGGAATGTTTTATATGTACACCTATACATTTTGAACGTTTTTTTCAAAGGAGTCAATAAATGGAATGCCAAAATAGTTGGCTTCTAATGCTTTTGGTCAATTGCAATCACTGAGAATAAGCTGTAAAAAAAATAGACCAGAGCAAGCCAAGAAAAATCTACACTTTGCTTTATAAAGTGAGTGTCCTGAAGCAAACAAATTCTTCCTTAATGAATCCTGAAGGTTTGGGAAGACTGACATATTGCAAAGAAGTTTACAATATGCCTTTTAATGATATAAATGTTCTCATTAACACAGTGGTAACTTGGGAGAAGAAAGTTGCAATGAATGAAATCAAATACTATAGTGTTGAAGGTATAATTCTAAAAAATACATACATTAGAGAAGTCTTGTCTAGATACATAAACCTTACCTGGGAAACTTTTTTAGTATTTTTCTCTCTGGTTTGCTTGTTCATATATAGTACCTGGATATGGGATTTTGCAACATCTATTAAAAGTTTAAAAGACTGGGATATTACTCCCACTTCCACTATAACTTCCTCCATCCATAATAAAAATGAAAATGGAAAAATCATCCAGAAGAGCTTGGCACAAATAAGGAGTATATTTAGATGTTTCAGAAGGAAGATGTTTACTGACCAACTGAGTGGGAGCTGCAGTGGGCCTGGCTGGTAAGTGGTGGGCAGTGCAGGGAACTGAAAACGAGCCAAAAGAGGCAGCCATGAAAATGTCAGATTTTTTTTTTCGTGTTTGAACTATCATATACGAAAGAGAATACAAATAAGCATATTTAACTCTGATTCATTACATTTTAATATACTCATTTTTGCAGAGCAGTTTGACCAAAGAACTCTGATTTACAATAGGAATTTCTAAATAATATGAAACTTTCAAAATTAAAATAATGACGCTCTAGGGAAACACCATAATTACTATTTAATTGGTTATATCCTTAGTTAATTTGCATAAAAAGGGTTGTCTGAAAATATTTTATCGCACCTACCTGTAACAGACATTTCTTGGGGAACACTGAACTTTAATAGGTGGCCAGTACATAAGGAAGTCATGGATGAGGCCACCTCATGCTGCAAGTCGAAGGCTTACGTGGAATAAATAAACATACATTACCTGTCAATAGTTTCAGAGCTGTGACTAAGTAAAAGAAACAAACAAAAATTAAAAACAGCAACCTTTCCAGAAATACCAATGGAAATTAAAGATGACAGCCTGTGACATGGAACACGGCAGCAGGCTTCAATTTTAGAACACCAATGATGTTTTTCTGGATTTAGGATACTTTTCTAAACAAAAAGGAACATCTTTATATTCCTGGAATCAGCTATCTCAGTCAAAATATTTTGAAAGCTAAATCTCATTATAAAACCTCATCAGTTCGTGCTTCAAGAGTCAGGAGTGCTTTGGAGGTATAGGGTCTGTTCAAAAAGGCCTACAGTTTTTTACTGAAAGGCATATCCATTTGTTGAACTCTGGGTTAAACAAAGATGAATTCAGTTATTAAAATACAAATAAAATTATAATGTTGTGAATTTGTAAAATTATTCCAGCACGTATTAATTAGATCGGGGCATACATACAACCTGCTATTAGCATTTGGAAGAGAAGGCGGGGTACGGCCTTGTGGGACTGATGCTAACCCTTAACCTGTGGGACTGAGGCTAACTCCAGGCAGTCAGTGTCAGAATTGCTTGGTGTGGGGTGACAATTAGTTCCTTGTAAATATTCCTCTTTTAAAAGAGAAGGTGTTTAGACTAGGCCACAGCATTAACAACAAAAAGCGTAATGGAAGCCTTAACTTAAAATAATTTTTATAAACCTATCTTCTGTTATTTTTGAAAAAAGTTTCAACATGAACTCGTCTTTCTATGGAGAATTTTGAGTATTATACAGCTTATTTTATGTACTTCACAAGCGAAATTTAAACAATTATATTCAACTCTGAATTAAATTTTAAAGAAATTCTTTTTCACTTGGTGAATTTTTTTGTTTCAAATGCTGAACCTCATTTTAATCTCTTTGAATTCTTAAGAATAAAAGCTATTCAAATAATGTGAAAACTTCTATCAAGAATCCTGGCACTTTTCCTGCAGATAAAATGGGCATTCCATTCCTCCCACATATCAAACAGCAAAGGCAATACAACTATTTCCTAAACATAGCTTTTTCCTTCTGAGCTAATATTATGTAATTTTGGTACAATATATTATTGAATAAATGATACTCTGATAAATAACCATGTACTATCATGTATGAGATTTAGATAGTACATGGCATAGAATTGCATAAATCAATGATCTATTATTGTGATGGCATTTAGCTTTTCCTAGTTAAATTGTCAGATTCTTGAGACAGGAAATTATATCTAATTTTAAAAACAACAGAAACAAGCAGTAACAGTAGCAATCACAGTGCCTTGGTATGATAATCATTATCACAGCCATCAACACCATCACAAGTCCGCACCCGGCACTTGTCCCACCTCAATCTAAACAACATCCATGAGTCATCAGTATTACTGTGCTCATTTTACAGGAGAGGAAATTGAGGCAGAGAGAATAGTCAATAAATACCAGCTAATGTAACCACGGTTGAAGGCTAAGGTTAGGTTGGTGTGAGGGTTAAGATTGTTTTATCCTTCCCCTGCTCATGAAAAGCAGTTTGGGATTCCAGAAAAAATACAAGATACTCAGTTAAATGTTAATTTTAGATAAATAACAAATGATCCTACATTATAATTGTTAGAGTTGAGACATACTTCTACTAAATAATTAGTTGTTATGTATCTGAAACTCAGATTTGGCAACCCTAAATTAGGGTTCCCCTTCCATCTTCCAACCCAAATTCTGTGCCTTCGATTTTAATAACCATACATGTAATATAAACATATAGGTGTCATTATATACACACACCTGCATGATAATTTTGAGTATCCTATTTTAAAGAGTATAAAAGTTGTGATAATAGTTTCCAAATATTACTGAGCACTCACAATGTGCCATACATATTCTTAATGAATGGGTTTTACATGTCTTAATGCATCACAACAACCCTATAATGTAAGTACTATAATGCATCCCATTTTATAGATGAAAAAATTAAAGCATGTCAAGTTCTGTGGTCTAAATGGCTGTGTGTCCCAAAAGTCATACATTGATACCCTAATGACATTAGGAGGTGAGGCCTTTTGGGGGTTGCTTATGTCATTAGGGTGGGGCCCTCGTGAATGGGATTAATGGTCTTATAAAAGAGACCCCAAAGAGCTCCTTAGACTCTTCCACCATATTAGGACACAGTGGGAAGTCAATAGCCTGCAACTCGAAGATGACCTTTAGCAGAACACAAGCAGGCTGGTACCTTAGTCTGGGACTTCCCAGGCTCCAGAATTGTAACAAATATATTTCTGGTGCTTATAAACTATTCTGTCAGTAGTATTTTATTATAACAGCCCAGTCAGACTAAGACAGAGAGGTTACATACTTTGGTCAAAAGCATATGACAAGTGTTAGGTCTGAGCTTGGGCAATCAATGGGCTATAAAGATCTGCTCTAAAATCACTGTTCTACATCGAATAACAGCCAGGGAGGTATAGGCTGAACAAAGTGCAGAGAGTTTTGAATTTTAAGCAGCCACAGCAGACAATCCTTGTTGAGGGCTGAGGGCAAACAGTAGAGACCAGGGGAATTATGTCTTAGCACTAAGGTTGAACTAGCTCTAAAGTAAAAACAACTGTAAACAAGCCTTAAGGAATTTTAGAAGCAAGACTAGAAGGACCAAGATGATCTGCAAATAATTTAGCTCCCTACTAAAACAAACTTCAGCACTCTTAATGGAAGACAGAAAATCCAAACACTTACAATCTCTGACATCCAATGAAATATTCCTAAAAGTGAATACCAGAAGGAAAACTGGTCAACAGACCCAGAGATAATGGAAGAACCATGAATAATAGAATTAGTGAACAAGGACTTTAAAACAGCTATTATAAATATGCTAAAGGATTTAAAAGAAACAAATGGAACTTCTAGAAATAGGGAGCATAATATCTGAAAAAAAAAATGTGCCTTGGATGAACCTACAACCCATCCTATAATGAAGAAATAAAATTTTGAAAAAAATAGCTACAGAAACCATTAAAACTAAAGTACACAGACTTTAAAAAAAAAGAACAGAATATTAGTGACTTCTGGGACAGTTTAATGTAAGTGTGATTAGAGCCTGAGAAAGAAAAGAGAAGTCAGAAAAAACATTTTGAAGATATAATGGCTAAAATTTCCACAAATTTAATAACAGCTCTAAATTCACAGATCCAAAAAATTTAACAAGTCTCACAGTGTATAAACATAAATAAAATCACAATAAAGCATATCATAATCAAATTGTTTGAAACAAATGATTTTTTAAAAATCTTAATAACAACCAGAGAAGAAGCTTTATATGTAGAGGAAAAAGATCAGATCTTCAGACTTTTCATCAGATACTATACAATGCAAAAAACAAATAGAACATTATTTGTAAAGTGCTGGGGTGAGCGGGAACCATCAACCTCAAACTTTATGTCCAGGGAAACATACATTTCAAAAATAATGGTGAAATTAAGACTTTTTCCTAAAATCAAAACTTAGAGAATTCATTTCTAAAAGAAGCACTACCAAAAAAAGTTAAGGTAATTCTTAATTTAAAAAAAAAAAAGAGAGAGATACTTACTAGAACAAGGCCTACATAAAGGATGGAAGAGTACCAGAAATTATAAGTATGTAAATATATCTTAAAGTCGTGCTCTCATTTTTTGAACATTTATTGATAATTGTTTAAAACAAAAGTAATAGCAAAATATTCTGGATTGATAACATTTATAACAGTTTTAAGATTATTGTATTATACATGGAGATATATAGTATATGTGATAGTAGATTAATAAGCTGAAGTGTTAACCTTAGAGCAAATACTAAAAAACTAAAACTAAAAATGAAAATATAGTTAATAAATAAGACAGAGGAATAGTAAAAATACTCAACATAAAAGTAATCAGGAAAAAAATAAATAATTAACAAAGAATAGGTAGAACATATAGAAAATAAATAGCAAGAACCAAGTACTCTCTTTCTCTTAATTACAATAATATTCATTGTCTAAACACTGCAAATAAAATGTGGAAGATAGACTATTAAAAAAAGCCATGCTCAACTATATGCTCTCTATAAGATATACACTTTAAACACAAAGAAAGAAATAGAATTAAAAGTGAGAGATTAGAAAAGTTATACCATGCAAATACCAATCACAAGAAAACCAACAATTCTGTTAAAAACAGGCAAAGGATAAGATACTTCAAAAAATAATATATACAAATAATCAATAAGCTCATGAAAAATTCTCAACATCGCCAATCTTCAGAGAAATGCCAATTAAATTATAATGGGATACTACTATATACCTTCTAAATGGTTAAAATAAAAAATGAAGTTGATAATTTCTAATAACAGTGACGATGTGGAGTTACAGGAAGTCTCCTGCCCTTCTAGTGGAAATGTAAAATGGCACAACTTTGTATGACACTGTGGTCGTTTCTTACAAAGTTAAACGTACACTTGCCATATGACCCAACAATTACACTCCTAGTAGTTAGTGAAGAAAAACTAAAACATGTCCACACAAAGTTTGGTACATAATGGTCTTAGGGGAAAAAAAATTTTTCACAAGAGCCCAAAACTGGAAACAACCCAGATGTCTATCAACA
The DNA here is from genome assembly GCA_003508835.1 of Eonycteris spelaea. Lineage (NCBI taxonomy): Eukaryota > Metazoa > Chordata > Mammalia > Chiroptera > Pteropodidae > Eonycteris > Eonycteris spelaea. Next base: position 3,111,159 of record PUFA01000043.1, on the reverse strand, counting down.
GGTGAGTGGATGAAAAAGTTATAAATCCATATAATACGACGCTAAGAGAGAATGTAAAAGAAATGGACTATTAATCCATATGACAGTGTGTATACATCTCAAACACTTTGCATTGCGAAAGAAGCCAGAGGCAAAAAACTACATTCATTTATATTAAACTCCATAGCAGGCACAACTAATCTAGTGGCAAAAGAAGATCGTGATTGCCTAAGGGCAGGAAGGGAGTAATAACTAGCAAAGGGCAAAGTGACCTTTCTGAGGATGGTGGTATTAATATAGGTTTCGTATTTGCCAAAAGTCATCGAACTCTACATTTGAAATGGGTGCATTCTGTTATAGGTAAATTTTTCCTCCATAAAGTTGATTTTTTAGATGTTGATTTCACAGCATTTACTCTCTTTCATAAACCAAACTTTCATCCATTAACACCTAAGAGAAAAGAGTTGTATCTGTGGATCTAGGAAATCATAGATACATCGAATTTTGTTATAGATCAAACGAATAAATAATTCATGACTTAAAAACTAAGCTGTTTGCTTAAGTTGTTAATTTAAGGTTGTAGTGACTGGAATACACTACAACATGGATCCCCAGCCCCCAGGCCGCAGACTGGCACCTCTGTGACCTGTAAGGAACTGCCCCGCCCCCCCCCCCAACCCCAATCACAGCACAGCAGGAGGTAAGCAGCAGGCAAGGGAAGGAAACGTCATCTGTATTTGCAGCCACTCCCCAGTGAGTGCCTCAGCTCCACCTCAGATCATCAGACATTAGGTTCTCATAGGAGCACGGTCACTGTTGCCAAAAAGGTTGGGGGCCGCTGCTCTACAATATCACCCAAATCTGACGATGTAGGAAAATTACATAGTCTGTGTTCCTTCCAAAAATGTGGCATCATAATTTTCAAAAGATACTGTTCAAACACCAAAATGTGCCTACCTTGTTTGAGGGCATACAGCAATGCTTTGTTCTTGCTTCTAAAATTTATGGGTTTTTGTTTGAATTAACGATCTTGATAAACAAATATAAAAAAGGAAGTTAATTTCCTATAAATACTTTCAGCCACTATCACATACCAGCAAAGCAATAAAGCTGTCACATCTAATTTATTTTCCTTCATTTACAATTTTGAAGCAATCATGTATGTCTCCAGGCATATTTACAAACTCTATAACAAACTGCTTCACACTATGTTAGCCATAAAGTGTGGTTCCATTTTTTTAGATTGTCACCTAAAGTAGCTAATGCTCAGTGTATATCCTTAAAAGCAATAATAATAAAATTAAGTTTTATTTGCTCAAATCTCTACCTTATGCTCAGAGGTCACAACGGAGCATGAAATTCCAAAGCGGATATTAATAACTGCTTGTTATTTAAAAAGGAATGATAATCTCTCAGGCCCATTTAATTCCATGTGTTTTTCTTGATTAATTGAATGATGATGATATAATTACTACAATACTGGCTGTGGTGGGCATTGTGCAAAGCACAGACTCCACAGAGCTCAGTATGTGCTTGTATTCTGAGTTCCAAGAGCACAGTCCTGTTTGGGCACTGCAGAGTGAATTCACTATCCTTGATTCACTGGTCCACCTTATCTCAGAGACCGCAGGTCACCTTCCAAACTCGACAACTTTGATCTCTTGGTGGCAGATCCCTTCGAGCCAATGAATTTGGTTGTTTATCACAGTTCTCCATAATTACTTACTCAAAGGTACAGATCCTCACTGTACAGAAAAGAAGTTACCTTGCAATACTGAAGAAAGCTTGCCCAGGTATACATCCTCTGCGTTCCCTACTGCCACTCCAAACCCATTAAAGGACTTGGATTTCTCAAACTACAGCCAGAGGAAAAGAAATACATAGAAAACTTAGAATTTTTAAAACCCCCATTTAAAAACCAAAAAAAAAAAAAAAACCCTAAAAAGCAATATATATGTATATGTTATTCATGAAAAAATATAAAACATGAAATATACTTAATACAAGGAATAAAATATGATGAATAAATTCATATTCCTGAATTAAAGTTCTCATTAATAGAAAAATCTCAGTTCTCTCCCTAATTCATCTAGCAAATCAGTAAACCCCAGTAAAATTTTTATATTTTAAATTATATAAAACATAATGAGCAAATCCAAAGTTGATCTTGGAGGGTGAATATGTTACGCTTGCTAAAAAATAATTGAACAAGTATGATATTATTGATTTAACAGAATTAAATTTAGAAGCATGCTGATTCATTAGAGAAACATTTTCAAGTTTTAAAATCAGTAGACCATTAAGTACTATGCAATAAATTAAACAGAAAATACTGGCTAAACATTTGGTAAAAAATAACTCTAACTCAAGTGAATGGATAATATAGAGCCTGGGTTTCATCTTTCTATACATCAGGCATACCCGCAATCATTTTATTTAAAAAAATTATATAATTTTTGCAAATTTAGAAAATCTATATTTGCTTATTAATTGTTTTCAAAAGTGCTTGTACTTAAAATGTCAACCCTGTTTATGATTGTCAACTAACAGTAACTGCATAGAAGCCTAAATTATGTCTGTCACACCTATGAATTAGACTCAGAATTCCAAATGAATTCTGAAGAAGACACAAAATTGTTCCAACAAATACAGCTAATGGCATCCAGCTGCTGTTGTGCCAGAAAAATAACAAAGAATCCTGGGGGGGAGGGGGACAAGCTCTAGTAGCAATCTTCATGTCTACAATTTCATTTCTAGATTATTTAGAATTGTGAATGATTTAATAACCTGTATCCACTAATTTTAAAGATATCTCAGTTAAAAACATAATATACTCATTATATGTGACCATTAACTGTAATATGAATCTACTAGATTAAAAAAAAAAGTCAGAATAAAGCTTAACTGGGCGTTAAAATTTATTTTGTAACAAACTACAAATGAGTGTATATGAATCTTGACCTGGAACTAGAGTATGATGATTTCAAACAGAAGAAATTAGAAGAAGAACCTAGTCTCTGGAGTTGGAAATTTTTCATGTTTTTATTTTACATTTATCTGTTTCACTCTTAATAGGCAGAAAAACATTTATCCTTTGGCAGCCACAGGTTTTCCCATAAGCACAAAGAGAACCCTAGGGTCTGGTTCCAGGCTACATACATTATTTCTGGGAAAATGCACACTGCTATAAAGATCCCTTGCCAGTTGAGGTAGAAACTCAGCAGCATACAACTGCCAAACAAGGGCAGATCGACAACAGCACTCGTCCATTTTTAATTTTTATTTCATAATAGAAATATACTTTGTATGAGTGTTCCCAGTTTTATCACTGAAACTGAGAATGTCTGGTGGCCTAGCATTTAAAAATACTAAGAGATTTTAGAACCAGAGTAATTATGAAAGCATCATACACTGATTGCTTTTTAAAAATGTATAGGTCAACCAATGTAAATATGATGCAAATAGGTTTGAAGCATAATCACACAGTCTATAATAAAACTTACTTTGAGCAATCTAACAGAAAACATTTACCTATAGGTTTGGGGAAAAGATATATTGTAATTTTGTGAGGAAAAAATATTCCTTTTTGGTTTATCAGACATTCTGCTAAAGCACAAATGAAGGGTAAGACATTTGAAATGATAATAATAGTAATAGCATTTTCACATCAACAATAAAATGTACATAAAATTATACTCTAAAATCTCCATTTTTGACAATAATTCATTGATATTTTAAAACAACTACTGAGCTGGCAAATAACAATGAAAGTGAACAGAAATGCCTATAACATTTTTTGGGGGGGTGGTATCTGCTCTAACTAGATAGATACAATTAAGATTACTGGAATAGAAGCTAAGAAGCCAGATTTAATTCTGGCTAGTCCTCCATCTCACTGCATGATGTTGGGAGAAATTACCTAGTGTCGCTGGTATATAAGAGTTTGACACACATTAGAAATAATGGTTTATACTAAGTGATCGCCAAGAGCCTTTAAAAATTCAATGAAGGAAATTTTGATATGAATTGTTCATTTTTTAGAAAATATTAAAGTTCAAATAGCGGTTTCTGGCTCAACTGCTTAGTCACAGCAGTCTAATAATTTTGGTTTCTAAATGATGAACATCCTATTAGTAATATTTTCTGATAGGAAAAGAATGTCAAATGCCAGTAGTTGCTACTAATTAATATGTTATAGATAATACTAATGAGAGCACTTGTAATAAACCTTCATCTCTTATAAAAATTTTATTCTGACACCAATCCACTTTAGAGACTTATTTTCATTTTAATAACAAATAGCTGAAAATAACAGATTTAAAATTATGTACAACTGTATTTTTTAGAATATGTGGCAATAAAGTGCCTAAAAACAAGCTACAAGCTGCTTGTGACCTAAGATATGCAAAGAATTAATTTTTGTGCTGGCATATACTGTAATTAGAAATGGTTCTGTGTGCATCATGATTAAACCAGTAACTATGGTAACGAAAGCAGGAAAGCATAAGTGCAAAAGGAGAGAGCCTAAATAAGCCAATGATAAGCTGTTTTTCATCTGTTTATTTTTAAAGTCCTTGTAATAAGCAGAACTAGCTATAAAATACATATTAATTTTATTCCAATTCCTATCATTCATTGACAATAGATTAAAACCTATTATCCCGTAAACACACACACACACACACACACACACACACATGCACACACACACACAGTGTGTCAGTCATAACAGACTCATTATTATCACATTAGAGCGTATATAATTCTTTAAAAATATACAATTCTTTTTAAAAAATCCGGGAAACAGTATTACAATCTACGCACATCGTCCTTGTTTCATAGGGCTACAATGACAGAGCAGAAAATTCAAGGAAGAAATCCAATTTTTGGAGTCTTAGACTTTTGGCCACAAATTTATAACAAAACCACCTGTTTCTTAGATGCAGAGGCAAGGAGTTCACATTAGTAGGCAACAGACATGGATGGAAAGTGGAAAGGCAACCACCAGCGACAAATTTCCTCCTGTTGTATTTTGCGGGCTTCACTGCAGTCTGCTGGGAGATGGAAGCACAGATGCCTCAGCCTCCCAGACATAGGACCCTGGGGCATGAGGGTCCATTTTGGGGACTCGAAACCACGAAGGAGTATGAGGACTGTTTAGAGCAGTTTCAAAAGAGAACATCAATCAAAACTGATGAAAGATATAAAAAGTAAGCCATTTGAGGTTTTTTTTAAAAAAAAAAAAAATCATTTATGGAGCCTGGAAAAGACTCTGAGGAAGCCAACCAAGTATTTGAGTGTCAACAGCGATCATCTCTTTATGGAAGACAAAACAAGACGGATAAGATAAATTTCAGAAAAACAATTTTAATTTATGAAATCTTATCATACAGTATAAGAAATTGAATATCTCACTAAATAAGCTGTAGTGTCAAATTGAATTTAAAAAGACATAAAAACATCATGTTCTTGTTTAGCACAAGAACTCACTAAGCATTCTCCTCAAACGTTTACATTTCATAATTCTGTAATAGAGCTCCTACATGAAGAATTGCAAACCTTTTACAAACTTTGTCGGTGTGAAATGAATTAGGAAGTTAACTTATTTCAAATATGGAAAAATGAGTCTCAACTAAGACAGAGCACCAAAGATTAATTAATGTTTCAATAAAACTTTTAAACAATTGATGCCAATTAGTTGGTGTTAATATTTTCCATGCATTTGTTCATTGTGTCAACCAATATTAAGTATCGACCATGTGTGAAGAAGCACTGTTCTAGGTTCTGGGATCCACTGTGAATACGAAACAAATCTCCTGCCTCATGTAGCTTCCGTTCTTGTGAGGGAAATAGACAATGAATTAGTAAATAAATTGGTTACACAGTAATTTAGATGTGATAAGAGCTGAGGGGTAAATAAACAGGTGATGGGACAAAGATTAATCGTCAAAAGCTCACTTTGCTAAGTTGGTTAGAGAAAAGGCAGGTGAGGTTTGAGCTCACAGGAGCCAGCAATGTGATGAAGAGCACGACAAGAATAGAGGACAGCAAGCCCGTGTCGGCAGTGTCTGAGGGACATGAATATGGCAGCCCAGCTGAGCACTGTGGGCAAAGGAAAGACAGGAGGCTAGAGAACAGGTCGGGGAAAGAGGATGGAGACCTGGCAGGCTGTGTTAGGGATAAGAGTTTTTAAATGTATCAATCCTCCCAACAAATTGAAATTTTTTTTTCTTTTGGAATGATTTCCTAAAAGGTGCCTGTAAGAAAGACCAAGTATGCTTACTCACCCAGAATTTCTGTTCAGCTTCCTGTGAGGAAGCCAAATTGGTGATTCCTGCTGCACCAGATCATGAAAGCAGACAAAATCATGTCAGAGCCCGTATCTGAGTATCTTCACGCACATGATGAAATGGAGAATGCACACCTTCTCTGTCGCCTCTTCCACACCTAGGATGTCCTAACCATCATTTCCACTCAAATCATAAAGGAGCAAAGAATTTTCTTTCTTATTTTCAAAACTGAGTGTAATATAATTTTTAAAAATCCGACTGGATAGTCTTTAAAAAAAAACAACTAGTTAACATCTTCTCTGCGATTCAGAGTATGTTTTTTTAAATTCTTTTTAGTTTGGTTGTTTTCATTTCCATTTGGACATTTACCACTAGAAACTCTCCATGTGATTTCCTTGAGTAACCACTAGAGGGAAAACTTCTACTGAGAAAAGTCATTTAGAAATGTCTTCGTTTATTTCATCAATCTGAAGAATTCAAAAATATGATGTCTCCAAGATGAAATATTATAAAGGCATCTTATAAATCCTGTATGAATTTCAAATGAATCCTGACAATAATTAGCATTTGTACTGTAACATATATTCTGCAAATGCCTTACTTTCATTACCTCATCTGCTTCTTCAAATGGATAACTAGTAGAGCAGTCAGTTAAAATTTAAAAATGCAAATCATTTAACAAAAGATACCCAAGATTTTAATTACACAATAAATTTTAGAACTGAGATCTGAGTATTTTTTCAAGTACATTGTATTGTCTCCCCATTTTTTTTTTAGGAAACTGAAAACCCTACAGTCTCAGTTTTCTTATTATATTCTAGACTTTTAGCAAGATACCTGGAACATAGTAGACAATTAGATAATTATGGAATGTATGGATGAATGAACATATGAATACAAAATGAGTGAATGAAGTTTTGCTCTTTTACTTGGCAAAAGTAGCACCTGGTAATAGGACACCTGTTGACTTTCCAACCACATCCTATTTCAGAGGACATCTGAGGATATTACTTGCAGAGAGTATTAATAAGCCCTGTGAAGGACAGGACTTCGTAACCCTTTCTCCATTATCATGGAATCTTCACGTTATGAACTGAATGTACTCCTCCAAAATTCATATGTTGAAATCCTAACCTGCAATGTGGTGGTATTGAGAGGTCAGGCTTTTGGGAGATCAGGTCATGAGGGTGAAGCCCTGGTAATTGGAATTTGTTCCCTTTTAAGAAGAGAGACATAGAAATGGTTTCCTCTTTGCCATGTAAGGTTACAGTTATGGAGAAGGGCCCTCACCATCAAAATAACCATGCTGGCACCATAATTATGTACTTCCAGCCTCCATAACTGTTAGAAATTAATATGTGTTCTTTCAGCCATCCAGTCTGTGGCATTTTGTTATGGCAGCTCTGCCTGACTAATACACTCATCTTGTCCCACCTTTGCTATACAGTTTGACTTTAGAATATTTAAATTAGGAAATTCTGCTTATTCCACTAAATCTTCCATAAAGTATTATTGTTATAACTCATATACAAAAATAAATCACATGGGTTAATAAGACAACTGCAGAGGCAGTCAGATACAAATAACTAGAAGAGAGACTCTACCCTTTCCTTCTGCAGGAATATTGAAGCATTCGCCACAAAGCCATGACCTGGGCATATGCCCTTTCCAGTAAAATAAAAATATTGATGCTACTACTAGTAATAACAACAAGAATCACCACCACTCACTTGTTACTAGAGTAAGTAAAGGGCAATTGTTGAAATCAACTAAATTTCCTTGAAAATAAGTGATAATTTCCAGAGAAAGACCAGACACTTTTCCCATTCCACCAAGAAGGCTGCATTTGGTGATATGTGTGAATGTAGGCATGGGGAAAGGGAGTGGAATCCAGCCACTCTCCTCCCACAGCTAAAGTCCTTTCCCTACAGCTCAGGAGTCAACAGCTCCTAAAATGAACAGGTAACCCAAAGTTTCATATAATCCCAATACAGCTTATATATTTTCAAAAGAAATATACAGAAGTGTTAAAAGTGCTTATCAATGGTTGATGTGATCACAAGGGATACTTATGTTCTTTCTCTGCTTTTCTATAATTTCTGATTTTTTACAATGAAAAATGAATTAATTTATTAATAAAAGGGAAACATTTTTTAAGTTAAATAATATAAATGTCATATTTGATCTCAAAACTATCTTAGCTATGTTGGCATATATTTTGTGTTAAAAAAAGTTTTGTTTGTTTTTTTAATCTAAGAAGCTAAGTAATCAAGTGCTAAGAGATGAGTCGTACCTAGCACTCCACTCCTTCTTATCAAGAACTAACCTTCATAAAGATTTCTTGGAACCAGCAAAGAGACATGAGCGTCCTCTGGCCCAACCTTCCAGACTCCTTCACCAGTTGAATTTTCAGAGCATGAAGAAGATAAAGCTGAACTGATAAGCTTTATAGTATCTATTCATTCCCCACATTTAGTACATTCTTTGAATAGGTGGTATTGCAAGGAGCTCATTTAAAAATTATCCGATTATCTGTATTAAGTTTTGGGGGATGAAAATCCATGAAAGCAAATAGGAAAAGCATTTGCAGCTTTGTGAGTTCTCACATCATATTTTAAAAATCCATGAGTGAAAGAAGATAAAGTTATCAGTAACCAGACCATGTACAAGCACCACTGAATGACAAATGATTTCATAAAAAAAAAAAAAAAAAAAGAGTAAGAACTCCCTCAGAAAAATCTTGAAAGCACACACAGTTTACCATTAAGAAAAGTCATTCATTTTATATTGAATATCAGATGGGGTGAGTGTGAGGGGAAGATTCAATATACTCTGGCAAAGTTAATATATCTCTTTTCTACAGTATTGTGATATTTTAAGAGAGCTATCATTCATCCAAATGCAGACAATTATATCATTAGTAAAGAATAAATAAAATTATATTGACTGTTGATCTAAGAGAAGCCCAGTGAGATTTTATAAATTATAGTTTTGTTTATTCAATTTTTTTCACACGATTTTAATGACTTTATAAATGAAATATAATTGCAAATGCTATTGATTCCTAAGACAAAAATTTTTAAGCACATAACAATATTTCCCATGTTACTAAGAGGTAATTCTGAAATATGAAAATAAGACTATAATACTTGAGGATTATTCCTGACTTTTAACAAAATATAACTTTATACTCAGAAAGACCCAGGACAATCTGCTGCAGTCAACAGATTGGGCAGTGCCTGCCAAACTATTTTTTGCTATGCCTAAGTGATTAAGTGTGGAGGGGGCAGAAGTGATGGGGAGACAAGGAGACAAAGTCTTCACTTTAATTTTTAAAGTATCATTTTAATAAAAGCATTTTTATATGGCACACAATACCTTAAATGCTTTCATTTTCCCTGTCATCTTAAGTGATTAACAGCAGGAATCCTATTATTACAGCAAAGATTACCAACCATAAATTCAACTATGTTAATTTGCAAAGTATCAAAAATAATTAGCCATGTCAGAAAGCTGAGCTCTCAAAATGGAAAAAGCAACTAGGGGCTTGAATAATATTGAACTAAAAAACAAGGTATTTGTAAGACTTTTTTTTTCTTTCCTATGAATATTTAAAAACCCTTTTTGATTATTTCAGGCTTCTGTTATATTGAATATCACCCACTACAAAAAAACCCTAGACAAGAGGCTTTCCTCTCCACCAATCTAGAATTTACTCTTCAAGGTAAAATGTTGATAAATGACAGGAAATCTTCATCTCTCATTCTGCTGATGGAACTCACCCTGGAGCGAAAAACGTCACCTTTTCAAGATGATTATCTGTCCAACCAACCCTTTTAACAGCCATTTTCTTTAAATGAGTGGAATTTTCCATAGGAAAAATGAGTGGAAGATCCATATATCATGAATTCTTTGCTTCATGGATACAGTACTGAAGACAGAGGCACCACAACAGAAATAGGTAGGGGTATCGATAGGATCATTTTCAAATCATCAAGTCATGAACAGACAGACATATCTGGACTACATTCTCACTCTACCATTCACTGACCAAGTGATCTTTTGAAGCTTCTGTGTCCTTGATTAAAAATAATAATACCATCTGCACTGGAAGATTACTGAAATAGTAAGAGATTAGGCATTTAAAGTACCTATAATATACAAAGTTAATAAGTAATAGCTGATTAAATATGAATGAATTGTAACAATTTTGTGAAAAAAATACCTTGTTCCATCTCAGAATTATAGAGCTTTGTATAAGTCAAGGCTTCTTCATATTTATGGTACTTCGAAGGTACTGTTATGTGGATGGGCCTCATCCAATCAGATGAAGGTCTGAATATATAAAGAAAAAGACTAGCCTCCCCAAGCAATAAAGAATTTTCCAGCGGATGGATTTTGGACTTCATCTGCACCATTGACTCTCTTGGGTCTCCAGCCTGCCTACACTGCAGATTTGGACTTTGCCAGGCCTCCATGATCACATGAGCAAAATCTTTATCAGAAATCCCCTACACGTGAGCATGCGCGCACGCACACACACACACACACACACACACACACACACACACACACACACACAATCCTATTGGTTCTGTTTCTCCAGAGAAACCTGACCAAATAAAGATGTGGTCTTAGAGTGGTTCTAGAGGAACAGAATTTTAAAAATGACTTCTGAATTGGTTCTGTATTTTCTGGAATTCACTTTCTAATCTGATTAGATTTAAAGATACTGATGACTATGTTTCCAGTGGATAGGATGACACATTCTATGAACACCAGCTTTGTTCCCCAGCCACCCCTGCCATCGCCCAATGGACCAATGAATGAAGTGGCCATGGAGGCAGAGATGGAGGTGATGCATGAGCTCAGCATCATGGACCTCCACTCACCAAAAATGACCTGGTTCCAGAACCGCTGAGCATTCAATCTGCCAGCAGCAGAAACGAACACTGAGTGCCCAAAACGACCTCGTTCCCTGGGGTGATCAGTGAGCTAGCTAGCTCCTTAGTGAAAGGTTGACTCACTGGACCACTTCCATCATGGAAGAGAAGCATGTTGTTCTTACTGGAATAGACATGCACTCTGGATACAGATTTCTTTTCTTTGTGTGCGATACTTTTGCCAAAACTATCATCCATAGACTTATAAAATGCTCATTCACCGTCATGGTATTCCACATGCCATCATTTCTGATAAAGAAAGGCACGTCATAGCCAACGGAGTGCAGCTCATGGAGTGCATTTGGCTTACCTCGTTCCCCAACATCCTGAAGCAGCTGGTTTGATAGATATAAGGTTGGAACGGCCTTTTGAAGACACAGTTATAGTGCCAACTGGTGGGAAAACCTTGCAGTGCTGGGGCAAGGTTCTCCAGGAGGCCGCATGTGCTCTGAATCGGCATCCAACACGTGGTGCATCTCTCTCATAGCCAGAATTCATGGGTCCAGGAATCGAGGGGTGGAAATGGTAGTGGCACCACTCACTATTACACCTCGTGACCCACTAACAAAATGTTTACTTCCTGTCCCTATAACTTTACGCTTTGCCGGCCCCGAGGTCTTAATTCCAAAGGCAAGAATGTTAGTACCAAGAGACACAACGACAATTCCATTGAACTGGACGTTAAAACTGCCCCCTTGCCATTGTGGACTCCTCGAGCCTCAAATCAAAAGTCAAAAAAGGGAGTTCCCATGCTGGCCAGGGTGACTGGTCATCTACCAAGGGAAACTTGACTGCTGCTCCACAGCGGACGTAAGGGGTGTGTCTGCGATGCTGGAGATTTCCTAGGACGTCTTCTCTTGCCCCATGTTAGTGGTTAAAGTCAATGGAATACTACAACTACCCAGTTCAGGCTAGATTACCAATGGCTCAGACCCTTCAGGACTGATAAAATGGGTCACTTCACCAGAAAAAGAATCACAACCAATTGAGGTGCTTATTGAAAGCAAAGAGAATACAGAATGGGTACTGGAAGCTGGTAGTTATATATACCAGCTATGACCATGTGACTGGTTACAGAAATGAGGACTGTAATTGTCAAGAACATTTCTTCTATTTTGTTATGAATATGTGTGTGTGTGTGTGTGTGTGAACACTAGATGGATGGATGGATGGATAAAGATATTTTTTCATAAATATAAAGCAAACTTGTAATGGTTAATTTTATGTGTCAATCTAGAGCATGTCTTGGATGAAATTCCTTTTAAATCAGTGAACTTTGCAGATTGTCCTCCATAATGTGAGTGGGCCTCATCCAATCAGTTGAAGTCTGACTAAAAAAAAAAAAAAAAAAAAAAAAAGCCTGGCCTCCCTGGGCTAGAAAGAACTCTCCAGCAAGCAGTATTTCAACTTTATCTGCACCAGTCTTTCCTGGATGTCCAGGCTTCCAGCCCACACTGCAGACTTTGGATTTACCAGCCTCCAAAGTCATGTGAGCCAACTCTTTATAATAAATCTGCTTCTGTATGCATATATACTCTATTAATTTTGTTTCTCTGGAGAACCCTGACATATACAATTACATTAAAAGGCCCAGTAAGCTAACCAAATACTTAGGAGCCAAATGACAAAAACATCCTTTTAAGAGTTAAATCTGTTAGTCTTTCTGAGAATTTTCTTTTAGGTTTGAAATATTATAGAGTTGTTGTGGTAAAACTTTTTAAAGACAAAGTATATCTATATTCTTCAAGGAGTTTTAGAGGAAAGATTATTTCTATGTAAACTACAAAGCTAGACCTGGTATACTGTAGCTGGTTCTGAATTACATACTGGATTCCCATGATTTTGGCATAAGGCAGCAATCACAAACAGGTGCCCCAAAAGGAACTTAATTAAGGTATTATTCAATTACTTTCCCAGTTACCTATTATGACAAGGAGCAGAGGTTGCAATCGCTCTGCTTTGTTAGGGTACAGATTTTTCAGGGAAAAATGAAAAATTCTTCTATTGAACCAACATCAAACTAGGACTATTTAAAAATCATTAATTTATTCACCTATTCCACAGATATTATTAAGAGCCTCTTCGATGCAGTTTTGTCAAGTACCTTCCCTGAGCCCATGCAATCATGTAATAATGAGGTTAATGACTCATGTGTCCACTAATGAGTCCAGGCTCACTGCAGTACAATGCCCAAAGAAACAGAAGCCCCCTCGCCATGAGAGTTAAATAATGGGCAGGTTGTGCTTTGATCAAAGATTACAGTATGCATTCTGAATATCTACAGTACTAAATTTCATCGAATAAAGAAGGATACCAAGGGGGAGAAAAATTTTAATCTATATCAAACTGTTTCCAAAATTCATAGTTTCTGCAGCTGAAAAACCTATAAATAGGCTATATTGGAACCTCTGTTGTATCATGACAATTTTCCGTAGAGAAGTATTATAAGAGAATAATGATTTGTGCACTAGGTGTGAAAATGGCTCAGAAAATAGCGCTTTCAGAAACCTAAATTATATCCATTTTAAGATATGCTGTACAAAGAGTTGAAAAAAAAAAAAAAGAAGTTTCTAGCCACAATAGGAACAGCCACTGCCTACAAAACAGTATATGATGGGATTTTCACAGATACTTCTCTTAATTGCTATATTCTTAGTTATTACAGTGTTGTTGCTTTCTTTATTATGACACCCCACACAACTCTGTGGCCTTGATACATGGCTGACTGACAGTGTGTGTCATACGACCACTGTGACTGTTTGAAGGGCAATTGAAATGTGGCTACTGTGACTGAGCAACACATTTAAACCAACCCGGTTGGTTTAAAATCACCATTTTCTACAGTCATAATAAACACTGGCAGTGATGAGAGCTGGGTGATAGAAATTTGTAAAATTAAACTCCTTAGCGCTTCTTCCTGACCTAGTATGTATCTTGACTAACTCCTAGAGAGGAGGTATAGTCTGGAGCTGCACGGTCTAAAGTGACTCTTGTTGCATGTGGCTATTTAAATTTAGATGAATTTAATTGAAATTAAAAATGCGTTTGCTCAGTCACACTAACTAAATTTCAATTGCTCGATACCCACTTGTGTCTCAGGCTCTGGGACTGGACAGCATAGCTAGAACCCCAAGCAGGAAGTTGATTGACAGAAGACAGCCTGGAAAGGAAAAAAAAGGAGTCTAAAGCAAGATATCTTCATAATCAAGGCAAGAAATAAGTGCAGAATTAAGGCTACGCCAAAAGAAAAAGGAGAGATGGGAAGTTAAAAGATCTAATGTTGCACGCCTTGTAAGGAAATAAAGTCATGGGGTTTACTACCTCAGAAGCTGGAAAGCCCCGTGTGCTCTCAGCCGGATGATAGAGAGGACAGGCTGCTTAAGGAGTGGAGATGCATGTCACTCACATAGAATAAGTCAGTAGACCGTCAACACCTAGAAGGCGACATCCTCTACCTGGAGAGCAGAGTCTCCCTGTGTAATAGGTGGCACCACCCAGGGAAGGCCAACTCCAGAGCTCAGGGGATGAACAAGGAAACAAACAAGTAGTATGTGTTACAATGCTATGACATATTGGGGATACAGCCGCATCTGAAAGGCAGGAACTCAATCACACGGAGAAAGGGTGGTTATGACTTTAAAAAGCAGTAAAAACATGAATATAGTCTGGAAATTAAAAGCAGAGTCAACTCAGAGACAGGTTATCACGACCCACATTGTGAGCCTGATGTATCATTTAGACAAATCTGTTGTGTCATTAAGTAAACCTCACCGATTTTCAATTGTCTCCTCTATAAAATATTATCATAAATATATATGAAAGTAACTTTAAACTGTAAATCACTCTAAAGATGAATTTCTAAGTATTATGCAGGCAAAAGAAATCACTGAAGGTGATGAGAACATAACCACTTGGGAGTGGTTAGTCTTGAGAATCGATATACAGCTTGTATGAAAGGAGAAGAGAGAAAGGGAGTTACATGGGGGTGTTGGAGGCCAGGCTTCTAAGGAAAGATGCAGGTCAAGAAGAACACATTTTCCTCTTTTTATGAATCTTATGGATAGTGGTATGAATATCAAAAATAATTTTGTTGTGCCTTTTAATGGCCAGCAAATATAATAAATGCAAAATTATGATGAAAACAGTTTCCTAGCAACTTCTGAATGCATATGACTACATTTCAGAAGCACACATACAAAAGCAACATGAAATAAAGCATGGACCACTTCTCTGAGCTTGTCCAATATGCCCAAATTTATGGCCCAGACTTACCATGGGACACTGTATGTACAACCTACGGTCTTAGAAACACAAAACACTAAAGCTGTCACCAAAATCATTAGCAGCCAGGCCAGTTACTTGATAATATATGCTTCAGTACAGAGGTAGAGAACTTATTCTAGAAGTTCTAAGGCCTTTAGGAGGACAGTAAAATAGGATGCAAATATTGCTTGAATTTTCAGATCAAAGTAGAGTTCAGTTTAGCAGGTCTGTTCTGTAATTATTTGTATGAAAAAAAAAATCATGGATAACACAAAAAAAGAATAAAAACCACCAAAGGGAAAAGAAATCCCATAGAGTTTCCTCTGCCTGGTCTCAAGCAGAGATTTTTAATAATGATAAAGAGTTTGAGTTACAAAATGATAAAGAGAGCCTTTTGAGTTTTGAGTGGGGACAACCAGAAACACATGAGGTAGCTCATCACATATAGTAACTATAACTAATCCAAAGTGAATTTTTGTGTCAAAGTGTCTTTTCCCCAACAGCACATAAAAACTTGAAATCAACATCAAATAGTATCCCCATGAAAAATGTAGGAAAGAAATATCAAAAATGAAATTTTTACATGGTGTTAAATAAATTTTCCGGATTCGTGGAATTTAAAGCAGTGGATTACCTTTATTTATTAATTCTCTGCCAAAGCAATTTATTTGTCCTGTGTTGACCCACACTTAAAGGAAGTATAAAACAATGTAATTTTTGTCTGTGCTTACCATGACAACATTAACGTACCTTGTGATCTTGTCACGGCACTGTTTGTGAATTCTCGAGCATTGCGTATAATTTTATTTCCTGTATAAAGTTAGTTGGGCCAAATAAAATACTCGAATGGCATCAGCCATCTTCATAGTACTTTTCAAATGGCGGCCACTTAAAGAAACAAAATGCCACAAAGTTTAGGAAAGCGTTGTGAATTCAGAGGCAAGTCTGCAGTTCTACCATGTGGCATTAGGTTTCAAGTGTGGAAAGGCAATTGTATTTGAAATGTATTTCCAAAGCCACTGTCATTGAGAACTATAAAGCAGCTTTCAAGCCCTGTTTCTAAATTCACTTGCTAAGTGACAGGGCAACATGTAAAAATGGCTGAAACTGTATCCTAAACAGAGATGTTAGTCGTTTTTTGTTTTTTCCCTTCCCTGACCAGAAAGACAAGTTTCACAGATCTCTGGGGATCTCTGGAGTACATTTGCCTCTGATCAAGTTGAGTATATTAGTAGTCCATTAAGCCTGAATGTAGATCATATCTCAGATCTGGTGTTATCTGCCTACATCTGTGTTATCTACTTCGCTGGAGCACTAGGGTTTCCAAAAGGAGGCATGGTTTATGCTAAAGGAACCCTTTTTGGTTTCACCCTACCAAGTCCCAGTTGACCTTCTGACTGCTGCCTTACTATAATCTTCACTTTGGACAAAAAACGACTTCGGTCCCTTTTTCTCCCCACAACAAATGACCAGGATTTCTTGTCTCCACAGCAAGGCTGAATCTCACAGGCTTGCAAATGGATGAAGAGGGTCATTAGTGTCTGGATACATATGAAATTGCCTTGAATCCCAGTTTCAAAAATGGTTTCCTCTCAACCTACTGTCAAAACGACTGGACAGTTGCAGTGTAGAAGGAGAATGGTAGGCAGAAGAAAGACCACATCATTCTATAAAATCAGTTTAAGAAATATTGGCTGAAAAGAGACAAACTTTGTGGGGTGTTGAAATGAATCATAAAAGCAAAGATAAAATTAACTGCTTTCAAAAGGTCTGGGTCGATGGGACCTGGAAGTCAAGGGGGGCTCGATGTTCACACTTCATAAACAGTCATGTCCTTGTCTTCAAAACGAGAACTCGCAATATGGCCAACATCACACTTCATGGTTTGAAGTACCTCTGCATGTTTTTCATTTAATAACCTCTTGTGCACCTAGAAATGATGCTCAACGCTCTCTCTCACACACACACACATACACACACACACACACACACACACACGTGTCACATGCACATAATTCAGTGCCTGCTGCAATTACACAGGTTTACTTAAAATTAGATAACAGAAAAGATGAGCATGGCACCAAAGATTAGGGAAACTGGGGATCTGGGATGTGCTAGCTGAGTCATCACTGATGTATGGTTGTTTGCAGTGAATTTCAAGACTAGTCTTGGATGCCCTGTTGACAGCAGAGTCAGTTATGGAGACTCATTGGATATACTCCTGTCTCACCACTTCCTCTCCACACAAAATTAGCCAAATAAAAGAAATTATTTTAGAGGTAACCATCCAGGATGGTTATAGAAAGAATTTCAAAGGGCCCAAAATGGAAATCCTGAGCATCTGATTGTCTTCTTTGATTATAAAAACTAACATTAGACTGCTGCCAGACATTATTCTGAACGACATATACATTTAAGTTGCTTAATCCTTACAATAACACTATGAGAGAGAAACTACTAACCACATCCCATTTTATAGAGAAGAAAATTAAGGCACTAAAAGGTTAAGTAACCTGGCCACAGTTATAGTCACTAAGCAGCATCTCTACTGAATACCACAAAATCATTCTACTTTGGAATTCGAAAACATCCTGGCTGATTTTCTCAAAAAAGCTCTTGCTAAGTCACATAGGTTGGCACCACTGTGTTCTAACTAAACATTTTTTTTCTAACAGAGTTGCTAAATTTGGGGTAAGTTTTCAAATAAGCTGAATATAAAATATAGTAATATTTTAAAACTAGAATAGTTCTAGGCATTGAATTTAGCCATTTTGTGATGAGTCAGATATTGCTTTAAAATCTTTCAAAGTTTCAGGGTCATCATTATAAATTCGATTGTACCATAATCCCCTAATCTAGTAAAGAATAAGAATAAGGTGATCCAATTCTGTTTTAAGACTAAGACTAAAAGCCACATTTCAAAAGGACTTAATGTAAGTCATGCCGTGTGCAGTACTAGTTTTTTAAACCTAGACACTTAACTTTTATAGGTTTGAACTATACAACGTGAAACAAAACTAAATGACTTTAAAGATCCCTTCAAATTCTAAAATTCTGTGGGGCCATGATTAATTCCAGAACACTAATACATTACAGTATACAAAATTTATGTTACATTTAACTACGAAATTGTTTAATGTGGGGAAAATGATAATTAATGGCAAGATGTGACTACTTTTCCATTGGGAATTAGTGTCGAAAGCAAATAATGTAATTTGACACATCCATATTCTTTAATATATAAGAATGTATACCTTATAAGGAATAATATTACTGGTTTCTATCTTTCAAAGCTTGGCAAACCAGTTTGCTAACTTCTGAAGCTTTAGTAACCCAAAAATTCTTAAATGTAGTGAACACCATGAAATACATCTCCAGTTGATGGACTGTCAGTTGTAGACAGTATCATTTGGTTACCTCTCATGACACTCACACAAACCCTTTTATTGGAAACTTATTATCCTCTTCAAATATAGAAATTTTCAAAGTGCTTGCAAAAATCACCATTAGATTACTTTTAAGGAAGAAAGTTCATTCAACAAAAATCAAAATACCATGAAATAGCCCTCTAGTTTCTGGTCTGGCATGTAAGGAGCTTACAAATTGCTGCTCTATTCTAACAAGTAAAGAACTGGGGGAGGAGAAGTGGACTTGAAAATCAACAATACTTCTCAGATCCATCAGAGAATTGAGGTCCCAAGACAAACTTATGCTCTTAAACCTGGAGAGTTAGGTGGATACAGACAACAACAGCTTACAGGAACAGAAAACTCTGCTAGAACCAGTGCCTGAGTGGAAAAACTTGAACTGCAATTTATGGATTCCTGGAGGCTCAGTGTGGACAAGATTGAGAGTTTAAAACTCAGTGGGTGGGCAGGGAGGCACAGTCTTAGAGAGTTCCCAGCACTTCTGTGTCTTACCCCCAGGAGCCCTCCAGGTTCTCAGAGAGATCAGAGAAAATTCTGCAGTGCTTCTAGGGGAGGGTGGGGATGGGGCACAGCCCTTTTGAAAAACATCCAGAGCATTCTGTTCTTAACAAGACCTTTCTTAAATGAATATATTTTATGAAAGCCAAACCGGCCTGGAAGAAGGGAAATAAATACCCAGTTCCAGTTACTCCAGATTTCCAGTCTCAACTAGGGAGGTGGTATTGGAAAATGACAGACACTAGTAAAGGTCATAGGCCAAGGGCACAGACTCGCTTAAACCTAAGACCTAGTCATGGAACTACAGAATGCTCTTCACTTACATTACCACTACACCAACAGGACTCCCGTATAATAACAAGAAAGTTCAACTGAAAAAGATACAAATCTCAGCCCTTTTGGAAGAAGAAATGTTCAGTGAAACATTCATTGCTATTGGGAATATAAAATGATATAGACACTTTGGAAGACAGTTTGGCTGATTCTTACAAACTAAACATACTCTTACCACAGAATCCATCAATAATACCCTTTTGTATTTAGCCAAAAGAGACAAAAACATATGTACACAAAAACCTACACCCAAATGTTTATAGAAGCTTCATTCATAATTGCAAAAACTTAGCAACAGCAAAGATATCCCTCAGCAGGTAGAATAGATAAATAAATTGTGGTACACTCATAGAATGGAATATTATACAGCAATAAAAACTAACAAGTCATCAAGTCATGAAAAGACAAGGAGAAACATGTTTTAAATGAATATGGCTAAGTTAGAGAAGCCAATCGCAAAGGCTACATACTGTATGATTTAAATTATATGACATTCTGGAAAAGACAAAAGTGAGGAGAGTGTGAAAAGATCATTGGTTTCCAGGGATTTGGGTGGATGAGAAAGGGATAAATAGGTGTAGCGCAGGGCATTTTTATCCTGTGAAACTATTCTGTATTCTGTAATGGTAGGTACTTGTCGTACCCTTAACAAAATCCATAGAATGTACAACACAAGGAATAAACTCTAATGTAAACTACAGGCCTCAGTTAATAATAATGATTCATCGATTGTAACAAATGTACTACACAAATACAAAATATTAATAATACTGAGCCCATGTGCAGAATGAAGGGGTAAGTGGGAACTCTGTGTACTTTCTGCTCCATTTTTCTGTCAACCTAAAACTGCTCTTTAAAAAAGTCTATCAATTTTTTTAAATAAGTACTACAAAAAGCACACCATGATTTTTTTGAAGATGAGTAATCATTAAGCATGAAAAATAAAGCTATTAAATTATTTTTATTTTCAAGGCCAACCCAGCAGTACCTTTCAGATATTATTGTTCTTTAACACAATGACACTGACATATTCCACTGTGTCCTTCCTTTCTCCTTTTTTTTTCTTTTTCATCAAAGAAAACTTTTCCTACTGAAAAACATTTGGCAGATTCTCTGGAAATAAAACAATTTGCCCATATACTTTGCCACCTCTCAATAAACAAGTTTGTTTTCACCGGAAATGTGCTCTTTTGGCTTTTACAAAGACAGAGCAGACTTGTGCCTTATAACAGGGAAGGAAATCAATGGTTGAAGGTCACATTCTCGTTGCGATGAACACATGGGCCTCTCGGCTGCCTAAAGTTCTGCTGTTTTCAGAGATAAAATAAGAAGAATCTTAATGGAAAAATACATGTATAAAGAAACCAAGAGACATGAAGAAAAAGTACTAATGAACTATAACAAAAGGCGAATATACTCCTTTGTTTGTACACATATGTGTATGTATTTTTTCACAAATGTATCCACTGACATGTTTATTAAATAGGGAGATATAAATGCTCTAATAAACTAAAGGAGTTGGACATGGTTCTTTCCCTCTTTGAAAGAAAAAAACCAAATTCATTCTAAGTTTATTCCTTGTTTAAATTAGATGTGTGAGGCTTCATACCATCACAAGTTTAAAAAAGGGAAAAAATGGAGAAAGGAATCTCAGAAAGCCTACCTTCAAAGCCACAAGAAACCTCCTTGTGCTGAAATAGAGTCACAGTAAAAGGCAGGAACATCAACTCTAAGAAAAACAGGATTTTATGTCCTTTGTCACACCTTCTATTCAAATTTGTAAGCTGTCAGAAGACGAATCTTTGAATGTTAGGTCTGCTGTGCTCACCAAGTGTCAGCATCACCTGATACTCACAGCCCATTTTTGCCCAGCTGAAGAGCACAAGCCGCAGCACAAAGAAGTAAGCCAGAGCCGGCAGTCACATCCTGCCCCTGACCAGCACAGAACACTCCTGGGGGATTCAGAGAAAGTTGCAAATACAGTACAGCTTCAGTTAAGAAAGGAGACAGACCTCAGAAAGAGACCAGTTGCTAAAACAAGCCTGGTTGTCCGCAGCATCAGTCACCTTCAGGCGTTTTTTTATCAGCCCAATTTGATAATACAGAACACGTTAAGATTTTCTATACTCCTAATATCTTAGCAACTTGGATCCGAATTGTAGACTGTGTAGCTAAGCTCTTGAGAAACCTGTCTTTTGAGGCAGTATTGGGATCTTTGTCTTTATCTGCTATCAAAACCGAGGGTCATTTAAGGGACCCGGTACTTGCTTTTAAGTTACTATTCATCAAAACTAGATAAGCCTATCCTCTGAGCCATATTTATTTTTGAATCTGGAATTGAATAAAGAAATAAAATAGGGGTTTAATGTGCCTAATTAGTGTGTAAACATTTTTTTTAAATGCATCTCTTCCATATAAAAATGAGAACCAAACACTTTTCTAAAGAATGACATCTCATAACTCCTATCCCCAACTTGACCCCTCTCTCCTCTTTATACTTCTCTACTATAGGCCCCTCTTGGGAGAGAAAACAGAGCAGAACAGAACTAACAAGAGAACCACACAACGGAGAAGAAGGTGTCCAAGGTAATACAAGAGAGATGGCAAAGGAAAAATAACGACCTTGAAGTCTCTGGTTAATTTTTTTATGTTAAAGTTTTCGAAATAAAGTATTTAATGTGTTTTCTCAGAAAAATGAAAGGATAGTGATGGTGTTGAAATCAGCAATATGGAATGGCTACAACTTACTTACTTTCTAGCTTTCTTGGTTTTAGAAAGAAAGAAATAGAGATAAAAATTACATCTGATGAAAATCAATTATGGGTTCTATTGACTTTGGCCAGTAGAAACGGAGTTATTTCCTTGGCATGATTAGTGCTGCCACACTTCCCTGGCCTGCGGCTGAGTCCGCTGTGCTCTACTTGAGAAATATTTCCAGTCAGAAGAGAGTCACGTGCAGTGTAAT
The DNA here is from genome assembly GCA_003508835.1 of Eonycteris spelaea. Taxonomy (NCBI): domain Eukaryota; kingdom Metazoa; phylum Chordata; class Mammalia; order Chiroptera; family Pteropodidae; genus Eonycteris; species Eonycteris spelaea. The sequence goes on along the minus strand of PUFA01000043.1, from coordinate 3,088,460 downwards.
TGACCTAAATTTTCCCATGGTGCTACTATTCATTCTCCCTTTCCTCTCACATTAAGATTCTCTGCGCACACTTTGTTCTTCATCGGTTCATTCAAAGAACTCTAGCCCCTCCAAAAGTTATTAAAAAACCAAATGATATCAGATTTGTATCAGGTGCAGCTACCAAAAGCACTAGAACTTTTAAATGTTCTTGTGCTGGCAGTATATTTTAAAACAATATTCCAGTGTATCTTAAGAAATAATAAAATGTATAGCTAATTTGCTCAAAAGGATTTTATTTGCATTAAAATGCAAAATCTTTGGTGATTATTAAATTCATGCCAATAATGACTTCTAACAAGACTCACAGATAGTAACAAGAAAAATCCTGAACATGGAATTTTAAAATTGATCTTAAATACGAACATTTTCACTTGCAAACTGTATTACCTTACCAATGACCTTTTAAATTTTTTGAAACCTTTTGTTACTGGAAACCGTTAGTTTACATATTTTTAAAAATGAGAAAGAATGAGTCAAAGATAAAATTGCAATATAAACTGCCTGGGCAGATAAAAGCAAATGAAAAAACAATCTCCCTAGAATCTTCTATTATTTAAGATTGAGAAATTGGTGTATGTTTATATATTCTAAGAAATCTGGCAACTACTTTGCAGACACTCAACATAATAATCCCTGTGCCTGCAACTGCTGAACTCATAGCTGTGAACATGTAAACCTCTTGGGTAGAACAGGTTCCTCTGGAATTCCTTTTACTCATCTGAAAGGCAAATGTAAATTTATTCACAGCCTTCCTTTATTTATAAGAACTCCAGTGGAACCTCAATCTCAGACTCAAATCCACTTTCACACTCTTTCTTCATAACGTATTTTGTCCACACTAGAAAAAAAGTAGAACAAATCACTGCTCACTCAAAGAGCTTACATCTTGAGCTGTGGATCTAAAACCATCCTTAGTTGTCCACAGACACTTCTCTGGATTCTCTGGATATGAACCTCTCTCAGAGTCCTCTTCAGTGAACAGCTCTGAGCAAAGAGGATGCTGAGGATATCAACGAAAACTATGACTCCCATAACCCTGATAACACCTCTGTTCTCACAAGAGGTGAGCCTAAAATTTGAGAACCTTGCCTAAGGATTCTACAAACAAGAAACAGAAAATAAGGTATCAAAGGTAAGAGAAAAGCAGCTTCTGGTACCTTCACTGAGGATATCAGCAGTGTAGTCAGAGAAGCCGACTGATCTTGCTTTGCCTTTAATTCGCCATAACATCTCCTTTTCGCTTTTCTGGGTCTCGGGCTGGCTCTACACTACAAATTAAGCAGTTTGGGACTAGGACCTCCAAAGATAATTTACAGCTCTAACAGGTCTAGGATCTCCATGTATATAGTCTACAATCTAAAATTTAAAGAGAATGCTGCTTGACTATATAGGAGAAAATAAAAATATAGGATATTTCCATTATCTTTTGTTTCTAGGCCTTTCTTTCTCTCTCTCTCTTTCTTTTTTTACACGTGCTAATACCTCCACTTGGCTTATTCTTACATTTTGTGATTTGGCACACTCTTCTGTTCTTCCAACCCTTATCCAATGTTTCCTTCCCTGATAGGAAAATTTTAGTCACTCCCTCTTCTATACTGTAATAGCAGATATCTCTGTTAATATTGACCATGAGCACTTGTATCTATAATTATTAGGTATTATCATCTTTGGGACCACAAGGCAATAAACCGTTCTGGGCACAATATGAGTGTGCATTAACTGTTAGTAGAATGAATGGATGATCATATAACTATTATCTACAACTATTAATGACACTACTACAAGGTCAGTGAAAACAAAATCTGTGCATTACAGTTAATACCCATCTCAAAAAGGTGGTAAAACATGGAACCAATGGTTAAAGAAATGACGTGGCAAAATTAAGAGATTTAACTTTAGAGATACAATAGCTTCCAAATCAGGTCAGGGATGAGACAATACTATGACTACGTAGGCCTTAGGCATTATGTGTCCACTCTAGGTCTTCAAACCAAAAGCAATCCACTCCAATAAAGTTTACACAATGAAAAAAAAGGGTACTCTCAAAAAATTAGTATGATCCAAGAAACAATTCAGCTTTTCATCTATTCCCAAAATGAACTTCACAGAACTTTCGAACATGGCTTTGCTGTATGTGCTGCTTTTCAGTAAGGCCCATCTTACTGAAGCTGTGATTCCTTTGATGCGATCAAATTAAAAATTCGCAGAAAGCTTACAAACTGTCATAGGCAAAATGAGGTAATTAAAAGGGTCAACAAAATAATTAAAATTACTTCCAATTCAATCATACATGCTAATGAGATCCCAAGACAGGATGAATAGATGAAATTTTCAGTTAATCCCAAAACACACTGTGACTATTAATTGCAATTAAAAAAATTACTAAGCATTCTTCAGAACAGTGGCTCTGAAAGAACTTTAGAAAGATCGAATTCAGCTCCTTCGTCCACCCTCTCTCGGTGGAGTGCTAATGAGCAGAGAAATGGCTAAGAGGCCCAGAAGATGAAACGGCAAACTTCTCTCAACCTGTCCTCTCAGACTATTAGTCCTGTTTACACCGCATCAACTCTGTCTTCTATTAGGAAGTCAGCCTGCTGAGGAGATCTTATTCTGTTTGTCCCTTTCAGATCTACCCGCGCAAGGCTTTCTAGATGACATTTAAAACAGCAATGCGACCATGTCGACTCTGTTTAAAATCTCCTTGGGGTCGAGCAGTTTCAGTGTTATCCTATGCTGTTCTTAGGATGACACTGAAACTGCTCAGCCCCAAGGCCCAGTACGGTGACATGTTTCCTTGGGACACCTCTTCTAGTACTCTTTCTTTATACACCAGTCTGAACCACATTGAGTTCCCTAAAGTCCATCATCTCTCACATCTCCACCTTCAGCTTTCATACCTGCCTGGAACACACCAGTCCCCAATGGCATTCTCTGCTTCTCTCCGCCATATGGTGTTAGAAGGCAGGCTTTGAGAAACGGCCACTGGTGTATGCTGCTTGTATTGGGTAAGTCTGTCCAACTCAGAACTGAAGTACAAACAAGGCCCCTTGGAGAGATCAGCTAAAATCTTGTTCTTCAAGATCTCTCTCAGTAGTAAAAGAGCTCATATTTTGAGTTCCAGAGCATTTGTCTTCGATCCAAACTTGAGTGAGAAATAAGGGTTATTTAATTACTGGGTCTTGGAAATACCAATTTCTGAGTTGCAATTATCCACTCGTTTTTCTGCCCCATTAGTTTATGAATATCTGATATCACTAACCATATTTATCTTCATCTTCATTATACTTCCAGCACCCAGCAAAGTACCTGGCACATAGTAGGTACACAGTGGGCATTCAATCAATATTTATTGAGAGCATAAATGAATAGACAAACAACAAAAACAACAAAAATCCAACCTTATCACCATAGCATTAATGCTTCTACAGTTTCAGTTCTCACCAGTTCCTAGCTCTTTACAAAGAAATACTTATATATTAAAACATTAATAATTCTTATTCTGTTAATTTAGTATTTGATCATTTGATCTGTCATAGGTTAATATTTACTTTTATTCAATGAAGATGATTAATAAGAGATAAAGAAATTAGAATCATAGATTCTAATAAAGAAATTAGAATCATAGATTCGTAGGTTCGAAAAGTACTTTATCAGTTATTTATCTGAAAAACAAGCTATACTCAAAAGATTACTCAATTAATTCCTATATAAAAGGTGCTGAGGTCATTTAAAATTGTTCTTATCCATTCATTGAGGTAGAAATAGAAGATTTTTCTTCCCAAAACCATGGTAACAATTGCTTTGAACCCCTCGTGTTAGAATTAGAAAGATGCTATTGCTTTAGAAAATTCAATGATTTAGACTTTCTTCTAATTTAGATTTGTCTTACTCAATTTTAATAAATCATCTTATAATGCTTTACATTGATGTTTTCCAGAAGTTTTTCAATAACTCTACAATTTTTAACACATTGTTTGTTGTTTAAATACGCTGCCTCTCCAACTTTCTCCAAGACAGAAGTGCTGGCAGAAGCCACAGTTCCTTTGTGGAGCCCTGCCCCAACCTGGCCTGCACCAGTGTTGTGTGCCAAATCTGAATCTCCATCAACCTAACTAACACAGTTCACTCTACCCTAGTGATTCCCTGAAACCCTGTCTCACTCAACTGCTGACTTCACGCAAGCCAATTTAAGTGGATTTTTCATACATTGTCATGGCTCAAACTGTGGATGTTTCTAAAACCTCTCAAATATCCAAAAACCTCAAACAAATAGCATCTGGCCTGAGCATGTCCATAACTCTTGCTAAGTAGCCTAAGCCCAGCATGACCAGCAGTCAGTCTCAGTTTGTAGCTTAGCCTCTCCCAGAAACCCCAAAACCAGCATAAGTGGCAACCATGTGCAGACCATTTTGCAGCTCATACCAACTGGCCCTGGGTTGGGCAAAGACAGCAGTTGACCTTGGCTTTCATTACACAAGGCCCAGAACCAACACACCCAAGTGACTAGCTTCAGACCACACAAGAGTATCACCCAACCACTTCCATCAAAGGGCAGACTGAGCAGGCTCCAGAGCCCTGCTAATGCAAATCCTGCTCCATAGGTTCAGCCCATGTGTCACATCTTCTCCACTGTAGCCACGGCCAGTCCTTGTAACAAATTAGCCTGAAGGTCAATGACCTGCAAACAGCAATCAAGGCTCCCACTGACCTGCAAACAGCAATCAAGGCTTAACTACAACAGGAGGACACACATAACTCATATAAAGGACACACCTGGAACACCTGGCTCAGGTGACCAGAGAGACTGTGTCACTGGGCCCCAGAGGACACCTACCATTTAAGCCACTCCACCAAGATCAGCAGACACAGAAGCTCTACCTCATACATAGAAATAAACAAAGGGAGGCAGCCAAAATGTAGAGAGAAAGAAATGTGTCCTAAATTAAAGAACAAAACAAAGCTCCTGAAAAAGAACTAAACAAAATGGAGATGAGCAATCTACCAGATGCAGAGGTCAAAATGCTGGTTATAAGAATGCTTAATAATCACTGTGAGAACTTCAACAAAGAAAGAGGAAACATAAAGAACCACTTAGAAATGAAGACTACTGTAAATGAAATAAAGAATACATTAGAAGGAATCAACAGTAAAATAGATAAAGCAGATGATAGAATCAGGAACTTGGAAGACAGGTAGCAGAAAACACTCAATCAGGAGAGCAACAAGACAAAGGAATCCAAAAAAATGCAGATTGTTTAAGGAGCCTCTGGGACAACATCAAATGTAACAACATTTACATCAAGGGAATAACAGAAGGAGAAGAGAGCAAGGAACTGAAAACCAATTTGAAGAAATAATGACTGAAAACTTCCCTAATCTGGCAAATAAAACAGACATACAAGCCAAAGAAGCACAGAGAATCCCAAACAAGATGAACCAAAAAGGCCCATATCAAAATACGTCATCATTAAAACACCAAAGGTTAAAGACAAAAAGAATATCTTAAAAGCAGGAAGAAAAAAGCAGTTAGTTATCTATAAGGAGCTTTCATAAGATTGTCAGTCAATTTCTCAATGAAAACTTTTCATGGCAGAAGGGACTGGCAGGAAATATTCAAAATGATGAAAATCTAGGACCTACAACTAAGATTACTTTACTTGGCAAAACTATCATTTAGAATCAAAAGACGGATAAAGAGCTTCCCAGACAAGAAAAAGTTAAAGTAGTTCATCATTACCAAGACAGTATTACAGGAAATGTTGGACTGAATTACAGGAAATGTTTTCTTCTTTAAGAAGAAGAAAAAGAAAAAGAAATAAAGTGAATAATAAAATAGCAATAACAACATATCTATCAACAATCACTCTAAATGTAAATAGATTAAATGCTCCAGTCAAAGACAGACACAGTACCTGAATAGATAAGAAAACAAGACTTACACGTGCTGCCTACAAGAGACTCACTTCAGATCAAAAGGCACACACAGTCTAAAAGTAAAGGTGTAGAAAAAATATTTCATGAAAATGGAAACAAACAAACAAACAAACAAAAGCTGTGGTAGCAATACTTATACCAGCCAAACTGGACTTTAAAACAGAGGATGTAACAAGAGAAAAAGTATGACTCAGTAATCCCACTTCTGGGTATTTATTCGAAGAAACCCAAAATACTACTTCAAAGGAACATGAGAGCATCCATCTATTGATGGCAGCATTATTTACAATAACCAAGATATGGAGGCAACCTCGGTGTCCATCAGCGGATGAATGGATAAAGAAGAGGTGGTACAAATATACAGTTACTACTCACCATAAAAAGAATGAAATGTTGCCATCTGCAACAGCATGGACAGACCTATAGTGTACTGTGCTGAGAGGAGCTAAGTCAGACGGAGAAGGACAAATGCCATATGATTTCGCTTAGATATGGAATCTAAAGCAAATAAATATATAAAAACAAACACATAGAGAAGAGAACATTTTGATGGTTGCCAGATGAGAGAGGGATTGAGAGGATAGGTGAAAAGGAAAAGGGATTAAGAAATACAAATTGTTAGTTACAAAATAGCCATGGGGATATAAAGTATAGCATAGGGAATATAGTCAATAATATTGTAATAACTATGTATGGTGTCAGAGGGGTATTAGATTTATCAGAATGATCACTTGGTAAGTTATGTAAATGTCTAACCACTACGTTGTACATCTGAAACTAATATAATATTGTATGTTAACTTATTGAAAAATAATTTTAAAAAATAAATCAAAATAAATGTTGCCTCTTGACGCAAAGAAAAAGGAACCCTTATACACAGCTGGTGGAACAGTAAATTGGTACAGCCACTATGGAAAACAGTATGGAGATTCCTCAGAAAATTAAGAATTGATCTACCATATGATCCAACAATCCTACTACTGGATATTTACCTACCCCAAAGACTTGAAAACCCACATCCGAAAAGATATTTGCACACCGATGTTATAGCAGCATTATTCACAGTGGCCAGGACATGGAAGCAACCGAAGTGTCCTATGATAGATGATTGGCTAAAGAAACTGTGGCACATATATACAATGGAAAATTTCTTACCCATAAGAAGAGATGAAATACTGCCATTTGCGACATGTATGGACCTCGAGATAATCATGCTAAGCAAAATAAGCCAGACAAAAAAAAGTTGAAAACCACATGATATCACTTATATGTGTGATATAAACCTAAAAGCAACAAATGAACAGGAGAAACAGAGATTCAGGGACATGGACAATAGACTAGTGGTTGCCAGAGGGTAGGGGGTCAGGGAGGAGTAGAGAGGTAGACAGGGTAAAAGTGGTCAAATATAGAAGGCTGGGGAGAGGGTGAAGAGGGTAAAGGGGATCAAATATACGGTAGCTGAAGGAAACCGGACTTTGAGCGATAATCAAGGGTGGAAAAATATGACTTCAACTTCTCTTCAGCCTTCCTGCATTCTTAAACATTTCAATCCAATACTCACGAGCATACTACATAACCCTCTCTACTAACTATATGCCTCTCCCTTCACTGCTGTCAGCTTCAAAAGTCTTGAATCCAAATTTATGACCATGCAAGAAAAAATATTTAAATATTATTTTTTCAAGACACTAAACAGAAGCTTTAAGGAATAAAGCAATTTTTGATGAGCTATCATTTTGTTATCTTCAAGACTATCTCCGTGTTTGTCTTAATGAAAATCTGTTTTAGATATCAGATGAAGAGACTGTAGCAGAGGTTGCCAGTGCTCACACACTGTGTTTCCTTTCCTCCAGAGCACAAATTTAGATTCCTCGAACTTTAATGGAGACCTCAAGACTGAATCTAGCCAATGTAATACAGATATAGGCACTTTTGCCAATTCGGGGCTGAACAGAAAAGCCTCCCATCAATCCCTCTTGTTCTCACTTCCCTCATTCACCATGTGGGAAACTTGGAGGCCTTTAGAAGACAATGGCGGTACTAGATAAAAGGAATCGGTCCCTTCCCCACCAAGCTCCCCACACACTCCCAAAACTCACACTGAACTGTGCCTTACAGAAGAAGCACACTTTTATTGTGTAAGCCACTGAGATGTTGCTATTATTTTTTACAGCAATTAGTCTATTCTGAATAAATGAATATTATAGTAATAAAAGACCTTCGTGTCCCATTCAGGTGCTCTCAATCTTGGCTGCATGTTGGATTCAAGTACTGAGCTCTTTCAAAATGCCAGTGTCTGGGCTACACCCTGAATCGATTGAAACTGTACCCATATGGGTGGGCCAAATATCACAATTTTGTCAAAGCTCTCTAAGTGATTCTGATGCATACTAACTCTTGAGACCCTCTGCTAACCATGGAGCTAAATTTACATTCATTCACGGTAAAGGTATTTAGCATGTATTATCCAGTATTTTATCTATTTCATTATGGTTTATGTAAAGCCTAAAACTATCAACTTAAAGCAAAGATGCACACTGAAAATCTAGAATGCTTATAGCAAAAGAGAATTCCAATAAATATTTTACGATTGCTTCCAATAAATTTGTACTTGAATTTCAGGCAAATGTTAGCCTTCCCTTAATTAAAATAAACATTTGTTTGGTCAGAACCAAGTATTTCAAGAAAAATTTAGTTTGACTAAGGAACAACTGCCACATGCATAATAAAACGAATAATAGTTTCTTGGAGTATAAGTTTACAAACATTATAGCTACCTCAATTCTACTTCCAGTCCACGAACTAATGGTTTGTTTTCAAGCAGTCATCAATCTATACTGCTGCATATTTAATCACAACACTGCCTAAGAGGTTATTTAAACACAACTTTTCCAGATGCTGTGGTGCTATGGGGTAAGCAAATATTATCACATCAACCAAGTCAATTAATCTGTTCTAACATTCAGCAGCTAATTCTAAACTATAATCGAAGCAAGTATCAATCCTATTAGCCTTAATCTGTGGAGCTCCTGAGTTTTTAAAGTCAGCCTGCATGATCGGGAACATGTGGAGGGATAAGAAGAAGAAAAAGAATTTTATCTGATCTATTGCTATTGAACAACACCAAAAAACATAAGTTACTTAACCTTAAATAATGAATAATCAATATAGAGCTCTATTCTATTTGCATTATACTGATTCAAAAGTAAAATAATAATGATAACTAGTAGTAGTAATAGTAATGCTAATATAGTCATCTGCTTTTTAATTTGTGAGTTGTAAAGCTGCTCCTATGAGATTCAGTATATTGACTCTTATGTTATCTGATTCAGCTTTTGTCTTAACTATAATTAGTATTATTTCACCTAACAATAAAATTTGTAACAGCTCATTTTGAGCATCTACTAAGCCTGGGTACTGCATGAGTAATTTACATATCTCTAATCCATGCAACAAATCTTAAAATAAGTAATATTGTCATAACTTTACAAACATTAAAAAAAACTTTGAGACCTCAGTCAGATTATTCAGATTGCCTGAATTTGTTATGACTAGAATGGGAGACTCATGATAATTAATTTAGCTCATGATAATTTATTTAGCCTTTTTAAGACAGGCCTTATTATCGTCCATATACATAAACTACTAACTGGATTATCTAGTAAATGCGTGAATTCTCTTCCTAAATAAACTTAAGTTCTTAATGTTAGCATTGAATTAGTTTGAAGGAATAATAATTATGCTGCCAAATTGTACTGGGTCAAATCAAAACAGGTGTTTGGTATAGGTTTCTGAAAATATGTTTTTAAAATTTGAAATAATATATAAAATATTTTTGTTGGCAATAGTAACAGTGATATGACCTCTGAAAAGGTTTATGTACATGTCACTTCCCAAGAGTTAGGGATCTTCGGTCTCTCTCTCAAACAGTACACTACTAGCTCCTCAGGCAGAGGATTTAATTTTTGTTAGCACATTTTGCCATTTAAAATGCATTAAATTTTTAATACAAAGTAAAATGGAACATTATTTAATGCTTAATAACTGAATAAACAAGTATTTTAATTAGTGGTCGCTTAAGAAATTCTCACTTCTCTCTCCTCTACTGTGTTTAACTACTGAAGATTTTGTACATTGTGTGAAAGTAAAGGAAATGAAAAAAAAAAGAAAAGAAATTAGACAATTTAAGAGAGATAAGATTATAAACAGGGTTTAGAGCAGGAATGGAGAGAATTATTATCTACACTAAAAACTAAGCAAAGTAACTTTTATTATATTTATTGTTTTAAAAGCATAAAAGTAACATAACTAAAAAGAAATGACCTGCCACTCAAAATTAGCCAAAGGTAATATTTAATCTTATCTGCTTCAGATTTTATTTGTTTTATTGGTATATAATTTGTTTTGCTGTAAAATACAACATTTAGAGTTCTTAAGTTTTGGAAAATTCAGAGATTTAAATTGCTATAATTTCCTTGAGGATGTTTGCATGAGATCTGCCAAGCTGTAGTGTTATTTTCTTGTAAGGTCTTTGTCTGGTTTTGGCATCAGGGTAATGCTAGCTTCATAAAATGAGTTGGGAAGTGTTTCTTCCTATTCTTTTTTCTGGAAGCTTTTGTGATATAATTGCTATTATATTTTCCTTAAATGACTGGTCAAATTCACCAGTGAAGCCATTGTGCTTAAAGTTTTCTTTATTGCAAGCTTTACACCTCCAACTGTAATTTATTTCATATATAAAGGATCATTCACATTATCTAGCCTTTTCTCAATCTCAATCTCACCTCTCCTCTTCTCTCTTATCCTCTCCTCTCCTTTCCTCTCCCCTCCCCTCTCCCTCCCTCCCTTCCTTCCTCCCTCCTCCCTCACACACACACACACTTAAATTTTTTTCCTATTATCAGATTGGAAACAATTCTTGACATATAGATGAGACAATAACAGTCTCTTCTTCCATTAAGTTCTTGTTCTTTTATTTTGTTCATTTTCTATTGTCATGTGTCTTATTTTAATGATTTATAGTTATTTATATATTTTCGAAAGTTATACTTTTATAATCTGATATCTATTTTTCAATGTTTTTATTTCATCATGAAGACACTTTAAATTTTGATACGGTTAAAATTTTCTTGTATTATTACTCTTTTTATCTATATTTTAAAAATCCTTCCCTAGGCATTGTCATGAAGAAACTCTCCTATATTTTTCTTTATAATTTTAAGATAGTTTTTCACAATTGTATTCTTAATAGATTCCTCTTATTAGAGTCATTTAGAATTTAGTTTTATGTATGAAGTGAGGTAGGGATATTTGTGAAGTGTTAAAAGACTAGTCATTTTCTATATGGAAACCTGTTGTCCCAACACTATTTATTGAATAGTATTGCACTGATTATTAACTCCTCTCCTGTCATACACCAAAATACATAGAAATCTGAATTTTTTGTTTGTTTGTTTTGGTGGGGATTCCATTAATCTCTGTCTTATTTAGGGCTCAAACCACAGTTATAATTACTATAGTTTAAGAAATAAATCTAGATATTAGAAAGCCCTAATCCACTACCACCCACCTTTTTCTTTTTCAGAATTATGTCAACAGTTTGCCAAACACCCATCACTTTTCCATACAGACTTTTAGAATCAATTTGTCAACTCCATGAAAAAGTCTTTGGGAATGTTATTGAAATTACATGAAAGAGAATTAGAATATTTCCGATAATGAGACTTCACATTTACTAACCAGATATATTTTATCGTGTATTCAGAGTCACATTCTGCCATTAAAATATCATATTTTTTGGTACATTTATTTGTAGGATTATTTTAGAATTTTTGCAATTGTGAATTAAAATTCCAACTCCCCTGTTTTAGTATCGTTGATATATAGGAATGCTCTTGATTATCTATGTTGACTTTATGCCAAGTATCCTGGCTGGTCTCTCTTATTATTTCTGTTTGTGTAATTTCTTTAACCTAATACAAAAACAAGTATATCATTTTGATTAATGACAAATTCACCTCTTTCTTTCCACTCTTTCCACTTTTAATTTTTTTTTTCTTTTCTAATTACACTGGTTAGACATTTAAGACTGTGCTGAATATTAACAGTGAGAGTAAGCATCCTGGTCTTGTTATTCTATTGAGAATGCTTTTAGTGTTTCACCACTAAATATAACATTACTTGTAGGTTCCTGTAGGATATCCTGGATTATTTTATAAATATTATATTCTATTCCTAATGTGTTTACAATTTGTATGATATTAAACTTTGTTAAATATGTATCTTCCGAGATGATCATATAGTTTTTCTCCTTTAAACATTAAAAATAAAATTTCAGATCTTTAACTATCCTTTCATTCTAATAAATGTTACTTGGACATACTTATTTTTAAAACACATTTAGAGTAGTTATTTTAGTCTAATATTTGACGTTTCTACTTCTATTCTTAAAAATGTACTTTATTATGATTTCTTGTTCCTAATCTTCCACTTATCATATTTTCCATCTTCAATGCCACTAGAATGATCTTAATAAAATCAAAATCTCAGCATCTTATTTCCCTACTGAATACCCCAAAGTGGCTCCCCATGCTTACTATGTTAAAGGCCAACTGTTAGTATGTCAATTAAGACCCCCTAAATGCCTCATTTTACGTCATCACCCTTCTTCATGAATGCATACTTACCACATCTCTACAGTCCAGTCAACTGAGCTGCTTATAATTCATTAAATGCCTCATTATTTCTTAACGTCAATGCTTTATTCAAACTATTCCTCTGGCTAGAATGCCTTTACCTTGATCCACGCGTCAGGCAAACCATTTTCAAGTTTTATGGCTCAGTCTTAGACCACCATAGGAATCCTTTACTGACCTTTTAGGAGGAATTTTAAATACTGCGTTCTGCCCATATATACCATTCTAACTTCCACTGCAGCTTCTGTTATACCTTATTACTCCTACTGTTTTGTCACTATATCAAGTGTCATATTTTACTAATCTTTGTACTGACAGTATCTAGCACTAAGTACACTGTCTAGCAAATCACAAGTTTAAAATTTGCTGGATGAATAGATTATAAAGACAGACTTTACAAATTCTGGTTTTTAAGACTACCTTTAACACCTTTTGAGTAGTACCTTGCTTTTAATTCTATTTTATTCCTAATAATATTTTCTATTCATAATAGCCATTATGGATAGAAAATAGCTAATCAGTTTTTTCCAAGAGAACACATGACTATACTGTGCATTGGTTTTGGGGGCGGGGAAAAGACATTGATTTGATTGAAGCTAGTCTTATAATCACAAATCTAGACTTTTCTGCATCATATACTTAAAAAGAAATTAAGACTAAAGATTTCGTTAAGACAAACTTTCATAATTAATTCGTGTACGTGTGTGCACATGTGTTTATATGTATTATCGCTTAGTCTGACACTTTGAAAAATATTTTACATTCCCTTATTCATTCATGTCAACAAAAACAGGCGATACATAGTACTATTATCTTGCTGCCTATAAATAACAAATAAAATGACTGAAGCTCAGATTACTTTTCCAAAGCAGTGAATCTAGGAATTGAAAATAGAACTTTTCTAAATCAAAAATGCCATGAAAGTACCATGAATTTGCCAGATAAGGCTGATTTGTTCAGGTTTGCACAGAAATTAATGAATTGGAGAACGTAAAATCCTGGTCAAGTTGATATATAAAGAAACAATCATTTTTTCACTATCAACCTGTGAGAAGTCTAAACTTTAGCATTCCATGCCTTCAAAATATTCTTTATGTAGAAAGAAATTACAATTATTTGTTACTTATAATCAAAGAAAAACCTTTTTCTATTCATATTTTATATAGCAGTAGAATTTAATACAAAAATAATAAATTACTTTGCTAAATCTTCTTTTCTTTAGAAAAATAAAATAACTATAGATCCTCTTAGGACAATGTCATTGACTACAAATTGCCCTGGGTCTTCGTTGAAAACAAAACTTAAGTATTTGTCACGTTGTGTTTATAGCAACTTCAATGCACTTCTCTTTGTTATCGCTGGGCATGTTTACCTTAGTAACCTAAGAAGTGGCACCAAACAACTTGGTAAATAATCATTTTTAAATTAAAAGATTAAGTCCATTGAAAGCCTAATTATGAAAACTAGAAGAAAAAAAAAGAAAGGAGTGCAAATAATCTAGCTTAGTTCAGAAATGAACGTTAGAAAAGAATGCTTAATTAAGTCCATGAACTTGTTCTTCAATAAAAGAACATATTCCTTTTCCCTAGGAGATCGGACTCTTTTGTAATTACATATTCAAAAGTAAAGAAACTTAATTCAGATGCCTAAAAGATAGTAAGCAGGACATGTTGCTATGGCTCCAACAGCCTGTATGCAGCTAGTCAGCAGCCACTGCAATCATTGAGAAGGAAATGGCTCATGTAGTCCTTAGCTTTACTTCTAAAGATGCTGTGATCAAAACCGCAACTTGACCTAGAAGCTGTCATGGTTCTAAAGATGCATGACAAAAGGTTTGGCAAGTGTTAATAAGACTAGGAAAACAACCACCAATAAAGCAGCCAGATTTCCCAAACTTTCAGGACAGTGAAGAGCAGCAAAGCCAGCCAAGAGCCTAACAGCCAAAGATGATAGCCAGTGGACCGTGAGGTACAGGCTCAGTGCTCCCATTTGCTGTCAACAATCAAAGACTAGATTTTTTTTTATACTAAACAGCCAATAAATAAACAATGAGCTATAGCCATTGGGGCAGAAGAAGAAAGCCAGTGACAAAACAGGACTCAGCTTGAGGAGAGTAAACAGCTACTCAGCCTGAATTGTGAATATTTTCAGTTTGTTTGTGCTTGTTTTTGATGACTCCTTCCTCTCCTTCATCAGAATAAGAACTTCGACTGGTTGATATTTTAACAGATAAAAAAGATAGTTTTCTTCTCATTATCTCTCATATTTCCTTCCTTTCTATTACATCTGTAATGCAATCTGCTCAATTCCCTATCGCTCCCTATCTGAAATGCTACAACTGCATGATCAGGTAACATAACCATTTTCTTAAACCTTATATCCTTTCTCCCATCTATGCTGCAATAATCCAGACTCTATGGGACAAAGGGCCAAGGGAGTCAAGAATATTTGCAAAGAGTGGTTGTTAACTACGGGCCACGACTGAATAGAAAAGAAGTAATGATAGGTTGAAGTAGAAAGAAAGCAAATGGGACAAGGTGCCAAGGGACCTGTGAGGACAATGAGAAGGTTTAAATTGGAGTAACAGAGTGAGGGAACAGAAGGATAAGATGCTGTGATTAGCAGAACCCCAACTCTGCTCGTCACTAGGGCACCATTCGTATTGGAACTCTTTGGCACACAAATAATACAATGTAAATCATGCCCTCTGCCGTTGTGCAATGTTGCTGGTGGTGTGAGCATGGATGGTTTTACATATCCAGAGGAAAAAAAGAGATAAAGAAATAACAAAAATTACATATTCATAAAATCTGAATGACAAAATTCAGGGGTGAGTTACAGGAGTCAAGGCTGAAGTAGAGTAGTGAAGGCAGAAATAGCTAATGTTGAAAGGGTTGCCCACAGGGGTTGAAAATGTTTGTTAGATCCTGGGGAATACAATAAGAGAGAACAAAAAAAAAATTGACAAAGTATTCTATAAATAAAAGGGAGTGAGCAGGAAGTAAATCCATTGCAGAGGTCAATTAGAAATTTGAATAGATTAAAAGGCCAATCATCAAAGAGGCCAACTTCTGCTAGGGTGGAACCCATATTCCTTTCCAGAGGCCATGGAAAGTGGAAAACTTAGTAGCCTTCATATAAGAGAGCTGGAGGGGAAGCAGATTCAGATGAATCATGGACCATGCTCATCACAATCCCATGTCTTGCTCCTGCTCTTCTCGGGTTGTGCCCACACCACTGCCACCCCACTTCCTGACAAAGCCACACACAATGCAGGTTCTCTTCAAGGTTCCTCACGCAGAAAACTTCCCTTGATGACTGTAGCCTCCACTGATCTCTTCCATCCTGGACCTATGGTTTTAGCAATCAGTGTATTTGACCTAGATCTCAATGATTGAATATTATAAAATTCTCAATAGTTCCCCATGTGTGTTTTATCTCCAATTAACACTTAAGTTCTTTTGGAGCAGAAATTTTAAAAAGGGTGGGCATGTGGTTGACCCTTAAGAAATATTTGTTCAGTCAAATAAATATTAAAATAAATTTAAGAGGCTTTTTGGGAAGAGGGGCACTCTTTTTAATTTAGGTTTTTAGTTTCTTAAGCTTTTTTCAAATTTACTGAAGTATAATTGACAAATAAATTGTTAAAATTGTATATGTATACATTATGAAATGATTACCACGATTATGTTATTAACACGTCTATTACCTCACATAGTAAGGGTTTTCTTTAGTGGTGAGGATGCTTAAGACCTACTCTCCTAGAAAATATCAAGTATATAACACAGAGTACTGTCTTACCATGAAAGTGCTGGTAGCCATAGGTATAATGATTCTGCCACAACGATGATATTAATGTGATGTAATGAGATATTTGAGTGTTCATTGGTATTTTAAAATTTTTATCTTCTGAGATGAGTACCACTTTATTTCTAGTTTATTTAAACCAGGATGTATTTATCATGTTATGTAAAAGGAACTCCATTAAGGTAATTGCTGTGAAACAAATGAAACTAATTAATAGCACTTATTTTTCTAGTGGTCTCTACTTCATGTCTACTAAGAAACCAACTACTTACAAATTGTGCACCTATATTAATAGCTGTTCTGGCTTTTTCCTCTCTAGAGACTTGTCACTGTGAATTTACTTTCTCGTATATATAGCAGTTAACAAACAAAACTGTATTCTTCTTTATGAATCTTTCTTTAGAAGGAAAAGAATGTGAAAACAGTGACAATAATGGATAGCCTTGTCACATGTGTCTCATATATCTAATACATTCTTATCATGAATTTTTGTCCTTCTTGTACTATTTAGTAGAAAAGCTGAAATTGGAATGCGAAAAACACTAACGCCCTTAGTATCCAATGTTCGTTATCTGCACATAGTTGGCTTATCTGAAGTCCTAGTTGACTTACCTCAATAATAGAAAATATCTATTAAAGTAAACATACTGTGAATTTGGTCTTGCGAACTTTTTTAAAACAAAATTCCATTTCAGCACTTCTCTTTTACATGTGTATGTTTTTTCTTTATAAAAGAAATAGCAAACACGAGATGTTATACCCAAAAGGATAAGCCAGCAGTGAGTTTTATTTTATATTTTCAGATATCATTTCCTTCTCTATGCTCTAATATTTCCCTTTTTAAAAATGTTTGTTTGGGATTTAAACTAGAATTTAAGCATGGCGGTATTTTTCACCAGCAGAAAGCACTGTCATTAGTTAAAATACCATTTCTAAGACTTGCAAAATGACTCCTTTTTGATTATAACCACCTCACAAAACACTATCTTGTACTCACACACATAAAAATTAAACAAATAAAATGAAATTCAGAAACAAGGACCACCCCCCACACACACACATCATACACATACACAAAGCAATATATTACATAAGTTCAGGATGTTACCAGCATAAGAAATATAAACCTACATGTTAAAATATATCAACTAGTTCCTTCAATTACTAATATATTAGTATAGCAATGTTATAATATATCATAATTATTATGTATTAATAACATATATGAATAATAATATATAATAAATCATAAGTGAGCAATGTGGCCTAATTTTTACTAAAAGGCATTTTAAATCAAACTTTAAATTTATGGTAGCATAAATTAAAAATAAATCTTTATCTTAACAATGATTATCAAAGGCTCAAAATCTAGGGCCTGCCCTCTCTTTATTATAAAAACAAATGTGTGAAATACCATTGGTTCTTTTATATTATTTGTTCTTATTTTAACTTGAGTATCACTTTGCCTTTCAGTTTATTTAAATCAGGATGCATTTATCATGTTATGCAAAAAGAAGATCTGTTGAGGTAATGGCTATGAAATGTATAAAACTAATAACTAAATTAGGATTTCTCCTAGCTTTAACCAAAAGAATTAGAAAAATAAATTGAGATGAGAATGAGTCAATTTTATTTAACGCCATATCCCTGAACCGCCCTAAAATGGGATATGCCCCACTGACATGGAAAGGTAGTATGACATTGTGTTTGGGAGCACAGATTGCCTGAGTTCAGATCTCCTCTCTGCTGCTTACTAGTTAGGTTATCTTGAGCAAATTATTCAAATCTCTTCATATAAAATTAAGATGACAATAATAATACTTATATTACAAGACTGTTACAAAGATTAAATTACTAAATATTCATAAGGCACTTAAATTGGTACCTGACACATATTAAATACTGTAGAAGTTATTTGTGAACTATATCAAATATAAAAATACTTCGCATTTCACTAGTACGTACACCAGGCTTTGGAGAACATTAAGCTGGTCGAATCATGGAAATTTTTCACCAGGAAATATATTTAAGCTGAGCTAATAAAGAATCAATAGAGTTTTGCATTTTCATGGAGAAATAGAAAGGACATTCCAAGGAGCAAAAATAAACATGATCAAATAGTTGGATGTAAGAAAGAGAAAGTAGATAAAATTAATTTTGTTGAGTAGACATAAAATGCATGAGAGAGCATAGCAAGAAATAAGGTTAGAGAGGATAAATGACATGATAAAAGTTGTGCTTGAATTGGGTGCTCTGATTACCACATTAGGATGATTGGGAGGAGACTAGAAGAGGGAAAGTAACTTGCAGAGAAAACCATTAAAGTCCAGGCAGGAGGAGGTGAGGAACTGAGCAAAAGCAGCTGCTCTGATGTATGAAAAAACAATTTGGACATTAAGCAATGTTATGACATTAGATCAACAAGGCCAGATATATTCCAGAGTCATCAAGAAAAAGAAAGAGAGGGAAGAAGGCAAGGGAAGGGGAAGAGAGAACCCATTCGTCTAAGGACAAAATCAGTTTGTAACACATGGAGGTTGAAGGACAAGAGGGATGACTGAGTGAAAACAGCTGACAGTCAAGTGTAGCAATAAAGATTTGGGAGTTATGTACACAGAAGTAACATCTGAAACCATGAGGTTGGAAGTCATTAATAATTTTCAGGGGAAGAGTTTCAGTAAACTCTGGAACGCATCACCACATCAACATAAGAGACTGGCGAGGAGAAGAGGCAGCAACTATGGAGACAATAATGAAACAGTGAAATGTAACAGCACTCCCAAAATGTAGCTCTCTCGGTAACAATTTTTTTTAGTGTTGGAAACTGGATTAGAAATTAAAGGCAATAAAATAGATATACAAGTAAAGGAGTTACAGTTGTAAGGGTAGCTCGGTCAGCCTGATGAAGGAGAGAGGCATTCTGGAACAGCTGTTTCTCAAAGCATGCCCCAGACTTCCTGCCCGACACTGGCTGGACTGCATGTTAGAACGGCAGGTCCCCCCCTCACGCCCAAACCTCCTGAACGTGACGCTTATAGGTGCGGCCCAGGAATTACTATTTAATATATTATCTAAGTTATTCTAGTTAGAGAATAAAATGAGAGGTTTTAGAACAAGAATTTTCATAGAAATAGTATGAGATGTTTTTTTGCTATTATATGCGTTTGGCATGTTTTATACATTGTAGAGTAAGCAGTGACTCTTTTGACAGCTTATCTTAAAAACTGAAGAAGAATTTGTTTTAACTAGACGTCATATCACCTTCTGGATTCCGGCATTATTCCAGTTATATTGGTTATGTAGGTCAGCCCTTATTTCTTGTGCAGATGTGGTTTGTTTGCTGTATCATGAGTAGTGTGCACAGAGTGTATTGATTCACATTATCCTAATTTCTTCATCTCTTGTCAAACAGTTGGAAATAGAATGACCTCAAATCAATGAAGTCGAAACAGTCAGAAACCAATTCTTTTTTAAGGACTCTAATTTTCTGGGTTGAAACTATTTCTGTCCTTGCATTTAAACCCATCTCATTTACTTCAATTTTTCTTTGTTTTTCAATTGTCTAGGAGAAAGACCTATATTTTTCTATCATAAATGACAGCTCTGACCCCTTCCAGTTAAAAATAATAAATGACATTTACATTTAGTTTTGTTAAATTGAATCTTACATATTTAATTTAGAAACATATCTTCCAAAAAAAGTTCAGTTAAGCCTAGACTTATTTTTAGCTGACACTATACCAACTGAAATTATGTATTTTGTAAAATTAACACATACTTGAAAAATAAAGCAAGCTTCTAAATAGTTCACTATAAAGGATTTAGTTTATTGTGACAAAAGGAAATTGTATAAAGGACTAATACTAATTTATCTACATTTCGATTTATGACACAAACTCAATTTCAAGTAAAATAAATAGTAATTTTAAATAGCCTTAGAAACTTCAGATTTAAATTAAACTAAGAAAGACTGGATGATCATATTTGACATTATTTTGAATAGTTTCCCCAGTATTCTACTAACACATTTCTACCCGGGCATAATTTCCACACTGAAATGTTTTGCTATGAAATTTTAGTGACCGTTTAGATTTCTTCATATTTCTAATTAAAGATTCAAGCTTTTATCATACGTGTTTCAGAAAACTTACATCAAATTTTCAGTCGTAAACCTGATGATGTCTTTTTTGTGAAGCATGCTTGTAATACATTTCCTTTAGGAATAAGATCAATTCATTGGCTACCTCAATTCCTCCTTTCCTGGAGCAAGCATGCTACCGCTCCTCACATCCAGACGGAGGGCCTAATGCCCTGTCCTTGAATCTGACTGTTCTCAATGATTTCAGAGACCATCATTAGAATGTAGTGGAAGTGATGTTCTGAGACTTAAGATGTTCTAGGTCATAAGAATCCTTGTGGCTTCTGCCCGGGTTTCTTGGGACACTTATTCTAGGAACGTTATCTCTGGGAACCCAGCCACCATTTTGTGAAAAGCCCAGAGTCACTTGGAGATGGCTCCAACTAGACTCTCAGCCAATAGCCTGTATCAATTGCCAGCTAGATGTGAGAGTTATCTTGGACAACCAACCCAACCAAGTCTTCAGATGGCTGAATTCCCAGCACATATTGGACTGACACCTTAAATAAGAAATGCTCAGCTGTCAGCCCACAGAACCATGAGAAATAACAAAGATTGCTGTTTTAATTCACTAGCTTTGGGTATAGTTGTTATGTAGCAAAGATAGCCAGAATATTAGTTTAACTTTCTCTGCTCAGGTTAAGACTATCAGGCTTTTATAATTTTCTAGCAAAAATAACACACTAGAGGTTAAATGACCCTTTTAAATTTTACCTAGTAGTCTAACATCATTAAAATGTTCTTAATTTGCTTAATGGAAATAGCTCAACTGTATCTCCTTTATATGTTTTTTCCTCTAATTGTTACTGAATCCAGATTTGCGCTACAAAAATTTACAGACTCTTGCCCAACCCCCTCATCAAACAAAAGAGGAAATAGGATACCCAAATTTACAGGACCCACCCAAAGACATAAGGGATTATCATCTGCTACTGCTGCCTCAAATCTTGGCTCTTTTTATACCTTGTTCATAACTGCCTCCAGGAGTCATAATTTTCCTGATAAAAGTATAAGTTCAAGACAATACCATATCTCATTATTCTTTGCCTAAATTAGCAAACAATTTACAGATCCTTAACCAAATCATTTTCTACTGAAATTGAATGAGAGCAAATATTTCTACCTGATTTTCTTTTCTTGTCAAAATTTATGGACTCCTAGATCTAACACTGAATGTTAAAGTTGTCACATTTCACTGTTCTAATTTGAGGTCATTTTAATACATGTTATGTGGTTGATTCTCCCCGTCCTGCAAACTGTGTTTATCCTTTATCTTCCCATCCCTCAACCAGCACACTTTAAATCACACCTTCAAACAGTTACTTCATTATATGGATTTACCTTTCATTAAAGGTTAGAAACCGTCAAAATTTATTTTCCTTCTTGTTCCTGTGCTCTGATTATCTTCTCATTATGTATTTCCAACCTACTAAACATTTGTGTTGAGATGTCTAGCCATCACCACTTAACATTTCAAAACTAAAATTAATTTCCTGCCCAAAGCATCCAGGAAAAAAAAATCTGATTTATCCTTTAAATAGCCAATAAAGGGACACACTATTTCCCTAATATTCAAGGTTTCAAATCTCTGGAGAATATCTCATATTCATTCTCCTTTGTATTGTTCGATTGCCTAATTTTATAATTTTTAATTAGAAATATCTTTCATCCATCATTTTCTTTCCATTTCCACTATTACCACCATTCCATCACGACTGGGCTAAACATATATCATATCATCCAGGATTACTATGACAACCGGGAGTCTCCTCTCCAATTTGCCCTTTTCCTTAAACAACACTGCTCAATTTATCTTCCTTAAACACTCATTTCATTAAAATTCTTCGCTGCTCAAAAACCTTCCATGACTTCCACTGTGTGGATTCTAAATTCCTTTGGTTGTTTTTGAAGGTTCTCAAGAGTCAAGTGCCCTCCCGACGATCCAGCTCCATGTCTTACTGCTCCCAAAGTTCACTTCCTTCCTGCCTTGGGAAGGGGCCCATTTTTCAACCTAGAACACCTCTTCCCTTCCTAAATCTTTCATATACCTCCAAATCAGGTTCAATACCACTCCCTTCATGAAATTTACCCTAATAATACCTGTGGAACTAAATAATGTTCAACATCATTTTTTAAATAAAACAAAGAACAGTTAGTGCTGTGGTTAAAGAATATATTAAAAATATTTCTAACCTATTTCATACTGCATCCTCAAAATCCACCATTAGAGACCTTGCAAGTTAAAGTAAACCTTACAGATAAAATGTAAATACTCTTAGCAAAGAGTCCTGTATTTCTGAGTATGAAATATTTCATCATATCCTTTCTGGAGAGCAACATTTTGGAGCAGAGGGGAAACCTGTTGCATACCTAGATAAGCTGAGGAAAGACAATGAAAGGGGGAAGCATGAGATGCCAAAATCGCAATTTGTCTACTTTGCAAATAACTTTTTTTTTTTTTTGAGAATTAGCCTTGTGCATTATAGATATAACTATCAATTATTCAGAATATTTGATGAATCAACTACTCTCATTCTCCCACAATGCTTAAGTACAGATTTGATGTTTAAGAATTGATGTTATATCTATCCAAACAGCACCATTTTCCCTTCTTTAAAAGACAAATTTCAGTTGTCATGACATCACCTTGCTAGAATAGTCAGGCATTTTCCTATGCTGTTTTCTCCCTTATTCTAGCAATTTGGCCTCCAATGCTGAACCCTCACCCCTGATTACCACCCAATAAAAGAAGTTCTAAGTAATGAAGTGGTGTTTTTCACAAGTAAATTAAAACAGGAAAAAGATGACCTTAAGCGATCAAGTGTGTTCTCTCTAGTTTCTGAACATAGTTCCTTCCTTCTCTCTGTCATCGGCCCCATCTGCCTGTTGGCTCTTCCTACTTCTGGACTGCATGTCTGGGTCACTGTCCTGAATCCCAGCTTCAGGTTCTCACTCTCCTTTGCTGCAATCTTGTTCTTTTCTCAAATTCCCTGGCCTCTGAGTTTTCACTTGCTTCCTCTACCCACTCTCACCTCCTAGACATCTGACACCTACCTGAGTTTTTAGTGAACTCAGTTACTTTAGGAAAAATGTAATTTGTTCCTGGCAGAAGGAGGAAGAGACAATGTTTAGGTATCTGTCATATTACAGACAGGAAAGAGAACTCTTAAGAGTTAGGGACCAAGCTCAGGATTATCATAAGAGCTCAAGTGTTAATTCCACCTCCTCTCCACAATAACACTCTCCTATAACTTGAGATCATGCAAAATTTATCCAAGGGTGTTGAAGTAAAATCCAGGACCAATAGTTTTCATTATAGTTTGAACATGCAAGCTAGAGAAATAATTAACTTCAAAATAAAGAATATGTTACCTTTTGACAGAGTTCACTCAAGCTTAAGGTTACAGGATAACATTTTTTAAAAAGTCATTCTTTCTAGAGATTTTTTCTTGGATCCAAATATCTTAATGCATTTAATAGAGTAAGTAAATAGACTACACTCAATCATTTTGGCTTTCCGTTTATGAGAGCTTTTCTCTGCATGTGCTATTTCATCCAGTTTCTATGCCCATATACAAGGGGTGGGGGAAGGGAGGGAGGGAAGGAGGAAAGGAGGGAAGGGAGGGGGGAAGGTGGACGGACAAGGAAAAGAAAGGAAAGCGAGTCTGAAATACATTCTGCCACATTTGGAAACATGTTTTATCTCTTTTTTTTTTTTAATTTGAAAATATTCCTTCCATTTCAAAAAACTTTTAAAGACTTCATTCTGGAGATCACCTGCAACAGTTTTATTCAAAGACCCTAAAAATGGGTCTAAGACTCTTCCTGGGTCAAGCAAAAAGAGACTATGAATGTCTTGACCACAATTGACATTCATTGGCAAAAATGTCCTCGGTTTTCCTTTTTCTCTTTCTTCCAAGTTGGCCAATGTCTATAAACCCCACCAATTAGCAGTCAAAGCATCCCCTAGCCCTTGAGCCTGTGGGAATTTAGGAATTTCAACCCGAGCACGTCAATCCCACAGGCCTTTTCTGTGGAAGAAATCCCTCCCAACAAAGGACAAGAGGAAGGCCGGGGGAGGGGCGCGTAACGGATTAAACTAGAAGAAATGAGTAAACTGGCGTTGAATAGTAAACCCGTGCTGGGGGGTCGCTAATCGGTAACCGTGGAAAAGCAGCACTGCCGCGTACACTCCTGGTGTCCGGACAAACCCAGCCACGTCCGGGGGCATGTGCGACTCCCCCTCTACCGCCCGCTTCTGCTCCTCTCCTCACTCTCCAGGGACCCCACCTCCCTCCTAGGGCTCTGTTCAGATTAACCATCTCAAACCCAGCTCCCGCACCCTGCACCCCGCCCATCACATTCCTGGGGCCGTTCCGCGCCGCCGCCGCTAAACTCCGAAGGCGTGGACTCCGTCTGCAAACTCGAGCAGAGCCGACCTACGCGCGCTCCGCCGCCGGGGACCTGAGCCAGTTCCGACGCCCTTGTCACCCAGCCATTTGCCCGGCTCTGGTGTAGAAGGAATCAGCCTTCGGACGCAAACGTGGCGCTTCGTTGAGACGGGGACTAGAAAGTGTGCCCAGCCTCGCTTGCCCTAGCACCCTCCTGCACGCAAACCTGTCCGAATGGAAGTTGCTCCAAGTTCCCGTTTTTCACTTCCCACTTCGACTTGCTCCCCTCGCGGCGCACTGCAACGTGGGCACACGCGGGGACCGACGTGTCCCGGGAATCCGCTCTCTTGATTCCTCCCACGCCGCAGCGAGCGCCCGGGCGCACCTCTCGGGGCCCTCGCCTCCAGATGCCACCGCGTCCCCTCCGCCTCGCTCCCAGGACAAGTTTAGATACAGACAAGGGAGGCAGGAGGATTGCAAACAGAGGCTTTCTTCCCGTAACACCCACTCCGAGGCTGAGTCCCCGGGCGCCCCGCGCCGGCTCGCCCGCCCGCGCACTCACCCATGGCGGGAGGTCCGGCTGTCCTGCGTCCGCACCAGAGCGCAAGCGACCCGGCGCCGCGCGGGCCAAATTTTCCAAGTGGCTCTCGGGCTCCGAGTGCCGCGGCAAGTGGCAGCCTCGCCCCTCCCAGCAGAGCCGGTTCCGGGGATTCCTGGACCCCTCCCTCTCCCACCTGCCTCCTCTGGCTGCTGTCTGTTGCCCTCCCCTTCTCGGTGGCTCTCCACCCTAGCCGCCCACCCCGCCCCTTTCACTTTCCCGCGAGCCACGTGCAAACGCCTCCGCCTTAAATACGTTAAATACACACTACACACACACGCGCGCGCACACACACACACACACACCCATCTCAGCGCTGCAAGAAAGACCCGTTAGATAATAATCCCTAACGTGGAAACTAGGGAAAGATATTCCAGAAGAGATAGGTTTGATATGATTTTACATTCCTCAAAATCTTCTCTAGTCTTCAGCATGCTATTTTTTCCTCAATAACGATATTAGTGAAGACACAGGAAGAGAAAACTCTCCCTTTAATTTATGTCTCTTCTTTCTTCTATATTAAATGGTGTTTCTGTAACATGGTAAGACTATGAAGTCCTAAAAGAGACACACACACACACACACACACCCATAATATGCAGAAGTCACCTGGAAAATAGATGACTCAATCCAAGGGTCATTGATTGATACTGCTAAAAGAGCACTGGGATTATCATGGGAAGAACGGGCTGTGATCCTGGCTCTATCACATGTACACTGGGACTCAGTTTCCTAATTTGTAAAATGGAGGATCTAGAAAAAGCGATCTCTAAGGTCCCTTCAAGCTAAAAATAATTATATAATTCTGTGGTTTACTGGCCTAGTTCTTTCAGGATTGATACTGGAGAAGTTATTTCAGTAAGTCAGTCCCCAAAGTGTCTTAAGCTTCTTTTTCATGCACAGCACACCCTAAAAGGTATACAAATCTATGCCATGAGCAAGTGGAAGAATTGAAGTGGATGTGGTTACTAACCTTGAGGAAAATTACTATGAGAAGACATAATATGAAAAAATAATTAAGAATATGTTCAGCAGTAATACATGAATAAATGCGGAGCATATTGTTAAAATGGCACAAAAACATTTACGCAGCTATTTCTCACATAATGGAAGGGTGCATTCCTAGGAGGGATGTTGTAAATGCATTTCAGTTCAATGGGAATAGAAAGTTATTCTTGTGAGAGGGAAAAGGAAGTAATCGATAAAGTTCAAAGTGTTCAACACACCATTCAAAAATGCATCTCCCTTCTGGAAACAGACTAACGTAGACTGTGACTGCAGCAAAGCCTAACACTTATACAGAGGTTCAATAAAGATAAACAATGAATGTTTGGAGATTAATTTATAAGCACAGCTTTTGGATCACCACAGACAACTTACCACTTATTTCCTGAGGATGTTTCAATATACTATAAATTATTTTTCCAGTGAAATTGTATCATGATTCTGAAATACAAAGCAATGATAACATAAATTAAGTACACTTTACTAAGTGTCAGACATTGTTCTAAGGGCTTTATATTAACTCATATAATTCTTACAACAAACTTATAAGGGAGATACTGTTATTCCCACTTTACAGATGAGGAAATTTAGCCACAAAGAAATAATTCATCTGCTTAAGTCACATAGGTAATAAATAGGAAGATGAGATTCCAGCCCAAGCAGAAATGCTCCAGAGCCCATGATTTTAATCAGTCCACCACAGTCTCCCAGTATCTGTGGATTGCCACATGTTTGAGAAAGACAGTACTATTTTTCAATGTTGAATATTTGTAAATATTGATGTTATCTCTTTTGGCCGATTATAATGAATATACCAAAAAAATTTTTTTCTTCTCTTTAATTACCCCGCCCCCAATTAGCAAGAGTATTGTCAAAGGTGAGGAGCAGAGAAATTTAAAGAAATGAGTAATGAGAAAGCAGGAGGATGAAAATAATGTGGACAATCTAGTCATAGCTCATCAGGGAGGGAAAGTGGATAGGGCAGTATTTAAAAGGTGTTAGGGTCAAAGGAAGTTTATTTTGTAAACTATAAAAGAAATGTGACTCTATGTAATATGTTAGTGAATTTAGAGATAATGATCTTAGAGATCTACTTCTCAGAGTACTGTAGAAGGAAGAGATGTGATCTAGAACATAGGAGGAGGACCAAGTCAAAGAGAATAGGAAAAATTTCCAGTCTTCTGAGATAAGAAAAGAGGTTGGGAAAGAAAGTGAAAAGAAGAAAGGAGAAAGATTGTATTTAAGTATGGCGATTTGGGACAGAGGTGGACCAGATAGTGGCCTGATAACCTCAATATTCTTTTGGCACTAGGAAGGAAATGTGCTGAAAAAGAACAAATTAGGGCTCTGGTTCCACTTAAGGGAAGAAAACGAAGCTTGGTAAACCTGCTGTGATGTATAGGAGAGGGAGTTGACCAGGATATATAATGAAATATCAAGTAGCATTGACGTCCCAGCCAAGACCAAACATAAATTTAGAAAGAAACCAATCTAAATCGTTGTGATTATTTTAGCAGTGTTCAGTTACCTGGTTATAGGAGAGAATAAAACAGGTAGCTGAATTAATAAAAGGCTGAGAGCTCTCATGGAGGTTTTGGGAGAGAGAGGGAGGACAAGGTGTTAAGGCTGCTGGCAAAAACAAAAACAAAAACAAAAACAAAAATGTAGTCTAAATAATGTATCTTGAGTCTAAGCTAGAATACAGGTAGGATGAGGATTCCAGTATCAATGATCTGGGGTGACAGAAGGGGTCAAGTTATTGAAAGTATCAGTGAAGTTTAAAAGCAGATTTAGTGAGAATAAAGTTTGAAAGATGGGGACAGACAGAAACTTATATTCAAATATTGCCACGTTAGGACTTAAGACTGTGGCCATAAGGCCCAGGGGCAGACGGAAGGAGTAGCTTTACAAAGGCCCAGGGGCAACGGAAGGAATAGCTTTACAAAGTGCAAGGGAGATGATGGTTCCTGTTATTGAGGCGAAGGACTCTCAGGTTCGTGTTGGGAGTGTCATCCACAGGGATTCTTAAATCCACTGAAAGATATTAAGAGTTGGAAAGAAAAAAAGTCTGGATCAAATTTAAATGAGATAATGCATTTGAAAGGACTTTCAAAATGTTAAAGAGTCATACATATGTTAGTTGTACGGATGGAAAAGGGATTATGGATTCTACGGAAAGTAACCTACAGGGTGATCTGAACATAAATTCGTAGCAGGGCAGGTCATGGTGGGTAGTAATGTCCCAGGCAAATAACTTCCTTAGTTAAATATTTGTCTTTGCCTTAAGCAAGCCGAGTCCATTGTTTCTGTGCCTGTATGTAATATAACTTTGAAAGGCTTCTTTTCAGACCCCTCAGAAAAGGAAGCACTCAAGAGAGCACATAATTTATTAACTATCCTATAATCCAATGGCACCCTTCCTTTTTCCCACCTGCATGTAATCTTCCTTACATTGCTACCTTAATTCCAAATGTGTAAGAAAAGCTGCAAACTGTCATTGTGAGAAGCATTTTTCACAGTCTGTTGAGATCTTGTTTCCAAGCATATTTTTTGTTGGCTCAAATAAAGTTTATAAAAATTCTCTACAGGTTTGGACATTCTGACATCAACACTTACAAATGTAAATGTTAATGAGAGAATTAATGCAAATAGTTTATGAATGGCCATAAAGGCCAATCAGTGTAACTTATATGTGAAAAAGTGTCAAGAGGAAGTCATGGATCCTGAGTGGGAATAACAAATGATGAAAGAAATGTTCTAGGAAGAGCAAGCTAGCTTTTCAGGGAGTGGAGTTTCATCCATACGGCTCACATCTTTTTCTATTGCCTTGTTTAGTTTAGTTTTTGTTTGTTTCT
Source organism: Eonycteris spelaea (assembly GCA_003508835.1). Classification (NCBI taxonomy): domain Eukaryota; kingdom Metazoa; phylum Chordata; class Mammalia; order Chiroptera; family Pteropodidae; genus Eonycteris; species Eonycteris spelaea. The sequence continues at coordinate 3,058,995 of PUFA01000043.1, read as the reverse complement.
TTTAGGCTTAGACATATTGGAATGGTTGTTTCGTAGCAATATTTATCATACAGATGGGGTCCTCAGGACTTGTTTTTCCAGCAAGAAAAACCAATGGCACAGTTCCCAAATGAAGTCTCTTTCCAATTCACTGACGTTTGTCCCATTCCTTGGATGGTCTCACCAGACTTCGGTTTCCCTTGAGGGAAGGGTTTGGTTTTGTTGTTTTTGTTTGTTTGTTTGTTTTCCTTTTGTTTTCTTTTCTTTTTTCTTTTATTTTTCTTTCTTCAGTTGGGTCACAAGTGGAATTTGAAGGATTCTGGCAATTCCCTTGCAGTTGTAGGTAAATGTCTTGTGACAGCTGTAACAATAAAGTGGGGCATTGTTTTTTAAACTATTATACTTAACCACAACAAATTAGCATATATATAGATTTGTGTTTGTGTTTATTTTTGCAGGACCATCTCTACCCCTCCACAAACTTGGAAGAAAAGATGAGGATGATCAGGGCTGGAGAGAAGTGCCTCAGGGAAATAGATAGTCTCTGCAGTCCCCCGACCCTTCCCCAGATGGGAGTGGAGGGTGGGGCCTGTGTCTGAAACCAGGATTCCTTTCTTGTTCTCAGTCTGTTCCTGGCAGTTTTCAAGTTTAGCGGTTATTTTGGAAACTGTTTTTGAAGGCCATGGGAGTGCTGGATATCTCCTTAATCTGAGCCACTTTAAGGGACCACTGCCACAGTTAGCACACCTCCAATCTCCACTGATCAGAGGCCTTCGGAAGGTGTACGAAGCACACAGCAGGATATAGTTCTTGCTGAGCTTCCATCCATAGCTGTTTTCGTCCAGCCCTTGGCTCATCTCCAATACCACCTTGTTGGGCTCCATGGAGCACATCTGTCTTCAAACTCCATGTAAAGTGCAGGGAGCATAGCTTGGCCTGCTCCTATCACTGCCTCAACCTACTTCTGCTGCCACCGTGGTTTGAAGTTGGATGGACTTCAGTCCGCTTTCAACCTCACAGTTTTTTTTTTTTTTTTCTGGCCAACTTGAACACAGGCATCTGCAGATGAAAATTTAAAATCCCCCAGTAAGCCCTCTCCCATCCCTGGCTGTTGCCTGAAAAGAACTTGTAGTCACACCATCAGGCAAGTTCTACTGTTTCTGCACCTGTCTCGGCTGCTCAGAGAGAAGGTAGTATCCTTTGGAGGATACACCCTGGGGGAGATGGTTCTGTCTGGGGCTCCAACAGGCTGCTGGTGTTATAGGCGCCAGGGGAGGTTATAGGGCCACCCTGGGGGACTGTGCTGGGATGGTGGTCTTCCTCTCCAGGCAGGTCTTCTACTACAGTTCTCTCCAGGACTAGAAATCACTTTGAGTACTGCTGGCCTCTGTCCTGACTTTCGGTCTTGATCTAGGTAACTGATTTTCCATGCTGATACTCTGACTATTCTTTGAGAAAGAACTAAAGGTGAGAACAGGCTTGCTGAAATTCTATTGCTTTTTGCAGAGACCCTATGCTGTACCTTGTAGGATGGGAGAGGAGTACAGCTAGCATATCATAAAGGCTCAATGGATGTTAGTTTTAGTGCTGCTGTTAGTTTTATTAATATTATTATTATAGCAACGTCTTTCATAATTTATGCCCAATGTACCTTTACTTTAGCTCATTATTTCCTTCTCTTTGCCTGTCGAAATATTATTTATTTTTTGAGATAGACCTTTTATCATCTTTCTCCCTCTTCGCATCCACTATCTTCAAATCAATTGTTTATATATGTCGTATATAATATTACGAGAGTGACTAGGGTGCTTACCTTATCCTCCAATCAGTTGGTCCTTGTTAATTTCTATAACCCATATTATTCCTGGTAGTTTATACACTAAGTGGATGGCCAATAGATGTTATCTATAGAATAAATAGATGAGTGAATTGAAATGTTTTAGTTATCGTTATAGCCTCTTGCTACTACCAGTGCAGCCTTCACATCACCTGTAGCCTTCTAGAAATGCAAATTCCAGGTCCTACTCCATACCTACCTTATGTGGGAAAGAGTTTAACTTATTCTAGGAACTGACATAGGCCAGTGCGGCTGGAAAGATGAGAGTTATAATGTAAGGTGAAAGAGACAGCCGTGAGTCCCACCATATTAGACATTATAAGCCATGGCAAAGAGTCTCCATTGCAGTGGAAAAATTACAATGTATCTTAAGTAGTAGAATGACTTGGTCTGATTTATATTTTTAAAGAATTATTTTGTGTGCATTACAAAAAAGGGGAATGGAGAAGAAAGGAACAGAAAAACCAGGACTGGTGAGAGGTGATATTGATTGGAATCAAAGCAATGGGAGAAATGGAGAAAATTGTACATACATATTTGTACTTAAAACTGACATGATAAGATATTTGATTGATGTGAACTGAAGAAGGGAGAGGGGTCAAGAATGCCTCCTGGGTTTCTAGTTCAAGGTTCCCATTTGCTAAATGGAGGAGTTGCGGAGAGAAAAGAGAGGTCAAGGACAGACCTCATTAGCACAGGCTCAGCACTGGGATCCATATCCAATCCAGTAGAAATGTCAAGTTGCCACCTGGACAACTGAGGACTGAGTTGAACTGCGGATGCAATGTTATGTCTTCTCACGGATGGTATTAAAAGCCACAGAAATAGAAGGACTTACTTATAGGGAAAGTAAAAGAGAGATTCCAGGAAGGAATCCTGAGTTATATCATTGGAGTTTGGGCAGAGGAGTAGAAGTCAGCAAATTAGAGAAGTGGTCGAAGTGACTAAAACTGTGAAGTGAAGTTGGGGGCAGAGCAAGTTTCAAAAATGGGGTGATCTACTGAGAAGTCAAGGAAGGTTCAGGGAAGTACTCTTTGAATTTAGCAAATTAAAGATAATTAATGACCTTAACAAGAGCAGTACCTGAAAAGTAGCAGGATGAATGCAAATAGATTGCATTGATAAGTGAATAAAAAGGGAGAATGAACAATTTACACCTTCTTAGAAAATGTACTTTGAGAGGGAGAGGAGAAATGGGGACAAAAATGACGAGAATAGAATGCACGATCAAAGGAAAGTTGATTGCATAGCATGTTTATATGTTTATTCGACTAATTCAGGAGGTTAGGAGATATGGAAGATGCAAGTGAGGATAATTAGTAGCAAGGTGAATGATTGCAGAGCAGTTCATCCAGAATGGGGAGAAAGGAGAGGAAAACTAAAGGCACATTCGGCTTGGTCATAGGACAAGAGTTTCTTTCTCATAGAATTTGTGGTTTGTTTCATTTTGTTATTCTTTTTTCAGTGAGGTATTAAATGAGCTCCTCTTTTAAGAATTAGAAGAGGAAAGGTTGTATAAGGTTTGAAGAAAGGAGAAAAGAATATGAGACATTACCTAAGCAGGTGATAAGCAAATTTCTATAGAAATGTAGAGACTATGGAAGACTACTGAGTGATCATTGAAGTTTATGAAATTGAAGTTAATTATTATAGAAAAATTAGAATGTGACTATTGAGACCCTGAGATTGAAATTATTATTTTCAATGTGGTCCCCACATCACTGATCTTTGACAGAGAAGTGATCAAGAGTCTTATAATTCCATCCAATGCTACACTCCTTTCACTCACCCTACAATTCAGTTCATCAGGGAAAATACCTTCTTCAAACACTGTGATTATTTTATTCCCATCTTCCCTAACCCCATTCATTGGGAGGTGTTGGGCTTAGATCATTCTCCTCAAAAAATTTGAGTGACTATCACTTGGGTTAAATCTTCAACTACCTTACTCCCTCTCCCAGCTACTGTCTAACTCAATACACAGGAGGCATGAGTTGGGGTGAAGCTAAACTTTGTTTCTTAGCCTACTGAAACAATAACTAAATAACACCTGTAAGAGGTGAGATGGTTCTGACTAATGCATCTACTCTAGTCAGACCTGCAGGTTATGAACACATCTCTCTAGTATTTCTCTTAATTTTCCACAGTATCCTCTAGACATCTCAGTTTTCCTCCTCACAATGTACCCCTACCTATCAATAGCTCTGTTCTCAAACACTGGAGGCCCAACTACATTGCACCTCGAAAGGGGTCCACAGCCAGAAGACAGAACCTAGTGATGCCTTGATGTCTGATGGTTCTAGCCATGACTCCTCGCTTCCTACCTAACCATCCCTCCTTTCCAAATATTGAACCCTACTCACCATTAATAGCTGTTTTTTCTGGAGGTGCATTTTACCATCCTCTGCTGCTCTTCCCTTATGGATGACAAAAATGTGAGATCTTGTAGAATGGGTGTCTGAGCTTAAGAAGTTTCACATGGATATTGCCTTTGGAATATCCCTTTCCTCTCTCTATGGGACAATTCATTCTTGCAATGATGTCTTAATACATTTCATAGGTGCTCGTTTAGTGTCCCTCACATGTAAAAACCCTTGGCTTTGGCTCCTGGTGGCTCCAACACAGATTTACCTTCCCCATCTCCTCTCTAAGACCTTCAGGCTGAGGTCTCGAATTGGACACTGCCATATTGGATATCCATGTGGGTTTTTCCTATCCTTTCTGCCACATGTTCATGGATCTCTCTTCTATCTACAAAATGTGCCAATTTTTTCTAACAAACTTTCATTGCATATTCCTCTCTGGATAACTTTCCAGCAGCTTCTGCACCACAAGAAAAGGTGCACAGCTTTGAATCCATGTGGGTCAGTTTTATGTGGTGGGTACTTTACTACTCTCATGGTGGGTTTCTCACCATCCTTAGATCTTCATCTTTGACATTTTAACTTGCTTCCCAAAGCATTATTTTCTAATCATAAACATAGAAAGTTTGAATTTAACAAAATTATTTTAATAAAGTTTATTTTCATAGAAACATGCAGTTAAAAAGGAGATTTGGTAGTATGATTTGTATAGTATTTCACTGGTATAACTCTAATATGAAACCTAAAAGAAGTAAGAAACATTTGTAAATGTCAGTTTGCAAACTGAATTGTGAAGTGCTGACAGCACACACAATGATATCCTTACACATTATAATAGTCGGTGTTCAACCAGAGAAGCAGAACCAGTAAGAAATATTAGAGATGTAATGCACAAGGAATAATCACTGCGGGGAAGGCATAAGCAAGCCCAGAGTCCACAGGCAGACTATCAGAGGGGAAGATAACAGGTAGGCCGGAACCACAAGGACAAGGGCTGTTTAGTGGTCCCTGCACTCGGGAAAGGCCCAAAGGCCTCTTTTACTGGGCTCATCTGAAGAAGCCACGTACACAAAACGTCTTCACAGCAGTACCTATATCAGTGTGTGAATAAATGGGTTTGTAATTTAGCCTGGCCAATTCTGCACATCGAAAGGTCTTCACACATGTTTTCACTTTATTAAAAACATTTTCCTAAAGAGGTAAATACTTTGAATATTTAGACAAGCTAAATGGTAACAAACTAGAAGTTATTCTCCAATTAAAAAATTCTAACGTCTACCCAACCAAAACCCAGTTCAGCTTAGGTAAAATTTGTAACTTGAAATCATAAGGGTGAAGCCAGTTTCAGGTAAGAATGTTCTTAGCTCAACTCTGTCATCAACTTCTAGTATCTTTCTCCATCTCTTCCTTTGTTTTCCCTGTGTGTTGTACAGAAAGTCTCTGTTTTCCTACACGTGATAGGAAAGATGGTACTAACAGTCCATAATTACCTTTTCCCAGCACAGCAGCCCTATAGCAAAGGAGTTTCTTCCTCCTGCTATCTGTAGTCCAGTCGGTGGAGGACTCTGATTGGCCCTGCTTGAGGTCGTGTGACCACTTGTGAGCTGTTTGCTTTTTTCGAGAGCACAACATACTACCTACCATCAGTTCGTGTGGCTCGCGTTCTAGCCCTGAGCTACCACTTGGAGGACAGAGGAAATGATAGCACATAAAATTTTAGATTTGGTAGCCCCATCAGGACAAAGTGGAATGAAAGAGACAGTCCCCTAAAAAATTGCAGTGTTGGGAAGGAGCACACTATGCCTTATTGATAATTATTTATAAAAAGAGTTGCCAAATACTAATAAATGTTTATAGGTAATATTAATACATTTTGATTGTCCTCAAAATAAAAAAACAATACTTTTTAAATTCAGTGTCTTTCTTCCCAAACTTGCGGAGAAAGAGTATATGTTTAAAGGAATATATTTTGCGTGATATAAATGAAAATTAAAAAAAATTTTTTTTAATTCTTTTCAATCTATTATAAGAGTGTTTGACCTAAAAGAAAAGTTGGGAAATATGATTACGATCTCTAATTTCATCCAAAAGTGTTGTTACACTATGCATTGTAAATTATCACATGTATGCCTAATATAAATAAGCACAACCAATATCATTTTTCAAAGTCATGTAAAAAATGTTTAAGAAACCACAGAGGCCCTTTAGATAATAAAAGTAAAGATGTGAAAAGTAGATGCTAGAATGATTTGTGTGAGAAGAACTGTAGATTCTGAATATAAAATAAGCTTACTTAACAATATGCTATTTTGTATGCCCCAAAGGATATGGGGAAAATTAAGAAACTTCACTTCCAATCTATTGTGAAATGTGGTCCAATTACAGGAAGCAAATGAGATGTAATTTTTTCCACAAGTAAATCAGTTTTAAATGCTATTCACTTTACTTTAGAATTTGTAAGGATAAAGATGATTTCATAATCCCAGGAAAAAAGTATGAAGACTTTTGTGAACTTAAAACATATTTGTAGTATAATAAATTATTTCAGAACATCAGAAACACAATCACTAAAGTGCAATTCAAACAAGCTCTATCTACTCTGACTCTAGTATCCCTATTGTGAACTATACAATAAGGAGATTCATTGTGTGCGTGGCTGTGGAGCCAGTCTTCAAAGCCCCACTTAAATCACATCATTTCAGTCACACCTTATATATTTCTTTAATAAAGATAAGCACTTTCAAGTTTCTTTATTCATTTGCTTCTTTGGAGAGGCCTGGTATACATGTTTTACTGAAACATTTGAGTTATGATACTGTCATTTGTGCTGTGAGACCTAAGTGCGGTTTAAAGTTATTTTAATTCCATTTTATATATTTACTCTTGACAATTAGGGGAAGGAGTTACATTTACACGAGAACACTCAAGTCTTATGAGAAAGAATGGTCAGGTAAACTATAAATAATAATCATGTGTTTTATTGTAATGCCTACTCTGCAGGTCCTTGGCATAAACATAAGATACAGTCCTCCCAACTCTAAATTCAGTATTTTATTAAAATTAATTCATAATTATACTGTTAATTTCTATATGGAGGCATATTCAGAAGAGTTATCAAAGAGCAGAGAGAGGCTCAGACCCTGAAGTGACTCTCAGGTCTACGTGATAATAATCGGTGGCCTTCTTAGCAGAGCTCTGAGGCCATTATCCAAATACAGTAGTGAAAGCTTAAGGGTAAAAGAAATTAATTGCTCTGAGAGCACAATAGCTCCAGCAGTTTGTGATTCTAGACTAGAAAGGGGTCGTCCAGACCAGAGTAGGAGGTGACAACTTGGAAGTGACAGCAGTTTCAGAGCAGCAGTAGATTGTCAGAAACCATCCAATTTACAACACACGACAATTTCTGAATGGTGTCCCTGCCCCACACCCATTTTCTCCTCCGTTCTGCCGCCAAATTTATCATCCTAAAAACGCAAATCTGCTTATATAATTTCCAGGCTTAAAATTCCTCCACAAAAAAACATTGAAATAAAACTTAAACACTGAAAACAGCACTTAAGGGTCTCATGCTATGGTTGCCCTCCGCTTAGCTCTTGGCCTCATTTCACACAACTGTCACTCCCTGCACCAATCCTTATTCTTAGTCCACATATTATCCTTAGAATTCCTGTAATCGCCATGCTTCTTCTCCACTCAGGCCTTTGCATATGCCTTATTTTTTTCAAGCTATAAAACAAATCTTTCCCCCACCAAATTTCGTACTCCATCTGTTGCTCTGTAAACGATCCCCTGTCTTTATTTTTCAACTTGGATTCAGTGATTATCCAATCCATGACCATTCTCTCACTTCTCTCTCTCTTCTCTCTCTCTCTCTCTCTCATTCCTCTCTCTCTCTCTTCTCTCTCTCTCTCTTCTCTCTCTCTCTCTCTCTCTCCCCCCCCACACACATACAATCTCCAGTTATCAGAGACATTACAAGCGATAGTCTCAGTGTCATGATCTCTCATTCCTATGGCTTGTGCATACCTAATCTGCAAAAACTATATATTGCAAACGCCCCATCCCTGGACATTGAAACTAGTTCTAGTTAAGCTATATGGAAAGCAGGTTGGAGATGGTTAGGAACTAAGAAGGGGTGGGAATGGAATGGATGTGGAGTGAGGTATGAAGGACAGGAATAGCTATAAAGTTTTATGATAAAGTTATGAAGAAGAGAGAGATAAAGTGATTTATAGTCTCTGAAAATTATGATATTTTCGTCTTTTTGATACAGATTTTATTATTCATTGCAGTGTCATCTTGGATAAAAATAAATGCTAACATCCTTATATACACTTTCCTCAACATTCACCAAGTAAGGCAAAGTAAGAAGGAACATCAACAAAAATACGAAGGCTCAAATTTGAATTATCAAGAACTGTGGAATAAATACATTAAGTACTACGAATTTTATCCATTACCCCAATGAGCAAATGTAAAAAGACACACTTATGGAAGCGGCTTGATTATACATCCAAAAAATATAGGCTCCATGTAATATTCATACAAGCATTCATTACAGCATGACTTTAGGTGGTGGTGTTGTGATAATAAAATGGAAGCTATACCTAATTATCAACCAAACCACCAATAAATGCCACTCCAGAATTCCTTGCTAGAATCTTTTCCCAATTTTATCACAAAATAATTCCAAATTCTTCGTGTACCATTCACCAATTGCATCCTCTTATTAAAAGATCTGAAGACCTTCTTTGTTACTCTTAAACTGGGTCACTAAAATTTAACAGTTGTGACATTTTAGTACCCAGAGATAAAACCATGTATACATTTAGAGGTCATGTTCTGTGGATTGCTATACACTGAATTCACTCTTTATAGTCCCATAATATATGTATATGTAGAGAAAAATCTTAGAATAAGAGTAGAGTCTTTCAGGTGGATACATTTTTTAATGCCATTGCAAGACTATTCAACAATCTATCAATTTAAAAAATGTTGCCCAGTGTTGTTTGTTAAAGTGCATTTTCTTTAAGAATCATATGTAGAAATTGTAGAAAACTGCTGTTCATACCATGTAATGTTAAGCACACGTACTATATTAGTTAAGAAAAGAAATTAAAATAATGTGCCATTTGTGATAAAATCTTTCACAGTTTCTACTCTCTGCTGCTAAATATTGGAGTGTTGTCCAAAAACTGTTCTGCACCTGATAAATTAAGCTTTAGCGAAAGAATCTAACCCAAAATCAGTGAATGAAAATGTCTTAAGGACATTCCTTTAAATAAAAAAAAAGTTGTGCTCTTAAAATGATCAGCATCATTATTTCTAAATTATTAAAATATTGTGGCTAATGCAAATGATTACTTATTATAAGAAGAAAATGAACTATAAAATCAGTAGCTTTTTACCAAATGACCTAGGCAATTTTTTATAGATCCCCGATAAATCTAGCAGTGGAGAAAAAAATGAGGAGCAATAAAAAATCCATTCAGAAAATAATTAACTAACTAATAAAAGACAAAAACTATCTATAGAATATGTTTTATTTCTAGTTAAAGAAGCACTATTATGACTTTAGCTTATTACCAATTTGGCAATCATCGGTAGTAATAATTAATTTCCAAAAGAATCATTAGCAGATGCTACAAGTATTGGATAGAAGTAGGCCTGATGTAATAACAGGAACGTTTATATTCTTGCCTCCCAAATTATTCTCTATAATGTGCTTAATTGACTACAACCGAAAATATAACATTTACATGGAGAACATGGGCAGACGCCACCTGAATGAAATGATCAAAGTAAATAATCACTATGTAAAGACAACTGAACACGTGTGTCTCCCACTATGATCCACAAGGCACACTACAAACGTCTGCGACACTCCTGCCAGAAATGCCATGAGCTGAATCTAAATCAGGAGGCAGCTGTCCCATAAAAGCAAGTCTAAGGATGTTCTACTGGCCTACATTTTTAAAGATTATCAAGGTTATGAAAACAAAGAAAAACTGAGGCATTTTCTAGACTAAAAGCAAACCAAAAAAAAAAAGAAAAAAAACCCACAAACCAGCCAGGCAATATGTGATCCAGGATTTTTAAATTTTTACTATAAAGGATAGTATTGGAACAAATGGCAAAATTTGAATATTGTCTATAGATAATAATCATAATATCAATGTCAGGTTTTTTTTATTTTGATATTTGCATTTTGGTCAGTAAGAGACTGTCTGATTTTTGGAAATATTCACTGAAATATTTGAGATACAGGTCAGGGTGATCAGTCTGCACTTAGTTTCACAAAATAAAGAAAAAATATAGACGGAGGAAGAAATTATATTGTGTGTGTATGTGAGAGAAAGAGAGAGTGAGAGAGAGAGAGAGAGAGCGAGAGAGAGAGAGAGAGAGAAGGAGAAAGGAGAAAGCAATAAAGCAAACAAAGGTAACACAATGATAATATTTGCGGGAACCTGGATAAAGTAAATAAAAATTTTAAAAAAATTATTCTTGTACTTTCTACAGGTCTGAAGTTATGTCAGAGTAAAGTTGACAAAAAATGTTAAACACACTTTTCATCATTTTTCTTAAGCACTACCACTTGTTAGATCTTCTTAGACGTGTTTTCAATCAAAAGTCTAAAATTTTATAGCTAAGTTTTGTTAATCGAAGAATAAGTAACAAGAAAAAGATCCTTTTCTTCTGTCCAGTGCTGAAAATGAGTAGCATGGAATACTCTAAATTCTGTTTCCCTATCCTCATTGTGTAAGTGCCAGGCATTTTTTCACGTGCACAGTGCAATTTAGCTAGAACATAATAAGAACAACATTAGTAATCCGAATGAGGTGAAACACATTTTGAAGGACACCATAGATATGCCTACATAATAATTTTATTTAGGCATCAAAAGTACTGTCAATTTAATGCCAATAGATAAATGAGAAAAGATTCTAATTGCCTGAAACTATGGGTGCAATTGATATTAAAAGGAAGAACAACCACCAGCACACCAACATCCTTGTTTATAAACAAAGTTTCATTCAGAGATTTATTAACCGTGCAACACAGGAAAGATCTTCATCACTGTTCTTCATGAACTTTCCAACTGATTGAGGTAAAATGTACCATGATACATAATAACGAGTGTAAGAATTTGTGTGTGAATAATTAAAGAAACGTATGAAAAATAACTAATGCCACATTTACACATCTTTTATGGGACTAGAGATTTTCTATTTAACTTAATATTCCAGGTAATGCCACTTGGTCATCAAAATAAGTTTTAACACTTTTGCTTAAAATATCTCCAAAAGCCATTGTTTGATATAATAACAGATTTAGAGCCAACCATGATTATTATTTCCTATTCTCTGTAGTAAATAGAAGATTTTGTTCCTGGGATTTTTCTTACCTCATTAAGTCCAATTTACTAATTCTTCCAGCCTTCCCCATTTCTGAGTGCTTCGAATGACCTAGAGCTTGATGATTTAAATAATTGTTGGAAATGCTGATAATATAGAATTAGTATGTTCTGGATGTTGGACTGTATTCTTTTCATTCAAAAATAAAATGGTGCCAGCTTTAGTGCTTATAATTTTTAGATAACATAGAAGCATTTGTAAAGTTATTTTCTGATTCTTGGCTAAAGTCTTATCTGTAGATAAATTTTATGTTATTGTGATTAGCACAGCATAAAGAAATGATAAAATGTTGGTGAAATGAAAAGCAGTTTTCTTTGTGAGTATGGTGGTAACTGATCAACATAATTGGCGATGAGGACTATGGAGATATTTCTATGAAGGGAAATTTCATTCGAATGGCAAAAAAAGATTCCTGTGACATGCAGTAGATAAAAACATCTAGTTACTTTTATTATGGTGTTTAGATTTTAATAAAGAGACTAAGAATAAAGAGAGAAGGTATACATGGATTTCCTACTACCTCTAAAGATGTTCAATAAGAGTTAGTAAAATTTAAAGTCCCTATATTTCAAAGCAATATATGCTACTGTAATTAATAAATGAAAGCAAGAATCTAAGAATCTTGCAGTGCTCCAAAGCTGTGGAGTGACTTTATTTGCCATGGCAGCCCTTGATTGTCTGGCCAATTGTAAGCTATTGCTAAAAGTTAATAGGAAAAGAAAAGAGTGGAAATGACCAAGTTAACATCTGGAATGTCTATAGTGGAGACTCCATTGTTGTTTCAATGTGAGGTACACATAGAATCATTAATATTTAAAGTTCGATGTGATGACTTATCCCATAATGCTTGATACAAATTTTGTGTGCACCACCACACAGCTAACATTTACCAAGTGCTTACCATGTGACTTACACGAATTATCTTACTTATCCTGATTTCAAGATGAGAAGAATGAAGCAAGATTTAACTGGCCCTCATTTACATAGCTAATAAGTTCCTAAGCAGCAGTCACTACGCAGAAATGCTTCCCTAACATGTGCATACGAACACAGAACTTGGCACTTTCTGATCTTCCTGACACTCACTACCACCCTTTTTGCTTGCTTATTTCTTTGATTCATCCAGTCACTCTGAAATTAATGTAGCTTTTCTAGGCTTGATCTCCTGGTTCCTTGCCCAATCTCGTTTACATGCAGCCTGAGGATACTCTGGAGAGGACTTTAACCCAGGCTGGTGCCCTCTTTCACACTAGCACTGTGCCTGACTTGCCCCGGGCGCTGTCACAGACACAGGCTGTCATTATCACTCTATTTTCACTTTGCGAAATTAGGTAACTAGGTCATTGACTTGTGAAGACGGTCTGCAATGTAATTTCTTTAAACTAAAACCTTGTTTTTACAAGGACTTGTACATTGTGTTTGGCTCCTGGCTGTCTTTCAGAGAATTTGGTTTATACTAATTAAAAAATTGACTATTCACTATTCATTCACTCATTCATTTATTCAATAAATCATATTGTGTTCTACTGGTACTATTAGCCCTCATGTTCTAGATGCTGTAGCTGTAACAGCAAACAATATAGGCAAAGTCTCTCTGCCTTTTTTCAAGTGGAAATAGCAGTTGAGTAGATGATAGAGAGAGAGAGAGAGATAATACACACTGTACATACATGTATACTAGGACAAATGAGATAAAGAGAGGGAGAGACGAGTAGGTATCAGTGTTTGTTGACAGGTATAAAGAGGACTAAATCAGGTTAAGGATCATAGAAAATATCAGGAAAATAATTTCTATTTATATAAGGAAAGTCAGGAAGGGCTTTGAAGGACTCCTTGATAAGGTAACATTTAATCAGAGATCTGAAGGAAGTAATGGTGAAACCACACATGCCAATTCTGGGGCAATCGCATGTGAAGTCCCAGGGCATACCATATATGAAAGACCAGTATTTAGAGTTAGTTATAAATGAACTATTTGTCATAGACTTCACAGTAACGCAGGTTCTCTCTACTAATAACTAAGAAAACTTGGGTCCCAGTGGCACCGTGAATGCCCACTCTGTGATTACAGGTCACGGCCCACAGATGTTAAAGTACACCTACAGAAAATTATAGAGAGCTTCGTCCATATATTTTAATATCAAAGAGAAACTTTAGATGAAGCATATTTCCTTCCTTATAGAAAAGGAAATAAAAGCTTTTTTAAAAAATATAATTTGGATTCTGGAAAAACATGGCAGAGTGAGAGACGTCCTCAGGTCTCTCCCCTTGAAACAACAATAACATCTAAACATCTAAACATCTAACTGAACAAAACACCCAACTGCACATCAGCACAGCTGAGTGTGGGATCTGCACATAAGAGCTACCACAGTCAGAACCCCGGATGTTGGGTGGTGGACTGGGACAAATAAGGAGGCACAATGAGATTATCATCTCACACCTGTTAGAAATAGCTATAATCACAAGACAAATAATAACAAATGTTAGAGAGGATGCAGAGAAAAAGGAACATTCATACACTGCTGGTGGACACAAAATTGGTACAGGCACTATGGAAACGTACGGAGGTTCCTCAAAAACTAAGACTGATCTACCACATGATCCAACAATCCACTACTGGGTATTACCCTAAAGACTTGAAACCCATATTCGAAAAGATATTTGCACACGATGTTCATAGCAGCATTATTCACAGTGGCCAGGACATGGAAGCAACTGAAGTGTCCTACGATAGATGATTGGCTAAAGAAGCAGTGGTACATGTATGCAATGGACTATTACTCAGCCTAAGAGAGATGAAATCCTGCTATGGTAATGCAGCAACCTGGATGGACTTGAGATAATCATGCTAAGCAAAATAAGCCAGACAGAAAAAGTTGAAACCACATGATATCTACTTATATGTGGGATATAAACCTAAAAGCCAACACATGACACAGGACAAACAGAGACTCAGGGACGTGAACAATGACTAGTGGTTACCAGAGGGTAGGGGGTCAGGGAGGAGTGAGAGATGTGGGGTAGAAGTGGTCAAATAGAAAGGGCTAGGGGGAGGATGAAGTGAGTAAAGGGGATCAAATATACGGTAGCTGAGGGAAACTGGACTTTGAGTGGTAATCACACAATAGAACACATAGATGTCAACTTTTATAATGTACACTGAAAATTACGTAATTGTATTAACCAATTTACCCAATAAACTAATTTCAAAAATACAGTTCATTTGAACTATTTGCTCTCAAATGACTGTAGTTGAAGGCATGTCCACCAGAGTCAGTGGTAACACAGGAATGAATTGTCCATCTTCAAGCAAACTGGTCTTGATTGTTCATGAAGTGCCACTTTTAGTGAAATTGTGACTTAAATGGTCTTCCTTTGTTTTTTACAAGCTTATTTGAAATGTTAGGGATTGCACACATTGTGCTGTTTTGGTTAATCATGGTTATATCGGGGGATAATTCTATCTACTCATGTGGTGACTAACCATCCTGGTTTGCCTGAGACTGGAGGAAATTCTCAGAACACTGGACATGGGACATTCAGTGCTAGAACTTAAGAAAGTCCTGGGCGAACTGGGGGGAGGTTGTCACCCTGCTGCAGTGACTATTAACGTTTGGTATTTAGCAAGGACCTTTCTTCTCTTTTTTTTTTTCCTTTTCTTTTTTCCTTTCTTTTTTTCTTTTTTCTTTTTTTTTAAGAAGTTTGGACAACAGAGTTCTAACTCAGAAGTCTAAGAAGGTGAATTTTTAACATTTCTCCCGTAGTTTGGCTACAAGTAGACCTTGCTTACAGGAATACTGGTTTTAAGATTTCGTATTTAACTTATCTGTAAAAGAAGGTAGGTGACATTAGCTTAAGAATGTAAACAAGTGAGCAGAACAATGTATTGCGTGACTTCTCCCCTTCCCAACTGCTTTTACTTGGTAATAAATAAATAATTTATCTTCTTCTAAACTGATTTTAATATAGATAAGTATTTTGCATATAAAATACTTAGAAATAAAAATATCAGTAATTTAGAGTTTATGTTGTTGCCTAAATTATAATCATAATAAGTGATTATTTATTGATTGATTACTAATGCCAGCAGGTGTTAGCCACATTTATAATCTTTTCTTATTTAATCCTTAAAAAACTCTGTAAGGTAGATGATTTTTTTACACTTTTCATATAATGGTACTACAGCTTAGAGATGTTAAATTTTTTTGCACCAAAACTAGAAAGTAGCAACATGTTAGGTCTATGACTAAAAAAAAATTATTTTCTCTGAAACAACCCATGCTATCTCCAAACTTTAACATTTTAAACACTTATCAGTGTGCCATTCAGTATGTATTGTTGAAGAAATTAAAGAGACTATATTCATTACTCAAAAAGCAAATCTCTGAAATATTTTTTCCTAGATATAATTAATAGACACAGATACAGTAGTCTGTACCTTAGGGCAAAGGCCTAAATCCAGACTTTCACATTTGCTCACTTTTTTGTTTCCATCAACTTAAGCTCAGTTGCTATCACCTTGGAGATTTCAGCCTTGAAGTATAGTTTTTCTCACTTTGGGGCCTCAAAAAAAGAGTTGGGTGTAAGTCTAGGCTGAGCTAGATCTAAGCCAGTTTTGAGTCATATATAGGTAGATCCTTGTCTAGGTGAGATAGGCCCATCAGTTGAATTCCCAGCATCATCAAGCAGTGCATTGAACTGAGTAGGAAATGCCAGTGAACTGCACCCTGGATTTTGTCCCCTGTATTTTTCCACTCCCATCGTGATATATCTTACTTATTTATTTCCTTGGTCACAGATGCCTTAACCCAGCTCTTATTTTGCGGCTATCTGCTCTGAGTCTGACTTTAATCTACAGTCCGTCCACCAATTTGGGGCCCACCACATCCAGTCCTGCACTTGACAATTCACCTGTCTTATTCAATCATGATTTGGCTGAGAGCATCCTCATATCCTACAGAGTGTATGGGTATATTTCTTCTTTGAAGGAACTCTGGAGACGCATTATATTTTTCCATTCTAACAATGTAACTAACTTTTTGTAACAACATTGGGACACTTCTTTAAACTGAGAGAAGAGCTAAAGAAGCAACATTTGCCACTCTGCCTCCACAGCCTTCTTTCATTTTAAGCCACAAGGTACTCAGAAGGTAGGCCTAATGCTTGTATTTCCTTCCTCCTTACCATAGAGTCTGCTTTTCTACTTATTCCATCTGTGATTGTTCTCCCTACAAAGCCTGGCCAAAGTGTAGGATGTGGTCTCTGCTGACCCTCACTCTCTGCGAAAAGCAGCCCACTACCTTTTGGTCTTGAGGGGTTTAGTGTTAATCGAGTTTATTCACAGAGTACTTATTCTTTGAGATCTTCCATTTGCAGAGGCCAGGAATTTAATGGAACATTCTAGGATAGAGTCAAAGAAATGGGTTTGGGAGTCTACACAGTACATCAGTGGGTACTCAAAGTGTAACCTCGGAACCCTTGGAGTTCCTGAAATCATTTCCATAACATCAAATTTATCACATGAAAATGCTAAGATATTATTTGCTTTTCCTTTCTCATTCTTTATAATAGTTTTCAGAGGGTTCATGATATCACAATGTCATATTGTGATACTGTGATATCACAATAGACTGAATGTAAAATCAGATATGGGAAATCTAGCAGTCATTTCTATTGAGCCATTTATTACAGAGATTTTAAAAATGTTAAGCAATGTTGATCTCACTAAATTTTTTGTTTTGACAAATATAGTTATTTTTCATAGAAAATATGTTTACCTGCAAATGGTTACTTTGTATTGTTTAAAATAAATTAATAAGTACAATTTTTAATTCTCAGTGTTAATTGCTAATAGTGTATGTTATTGACAAATACAACCTCTATAAACAAGCTCTTTTTGGTCCTCAATAATTCTTTCGTATATAAAAGACTATAACCAAGGCCTTTAGGCCACGAGAACTGCTACTGTAGACCATGAAGTTAAAGTCACCTAAAAGAAAGAAAACAGGGAAAATCAGAGTCAAGACGTAAACTTACAGTCAAACAAAGTATTGAACCAAGAAAACCAACCAGAAATAAAGTGAGGTTAGAGTCAAAAGTCAACCATTAAAGACAGATTAAGCTAGCAGAAAATCAAACTTAACAGTCATGGGATAACTGTGGTTTTAGTGGTCTAGTGTGGATAGGGAGCTATCAAGTTCTGAGAAACAATGACTGTAAAGACCAACATGAAATGTCTATACCCTAAGAAGAGCTTCCAGTCTTGTGGAAGCATTTAATTCTATGTAAGGTTTACAGTCATGAATTAAACTAAAACCAGTTCGTCTAGTTGTGTGATTTTATTTTTTTCCCAGCAACACTCAAATAGGTGCAGGCAAGAGAAAGTTGGATTGAGACGTTTTTAGGATGAAGAGAGGGACAATAAAGTTGAAGATGTGTAAAAGTGTTGCAGTCAGTTTATGCTGCTATAACAGAATACAAATTTATGGATAATGAACTTTAAAGACAGCTTTTTCACTTCTCCAGAATCAATTGCCTCCATTACAGAGTAAGGCCCTTCCCATCCCCCATCCCCACCCCGCCCTCAAATTTGTTTACATTCCAAGTAAAAAAAAAAAAAAAAAAAAAAAAAGATAAAGTCTATCTCTGTCTCTGTCGTCTCTCTGCCTCTAGCTCTAGCTCTATCCAGATTGGAGGACGAGATGACATGGCAGCAGTTCTAATATAATCCCTGAGTTTCATAATTTCATAATTTCTCTTTTTGTGATGCAAACCCCTTCTGACACAAATGTATTGACTCTTGCCATGTTTCCCATGGGGAATTGGAGCAGGGGGACAGATGTTCTGTGAGTCCCTAAAAGGCCTGTTCCCTGATCCTGAGGTTTCATATTTCTACACACACACACACACACACACACACACAAACACACACACACACACACACACACACACACAGTATTTGGGTTCTCCAGAGAACAGAATCAGTATGATATACATAGATATATAGAAAGAGATTTGTTATGAGAGGCTGGCTCACACAATCATGGAGGAGGAGGAGTCTCATGATCTGCTGTCTGCAAGCTGGAGGCCCATGAAAAATCGGAAGGCCTAAAAATCAGAGGAGCAATGGTGTTACATCCCAGTCAGAGTCTCAAGGCCTGAGAACCAGGAGCCCCAATGTCCGAGGGCAGGGGAAGATACACGTCCCAGCTCAAGAAGGAGTGAATTGCCCTCTCTCTGCCTTTTGTTACATTAGTGCCCTCAATGAATTGAATGATGCCCACCCACAATGGTCAGAAAGGATCTTCTTTCCTCAGTCTGTTGAACCAAATGCTAATCTCTTTGAGGAACACTCTCACATAGTGTTTTACCAGCTATGTGGACGATTCATTAGCCCGGTCAATATGACACAGAAAATGAACCGTTACACATATGTATGTAAAATTGTGGCAGGCTGGCCTGTTAGCTTGCAGATAGGGTAACACCTTAGACCCTTCAGGGCTTCAGTCTTAACACTGAGATTCCATAATTCATGGAATGCGAAGCCGAGTGCGCTAGAGCAGATAAAGGTAAGGCCTGAGAGGCTTCACTGCCTCTTGGGTCATCCAGAAAGATGTTGACTTCACTGATACAAAACAGGGGTAGAGAGGAAGACCTTGCACTGGAATTAAAATCTTCAACGAATTAGAGAACAGAAGACTGACATATACAAGCTAGACCGCATACAGAGGGCAAAATCTTCAAACAGTTGGCATTTTGATCCGATCACTTTCTCCTCTGAGGAAATAGGAACTCCAGGAGGCCAGGGATAGCAATATATTCATTCTTGCTTTTACAACACTAAGATCCTCAGGACTGGTGAGAAAGGGAAAGAAAGAAAAAAGGAGGGCAGGGTGTCTTCACAGAGGTAAAGCTAGCCAGGGCACTGTGCCTGCTCATATGAAACCGGGAACAGATCAGTCGCTGGAGAACTTTTGGTCCTTTTAAAGATATAACACAAATTAGACCTGCATTTTTGTTTATTTAAAAACACAGGAAATAGAACAAAAACATTTTGTTTCATTTTATTCTTAGATGTCCTTTTATGTCATTAAAACGTTTGCAAAATAATGAAATTTTGGACATGACAGTCAAATTACACACATGAAAACCTGGCTTCAAAGACTGGCATTTAAATCTCAGACAGTGAAAATGTTCGAAATACCTTGTTTATGTTGCTGTGCTTGCTTGCAACAGTTATTGAGCTCATTTCGTTTCACATTCCATTGCTCTGTGAATTGAGCTTTTTTTTTTTTTTTAAGTTAAAGAAAATGCAAGAGAAGAGAGATGGAGAGCCAATTCTTGAGTTGCAGTCTCAAGGTTTATAAAATGAATTCAGAGGTGGAATCGTAAGTTTCTAGTGCAGGTACACACCCTTGCATTGAAACAGAGAGAGGATTTTCAGGATGGAAAATGATCATGTAGACAAAAAGTTATTTTTATGAAAATCACTTATAAGAATTCACTTTTCAAAATAAAATTTCTCTAGGAACTGAAATTTCGGAAGCTATAATTAAAACTGCCTTCATTTACATATTTTGCAATTCCAGGTATTTGCTTTTCTAGGGTTCAGAGCTGGGTCACTGACCTCCTCGGGCTCTCCCTATTCCATTCTCAAACACACCTCCAGAAAGCATGTCTCATGCCCCTACCTGCCCTTCCAAGGGTTACTCTCTCCTGATCTTTGGCCATTTCCAACAGATTTCTGACCCAGTTCTTCCAGACCTCGGTTCTAGGCTGAAGGACTGATTTCTATTTAGTCAACATTCTAAGATTCTATTCCAGTTGACTGTCTAGATCTCTCAGTCGCAGCCGAGGATAAGTTTATTTCCAAGGGCTATACCACTGTACTGAATCAGTTAGGGTCCTGCCCCCCTGTAAACAAATCTTGCCCATTCCATTTCCTCATAACCATTTTGCACCCGCAGTTGGCACACCTGCTACTTTAGTTTGACAACCCTGATGACAATCACCTGTTGAATCAGAACTGGAGATGCCCAAGCCCTTCGTGACAAACAGTGCACACTGCTCACCCCTCAAATCTCAGCTGAGTGTTAGCTCTCCCATCCCCTAATCCCTACCCCTACCCCTTCACTGTCCCTTGGAAGAACACTGCTGTGACTCTCTGATGAATGACGTGCTATGACAGTGAAGCCTGAACTTCAAGAGGCTGTACTTAATTTTGCTTCTGTAAAGCAAAACGTTTAAAGTAAATTGGAGAAAAATAAACTTAGCATGCCTTAGGATTCCTTCCATTGCCAAGTATGTAAAGTATGATTTTATTTTTGTTATCCTACTAGCTTAAGCAAAAGGTAATTTATGTCTTGTAGGGTTTAGCATCTATAAATGGGTCCGGCTTTAGGAATGACTTGATCCAGGACTCAATAATGTCATCAAGTCCTGGGTTTCTTGCTTGTGTAAATTGTCTTGTATTCTTTACACAGGGTTTTTTTTTTTTTCTTTCACGTGAGGCAAGATGACTTCTTCTTGACCCTGATTAATGTCTTCCTAATTTAACAACCTGATGAAGAGCTCTGTCTCGCAGCCTCCAATTATCCATCTCATCTTATTTGGATCCTCTGTCCTTCGTTTTCACCTATCACTTTGGCAGGAAAGGCGTGTTCTTATTTACAAAGACTGAATGTGCACCTGGTGGGAGGAGGCCATCAGGGCCTTCTGGCTGGATAGCTGAAAAAAGCAGGATGTAATTTCCCCAAGTCCTTTTCCATTTCTGAAACTCAACAGGTTGTTTCTATTCTAGCAAACACTTATCACGTTGTATTAGAGCTATTTTTATATTTCCCTTAGACTATGACCTTCTGAAAACCAGAAAATCAGCCTTTCTGAGTTCATTTTCCCAGAACCAACACAGGCTCGTATCACACAGAGTTAGCAGTCAAAAGAGGCTCATGAAATGAAGAATAATATGGTTTCCGGCAGTATGAAGTCAGTATGGATTTTAAAAAGCTCATTTTGTTGACATCTTCAAGATAAACAAGAGGTTACTCTGTAGTGTTTCCTACTCTATATTATAATTACTTTATTTCCAAAAGCCAGTTTCTCTAGTTATTTCACTTGAAAGATTCTACCATTATTTCTGGAGAACCTGGTTGTATCGTATAGCAGTTCCTCGTGATGGTGTTAGGAACAATCAACACAGGAAATCCCATGTATGCATGTATGAATGAATACGTGCACATATGTGTTCATTCATTCATTTATTCATTCATTTGGTTTAATGCAGAAAGTCAGCTGGTGACTAAGGGATGGTCAGTCTTGACAGTAGCTGGAAATTTTAAATGGCAACAATGTCAGTTCATTTTACCCTCATGTCAAGGCACATCACACAACACTGAGATATTTTCTACCTGCTCCTTCTTAAAGTACCTACACAATTTCCTTCTGATTTTGTCCCTACTTTGCCATTAAACTAAGAAGAGGAATAAAAGTTTCTGCTGCCCACTCTTCATAACGACCTCCTTCCTACATTCTAAGATTTATGCTATTACCCCAACAACCCATTGAGTTTTGATGATCGCTGTTCACTCCAAATTTTCTTGAGGCCAAAATAATTTTATAAACCTTTTTATTCTTCCAAAAGTGAGATGAAACAAACTAGACTTAGTGATTCGTATCTTGTTTACTTGTTACCTCTCTCTTCCTTGAATTCTCCTTCAATGAGTGTAACACTCAAATACTTAAAAACCCCAAAATGACAGCTATTCCCTTCACTGACATAGGACACTACTATTGGGCCATGGCTGTGGGCTTGAACTTTCCTTCGAATGTTTCTTGAGATGTCCTTCACATGCAGTGGGCCAGTCTTTCAAAGCCAGTTTATTTTTGAATCTAAGAATAAGTAAAATTATAACATCACTTTGTAGATGAGAAGACTGATCATTAAAAAGGCTGGTTAATTATTCAAAATCACACAAACTTTATGGCTGGTATAACATGAAATTAAAACTACCCCTTTCACTTCTGGTCCAACATACACAGAATGTACATATAACTAAGAGAAGAACCCTTTGAAATGCATGCTAAGCAGTGGCTGATATTTTCTTAATGCAAAAAGACATTGGTCGTAATTGAATGATAAGTGAGAGGGAAAAGGGGTTCAAGGCTGGTGAGTAAAGGGATGGTCACACTTAATAGTGGCTAAAATTTCCACATGAAAACAGTGTTGAGACTTCAATTATGTCAAGCATCACATGAAAGGAGAAAGAGGTCAAATATGAAGGAGTGGGAAAGGGAAGAATGAAGGAAAGAACCAATTATTATTTACGGAACACACAATGTAAAGTATTAACTCTATTGTGATTGTAGAAGCGGTAGCCTTACAACTTACGGGTATTTGTAAATATTATTCTTTTCTCCTTAAGAGTTCAGATCAGAGTCTTGCAAAAACAACACACCTGCAGCAGCCAGGCAAGCATTGTAAATAAGCTAAGGCAATTGGATATAAGAAGAAGGAGAGGAGGAGTGACTGGCAGGTAGAAAAGCCTGCCTCCTTTGGGTCAGTGACTCCTGTGTCCGGGTGATTGCTGTCATATGGGTAAGGACCCCATATTGCCAGTGCTTCTGATTTGTGTTGAAAACCTGGAATAATGACGTTTTAGAGTGACATCTCTGAATGTTTAAATGTTGCTCACTTTCATTTTATGTTTTTATCATCTATCTATCTATTTTTATTATTTTTATTATGGCGACATTGGTTAATGAAATCTAGTAAGTTTCAGGTTTACGACTCAACGGTAATAATATATATATAATTGCAGTTGTGTTCACCACCATAGTTGATTTCTTCTGAAACTACATATTTGACCCCTTTTATCCCATGTACCTTCTCCCTCTCCCTCCCCCCTCCCCCCTCCACCTTCTGATAACTATTAGTCTATTGTGATGTCCATGAGTCTCTGTTTGTTTGTCCTTTTTGTTTTTGCTTTTAGGTTTGTATCCCACATATGAGTGATATCATGTGATTTTCAACTTTTTCAGTTCTGGCTTATTTTACTTAGCATTATCTTGAGGTCCATCCATGTTGTCGCAAATGGCAATATTTCATCTCTTCTTATGGCTGAGTAATTATTCCATTGTGTATATGGACCACATCTTCTTTAACCAGTTATCTATTGTAGGACACTTTTGGTTGCTCCATGTCCTGGCCACTGTGAATAATGCTACTATGACCATCAGTGAGCAAATGTCTTTTCAGATGTGTGCTTTCAAGCAAGTAAATGCCCAGTAGAGGGATTGCTGGATCACATGTTAGATCAATTCTTAGCTTTTGAGGAAACTCCATACTGTTTTCTACAGTGACTGTACAATTTTCAGTCCCAATAGCAGTGTATGAGGGTTCCTTTTTCTCCACATCCTTCTCCAACACTTGTTATTACTTGTCCCGTTGATTTTAGGTATTCTAACAGGTGTGAGATGATATCTCATTGTGGTTTTGATTTGCATTTCCCTAATAGCTAGTTATGTTAAGCATCTTTTCACATGTTTGTAGGCCATTTGTATATCCTCTAGGGAGAAGTGTCTGTTCATGTCCTCTGCCCATTTTTTAATTGAATCATTTGGTTTTTTTGTTGTTGAGTCATACGAGTTCTTTGTATATTTTGGATATTAGGCAGTTATCAGAGGTTGTTCTTGCAAATATATTTTCCCATTAAGATGATTGTCTCTTTACCTTGTTGATGGTTTCTTTTGCTGTACAGAAGCCTTTTAGTTTGTTGTAGTCCCTTTCATTTATTTTTGCTTTTATTTACCTTGCCTTTGAGGTCAAATTCATAAAATCCTCTTTAAGTCCGAGGTCCATGGATTTAATCCCTATGTTTTCGTCTATGCATTTTATTGTTTCAGGTCTTATATTCAGGTCCTTAATCATTTTAAGTTAATTTTGGTGCGTGGTGATAGACAACAGTCGAGATTCACTCCTTTTGCAGATGGCCTTCCAATTTTCCCAGCACCATTTATTGAAGAGGCTTTTCTTTCTCCACTGTATGTTTTTGGCTTTTTGTCAAAAAATTATTTGCCCATATAAATATGGGTTTATTTCTGGAGTCTCAATTCTGTTTCACTGGTGCGTGTGTCTATTTTTCTGCCAATCCCATGCCATTTTGATTATTGTCGCTTTGTAGTGTAATTTGAAGTCGGGCAGAGTGTTGTTCCAGCCTCGTTCATTTTTCTCGGATGGCTTTGGCAATTCAGGGTCTTTTGTGCTTCCATACAAATCTAATGATTTTTTTTCTATTTCTTTAAAAAAAATGCCAATGGGATTTCGATGGGGATTGTATTAAATCTGTACAATGCTTTAGGTAATAAGGTCTTTTTAACTATGTTGATTCTTCCAATTCAAGAACACAGAACATCGTTCCATTTCTTTGTATCTTCTTCAATTTTTTAATAGGGTCTTATAGTTTTCATTATATAGGTCCTTCATATATTTTGTTAATTTATTCTAGGTATTTTATTCTTTTTGTTGCACTTGCAAAAGGAGATTTTTTTCCACTTCTTTTAGAGTATAGGAATGCTCTGGATTTGAACATTGATTTTGTATCAGAAACTTTACTGTATTTGCTTGTTGTTTCTAGTAGTGCTCTTGTGGAGTTTTTAGGGTTTTCTATATAGAGAATCATGTCATTGCATATAGTGAGTTTGTCTTCCTCATTTCCTATTTGGATGCCTTTTATATCTTTCTCTTGCCTGATTGCACTTGCTAGGCCTCAATGTTATACGAATAACAGTGGCGATAGTGGACAGCCTTGCCTTGTTGCTGATCTTAGAGGTAGGTTTTTAGTTTTTCACCATTCATTATAATTTGGCTGAGGGTTTGTCATAGATCCCCTTTATTATGTTAAGGTACTTTCCTTCTATATCAATTTTGTTAAATGTTTTGATCATAAATAGATGCTATATCTTGTCAAGGCTTTGTCTGCATCTATTGATGTGATTATTTGATTCTTATATTTTAATTTGTTCATGTAAGTGTATCATATTTATCGATTTTCATATGTTGAACCAACTCTGTGCCCCATAAAGCCCACTGGATCATGTTGTGTAAACTTTTTAATATGTTGCTGTATTGATTCGCTAGTATCTTATTTAGGATTTTGCATCTGCATTCATAAGAGATACTGGTCTGTAGTTTCTTTTTTTTTCTGTTATCTTTACCAGGTTTTGATATCAGGATAATATTGGCCTCATGAAATGAGTTGGGAAGTATTGCCTTCTCTTTGGTTTTTTGGAAATTGTTTAAGGAGGATAGGCATCAAATCTTCTTTGAGTATTTGGCAGAATTCACTGGTGAAGCCATCTGGTCCTGGACTTTTACTTTTTGGTAGGTTTTTGATGATTGTTTCAATTTTCCATATTGCTCTGATCGGTCTATTTCGATTTTTCAAGTTCTTCTTGATTCAATCTAGGAAGATTGTATCTTTTCTAATACTGTCCATTTCTCCTAGGTTATTAAATTGTGGTGTTATAATTTTTTCATAGTATTCTTGTATGATCCTTTGTATTTCTGCAGTGTCTGGCATAATTTCTTCTCTTTCATCACCAATTTTATTTGTATTTCTTCTTTTTTCTTTAGTGAATCTAGCCAGGGGTTTGTCAATTTTATTAAGCTTATCAAAGAACCAGTTCTTTGTTGCATTTATTTTTTTCTATTGTTTTTTGTTTTCAATTTCATTGAATTCTGCTCTAGTTTGATTATTTCTTTCCTTCTACTGACTTCAAGCTTCATTTATTCTTCCTTTTCTAGTTTTATTAAGATGAAGCATTAGATTGATTTATTTGGGCTGTTATTGTTTTTGAAAATAGAATTGTTATGGTATGAACTTTTCACTTTTCACCGCCTTTATTGAGTCCCAAAAGTTTTGATATGCTGTCATTCGTTTCTATGTATCTCTTGATCTCTCTATTTATTTCTTCTCTGACTTAGTCATTCTTCAGCAGTATGTTGTTTAATCTCCATGTATTTGTGGTTCTTCCTGTTTTCTTTTTACAGTTCATCTCCAGCTTAAAAGCATTATGATCAAGGAATATGCTTGGTATGATTTCAACCCTCTTTGTATTTGTTGAGACTATCTCTGTGTCCCAGTATGTGGTCAATTTTTAAGAACGTTACATATGCACTAGAGAAGAATATATGAGCAGCTATTTTATATGAAAGGCTCTGTAAATGTCAATTATGTCCAGTTGGTCTAATGTGTCATTTAAGGATGTTACTTCTTTATTGATTTTCTGTTTGAATGATCTATCCATATCTGTCAGGGTATTTTAGGTCCCTACTATGATAGTGTTTTGGTCTGTTTCTCTCTTTTAGTTCGTTATAATTGCTTTATATATTTCAGGGCTCCCTTATTGGGAGCAAGATATTAGTGAGTGTTATGTCTTCTTGGTATATGATTCCCTTTATCATTTTGAAGTGTCTGTCAGTATCTTTCTTTACTTTTTTATTTTGAAGTCTGTTTCATCTGATATTAGTACCGCTCCTCCCGCTTTTCTCTGAATGCCATTTGCTTGGAATATCATTTTCCACCCTTTTCATTATGAGTCTATATTTGTCTCTGGACTGAGGTGTGTCTCTTGGAGGCAGCATATGGTTGGATTTTGGTTTTTTGGTCCATTTGTAACTCTGTGCCTTTTTATTGGTGAGTTCGGTCCATTTACATTTAGGGTGATTATTGGAACATGAAGTTTTCTTATAGCCATTTTATCTTTTTGCTTTCTGGTAGCTCAGTGTTTCCATTGTTTCCTTGTCCTTGTGTTTCTGTTTTCTTTATTTTGGTTGGCTTTTGGTCATTATTGTTTTATGTTTTATACTTCAGTTCTGAATCTTTGGCCTGTGGTTACCATTAGAATATGTAGAGGACAGTTATTATACATATATATATATATATACAGTCGTCCTTTTTTCTTCTGCGTGTGCCTTATCTCCTTTCCCCTTTGCTAATTTGGATCTTTGAATTCTCTCCTTTTCTGTCATTGTCTTAATTTTTCCCTATGTATGCTGAATGTTCATTGCTATCTTGCAATGGCAAATCTCTTCTTATTATTTAAGCTTACAATGTCCTGTTCATAGAAAGGATTACACTCCTCTGCTTCTGTCTGCCTGCTTGTCACTTTACTCCTAGTTACATTTTTTTTTTTTTTGTCATTTTGTTTCAGGTGAAATGACCCCTTTCAGTATATTTTCTTGTAATTCAGGCCTTGTAGTGGAAAATTCCTTCAATTTTTGTAAGTCTGGAAAGGCCTTTATTATTCTCCTTCATATCTAAAGGAGAGCTTTGCTAAGATACATTATTCTTGGTTGGTAGTTCCTTTCATTTAATAGTTTGAATATTTGATTCCACTCTTTTCTTGCTTGTAGGGTTTGTAGTGAGAAGTCTATGATAATCCGAATGATTTTTCTTTATAGGTTACAGTCTTCTTTTCTCTGGCTGCCCAGAGAATTCTTACATTGTCATTGATTTTCTAATAATTTCAATACATTGTGTCTTAATGAAGGCCTTTTGGGTTGAGATGATTTTGTGTTTTGTTGAGTTCTTGAATTCCAAGCTCAAGTTTATTCCTTAGATTTGGAAAATTCTTGTCCACTATTTGTCTGAAAATGCTTCTAATCCCTGCTCCTTTTCTTCCCTTTCAAGAATATACATTATTCTTATGTTTTGTTTTGTTTTTCCTGATGGTATCAGCTAGTTCTTGTATTGTTCTTTCATTATTTTTCATTCATAGGTTTCTCTCTTCTTCCTTCTGATTTATTTCTAGATTTCTGTCTTTGATATCACTGAGCCTTTCCTCTATTTGGTCAACTCTATTTTCTAAGCTTGCTATTTCATTTTTCATCTTTCAGTGTGTTCTTCATCTCCAGAAGTTCTATTTGATTCTTTTTGAGGGTTTCAATCTCCTTACAAAAAACACATTCTGATGATCCAGTTGTTTTTTTTTTTATTCCTGAAATTATTGATATGAATTATTTTGATCTCATTGAGTTTTTCACAAGTACCATCCTGAATTCTCTGTCATTTAAGTTGCATATTTCCATGTCTTTAATCTTTTTTCTGGAGATTTTTCTCTTTCTTTCTGATGCCTTGTCACCTTGGTTGTCATGGTGTTTAATGGACTATTTCTCCAGCTGGTTATATTAATGGAAGAGTATTCTGCCTTTTTTCCAGGAAAAAGATTTATTATACAAAGCTTGCTGCAAAGAAGTCGTTTTTCTTTTGGTTTCCAGTAGGTGGCATTTAAACCTTTAGGATCCGTGCTTTATATGTCTTAAAAATGCCTCTTTTTTCTTTTTGTTAGTGACAGTTTTGGTAGCATTTGCTCAATTTTCCCTGGGGCTCCGTGGTGTTCAGTCTTGGAGGATATGGGGGAGGGGCTTTCTGGGTTGGGGATGGAGCTATGTCTCAGCCTTGCATTTTACAACCGTGGCTGATAATAATCATCTGTTGCTCCTCTGCTGTCCCCATTTCTCTGCTTTCTGCCCTGGTCTCTGGGCATTGCCACTGCGTGAAGCTCACAGCTCTCAGGCAGGGCTGTTCAGGGTTCCCACTGCACATTCTCCTCTCCTCTTCCTCCTGCTGGGAGTCCCGCTGCAAAGGCAGTTTCTTTGTGTCTCCTCGTCTACCACCCAATTCCCTGACTCCCGCAGTTCTGACCTGTAGTAGCTCCTATTCGCAGATCCCATGCTCAGACATGCGTGTGTGTCAGTTGAGTGTTTTCTGTTGAGCTTCAGATATTCAGCTTATTGTTGTTTCAAGGGAGAGATCTGGGACATCTCTCACGGCTCCAAGTTTTCTCAAAAATCTCAATGTTGCCTCACTTTTAAACAAATTGTGTAATCCCTTAAGCTAAACACAACCCTTATGTTGGTCCTGACCAGTATGTAACCTCTATTTACATTTTGCTAAATCTGCTAATTGTTATTTGTCTCGTGAGGGGTGTATGTACCTGCCCCCAAATTGGCATGTTGCAAGTCTGTGTTTAAGTTCTCAGGGGCCTACTTGACAATCTGAAGAAAGAAACGTGCCTGCAAACTAAAATAGGAAGACCTCAAAGGGAAGAGACCTGGAGTGCTTGGTTCTGCTGATATCATTAGGACAGAGCTGCAAAGCTAGAGGTGAGTCTGCCACTCCACCCTCTCCTCTCCCTTCTGCCCATGCCCCACCTGCCCCAGAACGCTGTCTAACTTAGAGAAAGGTTCTACTAGCAGGGGAGGGTGGGTGCTGGGGTGAAAGTAACCTCTGTGGGTAAGAGATGGATTTCCTGATTGTGCATGGAGAGCCTAATGGCAGAATTGAGAAGGAGGAGGCAATTTTCTGAAGTAGCCAGTACTGAGGAAGGACTATCAAGGTTAGAAACCTCTGTACCTGACAAGCAAAACTCTAATCTGATAAAAGTTGTAACTAAATTCTTTGGATGATTTTTCTCTGGATGGTGAGAAAAGGCATATTTAGCATGTAGTCTGAAGTTACTTCCTCCTACATCATAGCTCCTTTGTCACACCGGTCCCTTCGGAAGTTCCATCAGCCTTCAGCACTGGGTGATGCTGCTATGGAGTATGAAAGGGCGGAAAGGTCAAAGGAACTGTTGGTTCTCTACTGTCCCCCTGCTGCTGCCGCCTTCAGAGAAGGAGTACATCGCCTCGGGGGAACGAGGCAGTGACCACGGTGCCGCAAGTGATGGGAGGAAAACTACCAGCTGCACAACTTAGCAGAGGCAAAGGTATGACTTACTGCTTTAAGATTATACACAAAACAGGCAAATTGACCCCTGGAAGAGAGGAAAACTAATGCTTGGGTTTCACTGACTTGGCTCCAAATAACTAGATATCACAGCCATCAGATTCTGTAGGTCATTTCAGGGTTGGACAAGCAACAAGCTGTAACAAATTGTTGGTCTGAGTGGAGTTTTATGAGCAAATAGACAATCAAATGTAGGGGATAAGAATCGAGCCTGTCCTGACAGATCTTGTATTTCTTTCAGAACCACCAATAGAAATCATGCCACATTTACTAAGGATGCAACAGTGTCATCTAGTGGCAACTCAAAAGTGTCACTTAATCACTAGAAAAGTTAGGATTGTCCTATTATAATAGACAAGCTATACATTCTTTCAGAAATGTCAGAAACTTTAGTTTTAAGCTCAATACTTTAACCAAGCAAAGAATCACCAAAATTTTTTACTATTAAGAGATTAACACTTTTTCCACCATATGTAATATAATACACTCCACCTGTTCTCCACCAAAGAAATCTCAGCTAGGAGCCATTGTAAATTTGACAATAAAGATTTCAGAATAGCGGTGGTGAATAAATAAACTAAAATCCTCTTTTAATACCCGATAATTCTAGTTTACAACCATGCCAATATGCTATTTTAAACTAAGCTTTAAATAGTACTTCAGTCCTCTTATCCTCTGAGATTATCTTTCTTTTCCCCAGTGAACCTACATGTGATGTTTGTTAGAAATCAATCAACTCAACTAAATTTAAAGTCTACGCATTTGTCACCTCAACAAGTATACTACGTGTCCACAGCGAGCTACGCACACATTGCCAACACAATCTGTTGAAAAGACAATGGAAATCTCCGCATTGACTAAATCTCACCCTTCTGGCTGGCTGATTCTAGCCCAGTTAATTGTCTTTGAGCGATTTTGCACTGCTTTTAGAATTATTCATAACTGATAGATATGTAGATTCTGACCTGATGGGCAAAGATTTAATTCACTCCTTTGTCCCCAAAACATAGTGTTTGCCTCCATTTGAAATTCATTTCAATATTCCCTCACCTACTATATACATTTGTGAGGTTTTGAATTTTCCTTTAAACATCTTTCTGGTTCCTTGCTTCGATGAGTAAAAAGCTTGTAACTGGGGAAATGGCACATGATTGAACAAAAATTTCTCAAAATTTAACCGTGTTTTCATGAACTAGAGGAAAAAGCTTCTTTGCTTACAAAGGCAATATACTAAAATATTCTGGCAATTAAAGAGTTAAAGAATACTTACAAATTAATTCCTAAGGATCTTGCTTCATGATCACTTTCTATGTTTCAATTTAAAAATAAGTCATTATTCAATGAAAAGTTTTGAAAAACTAACTATAATGATTTTCCTTAAGTATTAATTTATCAAATATAAAGTGAATTTTTTTAAACATTTGCTTAACAAAGCAACTTATGTAAGTGGCACATATTGATTGACTTGTTTATTTACTTATTTACTTTGACCTCACATTCTTTCTGAGAAAAAGGAAATTCTATATTATCTTCCTCAGAAACGATATTGGATCAGCTGGTTTCTCATTTGTCTCTTATCCCTAAAAACACTTACACCATAACATAGTGGTGGGGTCAGGGTGGCGTAGGTACAAGGTAGTGTAAAACAGTAATGTGACAAAAAACAGGACATACTTTTTATTAATTTAACCTGTTGTGCTCTTTGAAAAAAACTCTAAATCATAAAATCAACCAATTTATCAGTTTGCCATCCAGAAAAACATGATGTAACATGATGTAATTTTTTTCATATTTCATAACA
Source organism: Eonycteris spelaea (assembly GCA_003508835.1). NCBI lineage: Eukaryota > Metazoa > Chordata > Mammalia > Chiroptera > Pteropodidae > Eonycteris > Eonycteris spelaea. Next base: position 3,026,809 of record PUFA01000043.1, on the reverse strand, counting down.
TATATATTGAACTTCCCTTTATTTTTCTTTTCTCTCTCTCTTCCAAAATAGTTACGTTTGGAAATACAATTAACATAGAAGAAATCCTCTAAGGTTTAATTTTATGACTGCTCTCAAAAAGCAGAGCCAAAATAAGTTTGGCCATGCACTGAACGAGATATTAGGGAAGCTGAGTTTTTACTTATTATTGTTGCTTATTATCTTAAGCATTTTAAAAACAAGTGAAAAATTATCAACTGCCCTTCAATATGGTGTCACTAAAATATTAAAATCATGGATTAAAAATAAGTGTTGGCAATCACCCCTAGAACCTGAAAGCTTTGTCTTAGGGGCCCAAAGTCTTCTGAGATATTTTTCAGCAAATTGCTTCATGCGGGACTCCCATTCATAGCAACAGCATCTTATGTTATTTTCCTAGCAAAACAGTCTAAGGCTTATTTCCCAGAACCAGAAGTCTAAACTTTGTTTTAGTTTGCCTACCCTTAGTCTGTTGCATTGTGTCAGGCTATTATAGATACTTCTTCAATGCTATTTATAAGGCTTTGATAAATTTTATTTAAATACAGACAGTAAAATATATATTACACACATACACATGAATAGATGCTCATATTGGGAAGTTTTAGATTTCAGGAGTTATAATATCTATCTCAGATCAAAGTTTTCTGTATCTTATGTCAAAAAAATAAGCTGAACAAATATTATATAAGAACATGATAAAATTAAGTATATAAGCTCAGGTGCCTACGTTTCTATTAACCCTCAACATTCATGTAAATACATGTTCAAAAAAGCACCTTTTTTATTTTTAAGAAATGCATTCATATCATTTTCCTTCAATTGAATGGGCAAAATGAATACTGTTGGGACATTTTATTTTAATTAGGGACAATTGGTTATTTGCCAAGGTAAAGCAATAATTTTTGAAATAAAATTCATATACAGTGAATGTGGCTTTGGCAAGACCCAGTGATAGTGGATTCATAGCACAGCAGCTGGAGCCATCAATCGTTTATGTTCCCCACAGCTGGAGATGAGTGGCAAATTTTCAAGGCCATGATATAGAAATATAGAAAGTACAACAAAGAGATGAATACAAAGACAAATAGTTTTAGAAACATCAAGATTAGTAATGCACTCTAGTGTCTCATTTTTAGACACATTTAAGTACTTTCTAGTGGTGTACTAATAAATGTTTAACAACCAGCTCTCTGAAAAAAAAAGTATACGTATATGTATGTACACAAGTTTATTATATATAAATTTGGACTGATATAAAGGGTGTGCTGTATACAATTTATACATAATAATACAACATTCATTATTCTTCACTTTATGTTCCATATAGCTAATTCATTTTCACAGAATTCTTTCATTAATTTTTGCCAAATTCTTGGATTGGTAGCCAACATACAGTTAGTTGCCATTGACAAACGAATATAAGTCCAATTTTAATGGTGATTGTTATCTTCATTTATGTTAATGAGTAAGTCAAAAGCAAAACAATGAAGGCTTGTTCATACTTAACCTTAGCAATCTCTTCTTAGCAGTGGATAATAGTTTTTGAATATGGAAGCATAATTCCTCAATTTTGTGTGCTATTTACAGTGTAAAAGCTATAGACACATCCCACTCTACAGTTGAATTGCATTATTAATGTTTTCTCCATCACTTTTTTAAGTTTATATATAGCAGGGATTGGCTTATAACCTTATTTTTGCCATATTCCTCTTAAATAACAACATATTTCAGCTTATATATTTAATTGACTATATTTTATTTAATATATTTTTGACATGTAGGTCAAATCTAGCTTGCATCATGTTTTTGTAAATGCAGATTTTTTGGGATGCTGCTACACCCATTCATTTATGTATTATATAACTACTTTACAGCAACAACAGCAGAAATCAGTCACTGAGATGGAAACTATACGGCTTGCAAAATCTAGAATATGCACAGAAACAGTTTTCTGACTCCCGAAATAAAATAGCACTTTCAACAGAACTTCCTGTGACAGTGAAAATGGTATTCATCTATGCTGCTTAATATGATAGCCACTTAACCACCTGGGACTATGGGGCACTTGAAATGTGGCTACTGTGACTGAGGAACTAAATTTTTAATTCTGTTTAAATTAATTGAACTTTAAATAGCCACATTTTGCTAGTAGCTACTTATTAGACAACGTCGATCTAGACAGTCAACAAAACCATGAGTCATGCTCTGATTTGTAGCATTTGCTGATTTTCAGGGTGGAAATATACCAGTCCATTGTGGCCAATTTCAAGCCACCAATGTGATGTCACTGAATGATAAGTTGAAAAAGAATAAGCAATATTATATAGTATTTCCTCCATAGAGACATAGACATAACTAGACATACTAGACATAAATAATCTCAAAAGCATAGATAAAAGTAAAATAATCAGAAATAATAGGAAGTGAGTTTTGAGCCTTTATTACTTTGTTTTTAATTACGTTTAGTTATAAGCTTATATAATTTCATAATAGTTGTGTTTAATAATGGGTTGCAAAAATCCTGAAAAATATAACAATCATTTCTTTCAGGTCAGTATAATCTGGTCTCAGCAGCCTACTGAGTGATAACACCATGTTCTTTATTACTATGTGTAAAATAAATTGAACTGAGAAGAGATATTAAGGAATTAAGGTGAGTAGAAGAGAACATAAAAAGGGTGTGTTATTCTGAAACTTCAATTTGTGACAGTGGATATATTGCCAAAGGAATGTCATTTCTAGTCGTGCAAAGAGAAACATGTTAGAGAAACATGGAACCAATAGAATAGGGATTTGTAACCTAGGGTCAGTTGATCCATGATGCGATTTTAGAAGATGAACCGTCTGAATGCGTATGACAATTTTGTGTGAATAGACAAAAAAAGCTTTCCCCCAAATGAGTCAAAATTTCAGAGGGTTTAGGGACCCATAATCTCGGGAATTCGAATATTATAGTGGTTAGCCTCACTCAGAAATTTGATAAGCACATTTGAGGATGAAATGTGATGAACTGGGACTGAAACCATAAGCCAAAGGTTTCGAGTCTGGAGCAGGGGAAAGCAGATGAGAGTTGGCTCCATCTGAGAAATGGACTCTCAGAGTGCCCTTTGAGTCTCGGCAAGAACCAGACTCACTACTTTGAAATGACTTGAAGAAAGAATTAATAAATTAAAATCTAGTACTAAGCGATTCATATAGAATTCAGTATAGAGAGACAGATTAAAAATATGAAAAGAAAGTGATAAAGGCATGAGAGGTGAATTTAATGACTCTAATATAGGTCCACTTGAAATTTTGGAAGAGAAAGATAGAATAAATATTCGAATGAATAATGATGAGAATTTTTCACAACTGAAAATTTGGAGAGATATTTGCAATGCAGATATCTAACAAAGATGAACACCCTGAGTACTTAAAGAACCACAAATCAATAAGGCAAAGTGAAACAAACACAGATAAATAATCAAAGGAAATATTGGTCAATTTATAAACATAAAAAGTTATATTTCAATGAATTCAGAACATACATATTTAAATCATAAGATGATGCCATTTTACTCATAGATTAGAAAAAACTATGAAAATATGATGTTAGTGAGGATGTGGGGCAGGAAAAACATTTATATATTGCTAGCTAGGGTATAAATGGAGAGGCATTTGGAAATATTATACTTGAAGATGCCCATGTATCGTGATTCAACAAATCCCACTTTGTGGTCTGAGAAACTCATAGATAAGTGTACGTACAAGGAGATGCTCTGCATTTTGCAACAGGGAAAAGTTCACACAACTTAAATGCTCATCAATAGGTACATAAGTAAATCGTGGTGATTTATTTGTACAGCGAGATCCATATAATCAAAATGAATAAACTATAACTAGACATACCAACATGTATAAAATTTTAAAAATAGTAACAGGAATAAAGAAAATTTAGAATATAGGTATATATAGGTAATGTATCTGTTAGTTATGTCTGATTGAAATGAGAGGGTATGACAGGAGGAAAAAAAAAGACGATTTCACTTAACCTACAAAGTGTTATTTTTCTTTAAAAGATGACAAATATTTATATTTAAAATTTATTAAATATAGGTGGTATTCTCTGTATTTTTCTGTTTAAATATTTTATAAGTAAAATGTTTTAAAGAATTTAATCAATATTATTCTAGTGATAACATCTCAAATTTATGCAATTATTGTTTAATTAATTTTAAGCCCTGTCAGTACCTATGCAGTTTAAAGAGTAATGTTAGGTAACATATTTTATAATAATTGAAATGTTAATTTTTCAATATATGTAATATAAATACTTTAATAGCTAATATTGTGGAAATAGATTATATTTTAAAAAAATGATTTCAGTTTTAAAAGTATATTTATACACAGTACATTTTTAAGTATTTAGTTCTCTATATATTTAGTGCATATTAGTTTGATTAGTTTTTTGGCACAATTGTTTCTGTTCTCTTACCATTTTTACTTTAAAAACAGTGTGAGAGGGCTTTCCATTTAGGTGCATCTAAAGCCCTTTTGGCTAAATTTTCCTAAAATTTAAGTTTAAAATGTTCTTCCTGGTTAGTTTTTCTTTTTTTTTTTGAATATCCACTGAAAGGGGCACATTAAGTAGCATTCAACACCTTTTCAAAGCCACTGCTCTCATAGGACATGCCTAGCCTTGAAGACGAATTGGCTAGAGTCATTCGATTCCCCTAATCACTCTGCTTTTAAATTTAATCATGAAGACTTTGTGCACTCTAAATGTGAAGAACTCTAATGATTTCCTTGAAACTCTCAGCCTGAGCGACTGACAGTTTTTTTCCCTTGTGAGATGAGAGCACCACATTAATACTTTCATAAAAGAATGAAAATTAGAGCAGAGATTTTTCCTCAGAAATTAGGTTCTATTGTTTCTCTGGGTTCTAGATCTAACTATATCTGTGATTGCTTAATTCTCACTTTCAAAACTAATGAACCACAAAGGGAGAAGAGTACTGAATTGGGAGTCTGGGATCATGATACCGATTCTACTAATATGGCTGCATAATCGTGATGCATTTATAACTTTCCAAATGTCAATACCTTCATTTTAAAATTGAGAATGCATAAACAGATGGTTTCTAATGTTTCATTTGGTTATATGATTCTTAACTGGAGAGTTCGAGCATTATGAACCAATTAGACATAAAAGACTTTTCTATCCAACTGATGGACCACACTAGGCATTTTGTCTTTGACCACTTGTTCTCTTGATGTGTATTATCAACTGTTTAGCACTGTACCTAGCAATGTCAATCATAAAAGAAAAGTCTATTTTCTCAGAAATGTTTCGTGTGATCTTCCCTCTTCATCATTCTTATTTTCATTATTTAAATGCAGGCCATTGGCATCTTTTCCATTTTTCTCCTAATTGATCATGCTTTTCATTTCCTTGCACCTTTATGTACCTCCAACATTTCCAAGGTATCTTTTCTCAAGAAAATATCCTTGTTTTAGAGGCATAAAGTGAAATCTTAATAGGGAATCCTCCTCCTTCTGGATTCTTATTTTTCTATTTTAATCTTTGGCCAATTTCTACCTCCTCTCATATCTTTATATACTCACTCTCGCCTCCTCCAGAGAAAATGAACAAGTCAAAATTAGTTAAATCAGCCATGCGTTTCCCCTATTTTGTGCTTTTGGCTATGCTGTTCCTGCTGCCTAATATGTCCTGTCCTCTTTTCCATCAGGTGAAATCTATGCATTTAATAAGTTCCTGTTCAAATAGCACTCTTATTGAAAGTTTCTCTGAATACACTGGAAGAAAACTTTCTCCTTCATGTAATATTATCTCACAGAACTTTTCTATAAGTTCTAAGGAAAACTTAACACATTGAATTATATTTAGTTATTGCCCTCTATACTTTCTCTGGTAGATTATGTGCTAAATTGTTATTTTAATTCTATCCATCTATCCATCCACCCATGTATCCCACCCATCCAACATGCATTGGAGGTCTGCTATCATCAGGTACTTTTTTTAGATGTAGGGAACAATTGTAAGACTGGTTCTAGCTTTTAAACAAGTGTTATTGTCTATGTGGAAAGGCAATATTTAAGTAAATTTTAATTTGCAAAATAGAATAAATGCCGTGGTAGGAAATAGCCTGCAGAGAATACTTAGGAAGAAAAGAAAAGCCAATGGCATACGAGGAATAGAAATTATGTCCAAGGAATTTCCCTGGTTGGGTAGACCATTCATTGACTGTTCACAGTCTGACATATAATTAAAGTTCAATAAATGTTATTAAGTACGATTTATTCCAAGTATATGAAGGATTCTTTTCTCCTGTGTGTTTGATAAAGGCCATAAGTAGTGAAGATATTTCAGAGATATGGAGAAAATAGAAATGACAGTACCAAGCATTTCCATTTAATCGGATTCCACAAGGGAAAAGTCAGTTTTGAACACTTCGAAGTTCCTGTATATTAACTACATACAACTCCACTAATATAAATAGTCGCACCCAAAAGGGTTTCCCACAGACCGGCTTGAGCCAAATAAGACCATAGTGAAGTGCAGGAGACTTAGCATTTTGCATTCACTCACATTTCAGGTGATAGTTCAAGACTAGTAGTGCAGCCTAGCTCCCGAAAGAGGCTCATCTCCCTCCTCCAGGTCCCTCAAGGAGATGGATGATTTATTTATTGCATATTTGACTCATTTACCTAGAAAGTGTATACTCGGTATGTGGAACGTATTAGCTGGTGAGAACGCTGATGGTTCACTGCCTCCACTTTCAGCCTCACTGTAAACTCCGCTGAAGCCTCACTCACAGCCTGGGAACCACGTCTTCCCTTCAGACTACCCGTTGCCGGGTAACCACCCTTCTGGCTCTCAGACTCCTGGGGTAACGAGCCGCTTCCGCCTCTCCCCGACTCTCCAATCAACGACCAATGTGGCCGTCACGTGTACCTCGGGGCGGGACCAGGAGAGCCTGGCGCCGCGGTTGCCTGGTGGAGCCGGCCTCCCTGCCCCTAAGAACCCGCGGCCCAGCAGCCCCTCCCGGGAGCCGGCGGCGTGCAGGAGCGGAGGGCGGGGCGGCGCGCCAGCAGAGCTTGCGCTGCTGCTGCGCCTGCTTCAGCACCTTCTGTCCGCGGCTGCGCTTGCCTCCTCCAGGTAAGGAGCTGGAGGGCGGTGGGATGAGAGACCTGGGCAGTGAAGGCTGGAAGAGACAAATCTTTGAAGTGGTGTGGCATCATGCGAGCCGGCCTCTGACCGCCCTGCGAAGAACGCAGATTGGGGCTTCGTGCATCCTCCAGGGCTTTGCCCAGTTGCCTGAGTATCAGAGTCACACACCTAGTTATTACAGGGCGCAGCAAGCCGCCAACATTTATGAATCTCGGCTACCGCTGGAACGTAAACTATGATTATTACGAGCGACATGGTTTATTTTTATTTTTTTAAGGTAAAGTGTATGTATATCTGGGGTCCAGATTGTGATTCTCATCACTGTGCCCTCAAGGCACTTCTATATTGATTACGTACCATTTTGAAGATGGTCTTAATATTCAGGTCGTACAAAGAAAGCTATGAGTAAAAAGGAAACGTTCCAGAAAAAGATGGTATTAAATGTGAGAGGCATAGTATATGTTAAGTAAATCATAAAAGATACAGACTTTCTCGTTTTTTTAAAAAGACTTTTTTTTGCATGCAAATGCCAAAAGTAGCAAAAATGTAAGCTTTTTTACTATAATAATTAAAAACAATTGATTTGAATAAAATTTAGTGACAGCTTTGATCATGCATCAAAAATAAGTCATATTTGTGTTTGTACTTTCAGTATACATATTGATGGTAGTCTTTAACAAGGGTTTGAAGAGAAACACTACATTTCTGAATCTTTCATTGTCTGAGTATTTCAGGAACACTCTTCTGAGAAACTCATTTCTCTACCAATTTTTATATCCAAAAGTGTAAATCCTTGAATATTTAAGTACTTCAAGTGAGGAAAAAGTTTCCTTAGGTTTTATTTCTCTACAGAATAAATTCTTTGGGGGAATTTCTACAGTTCTCTTCAGGTGTCCCAATATAATTTCTTGCTCACAGACCACTAAGAAAAAGTCTCATCAAAACAGTGAGAGAATAATCTCCAAGTGATTATCTTGGACCACAGAATGGCCTTGGGTGTTGTATTATCACTGCACTGCTAGGCTGGTCTTGTGAAGATTATAGCTCTAATGGAAAATGCACTCACTTATGTCCTTTTGAGATTCTGCCTCCTGGTCTAAGTGTGCGAGAAAATGGGCATAGTTATATCTAACCTGTGTGAAGGCAGAGCTCTGAGACAAGTTGTCTATCTTTCCTGTTCTGTGATCTAAAATAAATATAGTGATTAGTGAATATGAAAAAAGTTGTTAGTTAATTCAACACAATTTTAGGAAACATCCTTTCAGTGCATTGTTTAGAGATTAATGTTACAATGCTAGTTTTAGATCCTTGCATTAAGGGTTCCTGGGAAGTTTTTTAAACCAATGACCTGTTTCAAAGGGCCTGCATAGAAAACAAAATCATGTATTTCTTAAGCGAGCTCCACAAGCTTACTATATAAAATGGGCAGTTATATTTTATTATTTATATTGATCTGATTTTCCTGTGTTGATATCAATAGAAATACTTAAACTGTAGGTTATCTCTGAAAATAATTATATTTACTCAAAAGTTTTAAAATTCTTCATTTTTTATTTTTAATAATTAAATACTGGTATACTAAAAATTTGTTACCCATTAGTCACATAATAACTCCATATATTAGCCACAAATTAATTTAGCTTAGAAAGAAATGTTTTTAAATTCTTGTACTCTCAGTCAAGGGTAGAGAGTTTTTGTTGTTTTCTTTAGATTCTACCTGTAGCCTTTGGTCAAGACATAGATAAGCCAGTGGCAGTTTTTAAATTAGAAGCGAATAGGAGTAGTTTTATTTTTGTTGTTTGTTTGTTTATTTTGCCCTAATAGAAACTAGAAGTCCAACATGAATAGGTTGTCACTTTCAATAAAATTTGTGCAAATTCTCCAGGCTAACTAATTTTATTACATTATGTAACTGTACTTATGTAACTGTAAGGCTACAAGGAAATTCAAACAATTTTGAAAGATTCGCATTTCTTTCCTATATTCCAGAATTTATTTGACATCTGCTATATGCAAGGAAGATAACCATTTATCAGATGACTAAATAACCACTTCGCCCAGCCATTCATGGTAATTATACACACACACACACACACACACACACACACACGCATTACTTCTACTTTCTGCAATTGTAGAATTATCTCATTTTGATGTTTTGTATATCTATTCCATTTAGCAGATTAAGATATTAAAGTGAAGTTATGTAGCTTCCAGTGTGTCTTCAAACAGAGATTTCATTGAGAGTATTTTAATCCACAGAAATCATGTTAGGAGATTGGGAGAGATTCCTTTTACTCCTTTTACTCTGACTCCTCCTTCTTTTCTTTTGTATCAGAAACATACATTAAACTAAGAGATGGTTGGCATTTTTCAGTATCCAAAACGTGCTGTGTTCTATGATAATCACATGGAGATTATTTTCTCACTGTAGATGAATGAGACTCTTCCTTGGAGATTTGTGTACAAGAAATTAGGGATGCCTGAAGAGAATTGTAGAAATTCTCTGAAGAATTTACTCTGTAGAGAAACAAAACCTGAAGGAAACCTTTTATCTTACTTGAGGTTACTAAACCTGTTCAAAAAGGGCTTGTAACTTTGGTTATAAAACTTGTTAGGAAATACTCTAAAATGACCAGTTTTGACCTATACCTTTGTATATTGAAGGGAAAAATTCCTAGCATAATTGATTCGAAAGATTTCAAAAGTTCTCATGGTGCAACAGGACTGTCACATTAGGAGACAAGGTTTAGGTTGTTTTCACTTGATTTCAATGACTAGACAAATATAACTGAAGATAAATTCAAACATTTGAAATAGACTAGACTTTGTAAGAAAAGGCAACTTGTAGTTGGAACCGCAGGTGGCACTTGTCATATTAATTCCACATTATCAGCTACTTGAGTGAGATAATATTTTAAAATATAAGGACAAGTCTTGCTTGGACAAAGTCTTGCTTTTTATTACTGTACTACAAAGTGTGACTCAGTTGACTATCTCCTAAAACTCTGGAATTCTGCATTGTAACTTAAGAAATATAATATATGTATATATCATAGAAACAAACAGTAAATCTACAGTAAGGGTGTATAGGAGATAATTTATCAGTGTTTTTTGCTATTATAGAGATATATATAATTGTCATATTTAGGAAAATCTCTATCAAAAGATGTAAGAAATAATTTTCCATGCTTTGGTGAGGATGTTACCACATTCAATACCTGGTTTATAGATCTGAATGCTCAGACATGGAGAATTCACAGTTGAGTTTGTTAAATAATTTTCCTTGTGCTTAGGTTCATTGTTTTCTTCCACATTGTTGGCACGTTAAGTTGTGAGCATATGCAAATATCCCAGGCAGGCTTTTTGCAATTATGTAAAATAAGCAGGATTTCATATAACACACACAAGAAAACTCACTTTCAGATTGGAAAGTAGAAAAATAATTCTCATTACACAGATCCTGTTTGATATGCTGTAGGAAAGCCTTCATTTTCTAAGTGAACATATGTAATTTCACTCCTCTATATTTTCTGGCTCTCAGAACAGTCATACTGTAGATATCTGAATGAATGATCCCATTATTCAAGGAAAGTGGATTACTTCTTTGATCAAATTAAAAATCATCTCCGTATTACAGCTCAAGAGGTTCTGTAATCCTTCAAGCACCTAGAAAAATCTAATTCTGTAATTCAAATCTATATAACTTTCATTTTGTTAGTTAAAATGTAAGGAAGTATAAAAATAAATATTCAGGTAGATAATGAAATAAGTGCATTCATTTGCCACATCTTTGAGTCTGTGTCTCGGTCTTACATGTAACGCCTGCATTTTTCTGATCAGGTATCATACTGGTACAGGTGGTCATTTTATGAGTCCAAACTAGAACTACCATAATGACCTTATTCTTTTCTATTTGCTCCATAATCTGGGATTTTAACGAGCCTAATACTGTATTTGTTGTGACCTATTTTATCACCTAAGCTTTTAAGAACATCATGATTTAACATATGTTGAAAATGCTTAGATAAAACCCACTGCCAGGCACGTTAAAGGTACACTTAGAAATGATAGACATTTAAGAGATTAATCTTGGTTAGTGGAAGATACTAGAGGCAGTTTTTCTGCTAAATTATCTTTACTATTATTGAACTAAGGAAGTAGTTCTGAAGCTTTACTGAGCATATTAATCACCTGGAAATGATTTTAAAAAGCAAGTTTCCAGATCCCAAGATTCTGATCCGCCAATGTTAGGGCGTGATCCCGGAATCTGCATTTTTAGCCAGTTTCTTAGTTAATTCGTAGCAAGAAACCTGAGAGCCACACTTTGAGATGCACTGATTTAGAGATCTTTAACATTTTATTTATCCTTGGTAACTGTGGTTCTGCATATCATGGCGAGAAGAGTGGCCATTTAGGATTAGGGACATGAGACAGAGGAAGATATCCTTAGTGGGCTAATGGCTAATTTAAAAAAAAAAATCCAATTTTTTTGCAGTTTTCAAAGTTTCTAATAAGCACATATTAATTATATAATTATATATATTTTGCAAGCTCACATATAGTGTATTCAAATTTTAAACACTAATTTTCAACATGTTTTGAGGGTTTTGTTTTTTATTTTTTTATTAATACAGGCAACAGAGTTCTATTAAGAAAATTTACAAAATTCTGAAGAATGTAAAGATGAGTTCAACATAACTACCTTTAATCTGCATCCCGACAAATCTCTGACTTTTGGATATGTATTTTATATATTTTTATTGATTTTTCTTACTATTTCTCAAACTTTCCGGGAAGCTCCCATCTCAGTCTTTGCTTTTGCTGCTCCCTGTGCTTAATACACTTTCTGGCCAGATATTTTTATTTTTGCCTCTCATCTTCTTCAACTCTCTGCTTTGTATCAACCCAGTGAGGCCTCTTGATACTTTTTTAAAAAATTGGAATGTCAGCTCTATCTCCAGAACTCCTTATCCTCTTTCCCTGCATTATTTTCTCCATACCACAAATTCTTTTCTAACATACATCATTTACTTGTTTGTTTTTCTGATTTCCTGACTCCTTCTCATAAGAATAAAAACTATGGAAGGTCAGGATTCTTATATTTTTCACAGTGCTTTATCTTCAGTGCCTGATTGGCACGTAGTTGCTGCTCAATAAATATTTATTGAATGAATGAATGAATTGAGAAGTGATTATTAAAATTTTAGAAAATATAAATAAGTCAAAGAAATAATAAATTTTCAACTATTAAATTGCCAACACTTTACCTTATAGTGTGTATTCTTTTAGTTTTTAATGTGTATGTGTCTTTGTGTCTGTATATATATATGTGTGTTATATATATACACACACATTTTAAAATATAAAAGCATAACTGTTTACACCATGCCTTTTAATTTAACTACAGATTTTTTTCAAGTCACTGATTTAGAATTGGTCTTTACACATTAAGATATTTTATTTATATGTTCATATATTTTTATCTACTTTAAAAAATTTTGACCTTGAAAATTAAACTTGAAAAGTAATTAATTAATTAATTTTTATTTTTCATTTTTAATTAAATTTATTGGGGGTGACATTGATTAATAAAATTATATAGGTTTCAAGTGTACAATTCAATAATATGTTACCTGTATATTGCATTGTGTGTTCACTATCCAAAGTCAAGTTTTCTTATATTTGACCTCCTTTACCCTTATCTACCTCCTCCACCCACTTTTCCCTCTGGTAACCACCAAACTGTGGTCTGTGCTCATGAATCTGTCAATTGGTCTTGTTCATTTATTGCTCTCAGTTTTATATCACACATATGAGGGAATCATTTGGTTCTCAACATTTGCTGACTTATTTCACTTAGCATGATAATCTCAAGATCCATCCGTGTTGTCATAAATGCCAGTATCTCATCTCTTCTCATGGCCAAGTAGTATTCCATTGTATATATGTACCACCTCTTATTTATCCAATCATCTATTGATGGTTTCCAATACTTCACTTGTTTCCATATCTTAGCTACGGTGAGTAATGCTGTGATGAACATTGGGGCGCATATATTGTTACAGATAAATGTTTTTAAATATTTGGGGTAGATACCCAGAAGAGAAATTGCTGGCCATATGGTAATTCTATTCTTAGTGTTTTGAGGAACCTCCATACTGTTTCCATAGTGGCTGTACCAATTTATATTCCACCAGCAGGGTACGAGGGTTCCTTTTCTCCCACAACCTCTCCCAATACTTGTTTTTACTTGTCCTGTTGATGATAGCCATTCTGAGGTGGTATCTTTTTGTGGTTTTGATTTGCATTTCCCTAATAGCTAGTTGAGCATAGAAATTGAGCATCTTTTCATATGTTTGTTGGCCATTTGTATGTCTCCTTGGGAGAGGTGTCTGTTTATGCCCTCTGCCTTTTTTTAAATTGGTTTGTTTTTTAATTGTTGAGTTGTATGAGTTCTTTGTATACTTTAGATATTAACCCCATATTATTATTTATTACTGGAGGTGGTGGTTGCAAATATCTTTTCCTGTTCATTTGGTTGCCTCTGTTTTGTCGATGGTTTCTTTTGCCATGCAGAAACTTCTTAGTTTGATATAGCCCCGTTCATTTATTTTTGCTTTTACTTACCTTGTCTTGGAGGTCAAATTCATAAAATCCTCTCTAAAATTTAAGGTCATGCATGAGTTTAGTACCTATGTTTTCTTCTGTGCGGTTTATTGTTTTGATCTTATATTTAGGTCTTTGACCCATTTTGAGTTAATTTTGGTGTACGGTGACAGATAGCAGTTTAGTTTCATTCTTTTGCGCGTGGCTTTCCAGTTTTCCCAGCACCATTTATTTGAAGAGGCTTTCTTTTCTCCATTGTATGATTTTGGCTGCTCTGTCAAAAATTATTTGGCCATGTATACAGGAGTTCATTTCTCAGTTCTGTTCCATTTGTCTGTGTGTCTGTTTTTCTACCAATACCATGCTCTTTTGATTATTGCCACTTTATAGTTTCAGTTGGAATCAGGCAGAGTGATACCTCCGGCCTTGTTCTTTTTTCTGAGGATTGCTTTGGCTATTTGGGGTCTTTTGTGATTTCATACAAATCTGATGACATTTTGTTCTTTTTCTTTAAAAAAATACCATTGGGATTTTGATGAGGATTGCATTGAATCTATGTATTGCTTTGGGTAATATGGCCATTTTAACTATGTTGATTCTTCCAATCCATGAAATCAGAATATATTTCCATTTCTTTATCTCTTCTTTGATTTCTTTTAATGTCTTATAGTTTTCAACGTATAGGTCCTTCACATGATTCAATAAGTTTATTCCTAACTATTTTATTCTTTTTACTGCAATTGCAAAAGGAATTCTTTTTTTTCATTTCTTTTTCTGAAAATTCATTGTTACAGTATAGTAATGCTATGGAATTTTGTTCATTGATTCTGCAACTTTACCATATTTGTTTATTGTTTCTAATAGTTTTTTGGTGGAGTCTTTAGGGTTTTCTATATAAGGAATCTTGTCATCTGCAAAACGTGACAGTTTGATTTCTTCATTCCCATTTTGGATGCCTTTTATTTCTTTCTCTTGTCTGATTGTTCTAGCTAGAACTTCCAACACTTATTGAATAAGAGTGGTGATAGCTGACAGCCTTGACTTGTTCCTGATCTCAGAGGGAAGGTTTTCAGGTTTTCACCATTAAGCATATTAGCTGAGGGTTATGGCATTTATAATTTGAGGAACTTTCCTTCTATACCCATTTTATTAAGTGTTTTAATAATGAGTGGATACAGTATCTTGTCAAATGCTTTTTCTACATCTATTGATATGATTATATAATTTTTATGCTTTATTTGTTTATGTGGCGTATTACATAAATCAATTTGTGTATGTTGAACCATCTTTGTGCCCCTGGAATGAACCCCACTTGATTGTTATATATAATCTTTTTAATATATTGGTTGTATTTGATTTGCTAGTACAAAATATAGGATTTTTATATCTGTATTCATTAGAGATATTGGTATCAGTGTAATGTCCATTCGTGACAACATGGCTGGATCTTGAGATTATCATACTAGGTGAAATAAGTCAGGAAAAGTTGAGAACCACATGAATTCACTAAAATCTGGGAATTTGATTATGGCTCCATTGAATTTATAGATTAATTGTGAGAGAATTTATGTCTTTACAGTATTAAATCTTATAACCCATTAACTTTGTTTAGGATTTTCACATTTAATTTATGAGAGAGATTGCTCTGTAATTTTCTTTTTTATAGTCTTTTTCAGTTTTGGCAGGATATGAGTAATTGATAACTGATTCTTTTTTCTTGTACTCCCAATGAGTTTGTGTAAAACTTCTTTAAATATTTGCAATATTTCACCAGTGAAACTATCTGGGCCTAGGAGGTTATCTGTGGAAAAGTTTTAAATGTAGACTCATGTTCATATTTAGGCTACTGAGATTTTCTCATTATTTTATAAACATTTTTAACATGTGTTTTGAGAAATTTATCCATTCATCCAACTTATCTATTATATTGCTTCAAATGAGTTCTTAATATTCTTTTCTATTTTGATGTCAGTATGTTCTATAGTGATGTCTTTTTCATCTGTGATTTTGATATTTGTACCTTTTCTATTTCATAATAAATCTTCTAAAAGTTGATCTAAAGGAACCAGCATTTGGTTAAGTTGATTTTCTCTGTTGTATGTTTATAAAATATAAATATGCTTTCCCTCTATTTAGAATGATTTCCTTTTTCTACATCTTTTAAAAATTTTATTTGCTTTCCTCTTCTAGCTTTTTGAGATAGAAATATAATCTTTGATTTTCTCCCTTCTTTTCTGTTAGAATATATATACATATATATATATACATATACATATTGTGTATATGTATATATACATATACACACACACACATACACACACACATCTTTTAAAAATTTTATTTGCTTTCCTCTTCTAGCTTTTTGAGATAGAAATATAATCTTTGATTTTCTCCCTTCTTTTCTGTTAGAATATATATACATATGTATATATACATATACATATTGTGTGTGTATATGTATACACACACACACACACACACATATAGATATAGTTAAGGCTATAGCTCTCTACCTTCAAGCAGTGCTTTAGCTGTAAGCCACAAATTTCTATTTGTTGCAGCTTGCTATTTAGTGCTGAATATTTTCTACCTTCTATTTTTACTTCTTCTTCTTCCAAGGATCATTTAGAAATGCTTTGTTTAATTTCCAGACAGTTGTGGATTTTCTAGTTATCTTTCTTTTATTGATCTTAGGTTTAATTCTGCTGTGACCAGAAAATATACTCTGAATGAGTCCAATATTTTGGAGATTGGTGAGATTTTCCTTATGGCTTAGCACATGGTTTATTTTTGTAATTACTCTGGGTTATTTGAGAAGAATATGAATTCTATCATTGTTGGATACAGTATTCTGTATGTCATTTGGGTCGATTTTGTTGAATATGTTGTCCAGATCTTTTATACTCCTATGCAGTTTTCTCTATTCTATCAGATATTGAGATTTGTTAAAGTCTTCCATTAGTTATGGATTTGTATATTTCTCCTTTAATTCTGTCATTTGTGCTTTATATTTTAAAGTTATGTCATTTGGTACAAACTTTATAGGACTATCATACCATTCAGTTGAATTCACCACTTTATCTTTAAGTAATATCATTGTATCTCTCTAGTACTATTTCTTGCCTTGACATTTATTTTATCTTTTATTTATATAACACCTTTCTTCTGTTTATAAATTTCAACTATTTTGTAACCTTATATTAAAGTGTGACTCCTGTAAAGAGTATATGGTTGAGTTTTTTAATAGTCTGCCAATTATGCTTTTAATTTTAATCCACTTTTTAAATATATAATTTATAATTTGATTTACATATACAATCAAGCTATTTATTTTCTTGGTCACAGTTTTTTTTTATTAATTACATTATCCTTTGATTATCTTCTTAATAAAGTTTATTTAAATTTAGTTACCTAGAAATGCTATCATGTAACTTTGACCCATGACAGTTAAAACAAATGATTACTTTTACCTCTTCATCCATACTAACTCCAGTTATCTTCATCACACCTTTTGTATATAATTTAGTACTAAAAATGTTTTAAACTATACCATTACAGTCATTGTTTTGTATAGTTAAATTTAGTTATATTTAACCACATATTTTCTTTTTCTGATGATATTCATTATCTCTAAAAGTTTCATGTTTCTGTCTAGGATTATTTCTTTCTGTCTGAAATGTACAAATTAGTAGTTGATAGATGGTCACAGGGATGGGGAGCATGGCATAGGGAATATAGCTAGTATTAATATAATGGCAAGGTGGAGAGCCAGAGGAGAGAAAGAGCAATTGTGGAGATAGTTTTATAAACTATACAAATGTCTAACCAATGTATCATATACTTGAAGCTAATAATAATAATAATAATTAATAATAATAATAATAATAAAACTTTCTGACAAAAAAACCCCAATAGTACATGACCTAAGCTAAAGAGAGATATGCTATATACTTTATGACTTTGTTGCTAGAGATTAGAATCACTAATACCTGGAGAGTGTTGTCAGCTTTATTCATTTTTTGTTGAAACATTTTTCTTAGGACGTAGCTATTTAATACTTTGAAAGTTCTGGTCAATGCATGCAGTGATGGGTTGGGAATTATTTATGCAGTTCTCTTCAGGCGTCTGGAAACGTGCTCATGGAAATCTGCTCCTGTGCTCATTCCCTGTGGCATAGTAGGAACTAAGGAGTTAGAGGATCTATTGTGGATGTGGCATTAACAGCATCCATGTGCATGATATTGCAGTCATTAAATTCCATGTTAGTGTCCTTTGGATCCCTCAACGCATATCCTTAATCTAGTCCATCTCAGTCCCCTTCAGCTTGTTTCAGTACATTTCAGTTTTTGCTCATCTGCTTGTCTCTGACATTGCTTCTAAAAATACTTCTGGATTAGAGAAGTATTAGTGCTATATCTGAGAGTCTCTGAGAAAGACTTAAGTTAATGTGTTCCAATATATGATGGCTGGGGGTGGTAAGTAGGTCAGAAAACTTTAAGGGGAAAATAAAAAGATAAATAAAAGTATCCAAGTGAAATTATAAAATATAATCCAATTATACAATATACGTGCACAAGTTCATTTGGGGTTCCACCCTCTAATTTTGTTAGTATTAGGAAGCACGGCTGTGTATTCTTAGTGTAAAATTTCTTTTTCTTTAGATTATATGCCTGACAGCAGAAATGTGCAATTTAGCATTTCGTAGCAGCTAAATTTTCTTATTAGAATAATTAGCATAAAAGAAACATTGTAAGCTTCCTAGAAATCCCCCTCATGATACCTTCCTGTTACTACTTCCTTTTCTCCAAGGAAGACTCTCTCATAACGTTGAATAGTGTGGATTAATTTTACTTATTTTTAAATTTCTCTAAATGGAATCCTGGGAAATGCATCCTTTTATATTTGACTTTCAATCATCATTACATTATAGGGTTCATCCATTTTGTGTGGATAGCTCATTTTAATTATTGCATAGTATCCCAGTGTATTACAATTTTTGTATCCTAGATTACGGAAATCTGGTTTTTACAGGAGATTTGTGTGTTTCCTCCTCCTTAGCCCTGCTCTATGGCAGCCAGATTTGACTGTATCTGTGGTGCTGTTGAGTAGGAGAGAATTTTTTTGCATCTCCTCAAATAGTGGCAGACCTGCGTTAATGCTTTGGTACAAGTTGGGAGCCTAATTTATCTTCCTGCTCAACCCCCAGGGATGGACATCTTTTGCTTCTTCCCTTCTCCCAGAGGTAGTGGATCTTTTCCTAGGTCAAGAAGGACGGTTCTCTTTCCATTCCTAGAAGCAGATTAGGTTCTATTTTACTCTTCCCCATTGTCCCTGAGAGTAAGGCTTTTTTTTCCCCCTCTTCCTAGTAGGGATATTGCTTCATATGATAGAAGGATTCAGGGAAGTATACAATGTTTCATGCTTGTCCACTATCAGTAGCCTTTTGTTTCCTACATGTCTGAGCCTCAGAAGCAGACTGCCTCTAATTCCCCCAGTCTTTCTCTTAAGCACCCAGTTGAGGTGTGGAGATCTTACAAATGAGTGCTGACTCAGCTTGCCACTGGGACCTCCAGTTATTCTAAACTGATGCTCTAGCTCACATTGGCTTTAAGGAATTAATTGCAATTTTATCTGACTTTTTTCCTTTCCCTCTTCTATGACAGTCACCTTTTTCTCTCATACCTTGTCAAAGGGGACACTATTAGTGTATTCTCTCTCTTCATAGAGGGGCTTCTAACTCATTGGAATTCCCTTGATTGCTTTGTAACCTGACAATTTAATCATATCTTCCTCCACAGAGAGCTTACTTTTGCTTTGGAAAAGCATTAGGGTAGGGAAGATCACTTAATCTAGTCATTGAATGAATTTATTTGAAGCTGAGTCTTAGTCTATTTCTATTTCATTCTTAGTCTTAATTTGTAGACCCAGATGGTTCTCACTGAAAAGACTCCATTAATAGATCATTTTTCCTTGTCAGCATCTGAACTCTAATTTTTTCCTTGCAGCCTTATGAGATTACCAAAACTCTATAGTCTCTCAGTATTTCAGCCACTACTTTTATTTAGGCAAATCCTATTGGGAAAAAATGTAGTGTTCCCCCACCCCACAACCACCACCAAAAAATAAAAATAAAAAATAAAAAAATAAAGGTGCCTGGCCAGACTCTTTGGACTTCTCTTAGGATTCCTCTTCTTAGTCAGAGATTTTACATATTTTTATCTACCTTTTCTAATTGTCCTCAGTGGGAGAAGTGGAATATATACTCGTCTCCCATTACTGGAAGCCATTTTCTTATAAATAATAATCTTTTAAAAATTGTGACTGTTCAAAGCACACTTAATCAACTGTCTGTCTGCTCTCTAACTCAGACTTCCTTCTGAAATTTTTATGTAGGATTTTAATATAGTTAGGATGGACAACTCCCCCAAATTGTAGTTTTATAAAGCTTTTGACAGCCATCTTCCACTAATTTTGATTCTTTCAGAGGAGTACCTATTCATAGTAAGAGTAGGCAGACAGGTGATCCCAGGTCTATATCAACTTGTGTGACATTGTCAGCGCCGAGCTGATTGAGAAGGGAAGGTTGGAAAAATGCACAAGGGGCCGACATGAGAATGAAACAGCAGGCACCAACTTTATTGCGGGGAGCGCGCTTCTGTTGTGGGGTTGTTGGGGGAGATACAGTTCTTTTGCAGGAAGTACGCTTCTGCTCTTCTGCTTCCTAGGGAACCGCATGGCTCCACATATATCAGAGTACGGAGGTAGCATTCTGACACACATGTGTGATATAATAAGCTGAATTATGTTTACATGTTTTAGGTGCAGGCACCCTATTATACTAATGCACCATTCTAAATTTGAGGTCCTATTCCTAGCCGCGAGCCTGGATCACAGCCAGACCTGGGACCCACAGACACCATCAGCATGAGGAGCATTTACACTTCCTCAGTCTCTTTCACAACCTCTTCCTCTTCTCTAACCCACCCAAACACAGTTCAAGACAGGTTAGAAACAGATATATGAAAAAGAACGATTTTGAGCAATGCCAAGTATTTTATACTTGATTTTACCCTGTTTGAACAAGCAATGATGGCCTGTGCTTATTTTGCATGTTCATTCTAGTTTGTTGGGAAGTTTAAATATCACTGCTGTCTCAAAATAATGGAGACAAGGGCAGACTAAGAGTGTACAACTAAGGATAGTACAATAGGTAAGAAAACATAACTTAGAGGGGACAAATTTAGTAGAGAAAAGGATAGGCTGCAAATGCCCAAATTTCAGAGAATTAAAATATCTTGGTCAAAGATATCAGGTCAAACTGGATGGAAAATCTAAATGTAGAATCAAAGCAGATATAACTGAGACCAGGATTTAGGTAATAGGCAAAACATGTCATTTTACCCTGTTTAGGATTTTAAACAGGCATGAGTAAATGAAAACATTATCAAGTTTAGGCAGAAGAGAGCAGAATGAACATTTCAAGATCTGGCACAAATAGGCTCACATAAAATTACAAGAATGTTTAGTATTTTCAGTTTTAGGCCAGGAACTACCCACCTGTATCTTGATTTTAATTCCCATATTTATAGTAGTATGTTGATAAGTGGAAGATATGACCATCTTAAGAGCAGGGATCTACTTTATTTGCTTCAGAATGCTGTATCTCTAGGTAATCCTAACCATCTTAACACAAAGAATGAGAAAGCATTTCTAAAACGGGAGAGGGATAAAAAAAAAAATGCAAACACCACACTGGTATGAATGGATCACTTGAATTATGTGCATATATTTTCCTCTTGTGAAAAGAAAGACTCAACTATTTTTCAATGATTAACTGTTAGAGATTGAAAAAAATGAGGTTCTTTGTATAAGATTCTTTATATAAATAAATATCTCTTGCTGTATTTAGTTAATTTAAAAAATATCCTGTCTTCTAAAACTGTTCTGCTATGGGACATAGATTGTCATAACACTGTAAACCTTAAAAATCTTGCTTATTTCCTACAGTCGTTTGACCCTGATTTCTTAATGTAGATAAGGTGAGAATGTTTGATTTGAGTGTGCATGTTCTTCCTGACTCAGGAATGTTGGTTCTCAGTATTACAAGGGGCAATGTACCAGTTAGCTGTTGCCACAAAAATATTTTCTTTACAAACCACTCCAAAACTCAGCAAAATATAGCAAAGAGCATTTATTATCAGCATAAATTTAATACTGGGTTTTAAACAGATTTGGCTTGGCCAAGTGGTTCTGCTTCTCACTGGAGGTCTGTGATTTGTCTACAACAGCTTCATTCCTTGTGTCTGTCATCCTTCTTGGGCTGATGAGGTAGCCATAGAATGTTCTTATATCAGTGGCAGAGGCACAAGGGTGGGAATGCAAACAAGCTCTGTAGACAGAGAACTTGGACCTGGGATACTCCGACTTCTGCCCACATGTCACTAGGCAAAACAAGTTATTTGGCAAGTCCAAAGGCAACGAGCAAGGACATATAGTCTGCTGCTGATGAGGTAATGGCAAAGGTGTAGATGCAGAGAGACATGAAAAGATCAAGACCAACAATCAGACAATGTTTGGATGCTAACGCCTATGGTAAGCTTTCTGACATTGCAAACATTTTTTTCATTGTCTTTATTTTCTTTATTATGATGACATTTAGCCTTTGATTATTATCATTTCCTTCCATCATTAATCTTAATAGATAGTAAGAATATTCTGACCATGAATTAAGTTAAAAATTTGCGATTTTAACAATATATTAGTCAACAAGACCATTGCTAATACACAGATGTCAAGATGTAGAATAAGTGCCACCATGACTTCTTCCTTTCTGTCTCAGTTACTGCTAAGTGATCATGACACACTTCTCCTCCAAGGTCAGCTCAAGGTTTCAACTCTCACTTCAGACAGTCCTAACCAATCAAGGAGATGCGGGAGTCAAAAACTATTTGCCATTCTTAGACTAAATGAACCAGATTCTGTTTACTCTCAGATCATCAGAATACCTGGAGTAAAATCAGGAAATATGTATTTCTATGCAAGAAAATATTTCACCAGAGATTACATGATATACAGTATTTTGCTTTTTTAATTCTTACAAACATGGTAACTATGCTCATGGGAAAATATCAGGAAATAAGGCATAAGAACTGTTGTGTGCCCTATAAACAAGATATTAATGTTAACTACATTGGATTTATAATGGTATAATAAATACACACTTGGTGCTCAGAATGATTATAAATAAATTTACAATTTCAAATTTGCATTTTATTTTACTCTTTTAAAAACAATTTAAAAAACCAACTTCTTAAATGATTTGGTTAGCCATTTCCTTACAAGGAATTAAATGGTGCTCCCATTTTACTTGTTGATGAGTATATTACCTCTCCCTTGGATGCTTCTTTAGACCCTTTCCAAGTTTTAGTAACATGTGCCTTCAGGTCGTGTGTTGCCACTAGCTGACAAACTCTTCTAGCACCGCAGGTGTCCATTTATTCAACAAACACTTTGTATCTTCTGTACAAATATGATAAGGCATGACCCTTTGCCATGGAGAACTCACAATTTATATATATATGCAAATAATCATCATCCAGTCCGTACAGTATAAATTTAAAGGCACATGGGTGAAGGGTTTGGTGCATTTGAGAAGATTTCAAAGAAGAGGGATATTTAAGTTGGATCTTGAAAGCCCCTAAATGTGAAAGAGCTCATTATTCACAGAAAAAGGGGAAGGGGAACATCTCAGGCAAAGCCTTGATAGCATAGAACGTGTTTAGGAATTGCAATGAAAGCAGGGAGATCAGTAAGTAAATTATTTTATTAGTTCAAGACATTGTGAGGGATTTCATAAAACAGTGGCTTTAGGGTGGAGGGTAGGGCCTTTTGAGAAGACCTGTTAAAGGTAGTTTGATAGACTTGATGATCAACTATAGTGGGAGGGACAGAGGTGGAGGGTGGTAGTGATGAAAGAGTCAAAGATAGCTTGATGCTTTTAATCTTAGGTTACTGAATATAACATTTCTGAAATGGGGAATGCGGGACAAAGTAAAGATGTTCGGGAGTGGAAGAAAGGGGAAAACCTCCCTTGAAAGAGATAAGCTAGGCTTTACACTTTTCATATTGAGATTACCAAGTAAAAGACTGACTGATCCAGGGTCAGTAGGTAATCTGAAGTGGAGTTTAGGAGCTTGGCTTGGGTAGAAGCGGGTCAAGTGTATTAGAAGAGGGACTGGAACCTCTGCGATAGTGGCACAGCAGTTAGAGTTGTTGGGCAAGTGCTAGATACAGGTTCAAGGCGGGGTAATAACGCTGAGTGCAGGACAGACACAGAATTGTTACTCAAAATAGGATAAGCAATGGACAAGAGACAATAAGCGTGTGTGCGGGGTTGGGGCAGCAAATCCCAAGGGTAGGACGATGCATGAGATTCCAATTCTGAGCAGTTAAGTGGGAACAAAAGGCTCTGTGGGAACTCCAAAGGCAGGACGGAAAGCATGGTCCAGATTCAGGGGCGTCATCAAGAAGTAAACAAATGAAGCAAGAGGTTGTACCAGCGTTGGAACTTCCCAGGGAAGTGAGAGCCTTTTCCCAAGCAGATATTATTGAAACTATTCCTAGAGGAAATGGAAGAAGAATTCTGAAGAAGAGTACCATGTTGCATTTGATAAATTTTTAGAATAGTAATGTTCTCAATCAGCTACAGTGACATTTATATGTCATACAAGTGTGTCTTTCTGTGACAGAATAAAGGCTATGTTCCTTATGGGGTATGAAAAGTGAAATACTCAAATTACTCAAATTGTTTTCTTTTTCATTCTGCCTTCCACCTTCCTCCCTCCTCCCCATCCCTCACCCTTTTTTCTTCATTTTTTCTTCACTGAAGTGTAAGAGTTTGATGAGTTTGGTCAGGAAAAGGTCACTCGGAACCTGTTAAATGTTGAATGATGAACCTAAACTTTAGAGAGGATATTTTGAAGCTCAGGTAGTCTCTAATTTACCAAGATATCTCTTATTTAGCATGACTAGTAAATAATTTTTTCCAGAAGTGAGTAAAACTGAAAATGAAATCATATTCATGTGATTGTGATTCTCTGTTGAACATATTAGCACTCTATTCAGTCATGTGTGTGTTTTTTAAACTTTTTGAGGCATTTAGAGGTTAGCAATCAGTTGAGCTGGAAGCAAATAGAAATATAGGATTAGCTTTGTCATTATACAACTTTTAACGTAGGAACTTTCTTCTAGCTTTATGTCCAACTCCTAAGGCTGAAAATGGAACTAATTTTCTGCTTCCTGTTGTTTCACGGTTTTTCTGGATTCCTTAATACTGCCTTGGTAACTTTTATAAATAATTTGCTCATTTCTTGCAAAAGTTAAATCTAAAATGTTTTTTAGAATAAAAACTGAAAGCCTAATAAAATATTTGCTACAACATTCTCTGGTACTGAACAGTTACATAATTATTGTTTATTTTTTCTTATTTGGATATAGGCTTCCATCTTCTGGTTTAGCATTATTTTTACAAATACTGTTATTTGTAAATCATTAAAACTGTTTCAGGTAAAGTGCGTGTACATATCTAGGTCTTGTCCTGAACATTTCTCAAAGTAGGTTCGGTAAAGCTCCTTGGTTGAAACACATTGTTGTTGCTTTAGGTGCTGACTGTTGTGAGGCCAAGTTTCCAATTGCTTTGATTAAAGTAGAGACATCCTATGGCTTGGATGACTTACATTTCAAGTTGGTTTGAGCAAGATGATTGGTATGAAGGACTGCAAAGAGTAAGCTATATTTATGTTATAATTATAACTTTCCATGCTGTTTTCTGCTTTACTGCTCATTCAGCTGTATTACTATGTCATTTATCTTTTAGTTATTTTTGCATTATAGAATTCTGAGTGTAAATAAGATACTTATTTGGTAGATTTAAAAGCAGAAGTAAGAAAATAGAACATAAGGATAGTCATAATTATACATTGAAGAAAGGACTTTTTTTCCTATCCTGGTTTCAGATGAATCTTAGTATTTTCAGATTGTCTTTAGGCTTTAAATATAAAATAAGAGTTTTTGCTAATGAGATTAATGTATGAAAATAGCAATAATTTCAACTATCATTTTACATAAAGAAAATCATTTAATGAAATAGATGTGTATAACACTACTGTGTATTATAATAATGTTGTAAAAGAAAATGCAAAAATTTTCTGATGAGCAGTGCCATGTTCCTTTGATAAATTTTAAGGCAATTAATTATGTTTCAAAAGGATTTCCATTGTTACTATGGCAACTTCTGCATAGTATTTCAAAGATAGCTATTCCAATCTCTTTGCAATAGTACAAAACTGCTATTTAAAAATGTGCATTATCAAAATGGATTTAGTTTAGAATAATATATGATTTCTCTCTGGCTACTTTTATCCTTTTAATTGACAATTTCTTAATTATTTAAATGAAGGCAATTTGTGGATTTTTTTTTTTAATTAATGTGTGGAACAAAAGAGCCAGAATGTCTTTGTGTCATTTCACCAGCTTTTACCCTGTTGTTTGAAGTCATATGCTAATAAAGATATGCAGTACTGAATTTTTCTTCCTTCTTACTTCTTCAGGTTCCTATTCAAATCACATCAAAGATATTTTCTCAGTATTTTAGTTCTTTTTCATTGTCTCTTTAATCGTAAATCCTCAGCAATTTAAAGCCTCTGGTCTCTGAGGCTCTTTTTCATTATTTCTTTCTTCAGCTATGAATCAAGATGGCAAATATCTCTGGAGCCAGTTAATATTTGACTCTGGAGGAAAACCCTCATGTTGTGAATTCTAAAACATTCTGCAAAAAGAGGTGGAGGAGTAGCGGGTAGCTTTTCATCCTGAATTACAACCTTATCCGTAAATGATAAAATATTTCAGTTTATGGGTTTAATATTGGCTCTCCAGTCCCACTGGAAGCACATGCACACTGAAATGCCAGCATCCTTTGTATTGTGTGAGAATTTTGAATATAATAATAAGTGCATTTCTGATGTTGAAACAGAAAGCTGAGTTTCAAGTGCAGGCCATATATTTCAATGAGAGGGAGTAGGGATGATAGTCTAATTTAGGGAAAAAAGATGACTGATTCTAAGAAAAATGCTTCTTTACTAAAATTGTGTGTTCCTTTATAATGACTTTGGGGCAGCTCATGGAGATTATGCCGATTCAACATCCTTCCCTCCATCATAACTCCAATCTGCCTTTTAATACTGCTGTTGGCCTCTATAAATGAATTCCTGGTTCTGAGACAGTTTAAAATAGTAGCTGTTCTAGATATGGTTGACCTCAACTTACCATATTGTCTTCAGGAGTTCGAGCTACCTTTTTTATAATGAATTTTTTTATTAAAAATTATTGGGGTGACATTGATTAACAAAATCACATAAGTTTCAGTTGTATCATTCAAAATAAGTTGTATATATATTGCATTGTGTGTTCACCACCAAGAGTTAGGTTTCCTTCTGCCAAATATTTGACACGTTTTATTCCTATCTACCTCTCTCCACCCCCTAAAAAAGAGTTTGAGCTTCTTTTGGCTCAAGTTTTGATCAGTTCTTATATAGACATAGATGAGAAAGAAAAATTCTATTCAAAATAATGAGAATTGGCATATGAATATTGACTTTAAAGAGATAAATTGGATTTTTTGAGTTAAATTTGTAATTTAGAAATGTGGTATTTGGAAAAGTTACAAGGTATGAGTTTGAACTTTAGAACACTAAATCAGACTTTAATGTTGGTATAATGAATATTTATAGCATATACATATATATAATTCTAAGATACTAATCTCTATCTATCTATCTATCTATCTATCTATCTATCTATCTATCTATACACACACACACACACACACACACACACACACACACTTGATTTTAATTTAGTTTTATCATTTTATTTTTGGCAGTGCTATAACTATATTGCTATATTTTAAATTTCATTATTATTATTTCATATGATACTCTTGCACATTTAAAAACGAGCTCTATTATAAAATCTGGTGTAAAATACTCATCACTTTTTTTTATATATTTCATACACTTACTATGCAAATCATCTTCACTGTAAATGTAAAGGTGAGCATGTGTGTGCTTGCATGCACTTGTGCATGAGATTGAAACTAAAAATTGTACTTAGACTAGGAAAATAAAAGTAATATCTCGCTAGGACTGTAGTTGCAAGGTTACTGACATGGCCAGTTGCATGTGGAGTGACACAGTGCTCAGGCTGTCTTCCTGAATCCTTTATAAATCCGCGTTATTCAGTGAACTACAATGTTTAGTACTTCAGCTTAAAAGTATATATGTTGTTTCTGAGCCCAAAAGATTATATTTTCTAAAACAACAAATCTTTAGAATGGACATGGAATTTCTTAAGTTTTTCACATAAAAATGAAACATAAAGCTAAAAAAGGGGACATAATATTTATCTTAAATACATAATTACCTGTCATATACAGTTAAAATCTATTTACCTGTATATGTGACATTTTATAGGAGTATTATTTAAGATATAAATGTATATTTTGAAATGGGCCTTCATTTGAACATTTTCTATTTTCAGTAATGCAGAGTCATTAATTTTGGAACCATTCATGCTGACAACAAAGATAACAAAAGCTCCTGGACTCAGCAACTATAGATATCAATTAATAAAGACTATATAATATTATGTATATACATGTATCTTATAATATTTTTGAAAAATAATCTAGAAGTTTCAAATACTATCACGTTGAATACATAATTCATATTTATAAATGTAATAGTATTTATATATTTAATGATTTTTTAATATTTTATTCAAAGTCATCATTTTTTTAAAAATAAGCTGCCGTTTTGTTTTGTCCTATTATTTTAATGGCTGGTCTGAACAAGTTATTCAACTCTGGATTTAAAAAGGATTTAAATTGTTGGACTGTAAGACTTATAAAAGCGAGTTAGGAACAAGGGCATACCAAATTGTATGACAAAATTGAAATGTTTATATTATTTAAATTTGGAAAATAGAAACCAGTAAATCAAGATATACAAAGTAAAAATGTATTGACATGGTTTCAGGTAATTTATCTGTTTATAATAAATGAAAAGTTAGCAGAGGGACCTTCTTGTTTTCAGTCTGGCATGTAAGGAGCTTAGAAGTATTCACTCTGACCTAAAATAATAAAAAGCTGAACGAACTGAAAAATCAACTTTTCTTAGATCTGTAAGAGGAGTGAGGTCACAAGGCAGACCGCTGCCCTCCAAACTGGAGATGCAGACAGGCAGATACTAGTATCACAACATACTAGAGCCAAAGCCCACCAGCAGAAACCTCCGGGGAACCAGAGCAGAGTAGGAAAACCTGAACTATAGTTCATGAATTGCCAGACACTCATGTAGCAAGTCTGCAAGTCTTACCTCCAGGATCTCTAGCAGGCCTCAGTATTAATACTGGAGAAAATCCTTTTACACTTTTGGTAGGGGAAAAGGAAAAGGAACCATTTTGGAATATGTCAGAGCATTCTCTTCTTAGCAAGGCTGTCCTCAGGAAAAACTATTTTACCAGAGCCTAACCTGCTAGGGTTATATCAGAGCCTAACCTATCCAGGGGAAGTGAAATACCCATCTGTAGTCTGCTCTAGCCATTGTATCCCACCTAAAAGGGAAAAAACACCAAGAATCATCGGTGAGGTTCACATTCCATAGGCCCAGGCTCATCAGAAGACAAGAGACCTAATTGTAGTACTAAGAATGATCCCCTTTCTCCCATACCTCACCGCTGCATTACTAAGGGCCTCATTACCCAGTCATCATGTCCTTCTTTCAACAAAAAGGTACAGGGCATACTAAAAGGCACAAAACACAATTTAAAGAGATTAATCCAGCATCAGAACCTGAGTCAGATATGGCAGGAATGTTGGAATTATTAGACCAAGAATTTTAAGAAACTATGATTAATGTGCCAAGGGCTTTAATGGAAAAAAGGGGACAATGTGGGAAACAGATGCACAATTTAACAGAGAGATGGAAAATCTAAGAAAGAAGCAAAAAGAAATGTTAAAGACCAGAAACATTGTAACAGAAATGAAGAATGTTTAGCCAGCTGTTAGTAGACTAGATGGCTGAGGAAAGAATCTTTGTGCTTGAGACCATGACAATACAAAACAAAACAGAAGCAAAGCGGGGTGGGGGGGGGGGGGTGGGGGGGCGCGGGGAACAACCCAGAACAGTGAAGAATTGTGGAAAGGGATAGAAGCAATAACTGAAGCAATAATAACTTAAATTTTCCCAAATTGTCCGATACCAAACTATAGAGCCAGGAAAGTTAGGAAACACTAAAGTAGGATAAATGCCAAAAAACTTTACCTAGACAAATCATATTTTAACTGCAGAAAATCAAAGAGAGAAAAATCTTAAAGAAGCCAAAGGAAATAAATTTACCCATTGAGGAGCAAGGATAAGAATTACACTGGACTTCTCAGAAACTATGCAACCAAACAAGAGGGGAGTGGAGTGAAATATTTAGTGTTGAGAGAAATAAAACACTAACCTAGAAATCTGTACTCTATGAAATGATTTTTCTAAAGCGAAGGAGAAATAAAGACTTTCTCAGACAAACAAAAATTGGGGAATTTTTTGCCAGTAGACCTGCCTTGTAAGAAATGTTAAAAGTTCTCCGAGAGAAAGAAAATGATGTAGGTCAGAAACTCAGGTCTACATAAACAAAGGAAGAGTTTCAGAGAATGAATAAGTGATGAGAAAATAAAAACTTTTTTCTTCTTTTTAATCTCACAACAAATAACAGTTTTTTCCAAAAAAAAATAACAATGTATTTGATTATGCTTCGTGTATATATATTCATACACATATATATGCGCTATGTATACTTAAGTATAAGTGAAATGAATGACGGTAATGATATAAGGGATAGGAAGGAGGAATTAGGGGTATTTTGTTATTTTAAGGTACTGACACTACTCAAGAAGTGGTATAGTTTTTTTTGAAAGTAGGCTTGAATTAGTTGTAAATGTATATAGCAAATTCTAGGTCAACCACTAAAAAAATTTTTAAATGAGATATAATTGATATACTAAGAAAGAAGAAAAATGGAATAATATAAACTCAATTCAAACCACAAAAGAAAGAAAAAGTGGGGCAGACAAAAATAAGAAAAAGAACAAGGGCAACAAGTTAAAATAGTAAAAATATGATAGGTATTGATCCAACTGTATCAGTAATGACCTTGAATGTCAGTGGTCTAAATGTACTAATTACAAGACATATTGTCAGAGTGAATCAAAAAACAAGACTAACTATATGTTGTTGACAAGGAACGTATTAAACATAAAGACACATATAGATTAAGATAAAAGGTTGGAGAAAATATACCATGCGAACACTAATCAAAAATGGGTACAGCTGTATTAATTTCAGACAGAGCAAACTTGAGAGCAAGGAAGGTTGTCAGGGATAACTACACGTCTGGCCTTGTTTACACTAACATCCTCTGCCTCGCCACGTAAACAGTTTACATTCAGTCGTTTCCAGCTTCCTCCTGTCACAGTGAGCAATATTGATAACCCAGTTTGTATACCCGCCTGTGTACCTCAAATAGTTCTTGTGAGACTATAGAGTCAGTGTGAAAACTAAGTTCTATGACAGACATCACAGTCCCCCTAATATTGGCTCAGTGTGTTACATTTGAATTTGCTGCCTTGAACGATTTGCCAATATTTAAAAATTAGTACATTTTACATAAAAATCTGGACATTTTTGTTTGGGAAGTTCCACAAATCTGGCATCATGGCGTGGCCGTCCCAGGTGGTACCAGAGCCCTTTAAATAGGCTGTGCACTTTCTCTTTCACTCTAGTCCCCGTCACTCCTTATGCAGTTCCCAACCTTGGCCAAGTGTCAGTTGTCATTCATCATTTTATAATCTCTTGCTTCCCTAATTTAAATTGCCTGCCTCGATGTCTATAGACATTTGAGGATTTCGACTCTTGTTCTCTGAAAGTGTAAACTGAGATTAATAGTGCTAGTAGAAAATATTTTCAGGGCATAAGGGTAAGGATTGGGGAAGATAGATATAGAACAATGAAGAAGTAGTTTTTTGAATAATGAAAATAATTGATGTTTCTCCAAACTTGTTTTTCAAGGCAAACATGTCCCAGGTAAGGCAAGTGGGACTGCTGGCTGCTGGATGTCAGCCATGGAACAAAGATGTGTGTGCTGCCAGCGGAGACAGGTTTGCTTATTGTGCTACTCTGGCCATCTATATTTATCAGGTAAAATACTTCTGGTGCTTTTTGATTTTGAATTTTATAAGGTAAAGCTAATATTTCATTAACAATTATTTTTAAATCTGTCACGTGCAAAGCTTAATGCTATAATTTATTGATATTTATATTTAATATTTTGTTACTATTTCTATATTACATTAGTTTTATAAGTCAAACTTTTAGAAAATGCTTATATCATAGAATTATATTATTATTAGCAAAATCTTAATTGATTTTATAATCCTTTTTGTGCAGTTTATAAAAAAGTTTCTTTAAGAATTAAAAGATTGCATTTTATGAATGAAGAGCAAGTACTTTTAATTCTTATTAACTATATATTCCCATGTAAATAGATGGAATTCATTTAGTCATTTGTTTCAAACCATGCTCAGTAACATTTGATATGAGAAAATTGTCTTATCAGTTGAATAATATGGGTACTTTATTAGAGATAATTACATTAAAAATAGTGAAGATATTATATATTTTGAGATGTTCTTGAGACAAAAAACTTTTAGCTATATTTTTTATGTCCTAGCTCCACCCCATCTCTTATCAGTTCTCAATATATAGAGCCAATGGCCTTCCAAATTTCTCTGTATAGAGGTGCCATAAACATCTGAAATCTAAGTCCAGTCTTTCTCCTTAAACCTAAAGTCAATATTTCAGTGCCACTAGTGAACCATTCATCTAAACCGCAAATGTGGGAGTTATCTTTGATTCCTCTTCTACTCACATGCTATACCCTTGGTAATCAGGAGTGATTCTCATATTTTGTATCTTTCTCCATCTTCTTTAGATCCTTCCCACCTAACTAATTTGTAATAGTCTCTTAATATTCTCTTTGTCTCTACTTCGACTCCCTTTAATTTATAGCTCAGTGTAATCAATCATCTGTAATACAAAACTAAAATTTTAAATCTTCAATTGTTCCTCATTTCCTAATATTAACACCCAAACATTATCGTATGACATTGTTTTGCAATCTTCATGTTTCTGTCTCCCTCTCACCTTGTTTTCTTGACATATCAAGATAATTTCATTTTCTAAAATATCTCAAACTCTTTTATATCTCGTCTTTGCTTACATTACTTTTGCAGTTTGCCGACATTGCCTGTCTAAAGAACATTGTCTCATCTTTCAAATCCCAGCTGAAATGTATAAGCTCTCCTGTATTCTGCTTTTTCCTCCTTCTTAGTGAATAATCTTATCAAATGGATTACCTTTCTCCATGCTTCCATTTGCCAGCATGAATCTTCCTCATCTTTCAACCCTCAAGTTATTGTATACTCTCTGACATTTGATAGGTATTTACTAAATGTTTCTCGAATGATTTTCTTTTTTTTTATTTTGAAACACTAACTCTTTTCAGTTAAGAGTGAAAAAAAATTACTAAATTTATTCTAGAGTAAAATTTCTTTTAATTAATGATAGTATTGTAGTTTACTGAAATTTTAAGAAATAATAGCAGTACTCTATAAACTAATTATTTTTTCCACAACATAGAGTAAGATTTTATGTAGTTCATTCCTCAAGCTTGTGGAAATATCCAAATCACAATGGAAGTCCAGTATAACTCAATTTTTTTTCACCTCCTCATATCAAGATAGTAGCAAATGCTCTAAATGCCTTCTTTTTTCTCCCATGTACTTTCTCAAACTTATATTCTCAAACTCCCCACTTCCAAATCCTCCTACAAAATTTCTCCCTCAGTCTTCAGTCCCTATCTTCTTGTCTTTTATTCTCTCTTAAAGAAGAACTTATTAGGCAAGGCAAACTATTTTCCAAAGGAGTAAGGATGGTCAGAAAGTGGATGAAGGCAGAACTTAATTTTTTTGTTGTTTTTTTAAGAAAAAGTAAGATTTATTAAGAAGACAGGCTAGGCTAGGGAAAGCTGCAGCCCTGTGAAGTTTGGAAAGTGAAGAGATAAGACAGGACGCTCCAAAGGGAGGGGTGGATAAAGCACTGTAACCGGAACTTGATTTTTTTCGTGTTAACTTTTATGACATTTTACGACTCGAATGCTTAGGCAGATTAAGCTGAAATTATTAATATCAGAAAACCCAACAAGAAAGTCTTCATGTCTTAAAGACTAAAACAGTCTAAAAATCACCCTGATTTAGAAGTGAATACAAATAAATTTATGTGACAGTTTACAGAGTCCACTGTACAAGCTTGTTTCAAAGTGTGCAAATAGAAAATTACATTATTAAATGGTGAAGTTAACAATTAAACTTATATAAATAAGTATTGTTTTAAATGGCATCATTAAAGTAATTTGAAAATTATTTTATATAAATATAAAATATTACAATTTTTGAGGGAATATTTATCAGATGACACCCAGAGCAGTGTACAATGTCTGATGGTCTGTCACAACTTTGTATAATGACACTGATGTATTAATAGATTTTTCTGAACTATTAAATGATACTTATAAATGTCATAAGAATTTTTCTTTAATCATTGAATTGTAATGCACTAATATATTGTATTAACTGCTCTAAAATTAGAGAAATTCTGGTCCAAGTCAATATAATAGCATAGCTTCATAATACTGAGTTGAAAATATAGTAGGAATGTAATAATACATTCCTACAAATAGTTCAGTATTTTATATTGTGTTTGAGATACAATTTGGTTAATTTATATAGTAGAGTCAGTGAAAAATCATTGATGTGCACCATATCTTTTTCATACATTTATTGTATTTATAGACTCTTTCACTGAATTTCTAACTTATAGAGCAGTTTTTTTTTCTAATAGATACCTTAGTCACATTCACAATATCTACCACAGGTAACTTAAATTACTAAATAATTTAAAACTTACAAACCTATTTATTTCTAAGTGTACAGAAAATGCATTTATATATTTAAACATGCCTACTTAAAATTATTGTAGCTGCAATATTAATCAGATGAAAACTCCATTGGTACTGGGTTATCTTTAGTAATATCTTCATCTAGAGGTGTTTCAGAAATAGCTGCAATTCAAGTAGTAATAGATAAGAGAAATTGTAGAAGATGAACCTTAGGAAATAGATCATTAGTCAAAATTTTATGCAGAGATGTTCACTGCAGAATTATTTGGGATAACAAAAGTTAAAAGTTGCTTAAATTATAAGGAGTAGCGTAATGGCTCAATCATTCAATAATATTAACTGAATTTCTTCTTTTGGCCAAGTATTTCTAGGTACTAGGAATGTAACTTTGAACAAAACCAGGCAAATTCTTCTCATGGAATTCATATTCTTAGAAAGACAGAGGGCAGAGAGAGGTCATGAAATAAATAAGTAAACAAAAAATAAATGTTTCAGGAAGAAATGTGTTCTACCTGAGATGTAAAAACAGGTAATAAGATAGTCATTGATACCGGAAGCAAAGGCAACAAACACAAAACTAAACTAGTGGAACTATATCCAACTAAAAAGCTTCCGCACAGCAAAGGAAATCATCAACAAAATAAAAAGGCGACCTGTGATTGAGAGAAAATATCTGCAAATCGTTTATCTGATAAAGGGGAAATATCCAAAATTTAGAACTCATACAACTCAATAGCAAAAAAGCAAACAATCTGATTTAAAAAGAGCAGAGGATCTGAATAGACATTTTCCAAAGAACTACAAATGGGAAACAGGCATATGAAAATGTGCCCAATATCACTCATCATAGGAAAATGAAAATCAAAACCACAATGAGGTGTCACTTCGCATCTGTTAGAATAGCTATTATCCAAAAGACAAGAAATAACAAATGTTGGCGAGGTTACACAGAAAAGGGAACCTTTGTGCACTGTTGGTAAATTGGTGCAGCCACTGTGGAAACGGAATGGAGTTTTCTCAAAAGCTTAAATATAGAACTATCCTATGATCCAACAATTACACTTCTGGGTATTTATTTGAAGGAAATGAAAACAGTAACTTGAAAAGATGTATGCACTCCCATGTTCATGAGGAAATCCGTGGGGAGAGCATTCATGGCCAAGGGAAAACAGAAAATGATTTTGCTGTATTAGGGAAACGAGAAGGTCAGAGTGAACAAAGAAGAACATGAGACCAAATGATACTAACCAGATAGAAGAGATTCATGATGTACAGTGTGGAAAACCATATTAACAGTTAGAATTTTACTGCAAGTATATAGTTAAAGATATTGGCATAATAAATAATTAATATAATAATGAAAAACTCTTCAATAACACTGTGAAAGGTTAGTTATATGTTAAAGGGAAAAACTAGGCATAACAAAATGACATACACTATAATTTCAAACATATTTAAAATGATAGATTAATTACAAAGAAATAGGAAAATTAGGCTATTCCTTTTGCCTCCTTATGTATAAGAACACAATAGAATGCCCCATCCAAAAAGCAATAACATAAAACAGGTCCAATGACACCATTGCTCTGCAAACTTTGCATCTCTTAATAATGTAATAATGAGCAGTTGGTTTATTTAACCTAAATTTTTTGGATTTAAATATAAGTGAAAAATTATAGAAAAAAATTTCAAAACCAAGTCTTTTTCATAAATAGATATAGTATAGAAAATATTATTAAACTGTGAATTATTATGCATATTTAAATGTACATCTATTTTTACCTTTTTTAAAATTGATATTTTAAAATTCAATTCTCTCATTTTTTAAAAAAAATTTCTTTCAGCTGATTGAATACCCCTGAAAATAGACCACATCTTGAAATGTGTTCCTATCTTGTTACTAGGTGTACTAATTTTCATGTGTGTAGCTTTTTAAAAATAATATGATTATTAATAGAAAATGTGTAATCTAAAAGGAAGCACTGAAATGTTTTATTTATGTATTTTTTTTAGTTGGATCACCGTTATAATGAATTCAAACTTCACGCAATTATGTCTGAACATAAAAAAACAATCACAGCTATCTCTTGGTGTCCACACAACCCTGATCTGTTTGCAAGTGGCAGTACCGATAACTTAGTGATCATTTGGAATGTTGCAGAACAAAAAGTCATTGCTAAACTCGACAACACAAAAGGTATATTTGTGACCGGGACTTATTTTATTGAATGAAATATTTTTTTTAATAAGCAAAATATTTTATTTCAATTAGCTCAGGTTTTAAAGTAGTGTTTTTTTAAAACTATCTAATGGTAATCTATTTAAGAAATCCATTTCACATAACTAATTATTGTGTGTGTGCACAAAACTGAAACAGAATTTCATGAAATATTATACTTGGTACACTGATCAATTAAAAACATAGTAAATAGCAAATAATATCATTAGTTTTTAAATATACAATTTTCCAAAATAAATATAGAAATAATAGGTAATATTTTCTCAATGAGACAATTGGCCTTGCCCGTTCATTATTCTATTCCAATCTGAAACATACAGGGACCATATCATACCTATCTTTAGTGCCCTGCTGAGCTGGTTTCTTTCCTTTATTTCTCATTTGGTCAAGGTAGAAAGTCCTAGTTCACACAAATAGGTCTTAATGTATTGAATAATATCACTACATTCTTTCTATCTAGCATTGTGGCTGATAATAATGATGAAGCTAAGTAATCATTTTTTTGTGTTAGATATCACAATAATTCAGTCTCTTTTTGAGCACCAAGTGTAGCCCAATTATTGATTCTGATTTTGAAAGCTGCCGCTGGATACATTTTCCATATTCAGTTTCTTTTTTAAAAATTACTGATTATAACTTTGAGGTGGAAAACTTAGATGTGACAATCTCACTGACTATTTTATTCAAAGTTTCTTTATAATCTCTTTAGTATATAGCAACAATATTGAGAATTCATAGGCAATTTTATTTAAATCTTGCTTCCAAAATAATAATAGTGCCATTTAGAACCTTTGGATATGTTTGACACATTTCGTGTATTGCTTTTTTCTTTTCTTTTCAAATTTAAGTCATTAGGAATGCTGAAAATACCAGTTAAATATGCCAATTTTGTTATGTAAATTTTATTTTTAAAAATATTTTGCTAAACAAGGTTAATTTTTTATCTAGAAAAATGTAAATCTCATTCCCAAGTTTATACATTCTATTTTTTCACTTACTACAATGGGAGAACTTCAGTATTAATGAGGAAAATATGTTTAAGTCATTCAGTGAGCTTTTATTACTGTAATGGTTTTCCTTAAGGTTTTCAATACTTCAGTGAGAAAAATATCAATTGCTGTTTATACATCACAAAGCTTTGTGACAACATATTATTGTATTGTCATCTAGTTTATCTACTGATTTGTCATCCAGGCTTTGTGATGTATAAATTGCAATTGATAGTCTCAATTAATATTTTTTATGTTTTTCTGGTTATATCTGTTTCTCACTAACCACAGATTCTACAGGTTTTTCCAGTGTTGTTTATATTGATCGACAGTGCATTTTCCCAGTACTTTAAGTCCAGCTTTGTGTGAGATTAATTTTAAATAACACAAATAAATACTTCTTAAAATTCTTCCATATTTTATGTGACATAAACTAAAAATGTTACACAATGTCATTGTTCCCTTAATGTTGTCACACAAAAGCTCTACTAGACTATAATACATGTTATCTAAGTATTATGCAAAGTACAGATTAGACAACATATTACTGTATTATCACTGAGTTTAGCTACTGATTTGTCATCAAACATCATATATATCACATCCATTCATGGAGGAAGAGTTTTTTATTTATCATCCATGTGCACCATAGCTACCTTTGCAAGTGAATATGCATTTAAATAAGACTTTTCAAATTAACATTATTAATATTTGATGAAATGTTAGGTAACAATTTTAATGAATATTGCATATTCTTTCTCTGAAAAATTTTAAAGACCTATCAATAAATTCCTTGTATTATTTCCAAATATCTTCTTAATTTACAATTTTATTTACAAAAAAATGAATATTTTTGGCCTTCTTCATTTTGAATAATTGACTTTGAAATGTCTTAGCTTTGTTTTTTCTTTTTAGAATGTAGCTTAAGGAAAGTAAGAGTTTGCATGTCAGTTTTCTTTGTATTAGAACTTTTGTATCCAGCAGTTGAACTTGAACCTACCTCTGTATTTTTTAATTCATCATTTCTTTCTAAAAATCAGAAGTTACATTTAAAGGAAAATGAGTATAAATGTGTTTAAATGTAAAAATGTTAAAATTATCACCAGCTTGAAAAATGTCACATTTAATTTTTTTTCTGAAAAAAGAAAACAACATGAATAATAATCTGACCTACTTATCTCAGAATCTTGATGAGACAATTAAATGAGTTAATATTTATAGACCTCTTAGAAGTGCTTGCATGTAATAAGCCTCTCTATATCAATGTTTTCTATTATAACCTAGGACATTTTTCTGGTCCATTCTCTTCCTTGCTGCCTTCCTTGGAATGCGCGTTCAGAGAGCCAGCATTCTAATGGCCTTCTTCAAATGTACTCTGGTGGTCTGATTCATACAGAGTATCTTATCCCTTATTGGGGAAATTCCATTTCTGTTAATGTGTCCTAAGACAACATCAGCTTTTTTTATTGACCTTATTCATATATTTATTCATTCATTCAAAATGATTTATGGAGTTCCCATTATGTATCAGATCCTGAACTAGGTATTAGATTTCTAGTTTCTCCCTCTTGACACATGATAGACTATTGACACAAATTGAATTTACTGTCAATAAACAATTTTGACTCTGTGTCTTTGTTTATATCATTTTCTCTTTTTGAGAAATATCTCATCCATATTTATTTAAACTCTGCTGTTCCTTCAAGATATAATTCAAATCCATTTTACTTTCCAGGACAGTAGCCCAATGGTCACGAGCCTTCTACACATCAAAATCATTTGGAAAACCTTGTTAAAAAAGATTTCTGGGCCCTATTCCATATGATGTCATACACATATTCAGTTTGGTGATTCTGATGCAGTTGATTAATGTATCTCATGTTAGGAGATTCATAATCTCTCTCTTGACTCATAAATTTACCATAACATTTATTTTATGAAAAATTTATTTCATTATATTAATAGTGGAGAGATTAACAATTAACTTTTCTATTTTGCCATATAGTTTAAAAAGGATTTTTATATACATTATTACATTTCCTTTTCTTAACATTCATGTGAAAAAGTGGTCAGATATTTTGGTTATAGCTGTTTTATAGTTGAAGAAACAGAGCTTTAGAGAGGTAAAGTTACTAATTTAATTCATCTGAGGCAAAGCTAAGATTTGAATCTAAACTGATAAGACATAAATTATAGCATTAATTTTATTGTTATTAAACCCTTATAGTAGCATTTAACTTTTTATACATTTAGTCCTTAGCTTCCCAATTTATATATAAGATCCTTTCAAGTATGAATTGTATCCCATATTAACTTGTATACCAAGAATGCCTAAAGCAAGTCTTATACACAAAAGCTCAATAAGAATTTATTGCTTTAATATGCGTACAATTTTCTGAAAGAAATGACTATAAATTTCTTTGAATATATGAAGCATATAATCACATTAGTAGTTTTAAACCTAACTGGGTACTTTTTCTTTCATCATAGAAGTACCTTCGGATCTTCCTTTGTTAGTCTTTGGGGTTACTTTTCAAAATTCAATTTCCAAGGAAGAAGATAACATTTTAAAATAATGAACATATTCTTATATTTTAAGTTGTTTTAGAAACGTACAATGCAAATAGTATTTAATGCTACAATCTTCTGCCAGACTTATTAGGTATCTATATTTTAATTTATTCTAGGGATGCCTGCCTCTCTTAGCTGGTGCTGGAATGCACATGATGCTGTAGCCTTTGTTGCCCACAGAGGCCCACTGTTCATTTGGACCATCTCGGGACCAGATAGTGGAGTGACTGTACACAAAGACGCTCATAACTTCTTGTCTGATATCAGTATCTTCAGATGGCATACCCAAAAAAAGGGGAAAGTTGTATTTGGTCATATTGATGGAAGTCTGTCAATTTTTCAACCAGGTAAGAATTTAATTAGATCTCTTAAGTTTTATTTTTCTTAGCATACATGATTTATTTACACAGCATAAAGCCAAATTAAAAAATTTTAATGTTAGCTGTGCAAATATTATCCATCATTGCATAGATTTCAATCATTTGAAGTAAATTTGTGAGGCATTATAAAACATTTGAACTCATCTGTGCATATTTTACTTTAACCCAAATCAGTCATTTGTCCCATATTTTTACTTTTTGAAATCAGTTCTTTATTTTACACATTTACTAAGAAAATGGACAGAATGAACAAATGACATAGAGCTGGAATACATGATTACTTACTAATACTATTCAAAAATATTTTCCTACCTTCGTGTAAAATACCATTATAATGCCATAGCTCTGCAAAGACTTTGAACCTGTGATAGAAAAGAGCAATAATTCTTTGGACTCATATTAGTTCATTAATCTGGATGAATGAAAGGGTCTGAGAAATTAGTTTGTTTATTTTTAAAATTTAAACAATAACAAAATGTATAATGAAAAAATTGAAAAATTACCTGAATATCTCCTCACTGATGAAATAGTCCTGCTAACATTCGAGAAACATGCTATTAGCCATCTGGCATCTCATTGATGTATGTGACTCCTGGTTTGCTAGATAGGTAGAGGAAAATGCTTTTTTCAAGATTAGGATAACTACCTTTCACAAAATGCATTACATTCAATTTCTCTGCAATTAATAGAAGAAAAAAGGAATTGAAATTGAACAGAAGAAATTGTGAAAATTCAAATCTTCCAGGAATGATCTTTTTAAAGTTAAAAAAAAAAAAAAAGATTTGTAAAACATTGATAGAACAGGGCCATTTTATCTTAAATACATTTTAAATAGAATCTATTATTTGCCTTTTTCAGAAAGATAAATTGTGTGTGTGTGTGTGTGTGTGTGTGTGGTGTGTGTGTGTACTTCTTTACCATCTACCTTCTC
The DNA here is from genome assembly GCA_003508835.1 of Eonycteris spelaea. Taxonomy (NCBI): domain Eukaryota; kingdom Metazoa; phylum Chordata; class Mammalia; order Chiroptera; family Pteropodidae; genus Eonycteris; species Eonycteris spelaea. The sequence goes on along the minus strand of PUFA01000043.1, from coordinate 2,984,781 downwards.
TGCTCTTTTCCCATAGCCTCGTGTTCTTTCTGGTTGTACTAATTTCACATGGGGACATTTTTATTTGTTTGCTTTAGATTAGAATGGGGAGGGGTCAGTGATTGTGTTTTGCAGTATTTGCATTTGTCATTTCAAACACCTCCACCCAATCTGTTCCTTCCTCTGCATTAGGAACAGGTTCTGTTTTATAGTTGGTCACTAAGGTGCACAGCTCAGTGACATAATTTATAGACTTTCTCTGTTTTGAGCTGGTGACTACCACATCTCATGCCTGCATCTTCCTCTGTGGTGGTCTTCCCTACTATCATGGAAGTAATTTAGAGACAATAAAGATGGTCGTGTGCTGTAGGGTTCTTTCTCTTGCATCTCTGCTCTCTGGGGTGTATTTCCCCACTTCTGTCCCCTGGCTGGCCCACACCCAGAGGTTTCATGAGGATCACGATACTTTCTTTTTGAAGAACTGTTTTGCAGAGCTCTGAAAGGAGGAGGATGAGAGGGACGTGTTCTTATTTTGGTCTATATTTCAATTCTAGATATTTTTCATATTTTGTAATTCATCATTGTATCCATCTCCTTTTTCATTGCCTAGGGCTTTCTTTTTTCCTTCTTTTATTATTATATTATTATTATTATTATTATTAGGCATTTTTTGAAGGTTTTTAATCCATAAGACATTGAGCTATGATGTTATATCTCTAAGTTATAAAATATTGAGACATTTATGCTTATTTTAGCATAGAAAAGGTAGGTAGAGAGGAATGAAGGACTCCTTTGCTTTTCTTTTTCCTATGTTTACATCAGGATGGGAAGTATAAAATTTCGACAGGCTAACTTATATGATTTCCAGAGAGGTCACTGTTTTCCAATAACTTAATATGCCAATTGTTAAAGTAATTTGTGTATCTGTACCCACATCATCAAGTGTTATTTCTCTGGATCCACCCATGTATTAGTTTGTAGGTTGCCTTAAGGAAGTACCAAAAACTGGATGGCTTAGAACAACAGAATTTTTTTTTCAGTTTTATTGAGATGCAATTGACATACATAATTTTCAAGTGAACAGCATAATGGTTCAAGTTACATATGTTGTGAAATAATTACCTATAATAAGTTTAGCTAGCATCTATTATTTCATATAGATACAATAAAAAGAAAAAGCAAACAGAGAAAGTGGTTTTTTTTTCCTTGTGATGAGAACTTTTAGAATTTTCATTTCATCATTTTAGAGGCCAGAAGTATGAAATCAAGTTGTCAGCCAGAGCCTCTAAAGGCACTAAGGAAGGATCTGTCCCAGGCCTCTCTCTTAGCTTCTGGCAGTTCCTTTACGGTAACATAATGCCAGTCTTCAACATGGTGTTCTGCCTGTGTGCAAGCATGTCTCTGTGTCCCAATTTCCCCTTTTTCTGAGGACACAGTGGTATTGGATTAGCATGCATCCTAATGACCGCATCTTAACTTGATCATGTGCAAATAATTTATTTCCAAATAAAGTCACATCACAGATACTGAGGGTTAAGACTTTAACATCCTTTTGGAGAACACAAGTCAACCCATAAGGACCCAATACGACTTCTTAATATTATTTATTCTATAGGATTTTTAGCAGTTCATGCACAAAACATTATGAAAGATATAATCTAGTTATGTATTTTCCTTTTGCATATAGAAAAGCTAATGGGTCATGAAGGAAACACTAACTTTTGATTTGACACTACATTCTGATGTGAGTTTGAAATTTTGAGTCTGTTAGCATTATACTGGCATTGTTAAACTTTTTTAGTTTTCCCAAAGAGATCACCTGTACTTTGTTAATGACTTAATTGGCACCGCGGGTGGTTCAATCTCTCTGTAAGGAGATGAGTCTCTGTCCTGTAGGTTCTTGCAGGAGACTATGACCTCAAGCTCTGTGGAAGGAAAAATAAAATATTCACAGAGGACTGCCCACAATAATGCGGTTCATCCATCGTTTTAAATCAGTAATTTTTAAAACTGTGCTTATTAGTAAATTTGTATATTTACGTGTGTGTGTTGCGTGGGGGGAATAGGAAGGCTTTGTAGTTGATTCAGCTTGCTTTACGCCTTCTGTTCCCTTTTAGTCTGAAAAATACTTTAATCTGTGTTATGTAGGATTTTCATGTAAAAATTCTCATGTGAACAGAGAGTTTCAGGGCCAAAACCATTGGAAAATTACTGCTTTAACTATTTCAACTTATGTCTTAGTCAAAGCCAGATCATCGGAGAATTTTTCAATCTTCACAATAGAATGCTTTAATTGAATTAACTTTGGTATTATCTAGGGATGTGCATTAATCAAATTTGCATTGTTTTATTTTAGAAATGTTGGTGGTGACATTGTTCCTGTGTAATACTGTGTCCCAGTTTGAAAACACACAGGAGACATTTATTTCTGGCCTCAGTTCTAGGAAAAACTGTGCTTCTCCTAAGCACATTTTTTGTTTGTCATTTTGTTTTATTTTTATCTTGTGGACAGTATCTATTGTGTGACCTTTCATGATTTCTTTCCTCTTTGCTTTAGCTGTCAGATCTCAAAATCAAAATTTGAACAGCTGTATGGATCATATGTTACCCTCATTATTTTATATTTTAACCCCAATTTTCCCTTGTCCCAGTTTTTGTTTTTCATACAGAATTGTCAGCTTCGTCTTCTTATCAACTTATTCATATCATATGCTTCTGTACTAATCTGACAACACAAATTGCCTGATATTTGTTATAATAAATAGGACACAAATAACAAAATAAACAACATATACATAAAAAATTTTCAGCTGTTATTCTAATGATTGCTTTAAATGTTATAGATTCCATTTTCTATCTTTTATAATAAAAATGTTGATACCAGGTAGACCAGAAAATTGTGACTGTATTTCATTGTCATTTGACTGTAAGCATGGGGCTTTAATGCTACATGATTTAGTTATAGCACCTGAATTGCAGATTTTCCCATGTTTTGTGTTGTTATTCTTATTTTTTCACATGCTGGAATATTTTTAATAAATCATAGATCCTAACTGGCACATGCAAATACTTAAAAATTACTTAAGAAATAGCTAGTACAACTTAAGTTAATAAATTGTTTTTCTATCTCTCTCTGCCTTGTAATGATCAGCGACATTAATTAATATTCATTACTCTGTTATACCAAATAATCATTTAGCAGATACTGATTTTGAGAAAGAAAAAGCAAACAAACTTTTCTTGATGGTTATTGCAAAAACTTGATAAACACAAATAATAGAAATTTGACAAACACCTATGATTATATAAGCAAAAATTATAAATAAAATACTATCTATTTAATATCAAGGTTATATTTAAAGAATATAACTGACGACTTTAATCCCAACAGAAGCTGCAAGGTTTACAGTTCAGTTTACAAATATCTTATAGAGCTAAGGAGATCTGTTTTCTCTGCTTTTATAATCTGATATGTTCAGAAACTGTTTAATAATGACATTACAGAAAGAGCTCTGGTATCTTTCAGTTGCATTATTTTTTTAATAAAAAATTTTTTTAACCTTTATAATACTTAGAAATAATTGGTACTTTCTGTTAACAGTATGGTCTCTAAACTTAGTTGTTTCACTGCCTTTCTTTTGAGAATGAGAGGGCTGGCTCGTTGGAGTCCCATGACATACATTTGCAGAAGCATAATTTTCCATGCTGCCAGTTGTGTATATAATTTGGAAGGAACAAGAGGATTGTCTGATGACCCATTGCTTCATTTAATTTCACTTGTTTTATCTTTCTATTTTTCTGACTGCCTTATTTGTACCGGTAGTCAGAAATGAATTATGATTATGACAAATGGTATGATGAATAAGAAAGGAGCGACAGTAAATATTGATATGCTGTTTATCTGTCCTGTTCTAAGCACTTTAAGCAACTAATTTATTTAATCTTTTAAAAAATTCTACAAGGTATTGTGTTCTCCGTTACAAAAATAAAAACTGAGCACACGGATTAAGATTCTTGTCCAAGAACACAAAGCTAATAAGTAATAAAACAAGGATTAGGACCCAGGCAGTCTGCTCCAAAGTCTACGCTTTTCATCAAACACAATGTTTCTTCCTTTTTAAGCCCTTTTCTATCCCTATACTACTGTAATTCAGTGAAATTTTAGTTGATGACAGGATCATGTGTATTATTTATCTGCATCATTTTCTTACAGCTTTTAAGTAACAAATAGGAAAAATATGCAGGGTACTAGAGATTGCCAAAACAAAGCAGTTCGATCTGATTTCATCATTAGGACAAATTAATTCCCCTACATTCACATATCAATTGTGACTTCTGCAGGAAATGCCAGATTTGTGTTCCCAATTCTCCCAGATCAGTGGGTACAAGGAGAAAATATCGTCTCAATTATTGGTGTCTTTTGATAATTTTGTTAAAACCATTTTCTTAATATTTTAATAGGTAATAAAAGTCAGAAACATGTTCTCAGACCTGAATCTCTTGAAGGGACAGAAGAAGAGGATCCAGTTACAGCCCTGGAATGGGACCCTCTATCCACAGATTATCTCCTTGTGGCTAATTCACATCATGGAATTCGCCTAGTAGATACAGAATCACTTTTTTGCATAACAACATTTAATTTTCCCAGTGCAGCAGCTTCTGTACAATGCTTGGCCTGGGTTCCTAGTGCCCCTGGGATGTTTGTAACTGGAGGTAAGTGTACCTTATTTCTCAAAGCTTTAAATATGTGTATATTCTTTAATTCAGTCAGGGAAATTGCACTGTTATTGGTTAATTTTGTGTCAAACTTACTAAAATCTCAAATATTATTTGTTATAGTAAATGCCTAGTTTACTTTTATTTATACTATGTATCATTAACATAATGACAGATTAAAATGCAATTAAGGCTCAGTTTTCCAGTTTTCTGATAATAAGTTGAAATGTATTATATATGTGCATGCTTGTGTTTGTTTGTATCAAAAAGACAGTTCAATTTCAGGAGTGTCATGATGGTTAAAGTACTCACTAGAAAAACAACTCATCTGGATAGAAGGTCAGTTACCATGTATGGCTAGATAGGCAAAGACATTTTCAAACCAAGTTGAAAATAAAAGTGAAATTTATTACCATGGGTTGAAAGGATGCTCCTTCTTAGTTTCCTATTATGAGAGAATTAGCAAAGCTAAGAAGTGACAGGGGATGAGAAGATGGAATTTAAAATGGTAATTAGAAATTAAATGACTCTACTTTTACCATTTACTTAGGTTCACAGAAAGAGGTCTCTAAAAAGACAGAGTACTCTCAGCTACTATGTAAATAAGTCCCATATTTGTTCAGTGTAAAATAAGAGACAGAGAGTCTTTATCTTTCAACATTTTCAAGAAATTCTTTAAGCACTGATATATGAGACATGGAAGTAGATGGATTCTTATTTATGCATCTTAATTGCCTTTAATTTCGTAGGATATCATTAATGAAAGACATGGGAATTTTTTATGTATCTGTTATTATCATTGAGATAAAATTCACATACCATGGAATTCACCATTTTAAAGTATATAGCTCAGTAGTTTCTGGATTCACAGTTTTACAACTATTACAAGTATTTCTGGAATTATCTAATTCCAGAAAATGTCGTCAGCCCCGCAGTAAATCCTGTAGCCAGTTAGCAGTCACTCTCTATTACACCCTCCTCACAGCCCCTGGTACACACGTGTTGACATAAACTGCTAATCTGCTCTCTCTCTGTGGATCTGCCTATTCCAGACATTGTATAGAAATGAAATAATTCAATAAGTGGCCTTTTCTGGCCAGCTTCCTTGAGTTAGCATAAAGTTTTCAGGGTTCATCCATGTTATAGGGTATATGAGTAACACTCCATTTATGGGTGAATCATATTTTATTGCATGGATATGCCAGATTTTGTTCCTCTACCAGTAGATAGACATTTAATTTGTTTCCACTCTTTTGTTATTATGAATAATGCTGCTCTGAACATCTGTGTGCAGGTTTTTTGTGGGGACATATGTTTATAATTCTGTCGGGTATGTACATAGGAGTGTAATTGATGGATCATATGGTAACTCTCCATTTAATCGTTTAAAGAACTAACAGACTGTTTTCCAAAGTAGCTTATTACATTACAGTTGGATTTTCGGAAGAGAGGGAGCCCTTCCTTTTGGTATAGAAAGGTAAACTAGGCAGTCCTTGTTTCCTGCAAGTAAGCAAGGGAGCAGGTTACAAACACTTTAAACCATGTTAGGATTTTTAAATTTTGGAGTGGAAAGTTTTCAGTGGCTGGCTTCCTAGAGCTTATGTGTCAGTGGGGTGTTTTTTGTCATCGAGTTGTGATAATGATCTTTGTGGGGTGATGCTGCAAGGCACACAGTTTCCTACTCTAGAAAAGGATTTGGAACAGAAAAAAAATAATAAAACATGCCAAAAATTTAAATTTTAAATAGCATTTTTTCCTGTTTTTTAATCGTACAATCTCATTGTTTGAAAAATGTCAATGAATAGTGCTAAAAATCTTGAAAGTGGAAGCTTTTTAATTTTTTTTATATCTGGGCATTTTGCTTCAAATAAAATTTGTTAACATAAGACTTTATCCTGATCTGACTAGATTCTCAAGTGGGTGTGTTACGCATTTGGAATGTTTCAAGAACAACGCCTATTGATAATTTTAAATTAAAGAAAACAGGATTTCACTGCTTACATGTACTTAATTCTCCCCCAAGAAAAAAATGTAAGTAAAAATATCATGAAAATTTAATATTTTAAAATATCGTATTTTGCTGCTCTCAAATAAAATGACTGACTTAATGATATAAACATGTGTGAGGGAAAAGAAATTGACTCCCTACTAACTAAATCATAATTATTCTGCATGGTTGGCAGTGTTTTCATTTTGCGTGGGTCATAGAAAACATAAGGTAGGGAATTTAGTGATTGAACAATCTAGAGTTATTGCTTCCTCTGTACTACTGCTTATCTTTATAATATACTAAATAATTAGCAAGGGCTATACAAAGAAGTGTTATTTGGTTAGCAAATTTAGTATATAATTTAGTGGACAATGACATGACATAGTAGATAATCCTATATTTGAATCTCCAGCCTTTTCACAAATTTAAGCCTTTCTGTAGAGTCTGAATAGTTCTAAATCCTGGAAACTGGAGGGGTTAGAAATATTAGGACTGGAGATGTAATATGCTAGAGGCTGGCATATTGTTTATTATCCTGCATTTTGGAATTAGTTGTTTCTTTGTTTAGTTGCTATGAACATTCTTATCATGGGATGACAAATATCACAGATTCTCCTTTCCTATTTTTTTCTTTATTACAATAGTACTTTATGCCCATTACAGAAAAATCAGAAAAATATAAAGAAACATATACCAATCTTGTCATTTTTAATTAATTTTTTCCAGATATCTTGTTTTTTCTTCCAATTTTTTTGTTGTAACAGAAAGAATGGAGTAAGAAAAATTATGTGAAAATGAAAATTTTTAATGTAGACATACTAAATTCTTTAAAAAATGAATTATGGATAGATAGGCGCATACAGGTGTCAAAAACCACCCATAAATGTCAATAAATTAAAATGTTCTTAAAAATCAGTCATGGATCATATTAAATTTAACCAAATTGTCACAAAATTTCACTGAACCAAATATCTCTTTTGTTATTAGTAGTTCATTCTAGTTTGGGCTTCCTGTCGTTATCAGATTCTAATAAATGAGTATTATCCAAATTAATGCAATATTTGTGTTAAAAAGTGAATATACTGAGAGATATCTATATTCCAGTATGTAATGAATATAGACTGGTTTGATAATTTACAGTGGTATAATTATTTTGAATCATGTTTGCAAGTGAATATTCGTGTTCTAAGGAAAAACTTGAAAGAAGACAAAATATGAGATACAGAATATACAGAAAACAACTAAACAAAGGGACGTTTATGTAATTGAAAGTTGGAGAAATGGAAATGTGTAAAGAGTAAAAATAAACCCAAGGAAGAATAAAGAAAAATTGAGGTGGAAATGTATGTCATATATTTTTTATTCTTAATTTGGGGGCTAAATTATAGTGAATTATAGATAATCTCAAAAAATAATTATTTTCATCGAATTGACAACTAGCAGAAGAGAGTTATGAGCTTTAAAAGAAAGAAATTTAAATGCACGTATGTTTGTGTGTGTGGAGGAAATAAACTATTATATGAAAATTTTAAAAGAAGAGTTTAATTAAAAAATAATCATGTTACACTTTAAGGGGAAATAAGAACCCAGATATTCACAACATGTTATGATTCTTTACATACTAATTTTTATCCATTTTGCTCCACCTGCATTTTTATATGTTTATATGTTTATATATATAATATATATATATTATATAATATATATATACACATTATAACAATTCCATATATGTATATATGATGAAGCTGCAAAACTACTCCTGTGGCAGAGAGAATATGATTGATTATTACCTGTTTACTGATATAAATTCTGGATAAAAGAAAACAAAGGGGCATCTTTATAAATTAAGCCCTTTGGTTTCATTCCAGTATATGAGAAGCTATTGGTGTAAATGTTTACTTTTTTGTTTTTCTCTTTTTTAAGTTTCCATCCAGTCTACAATCAAAAATCACTATACATCCTCCACTAGTGAAGCAGTTCCACCCCCAACGTTGACACAGAATCAAGCATTTTCGCTCCCTCCTGGTCATGCAGTGTGCTGCTTCTTGGATGGTGGAGTTGGACTGTATGATATGGGAGCCAAGAAGTGGGATTTTCTTAGGGACATGGTATGTTTATGGTCCTTCCTTCTTTCATACACAACACTTGTTTTGTGAAGCTCATGATTACTTTTCCTTATGTATTAATATTGTTAAAAATTATTTTGTAAAAGAACTATATGTCAGGTCCTTATTTTGGTTGGCTAAAACATTTTAGAACAATATATAGAATGATGACAAAACTATTAAAATTCTTTAAATTATAAACATTAAACTTCTTTAAATATTAATGTCTGCTTAGCTTATCATGATTCTCTGTACGGTTGGTAGTTTCCCATTTTTGTACAGATCACAGTAATCCTTTGTATAGTATTGGAAAATTACATTAGTGTACTGTATTTTGAAAGCAAAATGAAAAATAGAATATTCTTTTAGGAGGAAGGACAAGTCTATCTCTGCCAATTGCTCCAAGCTTTGTTGTTATCTGTGAAACGAGCAAGGTTGGAATGAGTGTTTTTAAGATTTATTTCTGTTATCAAAATCATTATAATAATTCCATGATTCTGTCAACTTCAATTTTTATGATTGTTAAGCCTCTGTATATAAGAGAATACACCCTCACTGAGGACTCACATTTTTATTTGGTTTCCTTCTGTGTTTTATCTCCACTACCTAAAACAGTACCTGGCACATAGCAAGAATTTGTTGAATAAATGAATGAATGCATACATGCAATAATGTATATTCTCTTGTAATTAACATTTGTCGAGAATCAACCTCCTTAATTCTCCCTAGTTCAGAGTTTATAAAAATGCCCCATATTTCTACAGGTTTGAATTAGACTAACCTAGACATTTAAGAAACTTTAAAATGTTTATTGTGTTCCATGGAAGAACTTAGTAAAGAGCCTAAAGCTATCAGTGCTCTTGTAAAAAAGAAGAGAGAAAAATAATCAATACTACTATCATTTCAAGACAAATTTAATTTTATCCTCAGATAAAAATATTGGCCTTTAGCAAAAATGTTTTTTAACAATGTGTAGCTGTTATTTAAAAATATGCCTTTTTTAAAGATATTCTTTAGGTTATTTAATTTTCTTTCCCTGTAAACTTTTCTTTCCATGAAAATGCTTTCCCAGTGTAGCAAACTTTTTCTAAATTCCAAATTACCAATTACTTTAAAAAGAATTATGAAAGGGATGGGAGAAAAATATAAGACAATAGTTAAGTGTATTAAAATTTATATTAGTAATAAAGTTATGCAATCTAAGTTCAATAGATTTTCTATTGAGCATAAATCCTCCTATTAAAATGTTTTATTTTAAAATCTGTTAAATTTATAATTCTAAGAAAAACTAAAATATTCCTTGATTATAAATTATTTCAGTGTCTCTTCTCACTTTAAAATTGTCTGCCAGTCAGAAGAGATGGTGAGTTTCTTTTTTTCATAATTTCTGAACTCTGACATTATATGTGTAAAGCATCTCCAAATTCCAAACTACATAGGATAAGAAAAATCTTATTCATATACTTTCTAAAAAGTGTACTTCCAAATGAATGTTTGCTTGATTAAAATTAAGAAAAAATGCTTCAAAATTTTCCTTCATCCTATGTTCCTCTTGATAAGAATAGAAGAAATGTTTACAAATTAGTCCTTGCTATATGTTTTAAAATTTCAAAATAAAATTCGAAGGCATAGCCACGAACTAACATTGAAAATACACATATAGGCAGTCCCTGCCTTAAGTATATATATATATATATTTTTAAGTTTATCAATTTATTTTCTTGGAGGTTCTACATACTGATATAATCTACCAATAATGATAAATTTTGCTTTTCCATATATATATTAGTTTATTTTATTTTGTGGCTCTGGCTCTGACTGCAGGTCTGCATTGACTATCAGTTGTTGCAGCTCATCAGAGTCTTCTGATTTGAATAGGAGCACTTCTGTATCTCCCCACTCATGTCTGCTGTATACTTCTGGCAGATAGCCTTTATCCTTTCTCTTCTCGGTTTCTTTTTTTAAAAATCTTTATTGAAATATAATAGACAATTAGTTGCTTCTATTTACATTATGCAATTCAATGAGTTTTTTTCAATTATAGTTGGATACAATAATGTACCAGTTTCACTTGCATGGTGATCAGAGATCCACATAACTTACAAAGCGATCACCCCACTAAATCTAGTACCCTTCTTCCCCCTTACATATTCATTACAACATTATTAACCATCTTCCCTATGCTACACCCTACATCTCCATGTTTATTCTGCAACTATCCATTTGTACCTCTTAATCCCTTTGCCTTTTTTTGGCATCCCCAACTCCTCCCACCTAGTAGCCCTCAAAATATTCTCTATATCTATGAGTTTATTTCTGCTTTTGTTGTTGTTGTTGATTTTGTTCTTCAGATTCTACATGTACGTGAAATCATATGATATTTGTCTTTCTCTATCCAACCCATTTTTTCAGCGCAGTACCCTCTAGGCCCATCAAGACAGTATCTTTTTCCATTCCCTTTCCTTTTAGTCTATGTGTAATCTGAAGTGAGTCTCTTATAGGCAGCATATGTTGGAGTCTTGTTTTCTTATCCATTCAACCACTCTATCTTTTGGTTGGAGCACTCAATTCTTTTCCATTTGAGATACTTCTTGATAAGAATGCAGTCATTATCATTCTTTATTTCTGTTTTTGATACATATTTTTCCTTCTTAAAGAAGTCCCTCCAACATTTTTTGTAAGTACTGGCTTGGTGCTGATAAATTTCTTTAGCTTATTTTTGCCTGGGAAGCTCTTTATCTGTCCTTCAACTCTAAATGATAACTTGGTTGGATAATGTATTCCTGGTTGTAGATCCTGGGTTTTCATCATGTCAAATATTTTGTGCCAAGCTCTTCTGTCCTGCATAGTTTCTTTTGAGAAATCAGCTGCCAGTCTTATGGATGCTCCCCTGTAGGTAACTGACTGCTTTTCTCTTGCTGCTTTTAAGATTCTCTCTTTGTTTTAACCTTTGGCATTTAAATTATATATGTCTTAGTATGGGCCTCTTTGAGTTCCTGGTTTTGGGGATCTCTCTGAGCTTCCTGGAGTTTTATGTATATTTCTTTCACCAGGTTAGGGAAGTTTTCCATCATTATTTCTTCAAATAGCTATTCAACATCTTGTTTTCCTTCAGGTACCCTATGACATGGATATTTTGACCTTTAATAGTGTCCCATAGGCTCCTTAATTATTAGGCTTCTTTTTTTCTTGCCATTCTGATTGAGTGTCCTTGGCTTTCTCATCCTCTATATAGGTCATTTGATCCTCTTCTTTATTCACTTTATTTTTTTCCATTTAATATACTTGTTATCTCGAATAATGTGTTCTTTATTTCTGACTGGTTCCCTTTTATAATATCCATTTTTGTTTTTTTTATCTCTGTTAAAGTTCTCACTGAATTTATCTACACTTACCATAAGTCCATTGACCATCTTTATAACCAGTGTTTTGAATCTGCATCTGTTAGATTGCTTGACTCCATTATTTCTGGATCTCTGTTCTGTTCTCTCTCTATGGTTTCTGCTTTATCTTCCCATTTTGGCTGCCTTTCCATGTCTGTTTCTATGTACTAAGCAAAGCTCCTGAAGTCCCCAGTCTTATTAGTGTGGATTTGTGAAGTAGGTGTCCATTGGCACAGTCCTGAGAGGGGTTCAGCTGCAGGCCAAATTTAGCCCCAGTCTATGCCCCTCCAGGGCCACCTGTTAAGATTCAGCAAGCAATCCACAGATGCTGTGCTTATAGTTGCCTCAAAAGGCCACACCAGAAACCAAGGCCAGCTGCCACCAGTGTGAGTCTAGGCGCTGCTCAGCAAGGGGCACCTGACTAAGTGAGGATATATCGGAATGCGACTTGGGTGGGGCTGCGAGTTGGGGGAGGCAGGGTTTCAGGGACTCCTCTGGGCCGAGTGACCTCTGTTATTCGGTTTGATGATAACTCAGTTATGGTATCGCTGGTGGGTGCACTGAGAAGGGAGCATAATGGATACCACCAGCACTTCTGTACAAAGCGAGTCTTTCTTGGGTCCTCACTCCGCCGACAACTCAGTGTTCCTCTGTAAGTCCCTGCACAGCCGAACCTGCACTGGTGCTCAGAGTGAGCAAGTCACATCACCACGAAAATCTGCTTGTGGACATGGCCCTTTAAGAGGCATCTGTGACTGCCACAGCCTCCGTCTCACTCAGCTGCTAGGGACTGGGGAGCCCCACGTCCTCGCCCCGTTCTACCTTCTGTCGTTGCAGGGTGCTTTCTTAGATTTCTCCCTAGTTCTAAGGCTTGTTCATCTTTATCCCAGGCAATTTTTCCTTGCTGCTGCTCCTTGTTTCCGTCACAACTTTGATTTGATTGCCAGAGTGATAAACAGAGCCTCTATCATCTATGCCATATTTTTTTTTCATAGGTATATTCTTAATGTTGGCAATGACAACCAGAACAACTCCAGTCAATGAAACTATGGCCGAACAACCTTTCTTCCTTCTCACTAACCCTTGAAATGTTTCTCTCCTCTCCTTAAAGGAGAGCCATGCAGCCCTGTGCGGTTTCCTGTGGGTGGTGGTTTCTGGTGTCAGTGGAAACATGAGTTTCAGGGGGGCCCTCTGTACTTTATTGTAGTATTGGGGACTAGAGAGCTCTGTCCCTGTACTTATTTGTCTCTCAGATCCCAGCACTGCTGCTTGAAAAAGTTTTAGTACCCATTCTCTAATATTGCAGAGAAGACAAATGGTTACTATGGATATTTACGTTAGATTCTTAACAGATTTTCCCACAGACACAGAGTGATTAAGCTCTACGTTAAAATATGTGTTTACATATATCTGTGTATTCCACTTTACAGTTTTGTAGGATGTTTGGGATCCAAATCACCATGTAATAGAGACAAGTGTTCTAAGTTCCAAAGAATAAACTTGCTAGAAAATTTTGGAACAAGACTCTAAAACTCGAGATCATGCTGGCTTCTTTCTGCTAAAATTGCGAAGTTCTTTTGCAATATGTTATTGAGATCTATCTATCTATCTATCTATCTATCTATATATGTATGTATAAAGAATATTAGCATTAAAGGACTTTTAGTTTCATTTTTATCTTAGTGTTTTATTATACTCCCAGAATGACATAATAACTGGTAATAGTTCATTGCTTTATAAATTTCTAGCATAGTATTCTGTAGATGATAATCAGGAAAGATGTGCTTTTGCACTTAATTGAAGTTGAAAATGAGACTTTTGAACATCTTTGTACTTAGTGGGTGATTTGAGGAACTGAGGTTGAATAAAATCTAGGTCTGTACAGATGTGCACAGAAAATATTCAACAGCTGTAGTTCCAATTTTGTATGTTTTCGCTTGCCTATATATGTTTACATTAATATTTGGAAACGACAGTTCATGGTTCAACTTGATTACACATTGTGGTTTGTGCTGTATTGTGTTTCCTAGGGACATGTGGAAACTATCTTTGACTGCAAATTCAAACCTGATGATCCCAATCTCTTAGCAACAGCTTCATTCGATGGCACTATAAAAGTCTGGGATATAAACACACTAACAGCAGTGAATACTTCCCCGGGTAATGAAGGAGTTATTTATTCCCTTTCATGGGCTCCAGGTAAGAAGTATTTTATTAAAATCAGGAAAACATTTGAGTGGCTTTTCTAAATTTTATTTTCATTTGAATTATCTTCTTCCTCTCAAAGCTGTCTTGCTCCAAATGCTTGTAGAAGCAAATTAGTAACAATATATTTGTTGGTTTATTTTTTGTGGGGTTTTAGAATGGACTTCCTTCACAGGCACTTTGCTTTCTGGGACTTTATATATGACATAGTTATATAAAAAAGCCACAGTACATCCAGGTGATCATGACTCATCTAATTTTAGCTGCATTTGTATAACTATGCCACTAAGTGTATAATACATTCTACATGAAAGAAGTTCTCCTTAATATTTTCATGTGAATCAAATATATGAAAATTAAAAATTTATTTTCTAAAAATTATAATACATATGGTACATCAATTCTTAGTGTTTTGAGAAACCTCCATACTGTTTTCCATAGTGGCTGTACCAATTTGCAGTCCCACCAGCAGTGTATGAGGGTTCCTTTTTTCCCCATCCTTACAACACTTGTGTTGCTACTTGTCCTGTTGATAATAGCCATTCTAATAGGTGTTATGGTATCTCATTGTGGTTTTGTTGCATTTCCCTAATTGCTAATGAAGTTGAGCGTTGTTTCACATGAGTGTTGGCCATTTGTATGTCTTCTTGAGAAAATTTCTGTTCAATCGACTAGTGGTTATAAGAGGGAAGTGGGAAGTGGGTAGTAGATAGGGGTAAAAGAGATCAAATATGTGGTGAAGAAAGCTAACTAAGGGCGGTGAACACTCTGTGCACTGTATATGACTTACTGTAGAATTGTACACTTGAAACTTTCTGGATTTTGTTAATCAATGTCACTCACCTCCTAAATATAAATAAGTTTTAAAAAACTAAAACTAAACAAAAAAATTAATTACAATTGAAAAAATGAAATTATAATACATATAAACAGCTACAGCTGTTTCGTAAATATGAAATGATTATTTGAAATCACAGTTCACTTGTGACCATGTGATTAATTCTATATACATTCCACCTTTGTAATATTGAAGAACCTTTATGACATAATAGGGTCTTTTCTTTGATTTCTGAAAGATGCTACCTTTACACCTCCCTGTACATAAAGGAGAGATGTCCTCTGAAACTCTGACACTTCTCCCAAAACATTATTTCCCTATAATAAATAATTGTACATACCTAAATGAATTTTACTTTAGAAAGGATGTAGAACACTTTACTTATTTGTTCTACTAGTAACATATTAATTTAAACACATATAACAGATATAGCTCATTTTTTGGCTTATCTCTTCATGTACAGGGATTTTTAAAGTGAATTTATGGGCTCTCAGGGGTTTTAGATGTCTTTGGAAAATCTGGGTATCTCTTAGAATTTTACAAATAATTTTTAGCATATGTGTGTATGTGCCTATGTCTGTCAAAAATTATCATAGTAATCAGATTTTCAGAGAGGTCCACGGTACAAAACGTTAAGAACCATCCACTATTGAAAGGCTTTACTTCCACCTCTTAAAGACAGTAGTTGTTCCTTTAAGCAGAATGTACTTAGTGCTAATATAAACCTGACTGAAAAAAATGTTACTTCACTAATAAAGAAGTGAAGCACAAAAAGAACTAAGTAGTTCTCTCACCTGCTGCTCCCCTTTCCACCTCCATCACTATTTTACTTTTTGCTTGTGATGGCCAACATTTATTAAAGAGGATCTGAAGTCAGAGAGGTTGAGTAACTTACCCAGGTTATATATGTAGCGAGCAGTGGTAGAATCAAGGTTTGAACAATTGTCCATTTGACTTTTAAGCCTGTGATCTCAATCAATACAATCTGCATCTTCACAGCAGGTTCTCCTGGCTAGTGATGTAGGTATTGGATCAGCCAGCAGACGTAGCACTATAGCAGCTATTAGTTGAACATTCTTCTCCTACAAAATGTATATAAGTCTCAAACCTGAAACTTGAATGGAAATTGTGACTGTAAAACCATTGTTTCAAATCAGAACACAGAAGGTCTTAATCTTACTTAAAGTATTATTTTACTCTCTACATTGGAAATTTGTCTCAAGAGAAAAAATGCTGAAAAAAGGAAATTCTGTGATTTTTGAAATGTGATACTGATGAATCACTATTTTTAGGTAATGGATGAAATTGAAAAGATTAACAAAGATTGATATAGATAAGAGGATATAGATGATTGTGTAATTTTCTCTATTTTTAGAGTACATACCACAGGAGAAAAAATATAATGCAAATAAATATGGAAACTCCAGTATTTAAAACCCAAAAGTGAAGACAGAATGAAAATAGTGAAGACTTATTTTATTTTTAGTGCTTATAAACATTAGTCAAAAGTAGTCCCTCCATATTTTCACTCCTAGGTAGCAGATGACAAATATTCCTTTCTTTTAGTGGAGAAAACTCTTCTTTGCCTTGCAAAAAATACTGAAGTCCTTGAATATCTGCTAACTTAGCAGCAGTTTGATTTTCAGAATTTTTTTTTATTTCTTAAAACAAAGAGCATTGTTTAATGTTTTGATAGAGAAACTGAATTTTTTTTCATGTGTTTTGCTTACTTAAATGTTTTTCTAACCATTAAAAAAATTACTAGATGGTCAGAAAAATATAAATACTGACTGTATATGTGGCAATATTAAGAATTGTTAACAATTTTTTGTATTTGGACTGTGATAGTTTTGTCTGTTAATAAGAGAGTCCCTGTCTTTTAGCGATACATACTGAAGTGTTTATTGATGAATGATGAAATATCAGAGGTTTGCTCCAAAGAAATCTGGTAGGAGTTATAGACAAAGCAAAACTGACCATATTTTGATAATTGTTGAAGCTATATGATGGAACCATTTATACTACTTTCTCTATATTTACATACATATAACAATTTATATATAATAATTTTAAAAGAAATTTTGCAAATCACAAGTCTTATTAAAAAATGACATTTTTGAAAAGAGTACATTTGTGGCAAACATTTTATATAATGTTTAATGAATTGTTTCCTAAGGTGATTTGAATTGTATTGCTGGAGCAACTTCCCAAAATGGTGCTTTTATTTGGGATGTTAAAAAGGGCAAAATGGTACAGCGATTTAATGAGGTAAGATGTATTTATTACTAGCTGAATAACCTAATGTCTTCTACTGCTTCATATTTTTAAAATTTTTCTCTCCTAATTTAGTAGTCAATCACAAGGGTATTATGTTCTCTCAACTATAAAAAATCCAGGAGGCCAGTCACATGCTAAAATGAATCCTGAAAAATGTAGATGAATCTAAGATATAAAGATCCACCTAAAGTTGCATTGGAGATTCAAAGGAATATTGAGTCATACTCCACAAAATATCTAGCAAATATTAAGTAGTTGCAAGAAGACTAAACTCAGAACAAGTCCCAAATTACAGTCCTGATTCTGTTACTAATTAGCTCTGAAAGGACACTCGCTTTATTGCCTTGAACCTGATTCTTCACCTATAAGATGGTGATGTTGTGTTCTATAATTTCTTAGGTTTCTTTCCAGTTCTCCAATTCTGTTATTCCATGATGCGCCCTAAAACCTCCCCTCTTCCTATTTGTAATGTCACAGACTGTACTTTTATATCTGCTTGCAGTCAAATTGTCATCTATAGTTTATCGAGCTACATTAATATTTGGAAAATACATATTATCTCATTACAGTATGTTAGATATGAGTTGAGGGAATTATGACAGGATCTCGGATTGTCTTTCACTGTCTTGAAATTTTATTCATATCAAATGACTATTGTTAAAATTTATTAAATATGTAACATGAAAATTGTTTATGTATTTAAGACTTTAAAACCATTTATACAAAAGACTTATTCCTCTGAGGATCAAGAAGCCTTGATCTTCTGGAGGTTACTGAAGTAATGTGGCAGGTGCAGAGTATTAGGGAAACTACCAACCACCAGTAAGCAATTTTGCTCTTGGAGGAGGACAAAGGACTGCGTGGTTACATCTTCTCCTTTCTCTACATAATAATACCTGCTCAGTTCAGCAATGCCTTTAACCTGTGCTCTATCCTCCCCTTCACCAGAACAACACTAATCCCATAACAAATAGTGATATGAGAAGAAATGAACCTGAAAAAGAAACTTATGACTTAATTAGGTGTCAGATCTTATGGCATCTTGACCACTTGTGACTTAAAATATCTGCCTGATTCCAGCAGCCTAGCATCTTAGCATCAAGAACATCTCTTGTACGCATTCATGTCTTCGCAGCTTTCAATAGGATAGTTAAGACCAATGTCAAAATTGCTTAAATCTAGAAGAATAAATATGGAAATAATCAATAATGCCAGGTTCAATGAACTAAGTTACATATGCCTCAGAAAAAGGAAATGCAAGATATAAGAGGGCCATAAGTGAGCTCTACATTGGGATAAACAAAGCAGACGGAAGGTCTCCACTCCTCCTACTGAATGAGTATAGAGACTACCTCCATTTTTGTATTCATCTTTATAAACCTACCTACCTTGACCCCCAAAGAGGTAAAAACAGCAAATTAGAGACCTTAGTAAAACAACCTTAAAACTCAGGATAAAATGTTACTTTAGTCTCCCCTTAACAGCAGCCACAATTTAAGACGGAAATTTTTAAATAAAGTTTGGAAATGGATTGATTGCAACCTTCATATACCCATGACCCAGTTGTTGAATAACATTCCTGTGTATACTATATTCCTTGTGGTTTAAAAAATTATCATCATAGCAGCTATGACTATGTTCCTTTACCATTTCCAAGAATCAGAGGAACAGATATAGAGTGATGTGATGTAAGAATAATCTTAAATCTGTTCTCTTTTGTTTTTATAAAAATAAAATTTGAAATTGAGAAAAGCAATAACAATTACTTTAAATATTTCTTATACTATAGTTGTAATTGTACTGGATAGGGTAGCAGATAACTATTTTCACCTCCAAACTGATGTTTACAGAAAAGACATTAAGCTGAGCTTAATTCTACAGATGGCCCAGCAAACAGGTTCTGGTTCTTTAGCAGCATCCACAAAAAAGAACTAGAAGACACCCAATTTATATTTTGAAACAATGATTTTGTTTGTTAAGTGTGGCTACTCTTCACATTCTTAAAGTATGTATTCAGCTTTCTGCTATTGGCAGTAATGCCTCTGTTAGCATCACTTAGGGCAAGTTCTTAATAGAAAAATAATACCTAGAAGAAGTAAATAAATAAGAAAAAAAGGGGTGAATTATTTCTTATTGATAGGTATTTTGCATTTTTTGAAGCATGGAAAAAATGGAATATTCTGCATTGCCTGGAGTCATAAAGATTCCAAAAGAATAGCAACCTGCAGTGGTGATGGTTTCTGGTAAGTACTGTGTATGGAATTATACTGTTTACAAAAGATACATTCGATAATACCAATTGTATCGTAATAGTACATACATTAAATATTTTGACAAGTTCCCTTTGTATAGCTCTGCCAACTGCTATAAATATTTATAAGCCCATATAGGATATATTGCTATAATATATCAGTAATAAATAATAATGCAATGATGTTCAATAACTAAGTAAACTAGTAATTGCTTTCTAATGAAAATGCTACCTGAATTATAACTAAAACACTGTGAATTGCCTCAAAGAGTCTAAATGATTCTCATCATATTTTTGAGGGCGTGGCACTTCAGTTTTACAAGCGAGTCAAAAGATATCAAATGCTAGACACTTCTTCACAATTTTGTAGATGCTATTATTTATAAAAGAATAAAAAACCTTTGCAAAAAGGAAGAAGGTAATTTATGGGGAAATGCCTTTTTTTAGAACCAACTTCTCTGACTCTGTGTTTCAGAAATATGTGCTTTTAAAAAATTCTGTTAAGTCCTAGGAAAAAGTAGCTTTCTAAAAAATATATATGAGAGAATTGCCTTTGGGATGAAAAAAAAGTTTTTAGTCAGATGATGTTACCCTGTAGCTATGATATTATCATCTTTGACAGGTGATACACTCACACATGGTTGTTAAGAATATAGTCATTTGTCTTGTTTCCGACACCCAGCCCAATTTTCTTATCCTCACTTTTTAATTTCAATGGGAAAAAAACTACTATGGAAACCAAAATTCTTGACCAGAAAATTAAAATTTTCACAAATAACAATTTTAGTGATTTTTCTCCCTTGAAGAGAACTATTTGCTAATTGATACATGCCAAACTAAAAAAGATATGTCTGTTTTTTTTGATTAGGTGATATGTAATTAGCTTTACTGTGTACTTTCACGGCTCAACTAATTGGATAAATACTACAGTCAGTGACTAAACTCTTGTAAGCATAGGTCACCACCACCCCTAGTAACCTCAAAAGTTTGGTGGATTTAATGATGGTTTATAGGGCCTTTCTAAAAACTTTTAAAACCCTGTAATATGTTAATATATATACTTCTTATTATTTTTTTCTTTCTAAAGGAATCAGTAGCCCTTGCATTATGGAAATAATATAGTGACGTATTAGGGCTTCTTTAATTTTTTGCAGTTAAAATATATAGTATCCTTTTAGGAGAAGGGGGTCCTCTGAATTTCTAGTTATATCACTTAGAATCTACTACGAAAATGTTACAACTTATACACCTTGGACTTGCCATAATAGTTCATGTAACCAGCATTATAAATGAGTTGTTTTAAATATAAATTTTGAATTGGGAAATTTTGAAGCGGAACACCTAATGTATATGTTAGTTATATCATTATGTTTTTCCTCAATCAAAAATATTCTATAAGAAATAGTTTCTAAATCAAAATTTATCACCTTTAAATTGATTTAAATGAATTATCATACTTAGTACTATGTTATGTAAATACACTTGCTTTTCATTGGTTATATCATTACATAGTACTTTTGAATGTTCCCTGTGCTTTCCAGATGAGGTCTCTATTCTCAAATACTTATATTTGAATTGTACAATTCTGGCTTTGTTCCCTTGAATTAACTATTTAGAATGTTGTTTTTTTCCTATTAACATATTACATTTAATTTCAGTATTATTCGAACAATCGATGGTAAAGTGCTACATAAGTACAAACATCCTGCTGCTGTATTTGGTTGTGATTGGAGCCAAAACAATAAGTAAGTATCTTTCCTAAATAAGTAATTATCACATTTCAGAGATATTTAAGGAATCATAAAGTTTAATATTATTCCCATATGTAATACTCATTACTCTTTTTAGGTGATATTCCCTTGCCTAGCCTTTTAATTATTTATTCTAGCTGTCCATTTTTATCTTATAAGTTTTTACATGATGTAGAAATATCAATTTCCTGCTTCAAGACAACTTCTGATGCTTTAGGGTAAAGCATATGGCTAAGTAATGAAAAATGGAAATCAGTCCAATCAATGAGTGGCTTCTATCAGAGAAGCATGACACTTTCTCTAACCCTTTTAGGAATCTATGCAATGGTCTCATTCTGCCACGACTTTCCGTTGCCCCCGATGTGAGGCTAAGGCCTCAGCACTGGATGATTCCCAACATGTGAAAATTACGTGGATGTTTTGAAAGGTCAACCTTGCTTAAGAGCCTTGTATTTATCGGGTAAAAATCAGCTTAGATTTAAAAACTAGTCCAAGTCAAACTTCCATTAAAATTGACCTTTTAAGTCACTGTACTTCCAAAAATTGTGTGCTTCAAACCTCTTTTTGACAGGATATAAGTTATATTTAAAAACAAACATTCTTTAGATATTGTGTAAACAAAGTGAATTATCTTATGGTTTTCCATATTATAGGTGGAAAAATATGTATATTAAAATATTAAAACCTTATACCTGTGTTCTAAGTCAAATCGCATATACAAAATGATGGATCTATGTATTTCTTCCAGTAAATATATAGAATAATTCAACACACTGTTAGAGGTTATACAGAAAATGAGCTCTTGACCAGCTTCTCCTCCAGTATTATACCTTATCATCTCTCAATTTCCATTTCCAGTCAGCCGTCAATTCCTGTCACATCCTCCATCTAAACAGTCTTCTTTTTTCCAAACATCCCTCCTGTCACTAAAAGAATAATATTTGTTTTTGGGCTTCTGCAAAAGTCTTCTAAATCAACTCCAGAGGTCACACTCTGTTACCACTTCCTTTCTTCCTGCCTTGTCTATGTGCAATTAGAATGAGCATTTAAAAATGCAGATCTGAGCACACCATCCTACTGCTTAAATCCTTCAATAGGTTCCCATTGATCATAGGATAAAATGCAAAATCTTAGGAAGCCATACAAGGAAATCCCTACATAATCTGCTTCCTGTGTACTTCACTAGTCTCATTTCAAGCTGCTTCCCTATTCTTTGCAGCCAGCTATGCTTTCAGTTTCTTGAACTAGCCAGCTCATTTTCACCCCAAAGCTTTCCCTTATGCTGACCCCTTTATCTGATTCCTCTCCCTCCCATACTGCACAACTAATCTGAGTTGGATATAGATAACTTCTACCTATCTGAGCTTTCGGCTCAAAACCATTTTCACAGAAAAGCCTTCCCTTACCCCATATTAGGTAAACTTAACCTGATAATATACCTTTGGAGCACTTAACATAATAAAATTGTGAAATTGGCTGTCTCGCCCTTTAAAATGTAAGCTCCATGAGAATGGCAACTGTGATATATTTTTGTAGTGATATATTCTAGTCAAACATTGTGTTCAATATACAAATCACCTTGTATCTGATTAATGGAACAATTCTGTATTCTTATTCTTGGTTTCATAAGATTAATAAGCATTTGGCTAGTTGAAATAAAAACTAGTTATTAATGCAATATGCTTTGTTGGTTAAGAAGGCTTTTAAAAAAACAGTTCTTTATATTAACTATTATGCTTACTACTAAGCCTACCTAATAAATTTCATTTTTATTTTTAAAAATCTTTTTAAAATGTTCTAATTGCTATATTTATATTCCACCTAGCACCTTAGGAAATAAGTAAAAATCACCCTGAACTTATAAAAATTTATTAATATCTCTGAATATATAATTTAGATGTCCATATGCACATTCTTTGAATGTTTATTATTTTATTTTTAAGGTTTTATACTTAGGCATCTGCATATATGTGTGTATACACACACACACTATACAAATAAATATATTTCCCATGTATGGAAACCATCTTATTTACCAGTGGGCCTTGGGCAATGTAACCTGCACATTTACAGATTGGCATGCCAATTTGAAAACTAGTGTATTTCTTCAAGTAAGATTAAATAAATATATTTTATAACCCACATGACAAAAATCAACCATTTGAAGTTTAAGGAAGTTGTTCTGTGACCGTGGGTCCAATATATGTAACTGTTGTTTATCGAACATATAAACAGTCCTCTTTACCTTTAGGGGATAGGGACAGGATATATGATTGATAACATTCTTCAGGGAGACCGTTGGTACATGATTTCTACAGGTCTACCAAGGACTCATAATTTCTTTGGGAACAGTATTCCCAGTATGACCATCAGAGTACAGATAGTTGCTTAGCTTACTCTTACTCTTTTGAGAATAATGAGATAAAGTCATTTAAAGATTAGATCTATATATATTTTTAGAGGATCCTTAGATCAAAAAAATTAAAGCATATCAAGTTCAGAAAGCCAACAAAGAGAACTGGCAAACGAGCACTGTGATTCACTGTCAGATGAGACAACCCTGATCTGTGGGGAGCCTCCCAGCTCCCTTCCAAAAGGAAACATTATTTGTCCCCAGACCATGAAAAAATTGATCAGCGGTCAGGATATGTAGTAATTAATTTGTTTATCAGCAAGTAAGCAAATCTTACTCACCACTGAAAACGCTTCTTAAGACCCAATTGTTGTAAAATATAAAGTTCTGAGAAATAGAAATAGTCAAGAAGTTATGAATCTGGACAATTTAAGAAAGAACTTGGAGAAATATAAATACCATTATCTTTGATCTAACACAAATAAAATAAAAATCCAACTGATTAAAAGGGAACATTGACAGAGAAACTCTTTCCATACTAGGGCAGTTTCTGCAAATGATGTTTTTATTTATCTAAGTTCTTAGTCTAACTTCATGAAGGAAGCAAAACATTCTAATTTTAGAAATTAGAACTATGTATTTTTAAATGATCAGTAACAAATAATATCAAATGTTTTATATTTTAATGTGCCATTTGATTCTTCAGAGACATGATAGCCACTGGCTGTGAAGACAAAAATGTTCGTGTCTATTATGTGGCCACCAGCTCTGATCAACCATTGAAAGTATTTAGTGGGCATACAGCAAAGTGTTCCATGTTAGATGGTCTCCTCTGAGGGAAGGGATTCTTTGCAGTGGCTCTGATGACGGGTATGTGTTTTTGAATCTAATTTTTTAGTCCTTTAAGTCATAAGCTTTTCTACAAATGTATTTATTTCTGTGATCCGACTTACATGTGGAAATATTTTAAATATGTACTTAACATATAAGCAGTTAATGAATATCTACTTGTATTCAAGAAAAAGTAAATTAAATTTTGCCATCACAGATTTCTATTTCCTTACTTTGCTTACTATGGATGCTCACTTCTATCTTATTAGCAAGAAAGTTAACAGAAACAAAAATTATAAAAGGTTATGTTGGGAGAGGGAAGATCTGAAACAAGTAAATCACTGTAAAATATAGAGAATTTACTTTTAATAATGTCAGATTTTAATGGGGAAAACAGCCATACTCTTTTTTCTTTAAGAAGGGGATAAAAGATGATCATATATTTTAGTATGAAGAGAGAAGATATTTTAGAAATTAGAGTGATTTGACATTTTTTCAATCTTTATGGAAGTTTCTGAAATGTTGTCTATATTTTATATTTAAACATGATAAAAATGTATAATGTTTGGTCACTATTTGAGTATAAGATAAATTTAGGTATAAGAAATCTTTACTCAAATAAAAGTTGTAGCAGATAATAACCACAGATTTAATATTGAAAATTAAGAATTTTCTTGAAATTTTGGCATAAAATCAAATTTAATAATAAAACAATTGTTAGATTTCTATCAGTTTTCACTTGAAATATTACTTATAATAAGGTCGTTGATATGAGTTCATTTTCAGATTGTTCCAGTCTCTTATTATAGACTCTACTATAGTCTTATATATGAAAGTACGCTATCAAAGTAATTTAAATGCTAACATATTTAGCACCATAAAAAACTAAGTTGTGATATACATGAGACATTGTCCTGTACTGGGATAAAGGGAAAAGTCTTTTTAAATAAAGCAGAAAGAGCAATGCCTTAAACAAATAAAAATATATATTTCTTTTATCATATTATATAAACTCTGAACTATTATAATTTTGGTATGGTCAGATTGATAAAAGTTCATGACTAAAAATTAATATGAATTGTCGAAGCAAAATTGGCACTTGAAGATCTTAAGTTTATTTTGAGTTCAAATTTTATTTCAGTAACATTCGTACTTATACAATTAGTAGATTCAATTAATTTCATGAATCCAGTTGTATTTAAATTTTGTACTTGATTGAGAGTAATTCCACACTCACTAAGCAACTTACTTTACTAGCAAAAATATGAAGGGATGATCTACTATATTAATTATGAATTGACTTTTCAAATAATATTCAGTGTCATAATACTATATTTTCATTGTTTATAAATAATTTGAGTGCTCTTGAATTATTATATTCATTTATTAATTATATTTTCTTTGGCTTTATCTGTTCTGGATATTTCATTTTAAGAAATCAATTTTTTAAACATATAAACTGTAAAATAGTATATTTAATATCATTAGCAAATGACCAGTAAAAGCAAGGGGAAGAAATACTGTATATTAGGATAAAGTAGGTCTGGCATAGTTAAATACTTATCTCCATCTGCTGTAAAGAAGAGAATCTTCACTTATCTTGAAGTAGAAAATGCTGTTTTTAATATGCTGAGAAATAGTTGTGTGCTCTCTTAAGAATATGTTAATATTTTAAGTAAATTATAACTTAAATGGTATTATGTCCATAATATTCTGTTTCAGTTCTGTTCGAATCTGGGATTATACTCAGGATGCTTGCATAAATATTCTTAGTGGACACACTGCACCTGTGAGGGGATTAATGTGGAATACTGAGATCCCATATCTACTAATATCTGGCAGCTGGGACTATACTATAAAAGTGTGGGACACTCGAGAAGGAACTTGTTTGGATACTGTGTACGATCATGGTGCAGATGTTTATGGTAAAAGGTTTTTCATGTACTTTTAAATTTTGCTATATTAATGATGATTATGATGTTTGAGCAATATGGTATTTTTTGAAGAAGTCTTGCAGTGTTTCATTTAAAAATAACATTTTCATTAGAAACTATAGTTTATTATTAAACTATCAGAATACACAGAATAGAAAACATCATCAGAAATTATTAGAAGGTAATTATTGTTAGCATTGTGGTATCTTCCTCTCTTTCTCTGAGGGTATATTTGTGTTTCTACACACACACACACACACACACACACACACACACACATGCATAAATATATACCCATGCACATATTTACATGTATGGCTTAGATTTTTCTCCCTTTCTTACCAACACTCCAGAGATAAGTTGTAAAACAGGAAATCATTAATAAAGTAGATAAAGCTTATTTAGTCATTCTTCTACCTCTGTTCCTAGATATTTAGTGTAATGTTTTATTTTTTAACATTATAGAGGCTGGGTATGGAAACTCAAATTTCTTATCTTTGCACAGCACTTTACTCTCATTTGTAGCACCCAACCCTTGATGGGAGTAAGGAGATAAATTAAGGATGCAAATTTGATTCCTTAAAGAAAGTAAATCTAATCTAGCCATTTGTATCCATGAGTTTGACCACAATGGCCTTTTAATTGAGGCAGTGTGGGACAGAGTGTGAGAGAAAATCCCATTTGTGTACATTTTAAATTGAAAGGTCCTCAACTTTTTCTTGTAGCTAGAACTTCCATCTATCCATCCTTCCATCCGTCAACTCACCACTATTACTGTGCACTCTGTTGGTCTTAACAAACTGAAATATAATTTCAACATTTTCATCCAGGACCATTTGCTTTCTAATAATTATTCAATTTGTATTCATTTTTACAGAATGTGCTAAATAATTTATTACATTCTCATGTTATTTTTAGCCAAGAAAGAAATGTTATTTGAAACATTTCCTCAAAACTTCAATTTTGTATAAGTTTTATGAAGTGCATATAGATCAAAAATATTTTTCAACATTTACTTTCGTTAAAATAGGTTTATTTTCCATCAGGCTTAACATGCCATCCAAGCCGCCCCTTCACTATGGCCTCCTGCTCCCGGGACTCTACAGTGAGACTGTGGTCATTGACACCTTTAATCGCTCCTTTACAAATAAATATTCTGGCAGACAGATCTTGGGAAGAAATTATCGGGAATTCTGGTATTGAAAATATGCATGTATTAGATTTTATTTTTAAATAATATTTTATAGCAATCTTTTCTCACTGAATTATATCTGTTCTCCAGATTATGTTATACAACAAGGCACTCCTCCTCTGTTGTGTGGTAAAATGTCAAGAGATATTAAACAGGAAATAGAGAAACTAACTGGTAATCCTCAAGTAAAAAAGACTAAGATGGTTTTCAGAATGTTTATCAGTAAGTATAATAGAAATTAAATGTGACCATTTTCCCTTTCACCACAATGAATCATTACAACTATTGTCATAAAGTTATCACATATTTACATGTATCTTCCCAATTCGGTGGGTCTCTCTGAACAAAATCTGTACAGCATAAGAAAGCAAATGGAAACCAGAAATAATAAATGAGATAAATCATAGTTATTATTTTGTTAATTTTCAGTTTTCATATGCCTGCATTATATTTTTGAAGATGCAAAATACTGTTTGGTTTCTAATTCATTGTTATATCTTTGGGTATTCTATATCAACTTTTTAGCCTCCAGGTGGCAGTGACAATTTATGGAACTTAGTTGCCGTGATAAAAGGACAAGATGATAGCTTACTTCCTCAGAACTACTGTAAAGGAATAATGCATTTGAAACATCTGGTTAAATTCAGAACAGTAAGTAAAGTATGCAAATAGTATATGCTCAAGCAAAAATAATTTTTGCCTTGTCACTGTTAAAATATAAAGATTATTTGAAAAATTTATGCAGAGTTGGTAGACTGAAATAAGCAAACATGGAGGAAATAAATCTTCAATAAAAACCAATCATGATAACAGTTGAAGGCAGCCATGCACAGCTGAACCTCATGAAAGTTTTCAAAGATCACTTGGAACTACATGAAACACTTTATATTTACCCTGCAATCAGATGACCGTGACATGTGCACTATTCTGACTCTAGTCTCAGAGCCCCAATAAGCTGTATTCTGAATACGTTTTATTAAAACTGATCATGCTATAGCTCTTAATACATTTGAATACAAAATTATTAGTTACCTTAAACCTGGAGCAACATACAGT
Organism: Eonycteris spelaea; assembly: GCA_003508835.1. Classification (NCBI taxonomy): domain Eukaryota; kingdom Metazoa; phylum Chordata; class Mammalia; order Chiroptera; family Pteropodidae; genus Eonycteris; species Eonycteris spelaea. The sequence continues at coordinate 2,955,917 of PUFA01000043.1, read as the reverse complement.
ACCAACAGCAAACCAGTCCTAGAACCAGAAAGAAGAAATAGCAATGAAATGTCAATGGTGAGCTTAACTGTTAGAGCACAGAGAATTGTAAAAAGGATGTGGATTTGATGGTCATGAGAACAATTATTTTCATAAAGAAGAAGCACTTTTTTAATTACAAACTAAACCCATGATATCTGTAGCAGTTACCTATTCACAGATAGGAGCCAATTAGAGTAAGCCAGTTATTTTAATTTTCATAAAAGTCCTATATATATTTTTTCATCAGTTATATATCATTTTATCACTCACTACCTTTTGGTCTCTGAACCTGTGTGTACACACAACACCTGGTGAGTTTTAAGGACAGTGAGATTTCCCCTGTCCACGCCCACACCAGGAGTCTCTGCTCCCTACCCACACCAAAACACTGAGTTTAAAAAGGTATCATATTTTATAGAGTAAAAGTATTAATTTTTAAAAAATATTTCATTTCCAGTGCTATATATTTTAAAAATGTATCTATATAATGCTTTCATGGTCATCTGTTATCACCAGCTCTTGTGTAATGAAATTTAGAAAATTTTCTTTTTTTTATGACCAGTCTGAAGCCCAAGAACTAACAACAGTCAAGATGTCTAAATTCGGTGGTGGTGTTGGTGTTCCTACTAAAGAGGAAAGACTGAAGGAAGCTGCTGAAATCCACTTGAGATTAGGGCAAATTCAGAGATATTGTGAACTTATGGTTGAACTTGGAGAGGTAATGTGCTATTAAAGCAAAATTAATGAGTTCGACAAAGTATTCTAAGTATTAGTTAAATACTAAATGTTAAGCTTATCTTTTTTTAGATCTAACTGGCCTTCTACCATCTGATAATCAGGTGTATGCCTTAGAACAGTAGTCATTAAAGTGAGAATCAAGGCTAATGGCATCAGCATTACTTGTGGGGCGGGGGTGGGGTCCTATTATATGTGCATTTCCTATCTAGACCTACAGAATCAGAAACTCTGGGGATGGAGCCCGACAAACTGCTTTCATAAGCCCTCCAGGTTATTCTCATGCATGCTTAAATTTTGAGAACCGCTGTCTCAGGCTGGAATCTTTGATTCCTAAAAAATATCTATGTTGCTCACAGTAAATCCCCTTCTTAATACTATTTGTCATAACTAAATTCCACACTGGCCAGAAGGAGGGTTTCCACTGCGGATCATCTGGTGACACATTCCTGATTTTTATATAGGACTGGATTGATAAAACAAAGTTCTCAGAAAGGTTAGGATTAATCTATCCTGTTAAAATTTGGCATAGTGCTTACTTTTGGAAGGTTGGTGGTGACTAAAATAAAGCAAGGAAGGCAAAGGCTTCTGTTTCTTGATCTGGGTGCTGGTTACATGACTGTATTCAGTTTGTGAAAACCTACTGAGCATTTCGTTTTTCTGCATATGTATTTTATTTCAACAAAATTCTCCAGTTCCTCCAAAAAAAGATTAGAGTAGCATGGACTCATCTTAGCTTGATCAGTTTTGGAAAGTTCTAAGTTAATTAGTTTTATAATTACAAACTATGATATTAATACTTGTAAATAATCTAAAGTAAAACTGAGCAATAAAGATAATAAAAGATATCAAAATTATTATTTTAGGCTAATTAACAATTTTCTAGCCTTAATTGCAGTAGGACTCTACTGTTTTAGAGCTTTAATTAAAATGAAATTTTGATTCATGTAGTGATGTTTGAGAATATTTGTTCCTCAGTTCTAGACTTGTAATCAGTGAAATCCATATTTTTAAGTAATAATCACAATCAGCCTGATTGAGCAACGAGCTGCTTTAATAGTAGTCTGACTTTTAAAATATGAAGATAAATATTATTAACTGTAAAGAAAGAATTTACAATAAATAAAATTTATAAAAATGGGTAGGGAGAGAATGAAAATTGAAATAAATGTCATATTCGTTAAATATAATTAACAGTAAAATAAAAATTTTAGTATATATTATTTTGAACAGAGAACGTGGAGTACCATGGAGTACCACAGAACAAATTATCCTGGTTCTGTGTTGGAAGATGAGTTAATATGTTTTTCAAACCACATACTGTAGTTACTATCTTTCCCCCACCCTCACCTTCTTTCTCTGTCTCCCTCCTCTCTCCTCTATTTTTCTCTCTCCAGGTTTGAGATTTTCTCTGCTAAATAATACAATTTATATATCATTTTATTTTAAAATATAGTAACATTTGTAATATGTAGAATTTATGAGGTTGAATACAAAATAATCCTAGAAATCCAAACACTCTAAAAACTTATAAATATGAATTTATTTTAAAAGTCTGTTGAGAATTGAACAGGGCAATCAAAATGGCTGTTTCTGCCCTTCTTTTCTTCTCTTCTAGTGGGACAAAGCCTTGTCAGTTGCACCAGGGGTCTCTGTGAAATACTGGAAGAAATTAATGCAGAGGTGAGGCAGAGAGTCTGTGTCCTAATAAATGTTTTAAATATGTTAAAATAGAAACAATATATAAATATGATGGCAACTTTTGAGCTTTTTACCTTTATTCTCTTTTAAATAATAACTGAATTTTATATCTACTGATATGATTAATTAATCAGTTACAAGACATTTTTGTGTTCTTATATTTGACTTAACAGCTGATAACGACAATGGAAGACAAATTTCCCCACGTCAATAGAAGAAATGACAGATTAATAAACATACTCACTGGTTACTGTGTTGCTATTGAAAAATAAGTGATAAAATTTTCTGAAGTTATAGAATACTTATTCTATAAATAATCTCAGAAATTCTCTCAGTAGACACTAATTCCTGCCATTTCCTCTCCATGGATATAATGGAGGTACCGATGATTAAAAGAGTTTGACCACCAAGCAAACTTAACCAGATGTCCTTGTTCTAAAATGTAATAAACAAGAGTTTTTCTAAGATGTGTTAGTTTCCTAGGTCTACCATAATAAACAGCCATAAACTATGTGGCTCAGAACAATTTCCTCACAGTTCTGGAGGCTGGAAGTGTAATATCAAGTTGTCGGTAGGATTGGTTCCTACCGAAGGCTTTGAGAAAGATCAGGTCCCTGCTCCTCCCCAATTCCTGGTTGTTCCTGGCAGTCCTTGGCATTCATTGGCTTGTAGACACATGGCTTCAACCTCTGCCTTGTCTTCTCATAGCGTTATCCCATGTGTCCCTGTGTGTAAATCTCCCTCTTTTAATAAGGACACCAGTCAGGTGGGGTTTAGAGTCTACCCTAATACAGTATAACCCTGTCTTAACTAATTAGATTGACAAAGACCTTATTTACAAATAAAGTTGAATTTACAAATACCATGAGTTAGGACTTTAGCATATATTTTGGGGGGACACATTTGAATCCTCATCATAAGATTATTCTCTATTCTATTCATTCATTCAACAAATATTTATTTAATGCTCCCTATGTGTCAATATTGTGCCAGGACTGCAGAGTAATATTTAATGAGTATTCACCTTATATCTGGCATTAAAAATGGAAAGTTTGATTTTTATTCCATGGTACATGGTTTAGGAAAAAATTCACTGCAACTCACATGTACAAATAAAAGTCAATCAGAGGCAAAGCAAAATTTCAAAGGATTCAGGCATTTGCTGTGAGAAAGGAGAGTGTTCCCTACCAACTGCTTTCCCAGCTATAAGTTAAGAAGCAGGCTGACTCCAGCCCTAAGGCCGACTCCTACCCAAACTCTAAATTCCAAATAATTCCATTCCTGTACCTTCACTGCACAATTGTAAATGTTATTGCTTCCACTGAGATCTTAATAAAGTCAACAGAGGATGTTTATACCACAAAACAATTTGTATCAACTTCAGCAAAAGCTATTTCATTTATCTTTGAAAACCATCACCTGATTTTCTCTTGTCCATTGTTCACATTGTGGCCATAAAATGGCCTCCCACAACTCTAAAAGTTTATAGTTTATAGATCCTGCCATTCAGAGGGATTGATTGGCAGTCTCTCAGTACTAGTTCCAAATGCCTGGGAGGAGAATATTGTTCCTAAACAGCTATATCAAGGAAATCACAGGCACGTGTTAAAAACATAGCCATTGGGGAAAATCACAATGACCCTCTGAATTGGAGACTGTTAACAGTGAGCTGGCCAAACAACATCGAAATGTCCACTATACCTACCCAAAGATTGGCAATTGAAATGTAGTTTAATGCAAATGCAAGTATAAATTAACTATACCAAATTAGTGTTCAACAAAACTGAGGTTAAACATTAATAGTGGAATTAACTAGGTTGGTCCTTGAGAAAGTGGGACTTAGATAGGAAAAGAGAAACAGGCAGATGGTGATAGATAAAGAGAGACAGACACACATAAACCGTTCATACTCTCCAAGATGAGGATCCCTTTTCCCCCTTACATATCTGAAACATTTTTCTTTAAACCACCTTGCTTGCGGTACTTAACAATATTCTGCATTTTATTATCAGTATTATGTTCTTATATTATACTTTTTAATGATTTTGAAAGCTAGCTGCACTTAGAGTCTCTCTGTTCATCCTTGTGCTAAGGTACACACCCACATATTTATAATCCAGTTGAGAGAGATCTCCCATCACACATATCTAGTTTACGACTTATTCAGAAAAATACATTTTCATATTAATAGAAGCACATTAAGTTTAAGATCTAAGTGTTCAGTACTTTTAAATATAAAAATTAGTGTTCTAAGGGAAACAAGTACGTATAATATATTTCAGAAAATTTCTGTTCCATGTGATCACATAAAAATCTCTTTAAAAAGTATATGGCAAAAGCTTTATAAATCTTCAATTTTAGAAATTTTAGATATGTCAGAAAAATTTTCAGTCCAACTGAAACCTTGAAATGAGGTACTGTAAAAAAAAAGTTCTTATTTTATTAGGAAGCTGATCAATTAATCCAGGAAAATAAGGATGATCATTCCACTGCATAGCCATTGGTGATGTGGAAAAAATTAGTCAATTTTTATGTACAGAGTCAACTTAAAGAAGCTCTGCTTGCACAGGTCATGCAACATAATTATACATGCTGCAGTGTGGTGGGTTATGGAAGGAGAAAGTTTTTGACTAACTTGCCTTCACAGAATGACAAAGTTATAAATGGCTTGCTTATGCCCGTATCCTAGCCTCTATCTCAACATTTCAGTCGCAATATCTTGCTCTGATCACTAAACTTTTTTTAGATCCTTACACATACAAGCTTCTCTGAACTTGAATCTTTCTATGCTGCTGAACATTATATATGCTTGAACAGCATTTTTCTCATAACTATTTACTTGAAGCTTCGTGTTGATAAATGAAATTCATTTCTTTTTAAAATTCTAAGGTATCTCCAAAACGTAGTATAAATTTAAATGATTTAAGTATACTTTGCTAAAAATAAATTCTGAAATCAGCCAATTCCTAACAATTAGCTAAGATTAATCGAAATGTTCATTAATTTTAGGCTGCTTGTGAGGGAAATATGCAAACCTCACATGTTCTGCACCTAAAATCTTCCTACTCTATGATATCTACAAGAAGACTTTAATGAGTAATATTAGGTCGATATTTTATGGTTGGCCCTTTAGGAGTTTTGAGGGACCTGTAGTTCATCCTTAACGTCTGCAGAGACTGTGCATTTCTCACCATAATCTAGTTCCATTGCAGCATCCATCCCCTGATAAATGGGGAAATGGCAGGAATGTAGACACAGCCTGGACACACTTTATAGCTTTCAGTGAAACAAAATGCATTTTAGTAAAGAGATTGCAGATAAAGCACCTAAACACTTAAAAACTGAGCAAACCTGTTAGGAACGAGGAGCGTGAAAATAAAGTGTGTTGGTTATTAATGTTTTGCTATAAAGTCAGTTTGGGTGACATCATGGTAACTGTTTCATAACCCCATGGCCTCAATATTAGTATCTGGAATAACAGTTAGTCCTCCTCCAAAGAATAACTCCAAATAGTTATGTTTTAAGAGAAATGGATTTCTTCAGCCTTTTGACCTTTTTCAAATCAGGCAATCTACTTTCTCTTGTCTCTTCGCTTGGCTCCTATTTTTGCCCTAAAAATAGGATATTTGAACTTTTAGGATACTTATCAAGTGAAAAAAGGATTTAAAATGTTAAGCAAATAATGTATCAAGACCAACATTTTCCTACCTGGTTCTTTGCTGACGCTCTACCATTTTCAACTTGGCATTTTAAAGATCTGACATATACTACCCCTATTCCAGTCACCACCTAAATTTTAAAAATTAGGCTTTTTTCCCCACCAATTAGGTGGGCTTATCAGCTCATTTACTAAGAAAGACTGCTTTCCTGATATTTTTCTCCAAACCAGACTTTATACCTAAATCAAAGATGTCAAATTAAATTCTGTTCGATCCCTTAATCAGCTTTTTATAAAAGGGAATTAGTTCACTTTTATGATGGGATGCTTGGGTTTATCTAGAATACGTACTTTTTTTTCTAGACTGCTGCACACAGTCAGTAAAGAACTGGCAGAATGGTATTTTCAGGACGGTCGAGCAGTACTAGCCGCATGTTGCCACCTTGCTGTAGATGATATTGAGGTACAGCATTTCAGACTGGTTTATGTGAATGAAAAGCTCTTAAGATGTGTCATGTTAATTGAAGGGAAAAAATGCTGACTTCCTGTGTAAGATCTGGTTTTGCATGCTTTCCAAACCAGAATAATTACATACCTAAAAAGCAGTAACTCTACAGACTCTGAGATGTTTTAAAAATTTATACTTTTATCACAGATACATATTTATAACAACCTTACTTTAAGTATTTCAGCATATATGAGAAGCAGACCCAATAATGTAATAAAGTATTAAGTAAAGATATAGAGCCTGTTTTCATGTATCTTTAGACATATTTGCTTTAGGACATAATTGATAATCATTATATGCCATTGGAGAAGTTTTTAAGAATTTACATTTTTTCTTTTTTGATAGAGAGACCAAAAACATGTTGAGGATATTGCAGAGAGACTTATTAATTACAAAAATATGAGCAAGGATTCTAAACTCTTAAATTCTAACCTTATAAACTTTAGTTTATGTCCCTTCAACTTTCCATTTGAAAATTACAGTTACACTGACATACTTTATAGAAATATTATATTCAACATTTTATAGGAATAACTGATTATTGGTTAATACAACCTTATCTTCTTTATGAGCTTGGGAATGGTGATCCTACTCAGCATCTACGAAACTGAAGACATTGTTTTGTTCTCGGGAAAGCTTGCTATGACAGACCTGATTCGTGGAAACGAACTGGAATTGGCGGTCTCTGTGGGCACAGTCCTTGGAGAGTGTGCGGCACCAGCAACCCACTATGCTCTAGAATTATTGGCGAGAAAATGCATGATGATACCAATATGGTAAGAATTTCTAAATTAAGAAATCATTTCACAGTGATCGAATGCACTTTTTAAATTTTATAAGTTGCATTTGATAACATGTTGGGAGAATATAGGGTCTTCTTTTTTAATGAAAGATAAGATTGCAGGAGGAAATGGTGATATGAGAATTATATATACTACCTTGGTTGTATAATGAAATCTACCAATACCCATTCTGAAGTAGCCTAGCTGTAATTTCAAACGCTTGAAGCATCATAAGACAATAAAGTGTACTTAAGGTTATCAACACCACACATTCCCACATGTCTACTACACTCAATCTTATTAAATCTTAATTTAATAATGTCTTGATTTAAGGTTTGGAAAATGAAGTCACTTTTCTAAAAGAGAATAATAACAAAGATGGTTTAGCTGGAGACTTGGAACAGGGCATTTCCCCAAACTCAGGCAGTACTTTAAGAGACAGACCCTGGAAAGCCCCTTGGGTAACCTGGAAATCCCCAGTCAGGTCCGTTCTCGCTCATATCTGCAGAGCTTGTTCTTAGGGCAGACAGTCTTTCATTATGGAGGCACTTTTAGGAAAGATATGGTGCTGTCATTCAATACATATGTGTCGAATAAAGATGATTTTAGACTTTTATCTTCTCTTTTCCCAAAATACATAGATTCTCAAGAAGTTTCTAAATAAACATGTTTATCAGGACTTTGACCTCTCCCCATTGTACACTCCATGCACACACATACCATTACCACTCTTAAGGTGGAGCGATAAACTATCAAACACTACAGATAGTAATAATAATAAAATAACAACAACAATAACTCACTACACTTCTATACTGCTTTCTGTGTGCCTAGCACTGATTTAAGCACTTTGCATGTAATACCTCAGCAGATACTATACAATAGATATTAGCCTCAGGTCTCAGTAAATGGTAAAAGCTAATATTCAAAGCTACATGAACTGGCTCTAGAGTTTGCACTCTTAGCTACTGTCTTAGTTCAGGCTGCTATCCCAAAATACTGCAGACTGGGTGGCTTATAATAATACAGATTTATTTCACACAGTTCTAGAAACAGAACTCCAAGGTCAAAGAGTGGGCAGATTTGGTGTCTCATGAGAACTGGCTTCCTGGTTAATAATAATTGGCCATCTTTCGCTGTGCTCCTACATGGAAGGGGTTAGGGAGCTCTCTGTGGCCTCTTTTCTAAGGACGTTAATCCCTCATCACCTAATCACCTTCCTAAGACCTCACCTCCAAATACACTGGAGATTAGGTTTCAACATACGAATTTGGGGGGAACACAAACATAGTAGTCAATTGTAGTTATCCTGACTTGCCTTAGAACCATCCCAAAGCATGAGGTCTAACTATTTATTTATTCACAATTATTTATTCAGATTATTTATTCACAAAGGTGACTGCATGCTAAATAAGATGTGATTCCTTTTTTTAAAAAAAGTAAAGGTAAAAAGGAGAAAAAATAGATATTGAATTTAAAAAAGGTCTAAAAATATTTCAACTGACTGTATATCTTAGTTGCTTTTCATATAAAACAAACTGCTGTTTCCCTGTAACCCCCACCTAAGAGTTCTTTTATATGTCCATAGATATGTCTGTTATTTCAAGTGTATTTCCAAGGCAAATCTGTAATTCTCATGGCTATTAATAGCTCCATAAATTTTAAAAAATAATAATTCAGATAGCAGCATAATTTCAAGAGAATGTTCATAATTTTATAAACCAAAAATTCAGATTTTATATTTACTGGTTAAAGTTTGCTGCTTCTTGGTTCTCACTGCATATTTATAGTATTCATATACAAAATTATTTTCTTTTTAGCTTTCCATCTGTTGGATACAGGTATTATCTAGTTTTATGAAAAATGTTTAATTAAAATTTTATATTTATTTTATTATTAGAATACCAATTCTATATTAAGAAATTATCATTAATTATTTTCACTTTATTGTTTTATAGAATACCAATTCATTCATATAATTTATAGCATATAAAACTAATTACAAAGTAATGAGAACAGTTCCTATAACCTAGATGCAAAAGATGATTATATACTTAAAACTGACATAATAAATGAACTGTGGCTTTCTACAATATAAAATATTAGCTAATTCAGTTAAGCAAATTAAAATACTTGTTCTGATAGTGAAATTAAAGATTTTAGATCATTTAGTTGGTCCATATCACTGCATATATATTTTATATACACACACACACACACATATACACACACATACATCCACACACATTTTCCCCAACTGATATACTGAATTTGCAATAATGATTTGTACTAAAGAGTGAATAAATTAACTAGCATTGCTGTAAATTTCACTGTACAGCATAGAATTTGACAGTAAAAAAGTCAAATTTTAGTCTATGGTTCATAAAATAGCTATGGAGTAGAATTTTAGCACAGCTGTTGTTATATAAAAGAAAGTAATTTCTGTATTCTCTTAGATATTATTGAAAACTGCTATTAAATATCAGTATCAGAAAACATAAAATCATTTATATTTTTAGCAAGAACAGATGAGTTACTCAAATTTGGAACTTGTAAAAACACTAAAGACTTACCAGCCAGTGATAACAGAAAATTTGACACATAACAAATTATCTCTATTTTTGTTTTATATTCACTATATTCTTGAATAAATATCTCTTAATTTTTAAGAATAATTTATTTACATAAATTACCAATGTAGGTTTTACTAAACAGTTCACAAAAAGGTGAAGGTGGGTTTTACTCTCACAGTCCACAGCACACCTTCCATAAATGCATATTTGAAATATTTCCTATTTATGCAGAATGTACGTAGATCAATTTCTTGAAAATTGAATATTAACATCTCGAACTATCAAAAGTTAGTGTTTTCTCAGTTATGATGCATGCAACCAAAAGCTATCTAGTAATTTAAAAAAAGAATTTTATCAAAAAATGTTTTAATTTAATGTGGTCATATGTTCATATGATTTTAATATGCCTTATTATTAAATTATTCCATTGATTGAATATATAAGAAGTAAATCAGAAAACTGCATTTGTATTTTTGATTCTCACCTAAAGTTTAAGAAATATGAAGGATACCCAAAATTCTAACCTTAAAATATCTAATTAATGAGCTGGCTAATACTAATGTCCACTGTTGATGAGAATTAGCTTTCACAAGTTTACTTTATAATTCATTCCAAAGAATGTATCTAATACTACTTAGTTTGGATAGAGAATTATTCTATAATAACAAAACTAATTGTAAATATGTAAAGACTCAGTTTAGATTTTTAAAAACTGTTTAGGAATATGATAAAAATATTTTTTTTCTTCATACCCTGTAGAGGAGTTTCATAATAAAGTAGGAAATCAGTACTTTTATATAAATAGAAAAGCAAGGAAGGTATACTAAGTCTTTTCCTTTGACATAGTTCTAAATGTTATTGTTAAATTTTTTCCTCATTGAAGTTTCCTCTTTTGTTATGTGACTAGGAATTTGGCAGCCGATCTCCTCCTGATGATTCCTGATAATGAACTACACTTAGTAAAACTCTGTGCTTTCTACCCAGGGTGTACGGAAGAGATCAACGATCTTCATGAGAAGGTATGCCGATGATAGTCAGTTCTAGTTTGGAATGCAGTGCTATGATTAAACTAATTTGGTTCAGGAAAATAGATACATGCAGAGAAACAAATATATGGTCCCTTTAGGACCCTTAAATAAATACGACAAAAAATGATAACGATATAAGTAATAACATTCATTGAGCTTCTACTCTATCCTTGGAACTATTCTAAATGTTCACATATGTTTGTATTTTACTCATTTTTCATGAAACCCTGGAAATAAGGAGATATTGTTCATATTTTATAAAGAAAGTGAATTCAGAGAAGGTAAGGAACTTGCCTAAATAGTTAATGGTGGGGGAGAACATCATCTTCACATGTTTAACTTCAACATCCAAACACTTTCCACATCCCACTTTACCTCCAAGATACATCTGTGCTAACTTTCAAAAAATAAACAATTTAGGATGTTTAAAAGAATTGAAGAAGTATAATGAAATTCACATGCATTATTCTAAAGTGCTTTAAAAAATAGTCCTTTGCAGAATATAGGAATTTATATACAAAGATTATATATAAAACAACCAAAATGTTCAACAATAGGGAAATTGTTTATATAAATTATAGTACATATCTATTTTAATGTTCTTAATTCATTAAAAAAGATCATTAAGTTTTATTTTTATTGATATCAGTAGATGGTTCTAAAACAAAAAACAGATTATAAGACTGTACATTTGCTATGTGATTTCATTTTGAAAAAAAACTGGATACATATTTAATTTACAGCATATTTAAGAAGATACACAGTTATCTTAAGAGAAAATATACAAGAAAGCATTGTCTCACCTTTAATTTTCAAAATAACAAAGGTTTAATTCACTTATATGAACCTTGATTTTCTTCCAGTATGTGTCTTTAATTCATTGAGCAATGAATGCTTAATGAGTATTGTGTTAATACAAGTAGACCAAAAGTGTGTGTGAGTGTGTTTAGTGTGTTTAGTGTGTGTGTGTGTGTGTGTGTGTGTGTGTGATTGTGTATGTATGCTATCAGGGAAAATGGTTGTGAAAAGATAAATGGTCAGTTACCAATGGATCGTGAGATAACAGGTATTTTAACTTCTTTATACACTTTGTATTCTGTGAATTTTTTAAATGAGCTGTGCTTTGCTTTTATAAACATGACAAATAAAATCTATTTTGATGTCAAAATTATAATGCATATTGAAGGAAACAGGAGTAATTTTTAAATTACACTTCATATTTACTGAATAGAGTTTTAATGTATACTACCATATCCTCTGAGGCAAGAGGTACAGGTGTTAAGGTTTGGGGAAGTTAAGTAGTTGGCTGTGTTTATACAACTGTTAATAATAAGGATGAGAATAATGTTCAGAGTCTTTTCATCACACATTCTAAAAGGATATAATTAGACTCTGGTCAGACTTCATTAATAACTCTTTCAAAAGATTAGTATGTGTAAAGGTGTTAATACCTCTGAACAATTTCACAAGTAATGCTAAAAATTATGTGCCCAAATATTATAGATTTGTGTGGTGACACATAACTTTTAGAATTTTAAGACAGGACAAGAATTACAGGGATGATTATCTTACTCTTCTTATTGTGTTCCATTTGAGAATGAAGTTTCAAAAGGAACCATTTTCTTTTCCTTCTTCTCCATGAGTATATATCAAAGTGAAGAAACTTTTTTCTATATAGCCAGGCACAGTACCAAACACATAGTATTTGTAAATAATGGCATTTAGTGAATAAAGATGGGGAAAAAATATGAACTGTCATATACACGAGAGATCCTTTAATGTAGTTTATTGTATTTTTTTTTGAGAAACATTGAGTGATCTAAAATGTTCAATTCACCTATATTTTTTAAACAAAAGAAAATATGAAGCTATTGAATAAATGCATAAATAAATAAGTTGAATAAACCATCTTAGTAACTTAAGGGGATGTAAAAGAAAAGTGAGAAGGGAAGAGAGTGACAAATCTCAAAGGAGAAGAGATGAATGACCTTCTGTGGATGAACCACATCATCATTGGAGTTACAACGTAAAACATTTTTTGCAGTGGAAGCTCAGTCTCAGTGGTTGCCAAAGACTGGTGAGATAGACAAAGCATGAAGCTATTTATAGTGTTGCTTAGAAGCCAACCAACAAACTTTAACACTTAAACTTCAAAAATCATGAACATATCAGACTTTAATGTAAAAGATAACTTGATTCTTACAACATTATGGAAGCGGAACTTACCTGAGGGAGGAATGTACTCTCAGTTTTAACAGAAAAGAAGAAGATGATCTGAGGAAATGAGGAGTATTCATTTTACAGTAAGGACCTTCCTAGGCCAAAATATCTACTTTGTGGCATTACAGATTGTCAAAGCTGAAAACTTTTAGAGCTTGTACATTTTTTGTCTTTCTGCTTGAAATGAAGTGGCTTTGTCTCAAAGGCCAAGTGAAATTAATTTACAGCGTAGAGGACATGTAAGAGTGCACCTTTTATATTTTTTACATTCAATATGGTTCTTTACTCTGGTCAGCATATCTGTTCTAAGATAACTAATCTCAGCATTTTTTGATAAATTACATTTGCAGGCACTAATCCCAATATCACAACCATGACAATTCTACCTCTTTTATTAGGTATTTGTGTGATAGAAAACTACTGACTCATTAGTTATTATTCTACTTATTATTACATCTTAAAGATATTTCTATAAATGTGTGCTCTTAATACAAATTATTACATTTACTATTTTGAACAGCTTTAATAAGAAAAACATACTAGATGAATTTGACATATTTAATACATTGTTGCTTTTATTCCTATAAATTTTTTAATATTGTGATCAAACCAATTATTTTCTAGTGCAAGCTACCCACAATAGAAGAATGTATGCAGTTAGCTGAGACAGCTCATGCAGATGGCAATGTATTTGAAACTATAAAGTATTACTTGTTAAGTCAAGAACCTGTAAAAGCCCTTCCTATTGGTATTCACTTCATAAAAGGTAAGTTTTTAGTTGGTAATTTAATTTAAAATCTATTCATTTATTGATATTTTTATTCATATTAGTTTTTTTTAAAGCCTTAAAATTAAGTACTAGCCATTCTAACATTAAAAAGGAAAGAGATTGCTGATTGTATGGTATGGGGACCAGAGAGAGGGTCAATAGTCAAATTCTTGTGAACTAGGAAATGAGGATTGACTGGAAGAGAATTAATTACATAGGTTAAAATTGGATCAACAAGTCAATATTATTATTGAGAGAATTTTTTATTTGGTTTTATTTTGCCAGAATACATCAGTAGTTCAGATTGGACTTTGGATACCATTTATCCCATTCTTGACCTATTGAGTTATATTCGTACTGAAAAATTACTCTTGCATACATGTACTGAGTGAGTACTTTTTCTCCAGAATACATAATTGAACCCATGTAATATTTCAAAATGGCTATATTGTTTTTGGTATTTAGATCAAGAAATAAGAACATCTTGGACAGGTAGATGCACATGTAGACAATTTGTTATAATCTTAAGCAAAATACAGAGGTTAGTTTGAAACAAATAATAAATCTTAGTGGTCCCATTTACTATATCTAGTGTGTGTTTACATATGTGTACATACACTCATACACACCTGGTTCAAATAGGGCTAATATAAAAAGCTTTTGGATGGTTTTGGACCTCAAGTCCTTAAGAAACCAGTAGTCATCTCTATTAAATATCCACTGTATGCAAAGCATACTAGGTTGGGTGAAAACAAGTGAAAGTGCCAGAAAGTAAAAAATTGACACCATTCCTGAAAGCAGGTATCGTTAAAGGCATTGTTATCCATGTAACTAAAGTCCCCAGAAACTATATATAATACATAATACAGGCTTTGGGCTATTTTTGTTTTAATGCCCATGTAAAAGACACAATGCCTCAGCCTGTGAAACTTTAGCAAATTTGCCCAGCAGGAATATAATGGACATTTCTAGAGTCTACACAGAATGCCAGGAATTCCAAAATCTGACCAAATTAGTTACTGTACATGAAGAAACAGTGAAGGAGTAGGAAAAAACAAGAAGGCAAGAGTTAAATATTATTTAAAAACTTTTATTTTAAATTATAATAATGTTACAGCATAAACGTCTGATAGGAGTTAACTGATGAATAAAACATCTTTAAGTTTATAACATTTTCTTAACATTTTAAACTATAAATCACTCATTAAAATATAGAGATACAAGTACATTTACTATAGTATGAGTAATGTTCTATCTCAAATTATGAAATTAAAAGAAATATATTCTCTTTTAGAGCTCGAAATGAGTTGCTCATATTGTGTGGTTATACTGGAGCATTACTAGCTATCAGAAGACAGTACCAAAGCATTGTTCCAGCACTTTATGAGTACACAAGGTAAAAAAAATTTCTCTATTATGAAATGAGAGAAATTATTTTCACTAAGATGGTGAGTCTCTATTTGTATGTAGGAGGCACCAAAATATTTGCATGAATCCATTTATTTACTCAGCATGTACTTTCTAACAAAGCAGCAATACACTATAGTAATTAGAAGTGACCTAGGCTATAAATAATAGAAATCCTAATTCTAGCTTAAACACGTAGGGTGCCGTGGTCTTGGATCAAGACACTTGTGTAGGCATTGCAGGACTGTTAGCTGCTCACAGATTTCATCAGGTACCTGGCTTCTTCTCTTCCTTGGATTCTGCCATTCATGGCTTCCCCTCTCGCTTGAGTTTCCCGTGGTTACCAGGTAGGTCCTAGCCCTCTGTAAACTGTGTCTACCTCCCAAGGGAAAGAAAGGTGAGAGTGAAAGCATAGCCGCTCCTGAGGCAAGCCGTCAGAGTCAGGAAGGAAGGCTCCTCGGGGCAGTGTGCCTACGGCCCACGTCCAGAACTGTGGAACCCTGCTCTTTAAAAAAAGAGAAACTGGATATTTTAGCTTTTCAATCTCTACAGTAGAAAAAAAAAATAGTAAAGGGTTCGTGAGTAGCAGGTAACTCACTATTTCATACCCAGGCATAACCTATCTGCCCAGCTCCTCTATTTTCTAACAGCTTGCTTACCTTCAGCCATTATGCTTAAAACTTGTTATACTCACACATAAAATCCATAGAGCCTCCCCTAAAATCCGTTTCCATATCTACTAGTTTGCTAAGTGGCAGAGTGGGTACCTACTAAAAACGCCAAAGTCTGTGGGTAAGCAGTTCTTCTGGTACCGTTCATGGGGAGCATGAGATGCTGAGAAAACAAAGCTTTCTTGTTCCCGACTCCTCACCTTGTGTAGGTCTGTCAGACTGAGAATAGCAGGAATTATACTATCAGGGCACACGAGGAAAAATCTGTCTTCTCCGCGGCAGCATAACCACAATTCAAAAACTACTTCTAACATCCAGTTTCCCATTTTTTCCCTCCCTTTCTCTCTTTCCTCCTCTGCTTCCATTTTCCTCTCTCCCAGCTCACTTTCCTCCATGACTCCACTCCTCTCTTCTTCCTCTCTAGACTCTATCCTCAAAAACCTCACCATTTCCATAGCTTTACCTGTCCCCTCTATGGAGATAACTCACTTTAGGTTAAGGCATAGCCTCCTCTCCAAGCTCCTCTGTGCATACGCAGCAGCTCACCAAACTCCAGCCTTAAACTCAATATGCTCAAAGTGAAAATCATCTTCGTTCTCAAATCTACTCCTTCTCCTGTGTCCTCTTTTCTTTTGATGGTGTCATTATATTCCTGTCAACCACAATTAAATGATCAGGGTCGTGATTAAGTGCCAACGTCAAATGATTTAGTAAAGTCCCACATCTGCATTTTACTCGTTTCCTGTTCCGGCGCAGTTATTGTCTTCATTACTCTCACCACCAGGAGCCCTTCATCTAGTCACCCTGTCTCTGTCTTTCTCCTTCTGTCAACCCACCCTCTGCACTGCTGTTGCCATAAGCACCTGAAGCACCTGCCTCCCTCAGTACTTCCCAAGACTTCCCACTATCTATACATAACGTTCTAGATCCTTAGTCCTACATCAAAAGTCCACAAAATTGGATCCCAACCTCATCACCCATTGTATCCTTTTACATGTTCCTTATTCCAGCCAGACTGAATCCCTATATATATGTAAGCGTTTCACTGATATTTTTTCATAGTATTTCTTCCACCTACCCCTTGGTTTTCCTCCTCACTCTTTAACAGTGCTTAACATATAGTAAGTAGATCATCGAACACTACTGGGCAGATAAAGTACTGTCAAGTGCAAAATTGTAGACAGGAGGCTGTATTTTTTAAAATTCATTTGGGAACTAGCCACATTATCAACAATTTGGGGTTAAAAAACGATGATACTAATTGATTTAAGATAACATTACTGAAATGTTAGATGTGTGTGTGGGGGGTGGTATTTATACCTTTTTTTATCTCACCAATACTTATGTCCCAGCAGAATGATAACCGGCATGAGTAACCACAAAATGTAAATTACAAGAAGTCTTACTTTTTTTGCTCTTCATCTCTAAGGTCTTATGTTTTTTTCTTTTTATCTCCAAGACAGATTTCACCTTTAAATTTCGATTAACTAGTTCCTTGAGAAATGTAATGAGTTTGTAACTTATTCTAGAAGCTAGATAAATAATTCCTCATCTAAAGACTCATAATGAATAATAATATTTGTATTCTAAACACAGATGTGATGGATCAGTGCAGTCTCTGTTTCCCTGCCTTTTATTTTAACACGTCTCTGTCTTTCTGCTTGTTGACACTGTTCTCTTACTGTTCTCCCACTTGCTTTCTTAATCTCAATATTCATTTTAATACCATACCATACAGTAGCCATAAGTGGCTATTGTTCAGCTTTGCTTGGCTTATCTAACTATTCTCCATACATTATGCAGTTCATTTATTCATCCACTTATTCAGACCGTCATCCATCCAACATTTATTGAAAGTCTTTGACTTTGCAGGAATTTAAAGGCTAAATATGCAAGTTAGCATGCACACATACTCACACACATATCTATATAGATGGTAGGTAGATAGATAAATAGATAGATAGAGACATATATATATATATAGGCATGTATATTCATGTATACACATATTTCAAACAGTAGTTTTTGAATCTAAAATTGCAGTTATTTAAAGTTAATTTACTTTTCTGATATCTTAGTCTTCTATGTTAATTTCTTTTTCACGTGTTTCAGTCAGCTATTAAAACGTCGAGAGGTGTCAGTGCCTTTAAAAATTGAACAGCTTTCTGAAGAATTGGATGCATGGAGAGCATGTACACAATCTATCAACCAGTGAGTGAAAATGATAGAAAAATTGGAAACAGAGAGTATTACTTAATATCACATCAAACTTGTTGAAATGTCATTATTAATCTTAGCAAAATTATGAATCTTGGTTTGTTTAGCATATATTCAGTAATATTTTACAATGCTAATCTTTCCTGCCTTTTAAAGTCCTTTATTTTACTATAAATTAAGTCTAAAGTTGATTTGATGTCATCTATAAAGGGGAACTAAATAATCATCAGGGACTGTTTCTAATCTAAACCTTCATAATTCTATGATTCTACAAAAATGAAAATGTAATGTCTCTTGAAAATATAGATCATCAGGAGAATCTCCATATACGCCCCTTCTGAGTCACAAAGAATGATTTATGCAACTTTACTAAAGAGGCTAAAAGATGAATCACTCAGAGGAATTATTGGACATGATTATGTGACTGGATCAAATCTTCCCAGTCATTCGGATATTCACATCTCTTGTCTTACGGGATTAAAAATCCAGGTACAGCCTAATGACACATGTAAATTGTGCATTTCTATCATTTTTATTTTTTGCATTATTTTTTGAAATGTGATCTTAAAAATAAGCATAATCTGGATTAGGTACCTCTAAAGAGGCCTGAGACCCAGTGAGAAGATGGTCCCCTAATGCTTTCGTAGTTAGTATAAATGGTCTCTCTCCTTAAAATAAATTCAGATATTCATTGTGCTATTATTATAAAAGCAATTCATGTAATAGGTATACTTAGAAACAAATGCCATGTGTACTCAGGAACAAATGTTTTAAAATACATACAGATCATATCCTTAGGAAATTAAATAAGGGAGACAAAGCAACAATCAACACAGCTACAAATGATTATATCTCTGGATTAAATTTAACTTTATAGTCTTTATTTGTATTTTGTGCACACAAAGAAAGCCATGAAAAACAGATATGCATATAATGTATTATTGATATAGATGTTCTTGCACTGACTTACTAAACTTTTCAGTGATTAAAAATTTGGGGGATCAATCATGAGAGATAGCTAATCCCAAAGAATGGTCCCTAATGTACAATCAAAGTTATGATGGTGAGCGATGCCAGAGCTTTCCAGTGTGGCCTGAGGGGTATGGGGCATTATCTCCAGAGAGAGGCCTCCATCATCTCACAGCTAAGACCAGTTATAAGTGTGCCCATGAAGTAAAGGCTAATCCCCATGAAATGCTAAGTGAGACTATAGATTGGATGACTATTACTTCCTAGTAATAGTCACATTTTATAAGTGGCTAATTAATTACATCTTTAATACTGACATGCCAGGACAACAGAAAAAGGGATTTTGGGGGGATATCCACTTAAAATAAATAGCTTGCTACTAGTATAAACCCAAACTAGTGTAAACTTGACACTGCAAACTAAGTCTTCAGAACATACCAATATATTCCAAAAAACAGGGCATACAATTGTATATATACTTATTATCCACTTATGTTCAGAAATTTAAAAAAAAAAAAAACCAAAGCATTAAATTCAGAAACTCATAATTCAGAGCAAAAAACATAATGCAATTTTGAGAATATATGTTTAGTGCCACGCACTGCCCTCTGGGTACCATTTCTAGTACTTGATATCTTCTTCCTTTCTTCTGGTTCTGTTTCTCCATCTAAGAGAGCCAAAGGATCTAATAGATGAGCTGTCTCACCTCTCTTTACCCAGACCACATTCAGAAAGGATCTACTAATTATCTTATATATACTAAGGAGCAAATAACAGATCTAGATGGAATGCTACTCTCCCAGTATATTTCCGTCTCAACAAAAAATTAATGTGTTCTAGTTATAACTGAAATTTCAAGTACCTATGACTAGGAAGTTGTCTACTTCATATGATGGATTTTCCAATACCTAGAAATAATTTGTTAACAAGCTGTATCATTTGAAATAATAATAAAAAATGAGTAACTTTAGAACATAATAAAGAAAAATTTTTATTTTGCATTTTTAAAATTATGCTTTTCCTTCTGCGAGCTGGGAAATATAGTTTGAGAAGTTTTTTGGTTTTGGTTTTCTTCTTGAATTCAGTTCTTAAAAACTACCCTTAACATACAAAATAACTGATGAAACTAAATTATAAATATACTAGTAAATCACATGCTTGCTGTGATTTTAAATTACATAGACACATATATAGTAGTGTCTCTTTTATCTTTTGGAGAGCGGATTCAGTTTCTTAAATAATTTTCCCCACTGAATGATAAAAATAGTAAAGTATATTTAAGTATATTACTAAACATATGAATTTATTCACTACTAACTTTGTAGTAATTAATAGATTAACAATTCTTGTTATTAACAGCACTACTGTACTTAAGAATTCAACTTATAAAGTTAAATTATATTTGGAAAGACATCAAGGTGTAACATTAAGATATTTTAAAATGTGGCAGTTCAAAAAAATCTATTTTTTCTCATATTTTTAAATTTTCTATCAGCTTTGGTTTTTTATTACAGTGATTGTTTCTAGAAGTCTAAAAACATGATGCAAATTTATAATCTCATCTTCTCTTTCCTCAACTCTTGCTGTGTGCAGGGCCCTGTATATTTCCTTGAAGATGGGAAATCCACTATCTCTTTGAATGATGCTTTGATGTGGGCAAAGGTGAATCCATTCTCACCTTTAGGGACTGGAATACGACTCAACCCATTTTGATAGAGGGTTTTCTCCATGCTTAATTGTTTTTTTAAAAAATACCTTTGGTGGGTTGGTATTAACTTTACCTTTGTTGTCCAAGAGACAAAGGTTGGGAGGAGGAGGGGTGAGGAATAACAGTGAGCTTTATTTGTTAACTTCAAAAATTAAAACATTTATATATTTTTCAGGAAAAATAGGTGTCTCCTTTATGAAATAGTCATATTTGGAAAGAAGGTAATTTTAAATTATAGAGGAGTAAATAATGTAAAATAACATATGAGAGTTTCACAAAGCATAAAAGATACCCAAATATTATATTGTTGAAACATTGAAACATATAAAATAGTGCAACATCTGGAAAAGTACTTGACATACAGTAAGTACTTAATATTTGAGTGACTTAGTATCTCAAAATGTTGAACTGGAAGGTAATATGACTGATCAAATGAACCCTTATATTGTTCTCTATTTAATGTACAGTAAACCACTAGTATTAACTCATGTTTAATGAAAATTTTCAGTTATAAGTTTTATATATCAATAAATGGATACATAGTCAAAATCCTTTTCAGTTTTATTTTTTTAAAAATAAAACATTTCTAAGGTTTCTATCTGAAATTCAAACGTCCAATTAGAAAGAAATAGGTTAAAATGAGCATAAATATATTGGGGCTGAAAATGCAAAATTCAGTCAAATCTGTATGAGAATTTGTATCTGATGATAATTAACTATTTTAAATATTTGTTATGTAAAGACATTAGTTTTGATTAATGTACTTAATATTTTCATAATCTCTAATCAGTTTTTGTTAACTCTAACTCATTTTATTTGATGAAAACTGTTTGAGATAAATTTCTGTAAGTAGATATTAGTTGAAATTTTGGATATATTATGTAAATTCAAGTTTTTAAAATATTTATTAAAAAAGTAAAGCTATTTAAAAAGCCTGAGGCATGACTACAAGTATTTTAATTATTCTAGAATTCTGACTTTGAAATTTATGAAATTAATGCATACTAGGAAGAATAGTACTTTGATACTCAAGTTGTTTTATAGGATTTATAATATAGATTTTTGTCTAAAGAAAGCTCATATAACTAGAATAATTATGGTTTTTATTACCTTTAAACTTGTTGTTGTTAAAATATTTTAAAATTTTTCTTGAACAGGCTTCTTAAAATAGAAATCAATATACATTATGTACCTATCACATTCACTGCTTCTAACTCCTCAAGAAGATATTGGCTTAAATTCCATTTTATAAAATAATAATTAATATTGTAGAAGAGAATATATGTAACTCAGAGATGCAGTGGGTCATATAAAATGTATCTAAGAATTTTTTTAACCCTTAGTGATATGTGTAACCCAAATTTTTTAGGTGGGGAGGATTATTAATTGGCATATATGTAAAAATTTTCTTGCTTAAAAATGGCAGTCTAAATACTACTATCATTCTCTTTATTTTGTTTTAAATAGATTAAGAAGTCCGTCTTTTGTGCTTTAAATACTTCAAAAGATATAAGTTTAAATTATATACAAATATTGTTACCTTCTGTATTTTTAATGGATGCAGGAAAATAAAATATTTTTATGATAAAATGTGAAAAAATCATGACTTTTTAGCACATGAAGATAATAGAGAGTAACCCAGTTGTCTGAAATTAAATCGGATTGATTCAAGTGCAACTCTGTTATTCTTTGCCCTCTATGATATCATATATCTTAATTTTAACTATTAATTTTGTGTAGAATTATGTCATTTGACTATGCCAATCTGTATATATTGTGCCTTAATATGAAAAACAAAGCAATTTTTAAAATTTATAAAAGTATTTTTCATTATTAGATTTCATATGCATGAAACCCCAAATAATATGAAGTTATTTTACTAACTGAAGATGTCCATATAACCAGAAATGTGGACAAATTATTTTGCAAGTTTAAATCTGCCTTTATGAAGAAGTCTCATTAGACAGTGATTTACAAGCATTGGAAAAAATATTTTGCCATAGAAATTACCAGATGGTTAACAAAATTGCAATATCAAAATGAGCTACATCTTGTAAAAATTTATGATTATGTCAATCAAAATTAGAGAAATATATATATGTATTTCCACAAAGTCATCCAGATGTGATCAGGAACATGGTTGCATTAGAGCAATGACTGCATTTTGTCCTTATATAGGAAAATTAACACTTTTTTGGTTTTAAGTTAAAGGTATACTGAACATAGTAAAAAACGTCACAAATTACTTGTAAAATTTGGGATTTCATATTAGTATACTAGTAATACAGAAGATATATTTATAGTCAATTCTTAGTAAATGTTTACTGTACCATATCTTTGAAACATTTGTACCTAAATAATTGAAAAAAAGTACTTTCATGATGAATTTAAATACCGTATGACTGTGCTATAACATGGCATGTGGTTGTCTAGATTTTCATGTATATATGTATGTCAGATCCCCTAAATTTTAATAAATACGGCAATTAAGCCAGATATGACATAGTTAACTGCTAAGACGAGTGTCAGTTTGTCTTTAAAACTACCATTGAAGAACACTATTTCCGCATAAATGCTGGGGTCAGTGTCATCAAAGGTGTGAAGTGCTGAGCTGTCCGTCTGGATTATCACTCTACTTGTAAACCTAGAAAAGTCACTTCATTGGGTGGTTCAGGGGGAAGAGTCTCCATTGGTGAGAAACATGACTACAATAAACCCCAAAATTATAGAAAAGAGAAATAAGGCTTACTAGTGAATAAAAACAGAGTATCACGAGGCTTCCATTCCATGATAAGCATTCTGCCAACTGATTGAAAGTTTTTCTTCCTATAGGGCTGCTGTAGCTCCTAGAGAAGTTCATTGCTTCCTTCTGACAGAGACCCTTGGTGAAGTGAATGGCCTTCGTGTCGTTTGCCTGTAGTGCTGCTTCTGTTGACACACACATCCTCCGGAAGTTCTTGAAATTACCTATTTTGACCATACATGATACCTTCATTTATTTATTTACTATGAAATGAAGCTTACAGACCATTTCATATTTTTCACAGCTCTCCATAGATCCCATAGGAGTCTCGGAAATTTAACATAGTCCAAGAGGGATTAGCTTTTTCAGGAGATTGAACACAGAGTCAGAGAATGAAGAACATATTATTTGACTGTCTACTCAAATCTAATCCTTTTCTCAGGATCTTTTCTCAAGCTGAGCTTCAAAGACTTGTTTCTAAAAGACCCTTTCCTAAGGGCTGTATTTTATGGGTTAACAATTATTCCCATAATTTTATATTTAAGATTGGTCCTATTAGAATGCAAGGCAGCAGCCAATAACCAATAGCTGGTTAAGATCTCATTTGGAATAAATCCTTAACCTCAGATAAAACCAGATTCTAAATACATTTCTAAGAAGTCGTCTATTTCACCAGAGCTCTTTTTAATTTCTTTTACTAATATGAACTACGCAAGAATTAAACAAGAATGTCTCTGGATGTAGAAATTCTAATAAACTGCCTAAGCCTTCAAAGATGCAGAAAAACTGATATTTAGCTGGAAATTGACAAATATTCATCGGATTCCCTGTTAGCAATATTCATCTTGGAATTCAAAGAAACAGGTGGCATAAAAACATGAGTAATTCCAATTGAAAATTTTCCAAATATGAATAAAAATTACTGAAAATATATGAAAGATAAGCAGTCTTTCAGGATATCAACCTGCTTTGTTCCCTTCAATAAAAATAGGGCATGACACAACCAGTAGGAATTTTTTTAATTGAATTAAAGGATTGCTAAACACTAAAACCAATTTCCAAGTAAAGCATGATTTTCCTTCTCCACAACTCAGTTATCAATGAAGACACCTATTTTTTAAAAAATGGTTTAAATAGGCTATTTTGATGGTGGGCAAGATTTCTATGGGCCAATGTATAATAATCATTCAGAATAAATTTTATGAATGTGATATGTAAATATATAGTATCAGGCAAAATTAGTAGCTCTTTTATTACTAATGAGGAAAACATTACAAAGTAGATTCACCACTCCTACAAATTTTATGAGAAAGAGCTCATCATGGTGAATTAACTGTACCTTTAAAATTATTTTTGCTCCTCCTGTACTAATTAATTTGATTTTTTATTTCCAACAGTACCTGGCACAGGTGTTTTAAATAAACAGTTTTTGAATGGAAATGAAAAAAACATGTTCTTCAACCCAATTATGGATAAGAAACCACTTTAATTTACTTATTATTGAAATATATCCCAAACTAGGTGATTCTATCCCTTTAGTATAAGGCAAGAGATGGTGGCATCACTTCTTCAAAGCCTGGTGCTTTTCAAGGTCACTTTTCCATCTTTGAGAGGTTTTGTAGCAGATTCAAAAGGTGTTCCAGCTTGCTTCACATGAATTGTTTTAAGTGAATTGCCACCATTACCTGTATTTGCTGGAATATTTAAATAAAAAAAATCAATGTGTGGTTATTAAATAGTTATACAACCATCAATGTTTCCAGTACATCAAACAAATGCACAATCATTGGCAACAGGTTGAGCACAGGTTAATCGAAAGCCTGGTAAACAGAATATTTAAAGCACGCATTATAGTAGTCATAAATAAAAAATCTGAATGTCACCCACCTCCAAGTCATCAGCAGTGACTAAAAATAACCAGGGCTTATTTTGGTGCATCTGATACTGAATATGACTCAACTATTTTTAAATGTTGCTTCAGAAAGCAGCTGAGGCAACAGTGCTACAATTTTAACAGTGCTTAGATTTGGCACACACACGTAATTCATACATCAGTTTCTGGAACTCTGGTGCACTGAAGCACGCACGCTGGCCACCCAGGCCCGTTAAGTCACTCAATTCTAAAGTGAGGGGCTAGTGGCAACTAAGAAATCTATATTCTCTTGGCCTCTTATTTTGCTAACACTAGATTTAGGTAAACTGAAGAACTTACGTGTAAAAAAGAAAAAAGAAAAAACAAAGGTAACAACCAGTATTACAACTAATTTTCACCACCTCATTTGATAATTAGAAGCTTTTCAGATGAACAGCCTGTGTTTCAGTGCCATTAAGTGCAATCTTAGATGGTAAAACAGGCTTCAGTTCCTACTGCTGGTGCCTTTGGCTCTTTCCCTTCTGTTAATTTTGATGTTCACTGACCTTAACTGATTATTCTACTCTTTTATCAGAAATAACTGAAATGGAAATCCCTTTAACAAATTTGGGAGGGAAAGTAGTGTAAAGCTTAGTAAAATAGTTCTCATCTGTGTAATTGCCAAAGTCGAATTCACAGCATTTATTCCTGTTATGCACAGATTGAGAGAATCCAAGTGTCTGGAACAGGATCGAGAGAAGTAAAAAGATAAAAGCATGTTCTTTCCCATCCTGATCCAGCGAAGACCCCCATAAGCTTGTCATCAATCTTGGAAGGGGAGAAAAAGACCACTAAAGTTGAGATGGAATCATAAAAGAGAATAGAGAACAAAATGAGAGAGTGTTATTTATAATAGCTCATACATTATTAAAATTGTAAAAGCATAATCCATTCTACGTGGTCTTTATCTGGAATAATGACAGCATATAGTTTTTCTAAAACTCATAAGTAAACCTTGAAAGTTTTTCAAAAAGATAACAAATGAGGAATTCAAATATCAGTAGGCATCATTTTTATATATGGTGCTTTGCATTGTTCCTCACACAGGAAGGAAACTCCGCTACTTCTACTTTTACTTTGCAGGTCCCTAAGCAAGTGGTCACATCAGTTAGTCTTAAGATCCAGTCAGCCACAAAGGGAAAGAGGCAAGAAGGAACCCACCTGCAGCCTCTCCCCAGGCCTCTCTGCCCATCACAACCCCCCACTCCCCTGCCTTAGCCTTCTGCCTTGCTTCAGCTCACCCCTGCTGGAACTTTCTCTGCAGGATGAAGGAGAGATGTTCCAGGAATCTGAAGGTGAACCAATGGATACATTTTTTTTTTTACAAGAGAAACATTGTTATTTGTTTCTGTTGGTTCTATAATGCTGAGTA
Source organism: Eonycteris spelaea (assembly GCA_003508835.1). Classification (NCBI taxonomy): domain Eukaryota; kingdom Metazoa; phylum Chordata; class Mammalia; order Chiroptera; family Pteropodidae; genus Eonycteris; species Eonycteris spelaea. Next base: position 2,928,923 of record PUFA01000043.1, on the reverse strand, counting down.
CTATGCCTCAGGCACATGATGAGTTCAAGGGGTTTTAATGGACTGGCTGAATGTCTAGATATTCAAAAGTGTGCTCTGAGGAACGCAGTTCTACCAGTCCATTAGCAAAAAAACTAAAATAATAGTGATGTGTGATCAAAGAAAGTTTGGAAAACACTTCATTCTGTACCTCTCCTCTTTAATATTTATAATGCATATTAGCATATTAAAGGCTCTCTGAGAAGTCATAAGTTTTAAAAAAGGAATCTCTTGACAGTGCTTTCCCAGACCTTATATAAACAAGGACCTTCCCGCCCCACCACCCCCCACAAAATCCCTGAACCTGTTAGGAAACATACTCTGTAGTACAGGCCCACAAAGATCTTTCATCAAGGACCTGACAGTAAATACTTCAGGCTTTGTAGTAGGGTTTTCAGATTAAAAAAAAAAAAAAAAAAAGACATTCAGTTAAACTGAATTTCAGATACGTAATGAAGAATTTTTAGTAAAAGTCTGTCCTCAACATGTTCCTAAAGTTATCAGTTGTATTATGCTGAATTTTTATTTGCTAAATTTGGAACCCCACTTTGTGGGCTGTATAGTCTGTTTGGCAACTACTGGGCCCTGCTATTGGAGCTCAGAAGCAGCCACAGACAAGGCGTAAAGCAAACAGGCATGGCCACGTTCCAATACAACTTTATTTATGAACATAGAAACTTGAATTTCATTTTTTTAATGTGTCAGGAAATATTTTTCTTTTGACATGTTTCTTCAACCTTTTAAAAATGTAATAACCATTCTTAATTTATAGGCTACACAAAAATAAGTGGTAGAGACTGGCCCTATTGTTTGCCATGGTACAAATGCTTTCTGAATTAAGAGTATTTAAACAAGTGACTTCTTGTAATACAACTGATTGGGAAGTTCAGGTATATAGTATCTGTATCTACTTTAGGATTGATTTATCATCCAACTGCTACAGTATTGAGTTTTGAGCTGTCAGTGATATTTACCTATTTCGCACTCACCTATTTAAGGATAAATTAGAACTGAAATGGCTCCTATAGTAGTAGGCAGGGACACCCCGGCTTGGGAATGTCCTCTGCTGTGACTGACAGTTAGCAGACTACATGTCACCTCAACCTGTCAAAAAGCACAACAACATGCCAACCTACCACACCATTTTAGACTAAATGCCTAGGCCAACATTTTAACTATTTTTCAAAATTTAGATGAACAAAGTGGTAAAAAAGTTAAAAATAAAATAACGAAAACACTTACATAAAACAGGAGAAAGTTTTTGCCTTGAAATCATTGATTTATATTTATATCCAGAGGCTGGGCAGGATGATGATCGAGGGTAAATTCCCCACTGTGGGTTTGACATCAAACCATTCTATAAAATATAAACATAAAAATTGTTTCTTAAAAATTCACTGTGGCCATTGACAAAGCACCATCATTTAGAAATTAAGCAAATTATTTAGACATTCACTTTATCATATTCCTAAGAGCAGTATGAACACATATGTTAATAGCCCTCTCCCCACATTGTTCACATTTTAATGCACGAAATAGTTGCTTTACAAAGAACTCAGTTGAGTATTTCCAAAGAAAACTTACTTGGATTTAATTTTCTGCTTACTTTTCTTTGTAACATTTGTAAAAGGAAGAGGAAATCGATTTTAAGTTCATTGCTGAGCAAGTTGGGATTACTTAATAATTCTGATAACCTAATGTTATCTTTAATAAACTTTGAAGCTGTAGACCTGGGAACCAAGGGCAAACGCATCTGGTAGCTATAGTCTGTGAAATTCACGAGGTCATCCTGGATACTTTTAATTCTGGAAATAAAAAATAAAATAATGTTGACAAGCCACGTTTTAGGAGTGAGATTTATATTATTAAAAGTTTCGTGTTGTATTACTAGAAGATTCCAAATAACTCACTCTCGATGTGTCAATAGGGTGTAAACCTCTTGTATCAGTATTTCGGGTACTCCAATTTTACAGTGAATCGTTCCATGGATTAGTTCTTTAGGTAGTTTAATTTTTTTTTTGGCCAGGAACTTCAATAGTAGAAAAAAAAATTGTTTCATCATAAGTTCTATAAAAATCTCCAATTACTATGAATTTATTTTAATCTCTTTTCTCTCATCTACTTTTCTGATTTTTAACATGTTCATTATTAAAAGATATTATTCAGCAAGAAAACCACTATACCCCACTCCAATTTGAAATGAGTATGTTCAGTTTTAATAGGTTACTCGTGACGTAAACTTTAATAACCTTTTCAATACAAGGAAACAAGCTGCCAACTCAGTAGCATTGTATCCTAGCACACAGTGACACACAGATATGTATAAAAATCAAAACATCAGAGGCGCACCTTTCAAAACCCAAACTTCTTAACAATTAAAAATGTCAATGATTGCTAATTTACCTTTTCCAACTGTGCCCAGTTATCCAACTTGACTTTTAAAGAAGTTCCATTTTCAAAGGATAACAAATTAAGGTCTCCGGGGTAATATATAGTAAATATTTCTGCTATCAGGAAGCCATTTGAAAAATCCCTGATCCATAGGATAAGGAAATGAAATAAAGTGTAGTTACTTATACAATTTGTATTATTTTATAGTTAACACCAATCTAATACAAAGTACTGACAGCAAGTAACTTGCCCAGTGTCCCTGAAAAGCTTTTGACTATTTTAATATTTAATGATGATTTATAATAATAATTTAATATAATAATATAAATAATAATAATAATAATAGTGTAGTCACCAAAGCATTTCAGATTAGCTTAAGTATTGATTGAATGAGTGAATGAAATGTTTCAGCATATTGTTTTCAGTCTCACTCCCTAAAGGGCAGATGTGTTTGTGGGCGTGGTGAATGGGAGGGAAAGGCCTTCAGAGGCGTGAAGCGCTGCGGGGCTGCGAAGAGGACTGCTGGAAAGAGGCAGGCGCGGGTCAGGGTAGCTCTGGCCCCGCGCCCGCCAAAGCGGCCTTGACCAGCTTCTCCGGCACCTGTTGATGTTCCTGGGGAAGAAGCTAAGATCCAGGCCTTGGAGCCAGCGCAGGACAGACCGGGACAGGCGGGAGCTCTTCGGCGGATGCGGATAGACCAGACATTTCTTAGGCCTCCCTCTGACGGGAGCTGATGGCTGTGGCAAAATTGACGATGACTTGGGTAGGGCTGCCGCCGGCACTGTCAGAAAGTTTCCTTCTGGGCCGGCGGCAGCCATGGCGCTTTCTGGGTTTCTATGCAGCACCAGTGGGGGAAGGGAGCTCACTATTGGGTGGGACCAGGGTCCGCGTGGGGGCGGGGCCTCGTGGGGGCGGGGCCTCAGCGCGGGCGCCTGGCTTCGCGAGTCCCACGGTTTGGGGACAGGACGCTCCAGCATTGGGGACGCGATTCCTGGCTCGGTTGGGCGTGGTCTGGGGAGCTTAAACACTGGACGGAGCTTTCAACCTCAGCTTCAGTTGGCCTCGCTAACTTGGAGTTCCCCCTATCCCGGCACCCCTTTGGAGTTGTGATGTATGCTCAAACGAAGGCCTATTTTCAGTAAGGCATTTTGAGGAGGGTGTGAAGCGGCTCCAGAGGACAAAGACAGTTTTTGTTTGGAAATTGGAAATTGGTTTTTCCTCCGAAATACCAATGAAAAAAATCTTTAAAATTAAAATATTTACTATCTATGAAATTTAACATATTTCAAAACAATTTGTACGTTAGATTTTCACACTTCACAATCATGCCTAGTGTGCATGATGATTCCCTTCATTCAAAACATCTTTATCAAGTGTGCTATGTATCAGTAGCTGTCACTTGATTTATCAGCGAACAACGTAGAGAAAAAAAGATTTCAGAACAGCATAGACAATTACAAATTAAATATTTACAAAACAAAGTTATTAAAATTCTTTTAAAACTTATACAGCAAAAAATCACTTAAGGCGGACACGTACATACAAAGTCAAGATAAAATATAGGATAGATCTTGATAGTGAAGCCATATAATATTGAATGTTTATTCACATACACGTTTATTAAGAAAGTAAACCAATGTGAGTCTGTATATGGTTAAAAAGGAAAACAAAAATGATGCTATACCAGTGCTTTCTCTTTGCCCATGAATTTTTCATGAATGGCACATTCATTCAATGGACTTTCTTTGAGGAACTTTTATTCTGTGCTGTGCTATGCACTACATCTTACTATCCAATATGGTAGCCCGTAACTACATGTGGCTATTTAGATTTAAATTTAAACTAATTTAAATAAAATAAATAACTCTGGCTGCATTTCAGCTGCTCAACAGCCATGTGTGGCTAGTGGCTCCCATATTGTACAGCAAAGAGACAACACTATCATGCAGGAAGTTCTACTGGAAAGCTATGCACTAGAGTATTTACAGAAGATATAGAGATATAAATATCTGTAAAAAGAACACATATCCTGAAAAGCTCTTCCATCATAAAAATGGTATAGGGAGGAAGCGAGTAATTTGGCCTTAGTCTAGGATTTCTCTCAAAGGAGGTGATCTTTGATTTGGATCTTATAAGTATTTTGAATTGGTGAAGACAGATTTTGGAGGACCAGCTCTACTTTTTATGTTATGTGACTTTGGGCAAGCTGTTTACTCATTTTTATTTGTAAAAGGTGGAAATAAATAGGATATACTCATAGGGTTATGTTAAGGATTAAGTAAACGAATTAAGGATGCAAAGAGCCTAGAACAATATGTAGCACATAGTAAGTGCTCAATAAATATAAATTGTTTCTAAAACGATCATGCAACTCTGTGGAGTGAATGGGGGAGGGGACAATTCCACACAGTCTGGCTAATGTGAGAAAAAGCATAGATGACATATGTGGTCTATGATATGAGTTTTTAAATGAGTTTTAGGAAACAGCAAATAACCCATTTAGGCTCTAGCATAAGGGCTAGCATAAGGGCTAAAGAGGTAGATTAGAGCTATAAATCAAGGCTTAATTGAGAACAATCTTGCTAAGTTAGAATTTTTCCTTTAAGGAATGTGTCCATTGGTAAGCAAATAGTTCTCTGTTGCAAACACACCCTTCTATATTCTGAGAGTTAGAACTCTGCAACATAGTTTCTCCTTTGCTAAGTGTTTTATTAAATTTTGCCAATAGGGGGAACTAGAGAGAGACCAGGAGGAGAGAGGAGGGGATTAGCTGTTTCCCCTTGGCTTGCTGCTCCTCTGGATGTCACCACAGCAACAAAGCTTCACCTGGCAGTGGCAGCTGGTTCCTGTCTCCAACCTTTTTTTTTTTTTTTTAGCACTTCTGGAACAGATTTCATCATACTCCCTCAGAGGTTTAGCAACCACCAAGAAGTGGCACTCAAAGAAGTGGCTGCTCTGAGCTCCAGAAGAATCAGCACCAGCTGTGTCCTCAATCCTTTCAAGTCAGCCTATAGGGCTTTTCTTCCAACTTCTAGGTTCTAAGAACCCCAGATTCTCCTTTTGTTCTCTAGCCCTAGAAGTGGCAATTGCTTCCTGAATCACCTATGTTAATTTGATGCTCTTTTTAGTTTTTTGGTTCTTCAGAATCTGTTTAACAATTTTCACATATGAAATTCTTGTTGTTGAATTGGATGCTGAGTGATTCGTTGCTTCGTATTTGGAGTGAGGTTACCGTCTCCCATGGTAACCTCATCTACATCTTACTCAGACATCTGAGGAACTTGCTACTTCCTGTTCATCAGATTCAGTCAGCATGATGTCATGGAAAGAGTAGACCAGCATGATGTTCTGTGGAGGTTATGATATTCAAAAAGGCACTCATTGGCCTTGTGTCAGGGAACAAGGAAATTGATTTGACCTAAGGCAAGATTGTGAATGTGCTATATTGGGCCTGTGAGATTGGAGCAAACTGCTTTGGTGGGTCTTGCAGATTGTTATGGAGAAGAGTGATTCCCGGATCAATAGCAGAGTAACAGTTGCTAGGGACTGTGGCAGTTTATTCCAGTGAACAAATGGAAAAGCAACTATAAGTGGAGTTGCCTCCTGGTTAATTTACAGTAGTTGTGTGTAGAGCCAGATGGGTGATAGAGTAATTGGGAGGATCATAAATTGTAAATTATATAAATGTTTAACCATTCTACTGTATACCTGAAACTAATATAAAATAATAAAGAAAAAATAATAAAGAAATAATAAAGCATAAAAATAATAAAGCTATATTTTATATCCTAAATAAAATACTAATAAATAAAAATAAATTAATTAAAAATAAATTTACAATAATGCATAGTCACCCTCTAAGATTCATCTACTTCTGCATCAGCCAAATAGCCATCAAAGTCAATACTAGTTATTGACCTATAACCTGTCAAAAGAAAATACAGAGCCTTACTTGATATATTTTGATGAGTAAGAAACTGTTCTCAAACAGGGAGACCTCTTACTGAAGGCGGTTAGAAGCTGGCTTCAGTGGCTACAGTGTAGTTTATAAACCATTGTGAAGGTAACTGGAGACTTACATTTTTTTCATTGCATAAGCTCCCTTGTTTATAGCCAGTTAGCTAGGAAGCTGTGAGATCCTGCTGACATGAGGAAAGCTTAGATTTTTGTGTAAAGTCAGAGTTGGCATTTTGGGAAAGTCAGAAGAGTTTAAATTTTAGTTGTGTGACTCTGGGTATGTGGGCTAGAGGTGTATTCAAACTGTGGTTTCCGTTTTGATTTCTTTAGAGCACACCTCAGCACTACCCTTCTAACTTTGCAGCTTGCTGGATGCAGACAGCAGGCATATAGTGTGTTCTGCTCAGTAAGAGGGAGCTGTGCTGTGCTAGAGGCAACCTGCTCCGGTCTACTTCTGCCCTTGGACAGGAGGAAGTCTTTCTAATTCTGGAGTTTGAATAGAAGTTACACCTAGACCTCCTCCTGAGCCATGTCCTCCAGCTTAGATTATATCCATGCTGAGGTGATAGTATGGATTCTATCGACATGCCTGTATTTTTTAATTTGGTTAGAATGTGGGCAGGAAGGATAAGTACTATTAATTGGGGCCCTCTAAGATCCCACTATTTCAAAAGATGAAAAAGAATATAAAACAAGGAAAGGATTAAGAAAATGCAGAATAGTTCCAGTCAAGATGGAGGAGTAAATAAACACTGTACTGGCCTCCTCTCATGACCACATCAAAATTACAACTAAACTACAGAATAACCATCATTGAGAATCTCCTGAAGTCTAGCTGAACAGAAGTCCATAACTAAGGATATACAGAAGAAGCTACATGGGGACTGATTGGAGGGTCAGACACCCTCCTGGTCCCACGCCCGTGTATGGTGGTTTAAAAATAGGAAGGGATAGATCAGCTTGGAGGGCCCTCCTGTAGAGCCAGGGATTCTCAGCCTCACACCAGGTTCCTCAGCTCAGGATTCCAGTGCCAGGAAGAGACGTCCCCGTAATTTTTGGTTGTGAAAACCAGAAGAGATGGTGGCTAAGCGAAACAGAGGGCTGCGGGAATCATAAGCATTCCTCATAAAGAGCCAGGAGCAGACTTACTCACTGATAGATTCATTCCCTCTGAATTCCAGTGCTGGGGCATCAGCGCAAAAGGTGCTGGGGACAAACGGAGAACTGAGTTATGTAGGTTCAGGGCGAGGGCTAGAGGGGCAGCTTTCTCCCAGTCAGAAGTGCTGGCAGAATCTGTTGTTAAGCCCTCCTCCCTTGCAGCATGCAGACACAGGTGCCACCATATCCGTCACCATCACCCTGGCTAACACTGGTCACCCCATCTTGGTGATTCCATGGAACCCCCATCTACCCACCCAACTGTGGGCCCACGGAAGCCTCTTCCAGTAGCTTTTCCATACCAATGACCTGTCTTGGTTCATGTTGTGGAGTTTCCTAAAATCTTTCAAAGGTTCACAAAACCTAAATAAGCAGCGTCTGGCCAAGGCATCCCTCATACCTCTTACTGAGCAGCTTTAAGCCTGGCACTCCCAGCAGGTAGCCTCAGTTTGCAAGTTGGCCTCTAGAGGCACAACCAAGCCCAGAGTGGGTGGTGGCTCTCTGCAGATTCCTTGCTACCTCAAGCCAGGTGGCCCAGGGCAGGGCACAGGCTGCTGCTAAACTTTGGCTATGGCAGACTCCTCCTGCGGGGCCCCAGCCTGCACTCTTGGGGCCACATTCAAGGATGACACACCCAAAGGGTAGATTCAGCAGACACCAGAGCACTGCTAAATTGAATCCAGCTAGATAGGGTCAGCTCCTCTACAACAGCTGCTCCACTACAGTCACCAGCTAGTCCTCACAACCAGTCAGCCTGAGGGTTAATCTCTCCCATTGACATGTAAACAGCAATCAAGGCTCAACTACAATGGAAGGGCATAAACGACCCACAGGGACACACCTGGAACACCCAGCTCAGGTGACCAGAGAGACTGTGCCACTGGGCCCCACAGGACACCTACTACATAAGGCCACTCTACTAAGACTGGGAGACATAGAAGCCCTGCCCAATTCCTAGAAACAAACACAGATGCAAGCAAAATGTAAAGACAAAGGAACATATCGCAAATGAAAGAACAAGACAAAGCTCCAGAAAAAAGAACTAAACAAAATGAGACAAGCAATCTACAGATGCTGCATTCAAAACACTGGTTATAAGGTTGCTCACTGACAGGGAAAGAGCAGATGAACTCAGTGAGAACTTTAACAAAGAGATAGAAAACATAAACATGGAGCTTAAAAATATAAAAAAGAACCAATCAGAAATAATGAACACGGTAACTGAAATAAAGGACACCTTAGGAGGAATCAACAGTAGATTAGGTGAAGCAGAAGATCAAATCAGTGATTTAGACATCTATATAATTCATAAATGATACCCCCAATTGCTGCCTCCCTTCCCTGGCCCTGCACCTAGCCATGCTGCTGCTAACTGCATTCCCTCTGCCATGCTCTCCATCCCCGTGACCAGCTATCAACTACCAATTTGTACTTCTTTAACCCTTTACCCCATTCTCCCAGCCTCACAACTCCCCTCCCCTCTGTCCATTACCAAATTATTCACTATATTTGTGAGTCTGTTCTTCATTCATTTCTTCTTTTTGTACCTTAGATTCTGCATGTAAGTGAAATCATATGGTATTTATCTTTTCTAACTTATTTCACTCAGCATAATAATCTCTAGGTCCATCCATGTCATTGTAAATGGTAGGATTTCATTCTTTTTAATGCTGAGTAATATTCCATTGTATATATGAACCATAATTTCTTTATCCAATCATCTGTTGATGGGCATTTAGGTTGCTTCCATATCTTGGCTATTGGAAATTGTGCTGCCATGAATATTGGAGTGCATAGATCTTTAGGAATTATTGTTTTGATTTTCTTTAGATAAATACCCAGAAGTGCAATTGCTGTGTCAAAAGATATATTCATTTTTAATTTTTTGAGAGACCTCCATGCTGTTTTCCATAGTGGCTGTACCAATTTACAATCCCACCAACGTTTGAGGAATCCCTTTTCTCCGCATCCTCACCAACACTTGCTGGTTTTGGATTTATTGATGATAGCCATTTTGACAGGTGTGAGGTGATATCTAATTTTGTTTTTAATTTACATTTCTCTGATGGTTAGCAACCTTATCCATCTTTTCCTATGTCTATTAGCCATCTGTATTTCCTCTTTGGAGAAGTATCTGTACAGGTCTTCTGCTTATTTTTTAATTGGATTGTTTGGTTTTGTTGTTGTTGTCGTTGTTATATATTTTTGGATATTAACCCCTTATCAGATGTATCATTAGTGAATATCTTCTCCAAAACAGTTGGTTGTCTTTTTTGTTGTTGTTGATGGTTTCCTTTGCGGTACAAAACCTTTTTAGTTTATTGTAGTCCCATTTGTTTATTTTTTCTTTTGTTTCCCTTGCCCAAGGAGATATATCTGAAAAGAAATTCCTGTTAGTGATATCAGAGAGTTTACTGCTTATGTTTTCTTCTATAAGTTTTATGGTTTCAGGTCTTACATTTAAGTCTTCAATCTATTTCGAGTCTATTCTTGTATACAGTATAAGAAGGTGGTCCAGCTTCTTCTTCTTCTTCTTCTTTTTTTTTTTTTTTGCATTTATCTGTCCAATTTTCTCAGCACCAATTATTGAAGAGACTGTCTTTACCCCATTGTATATTTTTATCTTCTTTGTCATATATTAAGTAAACGTATAGGCGTGGATTTATTTCTGTTCCATTGATCAATGTATCTGTTTTTATGCCAGTACCATGCTGTTTTGACTACTGTAGTCTTGTAGTATAGTTTGATATCAGGTAGTGTGATGCCTCCAACTTTATTCTTCTTTCTCAAGATTGCCGTGGCTATTCAGGGTTTTTATGGCTCCATATAAATGTTAGGATTATATGTACTAGCTCTCTGAAAAAATGCCATTGGTATTGTGATAGGAATTGCATTGAATCTATAGATTGCTTTGGGTAGTATGGCCATTTTAACGATGTTGATTCTTCTTACCCATGAACATGGTATATGCTTCCATTTAATTGTATCTTCAGTTTCTTTTTTCAATGACATAATTTTCCGAAAACACGTCTTTTACCTTCTTGGTTAATTTGATTCCCAGGTATTTTATAGTTTTTGACACAATTGTAAATAGAATTGTTTTCGTAATTTCTCTTTCTGAAAGTTCATCATTGGTATATAAAAATGCCATTGACTTCTGAATATTTAATTTGCAACCTGTGGATTCACTAATCAGTTTTAAGTTTTTGGGTGGAATCTTTAGGGTTCTCTCTATATAGTATCATGTCATCGGCAAATTACGAGAGTTTAACTTCTTCCTTTCCAATTTGGATGCCTTTTATTTCTCTTTCTTGTCTTATTGCTGTGACTAAAAGTTCCAATACAATGTTGAAGGGGAGTGGTGAAAGTGGGCATCCTTGCCTTGTTCTTGATCTTAAGGAAAATGCTTTTAGCCTTCCCCATTGAGTATGATGTTGGCTGAGGTTTGTCATATATGGCCTTTATTATGTTGCAGGATGTTCCCTCTATTCCCACTTTGCTGAGAGTTTTTATCATAAACGGATGCTGGATTTTGTCGAACATTTTTTCTGCATTTATTGATATGATCATATGGTTTTTATCTTTCAATTTGTTAATGTGATGTATCACATTAATTGATGTACCAACTTTGCATCCCAGGAATAAATCCAACTTGATCATGGTGTATGATATTTTAATGGATTGCTGAATTCAGTTTGCTAAAATTTTATTGAGGATTTTTGCATCAATGTTCATGAGTTATCGGCCTATAGTTTTCTTTTTTTTTTTTTGTAACATCTTTGTCTGTCAAAACACTACTTTGAAGGGACATGGAAATCCACATGTTTATTGTAGCATTATTTACAATAGTCAAGATATGGCGGCTGCCTGGGTGTTCATCAATGCTTGAATGAAGTAAAAGAGGCAGTACATATATACATATATGCAATGGAAGTTTACTCAGCCATATGAAAGAATGAAATCTTGACATCTGCGACAACATGGATCGACTTAGAGGGTATTGAGCTGAATGGAGTAAGTCAGATAGAGAAAGACAAATGCCATATGAGTTCACTTACGTGTGGAATCTAAAGAACAAAATAAACAAAAAGAAACAAGCTCATAGATACAGAGAACATTTTGATAGTTGCCAGGTGGCAGGGGATTTGGGGGGATGAGTGAAAAAGGGTAAGGGATTAAGAAGTACAAACTGGTAGTTACAACATAGTTATGGGGATGTTAAGTATAATATAAGAAATCTAAGTCAATAACTGTGTATGGTGTCAGATGGGTACTAGATTTATCAGGACAATCATTTTGTAAGTTATGTAAGTCTAATTACTATGTTATATATCTGAAACTAATATATTTTATGCCAATTGTAATTTATAAATTAAAAAGTTATTAACATAAGCCCCCCAAAAGTTATTTTATACTACACCTTACCCATAATTTAAAATTTATTAAGATATGCTTTCATCACTTTGCTGTGGCATCAAACTACCTTTGTCTTTGGCTGTGTCTAAGCTTAATTTCTTGAAGTGTCACCCTAGAACTATTGTTATAATTGTCACTGGACTGTGAATTTTCAAAGGTGGATAACTGAAAGAGTATAGTTCAGTTTCTAAGTTGCTCATGATGAAGTAATAAATTTTTCACACTTATGCTTCCCTCCTAATAATCTGAGTTGAAAGGCATAGCCATGAGAATGCAGTAAACAAAACATGAATTGGAAGCATTATTTACATTTGAGCAGAGAGAACTATAAACTTAAGAACATGTCTACTACCTAAATTACTGTTTAAATTTTTATATTCCAATGTCAGTATCAGCTTCTTAAAAATGACTGTAAGATTTAATCATTTATATAAATGTTTTAATATCTCAGATACTTAAATTTTTTTCAACTAATTTTGAAGCAGAGTCTTGGTAGTTTATCTCCCTTTAGGGTGATTCACTTAATCATATTCAAGCCAGATGCATATTAGAAGCACTTTCCTTAATAGTGTATTCAAAATCTATTTGGCCATTTAATGTCTCCATCCACATAGATGAAAATGTGTATAATTTTCATCCCCATAATTGTAATTACAACTCATGGTCAAGTCAGTGACAATTGATAATAAATGTAATGGTATATAACCAACACTTAACAAATGAAAACGCCAATTAGAACATATATCTTTCTGTCTCCATAAATGCACAAAGACTAAAAATTAAATGTTCTAACTACATACATTGTGAGTTTGTGTAGAAATAAATTGAAGAGCTACAAAGTGACAGGCAAAAGTGTGAGGCCCTTGGATCTTATACTCTGATTGCTAAAGGTTAAACCTATGAAAATTAACATATTAGACAGGTAATTATTACTATAGCACACAAACTCAAATATTTCAGTGGCTTAATACATCAAGGATGTATTTCTTGCTGCTATTTCATGTCTGTTGTGGGTCAGTGGGGTGGGAGATGGGATCCAGGCTGGTGCAGATTTCCCCAGCTGGCATGTGTGGCCTCTGAGGTTGCTATAGCAAAGCCAGAGAGAGGAAGGTTACACACTGACTCTTATGTCTCCTAGCCTACGAGTGCCATATGTCACTTCTACTCATGCCTGTCATGTACTTTCACCCTATCTGTGTGGGAGTACTAGGGAAGCAGGGGAGCACATATACTATTTAGCCAGTGCCAGTCAGCTGTGCTGTAATTAGAAACCTCTTCCTGAAAGGGGTCTGGTTCTGTTTGATGTGCTGTGTTTGGGGACATAAGAAATATTTCCTGTGGCTTTCTCTTGAAAATTCAACCATGACTCAATCTGGAGTATTCTAGGTAGAAATGATCTCAAAGATTTTATCTACCAATAATAATATTTCTTTACTTTTTCTCTCATTATTTTCTTCTAGTTAACTCAGAATTTTGACCTTATGTACCTGGAAGAATGAAAGTGTTAATTGGAAAACAAAATTACCTACTATTGGGAAAATCCCCCTCCCCGCCTTCACCCTCCCCTGCACTACAGGGGGTCCCTCCCAAATCCTTACAAGATAAGGAAAATCAGGAACTGAAAAATGAGGAGGAGAAGTAAGATGGAAATCTTCATAAGACCCTGGTAGAAAGTATCTATTTCTTATTGATTATCTATTGTTATGTTAAAAATTTAAAAAAGCCATTTCCAAACTTAGTACCTTAAATTACATAATAATTTACATTCTCAGGATGATGCAGGGCATCAGCCAGTGGATCTTTCTGCCTGGCCTCACTCAGATGGCTGTGGTTCTCCAGTTCTCTGGCTGCTCCGCCTGGGCTGGCAGTGTAAGATGGCCTCACTCACCCATTTGGCAGCTGAGGCTGCCTGTCGACAGGGCTTCTCTCCATGTGCTTTCTCATCCTTAAAGAGGCTAGCCCAGGATCCTTCACAAGGTGGGCCCAGACTGCCAAGAGGACAAAAGCAGAAACTGCAAGGCCTCCAGAAGCCTCTTGACTCAAAAGTATCCCTACATCTTTTCCATCATGTTGTTTGGTCATAGCAAGAAACGGGACCAGTCCAAACTCAAGAATGGAGAAATAGACTGACTCCTAAGGCAAAGAGGGAGAGAATCATGTAGCAAAGACATGTGCACAGTGATGGAAGAAATTACTGGAGGGCATTTTGCAAAAAAAAAAAAAAAAAAAAAAAAAAAATCTACTCCAGTTCCTCTGTGCTCCTCAGGCCTTAATCAAATTTAATTTGGTTTGATGCAGGTAATTTTCCCACAAAGGATTCAAGGATAGAGGGAGAAATTACACTCACTCACAGGAGAAAAGTTAATTCTGCCTTTTGTCTTGTGAGTGCACCTTCTCCCCCTTTTCATCCCATGACAGGGCAAAGGGACTCACCTGAGGAAGTTCTATCTCACTTACCCCAAGGGGGAGAATTCCCTCAGGTGGGTGTTATTTACCAGTGTGTTTAACAATGTCACAGCTGAATCGGAACAGTTACATAATTTGCAGGGCACAGTGCAAAGTAAAAACGTGGGCATATTGTTTAAAAATAAGAACTTCAAGATGATAATAGTAGGCAATTAAACCAAGCATGGGGCCTTCTGAGTGTGGGACCCTAGAGCAGAGTCCAGCCCATTGTTACTAAAACAAGCATATTGGGTGGGTTGACCATATGATTTTCCCTCCTCATACACAATTCAAGAAGAAAGTTTGTGAGATTCTTTTCGATACCTTTATATTTTTTTTTCCTAAGGAGAATGCAACTGAAAGTATAAAATTACCGCCTTCCATTCTCCCTGACTGTGACCTGAGACCGTCTGGTTGAGAATTAAATTGAGATCTTCCTTACAAGGAGTAATTTCTTGCCTAAGGCAATATATCTTTATGTATATAATAGATATGGATCAGCATAATAATTTGAAACCCAACAATGTGAAATGCTGACTTCATGTTGAGAGAGATGCCTCAAAACTTAAGTTAGGAAAATATCTCTTTTCCACCTTATATGTTTGAATGGTACTGTCCCATGAGGATTAATTTGTCATTGGGTGCTGTAGGGGTGTGTGTGTGTGTGTGTTTGTGTGTGTGTGTGTGTGTGTGTGTGTGTGTGTGTGTGTGTGTGTGTGTGTAACTTCTTTCTGGGTTTAAAAGGATATCTGTCCCTCCCACAGCCAGGGAGATGCCAAGGCAGACTAGATCCTGAATGCCCTTCAGCCTCTACCACAGCCTGCTGGCTTTGTGGGCATGCAGACCCTGCAGCAGCAGGAGACCCCACGTCCAAGGGGCTCCGTCCCTGGGATGTGTGCATAACTAGTTGTTCCTGTTCTGCTGTGATACTGTGAGTCCAAACACCCCTTAACACCTCCAGCTCGCTCAAATGCGTCCTCAGGTGTTTGCATGACAGAGGAATCACATCTGTTCCCAGGAGGTCACGGAGGGATTATTCTACATCAATGTGTGCTACTCTACTCTCATTGACCATGATGCAGCGACTTGAAAACTGGTGGATAAAAAAAATTAGTGCATTTGAATCAAATTCTCCATTACCGTCCATTATAAAATCAAATACTAATTAGAACAAAAAAAGTATTTTATTCCAGGGATAATAATCACACTTGAATACATTAGCAAACATACGGTATATTAGAACAGTTCTTTGATAAAACAATCATACTCAAGCTAAGAAACAAGGTCCCAGCATTCTAAAATTTTAAAATGCCAATTTTCATGTTAATATTCGATATTTACTTCTCTTATTGGCACCAGACCAATGGAGAGGGATGTTTTTCATTACTCTTACTCTCTAAGAATACCAGGGAAAAATACAGTAGAAACCTTTTTTTACTAAAAAAATGGTTTTAATCCCTAATTATACTTCATGAGGCTATTCTATAATTTAAACACTTTAAATGCACATTATTCATGAGGGCATTACAAATTTGTTAGAGATAGTAAAGTGGACACATTTAAAAGTCTCTAACCACATAGAAAACATATTTTAATAAACATGCAAAGCCTTATTTCTATTTTTGAAAATCTAAACAAATGATTTTTTTTTTTTTTTTTTTTGCAATCTTAGTGACTTTGGGGTTACATACAGTAATGGTTTATTTCCCGTGGGTCTCTGGCAGTTAGTCAAAAATTGAAAAAAGGAAAATAGGCCCCTGGGTTATTAAAGTAATGGTCAAATAGTTCACAAAAATTTGATAACTTTATACAACTCATCAAAATATTTTCTTCTACTTTACACAGAATTATAAATATCTTGAATATCTTATTTCTAAGTCCCTAGTAGACTCAAATCTGATTTAAATTACAAAGGAGACACACAATTTTTTATTATATTTTATATTGCACTCAAGTACAGTTAAAGCAGGAGAGAATAAACATAGCATTGACCTGTGCAGAGGACACTGCTCTAGTAAGATCTTCTTTGATACAACACTCCCTTGCTAATACAGTCCGAGCTGAACCCTTGGTTTGTGTAAGAACAATTAGAAATAACACTACTAAGGTTTATATATATATAGGATAAATTTTTTAAGGTTTCTAGGTTTGCTAAGTGGCACCCCACAATTTAAAGATTTTTCTTTTTATCTTCCATTTCCTGTAGCCTTGGACTGCCCTGATACCTGGGGTGTGACCAGGCCCTCTTTATCAATTAGATATGAAGTTAATTTTCTTCAGTCCAGGTATCATCAGCTACTAACAATTTCTGAAATGGAAGAAAGCTGGACTGATATGTTTGAAAGCACTGAAGAGAGACCTTAAGAGGCTACGCTCGAGAAGAAGGTAGTCTTAAAATAGCTTTAGTGGGTGTATAATGTTCTATACACCTCAGGGTGAGAGGGCAGTGGTGATAACTTCCAGTTTTACCAGTTTCTGCAATAGATCCGTATAAGGTGGTGAAATGACTAGTGAGGTCTTTGCAGGAAGGGAGTAATTTATTTTTTCTTTAAGAATTGATCATTATAGAGCATGTGCAACATAGTGGATTCACTGAAGGAAAATCATTTTATTTCAAAAATGATAATAGCTGCTCTTTTCTTAACCATACTCATATTTTGTAATAACATCAAAAATACAGAGATAATTGATTACAGTTGCCAAAATTAAAAAGCTAATGCATTATTTGATGTATATAAATCTTTTAAAATCTAATATGTGAATAATTTTTTAAGAGTTCATTTATTTTTACCACTCTAGAAAATATAAAATGGAGACTTTTTTACTTTTTCTAAATCAACAAAAAGGGATATGGGAATAATAATATATAGATATATTAAATACACAATAGTTAAAAACAATAAAAATGCATAAAACAATAGTATCCACTAGTACACTTAAAATTAAAATTGATATTTCACTTCTTCCCTGGGTGTTCTCATACTCACTTTTACTCTATCTTATGCATATTTTAATATGAAATATACAGTAGGCAGATGAAATAGAAATTTTTGATTTTCAAAGTATTTATAATTATTTTACTGAATTATCGGTACTGTAAGAAATTCTGCAATAATGTTGGCAGCTGGAGCTGTGGGATAAGGTGTAACCGTGGTCTTCCTATGTAGCTTCTGATACAGAGTCTGCAGAGTTGGCAAAGGGAGCTTGGGGTAGCTACAAAAAACATGAAAGTATTTGTTAATTAAAGTCAAAACAGATGTTTATATGTTGTAAGATACATTATATGAAACCATCAAAAACTATAAGTGCTTTGTAGTCAACCAGGACAGTGAGACCACTATACTTGGAACATTTATGTAAGCATTTATATTTCCTTTATTTATAAGATCTTATTATAATCGAGGTATTTTCATATGTTTTTCTAAAACATTATAGTCTTCAGGCTTATGAAATTATTGTTGCACTTAAAACCTCAGAAACGAATTCTGCCTTTTGAAGGAGATACAAATCAAAGAAGTGTTATGCACTAAAGGGGGACATTTAAAATGTTTCTTCAAATCAGGTTCACTATTGAAGCCAAAGCCAATTTTATTATTGCGTCTGGACCAGGCTTAAGAAATTCTGTTTCGGAACAAAAGTCTTAACTATGGAAGTATTTCCTGATTATGTTCCTATAACATGTTATATAGAAGGTGCATGTCCCTGTAAAATGGGGTATATTTCCAAATATTTATTAGCAGATGTTAAACAGAATTACATATTATTATGTGTTGCCAAAAACTGAATATATATAACCCAAGAGGCATAAAGTTTAGGTAAGATGAAAAAAAATATCATCGTGATATCTTCTTTATAGATAGAAACTAAGTTAAAAAACATTTACTTTCACAAAACGTATTCTGAAGTTATGCCATTATTATTTTACATGTTAACGAAAGGTCTTTAAATATCATCTATTTCAGGCAAGTGTATTTTTATGGTTTAAAATATCCATATGTATTCTTCGTACCTTCATGCTGAAGCAATAATCTTTCCACCAGACTGCTAGAAGTAGCTACATCTACAGGTCGCAGAAGCTCTGTATTTTTCGCATTGATATCAGCTCCAAATTCTAGCAGTAAGTTTACAGTTTCCATACTGGACTGTTGAGCAGCAGCGTGCAATGGTGTGTCCCAATACTTGCCTTTCTGTACATCAGCACCTACGTGTAAATAAGAAACGATGATGAATATGAACAAAAACTGTTAGATGATTCATTTCCCTCACCACGGGGAGGAAAATGTGGCACAAAGGGAACCTCAACTCTATCTGTGATGAGTTATTTCTTTATATATATACATATATATAAACATACATACTTTTCTATATGCTTTGCATATACAAATACATATGTATTATCTTAAAACTTGGTACATTTGAATGGAGAGGGCCCATGTTTGTTACATTTTCTGCTTAAAAGATCTCATAATAAATTTTTTTAAATTGTAAACAGTTCCCAAAGTAATCATATTACTAGTATTATAAACAGCGTATAATTCGGTTGACTCATATCTATTTTCATCACAATCGATAGCTCAGTAGTATTCAATACTGCTCACATTAAAAAAAAAAAAACCTTTACGTGTCAAATTACCTATTGCGCAATTATTTTAGTGCAAGCCCTGGCACATGGTGGTCATTGAATGCATGTGCAATCAATAAATGCTGTTTAATACTGTAAAGAATAATCATCCCATTTTCTAGTACGTAGATGGTTACACCACTAAGAGATGTCTAGCAATCAAAGTGCATAAGTCCCTTTCAACTCTTTTTTTTTGATACTATCGTGAAACTCATGTTTATAAGAAGCAGTACATTCTAAGAGTTCCTTTATGGCCCTTTTGCTATTTTCAAGTCTCAATAAATATAATAATTTTCAATATTTTTTAACCAAATATAAAACGTCTTAGTAGAAAATTTATATTGCATAATAAAATCTCCACAGAGAAAGCATCAACTCTGTTGGTTATATCAATTTTATGGGAGAACAGAGCCTGAAAATAGCAATCAATCCACAATTACTAACAGCAATTTTTCAAAATCTTTTTCACCTAGTAT
Source organism: Eonycteris spelaea (assembly GCA_003508835.1). NCBI lineage: Eukaryota > Metazoa > Chordata > Mammalia > Chiroptera > Pteropodidae > Eonycteris > Eonycteris spelaea. Next base: position 2,909,441 of record PUFA01000043.1, on the reverse strand, counting down.
AAAATATTTAGTGGAAAGAATAATATTCCTAGCATAGTAGAGAAAGGTGGTAAAGAGTAAGTTCTTCTGCTTATATAAATTTATGGGAGAACATAGTTGGAAAATAACAAGCTGCCAACAGTTATTAGCAGAATTCATGTTTAAGAGTTTAATTGGTGTAATGGGAATGAAATAGTAGATGGAGACACTGCTTGCCAGAAATGTATAATTTAGCTAAGATGACGTAACACATAGAAGTGTTACTAAAAATATATGTCAGTATATATCAGAGGCCAACTGATTTATACAAAAAAAAAGCATAGACATCCATTTACTCATTTTACATATATTTTTAAGCACCTACCACGTTAGAGACACTGTGCTAGAGAAAAGAGATGATGAGAAAAAAGAGATAATCCATTATCTAAAAGAGCTCTCAGCCCAATAGTGGGAGAAACCGCTAAAGCTGAACCTTCAGGAACTGGTCTGTTTAAAGTAGGTGAAAAAGAGCGTTATGTCTTTTCAGGTAAGTGGGTGAGAGGTTACAGTCCTGGTAAGTGTGTGAATGCTTATAGTTGGTAGCGAATAAGGTTATCTAAGGAGTGGCTATCCCTAAAATTTCTTTTGATGGTTTTCTTCTCAGAATGACAACATTACATTCAACCTTAAAGATCTTAATTTTATGATCTTTGTAAGTAGAGGGTTTGAGGTGAAGTGGAGTTAGCAAGAATAAGCTTCTTATTTATTCTCACTTGCATGTGAGAATGCTGAGAATAAGAACATTTTTAGCCACGAGATATTATTTTTCAAGAAGCATATGTAAAGAAATAAATACAGAGCTGAATAATTGCTTGTGTGTACAGACAGAAAGGAAGGTGTTTTAAAGAAAATTACCAGCATGAAGAAGCTTCCGGATACAATGGAATTGCTGTGACATGCAAGCTACGTACAGAGGAGTTCCTAAATGAGGAATATCTTGGTCAATATCTATGCCCCAGGATATCAGTATTTCCAGACATTCGTGGTGACCTGCCGACACAAAGTAGAGATGAGTTTACTTTTCCTTAATGTCCAGCCCCCCGACACATGCACCTTACACCATGCTTCTCCCTTTATTCAATTTGTTCATTGAAAAATAAATGGAGCACTGCTTGTTGCTGAAGGAACATTCTCCCGCTGTCACTTAATTCCATAACTGTTACCTTTGCTGGCGGCCTCATGTGTGGGAGAAGGAAGACATGACTCCAGTTGGGGTTTGGCACCATATTCCAAAAGCAGTTCTGTGCAGCTTGCACTGCCTTGTGAGCAGGCATTGAATAATGGCGTCACACCGTCTATTGTGACTGCATTTACCTAAACCGAACCAAAAATCTAAGAATGAGATTCAGAGAATCATATGTGATTAACTATTAGGCATTTTTAAAAGTTATGTAATTTGCTCACAGAAATACTTGGGAAAATGTGAGCAATAAATATGAGAACATATATTTAGCTCAGACATATCAATAAGGAAAACTTTAAAACTTTGAGATAAATAGAAATGGATGTGGTAGATAATTCGCAGGAGTGGGCATGCAACTAAAAATTTTAAAAACTGTATACTTAAGAATCCAATACACAAAAGCTAATGCAACGGTTAAGTACTTTTTGGTCAGGAAAAAAGTCAGCTAATGTAATGGTGATGAAAATCGTGATGAAGCCATTTTACTGGTGTCGGTTTAAATTGGAGTTCTATTTCTGAGAACTTATCTAAAGAAAAGCATCTAAAAGATGGACAAACGTTATAGGCATAAAGATGTCCATCTACTGCTATTTAGAATCATGACAGCAGGAAAAAGCTTACAGAATATTCCATATTATGCAGCATGCTACCCACTTTTGCAGTGATTGGAAATGCATCTTAGAGTACAATGAGAAGGCTGGGGCAATTCGAGAACTTTATTTTTATTCTGCTATCTTTGAAAAATACTAAGAAGGGAGAAAAAGCAAAATGAGAACTTTGCTTGATTGGCTTAGTCAGTAGGTGAGAAATGTTAACGTTTTTAACAGGTACTTACATTAGCTCCAGCTTCCAGGAGAGTTCGGGCACACGCCACGTGATCTCCAAGGCAGGCTTCGTGCAATGGGGTGACATGGTCTATGGTGACTGCATTTACATTATAACCCTAAACATGACAAGAATAATTTTAAAGATGACTAAAAAGTTCTATAAAATCATCTCCACAATTGTCATTAGAGAGTGATATAAAAGGTGAAGGAATCTCAGGCAACTATGAAAAGGCCAGTTAGAATGCCATAGGCTCAATCAGTTGTCAGGACTCCTGAGCCCTGTTATTGGAACATCATCACATCTAAACACAAAACTGCCTTAAATATTTTGTTCAATAGATTCTGAACATATTATTTCCTAACATTTTTTGTCTTTATGTATTGTTTTGGTTACTAATATTTTTTAAATTTGTTTTAGAGAACTGAAGATTGTTTATAGGCTACATCACTTATTTTGATTGGGGCTGTGTATTACATGTCAGCCCATAGTGGAGGGAAAATATCCTAAATTGTGGTAAGCTGCTTTGTGAATTTTTGTCACTAAATAGGTCTGACTAGGTTCTGTGCTAGTGGTTAAGAACTCTGACTATGGAGTCAGACTTGGATTGGAAGCCTTGCTCCATAATGCAGTAATTGTTTTCATTTGGATGACTGCATTAACCTCTAAATTTTAACATTATCATGAAGAATAAATGAGATAATACATGGAAAGCAATTATTATTACAGTGCCCAGCATACAGAAAAATGTTTTATTATTCAGTCATAACTAAGTAAACACTTTAAATAATTTTATTCCAATTAAACTAAAAATGCCTGACTAAAATAATTAAATATTATTAGAACATGGGATTCTGTACCTTCTTGCTATTTTTGGTAATTCATTGTCTATTGACAACCATACTAAACACTAATAGGAAGATATTCAAAGACATGAGGAATCTTAAAATGAAGGCAAGAAAATGATCATCCTAAATCTTTGTCACTAGCAAGTGGCAATTTTTAAAATCCCTTAAATTATCCTTTTGAAGGTTTTGAATTGGCAAACTAGCAGTCACACTTAGAGAACGAATTCCTAACTGCCACATACTAGAGTGACCAGATGACAGAAGCATCTGGAAGGTAGAGATTCACTTCAAGATGCTTTGGGGCAGCCTCTGACTCCTCCTGGCTGGCCTGTCAGTGGATCTGTGATACACGTTGCAAAATATCCTAAGTTTGCTTACCCCTGTATGACCCTTTCAGGGGGCTACCCTTTAGGTATTACTCACCTTTTGGTGGGTTTTTGTTTTTGTTTTTGTTTTTTTGGGTTTTTTACTAAGTGATGAGGAAACAAAATAGTCACACGGTTATCACAGAAGTGAACTGAGGCTGAAGGAGAATCTCTTCCTAAATCTTCACTTCACAGACAAGAAAACAGAGGCTCAGATGTGTCCTGAGCCCAGCGCAGAGCTGTTTACACTGGGCAGCAATATCCTTCCTTCCCTCGTGGCCATCGGAGAAAACTTTTTTCTCTTTGATACTGGGAAACACTAAGGAAATGATCTACTGATCTGAGTGTACATTTGAATCACGCTGGAAAAATTTAAAAATCCACAGGCCAAGCCAGAGCACTTTTTATTTCAATAAAGAATCTGTGTTTTTCATTTTCCTCTGGTGAGTCTGATGAGCAGGCAGGTATAGAAATAATAGCTTTCCTAGGCAATTCCCCATAACATATTATAGATTACCATAATGTTAAAAAGGTCGTCTAGGCATCTGGTCTGATTATCCCTTTTTGGATATTTTATGGCTGAGCCGAGTCTGCAATAAGCTGTATACATTGTACAGAGTTAAGCATATTTAAAATGCTTAATAAATAATACATAAATGCAATTACTTCTACTCAAATATACCTATCAGTGAACAAATATACTGTATGAGAAATTAGAAATACTAAGACACAAGATTATAAAGAAGCCGAAATATTTATAAAGAAGCTTCAAAGATAAATGAGAAACTACAGAATTGACTGCCATGTGAGTTAAAATAAAAAGACTAATAAAATTTATGAAGCGGTTTTATTACTTTTGAGTTGATTACTTCTGCTGATTAATGTTCTATGCTCATGAGACAGGGCCTATTTTAGCATTGGTAATATTTTACCTGTGATAATAATGTTCTCAGGGCAAGGAGGCGACCTTGACTTGCCGCTTCGTGCAATGGTGAACGATCTGCCCAGGAACCTGCCAGAAAAGAAAGAAAATAAACATCTCTATGAATCCAAGTAGACCCTATTAGACAGGATCAATTCCTGTGGGATATAAATGATTCAGATTCATCGTTCACAATGGGACCAAGACACTTAAACCATGCACCGTAAATTTGATTCTTTTCTAAAGGATTCGGATTGGCAGTTCCCAAATCCAGGGACTATAGTCCACATTCTGTAATTGACCTGCCCCAGACTTACTGCACCTTTAGAATGATCTTCCAAAGAAGAGGAGCATTAAGGTCACTAGATCTGGCACCAAAACAAACAAGCAAACAAACAAGCAAACACCCACCTCTGCTTTGTGTTTTTTTCCAGACAGAACACAGAACAAATACATTTTTTACACTTTTAACAGAGGAGGCAGCTGAAACACCCACCTCTCCACCCTCCCAACCCACCTGCTGTTTTCTGGTCTCTGCACCCTGACTGCCCTGCCCTGCGGTGTGAGGAGGGTGCAAAGTGTTACAAAGGAGGGCAAATAGCTGAGCCCCAAACCCTAACATGTGGAACCAGCAGGGTGAACCCTAGAAAGGGAGTGTCACAGGTTGAGTGTGGCCGACTGTCGCTGATGTTTGAAACGGTGCTGATAGTGATAAGTGCTCACCCAGTGGTCGGCAGAAGGCGGCACTGAAGTCCTCCGACTCTGGGCACTGGTGAGAAAGCACTGACCTGTCATGCCCCTAAGTCTACCTCTTCTGACATGACTTTTGTATCCTTCCTATTACAAAATCAGTGCCCTCCCAGGAGGAAATACCCCTTTCCTTCTCTCCCGAGCCCCTCTCAACACCAGCTGCCACCTACAGGTACACCCTCCCCTCACACCTCTCCCTACTCTGTGGCCCACCCAGGTGGTTTTATAGGATGCTACTGGGTTGGTACACAGTACTTTTAATTCAAACAGGGCCAGCATTGTTGGTTCTAGGTAATGGACATGAGAGATCACGTTGAATGTTTCAAAGTGATGCAGGCTATGTAAATCAGAAAACATTCATTTAAAGGGTATCACTGACTGATAAGTTAATGCAATGCTGACCAGACAGAAAAACTTCGCAGTGGAATGGAATCATGTTTGCTAATATCTTTCTCCTCATCTATTGCCTTTTTCCCCATTTGTGGATCCATAGGGTACAAAAAATAAAAATAATTTTTAAAAAACTGATCATTAGTTCTAGTGCAATTTAAATAAAATCACTTAGCAGTTAGTCATAAATATAAATTTTATAAAAAGCCTTTCTCAAGCCTGTTTAAATAGTCAGAAAAATTATTGGAAACATAGTAGGGTGTCGTACTTTAGAAACCACATAATTATTCCTACATTTCACATCTTCAAAAAAAAATCTACACATACATCTATGCTTCTAAATTATGGCCTTACAGTAGAACTTTGCCGTAATATAAGTGAGGTTCAAACAATTCCACTGAATAAAATGTGGGCGCATTTAAGATTAATGAAATGGCCAAGTGAACCTGGTATAGAGGGCAGAAGTCAACCGCCAATCATCAGTCTGTTTATAAACAATGATATTATGAGATTTTATTGAAAACACAATTCTTAAAGGAAAGGGGAAAGAGTCTTTTACTTACTGGTACTGATTTATGAGTAACAGTAAAAATAACTAACGTTAAATAGCATTTACTGTGTGCATAATACTAGTCTAAACATCGTGTACAGAATCTCATTTAGTTCTCACAACTCTTTGATGTATATATAATTATTATTTCTATTTTGAAGTTAAAGAAATGAGAGCTAGAATAAATGAAATCATTTAAAGAGTCACATAGTTTAACTCTAGAGCTGATACTCATGGTTACGGCACTGCGCTGTCTTCATTTTGCCTTTCTATCTAGCACTATTTCTTGCTCATCCAAAAAATTGATGTTCCAGATGTCCAATTCTTTGAGTTTTCAACTGAAAGGAGAGTTACTATTATTAGCTTTCATGTGTTATTTCTTTCCAGTATGCAACACTCCTTTTATATATTAAAAGCAGATTTGAAATATTATACATCAGTAAATAGTCATTGATAGAACAAAATTTGGTGGCAGATAATAATTTATAAGAAATTAGAACATTATGTTCTCCCTACATAAAATGCAAAAGTCACCATCATAAGTATATTATTTTTTGGGAACAACTATGTTTTGAGTTCCAGTCTCTAAGATGAAATTTGATGCTTTACAAATCCTACACATCCATTTGTTTGATCACTAAAGTAAACAACTTGATTGCAGAGTAAACTTCTGGAGGACTTCAGAACATATATCAATTTCCAATGTGAATATTTAAATAAGAAAATTATAATATTCACTTTCCAAACAAGACTGCATATGTGAAACCATTATGTTAGTTTAATCAGCAAAGAAGCAGTAAATTAATAAGGTTTTAAGTAGTAAACACTTAAATATGTTTACATTTAAATAATATTCATAATATTTATAATGATCATGTGCTCCTTTCCTTCTTATATGGTGGCTTAATAAAAGTTCATTATCCTTAACTTATCTCCAAAAGCTGTGCTGAATTATGATGCCCATTCATTAGTACTGCCAGTTCTTCCATCATCACTAGCTAACATGCCAATTAAACAGATGTTGGAATTGGGAAAAGCCTAAGAAATGGCCTTTGGGATTTATTCTGGATTTACTTTTTATATCACATTATGAAGACTTTTAAAAGACAGCAAAGCTAAAAATATTTGCAGCTATGGGGCACTTTATGTTGCTGATTTTCATACTAATGTGTTTGTCCATCAAAGTGATTGTATTAGCCTTCTGCACCACTTCAGCATTGCTTGCTGGTGTCCACGAAAGAAAGAATAATAAAAGGTAAAGGGTCATTTAGAAAACAGGCTACACAAGAACCAATCCCCAGTGTTCTCCTCAGACTGTCACATGCCTTTCTGTCCCAACTGTCTTTCTTTCTTTCTTTCCTTTTTTTTTTTAATAAAAGAGATTTAAGTCCATCATGGTGGAGACAGAAAAACTGAAGCCAGATTTTACATATGTGCACTTGCTATTATTTCTATTAATATGACCTCCATAGGCATGAAAATAGAGTCAGATGTCATGGTAATCTGCTGGCAAGTGTAGGTCGGTGGTCAGTGACAAAACCACTGAAAATATATCATGTTGGATGAGAGCTCCCTTGGCCCATCACAGAGACAAAGACAAAGAAGAGGGTAAGGGTTAGTTATTTCCTGGGCTGAGCTCAGCAATGCTCACTGCATAGGACCCCTGATATCTGTCATTGTTCTTTTAAGTAGGGGGGCTGGCAAGAGCAGGAGGAGGAGGGAGTGGGGGTGGGGGGAAATGGAGACCAGATGGAAGTGAGAAACCAGGTGGAGTCTAGAGCCTAGAAGCTCCCAGAGGAAAAAGACTGGGAGGCCAGGCAGGCCTGGACAGTGGCCTCCATGCAGTCATCTAAACGTGAGAGCCAGCTTCCTCATCAAATGGGAAAAGCGCTACCTATGGGACAGGATTGAGGGAGGATTAGGAATGAGCATCTAGTAAAAGCACAATAAATCATATCTAACGTCCTCTGCTAAATATAAACTGATAAATAGGGGAGATTTTAGTAGGAATTTTAGGTAGTAATCCTTTTTCTCCAAAACTAGGGGAACTCATGCCATAAATAACAGCATCTATTGACTGAAAGTGCTATCTGCTTAATTAAACTATATAAAGCAATTGCATGACTTAGAAAGGTATGTAAGCCAGCAATCAACAAACTATTGCTACACTTTTCTTTCCTAAGTAAACTATAAGGAATTAAGATACACCAATCTATTAAAGGAGTAATTTATAGTATATGCATGCAACTCAATGAAAAAAACTTTTTCTTGTTTGAATTCTGCTTACTTAACTCCCCAGCAACCCCACCTCATTTACTTCCTTGTAATTCCCTAGAAGAATTTCTGTAATTAATCTGGTAACATGTGATAATCAAAAGATACTATATCATGTTCCAGTTGCTGTTTTGAACTAAGTCTTAACCTCTCCTTATTTCTCTCCTTCAAAATCTGAAATTTAGCAACTGCATATTTCTAGTCAACTGTGTTCAATATTAAATATCTTACCTTTCAGTATTTGCTTTATATAGGAAAGATTTGTAAGCTTTCTCAAGACCAAATAGAATGTAAATAACTTCATATACAACAATTTACATCTTGTTAGAGTTTAATTTGGTATCTAAGATTTTTTTAAATGTTCAATTTTGCTCCTTCAGATAAATTATTCAGTGTGAAAAATGTTTTACAAAATATCTGTAATTTTCACCGCGCTAATCAAATGCCTACTGCTATGGTTTCTCTGTAGCTACACAGGAGGTGACTCTGACTATATTTAGAAACAACATTAGTTCCCAGACATCTGGTATATAATTTACAGGGAGAAAGCCTGCTTTGTTCAGTAAACATCACATTGCTAGAGCAAAAACATTCACGTTCTTAGATACATACAGTTTGGTAAGGGTCTGTACCATACCTAAATCACCGTCTCCCCATGGCACTTCAAGCCAGCCACTGTCAAGGTAAATCCGACTCATATCTCTTTTTGGTCAGCATCAAAAAATAAAATCGTGTCTCATTTGCTAGTTCTATTCGGCCATTTTAAAAAGCTCTAAGCTCCTGTAACATGACCTTTCACCACCAAAAAAGAAAAACAGCTTTTGAAAGTCTGATTTGTTTGCAAAATTGCCTTTTCTTTGCATCACTTCTCTTTATTTGAGAAATTGCTAATCCTTACTTTATTTTTCTCCTTAGAGTGTGTGCCCTGCAATGAAATAGAAGCATTACAATTAGATCTCTGCCCATGGCTATGATGAAACCTTTTTTTTTTTTTTAGGAAGTCTTGGTCTTCTCCTCATCTTTGTCCCATCACAGAAGTGGGATGCAGACTCATTGGAGAGCTGACCTAGCAGTGATGCAGATGGCTGTTTGGGGAACACTCACTTTTCCTCAGAGGAAATAGGAAGGCAGGACACATTCAAACAAGAAATAATAAGGTGAGAAGCAATGACATCTTCATATATGAATCTGAGTAGAAAAGTTAATACATTTTACAGCTCCTTTCATTATTAAATATTAAGTCAACAGTCTCCTTTATAATGGGGGAAGATTTATTATAAAGCCAACAAAACTTCAGTTCAGAACCCCTAAGGATACTTTCTAAGACACTATATGTAATTTCATGTTATTTTTCTTAAAGAAGATCCCAAAATGTGGGTAAGCTTCAAACTCAACAATATCCCTATTCACAAGTTACAAAATAATTAAAAATCACCAGGCATTTACTGACCATTATTGTTTACTCTTCTGTTTATCAGATTAATAAAGCCATATAAATCCTGAAAGACATGGTTGTTAGAGAGGGGAAGTAATGTGTTGCCCAAACCAGTCTCTTTAAAGACTGAGATTGTCCTAGTCTTTCCATCCTTATCAACTCTTTCAGACAATTACGCTGTTCTTGGGTGAAATGACTCAGTCACCCCAATAACCCATTACTGGTCTTTGGTGCTGTAGAAAGAGCACACTGGCCATCATCAGATAGACCAGAGTTCCAATTCCATCACAGATATGAGTTATGTGTCCTCTGGAAGTTCTTTAACCTCTTGAACCTGTTTTCTCAACTGTAAAAGAAGGATAATTCTATCTGCAGCATTGTGAATGTGAACTACTTAGCATAGTACCAAACACATTTGAAATATGACAATACAACCCACATTCCATTTTAAACAATTACATTCACATATGTGCCCATGAGCTTTTGAATACATCTTCTAAATGGAAGATAGGCTAACTTTATTTATTTATCATTATGTAGCCTTAGCTCATCTCATTCCTCTTGCCTATAAATCTATAAGAAATACAAAAAGATAGGGAATGGTCAAATTTTAGGGGAAATTATCACATCCACATGGGCAACTCTCCAACCTATAGCTCTTACTTGACCTCTCTCACAGATTTTAGCGCCACATTTTAAAATTTAGTTTTGGACATTCACCTAGACATTTTGCTGGCATCTCAATACATTTCTAAAAGCAAACTCATCATCTTTCTCTCAAAACCAGATATTCCTTCTTGCTTCTCCTTTGCTTTAAACAATGTTATCATTCCCTTTGTAATCTGGCACTAATAAAATGATCTTAAATTTAGACAAAATGGTTTTCAAGGAAAATGTATGTATATTTACAGTTTCATATGCTTCTTTGCAAAGAGGCAGTCATTATTGGCCTAGATACTTCTTTTTAGTGTTTTATTTTTCATGGATCCACATCCTCCCAAGCTCAGTCATTGCATCTTTAACACACTGTTGGGATACCCTTTTAGTTCCATCGACATAAATATCTACTTTGATTACCCCGACCAGATCCTCTTCTCATAGACGTGTTTCCGTATCACTTTCCACTTGGATATCCACCAGGAAATTCAATTTCACATGTCTGAAAGTGAACTCTTGCTATGAATCTCCTAAATGTCCCTCCAATCAGTACAGGGTACCTCCCCTCATCCAGGTGCTTCAAGGCCAAAACTTCTGTGTAATCCTTAATTTCTCTTTATTTCTTAAACCTCACACACAAACACCAGTAAATCCTCTCATCTCTATCATTCCCACATAATCCAGACTTTGACTATCATCTTATAACCTCCTCTGCTGCTACCCTTGCCCAAGCCACCATTACCCTCACCTGACTTATTACAAAGGCCTCCTGACCGGTCTGTGTGTTTTCACTCATGTCTTTCCAACAGTCCCTCTTAAGCACAGGAGCCAGAATGATCTTTTTAAAGTCAAAAGAATCAGAGGGCTTCTCTTCTCACTTAGAGACAACTCTAAGGTCCTCGTCATGACCTGCAGGACTCTTGATCTCAGGTTCCACCTCCTGTCTCCTTCCAGCTTCCTAGTTGAGGCACGTTGGCTTCCTTGCTTTTCCTAAACATACCACATATACTTCTGTTCACTGTTCCTGCAGTGCTTCTTTCTGAGATATACACATGGCTTACTCTCTGACTTCTGTTCTCCACTGAAATACCACCTAATTGAGAGCACATCCTTGACTACCTTATATGAAAAAGTCCTCCCTGTCCCTCCCATCATCTTAATCAAGATTCAGCCATACTCTTCAGATTGCATTTAACTTATTTGTTTACATTGATGGATATCAAATGGTCACTGTTCCAACACGAAATACAATGATTTTACAACATTTTAAATGACTACTTCAAAATACATATTTCATTGTATAAGTTTACCATTATCGATTTAGTTAATCTCCTATTAAATGATATTTAGGCAGCTTTCAGTTTTAGGGAATCAACATTATTTCTTATCTGTGTGCATGTGTCCAATTATCTGTTTAGCATAAATTCTTAAAGCTTCAATATATCATCAAATTACCTTCATCAATATTGGGCCTATTTACAGTCTCATTAACAGTGCTGGCAAAATTCGCAGCTAAATCTAATGTAAGTTTGCTAAGAATTTTCTTTTCTTCTTCTTTTTTTTAATCAAAGCATGGGACATTTCTCTTTTATTTTGCTTTAATACATTTAAATTATGTCAAAATGGATTGTATAAAATTATATTTACACAATGTTAGATTTTTTAAATATAATAGCTTATTTTCAACTTCCTCTGGAGTGATCTTCATTGAAGATGTATGAAACTCATCTAGGTGAATTAATTTGCTTACTTTTGAAATTTTTTATCACCTTATCCAACTCTGTTATGTTCCTCATACTGTGGTCAACTGCATAGTTAGATAATTTACTCTTCATTTAATAAAGGACAGAAAGATCTTTGTTCTACACTAACTGATTGTCTGCATGCCTCCTGGGCTTTAAGGACCATGAGACTACTTATTACTGCTTCCCAGCATCTAGTACAGTGCCCGGCACATAGTAAGTGCTCAATAAACACTTGGTGAATTGTTAAACTGTCTTCTTGATAGTTAACCACTTTTTACTCATACTAATTTGTTCTTAATCTTTATTGAAAATTGCATTGCTAAAAACTAATTAAAAGAAAATGTAATTTGGTGTGAGGGGAAAGAATCAGGTTGCTTTCTCAATCTTTTAAAGAGATTATAGTATTTTATCCAATTTGAAATATGCTTGTATATTTTAAATTTTTATAATAATTTATAAATAATATTCTTCAAACTCCAACCATTACATACAAATAAAACTCTTATAGTTTTGGGGGATGTGGGGAGTCATTTTTATTTCTGAATCTCATTTCCAACCTCTATCATCACCATATCAATGTTCTATTAAAATTAATGCTTAGATTATTCTTTTAAAAAATAATTTCCTCATATAGCTCCCTCTTTGGTACTGTACCCATTCTCATTTACACCTTTTATTTTCTATTATAAAAATTAATAACTGTGTCTTGAGGCATTTTAAGAAAGTTATTCATTTTCTTGTCTATATCACCCTCCTATTTTCTGGACCAATTTAAATGATTCAAAATTTCCATCTTTAATTGCTTGGAAACAGTCTTTTCCTGCTTAATAGCATCTTTCCTTGTCTCCATGCCAACTTAGAAACACTTGCTGAAACAGAAAGGTGAGCAGCCCAGGGACTAAGAGTCACAAATTGGGTCTGCCGATGCATTTTCCATAGTAAAAAGGGAAAACATGGTGCCACCCTTGGCCATGCCATACATTTACATTTCAGAATCTGCGTTCTGGAAAGCACCCCCAGTTTAAAGTTAGTATTTGCAAACACAGGTCAAGAATTTATTCCAGGAGCCAACAGATTTGCAATGGCTGCTCTACTAACCTTGACTGGTAAGGATACCCCAGCTAGCTTTTCGTTTATTGAAGAACGTTCTTCTATTCTCGCTAGCCTCCTTTTCGAGAGGGTCTGCTTAATGCAGTTCCTTTCAACAGCAATATCTGCGGGCATAGTATGCTTGACGTGTCTGTCTGCGACACCAGGTATCATAAGAGCAGTGCTCTAGCCACAAGAAATATCAGCGACTGGATGCTATTTTTTTTCCCTTCCCTTCGAACTTTCACAAAGATTCCTGTGAGCTAACTGGAGAATGGCCTGGGCATTGCACTCTATTCAGAAACGCTTGGAGGGGTTGGTAGGTGCGCTGTGGGGGATGGGCCAGAAATGCAGTAGCATTTTCTATTTTTAAAGTGGAGACTCAGCAGCAGCCGGAAGTATTTAACCATTTGCGCGATCAAGAAAGTAAAAACGTATAAAATTGCTTTTCCTAGTCGGAAACAGAATAGAAATTAGAGCTCTATCTTTAAAATATGAACGCCTACTTGATTATTTACAAAGCAATCCAGTGCAAAACTGCCCGTTGTTAATAGCTACAAGACAGAGAACTTTGAAGCCAGAAAGCTCTGTAGTGATCAGTGACTAGTTATCCTTTCTCCTCCATCTTCAGGAATAAATAGTGTCTGTGCATTAGGGTCAGCTGGTAGCTGGCTCATGTTTTCATCTTGTAAGGATCTAAGTTTAGAACTGGCTTCTGCACAAAATCGCAGTCCTCTTATTTATATAGGAGCAGCTCACTATTGTGGGTTTTCTGGAGGTAATTTCTAGACCAACAGACGTCAGCAGTCAATTTAAGTGCAGCTGATTTTTCACCCTAAAAGGCAGAGGAAAGAGGAGCTGGAGAGATGAGAGGAAAAACCCCAACATGTGCCTGGTATCTTTTGCTGGCACTTAAAGATCAACAAGGTACACTATCCACAACTGAATCAAGAGTAGTGACTGAAGCGTGACAGGACTCAGGATTAACTGAGCTGGGGATCGTGTTACATTGCATTAACTACTGAGATCTGCCTTGATGAAAAATGGTCACAGATTCTATTATCCATCTTTATTTTTTTTAATCACTACTTTTTAGGCTCTACCTTCTGTTGATACAGACAGAAAAAAAATATTGGAGTATTACCTTCATATAACAAGCTGGGTAGGAGAAAAAATATTTCATGAGTAAAATTCTTTCTCATGCATTACCCTATTAATATTTCCTGCCATGTTACATTGCCAATATTTACCTCAAAGTTATCCCTAATGAATACCAAGAATATCTTTTTCTTATCCTGAATTAAGTTCTAATCCTACAAATTGTGTGACCTGGAGCAAGTAGCTTAATGAAAACTGTTTCCATTTCTATAAAATGAGAAACTAGGAGAGGTCACTATTTTCCGGCTCTAACATTCTTTAATTTAGATTCTATGACTAACATAGGAAAGGCAAGGTGGCATGTGAACTTTAGGCACATTATGTTACCACAAAGGAGGCCAGACATTCCCATTAAAACTGGAGCTCAGCCCAGGCTATTTGTCTGAGGGACACACTCCATGGGGAAGTTAGAAAAGACCGAAAGGTGATCAGGAAAGGGACCTGCTCAGTTCAGCATATTAACATGTGCCTGTTGTCATCATCCACTGGCTCTTTGTCACCAGTTGGTTCCCATAAGGGAGTATGAGGATTTACACAAACCATAAAGTAAAAATAAATTCTAATTTTTATTTAATCATTTTATTTATTATTAGTGTTAGTCAACATATAGTATTGTATTGGTTATATTAGTTTCAGGTGTGCAATATAGTGATTTGACATTTTTATACCTTACAGTGTGGTCACCCCACTAATTCTAGGAATCATTTGTCATGGTACAAACCTATCACAACATTATTGACTATATTCCCCTCAGAAGGGAAGGGGTGGACGGATGGGTAAAAAAGGTAAAATAAATATAAATTTTTGTTTGTAAAAGATATTTCAATTTTAATCTCTTGACTTTTTGGCTTCACACTTCTTTTGTGATTGCAAAATAAATAGAAGATGCATTATCACAAGAATTAGGACAATTTTTGTTCTTAATACAGTTTTGGACACCTGGCATTACAATGATCTATTTCTGTCTGCCTCCTCCACTAGGTTGTGTACTCTGCAGGGACTGAATTCCACAGTTGATTCACAGGTCTACCATAGCACTTCTTAAATGGTGGGCATTCAAAAAACCATGGGATTTTAAAGAGTCATTTTAATATGGAATTCCCAAGAATATTTTTAGAGGGCTCTTTGTAGCCCATGGGAGGTAATGAATTTCTAGGGCAGTGCCATGGGGGAGGGAATCGCTGGATTTAGTTAACTGAGATGTTTGCTGACCTGCAGAATACATATAATAATTCACATAAATAACCAGGTAGACTAAAGTGATAATTACTTCTCTCAAAAATTTGAAATGCATTGAAAGTAATTTTTAAAAGTGTGACTCCATGGTGTTGAAGGAAAATGTGGTTACAATTAATTTACTAGAAAAAAATAAGGAACAGAAGATTGAAATCAGTTGAGTATATTCAGTGTATGATTTCATAAAAGGATGCACAGTGAAGTGAATGTGTTTGGGACAGAATCATTTAAATGCTGGGTATGTATGATTGTATACATTAGAATGCACCGTGAAATCTCTAGATATACAGAAGGATCTAGCATCTTCTCTAGAAAATGAGCTGGATAAGCTGAAAGATATCCTTGGGCCCTGTGAGTTGGCAGAAGTTTTAAAACAGACCAGTATTAGCTAAAACACTAAGGAAATTAATAAAAATTATATTCCATAGAAGGTAATGGACTTTGAACTATTCTATCTCAGAAAAAGCATCTGAGATATTCCATAGATTAGAGATGGCATACTTTTACTACCCACCAAGGCTAAAATAAAAATATAAACCTTGTAGGAAGAATATGGGAAATGAAACAGGGTAATTCTATTCCTAGGAGATATTCGATTCCCTCTTTAAACAATGCCAATGTGTCTGAAAACTCAGAGACCTATGCATGGTCTGGTTACCAAACCTTAGTGCGAAAGTAATGTTAAGGTTGTGAAAGTGTCAAAGAAAAAGCTGGAAAGCATTAAAGAGATGGAGACACTTCTGTGGGAAGAAATCTTAATACTTTTAAATACTTCAAAATGTAAAGATGAAATCTAAGAGGGATTATGATAGAAATCTACATAATTATGCAAGGCACGATTAGGAGTGAATAAACTTTTTCAAAAAATTCTGGAAAAACTAGAAAATTGGATCACCTTCTGACAGTTTTAAAAGCTAAATTTGGGACATAAATGTGAACTCTTTAGTTCACACGATCAATCACAAACTTCAGGAGCTCATCGCTTCCAAATGATGGTGCTTAGCTGAACTAATTAATGAGTCATCCACAGATAAAGATTTTTGAGGGTATATTCCTAATATCTAGATTAGTAGATCTCTGCTTGGATCCGAGCTGGCACTTTCCCAGACCACTTATAGCTATGAAATATTTCAGACTTATAAACTATCCATCACTCAGTTTAACAGTTAGCCACTCACGTCTAGGCTAGTCTTGTTTCATATGTAACCAACCTACCTCCCTCCCCGCCTTCACTCCTAAGATTATTTTGAAGCAAATATCATTATACCTTTTCATTCACAAATATTTCAGGATGTAGCTCTAAAAAATAAGGACTCCTTGTAATCATAACTACAATATCATAATCACACAAAAATATAATTCTAATATATCATCAAATACAGGTTGGCAATTTTTATTTTCTAAAGAGCAGCTCAGTTCATAAACCATCTCCTATAATGATTTCTAAATTGATATGACCCTCAAATCCTTTATCTTGGCCAAAAGTGTGTGATATCTCCATTTTCTAAATGTCTTTTTAAAAATATAAGATCTCATCTTTAAAAATGAATAAGTAAGTAAATGATCATTTTCTCTAGATTACCAGGAATTCACTAAGTACAAGATCAAATCTTTACCTTAAATTATCACAAAGATTCTCTTTTACCTGTTAGTGTCAAACTGCCATGCTTGCAAAGTCGCATTTGGAAGAGCCCATTATTCAGTTCTTGGCATCAGCTTTGCTGTGGGTTTCTTTTCAAAGCCATGCATATATATAACTCTTAAAAGTCATCTCTGAGGCCCATTCTTGATCCATGTTATTTTTTTGTTCTATTTTATTTAAACATGAGTACCTAGATCTGTTGGCCTAGGATGGAAAATGAGGCAGATGAGATCTGAGGGCAAGCCTAACTTAAGTATCCTGGGAAAAATTGAGTGATTGTTACCTAACAGTTAACCCTTGTTTCTAGGGTCATTCAGGTCTTGTGTAGAGGTTGCTGGGAAACCTACAGTGACATCTTGTGGTCCCTCTCTTAGTGGGTTTTGAGTTGTTAGGAAAGGTCACAGAGGTCTGAAAACTCACAACTAGAGAAAATATAATTTGGATCATTACAAACCCACACACGTAACAGCAGTGCCTAAATACTCCAATGAAGAATATTTTACCAGCTTGTATATGCAATGGTTTGAGAATAAATGTTATATAAGAAGGTCTTTTCAATTTTACCAACTTTTGGGGGGTATGATTAAAAAATTATAAGCACAATATAAAATTAAGTTAAGTATAGTTTAAAATAATAATATTACATGTCTGCATACAACAGATTTTTATCGTAGATCTTAAAACGAAATGTTAAGAAACTTCTATGGAGAAAAATGGCCAGTCCCCAATGTCCAGAGTAATTTTCCTTTAGCTGTTCCTCACAAGTGATTTCTACCAAACTGAATGTAGGTTAATAAGAGAGCTGAAATCATCTCAAAAATTTTAAAATATCTTCTATATAGTTATAAAATAAAAGATGTCCCTGAATTTGTAATATTTTAAACTATGCTAAATAGCCTAAGTGATTTTTTAAAAAGACACAAATACTAATCCCTATATGTAGAAAGAAAATAATAAAATACAATTTCAATTCAAAATACCTAAGTGCTTAAACTATGAGAGGCTAACATAGACTCTAACTACTAACATATATCAATTCTAGTTGTGTAATGAATGACAAAGTGGCAATATGCCATTCGTTCATTTGTTCACCTGGTTATACCAGGTGTTCTGTCCTGGGGACACAAAGAAAAAAGGCCGCTGCTGCTCACGTGAACCTTAGACTCGAGAGAGGCATTTTAAATGAGTGGACCTCAGTCACTGTTTAAGCAACTTTAGTGTATCTGGGGATCAAAGGTTCCTAGAATCATGACGGACTCAGAAATTCCCATCACTAGGTTGCAGTGATGGCTTCTTATTACTAGAAATGTCCATAAAATATCTGATTTACCTATACTTTTCACTGAATTTTAATAAATTGTAAGCTGTTACCAGTGATAGTCAATAAAGACGTTATCATGTACAGTACATGTCCATTACCAAGATTTTTGTGAAACCCAAAAGAACTTCACAGAGAAGTCGGCAAAAACTATTTCACTATTGCTGTGATTCTTAACATGGTATCTTTGAAATCATTTGACTATTGTATAAACTGTGAAATTAATGGAAAGATATAAAAATGAAAGATACCCTTGTGAAGGAAAAAAATAAACAAGGGAAATCTAACCAAAGATATCAATTCTGTTCCTGAAAATAGGACTTGACATTTCTCCAGACTTCTGGTAAATATATGGTTAGAAGAAAGTATATAAGACATTCGAAAAAAAAAAAATCCTAATTTTATTGTTTAACCACAACCAATAGAAACAAAAATTTTAAACTCATTGATGTGACATCTTTAAGTCAATTTTACTTGTACTAACAATTTATCTACATTTGATTTAAAACAAATCTCAGTAGAGCCACTTTTTAACCAAGCCACTCCTTCCAGTATAGTGTGTAGTTAGGACCCTAACTGCAACCAAAATGCAGAAGCTCGGATCGTATCCCAGGTCAGCCAAACACTAACCTTGTTGCTTTAGGAAAATTACTTAATTTCTTTATGTCTCAATTTCCTTATCTGGACAATAAGATAACAATCTTACCTCACCGGTTGCACGTGAAAATTAAAGGAATAACTACATAAATCAAAGCAATGCCTTGTACACAATTAGCCCTCAATTAACATAGGTATTTATGGCATTATTCTTACTAGTGTAAATGTAGATATAAATGCATTATCTATGCTCACTTCATCAAATCTTGTCTATCTCGTAGTAAAGTTAAAAAGCAAGTGAAGAACTCACAACTCTCAAGTACTTCAGTTACTGGTAAACGCAATAAATTTTCATGGTTCATTAGTTGCTCAGTAACAATCGTGTATATAAATTAGCTCCTGGTATACTAAATGTGACTTTGTCTCTGTGAGCAAAACACCACCACCAAACAAAAATAGCTCATGAAAACAAAGCAATAAAAACAGAAGAGCTGCAGACTCAAAATATATACATCAATCCTACGTCACAGGTGAGTTTATTGGCTGCAAAGAAAAAAATGCTTATTGACATAATATATAATAGACCAGCCATTTTCACATAAAAGTCAAAAAAAATTAGAAAATACTTAAACACTAGAAATTAAAAAAAAGTTTTAAAGGGAAGAACCACAGATTTTGAAGTAACTGGAAATAGCAATAGCAATGTCTGGAATCACGAAGTCTCTTGAAAACTCTTATCATTACTCCTTAGGTTCTAGAAGATTTTTCCAGTGAGGATGAAGCTAGAAGATTTGAACAGTTCTACTGAGGTTTGCTGAGTTGAACTGAATTCAAGAAAGTTTAATGTTACCTATGTTTTTTTGCTAGGTAAAATACCAGTTTAAAAGATGAAGAACTGATGGCAGTTCTTAAATGCGCAGTAATACCTATGTCTTACACTGAAAATTCCTCTATAAATTAAATTGTCATTACCTCAGGGCTTTCAGATGTTGATGTGAAACTGTGCATAATCTAATCCATTACTCCATCGTGTTAATTTTTCCTTCCAAATTTACTTTTGATTATGTCTATATTCATTCATTTCCATTTCCACCAACTGAGTCAGAGGTCTAGACCCAAGCTACAGCATAGTGTATATTACTGTACCGTAATCATTACTGTTTTCCCTACATCTCTATTCTGGCCATCATCTAATCATTCGTTAAGTAATGTGGCTGGGACTTGCTTCAAAATAATACCAAGGTAACTTTTGCAGTGTTGTATTATGTTTCTGCTCAATTTATAAGCCAGGAGTTATTTAAAATAGAAAACCTTATCATAACAGATCTCTTAGAAAGCTGATTCCTCATGCTAGATTTGGCTTGCTGATATTTTTAAAAAGGTTTTTGCAGCTGTATTCATGAGTGAGATCTGATTAATTTTATAATTCCATTTACCTTCTTCTCTGAAGGTTACATATTGTATTTATTTATTTAGTAACATGATGCTTTAAATTTTATGCTAATTCAAGCATTAAGGAGAGCCAAAATAAAATTGTAGCTATAATCTTGTCTGTATAAGTGGCATCTTTTAAATATAAATTTGGAGCTACACATGCCTCATGTACCCAGAACAAATTCATTGTCGTATGAGGCATCACATGTAAACCATATTTGCATCCACAACTACTTATATCCATGCACAACATACAAAAGGTGCTACTTGTTATCTAACAATTATCACTCTAAAGCACAATATGCAATTTAAGTCTGTAAGTCTTCTTTAGAAACAAGATCTTAGAGCCAATGCAGAGAGAGTCTTCCTCTAAAAGCAGCCATCTCTTAGATAAATCTCAATTTTATCCTATATCAGGTGAAAATAGCCAAACTGTGAACAGTCACTTCATTTAAAGTGACCCATACCTCATCTTAGCCACTGCCCTCCTTATAATCTGTACCCTGAACCTGGCTTTTCAGGAGTTTTCAGATCACTTTAATCATTCCTCAGTTCATTACCAGGAAGCAATGAGACCTGTTACATAAACTATGTAAACACAAAAATCCTCCTAAATTGATCTTGGTATAAAATTAGTAATAGTTATTTAAGCCTTTACAGAACTATGAGGATAATTGATGGGCCAGGATATCACAGAGAGAAAGGATGAATGATGCTGTTAAGTCAGATTTTTTCTGAAACAAGTTTTTAAAATGTTGGGAAAAAATAATCTTAAAATAGAACTTTCCAGACTATCTATCAGAAATGTGCAGTACATGTGTCCAAGATGTATGGAACGACTCTGAAAGATCATATAGTTTAAACCAGTATCACAGCACCAGATGTATCCGCAGAATGCGGAAGCGGTGAGCCCACACCACAGGGCAGTTGCTTGTTTAGTGAGTGTGGGACTGTGAACTGTCTCCCAGGTAGGAAGGCCAAACGTGAACTACATCACTGAGGATATGCAGAATGCTAAAAAACACACACACACATTTGGAGAAGAGCAAGCTTCCTTCAGTAACTAGAATGTCCAGATGTATGCGCAGATAAAAGTACTGTAGTTATTAACACACAAAACGAAACTCCACTAACATCACAGGAATAATAAGGAACTTCTTTAAAAATGATAAAGGTTAGCTACAAAAACTTAATGGCAAAATGTTTAAAGCTTTCTCTCTGAATTGAAAAACAGAAATGGACACTATCGTTCATAAAATTGTGTTGAAGATTTTAACCCATAAAATAAAGAAGAAATTTAAAATGGTATAGCAATTAGAAAGGAAGAAATAAATCTGTTATATTCACAAGTAATATGATTTTCTATCTAAAAACCCACAGAACCTATAGATTCTTATTAGAATGAATAAAAGAGTCTAACAAGTTGTTGGGTATAAAATTACTATTCAAAATTAATTGTATTTATGCCAATAACCTACAGGTGGAAATGAAAAAAATTAACAAGATGCTATCTATTATAACTTAAAATAATTCAGTATTGAAGAATAAATTTTTTCAAAAATGTAAGTCCTCCTCAGGATAATCATAAGACATTCCTGAGAGATATTAAAGAAAACCTATATAAGTGGGAAAATATATCACATTTATTCATTGGAGGGCCAAGTATTGCAAAGATATGAATTCTTCCTCTAAGAAATGACTACATATTAGATTAAATGAATTCCAACAAAAACCTAACAGGTGTTTTGTGAACCAGAAAAGTTGCTTCAAAAATTGATATATAGAATTTTAAATTACCGAGGATAGAAATTACTAAAACTACTGAGAAAATAGAATAAAGTAGGGACTTGCACTCATAAGTATTAAGATATATTCTAAAGCTGTAGAAACAAAGTGTGATATAGATCTGTAGAAATGTAATAAGAAAGCCCATAGGGAGACTTGTGCATGAATAGACATTGTACTTATGCTGCTGTTACGAGATTATAAAAGATTTGACTTACTTTCCAATAAATGATGTAAATAGAATTGGCTATCCACTTAGAAAAAAAAATAGGTTTACGCCATTCAAAAAATCAATTTTAAGTGGATAATTTGAAAGGAAAGCTTTAAGAAGAGAACATAGAAAATAGTTTCATGATCATGAAGTACAGCAGAATTTTTAAAATTACACAAAAAAATATTAACCAAAATGGAAAAGATTTTAAATTAAGAGCTTCTATTCATCAAAAGAAAAACATAAAAAGTGAAAGGCTAAGCCACAAAATGTAGTTGTAAGTAGTTCTTTTGTTTTTTCCATTTTCTATTTAATTGTTAGAGTATAAAAATAACTTCTAAAAATGAATGAAAAAATGACCTGTGGAATAGATGGCAAATATCACAAAAGAAGGACAAATATCCAACAAACATGAAAATGGCATCATTAGGGAAATAAAATGTAAACAATAAGATACATTTATATACCCCCCAGACTGGCAAAATTGAAGAATACTGACAATACCAAATATTAGCAATAATGGGAAGCACACATATTCGCGTACACTGCTGGGTTCATTATCGATACAACCATGTTGGAAAACAGTGGGACACTAGAAAACCGAAGGTACACGTGCTGCATGGCCAGGCAGTTCCACTCCGAGAGCTGCACAAACTTCTTTGCACTAGATCTTTGTAGCAATATCATTCATAATTGCCCCTTATTGGGAATGGGATTTACAGCGTTGAAAATGAATGAACTCTAGAGACGTATAAATAAACCTTTTTATCATATTGGTCAGTGAAAAATGTCCTGAAAGAATATTTAGAGAATGAATCGATTTATATAAAATTTTAAGGCTAAACCAAGCTTTGCTTATTGGGAACGTATTCATAGAAGTGGAAACTCTCAAGAAAGGCAAGAAAATGATTACTATAATGTTAATGACCTCCCTTTGGGGACAGGGAGGGGGTGTTATGGTTGGAAAGGGTTATCTGAAAGGCTTCCAGGGTTCCAAGAATGTTCTCTATTTCTTGACTTGGATGGTGGTTAAACAGGTTTCTGCTTTATAGTCTTTTATTAAATTCCATAAATGAGTTCTGTTCTTTTTTCCAGATGTAATTTATGACTAAGAAAATACTAATTAACCAAAAGAGGCCAGCCAATAAAATCAAGGAAGAGAAAATGTAACACCCCAATAAGAGCCAGGAAGCACTTGGCTCTCTTATCCTGATGATCTTTATTCTAAGCTGCAGTATTTGGGGGCCTCCCTGTTTGCCTCCACTCCTCAAATCTGCTGAATATCTGCTCTCTGACAGAGGGTTATAGGATACTTTAGCTCTTCTCCTATTTGTGCTGAGGACTCACTGTTCACCTCCATGAAACAGAGCATCCTAGATGACCTAGGGACTTCCTTAGTACTGAAAGTATACAGTGGAGAGGATGAGAAAAAATGAGAGGTGACAGGACCCCAGCATGGCTGGACAGCAACAGTGTGCTTCAAGTGATCATATGTGGTCCTTAAAGTGAATAACTGAACACTTGTCTGTGAGACCCCAGGGACTGTTCTGAAATAATTGTCATTATATGTTATCTGGACTCCCTCCAGTCGTTCTGAGGAGTTCAGCTGAGTACAGTCTCCAAGTTTTGGAACAGGACAGGTGAAGTCATGGGTGTGATACATCCATAAAAAGGAACTTGGGTTCTCTGTGGAAAAGCTTCTCTGGTACAGAAATGATTCACCAATAGTCAAAATAACATGAACGAACCATCGCGTTTCAGAGCTATAAGCAGACTTAGACGTCATCTATTTCAGTGATTTGTAAATGTCTTCAAAGACCCCTATAGTTGAAGAGAGCTGCTCCAGACTGCAGCAGCCAGTATGGCGTTCTGTCTTCAAACAGAGCAGCTTCCACTCCACCAGCTTTACAAATGAGCTGCCGGGTCATCACCCCCAAGCATGGCTTAAAAAAAAAAAAAAGATTCAAAACCCACGGACCTTGCCTAACTCCTTTGTTTAGCAGATATAGAAACTGAAGTTGAGAGAGAGAAGGTGGTGTCTTCAGAGTTACCCAGAGCGTTACCAGTGAAGCAAGACTAAAAGCGAGATTGCCTGCTTCCCACCTGTGCTCTTGCCGATGTACAAAAATGGTACTTAATACCATGGGCAGACAAATCTAAACCAGTGAGTATGAAGAAGGAAGGCAAGAACATATCTACTAACCAATAGCACCTCCATCATAAGGTTTCTGCAACGATTAAATGAGTTTATCATTGTACATGTTTAGAACAGCCCCTGGCTCGTAACTAAGAACAGGGTTAGTATTTACTATTCTCATAAAAAGGACACTTTTCTCCTTTACCTGCTTTGTCCACACAAGTGTTCTATTTCTACTACTGCCAGCTTGAAATTTAAAAAGCGTCACAAATTTATACAAAGAATTATATCAGCAACCTGTGTTCTCTAGTCTGAACACGACAGCTGCTGGGAAGAAAATCTGATATGCGCCACAGACAAGGACCTAATGTCAAAACAACTTTACACATAAGCCTCCTCCATAGTTCTAGCCACCACTAACTGCGAGCAGCTAGAGTGTTTTATGTAGATATTTTTCAAGAAAAATTGAAGAGAAAGGTCTACTGGTGTTTGTTTCCACCATGCTGAACATACTTGCAGAAGCAGGTCCTAGAGCAGAAGGCACAGAAAGTCAGGACTCCCAGGTGTGTGGCCTCAGCTCCAACTTCGCAAGCCAAGGTGGCACCACAGACCCTGGCGGACAGTCTCTCCTTGTCCAACCAGGAGGCCTAACCCACACTGTGGGGCTGCTGCTCTGCTTTCCTTTTTGTTACCTTACTACTAAAAGAGTTCCCAACACTGAAACAAGTCATTACTCCCACTGTAATCATCTAGCTGCCTGTATGTGAAGACCCCATTCAGGTGCATAGGCGAAGGCAAGATTTAAAATACAAATATAGTTAGTTATCATTCCTACCACTTTGCGCACTAAAACAGATACTAAAGAATTTGGGGCACAGGAGTAATAAACAGAGCGGCTTAAACAGCGAAAACTGAAATCCAGAGATATTGTTTTCAGCAAATATTGATCCTAAGTTATATGTCACACCTCCTAGCACCTCCTAGCACCTGACAGATTTCTGATCCACTTTGAGGGGGAAAAAGCCATCTCCTATCAGTTGCAGTTCTGATATCCGGTGTTGGGGTGTTTTATGTTTGCTATACACACGTTGAAATAGCATATTCAATTTAAATGAATAAAGAAGAAATTTTAATAATATTTGAAAGTTAGCTCAGAATTTTTAAGATATTAATAAAGACACATTTACTTAATATGACAACTCTAGAGGCAAACAGGTAGCACTCCTCAGCAAAAGGCAAAAAATCTTTGAATTAAAATAGATTAAAAAAGATGCTTAAGTACATGAAGAGCCTTTAACTGATTCCAGCTAAAAAGAAACATGTAAAGGGTTTGTTTGATTTGGGGAGGATGGCTATTGCCAATTCATGAGGCTAAAAAGAATCAGGGAAAAGGGATGATGAGTCTAATTAAGAAAAGGAAGGAGTGGAGGGTATTAGTTATAATTTATGCACGATATTGATTTTCTGTGTTCGTTTGTTCTGTGAGAATTAACTCATGGTGTCTCTCCATTAACATTTATCCAGTGTATGCCAACCTCTCCCCTGGGCGAACCACGATTATAGCAGGCAATGCTCCAGGTTGAAAGGGGTAATAAAATCCACGAACTTAAATTTGAACCCCCTCACTTTCTCCCTTTTTTCCTTCTTTGATCCTTCCTTCCTCGACTATCATTAAGTACCTGCCAAGTGCTAGGCATTTTTCTAAGCTCTGAGGATGAAATGAGCCCTATCTTCCCAAGGTTTACAGGCTAGTAATGAATGACCCAACTTGGTCAGTGTTGAATTTGTTTGGCATATCACGTGGATGGGGAGAAAGCAGACAGAAAGTATTAAGTCATTCTATCTAGTTAGGATTATTACAAAAATCACGAAAGATAGACTGCAACCTGATATGCAGAAAGCTCTGGAAAAAACACTCTGCTTGGTTCATAATATAGGCAAAGAAACAAAATCTCACAAGTGGTCTGGATGAGCCATGTCAGAAGCAACATCAGAAGACAGGATCACAGACTGACTTTCCTCTAACTCAATCCCCTTGGACAAGTCCCTCTACATGTTTTTAAGCTTCCGTTTTTTCTTCTTTTGTAAGAGAAGTATAATACCACCTACTTTGCAGAGGACAGTTACAAGAATGAAAAGAGAGTACGTAAGGAAACTTTGTGAATTACCACAAAAATATGACCTACTATCATTAGAAAGTGTGAGGTAGGCCATGTCGAGTCAAAGTTAGAGATGGAAAATGTTAAAAGACTAACCACCCTTATCAAGTGCAATCACAGTAATTTGAGAAACTGGGGCTCACTTTATGTTGACGAGAATGTTTACTTTTTTCACTTCTCATCTTCTCCTTTTACCACATTAACCACACTACTAGAAAAGCAACACATGAGATGTGCTTCAATTTAAGAAAATGGAGTATATGAAAAAAATTTATATTGTTTATTTCCAAAGGGACTCTTTTTAAGTAACAAGTTTACATGGTAAGACAAAAATTCAGTAATTTACTATAAAACTGTTCTATACAACAACTTATAAAATACAACACCATGGCACATATTCTCCGCGCGCATCTCTCTCAGCTCTCTCTTGATCAGTACTTTACCAAGTTTTAAACATACCTTCAAAGTACCTGGCAGATTTAGTAGTTTTTAAAAATAGTAATTTCTGCTAGAAATATTACAATTCTGATATTACAACAACTGGATTTCTACACCCCGTAAAACAAATGGCCAGTATTGGATGAGCAGCATTATTATAAGCATCTATTGAAAGATAAGCTATCTTCTGCAGATGTGGGTCGCCATAGGCTACTGGCTGTGTTGCTCAAAAAATGCTATTCTCCAGTTTGTGAAGTTGCCATAAGACATTACCTTTTGAGAAAGTTCTTCTTCCGTCATCCCATTTCTGCCACACTTTCAGTAGTAACACTCATTTCTGACATGAGGTTGAGATTCAACACCTAGTTATGAATTTGTAGGAGGAACACTACCCCTCAGACCTCGTAATAGCCTTAACGTTTCCTGTTCTTGGATCATCACTTTGTTTCCCGATGGTCATATACGCAGTTTAATGGTCCTCATACTGAAGAGAGTAAGACAAAAATCATTATTTGTGATTTATTGTTTTTTTTGGAGAGTGACTTAGCCACCTTCCCGATTGTCCTTGAGTGGCCTGATAAAAGATCAAATGTTCCCACAAGCTCTTGGAGAGGTATTTTGCAAGCCTGCATATAGGGCCCAGATAATTTAACATATTACTACAGTTTAAGGTTATTTGATGATTCTATGAAATAATTCTGCATCCTTATTTGCAGATCTAATTCTGATTTAAAAAAAAATGTAAAGGTCTATTTTTCTCCTTCCTCATAAGGAAAAAAAAAAAACCCTTTTAAATAAGATATATTCAATGAAAAAAAAAAGTTTTGTTTGCTTCCTGGGGAGACCAGCTGGCACAAAGGAGCAGAGAAAATAAAGGAAAAATTGTCAAATCCCTGAACTAGCTGACTCAGCACTTCACGTTTTTGTGCTGTATTTATTGTTTTTGTTTGTTTGTTTGTTTGTTTGTTTTTTGTCTTCCTTTTTAAACCACCAGGGATTAAGAGAAAAGAAAATAAAAGAGCAAGAGGGACTGTTTGGCAGGAGAACTTAACGTCTGATGCCGATCGATGTCGATGGAGGTTAAGTAGCTTTGACCCTTTCCGTGGCACCACTCTAAAAGAGTAACTGGAAATTTGCTGTTGCACGCCATTGCAATATGCCACTACAGTTTCTTATAATGCTCTTCCAGAAAAACTGTAGATTTCTTACAGTAGAGCCATGACCAGGTTTGCCCAGGAACATCTGAATGACAGGAATAGCGTAGGTCTTAAACGCAGAAAACAAATTTTTTGCTTGTGTTTTGGGAAAATTTTACATTTTGAATGCTTTTTAAATAGCTAAAACTCTGCATAGAAAGGGCCAGTAGACAGATCGCATGGATAGCACAGAGATTTTATGAGCTGGAGGCTTGATTCTGCCATGGGCCTTGTTCACATGGTGTGACAGATCAGTAGTGGGACAGGCAGCTGGTTGAGAGGAAAAGCTCAGAAATGGGATCTGAGTTGAAGTCTACTTCTTCCAGTTACTAACTAAAAAAGCTAACAACTTGCTTAACTTTTCAGAGCTTCAGTTTGTTGTTTATAAATCGGCACGTACATAAAACCAACCACTTAAGTTCTGAAACCTCCCTAAGGAGCTGACATGGTGCCAAATGCTTAGCAGGTAAGTCTGGTATTATCATGTACTTACAGCAATTGTTTAGAAAACACCATTTATTATAATTTCACCGTCTTTTCTTACTGATGCTTCTTTTTGTTACTAAATTGTGACATTTTTGTCCTGTTTTTGAAAAGTTGAAAGAACAATATAGAGTCAAAATTTGTGGAGATTATCTATGTGCCAGACATTGTGGCAAATAGTTTAGGTAATAAATTTTATCTCATATAAAATTTACAATAACTCTCTGAAATAAATATCACTATTTCCATTTACTAAAGAAACTGAAAGCTATAGACTTTAAATAACTTTCCTAAGACAACACAACTAGAAAGTTCTAGAGACAGAATAGAAAAATTTGTAGTGGCTAAATCATGGTTGTCTGCAATGTGATTGAAAACTCCATTTTTCCCTAATTTAAGGTCTTTTATCTCTTCCATAAATACTTGCTGAGTTTCTTCAGTATCCTAGGCACTGTTTTTCCTGTATGCCATTGGCAGTTACTTCAAGGACTAAGTGACTTTTCTCCTCCTCCAGAATAACAGCTGTTTTTCCCTGTGGTCCTGTGATAATTCAGTATCTAATTATTAGGCAAGAATCACGTTTGCCTCATGAGCCTTAATTACAAAATTCTTTTTATTTCCTTCTAATTAAATTTTTTGTCCTCCAAAATCTTATGTTTTTAATAATCAAAATATTCATTATAAAGCTGTAGAAACAGGTTTGTGGTTATTTGTTTGCTTTTAAAAATTAAGCTCTAAATAATTATAAAAATCTCAATCACTGAATCCAATTAACTTTCAAAATAAAAATAGCTTGTAAAAAATTTTATCATTACTTCCAGTTGACCCCAAATATTAAGCTTACTTAAACAGATTTCCCTTTCTTTCACATTCTGGGAATGTTACACCAATTAGATATGCAAGTACCATTTTAGGATTTAATATTCATTGTACAGGAGATAGTTTCTCCAACTCAAACTACTCTTGTTCTGTTGATTTTGAGTAATGGTAAGTAGCCATCAAACTTAATTTCTATATGAGATTTTAGATTTTACTAGATTTTACTAGAGGGTTATTTCATCATAACTACAAGGAATTGAGAGAGGGAAAAATGTTCAATTTTTATTTAGCTCCTTCTATTTTAGTTATTGGAGAGTCACTATGAAGAACTATTCGTTCTTGGACTCAATAGATCTGTCATTCTGTGTATTTGAACTCTACGGGGACTAACACTGTTTCCTTTTCCCAATTCCCCATTCTAAGCAATGAATGCTTCAAGAGGAAAATAAGACACCAAGTTTCCAAATTGAGAAATTTATTTGGTGCATCATTCCACTCAAAAAAAATGATTTACTACTTTCACTTGATGGGTGATAGCTCATAAATCTCAGTGCCTAATCAATATTAGTTTGGTTCTTACTGAAGAGTTGTCACTCACAGACTCATCATTACACATGGGCTCATTATTTAACTGCTATTGTAGTGTGTGGAGCCTCTTTAGAGGAGAGTAGCTTCCTTCAGTACTTGAGCAGCAGCCTACCTGACTCAATTAACAAGGAACTTTACTGTGTGATGACGGTGAGGAGCGGGTTTTCCATTGCTGGGCCTGAACTTTAATTGGGTCATTGTCCATTTTCATTTAAATCTAGCTGCACACTTGACAGCTGAGTGGAGCCAATGTTTCTATTTAAGAACATGAATGGCATTTCGGCATTAAATTTCAGTTAGTTTGTACTCTGCCCGTACATAGTTTAAGACTCTAAGCCTTCTGGAAAGAGGGTATGTATTTCCGAACGTTTCCATTTTGCTTGGTAGGTAATGATGACATGGAAATTTTACCAGCTCTGGTGGAGAGAGGATGCCTTCCTGCCATCTCACATAGTTATGCACATTCCTAACGGGTCCAAATATTTACTGTTGTTTTAATCCCTAGGAAAGAATGCTGCAAGGATATTCAGTTAGGATTCATTTTATAAGGTGGTTAGTTAGGCTCTGTAAAGATGCATGTGACATATAACATTTGAAATAAACTAGGACAGCTTAGTTTTAAACATGATTTTATCCTTTCCATTAAAGAAAAATTCCTCTTAAAGCCCAACTGCTGAAGATTCATTAAAGTAGAGTTATTCTGTTCAGAGAGGGGGAGGGGGCAATGGAACCTTGTCCCCTCATACCACCCTCACCTCTCAGTCCCTGAGGCTCTTGTAGAAAATTCTTAAATCTACTTAAAAGGCAGTTTGTGAAATCCTGTAAGCAATGGAGAATTATAGGATTGAGAAAAAAGATCATTCTAATACATGTTGTCCCTCAACCTAAATTTCAAAATGGACTTGTTTAATCACAGCCCACCTGGAAGAGCTAAGAATTTAGGAGACTCCTTAAGCCTCTTTCTCCCAGATCTGATATTCTTTGGACATTTCCACTGTTAAAAGGTCTGCTTTGCAGTGTTGCTGAGAGAAGTCTAGAAAGAATGAATGATTTGTTCTTTATGCAGCTGGTAGAGAAGAAAAGCCAAAAGTTTACACAGTACTAAGCAAACTCACCCTTCCTTCCTTCCTTCCTTCCTTCCTTCCTTCCTTCCTTCCTTCCTTCCTTCCTTCCTTCCTTTCCTTCCTTCCTTCCTTTCTTCCTTCCCTTTTCTTCCCTTCTTTTCCTTTCCCTTCTCTTCTCTTCCGTTCCAAAAATATTTGATGGCGGTTTTGGAGAAATAGGCATTACAAATACTCCACCTGCTTTCAATGACATGCTTTGTCTGTCACTGAAAATAAACTTTCCTCTCTCCTCCCCAGGTTGGGAAATGAGCTTAATGTGCTAAAATTGTTACAGGAACCCACAGAACTGCCAGGGAGCCACTCTGAGGATGTGCACTGACAAGTTAACATCGAGAAGGTATTCTATCTTCTCTGAGATATGGTTCATGAAATACATACAATGACAAATTAACTCATTACACCAAGGATTTTATAAAAATACTTATGGTGGTAATTATTTCCATCATTAGTGAATGAAAGCTCTTAATAGAACCACTTACATTAGGATGTGTGATTTGAGAAGATGTATTTATTTCTCACATCGGCACAAAGCACCCAACAGTATGTCCTTATCTAAGGTTTGGTCTTCAACCTTCGTCCCAGATGAACCAGGCTTGTTTAATTTTGGATCATAAACTTTCTCCTTGTCTTCATATTCAGCTTGGTTTCATCCACCTTGCACAGAACCAGATATGTTCTGCCTTTGAAGTTTTACCTTAAGTTTTACCTTCTCTATGAAGGGTCTGATACTCTCAGCAGACTTCCTAAGAGAACATTCATTGCAAAACTTAACGTAGCACCTTATAACTTTCTACTTGCTTGATATTTGGTTGTTTTACATATGCAAGATTTGGCTCCACTCACCTAAGTCTCCTTTTACTCTAAACATAGGTCATGTGCAATATGTGGTAAATATATTAAATACATATATGTTCACACCCATATGTATATAAATATACATGTATCCTGTGTACATGTTGCACATAAAATTGTGCCAGGAGCAGAGTATGTATTCAAGTGTTTATTAAACTGAATTAACTTCAAAACTGTATTGGTTATGTCAATTAATAAGAAAAATAGCTTATTTTAATAAATTATCACCTCCTAAAAGAAGTAAATTGGAAAGTAGGTCAAGACCTAGCTTTCATTCTTTAATTGTCCTTACTATATGAAAACTTTAGAGCTGACAATAACAATGTCATCTATCAATACATACAAAATTTGTTTTGAAAATTTTTACCAAAGTACTTGGCAGTTTTCAAAAAGCTTAATGGATAAGCAATGATCATGCTTGTTCTTTCCTAAAAATAAGTTATTTTAACAACAAAACTCTGAACCTTTAGGTAAAGATTTAGGCGGGTATATGAGTATAATAATAATAAATAATAATAATAATAATAATGATGATGATGATGATAAAAGTTGAAGTGAAAAGTGAATAGAGGATGAAAGTATGAAATTGAAAACCTTTCAAGCATTATGGATAAGGACACATGTATATTGTTGATACAGCTTTTATTTAACTGATGTATCCCAGGCAGAAGTATTTTCCCTGTACTCTCTCCTCTGTGCTCTCAAAACACTTTCTTTAACCTTGTAAAGTAGGACTTACACACTTTTAAGTGACTTGGTTATTTGTCTGTCTCTCCCACTTAACTATACACAACTTTAGGAAAGGGACTGTGGTGTATTTGTACATCCTTAATACCAGCACAGGGCTTTGACATAGAAGACACGTAAGTAAATGATGTAAGTAATAAATGAGCAAATGAATTAATGGCTAAAAGGAGGAAAAGAGGAACAAAAAGAAATGAGAAGAGTATTCCTAAGAAAATTGATCCCTCCTAAGCTATAATCAGCTATGCAAAGTTCGTTAATTCTAAAAATTCATGTTTCTCCATATATAGAGGAATGAGAAAGATAATACATTAAAAAACCATCTATTATAAACTTGAAACTTTGTCCCCAGATTCCATTCTTAATTCAGTATCGTAATCATTTCTTCCAAAAAAGTACTCTGACATATCTGAAAATGAATATAACATGGGCAAAATTAAAATCTCTTTAAAAAAATTTTTGTAGCACTTTTGGTTAATAATGTCATGTTTTTTGTCACAATCGAACTGTTCTATTGATTTCAGTTATTCTTATGTGGTGTTTTACCTAAGTGCAGAAAATGTATCCCACAACTCTCACATCTTTAAGGTATTTTTGTACCTTTGTTTAGTGAACACCAAGAAATAAGTTATCCTACAGATTTTCCCTTTAAATTTGTCATTGCTGAGATTTCGAGAAATGTTCCTAATGAAACTAACCTCATACAAAATCAGCACAGTAGCACCGAAATCACACGAAATGGGTTGCTCCTCAGAAACCAGTGTAAGTATCACTGCTGCTGCTGTTGCTGGCATCTGCTGTAAAATTAAATTCCTGAAATTGTTTTCAGTCCTAGTGGGGACTTTACTGATAGAGGAAACAATGATATTATATTCTATAAAATCCTAGCTGCTTTTCTTACCCTGGTTATACTAGTCTCCAAATGACAAATACTTGACTTGTGGTGGCAGTACTTTAACATTGCAGCCTGTTTCCAAGTGTCAACAATAGATCCATCAAAAAAAAAATTGCATGCTTAATGGGAACCCTAAAAATGAATTTATGAAATCACAAGCACAAATAGCCTATCGGATGATTTCACATCCATTCTCTATTCTATATAAGGTCTCAACTAGGAAAGGAGTGCCTGAAGAGGTTAGGTGTCATGAGACTGTTTTTCAAGCAGCCTCACAGAGATTAGCCTGATGATGTATTTTCCACAGCCTAGAATTTGGTCCATGGCCTTGCACACTTGGAAACTTGATCTATCAACAAAGCTGGAGCAAATTTACATCTTGAAGGTAGATTTACAACTCAAAGAGCACAAAATACCAAAAATTGATAAATCAAGATGCAAATACATTAATTTACAACAATGACCCTAGTGTCAGATGGACTAAAACTGCTGGGCCAAGCTAGCACATTTTCTTCCTGTTGACAAATCTAGATGGAGAACTAAATTATAATCAGAAGTTACTAACTGGTGACGAAAAAGTGGGACAACGGGAACACATTAAATAAATTAAATGCCAGACTAGAATTAAGATTCTAGTTCTACTACTTCCTGATTTACCCTGGTTGTTCACACTAGCGATAGGCGACCTACCAGACTCATCAAGCAGCTAAGGATGCCACGTCTTTGGGGTGGCATTAGCTGGGAATTGCAGACTCTCCGTGTGGCTAATTAATATGTTTCTGACTGACATGTTTTTCTTTAGCTACATTAAATCTAATTCTGGGAGAAAATCAGTTGCCTAAGGTAACATTTGCATTCTCTGGCAATGCTATTTAAAGGATTCATCAGATTTATTCATTCTTCTTTTCATCTTTTCTTTTTCTTTTTTTTTTAAATACTAATTCTTTCTTTTCTATACATACCAGCACCACCAGACAAGTCTTATGGCAGGGGCCTACTGGTCTACCTACTTCAAACCTGTTCTATTGGCCCAACTCCGAGGATCACTACAATATAAACCTACTTTGAATTAGGATTTACAGATCTTTTCCCATTTTCCCATCTTCACTTACACCAGAAACTTTCAGTGATTTCAACCTTTAAAGTTAAGTTCTAATTGCTTAGTTTGCCATTTAAAATCTTCCATAACTGCGCCCAATTTATTACCATTTTTCCACTTCCTGAACCTACTACTCCAGTCAAATCTCTTCATATTCTATGTGTACCACTAAATTCATGCTTCTCTTCATTCCTGGTGTCAACTCAAGATCTATCTCCTTCATGAAAATATCTCTGAAAGTCCAGATCTGAAACTAACCTTTCCATTCTTTAGATTCATTTGATATTTAGTATTTCTGGAAAGCAATTATTATGTGTCGATATACCATCTCCTTAATTAGGATAATCTCCTTACTTACAGGTGGGAACAGTACATTTTGCCTTCGTTATATTCTGTTTCTTTAGTTCCTTAATATCAAGAGTGCTCGAACAACAGGTCTTAGAACTGGCCCTGTTCACTTGTAGGTAAAACTACTATACTTCTTTCAGAGCCTCAGATAAAACTTGAACAAAATTAGCCTTAACAGAAGATAGGAGCTGCCTCTTGAGATATTAGTAGTTCATGGCTTCTTCTAGGTCCTGGAAATGATTTCAGAAATCAGTGTACTCCCTCACACCATCTTCTGCTCTCTGTACTGCTTGAGATTACAGTTGAAAACACCTTTCATTGTCAATCTCAAAGTAGAGTGTTAGCTTTAAAAATAAGCTAGACCTCTGATATATAGAGATTATCATCAGGATATTAAACAGCAAGAATGATACAGGAGGTAGTTATATAGAAAAGCGTAACGAATAGGTCCTTTAGTATGATGGTGGAGTTGATAAAAATTTTTCATGCAAAAGATATGTTAGGTTTACTGGAATACCAAATAAATCAAGAAGGAAATAACCTTATGCTATTTTAGCTACCATTTAGCCTTTTAACATTCTTGTTGTGTAATCGTACCTTGGCCAGAAGCCTCATTGCAAAGTGCTTTAAAAAGACCACTCAACATTTGGTTCTAATACATGACTGATGTGCAGTCATATCTAGGAAGACACAATCTCTATCATTTCATAGCACAGCATTACTGCTTGTGGGGAGGACATCAGAATGTTGTCAACATGGTCTTCTATGATTGTGAAAGACATGAAAATACACACATCAGCTCATATTTCATGGAATTTGGCAAGCTCACATCAGAATGTTGGGGAACAATCTGGCTAAGTCTTGAAAGTAGGAAGGAGAAACCTAATTCAAAGTGGAGTGAAGGTGATAATCTTTCCTAGGAAGGAGGAAATTGCCAGATTAAGCAAAGGCAATTAAGCTTGATTAGTTAATTATAAAATACAATCAAAATGAAAATAGTTTAATTGTAGTAAGTAAAAAAAAAAGCTATATTAAAATGAAGAAAGTAATAATTTCCTGGGCAAGGAAGAATTAATTCTTAGAGGTAGACGATCAAGAAAGAGTTTGTAAGATATCCGATTGTCTTCCAATATAAAAACCTGAAGACTAATTATGCTTATACTGAATGAAAATGATCATGATATATTCTATTTAACATATAAATTAATGTAAGATATTAGAAGACAGAATTTTGTGAAATAGATCCAATCTTAAAAACAACACAAAACAAAATTTTTAAAAACTCGATATTCCCAGGAAAAGTGTTTTCTGTGAGTGATAACTGCTTTCTTTTTTGCAACATAATCCTAGAGTTCTAATACGTCTTAACACAGACTGACAAAGGTAGACAAGAACATAGAAGCCATTTGATATATTCCAATGCGTTCCCAGCTTAAGCACACTGAGAGTAGACTACAGAGGGAATGGTTATTTATTTTTATTTGAAAATATGTTCAAAAAGGAGCTTCCATAGCTTCTTCTAAAACCTTTGTCAACTCACAAAGAAATGCAGATTTTTAGCCCATATTTCACATTTTTATGCATGGCAATTTTCATACTACGCGGACAAGATCTGACTTCGAAGTAATGAGCTCTAAGCTGCCTAAGAGAGTAAACTTTAGGACCTTATAATCTATTTAGCCTTATATTTAAAAATGTGATTTTTGTTTTAAAATCAAGTCTTTTATGTTTGCTGTGTTTTAAACAAAATACTTCACTTACCAACATAATGTATGCCACATTTAAATAGTTATACCTGTTAGGAAGGAGAGCTGGTGGGCGAATGATTAAATACCATTATTTCCTCTAGATCCCACCTTCTATGTGAAAGTTACATTCTGGCATTTAGATTTTCTTCACTTTAAATGAGTACGTGAAGTCCTTACTTTGTATAAGAAAAATTTTCCTTGGGAAAAATATTATCTACCTCACACACCAAAAAAGTATTTTCTGCTTTCACTCAACTTTCCTAAAGAGTACTCTAGAGTTAAAATGACTTTTCATAAGTTGAAAATGTAGAAAAATCATTTAAGAAGGCAAGCTTTCTACTATAAGTGCTCTTTTTTCCCATTATATTCTTTAATTATGAGATAGCATATTTTGATTCTGAAATTTTAAGTTACTTTAGAGGTATTTTGGGCTCTAAAATAATCACTTTCACCTGCTTATTTTCAAACCAGAAATTCATCAAAAGACTATAAGCAATTAAAATGTCACCTTGAAACCCACTACAAGAATTGTTTTTATTGTACAAATATCAGTCCAATAGAATGTAAATGATTTCACAGCCTTTAAAGTCTACCGTCAAAATTATTGTTTCTCATTTGGTCTAATATTTCAATTTTTTCTAAGAAACACGGATGGATGTACTTGGCTGTACACGTATAAAATTTGTTAATTCATATTCCTATCCTCTTCTAATTAATTTTTTTACAAATCAAGCAAAGCAACAGTTCCATCAGAAAAACACATGCCATAAATCTTAATATTTGACATATTGCACATTATTTCATAAACAAGTGGTTAACCTTAGTAAAATAAAAGTTGTGAAAGACAAACAAAACCTTCAAATCTCTTTAATAACACTTGTTTTACATATAACTAAATATTTGAATTAAAAATTATAAAAATTTGTGTACATGTTAAAGAACAATTGAAGTGTAATCAGAAACTGAAGCCTCTAAAACTACAGCTTGGCAAATAAAGTTTTTAAAGTTTTTAAATATTAGTAGAAAAATGTATATTTAATAATATGTTTCCATTAAAATATTT
The DNA here is from genome assembly GCA_003508835.1 of Eonycteris spelaea. Taxonomy (NCBI): domain Eukaryota; kingdom Metazoa; phylum Chordata; class Mammalia; order Chiroptera; family Pteropodidae; genus Eonycteris; species Eonycteris spelaea. The sequence continues at coordinate 2,871,316 of PUFA01000043.1, read as the reverse complement.
GAAATGATACCTTGATTTTATTAACCCAGACATTGATACAGCAAAGTAATTTTCTTTTTTATGAAACCATAAAGGGGAGTTAAAAACAAATATTTTCTATAACCAGAAATTTACAAAATATTCACTTTGAAACAGTCCATAAAGAAAACATACAATGTTTTCTTGGACTGTGGATAAAATGGTAGTTAAACTCAACCTGAAACAAGAGAGCATTACTGGCAACATACCTTGTCCTTGGGTTACTCCATAAAATTCAGCCGCTATCCTTGCCGCTTCCTTGCGGTTGCCTTTCACGATGTAGAAATGACTGAGGATGGCAAGGCTGATTTTCACAAAAAGCTTAAAACAGAAAAGTGAAAGTATTGTAAAGTAGACATTGGATAACTGTTGTGCAAATGGTCGGCTTTCTTCTAACACCGACATTGCTGCACAGGAATCTGCGGCGGTCTTCGGTGAGATCCAAGTCTCAAATGTGCCTGGCTCTCGTCCGGGATTCTCTTGAACAGCTGGTCTTGAAGAAAGAAAATATCAGCTGGTAATGATGCCTCCAGCTCAAAATATTTATACTGACCATAAAAGTTCTTTGCAAACTCCGATTGGTCTGACAATATTCCAGGGAAACGACTGCAACATGTGCCTCATTTGCTAGACTCCTGACTTTCCAGTCTCAAAATAAACAAACACCCCACCTCTCTGCTCTGAATTTCAAAATCCAGGTATTGAAATTTATATACAGATTATTCCCTTTTTTATTGGCACCGAATTAGTATGAACACTTTGCAAAACTTTGTGTATGGGGTTTCTGTTGTTAATGTAAATGATACCCATAACAGCAAGAAAACTAAGTCCATCAATTCAAGCCTATAAAATGGCCCTATTTGTAGATCATGAGCTAAATCATCAAATAGTCCATGACGATGATCTTAAAGACTACTCATCAGATTATCCAATTATGTTGCTTTGACTTGTCGGAAAAAAATTTTTATACACAGATTGACTGGAAAGCCATAGAATAAGACTTTAGACTGTTCATTCATCCAGTGAAAACTTTTTAAGCAATAACAATGTGTCAAACATTTTACTTGATGCTGGAGAGCCAAAGAAAAATGTAATGTCCCTGCCACAAGTTTCTTATAGTCCAGAGGAGGAAATAGGCAAAAGTTAGACAAATCCAGGTGAGGACAGGGTATAATGGGAACACAAAGAGTAAGGGCCTAATCCTGATAAGGAAGAGTCAAAGAAGGCTTCCTGAAAGAGGTGGCATTTACAAACAGTTATCAAGTAAACATAAGGATTTCCTCTAGACTATCTACAACCAAGCAAAACAATATACTTTTTAGGCCTATAATCTTTGTTAATTCTAATTTGATTTATTTTATGAATGAAATGTAACTGTCATAAGGACATTCTTAGGCAAGCTATATTTTTAAAAGAGATATAGAGTAAAATATTAAGAAAAATGTAGAGTGGCAATATTTTGGTACATAGCCAAAAATAATATTTCAAAACATAAAATGGCATATTATGGGGGAGCTTATTTATACATTTATACAACCAGGTTTGGGACCTTTAATCACTGTATTGTTTCCCAATTTTTCTGAGAAGCTTCAAAATAACAAATCATAAAAAAACACCAATGTTCACAGCAGCATTATTCACAGCGGCCAGGACATGGAATCAACCGAAGTGTCATATGATAGATAATTGGCTAAAGAAGCTGTGGTACATATATACAATGGAATATTACCCAGCCATAAGAAGAGATGAAATACTACCATTTATGTCAACGTGGATGGACCCCGAGATAATCATGCTAAGCAAAATAAGCCAGACAGAAAAAGTTGAAAATCACATGATATCACTTATATGTGGGATATAAACCTAAAAGTGACAAATGAACAGGACAAACAAACAGCGACTCATGGACATGGATAATAGACAAGAGGTAACCAGAAGGTAGGGAGGGGGTGGTGGGAGGTGGGAGGTCGATGGGGTAAAGGGAGTCAAATATGTGATGACAGGAAGAAATCTAACTATGGGAGATGAACACATAGTATAAACATATATGCCTTACTGTTAAAGTGTACAGCTGAAACTTATTGGATTTTGTTAACCAATGTCATCATAAAAAAATGAATTAATTAATTTTTAAAAATTTATATAAAAGACATAAAAAAATAGAAGAAGCCTTCTTGGAATAAAGAAGCATACCAATGACGGGTGATATTAGTAAGTGTTGGGTGCTTCTCTGACTTGCTGTATGCTTTTAATGCTGTATATCTTATATGACTGATTGAGTGGCTCTTAGTAAAATAAACTGTCATTATGTTAGAAAGAGATCACGGAGCTCTTTATGAAAATGGCCTTTGATAGTGTTTTCACAGGCAGAGAATGAGACCCAGTGTCCATTTCAACTGTGCTCAGGGAATCAATGAAAACTAACTTTAAAGTATTGAAGGTAAAGGAACCAAATGTTGCTCCCTTTCAGTTGTGGTGCCATTATGCCAGGTAAGTAGTTACATGACCATCACCTCCAGTTGGTCTTCCCTCTGGCATTGTGATGCCTGACTACACGGGAGAGGCAGGCTCCAGGGACAGCTGGACCATCACAATGCTCTGAGTCACTGCAATGACTTCCACTTCAGTGCTTCAGAATTACAAATAAATTCTGCCTAAGTCACGTCTTAGTGTCTAAGGTTTCACTCCTTCCTCTTTACCAGTAAGTGCTATCATAAATAATTATCTCTACATGAGCTAATCAGGGGCCTAGATTCTTTTGGGTTGAGAAACACTTTTATTTCAATAAGGCTGCTATCATTTGGCTTTATGTTTAAGTCCTTACAGTTTTACTACTAGAAAAATACTACTGTCTAATATTCAGGATTTTATGTCAAGGCGTCGAGTTTTGTGTTAATGAGTTCCTTGTTCCCATGTCAATTTTCTGTGTTGGCATATACTCGGCAGCTTTCGGCAGCTTTTGCTATCTCTAGTTCTATTAATCACTAAATAAAAATTAAAGCTAAATAAAATAACTCACAGTAAGTTAACTCATCAAATATAAATGAGATGCTGTATTTTCATATTATAGATATTTCCAAATAATGTCACAAATAACTTTATTAATATTTAAGAGACACATGAAAAGTATTGTGCCCCTATCTTCTAAGCATTAGTATTTTCTTTAAAAAAAAAAAACTGATTAGTAATTTAACTGATTTATTGAGATAATACTTTTATAATTTACATGGTCGAAAGGATGTAGAAGGGGTATTTGGTTGATTAGCCAGTGCCTCCCAACTGTCCTAATTTTGTTAGTTTCAACCAACCAATCAATTAATCAATCAATCAAACCCAAATTGAGCTCAACAATTGTGTTTCTAGGATTGGTGACAGAATGGGTGATGTGAGAGAAATTAAAAACACAGGAAGAAATCATTTATTGAAAGTTCACTATATGTTATATAAATCTTCTCATTTAATATCTCTATCTCAGAGGAGTATTATTATTTAATTTTAAAGTATAGAAAGTTGGGTTCAGAGAGCTTTAGTGACCTATAAAAGTTCATTATGAGCAATAGCACTACTTGAACACAGTTCTGACTCTAAAATACATGCTCATGCTACTGCTTATATTTTCTATTTTTAAGAATTTATAATCTGAATGAGCAAATATCATTTATGCATACAGAGAATGAGACTGTCACCTAATTCTCTCTCTCTCACACACACACACGCACACACACACACACACATGCACACACTGAAGAGATCAGTTTGAGATTGTATTTAATCAGGTACCCAAATTAGTACCTAAATTAGTAGGGCAAGCTATATGCAATGATTAAATTAAATGGAATCCTGTGTGTGCTCAAGAAATGGGAAAAAAGGAAAAAAAGAATGCTTCATGACTGGGCTAATACTTTTGGATTATTCAAAGCTAAGAGTTGGTGAGTAACTCCCATTAAAACAATAGAGGAGAAGTAGATAGAAAGGTCAAAATAGGGTAGTCAAGAGTTACTACATTAAAAATGTTGAATATTCAGAAATGATTAAAATGAAAAAGAATAAGATAAAGAAAAGGATACTAGGTCTGGCCAGAGGAATTCACTGGCTTTCAGCTCAGTATTTTAGTATGACTGTGAAGTGGGAATCAGGGCAGCAGTATGAAGGTGTGATCCTAAAAGCAACTTTCAAACAAAAAGTCTCCTGGGCTTTCCCCTATTGTCATCGTCTGGGTACTGGCTCTGCTCCTCTCCCCCATGTGGACCAGAGGAGAGTCTTCTCTGAGGCTGCCATCAGACTCCCAACCTTTCTCCTTTCAAATCTCTTGTTCACCCACCTTTAGTATCCCAGGGTATTACATGAAGAGGAATTTGTTGTTGTTTCATAGATTTCACTTCATGTCATTAGGATGTTAAATATGTTAGTGCCTCTCAAAGGTGGTCAGATTAGTCCTTAAATTCTCATAGAGGGCATCTCATTTCCAGAGATTATAGTGCTCAATTGTTTTGACTTAGCTACAGCTAAATTATTAGGTTGAAAATGTCAACAGGACATAATAAAAAGTGCCTATTTCTAGTGCTTTCCAGTTGATAAATCTTAGCATGTGGAGGGAAAAGGGGCCACATACTATACCGGACAAGCTCAGGGTAGGCCAGCATGGCAGGCCCAACATACTCAGAGACTGAAAGTTGCCACATAGGATGGTCTGAACATAAACATTCCTGACTAAAAGTGAGTTATTGTGGTTAGCCATGTCCTAGGCCTGTAAATTCCTTGACAAAAGTCAACCTTTACCCTAGTGAACCTGTCTGTCCATTGTCATTTTGCATCTAAGAGAACATACTTTTGAAATATGAGAGAAATCCCCTTTTCCAGATCGCTCAGGGCATATCCTCCCACCAAAGCAGGGTCCACAAAGCCCTCATGGTTACCTTGTCCCCAACATGCCATCTCTATGTGCTGTAAATGTTAATTACTAACTCTCCCGTACCCACCAATGTAATGAAGTATGTCTCTCTCTTTTACTTTTTATTGTATCTCAGAGATTTCTGTTTTGCTTTGTCCTGCCCCCTTAATCTACCACCGGTGGATTTCACCTAACCCTCCTTACGCCTCCTTTTATTCTAATCATTCTCTGGAGCATTTTCTCAATCCATTGAGATTTTGCTTGCTGGCAATTGCCATCAGTTTGGCTCAGACTCATTAAAACTCTCTACAGGTTTGGACTTTTCTTATGTCAGCAGCATAAATATTTTTATGTGGAAGGAATATAGTCACCCTATTGAAATGACCGTTTCCTTTTTTAAAAAATATGATCCATTATTTTCTAGCAGAATTCTAAAGGCTCTAATTGACATTTATATTCCTAATATTAAAACAAAAAAAACAAAACAAAACGAAACATAAAAATAAACCTGAACTGCAGGCGTACATTTCACACGGCAAGGTTGCTAACATTCAGTACAATGGCAGGCATCCTCTCAGCCCCAGAACAGGATTTTGAGAAGGATTTGTTCACAGTCAGTGCAAACTGAGAAAGTCACTTGCTCATAAACTGAAAAGGTCAATGATGGCTGATGAAGCGAAAGGAAAAACTTATACAAGTTGTTATTGGCAGGATAATTTCTCACCATTGTGCTTAAACCACCACAAAAACTATAACCCCTCTCATTTAAATTTGTAAAATTTTGAGAATAAAGGCAAGTGAAACTCTGAGCTATTTAAAATACACTAGAGACTTACATATTTAGAAGTATAGGAATTTGAAATAAAAACAAATGTTTACACTCTAAGTTAAAATCCTGAAAGGGAATTAACAATTGAATTTAGCCTTAGCTCCATTCAGTAGATTCTGTAGATTCTGTTTAGTATCTTCATTTACCCCAAAGCCATACTCAGGGAACTAGACACTTCACAAAGGGGAACCAGAGTACATTGTCATAACTCTTGATATAGACGTATACATTGCAATGTAAATCTCCTGTCATAGATAATTAATGTGTTCACAGCAGAACTGGTGCCTCTGGTTCTTATTAAGTATATTTAATTATTGATGAAGGACAAACTCTCATAGAGATTATAGTCATCATAATAATTATTATTTATATTGTTAGTTGGGGTGAGAGCTGTTCTATTCTGACTGTGCTACTTGATAGTAAATTCTTGCTTTCGGCCTCTAAGCTATACTTCCAGTATAATGGAACAGAAGAGTAACTTCTGCTAGCGTTATGGTGATTTATAAGTAAAGTAAAGTATTATCCACAAAGTTGTCATTTACTTAAAATTTATCCAGGCTCTTTAGGGGAAAGTTGTGGGCTTTCTCCGAAACTCGGAACACCTTCTATCCTAAAAACTGAGTCATGTTAAACCTTACATAATGTGGTCAGCCCTAACTAGAGGTTGTTTTAGGTTTAACAGATTCTAGTCATGTATGTGTGGTCCTGGAAAATGTGGCTGAAAACTGGTAGCTCTACATATTCGAGGGCTTTAAAAATAGGTTCTATTTAAAAATTAATATATGGTACACTTATTAATACTTGCTACATGCCAAGCACTTTTCTAGATATTTGTTACAATAAAGTTTTTTGTTTTATTTTGTTTGTTTGTTTGTTTGTTTGTTTTGCAAACCCAGCATTTTTCAGAGGATCATATGTCTCCCTAACTCAGTCCATGAACTTGACCTTCTGGCTCCAGAAAAGGATATTTGACCAAACTAAGCCAATGAAAGGTATTTCTGGGACTTCTGCTGGCCTTTCGGGAAAGATGCTCTTACTCTGCAGGGGAAGTTAAGGTAGCATGTCGAAGTCTGAAGATGCTGGGAGCTATCCTTGTCAGTAAGGAAATAGCTTGCCTAGGAATTAAGCCATTAAGAAGTTGCACAGTCAAGATTTGGGGAGATGGTATCATGACGCCTTCATCTGAATACCTGGATCTAGCTGGACCTGAAGCAGCAGGATCTGACAGTAAGAAAAATAATTCCTTTTAGTTGTTAATTAAACCAAATCGAATTGAGGATTCTCTCACTTTTACAGAAAAAGTCCTGATATATTTAAATTTTCTGGAGTCCTTATAAAGAATTATAAAGTAGGTACCATTGTCCCTTCTGCGTAACGGATGAGAAAACAGGGACTTAAGCTAAGTCACTTGCCCAGGATGATATCCCTTAAAGTGGAAGTGCTGGGATTCCAGTTGTAGTTTTTCTCACTGCAGTTCTTCTCACATTATTGTTGATAGGTTAGAGTCAAAGAAATTCATATTGTCTAGTTTACTCACTGTCTTACCGGTCTATCACACCCTGTGATTCACTGCATACTTTTGTGCTATGCTTGGGTTATAAATAGTCTTTGGCTAAATACTGTGTATTTCACTGTGCTGAAGCTAATGGGCCCCACCCAAATCTTTGGCGATTAAGAATTGGTTCTAACCACCTCTTTTTAACAAAACCACCTAAAGACTGTTCCCTAAAGGGAAGCCTTTCCTTATTTCATTGTTTTGAAGATCCAAAGCATAGACCACATTAGAAGTGAAATGAGCCTCAGTGACCTTTCAGGTACTTCCAGCATGGCAATTTTATCAGCACTCTTATATATAGACTTTCAGAAATTAATAATTATCATTTTTTAAAGAGGTAAAACATATCAATTACCCTTGGATGTGGCCAACTGGCTAATAAAAATTGGGGTCTGTGAATGACCCTGTTTAGAATCCTAAGGGTAGAGTTTTTGTTTCTTTGAGAAGCATAGGTACTTGCCTTGTGTGCTCTCCTTTCAAATCTATTTTTTTTTAAATCTCCAATTACGAGTCTCATAATTAAAGGGTTTACCACACATATTGTGAAATTTAGATGTAATAATGTATAGCATTGCATACATCATGAAAAAGCTCAGCAAATATTGGCTATATTATGATTTATGTTATTTTGTTAATTAAATTTCTTAAATTAGAATCTATTACCTAATAAGCACTAAGATTTTGCTGTATGCCTGTCTAAATAAATGTCCAACTTCCAACAGTACCATTCTCTGCAGCTATAGACATGTACTATCAGACTCCCTCTGGTGTTGGAAAATGTGCCCATGTCTACACCCAGAATTCATAATCAATGTTCTATGTAAAATGAATGACATTTTTGCTTCAAGTTATGAAGGATAGCTGCAACTTCCTAAGCAATTTGTTCATCACAAATATTTTGAAATATTTATTTATTTTCCCAGGTCCACAACAAAGGTACTCAATAGTTTTGGACACACAGGGAAGAAAACAGTCACTTCAGGTCTTAGAAATAAAACTGATCTCACATTGGAATCCTGGTTTAAGAAACTAAGGTTCTGGAACTACAAAACATTACCTTAAGATGTGCTAATGGCAATGATAAAAGAGTGGTAACAGCAAAATATATTTTGTTATATATTACTATGACCCTAAAGCAACCTATGAATTAAGATTGTACAGGTACAGGAATGAAGGCAATGGAAGCTGTATGACCATCTGAACTCCTGGACATTGACTTTGAGGAACACCTAGCAGGTGTCATCATGTATGTCCCAGGATAAACTGGGTAAGTAGCAGAAAGTGCTAGGGCAAGGTCTTTACAAGACACAGTGGTTCTGGTTACAAGCCATGTGAACTTGGGCATGTTCCTTAATCCTCTGAGCCTGTTTTCTTACTTATAAAACAGGATGATAGTTCTATTACAGACTTGTGAGGGTGAATGAGAATTTGCCCTGCGTTTTGTTCAATTTTCTTTTAAAGGCAACCCCTCAACTTGTACGCCCTGATTTTATTGTCCTTTCTAAAATAATAAACAAGCTTGCCCTACAGTAATAACTATAACTCCAATTTGCTACTACTGAATAACTACACCCTATTCCTCTACAAGATATGGCTCTTTTGTTCAATGCATACAAAATGTGTTGCATATGGGCACCAGGATCTGCTGGGCACTGGATTCAACTGAAAGAGGAGGGTAAGGACCTTGTTCTCAGGGTGTTAGACTCAACATTATCTCACTCTGTCTGGACTTGGAACCAATAACGTATCCAGTCTTTAACAATAGATGTTCTCAAAATTATGCAACTTATTTTGTCTTTTCTTTGTCTAATGCCCAGGACGTAAAAGCAACAAAAAGTCACAATAAGCCTTTATTTGACCACATACCTTAGTGTTAGTTCAGTGTTTTATATTCTTTTCTTGTTTTTCTCACTTGGTGCATACACCATCATCAAGTCTCAGTTTTTTGTTGTTGTTGTTGTTGTTGTTGTTGTTGTTGTTGTTGTTTATTTTTACAGTTACATTTTGGCCTCATTTTTTTCATCATAATTGCTTACCTACCAGCTTGGTCTGCTTCTATGTAGTACACTTTGGAGAGCTCCCCACCTGGCCTTAATCTGTAACATCACCAAAGGCTGTAGTGGGCTTTGTAAATATTTTGCAACGACAAAGAAAATGAATATGCATGCTATCGAGGTCCATGAATACAAGATTTTTTTTGGAAATGGCAAGGGAAAGCAGCCTCCACAAGAACACTGAGGGTACTGACAAAATAACGGTGCCCTTCGTCGCCTCTCATATTTGTCACATGGATTTAGCATATCACATGTGGAGAAAAGAAAGGTCACTTTCTGAATAAGTGAGTGAGAATTAGTGAGGTGTTAATCTAGATCCATAGGTATTTGATTATTTCTTTTCTCTATCTTTAACTTGTGGTGAGTCTCTTTTGTTTAACAATCTTGCTATTCAAACAAGCACATTTAATATGCTTTTAATCTAAAGCCATTTATACAATGATTTACACTATAAAGAACATCTGCAGCGTATGTAATGGCCCTGGTTATTTATTCTCAAGTTGTCTGAAGGTACGTTGTGGGTATTCCTGCTCAAATACTTTTAAAGACACAGCATTGTCTCTGGAGCCAGACTTTTTGACTTGAATCCTGACCTTGCTACTTGCTAGTTCCGTGACCTCCAGCAAGTTGATGGACCACTCTGTGCCTCTACTTCTTCATTTCTAAAATGTAAATACTAATAATAACTACTTCAATGGGTTGTCAGGATCATTATTTAATACTTAAAAGTATTTAGAACAGTGTTCAACACATACTAAGTGGTTTATAAGAATTTTAAAATGTATTAAAAAATAGAAAATATGATAACTAAAACAAACAGATGAAGGCTAAGTTGGAAGATGTAGCTTGGTGTGTAGTTTGATGTGATTCAAGATTCTCCAGTAACACATAGATGCCTTAAACTTAAATATAAATGCTCTCTTATTTTCCACAAGAATTAAAATTCAAAGGATAAATCCTTAAATGTTCATAATAGATTTATTCATACGAACCAAAATCTGAAATAATCCAAATGTCTATCAACAGGAAAAGGACAAATTGTGGTATACTTATACAACTTATACAGTTGAGCAATAAAAGTATTAAGCTACTGATATGTGCAAAACATATGAATCTCAAAAATATAAGTTGAGTAAAATACATATTGTACAATTTATTTTATATGAAGTTCAAAATCAATAATATAAATATGTATATATAAATTAGAAGACTGATTTCCAGTGCTGGGGTGAGTAGTATTGACTACAAAGGAGGAGGAAATAATTTTCCAGGAGGATGGGAATATTATCTACCTTTATATGGGTAATGGTAATATGGAATATACATTAAAAAAACAACACTCATCAACTGTATATTTAAAATCTATGAATTTTATTCTACGCAAATTATATTGTGATAAAATAAAAAATACACTGGCAAAATAAATAAATTCTGTCTTTTGGCAATGGCAGGCTAGTTAATTCAGAACAAACCTCCCATCAGAGACAAAAAAAAAAATTCTAGATTAAATACTAAAACTATGTTCCTAGGAATATCAATAAGATACCAAACCCCCCCAAAAAAAAAGTGAGAAATCACTGAACCAAGAATTTAGGACAAGAGGAAAATCCAAAGAGGGGAGGATGGGATTTGGAGCCCTTTTCACCCTAGGAACAGGAAGGACTTTGCCTGTCAGAAGAAAAAGACAGAGAGGTTAAGCAATCCTTCTAAAGTCTCTTGGGGAAAGGAGGGGTACAAGTTGAAGTACAAGGCCTGTCAGGATTGAGGGCCCTGGTAAAGTGCTCACACTTAAAACCGATATCCAGAAAAGGAGACATATTGGTCTAAGAATGAAACAGAAGTAACCAGCTGCTTTCAATGACTACAATCTATATGGTCTAGAAAATTTTAATCCTTGAAATTGGATTTAAGTGATTGGAGATTGCTAGTACCCATAGGCATCAGCAGAAAGAAACAACAAAAAAAATGTTTTCTGGAAGAAGATAATATTTTAGGTTTTAAATTATTTATATATACATTAAAAAAAAACAGATCTAGCACTCCTTCAGAAATAAGGAAACACACAAAAAGACGTATCGACATGATTAAGAGCCAACTCAAACAACAAACAGCATACACAGAACTGTAAATAGTCTGGATAGTGAAATTTCCAGAAATGTTCATGTATTATATGGTACTAAGCTTGTAGAGATAGAAGCCAAATTTTAACATCCCCAGAAAAGACTGGAATTTTTAAAAAGAGCAGCATAGATTTAAAAGCAAAAGTTAAAAAAAAAAAGATGTCTGAGAACTAAAAAGGACAATTTCTGAAATTAGTAACTCAATGGATGGGTATACCAGCAGATTAGATGTAACACAAAGAAAGTTAGTACATGTGAAGGTAAATCAAAAGAAACCATGCAGGATGAATAATAAAACAGAAGAAAGAACAGAAAGAATGAAGAAATAATAGAAAATCTAACATGTATTTAATCAAGGTCTTAGAGGAAAAACAGAATGGTCAGAAGCAAAATTTGTAAAGATAATGGATGAGAAATTTCCAAAACTAATGAAAAATATCAACCCACAATTTCCAGGAGCCTGGTGACTCCCAGGCAGGCTAATTTAAAAACAACAACAACAACCTTTCCTGTCAAGAACTGTGAAGGATCTGGAATTTCACTCTACTTGCAATGTGATAAGTTAGCCCGTCAGTTCCATGGCTGCTGACAGGACACAGGAGCCTCCTGGGTTAAGACGTTATTTCAAGTGAGAGACTTTATTATTCATGGCACAGAAAGTAGCAAGAGCATAGTGTTTGCATCAATTTGTCTTGCCTCCAAGTGCTCGGTGGCAATGAGAAGGGGCAAGGTGTATATTGCACATGCAGTGGGTAGTTTCACAGCTGAGGAGCTCCAAGTTTTAGGAACCCAGATATTTTGTAACGGGCAGTAAGCTGCCTAAACTTTGCCTGGAGGAAGACCACTATCTTTATTATACTGTGCTATACACAAACCTGCCCTCTGCTCCAGAGAAAGACAATGATCTGTATTTCCCAAGGCTATTTGCTGTACAAACACTCTTGAAAAGACGGTATAGAAAAAAGGTAGCAAATACCTCTACTTACAAGAGTACAGACACGAGAGGCCCATGGAGAATTGTATGTCAACATCTTCACACCTCATTTCTACATCATCTAGGCTACTGGCTAATTTTCCCATGGTATGTCACTCATCAGCCACTGTAGCTAATCTGATAGTAGACACTGGGGCAAATTCATCCAATTTGTCTCATACATGTAATTAAGGCTACTATTAACAAGACTCTAAGCAGCAGGATGTGGGAAACCTTTCAATAGTGACGTCAACCATTCCCCAAGAGTTTTGGACCCAACAGCTGAACAATTCTCATAAACCATCAGTGCCTGCCTTCTAGCACTGAGGTAGTTTCATTGATCACTTTAGTTAAAGTTAGGGACAAATTTAGAACCACCTTTTCTCAATGTAAGATTCTTATTATAGGAATAATTACCCTCAGAGTATGCATAAATAGTCACTTATTTCTCTGGAAAGCAACTCCAAATAATCAAGAGTAGTCTCATTTTAGAGAGCTCTCTGTCATCTGAGGGCTACATAATCTACTGATGGTGTTTTCTAAATCACTGCTTAGTTGCCAACCACTTTGGTTTCAGGATGGAAGCAAATTAATGTCTGGCTTCTACACAAGATGTACAAACCAAGGATGCTCATGGTGTACCTGGAAAGAAAGTATTGTTTACAATTGTTGGGCACCCAAGTGATTATGTGATTGCTTGTATTATGTGGGGGTAGGGGGATTCGAGTTGATGGTGCCTCAAATGTGGCCTTCCAATGGCCGATTGTCAGCACTAACTGGTCGAGAAGGGAAGGTTTCATTGGTGAGTCGCCCAGTTGGAAAACTGCACGAGGGGCTAACAAGAGAATGAAACATCAGGCACCAACTTTACTGCAGGGAGCGTGCCTCTGTTGCGGGGAGTGCAGTTCTATTGCAGGGAGCGCACTGTTATTCTCCTGTTCCCTAGGGGACGGCATGGGCTCCACACATATTAGAGTACAGCTGTAACATTCTGTCACACATGCATGATACAATAAGCTGAATTATGTTTACATGTTTTAGGTGCAGGCGCCTTACTACACTAACATAACATTCTAAATCTGGGGTCTTATTCCTTCCTAGCTGCAAGCCTGGATCACAGCCAGACCTGGGACCCACACTAGTAAATCTTAGGGTTCCCAGTTTACTTTGATAATTGAGTTCAGCTCTTATTTTTGAAGAGACTGCCTGAGGGGAGTTAGTGAAACATGTCTAGTTTGTCCAAACTACAACTGCCAGCTTTCACCCAGTCCATGGAAAAACGGAGAGATGGTTAAGGGAGAAGGAAGTACAGAAGATGCCGGAGGCATTGACAGGAGCTGCAGGAGTCAAGACCATCCCCTCAAGTTTCCAACAGACTTCTCGATACACATAAGTGGAATGATGATCAAATCAGGGTTAGAAGCATTGGGTTGGAGGTGCCAGATACAGCCAGCCATTAAACTGAAGGCGCCTTCGACAGTTCATGAAAACTGCAACAGGTCATTTTTCTTTGTGAGGAAGGCGTTGGGGGCAGATATGAAAGGCAAAGATCATTAATGTCCCTCCCTCCTGGTCTAAGGTGTTCCTTCCCTCTTCATGTGCCCAGGTTGTAGATCCCCCTCCCCTGGTACACAATGGTCTTACTCCATTCAAATAGCTATAACTTTCCTTTTCACAATCATCCTCTATTCACACTCAGACCTTTCATCCAGAAGAATCAGGAACAATAGGGACAAGTGATTTCTTTTGTAACATATCTAGTACATTCCTAGTTTAGCCATGTGGCCGTGTTATAGAGGTTATAAGCAGTCATCATCATCCTCATGATCTAGGACTGCAACTCAAAAAAAAAATGTGTTTCAGTGCCTCAGCTAGAATTTGTTTGATCCCAAGGGCTCCTTTGGCTGGCCGCAACAGGAAGGTGTACTGACCAGGCTGGGTTCTGTTAGGAAAAAAGATGCGTTATGCCTGGGAATGGTCAGGGCAGATCCTAAACTTTCAAAATGTATCTATATAACTCCCACCTTTTCATTCTGATCATCATCCAGGAGGCAGATTCAAGAAGGAATGCTCTTTTTCTGGAGACAGTCACATTCAGTGACCAATCTGTCCTATCAAGTGTGTAGATCAGGAGGAGAAGAGGGAGATAAACTCAGAATTTCTTTTTTAGTTTATTTTTGAAGACATTGTCAAATGCTCAACAGTATCAGAGGACTGCAGATGGTAGGAAGCATAGAAGGTTCATCAAATACCTTGACTATTTACGTATTTGTTGTGTAGTTTTTGTGATAAGAAACACACCCACTGAGGGACTGAAAATGGTCCAGAAAGCTGAACACCTGAACAGATTAGCTTCAAGAGCCATAGTGGTTAGCTGATTGGACTGGAAAAAGAAAATATCTTAAACAAAAAAAAAAATTTAATTTTTTCCACTGTTAGTCTAAGGGAGAGGCAAAATTCTGATGCAGTCAATCTGCCCACACTGGGCAGGGGACATACCTCAGGCCAGCGATTCCAACCTTTTTGGCACTAGGGAAACAGTGCTCCTCTGAGATCTAATGCCTGATGATCTGAGGTAGAGCTGAGGCGGCGATGCTAGTGCTGGGGAGCAGCTGCAAACACAGATGAAGCTTTGCTCACTCTCCTGCCATTCACCTCCTGCTGTGTGGCCTGATTCTTACGGGCCACAGACAGTACCAGTCTGTGGCCCAGGGGTTGGGGAGCATTTGGTTGGAGGTGCCATTTGTCTCCCAGTGAGGAAGGAGACAAGAGTAAACTCTCTGATGAATTAACCTTCTGCATCAAGAACAGAATCTTTTTTTCCCATCTATTGTGGTGGATATGTCATTGTGTTCAGTGCAATGACAGATCCAGGCAGCCATGTTTACAAACTGGTGTGCAGAGTCAGGCAGTAACTTGAGTTGGCCTCATCAAGTTGGCCTCATCGGAATGAACAATGGACCTGTACATGAGTGATGGATGGTTCATATAGCAACACCTTTTGTTTCCATAGTTTGTGGTCTCAATGAGGAGTGACTTAAATGTGCCTGTTTGCAGTTTTCCAAGTGGCAGGTTAAAAGCCAGGCCACTGGCAACAGCCCAAGGATCGATAAAAATCGAACAAGATTTGTCAAGGGGCGTATTGGCCAGAGCTACGAGAATGGAGCTGAATTCCGCCTGCTGAGTGGAGAGACCGCATCGTTTCTCGTCAGCCTGCAAGCACTGAGGCTGAACACTGCTGCAGCCCGACGGACCATCTGGGCTGAGCTCGCCCAGACCATTAGGGAACCGGGCCCAGGCATTTAGTTCATTACAAAAACAAATTGCAGTATACCATGTACGACTCTCACAAACGTAATATCGAGGAAGTGATTCCCTATGCTGCCCAAAAAGTTCAGTATAATTTCATTTATATGAAGTTCGAGAGAAGTGATGTTCAAGGTGTGGCAACAAAGGCTTCCACTTTATATGACGTGAGAAATGAGGGTGTTCAAGTTGGATTCAGAAAAGGAAGAGGTAACTGAGATCTAATTGTAAACATCCATTGGATACCGGAGTGCTCCAGAGAATTTTAGAAGAAGGTTAGTTTGTGTTTTATAGACACAGTAAAGTCTTTGCACGGACCATGAAAAGCCATGGATTGCTCTGAAGGAAATGGGCTGCCTCAGTGCTTCATCGTCCTGACACATAACCTGTAGTGTGGACAGGAAGCCACTGTCAGGACAGAATATGAAGAGACAGAATGGGTTCGTATAGGTGAAGGTGTCAGGGTACATTTTATCTCCCTGTTTGTTTAATTTGTAAGCAAAACATATAATATAAAAAACGGCTAGGCTCGGAGGAAGGAGGCGTGACAACTGGTGAAGAAACGGCAATAACTTAAGATATGCACATGACACCATCCTACTGGCAGAAGGTCGCAATAATCTGAAATGACTTCTGATCAAAGTGAAAGAAAGTGTGAGAGAAGAGCTGCATTCAAAACACTTAGAAGACAACAAACCATGACTACGGAAGAAATACAGCGTTAACGTGGACTATGAAGACGTCAAAATCATTAAGGTTTGCTTACCTTGGCTCCGTCATCAATTCAAAAGGAGGCCGTAGCCCAGAAAGCAAGAGAAGGCTGAGACTCGGAAGGGCAGACGTGGAAGAATTAGGAAAGATTCACCAAGAGCAAGGCTGTGTCGTTAGAGACCAAAGCTAAGATCGTATTCCCAGTTACCATATATAGATGTGAAAGTTGAACAGTGAAGGAGACTGATAGGAAAAATATTTGAAATATGGTGTTGGAGGAGTGCTGTAGGGACACTGGGCCACCAACGACCAACGCAGGGATCCTGAAACATCACCGGAGGCAAAAAGGACAAAACTAAAGCTGTCCTGCTTAGGGCACATCATGAGAGGCAAGGTTCTTTGGAAAAGACAGCGATGCTAGGAGCAATAGAAGGTGACAGGAAAAGAGGGAGACCAAATATGAGGTGGATTGACTCCATAAAAGAAGCCCTAGGCCCGAGTTTATAGGCGCTGAGCAGGGCTGTTGAGGACAGGACGCTGTGAGCGTCACTCATTCATAGGGTCACAGGAGTCAGAGCAGACTCAATGGCACGGAACTCACCATTTGTTGTAAAAAAGTATAACAAAGAGCAGCAAGACAGTGTTCACCGTCAGTAGCTGTCTTTGGGCAGCAGAAGGCGTGACAAGGAAGCTACACATAGGAGGGGAAATGCTCTATTCTTGAACCTGGGTTACTGCTTTAAAGTAACTTTGTTAAAATATACATTTGTTTTATCCATTTTTCAATATGCTGTTGAATTTCATGAATTTTAAAAAGGGAAAATCTCTTAGCATGTTAATGTGAAGGGTTGGAGTCCAAAATCGAAATTACTTGCTCTTGTGAATTGCAAGTTCAAAGTCAAATAATCTCAAGCTACATTAAGATATAAACATGATTTTATTAATTTCTTATACTGACCAGCCTCAGTCAGAGGAGTTCTTAGGTACTGGGTAGAATCAGAGTTCCTACAACAGCTCTAGCCTAGATTCTCACTTGAATGACTAATGCCTTCAGGCATCAAAGGTCCTACCAGCTCAATGCCAGGTCTCTCCGATGTTCCTCACTTATTAGGGTTCAGAGAGATAGTAGGACATAATATAATTATCACTGGCCATAGCCTTTACCTCCAAAATGCAGAAAACCAACTCCCTTCTCTTGGCAATCATCCCAGGAAAAATGACATTTCTAGAACCTAGTATCAGTGTTGCCAAAAGCCATGGCAGAAACTCAATATTTTGTGTGTGGGAGGGTAGAGTAAGAAATAAACAAACAAAACAAAACAAAAAATCTGGCTTTTATGTTCAGCAGATTGCCTATCAAAAATTCAGTTGTATAGAATCCACAACTGTGAACTTATAGAGAAGAAATTTCTCAGCAAGAGCTTAATTTCAAAACTATGAATTTACCATATCTACAGGGAAAAGCCCACCCATACATACTATCTCCTCTCTCAGAGAGTGACATGTTTGTGTCGCTGAAGGCTTTTTTTGCAAAGATTTGAAATTTGCAGTGGAGACAGTTCCAGTCACCTGGTCCTGGTTGGGGTACTTTTCTTTCCATCCCCTGAAATTTCCATTTCCCTTTTGAGCCTCACATTTACAGTACTTAGAGTATTGTGTGTGTTCCATATGGTAACGCGGTCCCCACTGTATCTTTTGAGCAGGCAT
The DNA here is from genome assembly GCA_003508835.1 of Eonycteris spelaea. Lineage (NCBI taxonomy): Eukaryota > Metazoa > Chordata > Mammalia > Chiroptera > Pteropodidae > Eonycteris > Eonycteris spelaea. Next base: position 2,853,152 of record PUFA01000043.1, on the reverse strand, counting down.
TTTTAGTCTTGTGCCGCAGAGTCTGCCGTCACAGTCTTTTCTCGTGGAATTGCTGAGGTTTAAGAAACTTGCATCTCAGGGAAAGTGTTGGAGATCTCCACATTTGTTCCAACTGCAAAATTAGCTTCAATAAACTCCTAAACTGAAAACTACTTTGGGGTTTTTTAATGCCTGTTCCCTGAAAGGCCTATATACCTTTCTCTAGATTCTCTCTTTTCCCCACTTGTAATTCTAAAATCTCAAGCATGTGTCCTCAGTCTGGGTGGTAGAGATCTGAGCAGCAGCTTGGTTCTAGTCCTCATGACCACTGTGTCACTTTGAAGTTTATCGGTGGAGTTTTTTATATTTGACCGATAGATAAGGTACACAAATTCAAGGTTATTGTTCTGCAGTCTAGCTTGCACCGAAATGTAGAATTTGGAACATCCTAATTGTAATCCTTGACCCTCACTAGTGTTTTGTACCAGCAAAGCAATCGGCCATTCTACATTCTAAAAGCAGCAGATACATTCTGCCTTCTAACATCTAAGATCTAACAGGTGTATCTACAGAAAGAGCTGTTTTTCTGTAATGAATCCTTGTTGCAGCTCTTGTCACGCTAGCCCCTGCTGATACCCCACACTGCAAAAGTCTGCCCAGGGCACCTCCAGGGCGAAGCTGTAAACAACCTACACCCCGAGAGGGCAGCTGTGCTGATGTCCTTGGCCTTTGCTTCAGAGAGAAGCTGTCCAAGTGCTGTTTGCGTAGAGTCTCACATGCTTGCACTTCTACTTTTATTAGTCGGAGCCACTCCCTGTGGACCGAATAGAGAGGCCTGAAGCTACATGCACCAATCAGGGTCAACATCCACAGGACCAACTTAGCCAAACAGTTAAAAGCTGATTTAAAAGCACCGCTGTACACGACTGACCAGTCTAATGAAAGATTCTACAGACCATGAATCAGGCTGCATTATGCCTTTTGTGGCCCCTAGGCACTTTGTCTTCAGCAACCCCTTCTATAAAATGGTTGAAAAATTATTTAAAAACATCAAATATTATATTTTACAACTGCATTTGTATAAAGACAGATCTAAGATGGATTATATCTATTTCTTTTCTTCCGATTTTAAAGGAAATGAAAACATTTTGGGGGGCCCTAAAAGTGTCGTGGCTTTAGGCGTCAGCCTACTAAGTCTACAGTGTGGGTGGCCCTGGCAGCAGATCAGCACACGCTGCCCACAAATGAAGTTGTGGCCCTTAGCCCAGGCTCTGATGGCCATGTTTTCTCTTTTACATCTGCATGTAGATATAAAAATACATCCTCGTAAATTTATAAGAAAGAATTACCACAATCAGCTCACAGTCAAACAGAGGGCTTTTGTTTTGTTTTAAGCTTTATTCATTAGTAGTTCAACTGGAATAAATAACCCACAACATTCCATTTCAGAAACTTTTTTTGTATAAAGTCTTGAGGCCTTTTCCTTCCTCGTTTTATCTCATGATAATCTGCTTTGTCAATTAATGTACACTGGGGTAAGTTGCATCTAATCTTAGTAGAACATTTTGTTTCATCAATAAACATCTGGCAAAGTTTGCCAATCAGATTTATGTTATAGGCCTTGCATAATTGTGTGGGGTGACCTTGTAATGTAATTATCATTTAAATCTTCTTCAATCAGATACGCTTTCCAGTAACCATACAACTATGTATCAAGCTCTGTTTTTAATCCATTTCATTTGTCTTTTTCTTGTTCCTGAATAACTCATTAGTCAGAATAGCTCAATTGTTAATTTACTTATTGTTGTAATAATTAATGGCAACAATATTGTACATTTCTAGTAAGGCAGTTACTATAATAATTCTTGTACTTTTAATAATCACTTTAAAGTTGCTTTGATGAATTATTACTGTTAATCATTGCTATGATGTCTCTGAAATACATCATACGTCTGTCAGGACACACACACACACACACACACACACAACACAGTCGGTTGACAATAACTTGGAAAAGATTCTTGCTGTAAGTTCCCTAAACTCAATTGAGGCATTTAAAGAAATAATGCCATTATACTTTCTGGCAAGCCAAATTCTAAAACTGTTTGTTACAATACCGATTTGAGATAAAGTTAGGAATTCTTAGAGTAATTTTGTAAATTTATTCCTAAAGCAGTTTTTATTTTTCTCTGTTGAGTGATTCTCAAATATTGTTGGGTTTTCTTAGGTTCTTATTTATTTTCACAGAGATTTTGGTGTCAGTAATGGGAAATGCCATGTAGCCTCACTTATGAGTCCCTACAGCTTCTCATTAATAATTTGATGTAAAGTCCCCATATGTGCCATAAATAATGTGACCTTCCCAGAAATAAAAATGTGATTTCATCACAAAAGCCAAAACTTGCGTTAACTGTTATAAACAGATTAGATTCTACAGTTTCTTTTTGGTCATCATCTTCGCATCCTGACAGACAAAGCTAATTTGGAATCCACGCTGTCCTCCACTCCCTCTGGACTGAGACCTGGACTTGAGTCTTGCTTTGACCAATGATATGAGAGCAGATGTATATCATTTCTGGGAATCAGCTTGCAAAGCCTATGCTCAATTCACCACATTCCCTCTTTCTCTCGCCTCAGCAACTCTGGAAGCAAGGAAATCAAGCCTCACTTGGCTTGGGAACCTGAATGAAGACAGCGTAGGACAACAGAGCCTCTCATTACCCGAGCAGGGAACTATGGAGTGAGTAGTAACTCTCTGCATTTCTAAGTCACTGAGGTTTTAACATTTTTACCACAGCATGATTTCGTTTGTCTAACCCATACACACATAAATCAATTTGATCATTGTGAGCTAGGCAACCAAGAAGTTGCCATAATATGAAAACGTGACGATTTATATTCATTCATTTGGTAAAAATTTATCAAGTGCCTACTATGTGCCAGCATTGTGTTAGACATTGGCAAAGCAAGTGTGAGCAAAGCAGGTTTCCCTTTTGTCAAAGAGCTTACATTCTTGTGGTGAAGCCAAATAATAGTAAATTAAAAGATAAATAAACACTGTAATGAGAGCAATTAGGAAATCAATGCACTGTTGTGACAAAGAATAACAGCAGTGACCCACAATTAGGAAAGAGAGGGGATACCTTTTAGGGAAAAAAATGATATTTAAGCAGAGACCTAAAGAATGAGAGGGCCAGCCAGGTGAATGAGTTGGGGAAATAGACTGGGCACAGGAGAGAAGCCACAGGGTCCTGTGACAGTAAAGGATTTTGGTTTCTTAGGACCTGACAGAGGCCACTGTGCCCGAAGCATGAGTGAGAGAAGTACAGCATGAGATGGCACTGCTGGAGTGGGCACGGCCCATCGTTTCAGGGCCATGGATAGCGGATGCTGTGATGTACCACACAGACTCCTTTTCAGACAGAAGCTTTTCTTCTCTCAGCTAATGGTGCTGCCTGCTGACTGTCCTCAGCTGGCAGTCCTCTTGGGAATTGCCTTGCTCCCTAATCAATCTCCTTTGGAATAAGATGGAAGGGATGTTGGATTCTCACCCTAACCTTGTGGAATGTAAATATGTCTTTCTAGATAAACCCAGGTCCTGGCTTTTAGAACCTAGAGATGATTCCTAGGTCTAAACTTCATCCCTTTTGAAATGTAAATATCTAAGAAATAGCACTGCAGTAGTCATGGCACCTTGGAGTCTTAAGGGACCTAGGCCAGCTATCACCATTTGGCCCTCTCAGGAAGGCAGGAAATATTTTATTATCCTTTCGCATCAGAGCAATTAACTGGACAAATATACAGATCTAACTGTTTTAGTACTTACAAGCATTTCCTCTCTGTGTATCATACACATTTCTGCGTCTTGGGAGACTAGGGCTTTTTGAGGGGCTCTAAAAAACCAGGGAAGTTTTATTTTCCCTGGGGCCTGTCGGAGGGCATCGACTCTGGCATTTGGAGTAAATCTGTAATATTTCTCCATTTGATATTTGATGGAGAATTAAAAACATACATTTAACTATGTTATAAATGCGTTACTATTTAAAACCCAGAGATACTGAATAAGATGAATATAGTTCATAACAAAATAGCAAGATTGCATATATCATAATTGTCAGCTGTATCAAAGTCACTGAAAGTAAAGCCCTTTTTCTTTTCTGAATTGACAGATCATGACAATAATCACAAATTTTATCACTGCTTGTGGATTATTTTTTCAAATAATGCTTAGTATGACTTATGTCAAAGATATTGTTTCTCCCAATTAATTTTGTATGTAATATTGTCCCATTCCACTTTGGTTATAATAAAGCAACTGAGTCATAGTCCAAGTTTTTGTTTTCTTGTAAACAGTATAAACAGAAATTTCCAAACTGCAATTTTACATATGAGGGCCACTGATTTAGATTAAGAAGGCTCATTAAAGTCTGTTGGGTATATGATTGTCCTAATGGGTGAGAGCCTGGATATATAGATTGAGTTGAAGAGGAGGGCAGGGATGAAATGAAAAAGTTAAGCCTTAGGGGGGAAAAAATAACCACAATAGCAAATAACACTTATTGTGCACTAAAATATAAATTTAGACTATATAGAAATATCTATTATATAGTATTTTGATACATCCTAAAATATATCAAAATATTGAATATAAACTCTAGTCCAAGTGCACTTCATGCAGAATCTCATTTTCTATTCATTTTACATGGAGGCCCTAACTCCCAATTTGGACTTGAATTTGGAGTTATGGCCCAAGAGGAGGTAATAAAGGTTAAATAAGGTCATAAGGGTGGGGACGAGATTCCATAGATGCTCAGGCAAAAATGAGGCTTATGAGCTAAAAAAAGTCTGGTAGACTGGTGTCCTTAAAAGAAGAAGAAGAGATGAGATCTCTCTCTCCCTCCCTCTTTTCTCTCTTCCCACTCCCCTCCTCTCTCCAGGCATAGGAAAAGGCCGTGTAAAGACACAACATGAAGACATCGTTTATAAACCAGAAAGAGAGGTCTTCATAGAAACCAACCTGGATGGTGTGTTGTTCTTGGGCTTAAAGCCTCCAGAACTATGAGAAAATAAATTTCTGTTGTTGACAGCTTACCCCCACCCCACCCCCAGTCTTGATTTTTGTTATGGCAGCCCTAGTGGACTAACACAGCTTTAATAATGTAATAGCATTAATAATTCCATTTTACAAATGGAAAGAGGCCAGGAAAGGTATTGCAACTTGCCCAAGGTAAAAGAGCAGATGGCAGTATAATTTTCGCAGACAGGATGGGTATAAAACCAGTCAAAATAAGTTAGAGAAGATTTAGAATGTGCCGAAAGCAATAATATTCAAAACATATAGTTTAACATCATAGCAAGATTGCTTATAAATAATTATATTTCTGGATTAGAAATCCAGACAGAGAAGTGATCTTTTAGGAAATATCGAGTGGCTCAGAAGAGGCAAAAATGAGTTTTTAATCTGTTCTTTGAGGCTAGATAGTTAATTTGGGAAGTCAATTTGGGAAGAATTTTCTAGCTTGGCCTAGGAAAACAAACAAGGGAGTAGCCAGAAGATAAAGCCTAATGTCTGTACTAAGACAAAATGAGGAAAAAGACAGCTTCCTATTATTGTACTTAGAATGGAGTCCAAATCTCTTAACGTGAGTTTTATTTGTAGTATAATCTTAGAATTTATTATAGAAACCAAGACATTTTTGAAAGTAAAAGGAAATACTATCACAATTTTCCCAGTAGAACCTGGTGAAACTAGAACAATTCTGGGAAACATGGGTATAGCTTTGCAACAAGGTCCAACATAATCTGATCAGTCTCACGTCATTTCCCCCTTCACTTATATTAACTTTCTTTCAGCTCTGTGAACACAACCACATCCAAGCTTATTCTCATTCAGAGACTTGAGATACACTCTTATTCTCCTTGTTCAGCCCTTCTCTCTTTGCCTGATTGACTAATAATCTTTTGTAGTGGTCACTGTTGGTCAGTCACTCAGTAACTTTTCTCCTTTCTTCCTTCCTAACTGCACTTTGATTTTGTCCAGCCCTTCCTCACACAACCTCTACAACTCAGGAACTATAATCACATCCATAGACCAGGGCAGAACACAGACTGAATGTCAGCCAGCACATGGCAGTCCCCTGTCTGGGCAATGGCTTAAAAGAGAGTATACTTGCTTGGAGCTGCATATGGCAAAAAAAAACTCCTAACTAGATTCTGAACAAAAAAAAATTTGTTTCTCGTCATTTGAAAGAACTGAGGAGGGAAATGGTCAAGGGTTGGGGTGGTGCTAGGTATCAAACGCTCAGGATCCATATTGCTGTGTCATTGTCCAAATGTGGCTGCAGATGTTCAGCCATCGTATCACATTCAAGCAGCAGGAAGGAAGAAGAGACACAGAAAGACATACCGCCTTTCTGTAAGGCTATCTCTCGAAATTACACAGAATTCCATTTATATGCCATTGCTGAAACCTAGTCACGTGGCAATACCCAGTTATAAAGAAAGCTAAGAAATGTAATCTTTACTCCAGGTGGCTATGTGCTTTGCTGAAAATTGAGGACAATGGATGTTGGTGTACAGCTAACAGCCTCTCTGCCAACGTGGCTCAATTAGACTGAAGGTGAGGACTTAGTCTCTAAGTTTATTTCTCTTTCCCTCTCCTGCTGGAAATGAATAAGAATACAAGTAATCCTAGATATAACAACCATCTTTAAGCGAGAGAGAAATTTCTATTTTGTTTGAGACATATTTTTTAATTAAATTTATCGGGGCGACATTGATTCATAAAATGACATAGGTTTCAAACACACAAACCTATAATACGTCATTTGTGTATTGTGTTGTATATTCACCATCTAGTCAAGTCTCCTTCCGTCACCATATAGTTGACCACATTTACCTTTTTCTACCCCTGCTCCCCTTTGAGACATCTTAGAACCATAAAAAGTCCCAGGCTTAAAAGGAAACTGATACTGTGGACCGCAGAGCAGAAAGAAGAACCCAGGCTCCTGAGACATGGTTGAGCCACCCTCCAAGAAGCCTGCTTTACTTCTCCATGACCCGGAGAGAAAGACTTCCAGCCATTTTGGTTCACAGTCTCTTTTTCTTGTCCCCGAAACATCTTAATGGAATTTCCTCTAGGCCACCCTAGCCACCCAGTCTCTGTTAGAATCGCTCTTAGCAACCTCTTTTCCTTCACAGCACTTACTACAATTTTGGATCATGTGTTACTTGTTTAAAGTCCATCTCCTCCCCTAGGCTGTACACCGTGAGCTTTGTGACTGGATCTGTCTTGTTTGTTATTGTATATCTAGTAAATGAAATGAAAGTAAAAGGGAATACTATCACGATACCTGACACACAGGAGGCTTGTAAATACATGGTAGCTATCATGAAAATGACACTGACTGATAAGCCTCACTCATTCAGAGACCTTTTCTCCTAAAGCTAGAGCTGGAGTCCCATGAAGTAATGGGAATGGATAGCTTGGAGAATCACCCTCTCCTGTACTATTTAGGCTTTTGTCATATACTATCTTTTACTTCGGCTACATTCAAACATCTGTTTTATAGCTTTGGCAAGACCTCAAATTTGAATATTGAGCCACTTACAGCTATAGCTTGGTCTGAAAAAGAGAGATGGCAGAGCTGAGGGCACATATGACGGGCACAGCTGCAGCTTCCGTGGTTCTGCCATGGCTTCCCCTCAGGCACTGCAGGACTGCTGGGTGATAAACAAAACCACAGGACCTCTAACAGTCTCTTCTGTCACATTGCAATGCTGAAGCGATGTCTTCCCAACACCGGAGTCCTGGACTTCTTATCTGCAGACGGCAATCCTGCTCACATCTAGCTTTTACGAAATCGGCTTTCCTCCTGAGGGCATGTCTCTAAAGGAGTTTTCTTTTTTTCTACTCTTCCATTCACCATTTACGTCCTCACTACCATTCTGTCATTTTTTTTTTTTACTTCACGTAATAGAAAATAACTTAAATAATTAACAATAGGTTCATATCTTCAGATAATCTCTAAAGTTTTTACATCCCATTCTGAAATGTATTTTTAAGGTCTTTCTGTCTCATACTCACATTGCTTCTTCATATCATCTATTGCATTATTTTTAATTAATATTTATCTCAATGCTCTTTTCTTTCTAAATGTGATTATTATATAAAAGCTTGGGGAAAATATAACTATGACACTGATAGCATGTGAAGTCTTTACTTTCAAAATGTTTGTTTAGATAAAAGTTCGTGTTTTAGTAATGATGATACTAACAGCTTTCATTTATTGAGTGTCCACACTATTCCAGGTGTTATGATAGGTAGTTTATATAATACAAGCAGCAAAATGCATTTAATCAGTGGGAAAATATCTGTACTAAAGGCTGCTCTGTGTTCTAATGAATGAGTAGTTGGAACGATTCATTAACAGGAAATTACTTGAACTTGAAATTTTAAAAAAAATTATTATTTGCATTTAGATAGTACTTATATGATTATAGAATAACAAATTTATACACAGATTGAAAAGAAATTTTAAAAACTTGATAAAGACCACAGAATTCAGAGTTAGAAACCCATTTTTTATTTGTATGAGGATTTTTTTTTAGATTTGTAATTATCTTTTTATTGAAAAAAAGTTTTGAGATTTTGTCCTCCCACTTCATATAATCACTGAAATTTTGTTTTAAAACAGAAATAAATATAGGCATTTAACACAACCCCCAATCTCCATAAATTCTCCTTCTGGTTCTCTTTCTCAGCTCCTTATGACCTCCCTCCTCTTTACAATCTATAGGTTCATTTCTGTTGCTGTTTTGTCAATCCTGACTGCAGGAAACAAGATTATCAACAGCATCAATACCCCTATGCTCTGGAGTTCAACATACTTAATCAAATATACCTAACTGGGATCTGGGAGCTCAGCTATGAAAGCTTTGCTCCTTTAACATTCTTAGTGATTTCTGAGTACACGTGTTACCTAAATTGTAATGTACATTCTCTCCCCATTCTTGTCCCCACCGTAGACAGGACTGCGAATCTGCCATGGTCACTACCTGTAAATTCAGCCTTATTATTAGTACCTTGCAGTCTTGCCCTGAAAACCCACTGATATCTTATAGTCTGCATCAACAGACCTTGCTTAATTACCATTTACCTGCCTAATGCCTGAGTACTGTCACTATTACAAGTTCCCCATCACAGGGTTCTTCTCTTATGATAGGAAAATCAAGCCCAATGAGTACATGTAATATGCCAAGGTTATATGGCAAAACAAAACAAAACAAAAAAACAAACAAATGAAAATTTAGAGAAAAGATTTATCAAGAATTATTCTGTGAGAATTAATGTAAATGTATATTGCAGATGTCCATCATCTACATGTATTATTCTAGCAATTCTCGCCCCAAATATTTAAATAACTTTTAAAAGGTGTTACACACATGAAAAATAATTCTTACCTTAAAAACATTTATTCTAGACTATGCAGAAGAATAAGTTCTCTCTACTGCTGAACCAAAGGGAAGTGCAGGTGTCATGTATCCGAAAGCTCAGTGAAGACAGAAAGAGAAGAAATGTGGTTTGCAGACTGACTAAAGTTTTGTTTTTTCATTATTTTTGTTTGAGAAAAGATGGAAGACATGATCTATTCACTGCTTTCTTCTAGGGACTTTTGTGTCAAGAATCACTTGGTGTTAAGAATCATTTGGGATCTTTCCCAGGAACGTTGTTATGAGAATTAACAACTGCTGAACATGGTAATTTGTAGTGAACAGTGCCTTATGCAAAGGAGTAATGTAAATGTAGGAAGATACGTGAAGGGCCCATGTATAACTCAGATCCCAGATGCTGACTGCTGCCTGACTCACAACTGTCCTCAGAGCATTCTTGGGGCACTGGGTCTCGCCAGTCTTTATGGTAAAATCAGTGTACATGGCAAGATCATTTTCTTGGCATCTGTTACAGATCTTATGCCAAGTCACAAGTCCTTTGCTTCTCCACCTGCTCCTAGGATATCATGCACTTGTGATTGATTCCCACAATATGACACATGATTAAACCACAGGAGCAGAATCTGTGCTTCAAAAATTTCAATTTTGGTAGTATATTCAAATCACTTGAGAAGTACTTTGTTCTTCTTTCCTATATAAGGATTCAGAAACTAAAATCTAATAAAATTCTCTTGAAATATTTTTTTTTTTCTTAGGACAGACCTCAAAGTAAAGATATAAAGAATTCAGGTATTTCCTTATTCTTTTTGTTGTTGTTGTTGCATATGAGTTTTTAACTTTTTAAGTATTCCCATTAGTTAAAAAAAAAGTCTCAGAAAAAATAGCAATTTTAGGTATTATTCAGGTTTTTAACCTTCTCTATCATATATCGATTTTAAATTCTTTTCAGCTTTACATATATAAATAAGAGGCATGAAAGTGGCAATAGGTCCACACACAGAATATACTTGACTGACATAATGGACTTTGCCTGATTTGTTTTCCTTGCGGGGAGGTCACAGGAGCTGATGAAGCCACTGAGTGGCTCAGTGATAATGAACAAGTAGTGAAAGTGCCTCCCAACCAGTGCTGTGGATGTGTGTGGAAGGAGAAGACTGCAAAAATCAATACTGAGGAGATAACTCAAGGTTGAGAACCAACGGAAATGCGTCCACATGAGTTAACATGACAAGCAGGGCTTGAGGCTGGTGCTGGGAACAGAGGGGAGAAGGCAAGGAATCTGAAGGCCAGGCAGAATAAATGCAAGGTGTACGTGGGGAAAACGAAAAACATGCAACACGCGAGCAGTTAGCACCCTGAACAAAAGACTGAATTCATTAATAGGACTTAGGATAAGAAAAAAACAAAGAAACGCTTCCTCTCCCTACAGAATAGAATGGAGCTAAGTTTCTCTAGGATTTGATAGAAATCCTTAAGGATGTTCAATATGAAAATTAATGAAATAGGAGATAGTCCTGGTGTCAGGGGTCCTTAAGGTCTGTTGGTTTGCTAGGACTCACAGGATTCAGTATATAGTCATACACTCAGTTTATTACAGTGAAAGGATTATAAGACAATTGGCAAAGGGAAAATATGCATAGGAAGCAGTCTAGAGGAAAGCAGCCCACATTTCCAAGACTTGTCTCCCAGTAGTCACTCAGTGTGTGCTTAATTCCCCCACAATGGATCGCGACAACACGTGTTGTCAACCAAGGATGCATCAGAAACTCATTGCCCAGGGATTTTACCTGGAAGTGGTCATGTAGACACCCTCTATCAAAATTCTAGACTCCCAGAAGGAAAGTGGGTATTTAGCAGAAACCAGTTTCTACAAATAGTTTAGGCATAGTAAGTCACTTTTATCGTTTGGGGAAAGATTTACATCAGTGCAGGGAACTGCTCCCCAGATGCCAGCCAAGTGTCAATCTTGCAAGCAGGTACTTTTAAGGATAGAGGTCTCAGGCCTGTTATGTTAACTATTCTACACAGTTATCATAATAACTTCCCCCTTTTATTTCAATTCTGGATATTTTGGCTTTGTTTGCCAATGGGTATCTAGAAACGTTCATATAATAAAGAGAGCTCAGATGAGTAAAAGAAAGTAATAAACCTCACCAGGCCTGGTTTGAATTTCTGGATCTCATTCATTCTAGAGCTGTTTGGTGGTCTGAATGTGTTAAAACAGGGTACCGGCTAACTCCCTGTAGCATATAATGTTTCCAAGGTTGCAAGCTCTTTCAAAGCCCCATATACAGCTGGAACTGTTTTCATCGGATGTGTATGCAGTGAAACAAATTAGAACCTGGGTTCTCTGGTGACCAAGTGTCTACCATAGCATGCTAGGAACATAGTTTCAACAGGGAGTTTCTGGGGGAGTCAGAAGAGGCCAAGAAGAGAGAAAAGTTGATTAGGTTCATCAACTAAGAGAATGCCACAGGCTTCATTAGCCCCTCTCACTTGCCTAAAAGGGGAGTTGTTTAGATCATATAAACAGAGAAGCTGCATATTAATTACCTAAATTATCCAAAGAATCCCAATAATTTCTGAATGTCTTTGTCTGGGGAATATGGGAGGGCTTCTTTTTTATTTTACTTGAGAGGGTGAGGTATAGATCCTCAGAAACCAATGGTCTCTGGTATAATTTTCATACTCCTCTCAAAGATGCTCAATGAACTAATCTGCCATGTGCATGTGAACACATGAGCCAACTTGTCACACAGGCTAACAGTCAGGTGCATACAGGTGGCAAAGACAGTGGACTGGAAGCTGTGAATGAAATTATAGGGAATCCATAGATGTATCTGCTCCTTCACTTCATTTGCACTGCCATGACCTTGATTTACACCTTGATTCTCTCATCTGAACTACTGCAATAATTTCTCACCTGGTCTACCAGTTGGCAGTCTCATCCTTCCCTAAGAAATTACTTACCTACCTGGAGACCACATGGTCTTTATACTCAACTAATCTAAAATCCTCTACATTGCTATCGTCTCCTGGATAATGTTTAAAGAGTTCTATAATTTGCCTTTGGCCTACAGAACCAATTTAGCTTTGTGCTTTATACCAACTTACACTTAAAATGCTTGTTACTTTTGTATGACATACATTTTTCCCATGGAAATGTCTTCAAAAATATCATAGCCTATGGATTAAGGGTATCACAATTCGATCAGAATTTTAAGCATCTACTATGTGCAAGGTTCTGTCTTGGACACTGAAAAAGATAGAAAAATGTATGACCCTCCATGATGGACAGTATAATTTACAGTCTTCATGAAAATATTTTCATTTGGAGTCCTTGGTGTGTCAGACCTATAACATATTCCATTGCAGCAACTTCCTTAGGTAGGTTGGTGCTTCATAGACACTTCAGATATCCCTAACGAGAATATATTTGATTACAATGCTCATCTCTTTGGGTTCATCTCCTTTTTCTACCATTTAATTATCTATGTGCACACAGCTTTATTTAAAGTATTTACTCATTAAATAATTTACTCCTTTCTTCTTCTTAGCTGACTGTTACAGAGGAAATATATATGCAGATAAAGTGACAAAGCACTCCAAAGTCTTCTCTCACCACTGCTATTAGGTTCTGAGTAGAAACTAACAAAGAGTAGAAGAAATTTAATGAAAAAGTGCTAAACTTTCATTTGAGGTCCATAACATTACTTCAGATAAATAACAGTCTCAGTTTCCTACTGTACAATTTTGGTATTTGACAAGCTAGAATTTTGATCGAAAGCATTAAGAGTGAAAGAATACTCTATAAGGCTAAAGACTACCATTCATAATGAAAACAACAGTTACTTCACACATTTTATAAAGCAGAAATTATAAAGATGAGAGGAGAAACAGACAAAAATATATTCATTTGGAGAATTTAACACATCTTTCTCAATCCAACAAAATCAAGATAATGAAAAATTAAAGATATAAAAGATGTAACATAATCAATAAAGTAGATCTCGTACATATATGTCAAATTCCATATACCATTAATAGGAAATACATAACCTTTCAAGTGCAAAGTGACATTTTAGGCTACAGAGAAGATCTCATTAATTCAAAGAACAGAAATAATGCAAACAGCATTTGATGCCTACGTGAAATAAAATCAGACATTAATTTAAAACAGTCAAAAGGCAATAGGTCCTTCTTTCTGGAAATTTAACACATACACACACACATACACACACATACACACACGATTACAGTACTTTTCAATCAAAGGATAAATAGAAAATGTAAACAATATATCAGAAACAGAAATTTTGGATGCAGATAAAAGTTATCGTAACAATAAAAATGAAAATATAGCAATTCAATGTCTAATTCCTAAAGCTAGTAAATCAAGGAAAAGTGGAATAAAAAAAACTTGATAATATTTAAAAAAAAATAATGAATAAGAAAACAAAGAGCAGTAGAATCAGGAAATATAAAAGTTCTTTGGAAAAAATAAACAAAGAAAGCACTAATTAAAATAATCAAGAAAAAAGGGAGAAAACAAATACATGTGATTAGAATGAATAATTAATAACCATCAAAAGAGAAAAATCGTATCCCATGGGAATTTTTACCCAATTTTTAAAGCTCAGATAATCTAAATGCTTCTTAAAACATCCCCGTACATAGAAAAAAAAGTAAGACTTACAAATTCATTTTCTAATTTGAGTGTGAAATTATGACCCAAAAAGAAAAAACAATTTCACTTATGAATATTTATGACAAAAAGAACAATTAGCAATGAAAGCCCAAGAGCATATTAAAAATTAATTTATCATGACCAAGTAGAGTTTATTCCAAGAAGGCACAATGGTTCAATATTAGGAAATCAATTCATTTGATCCATCATATTAACAGAGTGTCTTAGTCCCTTTGGACTGCTATAATAAACTACTATAGTCTAGGTTAAGTCAACTCATAAATAGTGGACATTTATTTCTCAATCTTCTGGAGCCTCAGAAATCCAAGATCAAGGTGCTGGTAGATTCAGTGTTTAGTGAAAGCTGGCCTCCCGGGTCATAAACAGGCAGTTTGTCACTGTGTCCTAACATGAAGTAGGGTCAAGAGAATTCTCCTAGGTCTCTTTTATAAGGGTGCTCATCCCATTCATGGTGGCTCCTCCCTCATGACCTGATCCCCTCCCAAAGTGCCCATCTCTTAATACCACCACCCTGGGAGTTAGGATTCAACTTATGAATTCAGTCTATAGCATAGAGCTAGGGAGAAAAATCATATAACCACCTTCAAAGATATAGAAAATGCATTTGAAAATAATTCAACACTCATTCATGTTAAAAAAAAATCCTGTCAATAGAATGGATATTTCCTTATTATCAATATGAAATACAGATATAAGTATATGTACACAAACACACACACACACACACACACACACACAGATGCACACACAGCTCAAAGCCAGCATCTTATTTAGTGGAGAAATAAAAAGAACTTTCCTGTTAAATTCAGAAACAAGTAAAGGAGGCCAGTTATCTCCACTATTATTGAGCATTATGTTAGAAATGTTGACTACTGCAATGGACAAAAGAAAAGAATGAGAAATATAAGAACTAGAAAGGAAAAGGTCAAATGGCCTCTAATGTACATTTTACGATTAAATATATAGAAAATACAAATCAACAATTGGAGAAATATAAGAGAATTAGAGAATTCTCTACTCTGCTCCTTTTGTGGATTTATGTTTTTGGCACTCTCAGTCACTCAAGTTCAAGTCATGGTATTATAACAATATTAACTTTATTTGCGCTTTCACAATTTACTTTCCTCATATTTGCAGACCCCAGCCCTATCTAAGCAGTTGCGAAACCATATAGATTTTGTTTCTGAAATGTCCCTATCGGTCTTCCTTTTCTTCTATCCCATTGTCCTCATCCTGTCACTTACGCTCTGCATATAATTTATAAATGTCTGCCAGTTTCTTGATGCCACTCTTGCTTTAAAAGTGATTTCCTTTGATATAAAGTCCTAACTTTATGGCCCGGTTTTCTACAGTAGAGCCTTAATTTACTTTCTAGCCTAATTTCTGCCTAATCCTTTATACCTACACTGTTTAGTGGGCCGGACTATTGGATATCTCTCAGACATATCTGTACTGTATCTTTTGAAATATTCTTCCTGGACATCAACATCTGTTACGATGAGTATCCTTTCTCTAAGTCATCCTCTTATGAGAATACCTAAGACATGCTATTTAGGCATTATGTTAAATATTTTACTGACATTGCTTTGCTCCCACATCACCACAGTTGTGAATTTTTCCTCCTTTGAAGTCCAGAGCACTCTGTAACTTCCTTGGTATTTATATTGCGCATTTCAGATGTGTTTTTATTTTATTGACTCTACTAGATTATAAACTTCATGAGGGTATAAAGTGATTCGTACCCACCTCTTATCATTTGCAATACAGTAGACTTCCAATAATGGTTGCTCTATTGAATAAACTGCGGTTTCCTGGGAGATAAAAATTAAGGTTTTAAACTCAATTAAGGATCTCTCCATTTGTCATTACTTGGCTCTATTCCAATTTAGCGCAGATATTCCCTTATTAGTGCTGTACTCTTGAAGCTTGAACGGAAACGCAGTAGGCACTCAGTAATAATCCTAACTGTATGGCTGTAAGAAATTAATTGAATTATAATGAATAATACAAAGAAGCGAGGGCTCAGCAATAGACAACATAAGCCAGAATCAGGGTGAGACCATCATTTCTGTTTTGCACCTATCTTATTCTAGGTAGATAATCTCAACCTCTTTTGGTTTTTAGATGCAAAATTATAAAAAACTGAGATTACTGGACTCTCTGAATCCCATTTTTAAAAAAAATTACAAAAATCTCTAGCTATGAAAGGAAGTGTTAGCAGACAGTGTATTTAAAGACAGACTGGCACAGTCTGAATCCTAGAGCCCCTCAGGGCCATTATGTATTTATGGCTTGCTAATTTTCTTATACATTGCGCTGTACAGCAATTTTAGAGCCATCACCTCCTTTGAGCCAAGAACTCAGTGGAGTCATCCTGTTACACAGGAAATACCGTGTAAAACGCATATATTAGAATTGATAACATCAATCCTTATAGTCTAAAACAGCTTTAGCCGCTGTTTGAAGGCAAAGCATTAACAGGAAGTGAACTAACATTAGCAGTGTAAAGGTGGACTGCTTTTAGGTATGCGGATGGGCTCTTTTCCTATTCTCCAACCTCCAAAAAATTCTAACACTGACCAATCTGACAAGGGGGAAAGCGTTTCGCAAAGTACTGCTACCGAACACGAAACGTCGGGACACGCTCCAAGCTATCTTGCTTCGCCTCTGATTTTAAGTACAAATTAATGAAACAGAAGCAAGCACGACCCCGCAGACCCCAAGCACAGGACGTAAAGACCGAGAACGGACGGTGGGCGAGTCCACGGGCCCGAGCACAGGATGCAAGAACGCGGGCGGGCCCTCCGTGGAGAAATCCCGCCCCTCCCCTGTACGTCGCTGATTGGTGGTGACGAGAGGAGGGGCGGGCCCACGCGCGGCTCAGCGTCGGCCTTTCGGCGCGGGTCCCGTCGCCTGGTGGGTGTGTCCCGGGAGGCGGCTGCGCGCGCGCTCGCTCGCGTCGGAGGACCGGAAAGAAGGCGGGGCGGCGGCGGCGCGCGCCCCCGTAACGCGCGCAGCGCAGGCGGCGCGGATCGCAGGGAACCGGTCCGTGGCCGGAACAGGGTCTTGGTCGTGAGTGTGGAACAGGGCTCGGGGGGACACGGCCGCGATGAACACGGTGCTGTCGCGGCGAACTCGCTGTTCGCCTTTTCGTTGAGCGTGATGGCGGCGCTCACCTTCGGCTGCTTCATCACCACCGCCTTCAAAGACAGGAGCGTCCCGGTGCGGCTGCACGTCTCGAGGATCATGCTGTGAGTGTGGCCGAGGCCTGGCCGGCGGTGCGGGACACGTGGAGCGCGCTGGGCCGAGGTGGGGGCGGAGGGCGGGCCGCCGCGGGTCTCCCGTCCGGGGCGACCTCCCTTCGCCGGGGCAGACGTCCGGGTGAACCGCGTGGACTTTCCCGGCTTTCCCTCGAACTCCTACACCTGCGCTGCAAATTCCCGGGCTCGCTCTTAAATTGTAATTTTGAGTGTTCCTCAGGTCAGTGCCTCTGCTTCCTTCCTGTTCCTCACTTCCCTCCGCCCGCGCCCGGCCAATGAGGGAGCAACACAACAGCACGCCCGCGCCGCCGCCCCGCCAGCCTGGGACCCCGCGTCCGCGCCCCGGGCCGCGCGGCACCCCAGCCGCCGCCTGCCAGGCCGAGGTGCCGCCGGTTTTCGCAGCCGCGCTGCTGGGCCGCTGAGAACCAGAATTTGCCCTGTTTGACATTTCCTTACAGTTTCTGTCTTTCCCTTTTCACTAGGCAGCCAATACTTGGAGCTGCTTTGAAGTTGGCGGAGCGGTTAGGATGTGCTGAGAGAATCCCGCCTCTTAGCTCTCCACTACGGCGTGGTGTTGATTTTTTCAGAGACAACCGCTTGGATAAATCTGCGAACGGGCCCAAAATAGAATTTCAGAATGACGTTGTCATTTTCACTGTTGTCTACTTTTTTTTTTTCTTGATAATTTTTATTCCCTAGCACTTTTCTTTTGATACGTTGCATTTTTTTTGTTCTGGTTCTCCTTTATTTCATCTTCCAACAAGTTGTCTCTTTCTTCAACCTTAGTTTTCTTTCTTGTCAGAATCTCAACAAGACGATCACCTAATTGCGACCGCTCCTCGGCCCCCTCTTCCCCTTTTTTTTTGCTGTGTTGATGTGAACACACTCTTTTAGATTAAAAATCAGATCCAGAGTGGAACGAGCACTGCCCCTATCGACTCTGTGAGGGGTTAGCAGAGCTGGGACATGTAAACACCAAACAGCTGTTAGCTTTTGTCAATTCTAAGTTTCTTACCATTGTGGGCCTTAATTACTTTCGCTAAAATAAAGTACGACTTAACTTGTAGGTTTTTTGTGAGGATTTTTGAGATAATTGTGAAAATATGTAGTGAACCTGACATACATACATAGTAAGCACTCAGTAAATAGCAGTTATAATTTTATCTTAGTTTTCCGCACCACCTTGTAGTCATTTGTAACTTTCTTCCGCCTGTCTTCCTAAATAGCTTGACATCAAGTATTTAGTTTTTAATCTCCCTGTAGGTTTTGTTAGCGATTCTTTTGAGGTATATGAAAGTAGCTGAAACCTACTTTTATATTAAATTAGAATGTTTATCCTATTTTCTTACAGGTTTTTCTGATTTCTACTTGTTTTTGTGTGGGATTGCTGCTTCACCTGTGCAAACAAGTAGATCCTGTCTTACACCTCACTTAAGGAATTATATAAATTTTGTATGCTGTTATGTTTGCTTATGGTAAAAATTTTATCTTTACTTCTAGAAAAAATGTAGAAGACTTCACTGGACCTAGAGAAAGGAGTGATCTGGGATTCATTACATTTGATATAACGGCAGATATCCTTTAAGAAATTATTTCATTGCTTTTTCTGTAGTTTCATGATAAACATGTTGATTATTGATTTTGTGGACAGGATGACTATCAGCCAAACTTTGGAAATTTCTAGACCTGTGTTTTCATTAGTAAAATAGTGTTAATACCTCCTTGTTCATACCTGGAGAAAACTTACAGATTCAGGAGTTATTGTGTGACATACTCTAAATTCTTCACAGAAACATTAAGTAGATTGAAAGCTTCAAGATAGTTTGAATTTATATTTCGGAAAGAAAGAACCTTTGGATTAAAGAAGGAAGAATGTCAACCAGTGCTCAGCCTACCTTGATAGAGTATTTTATGTACAGTCCCAAAAAATATGTTCATGTTTTATGATAGCTGACAGAAACATGTTAAAACAGTGAATTGCATGTGTTACGTTTGAAAGTCATTATCAAAATGATTATTAGTAAGCTATATTAGCATTTTTCCATTATAGTTTTTTTAATAAGTTTTTATAATAGAGAAATATTAACAGTTAAGGTAATTACCTTAAAATGAGGATGATTTAAATACTTTATCTTGAGTTTCCACCTTTTGATGACTCATCATTTTGGCCAGTGTGATCTTCCTTTAGGTCTTAGATTAATATGTTGGCAGCACTGTTCTCTGCCACTTCTAGCCAGATCTGTCTTTTTAAAAACCCCAAGATTAACATTGATTATGGAGATCGAACTGTCTGAATTTAGGTAAAGTAACTGAGCAGTTGAAGCAGATCATGTATCTGGGGCGTTTACCTGATTCTCTTTACTACCATGGAATTTTAACTTGATTTCTTTAGAAATAACTTAATTGCATTTAGAAGTAGACTAGGAATTAGTTCTGTAGGCACTTTTTTAGGAAACAGTCCACCATCAGAAAAGTCCTATGCTGAACTTTGTCCAAATTTATGTCCATATCATTAAAAAAAACTAGTAAGAGGTAGTTTGGATCTAATGTGAAAGTAATAACTTTGTGTATCTGGACAATTATAGTGAAATTTTCTCGTGTCTCAATTACTGTATTTATATATGCTCAGTCTTATCATTTGTAGTTTAGTCAGTGACCTGTTGCTGCTTAAACTTGAAATTGTACTTGTTCTTATAAAGCACCATCCTAGACTTCTCCATTCTAAAGTCGAGATTCTTAGTGGATACACATCTAAAAGGGGAATATCTTGAACATGTTACTATTAGTATGTAAGCACATAATAAAGTAACCATTTACATATGATACTTAAAAAATCTAAACATTAAAATCTAAACTCATAATTTCTCAGTGACACTGGTCTTATCATTAATTCTGGTAATTTATTTTTCACTCCAGTAAACTTAATGAGACCAGATTGGTGTTTAGCTGCATATCCTACCAAAGTACTTCATTAATTGAGATATTTTGATCTGTATTGGTGTATGTCCAAAGCAACATTTTATTATACCTGGTTTAATGCAGAACATATTTAACATTTGCATATCATGACATTCAAATTGTGAGTATTGGTTACGCTTTAGAACTACAGTGGCATCATGTGCTTGAATTATTAAATGCTGTTTCTTTTAGACTTAATGAGTTCATGTTATAGACAACCGAATTTTTTATTTCTTTGTTCTTATTAAAGTATCTTAGCTAGGAGTACTTAGAGGATCAGGGAACTGTACTGATAACCTTACTGATATTTTTTTAACTTAGGAATAAGCTGTATTTTATAATATATTTATCTTCTATATATTTTTATTAAATTAGTGTCTGTATGTTTCTGGGCTACCTCTCTTTTTCTTTTTTAGAATGAGTATTGCTGTAAATAATTAAGAAAAAGATCCGTTTAAAGTATGCTGCTTTGTGATTTTTATATTCCTTAATTTGTTTACATCTAGAGAATATATTTGATTGGAATGTTAAGCAGTTGTTTCTTTATTTATCAGCAGAATATTCAACAAAAAATAATGTAAGTATATACGGAAGTATTTTAGTAGATACATAAAACCTATTCTTTATGAAAAAATTGAAATTTTATGTATTCAAATTTTCTAACCTGAGTAGTAGTAAAAGTCACAAGCCTATGGAGAGGTGACTCTACTAAAAATCATTATCTCCTTTGATAGCCTCTGTCTTTTTTTTCTGTCTCTGTAGTTTTGTCTCCAGGATGAGTGCATACAGGGTAATTAATTTATAGATATATGAGAAAAACAAGAGCTACTATTTCTTTTATGGATCTATGAAGAGTTGCAGTCAGTTGTTCAGCCTTTTACTTGATGTTAGGACAGAGTGGCAGCATCAAAGTTCTTTACATGCCATACTGGAAACCACAAGTCTATTTGTGTATTTCTCAATTTAAAATAAAAAGAGAAAGAAGTTAAACTTCACTAATACTTGCTATATGGACTGACATTAATACTCAGTCTCTAAGTCAGTGGTCACATGCTTCCTAAAACATGCAGATACTCTCTAAAGGAAGAGGAGGAATTCCTGGACAGGAGATTGACCATGTTATATGTATGCATTTATTTATTCATTCACATTCAGCATTTTGTAAAGTTTTGCAGTACAGACATAATTAAATGGGTTATATTTTCTAGTTTTAAATAAACTAATCCTCACAAGATGGAAAAATGGCTTAAAAAGATTCCTGCAAAGAAATTGCCAGTTGAAGATAATGCCAGTGATCAGGCACATGTAAGCAGTAGGAAAGTGGCAGAGCCAATATGTTTGGTTCTCTTTTGAGCTGCTCAGCCACATTAAAGGATTGAAAGAAAAGAGAGAACCTAGATAGATCTAATAAAAAATTGGCTGAGAAAATTCAATCTTAGTCAAGAAGACTGAAATGCACATTTACATACACTATCGATATTATCGAATGATAATAATGTGTATTATGTACATAGTTTTTAAAGAAAGGTACATATTTTTATGGTTTGTATTCAACATAATTTGTGATCAAAAACCATTGGAGACCACTTCTAATGATAACATCAGAAAGGATGTTGTTGAACTTGAGTGTACTGGGAGATGGGGTCGTAGCATTGCTGCCCAGGTATAGTACTCTTTAAGCTAAAATATTCTCTCTCCACAGCTATAATTACAGAGAGACAGCAAAACATTCGAATCAACAGAATTTGTGAGCTGTGCTTATAGTTTTAGTTACTCAGATATATAATCAAAAGCTGTGAAGATAACTAATTTCTGAATCATCCCTGAGATCATTTAAAAAATCTATCCAAATATTTGTGTGTGTGTGTGTGTGTGTGTGTATGTGTGTATACATATACTATGTATGTGTGTGTATATATATATACCATGTGTGTGTCTACACATGAGCTGTTTTGATAGTCTTACTAAGTTGTACATATGGAATTAATCTACTGAACAATATTTTGTTTTGGAATTGTATGGAATTTACCAATTTTAGTAGTCTTTTTAACCATAAATTAGAGTTTATTAGAAGTTTTATAATTAGCTATTAAGCTATTAGATTAAAATGTATTAAAACACAGTTTGTGATAGAAATTTTTTAATACAGTCTGATTTAGAGCTTTTGTTTAAAATAAAGTAAGGATTGAGATTTATGTATCGTATTGCTAACACAAATCTCGTAAGTGCGGAAAGTATAAAGTAAATGATTCTGATAAGTGAATTAAAATACAAAGGTAAATTCTGTGGAATAAAATGTACTTCTCTGTTTTTACCTGAGTTACCCTTTGTTTGCTATCAGCATAGACTGGAGGAGATTTGTGGTTAGAAGTGAATCTATTTTATTTAACTATATTTGTTTTCAAGGGAAACAGTAATCAGCTTTTTCTGTTGATTGTTTTTTTAGTTCACTGGAATTTTTAGCACTTCAATTTATTGTACAGTACATTTATTTTGAACATATCGTTTCTGCTAGATATTTTGTTAGGCCCTGGAATATTGGGTTGAGTAAGGGTTGTGCCCTGCCCTTGAGAATCAACAAAGCATTAACAAACAATTAGAAAAGCTATTGTGAGGATAAGCTGTAAACACTTATATTCTTCTATAGATCACAACAAATTACAGATAAACATTTGTTACCTTCTTGGTGACAGACATATCTAAATTATATTCATAATTCTGGTTTATGCGGTATGACTAGTAAGTAATATAATCTGAATGAATAAATATGCATAAAAGTCATTTTACTTTGGCATGTCTTTGATTTGGTGTTCCTCTGTCATGATATTTCTGTTTTAATGTTAGAAGCAGACTTTATGGTGATGATGTGAACCCTCTTTTAGAAATAACTGTTCCACATTTCTTTTTAGTTAGTGCGGTCACCACATATTGAGCAATTGGCCTCACAAGCTCATGGATGATGGCCTACTCAGAACACAGTCCTTGGGATTTAGTAGTGATCACAAATGTGTTTTCTCTCTATTTAATACCCCAGATTTCCCAAACAATTTATTTGTGATATGTCAAAATAGTGGCTTAAAACTGTTGTCTGACTTCTAGAATTTTGCCACAATAAAAGAATGATGTGCCTATGTTTTATTTTAATGTAAAAAAAATCTTTAAAAGTCTTCATTTCTTTAGTGATTCCTTAGTAAGTTAAAAATCTTGGGGACACATAAATTGTCATGACATAATCTAGCAGCAGTGATCTGTATTAATAGCATGATGTTAATGATTTAATAGCTTCTAATTATAAAACTTCTAATAAACTCTGTGATTAAAAAGACTAAGTACTCTAATTGGTACAACAACTCCTTGGTTCCATAAGGGTCCATACCGAGTTGGAGGGTCTCAGAAATCTTCAGGAAAAAGTGATTGAAAAGAATGCTGCTTTTGTAGGGATTCTAGTCCTTTTTGTTTCTCCAAGGGTCTCACTCTAGAGAACCTATAGGTCTAAAACCTTGTATTAAGCTTTGAGGACCCTAAATAATACAGTTGCCTTAGCACAAGAGTGATTTCCTTTAAGGAAGTATATTTCTTTTGCCCAAGAAAAGCTTGACCCTTCTGATATTTATCCACTTCTATTTTGTATGTTTTGCGATTTTAGGAATCCCCTCAAAGTTGGGTTCATTAGTATAAATTAAACTATTTGCTTACCAGTACTTTTTAATTTAAAGTTACAAAGATGCTTTTTCTGATGAGTTAATCTAATTAATTTTCATTTTAATGTAGGCTCTGAATCAAGTTGTCCTTTGGGACAAGATTGTTTTAAGAGGTGATAATCCGAAGCTGCTGTTGAAAGATATGAAAACAAAATATTTTTTCTTTGACGACGGAAATGGTCTCAAGTGAGCAATTCTTTGTCATTGTTTACATTTAATGAAATGCGAAGGGGTGAAAAAGATGTATTTTTATTTAAATAAAAAGAGGCTAAAAAGGAAAGTTGAGAGAGAAGCAAAGTATACAGATCTCAGTGGGGTAGAAATACTGCTATACAAACTGGGATCTAAGCTAAATGCTCAGTTCTTGCAGTATATAAAATATAATAGCTGAACTCTGAAAGCATTTACTCACGTACACAGGGAGTCCAAGGCTCACCTACGTAGGAATAGGACTGTGATGGTCACAGGGCTGCTTTTGGGATGGAGGAGGAACTTGCCAGGGGAACCTTCATGCGGAAATAGCACATTGGCCTAGTTGATGCTGAGGTTTCTAGTTTGGGTTCTCTTAACTTCTCTGAACCTCGGTTTCCTTTTAATATAAAATGAAGGGATAGGAATAATTGATCTTTTGGGTCATAGTTAGCTCTTCCGCTCTGTGAATAAACAATGGGAAGGGTTTTAGGGGTGAGCTATTTTAATCAAACCCCTGGCTATGCAGATTAATAATTTCCAACCATGAGAAATTTTGATTTGTTAAGGTTTGTCCATCTAGAGAATGATAGAATTAGAATTCACATCATTGTCTTCTGATTTCCAGCTCAAATCTCTTTATTTTCTCTGTTTTACCCATTTAAGCTTTTGGTTGAAAGCTCTAGTAACTATCAGTGAGTTTGGTAGGTCATTGTAGATAGTGTTGGTGTTTTCCAGCATTGTTTGTTTGTTTGTTTATTTATTTTAAAAGACTTGAGAAAACTTATGTTTGTAGATTAGGATTCCAATTAGGAATAGCCAATTAAAAAAGTATTTGACACCCCAGTGCTTTAATTAAAATGCTTTTATTGAACCACAAATGTTTCTGCTGACATCTGTTTATTGTATCTTTTTATAGGGGAAACAGGAATGTCACTTTAACCCTATCTTGGAACGTTGTACCAAATGCTGGAATTCTACCTCTTGTGACAGGATCAGGACATGTATCTGTTCCATTTCCAGATACATATGAAATAACGAAGAGTTATTAAATTATTCTGAATTTGAAACAACATATTTTTATACTTAATGAATCATATCTCATTTATCTCTTCATTTGCATCTTCATTTGTTTTTGGTTGTTAACTTAATTTTTGTGTGTGTGTTTTTTGTTTTTTTTTTTTTTTGGTATAAGACCTAACATCAAAAGGCATATTTGAAGGGAAAGGTTAATGTGCTACTTAAACTTATTTTACAATCAAAACAAACAAATAAGGCCACCAGAGTGGAGTATTTTATAAGAATAAAAAAAATAGATAATAAGGATTTGTAAAAGATTTGTATTTCCATTGTTCTTAATGGAATGTAAGTTAGCATGAAGGGCATCTAACGTTTTAGGTGCCAGTGGAGTTAGAAAAACTATTGTATGCCTTGCGTCGTGCAAGTCACAATGGATGTGATTTAGAAGTAGACATTCTCTTTTATCTTTTAGGGTATGTCTGATTATTGGCAACATTAACACAATTATTTATGAGAAGTCTGGTTTACAAAATAGCCAAACGTGATGGAATTTTATTCCATTTGTCTTAGGACTATCCATATTGCTTGTTTTTCTTACAGGTGACTAGCAACTTTCTCCACTTAAAGACTAAATACCTCTTTATATGCTGTAAATCATTCTAACTCATTTTAAAGTCTCATAAGTCAACCAAATGTGTGTCATTCAGTGCTTTCTCTAAAAATGTTCCTTCGTATTATATCTTTCTGTGAATTTTTATCATTGCCATTGAAAGTTGAAAAGTTTGCATGGTTTCCCCTCTGAGTTAAATTTGTTATAGTGAGCATGCCTAGTTGCCACTGAGTGGTAATTATTTAAAATTTTCTGTAAGTCCACATTTTAATAATTATTGGGCTAATAATATTTGTTGATATGTTTCCATTTATAAGCATTCTCATGTATTTTACTGTAAGTTATCCACAATAATCTAATGAGGTAAGTAGTGCATATGTTAACTCTTTGCAGATGAAGAAACCAAAACCTAGAAGTTCAGTGAATTGCTCGAAGGTTATATAGCAAGGAAGGGAGTTAAATCTTGAACTCAGATCCGATTCTCCAAGCTTATCCTTTCTCCTGTACCTCAGGTTACAGACTAATCAAAATTCACATATAATTTTCATTACATTTTTTGTTACCCTGGACACCCTTTCTAAACCACTCCTAGAAGAGGTTTTCCATCCTGTATGGAAGTGACTAATTCTCAGATGCCAACACCTTTATAGAGGTAATATTGCACTTCATTCTCTGCATAAATTAGTTTTACTTGTTAAGGGTATAAGAATCCAAATGTATGTAAAAATAATTTAGAGATTTAAGTAGATGGTAATAAATGGTTGACTATATGGTCATATTTAACATCTTTTTCTAGAGAGGGCAAATAAACATCCTCAAAGGAAGCAACTACAAATGATTTACCCTTAAAAGCAGTAACTGAAAGGGCTAATGTTTCTAAGAATAGTTTAAATTAGTAGCTAACGTTTGTTGGATTTATCTCATGTAAAATACATCACCATTTAACTACGTTAGTTTTAATACCTGTTGTGTATAGGGTCATGTGTTCATGGAAAAGGTCAGAGGTGTAACGCCATGAAGACTAGACTGGGTTTGGCTCTCAGCTTTTTCATTAAACTTTTCAGGGTCTCGGTTTCTTTATCTGTAAAACGTTAGAGTGGGACTAGTCAATTTAAATAGTGGTTCTTTTACATCACACAAGTCTATAAAATTTGTTGTATCTGTTCAGCAGAGAGATTGAACAGAAAAGCACCTTAGTAATATGAAAAAGGAAGATGATTGAAAGACTAATACTTAATTTATATTGATCTGACTCTTACTGTTAGGCTTTACACCCAGAAAATTTCTTCATGTGGTTGTACAAGTAGACTTGGAAACTTAAAATATGTAGTGTCAAAGCTTAAAAATTGGGTATGTTTTCATTAAGGAAGGCATGCGCAATAAGCCTGCAGTGTGAACTGGACTCGCTTCTGGTTTAATACTTCATTTTACCTCTGTGATGAGAGGATGTTAGTTTGGATATGAATGTTGAAATTTACTTGAGTTGCAGTTTATTTGACAAGCCCACCCACTTTTTTTGGAGTTTGGCGAGGACAAGGTTTCTACTAGGTATAATTAGCACAATGAATCAATAGTTTTTTGCTCTTACTTAACTAAGGAAAACTGCTCAGGACAAGAATACTCCCACATGGAATAAGAAACCTCTGTCTCAGGAACTCATTTTTGGGCGTGCATGGCTTTGCTAATTTTCCATGATTCTACATTAAAAAAGAAAAAGGACTTATGTTCAGTTTGATGACTGTATCATCTACCTTAGCGTCAGTGTTTTAAGTCTTATAAAGTCTCCGCAAAGGCCCAAGGCTTCATAAAATCCTTAGTATCATTGAGCCCAGAGGTAATAAATTGCAAGACACTTGTCTAAAGTAGTTATGGTTAGAAAGGCGTGAATTTTAACGAGTAATGCTCACATAACACCTTTTCTTTAGCAGTTTAACCTAAAGTAGCAGTAACTTTTTTTATTCTCCCAGTTGACTACATTTGCTGAAAGGAAAATAACGGAAAACTTCAGAAATTCCTTGGGGTGTAATACAAAAGTGGGTTATTTTGAATTTCCTTTATTGAAATTATTTTATCATTCTCTAGTGGGTCTGGCTAGCCTAGTAATAGCACCAAGAGATGGGCTTTAGATTATAATGAACTTTTTTACACTATTCTGTCTAAAGCTTAGTTTAAAGTTTTGGACCTTTGGTGTATAGGTTAATGGAGGTATTTTATAATTTCTTGAATTGACATGAGAGAGGCTTTTTGAGCGGGGGAACCATAAGCTGTGAACTCTGGTAGCAAATGAACATCCATTTCAGAAGCTTTTCTTGCTTTTAGCAGATAGCCTGTGTATATTTTATGTGACTGCCAGTGGTTTAAAGAGATCTGTTTCAAAAAGTTGTTGCATATTTTGATGCAATTTGGGAAACTGTTTACTTCACAAAAACAGATTAATAAGAAAAAAGTTCATGAAAATATTGAAGATATGTTTGAGGATTTTCTTAATTGCAATAAATAGCATTTTTTTCTAACAAATGAATTTTCTTTACCAGTAAAAATGCATTTTAAAAGAGTCTCAGATCCATGCTTTTTATGTGAAGCTGCTGAATTAAAAAAGGGATGAAACCCAGTCTAGTAAGCTTAAGTTTTTTTCTTTTTTTCTTTGTTTTCTTTTTCTTTTCTTGCTCACTCCCTTTTTTTCTTGTACTTTTGTGCGTGTGTGTGTGTGTGTGTGTGTGGAGTGAGTGGGGGGAGGTTAATCACATCTAACATCTCCGCAGAGACTGTATGCTGCTAGACTGTAAGCTCGTCGAGGGCAGTCTTGTTGGATCTATCTTTGTATCTTCCCCAGCGCCTAGCATAGTGCCTTGCACACCTAATAGGCGCCCAATAAATATTGATGATGAGTGATGTTACTGTCTTTCTAATGTGACCAAACCATGGGGACAGTTACCACTCTCTTCCTTTGTAAATGCTGCCATTTTTTTTTTTCTTGAGCTCCTGGTGACATTAGATCTGACTCTTTTTTCTTCTCGAGTCCGATTGTCCTGCACAGTTCAGGCAAATGCTGCTCTTGCTTTTTGCTATGAGCTGTATTCTTCCAGTCCCAGGCTTTTGACAAGAGAGCCAATGGATAGTAACTGGTTAGGAAGAAAGATTTACTTTAAAATAACACCAAAAAAACACAACGTAGACCTGAGTCTAAAAAATCTCAGGCACGTAAAAAAAATCTCAAGATGGTTGTTTAGCTCATGAAGGAATGGGTCAGAATATACAGCTTGACCCCATTTGAAAGTGATTTGCTGAGACTCTGTCAACCTTTTGGGCACATCAGCCGGTTTGGCTTACTTCTCTCACATGTCTGGCTGGTTGGGCTGCACTGATCTTACTGATAGAAATTCTACTTTTATTTATATCAAAAGCGTTTTTCAGAAGAGAATATTTGCCAGTGAACTCAAAGCAATAGAAACATTCCCTGAAAAGAATAGAAAATAAGAAGTTTAGAGGGTAAGTTTTTGTTTTAATCCTAAGTGTGTTTATGTGGGACAATACAAAAAGCCAGATTTTTGCTTTTTTTGTTTTCAAATCTGGGCAATCCCGTGAAAACTTTAGTTTTTAGACATTTACACTTCTTTCACCCTTTCTTTCCAGATAAGTTACAGCAAGAATTTTGGGTTCAGTATGTCTGCTGGTTAATGAGTTACCCTGCAGAAGGAAACCTTAGCACTTCGGTCAGTGTGCCAACCGTACTGGGATAGACTTACAAGTGTGGAGTAGCTTCTCTGCTGGGGCCTTTTTTTCCCACTTGAGAATAACAAAGGGACATTTCCTTTTTGTATTAAGTAATTTATACATATCCCACTGGTGTGTCTGTTGAGTATAGTTGAAAATAGGCCTCTAGGAGTTGAAAAGTGAAGGTGCTGACCAGTAGAAGGTATTTGGGACAAAAGGGCCTCTTCCTTTCTTGTGAAGGCTGCCACTTTTGTGGCCATTGTACCCCCCCCCCCCACTTGTCACCGGCTTGCAAGGGCTGGAACCTGCGTGGTAAATTAGTACAGAGGATGGGATGGGAAGGAATCAATGGTTGTGAGTGGGGAGGAGGAGGGTCCTGAGATTATCTGAGATCCACTACAAGGGCATCTAGAACTTAGTTGGACCCTGTTAGAAGACTTCTCCAAGTTGTGTGGGCATCTTCCAGGTTTCTTTGGGAAGTCTAGGGGCTGGTCCCCTTGTTGTAGGCTGCTTCTGCTTTTAAGACTCCCCTATCATAGTACTCTGTAAAAACAAACTTATTTTAATTTGGAATCCTGTTCACTTGTCATTGAAAGTTCGCAAATGCCATTATATTAGAGACTGATTGCTACCTGAGTGTTGCTCTCAGCTCATCCCTTGGGAGTCCAGTTAAATACTTTATTAAAGTAACACTAGCTACTGTAATAGACATCAAAATTTCAGTAGGTCAAGAAAATAAGAGTTTCTTGCTCATGTAAGGAACCATTGTGTTCAGGCAGCTTTCCAACATGTGACTGAAGAACCCAGGTGCCTCTCACTTTAGGACTGTGACCCCAGGGCTCACAAGCCTTCGCTTCCAGCTGGCTGGCCAGAATCAGTGACGGCAGGGAGGGTAGTGCTTGCCCCACGGTGTCATGTATCACCAAGTCATATTCTGGGGTGAAAACAAATCACACTGCCCTGCATAGGTGCAAGCACATCTGGGAAACAGGAATCTCTAGTTGGGCAATCACTCCTCAAACAACTGCGATGGGTGAGAAGAATCTTGCATAGCTGGTCACCTCTGTCACTTTTTGCTTAGGCTCACCAGCTTTGCCAGACTGGCCCCTTGCTGGATCCTAGTAGGAGATAACTGGTTGATTCTTGTGAACATCTTACACATTTTTTTTAAAATGTGTTTTTTCTAGTATGTGAGCATTAAGGATTTTCTGAAGATGAGCATGAGATTTTGAGTTGGTTTTTGATGCACCGCTCAGGCATTACTCAGGCATTAGTTACCTGACAAGTATCTTTCTAGTAGTGCCTCCAGAATTTAATTTTAAGTTTCACTGAAGGGACATCCAGTTTATATCTTTATTTTTTTCCCTGGCTGTTGCTATTTATATCACTCAATGCAACTGAAATACAACAAAGATTCCTCTGGGAGCGCTTGTCAAAGCTGTTGCCCAACTTTGATCTAGAGTTGTCTGTGCTACTTGGACTGGGAGGAGATACCTGGGAGTCAGTCTCTATTCAGTGCAGAGAATTATGAACACTTGAGGGCCCATCAAAACTGCCGGGATCCTGCACCTCCCAAGGACACAAGCAATGTTTGTTTTCCTGGACACACACTGCCATAAACACAACTGAGCCCCATTGACTAGCTGCCCCATCCTCAAACCTGCCAAGCAGCTTCCTGCTGCAGGATCAGTGTCCCTCTTCTTTTTTCTCTCCTTGGAACATTATTTCCTCAGATATTCCCTGATTCCCTTATCGTTCTCATAAGTTCATCAGAGTGCTTCCCTGATGACTTGAAAATCACACTCCTGTCATTCTACATCCTTGCAGTATTGTTCTCCATAGCTCTTGTTGCCACATAAGACACGTGTTTATGTATAGACTACTGGTTTTATTGTGGGGGGAATCTATTTTTATCTGTACCTCCACACAGAGGACACTTAGTACATTGAATTAATGAGAAGCAAATGAGAGTGATTAATAAATTTAGTTATAATAATTTACACAGGTATTTTGTCTGATGTGAGATAGTATTTCAGAACATTTCATTACAGAATTTTCCAAGGATAAATGAATTTTTTTTTTACTGTAAAAATTGGTCTCATCTCTTGGTGGTTAGTGCTTAATATTAAATAATGGGAAAAGGATGGTGATATGGAATAATTTATATTTGAAATGAGGCAAAGGACAATCCTTATAAATTTATGTTTTTTGCCTTTCTTACATTTTTAATGGAGAAAAGGAAACAAAAGTGCACAGAATATTTGTATATAGTTTGATAATTATACAGCAGGTACCTCTGTAACCACCACTCTAATCCACAGAACAGTCCCTCTACCCCAAGCCTCCATCTCCATACCTCTTCTGCATCACAGCCTCTTCCCTTCCACTGTCTTCATTGTTGTGTTATTTTCTTGTTTTTCTACCTATGTTTTTTATTTTGCTGCCATCGTGAATAATAGACATATTTCAGTGGCTTACAAAAACAAACATATTTCTTGCATCCATGAGGACTCAGGTTTGGTTTGGGATTTGTTTCACATGTTTCTTCATTCCAGAATCCAAGCTGAAAAGTTCTATTGGGACCCGGAAGAAAAGTAGAACAGGCACAACAAACTCTTGATGCCTCTTGGAGCTTCTGACTGAATGTGACAGGCATCTCGTCTGCTCTTTAATCGGCTCAAGTGTGTCCCATGGCAAAGCCAAGTCGAAAGGGCAAGGATACACATTCTTAGGGAAATAGTGCTAGTCTCTGGGCACAGAATTTTGGGGGGTAATTACATAATATCATATATCCCGAAGCAATATAATTCAGCTTTGCTTGGTCATGAGCAGAAGTGAACCTTAGCATGGGAATTTTGGGAGTCTTGGTTCTTCACCTCTGCATTTAATTTGAGAAATTCATTTGTTTTCATGTGAAGCTGTAGTTTATTCATTTTCATTGTTGTATAATAATACATTGTTTTCTAATTGTAGCAGTCCATAGTCTACATAAATTATTTACCCATTCTGCTGATGGAAAGTTACTGTAAATATTCTTGCACAGGTGCCTGGTAATAAATGTTTCTGCTTCTCTAGGAGCAAGATCTTCAAACATTTTTTATTTTTGCTTGCATAGCACATAAAAGATTTGTGGGGGGAAAAAATCTCTAACATTATTAGACATCTGAAATTTTTCATCTTGTTAAAATAGTATAAAAGATGTAATTTTGACATTGTAAATATTTTAAAGCACAAACTTACATTTTAAAGCACAAACTTACATTAAATTAAAAAATATATTTAAATGACTCAAGTGGAATATAAACGATTTGATATTCACAACCATTCATTTTCTAAAGAACAAATTCTTCCTTAATGTTAAAATTTTAACATTCCTTATTCTCCTTGAAATCATATTTACATTTCTTTCCCCACCCCCAACATGTACTCTAATAGGTAATTATAGTACAGATAGTTCTATTTTCAAAAGTCTTTTGATAACTCTACCATACTTCTTTGCAATAAAAATATGTACCTAAATTAGAATTGATCTTTAAAAATTTTCTGTGTCCACAATGTTCTGTGTTTAAAAGTTAATTATTTGTATAATTAGCGATAGTACAAAATTGATCAAAGTATTTCTTAAAAATTTTGGTAAATGTAACTTAATAAGATGGGATCAGATGTGGGAATAATTGCTGGTGCTTCTATTAAAGGGATTGTCAAATCTCTGTCCCCAAGGTTTTACACCTTGGGGCAGCGCAGGGCAATAAGGCTGGATGAGGCAGGCCTTTCCTCTGGGGAAAAGGAGGAGGAGAGAGGAGGAGGAGGAGGAGGAGGAGGAGGAGGAGGAGGAGGAGGAGGAGGAAGAGGAGGAGGAGGAGGAGGAGGAGGAGGAGGAGGAGGAGGAGGAGAGGAGGAGGAGGAGGAGGAGGAGGAGGAGGAGGAGGAGGAGGAGGAGGAGGAGGAGGAGGACCTCAGGCTTAGGTACATTGTTGCCAGACCGGTTTAGAAGAGCTAAGAGCAGGTTTCCCTGGAGCGGTCTGTCCCCATGGACAGGGCTTCACACTGCTTCTAACTGGCAATCCCCGCTCTAACACATACACTTGGGACCTCACATTTCTGGGTCTTGGGGAATTCATATCATCATCTTCACGAATACTGCCAAACTTACCCTAAGTGTTTTTCCTAATGTGGTTATACTTTGCCTACATTTGTTTTTGCAGATTTTGGTTCTTGCCAGGCTGGTGGATGTCCAGTGGTATCTTATTTTGGTTTCAGTTTACATATTCCTGATTATTAAAATGTTTGACTTTACAGATTTTTATTGCTCATTTGCATTTCTTTTGTAAAATGCCTGTTCAAATCTTGCCTCTCTTCTGTTGTCTGTCTTAATTGACTTGTAGTGTTCTTTGGATATTCTCCATTCAAGTCTTTTGGTAATTACGTATATTACAGCTTGGTTAGCCTTTCACTCTTTTCTCGGTGCCCTTTCATAAGTCACAGTTCTAAATATAATGCAATTTATTTGTTTTTCTCTTTTTAGGACTCTTTCTAACTGTTCTCCCAGCTTATGTGGTGCTGTGTAACAGAAAGGATCTGCTTTGAAATCAGAAATATATGGGTTTGGATTCAGTTTCTGTTACTTTCTAGCTAAGTGAGTTTGAGTAAGTTATACTCAGTTAAATAACAGAGTAATTTGCACAAACATAATGTCTGATATTGATTGAGTCGAATATGTCTGGTGTTGTATGTGATCTGCATATATTTAACTGGTTAAATGAGCTCACAACAACCCTGTGAGGGAGGGTTAATCTCATTTTAAGGAGAGAACAGATAAAGATAGATGAACAACTTGCCTAAGGTCACAACGGTGCTTTTTGGCGAAGCCAGTATTCAGACCCTGGCTTCCGCACCAGACCTGTGTTGTTTCCTCAGAAACATGGACATGATCATGTGATCATAACTGTCTTTCAGAATTGTGAGAAGTAAATTTGTATAAGAAAAGGACCGTCTAGCCTTCTTGACAGGTAACACGTTTTTATTTTGTGAAATGTAGGGGAGTCCAGGGAACAGAGCTGAACAGTTCGGATTTTAAGTTAGTCTCTAGCAAAGGTTTTTTCTTTTACAAATAATTATAGCATAAGTTGTATAGTTATTTCACTTCATATAAAACAGTGTTGCTCCAATATTTTTCTAGTAAAAATGGGAAGAAAATAAATTTCTTAACCTCAGTCATGTAGATGAATTCATTAATGAACCTGAAAAGCGTGGAAAACTTTATCCTCATTGTAACTATCTGGAATAAGAAGGGACAGGGGGGAAAGCAAGAAATAAAACTTAGGCTGGAATTTGGTACGCAGGGCAAAATGCAGCAGACAGTTAAGGAGATGATTTTATTCTGGCCATTGCAATATGAAGAATGTCCATGCTGCAGAAGAATGTCTTACAGTAAAGGAAGGAGGCTTGGGATTTTATAGAGCCGGGGAACAAAGCAGTCACAGGGAGAGCAGGGAGGTGTCTCTTGAGGTGAGCTGCTGCTCTGAGCACCAGAGGTAGGGGACTTCTTAACCATCGCTTCTTTCTGGGAGCATAAGGCTCAGAAGTTCAACATTGTCACTGGTATTAGGAGAGCTAAGAAAAATGCAGAATCCTCTGGTGTAACAGCAACACTGCAGGTCAGTACCCAGGAGGTTGTGGTTGTCAAGGTAACATGTCAGAGACCTAATGGGGATACTACGCCCCCAAAGAAAAGAAGAATCTTAAGCAGTTCTCTCCTCCATGATTTTTACCTTTAAAGATTGATAATTCACTGACCATCAGCTCTTCACATTTGATTATACCACAGCAATCAAGAAATTTTAAGTATTTACTTAGCATTTTTTCTGCCAAATTTTAAATATTTAGTTTTCTTTAAAATCAGTGCATTACATTCTTTTTCTCCATTGGTCATTTGTCTGCTTAAGACTTCTTGATAACCTTTCTGATAAAAATATTTTTATAAATATAAGCATTTATATAAAATTATATATTAGTGTAAAATATTTTACAAATTTTATAAATATTCAAGACTTAACAGGTTCTAAAAGTTTTCCTGCTCTTTCCTACTAATTAGAAAATACAGTTCTGGTAAGTAAATTAGCAATTTCAATTTTGAAAAGGGTGGTGAATGGGGAGACTTGTTTAAAGGCCTGTATTGATCCTTATTTAAAAAAAATTATAGTTTCATGGAAGTTGCAAAAATGGCACAAAGAGGCCCCATGTGACCTTTACCCAGTTTCCCCTCGTGGTAACATCTTACATAATTGTTTTACTATCAAAACCTGGAAATTGTCTTTGGTGCAATCCATAGACATTATTTTGATTTCACCAGCTTTAAGTTACTCACTTGTGTGTGTTATTCACCATCTTTAATGGGCCAGACACTGCCTATACCCTGGGGTGGGGTGTGGTGATCATGCAATATCACATCAAAATGCTTGAAATGTTTGGGGGAAGTTTTGTTTTTGTTTTGTTTTTTTTTTTTGCTTTGTTTTTGTAGTAAAGTGGAGAGTGCTCAGCCCTGCCTTTCAGATTTCTGCTGTTGTCTTAGTCAAGAAATAAAGCAATCACGGTGATTATTAAAGAATAAACATATTAAGGTGGGTTGCAGGCAGTGCATAACATGTCATGTGTTACAGTTATGCTCTTGACAAGGATGTGGTGGGCTGGGAAGTTAAGCTCCCAGGTGGCTGAGATCCTGCCCTGAGCAGAAACGCTCAGGAACTTGGCTTGCCTGAACCATTTGTGGGCTGTGTTGGGCTTAGCGTAGCTGGTTATAGTGCAGTGCTGTTGAACTTCACATGACCCAGGAACTGGCAAGTTGCTCAGACTCCAAGGGAAGACTTAAAGCTGTCCACACGTTGCTGGAAAAACTGGTGATCTCAACCAACAGATGATCTTACCTTTATTTCTATAACATATTCTTAGAGCTGCATAAAACGCTAAGTCAGGTGATGTCAGCTAAGGGCTTATAAAATAAAGCAAGTAACCTAACTATATTAGCTTACTAAATGAGGCATAGGGAATGATCCTTCCATATCTAAGTCCTCCTGTTGGGTCAGTTCCCTTACCACAAGGAGGACCGGCTAGGGGAGAGGTAAAAGGTCTCCAGGCCAACCTATGAAAGCTACTGGGTGTGTATCAGTAGCTGTGCTTTTATGACATGCTCATACTGCACACAAAACTGCAGTTAAAGTTACACAGGATAATACTTGGAGAATGGGGTTATGGCCATTTACCCTTCCTCCATGTCATTAAAAAAAATGGTCATTACCTAGTAAATCAATTCCAAGACCTTGTTTAAAGGCAGTTGGCAGAGCAAGCCTGAGAGGCCCTGGTGCTTCCCAGTCCCACAGCACAACAGGTCTGGGCATAGGTGGCACCCCTGTGTATTCAGTGCGTTTCGGCCGGTGCCACCCTAAGTCCATCCTGGCTTCAGAGGGCTGACCTCTTGAGACTGAGCAGCAGCAGGCTGTCTAACCAGCCACACGGGGGCCTGGAATTTCCTAGGGCTGCACCCCAGCACGTCCTCGGAGTGCTTGCTGGGTGCTGCCTCCACTTCATCTTCACTGTCCTGCTTGGCCTATGCCTGGCCCCACTGTCAGCTCCTTGCCAGCTCAGCTCTTTCATGTCCTGTTCCCAGCCCCAGACTGACCAGATGCCCTCCCTCTCACCAGGCCCCCTTTCTGGTCAATTTCCTCAGGTTCCCTGGTCCTCAGCTCCCCAGAGCCCCTTGCCTATCAGAGAGCCTCCCTGATGTGCCATCAGACTTGTCCTTTGCACAGACCTTTTCCCGACCCTGTTCTACCCCCTCAGAACTGTGAGCCCAAGAACCTGGTTCTCTGGCTTTGTGTCTGACTCAGTTCTGCAGCTGCCAAACCAAGCCCAGTAGGCTGTCAGTGTGGCCCTCATCCCACTCTGCTTTCTTGGGTCTCCCACTATACCTAATACCATCTTTTTCATGGGACCCCTAAGTAATGGCTGTCCCAGGCTCCTTGCATCTTGGTGCAGGAGCGAAGCCAGGCTCCCTAGGAAGTCCCAGCACCCCACTCCACACATCCTCAGCCTTGGTACTGCTTCTAAAGCTGGAGATTGTTCCACTTGCAAGGGCAGATGCTTTGCGGGTGCCCAGTATCTCCCTCCACGGTCCCCTCTGTATTCCCCTACCCCACAATTAAAGTCTGCAATACAAAAAAAAAGTTCAGACAGTAATAGGAAATTAAGA
This sequence comes from Eonycteris spelaea, assembly GCA_003508835.1. Classification (NCBI taxonomy): domain Eukaryota; kingdom Metazoa; phylum Chordata; class Mammalia; order Chiroptera; family Pteropodidae; genus Eonycteris; species Eonycteris spelaea. The sequence goes on along the minus strand of PUFA01000043.1, from coordinate 2,815,315 downwards.
ATCTATCAAAAATTCATTGTAACAGCTACCATTTACTGGCTACTATGTGCTAGGTGATTTATAAACATCAGCCATACATTCTTGGGATTAATTTATTGTTCAGCAAGTTTTTACGGAGCTCTGATGTGCCAGGCACTGTTCTAGTTTCTAGAGACAGCAGTAGTCAAAGCAGAAAAAGCAATTTCTGCTCTCACGTCCACTGAGAAGGCAAGATGTATTTTATATGGGATGGAGCATAAGGAGTGGGTGCAAGATGATACTGGAGGATGAGAGAATGAACCCAATGGATATCAGGGAGAAGAAAAATTCTGGCGCAGGAAGTTAGTAAGAGCCAGACCCTGAGGCAAGTGAATTCTTGGAGTACCCCAGGAACAGGACTGAAGCGTCATACTGATGTGGGAAAACAGCATCAGGAAGTTGAACGCAATGTCTGACTCGTGACTCCAAAGTGTCAGTGCATTCTCCATTGTAAGGACTTATCTACTAGCCCTTGTAAGAGCTCACTTCCTGCGTGTCATTCATCTTCTTACACAACTTTAAATATCTGATGGTTACCTAACATAATTTCTGGTGAACTAAGGGAGTCAAGTGTCCCAGGCTAGAAATCATATAAAGGAACTTGTCAATAGAAGAAAGACTCAAGCCCAACAAAGCTTTACACAGATTAATAGGAAAAAGACAACTATATCCAGAGCATTGTTATTTCAATTAATTACTTAGTGAGATGACACAGGAGAATAACTTTCCATATAAGTGAAATGTTTTTAATTCATTAGGATGAATTAAATGAGAGGGAAGTAATTTCTAAAATCATTGTAAGATCATTAGATTTTACAATGTAACTTGTAATGAATTAAATCATTAGAGAGGGAAGTAATTTCACCAATTCAGACTTTCTGGTTTCTTGATTTTTAAATTTATTTCTTTACAATAAAAAGTTTTAGTGCCAAACTATTTCACGAAGCGCCTCCACCTGGCCAGATGTGTTCGTGCAAAAAGCTGCGGAAGAAACGTCATTGTGGTGGCCGTTTTCCTCAAATGCTAATCTTTTGCTGATTACTGGTGTTTTGGTCCCTCTGGTGGTAAACTGGGGAAAACAAGTATTTCATGTGTGGTGTGGTCTAATGTGTACAATTTACAACGCTGAAAAGCATGAAAAAAATTCACAAGAATGTACACTTACTGGTTCATCAAATTTTGCCTCATAAAAATTGATGTGGGCTTTGAGAGTGTTAAGAGAAAGCAATATCTAATTTCATAAACAGACTAGGCTCAAAAATGAATACCATGGAAAAAATCATTAATCTTTTCAGAATAACACTAACAACAAAAAAAAAACCAGTCTTATCACATATTTGTGCACATTGCAATAAATCCCCTCTCACTAAAACAAGAAGTAAATTTTTAAAAGTCACTGAAAATCAGATTTAAAAACTCACTATCAGTATGAAAGAAATGGTATTTTTTGGGGGGCAAACTGACTGTAATCGATGGTGTAGCCTTACAGTATATAGTTTTTTCATAATTTTACTTTTATCCTTACTGTGTCTTATGTTTTAGGAATATCTTTTTTTTAATAGCATAAAGTTGGATTTAAAATCCAATGTGATAATCTATATTTTAATTGGTGGTTATCATGAATATCAATTTATTTGAACTTGTTATCTCTTCTTTATACTTTATATATAATCTATTTCTATGCTAACTTTTCTTGTTTTATTTTTTCTTTTTGTTTGTTATTTGTAATTCATTGATTTTTACAAAGTTATGTAAATCTTGAAATATTACCATGCACATGTAACACATTTTTAAGTTAATGATTCTTAAGTTAATTTTTAAGAATATAAATTGTTAAGCATGTAAGCTGCATGAAAGCCGAGATTTTTGCCTTTGTCCCCGGCTGTGTTCCAAGCATCTAGAAGAGTTCCAAGCAATACAAACATTTTAACCATATTCACCTGCTCATGACCTCCCAGCTGCTGTTGTCCATTATTTCAGGTTTTTAAAATAATTTAATAACACAGATTTGACATCACCCTCCTCCTCATCATCACTACAACCATCTTTGTTTAGATTTGCTTATATAGTTACCATTTTTAACCTCACCATGACCTCTTGCTTTTCCCAACTTTCTGAAGTCCATCTGTTAGATGTCCCTTTGGTAAGAAACTGACTGATGGTGATGCTCTTAGTGTTTGTTTATCCAAATATGTTGTTTTGTTCATGTCATTGAAAGGTTTTACTGGGTGATTGATTCCAGATTGTTATTTTCTCTCAACACTTTGAAGGTATTTGTTATAGGCTAAATGTTTCTCCTCCCCTCCCCTAAGTCATATGTTGAAATCCTAACTTCCATTGTGTTGGTATTAGGAGGCAGGGCCTCTGGGGGGCAATTAGGTCATCAGGGCTAAGCCCTATGAGATTGCTGTCATAAAGGGGGTCTGAATGAGAGCTCTCTTGCCCCTTCTGCTACATGCGTATACAGGGGAAATCTGCTACCTGGAAGATGGACTCACCCCACCATGCTGGCACCCTGATTTCGGAACTCCAGAACTCTAAGAAATAAATTTTATTAGTTTTAAGCTACCCAGTCTGTGGTATTTTGTTGTCACAGACTGAAGGAACTAACATTATTTCTCTATTTTCTGTCTTTTAGCTTCTAAGAATATCTCTGCCAGTTGAATTACTTTATCTTATTCTACATTTTCTCTGTGGCTGCTTATAAACTTTATTATTTTCTGTTTGAAATAAGTTGTATATTTTGTGTGGATTTATTTTAAAGATTCTGGAAATTTCTCACTAATGATGTCTTCAAATGTTGTCTTCTCTCTGTAGGATTCTGGTTAGGTATGTGTTACACCTCACTCTGTCTTTCAGGGCTCTTTAATTTTTCTTTCGTACTCTCTTTGTTCTCTCTTGCATTATTCTGAGTATGTTCTTTGGATCTGTATTTCAAGCCACCAATTCTCTTTTAAACTGTGTGTAATCTGCTCCTAACCCACCATTGGAATTATTATTTTTTATTTCTAGAAGTTTTACTTTGTTCTTGTATAATTTTCATGACCCCTTTTAAAATTTCATGGTCCTTTCTCATTTAATTTCATCTTTTATCTTTAAACATTGTCATTAAATGTCACTTTTTTTTTCCCAAAGATTTGACTGAAAATTCTAAGATCTAAAGAGCTTTTTTCCCTGCTGACTTTCACTCAGGGCTGTGGTAGGTTGTTTCTTGTATCTTAGTGGTTTGTCTCCCCGCCCCCCTTTAATTGTGAACCCACATCTATAGGACTTACTCTATAGATACTGAGCCCCCAAATTGGTGAAACTTTCCTTGAACGGGGAATTGAATTGGCTTCCGCCTGGGCCAAGTTTATTGTCTGACTAGCGACCTTATAAAGCATTTTCAAGAGCTGTGGCATGAGATGGGAGTTCTAGGTTCTCTCCTCTTCCCCTTACCCTTTCTGTGGGCTCAAGACTCAGTGTCTTGATCATAACTTTCTATGGACCTCTGCTTTCTGGAAAATCCTGAATTTTGGTTTTAGTTACTGCTCACATTTAGGTTTTAAGTCACTGGTCTCCTCTACCCTTTCCCTTGGAGATTTCTCAAGTTTTCTTAAGTGCTAGAAATACGTTAAACTTGTATTTGTTTTAGGATCTAGTCTTGCAGTACGAGGGTTTCTTAGCATATCTAGTCCAACATGATGCCATGTGTCTCTTTGCTGGAGCAAAAACACAGCCCTGAGCAACTTATATGGAGCTATCACTCTGGTAAATGGATTCCTCTCTCTTTTTTCCCAGTAAGCAGAGAATGCCCAAAATTTGCTTTTATGCAGAAATATTTTTTACTCTCTTGCCTCAGGGCATCAATGTTTTGTTTTCTGCTATGATTTAGTTAGCAGGGAGCCTAATTATATCACCACCCCATAAGATATAAGACTGATTTAGTACTTTGGTGACAACCTGATGCTAGAATTCTGTGATCCGGATAGCCTATCACTATACATGTATCTCAGGGTGGGAGCTCTCTCCCACACATTTCAGAGACCTACCACTACTGTGATGGGTCTAGGGGATCAGAAATCTGGGTCATGAGAGTCTATCACTTTTAAAGTGATAGGCACATGACAGCCCCTTTGCCCACTATCACTGTGAAAGCAACCTTTCCTCTTGTATGTCTTGGGTTTAGGAGGCAACATATACCATTTTGGGCCACTGCCTCAATCTAAATACTGGATAATCCGATCATTCAAAGGCTGATAGCTTTGAATGTGACCGAGAATAAAATAAGATCCTTTTGGTTTGCCCAGTTTGCTAGGCAAGCAATTCAGCCCATGTCCTGATGGATCCGTGATGCTTTGAGAGTCCATGCCTCCTGGGAGGCTGTATGGAGCCTGTGTCGGGCTCTGAAGGGTGAATCAGAGAACAAAGTTGTGCTATCTTCAGAAAGTACATATTGGGAATAATTCTTGGCTCACTATTGGACCTTGAAACACCAGGTAACTCTGAGACTTGAGAGGCACATCATAAAATAAGTTTTGTCTGGTGCTCTAAGCCTTAAATCATTACAGTTCTCCATTAAATGGAAGGGATTATATGGGATGAGACAAGCCCTGAATGAACTAGTAAGCTTATTGCCATCCGTACCTGTGACCTTCTGTGGAGCTATTGGAGGAAGAAACAAATCGAGTTTGGTTTATAGATGGCTCTGCGTGACATTCTATGTCAGCCGGAAATGATTTGCTCTAAGACTGTAGTACTCAGAGATGCCTTGGGATCATGGAGAAGAAAATCTCAGTGACCTGATGTTTAAGCAGTATTTCTCATGATCCATTTTTTCTAGAAAGATTGCAAGAGGTGTGGATCTACACCAATTCTCAAGGACTTGCTGATACTTTAGGTAGTTGGTCAGCACTTGGAGGAAGTAAAATGGAGAGTTGGTACAAGTTTGGGAAGAGTATATGAAAGGATGTCCAAGGATAGGCCCAGGATCTGAGGACATTAGTGACTTAAGTAAATGCTCACCAGAGGGATCTCACTGAGGGGAAGCTCTTAATGACCAAATGGAAGGATGACTTGCCCGTAGGTGTTAGCTTCTGTCTTTTCCTATTCCAGTTCTTGTTTATGGGCTCAGGAGGAAGTGGCCATGTTAGCAGGGATGACAGTTTTTCATGGGCTCAGCCACAGAGATCCCCCTGCTTATGAAATTACAGGTGGCTACTATCACTGCTGGTAACTCAGACTGCCAGCAGCACTGACCAACTGATGGTCCCCATATGGCATTTTGTCCAGAATGGGATGGATGAGACAGTCCTGTCATGAGGAGTTGAATGGTATATTAGACCACTTCTAATATGAAGGAAGCAGGAATTTCCATAACTAAAATGGACCCTTATTTTCAATATAGATTTGCGTTTTGATGCCAGCCATGAATTTCTGAATGCTTTATGCACAGTATAGATATTTTACTACACATATTTCTGAACAAGGAAGTTGTTTTAGGGCAAAAAAGTAAGGTTGATTTTTATGGAATCATTGCTCTTACCTCATATCAGAATTGCTGGTCTTTTACAATGGTAGAATGGCTTTTTGAAGACTAATTTATAGAGCTACCTGAAATATAACACCTTGTGGTGGCACTTTCTGGAAGGATGCATTGTATACTCAGAACCAGAAAGCAATGCTGTTTTCTAATTGCTGTAATCATGGGTCCAGGAATGAGGAGCCAACTGGGAGTGTCACCTTTTACATTTACACCTAATGGATGACCCACTGCCAATTGTTGTCCTCATGACTCAGGCCAGGCTGTGCTTAAAGGCCTTACTGTCTATGGAAAGAGTGCTACCCCACAAGAGAAACAAAAATGGTTTCGTTGAATTAAAAGTTGAAGGAGCAACCTGGCCCCTTTGAGATTCTCCGCCGTTGGACAAACAGGCTAGGAGGTTGCTCTCGTTCCTGAGAATATTTGTCTTAATTATCAAGCAGAAATATGGTTACAGATGCATGATGAAATGAGGGAGGAATCCGAGGTCAGAGAGGTTAATGTCCATTGACTCTGGCACCTTTGATCAGTTGATGCATCAGCAAGTCACATGTCATATACAACCTATATGGAATCCTCAGCAAAAGTGGGAATTCCATGAGAGGGACTGGGTAATACCTTCTGTATTTGCTTTCAGCATCTTAACATGTATTTGTGTTTATTTAGTTAAGTGTATTTATTTATTTTACATTTAACTAACCCATTGTGTCCATAAAAATTGGCTGGGTTATGCTGCAAATAAATCCCAAAATTTCAGTGGCTTAATAATAAGTTTATTTTTCACTCATGATCCAAGAGGGTCAAGGAGGCCTCTGGAATAAGAGCCCCTGACATAGGTTGCTGGAGACTCTATGTAGCGCGTTCTTCTAGGATTCCTGAGCTGGAAAATAAGAAAAAAGAAGGAACATGAGGAATTATGCAATGCCAGTTTTTCCATCTTGGGGTGGAAGAATTATTTGTAACCTATACAGAGAACAATACAAAGTCATCAGCTATATTTCAGTTCAGAAACCCCTATATACCTGTAAACAAAATCCCTAGCATTTCAGATTGATTTCCACTAGATGGCAATATTGAGTGCAAGATTCACTCGGCAGTATGTTTCCACGCAGGAACAAATTATAGAAGACATTTATATTGTATTTCTTTCCCCTTCTATATTAATATTAAATATGATATTTAGGTCACTTTTATTTATTTTGCAAGTAAAATAATCAAAATTTGTAACCTCTGAAAACGAAAATACTTAACTTCCTAAGGAGCTGGTATATCTGATATTTTTATTGTAATTCATGGGAAGTACTTTTTCATTATAAAACATAGTTTCTTGTCATTTTAACATGATTGTAAGTTTTGATCATAGCTATTTTCCTTTTCAGATGAAATAAAGATTTCATTATCAGACCACTTAAAGAGTAAGGGCTACATTTTTTACTTTTTTTTTTTTTTTTATCAAGAGAGAAAACATCCCAAATGGCTGTTTTTGTGTGTAAAAATAAAGCTACCTTTGAGTACATAGCTTTAGTTCGATTGCCATGAGGCTTTATAAACATAACAAATTCTCAAAAAATAACACTTTCGATGACTGGATGAGAAGTATGATATATACTGATTCTGTGACTGTATTGCCGAATAACAGCAAACTCAGCAACTCTGTTTCTCTTTTCTGTGGATTCACAGATGGGAGAGATCCTAGCACCGAACTATCCATCGCCATCATTTCACAAATAGAGGTGCTGAGGACCAGACCACATTTTAAACTGTGCTGAGAAAGGAGAAAAGGGCTCTCTCAACTCTTTGTGGGGTGCAGTCTTCTGGTCCACAGGCTTTACAAAGCACTCGCTTACAGAGAGCGTCCAAAAGCAGGACCAAAATCAGCAAAGAACGGTGTCTTCAGTCAGTGTTTATGGGCAATCTCTATTACCTTTAATCAACATTATGCAGTTAAAAAACTAGCCTGAAATGGTACTGGCACTGGAAGGCACATGCCCCTAGAATAACCTGTACTGTGAAAAGTACAGACCCTGGGGTCAGGTAGAACTGAATCGTGAATTACAGCTCCTTCACTTACCACGTGGGTAACTTTAGGCAACACTGCACCTCTCTGACTCTCAGCTTAGCATTAAACCGGCTGGAAATACCTACGCCATTCATGGGCGGGTACTCATGCAGTAAATGAAATAGCGCGGTAGGCTCTCAACGAACGGTTATCCCCTTCCCTCATTAAGACATCGTTTTTAAAACGGAAACCCAGTGAAAACGCCCAACTTAAGGAATGGATACGTCATGTCTGGTGTCATGGATCTGTCCATTTGGGGCTAAGTTGTGTTTTCACCCTTCAATGGTCGATTCTGGTGAATTTCTTAGTCCTAGGTTTGCAAAGCTCATTTGACTGGTTGCGCAGATCTAGGCAGTGACAAGTTGATAAAGAACCACAGATTACAAAAATCAACAAGATGTAGAAAGTCACAGACCACAGTCTTTAGAGAGGTGTGTCGCTGCTCTGGGGCTGAGCTACCTGGACGGACGACCATCACACAACAGCGCACAGTTACACGTTGTACTCGCTCCCGTTACACCCTATTACTCTTATTACAGGAATTTATACCAACTTCGTTGTTTCTGATTGTGAACATGGATGGATTCTAGAATGGCTGTCAGCATTTATACTTGAAGAAAATACTTGAAATTTTCTCTTTTAATTTCTCTTATAATCCAGCAGATGTCAGTCGTTCTCTGTGGTTGATCTGTGGTTGGTCTCAATTGCCAAGGACCAGCTGAGGAGAAATAGCCTTTAGTTATTATGTCGAACTGACATGTTTGTTGAACTGTAACAACAATAATCCTCCCCATTCGCCTATCAGGGACTTGAGGCATTTTATATTCAAGCAATGATGAATTTTTATTTTCTCATTTAATTAAAAAAAAAAATCTCCATCTCGGTTTCCAACATGTATATAACTGGGAAATAAATGAGAAAAACAAGGAAGACATGCAAGGAATTTCAATTTATATTTGTGCTAAAATAACGTGTACTCACGTGAGAGAAAACACATCACTCTTTGATGTCAATGTAAGGTTAGGATTTTGCTCTAGTTTAGAATTAAAAATATGTCACGCTGGTTGTGGTGTATATTTGTGCGGATGCATGTGAAGCAATGTGCTTTTTAATCACTCCTGCAACAATAGGAATAGTTTTTCCATCCAGCCACTGATGCTGGCATAGCGCTTGTTAGCCAAGGGCGGATTTCATAAAACCAGAGTAAAACCAGCTTAATTTATACGAGACAAGTTTTCTTTTGTTTCTAAAAGTGAGAGAGTGCCTCTTTAAAAGAAAATATACTGCATGCAAAATTTCACGTATCCTTAGATGTTTCTCAAACTATCTTTGTGTTTTAAATCTGCTTTCTCCTTTTAATGGGGATTAATAGTTTATTCGAAACACCGTGTTCATTAAAGGGAGCAACATTGCCAGTCTTTCTCAGCAAATCCTGAATTATGAGAAAACAATATCTCTGCAAGCCTGTTTCTGACTCTGGTACTTCAGATTAGTTTGTTGGAAGAGTTGGACTGAGCGCTGCATTTTAATACAGATGTTTCTGCTCATACCTGGTGGCTCTCCTGATGGAGGAACACGGAGCTGGGCCCCCACTAGGGGATCCAAGCATAGCCTGCTTCTGCCCCTTCCATAGATCCTTGTCATCGACATGCCATTTACAAGCAGGAAAACAAAAATAACTTTCTCTTCATTTTACTGATTGAGAATCTTTTGGCTTCTGTTATAATTTATGAGGATTTTGAATACAAAAACTCAGTTTTAAGGTATGTATATTAAACAGTAGTTTCATCAGGAAACAGTGGCAAAAGATGGCTAGCTAATAAAATTAGGGAAAGGAGAAACAAAGTTTGACACCAAACAACTAATAGCTTATGAAAAATAGTACACTTATTAGAGTAGGAAAATATGCTATTATTAAAAGTGTAGGTCTCCTATGCAAGAGTTTTATGACATAACAGTAATATCTAGAATAGATTTTTAAAAGATTTTTATATTAGACCTTTTCCTCTAGGACTCCAGCAATACCCTAAGTGTGACATTATTAGTGCAGACATCAGAATTTACAAGGCCAAAGACGAGATCTGTACTTTGTCCTCCCTTGATTCACATTTTACCCACTTCAGAAGTGACCGAGCATTCAGCTCTCTAAATGGCTAGGTACTCAGTTCCCTAACTTTTAGGCCATGTGGGAAAGTAAGCAGATGACCGCAAAGGAAGAGGCAAGAGAAAAGATCGTGGAACCAGCGGTGGTGGTCCAGGAACACGATGACAATCGCAGGATGAAGCAGAGGAGGAGGCAGGTGCGCTCCCGGGAAGATGTGGTGTTAATGAGCTGCTGGCATTTGAGTAACACTGATTGATGAGCAGCTCTGACAATTGCTGTGAAGCATGATTTCCATAAAGAGTCACAACAGTTATCGTGGAATCAATGCACAGTGAAGTAATCACACTGCTTTTTGCATGAGCTTGAATATTCAATGTAGAGGTGGGTACAATGGAGGTAAATAAACCTCTCCTTCCCATTTCCCCACATTCCTATTTTTAAAGAGCTGTCAGGTGTCAATCATTGTCCTATTTGTCTGAGACTTTAAGCCCCCATAGTTTATTATTATTTTTCAGCACTGGTTTTGAAATGCAATAATTTGGAGATTTATTGACTTATGAATTTATATTTCAAATGCTATGATGTGAAAGTTTTGTTCAAATTGTCCTCACCACGAAATATGGGTTTTTAGTATATTGTATATAAATTTGAAATTATATCTTATTGGAAATATAGCAGCAATCATTGTTTAAAGAAGTAAAATTAAAAATTTTTATAAATTAATACACTTTCTCCAAATGTTTTGCTAATATAGTTTATAACTCTGGTGACTGTGAATGTAGGAAATTTGCTCAAAATAAGAATGGCAATCAGAACGACAGCCTCCTCCAGGTTCATTTTTTTAATCCCCTCTGTCACTGTCAAGAACTGAGCGGCCAGGTGTTGGAGTAGTCCATTAAAACAAGAAGCCAAAAAAATAAACATAAAAAATAAAATAAATGAGAAGCCAAATGAAATAATAAGCAAGCCTGTAACCACTTTCCAAGGCAGTGGGAGCACACGGAGAAAGCTCCAAGTCCTTCGGAGCTTCCTCTTTCCCATGGAGGAGCCCTGGTAGGTAAGGTCAGGTGTATCGCCATTGAAGTGAACCAAAGTCTCCTGACTTGTATGGACCCAGGGTGGGAAGCGCCACCTGGAGAGGGAAAGTCTAGAGGTGAGAAAGTGCTGCATATCGAGTCAGAGTGGAAAAAGGTGTCTTCAAGTTTCCTCCCAGAGGAAGGCTTCAGTGGGAGGCTGTGGACAGAGGCATCTGAATGGAGGTGCCTGGGCTAGCAGTGCAGGCGTGCAGAGAGCAAGGTCGGCCGCTGTCTGAGTCCCTTCCAGGACTTCCGTGCCCTGCGTGCCAGGGTCTGATGTGGGGAGGTTGGCTTTTCCCTGCGAGGACAGCGGGTAAAGTCTTTATCATCACCTGGCTGGGCCTGAAAGGGCTCACATAGGATTTGGGCCAGAAGCCGGACTCCTCACCACCATTCTATTTCAGGCCGACCTCACTTCATTCTGAGGTTATTGGAATTGTTTTTATCCATGTCTCTCCCGCTTCAAGATTTTTTTTCTAACATAATCCATCACACCCCGATTGCCAGATGGCTTGTTTTTAAATCACTGGTTTCACCTCACTCTCCCACAGCTTTGTAATCTAGTACATATTGTGATATGTATCAAGAATGAATCACTCAGGCTAGCACTTCAGACCTTGAATTGGCTTCCAGGTCTTAACGCAATTCCAGATGTTACTGCTCTCCAGAATGTCTTCTCTGTTTCTCGAAACCCAAGGTGTTCTTTTATCTTTTGTACGTAATTGTTCTTCTCAGCTCTAACCTTTCAGTCACGTTTAGGACATCTGTGCCTGTCAGCTCCGCCAATCAACATACTCCATTTCTTTTCAAACCCAGGTAAAGACATCTTCTCCACATGGTTCTTGCTTTGTCCTCCCCACTCTGATTCTTCCTGTTGTTGCTGCTGCTCCATATATTCTTCAGTCCCTATTTGCATCGTTTTTCTCTACCACATGACTAAAATATAAACCCTTATTTCACAAACAGTTTTGAAGTTTTCTCCAGTTGTTAATTTTTCTTTTTTAGTGTTACGTTACATCCTCATTTAAATGGCAGGTATTGTGTCCTCCCTCTTAGGTGTACATTTGAGCGTCTCCTGGGTGGCAGGCACAGTCTTGGTTTCTGTCAAATTTCAGTTTTAAAAAGATTTGCAAGTCATGTGATTTTTATCGTGGTTATAGGCATGATAAAACAGAATCTCAGAAAGTTTAAAATGTTTTCATGTGTCGAAGGCTGATAAACTGACAGCGGCGAGATCTTTCTTGCTCCCAAGTCCATGCTTTTTCCGTCTCCAGGGTGCTGCCTGTATACTGGGAACACAGTAGTGGCAATAAATGAAAGAAACGTAATGCTAATTTACGTTTATAAGTTCTCTACCTTAAGAAAAAGTATATTCAGCATCATTAATAAAGTTATTAATTCTAAGGTTTTATCATTTTTAAAAAATGGATACGTAATGGAGATGTTAACATTAAAGGCCATGAGACACAGAGGCACAGGCCTTGTGCCTGGAATCCAGAGCTGTCGTGTCTGAGCCGTGACTTTGGCTGCAGTAACTTGTTAAGTTGTTGAACTCTCTGGGCCTTGGTTTCCTCAGTTGTCTCAAGAGATCAGATTAGCGATTTGGAAGTCCGTTCCAGGGGTAAGAGTCCACACTATTCTGTGTTACTGCAGTCTGACTTTGCTTTCAAAAGGAGTCCACCGCCCTCCCTCCTCAGTCTAACCTCTGCACATCTACATCCCATCACGGTGCCGTCCACTTGTTAGAGAGATTTGGATCTTACAGCTAGAATATTCCACCTTCCCTCTTCCCCCCTTTTTCCCATCATATGACTTAAAGTGCCACATTTTGTCCCTGAATTTCTCTTAAAAGGTACTATTAAAGTATTAGTATCTTATTTAAAAAGTTAGCTTAAGCATCATTGCTGTTTATTGATTGTTCTTAAAGTCATAGCTGTCATAATTGGTGGAGTCAAAAGAAAAAGTGGTAGGAGGCTTCTCACCCCTGCAAGTTCTGGACATACTTTTCAATGTATCAATGCTATCATTGCCATTGTTATTCAAAATTTATTAAAACATTATCTTCATAGCAGATAGACAAGAAGTCTCAAGGATATACATTTAGTAGAAGCAGAAATTAAAAAAAAAAAAATCTATAGTCCTCTTTCCCCGGCCCTACAAGAAGGGGAAAAAGTAGAAATTTACTAATTATTTAATTATGTGAGTAATATAATTCTGTACTTGAACATGAGTTGTGTATGGATTTAAAAACACGTGCTAGTAGAAAGTCAAAGCAAAATTAGTGAATTTATCAGTATACTTCCACTATGCATTCAGTACACATTTGAAAACATTGATTTTTCTCAGTACTGTTTTTTATTCGTGAGAAAAGGGAAATGATGCAGGAGGAGATGGTGAGAAAAGTTAAAGGGAACAATAGTCATGAGTCACAGTGTGAGCCTGAGTTTCAGCGATTCCCATGTTTAGCAAAAGTGCTTGTTAAGGGAGATGAGAGAGAGAGAGAAAAAAACCCCAGCTGTTTTTAAAATATTAGATTAGTTCAGAAGAAAGTTCAAATTTTAAAAGCAAAGCGAAACGTCCACGTCATTACATACTGCTTCGTTTCCTTGAATTATGGGCGTGTGAACTTGATTTCTGTGTAGATTGGATTCATGGGTAGTTTCCTTTCCTACAAGGTCCCACAGTTCCTTTTCCTTTTTTTAAAGAGCCAAGTACCCCTCCAATTTATTATAAATCATAATGTCCGTCCTCATAATAAGACCAACCTGATAGGGCATGTGCTTTGCTGAATCGAGGTGGGCTTTTGAGACCGCTCGTGTTCTTTTTCAACTTGCCCATTTCTGATAAGAGAGGCTGCCACTGCCTTAAAACAATGTAGCCTCCGTTTACACTGGCAAGTGGCTTTTCCTCATTGGTATGGCTCTCCACCGCGAACCTCTGCAATTGCAATCTGGTTAACAAGCATTTCTACTGATATAAAGTGAAAACATCCCTGTGCTACAAGATGAAAACAGGCTTCCTCCTTGGGAACTTGGACCTTGGCAGACAGATTTTTTTCCTGTGACTAAACTTCTCTTCAATTTGCATATGGACCTCATTAGGGAAAAGCACAGCACGGGAGACCTTCATTTTCTGATGGTAGCCATGTGGCAAGCTCAAATACATGGCTTGAAAACATTGTCTTTCTCATGTTAGTCATTTCATAGTGATTACAAAGATGTACAAGCAAGGCTGCCTATCTACTTGGATTAAATCCACCATTGAGAAGGATGCAAACCTCCCCAGCCATTTTCCCAGTACCGTGTCACTATTCTCAGTCTTACTAAGCTCTTTAATTTGTTTAAGAAGAAGAGAGGATGACTCTCTCTTCTTTAGCTGTAGGCATTTTGTTGCTGGTAGACCTGCCCCTAATATTAGCAGGGCCTGGGGCAAAAGTAATAAGGTAAGCTTATAATATGTGCTAATTATCTAGACATTATAAATCAAACTAATGACATGCTAATTCAAATATTCAAACATGTTCCATTTTCCTATCTTAACAAGTTACTTTTTATCATGACTCGGACATGCAGATCTGGATTTAAACTTCTTGGACCACTCTAAGCCCTGGGATGGAACGTGATGGCTGGGGTTGGAGCTGACTTCTGGCTTGTGACTTGTTCTTTTCTCATTTTCACTCTGTCTCTCCACACACGAGAAGCCTCCTATGCACAATTGTGGACATTTCAGCCCAGATGCATTTCTAAGCTTCATCTATACCTTTCCCCATCCAAAAAGCAGATGCCCCTTGACCAACCCAGGGTCTAGGAGTATGGATGTCAATGGCACATTGACCCTGTGGGTAAGAGATCCAAGCAAACCCCAAAGCAGGCTTGTGGCTAGTAGGAAAGGGTTTTGGAAATGGTGTATCTGGAGCATCGTCTCGAAGGGTTAGCATAGGCTCAGTTTCCCCCTTGGTCACATACACTCCTCGGACGTTATAATGCACAGCTGGGGAAACACAAAGTTCAGGGCAAATACTGGCTACTGGAATCTTTGTTGAGCAGATCTTGTTGAGGACAGTTGGTAAGATACAATGACAAACAAACAAGCATAAAGTAAAGATACTGCTTAAATTTACTTGGAATTTGAGGATCTAAATGAAATAGATAAGTAGCGATTCACATGATGTTATACAGGAGCGAAGTATTCTGTCCTGAATGACAGTCCCATTTCTATGACATATGCACCTTTCTAATCAGCACATTTTTGAGACTCTAGAATATAAGGAAGAGACTCTTTCTAGATATTGCCTTTATACCTTTAATAACCTTTTACTCATTCGCTCAACACAATAATGGAACATCTGTATTACGCAGATGCTGTGCTAGACTGTGGAAAGTCCAAGTACTTACTCCTGCCAACACAGGGATAATGAAACACGGACCCTGTTCTCAGGGGGCTCAGCATTTAAGTAGGTAATTATGATGGCATGGGTCAGGGCTAATAAAGAAATGTTTAAGGTACTTTGGTATCTGAGGGATTTAACCAATTCCTGGAGGCAAGATAATGCAGTGGCTAAGTGGATAAGCTTTGGGTTTAGAGAGCCCTTTGTTTAATTCCCATCTCTACCACTTACTAGCTTGTTAAGTTAATTGATCGTGAACCTTAATTTATCTGTGAAATAGACTGTGTGAAAAATCACACATATACAGAGCCTACTATGTCACTAAGCACTTAGTATGTATCACAAAAATGTTATGAGTTTGGTACTATTATTAAATTCATTATACTGAGGATGAAACTGAAGCATGGCGAGGTGACTTACGGCACCAAAAGTTACACATCTAGTAAATAATGGAGCCACTCAAGTCGTTTGACTCCAGTCCCTAATTGTAATGCCAGCCCTATTCCTTCTAAGGAAAACATTTTCTGACGCATAGTAAGAGCTCAGTCCATCATATTATAATTATTGTTATTGACTATGTTTAAACAAAGGGGAGGCAGGAAAGGTTTTACATCAGAAGTGAAGGGTAAATTGAACTTGAAGGAGGCTTGGGTAGACTAAGCAAACATAGACAGAGGAAACTAAATGCAAAGGGTCAGAAAAAGGAACAGGGACTACTTAAAAGATCCTGGGACCAGGGTGAATGTTGGGGGACAGTGGGAAATGGAGCCTGAACTGTGGAGGGCCATACATACCAAACTCAGGAGGAGGGTGGTCTCTATTGTGTGAGAGATGGATTAGGGGAATAATGTTATCAAGTGACTTCCTGACTAATGTGATAATTTGTCATTAATAATAAAGGATGATCTTAATGATCCATAGCTCATGTATTGGGACCCATTTAATTCTAAAAGTTGAGTGTAGTGGTTGCCATACAGACACCAACCTTCCCAACTTTTTGCAGAAAAGCAAAAAGGCTCTAGCTGACGTGAAGCCTGCACCTCCTTCAACCCAGTGACTATAAAGGAAGTGTGCCATGTTTTCCCTCCCTGAGTAACTTCCTCCTGATTGTACTGCTTCTTTTTATTGGAGATCCCCAATCCAGATGGTATCCTGAGGATGAACCTCCATGTTTATGTCAGTTTGAATGTATATATTTTCCCATATTCAAATACATGAAAATAAATTCCATATAATTCTTACAGTGGATTTGCACTAAGTGCACAAGAGTGCAACTTTTGATGTAATATCTTCTAGAAATATTTTTGAGGGGACCATAAGTGCAAACTAGTGTGCTATGTGTTGTGAAGGGAAAAGAGATATATGAAAAGCTGTTGGTTAACTATTTCATGTAATTACATAATTTTGTAATTCATATTGGTTCTGTGTATTGTATTTTCTCCTTAGCTCAGACATTTTCTTATCATAATAATCATGAAAAATAATTTCCCAGTCTTTCCAAGTATCTATTACTTCCCCCATCTCCCATGTGAAATGTAAAGCTATGTTGTTTATTTAACAGTTATGAGTGGATTCAGTGGATTAGTAGAATGGTGTAAGGCTGGTCCAATGAGTTCCCTGAGGGTATGTATCACAACATGAACATTTTGGCAGAGTGAGTATAGTGCTACTGTTTTTAAAGAGCATATTTTGATTTTTAGAATACTGCATTTCAGAAATCTTGGTATAACATACAATAATTTTTAAAAATTTTTGCATGTTAGATTTCTCAATGAAATGAATTTAATTAAAAGTCTTAATTTATGTGTTCAGTTATTAAATATATGTAACTCTAAAATATATGTACATGGTGCACTTAAATGTGCGATTATGGTAGTACCGGGGTGGAAAGTTGGTCTACCAATTTTGACTGAATTTTCCTGTTAAATAATAGGATTGGACTTCTTTGTAAAGCCTATTGTTTTTTACTGAATTAATTTTATTGACTCATCGTAGTGCTGTGAATAAACTGTTGCAGTATATTTTTGTACTTCACATTTAGAGTGGAGACAAGGAAAGCCCTGTTACGGCCGTCCTAACATCTGTGTGCTAGTACGCCTTTATAACTTTCCTTCTTCCAGGGAGTCCTCTGAGTATCTTTACTCTCATCTGTGCTATAGCTGTGACCCAATCCAGTCATTACATGAGGTAATTTCTTAGTAATCCTCTTAGTAATCCCATCCCCTTACTTTTCCAACAAGACCAGTTTTGTAGGGCCTTGTTTACAGGTACAGTTTACTAAGTCTTATATGG
This sequence comes from Eonycteris spelaea, assembly GCA_003508835.1. Taxonomy (NCBI): domain Eukaryota; kingdom Metazoa; phylum Chordata; class Mammalia; order Chiroptera; family Pteropodidae; genus Eonycteris; species Eonycteris spelaea. The sequence goes on along the minus strand of PUFA01000043.1, from coordinate 2,797,858 downwards.
GTATGTGACTTGATATAAATAAGACCTAAGAAAGACTTAACCAGTATAGATCATAGAAATATCCAGTGGCTGTCCAATTAGAAGAATCATACTGATGACTTCTTTCTGATTTTTGGTGATAATGTGATACTACTACTACTATTATTAGTATTTATTAAGACCTTATTATGTTCCAAGTGCCATGAGAAAATAAGGTCTAGAAAGATTAAATGTCAATATTTAAAGTCACACAGCCAGTGAATGGCAGAACGCACATTTGATCCTACGTTGTGTCACAGAGCAATCGCTCCTAATGATAAAGCTCAAATCCCATGTTGTGATCCAATATATTCTTCCTTGTGTCTCCCGCCATTCGTTTTAGCTAACATTTACAAAGCATTTATAAAAGCGCTTTCTATATGCCAGGTAGGATCTTAACACTTTACAATACATTAACACAAATCCTCACAACCATTTATAATCCAGATACAATTTTACATATGAGGAAATGGAGACAGAGAGAGGATAATTAACTGGACTAATGTCTACACACTGTACCACCTCTGTTGCTTATAGGCCCCTGTGAAGGGAAATAGATCAGTCGTGACTCTAGAGATCTAATTTCACATTGTTTCCGCAGAGCGAAAATAAGCTGTATCTTCACCTTGTATGCTGTAACATCGTATACAACCCAAGGATCAAATGCAGATTACCTCAAGCATACATAAGAGCGATGCATGGTTACAGGGAGTTATGCTTGAATTTTTGATTATTTAATTGGAGAAGAAAAAGTAACACTTTGACCAAAACCATGCTGAAAACTGTTGTTGCTAAAGCTTTAACGGTTAGATTATATTTTGTTTTAAGCTCTTTATGAAAGTCAGCAGTCTTGAGGTTTTGTAATTCTCAAATTGGCTTTATTAATGTATCAAATCCTTTTAACAGAATTTGTTTTAGTGTTTTTGTGCACCTATCAAAAACAGAGCCACAGAATTTTTCTGTAATCTATAAATTAGCTTTGCTCATATGACCTAATACTCTGCGAATAATCTAATTTACAGTACTCTCACCCCAAAGAGGCCACTTTAGTCTTTTTAACTTCCAGAGTGATCTGTCCCCTCTGGAATACATTATATTCATACACATTTTCTCCCACTGGCCAAAAAACAAACAAACAAAAAACAAAAGCAACAACAATAAAATAAACAAAATAAAACACAGTGATGCTATAAATTTATATGAATAATATAAGCTATAACCAAGATTAAGATTTGATTGCCATACTTCACCTAAGTACATATCCAATAAACACTGATAGAAGCTGACACTTTTGCTTTAAAATGGAGTCAACTCAGAGGTGTTTTGATTTTAATATCTGGGATTGATTTGCCCAACTAGGGGGTAAGTTTCTTTTTATGCCTTAAAAATTTATCAAATTTTCATTCTGTAATTATTCTGATCAACTTCATCTTCATCTAAGAGTGGAAAATGCAAGACTATATTTATAATCAAATACGTTATACTACCCCTTAAAAATTCTCAAAAATTAAATAGAAAGGCACGTAAAAAGGCAACATACAATTTATTTTAGCTTTTTCTTCTGACATCTTAGAGTCACTCATCAAATTTTAGTTAGGACTAAGCTTGTAAAAGATCCTGTACTTAAGATCACATGATACTTTTCATAACTTGGGTAAACTTCACAGATAAGTGGTGTTTGCCAAGTGAAGAAGAAAGATATTTCATTCACATAACTAATATGATGAACCATTTTTTGATCATATCAAAAGAGTATGGCTCATTCAAGAGTTATTTGTGTGTATACTTGAAATAATAGGCATGGTTTCTAGACTGAATAAAGAATGTTGTGAAGACTGGATCTCTTGAGAGAACAGGACAGCATTAAAGAGCTTAAGATCACGGGAGGTTCAAGAGCAACTTTCGTGGGACCAGGGGGTGTGCAAGAACTAAATTCACAGATCCATTCTTACAGGTTCTGTTTTGTGTGTGTGTGTGTGTGTGTGTGTGTGTGTGTAGAGTATTTTTTGTTTTCTATATATGAGATTACATCATCTGCAAACAGAGACACTTTTACTTCTTTCTCTCCATTTTGAATGCCTTTTATTTCTTTTTCTTGCCCAATTGTTCTGGCTAGGACTTCCAAGACTATGTTGAATAGAAGTGGTGAGAATGGGCATCCTTGTCTTGTTACTGACCCTCGAGGAAAAGCTTTCAGCTTTTCATTGTTGAGTATGCTGGCTGTGGGTTTGTTATATATATTGAGGTGTATTTCTTCTATACCTAAATTGTTGAGAGTGTTTTTTAATCGTGAAAGGATGCTGATTTTTTTCAAATATTTTTTTTAGCATCAATTGAAGTGATCATATGTTTTTATACTTCATTGTGTTAATGTTGTATATTGTATGTATTGATTTGTATTTCTTGAACCATACTTGTATCCCAGGGATAAGTACCACTTGATCATGGTGTATGATCTGTTTAATGTGCTGTTGAATTCAGTTTGCTAGTATTTTTTTGACAATTTTTGCATAAATGTTCACCAAGGATATTGGTCTATAATTTTCTTTTCCTAATGTCCTTGTGTGTAGCTTTGATATCAGGATAATTCTGGCTTTGTAAAATGAGTTTGGTAATATTTCCTCCACTTTAATTTTTGGAAGATTAGTTCTTCTTTAAATGTTTTGTTAAATTCACACATGAAGCCAATAGGTCCTGGGCTTTTATTTTTGCTGGGAGGTTTTTGATTACTGGTTCCATCTCTTTAGTCATTATTGGTCTGTTCAGATATTCTATTTCTTCATGATCCAGTCTTTGTAGGTTGTATGTTTCTCGGAATTCATCCATTTTTTTCTAAGTTATTCAATTTGTTGGCATGTAATTGTCAGTAGTAGTGTCTTATGATCCTTTATATTTTTATGATTGATATCAGTTGTAATGTCTCCTCTTTCATTTATAATTTTATTGATTTGGGTCTCTCATTTTTTTCTTGGTTAGTCTAGCTAAACATTTGTCAATTTTGTTTATCTTTTTATGAAATCAACTTTAGTTTCATTGATTTTTCTGTTGTTTTCTGTCTCTTACTGATTTTTGCTCTAACCTTTGTTAATTTCTTCCTTCTGCTAACTTTGGGTTTAGTTTCCTTTTCTTTATCTAGCTTCTTGTGGTGGCAGTGAACCAATATCTATTATTTTATTTTATTTTTTTAATTTTTTTTGATCTAGAATGTTTCCCCTACTCTTTAAAATTCTTTTATAATGTTGATTTTGAGGAATATCAGGATTTTTTCAGTAAAATATCCTAAATTTGGAGTATGTATAATTGGCTCTTCTAATCCCAGCATTTTCTGTTAATTGAAAATTAGGTTTAAAAGCTTATTTATATTCAGGTTAAACATTTTTGACATATAGTGAATCATAATTGGGACATAATATCAGGATGTCTCACAATGCAACAAGTAGCCCTTTTGTTAAAGTTTGACCATTAGATTTCTCCAATATAAAGGTCATTTCCCCCTTTACAGTTAGGAAGTAATCTTTGGGTGACACTTAGTAAATATTCTGTTCCCCCAAATCATTTAAACTAGTGGTTTTAACATGCTTTGCTTGAATAAATTATTGATTATTTTTACTAATTTTTTATTCTTTGCAGTCTGAATGACATTATAAAGTTGAGAGAACTGAATAAAATAAAAATCTAGGGGATGTTTTATTTCTTTCCATTGTGCATTGTCATTCCAACAACCATCTCAAGTAAAGCCTGCCCCTATCTTTGTTTTCCCCTTAGCATTTAACAGTATAAGCCCTCAGCTGTCTTGAGGATTTCACCTTCTTGATTTGTCCAAGTCAGAAACTGATGTTTGTCCTTGGTTATGTGCTTAATCCTCCTGCTGTTGTTCACATCTATTATGATATTAATTTACTGAGAATAGCCTGTAGAACTTATATATTTTTTCATTTACTTGTCACTTTTCTACTTCATTGGAATAATTAATTATGCCTAGATAATTACATTTTTAGAGCTTTCAAACTCCCTTTAATCCATCTTTCTTAAGAAAGATCCAGAACAAAAAATCAAATCCTTTGTTTTGTATTTGAGGTCTGCAGCAAGAATTATACAAAGGATGCTTTCTTCATTCCTCTGAAATAATTATTTTTTTTTCTTGTGATAATTTTTCCATTGCAGAGGATTTCTTTCTGTTGGTTGGAACTAATTCTGATGTGACAATCTTCCTCTATGCTTCTTCTGACTTCAAATCAATGAAAATATCAGCAAGGTCAGACCTTGACAGGTGTTCCACTGTGAGCTAATGAGTCAATGTCAGCTTTCTGAATGGATGAAGCTTCCCGTCACTGCTACATATTTATTCTGTGTCAGCTTTATTGTCTGCTTCTCCCTTTTTTTTGCTTTACCCAAAAGCACTCTAATATTTTCTCTTTTCCCATAAGTTGATCACTTTCTAATGAGTATATATAATTATTGACATCGTTTATTTTCTCACTCAATGCAACATATCTTTTTATCAAAAAAAAATACTTATTCTTAAAACCAGGAGATACTTTTTTTTACCCCTAATCCTTAATGCATAAAGTATAATTTGTGCTCAGAAGTTATTTTCCATTTTTTATCCACATTTCACCCCGGCTCTGTTTCAAGTTTTGGAAATGAGTGCCTAAAGAACCGAAGGAATATTCAACCCTATTTTATTTCTAAGGAGAACAAGAGTAGTAACCTATCAGGAAGTCGAAGAGACTGTTAACCCTTTTCTGACATTATTGTGTGTCCTTAATGATCACGATGTGTGCCATGGTTCTTCTTTGAAAATGACCACCAAATGAGTCAGAGCAGATAATCTTTGGATCACCTTAGAAGTACAAAATTGTCATATAACTAGGAGACAGTGCATTTTTCATTTTTCTGTATTTTACCATAGATTTACTCCCACTACCATAGCTTCCAGTCAGTGTCCACAGGATTCCATGTGTCTGAATATGCCACTGATATGACAGAAGAGGAAACCTGCAGTTATGCCTGCTCCCCATAACAACATTCCCTGCAGATCCTCACACAATTAGTAGGATGGCCAAAGGATCCTACAGATTTCTCTTGCTCTTGATGTCATTTCCTCTCTGCTAGCGTCAGCACTACCCTATGCATAACTGGAGAGAAATGGACTCTCATTGCCTTGATCTCCAACAATCTATTACTTCACTTTTCCTCGATTGCCCACTTTTATGGTCACACTCTAGAATTTACTACCAATATCTCTGTTACTTTCCGTAATCTTAATGTGAAATGTCTCATTCTCTGAAAACTACATCTTATCTTTCCCATTTCTTTGTCTGCCTTTCGACATCAACAGCTCATTGACCTCGCAGAGAACTCTGGTTCGCTGACCCTACCACCTCCACAGAGCTCTCTCTCTCTCTCCCAGGAGAGCCCCAGTCTTTCTGGTGCCTAGGAAACTGACCAAGGCTGGAGAAAGGAACAGTCATGACAACTAAAAAAATTAATGACTACTAATCTCAAGTGGACTCAAACTCCCAAACTTCTTTCTCAATTATTCTCATCTGATGATCTTGCTACATATTTCCTTGAGGAAACAGGCCATTAGAGGAGATCTTCCATGTGTTCTCCCACATCTACTAACCTACCTCTAACTATACTATATTATCTTTCTTTTTATTGCCTAGTCATAGTTTTGTTCTGTTGACTAAGGCAACACTTTTTCTTAGGCACTGTCCCCCACCTCCTACTATCTGCTGTAGGATTACTCTCTTGATCACATTCTCCTCCTTGCTCCTGCATTAACAATTTTCCTGTAAGATCATATGATCAAGAACCTGTTTTGAAGGTCGATATCACAATCCTTTCCACATATTACTCTAATTCTCTGCTCTCTTTCCAACAAATCTCCTCAAAAGTGTTAACTTTACATATGGCCTCTACGTCTACTCCTGAACTGACTCTAATCAGGTTCTGCTCTCCTTACTGGATCGAAGCAGCTCATATTAAAGTTATCAGAGACTTTTGCATTACCAACCCAATGGTCAATTTTTCAGTTCTCATCCTACTCAAACTTTAAGCAGTATTCAATATAGCTGATGTCATTCTTAAAATATTTTCTTCCCCTGGCTCCCAGAACACTGTTTTTTCTCACTCCTCCTCCTGCCTCCTTGACTGCTTTGTTTGTCTCTTTTGCTCTTCTCACCTTCTCTATATCTGTGGACTCCACAGGAATTAACTCATCTTTTCTCTAGCTACCCTTCCCTACTTTCTAGGTGAACTCACTTTTCAGGGACCTCTGCTCAAGTCAAATCTCACCTAACCAACTGCCTAATTGACATCTTTCCACCCGGATAAGTAATAGGCTTCCCACATTTAACATGTCCAAAATCGAAGTCTTGATTTGCTCACTCCCCACTCCATCGATCCAATACACTCACACCTTCCCGTAGTTTTGAAAGGCATATTCAATATCTTCTAGTTTTTCGGGCCACAATTCTCAGTTATTCTTGACTCCCATCACTCCCACAGCCAGACCATCATCAGTAAATTCTGACAACTCTTCCTTTGCCATTTGACTAGAACAATCTCACCACTACATTTAACTTCTACTACTATGACTCTTTCTTAATTCACTGTAAATTCTCACTTGGACCTTTGCAACTGTTTCTTATTATCTCTGTATCTGGAACCTTGCCCCTTTATAGTATATACTTCACACATGACCAGAAAGATCCCTTTGAAACATAAGTCAGATTATGATACTACTCTGCAAAGAGAACTTCAAGGGTCTCCATCACGGGCAGAGTGAACTTGTACTCATTTCCTGTCATTTGCCTCTATGTTCTTTACTCTAGACTTGTGGGCCCCTTACCTGTGCCTTAAACCTGCTGAGCATCCCATGCCCCAGGGCCTTTATATGTGCTGTTCTCTCTGCCTGGCCTCTCTGTCCAGCACTCCCTCCATTTCTTCTTTTCTTCTTATCTTACATTGTTTTCTCCCATCCCTTATTAGCACCTAGAAAATCATACATTCATTTGTTTATTTGTTTATCTATCTCCCCAATAAAACATAAGCTTCCCAGAAGAAGAAGTTGCGTTTTGTTCATTGTTGAATCCCTATGGCCTAAAATAATACTTAACACACAATAGTCCTTCAAAATAATTTCTGAATTAATGTATGTAATTATACAAATTAAATTATCCACACTTTAGCTCAGAAAATTAAGATATTACCAGCTTATTTCCCTTTAATTTATTATAAATTCTCACCCCAAATAATTATAAACACTTTCTTTATAAATTTATTTTAATCTTAGGACCTGGTGGCTAAGCCAAGGCTCATAGAATATTTGTAACTTTTTGAAGGTCAAGGAATTGGTCAAGGATGGAGAAAAGGCCTTTAAAAAAGATTTTAATCAACCCCGTACAAAATTCTTAGAAATTTGGTATTTGTGTTTAATGATGATACTATCTTTACATAAAGACTATAGCCCATTATGTTGACAGGTAAATTGGAAACAGGTATTGCATTTATGAAGATAAACAATTAAGTGGAATGCTTATTACTTTGAAATGTGTCAGCTACCAATGTCTCAACTTTACAATATATATAGAAGAGACACAGATGTTCTATTACCTATTCCAGTTTATTCTCTCCCCTCCCCTGTTTTTTATTAGGCATCATTAGCTGCTTCTCAGAATTATAGCTTGTTATCTTAGGAAAGATAAGGCAAGTGTAGTATTTTCAACTAAAAGCATTTCAGTTAGTTTCCCAAGGTGATTAAAATATTGAAAACATCAGTGTTAAATAATTTAAAAAGCTATTTTTATGTATAATTTTCTCAAAGTATTAGAAAGGTGACGAGAACTTTTTATGGTCCAATAATCTGAGTTTAAGATGAGAGTTTGTTATTGCTAGATATGTGACCTTAGGAATATTTCTTAAATCACTCAATTTTCTTATCTAAAAGGTTAGTAAAATTATACCATCTCACAGGAAATTTTGAGGATAAAATAGGATAAGCACTTTGCAATCTATAAAACACCATTACATATCTTATCGTTAATAGTTATTAACATATCAATATGAAGTGATGATCTCACTAAAATCCTTAGATGTGAAAACCGAAAGGGACTTCTCAACTCTTTCATTTATAGATGAGGAGGATGGGACTCAATGAAGTAATCTCACTCAGCAGAGAAAGGAAGAGCTCGAACTCAAAAGTGTGGTTTGGTTTGCTTAGTGTCCTTTGCACTGTCTCAGGGCTGCCGCTTCCTTCTGTATAGTCTATTAGCTAAGAATAATTATCACATTTTTTAATTAGAAAAAAATCAAAAGAATGATATTTTATCATATATAAAAATTGTTTGAAATTCAAATTTTGGTGTTCATAAGCAAAATTTATTAAAACACAGCTATGTTCGTTGGTTCTGTATTGTCTGTGGCAGCTTTGGGGTGACAGTGGCAGAGCTGTGAGAGAGACCATATGGTCCACAAAACTGTAATAGTTACTACGTGTTTTTACATAGAAGTTTGCTAACTTCCATAGGGCAGCACTTAACTTTAGCATTGATACCTGTTCACTACTCCCCATCACTATCCTATTAACCAATAAGTTTAAATTAAGAGAATGACACATACTCTTTAAGTCTTGCGCCAACCTTTTGAAATAAATGGTAATAATTAAATCTATTTCAGACCAAATCCTCAGTAGATTAAATCATTTTGTCAGAGTGAAAACTAAAACCACATAGTATTAGCCTAAAGTTTCATTTATACTATTTTTTTTCTTGCCTTTTCACTTCCTTGTTTTTCGTCTGTGGATCTGTACACACACGCGCGCACACACACACACACACGAAGTATAGTCTCAATTTTGGCTACAATATATCTAGCCCAGTCTGTGAAAAAAATAAAACAAAACATAACTGAAACAACACATACAAAAACAAATATTCTTTAACTTCAAAGGTAGAGAAAGAAAGAGAGATGTCAGATTTTGAGCTGATATTGCCAGAAAATATTTGTTTCTGCTATGATTTTTAGAAATGAATCAATCTAATGTTTCACGAATTAAATGTGATACTCTAAAATTACTTCAAAATATTCTTTCCTCTTTATAGTTCCAGTACAAAGGAATTTTTTCATGGGACCATATTAAGTGCTAATGCAATTGATTTAGTGCACTGCACACTGAAATTACTAATATCGTAAGGATGGTAATGACATATTTATTTTTTTTGGAAGACAGTGTTTGTCATAAATCAATTATTATTAACTTTTCATCTATGCCTAGGCTATAATATTAGGGTGATCCAGACAAAGTTTTGTCTATGAAAATCTGCATTCTTAAATTTCTTAAACAGTGGACTGAAATGAGGCAGCGCATAGCACTAACACTGTTTGCTTTCTGATGTCCTATTATTGGAATTGAATGTAGCTGGTATTTAGAGAACTTATAAATAATTAATCCTTGAATACTGATAGTTTTAAGATTTAGAAATTAGAAATTGCAAGGCATTGCCCTAAAGGAGCCAGCTCTAATACCCGCGAGTCTGCCATGTCAAGTTAGTGCTTGAAAAGGCCTCATCAGACAACATTCATAAAGCTACACAAAGTCCTTCGATTCTTGAAATCCCAAATCAGCTCTTGAGATCCAAAAATGGATGTTTGCTATTTGTGCAAGTGTTAAGTGCAATCAAAGAGTCTGTTTGTCTGACTGAATTTCCCATTAATGGTAAGATACATTGGCTATTCTCAGTTAAAAGCCCTCATTGTGACCATAATACCCAAAGTTGGCAAAAAGAAAAAAATTAAATTTACCTAAAACCTTTTTAGCAGTGCTCCAGGTCATAGTTTGTTTGCTTGTTTGTTTTTCATGAAATGACTCTTACATTATTTTATATTATTTATTTTATTTTTATATTATATGATTTATTATTATTGTTTTGTATCTAACAATAGACAACCAATTAGTATTGATTGATATTTTCCAAAACCTAAGTCTCTTTTTTTAGTATTGTTTATCAGACGGATATACCGTAGTATCTAAGAATAAATAAATACACGTTTAGCTAAACTTTGCCTTATTTTGGAACTATTTCTATTGGTTTAGCAATTAAAAGAGTTTGGTAAAAAGTGGCTTGTGGATACAAAACCATTTTACTTTGTTTTTATTAAAAGAACACAGATTAAATCAAATACATTGAAGGTTTATATACTAGATGACAAATAATTTACTTGATTAGGTATTTGGATAGAAATCTATTTGGAATGAAATAACACCAGATCTTTTCCAGCATAGGTAAATGTTTACAAGAATTTTCTGGCAATCAAAAAGTACTGTGATTATTGGCAGCCTTGAAGAGTATGCAGTTAAAGATATCTTGGTATGAAGTCTAGAAACATACTATAAAAGATTGGCCTTACATGAGCTTGCAATTTTTTGCTAGAAATAATTTTTTAACTTGCAAAACTGATTTCCCCCCCCAAAAAAATGAAAAATAAGGATTTAACATTTAGCCGTTCAGCTGTCTTCAATGTCAAAAACTGGTTCTTCAAGATTTGAAGCCCTGCTGGTGTTTTTCACCTACTGGTGAAGGTTATGCTGTTCAGCTCTGCTTTAGATTTCCTCCAGAAGAAATTTTCTCTGGGACCACATCAATAATCATTAGCCATTTTTCCATTAGCTTGAAAAACTAAGAGGGTTAAAATAATCTCTGTGGATAAATGACAGGCAAATTTACAACCGTATCTAATGAATACCTCTGCTGGTAGCCACCGCTTGCAGGCGTTTCAGAAGGTCTTTGCAAAAGATGCTGTGCTTTTTTTCTGTAGAGTACGATTTCAGGGGAAGGCAGCAAGTGTCAGCATTTGATCTGTCAGTAACACCAGTGGCGTGAACAGGACAGGGTCCAATTATCACAGTTGATAAGTATTTGTTGACTTAAGTATCCTAAGAGTTTACCGAAATTTCTTTTTGATAGATAATTAATTAATATTCCAAGCAAACTCGTGTTTCAAGTTTTCATATCTTCCTGAAATAATCCTTTGAGCTTGGGTATTGAATTAAATAAATATTTAAGTACTGATAAAAATAGGCTTCTCCTTCTCCTGGAACATGTCAACTTTTTCTAGAACAGCACTTTAATATATTGTCCGTACTATAGAAATTTGCACAGTTTAATTGAAGAGAGAAACAGGAGAGAAAGTCTTTTGAATTTAGATTTGAAAAACTTAATAATAAAAAAAATGCTTTTTCTTTCTAAAGTTCTTTCTTTTCTAAGTTGGTGAAACTGAATAAGCTGAATCAGATAACTCTACAATCTCTTATAGGGCACAATGAATTTCCCAAATTACATTTTGTATAGATTGGAAAAGCAGATATCTGTGTCTTAGACTGGATTTTCTTTGGTCAAGATGTTACACATTCAGTATTTATGTTCAAAAGGAACAGCAAAAGTTAAAATAATGAACTCTTAAAAACAACTACTAAAAGTGAGGTAATATGTTACAGTCAAATAAAACCAAACCAAACCAAATATTGGAAGATAGAAGCTACATATTCTAGTCCTGGCTTTGTGACTCACCTTCTGATGACTCGTTTTCTCAACTATAAAATAGGAATAACACCAACACTTCACATTCTTCACACTGTTAAATATCAAAGCAGATGGTTACCCTGCCCACCCCGCCCGAGTCCATCCAGCCTGTGGAATATGACAGGGTTTCCATGGTAAATTAGTGAACTATTTCTCTAGCTCAATTCCAACCTCCAAAATTTCTAGATGCCTCATACTTTTCCAGAATTTTCCAGGAAATCTCCCAACACATCTCACGTACTTTCCTATACATTACCACTTTCTTGAGCCTTATGGTGAGTCACCAATGACATCTACAGCTACTCCTGATTGATACAGTGCCCAGGTGGGTGACTATGGAAACCTTTGTAAACACAGACGAAAAGAGCCTTTAACACTACAGCAAAACATTATTCACGGCTTTGTTTCTCTCTTAAACTCCCTTCCCACGTTCGAAAATGACTTTGCAAGTCCTCTTCCTTCTCTTGAAGTCCTCTGCAGCTCTTACTTTCATCTAATGATCTCCTTTCATACTTCCTTGAAACCGAAAGGGTGTTAGAAAACAGAAAGTGTTATCAAGAGAAACATTTAAAAAAACAGAAACCATCAGGCAGCACCTCCCTTACTTTCCTGCCACCAGATCCACAAACCTCTCTGCAACAGAATCCTTCTTTCTCTTCCCTTCAGTTAAAGGCGTCAATCCTCATATTAAAGAACAGTCCTCCCGCTTTGTTCTACGTTGTAGCCATTCTCACCTGCTGGTGACTACGTTCTCTGTTCTTTCTCCTCACTGTATCATTAACCTGATTCCTCTGGTCCTTTCACCAGTGCAGATATGTATTCTTTTGATTTTGTATTCTTTTGTTCCCCTCAACTGCAACACTGTCCCATTTGTCTGCTTCCCATTTGTAAACTACACATCTCCAGATCTTTGTCGACACCCACCAGTTCCACTTCTGCCCCGCCCCTTTATACTACTTAAACCTTAAGTTTAATCAATATAATCTGTGTGTGAGGTTTAAATAATTATATAGAATTATAAGTTTTCTAATGAAAAACAACAGTAAACTGTTTGACTCCTACCCAATTCTAGTTCCATCCTCCAGAGAAAATCACTTTAAAGTTTCTAAACTATTCTTACTGTATTCTGCAGTGTGCATGGTGAGCTATGAATAAGTTCTGAAACCATTTGGTCCCAGTGTCTTTTTTAGTGGTGGGTCTTTAATGACACTCCAATTTCTTTTTCATTAACAATATTGTTAATACTAGTATTAACAAAGTATACTAGTATTAGTATTAAAGTTTTGCATTTTGGGGAATAACTTAGATAATTTTGCTAGCAATCCACTCTGGGATTTTAAATTCGTGCCATATGTGTCTCCTATCAGCGACTCCCAATTGTTATCTCTCTTTTATCCGCATAATTGACTACCTGACACCTCCAATTCTTGGGTAGTGAATGGCCTTTCAAAATTAACATGCTCAAAACCCAACCCCGGTGTCTATACACAACCCGGCTCCTCCCACATTCTTCCTCAACTCAATAAACGGCAACTCAGTCCTTCAGCTGCTCAAGCCAAAGTCTTGGAGCCCATCTTTGCTCGCTCTTCTCTTTCTGTCATACCTCACATTCTATCCTTCTAAAAACCTTCTTGGAGGTCCATTGACAATATATGCCATCTTACCATCTCTACAGCTATAGCCTGATCCATTACAACAGTCACTTTTCACCTTTACTTAGACTTTTTTTTTACCAAAGGATGGAGCAGCCTCCCCACTTTTTCGGGTTGCTTTCTTATAGTTCATTCTCCATACAGCAGCCTATGTGCATGTTGAAAATAGAAGTCAAGTCCTGATACTGATTTGTTCAAAACCATTCGTTGCCTTCTTATCTCACTCAGTTTTCACCGTGGCTTACAAGGCATTCAGTTTTTGGCTACTCATCTTTGATACTCTTCTCTCTTTGGACTCCTGCCACACGAGCCTGTTTGCTGCACTGGCCCTATCTGCTGCATAGAATGCTTTCCTTTAGGATGTCCTGATCTGTTTCTTCCTTCAGGCCTTCTCAAATATCACATCAAACAGTTACTATTGCCACAATAATGCTGCACAGCAAACAATGACAAAACATCAGTGGCACTCTAATAGTAAAGTTTTATTATTCTTATAAGTTTTAACTAGCCTGTGCTAGACTTAGCTGACGAGGCTTGGATTTGCCCATGTATCTGCCATTAGTGGCAGATCAACTAGGCACCTCTTGCTGATCTTGGATTGGCAACATGTGTATCTGGGGGTCAGTTGACTATTGGTTGATCTAGCATGCCCTCAGCTGGGATGCCTGGGACTACCATCTCTTTCATTCTCTAGGAGGCTAGCTCTGGCATTTTCTTATAGTTGTGGCCAAGGAACAAGAGTCACGTGAAATCATGAAAGGACTTTGTCACAAGATCTTGATGAGATATCTGCACTTCCTTATTCACTGCAACATTATTCGCAATAACTTCAAAGATAGGGAAATAACCTGAGTGTCTCTGTCCATGATGAATGGACAAACAAAAGAAAATGGTATATGGATGTATATAAAAATACATATGTGTATATATGTGTATATACACACACACACACATATATATGGAATATTATTCAGCCATAAGAAAGGGCAATTCTGCCATTTATGACAACATGGATGAAACTACTTGAGGGCATTATGCTAAATGAAATAAGTCAGAGAGACAAATATAAATACTGTATGATGTCATTTACATATGGAACTTGAAAAAGCCGAACTCACAGGAGCAGAGGGTAGAGTCAGGAGGAGTGAAACGGGGAGATGTTGGTCCAAAGGTACAAAGTTTCAGTTATGCAGGGTGAAAATGTTCTAGGCATCTAATACACAGCATGGTGGTCACAGTTAATAACACTGTTACATATTTGGAAAAGATCGTAAATCTTAAATGTTCTTACCACAAAAAAGAAATAGCAATTATGTGGCATGATAGAGGTGTTAGCTAATGCTATGGCGGTACTCATTTTGTGATATATAAGTATTAAATCAACATTTTGTACACCTTAAACCTTACACCATGTTATTTATCAATTACATCTCAATAAATATGGGGCTAAAAAGAAAGAACTTTCTCAAGCTTCTGCTTTATCCCCTCATCTAGTAATATTTCAGTTGCCAGAAAATGTCACAAAGTCAATCCAGATTAAATGATTGAAAAAGTAGTTGCTGCCTTTTAGTGAAAAGTATTGCAAGTGCCCATGGCAAAAGGCCTGGATGAGGGAGGGATGAAGAATTTGACCATTGATGCGATTGGTTAACTGCATTATCTTAGTGAGCTTTTCCTGACCACCCAGTATAAAATATCAACATCACACACATTCTCTGTCCTTCTTCTCCAGCTGTGTTTTTATCAGTATCTGGCATCCCACACGTATCAGTCATGATTCAATCAGAGAAACAGAACTACTAGGAGACATATATTAAGACATTTATTGCAAAGATTTGGCTTATGTGATCATGGAGCCTGGCTAGGCAAGCCGGAAATCCACAGAGCAGGCCAACAGGAAAGCAGGCAGGGAGTTCTGGGCCTTCCCAGGTGAGTTTACAAGTGGGATTTTTTCCCTTGAAGGACACCTCAGTTCTGCTCCTAAGACTTTTAAATTGATTGAATCAAGCCTACGCAGATTAGCTAGGTAACATCCCTTACTTAAAGTCAACTGATTATGTACTTTTATACACCTACAAAATACCTTTAAGCAATACCTAGATTCGTGTTTGATTTAATAACTGAGGATTGTGGCCTTGCCAGGCTGACACATGACACTGACGACAATGCCATACATTTTATTTTTGTTTGTTTATGGCCTATCCTCCCTCATAAGAAAGGTGGGCAGGGACGTTTCCTTTTTTATTCTCTATTCCAGGGTTTAGAATAGTTCTGGCAGAAGCTGGCCCTGAAGGATGTGTGTAAGATTGTACTTAACTCCGTTTCTAAATAATGTGCTTAAGCTGCTATTCCTTTTTAAAATCAAATCAATTTTAGGCATTGTGTTGATTTTCTATGGTGGAAGATGATATAGCTTTTAATACTTTCCCTTCTCTGCTAGGTACACATTTTCTATCCCTTCCATAGTCTCATTTTAGTTACTGCTCAGTTCATATTGAATGCATATTCTATTTTTATATTATCACGACTGTAAACAGTATTTATAGCAGGTTGATCTAGTGTACTGTGATCACATTTTAAATCCCATTTTCAGTCATATATATATATATGTTTTTTCTCCTGGAATTAATTAGCAGATTTTTTCCTGTATTAACTTTCTAAATAGGTATCCCCAAATATTTTGAAGTATAAATTTCCTCTAAGTATGATCACATATATTGGGTTAGAGATTGGTTTTATGTTGTTGTTTTTTCTTTCTCACAGAGCCACACTTCTTGTCCACTTACTGTCTGGGTCTGTGGTACCTTTACCACCTGGGACATTACTTCACCATTATCCAGGCAGGCTCCTTCTTTTCTTGTCTGGATTTGATTCCTTATTTCCTGAATTCCAAATTTTATTTTTATTGGTTTATTCCCACATTTGATTATATTATTATTGTGAATTATAATCTTCCTCACGTTTTTAGTACTCGAAAATTTTTATTTGCGTTCACCTGGTGTATCTTTGACTCTCCTTTTTCTCCTTTTATGTTTAGCCCTCTGTTTGAAGGGTCGTATTTCATACTTCGTTTTCTATTGCTAGCTGTAGAAATGATAATAATTAAACAATGCCTTTTACATGTGATCCCATCAGTCTGAAGAACTATATTGAAATAAATCTTAATTATGAAACATTTTAAGCTTATTTCTTGCAATATAGCTGACTTTTTTGGGCAAGTGTGAAAACCTGTTCAACTGTCAGGAAATACAGGAGAAAATGGATAGTCTGCAAAGGTTTCCTTGACCTAGTGTGAATTTCTGTGATGAGAGAGAGTTTTCCAGCATAAGTTACTATTGCTGTAGCTTTCATGATAAAATAGAACAAAACATTGTACCCAGAATAATGATTGTTTTTGGTTGTTTTTGGTTTGGAAATTAGGTGATAATTACCGGACAGAATGGGAAACTGTGTCTCATACTATTACTAAATTTAGCAATAGTTTAAAAGTAGTGAAAAAAAAGGAGTATAAAGTCCAGAGAATGTCTGCCTGATTGAAAAACTTATAAAAATACACAACTAATATATAGTTCCTATTTTTTAAATGTAGTAACAATTCATTAAGTTCTAATTAAAAATTTTTTCATTGCTGACTTTTACTGTAAAAACTGGGACTTTGTGTTCCAATTTTTCCACATTTGCTAAAGCCAGATCAGTCACTATTTTTATGAACTCATGCTATATGTATAAAAACAACTTTCTAGAAAGAGTGAGCTAGCAGCAAATTATTTCTGAACAATGAGTACTGTGTTAAAATCACAAATGACAATCTTTTAAAAAATTTGGCCAAGATTAATTTTTTAAAAAAGGTGTGTAATTTAAAAATTATTTGGTCCAAGTAGGCTCATGTATAACATGTTCTTGAGATGGCATTTAATCATTATTTTAACTTCTCTTTAAATTACACTTCCGTTTAGTACTGCCAAGGCGCACTTACATAATAATTTTCATTTTAATTGAAAAACGTCATATAAATTCATGGTTAAATTTTATGAAATAAAACAACAAATTTAATTCTACAAAATGAACACCATACAGAACATTTTTTCTTTGTTCTTAAAAGTTTGATGTCAAATGTATTATTTAAACAAAAAGTAGTTTATTTGAAAAGAACCTCATGAAGATAATTTTAGATACTATGAAGGAGAAGGCTCTTCCTTCAAAGCAATGAGATTGTGAACAAAGTTAGGATAGAATCTTGTACATGACATAAATATATGGAATAATGAGAATGAGAAGAGATAAAAAATCTGAGAGGTAGGCTGTGTGTGTCTGTCTGTTTATAAAGTAAGATATCCTAAAGCTAAGGAAGTGCTTGAAATGAAATATTGTATACTCAATTACAATAGCTTTATCGATGTATAATTTATTTACTATAAATTAACTGATTTATATAGCCATGCAACCATCACCAAAATACAGTTACACTCCCATCATTGTATAAAGTTTCTTACTATTCATTAAATCATTCATTAAAAATCTCATCTTCAAATTCTAACTTCTGCTCCAGCCCAGGCAAGTACTGAACTGCTTTCTGTATCTATGAATTTGCCTTTCTAGACTCTTTATAGAAATGGAAGCATATACAATATGCAGTCTTTTTGTCTTGCTCTTTTCACTTAGTAGGTTTTTGAGGTTCTTCTTTTTCGTACCACCTACCAGTTAATTTGTTCCTTTTAACTGTTGAATGATGTTCCATCGTATGGGTGAACTACATTTTGTTTATCCATGCACCACTAATTGTACACTTGTAATGTTTCCAGTTTTTTTTTGATGTTATGAATGATGCTCCAACCAACGTTCACACATTCAGTCTTCCTGTAGACATATGTTCACATTTTTTCCTGGCTAAGTAAGAGCAGGATTTCTGAGACACGTGGTGTAGGTGTAACATTTTGAGTGACTGCCAATCTCTTTCCAAAGTGGTTGCACCTTTTCACATTCCCACCAGTAACATGCGAGTTTTCCAAATTCTCCACATCCTTGCCAACGCTTGGTTTTGTCCATGCTTTCTTTCATTCAAGAGGGTGTGTAGTGGTATCTCATTTAATTCACATTTCTCAAAAGACTAATGCTGCTGAGAATTCTTGTGTGTGTGTGTGTGTGTGTGTGTGTGTGTGTGTGTGTGTGCGCGCGCGCTTATTGGCCATGTGTATATGTTGTTTGATGAAATGTTTATTCAAAGATTTTGCCATTTTTATTGTTTTTAGTGTTATTATGGAGTTGTATTTTTATATATTTTACATATTAGCTCTGTATCAGTTATATAGTTTGAAAATATTTTCTTAGTCCAAGGCTTACATTGTAATCTTTAAACACTGAATACAAGTTATATTTGCTATAATTATTTAAAGTCAGAAAGAGAAAGAAAACAAAAATGCTGTATGATCTAAGAGTTCTCATTACAAAAAAAAACTTATTTAAAAATATATATGAGATATTGGATGTTAATTAAACATATACTGATGATCATTTCATGATATATGTAAGTCAAATTACTATACTATATACCTTAAACTTATACAGTGCTATATGTTAATTATAATCTCAATAAAATGGGGAAAAACCCCTGCCAGCTGGGCCAGCCCAAATTACTGACCCACATAATTCTGAGCAATAAAATAATTGTTGTTTTAAGCTACTTAATTTGTGGTGATTTATTATGTACCAATTGTTAACTGAGACAATATACCATATTCATTTTATATTTATATATAAATAGTTATGCCTGAACAGAACATATTCAAATAGACACTGTGGTAATTTTTAGTCAACTTGAAATTTTTTGGACATATCTGACATCAAAAGTATAGGCTTTATGATAGATCTTTTGCAAAGATATATATCTTTTGTATAATTTTGTACAGATCTTTTGAATTTATGCTTATTGAGTTTGATGTTTAGGTCAAAGTTAATGGAATCAGTATTGTTTTTATGGGGTTGCATGTGGCTTTTAAAGCTTTTAGCAGTAAATGTATCAGATTCATGTCTCAAGTTAGGCTACCGGTGGCACTCTTTGCTCTTGTCACTTGCAGTATCTCTTTGAGATAAATGCTGCTTTTTGAAAAAAGGAGTAAAATATTTTCATTATGGAGTCTTTAATTGGCAGCAATCAACTGTTTGTCTTTTATTATCACTTGCAAAGAAAATGATTCTTAATTTTCCATTTCTAAAAAGCCTCAATATAATAGATTATTAATGAGTTGACTGAAAAAGCAAACACTGATGTTTGCTCAGACATTAAGTATATGAGAGTGATTACCAAATGTGACCAGTTTCCTAGACACCAGATGCTAAATCTATTAGTATTTCCAGTTATTCTTCTGAAGTTTGAATACAGTTCATGTAAATTGAAAAGGCCAATATATAGAAATATTTGTGATAGTCACCCTGTTAAAAATATAGACTTGATAAGATAATGGAGCAACAATAAAAATTTTTTCATAAAATTTATTCAAGTTTAAATCTGTAATTTCTAAACACTGAATACAAGTTATTTTTGCTATAATTATTTAAATAAAAGTTATTCCCATATAACTGTTAATAGAACATCAGCTTTTTATCTTGTTCGAGGATATAAACACATTTTATTGATCTAAAACTAAACAATTTACTTTCTTGCTTTACTGTATAGCAGCTTAGATTCTAGAAACCCAACACATAGATAGAAGCCTGAAGAAGACATGACAATTAAGAACACAACTGAAGAATAATGTGGCTTAATGGATATTTTGTATTTAAAGTAGCAAGAATCTGAAAAGGCCATCTAATGGAAAATGGGTGACAAATATTTTTCACATTATAACTGATATATTGAAATATATAATGAAATATTATAACATTTCTCATGTTATAACTGTGTATCATCTTAGCAAGTTCCAAACCTGAGTAAAATTTTAATTTTGACAGATCATAGAATAGAAAAATTTCTTTTGGAAGCAATGTACATATTAGACACTTAGGGAAGGGGGTACGGGAGTGTTCAGCCTCAAATTTTCTTCTTAATATTCTACCTAAAAGAATTTATAGAAACTTAAGAAGATTAAGTCTAAACCTAATGTGTGGTCTTGTTTTTTCTTCTCAAAGATTTGATGATTATTTTTTGCTAGGCAAACAATTTAACTGAAAAGTTTGGCTATCCCTTTATTTTAGTCCCAATGAGTATGTTTTGTTGTTGTTGTTGTTTTTAAATAAACATCTATTTTCTTTTTTGGTGATCCTTTTGAAGTCAATCTAATTTTTTTTTTTTTCCTAAGTTTTTTCTGTGTTCAGGCTGTTATGAAGTTGTGCCTTTATGACCTGCTGCTCTGAGGTAAAGGAGCTGGGACATTGAACGAAACTTGTTAAAGAGGAATTTCCCTTTTTTTTGCCTAGAACCTGCTCCTTAAAGTGTGTTCCACAGACCAGTGCGCCTGTGTGATTTGGGAGCTGGGCCCACCTCCGACCTACTGAATTCTGGGTAATTTGGGAATTAGCCTCACCTTCGACCTACTGAATTCTGCAGTGTGAGGGGTTCCCCATGTGAATCGTAAACTCCATCAACGTTGACACGCGCTGCCCTAGCAGAACACTGGATAAGATCTACCAGCTTTTCCTTCCCCAGCGGACCTCAGAAGGCTCTCCCCTTCTCTGGGTCAGTCCTGTGGGGAAAAGATAAAAAGGCAGAGAGCTCTCGCAGTTTGCTTCCACTAGTTGTGATTTTGGGGAAATAGTTTAATTTCCAGGTTTCTGTCTGCTGTTTATCAAACAATGTTCTATATTTTTTGTCACAAATCTCTTGTGGCTTAGCATGTATGTTGGCGCTCACTCTTATCTGTTGACATTGAGTTTAAAACATCTTTTAGAAAGAGAAAGTCTTCTTCACCAATGAGACGTCCTTTCTCTTTCCCAGCACATACTTATCCTAGCCTGACTCACCAACTAAATTAATGTGCTGCAGTTTAAACTACCATCAGCTAGAATTTTTATGAATACAGTTGCCACTGACATTTATCATTAGGTAAAAAAATAGTCAATCATTAATATATTAGTTGATTTACATGCATTTTTTCCATAGGAAAAATGATAACGAACTGTTATTCATTATAGTTAGAATATATTGCCTTTAGTTAGATTCTAGAATTAGTATAGTATACTATAAATTTCTGCTATAGATATATAAATCTGTCACAGTTTTAAATCCATTTTTAAAACTCAAAAAAGAATGTTAAAATAACTAAAATATGTTCTGATTTACAGTTTATGAAGCCCATTCATATGATTTTATTAAAATATAAAATGTCTAACTTTCAGTTTAAAAACACTATGTTTGGTAAACTGGCTATTATTGTAGATTTTATAAATTTTTTGAAATCCTTAATTTAAAGCATCATATAGTGGGTTCATTGTCATTTATTATGCCATAGATATATTTGTGTTAATTGTTTATGATTGTTCCTGTTTTTCGGTGTTCTGAAGGTTTAGGTTAAGGAAATTGCAATCTTTCCTTAGAATTCCTTCTCACTACATATGTTAAGTTTATTACATTAGCCTGAACTAACAATAGATGAAGACAATGAGCCACCACTTTCTGAGACTGATAATACTTAAGGCTAATACTCTTGTTCGATATCTAGCTTTCAGGATCTATGGGATTCTGTAGGTTTTAGCCTGTGAGAGCAAGATTAACCCTAAGGATCTAATGTGATTTTAAATATTTTAAAATGTGATAAAATATCGAAGATAAGATTGTAAAACAGTTAAAAATGGTCCTGGAGTAATGTAAAGGTACTTAGATATTGAGAGGAGTCGCTTCCTTGAGAATAAGAGATAGCAGAACACCATTTATAGCCCTTTCTTTGACTGTGAGACACCTCGCATGTTTTTTCATAATCCTTGAGGCACACACTTTTTCCTCTTCCGTGTACATACTGGTAGTTAAAATCCCATCATAAGCAAAAGCTTAGTTTGTCATTATTAAATTTTATTTTTAATGATTAAATTTTTAACCATCGTTAGACCACTTGAAATAAAAAATATTTTTCCCTAATAATGTGCCCCTATTAAATAAAGTACAACAAAAACCTTAGCTGTCTTTCTTTTTTCTCTTTCTAATACATATTTATTACATATCTATTATATGTCACGTGTTGTGTCAATCTTTGAAAACAAGGACAAATAAGTGCAGTTCATACCATAGAAGATCCTATTTCAAGAAGATTGAAGGAAAAAAAACCTTAGTAACTACTAATTTGTTGTTCTGTTAAAGAATATTACATTAATTTATAAAAAGTTGAAAGCATAGTGATTAATGTGGAATAATAATGATTTCATGGGAAAGAGTATCACATCTTTATTTTAATGTCAAAATCCAATGAGACTAAATTTTTTTCCAATAAATATTTGTATTACTAAGTGCTATATACTCTGTCCTAGGTTTCAGGGATGTGGGGGAATAAGATAAACTTGGTTGTTGGTCTTATGGTTCTTATGTTCTAGAAAAATTAAAAAAATAGAAAAATAAACACAATAATTATAATTCTCAATAAAGATGAATGTCACCTACAAGGGGCCATAATATTGGGGTAAGGGTAGGAAAGATTCACTAAGGATTTAAAATTTTAGGTGGGATTTACTCTTAAGTTTAAATCCCCTTCCTACATGTGGATTAATTTTACATGAGATCACAAGCTGTAGTTGGATATACACTATTATCAGCTGCACTGACTTTTTAATGGGTATAGGACTCATGTCTCTTCTCTTATTTTACTCCTGGAGGCATCTCTTTGTTCCATACCAAACATTCTGTGTGTACATTCTTATAAAATTTCTTTCTGTGGGTGGCAGTATAGGGAAAACTCTCCTATAAAGAGATAATCTTTCCCCTTGAATTCTATGATGTGTGTGTTGTATATCACTATATAACTTGTAGGCATTCAAAAATCTTTTAATTTGCATTATATATGTAAATGTGTGTATATTATATAGTATATATACATATATATGTTATATATTATATATTACATATATTATATATATAACTCTGACTAGGGATTACTTCTCACACCTCATTTTTCTCACTATTCTTCAGAACCTTGAACTTTACTTATACGTGATGCTAGTAATGACTGAAGTTTACAGCACTTGGCTTCTTTCTGAAATTTTGTTCAATAGACCTTCTATCTCTGTACTAGTAGTCCAGTTCTAACTACCAAGACAAGAACATTCCATTGGATAGTAAGACATAAAACAAGTAATGTGTTGATCAGACCTTTCATATTTGCATAAATTTAACTCTTTGAAAGTACTTCAAAGCCAAACCTTATTTTTTTTTCACATCAGAACACATAATATGTTGGAGATTTGTGCATCTAAAGGTCTGCTGGAATGATGAAAAGATCAGTATGACCACTGATTAGTATTGAGACTACTAGAAATAAGCAAAAAGTGAGGATGAGAAAAACAATATTCATTATGAAAAAACTTGGTTCTTATGGAAGTGGCTATAATTATTATAATAATTAACTATTAATGTGTTCTGCTCTACCAGTAATAGAGTCTTGACAATTTAGCTAAATCTTATCTATATTGTCTAAAGCTGTCAATTTCTTTTCTAAGTCTCACTTTCTACTGTTTTTATGATCACTTGATCAACTTCCTGCTGTACAAATTTGCCCTCTCTCCTATGTTCACTATCTCACTGAATGGTACCATCATCTGCATGGTAGCCCAGGAAATATTATGAAACATTGTCCTTGAATCTTCCTTCTTTATTACCCCTATGTACAGCTATTCTGAAAATTCTGTTGATTACATGCTTCTTTAGTCTATATTTGAATAGGCCCATTCTTAATATATCCCTTTACCACCACCTTACTTTAATTGAATTGTTCTCTCTCTCTCAGCTGTTTCCTAATGAGCCTCTAGGCCAAGGCAAATCATTTCGTATACTGCCTCTGGAATTATCTTTCTAAACACAGATGGTGGCTATCCTTTTTCTACATTCAGTCTTTCAGTGAGCTCCTTGTCGTGAAGACAAAGTTCAGACTCTCCCTTGGTAACATCCAAGGCTCTCAGAGATGTGGCTCCTTGATTTCCACGCTGACATTGTCATCCTCTAGCTTTCTCCCTCCACCCCCAACTCTGCCTGAAGTCGTATCACGCTACTTTCAACGTTGTGCTCTCTTTCTCTTAGGCCTTCTCTTATCCTGTTATTTTCTACTGCTTCACTCCCTGCTCCCATTTACCCACCCTTTTTCCTAGAACTGGAACTGATAACTTGTTTCTTTTATTGGAATTACTTGTTTACTCTTGTTTACATCCCCGTTGCTGAAGCTCACTTCATCCATCTGAGGGTTGGGCTCTGCCTTGTTAACTACTATATTCACTATACTTAGGAGGTTTGTTTGATGAATGCAGATGGATATAGAATTCCTTCAATACACATAATCCTGAGAAAACCAAGCAAAGCGTGTGTGTGGAGTGGGGGAGGGAGGGAAGGTAAAGCATATGAGTTTTCAGTGAGGTAAGTGCCCTGAATTTCCGTCAGCCTGCTCTATATCAAGATTACTTGAGGACCCAACATAGGAACCATTGTCTAGCTCCTGGGTTGTTCTTGTTATGCTAGTGAACAGCAGTGATTATGTTTGAAGTTCTGTCTCATATTGTTGTACTTTTGTTGCTATTTAATAAAAATTCAGAGAACAGCTTGCAAAAGGCAATAGTCATTCCTGCTGAGAAAAAATAAAAAGAGAGAGAAACAAGTGAATCCTCTGCTAAGCAATTTCAAATGTTTCTGCTGGAACTTTAATAGCATAATTTTAACTTCTTGGCATTCGTTGAGGTCAACACTGGTGTGCTTTGAACTAACGCATTATACTGGAAAATTGGATCCAGAGGTAAAGTGGAGTTTCCTTTTCTCATAAGTTGTCTAGCCAAGATACACAATCCATGACCAAGAGTAATTTGGTGAGAACACTAGTGAAGTGTGTACCTGGATAATAATTTGCTTTCTCTTGTTCTAAAATACCAAAGCTTACTTCCTTTAGTTCCTGTTCATATTTACCATTATTTTTATTTCATGTTCATTTTCATGTAATTTTAACTGCAGACTAGGCTAATCCATTACACTTAGAATATTTAGAAATCTAGGAAGCACTATTTAAACTAGTATTTCTTGCAAGAATACATTTTATAAAAATTAAATTTGATTGTGACAAAATATGGGTGCATTTAAAGCTTCTAGTATTTAAAAAACATGCTTAATTTCTCACTTTAAGAAAGTCATGACAATTGTTTTTTTTTTTTTATTCTTACAGATTCTCCAAGTCATTCAAGTCAATTGTTTGCTAATAATTGCATTGGCATTGTGATAGCTTGAGGTATAACTAAGAAGAAATATGTTCAATACAGATGACTAATTATACTATCAGTAAACTTAGGCAAATTAATGGCGAATGTTATATTGTTATAATGATAATCACATTCATAATCATTCAATAAAACTAATTTTTAATGAAGACAAAAATGTATTTAAAGAAAAAATGGTAGAAAAGGATGAAAGATACAGGATTTACAGCAGTCTTTAACCAAAATCCAAATATTAGCAACAGACTATCTTGAAAGGAATTTATTTGGGTAAGCCCCCATAATATAACGTTATTTTTCTTCTGAATATTATTCAACACATTTCAATCTATGAGATATATAACCTGGGCTAGTAATCTCTCAGGAATCAGTTCCTTCATGATCTTTCTGGTATTTCCTGTTTGAGTCAGAATGGAAATATCCTCAACAGTGTCTCGTTTAGGGGATTTAGCCCTCTGCTTCCACAACGAAAAGAATCAAGAGATAAAAGAAGCTGAAACAAGAGAAAGGCAAAGCATGGTTTTGATTTTTCAGAACCTCCTGTTTCATTTAAGCTGAAAGATTTATGGATTATGGTCCTCAACCAGCCATTAGATGTACAACTATATTTAGATACTTTCTTTGCCTGCTAACTTAACGCATCACTGACTATAATTCATTACAAAGTGCTTGAGTCAAGGTTTGGAAGATTTAGATAGAGGCAAATCTGGAGATTCGTTAGCAGAACAAAGTAATTACATGAGCTATAAACCTGTGAAGAGAAGACGAAGGTCAGCTGAGTGTGCTATAAAGAACTGCAGAGAAGGAGGTTGGGACCAGGCGTAGACAGGAACTTCTACAACTTCCTACTACTTGGACAAGATGAACTTCATACAACTTGGTCAAGATGTCTCACCCCTCAGAATGTTGAATTCCATCAGGGTGTTTCAAACTTTTTCTTTTTTGATTCTTCCTTTTTTTTTTTTTTTTTTTAAATCAGTGGTCCTTCATATTGGTCATCTTAAGCTGAATTTCACTTTTAACAAATATTAATTTATTCTGTCATTGAAAAAGTATTTGTTGAGTACCAGCTATGTAGCTGGTGCACGACACATAAAATAGATCAAAATAGAGATGATGTGGAGACAGAACCAAGGAGCAGGGCCCTGTCTCCTTGGACCACCTCCGAGCCTGGTAGTGATCCAGAACGTTCTCTTCAGAATTCTGTTTTAGTAGAGCACAGTTTGAAAGGAACAGAGAACTCCTTACCTTCCCACTACTCTATGGTCTCACAAACAGAATGTGCACGTTAATTAGCCACTGTAGTTGCCACCACAAACAAAGCCACGATTGTCATAGTCTGGGCCTTGGTGGGTAGTGTCATACTGCTGACACTTAACTGCTTTCTACCTCATGCCCCACTTTAAGAAGAGGCGAATGAATTACACGCTTACTTTAATGGGATCTTTGCCTTGTTCTCAGTTTTTCTTCTTGGTGTTGAGGTTCATTTTTCTCTCCGTGGAAAGGGCATTGATGGCTCAAGACCCACCTTTACTTTGCACAACAATTAAAGGAACTCAACCATTTGTTGCAATTTTGTTTAATAAGTAATGCTGCTGTGCCATGGAGACATCGCACATTCTATTTGATATCTGAGCAAGTTAAGCTGGAACTGAAATATATTCTAATTTCTCTTCTGGGCATGAAAAGAGAGAGAAGGAGAAAAGAGCTGTTGCCATTCAGGATTTGAAAGAAATAACTACATTTGACAGTTAAAATATATAACTACTTCTCCCTGCTGCCAGTCAAAGATAATTTCCTCTGGTTCTTTTTATTTCAATCCACCAAATAATGTACCAGGTGTTTTTCTTTTTCTCTTAAGAAAAAAAAAATAAAGATAGTCTCTGAAATTATATGAAGTTTAAATGATTTAAGTCCTAGTTAGAAAATTTAGCTTGAAATCTGATGGTTATCATCACCTTACATTTCAATAATATTTCATTCCCCACACCTGACTTCTAGGCCATTTCAATCATGAATAACAGTGGGGGAGAAACACGATAAACATTATGTGTGCAGCAAAGGTCTGAGTAGTTATGAGCTGAGTTGGAAAGCAGAACGACTGTTACTGCAGGGCTGAGCCTGGTGGGGAGCCTGGAGTTTGGCCCTGACAATACCCGCCTCCTCAACTTTATTTTCTTTGTGGTTTTTAAAAGACTTGATCTTTCTAATATTACATTCTGAAAACCAACCTAATAGATTCTGTATTTCTGGAGAGCTTTGTAGCCATAATTATGGAAAATTCTTACGGTTGTCATGGTTTTTGATGAAGGAGCAAAGTGCAAAATAAATTTGGCTGATTTGCATGAAGTTCAAATATTCACTGACAGTGATTCCTGGATGAAATCTTTTTTTATGCTGTAGGAGAAGAGAAGCATTATTTCTAGCATCTAGCAGCTAGGAGGTGCTAGGGGATTTAAGGTATTATTTGGGGTTTTGCTAACATGCTTGGCATGATCCTGGGAAAGCGCTGAGTTTGGGTGAATGAGGTAGTCAGAACTAGTGCTTTACAGTTGAAACAGGTGTTGGCCTGTGTGATGTGATGTGAGAAATGTAGGAAGGCCCTCACCATCAAATCCCTCATTTCAGTTGTCCATCACATTACAGTTACTCCTCTAAGATAAGATCTTTCATGCTCTTACTAAAACCAAAAAGGTTACCTGGGAGGCATGTTATTCACTGCCCCCCTTGGCAATAATCAATTCATCAGATAAACCAGCTGAAATTGGGATCCTGAGTAAATGGTACTGAGAGGTCACTTTGGGTTGAGAAAACAGGATGGGCCCAGGATGCAGACGAAGGTGGGAGGACCCAGTAGAACTAGGGCCGTGGGCCATGGGAGAGGGCCAGGTGGAGGACGGTAGGATAGTGTCGTTTCTCATTCATTTCCTGCTCCCACTGCAGTGAGGAGAGTGTAAAGCCATCTTGCCATCTTTCTGTCTCATGAAAACTCCCTGGATATTAAGCATGTCTTGTTTTCCTTGATTCTCCTTCAAAGCATCATTTAGCTCTGATGTTTAGCACAGAGTTGGGGATGCTAAGTCTCCTTTCTCTAAATCCCCAGCATTCCTTCAACCCAACCTAATTCTCTACACTTTATTTTGCATAAAAATTAACTTTCTACCACCTACTTGGTTTCAATGCTTCTTCTATAAGTCTGAGGGCTCATGAATGACCTGCTGCATGATATGCTATCAGCCATAGGCCCTGCCTTTAGAGGCATAGAAGGCAGAGGATTTGAAAGTTAATTCCTTCTATTTTCCTTTCCCACACATTTGAGGTACTTGGTGAGAGAGGTTTAGGGACTTGTACTCTAAAGGAATTTTCCTTCCTCAACAGCCCCACCCAAGGCAGGCAGCGTGCTGGTGAGCTTGGCTCTAAATAATCTCTTCTATCCCTCTTTGTTGCAGAAGCATGTTCTTGAACATGATTCAGTTCATCAAAAGTAAACCATCATGTGTTTTTGTGTGGCTGTGATGAAGATCTCTGCTAGTGACTATTCTCTCAGGAGCTTACAATCAACCGAAAGGTTAGGCAGACTTATCAGAAGCAGGGACGTATATCAGCCCTGGAAAGCAATGAGGGGTGGAATGCGAAGTGGTGACTTGGGGCGAGAACGTAAGAGCTATGCTTTTCCAGTATCCTGTTCTTCTTCATAGCCTGTATCGCAGTTGCCATGAAAGTAGTCATTTGGATGTTATTTGTTTAACGTCTTATTTTCACCTTGTTTTCTTTCCTTTTCCTTTTACATCCCCTTGGGACAGGGTCCTTGCTTGATTTTGTTTACCGGTGTGTTCCCATGGAGGTGCGTGGACTCAGAGAGTCAGAGAAGGGAGCGGTTGCTGTCTGTTGTGCTGTCATGAGCCATGGCCACCAGGGAAGGCTTCCCAGAGGGGCTTCAAATTAGTGGAGGGAAAGTCCAAAGGTTGTCATGGATTAGTCATGTCGTCCTAATCCTCTGTCTATACCACAAGATTGCAATGACATATTTCTTAATCTGGGAATCCCCAAACAGTTGTTAGAATCAGGAAGTAGTGGATGCCTCACTTCCTGGTGTGGTTTGGACAGACTGACAGTACATGGGACCTGACGTGTTCCTATGTGTGGCCCCATTTTATTTGCCACAGAAGCGTATCCGGCGTCCGTGGGTTTGGCACAATGGCGGCCTGGATTCTCCAGCAGCCCCAAAGCCGGCTTGTTATTGTTGTTTACATTTGAAAGTTGCTTGATGCAGCACCACACCCACTGAAACTTTTTACTGTCTTCAGTGTAATAGTTCTGTCTTCTATTCTTATTTCTAAGTCTTCTAAAAATATGAAAAAGAAAACCTCAGTCAACCTTTCTATGGGATTCATAACTGCATGTGTGATGTGGTGTGAATAGAAAGAGATCTTTCGACTAGAACAGGTTGTTTAACCTTCTCTCCTGCTCCTGGTGAAGAAAGGCTGGTAGAACATCACTGTTGTTCTACGCTGTGCTGTTCTCTATTAACTTTCCCTTGCCCCCCTTCCCGCCCCCAGTGCAAGACAATGAACCATCCCTACCCAACTGTGCTGTGACTGGAGTGCATTAAGATGCACAAAGAGCAGCCTCGCTTTGAATCTTATCTTTCATATATTTTTTTCAGACAGCTTCAGTCCAAATAAGGTTCTTACTCGTCCTGAGATAATTCCTAACATTTTAAAATGGGTTTCAAGTATCACATAAATTCCACCATCAGTAACGAGCACCACATCCCTCAAACGGGCCACTTGGTTTTGCCGACGCCCGTTCTATAACTGTATTTGGTTTCATTTGAAATCTTTTTTAGGAACGATGGAAAAGGAATGGTTTATTTAGAAATCAGGGGGTGAAAATAACCTTAAAATTATGATGTGAATCTGGGAGACTAAGAAAAATTTAAATAAAAACGTCACCACTAACAACACTCTAGAGTTATTTTACTCTCCCTTCCTGCATTGAAATATGCGTTTTGTTTCATTCAGGTGATTTTGAGCTACGTTTTAAAAATCACATTTAGAGTCTGTTGAATATTTTCTGTAGTGGTAGAAATTTGTTCTTTGAGAATAGGCTTTAATTTAGGGAACTGCCTGAAACACAGAACTAGCCCAATGAATAAGGCGGGTTGTCATGGTGGGCGGTACCAGTTTTGTTTAATAAATGAAGGGAAATGGAAAAGATTTTTGCCATGTGATTTTTTACACGATAGCAGCTGTAGGTTAATACTGTAGCTTTTAGAAAATGCCTCTATTAAGAGGCTATTATAGATTGGTGTACATTTTAACTTCTCGTACAGGTTCTATGAATTGTGGTTTTATTTATGCTCTAGTTTGCATGAGATTTTGGACCCAAATAGTGCAGCTGGAGCTGGGTCTCATAAGCTTTCTGTAATTCCAGTTTACTTCAAACAAATATTTAATACATCAAGTTAACGTAAATAAATTGTGCTTTTGCTTTGCAGAAGACTAAATGCAAAAGAGCTCCTATATTGATAAAAACATTTTGATGTGCAAACTAGATTATAAATGCAAGACCAGGTGGTACCTGACAATTTTTTTGGTCTCTCCTATCACACGGGTTCAATAAAGTGCCTGACAGGGGAAAATCAACATATTGCAAATACGCAGGCAGAGCTTTCCTCCTCAGGGCAGACTCGCTCTGCCTCTTGGCCTCAGCCCTTGCTTTGTTTTCACTTTTTTTTTTTTTTCCAAGTTCACACTTAAGGCACATTTTAATGCTTGTGTGACCACCACCTATTTCCTGTTATTGTGTTTCTTATTATAGGCTGCCCTCTTCAGAACTCTTATCTTTTCATCATCTCCTAGTCCTTTTCATTGAGATGAATTCGCTGGAGGCAGGGAAAGACTAAATGGGCCTCTGCCCATATCTGAAAGGGAACCGCACCATAATCTGTTCAAATAAAGGGTGAATGTCCAATGCGCTTAACCACTTGTTTTATGGTTTTATTGTTTGAATTTTTTTTTTTTTAATTTCAAAGATTTTTTTTTCTCCAAACCTTTTTTTTTTTTAATCTAATTTTGGACCTTAATGTGTCGACAGATCTCTTTTACATTATTTTTGGCTAAAGCCAGAAACAAACTGTGTTGAAAAATATTATGAGAACACCTCTTCTAAGATTTCTAGCCCAATATAGTAGACTCCAGAGATTTGGATTATTCAGATAAGCCTTGGAAAAACATCCGCTTTCAGATTATCTGTTTAACCAAATCCCAACGCTGAACTGCTAGAGGTATTCTTATCTAGAATGAACTAACTATATATTATTGAGTGACCTGAAAGCATAGCTAAAGAAGCTGCTACTTATATATATATAAATGAAGGGAATCTAAACCCTACGGTTATACTTTTCATAGCACGGCTAAGGAAAAGTCATGTTCATGTACATTTCTAAGGCCCATATATATTTGGCAAGATGCCTGTCTCTGACATAATTAAATATGAAATATGTAATTGAATTTTATTATGGAATATGTAATCATTCCTTAATAAAACGCAAAAAAAAGATTTTTATCAAACTCTAGTCATTTTGAGATTAATTATTAAAAAGCATATTTAACTAGTGAATATTTGGATTCTTAAGTTTGGAGAAACAAGCACTCAAAAAAATCTCTCAGTTTATGGACAATGGAAACAATTAATTCAATAAACACTTTCTGAGAATGTATTCTGTATCTGGGGCTATGACAGCAGGGCAGCGAGACAATGTTCCTCCTTGGATAAGTAAAGAATCTTGTCTAATCAGAGAGAGAGTCAAGTGAACACACATTTTCAGTGTAATTGTGCTGCGAGCTTTAACACAATTATGTAGAGGGCCCTCTGGGAACAAAGAGAGGGCACATCTGATGCTGCAGGTGACCCCTTAGGTAAACTACACAGTGGGTGCAAGATGTGTACTAAATCCTGAAGGTAAAGTACAGATTTCCTTCATGGTGGGAGGGTCAAAAGCATGGTAGTGATGAATTTAGGGAATGATATCATATGTCAGATGATGAGTTCGAAGCCTAGATGCTCTCATTTTCTGTGTCTGAACATTATTTTTTGCCTATTTTATACTCTAAGCTCTACTAAATGTGATAAACTCTTAGGGTCTTGCCTTCTCAAGTGCAAAACTGGGATAATGATCAGTTTTTCTTAAGATTAAATGTATTAATACACAGAAAGCACTTAGAACATTGACCAGAAGACTATCATACTCTAATATATATTAACTAATATTAGCTATTATTTTCATGTTTGTCCATTCTGAGTGATAATGACATATAGCAAAAGGCAGGATGGTTGACCAATTCATTTATTTATTCCCCAATATTTATTAAGCACTCAGTATGTGACAAGCATTGGGAATTCAAACATGAAAAGATCAAATTACCTCCTCTCATGGTGCTTCAACTTCCAGTGCTGAGATGAAAGAAAAACGATTCAATCATCAAACAAAGAAACAAATAATATCAATTCAGAGATCACTAAGAATTGCAAGTGCATAACGATGTTTGGAGGTGGGGGCAATGTTTCACATATTGTTGTCATTGAAACCCTCACTTGATAAGTGAATGTTTTAACTTGAATGTTGAAATGAAGTTGGCCTTGTAATAACCTGAGATAAGAGTAAGCTTGGGATGTTTCAGAATTTGCCAGAAGATCACTGGATTGAGAACACAGGGAATGAGAGGAAGAGAAATAGGTGAGGCTCAAGAGATGGGCATGGGCCAGTTCACACAGGTCCAAGAAAGAAGAGTGAGAAACTCCAATATCATTCCAAGTGTTACGGAAAAATTTCTTCACAATAAGATGCAGTCTGTCAGTCCTTCAAAAACTCCTCCTTCATCTCACTCTGCCACCAACACTGTGCTAAATGCCTTGCCCAAACTATTGCTGGGTCTCTCATGCTCTTCCATTCTTCTTCAAAAGACAAAGCCATTTTGCTATTCAGAAACCGTGGAGAAATGGGTCCTTACTCTTTTTTCTAAACCTGGTCTGCCCTTTTACTTTCATGATATCATTTGATTATGTTTCTTCCCCTTTATCTTTAATATCACAGTCCTTTTCAACAGTAATATCTGTGAAACTTGTCCTATGTCCTAGGCACTGCATAGGACACAATGGTTAAAATGATCAACAAGATACGAATCTTGCTCAGGCAGCTCATGGTCAAGAGAGGTAAAAGACATATTAAGAGACGTCAGGACATGGAATGGTGAGTGCAGTGACTGGGATAAACACAGAGAGAGTGCTGAGGAGCTCATGGGAGAGCCATATTCCCTGGAGCCCTGTTCCAGGCCTTTTAAAGCAAGGTAAGTGTGGGTTTTCAGGCAAAGAGAATGCATGAGAGAAAGCAGGGATGTAGAAGAAATTTTTCAGGAAGGGTGAGCAATCCTGAGTAAGAATCCAGAGGCCAAAGAACACAATGCTTTGGTGTGAGTTGAGAAGCTTCTCCGTGTAATTCGCATTCTTCTGTTGCTTCCACTACTTCAACCCTTCGTTGGTCTTTCGTTCGGCAGGATCCACGCTTCTATAATTGGCCGTTACAACCTAGTCTTTAGTGCTGTGAGAATTAAATCGTGCCTCACGGGGATGGATGGGCTAGCAGAGGACCTGGCATATAGAAAGTAACCAACAGGTACTAGTCAAGTTCCATTCTTTGGCTGTTTTTAAAAGCACATATTGATTGCTGAAAGCGCTACTGTTGCTTCCCATTGTATTACTTAGTAAGAACCTTTCATTCTTCCTGTATTTCTTTAAGTTTTCTCTGCTTATTAATGCTCTTCTCCAATTTTGTGTAATACCTTTCACTGAAATCTGCACATCAACTCCCTTTTGAAAGCACCTACCTCCTGTATGTTAGCCTTTCCTCAGGTTTACAATCTTATTCACTGTAGTTGTAAAGTCTTTTTCTTTCTTTAGTATCCTTTATAGGTAGTTTTCTATGATAAATGACGGGAAGAGAAATTGTGACTTCTTACAAAATATAGCTTCTTTAAATATGACACTTCATAAAACAGCTCTGATAAGTCCTTTTTTGAAAAATGAGATTGGGATATATTTATAATTTTTTCTCTATTATCTATTTTTGATGATTAAAATGAATAATGTGCCATAGAGATTTTTTTTCTATTTCTATTTTTCCCATCAAATCTTTGAGGAAATAAAAAATAAAATAAGGTCACTTTGGGTCCAAATTTACTGAACACATACCTGCGAGGTGATTGTCACGTTCACGCCCTACATTAAGCTTTGTGGTTGAGAGCTTGGTGTTGAATTTCCTGGTTTTCTGAAAAGCTCGAGGTGGGTGAGGAACAAGATGTAAGTCAGGTCTATTCAAAGATCTTTAGACTTGGAAACCAGCTAAAATAAGCTAGCTGGCTCCTATATCACAAATTAAAACTAAGATATCAAAAAGTATAATAACATATCCCAACAAGGTTTTCAATGTTCATTACCTCATTTCACCAGCTGTTTTCCCCCATAATATTTGGCACAAGGATTCTTAAAGACACATTTGTTCCAGACCTTAAAGGATAAAAG
This sequence comes from Eonycteris spelaea, assembly GCA_003508835.1. NCBI lineage: Eukaryota > Metazoa > Chordata > Mammalia > Chiroptera > Pteropodidae > Eonycteris > Eonycteris spelaea. The sequence goes on along the minus strand of PUFA01000043.1, from coordinate 2,762,634 downwards.
CTGTCAGTAAGTTTCCCATCATAGAACTCTCTCTCTCTTGTCTTTTAAAGTAGATGATCCATGTTTAGCTTTTTAACTGAGAATGTGAATGGAAGATATCTGAATTTGGCTATAAATGCCATATAGTCTTTTCCTCTACTTTACTTCAGAAGGTGAGCTCATATTATACAAGAGGAGAAAACTAAAGTCCTGCCAGAGTTACTCGTGAGCAGTGTTTAATAGCAGCACACATCATATTTTACCCTCCTTTGGGTCTTTGGAATTTAAAGTTTCATTTTTACCTCATTTTAGGGAGCTGGTTTGGACTAAAGTCACATGTAAAATGAACTGTCTCCAATATCTACATTAGAAGTAACTCTAGCTCAAGATAGAGGTCATTGGTGGAGCAAAAAGCTTTCATTGCTTGTTCTGGCTTCTCTTTCCTGTCCTGCAGATCATTTAGAAGGGCTACCAGTGACTTATCCTTTATAAGCATTAAATGTTGAAATAAAAGCCATTGCATGTTAATTAGCACTTCCCTTAATAAAGTATACAAGTGTCATGTAAAACATTGTGAACTCTGCTCATGATAGATTGGAAGAACATTCTAATGGGGATATCCTTGAGCTAAGACCACAATGCTCTGGGTTCTAGCTATTCTTAGAAATTTCTAATTGATTGCTTCATACCATTTGCCAATTATTGCACTAAGGAACAGTTCCTTGAACTAGAACTTAGATGGGTTCATGAATTTCTGATGCTGAAATGTATTTGAACTGTATCATAGCTAAGATTTTATTCATTGAATTTATTTAGAAGCCTCATGGGCTATTAATGGTAGATTATACTAGTATAACGTGAAAATACAATGAAATGCAATATTTATAAAAGGTGTATTTCTCAGATTTAGAATGTTTAAGTATCTTAAGTGAATTATAAAAAATATTTGTTGATAGTATAGTGATTTTAAGATTACATAGTAAAAGATTTAAAGTAGTGCTGTTTATGTAGTTATCAAAATCCTTATTAAAATTATATTTATATCATACATAGTAATATGTTTAATTATCCATATTTTGAAGCAAAAAATAGATAAATGAACTTACATTGGCCAAAGATATTAGAAAAAATACTAATTTTAATCTATACTAATTTGTGAAAGGTTTGTTCTACTGGTCATATCTGCTCAAAACTTCAAAGAAATAAATTCAAAACATTTGTATACAATTAAAAGCATCAATAGAAAGTAATAAATAAAGAAACCAATGTAATTTCTTTTAGTGACCAACTGAACCAGGGATTTAAAAAAAATAACACCATGAAATTCTATAAAATATTTAAAATATATCAGCTAAGTAGTAATATTCTGTATTCTTATCAGGTTTATGTATAAATAAAGTGATTATTTAAATTACTGAACTAAAAATTGTAGAATTTTCAATCCTCAGAGTATTCTGAGTATTTTCAAGAACATAGACCATAAGAAAATGTGTTTCATTCATTTGTTTTTATAGTCCTTCAACAATTAAATAAATGTTTAAATATAAACAACACTGAAGTAATGCATAGATGTTTAAACCAATGGCTTACATAATGGATACTTTAGAAAAATTACAATTGTTTAAATTATGGTCCTTGTTTTCAAGTTACTTTAAAAACTAATTTAATGTATTTTTTCTTAGACTTTTTTTTTGTGTTTATCATAGAAATTTAAAATAATATATGTAAACTAAAGAAGAAAACCTTAACAATACCTTTCACTATTCTTAACTTTATGGTATATAGATTTTCAGTGCTTTAAATGGGTGTATTTTAGATGGATGTAACAATTTCTTTGTTATAGCTTAAAGTTTAATTCTCAGAGAGCTTTTTTTTTTTGTCTAATTAGGTCTGACTTATTATAGTAACTTTGTTATGCATCACATTCTGTAATTTTACTTATTTGTGTACTTTTAAACTTTTTATCTCTTGTGCTATAAAGATATCACAAGTTAGTACTTTTTTTCCTGTTCATTATTTTATTCCCAGTAGCTTGCATAGTAGTTCACACAAATATATGTTCAGTTATATCATCCATATGAATTATCAAATTATTTTAATTGTAAGAAAAAAAATCCTCCCCATCCAAAAAACAAAAACAAAAACAAAACTCCAACATTCTGACATTGATATTTGATCGATACTATATCACAATTCTAGAGTCATGGGAAGAAAATAGGTACCTACTCACTATTGAAACTTTCCATGATCTGTCTTTATTTACTGAATATGTTTTTTGGTTCCTCCATAATATTAATTTTCTTAATTTAAGTCCTACAGATGTCTACTTAAGTATTTCATTTCTCTCATTGCTACTTTTATTGAGACTCTATCCTATTACCTTTAAACAATTTTTCTATAAATTAACATTACATTATTTATTTCTATACAATTTTATTGTTGATCACTAATCTCTTTAGTCCATTCTAAAAGTTTAAGATTTCATTTTTTTTTAAAGAAAGTTTGATTATTGTCTCAAAATATCTTTTTATTTGTGGAATGCTTTCTCTTCTTCTTTTATTATTGTTAAAAACTATTCTACTACATTCTATTGGCTGATATTTTATTTATGCTTTTTGTATGTGTTTTCTAAGGGTAACTGTCATGGAGTTATCTCTATGAGGGTTGTCATAAGCATTGTGCGGGGCTGGATTGACATGAGATAGTAGATAACTTGTGGTCTGAGCAAGTTAGAGGTGAGAAGAAACCTTTTAGGCAGGTTCTCAGCATAGAAAATTAATTGAGGCACTTATAGTTCTGGTGAATATTAGGGAAGGAAAGAGAATTTGGAAATGAATATTATTCGAATCAAAGGATGCCATAATTCTCACTTTTAAAATGTTAGCTGTACTGTCCTAACCTCTCAAATATTCAGTTAAATTCTATCACACAGTGTGGGCTTGGATGTTGCTTGGGTAAGTAAAGAGAAAAAATTGTGTTTCATCTTTGGGTCAATTCAGTGGAAAAGATAATATAGAATGCAAGATGTGAGTGTGGTCCAGAATGTGCCATGGATAAGAAAGTGGAAGAAGAGGTGACTCTGAGATTACGAAATCATTCTACACTCCATCCCCCGTGAGTATGAAGGATGAGAGTTAAAGTCTCATGCGGTCTCAAGACAGACGTTGTTCCCTTTGTTGCCATTTAGTTCACTCTCTCGGCCCAAGTGTTATACATTTACATTTCTTTAAATTTCAGCACCCAGATTCTTGACAACCTCTTTTAAAAAACTCTCCCTTGCTGTCTTTCCATCTTAATGGGTTAAAAAACAATTTTCATATTTAGTTCAGCCTAAATTGATCACACTTTGTTTAGCTTGTATCAAATTTATAGAAACTTCTTTATCAATAGAGTAATAGACTTCATAATTAATAAAATAAAGACTACAACAAGGAGAACACTGAAGAATTTTGTCCAGAAAGTGGTAAGTATAATCAAAATTGGATTTATATCTTTGCCCTGCTGTTTAATAGCTTTGAGACTTTGGGCAAATTAGTTAATTTCTCTGTGCTTCAGTTTGATTACTTGGAAAATGATACTAACAGTGCCTAGGGGAAAGATGTGCTATGAAGTTTAAATGAGATAAAACAGGGGCCCCTAACTCACGAGCCACAGACCAGTACAGGTTTGTAGCCTGTTAGGAATCTGGCTGCACAGCAGGACGGCAAGCTAGCAAAGCTTCATCTGTATTTGCAGCTGCTCCCCAATGCCAGCATCACCACCTCAGCTCCACCTCAAATCATCATGCATTAGATTCTCATAGGAGTACCGGTCCCTGGTGCCAGAAAGGTTGGGGACTGCTGAGATAAAGTATACAAAGCAGGTAGCAGAGTGCATGGCACATGGTAACTACTCAAAAGTTAGCTCATGTTACCATATATCTGGACTAAATGTAGTTGCCTTTTTAAAATTTTTATTATGTTAAAATAAATATACCCATAGGAAGTAAAGTGGGTCTGGTAGAGATAAAAAGTATACTGTGAAATTCAAAGTTATAAAGCCAAGTATTTAAGAGTAAACTGTGGGCAGAGAATAAAATTATATACAGCACAGAAACTGTAGGATATGGGTTCAAATTATTTATGGATAATTACATTTAAATAATTGATGTCAAATTTTCCACTCAAATGTATCATATATATATTATTATACTCTGAAATATAGATTTGGCACCTCTGAGAAGTTTGATTGCTCTTAAAAGGAAACGAGGCACACTGATTACACAGCTACATTTGACAATTCACATTGTCAGCTCCCATACCTGTCTTCCGCTGTGGCAGTTAATGCCAGAACTATACATTCTGAATCACTCTCTTTTACTTCACCATTGCTATTTCTGAGGTTATAAACAAGCTTCTTTCCTCATAAGTTTTCAATATCTGCAAATCATTTTAAAGTCTAGTTTTATTTTTTTAACTCAAAAAATTTTTGTAAATATAGGTCATCAAGTTGTGTGTTATTTGTAATTATTAAAATGTAAATTTCAGTCTTTACATAAATTTTAGGCTTTGCTGCCTGCTGAAAGTGTTGCCACCAACCAATGCTAACATTTTTCTTATAATTATCTCTAAAATTATAATTTCAGTCAATAATATGGTCACATTTATTCTTAATAAATTAATGACATCAAGGAGTCAATATTGATATCACATCCAGCTACCAGCATGTTCTATCTTGATAAATGACATGCAGGGCCTTAGAAAAGAGATATTTTATAACTTTCATTTGGGCAAATAGATTTAAAAGCTTAAAATTACTAAAATGCTTCTTTACTAAAAGTGAAAACAATCAGAAATTTCCAGAGGTAGCTATTTGCCCACATGCTTATAATAATCTAGATCAATATATTTTTATATTTAATCTGGAACTTTTTCTCCAAGGCTTTTTGGGTTTTGATTTTTATTTTGCTTAAAATCTTTTTGACACTCAAGAGGTTTCATATATTGAAAAATAAACAGGGCTTTTTTTAAAGATACACATAGAGATTTCCAAACTTTGTGTTTACTGAGATGAAAGATTGCTTCATTCTTTTAAGAGACATTGCCCATTCATTATATTCCCTAATTGCATGTATTTGAAAAATCAGGCCCAAGAAAAACCTGTGTCCACTACCTCTCTATCTATAATAATGATTCTTATAAATGAAATAAAGTTTCCAAATGGATGGTGGTTCATTCTTTCCTTTATTTAGTGTTATTTAATAGTTTAAGGCCTGGGACTTATGCCCTGTCTCTGGCCACTTTCCATTTTCAAATGTTTGGGATTGAGGCTTCATAGAAAACTGAGTACAAAGGCTCTCTTATTATCTCCTGATCAAAGTATCATCTGAAACTAAACTACTATTGAATTTCAATCACAAACATTGAAAAAAGAAATAGATCTAATATTATCATTATTACCTAAAAGGAAGTAGAAAGATTTTACAAGAGATACAAATCAGATAATTAAAAAAAAGTTCTATATTTCTCTGTACTGCCTATTACTTGCTCCCTTTTGGAGCTATTCTTTATACTCTTTATTTTGCCATGTGAGTTTTTCTCTCTAAAGAGTTTTTCCTCACTAATTGATCACATGGATTAGATTCCCCAGCTGCCTCCCCTCCCTTCCTGGTGCCTTTCTGTACCACAGAGTAATGAACTTGGATAATTTATAAACAGTAACTTAGAAAATAAGAAAATGTAAACCTTTTACATTTAGCTTCACATTTTACATACACAACTATTCCCATATGTGACTCACATTATTTTTACCCAGTTCTACTGCTTTAGGGTGGATTCATCAGACTGTTTTAACAGACTACTTTAATTTAGGATGCACCTGCACGAATGTGTGCAAATATCCCTACGTTCCACAGTTGATCAGTGTTCTGATTCATTCAGGTGCTAAAATTTTAATTCACATAAAATATTTCTAAGTAAGCAATTCCAATGTGTTGATTTTGATTCGCTGGTTCTGCCCAAGTTTATAGAAAGAGAGAGGACAGAATAGTAAATCCTACCGAATCTGTCGGCAATGGAAAGGACAGTGAGCTCTTAGTTTCATTTGTGCTGTCATCTTGATAGATTTGCTTATATTATACTATTATACATGGGTTATGTGCCAAATGATGTCTTTAGATTCTGATTCCAAGGAAAACAGCAGGAATCTCGAGCACTGAAAGTCTTGAAAGAGTTGTTATTTCTGGCCTTTTGATAGAAATGAGGGGAGACTCATAGCTAAAGAATATTTAAGTGTCAAAATCAGTTACACATGTAGTTTATTCATCTGATGAGACATCATGGGAAGAGTTAGAGTTGGTTGTGATTCAACGGAGTTCGACAAAGTTCCTCTGTGTTCCACTAGCTAAAAAGTTTCTTTCTTTGTGTCTCAGGTACTGGGAATGTTTATGCCTTCATGTCTGAGGTCAGCCTCACAGAGTCTCAGCTTCACATAGCGTGAGAAAGTGGGCGAGCAATCCTGAACACCCAAGAAGTACACGAAGTGGCTAAGCAGACAGAGGGGCTGGCGTACCGAATGAGGAGCATGCTGAACGTGGACCTAACACCCGGATGCCACGTAGGGATGTCAATATCAGCAGAAGAGGCAGCAAGACAGGGGTCAGTGCTCAAAGCCAGAGGGGTAGTTTGCAGGGGCCAGTGAGGGCATAGTGAGACCCTCAGAAACCCAGATCATGCCCAAGGAGAATAGAATTAGAGGTGTGAAGAGGGAAGCTTCCTGAATTGACAAAGGGAGATACCCCAGAGTGGTCAACCAGATTTGATAGAAAGACCGTGAATATGTAAGAGTAAGGTATTTCATTACCAAGTAGCTTTGGAGTTTTATGAGCTAAGTTTAATTACAGAGAAATAGTTGCATCTTTGTAAATTTGGGTATATGACAATGTAAAATATCAATATTATACTTCACAATGTTCTATACATGGAGAAGGCAGATTTTTCTTTTCATCGTAAATGACAAAAATCATTTCTTATTTATTAATCTAAGTATATACCATTCTGAAAGTTTATAATGAGATAAGCTTTTGTTCTTTGATTAAAAAAATAGGATTTACAACACAAATTTTTTGTTTGTTTTTCTATTCTGTTCTTTAGCTAGATTTGAATCAAAGCAAAATAAAGTGAGATATTAAATAAATATATTAAATCTACATTAAAAAAAACATTCTTTCATGGTATAATTCTAACTTTCTTTGATGACATTAATATGAAGGTCGGATTTACTGAGGGGTAACATTTAGTCTTTGAAACATCACCCAAAAGTGTAAGTAAGGTCTTTGTCCACTAATGAGCATTCTTTCATGAGAGTGGTTTTATAAAGCCTTGCACTGTGAATGGACCGTCAATCAACTCACAGCTGCACTGAGGCCATCAGATGGCCGTATCCATGGCGACGTGCCAAAAATGGTGACACAAATTAATCCATTTGTGTGAAATTCTCAGTGAGAGTCCACTTTCATCTTCCAGAGACTACTGTTAGGAAGTCTGATGGTAATGTAAAATACTGAGTAAAAGTGAAATGGTGATGACTAGCCACAGGATCTTCTTCCCGTAAACAGTGGGGCTTCTCCTTTTTATCTGCTAGAGATGATAGAGAACAGTTGGAGATTTGATATTGCCACCATAATGTTCTTTTAATAAAAGTTACATTAATTTAATGCTCGTATGTAGCCTCCTTTTTCACCTTTTCTCACCAATACCGTCTACTCAGCCTTGAAAATAAGTACAGTGATTTACACAGTGGTATAAAATTAAAAAGTAATCTTTTATCTTTTTGTTTTATTACTAACTGTATTCATATAACATAGCACACGAGAGATACCTTCAACATCAGATTTGATTGTTAACTTACTGTGTTGCATGAATAGATTAAGCTGTCTTTGTGTTTTTTAGAAAAACTGAAAAAAAAAAAAGCTACTGAGTTTCTTCTCTGCCTTGTTAGAACCTTGTATTAGTCTTGTACCTAGACAAGTCTGTTCTTTCATTACAACTTAAAGAAACATATTATTTTGTCTGGTGTTAGGATGAATTTACAGCAAACCAAATTATAAATTGTATTGTGAGCGTTATTTGATGAACTATTAAAGCAAGATTACTTTTCCCAAACTGCACGTACATAGAAAAGACTGCCTTTTAATTAGAAATTTGTATTCACTACTCAAAGATACTCAAATGAAAACAGAAAGTAATACATTTATGTTTTCTAGTTACTCTTAGGTTGGGGACCTGACTTGTATTTTTACATAAGAAAATAAAAGGAATTATTTTCAATTCTGTAGTTCTTAGCTTTTTCAAGTCCTATAACACTTCAAGAATCTAATAAAAGCTTTAGACTCCTAAGAAAAGTACACATATGTATGCTGAATAAATTTGCAACATTTTAAGGTAATTCATGGATCACAAGTTAAGAAGGTTTGATCAAATTCATATTTAAAAGTCCCCCTTAAACGTTCCATGGAGATTTCCAGTTTCAGTTCCAACATTAGGAGAGCTTGGAATTTATCATTTCAATACTTACAAGAAAACACTGGACAAACTGAAAAGCAATACAGATATGTGAACGTAGACACTCACAGCTGACCTCACTTACCTGGAGCAGAAGCAGCTAGAGCTACACACTGATAGGAACACTTAAATGGTGTTTCTGATGAATTACTGGAGGCTAAGAGCCAAGCTTGAGACTGAAAAACTCCTGGAGGCTGCAATTTCAGTAGGTCCCCAAACTTTTCTAGGTTTATTTCAGAAACATCATCAGGTTCTCATGGTAAAGTTTCAGAAAAGTTCCCTTCTTGGCTTTGTCAGGGGGAGGAGAAAAGTACTCAATGTGAAATACCCAAAGCGCTCTCCATAACAAATGCCTGCTCTAGGGAAGACTTTACCAGGACGATTTCTAGGCAGAAAAGATATTTATTCTACTCTGTTTTGGAGGCTGAGTTGATGGTATTGGTGAGAGATGGTAAAAAAAAGAGAGGATACATGTGAGCATTAAATTAATCTAATTTTTATTTAAAGAACATTATAGTGGCAAATTAAACCCTAAACTGTTATCTATCATCTCTAGCAGATAAAAAGCAAAAACCCCACTGTTTATGGAAAGACGATCCTGTGGCTTAGTCCATCACTATTTCTCCTAAGATTTGCCCAACTGATTTGAAAACTTATTCTCACAAAAATCTGCATGCAAATGTTTATGCCACGTTAATTCATAATTAGCAAAAATCTGGAAACCAGGATATTTCTTAAAAGGTGAATGGATTAAAAAAATGTGGTACACCGTTACAATGGAATATTATTCAACAATGAAAAGAAATGAAATATTAATCCATGGAAAGACATGAATAAACCTTAAATGTGTATTGCTAAGCGAAAGAAGCCAAGTGAAAGAGGCTTCTTTCACTTAGCAATACACATTCAAGGTTTGTTATAGTTAGAACCATAAACGCACTTTATGGTTCTAATTACATGGCATTCTGTAACAGGAAAAACTATACAGATAATTAAAAAAAGATCAATAGTTGCCAGAGGTTCATGAGGAAATGGGTGAAGGTTGAATAGGTGATGCACAGGGGGTGGGTGTTTTTGGTCTCATTTTGTGTGTTTTGTTTTTGTTTTGGATGGTATCAATTCTGTATAGTACATACTTTAGTGGGTACCTGATGCTGTACATTTGGCAAAACTCATAGAAATTTATAGCACAGAGAGTGAACCATAATGTATGCAAATTTTACAATATTGTTTGGAAGTTGGAGGATCTCAAGATGAGATCTAATGATCTTAAATTATAAATGTATGGAACCACCTTACTGAAGGTGCAGGCAAAAAAGGTGCTGACCTAAGTAATTTGGGAAATGAATGAAGTCTGTAAGACTAAAGACAAAAGCAACTGCACATAGGAACTTTAGTTAATAAAGTTGGTTCTTCTGGTGGGTGGGGCTTACCAATTCAGATACTGTTATACATGTATACCGGAAATGAACACTAAAGTAAATGGATGGAGAATTATATGTGTTTTCATCAATTTTGGCCAAATGATCATCATTTTTACCTGGATTCCTGAATTGTTCTTTAACAAATCTCCTGAGTCATTTAAGACGTTCATAAAATTAAACGCTTAATTTTAGATTCCAAAATCCTCATCATATCAGCTACATTAAAATACTCCCACATCCCACATTAAAAGCAATATTTTGATTTGAAAATATTTTTTAACTTACTAATGAAATTATTTGATAGTTAGACTTTATATAGTCAGTTAAGATTTTTGAGAAAATTTGTTATTTATTAGAAATGATCATATATATATATATATATATATATATATATATATATGGATTTCATAAAAGTGAGAGGAATCTGTCTCAAGTGGTTTGTTTAATTTAATAATATATTTATGATTTTCATATTTAAAAATAAATAATATTAGTATATTACTTTTATAGACATTCAATTAAACATTTGTTAATTTTGTTGTAGAATTCTTTCTCAATAGTCTCATGAGATTACTAGCAGTATTTTTAAATGAGAAAAACAAAATATGTAACCCTCTTAAGGGGCAGCTAAGAAGCATCAGAGCCAGAATTTGAAACCAGAAGCTTGTTTCCAGAAGTCTATTGTTTGTCGTTACCCTTTTCTGAATACTTTATGAACATTATTCTCTTGGTTGTTTAGATAATTGTTGTGGTTCATGCCCCTTGTGAATATGTTTGTTTACCTGGTGATTCTGCACAAGCATGTTACAAGGAAGACCAGAGAACTCTGCCAATATACAGAGCATCCCAGCTACGTGATATTTCATGTAAGCAGTAAAGCTATTAACTAACAGCAGTTCATTTTTAGAAGGCATCTAAGAATTACTATACTTGCAAAAATAGTTTTTAGATTGTGAATCAGCATAAACTGTGTATCAGACATATTTTTTTTTAAAAAATAACTGCTCTTTTTTCCTCACTGTTATTGGTACACAGCATGATATTGCAGATAAAGATACTTGAATATAAGTAATTCATCAGTGCTGTCGCCACATTTAGTAAAACGTGTTTTTTCCTTCTTTAATAACAAATGCTCCAGGTTTTGAGTTACTTATGTTTTGACTCTGGTCATGGTAGAGAATTTTACTCTGGGATGAATGCCAGCGACCATACACTGGTTCGTGCAGTATAGATGCTATTTTTATTACTGTTGGCTCACATGTAATCTTTGGCTTTTGAGGTCATGTGTGGCATTTTTCTCCCCTGTTATATTTTTAACATTTCACTTCCAAGAAAGAATGTTCATTAACGAGGCATCTAGCATGTTCCACCAAAGCTGCTTTATGATGAATTCTTGAGAGCTGCAAAATGTGGCCAAAATGTCTTCATCCAGGTAGTCAGTTGGTGAAAATTCATAAGGTTCTTATTTACTTATATTTCCTTATTTTTATATTATTGTTAAATTTAAAGCAACAGTTTAGAAGTTTTACTAAATTTTAAAATTCTAAATGTTTTGAATAATTTAAATATAAAGGTAGATTATATATCTGTGAAGCCTCTGATAATATGGATAGGAAGGAAGAATACCATTATTCCTGTGGAGGCAAATATAAAATTGTAGATCCTACTATCTTTTACTCATTCTTCCATCCCTCACTATTCTCATTGCTCAACAGATAAATTCTCTGTCAAACGTGACTTGAGAAACTCAAATAGCCCAGCTATTGAAGAGAGGTTGGTAGAGGCATCCGGCACTGATATCGAAAGGAGTTTAGTAAGCAAATAAAATAGCACTTTTTAATTTTCATGAAAAGCGATCGGGTGAAACAGCCTCATGGCAGAAATATGTACAGAAATAAATTCTTTAAGCTTCACTCAAAGTGATTTGGTAAAAACTGTAGATGTTGGAATATGTATTACTGGATGTTTTGCTTGAGGAATATTCTTAAAACTTACTGAATGTGGTGGGTAAGAAGTTACCTAATTCTTAATCAAGATTATGTCTCACTTAACTTTACAGATGTATAATTCTTAATGAGAATTTGGAGAAATTAGAACAAAAAACCACTGATAGACTAAATATGTAATAAATATAATAAAATAAATTTTACTTATCTGGAGACCACAGAATAAGAATCTTTATATCTTCACCATGACTTTATTTTTTACATTTCCTGCATTCATTTGAGAAAGAAACAAATGCTATATGTAATAGTTTAATCAAGAAAGCAACATTCATGACATTTCACAGGAAAATAAGTATAGATTAAATTTAGTTGCCTGTATCTCCTAAATATAGTGTATTAAATTCTATAATGAAGATTGATACGTTGTATTTCATATGACATTTTTCACTATCTACTATTTCCTAGACAAGTTCTTTTTAAACTAGAACAAAAGCAATAGGTAAGATTTGTCTTCCCATTGTCCAATGATACACACAAATAGATGACATATGTACTGATGTTATGTGTGACCATAGAATTGCTGGCCATGTGAGCAAAGATGAGAGAAAAATTCTGTTATCGGAGGAAATCAGGGAAAACATTACAGAGGACTTATATTTGAACTTATGAGGAAAAGCTTTGAAAGATGAATAAGAAAATATAAAAATAGAAAGAAGGAATTTATTTGCTTTTCTGTTTGTTTAAAGTCATAACCTGAGGGGAAACCCCTTATCTTAAAAGGTTGAAAGTGCTGAAACTGTGATAGAAGCTGCGAGCCGAGAAGGCTGGAGTAGAAAATCATCCTAGAAGGCTGGTTCTGTGCTATGCTATGATCTGAAGTGGTAATATGGAAGAGACCTTTTTCAGTTCAGCTGTTTCCACAGTTTTATACAGTGCTTTCAACTTTTGAAAAATGGCCATCTAATAACCCAGACAGCAGTGAAAAATATTTATTTCTATATATTTATGTACATATATATGTATATGTGTGTGTGTGTGTGTGTGTGTGTGTGTGTGTGTGTGTGTATTTAAACGTATGGGTTACTACCTTAGATGCCTATTGAGAATAGACAGGGTAATGGAAACAAGTAAAGTAGGGTGGGCCAGGTGAAATCTTTAGCTTTTCTCTTTGGTATAAGAAAAAAGGGCAAGTGTGATGGCAGTGACAACTGGCCCTTAGCCATAGTTTCAGAGTGGACAGTGCTGTGGGCAGTTACTGGGCTGCTCCCCCATTCAGAGACACCGGCGGCCACTCAGCCCCATGCACCCATCTTGCCCACCCACATGTTGCCAGGTCTAATTTCAGGAAGCCAGAAGTCAGGATTTTTACGTGACATCTCTCAATTTTTAAATGTTGACAAAGCTTTCACATTTTTTTTTTAATACTGTGTGAGCCAACTTTACAGTACAGCCAAGCAAAACAGAGCTGAAGCCTTATCAGACTGTAGGCTGCCAGTTTACCTTCACCGGTTTATTTTGCTGAAATCTTGTATTATTCTCAATCTAATTCCTGCTTTTTTTCTATTAATAATAAAGCACAAAGAGATTGTTAGAAATTCAAAGCACTTTTTAGAATGAAAAAATTTTAATGCACAGAAAATGAGAATATATAGAAAACATACACATATTAACTGCTCATATTTAACAATTATTCATCTCTTATTTTTAAAAGTAACACTTCACTGATTAGATGACACATCCTTTCCTCTCTCTAATTACATTTCAGCTCTCCCTCACCAGAGATAACTATTCTAAAGTTAATATTCTTCACATTTAAATTTTGGTACTGTTATAAATTATAAGTAAGAATTATGTTTGTAGGTTTAAAAATTGTAAATAAAGTCATTACACTATAATTTATTTTGCAGCTTGTTGTTTTACTCAATATTTTATTTTATTCTAGAGAGATTTAATTGCTGTAAAGATCAGTTTATTAATTTCATGGCTATGTAGAACAGCATTATATAAACATATGTTTGTTCATTCTCTCATTGTTGAGCTTTTAATTTTTTCCTGATTTCCCCTCAAAAACTATACTGCAATGGGTGTCTTTATATATAGTTCCTTGGACATATATGTTTAAGCTTCTCTAGAGTTTATACTAAAAGTAGGATTTCTTGGTCCTGGTGGGGGGTGTCTTTAACATTACCAGATGCAAATTTTAAAATTGTAATTTAAAAATCTAAAAAACTGACTTCCTAAAGTAGTTGTACAAATTCATACACACCAGCTGCCTGTGAGTTGCTTTTCCCCGTTCTTTGCCAGGTTTTAGTGTTTTCTAAATTTAAAATTTTATTAGTTTGATGACTGAAAAATCAAGTATTAGTGTAATTTTACTTTAAATTTCTCCAAAGACTAGTGAGTTTGAGCATCTTTTTATGTTTATTGGCTATTGGATTTCCTCTTCTATGACTTTGGCCATTTTCATTTCCTTTTTATTGATGTCTTGATACTGAATTCTAGGATTCTTCACAATCCCAGTTATAAATCTTTTGTTAGCTACATGTGCTGAAATTTCAAAAAATTTATCAGTCTTGCCTTTTTGTTTAGTCTGTTGTAGCTTACTTAATACATCTTTTTCTAAAAGCGGACAACATTCTCCTATATTTTATTTTAAAAAGTGAAAGTTTTGTTTTTCACATTTAAGTCTTTAATCTTCCTGGAATTTATTTTGTGTGTGATGTGATATAGGGATTTGAGTTTTTCCTCATTAATAGTCAGTTGTTTCAGCCCCATTTCTAGCCTAATCCCATTTCCCATCCTGCCAGCTGCTCTTTTTCTAGAATATTTATTACTCTCCTTTCAATCCACCTTCCAGGCTAAGAAGTAGACAAGCTTAAAAGACAAACAATGCTCAACATATAGGCTTTGAAGCCTTCCAATTCAGGGCATTTTCTATTCTTAGCTCATGGACACCTGGAACACTGACAAAGTGGCCACGAAAGCATCACAATACAAAATGGAAAAAAATAAAACCCTTCAGTGGAACCATCCTCAAGACATCATCGAAGTACAGCAGTTAAGAAGTTTCAGTTGATTAAACATTTTGTTTCAGCTATTTGATCCTAGGTACTAAAATCTAAAATTTATTACCCCTTCCCATGAGAAGGGGAATGAGTTTTTCTCTGTTTATCCTACACTGAGAGCTTCATAATATGTCAAAATCTGTACTATGAAAAATTAAGTAACGTATTTTTATTTATTTCAATGGCTGTATTCATTGCCCCTTCTATAACGGCTTTGTGGAAAAATTAAAACTGTTCATCTATATAGTTATTGCCTCAGACGATGTGAGACTAACCCATACGAAATTACATAGTAAACATGTGGTAGAGTCCTTTTATTAAATACATAGTTTAAAATCAGTAAAGAGGCAAAAACATTATCTATTTTTAGAGCTCTTAACTCAGGAATTCTCTCAATTATGAAATATTGCAATACTGCAATCTTTCTTTGCTCAAATCAGTATTCCTTATTCTACTGCAGGCATTTTTCACACTCACTGACTTGTGAATCCCTGTCTGCTTCATCTACTGTGGTCCATGACACCTGAACTACCTTGTCATTCATCATCTCAGAGAAATGATCGATTTCAGACCAGTCTTCTTTACGGAGATTATTTTCCCATTTTTTCCAGTTATTGAGGTCCATATAAAGCCAAATGACCTCAGCTCAGTTGAACTCAGATTTCACTTTTTCAATCCAATTAAGATTTATATGTCAATTCTTTTGTGCTGTGGATCATTTGATCAATAAAGTGAAAAACGTTTAACAATTTTAATTAACGCCTCCTCCAAGGAAGCTTAATGTCAGTCAGCGTTAAGATTGTTCATATGTCTAAACTCATATTAACAACTTCACTTTTGTCTTAGAAAAATTTACTGTCAAGAGCAATCCCTTCGGTGTGTGTCTTTTTTCTCTCAAATCTTACTTGCCCTCAGGCAGCAGTCTGGGGTATTATTTGAGAAATGCTTTTCCGCTTAAGGCCACTAAAATATATCTGCATCCTTTCTTTCTAGGTCTTGTTTCCACTTCTAAGCTGCAAGCTTCACAGTGATAGACACTGGGGCTGAGTTTGCAGTTTTTTAAGGGGTATATTCAATTCAAGAAACCTATGGGGCTGCCTGCGTTTTGGGCAGCAGACTCTGCAACATAGCTGGGAGGAAATCAGGGAGCAAAGGGCCTGTGGCGTTGGCTGGAACTTGTGTGCCACCCACAGGTTTTCAGCGTGGCTCTCTCTGTAGCACCGTTAGTGTAGTGTAACTTCGCTGCTGCCCACAGTCTTGCCGTTGGTTATTATTACCCTAGCCTGGGTTGATGGTTTGAAATCTTAGGCTAGGTGAGATTCTGATCTCAGCAAGTGACTGCAGCTTATGACAGCTTTGTCCATAGGGAAGTTGCTGTTTTTATAGAGATGAGAGCAGGAATCAAACCTTCGTGGAACAGAGGCTTAGCGAGGGTTTAGTTTTAAATGACTAGTGCCAAGCTTAGGTGAGCAGTGTAGATGGGCTATAACAAAATCTATCCTGCATGCAGGGTCGAGGAGAGAGCTGTGAGGAAGAAAACATTGGCTTCAAGTAGCTCCACAGTGGCCTAGAGACACGCTCCTCCGTGCACTCCCAAATTAAATATAGATAGTGACTCGCACATCATGGGGAAAGTGCAAACAGCCATGTGGCAGTTTCACGAGGTAGTGCAAACAGCCATGGGGTTCAGGTCAGAGACATGCTGCAATAGGAGTGTAGATGCTGTTCCACTGGGGTGCTAGAAACGCTGACCTCCGAAGGAAATGGAAATTGAGCAATTTTTAATAGAGTGGATAGAAAGAAAGGCACCTGGGATAAGTTTGGTGACTAGAGTGCTTCTTTGGCATATTTCTAAATTTTCCAAGGATGCCTTCCTTCACTCTGAGAGGGAAGGCGATAAGCCTATGTAGATATTAACCCCAGAAATGGTCAAAACACACCTTTTGCTCAGACTCCTTCCTATAAAGTTGAAGTTCACAGAGCATGGATTCTGGGTGGTTGACCCAGAAGGACTGCCCTCCTGGAAAAGGTAAAGCTCAGGTTTTCTCCACCTCCCTCCTGTACGCAGATCCCAGAGTGCTCTTGGCTGACCTATGGTAAGTACGGGATTCTGCTAGAGTGTTTATCAACAAAACTTCCCAGGTTCTGGGAGTATGATTTTTCCCTGGATAATTGTTTTTGAGTCTGAGGATTGTCTTATGTTCTAAATTTAATGGGTATGAAGCGATAGCTATGATAATCTTATGGATAATCATGTGAGTCCAATAACATTTTGGAGCCTTTACAAGTGGGTCTTAGGAGAGTCGTGGAACTGAATAAATACGACAACTTCTGAAGCCCAGAAGGAATACCTTTCATTCTGGTCAGAGGCTTCCCAGGCTGTATTTACTGAAGAAATGCCAGATTCACTGAGAATCCCTCTGGCTGAGATGGAGCAGAATAAAATGTGGGGAGCGATATGTTTTTGATTTTAATTTTTTTGAATTTGACTCATGAGGTAAAAATAAAAATGATTTCAGGCCTTTTTTCCCACCATGTACTTCCTGTATATCTTTAAAACTAATTTTAATTTTTGACTTAAATTTATTCCTTAGAATTTGATAATTGGGAGGAGGTTTATAGTCAAATTCAGGCATATCCATGTTACTGTCATTTAATGACATTGCAGAAGGTGACCAACTGGTCCCAGTTTGCCTGGGATTGTTCTGGTTTTAAAACTGAATGTCCTGCATCTCAGAAACTCCTCTGTCCCAGGCCATCTGGGATGACTGATCACCCTTTCGGATAGGCTCTGTTGGAAAAATGTGGCTGGACATACTTTGGAGTGAGACATGGAAAGAGCAGACTTTTGGCTTTGAAAGTAAGTTGGATTTGAAGTAAATTTAATTGGCATACCAGTGGGGCCTAGAGGACATTCAGGAGAATGGTGGTGGTGTAGGGAAGGCCACCTGAGAAGGTCATGCAGGACTGTCCTGAGTGAGGGCTGGCTGTTCTCAGCCCTGGAGGGAGGGGGCCCTACTTCAGGTTGACCATTGGCTCAATGGCAAGACCCAAAGGATGAATTCAGAGAATAAAAAGCTGGATAATGTTAACAAACAGTTCCTTCCAGGTTTCGTTCTCTCTCGTGAAGGCCATGTAACTACAACACTTCTAGTCTTCTCCGCTCTCACTAACATATCTCACACAGTGGATGGAAGAGTTTGGAAGGAAAAATGCTCCTGCGTAGTCCTGTACTTCCTGTTAAGATCCCACCTCCAGCTTAAAGAAAACGCTCTGGATCAGCACTACTCAGAGTGCTCTGCTGGGGGGCAGTGTCAGCATCACCAAAGCTTGATATGAATCCACATTTGGGGGCACCACCCCAAACCACTTAATCCAAAAACTTGGGGTGCAGTAATCTAGCACTTCAGGAAGTACTAACGGTGACTCTTATGTAGTTTATGGCTTTAGCTACTGCTCTAGATTGTGGAAAAGCCTGTGAACACCTTGGAAGTTTGCAGGGGTCCAGCGTTGCTGGTGACAGATGGCATAAATCCAGTTCTGTGGTTTAGTATTAAGAAGCTGTCTTCCCAGATAAATATTTTTTTACCTTTGTTATGGGATGCAGTTAAGTTCCCAGAAACTGATATTTTTGGTCTTGTTTTTATGATATTTGAAGTGGGACCAGAGCCGTGTTTAGTCTAGGGTGAATTATTTCTTACTTCTGAGGCAAGACCCTTCTGAGTCCTCTGCTGAAACTCTGCGGATTACTGTCCGCACTCCAGTGGGAAGAGGCAGTGTTTCCCGCCCTGTGTGAGCCCTGGGCATTGTTGCTTGTGGCGCTGTTGGGTGGCTCTTTCCATGGATTCAGTCATTTCCTCACACTCATGAGCTGTTAGGGACTCAGCCCAGTGCTAACAGGGCACTCCCTGCAGAACTGCAGATTCTCCCTAAGCAGCTTTCTTCTCTCTTGGAGCCGGCCCTGAAAATGCTGGCCTCCTGGACTCCCAGTTCTATCACCTCAAATAGGGGAGCATGCTGGCTCTCCTCAGTGCCCCCGTCCTGCACAGGGCCTGGGGGCTCACTGAGGGTGGCAAACTGGTGAACTTTCAACCGCCGTGTTCACTTCATTTCTTCTTAACTCTCAGGGATCACACTTCTTTGTAGCTTGATGTCCACTGTCTTGAAATTCATTATTTCAGACAGTTGGCCTTTTTTTTTTTTTCCATTGTGTCAGGCAAGAAGTTAAAGCTGGTCTCTGTTACTCCAATTTCACATGAAGTAGAAAAAATGATATTTTAATGATAATGGCAATGTACTCTTTTATACAAACTTTTCTTTCTATTTTTATTTTCCCACATTAAATTTAGGGTTAATATTCCTCTTCAATACCTTCAGGGACTTTTATCCAAATTGCACCACATTTTTAGAGTCAGAGAATGAACATCTGTAATCTCATTTATACACACACTCATGATGCACACATGACACAACTCTAAGGTGCACCATTCAGACTGTGTTCTGTAGCAGTGGCCCCTCCTGGAGCGAGGTCCCAAAATGGTACCAAACAAAATGTACTTCTCTACTTAATGGATCTTTTAAATATATACACACATATATTAATTTTAACATTTTCTTCAAAAATTTTATGCACTTAAAAAAATTTAATTCATAGCCATTTCATATATTTTTTGTTGTTGTTCTTGCTAAGACCTTATTTTCTCTTTCATTATTTGCAGTTGCTGATGTAAAGGAACCTTACCGGTTTTAGTATCGTGACCTTGCATTTCTCAAGTTCACTTACTACTGTGACCACTCCAAAGATGCAGGACGGACCCTACCAAATTGGGCTCTAATGTCCACGCCGATAATGCTACACACACATCAAGAGGGTATAACTTCGAGGTCTTTGGAGAGAGCAGGGCAGGCCTCTCGAACAAGTCCAGAATGTCTTGAGGGAGCCAGGAAAGGAGCCAGGCAAGTGAGTGAGTGAGTGAGTGTGTGTGTGTGTGTGTGTGTGTGTGTGTGTGTGTGATGGGAGGACTTACTTGGTTTGAATCTCCATGGGCACCAAAGGAGAGAGCACCCAGCCTTTCTTATCAGCTTGCCCAGATGTGGGGCATGTGGAAAAGGTTGGTATTAGGCTTAAAAATTGTCAGCAGTTCATCATTAAAACAGTAGAATCAGACTCTTTATTACACTTCTTACATCTAAGAATTTATCTGTTGAGAAACTCAGTTGAATTTCATGGGATTTCTTTAGTAAGAACCAGGGCATCTTGAAATAAGGACAATTTGATCTCTTTCTATCCAAAGCAAAACATTTCTACCTTATTCCTAGGCCTCAACAATTTTCCAAAATATCTTGAGCAATAGCAGTGATAAATGGTATTTCTGACTTTTAAGAAAAAATAATTTAAAAAATTTTTCATTAAATATGGTGATATCTTCTAATTTATTTTGCAGCTAGTCTATATCAAGTGAAGAAAGTTATCTTATGTTTCTATTTTTATTAGCATTTTTATCATAAGTGGGTATTGAATTAAAATTTATATACTTTTCCCCAATATTTTAGATGGTAACAGTTCTTAGTCATGTATTTGGTCAATCAAATTGATAACATTTCTGCTACTAAGTCATCTTCGTTTTCTGGTAATAAAATGCAAATAGATCTATTTCATTTAAAATATTATTGAAATTGCACAACTAATAATTTATTTTGGATTTTGTTCCATATACATAAGATAAATTGTTATATATTTTGTGTGTGTACATATTGCCTGTATCTGAGTTGTTTACCAAAATTATACTAGCTTTATATATTGATATAGGAAACTCTTTTTTCCTTTATAATCTCTGTTTATATAAATTAAAGGTTATTTGTTCTTTAAAGTTTGTAAGAACTCACCAATTAAACATCTGGACTTAGCGCTCTTTTTTAGAGGTATGTGTAAATAGCTGACGTTTTTTATTTTCATTTTGATTTCCTTAATACTTACTTTGATTTCAACTTTTTCAGTTTTTCTTTTGATTCTCAATATTTTAAAAATCTTTTCAGAAGTACATACACTTTCTTTGGACTTTCAAATTTTTTTATGAATAATTATGCACAATAACTTTTTAAAATTAAAAATATGTTATGTCATTTATCATTATGTTTTTTATTTTGCTTTCTTTTTTTTTGTTTACATGTCTTGCTAAAGATTTATCTTGATCTTTTTTAAAGATCAAGACTTCTGTTTTGCCAATATTTTGTAGCTATTTCTATTCCATTCCTTATTGGTTTCTCTGCCCGCCCTTTTCCCCCATCCCTTCCTTCTTTCTTGAACCTCGAATGCATAAGTTAAATTAATCATGTTTCTGGGGTCAATGCACATATGAGCATTGAGCCACACAAGTCTCCTTTGCTTATCTGCCTGTCTGAGCCAGCTCTCCACAGAATGGCCTGAGGAAAAGACATTCACGCTAAAATGTTATTAGGATATGCAATCCCAGGGGACAGAAGTTGGGATAAAGGAGAACAAGGCGGGGGAGGAGGGAGGCAGAGGAAGAGCCAATCTGAGGCATCAAGGAAGTCTGATTATTTGATCTTATGGAATATATCTTCCAAGAGGCTGTAGAAATGATTGTTTCTTAGAATATCCCATGTGAAGGAGAATGGAAAGAAAGGATCTGCTTGCTCATATTTCCTACATTTCAAAGTGAGTGGTGTTAAACTCTTGCTTGGGTATTGAAACATTTTGTACAGCTATGTGTTAATAGGGCAGCTCTCCGTGAGGAGCTGAAGGTGTGCATAATGGACACCACATGAAGTGTCATTGGGTTGCATCCGTGTGAGGTTGGTCAGTCTCACACAGTCGGACTCTACAGAAGCAGCTGGGGCAAAGCAAAGTGGCCAAAAGCCCCCAACAGGTAAGGCTCGGAAGATCTGAAGGGGACTAAAGACGTGACTGAAATCCTTTCTTTCTCTTTCTCATCTATCTATTCATTTGCTTCTGTACTTGTGAAGTCATATTCTCCAGCTCCCTTCATGCAACATGTTTGCTACATGCGACTGAATATATGTGTCATAATGAAATTGTGGTTATGCATGCATATGTGTGAGTTTTAATTTACAAAGATGGCTACAAGTCTTTATCTACTTTTTACTTTTTAAAACTATTTACTTTTTCCATTCAGTGCTACGATTTTTAATGTTGCTTAGAATATATCTAATTTTAAAACAGACCAAATCTAATATCCCTCTATTAGTTATGATGTTTGCTGAACTCTTTGGTGTTATTGCTGTATCATTTATGGTTCTCTGTGGCAGACCATAGATTTTATTCTAGCCAATTTAAGCAGAGAAGGGTGTATTACCCACAAGAAAGTCAGGTACCTGGGCTTGGATACTGCATAATAGGGCATAGAGCAGCCACAAAAAATACCTGTTTCACAGAACTGCTCCAGGGGAACCGCACCATAGGTGCTACCTGCCACGCAGGATCCAGGTCTTTGGGGACCAGAGGCTCTGACACCTGCCTCATCTTCCCAAAAGAACTAGGCCTCCACCCGACAAACCAGTCCCCCGACCCCTTTACCTCCAGGTCTCATGTAAATATGACTGTTTGACGGAAACTAGGTTCCACATAGAACTCTGGGTTGTAGAAAAAGTACCGAAAATGCAGTTGTTAGCTTTCCGACCTTGATAGTTCAAGAATTCTACTGGAGTGTATTATTGTGTTTGAACGGGTGCTAAGTGAATATACAGTGTGGATCACAAGATCAGAAGTATGAATGTGAGCAAATATTATCTATTCCTAATTTGATAAAGAGCTTTTTAAAAAAATTTAATGCCTATAGGGATTTATCAAATGCTTTTTATGCACCACAGCCTCAAGGTTTACTGTATGACTTTGTTATTTGCTAAGTCTTTATGTAGGAAAGAGAAAGTACAGGTGCAAGAAGTAGAGCTTGGTCCACACCCTGCTTTGGCTCCTCAGTTGCCTTGCTAAGCATGTCATTTAGGCCCCAAAGAATGGGAGAGGACTATACAGTCCATATTTGTGTAGGTATATTAAGTCACAAGGCAGGTTAATGAGAATGAAATTTTTAAACATTTTGAAATATCCTGTTAGAGTAATGTGGTTATTCTCCAAAATGGTGAGTTATATTGAGAGAATTTCTGATGTTGAGGCATCCTTACATTTCTGGGCAAACTCTATTTAATCATTATACATCATGTGTGTGTGTTTTCTAACAGTCTTCATTGTTTTCTTTTTAAGTAATAGTTAATATCTACCATTTTTTTCCCATGTCTTTATGACCTACTCATAAACAGCATTTTGTTACATTTTAATTATTTATAATTTTTGCTTTTATAAATAACTCTTGAAAATATATATTTTACCCAAAGTAAAACTATTGGATGCTAAAATGTTTTGTGAAAGAGTTGTACCAAACTAGTCCCACCAGCAATGTGGGAGTGTTGCTATTTTGCTGCACCCTTTACAGCATTGTATATTTCATTAAAAATTTGAATAAAAATCCTTATTAATTTTAAAGGCAAGAATAGTCATTTGAATTTTTATTTTGATTATTAATAGGACTAGAGATTTCCCCAAATATTTAAAAATCCAATATTATTTTTTTTCCTTTTTAAAACAAAAATCTATTAAAATCTCACATATATACAGAGAAATGCTCAAACTTAATATGCAACCATATGTAGAACACACCTAATGACAACAGAATACACATTCTTCTCAAGTGCACATGAAACATTTTGCGGGATCAATAATATGTCTGTCATACCATAAAACAAGTCTCAAAAATTTAGTTTTATACTTGGAAATAAATTTTATATTATTTATTCTTTAAAATTAATATATTTCTCCACTGCCATTAGAGTACTTATTTGTATTATAGAAAAGAGTTCCTTTCTACTACGAAGATACTTTTGATCTTATTTTAAAACCAAAATACCAGTTTAAAGACTGTGTCATTTAGCTGAAAATACTAAAATTCACTTAGGTTCCTTGGAACTAATTTTATTACTGATTTTTGTTATGGACAATCAGGAGTCCTTTTAAATGGACTTTTAAATGTTATTTCCTCTTCAACATACAACTTTCCACTATGTAGGACGAATGTAGATTCTGAAATCTATATTATCTTAGTATTTAGGAACTGTTTAGGGAAAGTCCTTGTCTTGTATCCTGAGTGTCTGTGAATGTCATCCAATTTAGAAGGCACACCTAAAACCAGAAACAATCGAATGACTGCTTTTCCCCCCACTCGCTGTGACTAACAGGGAGTGTTTTCATCTTCACAATACGAGGAAATCTCATTTCTTTGGAAAAAATTTCCAATGTTATCTCTACTCGCATTGCTTAATGAGACATTATAATGGCAAATTTGTTTTGAAAATAAGGATGATTTGATGTTACAAAGAATTGTCTTTTTTTTTTTCTTTAAAGCTTTCTGATGTAATGTTAAGGGCAGATTTATTTTAAATAGCAATGTGACCAGCAAAGCTTGAAAAATTCTCAGCCATGTGTCCATGGAGTGTTTATAAAGTCAATTCAAGTCTCAGCTTCATGCCCCATTGCAGAGTTACCATTTGAGACTAATTACTTTCAGTATCTGAATTCAATGACTTTTTTTTTCTTAAATTCAAAGCAGTTTGATTACTTTCATTTTCCTCAAGATTCAAAAGAAAAATATGTTCAGATGCTGAATGTTTTATAAATAGGATATATTTTTTATAATGAACTGAATTAAAAGGTTTAAGAAACTATGTTAAAATAGAAACAATTTTTCATTTGGGTGACTTTTATGCCAAAATGAGAATACTTAACAATTTCTTCTAATTATGTTGTTTTATTTTCAGAATGGAACACAGATAGATGTCAATTATTGACATTCATATATAAATAGAATGTTTTTGCCTGATTTGGCTGTAGTGAAATTTATCAAGTAGAAATTCTATTTATTATAAATAAGGTTATAATAACAACTTTATTCTTATAGGAATTTATAAACAGGAAATTACATAGACAAGCAAAGATATAGTTAACCCAGAAAGAGTAATATAGTAATTCAATGTTTTAAAGTATTAATAGATTATTATGTATGCAAATGACCTAGAGAGAAATACATGGAGGACACAAGCAAATCCACTGGTTAATTTGATTATAAATAACAAGTCATTTGTTTGTGTTATATGAATAACATGATTGAAATATTTATTTTCAAGAGTTGTGCCAATATTATGAAAACAGACCATCTCTTGCACTTATGCTCGATGTAAAAAAAATTGGGCTCAGATTAATCTATACATTGTACTTCGTTTCCCTCCTCTTTAAAAACTTTTTTTTTTTTTTTTTAATTTTTTTGGGTTGTGTTGCTGCAGATTCGAGGTTCCGAGGTACGGGGTATGAGGTAAGAGGGTACGAGGCTCCGGCAGTTGGAAGAAAATGCGGGGTAGTTGGAAGAACTTGCAGGGAAGCCGTTGGCAACTGCGACATAGAGTTTTATTCCAGCAGGGGAACAGCCAACCTCGCAGGGCAGTGGAGCCTTTTATACACAGGTTAAACAATGCTGGCGCGCTGCCAGAGGATGGAAGCCGGCGCATGCGGACCAGGCACACGGTTACATAAGGGGAGAAGTGCTGCCTGGCTTCTAACGGAAGTTGCGAAGGGTGTTGGGAGGGGCCAGACTGCATCCCTTTTCCTTTTTCCTCGCGTGGGTATACCTTAGAACCTTAGAAGAGAGAGTAGAACATTTTTAAAAAAGGATTTCAGCATTACTGAATTTCTATCTTCAGATTTTCCTACAAACTTCTTCGTTCTCTTATTATTACTTCCAACTTCCAAACTCAAAAAGGCAAAACACCATAGCCTCTTAGCCATTTCCAACAAAACAGGTTAGAAATGCTGTATGTAGCGGTAGAGTGATGTGTTGGTGTTTCAAGGAATTGTGTTTTTTCCCAATTATAAAGCCTCCTGAAAATAATATGACTTTCTGTCTTATCTATAGATGCCCAGAAGCTTATTGAATTTTTATTTATGCAATCACTTTATAAAAGGCAGCACAGGCATAATGGGGAGTCCAGGAGTGAGGACATTTGAGTACTGAAGCCACCTTTCCTCCTGGGTGTTTGCTTGATTTGGGCAATAAGATGCTTAACAGGAACCATTCCATATGAAGACGGTAAGACAGACAGGCCTGCTGACCTCATAGAGTTTTGATGGACCCCAATTTAATAATGTATGTTTGAGCATGTGCTTGGAAAACTGAAAGATGCTATAAAACTTTAAATTTTCTAAATTGTTCTTTTTTGTTTAGCATTTACCTTGAAGAGTTCCAGAGATCGATATTACTATGAAGTTTAGTGATTACGTGTATAAATCATTGTCAGACTGACCTACCCTCTTTTACCTTCCTTTTGGTTATTCAACTAAAGGTATCTGCTTGAATTATAAATAATAAAAAATGAAAGTGATTATTATAATTATTATTTATTCAGTACTTTTTATGTGCCAGATATTTTCTATGTTACTTACATGCATTATCTCATTTAATTCTCACAACATTCCATGAAGTAGTTATTCTGTTGTTAGTCCCAGTTCCTAGGAGGTAATGAGGTTCTACCTATGCCTAAGAACTCGTGAGTGCCTCAACTGAACAAGCATAAAACTTGAAAATTTTAGGAACTATCAGAGATTATTCATTGTCTTTTATTTATTTCCTTTATTTTTTATTGCTTTAATTTTCCAGATGTTCTCTTCATGAACGATCCTTGATCCCCCACAAAAAACTCTCCCTCGCCAGGCACGATCCAACTCAAACTTATGAAGCAATGTGTATGGTTGTTACTTATGCTCATTAACATTGTGGAATAATATTCAGTTGTCTGATAGAGCTAGTTTAGCTTAAGATAATTTTTCTTACAGAAAATAACTGGTAAGTATGGGAATTAAAAACGTAACCTTGATTTATTTTGTCTGCAACACCAGGACTTATTAATGGCAATCTTACAATACAGCTAAACAAGGATAACTAGTATGTAGTAAAAGAAAATAAAATTCCACAAACATTTTTCAAATTTAAAAGTAGATATATTTGCAACACTTTTTTTTCCTGCAAGTAAAATCAAAAAATTTCATTCAGTTTATGTGAGGTCTAATAACACTGAAATAAAAATATTTTAAACCTAGTGAAAAATGTTCTCCAAGAATATTGATGGTACAATCATTTTAAAGCTTGACATTTTACAAGTGTGCAGATCGGAATGACGTGTTCTGGAGTAACTATATCACAAATATTAGGAAAAGTGTTTTTCAAGATCATTAGTATTTAAAAATAAAAATTAAAAATTCTAAAGTAAACAATTCAAATAGTTGTTTGTACCATGAAGTGTTTTTACAGATTTCATTTACATGATTACATATTTTAGTTCCTTAACTAACAGAAGTTGAAGTTTTCATCTCTAATTTTGTTATATTGAACTTTTTGCATTATTTTTTTCCTTTCAACGTTTAAAATGTTTTTCACTGTACACCAAAATGAGAGGAGAAAATATGCTTTTGATTTTTTACTTTGTTTTCCAGCCAATATCCTCTGGAATTGTTCGTGGAATATTTATCATAAATTAAGCATTTGTCACATGAGAGAGATGGCCATTATGCACAATTATCCTATTTTTTTCTACAGAAAATCTTATTTATGGCATCAAATTTAGATAAATCACACCATAATATAGTCAGTAATCTTTATTAGTACTCAGAGGACCAGAAAATGAAATAACTCAAGGCAAGTTGGATTTAGGCTTTAGGACATTATTAATATTGGAAAGCAAGGTTCTTGTATTTGGTTAGAAAGAGATGAGCCCCCAGGCACTGCTCCTTCTCATTTATTTTAATAACATTATGCTATTCCTTCCTCCTACAGTTCTGTTAGATTGCTTTGGAGGACTCTCAATTTGAGGTGTGAAGGAGGAATAAGCACTTTCATTGCCATCTGCAGATGAATCTGAGGTAGGGAGTCATGTATTGTGCATTGTGTGAGGACGATTATTCTGTAAGTCATCAGACTCGAGGTTCTAAAATTTGGAATGAAGGGAATTGGTATAGCATGTGTCACACCAAGCAGGAATAAGGCTTTTAAAAACCTCATTGTGTAAGGCTGGCTGCCTACCTGACTGGCTGTCTATTCTAGGCTTTAGAAGTTTGATCATAATTTTCAGTTGAGTTCCAAAGATCTCTCTTGAATTATATCAGGAGGAGCTCTAAACTCAGCACCCTGTAAGGACAGTAAGAATTAATAGGCTTGAATTCTGGTTCCTAGCTTGCTACAAATTATCTTTTTACTTCGTGCATGTCTCTTGGCCTTTCTTTCTCTTTTTTAATTTCCCATTTCATGAGAACTTATTCACATGAACAGCAGCAGATGTGCTCATTTCCTGCCATCAGATTGGACCCACTGTGTGCTTCCCTTAGAGTCTATTAAAGAATATTAGAGTGTAGGACTGCAGGCAGACTATGGGGCTAGCAGTCTCTCTTACATGGACTTAACTTTTCTAGGCTTTAATATCTTAATCTGTAAAGTGAAGTAATTGGATAGGTTCGTATTTATCTAAGATTCCGCCTATCTTCCTAAAATGCCAGTGCTAGTTTATATAATCCATCAATTGATATACACATAATACTCATTAGAACTTTTGCAGGTCTTTATATCTATTTTTTAAAAGGCCAGAAAGCCAGATATTTATTTATTTTTGGAATAGAAGCAGGGTTGGAATGTTCTATTCTTAGCATTTGAAAATCATACCCCTTATCCTTCATGGAGAACAGGCAAAGCTCTAACAGCCTTTAATTAAGGCAGGGCCTCTTATCAGCGTTCATGGGGACCTCAGGGTTGCGGCTGGGAAAAGTGGAGTTACTTTTGAATGGGAAGGTAGATTACATTGTTTTGAGATTAACTTTATCCCTTGGCTCAGTAGACATCCCTCTCTAAGACCTTGGAATGGAGATAAAAGTACAGGATCACAAGCCTTAATAAAACAAATGGGATAAAATTTTCTCAGTCACAGCCCTTGAGGACCAATCCCACCACTGCCAGAGGTACCGAAACAGCAAAAGATGTATAGTGCAGGCTGTGGACGAACCACTCTTGTCCTTGGTTCCTTGGACCACAGGCATTCAGTGACCAAGTCTTATTTCTGATCTTTGTGAAACAGTAAGACGAGGAAGTTATCTTTTGAGAACACTTCTTCTAACAGTGTAGAGTGTAGCATTTGCTATCTTAATTCCATAATTTCAAATTCTAATTTTAAATTAGAGTCAGCCAAAATTCTCAAAATTTCAGTCCTTCTTTGGGGTTTTGATGAGCTGATTTTCTAATGAGGCATTTCCTATTTCCTGTGGATAACTGAATGAATTCAGTGTGGGTGGGTTGGCCCACTTGGGAAGGACATGGTGCTAATGAGACCCAGTGGTGCCTCCATGTGGGGCAGTAGATGGTGCTTTTGTTCCATAGCCACAGACTACAGATCCAGCTTAGTAATTGTCTCCCAGATGCTTGGTCCACAAAGGAATGAGGTGAGAAAGTGTGGACTAATCGTGAAACCCCATCATCACTCCTGGGATAGTAGTCAGAATTCCCAAATGGGTCAAGATATGTATATGACCAATGATGCGTTTGAAATTCCAAACCTGGGGGTACTCTAAGTTCACTGTATTCAAAGTTGCTGATGGAGTCCAGAGTCTGTTAACACATAAAAAGCATGTGGTTTATATTTTAAAGACAGAAGACAGTGTATTTAGTGTGCATAGTTGAATGTTTTTTTTCTTAGAGATTTTCCTGTTAAATAGAAATTTTACCATAGTAGAATAGCCTGTGCAGGCAAGGTACACATGGAACTTCATTTTTCTGAATTAGCTGTAATAAAGCATTCGATTCTTTTTAGGCCTTCCAGCATGGTTCCTTCCAAGTTTCAGATCTAAAAAAGGATAGATTGATTACACATAAAGGCTATCATCATCTTATTTACTCAGTGGAAATGATGAGGTTCTTTTAGAGAAGCCGCATATTTTCACTGTGTTTTATGAGAGTGGGTTATATGATCGTTAAAATAATGCACCTTCCATGTTTTCTTGCCTTTGATATTTTTTTTCAGATTTACCCATCTCAAAGTCAATGACATGATTTTGCTGTACTCATCATTTTACTTTTACCTGTTGTATAAAAGTTTATTTTAGTGTCATGTTCTGGATTCCAAGAACTGTTGTGCTATTTCCTTGACTTTCTTTGTTTTGGTCCAGATATATAATCACTTATAATTTTGAACAATAGAACATCTTACTTTATACTTGATAGTTTCAATACTCATGACTTACTTTTCTTCTTCTATTAAGGTTTTCCCCAGATTTAAATAAATTTCTGTCCCTCGAACCTGTATTCAAGCCCACCATTACATTAATTTATGTTACAGGGCCACACATGGTACTGAACACACAAACAGAATCAGCATGTATATGCTATGTCTTTTCAATTAGATAATAAATCTTTGAGGGCAGAGACATGCACATAACTCTTGTATCCTTCCAGCGTGTCTAGCTCTGGGGTCAGCACAAAGCAATTGTTCAGGAAATCCTGGTCGAATTGAATTGAAACACTCCTGTAGCGGAGCTTTGCAGAACTTATTCTAGTCCAGCTTTCTCAGCTTGTGAGTGTAAATGAGAGCTTAAGTGACTGTGAAAAATACTATCTTAAACCTTGTTCAATAGTTTTTAAGGAAAAATTATACTTGCCCATCTTTAACTGTTGTCATACAAAAATGTAGCTAAATAAAATAATGAGATTTTGTGGTAATATATTGTGTATTTTGAAGGAGATCCAGTTACTTGTGTTCTGAAATGGTTTAAATGGGCTAGAAAGATATAAAATGGAGCTACTGCTCTTTTATGGCAACTAAGTTGAGTATATGACTGTGGTTATAAAAATATGCCATGTGACAATATCAAACTGCCACATCGTTCTCCTGACAGAATTGTGCAGTAGTGTTCACACCTGTAGCCACTACCTGAAGACAGAAGCTTGAGATTAAAAACTGTCAGCTGAGTTATTTGGTCCTCAAATGCCTCAGTCTAACAGTTTACTGAAAATTAACTACCAGGAAACCCAGTCGTCTCCTATGTGTGACATTATTTATTCTTAACTTTGCAGACTGATTTCGTGATATTATGGTGTACAATTTAATTGTCCACTTACATTTCCATTTGGTAAAAAGGCTAAAGTTTTATATGGGAAAAAAATAATTTTGAGTGTATAGAGCCTTGATTAATTAAAACCATATAAAATGAAATGTGCTAAAATCAAATTAAATTCCTTTAAGTTTTCCTGTTTGGTTTCCAATTTAAGCACATGCTAATCCTTCCACCACATAGGTTTCTACTTCCTAATTAACTGCCCTTTCACTCGACTCTTTTCTTCCTAAGGAAAGACATCGTCTTAGTGGAATTAACTCAGATTTTGAATCGGGTCAGTAGAAGCCAGTCCCATCGTGGTAGTAGCATGACACAGGATGGGGGGTTCAGAGTGCTCTGCACGCCTGGGTGGGGCGAACATATTGAGAAGTGTCGTGAGAAGAAACACAGGCAGATGTGCCGTGGTAAGGAAGGCAGATTTTGTCTTGTAGGCAACTGGGAGCCAAAGAAGTAGAAAAAGAACTTTACATTAGCTTTAAAGTTATTTCCTAATGTGTACATTATTAAATGTACACATTTTGGCTATATGTTTAACATTTTCAATTTGAGTCTTATAAAACTGTGTAATCCTTTAATTATTTTCAGCCTGATTTCTCTTTTCCTTTAAAAAAAAAAGAGTAAATCTTTTTTCCCTCTGCAATTATAGGTAAATATTTTCCAAAATATATGGTTTGTCAGGGTATGCCATAATATGAAGGAAACAACTTTCTGTTTAAATGACATAAACAACCCAAACTCTGGTCTTCCTAAAACCTAAGAACAGCACAGGAAATAAGTTTCAAATGAAGCTTAATGAGTAAAAACAATCGCGTGTTCTATCTTGCTGCAGTATTTGCTTTGCCAGGAGCTTCGGTAGGTAAATGAATATACCTTTCCTTGATTGTGCTTGAAAAACAAATGATACAACTATTTCTCACCAGATTTTATTTCAAAATGACATAATAGATTGTTGAGTCAAAGCCAGAAAGTCAATCAGGCTAATCTCCATACCAGACCTAAAATAATTAAATATCTCCATTGCAGAGGAGCTCATATTTGGCTGATGAATTGATTTTAATCTTTTCCATACTTTATTTGTATTATGCTCTTGATTACACCTATCTGGGAAGTAATACATGGCTTCATTAAACAAGTAGCTAATTTAATGAATACCTAGGTACCAATAAACAGGTGAACATAGAAACTAAGGATGTTTAACAGAATTTAAAATAAAGGCGCAGTTGAGCGTCGTTGTTTCTATTTCTTGCCAAATATTTTAATTATCTATTTTATATAAACAACCGAGATTATAATACAGTTATTTTAAGATTGGCAGAAAATTAACAGAAGTGTCGAATGGTGAATCTATTGGCAAAGCTTTCAGAGTTGACTGGCATTTCTATAGAACCTATCCTAGTTTCTTCTTTATCTTGAATGGTATCTCGATTTTTGGAATTAACCTATAAATTTCCAGTTGCATCCTCTGGACTACTGTTGCTAATATATTACTTGCCACATTCTAAATAGATACTTCCTGGGTCTATTTCTAACTGCAGTCTCAAGGCTAAATCCTTAGCTTGGTTGCTGCCTTGAATAGGATGCACAATTACTAATTTATTTATATACTCATTTACTTAGCAATTGAATGAATCCACAAATACAAATGGAAGTGGGAGTGGGAGAGGAGTTATCAGACTAATAACTCCATGTCCTCAAAGAGCTTCTGATTTGTGGGAAGCCATTAATAGTGAAAAAGCAATGTAAGTACCATGCTAACAATGTGTTTAGACTCAGATTTTATGCTTAAACTCTATTTAATGGGATGTTGTTGTAGTTCTGTGTCTCAGAAAAAGTAGCACCTAAGATGTACTTTGACAGTAGTTAATGTTCAGTCTAGGAAGGGTGTGTGTGTGTGTCTTGGAGGTGGAAGGTGTTATTGCTGATACTGGAGAGTTAAGAAGAAACCAGATAATGAAAGGACTTTCATGCTGACCACCTGTGGGTGAATTTTATCATGAAAATTAGTTCAGAGATTGGGAGGAGTATCAACAACAGCATGATTATGTTTGAATTTTAGAATGATTTGAAAACCTGTTAAGTGAATATTAGTTGATTAATTCTAAGGTTAATTGACTGACTGATTTGACCACTCACAGATTCCTTTGACCACACCCTCGCTGTAACATTCTGGTTAGCTACATTGCCACTGTTGTCTCATGTCAAGGATCCTACTCTCTCCCTGTGTTTCCAAATCACTGCGTCAAGGATCCGAACCCTAGCAATGCTTTGATTTTCTTGATTCTACCAGCTTTTCTTGTCACTCACTTCTTACTTCCCTCCTTGTCCAGTTCACATTATACAATATAGCCATTCCCTCCCCTCTCCTCCATCTGAAATAATTCCAAACCTGCTTAAACCCACCTCTCTTTTGCACTTGCATTCAGCTTATTGAAAACATGCAGATTTGCTGCTTAGTCTCGCTTAAATCTATGATTCTTTAGTGCTGCCTAGCAACTCTACCTCCTTTACTTTCTTTTCCTGCAAAAACAAAAACAATCAGAAAAGAACCTGCATAGTCCCACCCACATCTGCCAACCCAGTTGCCTCTGTAGCCATCTGCTTTCACTCCTGTTTTGATGAATGAATTGTCTTTTTTGATTTAAGTCCAACCCCTTCCCCATGTACTACATTCCATCACTTGGTTCAAAATTAGTCATTGCTCCAGAGATTTTCTCCTACCCTCTGCATATAACTAGGTTTTCCATCTGCAGGATCATTTCCATCAGTACACAGATATCTTATACTATTTTTCATGGCAAGAAGTAACAAATAATATAGCTCTTCATTCATCTTGATAACTCCAGCCATCTTTCCAAATTTATTTCCTTTTACTAAAAAGATTACCCCCCCAAAATTGTCTGGATTTGTCGTCTTCTTTTTCTCTCCTCCCATTCTCCCTTGGATTCATTACAATGAATATATTATCACCCTCCTATGCCATTAACACAGCTCTTCCCAGTGACCTCTAGATCGTTAAGTCCAGTGGTCACTTCTGTGCCAAGGCTCCTCCCTTGCAACAGTTGATCACACCTCTTTTGAAACACTTATGTTAGAGAGATTGGATGAGGGTTGGGTAAGGGATGGTGGTGGTTAGGGGAATAATTTTGTTTTAAATCTCTTCACTAGATAAAATACCATAGTTATCTAATATTTTATTATTTTCTAAGGTCACTTAGAGACTAGCAGCTGTATTCTTGATTAGTTGAAGTCAAATTTGACTTGTTTTTTTACCCCTTTTGTGAATAAGGAAAAACCTGTAGTGTCTTTGATTTCATTTAATTCTTTTCAAATTATACATTTTTATTTAAAAATATATTTTAATGGTGTATATTTAAAACCCTATAACATGTTACATTTATGGCTCTACACAATTAATATTCAGTTATATTTACCATATAATTATCCTCTGCATTGTTCTACTTTTTTTTTTTTTTGCATTTTCTTATTTGCACCTGTGGACTTTTTCTTCTGTTCAGCTCCCTTTAGTATTTCTTTAATGTCTTCTACTTGTGACAAATTCTCTGTTTTTATTTATCTGAGTGTGTCTTTATTTTATCATCACTCTTGGAAGGATATCTTAAATGACAAAATTACAGGTTGGGAGGGATAATTTAATTTTAGTACTACCTTTTCCTTTGGCCTGCATTGTGTCTTCCAAGTCAGCTCTTAGTTCAACTATTGCTTCTTTGAAGGCAAATTGCCTTTTTTCTGTAGCTACTTTTAATATTTTATCTTTATATTTGGTTTTCAAAAATGTTAGTACAATGTTCCTATGTGTACATTTAAAAATATTTATTCTACATGTGTAACCTGTTTCAGTTTACTTTTATGTTTCAGTTTTGGAATTCTTAGCCATCTCATTTTCAAATCTTATTATTCTCTCTATTTCTACTGGAATTACCATACCTATTTGTTAGACCTACTCATTGTAGTCCCTATGTCTGTGACTTTCCATATTTCCAACCTTTTGCATCTTTGCTTTACCTTACTCCACTAATTCTACCTCTGACTAATCTGCTATTAAACCCACCAGTTGGTTTCTTGGTTTTGCTATTGTTAGTCTTTTTTCAACTTCGCTTTATCTCATTTTACAGTTTCCACTTATCTTTTTCACTTCTCAATCCTGTCTTTTATTTACTTGGACATGAGAAACATCATTATTTTAAATTTAATGTCACAGCTCCTGTGGATCTGTTTCTATTGTCATTTAATTATGCTTTTTTTTTAAATGTCATCTTCTAATGTATCAGGGTATTTGTGTGTGTGTGTGTGTGTGTGTGTGTGTGTGTGTGCCAAATGTGGTATTAAAATAATAGCAATAAATTGAGGACACTCCTAGAACTTGAGAAATTTCCCTGTGGGGGTTCACCATAAGTCTTGGAATATAGCTCATTGGTGTACTAAACTGAAGTACATGGGGTTCACCTGCACACCCACTCCCACACTAAGGGCCCTGGACTTCTGTGTGTGTCTTAATAGGTTTATAGAGTCTCTGGGAGTTTTAGTCAGCTTCCCAACCTTTCATCCACCTTCTCCAGAATCAGCAAATATCCATGGTAAAAGATCTCAGATCCTGGGCTCATCATTTGGAGTTATGCTCTTCCCAGATCATGGCTCAGTAATTTGGGGGGGAAAAAATCATCCAAAAATTCAAATTAGAGGCAGGAGTACAATAAGACTGCAAGTGTCTATGCAGATTAAACAATTACCAATTTCTTTTTTAGCTCTCTAATATTTTCAGGGGATAGCTTTTACCCCTGATTTAGCTTTTAGGATTTCCTCAAGGGTTTAGTTGGCTTCATTGCTCTGTTTAATCTGACATCGCTGGAATTGGAGGCTCTTCATGCTTTGGAACACTTCCTTCTACAGGATTCCAGAACAGCATTTGCACTTTTTAAAGCCTCTTCCTTAGGCGCCATTCTCCCCCTCTTTGTTGTTGCTTCACCTCATCTTTCCAGTCTATAAAGGACTAGGTATCCCATGCTCCTTTTCCAGCCTTCTCCTTCTCTATCCACACTCACCCCTTAAAGGTATTAGCATCCACTCTCATGGCAGCAAAGAGCTCTGTGTGCTGATAACTTTCAAATGTGAATGTCCAGTTTGGTTTTCTCTCCTGCCCTTCAGGCTTATGAACCAAACTGAGTATTTGGCATATTTATTTGGTTATGAAATACACATTTCGTTCTTAATATACCCTCAAATGACATATAATTTTCCATCCCAAACTAGTTATTTCCCCAATCTTTCCCACCACAGAAACTGGCAACTCTTTTCTTCTAGTTGATTGAGTTAAAGAAGGTTGTGCATCCTTGACTGCTCATTTTTTTCTTAACTTCTACATCCAAACCATCAGTAATTATACTGATATTACCTTCAAAATACATCCAGACTACTCAGGCCATTTCTACAAACATCTGTTATAACACTCTGGATTATTGTAACAAAAACTATCTTCCTTGTTTCTATATCACATGCTCCCCCAGTCCCCAATCTATTCCAAACTCAGCAGCCAGAATGGTCATTTTAAAAGTCAATAATATAACTGGTAACTTTTTTTTTAGTACTTACAGGAACTATTTTAAGTACTCTATGTTAACTTTTTAAAACTCTACACAACACTATCAAGAGGTAGCATTAAATCTCCTCACATTACAGTTGAAGAAATTTAAGTACAAAGATTAAGTAACTTCCCCAGGTTCTACAACTGTCAGTAGCAGAGCTGGTATTAGAACCTGAAAATCTACCTTCCCATTTCAGAATGAATCAACATATCCACCCTGCCTCTGTAGTTTATATCATCTGCCTTCCGTGCCATCTCCTACCACTTCCTTTCTGGGTCACTGTGTTCCAGCCATAATCATCATCTCCTTACTAGTTCTTAAACATGCCTAGCACACGCCCATTGCAAGTTATGTACTTGCTATTCCCTATGCCTAGAATTCTCTTCTCTAAGATATCCACTTGGATCACAACCCTTTATGACTCCCAGTCTACCTTTATAGATTTACATTTTTCTACAGCACTGATTGCCACCTGAGCTATTTTATGTCCTGAAGGAGAGGAGAAATGTAGTCCTGAACCTAAAACAAAGATGCCACTGAAATATTATTGAATGCATGAATGAATGGAGAACCACTTTACTTAGCTACTTAATGACGAGTTTTTTGAGTAGTATGTCTTTATTGACTGGTTTTCGTATGATGCAAATGGGAGCAGGGACAATTCAGCAGAAGCACTGTGACGAAATGAGGTCTAGCCAGGCTTTGTCACCAGTGAGTTATATCATCTTAGCTAATTGAATTCATCACGTTGGATCTCCATTTTTTTTTAATGAAATGCTTATTTAGGGTTAAAACAAATTATGAGTTACGTCAGAATCTGTATGGTTATGGAAACCACAACTGGGGGTTGGGGATAAGCTACTGGCATTTAGAAGTCAGGAATGCCGCTAAGCATCTTATAATGCGCAAGATACCCACTACTGCTCCCCACAAAGAATTATCCAGCTCAAAATATCAAGAATGTTGAGAAACACTAGGATAGAGCAAATGCAGCTACTCAGCTGTTAGGATGTGGCCGAGGGAGAAAAACACAGACAAAAGAGAACTGAAGATAGGGACCACCAATATAACATAGAAATAGGTCCTATTCACATGCTGGAAGAAGATTGCTATCTTCGGGAACACTAACAGGAATATCAACACAGTGGTGGGTGGCATCGAGTGTGAGCTTTGAAGACAATGACGACAGATGAACACAAGCTTATCTGAGTGTGCCTCAACCTAGTTTCCCTAGGGCATTCAGTAATTACGCACATCCAGCCCATGTTGTTTTCTAATTGCAGTAAAAGACCAAGCGCTGTTATAATCATTCATTAAGGTGAATGTCATCAAGTTTTAGAGGAAAATATAATTCAAAGATTGCCCCATAAAAGTAATCTCTACTTTTGGCACCCAAGTCTATCAAGCATTGATGAGGCAAGCAGGAAATCTATGCTATGAAATAATACAAGGAAATCTTTTCATCAACACCCATCCCCTAAAATGTCTCGGCTATCAGATCATTGTTTTTGCTTCTCAAGGTAGAAACTGCATCCGCAG
Source organism: Eonycteris spelaea (assembly GCA_003508835.1). Lineage (NCBI taxonomy): Eukaryota > Metazoa > Chordata > Mammalia > Chiroptera > Pteropodidae > Eonycteris > Eonycteris spelaea. Next base: position 2,724,313 of record PUFA01000043.1, on the reverse strand, counting down.
CCAACATAGGAAGCGCTGATTTTAAACAAGGCTAAGTAGTAATTTTGAACACATGACCCAGGCACTTAAGTGGTGCCAGCCCTGCCTCAATTGAGATGTAGTGGTTTTTAAGTGTGTTTATATTATAGTTTCTCTGTCTCTCATGCACAAGGACACACACAAATACACGCTTAGAGACACTGGAATAAGGTCTTCAGTGTTTGTGATGTAGACATCTATGTTTTTTTCCAAAGGAACATGCACAAAAAATTCTATGGGTTTAAATATTCATGCTTTGTTGGCAAGGATAGCAATGGAATTAATTTCATGCCTTCCCCCTTTCCTTTAACTTGGATAAAAATGACTGTTTTACAGCATTATAATAGTCTTATTTTAGCTATAAAAGAACTTAAAGATAAGACTGACTTTCTACTATGTCCTCTAAAATATCTTGGTGAAGAAGTTAATAAACCCTTATGGTAAAAGATGAATCTCATATGAATCCCATCAGGGCATGTTTACTGAGGTAAGCAGAATGCATGGAAGGCGTGTGAAGGCAGAGATGGGGGACTGGGCAGGGACAGGATATCCTCTTCATCAGGCATACATTGCTTTCCTCATCATTAACATAGCAGAGTTACACAAATTGTCCTGGAGCAAACACTTAGAGGGCCAGAAACAGAACCCACCCTTCCATTAGCTTCAAAGTGAAATGATCACTCAAGGAAACTTGTAATGTTCTGTCTGGAGAATGTGGCCAGATAATGAGGATTTAAAAAATAAGGGTAAAAAGGGTCAAACATATGGTGATGAAAGGAGATTTGACTTTGGGCGGTGAGCACACCATGCAATATACAGATGATGTATTATCGAATTATACACTTAAAACCTATACAATTTTATTAACCAGTGTCACCCCCAATCAATTTAATTTTAAAAAAATGACCTGGTGGCACTGAGAGTAGATTAAACTACTTCTGCAAGGTGTAAAGGAAACACAAATGATCCAAATACTGGAAGAAAACAAAGCTTACTAGCAGAATTGTTTATATTAGAATAGGCTCATTCCTTTCTAATGTTTCAGGTGGCATTTCCATCTTGAAAAACAAGAGTAGGCAGAAGTTACCTCAGGATATAAGCAGGCAGTATACTGGTGCTTTGGTACTTGGTAGGAGTTCAATAAATATTCTTAAAAATCCATGAATAAACACTTAATTTGTATCAAGCTAGGAGACATAAAAGTACAAACAAAAATGAAGACCCGGTTTCTGAACTCCAGGAATCTAAAATGGAGTTGGAAGTGATAGATCCACTAATCATAGTTTACAGTGAGTTGTAAAATTGTGGTCCATGGGCCAAATCTGTCCCACTGCTTATTTTTATAAATAAAGTTTTATTGAAAAACAGCCATGCCCATTCACTTATATGTTATCTCTGGCTGCTTTCAGGCTACAACAGCAGGATTAAATTGTTGTAACAGAGAGCATATGGCCCCTATGGAAAACAATCTGGAGGTTTCTCAAAAAATTAAGAATGGATATAACTTTTGACCCAGGAATTACACTTCTGAGTATTTTTCCAAAGAAAATGAAAACAATAATTTGTAAAGGTCTATACACCCCTATGTTCATGGCAACAATATTTACAATTGCTAAGATATGGAAGCAATCTAAATGCCCATCAAAAGATGTTTGGCTAAAGAAGTTATGGTTCATATATACAATGGAATATTATTCAGCCACTAAAACAATGAAATCTTGCCATTTGCAATGACATGGATGGACCTAGAAGTTATTCTGCTGAGTAAAATAAGTCAGACAGAGAAAGATAAATACCATATAATTTCACTTGTATGTGGAATCTAAGAAACAAAAAGAACAAACTAATAGAAAACAGACACACAAATACAGAGGACAATCTGGGGATGGCTAGAAGGGAGGAGTGTTGGGGGCTGGGAGAATTGGGTGAAAGGTTAAAGAAGTAAAAATCAGTAGTTGGTAGATGGTCATGGAATGGGGAGCACAGAAAAGAGAATTAGTATTAATGTTAGTATTAATGTTACGGCTAGGTGGAGAGCCAGAGGAGAGAAGGAATGATTAAAGAGATCGTTTTATAAACTAAATAAATGTCTAACCAATGTACTGTATACCTGAAACTAATAATAAAATAAAATTAAAAAAAATATATTTATTCTCTGCTCCTATATGTACAAAGTACATTGAACCCCGGCTTATAAAGTCACGCATATGGAAATAAACACTATAAACATTATCAAAATTCATTCTCACCAATGTCCATTGAGGTAACTAACATATCATTCACATTTTATAGATAATAAACCTGTAGCTGAAAATATTAAATATTTTTTAAAATTAAATATTTTAAAGTTTTAATGTTACACAAGCAATAAATGGTTGCTCTCAGATTTGAAACCAGGCATCTGATTGTATAGCCCGTGTTTTTAACTGATGCAACTATATAGATAGAGCTATATGTATTCAACAGGATGTGTATATCTTTCTCAATATTCATATCAAAGTGTCCAAGAAATTATTTCCTTTTACTTGTTGGCAAGATTTTATTCAATTTTAGGCAATTCAGAATTTTCCCTGTTCTTTCTTTGATGGTTTGATCTTGGCTATGGTAGACTGATAGCAATATGATTTTAATTTCTCACCCTTGTTATATCCATGCCCTTCATCATGTAACTTTGCAGTGTATTTCCAGATGTGATGAGTGTCCTTCTCCCTCTGACTCAGTCATGTGACTTGCTTTGATCAATGAGGTGTTAGCAGAAATGACAGAGATCAATAGAAATTCCTCAGTGACTGGGCTTACTTTTTCTTGTGTCTCTGCTGTTGCTATGAGAACATGACTGAGCTAGCCTACTTGAAGATGAGAGACACATGAAACAGAGTCACATCAACCCAGGTACCTCAAAAGATAACTAACTGATTTTAAAACAAATGAAAAAGTGCAGGAAAAGGTGAACAATGAATGTTTGCTGTTGTATTCCACTGAGGGCTTGTAATTATGTGCTTTGCAACATTGTTTGGCAACAGATTATGGGTGCATGGGACTACGTAAAGATAATGAATGCACAGATAGCAGAACACTGTGAATCTGGTCCTCTGTTATCATTGTTTCTTACTATAATTTCTGTGAAGTATATCATTTGATCTGGGCCTTGGTCATTCATTATTCCTCCACATTGGAATTTAGAAATATGTGAGTGGGGGAAATTTTTATACAAAAACACCAAAGAAAAATCATGAAAATAAAAATTTAACTTTGAAATTAAAAATCAATAAAGCTGAAAAGCAGACTGAATATCACTGAGGTATGAGTTAATGAGCTGGAAGATTAAGCCTAGGTTTTAGTAAACAAATTACATACAAATAATTTAAAAAGAGACAGAAAGTAGGACAGAGGATAATGAGATTTGAAAACAGGTGCAAAAGTTATAATATCTTACTATCAAGAATACCATAAGAAGAGAATAGGGACAAATCCATCATCCCACAATTGAAGCAAGAGAGAAATTTTCACATGGAAAAGACTCACAAAGTGCCAGAAAATATGAACATTTTCAAGAAGCTAAATAACCTCAAATATGATAAACAGATAAAATGTCACATTACAATCAAAAAGTGTAAAACTAGGGAGAAAAGAAAATCTTAAAGAAGCCCCCCAAAGATAGACATGTCATCTACAGAGAAATAAAAATAAAAATAACCAGAGAGCTTTAAGAGAAATGATGGAAGCCAGAACAAAGGACATAATCATTTTACATTCTGAAATAAAAAAGACTCAATGTAGAATTCTATATCTAATAAAAATATTTTAGAAATGAAGGAGAAAGAAATGATTTTTAGCCAAAACAAGCTGAGAGAATCTGTTGTAAATGTGTAATACAAGAAATAGTGAAGAATTTCTCTCATGCAAAAGGAAAATGATAAAAAAAGAAAACTTGGAAGACCACCACAAAAGGTAAATATGTGGCTAAATATTTTAATCTCTTTAAACGATCTTTGTTTAAATTTCTAAAGATCATGTTGAATTTTATAATACTTGTAGAAGCAAAAGCATGACAACCCTAGCACAAAGGGTGAAATATGGAAATGGAAAGTATCGTTATCAAGTTTTTAATTATAAATAAAATGGTATGATATTATGTTAATGTAGGCAGTTATAAGTTAAAGATGCTTATTGTACACTCTGGAGTAACCACTAAACTTAGAATAACTGATAATTGCACAGTGGAAAAGAGTGTAATATCCAAAAATAATGAATCAAAAAAAATGAAGGCAAGAAAAAAAGAGCAATAAGTGAAAAGCATGACAAATAGAAAACATATAGCAAGATGGTTGACTTCAGTCTAACTACATTGAGAATGAAATTTAAATGGTCTAAATACTATAGTTACAAGACAGATAAGGAGTCACCTCAGGGTGTTATCTCCCAGAGCATCCAGGAGTCATATTCACTTCGTTTTCCTCACTCTTCCCTCATGTCACTGAGATATTGGGTTGAACCTAGATTGAATTTATTTGGAGGAGACAGAGCTACAGTTGGAGGAATAGCCACAAGCAGTCTGGCTTGAGAAAACTGTAGAAATAGATGACAACGTTGTGCCTATTGGAAAGCCCACTGTAAAGGAGGCCTGCAGGGCCCACCACCACCACAGAGACAGGGAGGAAAAGGATGGAGGACAGTGAGGATGGCAAGAAGGACTGCAAGATGTTGCACATTCACAGGATGTGGAGAAGGTAAATAATGCTAACAAGTCTCTTTGTGATGGAGAATAAATAAAGTGGATGTGGGAGGCCAAAAAACAGACCAGGACCAGGGAGAGCAACCTGGTTTCCATGGGCCAAATCCAGCCCATAAATCAAAACTGTTTACTACCTGACCCTTTACAGAACATGTTGTGGCTTCCTGGGCTAGGGAGATCAGGCAGAAGATGCTTCAAAAAGGTCCCTGGCCAACTCCAAACTTCCCTGCATCCCTGCAGAAGCGCTGGGGCCCTATGTCTGAGATTGCACACTGAGCCCCTCCTGAGCTGTTGACCTCCTCGTCTCCACTCAGGTCCTAGATCCTAGATCTCAGCCCTAAATCCCTTGAGCCTGACCCTCCTTCCTGGACAGTAATTTGCCCCTTGTTTGCCAGGTCTGGCCCCTTTCTATCCCTCTTTAAGAAAGACACGATACTGATCAAAATTAAATGCAGAAGTTGTCAGACTGGAGGGAATAAAACTATTTTATGTCAATAAATTTGATAACTTCAAAGAAATGGACAAAGTCTTTGAAAGATAAAAATTACCAAAATCATGGCAGGAGGAAACAGAACATCAGAAGAGTCTATATCTATTAAAGAAATTGAATTCATAAATAAAAACATTTTCACAATGAAACCTCAGACCATGATGTTTTCATTGGTATATTCTATCAAGCATGTTAGAAGAAAACAATACAATATCCTAGACAAGAACATAGAGGAAAAGAGACTGTCTACTAATTTATTTCATGAAGTCAGCATAACTGACATCGAAACCTGACTAAGATATTATAAGAAAAAGACCAATATTCTTAATAAACATAGCTGCAAACATCTTTAACAAAAAAATAAATTGAATCCTAATCTGACATTGATTACTTAATATATTGATATTGATTAGATAAACTAGGTTTTTTTTTTAATTACAATCTCATCTGGATACGTACATCATCAAAACCTAATTTTTTTTTTAATTCAACATTGCTTAGAAACGTGATTCCAAATTATAATGGATAGCTGACATTCAGAAACTTTATCCACGGAGCATTGTGATACGTACTATCTTGCCAGTGCAATAAGTTCAACTAGTGAGTTTACTATTTAGTATTTTCCACCACACATTTGATCAACTCTTATCTGCCAAGATGAAAGGGTATGGCTTTGGAACTCTTCTTCTCTCTCTAGTGCTTAAGCTAAAATAGTGTGTCTTTATATAATGACAAATTACATGCATATAACCTAGTGCTATAGATTCAATCATAGTGTATATGATACCAGCAAAACAATTTCCTTAAGAAATTTTTGAAGATAAAAGGTTTAAAAGTAAATTCAGTTGAAATGAAGAATAAAAATAGTCAACATTGAATTTTAATAGTAAGAAGACTTGGCTTTCTGCAGGGTTAAAATTGTGTGAGTTGATTATTAAATTAATTCAAAAAGTATCTATTGAACTAGGAGCTGCGGTTGTCTTAACATTGTGTTCTTCGTGATGGAGGTTAAAAGTATTCTCTTGTTACCATAGGAGTGATAACAGAGGGCTGCCCTCTGTGACCCAAGAGAAATAGTCATTACCATCTAATATTCATTCCTATTACAGTTTAAAACATAATTTTTCAGTAAGATATCTTTTTAAACATGTTGGAAAGGAATTGAGATAACCTAAATTTTTTACTTAGTTTATTTTCTCCATTTTTCAAAGATGATAATGTTAATAATCATTTTAATAGTTACTTAACTATTGGCTTTGATTTTCAATAAAAGCATGTTAATTGCCTGATCCCTATACAGTCAATAAGCTCACCGGTATTGACACACACAGGCCAGAAGGGGTGAAAGGTGAGATGTACTTCCATCCTGTCATTCTGCCTCCTATCAGCCTGACCCAGTGCTGTAATCTTTCCATTAGCTTTGCTTTAAAGACCACAGCATCGTCTGCAGACTGGATAAAAAGCAAATGTAGAACTTGAGAGATGTAACATATTAAGCTACAATCATCTAAAGTCCTGTGAATACAAAGTTACACTTTTCTCAGAGGAGAAAAGAGGAAAATGTTTGAGTGGATTTGTGCATCACACACCGGGTTTAGGGGAAGTCTGGAGCTGAGAGAGAGATGATGGAAGTTGGGGACACACTTGGTTTGGAGCTTTTCATCACTCAGAAGTTTCCTACTACCAGAAATTGTGTCCAATACATTTCCGACAGTCTTTCCCAGAGCCATGTGAAGTTTACTTTTTCTAAAAGGTTTTCCTCAATTTAAGATTTCTGACCCTGTTTTGTTTTCAGTGGTGTTTATGGACTTGGTTCTCCCTGATTTGAGTCTATTTCAAGGAATTGTTTCCTCCTAAAACTTGCTTCTAGATTAAGAATTTCTTGAGTGCATGAATCATTACTTTTTTTTAATTGAATTCCCAAATACCATCAACCACGGATTTTATATACAAATATAAAGTGCTGAATGTAATACCTAGATAAATCACTAGTAAGTTTTATTTTTGCCATTAACACACTTTTCTTTCTTAATCAAAACACCATACATTTTCCTTTATCGTTCTTTTCTATTCATATATATTTATATTTCTTTTGTCTTTATTTTTCAGAGGAGGATATTTGAGGAATTCTGTCCTACATCCTGCTTCTCTTTTTTCCTGGTCTATTTGAGTTTGAGGCCTGAGGCTACTCTGACACTTCCAGTTTTCCTCCATATGACACAGGGAAGGAAGAGATGGAAAGCAGATCAGCCCAGGCTAAGTATAGTCAACAAGAGGATATAAATTGGGAAAAGTAAAAGCTGTTCTGTCACCCAAAATAGGGCTGGCTGATGGGGAAACCACATCAGAAGAAAGAGCACTTTTTATTGAGGTCCTCCGGTGTGTGTGTGTGTGTGTGTGTGTGTGTGTGTGTGTGTGTGTACTTGTGCATACTGTAAATTAGTTTCAGAGTTTGGTAGCACACTGTTAATTCTAGGGAACTTTCTATAAATTCTGGTGATAAAATCTCCCTCATACTTATAGAGAACTAGTTTAGCATAAGCAACCAGCCTCTTCATAGGCGTAGATTAAAAGGCTCACACAACAAAACCTATGTGGATTCCACTTTTTAATTCCTTGCTGCCTTAGGCAGGGTAAACACCTAAGATGAAAACAGAGTAACTATAGTTGGCTGGGATGGATTCCTCCATTCTAGTCTTTGGGAAAAGAGAAGGACAACCCAAGATGAGGTACATGAAAAGATGCTCAAAATAATTATCTTCAGAGAAATGCAAACCAAAATCATGGATACCACTTCACATCCACTAGGATGGCTGTAATCAAAAAGTTAGATAATCATCAGTGTTGATGAGGATGTGGAGAAATCAGAACCCTCATGCACTGCTGGTAACAGTGTAAAATGCTTCAGCTTCTTTGGGAAAACACATCAGGCAGTGCTTCAGAGTTAAACAGAGCTACCATATGACTGACTGATCCAGCAATTCCACTTGTAGCTGTATATCAGGAACTGAAAACTGGTACTCAAATGGATACTTGTATATAAGGTTTATTGTAGCATTATGCCCAATAACCAAAAGATGAAAAAAAAAAAACCGTGTGGTCATCCACAGATGAAGGGATAAAATTCTCATATCTCTAGAATGGTATATTATTTAGCCATAAAAAGAAATAAATGCTGACTCATGCTACAAGCTTAAAAAGCTAAGTGAAAAGAAAGTCACAAAAAACACATATGATGCTATTTGTATGAAAGTCCAATAGGCAATACATAGAGACAGAAAGTAGGTGAGTGGTTGCTTAGGGCTGGATTTGGGGAGACTTGGGGATATGATAGATAAAGGGTATGGGGTTTTGTTTGTTTGTTTGTTTGTTTGTTTGTTTTTGAGGTAATAGAATGTTCTCAAATTGATTGCAAATATACTAAACACTATTGAGTTGTACACTTTAATAGGTGAATTTTGTGTATGTGAATTATATCTTAATAAAACTGTTAACCAAGACAAAAAAAAGAGAAAAAGGGAAAAGAGCTCCTAGCACTCTGTTCCTGCTGGGCAGCCAGTGTCCCCTGTGGGAGGCAATGTCCCCTGTGGTAGCAAACCCACTGTCCCTGGACAAGTCTATTAAAGCTTCCCTTTCATGGGGAAGGGAGGCAAACATGCAGCGTTTCCCTTCCTGACCTGGAAATTCTCTTCCTCACTTCAGTTCTACTTATACAGAGACTAGAGGTAGGTGATGGTACCTGCCCTACAGTAAGAGCATAGAGTATGTAATTTTGGCTCTTTTTAAGAAAATTTACAGATATGCCTAACACTCTAAGCTTAGTTTCTGTGTTATTCAGCTGCAATGCTAAGACAGGAAAAGTCTCATTTAATACCCACTTACCTTAATTCTTTGTAGGCCATGTTTTCTCAGCCTGTTTGCATTAAAAGCTGGGCTGCTTCACAAAATAATCACGTTGTTCAGCATTGTTCCCAACCACAGTTTTGTGTAGAAATTGGTTAATTCTATTTACCTGCGAAGAATGTTTACAGCTTAGTTTGACCTTTCTGTAATTCCCTCTTTTACTCTGAAAACTACATAATGTATGAACCCTATGAGTTCAACATAAATTCTGGGCATATTTTAATATCACTAAGAATCATGATTGGCAAGGGGAATTCCTTTAATGACCTGACAACAACAGAGTTAATGGATAAAAGTATAACATTTCTGATTCCTTCATTTTATGAACTTATATTATTAGAAAACTTGCTTAGATTTCTTGCCATAGAGAATAGGAAGTTATGTTGTACATTATTCTCATAATATAATTTTAACATTACAAAACCCAATAGATTAGAAAATAAAATTAATACCGTATTTAAATATTGTCAAAGAAAAATATTTGAGTATTAATTATTTTATAATTTCGACACTTTCTCAAATGTTCTCTAAAATTGAACTGATTTATATCAAGTCATTTTTCAACTGTCCTTGGTAATAGAAATAAAGAAAATAGCAGCGAACAAAATAAATATTCTTGCCCTGACAGATCTTTCAATCCAAAATAGAGAATAAGAAATGAAAATAGAACATCACCAAAGCATTGATGTAAATAGAGTAAATGTAAATGTATCGATATTGAAATACATAATATAAAAATTAGATTTATGGAGGGGAGTGTGTTAAGCCATAAAAGAAAAAGTTACTAGAGAATATTTAATCTGAAAGTTTTAACATTACTAATTTATTATTGCAGTTTCATTTGAATTATGTTACTCAAAATTGCTGTTTAATCATTTTGTACTCCAAATAATTTTGGCTATCTTGTGTGGTGGAGAATTTAAGAGATTCTATCCACTTTTTTTTTTCATGCATTTTTGTGTTCTGGTACTATTTTCTGGGAAAATTTCTGGATTTGTCTTCAGACATTCCCATACTTTCGTTAATACAGAAGATGGTTTTTTCATTATGCCATGCTAAAAGTTAGGAAGCTATAAAGTTAATAGTTGAACCTACTAATTTTTCTTTCCTGTGTGGCCCGAGCATAACAGTAATTAGACATCATAATAGCTAAAATTTACTGAGCATTTATTATGTTCTAAGAGCAAATGCTTCACATATTGGCTCATTTAACTGTCATAACAAACATACATGGTAAGCACTAGTATTATTTTCCTTTTACAACGAAGGAAACTGAGGTATCAGGATGTTAAGTAACTTTCTAAAGGTCATTCAAATTGTGATTGAAATCACAGCCTTATGACTTCACACTCTCAAATTCACCATTGTACTGATTCACAGAAATTATGGGGCTGATTGGCTCATCTAGAAGCTGGATTTGATTACCTCGCTTTTACTCCATAGCCCCTCAGCTTGAAGAATCTATTGCCCTTTTAACAAGAGTATATTGTTTTGAATGACATTAAAAATCAAGGAAGCAGGGAAACAGAGTGGAGGGAGCAACTTATGGGGCTTCCTACTACTTTTATACTGTTATTGGATATAGTTTAACATTTTAAATCGCAGTCCCTTTAATACATACAGGGCCAGAAATTAATTCAAAAGATTTATTCTTAGCACCAAACTTGGAACAATCAGCAGCATTTAGGTTCATATTATTTTATTTGAAATATTATTTTATAGTGTAAGGAGTGAACATGAAATCCGATGATGAAATGGATCTACTAAAAATTTGTCCTAACATCACCAAAACTTTCCTTAAATACATCTCTCAGTCTAGTTTTTATTACATCAGAGAAATCACAGTTTGACTTCACAATTATCGCTGTGAGGAGAATAATAAAGAATCATAATACAATACAGCTTTTTAACATCTGTGTTGTCATAATTATTGTTTAATGCTTATTAGATCTCTAGGCTGTTCGGTCTGCTTGGATGATATATCTTTCATAGCGTTTATTTTCCCATAAGGAAAACCATGCAGTCTTGGTTACTTTTCTGCGCTCGGTTCACTTTTTACACTTTTCTCATGTGGGGTAGGCTCTCTGAAGCTTGACGTGAAATCTCTGCCTTGAATTCTGAAATAGGTCCACTAGGCTGTGTAGATTATCTGATGGATAAATTTCAAATCCCATGGATTATATGTAAATTATTGTTTTCCCTTTAAAATAAGTTGATTAGAACTGGCAGAAAATTAACAGAAAACGAGGTATGCATAGGGGATAACAGCATTATTTGTAAGAGCAAAATACAAAAAAATAAACCAAACGTCCATTATTATGAAAAGAGTATGATGCAGCCACACAGTGGTATACATGCCACTATAAAATGGAATAAAAAGTATCTTTATATACTGCTATATGTAACCCAGAATATATTATTAAATGAAAAAAGCAGGTTTCAGAATAGGATTTACAATACAATTAAGTTGTGTATATTTACACACATGTGTATGTATATGTGTGTGTGTGTGTGCCCTTGCCTATATTTTCACAAAGAAACAATGGAAAATTAATCCCTAAAACTAATAAAAATATTCATCTATATGGAGAAAGAGAATACAGGGAGGGAGGCAGAGGCAAGGATGAAGCTGAAATTCTTGAAACACTTTTATTTTTAACTTAGACTTTACAACTATGCAACATCTTACATAATAACAAATCCAAAAAGAAATAAACAAATAAATGTATCTTTCTCCTCCAAGTAAATCTAAAACGAACTACAAAAATGTTGGTTGGTTGAAAATGATTCTTAACAGTAACATGGCAATAAAGTGCTAAACAATGCAGACAGTTAGATAAATGAGTCAATTTATTTTTATTGAGAAGAATTACCAAGAGGAGAAAGTTAGCCTTTCTCTACATGTCATTAGATTCTAAATCAATTACTGAGGTTTTGATGTTTTGGCACGAACGAGATCTGATGTTGCAAAATGTCTTTTTGTCCTCTGAGTAAAGAAAAAAAAATAAACAAAATATGAAAATTAGCCAAAATATTTATAAGATGATCAAAGTGGAGAAGGGAGGATCCCTGTTCTTGTTGCCTCCCTTCTACTGCCTTCTCAAGTTCCTTGCTTCTCAGGGTTATAAAATGTGTTATGTCATCAGATTTCACAGGCTTGTAACAAGGCTGACCCCACTGGTTTTCCCCTTTGTCTGATGGCCCATCTATTCTCTCACGGCTGTCACACACTATTAGGTGGAGATCCTTCCTGTTCACTTCCAGATGTTCTGATAAATACTTGTTGGCCTCCCATCTTCTTAGGGTTAGGAGGGTCATTCCCAATTGTTCAAAATTTTCTTCCAGAACTTGCCAGCCTTATAGAAGTAATTATCAGCATGAATATTTTTAAACTGGTTTTATCATTTCAATACTACAAATTGTTCAAGTGGTAAAATAAAAACTAAAATGTAGTGAAAACATTTACTATAAATGGGACAAAAGACAATTGCATCATAAATTATAAGGATTATGTAATTGCTGAACAACTGAAGAGTTGCTGGCAGTTTAATAGATGTAAACTACACTAAAGAAAGTTGCGTTAGAAACAAACATGGCATGTAAACCGATCTACCAGGAGGCTGCAACTTGAACATTCACTCATCTTCTTGTATAAACCTAGCTTTCTTTTACTTGTTTCATTAAAGTGGAATGAAATGCCAGAAAGTTTCTTGGAAGATTTCTGAATGGAATTGACTAGAAATTGGAATAAAACTACTGCCATATTTAAGCATTTTTACTCGATTTTTTCCCCCAAGATAAACAACAACAGTTTTCTTGACACGTTCTCTTCTCTATAATGAAGAAACATTGATCCTAGTTATACTCAGAAAATGGCCACAAAAGGTGAAATACCATACTGCTGTTCTTTTCCACAGCCATGGAAACTTTTACAATTTTAATAAGTCAAAGATGAAAAATCGCCGTTTTAATAAATTTCTTTGGTCTAACAGGAGGACTAAATCAAAAACATTTGGAACCAAAAAAATACTGATAGTGTTTGTTATTTTAAAGTGCTTTAAGACATCCCTGCAAAAGGGTTTGATATTTGAAACCCTTGGCACCTCCCAAAATGTTTACACATTTTGTCATCAGTGGATAGGATCATATATGCGCTTCAAATCAAACTTGATTCTTCAAACACCCAATATCCAACTGTTTTTTTTTTAATACAGCGTAAGTAATGTAATCAAGGAAAAATCAATACATTTTATGAAATATAATAAGCATCTGATTCCTCATGTACTTTATTGATGCTACTCTTTTTTTTATGTGCAATAGTTCAAAAACTTTTATATCACGTTATTGTTTCTAGTATCAATTATCTTCTTTGATTGTGGGAATTTAGAAAGTTTACCATTTCCCACAAATCTCTTAATCCGTTTCTAATCCCAGAGATTTATCCATAAGGACTAAATAGCAATTTGCTAAATATTGCACCCCTCTTATCAACTAAATGAAATGGACAAAGATAGCAGCACTTACATTCTAAGAGCACTTAATACAGTGAGAGCAAACTCTCTAATCCTTTCGTTAGTGTTTTATTATCACAGAAAAGAAAGACCTAATATAACACACACACACACATACATACCGAATCCGAAAAACAACCAAAACCAGTTCAAAGAGATTAGATGTTGATGACCATGGCAAATATAAACAGAACATAGATGCTAAGAACCAGTGGGAGATCCTATATTATGTGCCAAGCTGCACAAATGCAATAGGTGACAGGGCTGACATCAGTCACAGAAAAAGGTGCAGGCCTCTGTGGCCTCATGCACAGAAAGGCTAACTTGCAGCACTGGAGCCCACAAAAGTATAAGAACCATACTGGAACATTTGCTATGAAGAACAGAATGCAAGGTCTGTTGGTCTATACTTCTCTCGGCAGCATAGGTCAGAGAACACGAGAACTTGCAGGCTTCGAAGCCAGCCCACCTGGGTGGGTTCTTCTCCTTACCCGCTTTACCCCTGAGTTCCTTTTTTTCCTCATCTGTAAATTAGGCACAATAATAGTATTTCCTTCACAGGCTTATTGTGAGGATTTAGTGATTTAATCACGGCTGCACTTAAAACAACGTGGGTCTTTGTAAACTTTCAGAAAATATTATCTAATTCTCCTTTTTCAGGAGAAGGGATAGAAATGTGGTATACTAACCAAAATTATAAAATATAAGTTCATGACAAAGGTGGCCTTTATTATCATTTTATAAATATGTTTATTAAGGGATGAGGAGACACAATAATGTATAAGACTTGTACATAAAAGACTATTATCCTTTCTATTGATGAAGATTGGAAATTTTATTTTATAGTCTTACAAAGATATCAAAAATGACTCCAATTAGATTTTTAGGGAGGTGTTCTGGCTAAGAGTGCAAATCTGAGAGAACCTTACTAAAAGGTGGTTTATATGTTGTAGCAGGAGCTGTTGGTGCTTCCATCCACACTGCTGGGCACTCACCTTCTCTCCTCCTAAGCTTTTCTACTAGAGTATCATGGAAATCTCTGCCCAAGGTCTTTTTCTGGCATGCCTACGGGTGACAAGTTAATGCTCTTGGAGCAGCCTCTCAGTGATGATGGATTGGAACTGGGGGATAAATAATCCAGCTTCCTCACTGCTGAAGTAGAAGCACTTATTGTTCATTTCTACATAGCTTCCCAAAAGTCCTCAGGAGTATTCTGCTCATGAACGTACCCTATATTAACATCTTTATCTTTTCTGTCATACTTCTCCATGCCCTACCATTCCTTCCTGAGATCATCTCTCAAGTCTACAACTTGCCCTTTAATCCTTATTTCAGCATCTCTTTCCAGCTGACCTACAATCCTCCACCTCACTCAAGAGCTCTAAGAAATTATACATAATCATGTTTTTTACATGACTTGAGGAGTGTTCTCTCAGAGGCAGGAAGATTGGCTGCATAGTATTTAAACGTTTCCTTAAGCTATGTCATCCTACTTCCTAATATATGAGAATATGTTTTTACGTTTTAATGGGATTTACCTCTCTTATTAGATGTGACTCCACGAAGAAAGGATAAAAACCTATGGTTGGAATCCTGAACCTTTGGTTCTTTGTCAGCTGCTCTCTGTTGTTTGCAGCATACAAAGAATATAGAGAAGAGACACTGAAAAAAAAAATCACACTGTTAATTAAGTTAAGTCTTTGGCCTCAAATCTTCAGTGTTGATCACTCAGCTCTTGTGAGCTTAGCTGTGCTGGTCTCTGGGAAAAAACCTTGCTTCTCCACTGTCATCTTTCTCCCAAGGAGGAAAGGCAAGACTTTTGACTTGTTCAGATTCCAGGGTACTTACTTAT
This sequence comes from Eonycteris spelaea, assembly GCA_003508835.1. Classification (NCBI taxonomy): domain Eukaryota; kingdom Metazoa; phylum Chordata; class Mammalia; order Chiroptera; family Pteropodidae; genus Eonycteris; species Eonycteris spelaea. The sequence goes on along the minus strand of PUFA01000043.1, from coordinate 2,708,804 downwards.
TGAAGCCACTTTTGCTAGAGGTAGTGACTTATATGTGAAGGAAACATGGTCTCTTCATTTTTGCTTTTGGCAGATGGAGCTCTGTGTTTCATTATTGTAGTGAGTTCTGAGACTCTGGTTTGAGCTTTGGGAGAAAAAGAGCAGGCATTATAGCCTCCTTGATTCAGGAATATTTAGACCTAACTACCACAGGAAAAATAAAATACTTCCACATGATTCAACCCAATTCATTGGGCTTCTACTTTGGCAGAAAATCCCAGCTAATGAGAAAGTACTGTATTTCATATTTACCACAATTGTGCATACAGGGCCCTTTGAGGAGGAAGCATGGCTAGCCAAGGCAGAATCAAGGGATCTGAATATTCTTGGAATCTAGTCTTAATGCAACTTCTGGATAAAATCAACCTCTCATTTGCTGGAAACATAAAAGCCAGGGTGACTTCATTTGTATAGGCTAGACAGAATAAGGGATTCTAGTCTAAAAATACTCTTTATTTACTCCTTCCTTTTCATTCACATCCAAACATTGGCCACTAGTAGGCCACTCAGGTCACAAGAGGCAAAGGAAAATAAACCTAACAAATTTCACCAAAGAAAAGAGGTTATTTTATACTTTAAAATATGGAGCATCGCAGGTGTCAGATAGGATGATCCATCCCTAGGTGTTTCTTCATGTTACTTGTAAGAAGATTGCTCAGAGTAGTCTTTGTAATTCAGTCTACATATATTTATTGATCACCTACTGAACACTAGAAATGTCACAGTGGAACAATTATAAAAGAAAGCATCTGTCTTTTTCTAAATTTTTATATTTTATTTTTTAAATTATAGTTGACATAATACTATACTAATTACAGGTGTACAGCACAGTGATTAGACATTTATATAACTTATGCAAGTGATCATCCCAATAAAACCAGCACCCATCTGATACATAGTTATTACAATACTACTGATGATATTCCCCATGTTATACTCTATATCCCCTTGTCTATTTTGTAACTACCAATTTGCACCTCTTAATCCCCTCCCCTTCACCCAATTCCCCACCCCCAATCTGATAACCATCAGAATGTTCTCTGTAAATATGAACTCGTTTCTGTTGTTTGTTTATTTATCCTGTTCTCTAGCATCTGTCTTTTTTTGACTGACTTACTCGACTTAGCACGATACTCTCTAGGTTTATCTATGTTGTAGTTGGCAAAATTTCATTCTTTTTTATGGTTGAATAATATTCCATTGTATATATGTACCACTTCTTTATTAATCTATTGATGGATACCCTGCCGGCCTCTATATCTTGATTATTTTAAATAATGCCACAATGAACATACTGATTCGCATGTTCCTTCAAAGCAGTGTTTTGGGCTTCTTCAAATAAATACTCAGAAGTAGGATAACTGGTCCTTCTTTGTCTCTTGTTATAGACTTTGTTTTAAAATCATTTTGTGTTGTGTAAGTATTACTACTCCAGCTTTTCTTGTTTCTTTCCATTTTAATGAAACATCTTTTTGCATCCCTTTTCTTTCAGTCTGTGTGTCTTTCGATCTGCTTGTTGGCAGCATATGTAAAGGTCTTGTTTTCTTATCCATTCAGTCACCCTATCTTTTGATTGGAGCATTTAATCTATTTACATTTAAAGTAATTTTTGCTAGATACTGCCATTTTATTATTCATATTTTTTCCTTTTTCCCCCTTTTTTCTTCTTTTTGAAGAAAGTTCTCTAACATTTCCTGTAATGCTAGCTTGATGAAATACTTTAGGTATTCTTTATTTCAGTTATTGTATTCTTCATTTCTGACTTTTGTTTATTTGTTTGTTTTCTATCTCCATTTTTATGTTTTCCATTTCTTTGTTAAAGTTCTCACTGAGTTCCTCTACTCTTCCCTAAGTTCACTGATACCCTTATAACCAGTGTTTTGAACTCTGCATCTGGTAGATTGCTTGTCTCCATTTTGTTGAGTTCTTTCCTGGAACTTTGTTCTGTCCTTTTGTTTGGGACATGTTTCTTTGTCTTCCCATTTTGGCTGCCTACTTGTGTTGGTTTCTATGTATCAAGTAGGGCTGCTATGTCTCCTGATCTTAGTTGAGTGGCCTGATGTAGTAGACATGCTATAGGGCCAGTGGCGCAGTCCTCTCTGGTCACCTGAGCTGGATGCTCCAGGAATGTCCCGTGTATGGGTTGTGTGTGCCCTCCTATTGTATGCAGTTAAGCCTTAGTTGCTGTTTGCTAGTCAATGGTAGGCATTAATCCTCAGGCTGATTTGTTATGAGCACAGGCTGGTGACTATAGTGGAGGGACTGTTGTGCAGGGACTGACCCTACAGAGCAGGATTTACTTTAGCTGGACTCTGGTGCTTGCTCTGTCTGCCCTTTGGGTGTGTTGTCCTCACATGTGACCCCAAGTGGTGCTCCGGCTAAGACAAAGCCAGACATCAGGCATGCAGGCTAGGGCCTCCTGGAAGGGATCCTGTTGCAGGCCAATTTCAGCTGCAGCTGTACCCTGCTGAGGACCGCCTGGCATGAGTAACCAAGCAATCTGCAGATGGCCACCACTCATGTGCCCTGGGCTTGGAAGTACTTTGAGAGGCTGAGCTGCAAACTGAGGCCAGCTGATGCTAGTGCTGGGCTTGGGGCTGCTTAGCAAGAGGTAAGGGATACACTGAGGCCAATGCTGTTTTTTTAGGTTTTGTGAACCTTTAGAGATTTTAGGAGTGTCCACAGTATGAGTCAAGACAGGCCATTTTTATGGAAAAGCCACTGGAAGCAGCTTGGATGGTCCCAAAAGTTGGAAGGGGTGGGGCCTCAGGGTCTCACCAGGGTAGGGTGAATGATATTATTTGCACTGTTTTGCTAGAGGCTCAGATATGGTGCTCATCTGGGTCTGTAAGATGGGCCGGGAGGGCTCAACAAAGGAACAATGCCCTCTGCCAGCACTTCTATCTCAGAGAAAGCTGCCTTTCTAGCCCTCTCCCTGAAGCCAGACAATTCATTTCTTCCTCATATGTCCTTTGAGCCTTTCAAGCTGCTGCTGCTGCTGCTGCTCTGGAGCTCAGAGGAAGTGAGTCTGTGAGAAGTTCATGTGAGGGCCTTTAAGAGGAACACCTGAGACTCCCCCAGCCCTTGGTCTTACTCAGACACAATATCTTCTGGTTTTCACTGCAAGAAATTTTGAGAGTTTCTCTTGCCAGCACAGGAACCCTGGGCTGAGGAGCCGGGTATGGGCTGGGACCTCTCGACCCTTCGGGGGGACCTCTCACTTGAGATAGTTCTCCCAATTCTCAACTGCTTCATGTGAGTGTAAGACCAGCTTGTTTCGTGTCTCCACCCTTCCTACCAGTTTTGAAGTGGCTTCTTATGTGTGTCCCCAGTTGTAAGACTTGTTCAGCTGGACTTCAGCTGACTCCCAATGCTGGCTGTTCCATAGTTTAGTTATAATTTTAATGTGGTTTTGAGAGGAAGCAAGCACAGTGTTTAGTTACTCTGCTGTCTTGACTGGAACTCAAAAGTACCTGCTTTAATAGAATTTACCCCAACCTAGCCTCATGATAGTAACAAAAGAGAGAATCCAAAGGGAAAAGAGAAATAGGAAAGTTTACTTTTAAGCAGAACTCACAATTATGAATACCTATTAAAGGATTTAACTCATTCACACAATAAAAAAGGAAAGTTTGTAGAGGCTTCTGATCAAATTCTTAGTTCATAACATGGAGCCAAGGAGAGCAACTCTTTCACCCATGTGACCTACACTGCTTGCTACTTTCTACAACCTTGAGGTGACACAGCCTTAGGATGAATACAGCACCAGGCAAAGCAGAGAGAAGAAACGAGTCATTCGAGACCTGGTTGACACCCCTATTTGTGGGGTTAAATGGTTCTGAAGCCTGTACTCCTTATGAATCACCTTATTTTTAAGATCCTATAAAGTTGCTCTAGCATTGTAGGGGTTTCTGCTTTTTCTAGGTAAAAAATATTTAAATGGACTTAGAAATTGATGTTAGCAATGGTTGCAGTCAGAAGCCTCTGCATAACTGGAAGGTATTTGAAATGGATTATTTAATCATCTGAGGTTGAAGGTAGTGGTATCTATGTATTATCAAGGTATGAAATTATGCTGTCCATGATGTGCGGCAGTAAACAGGTAAATCAAGTATCATCTGAGCTATCCATCAGAGGCAAGGATATAAAGGGCTGAACTGCCACTGCCAAGGAAAAACATTTCTTTCATGATTCTATTAACATGACAAAGATTAAAGATTAAAGAAAGAAAATATTGGGCTCAATTTTTAAAATTCTTAACTCAGTCTAGACTAAATCTCAGTGGCTTCTTATGACTGCTAAATAAATCTCTCATCTTTCACTAGCAGAAGTGAACTAGCTGAAAAACAAATGTTCTATATTATTCTGTGGGTTGTGGATTTCCATACCAGTTGACTTTACAACCTTAGAAGAAATCTTAAGAGACTATTGGAGTGATGATTGGTAAATATAAAACTCATACCATGGGAATGAATTTTTCTAGGATAACCTAGAGGAGTAAAGGAACCCAAGTGTCTAATTCCAATGAACTTTCCATATTAGCTGAAGTAACCCTTTTCTACTTTCTAAGAGCTTGTCTCTGCCTTACTTAAAGACTCAAAATCTCACTGGCTGGAGGGAATTCTATTTCAATAGGAAGCCAGTTAAGCTTATTACTGCACTGTATTCTATTTACTCTACAATTAAGTTAGGTCTCATCATATGGGCGTGGAGTGGGGAGGGGTCATATTACAACGTCAGGACTAGTAGGATATAACTTACCAAAAGAATTGGAGCAGTTTACTAATTCATATCTGGAAAAATCTAGAAAATATGTCTGTGCATGCTTGAGCAACGAGGGGAAATATAATTTTAGATTGGGCTGAATTTATCTATATGAGTTCCAGAATTCTGTTTTCAGCTGACTTCAACAGCTGGACCTAAAGATAATTGGTTGAGTGACTGAAATGAAATCTCAGGTGGCTCTTGCTAAATCAAACCGAGAAGGTAGAACATTTTTACAATAACATCAGTAAAGAAATCCGAAGATATTGAGGGTAAAATATATTGGAGTAAATTTAACACATGTGACTGACTTCTCTCCACCTCACTTTGACCTGGAGAGAGCTTGACACAGCTTTCATCGATGCCTTGATAGCTGTTTTGTTGAAAAGAGTGCCAGCATGTCAGAGATCTTTTCTAGCTGTTCATAGGTTAGAGCTGCTGGAGGAAGATGCTGCAATTGAAATGACTTCCTGATATCAATGGATAAGGGAAGTTCCTGGGGTTGACAGGTTTTGGGTCACACTTAATCCCTAAAAGCAAGATGAATGTGATTACTAAAATAGGCATCAGGCACCATGTGATAATCAGAGTGGTCTGGTCTGGTCTGCAAGATCAATGGCGGTGGCTGGAAAATTTGGGATTCTTAGGATTAAAACAGATGGTGAGTCCATTTGGTCCTACTTGATTTGTATATCTGACCAAGGACAACTCAGATGCACAATTGCCATTATTATTTGGACACAGTAATAATGACAACCCCTCATTCGATTCCCACACTCAGAGCCTTTGATCGATGGGGAAGTCCTATTATCATTCCACAAAGAACTTATATAGTTATTTGAAGAATTGCCATAAAAAAGGTAAGATTGAACCTGTTAACACTGATTCCTTGCAGGCTAGCCTCCTGCAAACTTCCCTGGAAATTACCCTAGCCATATGTTTATAGCAATTGAGGGTAGTAGAATACTGAGGTAGTAAACTCCAACTACAAGTTCTAGACCCCAGACCCTGGGAGAAGAACATGGAGGCCAAGGATCTGCCTTTTTATGCCATTATAGCTATAATGTTTGAACAACAGCCTTTGATTACTTTAGGGTAGAGCCTGGTACTTTTCTAATCATAGAGCTTAAAAGTCCCAGAGCCCCCAAACTGGGGTACCTCTCTCAGCATCAAATGTTAAGTCCTGTAAGATTCATCTGTGCTTCCAGAATTCAGAAGGTCATGAAAAGTCATACACTATTACTCTTATCTCTTCAGTGAAAGCTATCTCGGAAGACCTAGAGTGTGGAGTGTTAGATCCTTCTCCTTTATTTGTTTGAATATGGTATTATTAAACAAGTGCTTTTGACTAATTCCTGAAGCCAGTGACTACAATCTACCAAGAATTGGACAAAAGAGGTCAGATGACAATGAATTTTGACTAGAGGAAACAACCCAACCCATGATTATTTCTCCAATTACTAAATGCAAAATTAAAATAGAGTTGGTCCTTATTATCCACAGATTCATATTTGTGAAGTTGCTTACTCACTAAAATTTATTTGTAACCCCAAAATTAATACTGGCAGAGCTTTTACAGTCATTCATAGACATCCAGAGCAATAAAAATTGTAGTTGCCCATTGCACATATATCCAACTGAGGTCCATCAAGGCGATGCTCTAGCTTCTTGTTTCAGCTCTCATATAGATATGACCAAAGAATGGAGGTGGCAGGAAGCAGTGCAGAGCAAGAAGCTCCAGCACTATGGCTGGCTGGCTGGAGTTTGAAACCCAGCTCTTCAGCCTATACTGGGGTGGCCTCAGGCAAGTTACTTAATGCATTTGAAATGTACTTTCACTTTTGTAAAATGAACATTATAGGATCTACCAGAATGAATTGTTTTTAGGATCTAAGGTAATCTGTGATCTATTTATACCTGTTTGTATATCTATCTATCTATCTATCTATCTATCTATCTATCTATCTACATTTCCCCTAGGAACAATGGTTCAGTATTCACTAATCCAGTATTAGTTAGTACATAACTACCATGATTAGCAAGAATTGATGGTAGATGCTTCCATCAACAGATAGAAACCACATTGGTTCCTTGACCTGCTGTAATTCATACTGTAAAGTGGATGATAATACCATGTACCTCTTAGGGTTGTTATGAGGTTAGATGAATAACTACATGTAAAATTATTAAAACAGTGTCTGGACAGTAGTAAAAACTATATATATATTTGCTATTATTATCATTCTTAGGAATGGCTAAGCAGGAGTTTCTGGAGTTTTTCCTATCCACAATAGGAATAAATCAAAGGCAGTATAAAGACCTGGTAACATTACAAAAATTTGCTATATCATTAAAGGATTGAAAAATGTAGGAGTGGAGAATCTCATCACTTCCACAGTTTGGTTAGCAAAAAATATAAATTGATCACAAAGAATGACAGTAGATTATAGAAGTTTAATCAAGTGGGAATTCAATATTGCAATTTTGTATAAGATGTGGCCTCTTTGTTGGAACAAATCAATATAGCTCTTCCTAAGCACCAATTGATTTGACAAATGCTTTTTCTCTATCTCCAAACTCAATAAATAGCAGAAGTTTGTTTTCATGTGACAGAGATAGCCATACATCTTCATTGTTGTGCCACAGGGTTATATCCACTTTCCAGGTTTGTGTCTCAAGTCATTATTCAGGGACAAGTAATTACCTTGTCAGTGCTCAGGATATCACACTGGCCACCACCTTACTGACATTATGTAGACAGAAAACAGAGCAGGGTTCCTATCACCTTGGTAAGATATGCAAGTGTCACAACATGGAAAATAGATGCCATAGAAGTGCAAAATCTTTTTGGTTTTGAAAGAAAAATAAATGATATATTTGTGAGCTACACTGATCCACATACAGTGGCCCTAAATAATTGCAGGTTTGACCCAAAGAACAAGAATGCTCTCCCACTGGTGCAGGCTACAGTGAAGACAACTCTGGCCCTGGTCGCTCAGTTGATCTTATGACTATAATTTGAATATGCCATTTTGTCCTAAGCTCCTGCTGCTGTCCCAAGAGAGAAAATTGTTCTCTTTAAGGCTACCAAGAAGACACTCTGGTCTTCACACTTGGTTTTCAGTTATTGGTATTCAATTGGTATTCAATTATTTGTTATTGGTAATTGGCATTCAATTATTTGTAAGGTATTCAATTATTTGTTAAATACTACCAGCTTTTCATTAGGCAGGACATTGCCTTCACTTAATAACAACCAACCAATTCCTCTGTCCTTTCGTGTGCTGCTTCCAGTGCTTTTTAGATACACCAATCATGGCATTTCTTTTCATAAGAATAGTCTCCCAGCCACCACCAGTGACTCTACCAACTGGCTGCCTCCTTGAGCTAGGGACTATTCATGGCTCACATACCACTTGGGATAGTGTCCTTGCTACCAAGGAGCTGGTTGGTGATCCAATTCTGGACCCACATCCCTCCTACAGACTTTCTTGGACTACTCTTGGAATCAACTGGGTTCTCTGGGAAGCAGACACTGGGATGGGTCTGCAGAAGGCTTTTGTGAAAGGAAAATGGAGGAAGGAGGATTGTGAGCCATGGTGCAGATCTGGAAAACAAACAGACAAACAAATAATCAAACAAACAAACAAAACCTCTGCCAGGTCCAGGGGGAGCTGCAGAGGGAGTTCAACCTGTTAGAAATGTTCCAGCTGGCAGAAATGGCCAGGCCTTTGTACCTCGGCTTTGCTGCATTGTCGTCAGGGATCATCCTGAAAAGTGTGTGACTTTGGATAACCACATTTCTCAAACTGAATCCTGTATTGAAAAGGATCTGAGGGTCTCTGTTTACAGTGAATTCAGGTAATTATATAATGATGAAGTTGACCTGCAGATTTTATAGTGGAGCCAGGACATTTCTTGCCCAGCAGGAGAGCTTCCCAAGACTGGTGGCTTTAAAATAAGAACTCATTTTAGAATCAGTATTTTCTTGAGGATAAAAAGCAATATGAGTCCATGTTACAATAAAACTTCAGATATTTGGATCATTAATGATGTTTCTACACTATACAATTGAGATAAAATTACAGTTCTAATTTTGAAGGCATTAAGAGTAACATTGAAAATTATTTGTCACTTTTCATGTGTACTTAAAAAAAATGCTTACATATACATTATCTCATTTTGTCCACAGAGTGACTCTGACAGGTGGAAGAGCACTGTCAAAAATCTCCTTTTCAATTTTTATTGTGATCTCATAAACTTCTAAAGATATTTTCATGACACCAGAACAAAAAAAGATTACTACCCTTAGCTGCTATAGAAACAATCCGAGCACCGCTAATTTAAAACCCCAAATATCAGCATATTCTTAATGATGTTATTCTTATTTGTTTCAGATGTTGTTATGACTTTAAGTTCACATGAATTTGATAAATTTAAAAGTTGTTATATTATTTATTTGCCTTTGAATTGTAACATTGATACATATTGTATTAAACATTAGAAATTTTGATAAGATATAAAAACCACTAATTATAACACAAATTTTAATTGTCTACTATCTTCCTTCCAATCTTTATGTACATATTTACATTACTGTAAAAATTGTAATATATAATTTTCTGCAATATGCTTTTACTTTTTAAAACTTAACATTTAACTTAATTAAATTCTAAAGAATTTCCAAGATTTGTAATTACATAGTCACCATTACTATAATTTAAAAAACTGTCTAATGTTATATCTAGTGTTTTAAAATGTTTTAAACATGGTTTGAATGGGCATTTTCAAAATGAAGCTCATAGAAGAGCGACATTTGGGGATGTATGAAGTAAAAAAGTACATTTTAAAATAGTATTATACTAAATAAATTTTTTAAAAAAAAATTTAAAAAATACAAAAATGAATAATAAAAATCCAATTTTTCAAAATCCAAACCAAAAACATATGATTATAATTATTTATAATGTAATTCTTCCTTGTGAGACTTTAGCATTCTCACTGACCTTTTAGCATGAATATAAAAATAGAAGACTTTATCATAGCCTTAGCCTGTAGACCTATTTTTAGATATACAGTGTCATGACCTCAACTTAATAAAAATCAAACACAAAGAGATAAAAGTGGGAACTTTCTTTGCAGAAATTCCTTTGGAGCTATATCCTGCCTCAATTCTACAAGAAAAATTCCCACAGAAATCAATAGGAGATTAAAATAAATATCAATGGCAGGATACACTCCAAATTATGAATGAAAACTTTAAACTTGACAGGTTAATTGTTTTTTGGAACGACTGGAATTTGAGGGTAGCATTTTTGTGAGGGAAGCCCAGTATTTTGGCTGTAGATAAATTAGTACACAGCATTCTGTATAGCAGGGCCTTTTCTGTGGGAGTTATGTTGGCCCATTGTTTTATGACATTGGTTCTGGCCATGTTGAAGAGAGGTTTCCAGGCCAGGCATCCTGATTTTATATTAGTGGGCCAAGTTTGCAATATGCTTTTACTTAAAGAAGGACAAACAACAGATAAAGTGAAAGAAATGTGTTTTCAACACTTCTTGCTTAAACATATTATTCAGAAATTATTAAGAAACAAATTATAATAATATCACAAATGAAAGGTTCAAAGGTGAGATTGGGTAATGAGTGACTTGAAGCCCATTGGCTACAAACTGTTACAACTAGTACAAATGTATACACAGTGTTTAGGTACCAAACTTATCTAGAACACTTGAATAGAGGTTTCTATAAAAGTTTTGCATTAATTACTAAACTTAGCCACCACACCCTAACAAATACACAGCCTTGGGCACCTTAGTGTCTCTGAGTCACTTTCTCCTTTTTTGAGAAAAGATGATGACAGTACCTTTCTGAGGGTGAGATACAAGAAAGAGCAAAATAAACATTTAAGAGTTTAGAAGTCAGGAGTTAGGCAACAATGGACAATGATTCAGCATTTCGTGCTTAGAGGATTAGTTGTCCTGAGAGTCTTGTCTCAATTCCTCACCATTACAAGTCGGCTACCACACCTCCAGATATTATGTCTTTGTTCAAGACTGGTTATGGGGTAAAGAAATGACATCATTGATGCCTGTCCCTTTAATTAAAACACACACACAAAGAAACAAACAAAAGACTTTCCAGAAGCTCTCTCACAACTAGCAACTGATGTCTCCTGTCTAGAACTGTAACATATGACCAATCCTAGCTGCAAAGGAGTCTGGGAAATAGAGTGGAACATTTTCTGCAGAAGCACAATTTGATTGTACAGCCTCGTATTATTCCTTTTACTTATCTTAAAGGTACCTATCAAAATTACAATAATATTTTTATAATTTTTAAAATCTTTTATGTTGTTCAATTATAGTTGACATATAATGTTATATTAGTTTCAGGTGTACAATGTAGTGATGAGACATTTATATAATTTATGAAGTGATCACCCCGATAAATCCAGTACCTATCTGGCAACATACATAGTTATTACAATACTATTGACTATATTCCCCATGCTATACTATACATCCCCATGACTATTTTGTAACTACCTATTTGTACTTCATAATCCCCTCCCCATTTCACTGATCACCCCACCTCCAAATTTGACAACCATCAGAATGCTCTCTGTAAATTTGAGCTTGTTTCTGTTGTTTGTTTGTTAACCTTATTCTCTAGATTCCACATGTGACATTTGTCTTTCTCTGTTTGACTTGTAACACTCAGCACAATACCCTCTAGGTCCATCCATGTTGTTGCAGATGTCAAATTTCATTTGATTTTATGGCTGAATAATAGTCTATTGTAGTGTGTGTGTGTGTGTGTGTGTGTGTGTGTGTGTGTGTGTGTGTGTGTTATACACACCACCTCTTTATCCATTCATCCATTGGACACCCAGGATGCCTCCATGTCTTAGCTATTGTAAATAACTATGTAAACATAAAGATTTACATGTCCCTTCAAAGTAGTGTTAAAATTTCTTCAGATAAATACCCAGACAAATTTGTGGGACAAATTAATCCTTCTTTGTCTTTTGTTACAGTCTTTGTTTTAAAGTCTATTTTGTCTTGTATAAGTATTGCTACTCCAGCTTTTTTTTCTTTGATTCCATTTTCATGATACATCTTTTTTCATCCTTTTACTTTCAGTCTATGTGTTATTCAATTTCAAGTACATCTCTAGTAGACAGCATATGTAAGTGTCTTGTTTTCTTATCCATTCAGTCATTCTATCTTTTGACTAGAGCATTTAATCCATTTACATTTAAGGTAATTGTTGATAGATCTGTTATTGCCATTTTATTGTTTATATTATGTATTTTATTCCTTTTTTCTTTTTCTTTAAAGAAGTTTCTTTAACATTTCCTGTAATACTGGCTTGATGAACTGTAGCTTTTCCTGTCTGGGAAGCTCTCTATCTGTCCTTCAATCCTAAATGATAGCTTTGCTGGGTAGAGTAATCTTGGTTGTAATTTCTCACTTTTCATCACTTTGAATATTTCCTGTCAATCCCTTCTGGCCTGCAAAGTTTCTGTTGAGAAAGCAACTGAGAGTGTTATGGAAGTTCCCTTGCAGGTAACTAAGTGTTTTTCTCTTGCTGCTTTTTAAGATTTTTTCTTCGAATTTAAACTTTGGCATTTTAATGATGATGTATCTTGGTGTGGGACAGTTCGGATTCATCTTATTTGGGACTCTCTGCGCCCCCTGAGTTTGTACATCTATTTCCTTCATCAGATTAGGGAAGTTATCAGTCATTATTTCTTGAAATGGTTTTCAATTCTTTGCTCTCTGTCTTCTCCTGGTATCTCTATGATGAGAATGTTGGTATGCTTGAGGCCGTCCCAGAGGCCCCTTAAATTATCTTCATTTTTTTTTGAATTCTTTTTTCTTGTTGCTGTTCTGATTGGGTGTTTTCTGCTACTGAATCTTCTAAATCACTGATTTGATCTTATGCTTCATCTAATCTACTGTTAATTCCTCTTAAGGTATTCTTCATTTCGGTTATTATATTCTTCATTTCTGACTGGTTCTTTTTTTGTTTTGTTTTGTTTTCTATCTCCACTTTTATGTTTTCTATTTCTTTGTTAAAGTTCTCATTGAGTTCCTCTCCTCTTCCCCTAAGTTCGTTGAGCACCCTTATAAGCAGCATTTTGAACTCTGCATCTGGTAGTTTGCTTGTCTTTATTTTTGAGTTCTTTCTCTGGAGTTTTATTCTGTTCTTTTGTTTGGGACATGTTTCTTTGTCTTCCCATTTTGGCTACCTACTTGTGTTGGTTTCTATGTATTAGGTAGGGCTGCTCCTGGTCTTTGTTGAGTGGCCTTATGTAGTAGACATGCTATGGGGCCAATGGCACAGTCCTCTCTTGTCACTTGAGTGGGTGCTCTAAGTATGTCTCTTGTATGGGTTGTATGTGCTCTCCTGTTATAGCTGAGCCTTAGTCGCTCTTTGCTGGTCAATGGAAGGCATTGACCCTTCGGCTGATTTGTTATGAGTACTGGCTGGTGACTATAGTGGAGAAGCTGTTGTGCAAGGGCTGATCCTACAGAACAGGCTTTACTTTAGCTGGGCTCTGGTGCCTGCCCTGACTGACCCCAGGTGGTGCTCCAGCTAAGACCAAAGCAGGCCATCAGGCATCCAGGCTAAGGCCTTCTAGAAGGGATCCTGCTGCAGACCAATTTCAGCTACAGCTTGTGCCCTGCTGGGACCACCTGGAATGAGCCACCAAGCAATCTGCAGATGGCTGCCACCCACACTCTCTGGGCTTGGAAGAGCTTTGAGAGGCCCAGCTGCAAACCAAGGCCAGCTGCCTCTAGTGCCAGGGTGGGGGCTGCTCAGATAGAGGTATGGGATACACTGAGGCAAGATGCTGTTTGTTTAGGTTTTGTGAACCTTTGAGAGATTTTAGGAGTGTCTGCAGTATGAGCCAAGACAGGCCTATTGTATGGAAAAGCCACTGGAAGTGGCTTGGGTGAACCTGCACATTGGGAGGGGCGGGGCCTCAGAGACTCACCAGGACAGGGTGAATGGTGTTAGCTGTGTTGCAGGAGACTCAGACATGTCGCTCACCTGGGTGTGCAAGCTGCGAGAGGGAGGGCTCAACAAAGGAACATTGCCCTGTGCCAGCACTTCCGTCTGGGAGGAAGCTGACCCTCCAGCCCTCACACTTATGCCAGACAACTCAGTTCCTCCCTATAAGTCCCTGGCGTTTTTTGAGTTGCCGCCCCAGCGCTGGAGCTCAGAGTGAGTCTGTCAGTGAGTAAGTCTGTATGCGGGCCCCTTAAGAGGAAAGTCTGCAACTCTCTCAGCCCTCTGTCTCACTCAGGCACAATCTCTGCTGGTTTTACAGCCAGAATTTGTAGGAACTTCTCTTCCTGGCACTGGAACCCTCTGTTGAGAAGCCCAGTGTGGGGTCGAGAACCCTCACTCTTACAGGGGGACCTCTGCACATAAGATATTCCTCCCAATTCTCAACTGCCACACATGAGTGCGGGACCACCTTGTTTCATGTCTCTGTCCTTCCTACCAGCCTCTTGGTGGCCTCTTCTGTGTGTGCCCAATTGTAGGACTTCTGTTCAGCTAGACTCAATGATGGGAGTTCTGTGGTTTAGTTGTAATTTTAATGTGCTTGTGAGAGGAGGCAAGCACAGCATTTACCTACTTCACCATCCTAATTAAAATCTCAAATTTGCAATAATATTTTGGATAATGATAGGTAGAAAATAGATGTTCACTCACTTCCTTAAGGTCAGTAACCATGCTTGTTTTGTTTACTCCTCTAATTCTCCTGTTAGAGCTATGGCTACATAGGATCACTGTTACATGGCAGAGTGGTTGGCACATAGTATGTAGCCAAGAAATATGTGGTCAAAGTAGTGGTATTTATTCCAAAGATGATATTTAATTCAATTAAGATTTTACAAATGTATGTTATGTTAAAGTTATATGCTAGGGGCTATCAGAAATATAATGATTCTAACAATGCTCCAAATCTAAAGGGGACTATAATCTGATGGGCAGATGAACTTGAATCCAACCAACTATAATACCAAGTCATATTGGTTCGGACCATAATTAGATATTTAAATAAAGTACTCAAGAAATATAAAGAAATGGCCATCATTTTCCACTGTAAATTAATCAAAAAAATTAACTGTAAGACTGAAGAACACAGGGAGGGTAGAATATAAGAGGGAAGTATTAATTTCTACAGTGATAAAGATTAAAATGACAGCGACAGTACCTTACAAAGTAATTCATTTATTTGGAAGCGGAAGAACAGATTTGTGAATGAATCTTCTGGGAACAGTAACGAGAGTGGTGAGTTTTGATTATTTAACAATTAAAAGTAAAGTACATAAAATGACTTCTTTTATGAAGTTAAATGATCCCAGTATGAAGATAACAGAGATATGGAAATTAAAATGAGATGTCCAGTCCACAGGGAATAAAGAGTATTTGGTTAAAATGGAAGCAATTTTTTCTCCCTGTGAGACTCAAGATCTTGAACAGTAAAAACATTAAAAAAAAAACACCTAAAAATATAAGTACTAGTGGGAAAATCATACTGCCTCTGATTAACTTTAAAAGCTGAGCACATATTGAATTTGTTATCTAGGAGGCTGTTAAGAGAAGTCCAAATAAATCACTATGGTTCCAAATTTACTGTAGGTTGAAATGGTCTGATCATATTTTTCCCCATACTGGGTGGAATGAAAACCTCTATCTAAAGCATGTTAGTGTTGCTACATCAGTTTCTTTTAATACTAGTTTTGGCAAATATTTTAAGGTGATTGAGCCATGAAAATCTGAGATTAAAAACCTGCTGTTAGCCCAAGGAATGTAATAATAGTAAGTGAAATGTCAGGAAGAATTCAATATACATGTTTGAGCTTGTAGGACAACTACATTCTAAGGAAATTAAATTGAGAAGAAAATTCTGCTTCAACATAGCCAGTACATGACTAAATTAGATAGTTTTCAAACCTCTTGTTCAGTGTCTGCATCATAAACTCTTATTAAAGAAGTATATATCCCCTTTCTCTGATTCTAAGAGGTGATGTTTGTTGAGCATTTACTATAATCCCTGTACTCTGTTAATTGCATTACATATTTTCTCATTTAATTTTCATAGCAACCTAGTGAGTTAGGAACTATTTTTAATTTTCTTTTAGTAATGAGAAAACTGAGAAATCGTCTATCTGTGGTCCCAGTTATTAAACAGAAAAGGCAAAACTAGGCCCAGAACTCTTTGTCACTCTTGACTACCCTTTCACATACTATGCTAAGGTCTGGATTCGCCAGATGTGTTTTTTTAAAAAAAAAAAACTTAGAAGATTGACATCCCATTGATATTAATATCCATGACTATATCTTAACCTAATTGTTAAATTTAAACTAAAATGCCGGTTTCTCAGATCTGTAAAGAAAGGCTTTTTTTACATAAGACATTATTGTGTAGCCAGTTCCCACCAATGAAGAACTTTATCTCTGGCAGTGAGTCATTCTCAATGTTTGAAAAGATTTTGTTTATTTTGTTAGGAAAATATAAAATCTGCTCTATGTTATAGTAAGTGAAAGAGTTTAAGAAATGTATTGGCTATAGTACTTAGGTAGGTTTCCTTTTATGTATCCTCTTTAATGTTTAATGAGAAAATCTTTCTTTAATTTTCCTTCTTTAAAAGGAGAATGTTAATTCCCTAAGCTTATAAATTTAACTATTTACATATTCCATGTAAGAATAGTTTTTGAAATTAAAAAAAAAAAAACAAGGACAAATATGCTACTCCAGTAAAATGGTGTCTGTATTTGAAGACTGCTATTTGTCATTTTTAATAGCATTATACTGAAATAATGTTGATAGGAATACAACCTTCTTTCATGAAATAACTGCTTGTGTGGTTTCTGCAAGTAATTCCTCCTCCACACTGAGTGTGGTCCTAGGGCTCTAAGTAAAGGTGTTAGTCCTGGGAGTGGTTTCTGTATTTGGGGCACCGGACAAAGGAAAATAGAGATCTGAAGGAAGAAAAAGAGTAAACTAGAAGCTAGGAAGTGTCTGAAAATTTGAGTCGGTAAAATCAGACAGTGTAAACTCAGGAGCCCAAGTAAAGTATCTTACAAAGTATCTGTGAGCCAATTTGGAAAGTTGAACCTAAAAGATTCCCCTTGGGCACAAGATACGAAGTAAGGCTTATTTTATAGCTTGGCAGAAGTAGATCTATGCTGGGAAGGATATCAATTTTAAACACTTAAAGTTATTAAAGTCTCATTTTCACAACTGAGTCTCTTAACGGTGGGTAGTTCAGCTAATGGGATAATTTAACCAAGAAAGAAATTTATCCAAAAAATTCCTTAAGGACTGATATAAGAAACTTTACTAAGGCAACAAAACCAGAATTTATTAAATTGTACCATGATCATCCTACAAGCAAATCTAATATTAAAAGTATTAAAAGATTTTTACTGTAATATCCACAGGGACTTATATTTCTTGACCTCACTTTGCCCCTAGATCCAAAATTTATAAAAATTAAGTGGTGAAAGCTGACAAGATGCTTGAATTACCTTAAGATGACATATTATGAATTTAAAGTAGGAAAGATGATGACCTAACATTTGCCTCAAGTAACATATTCACTAATTGCAAGCTTAAGAGAAAAATTTTTGGTGAGATTATATCTTAAGGAAATGACAATTTCAGGAAACTTCTTTATGATGTAAAAATCCTCTGGGTAAAACAACAGTGTGAGATTTTACACCTAATAAATTTTATATAGTAAAACAAAATAGACTTTAGGACCTAATAATGCCAGCTCCCACATGTTGAGTGCCCTATGCCTGTCGTGCATACATTATCTCATTTGATTTTACCCTTAACTCTCCAGTTAAGGGTACTTGGGCTTGACGTGCATACATTATCTCATTTGATTTTACCCTTAACTCTCCAGAGTGCTGCTACTTCTTATTTTACAGAAGCAGATGAAGACACAGAGAAGGAAACAGGCCTCAGTGAGGATGCTTGATCTACTGAATCTGGGATGAGATATCATATGTGCTTGGTTCCGAAACTCACTTTTTGAGCAGAGGAAAGATATAGCTATTAATTATATCTTTCTCATGTTATTTGTTGTTACATAAACAAGGAAAAATATATACTTCAAAGGGAAACCTTACATCATGTATTAGATTGATCATGATAAAAATGTATAGTTAAAAGAAAATTTTGTGTCATTACCTTTGAACATTTCAGGCTAAATCCTTTCAGTTACTTGAATTGTGACAGAAGTGTTGGTTTTCCTCTTGGGGAGAGAATCTCCTTTTCTTTGTCCATGTTCAAAACAAACTGAGAAATAAAATGAGTAAAGTACTGTATTAGCTGACAGTTTCTGTGGTTCAAGAATCCGAGGGAACTCTTTCTGGTGGGTTCTGGTTAAGAGTCTCGCATGAGGGTGCATGCCGTTTTGCTGTCATCCATGGCTGTCGTCATTATTTCCAAACGCTGGAGATTCATTTCCAAACTCACATGGTAGTAGGCAGCCTATACTTCTCACCATTCGTTGGCCAAACGCCTCAACCTCTCCCTGCATGAGCCTCTACACAGGCAGCCTGAGCATCCTTAGAACATGGCAGTAGGCTTCCTTCAGAGCCAGTGACCTGAGAGAGAGAAAGCAAGAGAGTGACATGATATTATCTATCATTTATGTACTAGTTTCTGAGCCATACAGCATGTCTTCTTCTATTTCTTAGAAATGGGTCACTAAGTCCAGTAATACACTCAACAGAGAATTACACAAGGTTTTAAATACTAGGAGGCAGGGAACATTGAGTGCCATCTTAGGGGCCGGCTCCTTGAAGAAGGTCATGAGAAAAAAAATCTTAATTTTATTCTCACCAAGATGCCACTGATTAGTCGATACAAATTAAGTAGGATCTATGATTTGTTAATTTAAATTTAATAGGGGTTAATGTCCATCAAAAGGGTTTAAAACAATGCACCTACCATTTCTGAGAAAGAAAGCTGCCCACGCCTTGCTGCTTAATTTCCATTTCTTCTCTGAGGTGTATGTCCTTGGCGCTTCAGTGTTGTATGGATGGTGAGCTCTGTCAGGTCGCACAGCCAGCATGCGTCTTGCAGAAGGCGATTTTTAATCCTGTGCCACAGCAGTTAATGCCTTTGCCTCTTGTTATGAAATTGCTTAAGCCCAAGAAATTTGTTTAACATTGTTTTCCCCTTGTTCCTATATATATTTCAATAAAAAACAAAAAAAAAACAAAAACAAAAACATTTGCAACATTTTTCTGAAATGAAACTGCTGTGAATGCTTCTGAAGCCTGTGGCCCTTGACTCTGGTGAGAGCCAAGACCCTGTCCTGTGCTCCACAATACACTCTTCTGCTTGTGGATTCCATAAGGTTCCCAGTCAGCTTCCCTCGTAATAGAGTGAAACCACTGAAGCGCCCCTACCCCGCTCCACAATAACCACATCACCATGAAACCGCTCTTGTATCTCTGAGTAGTTTCCATTTGAGCCTGTGGACAAGCTTCATAAATCCAGCCTTTTTCCTGGCTCTGAAAAGAGATAATTTGGGGCAGTTTGTTGTTGATGATCTGCTGCTGCTTACCAAGGCCAGCAATTTCAGATAGAACCTCAGAAGTTCTGCGTAGCACACACGAAACTTAACTGCCTTGTAGTTCAAAAGCAACTGTATCAGGGCCTACACATTTAAAGAAACACTCAAGTTCTCTCTGCAATTTAGTTCTTACCTCTGCTGCCCTTGACCACCAGGACCTCTGCAGCCACAGATACCTGTTGTGGCTTTTTCTGTCTAAGCATCATATACAAGTGTATTTCAAGGCCAAGCAGCATCAACGTTAGCTCTGATCCGAGCTGCTGATGCCTACTGAGGGTTTCACTGCCCCAAGCATCTTTGCATCCTTGTCAAGGCCCTTCTAGACTTAACTCCATAGAAAGTTGGTTTCTCATGGAGAAATACAACATAATCTGCAGCCATAGACCCAGATTAAAATTCCATGTGCCCTAAATCTTTAAGGCACTGGCCTATGCCACAACAGTTAAAAGTTGATCCAGCATGTCATTACAAACCTCAAAGCATTTGCTGCAAAACTTACAGTGGAAACTTCAAACCATATGTCTTAGCTCCAATGAAAAGGCTCTCCATGCATTTATTTCCTTTTCTCCTCAGCTTTGCCCCTTACATTTCATTTCTCAATGCTCCCAGACAATACATCCAATATTGAGCACTGGTGTCCCTCAATACTGCAGATTCTCCATCACTATAGGAGACTTACCTGGAAATAAACAGTTATGACTTTTTTTCTGCCCAGAGGCTGGTTCTAAAGATAAATGGGGGGGGGGAAGCTGAGCACGCTGTTTATTTTTCCAAATTTACCTACTATATATTTTATGTAGGTTGTGTTTGCCTTAGTAGACAGGCAGAAACAAGCTAGGAGTAAGTCACACTAATCAAATGTCCTCCAAAGGAAGAAAATGTCAGGAATGAGGGGAAACTTTTTTTTGTTGTTGTTAACAAAACAATGAGTGCATTTCTTAGGCTTATAGCACTGGCAAAAGGAGAAAAAAAAATCTCTTGCCTTATGATTATGTTGAGTATTCTTGTATGAGTGTAGCTGTTTCTTTGTTACACTGCAGTATTGAGGATTTGAAGAAGAGATGAGCATGTTCACCAGGAAAGGATCAATTTGGTCAGAGAAAGCTATTGCTTTTCCTCGCTGCATATCTGAGCCATCTGGTGTCAGATGCCTTCCTATCCCTGAGCCATTCTTCTCTAATGTCAGCACTGGTCTCCCGAATGCCAAATCCAACAAATATTCCTCAGTTCTCCTCCAATGTGATCTTGCTTTGATATTTGAGACTATGCTTTTTGAAATGATATGTTTTATTTTTCAATATCTCTTTTTCAAAACTCTCTTCTGCCTTGGCTTCCTTAACCCTGAATTCTCCAGAGTCTTAGGCCAGATCCCTGAAAGCTCCTTCCCTTTCTCATCATTTGTTCATTCTTTAAAGGAAGTAACACAGGTGTCTGCCCCAGCCCTGGTGCCTAGTAACCATGAGACACCTCTGCCATGGTGTCTACAACAATCTCCATGAGAGTAACTCAGAACATTGTATCATTAGCCCTAAATTATATTTCTACGTAATTTCAATATTCGAAATAAATGTGTCCAACACACACACACACACACACACACACACACACACACACACACACACACTTTTATTTTATTTTATTTTTTACCAGAGCTCTCCTTCACATATTCCTTACCTCAGTCAATCGGATCCCATCATCCCTCAAATCTCTCAGGCCAGAAACAACATGGTCATCTTTGTTTCCACTTTTCCTTCATTTCCCATGGTCATCTAGGCAGGTAGGAGGGTGTTTACTGTAGAGATCTGTCCTGCTCTGGATCAGTTAGACCTGGGTTCAGTCCCAGCTTTACCACTTCCTAGCTATGTGATCTTGAGCAAGTCATTGAACATCTCTAATCCTTAATTCCCACATCTGTAAAACAGACATCTGAGAGCATGCCTCAGGGCTGTTATGGAGATGTAATGAGACAAAGTGAGTGGAGTCTTGCATATAGTAATGGACACAGAGAAGCCAGACCATGTATATTACTATGTGTAGTAGACAGTGACTATAACGCTCTACTGCTGTTGATATGTTTGTTCTAGCTTTGGGCCATCTTGACTATGTGCCCTTCTTCCATTTCTGCTGCCCCTGCCTTCATTTATTTCCTTTTCTTATGTGTATTATTGAATCTGACTGGACTCCCTGTTTCTCACCCTCGAAATCCATCCTTCATACTGTCACACGCTTTCTCTTACTGAAGCCCAAGCCTATTCGTGCCACACTCTGCTGCTTTAATGCCCCAGTGGCTCCCTGTCACCTACAGGATAATGTTCAATCCCTACACGGCATCTGGGCTCTCAGTAATCTGCTTACAGCATGCTTTTCTCATCATACACTTAGGCTCAGTCACACTGGACTCTTCACTGTTCCTGAGTTCACTTTCATAAACCCATGACTTTTTTTCAAAAAAGAAAAAAAAAATTCCTCAGCCTGAAATTCTCTATGATGTTCATACTTCAGATATGAACTGAAATCCCTTTCCTTTTTGCTCGATTAGCAGATTTTCCTCTTAGTGTCCACACCACTTTTAACCTCATTATAGTGGCTTATGTGTTCATCCCTAGGGACCGTGTCTAATCCTTTGGACACGGTCATAACAACTAGCATGAATGTGGCAGATGATTAGAAAAACACTTATGTAAATGAATTTGTAACTAATAAACATTCCAAGGTAGGATTTTAAAATTGTGAGTTCTATTCCTTCATCAAATTAAACTGTTTCTGTTTGATAATAATTTGCCTCTTCGCTGCTTCGATGGCACCGTGCGAGGCCACACATAGCCTGTGAGCAGCAGCGTGCCATGCAGCGCGTCTGTGAGAAACAGGGGGAAAGTGGGAGGCAGTAGGTTCATAGTCACGTAATTAAGATGTTAACATTTAAATCCGAGATACAGTTCCTAGCTATAATAAGTACACAAATCAATATAAAATTTTAATTAAAAGAGCCAAACAGTAACAGCAAGAATCCAGACGGAAGGTGTTTTCTAAAATTACTATTGGCTTCTCACACCCTGAGAATCATCGGTTCTAACTTTACTTAGAAACAGTTACAGTTAAAAGAAATTCTACTTTATTTAGTACTACATAGTCGACAGATACCTTTTCAGTGTTCATGCAGTTTTGTTTCACTGTCTCATTTATTTCTTGGCTTTATTGAAGTTCTAGGCCAAATGTGAGCCCTGTGGAGTTAATGAACAAAAGCATCCTTTTCTATCTCTACTAAAACTTAACTATAGGCTGTTTCACAGTGAACACACCTCGGATTCTTAAACAAGGTGCCAATATGCCCTGCACTACTTAGAGAGAAAATTAAGAAAGACACCTTGGTGTCATGTATCGAAACCATTCCAAATCCCTGAATGCCTGAGAATATAGTCTTTTCATTTTCAAAATAAATGAAAACTCTATTCACTTGGTTGAAGCACAATTTGTCTGGTTAAGCCTCTGCTTGTAAACATTTATCACACCCCATAATTTCTCTTGTGATTCTGGTGTCCTAATTGGAAGACCAACTTCCAAATATAAATGCTAGTAAACATAAGAAATTTTTTTGTTGTCTCTATTTCAAGTGCAATTTTGTTTATTTTCTAAATATAAAATCCATATGCATTATAGAAAAATAGGAAAATAAAAGAGGAAAAATTTACTTTACTATTCAAATATATCTCTTTGTAACATTTTTGATGTTTTCCTATGTGTTTTACATTGTAACATTTTAGATGTTTTCTAAGTGTTTTACAACCTTTTATATAGTTATAATCTGCTAAATAGAGTCCTGTAGAGTTGTGTCCTCATTTTGTCATTTAATGTTATTATGCATTTTCTAAGTTCATATAACTATTTGTGTATAAAATTTAATGTTCACATGAATATATCATCATTTATTAACCATTCTCTCATTATTGAGTATTTTAGTGTGTCTTAAGATTTTAGCCGTTATAAATAATGATATCCTAAACAGTTTTTTTATTAGAAAAGTTTTCTTCAAGTGAAACAGACAGAACATCTATTGTTTTTGCAGCCCACGGGTCTTCTCTCTTCATAGAAATAGGAGCTCATTTCCCGTGGGGAATCCATTTCAGTACCCATCTGAAATCGAGGTGAGCCATGCAGTGAGCACACATGTATATGGACTTCTGAACATGACTTCATTTTTCTGGAAACTGTTATTGGTTCAGGGAAAGGTTTATATTGCAGGCCATGACAATCAGAGACTTCTCCAAGTCTTTTGCTTTGTTTTTTTTTTTTTTTATTCAGGCTACCAAACTGATATGCCACTTTCCACATTGTTAGGAGTGAATATGCCTGAATGATGCAGAAAAAAATAAAGCTTTGAACTATATCATTTTAGCCTTGCCTTGCTTAAAAGGCTCTATGCCACTAGTTTTTAGTTATTTGCACCAGTTATGCAATTATTTTAGCCTAAGCTAGTATCAGTTTGAATATTATCACAAACCTGAAATAATCCTAATTAATGAAAATTGGACTTCACTGGAAGTTAACAAGATGAGAAGAAGCCCCAGACCCTTCTACAGAGACACCAATTCAATAATAGTACCATCATTCCCTGCAAGACAGACAAACAGAAAACAATTAACAAAATGACAATAGTAAGCCTTTCCCTATCAATAATTCCTTTAAATGTAAATGGAATAAACTTTCCAATCAAAAGATATGAAGTGGCTGAATTATAAATTTTTTTATTGTTTTAAACCTGAATCTCTATAAGCTCAAAAATTCAGAGTCTCAGTCATTAGAATTTTCTTTCTTAATTTCTTCTCCTTCCTATTAATAGATAAGATAGGCACTTTTGGAATCATGTATTTGAAATTTATGCTTGATCCTCTTAAATTTTTAGGAAGAACAATACTGCATAGTGCTTACCCATCACAGCACCACTTTAAGAAGTCTGAAAGATTCTAACAAGTCCTGAGATTCTGTAATCTGCAGTCCTTATTCTGATAGGGACTAGGACTTATACATTTCTTGAAGGTAAGGATCTTGTCTATCGCAGTCAACATACACCTCAAGAGCCCAGTGTAGTACTTTACACAGAGTAGATGCTTAATAATATTTTGTTGAATGCAAACAAATGGATTTTTAAAAAGAGATCATGAATAGTGTGAGCATGGCAAGAGGTTCTTCCTATCCCTTATCACTTTTCAGTTACAAGAAAGATGACATAGAAACTTTTGCCAAGACATTAGCAAGTTCTTTTCTAGAGTACAGAAGTTTAGAGCTGCAAGAAACCTTGGAAATATCTAGTCCAACTCCTTTACTTACACTTAAGAACACTGAGACACACTCATTAAAGGCCCAGTTTTTCTGTTTTAACTACTATGCTTTCCTTTAAAGGAAAACCACCAGGTACACATGATTATTAGCTCTTGAGTTTGATCCTTGTTAAAGAAAAAAATAATTTATCTAATTTTTTTATATGTCAGTACAATTTTTAACGTTACTAATGAGTTAATTTCTTTTATTTATAGTTTTTCTCTTTGATTATTAATTTTGTTTCCAGTGAGCTGAAATTTCCTTTAATTTTAAGAGATTTATGTCAGAATTAATAATTACCCATAGTTGCAAAATATATTATGTTTAGACTCTTCTAAGATTAAATGGCCATAAAATGCACTGAATTTTCATGGTATATGAAATAATATTCTTTTTTAATTTTTATTTTTTCAGTTGCAGTTGACAGTTGATTAGTTTCAGGTAGACAGCATAGCGATTAGACATTTATATAATTTACGAGGACATCCCCCTGATTAGTATCCACCAGGCACCATACATAGTTATTACAATATTATTGACTATATTCCTTATGCTGGACTTTACATCCTATGACTATTTTGTAACTACTAATTTGTACTTCTTAATCCCTTCACCTTTTTCATTCAGCCCCTCTACCTTCCTCTCATCTGGCAATTATCAGTTTGTTCTCTGTATATTAGATACTATTCTTGATCATTAGAAGGCATATATTCATTCATAATGCATTAACATTCCTACAGATCCAAAAGTTTCCACCTAAAAAATAATCTTCAATGATTCCTATTATCTGAAGATTAAAATACAAAAGTCTTCTTGTTTTCATAATTCAAGATTTGCCTCTAGTCTGCTTTAAAATTTTCCTTTATTTCTCCTTACCTTCCTTTAAGCTCTAAATGTATTGAGATGCTCATTATTTCTTTTTGCTTTTGTTAATTCTTCTTGTATGTGGATACAACTATTCTTTATTCATTTATCCATAAACAATTATGGCTACTCAAGGCCTATCTCAAATGTTAGCTTCTTAAAAAATTCTTCTACTTCTCCCACTCTAAAGTAGTCCCTCTTCCTTCTTAGTATTTTATGTGATATCTCAGTGTCCCTATTACTTTCTATATTGTACCATTTTACTTTAAGTAAATTTTTAGCTGCTATCAATTCCATTAAAAAATCTTTATTTGATTTCTCTTCATAACCTCTGTACTACCTTTTATTATAGTGGGTATTCAATAATCTTGGAAGAAATTAATATCTCTAATAAGAGCAAAATGTAAAGGAAAGAAGACTTTTTAAAATTGTTAAACTATCATATTCTTATTTAGAGACTTTATAAGTATTAGTGATTGAAAATTTGTTATAAGAACCTGATGGAAAATTTTTTCTATTTTTGATGTTATCATTTTAATAAAAATTTACTCAGTATGATTACACTGAGAAATAGGTTATACAACTTCAGTATCTAAATATGAGTGAATAAGAATAATATGTGTTGGGTGGAGTAATTGGTATCATACTAGTATTTCTACCATAAACCACAAACCATACTAGTACTTCTACCATAAGCCATAAAAATTGGAAAGATATATAGAACAAATGTTTTCATGTAGGTCAACAAGCAGTGTAAGACTATGCACATTGATAGAAGGCAATCTCCCAGAAGGTATTCTAATGACTTCACAACTTTCTGTTGGTAAACAGATTTCCTGGCTATGTTGCAAAATGCTCAAGTGTGAGGAGAAAAGGATGGTCTTCAGATGAAATGGGTCCTCAGGGATCAGAGTTTAAGGCATATGAAATAGTTTAAATTTATGAAGTGGGGCATGAGACAAGGGAGATCAGCAGAGAGGCAACTCTAAAAGATTGTGTGGAGCAATGCCACAAGCCTAGGAGTAGGGGATGGGTCATGCTTGTACAGGGAATGGCCATATGGTGTTTACCAGATCGAAGGTACTTTGAGATTAATAGAACAGAGATACTAGAAAAAGAGGGATGTTGGAGAAAGGTAGTAGTTTTCAGTGATCTCAATATTTATTTCCTTAGTACCTTTGGCATTCCCCTGAGTCCACAGAAACAATTTTCTAGCACCAGACACCATAAACAACCCATTTTAGATTTAAGGACCAACCTCTTAAGTAAAGTTGTAGACCTACCTTAACAGAGGCTAAAATCAAGCTTCAGAAAGATATGCAAATAAAGCAATTTGGAGATTGACTCATACGAAGTTACAAAGATTGAAGGAATGCCTTGGACTTTAAGCAAATCTACACTAACAAAGCAAAAACTCAAGTCCACACGTATTTGTTGTAATCAGATTTATAACACATGTAGAAGAAAAAGATAAAGTTGAAAAAGGGCAGGGGCAAGCAATTGGAATTGTAGTGTTGTAAGGTAATTACCTTTTTGATGTGGGAAGCAGGAAATGGGACACAGGAACAAGAAGTAGGAAATGAGAAGTTTGCGTTGAGTGTTATGAATGACAATGAAAAGGAGAAATTTTAAAGTTCAATGTGTGAAGTATGAAGGGTATAAATAATATTGACTCTAAATAGACTAATAAGATGAATATCATTAAGTATAAGACAATAATTAAAATGATGCATACTGTTAGAGATAGAACAACTAAAACATAATCAAAAGATAGGTAGCTAAGAAGCCAGTAGAGGAAATAAAATAAAACAGATATGATAAAAAATATTGTGGTATATCCATTTAATGGGATACTAATTCAATAATAAAAAGGCAATATGGTTGTTCTGATAAAGATATGCTGAACAAAGGGCCAGAATAAAATGTGTACATAGTCTATGATATTCTAGAACAGACAGATCAGAACAGTGGTAGCCTGGGATGGGAAGTGGATTGTAAAAGGGCAAGAGGAAACTTCTGGTGATGATGGAAATGCTTTTTATCTTAAATAATAGATATGTATTTTAAGTCATCAACCTGTACAGTTATAATGCGTGAATTTTTCTTGTATATAATATATACCTCAAAAAGTTTATTTAAAAAATTTAAAAAATATTGAATGATAGGTGTTACAGACTTGTGTTAAATGTATAAGATATGATATGTTTTGAAATTATGAATATCAAAGAAAGATGTGGAACTTTTGTGTTTGTTAAAAGAATTGCAGATAAAAAGATTAAAAAATAGTGCTTTTGAAAAACAAAATTTGAGAAAAGCCTTGTTTTATTCATTTTGGTAGACTCCTAGTATGTTGGTCAACTGGAAGTTATTGCTCAATCAATTTTTGTTGAAATTAATTCATGTTAGTTTCCAGAAAATTGATTTCCTGGAAATGTCAAATGATTATCTTTCACATTTGAGTATGTCCTTATTCATCTCTAAATTAAAGCCATAGATTTCTAAGTGAAAGATCTTTACTTTTAATAAATAATGAATTGTTATTCTTGTCAAGTACTGTTCAATATCTTACTTGAGTTGATGTTTACAACACCTCAAGTATATTGGTTTTTTGATCCATCTTTTCCTTTAATTCAAGTTCTATTAAGAAATTGGTTCAAAACTATACCATGCAACATATGGATAAAAATAATTTTCTATCAGAGAGATACGTTAAACTTTATGATTGATTTCTGTGGAGGGCTGTATTTTATCATGTGTGAATGTTTTTCTCATCCACAGCTTTATTGAGATATAACTGACATATAACATTATGCAAGTTTAAGATGTAGAATGTGGTGATTTGATAAACACATATATTGTTAAATGATTACCACGTTGAAGTTAATTAAACACCTATCACCTCATAAAATTATAGTTTGTGAGTGTGTGTATGGTAAGAACATTTAATACCTACTCTCTTAACATCTTTCAAATCTATAATATGGTGAATGTCTTTTAAAAGTGGATATACTAATTTTGGCTCAAAGATAACTTCTCTTTTAAAAATGAGATCAGTCTAAAGAACAGAATTTAGGTTGACATGAGAAATTTTTGGTTGGATTAGGCTGAAACATACCATTGTAATATAGTGCAGTTGGAAACTGCCAAGATTGTGAATTGTCAAACACTCTTTGGAATGAGGAGCTGCATACAGATTTGAATCTGAGCCATTACTATTACAAATGGGAAGGCCAATTTCCTTAAAGAATATCTATTTAACTCCGGAGATCACAAGATCGCTGATAAATTTAAGTGTTATCTTACATTAAATGTCTGTTTCAAAGTTTAGCTCTTCTGCCTTTTTTTAGAAATGCATTTTTGAAGCTCATTATCTCCCTGCATATAATTTATCCTATTTGAAAAATGGGATCCCATTCAGTTTTGATTATAAAGCTCTTTGGGGTTATTTTTCTTCAATCTAATTTAATTTATTTGCTGCTTTTCATACTTACTGACAGATATTTATATTTGTACTTTAAAAATAAATAAATAATGAAACTAATTTGGGGGCGATGTTTAGTAATGGAGCTATCTATTTCCCAGTAAAAATTATTTAACAAGTTTGAAAGAAATGGTTTTAAATATTTTATTAATTATTATAACATTATCTTATATAAATAAGTTCATAAAGATCAAATTACTTACCAGGTAGTCCTTATTGAAACCCATACTGTATTACAAACAGATTAGGAATTGACATAAAACTGTGGATATAAAATAACAGTAGTGAAGCAATAAATCTTGATTTGATTAAGGTCCTTCACTCATCAATGAGGACTTGAGAGCTCAATAACATATTACTGATTTTTCTATCCTGAATTACTGTCATGCTCTTGTTCTCTTTCCTCCTCCTTCTTTCCCTCCTCCATATTAAAACAAAACAAAAAGAACAATAAATAAAAAATAAAAATATTGCCTACAAGGAGCAGCTTTTTGTCTGAATATCAGTCTGAAGCCATAGCTCTTGTGAATTCCATATCAAGTCTTGTGGAACCTTTCAAACAAAGTCATATTTTTAGGGTCATTTGGAGTGTGACTAAATAATACCCACTGGATTTCAGTTGATTGTCAAGATAAATCATTTAAAGTGGGATAGCACATTCACCGAGTCCTTGACCCAAGTAGACAAATGTGCTGCGTATTTTCATTCAGTCCTAACTTGGACACTTAGCCTGATAGCAGTTGACATGAACACAGTAGACACCAGAAAGTGACAGACCACTGGGACTGCAAAAATAAATGTATAACTGTGCATACAAATAGAACCTTAAGTATGTACTTTATAAAAAGACAAGTGAAAGATCATAGGGATACTGAGTTTTAGTATGTGATGAAGCCAACAAAGGCACATGATCTGCATGAGGAAATATATGTATGTGAAATTCACAATTCAATAGTTGTATTTAAAATCAACTTAGTGTAGTAAGACCAATAATTAAAAGTTTTAGAGATATATTTATAAATGTACATAAAAATATATATTATATATATAATATATTATATATATAATACAAGTATGTATAAACTTTTAATCATTGGTTTCAATAATCTGTAGTAATTTTTCAGTTATTGATTTGATACACTTTAAGAAAATAATATTTCAAATCTTTCTTTTTATTTCATAAGTAATTTCCCAACATGCTCACAATCAAGAAACATTAAAAATAGATGAAAATATTTTATGTCAGCTACTTTTATAGGATATATAGCCTACATGTTAATGTTGTTCTCATGAGTGTCCTTTAATGACATCAGAAGGCTAGTAATAAAAATGTCAAAATGCTACTTATTCATCATAAAATTATTAACTATTTTTTTCTACTTCAAGTTGATTAGTCTTGATAAATTTAAGCTCTACAGTGATTGTTCAGCATAGATGCTTATGAATTTCACTGTTAATAATAGCATATTTTTGCATTTAGTAAAAAAATTATATGGGTAGCATATTTTCATTTCAGATGTATGTTTCTATTTGACATCATAGTGTGTAAGTGATAAATAAATAACGAAGTCCACACGTTCTTGCTGTTGTAAGTCCAGTTCTGAAATTAAGTGGTAAAAGTTTTATCCTCGACAAAATATAAGGTGCAAAAAATGACAATTTTTATTTCTGCTAATTTGAACTTTTCATATTAAAAGATGAAGGACAATGTGTCAATGTGAGCTTTTTAAAATTTTCTTTCAATCAATATTATTATGATTACAATAAACCAGGTGTCTTGTGTGGTGTTTGACAAATGTAAACAGGTGCAATATTTTGAACCCAATATCACCTGGTTAGCTTTATTAGTGACTAATTTATATTTCATTTCAAGAGCCCTCATAGTCCTTTGCAACATAAAATTCAGGAGGCTTTTTTACCTTATACTCATCCATCACAAATCCGTCTTTCCTTTTATAAGTGTTCTAGGTTTATTTCAGCAAACATTTTAAGAACACGTGCTATGGAAAGTGCTCTGCTGGACTTATCACTTGGTGGTCTACTCATGCTCTTGAGAGATCTCGCCTATCATTTCTGATACATTTCTTGTTTTAGGAGACACTGAGGAATTCTCTAGGTTCCTCCAACTGGCTGGGAAATGATGAACAATGAGTGATAGATTTTCTTACCTCCAAATAGCAATAGCTCTGTACAACTTTGTTATCGCAACATGAAAGAAAACAGAATAGAGCATCACAAAGAATCTCAGGTTAGTATTATTAGGGAAGAGATTTCTAGATGCTGCCTCTACATTCTCTGTGACTTCACATGCATTTTTATTTTTCTCAAATACATGTCCTTTTTAATTAGGAGTAAATTGAGAAATAAGGAGCTATTTTCAAATAAAAGATGTTGAGACCACATGAGGACTTTGGTATTTTCCCTATTAAGTAGTTGGTGTTTTTCATAACACTTCAAAACATTTATTTTAGAACATTTAATTTGCTTCAGATTCAAATGAGCAGGTACTTTGAATGGCTACACATTTAATTCAGAAACACGACTGTTCCACAAACACTTATTGGCGTCCTACTATGCTGGTGATAGTGGACTGTAAAATGAACAAGGAGCCATCCTCCTTCAAAAGTTTCTTCTTGTTGGTAGAGAGAGACATGTAAACATAGGTGCAATTCAAGTTTGTATGAGCTGCAACGTGTACAGGACACAGTGGAGGCAGTGGGGAGTGGAAGGGTCCATTCTATCTAATAACCTCATGAAAGGATTCACAGAGTGGTGACATTTGACCTTCCTTGTTGAAGTTTGCTAGGCAGATAGGGGTGAGGAGAAATGAACATTCCATCAGAAGTAGAAACAGGAATAGAGATACAGAAGACTGAATAAGACTTGAGAACAGTTGTTCTTGGTGACTGGAGTGTAACGAGGTCTCCAGTAAGGAGGAAAAAGAATGAGTGCATCTTGTAGGAGTGTATAGTGGACCTAGATAATATATTTTCTATCTTTGTCAAAACTTTATTAGTTTTTAGTGAATAAAAATGTTTTCAGAGTTTTGAATGTAAAATTCCAGATGCCGAAACTTTGAACTCTTATTTACAGTAAATATATCAGAAACTATAAGAATCACAGTTGCTAACAAGTATGCAATATTAACCTATCAGTATATGTGACTGCTTGGTCAAAGGTCACACAATGATGGTTACATGAAATAAGCAGAGAAGAACCTACTAGTTAAGAAAATAAAAACCATGGGGATTCACATTCCTTTCATAAAAACGTGTTTTCCATAGTTCACACCAAAGTTGCCTGGCATGCTTGTTGAAAATACCAACTCTCTGACCCTCTCCGAGGAGAGTACGTTTGAGTGAGTCTAAAGATGAGACTCTGGACTCTGAATTTCCAATAACCCCCCAGGATTGGTGTGTACCTGTAAGCATGAGAACCAGAACTCCTATAGTGAAAATGTATTCAAAGCTAGTTTTATGAATTTTAGAGCACATTTATGTGCTTCAAATATACTTGATTGAGAAAGTGGAAATTTCTCCCAGTAAATTCTGATAACAAGACATGGCTATGTGAGGTTATAACCAAGTTAAGCCATCACCCACTTGGATAGCAGTTCACTCCAACTGAAGGGCTAGTTTCTGTCCATAGCATGGTCCTGAAAGCATAGACATGTAAAGCAATGGGAAATATAGCTTCTACACACTTACTCATTAGCATTCAATCTACCTATTCACTGCATGTAATATTCTAATCAGGAAATGCTGCATTGGCTTTCATTTGAGCTAGTATCAGCTCTTTTTGGATGTATCAACGGA
This sequence comes from Eonycteris spelaea, assembly GCA_003508835.1. NCBI lineage: Eukaryota > Metazoa > Chordata > Mammalia > Chiroptera > Pteropodidae > Eonycteris > Eonycteris spelaea. Next base: position 2,675,901 of record PUFA01000043.1, on the reverse strand, counting down.
CAAAAAGTTAAGTAATTAGGAGAGTGATTTAATTGCTGAGGCACCAAAGAGGAAGCTTCATTCTCTCTTTAAATGCTGTCTGGAACATCATAGAATACCTAGCAGAGGAGTAGGCATGGTCTCTGCTGAATATTATTTGCTTGGGCATATTCTTTTTGGTTATGTTGTTATATTTTTAATGATGATAAATAAACTATTGACTTACTTAAAACACATTGGGGGTTTGCAGATTTGATGTTAAAATTAAAGTTCTAAAAGATGGGAAAAAATGGGGGGATGAAAATGTATGACTCTCATTCTTCCCTCCCTGAATTCCCACTGTCCTTCTCTACTTTCCCTTCTTCGCTCTTTACTCAGTTTGTGGCTCATTCACTCCACTTGTCCACCTTTCTCCTGATCTCCTGTTAACACAGGCAACAGCAGGGCAAACGGAGATTCTCTGAAGGGTCAGTTTCCTTTTTTTCTGATCAGATTATTTCCTGGAGTTAGTTCATAATATGGTTCAAAGTTTATCCTCATATTCTGATTACTAAAATAAATAGTGCTGTAGTTTTTATGTTTTTATTTACATAATTAAACGATCATTGATATTTAATGTGTAATGATATGCATTGTTTAATTTACATGTTAAATATTATACACAGAAATAAAATTGTCACTAGTTCTCTATTGAAAATGAATTAATATTGTTTTTTATATTTTAGTTGCCAGATTGGGCAAATTAGAAAATGATGAAAAAGTATTTTTATCATTTCCTCATCTCAGTTACTGGTGCGATAAGACAGTTTTGTTTCATAGGGATTCTTTAGAAATACCATAAATCCCAACAAATTTCAATCTATTAAACTTCAAGTTTTAAAGCCTAAAATAGGTGAGAGGGTTCGTTGTTTTATTTGGCGCTTTTGTGATTATTCTGTCTAATAACATTAGAAACAGATCAGGAGTCCTTGAACTTAACTTAAGACTAAAACACACTAGATGGTGCTGTTATCCTAACAGCAATCATGCATCAGAAACAGTGCTTGAATAAAGTTAGAATAAAGCTGGAATAACGGAAATGTTGCCCAGTGTGCATACTGGATTTTGTCTTATACCAGAAGACACTAATATCAGATTATATAATTCACATGCATAGCATTTGTATTTTACTCATAATGATTTGCTAAAGTTTTGCATTAGCACAAGCTTGTTTTAATAAATGTGTGTGGGTGTGTTTGAGACATTATTCTGGTTTTATCTGATTTTATCTCCCATGGCTTCCTTATAGGTGTATGGTATTCCAATCAGAATTCCCTGGACATAGTTTACATCTCACTTCCTCGTCTCCCACATGTTTTCCTCCATGTGGCATATTTCCATCACCTGTTTCTATCTATGTTTTGCCTGTTCTACAAGACCAGTTTCAAATGCTGTGTCTTCCATAGTTTTCTGATTGCCTTGATCATTCTTTCTTTGAATTCCCATAACACCTCCTTGGTACTTCTCTTATGCATATCATACTCCATCTTACCTTATGTGCAAACTTTTCTTATTATCCAATAAAGGTTTTGGGAACATAAACAATTTCTTATGCAGTTTTTTTCTAATTTTTCCCATTTCAATCTTATATAAATACTACATCTTGAATGTAATTGGTAGTCACAAATGTGCATGCAATGAAGAAGCAAAAGAATGATAAATGAATTGCCATAAGAAAAATCTTTATTCTAGATACCCTGTTTGATCTCCACCCTTCACCACACTGCTTTGGACCTTGAGAAATTGACCTCTATTGATTACATTAATCATCCTTTCTCTCTGGCTTCCAGTTAGTGTAGCCAATGGAAAGCACAGCAAGGACTATGAAGGTAAGAGAAAAGAACAGTAGAAGCATCCATTCTCCAATTCTACCATAGGAGAATTGGTCACAGCTCCATTTCTCCCATAGGACCATAGCTCTTGACAGTACCTGGTAACTGCTCCCCTCCTTTGCCCTTTCAAGCTAAAGGCTGGTAGCTCTGGATGCTTCATTGTCCCTTGTTTACCTTAATGCTATTCCTTTATTAAACTTTCTGTAATCACCCATTCTGAGTGTGCCATGTATGATGTACATACAAACTTTGACACACAAAAAGCCATTCGAAAATGAGTTGGCTCATATAAGAAATTATTCTTTCTGATAGTATGACCATGGCATCACATCTTAAAGGACTGTTTATAGCTAAAATTTGATTTTACTTTCACTCTCAGCTTAGAAGACAGCCTAGTCTGACACACATAAATGCTTACTCTCATTTACTAAGGGGTTCAAAATAAGCATCTCGATTATTTGAGAACATTTGCTAACTGCTTGGAAAAGAAGATATCTACAGTAATATTAACGATAATTTTCCTTACATATAACCTAAGTGCCATTTACATATTTCTTATTTAAAAACATTCCATCAATTATTTTTCTGCTAACACACAGAATCACTGACTCAAAAACCTGAAACAGTGGTTTTCAAACCATTCTCTGAGGGACCTACGATTCCCAACTTAAATTTTAGCTTCAACATAAAAAAAATATACATTTTACTTTTAAGCTTTTAGTGAGTATCTGATCAATATGGGCTTCCAGGTATTGAAAATTATCTTAAAATGACAATATTAAACATGTCATGTAATAGGATTCAGATGAAAATCTTTCCTGCTCACCAAAAAAAAAAAAAAATGGCTTATATTGGTTGAGAAATCTGTTCATTGATTCTCTTCCAAGACTTACACTAGCTATGTGAATTTTTCTCAGCTATAAAATAGCAGTAATTTATGTAACTCACAAAAGTTTTAAGATGATTAAATTGCATAACATAAATACAGCATCCTGCTGAGGGCTGACCAAATGCTCTCCACATATACTATTTTTTTTTTTCCTCAGAGTCACACAGTCACTTATTAGACAATCAGATCTAAACCAAGGCTCCCTAATTTCAAGTTCAGGGCTAGTTCTAGCTCACTGATATTGCCCCAAATTGCCTTTACATATATTAATTTCTTATTCAGGTAATTTTCTGTTTTGCAGATATGTAGAATAGCATATCAAGAAAATATAGACTACCATATGGATTTTGGCAGTATTAGAATTTCTACAATCTTTTTTTTTATCTTTAGCATATATAGTAATGGTTTTAGATACTTGTTAATTTCCTTTTTTTTCAGTATTTACAAACTGTGAAATAAGAATCCATAGCCTGTGTAATTAGAGCATTTGATCTTTTATTCCTTGTCTTTATTGAGATTGTGAATTAGTTGACCTCTTTGACTATATTTGTGTTTCCAGCTTATACCCTGCCGACAGTACTAACTTCCTAACAATGGCCATCCAAATTCCAGAAGGACAACACAAAGCTTAGGTGCCTCTCTTGCAATTACAGGCAAGTCAGCTTTCAGGATTCTATTTCCTACGAATCTGATCCATTCTTTGACTGACTAACTCACAGGTCTGATATTGGGAGAGAAAGCAATTCTGAGGGAGATGAGTTTTTGAACTTGTTTCAAATGTAGGAATTTGGGTTAAATTTTATTGCTGATTAAAGGAAATTTATAGTTCTTGGCAAATATTAAACCTGCTTGAGTTGCTATATAGGAAAAGACAGACTAGCCACACAGAATTAATGAATAAAGGTGAAAACACCATATAAAATCTTCAGAGAAAGAAAACTGAATTTCAGTTTCTGAACAATAGATAGAATATAGCTCTTAATTTTTTAAAAAAGTTTTCAAAGTCTTTGGAACTTTGACTCTCTATGTAAGTCAGGCATCAGGCAAAGTACATATACATATACATATACATTTATGTGTGTATATAATTTGACTGTAAGAGCATGTCTTACATGTGTGGATACACACACACACACACACACATATATATGTATATAATAACTATATGTATATATATATATACACACATATGTATATATATATATATATGCATATATATATATATAGTAACTTTCCACCTTTGTCAAACCACAGTCACTGGAGGAAAACTAGGAAGACACAGCTCAAAATAGAGAAATGAATCTGGCAGTATGGGACACCAGGAATAAATGGCAAAAACTAAAACAAAAGATAATGTTTACTATTGTCATGTGCAGTACAAATGAATTTTACTTCAATATGAAGGAGATCATTGTACATTCTAAGAAGATCTTAAATGAAGTGGGCTTTTTATTTTTTTTCCCCCGAAAGGAGGATGTTTTTTCTCTAGTGGTAAATCATTGTGATTTGGCAGAAATTTGTCTCAAGATATGCAAATCATCATTTAAAAATAATAATTGCTAACATTTTTGAGAATTTTCCATATTAATAAACTTACTACCACCCTAAGACATGGATATTTTTATTTCCTCCACTTTATTGTGAAGGCCTAAAGAGATTGGGATGTGAACAGCAAGTCAACATGCTGTTAATGTGGTCCTAGAATATAAATGGCTATCCAGTAACTGTGCATAATTCTGAGATAAAAAAACAAAAAGACTATCAATGACATACAAGCTTTTCATTTATAACTGAAGATACTAATGAGATAGAAGAATCATTCTTAAAGAAACCAGAGGTATTTATCAAAGTGATCTTTCCATACCTACTGGCAACAAGGATAAAATAGGAGGGTACCACATAATCATATTAAATAGCAATGATTAATTTTGATTTCTGTTAACATGTTTTGTCCTTACTGAAAACCAAAATAATCTCAACTCTTGTCTACATAAGCTTGAAGCTAGCGTTCACTTAAATGATGTTACTTATCTGGTTTTTGCACACTTGGGGGCCAAGATCTCGATTATGATAATCGCTATTACTTGAATAATCTTAGCAGCTGACAGTTGAAGAACCAAATGTAGATCCTAGAAGTATATTAATATCAAAGTGCTTTCAAGTCTCTTTGTTACACAACTGAGCCTCTACCTAGAAGTGATATTCAAAATATTTCAAAACTAATGCAGCATAAGGAACAGTGTTATGCTGAATCTTACTTAAACTGGATCATGTGGGCCAAATGTTAAATATTCAGGAATTTTATGATCAGTCATTAACTTTTCCATAGTTTGAAATAGCTCATTGGCCAGTATTTACACCACAGAAATTGACAAATGCCATAAATCAAGGCTTTTGGTTCTGAAGACCTGGAATAGCATACCACTGGAATCAACCACTCACAATGGATGCTAATACACAGAGACTAGATGCCAGGTGTAAATAACAATTTCTTCTACATCAGTGAATTCCAGTTGAACATCAACTCTGGTTATTCTCTAATTAATACATTGGGCATACAGTTTAACTTCAACCAGATGTAAGTATAAATAATAAAACAAACTAGAAGCATTAATAATTTTGGAAATTACCTTGGTGTGCATGATATTTAAGTATTTGTAAATAGAATTTGGCATTTCAGAAAATGTAGAAGATTTGACTTATGTTCTAACTTAAATATAATTGAGCAAATGATTTAGACTCATGATTTTAAATTAGAAAGTGTGAAAAATTATATTGTTTTATAAACAATTGGGTTAAATGTTTAGGATAACTTAGTGCTCACTGTATTTGTAAGTCTAATTTATTAGATTTATGGAATGCTTAAGTACTTAAAAGGTTTTGTTTTTAAGAGGCATTTAAAGTATTTTAAAAGAAAATCAAATTCAATAAACTGACAATTGCAATTAAACATGTTTACTAAAATGCTTGTCTTAATGATTGTCAAAATTTACCATATTACTAAATAGAATAAAATGACTTATTAGTTAAACTCTAAGGATTTAGGAAAATATAGAGTTTTAAATTTGACTTTAAGAAATCAAATATTGATTTTAAAAATCAAATTAAAATATTTCCTAGTTACTAATGATGCTTTCAAGGACATAAAGGATACTTAGAGATATACAGAATCTATCAGATCTGGTGTTTCTAGGTTCTTAACTCAAGGAAATATAAAAAAATGTTTAAAGAGATTTAGGAAGAATGACTATCTCTACACCTTAGGAAGAGAACCAAAAAGATACACCATGTAGTTCTGATAGGTGTTTCCTTTCCCATTTTTAATTTCCTAGGGACTTGTGGTAATGCTTTGTCACTGTGATTCAGAGAATAACCTTGTAGGCCTAGGAGCCTCTTCTTCCATTCTGATTCTTATCTGTGTCCCACAATTGATATATTACTTTCCTAGCATCCAGGGACCTTATAACTATTTTCAGATTCTCCATCTCTACTGATACAATTGCTCAAAGTTTGCCTTCATTATTAAACATATGTTAAACTTTTTACAGATATTAAAAGTGCTCAGGAGAGTGCCAGTTGCCCAACTGAGAGTGTTATCATGGGAATGACTGTATTACAAGATCTCTGTCTTGTGCATTTCATTCTCAGCTCTCTCTGAATTGCTTGCCTTGCTGCAGCAAAGAGGAAGGTTTTAGTCTATATTTCCTTATCAGAAGAGTTTCCTCTTGGCTGGAAGTGCAATTTGTAAAGAATAAATCCATCCATATTAAGATTCTTCTTCTTTATACAATTTAATATCTTCCCTGGTCACAATGTTTCAGGAAAATCCTTGTTTGTATTTTTATTTTTTTTGTCTGAATTTTCTGCTTGTTATGCTGAGGTTACTATTATACCCTAAGCTAAACCTTGATATTACATGCATGACAAGAACAATATTTGGCTGTGAGACCTGATTAATTCAGCATACTCTGTTGATGCTTCCAAATTTTAAACATACACTTTTGTTTGTGCATTTATATTTACAAGCACTGCCAATCTCATGTCCACAGGAGGACGTCTACAGGGAACACCACTGTTTTCACCCTATCTAGACTTCAGTGCATAATGTGTTTACATTCCTCTGGAAAAAAAGGCTCAAGATTCAATATTGTATGAATTATCAAGATTCCTTGAGAGATTTTCAGAATCTGTTATATATTACTCCTCATCCAAGAAGATAATAAAAATTTAAAAACAATTATTAACTAGAGAACCAAGTCATGAGACTGGTTTGTCACAAAAGAAACCAAACCAGAATTTGTCTTCAAATCTGTTTAATAAATTTTTTTTTAATAAAGTAGGAAGTAGAAAGACACATCATAGATTCCAAATACATTCTTGGGTGCTTAAGTTATTGGCACTGGTTTTCCAGACAACTAAAGGTCTATTAAAGCCAAACATGTTTAAGCTATTAAGTGACTGCATAGTTTTGATTGACGAAATCCTAATTAAAACATTTCTGGGAGTGGTTTTATTTGGTTTGACATAAATGATTATCAACTAGTGTTGCATTGCCAGACAAGACCATTCAAGCATCACTGAAGGCATCCTTGTCATGTTCTTGGCCTGGCAGGACATCTGCAGAAGCTGATAGCAAGTCTTGAAGCACTGCTGTGTGATAAGAAATTAGATGATGGCAAGCAGGGTATGGGGAGAAAGGCTTTCAAGTTTTCTTAAAATACCACCTCAATGATGTTGAGAAGGGTAAATAACTAAGAACAGTAGCATGTAACAATCAACATGAAATAAGGAAATCAAGTATAGCCTATGTGTCATGAGCATATTCAGACCGAAGAGGCAAACAACATTAGATTGCAGAAAAATATTGTGAGAGCAGTTTGTAGCCCAAGGAATGTATTATTCTGTGTATGATAGAAAACACCAATATCTTTTCTGTTAGAATTATACACAAATATACCTATTGAAACATATAGCTACAGCATCCTTCTTCGCTTTTCTCAAGAAAAGTTAGTTCAAAAAAAAAAGTTAGTTCGAAAACTGTCCTCTTAATTCTACTAGACTTGTCTTGTACAAATTGATAATAATGAAAAACATTATAGCTAATGAATAATTTTTTATATAATTCAATATTCTATAAATTGCATGATTCTATGAATCTACCGTGATGCAGTAAGAGAAATATCAACTTTTTTTCACATAAAAAACATTTTGATATACTAGAGTGAAGCAATTTTGGAAAAATAGAAGTGTATGCTATTATGGTCTGGACAAATGAATATGTGCAGAGATCGGCCTTTAAAGTGTGCATGTGTTATCCTCCTGAGAGCACTGTGCTGCCTTGACATATCGCAGAGTAGGTCAGATATGGCAGGTTAAGGATGTTGAATCAGACCGAACCGTATGTCACTCTCTTACTCATGCTTGCTTTCGTTTTCTCCCCACTGCCCTCTCCCACACTCTCTTATTATCTTTTGCTTAAGTCTGAACCTTAGCATTATTGCAATAATGTAGTTTGCTTGTACCAATAACTTTCTTGTCAGGAGACATCTGTTCCATTATGAAAAGTCTTTCCTAGTAAAGCATCAATCATGTCTCACTTGTAAAGAAACACATTTTTTTTTTGTCCCTAGATAGCAAAACACTGCTGCAAAAACAAACTGTGCAGAAATATTAACTGTGGCATATTAATATACATATTCTAAGCATTCTTTGTCTACCATTGGTGCCATGTGATTCTGACAGTATGGGCTGCTGACCTCGTGTCTCTGGAACCACAGAAGAAGTCTTCCTTAAAAGCATTATAGTGGGCCGACTGCCACGGAGAGCCACATGATGAGAATACGATGCTGTGTTTTAGGTACTGTGCTCTCGTATGCTAAAAACACAACTGTTATAACTGTTGGAACTGTGGAGTCCCTTTCAAAGCTGTGGACACATAATGTCAAGCTACCTGAGAAGTTTCTGTCAGTCATCTGGGTGTTTCCAAACACTTAGATGCTTTGCATCATGGATATAAAGCATCTGAATGTTGAGCCTAAACTTCTACTGGACACCCTGATGTTTTTGTACTTTACTGACATGTTTACATTTATAAAATAAGATTCTCTGCTTTGAGGACCAGATTATTACTTTCTAAGTGCCAATCAACTTCATGTATAATAGCATGTGTTGAGTGGAATTGAGAGTGTATTGCTCTTTGCCTCCATCAAAGCTCAAGGTGGGTATAAAAGAAAATTTTGAGTCTTTTGGGTAAATACTTCTACATGGAAAACTGCCTCGTCTGTTGTTAGAGCTAAAAGCGATGTGTCAATCCATGTCCAGTCAGGAAAACAACAGCATGCTATGTATTTCAAGTAGAAAGGGGTTATATACACAGGACTTATAAGGATTGAAGAAGCAAAAGGGAGAAAGATGGGGTAACGGAATGAAAAGGAGTGTCGTATAGAGATCAGGGAATCCGCTTGTGCTCTCGTCAGATGTCCAGAACCTGGACCTGCAGCCTTCTGTGGAGATTCTGCCACCCCTAGAGCTGAGGGCACCAAAGCACAGCTGCTGCTGCCACCACTCTGGGCAGCTGAGCCTAAGAGCAGCTTATCCCTGCCGCCCTTACCCCCAAGCTGGCGGCTGCCGGCAATGTCCACTGTTGTGGGAACCTGAAGCAGAAACTTCTCTGCTCCTTCTGCTCTACTTGATCTCCTGTCTGCGGTTTCAAAGGACAGAACTAATAGGAGGCCATCTGGAAGGGGAATGTGGGAAATGTAGTTTTCAGATTAGCAATTCCAGAAATACAAAGCAGACCATAGAGGGACACATAGGGAATGAGAGATATCTGGTAAAGAAGCAGAACAAATGCCAGGCAGAAGCAATGTTGTTTTTCTTGGTTAACATCAAAGCAGGTTATCATTAGCATGAGAAACAAGATACAAATGTTGTATATAAAGGGAAGTACAAAAAAGTGAGGGTTGTCACAAAAGACCAGCAAGTGATTTGTGGAGCATACAAAAGCAGGAAAGACCTTGTCCTACATAGCCTGCTGGCCTGCCCTTTTCTGTAAAATAAGACATCAGAGCTTTAAAATTATTACTTTTAAGTTTTTCAAGTAATACATGACTGTATTCTCCTTGTAAGCCATTAAAATTAATAGAGGCAGGTTGACCACCAAGACACCTTAATCTCTTCCCCAGAAATAACTTTCAGTTTAATGACTGAATGAAATGGAGCATCATTACACTAAGAAATATTTTTGCTCTTTATGAGAATAAGTAGATATGTAAACTTCTTATATGACTAACAGGTGGAGAATTAAATTTTCAGCATATATATAGTATTTTCCATTTATGAGTTTTCTAGAGAAACACAAAATGAAGTCTTATTTTAGCTCTAGCATGGCCTGCAAACTGACCTCTGCCCTGTGGCTTCCCATAGGTATCCGAGCCAACCCTCAGGTTGATTCCAATTCCAACCTTTTCCCTCCATGCTGTCTCTGATGCTCTGCTGCATTTCTCCAGAAAGAAGCCGACCTGAGAGTGAGGGGCCAGTGTACTGAAACTAGGAAGGTAGGCAAAGTCAATACAAGATGTGTTATTGAGCAGGTCATCCCTACATATGATGGATGCATGACTGCACCATGACTTTCCAAGAACTTTTAAGGAATGGTCTCAGATTCACAACTGTCAATCTGAAGGAAGAAAGAGAAAAGCCCTTTTCTGTCACTTTCCTTCCTCCATTTTTCAAGGATTGTTCCATTGGTACTCAACTCATCTGCATTTTGGGGTTGTGCAAGCATGGTTGCCAATAGTTCATACAAGTTTCTCAAGCTGCATGGTTGGAGAAGGTACTGGGAAGTGAGCGAGAGAGAAATAGTAAGTGCCTGAGATGAAGCATTGTCAGGTTTCACTTGTGCAAAGATGACAGCAGGCTTCATGAAACTTGTTACCACAGCTGTAGCTGAATGTGAGGCCAACAGAACTTGGTATCAGACCCATAATTCCTGAAAACTGTTAAAATGCATCTCCTGAGTTACAAATTGGTGGTGGAATGTGAGGGCTGTATTATATTTAATATGTATTTGATCTGCCTTTCTTTCATTACCTACTATTATAGGATAAAGGGATTCTAAATGGGCATCTATTTTTAAGTGTTCCACAATTTTAAAATCTATTTGAACACATAAAGTGCATTCCTTGAGAACAGGAACCATGTTTTATCTATTTTACCATTCATATGCCTAGTAGAGGGACAGGCCATCATGGGAGTACATAAATAATTAATCATGGGTAGAAATGAAAAAGATCTTCAAAGACACTCAGAAATAAGATGAATCCAGCCCAATTATTTCTTTAAATACCATACAGGTTTGAAGGGTAAACCCCTTCTCTGTTCATTATCTGCTTTCCTTTCTTTCTGGTAAATGTGAAGGCAGAAGGGAGTAGCGAGTATTAGAATGGGTGAGTAGGACATAGTGGTAGAGTGGGAAAGAATTAAATACTTTGCCAAATGCTGGATAGTTTATAAATCATGCATCCTGACCCCAAGATATAGTAGTATATCATGCTTGGACTTTGTTTTTATTCCCTATTTTCCTGTCTCATTATTTCCAAAGTCTGCCCATGAGCTCTCGGTCTATTGTTTTGTTTCATTTTTCATGTCCACTCTGTTCAGCTCCTATTTTAAATTATAGTGTGAAAATAGTTATTAGCCTCGGAAGTGGTATGGGCAGAGCTTGAAGTTATGGAGTATTATTTGGAACTTGCTATGGGCCACCCTGAATTTATTGCTATCCTGCCATTAGCTTCTCAACAACTGGGCCAGATTTCAGAAAAAGTAATCACTTAAATGAGAACGATCAAAAGTAATTCTAACTCAGTTAATACTGTGTCTCTGCTTATCCACAGAGCTTCATCTGAGAAGGATACTGGCTTCTCCTTCTCTTGGTCTGTTTACACCAAACTGATTTGATATTTTTATCTGTTTACAAAGTGGTGCAAAATGTTTACATAGTAGTGACCTGGTTTCTGGGGATCTGGAGTGCTGTTTGCAGTAGAATGTTTTTCTAATCTTCCATGAAGCTCTAATCATTTGCATTTAGGGAGGCCTCAGTTCCAGTTGATGGGAGGTGTTTGGAGAATGGCTCCACTTCAATATCAATCTTGTTTTCATTTGTGTTCGAGAGAGTGGTTTTAGAAGAGCTCCCTGTGCACTGGACTGCTTGTCTTTTACTTTAGATTTGATTCAAATTAAACACTCTAGATTTCTGAAAATGAGTATTTTTAGCCACGAAGAGTTTGGAATTCTGCCTGCATTGTGCAACGACAGCAAGAAATAGACTAATAGGACCTCTGGTTTGCCACAGTTTTCTCAGAACCATAATTTCCACCGAAGTGTATCTACCTCCTCCTTAGTCTACATAAATTATTTTTGGATCTATCCCTGGAAAGCACAACTAAGTTTTTAGACATCATAAGAAATCATCATCCCATGGGACAGAGAACTTTTCACTTAGGGCTAGGTTGTAAATCTTGGTAGAAAGGAAGCAAGGACAGCCCAACTCACCTTGCAGGGCAGATAGAACTGTCAAATGCGATAATAAATTTGATGGCATTTTCTATGCAACATGAAATTGAATATGTATCAGGTTAACATCGATGTATATTTTATTTGATTCCAACTCTGAACACTATGTCTTGACTTAAATACATTAGTAAGAAATAGGTGTAGGAAAAGCACTGAAATGGAAATCACCAGCTTTATGTTTTCAACCACTTTAAGTACTGTATATGAATAATATTTGATAAGTCTTATCTTCTCTGGGCCTCAAACTCCTCACTGGTAAAGTTAAGTGGCTGAATTAAGTGAGCTCTAAATTCTTTTCAGCTCCATATATAATTCTTTGTAACAATAGTACATATTCTTGGTGAAATAGAAAAGCCTGATGTCATATTACTTAATTTTGAAATAGAATCCTTCACCTTTAATTCACTTTATTTTCACATAATTGACTTCATGAAAGACCTTTCAAGTGACTTTAAGGCACCTCCCTTTACCTGCTAATTCTTACAGCGAAATAATATAATTTTAGTTCTACAATATATTATAAAAAGAGGTATCAGATTTTTTTAAAGAGTGCAGGACAATTTCCTCTTTAATTAAACAAATATAATTTTAATTTAGATAAAACTATATTTAATACAAATGGAATTTGGAGAGAGTCTGGGAAAGAATACATATCCCCTAGCCACCACCCGTAGCCCTATCCTACACTTCAGCCAATGAAGCAGGAGAGGATTGATGACTGGGGAATGGGGTGATATTTTGATGCTTTTAAAACTACACTTCTAATCAGTGTTCCTCAAAGCTTGTTTCACGGAACAGTAGTTTCATGAGATCTTATAGATAAAGCATGAAAAAAGGTTCCATGAGTAAACGACTTTATAAAACATTATATTCAACAAACGTAAACAGATTTTTCGACTATGAAACTTTCTCAGGGTTTTTATGTATATATATATATATTAATGTATATCTCCATCTCCAACAGAGACTATGACATGTATATTGCACAAACATGACTGACCACGAGACATAACATTTGAGGAAGTCTCATTGGACTAAGTTCCTTGGAACACACATTAAGAAATTTGTTTCTTGGAACCAAATTTCCAAGGAACCAAAATTAACTGAGAAAAGCAAAGGAAGGAAAATCCTATGGTAATTCAGTAGAATGTACTAGTGTGAATATAAAATTGCATCAGACTGAGAAACAGTAAGAGTTAATTATTAGGTTTATATTTCCTAAAACCCACTTCATCAATTAAATTAGTTTGCATAGTATGGTGCTCAATGCACCACTGGTGACATGTAGACTTTTCAAAAATGTTTCAGACGCTGAAGTTAAAAAATCATTAGACTGTGTTTTGGAGCTTATTAGTGAACATGTCATGGCTACCTTATGCTTTACCTCTTTTCTTTCTTCAGTGTTTGTTCATTAAGTACCTAGTCCTCGGTGTGTTTCAAAGCTTAGTGTTGCATAAAAGACCACTAAGAGACAGATCTTTCTTAAACAAACTATGATAGGAGAAGCAAAAGTGTATTAAACTAGAATATAATGTGACAAATATAACATTTAAAGCAAGTGCAAAGCAAAAAGATGAGTACAGAGAGCAAATGAAAGAAGAGATATGTTTTCCAGAGAGACGCCTGTCTGATTATTGAAAGTAGAATAGAACTTTGTTAGACAAAGTTCTTCCAGGATCAAGATTAAAAATTTCAAAGGCAAGGAGATGGGAAACAATTTGGAGAGTGTGGGAAAGTATGAGCAGCAGGTATTACATGAACACTAGATAGAAGAAGCAACATAGAAAGATATATGGCTTAAGAGCTCTGCAAAGGTCAGATTATTGAAGCTTTGTGTGCTTTCTAGAATAGCTCAAGAGTGTGATTCAGGCAATGAAGTATTAAGAGAGGTTTTTAGAAAAGGGAGATCCGTGATAAGTAAGACTTTAAATACTACCTTTTGGTGCTGTGTATAGACTAGAGGTAGGGAAACCAATGAGTAGGCATTAAAATTATCCAAGCAAAAGATGATAGGGACTTAAACCAAGCCACTAGTAATGACATAGTACAAGACATATTTGAGATATTGCTAGTGTAGATCTAATCATTCTCATTACTAATTAGGTTGTATGGGGTGATAGGAATAGACAGTTATGGATGACTTCCAGGTGTTTATAGTTTACAAGAAGGGTCTGTCTGCCTTGACAACATCTTGGGCCAGATAATACTTTATAGTATGTGGGCATGTTGAGGTGGGGAATGGAGAGTCATATTTAGTAGCAGCCATGATCTCTTTGTACTGGATACCAGTAGCATCCCATTGTGACAATCAAAAATGTCTCCAGACATTGACAAATACCCTGAGGAAGGAGGCAAAATTAATCCTGGTTGAAAACCCCTGGACTGAAACAGAAGGCAGAGGAAAAGATTGCATATATGAGAGAGAAAGAAAAAAATAATAATATTGCAGAATCCACTGAGGTAGGAGGCTCTGGGTTTCAGAACATAGAAAAATGTACTTCCTTTATACAGAAGAGACATATTCTCCTCTGACAACAAAATGAAAGAAAAAAGAAATTTAGGGCTGCTATGAAATTTGCATTTGGGGATGGAATACTGGTCAGAGAATCAAGGGATGACTTCTATTTCCTCTGTGGTAAGGCGAGGATATCTGGTAAAAATGAACAAACAGAGAGGTGAATAGGAATAAGGAGTGGAAAGCATTCAAGATGATAAAGCTGAAATGAATGTGAGAGGAAAAGGCCAATAACTTTTTTAAAATCTTGAGGAATGTAATTGAGTCCACAAATTTGGAAAGCATGAATTTGAATGAGTCCCAATTCCAATACATGACTGTCTTTCCCTTAGCTACATCTCATCTCTTGGTTATAGAAACGAAGAGGGCTACTTATATGATTGCTATAGTGTGGGATGTTTGTAAATCAGTTGGGAAGATGGCATAGTAAAATAGGTTGGATCACAGACAAAGGCAAGTAAATCACACATAACTTTGGCAATATCTAGTTCAGATTTTTGTGGATCTTTGGCAATATCTAGTTCCGATTTTCAAACTAGAGTTAATGAAAAATCATTTAAAAATCTAATGATAGTGTTTCAATCATTTCCAGAAGTGATGTCTGTACATATGACTGAGGGTGAGTATGTTTCATATTTTAAAAACCTTTTGTAAAGTCTCTTCTGTGTGCTGTATCCATATTTTAACTACTTAAAAATAATATGTTGTGTTTTTCTTATTGATTTGTCAGATATCTTTACATATTAAAGAAATTAACTCTATTATAAGTATGGAAAATATTTCTCTCTGTTTTTTGTTTGTCTTCTAACTTTATCTGGATTTTTATTCAAGAATTTAAAAATTATTATGTATCAAATACATAATTGTGTCCTCTTATAAAACCATGAGGAAGGCGGCAAAGTTATTCCTGTTTGAAAATCCTGGGCTGAAACAGAATGCAAAGGAAAAGATTGAGTATATGAGTATAAAAGTTTTGTTACTTACTTAAAGTAGGTTTCCCTATACAGATATGATAAAATCATTCTCTATGTTTTCTTCTAAAATTTCATGTTTTTATTTTTTTATATGCTTACACTTGTGGGTCATTTGGAAATTTATTTTGGCCTAGTAATTAAGGTAGGAATGCAAGTAAGTTACTCTTAAGAGAGTATCAATTACCCAAACATAATTTATTGAATCCTATTTTCCCCATTGTTATAAAATAGCACTTTTTCATAAAATAAATGCATGCAGTTTATTTGGGTCTGTTTGTATACCCTCTGTTTATTACATTGATCTGTTTGTTTATTTTTGGATATACATATATTTAAAAGCTCTCTCAGTAATACACATGATGATAAAAAGTGACTGATTAGGTTTAATTCCTTTTATGATGAAGCTCAGAGAATTTAAATGGTTTATCAGAGATCATCCAGGTGAGGAAGTACCACTAGAACCGAAGACAGATGTGTCTATGTTGGGTTACATTAATGCTTCACTAGCTTCTTATGAACTAATGAGTTATTCTGTTATACTGCCACTGACTAGATCTTGGATAAGTCAATCACTTGAGTGCATGTACCTTTAGTCACAATGGTGACCAGATGAGAGAGCTCCACAGATGGCTGATGGGAAGAGAAAATGACTACTCAATCGTCATAAAAGTACCTGATTCTTCATATTCTGTTGTAACTGAGGACAAGGGATTGTCCAACCTTGAGTAATGGTGTTGATATTGGGCTGAGATTGTGTGGCCCTGGAATTAGAATTTGCAATGTACCCAAAGAAGAATACACAGATATTTGACATAAACTATGAACTAATTTTCAATAGTTTGTGTAAATATATTTCTTTACAAAAAATATACACTGATGGAAAGCTTTTGTATGTGTGTGTGCCAGCATAAAAACAGAAAAAAGAACATCTATTGGTTAGTTGTGTTTGTGCAGTTTTTATTCCAAAGTTATAACATCATTATGACTTTGCATTTTCTAAATTTAAAAAAGATAGATATTGGACTAAAATTATTTTTGTAATTATTTTTAAAGTTTAGGAAAATAAGTGAATCATGCAGTTTTTAGAACCATCTCCAAAAAAAAAGAGAACCAGTTATGTGATCATTTAAAAGTTTGTATAGGTCAACAAAGCACCATGGATGTCCTTGAATATATGAAATGCCAGTTACAAGTCAACTGCATCACTCGAAGTAGGAGAAGTGGTTCAAATCTCGTAAAACCCTAAACAAAGATATTGGCTGCTTTTCTGCCAATACATACAGATATGTGAGGTACTAGAAGATTGCCTGCATAGACTTTGCCCTATGCATAGAGCTATTACTCTTAATATTTAAATTAAGTACAGCTTGAATCGGCCTGGATTCACAGTGGATTTTTTGGCAGAGATTTTTATTAAGTCCAGGTCTTCTTTGCTGTTTGTATTTAACACAAGGCAGAGATGAAAAAAAAATTGACTGGTTTGAAATTTTAGCCAATTTAAGAATTTGATGCACTCTTATTTGCCTCAAAATAAGTGTTGAGCAATAACTACTTATTGGAGTTATTTGCTCAACAAATAACCAGTGTGAAACATATTCAACCATGTGACCCTTAATTTTAATTCTCTGTAGGAGCCTTAGGACTCAAATTAAATCCTAAAGTGACAAAAGTCAGATTTTCCTTATGGATTACGAGTTATTATGTAAGCATTACATTTTAATTTTAGATACATCCTTCTTTGGGCAAAGAGGACACTTTGGTAAACTTACTGATTAAAAATCTCAAAATTGGAACTTTGAGCATCAGGAAAAATTTGAAAATTCTAGAATCCATATCTAAACCTGGAGCAGCTTAGTCATAATGTTTTAGGATATAATTTATTGTGAATCTTATATAATGTAATGAATCACTTAAAAGATTGATTTTTTTCTTTCTTGGAGAATACTTGTCTAAATTAATTCTTATCAACTTGGAATCCAGTTTAGTGACACTGAGGCTGCGTCATTGTAGCCAATAGCAGAGTTCCAGAGTGACATTAGTCATATATGCAAAGCTGAACACAATCAGTCTCTGAACAAGAACAGCAATGCTTACTGTGTCTCGACTTATCATAGAGTAGTGATGTGGTCCAGATCTGAAATGAACCAGAATCATTTTTTTCCCCAGTCACCTAAAGCCTATGCCACTGCGGCTAAAACCATTGGCTATATGTAGTAGCTGTCTATAGCAGTTCTTGGAATAAAGGTCAAATGAGTCAAACTCAAAAGTCAAAAGTGAAACTCTTCTAGTTTCCCTTTTGTGTGATAGTCTCTACACATATCAAAGACCTCAACCTCTTCCATATTCTCTGTCTTTCTTTATTAATACATGCCCTCTGGAAAGATCCAAGACCAGCTATTTTTAAGTTAACAAGAAATTAATAACTATTGCCTCCAGGTTAATTACATTTAAAGCCTTTTTGAAATTACAGATTGAAAGTATGTATTACCTCTTAAAAATCTTTAATACTCATATTGCACAGGTATTCTTATGATTGATTTTAAGATCAATGATTGATTTTAGAATTTATGATTGGTTTTGAGAGTTTTGAATAGTTTCTTAAAAACTTTATGAGTATGTGTTCGTGATTTTGGTATATCAGATGTAAATATTAAATATAATGTTTTTGTATTTGAATTAATGCATTATACTACTATATGTACATAAAAGAAGATCTTTCATTTATAAGCTAAATATTTCCTCAGAACAATTCCACATGGTGACAAGCAAGAGATATCATTAACATCCTTTTCTTTTTAGATGAAAATTTTGAAGACCACATCCAGACAATTCTTGGCGTAGAGTCTAGTGTTCCTAATGGAGTTCATTCTTCATGCTGCCTTAGAGTTGTTAGTCAAACAATTCTAAGATAAGAACTGCAACCTCCATTAAAAATTATTTTCTTCTCTAACTATTTGTTGAGCAAATGTTCAGTCAGCAAACTAAGGTATAATGCTATGGCAAATACTGTTATTAAAATTCAACTGTTAAAATCTTCACTTTCTCTTGTGCCCACAGAGTTTCAGGGACAGCCACAGAATGACAAATGTTGCAATGCTATGCTGGAAATATAGACTCATGTTGAAATCTTGGTCAACAACTTAGAAAAAGATAGGGAGATATCATGAAATCACAAATTATGAGGAAGGTCCAAGGCCAAGATTACAGAATAATTTCAGATTGGGTATACCAGTTAGTAGAAGGGAGAGAGGGACTATAAAAAGTAATTTTAGGTAGAAAAAATAGTGTTAGCAAAGCCACAGGGATGTGAAAAAACACAGGATGATCAGAGAAGGATGAGGCTGAATTTCAACAGGGTACAAGGAGTGTTTAGTTGATAAGATACACTCACTGCAAGATATTATGAAGAGCTTTAGATGTCGTACAAGAAATTTGGACTACGTGGTGTAGGAAAAGATATCTTGTGATCAAAACTATGGTTTGATGGCATATAAAGTAGATCTAAATAAGAGAGCGATGGATTATATAGAAAGAGAAAAGATGTGGGTTTAAATAAAAGCAGAGGTAGTGGGGATGGCATGCAGGAGGCACATCTGAGAAAAAGTTGGTATGCTTGACTAAGTTTAGTAAGAAATTGAATGTGGGCATGGCAGTAGAAGGAGAAATAACAAGGACCAAGAATAACTTCCATTTCTAGTTCAGAAGTCCCTGGGGATTTAGAAATGGCATTAACTGGTCTCTAAACATCTGAGGAAAAGCAGCTCTGGAAAATTGAGGTGGTGTTGAGAAGAGTGATGCATTCATTGGTTTTGGACATATTGATGGTGCAGTTTCAATGACCCATCTAGTTTAAACTGAAAGTGAGTACTACAAGTCTGGAGTTAAGGCAAGAGGCAGAATTTATAAATACAAAGTTGCAGGCTTATTAGGGTCCATTGGGATCTCTCTCAGATAAGAGTTGAAGTGATGAGAAGACAACTTGGATGAAGAGGTCAAAAAGAGAACCAAAGGAAAGTGGTGTCAGAAACCAAAAGAAGGTCATTTGAAAGAGGAGAAAATGGCCATCAAATTCAGTCATCACAATTTTACGTGGGTGAGCACTGAAGAGAGACTGCTGTGTTGGGCAATGTAGAAGGTGTTTGATAATCCCAACTGAATTTCCAAGTATTACATTAATATTTGTTTTATCTCTAGATACATCTGTGTTTTTATACTAATTATTTCTTAATCTGTCTTATTTGGATTTAGTCTATTTATGTTCTTTATAGAAAACCAAGATTCAATTCTATCATTTACATATTTCATTTCATTGTTTTCTGTCTTTCTCTTTACTGTCCTTCCCTTTTATTTTGCTTATTCCATTACCGATTGTCTAACTTTTTGAGTTGAACTTTATTTGTTTTCCATATATTTTGCTTTCTGATATGTGAACACACACACACACACATTCAAAACTGTAAATTTTCTTCTAAATGTTGATTCAGTTGTTGCACATAAATTTTAATATGTGCTGGTCTCATTGTCTTTCAGCTTTGTGTTTCTTATAATTTATACTGCGCTGCCTTTTTAACTCAAGGGTAATTTAATAGTCTGTTTTTTTCCTTTGTAAATATATGAGACTATTTTAGTTATACTTTTATTATTGATTTCTAATTTTGTAGCATTACACTTTTCATCATAGTTTGCTGATGTTGATTCTTTGGAATTTTTAAAGACTTCCTTTGTAACCTATTATAAATTTGCTTTTTATAGCTCCAAAGAATGTTTTTATGCCCTTATTAAATGTAGAGCTGTATATATGAATATTAATCCAAGCTTATTTGTATTGTTCAGCTTTTTCATAGCTTTGCCCATGAAGGATCAGCATGGTGAAAAATGAGTCAAATTCCAAATTATGAAATTTAGTTAAAATTAGTTATTAGTTATTGAGTACTTCCTGTTTGATAGGCACCAAACTAATTCCTTAGAAGTCATTAAGTCATTTTATCCTCAAAACACCCTCTGAGGTCAACATTAGTCAGTGGTAGATTGTGGCAACCAAAATAACAAATTCAACTTAATATGCCTTAGTTGGGGACCAATATCTAAAATTAGGTAGATAATCTGGCACTACTTTATGAAAACCAGTTCTCATAGTGTCTGGACAACTGTGATGACTAAGTTGCACAGATATTGAGGATTACACTAGGTTCATTCAAAGGAAAATGAACAGGTCTGGAAGCCAGCCCATCCTGGGCTTCCATTTGTTGGATTGTTATGCTGAAATAAGAATACACTAATTTTCATGTTTTCAGAGAAGAACTAAGAAAAGGAAAGAATATTATGACTCATTATAAGGACATTTTTTTCCCCCAGTAATTCGCATGACCTAGCCGTAGAAAGATCTACCCGTACAATAAGGGACCTATGTCCTTCAAGAGTCCTGCAGATGTAGCCAGATGTTACAGGAAAGTTGTCAGGATTCTTACAGTGGGATGACATTGAGCTGAATAATGTCTCAGATTTTTTTTTGACTCACAGACTCTGTTTCTGTACGTTTCTGACAATAGGGAAAGTGGCAGTGATGTGAGGAGGCTAGTGATGAAAGGAAGTTCAAAAGACCATCTTCATTTCATGATTCTGCAAGGTCTTTCAATAATCCATCAGCAAGTCAGATGAATTAATGAGATAATTTTCATAACTATCTGATTTCATATGTGGACATAATCTTAGCAAGGCCTGAACTGGAAGCTAACTAAATAGAACCAGTTAAGAGTAGATTGCAGGCTATGAAGCCAGACTGACTGGATTCAAACTAGTAGATGGCTCTGCCATATATTAGTTGTGAAAACTAGGGATGGTTATTTATCTTCTTTATTCTTCGGTTCCCTTATTTGTAAGATGAGAATGATAATAGTACCTCATATGGTTGTTGTGAAGATTAAGTTATTCAGGTAAAGAACACTGTGCTTTGTATACATAATAAATTTTGTTATCCAAATGTATGATGAAAAAGAAAACAAAAACGTGTAACTCCTTACAGCTAACATAGACTCAGTATCATATCAGTATTTTCCTTCACTCTGGTATATTAGTTAATCTCTAAGTGGGTTTACCAGTTACATTCAACTGCAAGAGAAAACATTAATCTCTGTTGTCTTCTTTCTTTCCTCACTTGAAGAAATGCCTGAAAATTTTTCACATATACATGCCATGAAAAGCACATTTTGCACTTAGATTAACATGGCATGCTCCAGTGCACCTGCAAAAAATTTTTATCAGATGATTTCTCCCCACTTAGTTGGCCTTGGCCTAATTCAAAGTTTTCAGAAAGAGAAGTGTTTGGGGCAGGAGGAAGAATGAAGAGAGAGTAAAAAGAGACTACTGCTCCTTTCCTTTCTTTGCCATGCCTGAGTCAGACCTGAGGTGAATTATATGTGTGATGAGGGCGGGAAGGGAATCTGGGGGAAGTAAAATCAGGGAGAAAGAATTTTCTAGGTTTGATACAAGACTATGAACTTGAACATTTAAATACCTAAAAATGAGACAATTCTTTACTATATGAAAGGACATAAATCTCTCTCATTCAGATTATTTTCTAGGGCCCAGAACAGGAAATCCTACAGATTGAAAGTTAAAGGCAGCAGGAAGAAGAGTATGTTTTGTCCTCTGCAACCCCATCCTAAATGCAAAGCTTATCATTTGGTTGCTGTTTTAGCTAGGCATACAATTCATAGAATTCTTGAAATCTTTTCTTGACATTAAAATGAACAAACACAACAAAAAAAATTGCTCCTCAACATTTTGTGGCTTTTTCTGTTGTTAGTTTATGATCTTCTTCTGTCATCTACCTCAAGAGAAGTAAGATACATGTACATCCTCAGGAGACTATTTCTATTATAATTCTATAAGTACCAGCAGTAATTGAAGACACAGAATTAGAGTTAGAGATGATGTTTTCCCTACCTTTATTTAAAAAACTCCCTACTTCTTGGCTGAGGAAGAGAAATAGGCAAAGAAACATGGTCGGCGATGAAAGTTAAGTGAGGCCACATCTAATTCTCATGGGATATTTTTGAAGAACATTTTGTCCTTAGAAAATATTGTTCTTATTTCATTGCCAAGGTCAGTAATAACAGACAGTCCTCTAGGTATAAGCTAACTATTTTAAATGAGACCTGGCAAGTAACATATTCGGTCCATACTCTTTAACTTAAAAATATTTGCAAAATTTTTCATTCACGGTAAGTAAAAATATATTTTACCACACTTCTTCATTTTTTTCCTATTCCTTTTTGTTATAGAAAAAGGCAGTAGATACATTTTTCTCTCCAGAACTTGCTTCGTACATGGCTCTGAAATCAGGTTTCCCCTTCATTTGAGTGGGAGGACTTGAAATGATACTCCAGCAAAGAAAAAAATAACATTTTCAAGGAAAAAAAGACAGACAAGTTAAAAAGAACTGCAGAACAATCATTTGAAAAGAGAGTCACAAAAGGATGCAAATTATTGGTGTGGAGACTGAAAGCAAACAATTGTGTAATTTGCATAGTGACGAGCCCAAGTGGTAAAAAAATTTTTATTTTAGCTTTGGGAAGTCTCTGAAGTCAGTTTTCCTATGTCTTTTTTTTTTTATTGTTATTTATTTAATTTTTTACAAGAGAAAAACAAAACATTTATTAACATGTTTCCTTCATGAATACGTGGGAGATACCCAGGGTAAATGAGTAACTCAAAGAAGTATCTTAGAACTTCAGCTTATATAGCATCTTTGACAAAGAACAATAAATTTGTAGAGAAATGACAAGACATCTGAAAGCAATGTTTAAGCTTTCAAGGGTAACAGACTGTGGGAAGATGAATATATGGGAGGAAAATAATGAGATAATGTTTGTTTGCAGATTCCTCTGATGCCATCTCTGAGCCAATAAGAGACTTTCTCCAGTAAAAGGAGAATTTATATTCTGTCTTTAGGCAGAAAAGGGGAAGGGTAGAAAGAGCCTTGAACAGATTTATCGAATGTATCATTCCTTTGATCCCACCCGCCCTCCACTATGCTTCAGTGCAGAAGAGAATGGCCACAAATAGCAAGATGATAATTCTTGATATTGCAGTATGTGTTAAGGCCATTTTATGACTCAAATTGCATAACCCTAAAACAAGCATCCATACTTACTATGAGGATTAAGTGATATAACTTCTGAACTATGCCTCAATAAATGTCATTTTCCTTTTAACTTCCTTGATATCTGCTTAGCTTGTTTTTAGAAGAAGATTGTCCCTACCAGTTCCACCTCTCTCTCTCTCTGTTATGTGTAAGTCACCCTATTATTGCTGAGACATTGGGTAGCTTTCAACCATGTAATCCCAGAAGAAATACTAGATGATGTAAAACTGGATAAGGTGAAGGTGTGCTTAGGTGTGAGTTTGCACAGGGTGGGAATAGTCAGAGCTGGAATGAAACTGTTTTTACTTGCATGTTAGAGCTCAGCCTGTTTTGGGACCAGCTATCTCTATTCCTTCAAGATGAGAACCATTATCATCTCTAAGATTTCTCTCACTTGTGCTTCTTTAGGGCAACTGACTTCTATGGAAATGTTTTTCCACTTAAGTTGTAAGTGGACAGAAGTGTTTGTCTGTTTGTATCAGTGCCCCAACGAATTGCATATCCCTTTCTGATTGTGGCTGGGCATTAACCAGTTCTATGAGGAAACCAAGGAAAGACTCCTGATGTTCAGCTAATTCAATGGATTCAGGCTGATTCTACCCTGGTACTAGCTGGGAGTTGTTATGGGTTGAATGTGTCTCCCAGAAGATATGCTGAAATCCTACCCTGTGGTACTGCTGAATGTGAATTTATCTGAGAACAAGGTCTTTGCAGATGTAATTAGTTAAATTAAAATAATGATCTACTGAACTAGTGTGGGCTCATAATACAATATGACTAGTGCCTTTATAAGAAAAAGGAAATTTGGACATAAAGAGAAAACTCCACATAAAGAAGGAGATAGATTGGAGTTATGCTGCCACAAGATAAGAAATATCTGGAGCCACCAGAAGCTAGAAAGAGACACGGAAGGATCCTCCCTTAGAAGCTTCAGAGAGAGCATGGCCAACTCCTTGATTTCAGACTTCTAGTTTCCGCAACAGTGGTAAAATAGATTTTTGTTGTTTTAAGCCACCCAGTTTGTGGTCCTACATTACAGCAGCCATAGAAAACTAATACAGGGGGTGCTGTAAATGAATTTAAGTTGAAGAAGAAGAAGAAGAAGAAGAAGAAGAAGAAGAAGAAGAAGAAGAAGAAGAAGAAGAAGAAGAAGACGACGACGACGAAGAAGAAACTAATAAACTTTTCAAATATCGATTTTTCAAGGACCCAAGAATCCAAGCAAAAAGACTGCTTTTTTTCCGTGGTTTCAAATATCCCTCTTGGAAAAGAGAGAACAGAAGAGGAGGTGGAATTACTGTGTGCCTTCTGCCCAGCTGCTGACTGCCTGGGCAAATGTGGAGTCACCCTTGAGGCTGCCTTCAGCAAGGGGCTCTTGTCTATTGGTGGAGCTAGATGTTATTAAATATATGAAATACATTTCTGAACATTAATTACATCCAGTAAAAGGTAATTCCATAATCTTTGCTGTGAAGCTTTAATTACTCAAGCATAGTGGCCCTCTATGATTCAAGATGTATTAAACCTCATATAATTATTACTTTCAACCCATTAGGTTACATAATAAGTCACCATTAAATGAAAGTTCACATTAAAAAGATTATATGTGCAAATCTCTTAATCAAAACCACCAATGTTAACATTTCTAAGTGGATATTCACAATTATTATAATATTTCAAGAGACTACACTTGTTTTCTTGCCCTAAATGGTTCTGCTGGCTCTTTACACAACACAAAGCAATGGTTCCTGGATGATCCTGGTCACACAAAGCAGAGACCCATTTTTAACTCTGATTATGGAATTCTTTCTATAGAGATCTAAGGGAGGCCTGGGTTAAGGCTACTTTTTAGACAACATTATTATTTAAATAATGTCTTTAGTGGCAAAGACTTTCTACTAAATAATAAAAGCACAGAATTGTCTGAGTTTGCATAAAAAGTCTGCTTTCCTTAATCTCTGCAGATGTGCATATTTATGAGGTGCTGAAACTATATTTTCAATTTTAATCATAAGGGAGCATCTCACAAATATTTACCCAAAAGGTAAATTACTGTTACTCTTGGGAACATTATGTGATATTTTCTTTTGGAGTCTGTTCGCTAATCTCCACCCTTACCCGAATGTATATTTGCTTGTTTGTGCTGTGCCCCAGGTCAAGAATTGTAGGCAAACAGCTTGGATCAAGAGTAGTTTCCTCCATTAAGGAGTTATTGGCCATTTGGGAAGATAAGAAACAAACACAACTATCTAAATAGCACATTAAATTGGTGTCTGGACTCTATAGTCACTGATAATTTAGACACATCCAAACTTGCTTGAAGAACCAGTGAGGCAAGCTGAGGATCTGAAGACAGACCGGTTGAGTAGGAGAGTGACCTACTGGGATTAACATTCTGACAATGTAAGAACAAGGTCTCCTCCTATCCGCAGTCACTCTGTTCTATGACCTGACCACAAGTGTGTTGCACATTAATGCAAAAGTGTAATTATTTCAGGTAACCATAGTAATTTGTGGAATAAAATGGTGTTAGGCCTGTAGTTCTAGGTACAACTATAGCCACAACTGCACCATCAAAAAGTCACAGCAAGAAGGTCGCATGAACATTCCTAATTTCAAGAGGTGAGGCAGTATGATCCTCACATGTACAGGAAGCAGGACAGAGCTAGACACTGGTGACAGATGGGAATGTCTACCACCCAGAGTAAGCACAGTTATTTCACTGTCTGTGTCCAGTTATGCTAACATGTTGAGTTTCTGTTCACTGTTATTTCGAGAGCATCATATCATGTGGATTTATTTACTTATCTGCCAGGTTATTTCTGATGGTGTGATGCTCATTATTCTGAAAAATTATTTCCAAGAAACTTTGAGGTCTAATATAACTGTACCATATTAAAGAGAGAATTTTCATTAACTTCTGCCAAGCACCTTTAGACACTACTAGTCTGATAGTAAACAAAAATTAAAGCTTAAGAAGCTGCAGATGTGGGCTGCAAGTCTACAAAAAGGATGATTATTTTTTAGTTTAGAGAATCCCTGGGTGTACATCCCTGACTCCCAGATTAAACCGGAAGAGGATGCAAACTGATTCTCTCTGTGAATGGTCCTTAGGCTGTGTTCCCTTTCTCCCCCAAAACTACCAAAACCAGATCTTAGCTTGGTAGCTGTTTCTTCTGATGCATAAATGCCCTCAGGACAAAAACAGTTTGGTGTGCTAGGTTTACCCCTCTGAAATATTGCTTTTGTTCAAATTTTGGTCCCATAATTCTTCACTATCATTTCAGTGGTATAAAAAATATTAACTCTCAGTTGTCTCCATATCTTGACCACAGTGAATAATGCCACAATGAACATTGGGGTGCATATATCTCTACGAATAAATGTTTTCAAATTTGGGGGGTATATACCAGAAGAGGAATTGTTGGGTCATATGGTAGATGATTAGATAAAGAAGATGTAGTGTGTGTGTGTGTGTGTGTGTGTATGTATATATATATATGTATATATACATATGTATATATGTGTATGTATATATATAGTATATATACATATGTATATATGTGTATGTATATATATGTATATGTATATATATGTATACATATATATGTGTATATGTGTGTGTATATATATGTACATGTATATATGTGTGTGTGTGTGTACACACACACACACATATACACACACACACGCAATGAAATATTACTTGGCCATAAGAAAAGATGAAATACTGCCATTTGTGACATGGTTAGATTTTGAGATAATCACGCTAAGTGAAAAAAGACAGACAAAGTTGAGAATCATATGATTTTACTCATGTGTGGGATATAAAAAAAAAAACTGAAAGCAAAAAAAAACAAAACAAGACAAATGAACAGAAAACTCATGGACACAGACAATAGTTTAGCGGTTACCAGATGGAAAGGGTGAGAGGGAGAGGCAGATAAAGGTAAAGGAGGTCAAATATATGGTGATGGAAAGAAATTTAACTTTGGGTGTGGTGAACACGCAATGCAATATACAGACGACATATTATTGAATTGTACACTTGAAACCTATATAATTCTATTAGCCAAGGTTGCCCCAATAAATTTAATAAAATATTAACTTATATTTTATTGATTTATAAAAGTTGCCTTCAATGAGAAAGAAAGCAAGTTAGATTCTTTCACTTGTCATCAAGCAGAAGCCCCTAAATTGGGATTTTTCAGTCTTAGCACTATTGACATTATGGGGTAGATAATTCTTTGTTGGAGGGCACTGTCCTATGCATTGTAAGATGCTTAGCAATATCCATAACTTCTACCAACTAGATGCCAGTAGCAAACCTCCCCACTCTACATTAATCATGACAATAAAAATAATGTCTCCAGATCTTGTCAAGTATCCCCTAGGGAGCAAAATTATTCTTAGCTGAGAACCACTGACCTAGATAATTAATATTTTAAAATAAAGTTTTCTGAAAATATTTGCAGCATATTATGAATTAAGAATAATTATATTTTGTGCATTTGCTTCAGATTTCAGTTTTATGATATTGAAGAAATGGGCCTTGAAAATCCAGTGGGAAATTGCTGAACAATGTGATTTATAAAAAGAACATTAACTTTAGAGCTAGACAGAATTGGATTCTAAACCTGCCTCGACTATTTACTGTGACAGACTACTAATTGCATGGCCTCAGGCAAGTTACTTAACCTCTTTACCCTTATTTCTACTTCTGTAAATTATGATTCTCAAAGGGTTGTTTGTAAGTAATTTCCTTCTCATTTGGTTCATTATTCAATCAGAGCATGTAGAACATGCAATGTTAACTTCTTTATTCTTTGTCAGATACTTTCTAAAGTATAAGCTTTTTCACCAAAGGCTTTTGTTAGTCCACAAAATATTTTATTTAAAACTTGAATTCTTAAAGAGTCTTCAAGGTAAGACTCAGTTTTAATCTTACTTTAAAAATTATTTATGGATTGGGAAAAAAAGGCAGGCAAATTTTATATAAGGCTAAAAATCTCGTTTCAAAAATTTGTACTTTTTTTAAGGTGTGTTTTTATGTTATTGTGTACAGATTGAAGAAGTGGGAAATAAGAATTTTGGTGTAAGACAAGTCACAAACACAATTTTTTATTAGTTTTCATATCAACTCGAATCAGAGAAGTCAACAACATCTTGATAATACTATAGAGAAAATGATTGAGCACCATTTGCCAGGCACCATAGTAAGTGGTTTTTATGTGTCATATTATTTTATTTTCACAAGACACATATGAGGTAAGTGCTATCCCATTTTTCAGATTTAGGAATCTCAGGTATATTGAAGTTATCTATCGACATTCATGCAGCTAGGAACTAATAATCTCAGTCTGGCTCAGTTTATATCCGGTGCTCTTAAAGATGACATCATCTTGTCTCTGATAACCAAATTCAAGAGGAGAAATAAAGATTCATGGACACTAAAGCATAGTGTCCTATTGGAGGAAGCGTGAACTTCATGAAATATAATGGGAAGGGTTTTTGAGGAAAGGCAGAGGTTCAAGATAGGAAAAATCTCAGACAGGATAAACAAGGGAAAAGAGATGTAGGGTGTGACCAGAGGCAGGGTTTATAGAAAACTCCTAACTTATCAGATTAAAGGAAACATCTTTATTTTTAGTTAAACAGAAACTCCCACAACGCCTATTCAATTTTGTGTGTTTAAATATGAGATTATAAATGATTCTCTCCTGCCCACCAAGAGTTTACTTATGGAAAATGAACCTCTCTTTGATACAGAGACAAGCTTCTTAATCATCAGATAATTCTAGCATTTGAACATTTTTAGAACCAGAGAATTATATTTTAAAGCTTCCGCTGAGCACCATAGTGCTTGATGGGCATTTTGCCTCAGTGAGATCTTGGCCTGTAGATCTTGGAGAGAAAAGACCTTTGAGATTCTCAGGTGGATTTTCTTAGCATAGCAAAAGAAGTAATGAATACTGTTATGCAGAGCCTTTAAAGAGCACACTTCAGCAACAACTGCTTAGCAAGACCAACCACTTCAGATAGTATCTGTCAAGTGAAGATATCCTAAACCACTTCAGAGCTCAGCTTCCATTTAAGGATCGGATCTGTTCTCCCTCTGTATATAGCAGGCACTTTCTCCAAAGAATGATGAAAAAGTGGCAATAGGCATGGAAAATTGTGAGCATTTGTTTAGTTGGTACAATTTTTTCTCTTGGCAGCTATTTATTTTTAAATAATTTGGTTTCCTACTCACTACCTGGTATTAAAAGTATTTTAACCTCAGATACATGGATTTCCAATAGGGGCTTAATTTATAGTTTATAAATGGGTAGAGTTTTTGAAGAGAAGCCAAAATTGATATTTTGATGTAATATTTCCCTAATTTTAGTTATTTGCAACTACTTCTAATATTTGTAAATACAACATAGTTGACACATAGTCATTCTGTCATCTGAGGTTTGAGGGCTGCCAGGGTGACACTTCTAAAGGCAAACAGAAATGAATAAGATTGAGTTGACCTAGGCATTCTGTCTGAATATTCAACAATGGAAAAAGGAGAAGAAAAATGAGATTTGGAGCCACACTGTTTTGGAAATTAATGGTTGTGTGTAGGGGGCCAGTTACTTAATCTTTACTCTCTATTTTATTATTGGAAAAATAGGGCAATGGGACCTGTGTCACTGGGCTGTTATGAGGAATGAATAAAGCAGATCACAATATACTAAATGATTGAGCATCAGCTCAACATACATTTCAGTTTTTCAATAGGTTCTAGAGTTGACCAGTCTATTCAGAGAGTGATCAGACCTACAGAAGTTCAACGGAAAGAGGAAGAAAGGGCTAGACAGAAATGTAATGTGAGAGTGAAAAGTTGGGGATAGTTAAGTACTGATTTCTGAATGAAAAGTCAGCTCTACCTGAATTCAAAGCTGTATTTGTATATCTGCTGTCTGTTGGCCTAGGATCCCAACTTAATTGTTCCCTTACTTCTGGTCATCTTTGGGGTTTGGGGGTTTGATGATCAGATCTTCAGAACCCCACTCGTCACATCCTTCGTGCTGACAGTAGCCTCAAGCTCTCTGCAACCCCAGAGCAGCACCCAATTCTTTACCCTTCTCTGCATCTCTGTTTATGTAGGTGCTGAAAATGAGGATGCAGAAAAAAGCATCATCTAGATTCTGCTGAACTTGAGTGGCAATGAAACTTGAGGAAGCTGGGGCCTATTATCAAACGGTTCCCTTCCTCTGTCTGGTTCTTGTGTGGTTGTTTTGACAATCGACAAGAACCCAGTGCCTGTCTTTGTTCTTAGTTTTCTATCAAATGTGAAGGAACATGATGGGAAAGCACCTTTTGAGCAAAACTTAACCTAAAAGAATGGGGACGAGACATTTTTTCAAGCCAGGTTTTAAGGCTAGAAACAGTAACTTGGGAGTGAAAAATAAAATGAAATGTGAATGATGCTTTTTAAATGAGCACATTGGTTTCATGAGACACCAATACTCCAAGATAACATAAAAGTGTAAATTTTAAGTACATATTTTAAGAGAATACGGTGAGCATATACTATACATCTACACATCTACACATTTTACTGCCAAATTATGAAATTCATGCATGCTATAGCATATACAGAAAGTCCATACATTACTTGACAAAAACAAATCTCAATTATAGGCGCTGTGTGGAATCCAAATTTATTTCAGGAAGGGGAACAGATGGCAACAGAAAAGCACTCAACTGTACCTCGAATTGGTATCAAAGTTCAATTTGCTGCAAAGCGTGCAGATAGTTTGCCACTTGAAAGCCAAGTTTAAGATAAATCTGAAAGTAAAATAACCCTTAAATTTGAAAATTTTAAAGGAGCTGTCCCGACGTGCTAAATTTAGTCATTGATTGTACTTGATTTTAATTCATCCTGTGCTAAACTTCCTCCAGAACTTCCCTGAGCTATCTATTTGAATGATTCTTTCATA
This sequence comes from Eonycteris spelaea, assembly GCA_003508835.1. Lineage (NCBI taxonomy): Eukaryota > Metazoa > Chordata > Mammalia > Chiroptera > Pteropodidae > Eonycteris > Eonycteris spelaea. The sequence continues at coordinate 2,643,981 of PUFA01000043.1, read as the reverse complement.
CTATTGTATTTAAATGTTTGCTGGGCCCTGTTAGGCTAACAAGTGTCAATTGGTGCACAGAATTTCAAATGAATTTCACTTTGTTAATTTCTAGTTTCCTGCACTTTAGCTCCAGCATGTTCTTAGCTAAGGTTCTGTCAGTTTCAGTGGTTGGATATTGGGGTATAGTCAGGATCACTGCTTACTATGAAAACCTCTCTCAGTGATCTCCAAGAACATGTTACTATTGTGGACCAAAGATGAGAACTCTTTCAGCAGTCATTTGAGATAAGTATTTTCTTAGAAATACAATTCTTGGGTACAGAATTAATTGAACAAACATTGAAAAGATGTTTTCATCATGTAATGAAGGCATTGACTTTTTTTGCTATATCATCCCTCTTCTAATCACCTGGGAAGAGGTGTGAGAATAATTTAATAATACATGTTATGGGGGAATTTGAAACCTGATGTTTCTAATTATAGGACCCTTAAGATAGAAAAAAAAGCAATTTTATTTCTGGAAACTATCTGCATTTTTATATGTCTATAAGTCATAATTTTAAAAAGTAAGCCTGGCTTGAACTCGTACTTGTACATTTAAGTTAAAAAATCTTAACTAATGATACATTGCAGAAGATAAGACTCCATCTTTCTCTTCCAAAATATATACACACTCCTCTCCCTACTCCTTTGGCTGGTTCGTCCCATTTCAAGGCAAAGTTGAAATATTTCAACCTAAGATAACAAAGTCTCATTCAAAGTTTTCCTAGCACAACTTGGGAAAACGCCAAGCATAGCAGCCTGTTGTTCTTGACAGGTACAACTCCATCAGTTCCTTAAGGGAGAGAAAAATTTACACGACATTCCATGGGGCAATGGAGCAAATGCCTTATTGAGTAACGATCATTGAATTATATTTCTTGGCACATTCTGTTTATATATTTTATAGAACGACTTAAAAAAAGATGCTGGGCCTGAAAATGAAATACAAATCTTAGTAGAAAAGCTTCTATGTGGTCAATCAACACTGTGAGAGATTAGAGGATTGTTAGGATTTACCCCAGAATGAATTATTTTCCTTGAGCTCTTACTAGAACCCCAGATAAACACAGCAGTGAATTGTGCATGCACATAATACTGCTTGGCCTTTTATTTTTGCAGCTAACAGGCTGTGGGCTTTGTCAGCAGTCAAGACCTGTTCCTCAAAGATATCTCCTATGTGCGTCTTCATTATGTCACTGTCAGACTCCATAGCTCATCCTAGGATGTGGGCTAGTTATTTCTGAACTGGTCAAACAAGATTTTAGTCTGTGTGTCATTAGCGGGCAGGGGATCAGAGCTTCTCTAGGGATGTAGTCTCAAACACTGGTCAAGCAAGCCTCAACTTATCTGAGGTTTTTAAGTGAAAAATCACATTTAGAAAATCAGCATTGCTCTCCCTCTTTATAATTTCCCTAGTCTTAAGACAGCAGAAAACTTGGGGAAAACATCAGTTTCATCCTAGTAGACAGTATGTGTATTTAAAATGGAGGAGATATGCTTAAGGGGGAAAAATGTTGTGGGGTTTTGTTTTGTTTTGTTTCGTTTTGTTTTGTATTACTACTAGGCATCTAGGCAGTTTGTAGGCAACCATGCTGGGCAGATGGGAATCTAGGCTATTAAGAAATATCTGCTGAGAAACACACTTCACAGCTGCTCATTAAACTAATATGGATTATTTATAATGTTTTTTCATAATGTATTAAATATTATTTTGCCCAGACGGTGTCCTAGCACAAGTCCATCATCATAATTATATGCAATTATCTGGGAGAAATACTTTTTAAAGTAAGCAATCATCCCTAGGAACTATTTTAAGATAACTAAGTGAATGTATATTTATGAACGTTTGAACCGTGGGTTGAAATATTTAGAATTATTATTAAAGTTACCACAAAATATGAGTTAATTCTAGGAGAAATTATAAAAAAAAAAATTGTAGACACTGGTAGATAAGGACAGTGTTTGGTGTTATGCTCAATGCATGGGACTTGGCTGAAGGGAATAGTGGCATCTGCTACATTTTGCATTCAGAGGTTGACTTGCTCCAGCTCCCATAACCTTATAATCCTTGAAGCATTGCACATCAAAAGATATGTTATTTCTGTCCGAGTGACCTTAAAGACATGTATAGATGGACTCACAATTCCTGATTGCTTAGACAAGTATATGAGGTTACTCCATCTCCATTAATAAAAACAAAATTCTAGGAGTATGGAGAACAGTAGAATGGGTTTTAGCTAATGACAAAACTTGTTAAACTTCTCCATATGACACATCAGTCATTACCTAGCTAAAGCCTGGAGTCAGTAATTTGTGGCTAGGCCCTCTTCTTTCACTGTTTAGTATCCTACACATTTGGGTTAGGGATATTTTATATTCATCAAATCACCATAGATGTCTCCTGAACCTTAAATAAGTAAGTGGCTGGCATTAGTCAGTCCAACTGATGAAATGTTACCATAAGAAATAATAAAAGCAGAAAAGAAGTCATAAAGGTAAACTATTTTTTGCATTTAAATCATACTCAATCCAGTTTTGTGGTATACGTACAATTTGCATAGAAAAAATATGACCTGACTAAAATTTCATAATCCTGATTATGCCATAAATATGAGATTATGTTGTCTGTGTTTGGAAACTTTGCTTTGGAGATGGATGACCCTATCTGGATTCAATACACATAAGAAGGTAACTGAGGAATTTCATAAAGAGACTTTGTTTAGAGGTCAAACAGATCTGGTTTGAAAAATTATTTCTTTCACTAACTTGCATTGTAGACTTGGGAATGTCATTTCATCAATTAACCTGTTTCTTCACTATAAATTTGTTTTCTCATTTTCTTCATTTAATAATTTTAACTTGAAAAATTGATATTAGGATTAAAGAGTTGGCGTATGTAAACACTTGGCACACAATTAACTCTCTGAGGGCCCGTCATGTGCACTAGCTAAGAGCATAGATTCTAGAGCAGAAATGCCATGGTGTAGATCCCGGGTCTACCTCTTACCTCTTATCATCTCTGACCTTAGACATGTTATTTAACGGCTCAGTGCTGCAGTTTGCTCTCCTGTAGAAGAGAAATAATGGTAATATTATTATAACAGAGTTATTATGATGATTAAATGAGTTACTAAATGTGAAATGCTTAGAATAGTATTTGGCGTGCACCAAGTAAATGGCGCTCACTCAATAGTAATGACAAATATTACTATAAATAAGCATTAAAATTCAATTTCTTCTCTTCTTTTACTTGATGATGATGACTTTGCAGTTTCTGGGCTCTTGCTTTGCCTCTAGTTACATCTATTCACCTGTACTGCAGAATCCCAGCTCAGGAAGAATACAGTGGTCTAGTGAAGGCAAGAGTCCACTGGGTCCTCTTGAATCACACATAGTGTGCTCTAGAGCCCCTTGCACCATGACCTTGAGCTGTTATACACCTTAAAGATCAACAGTGTGCTGTGGAAACACAATTGTGATGCTAATTGAAGATCGTGATAGTTAATTTTATGTGTCAAGTGAACTGGGCCATGGTGTGCCTAGATAGTTGGTCAACCATTTTTTTAGTTGTGTCTGTGAGTGTTGCTACTGCGTGAGATTAATATTTAAATTTGTAGACTGTGTAAAGCAGATTGCCCTCTCCGGTGTGGGTAGGCTTCGTCCAATCAGCGAACGGTCTGAATAGAACAAAAGAATTCCGAGTAAGAGAGAATTCCTCCTGTTTGACTGCCTTTGAACTGGAACATCAGGTTTTTCTTGGCTTTGGCTCATACTGAAACGTTGGCCCTTCCTGGGTCATGAGCCTATTAGCCTTCAAGCTGGAACTACGCCATAAGCTCTTCTGGGTCTCAGGCCTTTGCACTTGAACTACAAATAAACCATTAGTTCTCCTGTCAACTCATACTAGAGATCTTGGGACTTGTCAGCTTCTATAACCACATGAATTAATTATTATAATATATATATGTGTGTATATATGTATAATAGTATATTGGTTCTGAGTCTCTGGAGAACCATTACTAATACAGAAGTGAACAGTTTCATTTAATTTAAAATTTTTCCAGTTTAATTTTTTTCTTGCCTGTGGAGTTAATCTTTCTAACAAAGATTTTATCTGACAAAAAAAAATGAACATCTAACACTGCTTATTCATTTATTAAAGAAAAATGTATTTATGGTCTATTATATATCAGGCACTATGCTAGTCTCAAGTTTATAATAGGAAAAAAAAATGATTCTTCCCCTTATGGAAATTATAGTCTGGTAGTAGAGATAAACAATGTAGGAGTAACCATGCAAAATATAATTAGATTTTTAATAGATTCTATGAAAACCATGAAAAGGATGAACACCCTGTGAGGTGATGTCAATTAAGCTGAGGTCTGAATGATGAGAAGGTTTTAATCATATAAACAAGAGGAGAGGAATTCCAGGCAGAGAGGCCACAGGAGAACCCAGAGTAGGGATCTGATGTGCTGGGGAAGTTGACAAGAAGAGCCCTGGACTTAACAGAAACTGCAGGAGGTGAAGTGAGGGTTGGGCAAGGGGTTGTGGACCATAGTAAAGAGAATTAATTAGAAATAAATATGCAGCTATGAAAAGACTTTTAGTGGTGGATTAGCATGACCCAATTCTTGTTTTTAAAACATTTTTGAGGATACTGAGAAAATAATTGATTAGATGAGGCAGGATAGAAGTGGGAAGACCGCTCCTGGGGCAGTGGTTAGCACAGGGATATTGTATTCTGGACGAGAGTGGTGGCTGGAAAGACAGAAAGAGAAGCAGCGATAGGAAGTGCATTTTCTCTCTCATACACCACCTGGAATAGGTCATAGACCCTCTACCTTCTCCTTGTAATCTTCATGACACATCACAGTTTTGATTAATTAAGATTCTTAAGGGCAAGGACTTTCTAATTTTTTTTTTTCAGTATTATATACCTAGGATTTAGTTAGAATTATCTGGCACACAATTCTAACTCAATACATATTTTTTGAATGAGTGAATGAAATTGGTACTATATACTCTGTAAAGATACAAAGAAAAGTCCAAATCAAGAAAGATTATGGAAATGAAAAGAGTAGGGAGTAAGAAACTCTTTGAATATGTTGTTCAAACTTGGTTGAGACAGAAATTCTAGAAACATTAGTTGCGTAAAGCCGTCTGGAATCAACATAGTTTATATTTATCCTGGAATCAATCCTCCCACCCCCAAAGTCCCTAACCTATAGTGAAGAGAACAAAATATAAATGTCTTAACTAGTAAAACATTCTCTGATTCTGTACCACCGGTGGAAGGTTAGTCAAATCCATAAGACTGCAAGGTGGTATCCCACTGAAAGTCTTTAAGTCTCTGGCGCAACTGCACTGGCCAGCATTGTCCAGTTCCATCTGCTACAGATATAGCCAGGTCAGGGAAGGAATGAGGTTGTCCACTGCTTAAAACTCTGTGGAGCCATGATGGATGAGAAACCCTGCCAGCCTAGCAGTGATGAGGCCCCTACTCAGTATTCCATCTCACGAGTAACATTTCTCTCTACACCTTCCGTGCATCCTTGATTTAGGCTTGAATTGCCTATTAGATTGGTACTATCTCTGCTCTGATCAACAGGAGGAGTGTTAGGATTAGGAATAAATTTTGCTACCAACTTCTTATCTGCAAATTAGAGAAAACAATCCAGCCTCCTTTCCTAAGGATTTGTGGGACTTCTGCATGTATAGTTTGCCCTCATTTTACTGGTTAATTAGCATAATCTGTGTCATTTATTTTTTTTCCACTGAGTTAACCAATGATTTAAATTAAGCTGAACAACTTGTAGTTCTGGTGTTATAGAAACAGAGACTATTTGTGATAAAGGATCAATAGTGTGAAAAGATTAATCACTTAGATTTAAATAAGTATTTTTCAAGCCTGTATAGGAAGGAAATATGTAAAGAGACTTCCTGTCATCTCCCTCTTCTGAAAAAAATGAGGAACCCTTACCTGTTAGCAGTGTCCTGTAGAGTGGGAAAGAAACATGAACAAAACTGTACACAAAAGTTCAAACCTGAAAACAATCCAACGTGCTTCAACAGGAGAGTGGATAAATCAACCGTGGTACGTTCACATGAAAAATATGCAGCCCAGAAAGCAAACATACTGAGTGGCATGTGACGCTAAGGGTGAATCTTAGCAATATAATATTAAAGTAGAAGTTAAAAAGAGGTGAAAACTTAAAATATCTATTTTAGGAATAAATAAGAAAGTAAGGGGTTCAGGATGATGATTTCTCAGGTTGCATGGAGGCAGAGCGATAGAATGAGACCAGAGGAACCACAAGGTTAGATGTAGATTACCGTCACCACTGTAGCTTGACTTGCATTGCAGGTGCTAATTACATTATTAGGAAGAAGGGAAGAAGGAAAACGAAAGCGAGAAGGAGGGAAGGAGAAAGGACTTTGCATATATCAATAGTGAAAGTGGGTCATAGAAAAATAATACCACCAATTTGATTCACTCAAGCAAAAAAGAGACAGAGAGAGAGAGAGAAAAACACACACATACAAAATAGTTGATCAAAAGTCTTTCCTGGAACACTAAGCAAAGGTCTCTTTCTAAGTTTATCTGTTTATATGGGGATTGAAGCCAGAAAACATGATTTGTTTTTCCTAGCACCACTCTTACCTAGGACACAATATCCCCACACTGACCACTGCCCTAGGAGTGGTCTTCCCACTTTTGTTCTGCCCAGTTTAATCAATTCTTTGCCCAGTATCCTGGAAAATGTTTTTAAAAAAACATGAATTGGGTTATTTTAATCCATTACTTAAAGTCCTTCCTTAGTTTCCCATGTATTTCTAATTAATTCTCTTTACTACAGTCCACAACCCCTGTCCAATCTTCTTCCTCTCCCACCCACAAACACACTCCATCTTAGAAGACCCTTCTGTGGCAAGAAAACCTGATTCTACCTGCAGGAGTACCAGGAATTCCCACCTCTTGAAGGGTCCCACTCTCCTTGAGCTTGGTCACTCAGACAGGCAGAAACAGAGGACAAAAGTGTCACCCAAAGGTAGTAAACTAAAAGACTTCTTATCTGCAAATTAGAGAAAACAATCTTGTCTCTGTTGCTGAGGATTTGTGGGGCAATCCTAAGAACTCAGGTGACGTCAGTTGGAACTGGCAAGGTCTCAGAATTTATCGTTTTTTTGTGGCTCTAGTCTGTTCCTGTTCAATCCAAGTGTTCCTGGATGGGAATGACTCACACGTACTCTTCATACGTACTCTTCATATGTAGTCTTCCAGCTTCAACATGTGTCTCCCAAGGTTACATTGCAGATGGTCTCCAATTTACCGAGTCATCTTCAGAAGTGTACCTCCGTGGAGGCCATGGGTCCTTCTTTGGGCCAAATTTGCCAACTTTTCTTTCTTTAAACTATATCTCATTCTCCACATTCAGTCTCAGCATCTCCTTGCCCATCACCTGGGACTCTGCCATGAATGACTCCTTCCCAGGATTGCTCCCAGGCATCTGTCTATTCATGTTCTGCCCTGTCAGGAAAAGGCCCTGAGTGTCCATGGGGAGGGTTCACTCTCTCAGGCTTCCCCACTGGTCACTCTGACATGTCCTACTGTAGACCCAAAAAAACGGCTCTGGAAATGTGGTGCTGCCCAGCTGGAGAGGAGGTTTCACAGCAGCGCAAGGATGTTCCCTTCCAGGCTACTCCAGCAGCCAGAGCTCAGGGTGCCATACAGAGTCATGTTGTAAACTAGAAGGCATTTTAGGACTGAGGGGTGAAGGGGCCTGCCAATCAGAGCTGCTTGAAGGAGCCTCCAGAGATCAAGGCCTGTTAATTTACATCTTCGTGGAGAAGCATTTAGCCCACAGTGAAGGTTCATGATGATTGTGGGGGCTGACAAATTTGAAATCCGTAGAGCAGGTGGGCAAGCTGCAAATTACAGGTAAGAGTTGAAATTACAATCTTGAGTCTGAAATCTGTAGGGCGGGCCAGACAGGATGGAAACAGGCAAGATTTCTGTGTAGGTCTTGAAACTGAATTCCTTCTTCCTTTTTTTTTTTTTTTTTTTAATGTATCATTTTGCTTCAAATCTACTGGGAAGGAAGAAGACTTTTAAAAGAGGACAACGAACACATGCAATAACAAGAAAGCATAGGTGGAGTAAATTGGAAGAGAAGAATCTCCTTTTTAGGGATCGATAGAAATTTACAATTCAGAAGTTATTACCCAAAATGTATTATTCAGAAAGCTCAGAGGAAGAATCAAATGCTCTCACTTGACCTACCTCTGAACACAGTCGAGGTAAGAGATGGACTTTCCCTGCCCACCTGCGCCCACCTAGCCAGCACACAGAGTCCCTAGAACCCGAGAGTTTGCTTTGGGAGGGGAGAGAAAATGATGATCCTCAGCCCTTAGGTTTCCCACAGGCTTGAGAAACGATGCTTACCATTTCTCCTGATTTGGGGAGTTGCCGTTCCCACAGCAGGTCTTTTTCAAATCTCTTTGAATATGAGTATAGGGGCTTCCCAGCACTGGGAATTGTAACAAAGCCTTCACTGTGATGCAGGAGCCGTTGATCTGATTAGCACCAAGGCCTGCCTGGAGCAGATTTCCTGCAATGAGTTGGGTCAAGGGAGCTTTTTCACTGATGCCTAATTTATTCACATGACCACATTGCCTTCTTCCTTCTTGGGGAGTGGTGTTAACAAAATACTCCTTAGCATTTGCTCAAATGGCATTCACTGCCTGATGTGAGAATATTCTCATTTCTTTGTGTAGCCCTGGGTTGCTTGTTAAGAAAGATGTTTTGTTATTTCAGCAGTCTTCAAACAGGTAATAAATACATTTCCACTGGGTTGAAACTTCCTCTCATTTCCTAAAGGAGGGGCTGATTGTTCTGACAGCTCCCAAGGGATATTCCAGGCTCTTGAAATGACTAACGTGATCACTGTGTCATTCCCTTACATGCATTGTCACAGAGAAAACCTAGGAAAGGTCATTAATCATATCAACATTAGACTTTCTTTGAAGCTAAAGAAACTATCAAATGATTCACCACAGAAATTGGTAGAAAAGGCTTAAAACCACTTGAATATGTGGTTGAGATTTTAGAATATGCGGCTTGCACAGAGTCAACTGTAGAAGGCATGGTGACTTCTGAAGAGCATGAGGACAATAAGACTTTTGACGCACAAAGCAACAGATACTCCTGCCTAACACAGGACAAGCAACTACTACAGAATAAGTCCGTAAAGTAAAGATAATAGAGATTGTTTGAAAAGATGATTACTTCTCCTCGGTGCTATGCATTATGATTAAATTCGTATGTATATGAGGAAGAAGTGAGCAAAGGTGAGAAAGGTATACTGCCTGCCGCCCACTCAAAATGATGAAATGATTGTATGAAAGAAGATTTCTCACAAGTGTGGAATGTGCAGAATTCAGTTGCTTCCAGTCCTGAAATAAAGAGCTATAATTCAACAGTTGTTTAAGTTGATATTTATTTCAATAATGATGCATTGCTCATTTTGTAAATGAGCCCAAATCATTGGTTCTAAAAACTCACTAAACTCACTAACACTGTAACTTCAGGGCTTTAATCATATAATTAAGAAGTGATCAAGGTATCACCAAAAAAAAAAAAAAATTTAATGTAAATTGTCTTGAGTGTTCAGTGGATCTATCTAAAATGGCAACATTATTGGAATTATTAACATGACTTTATAAAATATTTATTTTCATAAGGGCTAGGAAAAAAGCTCTTCTTATTTCTTTCCTGACCAAAATTTTAGCTAATTTGGATGTTAAGATTGGTCACTAGGTGAATGCTATATTTTCTCCTTTTTCACTCCAAACCAAATGTTATTTCATTTCTTTTCTTTCACCAAATTACTCAAGGATATTCTAGAATATTTAGAAAATACAGATAAATTAAAGTAAAAAAAAAATATCTTGATATTCAACCCATTTCTGTCAAACTTTAATTTTATCATGAAAATAAGCCTCATCCAATTACATTAAATTTTACAGATATTATAATAATAATGTTCAAGAAGATATTTAGTTAAATAACTGAGTGGATATAGAAAGCTGAATAAGATCTAATTCTTGTCGTCAACAAGTTAAAGTGGATAAACAAGTAGATAAATGACAATAAGGTAAAGATAAGAAAATTAGAAAAATTCTGAAGAGCTTGATATTATATCAGATTTAAGGAATCCTTCATTTAATACAGCATTCATTTATTTAGTTTGATTTGATAAATGATTAGTTATAATACAGTTTTTAAATAAATATATGCTAGTTAATGGGAATAAAATGTTTATACTGAAAATTAATTAGTGAGCCAAAATGACCCTCAAATGATAATCTTTACTACAGATAACTCTCAGGTATTTTAAGGATGGAATTATTATATACTTTTTATCTTTCTTTATATTGATATGATGTATCACTTGTGATTTGTTGATTTACATATGTTAAACCTTACTTGCATACCAGGGATGAATTCATTTGATCATGTGTATGATCCTTTTAATGTGCTATTAAATTTGGTTAGCTAGAATTGAAAATTTTTGCATTTTTTTCATCAGTAATTATGGCCTATTGTTTTCTTTTAGTGTTCTATCTTGCTTAGTATCATGGTAATGCGCCCCTTATAAAATGCTCCCCTTATAAAATAAAAGGAATGTTCCCCATCTGGTCCTGGGCTTTTCTTTGTTGTAAAGTTTTTGATTCCTAATTCAATCTCCTCACTCATTATTAATCCATTCAAATTTTCTATTTCTTCATGATTCATTTTTGTAGGTTGTATGTTCCTTGGGTCTTTCTGTGAGTCGGAAAATATTTAGCAGCAACTCTGGTCTCTACCCACTAGTTTCCAGTAACATCCCTTCAGTTATGGCAACCAATGTGTCTCCACAATTTGCCAAATGTCTCTTGAGGGACAAAATCACCTCCAGTCAAGAACTGCTTATCTAAATATATGTAAGACATCAAAAGTGAACCTGAGGACAGAACATTAAACTTTACTTGAATATATCAGGAAAGGCTTCTGACAGGAGGTAATGTTTGATGTTACTAAGGACTGTTTAGGCAATCAAGAGATTTGGGGAAAGAATTCACAGTGAGGCATTATTAAAAACAAAAACAAAAACGTGGTAATGCTTCTTATTAACTAATTAAGTCATTATGTGGGGGCAACTTGTCTGTGCATTAGTATGTAAACTGAAGGCCTTGATATATAGGTTTTAGGTTGTCGACATTATCAAAAGGAATCATTGCTGCTTCTTTGTATCTAGAATGAAAGAACCCTACATCTTACTTAAGTTACCCCTTATAGTGACCCTGAACTGTCAAACTACTGCAAAAAGGGCACAAATCAATTAATATGAAAATGTCATGAGTAGAATTTTTCTCACCATTAGATATGTGACTGCAAATAGATAGTGAAAAACTGTGAGAATGGCCCTGTACATTATTGAAATTTTATATCCCAAAACATACAATCTCCACTAAAAGTTAAATTCTAAGTCATATTTTTAGAAAATATTTGAGCTCTTTTAATTTTATTCCTTTCCATTTTTGTTCTTAGTTTTCTCTTTGGCATGTCAGTGCATTTTTATGTATAGTGCACTGCATACTATAATTGATGTTAAATTCAAGACCACTCTTACATAAAGTCAAAATCAAGATAATTAGAAACAACCATGGAATTGACTGTACAGCTATTTTTCATTCAATATCCTGGCCTCAAGCAAATGCAACACAAAATGTGACTTTAGACATTATGCCTATTCAGACTTGTTATGCTAAATACCAGAGCCTATGCAATGAACCTCTTTTCTCACCATTCAGAACATTTTTATTCTTGTGACCAGTTCTCATTTGGTTTTCAACATCTTTTTTTTTTATGATGTGATAACCTCCTAAGTGAAAATAACATGGATCAAAATTGTTTTCTCATCTGGAATGAAAGTAGTTTTTTATGAGTCTCAGCATACTGCTTAGCGTCTTGATTCCCCAAAGGCAGTCCTCTAGATGACTTCCATCTTGATATCGGGGTTGACATAGGCAGATGACAATGATAATCAGAAATTGAACAAACTGTGGGAAAAGTCCCTTAGTTCAGGCCTCTGATGCAAAGGCATTTCTCATAGCATATGGTTTTCTCTTTTCTCATCAAAAAGATGAGAGAGAATGACCATTTTGGAGTAGTCTGCCAAAAAACAGTGTTTTGTTCTCCAAATACATTTTAAGTAATTAGAAATACACTAACATATGGGGGTTACTACATGTGTTAATATGCCTTTCATCATAAGAATGTTATTTAATAGTATTTTCTATGTGTGGTTTCTAATTGTTATTCCTCATGAAGCCCCGAGAAAACAGCCCTAACAAAAGCTTCTTCTCTCTAGCCAAAGGATCAAGAAAGAGGCAGACTAGTAAGAAAACTTTTAGACAATAACTGCTCTACCACAGCCAAACACACAGAAAAAATTGTGGCCCCAATTCCACATGTCAATAAAGAGCAGATTAAACCACCACTCTATCAGACTGTAGTGAGGTACCCCAACTCACCCGCCATGATGGTGCCAGAGATCAAGTGAGGAACTGAGACTTTCATCTCTGCCAGGTGGTAAGAATACACTTCCCCTACCCTGTCCCCCAGTGTACGTGCAAATGGCTGAGGAACCAGAGATTCCAGCCCTATCTGTCAGAATTGACACATCTCTCATTCTCCCTGCTGCAGTGATATCCGTGGAAGGTTTTCACCCTTGCTCAGGGGCAATAAGACATCATTCCATGGTATCAGTGGAGGACAAATGAGAAACAGTAAAGAAGGAATTCTTGCCCCTCCCATCCCATGTAGTATCGATGGAGACCTAGAGGGAAAATGGAACTCCCATCCTCATCAGGAGTAATAAGGAACCTAATTTGATTTAAAGAAATTTTCTCTCTAAAACCATTTTCTTTTTAGAGTCTTTCCTGATATAATTTATTTTAACAAACGCTTGAGTGTTTATATTATGATACTATAAATATGTCATTAAATACATTGTGTAGTTACAAATTTTTTTTTCCCAATACAAAAAATGTTATATGAATTTAATTGAAAAGTCAGTCAACACTAGTGAATTTGTTTGTATTCTGGTCACTGTAAATAGGCAAAATTTGCAGTGATTGTATATCGTTCTCAGGCACATCATGAGAGGCAGTGTTCTTCGAAAAAGATGATAGTGCTGGAAAAAAAATAGAAGAAAGTAAGAAAAAAGGAAGTCCAAATATGAGATACATTGACTCATAAAAAAAGGAATAGGCCTGAGTTTATAGGAACTGAGCGGAACAGTTGGGGACAGGACTTTGTGGACATTATTTCTGGGGTCTCCATGGGTTGAAGCTGACACAATGGCACCTTAAGGCACACACACATTGCTCTATGTGATTGCATATTGCACTCTGTGTTGGGTGCTGCAAAGTACACAAAGATGAGTGATATACACCTTTAGAGATACAATCAGGAAATGAGGTATGAAAACATGTATTTTTATTAGCATGTCTCTATTATAATCACTAATGAAAATATAGCTTATGAGATATTATGATACCATGTTTAAAGTGTACACCACAACAAAAAAAAAAGTCTGTGAAAAATATTACATCAAAATGTTAACAATATCTTTTGATAGAATTAAAAATTTTATTCTTTTGTTTGTTTATTTTTGAGTGTTGTATAATAAAGTTATATATATTTTTATAACCTAGTCTCATATAAGAATAGTTTTTAAGAAAATGTGGCATTACTAGGAAAGGTAAGAAATCAATAAGGTAAGCAGGAATGGGACAGCCTGTCCCAAAGGGGGAATGGCACCAGGAGAGTATAATGTTGGGAAAAGTGAAGGGATATTCAAAAAAAAAAGGAGGGTACAGTCCGAAATTGCCAACAAGCAGGTAGTATGGAAAAAAAATCTTACTGGGATTTCTGTTCAGTGCTTTGAAAGTTAATGGGGAGGATTCTGCTTACAATCTGGAAGGTGACATTGTAAATGCTTAAGCAGATAATAAAATCAGAGCAATGGTTAGGAAATTATTGTTCTTGTGGTGACTAACTTAAGTATAGTGAAAAATGGAGAGGAGATTGAATAAAATAATTTGCAGTAATTTTTTTTACTTATAAGAATGGAAGATATCTGATCATGTACCTGAACTAATTTGAGAGTCAAGTTTACTTTAAGGATAAAAATCAAAAATAATATAATAAATAATTTCTAGCTGTACTATAGTCTTCCTGAATAAAAGACCTACATATTTCTCCGTGGACCCTATGAAAACAGCCTTATTTACAAAGGAGTTAGTGTCTATGTACTAGGGTCTTCCTTAAATAAAGTTTTTGTGTCATATTAACTAGTTTTAAGAACTAAGAAAACTTCTATGTTAGTGTTTTAGTTGACAAAGTATTTTTGTGACTGGCATTTTGTATTGCTAGTGATCTGGCAATTGAAATGTACTCTCAACCCAAAGGAAGTGTTATGTAGTTGAGTTCTTTTGCTGGAAATACGTTGGCTAAGTCACAGGAATGAGCAAAGAATCAAAGATAATTGGACAAAATATTCTAATAGGACAACAATTTGCATTTATCTCTTGACAGCTAACTTTAAACTTTATCTTAATAAGCATGACTCTTCAATCCATAAACTGGCCATTTATTTATTTAAAATCATAATTCTAACATTTGAATTTACCTACATTTCCAAAGGTTAAAAAATCTCCAAGATTTTAAAAAATTTCTTTAATTAGGGAATAAAATTTTAGAGTTCTCCTTAGTAATAGATCTTAAAAAACTATTTAGCTGTTTTTTTTTTTTTTTTTTTCATTCCAAAATCCAATCATAGAAACCAGCTCTGTACTTCTCCAAATGTCTGGAGTAGTTTCAGATAAGTCAGTATAAATGCCAACTTTCTGGTCTGTTCTGGTCTCTGGTGATTATTTTAGTGGTAGTTTTGATACTTGATGTTTTTAAATCCATTTATAAGAGAAATGCATTCTTTTTTCACTTTTGTTTTTTTGAAGAAAAGACACTCAAGCAAGGCATGTTTTTTTCTGGGGTGGTGTGTGTGTATGTGTTTTCAGTGTTAGTGGGAAAAAAACCCCAGAAACATCTGTTTTCCTTCAAATCTCTGTGACTTTCCACATCCATTCTTATAACCAACAACTGATTGTAAAGTGAGTGATTTTTCTAGGATGCTCTGTACCAAACAGGAACAAATAAACTTGGGAATATGGTATTTCTGAATCCATAAGATATGCACTTTGGATTGGCAAACAGTTTTCAGCTCTTAAACCAAACTATGACCTGGGTTAACTTATTTGAATCTTGTGTGTGCTTATCTAATTTCATCAAATTGTCTCCATGCATTTGAAGACAGTAGCATTTGGAAGACATGAGAAAGACACTGAAGCATAATGGCCCATAAGTTTATGTAAGACTTAGGCTGGGTCTGCAACAGAGTAATTATTCTGGAATTTTTCAGATTTTGCCATTAACTTACTTAACAATCCTGGAGAAGTTACTTAAATTATTCTCAAATTTTATTAGCAAAATGGAAGTGAGTGTACTTACCTATGTCATTGGAATTTTCCAAACTATGACAAATATGGGTATTAGTAACCTATTTTATAAATTAATAGGGAAAGAGATATGATTACTACCAGAATCTACTCTTCTAAAAATTAAAATTGTTATGAAATTAATAGAAAATTTCCAGGTCTTATTAATTACACTTGAAATAAAATTCACCAGATATGTATTATTTTTTTCTCTTATACATATTGAATTCTCCTACTAAATATACATTGATTTTACTAGAGTAGCCCAATTCCATACATGTTGGTACACCCCGAATTCATGGGTGTACATATTTTTCCCCTTACTAGTTCATTTAATTTCTCACAAAAACCTATGCAATGTGTACTATTTCCTTCTTTTTCTTACAAATATAAAACTTGAAGTTCAGTGTGATGAATGAATATGTCATATCAAAGCATTGGTCAAAAGCAGAAATGCAACTCAAAGTTTGCTTTCTGACTTTGAAACTCAGACCCTATTGATAGACCACAGTTTCTAAGAGTTGAAGTTGGCCATCGAAATAGGGAGGGATGAAGGTAAACTAATTAATTTTGTTGTTTTTAACAATGTGGCTTTGTTGATGTCTTAGGCAAAAATCTAAGATGGCTCCCATGACCTTCTACCACTGGTATTCTCCCCTTGATTATGTGACAGTATATGACAGAAGGGATTTTTCAGATTTTAGGATTGCTAATTAGTTCACCTTAAAATAGGGAGAGTATCAGAGTAGGCCTACCTAATCATATGAGCTTTTAAAAAATTTCTCCAGCTGGTTGCAGATGATTAAGTTATAGATATTCTAAGCATGCGAGGAATCTATGTGAGGAAAGTTAACCACTGCTGAGATGGAGGGTCCCTGGGGCAAGGACCCGAGAGTGGCCTTTAGGAGGAACTGAATTCTGCCAACAGTATTAATGAGCTTGGAGCAGCTTCTTCCCCAGAACTTCCAGATGGAGTCCAGCCCAGCCAACACCATGAATTCTGCCTTGTGAGACTTTAAGTAGAGGAGTCAGCTCTTCTGGACTTCTGACTTAAGTTTGTAAATGGGTGCTGTTTTAAGCTGGTTGGGTTCTGGTAATTTGTTATGCAGCAATAGAGAACTGATACACTGAGTGGTCAGATTCACATTGTTTGCACTTAGTGACACATGCCAGTATTGCTCTCAACACAATTCTTAATTATGATCTTGTTTTCCCACTTGGATAATAATATCACTTTGTTATTGCTCTTTAATATGAGGAGATTTCCTCACATGGGAGCCTTATTCTTCATTCGAGCAGGTTGAATAATGCCAAATCAGAATAATGAATGGATTTTGTCACCGTCTAGTTTTTCTCTTTTTAAACGTTTGTTTAAAAAGAAGGTCAAGTTTAGTTTAATATTTCTTATATGCAAAAATAGCGAGCCACGTTTTCCATAAGAGATGTAAAGACCTACCTTGTAGCAGAGTTCTGCCTGTAAAATGCCCACGTCTGTTTGTGGAGGAAACAATTACTACAGAAAAAGCATCTTGTGGACTGTTAATAATTAAAAATGCTTTGAATCCCCTAGAATAGCTGGAAACTTTGCTATAAAGTCTTGTTTTCATTAAAATGGTTTGGGCTGAACCTTTCTTTGATAATTTAAAATTCCTTTCCACTTTCCTTTCTTCCCGCCTCCAACCCCCATGCTTAAAACATCATTGGTATTTTGGCAAATTGAGTGGACTTAAAAACAAACTACTGGCTTATATTTTGTCAAGCATCTGTCTAACAATCACACAAAAACATGATGACAGGCAGGATTTCTCCATGAGGCTCTTGTGCACATATTTGATTTTGCCCTTCTTACTCATGAGCTGTGTATAATGAATGTAGCACCAACTGGTCTCATTATGCCTTTCCAGGAGCTTTACATCCCATGAAAAGTCGAATTGCTGAAATCATAGAGTTGAGCATTTGTAGTATTGGTGTCTATTCACTATTCTGACATTTCTTCAGTCACTTTTCTTTCACTTTTGTATTCTTTGTTCTTTTCTTGTTTTGGTTACTAGTGCTATGGAGCAAACTATTTGTATTTATTACTGTAAAACTGCAGTAATTATATTATATTTACTGATTGTACTTGTCAGGAATTCAGATAAGGTACAGCAGGGATAGTTTGTGTCTTACCCATAATGTCTGGGCCCTTGGAGATGGGAGTATCAAATAGCTGAGGCCTGGAATCATCTGGAAGCTTCTTCACTCACATGTCTGGTATTTGGGTTGGTTTGACTCAAAGGTTGGACTCAGCTGGGACTGTTGACTAGAACATCTACTTGTGGCCCCTCGAGGTGGGTTATAATACACATGGCATAGTGGCCAAGAGCACATTCCAAGAGTCACTGTTCAAAGAGTATCTCAGATGACCAGAACCATACAAGGACCATGGCAGTTATGACCCAGTCTAAAAGGCACATGGCAGCACTCGTACTGTACTCCGCTGATTGAAACAACCCAAGCCCACCCAAATTTCAGGGGAGGAGATAGACTGCACTTCTTGATGGGAGAGTAGCAAAGGCCATTTTAGTGAAGCGTTTTGGATAAGATATATTTGATGACCATCTTTAGGAAATGTAGTATGCTGTAATTGGCCCTTTGGCCACAAATATTTATATCTCACAATAGGCAAAATGCAGTCACTCTCTCTCAACACTGCAAAAATCTCATTCTATTTTGGCTTCCAGCTCAGGTTCAAGGTCCAGAATCTTGTCATCTGAACTAAACGATATGTAGATGAGATACCTGAATGCAATTTTTCACATAGGATTTCTTCCAATCAGATCTGTGAATGAAAGAGACAGGTTATGTGTCCCTCAAAGTAGCAAATATGCAATGGTCAAACTGATTTCGGATAATCATAGTAGACCTTACTATTCAGAAATAGCACCACTGTTCCATAGCAGTTCTGAAGCCCAGCAAGGGATGCTTTACTAGATTCTTAATTAAGGCTTCAACCTACAACCTGAGGGATGTTCTTGGTGGCTTTTAGATCCATCCTGGGCAATTTGTTCTACCCCCTATGTTATTTTTCCTATTTCATAAGCTGTAGCCCATATTTACAGGTGAGTAGATTTTTGTGTGTTTATTTTTATCCTGTGTCTTGTCTGTAGAAGTTCAGGGATCCAAACACCCTGTTTTTTTTTTTTTCTTCCCATTTTGTATTGTCTGTCCCTTTTAGTCTCAGTGAATAGAATTTCTTTAAAAACTTTGTGGATTATTTTGTATGTCAATTTATTAATCTAATTAGGCAAAATTTATATTCACAAATGTCTGAACAACAAACTGATTTCTACTGAGTCACTTGTGTGACATGTGTGGAATACTATTCTTAAGATTTTTAGAAACCCTACTTTTTTTCTAAACAGAAGCATTTTCTGCAAACCAGTAGAAAGCTTTATATCTATCTGAACGTATCTAGAGGTCATGAATGTAAATCTTTCTGAGATCTTCATAAAATCAAGCCTAAGGTGGCATCTTTGCTCTGAGATAGTTTTTCTGCTAGCACTCTGGGTTTAATATTTGAACCAAACATCCCTTCTTATTTGAGAAGCTTTTTCTGCCTGGAAATGCTTTCCTAAACCATCTATACTTGCTCTTGAAAACTGAATATTGTTTGTTTTTTGAATCATCTCTCTACTCTTGCGTTATACCACATCCAGCTAGAAGAAGCCATGTGCATCTCAGCTTCTCTCCTAAAGCCTCCTTACCCAGTCACTGAGTTTGCTGGTATATTTCTTCTTTTCCACATGACCATCAGTATGTTGCCAAGCTCTCCACCACTGCCCATGAGTCGCCTTTCCTTTGGCTTCTAGAACAGACTCTTTCAAACTGTCACTGACTTTTAGAGGACTATTCTTTTCCTATGGCGGCTCTAACAAATTATTACAAGCTGGGTGGTATAAAACAACAGAAATTTATTCTCTCACAGTTCTGGAGGACTAGTATAAAATTAATTTTACTAGGAAAAGTCAAGGTGTTGACAGGACTGTCCTTACTCTAAAAACTCTAGCGTAGACTCCATTCCTTGCCTTTTCCAGAGTCTGTGGCCTGTGCTGACCTTGCTCTGACCTCTGGCTGTTTTCTTGTGGCTTTCTCCTCTTTGTGTGTCAAGTTTTCCTCTGTCTCTCTAAGACACTTGCGATAGCATTCATTTTAGGCACAGATTTTTAATTTAATCATATCTGCAAAGAATTTTAGATAAGGTAACATTCATAGGTCCCAGGAATGAATATGTTGGTGTCCTCTGAGGGCAATTTTTCAATTTTCCACAAGGACTTTCAGATTTCGACCCGGCACTTAGCCTTAAAAACAAATTCTGCTTGTTTTGGGTTTTGTTTTGGCAGTGCTTAATTTCTAGGCACCTAATTCTATTTCATTTACTATTACTGCATAAACAAACACCTCAGACTTTGTAAAAAATTTTTTTTCAATTATTTTATTTTTTTCATAGATCTTGTGGTTAGGGAAGGCAGTGTACAGCAAGATGTCCGATCCATGCTCCATGATACTTGGGGCCTCTGTTGGGTTGATTTGAATGGTTTTGATTTGGAATCAAGGAGAGGTCTGGCACCTGGGCTGGGATGGCTTGAAGGCTGGGCTCAGCAGCAAGCGCTTATCAGAGAGCCCACCTGTGGCTTCTCCGTATTGTTTAGTCTTCTCACAGCTTGGAAGTGAAATTCTGAAAGAGAGCATCCTCAGAGAGCATTTGGAGAGCAGAATGACTTCATTGTGCTTTACTGGTTGAATCGGTCACAGTCTACCCAGACTCAAGGGCAGGAGACTCCTGATGAGGCAATTGCAAAGTACACTGTAGCCCATGTGAGATGAAAGAGGAAACCAGCAGATTCAGCACTCGCAATGAACAAGTGCTCACCCCCTTTTATGTAGTAAATCTACAAACCAATCAAATATGCAAACGGCTCCTGGGCTATGACTTAAATCTGCACGTAAGGAGACCAAAAGAAAAAAAAAATACAGTAGAAATACTTTTACACTTAATAACTGAGAGCTAAAAGAGTAAACTCAGAAGCCAGGAGCCCCAGTTTTAATTACCAAAGATATCATTTATTAGCGCTATAGTTCAGAGAAATTTGTTTAACCTTCTGGGCCTCGTGTCCTCATTTCTAAAATGGAGATAACATTACTTACCTCATATGATATTTTATGAATTAGATTCATATTTATATGCAAAGCACATAGAGCAATATAAGAAATAGCAAGTACTTGACAAATAGTTTATATTAAAAACTCATTTTTTTCACTCAACACTTCTATTAAATCGCTAAGAATAAACACACGCACACACACTCATACACACAAACATCCTCCCCCACAACATACACACAAAGCACATAAAACCCTTGAATCACTATCCAACAGTTCCTTGTGAAATAAAGAAAAGCTTGGTACTGTCATACACGTGTGAGGGCTGAGCATTCATAAAAGGATTACTTGACACAAAACTTGAAAAGCCACTGAGGAAAAATAAATTTTTAAGAGTGAACTATAGAGTTCTTTTTTAGTTCATGCCTGTGAGAAATATGTTGTGAGTTTACAGTGGGGAGCAGAAGGGACACAATCATGAATAGATGATAATCATGTACTTGGCATATTGTTTTTTATTGCAAATTTGAAGGAACTCTCTTTTTATGGACTTAAACTACAGCCATTTTAACAAAACTTACCACCATTTTGGAAATGAAAAGTAAATATTATAGTACTGGAATATTATCACATGCATGAAATTGAAGAAAAAACTATAGGGTAGGAAATACTGGACATGGTGAGGCCCAGAACATTAAGTGCAAGGACGTGCTCTCTAAACACTTAGATTAAATTATTCCTTTCATAGGAAGTGGCCTCGAACTTTCCTGGGTGCATGCAGTTTTGGACTGTCAACGCTGGGTGAATAATTTTTGGTTTCTCATGACTTTTGACCTGTGGCAGCATAGGTTTGCTTAGACTCCACCATCTCCAAAATGATGTCAATGGCATCATGTTCTTTTGTGGAGGAATGATTCTCCCTTTCCCATCTCCCCCACCACTGACTTTAATATGTATGTGTTTTATAGCTGGGAAGTTTTCCAATTATCTCACAGAACCAACAGGTCAGTCACCTTCTTACCGTTGTAGAGATGTGGCTGCCACTCTCAAAGTGAGATAGTTAAGAAAGAGGTTTGTAACCAGAGGTAATTTTGAAACTTTTTATCATCATAGTCATTTTATTTTTTTCCAGGTGTTATTTTCGTCCAATCACAGATGGTAGGAGCTCTGTAGTTGCAAGTGATCTTGGCAACTTTATATCAGCTGGGATTGGTTTTGCAGTGGGCCAGTTCCCAGGCAGTTGTCTGATTGTGTTCTGGATTTGTAGAATATCTACCAACAACTTCATTTATTTTGTTGTTATTGTTGAT
Organism: Eonycteris spelaea; assembly: GCA_003508835.1. Lineage (NCBI taxonomy): Eukaryota > Metazoa > Chordata > Mammalia > Chiroptera > Pteropodidae > Eonycteris > Eonycteris spelaea. The sequence goes on along the minus strand of PUFA01000043.1, from coordinate 2,621,899 downwards.
AAGTAAGAGTATTGTTATAGCCATGATTATGTTTGGTGGTATGTGACCTTTAAAATGATCTTTGTGACTTTGCAGTCAAAACTCTGTGGGGTCAAAACTGAACATTGTTTTCTGTGATTTATAATGAAATGAGAGGAAGATTAGATATCTTACATAATTATTCAGGATTTGGCAGATTCTTGAACTGGATGTTAAGTGATTAGAAGAAAAAAGTCCTTTATAAACAAAATACTACTTCCTTGTTCTGATTTTAGAGTGCTTTTGCACTCAGATCAGCTAAAATATGTATGTGAATATATCACGGTAGTCACTATATCTGAGTTTTTAGAAACTGCCTCTTATTTCTCTTAAACTTTTGAAGGAGAGTGTTCTAAAGCAGTGGTCCTCAACCTTTTTGGCACCAGGGGCCAGTGCTCCTATGAGAATCTAACACCGATGATCTGAGGTGGAACTGAGGCAATGATGCTAGTTTAGGGGAGCCGCTGAAAATACAGATGAAGCTTTGCTACTTGTCCACCCACCACTCACCTCCTGCTGTGTGGTCTGGTTCCCAAAAGGCTACGGACCAGTACCAGTCCACAGCCCGGGGTTGGGAACCCTTGTTCTAAAGTACATTTGACTTGCTGTCTTGACACAAAACCCTAATAATTAAAATATTTTATGCACTCCAATATTCTTTTAATCACCAGGGGGCACCTTTGATTTCTTTGGCTTCCACTTTTAGTTTTCACAACAGTCATAGAGGTAGGCATAATTGACATCTCCATATAACTGATGAAAAGAAAGATGCAGAAAGGTAAAATTATCATTTTGTCTTCAGAACATATTCTTTTAACCACTAGCTAAATTGCCAAATCTCCAAATGGGAACAATTATAACTAAAATTTTGAACTCTAGAGAATTGTTTAAAATTGTGTAAAACACAGAGTGTAATGCTTAATATATAGTAGATGGCTCGTTAACAAAATAGCTAAAAAAAACTTTATTGAGATGAAAAGTTCCCTGAATAGAGGATGTTTCCATATAATTTAAAATGAAAGAATTGATTTGCCCTTTTTATATTAGGCCTTGAAAAGCCAACAAAAATCTTTTCCTGAGGACAGATAATACAAATAGCCAATAAGGACTTATAAAAGGGAGGTATAGAATACACTGCATTTTGGTAACAAGCAGGCCCCAAATTTGAGTGGTTTTCTACAACAGAAGCATACTTCTCACTTGCTTATACTACTGCTCCTTCGTTTCAGCCACTCTCCCAGACAGCTGACTCCTGTAGGCCTCTCAAATATCAAGGCACTTAAATTTTGTGGCTCTACCATCTTAAGACAAGTGCTTCTCCAGGATTTTTCTGGGAGAGAAGGAGAATGGTTATAAAAGCACACAAAACTTTTCACTGACTCTGCCCAGAAACCATCCATGTGATTTCTACTTACATTTTATTGGCCAAAACTTATTGCACAGACTCAAGGGAGGGAGCTAGGAAGTGAAATACGTAAAATAAAGGGGAACTTAATATGCATGAGCACTATGATTATTTCCTATACTCTTAAACGATCTTAGCCAACATAGGGGCAAGGAAAGGGAGGTGAACTGCTATCATGTAGAGGCAACAAGGTGGATAAGGTTGTTGCCTAATTGATGTGGGATTATGGGTTTTATTAAAGAATGTGGTTTTTATCTTGCCTTCATCTAATAGTAGAATATATGTGACAGGGTGGAAATGACAGGGTAGAAAATGAAGTTAATAATAAATGGAGTGGATATTTGACATGAATTTTGTTGATAATGCCAACAAAAATAAGAGAAAAAATAACAATATAAAATAAATAATTAAGGTAGAAAAATAAAACAAATTACATCAGATATTAAACAAAATGTGAATAAATCAAACTCAGAAGACAAAACCTATATGTTGTTTTCAAGAAACAAGCTTAAAAAAGGTGGATCAAGAAATATTGAAAACAAAGAGACGATTACAAACTAAATGAAAAGAGTTCAGATATTAATATCAGACAATGTAATTCTTTAAGATTAAAAGTGCCTAATAGAAGGAAGAGGATATGGTATAAAACATGTCTATTTCAGTTTGACATACAAGCACATCACTCTAATGGAAAGAAATAAGTATATTCTTCATAATTAAATAAGTAGTTGAAATCAGAGTCATTAACTTGTATGCTGATCATGTACACAAATGGGTGCTAGATACTTCTGTTCAGATTGTAATCATTTTGGAAAAGTTCTGATTCTAAGCAGGCTGATAATCTGGTGTCACGTTCTTCAGCTTGGTAGGTGGCTTTAAGTATAATATTTTCTATATAGAAATATATGAATACTTAGAAGGAATATTTCAATTTATTTAATGCTATAAATGATAAAAACTATACTGATTTTCCTAATTTGTCAATTGCTTGGTTTTTGAATAGTGTCTTAAATTAACTGTCAGTCCAACAAAGGTCTTGCACATCGATGCGAGACATTCCAAGATCCCAAATAAGAATGCTGTCCACTCTCTTTTTATTTTTTTTTTCTTTCATTTTTTAAAAATTAAATGTATGGGGGTGATATTAGTTAATAAAATTATATAGGCTTCAAGTGTATAATTCAATAATACATTACATATGTATTGCATTGTGTGTTCACCACCCAAATTTAAATTTTCTTCCCGTTACCATATATTTAACTCCCTTTATCCCTATCTACCTCCCCCAATCCTTTCCCTCTGGTAACTACTAAACTGTTGTTCGTGTCTATGAATTTTTGTTTGTCTTGTCTGTTTGTTGCATTTAGTTTTATATCCCACTTATGAGTGAAATCATATGGTTTTCAACTTTTTCTGTTTGACTTATTTTGCTTAGCATGATAATCTTAAGATTCAACCACATTGTCGCAAATAGCACTATTTCACCTTTTTTATGGCTGAGTGATATTCCATTGTACGTATGTACCACATCTTCTTGTCCAATCATCTAGCAAAGCTTTTTGGTTTGATATAGTCCCATTCATTTATTTTTGACTTTAATTCCCTTGCTTTTGAGATCAAATTAATTTAGAAAGGATTTAGAGAGGAAAAATCCTCTAAATCCAAGGTCCATGAGGTGAGTACCTATGTTTTCTTCTATGCAATTTATTGTTTCAGGTCTTATATTTAGGTCTTTGATCAATTTTGAGTTAATTTTGGTATATGATGTCTGGTGCAGACTATTTTATTCTTTTTCTTATGGCTTTCCAATTTTCCCAGCACCATTTATTAGAGTCATTTTTCCCTTTATTGTATGTTTTTGGCTCCTTTGTTGAAAACTATTTGCCCACATATATGTAGGTTTATTTATGGGGTCTCAATTCTGTTCCATTGGTCTGTGTGTCTGTTTTTCTACCAATACCATGCTTTTTGATTATTGTTGCTTTGTAGTATAATTTGAAGTCAGGCAGAGTGATACCTCCACCTTTGTTCTTTTTTCTCAGGATAGCTTTGGCTATTCACGGTCTTTTGTTATTCCATACAAATCGGATAATCTTTTTGTTTTATTTCTTTAATAAATACCATTGGCATTTTGATAGGGATTACATTAAATCTGTATGTTGCTTTAGGTGCTATGGCCATTTTAACTATGCTAATTCTTCCAATTCATGATCACGGAATACCTTTCCATTTCTTTGTGTCTTCTTCAATTTCTTTTAATAGTGTCTTGTAGTTTTCATTGTATAGGTCCTTCACATCCTTTGTTAAGTTTATTCCTAGGAATTTTATTCTTTTTGTTTCAATTGCAAAAGGAATTTTTTTAAGTTCTTTTTCTGAAAGTTCATTGTTAATGTACAGAAATGCAAAGATTTTTGTTCAATAGCTTTTTGGTGGAGTCTTTAGGGTTTCCTATATATAGATCATGTTGTCTGCAAAAGTGACAATTTGACTTATTTTTCCAGTAGTTCAACTGTTTTGTACTTTTTTTCTATGGCCTGAGCCAAAATTCAATTGGGATCATTTAATTTCTAATTGAATCAGACCTTGTGTCATAGTTCTATGAGGCAATATATTGAAAACAGGAAATATTTAAACAAAACACATTTTTTTTTTTAGTCTGAGGCAGCTGGGATTTTCTTTTTTGGCATAATATCAAAAAGTAACTTGTTGAGTTTACTTGGCTATGGAGAAAACATTGCAAACACTATGAAATTACATGGAAATGTTTGATTTAATATAAATAGAACTGTTTGGCACAGAAGCTCATGAGGCTATGGGAAATTTAAAGGTATTTTGTCATTGAAGAGCAGACTACGTCAACAGGCTGCACATACCAAAAAACAGTCAGAAAATATGAAGATTGACAACCTGGAGATATCCTTGCAGTACTTGACAGGGCACTAAATGAAGAAGGAGCTGTCTCAAGTACGGAAAGCACTGCATTTCATTTGCAATAAATTTATGGGCAGATAAATAATCAGATTTCTTTGGTGATAAAGAGAAAACTATATTAAATATTGTTCAGTAAATAAATAAACTAACTCTGAATATTTTAGTTTTTCTTAGGGATGACAGACACACAAAAAATGTTTAGAGATTTATTAAAAATTGTATAGAAACAAGCTCGACAGCTTAAGACTACTTCAAGAAAATGTCTTTGTAGCAAATGGACATATTCTGAGGTTAGATGTCTCAAAAGTTTTCTCAGAAGATCAAAATACTAAAAGGAAGACAACAGAACAAGAGAGGAAAATAAAATTGGAGATTATTTCTGCTATGGTCGGTGTTCATAATAACATTCCAGGAGAAAAATTACATGAAAGGTTGCCAAGTATAATGTTTAAGTTTACTGTTACCTACAACTTATTTGACTTGTGTTTGGAAAATGTAAATGGCTTTATAACTGGAACGGCAATTTCATAATTCAAAGAGGTCAGAGGTTACATTCCTGTTTATTTATTATTTTTTATTCTGAGTAGCATAAGCTTTTAACAGACATCATTCAGCTTCCAACCAGACACATTATTTTGAAGTCTCCTAGGGGTAAGCTTAGAGCTGCTACTTAAAGGTTGAGGGGGAGAGTGTGGTTTCAGGAAGTAGAAAAAAAGACTAGGTAATTTAAAGTTTCAGAGAAACTTTTACGCCTGTTAATCTTGAGCATGTACAGGAAAGTTACTGAAAAGATATAAAGTGAGAAAATACAAAAAAGATCACTTACACGTTTATTCATACTTGCACTCTTAGTTTCATGTTCTAAATTTGCAAACATTTGACTTGGTGTTTTTGTTTTTATATATCTATTGAAAATCTTGAAAAGTGAGAGTAAGTTTTTGAAACATCATAGACCATAGTTGGAAACTTTTAATAATGCATGCATCTATTTAAGTTATAAAAATAATTGTTTTTTTTCAAGCTTATGGAATTATATGACACAAACGTAGTCATTTCACATTGTAAGTTACTATGTGAGATGAATAAATGCATATGTATTTAATGACTTCTATTAGAAATAATAACGTATGGAAAAAATTAAATATGAACCTCAAGAAAACTGATTAAATGCTTTGGAAAATCTCAGCAAAAAAGAGTCAATTTAAAAAAATGTTGTTAGCCTGGGCAGCCAACTATCAATGTTTGAGGTAAATATAATTTACCCCAGAATTTTTTTTCATATTGTTTTGTGAGTGACTTTAATTTCTCAATCCCTTTTAATAAAATAAAAACTCCAAAACACCAAAACAGACAAAACATTGAAGGTATTGTATATGAAGAAAAGCAATATTCATCTCCAAAGAAAAGGTCTTGTTGCTACAACAAAAGTCTAGTGAATCGTTAAACATGCATAAAAAATAAAATTATATTTAAAGAATGGTTATATTATGCTTAGTGATCCTCACTTTAACTTCTTAATCAACCACCAACTATGAGTTCAGATTATCTGTGACAAATCCCTTCTGTTCTGATTGATTTTAATCTTTCACACAAATGCATCACAAATAGACTCTAAAGACCCTCATTATTCTAATGTCTTTAATTTTGGACAATGAGAGTCAAGTGCCTCATACATTCATACCTATAAAAATTAATGAGACTATGTTAACACTGTCATTCAGAGAGTACCATTTACTCCTTTTAACTCTCCTTTCACCAAAATTATTTTTGATTTAACAGAGATTTTATATTTTTATCTGAAGATCAATAACCCAAAATTCCATTAAGGAGAAAGAAGTAATTTTATATTTTTCTTAGTTGAAACATCATAAAGATTCCTCAAAGTTACCTGAATCATGACTGACAAGTGCTGGTCTCAGTTCTGCAACCATCTTTGAGCATCTCTACCATGTATAGTTGTAAAGATCATTGCCGAGTTAAATCATGCTTATCCTCCACATATTGAAAGACAAATGATAAGATGTGACTTCTTTCAATATCTGTGTTTCATAAACATTGCACAGTCTTAAGAGGCAGTGGGACTTGGGGATAAAACACCACCTTCCCTGGCTGGCATTTCATCAGTCACTCCTCCCAATTTATGAACATTACCAAAAACTGACACATGATAAGTAATGTCTAGGAGGAGTTTACCAAAAGTAGAGGGTTGAAATGATTAGATTTTTTTTAAAGGCTGCTGATGGACCCAGTCTTCTGCCTTCTGACATAAAGCAATAATCAGATGAACCTGAACAAAATTGAAAGTCACAGTGTGACAGTTGACTGGACAGATCACCAAGGGACAAGGCAGCTCTCTTCTTCTTTCTTAGTGCTAATTTTGAGGTGACTAGGCTGATGCTCTTCCCTTTCTCCTTTTTCTACATCATTTGGAGATTAGAATTTCCAGAAAATGCCCATCAGGCAGTTGGTGGGGTGATTAATAGTAAATATTAAGAGAGGATCCCTGTGACTTTCAGGAGCTAAGAAAATTAAAAATTAAAAATGATTCAGACTAAATATCACAGCAGTGATGAAGATCAAAAACAGATTGATAAAAAAAAAGAGTAGATGGTCTTGGAAGCAACCAAGAATACATAAGAAATAATACATAATAACAGATATATAGAATAGTCTATACACACAGATATATAGAATAGTCTATACACACACAGAAAGAAATAATTATTTAAAAATATTGGAGGGCAATTGACTAAAAAATTTGGGCAAAAGTCAAATCAAACTATACACTAAAATAAATTTTTATTGGTTTAAAGTTAAATTTCATAAATGTGACCATTAAAGGACCATGTCATTGTTTTATAAAAAGATTTTTTTTAAGACAAAAATAATTGACATTTTAAGTCACAGATTCTTTGGCAAATTTATTTTTAAGTTTGTGTACTCCTCCGGATAGTTTTACTGTCTATACTAAATATTCTTCTATTTTAGGAATTTCATATTCTAGAAACAATGAATGTCCAGTGAAATTATCATTGGTGTTACAATTTAAAGGAGCATCCAAATATGCCCACCAGGAACATCAAATGCCATTCTCGTAGGACCATGGAAGATAAAGAGTCAAGAAAGATGCCCCAGGAGCATTCCACTCACTGAAGAGAGCACAGGTTTGATTCACATCTGGCCTCGGTCTCCTGGTGCCTTGAAGATGTTCCTCTGTGATTAATGACACCATTTTCTTCATCATTTTCATAATTGTGAAATATCTTCTGACTACTACAAAGGGAAAGAGGCTAAACATAAATAGAATGAAAAATAGAAATAGAAAAAAAAATTTGACTTCATAAAATGTTTGTACCTAGTTAGAGACAACATAAACTACATTACTAGGTCAAGAGCAAATAAAGAAAAAAATCTATGTGAACAGTAGAAATCAAAATTTAAACAGTATTATTATTTTAGAGTTTATAAAAATATTAATAAGTAGAGCAACTGAATAAAAATTGACAAAGACTGAATAGGATTGTCACAGAAAAAATTTGTTAATATTTGAAAGCATATTCTCCCTCACTATGGATCAAAAGAATTACAAATGAGAACAATTTAAGATTTCTTTTTCACTCATAAATTAGCTGAAAAAAATTTAAAGATAGTAGTCAAGCTGCAATGAAACTTGAAGCTCTCTCAAAATGATAGTGAGAGTACCAAAGGCCACAATCTTTCTAGAAGGTAATATTGGGATTATGTATCAAGTTCCCTAAAAGATGAACAACTTTTACCCATAAAGTTTACAAATAGAAACTTTTTTTGAAAGACACTTTAGTTTTTATCTGTTATCTATCATCTATCTAGCATCTATTTACAGATTTTTGGATTTCTACTATAAATGTATTTTTCCCAGAAATAATACTTTCAAAAAGAGACAATAGATAAAATAAATAATGTTATATTAAAAAATATTTTTTATATCATCTGTAGTCTTGTATCTTCTATCCTGTGAAATAAGATTGGCTTCTTAAAATTTAGAATTTGTGATATTATCTCTTCTTCCCTTCCTGCTACTTTTGCTTCCAATCGTATCTACCTAAAGCAAGTACAGACTAATTCTGAAAAGAAATAGCTCGTGTAATCTGACTAAATTAATCTTTCTGCAAAGGAATAAACAAATATGGGGAATGAAATAGATTATCACATTTTTATATGCCTAATTCTAAAACACATATGTACAATGAATGAGGTATTGAAGAAATGTTTACTGAGTGTCTTTTACTGCAAAATCTTCTGTTGTGGCCTTTACATACACTGTTGCACTGAATCTGAACAACTATAAATCAATATGGATTAAAGCACTGTGATTTAGAGACATCCAGTGACCCTATCCTACAGCCTTGAGGAGAATCAGAACCAAACTGTGCTCTTCCTACTACACCAGATGAACTTCTTTACAACAGTTGATTTTGATCTATTCTTTTATGCACTTTATGTTGACAAAATGAGATATGTGAAATTGATTGGGGGAGGATTACTGAACCTAGTTTAAAAATACTGCTGTCCTACACATAGGCGTTTTCCCAAATGATAAGATCATTTAGAATTTTTGAATATACGGCCACCTTCAAACTGAAATACAGTCCGCAAGATTTTTGTGATAGTCTAATCAAATTTGTGTGGATGAATATTTTATTTCAAGACCAACTTATTTCACTCATGTGTGCAGAATGATCATTATGGAAGAGTTATATAGTTAGGGTAAAATAAAAGTATCATCTGAAAGTTGAATTTATTAATAACATTTAGGCTTACTTAGGATTTGCAATATATGGAGGATGGTCTATATTTTTTTATTATTAACATTATAATAAAGTCTTGTCTTACTTTTCATTTGCCTATCAGAATTTTAAAATTATATATATACATACTCTTTGGCCTGGAGATTTTTATAGCTTTATTTTAAATTATTACCTTCCCTCCTTTAAGCTCTCATAATTCTAAACTTTAACCTTTAACCCTTTCCAACAAACTATGCTTTGAACCACATTGACTGAGCCTTCTGTTGTCCATCTCTTAGAAAATGTACTCTGGATTTCAGGAGATCTCGATAAAAATATTTTTTCTTTTGAGAAGAAAAGAGTAAAACAAAATCAAATTTAAATCTGCTAGAAATGGATGAGAATTCCTAACATAGCTATTTCTTAGTTATGGTATATTTTCTCTACCAGCTGTTTAAATCGTAATATCTGATCTTACAAGCAAGTTATATATTAAGGACATAGTGTTGCCTCCTGTGTTCAGTTGGAAACACAGGAACCATGAGCATCAGTGGTGACATTTTCCAGATCATGTTGCCTTTAAAAAATGCAGTAAGAATTCTCTCATAGCTAATGTTTGAAAAGTACTGACTTAAACTGAATTACTAAGGTTTATGAATAAAGTGCATTTTATTAAAAATGAAGGAAATCCTTTCTAAATGATATAATTGCTTAATCAAGTAGAAATTTGAATACAAAATTTATTTCTAACTTAATGTCATTAATATTCAATGCTTTTTAATTCTTTCGCATTGGTTTTCTTTTTCTGTCTGTATTCTTTAAAAAAAAAAAATGTTAAAACTGCCCCTTATTCTCTGAGTATCTACCTCAATCATTTACACCTAGCCTCTTTGTGTGCCTCTTTTTTACATTTTAAAGGACAAAGAGTTGGCATTAATATCTTTAAGTACAAAGTCGCATGACCCAATTTGACAGAAAGTGTGACTGAATTCCAAAATGTATTACAACATTGTTTTATATAATCACAGTGGTAGTAAATTCAGATTCTAAAATTTGATACTTGGCTGAATAACTGACATTTACTCAAGTGTGTGTTCTCTCAGAACTTTGTTGCAATTTGTAAATAAGGTTGAATTTCTAGGCACTTAAATTCTGGTTAAAAAGAGGATTTGGCATTTGAAAGTATCAAAGATTATAGAAATTACTTCTTGAGGGCTTATTGTGGATCAAGCACTATTCTAAACATGGACATATTTGCCAATTTTGAAATTAGCAACCAAGGAATTAAAGACTCTCTTTGAAATCAACACAGTGGCTTTGATTCTTGGTCACCTATAGAATGTCAATGCTGAGTGGTTTCATCAGCTTGCATCTTTTGCTTGGAAAATCCTAGATTGTTACGGTTATCTCTGGAATTCCTCCTGCCAATTTAATGACTATTCGTAAAGTTTGAAAGCATCAGGCAGTTGTTCAATATAAGCTCATTACAATATGAAGTATCTTGATGTACCAACTACAGAGGCAGATAAATTTAAGACTCAATTGAGAGCGAAACCCACCTTATACATGTAGTATCTCATCATTTTTACTTACAGTGCAGTTAAGCTATTTTTCAACCAACTCTCTCAGGTGGAGTTTCAGGAATGACTTGAATGTTCTTGAATCAATTATTCTTTCTGAAGATCTCTCTCACTTTATCTTCAATCCAGCACTCAACACTCTTCAGGTACACTATCTGCCTTGAAATAAAGACTTTATTTGGCCTCAAAATGTTTGATTCACATTCAACTCTTTCTTGATAATTAATATTTGATATAAAAGAGGAAACTGCTATGCACTGAATTGTGTCCTTTCAATCAATATGTTGAAGCAATTTCTAACCCCAATTTTACTGAATTAGAGATAGATTTAGGGAGATAATTAAAGTTAAATGAGGCGTAAGTGTGGGACTCTGATCCTATAGGCTGGTGTCCTTATATGAAGAGGAAGAGACACCAGAGGAAAGACCACACAAGGACTCAGAAAGAAGACACAGCAGCCACCTACAAGCTAGGAAGAGAGGTTGCACCAGAAACCAACTCAGGTGGCAACTTAATCGGGGGTTTCTAGCCTACGAAACTGTGAGGAAATAAACTTCTGTAGTTTAAGCCCTTCAGTTTGTGGTATTCTGTTATGGCATCTGACCAGATGAAGACAGACGAAAGTGTGTTTAAAAATAAGCTGAGTTCATACCAGCCTCCTGAGAAATATCAGGTGTGTGTAGATGAGGACAGCTTCTGTTTGTTCGCAGGTTCTAAGTCCTTGGTAAAAATGACTTCCCGTAGGGGAAGAGAAAATTAAGGCATAAGAATTTGGTCTAAGAATAATGTCTCGTGGTTTATGGGGAAAGGTTGGTTATAAATCCAGCCCAGTGGATGCTTCAGCCCAGTTCATGCCAATGTCTGCGAAATAAGTAATTTTTTAAAAAACATGAATCAAAACCTACCTGGGTTTCTCTATACATTCTCCATTAAGCATTGTTTAGGCTGGGCACCAGGCATGGAGTTCAAGGACTCTTCCTCTCCCGATGAGAGCACAGTGACCTTGGCTTGCTGTCAGCAACATGATGGTTCCCTGGTCGAGAAGAGGTGCTCAATGCGACAGGATTTTGGCACAACTGCAGTCATAGTTGCACCTATGGGAGATGATGGCTTTAGCAGAGAGCAATGGGTTGTTAAAGTAATTCAGTAAGGCAGATGTCACATTTTAGAGCATTCGAAAAAAGAATTTGCAAAGGACCTTTTTAAAAAATAAAATATTTGCACCCAATATCTTGGCACAAAACATAAAATTAGGGCTACTAGGGTGGAATGAGGCATGGAGGTCTAGTGCCCATCTTAGGACTCTGCAGAACTCACATTGGTTGTTATTGTAGAAGTAGAATGACTATTCCACTAACAACCACTTGCCCTGGGTTTTTATATGGACTCCACTATTACACTTCCTGTCTTAAAATAAATCTTTAATAGTTCAGGGCTGCAGACACTTTATTCATAAAAATGAGGTCTACTTCTATAATCGCTAGAAACCTCTTTTAGATCTAACTGAAATTCATGGAATTATGTTAGACACAGAGAAGAGACTGGATTGTTCAAGAGAATACTGCGACCTCCAATCTCTTCCTCTAGCTTGAAGCTCTAGCTTCCCCAGAGCAGAGGGAATGGGCAAACCCACACCATGTGGATGAAGTGAGACCTCATTCTCATGTGTCCTGTGGAGTGAAGCATGACAGCCCACCCAGATATGACAGGGAGAACAGAGCTTGTCATCTCTTCACACACAGGCCCAACCAGTCATATAACTTGTGAGAAAAAGATCAATGAAATTCTCCCGTGATCTGAAATTCCATGTGAAAACATCTGCTTTAAATCGACAGATGAGGAAATTCTTTGTTTCCCCAGCACCTTCTCAAAAGCAATTCACTGTTACGTGAATAATGGTGAATGATGTGGCATTCAGAGTGTGCACAAGTAGGGTGAAGTCATTTCATGTCAAGTACCTTTTAGTGTCTTACTCCAGACTTTCACCATCGAAAACTTCAAATAACTGTTATGGTATTTATCTCATTTACTTGGTTCATATCGTTATCCTATTCAAGTGCTGCTCAACAGATAATATAATTTTTGTCTTTGCCATCTTTGTTCACAAATTACAGAATTTTTTCCTGTACATTTCCAGAATTTACCACACCTTACCTATTCCCGTCCCAATAGATCATGTGACATCTTCATTTTTTTTCTTAAAATTCTAGTGTGCCTGCTTTTCCTCTCTTATTTCTCTTTCTGTCATTTTTGTATTTTTTCTGTTCTTTACTGTTTTTTTTTTCATTTTCTTTCTTCCTTTTTCTTCTCTCTTATTAGTAATCCCAGATGCCAGTTTATGATCCTTTTACTGTGTGCCCTATCAGGAATGTGAGCTTCAAAAATATCAAAATTAAGAGACCCTATCTTAAAATTGGATATCAGTTTATCAGTCCAAAGCCTGGGACAGAATCCGAGGAAGTTGGGAGTGTTTGATCTAACTTTCCCAATCCTATCTGCTTCCTGTGTGCGTCTCCTTCCTGTGAGAGCATATTATTGAGTAGCGATTGCAAAAATATGGAGTAGAATCATCAGAGGATGTGAATAAGGAAAGAAATAATCAGGGGTTAAAGGTCATTAAAATGAGTAAGAGATAAAGAGAAAAAAGCAGTGTCTTGAAAAAAAAAACTGTCAGAGAAAGGAGATATGAGGTATAAAGAATGGGGTATACTAGAAGATTCATTTGTTACACATTAGCAAGGGATCTGTGAAATCTCCATAGCAAGTTTTAAATATATGACGTTCACACTGAGGAAAAGTTTTTCTTTTTCTTTTTTAAACTGAATGACCATGTCAGCTACACAGTCGCATTGTGGAGATATAATAATAATCTCAAAAAAGGATTTCTACTTAATATAAATATGTACATTTGAATATGAGGAAAATTAATTTCTAAAAAGATTAAGAAAATGTGCAGCTGCCTTAAAGTGATGAAAAAATTGAATGACTTTAACAACACACTACCAATATTGTTATAAAGTCATATAAAGTAGTGTGTGTTAAATATGCATAATTTTTTCTCCTTTTAAAACTATTTATACATTTGTAAAATTAAATATTTCTGATTAAGACAATTTCAAATTCTTTCTTAACCAGTCAGTCATTATTTTGCAGATTTAAAAGAAATTTTCAAAGATGTCTCACAATCATTTCTATCAAATCAAAACAGTTATTGCTGTCTGTGTGGACAGTCATGTCTCATCAGACCTGATATATCACCCACCCTGCTGGGTGAGTTCATGGGCAGCATCCAGCATTTTGACCTCTGTGTTCACAGATAATGCAGACACTAAGCCCAATACCCAGTCAAGTCTGACCATCAGAACTCCAGATGGTAATAGCATTAGAAGTCAATTTATGCTTCAATGGCCTTGTCTAGATGAAATACAGTATATATGCATCTGACTGAGGTTTGAAAGCAGTGCCTGGAAGTCTTAATTTTTGCTTTTTGATGAAAGTTGCTTAGTTCTGTTTTTTCAAAATATTTACTTTTTCCAAAAGTTGAAATTTTCTAAAGCTTGTATAATCCTCTTCAATATGATTTTGATGCTTTGAACTATCTAAATTTTTTAGAATTTAAGAAGTAGAATTAGAATTACAGTATATGAGAGACAGATTTTTTTTACTTGTAATTTGTTACATGAAACATTTTTAAAAGATCACTATTTTCTCTTAATGGGGTCACTAATCTCAAGAATGGGCTTTTCTGAAGTTCTTTAAAATGTTCCTTTTTTCTTTTCCCTTTGTATGTAGTTTAGTACTCACTTTGTTATGTCACATGTGAGCCTTCAAAACAATTTGAATTCAACTCCTTCCTTTCACAGATAAAGATGTTGAGCCTCAGAGATTTCGGTAATTTGCTCAGATACAGCAGAAAAGTTAGGATAAGAGCCTGATTTATAATTCCCAACATAGTGCTCCTTCTGTTATGGTATGCTTTTTAAAGTTCTGAGTTGTTAGCTCAGGAATGAAGAGAAAAGAGCAATGAAACTTTGGTTTAAATTCTTTTCAAACTGTCAAACTCTACTTACACAAGATAACAGAGTTATTTCCCACTTAAAAAAAACTCAATATACCAAAAATTCAAATATGAACAAATATACTAGTAATTACTTTACAAAGTATGTATCACTGACTTCCTTCAACAGTTCTCTGGGTGTATTATGCATTTTTTAATACAATAATTGGATGTATTCAGAACTTTCTAGACTCATGTATAAAAATCAGACGTCAATGCTCTCTTCTGTAGCAGAGTGAAATATTATTTTTTATATCATTCTTATTTTCAATTCAAAAGGTAAAGTCTCTAAAAAGCATCCTTTGAAAAATGTGCTTATGGAAGCTCAGTTCTTGGGCGGTGTGTGTGTGTGTGTGTGTGTGTGTGTGTGTGTGTGTGTGTGTGGGAGTGTGAGGGGACGGGTGGGAATGGAACAGCGCAGTAATGTCGTTAAAGTATGGGCCAAGAGACTTTGTCCAGCACTTCCTAGGTAGGTAAACATAGGACCTTAACCATGTAAGGAGTTTCATGAACGTTGGCAATATGCTAAGACAATTGTGGCCATGTGACCTCTCTACCCTGTTGGGTCTGCTTCTTTTCTCTCACCCATTGAGTAAAACTCCATCAGAAGAAGATGTCCCCTGAGAAAGACCGGAGTGCACAGAAAAGTGCGTGACCCTTTCTCCTTTCCTTAGAGAAGTGCATTCTGGGTATGCCAGTCAGTGCCGTATACAATCACCACTCAAACTTCTGTTTTGAGTTAGTATGGATGTGGAGAACAAATTGATTTTTTACAAATTCTGATACTGGGATCTGTTTCACTCAATCAGTTAGTCAATGCCAAAACTGTCTTCTAAAAATAAAGAAGTCTGGGAAGCTACATCTTATACAACTGCTTACTTACCGAAATATTTTTTTCCTTGAGTCTTTTGAACTGAGTATACAGTACTAGGTTTCTAGACATAAAATTATATTTAGAAACTTTCCAGGCTTCCAATATTTAACTGGTGCTACAAACTTCCAGTGTTCTCTCATCTTTATCCTTTAGATTGACTGGATTAGCATCTTGAGACTCTTGGAGCGTTTATGAACATTTCCACTGTACTTTTAGCTTTTAGCTGAATCAATTTTGCTAATACTATAAGTAATTGTTTAGTTTTATCTCTAGTCCATCTTCTTAACTGGCACCACCAAACATCTCAATTATTATAAAGGACTGAAGTAAGATTTTTATGGTCCACATAAAATTGTCTGCAAGTATCTCTGGCTATGTACTGTCTTTGTTCATGTTACTTTTACTTTTGATCAAAATTATTACATCTCCAGGGATAAATTAAATGTTATTTTTCTGGCAAGCTTCATGCTTTAATTTTTGGTCTAGTGATGTTTTTGGCTTACCCGTATATTCTGAGAAACTAATTGTCAACACATAGTTTAGATTATTTTTAAGCTGATAACATCACAGTTGTTGCATCAGGTTCTAATATTCCTTACATGACCTCATGGGGCTCATGCAAAACAAAACATATATTTTTAATTAGCTAAAAATTTAATATATTTAAATGTATCAAAACTAAAAATGATTGAGCAGAAAATAGATTACACAATGTATTTCTGCTAACATTCTTGGTTCAAATATGATGAAAAATGATTGAGTTGAGTCTAGCTCAATTTCATGGATGGCGACCATGACCCAACAGGATTTTGCCTCCCCATAAGGTGGAAGATGTTATTTACTTTGACTCCATTTTTCCTTTTGTAAACCATCCCTGAATTTGTTCTACTGGAGACATTTTGATAAAACTATAGCTGTTTTCATATTTATTTATCTTTTCTTTTTGCTGTTTATTATCGATGATGATGATGATGATGGTGATGATGATTGTTTGAAAATTACCTAGACCTTAGCTGGCACAGAGAATGAACAACGCATGTTTTCTGCATAAAGGCTTAAGAACCATCTTTACTAAAAAATAGGGAGATGGTGCATAAATCTATAATGAGAGAATTTCAGAAGATTATTTTTCTCCCCAATATATGGAAAAATCTTACTTTATGGACTAGATGTTAAAGTTGTGCGGAGCACATAACTGGAATTCAGAAAACATGACATTATTTTATAAGTTAGTATTGAAAATACTTAGTATATTTTTTGGGCATCAACCTTCTAATTAAATATTTTTAAAGAAAACAAACTATTTTATAGCAAAACATATAGGTACTAATATTTTATAGTGTACCGAGTAGTCACTTATACCATTTAAAAACATTTTTGTTACATTGCATTTGCAAGCTTTAAGACAGGGGCCCCACCCCCAGCATTGGTCGGTGGCCTATTGGGAACAGGGCTGCACAGCAGGTGGTGAATGGCAGGTGAGCTAGCTTGCAAACCTCCATCTGTATTTGCAGCTACTCTCCAGCGCTAGCATCACTGCCTCAGCTCCACCTCAGGTCATCAGGCATTAGATTCTCATAAGGAGCATGCAACCTAGATCTCTCACTGTGCAGTTCACATGAGGGTTTGCGCTCTTATGAGAATCTACTGCCTGATGACCTGAGGTGGAGCTGAGGCAGTGATGCTAGCGCTGGGGAGTGGCTGCAATACAGATTAACATTGGCAGAGAGGTTTGACTAAACAGAGACCATAATAAATCAATTGCTTGCAGACTCATATCAAAACCCTATCAGTGAGTAGCAAGTGACAATTAAGCTGCATCTGGTGGCAGGCTTTATAGTGGCAAGTGAGTTGATGTACTTCAGTTGTACAGCTGCAATTAGTGGCATCTGATCCTGCATTATAGTGAGTTGTATAATTATTTCATTACATATTACAATGTAATAATAATAGAAATAAAGTGCACAATAAATGTAATGCACTTGAATCACCTCCAACCTTCCCCCACCCCCAGGCCATGGAAAAATTGTCTTTTGGGAAACTGGTCCCTGGTGCCAAAAAGGTTGGGAACCACTGCCTTAAGAGATTTATCTTTACATAACTATAAACTTTGTTTTCTCTTTTCAGCACTAATAATTTTTATGTATATGCTAGTAGCTATGTCACACTGGCAAACAATCAATTCTTTGTCAACAAGCATACCACTTACTGGGTTGTATTTATGCAGGCAAAATATTCGGTCCCAGAAAAAAGCATGCCTTTTTAAAAATGAGACAAGCACTGCAATTGTGTGACTGTAATGTTTCTTTTTTAACGTGTGTGGGCACTTAAATGTTATTTCGTTTATTTTACATGTGTTCACAAAAAGACTTTAGCTTGCCAGAAAAAGCTAAATATTTGGAAAAGATTCTTTTTGATTAAAATATTTTAAAGCCATTTTCATACATATGAGGGATATTATGCCCAGTTAAAAGTCTGAATGCTCCAGTGCACTGAATAACTTTCAGTCACATGGACATGCTAGGCAGACAATCTTATAAGATGGCACATTCTATATTGATTCATTTGGTTTTAGATTCAAAAGTGTCATATACTAAAGTGTTTATAATCATTAGATACATTAAGAGATGAATTTAAACGAAATGTAGCAGTAACTGTTATCCTTGTGAAACTTTCACAGGATCACACATTTTCATAGCAATCACAATCTGACATTTGGTTAGAGAAAAGGGCAGGGGAGAGGAATGTTTCATAATATCAAGTTTGCTTACAGTAAGATGCTGATGGATTGAACTTAGCAGGTTATAATACAATTTTCATTTTATTTTAAACATATTTTGCATGATATAAAAATATTGATCACAGTGAGCTTTACCAATTGTTATTGCTATAAAAATGAATGCAGAAACAATATTTTTAGTGGAAATAAATTATATAGTCATTTTTTTTTTAAATCACAACAAAAAAACCTCGGCTGTTTGGTCATTGGCAGAAACCCAGTCTTTACAAGAGGTCTTTTGCAGATGAGCTCCAGTCTATTTCTGTAAAGTTATCCACATGGTTCAGAAAACGCCGACTTTTGTCTTTTTTACCATGGTCCCACAAGGTCTCTCTGTCCATAGACAGTTCTAAAGTGGCGACACAGTTTTCCATGACAGAAAAATGACGAACTGGAAAATAGTACACTCTCAGTTCATATGTGGTCTTTTCCAATATGAAGGGACACAGCGACATACTTCTTCACTAAATGACAGTCCCTGCTCACAATGCTTCAGTCGATTTGTACACGGTCGTCTGTAACAACTAGGAATACAGAGAGAAACACTTTTGTTAAACATCAAATAGATGAACTTATGCTACAGACACACTTTCGTGTTTTTCTGAATTTTAAACTAGAACAGTTACTCATTTTGTCATAAAATTGTTCTTGGGTTTACAGGTTTGTAAACTGTTAAAGTTCATGTTTACAATTATAAAATTTGAGAGGAATGGAAAAATCTGAAAAAGAAAAGTGTCTTGGTTGCTAAAATAACAAATGGAAGAATGAGATGTCACCATTAGTTTGAAGTGCTTTCTGCTTCGTGGATGAAAGTAACATAAAACAGAAATTTTGGAAGTAACTATTTGGTCTGATAATTTAGTGTGGTCACATAGGCATGGCAGAACTCACTAGAGTCTGAGACTTGTAGGGAACTCAAAACTCGAAGCCATTAAACCCAGCCATTTTGGCAGGCCCGTGGTCCTCAGCAAGCAGTACCCCCCACTCCTGTGTCCCCGCTGGACAAGCAGCTAGCTGTGATGTGGCTCACTCTCTTTTCTCCATCTGGGCTCCAGTGCTCTCTGCCAGAAGGGAAGTAGAGGAGCAATATCATTGTGGGGGTCCCTCTCCTCCCCTAGACATCTAGTTTCTAGTAGTGGTAAAAGGACAAATGATCAAGTAGTCAATAACATCCGAAGCACTGTTGCCCTGATGAATGAGAGCTATCTTTGAAAAAGTTTCTGAAGTGTGAGTATGCTTACTATATGGGAATGGAAATGGGTATCCAAGGGAAAAAATACAAGATGACCTGACATGGATATCAAAAGTGCACCTCAGAAAAACTACAGATGTGATTTCGAAATTTCATTTTTGTCCTCTAGGAAAGTCCATTTAGTTAAAATGTTATTATTGTTAATTTTACTTATAAATACAAGTGCATTAATATAAGACCCCTGGTATACCTTTACTAAAAAGGTACAATTCTCAATGATCAATGAAACTTGCTGATTAAGGCAGTGGACTAAAGTCTGCCCACCACACTTTTGGAATAAATATTAAGAGAAAATGAGGAGTATAAATATTTTCAAAATGTAAATTATTTTTTTTCTTTTTTGCTTCAATATATGCATGAAAATTGGAATTACACACTTAGAAAAATGAACATGGGGGAGTTTTAGTAAATAGAAAGTCTTTATAAAACAATGTGTACTATTAGGAGAAACATAATGATAGAAAACTTTTCTACTAAGTTAATGTAAGAATTCTGGAGAAAAATATGGTGGTTGATCTGGCTATGGAAGCATAAAAATGGTAAGTTTCTCAATATATACGAAGTCCACTCAGAAGGATTTAATATACAAAATGGTTTAGTAATCTTTAATAAGATTTAATGTTTATATTGTGCATTTTTGAAATATCCTAGTAATTAGAGATATGCAAGTAAAATTGCAATGCAGTTATTGCTCAAAATATTCTAAAGAGGAGTACTATAGAGTATTCTGAAATATTAATGGAAAAAAGTCATCAATGGTATACATAGATTCATTGAAATCTCCTTATGCAGTAGCTAGTGGGGACAGACCATCAGAAATATAAATTAAAGTTAGACTACGAAACTCTTCAGAATAAAAAAAGATGAATACCTTGTACACTGAGGAAAAAAAGGAATGACAAACGTTAATGCAGATATAGAATTGTAAATAAATGAATGTAAGGTTTGAGTCATGTAAGTCGTCATCCAATGAAAGAGAAGAAAGCCCAATGAAGGTGATAAAGAAAAACATGCATGAAATGAAAGGACACTAGGAGAGCACAATTTATGTCAGCCAGAAAAAGAGGAGAGCTTAAAGAAAAGCTACAGAAAGGACAGCTTTGGCCTTCCACAAAGACCAACTGACCATTGGCTTTAGCAATTAAGAGTCTGAAGCCTATCAGGGAATTTTAGGGCATAAATCCTATTACAGTTGGTTGAATAAATGAGAGATGAAAGAGATGAAGGAAAACGTCAAAGGCCCAAACCTGGAGCGAATTTGAAGAGAAGGACAGAACTTGGTTGCTAAGGTATGCTCAACATCACAGAGAGATGCTAACAAAATAGAAGAAATTTAGGAACTTTTATAAATTGAGAGGAAAGAACAACAGAGTGAAGATGTTAAAGGTATGGAAGAGAGAAGAAGACTGACTGGCGAGCGATATTGAAGGAATGTGGAGGGAAATGTCAAAAGTCAGATCTGGCTTAAATAGTAGACCACCTTATTCTCAGACTGTAGAGGAAAAAGTTCAGGGACCTCACTTAAAGGGTTTGAGTCCAACAGACTCATTTTTTTCTTGGTGAAAAAGGTTCAAAGAATGAATCTTGAGTAAACTTTGACAACATATTATGTTTCTAATTCTGTTAAATAGTTAGCATAAATATTTTTATTTCTAGATATTATTCTACAGTAAATGGTACTATCCTATCCTTTTAAGATTTTGCACATTTTCTGCACTTAGAACAGTTGTTCTAAATTACATCTCATGGCATCGTGTTTTTGGTGGGGGCAGGTATGCACTGCCTGGTGTACTTTGAAAATTGCTCCACAGATGACTGTCCGATGCACCTGTCCCCCAACCTGTGTTGGCAGCCACGACCTTGGCCCTTGGTAAAGGACTCAGAGTGTAACCTGAGTTTGGATCTGGTTTGGGCCCAGGGCTCCTTTCTTGCCCTTTGGTGAGGAAACAGTCTCACACAAGTTTGGTGTTAGTTAAAAAATATCAGAATTTGTCTTCCAGATCTTACTGGTTTCATGCTAATAAACGACTGTTATTTTGATTAAGAAAACTGCTTTTAGCTTAGAAAACTATTTCCAGTAAGAGAAATAAATACAATTTATGAAGATTTCCTACCTGCATGTTTGATGTTGAAATTTCTTTCCTTTTAAGAAGCATTTCTGTGGATTTTCTGTACATTCACAGGCACACTTCCCAGGGTTGAGGGGCTGATTTCTTGGGCAGGTCCTTTTACATACACATTGGCATGTGTTTTCATCAAATTCTCTGTTGGTCCCACATGAGTTGGGGAAAAGTTTGTTTTTACAGACGCACTGGCATGAGTCTCTGTCTAGTTCTTGGTGAGGCCCGCAGCTGGAAGGCTGAAGCCCCCCTTTGCAGACACATTGACAGGTCTCTTCGTCCAGTTCCTTGTTGGGTCCACAGATGTCATGGAATCCATCTGCCGAGTCTAGACAAACACAGGCAGGACAACCTTACTACACCTTACTTGGTCCCGGGTGTGGTGTGAAACAATTAAAAGCACTGAAAAGCATCTTCCTTTCTATGTTTTTCATTACAGGGCTGCGCATAAACATGGGCATGTTCCTTTATAAAGAAGATCAAAATAACACCGATACAGAGCAAAAAGCATCCTATTATGTAGTGACCCATTTAAAAGTATGATAATCTGAATATTGGACATATGATTTTAATATTAAAATATTTGTTAATCAAATTAGAGACCCTTGATATTTAGTCTTAAAAACATCATTCTGCTTACCGTCTTCAGCGCTAGAGGTAAAAATAAAATCCTGCTGAGGGAGGCATCTGCAGACTTGACTATTCCATGTGTAATTTGTAGGGCAAGTCTTGTTGGCAGCCTGGCACCTTGGGGAGACACAGATGAGTTAGGCATTAGTATAACTGGAACACAGAAGGGAGATCCCTTTTCTTACCTATGTATTACACAATCAATATATGCTTGTAAAAAAATGCTCTAAAATAATGTAAGTATATATGAAATGAAATATGAAAGTTTCCTCTCAAACTACGTCTAGCTACTTGTGTCAAATTGTAATCCCAGAGGTGACACTGTTAGTGGTATAGTCTTATTTCACTCCAGATATCTACCTTTTTAAGGCAAATACGATTATTTGTATAATCACATGGTTTCTAGTTTGTGTGAACATGGGATAAAACCTTTTATATTACTCTGAAATTACTTTTCCATTAAACAATACACTATGGACATCTTTGTATGTCTTCATAAAGTTCCACTCCATTACTTTTCAGGTTGCATAGTAGTCCATTAAGTGAATGTATTACTATTTATTTTATTAATCTCCTACTGATAGCTATTAAAGTTGCTTCCAATTGGCTTTTTCAAACAGTTCTACAGAAAACACCCTTATACATGTAACTTCTGACTTATTTCTGAGGCACAGATGTCTATAACTGTCAAGGGTCCATTAATACAAAATTCCCACTCTACACTCTACCAGAAAGGTATTAAAGAGCTGTGTTTTTGCTGTTGTTCTAGTTTTCCCTCCCTCCTTCCCACTCTTTCTCTCTCCTTTCCTCCTACCTTTCCTTCCTTTCTTTCCTGCCTCCCTCCCTCCCTCCCTCCTTCCCTCCCCCCATTCCTTCCTTTCTTCCTTCCCTACTTTCTTCATTTTAGTAAAAAAAACAGCATGCTCTTCTTTTCTTAGCTTTTGGTATATGGCTTTAGTGTTGTTTTTTTTTTTTTTTTTTTGCAAATTAAAAAAAATATACGTATACATTTTAGCTCATTCTGTTACACAGAAGATAGCATCCTTTAGATGTGATTCTAAAGCTTGCTTTTTTATTTAACAATATTTCCTGAAGAACATTATACCTTCCTAATAATTTTAGGTATTCTCAAGAGCAAGTCTCTACACATTAAGTATTTTTGTTATTATTTTCTTGGCTAATCATAAACTGATATCAATCCACATAAAATTTAGACAGTGTATACATTTTCTAAAATAATATCACTGCTTCTTTAAATTTACTTCCTATCCAAAATGTCAGTATTTGATCCAACAATATGAAATTGTTTAGTTATATAATAGCAATGCAATTAATCTTGGTTGAATGAAACTCGTATCACTCTTCCGTAAATGAAAGTAAATCCATTGTGTCTATGTTGCCGCAATATTTATGTGGGTTAAGTAACATATTCCCAGGCTGATAAAGGTGGACACAGTGCTGTGGCAGTTCTATTAGAAAGGCATCATTCATTTAGCTGATATGTGATGTATAGGGCCATCACTTAAGCCATTTTTTTTTCCAGTTGTTAGTTGTGACACATTAGTGGATCAGAAAATCAACTACATGAGTTGGGAAATGCATTTTTAATGTAAAAACTGGCATGTAATAAAATACAAACTATTAGAGTGCATGTGATGAAGACTGTTTTCTGACATTTTATTTCAGTTACATATACGCATGTAAATATTTTAAAATAAGTAATACGCATACACAAATATGTACATGCAAATATGAATATACAACCCCTAACACACGAAACCCCTCCTTCTTCCATGTGTGTGTATGTGTGTCAATGGTTGCAATGTCAAGTGTATTTGTCTTTAGTTGCATCCAGAAAAGTTGACAAAACACATCTCTAAGCTATTCAAATGGCAAAAAAAAGTGCCACAAATAATGTCAGTCCCTGGCCTAACTGAGATGGTGAATGATGACATTTCCAACTGCAGGAATATGTATAATGTGTCTGTGCTTAAGTTTAAAAATGCAGACAAAGTTGTTCATCCTAACTAGATATGAAAACAAAAACAATTCCTATCATTTAGTGGGGAAAAAATAGATTTTTCTCTCTAATATTTCAACATCTTCAAAAATATAAATTTAGAAGCATGTACTGTGTGTAGAAACAAATGTAGAAATATATTCCTGGAAATGTTATACGAAACAAGTTTTCCAGCTTTATAGAATGAAATAATGATTTAATATAATTTTGCTAAACTAACTCTTTAGCTTCTGCATATTCATGTTGAGTAAAAATATAATCTTCAGAATAACACTCTCAGTTATGTTATACCTCAAATGTTGTACCCACATAAACTTTATATAAACTGACTAATTATGGTTTGCTCAAGTATTTTAATTTCTAATATTCTTAAAATTTAAATTTATAGAAAAATATGACTTTAGAAGATGCTCTGTATTCCATTAAGATAACAAATGATGAAGTCTAACGACATCACATTTTTTGATAAATATCAAAATAGAATTTTGATTTCCTAAATGCCAATGATTGATGTCATCTGAACTTCACCCACTATGATAACATTACTCAAACCTGTATGATGGAAGAATATCAGTCCAGACCCTTTTTGCTCAAGATTGTTGTCAGAATAATAGCTGGAAGGGTAACTGTATTCTTTCATTATCAGAGCCACAGAGCCCTGGGAAAAAAATGTTTCAAAGTTTTATTCTAAAAGTCTTTGAATTGTTTTTTTCACATTGAGTTTATCATGTATGGCCCTTGAATATACTTGACTATCTAGACAGATGTTAATATGCTTACGGTTTTGCAAGAGTAGTTAAGTAAAAATGTCCTTAATATTCAATGTCATTAACTTCTTTAATACTATGTGTAGAAATCAGAACTGCATTCATTTTTAAGGCTTTATATAAATTGTCTAAAATAAAAAGGAACACATTTAACAGAGATATACCTGAATAAAATGCATACACTCATCTTCCCTTATATTGATTTTTATTGACTTCACACTAATTTGTGTTCATATCTGTGCATGTTACTGTTTGCTTATGTTCCATTAGTCTACTGACTGGCAGAACAGTGGACAGGGGTTGGATTTTGTTAGGGTATAAAAGGAATAGATGGAAATTATCCATGGTTTCAACATTATTTCAGACTTAATAATTAATAGGCTAATGAAATAGTTGCATTAATATGAAAAATAAGCTTATAAATCTAATTTTCACTTCTTGTACAAATATAAACCTGTCATTTATGAAAGCTCAGCCACCTTCTGAAACTTGTATATAAAATAAGAATCACACTGTTTGTTCACCAGTTGGCCAGCCAAGTACAGAACTGCTCGTTTTTGAATGAGATGCCACCAGAACAGAGGCATAGAAGCACTGGAGAACAGATAAGTCTAGAAGCCTATGTTTTCCTGTTTTTATTTTTTGAATTTGCCTGCTTGGCTAGGTTGAGAGACAAGGTTGAGAGAAGTATGGTAGGTTAAAACGATGGAAATCTAGTAGTTACTATATTTATCAGCTTGTCAGTTTCTATTTCTATATTTAATTTGAATTAACAGAATTAGAACAGAGAATAGATAAGGGTAAGTAATCAGGAACTCAGTAAAAATGTCCTTTAATTATAGCCACTGTTCTCATTATCTCCTAACAGCCACAATACATTAACAGAAAAACAAAACAAAACAAAAAGAACAAAAAGAACGTGTGTTGAGGGTATTAGAGAGTTGACATCAAAATGACCGGCTGATGCCAGGGATTGGGGAGAGTGAGAAGGGCTGAACAGGTAGAGTATGCAGGATTTGGGCGCAGTGAAACATTCTGTATGGTACTGTAATTATATATTTCCTTACACATTTGTCAAAATCCATGTAATTTATAAAAATATCCTAATGTAAACTATGGATTTTAGTTAATAACATATCAATATTGACTCATCAATTGTCAAAAATGTAATTCAAGATATTAATAATAAGGGAAACTAGGTGAGGATGGTGAGGAGAAATATGAGAACTCTGTACTTTCTGCTCAGTTTTTTTTTTTGTAGAAAATGGCTGGTGGATTTTGGTCTAATAATATGGGAATTTACTGATAACACTCACCAATGTGTTTTGGTTGAACTTGACATAAAGCCTCACAAAATCTTTGATCTAACAGTTCCCACCTCTGGGTAACATTAGTGACATGAAATGTACTAATGTACCAGCGCAGAAAATGTACTAATAAAATCTTCTCAGGCATACATGTTTTGCTGTAATTCTACCAGTCAATCAGCAAGCCATTAGAATGCTGTGCTTTCAGTTATTATCTTTTAGAAGGCACAAACCAGACAGTCCAAAGGTAGGTACACTGTAGAGCACAGTTACCTTCCTTTTAGATAAAAATATGCTTCAGGGTCTATAATCTCTTAACTGAGTTTGATGGTAACCCAATTCTTATCACTAGGTGCTCATATGAAGGTGTTAAACAATATTTAGATAAAGAACTTTATAAAAAAGAGGACGAACAGACATATGAATTAAGATTTCAACAATAAATGTATATGAACATAATGGTTTTAAACTTGCAAAGAGGATTTTTCAGGACAGAATACAGATGCCTGTTTTCAAATACTGGAAAAAAAAAGTAGTTTCTAATCAACTGGTGCAAGACCATCCCAATTTAAATGGAAGATAGATTACCTCAATATTTCTGTTCTGATATAGTTTATTAAATTAATCATCTTATTGTTTATCTTTATTTCTGGTAAAGTATATATTTGTATAATTTTAAAAATAAAGGGAAAGAATGACAAAATAAAATGGAAGAAAATCTTCATGGATAGTCAAGCTTCTAAGCATTCAGACTGAGGATCTGTTACGTATTAAAGTTTAAAGACAATGAGCACTGAAGTTCTAAATCAAAAGTTGCCAGGACTATAAATCCATTTGGTTTCTTGGAGAAGAGATGAGTTCTCACAAGAATGAAATATTCTTTAATAAACCTGAATAAGTGTAACTTCTTAGAAGCAAACATTTTTATTTAGTTTCTTAGTGAACAATGTTAAACTTTTCATAAAAGAAATGGAAACAATAAACAAACAAAAACACATATCAGCCTGGAGGCTAGATTTATCTATTTTTAAAATCTCTTCTTTTCCAGTCTTTCTCATGATGTGACTCTCCCCAAAAGACTGTGATACAGCCTCTTTATCAAGCTTAAATAATATATAGATTCCATTTTTATTATCCATTAAAAAATTCAAACTGTGTTGGTTATGCTGAACATTGTAATGTCACTCCTCCACCTCCAAACTCTCTACACTACCCCCCTAGCTCTACAGAAAGATGAAACTCCCAGGCTGGTGCCTTAAAGCACTGCCTTAAGCACTGCATCTTCAAGGCACCTGTCTCTCAAATGTGACATTTCTCTCCTTTGATTTTTCTCTCTTCCTAATATACAGTATATTGCCTCCCCTATAGTATATTATCACAGAATAACAAACATTCTAATTATGTATTTATACAATGAAATACTAAATATGTAGCTATTTTTAAGTGGACATAAATAACAGTAACATCTTATTTATTAGTAATACACAGCTACTTAATGAACGAAGTAGGCCTACAGACATCAATGTGATTAAATCTCTAAAACAAGCTGTTGAGAGAAAAAAAACTGTCACCACTTAAACAGAAAACTTTTAAACACTCAAAGGTGTCCTATACAATTTCTTGTGGTATGTTAATATATCCATATGCCATAAAAATAGAAAACATGAGTAAAAATAATATGATTTCATAGTAGCAGTTACCTCTGGGGATGGGGGATGAAGAACGGTGACTAGGACTTTGGGTTGTATCTTAAATATGAAAAAATATATTTGTTAAATTTTGCAATATGTGAGTTTGTTTTTACTGTCCTTTAGTATATGTTTGAGAGTTTGTTTTTACTTAAATAAGTTAAAACTACAGTAATGACATACCTCCAAAGGAATGAACTGGCTCCAAATTTAGTTTGAATCTCTGATTTGCTACATTTTTAGCTGTGTGATGCTGGAGAACATTACTAAATCCCTCTGATTCAGTTTCTTGCACGTACTTGGGGATTTCTCTCTGTCATTCTGTTTCCTTCTTTCTCAAACACACTCTCCCTGTCTCTGTCAAGTGCATGGCAGATTACTCATAAATAAGATGTTACTTTCATTTCATGTCCTTCAGCTAATTGAGTCAGTCCTTGTCATTCTTGAGCTTTTCTAATATTTGATCATCAAACCACTTAATCTTCCCTTGAACTCTCACTGGCTTTTGTAATATCGTTCAATTTTGTAATATCACTCTCTCCCAGTTTTTATCTCTATTTTCTCTGAGTGTTCTTTCTCAGTCTCTTGCACAAAGAATGGTTTCTCTGAGTTTACTAAATATTGATATTTCACATGGTGTCATCTGCTGCTCCTCTTCCCTGATTAAGTCCTATTTTTTCCTATATCTTCCAATTGCTGTAACTTCCAATTATATGCTGGTAGCTACCAAATGAGCATGCCCTTCGCCCTGGCAGTGTCGTCCCAGCTCCACATTCGAATACCTACTAAGTGTTTCACTTTGATTTCTTACAGATATCACAAATACTCAAACTACCTGTGTAAAACTACAGTCTCCTCTTCAAATCCCCCTTCCTGTTTTCTTGAGTATTATCCATGCAGTTTCACCCTCACCTTCTCCCTCTCTGTTAACCCACACATGTAGTTCCCAAGTCACATACTTTCTTCTCTTTCCAATATCTTTTCACCTCCATTTCTCTTTCTTTCTCCATTTCCACTGCCTCAGTTCCCACCCTTATTATTTCTCCATTGGATTATTTCAGAAGCTTCCTCTCCAATTTCTCACCTCCTGTTTGCTCCTTTAAGCCATGACTACATTACTACCAGGCTGTTCTTTCTATAATATAAAAGGTAAATATCACATCCCTAAATGAACCTTTCAGTGGTTCCTGGGAGATGAAGAAAAAGTCCATCCTTGGCATGACATATGCAATTCTGTGCACCCCACGTGGCCTCATGTGGATTATCTCCACCTCGCACTGCTCCAGTCATGCATCCAGCATTCTCCTCTACCACACCCACTCCAGTCCTGTGTTACAGGTTTGGCTCGCTCATGTGATTCTTCTAGAGTAGCGATTTTATCTATTTTTCTATTTCTACAGCCTAGCACAACAGCAGTACTTAGCAGGCACATAATCACTCTTTGTTGAATGACTTAATGAAGCAGAGAACAGTGTTTTACGCATGTATTCTATTACACATATTTGTTTGTTTATACACTGCACATGAGTTGCTTTAGTTAAGGAATTATATTATCCATTTCAAAACTATCCCACATTTCCTAATACTACACACATCAAAAACTCAATATAAATATCTCATAAATGAATAAAGCCTACTTTGACTAAGTAAAAAAATTCTAGGGCATCACTTCTTAATCACACATGGCTCTTCATAAGAGGAGAGCCTCTACTTTAGAGGCCACAGAAATTCATGGAGTTCAAGCAGACGGAAAATATAAGAGGAAATAATTGGAAAGAAAATAATCTGTGAACACATCCACATGAATAGTGATAACTAACCACTTCTGCTAGAGATACTCTCTCCCAAATCTGAAGTTAATGACATATTTTGTTGCTACTGATATTGAAATTTTGAAGTATTTTTGTAAATACTAGAAATGCTATATGATATTAGGGAAAAGCATGGGATGAAGAGAAAGATTTGAATTTTTATCTTTTTCTGGCACTTATATTTTTAGCAGTTTAGCTTTGTACATGCTAATTAGACTCAATTATTTCATTACTAAAATGTTAAGAAAAAAATTGCAGCCAAGACTGAATGTTTACTTTGTGTCAGACAGTATGCTAATATTTAATGTGAATTACTGATAATAATCATCACTGCATCCCTATGAGTTTGGTGCTATTATTATCATCATTATTAGTCTATTATCCTACTGTAAAAATTATGGTCCAGATGTTATGCTGTATCATGTTATCTGTAACATTTTAATTTATATATATTGTTATAGATGAAATGAGGAAAATGAGTCACAAAAAGTTTAAAGAACTTAGCAAAATTCAAAGAGCTAATAAGCAGAGAATGAATTTTCAAACCAGGAAGCTGCCTGCAGTGTGCACACTTCTTAACTAGTGCCTGTAATCTCTATCATCAGTGCAGCCACCTGGCAGAACCAGTGTGAGCATGAGACAATGTGTGGCAGATGCTTGGTGCACAGTAATATTTAGTAAAATGAAATAGTAATAATCAAAACACAGCACATTGATGTCCTCTTTGACCTTGAATGATCTGAGTGCTGTGAGATCATGGGCAGCCAAATTCATCTTGGTCTTCTCTCATAGTATCTAGAAACATTCTTTGTCCATTTTAGAGACTCAACACTTATTTTATGAATGATTTCTTTAATTAGTGACTTATACTTCTTCATAAATAATGTAAAACAAACGGTCTGCTACTTATGGAACTTCATAACAATGTAAATGTAATGCCATGCATTTGAAAAAGGCATGCTTTGTCTTCCTCTACAATCTGAATAAAATTTCAAACTCTATATGAAGGAGTGCTGGGAAGCCCTCCCCAGTAAGGAATCATAAGAATCTTAAAGATTTGACTTAAAGTGTGGCCCTAAAAGTTCAAGTAATCTACCCTTTTAAACCCAAACTACTTTAAATTATAGTAAATTAAAGGGTTTTTCTTCTCTTGGCTTTTCAAAAATCAATTTTATTGGGGAATAACTTACATGCAGTAAAATTCTATTTTAAATTCATTGTCTTTTGACAAATTTATGTACTCATGCAACTATCATCATAAAATGATTGCCATCACCCCAAAAAGTTTTCTTTGCTCTTTCCAGTAAATTCCTCCCACTCATATTTTCAGGCAGCGACTGAATTGCTTTTTCTCAATCTAAATTATAGTTGCTTTTCTAGGGTTTCATGTAAATTGAATCATACAGTATGTGTTCTTTTTAGACGAGCTTCTTCATTCAGTTTAATGTTTTTGAGATCCATTCCTATTGTGTGTATCAATAGTTGATTTTTTCATACTGCTCAGTAATACTCCACTGTATGAATAGAATATACTACATTTGTTTATCCATTCCCGTTTGATGGACTTTTGAGTTGTTTCCAATTATTGGCTAATAGAGGTTACATAAACATTTGTGTACAAGTAATTATGTGGAATTATTTCTCTTGAGTAAACACTTAGGAGGAAAAGTTATAGAGCACATTGTTAAGTGTGTATTTAAGTTCATAAGCCTCAGCCAAAGTGTTTTGCAAAGTAGTTGTACCAAACATTTCCACCAGTGCTATCTGAGAATTCCAGTTGT
This sequence comes from Eonycteris spelaea, assembly GCA_003508835.1. Taxonomy (NCBI): domain Eukaryota; kingdom Metazoa; phylum Chordata; class Mammalia; order Chiroptera; family Pteropodidae; genus Eonycteris; species Eonycteris spelaea. The sequence goes on along the minus strand of PUFA01000043.1, from coordinate 2,590,113 downwards.
ACCACAACCTCTCCAACATTTGGATTTTTTAGTCTTTTTAATTTTAGCCCTTGAGATGGCTATTCCTCTTAACTCTTACCAAAAGTAATGATTTGATAACACAGCTATGTATTCATCATATATGCATTATCATTATAGGAAATTTTTATTAAATCATGGGTCACAATTAGCTAAAGGTTGAGGTCAACATTTAAAAAAGACACAAAATAGAAAAAAGTATTAGAGTGTCTCACATGTAATAAGGCATGCATTCATACTGGAAACAATATTATCTGTAAGTGGGTAAAAACTGGGTACTAGGGAGGAGAAATCTTAGATCTTACAATGGTTTTTGGCCCTCCAAAATGCATCAAAATCTTATTCTACAGTGTTTAATTTGTATTGGGCTTTACTGTCTATCGCATGAGCAGCACTGGCACTGAAAGGTATCCAAAGTGTGTGCAAGATAAAGCTTATAAAACTATGGTGAATAAACAGCAGTGACTGGAAGACTTTCTCTTGGCAAGTCATACACTGAGAGGGTCCTGTGTGTGCCTGTGGGGTGCCTATGGCTTGACTTTGCTTGGTCCCTGGTGCTTTTGCATCTGACTCCAGCTTTGAGAATTAAGTAGAAATAGATTATATTTATTCTATTCTTTAATTCTACAAATTTATTCACATCACAAGTATGTCATATACTGAGAAGAAAAAATGTTGACATTAAAGATTATCTAGTATTTATACAGGTTAAACATTGTATCCTCATTTAAAACAAAAGTTTAAAAAAATTATTATCTTAAAATTATTTTACTTTTGCTGGCAAAATTATCATTTTGTATGTTTTTAATTATATTATATTCAATTAATATTTAAAATATATTTATATAAATAGAAAATTATATTAAATACAAATATATTTATATATTTATATAAATTGCTACCTTACCTACATACTTTGATATAGTACCAATTATATAAGTAAATTACTTTAAATGCTTCTCAGCAAATGGTAATAAAATTAGGTTTAATGTTAATATCTTTTATATTTTTATTTAATTTTTAACTATATAAATTTTACTTTGTCATTTTAACTCCTACACTGAATGAAAAGATAAGCTTTCTACTTCCTTTTTTGTGTATAAAGTCCAGAAATACATAAGGCACATGATGGGATATAAATATGTCTGTGGTATTAAAATGTTGTCGGGGTGGTGATAAGAAAAAACTCGTTTGTAAGGATTCTTAGTAGGGGCGATAATAAAAAAAGATTGAGCAGCACTACAATGAGAAAACATTTTAAAATAATACTTTGTTTTGCTTTCATAGTTATATATGACTACATAACTACATTTAAAGTTGTATAGTTATCTACTTTAAAACTATATGTATTACACAAACAGTTGTGTGTATACTGGCTTGGAATGTAAAATACCTTTCTTATTGTAGCTAGTGGTAAAAAACACTGAAAACCACAGAGACAAGGAGAAGAATACTCAGACATGAAGCTTAATGATAACAAACCTGCCCTTTAATGTCAATCTCTTAGATGCCAGACATGGTGCTTAGCACTATATAAGCATTCAGTGTTTAATTCAATCCTCTCTAAGTTTTTACATTTTATATATAAGCAAACGGAGGTTCAGAGACATGCAATACCCCACCCTTAAAAGCTAATTAGCGGCAGACCCCATTTCAGGTTGATATCTGTCTTCCTCAAAGGCCCAGGCTCTTTTTGCTCTTTTTGTGTCTTCTTAACCTCAAACAGTGTATAGTACAGTGAATAAGTAATGATGAAAACAAGAGTAAAATATGCAAATGATATGCAATATATACAGATAAATATGTTATTTTATTTAATAAGCATTTGTTGATCAGTGTAGTATATTGTTTAGCCCTTAACTCTGCTCCATCTGTAAAATAGGTTAGTACTACTACGAACTTCATAGATGACTTTTATGATGATTAAATGTGTGATAATGTATTTAAAGGGATGAAAGTACAGTAACAACAGCTCAATTAATTTTAAGTATTATTAGCTGGATGTGATGGAGGATATAAACCTACCTGAAATCGTCTCATAGTTCAGTTTCACATGCCACATTTACAGACTCCTATAAATCCATGCGAGAACAAAATAAAAACAGTAATAGCTATGGGTATTCAAGAAGCAAAGTTGGTTGTGGTATTTGGACAAGACAACTGTAGGAGAAAGACCTTTACCTGAACTCTGAGAGTGTATTGGACTTTGGAAAGGAAGAAAAGAAAGTACCAGGGCCAGAACAGAAACAAGATATGGAGCAGGAAATGAGCTTGGTGTTCAGAGTATTAGACTTTGTGAAACACAGACTTGGTGAGTAAGAGGAAATAATAGACTAAAGAAAGGCCGATACCAGAATAGAGGGGTGAGAAATCTGTGCTGAATTTTTCGAGCAGTTGAAAGTCACTGCCAGTTTCTTGTCAGATGAATGAAATGATGGCTTTTAAAGCTTACTTGTGACATTATACAGAAGTTGGAGAAATATTCGATACAAGAAAACTATTACTGACATCACAGCATTAAATCAGAAATACATGCAGAATGAAGCGGATGAGGATGGCAGTGATGGAAATGAAATATAAGTGTAGGTTGCAGCAGACATCCCCTCTTCCCCAGAATAATCAAGTTTTCAGGATGATATAAGAACAAGAAATAATTAATGACAACTGTGAGTTTAAGGCCTCAAAGGGCATAAGAGAATATTGCGATGAATAATGTAGAAGTAAATGAAGGAATTTAATACATCTTTGATTTTGTACACATTATATCTAATATAATATAAACAGCGATATAAGATAGATTTAGATAAAAGATTAAATCAATAATATGGCCGGGTCTTGAACTGTAATTCTGGAAACCATCAGCACAGAGATAATGACTGAAGTTCTGAGAATGAATAAGTTACCAAGGGAGACAGGTGAATAGACCTCTCCGGGCTACATGGATGAAATCTCATATACAACAGCTTCAGGTAGTGGCTGTCTCCGAATGCATCAGCATGAATTTATTCACAGATGCCTATAAGATCTTTTCTTTCTCATGTCAAGGAAGACAGATCTGTGTTGCTCAAATTAAGCTATTGAGTTTTTCCTAAAGTGTCCCTGGAAAAGATAAGGTCTCCTATCTGCGCCACTAAGTAAAACAGCACAAAGAGATTCAATGGGGAAAAACTGCTATTTAGTGTATCAGGTTTATTGCCGAATCCTGAGATGCAAGTTTTTTTTTTTTTTTAAATTTGTAATATATACGTTTGCCCATCACTTTATTTATACTTTTGTTACAAATGCTGGAGTTATGTAAGTTTCATTAATATACACATTCCTTATGCACAGGATGTCCTTAAAGAATGAAGAGCTGCATCCTCTTTTTGGGGGCAGAAAGTAAAAAGTTGCTAGATCCGGATACATAATGATTCACTACAAACTATTGGCAGAGTAAATACCTGATGCTTTATCCAGGTCGTTATATGTGATCAAATAAAGCATTTGCTGCCATTTACCAAACCAAAATATAAGATGGGAAGGAAATTTAAATAACACATTACTTTGAATGTTAATTTGAAGTAATAGTAAGAGAAAATTCTTTCTAGCAATTAATCAATATTCAGTTCTTGCTGAAATAAAAATACGAAAAGATATATAGAGAAAAATAACTGAGATTTAAGAAAGGCAACTGAATGCTAATAGATGTAAAATAATTTATTTATACTTACTTTTTGTCTTGGACCAAAATCTTATCAATGCTTAAATGTTTTTAGCTTTAACATAAAGTATGAGTTTGCACACCTGATTTCATGAATGTTATATATTAATAAGGCTAAATTAGAGATAGCATAAATATTGGTGGAAAGTGTATTATTCCACAGAAATACTTCTTTTATTATGTGAACTACTTTGTCTATATAGCGGGCTTCGTTGTTTCAGTTTTTATTTTTCTGGTGCACTATTAAATTTGCCTTCTTTTGTATTTGATGTAAAGTATATTATAGCAAATTTCACAAAAGTCATTTTAATAAATGGTGTTCACTTGAACATAATTTTATATTAGTAGAGGATGTAGAGAAAATAGATGTAATTCATACTCACTGTGGCAGGGCTGCTGGCAGGGAGCGTCTAATAATTGAGTGAACTTGTCTGTAAACATCCAGTTTAGACATGCACCGGCAGGAAGTGTGATTGGCAAAACTGACTGTTACTGGTTTGGGGCCTTGAGAGAGAGGCACTGTAATTTCAAACAACTACAAAGAAGGGACAAAAAGAAGAAAAAATTATATAGATGCTATAAAGCATTTTTATGGTAAATACTGGAGTCCAAAAAGAGTGAGATTAACTCTTTATGTTCTGCATATTATATTCAGGACGTAAAGTTTTTACATTTCCAACATAAAAACTTCTTTGTTTCTAATTAACATCCTTTATCAGAATAATAAATAGTCCATGTGCTTCTTCCATGTCACTATTATAAAGCATATTAGAATTCTGATAACCAGCTAATGATTATAGAGCAGAGGGGTAACAGACCAATGTGTTCAAGGAAAAATAATTATTTCAGAATTCTAGTTTATTCCAGGGTTTAAAAAGTGGCACAGATATAAATTTCTTTGTGATATAAGAGCAAATCGATAGGCCACACAAGCTAGAAACATTTGATTAAGTCCTATTTTATGTAAACCGAATAACAGACATAAAATACACAGATGTAAAACTTTCATTCCAAATTAAATTTCTACTTCAAAGTAGTTTTATATAATATCTCTTATGAATTTATGTATAATAGAAAAAACACTCATTATTTAATAGATAAAGCTTTGTGTCTGCAAATTTGACAAAGGTAGTAAAAAATAATTAAGCTTAAAATAAGGTAGGACATTTTACATGATTGTGTCAAAATATAGTTTCTCATTCTGAATGCCTTATTTGTGGAGAACTGCAGTTCCTTTCTTCCTTCTCCCAAACAATGTTTAAGAACACTTAAATGAAAATTTAAATTAAATGTACAAATAACTAGTATTTGTACATTCATTGAATTCCTAAGGCTCTTAAAATCTAAATTATTATCAGTCATAAAAGTAAAATCCTGGCCATTGCCTGCTGGATAAGATCAGTCTGTAGTAATTTAACTACAGTTGAACCACGTGTTATTTGGTACTTTTATGGCAATCTAAGCGGTGCTAAAATGATGACATTCTCCAGAGCCTTGTGATTTGGCCCCTTGCTGTAATTTCATACCAACAGTTGAAGATCATTGGAAATATTTAGGGAACAGAATTAGTTGCCATTTTATCCATACTCAAGGGAGATTTATTGAGACAAATTTTGCAGAATGAAATGCAGAATTATCTAAATTATAAAATGCACACTTTCTTCATTTGGAATGTATTTATTATATATTCATTTAAAAGTTCAGCTACTTTCTCAATGTAAACACCTTAGGAGGACTGGGCACAGGATCCCAGGCACTTTCATTAGCAACCCCACTTATAAGTTTTGTGAACTTGGAAAAGTTGTTTAACTTCTCTAAGCTGTATATTTCTTTAAAAATCAGTAAGCTGAAGACAAGATTTGACTTATTCAGGGGACTAGTATAAAAATTACATAAGCTAATGTATGCAAAAGTGATATGGATATTGATTACTATACAGATGTATGTTTTAGTATTTGCACATATTCTAAAGATTCTAGGTCTTCTCCAAATGCTGTCCATTCTATACAGATAATCTCAACATATGACTTCAACATATCCAATATTATGATTTTGACCAGTTTCTTCTCTAAAAGACATTTGTTTACTCAGTTTGGATGAAACCTTTTATTAGGTGAAATGTTTCACACTGGCAGAAACCCATTGCACTATGTAATACCAACTAATTTTTAAAAGAATTTCTGCAATATGTCTATCATTATAGTTAATCTTTTATAGTTTTTTCACTACTATCTTTAAGACATCTATGGACCCTACATTAAGAACCAGCATTACAGAAGAAAACAAAGTGGCTTAGAAAATAGCAATTTTTAATATGCTGTTTATTTAATTTTTATGTTAAATAATTTAAAATTACTTATTTAAGTTCTACAATAGTAAAAATACTAGGAAGATGTATAGGTCAGCTTATAAACATCTAAGAATTTATGTCTTAGCAGTTAGATATCTTGTAATTAGATATAGATTACAACTGTTGGTATGAAATCAGCAGTAGAATATGTGTCTAAAGGTTAGAAGAGCCATTTAAAAGTCATCAGTCTTAAATCTATAATCAAAGTTTGGGCATTGATGAGATTTCTTGGTGAGATCATTCAGAACAAAAAAGAGAAAATGTCTAATAATAGAAACCGAGGGAACGGGCCATTTAAGGGGTGAAAAAAGGCAAAACGAACTGGTAAATATGTCTGAGAAGTGTGACATGTAGAAAACTAGGAAGAGGTACCATTAAGCAAAAAAAAAGCACAGAATGACAGGAGAGCTTCAAAAAGTTGTGTGTGTAGTTACAGGGTCAAATCTCAAGGAAACCAAGTATGGTAAGGTTTGAGTGGAGACAACTGGGTACCAGCAGTGGCTCTCAGGGCTATGGCAGGGCAGGAGCTGTAAGGACAGGAGCAGCAGTGGGAATGAAGAAATAAGAGGGACCCAATATGACCAGAGGGAAAGGGCCCAGATAACTCTGGCCGCAAGGAACACTTTTGCTCATAGACTGTAAGCAATCACTTCAGGATTTGTCCTTGTCTCAAGGGACACAAGGCTGATCAGAGCCTGAGAGTGAAGGATAAGGTGCTATTTAGATAACGACTATTGTTATTGTAGAAAAGTTAAGGATTTTTTCCCACCCTTAAGCCTCAGCAGCATCATTCCTACTCTCAGTGATCACTGCCAATCCAGATTCCACCCTGGCATGCTTTCCAAAGAAGGAAGTGATCGCAGTGAGTATTATCAGTAAACATGGCTAGACTCAGCCATTCCTGGATAGAATAATGACCACAATCAGGGCCTGCCCATAAGAACCATGTGTGTATTCAGGAACTGGGGCTGTGAATAATGCTCTAGTCAGGTGGAAATGAGGTAAATGCCCATTAAAAAGCATCTTCCTGCATAAATAAGCCTGACTCTATACTTTCAAAAGGTAGAAGAGATTTGTGTTGGTAAATACACTCCTTAAAGAATAAAGGGACATGAGGCATTTAAAAAATCACTATTTAGAGCAGTGGTTTTTTTTTTTTTTTTTTCCTATAGGCTGAAGGCACCATGTGTGTTAAAACTACAGTATAGTTCGGGAGAAAAATTACTTAGAGTTTAATTAAATAAAAGAAAATAAAATTATAATTATTGATGTTTTATTTCCCATGTTGGAGTTTCATAGGGAACTGGCCAACTGAGTTCAGTTAATTTGATCAAAAGGAATAAATAGACTGAAAAAAAAAAAACCACTTTATTCCCTTGAAATACTCTTTCTACCTTCAATTTTGAGCTGTGTTTTTTAGACAGTTTCCTTAATTCTCTACTTGACTGTGTCAGTGTGGAAAAATTTTAAGGGTCCAGACAAAGGTGTCTTTGACCAAAATAAAAGTAGAAATATTCTTAATAGTTGAGTTTTATTCCTCTATAATTTCAGAAAATTAGGAACATCTTCTGAGAGTATGTTGTATGTGTGCATTAAGACATGATTGTACTTACACTAGTGCTTGTCACACACTAAAGGGGCTTCTATTTTCCAGTTTATTTCTGCACTAGTCTTAAGAGAGTACATTGACTTTTTTCATTTAAAATGATTAAGTCACATTTCTACTACTTTTTAATAAACCTAGTAAATTCTGTTTTCTTTATAGAACTGTGAATTTTGTATAGCTATACTTAATCACTATTACTAACAGAGTGCATTAAAATAACTTTATAATATGCATATTGTATATAACATATATAATAACCTACAACATATATAACATATAATGATACTGTTAAAATTTTTTAAAATATCAAAGTGTTTACCACAAATGCTGTTAGTGAGCAAGAACCTACAGTTTAACTTCCTAATGAAATTTGTGTTTGCTATTATATAAAGAGCTGAATCAACACAACCACCATCATTTTCTATTAAGAGTCAAGGTCTATCCAAACACATTAGTGCCTGAGACAACAGATTTTTTATATTTTAATAAAATAAGAATCTTGATACAATTTTCAGACTATTTTGTGCTTTAATATATGTACAACAGAATTTTATATTTTAGATTTAAAGCCAGAGTGCAAAAGTTATGTAGTATGTGCAGCATGGGCTAATAATTCCATGTATATATGTATATTTGGTTAATACTGATTGACAATCGTGACAATTATAATTTGTTATTTTGAACATAATTTTTAAAAAATAGTTTTATGCTATAAAATGAATTACTCTTAAATGATAAGGTGATATTAGCTTGTATCTAATTTAGGATTTAAATAACAAAATTCATTATGAAGATTGATGCTATACTATCAGCATATGCCTATCAAAAAGAGTTGCTGGTTTTAAAGATCTGAAGGACTTATATAAGAGGGCATTTAAACAAGGCTGTAAAATTTAAAAAATTCCAATTGTGTATTCTGTAAAACTGTAATAAACGAAAGGAAGTGGCAATCATTTCCAACTGAGAGGTTCCCAGTTGCTATCAATTGGAATTTTTTAAAGAGAATATTTAATAGTCAATTCTCACCAAAAAGAATGAACTTCAAATAAAGCAACACTTTGAAACAATAGGTTGTTTACACCAGCATAGCAACAGTTGTAAAGCAACAATTCCTATTTCTACTTATCTAGCAGGATATTCAAGAAAAAGGTGTAGAACTTCCTTACTGAGAAGACCCTGGATTAACTAAATCTAAAGGAATGTTTGTGTGCATAAAATTGGAAACACAAATTGCCTTCTTTTGTAATAGCTTTACAAAATCGGTTTCTCTTCAGTGCATAATATATGACCATATTTAATTTAAATATTCCAACCTTGAGTACAGTAATTAAGTATGGAAACAGTCTGGAGACTATGATAAATAATTGTAAAGTCAGATAGAAACGCTATACAATATTTAAAGACATAATCCCTAAAAATGAGAAAAGAAGAAATTGAGGGTTCATTGTTGGCATTTCAACTGCACATAACAACCACATAGCCAGCCATCTAGGGCCTATGGAACATAAATTAGGTCTGGGAAGAACCCGAGACAGCAGATCCTAACAGATTTATATCTGGCACTGAATTAATTTTTAACATATTATTATATATAAAATGTATACACAGTGCTATGATAATAAAAACCTCAATTCAGGAATACTGAATTATAAATACTGAACAAAATTTGTAGACATGATCACTACCCTGAATTGAAAAAAAAGTGGTATTTTTAATAGATGAATTAATTTTTTTCTTAAGGCAAATGTTATCCCTAAAGAAACTTCTGATAACTGGTATTCGTGTAGAGTTCTTTTTCCACATCTGGATAAAATCTGATTTCCAACAACTATGCGTGCCATATATATTAATTAACAAAACATTAAAAACAAATCACATTCTGCTCGTTGAATACATATGAATGTCGTAAACTAATCTTTCAGATTGCTGCAGTGTTCTGTTTAATTAGTGGGAGAACTATCTCTATCTGTAGTGAAAAATAATATCTCTAAGTTTCATTCAATAGTTGCACATTTTATTTAGGTTTAAAAATTCTTTCTGTAAAAAAAATTATACAGACACTCCGTTTAATTTGTGTAATCGGGAGTGTTTTTGCTAACATATATACTTACATTATTCCTTTATAAAATAATTTTTAAACACAATAGCTATTTCTTTTAAAGATGGCAACACAGATTTTTAACTATTGCTGTTCAGGATATCAGAATAAGCTAGAAGAGACCTGGCTGCCAGGCTGAGCCAGCTTCCTGAGCACTAATGAACATAGCAAAGGGGCTCTAGTTTCTTGAGCTCTAACCCTAAGATTTCCAAGAAAGGCCCCTGGATTTAGAAGTTCTCTTTCATTCCTATCTTCCGTAAAAATATATTAGGTAAACACTAATATTTAAAGAACTTTTTACTCTAAATGTTTGGCTCAAAGGCAGATGACTTTCTTCTGCATCTACTTTGGTCATCAAATAATTGATGTTCTGCAAAATATACATACTACTTTTTGGTTATACCTCTTAAATATACAACTTCTCATAAGAAAATACGCTTAAAGGATATGTTTTAAAGAGGTCAAAAAGACATCTAATCAACTTACCTTTTCAAAGCGACTTAGGTATTAGCTACGGAGGACTTTGAAGCAGTTGTTATCGATTAGTTCACTTTGGAATGCTTGGTGCATATGGTTTTACTTTTCAACTAACGGCTGGCTTCCTCACACATTCTGATAACATGCCCTTCATTGAGCCCCATCAAAGAATTTCTATGAAGCTTCTATAAAACTTGTAGGTTTTACATTACTTAAGGTACTTTGTCCTTAAAATTTACATGATTTCAATGGTGACTTTTGCTGCTAAATGATGTGTCTGGAACTCCTTTAACAAAATAAAAACTCATTTTTTTTTCCTTCAGAAAACACAGCATTAAGTTCCTTTTATGTTTAAAAGAAATCATCACACACTCCCATTTATACTACATTGAAAATATCATAAAATAAACTTAGGAAAAGGTGTTACTTGAGTACAAGCTTTAACAAGCGGCAATAATAGTAAAAACGTTAAACACAAATGAATACGCTGCCTTCGGGAATTTCACGCTCGCCCTCGGTTTATAACCTTCTTGATGTGCATTTTCAAAAACCTTTGCACTTCTCTTTCCAACACTTTGACTACCTTCAATTACTTCATGAATGTTGATTTTCCTTGCCAAATTGTAAGCTCCATCAGTGCAGGGGCCACACATCACTGTACACCCATTAGGCAGCTGAGTATGAAGTGTGCTTCACCACACTAGCTTGATTGAATTTAAATTAAAATTACCCTTTTCTATATATAAAAATTTTGAGTGCATTCTTCAAGAGGGAGAAGGGTAGGATATTATAAAATTAAAGGGAGAAATGCACGGGGCTATCAGTGATGACTGAACACTGACGTTCCCCTAGCATTGGTTTTCCCTCTTCTCTCCTGATCCATGAATCCTCTAAGAGGCAACAACCATACCAGGGCCTCCAACATTTATCAATGTTTCCTTCCAAATCTGTGGCTGAAGATCCAAACACCTCTGTAGAATTCTAGAATTTTATGCCCAAGGATCTGATATCTCCACCTAAATACACTCAGATTCTTCCAAATCAGCATACCCAAGACTCTAATATTGATACCAAATGTGTTCTCACTTAAATATTCATTCTATTTAATGCCAAGTGTTTACTATGTAGCAACTACTGTGCTATGCCCTAGGGTGATAACCAAACGTAAGCTTTGCCTTCATGGAGTTTAGAGCTTACAGACTAAAACCATCTGACAGACATAGAAAGGTAATGATGCTAAAATGTCACCAAAATGATGCTATTGGAGCATATAACATGAATGGAAGTGACATTTATGTCTAGGCCTAAGGATGAATAGAAATTAGCTAGATAAGTGGAAATATGAGATGTTCAAAAAACATAGGGCACAGCATTGTAGTGACTTGGAAATAAGAGATATTGGCATAATTTAAGTAGTAAAAAAATTTGGTTACTGGTTGAAAGTATTATTTAATGGGAAAAGTAGTAAAAACTGAGGGTGCAGATTTAGGCAGCAGCCAGGCCATGGAGAGCCCTGTAAACCATGTTGAAGGATTTAACCTTAAGAGGAATGCCATTCAAAATACTTAATAATTTCGAATATTTGCACCAATCAATCAGAATGGATGCCATCCTGAACAATCCAATTAGAAAAGACCAGTTTATCAATACACTAGCTGAATGCTGGCTTAGTCCCAAGAATACAAATTTTACTGAAGAGTTTTGGGCAGTATGTGATTTATTATTTAGAAAAGAAAAAAATTCTCACTGCTAAAACGTGGTAAATGGATTGTAGGGAAATAAGAATGGAGGTTTGAGACCAGTTATTAGGCTAGTCCTGATGATTAATGAATGGCCTAGACCAGAGTGGAATCAGCAGAATGAAGACTCAGGATGGATTCCAGAGATGTTAGAAGGTAGATTTAACTGGAATTATTGATTAGGCTTTTAGTGAAAGGAAGAATAATTTGGATTGATTGACTAAATGAATGGTGTCATTATGGAGACAGAATACTGGAAAAAGAAGATTTATTTACTGCTTGTTTATTTGTGAGGGTGTAGTGGGGATGGGGAAAAAAATGGTCATAACTCCAGTCTGACACTGATCAACTTTGATGGCTGAGAGAAAGCCACGTTACAGGTTGAGTAGGTAGTAGGGAAACCACAAGAGAAGTCTGAGCTGGGGATAAAGATTTAGGATAAATCACCATGAAGAGCAGAAGAGTAGGTGGGGAAACTTAAGGAGTACAGAGAGTCAGAGAAGAAGGTGTCTTGGGACAGAATCCTGAAACTAAGTACCTTGTTTTCAATGAACGTCGAAATTTTAATTCCATATATCTGCAAATGTTTAAAAAAACTGCAATGCTAAAATGAAAACTACTCAGCTGTTATAATGATATATACATTTAAAAACACAATGCAAAAATTATTTGAAACAAAAAATCAACACAAAATGGGAAAAAAACATAAATCAACAACAAAAGATAGACTTCGAACGTTTTATAGGTGAATTTTGATTTTTCACATGAGTAGATGATTGAGAGGAAGTGGGTAAAATTATCAACATGATAATTATAAAAGTAATCCCAAATTCTATGAAGCCTGGAGGTAAAAGAAGATGAAATATAGAGAAGAACTGATTCCATGTGATATAAAGTAGGCAATTTTCTTATAGAAAAAAAACCCAAAAACCATATTTGATGTTTAAGTACTGAAGATGCTGGTCCAAATTCTGTTTCAGCTACATGTACCTGAAACTTAGCACTAAACGCTTTTTAGCCCTGACACCTTATAACTTTGAAAGCCTAAACCCCTCTGTAGCCTTCAGCCTGACAGAGCAGTTTGTATGCTGTGTATTTACACACTTCTCTCTGAATAATTTCACCCCAAAAACAATTAGGCGAATATGGGACCTAATTAGACAAATGTAGGAAAAATACAGTGGTCACAGAAAAACCATTAATGGTTAACAGAGGCTAAGTTTATTTATTTTGCTTTCTGACAATGTACTGATGTTCTGTTTTCCAAGTGCAGAGTCTACCTAAGGCACGCTTGTTGTCTATTTGGCGCATAAAACATATATTTAGTAAACGGATAGTAAAAGGAATAGAATGTTGACTTTTACTCATATGAACTACAGATAGAAGAAAAGGGGAGAGACTGTTCTCATATTTGTCAAATCTATCAACACATTTTTGAAATCTTTCAGTTTTCATTCTAAAGTTACAGTTCTGAATGGAGCCAGATCACCTATGCTATTCCAACTCTCAAAATAGATTGGAAAAGCCTTACAAGCAACCACGGTTTTGTCTTTCAGGAAGAAGTTTGCATTGGCAAACCCAGAGCTGCGGGCTGGGCTTCTCCAAACACGTGCAGAGGCCAATGTCACACATCATTTTAAACAACACTCCACGGTGGGTCATCAGCACCTAGACGTGGCCTCTGATAGCCACCCTCCTCTTCCACCAAAGGCCTGCAGGTCTGTGCGTCTGCTCTGAAAATTCTGCTTCCAAACTGAACCGTAAGGGAAGTTTCTTGGTTATTTATTAGAAGCTTAACAACTAACATAATGGCACTTTACAGAATGTTCAAAATACCTGAGATTTCGTGTTAGGATATTTCTTTTGCTTTCTAAATGAACACAATAAATACGCTCAGGGTGATGACTTATATCAATATTATATCACTATTTCACAGATCACATACTTGTAATTATATATATTGAATATGTAATGTGTACTGTGTCTCTATAATTAGAAGTCTTAATCATTTAAAAGTAATTTATTGACAAATGAAAATGTTTATCCTCAAAGATCAATGCATGTGTGTGTAAATGCATGGATGTGCATACACACATTCATATGTATATTTACTATTTTCTTCACTTGGCTTTGATACCATGTATGAAAAGAGTTCATAAAGCATCATTTACTTCCTTTTTCCTATCATCAAAACCACAAAACTGAAAACTTAATTTCCCAAAGAAAATACAAGAAACTCTGAATTGAACTAAGTTCCTTTAAAGGGACCAGAGTTTAAGCAAATCACTTCCAGAGTCGAGGGCTCTGCTTGAGAGGCCTCCGGGGGAAGCGGAAACACCTACCGTTTTGCTGAGGTAGCCTGTGCTGGTGTTCATGCACTGTAGCCCCTCACTGTTGCAGCAGCCCCCACATCTGTAGACGGACACACATGGAGGTTTAAAGAAGGTGTTTGTAGCTGCTCCAAACTCCTTCCCCACATCTATACACACCTCACGTGGCATGCATTGAGTCTTTCTCCACTCATTATCAATACCTGTCGAGTCATAGGGAAGGCCAGACGTTACACAGAAGCCACGAAGAGGGAAACAGCCCACAGCAGTTGGAAGTCACTTACATTTGATTTTAGATTTTAAGATTCAAGTGTTAAGCATAACTTGAAAAAATAATTGACAGGATCCTAAATTGTCCTGGGAATTGGAATACAATATATTTAACAGAGCAGCTAAGGATATTTTCTATAAAAACGAATTTCTACAACCGAAATGAGCTGAATTAGGACTATGCAGAATATTATGCCAAAATTCTGCAGCACTGATGTTTAGTTTTCTTTACTCAAGAAAATGAAATTTATATATAGGTGTTTATAAGACCTGCAGAGATGAGTCATGCTCATTTGCTACAGTATGTACTATTTTTGTGGTCTCAAAGCAAATATAATAGGCATGATTTATTTTTTCTTTTAAAACTGAGACGTAAATGAGAACATGACTATGGTTTTGGACTCCATTCAAAATCATTTTCAGGCAGGCTATTCGGCAATTTTGGGTAAAGTCGTAGTGGTAGCTACTCGAAATGCAAGGGTATTTCCCATAAACTGGGATACGTATCTTAAACTAAGTTTTGTCAGGAAAGTCGAAATTTCCTGTTTCTTTCATGTTCTCTTGGCATTCTAATTGGTTTGCTTAGAGCACTGCTGACTCTTTGAATACTGCATTACAAATGATGTACTTCCTAAATGTTCTAGTTTTTGTTTCCCATATTTCTCCTAAAATAAAAATATTGGAGAAAAAGACATAAACTATTGGTTATTCAACCATGAAGCCATTTTCTTTGGTTGGTTTTGTTCTCAAAATACTCTGCAATCTCAAACCGTCATAAAAATTAATATCTAATAACTGAAGGGAATTACTTTTTAAAAGTGACCCACCAGCTTAACTGTGGTGGGCATTTTATGCAATATCATTTTTTTTGTGACACTTTATGCCAGGTCTCTCAGAGCTTTATCAAAATCCAGCTCTTAAGCCAGTTACCTATGAAGCAACAAGGCAACAAGTAGTAGTTGAAAAGATGATTTGGCATGATTTAGAAATTAAGCATTCCCAAATCCACATCAGAAAGAAAATTTATGTGGTTATTTTGTAAGATATGGAATGTTTATATGATTAAACTGACAATGTGTAAAATACATCTATATGTTTTAAAATTTTTCAATGGGATAGCACCTCAATTAAAAAAATTAAAGTGTCGATATGCATGTACCTTTCTCTCTTTATATTTCAAGAAATTAGCTTAACTAGTCACATTGAAATCACAAAATGCTGAAATTAAAGAACCAGGCTGGTAACTTTCACTGTGTTGATATATGAAGCTTATTATATATTCCCTCCCCCATACTTACTTTTCAAGATCTCTGCATTATAATGTGCTGCAGCAAATTTTATAGTGTCTTCTGTTCTTGTTTTGACATTGGGCTGTTCTGTATTTTGTTGCCAGCCTCCTTTCCTTAACTGGCACTTGTACATTTTCCAGTATTCTGGGTAGAGTACAGTCATGAGTTCATCTACACTGGACACCGACCGCAACTGGTCCTCCAGATCTTTGCCTGCATAAGCCTGTCAGAAACACATGCAAGATCAATTACTTATCAGATTGAGGGATCTGGAAGCAGATGTACTGAAAAACTTTGAGGTTTAATGTTATATATACTGGATCCCTATTAAAAATTATTAATTATCCCTGAATTATTTAATTTTTCATGGTATTCTTATTTTAATTTGAATACCACAATCAAAATGAAATTGAATCCCACCATTAAAATGTAATATATACATATATATGTACACATATATATGTGTGTGTGTATATATATATGTATATATTTAGTTTTTAAGATAAGAATTTTGTGGGATATAATATTAAAAAAATTTTGAAGTAGCTTATTTATAATTATTTATATAAATGGTGAATATCTAAGTTTGAAAATTTATTCAAGCTTGTATTATCCTCCAAAATGAATAAAATTAAAGTGAAATCCACTCTCATGCTTTATTTCATTTCTAGTTATCAACATTGACAAAATATAATTAAGCAGGATGCTTGAAATAAAGAATCTTCATTTTACTGAAGCTATTTACGAATTGATAATCACATGAAAAAAGGGATTTAAACAACAGCATCGCAGCAAGGTTTATATATCGCAGAACCTCCAGTATTTCCAAAAAATTTGATCGTAAAGATTTATTCTGGTATGAAAAAGACATGGAATAAATCACAGAGCATTAATTCTGCTTACAAATAGTTAACTGTCTATATTAGTGCATCCAATTAAGTAAAACATTCCAAATTATATTTAAGTAGTTATCAGACTTAAGAAAAATATATTATTTTCTAAATTATATGTTGTAATTATAGAAAAATATGGTCCATTGTTTAACTTTATCTGAAATGTGAAATACAATGCCAAGTGCTGATTTTATATTGTCATGATTATGCCAGTTTCAAAGTCTAAATATATAAGTAAATACTTTGCTCCCTGGAGACCAGAGAGCTGTTAACAATGCAGGTAACTGCTCCTCACATCCCCCCATCAGGTTTCTTGAATGGAAAGCAAGAAACTACATTTTAATAAATTATAGGTTTCTCTTTCCAATTTTTGAAGTACAAAATCAATATATTTGCTTTACAAATTGAAATGCTATTTAATAGAAAGTCTTTTGCCACCACTTTTAATAATCAAGATATTCTGAAATAGATGATTTTTGTGCTACATTTTGAGAGACATAATTGAATATAGTTATCTTATGTTATTACAAAACGTCCTAGGGAGTAGAAGTGTTCCTTTCTACTAGATAATAAAACTGGCTATAAATTTTGGGGTTTCCCCTTTCTTCCTTTATTGTGTGAATTGAGCTTATCACTTAATCTCTTTAGGTCTTGTTATGAAAATATAGTTTTAATCCATTGCCTTCTGGAATATATAGAGTGATTTTGATATGCCATACAGCTATACAAAATATAATTCTTTTGAATAGATAGATGGGGTGGGATGGAGAGGAGATTTAGCTAAAATGATAGTGACAAAAATCTCTCATAGAGTTTTCCAATTAAATGTTTATCAACTATTTGTCTCAGAAAAATCTCACATATGACACAACATTCAAGAGTCAAAAATGTTTCAGAATCTAAAAGGATGATTACTAGAGAGAAAGATTATACAAGTGCACAGGTATATCTGCAGTCAGTGGTACCTGAAGGGATACGTCTTAAATGGATTTGTTTGCCTCTGTTTGCTTGACTCACCCTTGAACACAAGGAGGAACATTGGACTGTGTGATCGGTGAGCCCCTGTGGTTCCCCCGTAACTTAGCCAGAATTAGAGTCAGGTTGTGACCTAAGATGACTGCAAGAATCTCACATGAAACCGGCATGAGTGTTTGCTCTACCAGGAGGATATGCAATACAACACACCAGTGTTACACACCACACAATGAAAGATATGCATCAAACTTCTAAGAAAAAAGGATTGTGATAAAGAGGGGCTTTCAATTAAGTGTTACTTAAAGTCTTAAAGCAAATCACTTTTGCGTTTTAAAATTTAGAAATAAAAAAATAACTATAACATATATTATGTATATGAGGGCAAACAGTAAGTTACCTAGAAGATCAATAGGAGAAACATACAGCATATGATTCACAATAAAGAAAATGAAGTATTAAAAATGAACAAAACATGCTAGTAGAAAATAAAAGTTATAATATTTATACTAATAGGCTGGAAAAAGGGCCTTTATAAAGGTGAATGTAAAAATAAAATGTAAACTATCTGTATGGTAGAAAACACTGTAAACAAAATAAAAGACAAACAGTAAAGTTGGAAAACTATTTGCAGTATAGATGACAGATGAAAAAGGACTACATTCTTAAAATATTGTATTAACATGTTATTGAAAAAAATAAGCAGGTACTTCAATGAAAAAATGGGCAAAGAACTTGAACTGAATATTCACAAAGAATAAATATATTAAAATACATATTCAATGATGGAAAAAGTGAAGAAAACTGTAATTTCTTTCAATTATGGTGGGAATGTAAATTTGTACAGCTATTCATGAAAAATGTGCTATTTCAAGTTGAAGGGCCTTAAAAACAACCTCCATTTTAGACAGCAAATTCACTTTGGCATTAAATTTCCTATCCAATTGAAGTAATAATGTAATTATGCCAGATATATGTTCAAATTCATCACAAGGCTGCTAAAATAGTGCATAATAATTGATTCAATAATATACAGTGCAGATAGAAATTAGCACAGAAAGTAATGTAATGACATTCTACAATGCTACAGACATATAATTTAGACATGAAAAGAGGTTCATAATATATTCTATGAAAAAGTAGACAAGTTATACACAGTATGCACAATGTCTTATATGTAGTATGATCTTTTCACAGAACAAAATTTACATATGGATAGATTGTATACATGTGAGTATATAGTCTTAAAAGATAAGGAGCAAAAATAATAGTTAACTTCTCCAAATTTCAGAATTAAGGTAATTATTATGTTCTTCTTTATACATTTCTGCATTTTAAATTTTAAATAATAAACATATTAACTTTTTATTACCAAAATAAAAATTTAAGAGGAATGATCTCTAAGTACATTGGCAGACTGTACATAGTATATATCTCCAATTCAGCTTTTCATTTACTTTTCTGTTATTGCTTCATAAAGTATAACTTTATTATTTAATTTATAACAATCACTAGCAAAAGCTATCACAGAAAATGTAAAAAAATACCGAGCAATTTACCTATTCCTACTATACTTTAATTATCATATTTGTGTGGAAGTAAAACGAGCTTTAGTATCAAAAGATCCAGATTTTACAGACCTTATTTAATAGAGTAGCATTAGATTTCATTTCTTTAAACATTGTTTTAGTCTGCAAAATTAAAATATAGTTGACTTTTGAACAACATGGAGGAGGGTTTGGGGTACCGACCCCATACAGCTGAAAATCTGCACATAATTTTTGACTTCCCTAAAACTTAGTTTTCCCTCAGTATCCGTGGGAATTGTTCTAGGACTCCTCTAAATACCATAATCTGGATATGCCAGTTCCCTACATAAAGTGACAGAACAATACATACCACAGATTAAAAACAATGCTGGTATTTATGGAAAAAATTGGTGTAGAAGTGGACCAAAAAATTTTAATCCCACCCAAAACATTGTTTAAGGGTCAACTTAAACCAATAACATTTTTCTTCAAAGTTTTTTTTTTTTGGTTGATTCAAATGGATATTTGCTATAAAAGTATATTATAAAGTTTTTATTTAGGGGTGGAGTTACTTGTCATTATAACATCCTGAGGGAGCAAAAGCACAGTACAAACATTGTTTTTTAGATAAATTGAAATTTTACACAATTTTGAACTATAACTTTGAGTACCAATTCTGGGCAGTATTTCTTTAGATCTGTCTTCTGCATTTTTGTTCTAAATGAGCACCAACCTAGAAATTGAGCATTCTCAGCCAAGTAATAGGGCTGCTTTGTGAATCCAGAGAAAGCCTAAATCTTGGGGACAGTACATGCCAGCTAACCATGGCACATTCACATTCATTCAAATTCTACTTCTGAAGAATTTTAAGAGGTCCCAGTAACCTAGAAATGAATTCTGAACAAGGACACCCCAAAATCTTTCAAGCAGAAGTGCTATTCACATGAAAATCAGGTTCTTTCTCAATTCTTTCTGAAGTCTTTATATGTTAACTAATGTTTTCCAGAATGTAGAGATCATTTGCTTGAATATTAATATATTCCTTTTATTTTCCAAAGAAATTTGATATGTCTTAAAACAGAAAGTGTCTTATAAATAGATATCCAACTGTAATAAAAAGCTTCAAGTAATCTAAAAATAAATCTAATTTTGCATTTTACCTTGAGGAGAACAATTAGGGAACAATTATATAACTTCTAGTATGTGCATTTGCAAACAGCAACCTACATGACATTTGGGGCAGGATTCTGAGACGCTATGGAAGACAAAGCTGAGTGTGTAATGTTAAAGGCAGGGAGCTACAATTGGGAATAAACCCTTTCCTTGATAATTCACAAAATACATTTCCTTCTTACTCCAACAGGAGAAAGATGAAGCAAGATCTCTGATTCCAGAAGTTAGATGATGAGAAAGAGCTCTGGGGTTTCAGCTGTACTCAGTAATTTTCTCTAGTCATGAAAAATCATAACATGAAGTGAACACTGGAGGTAGCATTGACAGTGGCCCCCGATCAACTCTACATTTTACATACATAGCTTGCAAAACCTAGTTTTTCTTTTGTTGCTATGTTGTCTGTGGTTCAGATGCCTGTTAGGGAGAAAGCACAGGTGAATGCAGGTTGTTCTTCCTCTCAAGAACTGTGATAACCCAGAGTCAATGATTACTGGGAAGCAGTAGCAGTCAACAAGGTTAAACATTAGTAATGGTCCTGGATTTGCCAATGAGTGAAAATGAGCTTTTAAAGAACAAGTCCAACGTCAACAGTCCCTTCAAACAATCTTAAGTTAATTGCAGTGCTTTATATAAAATTGACACTCATTTATTAGCTTTAGGAAGTTGAAAATTCATGGGGAATGAGTATGCTGGATCATGGAAAATTTCCACTTACCTAAAAAATGTATATATTCTTATCAAATACTCATAACCAGAACTGAAAGAATGGGCAGAATTCATTCTAAGAAAAGGTTTGATCACACTACTGTACTTCCATGAAATGGCCAAAAAGGTCCATAAGCAAATCTGATTAGTTGTTCGATATGTCTATATTGGGGGGGGGGGAGAAATAACTTAACGTTTAAAAGGAAAATAAGGGATGTTTACATTTTTCTTAACTGTCCATACATTATCTTTAAAGTCTGGCTCAAGTAATATTTTATATTTAAAAATGATGTACATTGTTATGGATAATTTCATAAAATCAAGCAGAGGGAAGATTTGGTCAAATTATCAGTTTAATAAGATATTTACTAAAGGTTTTAATAGGAAATATTTGTCATATTATTTATCAAATATATTATCTCTTTGTCCTAAAACAAACAAACAAACAAACAAACAAACAAACACATGAATCCTGAGTAGAAATCAATCTGTCGTAAGGAAGTAAAGGTACCAAGGTCAATAACTTTACACAACTGTTAGGTTTTCTTTCTTCTTTGAAAACAAGATCATATTCAATCATTAGAATAAGAGGTTGCTGAGGTTATTCTTCCTTTACAATAGCAAAGGAACTCGCTCATTCATCCCTTCTTGCTGATGAATGGCAGATGTAGGACAGATGAACTGGTGGGTCATTCTGTTTCCTTCAGCTAACTATCCATGCTGGGCAAATTTGCAAATTTTAAAAGTATATTCTAATTGTTTTAAAATGTCCCTTTAAAGAAAAGTTTGGACTGGTTTTGGATTTGAGAAATCACCTAATACATGGTTATAAAATTCCCTTTTAAAATTACCCTTTGGTAGAGAATCATAAATAAATGTGGAAAATCAAATAGTATCCTTCTAAGGAATAAATATTTGTAGATGTTTTACAGAACCTTAGCAAATCATTTTACCTAATGTTTCAGTGAAGGTGTCAGATCAGGATTCTTTCACCTACAGGTCACCCATCATCCGTGTCTACACCAACCTGATGTACCACAGATAGGTAACCCTGGAAGCAGATATTTAAATTTTAGTTTAATATTGGAAGTCTTTAATTGGAAGTTTTTAATTTTTTTGCCTAATCCTCTGAAATGTTTCATTGTAAATTTTGAAAATAATGCCATAATGAAGAATGGACTCCTTTTATAACTATTATTGAGCATGAATTATTTATTTATTAAAAAGTCACTTTTTAGTTTATCATATATATGAATTTTAAAAAATCAAATATTTATTTCATCAAAATCTAAGTTGACTCTTAGAAAACATTTTAAATATGCATTTTAAATTATGTTATTTTTGAGGTAACATTCTAAATTAATATCAAATAGACAATCGGTCATATCTGCATAATCAACACAATGGACAATAAGATTATACATACTGATTTCCCGCACTAAACACTGAAAACCAGTTGCTTGCCTCTTATTCTTTAATAGGACTGACTTCTGTTTCCTGCAGAATGGCAAAATGATGTCCAATTTTTTTCCAGATATGATTGCTAAAACAGCACCAGGTAGATGAAGCCAAAAATAGTGCATTTACTGACTACTAAGGAAATGCCAAGGAACTAAAACTTACGACTCAAATATTCCAATGTGCGTATCATAGAGCAGTGGCCCGCAACCAGGGGTGATGTTTCCCCCAGGGTCATTTGGCAATGTCTGTAGACATTTCAATTTCAGAACTGTGGGGTGATGCTACTGGCTCCAGTAAGCAGAAGCCAAGAATGCTGCTAAATGTTCTAAAATGCAAAGAACAGTCCCTACCAAAAAGAATTATCCAGGCCAACATGTCAATAGTGATAATGTTGGCAAACACTGCAGCTGAGTTAAGAGTGGGCTCTGTCATTTATTGGCTTCCAGAAGGTTGAAGATTTGTATGAACTTCACCTTGTAAAATCCCTAGCAACATCAGAATGAGTGAATGAACGGATCAAAAATACCAGCAGCAGCTGGATTTAGTAATGGTAACATTCTTAGGTAGATTTATTTACTGGCCAGGGTAACATTATTTTTCTTTTTACACAGACATTTCTCAACAGCGTTCCTTTGTTTCATAACAAGAAGAGAATGTAGTAGCAGTTTAGACACAGCCTTCCTGGGTAAGGGTAAGTAAATTAAAAATGTTTCATAACTGTTTCCCATTGATTGATTATAATGTTTTTGCTGAAGCTTCAACTAATTTCAAAAACAAGTTCTACATATTTTTTTAAAAATGCTTATTCAGAAAATTAATTTGAATTAAAAAATATAATGGCTTATTATTTCTTTTATGTAAAATCTTTTCTTCTTTGATATTTTAAAGACCAATTTATATTAATGCTATTTAATACTAGAATATTAATAATGCTTCTTAAAAATCTTTAATTAATGAATAATAATATTCACATAGAGAAGTGAACAAAATCATAAGGATGCAGTTTGATGAATTTTTACAAATTGAACAAACCCTTGTAATTATACCCAGATCAAGATACAAAGCACTGACCACATTCCAGAATCTTTCTGTTTTCCTTTTCAGTTATAACTCTCCAACAAATGTTACCATTTGTTACATTTCTATTTTCTACTAGCATAATTAGCATTTACTGCTTTTCAAATTGTACATAAATGGTATCCTACAGCATATATTTTGTGTTGGGTCCTTTATCTCAACCTAATCTTTATGATATTCATCTTTGTTGTGAAAAGTAGTTGGTTTCACTGCTGTCTTGTTCTCTAATGTATGGATCATTGCAATTTATTTATCTAGTGTATGCTCTACATCTTTTGATGGACAAAGTATAAATTTTGGGGGTTATATAAGTAGAAACAGAATTGATGGTTCATGAGATATGCACGTACTTAGCTTTATAGATATGGCCAAACCATTTTCCGAAGTAATTTTACCAATTTACATTCCTTAGGGTTGTGTATAAGAATTTCCTGGCTCCATATATTTGTCAATAACTTATAGTATTGGTTTTTGAATTTTAGCTACTCTGATGGATATGTGGTAATATCTCATTGTGGTTTTAATGTATAGTGCCTTAGTGACTGATAATACTGAGCACTTTTATGTTATTTGGACATTGGTTATCCTCGTTTAAGAAGAGCCAGTTAAAAGCTTTTTATTCATTTCTGTTGGCTGGCTTATTTGTTATTGATTTGTAAGAGTTCTTAATGAATATGTATGTTGAAATTATCTATGACACTTGCATTTTCACACTCTTAATGGTTTTTTAAAATTTAGAATTAAAGTTCTTAATATTAATGATGTCTGAATTTTACTTTATGCTTAATACTTTTGGTATATTCTTTTAAAAATCTTTCCCTACCACAAAGTCATGAAAATATCCTAAGCTATCTTCTAGAATCTTTATTATTTTATTTTTCACATACGGACCTAAAATTAACTTAGAATTGATTTTTAAGTATTGTGTGAGGGACAGGTCAAGATTCTATTTGTTTTCATATCTAATTGGCTCTGCACCATTTACTGAAAAGCTCATACTTTCTCCATAGCACTGTACTGGTCCCCTTGCTATGAACCACATAATTATATATGTTGGGTCTGCTTCCGGACTTTTGAATTTGTTCCATTGGTCATTTTTTCTATCCTTATTCCAGTGCACATTACAATAGCTTTACATTTCATCTTGATATTAACCACATTATTTGGCTTATACCTGTGATGACCTAAATTTTAATATCACTGATGTACAAAAAATACTTGCAATTTCATTTCTATCCTCGTCTATGACTAATTTCAATTATGGTTTTTTCAATAAACTTATCAAGGTACTTGATGATATTAAATAATGTAAGTCAAATGTATTGTGAAGTGTCTTGCATATAACAGGCACAAGCTATAGTTAATAAGAGTAATAGTGTCATAACAGCAGCCAACACATAGGCTATAAAATGTTAGGGATCGTTACTACTAAACTACATAAAAAGTTTAATTCTCATTCAACAGAAATGAATAAGAAGCTTAGTATTAACTCATTCACTTAAAATCTATGTTGTTTGTGAAATCTCATTTTGCCCAATCATATATGCAGGCAACTTAAAATCACATAATGCATACAACAGAGATATTTTCTAATAAATGTCTATTGGAATTCTGAGTTTCCTAGGAAAGATCATGTTTTGCAGAGCCACACATATATGGTGTAATTAATAGTAAGAGCATGTGTTTTGGGCACAGATAGATCTTTGTTTAAATCTCAGCTTCTCCATTTACTATTTGTGTGACCTTAGAGGCTCATGTTCCCATATGAAATATAAATACAGTTCAATGAAATGAGCTACTTTGAAATAAGGTATGCAAGGAGCCCAGGGATTGTTTATAGTACTTTTTAGTAAGTGTAGATAAGGATGATATTAATAAAACCCCAAGCTTATGGTTCTCCATTTATAAAATATAGATAATAAAATGTACCTTTAAAGGCTTCTGTGTGTGTAAATAATGTTTGTAAAACATAAAAGAAGAAGGCTGGTACACTAGGTAGTCACCTGTCTCTAATAAGTTATTTTAATAAATAGTAAAGGAGAAAAAATTTTATAATTTTATGACTTATAGTGAATGACTACTAGGTGCCAAAGTCTGTTTAGGTATGCTGTCTGTGAGTGAGGTCTCTCCTTTCACTGAGTTTACATGTTAGGAATTATGTATTTATTATACATACTTATTTTGAGAGCTGAGAATATTAATTATAAGATTCTTAAATTTGTTCTTTCCCAGGATTTGCTAATTTTAAGGGATATCTGTTTTGTAGATTGCAATTAATTCCATATAAACTTATTGCTTATGAGCGTCTGTGTCTAAAGGAGTCCAGATTATTTACTAAAGTTGCAGGGAGCAGAATTTGTTGCTATGAAACAATGTTGAGTAAAACAAAGTTGAATCATTTAACCAGAAGTACTGTGTCTGCAAATACAAAAATTCCACTTCACATTTCTACTAACACTTGAGCTGGTAAATTTCTCTTCATAACTAAAGTCTATTTGACAATTCATTTCAAAGTTAGCAAAAGCATAAATTTTTATAAATTCATTCACCCATCTACGTATTTCTTTCGTACTGATTTTGGACCACAATGGCACTCTGGTTCTGGAAGAGGAGCACGTGTGCGTGTGCATGTGTCTGTGTGTGTGTATTGAGTGGTTAGAGTATCCTGAGGATATACACTCAGCGAATAGGCAAGCTAGAAAAATGATGAAAGATTATTGTCATATCTAATTCAACACTAAGAATTTGGAAATTTTTTTCTGACAGCAGTATCACTTACTCAGCTTTGGGGAAAGCACAAACACTTCCTTATCGATCCAGGTACTCCTATACCCCTAACTGCTTATGTTAGGAGCAACTTTGCCCAACCTGATAAAGTCCTGAAGAACAGTCTGCCTTTAGTATTTTAACAAGTATCAGAATGATTTTTTCATAAATAATGCTCGCCGCCAGTCCATTTACTCTATGCCAATTCATTCCCATGACCATTTCAAACCACCTCCCTAATTCCATTCCTCATTCCTTCATTCAGTTGACAAACTTGCCCCATACTTCTTAAGAAAAAAACAGATGTTAAACAGCAACTCACTTACATATACAAAATCTCCCAATCTTTCTTCCTCCTTTAGGAAAAGCTAATGAAATGCTCCTCTTCACTAGCTCCTCCAAAGCTAGTGATTAATTCCACAGGTACTTGATCTTGTCTGTTGCAGTGATAGCGATGCTCTATTTACTCCTTTCATTAACTCAGCCTGTCTCCCGCACCCTCCTCCCCCCGCCCCAATTTAGCATTCCTATTGGCACACAGACCTGCGGCTCTCTCCAATTTAAAAAATAAATACAATCACACAAACATTAACAAGCTATTGCCATTTTTCTGCTCTGCCTCGTAGCTTCAATGTTTTTAAAGCATTGTCTCTATCTCCATTATCCTTCATTCCCAGTCACCCGTCCACACTCCAACTTGGTTTCTGCTTATTATTTGAATGGAGCCAGGACCCCACAATGTCCATGTGACCTCTTCTGTGCCCGATCATACTTCACCTCTGTCCTGTGGATCACGCTGCTATTTCTCCATCGAAACCACATATGCTTTTCTCTCCCCTACCATGTTCTTTCTGCTATTCCTTCTCCCTTTTTGTCAGTAATATTGGCTGATTTCTCTTATATATAACCCCAAATGTCTGAGCTCTCAGGGATCAAAATAGTTTCCCTTACTCCTTGTGAGGACCCTCATCCATTCCCAACACTGCAAAGGTGATCTGTGTCTGAGGACTTGAACGTGTATATCCAGAACTTTTCCTCAAAGGTATCTGCCATCAGATTTCTCAAGATTCCATTCTTAATTTCTAAAATAGAATTTATAAATTTCCTCTCTAAATTCATTTCCTCCCCAGTTTTTCTCACTTTATTAAACCTTACTAACCTATTGCTCTTTTAAGGCTCTGGGAATTATATTTATCTCTCTTTGTCTTACTCTTAAATATAATCTATCAGCAAGTACTAATAATCTTACCTCTAACATATAACAATTTTTCTCCAAGTTTACTGCTAACCTTCTAGTTTAAACTGCCAATATCTCTGCCTGAATAATTGTATTACCTTCATAATTGATCTCAGCTGCTCTACTGACTCCCCAAACACAAATTAGAAGCAGCCTTGATAAACACTCACTGAGTGATGCCACTCGCCTATGTAATTTGCTTCAGTAGCTTCAAATAAAGTCCAACTACAAACTCTAAGGCCTGAATGATGTGGCTTCTGTTAACACTCTAATCTTATACTATTCCACTCTCACTCACAGACTGTTGTTATCTCCAAAATTTCACGCTTTTATTTTCAAGCTTAAAACTTGAGGAAATCTGTTTCTATTATTAGAATTATATTGTCCTGGAACTATATATACCTGATGCTTTCTCTTCAATATGGCTTCACCTGAAATATCACAGAATCACTGTAGCTTTCTTTTTACTGTAACAAAATAGCCTGATTCACATAATCAATTCTAGCACCTTATTTGCTTTTTTTTTCATAATATTTAGCATTATAAACATTAGCTTATTTACTCTTTATCTCATTTACTCTTATTTACTCCCTTAAGTGCCTTTTTTGTTGGCATATGGTATTGAGTGAAGGATTAAATGAAGGAGCAGGACAGCTATAAGTGGTTTCCTGTCATTTTTCATGTCATGGAATAAGTCTGTAACTAATGGTTTCCTAAAACCAAAGAGGAACATTAGAAAAATATTTAAGGGTACTTTAACTCAAATTTGATTAAATTGCCAAACAGTAACTGTTGATAATGATGTATTTGTTTTCTTAAGGTGACCAAGGTTTCATTGAGGAATTTGTTCCCTGTTTAGTCTCAATCTAGAAATAAGAAAATAAACACAATTAAAAAATACAATTAAGAAAAACAGTATAATGTTTGTATTTTAACTATTTCATCACATTAATAGTCAAACTCTTGAACTAGGCTAAAATGGTAGCAGATAGTAAAGAGGAAATTCATATCCCTTTAATCTGAATATTTTTCTCAATTTTATTTTCACACTCAAAAATATGGATAGGCAGATCTTAAGAAAAGTTTAAAAATCCAACCTTTTAAAAACAGAATGCAAGATAGACAGATATGAAAGAAGGAAGGAAGGAAGGAAGGAAGGAAGGAAGGAAGGAAGGAAGAAGGAAGGAAGGAAGGAAGGAAGGAAGGAAGGAAGGAAGGAAGGAAGGAAGGAAGGAAGGAACATAGAGAAAGCTTGATCCAAACAGACCTCATAAAAAGTAGCAAAGTAAGTATGTATTCATGCAAAAGTGAATTAACAAAGTATTAATGAAGACTCCATTCATTTTGAATTTTAAGTGGAAAAATTTTTAAAACTTCATTGCATTTTCTTCCTTCATGTAATGCAAGGTGATGAAAGCGCACGGCCTGAGAACTGCATTCTGAAAGTCAACAGTTTGGGGCATGAACGGGAAGGAATGAGTTATATTACAACTGAAACATTATACCTCTAACTCTTCCCCCGCCCCCTTACTATAGAAAAGTTAACAGATTGATTACAGAACCCTTTAAGGCTGCCATTGACAGTCTTTCCTCAAACTCTGGAATCTAATGTCCAGGACACCGGAGAATCATCTTCTTTTATCTATATCTATAGCTCCAGTAAGCGGAGCCTTACCAGATTGTCACCTACCCTATGTGGCCCCAACCATTTATTAGCTAAAAAAATTAACAGTTTATGATTATCCCTATTTCATCTGAGTGAAAGTCCTGCCACAGTACAAATTAAAGGTGAAATGGATAGAGGGGAAAAGGTGGTTGCAAAAGGTCTTAAAAAAAAAGTTACCAAATGAAAAAGCAAAATCTGGAACCACACAGTCCATAGAAAATTTGGGAGTAGAGACCAAAGTTCAGTATCAGTCATACCAAAAGCATTTAATTTGTATGTCCTTCACCTTTGTGATGATAAAACATCACTGATATAACTTTCTGATGTGACAATTCTTATATCAGTTAATGAGCGATAGCAGTCATGGGTCATGACAAACATATAATAAAGTAATATAAAAACTTTTCCTTTAATTGGTTTTAGTTTTTCTTAGATAACTGATGTTTGTACATATATCTTGTCAGTTTATTAATAATATTTACTGGCATCAAAGCTAACCCCAATGAGTAATCACTACACACACTTACAAGAATGGCTGTAATCCAAACAATAATAAATCAAGTATTTGTAAGGAAGTGGAGAAACTGGAATCTTCATATGTAGTTCATATGAATGTAAAATATGTACTATTTGGAAGCTAGTTTGACAGTTTCTTAAAAAATTATACACACACTTATATGGCTCAGGAATTCCACTGCTAGTGAAATATCCACATAGAGACTTGCATGTGACTGTTTAGTCTCATTATTCACAATAGCCCCCAAATGGAAAAAGTTTTAATAATCTATTAACTGACTAAATAGATAAGCAAAATGTGTTATATTAATACAACGAAATACATTTTCAGCAATTAAAAGGAATAAACTACTGATGCATACTACGATATGGATGAATCTCAAAAAATTATGCCAAGTGAAAAAAGCTAGACATAAAAGACAAAGTATTGTATAATCTCACATATAAGCAATTTCTAGAAAATGCAAAAGTATAGAAAATGAACATAGATTGGGGATTTCCTAAACCTGGAGGTGGGAGCAGGGACTGACAACATGAACACAAGGGAACTTTCTGAGGTAGTAAAAATATTAGAGAACTAGATCATGGTGATTGCTGTATATTTATAAATCATTATCTAATTACAGTGAGCACATTTTAAGGTATATAAATTACACTGCGATAAAGCTGTAGGAAATGATATTCTTCAACAAAATGGAGGAATAAACTGAGGAAGAGAAAGACATACATCAAGGAAATTGGCCCTCTCATACTGGAAAAACATGAAGAGCTGAACATAGGGCTTGAAGCTAACTAGTTGCTGGTGGCAGAGAGACAGAGACCTCCTGGAGAGAGAAAAGGAAAATTTTAAATTTATAGATTAACAGCTATGTTCTGTTAGAAATTTTCAGTGGAGTTTTATGATTATTTTGATAAGTCTGGGGACTATTTGTGGTAGAGAAAAACAAACAAAAATAAAGATTAGCTCCAGGAAACCCATAAAAACTTGTATAAAAAAGTTATTTATTCAACAGTAAATAATAGTCACAATAAAATATACACAAAATATATATTTACCACAAATTTGGATATGCCATACCTCCTTTAAGATGATGGATGGATATGAATTGTGTATATGGACTAGGAGAAGGTAGAAGAGAATGAGTGTGTGTGTGTGGGGGGGGGGGGTGGGGAAGGATAAAAGGAAGGTTAAAACAAGAGATATAGGCCAAATTCTTATCTTCTATAATAATAAGCCAATAGATAAAATCTAAATGCAAAAAAAATCAAAAAAGTACCAAAAATATAATATGAAGGTAACTACTGAAAGCAACCATTAAAAGACTTGAAGAAGGTTGTCTCTGGAGCACAGGACTTAACGATAGCAAAGGCTGTGGGAGGGGAGTTTTTTATTTGTAAGCCTGTGATACCATTTTAATTAGTCCCATGTACCATTTAATAAAAATACTGAAATTTCAATAATTCAATAATTTGGTTGAAATGCATAACACAATATTTTAGCATATATAATTGCACTACAGCAGAAACATTTTAATATCTTCCATAATTAAGATCCAACTTTTAAACAATTTCTTTCCTTGTTACCCATCATGAGTCTGTGCCAAACAATTCTCATTGTCCACATGATTTACTAGCTTCTTATTGCAATCTCTCTCCTCAAATAACTTCTTGCCTCTTCTCATTCATCAAAATGGTACCCATTATTCAAGACCCCATTTACATAGTAACTTCATCTCGAATTTTTCTTCAGCCACTTAAGCAATATTTTAAAATTCATAACTTGGCTCTTGATTATTTGCTCTTTTAATATGTAGCAATTGTCATCATCATTATTCAACAAGTTCTTGCTGCGTCATCCTTGTGTGTGAGAAACTATTGTTTGTGGACATGGAGACTGATAAACAAATTTGAGGACTATACCCAAGAATTTCTAAAACAAACATAATGTTTATAGTTTTAACTAAAAATAACCACTTTTATGGGTTTTCAAAGCCTCCTGTGAATTCAGTGTTGACTAACTGCTTTGGGGAAAACTGAGCAAGAGGAATTTGTGAACTATAAGAACTTCATACAATTGCAAAAGTTAAGTGGGATAAACCTAAAAGAGTATAAAAGTATTTGAAAAGAAAACATTTAGAATTAACATATGTTTTTGTGTGTACATATATATGTATTGACTACAAATTATATACTCATATACAAAGTTTAGGATTTCATTTATAAAATGTCTGTGGAGGAATATTTACCTAATCTTTATGATTGTGGTTTTGTAATAATAATTTTAAGAAAATATTAAGGACAATAATAATTTTATGACTTTTTAAAAAGGAGAAGTTTAATAAATATAATTTGAAAAACATTCAGTTTTGTTTTTACTTCAAATGACTGGCAAGGCAGCTATTTCTGATTTTGCTGAAGTGTCATCTATAGCAGTTGAAGAGATAATTCCCTGCTTTGAAAACATTTCCAGTTGTTTCCTCTGTAATGGAATTTTGCTGTTTGTTCTCAACCTATTGGGAATCTTTTTTCCTTGCAATACACAGGTCTCTTCTCTTGGAGCTCCTTCCGACATCACTTAATAATTATAAATAGATTCAAGTATAACTTTTGAATCTCCAACTTCTATTAATATTTTTCAACACTAGTCTTTTGGGTACAAATGAAAATTGATGTTCCTTCAGATACTTTTCAAACATCATTCTCTTTAATCAGCATTCTTACTCATACTTTTAGGATGGTATTCGACATACGCTATCCTATACCTACATTATATATGATTGCTTTGCAATCTTGTTATTTTACCATGGTAAGATTAGTGACTGCATGTTTTTAACAGTTTACCTTTTGACAAAATAACATAATTGAGAACAATGCAAATTAGTCCATCTTTTGGATATAAAAAGATAGAATTCTGACTCTAAGTTCCTTGACTCGGTTCTACTGTTTACACATTATAAATCAGGAAAGAGAAAGAAACAAAATATCAGTAGAGATACATCACAACTACCTTTTCATTTTTCAGCACTAGATATTTTGGACAGAGGCTCTTAGAACAAATCTTCCCAGCAATTCTTATCTTTGCCTATTATTTTGCCCATTCTGATGCACGGGAAGAAATCAATGAAGGAAGAGACTGTGAACATCACACTTAAAAGCTTTCAAATGCAGACTGCTGAATGGTGACACTCTGAACAGAATGCTGAAAGGTTTAATTTTAGATGACCTAACACTGACCTTCAAGTGTGAGGGGACATTGGGTCAAGCAGCATCAGGCCTTCTGTCTTACAGAGGTGTCCGCCATTTGCATCATTTTCAAAATTACTATTTGAAGGACCATGAAATTATTTCAATTAGATATGTAAAATTCTTTCTCATAATCTTTTGAAATCTATCATATGTAAACTGGAACGTTTAAATAGCCTTCTATAATATCTGAAGTAGCAAAACTAAATGGCCTTGAGATAAGTATACGTAGTCCTTCAAAAATTGATTTACAACCATTGTTTCCTGCTACAAAAAGGCATCAGCTCCACCTTGGAGCATCACCTCCTCCATAGAAACTCATGTCTTCATTTTTAAGTAAAGAATTTTGTAAGGGCTTTAGGCCTGAAAATTATTTCTTGAATAAGGAGGAAAATAGAATAATTTGCACCTAAATCACTAATAAAAAACTAAAATGCTGCATGCTTTTAGACAATGATAATTTTAAATTTCACTATTTGTTGAAGTTCATCCATATTTCATGAGGTGACCATATTTTGTATAATTATCCTATATTTAAATTTCGTGGTGTTTTCTCTTGGTTTATATTTAAATATCTATTAGTCTGTTTATGCATTCAATATAAAAGTTAAAAGCTGAGTTCTTGGATCCAGCCTCAGAGGTAAACACTCAGCTGCCTATACATTATTTAATCTCACTGTGCCTTAATTAATTCTGTAAAGAGGATATAACAAACACATCTGCTTTAAGACTTCTTGTGATAATGAAAAGAGATAATGTGTACAAGAACTCAGTATAATTCTTAGTATACATAATGACATTACATAAGTGTGAAACTATTTTCTCTGAGGCTTTAAGAGATGTATCATTTTAAAGTCAAATTTATAGATGTATAAAAAATGAAATACTCTATCTTAGATATAAATATTCAGTTCAATGAGACTATCTCTTGTGACTTTTAAATTGTTTCTTCTTTTAAAAATTAAGTATTTCATAATTGTTTCAATGTTTTTCTTATTTATAAATGGGTACTGATCACTAAATTAGAAATAATTCTTAGTTAAACACATAGAGATAGGAGGAAATTGTAGACTAAATATTTGTCAATGAGCTACTCAGTAAAGCGTAACTCATTTTATTTTTAAGGATGCATTTTAAACTAATGATCTTTCTAATTCGATCAATGATAATAAATACTTTTAAAAAAACTATCCTTTGATTAAATATAGAATATATCAGTGTATAAATTTTAAATGCTTATACAGGACATGCACTATTTACAAACTTGAATAGTGATATTAATTAGAAGACCACTCATTTTGTCACATTAACTAATAAATGCCATAAAATAAAATGCAAACCAACATTTAGAAAGAATTGTAAACTACCATGAAAATACAAAAATATGTTTTGTTAAAAGATAAGGCAACTATTATAAAGAAAGTTTGTTTGAAAAACCTACTAAAAATAGCCTATAATTACTCATTTAACATAAAATTGTTAAATTTGGAATGTTTTTCAGATTAATATAAATTAATCCAGAACTTATTCAATGTTTCTAAAAAAAAAAAACAATTTGTCTTCTAGTAGTCATATGGTTCATGTAATGCTTATAATTAAAAAATTTTTTTTAAAAGGAGAAATACCTTTCTTTACTTGATAATGGCCCCAAATAACAATATAAATTTGTTTACTGAACAGAATAATAATAAAAATAGTCTAGTTATAAAACTCCTATAGGGTAACTTTGCTTTTTTCCCCAATAAAACTCTTCTTGGAAAATCACAGGAATTCTTCATAATTTATTTTG
Source organism: Eonycteris spelaea (assembly GCA_003508835.1). NCBI lineage: Eukaryota > Metazoa > Chordata > Mammalia > Chiroptera > Pteropodidae > Eonycteris > Eonycteris spelaea. Next base: position 2,555,209 of record PUFA01000043.1, on the reverse strand, counting down.
TAACATTGTATTCCTTAGTGACTATTTTAAAATAACCTGATTCTCATTATATATAATTACCAAATTTAATTTAAAATTTATTTATGTATCTTTAGAAGCTGCTGATGAAGAAAGCAGAAAATGAGCAAAAAATGTTTTGCAAACTTGGAGAGAGTACTGTTCCACATTCTTTAGTTGCTGAATAAAAGTTTATTGGTTATGAGGATGAAAATAAATTAAACAAAAAAGATTTTCTAATGTCCACTTGACAGAATACAATGCTAGATCCAGGCAAAAGGTGGGAATAAACTACAGCTTGGAATTATGAGAGGAAGGTTTTAAAATATTGTAAGAAATGAAATAAAAAAGATAAGTAATGGGTTGAAACTTTGGAATCTAAATGTCAGGCTGAGGTGAGGTTGTGTTTTGTAATATCAGGAACCTGGATAGACAGACAACTCTGAGAAATTTTGCATGAAGTTAGCTCTGGGCCTAAATGCCTCTGAATGTAGCTGAAATACAGTTTTCAAGAGTTTAAAATCACCATGTGGATCAACTTATCAAAACACATCAGACACAGAGGTTTTGGTAAATACCACATTTAAATTACGTGATGACTTGGCAGTTTCCACACTGATTAATGGCACTAACCGTTTGCGCATAGCTTGATGACTATGAGGCTGGACCTCAAGGTTTCTTAATCTTCTGCAGGAAATGTAAGTGAGCCCAAGGTCAGGGTTAGTGTTGCTTTGCTTATAAGTTGTTCGGGGGTTTTGCCCTCAGAGACTGTGAAAAGAATCGGAACATGCCAAAACCATGGGTTTGAAATTGTTTTCAGAACACACACACACACACACACACACACACACACACACACACACTTTGATCAAAACCAGCCTTCTATAATAATTGGAATATTCACAATATTTGCTAGACTTTGTTCCAAATGCCTTGGCTGTCATTGTATTTGGCATCATTTAGATTATTCAGAAGAAACTACTACAGATCATGGAGACATTTTCAAAAATAAATACTCCCAAAAATGTCTTAAGCAGAAATGGACTTCTTATTTGTCCTAAGATCAGGTAATTTTTTTTTTCATTGCATCTTTAACAGTTATATACAGTAGGGTCTCAATACTTATTGATTTAAATGAATAACTCAGTGATGAATAGCAAGCTATGAATAGCAAGTACTAACAAATGTTTGTTGTATAAAGTTATTGATTCAATAATTAAAGAGGTCAATAAGAATTCTCTGAATTTGAGAGAGAAACCAGAAAAAAAGGAAGCTGAAGAACATGAATTTAGCATTACATTCATAATCTATCAGTATCATCATTCAATATCTCTGAAGTGTGTGTTAGCTTGTTTTTGCCCCACTGAGGAGTTTTAAGTACTTGTTTTGAAACTCAAAGCTCCATTTGGATGTTATATCTTTATGTAAAATCATCATCCTATAGTAATGAAAAAGTTACTGAACACAGGAAAGGTTGTGTTTATTTGACTTAAACCCTAACATGGGAAATGCTTCTTAGCGTGGAAATGTCTTTTTTTTTTTTTAAAGCTAATCCTAATTCTAGTTGATTTAATTGTTGGAGTAATGACTTAGTTTATACAAATCACTTTAGCGCCCAGGACTATGCCAGCTGGACAATCGAAGTTGATGAAGTCTGGACTGGGACGCTCTGTAGACACACTGAACACGAGAAATCCAGGCCAGAGTCTGGTTTGGGCTTGGTTTATCTGGTATGGTTATCTTCAGTATCACAGCCACCGAGAAACTGCCAAATTGCAATGGATTTATACTGTGTATGTGATGCTTTAGACTTCTAGTTCCCCATTTTAAACGAATAGAGTATGCAGTGCCCCATACATCCTAAAACACATTATGTTGTGAATAATAAAAAAGATAAAGTGTAACCTTTACTTAAAAAACCATTGAATGTATATTTTGAATAGAAATGTTATGTGCAACTATTACTGATTGCGCTGTTCATTAGGGGAAAAAAATCTAAACTGCACCCATATCTGTAAGAAAAAGAAAAGTGAACTAGAGTGATCAGTATGCTTTTTCTTGGCATGCAACCATATTCAGGAAGAAAAGCTATAAATGATGTAGCATCAAATTAATTTTCTTACTTAGTTACATGTTCCTTTTCTTCTATTTCTTCATATACTTTAAGGGAAGATCATGAGCTTGGGGTCATACAGACCCTTGGTTCAAACCCTAGTTCTACTTACTTTTTGATTTATCTTCAAATAATTATGAATAATCATTCTGAGTCTCAGTTTTATTATGTTTAAATGTGCTTCATAATAACCATCTTCAGGGTTGTTCTAAAGATTAAAATGCTCAATGTATTCTATAACTATATCACCATCTTCATGTTGGCTCTAATTTTTAAGCTGTCCAGTTTTAAAAATGACTCTAATCTTGTTTAATTCTGTTCAAATCTTTCCATGATTGGTGGTGTAAGTCTTGCTCATAATAATGTGAAGTCCAAAAATTAAATTTATTCCAGCAAATATTTATTTGGTAAGAACTGGGCCAGGTGCTGGAGATGGCAGGTGGGTAGTGTCTCCTAATGAGACAGGAATGATGCTGATATCAAAGTCACCAGAGTCAGCTAACCACGGAAGGGGGTTGAAATGTGTGTAGGAGGAAGGGAAGAGGAAGAATCAGATACGAAGACCAAACTTATTTAACAAAGAACTGGCAACCCAAGTAAAGTTGAAGAGTAAGACCAGGTCAAGAGGGAAGTCAACAGGTGGACATGGGCCATGGCAAACACCCATGTTGAGAACTGCTGCCTATTCTCACTGTACGAGCTTTGCTTCCTGTCCCTGCAAAGCCCATTTGAAGCCAAAGGACTAAGGATAGAGCAGACAGTAAGAATTTGTTTTCAAAGTATTTATTTTCTTTAATAAAATACAAATTCTGAAAATATTTGGGAAAAGAAAATCTGTAGAGTATGTATGTATAATTTATATGCCTTGCTTATCTAAAAAATTAAAATGACATCCAATAAAAAATTACAGAATAGAATCATAAAATAAGGATAAATGACTGAAGCCTTAAAATGACAATAGACTACAAATAGGATGTATCATGTACAATTATGCAGTCATTATAAATTCTACATAATATATGAAAAATAATATAAAATAATATATAATATAAAGCAACATGTACTATAATATATATATATAAATATTATATATAATATGTATAATATATATATGAATGAAATGTTCCAGGGTTGAGAATCTTTCCAGCAGCAGTGGAACATTATTTTACATTATTCTATTGTTTTATTCATATGAATGACAAATGTGCATAAGCATTTACTAGTATATGTTGTTCAGTGATTTTTAAAACATTTACTCTGTAAGCTAAGTAAATATCAATTTCTAAAACTTTTCATTAGCCCACACCACTATAAATGTGGAACAAATACTGTTTTTGACCTGTGATCCCAAATCTCCACTTTATAGTTAAATCCACAAAACCATCAAAATTTTGATTTCCAAAAATTCCTCCAGAAAGGAAAAAATAGCTACACTTTCAAGAAACCTTTGTTACTCTAATTTAAAAGTTTAGCTACCTGTTTTCAAAGTCATTACATTATTTTCAGCATGAAAGTTTTGAGTCAGGTAATGATTGGCCGTTAATAGAATTTTAATGTAATAAAAATCCCATCCTAAGGAAAAATAAATCACTTTATGTTGAAAACATTTGGCAGTGATTAATCCTGAACACTCATTGCTGTGAATTCATTGACTCTGGCCATAAAGTCACTGGTTATTTGACTATTTTAGTGAACAAAATTATACAATACCAGCCTCTACTTTATAAACATACTTTACTGTGAATGAGTGAAATGTGATGCATGAGGCTTTGAGCTCTGGAGAATTCAGGACAGCATATGCACAATTTAAGGAGAAAAAAATACCTTATTTTCTTAAAGTGCATAGGGCTAACGTTTCCTCAGGAAATATCAAGGTCCTTTTCTACTTTAAAATTTAGGGTCCAAGGGTGAGGGAGTGTAATCAGCCTACAAGCATAAAGTGCAATAAAACAATACCTCTTTGTTCAGGGCCTTAAAGTCAAATACGATGTTCAGCAGGACAGACTTTAGCATCTCTATCTCAATATATTTTGGTAATACTCACATAATGATAATAAAGTTGTTGAGGAGGAGGTAATCGAGAAACATAAGCTTATAACAGTGATGGTTAATCTTGTGATTGCTGATGATCAGAGTTTGTGCTAGCTTTTAAAAAATGTATTATTTTCCCTATGTTAGTACTTCAAGGTAGATACTAGTAACCTTATTTTATAGATGAGGAAACTGAGGCTTAGAGAAGTTAAATAACTTATGGAGGGTATATAGCGAGTGGGTCGTAAAGATAAGACACAAATCCATACTCCCATGACTTCATAGCCTTTACTATTTGCACTATTCTACTTTTTCTACATAATTCTAGAAAACCCTAAACTTTATACTTTCATAATCTCCAGTTGTAGCACAGCCTTGAAAACTGGGTACCAGTCTTACCTTTTGTTTCTGAATCCTTCCCCTGAAAACCAGCTTTTCTCCCAGTTCAGCTATTGGGAAAATAGATAGACTCTGATAAGCACTAGTAGGTAGGACCAAGGTTTTACAGACAGATAGCCCTGAGCCAAATACTAGCAATTATCCTTGAGGAATTCTGAATGTCATCTTTTCCTTGACTCCCTGGGGAAGCTTTATCAGTTCCCTTGAGTCACCCAGTTGCTCATTACTTGCTTGAACAGCCACTGCTTCCATCCCCACTATACCAGTGATTCTAAAGCTTCTGTTAAAAATATACATATGTATTTCCTTTTTGCTGAAAATATTAACTCCTGGGTTAACAGGAGGTTAATATAGGAGTGGCTCCTACAAATAGTGATTTATTGGCTCTTCATCACTTGACAAGCACAGCCTATGGTCTGGATTTCTGGACCACTTTTTCAACAGTACCCTCTATACGATGTGCTCAGCCTGAGCCTGCAGGAACTGTGGAGTTTTCTGTCCTCTCTGTTGCCTGCCTACAGAAATAGCCAGATGCAGTACCAGGAACGACCATGTTAGACAACATATAGTGTAGCAAACATCCTGGCCTAACGGCAGCTAGTGTGGAAAAGTCTGAGTGTTTTTAGGTATTTACAAATTCATCACAGGCTTGAAAAAGTCTGGATATTTTAGATACAAATTCATCACGAGCCCAAAATGTAATATTCTGCAAAGCCAATTTTGAGCTCTCTTGGTCTGTCCTGGACAGACCACAGGTAGATCACTGTGTCCACCTGCAGGCACCTCAAATTAAGACAGATGGGCATGATCCAGATGAAAGCAACAGTGATAGTAAGAACACTGAAAGTCAGGCCACGTGAGGGGGTGTTGTTCAAGCACTAGAGATGGTAGCATGGGAGATACAAATTCAAAGGAAGATATAATTCCTCTTTGCAAATAGTCATTGTGTTGACATGTAGACAACTTGTTTTCTATTACTCAGGGGGCAACGCTACAAGTATATGAAGGTAAATTTGTAGTGCGTTCTAAGAAATAATTTTCTAACTTCTAATAAGATTTTCTATCAATGCAAAGTAAAGTAGTGAGGTCAACATCATACAGAAGCAAAGTAATTTGTGATGGAAGTAGAAATGGTATGGAAGATACCTGGCCAGAGAAGGTGCAGAAAATATTAATTCCAGATGATGATACCATAGAGCATTTTCTCTTTATTAGTAACTAGCTTTTCCTCCCAGCATTTATATGAATGAGACAAGTAACATGTTCTTTGGCTCACCAAAATAACATCCTTCCCCCAGCTAAGTCTGTGCTACCCTTCTCTTTGCCTTGAGAAAATTACTCCATGCTAGGACAATAAGTTCACAATTAATGGAAATTCAAAACATATAAAGAAAATAGAGAAGGCAGTAGTTTTTGGAACTGAACAACCTGAATGTAAACAAGTCAGAGGGAAAGATGTGAAAGTTTATTGCCAAGATCTATGACCAGCCAGGAATCTTCTAGACTCTTGGCATTACAGTTCTTACTTCATTCTCTAAACTGTACCAGTATCAAATTTTTCTTTAAGGAAAAAAATTCCTTTTAAGAATTTACTAACTTAAAAGTTAGTAAAACTTATTTTCTATTACTTACTTTTGAAAATCTCCCCCTCGCCCTGATAATCTTCATATTTTATTGATTTGTTTTCTTTCTTGGTGCTTATATTTCTTCCATTTCAGAAAGATGCTCAAGTTACAAAAACTGGTTAGTTGATTCTGTGACTTCTATTAAAGCAACCAAGATGAGGTTGGTTACAATATTAAAGTTCTCAACAGCACACAAAAATATTATTAAACCACTACTGAAATGTCAAGGAACCACAAAAATTATCGATGGTCACCATCCATCAGTCATTCATATAAAGTCATTCATGGGAAGATGTCAGCTGTTGATAAACTTTTGTTTGCTTAATTTATTAACCAGATGCAGAAATTTACTATTGCTTAAGAGCTCAGAGACACCTGAGGCATGCACTTAATATGTAGATAAGGAGATAAATAGCATCACTTGACTGTGCATCATGCTGCGTGACAATGAATGCTGAATAAGTGGCATGCTTTTGATTCACGGTTCTCATTTCATAATGCAAAGCTTTTACATCATGAAAATATAGCATGGGATTGAATCCTGTGACATCGTGTATGACATTCGACAGCATGGTGATGTAAGCTTTGAAAACGGAATCATAAGGAAATGAGGTGCATGGAAAAACTAATCAAGACAGATACAAATTGAATTTATGAACTGAATATCTTCTTCTTTACTAGGAGTTGTATTAAAATAAACTGATTTGAACTATTTGTACATAAATGATGATGCCAACCTATTATGAATAATTAACAGTAAAAATAAAATATAAATTAGATAAAAATAAACCCACTGTTTTTTTGTTTGTTTCATTCTTTGTTTAAGAAACATCACAGTCTTCATTCAAAAAGTCTAAAGAATGTTATTGCAAACTCTGGGTGGTAGAAGCAAAGATTGGGCTTGTTAAGTGCATCATACAAATAAGAATCACGTTCTGCTTTATTAAGTAGATTATAAGGAAGGAAAATGGAATAGAGGAAGAAGCTGGTGTAGAACAAACAATATTTATTTTGCTTATATATGCCTTGAGTTTAGCCTAATATTTTTAATTAGTAAAACAATTCCTTTGGAATTGCAAAGCCTTTTTATATATGTATGAGACATTTAATATGTAAACCAAAAATCCTGGACATTTTAGACTATACTAAGACTGCTTTTGTATGAATCCTATTATTAACTGATGGGTTACATTATGATACGATGACATATGTAAAATTTGTTTTAAAATAAGAAAATGTTTTCTGTGTTTTAATAACAGCTCTTAGATAGTTATTGAGGTGGCAATACTATGCTTTACTATGATAAATAACAAAGCAAATCAACGTTGTAGATAGAGCATGTTTCCGGAGTAAATGAAGACCCGAATCTAAGTATGAACTTTACAAGGTTACAAGCTAGATAATCTATTATACCCGGGGCTGTTACCTAACTTCATTAAGTCTCTGTTTCTTCAACCATAAAGTGAGAACAAAAATATCTATATATTTGGGTGGTTTGTGAATTAAATGTAAAAAAGGAATTAGTACAGTGTCTATATACTTAGGTATTCAGATAATAGTACCTGAAGTATTTGTTGAAAGAAGGAAGGAATAAAGGAGGGAGAAAGGAATAGAAAAAGAGAGAGGGAAGAAAGAAAGGATGGAAGGAGGGAGGGGGAAAGAAGAGAAAGAACAATTAGATGAATAAAGTTCACATTTCTCTTCAGTTTCCTCATCTATAAAATATGACTTACAAGATAAGCTCTATTTAACTTATATTTCATAAAGTTTAATACAAAATTATCCTTAAATATAATAATGTTATTTTTTTAAAGTTTCCATTAAATCATGTTAAATCATGGATCTTTCTTGGGATGGTTATTTCAGTATCTTCAATATTAAACTGGAGGTTTCTACACAACTAATGGAGAAGTTTCTTGAAATTTTAAAGCATTAAACAAGCAGAAAATGTTAGACTGTCCAGACTCCTGTATAGGCTAGAAAATACGGGTTACGATTAATATGAAAAAAAAAAAAAAGAAAGAAAGAAAAAAAAAGAGGCCAGGAGGGTAAACCTTCCTCTCATGGTATTGTGGCTTTTATACAGCTCATACTGGCACTTGTAATGAACTCCTGACTTTCCATAATCAGAGTGTAATAGAGACAAGATCTTCTGGCTCTAAAGATACTGACGCTGCCAACAATCATCTTCCCTTCATGCTGACACTTCATGGCAGCTTAAAGTCATTTAGCTATGGAGGTATGACATGCAAAGGGAATCATTCTGTCTTTAGTCAGTTCAATAGTTTTGCAAAGATGAAGACACCCTCTAATAAAAGTTTTCCATGTAAGATGTAAATCTGCACATTTTATACAACTAAAAAGGGTGCTTCTCACATGTAACTAAGAAACATGACTTTCTCAAAGAAGGACTAAGACTTGGATAATAAAAAGAGAGGAAGTATAGCAAAAGGGCTCTGACTTCCAGCTATGCCACTTACTAGATCAGTGACTTAGAAGTCTGAAATTCCTCATTTATAAAATGAAAATACTACCTATGGTCTGATGTTATTTTAAAGAGCAAAACTTCAATGCATGGCATACAGTTTGTTCAATAAATGAATTACAGTACGATTTACTGGTGGAAGGCAGGAGCTAAATGCATGGAGACAGGTCCAAAACAGCTCGTTGGCACTACTAGCAACAAACTAAGATCCACAAGGAGAAAGTTTGACATACCCTGGCTTTCCCTACCTCTCTTCCACCTCCAGCTGGATCCTGCTGAAATGCTGTGACAAGCTGCAATTGTAGCATTCTTAAGAGCTGTTTGATGGCAGTGTGGTTTAAAAATCAAACAGCCAATTGCTGATTATTATTTATTATTATTTTGTTCGGGGCTTATTTTTGGTAGGGGCGGGTAATAGCAGGGGGTATCAAAGAATGATGTTTAAACTACAGGATAAGAACCCTGAACATCAATGCTTTATCTTTAGGGCTAAGAAGAGAGAAGTCAGCAACCACTCCTTCTGGAATTCATTAGCTGTGTGGATTCCTCACCCGTGAGTCCATGGCAGCCTGGAGAATGGTTACAAAGCTGCTCAGCTGGCAGCTCCTTTGGTGACTAGCAGCTAAGATGACCCTTTCATCAGAGGCGTTTGTTCTTTTCTGTGCCCCAAAGAATGTTTGCTAATATTAAGACAATTGCAAAGGAAAACTCAGAATACTACTTTGCCAAAGTTTTAGAAAAGCTGGAGTCAGAATACAATTTTATAACTTCTCTGAAGCAGATGACACAGAGTTCAATATTTAATAGTCCACTAAACAGTCTTTTTTCCACATAAATGAGCTGTGTTAAAACATTTCTAATTAAAGGATGGAAAAATACAATTTAAAAATATATGATAGAAAAGGAACAATGACATTTTTCACTCTCAGTAAGTAGTCAATCTTTTAACAGAGTTATGGCTTCTTCATTGTAAATATATACTTGCTAATTTGATTCAGAAACACTGAGAAACCTATAAATTAACTAGAATAACATGGCATAATTTATATCTTTTGAATCTTTCATTGTTGAGATTAACTCTTTGGCACTACTTTTGCTAACAAAGCCAAATAAGACTGCATGCATTATTTTGTAGCCTAGAATAGACTTTCACATGGATTATCAAAATGGATTCTTATAACAACCTCCTGAGAGAAACAAGAATATATTATTGTCACCACATTCCAGATGATAAACTTAAAGCTGAGAAATTAAACACTGACTGAGATCAAAGAAAGAGTAATTAGGCAGAATTCCAAACCAGCTCTGCTTTCTCAAATTCCAAATTCTTTCCAAAGTTCACTATAAGTGTGTGTGTGTGTGTGTGTGTGTGTGTGTGTGAAAATTGCTAAGATTTTGTTTTGTTCTTTTTTAAAAATAGTGACAAACAATGTTATATTAGTTTCAGGTATACAGCACAGTAATTCTAGCCATTTGTGACAACACAGAAGGACCTGGGTGGCATTATGCTAAGTAAAATAAGTCAGACAAAGACAAATACTATATGATTTCACTTATTGTGGAATCTAAAAAACAAACAAAACAAATGAGCAAACAAAACAACACAGAAACAGTCTCATAGATACAGAGAACAAACTGATGGTTGCCAGAGGGGAAGGGGACAGGGGAATGGGTGAAAAGGTGAAGAGAAACCAGACACACAAACTTCTGGGTATAAAGTAAATAAGTCATGGGGATGTAATGCACAGCACGGGAATGCAGTCACTAGTATCATAATAACTTTGTAAGGTGACAACTGCTATGATTTTTGAAATACTTGGGGTGGCCTTTCATTGATGTCTCTGATTAGGTAGCCTATTATTTTCCTATTACTGCTGGGGTAAATTACCACCAACTTAGTTGCTTAAAACAATGCAAATGTATTATCTTACAATTCTGGAAGTCAGAAGTCCCAAGTGCTCTCACTGGGCTAAAATCAGTGTCGGCAGTGCTGTCTTCCTTTTCGGAGACTCTAGAAGATAATCCAATGGCCTTTTCCAGCTTTTGGAAGCTGCCCACATTCCATGGCTCATGTCCCCATTTCCATTTCCAAAGCCAGCAATGGCCGGGGGAGGCTTTTTCACAACACTTCACTCTGAATCTACCTCTACTGCCTTCTCCTTCCACTTATCAGGGCTCTCTTATGATTACATTGGGCCACTCAGATAATCCAGGATAATCATCTTTCAATCTCCAGGTGCTTAATCACACCTGAAAAGTCCCCGGTACTACCTGAAGTAACATATTCCCAAGTTCCAGGGATCAGAATGTGGGTGTCTTTGGGAGCCATTATTCTGCCTACCACAAAGGAAGGTTTGAGTTATCAAAAAAATATTTCTTATATCAGTGGGAAATGGGGGTGGGTAAACATATAGGGAAACAGAAATGTTTGTTAGGATATCTACTGATATCTTGTACAAAAGAGGACTGTAATATAAATTTGTCAAATGTACCTATAATTCCTAAAACACAGACTGTCACATGGTCTCCACCAACATATGCGTTCAGAGAGAAACACAGATTCACTCAAGAGTATTATCTGTATATTCTATCTTTTAGTAATTCCAATATTTTAGTTTTCACTTAGTACTTTTCATCTTTTAGTCCCAATTCATAAAGATGTATACATTCACAAATGCATGGAAATTACCATACGTATATGAATGGCTTAGAAGACTGTTAATGCTCTGCCTGTATATCCATGTCCTATTTCAAGTAAATACCAGTCTGACTTCCATCTGCATCTGTATTTTACTGCTAGCCGCATGCTCTGACGGCCAGAACTACTTCTGCCCCTTCTATGGTATGCTGAGATTCTGCTCCCTAAAAAAGCCCTCGGTCAAAGATTAAAAGACCTGGGTATGCACATAAACAGCCCAGCTCCCTTTCCCTTTGGTTAGGGTAACTTTGAGGTGCATGTTCTACACTGATTCCCAGAGTTCCAGTGGAATCAAACTTCAGATACTCATCAAGGTAGTTTGCTTGATAATGTCCCATTTATTGAGTTCTCCTATACCATTTCATCTTATTATTTTCTTGCCAGTGCACCCTGGGATCATCTTCCACATAAATTCCTTGCCTCAGATCCCCATCTCAAAGTCTACTTCTAGAGAAATCCAAGTTGAGAGAGCCAGAAATAACACGATTCCATTAATACACACATATTCATAGTCATATAACCATAAATACCCAACCCATAAGTTCATATTTCTATGAGGAATGTATTACTGGATTGTTGTATGGCCAGTCTGAAATCATTAGGTTGTTTACTCAGCTAAACAGATGTATTATGTATCCAGTTAACTTGTGCATGATTTATTGTTTAAATATCATATTCCTGTGCCAAAGATTATTTTGCAGATATGTTCCTTTATATTTTATATTATCTAAAAACTTTTATAAGCCACTGGACATATTGTGTATGAAGGTTTAAAAACCATGGGTAAAGTTTTTAATGTCTGAAAGAGCTGAGTTCAAATTCTGACTCTGCCACTGAACTCATTGGATAACCCTGGACAAGGTGCTTACCTCCCAAATCCTTGATTTTTCAAATCTGTTAAATTATAACACCAGAATCAAACTTGTAACAATATTTTGAGAATCATGATAGAATATTTCCTTATTAATAAAATGTACTAAGCGCTTATAGACATTTTTGGAATGTCAGACATTATTCTAGGTTCTGGGAGTTTGGCTACAAACAAAACACTCCAAAGCCCCTGGAGTTTCTAGTAGAGAGAATCAACTGCAAAATAAAATATAAAAAAGAAAATTAGGCAGTGATAACCATAAACTGAGGGTCATAATAGAAATTGGGTGGCTACTTTAGAATAGGTAAGGAAGGGAGGTCTCTAAAGAATTGGTATTGAACTGGGATTTCAACAAAAAAAAAAAAGACAGCCATGCTCTTCTAGAGAAGAACATTCCAGGCTCTGTGGAAAGAATGTGTTTACATGGCAGAGAAAAAAAGTGGGGATCTTGCCTTTTGAAAAGAGAGGGTGTGGCACAGTGTAGTGGGGATGAAGTCAGAGACAGTCAGGGCCAGAGCGTGATAGTTCTTATTTATAGTCTATGCTGGGGAGTTTGGATTTTAGTCTAAATGTTATGGGAAGAAGCCATTGGCAGTTTGAGACTGAGGAATGATAGTCTCTCACAATTTTGAAAACACATCCTGGCTGCCACAGGTAGATTAGATTCAAAGATATAAAGTGTGGAAACAGGAGAATTAGGTTCTATTACAATAATCAAAACAAGGGATGATGGCAGCTTAAGTTAGAAGGGTAGCAGCTGAAATGCAGTGAAATAGGTTTGGGAAACACTGCCGAGGAAGAGAAGTTGACTTGCAGACAGATCGACTTGCTGATAGATTGTTGAACAGTTTAGATAATAAGATAAAATGAAAATCCAGGGTGTTTTTCTTAATTACACATTTAGTTCCTCATGCAATGTCCAGCACATATTAAGCACGCAGCAAATGGTAGCTAAGATGATAAGCCTTGGTGGATAGACAGGAAAATTTACAGAGAGTCTGGTAAAATGATAAATAAATGGAAAGAGTATGTTAATAGGCACTAGAAATAATGACATGTATAGAAAAATTACTCTTTAACGCTACTTTTTTTTTCTGAGCACCATTTATAATCCATACCTACATAGTGAATGTTAAAGGTTAGATATGCTCACACATATGTACCAGTCTTGAAGGTAACATATATTAAATGCCAAATGAATGGAATAGGAAATAATGACTATGCAGGAGTTCAAAAGACACAGGATCTCTGGATCAATATAGAAATAACATTATCCACTTCTAATCTAAGTCATGCCATGCCATGCACAGGACTGCATTGGACAGTTTGATCTGTTAACGATTTAAATAGACAATAATAAAAAGCAAGATTCATACTGTTAACATAATAATATTAGTGAAATCACAGAAAATTAAATTGTAATGTAAATTCTAAAGTATGCATCACCAAGACTAAAGGATTTGAAGGAGTATCAAGCAAATTTTTTTCAATTTAATACTTTATATTTTATGCCCTTTATTGACATTTCTTGTGATTATTCATCATTTTTGAGTTTGATTTTTAAATTCTTACTTCTAGTTAAATATATCTTCTGCTAGTTTTATTATTTTCAACAGGGTTCAATTCTTTTTTCATACATTTCATTCCAATATGATTATTCCTGTTTAAAGAGCAATGGTCTTCTTTAATCTATCTGAAAATTAATCTAATTATAGCTTCAGTATCTTTTTAGAAAATATTATTTCATTATATTTAATATATTGCCTTTTCTTTAATTTCCATAAAAATGAAAGTGTAATTTCTCTGAACTTTTTCTGTAGCTCATAAATCTGAAATTATATATTCTATATCTTGGCAGTATCTTTTGTAAATTACTCATTCAATAACATAAATTTGTTTATAATCAGATTATGTGCAAAAACTCTTTGTTTTTAACCTTTAGGAGGGAAGTAAATGTGTTAGACATGGTCCCATGAGAGTGAGAAAAAAAATTCTCAAATGATAGTTATTGGTAAAGGAAGGAAAGACTCATTAACTAGTAGCAAATAATACACAAATATTTATTTTAGGCCTCATTTTTAGAAAACAAATAAACTACCTAAGTTTTTTTTATTAAGATTTATTCCTCATTATTCTGAGATGCCACCCTTTAGTCATCATGCTGATCTGAAATACTAAATGAACATCCAGCAGTTAAATTTATTTCCCACTAGTAAATTCATACTTAGATGAACAAGTACCACGTATCAATCATATCAGATATACTAAGACATGCACATCCTTTTAGTATTGGCAGCAGGTGCTAGAAAACCTCCTTCTTGCTGACTAAAGTTGAATTAAATGTGGTTATCAATCTTAATCCATGTCTGGGAGGATATAATGTACAGTAGTTAGTAGCTTCCCAAAAACACCATTTTGGACTTGTTGCTATTTCTTGTTTTGGGTAACTTGTCCCCAGAAAATGGGCTCCTCTTCAGACCTAGTTGTTAGAGGCCATCATATTACATTCAAATACCAGACTTTACTTCTCTCCAAGCTGCCCACCTCTTTTCTCCTTGGGTTTTCAGGTGCTAATCTCTGTCTGCACTCATACTCTCACATGGCCATGCCTGGAACAGACCCTTGTTTTTTTTTTTTTTTGTACTCTGGGTACTACCCTAGCTTTTCTGAGCTCATCCCACCCCATCCAAGCCCAGTGATTGCAGAGTCAAAATCACTCGTCTTCAAGTCCATTACCATTGACTATTTTAAATGCACTAGGAGAGTTTCCCCTTCAAGGACTAGGAGATTTTCTGAAACGCTAAGAAACTCTCTCTAGAAGGACAATTTTCATTGTTATGAAAATTAACTTCCTTCCTAAAAAAGGAAAAAAAAAACAGTAAAAAGTCACAACTGAATTGTAAAAATTTATAAATAATCAAAAAGCTAAAATAACATCTCACTAAGGTAAAAACTCAATAACTATACTATACTGTTTATTGAAATTTAGAATTATTGAGATAAATTTTCCTCAATTTACATTTAAAAGTTAAATTTAATAAGCTTCCCTTTGGAAAGCCTTCTTAGAACTGGTAGTTTTGGAGTTCAGTCAATTCCTTTAGGAGAGTGGAGAAAAAGAGGAAAAATCTAAGCATTAGGATATTTTGAACATTACTTTAAAATGAGTGACATATTTTAACAGTTCATATTGATATCTAGTTTTTTGCTCTGTTTTAGTTTTGCTTTACAGTCTTAGACATAACATATATAAATGGTGACTTGAGTGCATATTTCTAAGTCCATTCTGCCAAGATTCTCTTTGATGTAAAAATAGGGGGGGGGGTTCTAATTGCATAAGCAAGAAACCAAAAGCTGAAAGAATTCAAAACTCTTTTAGCTATATCTGGAACCTAATATGTTCTACCTAAAAGGCATGCAAATATGCTCTAATAAAATCCACCTCAACTTCTACTATGGTGTAATTTTCATTCATTTATAAGGATGGAGATCAGAGAAAAATTATCAGCTGTGAAAGAATACAACAGTTTCAAAAAATTCACTTTGAAAACAAGAATAACTTTTTATAAAACTAGTTCATAACACAGGAGATTATTTAAAATTTTCACAAAGGAAAACAAAAAAAAAAACAAATGAGAAAAGTTGAAACTGAGGTAAGTATTGGATTGCTTAATTCACAATTGCTAGAGGCATACTAAAAAAATCAGTGAAGTAAAAATAAGCTTTGCAAATTCAGAATTTGGAGGAAGAGAGTAAACTTATAAAATAGTAAGAAAAAATTAGAAATATTGAAAATAATTTCAGGAGATTCACTTATATGATAGGAATTCCATGTAAAATAAGAGGAGCTAAAGAAGAAGCATCATTTAAAGAATATTAAAGATGATAATAACTTTATTAACAATAATTCCAAGTTCATGAAAGCTTTGTGGCTGAATGTTCACTTTTTACCAGTCTGAGGACCAGTCAAAATGTATGAGAGCTGAATAATTTATAGATGTGTCCCAGTGGAATTTTTAAACTCCAAGGCTAAGAAGAGTTTTCCATAATAAATAAGCAAATAAAAAAATAAATTAAAAACATCCAAAATTGGAAGTAGCATAATTACAAAGATAAAATTCTATTTTTAGATTTTTGTTTGATAACATAAATGCCAAAGAGGAACTGAAGAATGTTCCCAGAGCTTTTTACTGTTGTTGTTGGTAGGGAGGATAAAGTATGGGATACTGTATGCTATGAATTCTACTGCAAGTTACTTTGCCATTTCTGTGAGATCAAAGAAGAACAGAAAAATATCTTTACATGTATAAGGATTCAAAAATATAATCCACATATTCCAATTTTTAAACATTTGTTTCAAAAACATTCAGCTGACTCAAAAATAATTGAGATAAAGAATTTATAAAATAATTTATAGTGCACTCATAAATACTTTCACAGGGAACTGAGTCTAAATACATATCAATGGGGTTGTAACTACATTACCATGGCGGTTATTAAAATGCATTTACATGTAATTTACATGTGCATCACATACATGTGCAATGTGGCTGTAACACTATATTCGAATTTTCATGAAGACGTTGTAAACTGTAAAATACAGTAATTTAATTAAAATACTCTAAGTCTTGATTCTCCAGTTATATCACCAAAACCGAACATGCTTTTTGGAGTGGGGAGATACACCAAATATTTGACTTTATTTGCCACTGAGATAAATTTAATTACAGGGAACGTTAAAACGAACTAGATTGAGATACTTTTTAAAACTCAAAAGGTAAAACATTAGTTTCACTTAAGAAGGCATATCTTCCAAATTACTAGAGAAAATGTATAAAGAAACAAGAATTACACAGAAAAATGAAAACAGGTAACACCGAGGAGGACACAAATAAATATAAATGTGGTATGCAGTCATTAAAGTCATATCCTTAATAATAGTTTAGGATATGAAAAATAGAGAATATTACATTTTAAAGGTGAGCTATAAAATAATATTTTAAGCATAATTTTATTTTCTCTGAATATAGCTTGGAAAAGTATAGAGCAAAGAATGGAAGATTCTGATGGTAATGTTATAGATAATTATTTTAATATATCTCTGTCCAAAATTACCTACAATGATCTTATAAATTTTCTGTATTTAGGAAAATAATTCAAAATAAAGGCGATTTTTAATTGAATTTTATATATACATTTCAATGAGGTTACTAAACAATAGGCTTTTCTCTAATAGCCAGTCCCCCCAAATAAACAATTTCTCCAAGCAAAACCACCTTTTAGTGATTGGAGGATTTCATCAGAGGTTTTTAGGTTATACCGATATATTTTTACATAAATTTTATTAGCCAACTGACTGAAGACTCCCAGAGTAGCAGGTGAGAAGGAAATGTAACAAGAATTCCACTCTTTTTACTGTTTCCTTTTACTGTTTCCTTTTCTTTTCCAATACACCCTCTCACAAATCTACTCTATAACTTTTTTCATACAACCTAAAACTGTTCTTTGAAACAAGCAATGAATTAGTCCTTTCTCTGACCAATTTTTTCCCCATGCATGCAGTTTGAAAAAGTCCTATTTATTCCTCCAGAAATATGCCATTCATTAGTAATATGCTATTCCAAAACAAAGAATTATTTTTTAAAGAAATGAACAAATAGCATATTGAGGCAATTCTAATGGCATCCATCTCAGTGAGGATGTCATTTATTATTACTCATGGTACCAGCAGCAGTTATGCACATGGTAAAATCCCTCGAAGGCAGTGTAAAGACATTTGCACGCCTCAAATCTGATTCAATAAGCAAGGTCAGAGATCCCAGGAATTTAAGATGATTTGTTCCCTAAAGTGAAAAGTTCTGTATGCTCCCACTATCAATCTAAACTAAATAATGTTATGATTACTGATCTTTTATGGAATTGTCCTACAATGGTTAGAAAGTGAAATGACCCAAGTGATAAGAAAATACATTAACCGCTCCTTCCTATACCTTGCTACATATTAGCAAACATTTTAATATAAGTATCTTTAACCCAGTAAAAGTTAATATAAAAGCAGCTGGCATATAAACTCTTTAGTGACCATATGCACATGTGAGTTTTCTGGGGAGCAAATATAATAGTTTTATAGGTGCTCCCTAAAAAACAAAAAACCTATGTCACAGATTTATTAAGATAATAGGAATTTGTAATGCTGCAAATTGCATCAAGGACAACAATAAATTTTTTATGTGTGTGTGTGTGTGTGTGTGTGTTGTAGTCTCTGCCTTTGTCAATCAGCTTCCCTGTACACATCATATACAGCCCATATAACACTCGAGAAATAAACATATATGTAGCATTTATGTTAATTCTATCTTATATAGGACAAAAATAACAGAAAGGGGAGTGTTTGTAGGCTCAGTACAGGTAGATGGAGGGATCAAAGAGGAGAGAGAAAGGTATTGAATATAAAATGAGATGACATAGTGTACTAGAATTCAGTTATAGTTGGAGGAAGTCACAAGCCTGGGACCAAAATCTAGTCTGAGACAGGTCAGAAAGTGATAAAGAGTAAGCCCAGCTGTCTCTGACCAATCTATTAGTTTTATTTAGAATAAATTTATTCATTATGACTAAACAATTGTCCATTCTTTTGTGCCGGCCAAGCTCAGGGAGGAAGTGAAAATCTATTTCACCTTGTACCCGTGACTAAAGGTACCCACGGCTGTGCAGCTGGCACCTCTGCAGTAGACGTCAAGTACAGACTCGGAACACGAACACGAGTCCTTAAAGTCCCCAGGTCCTACGGACAATCCTAAAATTTCTTATGTAACATGAATTAGTTACTTCTAACAGTTTGGTAAAAGAGATTCCTTCCAAAAAATGCATCCATCTATCTAACTACATACATATATATGTATGTGTGCAAATGTATATGTATCTGTATCTATGTATCTTCACATACAGTAAACATCTACTAAGAAAGTAAAGATCCTAGGAAGCCAAAAATGAAGTGAAAGAGAAAAATGAGAGACTAAGCAAGCACTCAAGTCATATTCACTCTGACAATAGGAATTTTGGCTGGTGACCTTGGGCTGTGAAATTGATTGTGTCACAGGAGACAGAGCCCAGAAGTCTTGTACAGTGGGGAGCCTAGTAATGAATCCCTGTCTAAAGCTAGAACCCTTCGAGTCTACAGTGACCTCCCAATACCATGGGTAAACTAGAAACAAATTCACATCTATAGGAGACAGCAAGGAAATTTGTCCTCTCACAATGTATTCTGGGTGAAAGGAGGGAAGAAATCTCCTTGAGAAATCATTACAAGAAAGCTCTTATCCTGGTCTGTCTTCTGAAACAGTCTGCTTGTGTGTTTAAAACAGCCTTAAGCCAAAAACACCTTTGAAAGTAGTCTGTATTTATAGTGTCTTCAGGTGCCTACCACAAAACACAAATTTGCTCTAGAGAAATTCATCTTCGATCTACTCAAATACAGTTCCAAGGAAAAGAGTCCAAAGTTAAATATCAGGAAACATACCATTTCCATTCATAGGTAAATACATATTTGGGGTAGAGCATTTACAATATAATCTTACTAATTTGAAAAATGAGGAAAAACGAAGGAGCTACAGCTACAAAACATCAACACAGACGAATCACAGAGACTTGGTGTTCAGTGGACAAAGCAAGTTGCAGAGGAATGCATAAACATCGTTCCAATTACATGAAGTTCAAAAGTGAGCAAAACTCAACAACGTATTTATAAGGAGCACAAGTATTCAATACTCAAAAAAACTGGCGATATTCTATTTTTAACTTGAGTGGTGGGACACTCATATTCGTGTTATTGTAAATCTTAAATATACATTATAGTCTTTCAAATACATTCAGTATTTAATAGAAATATCTTCAAATGAGTGTGTAAATATTAATCCATTGGGAGTAAACTGTCATTTGTAATTTAGAAATGCATGATTTAACCTTAAATCATGTGGCTTCTGTATTATTTTAGTAGTCTGTTAAATTTACTATCTATTGGTTACTGTAAAAAATTTGAACATTTTTTCCAAATACTCCTCAAAAATCTTACAAAGTACATAGGCCTAGGAATTTGGAGAAAAACAATCTGATTTTATGATTACAAATGATAAAACTAAGCTTTCGGTGAATAAATATCTCAAACACAGAAAGTGAAATTTAAACTATGGGTCTATCCAAAAATTTTGTTCACTTAGTGACTAACCCATGATAACTATTAAGGTGGCTTGTTTAGGAAATTACACTTCTAACTACGGTGGAGCAGCTTGTGACAAAACAGTGCTCCTGCTGAGAGCTAGAAATATGAGATAAAATTATAAATAACAAACACCTATGTGATGATATAACTTTAGGGGCAGCTAAGGCTTTATGGCCAAGAGCTTAGGTAGGAAAAAAAAATCTCAGAGAGGTGAGATGACATTTTGAGAGCTATTTTTTCCCCTTGAATAATATGCTAGCCCTTGGGCAGGAGAAAAGCTAGGATCCAGGCAAAGAACAACAAAGAGTTTTTTAAAAAGTAATACTCCTCCAATTCTATCAGGCTGGAGAGAGACAGCACTGCAGTTTGGGGGTGCAGAGGAAGTCAAGCTTTGAGAGGCTTGGGTCCTAGGGAGAAGGAAAGACAAGAGAAACTAGATTGACATAGTTTTCCTCTTGAAGCATTGGTTAAATTTTGATACTGTCCAAAGCAAGAAGCACAACAGCCAAGCAAAACTCTGAAAAAGTACAAAGATGTTTTCAGCAGTATCAGTGCTGAAGAAACAAAAATTGGAGTTTGGGACCCACAGAGGAGGAAGGATGGCAAAAACCTACAGGTTCTCAGATGGATTTCCGAATGACAGTTCCCTAGGAACACGAGTAAACCAGAGCAGACTGCCCATACAAAGACGGCAGACAAGCCTGTGGCCTGTCATACTCTGACTGAACTGGGTGATTTGTCTTCATTTTACATGACTACCAGAGGATACAATAAACCTACTACGTAAGAAAACAGCATAATTCAGACAGTTAAAAGTTTTCATATACAACATCAAGCACTCATTCAAAAATTTCAGTCATACTTACAAATGTGACTAACAAAAAAACAGAAAACATAGACAATAATAAAAAAAAAAACACAGATGAGCCAGATATTGAAACAGGAATTATAAAATACTGTGATTAATATAACAGAAGGAAAGATACAGAATATTATCAGAGGAGCAAAATTTATTTTAAAAACCCGAGAAATTTGAGAACTGCAAAATGTAATAACTGCAAATACATCTCAATAGATTGGATCCAGAATATTAGGACAAAAAAGAGGATTAGTGACTCGGAAGATAGGTCAGTAGAATATTTCCAGAGGAAACTAACATAACAGACACAGACAATACAGAAAAGTGACACAGAGGAGACAGTGAAGAGGTCTGACAGACATTCAATTGGAGGACAGAGACTACAGGGTAGAAGAACGTCTAAAGAAATAGTTGTCTGGGAATTTTCAAAATAATAAAAAACATCAAGCTACAGATTCGAGAATTGTTATGAACTCTAAGCTGATTAAATACAAAGGAAGCTACGCCGAAAAGTGTAATAGAACTACTGAAATCCAAAGACAGAAACCTTTAAAGCCCAAAACAAAAATCATTCTTGTTCAAAAGAATAATAATGACAGTGGATACAATGAAAATCAGAAGACAGTGGGAAAAAGCTGTAAAATATGGAAAGGAAATGCTTTCCAACCTAGCGTACTGTACCCAGAAAACAGACAATGAAATGTGAAATCAAACACCCTTTGCAATAGCTTCAAAAATGTCAAATACCTAGGTACCATTAAGAAAGAAATATAAGGCCTCTACACACACACACACACACACAAACCTTAAAAGTTCTTATAAAAATAACAGAGAAGACCTAAATAAAAGGCTCAAATTTGTTAATGTGCCAGTTTTACCCAAATTGACTTTTAGATTCAATGCAATCCCAACGTATAGAACAAAGGCAATATTAAAAAAGCTGTAAGTATGTGTGCCTGTATCAAGACTTTTCATGAAACTACAGAATTTAGGACAGTGTGATACTGATCAAAGATAAATAGGGTAAAATAGTAAAACAGACAACCTAGAAAGGACCTATATGTACAGAGAGGTCACTTAAGGCAAGGGTAACACTGTAGAACATAGGGAAAAGATGCTGAGATAGACATCCAAATGGAAAAAAAAAAATCAATCCTCATTCATACTCTCCTCCCTACACAAATATCAGTTCCAGGTTGATTATAAATCTAAATATGAAAGGTAAAACAATAAAGCTTCTAGAAGACTATCTTCATGACACTGAGTAGACAAAAATTTCTTAAACAAGAAATTAACCATAAAGGAAAAAGAAGAAACATTACATAAAAATTTTAAAAATCCAGCAATTAAAAAAAAAGAAAAGAAGGCCAGTAGGAGATGGAAGAAGATATTTGCAATGTACATATCTCACAAAAGTCTGATATCCAAATCATGTAATGAAATTCTAAAAATCAATAAAAAACAAGATACATAGCTAAAAAGTCCCTGTAAGACTAGGGCGTTAGGACTTCCCACTGTTGCTAGTCTCTGGGGGCTTCATAAACACTGACACCTCTATAAAATGGATTAGTCATTACATTTTTTTCAATTAAAACATTTCCAGTAGCCTGATTGGAATTCCTTTGCAGAGATTTTAGCTTTTAGTTTGTGCAAAATAGGGAGCTATTCTAGGGCCTTAAATAGGAGAGAGCAGTAATGTGACTTACATTCTAAATGGATCTGTTGGCTCTGGTGACAATACTCTATGAGGGGGTTAAACCTGGAACTAGTGAGACCAATGACCCAACCACTGCTGTGATCCAGGTAGGAGACAATGGTAGCTTTCACATCAGAGAAGTGGCAATAGATCTGGTGAGAAGTGGTTCGATTCTGGATATGCTTCAAAGGCTTACCCAAAAGGACTAGGTTGCCTGATGAATTTTTATATAGGGTATGAAAGAAATAAGTCACAGATTGCCCCATGGACTATGACTTGACCAACTCAACTTGCTGCCATTAACTAAATTAGGGAAGGCTGTGGATAGAGCAGATTTGATCAGGGGAGGAGACTAGAAGTTCGATTTTGGAAAATGTTTAGTTGAAATGTCTATTAGCCATCTGAGTAGAAATGACAAATAGGGAGGAGAAAAGAGAGTTGGTTACATGCTAAAGTTCAGAAGAGAGATATGGATCAAAGGCATAAATTTGGAACTGTTTAGAACCACGGACTGAGTTACATCACCATGAGTGGACATCAGAAGAATAGAGGACAGTGGGTAGAGCCCTGGGCACTTCAATATTAAAAGCTCAGGAAGACGAAAAGCCAGCAGTGAAAAAGAGCAACGGTGAGGTAAAGAAAACCAGTGACAACTGTGTATCGAGGAGAAGGAATGATCAACTGCTGCAAATGTTGCTACATAAAGTGACAGGGCATACTGTTTTCTGTGTATTATGATGTTTTGACATTTTAAACCTGGAAGAGACTGCCAATTCTTACAGATAGGGAAGAGCTTGGTTGGGAGCGTGCCACTGATATGTAAACAAAGCATCTAGAGCTAGACTTCCTTTATTGGCACAGATTCCAGAGGCAATATTCCTCTGTTTTAGTCATCCCAAGGCCAGGTACCAGGTAACTAGAGACCACCCCTGCAGCTTAGAGCCCTCTGAAATTATTCAAACTTCCAGTCCTAAACTGTTCACCCTGCCTTGCTTTTCCTTCCCTTAGAAGCCCCAATAAAGCCTGTAGCCACAGCTTTCCCCTGCTCCTGCTTTCTGCCTCCTCACCCAACCTTCCCTTGTGACCCTGCATTGTATGCAGTGACCCTTTCTGTATGAGACTTTTGTGTGTGTGTGTGCTTCTCTTGGGTCTCCTCATGTGGCCACACCTGAATGATCATCTCATAAAAGAACACAGAACAAGGAGTTCTGATCATTGCACACTGGCTTTAGCAAAATGGAGGTCACTGCTTTCTTGAAAAGAGCAATGTGATATTTATATTTATTTAATATGTAGCAGATGTTACATTAATAAATGGATATATAGGTAAATTTTATTTCATCTGTGGGTATTTGATCACAAAACCTCAATTAACGACCTTCAATTAAAGGCAAGTGTGTGAACCACAGTGATGAAGTTAATGATTCTGACTGGCCCTAGAAGGGAACTAATGCTTTATCTGTAGCTAATAAGAGGCAGTGCTTTGAATGAGATCTCTTACAATGCTGAAGGTATACACTATTTCCCCAATTTATGGTCGATAAACTAACTCAGAAGCATTAAGGTCATGTAGTTCTGACCCCAAATCCATGCTGTTTCAACTTATCTATGCTAATAATAAAATATGATAAAGTAATTAAAGATGGCATTCTTGAATTATCTGACAATCAAATCTTGCCCCTGTAGTCCCTAAAAATAGTATTTTCTGGTAATCCATGCTAAAAGGAAATTAATAAAACATATTTCTACAAAGCTTGGGAAGAAATGTCTATTTGTTAGAAATGTTTCCAGGCAACTTTAAAAAAATCTGATAGTGAACATATGATCTTGAAAACAGTAATTCTGAAAAACAAAATTCAACTAGTTAAATATTCAAACTTGCACTTGTAACTGGATCTTACTCTTTTTTTCATTAAACTGAAAATATTTAGAAAAGTTAAACTAACAAAAAGCAGGTTAACTTCTCTCATAGCTACCTAATGAATTCAATCAGTATTACTGCTTAAAATTAATAGACTATAAAAAAAATTTCTTGTCAGTAAAATTTTTTCCTAAACACACTTAGCAAGTGTATTTGGCTACCCATAAAGTCTCTTTTCAGACCCGACAAGTCATTTCCAATGCAAAAGGGTAAATCCAAATACTAGCAACACTGTTATTGTGGAAACAGTTCAAAATATTAGTCACTAGAATGACTTTCTAAATATATTTAGCAGGTTTACTGGCTATATATGAAGTCTTTTTTCAAACTTGACATGTTATTTCCAGTGACCTAAATAGGATATTTCCTTGAGAAAGCAGAACAGAATACAGTCTCAAAGCAGACTTTCCAAACAGAATTAAAATAGTATCTAATATATTTTCAACTTTAAAATTATCTATCATAGTATACCCTGGACCACTGCCCCTGAAAAATAACAGCTCCTATTTTAGCCACACTCTCCTGAGTTGTTTTAAAGTGATTAGGATATAGAGTTCAATAAAAGCTATGAGAATTCCATATATTAAGACCTGTTCTATAATCTTGTTTTTCCATATGATGAGCAACTAACTTCTCCACTTCCTTAATCATCCAGAGTGCCTCATTCTGATTTGATTTCTGAAGTACCCACGAGACTATCCATTCCTACTCTCCCTCTGCCCTAATACAACATACTCTCATCTTTCATTTAAATAATAGTGCAAATAACAATAAACATGCAAAATGTACCTTTTTAAATAAAATTTACTTTTTAAAAAAGAATCAGTGCTTGAAATCAAGTTAAATTCTAACGTCGACTACTGTGACATATCAGCGTATGTAACTACAGCCACAAGGCACATTAAAAAGAACAATTCAAAACATTAATGGCAAGTAATTTAGTTGCAAGGGAAAATTTTTGAAATAAGATAAACTGGTCAAATTCTATTAGTGTATAAGATGATGATCTATGGAAATTAAACAAGGTGATAGTCCTAAGAGCTGTTTTCCTATTTAAAATGTCTTTTCATGTCAAATTTCCATTAAGTTCGATACATGGCCAACTTATTGACAAAAATGTGTTTAACAGATTCATATGAATACAATTTTGAATAAAAAATCAGTAGGGTAAAATACTAAGGATAACGAGAAAATTACAGAAATGTTTCCAATAGCACCAGAAATGCACTAAATACATTTTCATGAGCTGCTTCCCATTTTTCTTGCCAGTGAGTAAATACATAAGACACATGAGGAGGGACACACGTAAAGTTTCTCGCATCTGGCAGAAATGCTCCACCCGAGAGAAGTGACTGCTGTTTTTCCTCTGTGAGGACACCAAAGGCTGAATATATACCATGGGTTGTAGTGGTAGTGTGAAGAAATTTTAATAATCCATCTCCCTCTTATGATTTGTTTTTGTCATTATCACATGGTGTGCAATCTTTAAATCGACACGGTAAAGTCAGGCTTGTGGTATTCTCTGTTATCAGAGTAGCATGTGATCTCACAATAGCCATTACCCAATTTCCATATAGACACCTTGTGTGAGGAAAGAATGGAAATCTCCATCAATACCATACTGGTCTCACAAAAGGTACAGCTCTTTGGAGAGGAAAGAATGAGTGTGTTGACTGAAGAAAGCCCTATTACAGTTTACACATTAAGCAATGGAAATGAATCCATCAGAAAGAAATCAAGTAAAATATGAAAATTTTGTTTCTAACCTTACAGAAAATATAGTGTAAAAGGAAAGGCAATATACTAAAGAAAAATTTAAAGTTTTTAAAAATATTATATTTAATTTTGTATTATTTAATTTGTCTTATACTGAAATCTTACCTGAATATTTTTCGAGAGCACTAGCTTCCCAAGATTTCCCTTCTCTGTTAACACATTACTTTCCACACAATAAAATTAGCAAGTTTAAATTCTCATCTTCTATAAATGTTTCATATAAGAACGATCTCTCCAAACTAGATTTTAAATCTTTTGGATTAAAAACATTAATCTTTCCTGCATAAACAAGGAATGCACCAAGCTTGTAAACCTGAGGGAAAAAGATGGAAATTTTGGGGGGGAAATCTAGAAATCATTGACACAATGTTATAAACACTGCTACTCAAAATTCATTCTCCTTTTCTTCCGTGCAAAGAGAATTCCAATATTGTTTGAAGTTACATGTATTTTATTTCACAGCTTTTCTTGCAGCTAGATGGCCCAAAGACAGTTCTGTGCATTAATTAAGTGTAAGTGAAAATCTACTAGGGATTTATGATAAAGTTGTTGCTTTCCTGTTAAGACACCAGCCTCCCGTCTCTTATTCTTCCTTCCTTGAACTCAGACATAATTCTGGAGAGGAATCAGCCTTGTCATAACTATGAGAGGACAAAAACCTGGGAGTTCAGGGCATTTATAGCAAATTGGAGCTCTAGGATGCATCAGCCCTTAAGGGTCTACTAAGGAGAAAAATAAATTCATTTGCTTAAGCCTCTACAGCTAGATTTTGACTAATGCTTTCAAAGTAGTTGGTGAGATCACCAGAGGCTGAAATAAAATTATTTTATGCTATAGCAATAGCTACAAAAAATAAACAACAAGAAAACAAACAAATAAAAACATCTCCCTAGAACCAAAGAACAGAAGTATAAAAGAAACCTTAGGGAAAGGAAACAAAAGGGAAAATAAAAGCAAATTTTTAAAAAGGTGCAAAGACAATGCAAATAGCAGCAGCTGTAAAAATGGTAGAAAGAGTAATTAGAAGTAGCAGTAATTCTGTTTTAATTATAGCAATTCAGTAAGAGGACGCTATGTTCAATATACTTTAATCAACATAATAAAAATGAGTTATACTTAAAAACGTGAAATTTTTAGGGGTCCATGAAATTCACCTATGAAGGCAACTCATTTCTTTAGAATACTGAATAAGTGGCAAATGGCGTGTACTCTGTGGAATTTACCTGTTCACAGCACATTGCTAGGAAAAAAAATCAGTGACACATATTGTATAGTTGATATAGTACATGCTGTTACTTACGAATCTCGAATACGTTATGTCGAAACTACTTAATATATAATTTAGCATATTATTTTTAGTAGAGTGAAATTGCCTGTTAAAAAAATCTGGTCGACATCACTGAATTATGAAACTCGATGATAACTGCAAAAATTAACTTTATGAGTATTAGGTTTTAAATATGATAAAAGTAATATAGAGTTAATAACTTCAGAAGCTAGAATCAAAGAATTCTTTTTTTTTATTAAATTTATTGAGGTAACATTTGTTAAGAACATTATATCAATTTCAGGTGTACAACTTTATGACATCCATGTATTCTATTGTGTGCTCGCCGTCCGAAGCCTAGTCTCCCGTCATCATGTATTTCTGTTTGGGACTAAGTAACTGTGTTTAGTTAGGCCAAGTAGTCTATATGTGCTGAGCTTGTCCAATGTTTATGTTTGTGGCAAAAAAAAACAAACAAGAAAACCCCAACAACTTTGCATACATAAAGTGGTTACAGTATGTAAAACAAAGAATATAAAACTGAAAATGTAAACGTTAAAGAACTCAGAAATGAAAAAATATGACCAAGTCTAGAAATGAAAATGACCTCTCTATATAAACTCAGTAAGTAAAACTACCCTTCATGGTCCAGATTATGTCTTGAAGAAATACATTAGAACACATGCTTTACTTAATGTTGCTTCCTGCACATGACACATCCTGATTTCTATTCTCTAGGCTGTCAGGGAAGACTCTCCTTGAAATCAACTGGTATAGCCGTAGATTTGAGTC
Source organism: Eonycteris spelaea (assembly GCA_003508835.1). Taxonomy (NCBI): domain Eukaryota; kingdom Metazoa; phylum Chordata; class Mammalia; order Chiroptera; family Pteropodidae; genus Eonycteris; species Eonycteris spelaea. The sequence continues at coordinate 2,526,464 of PUFA01000043.1, read as the reverse complement.
GAGATTTAAATAACTAACATGGTCAAAGTGCCTTGAGTATAGGGAGAGCCCTGCACGAATAGTATTGCCTCAGAGACAGTTCAACAATCCACCACATAGGGAATGACATGGCAGAAGTGAATTTAAGACATTTACCCTGGAGAGGAGGAAATAAATCCACAGCTCCAGAGGGAAGCAAGTAACCCTCGGGGAAAAGAATCCTCAAGTATAAAATCCTTAATCATTCCTGGTTACTATAGGTTGGCCTGTGGACTCCAGCTCCAAAATTTTACAGCTGAAGAAAAAAAAAAAAAACTAACTGAAGGAGAAATGTGTTTATAAATAAACTATTAATAAAATAAATAACTTAACTAAGGTTATATATCTCTTATTTATTATTTGATATTGAATTCTGCCCCCAAATGTTAACTTGAAACTCTTTTGGTATAAAGAATTGTGCACATTTATATTTTGTGTTAGAGCATTTCTTAAGAATGACTACTCTATGTTAGATGATCACGGTTTTGGAATCACCTCTAAATATTCCTCTGAGTTTTATAATTGCAGTTAAAACAGTTCATATGGCATCTGTAAGCACTTGTTGACAGATGAGAATTAGCATATATTCCATGTATTGTATTTCTAGCTATTTTAAATTTAAATTAGCATTCTTTCCTAATTCCCATGTTGATCCTATGATGACAAATTCAGGCTTTAAAACCTAGAATCGAGTACAATAGTCCAGGTGCCTAATTATTCATTAATCTGAATGAAGATATGAAAATATTTTGTTGTTTGCCCATTTTTTCCTGTTACCATTTTCAAAACAAAGTTGGTCAGGGGTCACTCCCAAGCTATTAACACTTTTAACACCAAGAAGGGACAAAAGATACAGCCTTCCTAAGAACAATTTTTATTTATTTGAAATGTGGCTACTTCTTAAAGTAGTTACAAAATATAAACATAATATTTAAAAAGAATCTATCAGGCAGGCAAAGGATATTGGATATAAAGATTATATCCAATTTAGATATTAGAGTATTTTAACTCTAGGGGCAACAGAGTTAAAATAGTAAAGAAAACTTTAAAAAGTCACTCTATACTCACTAGCCGACATTAATAATTATAAAAATTTTAGTTCACAAAAGTCCAAAAGTATTTTTTTGATAAGAATAGTCTTTTTTTTTTTTTAATTATAGGGGATTTTCTGAGTTCCAGAGAAGACAATAAAACAGGAAGAAAGACAGTTCCTTATCAGAAAAGCAAGTTTTGCCATAAATCTCTACCATATTGTCTTATATTCCACTTGTTAGAACTATCCTATAGTAATACTAGCTGCAAAGAAAACTGGGAAATAAGCTTTCTTCTAGCTGGCTACACAAGACTTCAGACACAGTTTGGTTTCAACTACATTTAAAATTCCCATTTAACCCTTTGAATTACAGTAAGAAAACAACAGGAAACAGCAGAGCTAAGGCAAGATCACAAGGCACAAGACACACCATATGATCAGGTCTGCGACAAGACAAAAAGCAGTACTTCTGTGCTCTGAGATATTTCACAGGTGTTGCCAAAGCCACAGACTAACCTTACAAGAGCTGCAGCAAGAAAGATAGGAGAATCTGGAAGGAGAGAATCATTTCTGCCTGATCCTGATCCCCGGTGGGCCAAATCCTAGCTCCAGGACTGTCTTTATTAAATGAAATGTGATGTTATGACTCAATGTTTATGGCAAAATAGAAAATTATTAACAGCTTTTGTTTTATTTTATTTAGTTTTGTCTTTTTGTGTGTATCAGAATGAACAACTTAGATTTATTAAGTTATAAAAGTTTCATAAAATATTACTTTTTATAGTTATTAGATTATTTATATTTTTAATCAATGTCTTAAATTATGAATAAACCTAGTTAGAGTTCTTCATTTCATTCAAAAATATTTCACACTTTGATACTTATTATTTGACATTACTGGACAAGGAGGTGCTGTAAATTCATTGAATTTTAAAAACCACTGCATGGGCTTTGTAATAGCTTTTTCACTGGTTAGGTAAATAGTTGTTATTTTTTGCTTAAGTATGAATTCTTGTTATATTTATGTCCCATTAAAAATTAATCAGTATTATACATATGAAACTTTAAAATATATAAAACAGTTTACATCTTTAAATTTTATATAATTATTTTCCTCAGATTTTTTCTAATACCCTAAACACTGGTACACTTGAGGCAATAACTACTTGATGAACAAAGTAATAAATATTATAAAGTGACAGATACAAATATAAAAGTCTTAGTTTATGTAAGATACCTATTTTATAGTTAGAATGTGCCTAGAAATATAGTTCTTTGCTTATTCTGCCTGAAGTTATAATCGAAGTCTAAGTAATGCTTCAAATCTAAGATGTCAAACTTGATTGATGTCTTTTCTGTTTATAGTTAAAATGAAATAAATTTTTATTTTGCCTACAATTATAATCACCAAAATACTGAACTTTAATCAGAATGATACATAGATAGAAAACAAAAACAAAAACAAAAACAAAAACAAAACAAAAACAAAAACCACTGGGGAACAGAGAGACAATATGACTTCCAAAACCTAGGGTCTAGTTGTGGCCAGCTCAGTTCCCTCATGGTGGATATATTTTTGCTGGTTAGCTTTGATGGCTAAAACATGCTGAAAGTTACAAAGAATTTTTTATTGATGTTTGCTCACATAATTTAAAGCAAGAAAGACAATGCTAAAAATAAAGAAAAACATATTTAGAAAAAAGTAAGTAAGTTAATAGTACCCTCTTCTAAAAAAGAATGCTAGTGGAGGGAAAATTGTTCCTTATGATGCCCTAAATAAAAGTATTCTTTCTCTAAAAATTAAAGACAGCAATACCAAATTATTTAGCACTATGACATTATTCTAATCAAATTGATTCAAGTAGAAATTACCTTATTAAACAAGTTTGACTAAATCATCTGGCCCTGAAAGCAAATTATTTTGTTAAGCAAGACTTATAAGAGCTATTGTAAACTATATTCATTTCTTAATTACCAGTCTCACTGAATAGATGTCAAGTTTTAATTAAATAAGACCCAGATGTATTTTAACCATGCTTCAACTCCTGCTGCAAAACATTGTGCTTTGATCCAAAATATCCTCTGTTCTACACTTAACCTTCTCAATTTCCTAAGTGTCTCATGCTCAAATAGTCTTTCTGTTCTCATAAACTTTAGATCAATCACTAAAAAATGTCTGAATTTAAGCTGTGACAATGGAATAAATCAGTTCAACAACAACAACAACAACAACAACAACAACGACTACAACAAAGGAACCAATGACAGCTTGACAAAAAATCTGGTTCTTCACACTAAATGTACATACTATATATATAGCGTATACTTCTGAATTTATGGATGCAGTATATATACTAAATTTTTCAAGCCATAAACCAGGTAACATTACAATGAAATCAAAGCCACCATAATTTAAAGCATAATTTATGCATCGAAACAGCGAGAAGATGTATTGAGGTGAAAAGACAACAGAGTCTTTGGAACCTGATTTTCCAAAAGAATTTAAGTTCAAATTAAATGTACTCAGAGAAAATCTAATCTTAATACGAATGTGACATTCTTCGTAGGATGACATTTTACATTTCAGTACATGGTGGTATAAACAATAAATAATTACTGGAAAGGTGAATATAGGTATTTTGTAATGAGCAAAAGTTGTTTGAAGTGTGGTTAAAAATATTTTAACTGCAAAATATTACACTAGAGTAAAATACTAAAATAAAGGGAAAGAAGAGAATGTGAAATTTATAAAGAAGAGTTTGTGTTATTGAAGAAGATACAAATAAATGGAAGTATATATCATGCTCACAGGTAGAAAGAATCAACATCATTAAAATGGCCATACCACCCAATCTATAGATTCTATGCAATCCCTATCAAAATACCAATGACATTTTTCAACGAACTAGAAAAAATAATCCAAAAATTTATATGGAACCGTAAAAGATAATGAATTGCTATGGCAATCTTGAGAAAGAAGAACAGAGCTAGAAGGATCACACTACCTGATATTAAACTATACTACAAAGCTATGTAATAAAAACAGCATGGGACTAGCATAAAAACAGACACACAGATCAATGGAACAGAGTAGAGAGCCAAGAAATGAATCCATGCCTATATGGTCATTTAATCTGTGACAAAGGAGGCAAAAATATACAATAGGGGCAAAGAGAGTCTCTTCAACAAATGGTGTTGGGGAAATCAAATAGATATATGCAAAAAAAAAAAAAAAAAAGAAAGAAAATTTGCAACAACATGTATGGACCTACAGGGTATTCCACTGAGTGAAATAAGTCAGACAGAGAAAGAGAAATACCATATGATTTCACATATGCAGAATCTAAGGAACAAAAGAAATAAAATAAATAAATAAATGAAAACAGTCTTACGGATACAGAGGACACAAATGTAGATTACCAGAGGGGTGGGAGGTTTGGGGGCTGGGTGGAAAAGGTGAAGAGATGAAGAAATACAAATTAATAGTTATGGAACAGTCACGGGGATTTAGACTATAGCACAGGGTATACAGTCAATGTTGAAATAGTTGTATGTAGTGCCAGATGGGTGCTAGCATAATCGGGGGATCGCTTCATAGTTTGTATAAATGTCAAAATTTTTAAAATTAAAAAAAAAAAGTTAATATATGAGGGAAAAAAAAAGAGTTTGTAACATGTCTGAAACTTTGGTTTATAAGAATGTTACCCAGCTTCTGGTCAAGATGGCGGCGTAGGTAAATGCTGTGCTTACCTCCTCTCACAACCACAACAAAATTACAACTAAACTACAGAACAGTCAGTACTGAAAGTCCCCTAAGTCTAGCTGAACAGAATTCTTCCAAGTGGGGACACACAGACGAGGACACCTCGAGACTGGAGGTGGGGCAGAGATGAGTAATGGGCTCGTCCCACCTGCCTAGGGTGGTCGAGAATCAGTAGGGACATCTCGGTTGCAGAGGTCCTCCCGAAGGAGTGAGGGGTCCCGGCCTCACACTGGGCTCCCCAGCCCAGGGTTCCAGTACAAGGAAGGTTAAGTGCCTACAACTTATGGCTGTGAAAACCAGTAAAGATTGTGGCTAAATGAGCTGGAGGGCCATTGAAGTCACAGACATTCCTCTTAAGGGGCCTGCATACAGACTTACTTAGTGAGAGGCTCACTTGTTTTGAGTTCTAGCACTGGGGACAGCAGCTTGAAAGACGCCAGGGACACATAGGGAGTAAATGAATTGTCTGGTTTCTGGGTAAGGGCTGGAGGGGCGGCTATATCCCAGACAGATATGCTAGCAGAATCCATTGTTTCTTTATTGAGCCTTCATCCTGGTGTGCAGATGCAGGAAGCTGCATCTGAGTCTCCATCACCTTGGCTAACACTGGTTGCCTTGCCCTGGTGATTCCCTGAGACCCTGCCCCAGTGGACTTACCGGCCTATACAAGTCACTCTCAGTAGATTGCCATTCAAACTGCCAGTCTTGGCTCATGCTGCGGACTTTCCTAAAATCTCTCAAAGTTCACAAAATCCAAACAAGCAGCATCTGATCTCTGTGTGCCCCATACCTCTTGCTGGGCCTTGGGTTTGTAGTTAGCCTCTCCTAAGCACCTGTGAGCCCAGTATGTGTGTTGACCATCTGCGGATTACTTTGTGGCTCACGCAGGTGGCTGAGGCAGGATATAGAACTGAGTCTAAACACCACCAGGGCCACATGCAAGGACAACACACCCTAAGGGTGAACTGGGCAGGCATCAAACCTGCTCAAGAAAATCCTACACTATAGGGCTAGCCACTGCACAACAGCTCCTTCTTTGTAGTCATGGCTAGTCCTCACAACCAATCGGCCCGAGGGTCAATCCCTCCCACTGATGTGCAAATAGTAACCAAGGCTCGACTACAACAGAGAGCACACGCAACTCATACAAGGCACATACCTGGATCATGTGGCTCAGGTGACTAGGGCAACTGTGTCACTGGGCCCAGAAGACACCTACTACATAAGACCACTCTGCTAAGACAGAGAGACATCGAAGCTCTACCTAATACATAGAAACAAACACAGGGAGGTAGCCAAAACAGAAAGACAAAGAAACATGTCCCAAATGAAAGAACAGAACAAAGCTCCAGAAAGAGAACTACACAAAATGGAGAAAAACAATCTGCCAGATGCAGGGTTCAAAACACTGGTTATAAAGACGCTCAATGAACTTAGTGGAAAAGGAGATGAACTCGGTGAAGACTTTAATGGAGAAATAGAAAACACAAAAAAGAACCAGTCAGAAGTGAAGAAGATGATAACTGAAATGAATACCTTAGGAGGAACCAACAGTAGATTAGATGAAGCAGAGGATCAAACCAATAATTTAGAAGATAGAGTAACAGAAAATACCCACTCAGAACAGCAATAAGAAAAAAGAATCCCCCCTCCAAAAGGAGGATAATTTAAGGGGCCTCTGGGACAACATCAAGCATACTAACATTCTCATCATAGGGGTACCAGAAAGAGGAAAGAAAGCAAGGAATTGAAAACCTATTTGAAGAAATAACAATTGAAAACTTCCCTAATCTGGCAAACAAAACAGACATACAAGCCAAAGAAGCACGGAGAGTTCTAAACAAGATGGCCTGCACCAAGACACATCATCATGAAAATGCCAAAGGTTAAGACAAAGGAAGAGTCTTAAAAGCAGCAAGAAAACAGCACTTAATTACCTAAAGACTGTCAGCTTATGTCTCAACAGAAACTTTGCAGGCCAGAAGAGACTGGCGGTAAATATTCAAAGTGATGAAAAGTGAGGACCTACAACCAAGATTACTCTACTCGGCAAAGCTATCATTTAGAATCAAAGAACAGATAAAGAGCTTCCTAGGCAACAAAAAGGTAAAAGAGTTCATCGCCACCAAGCCAGTATTATAGGAAATGTTGGAGGAACTCCTTTAAGTAGAAGAAAAAAGAAAAAAAAAAAAGATCAAATATATGAATAAGTAAATGGTAATAACTACATATTTATCAGCAATTACTTTAAATGTAAATGGATTAAATGCTCCAAGCAAAAGATAGGGTGGCTGAATGGAAAACAAGACCCTGCCTACATGAGACTGACTTCCAATCAAAAGCCACCCACACACTGAAAGTAAAGACATGGAAAAAGATGTTTCATGAAAGTGGAAACAAACAAAAAGCTGGGGTAGCAATACTTACACAAGACAAAACAGATTTTAAAACAAAGGCTATAACAAGAGACAAAGAAGGATCCAGTTATCCCACTTCGAGGTATTTATTGGAAGAAACCTAAATCACTACTTCGAAAGAACATGAGAATCAATTGGTTCATTGCAACGTTACCTACAATAGACAAGATATTAAGGTTACCTGGGTGTCCATCAATGGATGAACAGACAAAGAAATATATATATATTATATATATCGGCCATTAAAAAAAGAATGAAATCTTGCCACCTGCAACAACACGAATGGACCCAGTGGGTATTGTGCTGAGTGGAATAAGTCAGACATAGAAAGAAAAATGCCATATGATTTCACTTACATGTGGAATCTAAAAAAAAAAAACAAAATAATCAAAACAAAACAGAAACAAACTCACAGATACAGAGAACATTTTAATGGTTGCCAGGTGGGAGGGGGTTTGGGAGTGTGTGAAATAGGTAGGGGAAGGGATTAAGAATTACAAATTGGCAGTTACAAAATAGTTATGGGGATGTAAAATGTAGCACGTGGAATAGTCAATAATGTAATAACTATTTACGGTACTAAATAAGTATGTAATAAATTTATTGGAATGATCACTTTAAGTTATATAAATGTATAATCACAATATAGTACATTTGAAAATAATATAACTAATTGAAAAATAAAAAAATTATTATAAGTAAATAAAGTATATTTAAATGCAAAAAAAAAAAAAAAGGTGTTGTCATACCTATCAGCTCCTAGGGGCACGGTCATCAAGTGGAATACTTTGCTTTGGAGTCAGACATCATTCTCTAAATCAGGAGTCCCTTTAACCTTCAAGGAAGACCATGATACTGGAATTCCTGCACATTTTTCTGGTTGCACACTGGACAGGACTAACTCATGGCATGGGAAAGCCAAGCACCCACATAGAAAAAAAAATGTTCTCTTTGGATTTAATTAACTATAATAAAATATTTTAGGCTCCAAAAACCAGAAACTGTTCTGGAAAAGTGTGAACTAAAAAAGGATAGAAAACAATGTTCCAATCTACTACCAGTGAAATCATGCAGTTTCAGAAATTCGTGTACCATTAGGTCCAAATGAAAACCATAACGACAAGTATTGAAATCATATTTTGGTGACACTGCATTAAAAATTGAAATTTTACATGTAAATATATGTAACTGGGACTCTTTAAAGTTTAGAATAATGGCAAATGACTGCTCGGCATTTTACAGAGATATCTGGTAAAGCTCATTTATAACCCATTCACTAAGCAAGTATTTCGTACTTATGTGTAACGCACAGTGCATATAGTATAGCATATCGATCATCTGAATATCAAAGATTTAATTTTAGCACATAAAGATTTTTGTTTATAAGTTACCATTCAATTTTTGAACAGAAAGTAAATTTATATTAGTCTAAATCAGCCCTGGGAAGAGGAAAACCATGTCCCACCCTACGCGAGCAGAACTGACCTGAGACAAATGAGGCACATCCTTCCTCCCACCACATTGCAGGCACTTTACGGAGGTGTTACACAGTTAAAATCAACGTGAAGAGCAACTTTAATTTAAAAAATTGGCATATGAATGCAAAATTTGAATTCTAGGTGTTTTCCACCAGAGGAAGCTTGAGGGTCTTTAGTGTGACTTGAGTTAGTTGTGCTATGATAATCCCCAGTTAAAGACTGCAGAAGAGACTGTACTGTCACGTAAGCATGACACAAAAATGTAACTGAGTTTAAATATTTTCCTCTTTAATTCACTAACTTAGGTGTCACAATATGCTGTATTACGGTAATATAAATATGCTACGTTCATGGGGCCGTGACACAAGGTGTGTTTTCTAAAGTAGAACAGCATTCATCTCCAACAGACAGAGCGGACCTCATCACTGCCAAAGTTTAGGAGGGAAAAAAAATATAATTTGCACTGAAATTTATGACATCATTATTTGCTTAATCTGTGTATCTTAAGCAGCTTCAAATTACCTAATTTTAAGTGTGATGGTCATGACTCATGAAGAATTTTGGCCTTGCTAAAATTCTAATCTGTCGTGGATGGACACCAAAATTAATAGAACGATGTAGGATTCAGAGAACAAACAATGAATCACTATCATCCTAAAACTGAAATCTGGCTTGGAGACAAAAGAACCAGTTTGTTTTTTTAGGGAAGTCATAAATATCATGACCCATAAGCAAACATAAATCTAAATAAGTGATCCATTTTTCAAAACATAAACTTGGAAGAGAACTTTAAAAAGATAAAGTAACTAAATATATACAACAGACACACACAACAACAACAAAAAAATTAAAAATATTCTATGTAGGCAAAGATATTATAGTAAAGTAAACTTTAATGATTTAAAAGAGCCTCACATCTGGCATTTGATATTAACTTGCTAGTTTCAAGGAACTGAGTGAGAAGAAATGACTCCCGTTTACGGATTATAGGACTCCAATCACAGGATTCATGGTAGCTCTGTGATCACTCCAGTTAAAAGAAAGTCAAGGCCATTTTCTTAAAGATTTTAGTCTGATTAAATTTGCCAAATTTACCCACTTTTTGTTTTGTGGGAGGGATGGTGGACATTGGGGGAAAGAGAAGATCACATTTAGGTGTATACGAAGAAAAGACAAATACACTATTTTCTTGAAGAAAGATTATAAGGCATTATCAGCACAAAGTATTTACTTTTGCCGTTTCAGAGAAAGGCACTAAGGTTTTGAACACTAGCTGGCTGAGAAGGAGATAAGCAGTCAGCTTCCTATATTCCCAGCTAGCTCCCAGGAGGGAGGAAGTGGGTCTGTCTCCAAGTGGCACCCATCATATATGCAAGAATCTTCTCCAACAACCATAATGCCAAAGTATACTTTTATTGATGTCTGGGGGGAGGGGGCATTTTTCATCCTATCCAAGTATTTTAGCAAGTTGGAGGCAAAAGTATTATTAATTTCATGAACATTCCTCTACACATAAAAGGATATTAAATAAACAATGTTATTTTAATCTTGTTTCTGACCTCCGAAATAAACATAGCACTTCTATTTAGAAAAAGAAATTAGTGTGAGAATGAGAAATTACTGTGAAGAAAATCACTTTACATTAAAATTTAAACTCAGAAATAATAGCACCTAAATATAAAGCTTCATTTTAAATAATTATATACAGTTTAATCCTGAAATAAAAATATGAAAATGACTTAAATATCATACTAGTATCTGCATATAGATTTATATGGATAATGTACATGGGTATGTATAGACTTATATAGAGAGTGTATTATCAAATTCTTTTTTTATCTACACATTGGCTGAATATATATTTAGTGTTTAGCCCTTTGTTCCAGATTCAGTAAAAAAAAAATTCTCTGTTTAGAATATGGTATCTGATAAACATTCCTAAAATATTTCCAACTAAACATTTGTATTGGAATCCTAAGGAAGTGAATACTTTAAGATGTTATTGAATAAAAAAATATGTTGTTAGCTCCTGAAGAGCAAAAAACTGAGACTGCCACTTATTTTTAATTTCTTCTTCCTTTCTATTCCAAGGTGATTCCCACCCTCGCCCCCATTCCCTACCATCACCACAAGGGTTCAGCACCAAGAACTTCGTAGTGATTTCTGACTGCCTGGCAAACCTGCAAAAAGAACCATCACACAAAATCAACCATTGTGAGCAAATCAGGGCATTCAAGTAAACCAGACTCACCCTAGGAGATGGAAAGTATCTACTCCATGATCCATCTCAATGTCGGCACAGACTTTGCTGGTTGCCATTTTGGAAGAATTCCCCAGCAAAACAGTGTAATCACATTTTTCTAAACAAATCTACACAAATATAACTCCTGCCCATAACATTCTACCATTACATTTTCTTAATATTGTATTCAGTGAAAGTATATTTTCATCTCTTAGATATCCTGGGATGATTGCACTGTAAATTTAGAATGCATATTTATATGTCTCCTGTGCCAATTAATAATATAAAGACATAAGATGTTTACACATTAAAGTAGCAGCATTAGCCTGTTCCATTAATAGAGACTTAAACTTTAAAGTATTTAAGCTTGGAAGTATTCAGGATGAGTTCTTGTGAGATTACATGGCATTATAAAAATCCTGAGTATACCAAAGTCCTTTTCTCCCAATGACATAAGCATGTCAAAGAGTACAATCACCCTTTATTTCTTGACTTGATGATCTATGGCCAGGGTTGCTGCCCTCAAGGATAGACACAAATCAAATCACACTGAGAGGTGAAAACAATCATAAGCAGAACTACAATATACAGTCTCCCTATACTTAGTGATTAAATACACAGGATTTCCTCCAACTGTCTCAAAACCAATATTATATCCGGCTTCCATATTTTAGAAATTGGGAATATTGATTGGAAGCATACAATAAAAAAAAAAACAAACATGTAATCAATGAGGTAGAAGGTGCTAAAGAATCACTCTGAAGAATATCACAGTTACTTCATATGCCTAGGACACAGTATTCATTTATGTCTCTGGTATTTTTCTGATGATGAAGCCTATCTATTTAACAAAATTGGACAGAATGCTTACTATGTGCCAGTCATAGTTTTAATGAAGATAAATGTTCTTTATTTCTCCAAATAACCTTATGAGATAGGCATTAATTACTGGCTTCATTTTACATATAAGGAAGCACAGAGAAGTAAAATAACTTGCCCCAGGCCACACAGTGGCAGAGGAAGGATGGGAAATCACATAGCCAGAACGTGAATACTGAAACTCATATTCCAGCACCTTTGCTCTTCTCTACTGCATGGCCTGTTATATCACTGAAGCAAGTGATAGTTATATGAGTGAAACAAAGAGAAATATTCTAGGAATTATCAGAGGAAGTGTAAAGCAAAGTGCATGGGTTCTGCAATCAGAAAAAGAGCTAGCTTTGTTTCTAGCCTTCACCACTTATAAGTGTATGCATTACTATTGCATAAAAGGTGGAAAAATAGTAATTTGGGGACCAAGTTTTAAGGTAAAATGAATTACAACATAAATGATTAATTAAAAATCTTTACAAGTACAGAAATTGCAAAACATATCTTTCTGATCTATTCCAAACTATTTGTCTTCTCCCCACCTGTCCAAACAAGGACAACGTTGAAAGTGAACTTGTCGTGAAGTCAACCTCTTAAACTCTGAAGCATTGTCATTTACACAAAGCTGCACATCTGCCAACTTCCTTCTTCAGTAGATTCATTTTCTAACAGGTATCTTTGAGTTTAAGTAAATTTTCTGCCACACTAAAAAACACTTAAAACAGGAGCTATGAAGTAATTACATTATTTATTTGATAGTTCATTTCTGTCCCCTTTTCTAGTCTTACTGTTAGCAAGAATACTTGTAAGTATATTTTAAAAAGAAGGGATGGCTAGGACATTTTAGAGTTATCTCTGTTTTCTCTTAATTGCCATCTGACCTACAATTATGTGTATAAACTACAGAGAAATCTAATCTCATATGCTGTGATATTTTTCTATATTCTCTTTTAATGGATTGTCTAAAAATATTTAGCTCGGCAAATACATGAGCCTTGGTTACTTGTTTGAAGAACCATTAAGAGTTGAGTGTGGTGAATGTGTGTGTGTGTATCTAAGCATGACCTCTGTTTACACTGCTTGCTCTGTTTGGAATGCGGCCGTAATAGCAAAGATGTCTGTTATTAATATATGTTATAAATGTTTCCAGATAGTACCATAAGGGGTGTTTACATAAGTCAGAAGTGGTCATCGCTGTCATCATCAGAAATTAGGACCATATAGAGGAGACCGACAACCATACACGGGTGGCCAAAGGCACAGTCACTGCCGCCACCCAAGGAAGCCTGCAGCTGCAAATCGCTTCAGGGAAGCTTTGACCAGCTCCTTACACCCTTGTTTTTAGACACGTCTGCACAACGATACTGGATTAAGCCCCTTTAAACCCCTTTTTCGGCATATCACTGAAGAATCTTCAGCAGCTCCTGAAACTTTCAACTCAAACTCAAGCTTCGGTTGTTGGTTCCCTACACTCTCCAGAACATGCCTTCTGTTTTCCTTAAAGCTCTGCTCCCAGTTCCCCAAACTCCCCTGACTGAATTGACATTACTACCTCTGGACTTTGCTCTCATACTTCAACACCCAAAACAGTCCTTCCTCCCTTGTTTCTGTGACCGTAGTTGCTCGTTTTTCACAGGTGACCTTATACCAGTCCACCTTTCCCACACCTGCTCATTCAACCTCTAGAAGCCTAGCCAACAACTTCCGGTAAATCAGGAGACTGTCCTACAAAATCTCTTATACTGTCAGTATTTTTAGGTTACTCATTTCTGGTATTTGAATAAGTTTCTTGTTTCTCAAAAAAACACAACATGCTTGTTATACACAGGAATCACTCACTCTACATTTATTTATTTATTTTTTTGCATCATTCGCTGCATTGTAATTTCCTGCCTAGAACTGAAGGTACCACTAGTGAGAATTAGTTAAAATGCCCCTGAAGGGAAGTTGATTTAAATATGAGAATTTGGAGTAAAAAGTACATAAACCTGGAACTAATGGGTAAGGTGGAGTTAGCAGTGTCCAGAAGGCCTCCCTCTCTAGTCCCTCGGTTTCCTTTCTAGGTGGTCACTGAGGCAGTGATGAAGGATGGCCTTTAGAAAAGAACAACTCTACAGTCCAGTCTCTTACCATAGCCCTTGGGACTGCATGAATTTCAGACCCCAGAAGTTTTCAGGAAACCCAGTGCATATACATTTTAATACTCACCCTCCACCCCCAGCAGAGTCTATGGCAGCATCTCATAAAAAAAACAAAACAAACAAAACAAAACCCAAAACATTACTTTCTTCAGCGAGGGTTAGAAATAGTCAAACTTAGAGGATAAAGACTATAAATAGCTTTATATCAGATCAGATCAGAGTTATAGCACCAAATAATTTATGAAAATGAGCTTTTGGATTTAGGTTTGCAGAAAAGGAATCATAAATCTCTTTTAACACTGGAAAGCCACTAGGATACTATCAGCAGAAGGGAACAGTAAGAATCCACCAGCGAAATGTATTTTAAGGCAGATATTTGATTGATTCTGTGATGGATGCCCAATAAAGCAAACTGAATAACAATTTCTTCTCTCTACAATAAACTATAAACCCTGGAAAAAAGTGAATCAACTGAGTATAGGAATCACCCAAATTATTTCTGTGAGTAAATTTTGGAAGAAAAAAATTACACAGACAAATATATTTACAGTAAGTTTTAGAATTACATTATAAATCGAACGAACTATCATCTCATTGTTTAAAGCTCTCTGCTATATCTTTTCTTCTAATGTAAAAAATCATGATACCTTAATTCACAATTTATACAAATCTGAAGTTACAAAAATGTCTTTTGCAATAAAACGTAGGCCTTTGTCCTATTTATAGAGCGCATCTCTATCAGGATTATTGTAACTAGTGAAAGGTGAAACAGCATAGGCTTGGAAGTCGGTGGAGGTGTGATGCCTCTGCCAACTAAAGTCCGTTCTTTCCAAATCCAATTATTTGTGAAAGGTCAATTGGCATAGGTATGATCACAGCCTTTCATTGAAGATATATTAGTGCAACTCATAAAAACTGTTTAATTATTGTCGAGGAATCCTGTTAGGTCTCTAGTTATGCAGCCATCATTATAACACTACTATGGATTAGGTCATTTATGACCTTTCTTTAGTCAGAGGGGCATCATGTGGTAAACCCTGGAAGAAAGTCCAAGTTTATTTCAAGATTGTCCTATTGTGGGGAATTGGGACATAAATAAACATAGCAAGGGGCCCTCACTACAGAGTAATCATACTCCCTGTCTTCTTGCACACTGCTACAACTTATAGGAAAAAAGGAGTACAGCTCAGGGTCTTTAGGAAACCCTAAAGGCTCAAACCTGTTAGCACGTTTCTCTAAAAGGTGCACTATGCTACAAAAGTTTTAAAAAAAGAAACAGCTGTATTCCTGCATCTGGTTAAGCCATTTGAGTCTTAGGTTCGTTACCTTTAATGAAATATAATAAACATCTGTCTTAAGGAGGTGTAATCAAAAAGAAAATAAAGTTAACTTATAAAGTGCTTCGCATGATGCACTGCACACTTAGCACTCAGAATGCCGCAGATATAACTTAATTTAATGGAAATACCTTCTCTCAATATACAGAGGTATGCGTGGTATCTAGAGGATGATCTGAACTTATAAAGGCTCTATGGCTGCCAGAGGTGACAGTGCTAGGGGCAAAGGAAACGCTCATTCCTCTCACACCAGCTCTTGTGTCCCAAAATATCCATGTAAGAACTGGGAAACAGCACTCCAGGTTGGATCAATGCTGAGAACAGGAAGTCAAGAGACCCCTCTCTAGAGCCCCATGTCAAGAAAGAACGCTCCCAAATCCACCACCATCGACCTTCTTCAGATCAGCTTAGGAGAGCATGATATGTCACTGATACTAGTAACAAACTGCTTTCTATAAAGCAATTTTGATGATAACTGTCTCAGGAACAAATGACTGCCAAGCAGGTGTTCACAGTTCAGAAGGAAGAAAACAAAGAAGTAGAAACCAAAATGAAAGATGAATTGAGCTTTTTATGTCCAAAGCCATAAACACCCAGCATCATTCAGAGTGGTATCAGAAATTTCTAAAAAGACAAGAGGGTGATGAAACACCTAATCATATCCTGCAAAGAAAATTAACACAATAACTATAGAGTCACCATTAAAGAATCAGATACATTGGAAAAGGGGACAAGAATCCAATTCTTCAGTTAAAAATCTCTGCCCTCCTCAGAAGGGACTCTGACATGAATTGATAACAGAGTGATGTAAAGAGAGGAAGATCGTTCAAGGATTTTCACTTTTACAAACATTTCACATTTCCCTAATAGTGATTCTCCTTTCTAAAGATTGATGGTTGGTTGTTGCAAAAAAGTATGAGAATTTAAAATACATCAGAGAAATGCCCTAGGTACTACAACAAGAAGCACAGATGATGATGCAAGTAAATGGCTAAATATTACAGCCACATTTACGGCCTATTTTACTTGAAGAAAATTTACCTTTTCATTTCTAATGCAGGGTAATGGGAAATTCATACTGTTAATTTTCCTTTAGGAATTATAATAATAATTGTCAAATGCTTAAATACTTTCTGGTATATTATACAGCTTAAATCCTGTTGATCCTAGACAATTAGTTTCTTGTAATGGGATGTAAATGCGTAAAGCTTAATTTGCTTCTCTACAATTCCTAAATTTAGTAAAATCTTGAAGTGATTTAGGAAATAATGCCTTCATCATCCGTGTCATCCATCCACAAAAACCAGCCTCTTCTCTTCTCTGAAATGCCCTAATCCTACAAGTAGAACCAACACTGTCCTATGATTAAAATACTGATGCCAAGGTTAATTTCTCCCACTCCCTTATCTTTCATATTAATCAGTTACCCTTGACCCACACCATGATGACTAAATTCCTTAAACCAGCTCAGGCCATATACTGTGGGACCCCATCCATCTTTACAAATTGATTCTTACTTAAGAGCCTTCACTGTCACCCTACAGAATCCCACATCTCCAGTCCAACAGTTCTATTTGCCTTCTCACCTTTTCTTCCTCAGAGATCTCTGAGCTTGTGGAGTCATCTGCTGGAAATTCTCACCCAAGTTACAACTAATTCTGCTTTATGTCAAGGCACCCAGACCAACGAGGCCTCACAGATGACTCTCTTGGTCAAATTTGCTTATGTCTCTTAAGATGCCCCACACTTAACAGATTAACTTGCAAACTCAACAATTATATACAAAACCAACAAAGTTAGTCATTGTTACACACCATCAATCAGCTTTTTGTGATAGTCACCAAAAACCACATGTGCTTTAATTATGTTAATTAAAAATAGCTATTCTCATTAAGGTGAGTAATGTTAATATTAAGCTAACTTACTTCTTTTGCATTTAAATTGTAATATAGAAATATTTGAAGTTATCTGTGTGACACAGAAAATAAGATGTTATATTTGTTCAATAATATTTGATCTTTTAGATTATTTAATTGACGCAACATTGTAAATCTTTAAACTTTCTTTTATTGAGTTTGATCTTTAACAAAGGCATTTGCCATGTAAGATATGCTCTGCTTGCTTTTATTTCTCTAAAAACATAAGGATCTAGGTATTTATACTCCAGTCTAACCTACTTTATAGAATGGGAGTTCTGTTAACATATTTCATGATATAAAGTAATTCTTCCTTTTTGTTGTTGTTCTTGTAAACCAACTCTTCTCTTAAAATCAAAGTCCTCAACTCCAACCAACCAGAGTAAACTCTATCTAATTTCCTGTTGGCAAATGATTGTAGTTAGTGATCTAGCTAGCACTTTTCCTAGGTTTTGCAGTTTTCTTTAGTTTGATGATAATTTTAAATATTTCCTCTTTTCCCATCATGCTCAGTTAATTATAATTATATGATAAAGAATACTTTGCTTGCCCTACTTTTCTGCTGTTGACTTGCCTGCATTAACATCCTTCTGAGAAACACTGCAGGATTGTTTAGTAAGTCATACAACCTCAGGTAATTAGAAAGAGGACCCTAATAAATTCAAATATAAGTTGAGGAATAAGGAAATCTTGATTTCCCTTTATGATTTTACTTCCAATTTTTTTGTATAGCTTTGGGGGTGGGGTGAAGGATTGGATGGCTCACCTTGGTTCATAGCTTGTGAGCCGTTTTATATTTTTTTAAATATTAAAAAAGGCTTCCTAAGTTTAAATTATCAAAAATTTGCATTTATTAGGGATTATGCATATTTAGCACCTTCTGAAATCTCTTCTTAGAGTTTACCTAATTCAGAGAAAATTAGCTATAAGCTCCTCTCTAGAGTTTCCATCTAAAGGAAACCCTTGTTTAGGCCACTAGGGAGAGACATGGAGTCTTTTCAACCATGTCTCTTGACAGTACCATGGCAAGGACATAGCAGTTTCACTGAGGGCATTAATGACACATGCCCTGTCAACTCTCTACCTAACCAGAGAACACTTTGTGCAGGAATAATACACTGCCTGTGGTCCACGAAACTCAAAAAGACTAAAAGTGATGTTTCATCACATAAAAAGGAATTTGTATAACACATAAAGAATAGCAACCCATATTCACCATACAGAATACAAAAGATGGTTAAATATGAAAAGCAAACAAAAAAGGCATAAGATTTTCATGGTGAAAGGAAAATGTGATTATCTCACCAATAAAGAGAATCTTGAAAATTAAATATATATTACCTTTTCTCTTCAAACTGTAAGCCTACACATAGCACACTTATATAAACACAGATCCATGTGCACACAAGGGCACTGCGTTCAGGACAGATCCAGCAGTGAGTGACTCTCATACAGGCTCTTAACTTATCAGGAAAGGCTTCTCATTTTACCTCCTACTTCACACTCTCTTCCTGTAAATCAAAGTGAGTTATCATAGGCAATACTTTAAATAGTTTGACTTTGCAGAAACAAAGTGAATAGATATGGTGAAATCCAAGGCATTGAAATTACAGGAAGTGTCAGTGGGTCTCATGCTACATTTCTGTGGCATTTAAGGACAGGAAGACTTTCTCATGACAAGAATTACACCTACGTAAATATCGGCATTAAAAATTATTTTACAAATCACATAATGCACTCTGTTCTGCAATTTAACAAATATCTTTACTCAAATGGTTTTTTTTCCCTTGACACCTGTATCGAATTACATATTCTGATTTTTAAAATATTTTCCCCAAATTTAGAAATAAAAGTAGTTTGGTTTTTAAAAATTAGTCTTCTCAATCTTAAAACGTATTTCAAAATATAACTGCGAAGGGAATTTAATTTTTACACATTTAGTATATGTTAATCAATAAAGTCAACTCTAAGTTGACCACTTCCCCTCTTGCCATCAGTTCAAATAAAGCGTGGCAAGTCCAGTTCCAGAAAGGGAACCACAAGCGTTTGAAGGGAGACTTCCCATAGTATGTCGAATATGAAACTTCCTCAGGAGCTCAAAAACTCTAAGAGACCTAGTACCCTAGCCCTTATGTCATATCAGAACTTTTTAGGTAAATATACACTCTTTAGAGGAGCATGTAAGAAGCAGATACAAATACGTAACTCTTAGAAAATCAGAATGTCTCAAAAGTGTCTTGGCAACGTTTTTAGGCGGAGTTAAAATACAGCTTATTTAAAAAAAAAAAATCCGCCTTTTCAGTGTTTTACGACCGGATTTTAGAAATGCAAAGTTTATGAAGTTGTAAAGTCACGCCTGATTGTGATCTACACGAAATCCTGTGGCATCTCAAGTTTAACCAACTTTTCTCAAGTGACTCTGCAGTCTCAAGTCCTCCAGCCCGGTTACTAAAGTCCTTTACGTTTCTCTCAAGTCGCGCACGGCGCCTAGCGCTCCGCACAATGGGACACTCTAGCAAATACGCCTGGGGCTGGCTGGTCTTTACAGTCCCAGAGCTGGGTGACTCCCACCAACCGGGGGAAAGAGCCTCGGGACGGGGGTGAACTCCGGCTCCATAGAGCCGCGCTCCTGCACAGGTTCAAGACCCGCTAGGCGCACCGCGGGGATTGCTCTCAAATATGTTAATCTCTGTCACTAGCCACCTCTACCGGCGCTTCAGTCCCGCAACTTACTTTCCGATTTAGTAACAACTTTCCGTGAAAAGAGAGAGAGAGAGAGAGAGAGAGAGAGAGAGAGAGAGAGAGGAAAAGTTATCTCCCAGGAAGCTTGCACTCTGCTCAGAAATTTTGTATCCAACGTACACAAGGTGACACCGAACACACACCGCTCAGCGAGGTCCTGGGTCCTCGGCGGCCCGAACCCCGCGGTCCCCGCACAGCCCAGCCCGAAACGTGCAGCCCGCACCCACCTTGGCCTCGCCCGCGTCCGGCTCCGCGTCCGAGGAGAAGCCGAGTTCCGACTCGAAGGCAGCGGCGGCGGCGGGCGCCTCGCGCGGACCCGGGAGCAGCGCGGCGGCCAGCAGGGAACACGCCAGAGAGAAGCCGCGCAGCCAGTGCATGGTGGAAGGACCCGGAGCGCGGCGGCCGGTCCGCGGCGCGGCGGGGCTGGGCGCGCGGCGCCCGGCGCGGCTGCTCCCTGCTCGCCCCCTCCCCGCAGAGCCCCGCGCTGACCCCCGAGGGCGAGCCGCAGGCGGCGGGAGCGCGTCCGGGGCTCGGCGTTCCCGACGTCGCACGTCGCTGTCCCAGCCAGTGCCGGCGGGAGGCGACGGGGTCAGGTACAAGCCTCACAGGAAACCGGACATCCGAGCTCCCCGCACTCGGGGCCAGCGAGGTGAGGCCGGGGCGAGGGCGGACGGCTCCTCGGTCCGCGTTTCTGCTTTTGCTTTTCGGGAAGAGGGGGGCAAAGCCGAAACACCCGGCGATGTTCGGCCCCTCCAACCCCCCAGGGCCCGCGTCCCCTCCTCCCCGCCCTTCCCCGAAGTAGAGCGAGCCGGGCGGCCGCGGCGGCGGGCGGCGGGGCCGGGGAGCGCGGCGGCGGCAGCGCGGCGGGCGCAGGGCAGGGCATGGCTGATGCGCCCTCTGCCTGCGCTTATGTGAGAGAAAGGGCCGAGGGAGGGCGCGTGCCGGGCCGTGCTGCCCTCCCCTTCGCTTTCCCTCGGAAGCACGCTCCCTCGAGCTCCCGGCGCCCTCGCCTCCTCCCTGGCGCCCCACCTTCCACCCACTCCTGTCTCTTCCATCCCTCCCTCCCCTCCCGCGGCCCGCGGCCGGAGCAGCAAGTTCGGTCCCGGGGCTGGCGGTCCACGGGCCCAGCTTTGAGAAGACGTGACCACGCCGGGCAAGAGTGGCAGGGGGCGAAAGTAGGATTACGGGGGAGGAGGGAGCCACCCTTTGTCTTCCGCAGCCCCGGGCGCCTGTCCGACTCCCGCACGCCTGGCGCTCAGCGCCTTGCTCAAGGTTTGGGAATCGCCCGGGAGTACTAAACGGTCCAAGAGCAAGTCATCATAATGGCGGAGACCCCGCCGGGACCTTGGAATCAGCCGCGGCTGATTAACTTAATGTTGGTCTGTTAACTTAATGTTGCCGGGTGAAGCAAGAACTACAGAAGTCCTCAGAGTGCGGAGCGGGCTATTGGGATGAATGCTAATGATCCCTTGAGGATCTCAAACTTCTGGCAGATGGAGAAGAATAGGCAGAATCTTCATGGACAGTAAAAAGACACAGTGTCAGTGTCTGCAAGAAGTTGGGTTTAAAAGAGAAAGTAGCTGGTAAAGAGAGACATGTGTTCAACATATTGTAGGAAGTGACATCTGCAGAAAAGTGACTGAATTTCCCCATGGGAAAATCACCCAGGAGTTGTGCTGGTGTTGATTGACCTGTCCTGGTCTCCCTCCTGGGCGCAGAGTGACAGGTTGCAGAGGACCAGGTGGGTGCGGTGTGGAGGGGCGATTTCCAACAGTGTACAGATAAAGTCTCCCCTGGACTCCTGAGCTACTTTTAGATACGCAGATCATAAACTCTTAGATGGAGAGAGATTATCTGATTCAACTCTACAAGTTCTGAACTCCTTTCACCAACCATTTGTTTAAATATTTCCAGGGACAGGGAGCTCTCTGCTCCTGTGGATCCCCATTCTCTTTTTGATGGCCAGCCTTACTGATTTTCCTTCCATTGCTTTTGGCTTCTGGACTTTACACAAGCAATCTAACTTCCATGTGCGAGTTCTTCAAATATTTTGAAAATATCTGTTATGTTCTCCCTATGCTCGCTTTCCTCCCAGAGAAATATCCTTTTTTTAAATGACAGCTCCAAGTTCCCTCATCAACCATAATCTAATTTTTCCATGTTCTTCATTTAGCATACTACTCACAACATGACTCAGTACTTAAAGTGTTCCAACAAGCATGAAGAAAGGGTCTTCCTTGTCCAGACATTCTGCATTTGTTGATGGGCCTCAGATCAAGTTTATTTTCTGGCAGCCAAATCACAGTGTTGACTCACATTACACTTAAATTCAACTGAATTCCTCAAGAATTTTTCATGTGCACTGCTGTTTAGTCACATCTACATTACCCTACATTTGTGAACTTGGTTTAGTGTGCCCAAGATTTGAACTTGACATTTATCTTTATTAAATCTATCCTCTCAGAGTCAGTCCATAATCACAGCTTGTTGAAATGTTTTGGGATGCTGATGCTGTCAGTATATTATTCCTCCTGCTGTCTAACTAGTATATGCATATTTGATCAGTTTGCCATATTTGTCTTCAGATACTGTGAAACGCTGTTACAAGGGAAGAGCTAAGGACAGACTGGGATAAGATTTAAGTAGAAGCTGGAGCTTCTTTTTAACTATTTCCTGTTTCGGCGTTTCTTAACTTTGATTTCATTTGGAATACCAAAAGGAGATTTCAAGAGGTTAAGAAGTAGAAATTGGAAGTTTCAAAATATTCATAGGGATATAAAGTACGGCATAGAGACTATAGTCAATAATATTGTAATAACTATGTATGGTGCCATGTGGGTACTAGACTTACGGGAGAAGCAGTGGATATTAGTAAATTTTATAAATGTCTAACCACTATGCTGTACACCTGACACTACTAATATTATATTGAATGTCAACTGTAATCACACACACATACATACACAAACACACATGCTTTAGTGCACCATCAGAGATTCTAGTTTAATTGGTTTGAGGTAAGAAACAGACTTTAGGATCCTTTGGGGCTTAGCATAGTGTAAAGACTGCAAAATCATTAAGATCGAAATATAAAAAAATGTATTATTTTTTAATTGTGTTATTTTATTTGAAATACAGCAGTTAGCATATATAGACTTAGTTTCCCACCCCTCCCCCCCAACAATGTTATCTTTCTACTGCTGTTATTATTTTAAATGAAGAAATGCTGGCAAAAAGTGAACATGACTTAAAAAGTAGGCCACTTATGCCAGTGTGATTTAGTTGTTCCTTCTGGGAAACTTTACCCTAGGAAAGATAAATTAAAAACTAGTGATTAAATCTACTGTTTGCCTCAGGAAATGCCCGCAAATCAATATATTGAAAACAATGCTCTCGCTCTGGCAAAAAGCCTGCTTATCAATAACAGCTTACATATCAAGACCCTCAATTACCTGTACTAACCAATCTTAAACCCCTAGACCATGAACTTTACGCAATCTTACCCAATCCTCCACTTTGAAAGACTTCTGATTTAATATGCCTGAGACACTGCTGTAACTCTCCAAATGGTGCTCTCCCTTACTGCAGTGAGTGCTCCTAAATGAAACTTTTGTTTTTAAAAAGGTTTTCTGGTGATATTTTGGGGATTCAATGACCTGCCAGTCCCACTGATAACCAACTGCTGTCTCCCCTGCTGCCAAAGCCAGGACCCTCAATTCAGAAACAGGAGGAAACACTAAGGCCTACAGTAATGAGGTAAGTCTTACATTAGATCTCAGTTCCAATTTCTTTTTATTAAGCTACCAAATGCTAAGTGTATTTTGTCCCCTGAGATTTCCTTTTAGGGATCTTTGGATTATTTGATCAGATTTGAAAATAAGTATGCCTGGCGGAAAGCTGCCTTGTTACTAGCAACATTGCTTTTTGTCACTATTTTTTTTTTCTATTGATAGTTGATAGCAGGAAGCTCATGTACAACCCTTACATTTTCCAAGAACTTCAGATTTTTCAGATTTGTCATTGGAGAGTGTCTAGCCATTAGGTTGGGGAGCCCAAGGACATAAGGTGAATTAAACCACTGATTTGACTGACCATCATCTGACTTTCATGTGTTTCTCTCAGACTGAACCCAAATTTGTGTCTCCTGCAAGCTAGATTCCTGCCTTTTACATTTATTTACACACTAATACATATGAATCTCTTTCTAAATGATGTAATTTTACCAACGATAGTTTGGAATTTCAGTGGCCATTTTTGGAAACTTTTCATAAGAACAAAATTGTTCATTGGAGAAGTGTCTTAGAATGGAAAAAGAGTAAAATTGTGAACATTCAACGATCTGTGTTTTTTTAAATAATTTTTTAAATTTTTCAATTATAGTTGGCACACAATATTATATTAGTTTCAGATATACTGTATAGTAATTAGACATTTATATAACTTACATGTGATCATTCTGATAAATCTAGTACCCATCTGACACCATACAGAATTATTACAGTATTATTGGCTATATTCCTTACACTATAGTTTACATCCCCATGACTATTTTGTAACTACCAATTTGTACTTCTTAATCCCTGCCCTTGTTTCATCCAACCCCCTCCCATCTGGCAACCATCAGATTGTTCTCTCTATCTATGAGTTTGTTTCTATTACGTTTGTTAATTTTGTTTTTTAGATTACCCATGTAAGTAAAATCATGCGGCATTTGTTTTTTCTCTAACTTACTCCATTAAGTGTAATAACCTCTAGGTCCACTTATTTTGTAGTAGATGGCAAGGTCTCATTCTTTTTTAATAGCTGAGTTATATTTCATTGTACATATGTACCACGTCTTCTTATCCATTCATCCATTGATGGACAGCCAGGTATCCTCCATATCTTATCTATTGTAAATAACCCTGCAATGAACATATGGGTTCAGATGTCCCTTCAAAGTAGTGTTTTGGGTATCTTTGGATAAATACCCTGAAGTGAGATACCTGGATCCTTCTTTGTCCCTTGTTATACCCTTGGTTTTAAGTCTGTTTTGTCATGTATAAGTATTGCTACCCCAGCTTTTTGTTTGTTTTCACTTTCATGAAATATCTTTTTTCTATTTCTTTACTTTCAGTGTGTGGGTGGCTTTTGATTGGAAGTCAGTCTCATGTAGGCAGGGTCTTGTTTTCTTATCCATTCAGCCACCCTATCTTTTGATTGGAGCATTTAATCCATTTACATTTAAAGTAATTGTGATAAATATATAGTTATTACCATTTTCGTATTCATATATTTGATCTTTTTACCCTTTTTAATTCTTCTTAAGGGAGTTCCTCCAACATTTCCTGTAATACTGGCTTGGTGATGATGAACTCTTTTACCTTTTTCTTGCCTGGGAAGTTCTTTGTTTCTAAATGATAGCTTTGCCAGGTAGAGTAACCTTGGTTGTAGGTCCTCACTTTCCTGCCAGTCTCTTCTGGCCTGCAAAGTTTCTGTTGAGACATCAGCCGACAATCTTATGGAAGCTCCCTTATAGGTAATTAAGTGCTTTTCTCTTTCTTCTTTTAATATTCTCCCTTTGTCTTTAAACTTTGACATTTTAATAATAATCTTAGTGTGGACCTTTTAGGTTCATCTTGTTTGAAACTCTCTAGCTCCTGGGCATGTATGTCTATTTCCTTTGGAGTTTTTCTGTCATTATTTCTTCAAATAGGTTTTCAATTTCTTGCTCTCTCTCCTCTTTCTGGTACCCCTATGCTGAGAATGTTGGTATGCTTTATGTTGTCTCAGAAGCCCCTTAAAATATCCTCATTTATTTTGGATACCTTTTTCTTGTTGCTTTCTGATTGGATGTTTTCTGCTACCCTATCTTCTAAATTGTTGATTTGATCCTCTGCTTCATCTAATCTATTCTTGGTTCCTCTTAAGGTATCCATTTCATTTATTCTTCATTTCTGACTGGTTCTTTTTATGTTTTCTATCTCCATTTTTTGTTTCATATTTCTTTGTTAAAATTCCCACTAAGTTTATCAACTTTTCCTCTAAGTTCATTGAGCATTCTTATAACCAGTGTTTTGAACTCTGCACCTGACAGATTGTTTGTTTCCATTTTGTTTAGTTCTTTTTCTGGAGCTTTGTTCTATTCTTTCATTTGGGACATGTTTCTTCATCTTTCCATTTTGGCTGCCTCCCTGTGTTTGTTTCTATGTATTAGGTAGGGCTACTATGTCTCCCTGTCTTAGCAGAGTGGTCTTACATAGCAGGTATCCTGTGAGGCCCAGTGACATAGTGGCCCTGGTCACCTGAGTCGGATGATCCAGGTATGTGCCTTGTATGGGTTGTATGTGCCCTCCTGTTGCAGTTGAACCTTGGTTGCTGTTTGCATGTCAATGGGAGAGATTAATCCTTGGACTGATTTGGTTGTAAGGACTGGCCAGTGACTCTAGTGAAGGAGATGTTGTGCAGGGCCAACCCTACAGAGCATGATTTGCTCTAGCAGGGCTCTGATACCTGCCCAGTCTGCTCTTTGGTCATGTTGTCTTTTTATGTGGCTCCTAGTGGTGCTCAGGCTCAGTCGTATGTTCTGTCTCAGCCACCTGGCATGAGCCACCAAGCAATCCACAGATGGCTAACAACTGTGCTAGGTTCTGAGTTGCTTAGGAGAGGCTGAGCTATAAACTGAGGCCAGATACTTAGCAAGAGGTATGGAGCACACAGAGGTCAGATGCTGCTTGTTTGCGTTTTGTGAACCTTTGAGAAATTTTAGGAGAGTCTGCAGCATGAGCCAAGATAGGCCATTTGTATGGAAAAGCCACTGGAAGAAGTTTGGGTGGGCCTAGAAGATGAATGGGGTAGGGTCTCAGGAATTATTAGGATGGGGCTGATGGTGTTAGCTAGGTTGTTGGAGACTTAGATGTGGTGGTCCTGTGTCTGTATGATGGGAGTGAGAAGGGCTCAACAAAGGAACAATGCAATTCTTCCAGCACTTCTAGGGGGAAGCTGCCCCTCCAGCCCTTGCCCTGAAGCCAGACAATTTTGTTACTCTTAATATGCCCCTGGTGCCTTTCAAACTTCTGTTCTGGTGCTGGAACTCAGAGTGAGTGAGTCTGTCAGCAAGGAAGTCTGTGTGTGGACCCTTTAAGAGGAGCTCCTGGGACTTCAGCAGCCCTCTATCTCTCTCAGCCATAATTCCACTGATTTTTACAGCCAGAAGTTTTGAGAACTTCTTTTCCCAGCACTGGAACCCTGGGCTGGAAAGTCTGGTTTGGGACTGGGACGCTTGCTCCTTAGGAGGGATCTCCGCAGCCAAAATATCCCCTCCAATGTTTAACCACTGCATGCCAGTGTGGGACCAGCCCATTCTGTGTCTCCACCCCTCCTGCCAATCTTGAAATGGCTTCTTCTGCATATACTTAGTTGTAGGACTTTACAGCTAGACTTCAGGCGATTCTCCATGATGGTTGTTCTGCAGTTTGGTTGTAATTTTCATGTGGTCATGAGAGAAGACAAGCAAAGCTTGCCTACTCTGACATCTTGACCAGAAAAATCAATATTTTTTTGATTGATATGAGATAGCTTGTAAGAGAATTTCATTTTTCATAATTGCTTATCTAAATATTCGGTGGAATAGGCAAATGAAAAACACGAAAGAGTCTATTTCTCTTTTATATCTGCCCACATCACAACTTGAACCTAAAAGCTTTTATCTTCCTATTCTTCTTCTTACATTCTGTGTCCCTCTATTATCTCTACTCCAACATTCTTTCTAACTTCCCTTTCCTTCTAGCCAGCCAGAAACTGAAAGCCGAACCTGCTCTGAAAGTTAACCAAATCAGAAGAAGACCCCTATGGTGGATCTTAAGCTCTGGTTGTGGTCTGACTGAGAGTATTTTTAAAGACTTTATTTCCAAAGCCTATGTAAGGCAGAAATTTAGAGAGTGATTTGCACTAGTTCTAGGAACAAGGATTCTAAAAACATCAATTTGTTTATGTGTTATTAGGAACCTTAGATGCATTAAAATTAAATAGAAAAGACACTATAAATATGCTGAGTATGATTTGAGATCCCCAATTCCATATTAAAACCAGAGAAATTTAGAAAAACTAAATATTAGACATTTTTTGAGACCATACCCCCAAACAAACAAAAAGTTGAATACTTTGGAGACTTAGGAATAGACTCTTTAACATGTTTAGAAAATACTTAAATGTAGATATTGGAGTAGATATGACCACTGCTCTTTCCTTACTTTCTCTGAATGGGCTTAAGTCAGAAATAGGGAATTTAACATACAAGCAATTACTAGAATGAAATATAGTCCTGTTGCCAGACCTTTAAACCCTTGATGAGTAAAACTAAAGGGAAAAAAAAGGATGCGGAAATCAATGAAGCTTCATGAATTGTGTATCAAGCGTTTAATTTTCCATTGACCCTTTAACTCCCAAAGAATCTTAGAGGAATAGTCTTTGTGACACAGCATTATATTGGGGTATGAAAAGAGTTATTGAAAAACATCACATGAGTATAATCTCTGTCACCTTCAAAATCATTGCTTGGTGTCACCGGAAGCCTTCAGTTGGAACCTTAACAAACAAAATTACCCCAAGTGTGACAAATTGATCACTGTACTTTATCAACATTGGTGAAAAAATTTATATTAAGGTTGCCAAGGATGTCTCTGAGTGCATGTTCCATCTGCACCAGATTAATCCTGGTAAAACTGTAAAGATGGGCATAGACAAGAACGCAAATCTAGGGGTACCTTTGAACACTTACAAATGGGCTCATACAATTACACCTTACCATGGAGTTTGAATATCCTAGTAATATATGCTAATTTTCAAGGTGGATTAAAACTTTGTTTACCAGAAAGGTATGGCTCTGACTGTAGCAAAAACATTACTTGACTTTGTATTTTCAACCTGAGAAATTCCAACCTCTATCTCTACTAATAGAGGCATTCATTGTATTGGAATAGTTGATAGAGAACTTTGCAAAACCTTGCTGTTTATTTAGAAATGTTATTGTCCCTATCACTCTCAATCCTCATGAAAAGTAGAGAAAGTCAATGATATTTTTAAACTGGAATGAGCACTCATCGACTCTCATCATAAGAGCACATCATAGACCTTTATTTAAGGTTGCATATTTCACCCCCAGTTTTGGATTCTTACTTTCTTTGGGCAGATTTAGTAGAACACCACAAGGGATTCATGCAATATTATCAGCCTTATCACCAACAAGTATGAGTTGCATTTTCTTCATATTCTTCCAAACAGCCTCTACATGACCTAAAAAAAAAAACAACAGAAACTTCATCTTCTGAAAAAGACATCATTAAAAAAAAAAAAAAAAAGCCTAGGACCCACAATGGAAAAGAGCTCTCACGTAATTTTGACCCCTAGAAGCAGTTAAACTCAAGAAAGTAAATACCCATATTTGTATTTGCCTGGTAAAAAACAAAAGGTTTAACCCACTGACAACAGGATTGATATTCCTATAGGAGATTTAAAATTATGGGTTCTTCAGAATTTTTTAGAAGCAGATGGTCTTTGGATGGAGAAAGTGTCCACCATAGATCTTTGTGTCAAAATGTCAAGACAAAGCTAGCTTCCACACAAGACATACAGAACTAGATTTAGATGACTATGGCTATGCTTGAATCTGTATGCTTTTTTTTCCTCTTTAGCTGTTTTCTTTCATGATTATAGGCTTAAGGTTCTGGATAGTTGACCAACAGTTGTTATTTCTTAGCCAGTGAGAAGTCAAAGTCTCTAACTTTAATACTGTTTAATACTGTTTTCTCTATCTTTAGTCATAGCTCGCTATGACTCAAATACTGGGAGAAATGTATTCATGATTTGTCCAAAAAAAACAATAAAGCTCTGTGTTTTGCACACATTTCCCTATGAGTGCCAACCTGTTTGTGCCAGTCCTTTGTTTTGAAATATTTGGTTTCATTCGCAATTAGACTCAACCACTGATTAGCTTGTTATGTGGAAGAGAACACAATAGGACAGGTAACCCAAATCAAAACTCCTTAGAAAGAAATGCTTCTGCTTCCACTGAAACCACACTCAAAGACCATTTCTCAGAGATAACATCTGTAAACAAACTTTCCTGGAGGAAAGATTCAGAAAGGGAACAAGGAACAGATGTTTTGTATTTAAGACCTGTCTCACATTTACAGACCTTACGAAGAAGGCTTACTATGGAGGTAACTCTCGATTGCCTATCAGATCAACCCCGAGTGACCTTTGGTGAACTTATCTTCACTGCATGGGGTTTATGTGACTACTAAATCAGTTAATATATGTAAAGAACCTAAAATAATACTTGGCAGTTTAACAATCTCTCGATAAATTTTGGATACAGCACAAATAATAATTATAAATCACCATATAGTTGTGTTATTCCTGTCTGATATATTTGTTTTTTATTTCTTCCTTACATTTGTTATATACTTTTTTGTATTTAACCTTGTATTTAAATGATTTTTCAAATGGATTTAAAATTCTAACATCTACTATCTTTTGTTAAGCATATTGAAATGTTATTTTATTGTATTTCTCTATCAAATATGGCTACCAAGAAATATGAGAACAATAATAATTTATAGCTGTATAGTGCCTATTATGTGTCTGGCTATATTTTTATGGTTTTACATATATTTAAAGTATTTAGTACCTTCAGCAATCTGATGACATAGAAATTGTTATGATCTGCATTATATAAATGAAGAAACTGAGCTATAGAGATGGTAAATATCTTGTTTAATGTTTTAGAGCTAGTGTTTAACAGACCCTGGGTTCAAAGCAGTCTGGTTCCAGAGTCCAGCAGATTAAGTGCTACCCTCTGCTTCCTCTTTATGACTGTTGAGATGATGCTTTTCCTTGTTAGATAATCTGCCTTTTCTTGTTGTAGAATTTTAGAAAGTTCTTGTCTTTGACATTATTAAATTTTGGTATAACATATCTATAGTGATTTATTTGTAACCACTTTGGCACATTCGGGTCCTTTCAATCTGAGTGCCTGTAGGTATGTGTGTGTGTTTGTGTGTGTCATTTCTGTGAAATTATGGGTGATGTCTTCAAATAATTTATATAAACTGTTTTCCCCTTATGATTTTTAGGACTTATATACATAAATTGACATTTTACATTTCTTCTCATGTGTTAACTTTTGTATTCAGTCCATCTATTAATCTTTTCCTAATGCATACTAGAATTTTCCCCTGATTTCGAACTTAATTTTCACTGTTTATATCAATGATTTGTCTTTCTCTCTCTCTGCATGTGTACAGATATAATTTTCCCAACAATACACATTATGTAATTCAGTTTTTGACATTTCCTTATGATGATTACAAGGATTATTGAAATTCTGCCATTCACCAATTGTGATTACACATCCAAATTTTGCCTCAGCCTCTCCGGTGTTCTCTCTTCCACTTCAAACCCACATGAAGTGTACAGGTATTCCAGCTCATCCTTTTACCCACAGGCTTTACTCCCTAAATTTCTTCATCCGTGCCATTAGTCTTTCAAAAATCCATAACTGCTTATGCTTCTCTTATGTTTAGATCCCAGCAACAGCTCTTATCACCAGCAAGGCGAAACACATGCGTGTTTACATGGTTATTTTCACCATAGACTGCTCTCCACCCTCCCCAGCGTGCTCTGTCTTCCAATGATATGAAGTCACTTGGAATTCTTTGACTTAGCTTTGCCTTCGTTACTGTCTAGCACATTTTTAAGTCCTAGTAAGTGTTTCTTTAATGAATAAATATGACTACCATTTAGTATGTTAAAAATACACAGTGAGATTTCAGCTTCTACTAATGGTGGAGTGGGTTGGTCAGACTAAGCCAGCTGCAGGTAACAGTTATGAAATCTGTTCCATTGCTTAACTCCCTCAAAACCCCCGACTATTTGAAGTCACTGAGAGAGTTTCCAAAATGAGACAGAAACTGGAGGAATGTCTGTTCTTGAAAGACAAACTGAAACAGACCTGCACTACAAGAAATTCTAATAGAAGCTTGTCAGGCTGGAAGAAAATTACACAACAGATAGTCACTTGGATCTAAAGGAAGGAATAAAGATCACCAGAATTGTAAATGTAGTCAAATATTTAAAAATTTAAAAATATGTAAACACATATATAATTTATTAATTTCTCTAACAAAGCAATAATTATAACATATTGAGGGATTCATGTTGTGAATAGTTGTAGCAGATATAACAATGGCACGAAAACCAAATATAACATTACTATACTATAGCAAGATTTCTTTACTTCATATGAAATAGTACGATAATAACACTAAGTAGCTTGTGTTCATTTAAAGGTACATATTATAAATTCTAGAGGGTCCACTTTAAAAATAACAAAAAGCACTGAAATGCTAATTGAGACATCAAAATAAATACTAAAGAAAATTGAATTTTCCCCCAAAGAAACCAAATAATGAGAAACAAAAACCAAATAAGAACAAAAGGAAACAAATAGTACAATGTCAGACCTAAATCAAGTCATATTAATAATTATATTAAATATAAATGACTAAACACTCCAATAAAGATTTTTAGATTGAATAAAGAAGCAATACCCAACTATATGTTGTCTATAAGAGACATGCTTTAATTAAAAGAACACAAACAGGTTGAAAGTTAGAATTTGGGAGAAGATATGCCATGTAGACTCTAATAATAAGAAAGCTGGAGTGGCTTATTATATGTTGGGGAAAATCAATTTCTAGACAACAAGTTTTACCAGAGGTAAAGAGGGACATTGAAAATGGTAAAAGGATCAATGCATAAGGAAAATTTAAAAGTTATAAATATGTATGATCCTAAAATGAGAGCTTCAAATTACTGATGGGCCAAAACAAAAATAGACAAACTCACAATTATTGTTGAAGACTCCCTATTTAATAAAACAAGTAGACACAAGGAATCAGTAATGATATACAAGATGTGAATGACATCATTAGATATGTTGGTTAATTGACATTATTAATTATGTTGGTATATGTATGTGTGTGTGTGTGTGTGTGTGTGTGTGTATTTTCCCCCAACAACTGCAGAACAGAAATTCTTTTCAAGTGAATTTGGAACATTCACCAAGATAGACCGTATCCTGAAGCCCTAAAAATTAAATTAAAAATCTCTAACACATACATTTCAAAAGACTGAAATCTGATAAAGTATGTTCTTTGAAGCATAATGGAATTAGATTCGAAATCATTAGTAGGCAATATCTAAAAAGTAGAAAAGTCCAAAATTTTTAAATTTTTGAAAATTTAAAAAAGAATACATTGCAGAATAATTCATGTGGTCAAAGAAGAAATTAGAGTAATTAGGAAATTATTTCTCATTAGGAGAATAGATAAACCAAATGTAGTATATCCATACAATGAAATTATTAGCTTAAAAATGAATTATCAATACATGGAACAGCATGAATTATTGTCTCAGGCTGCTTTGAATGAGCTGGTATAAAATAATTTAGAAAAAATAAATTCTGTGATTCCATTTATGTAAAATTCAAGAACAGGCAAAATAAAGAAGAAAAATCAG
This sequence comes from Eonycteris spelaea, assembly GCA_003508835.1. NCBI lineage: Eukaryota > Metazoa > Chordata > Mammalia > Chiroptera > Pteropodidae > Eonycteris > Eonycteris spelaea. Next base: position 2,492,947 of record PUFA01000043.1, on the reverse strand, counting down.
AACACTGGCCTTGGGAATGGCGAATCATAATTGAGAAGGAATATACAGCCATTTTCTGAGGAGATGGAAATGTTCTATATCATGATGGGTTTGGACTACAAAGCTGTATTTGTCAAAATTTTACTGCTAAAATTTCTATGCCTTTTTGTATATATAATTCATACCCAAAATAAACCTATAAGAAAAATAGTAATAGTTATTACTCTTACCCATAAAGTAATTGTCAGTTATTATTGTTAATGTTATTGTATGAGAAGTGGGAAATCAATCAAAATATAGATGAAAGAATGATAGACTTTTTATATTGTGTAATGGTAAGTGGATATTGTTCTGTTTACGTTGTATGTGTGTGATATTTTCTTTAATTAAAATATTAGACAACGTATAAACAGTGAAATCTCAGACTTTTCTTTTTAGCACCATTCAGTAATTAGATCATGAGAAAGGTATTCTCAGAATTAACACAAGGGAACATTAAAGACCTTTACCTCATAAATTTCTTCTGTGGGTCTAGGCATTTTTCTGTTTTGTTTTAGGAAGCTGTTTTTGTTGCTAGTGAGTTGAGGTAAAAATCTCAAGAATAACAACAAAAAACTAAATTAATAATCTAATGATTAACTACCCAAAATTATCATGATAAAATATTCCAAAATAGACCACATACACATTTTATACAAATCCACCCAATATTTTCATAAAGCTAATCTGACCCTTGGGAAAGCTCTGGATTAAGTTGTTTTTATTACATTTTTTCCCCATTTTACAGAGACTAGTATATGATACAGAAATATAACCATTGTGAATGGTTATGTCTAGAAGTATTAAATTTGTCACTGTCACTTCAGCCCTCTGGAGGCCTCATTCTATTATGAAAGTGAATTAGATTACATTGACTTTCTTGTTTCTCACAATTCATAAAAATTGCTGCCCAGTGTATAATTCTGTTAAAGGTGATGTCAAATTGAATATATAATTCCAGTTTGGGAAATTTGAGAGTATGTTTTATGGTTTTTGATTTCTAATTGTTCATCTTATACTAAGCCACAGTCTACTTGATACCTTATAACTAAGGACTAAATTGTAACTTACTTACCAATGACCAACCTTAAGTAAAATAGGCATGAGATAGGGTCAGAAAATAAATTGGGATGTAACAGAACCAGAAAAAATTAATGGGTCATCATTTTGGTAACAGATTGTGAGTCACGATCATTATTTATAACTTACTTGTTCTGTGTTTAATTTTTCTTTGCCCTCAGATAGCACCCCAGCTGGCCAGGATTCGTTACCAGATGGTATGACCTAAACCTTTATTCCAGCAAATTCTGAGCACTTTTTGGTCCTCCCTGTATGGGGTTGCAATAGTCTTCAATGAACTTTTTCTTTTCTTTTCTTTCTTTTTTTTTTTTAACTTTATTGGTGGGGAGGGCAGTTTTAGTCTTACAATAAAATTAAGAGGAATATACAGAGATTTCTCATAAACACTTGTCCCCTCACATGCATAGCCTCCCCCATTATCAACATCACTCATCAGAATGGTATTTTTTTTTCTACCAAGGATGAACCTCCATTGGCACATCAAAATTATTCAAAGTTTATAGTTTACCTTAGGGTTCACCCTTGGTGTTATACATTCTGTGAGTTTGAACAAATGTGCAATCACATGTACCCATCATTATAGTATCGTACAGAGTACTTTCACTGTCCTAAAAATCTTCTATGGTTTGCCTATTCATCCTCCCCACTTCCCCACCTCTGGAAACCACTAACCACGCCCCCCCTCTTTTTTTTTTTCCAGAATTTTGCTTTTTCCAGAATGTCGTGTAGTTGGAATCATACAGTATGCAGCCTTTCAGATTGGCTTCTTTCACGTAGTAATATGTATTTAAGATTCCTCCAGGTCTTAATGGCTTGATAGCTCATTACTTTTTAGTGCTGAATAATATTCCATTTTCTGGATGTACCACAGCTTATTTATCCTCCTAAGGGACACCTTAGTTAGTTCCACATTTTGTCAGTTATGAATAAAGCTGCTATAACATCTGTGTGCAGATTTTTGTGTAGGCATAAGTTTTCAGCTCCTTTGGGTAAATACCAAGGAATACTATTTCTAGATATATGATAAGAGTATGTTTCAATGAACTTCTTACCCTCAGATACAGTATTACTAAGAAGTGCCCTAGAACCTCAATATTCAAAGGGTGGTTCTCCAACCCAGTGGTCCCCAGCCTTTTGGCACCAGGGACCAGTGTTCCTATGAGATTCTAATGCCCAATGATCTGAGGTGGAGCTGAGGTGGTGATGCTAGCACTAGTGAGTGGCTATAAATGCAAATGAGGCTTAGCTTGCTCTCCTGCCACTCACCTCTTGCTGTGTGGTCCAGGGACGAGGGGAGGGTGGGAGTTGTGGGGGACAGCGAGGAACCCCTGCTGAACCAACATCCTGAGCATCATCTACAAGCTTGTTAGAGATTTGGGGCCAGATGCCCTAAACCATACCATTCAATCTAAATATGCATTTTAAGCAGGTTCCGCAGGTGGTTTATACATATTAACTTTTTTAAACGCTGCCCTTAGAGAATTATTGGAGTTCTTCATGTAGAGTTTTCTGCCTCTATTATGCAGCAGCAAGCCTACTTCCCCTCTGTAACCCTTCTGCATCGTCATCAACATGGAATCTCCTAGCAGTCACTTTTGCTTTCTACTTCCGAGACACCTTATACAACATAGAGTTAGGAGTACTTCAGGTCTGAGGCAGAGTGGCAAACCTAGGTGGAGAGAATTGAGGGGCTGATAAGCCCTCAGATGTCTGCACTATTGCTATAGGCATTTGACATCTCTTTTGCTTAAGGGGTATTGTTGAACCAACACTCTGTAGAGTGTGAGGATCCCTTGGAGGGTCCTCGCAGCTGCCCTTAAGTGTCAAAGGCAGAGTGAAGGCTGGACTCCTGATCCATAATGCCTCAATCTGGGCAGCTCCTTCTGTGCCCATCTGATATATCAGAGACCCATTTAAGCTTTCTTTGGAAAAAAAAAAACAGTTTTTGCTAAATAAAAACAAAAGTTAAAAATCCCTGGCTTGACACAAAACCAGAATCCGTTAAGTTAATACAGTTCTCAGGAGAGGTAACATATTAATCCATTATCACTTATTGCTTCTGGGAAATATTCAGTTCATCAGATTGGTTACTGAGAGAGATCAGGGTGCTGAAAAGTTAGTCTGGAAAGTTAATTTTTAATGGTAAAAGGCATGGCAAGACTGACCAAACTTTAATAATATGGAAACTGGATAATTAGAGAATTATTTGCGGGGGAAGCCAAGGGTAAGAAATAGATTGATTAAGGGGACTCTGTGTGTGTGTGTGTGTGTGTGTGTGTGTGTGTGTGTGTGTGTACACAGATGTAGATAAAAATAAAATTTGTCTTGTCTTGGCTTCAATAAATAGTATCACATAGTGCGTTCTTTTTAAAGAACCACAGCAGGAATTTTTCTTCAGGCTTACTATTAGGAAAACACATTGTTTGCCAAAGTAACTGGTTTATTCTTATCTTATAGTCACTATGAATATTTCCTCAGATTGTGTTTCCCTCTTTTCTCTGCCTGCTATAAAGCTCATTGCCAAATATTTGACCTACCTCAGGCAGTGATGAAATAAAATTTGTATTATTGGCCAGGGTTTTCCTCAGCTTCATATTGTTTCACTGCTATTTTCCCTCTGTTCCCTGGCCCTCTTTGTCCCAATCTTAAACTGGCGATATATATCACTTTAAATTTTTACTGTGCCTTATTTTATCACTGTTTATTTGTAAAGATTAATTATGTCACCACAATGAAAAAGGTGACTATGTCAAAGAAAATATTCTATGAAATAATTATTTTTAGAAACCATGTTTGCTTTTAATATGGAAATGGACATATAAAGAAAAAACAAGTTTGTGTGATTAAACAGGGGTACTGTTCTATTCTTTGTGAATGTGAGTCATGGCTAATAATTGTGGGAGTTGTTTTAAAAGACTGGCTGTATTTGAGGTTGCAGCTTAAAACCAGCGGACGTCCCAAATCAGACACATGAATTCTATTATCTTAAGTTTAATTGGGAGCTTTGGGAGCTGTATATGTAGTAATATATATTATTTATGAATTTATTTTTATTTAGAATTTTAAATTAATATGTAAAATGATCTGTAACAGAAGGTATGAACCCAGCTTGACATCCTCTTTGGTACAAAAGGATCTAAGTATAAATTTATTTGGGAACGAAGAAGCAGGAGTGCAGGTTAATAGAATAGTGTTAATTGTGGTTTCAGCGTTAGATTTTATAATCCCACACCAATTCAAACCCAGAATCAGGGAAGGAGTGGGGCTGCAGCTTATCCACAGTATTTGGTCCTAGCCGGCACTCATCTACTTTTAATAACTTCATGTTTTCATTATATCATAAGACTCTATATCAAAACCATAGGAGAAAACAAAACTAGCTCTGGCTTTCTATATATCAGCACTCAGTAATAAGAAAGGATAGAGTTATTATCTGAAATCATTTAAGCTTCTAGATTAGCCTTGTTCATGGAAATATAATGTAAGCCACATATGTGAGCTACAAAGGTAATTTTAGATTTTCTTGTAACCATCTTTTAAAAAGTAAAAGATATTTTATTTTACCCAAAATACACAAAACATCTCTATTTAAACATGAAATTAATATAAAATTATTAATTTGGGTGCTTATTTCACAACCTTTTTAATGTACTAAGTCTTCAACACCTGGTGTGTCACAGATATTGACAGTTGTAGCACATCTCAGTTTCACCTAACTACATTTCAAGTACTTAGTAGCCATGTGAAGCTAGTGGCTATTGTAATGGACAGAACAGTTCTGGACCATTATTCTGCTGCCCCAGTGGTAAACCCACATCATCTAGCAATATTTCTTTTCCTAACTGCCATCTACTATTTCCAAAGGAGGTCCATAATGATTAAGGACTTTGTATAACAATTCAGTTTCATCTTTCACTCTAACTCTGAATTAGATACGTGATTTCAATGTTTATGTGGGCAAACAACTTACAGTCTAATGTTCAGTTCCTTGGTCTCTTCAAATCAAACTCATTTCATCTCTCTTCAGCTTCCATCATCCTCTCTTAGGACGACACCATGGAATTTGCATTCAAATGAAACCATTATACCCCTAAAGTCTTATACTTCCGATGTGCCTCTCTCAGACCACAGCCTCCCATCCTTGCTACTTGGCCATCCCCTCATCTCTGCTCTTTGGTCACATGGAGGGCACAGCCCTCAAACCCTCTATTTTTTCCCTTTAGCACTTCTTTTCTGCCCAGCCATATTTATTTACTAACAATGGTACAAGTTCAAAGAGCCGGGTCTAAGGATGGTCCAAGGAACATGTCTTGCAGAACTAAAAGTTGCCTCCAGAAATGTGATATTCCCTTAGAATGGGCGCTCTGTCTGTTTTCTTTGTTTCCTCTTTACTGAGACCTACCCCTATACTATTTTACTCCAAAGGTGCTCGGATATATCTATATGCTAGGAATAGCTCTACTTAGTTTTTACCTTCCATGTGTCTCCATACACCCTTGCTGTGTGATTTCATCAGCTCCTTCAGTTTACATAGCATGCACCCTGCCAGCTCCAGGAACAGCATTTGCAGTCCTGTCATATCTCTTTAGCTCACATATTTCTTGTTTCTCATTGAGTTTCTCCAGATGTTGTTGCCTACTCCCAGCTCTTGCATTTTCTCCCTTGCTTAATGTCTTTACTATCAAGGAGCTAGCCTTTGACAACTTTATTTCTTCACCCTGACCTTGTGCCTTATTACGGTTTCAACTCCCTCTCTATCAAGATGAGGTCCCACATGAGAAGTCTCAATTATCTTTCCCGCCTACCAATCTCTGTTGAGATTTCCTCAAAAAGAAAAGGAAGTGAGATCTTGATTCCTTCTTTTATAGTCAGTTCCTTATTCTTTTGCAAAGATTCCTTACTCATTTCCAGTAAATCTTTTTTTGTTTTTTTGTTTTTTTTTTTTGGCGAGGCAACCCTGGTTGACTCACAGATTGCAAGGACCTTGTCAGCTTACAATCCCTTATTTGTTATTTTTTTGACACCTACAGCACCTGGTCTTCCTAGATGGTCTCCCATCCAAGTACTAACCAGGCCCAACCCTGCTTAGCTTCCAAGATCAGACAGGATCAGGCTTGTACAGGGTGGCATAGCCGTAGACCTCATTCCCAGTAAATCTTGAATTGCTCTGTATACCAACGTGTGGGGGAGTCAGCAACTTTGTCAATGCCAAAAGTTTATTTCTTTGGGCTGATCGATTTACCTACCCATGTTCTTTTTATATGCAGTTGATTAAAAATTTTATTCTCTGTTCTTGGAAACTATACACTGTATAGTATACACTATATTGTCCATAAGTGGGCATGACTTCTATTCAGACAGATTTGAGTATTATTTGACATTTGTTTTTTCTTATTGAATTAAAATAAATATTCTAAAATAAGATACAAGGTCTTATCTCTAAGAAAGTATGTGATGTGATGTCCTGCCTTCTAAGTGACTATTATATTTTACTTTTCGTATTTATGTACACTGAGGGATGGATAAAGTGTCACCTGCAGTTAACCACAAGGATGAATTTTATCTAATAGCTCTAGCAGAGAATTTAGAGCATTTCCCCTGAACCACAATCAAGTGGTGTTAGTGGTGCGACCTACCAGTTACATTCACATTGGGTCACTCCCCACTTGTGCAGCAAAACAGTGGAACCATAAGACAAAGAATGAACAGAAATCCCTGTAGCATTTCCTCCTAGAGTTTATAAAGGCAAAGAAAAAGTGGAATTCTCTAAAACTGTCACCAGTGAAAAATCTGAGCTTAATTCTGTTTAGTAAAGAACAGGAGAGGAAGGCTAATCTTGTTTTCTAGACACTTAACTCTCTTTCCTAGGCTTTTTTACTTCACATTTTTGCCTGAGATCTCTTAAAGATAAAATCATATTTCAAAGTGACTCTTTAGTGATACAAACACAATTCTGAATACATCAGTGTCACAGTAATTGTGTTCAAAATTAATAATAAGCTGAGCATGCACTGAATGCCTTTCTTCAAAACAGCATTAATACTCATAAGGCACACAATTTTAGTGACACATTCACTGGTATTTTATCTACAACTATGACAAGACAACCACATTAAATAGAAATATAAAAAGATACATAAATGATAAAAATAGGAAACATAGACTTTTCCTAAATATTTGTGGACATCAGAAATGTTCCATGAAAATTTAGATTCAGCTCTCTTTTGCTTTTAGTTAAATATCAAATCAATGGGCTAATCATTTTGTTACTGACTGGTGGATTTTTATATCACAGATTAGTGTTTTCTCTTCCCTGGTTGCTAGGTCCATCCCACCAGACTTGTTAAGGGTCAGCCAGCCAACCTGGAACTCAAATTTCATTGAGCACATTTTCTCTTCCGAGTTGTGTATCACTCTACACAATGTGGATAAAGAACATTTTAATGCTATTGTAAGATAAACTCCATTGTTACCTCAAAGTTGATTGATAAGGTAGAATAAGCAATTAATTTAAGAGCATATTAAGACCTATTTTATCAAAGATCAGATTCTCTGGATTAAACATAACTGAACTTGAATCAGAGCTCTGCCTGTCCCTTGTTCTGTGAATTTAAGTGTGTTATTTGTTTCTTCTCTTTAGAAAGCAGAGGGAAAACACTAAACTCTAAGACCAGCTGACCATTGCTGTGGACTGAATGTTTGTGCCCCCTAAAAAGTCTAATGGCTCTAGCAGAGAATGTTGAAATCCAACCCCCAAATGGTAATGGTATTAGGCGGTGGGGCTTTGGGGAGCAAGTTAGGTCATAGGGTGAAGGCCTCATGAATGGGATTAGTGACATTATAAAAGAGATCTCAGAGAGCTTGATAATGTTAGGACATAGCAAGTAGGAACCAGGAAGCAGTACCTCACCAGACAATGAATGCTCCTGTGCCTTGATCTTGGACTTCCCAGACTCCAGAACTGTGAGAAATAAATGTCTGTCTGTGATTTATAAGCCACTTAGGTAATGGCATTTTGTTATAGCAGTCTGGAGGGTAGAGACAACTGCTTATAAAATTTTTTCACACTGTAACCAAGGTGCTTTTTAAAAATCAAAATCAGATTTCTATTGGCTTGTTTAGAACACATCAGTTAGTTTGCATCACACTTAGAAAAAATATGACCCCTTCCCCTAATCCCCAGAGCCCTCTGATCTGACCTGGTACCTTCCAAACTTCTCATCCACCACTTCCCTGTCAGTGACCATGTCTTAGACTTCTTACCTCATGCCCACTATTTCAATCACAGGAGGCTCATGCCTGCTTTGGGCAGCTTTTTACACAGCCTTTGCATGCCTGAAGCCTTCTTGTGTTTCACTCGGCCAGTCCTCCTTTCCAGGTCACAGCTAAACCAAGCCTGGGCAGCTCCATGGTGACACTGCCTGCCACTGCCTAGATTCAAATATTTTTAGTTAAATAATCAACACAAAGATTATTAGCTGTCCCACTCCACTAAAATGTAAGCTTCATGAGAGTAGACAGTTTTCAAATGAATTGCCATATACCCAGTAGCTAGCAGTACCCAATGCAAGGTTGGTCTTTGATAATAGTAAACTCTTTTTGATCACATCAGTGAATTAATATATACTATGAACAAGATGCAGTGTTAGTTCAAGGAACTAAAAACTCTACCATAAAATCTGTGTCTTCAGAAATGTTCAGTATAATGAGGAAGTCAACAATAACAAAAATGTTAAATTTTAAATGATGAATTTAATTTCAAAATAGAGTTTTGACACATTCCTTGAAATCAAAGTATATGGACATAACGTAAGATTATAGGCAGACATAATTTCAGGCAATCAAAAATTGTCAAATAATATACATTAGTTATTACCAAAATAACTAATGGACCATAATGTCTTTGCTTTAAAAAAATCTATTAAAGTCCAGGATGATTACAGAGCAGAACAGAGCAATTCGGGAATCTGGGGCTTGGTAGAGTGGGTCATCTGAAATTCTGAGTGTAGTGTAGAGAGTGACTGGGCCGTATTTGGGACACGTGAGCTGATCAGTGAGAAATTTAGTATCAGGATAAGATGTAGAGTGGCACTATTTGAAACCAAGGAGGTAAAGAGTGTAAGAAGTTCACAAGGTGGTTTTGGGAACTTTAAGTGATGGCTACCACTGACCATTCCTCAGGGCCTAGGGTAATGGAGCAAGCAGAACCCCATCATAATTCCATCATCACTGCTGTGATGGGATCCCTGAAACTGCTTTGATCAGACATAATCCAGCAGCTTAGACTTCACAACCAAGGGCCTCCTAGCCTATGAATCAGACACCATTCACACTATGGTTTTCCTGGCATGGATCCATGTTATGAGGGAAAATTTGAGAAGAATTCCCCAGTTTCTTTGATTAGGGAACTGGCCCCTGCCTGCTCCCCATCACTGATGACACCCTAACTCAAGGGAACTTGTTAAAAAGTAACTATTTTACTTTTGCCAGAACTTTGTCAGAGCAATAACTTTTCGTGCTAAGTATGTTTGAGAATACTTAGAAATAAAATAGGAGTGCTGATGAGAAGAATATCTGGAATACAGTACATAAATTCTTATGTGCTAGAAGACACACTAGCAAGTAAGTTGTGCAATCAGTTTAATAAATATTTGCTAAGTTCCTATATAAATAATTTGATTTTCCAAGGGTCACAGAGAGTTCTCATAGGAATTATAATGGGATAAAAATGGATCCATAGAAATGGAACATAAAATTAATTAAAATAATTATCCATGAAAGTAACTTAGCTGAGTTAGCAAGTCAGAACTGTACCCCACAAACAAATGCCTTAGTTTTTTCTAAGGACTTTATTCTCCAATAATATTGGCCTAAAGCCCTAAATAAAATTTGGTTAAAAAGTAACACAGATTATTTTTTGTTTATTTAAAAAGTACTCTTAAATTGAATGTTACAAACTATTTTGGAAAAAAAATAAAATGATTCAAAATTGGCAAAACTTTTATTCTGAAGTTACGACTCTCCATCAAATAGTTTACATTACTATTTTAGATGTTTGCTTTTGAAAATGAGTTTGTTCTCTTTACATGCTATAAAGTAATATGATCCCAAATCAAATTAAGTTACTTCTTTGTTTTCTCTTTAGTTTTAAAATTTAAAACTCTTGGTATTTATTATAATTTTCTCCGTCATAGGGAATTGTCACTGCGTAGTACCCAGTAGATGAAAAGCTGGATGTGGTGTGGAGCGTCTGGTCAGAGTTTGGACTGGGTCCAGGAGGAGTTCAAGCCCTGAGCAAAATCCCTGCCTCACAAGGCTGACAGAGGGAAACAGTTAAACTTCGTATGTCTTTGCAATGATTTCTGATGCTAGCTACCTGGAGTTGGGTCATACTTCATGGGTTAAGGACACAGTCCTCTACGAAACCACTCTCACTTCTTCAAACACCAGCCCCAAGTTCAGGCACCAGCCTTGGCTATCTTCACTTCTGAGAAGATGGCTAGAAATTTGGGAGTTTCCACTACCCTTTTATGTTTGATAATTCACTAGAATGACTCATGGAACTTAGGAAAGTGCTATACTTACCGTTAACAGTTTTATCATAGCAAAAGACTATAAATCAGAACTAGCCAAAAGGAGCTATAGGATGGGATTTGGGGGTGGACAAATTTGAAGCTTTCATTTTCTCTCTCTCTGGAGTTTTTGATGGCAATTACTTGCTTGGGCACTTCCATTTGTGATAATGCCAATCAGGGAAACTCACCTATGCTCAGTATCCATAATTTTTTTTTGGGGGGAGGCGGGGTGGGGGTGGGGAGCTTCATTACGTAGGCATGATTAACACACAGTGTAATTCCCCAAACGTCTAATCACACGGTTAATCTTTCGGCCATACGTTCCTGGTAATCTCATTGAAATAGACTATCTAGGGGCTCACTATCAGTCCATGAGTCACCTTGCTAACATCAACTATCCAGTCTGGTCCCAGGGACCCAGCATGAATACAAAGATATTCCTCTTACTTGGGAAGTCACAAGAACTTAATTAAGGCATCCTCCTAGGAACTGGCAACAGAGATCAGTCAAATTCTTTATTACATAGTCCTACACAATTAAAAGTCTCTGAGTTTTTGAATAACGGGTTCAATATTTTGATGGTCTCCTCTTGTTTCTCTTAATAATCACCTATAACTCTCTTTTTCTGACTTCTGCTTTCTTCTCTAGGTTTCTTAGTAGTGACATCTAATTTGTTTTCTTCCTCCAAGACTCAGAAACCAGGAAGACAATTAGATAATACAATGAGTGACACTTACTAAAAAGCACTGCCCAGTAGGTGCCATTCTAAGTGTTCCACACATGTCTATTTGGTGATCATCACAACAATCTTATGGTATACATATTGTTACTCCCCCATGTCATGATCAGATTTGCTGTATATATCAGAACATTAAAACAAAACTGGTAACAAGAACAAGAATGGCTTAACTGCATAAGAGTTTATATTTTCATGGAGAAAAGGTACAGAGGTTAGTGGTCCAGGACTGGGATAGTGAGTAACTCTGTGGTATAGAGAATATATTCTTCCTATGTTACTTTTCTACCATCTGCTGTTCTTCATCATGCAGACTTTGATGGCTGCTGCAGTTCCAGACATCACTACTGTGTTCTAGGCATTGGGTTGGAAGGTGTAAATGACTTCTCCACTTAAAAACAATTTTCCAAAGGGCCATACAGCACATATGCAGATCTCTGATTTACAAGAGAATAATCACAATACTGTGCCTGGTCGCAAGGGAATGAGAACCTAAACTGTCTACTCATGCATTTAGCCTGAACAATGGGAACAGAAATCATTCCTTACTATACACTAACATGTTCTTTCTATTCTGCTCTCTTCGCTAGCACTCTTTTTTTACTCTTCCAGGACTTCCCAAACAAACGGTTTGATTATTATATAGAAACTTCCCTAAAGACCCTTAGTTCTTCTATGAAAAGTATCAAGAGACAACGTGCACCATAGGATTCTTCTTTTAATTCCTCTTCTCAAAGTTTTAGTCTTACTGTTTCCATCAACCCAGAACTGTTGTGTCTTGACTTGTACCCAATTGTAAAACCCTTGATATGAAAAACTTGCCTTAAATCAAAGTTCTAATTCTTCTTGAGATGGTGTTTACCCTTACCATGTAAGCTAAATTCAGCACTGCACTACCATTTCTTTCTTTCTTCTTTCTTTCTTTCTTTCTTTCTTTCTTTCTTTCTTTCTTTCTTTCTTTCTTTCTTTCTTTCTTTCTTTCTCTCTATCTATCATCTATCTATCTATCTATCTATCTGTCATCTATATTTGATTTTGTGTTGATATTTGAGAAGCCAACTATTGTCAGGAGGCTTGGAAATACAGTCTTTACTTGGATGTATGACTAATCAAAATAAAATTGTGGTTTTGTTGCTGCGGAGAAAGAGGATACAAGTGCTGGGCTAGATAACTAACATTCTCTACCACTGAAACACCTCATTTTGCAGAATGTTAGCTTGAAATACACAGGTAACTTAACTAATGCCTTCCATTGAATAAGTAGTTCACCTGTAGAAAAATCTCTGTTTTCATAGGCAATGATTTGTCAATGTATTCTAAGGGTAATATCTATGTATAGTAGTATATTGTATGTTGGTTCAACTAATGGTAATTATTGTCTTGAAAAGGGTAAAAATATAGGGGAAGTCTAAAGGAGAATAACTGCACTAGACTTTTAGAAACAAGTTAATCTCATTTAGAGAAATAAGATCTTTCAGAATTAGATGTACTTTACTCAATATAAATTAACCAGAATACTAGAAGGTAAAATTTATACTTACATAAAGGAGGAGAAATAAAAATCTAAGGGCTTAAGTTTATTTTGAAGAGACATGTGAAGATAGATTAAAGGCCTTGGGTGGGAGTCCAACATAGTGTTAGCAGTATGGGTGCCTGATTAAGAAAATGAATTCACAGACACTCATAATTGTGTTTTCCTTCTATAATGCTACTGAGAGTTTACGTCCTCCCTCTTTATAAAAACTGTGTGTTGTGAGTGCTGTAAGTGTGTGTTAACCTCATTAAATGCGAACCTCTGTTGAGAGTAATATTTATGTTTCTTTCCCAGTAATTAAAAAGAAAACAATGCAAGTAAAGTTCATAAGGTCGAGAACATATTTAGTAAGTATTTCCACTCCCAATTGCTTCCAGTATCTATTAGGATTCCAAAATGTTCCCTCCTTTTAGTAATAAGCAGGTTAAAATTAGACTTTTCAGTATAAGAAGATATTCCCCTGTTAGGTCATGTACCTCAAATTCTGGTAAAACCATGGTATGGTAGCTTGGTTTAAAAAAAAAAAAAAAAAGAAGTCCTTTTCTGTGTAATTAAAAAATTTCTAGACTTGAAAGAATGTGTTAAAAAGCCAATGGGAATATGTAGGAATAGCGAGTAGGCCTAAACCTTGGAGAAAGCTACAGAACTTCCAGTTCCACAGTTACAAAACGAGGCAGGAGAATGCGGCTTTTTAGCAATGCCTCCTTCAAAGACACTGACACAGACATATTGATCAATATATAGAATATTTTTTCTTTAACATTTATATGTGCGTGTGTGTGTGTCTACACACACACACGCACATATAAATGTATATACATACACACACAAATATATGTTTAGTGTGATGTTTGCTTAAGAGAAAGTTCAGGTTATATAACAAACTCTTGACCAGGTCCCATCTAGCTATAAGTATGAGATGTAGTTAATTTAGCTTAAGACTGTTCCTTTCCAAGCACCCAAAAAGAAAAAAAAAAAAATTGAAAGTGCACTTTGCTTCATGAATATATGAGATCATTATTATTGAATTAATAGACACGTCTACTCTTACACAAACTACAAAGCACCCAGTGCATAATGCAAACAATGGAAGGATTTTTAGCCATTATAAAATTTACTTTGTATATGCTGTTTTGGATTTAGTGTTTTTAATTTTGTCAAATTCTTTACCAAAATATTTTTAAACCTTTGACAAAAATGCTTATATTCAAAGTGTAAACCAAAGGCAAAGGCCAAGAACCACATGTGGAAATGTAAAACATACAGCTTAAAAAAATTTTTTTAAAGAATACCTTTAATACTGGGTCAGATCATAATTTTAACTTTTTCATTACTAATACATCTATAATTTATCATATAATTAGATATGAAAAGCAAGAATTGAATTACTGGAATTCTAAAATCAGTTTGAAGATCATTTTTATATATTTATACCAACACATTATATTTGTTTTTTATGCATAAAATGTTGTTAAAAATGAACTATTATAATCAGAAATATGGACCAAAAATTTATCTTTGGCATGTTTTTGAGACGAGTCTATTACATACTTTACATACATTCATGCTAGAATTATTTATTTTGTCATATGTTTTTAATATTTTTAGAATATGTCAGTGACTGATTTTAGAAAAAAGAGAATTATTCTATACATTGCTATTTTCTATAAAATGTTCTATAAAATTAATTCAATATTTTCTTGACTAAAAAACAAAATAATAGGATTTTAGTAAAATAAAACAACAAAAACAACATAAACATCTTAACTAGCTTACAGAAACCTTTGATTGGTTTATACATATGTAGAGATTTTGCTTAGAGAATGTTAGAGAAAATGGTGCCGTAAAGAATTCAGAAGTTCATCCCTTTATAAAAACAACAAAAATCCTGGCAAAACTGTCAGAATCAACATTCTTAGAAATCTGGAATCTAACCAATAGCTTGCAGCAACAAGTAGAATGCTTAAATTAAGAAAAATAAAATGTTTGAATCTCACTAAGAACATAGAACTTCGTGGTGTTTTTACCCTGGTCCCATTCCCTACTCACCACCTTGGCAGTGACCTTGAAGATAACAGCCCACATTCTTGGTACAGATGCCAGTTACAAGAGGGTGCAGAATGGACCTTATTGGCAATGAACTGTGGTTGAGTTTTTTTGACTTGTATAGTGGCTCCCTGGAGGACTGGCTAAAAGGGCAATGTTTGTTTAAAAACATTTACATGTAAATGTATTACTTGCTGCTGCCTGGGACAGTGGATGAAAGTTAAAGATAAAAAAAAAAAAAAGACTAAGCAAATAGTTTAGGAGGTAAGTATGGGGAAAGAGATGCTTTGAGGACTTAAAAAAATAACTTTAAAAATTTCTGACATATTCCTGGGATCTGTAAGGCTCTGCCCATGCCCAGAGCTGTGCATTTATTTGGTTAGGAAAGACCAGAGATGGCTCTATGCTTACACTTCTGCCTGAGCTTCAAGTCCTGTATAAGTGGGAAGCGAAGGCTGAAGCAGGGTTCAAACTGCCTGCTAGTGTGAAAGGCATACCCCAGGACACAGAGTAGATCTATAAACATTGTCTAATCACTAGCTGACCGGTAAATGAACAGCAGGGAGACTTCAGTGACCAAACATGACAAAAAATAGACTTTATAAAATTAGCTCATAAAAATAACTAAACAAAATCAATAACTACAATAAGTAGCAGAAAACAAACCCTGAGGAGGAGACAGAATCTGATTTCCAGAGTTGCCACATTATATTTTGAATACCCAGTTTTCCAAAAAAAAAAAAAAAAAAAAAAAGAAAAAAGAAAGAAAAAGAAAAAAAAAAGGTGTACGAGGAATACAAAGAAACAATAAAGAATGTCCAATACAAAGGAAAAGAACAATTAACTAAAACTGTCTCTGAGGAAGCCCAGATATTGAACTTAAAACACAAAGATTTTGTTATCTATTTTAAATTTGTTCAACTAGATAAAGGAAACTATGCCTAAAGAACTAAAGGAGATCATGAAAATGATGTCTCATCAAATAGAGACTATCAGTGAACAGATAGAAATTATAAAAAGAACCAATAGAAATTCTGAAATTGAAAAATAGAATAGTTAAAATGAAAAAAAAAGATTCACTAGAAGAGCTGAACAGTAGAATTGAGCAGACAAAGGAAAGAATCAGTGAGCTTGAAGATAAGTAAATTGAGATTTTTCTAGTCCAAGTAACAGAAAGAAAAAAATAACGAAAAAGAATAAGCAAAGCCTAAGAGACCTGTGAGATACTATCAAGCATGTAAACATAACTATGATGGGAATCCCCAAAACAAGAGAAATGGAGCAGAATAAATATTTGAAGTAATGGTGGAAAACAAAGATATATCATACTCAATCTATCAAAAACCAAAAACAGAGAATCTTGAAAACAGCCAGAAAGAAGCAACATGTCACATACACGTAAGGAATCCTCAATAAATATAACACTGAAAGCACATGCAGTAAAAGAAAAAGCAAATATCCACTTTATTAAAATTAAACACTTTGGGCATCAAAGGACATTATTAAGAAAGTGAAATGACTACCCTTATAATGGGAGTAAATATTTTCAAATTATATACCTTCTAAGGGTATAGTATTTAGAATACATAAAGAATTCTTATTACTTGCCAACAAAAAGGCAAATAACCTAACTATAAAATGAGCAAAAACTTTCAACAGATACTTCTCCTAGGAAGTTTTATAAATGTCCAGTATCACATGAAAAGATGCTCCACATCATTAATCATTAGGGAAATGCAAATCAAAACCACAGTGAGCTACCATTTCACACCCAACAGGATGAGTGTAATCAAAAAACAGAAAATAGTTAAGTATTGGTTAGGACGTGGAGAGATTGAAACCCTCACACTTTGCTGGTGGGAATGTAAAATAATGCTTCAACTGTGGGAAACAGTTTGGCAGTTCCTCAAAAAGTTAAACATAGAGTTACCATGTAACCCAGCAATTTCATGCCTAGGTATATACTCAGAAGAACTGAAATCATGTATTTAAGCAAATACTTGTATATGAATATTTATAGCAACACTATTCACAACAGCCAAAAGGTATAAACAACTCAAATGTTCATTCAGTGAACATTTGTTTATCTATACTATAGGATATATTTATATTTAGCCGTACAAAGGAATGAATTACTGATACATGCTACAACATGGATGAACCTTGAAAACTTTTACTTGTGTAAGTGAAAGCAGCTAGACACAAAAAGCCACATATCCTTAGATTTTGTTTATATGAAAGATTCAAAGTAAGCACATCCAGAGATAGGGACAATAGGTAAGTCCCAAGAGACAGAAAGTAGCTGCTAGGGGCTAGGGGAAGAAAGAAAAGGGAATTATGGCTTAATATGTATGTGGTTTCTTTTGGAGATGATGGAAATTACCTGGAATTAGATAGTGGTGATGGTTGCACAACATTTTGATTACACTATAAACCACCGAAATGGTACACTTTAAAATGGTTCATATGGTGAATTTAAATTATGTGAATTTTATATCAATTTTTAAAAACTGTTCTACTTAGAAGAAAGACCTTCACTTCAGGCTTTCCATCTCTTTTCTAGGTCCAAGGCCCCCATAGCTTCCTCCTCTGAATAGTTTCCATTTAGATTCTACTAATAACTTTTGAGAAACAAGCTACTTTTCCAAACATCATTCTGCTAAAATTCAAGGAAGTGAGAGTTTCGTGTTTTGCTTTGAATCAGTGTGAGCTATATTGTGAAGATGAAGTACATTTGAATAATCCTGAGTAAATTACTGCAAAATAGTGACCTTATTGGTGATTAAGTGCAGGGGAAATAATGAACTACTAACATGGGATCCATGTAAGCTGCTCTTTGTGATAGTTGCCAGACAAGCTATATACTGTAACTTCCTCAAGGTTTCTCTTCATTAGTGAGAGATTTTTTTCATCTTCTGATTAAAGTACTCCACCTGACAAACATTCATAAAATGCATGTGCCTGTGCCTTCTCCCAAACACCTTCCTTTTTGCAATGTTGATGGAACCCTGTCATCCTCTAGTTGGCTATGCTCAAAAGCTACATTCCAAATCAATGGTCACATGAATTTTAGCCACTAGATACTGTGCCACGGTATTCACAGCAATACTCTGAGCACTTTATCCTAGGTGACTTCCAGATCCTCAGAGCTCATGCTTGCCGAGCGGACTCTGCTTTAGCTCCCTTCTAATGTGACGAATTCCTGTTTGCCTTTCCTTTCTCATTTTATTTCTCTATTCCCTTTATCCCCTCTCATATGCCAAAAAAAATTCTCCATTTTTTTTTCTATAGTGAGACACAGTTTCACTATTTGAAGTAGAATTCTAATAATAGTGTAAATTCATAATATATTTTTCTCAATCATTAGAAAAAGAAATGATTATAAAATTAGTGTAAAATATTCTAGTCACCATAGATGTAAACTTCACTTTTTACACCAAACAGCCAAAGTGGTTTCTTTTACTCCACCTACCATTCTCTCAAAAAAGGTATGTATTTTGGATTCCACAAGGAAATTTATTGAGACATTAAGGAACAGATGATATTTTATAATATTTGAACTTGGACTTAATTTTTGTTAAGAAAAAAGTAACATAAATATAAATTTCTCTTAAAATTATAAAGACAAATATCTGATTAAAAATTCAGTTTATATTTACTAATAAGAGTAACAAAGTTAAATGTTGTATGAATATGTAGTCTTAAGCAATTAATGAGCTGTTTGGGAAATAATATTTTTAAATTAAATATTCCCTTTCAGAGCTAGTTTAATATTATCTCTTGATACTTGAAGGAGGGAATCTCAGATTTTTGCTGAAAACATCTGGGACACTTTGATGCTTGATATTAAACATAGTAATAAAAATATATTTAATAAATTTTTCTGCAATTCCTGCTGCAGTTTTAGGAATATTAATAGTAAATAGCTATGTGTAAACTCAGAGAAAGCAAGATCTTTATATTATTATTCTAAATTATATTCTACTGGTTCTTCATTAAATACCACATTTGCGATTACTTGCACATAATTATCTACATTGTCTTTTGTCTGAATTTTCTCAGTTTCACAGCACTTATGGTCTTGGTAGCCCAGGACAATCATGGTAGTGGAATTACTCCATGAAGGGAATGTAGGTCAGATAATACAGTGTGATTGCATAAATGTGAGTGGATTCCCCTTTCTTTTGATTGTCAATTTTGCTAGCCAAGACATTTGAGAAGTATTTTACAATAGTAAAAGTATGTGCAAATATTCTCTTTCATCAACATATATAAGCATTCTCAATTACTTCCTTTAATAATGGTATAGACTTCCACAGATAAATCCTTATTATTTGTAATTGATTTAACTAAAACTTTTTGAATTTGTAATTGAACTCAATTTGTAATTGACTTAACTTTATTTTCTAAGAACTCCTAAAGTATGAAAGAGTGATTTCTAAGGGTTTTATTTGTACAGTAATTTGGATTAGTCACTAGACCGTATAAACTATTTGAGACGATCTTAGACATCTTCTTATTTTCTGTTTCCCACAATCAGCAGTCAGCATACGCTGAAGAGAAGTGAAACATTTTATAATCACTATGTATTATATATTTGGCATGAATAAATTTTCATATGTTAGAACTGCTTAAAATTGTGTTCAAAAGGAAACTCTATCTTTGTGTCACAAAGAGTTATGCAATTTGCTTTTTAAAGATTATCTTAATGAACCAGTATTCCATCATGTCACAGCTGAACACGGAAAATTCACTTCTTTAAGTTACAGCACTGCTAATTCTCTCACCAGCTTGTCTAGGAAAGGGGAATTCTTTTAAGTCTAATGCTGTGCTGTAAACACACTCCTGTTTATTCCAGCTAATGAGAAACAGGCTGTCTGGAAACGTGTCTCTGGAGAAAATGCTGAGGAAATCTTTAGAATATAAAACTCCCTGGATTGATGGAGAAGATAACATTTGGTAACACATAAGCAAAACGTAACATCAAGCTGAATAGAAGGCAGATCAGATATAAAATTTACTTGGATGTGTCAACTTGAGCTTTGGACAGAGCAAGGAGAGAGTGAGAGTTTTGCACGTATGCAGCCTCTCTTCCCCTTCCCCTGCAGTTTGATTATTGCCTGCCCCTCACTCACTTCCCCAGTTTTGCTCCTCTACTGGGATTCCTTTTCTGGTCTTATCTCTCCTTGGGTCAGCCAGGCTGTCTCTTCTCCTTTCTATTCTGTTTTAAGGTGTCTAATAGTTTATAGTCTTTTAATCTTATGGCTCTTCCTGTAGACAGTTTCGAAGCTTCTGTAGCTGCATTAGATCCTTTGTTTGAAAAGCACGAACTTTCGAATAATAGTCTTCATTATCGGAAAGTTTTGCCAAGCTACATCTTACTGAGCATTGATTTTTATTTCCCCTTGGAGAATACTTTTAGCCAAAATATAAATTATTTTGCTTAGGGTAGAATATGGCTTTTCATCAAACTCCTTAACAAATCTCTCTTCTCTATAATCTTCAACTCCTTGAAAAGATATGATCTACTTTCTGGTAATTAGTTTATGTGTGGTATGTATGCAAGTGGAACTCCCATTTTCAAATACATTTACTAATTCATTCTAAATTTGTTTCTGTCAGTCGTCACTGAATGTTTGATTGTTTTCCTGATGCTACCAAATGAGCAGTATTGGCAGTGCCTCCACATTAATCAGATAATCTTGCTCAGAAACACTTACGGGTTATTTTTCTATGGGAAGTTAAGAAAGTCTATATCGAACTTATTTTAAACAATATTATTATGTATTTACCTCTAGTAAAAAATGTCATGTAGTATGATACAAATTTTTCACTAATTTAAGGTTTTTTTCATTTGTTAACTGAGAATATATGATTTTGGAGCTATCACATATGGTACTCAGCGTGTAGATCATATAGAGAACTGGAGTGTATAAAAATAACTTGGTCCCCTTCCTGGAAGATTACTACTACAGCTACTACTATAACCACTACTACTATTATAATTTCACATTTCACACTTTCCTTTTTCATAGCTTCCGTTACTCTCAAAATAGTAATGAAAGAAAACTGGACCTGTATTTGTGAACATTTTAAAGCTTGATCTCATTTGCAGTCCACAATTGCTTAGTGATAAAGGTACAACAGGTAATATTAATGATATTTCAATGGAGGCTCTAACAGGTTAAATAAATTACTTAATCAAGTTCACTTGGTTAGGAGCAGAAATTTGCTGATTTCTACATTTGTAATCTGCAAATGGCCAGTGAATCCAAACTTATGGGCTATGGGCCTTCAGGGTTCTATAGAGTTATTTCAGACAGGTTGACACTCATACATATATATCTGTAAATTAAACGCATATCACAATTACATCTTTATAAGTATTTTAAAATATGATATATAAAATACAAATTCATTTTTTGAATTTTATCAGATTTAAAGTAAATTTGTATCATTATTCTTTTTCATAAGCAATAATTACTAAAGATAAAATTAATACCATACTCTCTGGACTATTATTATTATTATTATTATTATTATTATTATTATTATTTGATGTTGAAAAGGAATCTTCATGGTAAAAAATGTTAGGAACCACTGTGCTAAATCACGATTGAGGTCTCTGGGCCTCATATAAATCTGAGGGGATAAAAAGGACTTATTCTAATCATAATTATGGAATAAGTAAAGTTCTTTTGATTTTTCGTTCACCTTAAATCTTTTATCCTAGTCTATCACACCTGTACTTCCCTCCACCATAAGATTAAAAAATGATTTTTATTTAGTAAATTGGTAAACTTTTCAATTAATAATATTGAATGTCTACTGTAGACCTGACAATGTGCTATACACTTATGTACATCATTTCATTTCATTCTTTTATTAGCCTTGTAAGGCAGATGTTATTAGTCATGTGTCACAGATGAAGAAACTGAGGTTCAGAAATATTAACTGCTCCAAGATTACAAAGCTGATGAATTATAAATTCATGATTCAAAACTAGGTCTGACAAATCCCAATGCCTATATTCTATCAAAGATAAATCTTTGAACTTGTGTGGTTTTGAAACTTAAGTATGAAGCTAACTAACTTAGGTAGTTATAGAATATAAGATTTTATTTTGCTTCTTCAAAATTAGCCTCTGTTCTTTGAATCCAGGGGCTGTGTCCTTTAAGTTTCTTCTGTATCTCCAGCACATTGCAATGTTCCTGGCATATACCAAATTCCAGGGGAACCTTAAGAACTCATTTCTCATGCTTCCTGCTTTCCGCATTCAGTCGATCAAATAATGTTGTTATTTCAATCAAAAATGTCTTGAGAATTTTACTTTTTTTTTTTCCTGTTTCCACTGCATTTGAATAGGTTCTCGTTATGAACTAAATTGTATCACCACAAAATTCACATTATGAAGCTCTAATTCCCAATGTGACTGTATCTGAAGTATTTTAATTACCTTTACAGAGGTAATTAAGTTTAAATGAGGTCATGAGATCATATTGATCTAATTTAATATGACTGAGGTCATGACATAAAGAGCAAGACACACCAGGATGCAAATGCACCAAGAAAAGATTACGTGAAGACAGTGAGAAGGTGGCCATCTTCCAGACAAGGCGAGAGAGAGGTCTTAAGAGAAAAAAACCTACTAGCACCTTGAACTTGAACTTCCAGCCTATGGAACTGCAAGAAAATACATTTCCATTGTTTAAGCCACCCAGTCGGTGGTATTTTGTTTATGGCAGCTCTAGCAAACTAACACAGTACTCATAAGTTATCATCAAGAAAATTGAAATTTTCTAATTTTTCCATTCTCCCTATTTTATTACTAAGAGGGAACCTCTAATTTCTTGCTCTCATGTTTTGATGAGGTGACTTCCATTGAGGAGCACAGCTGGCAGCAGCATCTTGTCTGATTAGCAGATCTTCAGCTCTTATTACCATCTTCAGGAGGGACTCAGAGCATCCAGAAAAAGTTGGCTCTGGGAGATGACTAGAGTCCTTAGGTGTTTAGATCAAGCTCTCCTTTTATATTTCATTACAGTATCTTTCATTGACACAGAAATTATATTTTAAAAAGCATTTGTATACAATTGTCTCACATGACTTGATCCTCAAAACAAATATGTAAGATATATCATATAACTCTACAATGCATAGCTAAAGAAACAGATTTTGTAAGTGAGTAATTTGCTCCATATCTGACACTCACTGAGTGGCAGGAACAGCCTAGACATGCAATGCTTCTGATCCAAAGCTCATAGCTCTTTTCACTCTATCACATTTGAGAATGACACATCAGATTATATTCATTTGCTATGCACAGTGGAGTATGGCAAACATCTATTTATTTTATTTGAATTACACTGCAGGAGAAGGCCCAAGGTAGAAATCATTTAAATTGAACCTAGACGATTCTGTCAGACATCTTACTTAACAAGCTTTTACCCTAAGCAATGTAATCAGTGAAGCTTGAAAGAGTAATTTGAGTTTGGTGAATCCTATGAATAAAAAAATTTGATTGATTTCAAGGGTTTCAACCTTTGATAAAGAATTAAAATGTGTTGTTGTTCAACCTTAAGTAAGTTTATCATGATAACATGATAAGAAAATTGAATAAATGAATTAAGACTGTAGAGAATCATTGATTAGGGAAAAGATATTCTGATGTATGTCAAGTAGAACTATTACCTCTATAAATTTCTCCTGGAAAATTAATAAATTGACCTTCCATCTTCTATATCTTCTGCTTCTTTTTAACAAGATTGATTGAATAGTGTAAATAAGTTGTCCAGTGCTTAATCACACTTCCTATTTGAATCAAAGTAACTCAGGTAATCAAGTTCTCACCCTGCAAGCCCAAGGACTAAGGTACTTGTTCCCTGGTCACTGCCAAGACAGAAATACCCAAACAATAATGCCTGAATTCCTCTAACTATTCTCTCTGCAGTCACTGACAGGTCTTTCAAATAGAGAACTACACCAATTTTTTTTTTCTTATAGCTTGTGATGATTAATTTTATTTGTCAACTCGACTAGATTAAGGGATGCCCAGACAGCTGGTAAAACATTACTTCCGATGTGTCTGTGAGAGTGTTTCCAGAAGAGATTAGCATTTGAATCAATAGACTGAGTAAAAACCTCTCCTCACTAATGTGGGTGGACATCATCCAATCCATTGAGGACCCCAGTAGAACAAAAAGCAGAAGAAGGAAAAATGTACTCTCTCTTTGAGCTGGAAAATTCATTTTCTAATGCCTTGGTCATAGGATCTCCTGGTTCTTGAGCCTTTAGACTCACACTGGATTATAGACAAGGGCTTTCCTAGTTCTCCAGTTGCAGGACAGACTTCTCAGCTTCTACAACCACAATAGCCAATTTCTATGATGTCTGTACAGAGCTCTCTCTGTAGATGCTATTGGTTCTCTTTCTTTTGGAAAACCCTAAAACACAACTATTCTGCTCTTCTTTTCCAAAATTATTGCTAATTTATGGTGCTTGACTACTCTCTCTAGTCTAGTCCTTGGATCTTTGATATTTGAGGTTTTAATACTACTGTTTTAGTAAATAGTAAATTAGAACAAAAATAGAGGGCAGAGTGGTATTAAGATTTTTTACATGCTTTGGAAGATTATGTATAAACATGTCACAACCGCTGGGATGGTATTAATAAGGAGCTAACTCCTCCTTTCTACTTATGATCTCCCATCTAGTCTCTTTTTTTCTAACTGTTCTTGTATTTAGAGATACAATTAAATTAAGGTCAACAACAAATCTTTATATCAATCTACTTTGAAAATATTTTACTGTATGTCCATCTCATCTCTCTTTTCTTGGCTAGCCAGATGTTGTATGTCATGATTAAAAGGAAATAAAATGCTGGTATGGTTAGTGTGTTTTCATTTGATTCAGTTTTTTTTGTTGTTGTTTTTATCTTTAACCAGAAAAAAAAAGACAAATTGTTATTTTCCAATTTTTTTGTTTATTTTGATATCTTTTCTGAGTATATTTTATTTCCTATACTGGAATGAGTATCATAATGGACAGTACAATTATTTTCTATCTCAGCTATAAATATGAGTAGTGTGAAGGGTGTACATATCTAAAACTAATAAAATAATTTCTTAATAAATACTCATTTTGTGATGTAATAATTGGGATTATTATTAACACTTAGTGAGAAAAGTTTCTAAATAGACTATAAGTATTTATATATAAGTATCCATAAATGACTGTGAACACATTAGATCAGAGATACTAAACAACTATTTGTAGAATATTAGGCATTGTTTGAAAACACTAGTGATAAAAGTGTTCCAGTTATTAGAAGAGTAGTCAAAGGAAAATTTTGCTAAGAGAAGTATGGAATCTATTACATTGTTTATATAGAGAATGTGTCCAATGATTTGTGACTAAAGTAGTTTTGCCAGCATATTAAAAAAAATTCCACTGAATTCCAAGAATGATATCATTTTAGAAGCTTGATCATCAATATAAGTATAGGATTGTTTATTTTCATTTCAAATCCATTGTGGGATTTGTTATGCTTAATATACCAAGGTGTTATAATTTTAGGCCAACACAATGAATATATTACCAATGGCTCAAAAAAAATCGAAAGTAGAATCTAAAATATTGATAGCTTTACTTTCTTTTAGTTAATAGTTCTGTCAGAAAAATTCAGTTTTAGGTTAACTTGGCATAGTTTCTAATTGTAACTTACTATAAAAAAAGGAAAAAATACAAGATATACTTGATATCTTTTAAAACATATAACAGCTCTGCTTTTCTGAATATTGGTCACAATGTAACACTCTTAACAGCTTTATTTTTTGAGTGACCAAAATTTGTTAGTGAAGACCTAAATACGGTTGATTAAAAATTGTTCTTATAATTATTATATCAAATTTATGGATGAAATAAAAATTTTCTTGCCAAATCTTCAATTAATTTGACTATAGTGTAAAATTTTGTTTTGAAGGATTATCTTATAACGTGGCTTCTCATTAACTGAGGATGGCAGCAAAGGAGTAAAAATTTTAGTGATTTTTAAGAATCATTTTTTTAGAACGTATGGCATGAATTGCACCTAAGCTTTCATTGAAAACAGTCCTAATATGTCACTTATTTCCAGTTTAAAGCATTCCACTAGAATTACTCTATGTTTCTTTTCTGTGGTATAATCATGGGAAGTTCACCTAAGGGTAGTGTGGTAAGTGTAGAAAATTTTGGCTGATTGCAACACACGGGGACTATATTTGGCCTTCCAAAAAAGGATTACTTGGTCCAAAAGTTTTAGCACGCAGCATCTGGTATTCCGGATAACATCATGTTTTTCTAAAAACACTAGTCAATGTTCTGGCTGAGAAACATCCACGAGTGTTTGCAGTACTTTTGCTAGCTCTTCTTGCCCAGGCAACACTGTACTGTCACCAGCCAAGGGTATCCAGTTAATACCTGTTAATAGCTTACATCCTATTGTAAGCTTGAGAAAGTGAGTCCTTTGTAGGATAAGAATAGGTATGAACATAAACCATAAATAATTAACAGCCTATTTGGATCACCATGAAAATAATAGCTTCTTGGGTCCTATAAATCTAATCTGGTATCAAACTTTCAGTGTCAAAGCAACCTCGTGGTAGCAACTTAAGTTAATTTAAAATTAGATAAGCTAAGGGCAGTATATGAGCTTTCCTTTGATTGAATATAAGTAAAATTCTAAAACATGGAAAAATAATCTTCCCCATGGTTTTGTGAGTTGTGATCACAATGGAAAACTGTTCAAAAGTATTTAAAATACTGATTCAATAGTGCATAATCTGTAAAGCTTTTATTTTTAGAGTCCCTTGGTGAACCCAATTCTCTAATTATTTTTAAAGAATATGTATGCATAAATCCTTAATTTAAGTTTAATAACAGCAGCAACAAAAAAGTCTCTGGATCAAGGCAGGTCTGGGTGTAAATTCGTATCCCTGACTTGTATTAACCACTGTAGATGTCAAGTTCCTCCTCATATTGGGTTAATACAAGTTCACTATCCTTTATTCACAATTCTGAAATCCGAAAATTAATAATTTTTTTCTTCTTATTTGGCAGCAAAACCTGGCATGACCTGTACTCATTGTCTGCAACCCTGACTGGCACTAACATGAGGTTGTTTATAGCCTTTACTTATTTCACCCTGTGTAGGTATTTATACTTTTCGCTGAGAAAGTATTAATGGTCATCGCAAGGAGATACCTCAGAACCTAAATTTTAAGATTTCTGAATTCTGATACATATTTAGCTCAAAAGATTTCATATAAAGGATTTTATATGAAATGGAAGTGGGCTTTTCAGTGCTTTTGTGGCAATCTCAGGATATTCAGCCTTGACTTGAATACAGAACATATGGAGATTTAAAGTTGTCTCTAGTATACTTTTAAGGTCATCGTCATTTGCCATCTCAAGCAGTTGATCATCTTCTAGCACGAACAAAGTCGATTCACCTAGCTTATTCACAAAGGGGTCACAGATCCATTCCTTCCCAATTCAGGGTCTTTTGTGGTTGGGAGGTAATATTCAAGCTCTTTTGAAAGCTGAGACAGGTGATCATGCACCAGCTGGGAGAAAGAAGGCCCTGGCTCAATCTCTTTCAAAATCTATGCTAATGTTCAAAACTCTCAAAAATCCCAATGCTCACTCGTCACCCCCATAATTCCAGTTTGGCTTTGAATGCAGCCACTTTATCTGCTGACTTGAACACAGTTGACGTTCTCCCCTGAAGTGACAGATTGAGTTGGTCAAGCAGGTTGAATATGTCACACAAGTAAGCAAGTTTGCGACCCATTCTGTGTCACAGAAATATGCTGCCAGTGGTGATTTTTTCTAAAAGAAATCTGTGGAGCTGCTCTCATAACCCAAAAACTCTGGCCAGTGATCTATCTTTAGAAGCCCTCTTACATCTGTGTATAAGACAGGATGTGTGTGCTCTGTGCCCAATTCCTCACAGAGCTGCGTGAACAGACGTGAGTTAAAGGCATGTACTTTAATGTGGTTGATCATTTTAACACATCCAGCAAAATGTTGTTTCAGGTGACAATTTTCTGCTAGCCAGCATTTCTCTATGGAATACAGAGTGTAGACTCACATTCAGAAGCAACCTCTTTGACCTGAATAGTGAAATCAGAAAGCCATCCAGTCATGGCAGCCCTCTGTCCATGCATATATCGACACAAAAATGACCATTTCAGTGTTCCTGATACGTAATCATCCAAAGACTTGGATAGTTCTGCATCTATGGTGTTAATTGGCAACAAAAGTGCTTATAACGTCTCATGCACACCCTCCTGAAAAATATATTGCACAAAATAAATATTATGTCTTGTCAACATCATAGACTCATCAACCTGGATTACATACCACGGGGACTCATTAATCTTCTCTTAACAATTGTGCCTCGATATCTTATATTTTATCAACCCATCTAGTTGTGGTTCTAGCCAAAAGAGGAACACGTGCGACCTTTGGAACTGCAGTCTCTCCTCAAAGTTCACAACACATGACCTTAGCAGCAGGCAGGATCAACTCTTCACCCATAGGAGAGGGCTTCTTAGCTTTAGCAGTGCAGTTAGCCACTAAGAATAATACCTTCAGTGCAGACATATTTGATGAAGTTGTGGCCTTTAGATAATTGCTTCTGTTCTTCTTGTTTACATTTTTCTCTTTTGAAAAACTCTAAAGGCTTTTTTTTTTTTTTTTATGGAGGGTGCTTGGTCTCCTTGTGGAGAAATAGTTTTGAAGGTTTCATGGCTTGTGTAATATGAGGCTGGTCACCACATATTATACAATGTAGCTTGGAAATGTGAATCACCTATTGGAGTGAACTCACATTGAAGTAGGACTCTTGTTATTTTTCTTTTTAATGCACTTTCCTTTTTGTTGGCAGTCTTAGAGGCTTCTGCTGTCTCATTGTTGGGTTGTTCCCACTTTTCACAGAAGCTCTCCAGTGATATTTGTTTTTTACTCATTTTGCTAAGATTAGCTCGCAGGCTTACCAAAACTGTGACTGAGACAAGTGTGCAGTGGGGAAAGAGGTGTGGTCGGAAGTGGTAAATAAAATAATGGGCAGGCCACGCATGGACTAAAATAAGTATCAGATTCTTAAAGCCTGCCACCAAATGCAGCCGTACGACTGAAGTTCCTAACTCACTTGTCACTATAAAGCCTGCCACCAAATTTGACTTGTCACTTGCCGCTCCCTGATAGGGGTTTGATATGAGATTGCAAGCAATTGGTTTATCATGGTCTCTGTTTAGTCAAATCTTTTTGCTAATGTTAATCTGTATTTCTGGCCACTCCCCAGCGCTAGCATCACCACCTCAGCTCCACCCCAGATTATCAGGCATTAGATTCTCTAGGAGCATGCGACCCAGATCTCTCACATGTGCTGTTCACAGTAGGGTTTGTGCTCCTATGAGAATCTAATGCCTGATGATTGGAAGTGGAGCTGAGGTGTTGATGTTTTGGGGAGTGGCTACAAATACAGAGGAAGCTTCTCTTGCTTGCCTGCTGCTCACCTCCTGCTGTGTGACCCCTGCCCTAACAGACTTGACATCTGAGCTCAGTTCTCTTGGATGGGACTTCTTCCTGAACCTAGTTTTGCTTTATTCGTTTGTTGTCATTGTTTTTCCTGATGCAATCCAGCTAAAAGGTAGCTCAAGATGAAAAACATTTTAAAGGAAATTTTCATTCAAGATTATTAAATTAAAGCTTAATAGTCATAACTTACCCTTGTTTGATATTTTATTATGAAAAAGCCCTAGATTTTTAAATTAATTAATTAATTAATTTCTTATGGTGACATTGGTTAATGAAATCCAATAAGTTTTAGGTGTACATTTTAACGGTAAGGCATATATATATTTACGCTGTTTGTTCACCTCCCATAGTTAGATTTCTTTCTATCACTACATGTTTGACCACCTTTACCCTTCAAACCTCCCCCTATCTCTTGTAACCACTAGTCTTTAGTCCATATCCATGAGTCTTATTTTGTTTGTCCTGTTCATTTGTTGCTTTTAGGTTTATATCCCACATATAAGTGATATCATGTGATTTTTAACTTTTTCTAGCTTGTTTGCTTAACATGATTATCTCGAGGTCCATCCATGTTGCTGCAAATGGCAGTATTTCATCTCTTCTTTAGTCTGAGTAATATTTTTAATATCTGAAGTAAATGGGAAATCTACATTAGCTAAACATAAATTGCATATTATACAAAGGAGCAGTATATGTTTTGTGTAATCTCTGCAGTGGTCACATGCCATATATGCACAAATATTCTAACGCATAATGTTTAAGTTATATATACTTGTGAATATAGTTCCAAAACATTATTCTTATTAACAACTACGAAAGAACATTGTTAGTCATTTCAACATTGACAGTATTCCCTTTTTTCCTAAAATATGTCTTCTTAACGCTGAGCATTTTGCTTAGTATGGCTAAAACAAAACTAATAAGCAATCTGTTTATCTTAAGATATATAGCAAATGAGAGATTCATGAAATAGATTCATCATTTCCTGCTTATTCTTTCTTCTTATATATTCTTCTAGCATTAATTTTTTTTCAAATTCAGTTCTAATTAGATTGAAACTTTCCTAGTCGCCTCGTCTTCATAGTCCTATTCGCACTAGACAAAATTAGTTCAATAAGTAAAATTTTCCTTCGTTGAAGGGATTCCAAATTTTAATCCAAAAAATTATGTTTAATGCTAAATCTTTAGCATTAAATGTTTAATGTTAAATCTTTAGCTTTAACAGAAAACAATAACCAATAAGTTCTTTTTAAGGGGAATAAAAAATATCTGGAGTAAAATGAAGTAAAACATAGTAATTTAGCTGAAATCATTATTTGATTATTAAAATGTATTGAAAATATCACGTTTTTATGTCCTAAAAAATAAAAATAAAACATTTTTTTTCTGGGTCAAGTGCTATCAGGGCTTTTGGCCTCCAGGCAAAAGATTAATGTAAAGTTTGTGAGATGGATTTTGATGGTAGTAAACAGTGATGTCCAGGATTCAAGAATAATTGAATTGTATCCTGCCAATTATTCCTTTTCCCAGAAGTTTCCCCAGGGAGTTAGAGTATATATGATAATGGGGATATAAGATTTATATTTATATATTTCTTTCAGATGCAATCTGTAGATATGAAAACTACAATAACTAAAACTAAACATAATGTACTACTTTTCATATTTGAGAAAATAGTTGATGATGGCCTAGCTTACTCTTACTAAAATACTAATGTCACTAAAAATAATAATACTAATAAATCTAGGATTTCCACTTCTGGCCAAGAAACAGTAGTAAGTGCTGAATTTTCCTTCTTGCCCACAAAGCGCTTCAACGAATAAAGTGTATGAAATAATGCTTTGCGAGACACTGGACATCAGATAAAAGATGGTGATCTCTGACAGACAGAAAATAAGCAAGATGATTCTTGCAGTTAACTTGGTTTACTTCTGTGATTGAGTTTCCAGCTGTAGTACAAGGAGGGGAAACTCAGGCAAAATGCTGTGGAGTCCCTAAGTTGAGGACACCAAGCTAAGAGTTCATGGAAACCAAGGCAGCTCGAGTTTTCAGACAGAATACTAGAGAGTAGGGAACTAAGCAGATAAACAGCTCTGGAAACCATGGAGGGTCTGCCTTGAGTATTCAACAGAGTGCTGATCAGGGTGTGCCTGCATGTGAGGAAACTTCCCAAGGCTGGGGAAGGAGGCATTAAGAGAACTAAATTAGGAATTGGAATAGTGATCTTTCTATCATTCACACTGAAAAACCTCGAGATTTGTGGGATACTGGGTAAAGTACACAAACAGGCTTTGCCTCCGTAAAATGAGTAATTTGGTTTTGGACTTATTGGAGTAGTTTAGTTTAGGTTCCATCTAAAAAACTTTACGACAAAAATCTGAAAGGATCAAACAGTTTCCAAGTAACATAACTGTGTCCCACAACAAAGCACAGTACATTTATAGGATTATAAATATGTCAAGTCCCTAATAAGATAAAATCACGAAAGTGTTAAACATGAGAAGCATCAGTTTATCTAAATTGACTCAGAAGAGACAGAGCTGTTATAATTAATACAAGAATATGAAATAGTTGTCATATTTGTATTCTGTTAACAAGAAAGTTAAGTAGAGAAATGGAAGATATAAAATGATCCATAATGTTGACATGAAAAATTACACCAGAGAGGATTAAGACAGATTGAACTTTTCAGAAGAAAAGATTAGTAAGCTTAAAGAAATAACAATAGAAACTACCCAAAAGGAATATGCAGAGAAAGAGAATTAAAAAAAAATTACTACAGATTCAGTAAGCTGTGAGACAGGTTCAAAGATACATGAGATTGGAATTCTTGAAGAAGATAAGGGGATAAGGCAGAAAACTATTTGAAGAAGTAATGGTTGAAAATTTCCCACTTTGATAAAACTATAAACTCATATACCAAGAATATCAATAAAACCCAAGTATGGAAAACAGTATGGAAGTGCTTCAAAAAATTAAAAATAAAAATACCATAAGATCCAATCCCACTTCTGTATATAACCAAAAGAAATCACATCAGTATCTCCAAGAGATATCTGCACTTCCACGTTCATTTCCTCATTATTCACAATAGCCAAGGTATGGAAACAACCTAAGTGTCCGTCAGCAAATGAATGGATAAAATGTGGTATATATACAATGGAACATTCCTCATCCATTAAAAAAAAAAAAAGGAAATATTGCCATATTGACACCAGGGATTAACCTGGAAGGCATTATACTAAATGAAATAAGCCAGACAGAGAATGAAAATACTGTATGATTTCATAAAAACAGGAATATGGTTGTTCCCAAGGTCTAGCGGCTCTGAGAAATGGGGAGATGTAGGCCATTGGGTACAAACTTTCAGTTATAAGATGAATAAGTTTTGAGGATCTTATGTACAATACATTATGGTGACTCTGTAATCAATACAATGTGTGTACTTGAAATTTAGAGAGTAGATCTCATTACACACACACACACACACACACACACACACACACAAGAGAGTTAACTATGTGAGGTGATAGATGTGTTCATTACCTTGATCTTGGTAATATTCACAATGAATACATATATCAAATTATCACATTGTTACTTTAAATATATACATTTATATTTGTCAATTATTCCTCAATAAACTCTAAGTAAAAGAAATGCAAAGAAAATTAAGAGAGATCATAATCAAATTGCTTAAAAACAATGATAAAAACATTAAAAGTAGCAAGAGAAAAAAGTCACCTTAGAGTCAAAGATAAAGTTGACAACAAATTTCTCGAAGGGACCAATGCAACCAAGAGGACAGTGGAGCACCATCTTTAGAGTATCATAAGAAAATCTGTCAGCCTAGAATACTGTATACACAGCAACAATATTTTTCAAAAAGTAACATTAAATATTTTTTAATGTGCAAAAGTTGAAAGAATTAATAACCAGCAAATCCACATTACAAGAAACTTTGGCAGTCAAGCAAAAATAAAATGATATTATTAAAACCTATATAATTTTATTAACCAATGTCTCCCCTATAAAAATAATTTAAAAAGAAATTAAATAGAAATTTGGATCTATACAAATGAGTAAAGAACACCAGAAATGATAATCATGTCAATAAAGAGATAAGATTTTTCTCATTATTTATTTTTTAAAAGATAATTGAATATCTAAATAAAAAATAATAACAACATAGTATATGTTTTCTAAAATATGTAATATTAAAACTGATGTCAACAATAGAACAAAAGTTAGAAGAGAAAATACTAGTGTAAAATTTTTAGGCTAAATGCAAAATGGTATAATAGCTCATGAATGTAGACTATGTTAACTTATAGATATATACTATAAACCCTAAAACAACTCCTAAAATAACTGAATACAGGAGATAAAATGGTATCATAAAACATATTTAATTAATACAAAAGGCAAGAAAAATGAGAAAAAGGAACAAAGATAGAAAAGTAGAAAACAAATAGCAAGGTGATTGATTTAAACTTAACAATAGCAATCATGTAAAATATAAATAATACTAAATATATACTAAAAACCAAATCAGAATTTGTCAGATTGGATAAAAAAGCTAGACCTATTTTTCATAATAACCCCTTATCATTTATGTACTATATAAAATGTAGACTCTGCAATGATATCATCTCTAATTCTTAATATATATAATTTTGTATCTTGCTTCCTTTTCCTGAACAATCTGACTAGAATTTTATCAATTTTGCTGATCTTCTCAAATGATTAACTTTTAGTTCTAGTGATTTATCATTTTCTGGGATACAGTGAAAAATATGGCTGACTTTAGTCCTGTGATTAGGCTGCATTATATGATACCAGTGAAGGGATATCACAGATTTAATTAAGGTTGCAAATCAGACAACTTTGAAGTAACATAAGTGAGATTACCTGGGTGGGCCTGACCTGATCGGGTGAGCCCTTAAAATGGACCATGCTCAGCCTTAGTCAGAGATTCAAAGCATGAGAAAGATTCTACTGCTGGCTTTGAGGATATAGGCTGCTGTAACACTGGGGATCATGTGACAAAGATCTGGTGGCATTTTCTAAGAGCTGAAAAGTTCCTGGCTGAAGGCAAGTAAGAAAACATGTCCTGAGTCTTACAGCTGCCAGAAATGGTATTTTTCGAACAACAATTGATACTCTTCCACTGCTGGTGGGCATGTGACATGGTACAATGTATTTGTAAAAACAGTTTGATGATGATACATAAAGTTGTCATATGATCCAAATATTCCATTCCGAAATATTTACTCAAGAGAAAGGAAAGCCTGTATTTCTCCAAGAATTGCACATGAATGTTCATAGCAGTTCATTTTAATAACCAAAACCTGGATATAACCCTTAGTGTCCACTGGCATGTTACTGGTTAAACGCATAGTTATATCTCCACACAATAGCATTGCTTCTTAGCAATGCAACAGAATGAACTACTGTTACACACTGTACCATAAATTTATTTCAAAATAATTATACCTAGGTCACAAAAAAAGTACATATTTTATGATTCAATCAATGTAAAATTCTGGGAAATGCAATGTAAATTATAATGACAAAAGGAAGATTAGTGGTTGCGTGGGAACCAGGGAGGGATGGTGGTAAGGTGGAGAGGAGCAGGAGGTAGGAATTAGTACGAGCCACAGGACGCTTTAGGTGATGTTTTCATGGGCATATGCCTATGTCAAACTATATGAAATTGTACACTTAAGTACGTCCTGGTCATTGTATTTCAATTTTAGCTTTATAAAACTGTTTAGGAACAATGCTGTTTTGTTTCAATCCCTGAATTTTTATTTTTATGTGAACTTTTCAAAATAAAAACCATCTAAGAACAATGATTTGGTCTATACCAGAATTTAGCTTAGCCTTGTGAAGTGGTGAAAACCTACTATTTGCCTTTGGCTTTGGCTTGACATTTGGAACTAGTAAGCTGAATACCCATTTAAGTGTCATATTTTTTAAACTTATTCTACATGATTAACGATTGTGAGATCTTTTAGACCGCCATCAATTTTAATCTCGGGAACAAAGAACAAGGCATGTCAAGCAGATTTATCATTAATATCAGACCACATACTTTCAAATTTACGTGTGCATCCTAAATGTAGCTTGGAATGTGTTTTATATATTAGAATTGTACCAGTCAAGTGACGTATATACATAAATATTATTGCAAGAGTAAAATCTATAATAATTGATGATGAAAGCCATGAATTTTATGTATAAAGTATTGAGAACTTTTGAGTAGTCAAATTAATAGTAAAATACATGCGCAGTTAACTGGTACATCATGAAGGAAAATATAGATGGAAATTCAGCTTTTGTTATCATGAAATCCAGTTTAATTACTCTTTTGCAACATTGCTGTATCCACAATGTATTGCTATTTTTTCCCCCAAAGTGATTGTATGAAATAGGTTATTCAAGAAGAGTAAGATTTACAAAAAAAAAAAAAAAAAAAAAAAAAAAAAAAAAAAAAAAATCTCTTGAATCAATGATCTTAAATTTACTGCTGAAAACACTTAAAAAGCATTTTCTTCAAACAGGGCAGAAAGCTTCAGTGTGTGGTATTGCTACAAAGAAATTGCATCATTATTGTCAACCTAATCTTCAGCTTCCAGAATTAGAAAAGAAGTAAGTTTCCCTTAGTCACTATTCTTGTAGGGAGGAAGGAAAATATAATATCTTTATGGAAACATTACCAAGGAATCTACTCTGGACTTGAAGATGTGTGACTATTGGGAAGTTACTAGCTCTCTTCAATTGTAATATGGAAAGAATCATGTCTACAATAAAACATGAAATTGTCTTTGAGGGCTGACACTCTCTCAGGACTTACCTCAGGAGTATGCAGACTTGGTTAGTTGTATTGTCCAGAATCTCTAAATTTCCAAACCACTTACCAACAATGTAGCTTTTATTTTTAATGAAGACTTTAGAAAAAAAAAAAAAAGGTTTTCACTTCTTGTTTCATAGCTCTGCTTACTTATCAAAACTCACTTGAAGACTCTCACCTCATTATGTCCACCAATTCTAAACTCTTGGATGATGAATTTGCACTATCTCAATTATACCTTTGCATTTGAAAGACCCTCCTTAAACTATCTGATTCTCACTCTCCAAGTCCTATAATTACACATATATGTCTTCTCCTTTGACACACAGACTAGATTCTGTCTGGATGATGTTCTTCCTTACTGCAATAGGTTAATAAACATAGCTTCGTGTAAACATGGGTTATTCTGGGGGGTCTTTTTGGAGGGTAAGCTTTTAAGAGAAGAACGGTAACCACCTAACCACCCTCATGTGACACAAAGCAGATTCCTGTGTAAATAAGACACATTCAGATTAGGCACAATGAATGAAACACCCCCAAATAGTCTTGGGCACCCGTCGGATGATATTTCTTTCCATTGTTAATATGTGTGTGAGCACACATGTTCCTGCCTCACCCCAGGTCAAAAGACTGTGTTCCTAATTTGCTTTTTATATCAGTCTGACTTGTTTATGAGACCTGAGACCACCAATATTCATATAGCTTAAATATCAGGACTGATGTCACCTGTGTCAACATAACTTTACCATTTGTTCTAAGAAATAGTATGTAAATAGCTTCACTGTTTGATTTAGAAAATTCTTGAAAACCAACTTATTTGAACTGTAGAACTACAAATCTTCCTCAGGACCGCAGTTTCCTCACCAGAGTTTATTGTGTGTTGGGGGGTGTTCTAATCAAAGAAAGGCATCCCTTTGTCCCAACTTTGCATTTGCTGTCTCTTCTCTGTAGTATCTCAGTCCCTTTGCCAAACAGAGAATGCTTCCTCATTATTGTTTAGTGGAGAAACCAAATCCTTTGATTCTCTCTAGCTAAATCTCTTATTCCTTTCTACCCAGTGTGGTAGCAGTATACAGTGATTCTCTACATGTGTTCAAGTGACAGACTTTCCAGCGTTGTTGGGATGATTAATTAAATGAATGAGTATATGTAAAGTATCTAGAAGATGAGCATTAAAATAAAGTGTTTTCTACTACAATTATGCATAGCTAATTAAAGTGCTTTAGCTCTTTCTGATTTGCATAATTCCACCTAGAAGTCATCAAGGAAGGGTGCAATAGAATAAAGACTTTTAATTGTGTATGGGGGAGAGATATTCTTTTAAAATTAATTAAGATAAAATATATGAATGTATCTTGCACATAACATGTTTTAATGCTATGGAAAATGGGATTTAGAATCAGAAAACCCATGTGAATTCCTAAATTTTGAGACCTTACACATAAAAAATTAATCTCTCAATCTCATGGACTTCCTGTAAAAATGAGTATAGTAACACTAAATTTATAGACCTGGTGCCAGGATAAGTGAAATAACACATACAAAGTGAAAATGATACTACGTAAGTGAAAGATTAATTTCATTCTATTCTGGACATTCTTAAACCCTTTCCTTGGGTCATTGAACGTATTTAATGTATTCATTTAAAAGCATAGCAAGGGTGCTCCATTTCAAGGTCTTAGTGATAGATTTTAATGAAGAGTATAATGGAGGAGTCTATAGGGCTCAGCCTCAAGCAAGAGATAATAGAATGCAGGTGAATCCATAAAGCACAGTCTCTGAGGCTTCAAACATTCTGGCTTAAATGATGTTGTATCATTTTATTATTACTCCAGCACAGTTAGAAATTTCTCATTTTGAAAGTGACTGACATTTTTTATATATTGTGTATTATCTCTTACTTCTTAACCTCCTTTCTTCCTAAGTTCAAAAATATGAAAATGCAAAAGATAAAGGATCAGGCTTGCCAATAAATAGATATAGTTAGACAGATGATGATGATTGATAGATAGATAGATGGATGTAGAGACAGATAAAGATATAGTTATATAGTTATATATAGTTATATAGAATCTCTTTCGATGATTTAAACCTGGAGCTAGAGCTGGAGGTTAGAGCTGGGGATGGGGGCTGGCGGGAATGGTAGGCTCCAGATTTATTACCTGTAAGTTTGTACAGATACTTCCTCTCTCACTCTTTCAGTGCTCAAATATGAATGCTGGATCTTTTACATCATGTGTGGGGTGATGAATATTATTATATAGCAACTAAAATTTATCAAAAATAATTATTGTAAAATAATAAAATATATCCAAAGATTTTTATTATTTGTTTAGTTATTGCAAAATTGTAGATTTGAGTAAGGCTCTTATCCTAAGAACAGCTTTCTTTGCTATAAAGTAACCAGAAATATCACCTAAATCAAGCATCCCTCTGGATGCTGAAAGTATTTTTCATTTCACATTATAGAGTTCCAAAGCTCTAAAGTTAAATAGTCTCACATAGAACTCTTAAACTTATTCTTCCAAACAAAAAGAGTTAATATGGTGGACAAAAGAAGAACAACTGAAGCTTATTTAGGGTTTAGCATAAGATTCCTGGAAGAGGTCAGATGGAGTCCTGCTGAATGTTAGTACTAGCGTGTGGGGAGAGGGGATGATTTCCATATAAAATGAATGACATGTATGAAGCATAACATAGGTGACTACCTAAGTGAAGTTTAGGGAAATTAGGGCAGCAGGTGTCAGTGGGAAAGCAAGGGAAGAGGCTAGAGAATTTAGCAGGTAACAGATCACACTTTGAATTTACAGCTCTATTAAGAAGTAACCACTAGAAGTCATTTAACTTGTGAGCAAGGGAGAGCTGATATCAAACTGTATTTTGGGGAGATCACTTTGTGTAGATGGTGGAGAATGAGGTAGAGATGAGCAGACTAAGAAGGCAGGATGCCCAGTAAAGAGGTAATTGTAATGCAGAGAGAGATGATGAGGACCTAGTCTAGAAAAATGTCAGTAAGTTCAGAGAAAAGTGTTTAGAACCCTGAGATATTTGGGTGGTAGAGCTGACCAGACTGGATGTTGGAGTCCATACGAAGTTGGAGGGAAGTAAAGGAATAAGAAAAGAGGCCAAATTTCTGGCATGTGTAATGGAATAAATGACATCTTTCACTGAAACAATGAATACAGTAGGAGGTTTGGGACAAAAAAGACAATGTCAAGATTTGATATGTTGTATTTGAAGTGCCTCTGGGATGTCAAAATGGGATTTTCTAATAAACAATCAGATATAGATGGAAAGAAAAAATCTTGGTGGAATACTGAGAAAATAAGAGACCTTATAACAGAACTCTGGAAAATACCAACAAATGAGGAGACTGAAGAGTATTCTGGACAAAGGTTTTGATTAAAGACAGAAGTTCAAGTGATTTGAGGAAGGAGGACGTGAGGAACTTCATGGAATTCTCTTGCTAGGTCAAATAAGACAAGAGTTAAGAAATGTGGAAGAGTTAAGAAACTGAGAAGGATAGAGTAGTGGCAATGGAGGATAGACTACAGGGTATAAAAGATTGACAGCTTCTATTTTATCTATAAATTAAGAAGGAAATTTATTGACTGACAAGGTTAATAGAATAGAGGAGGTTTAAAATAACCCCTCTGGAGACCTGAAAAAATATGCTGAGAAGAGAAAGAAGGAACAGGATTGCTGAGCAGTACTAAACACCCATGTGAAGTCAGAGTCCATAATTTTTTGACTATTTATTTATGTATAGTTTATTTAACAGACCATAAATATCAGTTAACTGCTTTCTTCTTCAGGTTACAGAAAGCTAAATTATTATGGCTTTAAGAAATAGTAGTTTCTTTTTTCCTCATGTACTAAGGATTCCATTTGTGGTGGCTGCAGGAGCAATTGCAGCTTCGGATGTCAGGGACGGTGTCTGGTGACCTCCTTGGCCTTCTGTTCATGGTGAAAAGATGGCTGCTCAATAATATGTCATAGGTGTATTGCATTGTGTGTTCAACACCTGCAGTTAAATTTCCAATGTCACCCCAATAATTTTAATAAATAAATAAATAGGTAAGTGAATGAACACATAAAATTAAAAATAAAATAAAAGGTAGCTGCTGCTACACCAGGCATAATATTTGCATTTAAAAAAGGAAGAAGGAAGGGAAGGACCGACAATTTATTCTATTTATTAATTTCAAGTATATAGTACAGTGGTTAGATATTTATATAGTTTATAAAATGATCCCGCTCATTGCTCTTTCTCTCTTCCGGCTCTCCATCTCGCCATTACAGTAAGGCTAACCGCATTCCCTATGCCGTGCTACCCACCCCCGTGACCATCTATCAACTACTAATTTGTACTTTTTTAACCCTTCACCCCTTTTTCCCAGCCCCCAATTGCCCTCCCCTCTGACCATCGTCAGATTGTCCTCTATATTTGTGACTCTGTTTTTAATTAGTTTGTTCTTTTTGTTCCTTAGATTTCGCATATAAGTGAAGTCATATGCTACTTATCTTTCTCTGACTTATTTCACTCAGCATAATAACCTCTAGGTCCATCCATGTCATTGCATATGGTAGGATTTCATTTTTTTAATGGCTGAGTAATATCTCATTATTTATATGAACCATAACTTCCTTATCCAATCATCTGTCAATGGGCATTTAGATTGCTCCCATATCTTGGCTATTGTAAATTGTGCTGCCATGAATATCAGAGTGCATAGATCTTTATGAATTATTGTTTTGGCTTTCTTTGGGTAAATACCCAGAAGTGCAATTGCTGGGTCAAAACGTAGATCCATTTTTCATTTTTTGAGAAACCTCCAGATTGTTTTCCATAGGGGCTGTACCAACAATCCTACCAACAGTATATGAGGATTGCCTTTTCTCCACATCCTTGCCAACACTTGTTATTCTTGATGTTATATTGATGATAACCATTCTGATAGATGTGAGCTGACATCTCATTGTGATTTTAATTTGCATTTCTCTGATAATTAGTGACCTCGAGCATCTTTTCATATGTCTATTGGCCTTCTATATTTCCTCTTTGAAGAAATATTTGTTTAAGACATTTGCCCATTTTTAAATTAGATTGTTTTTTCACCATGAACAGAAGGCCAAGGAGGTCACCAGACACCGTCCCTGACATCCGAAGCTGCAATTGCTCCTGCAGCCACCACAAATGGAATCCTTAGTACATGAGGAAAAAAGAAACTACTATTTCTTAAAGCCATAATAATTTAGCTTTCTGTAACCTGAAGAAGAAAGCAGTTAACTGATATTTATGGTCTGTTAAATAAACTATACATAAATAAATTGCTGTTGTTGAGTTGTATGAGCTCTTTATATATTTTGGATATCAACCTCTAATCATATATATCATAAATGAATATCTTCTCTCATTCAGTCGGTTGTCTTTTTGTTTTGTCGATGATTTCCTTCGGTGTATGAAAACTTTTTAGTTTGATACAATTTTGTTTAAAGCAAGAAAGCCAAAGCTGTTGCTGAAACTTCCTGTTATGGCTAACTGGCTAGAGTTGTCTCACATGAAATTTATAGATACAAGAGACCCTAGGAAATTGAGTATCTACCTCTTCTATAACAATGGCAGAAAAGAGTAGCAAAATGATTTTAAGTGAGCCCAACTCACAATGACATCCATACTGTGTAAGTATGGGGAAGGGGGAGAAATGGATAGACTCAAATTTGGGTTTTTCTTGTGAATCCCAGAAAAGACAAATACATCAGAACATAAAGGACAAGTCAAGAGAGTGTGTGAATTGATAATTTATGAAGGTTAAGAAAGGGGAAACTAGAAGAGGATTCATCCCATGGGTAAACAGCAAAGAACCTAGATCTTTAAAGGAGCCAAGAACAGTAGTAGCAAGGTCACTTAAGTGAGGTAGTTGGGTAGGACGGGAGTGCAGTTAGCAAATCTGAATCCATGACCTCAGATGCTGGAGTTGGATTATCAAGATCAGTGAAAATGCAGTAGAATTTGATCTTAATATGGAAAACAAGAAGCCATTCTAAGTTTTGAATGGGTGAATAGGGAGAAAAGAACGTAACATGAAAAATGAGTAAGCTATTCTAATAGCATTTTGCAGTGTTTTGGCAGTGACATAGAAGAATGTATGGAAACATAATTTATAGCTTTTTGCTCACATGCTTTCATCCAAGATTCATCTGAGTATTATAATATATTTAACTAGTATTCAAAAAGAATATTTTGCTTTAAAATGTATTTTGTTTGTTTGTTTATTTATTTATTTATTTATATCACAAAGCTTCCCTTTAAACCATGTCCCTTAAGTGCCCATCCCATCAATCCCAGACTGAAACAATGGTTGATCCACAATGAGAGCAACCACTCATGCCACATGGCCAGTGAGGTCAGTGCTCAATTGTTGAGCTCTAAGACATGTCTTGGTAAATTAGACTGAGCAGATGTGGAAGCCCAGAGTTTTAGTTTGTCTTAAATTAAGTGGACCTCTTGATTAAGGAATCACAACTTGTTTTCAAAAGTGTAGTTTTGAAAGGGGATTCTGTAAGGTGGTGCCAGCTCACTTTTTATAAATCTTTAAACATTGTCAATAGTGCTTATAATTATAGAAGTATTAGCAGAGACCTGTCAGAGGTTAAATAAATAAATAAATAAATAAGCAAGACGAAATTGGTTTTTAGTTGTAATCCTCCTGGGTAGAATCATTTGATAGACTAGAGAAAGATTCTAATTCCCTGAGACTTTGAAATAACTATTTAATGTTAGTTTTAACAAGGAAACAAATTCAGTGCCCTAAGTAACATGTCAAATCTGTACATTTAAGATAAGTAACAAATTTTCTCTTTTTATAATTTTTTTTTCAGAATGAAAAATATTTATCAGGGAAAAACAAAACAAAACGACAACAATCTTTAGGTCCAAGTCCATTTCCAGTGACAGAGATTGCATTAGCTCATCCACCTTCTGTTTAGTGGAGTATAAACTAATTGCTTCTTTGGCATGCCTTTCCCCGGATTTTATAAAGTTAATGAGTTTAAGATGATGTAAAGGCAAGCTGCTCAGCCCTGGAAGCTCAAGTTTTAAATAAGGTTGTTTGAAGGACTATTTTTATTAGGTGAAAGAGAAAGACCTTTTCACAGGGAGATCTAATTTCTTTTAATCTCTCTTAT
Source organism: Eonycteris spelaea (assembly GCA_003508835.1). Classification (NCBI taxonomy): domain Eukaryota; kingdom Metazoa; phylum Chordata; class Mammalia; order Chiroptera; family Pteropodidae; genus Eonycteris; species Eonycteris spelaea. The sequence goes on along the minus strand of PUFA01000043.1, from coordinate 2,449,334 downwards.
TTGGCCCCTCCTCATGAGTGTTTCTGGAATTACCAATTGTCAGTTCAGGTTCTGTTTGTCTTACACTCTTCCCTAGTCTCTACTTTGATTATTTCCATCTAAATAATTGAATCTTAACTACAATAAACCTTTTAACCAAACTTATTTTTTTGTAAAGTTTTCAACAACAGTGTAAAAAAAAATTAAGCAAAGCTTGTAACTTTAGGAGTAGCACTTTTTAGATAATAAGCTAGAAAAAGAGATAATAAGATAACTTCTGAGTATAAATTAGGCTTTTTATCTACTGCTGTCCAGTAGACTTAATCATTATTGAAAAATCTGACCACCTCTCTCCCCTCAGCACTTGGCTGTGATCCCTGTTCAGTTTACACAGTAAACCCGAGTCTCATCTCCAGCTTTCTTTTCCATGTTCACTTTACACCTGTATGCTTGGCTGTTTTCCTCTGTTCCCACTGAACCCCAACTAGACAAACTTTATAGCAAAATATGTTTTCCTTCAACTTCTTTCTCTGTCTTTATGACTTTTCGGTCATCCTTATAGCCTCTGCAACCTTTTTTTCTCTTTAGTACATCAGAGAAATTTCCATCAGAAAAATAATATGTATCTTCTATAAAACATTCTCTAACTAAATGGAAGGCAGACATAGTTCAAAATATTGAAATACATGTACAGCATATGTCTATAGTTCCAAAACAACAGATTGAAAAATGGGAGTTCCACCCAACCATTTGGAAATTTTTTGCTAGTGTTTCATTTTGTTTTTACTGAGTTGGTTGATTTGGAAAATTATTTTATGTTCTATGCAAGGCTGTGTTTTCACATTGACAACCAACTGTTCAATCCATTAAGGAATCACTCTGATGGATTCGTTAATGTCACAAAGACAAAATAACTTATTCTTGGGCCCTTTTATTTTTAAATCAAGGTGTTGGGTGTCATATTTATATCAAAGATGTGAAATGTTTGCTTTTACTCTAACAGAATACTTTTTAAGCAATGTTCTAGTTGTCACACAATATCTTTAGATGTGCAGTTGTTTGTAGTGTTTCCATTTCTAATAGCTATTTGTTAACAAAGAATTTAGCACAGAGTAGAGGCTTACTAAATATTTATTAGGGTTATAATGATATGCTTTCTCTTGCTGTTCTTACCCATTGTAGATTTAAAGTGCTAGACTATATCTGTTAAAATTGCTTTCCAGATTCCCAAATAATAAGCAAATTCTGATCTCTTGTCTTCTATACAGAAATATATCATTTTATGTGTTAGCAATGATTCGTCCAGGTCTTCATCAAATATTGATTACATGAGCAGAAACTTTGCAGTATATTTTGCTAATTTATATAATCCTTACATTTTACATACATACAAACCGAGACTCAGAGAGATAAGATGAATTATTCATAGTCAAATAATTATTAACTGACAGAGAATGTGTGTAAGCCTGGGTTTTCTCCTTGTAAGTTTAGAGTAACATGGGACTAATAAAACCATAATGTTACTTGATTTCAAAGAAGCAACAGAACATTTTTTAGTGTATCCATGCGGGGAAGTTTCATAAAAAATTGGCACTATTTAATGTAATGGGCAGGGTTTTAAGAGACAGAAATTGTGTGTGTGTGTGTGTGTGTGTGTGTGTGTGTGTGTGTGTGTGTGTGTGTGTTTGGTGGGAATACAACCAAATTAAAAGGAACAGCATAAGCAAAAGCATAAAAATAGGAATATATGTGGCAAATTTACAGAGACATGATCTATACGTTGTATTAATATTGGAGATTTGGACTTTAAAGAAAAACTGGTTTTAAATTCCAGAGTGCTTTAAATATAAGGCAAAGAGTTTAAACACTATTTAGGAGATAATAAGGAATAATTGAATGTTTTGAATTTGAGGGGAAAATACGATTAGAGCTGTGTGTGATTCAGGAATACTAATAAGATCAACTTGAACTGGGAGACACTTGAGAAATCTTAGATTATGAAGAAGATTATCACAGCAGTGTAGGCTTTAGATGATGAATGGCTGAACTGGGTTGAAAACAGTGAGAGAGGCGAAGAAGGAGTTAGATGCAGGAGGTCTGAGCTAGGCTGCCTGTGGTAGGTGAAGGAGAGAGCCAAGATCACACACATTTTGAACCTGGGAGACAGGAAAAATTGTGGGCTTATTTCAGAAATGAGGGGAATATAAGGAACAGAAGCTGATCTGTGGAGAGAAAGTGAATTTGCTTTGAGACGTAATTCTTTTGAGTTGGTAGGGCAATGTTAGAAATAGCTAGCAATTGGTAGTAGTGATGCAAGTAAGAAAGTTTTAGAGTTTGTATCTCTTTACAAACATTTCTCATGTTTGCTCATTAGTTATTTCAACAGATGGTTCCAGTCACTGACACCTTGTGCATTTCCACCTCTGCCTTTTTGCTTCTACCTGTGCTTCTACCCCGCGGAGCTTCTTCTCTCATCTCTTCTTTTCAAACGCTAACTAAACCAAAAAGACTTCTCAAATCTTCACTCTATCATAGTTTCCTAGTCACCTCCCATAATCTTTTTTTAGAGACTATTTTTTAGAGCAGTTTTAGGTTTGTAAAGCAATTAAGAGGAAGGATAGAGATTTTTCATAAACTTCCTGCCACTCCACAGGCATGGCCTCCCCCATTATCAACGTCACTCATCAGAACGGTACATTTTTTACCAAGGATGAATCTACATTGACACGTCATAATCACTCAAAGCCCATAGCTTACCTTAGGGTTTACCCTTGGTGTTATACAGTCTGTGGGTTTGAACAAATATATAATGACATGTATCTAGCATTATAATATCATACGGACTATTTTCCACTGCCCTAAAATTTCTCTGTACCTTTGCTCATCTTTTATATGACTTAGTGTTTATAGTTACTTGAAAAATGAGATAAATATTGATTTCTAGAATAAGAAGGAACACAACATTTTATATTTGCTAGTAAATTTTCTTTCCATTCCTGCAATAGGAAAAGTATCTTTTTATTTCCCCCCAATTGCATCTATTCACTCTTGAATTTTAGTAATGATCACTCTTCCTTTTTTGGGGGGGGGGGAGGAGGAATAAAGTTATCAGACAATTATTATCTGATCTTCTCACTATCAAATCCACTGATTAATTTTCTCTATTAAACACAGTTACATCTTCTTGAAACCATTTTTTTCTCTCAACTTTTGTACAACACCTCCTACTGCCCTGGCCCTCTTTCTTTATCTCTTTGGCTGCCTCTTACTCCATTGCACTGTCTATAAATATTGGATTATCCCAAGCCCATCCTTGGTTCTCTTTTTCTTGATATGCTCAGTTTTTCAAAACGTTCATCAAATGTTACAGCTTTAGAATCCATATATGTGGATTTATACACAATGATATATTTAAGCCTTAGCGCTTCCTAGAATAAGGCTTGCACATCAAAACGCATACTTGATATTTCCACTTTGATATCTAATAGACATCTAAAATATCCAAAACAGGTTTTGTGATCCCTCTAACTCCTAACAACATCTTCTTCTTCTATTATTTCCAATCTCAATTTATGGCATCACCATCCACACACTTACTCTAGTCATAATCTGGGAATCTGATGAGGTTCTTTTTCTTCCTTCCACTTCTAAATCTAAATTCTACCAGAAAATACATTTGGCTCTACTTTAAATGTAAATCTTAAATATGGGCAATTACTCCATCTTCCCTGCTGCCACACTTGTCCAAACTGCTATTATCCATCACCTGTATCAGCATGATAGCTTCTTAACCCATTTCTTATGCTTTCAGTCACCTAAATTATGTTCTCCACACCAAATCCAAAGTCACTCCATCATTAAACAACTATTTCTTATAATTCACCAGGCATCAGGCATTGCGTAAGCAGCCAGCAAAACAAAATCAACCCTAAATCTCTATTCTCTTTGCATTTATATCTTTTTGGGGGGCAACTCAGTAAACGAACATGTAAAAAGATATATAGTATTAAATGCTGATCAAAATTAAAGCAACATAGAGAAGATAAAGAATGCAAGATAAGTAGAAAAATATTGTTTTATGTAGAGCTATGAGAAAGGACTTGCATTTAAAGTTGTATTTTATCCAAGACTTGAAGGAAAGGATTAGTCATGCAAGTATCTGGGGAAAGAGCCATCTAAGTAGAATCAACATTAAGAGCAAAGTAAGTCATTGTAATGCCTTTCAATTTTACATTAAACCAATGAAGTCTTTTGAGCAACAAAACAAACTTTTTAAGATTTAAAAATATTTTCCTGGCTACTATGTGAAGAATAAGGGGTCAGGGTCAAGCACCAAGCCAGCAGAGAGGTTTGCACTGACACAGTCCAGATGAGAGGTTATGGTCATTTGCACAGGTTGCTAGCACTGTAAGGGGGGGTGACTCAACAGTTTGTGTATATTTTGTATGTAGAGCCTATAGGTTTTTCCAGGTGCAGTGTAATGAGACATCAAGGCTCTTGGCTTAGCAACTGAAATTGCTTTTTTCCTGAAATGGAAAAATCCTTGGAGGGTTTGAGAGAAAAAACAGGATTTGGGTTTCAGAGAGGAGCTGTATGGATAAGTTTAGTAGATACTTGTAAGAGTTTGGAATTCAGAAGAGAGGTAGGAACAACACATAATACTTTATGAGGTGTGAAATGTCTAGGTGGCATTTAAATTGAAACTGGATGCAATTATTAAGGGCCTACATATGGATGGATAAGAGAGGAAGTATGAACAGGGTATCCTGTGGCACTCCAGTATCTAGAAGTTGGAAAGATGAGGGATAATCTATATAGACATTATTTCTTTATCTCTCTTGGTTTACTTATTGATGTACCTTATTTTCTAATTCATTGTGGGTATGTTGAATATCTGGCTGTTACCCCTCTTGGCCCTGTTTCTTTAGCTTTCATTTTAATAATCAAAATGAATCATCTTTAAATTAATGTGAGTTTATTGCCTTCTGTGTATTTATGCTTAACATATTTTTAAAAATCCTTCTCAAATATCTATTAGTGATATAATTATAAATAAAGACAAGATTGATTAATTAGAGAACTAGCAATGTATATTCATGAGAGTAATACAACTCATGAATTTTTCAACCTGAAATCTACTATCATTGGGAAGCCCTTTCAATCAATCCATAAATCCACTGAAATTATATGCAATATTTTGTGCTTATGGTCATTTTTCAGCAGAGAAGTGCTTCCTAGTTTTCTTCACATTCTTAAAGAAATCCATAAACTGTAAAACATTATAAGCCACTTTAAACATACAGCTTTTAAAACAATTCCACATTTCTTCCAAGTGTAGGCCACAAGTAACTTTAAAGTGTTAAATTTATATTCAGAAGACACTAGGATAGAGAACAAAAAGAATAAGAATTCAGTTCTTACTGAATTTCAACAATGGACCCATTCTGAAAGAAGCATGGTTAAAGTTGTTGTTAGAGGGGCAAACTGTTTGATGCCACAAACTGCTGGGCACGTCGGCACTGTCTTCTGTGGGTTTTCTTTTCAGTTTCTATTTCTCTTTTTTAAAAAGGACTTAAATTTTTATTCAGTTGATTTTGCAGAACAACCTCAGTAAATTTGATAGAATATTATTTTTAAGTGTAATAAACTATACAAAATGCTTCAAGGTCCAGCAAATCTTGCTTCTCTCTTAACGATGTGCACCTTGGGGTGGCAACTTGGGATAGAATGAAATTTATGTCTTGACAAAAGATCATAAAGTAAATAGGACAAAAATGTAATGCCCGAGCCTTTGTAAAATTGGTGCATTCTTTATTAAGACAAGCATGATTCTGTGCTTTGCCTTCAGGGTGGTATTCTGCAGCATACATTTTAATTGCCAATGTTTTCAGCATTACATTAAAAATTACTAAGCATACCTTCAAATATTTGTTCTTTTGGTGCCAAGTCTTTATTTCACTCCATATTCCTATTTTGGAAGACATTTATGTCTGTTTTTACATCACTTTAAAAGAACATTCCCAGTTTCACAAATCTCTGTTTTTACACAGTGATGAGAGCACTGAAACTAATATTTGTCAAAGCAACATGAAGTAGACTAGTTACTGAGCTTGCCATCTATTAATTTTCATAATAATATTCCAGCAGATAGTCTTTTAAATGCTGTCTTTGGGGACCTATTGTGTTTTCATTTTTCTATTGTTAGATTAAGCACTTTAACAATCCAATTTTTTTCAAGCAATAAATTTGACTACATTTTTGAAAGTTCTCTAAAATTTTTTAAAGTTGATTTAGATAATTTTTTTAAAAAAATTAATAGATTTTACCTTAATTTCTTTATAATCTACTCTAAGGTTTTCTAGACTCATAACTATAAATTTGGGGGAATTCTAAATTATTTTTACTGTCATGATTCATGGACATTCTGCCATGAAATAAACAAATATAATACAAAGAATTCAAAACAAAATATTTAAATCACAAAAGTAATCAAGAAATGTAAATGGTGTCTTAATCTTGATACTAATACCAAGGTGAGAATGACTAATCAGACTTTTTAAGTGGATCTTGGTGTATACTCTATAATATAATGTTTATTCATTTTGTAATATGAACAGCAGTCTTGTTATAAAATAGATATATACAGACAACAAAATCCTCCTGGCTAGTGTTTTGAAGTCACTTATAATGCTGAGCCCTTGAAAGTCTTTTTATGAAAGTTCTCTAATGGACTTTTATTCAGGAGTAAATGATTTGGCAAATGGAATATTTTCACTCAATATACTATATTTCAGAATTTTTGTTGGAATGATTCCTTCTTCCATTTTTAATTGATAGCAGTGGCTATAGAATTATTAATATGCATTAACTTTTGAGCCAAAGTCACATTAAAAATGAAAATGATAGCACCTATATTTACTTATTTAGTCAAATGGAACATTTAGAACAATTCCAGAAATGGAAATTAAGAAAAAAAAAAAGAATAATAGTTATCTAAGCAACTGAAATACAACTGAAATAGTCATCGAAAGGCCATTATATTTTTGCTTTTTTCTGAGAATCTTTTGGATACATGGTCTGGATACTAGCATATGCTTAGCAAATGCTAAATAACTTATACTTTATACCTGAAGCTAAAAGACCCCATTAGTCAATTTCCTAGTCCACAGAAAATAAATACCAAAGATATATAATGAAATTAAGGAAGAACGACCTGCTAAGGAAACATATGTCTATAGTGGGCCTGGGGAAGGGAGAAAATTCATAATCTGAGAACAAGGTGAAAAATTAGAAAAAGTGATACTTTTGAAAATGAAATAGATCTGAGAACCACCAAACCAAACACTTTTGGATCACTCAATATAGCTTAAAACACCTGAGTGTCATTGAAAGTAGCACAGGCTATAAAAATGTATATTATAATAATGTTCTTGGTTTATCCTACAATTTAATCATATTCAGCATTTTTATTTAACCCATAGAAAACTGATTAATACAAATAATTTATACTCTGAGAATCAGCCTAATCTTGATGGAAACAATCAACTTGGGAGACAGGCAGACAGACTAGATTTTACTCCAGGTCAGCCATATTCCACACCAGTGCTAGCAATGTAATTATGTGAATCACATAGGTAATTTTAAATATTCTGGTAGTCACAGCAAATTAAGTAAAATAAAATGAGTGAATTACTTATAATATTTTTTATTCTAACACATTAAAATATAACCAATATTAAAAATCATTAATGAAATGTTTAATGAATTTTTTGATATCGAGTCTTTGAATCCAATGTACATTTTACACTTATGGCAAGAAATTTCAATTCAGATGCTAAATTTTCACCTAAATACTTGATCTCTACTTAGACTATAGAAAACTTAACAGGTGAAAAAGTAAACTCATGTACTGAAATTGCTCCAAACATACTCAACAGTTTTTAATAATTGACTTATCAGTTTTTAAATTGATTTTAAGTTACTAATATTAAATACAATTAAAAATTCAGTTCTTCAGTGTCCCTCACCACATTGCAAGTACTCAATAACCACATATGGCTAGTGGTCACAGTCTTGGCAGTTCTGTCCTATATGGATGTCTTTGGGCAAGATTCTACAGACCTAGTAAACCTAGGGCAGCAAAACCAAGGATTCGAGGTTTGGAAGAATTAAATATATTTATTAAGGGCCAATTTTGTACTCATGATTCAGTGAATGAAATATAAAATATTTCCATACAAAATTATTTATGTTTTTTATTTTAAAGAAACGAGTATATATTGATGTACCTGGGAAACTTATAGAGAAGGTGCATATGTGGAGTAATTATTTAGGAGGTTGCAACTGCTTCATTGTTCTTTTGGGGAAACTAATTTCAAGAGACTAGGAAAGGATGATTTGTTAAATGTAAAACTATTAAGCAGAAACTATCTGATTAATGATTAACTATGTCAAAAGAGAAACTATTCCCTTCTGCCTTTAAATTAGGAAAATATATAATCAAATTCTTAATGTATGGTACCCTGGATGGTGACTCTTAAAATATATTTTTAGGCCCATATGTGATATTTTCAGTTCTCTCACACATATATGGTGCTTAACTATTAAATGGTGGAGATTTTTTTAAAGCTATTTTAAATTATATTTAGAAGTTGCATGTAATTCAATTGTGAATTTGCCTCTTATAATTTACCTAGTCATTTAATCTTAGATTTAGCATAAAATTAGGCAAGGCAGAAACTAACAGTAATCATTTTTACAAGAAAAATTATTTTCTAAAAGTTATCATTTTCCACCTAGTTTCTAAATACTGGAAATGTTCTGTAAATAATGCCCTAAAACATTACAGATACTTATACTTAAAATGAGTAAAAAAGTTTTTCTTCGCATTAGTGTTAAATTTTCTCATCTTACATATACATGGATTTTTAGATAAAACCACTGTATGATTTACGAAATACATATTTTGTATATATTTTTACATTTGATCCATATCCATTGTCCTATGTCTGCAGGGACTCTACTGTTACCATGCTTTTCTAGACAAGGAAAATATGGTGTGGGAGTTTAGTGACTTACCCAGGGTGGCTTGCTGGCAATAGAGCTGGAGGCAGAACCCAGCAGATAAGCCAAGATTTTCTCCGGAATTCCTTAGAGCAAAGCTGCAAAATATTTTTAGTATTTCCACTCACTCATGTCATTTAGTGCCAACAAATAATGATTTACGTAAAGCATTAAAATAATGTATTCTACACAAAAACTGGGCTGAGCTGGTTTTGCAGAAAGAAATAAAGTTTCATAAATTGACCTTATTATTTGACCTTCCCAGGAAACTTTTCTACATATATCATTTTTCCCGACTGTGCTTCTATAGCCCTAATGAGTTTATCTTTTTTGTATTATTTTTTCTGAACGTTTTTGGACAGCAGGGTAGCAGTGGAGCTGTAAGTGTAGCCATTAGGATCTGGCAGTGATCATCGCCCTTAGTAACAGGGACCCCTGCTCTGTGCACCAGGCTTTTGTGATCTGAAGGCAGTTAAAGTTTGAGAAGCCTCCACTCTCATCCTCTTAGATGTTCCCCATGGGCTGAAATTCTCCCCTTGGGCAAGGTGGTCACAGCTTAAGATAGGAGCCAACTCCTCTCTTTTTTTGGAACACACCCCAGATACCTGGATGCCAAATTTTCTACTTTAATAGCCTGTTTCCAAGACCTATATCAGTCACTTCTCCAAGTCTTTTCTTCCTGCGTGGGTCACACCACTGATGTGAGTTCTTTTGAACCCTGAGGTGGCTACAGGTGATCGTTTGTGGTGTGAGTGAACCAGCATAGATGAAATAGCTGCAGTGCCCACTTGTTATGCAGGACAGAGGCAGGACTGAGAAGAGAAGTGGAGTTTGTTCTTGAGAACATGAAGGAGTCAGAAATCTAAAGTTGAACCTGATCTTCTAGGGCTTTTTGTGAAGAAATATTTGTAATGCTAAGAGTATATGAGATACTTTATTTTAAAATTTTTAGCTTGATTTGTTAATATATAGAGTATGGATTATGAACCTCCATAGATACTTTTGACTGAATCTTAAAAAATGTTAGAGGCAGACCCCAAAAGTGGAAGATAATTTGAATCTTAGTTCAACTATTTAAGTAACTTTATAAGTTAAGCAAACACTCTTACAATGTTCTTCTTCCTCTATAAAAGAAGAGTAATGACAGTATTGGCCTTGAGTTTGTATACCAGATATCCTGGTGATGTGGCATGTTTAGCTTAGTGCTTAAATTTAAATGTCTTCTTCCTCAAACATAAATTATCAATTTTCCTTCTCATGGGTTTAATGTGATTTTTTGACCATGTAATTAAAACTCTAGATAGAAAGAATGTGAAGCATGGCTATTACAATAAATCAAAACACAAGTGTTGACAAGGATGTGGGAAAAAGGGAACCCTTGTGCACTGTTGGTGGGTTTGCAAATTGGTACAGCCACTATGAAAAACTGTTTGGAGTAAGTTAAAAATAGAGCTACTTTATGACCCAGAAATTCCACTTCTGGTATTTATCCAAAGAAATCAAAACACTAATGTGAAATGATATCTGCACCTCTGTGTTCGCTGCAGCACTATTTACAATAACCAAGATATGGAAGCAACCTAAATGCCCATCAGTAGACAATTGGGTAAAGAAGAAGGGTACATATATACAATGGACTATTACTTGCCATAAAAAATGAAATTTTACCATTTACAACAAAATGGATGGACCTAGAGGGTATTATACTAAGTGAAATAAGTCAGACAAAGAAAGACAAATACCATATGATATATTTATATGTGGAATCTAAAGAACAAAAGAAATGAACAAAGTGAAAACAGACTCATAGATACATAGAACAAACTGGTGATTGCCAGATGGGAGGGGTGTTGAGGGGCTGGATAAAAAAGGTAAAGGGATTAAGAAGTACAAACGGCAGTTAGAAAATAGTCACAGAGATATAAAGTACAGCTTAGAGAATATAGTCAATAACATTATAGTAAATATGTACAGTGCCAGGTGAGTACTAGACTTATCAGAAGGATTGCTTCATAAATTATATAAATGTCTAACCACTATGCTGTATACCTGAAACTAATACAAAATAATTTGAACATCAATTCTATTTGAAAAATAAAAATTAAAAAAAAAAAAAGAATGTGAAGCAGACACAATTAGTTAGAGTGGATCATTTCTGGGCTGCAAATGAATGTTCACAGTATGGCTTATCCTCAAGTTGACTGAGTGACAGAAGCAGGGTGGATAATGCAGCAACATCAAGTTTCCTTCCTCTTTCTGGGGGAAATAAAAAACATCTAAGGTAGAATGAAGGGCATGGAAAGTTCTTTCTTCAGTACTGACTCCGAAGTGCCACTATTTGCACCAGAGGCATCCATACTTCCTTCTCCGTCTAAGTAGGGAATGTGGGAGATCTTGAATCCCAAGTAAAATCCAAGAATCACAATGGGAAGGAAAAAATGTTCCTAGTGTGATGGGAGTTGAGTGACATATCCAAAAGGAGAGAAATAAGTAGATTTAAGGATTGCAAAAGATGAAATTAGAGAATGAAGCATCTGCTGGGCTGGCCTGAAGAAAGAGGGGAGATACAGCCGCCAAGTCAGTCTCTGGGGGAAAGTGACAGTGTCCCTCTGAGGAGTGCTACTTGTGGGGGTGGGGAGGGGAGAGAGAGAGAGAGAGAGAGAGAGAGAGAGAGAGAGAGAGAGAGAGGGAGGGAGGGAGGAGGGAGGGAGGGAGGAGGGAGGGAGGGAGGGAGGGGAGAGAGAGGAGAGGGAGAAAGAGATAGGCCTTTATTTCTTTTCTGTTTGTTTTTTTGTTTGGATAGGTCTGCAGAGGCTGCCAATTTAGAATCTTGGTGTAGGTGATAGTTATTTAACATTCATGAGTTCAGGGAGAACTTTAAAAATGCAATTCTAGCACAAAAATCTTTACAAGGGAAAGGCTTTATTTTTTCATTTTATAAAGAAATGTTAAAAAGTCTGTTTTTATACATTTTCATAAAGCTATCACCAAAAATATTTTAATAAGCCTGCTCTTTCTGTCATCTTGGAATTTTTTTTCATATTGCATTGAACTCTCATTTCAAGAAATATAGTTTGAAATAAGATCGTCCCTGTGTGACTGTAGCATTAATCAGTGTCACACATTAAAGTGTTAAATAACATTTTAAGCATGATCTTTGGATTAAAGATTTCTATAACAACCCACTTGGGCTTGAGAAACACTTGCTCAGTGTTACATCTGAAATTTAAACTTGGAATTTTCATTTAACTGAGCATTAATTCAAGATGGCTATTATTTAAAGTATTTTTCCCACAGCTAATATAACATATGTGTGAAATTTGGTTCAGGACATTGGCCTTGTTTTTCAGCTATACAAAGCATATTATCAAAAAAAATCAATGAGCTTATCAGTCATGAGAAAACGATCATGGTAATATACCAACTTTTCCCCATAAATCCATAGAAGACCTCCTTACTCTTTCTACCATGGAGAACCACTCTATCACTCTGCCTAGGTATTTACCTGTAGAGCTGAAACACTAGAGAGATAATCTCAAAATGTTCATTGAACATCGAACTAAAAAGCATTGGAAACATGCTGCTCTGAAATCGTTATTATATTAAGCAATAAATATCCTGATTTTTTAAACCATTTTCAGTGGGGCTTTATACACTTGAAGCAATGTGCTTCATGAACTAACTCACACAGAGGAATGAGAGAGTACGAGTCTCACCCAATTCTAAATGTTTATTTTTCTTTTACATAATAAATGTTATTAATTTCAGTTAAGTACTACTAAAACTATTTACTAATATGTTACCAATGATACTATTTTTTAATAACCATTATATTTAATATGTTTCTTATTGTCAAATTACTTATTCTGGCAAACTTTTTCTAGTGCCGTTTACCAGTGAGCACTGACAAAGCAGTAAATACATGAAAAAATATTGATTAGTGATTACGGAAATGCAAATTAAAATATAGTAAGACACTACTGCACTCCCTTAAGAATGATAAAAATTCAAAAAGGCTATCAGTACCAAGTATAAACAATGTTGCCCCAATAAATTTAATTTAAAAAATTCTCATGGCTGGTAGGTATGTAAATTGATACAAATATTTTAGAAAGTTGTTGTAATTGTCTACAAAAGTTGTAAACACATTCCATGTGTTAAATAACCAAAAAAAATGGGATACATGTGAACCAAAAGATACATGAGCAGGTCTATAGCAATTATTTATATAGCACTAAACTACGAAAGATGCCAAATATCCATTTATCCATAGATGAATGGATGCATAAATTGTGGCATATGTGTGGTTGAATTTTAGAAACATAATATTGGTTAAAAGAAGCTATAAGACAAGAATGCATACTATTTGTTTCCACTTACAAACATATTTTCCATAGAAGAATCTAGAGTATTAGAAATCATGGTAGTCACTACCTTTGGGAAAGAGATAAGAGGTGGGGATTGGAAGCAGTCATAAGGGCATCTTCTAATATAGTCTTATAAGTACCTGCTTTTTACTAATTCTCTGAGCTATGCATTTATGTTTTTTGTGCTTTTCCAAATGTGTTAGCCATTGCATTAGTTTCCCAAGGCAGCCAAAATAAATTATGACAAAGGGTGACTTAAAACAACAAAAACCTTCTCTCACAGTTCTGGAAGGCCAAAGTCCAAAATCAAGGTACCAACAAAGCCATGCTCCCTCTGAGACTGAGTTAAAACGTCCTGCCTCTTCCTAGCTTCGGGCAGTGGCTGCTGATCCTTGATGTTCCTTGGCTTGCAGCTGCATCACTCTAACCTCTGCCTCTGTTGTCACGTGGTGTTTTTACTTTGTGTCTAACTTCACATCGTCTTCTTATAAGGGCACCAGCCATATTGGAGTAGGAGTCCACTCTACTTCAGTACGATGTCATCTTAGCTAATTACACCTGTAAAGACCTTGTTGCCAAATAAGGTCACATTCTGAGTGTTTAGGATTAAGACATCAACATATCTTTTGAGAGGAGCACAATTCAACCGTAACACTCATCAGGAAAAAAAAAGGGAGGAAGAAAAACTTAATCTGACCACTTAGCTGTTAATTGTATTATATATACTTTCGGGTTGCTCTGTCTATCTATTCATAAATCGTACTATACATAGTATTTTGAATCTTTTTTTTTTTCACTAACAGTACATTGTAAAGAACTTTTAAATTATCACACATTTTGCATTATATTAATGCTAGATAATATTTCATTTTAGGGCCTACATAATTTTTTAGACCAGTTCTTTATTCTTGTACACTGGAGTAATATTTTCTAATTTTTTTAATGATATGAACACTTCTGAGGAGGACTCCCTTATTGCTCAATCACTGGATATATACAGAACTATTTTTGAAGTAAATTCCCACAAGTAAAATTTTGTGTGAAATTAACACACACTACATGTCTTTTGATAGCTATTAACAAATAACAGTCTAATGTATTGTATTAGTCTCCTTCACTGTCAGTGAGGTGTGAAAATGTCTGGTCCTTACCCACCCATTCTAAAACCCAGTGTTATTATCTTTATTCATTTTCACCTTTTATAAGGAAAATGTTTTAATTTTTCTTATGAACATCTCACTGTTTTAATTCACAGTGCTTACTTTTTAAAACTTTCTTGCACACATATATGCAACTACTTTAATTTATAAGGTTCATCCCTCTTTGCATACTGTTTCTGATGCTTAATTTGATGTTTGGAAGGCTAAACTTTTTGTCACTAGATCTACCACTTAAAAGTGTTTTTTTTTTTTGGCTTTTAATCAATTCATTATAAAATAAAATCAAAATTGTCAAGATTATCAATTAAGTCATCATAATTTTGCCAAATGAAGAAATAAAATGCAAACCAATTTTAAAAAGCTATTTTTGTCTATGGCCATGCCATCCTGAATAAGCCCGATCCCGTTTGGTCTTGAAAGCTAAGCAGGGTTGGGCCTGGTTAGTACTTGGATGGGAGACCACCTAGGAAGACAGGTGCTGTAAGCATAAAAAATTAAAAATAAGGGATTGTAAACTGAAAAGGTCCTTGCAATCTGTGAGGTAAACCAAGGGTTGTCTTGCCCAAAAAAATAATAATAAAATAGACTAAAATAAATAAATAAACTATTTTTTACCATTCTTTTTAAATGAAAGCTTTTTTTACACAAAAAGTGGAATGACAATTTCAAATTAAAAGATTGTTCATTATATTATATAAATATAGTTTTAATAAAGCTTACTATAATTGTTCTTATTTTTCTTGGACAGAGAATTGAAAATTAAGTTGGGTACCAGCAATGTTTCTTAAATTAGTAAGTATAATTTTAGGGAAATTAAACCACTGTCAGCAGACCACATTTTCACAAAGGGAGGCCACTTGAGAGGTCTGTCAGAGTTGAGTTTTGGAAGGGATTGGTAGTTTCTTTTAGATGTTATAAGTACGATATAATGATATATTTGGAGTGAGATGTTGTTAGTCATGACTACATATAAGTATGTGTATTTGTTAGTATTATCATTAGGACCTCTGAATCACTAAGAAAATTCTAAATGTCACTTGGATACGGAATTTAGATCTCTGAATAGCAACCAGTGGAGCAAGAGCAAAGTCTCAGCTTGGAGAGAAGTTCACCACTTAAGCCAAGCTTGTCAACTACCTTGGAAAGCATCCTTAAAAGCCTTGTACCTTCCAAAGGCAGGTATCAAAGGCTGTGCACATGCCCCGCTGCAGGTGTCCCAAACTGAAGAAGGAACTGCCCAGCAGGAATTATCTCCACCTCTCACTTTTAAACTTTACTAACTGAGGTTGCGTTACCACTTCCTGTGTCCTCTTGCTTTCCCTAGATACTTTCAGTTTTTGCCATTTGCTAAGAGGGAGTATTTTTTCCATTGTGAATTTCTCCACCGCTCTGTGGTTAACAAAACCTCCATAGATAAAAGTAAACGGTTCTGGCTACTGCTTTTTAGCTTCAGCTTTTATTTGGCCTATTGCCAACAAAATTATATTATTGTCTTTCAAAATGATTCAAGTGTATTGTGGTTAATGCCAGAATCAACATAAAAATAAGATAATGCATATTCCATTTGGTTTGATAGAGCAATAATATATTGTTGTTTTTCTTCTATCTGTAATAGACTTGCTTTTAGGCACTTTATCTCTCCCACTTGCAGCCAAATTATGCTTCCTAAAATAGGCTTCTTGTTCTTTTGGATGTTTATTTGGATATCCTTTTGGCATTGAAATGTGTATTCCAAGAACTGCTATAGATTCTAATTAAGCATTTAGTCAAATGAAGAACAAAAGTTTCTCAATCTTAATTCTTTCTTAGATTAATTCATTTGAGTCAAGTCCAGTGCTGGCCCCAAAACAGACACATGCAAGGTGCACAATAGATAATTGCTGACAAACTAGAAGCTCTTTTACAAATTCACAAGAAATAAGTTAATTTGCCCAGTAATTATATATATTTTACCCCATTCAAAAAGATACCCAAAACAGCTACAAACAAGAAAATACAGAATAAGTTCTCAGTCTTAAGTCAATGTTTTCTATGTGAAGCCTGTAGAGAACATTTAGGAAAGGCTTAGCCTTACATGAAGTCATATCGATGTAGGGCACTCAAACATCAAGTCTGTTAAAATGTCAGCCCTTGCGCTTGTAATAGCTTCTTTTAGGCTGACTACCTCTTTCCTCAAAACCACAGAGAAGTTATAACAGTTGCTATAAATAGATTTATAAGATTTAGTAAAAATCTTGTAAGATTGATTTTAAAATAGTAAGTGGAATGTCATACTATCTTATCTGACTCATAGTTCCTTAATCAATGCTTTTACCATTATTTTGTGATGTTACAAGGTTCAAGCAATTGACTTAAGGTAAAATCAGGGAAAATTGAATACAAATGAGGTTGTACTCTTACCATTTCTCAAAAAAATGTTCTTTTTCTTGGTACCACCTAGGTTTTACACTTTGCTAAAAACTTGGATATAAAGAAAACAAATAAAAATCAGATATTTTAACAAGACAGGAGGAGATTAATAGTAGGCATATACTTAGATGAAAATTGCAAATGCCATAAAAGAATGAAATAAAGACTTATTTTCTTTTGTTTCATCTTAAATTATTGAAATTTGTACCTCTTTAATTTAGTTTACACCAAAAAGATCAAGATCTACTCAGGTTATTTGTGGAAAATGTATTTACCTAATTATATGCCTATTACTAATATAGAAGCCCACAAGAATACTGAAATGGGCTCTAACACATAAACATTTTGGAGATAGTTAAGAAAAGACACAGCAGCAGATAGGTTCTGTTCTCAACTCTACTTACTTAAGAATCAAGATGCTTCTATCTTGTAAGAGCAACAGTGGAAGAAAGTAAAACAGTTATATTTCCTGCTTTATGATCCCACCGATTGTAATTTCTTTTTTGAAGTGTGTCTCATAATGACTTTTAAACAGTTTTAACTCCCATGTGCCTCAGGACTTAAATATGAAGTAGAGTATCATGCTTTATGCTTTCATGTGTGAATAGTGTCCATGCTGAAAGATGCCTAATGAAAACAAATTATTTTATTTAGTTCAATTCCCTGGAGTAAGAATATTTGAATCCTGATTCTGAGAGAAAGGACAACTCTATGCAATACGTAAAACAGATTAGTTTTACTATGATGATTCTAAATTCTTGTTATGTGTGGAAAGAACCCACCTCTGATCAATGATGAAGAAATAGGATCTAGTTTGTCCCTTGGCTTTTCTTTTTTTACATGTAAAACAAACCAGCACATCTGTAATTTTGGCTTTGGATGACAGACTCATAGAATAGATCTAAACTGCAAAAGCAATTAGAGTTCACCAGAAAAGAGCTGTCAGGTTAGGAAAAGCCTCAACTCTGTTACTATCCTTTAAAAATCCTGCTTTTGCTAAGCAATACTTCAACTTCATTAAGAAAGCATTAATTATCCTGCCTAAATTCATTCTTACTACCCCAAGAATACACTTACTACTCATCGTTTATGTTTTTTTCATATTATAATTTTTAAAATTTATTTGTATTATAACATTTGTCTTATAAAATAAATCAATGACTTTATACAAACAATTTTTAATTATTTGGGTTAATACTACCAACTCTCTCAATATATATTTACTCCATTAAGTTAAATTTCATTCAAAGTCAGTTGTGGAAAGAGAATTTTCTTTCCTTACTATTTTTGGCTTTTATTTCCCCACATATAAGAAATTTCCAAGTGCCTGTCATCTTATATATTTATATATAATATAACATAGTGTATCAAATACAATTTAACTATTACATATAATATGATTTAACTATAAGAAGTTTTTTTTTAAGATTTCACATATAAGTGAGAGCATACAATATTTGTCTTTCTCTGTCTGACTTATTTTACTTAGCATAACTTATTGTGGTATCAATTCATAATATATATATATATATGCCAAGTCATTATGCTGTACACTGTAAATTTATATGGTGTTGTATATTAATTATATCTCACTAAAACTAAAGAAGAATATAATCATTACAATAAATATAAAGTATATATGCATTTAAAGTATATATACACATAGATATCTTAATCACTTCAAACCCTTAGCCTCCTCTAGCTATCTTATTTCTCATTTTTATTGTTTAAATTTATTTTTCAAGTACAGTTTAATATACATATTATATTTAAACATATTATATTTCAGGTGTACAACATAGTGATTAGACACTTATATAACTTATGAAGTGGTCACCTCAATAAGTCTTGTACCCATCTGACACCATACACGGTTATTACAATGCTATTGACTCTATTCCCTTTTAAGACGGGAAAATTGAAAGGTACAATGCAAGCCCTCGGCAAATCGTCACGTCAGAAAGTTTTTTCACTGTAAGTATAGGCTTTTCTTGTACCCAGTTCCTCTTGGGAATCTCTACCCACTCTGACTGAGACAAATTTGCAGAAAAGGATCCAGCATTTATGTCTTAGTGAGAATATATTTATCAACATCGTCAAATTATTTTACATATTTCTGTCAATTCTAGAAATATCCTTTCTTTCCATTTGTTTGTACTTTAAGAAAAATTTTAAAGAGCTCTGATTCATAGTACTTAACATAGAACAGACTTGATTTTTTAACATTAAGCCCAATTTTAAATTAAATCCTGTTTTCTGTTCTTGAAGGTAATATAAATTTAGTGAAAAGAACAGTGGACTTGACGTTCTCTCTGTTACTATCAATGTGATCCGATGGAAATCACCACCCTGAGCTTTATTTTCCTTATGTTCAAAGAGATTCTAAGAATAATTTGTATCTGTGTGTATTTAATATTTAACTACAGAATGATTAGCAGAGAGAAGCTGATTAATGTGTTATTTAACCTAAGTTGGTTTGATTACAACCTATATTGAATTAGTTTATGCATGTAAAGCATCAAAACTGTCACTAACAATAAAGGGGGCAGAAATTGTGTTTTCTACTTCTTTGGTATCACCTCAATTTTCAACACAAAATTGGAAACTTTTAGAAGATTCTTACTTAACAATCTAGTAATTTCCCTAAATGGTAACATCATGAAATTAGATCTGAAAATACTAGAGACAAGTCTGGAAAGATGTTATAATAAATAAATAATCTAAGGAAAGACCGCTATTTATAGTCACTAATTTTAAATAATTTTAAAAATCAATACTGAGTAGCCTGACTTCTCTTACCCTCTTCCATCATAAGTGTTCAAATGAAGTTACTTCTAAGATATATGCTTTCAATTTTGATTTATAAAGCGATAGGCTATTTACTCTTCAGACAAATAATTATTGAGTTTTAATGATTCTAAGTGTGATCATTAATGATAAATTGTACTGGGACTTTTATAGTTTGAAATTCAGGTTACAGTTCCAAGAATTGCATTTCTAAATTTTTCCTGGGGAAATCTGGTGGATTTGTTTATAATGTACCAAATCCCAAAGTAATGTTAAGAATAGATATATTTACTATCAATGGTTCTTTTTGAAACATGTTCTGTCATAAAGTTTTAATATTCATATAATAAGTCCTATTAACCACCCAAATAAGAATCTGAGCCTGAGGCTGGAAGAGTAATATTGGATATATCTAATTTGTAACCAGAGGCACAGAATCCATTTAAGACTCAAATGCTTTGGAAAGAGATATAAATTATTTATAACATTTATCCCAACTAATCAAGATTAGGTTTGAAAGACAGCCAGAAATAACTTTTTTGGCTGCATTCTCCCCTTCCCAATATCACCAACCTCTTTTGCTTCCTCAAATGATTTTTATGTGTTTGTGTGTATGTATATTATACTTAATATGTAATCATTATTTAGTATAACATATGTTTACATAAATAATCAAGAAAAATTATTTGTTTGTGTAACACACACAATTCTTGACTCCTATATGAGCAATCCCCACTCTACTTTTACTACTACTGTTAGGTATTTCTCTTCCAGCCTGTCTCAGCATTGGTTTGTTCATCTTTCTTCACCTCTAGACCCCTATTTTGTGCCTTGCAGTATTGGATTTGGCAATGGCACACAGGGTGGAAGAAGATAAAGGGGGTGGGAGGAAAAATGTCTTTCTATTATCATAGGATCCTTGTTGTTTCCTCTGTCCTTCCAATCTTGACCTGTCTTCAGTCTTTAAATACAGTTTGTATTCTGCACAGTCTGTCCGAGAATATACATATTCATCAACCTTTCCTCTATCATCTTTCTTCTTTATCTCTTTATCTGCCATCTCTTTAAAAAGAAGTCTTGAGGCAGCTCATCAAAAATTATACAACAGGATTCATATTAGAAAGATATTCGGTTAAGGGGGAAATTTGAGTAGGGAAATAAGATGAGAGTGATGGTGTTTTAAGTTCAAAAATTGCCACCAATTTACTAGAAGTGGATTATGATTTTTGCTTCTGATTTTTCAACAGCCACATAAAGAGAAAACCTCATACTGCAAGGTTAGCAGTCTTTATAATATAGCAGGTAAGGGTGAGAAGGGAAAACAGGAGAAAAAGAGAAGCCATCCTTTCCATTTCTTGCCTTAGTGTCCTTATGCCAGCTCCTCTCATCCTAGTTTCTTGTTCTCTAACATCAGTTCTTTATTACCTTGTTTCTTGTGTCAAAACAAAAATGTGTAACATGAGCGCTAAAGGCCACACTACCAGCCACTTGGATCAGGTAAGTTTCCTATACTTGCTGCCAGGATGGTAGTTGGGTGTGGGGAGACATTTTTCTAAAATCATAAGTTAGAATTGTATTAATATATTTGTTTCACCTACTCAGGGAAAATAATACCATGTATACCTTGCCTGAAATCTAGGGTATGCAGAGAGAAATTATTTAGCATTCAACTAACTTAACACTTTAAGATCTCATGTTTTGTCTTTTAATTAGGTGATATTTTTAAATACCGCACTGATAAGCAAGGCTATTGCAGATAGTTCAAAAGGGTGAGTTAAAAACACATCTTTCCCAAGTGCCCCAAATACCTCATTATCAACAAGGGAAAAACAACAACAACTTAACCTCTGAGTTGCTGTTGCTTCTGTATAAGTGCATGTTACTTTTCTCCCTTCTGAAAAATTAAGGATGGTAGGATCTCTGAAAACTTGACTTATAAAAGAAGGAGAAGGGAGGAGAAGAAAGAGAAGGAGACAAAGGAAGAAAGGGAAAGGGAAGGAGAAGGGGATGGAAGGGAGAGGGGGAGAAGAAAAAAAAAGAGGAAAGAAGAAATGAAGAAGAGGACAAAATAAGACGAGAGAGAAATGGTTAGGTATTTTTTCTCTCTGGCTTTACTCCCCCAGTTTTCTCAACAACCAAGTGAAGGGAAGGTATATAAATATTGTTCACATATTTTACTGTAAAAATTGTGCTTAGCTGAAATACCTAGATGATTGTTGTCATAGCAGTAAGTAATATTTTCCTTGAATTGTTTTAAAATCTACTTTGTTTCTATCTGTTCATGGACATAGACTCAAATTATGTAGAGTAAAACTTCCTTCTGATTTATGATGGAATAATATTTTAAAATAAAATTTAAAATACTAAATTTTAAACTATTCAAATAATAATATCATCATAGTATTACGTAACACTAGAATACTACAGTGTTATATTGTAATAATAATGACAGTAGACATTAAGATAGGAGAAAAACACTTATTGCATTATATTTGGTCATCAAGAAATCAACCTATTCTAACCTTTTCTGTATTTTAATTCAGTCTTTACTCATAGACTCATAATCTATACAGTTAAAATCAAGAGCTAAGAATTTTTTTTAAAGAGCATGGACATTTTCTATTCCATCAATGGGTAATTACAAGTGTAAAGATCTCACTACAAGCTTAATATATGAAGTTAATGTTTTATCCTTGAAAATATAGTTAGGAAAGAAAAGATGATTTCTAGTAGTTTTTGGTAAACTAGAAGTCAAAATTTGCAAAAAAATCCCCAACAATAACAACAACAAAAACGCCACGTAATTTTAGTTTTAAATGTTCAGATCACAGATTTTGAAATGTAGTTTCTATCGCTTTTTTGTCATAAAATACTCTGTCACAGAATATGCCAGAGGCAAAATCTTCAGTATTTCACCAGCACTAGGAACTCCAATGCTTATCATTTTATGTTTCCCTCTTTGAGTTTATTGAGTCTACAATGTATTAACACTTCTTTTAGTTGTTCAGTTCTATTTCTAATTGAAATCTATTTCAGGAAATTTTAGTAATTTTTTTAAATTATAAGAAAAAATGTTTCCAAAGGCATGATAAATGTAGTCTATATATTAAAAACAAAAGTTTGAAGAGGTTATGTTGGAAACAATAAGCTGGTATTGCAAAGATATATGGCCAATGTCCCTTGTGTCCTATCCATCTAAATTACATTACCGGAAATAGATAAGATTCTGAATTTCTGGAGTTGGAGGGATCATGGTGATGAGAGAAAGGAGGGACAAGATGGTAGTGGACTAAGATGTGTGTGTGTGTGTGTGTGTGTGTGTGTGTGTGTGTTGTGTTTCGTTATTTTTAATATATAAATTGTAGTTGGCTTTTTAAATATTTTTATCAAAGCTGATTTTGCCTCTTAGCACGCTTTTGTGGAATTGTCCATTATATGCCAAACTGAGGTATGCTTCTGAACATGCGAGAACAATGCTGATCAGAGCAGAAAAATAAAGAGCCAACAGATCAAACTGGGCATATATTACATGTCTCAGAAACGAGATAAATAGGAATGTACCAGACAATTGTCTATGGTAAATATATAAGAAATCTTAGAAATAAAACCGAAATAATTATATATCAAGAGAACTGATAGCTATTATTTTTCTCCTCTTTAGTCTCATATTACATATGAATATCAGTGACAATGTGGCTAGACATAATTCAGTATAATTATTTAGTTATCACAAGTTCAAACTTTGAATTCATGGTTATTACTAGTGGTCTTAATAATAAGGATAATGAGATTCTTGTAATAACTACCAATTATCTACTGTTTCTCTTGTCCTGGCAGTATGCTTTACA
This sequence comes from Eonycteris spelaea, assembly GCA_003508835.1. Lineage (NCBI taxonomy): Eukaryota > Metazoa > Chordata > Mammalia > Chiroptera > Pteropodidae > Eonycteris > Eonycteris spelaea. The sequence continues at coordinate 2,425,721 of PUFA01000043.1, read as the reverse complement.
TACATGTTTTTATTTAACATGCTCATAATCCTCTGAAGTAAACAGTCTTATCTGTGTTTTTATTATACCTTAATCTCTGCTTAATATGGTTTCTTTTATTTTCTGATCAAATTCTAATGATATCAAATATTGATATTTGCCCCTGATAAAGATATATATATATTATATATATACTACCTGACAAAAATCAGATGTCTTTTAATAAGTATTTATTCAATAGCACCTATAATTCTTTCTTCAGCATAAATTTACAGAGCTTTTGGTCCAAATAAGAGAACGCTAACAATATTTGTCCCAGACAGGCCCTGGGAACATATTCCTTTTTGTTAGCCCATTTCTCTGTCATAAAGTCTGGAAAAAGGACCTTTTCCAGAAAATATATTTCCCTAGCAAGGCAATTCAGAGATAAAGAACTAGAAAACTAAGCCTCCTTAGGCATCCATTATCTGACAACATGAGCTTCTATTTTTAGTTTAACTTTTATAATGAACTTCCTATAAGTGGTCAAAATTGCCTTTTTTTTAGGTGTGAGGTTTTTTATTTTAGACTATGTAGGTATAATTCATATTCAACTGAAGTATTTAGCTTAGTGTTTTTAGAAATTATAACAAATCATTCATTATATAGAAAAATACGTTTTAGTATACATAGCAATAGAAAATTTAGCTAACTCCTTCCAAAAGCCATAATGATGTTGTTTCAACTTAGTCTACTTGACGTTCCTTGACCTTAGTTATCATGACAGGCACCACCTGTTTAAAGCATCTACACTAACAGTCATTTTAACTTCACAGTACAGCTCAGTAGTTAAGTGCACATAATGACATTGCTTGCCAAAATCATACATGACCCCAAGTAAAATTGGGATTATGCATCATCTTAAATTTCACAGTGTGGAATCCAAGAGTAACATCAATATAAAAGTGAGTTGGGATAAAGCCCTACTTATGCAAATAATTCAGTTGAGTGATGAGTTTAACCCATAACTTTTGAATTTTGGAACACAAATAGAAAAATCCAATATAATTCTAATGTATATTTGCAACAGAAAAAATTAGTTTAAATATGTATTTTGAACCCCTGGTTTCTTCAAGGTACTTATATTTGAGACAGATATTACTAATAAAAACTATTTTTAACTCACCACATGTATGGAGTTTAATTATTGACCAAAGCACAAGCATAGAAGGGAACTGAAGAGACTGTCTATTTCAGACCACCATTTTTAGACATTTCTGTTTCAACACATAGAAACTATTTTAAAAAAAATGCCTGTAATAGATGCCTGCTTTGCTATTATGTTGCCATTGCTATATAATATTATAAGGGGTTTTTGAACTTGAGTCTTACTTACTGATATGTCACATGATATAGGTAAATATTACCAAGCACAAATATTATCAGTACAGTTACTATAAGTTCAGGAGAAAATGTTAGCTAGAGTATCACTTATGCTTATAATATTTTACTCAAAGCCATGCTATTACAATTAAAAATATATTATTACAAGTGAATAATAAGCAATAAACAGAACCACATAACCTACTTGACTTTTTGTTTAATGTAAAATTAAGTGTTTCTTTTGTTTATGATTCCTAATTTCTTCCTTTTCCTTTATCAATTAATATTGTTAAACTTATACCCTTTTTACATCTTTGATTGAGGTAGTCCTACTAGTGCCAATTGAGTTCCTTGATATTTTTAAAATAAATGCAAGACAAAACACAATCTCTCAGGAAATTCCTAAACTCTATCCTTTCAGGGTCATAGAAAGCAAGCGTTTTGTTGCTTTGGAAAGTGACCTCAGTTCAGGTCTTTTCCAAACAAACCTTGGGATGTTATCTATGTGTTGTCTCATGAGACTACACCACTAATCCATAGAGCTCAGCAGTAGCATACGTTATCACTTCTTAGCTTTCTGTGAATGACATTCATAGGGAAGAGAATATATACGTCATGTAAAAATGCTCAGATTCTTGAACACGTTCTAAAAATTTCACAATTAATAGAAATCTATAAGAAAACATTAAAATGAAATACCAAACTCAAGTTTATAAAACTAACAGCTTAACTTTAAACTTCTAATTAGATCTATACATTTGCTATATTCAGATTCAATGGTTAATATGTTCCCCAGGTACATATTCTGGAAATTTAGAAGTTGCAAAAAAATACCTTCAGTGACTTTAAATTGAGCAGATTTGTTAGTTTATTTTAAATTGCAGAATTTCAGTGTCATTGAACATTTTTATCTCAATAATTTTTAGAAATTAACTTGCAAAGCAAATTTTTAAAAATTCACAAAGCATGAGAAAAGCAATTTAATAAGTTTTATTTTCTTTCTTAGGAAGTTTAGTGACATAATCACTCATAAAATCAATGTGGCTTGTTGGGATTGAAGGAAAAACTATAGTAAATTCCAAAACAGTGTTAAGAAAACATTTTAACTTATATCTATCTATGCTACAAAGCAACTTCACAAAGGTGCTTACTGTTTTATTCATCATTTTCCTCCCAAAGTCCCAAACATGAAGGTCTCAATATGGTCACAGCTGAAAAAGCACATCTGCCAGTTCAAATTAGATTGACAGCTTCCTACAGTCAAGGAACAAATTATAAGGCTTCAGACTTCTTCTGCACTTAGTAGTGGAAAAGTCACATTCCATATAATTTAAACTGGAAAATAAAGGGTTTTATCAACACCTAAAGATTCAGGACACTTTACCAAGTATGTTGGTGATGCATAACTTTAATACATATTATTTCTACATATTAAATTATTTTCTCCTTTTTGCAATGTGATTTGTTTTCAATTTTTCAACTATAAGTTGCATTTAGATAATTTTTAGTTAACCCATCAAATTATTATTTGGAACCTGATGAAGTTTGATCATCAGTACTCATAATAATTTTGTATGCTATCAAAGAAAACTTGAGTTATATAATTTACATTTCCAATAGAGTTATAATAAATTCAGAAGAAAATGTTAGCTACTAGCAGGAATATCACTTATGCTTATAATATTTTACTCAAAGCTGTGCTATTACAATTAAAAATAAATTATTATGAGTGAATAAATAATAGGCAATATAATAAATAGAATGATGTAACCTATTTGACTTTTTGTTTAATGTAAAATTAAAGATTTTTATTTTGTTTACGACTCCAAATTTCTGTCTTTCTTTTGATTTAGGATGCTACTGTATGGCAAACACATAGATGTTCCAAAAATGTAATGTCATATTTTGTGGATATCTTGTAAAACACATTATATATTTTTTACCCCTTCAAGCAGTTTTGCAATACAAAATTAAGTTTTCTAAAATTAAACACCAGGAGGCAAAACCATTTGGTCTTGAAATAGTTGCCAGGTGACCCTGCCTCCTTCACACACTTGTACATTGCTCCTTTATTATTAATAAAGCATTAGTAAAATCAAACTCTTTAACTTTCAGGTAGTCAGCAGTTCACAGTGACAAAGCCCTGCTTTACTTGGCCTTACTAGTTACGCACATCTATGAAAATCGGTGTTGGAGGGAAAATCTTAATGGTTGGCTGATCTGAAAAGCACCACAGTGTTTAGATTTTATAGCATGAAGCAATGCAATGTGACTGAAACAACCTATTACCATTTTTAACAATACATTCTAGTGAAAACTCACTAGCTTTTTTCATGTAAGACATTTTCTTATTTTGCCGAATAAAGATTAAAGCACCTTTTGAACTCCTGATCTTTGAATCGGCAGCCTAATTTTATCACCATGTTTCTTTATCTGATTTTTAAGTGAGGGACAATTCTAGTAAGTCCTTACTGGTACTAATGTATGACATTTATGAATTGGTCTGAGGTCTTTCCATAATGAAAACAGACTTTTTGGAATGCGTTCCAGAGTGAGTTTCCATTGAGAGAGGGAGAAGGATTCGGTTAGAAAGTGTTCTAGGAATTATGCCGAAACCATCTTATCCGCACTGGAGTTGAGGATGAGCAACTGTCACAGTGTACCAATAATGTTCGATGTAATTGTGAATTATTTTAGGACTTTTGAGATATAATTTTATTATTTATTCTGCTTCATAAGTAAAATACTGTTAAATTAGAAGACATGGAGAGATGAGGAAGACAGTAGTATCAGTGTCCATGGAGTTCCTGCAAAATGCAGGCCAAGGTGTTCTAACAATAGCTGAAAACTATGAATTGTTATCAGAGACCACTCGAATAATTTACAGCCATCATCCTGGAATAAGTCCAAAAGAATATGAGGAACTTTGAAAATTTATTGTAAAAATGTAAATACATGAGTCAAAACATTGTGGTTATTTCATGTCAACTAGAGTGATAGTAAGAATAATAGTCACTAATTCAAAAGTAATGAGGTAATTAAGCGTTAAATAGTTTTCTTCATATTAATACATGCTAAAAATCTCTAAAATCTAAATTTTCTTGTGCAGAAAATGATAATTTACTAATTTTGCAAAAAATGATCTTGCTTACTTTATTAATGCTAATTGAGATGTAAAGGCACATGAACTCTTCATCCAGCTTCAACAATGATACATTTATGGCCAATCTTGCTTTATCTTTTCCACCAACCATTTCCCCACATCTATATTATTTAAAGCAAATCCCAATTTACATCATCCCTTCCATAAATATTTCCACATGCAACTTTAAAAGATAAGAATTCTTTCCTCATGCAATCACAATGCTATTAACATTCCTAAAATATATAATATTGACTTATTATCAAATATCAGGTCAATGTATAAATTTTCAGTGATCTCATGAATATCATAATTTCACATATTCATTTGAAAAATGATTCAAATACTATCAACATTTTGTGATGGTTCAATACCTCTAAATCTCATTCAATCTATAATTTTCCTTTTATCTGTCCCTCTTGAAAGACTGGAATGATTCCATTTTTCTGAGTGATCCCAAGATGAATTGTACGAAAAGTTCCCCAAAGGCCAGTGGTCAAGAACAATGCCTTACCACCTGGCCAAACCAGCCAAGCCAGCTAATCGGTGGGCCCATAAGGCACCCCCACCCTCATTTCCTCCTGCACATATCCTGATTACTGCACCCGGCACCTTCTGCACTCGGCCCTACCTTCTGCACTCGGCCCTTTCTGCACACGGCCCCCTCTATACACAGCCCCAACTGCACACAACCCCTTTGCACGCGGACCCAACAACCTACCACCCAATCCCTTTAAAAGTCAACCTAACCCCCCAATCAGGTAACGCCAAGGCATCTCCCCAAGGCTTGCAGTTTTGCCCTTTAAATTAGGTCCCAGCCCCTCGGTCGGGGCTCCTCTCAACCACTGCTGCGTCAGTGAACGAGTGGGGTCCAAACTCGAGTTTGTCAGTAAACTCCCTCTTGCGCTTGCATCGGTGTCAGTTTCCTTCTTGGCTTGTGGAGTTCCAAACCAGGGCATTACACCTCTCTTTCCTTTTTCTTTCTTTTACACATGCGATTTATTGTTGAAGAAACCAGGATGTTTTCCTGAAAAGCTTCCCACAGCCTGAACAAGACTGATTGTATCCCTGTGGTGTAGTTTAACATGTCTCCCTGTCCTCTGATCTAGAGATGTGATCACATTTAGATTTGTTTTTTTCAACCTTTGGTAAGACTAGGTTTATACGTGGTAATGTGATTTTTCAGCGAGACATCCATGATATCTGGATGTTTCTTATTTTCTGATGTTAGCAGCTTTTATGCTAAATGCCAGGATCTTTTAACATATATTAATGTATAATGAGGCTATTTTCATTCTATTATTCCTTCTTTGTTTATTAACTGAAAAACTTCTAAAAAAAAAAAAAACAAGTGGAACAGTATATATAAGAAAGGCTAGATAAGGGTTTAATTCTTTTCCTTTATGTACCAGCTATTCAAAAGAATGATTCAGTTCCCTATCATCTGGAGGTGACCAATTAATCAGTTTTGTTTTGTGTTGCTTTAGTATCACTATAGATATTTAGATATAAGCATTTAACTTATTGATCTATTTGTACACAAATTTTCTGTAATAGGCTGGAGGAACTTCTTTGAGATGATTGCTGAACCCTTTTCATGACCCTTTAAATCGTTTATAATTCTTTTGACAACTGGCATGAAATATGTTCAAGGATTTTCTTGAGCTTTTCTTGACCAAGACCTGGAATCAGCCTTTTTTTTTTTTTTTTCCCATGGAATCTAGTTCCTGTCAGTAGAAGCAGTTATAAAAACTTGATATTAAATCTGGGTGATATCAGGGTTCCTTGTTATTGGTTCAGTCATTGTTTCTAGATGTTTTTCAGTTGAGGGAGCCAAGACATTAATTTTCAGATAAAATACATCAGTAGTTTATGTTGATACTTGTAATTCAAAATGAAGACCATTAGAGTTTTGTTTAACCCCTTCTGTTTTTGCATTTTTTTTCTTTCTCCCAAACAGAATTATAATTCTCAGTAGTACCTGAAATTATATTCTTAGCATACCACATAATTACTCATCTATTTTATGCAAGAATATGCATACAAAATCTCATAATACCAACACCACTTATAATAATCAACTACTGAAAGTAGTTTAAATTTTGCTTTGTTTTGTTCCTTTCAATTATTTTATCTCTAAGTTACAATCCCTTTAGCAGTGTCTAGTCAGATTGCTGTGTTTTGACATAACATCATCACTCTTCCATTTACTGAATACATATTGAATTTTCTTTGTTTAATTCCATTTTAGATTTTTTAGGGGCTGCTTTTTAAAAAATGTTTTATAACTATGGAAAAATTTTTATTCTCAATTCAAATCTACAATACAAAATCTAGTCAAAAAATTCTAGCTTCTCACCCTAACATATCCACTTTATTCTTTGCATATAGTTTTAGCTAAACATTTTTTTAAAGTTATTGTCAACCCTTGCATTATTTGTTTAATTAAAAATTCAGACACACATACAATTGCTTGTCCCCCTTACTTATATAAATAGTAGCACATTATTATAAATTTATTTCTCTATTTTTTCCTTTTTACAACTTTTTTTTGTATTTCTTATAAAGGTTTTATACTACTAGTTTATTCAGTCTCCTACTGATGAAGATTGTTGTCAGTCTATTGGTATTAAAATTAGTCATTTAGCAACTAGCCATGAATACAAATCTCTTTATTTTGGCAGGGTATAACTGCAGTAGGTTTCCAAAAATGTAATTGTGAGTCAAAGATTCATGCATATATAATTTTTAACATCTTAGAGCCATTTGCATTTTTCTTGTGAACTAACTGATCATTATTATAGTCCTTTGTCCAAAAACATTGATTTTTTTCTTCTCTTATCAGAGAATCTTTATATATTAGATATATTAACATTATGTGTCTGTGATACAATATGCAAATATTTTTGTTGGTTTTATATTTGTCTTTTTATTTTATGTATAGTTGCATTTATTATGCCAACATTTTAAAATATTATCACTTTTTAAAACCAAATTATATATGTTTACTCTATTGTTTGTTGATTTTGAGTCATGGTTAGACCATTCACAAATTATCATTTCACACATGTTACTTGTGGTATATTTTAAGTTGTATTTTTTTAACATTTACTTATTTTATCCATTTGAAATTTATTTCAGTGCATGATGTAAGGAATTAATCCAACTTTTTCTTTTTCCAAAAGACTTAAGATTTATTTTTTAAAAGTCAGTCAAGACAATCCGTAGTTTGCTTGAAATATAAAACAGTACTCTTTAATCCCCTGTTTTAAAGACTATTAGTCATTGACCACACTAGGTCAAAGGCTAAATTTTTAAAAAAATACTTTGAAAGATGAATTATCTAGTGTCAATGTATCGGATTGCCTTAACATTTCCCCTAATTTAACTGACCACTTACAAAATAACCTAATCGCTCTGAGTGTAGATCAACTAATGACTTTTTAATAGTAACTAGCAGCATTATTTAACATTCTTGATTTTTTTTGTCCTTATAGCCAGGAGTTAGCATTCATAACATATTTTCCTATAGTTTACAGACAACCACAGACACTCTTAAAAGAACATTCCACCTCCTACATGAAGTCGTGCTATTTCTTTGTATGATACAAATTATCCTGTGTGCATTTCATACATTGGTATGCATTTCAAAGGAACTGAACAAAGTGCCAAGGGAATTGTCATTTGATATTGTCTTATTGCTGCTTCCAATGACACATTCAGAGATAGATAATGCATGAAAATTATGACCCTCTTTATATCTCTCTTTATACATGTTACATGTGTGCCTGTTATGTGTGTTCAACTGTGCTGGGTCTACAGAAAACACAAAAGATTTGTAAGACTCAATCCCTTCTTTGTCTGCCTCTTCTCACTCTTCCATGCAAGAGTGGGAAGAGGGTGAAACTACCCTGTGCAAGCAAGGAGGACAGTACTGAGATATGGTTCCAGTGGAACCATATGTAAGAGGTTTGTTTCTAAGTTAGTTCATGAAAAAGATAACAATGCTAATCCTAAATTATCATTTATTGAGCAGTAACATTCCCAGCATTGGGCCAGTTATTGGCATGTTTCTCATTTAATATTTAAAACTATCCTGTAATGTATATTGTAGATGAAGAAACTTTACTCAGACCAATTATATATATTACCAAAGATTGTATTAGTAACTAACATGTTTAGAACATAAGTTTAGAACTATTTGAATTAAGTCTGAGCTTTTAAGAACACTGCTGAATCTTTCATGATTATATCACTGAAAATGAGCCCAAGCTAAATTCTGAGTGTTTGCCAAGATTTAAATGCAGAAACAAAATGGAATTTTTTGTACCAAACTGGAGTGAGCAAGGCTACAAATGAGAGAAAGCCATACTCAAGAGAATAGCATCGTTTTAGGTCTCGTTCCAGGAAGGCATTCCCTCTTTGAGTAACTCAGAAGGTGTGGGATGCCCATAATTCAGCATCTTTGTTTATTTGGAATTTGAAACGTAAGGGACCTGACATTTGTAAAAGTGTAGCTTGGGCATATCCTCAAGGTTATATGGTACTTTCCATAGGACTTTCGACAGGAGAAAGTAAGAGAATATTCATTTAGAAATAAAGTAAGATAGACATCTATCTACATTTGAATATGTTGAACCTTCATTTTTATCCAATTACTTTTGTTTGGAAAAAAATAATTATTTCTGAAAGTAAATGCTTTTTGCTTAAGAATGAAGTGAAATTAGAGGTTTTTATGAAATTATTTTTTGTTTAACAAAGCAGAAGTTTGCATGTGCCATAGTGTATAAAGTCTTCTGTATTATAGAACTCCCATGTTGTGACAAAAAATTCCATTCTTTGACTTCTTCCACAGTATTTTTTTAAAGTTTCTTAGCACTCGTAGTGTGGCTTCAAAACATTCTGCAGCATATCATAAAAATAATGTAAGGAAGCAACTTATAATTTATTAAAAAGTTAGCTATTGATTATTCATGAGAAACATCTTTTTCCTATTAGATAGCATTTCAGTTTTGCTCATCAATAAAAGGAGATTTCAGTCTCCTGCCTTATAGTCGTCTGCTCTTCAATATCACATGCTGCAGGAATCTAGTCAGTTGATAAGGAAGCAGATGGGAAATATTAATTAAATATGTAGAGAAATAGTTACTCTCCATACTCTAGTGGTGCTAGGAGCCAAGTCATAGAAAAAGGAGCCAAGCAAGAAAATGTAGATATGCCACTGAAAGAATCTCAGACTCAGACACCTGTGGGCAATTTAGATCAGTGGTGTGAGAGCACTAAATATAAAGTAATAGAAATGGTGGAGGTTGTGGTAGATGCGAACTGCACCCAGCTGTTTGTTACCACATAGGAATGTGGGCCCATGTTAAAAGATCTTTTTTTTTTTTTCAAGAGAAGTTAAGAATCCAAAATGTTTTATAAAATTTCCCAATTTCTAAAATATTGCGATGATTAAACAAAATGCCTGTGGGTTAAGTTCAGCCTGCGACTTGCCCATCAGTAGTCCCCTACTTCCAGAATTACACTAATGGAAACATCCAGGATTTGTGGTGTAAAGCCATTTCCCCTTTGGGTGGATCAGTGGCTTTGAAGATCACATCATGGAAATGAAATAGAATGAAACATAAACCTATTTATTGCACTTACTCAATGTCTAAAAGGAAAATGAAAGTAGATTGTGGACTTAATTTCCTTGATGCAACTACATAGCTGAGAAAGTGGAGGATTACAGTGTAAAAGGTTTGCCATTGATTTTTTAGTCTTATATATACACTGTATATTTCAAAGGTAATCAGTTGTATATAATGTTTGTGTGCAATGATAGGACTCAATTACTAAGTAATACCTCTTTACCTTGGCTTGGTACTAACTCTCTGAATTATAATTCTCTGATCTAACTCTAAGACCCCTCTTGGCAAAGTACAGAAATGCTTTTGAATTGTTTCATTTAAAGCAATAATTAATAAAATATATGGCAAAGCGACAGGAGGCATGAAAAACAATATGCATCTACAACCATTGGTCATACCTGCTCTAGTTATAACTAAAATAGATGGCAATAACTTATGTGTTCTATGTCTGATCTTTTTTCCCAAAGAGCACACATTTAGAGAGCTTTATGTATTAACTTACTGGACATGCTAAACTTTAATTGGGAAGACTTCTATGCTTGCTGCAGGGATACATTTTTACTCTAAAAATGGCTGTTCAAGAATTGAGAGAGTAAACCCATATTTACATGGGCAAATAATTTTTTACAGAAACGCCAAACATATGCAGTGGAGAAAGGAAAGCCTCTTCAATAAGTAGTGCTAGGAAAACTGGAAGGCCACCTGCAAAAGAATGAAACTAGACTGTTGTCTGTCACCACACACCTTAATCCATTAATAGAAATGGATTAAGGACCTGAATATAAGACCTGAAACAATAAAATGCATAGAAGAAAACATAGGAACTAAACTCAAGGACCTTGGACTTAAAGAGGATTTTATGAATTTGACCTCAAAGGCAAGGGAAGTAAAGCAAAATAAATGAATGGGACTACATCAAACTAAAAAGCTTCTGCTCAGCAAAAGAAACCGTCAACAGGTAAAGAGACAACCATCCGAATGGGAAAATATATTTGCAAGCAATGCCTCCTGATAAGGGCCTAATATCCAAAATATACAAAGAACTCATACAACCAAAACAACAAAAAAAACAAACAATCCAATAAAAAAATGGGCAGAGGACCTGAACAGACACTTCTCCCTAAGGACATACAATGGCCAACAAATGAAAAGATGCTCAACATCACTAGCTATTAGGGAAATGCAAATCAAAACCACAATGAGATACCATCTCACACCTGTTAGAATAGCTATAATCAACAGACAAGTAATAACAAATGTTGGAGAGGATGTGGAGAAATAGGAACCCTCATACACTGCTGGTGGGACTGCAAATTGGTACAGCCACTATGGAAAACAGTATGGAGGTTCCTCAAAAACTAAGAATTGATCTACCATATGATCCAGCAATCCCTCTACTGGGTATTTACCCCAAAGACTTAAAAACCATGTCCTAAAAAGATATTTGCACATCGATGTTCATAGAGCATTATTCAAGTGGCCAGACATGGAAGCAAAAGTGTCCTATGATAGATGATTGGCTAAAGAAGCTGTGGTACATATATACAATGGAATATTACTCAGCCATAAGAAGAGAAGATGAACTACTGCCATTTACAACAACATGGATGAGCCTTGTAATAATCATACTAAGCAAAATAAGCTAGACAAAAAGGTTGAAAATCGCATGATATACATATGTGCTATATAAACCTAAAAGCAACAAATGAACAGGACAAAAAACAGAGACTCATGGATATGGACAATGGACTAATGGTTACCAGAAAGGAGGGGAAAATAAAAAAAAATATATTTTTTAATTATGTATATATAGTATGGAAAAAGTCTGGCATTTAAAAAATTTTTAATTGCCTAATCTAAATAAATAAATAGATAGATAGATACATAGATAAATATGGCTGTTCAGGTATTGTGTCTTTCATATTTTCATTTCCAATACTTTGTAAAGTACATTATTCAAATATATAAAATTTCAATTGAGAAGATTGGCAAATAATTTACATAAAACCAAACTAGCAGAATAATTAAGAATCCATTAAAATTTTTGGCTTATTTGTCATGCCATACATAGGTTTCTTCAGCATTTAAATAAACATTGTTAATAAGGTCAATGTCAGGTTTATATAAACAGAGATGAAAAGATATGTTGTGTATTTATTCATTTAATCAAATATAAGCAACCATTCTGGAACATTCAGATTATGATAAATGGTACTTGAAATGATATAAATTTCCTACGTTCTTTACTCAAATTCATCAAATATTTGGTAATTTTTTCCTATATAATATATTAGCCATACAAGTATATATTAGCCATTTTATATGGACAGAGTCAAATCTCAGGTGCCCTTCCATCTCTTCTCTTAGGATGTGTGGGGGCATGGTGGCCATGGAGACAAGTAGGATCCATTAGCTGGTAATGTACTCAGCCTATTAGGACCATAACTTGGAACTGAAGCAACGACTTCAAAGGCTTATGTTTTTTATTGTGCAGATAACACTAATTCACTGGGAAAGCTTTATTAAAAATTATTTGTAACACTTTTTTTCTGATTTGTATATATTTTTTTTGAGAAGCTGATATATATCCAGTGGTCTTAGTCTCTCACCTATAATTAGGAGAAAGATGATAGGCTTAAAAATGTGCAAGAAAACACAGTAAAACTGCCAAAGCCCATGATTATCTGTAGCCTCTGAAAAACTGAGTCTGTACTTGTTATTAGAACAAGCAGGACAGAGGGGAAAAAATGTGGTAACTTTCACGTATAGCAAAAAGCTCTGTGAGATTAGAAGCCCTGTCTACATCTTAATTGCTGCATCCAGTGCCTAAGATAGCACACATTAGGTGCTCAATCAGTATTTGTTGAATGAATGTTGTTAAATATACAGATTTCCTAAAAACATACTTCTCTATGATACTTTGTTTTTCATAAATTAGAAAGTTTCTCCTTACACAAATTTCATTCTTAAAAGGACAGTGACGGAATAGGAACTAGCAAAATTTTAAAAGATAGCTAATCTGGTTCACCCATTAATAATTTGTCATAGCATCACAAAATTAAATTGTAATAAATTCTGCTTGTATTAGTTATAAAAGGCACTGGTTAAGTAGCCAAGCAAAAGTGTTAAATTGAGTTTACAGAGAGCTTTCTGAATGACTATTTGCTTAGTCTTTAAACAGCTCTTAAAAATTATATACTGTATATAATATAGACATACACATATATAAACACACATATACATATATACACATATATTTATAATTTTAAGTGATTCAAAAATTGTATTTCATAATTCTTTACCTTAGGTGAAGAATTTAAGGTGATAGAAAAGCTGAAAGAAATATATTGCTGCATTAAATCCTAGAACCATAGTGTTTGCTGATTATGAAAATTCTAGAAACCATTGAGTTATTAAGAATTTTAATATCCATTAACATTATTAAGATTTTTGGTACACATTACCAAATACTCCTGTCATTTTTTAAAATTTGCTCTTATTCTGGTTTTTTCCTTCTTTTCTTGATTTAATGCTTCTTTACCAAAAATATGAGTAGAAATATTTTTCTTTTTAATAAATCTTTTATTTCAGTGCTCCATTCATAGACCTCTTTATTGTATATAAAAAGGGGAAAACTATTAGTTTACTGACCTTTAGCTTTTGAAACATTAACTTTGATATTTCTCCTTTGGCTCAAGTCCATAATTAAGTGTTATATATTAGAGAGCAATGCATCTATAATCTGGCCCCATAAGCTTGCAACACTAGATGACTTCAGCATTAATCAGTTTTACTTAAGAAGAGAAAAAGAAAAAAAAGCTCTGTAATCTATTAAAGAATACTTTGATATAGCTTAAGAATGTTCTGAGAAATCTTGAAAATTCTTCCTTTAATTTTCTTTCATTAGTTGATTTGCTTCTAATGTACAATCAGAAGAAAAAAGTATGATTGTGTAACATTTTTATGAATAGAAACCTTGTAGAGAGTGAATCTGTACTAAGGCTATGTCAATAATATACCAATTAAGAAGTTAGGTCCATGAAAGTATAGTTGTATGGCAAGTTAAGAAATATTGAATTGCTAGTCAAAATATATTGATAGTTTTTTCTCTGAGGAGACTTTCTTGGATGATTTATCCATATGTCAGTTTCATGAAGACAGACCAGAATTACAATAGATCTATTCTACACTGAATGCAGATTCTAGATGAGACATTTTTTGAGTTGTATCGAAAGATCAAGATGATTTATATATAACCTTCTGAAACTAGGAAACCTATTTGTATAGCCATATGTCATGTGTGTATTTTTATTTTAAGCATTATATAATAATAGTCTAAGTAATTTATACTAATAACTATAAACTATAGTTACTGTTAGAATCTTTAAAAAGTCAATCTTTTTTGTCATATTTCCCAAAAAGTAAAGAATATATTATTTTGAATTATTTAAATAAATATCACATCCAAAAATGTGATCTATTACAACTGATATATCAGCAAATGAAATGCCTTTAAAGACTAAGTCTCCTCAAAGAACAAACACAGAGTCAAGAACTAAATAAATCACCCTCTAAGCAGTACTGCATTGCCTCCCACTCACTGGGACCTCACATAAATCCACTGCCTTTCCAGTACTTGTCAGTTATATGACTAACTTGTACATGTAATAAAACTTCCTCTGGCTCTTCGTTTTACAGAGTATATGACTTGACAGTACTATTGGAGTCCAATAGATCATTTTTGATATGTTTTCTTGCTTGGCCACTGCTGGTCTCAAATTGCATCTAATCCAAAGGTTCTGATAAAGTTAATATATTCCTTTAATTACCTTAGATTAAGTGATCCAAATAATTTTCATTTCCAGTATTTGAAAACTTGAAAACATTAATCTTTTATTTAAGCCAAGTAAATGTATATGACATCTGTTCAGTGTACCACAATTTAAATATGATAAATATGTAAAATTCATCTTGTGACTATGCACTAATGTCATTATGGTCTATAATCTTCTAATCAGTATTGAACAATATAGTATAAACATTCAGTACATAGGCATAAACATGAAACTTAGGCTCTCATTGTAGAAATAAACAAGTAAACACACTAATGTGAAGGTTAAATTTAATGTTAACTATATGGAAATAAAAATTTGCTATCTGTCTTTATTGATTGTATATCAATTGTATACATTTCCTTAAAAAATTATAAACAGTGCATTGCCACTTAGTTGATATTTCAAATATTTTTCATTACAGTTGAAGAAATTGACTATTGTTACCATTTGTAGTAGTAAGAATTAATATTAATATTATTAGGAGGGGTCAGTACATTTTTTCTTAAAAGACTAGATAGTAGATATTTTGTTTTGCAACTTAATTCTGCCATTGCAGCTGAAGGCTACTATAGAAAATGCATAAATCAGTGAGTGTGCCTGTTACCCAGTAAAATTTATTTTACAAAAGCAGGTAACTTGACCACAAACGACAGTTGGCCAATTCCTATATTAACGTCTCTTTCTAGTTGTATAGTGCCTTTGCATATTCAAAAACTAATTAACACAGCACTCTTGTGTTATTAAATATTGATATTCACTTTTTGCAGATGAGGAAACCAGAGTTCAGACTTGACTTTTACATACGAAGCAAATAAATGGGACTCAAGGCTCTGGACTCTGTTGCTATTTTATAACATAAGCCACTCGAAAGTCAAAATTTACATACTATTTAATGAAAAACTTTATTTCCTTTTAGTTCTGAACTTTTTCATACCGGAGCATGATGACAAGATAATAGAACAAGCTAAGTAAAGAAAGACCACAGCTCAGATCTCAGCCAATGGATTGGACAGATGCTTAAAATTTAGGACTACAAGGGGTGAGCCATATGCGTGAACATAGGCACAGAGAATTGGACAGCTGTTGTTCCTTTCTTGCAGAGTCGATTCCTTGTCCAAATTTTTAAAAATACTTGTTGAATAAGTTAATAATGAACAATATTATAATATGATTAAATATGTTCTGAAAGGAATGATTAGAAATTATACAATACAGTTTATGTATATATTAAATTATTTGGTCCTCATTTATTGAACAATAATAAAAAAAAATTATTGAACACATGTTCTGAGTCAGATATTTCACCAGAAGCTGGGAGGATCCAGGCAAAATTTCTTTGCTCAAAAGTCTAAAATATAAAAAAGAGACATTGAGGATTTTTAAGAGCAATTGAAAAAGGAAATGTGTTTATTAAACATTTATATACTATACTAAGATTGAAAGTGTAGATTTTTAATAAGTATGTGAAAAAATAGTGCATTTTAAAATATATATACAATGGTCCAAATAAACTTTATCTTTTTTAATCTACCAAGTGATTATTAGTTCGAATGTTTTAATTTTATTTAGAGGTAGATATCATTTAAGAAAAAAGAAATTAGAAAAGTCTATAGAAAAATAATCAACAGTTTGAACATGAAATAAAAACCAATGCTAAATACCAAAGTCTTATTGACAGTGCAAAGAAAGTTATTTTCATGATTTTATATAAAAAAGATGTACACTTTTTTAAATGTACCATTTTTAAAGTTTAAATCAGCATAAAGCTTGCATATATCCTTTATATTAAAATTTAAAATGTAACATGCTAATTATATTTACTGTAAAAATGTAAATCCCAGAGTTTATCTTCTAAAATGCAACCAAAGTTTTTATTACAAGCATATATTAATTTGAAACATTACGTTGATCTTCTACTGATGGTTTTTATTAGAGTATGCTATATCAATATAGCGGTATTTAAAAATTTGAATTAATAATTCTATTATTTGACTACTTCATTACCACAGTTAAAAGCTTTGTTATAAAAATATTACACATGATATTAAGAACTTTTGATTTTTATTTTCCTCTTTTTTGATTGTGAGAAAAGAGAAGAGGATGTATTTTGATATGGAAGAAAAAGTTAAGATGCACTAATAATAATTGGGATAAAGCTCTCTATAATATTCAATATGTAATGATAAATTGGTGATGATGTATTTCAGTTTTTTTATCAATTAGCATAAACAAGTTTCCTGAAATAGGACCAAATCAGTAATCTATTGTATATTCTCAACAAGGTGAGCTCATATTTTGGAATTTTAGAATTCTTCCAATACAATTCTGGTTTAATTGTACAAGATAAAGTACATAAGCAAGGGAGGAAAGGAAGAGAAAGATGAAAGAATAAAAAATGAGATAAATGGTGATGCTAAGCAGGAAAATTTTTGCATGCATAAAATAATTTTCTTTACATTTTCTTTCATATTAATATATTTGATACCATCTCACCCTGCCCTTTCTTATCACGCAACCTCATTTCAATTAGAGACAATAAAGAAATACTTACAGACCTAACTCACATCTTTTCCACTGTCCAGATAAGAGCTCTCCTTGCTATGAGGCATGAATAATGTTCCTAGAGAACATCAAATGTTTATAATAAACAGCATCTTCCATTCAATAAATGGAAATGTTAACTTGTCACACTGCTTTTCATAAATAAAGATTTCAAAAATTTTTTGTACTCTCAAATTAATTGTTAGTAAATTGTAGACTTTTTAAATATATGTAACAAAATTTAATGTTCCCATAAAATTCATACAATTGTCATTGCAAAAATGCCCATTCCAAGTTAAAATGAGAAATATCAGGGTTCTGGAATTATATCAATGAGTCATAATTGAACACATGTAAGCTATTTGTCAGTCTAATTAATGAGGTATAAGTGACTGAAGTTCCCCTTCAACATTGTGAAATAAGAACTCAAGTACAATAATCACCCAGGTAATTTGAAATTACGCTTTCTCTTTTATTTTCTTGTACTTGCATGCCTATTCAATTCAGTATTCCATTGCCTAAGTAGTTGGTTTATCATTTTATTTTTTCCAGAAGATTGGTATGAGGCACTTTTGCAGATGTTCTTGAAAATTCTGAACTTTCTTATTTCTCGTTTAAAGAAAAGCTTTTTACATGCTTCATCATATGTACATTTGAACTGCATCGAGTTAATTTAAATTAGAATAACTTTAAGTAAAAGAAGCACACCACAACACACGTTTTTATTTAAAGGATACCATGCTTGTGGAAAGATAAAAGAAGACCATCTTTCTTGGAAAAATGAAGAACAGGATGGAAAGGATTAAAGATACACTAAGGCAAGCCATTGGCAGTTTCTGGTTTTCCCAATTAAGCCTTTGTTTCAGTTTTATCTGTTCAAGGCCAAGTGCTGTTAGTCTCCTTTCTTTCTTTTGATTATTGAATTGTAATCCTTGAAGTCTGATTATTCTATGACTCAGTTGCTCAGTCATGAGAAGAATGAAATAATTACTAGGTTTTATGATTGTTTTACTTTCTTGAGGCTAATTAATTTTCATGGTTGAGGGGGAGAGGAAATGCAGGGTCAAGAAATATTTAGGCCTTAATCCTAAATTTCAGTAGCTCAAGTGTGATCTCCGACTAGTCACCTGACTTCCCGAGTATTAGCAGGACAAATGCATAGCATTATGGGAGACCAAGAAATACTTAAAATATCCCTTGAGTTTTGAAACTTAAACTGAATATAGTTAGATTATAAATGAGATAAATGGAGGTAAGAAATAAAAAGCAAAATGAAAAGTGTTATATATTATAAGAATTGACATAATTCTTTTAAGCTATTCGCTAGCTCATATTTTTAAATCTTTGAAAAAATATTTTATTTTGTCTCAACAATCTTATCATTATCAACATTGAGAAAATTAGGAAAATATGAGATTATAAAATATATCAAAAAATACTTGCTACTTAGAGAAGACTTTCCTACCTTCTAATACCAAAATACTAAAGAATTCAAAAGTATTTTCTTATTTATTCATTGATTTCTTCAAGAATTAAGGGTAGCATTGTTGCTGTTTACCAGGTAAGATCATGGCTGGCCACTTTGTCTTCTTCATTAGTAAACCGAGAATTATACTTGCAACAGCCTCATAAATGTGTTGTACAAATTATACGCATGAATACATGCAATGTCCTTTAAAAAGTACATGAGGACAAAGTAAGAATTCAATAATGGTAGATATTTTTATTATAAATAAAAATAATGTTTGTTAGAAGAGATAAGAGGATTTAAGTAATTATAGGTAAAAGCACTCTAGGCATTCAAAAGTGGAAGAAATTATCTCTTTGAAATGTTTTCTGGATGCCTCCTTCCTTCTCTCATTCTGTCTTCACATCCTCTTGTCACCTCAGGAAGTAGCTTGGGAACTGGGAAAGTGTTGGAGTTTTTCATTCACACAGACCCTGGTTACTCAGGTTTATTTCTTAAAGAATCCTTCAGCAAGCTACTCAAATCTCCCCAAGACCTGACTTCTTATTGAAGATGTGCAAAATGTCAGTCATCCTTGCATATCGAATTGATATTGAGGCCTATTTTAATATAATATAAGATTGATTTAATGGTGTTTGTGATGTTAGAAAAAAAGGTTTTGAAAATCGGAATTCTCTGAGATAAAAATAACTCAATTGACTGTATTAAAACTAAAGAATAAATTGAAGAAAATAAAGATTATTTAAAACATATTAGTCACATTTATTAACCACCCAAATTTAGTATGTATAATCAATGGTAAGAAAAATCAATAAATTTCTCTTTACAAATACTTTTTAAAATGTTAAAAAGGGTCTAGAAGGTCTCTTTTTATAGTCCTATTGAAGTTTTAGCTTGGATTTTGTGAAGCAAAGCAAAATCAATGCCCTTAGTATATGACATCTAGATTTAATGTTTTAGTCTTTTAAGTTCACGTTATGTATAAACTAGTCTCTCCTGGTAAAATAACAGAAAATATTTTCTTCAGTTCTTCTATCATTTGTCTTAAAGACTACAAGTGCATGAATGTTATTGAATTAATTTCATTCTCAATAATGAGAGTAATGTTTAATAGCAGACTTTGAAGCCTTGAATGTCCTCAGTAATCATTCTGATTTTCATGTATAAAATTATTTCAATATTTGTATGTACTTACTTCATTGTCAACTTAGGGAGGAAAAGCATCCTATATTCACAGATTTTAAAATTTATGATCATTTCTCTGTTTGTAATTATTAAGATTAGTTTCAGACCAGGTTAAAGCAACCAAGTTCATGGTGACTATGGTGACTGTACATTGTAGTGTGTGTGTGTGTGTGTGTGTGTGTGTGTGTGTGTGTACACGTATACATAGACATAATAAAATGTACAGTGATTTATTAGCAAGTTTTTCAATTATTAGAAAAGTAAGCTTTTGAAAATTTAGTGATGGCACAGTAAACATATTTTATACTTATTTAATATTAAAGCTCAGAAAATATACATCTATGAATACTTGTCAGATAATATAAATGTTTTCCAAATGACAAATATTTCTAATATTTGTGTAATATTCTGGTTCTCCTCTACCTAGGTACCTTGTAGGATTGTAATTTTAAGACCTGTGTGGCTAAATATGGGCACATGTAAGCTGAAGAAGTTTTATGAGCCAGCTGTTTTGTATTCTTTCATGAGATGGCCAGTGACATGTGGCCACAAGAGGGGCACAGGAAAGGCATAGGAAGACAAACTTGATTATACTCACAGGCCCTGGGGAGACAAAGTCAATGCATGTCAAGGGGGGACACATGGAGGGAGCACCAAGGAGTGTGTTCAACCAAGCAGGTGGGGAACCAAAGGGGAAGGAAAGGGAGAAGGAGGGAGGAGGAAGGAAAAGGGAGGGAGGGCGTTTACTGAGGGTCAGTACACAAGCAAAAGGAATAGGGGGATTTCACTGGTGTATTTGATGTCACTAGATCACAATCAGAGCAAGTAGGATTATGTATGACAAGGCCAGACTTATCACACTGGTGATCCTGGTCACCTGGGTGAGGTGCTCATAGCCCATTTGGTGGGGATATTGAGGCAGCAGGAAACTGTGAAGCTTTAAAATGTATAACAGATAAGCATATAATGGGTTTTTATTTCCTAAATTGGTGACAGGAATATATATATATAAAATTTTACCTAATCTATAATCTCAACATTCTAGTTTATTTAATAGTAATAGTTTACTAAAGTAATATTTACTAAAGTAAATTAAGTTTTACTTTCAATGACTTTTTTTACTTCCACAAGTTTTATTTAGAACTTTTGTCATATATGTTTACTCTTGTTTTACTGTCTTGTTCTTTCATTATGATTTCTAATTATTCTTTAATCTCTCTAAAGACTGAGCCTTGGATAATTCTGTTATCTGAAATCCACGAACG
Source organism: Eonycteris spelaea (assembly GCA_003508835.1). Lineage (NCBI taxonomy): Eukaryota > Metazoa > Chordata > Mammalia > Chiroptera > Pteropodidae > Eonycteris > Eonycteris spelaea. Next base: position 2,404,311 of record PUFA01000043.1, on the reverse strand, counting down.
AGTTAAATTTACTGAGTCAGTGCCAGATTGTCTAGATTTCATTTCACCCCTGTCATTTACAACCTTGGGCAAATATGTATTGTCTCTGAGTCTCTGTTTCTCATTGTAAACTAAGATAATAGTGCTGACCTCAGAGGGTTGTTGTAAAGATTAAAATAGCTTTTATAGTAAAAGTAGAGGATCTAAAAGAGCCTATGGCATGTTAGCCCCATTGAAGAATCTGCAATTATCACCAAGTTTGCAACCACCCAGGTTTGGCTTTTTTGCCCAGTTGTTCAGGGTATCTAGAGATTTCTCTCTCCTTCCTTTAGCAAAGCTGTTCATTAAACATGTAAATTTTATCAGGAATCCTTAGGTGTATGTGGTTAGAGGGTTTCAGAGTAGCCAGGCCTTGCATATTGTTGGATATAAAATCCATTTAATTTGGCATTTCTTATAATTATCTGCTAGGTTCTACTATAATGTCTATATCAGGGTTGAACCATATAGGTCCATAAAGCAAAATAAAATAATTTAAACTAACATAGTTGAGGTGCTTGGTTTTATATTTTTCAGGATTATGCAAGTAGTTCTTTCAATTTAAAGAAATTAAGTATTTTTAAGAAAATAATATCTGTTTTGGAAATAAATATTTTTATGGAAACCAATTAAAATAAACCAAAGATTTTTTTGGTGATATATTTTTTAAATATATTTTTATTTTCATTTTATATTTTATTCATATACTCAAAAAAAGACTAATCTGTGGGAATTTTTGGTCTAATTCACTTTTAAGTAAACTAATATAAAATTGTAGTCAAAATTCTTGCAATAATAAAATAACTTAGCAGAGAACTTAAAATAATATTTATCCTAATTATCTTACAGATTTATCAATAGTCTATTTTAGTAAATTTCAAGAGATTTTGTTCCCCCTTTTTTCTTCCTCACAATAAGAAAAAAATTAAGTCCAATCCATTTCTGCCATCGTAAGGACTATTATGATTAAGTGTTCTCGTCAAATCTGGCCAACCCTGGTAATATAAACCATATAGTTTGTGTACTAAAGCACTTTGTAGCAGTGAAAGTTTCTCTTCTGAGATTTGAACTGTAGGACAAAAGCATGAAGCTATTAACTAGAGAAACACAGCATGATTAAAGACCAATCTTCCTTAAAAACAAAAGTCTAATTTTTTATGTGGCATAACTTTAAACTATTTACATCAGTTTTAATATTTCATCTTAAATCCCAAAGAGTTTATAAATGAGTCAACATCACCAAGGGACAAAATCTAAAGAAATGGCAATTAATAGAAGGATTTTTTTCTCAAGTGTAATACATGCCTGTTTTTCGTAGATCACTGTAAATTGGCTTCAACTTCATCATGCATTTTTATTTAATAGCTTATTAAAGATAATATTTAATTTTATTTTATGTGTGTGTATATACTCTACTACGTGTAGAGATAAAGGTATCCTTTTTTTCTTCTGGATTAGTTCAAATCAGTGTCGTATCCTGCAGTTTATTTTTCATTTGTGAAGGATGGTCAGTGTTCACTTATTCAATACAATTCATTTATTCTTAGAATAACACCAGTTAATTTATAATGTGTAGAATAAAAGTGACATCCACTAAAGATATCATACTGACATTTCATGAGTTTGAGTGGGCAGTCAGGAAATTCTAAGTTCACATCAAAAGTGGAGCCAGAAATGTTATTACAATTCACCCATAATCTAGGTGACTGACAGCTTTCGGGCCCCTCCCCTTCTGCCCCACATCTAGGCCAGCTGATAAAAGCTCCAGGTGCACCTTCCTTTAGCACCTGCTGGGAGGTTCAAACTACTCAAGACTTGGACCAAACAAGGTTACCTTCCGCCCAACCCCAACCCTCAGTCACAGCAAAAGCCAAACCAGTCTCCTTTCCCTGTGTTCTCAAGTGAATTTGGACATGTTCGGGAGCAATCCTGCTCTCCCATAAAAACCTCACTAGATGAGTAATAAAACTTTTCATATCCCCTTGAGGCAAGTGTGGTGTCATCAGTCTTGACATCTGAATGAGCCAATTCTGGCTAGAGGTCTACTCAATAACACAAATGGTGTTATTTAATTAGATAGAATTTAAGGAGAAGGGAATTAATCTATTTGTGGTTATGGTGGTTCTGAAGTGGCCTTGGCGTATATAATTGGGTATATCATGTACATAGTTGGCCATAGGTATGGAGATCAGGAGTGAATCTGGGAAGGTTCCAGTTTGAAATCAGCATGCACATGGCCTGCCTGGGAGATGGAGATCACCCAGGAGGATGATTAGGGTGAGAAGAAGAGAAGGCCGAGCACATTGCTTCGACTAAATTCTCATTCTATATTATTTAATATCTTTCTTTATTGTGTCTCCTTGAGACATTAATCTTGATAATGTATTTGACCTTTATTGAGCATGTCTTAACTTCAACCTAACTTGAAGTCATGGATTGTTTGTTTTTACATAAAAATAACAATTTTACTTTAGCAGATAGAGGAATAACGATGCGAAAAGTACCAGTTATGTTAGGCCAAAGTGTGTCATTGTGTCATGAAGAGAAGAAACTACTTATGAATTTGAGTTTAGTAGAGGCTTACAATCAATTGGAAATACCAAACAAGCTAGACCTGCTAATGAGAGTTGTATATTTAAGGTGTTTAACTCTGCTGCTCTTAATCAAAAAGTAAGTACACATTATTATCAAAATAGCTGTGATCAACTCTATTAATTAATCTTTATCTTTTAGATCAATCTCTGAAAGTCCTGGTGTCATCATAGCCAAGACAGCTAAATTAAAAATTCAGAGTTGGATCCCAGGCAATGGTAATTTTTAAATCTCCCCATGTGATTCTGATCTTCATCCAAGATTTAGAAACATCACAATAGGTGAATTGACTTTAGTAGAAATAAGCAATAGTTAGGTTTTAATTATTAAATTGATCCTATATCTTGTTTCAGAATGGTTTAATGTATTGCATATGGCTATGCTCATTAAGGTCTAGTTGGGCCTTAATTAAGCCACAAAAAAAAAATAGGTCTAATATCTCTGTTTTATATTTAAGAGAGTTAAGACCAAGGAGAATCAGGTGATTCCCCTCCCCCAAATAGACAAGTGACTAATGGAGGAGTAATTTAAAACCAGGTTTGGTTACTTTCATAAGTTAATTCACCTAGACTTCATAGCTCAATGAGTCACGGGTTAGGAATCCAAAATTTTGAATAGTTTGCTCATACAGTACTCTGAAATTTTGCCATATTTAATTTCTCCTTGTCTCAAAATGCATGTCAGGTATTATTAAATTGTTGAATTTTTAATAGACTTAATTAAACATTTTATTTAGAGGTATTTGTGGAAAAGTGACCCATAGCCTAAGAAATTTTATTAAAAGGGTAACTCTCTTCATGTTCAAATAAAATTCAAATATTTTTACCAAACAACCATGAGCATTGCAAAATCTATTATAATGTCTTCCTATATCCATATCTTCTATTTCTAAGAAACAATCATAGCTTTAGACAACTTCAGATATAATACCTGACCTCTTATAACAACAGGTTTGGCATTTGAGTTTTTCTTCACTTACTAGTAGGAAATCCCAAAGTTTCTTTTTTTGAAAGAGCTCTAAAATATTTAGTTCAACTGCCATCAAAACATCATCTGTTCAATTGTTCTTAGTCAACTGTGGGGCCCTTAAATTCTCTAAACCCAGGGATCACATTCTAAGATGGAAAGATCAAGCTCTTCCTGGAAAGTTTTTTAAAAAGAATTAGCCTTAATGGTTTAGTATAACTAACATGCTTCCTATGCTAAATTGGGCTTATAGCTTTGTATCATTATAACAGATTTTTAAGAGCCCAGTGAAACTCATTTCAGACTTGATCTCCAGAACTGTAAGATAATAATTTTTGTTGTTTGTGGTGATTTGTTTAAGTGGCAATAAAAACCAATACAGAAAAAAATAAATAAAAGTTTTAGGTTATAAAATATCTTTGAAAACAAAAATATAATTCTGGAAAAATTTGTTAAACTCGCAGCTTCCAAATAATTAGATTTGGGCTTAAAATATGGTTAATTAGGTATTTTTGATATTAAGGATGAGTTTAATTCAAAGGCATATGGTTCCTTAGCTTATGCAATAAATATATTGCAAATAATTATTCTCATAAATAACTTCAATCCATAGTTGAGAAAAAAAGGTAAAAAATGGTATTCTAAAAGTGTTTGAAACTATTTAAACTAAGAGAAAATTTTCTCATAGTTTTTCAAATGCTATCTTTCCAAATTTAAAATATTTTCTGTTTTCTCCTTTAAGATATAAAATCTAAATAATTTTAATTAGCTAGAAGTTAAATTCAGTGCTACAGTTGTACTGAGTGAAGAGTCTTGTCGATTTTTTTTTTTGCCATTTCCAATTTTTTTTTAAATTAAATTTATTGGGGTAACATTGATTAATAACATTATATAAGTTTCAGGTGTTCAACTTTATAATACAGCATTGTATACGCCATTGTGTGCTTACCGCTTAAGTTCTAGTCTCTTTTTCTCACCAAATGTTTGATCCCCTTTGTCCTTTTCAAACAAACAAATATATTATACAACCAATGATAAAATAAATTAAGTCAGTGCTTACTACTGCAGAATCCTGATTTGAGGGCTCATCCTGATTGGTCAAAGAGTAATTCCATCTGTTTGCTAGTGATTGGTCCAGGAACCTAGACCTAAGCTAATTGGTGTATAGAATCAACTGGACATGTGAATTGGTTCAGATGCTTAGAAGAGTGCCTGAAAGAGAATAAGCAGTCAAGAGTATCTGCTAAATGAATGGGATGGTACCAAGTTTAGCCCCAATGTGACATGGATTTCTGAAAATGAAGTTGTTTATTCTTAATTATGAGCATCTGTAAAAACAGTTTCAATCCTTCATTCTATAAAAGGTTTTATCCATGAAAATGAGTATTAGAAATTCTAAGGCCATCTTCTACCAGTCTAAAGGTGTTTTCAACAGAGAGAACAGAGACAAGAAAATCTCAGAGAAATGGAGTTGAAGATTTGACTGAACCATGATTGATGGCTTCAAATCAGTGAACATTTCCATTATATCCCTCTATTATTTCAGACAGCTTAAGTTAGATTTCTCTGTAGCTTGTGTCCAAAAGCATAAATTTTAGATATAATCTCATTGTGTTTATGTAGCCTGGCTTAGTATAAAATATGAGTCAAATGTCTTCTCCTGAGCAATTGATTTGTAGATTGCATTGCAGAGAATATACCTAACAAAAAATTTGATTATTTTTCTTTACTAACGATAGTATTTTCTTCTTATTTTAAAATACCGTGATTTTACTAGCAAGTTTTGGTTGTTCCACAGCAATTTTATCCAGGATATAAGTGTGTCCTTTCATGTACGTATTCAATTAATACATTAAGTTTAGAAAATTTTCTCCTAGTATACATCTAAATACATTTCTATTCCTTTTGTTCTCAATTATTTACATATTATGTCTCCTTTTCCTAATGTAGTTATAAAGTTCCAATCCTTTTAAACTCACAGCATAAATAAATTAGAAACTAATAAAAATATAGACAACAAAAACACATCTATCTAAGAATTTTTAAAATCTCCTTAAAACAACTTTTGGGATAATAGAAGATCAATCTGTAAAATATTTTAAAAGTATCAATAGCAAAACACTACATAGAAAAAACTATGGGTTACTCAAAAGTGGAAGAGAAAATTCAGAACCTTAAATGTACATTAAGAACAAGACATTGAAAATAAAAAGAATAGAAGTTCAAATGAAAAGTTTTGAAAAAAGACTAACAAGCAATTATAAGACTATGTCATTAAAAATAAAATATTAATTAATAAATAAACACATAGCATAGTAATAAAATTCTCCAAATTAAAAGTAAAAGCAAAAGTTAATGCTATTAGAAAAGCAAGGGTAATATATGTACAAGAGAGGTCAACTTAGTCAAAAAAGTAGAAATATAATGGGAAAATAATTATCATATGTCATATGTGCATATATATAGGTGTTTTTTTCCTTATTAACATAACTACTTAAACATAATTGAAGTTATATTGAATTTGTTTTTCTAATTAATTCTATGTTTCTTACTAATGGTTTAATAAGGGCCCTTCAAGTTGATACTATATATGATGATATTATTCTATACTCTAATATGTTTAAGTTTTATAATTGATCAGAACTGTGAAAAAATAAGTTTCTGTTTTTTAAGCCACCCAGTATTTTGTTATAGCAGCCCAAGCAAGCTAATAAAATAATCTATTAAAATCAGTAAGTACACCAAAGTATACATAAAGACACAAAATAGACAGCAAATTCTTTTTAAAAAGAACAATATAGGAGGACTCGCCTATCAGATATAAAGACTTATTATAAAGCCATGATTATAAAATCAGTAGTTACTTATGTACTATAAGGGCAGGCCTCAAAGAGCAATGAGAATCAGAAAGAGAATGACTGGAATATAAAGGCTTTTCCAAAAACTGTCTCCCTAGGTCCCTTAACATAAATCTCAAGATGGATTATAAACACCAAAAAGAAAAAGAAAAAGAAAAAGAAAGCAGACTTTGAATCAGTACCATTTGGTATACTTTAGATTTTTAGCATTAACAAAATTAGGAAAATGTTTTCAACATTAGAATTTACACTCATCTCCCTGAGCTTCTGCCTGGTTTCCTTTTCATTGCACAAAATCACCCTCAATTGACTTAATACATAAATCTTTTAATGACTTTTGAAAATTATCTTCTCTCTAAAAGTCTTTAGCCAAGGATTTCATGTTTTATTTTTCCCTCTCACTATATAAATCAATCCCTTTAGACTCTTAATTGTATTTGCTGTTTGTTTTTTAATTCCTTCCAGTTCCTCTGACTTCTTTAACATAAAAAAAGAACTTGATCTCAAAGTGAATTCTAGTTCAGGTGAATGTTCTAGTTTGATAACATCACGTGACTACCAGATGATTTTTAATTTTTTCCCTGAATTGTCACAGTACTTCAATTCAGTCTCATCTAATTTATTATCTAGACCTCTGTTCTGTTTCATTTGACTGCTTTCCAATGTCTCCCTTCCACTGAATATGTTTCTGATTATTTTTTCAGCAGACATACTTCTCCACATTATTTCAAGTTAAATCCCATTTTCTTATTTTTTATCATATTTCAAACTTGTCTAGGCTTTTTTTTTTCTCTCCCATTTTCTATCTGTATGAATGCTCAGCACACCTCTTCATTGAGAAATCTCTGTACATTTTAACACTTCATCATTTCCAGACAGCCTTTAAAAATGTTTAAATAAGACTGAACATGAAGTAGATTACCACATGCACAGTCATTCTTAGTCATCCTCTTATGGTCTGTTTGACAGCATTTAATTGCTCTGCGTTTTCAAGTCATTCTGAAATAACCTAGTAAAAAAAAAATGAAACCATTAAATTCTCATCCCCCTCCTGTTTAGTTTTTAATGTATTTATTTACCCCCAGGATTTCTTTTTATCTGTGAATCTTACAGTTTATTCAGATAAACTTTGGTCCATAATGGTTTGTTTAATAAACATCGCTAAGCTTCTGATTATAGTTCTGAATATTAAGCTATGTTCCATTGGAGCCTGAATGGATTTAGGCCATACTGAAATAGAAAATATTTCATAGAGAGTTATGATGATCAAAGTCCCTATCTAATTTTTCCATATTATCCATCCAACTCTCTGACTGGACAATAATCTAAGTGTTCTGAGATATATTCCTCATAGCAATCTGAAAACTATAATTTTTTTGTACCGAAAATGTTAGAAATAAAGAATAAATGAATATATAAATTGTATCACTGGTATGGACAGAATTTCAAATGGTATGTAGTCCAGGTCACTGTCTTAAGATAGAACCTTATCTTTTTGATCGAATCATCTGAACATTTTTATAGATATTCACATACCATTGCTAGATACAGTGTTTCTGGACAGTTAAAAGAAAACAAAACAAAAAAGATGCTGGTGTCTGGAAACTCACAATCTACCCCGAGTAACCACAATATCTCATAGTCCGTAGGAAACATATAATCAATGAGCATCAAATGTTGCCTGGTTTAGAGATATGAAGAGCAAGAAATAAGATGTGATTAAGGGTATGGACCTTACAATGGTGAGTCTTTTTGTATTCAGTTTGTCACAGAACAGGTTTTCTAGTTGAAGGTGTAAATTGAAAAATGTTCTGTTTTATCAGGACATAAGGATGTTTTTTAATGCTACTATGTGGGAAAAGATAATAGAGTTCAATCATTCTTACTTTCTTTTAGCATGTCATTAACTCTTATAAGGCTGACAAAAAATATAGCCTCTTTCATTAGAAAAATGACCATATACAAATATACAAAATATGCATACAATTTTTGGAAACATTTGTATAATAGTCTTCTATTTCTGTCACAAATTACCACAAATTTAGTGGCTTAAAACCACCCAAGTTTATTATTTTCAGTCTGAGGGGAGATGTCCAGTACAGACCTTGCTGAGTCAACACCAACATGTGAGCAGGCCTCTGTTCCTTTCTATAGGCCCTGCAGGAGAATTTGTTTCCTTGTTGAGTCAGGTGTTGGCAGAATTCAGTTCCATGAGATTGTAGGACTGGCATCTCTGGTTCCTTGCTGGCTGTCACCTGGGGAACACCCCCATTTCCCACATTTCTCTTTCTGGTCTTTGTATGCAGTTCCTTACATTTCAGAACCAGCAAGGGGCAGGCAAATCCTTCTCATGCTCCCATCTCTCTGAATCATTGCTTTTCTCTTCCATGTTTAAGAGCTCGTGTGATTGATTGGACCCCTTAGAATAATCCAAGATAATCTCACCATTGTAAGGTCCATACCCTTAATCACATCTGCAAATACCCTTTTGCAATGGACTATAACATATTCACAGCTTTTCAGGATTTGGGCATGGACGTGTTTTGGGAAGGAAGGTATCATTCTGTTTACACTACCTTGGGACCCAGCTATAGGTACCCAAGATATGCTAAGGAATATGGGTTTAAATCCTTATATTATTTGATTATTTTCTCTCTACCTCCTTCACTTTTTGTTTATCCTGAAGAATTCCCTGTTCATTAATATATACAGCATTTCTTTCTGAGGAGGAAGAATTTCTTAAAAGAAAATTTCTACTTTTACTTGCCAATTACAAAATCAATCATGACATGAAATACATAAATTCCTGTTTAAATACAATTTTTTTGATAATATAGCATGTAGCATTTTGATACCATCACACTTATGCTAGGGACAATTTGTCATAGACAGCAAATAAACTATATTTTCAGCATTTAAAAGAGGTGCTGGCAATTATATGCTACTAATACCTCTGTACAATCCTGGACCTATATCCTGTCCCAAACTGTTTTTCCCTCTTAGGATTCTCACTGTTTCTTATTGTGAAGTAATAGAGGCAAGAAATAATACTGCAGTTAAACCATGTGTAATCTTTAGATCCTGCTTCCCAAACTTGCCCCAGACTTCATGGTCTCCCCATTACTTCCTCTGGCCCCATTCTAGAGCATCATGCATCCCTGACCCATTGAAAAAGAGCCTGTGCTTGTGAAAATGTAAAAGCACTTAAAATACCAAGCAATATTCACATTATTTATGTCTTTTTAAAAAGTCTTAGAAAAATGTAAATAATTTAAATTAGTTTGAAAAATATATGTAGATTAGCAAACATATTTTGTTACAAACATCTTATGTTTAAATAATTTGTAAGAGAACAATCATTTTTTGTGTGTCTGACAGAACTACTTAGTTCAAGTAGTTCTTTACTATTTGCAAATGAAATCTGGAGTGGGTTATCTAAACATTTAGAAATCTACTACTGGAATCTGCTGGGTAAATTCTGAAAGAGATTCAAAATTCAAATATAAATAAGGAAAAGCACTATAGTGGTTAAAATATGTGATAATTTAGTGAAAAGTTCAAAGATTGATTAAAAATAATATAAAAGTAAACCAATCCTTCAAAAGAAAAGAAAAATATTTTATAATTTTTGAGGGATTAAATTAGAAGTAATTATAGTCTAGCTCTTCTAATATTATTAGTAAGTGATGCTTACTTATTTTTAAAGAAAATCTCTCATGAAGGACAAATTAGATTTGCAGTAAGTTTATTAGTGCCAATTTTGTTCTAGTCAGTTGCTATTGCCAAAACTCTTTCAGTCCAACAATAGCAAAGAAAAGGGTGATGGGGAAAATGAAGTTAGGATTCCGTGAGGGGAATGGAGGACTTATATTTGATAAAGGTAAACACTATGTCCCGTTAATATTATTTGGAAGTAAAAGAGTTTTGCTTATTTATTTCAATCTTTCGATATGGCTAATTGGCAGTGATCGCAGCGAAACAACGGTGACTCAAGGTGCATTACTTCATTTCTTTCCTTCTTTTTATCTTTTTAAAATTTAATTTAATTTTTAAATTTTCATTAAAAAAAGATTTAAAATTTTTCTCCCTTCTGCAACCCTCTTCCCCCTCCCGCTACCCTCTCGTAACCACTAGTCCATTGTCCATGTCCATGAGTCTCTGTTTGTTTGTCCTGTTCTTTTGTTGCTTTTAGGTTTATATCCCAAATATATGAGATCATGTGATTTTCAACTTTTTCGCTTAGTATGATTATTACAAGGTCCATCCATGTTGTTGTAAATGGCAGTATTTCATCTCTTCTTATGGCTGAGCATTATTTCTTCGTATATATGTTCCACAGCTTCTTTAGCCAATCATCTATCGTAGGACCCTTTAGTAGCTTCCATGTCCTGGCCACTATGAATAATGCTGCTATGAACATCGGTGTGAAAATATATTTTAGGACATGAATTTTTAAGTCTTTGGGGTAAATACCCAGTAGAGCGATTGCTGGATCATATGGTAGATCAACTCTTGTTTTTGAGAAATGTCCATACTGTTTTTCATAGTGGCTGCACCAATTTGCAGTCCCACCAGCAGTGTATGAAGGTTCCTATTTCTCCTCATCCTCTCTAGCATTTGTTATTACTTGTCCTGTTGATTATACTATTCTAACAGGTATGAGGTGGTATCTCATTGTGGTTTTGATTTGCATTTCCCTAATAGCTAGCAATGTTGAGCATCTTTTCATATTTTTTGGCATTTGTATGTCTTCTAGGAAGAAGTGTCTGTTCAAGTCCTCTGCCCATTTTTTATTGGATTGTTTGTTTTTTTGTTATTGTTATTGGTTGTATGAGTTCTTTGTATATTTTGGATATTAGGCCTTATAGGAGGCATTGCTTGCAAATATATTTTCCCATTCGGATGGTTGTCTCTTTACCTTGTCGACAGTTTCTTTGCTGAGCAGAAGCTTTTAGTTTGATGTAGTCCCATTTATTTATTTTGCTCTTACTTCCCTTGCCTTTGAGGTCAAATTCATAAAATCCTCTTTAAGTCCAAGGTCCTTGAGTTTAGTTCCTATGTTTTCTTCTATGCATTTTATTGTTTCAGGTCTTATATTCAGGTCCTTAATCCATTTTGAGTTAATGTTTGGTGTGTGGTGATAGACAACAGTCTAGTTTCATTCTTTTGCAGGTGGCTTTCCAGTTTTCCCAGCACCATTTACTGAAGAGACTTTCCTTTTCCACTGTACATTTTTGGTGTTTTGTTTGAAAATTATTTGTTTGAAAATTAAGTATGGGTTTGCTTCTGGACTCTCGATTCTATTTCGTGTGTCTGTTTTTCTGTCAATACCATGCCGTTTAATCAAAACATTACTTAATTTTACATATACCTTTTTTCCATCCATTTTTTATTTTGGGGGTAAAACATGCAAATTAAAGTCCTTATGTGGATATCCTACTTTCCTTCAACTTTGGCTGCAGTAGTGTAGTAGCTGCTTGTCCTGAACATACCTGATGTCATCCTTTAAAATCTGGTTTTCATACTGGCAACAAAAGTTACCTCTGAAACTTTTCTCACATTATGAAATAAATAAGCAAAATATACTTTACCAACTATACACATGGCACATATATATAATTTACTGTATATCTATGCCATGTACACTAAAATTAATTAGCATTACATTTTACAAAAGTCTCAGAAATAATTTTAGTGGTTCAAATTGTCTTTGACTTATTTCGGAATATCTTTTCATCTTCTGTCCTGTAGACTCTACAACAAAGCATCAGACTTCTCAGAACACATTCTGGTTATCAGAGTTAATATATTAAACATATAATAATCTTGGTCTATAAACTGTAATATTACAATTCTCAATCTTAAGGGCTTTTATGTGTAGTCATTTTTGAAAAGTATTTTGGCATACCTAGTTAATCACTCCTCAGCTATTTTAACTTTTAAGTATCATTTTAAATTTAAAAATAAAAGAAAATTAATGTATAAATTGTGAAAATTCTGAAAAATACAAGGAAAAAAGATCCTCTATTGCTACAACCAAAGACGTAGAGACTAAAATTTTTGTGTGCATTTTTTCGTGTACTTTCTATGTTCTCCGTGTCTAATAATGCAACACAATAAAATGAGATTTTAACACTACAATTATATCTAATCAGTGAAAGTTCTTAAAATGTTTAAAATCTTGAATTTCTTTTTTAAATGTAGTGCCCTAACATAGCTAAATATCTATTTATTAAGAGCATATAGTAACATTCCCTGCCCATCTTAAGTGATTTATATAACTTTACTGCCATCTCCTATATTTAAATAGTTTATTTTATCCCCTTTATGGCAACAATAGTTATTTCTGTTTTCGTTACCCTCAACGAGGTTTTACTTCATATAAGCTTGAGATATAACTATAACCTTACAGTGTAATTTATATTACTAATATTTAAGCTTAGCAAAATAGAATTCTCAAGGACATAACTCACCTTTAATTAAGTCTTTGAACATATACCACAAAACCAATGGTCAAGTCAGATTACAGGTTTTGGCACCTGTGTAGATGTTACCACTAAATAGTGTTTAGATTTGCACTAGGGTAAAGTGAATTCTATCTTTAATAATGAGAGACTAAATTTAAAACTAGAAGTTAGGCTCCTGTTCTTTTCAGACATTAACTCACCAGACGGTAACTGGAATTCAGATTCTCTAAAGAATGTGATGATCACTGATAATTTTGTGATGGCAGGTCTCTTCTCATTATCATCATGTGTTCAAAGTAACCTAGAAAGATCTGTGAAAGTTGTCTTGCAAACGGTGAAACAATAATTCTAACTTTTAAAAAGTGAATTTTGACATAATCTATTCTACATCTTTTAGTGACTAAAATATTTATTGATTCTAACAAACTATGGATGCTCACTTAAATATTACCCCTATTAGTTATTCCCATCGCACGTGTGCTCACACACACATGCATGCATTTCAGTTATTTACAGTGCCTACATGTACTGGTAGGCAGCCCAATGTATGTAATGATCAGGCTATTTCTAGAACTTTTGAAATTTTTTGTAATATTATAATGTAGTTCTTCCTGTTTCTTCAAGAGTTTTCTGATTAATGTGGTAGAATGAATAATGGCCTATCAAAAGATCTCCACATTCTAATCCCTAGAACCTGTGAATATGTTACCTTACATGGCAAAGGGAACTTTGGAGATATGATTTAAGTTAAGGATATTGAAATCAGGGACTTATCCTGGATTATCCAGGTGGGCCCAATCTAAGCACAAGAGTCTTACTATAAGAGGTAGACGGGAGAGTTAGAGTCAGAGGTTATATGAAGACAGGTTAAAGGAGAGAAGGATCTGTGACAATGGAAGACACTGGAGTAATGATGGGATATGAGCCAAGCAATATGGCAGCCCTGAGAAACTGGAAAGTCAAAAACAGAGATTCTCCCTAGAGCATCCAGAATTTGCTCTGTCCACAATTTCATTTTAGCCCAATGAAACCATTTTGAACTTCTAATCTCCAGAACAATAAGATGATATATTTGCATTGTTGTAAGCCATTAATTGTGTAGTAATTTGTTATAGCAGCAAAAGTAAACTAAAACACGCAGCATTAATATTTTCTAGCTTCACTCTCCAATTTTATCAGGTGATGACTCCAGTAAATCATTGTGTTCTTTAAATATTCTATTCCATTGGGAGTCTCAAAGGGATGATCTACATAACCTTGTTTTGGAGGCCTTGTTTATTCCAGGAAACTCTACATATTTATTTACCTTCATGGAGCACACTCAGTAAATTGTTTTGTTATGTTTCAGTAGACCAAATTCCCACTTTTTTACCTTCATTAAGTGAAACTGATGAGTATAATCTGAAAGATGGTGGTTTTTGCTCGGAGACATGTCTACCACAATAATATTGGGACACTTTAGCAAATAATAAAATTATTTGGTCACTTTAGCAAATCACATTTTTAATGCATATATATGTGTTTATAAAAGCTTAAATATTTTAATGTATATAATGCTTTTTACTTTTCTTTTTTTGTATTTTAGTCTTGATCACAGAAGTCCATACAAAGAGTATTCAAATACTACAGAAAATATTTTGTTAAGTAAAAAAATTAACTATTAATTATCTTTTTCTATATAGAAGTTACTGTACTCAACATAGCAGAAAACACTATAGTATATGTGGTTTTTGGCTCAAATAAATGAACAAATGTTGGTAAATTAGAAGGGCACAATTATTGAAAACTCTCTGGAAAATATTAAATTAGTAATACCTGATATTTGGTTTCCAATATGCAATAAGAAGTATATGAAAATTCAAAAGGATTAAAACAAGAAATACTAGTTAAAAAAGAAACTTTATGTTTGAATCTTCATTGATAGGACTCTACATGAATGGATGTACTTAAAGGAACAGTTTTGGAATAGTCACTTTTCATTCTCTACCCTCTCAAATAGAACATTAGGGAGATTACACAAGGAGAGTCAACAAACTCTGATTCACTCTTTATAGGCTACTATCTCTGTGATCAGGGGCAGTGCTTCCTTAAAGGTAGGCAGCTCCCTTTAATCTGAACAAGAACAGCATAAAATTTGCTCCTCAACCTTTGTCAAAGAAAGAAAAAATATATATGTAAATTTCTAAATTCATTTAGTTAAATCTCAGTACCTGACATCAATGGAAGGACAAAAGGAGGGGTAGAACCATGCCACCTTTAGATGTATAGTCATCTAATGAGAAGTGTGATAAAAAGGGATAGAACCATGAAGTCATAGAAAGAGAGAATACTCTGGATAGGTTCTTTGGTTATTGCATTGACAGTACACATGGAAAGTCTTCATTAGAGGAGCTACACCTCTTAACTTACGGTTTGTTCTTAGTCCAGTAGCCTTTCAAGATGAATGAATGTTCTGTATGAAAAAAGCTCATCTATCATAATATTTTTATCTAAAATTAGAAAAACATCAGAAAACAGTTGAGCGTTATCCTTTAAAAAAGTTGTAAGGCTACATATGTTCTAAAATACAGATGCAGAGTGTCATATTTGAACAGCCTCTAAGGGAGGCAGAGGTATAAGGACAACACCCAGCTACAAAAAGAATAAAATGGATTTCCAGTCAAGATGACAGAGTAGCTAACACTGTGCTTGTGTCCTTTCATGACCACATCAAAATTACAGCTAAACTCACAGAACCACCATCATTGAGAATTGCCTGAAGTCTAGCTGAAAAGAAGGACATACAGAAGCCACCTCAACACTTGTAGGAGGGGCAGAATGTGGAATGGGCTGGTCGCACACCTGAATGTGGTGGTTAAATACCAGAAGGGATATCTCAGCTACAGATGTCCCTCTAAGAGTGAGGGGCCCAAGCCCCGCACCAGACTGCCAAGCCCAGGGTTCCAGTCCTGGGAAAAGAATTCTCCACATCTTCTGACTATGAAAACCAGCAGAGATTGTGGCTGAGTGAGTCAGAGGATGGCTGAAGTCCTAGACACTTCCCTGAAAGAACCCATGCATGGACTTACTTGCTGAGGGACTCACTCTCTCTGAACTCCAGTGCAGCTTGAAAGGCACATTTGGGGAGGAAATGAATTGTCTGGCTTCAGGGCGAAGGCTAGAGGGGTAGCTTTCTACCAGACAGAATGCTGGCAGAAGCCATTGTTGAGCTCTCTCTGCTCCCTGTATGCAGACCATGAAGCTGCTATATCTGAGTCTCTGTCAACCTGGCTAACATAGGTCACCTCACCCTGATGTTTCTCTGAGACTACACTCCACCCAACTTCCAGGCACATCCAAGCAGCTTCCAGTGGATTTTCCATACAAATGGCCTGTCCTGGCTCACACTGCAGACTTTCCTAAAATCTCTCAAAGGTTCACAAAACCTACATAAAAAAGCGTCTGACCTCAGTACTCCATACCTCCTGCTGGGCAGCCTTAAGCTCAGCACTAGCGGTAGCTGGCCTTAGTTTGCAATTTAGTCTCTCCAAGAACATCCAAGATTAGCATGGGTGGCGCCCATCTGAAAATTGCTTGGTGGCCCCAGACAGAGCACAGGATGCTGCTGAACTTGCCTGAGGCGGGACTGCTCCTAGGAGACCCCGTCTCGCACATCTGGTGGCCAGCTTTGGCCTGAGCTCGAGTACCACCCAGGACCACATCCGAAGATGACACACTCAAAGGGCTGACTGGGCAAGCACCAGGGCCCTGCTAAAAGCAAATATTGCTTTTAGCGTCAACTCCTGCACAACAGCTTCTCTACTGTAGTCACCAGCCAGTCCTCACAACAGATCAGCCCAAGATTCAGTTCGTCCTGTTGACATGCAAACAGCAACCAAGGCTCACTACAACAAGAAAGCACACACAACCCATATGAGGAGTACACTTGGAGCACCCAGCTCAGGTGACCAAGGATACTGCACCAGTGGGCCCCACAGACACCTACTGCATAGAGCCACTTCACTAAGACCAGGAGACATATAGTAACCCTACCTAATACATAGAACAAACAAAGGAAGGCAAACAAAATAGGGAGACAAAGAAACATGTTCCAAATGAAGGAACAGAACAAAACTCCAGAAAAAGAACTCAACAAAATGGAGACAAGCAATCTACCAGACACAGAGTTCAAAACAGTGGTTTATAAGGATGCTCAATGAATTTAGGTGAAGAGTAGATGAACTTAGTGAGAACTTTAACAAAGAAAAACATAAAAATGGAGGTAGAAACATAAAAAAGAACCAGTCAGAAATTAAGGGATACATTAGGGGGAATACATTAGAGAAACTACATTAGAGGAAATCAACAGTATACTAGACGAAGCAAAGGACAGAAATAGTAATTTAGAAGATAAATAGCAGAAAACACCCTATCAGAACAGCAAAAAGAAAAAAGAATCCAAAAAACTGAGGATAGTTTAATGGGCCTCTCGGACAACATCGAGCATACTAACATTCACATCATAGAGGTAACCAGAAGGAAAAGAGAGAGAACAAGAAATTAAAAACCTAAATGAAGAACTATGACCGAAAACTTCCCTAATCTGGTAAAGGAAATAGACATACAAGCCCAGGAAGTGAACTCAAAGAGGACCACATCAAAACACATCATAATTAAAATAACTAACATTAAATTAAAAAGAGACTCTTAAAAGTAGCAAAGGAAATCAGTTACCTACAAGGGAGCTCTCAAAAGACTGTCAGCTGATGTCCCAACAGAAACATTGCAGACCAAAAGGGATTGGCATGAAATATTCAAAGTGATGAAAAACAAGGACCTATAAAAATTACCCAGCAAAACTATCATTTAGAATGAAAGACATATAAAGAGCTTCCCAGACAAGAAAAAGCTAGAATTTATCATCATGAAACTGGCATTACAAGAAAAACTAAAGAGACTTCCTTAAGAAGAAGGGAAAAAAAGATTTTAAAAAAATGAATAATGAAAGGCAATAACTACATCCCTTTCAACAATTATTTTAAATGTAAATGGATTAAATGCTCCAATCTAAAGACACAGTGGCTGAATGGATAAGAAAGCAAGACCTGTACATATGTTGCCTAAGGGAGACTCACTTCATATTTAAAGGCACACAGACTGAAATTAAAAGGATAAAAATATATATATTTCAAGAAAATAGAAACAAAACAAAAAAGCTGGGGTAGCAATACCTATACCAGACAAAATAGGCTTTAAAACAAAAGCTATATAACAAGAGACAAAGAATGATCCAGCATTGCAGCATTATTTACAGTAGCCAAAACCTGCAGCCAACCTGGATGTCCATCAACGGATGAATAGATAAAGAAGAGGCGCTACGTACATACAATGAAATGTTACTCAGCCACAAAAACGAACGAAATCTTACCATCTATAGTAACATGGCTGGGCCTAGAGGGTATTGTGCTGACTGGAGTAAGAGAGAGAAAGACAAATGGCAGACAATTTCATGAATATGTTCAATCTGAAGAACAAAAGAAACCAATAAACAAAATAGAAACAAACTTATAGAGAACATTTTGATTGTTGTCTGTAGGGAAGGGAGTTGGAGGGGTGTAAAAAAGTGGAAGGGATTAAGAAGTACAAGTTGATAGTTACAAAATAGTCATTGGGATGTAAAATACAGCATAAGGAATATAGTCAATAATATTTTAATAACTATATATGGTGTCAAATGGGTGCTAGATTTATTAGGGTGATCACTTTGAAAATATATAAATGTCTAAGCACTATGTTGTACACCCAAAACTAATATAATGTTTATGCCAATTGCAATTTTTAAAAACCGAAATTATTTTTAAAAAGAAAGAATAAACACATAAACAATCAAAATCCATGTTGGGTTGAATTAAAGAGTAAAACTGCCACAAGTATAAGTTAAAGTAACAGGTCATGACGGGATAAACCACAGAAAAATCAGTGTAAAAAGTGAAAGTCCAAAAGGAATAAAACACTGAGAATGATGATTAAATTTCTGGAGCAAAGAGAATGAACGTCAAATCAAAAAAATATAGATGATTATAGAGGTGGAGCCAGAATAGAAGCAGATGGAATGTAACAATAAGACACATTTCTAAGGCCTAGACTGTTTGCATCCCTGCCTCCATTCAGGACCCAAGGGAAGCTATCCCATACATGTCCTTAGCTATAGTGCTTCCTTAATGCTCTACAATTTTATACCAGCATAGCCATTTTCTTAACCAAGTGAAAATGAAAGAAACACAGTCCTTTTGCTCTGAATCGCCATATTTTCTTTTCTCTTATTCTGGCAATTGGTTACATCGTTTGGCCTACCACCCACCACATGTTGGAATTGCTTCTAAAATAAGTGTCACTTCCTTCCCATGCCATTTTGTGTGGTGTTTTCTTGTCATGTCACATCAACCCCCATTAAAGCACCATCACTAAAGCTGTCAACCTGCTTCATAGCTCCTCAAACGTGTGTTAGGTATTAAAGTGAAATCTTTAAGCAGTTGTTTTTCTAACCAGTATGTGATGGGGTAACATTATTACTGGTAAGCTTATTTGTAAATCGTTATTATTAAATAGAAATTTAACAAGCAGAGGCCAATTTTGTGATTTAGGGAGTTTTTGTGTATCTTAATTACATTTCATCATTGTCCTTATACTCGAGAATAACTGCATTTGAATTTGAATTCCATAAGTCAATGATATTCGACTTTTATTATTTCCAGCATTTATATTACATTAATTGATACACTAAAAAAGAAAAAAACAAATAACAATAAACAAATGCTCTGTTTCTCGTCAAGTTACCAATTCTGTCATTTATATAATAATGTTAACATTTGCTAAATTGCAGCCAACATTGTCATTACGTATTAGTGTCAAGTATGTGTTTCTCTAGTTTCCTGTAGACAGAAAAGCACACTCCACTGAACTGATTTACATTTTTTCTGATTTCTGAGAATAATTTGACAACTTTCACATTTCAGTGTCCTAAATACAAGGCTATTCTCTCCTGTATTATGTTATTTCTTTTTACTTAAATGCTATGCAAATAAATGAAATGAATAAATGAAAACTGAATTATGTATACCCCTTATAAAATTATGACATTCATTTATCATATTTTAAATAATCTGATGTCTGAGCATAAGTTTCTATAGTTTCTTCATGAAATTCAGAAACAGATTTGATCTCTCCAATACCTGAAGTCCAAGTATAATGCTTGCTTTTTCTAACAGGGAAATAATTGTTTTATTCATTTAATGTACCCAAAATTTAGATTAAAATTAACTATTTTAGATATTACATAATCAGAGCTATAATATCTAGGCAAATTCTAGGGCTCAAACCCAACCTCATCTTTTCTCTTTGGCCTTTCTGCTTAACTGTGAATTCCACATGTATTCCAAGAATCAGCTGATTAAAACAATAATGTTGTGTTAGTAACATTCCACCATAGTTTTCTAAATATATTTCTATTTTCTTTTGACTTTCTGCCTTCTTGTGGTCTCTAGGCTCCCTGCAGTGATGTCAGCATATTCATGGTAAAATAACAGGAAATTAGACTAAGGATGATACCCCAAAGCTCAAGTTAGAGTGACTGTGGGAGGAATAGTTGAAGTTATGTGGGAAATGATGACAGATACTTTTCCAAGTTCTGACAAACATACAATTAGCTCTTGTCACTAAAGTCTTTCTCATCCCTGGTGATTAACTGATCATGACAGGCTGCTCTCTGGAGAGTGTTAAACACACCTCTGAAAGAAAGAACCCCAAATACCTATTTATACCATTGATGATATTACCAATAGCAATGGCCAGAATTGACCTTACAACTTGACTAACAAGTAAAAAAATAACTAGTGTTTCATGAGGTTTCTAGAGGTTTCCGATATGTTATTCTTACAAGCGCTGCTCTTTGTAAACACATTTGAAATATGTTTCCAAAATTAAAGCTATCTTGAAAAACAAAACATATAGAATCTTTCCTGGAGACATGTAGTACCAAGGCTGCTTTTTTGTATGGAAAAGTACAAACAATGCTTTCATGTGGAAATGGAGGAACTGATAGCCAGTTTTCAAAATGACTTTCGCTAGATACATTTCACTGTGAGTTAAAGCAAGTCTCCAAACCAGATGAGGTTTCAGAAAGAGAGTGACTTCTCTTTTTGCTTTCAGGAAGCTAAACTTCATTCAAAGAACAGCTCAATTGTTTCTATATTGACAGTCCCATGTGTAGAGACATTGTCTTCAACCTTTAACTCCTATAGACATCAGCTCTAACTCAGTGAACAAAGTCAAGGACAGCTTCCTGCTCTCATCGGCAAACAAAACAATATCTGAGAAAGGGTCTGGGTACACATTACAGTGACCCAAAACACTATTTTTATTTCTTTTCTTATGTAAATAGAGGTGAGAAACATCCAGACTATGAATCTTGATTGAATTTAATAGATAAATTCTTTCGACCTCTGATTTCCTTTTTCAAAAGTTCTCCTCTTACTTTTTAAAATCTTTATTAATCAAGTATTCTTGGGGTTCTCCTTTTGTGAACTGTCATTTAGATAAGCTTTTTCACTACTGGTACACTTGGCAATTTTTATACCATTGAGCATATGTATTTGTGATTTGATCTCAAGCTTTAAAAAATGTACTTGGTTTTTAACTATTTTATGCATCCACACTTCAACTATAGAATCAAGTGAATACAATTTTGTCTCCACGACCATTCATATTGCTCCTCAGAACTTAATATGTGAATGATGTGAATTAACACTGGCTCATGGAGACAATTAGGCTGAATTTCTGGCAGTGATTTAGTTCTGTACTTTCAAATGTTGGCCTTGCTGTTGCTCCCTTATTCTTTTAGCCATTGTAAAAAATGACAGTTTTGCCACAAATAATTTTAAATGATATGCAAAACTAGCATACATTTTTCAGAGTTATATTAAGAAGGATAGAGTTGTTAATTTTTTCATATTCAAAAATTGAGATGCCAACAAATCACTTTATTTGATTTTTAGTAAAACATTTCCAAAATTTTTAGTCTTTTTTTTTTTTACAAAGAGACGACTGAATTTTAGTCTAACAAAATCTATCAAAAGAAAATTCAGACAAATTCATAAGCTATTACCAAATACAGGTCACATTATGATAAAACAGACAATTAGATTTTTTTTTTTTCAGGAAAGAGATAACTTTGAAGTCCAATTGCTATGCAAACAATAACAATTATAATTGTCTACAAATTTGTCTATCAAAATTGTGAGTTTGGTGCAGAAAAGAACTTATACTGCAGAGGGCACAGAGAAAAAAAAGACAAATTTAAATTGATACGTTTTTTTCGATATACAATAAAACAGTTTTTTCAATATACAGCCATTAAAAATTAACCCACTGGAAATATTATACACCTTACAGCGTGTGATGGTTACATAAGGGTACACAAATGTAAAAATTCATTGACCCATGCACATAAAATTTATGTATTTTACTATGCAAGTAATACCTCAAGGGGAAGAAGTTTTTAAAAAATTCACCCAGAACCCAGCATTGCAACGTGTTCCATAAACTAAAAATATGCAAACTAATTATGTAAAAAAGATAGTTTTAGCAGTGACATGTATAATGGCAAAAGATTAGAAACATCTAAAATATCTATTAAAAAATTAACTTTTATTTATCTACATAATGGCATATTATGCAGCTGTAAAATTACATCATTTTAGAGAAGAAAATATGATATGCAATATTAATTATTAAATCAAATTACAAAATATGTATACAGTATAATCCAACTTTTTAACTCAAATTTATAAGTATGTAGTAAAAGAAGCAGACAGATTTCTTAGGAGGTGTACATAAACTTTTAATAAGCTAATAACTTTGGTGAAATTATAGGTGATTATTTTCTTTTGGGGGCTTTTGTATATTTCCTTAAAAAGTATAATAAATGATTCTGAAAAATATATATATATAATGAAAATCATTTAAAAATATATATTAAGAGACATCATTATGGCCCACTCCTCTGTAGTAAAAGAAAGCATTTCTGGCCCTATTCCTTCTATCCATGTGGTAAGCTCCTTCTCGGCACATCTGGAGGCTGCTATTCTTCATCTGGTCTAACTGTGAATAAAATACATAGTACTTTCTAGTGGGATGCAGGAAAATGGTTTTTAAGTAAATAGGGAGCGAAAAAGTGTTTTTTCATAGTAGGGATAGTATGTGTTAATGTGCTCATAATGTATTAGAACAATGCCCAATTCATAATAACAAAATAGGGTTTATTGCTATCAATGGCCATACTTATAGTATTCTATCTATATATGCAAGGAAAAAGTTAGATATGTATAACTGGTAGGAAAGAATAATATAACTTAAGACATCTGGAAGATTTCAGAAAGATACTTCTGGGAGTGACTAACATTGATATTTTTAAGCGATGTTTTAATGATATACTGGCTTTGACCTGGAGGAGGAGACAACTTGGTATGACTGGAAGAAGTTAAAATTAAAGAAAGAACTCTTGAAGTTGGGTCCCATTGTGCCTGTGAACAAGAATCCCCCTGCTCACTCTTGTGGTAACTTATATCACTGGCCAGGAGTCTTCAGGAGTATTATCAGTACAGGTAGGAGCTCTGTGCTTGAGAGGAACTGATAAATCAGGTGGATACTAGTTTACATCCCGTTGTCACAATCCCCTTCCTCCCTCCCACTCTGGGTTCATGACAGGGTGAGTGACTTATTGTCTATAAGAGTCTCTTTCTAATGCTGTCTCTTCTTCAAAGGAGATCAGGACCCAAGGAGTTTTGTGGAGTCGGGGTTATTGCCCATGGTATCTGGTGTCTGCAGCTCAAAACCTGATGCTTCCCCACAATCATTTCCTGAGCTCATAAGTCATGACTGGAATGGGTATCTTGTCTTTACGCACATTTTCTCTTGGAGTAGCCATACCTCCCAGAGGAAACATGACCTCACAGGCAAAATATCAATGTATTTGAGGAGCACAACTTTTTCAAAAGGGTAACATCCCAGTATATTACAGATCCCATCTGAACCAGAAGTATTACAAGAGAAGGGCCAAGTAAAATTAGCCTAATAAACAAATTAAGAGAGACAGGGAAAGGTGTTAATGTGAAACAAGACTAGAAGAATATAGAAGAAAAATAAAGAGTGTAGATATGAAGTAAAAAAAAATAATGGTTTAAGTAAGGGCATAATATAAATAGTAGATTATACAGCAGAAGAATGAGTTAAGGCATCAGACAACCATTTAGGAAAACTCCCAGGGTAAAGGAAGAAAAAGAAAGAAAGAAAACATGTAATAGAAAAATTAGTGTGTAGAATTAGAGTATAAGTTTTAATATCTAGATATAAGTCCCCAAAGAGAGAAAAATGAAATTTTAGAAATTGGAATATATTTTTAAAAACCATGTGATCATATCAAGAGATGCAGAAAAACATTCAACAAAGTGCAGCACCCATTTATGATAAAAACTCTCAGCAAAGTGGGAATAGAGGGAACATACCTCAACATAATAAAGGCCACATATGACAAGCCTACAGCTAATATCATAATCAGTGGGGAAAGGCTAAAAGCATTTTACTTAATATCAGGAACAAGACAAAGGTGCCCACTTTCACCACTCCTTTTCAACATTGCATTGGAAGTCATAGCCATAGCAATAAGAAAAGAAAGAGAAATAAACAGTATCTGAATTGGAAAGGAAGAAGTAAAACTCTTGTTACTTCAGTAAAGTAGCAGGATACAGAATTAATCTCAGAAGTCAGTGGCATTTTTATACACCAATATGAATTTTGGAAAGGGAAATTAAGAAAACAATCTCATTTACAATTGCATCAAAAACAATAAAATACCTGGGAATCAAGTTAACCAAGGAGGTAAAAGACTTGTTCTCAGAAAATTATAAATCATTAAAAAAAGAAATTGAAATCTACGGTGATGCAACCCTGAACAAGCCTGGTCTTGTCTGATCTCAGAAGCTAAGCAGGACTGGGCCTGGTTACTACTTGGATGAGAGACCACACAGGAAGACCACGTGCTATAGGCGTAATCAATCAATCAATCAATCAATCAATAAGCAAGTAAGCAAGTAAGGAAGAAGGAAAGGATGGAAGGAAGGAAGGATATGCCTCACACCTGTCAGAATGGCTATCAACAATAAATCAAAGAACAAGTGTTGGCAAGGATGTGGAGAAAAGGGAACCCTCATACACTGTTGGTGGGATTGCAAATTGGTGCAGCCATTATGGAAAACATTTTGGAGGTTTCTTAAAAAATTAAAACTGGATCTACCTTTTGACCCAGTAATTGCACTTCTAGGTATTTATCCAAAGAAAACTAAAACAATAATTTGTGAAGATCTATGCACCCCTATGTTCACTGCAGCACTTTTCGCAATAGCCAACATATAGAAGCAACCTAAATGCCCATCAACAGACAACTGGATAAAGAAGGTATAGTTCATATATACAATGGAATATTACTCAGTCATTTAAAAAAATGAAAAAAGTCAGACAGAAAGATAAACACTATATTAATTTACTTATATGCAGAATCTAAGGAACAAAAAGCACAAACTAATCAAAAATAGACTCACAAATATAGAGGGGAGAAGTGTTCAGGGGCTGGGAGAAAGGGGTGAAGGGTTAAAGAAGTGCAAATTAATAGTTTAGATAGACAGTCATGGGGATAAAGAGTACAGCATAGGGAATGAAATTAGCATTAATCTAATGGCTAGGTGGAAAACCAGAGGAGAGAAAGAGCAATTAGGGGGATTGTTTTATACAAACTATAAAAATATCTAACCAATGTACTGTATACTTGAAACTAATAGAATAAAATTTTTAAAAAGACAATGGAAAAAAACAAAATAATGGAGATAAAATTTTTAGAATTAGTAGGAAAAAACTTAATTCATATTGAGAGGCTCCACAGAGTACCAAAGAGGAAAAAATATGGAAAAATTAAGAAAAAGCAAACACCTAGTCAAATTACAGTACACTTTAAAAATATCAGATTAGAAACTAAAAGCATACACAGAGATACTGTTATTTATACAGGCCAAATATTAGCTTAGAGTTGTTTTACAACAACTCTAGATGCAAGATGATTATGAATTAGTATTTTCAGAGTATTAAAGGAAAATAATTTTTCATATACTTAGAACCTAGAATTTTATATTCAGATAAGATACTCATGATATTTTATTATTATTATTATTAAATAATTTAATGAAAATTTCTTCTAGGTGTTCAAGGCATGAGTAATTTTGCCACACAAAGACCAACATTGACTACAATTCTGGATAAAGTAACTTAAATAAAAGGAAAGAAAATCCTTGAGATGATTAAAGATTTAAGATGGCAGATATAGGTCCAAATATAGCCATACTTAACAATAAAACTACATGGACTAAACTTAGTTAAAAGATGGAGATTGAGAGTTTGGATTTTAAAAGTTTCAGATATAGTTCCTTGTTTATAAGAAGATACCAAAAACATAAGGGTAATGTAAAACTGAATATAAAAAGACATATCAGGAAAATACTAACCAAAGAAAGCTACCATAATGTTTTAAAGGCAGAAAAACTAAACAACTAAATTAAAACGTCAGGAGTGGGAGGCTCATTGTTTAACAATAATACATTCTATTAACAAAGAAGATGTAGCAACTTTAAAGGTTATGCATCTAAAACAGTCTAAAAATATATGAGGCAAAAGTTTATAGAATTATGGGAGGAAATTCCTAAAACATCACAATTAAAACATTTTCTTTAATAATTATTGATTAATCAACAGATAAAAAATAGGATATCTAAAAAATACAGAATGACCCACTGGATGTATAGAATTCTGCATTCAATAATCTTTTTAAAAAATACATGTTTTCACTTTAACTATGAGAACATTTACAAAAATTAATGATAGGCCACAAAGAGTATCTAATTTCAATGAATAGGCCATCATACAATATGTGATTTCGTAAGCCAGAAGTCAATTGTAAGCAGAAAAATAGCTCTGCTTTTCAGCACTTCAGAACTCAAAAAAAAACAATGCAGTCATAATTGTCAGTCAACTACTTTATTTTTGTTTGCTCTCTTTGTATGTTTTATTTCTGTTTTGCTGTAATCTCATCTTTCCCAAAATGATGAGAATTTTTTTCTATCTTTCCATTATTTGCATATTGCTTGCTTGGTTACTTTACAACCCACTAACCATCCTAAAGTTTCCCTCTTCTGTCTCATATTGTCTTTGCTTTTTAAATGGTAGAATAGTCATTTAGGAGTTTGTATTATCATGAAAACAATCTAGGCTAGATTTTGTGTTGAGAACCTTTGAGTTTGGCTTTCTTAACATCAAAACAAACCTAAACTAAAGAAAAAGCAAAATATATGAAGCAAAAGCTTGCTGAGTTAGAGCAATTATCTAAAAGAATTAAGTAGCAATATAAATAGAGCATCAGCAGATATTTATAATTGAAAGCAATAATGAGGAAATGAGGAAATTGGAATGTTTACCAAAATAGAGGTTTAAGATCAGTAAAAACGTAATTTTAATCCCCAAATCTGTGGAGGGTGACAATTTAAAGCAAAAAATAAAAATAAAAAAGGAATTGTGTATGATATTTCATTTCTGTAATAAATGCTGGCATTAATTCTATGACTTAGTCAATAAAATAGGGTTTTTTTTTTTTTTCCTTTTACAAGTTAGAGTTTTTAGGTGGAATTTAAGACGAATGATTAGCACTTCTATGCTGCATTGGAATTACTTAAAATTACTCTTCTTATCCTTTGTCCCTAATAGTTTTTACTTTACTTGTTTATTGCTGACTAGAAGGTAAATGGGTCTACAGAAACTACTCTTAGAAGTAAATGAGAATTCATTGAGGGACACTGAGCTTTTTTGTCTGGTAATTTACTTGATTAGTTGCATATCGCATATGTGTTCATGTTATTCTTAGATTTCTCTTGTGCATACTTTCAGATCATGTGTCCTTTTTTCCCATATGTTTCTTATCCTTTCTTCTCCTTAGAAGGAGAAGGTTGCCTATAACAACTGAAGTTATATTTTTAGTTCATTTATATTATTTGCTCAAACATTCATTTTTTTTTCTTCCAGAATGAGGTGGAATATAATCAAAGCATATGCCTTCATCAGCTAAATGCCATCCTCACTTCTTTCTCTCTATTAAAAGTTGTGGTTCAATTTTTAAGAATGCTAGGGTTCTGGGAAATTTTTAGCTAGAGTGTCAGTTAAGATAATCTACTTGTACTCAGTCTAAAATCTCAATGATCATGTTACTTGTCTAGATACATATTAAAATCACTTGACAAACATACATGTGTGCACATACACACAAACACATATACACACTGCACATGCCTTAAACCATGAACACATACATTTACAAGAAAAAAATTCCAATTAAAGCTTCATTTTTTAAATTAAGATTGTCTCAGAAAATATAGGATTTGTGTTTACAAATAACTCTTATTATGGTTTAAATCCAATTTTGGCTTTTCTCTTTTTTCTATCTTGGTTTTTCACAATGAAATTGGATATTCACTTGAAATCCATTTCAAATTTATTTCAAATTTATTTTGTTCACATTTAATTATATTAATAATATCTTCCTGATATCAAAATAAAACCCTACAGAGTCAATACTCACTATCAATTAGAAAACATATAACCCAGTGTCTTATATGGTAATATATATACAATCTTTGACTATGCTAGTTATTAAGCTCCTCTCTCTGTCTCAACCCCTGCCTTCAATACTTTGCTTTGTAATGCTAACGTAGGCACTCTGTGAACCACATTTCCCTTTCACCATATGGTTCCGGCTGTGCCAGTAGGGTGAGGTAGAAAGAGAGTGGTAGGTTGAACAAGAAGGGAACTGTTCATTCTTGTTTACTTTCTGTCATGTCAGAGTCACTCACTAATGCCCTTCCCCTAGTAGAGGCAAATGGGCAGTTTTCCAACGCTTTGAGAATCAACCTTAATATGCTCCCTAGTGAACATCAGCACCAATTGGCTGGCTCACCACCCTCTTAGATCTCAATCCCAGCTCCACAGAGTCTCTTCTTTAAGCTGCTGAGACCCCAGCACCAGCCCAATAGGGCATCTACCTCAGTGATCCAAGTCTCAGCTCCTCTAGATGCCTAAGTTTCCAAACTCTTCCTCCTATGCTTTAGTCCCAGGTATAGCTCCTGAAAATCATCTCTCCAAGTGACTATCTCTGTGATATCCTAGTGTTTCCTTTTTGTCATTTCTGTTATTCAATATCTGGTTAGTAGTTCTCTAGATTAAATTATCCCCAGCAAAATGAATGGTGTATTCTCTGCCCCTTGACTCAACACTGGTATAATGCGTTTTGTTCTCACAAATGATCAGAACCTCCTCTGTTTATTGAGTAGATATTTAACACCTACATAGAAACCTACATATAATCTATATAACACCTACATATGCAAACATTTTATATGTTTTAAAGGAATGAGCTTTTTGACAGAGGCTCTTTGATGCATGATTTGGACATTATTTGCAGTGTATCTTTTAAAAGTATTGGCTAAATTGAAAAGGGTACTGTAGTTTACTAACCAAACTCATCAATCAAAGCTATTAGACATGTGTCATCAGACATAAAAGTCACATGAAAATGTAAAATTGTAAAACTTACAAATTATTCTGTATATTTTGGGCATAAATATTGAGAAGCATTAGTTGTTTATATAATATCCTTCTTTTTCCCATCATTAACCAAGGTATATAAATAAATACATACTAACTTACAATGATAAAAATATAACTCTCTGTAATTAGGATGACTCTACTATGGCACTTAGATTTTGCCTTTTTTTAGAGCAGATTTTTTAAAAATCAACTTTAAAAAAATATATAAACTACACCATTTTTAAGAACACATTAACCATTGAAACTTTCAGCCACATAGTATTTATAAAAATGAAGAAATACATTTACTTAGTTCAATGGAATTCTATTTCGCAAGGTAAATACCTGCCTGTCACTATAAAAATGTTGCTTTGTCTTTGTCTACCCAGCACTCTACCTGCATTGATAATTCATCAACTGTCTGGTCTTTGATCATGCTACCAACTTCAGACACCTACCTCGTGAGTAGAAACTCAATATATTTTTACATAATCGATTCAGCCAGTGTTAGTCATATAAGATACCGTGAAGAGGAGCAGGTATAAAAGGTGACATAAAACCAGGACGGAAATGGGGATACATGGAAGAGACGGATAGTTTTCTGCCAGAATAACACCCTTACTTATCCTTACTAACAGAACGTAAGATGGCAATGTTCTCAGTAATAGGACTATATATTTTCCAGACACACTTGAAGCTAGTTTTAACAATGTAACTAAGTTCAGTTAATGAAGTGTAATCAGAAGTGTTATGTGGTACTTTTAGGATGTTTAATTGAAGGCAGAGGGTGGAAATTACACTTCTGGGTAGGATAGATTAGATAGCAATAGAACAGCACTTCTGCTGAAAATAATTAAAATCCAGATAATATACAGAAGTAAAATGTTTAGTGGTAGTCAAGAGACAACAAGAACTGGGGAAAGACTGCTGAAGAATGGCCACCAGGAGTTCAGCTCAGCTAGGAGAGAGAAAGCTGAGTTGTCAGGTACTGCATAGCTGATTACAGCAACAAGCCAAAACTGAAAAGAAAGAGTTAAGGCTTTAATCCCTTACTAGATGGTATAAACAAGAGGATGAAACCAGAGAAAAGCTGACTCCCGATTTCCTTTCCTCCATGGAAAGGCTCACCAGTTGAAGGTCAGGTAGATCAGTGCAGATATGGGGGTTGTTGCATAGTTGTAGGAGCCCTGACAAAAGGCTTCTGCGGTTTTATGGACCATGGGGTCTTGGTGAGGCCAGAGGCGAGAGGGAAGGGCTAAGAGTGGAAAAGTACTGGGTACTGAGTCACAATGAGGAAAAGTGCCTTGGTTCCCCAGAGACCTTGGCAGAAATACCTGAAAAGGACCTTGGCCCAAGGCCTAAGATAACGAGATCTAGGAATGAGTGTACTGGGGCTAGGTATTTAAATATGAGAAGAGCATGGCCAGCCAGAGGGGCCTGAGTCCTTGACCACAGCTCCCTTCAGAGACTTCGGTGCACTGGCTATGTACCAGATTTGGTGGGAGGAGGATAGCATTCCCCTTTGAGGTCTGTCACAAAAAAAAAAAACTTTTGCAATTGCCAATGATCAGACCTGAAAAAGCACACAGAGGTTTTTAATCAGGAGCTAGACTCCTCAGAGATGAAATAGTTTCTGCATGGGCTTTTACTCTGGGTCAGTTGATGACTCCAGGCAGGAACAAGGGGCTTAGAATCTAAGCCTTGAGCTCATAGAGGATGCTGCTGGAGGACAGAGGGATCCAAAGCATTATGGTGGAATTGGGTGGCACCAAGCATGTGGCTAATTTTCCCCTGAAAATATTTGCCAAATTCTGGCTAAATGAGGCCAGAGATTTAAAAGCTTGGTGGAAAGCATCTGAAAAGCATAAGAGCTATCAACAGTTTTATAAGATAATCATTATAGTTTAAGATCTGAAACTGGGAGATGTTATAGAGAATACCCAAAGCTCATGGTTGAGTCTGGGTCAAACTATAAGCAGAATAAGTGTTAATGGGGCCACAAAGCAGCTATGGCTCAAAGAGTTATATTTTACACCTCTATTGTGTTAGCATAGGAGGAGAAAGATAATAATGTCTTGAGAAATATATCATCACCTTAAGCCTCTGTAATTTTTTACTACAGAATAACTAGACTTTAATAAAAATTGCTAGACTACAACATTAATATCATGAACAAAAATAAAATAAGATAAAATAAAATAATATAGAAATGGGCTCACAGACAATTGAAATACTGGTGCTACCTGACAAGGACTTCACAATAATTATCATTAGTATATTACAATCTAGAAAAATAGATGAAGAGATGGAGATTTCAGTAGGAAATTGTCATCTATTAATAGAAATAAATAGACTTCTAGAACTGAAAATAAATTATCAAAGAATGCTTATATCAGCAGAATGAAGATAGTAGAAGATGAGATTACTAAAACTGACATGTTAATACTAAATTTAAAGGTGAAATACAGAAAGAGAAAAATATTAAAAATAGGACAGTTGTAGGAGGTTTGTAAGATAAGTACAAGGTCGGATATACATATGACTAGAGTCTTAAAAGGAGAGAAGGAAAAAAGAGTACAGACGTATTATTTTAAGAGATAAAGGCAAAAGTTCTGCAAAACTGATGCAAAATATCAAACAACAGATTAAAATTCTGCCCACAGGCAAGATAAATACAGAGAAAAACTCAAATCCTAGTAAAACCATAGAAAAGCAAAGACAGTGAAAATTGTTAAGCAACCTGAGGGGGGGGAAATTACCTTCACAAGAACAACAATGGCTTTCTCAAAGGAACTATGGAAATCATAAGATACTAGGTGGCATATTTAAAATGTTGAAAGATAATAACTGCCAATATAGAATCTATTAATCATCAAAGGTCTTCAAAATTGAAGTACAAATTTTTTAAGAGAAAAAATACTGAGATCATTAAAAGAAACACTAGGTGTTGTTCATCAGCTAGAAGAAAATGTATTCTAGAAGGAAAACTAGAAATGTGATAAATATAAAATATATTTTTAAAATATACAGGTAAATATAAATGAATATTGATTGCAAATGAAATTATATTAGTGTCTTGATTTAAATAACAATTTAGCATTAAAATGAATGGCAATAATTTTACCAAAAGTTGTGAGGGGATAAATAGAATTAAAGTGTTCTGAGGTTCTAACGTTATAAGAGGAAGCAGTAAAAGCAATGATTTATTTTTTAATGTGTCAAAAATGCATGTAATGTGATTATTGCTAAAATAGTAGCAAAAGTAAGTTTGACAATTTAATATAGCAAAATGAGATTGTAATAAAATATTTTTTTATTTAAAGAAGCAAGAAAGAAAAAGAAACAAACAGATGAGTTAAATTAAAAACAGAGTAGATATGAACCTAAATATGTCAATACTTATATTAAAAGTAAATTAATTAAATTCTCCAATTAAAAGACTAAGGTGCTAAGAAACATAAAGCCATGTGTATGCCAGAGAGCTATGTTTAGGGACCACATTTTTATAGTCTTCTTGGATATAGAGGCCAGGTCACAATTCTACCCCTCCCCTTGGTGAAGGATTTGCCCAAATTCAACCAATGAAGTTTGGGCAGAGTTCAAGTGAAGGAGGAAAGCATATGTGACATGGTGGGTGAGTCCTTTGGGCTATTCCATGTTTAGTTGTTGCTTCTACATCTGCAGTTGATGTTCTATGTGGTTGTATTTCTCTGTTTCATGTGTGCCAGGGGGTTCTCCTGACAAAGGGACGTACTACAAATAGAGAAGTGCTGGTGAGACACATTCTCTTCACATTTATCATTAGTGGGAGTGTCAGAGGACATGGAAGTGCCTCTGTCCTCTTAGAATCTCCAATATATTGACGATGTCTTGTTAGTCGGCAAATCAGAAGTCTCAGTCACAATAACCCTGACTTTGGAGGTAGCATACCTTTG
This sequence comes from Eonycteris spelaea, assembly GCA_003508835.1. Lineage (NCBI taxonomy): Eukaryota > Metazoa > Chordata > Mammalia > Chiroptera > Pteropodidae > Eonycteris > Eonycteris spelaea. The sequence goes on along the minus strand of PUFA01000043.1, from coordinate 2,370,765 downwards.
CTCTCAGGAGCGCTGATAAACTCCAAAAACGTTCAGGAACTTGCTCTGTGAATACAATGTCTTGAAACTACATGGGTGGATTTGCAGTGTTCAATCCTTCTGAAGTCAAGGAAAAATGTGTTTTTACAAAAGAAAAACCTTTAAACATCCAATTCTTTGAGTATCGGGTACAGTTTGTGCCTCATTTGGGCATTCTATTTGGTCTTTTATGTGGGATAACATGAAATCCTCACTCTATGAATGGGGTCCAAACCAATAGGCTTGACAGCTATCCAGCAAGCTGAAGCCCTGTACTTTTGGGACCCCACAATTTTTATGATTTCTGTGAACTATAAACTTTGTGACTAATGATTTTGCTGGTTGGAGCCTCTGGCAAAGAGAGGCAGCTTCCAACCAGAAGTTCTCCTTGACTTTAGAACTTGCAACTTCCTTGATATAGCTACCAGACCAACTTATTATGAAAGACAGCTATTAGTTTGATACTCGGCTCGTGTCAAAATTGCATATCTTATCTATGGAGGTTCTGCAGTTCTCCAATCTGGCAGTTTGGGTTAGGTCGTTTGGGTTTAAATCAACCATCTTGCTATTTATTGCCTACTTGTCCCAACTGTTCTTTATTCCTTTTTTGTCTTTTTCCTCTTTTTTTGTATGAATCAAGTATTTTTTATAATTCTATTATTTTTCCTTTGTTGGCTCACTTTCTATAACATTGCATAATGTTTTCAGTTCCTTTAGGGTTTATAATGTACATCTTTAATTTATTACAGTCTATTTCAAGTAATATTGTTACTTTATATATACTGTAAGAATCTTAAAATAATATACTTTCATTTTCATCCCCCGGCTTTGTACTATTGTTATACATTTATTGCTAGATATGCTATATCTCTCATTACATCGTTATTTTTATAGCTTGAAGCAGTCTATTATCTCTTAAGGAGATGTATAAAATAAAGAAAAAAATTCTGTATTTATTCATGTTGTTATCATTTCTGGTACTCTTTATTCCTTTGTATAAATCCATGTTTCTATCTGATATCATTCTACTTGAAAGAAGGACTTCCTCTAACTTTCTTCTAGTGAAGAACTGTAAGTGATGAATTCTTTAAGCTTCTGTGTGTATGACTATACAAAATGCTGGTGAGAATGTAGAGCAACTGAAATTCCCATATAACCACTGGAAGAAATGTAAAAAGGTGCAATCACATTAGAAAACTGACAGCTTCTTAAAAAGTCTAATAACCCCCTCCACTCTATGTTTGGACCCCATTCATAGAGTGAGGATTTCCATGTTATCCTACATAAATGACCAAATAGAATGCCCAAGTGAGGCACAAACTGTAACCACATGATCCTCCTATTTCACTCTTAGATATTTACCCAAGAGAAGCAAAACTTTATGTTCAAAGACTCATATACAAATGCTTATAATAGCTTTATTTGTAAATTTTCAAACTAGATGTAACCCAAATATTTATCAACAAGGAATAGATAAAACAGATTGTGGTATATCCACATGAAGGAAGATTACTCAGCAATAGGAAATGATTATGATATAGAAGACAATATAGATACATTTCTAAATCATTATTCTGAGTGAAAGTAGTCAGGCAGAAAGTGTGCATACAGTATGATTCCCTGTAAATAGAGTTCTAGAAAATTTAAACTAATCTATAGTGACAGAAAGTAGATCTGTGATTGCCTAGGACTGGGAGTTGAGAGAAAGATAGATTAGGAAGGAGAATAAGGTAACTTTCTAGTATAATTGAAATGTTCAATATGTTCATTTCAATGATGGTTTTATGGGTGTATATATATATATATATGTATATATAAAAATTGTCAAAAATGATCAAATTGTACAACTTAAATATATAAAATTTATTATTCTTTATATTACAATGTAAATTGAAAAAATTACATTAATTTTCATTTGAATAATCTACATTCAGTATTGTTATAATATATTAAATTTCAAAATGAAAATGTTAAGATATAATTTTTCTATACCTACTATTTGATATGTTCTACTTTTTCTCCTTATTTAATTTTACATCAATGTTCATGGACTAAAGTTATTTATGATCTGGACACGCTGGGATTTTGCAATCTTTTTTTATAATCGGTTATACATATAAATTAGTGTTACTCAACCAAGAGTGGAGCATGATGTCACCCCTTTTCCCCTCCAGGGCACATTTGGCAAGGTCTGAAGATATACTGGTAACACAATTGGGAGGATGCTACTGGAACCTAATGGGTAGAGGCCAAAATGCTACTACATATTCTATAATGCACAGCACAGCCCCACAACACAAAGTTAACTAGCTCAGTTGTCAATTGTGCCAAGGTTGAGAAACCCTGATGGAATTATTTATTATTTATTTATTTATTTATTATTATGTGGAGTGGTAAAGAAACAAGTAGAAATGAACTACTATAGGGACAAAAATCTATTTTAAATGCAGAAAAATTCAAATAAGTAATAATTATGTTTCTTAGTAATAAAATGAAGTGGAAGTTTATAATTCAAGCGACTTTTAGAAGTCCACGTATTTAGGGTAATGGCACCTTTTTAAAATTAAAAAAAAAAAAGACTTTTCATTCCAAATAACAGTACCTTCTAAAGAGACTTAGAGAAGTAACTCTGAAAAGTGTTTCCCCGTAGCAGTTACATTTTTATAGAGATGAGACTTGATTACATTTTGTAGTATGTAAATGGTGAAAATGTACTAAAATGTCTGAAATAATGGAAATCTTAATGCGAAATGTTCACTCTCACCCCCCAGCCCTTCTCCCAACACATAGCTCTCAACCCCTATTGCTTCCACTATTAGTTTCTCAGCAAATCCTGTCATGGAGACAACCAGGCAAGCCTAAGGAAAACTACAGCATAATCTATCAATAAGAATTTACCATGTATTATGTAATACTGTTGTATTTTTCTTTGATTTAAAAAAAAAACTATTGATTAGCATTAAAAAAAAAACAACATTTTATAGGATCAACTTAGTAAATTTTTTATGAAATAATGAATTCAATTATATGAGTTAAATTCAGACACATTTCTCATAGTAAATTTTTAAAATTTGTATTCTTAAGACAATCAGAACCTTCAGAAATGTCCTGTATTTAGTCCTATTACTTTCAAAGTATAAGTTATTTGCCTTTCATTATTTGTTAGCATGTTATGACTTAAGTGTGTTGATATATTGTAAATCCACTCTAAAGTTTAGACATAAACATAGGAGCAGACTAATTTAAGATTAGATATGGGGTATCTTTCTAAATGTTTTAGTTTGCACAGTGGGGAAAAAAGAAACTCTGAAGCTTAATCCTGTTAATTAGCTTTTGGCAAACAGAACTACAGATTAAAAATTCTATCTCACTCTATTATATGGAGGTTTAATAAAATGTGCTGATAGCCATAGCTTGCCCTTACTGTTCTAATTTTAATTACCCATCTAACTCATTATTGCTGTGGCTTTCATTCTGCAAGGCAGAAGATTAGAGCGAAGGTGGGGCTGGAGGCTATTTTAACTTACAGTGTTTCTTAAAAGGGATAACTATATCATATTAGCTCTACAACACCTTCAATCAAGGTTTGGTTTCAGTATAGTACAGAAACTGAAACAACTTCATGAAAATAATTTTCAGTGCTGACTCTCAGTCATGCACCACGAAGGGACCAGTAGCACTTACAAGTGTAATCAAGAAAGAACGTGATTCACCAGACAACTAGGCAAGCATTGCTTACATTGAACCTAGTTCTTATAATCAACTGCAAAGACTGTGGTAACTTAGTGTGTTTAACCCAGAGAAAGAATTGATAAGAAACACCACAAAGAAATACTATAGGAAGAGACAAGCCTGGGGATATGCTATAGTTGCGACAAAGACATTAGGAAATGTAATTCCCATGAATTTTGTCTTTGTTCCATAATTATTTTTAGGCAGCAAAGAGTAGATTTTACTTTGGAAATTTGGATGAATATCTTTAAAGGAAAAGTGTATATACATTTTGTAAATAAAATCAGTTGGCCTCCGATAACAGAGTTGATTCACTGTAAAATAATAGGAAACTAAAATAATTTTTTTCAAATAGACAGGAAACTTCCATTATATTTTTTTTTTTTTCCTTATCCTTATTTTTTATCATTAAAGTATATTAAAAATAACCTTGCAGTGACTTTCTGTAACCAACTATAAATTTGCTATTTCAATCTTCCTCTTTTCCTGTTTCCTTTTTTTATTAGTTGTTTTTCAGTTTATTTTGGTCTTTTCTGGATTCTACTAACCTTTATTGAAAAGTTACTATATACTAGGCATTGTGCTAAGAACTTTTAAAATGTTTTTTTCTTTGAATGCCAAACAGTCTTATGTAAAGGTAATATTACACACCATGTAGTTGCGAAAACTGAGGTTTGCAAGGTTAAATAATTACAGTAGTCCCACCTTATCCTGGGGCACACATGCCTGAAACCACAGATAGTATAAAACCCTTTATCCTGTATTTTTTCCTATGCGTACATACCTATGGTAAAATTTAATTTATAAATTAGACACAGTAAGAGATTAACAATAACAGCAAACAATAAAATAGAATAATTATAACAATATTCTTTAATAAAGTTATGTGTTTGCGGTCTCTATCTCTCCCTCTGATAATCTAGACTAAACTACTAAGTTATAAATGGGTGGAGAGTACACGCAGTGATGAATACACTGTGCAAGGGACTGATTTATGTCCCAGGCAGGACGGAGCAAGACGGCATGAAATTTTATCGTGTTACTCGAATGTTGTGCAATTTAAAACTTACGAATTGTTTATTTCTGGAATTAGCCATTTCATATTTTCTGATACAGGTTGACTGCATCTGAAATGCTCTCACTTCTCCCAACACCTATCTCTCAAACCCTGTGGTTTTGATTACCAATTTCTCAGCAAATTTTGTCATAGAAACAACCAAGCAATCTAAGGAAAATCACAGCATAATTAGTTAATTCGAATTTACCATATATTATGTAATACTGTGATATTTTTCTATTACTTTAACTATCGGTTAGCATTTTAAAAAAATGGATCAACTTAGTAAACTTTTTTTTTTTTTTAATGAAATCACAGAAAGTGAAACTGGGGGTAAGATAGGACTCTACTCAGTCATTCGGCGAGTAAACGGCAGAGTTAGAATTCAGATCTCCTGTCTTCAGAGCCCAAACCTTGCCTCCCCAACACTTACTATCTCACTTACCCCTATATGCTTCTTCCTCCTCACAGCTTTTTTTTTTTTTTTTTTGCCTGAATGAAAGCAATGTGACCCAAGTCACAGGGTTCATATGTACATTTAAAAACTCCCATACTGAACTTCATCTTTGAACCACATAATTTCTCTTATATCCAAAACAACTTGAAAAAATAAAACAGCTCATTTAATTATGTGTAGCTATATAAGAAAATATGATAAAATAGTGCCTATTTTTATTATAAACATGATTTAAGTTACTTGTGCTTAGCTTAAATTGCCTCAGTTTTTTAATTTAAAAATGATAATTGACACTGTTACATCCAGGAAGAACGCTGAGATGTTCCAAAGATATTCCTAACTCTTGTCTATTTCATAGCAGCTTCCTTATACATGCCACTAGTGGAACATGTGCAGGGACTAGCTGGAAGGAGGGAAGGGTCATTTGAGGCTCAGCATTTTGAACATCTTTTAAGTTCAGGGATAAGGCAGTTACTGAGGTCTGCTATTGCCTCCATATTCATTAATGAGAATGTTGGAGAACTACTAACCTAGAAGCAGATGTGTGGATGTTTGGGGGAAATATGTTTAGTTCAACACACATTTTCTGAATGGTAGATATACTAGTTGTTCTTTTTCTAAGGAATTTCACCATCTAATGAGATTTATAAATAAATCGGCATAGTACAAGTCTGTAGTTACTTCTTTATTTTAATTATATACTTTATAATTATATATTTAATTATATAGTTTATAAATATATGTTACATATTTTATAATGATATATAACTATATATCATTATTTTATTATATATAATAATTATATGTGAACATATATCATATGATAATATAATATACTCAGCTGTTGATTGCCTCTTGCCTTTCTCTAATGCAAAGTCACATGATAACCACTACCTTAACTCTATATTCAAATAGACTAAGCCTCTTGTAGAAGAAAATTCTAACTATGCAAGGCACTAGTAATTTTGTTCCAGAGTTTATCTCTGAACTTTATTAATGGTTAAAATATCTTAAGATTTAGATACCACCCCCCCCCCCCGCCGAAACCTGTGATGTAATCAGGAAGTGTTATCTTAGCATGTTGTTTGCTAATATCTGCTGTTAACTCTGTATTTACAAGAATGCTACACTGGGTAAATAAAAGTTGAAGTGTGTACACTTCTGTACCACAAAAGATATCAATATGATATAAAGAGGCTATATATAACAGTCATATATGACATTAAATAGTGTGACAGTCAAGCAATCTGAAATAGTTTAGGTAAAAAGGAGAAATTGTTTGATGAATTGTTCAATTAGATCATTCATCTAATTGAAGAGGCAAACTTGTAGCTAGACCTCAGGAACTAAGGAGTGGAGAAAAAATTTTTTTGTCATCTATATTGGCTTCATTCTTTCCTGCAACAGAGCAGCTTCCAGTAAATGACAGGAAACATGGTTTCCACCAGCTATTAATCTTATATCCATGGCGCCCCTACCACAGATGCCCAATGGACCCAAAGAAAGACTTAGACTCACCAGTTTAAGCCCCATGCCCACCCCTAGATGAGGTTACTGTGTCTGTGAGAACATGTAGTCTGTGCTCTTAGCCAGAATAAGAGAGTGCCTCAGGTGAGCATAATAGTGATAGCTGTCTATCATTTACTAATATACCCTGCACCAGGTGCAAATTTATGTGCATATATGGTAATTACCTTTATCTTACAACCTTATAATGTGAGCATTGTTATTATTATACACATTTTACAGATGAGAAAACTGAAGCATAGAGAGTTAAGTAATTTGTTCAAAATTTACATTTATATGTAAATGATATGGCAAGATTCCAAACCCAAGGCAATCTCTTAGTTTCAGTCCCATTTGAAAGCAAATGAAGGTGAGGGTTTTTGAGATCATGAGTACACAGTACTCTGACACTATTTCACAATGGCACTTGGTGGGCACAGTTTTTTCTTAGTCCATCATTTTACTGAATGGTGCCTTTTAGAATCCCTGCTCTATTTGGTTTAGACCTCCAAAACTGTTCTGTCTCTAGGTTTTCATCTCCAGTCCTTTGTGTGTTGTCCCATTAGACTCAAAACCTCCAAGCTACAAGGGGTAGGTAGATGTTCTCAGGCCAATTACTGGCTTTAGAGCATGGTTGTTTGGGGGATTATCTTTTCTAATAATTTTTTATCTCCCCTTTACCAGGTCAGATGTACATTTAAATAAATTTTATGATAGTCTATTCAAAATAAAAGTTTGATTTTACCAGTAGGAATTGTCAGAAAATGAATTATTATTAAATATTATGTATGTAAATAATTGCTGCTCATTGAGAGTGAATACATAGTGAAAGTTGATAAACCCATTGTGCTATGCAAAGATATGCACAGGAAATATCTAATTCTTAGCAGAAATGTGAATTGAGAAGAAATCAATAACTATAAAAACTCCATATTGGTGCTATCCATCAATTGTTAGATTTGCAAACTGTACAGTGCTTATGAATGTCAGGAGCCTACTAAAGAATATAAATAAAGAGATGGCATTTTTTAACCCTAATGCATTCATTTACATTTTTTTTTAAGTTGCAAAGGCATACCAACATATATTTTGGGATTTAGATTTTGTCCAAAGGAAAAAGAGTTCTTGCAATAACCTGTAAAAAAAAAAAATAGAAGTTATTTGAGAAATTCTAAAAGTCAATTCATAGTGGGCGCATTATAAAATAAATATAAACAGCTGTCATTGAAGCACAGATGAGCTCCCAGTTCCTATGGCTAGACTGCAACGATATTAGCATCTAAAGGAAGCACATTATCTACCATTTTCATAAACATGGTGGACCGTATTGGTAGGCTAATGCTTCTGGTTAAAGCAACAAAAACTTTTGTGTAAAATATGAAAAATATCTTCTTTATGTGTCTTATGTTGGCAAAAAAGTAAGGGATACTAGGGCCAGGACCTGAGTGAAAATGGGAACACTGAAAGTCTTTGATATTATTTTTTTTCTGAACCAAATGAACCTGAACAACAGTTTTCACATATATTTCAGAGTTTTATGATAGAAGTCATAAGACTCCCCTACCTCAATAATTGTCAAACTCTGAAAGGGCCATGGCTGAGAGAGAAATAGAAATAACACTGGTCTACAACAAAGGACTTCAAGAAAAATTCCTGCATTGTCATTTTTTTCTTGAGCAGAAGGGAAAAAATATTCCCCCTTGACAACATGTACTGATAAAATTGTCTTCTCACACAATGACAACATGAATTCACACTACCTGAATGACTCACAGTACCTGAGTGACACACACAGAAACCAAAGCTATAAATTTGCCTTAGTGAGCTTGGACTGTACCTACAGAAGCAAATGCCAATCTGTTCTGGAGAAAAACATCCCAGGCTTCAAGGTGTTTCTGCATATAAAGTTTCAAGACAAACAGTACCTCATAATAAAAAGAAATCGCAAAAGCATATAATGAAACAAGACACCATAAACAAGACCAGAAGAAATTACCAGCAGCAAAATCTGGCGTGCAAAGACATCATTCATGGCAATCATAGACATTTCTTAAAGGTAAGGAGAACTTTAAGATAATCATAAAGAACAGGAAGATTAGAGAAAGAATCAAAAGAATTCCTGAAATAAAAACCTAACATTTGAAGTTTAGAATTTTTAAAGTCAGATTAAAAACTGAAGAAAATATGCAGAATTCAGTCTCAAGTAAGTAATAGAGAAAGTATGGTGACAAGATTAAAGACATAGACATGTAAATGACTTAAGGGATCTAGATGCAGAAGGGAGAATGGGCAAATGCATTGTTATCTAAAGATATAATGTCTAAGAACTTGGCAGAATTCGAAAGACACTAAATCCAGATTCAAGAAACGCAATGATTTTTAAATAAAAACAAATGCAATGCAAAAATTGTATTTAAAAAAAACAAATAAAAGAATACACATTTAAACACATAATAGTGAAATAAAAAAAAAAAAAACACCAAAGGCAAAGGCCAAATATTTGAAGCAGCAGAAGAGAAATTCTGATTATTGACAAAAGATCTTAAATTATATAAAAATAATAGCCTTAAAGACAGGAGTGGTGAATATATTTATGTTGTTTGGAAAAGGGTAAAGATATTAATTTTAGATTTTGATAAGTATGAATTAAAATTTCTAGGGAAACCACCAAAAGAATAGAAAAAAGTGAAGACCTTCCAAAAAAAAAAAGGAAAAACAAAATGGAATGAGAATCCATCAAAACCTGACTTTTGAGTGGGTTCAGCCAATGAGAGGCATTGTCAGGAGACTGTAAGATGAGAGGAAGACAGAAGTCAGAGTATTTCTCCCCTTCCCCTTCTGCCTAAGATGTGATCTCAGGCGGTGGTTGCTCTCCCATGGTACTAGACTGCCCCATGGATAGACTCACTGTGATTCCAGTTTTGGCCAGCTGACCCAGTGGGCTCTATAAACTTTCCTCCTCCTTTTTGTCTCTCTCTGGCTTAGGGAAGGTAATGACATCTTACTGTTGTTAATACTGTCTCCTGGTTATACATTCTTTTCCACTACTTTTGTGACCATTTATTAAATTAAAGTTGACCTTTGAACAGTGAAGGGGTTAGCAACCCAGACACCCTCCCTCAGGAGTCAAAATTTTGCATATAACTTTTGACTTTCCAAAAATTTACTTGTCCCTCAAGATCAGTGGAAGATTGTTTTCAGGACCCCCGTGAATACCAAAATCCACAGATGCTCAAGTCTCCTATATAAAATGGTGTAGGTCAATCCATACAGTTGGCCCTCCACATCTCTGGACTTCTAACTAAGAGAAAACAGTACATGTATGTACTGGAAAAAAATCTGCATATAGGTGGACCCTCACAGTTTAAATCCGTTTTATTCACCGGTCAACTGTATAACCCATTCCACACACAGAGTTGTTTCTATTAACTTTGTCAGTCCCTTCCTAGTATTATGATGATAGTGACATCAAACTATGGTAACAAAAAACAATAAATATTTAACAATTCCTTAATTCCCCTTGCTCTGATTCTCTACTCACTGAGTAACTTTCTAACCATAATGAGATATTTTTTTTCCAAATGGCTTCCTTTAGAGAGAAATGTACTAGTTATACCTGAGCACGTATTTCATTCTTTTGGACAATTATATTCTTGAGTTCCTATAAGCTTTGAAAACAGATGTGTGCTCTATAAAGGCAAATCTGCCATGAGTACTGATATTTAGATATCTGATCTTAGAGTATTGAATGGAATACTCAGGAGAAAGGTTAATTCCACAAGTTAGATGTTTTTACTTATAACCACTTGGTCTCTACCAATTAAATAGCAACTAATACCATTTATTTAGTTTTTTTTTATATGGATAGTATTTTTATTTTAATAGTTCTATTTTCTACAGATATTTTGGGAAAGATAAGCACATTCCTTTTTCTGGTAGAAAGTTATAGGAACACTGATTTTCTGTTATAAATAGAAGTATGGTTCTTGGAGATAATAAGTGCTCTTTCTATCTCTATATAGCCTATTACAGAAAAACACAATAATATTCAGTCTTAAATGACATAACTTTTAATATTTTAGAAAGATTACCTCTTTTTTAAAAAATCCTTTATCTTTTTATTAGGCCATCTAAACATTTCCAACTCTAACTGATGGAAAAGGCAATTTCACAATTATAACTGAATTTTGTTCAGACATTTGCAACTCTTGATTAGTGTGTAAAATGTGGGTGTCAATGCTTTTCTTTGCTCAATATGTTCTCAATACATTATAGTCCACAGTTGCTTACTGGTGTCAGTCAGGAAGGGCCCAAGAGGCAATACTAAAGGAGAGATCATTGAACGAAAATCTTCATCAGCTTCTTACAGGACATATCTTTCCATGGCCCAAAATTCTCAACACAAGATGACATGACGTGAGCAACTATTTCTAGTAAAATATTGAGTTAAAAACATTTGCCTTTGAGTTCAAAACTGTACTATATTGTTTTTTAGGTATCTTGTAGAATGCTAGTTCCTGTTTTAAAAAGGGATAAGATAGTATAGATCTACATGGCACATAAAAACATTCAAAGTTTTCATTCTTATTGTAGAAAATTTGCTGGATTAGAGAAAATGAGAGTATAAAAGTTAAAAATTCAGAAGACAATTTGTGTAAAATGCATAATTTACTTGAAGAAGTTTATGAAATCATCTAATAATTATTTAAATGATGAGATAAATTGGATAAGCAGAGGTGGCATTAATTTTAAATTATTGTTTTAAAAAGCTATCTCATCCTCCTCTTCTGCTATGAAAGAATCCAGCCAGGAATGATTTAAATAAATTTCAAATGAGAAAATTAGTTTTGGAAGAGAAAAGAGAACAAAATACACAAACAGTGGTTTAAAGTGTTAGAGCTGCAAGGAGCATTAGAGAATTGTTTATTTTACTTGTTAAATTCTTCCACATATAATAGACAAAATCCAGAGAAGTGAAGCGACTCGTTCAAGCTTGCGGTCTCCTTGCTACTCTAAGTATAGGACAAGGGCCAGCAGCACCCAATATCACCTGGGGACTTGTTAGAAATGTAGAAACTCAGGTTCTACTCAATCTGAATCTGCATTTTTACAAGATGCCATGGTGATTCTAAGCATATTAAAATCTGAGAAGCATTGCTCAGTCCTGTCTCAATTTGCTCTTTAGTTGTTTTCCACAGCTGTCATATTGCCTGAGAATGTAAGATGTCCCCAAGGGCAGGAATTTGTTCTCTGCTTGTTTGTGTATCTCCTGGCAAGAAGTTACAGTAGGAGCAAGACAACATCTTTTATTCTTTTGTCATTTATTGTTAGTGTAGAATAGAATACCCAGTAAAAAATAGGCAGGCCCTCGACAAATATTAGTCGATTTGTGAACAAGATTATTTTTTTAATTTGCTAATCAGAACATCCAGCATTCATCATGTCCCCAGAGAACAAAGCCCTTTGAAAGATATGGAGCCACCTATGTACTTACTTGATTGTGTGGATTCCATAAACTCAAGATGAATTTTAATAGATGGAAAAAGCCATCTTGAGAAAGTCCATTTAAACAGTTTTATGGAAATAGACAAGACATAAATAAATCATTTTAAAACAAACTTCATAAGGCATAAAATATGCACTTTTTAAAGAGTTGTTGAATGGATAAAATTATCAACCATGTTTTTATTAAACATATGTGTCTATAACATCAAAATATAAGCTAAAATTTAGGGGAAATGAACTCGCTGACTAAATGTTTCTGTGCATCTTGGTTTTCTGCCCATGCTATCTATCTTTTCTGAAAAACCATAAGATTTTAGTTATCTTGAGAAAGCAAAGCTTATATGATTAATTTTCTCTCATTTTAGTGTCGTATCTGTAGACTCATGGATTCATAGGTCTTGCTGATTGTCCAGTGCACCAAATTCCATGAAGGAAATATGGCTGTAGGATCACGTTTATGCAGTTATGGATTTAATGAGAAATATGGTAGTTTCAGGAACCAGAATAAGAAATAACCATCTAGCCCTTTCCAGCACACAGAAACGAACACTTGCCCACTGTCTCCAGGCCAAGCTTGTTTTTGTAGATACTTCTCCATCTGATTCTCTTCTTGGTGTCCTTAAGCTTACAAACCCTTCTTTATTAAGCTGATTGTGTATAATCTGTAATTATTCATGCATAGCATTTTAATTTTCCATTTTATCTAGTGTCTTGGGAAGGAGGAAAACAAGGAGAGCTAATGTTTCATAACGAAAAGTGGTTATTAGGATATTTTCCTCAACGATTTCCAAAGAGAAAAATCATCTACATCAATTTAAGGAACAGAAATCATAACATATTCCTAAATGTACTTATTTAGTAAGGGCCAAGTTTGTGCTTGGCATAATAACTGCTAGCACAATAGGACAATCAGAAGCATAAAACACAGACCCTAAAACAAGGAAATGAAAAAATATTTAGCTAACCAAGATGTGTGCATGATATCCTACCTCACAAGTCTAAAAATGGTACAGAAGAGATAAGTTAATTGAGTAACGAAGAGAAAAAAGTTAATGCAGGACTATTCGGTGATGATTAGAAAGAAATATTTGAGCTCAGCCTGGCATTTGAACAAGTGAAGTAAAGTATAAGATGTTGTAGGTGGAGGTTAGCATCATGAAAAAAAATAAGGAGGAATAAATTACATGCTTGGTGTGGAACAATTTGTAGACTTATATTTTCAGTCTGTAGTGATGAGAGCTTCAATAAGAAACACAAGACATACAGATTTTATATTCAAACAAACACACATAGGTCATGCATATGCTTAATAATTTAAAATATTTTAAATGTTCCTTTTTTTAATCTCATTTACTGCTTTATAAATGGAACTTAGAATCCCTCAGACAAATTATGTCCACCCTAAGTTTTTCCTGATGTATTAAGACTGAGATATTTAGTGCTGCCCTACTTCTTATGTTCCACCGCTGAGAACATTTTGACCATCTGTCATGTTAAAGCCAAATTGAACCTGGCTTTCAGTCTTACATATTGACTCATTCTCTTCATTCCCTAGTATACTTCTGTGTATATTATTTTAATTGATCTTAAAAGAACATTAGAAAATGGAAAAGTAATGACAAGAACAAGGAAACCTTTTAGAAGTAAACACCATAACCTATAAATAAGTTATTAAAATATTACCTATGAGCCAGGTATACTATGTTACCCATCAAAGACTGGACATTCTATTGAAGGAATGGCAGAAAACATTATTTTGACTGATGCTAAATGCAGTCTATTTTTCAAGGAATTAGAATCAGAGCTATCTGTGCCCTATTATTGTTACTTAAGACAAAGATCCTGAGATTGAGGGAGTTTGTCTCTAAAAAAAGATTTGTCTAACTTTTGCTTACCTACCACAAGAGAATCTGAAGCGGTACCAGTTTTATATAAAATCCTAAAACATTAATGACAAGAGGGGAAAATTTTCTGACAATCACCAGTTTGGTATTGTTACCAATAATGAAAACAGAAAAAGAGAAAAAAGAAAAAAGTGAAGGCATGCATCTTAACTGGAAAAATAGAAAAGACATTTTATAAAATTAATATATTATATGATTCCAAACTTGTAATAACTTTTAAATTAATTCCTACTGCAGTGACAAACATCTTCAAAGCAAGTGCTCAGAAACTCTTGAAGTCAACAGTCTATGGAGAATTATCTAGCAAAAATCGATTTTTGAAGATGTGCCGTTAGAGTGTGACTATGAGTAACCACTTTTTAAAAACTTTCCAAGATTCCAGAGGAAAGGAAATTTTTATCATTGGAAAATTGTTTCTTAGAGCATGTTTTACTAAAAACAGCAATAAGTAACCATTTTCTAAGGAATTTTGGCAAAATTCTACAGATACATTCATGTGACTTAATGTTAGTACTCACTTGAAATATTTTTCTTTTACTTCAATGTTTATTGTTACTGAAGTTCATTATAAGTCAAAAGCAGTTTATTTTCATGTTAGAAACAAAATTGAGTATTCAAGCTTCATAGATCCTTGAGTTATGTCTATCAAATAACATAATCAATGAAAAGGTTAAAAAATACTAAAATACATTTTTCTTATTTTTTTTTATCTCTATTAGGTCATATGAAAAGTATGGATTAATTTTATGCTTTGTTTTCAATTTCACAAAATTAATTCCTGGTATTTATTTGAGGACATTCAGTAACAAAGCTCCATTGACATGTGGAGATTGCATTTTTACTAATTTGAAGGTCCTTTATGTTATGCAGAGGGATACACATTCTGTTCTGACTTTGTGTGCTCAGAATGAGTAGGTTGGAACATGGAGATGAACAGCAAAACACTTGGAAATGAAGATACTGAAGCTGCAGTGTCATCAGATCAGCTTTTTCCATCTGGCCTAATCTGGCAATCATGTGAGTGTCTGTTTTGCCAAAATATGACTAAAAATTAAACGTGACATTTTCTGTAGCTAAATGTTAGGCAGACCAAAGTGATATTCAAAGGGGGAGGAAATATATATCGAGTTAGTGTAAACGCTCTATTGATTAAGATTTTCTCTTCAAAGCTTTATAAAAACAATTGACTTATAAGGTTGTTGCTAAGGAATTTGTAAATTCATCAGTATTTACAATCATAAGGAAATATCTTCTTTATAATAAAATAATGTAAGACAATAGATTCCCCCCATGTGTTCATACTGTTGGCACATTATCATTGAGGAGATAACTTTATTAATTACTTCAAATCATGATGCATATTTAAAAAGTTCATTAGCCTGAAACCACACTTAAAATCCACAAGCTGAAAGTAAAACTTTTCAGCTGTTATTCTAAACAATATATTAAAATTGATTGGCTCTCAATCTCTAATCAAGTTACCATTTAATATTCTTCTGCCTTGATTGATTTATACTCCATGATGACATTGGCAGAGCACTGGTGATCTTAAGAAAGCGGTAGCCATAAATTCTGCATAAACCCAGTATAAACTTCAGGAATTTTAGTATCTGTAAAAGTTAAAACTTCTTTGTCTATACTTCCATGTGGTGGCCATATAGATTACATATAGTGACAAATATATTTAAATACAAATATAGTGACCTAAATAATGCAGAGGCTTTCTTGCTTGCTTTAATACCCTTTCATGAGTATAAGCTTCCATTACATGTGAATTAACTAGCCTTCAATAAACCAAGTAACAATGGTTTCTAAAATATACATATTAAACCCATTTAAAATAAACAGGAAGGAAATGAGAAGGGAATTAAAGCATAGCACTGCAAAAAGTCATGTAAGGTAAATGACATGTAAATGAAAACAAAAAATAAAAATGACATGTAAATGACATGTAAATGAAAACAAAAAACAAAACTATGGGATTCAGTGAAAGCTATGGTAAAAGGGAATTTTATAGCTATAAATGCATATGTTAAAAAAGGTCTCAAATTAACAACTTCACATCTCAAGACACTAAAAGAAAGAACAAATTAAATCCAAAGTAGCGGAAGGAAGGAAATAATGAAGACCAGTGCAGAAATCGTTGAAATAGGAAATAGAAGAACAATAGGAAAAAATCAACAAAACCAAGAGTTGGTTTTTAAAAAGATAAATGAAATTGACAAACTCTTAGCTAGACTTAAAAAAGGGGGAGAAAGACTCTAATAACTAAAACCGGAAATGAAAGACAAGACATTACAACTGATGCCACAGAAATAAAAGGGTTTATGAGAGATCCCCATGAACAATTGTATTCCAACAAATTGGATAAATTAGAAGAAATGGACAAATTTCTAGAAACACATAGTATACTAATACTGAATCATGAAGAAATAGAAAATATGAACAGACTAATAACAACTAAGTAGATTGAATCAGTAACCAAAACCTTCCCACAAAGAGAAGTCCTGGATAAGGTGGCTTCACTGGAAATTTCTACCAAACATTTAAAGAAGAATTAACATCAGTCCTCCCAAAACTTTTAAAAAATTGAAAAGGAGGAATACTTCCAGCTCATTCTTGAGGCCAGCATTACCCTGATACTAAAGCCAGACAAAGCTACTATATGAAAACAAAAGTAAAGGTCAATATCTTTGATGAATATTAATACAAAATGCTCAACAAAATACTAGCAAACAGAATTTAAAAGCACATTAAAAGAATTATACACTATGACCAAATGGAATTTATTCTTGAAATGCAAGGATGGTTCAACATATGAAAATCAAAGTGATATACCACATTAACAGGATGAAGGGCAAAAATTACACAATTGTCTCAACTGACAGAGAAGAAGCATTTGACAAGATTCAATACCCCTTCATGATAAAAACAGAAGCAAGGAAGAGAAGGAAACTACCTCCATGTCATAAAGACCATTTATGAAAAGCCCTTAAACATTATACTCCATGGTGAAAGACTGAAAGCCTTTCCTCAAAAAATCATGAAAAATATCCACTCTTTCCACTTCTATTCAATATAATATTGGAAGTCCTAGACAGATCAATTAGGCAAGAAAAAAAAATAAAAGTCATCCAAATTGGAAAGAAAGAATAAAATTATCTTTGTTCTCAGATGACATAATCTTATGTGTAGAAAACCCTAAAGATCTAACACACACACACACACACACACACACACACACACACACACACACACACACATCGTTATAACTAATTCAGCAAGTTTTAGGATAAAAAATCAGCATACAAAAATCAGTTGTATTTCTATACACTAACAACCAACTATCAAGTAAGGAAATTAAGAAAACAATTCCATTGACAATAGTATCAATAAGAATAAAATACTTAGGAGTAAAGTTAACCAAGGAGACGAAAGGTTTAAATAGTGAAAACTATGAACATTGCTGGAAAAAAATTTTTAAATGGTCTAACTGCAATGGAAAACAGTATGTAGCATTTCTCAAAAAACTGAAAATAGAGCTATCAGATGATCCAGCAATCTCACTTCTGTGTATATATCCAAAAGAATTGACAATAGGAACTCAAAAAGGTATTTACACACCTGTGTTCATAGCTGCACTATTCACAGTAGCCAAGAGACGGAAGCAACACAAACAGCCATTGACAGATAAATGAATAAACAAAATGTGGTATATACATGCAATGGAATATTATTCAGCCTTAAGAAGGAATGAAATCCTTTAACATGTTACAAGATGGATGAATATCGAAACATTATGCTAAGTCAAATAAATCAGTCACAAAAACATAAATTTGTGTGATTCCACTTACATGAAATATCTAAAGTCAAAGTAACAGAAACAAAATTGAATGCTGATTAAGTAGGCATGTAGGAGGACATGATTAAGATGATACATTTTATGTTGGGTTTGTTTTATCAGAATTTTTTTAAAAAACTAGAAAAATAGCGTAAGGAAAATGAAAAGAGAGCAATTATTATATGTCCAATAAACTGTGCTGTGCTATTTTTTTTTTATTTTTACATGATTTGTATAGTACTCTAACACTATTTTGATTATAGTATTTTTATTGGTCTATTATTATATGACTCATAGGTGTAGCAACTGGGATTTAGAGCCAGATCCACCTGCCTTCAGGATGTGTTCTCTCTCGTATACTATGCTGCTGCAAAATGACTTCAGAAAATATTGACCAAAGATTTCAGATAATTTTATGATATATTATTTTGTCAGAGAGTATAAACTAGCTACTTCTGTATAGCACCATTCATCTTAAACACAATTTCATTCCTTAATAGACTTTCATTGGGATTATAAAGTTTCAAACAGTCAGCTTATGGATATTTTACGTATTCCAAAGGTAAGATCCAAAATAATTGACCCTGTAGAAAACAAACATTTGGGAAACAACATTTGACATTCATTGTTTTAGTAAAATGTCCATTAGAAAGTGAGTAAGCAATGTGAGTCATGTTAATAAGTTTAATTTATAAATATTCAAACAAGACTTCAGTTTATGGGTATTTTCTGTCTAATTGCCTTTGTTAAAATAAAATAAAATGGAAGCCGGATTTGAAAATTCCCGAAGCAGATACAACCAGTTAAGCCACATAAGTAGAACTTAATCTAGTTTTTATTTCATGGATGTAAGTGAAACTTAATTTATTTCTTGTAAATGCCTCTGATAATCATAAACAAAATTTAAGTCTTTCTAAAATGGTATAAGATAATTACTTTAAACCAATCCCCTGCTGTCTGGAAATTCTCATTGTAATAAACACCAATCATTGTGAAGGTTAAACAACTCCCTGATTCTCAGTTTATTAGCCTCTCTGTAACATCATGCCTCTGAGTTTCATACCACTTTTGGGTTTGCAGTCTCCTGTTCAAGAACAGTTTGTTTCTTGCTCAATAAAATATTCATATCAAGTAAAGCTCTCTCTGATTTTTTTTTTTAATTTAGATAGAAGTTAAAAACAATACTTGCATTATATTCCTCTTTCCTTTTGCAGCTTTTTTGGAACACTTTTTAAAAATAAAATTTAAGTATGCTATAAGAGATAAATACAAAAGTAAACAATGCAGATAGAAAAATAAAGTAGTAAAAGTTTGAATGAGGAACATAACACAATTATCAAAAACATGTAAATGCTTTGTGAATGTCAATGTCTTGGAACATTGAGGAAAAATTTATTTGTTTTACTACTTAGAGAAGGGCACGGAACAACAAATAAAGTTCTCTTGGTGTAATATCTCAATTCTAAGGTCATGCTACACTTGTAGAAAGGGAAATATCTTTTGATCATTGCTCTTGTATACTCTTTATTGTTTGTTCGCTAATTTTCTAACATATATGATAATGATTCCTTTAAAGCATATAGTAGCTGAAAGTTGCCCAATATTCTTTGGATAAAGTCAAATAGATTTTTTTTTTTAAGTTATTTAAATTTTAAAAAAAAAAAGATCATTCCCTGCTCTCTCACCTTTTCAAAGACTTTGCTACTTATCTCTGTGCTGCTTTTTGGACATTAGTTACTCCCAAGCTATTCTCTCATCTCATTCAAACCTATCTCATCTTAAAAAACAAAAAGAATTTTTCTTTCTACTCACATACCAACTGTCTCTCAATTTCTTTCCTTGAGAGATAAGAAATTTATTTCCTAAATTTATCAAAAGCATTACTTACAAATGATGTTGTTGCTTGTTCCTCTCCCAGTCATTCTTCAAATTACTTCAACCTGGTTTGGTCAAAATATGCAACAGAACTAATGTCAAAATTACCAGCAAAATTCAGTGAATACCTATCCATTCTCATCAGAGTCAAACCCTCTACAACTGTTGCCCAGTTCTAAGATTCTTCTAACATTCCTCTTTGAGCATTCCTCTTTTGGGCTTTTGTGATTTTTTTCTTCAAGTTTCCTTCTACTTCACTGGCTATGTCTTCTCATTCTCAATTGTTGGTGTCACCTTTTCTCCATGACCCAGGGATCAGACCCAAGACTTCTCTCTAATTATGGCCTCTTTTCAATGGTGGCATCAGTCAAGAGGATTTAAATACCACAGAGAAGGAGAAGAATAACAAAGTTATTCTTATAGTCCTGACCTCCCCTGAAATTCATAATTATTTATTTAACTACTACTGGATATTTCCAATTGGATATCTCACAAGTACCTTAAGGAGATATTTTATTGCCCATTTTCTGTCCTCCAAACTTGTTTCATTTTCATTTTTCCCTTATAAGTGTTATTACCATTGAACCACTTGTTTTATGTGGAATCATCTAGTCAAATGGAGTCATCCTGGATTTGTCCTCCTTTTTCTTAAATCCCACATCAGGTCTTTCAACAAATCTTGTGATTCTCACTCTAAAAACATCTCAAGTCAATCTAATTCTATCTATCTTTACGACCACTTTCTTAGATCAAACCATCATTACTTCTCGCCTCTGGATATAGGTTCCTGCATGGAGACACATGGATAGTCGAGCTTAGTAATTGAAGAAGGTTTTATTAAAAAATATTATTTTCAAATTTAGTGAAGAGCTTATACAAAGACAACAAGGTGTAGTACAGTACCCCAAGAATTAAACAAGGGGAAAATGTCAAGAAAGGATTATCAGAACCTCGACGGAGAGCTTTGTGATGAGGGATATAGAGCAGTACTTTAGCCTTCATAGAGGGACACAGCCAGGTGTGACAACCTAGCGTAGAATAAGCCAGGGGCATAAATATCTTTCTCTTACTCTTCCCTTTCTCTCTCATTTCCTGCCAGTGATCCTCATTGGCCAAATAGAACTAGAAGCCACAAGGAAAGGGGTGCTGGTGGGTGCTGCAGTCTGTGTAGTCAGCCTCCCCAGGCCAAAGAAAGTGTGAAGGTGAAGATTTTTACTGTGGGGATCAGTAAAAATATGTCCACTGCGCCAGTCTCCTATCTGACTTCTGATTTCTACTCTTAGTCCTTACCCTTTCAGCAGCGAGAGTGATCTTAAAGGGCAAAATGGATTTTACCAGTCCTTTGTTTAAAAGCCATCACCATCTTATTAAGTCCAAACTCTTTCCATGGCCCACTAGGCCCAAGATAATTTGATTCCTGCTTCCCTCTCCAACCTCATTTCATTATACTTCCTTTTATGCTCACCCCATGGAAGTCACCTTACCTCACTTTAGTTTCTCTAACCCAGCAAATTATTTTTTACCTGTCTAGAGCACTATACCCTACAATAGTTATTCTGCTCTGACCATAGCTAAGTCCTCCTCTTCCTTTATGTTTTGACTGAAATGTAGACTTCCAAAAAAGATTTCTGTGGTTTTCCATCTTAGATATGTCCAGTTATCCCTCTTTATTATCTTCTAACTTACCATCCTGTTTGTCTACTAAATTGCTTCTAACCCAATTAATTGCCTATTATTTTGTTTGTTCATGTAGTTGAGATACATAATTACCTTGATCACTATTATACCATTATGGCCTCACATAATGTCTAACATACAGTGGGGAACACAAATATAGTTAAATTAATAAGTAAGTGAGTAAATGAATCATTGCACATTTTTCCAAGTTTCTGGCAACAAATAGTGAGGCGATTTTTTGCCAAATAATGGGCTCAAGTGGAATCCAGATTTGGAAATTTGGCCTCATTAGCACCAAGCACGATCTTATTGATTGAGATTCATGGTTTGGAGTTCCTACAAAAGAAATACTCTGGTAGCTTAGCTACAAAAACCCCCTTTTCCTCCTACAGTAAGAGAGGAGAGTGGAATAATGCAGGTGGTGAAAGGTCAGGCTTCTCAGATCTGTAAAGAATGCAATGATAAAAGTCTTCTTTGTCAATAGTTCATTTATCTCATCACCTTGATGAGTTGAAGAAAAGGGAAAGTATTTGAAGTTTTTACAGCTGGCAAACCTCCTCCTTCAAATTATCTGCCTGAAGAGTACCAATCTCCTTGTAGATTTATGGCTTATAATCTTGAGACTCCTCAGGCTGTGGAAGAATGGGTATTCATAGGATTCTAGAGAATTTAAAGCAAATTTTATTATTTTGTTCAATATTTGAACAGTTCTCCCCAACCCAGAGATTATCAAATATAAAAGAAAAGCTTCCTAAGGGGTAGCAGCTTACTCTATGACTGACAAACAGAATGTGATTCTGCAAGTAATATATCTGTATTAGTGAGGTCATGGAACTTCATATTTCAAGGAACACAATCAATCTGCTCTAGCAAGTAAAGAAAGCATCTATAATAATGGCCAAGTGCCTGATAAGGGATAAAAGCCTCTTGTCATCGTTGTAGAGGGTGATACCATTGCTTTCCAGAAAGTATAATTTCCTCTCTCTGTGTGTCTCTATCTATCTTTCTAATGTGCTCGCGCTCTCTCTCTCTCTCTCTCTCTCTCTCTCTTTTTCTCTCCCCCTCAACTATTACTTTCAGAATATTACTTTGTTTCCTAAAACAAACAAAAACAAACAAGAAAACAAAAAACAAACCCTGTGTGACTTCACTGACTGTGGAACATATCATATAACCTACGCTGAACTACAAGGATGTTTTTCAACCTAGCTGAAAAGTTGAAAATGTTTTTGTGTTTCCTTGTCCTTAAAAATTCCCCAAACCCTTATATTTTAGAGATGACAGAGGACTCAATAATGAACAATTCAGAAGGCCAAACAAAGCAAACCAAGACAAATCAACTGGGTCAGTTATTGAACACTCTAGTATAGATTGCAGAGCAGGCAGTTACAGCACATCTCCAGCTTTTTGACAGTGTTAATTGGTTCCAGAGAAAGATGGACAGTACATGCATATACAATCAGCTGACCAGGCTGTTACAGACTCAATTCAGCTAGCAGGCCCAGAGCTATTAAGTCTACAGAGCCATCGACTCTACTACAACCTATTTCTGACATAGGATTTTTAAAAATTTCTATGTAAAATAAGTGTTTATATTAACAAAGATCAGTTCATGGCTGAAATGATTGAACTGAACCATTGAATACAATACAATGCTAAAGTCAGTTTGTGTAATACTTGTTCACACTTTCATTAATTCTGAAATAACTTTTCTACAGTAAATATTGAAGAAAATGGTATTCATGCATGGAATCTGAGAGTGTAGTAAGGAAAATTAATGAGAATAGTTTGTTTCTATATTTAACTAACAAAGTAAGTTCTGAAAAGGTATTTCTTTATCCACCTCCAAATTTTGGCAACTATAAATAAATGAGCAAAGAGCATTTCTTTCTTATTATTTTTGTTGATAAAGATGAGAGAAGCGGTTGAAGCTAAATTCCCCAAGTGACTTAAGAAGATAATATTTTGTCAAGGTTTTGAAAGTACTCATTTTAATTTTTAAAAATAAATCGTACATCTAGAAATTGATGTAAAAAGGTAATTTTATTACATATTTTATACAAAGCAATGAGGAAAAATACGTTGTTTACTTTTTATCCAAATCCTCTGTTTTATAACTTGGAAACACCTAGAGTGTGCCACAAATCTATTGTGTTTATAAATTAATCAATCATTGTCAAGCACTTTGAAGGATGTGAGATTTTAAACTCCTCGCAGTTAACCAGTTATTCTATCAGTTTCATTGATGCTAGCAGAAGACATGAGACTCCTGGATTTGAGACATTGTTATTTGCAACACAAAGTAGTGTGAGCATACCATATTTGTGTTAGCTCTCCAATTTACATGGGGGTGATGCAGGTCTATGTTGATGCCATACGCTCAGTAAGTTTGCCTCACAGCTGAAAACACACAACCTGAATCTTTTTAAGTGGTCAAAATCAAACCTGTCATTTGTTCTGGGAGAAAACATTTATCACATTGAACAGTAAAGAAATCACCCCTTTATTCTAAATGAAGACACTCTATTTTTCAAGTCTGTTCACTCTACACACATTTGGGAAATGATAGTCTGGGACAAAGGGGTGGTTAGTGCCTTGCTTGTAAAATGTTCCCAGTGACATCAGCCTTAGAAAATCAGCTACATCCCAGATACCTTAACAAATATGTAACACTGCTAACAATGTATATTTACAGACATGTAAGAGGGCCATCTGAACCTTATAACTGACACTTGAAATAACAATCTTAGGGACTATCCAGTCCTACGAACTATGCCAGTAGACTGATAGGTAAGGAAAAGTGGGTTTCTTTTAATGAGCCACTCTTAGATTAGACATTGTAACTAGACATTGTAAGCATGAAGCCTCACAAAGCTCCCCCATTACCCTCTGCCCCTTGGAATCTGTCAAGTCAAATGCCCTCGATTTGACAACTAAAGGACGGACAAATGTTTTCTGAGAAAAAAGAAAACAACAACATATGACCAGTTGTTAATTGACCTAAACCAATTGTTTACATATGTGGTAGTGGTAGCAACTGAAAATTTGACATAAGTTAGGGTCAGCAGCCTCCACAGACTTGGTAAAGGATGATAACACTAGTAAGTCTCAGATGAAGTTTGTCACATCTACTATTAAATTGTTATCAAACAGACAAAACAAAATCCATACAACTTATTCTGTTATCTTTGATGAAGTGCCAGCTCTCAATCCTTGTAAGTGACCTAATCTCACCTTGCACAAAATGTCATTCAGGCAGACTCTAACATTCTAGAAGCTCTCATTGCCCCTATCGTAAGAATGCTCCAGATCTGACCGACTGGGAGCCTTTCTACAGCCCATGCTACAGCTCTACCTTACACATGCTCATCAATGTAGAAGCTACAAGTTTCTTATTAGCTGAATCAATTGTCCAGCTAAATATTTTTCATCTTTGTAATCATAACCTCCAGTTCAATGTCTTACACACAATATGCACTGGAGATGTTTGTTTAAGTAACAATTGCTTGACTAATGGATAGGGCCCTTGACTAGATGGGAGAAGATGAGAGTGTGGGCAGATAAATATTCCCCTTGGGGATAGAAGGAGAAACATCTTTGTTTCTAAAATTGGTAACAAGAAAGTAATACTCCAAAGGAGATATAAATAAGATTGTAGGTCTGGAAATGGAAAGTTAAAGGGATTCATTCCAGTTGGACTCTATTTTTTATTATAAAATAGGAGACACAGTGTGTGGAGGAGTGTGCTAGAAATGGGAGGAAAGATTTAGAAGTGTAGGATATGAAAGAAAGACATATCTAGAAACAGAAATAATTTCTTGGTGACATTAAGAACCTAACTGCAGCTGGAAAACATTAATTAAAAAAATGACAATGCAGCAGTACTCAACACTTGAGACAAGCATAAAGATACTCACCAGTTAGTAAATGAGCACTGTCCCAAGTAAATAAGACACCACAGCCTACACACTTATAAATATGTTCATCAAATCATAATTTCTAATATGGTCTATTCACAGTTCACAAAGAGTATATAAGAGAATGCAAGTAATTAATCCTTAAGAGTTTCTTCACTAACAGATATCTGCAATAATTGGGGGAAAATATATAAGGATAGGAACTTTGTATGAGGCGATTCTAATAGTGAAACAGGGACAGTCTATAGTGATAAGAAGGGGCCAGCTCTTAAAGAAAGGTTCTCCAAAGGAGGGTGTATAAAATTGCTTTTGGTCTAAAAGCATGACATGAGTTAAAGTTTTATACCAAATACCAGATTCGAGTTGGGATTAATTCCACTGGCAAAATAATATGTGTATCATTTAGATAACAATTTAAGGTTCTAAATAGTTACCACATTAACATTTCCTAATATTGGATAAATATAATAATATTTTGCATAACTCTGGAATAATATTTTACTTTAGAAATGTGAAAATTTTATCAAGAAAAAATGTTTTCCACACTTCTTCATGCTTGAAAAATGTGATTGATAAGAATTACTAAATACTTTTAGTTACGTTTTTACTGAAGGGGTGGTAACTAAGGAGATTCTTTTTTTAGAATTGCAAATAGCTGGATGATCAACACCAACTTCCTATCTCCTGTGTGGGCTGTGAATTGATAATTGAAATCTTGTTGTTCTGTTTGTGCATCCTTAAAAGAAGTCCTAAAAGTGATTTATAGTTTCATCACCAGATATTTATGAAATTTGATTAAGTTCTACTGAGTACTTACAAGTATATCAGCAACTCCCAAAGTAAAACAAGATCTTTCTTCTTACTACTACGTTCCAATAAATTTTAAAAGAGACTACAAACCACATGTTTTTTCTGGAACATTTCTAATTGAAGAGGAAATCATTCAATTAACTGAAATTATTTTCTGTGCCCTGTCCTTTATTTTCTTTACTCTTATCCTCATATTATCTACTACCAAGCTACATTTACGATATATGCATTAGATGCTCTTTCTTGTAAATGCATAATGTTTTAGTTTACTATGAAAGATATTATGGGGGGAAATTTTTTAAAAACTTCATTTCCTTTGTTCTTCTTATGAATGTGTTTCTTTATTCACAATGTTTTACCATGGCCAAGGACTTAGAAGGTGAAGTCCAAATCTATATTTCAGTTTATTGTAGAAAGTGATTTCCTGGACTCTTAGCTTAACTGGAACAAGATTAAAAAACCTCCATCATATACTTCTACTTAATGCTATGACTTTGGGGATATGAATGGATACATTTTTATCCACATGGAAATTTCTAATCCATCTACAATATGGAAAAATTATATAAAGGAAATATGAGAAATTACTTCAATCAAATTCTAATAAAAGAAGCATGGTACTCACCTAACCAGTTCACTGTAAGTATCTTTCCAAATTGGACAGCATTTCAAGGTAGAAATAACAGAAAGTGGCTCAATTCCAGACACTAGCAGTAGTGTTCCTCAGCTATCCACACTCAAGCTCTCACACTTGCACATGAAAAACGTTTCTTTCCTTCCTAAACATCACCACAGAGAGACTACCTTTCCCCATATCCCTTCTTCACCCTTCCTCTATGCCAAAATAATGACACTTCTATGAGTAAGTGCTCAGGCCCTCAAAACAGATGGCAGACCAGATAGTTCTTCTTACCACACCCATGGTCAGTTGTCTGCTTCTTAGACTCTGAACTTGGTAGTATGTCTCCTGACACCTAAAGAAGAGGACTATGTGAGGGTTCGGCCTACCAACTTGCACAATTATGAGCCAATACAGACTGGCAGAAAACAAATACACTCTTAATCAATCCCATAGGACTTAAAATGTGCTGTAGCATCTTTTGCCCCATCCCAATGGCAGTCTGTTCAGTTCACCAGTATACATACATCTATATATCAAGTGAATTTTGGTATTTCTACACACCTCAATAAATAGCAAGTTGGTAACCTGTTAAACCAATCATAGACAATGGGTTCTTTATCTCAAAGAGACTGACTCTGCTGATAGGGAATTATAGTTTATTTCCAAGTAACTGTATATACTTGTAGTCAGAGAGCACAATAGTCGTAGGGAGATAATCTGGACAGGGCTATGGTGATAATTATAATAATTGCCAAAGTCAGTGGTTTCTCTATACTAGATAATATGCTAAATAGTTATTCAAGTTATTCCAATCAATAACTTGACCAAAGTTAATAGTCTAGTAAGTGACTGAAGTTATTTGTCTGGTAAGAGGCCTGCACCAAGGTATCAAACTATACCTCTATGATTTTAAAACCTATGTGTTCATTTTACTCACTAGTAGTCTTTTAAGTCTCAGATCCCCATTACACTTTTAAAAATTATTGAGAATCCCACAGAGCCTATGTTTATGTGGAGTACAGCTACCAATGTTTATTACAATAGGAAATAAAAATTAGTTTAAAAGATAATTTGTTAAATCATTTTAAAGTAAAAATATTAAATCCATTGCATGTTAACACAAATAACATATTAAAAATTTATGTTTTTTAAAACAAAAAAAATACTGAGAATAATGGTATTGTTTTCCATTTTTGCAAATATCTGGCTTAATAGGAGTCAGATGTGCTTCTGTATCCATTCTGTTGCAATATGTTGTTTTAAATGAGGTATAGAAAGAAATATGGCCTCACACAGATATGTAATGAAAAATGAAAGTTTTCAGATGATCATAAATATTCTTAGATATTAGATCAAACTCTACAAATGTTACATTCTTATAGTTGCACAGTGCTGTTTGAAATTATATCAATAAACTTTTCTATTACATCGAAACTCATTTCTCTCTCACTTTGATGAATCTTTTACCCATATGTGCTTTTTAAAATCTCATTCAGTGGTTATTAGGAAAATATTAGTTCAGAGAGATCTTCCAAGTGTTGGCACAGTACTTTTTATAAAATTTTAAAAATCAAATTTTAAAATATTATTATACATGACATCAGAAAAGTCTTCAAATATTAGGAAGGTGTTAAGCTCATGATGATGGTTAAAATTTTTCAAAAATTCTAATTGTTAATTGAGAGCTCAGTTTTCCCTCTTAACATATGCTATCTGTATTTTTCTATGGAGGGCAAATTTCAAGTAAATATACCAATTCTGAATAGCCTGTCATTCAGGCTACTTTTTAGGTGGTAGGACTCACTTTTTTCCAAGTGGTATTTCATGTAATCATTGAATAGTTCAGCTCACGAGTCTAATCACACAAGGGCTTTTTAGAGACAAATATCATACTTCACCATGCAGCAAAAGTGCTTTGCATGTAATTCAATTTTGTCATATAGAACATTCAGAAGACATGTATAAGAGTTAAGATCAATAAAAATAACCATTTTTACTGATCATAAAAATGGACATGCTTATGTGAAACCGGCTTTTCTTCTTTCCTTTTGATATTTTTGGTAGTGGAGAATGCACAGATCACTAGCGCTTTAGTGCCACTGCCTTCATTTTGTACTGAGGCACCAGCAGTTCTCCCCACCATTTCTTTTGCATTGTTCAGTGCAAATGTCAATACAGCAAAAAAGCTTTTTCTTCTCCTCTCCCTGCTCAATCCTCTCCCCTTCCTCCTCCTCTCCTTCCTTCTTCTGATGATGAAGATTTTACAAAGCTTTGACTTTGCAGACTCCCTGAAAGAATCTTGAGGACTCTGAGGGGTCTGTGGACCACACTTTGAAAATCACTGCAAAATACCATAATCATGTGTTTTAGGATTTCTATTTTTCTCCTTCTTCCCTCCTTTCTCCCCTCCCTCCCTTCCTCATTCCTTCCCTCCTTCCCCCTCTCTTTCTGTCTCTGTCTTCTCCAAATTCTTTTCATTTGAGTCAGATGTCAGACATGGCAAATAAATTCCTGATGGTGTTAGGTGGTAGGTCTCAACTATTTGTTAGTTGTGTGGTCTCAATTAGCCTAATAAAAGTGGTAAGAACTGGTTAAGAGTCGGTGCTCTATTTTCAGATGCATCAGGATGCACTGGTCTTCCTATACCCAGTGTACACGAAGACTCCATTTTTAGATCTACATTGTCCAACATGCTAGTCACTAGACACACTCGAAATGAGCACTTGGACACTTAAAACGTGGCTAGTCAGAATCAAGATGTGCTGTTAAGTGTAAAGTAACTATCAGTTTTGAAGACACACGAAAAAGTATGTAAAATATCTTATTAACATTTTTACATTGATTATAGGTTGAAAGGATCATAGTTTGGCTATATTGGGCAAAATAGTATATTATTAAATTAATTTTATCTAGTTTTTAAAAAAATTTAATGTGGTTACTAGAATTTAACTTTCATATGTGGCTTGCATTATATTTCTGTTGGATAGTGCTGCTATAGCCATTGTCAAGATGAGACCAAATCAACTTACACATAAACTAGATACCATAATTAATTCAATCATTTTTATTAACTCAGACTGAAGCACTGTCAGTTAATTTTCTATAGGAAACTATTGCCATTTTATTCAGTTTGATATTCTGTAGTTAAAATAATCTCAGTAGCCATTGATATATTTTGATAGGTATGAGACTGGCTACATTTCTTTGATTAATATGATATACTTTTCTTAAGAAATATGTAAGCACAGACACACTTTTCCAATAAACTATAGCAGAAATAAGCAAAAGAGAAAAAAAGAAACACTGGTAACACAATATGAAGACCAATATCAGAAATTTCTGAACAGTATTTTTTTTATTCAACATTCTCATTGGTCATAGAATATTGATTTTATTTTACCAAGAGATTTAATTCTGACCTGAGTTTATTTTATAGCAAGGATCAGTAGAAATAAGATATTTGGAAAATATCTTTTTCTTTAAAATGTATTTTTCACTTTACAATAGCTGTTTGAATCAGAGACATATTCAAAATGTTAATGTTTCTATAAAGTGAAAGTTAAAAATATACTGGGAAAAATGTGTGCGTGTACATTGTTCTCTGTGATAAACAGTCCCTTTTAATTTTCTCAACTCAAAGTTTACCATTCCTATTCTCTGTTGTGAATTATCCCTTAATAAAAACCAAGAATATTTGTGAAATTAGCTTTTCGGGGGAGCATGAAAATCAAAGACCATCTAGGAAATTTGTTTTATTATGTTTTCTAATCATTAGAAAATGTTTGGATAGCTACAAAAACATGATACATTTTCAATCATTTTCTAATTGTTTTAAACAAACATGCATCAGTTCTTAGAATTTTGCCATTTTTTAAAAGTTGTAATGATCTTGGCCACATTAGTAAATGACCACATGTTCAAGGCTTCAGAAGCATCAGACAGAACCCAAAGACCCCCACACAAAGTAAGGATAAAGGAAATCAGAGATTGAAAGTCTCAGAGAAATTGGAAAGCTTCTGTACCTTATGTATATTGTGTATTTATGAGACTTGGTGAAACATCTTTCCTACATGGTTAAGAATTTAGTCCAGGCAGACGAGGTGGAAACCATCTTGAACAGATTGGGACTGGCACCACAAAATTTGGGCAGGACCAATCCAAAGATGGAGTTGGTGAAAATGTTTATGGGAGTTGAAAACACTTTTGTTAATTGTTTTCGACTGAATTATATAATGCAGCACTTTAAATTTTACTTTATTTGATGTTTTTAAATGTTCTCAGAACATATACATTGCACATGTTCATTTTAGAAATGATAATGTGCATATGTTCCAAATTACACATATTCCCAGCTTTCTATACTAATCCCAGTTCTCGAAATAGTGCTAACATGTCATGACTAGACATATTACTCTTTTTCCGAACCCTATACCATAAACATTCACTTTCTTATCTACTCGATGCTATGGGAATTTCTTATGAGGACTCTACTTTGTGAAGTTTCTCAAAGCATTCCACTAATGAGAAACTGTCCATGTCAGCATTAGAAGCATATATTTCAATCTAATTAATATTTACCAAACAATCATAGAATGCTGGCCTTTGTATGAGGACATATTGTAAATACCCCTGCTTTGCTGTGTACCACGCATCTTTAACAAATTTTAGGGCCTGTGTTCTAGACTGACTGTCTTAGAGATGTTTCTTTATCAATTAGTGAAGGAGTTAAGGCACCTCTGAGTGCTTTAGTTCCTTATGACTTAATTCTTATAATGACATGCCTTAAATTGAGAATTATTCTTTCATACGATAAACTCTTAAATTTGCTTTAGACCATTTTCTGATATCTTCATGTGCTCTCAATTATGTTAGTTTATTTTTCTATTGAGCGTTTCTGTTTCTTAAAAAATTTTGATTATCATTTAATTTTAAACATAAGACAATAAACAGAACTGTAGTGATGTCAAGTACCGAAAACATAATAAACAATTTTTCCAAGACAATTAAATTTTCTTTTAAGTATGTATTAACTACATTCTTGGTGTGTCTTCACCTCATTAATACCCTGGAAATTTTTTCATGTTAGTTATGTAGGGAAAAAAATTATTTTATCTAACTTTATTAGGAATGCCAGTGATATTTGAGCTGGTGTTTAAAATAAAACATTTCCTTGGAAGTATCTCTTGCTGGGAAGTTTGGAAAATTATCCAGTAATGAAATTTTGCTTGACCTACAGAGGTTTGTTTTAGATACATCCACTTTTACTTTGACCATTTAATGATTGCCTTTACCAGGCATCGCTCTTCTAACTGACCTGTCTTACAAAAATTAGAGAAAACACCAGTTGATTCCTAGCACCTCCCTCGATTTTTCCTCCAACATGTATATGCAGGGAAAATAACCCGGAAGTTATTTGGAAGGAGTGGTAGAATATATTCCATAGCTTCTATCTTCACTGCCGAGTTCTCCTTGGGGTTTTTGGTATATTATGTTAGTCTTTGAGAAAGTTTAAATTTGCACCGTTAGCTTCTAATGATTTAGAGGGATCATTATGCAATTAAAAATATTTGACCAAGTGTTTTAGTTACAATCTGCTGTGTAACCACAAACCATCTCCAAATTTGGAAACTTAAATTAGCTTATCTACAGGAGCTGAAGGATGCATTTCCAATAACTTCTAATAACTTCAACTGTCACCTGTATAGATGGCTTGAAATTTGTATCGCAGGTTCCGTTCTCTTCCAGGACCATAATTTTTTATTTGAATTCCCCTTATATAATGTCTGCTAGCATCTCAAAATCAACAAGTCCAAAATTGAACTCATTATTTCTTATTCCCCTCTCATGAAAAATTATTTCTACTCTTCTAATTTTTCTAAGATTATTGATATATTTATCCACTTTAAAGAAAGAGTATTCTGTGGCTTCTTCTCTATGTACTTAGAGTCAATTTTAATCTAAGTTTAGCAATTTACCTCAGAAATTGTCAGGATCTAAAGTCTTGATTTTCCTGTAATTTCTACTTAGCTCCAATACTTCTCTATCATGTTTAGCCCAATATAATAGTTCTTGATTGCTTTTAATCTCTCCCGAACTTTCTAATCCATCTTCAACACTGAAACCATTATCTGATTAAGTACACATTTGATTGTATCAATCCCCTTTCTTAAATTTCTTGATAAATCCAATTATTTTAGCATATCAATAAGTTCAGCCATGATTGGGCCCCAGTATACCTTTTAGTTTCATTACCATCTTGTTCTTCCCTCTTCCTGAACTCTGGCCAAAACAGACAATTTACGGTTCCCTTAAAGATGCCATAAACACAATTTGGACTTCAGATGCTTTATCTACGCTTTCATGAAATTCCTTTTCCATGCCAATTCTGAAAAACCCCCTCTCATTCCCAAAGACCAAAATCAAAATATCATAAGCTTTATGAACCATGACCTGTCAAATAGAATGAATCATCCTCTGTTCTTGTTCTCATGGTATTAAATAGTTCCACTATGGCACTAAGTAATAGTTTCCATATAAGTTTTCCATACTAGATTATACAAGGACAGTGTTTTATTAATTTTTATATTCTTATTTTACTGTGCAATGCCTGACATAAGTGTGAATTAAATGTTCACTCTATTTTAATTGAATCAATTAAAAAATCTGGATTAAATGATGACAAAAATAAATTTGTTTCATATATTTTCAAAAGGTTGTGAGTTAGTAGACCCACAATCAAGAGGCCTTACCATGTTTATACTTACACTTTTTTCACATTTGGAAATCCATTCTAAGAGAATCATCCCAAATATAGAAAAAGCCTATGACAAAGAAGTAAACTTCTTGAAATCAATTTTTGTTTCTTATTGATCATTGCATACACTTAGCACAATGTTTAACATCAGTTACTTATTAAATTCATCAACCAATTAAATTATATTAACCAAAATCATTTATTTTAACTTAACTTAAATTTCTCCTTGGAGAAATGGTTAATTTTCATATATATACTTGATAGCATATTATACAGTCATTAAGAGCAAAGTGTTAACGCTAACCTTGACCTTTAAAGAATGCTTTGTTCCCCATAAATCATTCTCCAGTGGAAAACGTATGAGGATTAAAGCTCAAATCCCATGTTTACCTAGCCTAACTTGAAGCTGACCTCATCATTTCTGTCCTCATTCCCATATTATTTGAATTATATTTCTTTTGATGCTCACATTTCTAATTAACTGAAAATCTTTTATTACTAGTACCAGTACCACTGTAATATAGTTAATGAGCATTTGAGCTTTCAATATGTCGGGTCTTATTGTACATACTTTAAATAAATTATCTGGATATGTAATGGAAATTTTTATGAAGGATATTTAATCAGCATTGAAGTGAACATCCCACTTAAGGTATGAAAGACAAGTCATGCTTTCTTGACAAATATTTATCAATCTTATATTGTTGTCCAGGATTAGAGGCTCTTACAACTCTTCTTTATCTTCCAATTTATACCACTGTATGATAACTTGCAGGTTTTTTATCTGAAGTTTTTCCTCAGAACTCACCAAAATAAGATAACACCACTGCAGAAGAGTAATTTGCAAACACCTTTTCAAATTTAGGGCAATAATTGTATTAAATTGTTTATTTATTTTTATTTCTTTACATCCTGACACCATGCTTACTGCTTATGTTAAAATTTTTTACAGGGCTAATGCTGGGAGAATGACTAAACTATGAAACACTGTGGAGTGTTAGTTTTTTAATTTGGCTCCTCTCTCTTTTTTTTTTTTTTCTTGATGAATCTTGTTAAAGGTTTCTCAATTTTGTTTATCATTTCATTGTTCTTTTGTATTGGTTTCATTGATCTTTTGTATTTTTCTTTTTAGGATCTATTTCATTTATTTCCACTCTGATTTTTATTATTGCCTTCCTTCTACTCACTTTGGGCTTTGTTTGCTATTGTTTCTCTAGTTCCTTTAGGTGTAAGTTTAGATTGTTTATTTGAAATTTTTCTTGTTTCTTGAGGTAGGCTTTTATCGCTATGAATTTCCCTCTTAGGGCTATTTTCACTGTGTCTCATAGATTTTGGGTCATTGTGTTTTCATTTTCATTTCTCTCAAGGTATCTTTTGACTTCTTCCTTGATCTTATTGATCACCATTCATTTTTAGTAGCATATAATTTCGTCTCCATGTGTTTGCATGTTTGTCAGTTTTTTTCTTGTAATTAATTTCTAGTTTTATACCATTATGATCAGAGAAGATGCTTGATATGGTTTCAGTCTTCTTAAATTTATTTAGAATTTTTTCATGGCCTAACATATAGTCTATATCGGAAAATGTTCCATGTGCACTTGAAAAGAATGTATATTCTGCTGCTTTGAGGTGAAATGCTCTCAAAATATCAACTAGATTCATCTGTTCTAATGTGTCATTTAAAGCCGCTATTTTTTTGTTGATTCTCTGTCTGGAAGATCTATCCATTGATGTCAGCAGGGTGTTAAAGTCCTCTACTATGACTCTATTACTGTCAGTCTTTCCCTTTACGTCAGTTAATATTTGCTTTATGTATTTATGCTCTTATGTTGGGCACATAAATGTTTGCAAGGGTCATATCCTCTTATTGGATTGATCCATTTATTATCATGAAATGTCTTTCTTTGTCTCTTATTATGGCCTTTGTTTTATAGTCTGTTTTGTTCGATATACATATTGCTACCCCAGCATTTTTTTTTTTTTGGTTTTTATTGGTCTGAAATATCTTTTTCCATTTCTATACTTTCAGTCTTTATATCTCTTTCTATCTGAAGTGGGTTTCTTGTAAACAGCATATATATAGGTCTTATCTTCTTATACATTCGGGTATCCTATGTCTTTTGAATGGAACATTTAATTCATTCACATTTAAAGTGATTATTGATAGGTACATGGTTATTGCCATTTTATTATTCAGGATATTAAGTTTTTAAAAAATATTTATTTTTGTTAATATTTTCTTTTAAATTTATATTTATTTTTGTTCTATATTATTTATATTTATATTATTTATATTTGTATTTATTTATATTAATATTTAAGTGTTTGCTACTCATTCCCCTATGTGCCACCAATCTCAGGGCCAGAAGGTGAACTAAGAAATGGTTGTGCTTAGCATTCTCCTCTCTCCCCAGTGCAGCTTTTTGACCATTATCAATGTTTTCATATTAAGAACAAGCGTATTAACAGCATCCCACCTCACTCACTACCCCCAAAATCTTCTCTTCTAAAATCTTCCTTTCTGTAATTTTTCCTGTCATCTTATTGTCTCTACTCACTGACTACAAGTAAAACTACATTCTTAGGGTCAGCCAGGTGCTAAGAAGTGGACGATGTGTGTGCTCTGTCATGAGAGTGAGGATTTGGGGGAATTTGTTTACTGTTGGATTCCTTGGTATTCTAGCGCAAAGGCGGGGAAATCTGGAGAGAAGGGAGTGAAAAGGACTTGCGTCAGAAGAAAGCACATTGCAGTACAGAGACAAAAATAAAGGAACCCACAGGGACTTTACGTTTTTTGGTATAAAAGAATTATCTTGAATACTTTGATATCTTAAATATCATAGTGCAATTAGCTATCTTCAAAATATATTTTACTTAAAATACAATAGCTTGTATGGATTGTGTTTCTAAGAGCAAATATGGATTAGATAGAACAGCAGCCTCTAGTGGATGAGAGGTGGTGGTGAGAAAAGGAAGCTGAGAACTCTCTAGAGAAGACAACAGAATCTAAATATATTATGCTTCTGAGATAGGTGTTAGTAGTAGAGAAAGGATTCAAAACCATCTCAGCTAAAAGCCATGTTATTTCCTTTATATGACCCTGCATTGTTCTTTCCAAATTTTGAAATTAAAAAATGTATATACCACTGTCCTGCCTTACTACAGGAGAAAAAATAATAAACTTAGTCAAAGGAAATAAGAAACTGGAGACATCCTGATAATAGCAGTCTTGGAAAGGTCTAGCAATGGGGTCAGCAATCCAATTTTGACAAACTGAGGCAAAGAAGGAGAAAACCTAACTTAACAAGAATATTCTTTGGAGAGAATATTGGATTCCAAAGATTAGAAAGTGAACACATTATTTTGACTCAAACTGTGACCTTGAACTTAGAAGGATGCTGAGATAGGGAACCAGATATGCTTTTAGTTTTTGTGGAAAGAGTATTTTACCTGGTGGCTAAAACTAGGGGTTCAACTTCCCAGCTCTCCTTGCCACCAGCTATGTGATTGTTGGTGCGTGATCTTATCTTTTCGGGTTTCTCTGAGCTGTAGTCTCCTTAACTATAGATAAGGGTAATATCTTGCATAAATGTATCATGAATAATAAAATTTCTCATTGCAAGTATTAAATTTATAAAATTTGATAAATAGGAGGACTCTACTATACAATGATATTCTCATCATCCTGTATATAGTTACCATGTTAGAACATACCCTACCTGAATTCATTTTATCCAGACTAAAGTCTCGTAGTCTGATATTCAAGGAGTGTGTAGCCTGGTTAAAACCTATCTTTACAGCATAAGTTTCTACTCTTTGTCAACATATGTAGTCTGAAATAGCTAAGTTGCTTTATTTGCTATTAAGTGTACTTTACTTTTTCATCTCTAATTCTTTTTCTCACATAATTATTTGTAGCAGGTACAGATCTCAGTCCACAAACTCAACTTCAGGAATTTTAACTTGATTACTTCCAGATTTAATTTTGTTAAGAGAGTTTATTTAGGCAAAGAGATAGAAACTTAATCTCAATCAAATTGTCTGTCCCTCTCTTCCCAAAACATGAAAAATTGTTTTTCCATCCCCTCCCCGTGGGGTGGGGTGGGGGGGAGAGCTTTTTTTCTTTGTTCTTTTTCCTTTTTTATTTTTCTTATTTTTTTTTTTTATTTTTTTCCATTCCATAGTTTCATCTACTTTCCAGGAGAATTCATCCTGTCTGGGTAATTGTGTGTATAAGCCAGCATTTCACCTCTCAGTTTTCTATCTGGTACTGGGCCTGTATGATTCTCTACTATTTCATGTCACTTTGGGAACATTAAAATTCCAGTCCCCCTGCAGAACTGGGAATTCTATGCGGCTTTCTCAGGCTCATCAGCTTAAACATTCCAAACCTTTCTGCTCTGGGATTTTATTATTTCCCCAGGAAATTCTTATGAATATAAGCACAAGATACCCTAAACTTTAAGAGATTATTAAAAAGGACACTCTCTCCCCCAAAATGTCCACTGACTTTTTGATTCTCACCTACATTCTTCACTTTCCCAATTTAGAAAAAACTTAATCAGGGCTAAAGGTGGACAATAAGGATGTGTTGCATTCTTAGCTCTGTCCCCTCAGGCATCTATTGTCTTGGATATATGCTCTACATGTTCCTTTTAGGGGTAGGATTTGAAACTGCTCTTTTTTGTGTTATTTCTTCCTTGAGAAAAATCTCTGTAAAATGGCTAAGTGTAAGGTTAGAAATGTGACATTAGTATTGGAGTGGGTTATTCTATGTAACAAGGATTTGCTTTGCTTGAAGAAGTAGGAAGGGGGAAGTAGGACTTCAGACCTTTTAGTGTGGTAGAGAAACAAGCATTGCTGAATTGTGATCCATAGGACATTGGGGCTAAGATTACCTGGTTTGCTAAAGCATTATGAGAATTGATAGGAAAAACTCAGAATTTTGGAGTGTTGACTAGTTCTTTGGTTCTCAATAAAAAGACTAAAGAAAGAAAGAGGATAATCTAAAACAGGTCAAACTGAAGGCAAAGAGGGAGAAAAGTACAGAGTCCTGCTAAAACAAGTGTTCTCTGCTTGCAAACAATTACACATTAGAACAGATATAATTGAAAATCTGACAGAGTTGTAAAAGCCAAATAATTTACCCCAAGCTAGAGTCCATGTGAACGGAGGCAGAGGGTGGAATATTTACAAAATAGAAAACAAGGAGATGAAAGGCAAGTCTGATACCCATGGTGTCTCTAGGGGTACCTTTTATTTATCATTCTTCAACTCATAAAAGTGGAACTCAATCTTACCCTAAAGATGGGCTGGGAATATAGCATGGGGAAGTGGCTAATTACCAGCACCTCCCCAACAGAGGCTATTTTTCCACTTGTTCTAAGGCAAATATCAGGTGAAGTTAAAGTCTATTTAACTATTTGGACAGCTGGAGAAAATGGGCTGTGCACAGCTGCCTGGTACTACAGAACATGACTACTGAGGACAGAAATTCACAGGCTCACCGACTGAGGCTAAGCTCAGTCTCTGCCTCTGTATACTACTAGGCCATGGAATTTACCAGAAGCAAATAGACCAAAGCTGACTGCATTTTGAAGTGATTTGGATTACCAAAGAAACCTCAAACTTGGCTGAAACCAGTCAGTGATTTATTTCCCCAACCAATCTTCCAAAACCTGACATCATTCTACTAGACTGCTAAGGTAATGCATTGCCTGGAAAGGAAAATGTCCCTTGATGCGGCCATGAAGGACAAAGGATAAGACAATGCTCCCAGAAAACAGCCTCCTGAGCAGCCATTGTATCTGATCAAAGGACTGATTCTGTTTTGAAGAAAGGGAATCCTGGCTTTTTCTGGACAATAGTATATGTTTTATGCTGTGGAATATTGACAAATATATGTCATTTCACTTGCTCTCCTTTTTCAAATGAGAATTTTCATTGACATTACCACATGATTTCCCCATGTTTATTTATTTTGAAAACCAAGAATGTACAAAATATGTTTTTGCCATAAATCACCGAGCCATGGAGAGTTTCAGCCTGTCCAATGACAAGTATGCCATTTCACCAAGAGCTCTTGCCTATCAACTTGAATGCAGTAAATAGAACTTTCTGATATTATCCTTTGGAAGAGGATGAATGTTTTCTATAGTTGTAGAGATTTTTAAAAAGTGTGCATAATGTGTATATGTGTGTGCACACACGTGTATGTGCACAAGAGAGACAGAGAGAAGAGGTGGGGGAAGAAGGGAGAGAGAGAGAGAGAGAGAGAGAACTAGAGAAACACAAGAAGCAGGCATTGAAGTTATTGCCCGCATACCTATTCCACTGCATATTCCCTTGTGGTTCAGGGATGGAGTGAGACACAGCCTGCTCCTACCTCTAGAATGATTTCAATCCCCTTCCACTGAGATAAATTCAGGAAATCCACAACACAGTTCAATCAGGACATGATATTCCTTTGAACAAGTAATTGGTTCACAAATACAGCTTGAACGATTTCAGACCAATAGTATTAATGAGGATTTTCTTAACTAGAACCCCCTCATTCTTCTGGGAGAGCTAGTAGAAGCTATTTGCTCTCTCTCTCTTTTGGATGATGTGCTATAAAAATGGGATATCTGGCAGTGCTGCAGCCCTCCTGCCATATAAAGCAAGACCACCCTCAGTTTAAAATTGACATGTGGGAAGGTAAGAACACAGAAAAGGAAAAAGAAAGTGCCTTTGATTCTACTATTAGCCATTGTAGCACTGAAGTCTTGCGACTGTCCAGTTATGTGTTTTCAGTTTTATTGTTTTAACTAAGATTAGTTGTGTTATTTTGTAATAGGCAAATTCATAATTGTTATAATTGTTATTATTATTAAAGCACATATGTTTATGTAGCATTTCATGTGGTTCTTCCTTTTTACCAGCTAAAGTGTTGAGAGCAGAAGCTATGTCTTATATTACTATTTCTAGAATAGTACCTAACAATAATATAGCTTGTGAATATTGTTACCTAGATCATAAAGGGGTCTTCCATGACTAAACAAGTTTGGCCACTGATATAGTCTGTTATATAAAGTGTTTTAGGTATTTTCAAATTATGATAAAACCAATAAATTTGAAAAGCAACCCTTTATTTCAGTCAGTGAGTGGTTTATACTTAACTCTAAAACTGGTGTTTTTCAAACTGGTGTTTTTTCTGGCCAGTTAAGGTGGTCCATTTCTCTCTAGACTCTGTCCTTAGAGATTTTCTTTGAGGGCTTGACTCACTACTTTGCTGAATTTCCATGTTACTAGAACTCAATGTATTTACTTTTAACAGTGAATAAACTATGAATTCTGTGTTCTAAAAATTAGTCATTAAAGATAAAGATTATTTTTAATTTGATATATTTCTTTAAAGTATCTGAGTGGACATACACTCCTTCAAGAATTGCAGAACATAAAAAAAAAAATGCAGCATGTGGTCAACTTAAGCTTTGCAAAAAACCCCAAATATTTTGGAAATTTTCTCTATGTGTAAATATTGATCTCAAACTTGTTTTGCTTCCTCCAGTGAAGCAAGACCATATAGGGTTATGACCCAATTAGAAACCATTTGATTTCTTCAGTTCAACCTCATAACTGCTCACCAGAAATCCCTGAAGTAAAATTTATCATTATTTTCTCAAAGTTGTTTGAAAATAAATACTAAATGAAATGGTCTCGCCGTATTTTGCAGCTTATATGTTTTCTTTCCCTAAAATAGAAAAACTATATAGCATAGATCCAGCCAAATAGTTCATATAAAAATAAAGTTTTAAAATAATGTATTCAGTTAAGTAACCAAATCTCTTGTAAATAAACTCATGTTGGATTGAGATGCGAGTGATTTTTTTTTTTTAATTATAGAATCTAAAGATTGCCAGTTTTCCTTAAACTCTTTCAAGGTTAGTTTGTCTTTCCTATTTTTAGTCTGCAATTTCATGGGGAGTTAGCATCTGTTATAAATCAATGCTGGATCATTTTAGAGGTTTTTCACCTGTTTTCTGCTGTTTTTCATGAATCCCTTGTTAATTTTCAGGCAGTTGACTCCTCAATCTAAAAGCTCTTACGTGTGTCTGAAGGGCATAAAAAGGATGAGCATGACCGAGCTCTTTAGTTTTCCTGTTTCTTTGTGTTTGTTTATTTTTAGTTTCTGAATATTACTGTTTTTTACAAAAGTTCATAAACAGCCATAATTTTATGGATATCATAACAAAAATAATTTTAAAACAAAATATTTTTATAAATTTCTCTACGGAACTCATGATCCAGGGTTTTTAACCATAATGAGTACATTTGTTTATTATAGATTTTTTTTAATTTAAGGAACTATTTTTCTATAGCCTTCTGCTACCATAAAGGTATGATCACTAATTAAATATTGATTTTCCAAAGACATAATCTTTCTGAGCATATTTTCTTCTCTTTACCTTTATCCTCCCCCCCACCCCCATTTTCCACTTTCAGAAACAAATGAAAATCTGTCCCTGAAGTCTGTGGTAAAAGTAAATGGCATAATATTATATTATTCATGTTGGAAGGTTGAAAACAGCCCACTTGGGAAAAAATCATGGAAGGCAGAGTGACACAGTGAATAGATCCGAGCTGGAATTCCAGAAAACTAGAAGATCCATTTTCAATAATAGTTGTGATAGTAAAACAAATATGTGATATCCACCCATTCTTTCTAATTTTACTAATGCTGTAATCATTAGCTCTGCACAGAGTACTGTGACATGCAAGACAGACTAGACAGAGAGATACTGTCTTTGGTCACCTGGGTTACATTCTTGTGGGAAACCTTCAAGTACATACTTATATGTGGTCAGTGCTATGGACAAGAGACCAAAGACCGATGGGAAACTATAGTTGGGGTAATTAACCTCATCTTAGGAGTCAAAGAAGGTTTTTATAAGGAAGAAACTTCCTACTTAGAAATGAATAATAAGGAGAAATTTTGCCAGGTAAATATGGACAGAGAAAGAGTACAGTAGTCCCCCTTTATCTTTGCTTTTGCTTTCCACGTTTTTAGTTACCCATGATCAACTGCGGTAGGAAAATATTAAATGGAAAATTTCCAGAAAGAAACAATTTATAAGTTTTAAATTATGCACTGTTCTGAGTAGTGTAAAGAAGTCTCTTGCTGTCCCACTCTATTCTACCCCATA
Organism: Eonycteris spelaea; assembly: GCA_003508835.1. Lineage (NCBI taxonomy): Eukaryota > Metazoa > Chordata > Mammalia > Chiroptera > Pteropodidae > Eonycteris > Eonycteris spelaea. The sequence goes on along the minus strand of PUFA01000043.1, from coordinate 2,327,905 downwards.
ATGGCCAAGACATGAATTATCTTGTTGTCAAAATATCTAAGCTGTATACACCCCTACTGTTAGTCCACTTAGTAACTGACAGATCAACTATCGTGTAATGCAGTGCTTGTGGTCAAGTAACCCTTATTTTACTTATTAATGGTCCAAGGTGCAATAGTAGTAATGCTGGCAATTCATATATGTAAAAGAGAAACCATGAAATGTAGGGATGTATAAGAAAAATGAGGTATATATGGTCTTGATATTATTTTGTTTCAGGCATCTTACTGAGGGCCTTGGAACTATTTTCCATGGATATAAGGAGAGAATACTGTATTCTGAAAGCTAGAGAGTAGAGATTTGGGTGAACTGAATGAAGTTCAAATATGGATATATCATAGAGCAGGTATTCAGTGTGAGGTCAGTGGAGCTAGAGGCAATAATATGGGCCGGATAACTAGGGATAGGAAAGGTAGCTGTTAGAAAGAAGGAGAGAGAAAACAGACTAGGAAAACACAGAAGGATCCCTGATCAATGCTGAGGGCACACTTAGGCCAGAACGTGAAGACAATGGGCACCTTACTTGATAATTTGGGTCAAGTAAAAAGATCACATCCAAAGAAACATGACACTCTTCTTGGTCTCTGTAACAATTTCTGTTTCTGTTTAATTTCACAAGTATAAATGAGTCATTGAAAAACTACCATTAAACAACTATTTAATACAATTTGGTAATCATAGAAAAGTGGAAAAAAGAAAAACATTCACCCTCTTCCATGATCATTTTGGCATATCCTTCTGAATATGTCTTTAACAGATATGTCTGTGCTTTATATATGAGCTTCTAAATTTATTTCTCTTAATGTTAGTCATACTTAGTTTTTCATGGTATTACAAATCCTTTATAATCTTAATGACCGTAAAATAAATCATAATGTATATATATGAAAATAAATTATTCCCTAAAGACGTGTACATTCAGTTTTTAAAGTTATGATAAACATTTGGGTTAATATTATTTAATTGGCTGATAGATTTAATAATAATTTGTGTTAACATCGTGTTAAATGCTGTTATATAATGATTAATAAGAAACAAAAATTGGTTTCAAGGAATTTCCTGTCTTTTTTGTCAACGGCTTTTTCTATATTTAGGATAATGCCATTAGGATAGATTTCCAATGTGAAAAAAAAAAGTGTATGAACATAATGGAAGCTTTTGATTTCTTAAAAAGATCTACCAATTCACAGTCTTTACAGAAATATATGAAAGAAATTTCTTTTTGCCATCATTTAATCCAGACTCTTAATTATGACTTACACAAAACTAACTCAAGCTGGAAAAAGTTCAAAAACCAAATGGTGGTGGGAGAATGGAGATACTGACCTATACTCAAGTAACAATAGTGACACAATAATGTTGGCTTGGGCATTGAGAGATCCGGTGGCTCAAATGAGGGCAGCTGGGCTCAGTATATTTCCATGTTACGGCTCTGATTTTTTTCTGTTATGGCTTCACTCAGGCAGTCTCTGTCCATTTGGAAATGCATATATTCCAGGGCTTATCCTCCTGATTTGAGTCTAGCAATAAGAGAGCTATTTTATTCAATTCAATGGTTTTAGCAAATGTGCCATATTGACTGCCATTAGCTTGGCTTGATCCTTATTAATCTTGGAGGAAGTCACTGTGCCCTATATTATATATGCTGATTGACAAGCCCTGAATGTCATACCCACTCAAAAGACATGACTGAGCTTCTGAGAGCATTGGTTCATAATGCAAATAAGGCTACTCTCACTGGAAGTAGAAAAAGTGGGTACTAAGAGTGTAAACAGGATCTCCACCGAAACTGGTAACATCAGTGTTAGACAGATGAGGAAGCAAAATACAAAGATGTGAAATAACTCAATGTCATCCTGCTAATTAGCCACAGAGCTGAGAATAAGGCCTGAAATATATCAACAAATGATTGAGTACCTAGCATAAGCAGGTTATGATCTTTAAAGTAGCTTAAAACTTAGTTGGAAGACACAATAAACTACATGTTAAGTGACAAAAAAATAGCTAGAAGGAAATAATTCATTAGGCCAAGAGAAACTTTACAAATGAGGTAGCACCACTGGGGCAAACCAAAATTATATTGTTTTTACTGTGCTGAGCAAATTTTTTTAGGGGAGCCCTAAAATACCTCCAAAATACCCATCCTCTGAGACGATCTCAGTCCTCTTTCCCCACCATGATGAATGTATGTCTCGAGCAGCTGCGTGTGTCTACCAGGTCCTCAAATAACATTGTTTCTCTCAACATTTTGTTACATTGTTGATAAGAAAAAAAATTGATTCCTGACAGGACCACTGTGTAGAGTTTGCAATAATCATGGGTGGGCTTTCTCGGGGGCTCTTAGTTTCCTCCCACATCCCAAAGATGTACATGCAAGGGTGAACTGGCAAGCTACAATGTCTCAGTCTGAGGAATGAGTGTGGTGTGAGTGTCCCTGATATGGATAAGGGCGTCCTGCCAGGGCTTGTCAGGGGTGGTCTTCCTTGGTCCTGAGCTGCCAGGCAGAGAGGTTCCATGCCTCCTCAACTCTGAACTAGAATAAGCAGGTTGGAAAATAAAATCTCTTAATTGTTTGTATTCATCTCTCTTAAATGCATATGTATAGCTCACATTTATTTGAATGTTTCATATTAGAGGTGTTATGGGTCTTTATTTAGAAATTTGGTGGTGTTTTTGTGATGTTGTTGTATGTATCATAAAACCTAACTCTTCTTTATATTAATTAGCATAGGGTGAAACTGGTTTCCTTATATATTGGTTCACATAGAGTCAGTTTCCAAGAACCTATCAATGTATTAAGTGAGGACTTACTGTAGCATGTCACTTTGAACACCAAGTTCAGGTTATACTATGGACTGAAAGTTCATGTTCCCCCAAAATTCATATGTTGAAGCCTTAACCCCATAGTGTGCCAGTGTTTGGAGGTAGGGTTTTTAAAAGGTTATTAGTTTATGATAGTGGCTCTCATAAGTGGGGTTTCATCTTTTTATCAAGAGACACCAGAGAGATGACCTCTGTCTCCATTATGAGAAGCAACAGCAGGGAGATAGCCAACTGCAAGCCAGGAAACGATTCCCCAGATCCCCACCATTCTGGCCCCCTGATCTTGGACCTCCAGCCTGTAGGACTGTGAGAAATCAATGTCTGTTGTTTAAGCCACCAGTATATGGTGCTCTGTTCTAGCAGCCTGAGCAGAGTAAGACAGGAGGATTTAGCCAGAGGTGAACACCTGATCCAACTGGGCCACTGGGTTCTCTCTCATAGGAACCTGAACACAGATATTTGAGAGAGTTCTGTAATCTCAGCAAGACACCAGAACTCTCCCTGAGGGCTTACTCTGTGCGGTTTGGTGATCAGGAAAGAAGCAGAGTCAAGAGAATAACTGGCCCTGAGAGATTCCTGGATTCTGTTGACTTCTCAGTTAGAGGTTCTAGCACTTGTGAGGCATAGTCATAGTTCTGCAAGATAAGTACAATACATTGATTCTTATCCTTTATTAGATTCGTTCAACTTGGTTTCTAATATTTGCTTGCAGAGAGAAAATATTGAATATAATATTGGTCCTTACACTCATCTTTCTTTCAATTGCTAATATTTTATTATTTTACTTCATACATTTCAAAATCCTAGGGCAAATTTGGTTTTAGGAAGTTCTGTTTTTGCTTTCATTCTTTTGTAAGCTTCAGAAAATTTAAAGTATAAATAATTTCATACTGTGTATAAAATTGCAGTGTAGTCTTTTTAAAAAGAATAAGTATCATCTAGATTGTGTACATCCTAAAGAAAGAATGACTTTTTAAGTTTTATAAAGTTCTGCTTAAGTTCCTAAAAAAAGAAACAGTTTATTGCTTATAAATAATAAAGAACAATTCTATTTTGAAGGAAATTTACATAAACATTTTACATAAGCATGTTTTCAGTAACATAAATATCCATAATTGGTTAAGTACTCATCTTTTTATATATTTGAAAACCATCACACACAACCACACAGATCTTACTGTTTCCCAGGGAAATTTTCTGAGCAGGGATGAATTGCTCAGAGGCAGGTCATTAGTTGGAGACACTGTATACGGGTGGGTGGATGGGGGTGGTCATGCAATGTAGGGGAGATCACATTCAGTGTTCCCACACTCTTTCCACCAAACTTTAAGAGTCAAGTTGGTTTAAATGAATATCAAGGGCCGCCCTGGTGAAAAAAAAAATCACAGAAAGGGACTCACAAATATGTAACAATCAATAAGTCTTTAATTTGCCAAAAGAATAAGGAGGGACTGTGGGACTATTACATGAATGGGAAATAGAGTCACCTCTGTTCCCAGTGCCCAACTACCACTACTTCCCCAATTTTACCTGCAGGGAATAAAGACATGTCCACGAAGCAAATATTCATTGAGTATTATGTGCTGGTCATGGTACTAGGCAAGTGGCTTTGCAGTTGTGAAAAAAGCAAATATTTCTGATTTCACAAATACTTATTTCAGAGGAAGATGCAGATGCTTACACAGGGAGCGATGATATGGTGGTTCATGTACAGTAGAAAGGGAAGATTACATAACTCAGGAAGCAGAGACGTTTTCTTGCAGAAAGTCTCATCTTTTTCTGGAATAATCAGGTGAGAAAGGAGGAGAGAATTGGAGAACAGTTTAAGCAGAAGGTAGTACATGCTCGAAGGCCCAGAGACAAAAGACATCTAGGGAGGAACTGGGCCTGAAAGTTATCCACTAAAGTGCAAGGGGACAGTCCTATAATATGAGGCTGTCAAGGAAAGCTGGAATCAAATAATAAACGGTAGTGAGGAGTGTGGCAAGCTGTACTAACAAGATCGACTTTATAGGAGAGATTCCAAGGAGGATAGTGACATAATCAGTATGTATTTGAGAAAGGTTACTCTCAGAGTATCCTCTCAGAGAAGTTACTCTTGGAGATGATCTCGGAATGGAAAAGAACTCAAAGCAGAGAGACCTAGAGACTAGTAAGAGTTATATACATTAATCCATAGACTAAAATCTGTAGAGGCCTGAACAGGATGCCAGTGGAGAGAAAGTAGAGTGGATGGATTGATGCCAGGGACCTGGTAAACACTTATGCACCTGAAATGCAAGCCTATGAGTAACCAGCCTAAAGGTTCTCATGTGTTCCTTTCAGTATCCCTGCCTGTTTTCCAAACAGGAAATATGCTGCTAGGTCATAGCAGAGTTATGTTTTCCACTTTCTTATTAGTGTCCCAACTGGAACATAGATTTTTTTAAATTTATTTATTCAAATTTTCCAAGTGTACAGTACATTGGTTAGACATCTACATAGTTCATAAAATGATCCCCCAGTTGCTCGCCCTCCCCTGGCCCTCCACCCAGCCATCATATTAATGCTAACTGCATTCCCTCTGCTGCTCCCCATCCCTGTGCCCAACTATCAACTACTAATTTGTACTTCTTTAAACCTTCACCCCATTTCCCAGCCTCCCAACTTCCCTCCCCTCTGCCATCACCAAATTGTCCACTATATTTGTGAGTCTGTTTTTGATTAGTTTGTTCTTTTTGTTCCTTAGATCCGCATAAGTGAAATCATATGGTATTTTTTTCTCTGCTGACTTATTTCACTCAGCATAATAACCTCTAGGTCCATCATCATTGCAATGGTAGGATTTCATTTTTTTAATGGCTGAGTAATATTCCATTGTATATATGAACCATAATTTCTTTATCCAATCCTGTTGATGGGCATTTAGGTTGCTTCCATATCTTGGCTATTGTAAATTGTGCTGCCATGAATATTGGAGTGCATAGATCTTTATGAATTATTGTTTTGGTTTTCTTTGGATAAATACCCAGAAGTGCAATTGCTGGGTCAAAAGGTATATCCATTTTTAATTTTTTGAGAAACCTCCATACTGTTTTCCATGGCTGTACCAATTTGCAATCCACCAACAAGTATGAGGTTCCTTTTCTCTGCATCCTCACCAACACTTGCTGTTTTTGATTTATTGATGATAGCCATTCTGACAGGTGTGAGGTGATATCTCATTGTGGTTTTAATTTGCATTTCTCTGATGATTAGACCTTGAGCATCTTTTCATATGTCTATTAGCCATCTGTATTTCCTCTTTGGAGAAGTATCTGTTCAGGTCTTCTGCCCATTTTTTAATTGGATTGTTTGTTTTTGTTGTTGTTGAGTTGTATAAGTTCTTTATAAATTTTGGATATTAACCTCTTATCAGATGTATCATTAGCAAATATCTTCTCCCACAGTCGGTTGTCTTTTTGTTTTGTTGATGGTTTCCTTTGCTGTACAAAACTTTTTAGTTTGATGTAGTCCCATTTGTTTATTTTTTCTTTTGTTTCCCTTGCCAAGGAGATATATCTGAAAAGAAATTCCTGTTAGTAATATCAGAGAGTTTACTGCCTATGTTTTCTTCTAGAAGTTTTATGGTTTGGGTCTTACATTTAAGTCTTTAATCATTTGAGTCTATTCTTGTATACAGTGTAAGAAGTGGTCCAGCTTCCTTTTTTTTGCATGTATCTGTCCAATTTTCCAACACCATTTTTGAAGAGACTGTCTTTACTCCATTGTATATTTTACTCCTTTGTCATATATTAATGAGTGTATAGGCGGATTTATTTCTGGGCTCTCATTCTGTTCCATTGATCAATGTATGTTTTTATGCCAGTACCATGCTGTTTTGATTACTGTAGCCTTGTAGTATAGTTTGATAAGGTAGTTGTGATACCTCCAACTTTGTTCTTTCTCAAGATTGTTATGGCTATTTGGTTTTTATGGCTCCATATAAATTTTAGGATTATTTGTTCTAGCTCTCTGAAAAATGCCATTGGTATTTTGATAGATTGCATTGAATCTATAGATTGCTTTGGGTAGTATGGCCATTTTAACAATTTGATTCTTCCTACCCATGAACAGGTATATGCTTCCATTTATTTGTATCTTCTTCAATTTCTTTTTTCAATGACATAATTTTCTGAAAACAGGTCTTTTCCTTCCTGGTTAATTTGATTCCAGGTATTTTATAGTTTTTGATGCAATTGTAAATGGATTGTTTTCTTAATTTCTCTTTCTGAAAGTTCATCATTGTGTATAAAAATGCCACTGACTTCTGAATATTTATTTTGTAACCTGCTACTTTACTGAATTCATTGATCAGTTCTAACAGTTTTTTGGTGGAATCTTTAGGGTTCTTATATATAGTATCATGTCATTGCAAATAATGAGAGTTTTACTTCTTCCTTTCCAATTGGATGCCTTTTATTTCTCTTTCTTGTCTTATTGCTGTGGCTAAGACTTCCAATCAATGTTGAAGAGGAGTGGTGAAAGTGGCATCCTTGTCTTGTTCCTGATCTTAAGGAAAATGCTTTTAGCCTTTCCATTGAGTATGATGTTAGCTGTAGGTTTGTCATATATTATGTTGAGTATGTTCTCTCTATTCCCACTTTGCTGAGAGTTTTTATCATAAATGGATGCTGGATTTTGTCGAATACTTTTTCTGCATCTGTTGTATGATCATTGATTTTTTATTTTCAATTTGTTAATGTGGTGTATCACATTAATTGATTTGCAGATATTGAACCAACCTTGCATCCAGGAATAAATCCAACTTGATCATGGTGTATGATATTTTAATGTATTGCTGAATTCAGTTTGCTAATATTTTGTTGAGGATTTTTGCATCATGTTCATAAAGATATCAGGCCTATAGTTTTCTTTTTTTGTAATGTCTTTGCCTGGTTTTGGAATCAAGTAAGTGGCCTCATAAAAGGAGTTAGGGAGCCTTCCTCTTCTTGAATTTTTTGGAATAGTTTGAAAGAATAGATGATAATTCTTCTTTGAATGTTTGTAAAATTCACCTTGAAGCCATTGGTCCAGAACTTTTGTTTTTGAAGGTTTTTGATTACTGATTCTATTTCATTGGTGGTAATGGTTGGTTCACATTTCTGTTTCTTTTTGACTCAGTCTTGAGAGAGTGTACGTTTCTAGGAATGTGTCATTTCTTGCAGATTGTCCAATTTGTTGGCATATAATTGCTCATAGTATTTTCTTATGATCCATTGTATTTCTGTGAGTCTGTGGTTATTTCTCCTCTTTAATTTCTGTTTTATTTATTTGAGTCTTCTCTCTTTTTTTCCTTGATATGTTGGCTAAGGTCTGTCAGTTTTATTTATCCTCAAAGAACAGCTCTTGGTTTCATTAATCTTTTGTATTGTTTTTCTAGACTCTATTTCATTTATTTCCACTCTGATCTTTATTATTTCCTTCCTTCTATTCACTTTGGGCTTTGTTTGCTGTTCTTTTTCTCGTTCTTTAATTGTAAGGTTAGACTGTTTATTTGGCTTTTTCTTGTTTCTTAAGGTAGGCCTGCATTGCTATGAATTTCCCTCTTAGGACTGCTTTCACCGTGTCCCATAAATTTTGAGTCATTATGTTTTCATTTTCATTTGTCTCTAGGTATCTTTTGATTTCTTCCTTGATCTCATTAATAACCCATTCATTTTTAGTAGCATGTTATTTAGCCTCCATGTTTGTATATTTTCCAGTTTTTTTCTTGTAGTTGATATCTAGTTTCATACCATCGTGATCAGAGAAGACAGTTGATATGATTTCAATCTTCTTAAATTTACTGAGACTTGATTTGTATCCTAACATGTGGTCTAGCCATGAAAATGTTCCATGTGCACTTGAGGAGAATGTATATTTTGCTACTTTGGAGTAAAATGCTCTGGAAATATCTATTAAATCCATCTGTTCCAGTGTATATTTTAGGCCTATTGTTTCCTTGTTGATTCTTTGCCTGGAAGATTTATTCATTGGTGTCAATGGGGTGTTAAAGTCTCCTACTATGAATGTATTAATATTGATCTCTCCTTTTGGAACATAGATTTGTGACAGGCAATTTCCTTTTTCTCTTCTTCCTCACTAAAAGAACTGTGATTTGTTTAGGGAGGCCATGTATCCAAAAACTTCTTATAGGTCTTCTTGTAGCCAGTGTCATGTGATATATTCTGCCAGTGAGAGGTAATGTTTACCAAGTGGAGCTAAAAAAAAAAAAAGGCAGCAGATTCCACAGGCATATGCTTCGTTCCCTTTGCTCTTGCTCCTCCTTCCTGTGTGTAAAGCACACATCTTGGCTGCGGGTACAGCAGCCACCTTATGGCCATGGTAACCACATAACAAAACCCAAATACCAATGATGATGGTACAAAGAGAAGAAAAGAGAAACTGAGTCATTTGTAAGTTAATGGAACTGCCTCAGTAGCCTGTTCCCTCCAAGGTTTCTCTTGTGTGAGAAAAATCACACTACTTTTTATTTGATCGAGCTCCTGAAGTCAGTATCTTTTGCATTCAGCTGAAAGCAGTCATCACTGAACCAGCAGTTTTCTTTGTCATTTGACAGAGCCCTCTAGTGTTCCTTTATTTCCCTTTTTCACTAAAGTAGTAAGATGAGTGCTCTTTAAAGGAACAAATAAGCTAGCCACCTCAATTTTCCAAGCTGACTTTTGTAGGCAGAGCTTTAAGTATACCTTCAGGGTGATGTCCTCAAGGTGTCCTATGAAGCTGGGATAATATATCTCCAAAAGAATTTGAAAAAATATTTGGTCCCCTTTCAGACTCTGGTCATTTACAATTTTCAGCGTCACAAAGTGAATTTGCTTTATTTAGGTAAATAAACTCTCTCATTTCCATGGAATAATAGTGGGGGAAAAAAAGCATCAATTAAACTTGACCTATTGTTCAATTGTCTAAGCAGGCTATCAGTATCAGAAACTTTGTTCTGTCCTTGTCATATTACAAAGCTTGCATGAACTATCTGGCCCCTCACCTGCCTAATACTAGAAAAAAAAAATGGTGTATTACTCATTCATTCATGTATTTATCTTTTGAATAAATACTTACTAAGTGCCTATACTAATTGCTAGCACTGCATTGGTTGTTAGAAAGTGAAGACAAACAAAATTCTCACCCCTAACTTCAAGAAAAGTACAGAATGCTAGGAGGGGGGACATGTAACCAGCAGCCTATGATGCAGGCCCTAACAATGCAGTGGGACATGGAGGTGGGAGATCTAATTGGAGATAACATAGAAGATGTAGCATTTGAGTGAGTCCCGAGTCTTCCCTTGTATCTGCCAGGGAGACATGAGAATAGTAGTCACGTCGGATACAGAATCCAGGGTTACCAAAGACATGCAGTTGGAAATGGCATATCACACATCAGTTGCAAAAAAATTGTAAAGAGAAATTGTCAGGAGCGAAGGGTACTTGGAGAGGCATGAGGAATTATGGACTAATTGGAAAGGGTGGCATGACCAAATCTAAATCTGGGCTTTAGAAGATCATTCTGCAATGGTTGACATGGATAAAGTCATGAGGTCTCTCATTGGACAAAGAGTGGAGATTTTATTTTTGCCGTCTAAGTTTGAGATAATGAAACTTTAAACTTCTTAGGTGAGAAGATACGTGTCTGAGGATGAGAAAGCAAATTCAAAATTATGAAGAGTATAAATGAAGAAATGCTAGCATTGCTTTGAAGCAGGAAATGAGAAAAAAGCAGTCCCAAAGAAAATCCCCCAGTGTCCTTTCTAGATTAGCAGTCCCCAGCTTTTTTGGTACCAGGGACTTGTGCTCCTATGAGAATCTAATGCCTAATGATCTGAGGTGGAACTGAGGTCGTGATGTTAGCTCTGGAGAGTGGCTACAAATACAGATGAAGCTTTGCTCACCTACTGCTCACTTCCTGCTGTGCGGCCTTATTCCTAACAGCACACGGACCCGTACCAGTCTGCAGCCCAAGGTTGGGGATCCCTGTCCTAGATAACTAAGTTAATTGTAATTCCATTCTCTGAAACAGGAAATAGAGAGAAAGGAGTAGGTTTGAGAGGGAAATATTTTCAATCTGGTTTGAGACTGGGCATTGATGTGGTCTAGTGGAAAGATACATTTTGGTGGAAGGTAGAGTTGGGTTCAAACTCAGTTCAGCATCATGGATTCATGGGCTTGGTTCTCCCATTTACCTCTTGAGCCATGAGTACATTTGTAAAATGAGGGTCATAATTTCTTCTTTGCAAAATTGTTTTGCCCAACAATATATGTAAGATATGTAATAGTGTCTCACTCAATTGTGACTTAATATTAACTGGACTGTGAAGTCCCCAGGTGCAATTCTTCACTGGTTGTGGGAGATCTTCAAGACATCAGTGCATATGTGTTTGTGTACACTCGGTACCAAATAAATGTTTGTGAAATTTAAGTAAATCTAACAACAAGAGGGATGCAGTGAAGGGCAGGAAAGAATAGGTGTCTTCAGCAAGGAAGGAAACATCTATTTATAAATCATTTTGTGCCAGGCAAATTGATACACACTTTCTCATTTCAATCTCATTGAACACAGTGAAGTATGTGCTTCTATCTCAAATTTTACTATAAGGAAACTGAAATTCAGGAATATTAAGTAGTGCTCCCAAGATCATACCGCCAGTTAGTTCCTATCAGGATTTGAGCCCTTATTGACAGCAAAGCCAAGCAGATGCCCTACACTAGTATTTGTGTTTTCTCTCACTCCTTATCCCCCTTCCCATATGCTACCAAACACTTTGATGGGGAAAGGTAAACAATCAAACAATGATTTGGCGTGTGCAGAAGCATAATGGTCAGGGGGACATAAAAATACAAGCCGGTGGCAGAGGTCATAGAAAGATTGGCATTCTGCTCACTCTTGTAAGCGCCAGTATAATTTTCAAAACTCTTAGGAAGACCGTAATTATTTTTCTTTGAGAAAAACAACAAGTCAGATTGTTAAAAGCGTGGTGTTTCCTTTGTACGATAATCAATGCCCTGCGGGCATGCGTACACTCCCCCAGCCAGAGGCCTCAACGGCAGAGACTTCTATTCCTGTGCTGCAGCGTCAGCAGCCAGGGCGGTGCACGCTGCCCTCTGCTGCGGGGCAGCCATAGGCTCACAACTGCAATGTGAGGACTTATCAAGGGAGCCCTGTTTTCTTGTACTATGTATAATTACTTATTTCCATATTTCACCTGTGCCACAGCAAAGATTTGTAAATGGCAGCACCTTTAACCTTCCTTTAAAGGTGCAGAAACCAAGAAGATCCATACCCAAGGACATGCAAAATATTCAATCATCAAAGCCAGGTGTTCTGACTTCAATTTAACAGTTTCTATAAAAGAATGATTTTCAATGACTCGAGAGCACATGATTAACTTGGGTTTGTGTAAAAGAGCCCATTTCCAGTGACTCTGAGCCAGTTAGTCTTGAGCAAAGCCCATGAATTTGCATTTTTCACTCATATCCACATAATCTGAGGCAGGTCTTCCCAGGCCACGTTTTGAAACCATTGATCTACAATCCTCTCGTATCTTCCTAAGTTTTATAGAAATCTGATTTTCCGGGAACTTGAATTTTTTTATTTTTCTTTCCTTCTCTGTAACCACAAACAATGCAGCTAACCTCCTTAGACTCTGGCTGTTCATTTGTAAACACTAGGAGTTGCCCACACAAAATCTGACCCTTGTTATATCTTGAAGTTTATAAACAAAAACATGCAGCACTTGCATATTGATATTAAGTTTATAATACATTTCTCAAATATGTTATTATTTTAATCATTACCAAAAATAAGCAAGCTGTCAAGCTGGCCCTTTTTTGCACAGGGCACATGTAGGAAAATAAGCCCTGCAGACAGTAACAGCTGGTAAGGATGAGACCTCACTTAAACCTATATCTTCCAACTTCAGATACAATTCTCACTTTGCTACATACTCTGTCACCAGAAGCTTTTCTCAGAATTCTTAACCCATATGGTTTTAACTAAGAAGTAAAGGCACATTGAGTTGTCTCAGTGCCCCAGGAAGCTTGGTCAAACTCAAGGGAAAAGCTCTGGAATGCTTTCCCGATTCTTCATAATAAACTACCTAACTTCTACAAAATGTTCTGTAGACATTGTCAGGTTTATTATTTGGGCATCTGGGGACCTACACTTAGACCAGAGTATAACTATTGCTCTAATTCCAATCATCTCTGCCCAGGACACAAATTGAATGTGGACTCCCATGAGAGGATAAATTTAAGAGTTTTCCTGGCTAGAAAAAGATTTATTTTTAGTTTTATATAGAATCTCAGAGATTACATTTTACCAAAACATCACCATGATTCTCTTTCCCCTGCCTTGTAAATCATGAAAATGTAAAGATTATCTCTGTAAGACTTATACTAAAATAAATTAGGTTTTGAGGTAGTTTTGACAGATATAGAAATGTTTATTAACAATTCTGTCTCTATACTTTATGTGTTGAGAAAGCACACTGTCCAATCCTTTTAACTTATACATCTCTGAACACTACAACAAAAAAAGTGTGTTATATATATAAAGAACTGTGGCTTTACTTTAAGAATTTTATTGCCCCAAAGTTGTTCTTGCACAATTGAAATAGAAAACAGAAGAAGGCTTTACAAGAGAAGGGATATTCAGCTAAAAAAAAAAATAATAAATAAGCAAATTAAATAAACTAGAAGTAGCTCCTCTGTTTGGGAAAAAAGCATTAATCCTTCCTTGGGGTATTTTTCTGTTTTATAAAAGAGTAGATCACAAAAAGTTTAGTTTAAAAGTTACTAGCTAAGTCAACCAAGAAGAGAAAGAAACTATACCCAAGTAAAAATCTACATCACTAGATTTTTTTTTTTTAAATCAAAATTTTGGCCAAATGGAATTGTAGGCAGGCTTTTATTCTACAAGTTGTCTAAATTAAAAAAAAAAAAAGGCCTTAAAACTTCACTGCAAATCAGTGAGAAAAATAAGAGATGGAGGGCATTTTTAAATAATTTATTCCCCAATTTATAATATAAAATTCAAAATAAAATAGTTGCCTCACTCAGGAATGATTAAATAAAACTCACACAAAACACATACAAGCACTCACACAAGACATGCTGTCTACAGGCCTGGTAAATGGATAAATCTATTTAAAGAAAAGATATGCTACACACACATCTGCCATAAAATGTCCCACCTTCTCATTTTGTTCGATAAATGTCTAATTAGGAAAACAAAACAGAACTACTCTGCTCAACTATAATCTCTAATTTTATAATGCTCGATCCAAGAATACCTTTATACACTTTAACCTCAAACTCCATAATCTCTAATATAATGCAAATTTGGCTTACTTCTATTTAATAAATGTTAAGTTTGTTTTTAAAAATAATCATTTTTTTTCTTTCTCAGGAGATCCCACATCAACATTAGCAACACAGATTTAATGTGTCTTTCTTTCTCCAATAAAACACCTCTTCCAGAAAATATTCTTCTATCTTTTCTTCAATAGCAAGGATAAATGTCTGTGGTAGTTTTGCTTATTATTTTTCTTTTGCCCAACACTATTCATTTTCTCTCATTCTTTACCTTCTTCTGTGCCCAGGGAGCTAATCCCTATAACTGAATGGCTCATTAATGGGCAGTTCTGACCTGCACACACAATCAGAGGCACCACTGCAGGAGACCAGAGTGCAGGAAGGCTGCTCCGTGTGTGATTTGTTCCTTCCTTGCCTCTGCCCCCTACTGTATGGTCCAGTTTTTATTGGACTCTGAGAAAACGAATTCCTCCACTTCTTCCTTTAGCCCTGAAGTTATAACGGCTTCCATTGTTTCTTGTTTCAAAGATAGCCCTTCCTCTACGTGATAAGGAGACAATATGGGAATTCTGCCAAGTGCTAAGTATATATATATCTATTCCAATTCTGCATTTGGAACTGGAAAAGGATTTTTTCTATGAACTCACAGAACCTACCTTGCGATGGCTTCTGCCCCAAACTACAGTTGCCACATGACTTCCAAAGTCACCAGTCCCTCACTCTTACAACCAATGGACCTTGGTGATACATTGAGTCATTGGGATTAATGTAAACTCAAAGCCAGGGCCAAGAGACTACTGTCAGGTCTGGGTATTTAGCATTTCCTAATTCACAGTTAACTTGGTAAATGTCTATTTTCCTGCTAATGAAGGCATAGAAGAAAATCTAAAGCATATATTAAGGCATGTTGTGTAATCCCTGCTCAAAAGGAGACAAATTTTCCCTTAATTAATGGACTCTGGGTCCACGAACTGGATCAATTCTAGAAACTGAGTGAAAGGTTTGGAATTACCACTGTGGTGATCATGGTGGCTTTCTGTCCACCTTGCTATATTCTTTGCCAATGGTTTAGATCAAGCAATACCTTCTAGGCTGCCTACTGGTATTATCCAATCTAGGAACTCATGAGGCTAAGCACAATCATTAGCATTCCTTTTCTAAATGAGAATGCTCCATATCAGACAATCCCAAGTAGGCCCAGAAAATATGGGAAAATTACGTGAGCAAGTGACCTAGAGCTACTCTTGCTTTTATGGCTCTGACTCAACTCATATCTGTGGCTTGGTGGGAAATTCTTCATAACCAGTATGACTAGTTACCTTAGAGAGAAAAAATTTAGGCATAGGTTTTGGGGGTTTTTTTGTTTGTTTGTTTTTTCATTTTTTTGGTGAGTCTGCATGATTAAGTGTATTTGGGTAGAGGTGGATGCAATGTATTATAACTCATTAAAAAGTGTCCTTGATAAATGTCTGTGAAATAAAATTTCCCCGATAGGAATAATTTGAGGCATATATCTTGTTGCCCATATTGTTTTGTAGGTAAAATAATTTGAAGTACGACTATACATCAAATAATGAACATTGGAAAATGGTTTGGCCAGTTGAAAAGAACCAGACTGCTTATAAGATGATCTTTCAAAGGCTATTGGATTGTGCCCTTTGGAAAGGAACATAGCATATAGAAATCTGTATGTTATGTAAATGCCAAGCAAGGGGTATCTACTGCAGTGGATACTCTCAATAGTGGGTGACCAAGAGAAATTCAATTTCTAGATATCAGGTAACCTTTCTCTCTAACCAGTAGTGATGCTCAATGAAGGCTGTAAATAGCCTCAACAGCACATAATTTCCTTCTTCACACCTAATATGGATACAGCAACTGCTGATGCTGAGTGACCAACAGCAGATATCAACACAGATCCTCCAGCCTGGCAATGTTCTTTAGAGATCAGGAGAGATTGCTTACTTACTATCCATCCATCTGGTGGCAAGTTGATTACTTTGGCTCTCTTCCATGATGGGAAGGCAGCAGTTTGTCCTCATGGAAATACATGGGTATCACAGATAGAGATTTGCTTTCCTTGTCTGCACAGCTTCCACTAGCATCCTGATACCTTTGAAGAGTTCTCTATTGCAGCATTCTATGCAACTGACTAAGGAATTTACAGTGTTTGCTTTTTGTCTCCACAACCTTGAGCACACAACCCTCCCAAAAGAGAAAATCCATAGGTCTAATATTTAGACATTGAGACTGTTTTCTGACCATTTTAAACTCCTCTTACTACTGAGAATGGGCAGAGATTGATCCTTATTAGTAGCAGGAGGTTGGTTGCTGCTATACAATGTGGGTAGGGAATTCTACATCTGGAATTCCAGGGATGCTTCAGAATAATTCTTAGTATTCCCATGAACATTAAAGCTCAATGGAAAGCAGTGACAAAACAAAATAAAAAGGTCTACAAAATTCAAAGCTCGTGGAGTTGAAAAAAAAAAAAACCTCCTTTGAGTAACAAAGGCTGATTAAAACTTAGCCTTGAGGTGAGGATCAAATCAAGGCTAAAGCTTTTTATTCCCATTATTAAAACCCTTTGAATGGATTAAGGTAGCACACAGTAAATCCTTTCAATTGGATAAAATAGCTCAGGGAAAAGAGATTAAAGGTGTGGGTCTCCCACCTCAGCCTGATTGGCCTAAGGCCTGTAATTAAGTTAAGAAAGAGAAAGCGTGGAGCAGGAAGCGAAGAAATATTGTAAATACATCTAGAAAGAATTCTAGATGTGGCTGTTAGTACATGTAACTAAGTCAAACATTTTAAAAACTGCTAAGATTTTAGGAGAGTTTATCACTGAAGAAATCATAAGCATGGAGAGGAAAAAATATGCCTGTCCAAGAATTAAAATGACCCTTGGTTCTCAACTTTCTGGGGGCTGGGGGCCCACTGAGAAAGCTGCTTAACCTCCAGTGAGAACATACCATCACAGTTTCATTTCCAATTCAGATCTGATGAAGGTGGGTAATTTAAAAAAGGAATAAACGATCAGAATGATTTGATAAAAGCTATAAAGAAAATTTAGGAAGCAGGATCCTTCTAAAGCCAGAATTACAGTATAAACAAAACACATTCTCTACTCTCTCAACACAAGAGCCCCTCATGACATCTGTCTAGCATGATTTCAGAATTTCCACAGGCCAGTGACTTCGCTATTTCCCATTTATCACCTTTCCTGATGATGATTGTGATCTATCCTTGTTCTACCATTGCAGTTGAGCAGTTGGTGGTGGATGGTAACTTGTCTGGTACATAGATCTCCAGATGAGGAACTATGGCTGGATAAATAGACACTTGGCATCGGTTGAAGGTCATAGACATTGAAATAGAGCTATGACTTGATGGGACTTTGCTTGGGAAGTGATGAGTATGTTTTTTTGTTAGGAGGAAAGGGACTCAAATATTTAGGGACCAGAAGGCAAATTACTGTAGTCAGTAGTACTATTTACCTAATATTCAGTTTTCTCCCTTTTGGGCACATGGATCAGATTACATGGAGATGTTCTTTGCTATTTTTAATGAATGAGGTGCTGGGGAAAATTTTAGGTGGTCTTTAGATACATGCTTCACAGTTCCCTCTGTGTTCCAATCCCCAGGTTTAAGGGACAAGTTGCTTGCCATTAAGTCTGGAAAACCTGCTAGAGAATTGAGACCCAACCGCAAATGAGGCTGATGCTGGCCAGTCATTTCTGGAAAGACCAGTTCAGTGGTTCTGATCCTTCTATGTATCAGAACCTCTTGATGACTTTGTAAGGAGCAGATTACTTGATCTCTTATTATATTCACTACATAAGAATTTATTATTTATAAGCACTCTAGATAATTATCAGCAGGTAGATAGACTTATATCAATATTTGGTGACTGATGCTTCAGTAGGCTCTAGAGTTCAGTGGTTTTTACCTTGGGAGTAGGTTCTTCTAGATCGCCTCATCCAAATTACCTCGGCTTCTTCCTTTCCTTGCACAATTTAGAGATATTTCCAATGTATTAATATATATGAACATTCCAAAATGCCTGTAAACTTAGTTTATCATTTTGAAATTCTATTATGACTATGATGCTAATTGAAGATCAGATTTTATTTTATAAATTGCCTGTAAACTGGCTTGTAGCCATGGCAACTTCCTCCGTATTCAAGGACAAGGAAGCATGCGTCCTGTAAAAATCTCAGCTTTACACCACAATCTCAGACAACTTCTCCAGGCCTCACTTCCTTCCTTCTAATATAAGCCAGCAGTGTCCTGTCATCACAATATTTTGTGCCTTACACTGACATTTGTTTTATACTTCTATAACATTAATATTCGTATCTTTTGTTCCCTGACATCAGCCTGTGATTTCAACTTGTTATTATCAGATGAGCAGCGGGCATAGTTCATTGTTTTTAATTTAAAATGTTTCTCACTTTTCCAGAGACACTACCATGAGATATAGGTTACTATTATCGTATAGTTGAGATTTATTGCAAGGACTTTAAAATTTAGGTTGGCTAATATACAAATACCTTTACATGTTAATGATTCTTTTCAACATTCAAGATATATGTAAAATTAGTCATAGTTTATTTATATCACAATGTTTACATTATTTTTATTCAACTGACATTTCCTTTTCTATTATCTCCCTGGTAGAACTGGATCAAATTTGAACCAAAACAAACTTAGAAGTTAAACAGGTGACTTTTTGGCTCACCCTCACTTTTCTTCAGTAATACCCCAGTCTTTCTGTGCATATTCCTGATCAGCCTGTGTTCAAATGTTGATTCCATTTGTGGTCTGATGATGGATTAAAGTGTTAGCCTTCTCAGAGTTTTGTGGGGTTTTTTTTGTTTTTCTTTTGTTTTTTTTTTTTTGTTTTTTTTTAAATAAAGAATCCAAAGGCTCAAGTTTAAGAAGTAAAAGCCTAAAGCCATCTCACTGGAATGTAATTACCTAATTACCTGCTCCTCCTGAAGAGCTGTCCTCTCCTCTCTCCATAAAGGGCTCTGCTGGAGGTCGTGCATTCTCCAGCCCCCCCGAAAGCCTAAGGTGCATTTTCTCCTCATGGACGCTTACACTGCAAGTGTGATCTGAAGGTTAAAGAGTCAAGTGATTATAGTTCATAAACTACTGAATGCAATTACATGATGGTGTCTATCAGAATAAAAGACAGTCCAGAAATATTTATGACACCCCTAAATATATTAAGTTGCTAAATCATATAAAAATAATAATTCAACTGATATCACTCGCAGTGTCAGGATCCAGATATTAAAGCGAGACAATTCAAATTTTACGCTTAATTAATGTGCAGTAATTGGCTGGTTTCTCCATAATGGAATAACAGCCTTTGCTGAGAACTGAGTCAACTGACATATTTTGGGTCATAAGCTTGAATGGCCTTGCTCTGATTAGTTTAAAACATACCTACTACTGCAGCTTTTTTTTTTTTCTTTTTGCACAGATATATAAACGTTAGAGTAGTCTTTTGGTTATGAACAATGAGTTCCAAATAGTTATGGACATCATAGTTTATTTATTGTGGTTCTAGGGTATTTTGAAACTGTGGTCATTAACATAAAATGGTTGTTAATGTTTTTGGTTTCTGTATTGGAGGAATTAAATGGGAAAAGGCCATCAAAGCACTTTTCACTTTCATGCTTGACTACCTAAAGGAATCCTACACAAAATAAATCTACATTTTATGGCTTAAGTTTTAGGGACAGTTAGTATTTTATGAAGATGCTTAGCCTTCAAAATCGCAAAGACAGGCAGAGATATACAACCAAAAAATCAAGCCTCTGCTTTATCTCACCCACATTAAAAAGGTAATAAAGTTAAGTTCACTACTAGTTTTTAAACATAGTTGGTGTGTTAAACACTGTATATCCAGAATCTCATTTAAAACGAGCCATGAACAAGGTATTTGTCTCCCCATTTAACAGTTGAAAACATTGAGGCTGATAAACACTAATTTGCCTACTTAATCTCAGGATTTCTTAAGTCCAAAGCCTACGCATTTCCCTTGGTGCCATGCTGCTACTTTAAATATGAGACCTGTGTGGAAGGGACAACATGAATAATTTAACTGGACTCATTTACTACATATTTGATGAAGCAGGCCAAGCTTGGCTTAAAATAGTTTTCTCCAGCAATTTGCAACTATTATCCAGGCTTGCAAGGGCTATTGGCCTCTACAAATCTTTCCTGCTTACAGCAATAAAACAAGTAAACAAGGCCTAAGATAAATCTAATAGGAAGAAATATGTCGTTATAACAATTGTTAAGAAGCATAGATGAGTGATTCATTCATTCCCTGCAGATTGAATTTTTATCACAGATAAATACAGTCAAAAGTCCATGGACATCCCTAAGCGCCTCTGAGATGATCTCAAATTTAAAATAAATGGCTTGGTGACTGAGGGAGGTGATTGCTACAGTATTAGTACAGATGCTGATATATTTTACAAATGAATTTTGAACTTAGTAAGCTTATGCATAGTTTCAGCACAATATTTTACTCCCTCTTGGAGATATTGGAAGAATACTTCTCTGGGTGTTTTTTTCCTTCTTTTTCTTGCAAGTGGAAAACTTAACAACTAGTGCTGAATTTTACTTCAAAGGTTAAACATCAAATATCTATCAACCTACTTATTTTTTATGAAAACAATTATTTTATTAATTTTTTTAAATGGCTGTGTCTAAAAACCTGATATGAGTGTGTGTGTGTGTGTATATTCTCAAAAACCTAACTTCAGTCATATAAAAAATGCAAGAACAATGAAAATTGTTTTACTGATTGCCTTTTAAGGCAATAAGCTAATTTAATGTATATTGAACACTGATATAATGCTTTTTGATAGTTTATTTTTTAACACATCCCTAACTTTGTGTTTTCAGAATAAATTCAAAATGAGAGCATAACTTGCATTCCTAATTCCATAATTAGGCTAAACTAAATGAAATGAAATTTAACAGAAAGTTTTATTATCTGGAAGAAGCATTGCATTTCTTCTCATAAAATCTCTTTGATTTAACTTTTATATTTGGGGGAAGAATGTTTTTATGTTGATTTATCTATTAGTTGTTTAGGCAGCTTCCAATTTTACATTCCAAATAAATAATGTTGCTCCCTTGCTCTGATCTTACTTCCTCTCATCTTCACATTGTCAACTTCTAGCCCTTGCCGTCTACGTAACAACAATATAATCTCTCACTCACCTTTTCCTTATGGACTTCTTTATATCCTCACCTTCTCAAAGTGACCTCTCAAAATAATTTTGTTCCTTTTACAAGTTTCTGTCCAACACTTTCTAGCCTGAAAATATGAAGATAGTCATATTTTGTTTAGTATATGTTAAAGCACACCAAATAATTTCTTTTTCTTCATATCAAATGAACAAAAAATACTGTGTAAATATTTTAAATCTGAAGAGATGAGAGTCATAAATTTTAAAAATGCTGTTTTGAAAGTTTCACCTAATTTGAAGTTTACAGTGATATAATTTAAATCATTAGATCTCTGCAGAGATTATATATTAAATCTTATACTACAATTATCAATATTATGAAAATAGCTTTTACAACTGACTTTGCTGCAATACACAGAATGCTAATAGAAGAGATAATGTACCATGTTCGTGCAAAAAGAGCACTTGCAATGGGAAGAACAATCTCTGGAGCAATTCCCAAATTCAGTATTAAAGCAGTCAACACTTTGCAGAGTGTAATCAAGGGGCCTTTCCACCTTATAATGACAATGATTTAAATTGAATTTTAATATTCACATTTGCACAAAGTTTGTTTGTACCCCAAGTGACCAAAACTAAAATTTTTTTCAATCCCTTATCTTACCAAAGCAACTAAGTATAGAAGTTATGTGGCTGCAATATCAAGACCTCTTTCTTAATTCAACTCGGCCACTTACTAGCTGTAAACAAGACACTTAAATTTCAGAGCTTCAATTTTCTTCAAAATGGTATTTTAAATAGCAACTTACCCCACTGTGTTATTCTGAGCCTAACATCAATAGTTACCCTCAAAAATATTACAATTTTTAATTCAATTTCCATATGATTCAGCAATCTGGGTATATAACTAATGGAAATGAAAATGGACTTTTGAAGAGATAGCTCCACCCTCATCTTCACTGCATTATTTACTGTATATTTATTTACATTATATGGCATTATTTACTATACACAAGATATGGAAATACTGGATGAATGGATAAAGATCGAATGGTATATACACACAGTGAAATATTCAGCCATGAGAAAGGACAGCCTGATGATTACCAAAAAAGTGTGGCGATTGGGGAGATGTAATGAAAGGGTTCACAGTTGCAACTAGAAGATAAATAAGTTCTGAGATCTAATGCACAGCATTATAATTATATTCAACAATCTATATTACGTACTTCAAATTTCCTGATAGAGTGGATCTTAATTGTTCTCACCACAAAAAAGAAATGATAATTATGTGACATGATAGAGGTATGGTGGTGATCGTATCATAATATATCAATGTATCAAATCAATATATCACACATCTTAAACTTACGCAATGTCATATGTCAAGTATACATCAATAAAAAATAATTCATTTTTTAAATTAAATATTTTTATTCTTAGTGTGGCTTAATTATTTCTAAATATAATAACATTTTCAATACTTGGTGATTAAGGGATTTATTAAACCTAACATGGTGGTTAAACAGGAGTACTACTTTAATTGCATTTTCTGACATATATGCTCTAATATTTTGTTCACTCTTTCCCAGTGGCTCGGACATTATCTGTCACAAATATATTCATTTAACAAACATTTATTGAATTAATGAATATCGTATATTAAGTATTTTCTACTTCTTTGATTAAAAATCAACAACCAAAACACAATCATACAATCTACATGAATTTCTATGGAGCCAGGGTGATTAAATACCTGGTGCCAAGACAAGGTAGAGAGGCGATGTTATTTGTTTCATATTAACATTCCATGTCTCCCAGAATACTCTCCCCTCTCTTGATTTTGTATCCAGGTTGTGGGCTGAAAGAGAAAGTGGACACACAGCTAGAAAGAAGGGAAGAAGAACAGCAATGAGTGCTAAGTTCACCCGATGGTCACACTTCATCTTACATGTTATAAATCTCTTCAACCTAAGCATCTCTGGTCTGAGGTTACTGTAATTGTTCAGAGTCCCCAGATGACAGTGATTTACATAGACTAACCTGTCAGCTGAACAGGTTTATGAAAAGGACATTAATGTTCTCCACATCCTGCAAAGTATTTTACTTGTTTAGAGTTATATTCCTTTTGAGCCCTATTCTCTCTTCTGTCTGAATGTCAAAAGGAAAACAGCTAAATAGAAGAGTGGAAGAAAAAAATTAAAAAGACAACCATCTAAATTGAAAATATATTTGCAAGCAATGCCTCTGATAAGGGCCTAATATCCAAAATATGCAAAGAACTCATACAACTCAATAACAACAACAAAAAACAAATGATCCAATCAAAAAATGGGCATAAGACCTGAACAGACACTTCCCCTAGAGGACATATAAATGGTCAACAAATACATGAAAAGATGCTCGACATCGCTAGTTATTAGGGAAATGCAAATCAAAAACACAATGAGATACCATCTCACACCTGTTTGAATAGCTATAGTCAACAGGACAAGTAATAACAAATGTTGGAGAGGATGTGGAGAAAAAGGGACTCTCATACACTGCTGATGGGACTGCAAATTGGTACAGCCACTATGGAAGAGAGTATGGAGGAGGTTCCTCAGAAACCTAAGAATTGATCCATCATGTGATCCAGCAATCCTTCTACTGGAATTTACCTCAAAGACTTAAAAACCTATATCCAAAAAGATATTTGCACACTGATGTTCATAGTAGCATTATTCACAGTGGCCAGATGATTGGATAAAGAAGCTGTGTATATATATTCAATGGAATATTAGCCATAAGAAGAAATGAAATACTGCCATTTGTGACAACATGGATGGACCTTGAGATAATCATGCTAAGCAAAATAAGCCAGACAGAAAAAGTTGAAAAGCACATGATATCACTTATATATGGAATATAAACCTAAAAGCAATAAATGAGC
The DNA here is from genome assembly GCA_003508835.1 of Eonycteris spelaea. Classification (NCBI taxonomy): domain Eukaryota; kingdom Metazoa; phylum Chordata; class Mammalia; order Chiroptera; family Pteropodidae; genus Eonycteris; species Eonycteris spelaea. Next base: position 2,303,567 of record PUFA01000043.1, on the reverse strand, counting down.
AGGACAAACAAACAGAAACTCATGGATGTGGATAATAGACTAATGATTACCAGAGGGTAGGGAGGAGAGGGCAAAGGGGAGGTAGATGGGGTAAAGGGGGTCAAATATGTCATGACAGAAAGAAATCTAACTATGGGAGGTGAACACACAGTGAAAATATATGTATGCCTTCCTATTAAAGTGTGCAGCTAAAACTTATTGGATTTTGTTAACCAATGTCACTGTAAGTGAAAAATAAAAAAATCTAAATAAATAAATAAATAAATAAATAAATAAATAAATAAATACATAAATAAATAATAAAATGTAACTTTGGTCTGATAAAAAAAAAAAGAATTATAAGACAATGTACCACAGTTCTTCTAGGAGTTAGTAGAAAGTGATCAACTAAAAAGAGACTGCTCACCAAAAGGCATAGAATGTGAAGAATTCAAATTTCTGAAAGATGAACAGGGATCAGTAACAAGGCAAGCAGGGGTTGAATTAGGAAGAAGAAATAATTAGAGAAATATTAAAGAAGTACACTGTTTGGAGAGATTTGACTTGAGAGGAAACTGAAAAAGGTCAGAAACCTACAAAGAATGGTTGAATCCAGTATAATGGGAGAGAATAAGTAAACTTGAATCATAATGTTATGAAAAGTATAAAGCAGAGAGTCAAAAAAGGCTGAAAAGGAAGAAAAAAAATTAGAGAACAAGGAAACAAAAAATAAACAATAGTAAAAAATTTTTTAAATTAAATACTATTTTATCTGATTTTCCTTGTGCAGAAGGGAGTCTGTAAGGAAACTATTCTTTATGAAAACCAAATAAACATCAATGTGCAGTGATCACATGTGATATATGTGATCATGACATGCTATGCTGACCCTCTCATCTTTGGAGGGAATAGAATAAACAGAAAAATACAGGTCAATAACAGACTTAATAAACTCTGTCCTTTAACACACACATTCTATGAAATTTTGATTTTTTTTTTTTTGGATGAGCTAATAAAAAGAGGGATTTAAATCTGATACGATCATTTGCAGCTGATCCATGCTAGAAGAGCATCTAACATCCAGGGGGCAGTGCTGCAGCAGGAGAGGAACCAAAACTTGCTGACTGAGGCATTTATATGTTCCAAAATCTGACCAACGAGCAACCAGGCACTCAGCCAGCCCAACAGATGGGCATTAGTCCTGAACGCAATGTGACCAAGTATGCTCATCAAGGTTGTTTTCTATAGAGCAAAAATTTCACCCACAATAGTTCCAACAGCTGTTCACACTGAGCTTATACACTTCCATTTGGGAAAGAGATGTCATTGCCCATTTGTCTTTGAGTGGGATAAACTTTCCACATGACAAAGAAACGATTCTATAAAGTGACTGTTGGGCAGAAACAAAGGCAATTCTGAAGGCAGGCAGAGCCATTGAAATCTCAAGTGGAGAATGTCCACTTGAGGACACTTACGAATTTGTAAGAGAAAGCCTTCTGAAGTCTCTCACATTCCACCCTTCAACTCCCAAAGTACTATGATTTCTTTATAGTAGTTTTCCACATGGGTGCAACACCATTTTCACATATAATTCTGATATTTTGTTTTACATCAAATACGGACTCCCATAGTAAGGAAATATTTTATAGATCACAAAGAAAAATTAAGGAACAAAGATTCAAATCACATAGTATATTATTATCCCTTGTGGGAAGTGTGGTCTTTAAGGCCATGCATACATATGGACTTTCCAAAGTGAACTCCAATTAGAACGAGATGGAATGATGAGAAAGGAAGAGTCAGTGATGGATATGACACCAAGTGGCTTCAGAATCTTAACTGTTTAAAATACTTGATTCTTCTGGTTAGCTCTTTTGCTTTTGAATACTGAATTTCAGTTGCCCACCTCATGATCCTAACCTGATTCTGGAGTTCTCCTCCTGCTGTCACAGGCAGTGAGTTATCACATCTATACCCTGAATATACCTAATATCTGTGCCTAATCCCCATTGACACTGCCATTTTTATTATCCAAGCCATCCAAATCTGACTCGAACCATTGCAATAGCCTCCTTGCCAGTCCTTGAGACGCTGGTCTTGCCTAAGAGATTTTGGTCTCTCTTTTTCCCGTGCTACTAATTCCCTTCATAAACCTATACTAGGAAACACATAACATGAAAGATGGTGGGGTAGGGAAACATTGTGCTTGCCTCCTCTCATGATCATATTAAAATTACAACTAATGTTCTTACTTGCAAATGATGAATTCTACAGGGTTTCTATTTTATGAGTTTTAGTAATGATGTTATCCAAGATATCTACATTACTTTCTTTGATTTTTATTTCCTTCATAATTAAATGTTATTTCTAAGATAATTCTTAACATTCTGCTCATTAAAGGCTAGTGACTATATGTTTGACAGTTGCATTTGAAAAATCCATTTTAATTATTTATTTACAAATACCAATGCTATTAAATAGCAAGAAGACAAGGAAGTAATATTATAATCTTACAATAATATATAAGGAAATATTCAACATTAAATTACTAATATAAGAGTAATCCATCAATGTCTGTCTTTTGGTCACGCTTAGACATTTAGATATATATTAACATTTGCCTAGTCTCACTCTATCAAAATTATAGCAGATTATTTCCTAAAAGATAAGAATCTTTTATCTGCTTTCTTAAAAAATTCATATTGATAATTCAGAATTAATAGACACTATGCAATTGTTTGCTGGATCAGTCAGAACACATCAGGGTTTGCTGCATTATTAAGCAACCCCAAAATCTTAATTGCAAAAAAGTTTTACATTATTATGACTATATGAATATTGCTAAACCCAGAGAGGACATTATGATTCAGCCTCTGAAATAATAGATGAAACAGGGGCAAATAGATTTATGGTTGTAGACTGTTCTTTTAGGAGGTTCCCTTTCAAAAACATCTCCCAACCATCTGTCTCTGATGCCAGAATTTTTTGCACTGACCACTCACTTCTTGGTGTTATGCATTGCCTTTCTGCCTGATCTTCTTTGGAAGAATCAATGCAACATGAGAAGGGTGACTCATTTGTCCAATTGTTCCTCATTGTGTGTTATTCTCCCAGTAGGCACAAAGCAGTGGTGTCACAGCTGGAGCGTAATTACTAAAATGGAGGAAAAAGGTACAGAATTGAAAAGAGGGAAGATCAGAAAATAATTATTTCAATTTTGTCCTGATATTGGGGGAGGCAGCAATACAAAGATAAGCACTAGTCACTTAGTATTCACACATATGTCACAGAACTATATAAAAATAAGCTCTTAGAGGTGAATGGTTTTTACAGAGCATAGTGACCAGCACTTCCTTCTCCAGATAGGGAAACTGAGGCTTGACGTAGCCCAACACTATATAGCTAGGTAACGGCAGACTTGGTTCCAGAACCTGTTTTTCATTCTCCCAATCAGCTTCTGAATGTTCAGTGCTGTCCCATGTGCCCTTTCTTTAGTGAATACTATTAATTCTTTGTGGCAAATCCATCCCTGATCACAGTAAAGCACACTCTTGCAGGCCCATGCTTCCTTCTAATTTTCATTCTTAATAGATAAAATTGAGTGTTCCAACTTTAAATGTTGCACTTACCAAACTCCAGGCATGAGCCACTCTCTTTACCCCTATCAAAAACAAATATTTAACTATTTAGAAAGTTACATATTCTATAATTATCCAGCAATTAGATGAATCATTGTCAACAAAGAATGCACTTTTCAGGCTCTGGTTCCTCACTTTGCATTATCTGACAGTGAATTCTTTCTCTCATTCTTGCTTTTCAGCCTGTATTTTCTCTTAAGCTATTTATTTAATGCCATGTAAATGTGTACATGATTTTCATCACATATTAATTTTTACATACAATTCATAGTTTAAATTAAAAAGAAATAGTGATGGATATAGCAGTTAGAAATCTGAGAAGGAAAAAGGAACCATGTTAAACATTCCACCATCACTACTAGATTTAATCAATGGTGGTATTTACAGACAGAAGGTGACACCCACAACTATATTGTGATCTCTATAGACAGAAAGTGAGACAGTTGTATCCATATACAATGGAAAAGATCAGAAATTACAATAAAAAAATGAGAAAAGATATCTAAACTCCAAAAGGTTCAATGACTGGCATTTTTATTACTCAAATCCTTTCGAGTACTCAATCTTGCATTTTAAAATAAGAAGTTGCCATGTAAAATAGTACATAGAGTAAAAAGTTATCCTCTTTCTCCATCTTTCCCAAATACATGCACTCTTTAGAGATATCACTGTTAATAGTTTTAGGTTATTAGATAAAATTAACTCGCATCAGAACCTTGAAATATCTACATAAACAAAAATTAAACATATGTTCTAAATTCCTACTTGATGTATATAAGGATTATTATAACCCTTTTATTAATTAACAACTGTTAATACCTTTGATAAAAAAGTTATTACAAATTCCACCTTGGTTCTGTATCACCAACAATATGTTGGATGCCTGTACATCTCAGTTCTAGACTTTTCCTCTGGGGGAAAACATAGCTACAAAAACTGCCTTCTGGTCTCTCATGCAAGGATATCAAAAGTACCCTTAGCACTAGACCAAGTCCTGGGGGATCAGTTGGCTCACACAAATTGTAGTCACTAATTGTATTTTTCCTAACCCAAGCAAAGCCCAGTGTTGGCATCATGTTCTATGGAATGCCTGAGTTCAACACTGTTGCTTTTGAAAATATGAATCTGCAAAAAAGCACAATAGCTCCCTATCAGACCTAACTGAGGCATATACTGAAATCCAGTAAGGATAAGGACAGATTGAGCTGTCTAATTTGGAGGTCAGATGCAGTGCATGGGAAATGCATGATACTTAGTGTTAATATTTTAAAACATGTCACACTTATATAATTAACTAATTTCAAATTTGTATTTATTCTGCATTATCAGTTTACCAAGGATGTCTAACTTGTGATCATAATAATAGAATCATTGCAAGGAAAAAAAGTTGTTCTAATATTCATAATTACTATAGATTTTTTAAAAATTTGCCATGATATTATTCCACTTTCCTCAAATTATTTAATGGTTGACTTTGTTTCTTCAGAGAAAATCTCTTCTCTATTTTAAGGATTCTAAGTCTTTAACAAGATATTTTGATCATTTGATTTTTTATACGGTTTATACACTTTTTATGTGCTTTGAAAATATATATACATATATATTGCTTTGAATTATTAGATACAAAATATCAGTTTAAAAAAAAAAAAACCTGAGAATTTATATAGCCAACCTAGTTGGCTGATTCTCCTGTTTCTCTATTTCATTTTCAAATCATCTTATCCATTCTCTTTGAATTATCTACTGACGTGACAACGTTTAAAAATTATATTTCTATATCGTTAGATAGTGAAGGATATCTAGATATCACTTTTAGTTACAATTTATCTGATTAAATGACATAAGTCTTTGAAATATGTGATTATGCTTATCAAAATAACACAATACTGTTTTCTTTTTTGTTTAAAAAAGAGGTCTGGCATTATATTATTTTGTTATTGTTGTAAAAAAAATCTTAGTAGATGTATTCACTACAAATATTAAAAATATAAATAAATAAATTTCTAAGAATATATTATTTAGTTTTAAGGATTGGAGTAATGGAAAAGAAATTATGCATTATAAAAGACAAAAGTGATAGCAACGCACCAAGGCTATTAGAAATAGTTAAGAGTATTTCCCTAAGAAACTAACACATAACTTTCAGTCAATCTTTGAGATTTTTATTTTTAATTTTTATTATAACATACAGTGGCTAAGCAATGAATTGTATCTAAGTTGCTCATTAATACAACCTAAATAGCTAGATTGACCTCCAGATGGCCTTTTAGTCAACTGTGAAGGCAGAGACTTAACATCTAGACAGTAATTTAGGTTCTGCCTCATTAAAACACAAGTAAGTGGTTTTATGTATTCTATATAAAAGAGCCCAGGCTAAGCTAGCCAAGAAGAATGCTCAATTTCCTTAGCTTTTAGCCGCAATCATCTAGCCCTGGGCTTTGTATTGTTATATGGTCATTCAGTGTTTGCTTAAGAGAATGAATGAATCATTGGTAAAGAACCAAAAATCATAGTTTTCTCCAATTTTAATATAAACATTTTAATTTTGGCTCTTGACAAAATGGAAAACTAAGGAATTATTCTGTGTAATTCCCAGACCTAGTTGATAACATTCAAACCACAGTCTATTAAATTACAGGATGTCAGGTTTGTAAAAGAGATGAAACATGTAAAAAGGATCAAAAAAGGAAAATCTAAAAATATTATAATCTTTCACACACATAAAAAATGTGAGCCAACTGAAAGGTTTGTGTTCCATCATTTGTAAAAATGAGCACAAAGTAGAAATCAACATCAAAATCTCTAAGATCAAATACAAGCATCCTAGTAACAACCAGAAAATGCTCTAGTGCTTACTTATAAATGAAAAGTTGAAAGGTCTTACTTATCTCTTCATCACAAAAACTAAAATTTTTCTTCTACCCCCCTTTTCTTTTCCTGTTTCTTGGACCCATATTATTATTACTATTGTTATTATTATATTAATTTAGAATAGAATCACCAATTTAAACTGAGTATGTCAAAGAATAAATGTCAAAATTATTTAATTATATAATTAAAATATAATAAAACTATGGTTATGCTATGTTAACATGTGTGCTCATTTAATTACAAAAACTGCTATTTAAACTTTGCATTCCATTTCATTCATTTGCATGTGTGCACGGGTGTGTGTGTTTGTGTGCATGTGTGCACATTACTGTTTCTGACTGTGGGCAAAAGTAGAGAGTTAACAAGATTCTTAAGATAATCATCTAAAGCTCTTTGGTAAAATTATTTCTTATTAAAAGCAAATTATTTTATTAGTTCTGAACCTGCTCTTCATACTCGTGAAACTGATAGAACTACCAAGATCAAGATTAAATTAACATCCTTAATCCTTCACACGTTATTCAAGTTGCTTAAAGTTTTTGTCCAAAAGACCAACGGTCTCAACCATTTAAAAATAATAGTGACTTTTATTTATTTCAATGTGCTTTTTAAAAATAGCAAACAATGAAGTCAGAAGGACTATGAGTGCTGACCGGAAAAAGATGTATCCTTTATTGTTTGCTAAATGTTACAATGTCATAAGGAGGAACAAAATCCTATCCAAACCATTTTTTTCTGGCAATATTTTTATAAGAATTTTGCAAATTTAGGATGCGTTTTTCTAGTTCGTTTTCTTTTTAATCCTGAATAAATCCAATAGATTTTTTTTCTTATTACAAATATTATTACCACAAACATTTTGTGTGTAAGGCTTTCTTGTATTTTCTATTATATTATTAGGATGGCTTCCTAGAAATGGCACACCCTAATCAAAGGATATGGATTATATTTATATTTATATGGATTGGATTTATAATTTATCGAGAACTTTCTACATGCCAGGATCAGAGTTAATTATTTTTTACATTATTTAATTTCTATAAAACATTGTGAATTAAGTTCTATTATAATCTCTATTACAAAAAAAGAATATAAAGATTGGGGAGATTTATTTGTTCAAAATCAAACACCTAGCAAGTGACAGTCATCAGCTGAAGTCACATCTGACTTTCTAGCACTAGTTGTAGCACTAGCTCTTAATTCAATATGTACACTACCCATATCTAGAACATTGGCTGGAAGAAAGATGGGCACATTTTTTTGCAATTATGTTTCTAAAAATATATTTCAATAAATATTACACATCCATGGAATCATAAGTTAAAATACTTTTTGTTTAAAATACATTTCTAAATTTCTCCACCAGTCAAACTAGTCGAACTTACACTAGTTAACACATATCAACATTAAATAAAATGGACTCCCCACCAAGTACCCTTGAATTTGGAAATAATACATGCATAAGACTAACTGATCTGTGGTCTAGAATTATGTTTACCTTTATGACATTGGTGACCGTGAAAGGGCACACAGGCAGTTTCTGGAGTGATGGTAAGGTTTTGTTTCTTGACCGGACTATATGGATGCATTTTAGCTGTAATTCTTCATGCTATATAAGTTGTGATTCATGCATTTTTTTCAACATATATGTTATACTACAATTAAAAGGTTTTTTTTTTTAAGTGAATATATGCGCAGATGTGTACATAAGCTCTTGCATATTTAGCTTCTGGAAACAGCAGTTAATACTGAAATGATTGATCTATACTTTTAATTTTGGAAATGCTAATCTTTCTCTCAATCTGTTAGAGCAGAACTAGTAATTGCCTTGTCCTGACTCCCCAACATTTGTTTCTGTAAATGGAATTGATGTTTTCTTTTGAAGATTTTGTGAATTCTAATGGCCAGTCCTGTGATTGTGGTCAGTGTCCAAGGTACTGGCACATACCAGAGGAAGCAAATTAAGAGAAGGAATGCCAGGGGATTTAGACTAAACATCTTTTATTTTATGAGTTAAATTTTGTTTTTGCCCAACTGATAGTTAAATTTGAATGGGAATTTAAATTTTGAAAAAGAAGGCTTCAACTAGCAAGTAGCTATTAGTTTTTGGGATAGGATGGCAATACTGATAGTCACCCAGCTGGTAACTATGTTGATGTGCAGAAAGCAAACACACATAGTTATCATTACATTGGCCATTCAGCAGATAGAACAAATAGTCATCCATTCCATTGTATATATTAAACATTTCGGATACTGAAAGTAAAAGCATCTCCCTAAATTAATTCATGAAGTGAATTCTGGACCACCAACCAGACATTTTCTCTTAAGAACAAGAAATCAAACTTTGCTTTCCCAGCATTCATATTCACGCACTGTGAAACCACCAGACTGGTCATAAAACCCATTTGATTGTTTTTTTACATTTAATTGTTCAATTACCCTCGGGTATAAAAGATCTATGCTATTCTAATCATATAGGTGTTTGATAAGCAGACTGAGAAGTTTGGCTATAGGTATAAGGTCTGGCTTATTAACGTTTTCAAAGAATTAATGGAATCACAGTATCGTGCTGTTGAAGATGATATAAAAGAAAGGAGTAAAATATAGAGAAGATGTAAAAGAGGAAAGTATAAAAGAAAAAAAGCTTTAATTAGAGGAAGTTAGCAGCCTGTCACCCTATTCATTTCATTTTTATAGCCCTGTCATTGGTCCTGTTACTTTTTCAGTGTACAGTAACACCTGATTCATCAGATGTGTTTTATGTCAGTAATTCAGTTATGATCGATGCTATACATTTGGGCATGGATGCAATGGGCACAATAGACATGAATTAATAGTGTGAGTAGGATGAAGTAAGAGAGACACTGTTTATGAGTGGATTAATATTCCTGTGGAATTTCACTCAGGCATAGTGAAAACACAGCTTTATACCACCATTAAACATTCCACATAGTGAACAAAAAATGAGAGTTCTAAGTTAGTTTGTATTATACTAGAATGAAATATATTCTTTATTCTGGTAATAATGTAAATATATAACAGAGTATCCATAAATGCATTTTTCAATCTTTGAATCATGAATATATATCATATTATTAATAATCTCACTATTTTTTCAGTAATTCCTAGAGCAGAGAGTGAAAAGTGATACAAATCTGAATTTAAATTCATTACTATTAATTTTAAAACTTTGGCAGAAAAAAAGAAAGACAAATCACTATCTTCGGCAAATGCATTATTTGGCTTCTTTTACTGGTTTGAGATTCTCTATATATTTCACAACAATACGATGTTATGATTAAATATCTGTTCCCTATTCTTTACCAAGGATTGTGAACCAATCACAACTATTTTAAATATAAAACATGGCAATATGCTTATGACTTTTGAGTTATGAATAACAATCATATCCTTGCAGAAGAAAAATAAGTAATGTTAAAGTAAAATACTAAATATGCATTTTAATACAATATATTTCATATGCCTCCATATTAAATTTTCACTCACACTTAAACTCTATAGCAAAAGAAAAGTAGAACACAGAGGTATACAAATGATCTAAATTTTCCAAAAGAATTCGTGCACTAGCAATGGATGCTCTGAATAAAGAAATCTGGATTATTCTTTATCTGGGATTATTTGGATTTTGTTTGGGACATGTTGTTAAGAAGGGCAGATATGAATTAGGCAAATAGGTATTTTATCATTTAGTTAGTTAAGACCTGAATTGGACAATATAATATGCTGTACATCAGGTCAAACAATATTTGTGAAGCAGAACCAATACTAGTGAGGTAGTGCACCATTTTGGCTAAATTATCTGGGTCAATGACTTCATTTGTCCCCATGGAAATGTGCTCATGGTATGACTAATCTTAAGGGCCAAGATATTAAATATTTATTAAGGTCATTACTGCTGTCTCCAATGCCCTATAAACTTTGTTCGTATAAAAACTTTCAGTGGTGCCAAACTGACCTAGCAATTCTCTATCATGCCAAAAATTTAATTTCCACTGACTAAATTCTGTCATTACTAAGTGAAGCATTATCTGCACACAATGAAATTTGATGTTATGAATTCTCAGAATTGAGGTATCCAAGGAGATGCTCTGACAGTAAATTCAAAAACACCTGTTAATCATAGATAACAATGCATCATATAATATCATTGGTTATGGAATTAGAATGTAAATTTTTCTTTGAATAGGCTGGTGCTTGTTACTGGTCAAGTATGTAATAACCAGTAGGTGAACCAGAATTATTTCACAGAATATTTACAAGAAATCGAAATGTATCATCATATAGCCAAATTTCAATAGTCAGGAAAAGTCACATTTGTACCCATTTAAATAACTATTGCTCTTTTAACTTATGCATTTTATTTTGTTTCAGTTTTCTCATTGTAAAAAAAAATTATTTGACCAGAAGATTCAAAATATCTTTCTTGTTAGACCTCTTAAAATAATGCCACAAAAATATTTCCTTCTTGATTCCTGGATTCTTCTATTTTTATGTTGTCATTGATGCATTGAAATGACAATCTTATCTTAGAATTTTTATTTATTGAGTAGCTAAATAAATGTATGGCAAGTTACCAAATAAATGACATTTGCAAACTTTGGAAGCCTGCCAAACTTGCTTTTAATTCAAACTATTCAGAATGTGTGGGGCACTAGTATATTTATAAGATAGGAAGATGACCCCTTTTATGGCGTGTTGCATCCCCTGTAATTCTGAGAAAGGTTGGAACATAATTTTCTAATAAGTAAGACTTTCTTATATAAGTTTTCCAGAGTCATAGAAAAGGAAACATTACAAAAAATAGAATTAGAACAGTGGGTAGATAATTTATTAGGGTAGGAGTCAAAGATCTGGAGTTTGTCCCAATGATCTTGTGGACAAACTTTATGACCTCCAAGAAACCAACCTTATATGCTTATGTTTCTCATACACATATAACAATAATATACTCTTTATCTGAGGTTGCTGATTTCATTTCCCAAATGTCCCCATTAGTTTCTCTCAGAAATCACTATTTCTTTATGAAAAATTTATTTTATACATTTAAACTCATTAGAAACCTTCTGGTTAGGAGTGTAATTAGGCAAAGCCTGCAAGTGTAAGAAAACAATCAAGATTGGGATGAAATATTATGTCATGGTAGAATAAAACGTAATAGATTATAATCATTGGTGTTTCATTTTATTTCTGATTTTCATATTCCTTTTTTTTTTATATGAGTCACATACATGTAAGTATTACTCTCATTATTTTTCCTTTTGGTCATAGTTCAGGCTAACTAAAAGTATTTTATTTAACCTCACAATGTCATGGCCTCAGATTTTACACTATGGAAATTGTGGCCCCACTTGTTACATTGTGGCAGAGTTTTAAAGTATCTGCTTAAGTAACAAGTGAATGTTTTTTAAATAATACAGAAAAATTATCAGTGTAACTTTGTAGGTGAGGTTTGGAAGAGTTACACTTTGCATAAAATTTAGTGTTAATTTCATGGTAGTAGAAGATAGAATTCATACTACAGTGGGTTCAAAGGAGAGTGGGAAGTAAGACAGTAAGTAAAGAAAGCTTCTTCATAAAGTTTGTATTTGAATAGGAAGAAAGAAATGGGGCACTGGCCAGAGTGGAATATGGGGATATATTCATTGTACTTAGTTCTTGCAAAGACCTCTTTCACTTTCTCAAACACTTTTCCGTTTTTATGTTTAAATAAGGTAATTCACAGTAGTAAGCACATCTTCTAACACACTGTGAGTATTCAATAAATATTAGTTCAGCGGTTCAGTGGTTCAGTGGTTCACATAGTTTATCTAAGAAACTTTGGTTGTCCGTAAGACTGTTTTAGGGGTCTGTGAAGTCAAAAATATATTCATAAAAATACCAGAACATTATTTGCCTTTTTCACTCTCAGACTGACATGAATGACTGTGCAGTGAATTTTCCACAGGCTATTGGAGGTGTGAAATTGCAATAGGTTGAATGTAGAAGCAGATAGAAGAATCCAGGTCTCTTCTATTTAGCCAGACAACAAGGAGACTTGCAAAATAGAACACAGCACCACTCTTCTCTCTAAATATTTTTGTTTTGGAAAATGTGCTTATTTATACAAAGAAGAAATGAATTTATTATTATTACTTTAAATGAATTTGTGAGTAATTTTTAATATTCTCTCTTAATTTCTCATATAATAAGTATTATGAAACAAGTGATATAAAACCTCTTATGAATTCTCAATTTTGAGGTGTATAAAGAGGTACAAAAAACCCCAAAAGGTATGAGATCTGCCTAAGTAGTTGGTACTATATTTATAATTTTACATAATTGTTTTCTAAAATTCAATGTCTATCTTTTATAGATTAATAAGCAAAAGTAAATTTGAACCTAGCCTTTAAACATGAAAGAACTATTTTTTAAGATATTTATACCTTATTGAAAGTTCCATTATTTATTTATATTTTATGTCTACCAGATGAAATAAAAAGTAGGTGATGCTTTATGTAATTGGTGAAATCTAAAGACATTTCAAAATATTCTGGTATAGAGTACACTGATATAGAATGAAAATAGATTGTTAAAGTAATTTTTTATTCACTGATTGCAGACCTGTGAATAAATATTGTTGTGGAGGGGGGGCAGGATGTCACTGTATAAGCTACAATGAATAATTCAAGTTCCGCAATGCATATTTGAAATTGTATCTTAAAGAACTATAAAGTCTAACTTTATAGAATTAACTTGTCAAGGAATACAACATTGTGATTGTAACAAAAATGTGACATATTTCTACATAAATGAACTTCTAAATGTTTTCATTATAAACTTGGAAGATTTTGGTTTTGTTTTTCATTCTTTATTTTTAAAAAGATATTAACCCTTTATTTTTCACATTGACCACAATTCCATGTAGTCTTTATTTGAAGACTATCTTTTTTAATTGTAAGAAAAATAACAATTTTAATTTTTAGGCAGTATTAAAATACATATCAGAAAATACAGTGTTGAAATAAATACATGCAAAATCGATTATTTTTATAATAGCACACTGTCTTGATTATTATAGCTTTAAAGTACGTCTTGAAGTCAGGTAGTGTCATTCTACCTGGCATTCCTCTGACTGTTCTTTTCACTATTTTGTTGGCTATTTTGGTTCTTGTGCTTTTTTATATAAGCAGAATCGGTCTGTTGAAATCTACAAAATAGCTTGCTGAGACTTTGGTAGGGATTGTGTTGAATCTGGACATTGAGTTGAGAAAGCTGACATTTTAACAATAATGAGTCTCTATCTATGAACATAAAATATGTTTTCATTTATTTCGATCTTCATTGATTTCATCAGACTTTTATAGTCTTCATAAATATTGTACATAGTTTGTTAGATTTATACCTAAGTATTTCTTTTTTGGTGCTAATATAAATTACATTGTGTTTTGATTTTGAATTCCAGTCGTCTATTGCTGTTACATAGATAAGCAAGTGACTTTTGTGTATTAATCTTGTATCCTGCAACCCTACTATAATCGCCTATTCTTGTAGTTTTTTGTTGTTGTCGACTCTTTGGGTTTTTCTGTGTAGACAATTTTGTCATCTGTGAACAGGGATATTTCCTTTCCCATCAATCTATATACATTTTATTTCCTTTTTTGTCTTATTGCATTAGTTAGTATATTGTTGAAAAGGAATGTTAGAGGGGACGTCCTTGTGTTGTTCCTAATATTAATGGAAAAGCATTAAGTTTCTCATTGTTAAGTATAATGTTAGCTGTAAGTTTTATAAAGATTTTTGAGGAAGTTTCCTTATGTTAGACTAAAACTTAAAAGCCTGACTTTAAGACGATCATGCTATTAAATGGAGAACTTACATCTCATTACAGTGGAGATAACTTCAGTGGAATAATTTTTGGTTACATTTTTTTAGCAGCATCTAGCATTAAATTATACAAATAATTATATATAGTAATGTATATTCAAGAAATATACAAGAAAATGAGACATTAATGTCATCCATAACTCTGAAGCACATTGATCATTGGTCTGTCTCTAAATCAAGAACTCTTTACTATGTTTGGATATTTTTCCCATCTTTGGGGTCTTGGTCAGTGAAAGAGACCACTCCCATTGTAGAAAATGAAAAAAATCCAGATATTGACTTTCTTGAGTTGTCTTAGAACTAGGATGTTGGAACTGGATTAGGCTCAGCCAACCAATGCACACACCTTACACTTACAATTCAGAGCTATTAAAATAAGGTAGTATGCATAATGGAAAATTTACTCAGGTGGTGGAGATTAATTTTTTTAGGTCAATTTTCCCTCGAGCAAGCTATTTTTCTCAATTAAACAAGAATTCCCAAGTAGTTGTCATTTTCATGATGATATTCTCTAGTTACCTGGCATGAAACATACATACTTTAGGATGCATTATGAAAATAAGCATAAAACCTGCCCCACAGTTATTACAAATGTCTTTCTTACTATAGATATAATTAGGAAAACAATGAGAAATAGAAGAAAAAATTGGCTCAATTACATATTATTTTTATGTAAAAATTATTATTCTAGAAAATTATTCTTTCTTGTTTTATAGATACAAGTAAAACAAAATTTCTATGAAAAGTACATCTTTTTTTACTCTCCATCTCCACTTGGATATCAAACTTAATATGATCAAAAGAAAACAAATATGTTTCTTCCCTAGCTGTTATCATCCACATGATTGCTCAAACTAAAACCTAGTTAATATCTTGATTCCTGGTGTTTTCTTCTTCGACTTTCCAAATCTAATACTTCAGAAAGTATTCTTCATACTACCATTCCAGTAAAAACCATCATCAACTCTGCCTTGGCAATTTTAATGGTTTCTTAACTGTTATATTTGCTTTTACTCTTAATCTATTTTGTAAAATATAAATTTGATCATCCCTCTTCTCTACTTAAAATCTTCTAGTTGCATCCAATAAAAGTCAAACTCCATAGCATAAACTGTGGGGTCTCCCATTAGCCCTTGCATCCTGCTTTAATTTCATATCTCACTAATTGTATCTCCACTTTTTTTACTACACTCTAGCCATTGTAGTGTTCTTTCTATTCTTTCTTCTCAATTCATGATCTTTATGTTTATTGTTACTTTTGTCTGGAATATTCTGTTCTAAGCTTTCCACATCACATTTGACTTCTTCTCATTTATGTTTTCATTTAAATGTCACATCTTCAGAGAGATTTTCCAAGATTTCCAATGTGAACTAATTCCCGATCTTTCCTATAGCAAGAAAAACATTCTCTAGCTTTCAACTTGTTTTATTTTCTTTATAACTTTTAATAGTATTTGAAATTATCTTGTTCATTTTGTTTCACTTTTATTAACTATAGTCAATGAATTTCAAAAACATTTATGTTAAATTAAAGAAGTCAAATACAAAATACCACATATTTTACAATTCCATTTGCACAATATTCTAGAAAAGGCAGAAATGCAGTAACAATATTTTTCTATGTCTTGGAAAATAGGGGAAAATTACTGCAAAGAGATCCCAGGGAACTTGTAGAGTAAGGGAACTTTGATATCTACAATCTAAGGTAATTTCTAGGAAATGAAGACTAAAATATATGTGATAAGAGGATATAATATACACTCAGAAAAAAAATTTAACTAGAGGGATAATTCCAAGACTGATACTAATGAAATTGTTGAATTTTAAAATATGTAGCAAAAATAAAAATCCTATAGACTTAAAGGCATCAATGAAGTCGTTCAATATAAACAGAATGTCAGTTGGTATTATCTTGAGAGTAACTAACAAAGAAAAAAAGCAGAAGACAGTTTAAAGAATTCAGGGAAGGAATGCATTGCTAAAATTTTATATACAACCATGCCATCATTTATGTATCAATATATAGTAAATTAGTTGTAAACACTCAAATCTTAAGAACAGCATGCATCACAAGCCATTCATGAAATTTATTATGGGACAATAATCCAAAGAAGCAATTATGGGAAATTGGCAAATGACTGATTATTATTTAGATCACCAACATTTTACTCACTCATTGCCATTACTATCAAAGATTTGAACTTAGACTGAATCAACAACACAGAGTAGATAATTTACTAGTGCTTATTATAAGACCCTATTTAAAGCTATGTATATAAATTAATCATATATATCAATTGATATGTAATAATTAATCCTATATTTAATATATCTATATATCTATCTCAATAGATGGATAGGTAATAAATATAAATTAATCTTTACTTGAAATGTAAAAGATAGATACCGTCATTTCATTTCATGGATGAGGAAATTGAGGCACAGAGTGTTTAAGCAACTTGCTCAAAGTCACACACCTTGCAAATAGTGCAGTATGACATCAGAACTCACACAGCCATGACCATAAGCTTCATGGTCTGTTTTCTAGTGCAGCTCAGCATTGCTCCCTTACCATCCAGGCTACAGAAATGCCTGACATCTTGTCTCAGCATGCTTGCAAAAATCCTCATGTCATGAATCTTCAGGACAGATTACAAATAGAAAAATGTTTACACTGAGAAAATGAGAGAAAATCTTAACGAATTAAAATGTATGCCTTTGTAAAGACACTACTAGAATTGGGACCCCACAGACACATTTCTTATATCTTTCTCACATTCTGTGGTAGTCAAAACAGCAAAAATGTCTACCGGACAAAGGGCAAAAAATATTATGTCAAAAATTTCCTTCTAGTATAATCTATAAACTGACTGTGACAGAATTCTAAACCAATGCCAGTCAGATTTCATGGTGGTAATACTGACAGTGTCCAAGCTTGCATTTCCAGAGTGACCTCCCCTCACTACAACATATACATATTTTACTTTCTAAATCAGTAAACATTCTTTTTCTTTTAATAACTTTAAAAACATTCATTTTCTATTAATTAGGTCTGACTGATCCCATCATCTATTCTATAAATTACATATTGGCCTTAACTAGTAAAATATATATTAGCAAAATTAGTAAAAAATTTTCTGGCTCCCTAGATTCATTTATGTACTATGTGTTCATACCTTTACTTCTGGAGATCAGAAAAACTTTTATACAAGAAAGCAGAAGAAGAATTTTTTTTTTTAATTATCTGTACACAGATTTTTTAGTGCACTCTATTAGTGACTAAAGAGGATAAGATAATTTGGGGAAATTTCTTATTAAGACTGAGGAAATTAATAGAATATTGGCAAAGTGGTAGTCTATGTGCCAACTTTATTCCTGAAATTAAAATTACATAATACTCCCTCTCACTAACACACACATACACTCCATGCATGAGAAGCTATTGTAAAAGAGGGCAAAATTAGACCTTAAAATTTTGAATAATGTAAGAGGAATTACAGTATAAGTTCCCCACAGGATAGTTAGTATTTACATGTTAACTGATGAAAATAAGTTTTTGGAGAAAAAGTAATCATGAAATTGGAATGATAATAGAAGACTATGATATTCAGTCTTTAAGATCTAGCCAGGAAACAGATTTATTTACACCAAGATGGCAACAAATGAAGCTTCCATGAATGTAAATGTTAAACCTTCTTTATTTGAGAAAATAGTGGTGTCTCCAGAAAGCAGAATTATATTTTCCTTTCTTTATGCTAATGCTTATTACTTTGTTTCAGAGATTTCATATTATAAAATTAGAAAGGTTATGTTTGCTATAAAATATGATACTGAATTATTGGGCTTTTAGACTGAATTACTTCACTTCTGTTAAGAAAAATTCCTTTAAATCTAAGTTCATTCTGATTTACTTAGAATATTTATGAGAGAAAATTGATGAATTTTTCTAATATCTTTTTGAACCTAATTAAAGTGATTGTGATTTTTCTCCTTTGATGCTGTATTTGATGAATAGCAACACTAAGATTATACTTTTAAGGGATCTGAAATAAGTTATAGTGTATTTTTCTTAATTTCTAAAATGGATCCAACAACATCTTATTGGAGAAATTTGTATCTATTTTCATACTATGTGAGTCAGAAATTTTCTCTTTGTTTTTGCTAATCTCCATTTGGTTTTGTAATTGGCTTATAGTGGTTCAGTAAATAAATGAAGTACCTAGTCTTCAAGTTCATAGAATCAGTCTTTCCACTTCTCATCAATTCGTGGAACCCCTGCAATCCATGATATCCAACCTTCTAATTACCAGATAGACACCTCTGTTCTCCTACTTGAACTTCTGTCTACTAGGTAATATGTTTTTAAAATGCTTTACTTCTTGACATTTAATTTTGTCTAGACTCTTTCCTTCTTTGACACATTTTTTTTAAATTTTATTTTAAATTTTAAAGTCTGACTTGTCCACCAATATTTTAAATATCCATTTCTACCAAAGTACTTTCCACCACGATTCTACCTGTTCTTCCTGGACAATCTTATCCAATACTATAACTTGAATTCTTAGTCACAAGGTGGTATCTATATTTATATTTCTGTATCTCCAGGATGCCTCTCCCCAAGTTCCCATTCTGTGTACCAACTTCCTAATGGATACGCTTACTGACATATTCCAGAGCACCACAAACTCAAAACATTCTTCCCATATCTACTTCTTTTTCTATGTCCCTAAACTACCATCCACCAGATTTTCCAAAGCAGGAAACTGGAGTTCACCTGCTTCGTTTTGTTTATCCCAAATACATTTAACTGGTGACAAAACCATTTGACTTCTGTCTTGTGAATATTTCTATCTTTTGTCTTTTCCTCTCTATGTCTATCGCTTAGTCTCCAAATTCTTTTTCAAAACACTAGATTTTGCTGTTATTTTCTATTGTGTCTTCTCTTCTCCAATACCCTTATTCCCAATATATTTCTTTTGATGTCATGATAATAATTTTTCTAAAATTCCAACTTAGTCATATTTCCAAGGGATGGTACCAAGGGATGGGGGTTAGGGAGTGACTTTTATGTAAATTTTTTCACCTGATGCTATGTGATGTTTTTCATATGTGCAGTCACTGTCATTTCTAAAATCAAGAGAAACATTGCCCTCAAAAAAAAAATACAAAAAAGTATACAACTGTATACAATACTTAATACCTTTAAAGAGTGCTCAGTAACCCCAGAAGAAAAATTAAAAGTTCAGTTCAAAGTGGTTTACAAAATGCATGTTGCATGGGAAAAAAACAAATAGAGGTAATCATATCACAAGTAAAATAAAAAAATTATAATGTAAGAAGTAAAATTAATTTATACACATGTGAAGACAGGATTCAAATTTGGCTCTAAGCTTCAAGTAATGTGAAGAAAGAATAAGAATATTATATATAAAATTAAGCTCTTTTTCATAAGATTTTGTTTTTCTTTATAAGAAAGTAGGTACTAATAATACTGTTTCTTATGAGAAATTTATCCTGTGGATCCTCACGGAGCCAAAGTTGTATTATATAATGATCAATGTCCTCAAAAACAGCACCATAATAAAATGCAATAGTTTAGTGTGGCATGACGCCGATGTGAAATTCTCCAATAAAAAAAAAATATTCCATGAGTTGTCAAAACAGTGTTAAAGCAGTCTACTGGTAAACCAGTTTTATCCAAGGGTAAAATTTAATATTTTTGAGATACACTGAAGGTATTTTATATATCCTTCAAGCAATATGCAATAAGTATTAGCAGACTTTTGTTAAAATTTAGGCAGCATCACATTTCAGGTTATATTTTCTAGCAAGTACATCCAATACATTTTTTTTATGGTTTTAATTAAGGACAGATCTAATGTCCTTGATGTTGAACTTGAAGAGTAGTAAGATTTAAAAGGACATGAGTTCATTTTTTTTTAATTAAGAAGACAAATTGACTTGTATCTGAACAGATTACTTTTTAATTCTCTGCAGAATTTATCAAAGTGAGTACCCACAGACAAGGTCAATATTTCCCTCAGAAAATAGTTTGGGGTTATTCCAACATCCTAATTAGTAAATATGTAAATTACTTAGGCCATAACATACAAAATGTGAGTAATAGAAACAAGGAAGGTGTAAATATAATACCTTACAGGATATAATTAATAGTGACAAGCATAAAAGATCTAGAAATTTGCATATATTCTCCATTAATTTCTTATTTTTTGAAGAAGTACCTTCTCTTTGCTTAAAAACTTCTAAGATTTGACAGTTTAGTCTTTTCTCTCTAGTCTTTTCTCTCTCCCATTCTTTCCATAGATGAATATATTGATTTTATAACAATAGCTAGTCAAATTTACTGTATTCAGAGTAGAAGTAAAAACCTCACAGATTAAACTCAAAATTCCATGGTTTACAAAATGTTATTTCTGTCTTCTTAAAAGATAGCTAATGGCCAAATAAATGCACTGTTACCAAGTCAGTCTGAAGGATAATAAATAAATCTACATGCATAAACGTTATGGTAAATACCTATATAGCCATGGCCAAACCATTAGGAAGTTGCTCAGACTGCTGAAAAGACTACTGGATAACCTTTAGTTTTGCACCTTCTGGAGAGAAAATAATCTAAATAAATCTTCAGCGTGATCATCTGAATGATTTCGAACTGTTTGTGCATACTGTTTATTAAGGTGGTCATAATCTTGAATCGGCTTTGCTACTCTAAGCTAAACGATGCTCCTGGATATAATTTAAAGATTACATCAGAGTTCCAGTCAAGATGGTGGAGTGTGTAAATGCCGGGCTGGCTTCCTTTCACAACCACATCAAAATTAAAATTAAAATAATCTACATAATAATCATCAATGAGGATCACCTGAAGTCTAACTAACAGAAGCCCTATAACTAAGGCTATACAGAAGAAGCTACCTCCAGACTAGTAGAGGGTCAGAGATGTGAAACAGGCTGGCCCACACCCACATATGGTATTTGAGAATTGGGAGGGATATTTTGGCAGTGCAGGTCCCCTCTGAGGAACAAAGGACCTCAGCCCCACACCAGGTACCCCAGTCCAGAGAGTCTAGAGCACCAGTACTAGGAAGAGAAGTCCTTACTACTTGTAGATGTAAAAACCAGTGCCGACTGTGGCTGAGTGATGGAGAGCATCTGGACTTCCAGGCCTTGCTTTTAAAGGGTCCTCACACCCACTTACTCGTTGATGGACTCATTCACTCTGAACTCCAGGGCTGGAGCAGCAGCTCTAAAGGTGCCAGGGACATACAGAGAGGAACTGAATTGTCTACTTCAGGGTGAGGGCTAAAGGAGCAGCTTTCTCTCAAATATAAGTACTGGTAGAGGGCATTGTCCCTTTGTTGAGCCTTCCTCCTTCCCAACATGCAGATGCAGCTGGGTGCCATCAACCTAACACCATTCACCTGGCCCTGGTGAGACTCCACCCCCCAATTTTGGGCCCACCTAATTAGCTTCCAGAGGCTTTTCCATACAAATAGCCTGCCTTGGCTCATACTGTGGACTTTCCTAAAATCACTCAAAGGCTCATAAACCCCAAACGAGCAGTGTCCTTGGTGTTTACCTGTAACTTGCTGAGCAGTGTGGCACAAGTGGCAGAAAGCCTTGGCTCAGAGCTCAGCCTCTCCCAGGACCTCTAAGTCAAGTGTTAGTAGAAGACATCTGTGGATTACTTTGTGGCTCATGTCAGGTGATCCCAGGCAGGGCACAGGTGGTAGTTGAACTTGGCAGTGGCAGGGCCCCTTGCAGGAGGCTCCAGGGCCTGTATATCTGGCAGATGCTTAGGACCAAGCTGGAGCATCACCTAGCTACCTCTACAAAAGACACACCTAAAGAGTAGGCTGGACAGGCACCAGAGCCCTGCTAAAGTAAATCCTGCTCTGTAGAGTCAGCCCATGAACGACAGCTCCTCCTCTGTAGTTACTGGCCAGTTCTCACAACGAATCAGCCAGAGGGTCAATCCCTCACATTGATGTGTCAATAACACCAAGATTAAACTACAACAGGAGGACACACACAGCCCACACAAGGAACACACACCTGGAGTACCCAGTTCACACTATCAGGGAGATTGTGCCACTGGGCTTCACAGGACACCTACTACATACGTCTGTTCTACTAAGACCAGGAGACATAAAAGCTCTACTTAATACATAGTAGCAAACACAGGGAGGTAGCCAAAATGACAAGACAAAGAAACATATCCCAAATGAAAGAACAGAATAGAGTTCTGGAAAAAGAATTCAACAAAATGGAAACAAGCAATTCACCAAATGCAGAGTTCAAAACACTGGTTATAAGAGTGCTCAATGATCTCAGTAAGAACTTTAACAAAGAGACAGGAATATAAAAACGGAGATAGAAAGCATTAAAAAGACCAAGTCAGTAATGAAGATTGCAATAACTGAAGTGAAGAATACATTAGAGGAAATCGCCAGTAGATTACATGAAGCAGAGAAGCAAATCAGCAATTTGGAAAATAAAGTAGCAGAAAACACACAATAATAACAGCAAAAAGAATGAAGGATCAAAAATATGGGGGTAGTTTAAGGGGCCTCTGGGACAACATCGAGAATACCAATTTTGCATCATAGAGGTAGCAGTAAGAGAAGAGAGAGAGAGCAAGGGATTGAAAACCTATTTGAAGAAATAATGAGAGAAAAATTCCCTACCCTGGCAAAACAAATAGACAAACAAGCCCAGGAAGTGCACAGTCTAAACAAGATGAATCCCAAAGAGACCTAAACCAAGACCCATCATCATAAAAAAAGCCAAAGGTTAGAGACAAAGAGAATCTTAAAAGCAACAAGAGCAGATAGTAATCTACAAGGAATCTCCCATAGGACCGTCAGTTAATTTCTTAACAGAAACTTTGTAAGCCAGAAGGAATTAGCAGAAAATATTTGAAATGATTAAAAGCAACCACCTACAACCAAGATTACTCTACCCGGCAAAACTATCATTTAGAATCGAAGGAATGATAAAGAGCTTCCCAGAGACGAAAAAGGTAAAGGATCTCATCACCAAGAAACCAGTATTACAATAAATGTTAAAAGAACTTCTATAAGAAGAAGAAAAAAAAAAAAAATAGGAATAAAAAATGGCAACAACTACGTGTCTGTCAACAATTATTTTAAATGTAAATGGATTAAATGCTCCAATCAAAAGATATAGGGTGGTTGAATGCATAAGAAAACAAGACCCTACATATGCTGCCCACAAGAGACTCACTTCACATTAAAAGACAAACACAGACTGAAAGTAAAGAGATAGAAAAAGATATTTTATAAAAATGGAAACAAACAAAAAAAGCTGAGTAGCAATGCTTTTATATGAGACAAAATAGACTTTAAAGCAAAGGCCATAACAAGAGACAAAGAAGGATCAAGTAATCTGGATATTATTCAAAGAAACCTAAAACACTACTTTGAAGAGACATGTACATTCATATGTTCATTTCAGTATTATTTACAATAGCCAAGATATGGAGTCAACCTTGGTTCCATCAACGGATGAATGGATAAAGAAGTGGTACATATGTACAATGGAGTATTACTCAGCCATTAAAAAAGAATAAAATCTTGCCATCTGCAACAATATGGTTGAACCTGAGGGTACTGTGCTGAGTGGTGTAAGTCAGACAGAGAAAGACAAATGTCATATAATTTCACTTATATGTAGAATCCAGAGAACAGGATAAATGCACAAACAAAACGGAAATAAACTCATAGATATAGAGAGCATTTTGATGGTTTCTGGATTGGTTGGGGTGGGCATTGGGCAGTAGATGAAGGGGGAGGGGATTAAGTACAAATTGGTAGTTATGAAATAGTCTTGTGGATGTAGAGTATAGTATGGGGAATATAGTCAGCAGTATTGTAATAACTATATGGAGTGTCAGATGGGTACTGGATTTATCGTGATGATTACTTCCTAAGTTAAATAAATGTCTAATCACTGTGTTGTGGACTTGAAATGAATATAATATTGCATGTCAACTACAATTGAAAAAATAAGAATATAAAAATTATTTTCAAAATGGGATGAATCAGAACCATTGGTTCAAAGAATGATCCATGAGTAGGGCTATGATTATAAAAATTGTAACAAATCAAAACAGTAAAAAAAAAAAGATTACATCATTGTTTATGAAGTAAAGGCTATATGTTAAATTTGAAAGAATACCCCTAACTTACTACTGTCTATATTGATTGGCAAATAAGTTCTTCAAGTACATTTTAGACTAAAAATATGTTTTATACTGTGCTGAAAAGTCTGTAGCGCACAGATGGAAAATATCACCAGCTTGCTTTTTCCCCTAAATCACACTGCTATCTCTACATCAAAGACTTCCTGTGGAACTTACTATCTAAGTGGTACTGAGTTCACCAATCACACCAACTGGAATTTGTTAAAAAGCTGCCTACCTATGGGTCATTGATGAGATCTGTAGCCTTGTATTACAATTTTTAAGAATGTACTGCACAAGTCATACTATGTGCTACTAGCTCTTTAAACATAGTTCATGCTATTGTTGGAAATAACTGATGGTTTGCAAATTACTCCAGGCCATGGGTCTCCTGCTATGCTTGGCTTTGTGTCCTTTGGAGTGATTTTCAGTATCATTAAGCAGAAAGCACATCTATTCCCAAGATATACAAGGAATGAAGCGCATACAGAAATTGACTTGGCATCTGTTACATAAACTTTCTGTTTTAGATTTGCAGAATTTACATAACATTGGAACAAAATAATACCTCACAAACATATCTGTGGTGTCTGTTCAGTTTCCTTACAGTGCCATTCTATGGTCAACCCAGCAAAGGGGGTTTTCTGCCTGTTAATATAAAAATAGCTTTTTCTTTTTAATACAAAAATAGTGTTCCCTTATTTTTTAATGTATTGATTATTTTTAGTTTCCCTTTACATGATAAATGCCTATTTGAAATTTAGGACAATTAGAAATTATCTAACACATTGGAAAAATATTTTTGACCTAGTAATTATGCTTGATAATCAGTAAACTTTTGAAATGTTCACAATTCTCCTACTCCAAAATAATTTCAACTAAAACTATAAAGGAATTATGATTTATATATAAAGTTATATATATATATACAAGAGTATATATATATATATATATATACAAAGTTAATAACTCGTATATATTATATATATATATATATAACTCTTGTATATATCGTTTTTCCTTTGCAAGCCCAAACTCAAAGCCATACTTAAACATTATTGTTAAAGATTTTTTAAAGATCAGTCACAGAGCTTGTATTTTTTATGTAATGCTATGACATAAGTACTCATGTCAAGTGCACAAAAATGTTCAAGATACTAAAATAAATATAAGGAATAAAAGTATGAAAGTGTAAAACTACTAAGCAATAGAATGGTGGTAATCTTATCGTCATTTAGGTTCTCTGTATGTAAACAACAAACCTTCCTAAGTTCTGAAATATTTGAGCTAGCATTTTTTAAGTTTTTTCAGTTCTATGGATTATATGTATAAATCATTTAAATACTCAAGCTATGAAAGAAGCACTTTAATGACAATAAATGAGCGTATTTGTTGTTTTAGCTCTTTCCAATATGAAAACAAAGTTTTCATCCATTATAAGAATACACTATAATGTTACATTATCTTTTCTATTCACTAGATTAGGTGACCATTAGAAATTGGAAAATCACTCATGATGCAAAACAGCAGTTTAGTGGGATGGAGAAGCGGTGAAGCATTTGGTGGCACTCTGATATTTACTGTATCTTATCAGAACTTATGGAATTTTATGACAAAATTGGGGCTAGTATTCATATATAGTGCAAACATTATATATAACAACATAATAATTCTTTTTCCCTCATTCTTGGAATTTCCTGGAATATTCATACTGTCAAGCAAGAAATATATTTAAATGAAATTCTGAGTTTTAGCTACTTTATTCAGAGTATTCAAGGATGCTCAGAACTACATTGACCTATCTAAAATCTCTTCCTGAGTGTACGTTGTAGAATACTTTAAAAATTTTCAAACAAGCTAATTGTGTTGAGGGTAAAAGTACCATGCCAAAATGTACCAGCACTTCAGGTGGCAGTAACTGAAATGATAAAACATGATAGGAAGGGTATATCCTTACAGGAGGGAAAGGAAACCATTGTGAAAGCTTGTGGTAGTTTCTCTGTCTGCTTTATGCAGGATCCATCTCCCTCTTCAAAATTATTTAAAACTGAGTAGTTGAATATACTACTCAAGGCCTGAGCCTTTCCTCTTCAGAGCTGACAGTCAAAGGAGCCAAGACAAAATCCAACCAGCCATTAACCTTGATGTCAGCCAGAAGCTCCAGCCTCTCTGAGTTCTTTGCCTATTCCATTCTGACTTACTTGGGTGCCAGCAACACTCACAAGACACACGGATTGATGGCATCCTCTGCAGGATCAAAGCAGAAACAGGGCTGTTCTCAGGGAAAGTGATTACCTGGCATACTTTCATTCATGGAGAACCTTGTCTATCCATATTACAAATTACTAACTCTAACAAATCAGTTCTTTTCACAGTTCTTCCTTTGAGTCACATAAGACTAAAACCGTTGCCCACACAACTTCTTTGTATTTCCATAAACAACTACCCCAGAGTTATACCATTGACTTGCACTTTGGACAACCAATCCTTGCATTTAGCCTACAGCACAGGAAATACACTACAGGTTGAGCTAAACACTCTTAGTAGGTACTGTGGGATTATAGGGACAAAGTCAGAGTACAGACAGGGCCTTTTTTTAGTAAGACTTTTTGGGATTTTTCTTCCCCCTTCTCTACCTGGCTTGTGCTTATGTGGCCTACTTTTTACGGTTGAAAGCTAAGAGATGGTGGAATCCAACTGTGCCAAATCTTATACAACTTGGTGTTGTGGCAGCAACAACATTCTGTGTTCATTGAGCTGCCACAAGCTATTTTTAGTAAGTTTCCAGAGGTAGTGACTCAAAACAAACAATTCTCCTTCTCTTTTTTCTCCTCCACTGCCAGGGACTTTCTCAAGAGAAGTCAAACTATCTTACTTTAGATTGTTGGGTCAGTTTCCACACACTGGAGGGTTTTAAGGGATTTTATCTTATAATTTGCAAACCACTAATCTAGATTTTACCATTCTTGTTAGGAAAGTGTGGTAAAATTAGCTGTCTCTGGCAATCTGAGTTTCAGCCTCTCAGCAACATAACATGCCCACTGAACTATATTGAGTGGGGGATTGCACACATATCTGTATACTGAAATCTGTTGGCATTGCAAAAGAACACAATGAAAGTTGTATTCTTATTGTTTCTAGTGTATTCTTATTGTATTCCAATTTCTTTATTAAAATTTTGCACGTTTTTTTTCTAAATTTACTTTCCTTTACTATATTCAAAAGCACTCTGATTTTTTAAACATTTGTAAACATTTTACCCAGGTTATAAATATCACAGAATGTTTCGTAGATAGTTTATTATCTAACCGCAAATATTTAAAATATGTTTATGGCTAAGTTCATTAAAATTTTAAAAGCTAAGCCTTCATTAGTTCAGTTACTTTTTTATTGGTCTTCATGGGCGAATATAGTTAAAATGAAAAAAATTTTTGACAGAGTGTGTGGGCTTCAGCTTATGTAATTTCAGTCAGCATCAACAAGCTTATTTTGGTTTTATTTGGTTTTCTCATTTTAATTACATGGAGTGTTTGTAGTTTGGAGAACTCTAAGTCCATTTCAAAGTTCTTGACAAAATGTTACATGAAATAGTCCCAGGTTAGTATCATTAATGTTTAAAACATAAACACAGGTCTTATTAGAGATAAAGATTATAACTAATTTAGGAAATCAATAAAAGAGCATAGTTATGCCAAGTTGCCCATCTAAGTTATAACTAGAGTATTAATTTTATAGTTCAAACCAAATCTAATTGTTCATAGAAATATGTTTCCATGGCAATTACTTCGACAAAATATGCTGCCTTCCAAATCTATCCCATTTTTCTCTCAATGGAGCCTATAAACAATGAGGCCACCGCCTGCCAATTAGAGCTGGGTCATGATATCTGCATTATCAAATTTTTTTAAAAACAATTAAACAGGTAATTAAATATAGTCTTAGGTCATCATAAATGCACTCAGGGGGTGTAGCAGAAAGTGACCAGTGACGGGGCAAACAAAATTAGATAAGGTCATTTTGAAAAGGATTTCTGAACAGAAGAAATTTGAGATGAACCCTGAATGACAGGACAAACTTAGTCAAGTACAGATGAGGAAAAGAACTTTCCTGGCCATGGGAAACAAGGATATAGGATGAGGGTTAAGAATGGGCTTGGCCTATCTAGAGATGGAGAGAGGTTTGGTGGAGCTGGAGCACTGTAGTGAGGGCAGAGCCAGATACAAGTTTGAAGATAGGCCAAGGATCAGCTGGTGAGATCTTGTAGGTCAGATTTGATCTAATTGAAATAAAATTTGTTGGAGATTTTTTTAGTAGCATGTCTGGTAGAGTAACATGTTTTTACGTACATTGTGAGCAATTCACTTTATAATCCACCTTGCAGACTCTTCTAAATTTCCTAAATATGGTTTCACGCATCACTCTGCCTATTCAAAATTCTTAAACCTGTTTTCAGTTTCATTGAAATAAAATAATTGTCTTAACAATTGACCTTCCACAATGTGGAAGCAGTGAATTCCTCAAATCTTAGTAAGTACAAGCTCCCTCTGTACGCTCTGCACTATATTCAAATTCTCCTAGTCAGAATCTTTCTAAACTTATTACATCCTTTCTTGCCTTCACAACCTTGTCCATCATCCTTGCTCTGAACCATTCCATTTCTCATTTCTTCTTCCTGAATCTTTTCCCATTTTTTCCTACTATCTGAACATTTGTATAACTGCCACAGTTCATTCTTGAATGAACTGGTTTTTTTTCACCACTCATTTGGCATTTTGTGAAGCACATCTTCACATTTGACACACAGGATTAAATAAATCAACTGGCTGACCAGTGACAGTGGTTTTGTATTTTTTTTCCTCCTATCACTAATACATAATACTTAATATAGTGGACACTCTTGAATGCTTGAAAAGAATAGAGATGTAACTTTTGTGACCAACATGTATGTATCTATAGAAATTTTTTTTATTTTATTTTATTTATTTATTTTATTATTTTATTTTATGTTTTTTATTTTATTTATTATTTTTATTTTATTTTGGCTAAACTTTGAAGCAATAAGCACCTTTCTGACTAGTTGACCTGAGACTTAATCCATGATCATGAAATAGAAAAAACATTTAAAACATGTAGAGGGAATGAGCCAATGACCTTGAATTCACTGACATAATTTTTTAGATTTCTATCGAACAACTCTGGAATGTTCAATGTTTTCCTTTAGGGAAATAAAGAGCAGCATCCATAAAGGGATCTATTAATTTGAGAAAGTTTTGCCTCACACCCAAGAATTTTATAAATGAGTGGATGCGTTCATTTTTCTTCCCATTATCTATTTGGAACACAAAACAACCACTTGCTGAGGTTTAAAAATAAATCAATGTGGTCATCTACGGCCTTTCCCAGGACTCTCCATCAACTTTAAGTCAATAAATAGATAGATGTAATTAGCTTGTTTTGCTTCAAAATAAACTGCAGGAAAGTTTTCAACATTGATGACTTTATTTCTTATGGAGAGTAAAAAAAAAAATCAATTTTTGCTGAGATATAGAACCAAAAGTATATACTTACAATAGAAACAGATACCACCCAAAATATAAACTATCTGGCACTGAATGTTGAACTGACAGCAGCAGCTGAGTTTTTATTTTCACTTTTATGACAAGAGAGCACTTGTTTGTGTAGAGTCTTTTGCTCATTATTATAGTATACAGCTGGGAAATCTATGGTGCTAGACATAGTATATAAGATGCTAATAACTATTATATGCTATTCGCTTAAAGATAATTTTTATTAGCATTTTTGACTATGTAAAAGCTTAAATCATTCCAGGAAATAAAAAATACTTTGAGACTGATATATGATGTCATAGAAGGTCAAAACCTTTATATTTAGTACAAACATTTCTATTAATAAATCTCAGAATTGCTTGAAACATATGACTGATAAAGAATCATGGGCATAGTAATACAAGAAAAACATATGCGCACATGTCACATATGAAAAAATTCTCATTCAATATCTTGCTTTGTTTTTTAACAATTCTTGATCTCCACTTTAAAAAAAATAAATATAAATTTAAGTGGAAGAAAGCGAAATAGGTTTATGATGTTGTGACTAGAACAATTTACATGAAGGTAAATGAAAGGAAAATCTCTTCTATTAAAAAAGTGATGACTGATATTTGTCCATGCACATCACCAGGAATAGATGATGAAAAGCTCAGATTCAACTCAGCTGAAAAAGCACAGCTTCTACATGTTCTTTAGTGTTTACCTTCTTTAGGTCTTCTAAAGAAGCTTCTGCAAATAGAAGAACATTTTTCTTGCTGGAACTCAGGCTGCCTCATACAGATGTGAAACTGATGTTTATGAGAATGTACAACCAAAAGTATTCCATAAACAATTTAATAACACAAAGTTTTTTTCTCTCTCTTTTTACATGTCTATTTTTCCTGTCTCTATTATGGCACTTTAGGAGATCAGGTTTAACCTAGAAATTGGTTTGGTTCTTTTTGTTGCCACTGTTAAAACAGAAGATTAGTATGTGTCTGGCTATGTCAGACTACCTTCACCTTACCTCTCTCTCATTCACTATTAATTTAATTCTTAGCACGAATATGGATGATTACGTCAAGTTTTAAGCCTAGAAACATGCCTGTAATTATGATAGCCAGTGAACCCAGGCAGAATCAGAAAGTGAACTCTAGCTGCACAACACTAGCTTTCATACTTGAAATTCCCAAGTCGGGCAAAAACATTCTCCTTATATACATAACTATTATCTGTTTTATTTTCTGAAGACTAAAAATTCTGCAGGATGGTATAATATCTAGCTGGTATTTTTTTTTCAGCGAGTTTTAATGTCTCACACTAAACCTTTAAGCCATCATCTGTGATCATTTGTATGCTTGATTTAACATATTTCTTACAGCTTCCCTAGCCCAGACACAATCAAAACTAAAGATGTGGCATTTAAGGGCAGAGCAAAATCCTTATCCTAGTATTATTAATACACTTTCCTAATTAATTACACATTGTAAATGCCTGAGAAGTCGAGTGTTTCTCATTTTGTATAGTGTAGACGAAATATTATTTGGCTTTCTAACAGATGGCTAAGTTATTTAGAAGGCTTTTAAGATTGAAGTAAATGAAATATCAATGCTAATTAGGAAAGTTACAGAGCATATGCTTTGGTACACTGCAAATAAAACCTTTTTATCCTGCTAACGTACATCTAATCATCTCAAGTGAATTTTGATCATATTAATTATATAACATTTCTTTCCTAATAATAAAAAGTGCTTCAAAATTTGTGATATTGACAACTACTGTGTTTCTGAATACTCCAAATTAAAAAAAAAATAGTAAAACATGGACATTTAAAAAGAGACTTTATTAGAAATAAAAATCTAAGTTAATTGCTAAATCTTTGATGATTAGTTAATAATTTTTATTAAAACACTTTTAATTAAAACTTTATTTGCCTACCTTGGATGATGAAAAATATCTAGACCGTTGTTTACTTTGGGCTGCCTTCTGCATTAGGCTTCATCTGTTTCTCAGTAAATAAAGTTAAGGACTTCATAAATATTCCTCTTAGAAATGTATTATGGTGTCACAGAGTGAAGATCCCTCTAAGGGTTTGGTATCCAGTAACTCTTTCAACAGGACAAAGTAGATCATGGAAGAGTTCACGTGTAGATATCTCGCTTAAGTCCAACAGACCCAGAGAAACCACAAACCAATGAAGAGAGAAAGAAGTGGTGTCAGAGCAAGAGACATGGGGCAAGGTAACAAGGAACTGTGGCAGATCTAATCAACATGTCAAGAAAATACAGTATCCTTTTGATTCATGGAGCTGCCAGAATCAAGATGCTAATCAAGTTTTTAAGTCTATTTTATGATTAAAATAACTACCATCCTGGAAGAAAAGAGAATATTCTTTTAAGACTTAAAAATATTTGTGAGTTCCTAACCACCTTTGATCAGGACATAGCAAATAAAACTGCTGACCTGTAAGAGCACACATCCCCCAGTGCTTATTTCAGATGAGGAAAAAAAAAATAACGGAAAGAAATTTTCCCAGAGGGTGAAACCAAGGACCCTCTAGGGGCACTATGTCCAGGCATCATGGACAATTCACAGGTAGGAACTCTCAAAATGTCTTCCCTTTTTTTCTTTATCTGCTATAAATCTTCCATTCTTTTCCTTTCTGAATCAGATTGATTGATGCGATATCCTATATTTGCTCCATACTCTTACCAAAGATGTATAAGATATAAAAGAGAAAAAAAAATTGCATAGATGTAGGGGCTCTGTTCATCCCTCTGGCAACCATATCAAAGTTGTGATACAAGTAAGGAGCAGCAGTAAAGAAAAATTGCCTGAGATCTAGATGAACAAGCCATATAACTGGGAAGAAATCCAAGAAAGCAGCATGCAATGGCAGAAGGTAGGACGGGGCAAGGATGCAGGGCTGCCCAGTCTTGAGCCACTGAGTGAGACTGAGGCTGCGGCAGTGGCCAAAGCCTCTTAAAAGGGCCGCATCTGCGAGCAGATTTTCATGGTGGGACCTGCTCGCTCTGAGCACCAGTGCCAATTTGGCTGTGCGCAGGAGTCACCAGGGAATTACAGGGAGAGATTGTCAGAGTAAGGGCCAAGGCAAGACTCACTCTGTACAGAAGTGCTGGCGGTATCCATTACTTTCTGTTGAGCCCTCCCCCTCCCAGTGGGCGAACACAGTGCCACCATAGCCTTGGCTTCATCAAACTGAATAAACAGAGGTCTCTCTACCTAGAGGATTCCCTGAAACTCCACCTCCCCAACTAGAGGCCCCACCCAAGCCACATTCAGGTGTATCCTCAGTGAGTCAGTGCTTCTTGCTGAGCAGCATGTAGATTAACACTGGAGGCAGCTGGCCTCGGTTCTGGTGTGCCTTTTGAGGCAATTATAAGCACAGTATCTGTGGATTGCTTGCTGAATCTTAACAGGTGGCCCCGGAGGGGCAGAGGCTTGGGCTAAATTTGGCCTACAGCTGAACCTCTCTCATGACTATGCCACTGGACACCTACTTAACAAATCTACACTAATAAGACCAGGAGCCTTTTTAAGAGCTTTACTTAGTACATAGAAACAAACATAGAAAGATAGCCAAAATGGGAAGACAAAGAAGCAGAAAATATTAGAGAATAGAACCGAGATCCAGATATAATAGAGTCAAGTAATCTAACAGATGTAGAGTTCAAAACACTGGTTATAAAGATGCTCAATGAACTTTTTGGAAGTGTAGATAAATTCACTGAGAACTTCAACAAAGAGATAAAAAACATAAAAATGAAAATGGAAATTATAAAAGGAAACCACTCTGAAATAAAGAACACATTATCTGAGATGAGAAATATATTAAATAGAATAAACAAAGGAATAAACAAAGTGAATAAAGAAAAGAATCAAATGACCTATTTAGAGGACAGAAAAGCCAAGGATGCTCAATCTGAATGGCAAGAGAAAAGATGCCAAGACTATAAAAATAATTTAAAGAGCACATGGGACACTATTAAGGGTCCAAATATCCATCTGAATTGGCGTAACTGAAGAAATCAAGATGATGAACAGCTGTTTGAAGAAATAATGATGGAAAACTTCCCTAACCTGGTGAAGGAAATGGACATAAAACCCCAGGAAGCTCAGAGAATCCCAAAAATCAGAGATCCAAAGAGGCTTACACCAAGGCACATCATAATTAAAATGTCAAACACAAAGAAAGAATATTAAAAGCAGCAAGAGAAAAGCAGATAGTTACCTGCAAGGGAACACCCGTGAGACTGGCAGCTGATTTCTCAAAAGAAACTATGCAGGACAAAGAGCTTGGCACAAAATATTCTACATGATGAAGACCAAGGATACTTTATCCTGTAAAGCTATTATTTAGAGTTGAACAGATAAAAATAAGCGAGACTGGCAGCTGATTTCTCAAAAGAAACTATGCAGGACAAAGAGCTTGGCACAAAATATTCTACATGATGAAGACCAAGGATACTTTATCCAGTAAAGCTATTATTTAGAGTTGAACAGATAAAAATAAGCTAAAGGAATTTATCACCACTAAGCCAGTAATACAGGAAATATTGGAGACAAGAGACATACAGAGAAAGACTGAGTTGAGTGGTGCCGGAGCAAGGGCTGGAGGGACGGTCGCCATTGCTCCTTTGTTAGGTGCCGCCTCCAAGGCAGTCTACAGGTGAGCACCATCTTTCTTGTGTTGAAATCTCTTCCTGCATAACCAATTCTGAAGTTTGCATTGGTCTAGTGAAATCAGCCAACTCCACTCTGTGTTACTTTGGGACCCTGCCCCACCCAATCCACAACTGAGCAGCCCAGGAAGTCTAGGCACACCCTGTGCCTTCTCTGGGCTGCACATTTATTGGCAGGCAGCAGCCCTCAGCTCATGTGGCCTGCGTGCCACCTACACATTTTGGAGGAGACTTTTGGTGGTGAGTCAATGGTGTCAGCTGGAGCTATGGTATCTCTTGACAGAGTGCAGGGGTCTGAGGGCCTGAGCTGGACAGCAGCTGGCCTCACTATAATCTGAGACTTTTACAGGAAGCCGCAGATTTAGTATGGCATGAAACCTTACTCTGCTCAGCCAAGTAATATTTGCTCACTTTACCCGGTGACTCCCTGGGTTGCTGCTTCACCCAACTCGCATACCATACAAAGGCTCTTCTAGCTGCAGAGTCATATGGACAGCTGACAGATAGCTGACAGACAGCCCCAAGCCTTGAAGTACACTGGTCCTTTTGCTAAGCAGCCCCAGGCCTCGTACTGGGGTAACTGACCTTGGTTCTCAGTATGGTCTCTTTCACTTGCCTCTAGATCTAGCATAGGTAGCAGCCAACCACAGATCACTTTGTACCTCCACCAGGTAGTCCTAAACAATCAAAGGCAGAGGCAGAACTTGCTCTACATGGCAGCCCCTCCCAAGGGGCCATAGAACCAACACATCCGAAGGCTGGTATCAGCTACAACAGAGCACCACCTGACTAGCCCCATAAGTAACACACCCAAAGAGTGGTTTCAACAGGTACATGAAACTACTGGAGCAAATCCTACTCTGTGGGGTCAGCCCCCACACAACAGTTCATACCCTGTGGGCATGGCCAATCCCCACAGCCAGTCAGCCCAAGAGTCAATTCTATTCACCAAGGTGCTAACAGCAATCAAGGCTTAGCTACAACAGGACACATACAACCACACAAGGAACACACTCAGAGGCCCCAGTGCAGGTGATCAGCGAGACTGCAGCACTGGGCCACACAGGACACTATACATAGAGACCACCTGGCCAAGACTGGGAGAAATAAAAATGTTCCTAATACATAGAAAATACACAGAGGTAACTAAAATGAGAAAACAAACATGCTGCAAATGAAACAACCAGAAAAACTCCAGAAAAAAATAAAACTAAATGAAATGGGCATCCTTGTAACCATAGACAGAGTTCAAAACACTGGTTATAAGGATGCTCAATGAACTAAGGGGGAGAATAAATGATCTCAGTGAGAACTTCAACAGGGAGATAGTAAGTATAAAAGAGGACGTGGAAACCATAAAGAAGTGAAGTGAAGAATACTATAACTGAAACGATTAATAGACTTGGAAGAATCAAGAGTAGATTAGGATTGAAGCAGTGATTTGGAAGAAAAGGTAGCAGAAAAACCCAATTGGAACAGCAGCAAGAATAAAGAACTCCCCAAATGATGATAATTTAAGAGACCTCAAGTGTACCAATATTCGCAACATAAGGGTATCAAAAGGAGAAGATAGAGAGCAAGGGATTGAAAACCTATTTGAAGGAATAATGACAGAAAAATTTCCTAACCTTGTGAAGGAAATATATGTACAAGTCCAGGAAATGCAGAGAGCCCCAAACGAGATGAACTCAAACAGGCCCACAGCAAGACACATTATAATTAAAGTGTCAAAGATTAAAAATAAAGAGAGAAGCCTAAAAGCAACAAGAGAAAAACAACCAGTTACCTATAAGGGAATATCCATAAACTGTCAGCTAATTTCTCAAGAGAAATTTTTAGGCCAGAAGGGATTGGAATTGAATAGTCAAAGGGATGAAAAGCAAGGACCTACTACCAAGACTACTCTACCCAGCAAGCCTATGATTTAAAATTGAAGGTAAGATAAAAAGCTTCCCAGACAAGAAAAAGCTGAAGTTCATCACCACCAAACCAGTACTACAAGAAATGTTAAATGGACTTCTTTAAGAATAAAAAAAAAGAAAAAAAGAAAAACATAAATGAGTAATAAAATGACAATAACTGTGTACCTATCAACAATCATTTTAAATGTGAGCGGTTTAAATGCTCCAATCAAAAAGATAGGATAGCTAAGTGGAAAAGAACACAAGAGCCATGCATATGCTGTCTACAAAAGACTCACTTCATATAAAAAGACATACACAGCCTGAAAGTAAAGGGATTTTAAAAAAGATGTTTCGTGCAAATGGTGATGAAAATAAAGGCACCCAGGTAGCAATACTTATATCAAATAAAATAAACTTTAAAACAAAAGCTATAATAAGAGACAAAAAGTGACATTACATAATGATAAAGGAATCAATCCAATAAGATGATATAAACTTTGTAAAACATTTATGCATCCAACATAAGAGCACCTAAATATATAAAGCAAATAGTGACTGGCATAAAGGGAGAAATCGACAGTAATACAGTTACAGTACGGGACTTTAGCACCCCATCAACACTAATGGACAGATCTTCTAGACAGAAAATCAATGAGGAAGCAGTGGACTTAAATGACACACTAGACCAGATGAATTTAATTGCCATTTTTGAGAGCATTTTACCCCAAAGCAGCAGAATATACATTCTTCTCAAGCATACATGGAACATTTTTCAAGAAAGACTACAAAACAAGTCTTAATAAATTTAAGAAGTTTGAAATTATATCAATCATCTTCTCTGACCACAATGATATGAATCTAAAAATCAATAACAAGAAAAAAATGAAAAATACACAAACACGTGGAGATTAAATAACATGATACTAAATAATGAATGGGTTAACAATGAAATCAAGGAGGAAATCAAAAGATACTTTGAGATAAATGGAAATTAAAACATGACTCAAAATCTGTGAGACATAGTGAAAGCAGTCTTAAGAGGAAAATTCATAGCAATACAGGCCTACCTCAAGAAACAAGAAAAATCTCAAAGAATATAACCTTACATGTAAAGAAACTAAAAAAAGAACAGCAAAGTCAAAAATGAGTAGAAGGAAGAAAATAATAAAGATCAGAGTGGAAATAAACAAAATACAATCTAAAAAAAAAACTATAAAAGGTCAATGAAACCAAGAGGTGGTTCTTCAAAAAGGTAAACATAATTGATAAACCTTTTACTGGACTCACCAAAAAAAAAAGAGAGAGGACTTAAATAAATAAAATCAGAAATGAAAGAGAAGTAACAACTTATACCCCAGAAATACAAAGAATTGTAAAAAAAATACTATGAGCAATTATATGCCACCAAATTAGACAATCTGGAAGAAACGGATAAATTCCTAGAAACATACAATTTTCCTAGACTAAATTAAGAAGAACAGAAAATCTGAACCAACAAATTACGACTAATGAAATTGAATCGTAATGGAAAAATTCCCAACAAACAAAAGTCCTAGACCAGACTGCTTTACAGGTAAATTTTACCAAATATTAAAAGAAGAATTGACACCTATTCTTCTCAAACTGTTTCAAAAAATCCAAGAAGAGAAAAGACTACTAAGCTCATTGTATGAGGCTACTATTACTCTGATCCCAAAACCAGATAAAGTCATTAAAAAAATAAAATCATTAACAATATCCCTGATAAACATAGATGCAAAAATCATCAACAAAATGTTAACAGACCTAATTCAGTAAAATATTTTTAAAAAACTATACACCATGAACAAGATTTATTCTTGGGATGCAAATTTCATTCAATATCTACAAATAAATCAACATGATACACCACATAAACAAATTGAAAGATAAAATCGTATGATAATATTAATGGATGCAGATAAAGTGTTTGGAAAAATCCAGCATCCATTTATGATAAAAACTCTCAGCAAAGTTGGAATAGAGGCAACTTCATCCTAATAAAGGCCACATATGGTGAACCCACAGCTAACATTATACTCAATGGGGAAAATCTAAAAGTATTTCCTTAAGATGAGTACCACAAAAGGATGTCCACTTTCACGCTCCTATTCAACATAGTTTTGGAAGTTCTAGCTACAGCAATAAGACAAGAAAAATAAAATAAAAGGCATCCAAATTGGAAAGGAAGGAGTAAAACTGTCATTATTTGCAGATGACATGATACTATATGTAGAGAACCCCAAAGGGGCCACCAAAAAATGAAAAACTATTAGAACCAATAAATAAATTCGGTAAAGTAACAGGAAACAAAATTAATATTCAGAAATTATTTGCATTTTTATACACCAATAACAAACTATCAGAAAGAGAAACTAAAAATAATTCCATTTCAATTATATCAAAAAATAGTCAAATAGCTAGTACTAAATTTAACCAAGGAAGTAAGACCTATATTCGAAAACTATAAGACACTTAAGAAAAAAATTGGAAAAGAAACAAATAAATGGAAGCATATGCCATGCTCATGAATAAGAAGAATTAATATTAAAAAGTCCATTCTACCCCCAAACAATCCTATAGATTCAGTGCAATCCCTAACAATATACCAATGGAATTTTTCACAGAACTAGAACAAATAACTAAAATTTAAACCACAAAAGACCCCAAATAGCCATAGCTATTTTCTTGAGAAAGAAAAACAAAATTAAAAGTATCATGTTACCTAATATTAAATTATACCACAGGGCTATAGTAATCAAAACAGCATGGTACTGGCACAAAAAAAAGGTATATAGATCACAGAACAGAATAGAGAGCCCAGAAATAAATCCACACCTCTATGGTCTTTTAATCTATGACAAAAGAGGCTAGAATAGGGTAAAGACAGTCTATTCAATAAGACAGTCTATTCAATAAATGGTATTGAGAAAACTGGAAAGATACATGCAAAGAAATGAAACTGGCCTACCTTCTTACACCATATACAAGAATAAACTCAAAATGGATTAAAGACTTAAATGTAAGTCTTTAAAACTCTCAGAAGAAAACATAAGTAGTGATCTCTGACATTGTTCTTAGTAATATTTTTCAATAATATAATCAGTAAAGAGAAAAGGAAAAAAAAAAAAAGAACTAATCAAATCAAAGTTATTGAGGAACCATCAGCAAAGCAAAAAAAAACCTACTAATGAAGAAGATATATTTGTCTATAATACATGAGAATACATAAAATATATAAAGAACTCATACAATTC
Organism: Eonycteris spelaea; assembly: GCA_003508835.1. Taxonomy (NCBI): domain Eukaryota; kingdom Metazoa; phylum Chordata; class Mammalia; order Chiroptera; family Pteropodidae; genus Eonycteris; species Eonycteris spelaea. Next base: position 2,263,536 of record PUFA01000043.1, on the reverse strand, counting down.
GATAAAAAAAAAGAAATCCAATTTCAAAATGGATAGAGGACTTGAATAAGTACATACAGATGAACAATAGACATTTGAAAAGATGCTTAACATCACTAATCAGAGAATGCATATTAAAACCACTATGAGCTATCACCTCACAACCATCAGAATGGCTATAATCAATAAATCAACAAACAAGTGTTGGTAAGGATATGGAGAAAAGAGAGCCCTTGTGCACTATTGATGGGATTGTAAATTGGTACAACCATATGGAAACCAATTTGGAGTTTCCTCAAAAAATTAAAACTGGAACTACCTTATGTGCCAGCAGTTCCACTTCTTGGTATTCATCCGAAGAAAACCAAAACACAAATTTGAAAAGATATATGCACCTTTATGTTTACTGCATCACTGTACAATAGCCAAGATATGGAAGCAACCTAACTGCCAATAAATAGATGATTGGATAAAGGAGTGGTGCATATATACAATGAAATATTACTTGGCCATAGAAAGAATTAAACCTTACCATTTGCGACAGCATGGATGGACCTAGAGGGTATTATGCTAAGTGAAATAAATCAGACAAAGAGAAATACACATGATTTCACTTATATGTGGAATCTAAGGAACAAAATACATAAAATGAAAACAGACTCAGATACAGAGAACAAACTGGTGATTGCCAGATGGAGGTGCAGGTAAGGGGCTGGATGAAAAAGATGAAGGGATTAAGAAGTATAAATTGATAGTTACAAAATAGTCATAGGAATGTAAAGTACACCATAGAGAATATAGTCAATAATATTGTAGTAAAAATGTATAGTGCCAGATGAGTATTAGACTAATCAGGGGATCACTTTATAAATTATATAAATGTCTAACCACTATGCTATAACCTGAAACATATAAAGTAATATTAATGTCAACTATAATTAAAAAATAAAAAATAAAATTAAAATTAAAAAATTAAGAAAATGACCCAACTATTGATACTACAGATATTAAATAGATGATAAAAGGGTATTATAAAATTCCTTTTTGCCAATAATATTGAAAATTTCCACAAAACAGCCAACTCCTTGAATTACATAACTATTAAAAGGAACAAAAGGAGAAAAAACACCTTGCATTATCAAGAAATTTGAAACAATAATTTAAAGTTTTCACACAAAAAAAACTCCAGGCACAGAAAATTTGATGACAAATTCTACCAAAAACATAAGGACACATAATTTCAATGAATCACAAAGTCTTCCAGAGCACAGAAAAATAAAGAAGACTGTCTAGCTCACTTTATAAGGCAAGTATAACTTTAATACAAAATTTCACAAGGACAAAAGAAGAAGGAAAATTATAGGTTGATCTCCCCCCATTTATGAACTTAGGAGCAAATGTATCGAGCTAAGTATTAATAAAATAAATGTAACAACTCCCAGGAATGCAACTTTTCTTTAATTTTTAGAAAATAAATTCATGCAATATGTCATAACAACAGATTAAAAGAGAAAAATGATATACATTATTATCATATTAAATTCAGAAGTAGCAGTTGATAAAATCAAATACCCAATCATGATTTTCTTAATGTTTTAAAACTAGCAATAGGAAAAAAAAACTGTTTAATACAATACAGAGCATATTAAAAAAAAATCTCTATATTAGACAACTTATTTGATTATAAACATTGAAAGAACTCTTTAATATCTGGAACGAGACAACAATAACCACTAATACCAATTCTATACATAATATTTTAAGATATGTTCCCTAAGGTACAACAATATAAAGAAATAATGGGAAAGCAAATTTTCATCCTTTAACTATCTTCATGACATGATTACATTTGTACAAAATATGCAAGAACCTATAGGTAGATATATAAAACATATGACAAAAATTAAGTAAGTATGCTAATATAAAATCAATATGAAAATGCACTGATAAAAATTAAATACATTTATGAAAAATTTTAAATAATATTTTTAGATATTTATAAAAGCATCAGAAATAAAATAAATTAATGAGAAAATTTTATAAACATTTATTAAAAGAAATAAAAAGAAGTCCTAATAAATGGAAAAATATACCACAGTTTTAGATTGAAAAACTAAATATTGTGAAGATGTAATTTCTCTTCAAATTGAATTACAGATAAAAGGAAACCAATCTTCATTTCAACAGGGCTTTCCTTGGGACATTTAACAAACTATATTCATGGCGATCATAATCAACTGGGACATCAACATGACATTACAGTTTTAAGGTATTTCCCTAGTACATTATATTTCTGATCCTCCATTACTAAATTTGGCAGTTTTTCATCTCTTAAAATTTCCATCTTTTCCTTCCACATTGCTTTCTCACCCTCATAAGATGATTTTGCTTCCACTTAATAAAGAAAATAAAACCATCAGAGGGAACTTCATAAATCTATTACCTCTGTTGAAAAAGGGAACAAAGAAGGAAGGAAGGAAGGAAGGAAGGAAGGAAGGAAGGAAGGAAGGAAGGAAGGAAGGAAGGAAGGAAGGAAGGAAGGAAGGAAGGAGTCTAATCATAATCCTTTCATTCAGTGTTTAACTTCTCTGTACTGTACTGGTCTTTTCTTATCAATATTCAAACAAACCCAAAACTTCCCTATCTTAAAAATGAAGTTTCCCTGACATTATATATATATATATAATTACCACCCTGCCTTTCCTACAATCACAAACAAATTTCTTAAAATGGTGTCGACATATCGTAAAATAAACATACCTCTGTGAAACGTATTGTACTGCCAAGAACTTATGTCGATAAAAGTAATACAATTGATTCAGTTGCCTAAAAGGTAAGATATAACATTTCTCTTTTATATCTACCAATGATTCTTACATATCATTGACCAAGTCCAGTTACTTCTATATCCAAATAGTTGTTCAATTCATTAACTTCTTTCCGTTCATCATTTCTCACTGTAACTTCTGTTCCAGCCTTCAAACCAGTCTCTCTGCCTCACATAATACTTTCATGCAGCCAATCCCTGTAGTCGAACATTGTCATCCACACACAACCCTTGCTTATCTATCCATTGACCGCATATGAAAGTCCAAACCCCTTAGTATGCTTTTCAAAATCTTCTACTGTCTGAAAAAATGCTGTATTTCTTCAGCCTTTCTGCCATCTCTTTCCTTTCTAATTCAGAACTTAACAAAAGCCAATGTACTTTAGTTCATTGATGGTGCTTTCCTTTTCTCATCCCCCTTCACCACTCTATTTTAGTACATGCACTCCTTATGGATTGGGTAAGCATTTTGCTTATTTGGCACAAAATAACAAATAAGCTACCTCTCCCTGAAACGTGTATCTTTCTTTTTCTTTGTGTATCTTTCTTTTTCTTTTTTTCTTCAAATTAAAAACTCTACTCATTCTCCAATTTTAATCTGTTTTATAAACAGGAGAGTCTTTCTTAAATCTTAAATAGATTTTAAGCCCCCAAGTTTTCTGTTCCTATAACACCGCATTTTACATATTATTTTATTTACTAGATTTGATTATCCCTGTTTTCCTTGCATAACTGACAGCTCTCTGAAACCAGAGTCTGTAGTTGTTTTACTTACAGCTGTTTACCTAATGTCTAACAGAGTCAGTACATATATTTGGTAGATAATATATACCTTGAATGAATGAATACATGGTTGAATACATGAATACATTTCTTAGAGCTTCAGAGAAGATTTCTGTCTTCTATGATAATTGCAAAACTTGAAAGTGATATTTTTCTAACACTTTACAGGGAGAAATAAGTTATACTAATGCTGTCAGAGTCAAAATATAATTAAATTGAACAAAAATTTCTTTGCAATCTATTTTAATAATTTAATAAAGCTAAGCAAAAACCTGTAAGACATGAAAGATTTTTTTTTATTTTTGCCTCACATCAGAGGGTTGACATTATTTATTAACTTTTATAATTGGTTTAATTGTTCTTCTGGTGTTATCTACATTTAATAATGGTGATCTTAAAAATTGTTTAAAGTGAGCTATTTCTCTTAAAATGTTTTTGTGTCCTTTACATTGCTATTCTTATACGTGACTCTACGTAATTATGTTTTAATACCATTGGCAACTTTCTATAGTTAAAAGCAGCTATTTGTTTACAAGGAGCCTCAAACCATAGTTTAATTCTTTATATCTTGCTTATGTTGACAAGATCAAGGAACAAATATCCTATTTTTCACTCACCAATTCTTAAATTATATTATTGTCTCTCCTTTTTTTCTCAGTTTTTATATTTTAATAAAAATTGTACACATTTAAGATATATAACATGATAATTTGATATACATATACATAGTGAAATGATTGCTACAATCAATCTAATTAGCATATAACTCTCCTCATGTAGAAAAATAACATTTATTAAATCCCTTCATCCTTACAAAAATAAATAAGTAATAACTTATCTAAAAATGAATAACCTTTTTAAAATATTATCTTCTCAGTATATTATTACCTTTATTTATTAACTTAACAAATATTTATTGACTGCTACAATTATCCAGGCACTGTGCCATACATTTGATAAATGACACAATGGTAATGTTTTGTACTTATTCATCTGATGATTTAATTTTTAAAGGTAGAACCCATGTGACTTTTAAAATAAGTTAAACACATAACTAAAATGAAATATAAACAAAATCTTACATGATGAAAAGAATTTAATAGCTAGAAAGTTCCAACTTGTATAATTGGAATAGAGAATTCCATGGTAGAAATACTCAAGGAAGTAACTGTGTCGATTTAACTCTGTTGGAATCTTCAGCATTTTTCTAGTGACCAATGGAACACACAATATGATAAACCCAGTCATTGAATACAACAGTAAGACACACTTGCCATTTTCCTTCACAAGCCAAGAATTCATATGCTGTATATGAATCCAGAAACATAATTAAGGTAAGGTGACCTCAGAACAAATGCTGACATAATTTTCTCTAGCTGTAATCAAAGTTTTAACTAAAGATTACAATTAATTAAAAATGTAGGTCTCTATAATCTGAGAAAGAACTCAAGTATTGTCATTCAAATTGTTCTGCCTCATTTTTATAGACTTCATTATATATGAAGGATACAATATTAGTAATTATTATTTATTACTGATATATGAACACATGTAGTTTTATGTATAATTATATAAAACATAAGAGAAAGATAATTCATCCCATAAGGTATTCAAAATGCTACCGGTTAACACCAAGTCATTTTACTAACAGAAAAAACATCTCATTTTCCATTTATAAGAAATAGAATGTTTCCCTATGAGAGTTACTCATTTGGAAAATATGTGAAAACTAGCAGTTACTTAGCTTTGGTAGGTATGAAAGTTTGAAAGGGTACAGAATTTTCTAAGTGTGGATTTTTATTGTTTTCTTCATTTTTCATGCATTTAGAATACTCAGAGAAGCTTGCAAACAAAATGTATTTCCTCTTCACTCTGCTCTAAAATCATTGGGCATGCCTGCTTTTTTTGTCACGTTTCAAATCAGCTGATTTAACATAACTGGATTTGTTTAGCAATAAATTCAAGTAATTGCACCTTTTATTAGGCATTTTGCATACCATTCATGATATTATCGAAGAGTAAAAAGTATTTTAGATAAAAGCTGAGCAAAACGACAATGGATGTGATGGCAACAATAAATTTATCGTGAGATGCTGGTAAAAAGAGTTAAGGAAACTGAACAATGAATGTTAAGGCTAAGTATGAGCTTTCAAAGAAATTATTTCAAAGGTGTGTGTGCCCATAAATATTTTCAGAACTAGTTTCTATTAATAAGTAATAGGTTAAACATTTTCTCTTCAACGAGATACTTAATACCTGCCCATTATTCTATCAGGATTATGAACCATCATTTATTTATCATCCACCACTGGCATTACGTTCATTTTCAGTATTCGGTCTTCGATCACGAATCACATTTTTTGGATGCATTTCCAAATTATTTCCATAGAATGTGCTGGCTGAGTTGTAATTGCCAGGTTACTGGGCGCTGCCATATCGCTTGGAATCTTGGAAGCAGTTTCCACGTTGTAATGGTCATCGGTGCCAAACAGTTTCATTCTGACATCTAAAGGTGGCGCTGCTTAAACTCCCCACTAAGGTCGGCCAGCTCTTTACAACTCTTTAAAAATCTACTCTGACCCCAGAAAGACTGATTTGAAAGCATTTCCTAACCATACTCATTTTTTAGCAGTTAACCCGCTCCTCCAGCTTCTTCAACAATAAAGCAATCTGTTAAACATTAATAGTAAAAATAATTAAAGTAATACATATTTTCTATTTGTTTCACAAAGAAAAAAAATCCTGACCTCAGGGAGGCTTTAAGTTTTATTTAAATGCATTTACACTAGATCCATATTCTTCAGGAAGTATATTGAATTATTTATTTAGCAATTCGTGTTTTTAGGTCATGAGTAATATTAATTTCCATTGAATGTATGTGAGAGTATTCGATTATATTGCAGTGTTGCCTACTTTGTCTGAACTACTCATTCTCATGAATAAATTGAAGAAATTAATTAGAATATAGAATAATGGTTTGGCTTAACGAATCAATATTAAATGAAGAATAAAAAATTGCTTCTATTTGTAGATAATGGAATGAATACATATATTTGCCTTACTTCCCTCCTATAGACATATTAAGTCGACAATTAAAAATGTACAAATAGGTAAGAAAAAAATATGTATTGACACCATAGTAGTCCATCTGTTTCCTTTTCTGTAGCCGGTGCACTCATCTCAAACTGCTCCAAATTTCTGCCGCTAATTGGCTTACAGCTGTGTTTCTCACAAGGAAACAGATTCTAAAATGAAATTTTGGATATGAATTAATCAATAGAAATCTGGCATTAAGGACTCTGTTACCAGTGGTGGATGGAGAATGGATAGCTCATGACTGCTGTGGTAATGCAGCTACTACATTCATCATTACTGAACTGAGATGGGGCAATGATGGAGGAGACACATAGGCTAGTTGGTATTTCTGCACTTGAGAAGTATGACGGAATAGGTTATTGAATTGGGTGGCTGTGACGGTGTGTCATCAGTTCAGTGAAGAGAGATAATGGCAGACCCAGAATGATTATTCACCAATTAAGGTTGAGGACAAATTCTGAAAGCCAAAGGTCTTCCTTGCCAGCATTTAAGAAAGCCTTATCTTCTGCAAATGACAGAATGGAGGACTCAGCTCAAAACCAAATCATAAGAGTAGAGAAGATTCAGAGAAGATTAAATACTACAATATTTACAACAGGATCAGATAAGTGAAAGGACTCGCTTTCACAGAAAATATTCATGTAAGGCTTTTAATAAAGGCAAAAGATGCAATACAGTACGAGAAAGAGAATGTAAACAAGCGTCAGGGCTCAAGACACTTCAAAGGATAGCTTTTTAGGGTCTTTATTACTTACACGAGGACATGCTTTGTCCCTGGATTTAGCCTTCAAGATTTGTGCAAACTTGGTTTGGGGAGAGCTTCCTAAAAGTTTCCAGCAAGGTCCTCCATTCCTATATAGTCACCTAGCCAAATCAGGCTGCATGACCAGCTATGCCAGATAACAGCTCTCAATAAACAAAACAGTGTGAGTCTCACCAGAGAGTTCCAAAATTTAAACAGTATGTAATAAATCATTAGTTAGCCTTCTACCTTATCTGGCCAAGAGTCAGTGCAAAACTTCTGGGTGTCAACAGAGATAGTGTAGAACTGACACAGTCCATCTGTAAAATAACTCTGTCCTACAAAAACTTAGCTCTGGCCAGTCTCCTATGCCAAAGTCAAATCCCTAATAGAGAAGGAATGCGACCCTGAGAATTGAGATATGAATATCTTAGTAGATGCAGTTTAAAATATTGACCTCACTGGTCTGACTGAAGTGACTCATTTCTTGTTAGAAAATAGTGGCTACCAAGTGACATCAGCATCGTGGCAACATTAGATGTACCTTGGTTATGTACCCCTTTAACAGCTAAAATTCAGCCTCCATCCACAAACAAAAGTGCCTCCGTGGGAGTTGCAGGATCCAGCACTATGTGCTAAGGGACCCAGGAGGTGTCTTGCCCACAGACATGGGTATGGGCTGTGGAATGGGCAGGAACATTCCACGGAATGCTAACTTGGGCAGACACCCATGGACAACAGAGCCTAAGAGGAAGACCAGGTTTCAGAGGAGACGTTTCAATACTCCGTTGGAGAACACAAACAAATAGACCATGTCTAGATGCATTGGAGAGAGTAAGATGAACTTTGCCAGCATCGCCCCTTTTTCCAAGGTGGCAGTTTAGCTAGATGCAGTTCCCAGCAGTGCAAAATTAGAAACTCCAGGAAAATCAAAAAACAATGTAAGAAAGTCATGGCACAAATATAAAACTAATTAAAATGTGATCATTTTAACAATAATGAAATAATGTAAAAAATAATAATTTTGACCTTGCTCTATGGACTATCTTTTTGAGGCATCCCAGCAGTGATGACATTGGACTTAAAATTAAGAAATTGTCATCCTGACACATTACTTAGCTCTGGAGAGAGCAACATTTACCAAGCCACAGTCATTTAGATGACATGTTGCTGGTTTCCCACTTTTAAAATCAACCTATCAGTAAAGCAAGAAGAAAATGTAGCTACACACAGGATATAAATACTACCAACTTAATCATGTAAAAATAAAGGTATAATTGCAGAATCTATGAGGCATTTGTAGAAGAAGAAAGATTATAAGAGTATCACTAGAAATGAGATGTAGAAGATATAATTAAAATCAATCGCAATAAAATATAGATGTTTAAATATATTTTTAATTATAATGTGTAAAAATAAAGGACAAATAACATAACTCTCAAACATCTTCTGGAAGGGGAAGGGAAACTATGAGGTGTGCAAAGAGCTAAATCCTCCTTTTCTGTAGCAAGGAATCAGATATTTTTGAAAGTGCATGAGCATCAAATGACCACATAAACTAACTCTTAGGATTTTTAAATAATCATTTAAAATTCTTCAAATAACTTTTAACTACTCATGTTTATAATATTTTAATGACATCAACAAATATAAACAAACGTTCTAAGTACGGATAATTAATTGTACTTTAGATGTCAGATTGAGACAGGGTTAAAATTACCAAAAAAGGAGTAATTATTTTGTGGTTGCATAAGACATTTAGTTTTAATATTGCTGAAATCTGTGTTATATCAATTGTGTTAATAACTACAATGATAGCTTGGATAATTCTTAGTGAAGAGATAAATTCCTGTAGGTTTTATCCAATCCATAGTTATATTTTTAAAATCCTAATCTGGGATCAGGGAGATTAAAAATTGGCTTACATGTTTATATAATATGTAAGTAGCCTGACGCCTATTCAAAGCAGAGTTGAGTGGTTCTTTGAGATTATATACTGGCTCTGCCCTTGACCGGCTGCATGATCTTGGGCAAGGATTTCATCTTCTTTGATCTCAATCTTCACCTGTAAATACAGAATAATATCAGTCCTTACCTAAAAATGATTGTGACAGTAGAATGAATTAATTAACATTAAATTACTCAAAGATTTCTTGACACATAATGAGCACAATGAGTTAGTTACTATCATCATCATAAAGAAGGAATAAGGCTTTATGAGGTTGACTTGTGAACAAACTAAATATATAGAGAGCAGTAATCTGTCATGGCTACTACACTAGCTGTGTCAACCAGCTGGAAAAGTAGCCCTCTGGACACACAAGAATGTATTGAGAAGGAGGGCAGGGTGGAGAGGAAGGGAGGTAAGGAGAGAGGGAGGGAAGGAGAGAGGGAAGGAGAAAAAGAGACATTTTTAAAATTAAGAGTAGCTTTTCTAAAATTTTAAAACACTGGGGTATGAATAATACTGATTTGTGTCATAGACAAGAAGGAAAAGTTATTCTTCATCACTGCAGACCTACCCCAATTCTCCAATTTTACTTTCCACTGTTATAAAGATGGCCCCAATAAAGCCTCTAGATAATGACAATGAAATTCTGTAGTTAGCAGAGTGGCAAGAGAGATTACAATGCCTGACAAGTCAGTCTGAATAACATGATGTCCAATAAGCAGGACTGCAGTGCATAGGAGGATAATGAGAGCACCAGAGGCTAGACATCCCCTTTCTCTTTTCAACCCATACTCTGCCCTCATGGCTATTTCTCCAAAACAACACTCATTCAGTCAAACTCTTTGCAGAAACTGATGACTCAAATATAGTCATTGTTCCAGAAACTAAATATTAGAATTTCTCCTAAATTGACAGCTCCAAGGTAAAAGTGTTGTTTTCTTTTACCTGGGTCATTAAATTCTCTATTTAAACACATTCATGATTTAAAATCTATGGTAGCCAACATAATTTATGTCCTAATATCAGACAAGTCCAAAAAAAGAAATCTATGCTTCAGGGAGAAAGAATTTATTAGACCATTCCCTTTGTGTGATAGTTCTATAGATTTAATTCTGGAAGATAAATAGGTGATTCTAAACATTGTATAAATATTAGAACCCCCAAATTGCAATAATTAAGATGGTATACTTTCTTGCAATACAGAGCTTCAAATGGAATATAGCAGTGAACTCAAATGTATTTCCCTCATCAAAAAAACAAAGGTTAAATTAACTTAGATTTAGGTCACTCTCTGAGATAGTGTTTTCTATTTGTGAAAAATGCCCATGTTTCAAAGAAAACTCCCAAATTTCATCTTACAATTAAGTCTTGATTAAAATATGAAGGGCTTAAGTATACAGACCACCAAATGTTCTTGTCTTACCTTCCTTCAGAATTTTAATGTAAATGTTTCTTGGATTCATAAAACCATTGCAAAATTTTACTAGTTACTTTAAAAATATTTTTCTTAATAAGAAAAGGAAATAATGGGTTCAAGAAATTTCAAAGAGAACAACTTTAGTCTATTTCTTTCTACTCCCAACCTATCTATCTGATAATGTTTACCAAATTTCCTGTTTAATCTTTTTCTATACACATTTTATTATGAAAAATAAATTTAGGTAGTAAATCTTGATGAATATCTAAGGAAAATTTCAATTTCAATTGTACCTCTAAATAAGGAACTAACTTTCTTGATTAGATACAAATCAACATACCTTTATCTTTGAGATAAATATTTCAGACTAGGCTGAAAGTAAGCCTTTTTTTAAAGCTATCTTACCATATTACCAAATCTGCCTATATAAAAATACAGCAGTGATATTATAAAGCAAGTTATATTCAAATGGAACAGGATTTTCTCTTTGTTCATGAGTAGTCTTTGGAGAGTTTAAGAATCTGTAACATTCTGTTCATGTAATCTTTTGGGAGAGCTTTCTGTCCTAGTTAAGTTTTGATAGATTATAGTCATGCAGAAACAAGCTTTGACTCCCCTGTCACTGTGCAACCAAAAAACTTAGCATCTGGACTCCTAGTTTGATTTAAAAAAAAAAAAACTTTTAAGAATCCAGAAAAATCTTGGTAAATAAAGGAACATAGCCCAAATGGAACTCAGATAAAGATATGTTACATTCAAATGTTGTTTTATAAGCAACTTGAACTTTTCATACACACGTACACATGTACACACACGAAAATTAAAATTCCAATAGGAGGCTTTGGATTCAACTATTAAGGATGATAATTTTGGTGACCATGCAATTTTTTGTCCTATTTAGGTTATTTTTAAGTTTGGCAAGAAGTACTATTAATTATTACACTGGGAGCATTGTATGCCAGGACAATTTCTAACAAATCAGATGGTGCAGTCAATTTGATGATAATGAAAGAATTGGAAGATATTCTCTTGGCTAAAGAAATCCATGAAAAGATATAAGGTATTGATGGCTGACAAATGAATTCAGTCATAGTTGCACTTTTTATGTTACCTCTAAAAATACATGTTTCAATGTTCACCCTAGCTATGATCTAATAATTTCATCTATTATAAATTTTGACCAATTTTCCAAACTCAGAAATGCCTCGAGAGAAAAGCACTTGCCAATAGATTTATTTGGGTCCTCCTTGATGCGGTAGGACCAAATCCTCACTGAATGAGTAATCATAAGTATAATTCCTACAGCATGAACTCCATATATTCAAAAGGGAAGTATTATCTCCACATAGTTGAAAACATTAAAACTTAATATTCCAAGGGAATAATTAATCCTAAGCAATATTTCAAAGTATTGAGTTATTAATTTGGAATTTTGTCTTACTGCTAAAGAAAACTTGGAGGACTACAAAAGTGATTTTTCAGTATTCCACCAAAAACAGTCTTAACAAGAAGGAAGCTGAAATTGTCCAAGAAGGGGATTAACTGAGATCTTTGTTTTGTTAGGAGTATGGAAGAGGTCTGACCCAGTAAGTGAGTGAGTCCTCAGAGACTGGAAGAGAGGAGGGGTGACAGGAACAGAGGGTACTTGAACTCAGTTGATCTCTTGCAGGCCACAATCAACACGTAAAAGAATGAGACAGAAATACTGAGATCTGTGGAATAATTGCCCAAGTATTACAATCCTTGGAAACATTGCCAGTGGCCCAGTGAGCATGGAGGATTGAAAGCCATAACTTTCCTTATGTGACTAGATGGTGTAAGCTGAGTATATCTTGTGTCCAGCAACACATTTTTTAAGTCAATGCTTTACTTCTATTATTGCTGCAGCAAACAGCTTCTAGCACTTGACCTTGGTCCCATTGTGTCTCTTTTGCTTTTTGTTCCCTGGCATGGAACACATTAGCACTTGTGTATGTATAATTATGAAAGTATGAGACAGTTAGGAATTAATGAGACAGAAGTCAGTGGATCAATAATCTGTCTTTCATATCTCAAGCTGACAATTCTAATATGTATTCTGCAAAGTTCTCAGAAATACAAGCCTGAATTCCACTTACCTATCAGGGTGAGCAACTCAAATTAGAGGCTAGAATTGGTTTCCCTCATCCTCCATTTTATTCTTCCCAGCTCCCCCTTTTTTCTGGGATAACTTTTCTTTGTTCCCACCTCCCCCTAAAAGAAAATCTGTATGCAAGGGATAAAAATAATTAGAATGATAACGGATTTCTCATAAGATGGATTTTCTCCATCTAACCATGGAGGAAAAAAGGAAATGGCACAAGATTTTTCAAGTGCCATCAACCTGGAATTCTATATACAACAAAAATATCCTTCAAGAATGAAGGGAAAATCAAGACATTCTCAGATGAAGGAAAACTAATGAAATTTGTTACCAGCGACTTACCCTAAAATAATGGCTAAAGAATTTCTTAAAACAGAAAAGTAAATAATAAGAGAAGGAATCTTGAGATGTTTAGAATTTTAAAAGACAATAGAAAAAGTAAAATTAAAGTAAATACAATAAACTTTCCTTTTCTTGTTGAATTTTTAAATCATATTTGATCATTGAAACAAAATCATTATACACTGTCTAATGTGGTTCTCAACAATGTGTAGGAAATATTTAAGACATTTATATTATAAGTGGAGGGAAGTTAAAGGGTGTAAAGGGAGGTAAAATTTCTTCTATATTTTACTCACACTGGAACAGCCATTCTGGGAAACAAATTGGAAGTTTCTTAAAACACTAAACAAAGCATATCATGCAGCAATCACAGTCCTGGGCATTTGTTCTAAAGAAATGAAAATTTATGTTCATACACAAACTTCTACAAAAATGTTCATAGCAACTTTATCTGTAATAGTCAAAAACAGAATAATCAGAAATATGCTATGATAGCAGAATGATTACACACACTGTGGCACAGCCATACTATGGAATAGTACTTAGCAGTAAAAGGGAATGAAGTATTGATACGTGCAACGACTGGTATGGATCTCAAGGGCACTATGCCGAATAAAAAAATCTAATCATAAAAGATCACATATTGTATTATTCAACTTTTATTATGTTCTCAGAATGACAAAATTATACATAAGTGAGAATAAATTAGTAGTTGCTTGATTTTAAGAGGGTGTGCTAGCTAAGTGTGACTATAAAGGGATAGTATGTAGGAGAGTTGTGCTGGAAGAGTTGTATATCTTTATTGAGGTGGTGGTTACACAAATCTACTATGACAATTGAATAGAACTATACACATATATGTGCCAATATCAGTCTTATGGTTTTGACATTGTATTACAGTTACACGAAATGTACCCATTGGGAGGAAATGTACCTTTTCTGTACCTTCATGCATCTTCCTACTAATCTAAAATTATTTCAAAGTAAAAACCTAATAAAACAATCCAGAAAGAGTGCTCACTGGGACAACTTCTTGTTACATTTTATCTCAGAGCAGGAACTCATAAATGCTCACTTTTTTCCCCAGCTAATGATGTCTTTGTACATGCTTTAGCATCTTTAGCAATGGTTTTATTTCTCCCCACACTGCTTCATTGCACAATTTATCTTCCTTTTTGCTGCTTTACTCATATTTGCAATAAGGTGGGATTGTTTTAAATTTTTAATTTTTTTTAGTAGATAAATATTTTTCTCACTTCTATCTTCAAACATAAAGTATACATTTTTTCAGTGTTTAAGCTAATATAGAGCAGCTCCCAGCACCAGTCTCCCTAACAACACTAAGCCACTAGCTCCTCTTCAATATTACATCAATAAAACCGTTAAAAAGATTTAATTTAACATTAATTTTTTTGTATTTATATACTCTATACACATGTAAATTAATCAATAAAATGTCTACACACATTCATAGATGTATATATGTGTATATGTACATATATGTGTACATACACATATACACAAATTGATGTAGAGAAAATAAAGTTTATTAACAATGAGGGGATCCAGAGCAAAGTGTTTTCAGAATAATTATGATAATCAAATATTTACCTTACTTAAAAGGCACATTTAGCAAATCAGCACAGTTAAGACATAGTCAAGCTAATGGTCAAGGGAAGAAAGTATGATAAATTATTAGTTATCACTCTAAAATGTCAAAGTCCTACTTTAAGAAAACTAACTTCATAATTAGTTCTATATTAAACTCCCTGCAAAGACAAAATCAAATTCCCTAATTAAAAATCAAAGTTGTAAAGACCACCGAACCTTTCTCATATGGCATCATTTTGTTAATTGTCAGAAGTCCACTAACAATGTTATTTTAATGAGGAGCAATCTCCATTAAAATAGGAATCTATACATTACTCATCATGTCTACAGCTTTAGTGATAATAGGGAAGTTCTAATGCAGTATTTTCAAAGTACTATTCACTCCCCTTAAGTTTTTTTCTACAACTGTCCTGTCAGTAAAGATAAATGAGATTAATTTTAAAATTTTAGAGTGACATATTGTCTCTAAAATTGCTTTGGAAATATCTTTGCCTCTACATATTGAAAGTAATTGAAGGTAGTTTAAGGTAATTTCCCTAATCTGAAATATTATTACATTCAAGAAAAAAAAGCTTTGAAAATATATCTTACTTGAATGGGCATACAACTTCCAACACTGAGAAGAGAGTTAACCAAATTATAAAAACAGATAAAGTCGTGAAGGAAAAAGGCAAAAGAATGAGAAACCAAACACCATCTCAATAAAAACAGATGAAGACAGATTGGAACACAATATCTCATGGAAATTTATTTGGTTAATCATCACTATTAAAATGAATATACTGTCAAAAAAAAGTAAATTAATCAGGAAAATTATCTACTCAAAATGTATAAAAATGGTGCTCTATGGCATAAAACCACAATTCTTCCTATTACAAACTCCTCAACCAAATGAAAATAAAATAGGCTAGAATCTAAACAGCATATTAACTGAAAATTTACATTCACATAAATAATTTACTAAGTTCAAGGCAAAAACTGGAGATACAAAGATGAGTAGAAATCTGTTTCTACATTCAAATTTCCAAGTACCTATTTACATTATTAATGAAGAAAAATTATGAATAATTGTAGAACCAATATAATTTTCCTGACCTTTATTTTTCTCACTCTATCTATACCCTGAATATTAATAAGCTTTCTCTATATATTGAGTTATGTGATTAAATCCCAAGGTCACCTCTCTTTCATGGATCTTGTAGATAAGTGTTAAAATTTATTTATTTAAATGGAAAATATTCTAAGATTCAAAATCTGTCTACAAGGACTTCTATACCGGTTCTTCATGCTAAGCCAAATTTGTCATTTCTAAAGTAGAACCTAACCATGTTTATTCAGGTTTTATTTGTCTGTGCAAAGCTTTGTAAAGACTGGAAACATCTCTATTTAAACTTACTGCTGCTGTGAGAGTAGGAGAGATGAGAGAAGAGAGAGTTCATTTAGAATCTTACTCCTTCCACTTCTCTCTCCCTCCCTCATTCCTCCTCTCCCCATTTAGGAATGAGGGGATTGACAGCCATAGCATAGAAACAGACCTGAGCCAAGAAGAAAATCTCTGAGGATAACACCTTCACTTTAATAAGTGTGAATACCGACAATTTTCCGGGTTCACTCTCCTCATCAGGAAACACCACAGGCACTTAGTGTCTTACACTAAGCTTCAGCCAGGGGATGTCTATCACTGAGGGAAGGGAGGAGAGCTGACAGAACCCTAAGTACAAGAACAGGGTGCCTGCCCACCAAAGTCTGGGGTAGCACAGGGTTATCGAGACCAAACTCCCAGGCCATTGGATCCCAAACTCTGTTCATCAACTCTTGGTAGATCATTCAGAGACTGTAAACAGTCATCATTTTGCCTGTAAATGTCATACATCTACCAAAAGAAGAAACTGAAAAATGTCCTAAAATATCTGTTTCTTGTAACACATGCTGAACATATAGATAGTTTTAAAATATTACTCAAATGCATTAAAATTATCGCTGTTAATTTTTTAACTGATATGAAAGGCACTATTTTAAAGAAATCCATTTGCATTTCAATTTCTTTACCTCTTTCAAATGTTTATGCTTTGAACTCTGCACCATTGCTCTCTTCTCTTACTATCTACATTTTTCTCACTCCAAACACACTGACCCTCTGGCTGCTTCTCCAACATGATCACACCTTAGGGTCTGTGCACAGGCTGCTCTCTCAGCTCAGAACTCTCTTCCCCAGGAAGCATCTCCTTTAAGAGTTTATTCAAATGTCACAAACTCAATAAAGTTAATCACCCTATTTAAAAGTACAACCACCATTCCCCAACACTACATTTGTGATTCTCTCATAGCCTTCTTCACTTTTTTTCTTTTCCCAATTCACTTATTATTTACATACCTTATAATTATCTCATTCATTAGATCTGTTTTCTACCTTTATCATCTGTTTTTCATCTCCTCCAGCTAAGGGTAACCTCTATGTGGAAGAGGTCTTTATCTCTTTTATTCACTAATGTATCTTAACTTCAGAATTTCGTTTTATTGAGCACACTTTTAAAACAAGCACTTCTTGGCAATAAAAGCAAAGAAACAATAGTATTCCTTCCACTGTTATAACGTTAGACTTCTCACACCAACCTGCTAAATTCATGATGGAATTTTAAACAGGTAGCCAGGCCACCAGCAGAGCTCAAATGCGGGCTGCTGACTTCTCAGTGGGAGGTGGAGCAGATACATTTTTCCAGAAATGCATGGTGCAGAGTAGGTTTTTACAATCAATCAATATTTGCTGAGTCACTGAATAGTGAATGAAATAGTGAACCTCTCACACTTCCTGAATCTTACTGTATATAAATATTAGTAGGTGTTGAGAAGGGGAATGACTCTCCACGAGAAATAATTCCTTTGAAATTCACATTGTTCCTATTAATTATTTTCAATAAAATCAAAGAACATTCTTTTTAAAGCACACACTTGAGAAGTGAACCTAAAAAAGACAATGAAAATACAGAGATTTTCCAAAGTATTTCAGATTACATGTGAACAAAAAATTTTAAGACCAATGACAAAGGAAAGAACCTAGAAGGAAATTGTGGAAGATACTGGCACACTACTCACCAACTCCATTTCCTTTTTCTTTCTAAGGATGCAGCTTGTTACTGTGACCATATTACTGAGTTCCAGCCAATAGCTTGTGGGAGAAACTAATGTGCATTGATTGTCTCCCAAACTAGTCCTTGAAACTTCTCCCTTGTGATTCTCCATGCCCATTCTCCTTTAGTGTCTTGATGAAAATAAGCATGGTAACCTGTTGAGCATTGTGAAGCTACAGATGAAGGAAGCCTAGGTCCTAGAATCACCACTTAGAGAGAGTTGTCTGCCATCATGAATACCCATTTGGACTTTACATCAAAATGAAGTATACATGTTTTAAATTACTGGGAATTTGTAATTCAGTATTATGGTAGCTGGCATTACCTTAAATAATATAATAATGCTCTCACTACATTAAATAGGAAAAGTGTTCTTTCAAAGACTAAAATTCTAGCATAGTTAAACATGCAGAATCCAGATGGAAATCTGAGAACCCAGAAGATATAAAAGTTGTTTTCCTTGCAATGCAAAATGGCTTATGTTGAAAGCTTCAGTAAATCTTTAATAGATCTCTCTCTTCTTTAGAACTCAGCCAACATTTTTGTGATAGTAGGGGGTAACAGCTATTTGAAAACCTTCCCTCCGAAATGGATGAGACAGAAAGCTCATGAGTGAATCGTGAAGGTCTTCATTGCACCATCTTGGGAAGATGTTTGAAGGTTCTATGTTTTTTGGAAAACTCCTTCTTGAATCAGATTTGTTTTTTAGCAGATAATTGCTTACTCAAGCTCTATCTGTAGAATTTAAGATTCTAATCCACTACATTAAAAAATTCTTCGATAATATTTTTTTCAATTACAATAAATTTTTACAAGGCAAATAACTAAAAGTCTTCTATTTAGTAAAAGGATTTTGAAAATAGTGAATCCCAAAAATAAATTTATAAATCTGACTCATCAGAACTTTAAGCATATGAATCTCTTTCAAAAAAAGTCATAAATTCACATATCCTAGAATAGGGAGACCTGTGATACACAATTATTTTATTCGTATTTGGTGGTGTAAAACTAAAAAAAAAAAAAAAAAAAAAAAGGTCAAACAGCTTAAATTATCAGCTGCTTGTGAGGATGTTAAAATGATATTCTTAATTAACACTTCCATCTAGAGATATTGTATATTTTTATAACCTAAAATAACTAGGTGCTTCATAAAGCTAAGGATGAATATTTTAAATATTCATACAAGGTTGTGAATCTTATCTGTCATTTCCCGTATTACATATCCTCATAATAGTTTGCTTTTTTTAATATCATGTGAAAGGCTAATCGGTTCCATAAAGAAGTAATCATTTATATCGACAAAAGCAATAACAAAAGAGAATGTCTCTGAATCTACAGAAACAGATGTTGTCTCTGCTTAGAATGTTTCTCTTTTTCTCTTCTATTCACTATGAGAAACTCAAATACCACATTGGTAGTCACCCCTTTTGCCCTCTTTACACATAATCACTCCTTTTGTACTTCCTGAGCAGTTAATTTGTACATTGATTTTAGGATTTATATCACTAAATTATATTTATTTACTTACATTTCTGACTTGTCTAACCAATTGTAAATGCACATTTTCTTCTTCCTTGTGTCTCAATATTTTACATGCTAGCATATAGCAGATTCTCAACGGATATTTGTTAAAGCAGGGATTTTTTTTCTCTGTAAAGCTGTTTTATGCCATCATACATTAAAGTACAAATTGAAGTACAAAATTAGAGAATTCAAAATTATATGCTCCCATATAATTAAAGGTATTTCTAAAATATAAGTACTTATTCATGAAAACGTGTTTGCATGAAATTTACCAGCAAATGACTGAGGTTTAATAGCTGTAGAATAAAAGCAGACTAGAGAGTTGTACTGACTGCATCAAAGAACCACCTGTAGTTCAGCCGCTCCAAAAGAACCACAGAATGGACACCGTAAGAAAGTGTCTGGAGATTATAGAGTCAATAGCAAGAGCTATGAGTATTCATGTGCCATGAAATTAAGCAAAAACAATCAACAAAAGAGGAGAAAGGTAATCAATAGTAGCAAGAGCAGTGACTGAGAGAGGGAGAACAACTGAGCCTCTCAAAAAGCAGAACAGCAGTGAAACAGCATTGGAGTCTAGACCTGCTGCTGAGAAAATGAGAGACTGATTGCTAATATGGCACTATATACAGAAAAACATTCTTATTCCTACTTTTCTTAATTCCCATCACATTCATAGAATAAACTACCATCTAAGCCAAATTTCATCATTAAGGACACACATAGGCTCAAAGTAGAGGAATGGAAAAAGGTATTTCATTCAAATAGAAACCAAAAAAGAGCTGAGGGAGCTATGATTATATCAGACAAAAAGACTTGAAGCCAAAAACAGTAACAAGAGACAAAGAAGTTTATTATAAATAATAAAGGGCTTAATTCATTAAGAAGATATAACATTGATAAATACATATGCTGTCAATATCATAGAATCTAAATGTATTGAGCAAATACTAAAGGATATGAAGGGAATAATGACAATAATACAATAGTAGGAGACTTCAATACCCTACTTTCAGCAATGCCTAGATCACATTAGAAAGATCATATATATGATCAAATGAGATTTACCCCTAGGATACAAAGATGGATCAATAACACAAATCAATAAATGTGATACACCACATTAATAAATGAAAGACAATCATATGAACCTCTCAATAGAAGCAAAAAAAAACTCATTTGACAAAATGTGACATCCTTTTAATATTAAAAATCTTCAACAAAATGGGTATAGAAGGAATATATCTAAACATAATAAAAGCCATCCATGACAAGCCCAAGGCTAACATCATACTCAATGGTAAAGATTGAAAGCTTTTCCTCTAAGATCAGGAATGAGATAAGGGTGCCCTTTCTTATAAGCACTACTATTCAGCATCATCCTGAAAGCCACACCTAGAAGAATTGAGCCAGAAAAATAAATAAGGGGAAGTCAAACCAGGAAAGAAGCAAAAGTGTCTCTGTTTGCACATGATATGACCTCAGATGTAGAAAATCTTAAATATTACACCAAAAAACTGTCAGATCTAGTCAACCAATTTGGAAAAGTTGCAGGACACAAAATCAACCTACAGAAATAAGTTGCATTTCCATACATTAATGTGAAGTATCTGAAAAATAAATAAAGAAAACAATCTCATTCACAAAAACATCAAAATAACAAAATACTTAGGAATAACCAAGGAGGTGAAAGATCTGTACATTGAATGTAGTAAGACTTTGAAAGAAAATCAAAGAAAACACAAACAAATGGAAAGATATCCTGTATTCATAGTTTAGAATAATTAATATTGTTAAAATGTCCATATTACCCTAACCATCTATAGATTCAATGCAATTCTAATCAAAACTGCAGTTATTTTTCACAGATCTCAAAAAAAAAAAAAAAATCCTGATATTTGAATGGAACTACAAAGACCCTGAATAGCCAAAGCCATTCTGAGAAAGAACAAATTTGGAACCATCTCACTTCCTGATCTCAAACTATACTACCAAGATGTCATAAAGAAAAGTCTGGTACTGGCATAAAAATAGACACATAGATCAATGGAACAGAATTGAGAGCCCAGAAATGAACTCTCATTTATATAGGCAACTAATATTTGACATGGGAGTCAATAATATACAGTAGGGAAAGGATATTTTTTTCAATAAATAATTTTGTGAAAACTGGATAACCACATGCAGAAAAATAAAATTGGACCTCACTCTTGATATCCGATTACCTTCAATATCTGATCAAATTCCTTTTCCTTCGCCATCCCCCAGGTGGTAACTGATTACCCTGACAGTCTTCAACAAGAATCTGTCAAGATGGGTTAGCCAGAATCTACAACCCCTTTATTGCAAATATTTACTCTTAGTAATTTTCTGCCCACTGACCCCCAACCTGATCCTTAGCTATAAATCTGCATTTGTCTATGTACTTTATTCTCCAAGTCTAACTTTGTTTAGATCTTAGAAAATAAGATTTTTTCGATTCTGGTATATTGTGCAGAAAAAGACACATATATTTCTAGATGGAGTATATATTAGTTAAAAATTCTAGAAGGAAATTAATATTTAAAATAATTTTGAAGTCAAAGAATCACCTTGTCTTTAACATATAATTTTTAACCATTATGAACTAATATTGACCACATAATATATCCTAGGCACTTTGGCAAATACATAAAATTCATTACCCTCATTTCAACAAGTATATAAAGTAAGCAATATTTTTGTTATATACATTTTATCTATGAGAAAATTAAGCTTGGAGAGTCTTGTCCAAAGTCATACAATTAGTAGGAATAGAGCCATAAGCAAAATATATATAAAATAATTATCATTGTACCCCTCTAATAGTAAATGCTTAATAAATGTTTTTTTAAGTAAAGATTATTTTTATACTTACTTTTTACAAATCTTATTTATTTGAATAAAATTAGGAAAAATGATTGCAAGTATCTCAACAGCATTATTTGGGAGATCAAATGTATCAGAAGGATCATATTTAAAAGTGACTATTTTGGGGTGAATCTATTGATTGACCAGAACATCTATGAGGAAAGCAGAAGCATTTCCAGGCCAAGGAGGAAAACGAGGTCTTGATTAGAAGGAAGAGAATGAAATGTTTTGACTCTGGCAAGAACAGGGTTTGGGAAGTGTTACTACTATGGTTACAAAATCACTTGATACTTTGTTAAAGATGAAAAAATACTGCATAGTTTCCTTCTATCCTTCAGCTCATTTTTTTCTAAACTAAAAAATATTGACTGAAACATGTGTTTACTGATAAACTGTTTCTTAATTTTAACATCCACTACTTTTTTTGTCTTGGATGAAACTTCTTCATAATAATTTAAGTGCAAACAGCCAACTCTGTACTTTCACTATTATAAATGAGCTTCATGAAAGAAGAGCTAGCTGGTTAATATCTAATTATACTGGCATAAATAGAAACATTAGCATCACCTCTGCATTCTTGCACTGTTGCTCACCAGGTTCCTTCTGTGACCTCTTGTCTATGGACAATAGGTCACTGATTTGTAATAACTGCCATTAATTTAAAAGACTGGAGCTTTGTTTCTTAATCACCTTTAGAATAAATGTCCTGCTGTTAATTGCCTTTTCTTTTTTGTACTAGGTTTAATTTTCCTTTCCTTTAAAAACATGGCAAGAGTAAAGTTGCATCCTAACAAAATAGTTTATCTTCAGCAGAAATTATCTGGCATGAACTGTTAAATATTTCTTAAACTTATTTTATTATCCTGATTAGTTTGCCATTAATCATGTTTATAGAAAATATCCACAAAATGAACAACTGCACTTTTTAAAAAGTATATGACATTAAATATGACTTCAGTGATTCCCTTCTCTATTATTCTCTTCAATTTCTATGCCAAATAAGAAATAATATACAGTAGTCCCCCACTTATCCATGGGAGATACATTCTAAGAACTCCAGTGTATGCTTAAAACCACAGATGATACTGAACCCTATATATACTATGTTTTTTCCTATACATATACCAATGATAAAGTTTAATTTATAAATTAGGCACTGTAGGAGATTAACAACAAAAACTTAAAATAGAATGATTATAATAATATACTCTAATAAAAGCTATGTGAATGTGGCATTATTGGGTAAAATAAGGTCACTTGAACATGAGCACTGCAACAACCCTGATCTGTAAGAAGGCTACTAAGTGACTAACAAGCAGGAAACATGGATACACTGGGCAAAGGGCCAATTCACATCTGGGCAGGACAGTGCAAGATTTTATCATGTCACTCAGAATGATGCACAATTTAAAACATGAATTTTTTATTTCTCGAATTTTTCATTTGCTATTTTCAGACAGCAGTTTACTGAAGATAACAGAAACAATGGAAAGCAAAAATCTGAATAAGTAGAGACTACTACTGTATCTCGCTTTGAGTTTTAAGTTGTGTCAAATATTAGCATCTATAGATTTTTTCCCTCCAAAAAATCTAGTTTCTTTTCCTTAAAATTCATGCTCATCATGTCAAACTTCCACCCTCTCTTTGAAAACAGTATCTGACTGAAAGCTTCCTATATGACACCAGCCTACTTTCTGCCATCTGTATCCAGAAATCTAGAAAGACTTTTTTTTTTTTCTTTTCTCACATTGGCACTTGCTTTTGAGGCAACTAGAGTACTTGCTTAATTCCAGGAAACAAAGGGCCAAAATGAGGGTGCTAGAAAGAGGAAAGGAGAATGCCGATCACACAAAATGCGCTTTGAAGAAAGCAATCCTTACCAGCAAGCCAAGATGTGAGGGCAGTTTAATACAGGGAGAATTCTGGAGACTTCATTTATTATGTGTTCCTTATACACAGGGTAACAAAGAGATCCCACCTCAGAATCACTAAATGGGTGTGTAGGAGAAATTTACTTAAAACTGTTCCTAGAAACCATTCTTCTTTATTTCAGCAAGACTTAAAAAGCTGGTGAGCAATTTAAAGAGCAATCTATACTCCCTGTCTTTACTAAATATCTCACTTAACTAAATCCCTCCTAGATCAAAAGTTAATGAATAACAGTAATAGTTTTTTAAGGGGACTATACAAAAATATTTCAGATCAAGGGAAAAGAAGGATTCAGCTTCAAAAATAGTTTAACATTAATTAATGGGATGGTGGGGGTACTTTTTGAGTTGACTTGGTAATAAAGATAAAACCAGATATCTTCATCATGAAATAGACGTGAGCACCAAAACAGCAATGACATCCAAATAGCCATTTAAGAATACTATATATACTATATATATAGCATTAAGTGTCAAATCACTCCAGCTCATCCCCTTAGCTGCATATAAGCAAAACTCCAGACAAAATAAAAAGAACTACCTGAGTACTTTGAAGATTACATAAAACAATGGATGTGCGGAGGAAAGCTAAGCTTAGAGTAGCGAATGCATGGAGTGGGTTTTCAATTTTCCATTCTCTCAAATTGCTCCTATTTCTCTGGCGCCAGAAGAGAGAGCATATGTGGGTAGAGAAAAGGAGGAGAATACTCAAGCAGACAGCTAGAGAATCAGGTTACGTAATTCTGTGTATGAACCACCAAAATCTCAGACTCACAACTTATACAAATTATGCGCTTTCAATAGAAAGGCAAATAAGCATAGTAAAGGCTTTGAGAACTGAACTGATATTTCAACAACCGGCACAAAGAGGGAGGCAGAATTGACAATTTGCAGCCTGCACAAAAGTGAATCGATTGCTTGCACAAAATAATAATAACGATCAATTAAAAACTGAAAATTAGCAACATTCTCTAGATAACTGTAACAGAAATCAGTGCCCATCCAAAATGTCCAGGATTTCATCTAAAATTATTTCACATAAAAAAGCCAGGAAAAAGTGACTGCTTCTCAAAATTTAGAACTGATAATAAAACACCATAAGAGAGTGGAAAGGTATAAAAGAATACACACATTTAATACATACACTTAATATATATGTTATATATATTTTATAAATATATATGCATAGCCTTCATATAAAAAGAACATTTATAAAGACTAATAGACAAATGGACAAAAAATATAATAAACAGGTACCTCACAAAAGAATATACTCAAATGGCCAAATATGCTCAACACCATTAATCATAAAGGAAACACAAATTAAAACCGAATGATATGCCACTGCATGCTCATGAGAACACTAATGTGAAACACGTGCATGTGACAAGTATCAGCAAGGATTTGGAGCAACTAAAGATCTTGCTATCGGGAAACTGAATTTGTCAAATGTCTTGGGAAGCTGATTTTAGTTATCTACTAGCTCTAGACTATGATGGAGTAATTTTATTCTTAGAAATATACCTAAAAGACAAGCATATACTCCCAGCGGCTTTATTTATAACTGTTTAAATTAATGCCAAACCTTGAAAAATACTCTAGATTGATGGAAATCAGACTAGCGATTACTTTGGGCAGGGAGGAGATGACGAGAACAAGTGT
Organism: Eonycteris spelaea; assembly: GCA_003508835.1. Taxonomy (NCBI): domain Eukaryota; kingdom Metazoa; phylum Chordata; class Mammalia; order Chiroptera; family Pteropodidae; genus Eonycteris; species Eonycteris spelaea. Next base: position 2,237,535 of record PUFA01000043.1, on the reverse strand, counting down.
GAGGGAAGTCCCAGTGGTGCCGAAAATTCTCTATATGTCATGCTGAGTGAAGGTTGTGTAAGTGCATTTACTTCATAATTCATTTTAGATCTATGTAGTCTGCAATTACCTTTTCGTTTTAAAAAAGTTTCCTTGAAAAATGAGATAGATAAAACCGTCCTTACGGAATTATATTTTAACTTATCAACATTTAACTTAGAATATCACCTTGTTCTGAACTCCAAACCTATAGAGCTAGACATAGAAGAGACCCAATTTTAAAATAATTTATAAACTAATTAGTACATTATATAAATTCCAATAAATATTTTTCAAAAGTTTAGTTGTTCTCTTTTATACCTCATTAACATGCAAAATAATAGTGTTTTCATAGTTAACTTTTTTTAAGTATTGTTTGCCTCTCATGTTCATACTATGAGCATATTCTAATATACACATTGCATTCATAAATATTTATATGCAGTTAACACCTATTAGAATCCAGAAGAGTTTGCACTTAAGAAAATTAGAATAGCGGAAAAAATTATTGAAAAATTCCATTTTCATCACTACCCTGCTGTCAAACTAGGTAAAATCTTAATCTCTCTAGGTTACAGATATGGGAATGGTTTGAACACGGACCAGTCAATGTCTCTGCTGTGTAGGTGAGTTAGCAGTAAAGAGCACACTACCTTAGATAGTCACTGATGTTGGTTCTAAATCTAACACTATGATTCCAATTAATAGGATTCCCTGAGAGAAAGCGTCTCAACCAGTCTTTTCAGTCCTGTCTAAGGAAACTCTCATTTCCTCCATAATTTGCTTGAATGATCAAATTATCAATTAATTGAAAATGAATGACAATTTCTGGCTTGCCCAGGATCAGATATATTGACTCTCTTTGTTTGGTTGTTTTACTTAATACCCTCCAAGCTATAATTGATAAACCATGACTTAAATGTTCCTATTAATTACATGACAGATGTTTGCTGCCTAAAGAGACACTGTCTTATAGAGGATAGCTGTAAACAGAGAAGAGTTCATTTAGCCTAAGAAGCTATTTCCTAGATTTATAAGAAAATGTGAACTCAATGTCACAATCTGCATGATCTGTGCTTTAATGATATTTTATTAAGGAAAGTTTTAAAATCTTCCTTTAAAAAAATTAACCTATTTTATATTTAAATGACTAATTATATTTTTCAGATCTTTTTGATTTTAATTATATTTTTCTGATTTTTTTAGAATTATTTTCAGATTACAGTTTGACATAAGTCAACAAAATATGTTAATATTGAATGCGGTATGAATTTAAGCAAAGAGAATATGTCATTTTACAGAGAAAGGGACAAGTGCATGCTAAGCAAATCAAACAGCATGCAGAATATCACAGGGACTATGGAAGAGTAAATCACATTTCATCAAAACAGATTAAGTGAGGCATATAATGGGAGATAAAGCTGAAAAGATAGAGTTTGATCAGATCATAAGGACTTTTATGATACATGAAGGCAATTTACCTTCCAAGTGATGAGTATCACCAAAGATAAGGAGAGGAATGACAGATCAAAGTGGTGCTTAGGAAACGTTAATCTGGTAGTATATTTGAACTGTGGCAGTGGAAAGATTTCCTGAATTCCCCACATTTTTAATTGTCACTATACAAGCTCTGAGCATTCCCAAATATTTATTGCTAGTCCTTTAATTCTCACCAACGGTGAAAAAATGAAAGTACAAACCATTGGTTAGTTCATGGGTCTCTCAATCTCAACATGTAGAAACACATTTTACTCAAACTTTTTGTTTGTCACTATTTTCTAGTCTAGTTAATAACGCTGCCATCACACTGCCACAAATCTAGTTGCCTCGGCCCACATATAATGAATCTCCAGTCTGGTATTTCTTCTTTTTCAGCCCCTGTCAAGTCTGGCCCTCCACTGCTCTGCCTTAAGTCAAGGCTACGAACTCACAATTTACCTAGTCTCCTCACTGATGTTTCTTCTAATACCTTCCTTCTTTAATCTAAGCTATACCCTGCTGCCCCAAAGTTTTAAAAGTAAAAAAAATAAGTAAATAATAAAATAAATAAATCTATAAGCAAAAATTCGAGGTAGCCAATTTGTTCATGTGATTGTTCAGGTCCTGCAAGTCTCTCAAATCTGGAAGATAAAGTTCATGCGCTTTAACCTATCATATGAGCAAGGCGACAAACAAAATTTTACCAACTAGTACAGGATGGAAACAGAACCATTAGCAGATAACAGGTTGATTCAAAACAGATGTTGCCTCTAAACAGCCAGTGGGGCATAACGATATAAACCAGCTTTCTATGAGCCCTGAATACAAGGTGCTCTGTGATCTTACCCCCACTCCCCTTCAGCCTGGGCTTGGCGGCTTCCACCACCTTGTGCTGCAGCAATGTGAACTCAGTCTTACTATGGCCCCTGGAAAGTTCAGAGCTTCAGAAGTTATCTTATGTCCCTCTTTGATAATTATGTAGTATATCAAGAGTATGCCTTTTAAAGCACAAATTTTCGTTTTTATATTATGTTACTTCCCTTCATTTGTCTTTAGTGATAAAAGTAATTTTAAAGTTATATAAACATATATTTCTATTTGTATATATCTTTATATCTTATGATATGTACATGATATGTATATGCTTAGGATATAATTATACACACATGCACATGTGTGTGTGTGTGTGTGTGTGTGTGTGTGTGTGTGTACATGTTGGCAATGTTAGATGTCCCGGAGCTCAGTCTTGGGTCTCTTCTCTTCTCTATTTATACTCACTTGGTGATCTCAACCTGTCTTACTGCTTTAAATGTCATCTCTACACTGATGACTTCCAAATGTGTACCTCCAACCCAGAACGCTCTCTCCTGAACATCAGTAATATAACTACTGTTTATTTGACATTTTCATTTGGACAGCTAATAGACATGTTGTATCTAGTATATTTATAACAGAATGCCTGAAATTCCTCCAAAACACACTCCAACACAGCTTTGCCCTTTTCAATTGATGGCAACTTTATCTTTTCATTTTTCAAGCCAGAAAACCTAGTCATATTCCTCTTCATCACACCCCCATCCAAAGCATTAGATATTTATGATAGGTCTATCTTCATGTTAAATCCAGAATTTGACCCCTTCTCATCATCTCCATTGCTAGGACCCAAGTTCAAGTGGCAAATTTCCTCTGAAGATTAGTACAGTAAACTCTTCACAGATCTCCTTGCTTCCAGCTTTACCTCTGTATTTTACTTACAACACAGCAGCTGAATAATCTGTTAAAAACCTTTCTATGTTGTTAGTTGCTCAGAAACCATAACTTTACTTAGATTAAAAGGAGAAGTCTTCCTGATGGCCTGTAGAGCTCAACAAGCCCTGTAAGATCTACCGGCCACGTCCCCGGGCTAACCTTCTCATCACCTCTGCCCTGCCCACATACTGCTCTCTCCATACTCATTCTGCATCGGCTACATCTACTGCTTACTCTCCCCTTAGCCTGGAAAACTCTAGCCCTCTATACCTTACTTTAAGTCTTTGATCAGATCATATCTTATCCAGACACAAAGCTGGCTATCTCATATAACATTGCCTTATTCCCATCCTCTCCTGTTTTGGCCGTTCAACTACCATTACAATACTCTTCCATAGTCTCATCACATTCCAACATACCATATAATTTACTTACTTACTGGGCTTGTTGTTTTCTGTGTCCACAGGTAGAAATTAAGTTCCATGAGGAATAGAATCTTTGTCTATTTTGTTGATGAATGTGAATAGGTGAACAAGTGTCCATAATAGTACCTAGTATGTATTAGGAGCCCAATAGCTATATATTAAATACTGAATATACAAGTATTTTAAAGTCACATAAAAAAATCTTTTTTGTGAATAAAGAGTGAAACTTCTTTGTAATTAAAACACCTCCTCTATCTTGCATAAATTGTCCCCTTCTCTGCCTACAATGAGTTCACCTTCTTGAACTTCTCACCACTGAGCACACTGCATACATAAAACCCCTCCAGACACTAATCAGGTAGTAACCTTTTGTCTGAGCCTTTTCAGCCTTTCAGAAAGAGAAAATTGCTGTTCTTCTATAATAACACTTTAAGATGTACATATTTTAATATTGCTATTAACACATTTTATTTTTATGTTCTATTTAAATGCCTATCTCTGAAATATTTCTATTTAAACATGTATCCTTAGACAATTAGTTCCTAGAGGATAGAGTCTATGTTTTATTAATCTTTGAATGGCCAGACCTAAAACAATGTAGATATTACTTAAATGTTTATTAAATTAAGAATTAATAAAATGATCACCAAAAAAAAAAGAGAAAATTAAGGGTCACATGAAGAGTTGGTTTATAACTTAGTGTTCTGTTAGTGTTGTACTGTCAGCCTCTTAAACAGAAGCCTAACCTTCAAGATTTTATACTAAGTGCATCAAGAACCTGTGTCCTGGCATTATTACCACGCTCAGGCATGACTTTCAGCTGAATGTTTCTGATCAGTTCATATTTGTGGGCAGTTTCCATCCTTCTTTGTCAGTACACAGTACTAGTTATGCACAGTGGTCTGTGATGACCACATATCTTTGAGCTATAAGAAATGCCATCCCTGGAAGATGTATTAAATGTTCCCAGAACTTTGAAGATGGGCTTAGGGTTTAAGAAATGGCTGTAGCTAAGCAGATAAAGCTTGATCTGTGCCTTGCTATACTTCATGACAAAAACAAAACAAAATAAAATAAAAGTTGTTTTAAGACACTATTCAAACTATTTTGGTGAGTTGTTAATATATATTAAATACAAACTAATTATTTTAATGACCACACTTGAATTGTAGATTTTGTTCTTTTGTTCTTTGTCATTTGGTGATGGGCTTGCATTCCATTAATGTAGTAAAGTTTTTATAAACCAGCACATCTACACCAAGTGAAACCTGCAATGAGGCCAAGGAACACATGATGTGATGCATCTGTATAGAAGGCCTTTTGTTAAGATTCACTGTAAGTGAGTGGGATGCTTGGTCTAGATTCCATGGATTTAAAATAAACATCTTAAAATAAGCCTTGAATACAAATATTTTATTTTCCAAATGTAACAACAACATCAACAAAACAGCATCAACTTGACACATAAAAATTTCAGAAGAAAGGACTTTTAAAAAATCTATGGTGTATCCCATTTTGACAAGGTCCATATTAAGTAAATATTACTAGAGATACTCAAATTCACATTTCTAGCTAACTACAACACTTTCATTGCTTTAAAAAAAAGTGTTTATTTTAAAGATAAGGTCATGCCATACCATAGAACATTTAGCCACACATATGACAAATATGTAAAAAATGCATTTTGTTGGATTAGGAGGGTTGTTTTTGTTTTGTTTTGTCTTTTAAAGAATGCTCACAATAATAACTCTTTCGTTCAAAAACTAAACAAAATGTTTGGTTCAAAAATATAATGTGTAAACTACATGCTTTATATATGACAAATATATCAAAATTTGTTTCCTGTATTTTTCTAGAATCCTTGATTCTTTCCACCAAGAATTAAATAAGTTTGGTTTAAATATATAGCATATTTTTAAATAAAATATTAGTTTTTAGAAAACCAAGTACCAGTCAATGTTTAATTATAGAAGCAGAAACTCCATTAGATGTGGACATAGGGATTAATTATAAAAATTAGAGCTTATGCAACTGTGGAGGTTCTCAGGAAGTGGGGACCAGGAGGAAGTTAAAGGATCAAACATGTAGTCACCAATTAGTCATCTGGAAAGTCAAAACACACACCTACCAAAATGGAAATGAGTAGAAAAAAGTAGTTAGGGAGGTCTTTGGGACCCAGGCCTGTGTGTTGCTATCACTCCCATGGGCTGCTGCTGAGAAGCTGGTGCTGGGCCTGGGACCAATGCTAGTTAACAGGGCCAGCAGTTAGGAAGAACAGGACATTTAGTGGAGGGAGTAAGAACAAGCTGAAACCTACCAGCCTTTCTGCCTCTGTCAGTACATCTAATCACAATGATTTTACTAAAGATTAATAATCTCCTGCTTCATTTTGACTCTCTCAATTTCATACAAACTCTGATTTTGGCCAGCTATAATCCAGAACCACAGTGAAGAACCATCCATCCTCTTCCAATCAAGCTCTCCCTCTTTTTCCCCTAAAATATCAATAATATTAATCATTTCTCCTAGCACATGACTATACTTAGAACGATTATAACAACATACTCTAATAAAAGTTAAATGGCATTATTAAGTAAAATGAGGGTTACTTGAACATGAGCATTGTGATACTGTGGGATAGTTTGAGATTTCATCATGCTACACAGAATAGTATGCAATTTAAAATTTATGAATTGTTAATTTCTGGAATTCTCCATTTAATATTTTTCGACTGCTATTGGCCCTGTAGGGAAGGGGCATGGAGCTTCCATGCTCTCTGAGCACACCACTCTCCTTAAATCTCCATGTGTTAACCAACCATGGGCAACTGAACTGTGGAAAGCAAAACCATAGATAAGGAGGGAGTACTGTAGTCATTTTATTCTATTATTAATTATTGTTGTTATTGTCTTATAGTGCCTAATTTATAACTTAAACTTTATCATAGGTATGTAAATGTAGGAAAAACAATATATATAGAATTTAGTTCTACCCATGGCTTCAGACATCCACTAGGGGTCTTGTTATGTATCCCCATGGATAAAGGGGGACTATTAGATATCCCTCTAACCTTACTATCAGATTTCTGCTCAACCATGCTGTTATTAGTCTTTCACATTTGTAATAACCAGTCTCTCTTTATTCAATTATTTTCCATTTACTGCCTTGCCTCATGCTCATCTTTTCCTATATTACATTCTATGGAAATTATGCCACGATATTAAGAAAATGAGGGGCCACCTTCCCCAGCACCACCTGTTGCAAAATTCTCCAATTTGAAGTGGACCAACTGTCTGCATCCTATATGCTGAGACTTGGTGGAAAAAGCTAGAAAATCAATTTGATGTCCCAACTTCAGATAGGGTCTCAGCACATTCAAACTATCTCTAGACTTTTCTCTTGTTAGCTCTCTTACAAAGACTAACAAAGGCTTGCAATGACCGAGAACTTTCTTAGTAATGGCACAGCAAAAATTACAAGTTTCACATTTACATCGTTCCTCTTTTCCCCCAACCACCGTGGGGAAAAACTGGGGCAGATCTGGATGAAAGCTATAATACAAATAGGTCTGCATCATAGCTGAGATTAGGAAACCACAATCCTTTTCATGAAAAGCAAGCAAACAGGTCCAGTATTTGCCCAGGAGGGATATTTTATCTTTATCATACTAATTTTCAAACAAACCAGTCCTCAGTTTCAGAAGAAGACACTATCTTTATCCTCGAAGGCTGTTTGCTATATAAATATCACTGAAAAAAATAATCTAGAACAAAAGCTGTTAGAGTTATAACTTTAAAAAATACAAGGAAGTATACTTAATTAATAGTATAAATAAAATGGAATCCTAAATAAAATAAAAATTACTCTAAAAGAAGTTTTCAAAGGAAGAAAGAGAAGATGAAATAAATACAAATTTCAATATGGTAGACCTGGTCTAACCATATCTATAATTCCATTGTCCAAACGGTGTCTAAATATGCCAATTAAAAAGAGTACTAAAAAGCAAAATGCACCTATATGCTATCTATGAGGAACCACATTAATAAGATAATACAAATTCAATAAAGTAAAATAAGTGAGAAAGCTATATGACACAAAACTAGGCATAAAAAATTTAGAGTGGCTATGCTACAATCAGATCAAGTAAATGCCAGGATATTTTATAATGATAAAGGGCCCAATTTATCAAGAAGATGCAAAAATCTTAAATGTGTATGCATCTACTCTCACAGTTTCAAAATACATGAAACATAAATTAGCAAAACTTAAAATTATCTTGTATGTAGAAATTCTAAGACGTTTATGGGAAGCTACCAGAACAAAAAAAAAATTAGTTTAACACGTTCATAAGATATAAAGTCAATACAAAAATCAATTGCATTCTAATTTGCTTGCACTTACTATAAATGTATAGTAATTTAGACAATACGATATTTTTGTATGGATTGAAATATACATTGATGGAACAAACTGAGGCACTCACATGTGACAAATTGATTTTTGACAAAGTTGCTGAGGTACTTTGATACAAAAGTACTTTTCAACATATGGAGCTAGGACAATTAGGTATCCATGCAGGGGTAACTTTACACAAAAGTTAACTTGAAATTAATCATAAACATTAATGTAAAAGCTAAAACTTATGTAAAAAAGCAGAAAGAAAATCTTCACAATCTATTATTTTTTAGATAGGGCACCAAGTGTACAAAATAAAAGGAAAAAAAGATGAATTTAACTTGGTACATTAAAATTTTCTATTCCTCAAATACAGTGTCAACAAAATGAAGAAGATTCTACATATAAGAAGAAAATATATACTAAACATAGATCTGACATGGAAATAAAAAAGAATATATAAAAGACTTTCACACATTAATAATAAGAAAAAAACGAAACTTTGCAAATAATTCAAATTGATTCTTAGCAAAATGGTCAATGAATGGTCAATAGGCTCACGTAAAGATGCTTAACAACTTGACTTTTTAGGGAAATGCACAGTAATATCATAATGTGATATCAAAACCTAAACGTTAACTTACTATATTAGTTAAGGGTTTCCAGAGAAACAGAACCAGTAGGATGTGTGTGTGTGTGTGTGTGTGTGTGTGTGTGTGTGTGTGTGTGCATGTATAGATAGATGGATGATAGATAGATAGATAGATATAGATAGATAGATAGATAGATGATACAGAGATACAGAGATACAGAGATACAGAGATACAGAGATACAAAGATAGAGGTATAGATAGATAGAGATGAGAGAGCGTGAGAAAGAGGGAGAGAGACATTATAAATTGTCTCATATGATTATGTAGACTAAGAAGTCCCAAGACATTCAGTCAACAAGCTGGAGACAGGGGAGAGCAGACTGTGTAGTTCGGGTCAGTCAGAAAGCCTGAGAACCAGGAGAGCCAACCAGGGTAGGCTACAGACCCAGCAGGCTCAAGATTCAGGAAGAGCTGACATTTCAGTTCAAAGGTCTGCAGACTAGGAATGACTGGTAATAACAAAGAAAAATGACTACAATTTACTGACTACTTACTAGATTTAAGGCGTTAGGCTAAGCTATTGAATGTATTGTTTTAGGTTTTCAAATTAACTCAAGAGAGTATTACTCTCAGACTCACTTTACAGGTGAAGAAATGAGTACCTTGAGAGTTTATGTTCCTAGATGATGTGCATGTCATTACACCCAGTTAACCAGCAATGTTAGGCCCTGATTACAGCCTTGCGTGACTATAAATTACTCTTATGTTTTACTACACTCTTCATCACATTTCCTAAGGAACAGGAACAGAATCATCAGGAAAAAAAAATCTTAGAAGGATTTTATATTTAGAAATAACAGTGTGCAATTGAGAAACTAAGATTACATTCCACATACTTTTAGTATTGCTTAAGTATTGCTAAGAGTTTGGAATCCTTGGTTAAACATTTGCTCCCTGTCTCAGCTGACACAAACAGATGCGAAATAAACAATACAAAGAAGTGTTGTAGTACAAACTCCAGACCTCAGAGTTCCAAAGGAAAGTGATTCACCAAATAGCCCATTAAGTTGCCCACGGTCAAGCAGAATGCATGTAGTCAAAAGGTTTCCATGCCACAGATGTTTATGTGGTTTCAGGGCATCGATCTGAACCACAATGAATCTGAAGTTGACTTTAGACTGCTTCAGTTGGTTCAGAGTTATTTAGTGGTGGTTCTGTGGGGTCATGAACTGAACCAGACCAAAAACCTGAATTCCTTTGTTAACCCTGAAAAACTCAAACTCCTTTGAATTCCTTCAGATCAGAGAATTATCTAGAACCAAAGTTGACCTTCAAAGTTGTTTGGAACATAATTGAATCTGAAATTTAGCACAACTTTTTAATTATTCTCTAACTTCTAATAGAACATATCTGTATAATATATTGTTACTATTCAGAAGACTAAATATATATATAACTTTTATTCTCCCAATTCTATTACCATATTCTTAATACAAAGACTTCATAATTCTAAGATTAATTATCTCACTGAAGAAATGTTAGAACTTGTTTAAGGATAAAGTCATATTCCATAAAGAACATGTATTATCGATCATAAATTTAAGTATCATCAATTGAGTTTTAACCAAAAAAATTCAAACTTCTATTACTGGACAAATACTTGCTTATAAATATAGCAAAACACAAGAGTCTGTGGATATTTTACATTTCTATGGGGAAAAAACATTGCCCCTTCAGAAAAATTCTGGCTAGGATTTAATTGAAAATACACTTATTTTAAAACAGATTCAGTATATCTAATTCCAGCATTGGCTTTGAAGAAAATTCTTTTTTCAGATCTTTTAACATTGAAATGCCCAGTGGTTTAGACCTTAGTCTATTTCTCTTCTTTATTTACATTCACTCCATGGTGATATCAGCTATTCTCTAACCTTTGAGTACTATCCATAGGTCAACACCTCCCACGTTCATTATTCTCTCATGTAGCCATGTCGAATTGTATCCAACCACTCTTCACCAGTATCTCCAAACAAACATGATCTCACCAACTCCACCAAAGCATATTCATCCAACTCCACCAAAACATATTCATCTGTTCTCACCTCCCTCTGACTTGATTCCAACTCTATCCTTCCAGTTAATCAGGCCAAATCCTCAGAGTGATCTTTAGCTCCTTACTTTATTTCCAACTCTCTTCTGGTGCATCACCACTTCCAATGCTATATTCTGATTCAAGTGACCATCTTCTTTTGCCTGTGTTCTTCAGAAACCTTCTGTCTGGTCTTTCTGCTTCTACCTAGGCCCCACTACAGCTTATTGTACACAGAGCCATCTTGATCCACTAAAGGCAAAAGCATAAGATTATATATTTTTTTTTTTTGCTGAAACTACTTGATGGCTTACCAGTTCAGTCATTGTAAAAGCCAAAGTAATGACCGTGGTCAAAAAAGCTTACATTATCTGACTTGAACTAGCTGTTTCTTTTGGCTGGAAACTTTTTTCTCCAGATAGCCAAATAAATAACCAACACCATCACTTGTTCCAAGTCTCTTCCCCAATGTAAACCTATTCAATAAGACCTAAACTGGTCATTTATTAAAATAGCAAATCACATTCTTCTGGCACACAATTTCCATTATCATATTCGATTTTTTCTTTACCATACATATCCTTCTAAAACACTATATATTCTATTATTTTTATTATTTATTATTAGTTTATCTACACTAGAAGGTCCACAGGGAGGAATTTTTATGTTTTTTTATTTGTTTTTGTCTCTGGTGTACAGAATGAATGGAAGACAATAGTTTACACAAAATACATATTTTTCAAAATATTTTTTATTTTTTATTATAGTTGGCATACAATATTATATTAGTTTTAGGTGTATAGCATAGTGATTAGCATTTGAATAACTTAAGAAGTGATCACCTTGATAAATCTAGTACTCATCTGACACTGTATATAGTTATTACATATCATTGACTATATTCCTAATGCTGTACTTCACATCCTCATGTCTATTTTGTAACTACCAATTTGTACTTCTTAATGTCTTCCCTTTGTTCATCCATCCCTTTACAGCCCCTCCCATCTGGTAACCCTCAAAATGTTCTTTTATCTATGAGTTTGTTGCTGTTTTGTTGATTTATTTTATGTTTTTAGATTCTAAGTAAAATGAAACTATACAGTATTGTTTTTCTCTGCTTGACTTACCCCCACTTACTCAGCACAATGCCCTCTAGGTCCATCCATGTTGTTGTAGATGACAATATTTCATTCCTTTTTATGACTGAGGAATATTCCATTATATATAACTACCACCTCTTCTTTATTCATTCATCCATCGATGGACGCCCAGGTTGTCACTATGTCTTGGTTATTGTAAATAATGCTGCAATAAACATACAGATTTTCATGTCCCTTCAAAGTAGTATTTTGGGTTTGGGTTTCTTTGGGTAAAAACTCAAAAGTGGGATAACAGGCTCTTCTTTGTCTCTTATGATAGCCTTTGTTTTAAAATCTATTTTATCTGGTATAAGTATTGCTACCCCAGCTTTTTTAAATTTCCATTTTCATGAAATATCTTTTTTCCATTCCTTTGCCTTCAGTCTGAAATGAGTCTCTTGTAGGCAACATATGTAAGGATCTTGTTTTCTTATATGTTCAGCAACCCTTTTGATTGGAGCATTTATTCTTTTTTTCACTTGAAATACTTGTTGATAGATATGTAGTTTTACCATTTTATTATTCATATTTTTAATCAGTATCTTTTTCTTCTTCTTAAAGAAGTCCCTTCAACATTTCTTGTAATAATAGCTTAGTGGTAACGAATTCCTTTAGTTTCTTCTTATCTAGGATGCCCTTTATCTGTCCTTTGATTCTAAATAATAGCTTTGCTGGGTAGAGCAATCTTGGTTGTAAGTCCTAGGTTTTCATCACTTCGATTATTTTGTGCCAATCTCTTCTGGCCTGCAAAGTTTGTTAAAAAATCAGCTGACAGTTTTATGGGAGCTCCCTTGTAGGTAACTAAATTGCTTTTCTCTTGCTGCTTTTAAGATTCTCTATTTTTCTTTAACCTTTGGCATTTTAATGATGATGTGTCTTGGCGTAGGCCTGTTTGGGTTCATCTTGTTTGAAACTCTCTGAGCTTTCCGGGGCTTTATGTCTATTTCCTTCACTGGATTAGGGAAGTTTTCCAGCATTATTTCTTCAAATAGGTTTTTAATTTCTTGCTCCCTCATTTCCTTCTGGTACTCCTATGATGCAAATGTTGTTATACTTGATGTTATCCTCATTTTTTAAAATTATTTTTTCATGTCGCTGTTCTGATTAGGTGTCCTCTGCTACCCCATCTCTTTATCAGTGATTCAATCCTCTGATTAATCTAATCAGTTGTATTCTTCACCTCAATTATTGTGTTCATTTCTGACTGGTTTCCATTTATGTTTTCCATCTCCATTTTTATGTTTTCTATCATTTTGCTAAAGTTCTCACTGAGTTTATCTACTCTTCTTCTAAGTTCATTGAGCTTCCTTATAACCAGAGCTTTGAATTCTGCATCATCTGATAGATTGCTTGTCTTCATTTTGTTGAATTCTTTTTCTGGAGCTTTATGCCATTCTTTCATTTGGGACATATTTCTTTGTCTCTCATTTTGGCTGCCTCCTGGTGTTTGTTTCTATGTATTAGGTATGGCTTCTAAGTCTCCTGGTCTTAGTAAGGTGGCTTTATGTAGTAAGTGTCCTGTGGAGCCCAGTGGCACAGTCTTCCTGGTCAACTGAGCCAGGTATTTTATGTGTGTCCCTTGTATGGTTTGTGTGTGCTGGCATAGTCTTCCTGGTCAACTGAGCCAGGTACTTTATGTGTGTCCCTTGTATGGTTTGTGTGTGCCCTTCTGTAATGGTTTAGCTTTTGTTGCTGTTTGCATGTCGATGGGAGGGACTGACCCTCAGGCTAATTGCTTGTGAGGACTGGCGATGAGGGGCTGACCTTCTGGAGCAGGCTTCACTTAAGCAGGGCTCTGGCATCTGCCCAGTCTGCCCTTCAGGTGTGTCCTCCTCTGGTGAAAGATGACAATGTGATATACAAATAGGACTTAGTGACCGTTGAGAAGAAAATAATAAAATGGACATAAAGTATATTTTTAAATTAGAATGGTCATGGATTAAATATAGAAACAGATATGAATTTCTGGTTTCTTTCATAAGCAAATGGATGGATACAGGTGGATGCAAATGTTAAGATAAGAAGCATAATAATGTAATAAATCACAACTACATTTGCAGGGAAATTGAGATTGGAATTGATAGAAGAAAATTAGGTCTATTGGTCTATTGTGATCATCCTATGTTTCAAATATTCTGTCCCAAATTGCCCCAGAAGGCTCTACAAGAATGCCCAAGTCCCACAGTTTTGCACAGAATTAACAATGGGCTAGATGTTCAGGCACAGAAAATCTATCAGATGGTGTGTAATGTATATAATTTTGAATATCATCTTTTTTTTTTGGTCCTTAAACCAGTGAATATGTAGAGCCACTTAGTTTTTCTCAACTCTCATAATGAGAGTCTCATTTCAGAAAAATATTAATCTTCTCCACCTCTCTTTATTTTGACAGTTAGTTGTGATTTTCTTTGGGCCTGGGTAGACCAGGTGAAACCTGGTAAGTAACAAGGATTTGGCCTATAGCAAAGTCAGGGAAGGAACGTAGACATTCTGTGTCCTGATAGAACAAAACCAAGAGCAGAATGCCAATTTAGATGAATTAGCAATATGGCAAGCCTGGGTATATGACAAGAGTATGTATTTTAGAAGTCCAACATGGGACATTGGATACAATCAGAAACACTGTGCAGGTATGCAGCTATAAAAGTATGCACTCAACAAAGAGTCCAGAGGCAGAAGTGATGTTCATGGGTTTAGATAAATGTTGCCACCTCATATTTTAAGGCAGTGTTGGAAAAACAGATTAAGAGCATGCATTTAGAAAACTAGTATTGTAAAGAGGTCTGTACACTGAAACAATCATAGTATCATTGGAAAGCAATTCTGTTTGACCTAGTTTTCAGTATCCTTCCTGGACTATTGGGTGAAATTGACAGATGTGGACCAGATGAAGCCGCTCTAAGCCAGAAGCAGTGGAATACACAGACTGGATTATAGCAGAGAATGGTTCCTTTGTTGAGCCTTCACCTGTATCCACTCTTCACTTGAGTAGTTTCCTGTTGTCGCTGCTCTATTATTAAGCTTGTCAACCCATAGACTAGTAATCTTATCATAGTCTTTTAGAGTCTTAAGACTAGTAAATAAATAAGGGACATTTTATTTGCTCTTTTCCTACCTTTAATCATAAAATTACCTAAAAGAATAACTACTGTATTCAAGGCTTAAAGGAGTTATTATTAAGGACTGCTATAAATGAGAAAAATCCTCCTACTGAGAAAGAATAACAAAACTCTCAGTTTTCATTTCAGATTCTAATTATCTATTTCTTATTGACTTTACATGATAGCAAATCATAATGTCTGAGGCATGACAGTACCATCTAAGAAACTATTGTGTTTCATATAAACTGGGGTGTATTTAAAGCACTGCATTAACACTGTGCCAAATAAGAATATTTTTTTCATATCTCGAGCTAGAACTAGTCAAATTCTCCATGAATTCCAAAGAACATTGCGCAATACCAGATACCATGAGCATGCTCCAAAGCCAAGAACAAATGATGTCTGGAATTTAGAGTCCTGCCAGTTTTACACATCTTGAAGCAATATAGTTCATAACAACATAGAAATTCGCTGTCACAATCTTTAAGTGGCAATCTTCAAGTGGAAAGGAAGATTGTTTTTACACATACTCCCATTCTATGCTCAGTGTCTTGCCCTTATGTATATTGGACATACTGTCAACACATTTCTCTGCTTGTTAGACATTTCTCTGAAGGTAGCAGCACATGTATTTTAACATAATAGTGTTCATAATTTTGTTTAATTATTTATAAACTTTCCATGAGTACAGAACACGATTAAAATTAAGCAAGAGAATTAAGGCAAAGGGAAATAAGTTAAAAGATTAAGATAAAACTAGAAGTGAGGGAAGCAAAAAATGCAATACCCTAGGGTCTAATACTCTAAAAGGCATGAGGGAGGCCACAAACTGGCGTTAGCGTCTCAGGAAGCCAATGAGAATATGAGAGCATAATCAGTCACATCGTCTCTAAATATCTCCTTAGCACTTATAAGATAAGTAAATATTTATAAGAGAAATATCTATTAAGTATTTAAAGATAAAAACAAATAGTAACTCAGGTTAGGCCCAACTAATCCTAGCACCAAGTAAGGAGGGACTTTCCCATAGGTCCTCATAGCATGGTACTGCATAACTTAGGAAACAATTTTCTTAACAATACCCCCATAAGATCACATTCACAAGCCTGAGGAATAATCTCTCTCCTCCTGGGCCCATTCCAATCTCTTCCCATTCCTCAGGCAAAACCATCTTTTAAAACTAAACTCTGATAATTTTGCCCTGGTGCTTAAATTCATTAAATTGTTTTCCATTGCTTTTGGAATAAAGATCAAAACAATCACTAAGGTTACAGTCAAGGTCCTGTATGTTCTGGCCCTGTGTGCCTCTCTAAATGGCATCTCAATTGAGTCCTTAATTAAAGTCATGCTCCTTCTTTATAGGCCCTCAGAAAACCAAGCATCTTTGTCCCAGGGCAGCTATCTCAGTTCATAATTCTACATTTATTCATGTGATTGCTTGATTAATGTTGGTCTCTACACTACAAGCTCCAGGAGACTGGATTCCTTTATTGGTTTTATTCTCAATTATTTTCCCTGTGCTAACCATATTTCTGGCTCAATAAAAATTTAAATGAATCAATGGATGAATAAATAGATGGATTGGATAGAGGAATGAACAAACAAATGCAAGGAATGAGTTTTATATCCTTCAAAGCCAAAGAATAGTATCAAATCAAAGTGCAATGTGTAGAGAGGCATTGGGTCCAATATGAGGCCATTGAAGCACATAACTCTGTCTCATCGTAATTTAAGAATAGATTTTTAAAAGAATAGGAAAGAATGAAATACACATCTATCAATCAATCCTCTGGAACCACTTTGATCTCAACCAAAATTTTAATAGGTGTTGAGCAACTGTGAATTTAGAATATAATTTCTAAAATGTTTTAAATATATTAATATAAAATATAACAATGTTTTAACATGTATTAAGTATCAAATATTAGGTTCTGATAATCACCAGCCTGAGTGATTATCTGACTAGATTGACTCATTGAGAAACATCTCTATGTAAAACTCCTCTGATTTAAATATTCCATCTGTAATATGGGGGTGGGCACGAAGTTTGCCTGAAAAGGAGTCTGAGATTGTGTTTCCAAAATGGGGTTCATTGTTTTAGAGGATAAATGGCAATAAGTAGTAATTACATTAATAACAGAAGTCAACTTCTAGCTACATTGGTGCAATTCCTTCTAGAAGTAGGATTCTAGATTCCTTTTAGAAGTAGGAGAATAATCTTAAATTGTGTTAACAGTAGTATGTAATATAGTGACCTGAAGGCAAATTTAACTTGAATATTTTTTCAATAACTGAAAATTTATGAAAAAAAAATTATAGTTCCATGTTCAGTTTTAACCACAAAGTGCTGTTTCCTGGAAAGCTTATCAACTTTTTTCAAATGTTTATGAATTATTATTATAAGAAAAAAATGTTGACATTTGTAATATTTGCCAGTCTTGGTGGCTTGAGAAAAGTCCAAAAACAGTTGAAATCATTTCCAGTTAACTTAAAAAGTGAAGGGAAGAAGAAGAAAAAGGAGGAGAAGATGAAAGAAAAGAAGATATTTTATGCATTGCACACAGCAGGGATTCAATAAAATAATTTTGAGTTTAGTTGCCTTGATTTGTGCTATTTGTGAATGTTACATTGTAGAGAAATGAAAGATGTCTTAGTGGTTGAAGGCTAATAGAATTAATGAAATGTTAGTATCTTCCACTGTCTAGATTGCTTACTGAGGCAATACTACGTGAACTGACATTAGAGGGAAAATTTTAATGAGGAACTATAGCTTTGTTCTAGGTTATCAAGGTTCCTGTATGACCTTGTAAGGAGAAAACCATAGTTTAGCTTTCTGATGAAAAGTGAAGTATAGAGAGGGATAAAAAGAAAAAGAAGAAAATAAGAAGCAATAGAAACTCTAGCGAGATGAATCTGACTTTTGACAGGAACTAAAAAAAGGAAACACACACACTTCTGGTGTTCTTTTTATTGTTTTGTTCATAAACAGCAGAGTCCCTTTAAGAAATGTTTACTTGTCTTCGTTGTCTTCCCTGCTTATTCTCTGTACTTCTTGCGTCCTATTTCTTTCAGTGTTCCTAAGAACTTCGATCATGCTCCTTTGGAATAATGGATGATGACTGGGAAGGAGAGCTCAAAGGTGCCCGCAGCCCTTCTGCTCTGTAACTCTGCTGTCTCTGTGTGTCCGGATCTGCACACAGGCTGGCATTTTTCCCTTACAAGCTAGCCTCTTGCTGTTTCATAGATGCTCATAGAAGACAAGAATCCTGGGTCGCTGACAAAAGGTTTTATTATTCATAGCAAAAGTATTATCCAGAGCTTCATGTTGGTGTGTGTTGGTTCTCATGCCCTCCTAGTTCCACAAGGACTATGCGAAAGTCATCATGGAGCCTCCACACTAGGTGAGCTGTGTTCAAGAGAGGAACACTGAGCTTGGGCAGTCAGGCAGGCAGCTCTCTGTCTGTGGGCGACTTTCTCTCTCCCTCAAAGTTGTTCACTGCAAACACAAGCCTGAGAAGTGGCCCAGGTGGAGAGCGGTCAGGACCTTGAGTTCTTTGCATATCCAAGGACATTCAAGGACACTCAATAACTTCAAGCAAGCTACATTGTGCGTCGGTTTCCCCATCGATAATTGAGACAATAATAAAGTTAATTAATAGGATTAAATGAGTTAACACATTCATTACATTTAGAATAGTCCTTGACACAGAGAAAACACTATTTCTGCTTTAGTTCATGTTTTGTTTCTCACTTTTGGATAATTTCATATTTTCTCATTCAAATTCCTCAATTGGGATTTCATAAAAAAGAAAAAAAAATAGGCCCTCATGCCCCAAGACGTACATTGTAATCAATGACTTAACTTCTTTCCTATGCATCTAGAATGATCCTTACTATGTACCACCCTTTGAAGAATTGAGAAAATATTCACTTGAATTATTTTTGGTTTATACTTCAGGTCAGGAATCTCAGTTTAAAAGGTAATATCTTTGCTCCTAATGGACAGAGCTCGCTCTATGCTACCTCGTATAACACTGGACAGCCTATGGGGTCTATCCTTTCTCTGGTCAGTGGCCATACCTACCTCAGGAAACAGTCTACTGCCCTTTGCCTCAGCAGTCTGCCTCATTCACCATGTACCCAAGGCCTAGCACCAAGTCTGACATCAGTATATCAGTTAATCAATGACAGATATAGCAAGGATCAGCAGCACTATCCCACCATCCCCAACCCGATCTTCTTCTTGAACTTGACTAATTATAGCAAAATGATTTTAAAGGACAGTTCTTTAATCTCTTTTGCTAGGATCTATAAAAAGTAAAATAGAGGACTTAGGAAATTATGTGATGAAACATTCCCTAAGATAAAATTTCTATAAAGTTTCTTCTAATTTTTACAATGTGACTGAAGAGATAGTTTATACGTATTTATGAGATTATGGAAAATATGTTCCAAATACATTGCTTTCTGTTAATAAAGATTTTTAAATCTAGGGAAACAGATAACTGACAGATCCTGGAGGATTTCCTTCCAATATAAATTTCAAATAGACTTTCAGAAAGTCCTGGATCATATTTAATTCAGCATTTGACGTGAGACTCATATGCTTTAAATATCAGCCTGTCAGAATTCCATTCCATAGCACAGGTTTGGGTACTTGACAAATTTTTGGTGCAGGGAGCTATCCCACTCCATCTGAGTTTGGCCACAGGCTATCTAAAAATAATTTTAAATATTTTCAAAAAGGATCTTTTAAAGATATTTGAACACTGATAAATTCCAGTTGAGAAAGACCCCAGAATTCTCATTTATAGAAGAAGAATTAATTTCATCTGAAAAATTTTGGAACATTTTATTCTGGAGGAACAACAATTATTGAAGATAACATATCTAAATTCCTTAGCAAATCAATACAAAAAAAAAAATCTTAGCTTTTCTGAGCTGAGCTAGTGCTGAGCTAGTGGGCATATGGGAAGTTCAGATGTATATGACTCACCTTCAAGGACTTTAATTCAGTCTCCCCACTAGATCCTCTCATATCTTTCCTCTACAACCATTTGAATAGAAAGTCTACTCTTCCAAAAGGAAGTTTACTTAGATTGTAGATCATATTCTAAAAAGCTGATAGTTTAAAATAACCAAATAAGTTACTCCTTAACATTATTTCAGAATCTTAATGGATTCTTAATTCTTAACTATGTTTCTTCATTACATTTCTTTAATTAGGATAATTTTATGACCTTTCTGTAGGTTAGCTTTAATTCTCCAAGTCCCTATGAAGTCCAGGACTGTTTTGGCTTTCTTTTCACCTTTTAAATTCTTATATATTGTAAACTAATACTTAACTGCTATAAAATTGAACTTTACTTTCTCCTACCTGGGTATGCCTCCTGACCAAAAAACATTATCCTATAGCTGTATGCTTATACATAATTTCTCCAACTACTAGATACATTAAATATAAAGTTACTTGTTTTTTGTTTTTAATTTCATGAACCCAGAGAATGAAATGCATTCCTTAAAGCGCTCATAATCTTGCACTAAAGGAAAAGAAGCTGGGCTAATTAACTCATCTTCACACAGGGTTACTTGATAAGAAAAATTGGAGCCTTTAAATGCTAGAGGCAGTAGCTCCATGGCAGAGTCCTCTACGAATGTGTAAGTTAAAAGATTTTTCCAGGACCCAGCTGCCATTATTCCTGCTGCCACTACCATGGTCACTAGCTGGAAAGGACTCTGGAGGAAGATAAAAATATTATTATTATTTGTTGCTAAAGGTTTCCAAAGCTTATTTTTATGTACAACTTCACCACCAACTGTGAAAACATGGAGAAAGCAGTCTGCATTGTGCCCTATCTGTGCTTCTTTTCTACAGTGTAATAAAAAGTTGAGCAGGCTAAACCTTATAAAATTTTATTTCATCATCATTCACATATGGAAATTTAAACTAACTTTTTGAAAAATCAGACTGGTGAGAAACCAAGCACCACTTGGAGAGTTGGAGAACTCAGGTTTATTATGCTGGCAGTCCCAGAAGAGCCAGCATTCTGAAGATCTGGCCCTGAGCTCAGGGGTAACTTTACTTTTATAGGGCTTAACAAGCAAAGGCAATACATCTGTTATCTAGACAGAAAAAAAAGGGGAGGGTGAGCCTTCAGTTGATCTCAAAGTCACCCTGCCCTTCAGCCTATACAGCAAACATGTCTACAGAAGCAGAACAAAGAGCTGATTACAAGGTGAGCCATTTGAGTGAAAATTCCTCTTCATAATGAAGGTTGTACACTGGAAATGACTTTTGTAGATTGAAATGCATTTATTAAATTAATAAAAAGAGTATGATGTTTATTCACCAGTTTATTTTTCCTAATATTTAAATATTGTGGCCTTCAAAATACATTTCCTTGACACTTTCCAATATATATGTAGCACTACCTAGAATTTTCTGATTAAGTTAGATTGTCTAACATTAATTTAGTCTTCCCTCCCTTCCTTCCTTCCTTCCTTCCTTCCTTCCTTCCTTCCTTCCTTCCTTCCTTCCTTCCTTCTCTTCCTTCTTTCCTTCAAAAATGAGCTATGAAAATATTACAGGCACTGCTTTGTCACTCTAAATTTACCAAAAAAAAAAAAAAATTGCCCACAAAAAGATCAGCAGATATACAAAGTACTAAAGGGTTGGTTTTTTTTTTTTTTTGCCATAAAAGGTAAAGTTGTAATTAATAGCCTCTCACACAGAAATTTTAAAGGTTCTTTGGTTGCAAAGGAAATTACACATCAAGCTAGGTATTTTCCTTTTGCATATATGGCAGTTAGTTTTTACTGCAAAAAAATTAATGTGAAAGTAGAAAAGTAATGGAAAGTTTTTATAGCTGACTTTGCAGAGCATTACAGCACAATTTGATTAATGCACCTAGTTAACATTTAACTGTCTTAAGAGAAATATTTTTCCTGTTTACAGCCTACATTTCTTCCTTCCTTCCAAGCTTAATTTAATGCAAAACTCCCATTGATATAATTGTTAATGCTTGAGAATTTTTGTTTCTGTTCACAAAGCATGAGATGCATTTTTATGTGTTGTATACTATATGTGTTGAAGCAGCAATAACATTTTTCATAGCCTTGCAAAACTTAAACTAGTGTGGTGATTTCAACAGCAAAAATCTAGATTTAATTAATAACTAAGAGTTACTCTTCCAAAGATTAAGTGAGGATTTTATTTAAGTCCAACTCAGCAAAAGAAACCGGGTTTGTAATAGTTGTTTGGTATCTGTCAGGTGGAAGTCTTAATGACTTCGTTATCTGACAGAAAAATTTTACTAAAAGTAATTTTCAGATTGACTTGCATTCAATAGCACATGAATTATTAAAAATAAATGTTAATTGGTCAGACTTTATTGCAACCAGAACTATGCACATCACATGTGAAAAAATGGTTCCCAAAGACTGTTTCAAATAGATAATTTGGAAAAAAATAAACACAGTGGAGACCATAATGTCTTCAGCTTTGGGATGGTAGGTAGGTTTTAGTATCAGGGACAGTTGACCTTCCTGGATGTCTCTTTGAATTTTGACAATGCTTTAAGCCAATAAACTCAACTGGCTTCATACTGAATTGTGTACGTCCTGCTTGGTAATGCCACACATACCACCAGGAACCCGATGAGACCCAGGCCCAAGATCTCAGTCTCACCTCCCTGTCCTTGCCTTCGAAGTCATGAAAGTAACCCACATTTTAAAAAAGGATACAAAATTGACTATGACATTTAATTCTGTATATATTTAATTTTTCTGATTTTTTTATGTCATAATTTTTGTCTTAGAAAACTGGTGTGACATGAATAAAATATCTCAATTGGGAACAAAAAGTTCTAGCTTTTAATTTTAGTTATATAGATTTGGGAAAATGTCATTTAATTTTCTTGGCCCCATAACCCTTATCTTTAAAGATTAAGATTTGTCTAGATCAGTAATTCTTAAAATTTCTAAGTCATGAACTGCGCTGAAAATCATCTGAGTTTTTATCATTACATTCTCAGAAAACTGTGGACCTTCATACAAGGATTATGCTCAGACATACAAGCTGATAAAATTTTGTGTGATTTTTGAACAGGTTTTTTATAGATTCTTTGACACCAACTCAAATTAAGAGCCCTCAGACAATCTTCTTGATTTTCTCATCTCTAATTCTTCTCAAAATTTATAATTTCTGAATCAATCAGAGAGTTTTCTTGGAGGGAAAACCCCAAGTTTTCCATGTAACTTAGAAATTGAGTAATAAATCATTGAAGAAAAAAATATGATTAGCCCTAATCTTGAGTTTTGAAGTTTCGTGGTTCAAGAATTGTTGTGAAATAATATTGCTTTTAATGATCTTTTGGATCAGGAGTCAGTGAACTTTTTCTATGGATACTAAATATTTTAGGTTTTCCAGGCCACATAGTCTTTGCTGCAACTACTCAACTCTGCTACTGTAGCTTGAAAGCAGCCATATGCAATACACAACAAGTGAGCAGCACGGCTGTGTCTCAATTTTATTTACAAAATTTTATTTACAAAAACAAGGAGCGGATGAGGTATAGTGCATAGACTACTGGACTGTTTTTGATGGCTAAAGTTAAATTTAAACTTCTCATTCAATTTTACCTAACATCCTCATTCATATTTTGCCCTAAAATTTAGGTGTAACAACATTAATAGTCTATTTTATGCTAATATTGAGGTATAACGTTATATTACTATGCAAGTGTATAGTTGGGAAAATATGCCAAAAAGAACACCTTTTATTTAAAAACATAGCATGCTTTTTAGATATGTTAGAGCTACAGATTTCAAGAATTTAATGATTCTAACTTGTCTATACTGTATCCAAATTTCCTTTATTCTTTACTTCGTGAAAGTATTTTAGAATAGAGCTTTACTGTCAGACATCACTAATATAAGAAAAAGTGACATTAAAAGTTAACACACACACAAAATAAAAGTTAACACTCCCATCAATTTGGTTCACCTAAATTGATAATTTTTTTTTTAAATAATAGGTAGTCACTAAAAATTTTACAGCCAGACATGCTAGTAGTATGCAATGCGTTCAATTGCTTAAAACTTTAAAAGAGGTAAAGAGGACTTTCAAGGCCTTAGAGGAGAAAATAATCCAAGCAACTTTTCTATATTAGAAATACTTTCCATGGATAACAAGTAGATGATAAATGAAATCAAAATTTTAAATACACTCTGCATTAAAAATTTTGGCAAATGTCACTGTACTGCGTTGGAACTAGTAGCATTAATCCAAGAAGTTACTCTGTTTCTGTGCCTTATTTTTAATAAGATAACAAGTCTTTTCATTGTATATACAAGCTTAATTTTTCATAATTCTGTTCTTAAAGAGAGTCATTCTTCTGAGAATAAAGATAATGACAACATAAATTAATTTTTTTTTGCTTTTCAGAGGATTTCACAGATTTAACACTCCATTCTAGTACATGAAAAATCCAAGATTCATTTCTCAGAATCTAAGAGCTGATGTCCTTTTTATATAGTATCTTTACAACATCATTTTAGTTTTATTTCATACTCTACAATATTGAATGCTAATTGAAACTCAAGTCTAGTTACTGCCAAGGAGAGTTTAAACTTTAAATCTTCCTTTTCTTATATATAATCTTTTATAGTAGCAGTTTAAATAATGTCTTATGTAAGATGTCTTGGATGAGGAAAAATACCCTTTTTACATAGAAATTTGATATTCGATATTTTTCCAGATCTCACAAATCTAAGAACTCTCTACAAACTTTTTCCTTTTCTCTCTTCAAAAATTTAACTGTCATTTCTCTGGGATCTTTCCCCAAAGCCTTAAATGTTATAATAAATCATCTTTCTTCTGTTTCTTCCAAATTCCCTTTTTTCTTTTTCTCTTTTTGTTACATTTTGCATTTCTGCTGCTCCCTGCAATATTGATTAAAAATAAAAAGTAAACAAAAATTAATACAGCTGCGAGAGAAATTTGTTGGTCTGCAGTCTGTGACTTTTCTGTTTGCTTTATTATCCCTTTTGTAAATGGTCTTAATATTTCTTCCTCCCTTTTAGAGTTAGCTAAACACTTTTTTATTTTTTCAATCTGTGAAAGTTCATCACTAGGTTTCTGAGATTAGCATATTCTATGTATTATACTAAAAAGTACTTGTTGACTTTTTGGTATTTGATTTGTTTGTCTGTTTCAAATGTGATTACCTCACATTTGTCTCTATCACAATAAGACTGTTTATATGAAGACATTTAAGCCAGCCAACACTGACAATGTTTTTACATATTTCAGGTGCATTTTTATATTGAAAATGATTTGATCTTTCCATAGTCATCACAGTTCTGTGAAAGATCAGTTTTGTCAACAGACTTCTTTAGTGTTCTAATTGTTCCAGTTATCACGGAAAGTCGTGCCACAGATTTCATTCCACTTTGACCTTGTTTTCTTTAACACAATTTCTCTACTTAAACAGGAAAAGGATGCACATCTTGCACACATACATATCTTAGGTCATTTCATACACAACCTGTTTTTGTATTGCCATATTACTGCTCCCATTTTATAGATAACAATGTTGAAACCCAGTAAAATAATTTTCCCAAAGTCATAAGATCAGTAAATAGTGAATCCATAATTCAAGCACTTATAAGTCTGTTTTAAAATACCATGCCGTTTCTAGAATTTCTTTGTCTTCTTAAGGAGAAAAATCTATAACCATGTCTAAACACCCTTTATCATGAAGTCTAGGGATGTCTAAATGAATATTACTAATGTTATTTGACTTCTTGCTCCCCAAAAAGCTAACAGCATAAACTTATAGATAGAGATTTACTTATTTGTTAATCTAAGACGCGTTTATTGTCCATCTACTTGGCATCAATGCCATGTAGATGTTGAGGCAACTTAAAGATGAAATACAGGCTCTGACTTGAAAACATTGTTTCCATTTACTACTTTCCTCCTCACTAACAGTATATTTCTCATCTGTAAAGGAGTAAAACCATAGTACATACTTCATTTAGCTTTTCTCAAGTAATTTTTATTATCATCCCCATTTTCCTGATGGAGAAACTAAGAATGCGAAAAAGTTAAGCACCTTTCCCAAAGTCATACAGCTAATCCGTGATGGAACTACGATTTGAACCCCGGCAGTCTGGCTCTGGTGCCTGTGTTCTCAGCCACTATGTCATGCTGCTTGCACGACGATCAATAGAAATCTCACAGGAAAGTGACATAACACCGACTTCGTTCAGTTTTGATGCAGAGGGAGGATACTCTCTTATTTCTCTATTACTGATTCTTAGAATTTTTGGTGCCTTTCTCAGAAAAACATGTAAATATCTTATGTGTTAGTCAAAGGAAACAAAAGGACCTAGCAAATTGGTCTTTATCTTTAACCTGTTTAAAATGAAATAAAATTAATTACTTAAAAAATTTTTTCAGAGAAAATTTTTAGAGAACAGACTGGTGATTGCCAGAAGTGTGGAGGTTGGGGGCATAGATGAAAAAGGTGAAGGGGTGAAGAAGTACAAATTAATAGCTACAGAATAGCAACAAGGGTGTGGAATGAAGCATGGGCAATACGATTAATATTATTGTGATGGCTGTAGTAGTGCTGGGTGGGTGCTAGAGTAGTCGAGGGGGATTATTTTATAAATTGTGTGATGTCTAACCATTATGCTGTATATCTGAAACTAATATAAAATTAAATGAAATTAAAATTTTTTTCAAAGGTATCAATAAATAACAGATATCACACAGCTGTTCTGAGAATCAAATCAGATAATATAATCTTATAATGGTTCTAGCACAAAATAGATGTAAATAAATTTTATATGCTTTATAAAAAGAAAATTACAGCAATAACTTTGCATTTCTGCTAGGAAAGACCTGTCTGTATCTTAAAGAATGAGGGAGTAAATAAACTTCTTGTTCCAAATTTAAAATGGCTTATTAAATCTCATTAAAACTAAAATTTATTCTGCACTGATATAATGGGGCCTATCTCTCATTTACCTCTCTGCCTTCAGCCGGAATACAGTGCCAAGATCATTCTACATGACTAAGTATAAGAGAGTGAAGCATGCCTTTGTGATACTGAACAAAATTACAAATCAATTAAAGTTTTTATTAATTGCTATTTTATTTGTAATTTTATCTTGAGATATAAAAGGTGAAAAGAACATTTCAAGAATAAAAAAATTGAAGTTTATACCTATTGAATTCTTAATATGTGCTGTGTGATATGCAGGGCATTTTCTCATGTGTAATCTTATTTATTCTTTATATAACAACCTTCATAAATGTTGTCAGTAGACACTAAGACAAGCTTTTTTCAGCACTTAGGAATAAAGAAAACCACATTACCCCTGACAGGTAAACAATGAAACCAGTACATATAGGAAGACAGCAGAATTACTCACGATCATCAGCCAGGCCTCGAGGACTAAACCAGTGCAGAGAAGACACAGGAGTTAGAAGGTGAGCAGGTAGAACTGGACACTACAGTGGTAATGTCTACTGAATGAGCGCTGCCCCTGTGCCAAGGAGTGTATGAAGCACTTTTGATTATTTTCCAACACTATAAGAAAGTGACAAAGCTGAAACTTGATACTAGGCCTGACACTGAACTCTACTATTGGAATCCCGGTCACAATGTCAGCAGTGCCTGTCCTATACTGTCTGGGAGAAGAGGAAGCCTCTTGTGGCCATAAAGAATTCTAACAAATTTGCCACTTTTCCTTCCTTTTCCTTCCTTCCTTCTTCTTCTTCTCTCTCTCTTCCTCTCTCTTCCTTCCTTCCTTCTCTCTCTTTCTCTCTCTCTCTCTTTCTCTCTCTCTCTTTTCTTTCTTTCTTTTTTCTTTCTTTCTTTCTTTCTTTCTTTCTTTCTTTCTTTCTTTTCTTTCTTTCTTTCTTTCTTCTTTTTTAACTACCTGCTATCTAAACTGTTTTTATGCCTGGATATCCATACAATATGTGTCCTGGTAGGAGGCTCAGCCAGTATAAGGTACCCACCAGGCCTAGAATCCAGAGCTAAGGAAGCCAAGAAGGTGAAGCAGTAGAAACATTGTTCTGATTGAGGGGTAGCTCTAGCACATCAAGTTTTAAGGGACCCAGTGTTGGAGGGGCACTGGTGGCCCCAGTGACCAGAGCCAACTGCAGCCA
Source organism: Eonycteris spelaea (assembly GCA_003508835.1). Classification (NCBI taxonomy): domain Eukaryota; kingdom Metazoa; phylum Chordata; class Mammalia; order Chiroptera; family Pteropodidae; genus Eonycteris; species Eonycteris spelaea. The sequence continues at coordinate 2,209,361 of PUFA01000043.1, read as the reverse complement.
TAGGCAACATAATCATGGGATTGGCACAGCGTTACTTTATTCCTGCTCATTTTCTGATCCTGGCTCCCCAGGTTCCCCAAAATCCTGTGAGTTAACTAACAGCCTTTCAATAAATTCTTCTCTCGCTTCTATCATGATGATGACTGACAGGATCATAGTCAATGTAGCTCAAGGAATCTCCATGGGGACAGTTGAATGGAACTGTTTTTTGTCTCATTCACTAAAAAACGAGTCATATTTCCTCTCCTTGTTCTCACCAAGCAAACTTTTGATCATAAGTTGGTTTCAGTCAATTGAAAAAGAATGAACTAGTCTTGCTGACGTGAGAATTCTCATTCACCAGAATGGATCTGCTTCTCATGTTAATACATTAATCTTCCTCTTTTCGACATTGGTGGGAGTTTGGTTACTGTGAATGTGCTTTCGAAAGCTGTATTCACTCTAATATGCTAACATTAATGTGCCCGAGGACCAGAACAAAAGAATTCTGATGAATTCATCAAATGTCCACAAATATATCCTCTTTGGAAAATAACTGTCCACTTCCCAACATTATAATTAGCTCAGCCTTTCCTTTCTCCAAACTTTTCCATCATGGATATAAATACAAACAGACTAATGTAGAAAAAATATCTGGTAATATAACTGTAAAAAAAAAACATGAAAAACTTCAGAATTCATCATTTGCATATGACCCAAGTGTTGGAAATTTATAAAGTTGTTAACAGTATTAAAAAATTCAAAGATTAAATTTTAATTTAAAACAAAAGAGACCAGATAGGATGGAGAGGTAATCTCTAAATTCCATCTGAAGGTATAGGGAGCCAGAGGTAGAATATAAATCATGTCTGAGAGTGTCCATGGTTAGATCCAGAAAGGACCCTCTGACAGGTAAGAATGATCTGAAGGGAGATATTAGGGACAGAGTTCAGCCCAAAAATTTCAAAGAGCAACAGATAAAGAGAGAAGGGACTCTAGGTCACATGAGTGAAAAAGGAAGAAAATCCAGGGCAAATATCATAGCTAAGCTTCCAGTAGTTCCTGGAAACATGTTATAGAGGTGAATGAAATCCAATTAATGAACCCGAAAGTGAGTGAACAACTAAAATGGAAACTGTGCATCAAGAAACACTAGAAATGAGTAGCCAAGTGTGGAGCTTTGAACCAAAACTAAAAGCAATGGGTATTCAGCAAAAGGGAAGCAGAGTGAGTTTTGTAGCTTCTGTCAATCTCAATTATAGTGTTTGTAGGATTTGAGATTGTTTCATACCATATATAGTCTCAATGCCTCGTGTCGAACAGGAGTGAGCATCTTGCCATCGGTCTTGGCAATGGTGACACCAAAAGTACACGGAACAAAAGCAAAAATAAACAAGTGGTACTTCATCAAGTTAAAATGCTTCTGTACAGCAAAATAAATAATGAATAAATAAATAAATAACAGCAAAATGAAAAGACAGTCTACAGAAAAAAATATTTATATACCACATATAAGGGGTTTATATAAATACATAAGGATCTCACACAACCCAGAGAAAAAAAAAATCAAATGATCCAATTTAAAATTGGGGAAAAGACCTGAACAGATATTTTTCCAAAGAAGATAATCAAATGGGCAACAAGTACATGAAAAGTGCTCAATATCACTAATCATCAGAGGAATGCAAGTCAAATCCACAATGAGCTAGCCCTTCACACCTGTCAAAAGACAAGAAAAAAAAAAGTGTTGGTGAAGATGTGAAGAAAAGGGAACCCCTTCCTACTGTGGGTGGGAATGTAAATTGATGCTGCCACTGTGGAAAACAGTGTGGAGGTTCCTCAAAAAATTAAAAATAGAAATACCATATGATCCAGCAATCCAACTCTGGGTGTATATCCAAATGAAATAAAATCACTAGTGGGAAATGATATCTTCACCCCCATGCTCATAGCAGCATTATTTGCAATAACCAAAACATGGAACAATTTATGTGTCCAGTGATGGATGAATAGATAATGAAAATGTGGTGTGTGTAATATAATAATAATAATAATAATAAAATGTTATTCACACATAAAAATAAGGAAATACTGTATCATCTCACATGTGGAATCTAAAAAAAGAACTCACAGAAATAGGCAACATATCAGTGGTAGTCAGAGATGGGGGATAGGGAGCAGAATAAGTGTATGATCAAAGAGTACAAACTTCCAGTTATAAGATGAAGAATTTCTGGGGATATACTGTATAGTCTGGTGAGTATAATTAACAATACTGGGTTGTATATTTGAAAGTTGCTAAGACAGTAGAACTTAACAACAACAACAACAAAAAATTATAACTATGTGGGGTGAAGGATATGTTAACTAACTTTATTGTGAAAATCATTTAGCAATATAAACATATATTAAATCATTAAGTTGTACACCTTAAAACTGCACAATGTTATATGTCAATTATGTCTCAATAAAAGTAGAAAAAGATAATTGCAATAACAATAAAATAAAATTCCCCAATACTTTTATTCAAAATTTACTAGAAATGCATGATATTTTGACTATTTCTATTTAAAATCTTGAAATGTGAAATACATTAAGTAATTTTATTTGTTCAGTCTCTAAATAAAAGCAATAAACTGGTAGTATAAATTCTCAGGTCACTAAATTAGATTTTATGCATTCATCTGGCTGACTATAAATTTAAAATCTTTTGCAGCTTATCTTTTGTCCCTGTTTAAAAAATACGAAGAACTTCATTTTTGACTAAACTTCTGTTGAGAAATTAGTTATTTTTTAAAAAAATTATTTTTCAATTAGAGTTGACATTCAATATTAATTTATATTAGTTTCAGGTGTACAGAATAGTGGTTAGACATTTATATAATTTATATATTTACGACACGATTCTCCCAATTAGTCTAGTACCTCTTTCACCTAGCCCCCTCAAACCTCCCACCCATCTGGCAATCATCGGTTTGTTCTCTGTACCTATGAGTCTGTTTTCATTTTGTTTGCTTGTTTATTTTGTTCTTAGATTCCATATATAAGTGAAATTATATTTGTCTTTCTCTGTGTGACTTATTTCATTTTGCATAATACCTTCCAGATTCATCCATGTTGTTGCAAATGGTAAAATTTCTTTTATTTTTTTAACAGCTGAGTAATATTTCACTATATATATATGTACCACAACTTTTTTATTTAATAATCAGCAGTCCCGAACCTTTTTGTCACCAACGACTGGTGCTCCTATAAGAATCCAATGCTTGATGATCTGAGGTGGAGCTGAGGTGGTAATGGTAGTGCTGGGGGCGGCTGCAAATACAGATGAAGCTTCATTTGCTCACCCACCACTCACCTCCTACAGTGCGGCCTGGTTCCCAGCAGGCCTTGGACTAGCATTGTCCCACAGCCCAGAGGGGAGAGGGAGCCCTGATCTAACTGTCTATTGATGGGCACTTAGGTTCCTTCCATATCTTCGCTATTATAAATAGTGCTGCTGCAAACATGGGGGTACATAGATCTTTTTGAATTAGCGTTCTGGTTTTCTTTGAATAAATACCCAGAAGTGGAATTGCTGGGTCAAAAGGTAGTTCTATTTTTAATTTTTTGAGGAACCTCCAAACTGTTTTACATAGTGGTTATACAAATTTGCAGTCCCACCAACGGTACATGAGGGTTCCCTTTTCTCCACATCCTCGCCAACATTTGCTGATTTTTGATTTATTGATGATAGCTATTCTGACAGGTGTGAAGTATTATCTCATTGTGGTTTTTATTTGCATTTCTCTGATGACTATTGACATTGAGCATCTTTTCATATGTCTACTAGCCATCTGTATTTCCTCTTTGGACAAATGTCTATTTATGTCCTCTGCACATATTTTAATTGGATTGTTTGTTTTCTTTGGTTTTGAGTTGTATGAGTTCTTTATAAATTTTGGATATTAACCTCTTATCAGATGTATCATAGGCAAATATCTTCTCCCATTTGGTAGGTTGTCTTTTTGTTTTGTTGATGGTTTCCTTTGCTGCACAAAAACTTTTTAGTTTGATGTAGTATCATTTATTTTTTTTTTAGTTTCCCTTGACTGAGAAGATGTATCAGAAAAAAGTATTATTAAGAGCAATGTCAGAGAGTTTACTGCTTATGTTTTCTTCTAGGAGTTTTAAAGACTACATTTAAGGCTTTAATCCATTTTGAGTTTATTTTTGTATATGGTGTAAGAAGGTGGTCCAGTTTCTTTTTTTTTTTTGCATGTATTTATCCAGTTTTTCCACCACCATTTATTTTAGTTTTTTGAAGTATTTACCGTTTTATTGAAATATAGTAGACAATTATTGTTCATATTTACAGTGTACAATTCAATTATAGTAGGCATGCAATAATATACTAGTTTCAGTTGTACAGTGCAGTGATTGGAGATCTATATAACTCACTAAGTGAGCACCCTGCTAAATCTGGTACCCTTCTTTCCCTTACATATTAATTACAACATCATTGACTATTTTTCTTATGCTACACTTTATATCTCCATGACTATTTTGTAACTATCCATTTGTACTTCTTAATCCCTTTGCTCTTTTTTACTGACCCTGACCCTGCTAACCCTCCTCCGTCTAGTAGCCCTCAAAATATTCTCTGTATCTATGAGTTTGTTTGCATTTTCATTGTTGTGGTTGTTTATTTATTTATTTATTTTTTAGATTCCACATGTATGTGAAATCTGTGGCATTTGTCTTTATCTGACCTACTACATTCAATGCAATACTCTCTAGGCCCATCATGGCAATATCATTTTCTATCCCCTTCCTTTTAGTCTGTCTATGTCTTTGAATCTGAAGTGAGTCTCTCATAGGTGGCATACATAGGGGTCTTGTTTTCTTATCCATTTAGCCACCCTATCTTTTCATTGGAGCAATTAATTTTTTCCATTTGAGGTACTTGTTGATAGATATGTAGCTATTACCATTCTTTATTCCTGTTTTTGATATATGTTTTTTTTTTTTCCTACTTAAAGAAGTCTCTCCAACATTTCCTGTAATACTGGCTTGATGGTGATGAACTCCTTTAGCTTTTTATTGTCTGGGAAGCTCTTTATCTGTTCTTTGACTCTAAATGATAGCTTTGCTGGATCAAGTATTCTTGGTTGTTGATCCTGGGTTTTCATCACTTTGAATATTTTTTGCCAAGCCCTCCTTGCCTTCAAAGTTTCTTTTGAGAAATCAGCTGCCAGTCTTATGGGAGCTCCCTTGTAAGGTAACTGACTGCTTTTCTCTTACTGCTTTTAAGATTCTCTCATCGTCTTTAACCTTTGTCATTTTAATGGTGATTTGTCTTGGGCCTCTTTGAGTTCATCTTTTTTTAGGACTCTGAGCTTCCTGGGGTTGTATGTCTATTTCTTTCACCAGGTTAGGGAAGTTTTCCATCATCATTTCTTCAAATAGTTTCTCACCTTCTTGTTCCCCCTCTTCTCCTTCAGATACACTATGATGCAGATGTTGTTACATTAATTTTGTCGCATAGGATCCTTAAATTGCTATCATATTTTTGGATTCTTTTTTCTTGCTGTTCTGATTGGGTGAACTCCACTTTCCCATCCTCTATTGTGTTGATTTGATCCTCCACTTTACCCACTCTGTTGATTCCCTCTAATATACTCCTCATCTCAAATAATGTGTTCATTTCTGACTGGTTCCCTTTTATAATTTCCATTTTCATTTTTATGTTTTTTTAATCTCTGTATTAAGTTCTCACTGAATTCATCTACAGTTTGCCTAAGTTCATTATAACTTTAGAACCAGTGTTTTGAACTCTGCATCTCGTAATTGCTTGACTCCATTTTTCTTGGGGTTATGATCTGTTCTTTCATATGGTATTTGCTTCTTTGCCTCCCCATTTTGGCTGCCTTTCTGTGTCTGTTTCTATGTACTAAGCAAAGTTTCTAAGTCTCCCCGTCTTATTAGTGTGGCTTTGTATAATAGGTGTCCAGAGACACAGTCCTGGGAGGGTCCAGCTGCAGGCCAAGTTTAGCCCCAGTTTGTGCCCCAGGTAAGATTCAGGGGCTACCAGGTAAAATTTAGCAAGCAATCCACAGCTGCTGTGCTTATAGTCGCTTCAAGAGGCCACACCAGAAATCAATGCCAGCTGCCACCAGTGTGGCGCTTGTAGCTGCTCGGCAGGGTCATAGGACTTGCAGGGAACACACCTGGATGTGGTTTGGGTAGAGCTGCTATTTGGGGGAAGCAGAGTTTCAGGGAATCCTCTGGGTGGAGTGACCTCTCTTATCACATTCGATGACATCTCAGCTAGGTGGCACTGCATCCGCACAGTGCGGATGGGGAGGGCTCAACAGAGAAACAATGGATGTCACTAGCACTTCTGCCCAGGAGAAAGCCTTGCCTCTGGCCCTTGCTCCAACAACTCAATGGCCCCCTATAAGTCCCTGCCCCTTCTGCAGCCAACCAGGTGCTGGCGCTCAGACAGAGAGAGTCCGTCACCACGAAAGTTCAGTGGCAGGCGCAGTCCCTTTAAGAGAAGTCCGCAGCTGCGGCAGCCTCTGTCTCACTCAGCTGCAAGGGACTGGGCGGCCTTGTATCTTCATCTCCATCTACCTCCTACCCTTGCAGGGTGGTTTCTTATTTTTCTTCCCAGTTGTAGGGCTTCTGTTCACCTAGACCCCATGACTTTGCTTGCTGTTCGCTCCATGTTTCTGTCACAACTTTGGTGTGGTTGCAAGAGGAGATATAAAGCCTCTATCATCATGCCATTTTCCCCTTCCGGACACCATTTATGAAGTAGACTGTCTTTACCCCATTCCATTGTATATTGCCTCCTTTGTTCATAGATTAAATGACCATATATGCGAGGGTTTATTTCTGGGCTCTCTATTCTGTTTCATTGATCATGTGTCTTTTTGTGCCAGTCCATGCTGTTTTGATTACTATAGCCTTTTAGTATAGTTTGATATCAGGTTGCATAATACCTTCAACTTTGTTCTTTCTAAGATTGTTGTGGCTGGCTACTTTTTTTTTTTTTTTAATGGTTCCATACAATTTTTTAATTATTTGTTCTAGTTCTGTGGAAAACGCCATTGGTATTTTTATAGCATTAAAGCTACTTTGATAGGGATTGCTTTGCTTTGGTTAGTATGGACATTTTAATGATGTTCAGTATTCCTATCTGTGAGCACTGTATATGTTTCAATTTATTTTTATCTTCTTCAATTTCTTTCTTCTGTGACTTATAATTTTTTGAATACAAGCCTTTTATCTCTTTGGTTAAATTTATTCCTAGGTATTTTATTTTATCTTTTCATGCAATTATAAATGGGATTGTTGTCTTAATTTTTCTTTCTGATACTTCATTATTGGGGTATAGAAATGCAACTAATTTCTGACTATTAATTTTGTATCCTGCTACTTATGCTGAATTCATTTATCAGTTTAACAGTTTTCTGGTGGAATCTTCAGGGTTTTCTGAGAAATTAGTTATTTTTTACCCATCTCCAAATTAGAAAAACTCTTGGGTTCAACCCAAGGCATATCTTCTTGCCTGTTGTTTTTGTTATTCAAAACAGCCCCTAAAACAACCCAATTTTTTATATCAATGTCTTTAAACATGCATGAGGGCATACTCATATAATATTGTCACATGATTTTAACATCATTCATATTTAAGAATCATTCTCCTAAATCTGCACTGATGCTCTCAGGTCATTGTAAAACATACATTTTCAGATTCACAGCGTCTTAAAAGCTTCCAAGAGTATAAGCTTTGAAAGCTTTGAAAATGGTTTATTGATCTAAAATGCCTGTTGGGAAGGCCTAATTTATGTTTCCAGTTATGATTGTATTGTTGTAGTAATCTATATTATTCTGTCTGCAGGAATCTATATTCTTTTAATGTTTGACGACTTCATTTTCCACCATGCTGAGTATCTTCTCTTATTCCATCATTTCAGACTTATTCTAATATAGTTAAAAACCAAAAAAAATAAATTAAAAGGCAGAAGTGTCACACTGAATATAAAAGTATAATTAATTTTTTATTCTTTATTTTAACTAAGGTAGATTATATAAATTTGTTATTCAAACATGGAGTCAATAGGAAACTTCATTCACTGCAACTAATAGAGGTTTTAAAAAAAATTTAATAGCTAATTGACACAGAGTTTAGCTTCAGATAAAGAACTGAACTGAATTTAAGTTATTTTATTTTTTAAAACATCAACAAATGAAAATGGTGCTCCATTATTCCTAGAAAATAAAGAGCTGTGTTAAGGTACAATTTAAAGAATCAATGAGTTTTACCCCAAGAGTAGTGTTAGCCCTTATAGTTTTATTTCTCAATTTTAATTACTTTACAACCATTATATATATTTGAAAATTTATATACGTTTTATGTCATTTAAACAAAGCATAACTCAACAACAGATAATACCTCTGGAATTAACTGTTCCATCCACATTAATTAGATAAAGCTAGAATCAGTGACAATACAGATAGAAATCTTGCAATGCAATAATAAATATGATTTAAAAATTAATTGTATTTCTTTATCCAGACTACAATTTTTAGAGATTCACTAGAACACTATATTAGAACTTCTTTCTCAGCATCTATAACTGGAATAACATAAGAACTTTATCTCTGAGAGATGTCTGTCACTGGTGTAATGAAACACATAATCCACTCATGAAATATATGAAATATAAAGTCCAATATAAAGTGTTAAAACAGTAACTATTTACTTGAAGTATTACGCTTTCTCTATTTTTCTACAGCACAATTTATATGTATTTTATTTGTGTTTTTGTAGTGGTTGTTTGTCCTTCCATTCAGTGAAATAAGGGATCGTTCATTAGAAAAGCAAAGACCTTCAGAAAGTAGTCCTGTCAAATAATCTAGAGAAGAGAGAGCCTCCTGAGCACCACACACCTGTATGTACACTCTAGCCCTGACCTTGGCTTAAAGAGACTTTGGTAACAAAAGAACTAGACAAAGGAGGCCCCTCAGCTGTTTTATTCCCTCACTCCTTCATTTTCCCCACACGTACTTAAAATGTTTATGGTTTGGGAAAAATTAACCAATGAATGTTTGATTCTTGTGCAGTTGAGACAGTTGGGGAGATAACCAGAACAGGCAGAGAAAAGAAACAACTTTCTCCCTGATCGTTAGAAGTATAAGGAAGAGCAGCTACCAGCAGAGACTGATTTAGCTGGAGAAACCATGGAGTCTATCCCCCTGACCAGTCTCCTAGCAGAAGAGCTAGATTTACATCCTGAGAAACTGAGGAAAAGTAGAGAGAAGGGTGGGGAGGAAGAAGATTCTACCTACTACTCAAGTTATATATATGGATGACATGAGGACCATGGAATTGAATTATTGTAGTTATTTTCTTTATCCATTGAACAATTCTATTCTACTCCAGCAGCATTAGTGATGAGGAAACTGCAGTCCGTCTGTCCTGTGCATAAAACACAAAAATTTAATTTCAGAATAAAATATTTGATTCCTATTGCTTTATAAAAGTACATTGTTAACTAACTTTTATTTAAAACCAGTGTGAATTTTCTCACCAACATTATTCTAGTCAATCACATAGGTAACATGTATTATAATATACATTCCCCTATAGGACTACATAAAGCTATTTGCATTTTGAGAAGAAAAAATATGCTCTATAAATATTTGTTTTTTCTGAATTACCACTTATTTTTTGAAAAGTGCTCAACATCAAGCGCCCAGATCTTGGCTTCTAAGAGTATTCATCAGTAAAAGGAACCAGAGCTACTTGGAGAAATGGCAGATTCCACAGCTGGCTGGGCAGGGAAAAATACAAGATGAACATGGGCCATGTTCTGGTGTATGAAGTAAGAAAGTGTTCAAAAAGTACGGAGGCCCATTAAAAGGAAGAAGAGCCCCAATGGCCAAAGAAGGAAGAATTTGAGTAATAGGTAGATGATAGAATTGGATTATTAGTGCACAATAAAAATAGATATCCATAAGTCCATGCTGATATAAGAATATAATTGAATAAATACATAAATGGGGAAAGGAACAATTCTTCCTCATACTAAAAGAATTCAACTAATAAGTGTAGGAGGAATGAGAGAAGTTCACCATTAAGCACAAATGACAATCATAATTTTTGGAGGCAAAATCCACTCCTGAATGCTAAAAATTAGTGGCCAATATTTTCAGCAAAAACATAATATAGTCTCATAGAATCCTAAAATATCGATCAAGTATGAAGAGAAAATAGCAACTTTATAGTAGAGAAATCTAGGAGAAACTATCCTATTCATACGATCATATTTAAAATCATCACTAATAAGACATATCAAGGCCATGTACCCCCGAGGAGGACCCAGAATAACACTGTGTTGTTTTGGTAAAAAATATAGAAAATTTTATCATGAGAAAACATCAGACGAAGCCAAATTGAGAGATATGTCACAAAATAACTGACTAGTTCTTACTAAGAGTGTTAAGGGCATGAAAGACAAGGAAAGGATGAAAACTATCACAGATCAGAAGAGACTGGGAGGTTTCACAGTTAAATGCAATATAGAATCCTGGATTAAATTCTGGAAAAGAAAGAGAACATTAGGGGGAAACCTGGTAAAATTCAAATAACATGTGTAGTTTAATAATGTATCACTGATAACATCGGTTTTGGTAATTGTACTAATAATGTAAATTGTAAACATCAAGGGAAGCTGAGTGAGGGATGTGCAAGAACTCTGTATAATTTGTCACTTTTCTGTAAGTTTAAATTTATTTCAAAATGGGAAGTTTTTTTAAAGGGTACTCATCATGTGTTTAGAATTTCTAACAAGTCTATATAAAAAGAATTTACTGTGATGAAAATAAATTTTATTAAGTACTGTGAAGAGAACAGATAACTGAAGAGCATTTCAAAAACCAATTTAGCAATACATTGAATAATCCAAATGATATATAGAACCTGACAACTGAAGTGCTTCTAGAGTGATCTCAACAGAAGAATAAATGTTGACCATTTTACTGGTATAGTAGACATGAAACCATCCATGCGAATACACAAATGAAATAATTAATAAGGATAGCTAATGCTTATTGAATCTTATTTCCCAGGCACATTAAATCTCCCAGCAAGCTAGTGAGTTAAATATTCAATTTGACCTCTTCAAACAGTCAAACCGCTATCACAAGGTTACACAGCTAGCAAGAGGCTGAGCTGTGATTCTAATGCAGGCTGATGAAGCTCCAAACCTCATGTTTAATCTATGAGCACTAAATTTGTCCTGTGGCAGAAATACTGGATTTGCGAGCGTTATGACTGAAGAGCAGCCAGCCTACAGTTTGCAATTGCAAAGCAGTTTTTCTCTATGAGAAGATGGGAAGAATCACAACTTGAGTTCATGTCACCATGAGCTGACCCAGTCAGCTAAACGGGTCAGAGAACTCTGATGTCACCGGTGTGCTGTGACAGAAACTCCACGCATCAGAGCAATGGGGCCCTCTCCAGAAGCCATAATTCCAATTCATTATTTGAGGCACCGTGCTAAACTACATTAATACAAGCACGGGGCTAAATCCAGACACTTTATGGCCACTCAGCATACGGTGTTTTGCGTTTCATAATTGCATTATTTGGAGCTTTGTTCTATGTATATAAAACCCTCAATAGTCCTAATTTCTACTCCCTGGAATTTCTAAAATAGTATATGAAGATTTCCATAAATGTAACCTTTAATTGAAGTATTAGTGTTATGCTTTAACACAACACAGTATTCATTAATGACGAATTTAGGGAAAGAAATACCTGGTCCTCATCACTATGGAAAACAGCATATAAAAATAGAAGGAAAAAAGGAAAAAAAGAGAGCAAAGTTGGATATGAAATAACTATATCTTGCTCTACTACTATTAGTAACATTGGCTTAGTTATAAATAAACTTTGCTGGATATGGCATAACTGTGTTGAATAATATCCTTTAAATCTAAAATTCTGACATTTGTTTCAAATTCATAAAATAAAAGGTAAGAGGAGGTTTCCAGCCCATAATATGTAGGGGAAGGAAGAAATTAGCACGGGTATTTAGCCAAAAGTGATCTGTACATTCCTAACCTGCTGGACTAGAAAATCTTAAAAGAGCTAATGTCTAAGATATGCAGTACCTAGTGGTGACGGCCCGCCTGGAGAAATCATAAGAATACTAAGCCAAATCTTAATTCCCCAATATTCTCACTATTTAAAACTCTAATTGACAGAGTGAAAAAGGTGACTTCTGACTACTGAGGGACCTTTTTTCTAGTGCTTTCTGCCAAAGCTTTAAATAACAATCACATGATTTCTGGTTAACATACTGAACTTGTACGAACCTCAAAATATGTTGCAAGTTCATTTCAGTTTGGTGATCTAACTGAAAGTGACTTTTAAGTAAGCAAATATTTAAAAGTCTATGGATATATACTATACACATCATTGTGTCATTTGCTTTTATAAAAAGAATGTGATATGAAGAACTGAGATGAGTTAATTTGACAATCACATATTTTCTTCAGCTTTTACTTGATCAATTCGAAGATCGCCACACCTTCAACTGGAGGATCTGATTCAGTGCTAATTAGCTCAATGTCTGTGGGCAAGTCATTTAACGTCTTTGGCCCTTCATTTATTATCTGCAAAATAAGAGTTTGTGAGTAGATAAATTCTAATGCAGAGCTCAGTTTTGGCAAAAAAAAAATGATTTTATGTTTCACATATATAAATATTGAAATTTTTGTGTTTATAAGAATGTACTCTCTTCTAATGTTTTGTAAGTTTTAAACTACAGCTTTTTTTCTCTTTAATCTGAAGCGGTTAAAAAAGGATTCTGAGTAACTTGAGAGTAGTGTTAATCAGTTTACCCACATCAAGAATTTCTGAAAGAAAAATAAGATTGAATATCAAGCTGAAAATTGGAAGCTCCAGGTCATATTCATTGCTTTATTTGCCTCTAGCTACCCAGGTTTGTACCATTCTATTGTATAAAAAGATCTTTCTTTCTTGTCTTTCTCAGACACTAAATGCATGGTTAGTGAAGCTTTCTCATAAAGCTAACATGAAAAAGAAGTGGAGGAGCAGTTTATTTATAATTAAATCACAAGAGGTGTTCATTAGCTGTGCCATCTAAAATCGTTTGGCGCACAACATTTCATCATACTAGTTCACATATAAAACTCCTTGCCACTCCTTCCTTCATCTCCATTTTTCTACAGTCTCCTATCCTAATTGGCTATGAAAACACAAACACGTGACTGGATAGAAATCTCAACATAAAAAGGAAGGTCATTAAAAGGAGAAGGAAGGTTGCTGGAAAGCATATTGAGTTTCCTTTTTTGTAACAGCCCCAGCAAATTTTCCTTTACCTCCTTTTTTAGTGCTAGGACTTGGGCCAGATTTATGAAGTTATTTGGTAAATGTTGTTTCCAGGATATTTTAGAGTAGATTTAGATTTTCAAATTTGATAAGACATGCCCATGACCTATTTTATGTGTCTGAGGTTTCCTTGGGCTGGAACAGTTTTCACAGTCTCTGTACAATGGAATCACAGAAGACCACTACGGCTCAGTAAATACCCTTCGTGTAAAATATTTAAGAAATTTCTTGATCTCGTTAACATTTGTACATTTTGAGAGAGCAGAACTTTACTTCCACTGATCATAATTCTTTTACTTTAAAGTGAGAATCAAGGGCTGTTTTACCTTTTGTGAACAGTGACATAAATGCAGTCAGAATGGCAGCAATATCAAGGTTCGCCATACCATTTTTAGTTCTGGAAATTCTATTGGTGTGATGGCCTTTCCCCCTTAGATGTCTAAATGTACTCTCTAACCTGATAAATGTAAAACTAAATTTATGCTTTCTCAGCAAAATAACTCATGTCTTTTCACTCTCTTAATGACAGATTTCACTAATACTCTGTATTTATCTTTTTTCCAGTAATACACCTATTTTTTGCCTTGTTTCAAAATGATACAGTAAGCAAGTGGTTTCTGTTAACCTATTAAAAATAGAGGAGAATATTCATACAAATTATAATCTACTTAATGCTTAATTAATTAATTAATAATTGTTGAGTGTCAAAGCTGATCTTATACAAGGGAAAAATGTAGAATGAAAGTTATTATTTTGTCTCAATATGCTTAACTTTATGTTTATTCATTCATGAGCTACATGTATGCATTATGATTAAAATGCTAGATTAAAGTATTCAGTAATATTTACTGAGCAAAAGCTGATTGAGTATAGTCAATTCTGTACTTATTTTTTATGAGATGATTTAGATTGCAATTCAGCCAATATATTTATTTATTTAATAGATGTTTTTGTTTGCTTTTTTACCTTTTGATCCCCTTCATGAATTTCTCTCATCTACTTCAACTCTGGCGATCTGTTCCGTATATCTATGAACTTGTTTTTTATTTTTAATTTCTTTTAGAGTCCACAGATAAGTGAGATCATAGGATATTTGTCTTTGTCTGACTTATTACCCTTAGCATAATGCCCTCAAGTTCCATCCACGTTGTTGCAAATGTCAAGATTTCATTATTTTTTATGGCTGAATAATATTTCCTTATATACATCACATTTTCTTTATCCATTGATCTATCAATTTACATTAGAGTTGTTTCCACATTTGGGTTACTGTAAATAATGCTGCAATCAACATGGGGGTTCATATCTCTTTTTAAGTTAGTGTTTTTGTTTTTTGGATAAATACCCGGAAGTAGAATTGTTGGATCATATGGTAGTTCTATTTTTAATTTTTCAAGAATCCTCTATTCTGTTTTCCATAGCGGCTGAGCTAATTTATGTTCTCACTCCCATCAACACTTCACCAGGGTCTCTGTTCTCCACATCCTCTCCAACACTTGTTATTTATGTATTTTTGATTAAAAGCCATTCTAACAGATGTGAGGTAATACATAACCACAGTTTTGATTTTCATTTCCCCTGTGATTAACCATGTGGAGTTTTTTTTTTTTTTTTCATGTACCTGTTGACCATCTGTATGTTTTCTTTGGAAAAATATCTATTTAGATCTTTTGCTCATTTTTAAATCAGATTGTTTGGAGTTTTCCCTTTTGAGTTGTATGAGTTTTTATACATTTTAGATACTAACTCTTTACCAGGTGTATGAATTGCAAATATTTTCTTCTATTCGGTAGGTTGTGTTTGTGTGTGTGTATTGTTAATGGTTTCTTTTGCTGTATAGAAGATATTTTAATTTGATTTCGTCCCACTTTTTAAAATTTAATCTTTTGTTGCTTTTACTTTTGGTGTCAGATTCAAAACATCCTTGCAAGATCTATATCACAGAGCTTACTCCTTATGTTTTTTTCTAGTTTTATGGTTTCAGGTCTTATGTTTCAGTCTTTAATCCATTTTGAGTTGATTTTTGTGTATGGTGTAAGATAGGAGTGCAATTTCATTCTTTTGCATGTGGCTGTCCAATTTTCCCAGCACAATTTATTGAAGAGATTGTCCTCTTTTCATTGTATATTCTTGGCTTTTTCTCATAAATTAATCGACCATATATGTATAGTTTTATTTCTGGGCTTTCTATTATTTTCCATTGAATTATGTATCTGTTTTTATGCCAATACCATACTGTTTTAACTACTATGGCTTTATAACAGAGTTTGAAATCAGGGAGTGTGAAGCCTATAGCTTTGTTCTTTCTCAAATTGCTATGGCTATTTAGGGTTTTTTGTGGTTCCATACAAATTTCAGTATTGTTGCTCAATTTCTATGAAAAATGCCATTGGAATTTTGACAGGGATTGCACTGAATCTGTAGATTGCTTTGGGTAGTATAGACACTTTAACAATACTGATATTTTTTAATCCAATAGCATGAAATATCTTTCTATTTATTTGTGTCATCTTCAATTTTTTCTTTAATCTTATATTATACAAGTTTTCAGTATACAAGATTTTTGGTTTTTTGATTAAATTTATTCCTAGGTATTTTAGTCTTTTTGATGTGTTTGTAAATGGGATGGTTTTCTTAATTTTTCTTTCTGATGGTTTGTTATTAGTGTATAGAAACAGAACAGATATTTGTATGTTTATATTGTATGTTGCAGTATTATCGAATTTATTAGTTCTAACATTTTTGGATATAATCTTTAGGGTTTTATATACATAGTATCATGTCATCTGCAAATAGTAAGTTTACTTCTTCCTTTCCAATGTGGATGCCTTTTATTTCTTTTTCCTGCTAAATGGTGTGGCTAGGAATTCTAATACTATGTTGAATTAAAGTAGTAAGAGTGGACATCCTTCCTCATCTTCAAAGAAAATCTTTCAGCTTTTCATTTTTTAGTATAATGTTATCTGTAGGTTTGTGACACATGGCCCTTATTATGTTAAGGTACATTGCCTCTATACCCACTTTTTTGAGAGTTTTTATCATAAATAGATGTTGAAATTTGTCAAATGCTTTATCTGCATTTATTGAGATAATTATATAATTTTTATCCTTTATTTTATTAGTGTGGTATATCACATTGACTAACTTGCTGATGTTGAACCAGCCTTGCATCCCCAGAATAAATAACACTTGATTTTGATGCATGATCTTTTCACTGCATTGTTGAAATTGGTTTGCTAATACTTTGTCAAGGATTTTGGCATCTACAATTCATTAGGGATTCTTCTAATGACACTGATCCCACCAATACTGTTTACTTTAATCACATGGTTATGCATGGAGTTATCTTTTATGTCCGCTTTTCATCATCAGTTCATACCACTGCTCATCAAGAAGCTCTGAAGACTTTTCCTCGTGGTTCCTTAATTTTTTTTCCAGATTTCTTTTTCAGCCACCATTTGAATTCAAAACAAAATCACCACTGAGATCCTAAAACACTAATTTATTCATCTATCGGTGAACTATTACTAGTAAATTTTAACAGAGCTAAGCACAGAAAAAGTTTTTAAAAATACATTGTTTGGAGATATATAATGAGAAAGAGGGGAAAAGATGAAGATAGGGATAAAAATAGAGCAAGGGATAGATTAGGGAACACAGAGGTATATGGTACAGATACAGATCTGGGTAGAAGGCTTTTCACCAACTTATGGTACCCCCAAAATTATAGTCGTATACCTGATGGAAGATCCTTATTATTTCAAAGAAAGTATTAATAATTAAAGCTTGAAGTTTACTGATGAAGAAATAGATTTGGAAAAATAAAAAAAAAAAACAAACAAAGCCTCCTGGAAGGTAACTGATCAAAACTCAACATCTCCTGCCAAAGAGAGTTTTTATGCAAGCTGGGGTGATGGAGAAGGCCCTCTCCAAGACCTAGGTGTAAAGAAGCAAGAAGAATGGTGAAGGGCAACATGTTACTAAGATAAAATGTCCATGAGAATCAAAACAATTTAGTATAATAGTGATGGCCCCTGAATCTAGAATAAGATAGTTGAGGGCCCATTTTTTGAGCTTTGTGGAGCCGCTGACTCTGGCCCCAACTCAGACTTCTGAGCTGCAGATTTTGCATTACAGAAAGTGGTTGTGCTCATGAGCAACTCAAATAGCAGTTTGCTAAAAAAGTGAACATTGGGAACTCCAGTCTATTTGTCATGGATGGACAATACCTGTAAATTTACTGGGAAAGGGACATCCTCCATCTCCTGCTGAGAACCCGCAGCCAGCTGCACCAGTCTGCCAAAACATTAGTTTCGGTGGCTACATAAATAAGCCTCACTAGCCACAAGCTCCATATCCCACTGTGATTCCCCACAGCAGTGACAGGAGTGACAGCATTAAGAGTGAACCCTTTTACCTTTCTCTTTCTAATCTTCTTTTTTTTTTTTTAATTTTATTTATTTCATAAAACAGTAGTAACTAACCAGAACTGATTGCTTGGGGACAGAAAAAAATTTACAGTGGAAAGTTGACAGATTGCCTGTTATAAAAAGTAAGAGGTTGTAAGGAACTTGTTTTTTAGGACCCAATTTTTACAGGGAACTGTTAAAATGGACCATTTTCCTTACAAAGAAAATGTTAAATCCTCGCTGAGAAAACTGTGTCCAAAAACAATGGGTAGATTGCCAATACCCTAATTTTTTAAAGCCCTCTTGCTTAAAGTCATTCACCGTATAGAGAAAATATTTATTAAATCAAGGAATCAGGTCCTTAGTATGACAAGCTTGTTAGTATGACAAACTCTAGCAATAAATGGCCTGAAAGTTTTTGTCCGAAAGAGAGGGACTTTCACCTGTGGCTCTGATGTTGTTTAAAAGTCATTACCAGATAATAAACCACACTTTTTTTTTTTTTTTTTTTTTTTTTTTGCAGCTGCGTGATCAAGATCTTTGAATGTTCTCACTGTCTTGGAAAGCATTAAAGAAACAAGATAATCTCAGCAGTTCACTTCCACAAACGGCTTCTGTTTAGCATAATGATTTTAAATCCTATGTAGTTTAAAGAGAGCAAGTCAGCTTCATTCAAACTTCTCCAGAGCTGGAGCTCTATGGTGCGCTGTGGCTGTTTAACCTAATTCAGAGGCGCATGTAATTAGCCTGTAGTGACTGGAGGTCAGGAAGAGCAGTTACCAGGGCTGGAAACCTGGACAGGCCGAATGAAAATGGTTCTTTTCTTTTTGTACTTCAAAAACATTCTGCATAAATAATATTTTGCTCATAATTCTCTTCTATTCATTTATGAGAAATATTTATGTGTTTGTAATTCTGTCTTTCAAAAATTGTAACTAATATATCTATAAATTAATCAAATATGAGACTGAAGTCAATAAGTTTATAGGAGGAATAGCAAGTCAAACTTTGATCACAACAGGAGTGAACTAGAACTAAAAACAAACAAACAAACAAACAGATTTTTCGAAGAAATGGAGCAGGAAACAAGAGCTTAAAGCACTTCTATGAAGTTCTTTTTTCATTGTTGAGTATTTGGCAGTTCTTTCTTGATAAGAATACAGACAATACCTATTGTTATAAAATTAAAGTTATGCCTTTTATAAAATGAAGTAAAAAATTGCAACCTCAAAGTCTGACGTGTCACAAGAAGTGTGACGAAATGCATTCAGTAATTACCAGTAAGTGTTGGAAACCCCAAAGGATGTGAGTTGTATTGCATGGCACTGACAGTCTGGGATTTGGAAGTTATTTTGTAATTATTTGTTGTTGGTCTCAGGAGTGTATGTTTCATGTATTTCTTCCTTTTTACCCAGAATGTAATTTTACTTGGGGTGACCATCTGAGAATAACAGCACTGTGGGAAATGCGTGTGCAGTTTTCATTGTAATTTGATCAATATCAGTAAACAATTTGTCTGAAAGCTATTCATATAAAAATAAACAACTATTTTGTATTTTTTCCAATGCTCAGAGAAGTGAACAGTTTATAAACTGTGTATTGACTATAAAAAATTAATAGATTAATAACAAATTTTTCCCAAGAAATTGTCTTCTGGAACCCCCTTCCCCTGCCCCCCCCACACACACACACATACACACACATGTTATATTAAAGCATCAGGAAGAAAAAAAACAAGGGAATCAATTATCATCAATGATTTAAATAAAAATAAACACTTGGGTTCGTTATGTAAAAAAAAAAAAATCAGGTAAAAATTAAATCAGAATTATAGTCAGATTTCAATCGGCAGGATAATCCAGGATGTAATTATATGTCAGTCATCCATAAGTAGTTCAGGAGTGCTTACTCCGTACCTGCCATCTATATCTTGTTTGTCCTTTCAACCTTGATATTAGAAACTGAGGAATCATGGTGAACTAGTTTTTTATCTTTTTATACCTCAGTCATCAATTCTAATTTTGTCTCCCTAATATATCTCACTAGTCTTTCTTTTCTTTCTGTATCTCCTAGCGCTATCCTGATTCAGGTCCCGTCATCATTCATCTGAACTATTCCCATGGTGTGTTTACTTCTATTCATATCTAGATTCTTGTCCCCTCAAATTCATTGTCTAAACAGGCACTAATGACAAATAAAATGCAAAGGCCGCAGTGTTCGCCTACCCTTGCTGATTACGCTGGAATGACACATGGAGTACACAACTCCCTTGGTCGAACCCATGTCTTTGTCTTTTGCTACTCTGTGTCTCCGATATCAACTAATTTAAAAATATTTAACAACGATGTGCCAAGAATTGTGCCATTCATCACAGTAGCGCCAGAATTTGGTACAGTGCCTTCAACATAAGAAGAACTTAATAAATAGTTTACCTCTTCAATATTCCTTGAATGGACTGACTTTATTCCATGCCCACTGACACCATGCAGCCTTGTCTGGATGCTATAACAGCTTCCTAACTCTTCTTCCAATACCCAACTCTGATTTAAGTTCTACCTCCTACAGCCAGAAGGATCTTTTAAAAATAAGGATCATTTAAAAATGATCATGTTATTTCCAAATTTGAAATTTAAAGGTTCCCCAATGAGTCAAAAATAAAGTTCAAACTCCTAACCTGATTTCTAAGAACTTACACTCAGCCTCTCCCTACATTCTTGTCAGACAGGATATTCCACTACTCTACTTTTTGTCCCTTCCTCCTTTCCTTGGTTAAATGCTGCTTATCCCTAAGGTCACAATTTAAACATCAATTTCCTAGTGTGGCAGCCCATGACCCTCTTGACTAGGTTAAATTATTTTCCCTGCATTACCATAGCATTGCTCCGCAGTGCTCATCACACTTGTAATTATTTGTTTAATGTCTGTAACTTTCTCAGAGAAGCGCCCCTAATCCTCTTGACAAGTGGAAGTGCTGGTATTGAACAGTCTCATGAGTCATTGTAATTCTCCTTAGCATACATCACCATTCAATAATTATTTGTTGAGTTGAATGGAAAATATATTTCTAGTCCTCAAGGAAATTCAAGGTTTGGTTCTAGCAGTACGTATATGCTCCTAGCTAACTCTCATTTTTTAAGTTTCAGCTCACCTGTCAGCAAATCTAGGAGACTTTGCTAATCAAACTTTACACCACTCCCAAGCTAGATTAGATCCCTGTTCTTGATACATAATACATGTGCACATTTCTGTTATTGCATTTACAAGAATGTATTATAGTTATTGATTTATGAGTCTATCTTACTAGGTAGTAGTTTCTTTGAGATTAGGGATGAAGTCTTATTCATGTTTTATATTCCAAGTGTACAGGGATCAACACACATATGTACTCAATGAATAGTTTTTGAATAAATAGATGGATGAATACATGTAACATAGGAGTTAAATGACCTCTTGTTTCCAAGTAATGTGTCCTCTCTAACAGGAATGAGGACATCTCAGTGGCACAGTTATAGGGGCTGAAATTATAGAGACCCTCTTGGTCACCCCTCAAACACTCACACCCTAGGCTTTGACATTTTATGGACACAACCCTGATATGACTGAAGTTGTTTTTGAGGCCCTTATAAAATCAGTGATCAAAAGGTAAGTTAAACTGTATTATGAAAAATAAATAAAAACACATTTATTTTAATCCTAAATTTGTATACTGAGAATTCTATCCATCACACCAACACACACACACACACACACACACACACACACACACACACACACACACACCACTGTGGCAGGTAGAATAATGTTCCTCAAGACATAGATATCCATATCCTAATCTCCTGTGACTATGTTACTTTACATAGTAAAAGGGACTTTGCAGATGTGATTAAGGTAAGGGTCTTGAGATGGGAAGATTATCCTGGTTTTTTTGGGTGGACCCAATGTAATAACAAGGATTCTTATGAAGGGGAGGCAAGAGTGTCAGAGTCAGAGAGAGATTTGAAGAGGCTACATGGCTGGGCTGGAAGATAGAAGAAGGGGCCAGAAGACAAGAAAGGCAAATGGCTTCTAAAAGTTTAAAGACACAAAGAAATAAATACTCCCTGAGAACTTCCAGGAAAAGCATAGCCTTGCTAACACTTTGATTGTAGCCCAGTGAGATTTCCGACCTCTAGAACTGTAAATTTGTGCTGTTTTAAGCAGGTAAATTTACGGTAATTTGTTACAGCATCAATAAGAAATACATATGTATATGATACGTATATTATATGTGGATGTACATATATTGTAAGTATTTTCTAGTACTCCAGTACTATTGCCTTTACATTGTTTGAGTCTAGAGGAAGAAACAAACAATAACAAACAATACATAAATCATCACATATTTACAACTATGGGAGGTGCTAAAAAGTATAGCAACTTATGTTTTAACACCCATTCTTCCCTTGGCAAGAGGAATAGGGACTATATTTACACACACACACACACACACACACACACACACACACACACACGCACATTTTCCCCAAAGGTCCAAAGTTATAGATACAGAGTTGGCCATCTGTTTACATTTCAAGAGGATTTGACTTTATATCATGTATAAAAGTTCAAAAAATAATTGTCTCGAAGTAAGAGCATAGGAGTTTTTGAATGTGCTACTTTATTTGTAACTATATCTTTATGTCTATATTGTAAATGTAAAACTGCAGAGGATTAAAATGTGGTTTTTAAAAAAAATTCCAAATAGAGATTGCAAAAATAAATTTTCTAAACCTAGTAGAATCTTGATGAGATTTTACAATTTGGAATATTTCAATACCTAATATGAAACATTCCCAAATTTCCATTTTTTACCCCCTATGTCAGACTGCTATGCTAGTGAGTATATTTAGTTCCCTTTCCATCTACAATATTTTATTTTTAAATGGTCAGATTTTTTGTGATTGTCCTCTGTAAGACTTAAAAATAGACTGCTTCCTTTACTCACTTTAAGGCACCATTTTCCAAAATCAACAATAATTAAATTTGTATTTTCCAATTATATCTAAACTATCATAATTGCCTCACATTGAAAAAATTACCCAAAATTCTGCATAATTACAAACATTGAATTACCAATTCTGCATAATTACAAAGTGTATATTAAAATAACAAAGAAAATTAACTCAGAATACTCACATGATTGTTAATTGGCATGCTCAAATAAAAATTAAAATATACTTAAAATCACAACCAATCTGCACTAGTTAATCACAGATTGTGGGTTATTATTGTTTTTACTGGCATAAGTGATCCCCTGTTGCATAACAAGAAATGTGCAGAAAATTTACATGAACCATTTATCATACTTTGTATCACATGTTATTTTTTAATATGGTCTTTCAAGGGGATATGTGGTCAAGGCCACAGAAGACAAATAGAAGTTGTTTTATTTTTTCATAGTTTGCTCAAAGAAGAAATCAGTATTTGTAATATGATTTTTACAATATGGTGGTATCGTAGGTCAGAAAGTCTGAAGTTAATCTTATTTCGCCAATGGTTTATGATGAAAAGAGAGATAACTATCTCAGTAATTTTTCTGGTTTTGTAATAATTGTATTTAAATTCCCAAATTATAGAAAGGAAGAAACAGCTTTTAAAGGATTTAAAGGATATAGAGAAATGAATAAAAGAACTGAAATTCAACTTAAATAGTTGATATAATTTGAGATGCTTAAGTCTAATCTTCCTTCCAGTGTAGATCTCTTAAGGATAGCAATACATAAATAATTCTCAGGCACCTACAGCAATGCCACCCTGAACAAGCCCCATTCCATCTAATCTTGGAAGCTAAGCAGAGTCAGGCCTGATTAGTACTTGGATGGGAAACCACCTAGGAAGATCAGGTGCTGTAGGCATAAAACATAAAAAAAAATTTTTAAAGGAATTGTAAGCTGACAAGGTCCTTGCAATCTGTGAGGTCAACCAAAGGTTGTCTCACCTAAAAAATAAAAAAAAACAAAATAATAAAATAATAATAATTCTCAGTCATTATACAATATCCATTTGTAATGACGACATTCAGCAGGATTATTAAAATTATTAAGATTTAAGATATTCTCATGGCATTCTAAACAAGTATTAAAAACATAGCATTCCATAAGTGAAGAATATATTATCCTCCAAAGTGTTATATCTTATTAAATGATTTTATTAAATATTAATAAATGACATGAAACTATGTATTATGTACCAAATATGCCTGAGAAATTCTTGATATAAAATTCGATTAGATATTTTTACTATAGAACTTATCAGAGTCTTAAAGTGTTAATGAGTATAGTGAATTTTCAATAAAAAGGAAAAAGTTATAATATGCAGTGCTTCATCGGTTAGGAAAACTAGTCTTCCTTCTCTGTAATCCTTCCTCAGTGAGGGAGCCTCAGCTGAAATGATGTTACACCCAAGTATATCCAAATTCTCCAGAAAGATATGTTAGTTTTATTCCCTCTGTCTACCAGGAGTTCTAGGTGCAAAGAATATTTGTTAAACTGAATTGTGGATCTAAACTGAAATTAATTTTAGTGATTTATGACCTACTCAGCATTCATTTCTCCTATATGGAATTAACTCCCAATTTTTGGAGTTATCCTTCTATTTTCATCATTTCTTACTCACACCAGTGAAAAAGGATTCCCCCCCTTGGGTTATGGGAATGCCAAACACGTGACACTTGAAACTGAACAAAGGAGCTCGACAATGGTTTCTCAGTCATATGTACAGCCAGTGAGAGGAGGGCACTACAGGCTAACAGAGCTACATGGAGGTTGCCCCTGGGAACTGAATGACAATAAGGAATTGGAGGAGGCAGCCTTTGTAGTATCAAGAGGGCACAACGCCCCATCATTCCAACAGGAGAGTGTAATTATCTTGCTTGAATTATTGTAAAGGCTGGTAAGGAACTGAAATCCATGACTTGGATAAGCAGGAACTGTGCCTGGTCACTTGACAAGGAAGGTTATTTGGCTAGGGGACCTTATCTGCAGAACAGAGTAGGGAAGTAACCTTGCAGTTTGGCTATTCAAGGCCCACCTGCTTTCAAATGTCAAGGCAGCAGTTAATATTGGGTACTAATTTAGTCCTTGAACTACACCCCCTTCATCCATACTCAGCACATGTGATTTAGGTAAGGCTTATCTAGACTAACCCTTAGCACCAGCCAAGGTCATGAGACCCAGGTTTACATTGATCACAGCCCCATCCACAGAAGTTAAGTCAGAAATGAGTTTATCATAAAATTCGGGCCAGTGAAAGTCAAGCTAATAATTTTTTAATGGAACTTTGGGGAAAGAGTTGCACTAATTTTTATTACAACTGCTGACAGTAAGAGTGATGGGAGCTTGGTGTCCCCAGGGACCATTATGCAGCGCCCAAGAATGAAGCCAACACAGACAGAGCAGAGCCTAGAAATGAACATAGAATAGTCTGTGGCCCTTGCTCAATCCGCATCCAGTCATGCCATCTCTGGACATTCATGACATGTGAAACGTTCCTTTTCTATTCTTGAGAAAGCTCTTTTGAGTTGAATTTTGTTACTTGTAATTTTAACAGTTCTGACTGATATGTGAACTTAATTGAATTAAGGCCTATAAAGCTATTCTGAACGGTTTCGATGAGTAAGGATTGCTCCACTCTGTTATTTATGGTCATATTTTAGAACTCTGCAATTTCCACCTTTGCAACCCAAACTAAATTATGGCTCCCTTTCAAAGTCATCTCATCGGGTAGTTCTTCGTGCAATGTTATTGTTATTGATCAGCATTTCCACTATGACGCAAATATGATCTTTGATGGTTATATGCACAAAAATAAGAACACAATGTAAAAGAAAGCATGGCATGTGTGTATTTTAGAAGACAGAAATTGATCTGGTCAATTCGGCGTCAAATAATGTATCTCAATCTATTTATACTTTAAGTAAAAATTAAAAATATTTTAAAGAACACTCATCTCAAAAATATGAGATTAGAAATAAATTTTTAAACTCTGAGCAAGCAGTTGGCACTTCTTGTTAACAAAGAGGAAGGACATGTAAAAAATGAAGAGCAAATAAATGTGATGGCTGTTGCTCAGAGAATAACTTTGAAATGTAAGTAAATCAAATGTTAGAACTTGTGCCTCTAACTTTTAATATTTTCTTAAAGAAAACATTAGAGGAAATACCAACAACATTTACACCCTCTTTGATATTTTCACCCAGGTAAATCCAGCAACTCTCAGCCACTCAGCAACGATTGGAAGCAACAGAGCTGCTCTTAACATTTACACTTGCTTGATGAGAAAATGTTGAAAGACTCACAAGTACACTTATCAAGTAAAAGAAATGACAGTGCACACTGGCTGTCTTCAAATGTTGGCAAGGGACACAGAGGTAAAGGAGGAGAACACTTTCAAAATACTAAATTATACATGAAAAGAAAGCGAAGCCAGGTTTTTAGTGTTTCTTGATGCAGCCTAATGTACATTTGTTTATCTATCACAAATGTGTTTTATAAATATAAAAGGAAAATTACACTATCAGAAAGCAATTGAAATTAATTTGAATTTAGAGAGTTACATTATTTGTTATCAGAATGATAAGCCCCAGAGAATGAATTAATTAGTCATGAATTAATTTGCCCCTAGTGTCTACAGGCAGAGTCAGTAACTTATGCGATTTATTTACCTGCTAGTTTAGCCATTTACTCAATGAATATGAAAGAATTTCAAAAGAAGGTTATAAAGATACTTGCATATACTTTTTCAGTGTACCAGGAGCTTTGCAAAAATACAGCACATAAAACTTTTCAATACATTTAAAGTGTATTAACAGCACTATAAAAGTGCATCAAGCGGGGGTAAGGAGTGTAATTTCTTAAATTGCTATGTATAGGTGAAAGCAATATACTTAATGTTGTCCAAGGAACCATAGCAAAGGGAAGGTGACTGTGAAATATTCTATATGTGCTTCGGTGGGCATCTTCATTTCCTTCACTTCATGCATTCAAGCCCCAAAAGGTGGAGGTTAAACAGGCTGAGAGATAAAAGATGTGATGGTTTGTAATTCCTTGCTGATACCCTATAAAGCCCAGTTAAACCAACCAATCTTTGAACAGTTTTTACTTTCCTTTAGAGAGTGGGAGTTTTATAAAATATACAAGCCCTTTTTTTCTTCTTTTTGAGTAAAAATGTTTGTCTGTGGTATATGTCCAATAGGCGCATTTTAAAAAATTCTCTAGTTTCATAAATTTTTAAACCATTATTTATAAGATAATATGTAAAGTAAAAATGTACCTGCTGTATAAAGGCTAACTGGATTGTTTCAAGCATAGAACTGATGGGAATATATTATTTATTGGTTGGATCACTATATTTTATTTAAACATGTATATCGTATAAAATAGCATTTTAATAGTTATACTGCATTCCTGCAAT
Organism: Eonycteris spelaea; assembly: GCA_003508835.1. NCBI lineage: Eukaryota > Metazoa > Chordata > Mammalia > Chiroptera > Pteropodidae > Eonycteris > Eonycteris spelaea. The sequence goes on along the minus strand of PUFA01000043.1, from coordinate 2,182,112 downwards.
TGCTATGAAAACAATTTAACTTCACATTTTTATTATGGAGAAGATTTACACACTTAATTTTTTTGTCAGTATTTCTTTTGGATTAACTATTATATTTTTCTCAAATAAGGCTATTGTCAACTTAGTATCAAAACCAAGAATCTTTCTGTATTTAAATATATAACAGTATTACTATGGTACATATGAATGGCTTCTACCCAGCTTAATTATGTTCAAGCTGCAAATAAATGCATATTCTGTGTCTATGAATTTGCAAATACGAAGCATGGGCTCCCTCTGCATAACCATCTGTGCATTGCTTTTGTCTTTTAGATTTTATGATACAGATAATAAAGTCAAATTCTCCTTAAAATCAGAAGTTGCTAATTAGAAATTGGCTAATTACATATAATACCATATTTCCTAACTACTCAATACGTTTGAAATGACAGAAGTATTGGCAACAATAAATGTATTTTTTTTTAAGAAAATAAACTACTGTTAGGCCACAATGAAAAACCTACATGGCAATATTAAATATAGTAATTACCAATGAAAAATATAGCAAATTTACTAAGCTGGAGACAGATTGAAAATATTATCAGCTGTGCTTCATGATACATTTTGGGGCATCAAAGAGATAAAATGCAAAAAGATTCTGAATGTGTTCTAAGAATGAGAAAGATACATTAGTTATATCACCTACCTAGTGTCACCACCAAATGGGTGACTTCCATGGATGAATTATCCAACAGTGTATCTCTCCAAAGGCTCATGGTCAACCTCAAAGGCAGATGGGCCTCCCCAAACTGCAGGATTCAATCCTGCTTGAGCTCCTAGCTTGCCTTCCTGCCCTATGGATTTCACATTCAAGACTGGGGCATCAACTCTCTCTTTAGTTTTCTGTCTGCAGGCCTGCCCTACATAGTTAAGACTTGCAAGACCCCATAATCACATGAGCCAATTCCTTAGCTCCTTGTGCTTGCTCCCTGTTGGCTCAGGCTGCCATAACAAAATGCCATAGACTAAGTATTCTGTGGCTTAAACAACAGAAATTTTATTTCTCACAGTTCTGGAGGTTAGGAAGTCCAAGGTCAAGGTTTTAGCAGAGTTTGGTTCTTGGCGAAGACTCTTCCTGACTTGCAGATGTCACCTACCCACTGTGCCTTCACATGTGGAAAGAGAAAGTAATCTCTCTGCTATCTCCCCTTATAAGGACAATAATCCAATCAATATTCTCATGACCTCATTTAAACCTAATTACCTCCCAAAAGTCCCATCTTCAAATATTACATTGTGGGGTAGGGCTTCAATATAAGAATTTTGGGGGACACAATTCAGTCTATAGTGTTCTATCTATGTCTCTGTTTCCATCTCCCTGTCCCTTTCCCTCCCTCTCCCCTTCTCCCTCTTCCTCCCCTACTCTCTCTCCAAATATATAACCTATATAACCTAGTGGTTATGTTTCTCTAGAGAAAAACTGATGAATTCATTGTATTATCCCTGGAATCTAAACTCCCCAATGGCTCCCTCTGACTAAATCGTATTTGTAGATCACTTACTTTCTAACTGCTGTGTCAGCTATTCTTCATCTGCAGCAAGACTTCCAATGCTTTGGCACTTTATTCTTGCAAACCATCAACTGCCTTCTAGGATCAGTTTCAGTTCTCAGCTGAGCACTCAATGCTGCCATTATCATTTCCTCAGAAGTCATCACATCATTTCACCTCATTCTTCAAATCACCTCGGTTATCAATGGCTTTCATATTGCCCAAATAATCAACACTTTCCTGTCCTCACTTTACTTAAGATCTTTGTGTCTATTGACCCTATGGATTCTATTGATTTCTCTGTGTCCATAGACATTATATTTGCTGTGAACATAAAGAACATGTAAAGATTACAATTATTACAACACGCATTCTACATGAAGGTCATGGATCTCTTTATTTCATTTTTCTTGTCACTGCAGTGCTTAGCAGTTTCTGGTCAATAGTAGATGCTTAACAAAATCTCATTGAATAATGAGCCCTCTCCTGAAGAAAAATTCTACACAGGTTGATGACGACAGTCGAATGACAGAGAGAAATGGGCATAATATATTAAAATAGAAAGTGAGAGAATTGTTGAGGCCAAGGTATTTAGTTATAAATCTTCTTCCTTTTATCTTCGATAATAGGCAGCAAAGACTTCACCTAGCCCATAGGGTCGATGATACACAGATGCCATACATTCCATTCTATCTTATAAATTAAGCGAAAGATACATGAACTTTCCTATAGAATGAATCTCACAGTGAAAGTACCATTTCATAGTCTTTAAAATACATTCTCAACAAACTTGACAGCCTGGCTTACTGGAAAGTACACTTGACAGGGAAGAGCAAACCTCAATTGTAGTTCTGATTCTGGCTAATTCTCTGTGTTTTCTAAGAAAAGTGACTTAACTTCCTAAAAATTCAATGTAATTACTTGTGAAGGAACTGGATTTGATTATTTCCAAGGTCTCTTTGAGCTCTAAATTTTTATTCTAGTCTAATGAGATTTAAATTTTTAAAGCCCTTACTTCTTATTCATCTTAAAATATATATAAATTACCATGCAGCACTTTTCTTTGCCAAAATATATATATATATATATTTCTTGTCAGCATTTCAGGATGCTAAGATATAAAACTTTATGTACTCTAACATAAAAATATGTGGATTTTTCAGTCATTTTAATGTTTTGCATTTTCAAAAAGTCTGTCATATGATTCATTATTTTAGTCAGACTAATAATGAATAATATAAACTAAATCTTTAGAGTTAAAATATATTTTGCCTGTTTTTTTCTCTTAACTTGGATGTTACAGTATTTTATACCAGATTATCATATCAAGCTAAAACAATGCAGATATGTAAGATCTACTAACATCTTGTGTAAACTTATTTCAAGATGATATCCTTTCACTCTATTTTAACATGCTCAAATGAGAGTTAAATTTACACTACCATCATTAATAATGGTACATTTCAGCACTTCCTTTCAGACTCATAGAATAGTATTAAAAAATATCAATGTGAAAAAGAATATTTATAATCCTTAATCAACAGACAGTTATTACAGCAATATTTAATGTAGTTGTATTATACGAGTGTGTTGAAATTAACTTTTTTGAAAGTCAGTAACCAGGACAGAATAGGAAATGTCATATAAAATTAATTAAACTTAATAATCTTAATTTAACTCTCTTAAGTCTCTTTTCCCCCACCTGTCAAATAAAGACCTTAGATTAGATAATTTGAGATAGAATATTTTGTAACTTCATGAGGAAATGAGGGTAATTAATGAACGATAATGTGATTTAAGATAGATTCTGAAAAATAAGAATTGTCAAAAGAGGAGAGAGACAGGACTCCAGACAGAACAGCTTAGATATTCATGATTCATTTCCTATTTAAATGATAGAGAACAAATGAAATTAAAACTCTACCTGCATTGTCCTATATTTTAGCTACTAGCCAATGTGGCTACTAAAATTTAATTTAAATTAAATAAAATTAGAAATTCATTTCCTCAGTCACACTAAACATATTTCAAGTGCTAAGTGCCATATGTGACTATTACATTAGACAGTTCAGGTGTTTGGATAACAACACATTTCTGTCAAAACAGAAGTTCCATTGTTCAGCAATCAGTCTAGATAACAATAACAAAATGCAGACATATAAATGCAATGCCTATTTGACTATAATATGGTCTTTATCTTGCTTAAAAGAAAACAAAATAACTTTATTTTAAATATGTAAATACATTTTCTGAAAAATTATGAATAAGATCTATATACCTCTCCATGTAAGCAGAGAAAATGAAGGGAATGTAGAAAATTATCAACCCAGAAGAAGTCAAAAGAGAAGAAAAATTATGGAGAAAGATATATTTGTTAAGATTGAAGTTAGCTACAAGACACACACACACACACACTCTAAATATTGATTTAAATAAGGGAGGTGTGGTGTGTGTGTGGGTGTGTGTGTGGGTGTGTATGTTTATGTTAATCATATAAATAATCAGAGCCAGTATGATTATTCAGTTCAGTGGTATCCTGAAAGACTATTCAATTCATCATTCAGCCATCCCTGGGATGTGGTCCTCATCCTCATGGTCTAAAGAACCGTTCACATACCAGGTACAGCAAGGCTGAAATGGACAAAGAAGAAGACTCCTAATGAAGACTCTGGAGGGTTGGTATGCATTATATCCCATTAGTCAAAATTCAGACACACACGCACGCTTAACTCAAGAATGGCTGGGACATCTAATATTTTTTGCAGTTAGCCCTGTGTCTAGTTAGGAAATTGATCATTCATAAGAAAGTAAGAACAATACTGAAGAACACTGCCATAGATAATAAACACAAAATAAATTATTCTTAAAAGCTAAGATATATCAGTAATTATAATAAATATTAATAGATTAAATTTTTATTTGAAAAGATAAAAATTATGACTGTATTTTCTAATCCATCAATGAGTTCCTTGCAAAAATATATAAAAAATAAAAACATACAGAAAAGAAGAAAATAAAGGAATGGGAAAAGAATAATATGTATATAATAATTAAAAGCAAGATATTCTAGTAATATTAAAATTAGACAAAATAAAACGAAAGGCAAAAGTCAATAAGAATAAAAGGAACACAGAATCTTCCATAAAATAAAAATACTACAGGCTTATGTGCACCTAGCCACACAGCCTCAAAAGCAGTTCCATATACCCTTCACGAAGCTTCCTTTTATATTAATATTTTGCATAAACAGTACAATTATTAAAACTAAGAAATTAGCATTAGTAGAACACAATTAAAGGCTTTATTTGGATTTCACCCATTTTCCCACTGGTATCCTTTTCCTGGTCCAGGATCCAACCTAGGATCTCACATTGCATTTAGTCACAATTTCACCTTAGTCTTCCCCAATCTGTGACAGTTTCTCAGTCTTCCCCTGTCTTTTATAAACATCATACTTATGGAAAGTACTGGTCAGTTATTTTGTAATATGTGCCTCAATTTGCATTTGTCTGATGTTTTATCATGATTAGATAGTGTTTATGCATTTTTAGTGTAAATGCCGCAATTATGCTTTGCCCTTTTCAGTACATCCTATCAGAAAGTTCATAATGCCTACATATTTTATTACATATATGTTTTATATATTAACACTGATCACTTGCTTTAATTGGTGTCTGCCAAGTTCCTTCACTATCGAGTTACAATTTCCCCTTTTCAATCAAATATCTTAAAGGAGATATTTTGAGACTAGGCAAATATCCTGATTTTCCTCAAATGTTTGCATAATTTGAGGATGCATTGGTAAGTCTTGCCCACAAGAATGACCACTGTGGTGTTCTAATGGTGATCTATTTTTCAGTGTTACACATTTATTATGGAATTTATTTATTTATTTGTTTATATTATTATGTACTCATGGTTTTTTAAAAATTCTACAGGTTAAAAACAGTACACTCATTATTTATTTTGTTTCTCAAATTGTTACACCTTTGGTCACTGGACCCTCTTCAGGTTGACTCCTTTGCCTGCTCAATATGCCCCCATTCTTTTTAAAAAACTTGCATACTTTTTGACATCAGATGATGCTCTAGGCTCATCTTTTATGTTCCCTGCCTTAGCCCTGAAATCAGCCACTTCTCCAAGGAACACTGAGAATGTATTATTATTTATTATTATTATTTATTATTATTATTGAGTACACTTGTAATGTTTTTTCACATAATGTCACAAAAAAAATTCAACAAATTTTAAAGAATCAATATCAAAGAGAACAGATTTTCCGACAACAATCAATAAAGCCAATATCAGAATTTTTGAAAAAAAAAAATCTTTCCAGCAAGCTTTTAGAGGAGAGACAAACCAAATTAGTATTTAAATTAGTATTAAAATAAAAGAGAATGTTACTACAGATACACTAGGACTTTTTTAATTGTAAAGGAATACTAGAAATGACTTAATGGGAATTGAAAACATAATTAGTGGCGATAGTTTTCTAGAAAATATATCACCAGGTAAATGAACAATAACTACTAACAATGTTGAAGATAATCAAACATTTTGCCTTTTCCTCCATAAAAGCCATAAACAAACAAACAAACGAACAAACAAATAAAAAGATCTAGGGAGTTTTACAGGAAATTTTCCCCAAGACATTAAAAAACAAATGATTTGTAATCTAAACCCACCCAGTGTTTCAAGGAATCAAAAAATAGTGAAAGATTCTCTACAAATATAATTAGGCCAATATTAACTTGACATTCAAAGTAGACAAAAACAATACAAAAATAAGGAACATTTTAGACAAAGCTTCTTCATGAACATAGATGGAGAAATTCCAAATAAAATATTATTAAATTGAATAAACTTATTTTTAAAAAATAATTGATAACTAATAGGCTATTTCTGGATAAACCATATTGGTCAATTAAAAAAGAAATCGATTTACTTCAATAGATACCAAAAAAAGCTTTCACCAAAATCAATACTATTTGTGACATAAACCACAAAACTTCAGCAAACTAGAAATAGAAGAGTACTCACTTAAGCTGATAAAAGACGTCATCTCAAAAATCCACAGTAATAATTGTATTTATCAGCAAAATCTTTGAATTCCCGCAGGGATAGGAACAAGGCAAAGGTGTTTGTTCTGTTACCATTTCTACAATTAGACATGGAAAACAAGTCACGTATATACATTTATAAAGAAATAAATCAGTGTTCAATTGCAGATAATATTATTTTTCACATTGAAAAATCAAGAGACTCTATATACTATTTGAATTAATGAGTTCATAAAATTTTTCTAGATAAAAGATCAACAATATACAGTGCAATAGTATCCTAATAAGCTATTAGAAATAAAATTGAAAGAAAAGATCATATTAGCCATTATAGTCAATACATCTAGTATTTAGTAGATACTATTAATACTCTTTCTAGTCTCTTGTAGAGGTGTACCACAAGCATATTTTGGTCAAAGACCAAGTGCCCTAATGTTAAAATCAATACATACCACAGTTGAGACAAAGCCAAAAGATGAACTTCTAAAATTAAGAATAAATCTGAAATTTCATAAAAAAATAAAATTTTATTATAATTTATATTATTTAAATGCTTGCTTTCAAAATTGTCTTTTAAATTTAATGCATCTGTGAGATTATACAGCCACTGCATAGAACATCTGTGTCATTAAATGGACATTCATTTTCAATTTGAGTTGCTTAAGGAGCAAAACTCCTTAAAGAAAGTTAAATATCTAAAAATTAGAACCCTAAATTTCCTTCATTTAAATTTTTGGATACTGTACACTGAACAATTGCACAAAGATCATAATTATTATATAATCTCTAGCATCCTGTCTTATATTATTTAAATTGTATAAACATTTGTTGGTTCAAAGATATTGAACATTCTTATATAGTTAATATACTCTTTGTTAATACTGCAATTTCATTTGCAATTTCTAATATAATCCTCAAATTGATCATCCTACATACTTAACTATTTGAAAGTTTATAATAACTCTTTCATGTTATTAACATTTTAGTCATTCTTAATTACTATACTATTGTATAACATAAGGAGAATTTTTGCCCTGAGTAACATCTGGAATATTTACATATATCTGTAAATGAACATTCAGATATTCATAATAAATCCAAATAATATGTCTTACTTGTGTTACTGATATTGTAACTCGGTTTAAGTAGAAACTTTGAGAGCACAGAATTATTGATCATATTCAAGTTCAGGGATGCCAGAAATTATATTGAGATTGGCTTGCAGCTATTCAGTCTTTTGAAGACCAAGGTTGAAGCCACACTGAATTGCTGATTTGGGCCAAATATCAAAGCCAAACAAAATCTCCATGCAACTCTAATAACTAGGAATATTTCTAACAGAAATTGTAATAATACATTGAATAATATAAATGAGGACTTGCACAAATGGAAATAAATCATGTTCACTGTTGAAAAGTCACAACATTATTAAAATATAATTCTCTCCAAATTAATTATTAATTTCAACTCAATTCTAAGCAAAATTCCAATGGATTTTTTTCATAGAACTTGACAAAGCCTATTCTAAAATTCACATGGGAGAGCAATAAGACTGAAAAAAAGTTAAAAAGAAATAAGTAGAACAAGGTGGGATCTGCAAGGCCATTTGGAGGAAGAGGAATAGTTTTGTAATTAAACAACAGTGCCTCACATTCGCTATGGCTCGGTGATGTCCTAACATACACCAAGCATCAGTTTAAAGGTATAAATTAGACCAATGTAATAGAATTGAGAGGACAAATACAGACCCATGAACATTTATAAATTGGATAAATGACAGAAGAGGCATTAAAAACAAAGTGTGTTTTTCAATAATGTTACTATAAAAGCAGATTCTGTTATATGTAATAAAAATAAAATTAAATATATCTTACTATCCATTGTAATGGTTGACCTAACTGTATAAATGGTATAAATGAAAGACCTAATCTGTAGAGTTTTTGAAAGAAAATATAATAGAATATCTTCATGGCTGCAAGGTAGGGAAATATTTCTTAAGTGTGATTCAAAAGTTCAAAACATAAAATTGATGAATTTGAATGTATTAAATTTTTAACTCTTCAACTAGCAACCATACACAAGTGGAAAACTAGCTACCAATCGAAAGAGACTATTTGCTATTCATGTAACTGGTAAACGATTAGTAAGAATATATAAAGATGTCTTGCTAATTAATAGGAAAATAGGAAAACAACTGAAATCTGATAAAATTATATGAATAAGTGATCCAATGACTAATGTCCAAAAAATGTATGAAAAGATACCCAAGTTCATTTCTAAGTATGAAAATGAAAAACAAAACAATAGTAAAATATTATTTTATATCCATCAGATTGACAGAATTGAAAATATTTGCTATTAACTATTCATTAATTTGTGGGAAAATAGGTAATTTTATACACTGTGAAAAGTGTAAAATTATACAAATGCCTTTGAGGGCATATGGAAATATGTTGACAAAGTTGCAGATATACACATTTGAACTTCTTTATACATATATATATATAATCTAGTAAGTTTTGGGTATAAAATTCAACAGTAAGGTACATATATATTGCATTGTGTGTTCACTGCAATATATATAGTTAGATTTTTTCTGTCACCACATATTTGACCCTTTTTATCCCATCTACCTCCCCACCCTCTGGTAACCACTAGTCTATTGTCTGTCCATGAGTCTTTGTTTGTTGTTCATGTTTGTTTGTTGCTTTTAGGTTTATATCCACATATAAGTGATATCATGTGGTTTTCCACTTTTTCTGTCTGGCTTATTTGCTTAGCGTGATTATCTCAAGGTCCATCTATGTCGTCACAAATGGCAGTATTTATCTCTTCTTATGGCTGAGTAACTTCTAAGTATATACTTTCTAGAGAAACCCTAGCTCAGGATTGCAGACATATGGTTGGAAATTCATGTTTATAATAGTGAAGAATTGGATACAGCCTAACTGTTCATTGAATAGACTATGACGTTCTCCATCATAAGTACTTAAAATGAATGCACGGATAAATGCATCAACATGATGAAAACTCAAAAACAGAATACTCAAGATTAAAGGCAACTTAAATAATGATATCCACAGTCTTAGACTATTCGTAAAAACAAAATATACAAAACTTTATGTAGTGTTATAAATAAATCCTTGTGCGGTAATAATATAAATGTGTACATGAAATCGACATTCTAATGAACAGGATATAAATGGAACAGTGAAAGGTAATCTGGGAAGGGTAGCCAAGTACAAAAACTTTTTCTGTGATCTTTTTAAAAATCTGAATATATCAAAATGTTAAAGATTTGGTAAAGCTTAATGGTATTTTCCTGTGTGATAGTTACATTGTTTCCATACTTTTCTGTATGTTTGAAAAAATTCTCTGATAAAAATGGAGGTTGTTATTGTGTTCATTGAATAAAGAACTAATGTGACTATCATAGAAAACACTGAGTCTTAAGCGGAAAACATAAAATAAGTTATAGTAAGCATTTATGACTTTTCTCCTCTACATTTGCAAAATACTACCTTTGATTAACAAGAGAGGATACATAGGAGTGATGTACAGCTGCCTTTATAAACCAATCAGCAGAAGAGGAGATAAAGTTGTTTCCATGGTATGTTCAGAAAATAAGAGACTATTGTCAAAAACTAAAATAAAATGGGCAAAATGTAGTTGATGGCTTAATGAATATAACAACAAAGATTAGAAAGAGATTCCTTCGAAATTTATAATTTACCAATTTATGGGTGATGAGGTAAAGTTATGTTTAGGTAGAAAAATAGACTTTTTTAAAGAATGAAAAACAAAAGTTAAAATTGAGTTATTCTATGAAGAGCATATTTTAAATAAGTAATCTAATCATTTAAATAGCTGATCACATTGATTTTAATTTACCAATGTCATCTATTATACAGATAATCATGATTATTTTCCCTAGACTTCCAATTGCATTTTCAACTACATAAGTTCTGATATTAGCTAGTGCCAACATTTCATCTATTTATAACATCTCATGTACCCTGTTGCCATTTAGCATAGTGAATACCCATTTGTAAACAAAATGGAGATACATTATGATAGCCAAAGGGCAGAGCTTCACCTGGACAGAGATTCATCATTTTTTAATGTAGCACAGCTTGATGTGTGCGCTATCATCAAGCACTCTGAAAGGTTCTTGCCAGAGATTGATGACCTAAACAATTACTGAAACTTAATAATAGCATCAAAGACTGTAGGTTGATATTGCACAAAACAGAAATATGACTTTTATTTTCATCCATTGCTTACTGTTGACCAAATTATAGCAATATTTTGACCAGAGAAAATGTTAGAGAAAGCTGCAATCTTATATTATTTTCTATTGTTAATTATATGGTATTTTGATACAGCATTGGCAAGTACGTATCGAAAATATTTCACTTGCATATATACCCAGAAGCAGGATTGCTGGATCATATGGTAGCAATATTTTAATTTTTTGAGGAACCTCCATACTTTTTTTTCAGAGAAGCTGCACCATTTTACATTCCCATCACCAGCATATAAGGGTTCCAGTTTATCCACATCCTCAAATTAAATAGTGATTTTGAAGAGACAGCTGCACTCCCGTGCCCATGTGGCACTGCTCACAATGGCCAAGGTACGGACACAGCCCAAGTGTCCATCAACAGATAAATGGATAAAGAACATGTAGTGTATACGTACAGTAGAATATTATTTAGTCTTTAAAAAGGATGAAAATCCTGCCATACACAACAGCATGAATGAACCTGGAGGACATTATGCTAGGTGAAGCCAGTCACAGAAGGACAGACACTTCATGATTCCAATTATATGAGATAATTAAAAAAGTCAAACTCATAGAAGCAGAGAATGGAATTGTGGCTGCCAGAGGCTAGAGGGAGGAGGAAATGGGGAGTTTCTCAATGAGTATAACATTTCATTTATACAAGAAAAATGCGTCCTAGAGCTCTGAGGCAGAACGATGTGCCTAAAGTTAACAGTACTGCATTGTACACTAAAATTTTGGTAAGAAGGTAGTTCTCATGCTCTTACCACAGTTTAAAAAATCAATTCAGTTGCAAATAAACTGTGAAACATTACGCAACAATATATAAAAGAGTTTATCAAGATCATATTTTATAGGTTACACGGCGCATGGGAAGCACCAAATGAAAATCTAGAAAGATAACAGCATGATTTCAGTTAGGTATGTATTTAATGTCAAACAGATCCCCAGAAGTCCATGATGTATTTTATCTATGCCACCCGTAATATACATCTATGAGATAAATGTGTCAAAGAAGATCATTTTCTAGTTTCCTTTTTTTTTTTTCTCCAGAAAATGCTTTATTTCCTATTATTGATTGGTTAATTTGACAAAAATGTATTTTGCAGGAAGGTGCCTCTTGGATTTAAGAAAGGTTTTCCATGTATGTAATTTAACCAATTTCAGTAATTTCACTGAGAAGTATTAGAAATGACAGTGTGATCACTGTGAACAAAGCATTATAAGGTAAAAATACAGCTTTTGTAATATTCAGATAGTAGCTGGGTGGTAAATGTAAACACTGTAGTTGATTCACACTTATTTCATAACGTACTGTTTATATCCTTTTTAGAGCTCTTTGCATGTACATAAAATTCAAGAATACAACTAAATAAAATACAAATCAGTGAGTGATTTTTTTAATTTAAATTTTGTCGTGAGCAAAAGGCCATCAAAAGGTTGTTTCTTTGCTAGTGAATTAATGATAAAAGGACAACTAGTGTAAACTATTTTGCAGACGGGCCAACAATGAAAACATAGTTAAAGCAGTAAAGCTTGCCAACTACTGATGAGACTCAGGAGAAATTCCTTAACAGATGTTTCCCTGAGCAAATATATACTTTGCCTACTCTGATTATGATGGTCTTGAGAATTCATGATTTGATTCAACATTCAGCTACTCTTCAACAAGCTCATAAAAATATGATTCTTACAAAGAGTATATCTTAAATTTTCCTTCCCTAAGAACCAGTATATAACATATTTATGGTGCTCAGTCCCATATGGTGAAGCAGTGGTCCAACAGCACTGTTTATAACTCTAAAATTAACGTCACATCAGCATTTTATTATGAATGAAAGAAGGCAAAGCCTTTCTGTTTTGTTTTGTTCATTTTATAAGCTTCTGTTAGTTGACTGCCCACTGGCTGTAATAATCTGTTCTGACCTCCCATTTGCCTCCTGCTAAGAATTTCTGATGTCTTGCTCTCAGCTGAATGATTTGTGTACAGACAATTTAAAAGATCTTTTTTAAAAAAAAAAAAACAGGAGATTGTTTCTGACAGACCATTCAACCTTTCAGGTTCATGTCTAATCATTATAATATTCCAAAGATTTCCTTCTTGAATAAGCATTAGCAGGAAAAAGTTGGTGGTTCGTAAAAGCAATAAAACAAAGTATACAGAGAGTAGTGAGGGTCACAATTATTGATTCCTGCTATGATGCCTATCACTGGCATCTCTGCATTTTCACTAATATCTATTTGTGTGTATTAAAGTCTATTATTTTCATTATTTCTTTATTAAAAAATCTTTCATTTTCTGTTGTTTGTTTTTTTACTGAGTGAGAAATATCAAGATAATCATTTACTAGCTATGGGACTTTGAACAATTGATGTAATTGCTCCTCAACTTCAAATCTCTGAGTATTGAATGTGGATCATAAGAACGTCTACCTCCTCTGACTACGTGAGGATCCAGATGGATGATCCAGGCTGGTGTTTAAGGTGGTGGTGGCACTGGGGGTGATGCACTCGGTCCACCCTCTCCTTCTTAGTTATTCCCAGAGGCTCCCACTTTTTGCAGTTCTCTGAAATAACCTGCAGATATCTCACTTTCTGCCCACATCCAATCCTTTTTAAACATTTTAAACTCTTTTTCTATATTCTAACACAAACAACAAATTAACCAAATCAATGACTACTGTAAAATTAATAAATTCTTCTCTAGGTTCCATAAAGGGGAATTTTCATGTCAGCTTTATTAACATAGTGCCTCTTGCCTGGCATAGAGATAGATGCTTCATAAAATATTACTTTAGACTTATTAAATAGTTATGATACCATGTGCAATTATACAACTATTTAAGTAAAAATAATTCATTTTTGAAGCTGTGGATTCAATTTCTGCTATGGTTTGTAAGTGAAAAAGACAAACTTGTATTAGTATTAGAACTACTATTAAATATAAGTCATATCAACTCACACTTTCAACAAGAGGCTGTAAGCTAAAATCAGAAGGCTCACTACAAGCCGCCCCAATGCCAGGAAGGTCAGGAAACCAAAAACTCGTAGAAATCCAGAGGCAGGAATAGTACAGTACACCTCTTTACACATCCTTGCCATGGCCTAAAAATATGAATTACAATTAAACGCCTCTTATTGATAAATCACAATTGTCCCCGCCCTCCTAATTTACATTTGCAGAATTTCTTTTGCAGAAGCACCTCTTATCCAACTCCATTTAAAAGAATAATAGCATTTGTGCATAATTAAAAGAAGATGTATCTGGCTAATAATATTTCCCACTTATCTTTTGACTATTATGCATTTTTAAGTCACCTTAAAATTTGAATGAACAATCTCCTGTACAATTTGGTGAGACCCCAGTGATGATTTGGCTGTATCAAAACTTTGTCAATAGTAAATTAACCAACAGGACAGCCTTTCACGGTAAAAATAGATTCACTAGCACATACATATTCTAGGCTGTATTCATAGATTTCTTTTCATCTGTGTTTTCAAATTTGACAGGTGGCAGATTCAATGTTATAGCCTTTAAAAACTGGCATTAATGCTTTATTATCGCAATCTGAATTTTTCCGTATGTCCTGATAGGCAAGAACATTCAAATCTTTGGAGGATTTCCCTGTTACCAAGAGATAATTCACATGTGCCACCTTCCCTTACCTACGGAAATATTCTCAGCGTCTCAGTGCTGCTAGAATCATTAACTGACTGCATTGTGCCGTTTCTCTTGCTGTCCTACCTGTCACCCCCATAATCTCCGCAGTCAGTCCCTGCCTTATCGACTCGTCAGAAACGCAAATCAGGATAACTGGTTTCTACCTTTCTCCTGCAGCCTGACAGACTGCCATTTTGCCATTTACCTCTAGGCGGCGCTGCTGGACCGTGAGCTGGCTCTGGTGTTCGAGCTGAGTTCCTGCTAATCTCCAACCAGCCCAGGAAGAGAAATATTCTTTTTAGAGCAACAGCGCCTGCTTTAACCAGTGCTATAGGCCATAGTTTTTACTTCTGATTCCAAAAGACAACTTGTTTATATGAATGATATACAATCGTTGAGCACCCTAAAGGTAGCCTAGTTCTTTTTCTAGGTGGTGGTTTTGCAAAAACCACATTGTATAGCTTTGAAAAAGTTACTTTTAGTAACCTTTATCAACAACACCATGAAGCACCTACTAGTACCCTCGCTACTTATCTTCTCGTTTTTTTTTTAATTCATAGTAACATGTACAGATCCTCTAAATTTGCTTTTTTGCATATTTATTTGTTAAAACATCTTAATGAAAAGTAGTTTTAAATATAGTTTCTATTCAAAAGCATTTTCCACATGGCATCTATGATCAAGTGAACTAGCTAAAAAATAATGAAGGAAACATCTGTTAAAAGGAATAAATATTGTCAAAAATGTGCTATAATCATAATAACTATTGTTATAAAAGTATAAAAAGCAGAATGACTGATATTTGTAAAACATAAATAGGATCATGTCGCATCCTCGTGAATATCTTACAATGACTTCCCACTGAAATAAAAACGGCACACAGAATTTCACACAGTGTGCAAGGCCAGACGTGACGTGGCACCTCTCTCTCCTACCTCTCCCTCATGTGTCCAGCTTTCCTTTTCCCCGCCCAGCTCCCGGCTCCTAAGCTCACAATGTCTTTCCCTCAGTTCTTCAACAGTAAACACTGTGCCTGGCCTGCCTTGGCCCTTGTACATAACTCCCCTTAGCTAGAAAGCCTCCCCAGCCGGCCCTTCGCCTGGCTAACTGCTACTCTCCTTCCGATAACAGCTTAAATGTCATTTTCTCAGGGTCCTACCCTGACTCTCTCTCCATTACATGCTCTCATAACACTCTCTGATGCTCCTACACAGCACTTGTTACCTTTGTAATTTTTGATAGGCTTTGTGTGATTATAGTTCTTTCATTTCCGCTAGAGTCAGAGTAGAAACCACAGAGTACTGGTTAACAACATGGCTTTAAGGAATGGCCAATTAGGTTCATGATGCCAGCTCGCCAATTATTAGCTTTGTGGCTTTTGTTTCTCATATGTAAAATGTGATGAAGATTTATATATGCGATTATATGGTATTTTCTTCTTTACTACATATCCAATGGTTACCACATAATAATTCGCCATCTAAATTAGTGCATGCAATCTTTTCCTTGTCTTCATATCCTCATAGAAAACTGTATATAAAATGAAAGAAGTCTTCCCGTACCCTGGAACATGGATCTTAATTTTCTTAACTGTTGTGCAATAAGAATGAGGATGAAAATAAAAGGGACAGTGGACATGTATAAAAGACCTTTGGGCTCACTTTCCATCCTAGTTTGCCAGACTTTCTTCTGCTATACTCCAGAGTTTAGAAAAAAATCTGGTATATATTTTCATAAGGTTATGATTCATGAAGGCTATTTACTTTATTTATTCATCTGGTATTTTTCGAGCACCTATTATGTTCTAGGCATTAGTCTATCAGAAATAAAGAAGATAACAAGACAACCAAAATTTCTGCCTTTATGGAACATGCCCACGGTCACAGTAGAAGACCTTTTGGCTTATCTCCAACTTTTTGTGGATTTTTAAAGTAAATGTGATGAAATATCTTGAACCTTTTTCCCTCCCCTAGAAAATTTCATACCTATTTACTCAAGGTTCTCTAAGCAGTTTGGGAAAGCTTATCTGGGGGCTGGAAGTATAGCCATAGAGATGCTACCTAAATTAACGAAGCATTCCCTAAAATGTACACTGTAGTAATGGATGTTACTCAAAATATACAATCCATGGATGAATGTGTATAAACAACAATGGTTAAAGGAAAGTTTTTAAACTTATTGTTACGGTTGCTTTTCTTGCTTTGTTCTATCTTCTGTTGACCCTGGGACATTATCGCTAATATGTCTATTTAAATACCAGTTCAGACTTTTCCTACTGTGTGTACTTGGACGAATCACTAAATATTTCTACGCTTTAGTTTCCACATCTGTAAAATGGAGATAATAACAGTTATTGCCTCATAAAATTATTGAGGATTAAACTAATCAATGCATGTAATTCGTGTCAAGTTCAGAACTTGGCACATGGTGAATACTTTATTAATATTAACTTTGTTATACTTATCTTATGATATGCCTCCTGACGAACCAACACAGTCTTTATTCCAGTAATTGAACACACATGGGAGATGTTGAACTTCATCAGGACATTAAACATGCTGAAAATGCCAAATAAGTTGTTCTGGCAACTTCAAAAGGAGCCCTGGGTCAACAGGCAGTCGAATCAGCCTTTGTAAGAAAGGCAATTGGATAAGAATCAGATATCCATGCAACAGGAGAGTTGCAGGACACTACAGTGACAGGAAAATCCTGTTCCAACCCAGACAACCTCAGTGACATTATAATAAATGTAATTGTGTATGTTCTATGTGACAAATGATGGCACGGGCTTGCTATATTTAGAGTCAAGAGATCTCTAAGACAGTCACCAAAATTGAGAACAGAAAAATGGAAACTGCAGAAAGAATCTTATCACAGTGAATGTTATCTAACCAAAATCTGTTTTCCATATTTAATTAATAAATTTACAATGAATGCCCTACATCTAAATCTCATATAAGGCAATGATTCTCTTGTATCCTTCCCAAATAAATAATTTTACATTCTTTACCACAAAATTCCATCTGATCAACTTAAACCTCCAAATGAACCACCAAATATCATAATATGAAAAACAACTTTGCAGATAGAAATGATACAGACTTTTATATCTTTCATTTTATTTCCTCTACCAAATCACTACACTGGGCTAACAGCCAGTATTCATGGGGAAAAAAAATGGTCACGGAAGTAAATAATTTTGACAATAGAGGTCAGATAATGAACCAGGAATACAGAAACATAGGTATATTAGGAATCAAGACAAAAGGAGTAAAACTTTAATAGAGATGGGGGCTAGGTTACATATGTTCATAAGGTTTATAAAGTAGGCACAGAATGATAGTTTGTACCTGTTTCAACTAGTTTTCTAACCTGGCTTTACCTGTATAATGTGGGATTATAAAGTCTCCTGGTAAACTTGAGCTTGGACTCCCCTTACACTGAGATGAGAGACCTCATACATATCTTGGTGAGTCATAGCCAAAGACGAAGTACATCCTACGTGGCTGAAGAAGGACATTGAAAGATTGTGCCTGGAAATATTCAGATGTCTTTATGATTGATGATTGCCTATGATTTCTTTCTCCTGTTCTACCATACCCTTTACTCTTATTAAAGCCTTATGTGTATATACTACGGATACTTGTCATCCTTTCAAATATACAACCCAACATAATTATTGCAGTAATTAAGCTGAACCATTTCTTTTCATTGCTAATTTCAGGAGCCAGCTCTGATGTTTAGTTTTATTAGTCATCCAGTTCTATCACTCTAGAAATGCAATTTATATAAATCTATGTACTTTCTAGATCTAAATTCTGCTGCAACAAAAATCTGATACCTCTCTGGTTCATTACAATGATATTTTGTATGTGTCATATTCTGTATCTGTAGTAGGGATCATATTCTGATTTTTGTGATGTTGTGAAAATACCTATTTTCAGTAAATTAGAAAATACCATGTAAAATAATGTTTAATATTTTGTAGTATATGTCTGTTAAAGTTATTGCTTCTGAAAATTAGTCTACATATTTCAGAGAGATTTAGAGAATAAAGTTACTCTTTGAGACATTCAAAAATGTTTTTTTCCCTGTGATACCACTGGTATTTGCAACTCTAACATGGCTACCTGCTTGAAAGCAGTCAGAGGTGCTTTGCCTTGAAAGGGTGTTCATAAGTGTCAGCTACTCCTAAAGAAAAGGCTAGATACTAACTGAAAACTTGACTCTGTGTTGCCACCTTATTTTCTTTATTACTCTGATAGAGGAGACTCTTCTCACATCAAAGTTTGAGGAATAAATATTGCATGAATTCTAAAGGTTAATGTATGAACTAATAAAAATTTGCAAGCATAAGTTAAAATATACAATGCAACAAAATAATTTACCACAAAATGAAAACCTTCAAATAAAATTTCAGAAACTTTTTAACAGCAATTTCTTCTCCTTCGTCTTTTTTCTTTTCATTGATTGCTTTTCAAACAATAAATAAGTCTTTGCTTAGAAGATATAAAAAGTATAAATAAAAAGAACACAATGAAAGTTAGTTTATGTATACACACCTCTGAAGCAGGTAACACTGCAAGCCAGTCGAGCTTTCTCCTGTGGTTTCCACGTGGTCAATACTTTCCATGCTGTGTGTATGCATTTATCCTTCACTTGAATCTTCAACAAGTAAAACAACCCCTCTGCCCCCAAATTTCAAAATCAATTAGCCTACAGTTATATTTTTCATTTTCCCTACGAATTTCTACTTCGGTTAAAAATACAGTTACTGGAGAAAGCAAAAATAATAAAAAAGATATGCTTACATTGGACTATATCAACAAGTACATCAAATTAGCTATTCTCTTAGTTAGCAGGCAAGACTATGCCATATAGTCAGAACACTCAGTTTGGCCCAACTGCCTCAATGAAAAAATAAGACTCTTCCTTACCCTGGGTGGATGGGAGCTTTCATTACGTAATGTTAAAAGATCAACTTAGTCTTGCTGAGCCTGAAATGCAGAAATGTTAATTAAGTCATGCAATTATTAGTTAAGTGACATCAATATATCATATTAGAAACAAAAATGCAATACCGTTGAGTATAAATCTGGAGAGGTCCAAAGCGGCAGCATAAAAGACCTTGAACATACCTCCTCCCACAAACACATAAAATCTATACCTATGAACAAAACAATTTCACCTGAAGAAGAACTGAGGACTGACTGAACAGCTTCTGTACAACAGAGAGAGACCACATAGAAACAAATAGGAGAGATGAAGACAGTATTGTGGGAACCCTAGCCCCCAAACACCAGCCTGCAGTAGGGTGGAATCACTAAGGCACTATATGTAGACACACCCCCTGGGCATGGCAAAAAACAGTGGTTTAAAGTGCCCTAGGCTATACAGGAAGGAAATCCATTCACTAACCCTAGAGCATCTGCCAAACAGGAGGGGAATTACAGGACCTCTTTCCAGGCTTAAAGGCACTGGAGAGCACCATTTGCTGCATTCCTCCTCCACCCTGACTGCACTGGCAAGAGCAAAATCCAGGTACTCTAGCTGGCCAGCCAAGGCATTCCCAGTGTGTCCCAAACCCCAGGCCCACACCAGCTCCATGGCTTGCCTCCAGGTCTTCCTATGGTCTACACTGAGTTCAGCTCCAGCTCAGCCAGCTCACCAAAGACACCTGGCACATGCATTCTACAGGAGGAAGCTCCGGCACAAGGCCACTCCTTCAAGACTGGGAGAGGTTGCTGTTTCACCTAATTCATAGAATAAAAAAAAAAAAAAAAAAAAAAAAAAAAAAACCCAAAAGAGACAGCCAAAATGCAAAGAGAGATGGGAATTTCTTCCAAACAAAAGAATAAAACAAAAACCCGAGAAAAAGAACTAAATGAAACAGAGACAGGCAATCTCACAGAGTTCAGAGCAATAGTTATAAAGGTGCTCAATAAACTCGAGAGAATAAATGAACTCAGTGAGAACTTCAATAAAGAGAAAGAAAATATAAAAAAGAACCAATCAGAAATGAAGAATACAATAACTGAAATGATAAATACATTAAAGGGACTCAAAGTAGATTAGATGACGCAGAAAAAAAATAGAATGACCTAGAAGACAAGTTAGTAAAGATCACCTAATTAGAACAGCAAAAAGAAAAAAAATTAATGAGAATTTTTTTAAAAATTTAAGGGACCTGTAGGATAACACCAAGTACGCCAACATTCATATAATAGGGATCCCAGAATGAAAAGAAAGGAATAGAAAACCCATTTGAAGAAATAACGGCTGAAAACTTCCCTAACCTGGTGAAAGATATCCAAATCCAGAAAGCATAGAGAGTCCTAAACAAGATGAATCTGAAAAGGCTAACACCAAAACACATCATAACTGAAATGCCAAAAGGTACAGGAAAAGACTCTTAAAAGTGGCAAGTGAAAAGAGGCTAGTTAGGTACAAGGAATCTTCAAAAAACTATCAGCTAATTTTTCAGCACAAACTTTGCAGACCAGAAAGGAATGGCAAAACATATTCAGAGTGATCAAAGGGAAAATCTACAACCAAGAATACACTATCCAGCAAAATTATTAATCAGAATTGAAGGAGATATATTTTCCCAGACAAGCAAAAGCAAATGGAGCTCATCATCCCTAAAATGGCACTACAAGAAATGTTAAGGGTACTTCTTTAAGGGAAAAATAAATGACCAAATGAATTTAATTGATACTTTTAGATTTTACCCCCAACGCAGCAGAATACACATTCTTTTCAATGCAACCCTTATCAAAATACCAATGGCATTTTTCACAGAACCAAAACAAATAATCTCAAAATTTATATGGAACCATCGAAGACCCCAGCTAGCCCAAACAATCTTGAGAAGAAGAGCAAAGTTGGAGGTATCAAGCTACCTGATTTCCAACTATACTACAAGGCTATAGTAATCAAAACTTTATGGTACTGATCTAAAAACAGACATATAGATCAGTGAAACAGAATAGAGACCCTAGAAATAAACCTATGCTTATAATCTGTGACAAAGGAGGCAGGAATATACAATTGAGAAAAGACAGTTTCTTCAATAAATGGTCTTGGGAAAACTGAATGGATACATGCAAAAAAGTTAGGTTGGACCACTTTCTTATACCGTATGCTAATGTAATTTAAAGTGATTTAAAGACTTAAATGTTGATACCTGAAGTCATAACACTCCTAGAACACATAGGCAGTAAACTCTTTTATATGGATCTTAGCAATATTTTTTGTCTCCTTGAGGAAAGGCAACAAAAGTAAAAATAAACAAATGGGATTACATCAAATAAAAAGCTTTCGCCCAGTGAAGAAAACCACCAACAAAATGAAAGGCAACCTACTGAATGGGAGAAAATATTTGCTGATGATATATGTGGTAAGGGATTAATAGTCAAAACCTATAAAGAACTCAAACAACTCAATATAAAAAAATTAGATAAAAAATGGGCAGAGTACCTAAATAGACATTTCTCTAAAGGACATACGGATGGTAAACAGACACATGAAAAGATGCTCATCACTAATCATTGGGGAAATGCAAATCAAAACCAAAATGAGATATCACCTCACATGTGTCAGAATGGCTATTATTAAATAGACAACAAAGAACAAGAACAAGTGTTGGAAAGGATATAGAGAAAAAGGAGTCCTTGTGCACTATCGGTGAAATTATAAACTGTGCAGTCACTATGGGAAACAGTATGAATGTACCTCAAAATATTAAAAAGAACTACATACCACCAGGCAATCCACTTCTGCGTATGTATAATTAATAAATAAGTAAGTAAGTAAATAAGTAAGTAAATAAATAAAAACACTAATTTAAAAAGATATATGCCCCCCATGTTCATTGTAACATAGTTCACAATAGCCATGATATGGAAACATCTAGGTGTCCATCAATAGATGAATTGATAAAGAATAACTGGCACACACACACAATGAAATATTACTCAGCCATAAAAAAGAATGAAACCTTGCCCCTTGTAACATGGATGGACCTAGAGAGTGTTATGTTAAGTGGAATAAATTGGACTGAGAAAGACAAAATACAGTATAATTTCAATCATATGTGGACTCTAAAAAACAAAACAAATGAACAAACATAATGAAAGAGAAAATAGAGAACAAACTGATGGTTGCCAGAAGGAAAGAGAGTGGGGGATGAGAAGAAAAGGGGAAAGGGGAAGGAGCTTAAGAAGGACAAACTTCCAGTTAGAGAATAAGTCACAGGGATATAATGTACAATGAGGGAATGTAGTCAATAATATCGTGATAACTCTGTATGGTGACAGATAGTTACTAGACAGAGTGGTGTTCACTTCATAAAGTACATAAATGTTGAATCACAATGCTGTACACCTAAAACTAAAATAATATTGTAGCTTAACTATAATTTTTAAAAAGTATGAAACTAAATCATGAAAAGCACTTTAGCTATGAACTGGACGTCATTTATTTTCATGATTTAAGAATTTTAAGCAACAAAGAAAAACGAGTGTCACAGACCTCAGTCTGTAGAAGTCAGAAGGATCCATTTTATGATATATGGTTTTTAAGTACACACTGTGAGAACTGAGTCAATTCTGACTAAAAATAGATCAACGGGTTTGATTGCGCCTGAGTCTAAATGTGGCAATTCTCACTGGTGGGCCACGTTAAATATTGAGTGCCTCCTTCAACCTAGACTCCACTCTATCTCCAACTGAGAATTTGGAAAACCGAAAACATTTATTCCATGTAGCCAGGGTTCTGGTTGCAAATTAGCTTCTTCAGTTTAAATGTACGTGAGTGAGATTGGAAAGTAAAAATGAGGTCAAAACCATTTTCTTGTCTCTTTTGATGTTTTCCTAGCTAACAAGATCATGGACATTTAAAGATTTTTGCTTTGACAATGTCTTTTTTCCTGCTTCTTTCGTTTCCACGGGAGTCGTATCAGCAGCAGCAGTGGCATTAGCCTCTTATTACTGGACCTTATCCCTTCGCTGTAGCCGCTCTCCGTTCCAGTGGTTTCCTTAGTGGGTAGGTCCTCTGTGGATCTGCTCTTGATTGTAGAAGTCATTTCTGGTGACCCAACTGGAATCTGTCCTTCCAGTCTAATTTAACGTAGGCCTATACTATGTTTAATCTTTTCCTCTTTAAAATATTTAGAGTAGTCCTGTTTTACACTGAATCTTGACTGATATAGTATCTAGTATCAGAAGTAGTTTTAAGCAAAAATGCTCAGCGATGGGAATTTGGAGTCATTGGGACACCTACTGGGTGTGAAGCAGGGATGATTCCCAGTAACGTTTAAAAATATAAAACACACAGCCCATGGCACACAGTTACTTATATTGTCACATTCAGTCACTTGAAATAAAGTGCTTAATGAAGGAAAAGTTTTGGTAGACGAGATGACTATTTTGATAAACCATTATAGAGAGAATGAAAAATACAGAATTTCAGCTATTTCTCATTACACTGAAAATAAGACAAGCTCCAGATTTTAAATTCTCAGCTCAAGACATGGTTTAAGCTTAGGAAACATCTATCATGATCTCTTGCAGCCACAAAACTGACATAGCCAGAAATCAGAGTTAGTTCCTATAATTTGCTAAGTCACAACATAAATTGAATTCAAAACCTTGCCATGCCTCTTATGTCAAAGTTTGAGCATTTATTAAGAGGAAATAGAATCCCGACTAAGGACCTTTTGATGAATTCAGATGAACCCGACCATTCTATATCCCTGAAGACCACTGAATATCCCTTTGTCAGAAGAAACACTTCTCCCTCTCTGATGAAACAAGCCCTGACTTTCTTAGATACTCTGTAACACTGTTTCCTTTCGAATGAATAGCAATACCCCTCAACTCTGCCTCTACAGTACCTCAGAGACACCCCACTGTACATGACAAACCTTGGATCTCAGCTTGTCTCAAGGAGGCAAATAGAGTTTAATATGAAAGAAGTTTCACTGCATATCAAAATAGATCCCTGACTTGGCTAATATATATTAGCAGAAAACTAAAGAATATGTATGAGAAGGGTTCTAAGACAGGGAAAAAGAAATAGAACTATAAGTCAGGCCAAATACATCAATTTGGGTGTACCTACCAGAGTTTATACATTCAGGGTGCCAACTCAAGCTTCCCAATATGGTATGATCTAAAATTGTTCTTCTGCAGATTATTTATTAAACACAAGGCAAATATAACAAATATACAGGGGAGCAATCAAACAACACCTTGACAGCACAATAAAGATGTAGAAGGACATTTGTGCCTCCTGATTTGATACCCTGAGAAGGATATTGAATCACAAGGTCCTGTATATAGCAGTCTGGTTAGGAATGTGTAATCTAATCATGAGGAACAGTAAACAAACTCAAATTGGAGAACATTCTATTCATTTTTGAAAGGGGGTTGTTACATTCTGCATAAATGTTAATGTAATAAAAGACAAAGAAAGACTTTAGAAACATTCAAATTAGAGTCTAAAAAGTCATGACAGTCGAGTGTAATACCTAACCCTAGACTGCAATTCATACTGGAGTACAAACATTCAGTAAAGGACCTTGCCTTATTGGGTCAATTAACAAAATTAGAATTTTGATGATAGATAAAACAAAAGTATCAAATTAATGATAAATTCAACAAAGATGGTAACTACACAGGTGTTATATGAGCATATATCTTTTATCTTAGGAAATAACTAGCGGCAATGGACCAAGAGGTATACATTTACTCCCAAATACTGAGAGAAGGAGTAGGAAAATGTATGATTAAGTGAATGTAGCAAAACAACCTATTAGCGTAAATGAACCGGGTGAAGGGCATATCGTTGTTTTTTTCTATTTGCTTATTTACACCTTTGCAGTAAGTTTGAAATTATTTCCACTAAAAAAAAATAATATATTTTTATTAGAAGATTCGTAGAGCACCTTGAAAGATGCTATAGTGGCTGTTCCTAGGAGGCCAGGTAAGAAGGTGGAAATGTTGCCATTAAAATAGGCTCCCTGATTTCAATGGGGTTGATGGATCCCAGAGTAGAAAAGACTAAGTGCCAACTTAACTCCTAGAAGCAGGCTGCTCATGATTACAAAAATAGGCAGCAGGGACAGAAAGATAATCAGAATAATTTGCCTCATAGGAAACTTTAGTAGTTGCTAATTAACCATGGTCTCTTGGACTAAAATAGTTGGGCAGATATTAGGGTTTGACTTGATTGGAATAAATAAACAAAATTCCTGCTTTGTAGCAGAAGGCTGACCTGACATCACAGAGGAGTAGAAGACCACTTCATCTAGTCTTAGATATAAATCACTTCTGAAGACCAAGAGTCCCTCAGATAAAGAGTCAGACAGATTCCCTTAAGGAAGGATCTCATGACATTGCTAAATCTCCTTTGCAGTCTTTCCCCAAAGGACATAGGACCACTTACCATGGGATTAAAATAGGAAATTCCAAGACCTTTCAGATGTGAGCTTGGACTAACTGAGCTTGGGCTAATACGTGGGGTTTTGAGAGCCCATATATACTGCACCTCTATCTCCTCTGCCCAAGTTCAGAATCATTTGAGATTTAGACAGTCAAAAGAGATCAAATATACATTTAAAACTAATAAATATATTGGATAACTTTTGTCAGGTATGGTCAAGCAGGTTAGGTAACATATCAATCACCCCAGGTTCCTAACCACAGACATACCCAGGTCCTTCTTTTGGAATACGACATAACCTTCACTCTCACACATATGTTACAACATTTGAGAGGCCTAATTAACAGCCTCGCTGGTGGCTATTAATTACCACAGATGTCTAAAAGCTGGAGACTAAACTGAACTATTTTATGACCTGCTTGGTCATTTGACACTTTATCTATGAGTCATGGTAGATAAACTGTCAAGACATGGTGTTTTAACCATTTGAATGGTTCACTGAATTAGGAAAAAAAGATATAGAATTGTTATTAAGACAACAAATAAGCAATACCTACCTATGGAAGGTTTCAAATTCTGTTTCATTTTCAGACCGGGAACATCTGAGGAGCTATGAATCATGTCAAAGATATAAAGGGATTACTGATAATGCAAATTTTTTTCAGCCTAACAGCTGTGCAGAAAAATTTTCATAATGATTGCATTTAATTACACAAAGAGCAGTAAAGTCTCTTTCATTTTATTTCAATAATGAAGCCTTGATTCTGAGATATCATGGCCTGGCCTTTCTGTCAAGGCCAGCATGTGAAAAACAGTGAATTCAATTTCTAGTCTTGGCTATTTTTAGAGGATAAAACAGGAATACTTTTTGAGATACATTATGAAGATGAAAAAATATTACCTCAGGCCATATTTTCTTATGTGCTTTAGATAGACAGATGATAGATAGATAGATAATAGATAGATAGACAGATGATAGACAGATGTACAAAAAGAAAAAAGAATTAGCCCTTGAGTCATTTCTAGTCATTCAACAAAAGTTAAATAGTATGAAAGAGTCATTTTTCAGAAAAACAGTAGTTTATTATATTATCTAGTGCTCATGCCTATTTTTGTGAGATTTAGCACCGGCTCTGATGGCTTACATTCTCTCACCCTTCATTTCTTGGCAGATCACTTATAAAAATAATTAGGGAGCCCAGCTCTGCCACATAAACTAGAGTCTTGAGGTTAATTAAAATGGAATGAACGCTGCACATCTGTGAACCACCAATAAAGCCTGATGGTCAGGTACATAGAATTCTGTCATCTGCTGAGAATACATGAGAATAAAGATAGCATTATAAATTAACTGGGTTTAGACTTTTTATTACTATCTTCATTTGGCATTGACATCTGACATTATTTATACCAGTCGAATCTGTAGTTGTGTACTATACTGATTTTATACACAATATTCAGACATTTCCAAAATATTTCTATGCATTCCTAATGTGTGGTGAATACTTTTTGTATACATTTTTAAAAGAGAAATTGATGGAAATATTTTTAAATAAGCTCATTGATTTCAGTGAAAAGATCAGATGTCAGCCAGCCTAATTAATTGGCCATATCTGACACAAACTCAATTTCAAAAATTGTTTCCAAAAGCCATCTAAAAAGATGGTGGTAATACAAAAACAAACAAACAAACAAACAGCAGCAGCAACAACAACAAAAACCGTTCAATGCCCTACTTCTGGGAGAGACTAGAAGATTAGAATTAGAAGACCTGGGTTTAGTGTCAGAAACTGTTTCTTCAAAGGAAAGTGTCCCAAGCAAGCTTCTTAAGTTTATTGAGCCTCCATTTTTTAAAAAAATTTGAAATCAATAAAAAAAGCAATACCTTGTTGATTTTATAGTTTTTATGAGGATAAAATACAAAATATGAATGCATGTTATATTGTAAATCACTATGTACATGTTACAATGTCATTATGAAAAATGTAACCATTTTTTTCTTAAAGACATTTTCTATTCTTAATTTGTTATATGAAAGTGGCTTGGTGGGGTCAGGCAGCTGTCTCTACAAATTCTGTAAGTATGGACCCTTCCTGGGTAGTTAAAAGTTATGAAGAATGGATGGAAATAAAATACGCATAAAATTTCATCTAATTACCTAGCCAATAACAGAAGGTAATGCAAGTCAGTGATGGATGATTGTATAGAATGTTCATCCAAAGTGCTTTTTGTGCCATACATGGATAGGTAAGATATGCACACAACTGAGAAAAATATCATCTCAATCATAAAATTACTTGAAAGTTTGCACAAAAAATGCAGTCAAACTAAATGAATGTGAGTTTGTAGCAGGGTTACAATAGTTAACAAAGCTAATATAGAATCAAGAGAAGTCTGAAGAGTATTATTCTGCACTTGTGAGCCCTGTGAAGTTTCCTAAGTGGCAGTGAAGTGAAATTTACCAAGTTGGGCTGTCAAAGTAAAGAAATAGAGTGAAATAAAATCGCAACAACATTGCAATTTTACCTATTCTGAAACAAGGAACTTGGAGGTTCTTAATGAAATCCAAGAGCATAAACTTTAGAACATGGATTTGTAACATCTTTATTGAAAGGTCAAAGGAATGTTCTCCATTAATTCCTAGTCTAATGTATTCTGAATGATATCTAATTAAGTGTGGCGTATGCATCCTATGTTCATATAGGACATGCACATAAACACACACACACACACACTTTTTAATCAGATAGACAATTTAATTTGCTTTTTCATGGCTGAATCTACTCTGCTCTCCAAGTAGTTACTTCTCATACAAATATAAACCCAAATGGTTATTTCCAAGATTATGTAATACCAGTTTATATTAATCCCTGTCTGTATAATATTAGAATATCAATCATGACTCTAAGTATTTGAGAAAGCTCTTCCTTTCAAGCAAACTTTTGATAATTTAATCTAGCTCATTGTTAGGACAGATTTAAAACCCGAATGATTCATTTAGGATGCTTTGGCAGCAAGTATCAGAATACATGACTCACAATGGTCTAAACCATAAAGCCGTGATGTTTTGCCATCTAATAAAAAAACTGGAAGTAGATGGTCCTGAGTTCAGTACAGTAGCCTAACGATGATAGAACGGTAGGTCAGCATCACTCTGAATTGTTTGGTCTTCCTTTTACAGTCAGAAGATGACTGCCAAAGATCCAAAACATGTCAGCACATAACTAAATCCAAAGGAAGAAAGCAGAAAGTAGGAGCAAGCACACATATTTCTTTCTATACGCTTCTTTTAAAAGAGAAGTGAAATCCTTCCCAGATATCTTGCTGGACATTTTCCCTTTTGTTTTATCTTCAAGCTCTGAGTCACAGGTCTACCCAGACAAATCACTAGTAAAGATGAATGGAATTGTTGAAACTGGCTTTGATCTAACTCATTTCATCTCTAGAAGTAGGTACAATGTAAACCAAACAACATAAGAGTTCTATTAATAAAAGAGAAGCATGACTCTGAATAGGCAATTACTCTTGTCTACTTCCTTGGATAGCCTCACTGTACAAATTGGTCTGAGTTCTGACTAAAGTATTATGGATTGTTTATTCCAGGAATTTATTTTCCATTTAATATTCTTGGACCATGGTTGACTGTGGGTAACTGAAACTATGGAAAGCAAAATCATGGATAAAGGGAAATATGGTATTTAAAAAAATAGATATATACTTAAAAATAAAGATAGGTCTGCAAACGTTTTTCCGTAAAGGACCAGATAATAGATGCTTTAGGCTTTGTGGGCCACATAGTCTATGTCACATATTCTTCTTGGTTATTTTTACACTCCTTAAAAAAAAAATCTTTGCAGGGCATACAAAAATAGGCTAAAGGCCAGATTTGTCTCTAGTGTGCCAACCCCTGGACAGACACATGATGTGTATAGTTTAGTTGTCTTTCATTCAACTAGTTAACAAAACCTTATTGATATTTAATATGGCCATTCATCTAAGTGTTGAGGATACAGCCATGAATGATACAGAGTACATTCCCTAGAAATGCTCATAATCTGGTAAAATGCTCAAAATATTCAAACCCCAAATTTAAGCCCACGCTTCATTGTCTTAAGCTAAATATCCTGAAAAGAGTTTTTTGCAATTTTAGAATATAAATTTTACAAATGCAGATAAAAATAGTCACAAAGTTACTTATAAACTTATTAACTAGGAAAATCACACCATTTCTAAGGAATTGCACATATTTAAAGCATTTATGTCCTACCTATAAGGAATATATATATGAAAGATGCAAAGCAGGTGAAGGGTAACAGAATATATTACCCTAAAATGTGCCACTTTGGTATAGTGATTATCCGTAGCTGTAGACACTTGAAAAACAGCATATGTAGAAGAAACTTTCTCTGAAATCCCTTATCTGCCTCAAGACAGACCCTCCAAAAGGAACTCACTTGTCATAAATTCCCTCCCACAGAGTTTCATCAACCAGGAAAATTTGACTCCTGTCACAGGACAGGAGACTAGGAGTTGACACTACACTCAGACAAACTTTGTCACAAACTGTCATACCTTCTCTCTGTTCTTGTGAGGCCACTCTTCTTTCCTAAAGATCATTTCCTCTCCTTATGAGTCCTACAACCTCCTCCCCTTTTCCTATTAAGGTGGTATTTAAGACTAAATTCTAAGCCACTCTAGGAAGTTAATTCACTTTTCCTTGGGCATCTCCCAGGTTATATGATGTATCCATGTTCCTCAAACAGCTCTTTTTACTTTTGTTAATCTGTATTTCATTACTGGAGTCTCAGCTAAGAACTCAGAAGTATAGAAGTAAAATTATTCTTTGTCTCCAACGTAGTCAAACAGTATACAAATGCCCTAAAATATCAAAGCAATTGCTGGTCCTGCTGCTAAATTCCTATTCATTTCCTCTCTTAGTATATGTACATGTATATACACTGAAGACTAATTGCACAAATTTAGAAAGCAGAGAGTCAGTAATTTTAATAGCAGTAGTTGTCAAAAGAAGATAATTCATATGCTGAATGTAACAGAACCCAGGTCTGGTTGCTATAAGTAAAGTAATCCAATTCTTAATATAAGAGTTTAACATCTTAATATTGAGATCTCAGTATTTTTGAAAGGATTTAAAAAAAAACACACTATGGAAAATAGACAGTCAAAAGGAAAAAAAAGAAAACATTTGATCTGAATCAATCTGACTGGGTCAGTGTTTGAAATGTATTTTAGCCTGATTTTAAAAGTCTTTACCAGTATCACCTAGAGTACCTGTTTGTATTTAAGAGATATCCTCAGTCCACTGCCCTCAGGCCTTCAGAGAATCAGTAGGTTACTTGTTCTTTTCTTTCTTTTTCATGTTGACTAAAGAAACACACTAGGCAGCTCTTCTAAGCAAAACAAAATAACAAAAGCAATCACAAAGGTAGTTCTGAAAGAGAATAAAACTGTCCTTTGGAAAACCGAAATTGCATTTGGGAACTGCTCATTCTGTCTGTAAATACAGTCAACAAAATTGCTGCTCTCTTAGAAATGGTTTGCTTGTGATAAGTGAGCTTGCTTTCTATGGGCCAAGTCCCCAGAGAAGGTTTCCATCACCAACATTTTCTTTCCTTGGACCTAAGAAATCAGAGCCTGCAGATACCATACTTGCTTCAGCAGCACAAAAATGCTCCTCATCGTAGAACTTCTGAACAGTTTGAAAACTAGTATCCTGCAAAACTTCTACGGGAGGCCCCCAAAATGTGGGGACCCTAATCCTCAACAGATGCACATTAAAAGTTCGTGGAAAATTTCTCAATCAGCCTTCCTTGTGCTTTTGTGTTGAGAAAATATAAGGCTGTTTAATGATTCTCAACATCATAAAAGCGTTAGAGACAAAGTAGGGAGTATTCATAATAAAATCTTCTGAAAATAATGTGACTCCATAGGTCAGCTCTAAATACTTGCACAGCTTTAATGATTTGCCAGTAGAAGCAGCCTGGAGTAATTGAAAAGATTATGGCTCTCAAGTCAGAAGATTGGTTAAGTCTCAGTGCTATCACTTATCATATCTGTGACCTTGAAAACTATTCCTTAATTAACCTGTCTGACCCTTCCTTTCCTCATCTGTCTAATGGGGATAATGCTGTGAGCATCAAACATGACGCTTTCATTCATTCTCTCATTCAATGAAAATGTTTTTGAGTCAGGCCTTATGTGTCAGGCTCTAAAGCTACGAGTTAGCAATACAACAGGAAGAAGATAGCCATAGTTATGCTTTATGCAAATCGAAGTGCTGGGGAAAGTGTGAAGCAATCTACACTTGCTGGTTACTATCATAAAAAAGATTCAATGTGTTGGAGGTGTATAGCAATAACCAATTGCACTTCTGGTAATAAAAAAACAAAAATCATTACTCAATACTGAGCTGGTTTAAAAAAATGCATATACACATTAGATTATAGTTTTTCTGTATTATATGAGGTTCTTCAGATAAAGCAAATTTCTAGGAGGTGATAGAGAAATTAATTTGGTTCCTCCTGCCAGAGTCTGATCAGTCCTTTTCAGTTAGGGTTACCGACTGCAGTAGTGGAAAGGCACAGTGGAGATACTGGTTGCACTGGCAGTGAAATCAAATATGGATTTAAAAGCCCAATGCTGAATTTTAATTATACATCGAGTTAGATTACTGATGGGATTTTTTAAAACTCAAGGAAATCGTTTAGCAAAACTTAGTAATCATATACTAAATAAGATTTTAAAAAATATTGCTGCCAAAAAAAGACTGTTCATCTAAAACAATGTAGATTTTAGATATTTTAAAGTCCTAATTTATACCTTATAAATTATTTTTTAATATAAATAATACGGAATCTATTATCAAAACTAAACTTTATGCTTTAAAAAGTATAGAACTTCAGAATTGAATTTGATCTTAAAGATAACTTTTAGATACAGAAATAAAAGAACAGAGAAGTAAAATGTTTGCATAAATTCACATAGCTTTTCAATGGCAGACTTGGGATCTGAACATGAATCCATGTTAATCTATGTGTTCTCTCTACAAAAGGTTTCCTTCAGTTCATAAAAAATAACATAGTATAAAAAAAAGGTGAAAACAGTGACACAATGAAATAAATAGGGCTGAAAGCATTGTCATTAGTGAGGAATAATAAAACACTATTTCGTTTATGTAACAATGTTGACTGGTTCATTATTTGATTCATATTTTTTTTTTCTGAATAACTACTCCTAAGTCATCTCTGTACTTACAAATAAATAAGACATGCACCTGACTTTTTAGGATTATCCATTCCTGAAGAGAGATAGCCACATACTCAGGTCATATAAAAAGTCCTACCTGTCAATACTCTGAAAAAAAGAAAGGACTCAGATTAGCTGGGGACAACTGCACAGAACTGGTGAAGCTGGATTAGTTTAGCATGTACTGGAGAAGATGACTCAGGTAAATTCAAGACTGGCAGCCTTGATTTCCTTGTCTATGAAATAGTATTAATGCCTACCTCAAAGTGGATACAAAGAATAAAAAAGGTGCCATGGTGGCAATATTAATAAAATACGTATAGTCATTCTAATACAATGAAATTGTTCAACAACATAAATCCACATAGAAGGTGACTGGAGATTGGCATACACCCTCCAGAGCAGGCCAACCCAAGTTCATCTCGTCATTCCTTACACCCACCCTCTGCCTCATTTTACATGATTGAATTTTTTGATCCATGTAAAGCATTATGGTGGGTTTTTATTTTACTACTAAAAACTATTTACTAATTTTTTACATTATTTCATGCACTTCTTTCATTTAATTCTTCCCACTCTATGAGGGGGAGAACTCTTATCTTCTCTCAAGGATTTAGATGTGTTAAACGATTACCCAAAGTCACAAAGCTTATACGAGAATATGGCCAGAATTCAATCTAGGGGTCTGTCTCCGGGCTCTACCAGCCTCATTCAGAGGCTGGCACACCAAGGACCAGAAGCCACATCCTGCCCAGTGACTGTGTTTGTACAGCCCACAGGCTGGGAATACCTTTACATTCTTAAGGGGTTGGAAGTTCTCCCCTCCACTACTATTATCAAACACTGAAGGGCTGGAAATTAGTTTTTAGTGCTGACTTGATAATGTTTTTTAATGAATTCAACATGAAATTAAAAGGTAAAAGATGCTTATATACAAAACATATTGCTGTGAAGTCATTTTTATGACAACTAATACTATTTGAAACAGTCACTTAAAGTTTTTTCATACAGGTCATGTACTATTAAAAGTTAAATCTGAAACAAGTCTCCATTTCCACACAAATTTTTGGTAGATATATTTTCCAAGTTCAAACTGTACAGTTCCAGCAGTATTTTTCAGACCTTAATCAACATATGTTGGGGGGGGGCAAGGGGGGGACACTCCATGCTTCAAAATCCAATTAATTATGTAATTGAGGGGTTTCCACCTAATTTGCCTTTAGAAGTTACTAATATGCAATATAATGATGTGCTAAAATAAAATATCAAGAGAAAAATATAATCGAATTCTATATGCCCTTCAACTGGTAAATATGATCAATTAAAACTATATACTCCTATTTTGGCATAGAGTTTGGCAATACCTATCTATACAAAAATATGTTTTCAAAGATGAAACACTTAAAATCTCATTTTGGATCAACATTAACAAATGAATATGTAATTAATTTTGATGACAGTAAAAACTAAGTTTGAATCTCAATTAAACAAAATATTATCCTCTCCCACAGAACTCCATTCTTCTCATTAGTAGACTTGTATTTTTAAAAATGAACTTAATTATCATTATATTTTTAATTTCACCAATAAAAAAT
Organism: Eonycteris spelaea; assembly: GCA_003508835.1. NCBI lineage: Eukaryota > Metazoa > Chordata > Mammalia > Chiroptera > Pteropodidae > Eonycteris > Eonycteris spelaea. The sequence goes on along the minus strand of PUFA01000043.1, from coordinate 2,147,274 downwards.
CCATGAAAATTTGTTTGCCCTCTTGTCATATAAATAACTTCATAATATTAATATTCTCAATTTTGCTTCATAGCCTACAAAGCCTAATATTTACTATCTGACCCTTTACAGCAAAAGGTCACTGACCTCATTCGAATTCCAGCAAACGTTCATTTCACATAATTGCTATTCCAAAGTTGTCTGCTGAATAACTTAGCCAACAATTCTCATTCCCACTTCGGTTGTCTCTAAAAGCTTTAAGTAAAAATCACAGGCTATAAAAAAAATGTGTTTTTATGAACTTTTTATCTCTTCCTAAAATCCTTTCACCCTTTGGTAACCTACATATTCCCATCCTGTCCAGCTTCAGATTCTCTTTATCTGCTCTGGACACCTAGTGTCATGAGTGAGAGAACTCCAGGAAGCAAATTGTGGGAGAGGGTAGGGCCAGTAACATTCTGTTTAAAAGAATTTATATTAAGTGCAAATATAATCTAATCTTTCTAGAGTTATTTTCTTTTTAAAAGAGAAAATTTTATGTGCAAATGGGTGTCTTATTGGGATCCTATGTGAGGGGTCTATTTCTGAACAGGGCTCCACTCCCTTGAGTATTTCTTGCTTAGATTACAGCCTTTCATCACAGCCACTATTTGACATCAAAGCCTTGTCTATTGGAAAGACTTTTTTAAAAAAAAAGGTACTGAAAAAGGGCTTAAAAAATAAAAACATGAAAAGAGTGGGAAATTTCATTGTCATTAAGTGTTTAAATGTTGTAAAATAAAAAAAAATTGATTAGATGTTCATGTTAATGTAGAAACAGCACAAAAAATAAATACGTTTTAAATCACAGAAGAAATTGACACAAAATAGAAAAATTAATCTTCCTAATGTCAGGGCAAGGATTTGCAAAATTTCAAAGCCATGTAGATTGATTATCTCTACTTAACTGTTTTGATTCATAAACTATCTTCTCTGCAACCCTCTATTAGTGTGTGAATTACATACATGGTGACTGATAACAAGAGTGTGTGATATAGTGTCGTTTCCAACTATATACTTTATTAATTACATTTTCAATCAATAGTAAATGGAACAGATCTGCTCTACCCGATAGTATCTTAAACATTCATGCTCAAATTTACGTATTTATACCTCGCCTAAGTCCCTTCTTTCTTGTGTCCTCTTTGACTCAACAGGTTTCCTCGCCTGCCCCTAATGCTGCCCTCTCCTGTGCCCAACTCAGCCTCGCACATCCAGATCCTCGTCTTACCCATCATTTTGATATGTGCAGCGAACATCTCAGGCTACCTTGTTCGGTCTCTACTCTGTTTTTATTGCGAGTAATTCTAATGCTTGCTGACTTTCAAATTTGTAAAACTTGTATCGTAATTCTGTGATAAAAATATCCAAATAACCTGACGTTTAATTTCCTTGTGTTTTATGGACAGCTGCTGCTGTTTTACCATTCCTTTATGTTTAGTTTTATGTTTTCTTTTTGTATGCAATACTGTTTTCTTTCACTTGGTCTATTTATTTCAAAAATATGTTTAGACCCGCTTTTACATTTTATTTTAGTCTTTATCAGATTATATTATATAGCTGATCATTCTTTTTTTTCTACTAACCATATAATTATAGGAAAGCACATGCACCAAACTATTACATTAAATAATTCTCCTTGTCTAAGTCAATGCTTGGATATCAAGAAAGTATGAGGCTAATAAAAACTGCTTTGAAAACCTGCAAACATGTGAGTTAAAGGCCAGAGTATGAGATAAGAAACAGGAGAGATTAACACTACTTTTTTGTGCTTTAGTCTCTAATATAAATACTTGCCATTACCAAGAATAGTTAAAGGAAAGAGCAGCCCCTTCCTCCTAAATTCTGTAAAAAAAGGAATATACAAAAACAATCTTCAAAATTCTTTTTTAAAATTATTATAAAGTGTGAAGTCATTACGGATGGAATTATTAGAAATAAGGAAAATCATGGCACCTATGTAAAAGGAGGCACAGTTAGATTCAATAGCAATCACAATCTGCAAACGTTCAAGTTCTTCCTGAATCATTATTGAAGTGAGCAGGAACATCAAGCTTTAACAAGTATAGACTTTGAGAAAAATAAACATGCTACAGAAAAGGCATCTGCAATTGTAAATAAAATAAGAGAGACAGAGGATTTAAAAACATACGCAGGAAATAAATGTGCAGTTAGTACCACTCAGAAATAATGCAAGAGGAGAATAAGGCTGATGCGCATGAGTACGAACATTATAAAAGCCCTTGAACAAAAGTGAGAAAGCATGTGTCAAATATAGCATCGCATTAGAAATTGCTGCCAAAACAAAGAAGAGTTAGGAGCAAAGATAAACTTAGAAAAACTATCATTATGATGGAAGTTTCACTTATAAAGTAAGTAAGCAAAATAAAGATGTAAATATGTACAGGGGAAATAAACCATGTTAAACAAGAATAGAATGTTTTTAGTTCAACTACATTAAAAGAACATAGTACATAAACCTTGAAGAAAATAATATATTTTATTTCAAATCCTGGTAGACTTTTAAAGTATCTTCACTTATCTTGTGAAAGCATCTATTCTTCCTCGAGAGCAGTAACCACTGATGTCAATATGGGGTGTGGGTCCTTAATTCAGGTTAAACTGAATTCAGTACTAAGGGTTGGGTTCTGTGACCTCTTGATGAAATATTATGAAACTTCTCAAGGACAATATATGTAGTTGAAAAATCATTAAATTAAGGCCCAGGTTCAAGTTCAGTTTTGATCTTTTCCAGCTTCTGTGACTGAACAACTATTTGAAACTCTTAGAATCAGCTGCTTCATCTACAAAATGTGTGCACTAATTATGCTTTCTGAGAAAAAAACTTAAGAATGAAACATCAAGCACTTAATATTGTTCCTAGGACTGATAAATACTATCTCTTTGTTTTTCTCCAAATCCTGAAGGTTCTGGCAAGCCTGGAACTCAGCGATGCCATTGCCAATCTCCATAATGAAGAATATCGTATCTTCTAATAGACATGTGGAGTAAATCCATTCATGATGAAAAACCTAGCTAATTAATGGTAGGTAGTGTCACTTTTTCATCAGATTCCTTCAGGGAAACCCAAAGTATATAAAGCTTTAACTTCGGGGAGCTAACAGCAGTGACCAGTATTGCTTGTAATCAAAGATAAGCTCAGTGTGAACAAAACATCTAACAATTTGGAAGTAGAAATAGGACAGTGAACATTATGCACAGTCCAGTGCCGTACCCTGGTACTTAAAACTGTAATCCATGGTGATTATGACAATGATGAACAGGACCAGACTCCACAATCGGGCCTAGAGCCATTAGTGAAAAGCCATGCACTTAGGAGGGCAGGCCGCTGCCTTGGTGGCCTTGACTAAGTCCATTTCTACACACTGGGTTACAGGGCAGTGATTTAAGAAGTATAGAGCTTTGAGAAGACAGGAAATGGCCCATTTTTTGACCCAAATAGAATGCTAATAATCTGTCAGAAAACCATTTTCAATTTCTTCCCTGAAAACTTATTTACATTTTTTGTTACAGCCTCTATCTTAGGGCTGCTAAATTCTCTCAGAGGGGAAAAAAAAAAATGTTTTCTGCAAGTTATTTGTATCAGAAAGCTATCAACTTAAGGATATATCTTGGAAGTTTTAACTATTTGCCTGTTTTCAAATACAATATTGATTAGGAGAAAGAAGGAGAAAAGTTAAATAAATGAGAAGATAAATGGAACAAAAAGAATTGAGAAATGCTTCTGGTTTTTTCTAGTTTTTCTATAGTAGGCACGTGGCTGAAACTGCTTGCCACTATCTATTCTCCCCTTCATACTTGCTGATAAAACTCTATTGGGGGGGGGGGAGGGCGGGGATGATCATCAATGTTCTCAGCTTATTAGCAGTTAGGCAAAGCCTTGTGACCCAGGGCTGGCAAGTAAGACATAGGCTTTCCCTAGACATATCTAGGGAAAGCATCCCTTCTCAAAACAAAAGTCTATGGGAAAAACTTCTGGACCTTTCTTCTTTTTCCTGTCTGGAATAGGAATATGATACCTGGAGGGGCAATAGCATTTTGCAAACATGAATGCAAAGGCCACACACACGCTGAGGAAATCAGAGTAGGGAAACAGGAGTTTGAATCCTTGATGACCTTGCAGAACTTCAGCTACAGCATCCTCAGACTACCTATCTCCACTCCATCCTGTACATCAGAAAAATAATCTCTTTCTGTGTTGAAGCCCATTTGTCAGATTTTCTATAGCTCAAAGCCAAACATGATGTTATGTAGAACATGCATTATCGGAGGAAATGTTTTTAAGTTTAAAACATTCAAGGCTTGGAAAACCTAAATGGATTGGATAAGCTCTGATGAGGGGTTTTACTTTGTCACGATTCTGGTAAAAGGAACTACCCAGGAGGAAAAAGACAAGATGTTCATGGACCCCAGGAATCAACTCTTATCCATCCCTCAGGTGACTACCTGAGCCCAAAATCCACCTATAGGATATAGTGTTGCCCTTTCATACAGATTGCCTTAAAAACCCTTGTCTTTTAAAGCCAAAAAGAGTCTGCCTGATTTAAATAGAGAAAAACAATCTGAGACACATAGATAGAAAGTGAAGAGTCATTTGTTCCAGATGTCAGGCAGTATCAGGACTCAGTTCCTCTCTAGGGTGGAGGTACTGCAACCCAAGCACTCCAAGAGACTATGTTATCTGCGGCCCCAATCCTATTTGATCAAGCTTCAGTCCTGCCTTGTCCACTCATTTTGCCTTGACTTTGTTCCTGGAAAGATTTTCATTGACTGCTGGCATTCACCACTAGCCTCGATTCTGCCAGTTCCTCGGCCTTCCTAAATATCTGCCTGCTCTACCATTTCGACCTGGCTCTGCCGACACAGCTTGTTCTTCTCTTGAAGCCCCTATTAAGTAGGTCCACTGCTCTCCTACCTGTTCCTTAATTTCTCTCTATCTTATTGAGCTAAATTAGAAGAAAATACAAGAGTCCGTGGCACGCAAATCTCTTAGCTGAAAAATATAGAAACAGAGCAAAATTTAGAGTTTCTTTTTAAATTAGGCAGACTTTCTGCAAATTGTAAAACAACTACAAGGCTTAACGCTGAAGAACTTGAAATAGCATTTCCAAAGTATATTTCTTGGAATACTTTTCAATGGTCAGATAGATTTGGAAAACAGTGTTTCATCCTTCCTGGAAGTCCACAATGACAATAAAGACCCTTAGAAGTCCATGCAAAAGAAATCACCTTTATCTCTATTTAACCCAATGTTTCCCAAAACTTCATTTTTCTTAGAATACTTTTTTCCAAATAACAGCCCATGCAGCAGAATTTGGGAAAGTCTAACCTAAAGGATGAAGTCAAATTTTAAGATAAATGAGAGGGAGAATGTTTGTTGTTTCAGGCAGATGACAAGGTGATTTACCGCCACATTATATTCAACAAATAATGTTTTAACTGCTGGATCAAAGAAGTTCAAAACTAGTAGGGAAGATCTTGAGTTAGACAATAGGTATTTGATTCTTTAAACTTCACTCTAAAACTTAAAGTTTCAACACAAAGTATATATTTGATGCCTTTTAATTCTAGGTAGTTAAATATCTCTTTTTATTTCCAAGGTTTAAAAAACCCCATGGTTAAAAATATGATTTGAAGAGGAAACATACACAGTGACTAGTAGTTTGGTGCCTATGAACAATGTTCCTCAGTAAAGTTGTGACACTTTCTAAAAGTAGCAAAAGTAGATAGGAAATGGTAGCTTTTTAAGGACTGAAGATATACATTATGATTATTAAAAATGTCACATATTGTACTGTTATTGTACTGTTATTGTTAATGATACATTATGATTATTAAAAATGTCACATTATTGTACTGTCACATTTATATATATACCTGCATACACATGTATAGTTATATATTCATACAGCTAGATGTTTGATAGTCACATGCATATACATATAACATCTGTGTACAATTATTTGATTTATTCTCACCCTCAAGAGATCTTTTTAAATGGAGATGAAAAGAATACTATATTATGAGCCATGCAAATATGAAACCTTAAACAGAAATGTCAAGAAGTTGTAGATCCCTAGGCAATGTATGAATCATAGGATTTGGGGACTGATATTTTCAGGCCAAAAACTGACCGAAGAAGTTCACCATGTCTTTAACTCCATGCTCTTAATTCCATTACATAAAGTAACTGAAGGCTGCTGGCATTATGGACATAGACACTTAAAACCATAGCGTTGGAAGGGACATGAGAAATCAACTTGTCCAAACCCTCTGATTTCATGGATCATGAAGCTGAGATCCCCAAACACAGGTGATTTGTCCTGTGCTGAGAATATGTCCACAGCTGAGACAAAACCAAAACCCAAACCATTTTTTTCTGATTTTCAATCAGGTCTCTGTCAGGCAGATGCAAATCAGTGGATTCTTGAGACTCAGGCTCTCTCTCCTGTATGCAGTTCACTACATGTGTAACATCCATTTGAGGACTCTTTGTGTCGCTTCTGTGGGACCTGAGAACAAGGAGGATAGACACAAACATGATGATGAGCATGTTCCCTGCTCTCTGTGAGTAATGAAACCATTCGTCTCTGATTCGTGAGTCTCTTGTCTTCTGTTAGAATCTATGAAAGAGGAATAGGCTATGTTATTAGCTTGAAAGTACAGTAAAATCAAATGCCAGGCCTGATAAAAGCTTCACAGTACTTCTTCTTCTATTTTAAGTGAAATTGTCTGAAGCATTTGCATTATTTCTTTGGTAAATGTTTGATAGAATTTACCAATAAAGCTATTTGAGACTCAAGTTTAACTTGTCAGAAGATTTTGATGATAAATTCAATTCCATTATTATGAGACTACTCAGATTTTCTATCATATCAATTTTGGTAACTTGTGTTTTCAAGGAATTTGTCCATTTCATCTAAATTGTCATATACGTTGGCATAAAGTTGTCCATAATATTCCCTTATTATCCTTTTAATATCCACAAAATACGATTTTAGAAAAAAACCTCTCACTTGATTCCTAAAAGTAATAGTTTTAGTTTTCTTTTTAATTTCAATTAGCCATAGTTAAATCAACTTTATGAATTTTCTTAGGGAACTTACTTTGGGTTTTGTTGATTCTCTCTATTGTTTGCTTTATATTTCTTGGCTTCCACTCTTTTTGTTTTTTCATATATTTGGCTTTAAATTCCTTGTCTTTTTCTGGTTTCTTAAGGTGAAAATTTAGTGATCTTAAATCTTTTCTTTCCTAAAGTTTCCTTTAAATACTGCTTTAGCAACATTTAATTTTCATATGCTATATTTTCATTATAACTTTATTCAAATTAAGTTTTATCTTTCTTTGTGATTTTTTCTTTGACCTCTTTGATACATAGAAGGGAGTTTTTAAATTTTCAAATGTTTGGGCTTAGCTAGATATCTTACGTTATTAATTTGTTATTTAAGTCTGTTATTATCAATTATGCTTTAAAAATCAAGCCTTTTAAGTTTATTAAACATGTTTCATTTCCTAACATAGCATGTGGCTTATCTTGGAGATTTTATTATATACATTTGATAAGGGTTATTAAAATCTCCACTGGATTAGTCTATTTCTCCTATTTGTTCTACCAGTGTTGGATCTAGGCTTTTGGTATCAACATAGTTTATCCTTTACGGCCACCATATACAACATACCCATTTTGTATCCAGTGTTGCCAGCCTAACATACCTAGCCTTCCTGCATGCAGGGATAATTGGGTCATGGTGCTGTTGGTTACTGTCATTCTTTTGAGCACTGTGGAGGAATGAACTCTTTTTGAGCAACAGGCTCTTGGGGTTTCATTATTTCCTGAGAATATCAACTCTTTGCACTAAGGTATTTTAAATAAATCAAGCAAATTTGTTTAATTTAAATTTTTAATTTATTTTTAAATTTTTAAATGTAATAATGCAAAAGAAGGACAAGGAAGCATAGTATTCCACATAACAGTCAGAATGTCATGGTACTGCCAAATCAGAATGAACGAGTGGTGAATATCTTGAAGCAATATATAGCAGAACATGATGCCTATATACCCAATATTCATTCTCTTCTTTGTTTTTACTAAAAGAACCCTCATTTAATTTTTAATGGCAATGAAGTCAGAAATAAAACAAAACAAACAAACAAACAAAACACCATTTCTCAGACTCCAGGACAGCAAAGGCTGACCACATGACATGGTTGGGTCAGTAAGATTAGTTTGAATCTACCAAGAATTCCTATGTAGTTTTGCTTTTGACGCTTGTAGCTTTCTCATTATTCCTTCCTGGAATACAAAAGAGAGATTAGAGGTTAAGAATATTATCTAGTAACTATCAAGGATGCCGGAAGATGAAGGAACAAAAAGGCAAAATTAGTCCAACATGTTGCTGACATCATGAGGCCACTACACCAGCCTTGCCTACTGAGGTCCAGACTTAATGTATGAGAAAAAGAAATCCATATTTGGTTAAGTCATTGTAATTTTGTTTCTGTTATATGCAGCTGAATGAATTCCCTGATTAATACCAAAAGAGACAGTCTTAAGAAATTCATAACTCCATAGAAGCCAAACCCAAACTTCCGTCTGAGAGTTACACTTTCTCATTTTTTACTCTTCTAGAATATAGTCTATAAAAGCAAACTTTAAGACTTTCTATATTATCATGCAAAGAACTCAGTGCAGACTCTCCCCCATTATGCACCATTTTGGTAATCAGAAGTCCTCCAAAGTAGTGTTTTTCTCTCTGAAATATCACTACTTTTACTAAAATGAAACATTAAGCCCAGGTTGTACTGAGGAAAATTGTTGACTGCTTGTCTGTAAGAAATTCAACTTCCTACACAGTTTGAATGATATTACAGGGTAAAATTTGTACAAAATTATCTTCATATCTGGAATCTCTGCCAATGTCGTTCTGTAATTGCCTTGATTTTCCTGAGTTGAAGTCATGCTTACCCCTTTCCTTTTGGGACATGTTGTGTTCCCAATGTGCAGTGCTAATCCCTTTCACATTAGCACTCCAACTCAGAAACAAGTTCTAACATGCATGTGCTGAAAAATTAATCAAAACCAGTTACAATCAGGCTGTCACATAAACATCTACTGAAGCAAGCTTCCATATCTAAAATAATCAGTAATTCAGTCAGCACTTAGGATACAGCTCTGGGTGCCCTTGCTGAGTGAATACTGAGTGAATAGAATGCAGTGTTTCTCAGCGTAGCCAATCTAAATTAGATGTTTTGTAAAGGTGAGTGCTTATCTCTGAAAGACTATAGAACATGTACACGTGCATACATATTGAGTGTGCAAGTGCATAGGCATGAACACACACACACACATACACACACACACATACACACACAAATACACTTAGCATTTTCCAATTGCTTCACAAATGAAAACAGTGGAACAAAAAAATCCCCAGGTTTCAATATTTAGCAAGTAAGCAAAAAGTCCAGAATTTTAAACGTGTAATAGCTTTGGGTCTGATAAACCTATCAAGTCTAAGAGAGTAATAATGGAAAACAGAGTGTATTGTGGTTTAATCACTAGTTCAAATTGGGTCGAAGCCAGTAATAATTAGATCAGAAATGCCAAAGAATCCTTCTTGAGGCTTAACAGATAAACTCTGAACCCTGTCTGCATAAAATGAACAATATCAAAACATTATTCTTGTTTTTATTAATGGGTTTCAAGACATCTATAAACTACATAAGACTGAGATTTTCTATTGACTTCAGTAGCTGATTAAAATTATGTCCAAAAAGTTTGGGCAAGAAGTGATCATAAGACCAAAAAATTTTGGCTGCTGAAATAGACCCTTGTATTCTGTTAGTAAATCATTTTAGCATATTATAACCATTGTGTTCTCAGTAAGACATCAAATATAATAGATTGGACTCAATTACAGCCTAGATTTCTACTTGGTCTATTATATAGAAATGGATAATATACATATAGCTGACAAGTTATCTTCCAGGTATGTAAATGTGATTGAGAAGGCCAGACCATGCCCAGCTGTCTTAAACAAGCTCACTATATTTATATCTGACCTTTAGTTAATGATATAACCTGCTATATATGGTCTGTCAAGCTCAGGATTGAATATTTTTGCCTAAACTTTGCACACCTTTGATTGCTTCATGCTAGCAAGGTCCATCTGTTGCTGTCATTTCACAGCTATCAAATTCAGTGTTACCTTACTTCAAACAATGCCTGGACACAACCAATCCACACTAGAATTCTACAAAGTACATAACATGGCAAAATAACATAATTTTACATTTCCGTTTTAAACTGTAGGTCCATTCTCAGGCTCAAGACTTGTCCTGTGAGCTTTTTTTCTTCTTTGTAGTAGCCAGAAAAAATTGCCTTAGTCTCTACTCTTCTTATCATCTGCCACCTCTCACTGTCCTTTGCTTCTACTTCTCCAAATGTCTTGCTGTCTCCAAAAAGCACACAGGCTGTTAACTTCTTAAGAGTTTCCCAGTTACTCATTATGTGAAACTGGCAATCATTAAAAATAACAAAGAATCTGCAAGTAAAAACATTTTCAACCTATTAGAGTCTTGGTCCTTGGTTTAAAACAACTAAGTCCATGCCTGAGATGCCCACTGAAGCGATTAAGATTTCTGTTCTCAGCTTTTATTTCTTAAGGGGAGGTCCTCACTAAACCCAATCCCTACATACTGACCCAATCAAGGCAGATAATAGTTGCCCCTTTGCCTCAAGTGGGAATTCTGCATTTCTGAAGAATGATTTTTGATGTATTTTCTCACTGTAACAAATGTGGTCCTCATCAGAAATCTAATGTTTATAGTAAAAAACTTTCTGAGACCTGATTCCTTTTCGACTTTGAATTTGCCCAATTAAACATAGTTTATGTTGACATAGTCATTTTTATTCATTGCATTAATAACTGACAGGCATTGTGGAGGAAACTGTCTTCAAAAATAATTGGTAACTAAAATAACAACACATGAAGCAAATATACTAAAGTGCTAATATTCTTAATCCTTTCCAAAATTGCCAAGCATTACAAATTTCAATATTCTTCTGTGGAACTTTAAAGCTCACTTATCTTTTGATGGCTTACAGAAAATATTTAACCAACTAAATCAACTTTCTTTAGAAAATTCCATACATAGATTTGCTCTTCCTTGAAAATTAAATGCCTCATAGTTAGTCAAAATAGGGTCCTTTAGAGGCTGAGAAATGAAACTTTAAAAGACAGATAATTTTACCTTACAAAAGCTTTTCCAGAAAAAACAAAGCTTGCACAAATCATTATAAGAGGTTTTTATGTTGCCATTAAAATTAGATAAGGAAGGACAATATAAAATAAAAAGGCATATATATATATATATAGTCTTAGTCTACTCTGGAACACAGGTGAGAAAATTCAAAAAAACCGGCCCCAAATAAATTCAAAATCTATTAAGAGTAATACTGTACCAATTGGTAACGATAATCTCAGGAATGCTATATGGTTTACTGATCAAACTTTATCAATTTAATTCATAATAATAGTGGACTAAATAAAAAATAAATTATCTCAGTAAATATGAAAAAAGCATTTAATAAATTTTACACTTATTTAATGATAAAACAAAAGAAACACTAAGAAAACTGGTAGAGAATAGGGTGTCTTTAACTTCATAAAAAGTGTTTACTTAAAAGAGACATCTGGATAGTGTTTATTGAAGAAATTTTGAATTCAACAAGGCAAAGATATCTTTTATTACCATTACTATTCAGTATAGTACTGAATGCCCTAGCCAACACAATAAGACAAGGAAAATAATTAGCAATGATAAAAATTGGAAAGGAAGAGTTCAAACTGTCATTATTTGTAAATGATAAGGTTATTTACATAGATAATCCAGAGAATGAACAAATTAATATAATAGTGTAGCTAATAAAAGAATTAAAAGAAATTACCAGATACAAGATAAACTTTAAATATTAATAGCATTTGTCTACATTACTAGTCCCAAAATATTGGTTTCTTTAAAAGCTGATGAATAAAAAAAACTTTAAAACACATAGAATCTTTATCATTAAAAAGCAAGCCAATTCATTTTATGAGTCTAGTATGATCCCATATTTATTTATAAGCTGCAATTATGTATGTTGCATATGACAGTAAAAGACTGCCTGGGATCCCAATCTTGGTACAGTCACTTAAAACCTGCGTGAACGTAGGCAAGTTACATAATCACTCTCTGGTTCATTTTTCTTATCTGTAAAATGAGAATGATGATGATAATGATGATGATGATGATGATGATGATGATGATGATGATGATGATACCACTTGGGATATTGTGAGATTTAAGTCAATTAAAACTTGGAAAGTACTTGAATAGTACCTAGCACAGAGTTGGTGTCTCATAAAAATTAGCTATTTATGTTATTATAGAACTAATGTGTTAATACATTAAGTGCTATCTGCTTAAAAATAAAAATATTAAAATAAAGTAAAAAATAAGCATATGTAGAAGTACTAATATTTTCTTCTCTTTCCCAGTTTGGTGTACATATTTCACACTGGAACCAGCACATTACACAGTAAAAAATATCTAAATGTATAATAGGAGATATTATGCCACTCAAAATCTCAACCCAAACTAATGAAGTTAATAATAAATAAATAAAGTTAATAGGAAAAATGTATGGAGATATTTTTATGCATTGAGGTGATCTTGAATTTTTTGGAGGAATACAAATCACAATGTAAAATATTGATAAATTTGAATAAATCAAAGGTAAAACTTTCTATTTAAGATTGAAAAAGGTCACCTGATGTATGATGGACTGGGAAAGGAAAGCAGCATTATAGAAGAGATTATTTTTTGGAATATAACAAGAACTCATACAGATCATTAGATAATAAATTTCAAGAGAACAGGATTTTTTTTTTCCTGTCTTGATTTCTATTGTAATCTCCAGTGCTCAGATAAGTGCCTGAGAATCTTACACTTCCTTAATGTTTATTTTGCCTCAAGATTTGCTTCTTATGTATCCCATCCTCCAAAACAGATATGTTCATTTTCTACTGCTGCTATAACAAAACACCACACATTTAGTGGCTTAAAATACAAATTTATTCTCTAACTGTTCAGAAGGTCAAAGTCCCAAACCAGGCTTACAACCACTACAGACTAGTCAAGGTGTGACCAGGGCTGGTTCCTAGAACTCTAAGGGAGAATCTGTTTCCTTGACTCTTGCAGCTTCTGGAGGCCGCCTACAATCCTTGGCTCGTGGCTCCTTCTTCAATCTTCAAAGGCATCAGTGTAACTTCATCACGTTTCCTTCATTGACCCTGCTTCTGTCCTCATATTTATTGCCTTTTGCCTTTTCTCTTCTGGCCCTCCTGCCTCTCTCATATCAGGACCCTTACAATTACATTGGGGCCACTGAGATAATCCCAGATAATATCCTTACCTACTTATCCTTAATATTATCACCCTGCGGTGTCCCTTTTGTTGTGCAAGGTAACATATTTACAAATTCCAGGGATTAGAGTGCAAAGATATTTGGGGGGGCTGTTATTCAGCCGGATTTCTTAACTTTATCCTATTGACACTTTTATCTGAACAATTTGTTGTGGTGGCGTGTCCCGTGCATGGCAAGATATTTGGTAGCATTCCTGACCTATCCACCCATTAGATGCCAGTAGCACCCCCTTTCACCTAGTTGTGACCAAATGTCACCAGAAGGGCAAAATCGCAGTGGTTGAGAACCACTTCACACTGTTCTGATGACCATTTAATAAAGCAAATCTAATCATGTCACTCTCCTATACACAATTCTTTATTTATTACCCTATTACTTTCAACATAATATCCATATTTCTTAACATATCATCTTAGAATTTTCATAACCTGGCTTTACCTACTTCTCCTGGCCCCATCGGCCCTCACTTTCTAGCCTCTTGTCCTCCAGATATTCTTTCAGTTCCCCAGAATATGAAGTTCTCTCACACTTCCTCACTTTGTAAAAATTTTTCCCCCATCTGCCAGAAAATTCCCTTCTATTCTTCATGTGATGAACTTTTACTTATTTCTCCTCAAAATTTAGTTATAATGTCTGGGAACTAGGGTCTGCTCCTTGGGTCTGCTCAGAGCATGCTGTTACCTCTGACAGAGTGCTGGTATTTATTCTCCTTTTCCCTGCACTAGTCTGTGAGCTATTTTATCTCTTTTATCTGTATCCATGGATCTAGCACTCTTCCTGTAACGTATTAGTTGTTAATTCAGATTTCTGAATAAATGAGTAAATGGTGGATTTCATGACTCAACATGAATGAGACTGATGAAAAACATTGTTCCAAGATATGAACAAAAAATAACTTGCTTTTCTTTTTCAACGTAAAAATAAATTAATTCTCCCATCCTTTCTCATGGAGAGAATCCCTCATGAAGAGATTCTTTTGGATCTTTTGTGAGTGCCTGATAACTAGTCATTATTTTCCCCAAAATTAAGTTCACGCTCAGAAACTATCTTTACTTACTTAATATGCTGAAATTAAAAGTAAATCAAAAAACTTCCTTCCACAGAGGATTTGGCAAAAACATTGCTAGAATTAAAGCAAGATCCTAGATTTTACAGCACTCACTCTGAAAAGGCTAAGAACGTCAGAGTGGTTGTGTCTCACCTAGGAGGCTACTGTCCACGCTGCGATTTAAGATGTTGACTTTGCGGCAGAAAACTGTGAGCTAGCACTTTCAGCCTTCACAACGGAAGAATTCAATATGTGTCAAACAATAACAGTGTCAAAATGGTTTCTGTTGCTCTGCATTTTATTATTCTTCTGGTGGTCTAATGTTAAAAAGTTTCTCTTAATGGGTAGAAACTGGAGACTCCTTAGTAAATACCACAGAAAACACCTGCACATAACGTTCACTAATGACAGTTTCTCTACTCAGAGCTCAAATTAAGAGGACGTTGAGAGAGGATGGATGTTCTCTCTGTACTTGTTAAATATATTCAGGTAATTTATGTGAAACACAGAAATTAAAGAAATTTCCCCCATGCTACATTTTTGTTATTCCAGCTAAAAATCTGCCTACAGACCTTGTAAGAGGGGGATAAAAACAAAGTTTCACTATCCAAAATATGTTGAAACTTAATAGCTAAAAGGTTGTTAGATTCTTTCATTCCGTGTAAGGCTGACTGAAAGGTTGCTTTCTCTCTAAACCACCATTTCTTAAGTTGTTGCTAAAAATATTTGGTTGAGGGCCAGTATAATATAATTGATGTTGCTGAAAAGATTTGGCTAAAATCATAGCATGCCTGATTGAATCCCAACTCTGTGACCTTGAGCAAATTACCTAACCTCTCTGTGTCCCAGTTCCTTTGTAAAATGAAAATAAGAATAGTACTAACATCAGAGGATTATTGTAAGGATGAAAAGAGTTTGTATTTGCAAAATCGCTTTGAACACTGCCTGGCACACAGAAGCACTAAGTAAGTATCTGGGATTATCATTAGTGAAAACAGAGAAATTTCAAACTAAGGAATCTTGAGTGTTCTGAGCTCAGCATTGCGTAAGAAGCTCTAACTACCTTCTATGAGCAAGGGGCAATTTACCTATGTCTTACTAAAGAGTGAGCACATAAGGAATCTAAACTGCAGAAGGGGTTTCTCGCCATAGTTTGAATGAATTCTGGATTTCAAGTTTTAGTAAATAAGTAGTCTGGATTTGAGAACTTGGGAACTTCAGGAACACTTGCTCAAAAGTTTCATTGGCTATCTATTTCCCCAGGAAAATGAAATCTACTATTCCTTATCCTTGGTTATCTTAGGTATCTTTCCAATATTATCCAGTACTACTTCCCTGACACGTCTGCTTTAATCACCACTCCTCAAAACACATCACATATTTTCCTGTATTCCTCTTGCTTAGAATTACCTTAATTGATCTTTCTACTTGCCTAGGGCCCTAACTTCTTAAAGAATCAGCTCAGATCCTGTGTCTTCTCTGAGCATGTCCCATTCTATATGGCTTCTGAGTGATGTGTTACTTGAACAGAGTCCTATAGTATCCATATCCTTTTCTGTGCCCAGCATGAGGTAGGTCTCTTTTCCTTTCATTACATTTTTTAATGTCAGTATCTCAAACTACATTGTAATTTTGTATGTAAAGGCTCCGCTATGTTCCTTTGTACCACAGAGCAAGAATTAACTATGTTTTTATTAATAAAAATAAAATCTTTAGAAGGAAAATTCATGTTCATTTTTAACTCCCACCCCATATCTTTTTGGCAATTTCTTACTGCTTACAACATTTTTTCCACTAGTGTTATGTGGCTATTTTAGGTCCTTAGGAAAGCTATCTTTTCTGATGTTTTAGGCATTTTTATTTCATCTACAGTCACGTGTTAGTGAAAAGAATACTGGTCGCAAAGAGAAAAAGTTTGGGTTACATTTCTCTGTCTTTTTGGTCCCTATATGTAACCATGGAAAAAAATAACTAGTCTGAAACTCAATTTCTTAATCTATAAAATACTAATGATATTATTTATTCTGACTACACAGGGTTATTGTGAAGATAAATACAAATTAATGTACACAAATGACTGCACATATGGTTGGTCTGATGTCCTCAGGAATACATTGAAATTACTAGCTTGTTGATTGATATGATAAAGAAAACATGTCACAGGGTAACATAATGTATTACTTATTTTTGCTAATGTTTATTTTAGAAGGGACTTCTGAAAACATAAAATTTCAATACTTAAGAATGACATTAAAGATATGAGAAAAGGGATGGACAGGTCCAATTTTTTAATCTTAAGTTAATGATCACAATTCAACAAATATTTGTTGACTATCTATTATGTGCAAGGAATCTCCTGGCTACTATGGGAAGTATAAACAGGTCACTCACTTTTTGTCTTCAAGGAACAAGTCTAGTCTAGTAGGAACCCAGTATGTACCAATTAACTCTAACACAAGATAGGTTTGGTAAAATCTATGGAAGAACCAACTCCAGAAAATAAGTGATTAATCTGATTGTATCTGGAAGGTTTCTTAGAGGATATGTATTCAATTAAGGCTGAAAAGTTGGGAGAATTCCAGTAAAATATGAAGAAGAGGAGGTTAAAAAAAAGTTGACAATTTTTGTTTCTTGGTATAAGCCTAGGTGAAAAGTACCAAGAGTCCACACCAAGGTAGGTTTGCTTGCAATGGAAAGGCAACTTTTTTTTTATAAATAGGGCAGCGGTACAATGCATGTGATTTTGCTCTTAATTGGATGTAACAAAGGATAACAAAGACAAGAATCAAAAGACCAAGAAGCTAATCTCATAAAAACAAATTCTGGCTTGGCCTGGTGGGCACAACTGTGAAGTCTCTTAATGTCTTCAGTGTTACTTTTCAACTCTTACTTAGCTCTCTAGGGAATGGTAAACCTACTTAAAGATTACATTTGATCCAAATTTACACCAATACACAACACCTAAAGAGAAATGGGAAGTCCATGATGAATCAATCAAATTAATGAATATTATGATGGTTTTAAATATGTTCACGAATTATCGGATACTCCTTCCTTTAAGGGATAAAGCTTAATTCCCTACCCTAACCCCTTATGGGCTACACTGAATGACTGAATTCTAATGAATGAAAGTAGTGAGGGGAGGGTGTGTCCCTTCAGAGACAGGTAATAAAGGGCATTAGAACTTTCTCCTGCCTTCTCTCTAGGACCACACACTCTCAGGGAAGTCAGCAGCAATGTCCTGATAACAGTTAAGCAGCCCTGTGGAGAGACTCACAGATGAGAAACCAAGGCCTCCTATCAACAGCTATACAAGTCATCTCAGAACTGGGTCTTCCAGCTACAATCAAGCCTTTAGGTGACTGCACCTTACCAACATCTTGACTGCAACTGCTTGAGAAACGCTGACCAGAACCACCCAGTCAGATCACTGCCAAGTTCCTGACCTGCAGAATCTTCGAAATAACAAATCAGATAATTTGTCAGGTAGCAAAAAATAATTAAGAAGGTATAATTGAATAAGATGTGGCGAGCTTTCTTCCATCAAAGGGCAGAGATTATGACTGAATTTGTGTTGTAGGGACCAGGATTCTCTCTTTATTGAATATTTAATAACTTGACGTAGAAGAGTAAATAACAATCAAACAAAGGAGTAAAGTACGAAGAATCCTGAACCTAATCCAATTAACTTTTAACCACTAATTTCTCACCACAAAGTGAAAGATTGAATACTTTTCAAATTTTGAATTCAAATCTTTAGTATATTCTAATTCAATTTCTGGTGTATTCTTCTGGTTTAACTACAGCGCTGTGATATACTTATTAAATCACTTATAAGTTGGCATTCTATTTTAATGTGCCATATTTTAATTTTAAAAAAGGAATAGATTTGTCATTATTTACAAAACTTAATATTACTGGCTTCATTTATTTATATGTATGTATTTTTGTGAAAACGTGAAAAGCTATGTGTTTCCCTGCAATTTATATAGAGCTCTCCCTTTTACAAAGCAATTGCAAATAGCCTTCACCTCGGGCCATCCCCCCTATCAGAATGGTTGCATGAATCTGGGTAGGGCTCACATAATTATCTAAAAAATGAAGGGGTTTTTAATACAGACACTAAAATATATTTGGAATATAAAGTCACATTTTCTAAGACAGGCTAAACCTATAAGAGAAAAAATTAAAGCTTGTTCTAAAACCTTCCTCGGAGTCCCTCTCCTCCCACTCACGTCCAAATAGGGCATGCAAAACCCAGAGGCCCGCCAGGTTGCGACAATCTTGGAATTGAAGACAGAATAAGAGACAAGTTTACAAAATGTGCATGTATTGAGTAGCTCAAAAACAAGGTCATTACCTCAGAGCAAAGAAAATAAAGTTGGAGTACCTCAAGCCCCAACTGCCTCTGCTCTTAAAGTTTAGAGGGTTGGATGGGCTCTTCCCACCCGTCTCTAGCGTTTCACCCGTAATTATCCCACACCCGGAGCCCGAAGGGTGAGGTATTGCGCCTGCGCTGCAGGGGCCGAACCCTCACAGGCCAGGGGCTGGCGGGGCGGGGCCTGGGCGGGGCCTGGGCGGGGCTGGCCGCGCGGGAAATTTGAACTTCCTCTCTGCCGAGTCCAGTGCCCGCGCAGAGGTTGTTACCCATCAGATTTTCCTAGAGGCCCTGAAACTAGTGGGCCGCAGTCCCGCCTCGAGAGATGGTGGAAGGACCAGGTTGTACTCTAAATGGAGAGAAAATTCGGGCGCGGGTCGGCCCGGGCCAGGCGGTGACGGACGTGCGGGGAAGCGCTCTGCAGAGCCTTGGAGTGCCTGGCTTTCCTCACGCAGCCTCTGTGGCTGCTGTCTCTTCCCAGGTGAGCCGCTCCTATAACTTGCTATGGGGTCAGCAGGGGAAAATGGAATAAAGTCCCCTTCGGGTTTCCAGGGTCCAAATTGTCATCTCTTTGCTGGTCCAGGCTCCCTGGGGCTCTTTTTTCTCCAAAAAAAGTTTATCTTGACTTTACCGGAGAGATAGCGCGCCTGCGTAGTAGAGAACGACTGAGGGCCAAGGCTGCCAAACAGATGCCCAGGCAGGAATTGATCGAAGGTATTTCATTTCATGTCACCTTGCCTAACTTCTTTACGACCCAGCAAAACATGGTTTCCTTAGGTCTATAGCTGCATTTTCTGCTGTTAATATTATCAGGTCTCTGCAACCTCTGACTTTTTTTTCTTCTTTACAGTTTTAAGACAGCAAGCTTTTAGCGTGAAATTCTAGCTTCTCACTTGCCAAATATACTGCCATTGATAAGTGAAACCCAATTCTGATTCTCCTAAGTGAATTTATTTCTTTTTAAAGTAAATTGCAGCACAGCTTCTTGCCATTCAGGCATTCATTGCAGATGGTGTGATATTCATTTGGTAAGAGTTTATAACTTGTACTAAAAATATTCTGATTAAGCCATCATGTTTTAAAAGCCCTTTAGAAGTATGGATGATTGTATTTCATGGATGCATGCAATATTATGCTGTACTACGATTTCTCCTGCAAAGCTTCCTCATAGCCTTTGGTTCTGCAAGAAAAAGTTGCCTGCAATAAAATTAACATATGCTTACAACTTGAAAGAAATGAGGTTCTAAGTCTGAGAAAATACGTTTTTCAAACTTGGATAAATAATAAGTTTGCATCTCCTTCCAGTTGCCCTTGTGTTTCATTTATTTTGACCTATATGTCAGTAGGTATTCTGCATCTATTCTCTTATTATAGTGCTTCTCAAAATCGCTTCAGGATATCACAGAGATGGATATTGGGTGGCCTCTGAAGAATATTAATGTTTGTAAAAGTCGCTCAACAAAATTTTGAATACTTAAGGCACCAGGGGAACAAAAACAAACAGGTCTTGTGGAGCCTATACTTTAGGTAGGAAGATACATTAAATATTCATTAAATAACAACATGAAGGCATGTAAATTGATAAGTTCTCTAAAGGAGAGAAACATAGTTCTGCAATGAGTTACAGGAAGGTCAAGGAAAGCTTTGATGGTAAAGTAACAGGCTGAGGTATGAAGGGCAGGGAGGGGATATGCAGCACCTGTACATGAGGTTGGCAGGTAGAAGGACACTTTAGGCAGAATGAGAGCAAAGGAAGAGAGCTTCAAATATATGAGGGATTAAAAGAAAACCAGTGTGTCTGGAAAAGGGAGAATGAGATGGAAGAGGTAGTTTGAAATAAGACAATTGGGATCAGTAGATTGGAGAGATCTTTTAGCCTGGTTAGGACTTTGTATTTTTCTTAAGAGTGGTAGAAGTCTTTGAAATGTGGTAAGATCCATTTACACTTTGAAGAGTTCACTCTACCTTGAAAAGAAAAAAAAAAAAAAATAAAAGACTGGAGGAAAGCCAGAGCAGATGCTGCTCCCTCAGGAGAGGACTGACTACAGGTGTGTCTGGACAAGAGTTCAGTGGTGGAGATGAAGAGAAGGGAATGGAATCGCTTCTTAGGACATAGAGGCAGTAGGGCATGGCAATGGATATGACATGAATATATTTATGGATATCAAAATTACATTATTCAATAATATTGTTCTGTGTTAGGTTTTGTGCTAGTTCCTGGGGATACAAAGGTAAATAAGATAAAATTCCTGCTATGAGAATCCAATTTAATAGATTAAATAGATGTCATCTCATTGGTATTTAGGCCAAAATAAATTTGTTATGATTCTCTCTAGTGGCAAGGCATAAAGTGCCTTTGAAGAACTTTCACATTTTTATCTGGTTAATGAGAAAGAATAAAAGATTAACCTGATTCTACAGATGAGGAATGTGAGGCTCTGAATGAGTTTAAATAAGTTGCCCAAGATCACATGACTAGTAAGGGATTGATTAGGGTTTGATCTTCCTTTCATACTCCCAAGCCTACACTCTCAACCATGGCTCCTCCCAGTTATAAAATATTCAGTAGGAAAGTGGCTAATTCAATGACAGAAACACCACATTGCTCAGTATGTAGTAGTGATGATTTATTAACTCGAGTTTTTTTTAACTTCAGTTTTTGGCTGTGTCTACCACCATTTTTGATTTTGTTCATTTTACCTATTCTGATAATTCTCTTCTAATGGCTTCCATACCCATGTTAAGAATTCACAGAAATGTGCAGTTTGATAATGTCATACAAATGCCTCATTAATGGTTGAGCAATTATTAACATCACTTGGAAGCAATACTAAATAAGCCATACCCGTTAAATAAAAAGCCCCGCACTTAAAACTATTTTGCTTAATACCTTGACGTAAAGAGGTATTAAACATTGGAATCAGTCTATTGGAACCTTAGACCTATTCCATACCAGTTATATAGGAACTAGATTTGAAAATCAATGTGGTATTAATAATCTCTTTGTTCTAAATAATTTGCCATGGCTTCACTTTCTGGGCCTTTGGTCTAAGGAAATAATTACTTTTGTAAACATAAAGGGTCCATTGCATTTTAGAGGGTTGTTGGGTTGTTGGATTCATAGCAAATTTCATCAAAACATGGTAGGTTGTCCCAAATCTCTAGCATGATCATTACTGTAACAGGCGATCCCATATTTCCTAGGCATTCATACCAGAGTTGACACTATTTAAATGTTTCTGCTACTGCCTTGAAATCACTGGTTTTCAAAAGGCAGTATTTAAAAATAAGTTAATAACTGCATACTATATTCTTTACACTGCAGTAAACATGAATATTAAGAATTTAAAATATATGATTTAAACTTTAGATAATAATTGTACTGAAAAACCAACCAAAAAAAGCCCATCTAAGTAGCTACTGCCATAATGAATGAGTCTCAGCCTCTTTGCTCTGTGTTCTTTGCTCCAGTGTGAAGTTCACAGAGCACACACTTTAATGTATGCCTCCTTGTGACAACTGACCCTCATTTTGAAGAAGGAAACCTAGCCATAGAAGACCCCAGCTTCTGCTAGTCATGAATGCACTAAATTATTTCTCTGAGTTTTGATCCACTGTCTTGTCAGCATAAAATGATGCAAATGTGTAAGCACACTGCATAAAACTCTGCTGGAGCTTCTGGAACCTTATGGTAAGAAACAGTACTGGAATATAGATGAACATGTCTGGTTAATAAGCTGTGAAGAGTCAATCCTCCCATTTTAATTGTTGGGTGGATACAATATTTTAGTGAAATCGGTGTGTAATCTGCATATGTTTTCAATCTCATTTCACAAAACAGGATGTAAAACAGAATTTATTTATAAGCATTCATTTCTCTGAAACATGATCATCTGGTTATTCCATCACTCCTTAAAAATTTATACATATATTTAATATGCTAGCTACTCTTATTCATCTTTACATGTCCTTCACAGTGTCATGACAAGAGTGAGCATTTAATAAACATTTGAATGAGTGGAGAAAGGCAAAGTTTTGAATAGTGCAAATGCTTAAGGATTTAAAAATAAATTCAGTTCAGAATGTCATTATGAATATGTGCATTTTGTTATGTATGTTACATGGAAATTCCTACCATAGAGAAATAAGGAAGCCACATAGTAAAGATTTTCCTCCTTCCTTCCCCTTTTTAGTGGAAAAAAAAAATCATAGCTCATGTTCTTGCCATTATATGAAGGAATGAACTAATCCACAGAGATTCATTTTCTAGCTAAATGAAGCTTATTCCTTTAAATACAAAGGTGTTTTCAAATTTTATAGAACACGCGCCACGTACTTCCTTACCTTAGTAAATGGATGCTGATAATGATTTTCCCTTAATGGCTCAGGAGCTTTATTACCAGCATTTAGCATTATATGGAATCATGGAACAAGGGATAACCAACAACAGGTTAAGACTTGCAGACGAGGAAGCTAAGGGAGGTGATTTTTCCATGGCTATCTGTTCATCTTGAATTTGAATTCCAGTTCCTTTGTTAATTCCTTACCTAGAGGTGCTTAGACTCAAATCTTTGCTTATTTGCACAGGATTATATTAGAGGACATCTAAAACTTAGTTTAGTGCCTAGCAAAGGACATGTCCTGGTAATTGTTCCTTTTTATCCCAGATTAGGGCTTTCTCACCAGACCCATTAGTCCAAGAAATGCCCTATTTCCTCAAAAGGGGTTTGTAATCATTTGTGCCCTCAAATTATGTACAAGGCATTTAGCCTGGGTAAGTGCTTGAAGGTTCTGCTCTTACAAAATTGTAGACTATGTTTGATGAATGGACCTAAAGACCTCTATTTTGGTGCTTAGAGACCATTTTAAAATTAGGTTCTTTGATGGTTTAAATTGGTAGATAAGTGACCTCTGATTAAGAAAAATATTGTATTAGGAAATAAAAAAGTACGGAAGAAACAAAAAAAGAGAAGAGACTATGAAAAGTAAACTTGGTGGGTTCCCCGCCCCCCGCCCCTTTGTGGGAAGATACATAACTAGAGTTGAAAAATTTATCTATGGAAAAGCCTTATTCTTTTCCGAAGAGTTTATCTTTCTTTTCACCATTGGATAGGCAGGATAAACGGTTGTCAGCACAGTAACTCATGTGCTGTCTCTGAAGATCCATGTTGTTTTGACGATTTCATATTATTAAGCCACTTGAAAATGGGAAGGTGAACCCTTCTCAATCATACTTAAAATTGTGGCAAAAGAGATTTTCGTCTCTATTTCAGGAGGAAAAAAAGGATGAAATGTTCAAATAATATAGTAACAGGATTATAAGGGTCAACATGAGAAAGTCAAGTATTTATTGGGCAATTGTGTATAGTTATAGCAAAGACAATAGGCTTGTGGAAATTTTGAATTTGTCTGGGCAGCTGAAGCTTATACGCAGAGAAATGATTCTACAGTAGGACTAGTGACTATCTCGTAAATCTTAGGTTTATTTCAAAGCCTTGCCCACTTCATCACACATATCAATTTATATACGATAGCTCTCAAAATAAGTGCAGCAAGCCATCACTGATATACCAGAATTTTCCCCTAAAACGAGTTTTTTTTTTTTTTAAATCAGTTAAAAATATATGCAGGTGCTTGAGATAGTCAGTCATAAGTTGAAAGTTCTGTTTTGTTTCAGATATATTATTCAGAGCATTTTATTTTGGAAATTAATAGTGTACTGGGAATCAGGTGATTTGGGTCAAGTGCCCGTATAACAGACAACTGAAAAAGATCTTTATGTGTCATTTTCCTCAAAACCACAGTGAAGTACTGGAATAGAGGTTTTTAAAGCAAATGTTAAATGCTAAGTAAACATCTCTAATAAAAACTATGGCATGCTAGGACTGGTTGCTGAAAATATATCAGTCTTTTCCTAATACCTTCCTAAACCTTCTCATAAAGTTCTTTTTACTTTATGGGACATTCTGGTAAATACAGCATTTCTTCCATCTCAGTTATGGTGGTCACGAGAATTCTGTCCTCTTATATTTAAACCTCGCTCCATTGCAGATAATTAGAAAATTAGAGACTGGTGTGTTAATAAGTTTCAAAGCCAATGAAACAGATGATAGAGTAGAAGGTTTTGCCAAGAAATTTGGGAAAAGTAAAGCAAGATGGAAATGGTGGACGGGGAGACAGTGAGCCTGTATTTTAAAGCCACATTCAGTTTTAGGAAGTAAAGAAGGAAATATCTGATTAATCCTCCAAATGTTGACTGGCTTCCAGGCATTGTTTGAGGCTCTCAGGCAGGGCTTTTAGTTAAACACCATAGTTACTGTTCCCAAGAAGCTTATAGACAAATAAATGAGAAACAAGTCAAAAAAAAGAAGCGTCACTCATTATGGTAAGTTCTATGATAGTGGTTGTGGCAAACCCTGTGCTGGGTAGAAAGCCTCAAGCTCATTCTGCTTCTCAGGTGAGGGAATTCTGGTACCATGAGAATTACAAACTATATGTGAGCAAGGGAGAGGTTATACTAACATTTCATTTTCATTTCCAAACACACCTCATCGAGTAATAAAAAACTCATTCTGAAACATATTCAAGCAAGGTCATACAGCATCTGTAGCCGGAACAGTTTCTGCTGCACTGAAGTCATTAATAGTGTCAAGTCTGTGGGTTCCCAACGAGTGTTTCTCTACCTGTTACCATTCCTCCACTTGCCCTTCTGCCGACATCTATGCTGTAATGATCATCTTCATCAGTCCATAAACATCTTTTTTTAATATTCGTAGAGCCTTTACTTTCCTAGCAGCTTTAACATTTCTTTTTTTTTTTTGATGTTGTATGTTATTTTTAATTATGGAGAATAGGGTAAAACACCAGTTAAATAAGTAAGACATATATATATGTATATATTACACCTTGAAGGGTTTGGTTTGCAGCTCCCTTTGAGGCTGTCAGCCAGGACAAGTTTCACTTTTCTCTGACAGCTATGAGATGAGATTTAATGGTCTCATGCATTTTAAGTGTATCGGCCTTTGTATTTTTGGATTCATCCTGCAACGCACAACAGAATTTGTTTACAAGGGCATGTATTGCTCTTTGTCTTGTTAATAAGCCATCCAGTAAGCATAAAATTTTGGAGGATCAGCCACCGAAGTTTTCTCTTGCTAAGTAGCCAAATTTCCTCTAGTGAGATCTACTTGACTTCCTGAAGCCTCTGATAGTTGACAATAATTTGGAGAGCATATAGACAATTCTGATGCCTGGAGGGAGTGATCCTGGATATAATGGTTTTTTTTAACCTACCTCTCAGCATTGGTTATAGAGGATGTTTCAGCTGTGGTCGTGCAGATCGCTTCCATCTCTGGATTGCTGCGTAATCTTCTAAGGTCTTTCCCAGCTTCCATTCTTGATCCCCGTAGCCACAATTCTACCTAGCAGCCAGAGAGAGCATTTTAAAAAGTAATTTAGATCGTATTTTTCCTCCACCTCATTTCTGTCAGAGGAAAGCCAGTCCTTGGAGTGGATGTTAAGGGCCACATGGTCTGATTCTTAACTGTGTTAAATTTCGTCTGTTTGCCGTCTCCTCTGTGCCCTGAGCTCTGGCTGCAGGCCTGCTTGCCATTCCTCGGTACACAGGATATTCCACCACATGGCATGCGCATCACCCTTCCTGTTGCCTAGATGTGGTTCACTCACAACTTTTTGGACTTGCTCAAATATCATTTTTCCAGTGAGATTATGACTGTCCCATTTAAAATTGCGGCCTGCTATACCCTCCCCTAATCTTGCTCTCTCTCACCTTGGTTTCTTTTCAGAATGATCTCATATACTGCTATGCCGTTTAATGCTTGCTCTCTCCCCACCCCAGCACATACAGTGGAATGTAAACTCTATGAAGGCAGGGGGTTTTTCATTGCTTTTTTTCCCGTGGATATATCCCCAGAATCTTGAACAAGGCCTCAAACACAGTGGAAGGTCAATAAACTTTTCTAAAATGAGTGGATCCAATCACACGACCATGAATGGTGCATTTTTAATGAGCAGGGGTGTCTTTCCAGATGGCAAATAGCACCTTTGTTGTCAGAGAATGTCAAAACTGTAGACACAGCCAAGTGAATGACATGAACAATGATAGGTGTTAATTGTGAGTTTTAAACTACATGGTATAAGTTCTTGTTAAAGCTGTTAATTTAGCAATATGAGCAGACTTCACATAAGACAATTGGGACTCATTTACTGTTTTGTTAGATGTTGTGACAGCACTGTCTAATTCAAGGTTACCTCCTTTGTCTTTTTGCCAGCAGCTCTTATAAGACACGGTAAAGTCAGAATTAAGTAGAGGAAAAGAGGTCTGGGCCAGGGACAGAGAAGTCTTGAAGGAGAGCAACTTAGTCATGTGGTTTCCTATTTTGGGAGGTAGCAAGATGGAGCATTTAGATTTAGGGCAGTTCAGTGAGAAACAGTGATGTGGCAACTGACAGAGACGTTTTCAATTGGCCAGTCACATATTATGGTCCACTGTTCACTGGTGGTCAGGCTGTGCCCAAAAAGATAGAATGTAACGTGAGTGCGGCCGAGGTTAAAAGTAGAAGCCAGCGCCCAGTTCCAGGTTGCTGAGGAAAGACAACATGCACACCAGGTTCCCGGGCACAGCGTTTACATGCAGCGAGAGGAGAGAGAGCGCACTGGATCCGGGCCCTCACAATGCATCAGTTCCCCATGGCCAGTGGGTCTGATCTACAAAGGCCATGGGCAGTGTGACTGCATGCACCCCACTTTGTGCTGCAGTAGAAGGACCCTGGCCCTCCCACTGCGGTCCGAAGTACAGAAAGCAGGGGACGTGCCCGAGGGCTATTGCCGTGCAGGTGTTTAAACAGAACATTGGAGTGTGCATCAAGCCTGGAACTGGGGAGGATATCCCCTCGCAAGGCAATACACCCAGCACAGGCTGTGAGGGCTCTTTATTTCCCAGAAGGGGAATGTTCCCGTGTCGGAAGGTCGGGGGTGAGGTGGGGGTGGGGTTGTGTGTGGAGGGGGTTCAGGGGTGGGGGGCACGTTGAGAGGCCTGACAGAGTGTACATGCTGGCCTTTTCCAACATCTTTGGTAGAAGTGAGTTTTAGATTTAACTTGGGAGATTTAAAGATTTAAGGGAGATTGAAGCGCCAGAATGACCGTAGCAGCAGATATACTCCCATTCAAGAGGGAGGTAAAGCTACGATGGCGGCTGGGAAAGTCTGTATGAAATGGGATCAGATTCCTCACCCAGTCTCTGCCCAGAACCCTCGCAAAGCCAGAGGACTCAGAGGGTGTGGTTAAAACCAGTTGCTCATAAAGAATATCGGGAGAGGATAAGAAATTGTTGACGTCGGCGTGGTGGGGAAACGACTCTGAACCACTAATTCAGAAATGAAGGAAGGTTTTAAATTTCCCAAGACCTTAAATTTGAGATCCTAAAAACATAAAACGTAACCTCTGTTGAGGCAAAGTTTATTCATAACATCTGTATCTGGTCTGTATATTATCATCTTAAAAGTATCCAGGGAAGTTTATAAGAATGTTTTACCTCCTAGCCGGTTCTTATGGAAACCTACATTGAAACCTACTATCTTAATTTACACCTGGCTTGAAGTGTATGTAAGTGGTGGAGTAAAGTCTTGTTAGGCAATAAAACATCTAGACTCTTTTTGCTTCTCAATTCAAGGCTCTAACACAGCAGTCCCCAAACTTTTAAGCCCCAGGGACTTGTGCTCCTATGAGAATCTAATGCCTGATGATCTGAGGTGGAGCTGAGGTGGTGATGCTAGCGAGGAGGAGCAGCTGCAAATACAGATGAAGCTTTGCTCACGGGCCCACCACTCACCTCCTGTTGTGCGACCTGGTTCCTTACAGGCCACAGACTTGTTAGGTCCCTGGCCTGGGGCTTGGTAACATGTGCTCTAACAGATTCATTTATAAAAACAAGGCAAATATGAAATATTTTCTTCTCACTGAATACTCAAGCCTGCCATGCCAGTGCTTGATAATCATTGATAAGCCCTCAAGTTCATCCAAGAAGAGAAGAGAAACCGGAGACGATTGTTCTGAGAACATGGGACATGGTTCTATAGTTCCTGATGCCAGGGTCTCCCACAGGTTCTTTTTGTGGTTTGTGTAGAATGGAAGACTGACACTTACAATCACTCCTGTTTATTTGTGTATTGGTCACTCAGAGCCTGTGATGGATTTCCCAGTTCTTATTATGCAAAGGAGGGACATAAAGCCAGTTCCCCAGGTAACTTCTGGCATCGACTGTAGCCATTTCAACTGTGAATGAATTTAGTGAAAGAATAGTATCTGTTCTTGTCTTACTCTGCTCGGGCTGCCATAACAAAATACGATAGACTTGGTCACTTAAACACAGAAATTAATTTTCTCACAGTTCTGTAGGCTAGAATTCCAAGATCAAGGTTCCAGCCATTTGGTTTCTGGTAAAGTTCTCTTTTTGGCTTGCAAAAGTCCATTTTCTTCTCACATGGGCTTTCCTCTGAGCATACAGGAGGGAGAGAGAGTTGTTCTTTGGTGTCTCTTCTTATAAGGATACTACTAATCTTATTGGATCAGGACCCCACCCTATGACATAATTAAACCTTAATTACCTCTTAAAGTCCCTATTTCACATTAGGGTTATTGCTTTAACATATGAGTGGTTCAGAGGATACAATTCAGTCCCTGGCAGTTATCACTTTTTTAATAGCTATTATCCCTTTGAACTAAATACTATAGTTATGTCTTTTGATGATATGTAGAGTGGACATAGCATCTTAAATATTTAGAATGACAGGTATCTGTAAACCAAAAGTTTGAGAATCACTGAACAACATCATCCAACTATAAGGAGAGGGAAAGTTGGAATTTGCTCCTGGACTATATCTAAAGCTGTTTTATAATTATCTCCCTGACACCCAACCACCACCCCCATCTCCACCAAGATTTCATCCTAGATTTTCTGAGAATCCTTTGGTCCATTTGAGGAAAATAAAAGAAGTATGCACATATATTACCTTAGATTAAGAGTTAATGTGTAAATATATATACTTTATCTTATACAATAGTTATACATTTATAATAGTTTTAAATTTTATTATACTTTGAGTGCAAATTAGGTATTTATAAAATGTATCTCAAGAATGAAAAATGATATGGAGAACACCTGTGTACATACTACCTAGCTTGAGGAAAAGAGCATTACCAGTATCCAACCCATTCCTCTCCCCCAGCCTCAACGGGACTGATACTGGATGTTTGTAATGACCTTGGTCTTCTTTACAGTGTTCAGTACACTGATTGTAATCCTAACAATGTGGCATTTGGTTTTGCGTGACGATGCAGGGAACAGGTAGTGGGTTACATTTTCTTTTATTCTTAACATTATGTTAGGGAGGAAAGAGGGGCAGACCTGATATTTGGTTCCTCTGCTTAGCGGGGGCCCAGGTTTATATCTGATTCTCTACATGCCACAAAACCGTGAAAACGGAAACTGATTCCTCAGGTCCAGCAAATGCCTCTCTGATAAGAGCCGCTTCAGGGCACTGCTTACCCTTGCAGCTCTCTCCCACTTTTCCTTGCCTTTCAACCTCTTATGATTTCTTACTGGCTATGAGTTCATCATCGCAGGTCAGAATATTTCGTTTTCATAGTTTGTCCACCCCTTGTAGCTGTTGTGCTCTGAAAGCTCTTCCAGGAAACTTGGCTACACTCTGGAAGACTGTATCCTAGTTGTTGGTTTTAAAACATTTATGTCATTTTTCTGTGTTTTCTTTTCACATGTGCAGAGCTATATGGTCCTGGAAGAAACTCATTTTGATCGTATTTTTGGAGCCTCTCTTTTTTAAATGGCTGCATAGTAATTTGACAAAATGTATGTGAACTCCTAATTGTATTACTTGACTTGTTGAAGGTGATTCTTCTCATTGGGATGCACCTGGACAGGAAGTAGTATAAATACATTTAAGAAGTAAATTGTAATTTTGTTTAGAGTTTATGTGTGTTTATGTGTGTGTATGTATTTTCTACTAGGCTACAGAATAATAATAAAGACTCCAGCCAGAATTCCTTGAGACTGTTTAATGGACACCTTTACAGTGGCGTGGAAACTTTGGGGAAAGAGCTTTTCATGTACTTTGGGCCGAAAGCTTTACGGTAAGATAAGCCCGTACAATACGTCTTATCGCTATGTTTAAAGATGAGTAGAAGGCTTTTCTTGCAGTTTGCCAGGTGTCACATTTAATCATGTAGAAAGTACTCCATTTTTAAGAAGGCTCTAGTATAAGAGGTTGAGATTCTATCATGGAAAGCAATAAGCAGAAGAAGAATAAATTGTGATGTCATCGTTACTTGGAGGGCTAGTCAATTTATTTCTTTAAAAAAAAAAATTGATGGGCTCTCAGTGCTTTCCAAGAGATATTAGAGTAACGCGGCTCTGCTTTGCTCTTCTCTAAACGCCCTATGCAGCTATTCTCCCCTCTGGTTTTCACCAAATGTTCATTGCGTTAGTGACATCAGTTTCTTTATATTTATGACAGTTCTTAGCATGGTTTAAATGTATCTCTAGATGTTTATATTTTTCTGTCTTTCTTTTTCTAAAGTCTTGGATAGAACTGGAAACTTATTTATGGAATTAAAAAACTTTTCACAGAAGTAACAAGTTCTCCATTTTTTTTTTTTTACAGTGCTTGTATAAGGAAATTCCCTGCTAATGTGTTGGCAAAAAGGTCATGCAATCTACTGCCTCGGTTGACTTAATGATAAAAATGTTGTAATGTATGTAATTGTCAGTGCATGATCACCTATTTAATTTTTGCAGGCAAATGAAAAAGACCCATGGATGAATATGTCTATAAAATCTCAGTCTTTCTCTGAGTTTAGCCTAAACTATTACAAACTGTAAAGATTGGCACTGCTTCTTTGAATCTTTTTAATGTTTTTTTTTAAGATATTGATATTTAAAAAAAAAAATCCTGTGACTGACCCCATACTTTTAACTGAAGATATAATGGTCACAAAAGAGATAATATGTAACTATATTATGAGATAATTAGAGATGACTTGACTTTATTTATTGCTGTTATCTACTTCGAGTTTAGAACACTGCAGAGTTATATCATTGTTTTTCCTTGGAGGCATTCACTCTACATTGTCAGTAGCCACTGTCCTTGTACAACACTTTCACTTCGTGTCTGGAGTTGATAACATTGACGTAAATCTCCCAGTTCGTGCAGTAGTTGGTGACCTACTGCAGGTCGCCTTATTGTAGTAGATTGATGTGACTGAAAACTCTTCACTCTGAGTGGAGTAGGACATAATGGAATCCATGTAAGAATAGTTGAAAACATTGATATGTTATTGATTCTCTGGTATTAGGTGCAGATTTATTTCTGTAGGGTGAGAGATAGGTTTTTTTTTTTTTTTTTTTTTATCAAGCGCTCTCCATCAGACTGATAATGGAGAATCATTACTCAGTACAGGGCAGTCAGGAAGTGAAGTTCTGAACAAGGGCAGTTGCCTCTTCCAACTAAGCGAAATGGTGCCATCCCTGGAGAGTGTGTATCTCAGTATATGGATGGGGAGAAGTGTAATGGTTGCTTCCTTTCAATTTCCTATAGCTTTAACGGCTGATACAACAATTCAAGGTCAATGGCAGATCAGCTGTTTGAATGTGAACTGAGCAACCTAAAATCAACAGCAGCTCCTTTCACAATTTAATATGTTAAAAAAAAAAAAATGCATGCCCATCCAATGCTTCTTAGGAGAATGGATGACTCTGTCAAAGAAATGTGATTGTTGTGTGAGGCTGAAGGGCTGCGAGCATGAGATAGAAATGTAGTCTTTATGTCTGACTTCAGTTTTCTACCCACCAGACCTGCCTGCAATTCAGAAAGCATATAGCAGGAAACGTGCTTAATGATCGCTTACAGTTTTCCCTTAAGGCAAAGATTTTCACAATTAAAATTGCCTGTGGCTTTGAGTGCATCTTACCAGGCAGGCCATGAATCTTCCTCGGGTTCATTTGTTATAAAAGTAGAATACAAGATATCCCTCTGTAAGAGCCTCTGTCACCTAAAAATCCACACTTCAGAAAGATACAAATTAGAGATGACTATTTCTCTTACCAAAAGATGTATCATAGTGCTCAAGTGCTCATAATATTGCCATAGAATACTACAACTTGATAGACATTTATTTTAGGAGCACGATTGTGGTGTTATATATGATTAATACCTATACTACTTCTGAACACTTTACAAAAGCTCTTCATCTATGACAAAACAAAAACCATTTCTAATTTTTTGTTATATATGTAACAAATACTCATTAGAGCAAACTGAAAAATCAAGAACACAAATAAATTTGTACATTCACAATGCAAATACCAAATATAATCTCTTTGAACTGTGTGTGCACACATTGCCAATGCTATGTGTGCAAGTCTATTCACCCAGACACACCCACCCTATAAGCTGCCATTTTCAATTAAAATGAACACAGCTGTTACATCTTGGGCTGCATTTAAAATAATATATTTTTAATGAATCTTCTTTCCAAATCACTTTGCTATTTCTAGTTGTGATTTATATGACTCCAATTGTTTGCAATTATCATACATACTAAGGAACTATATCTGAAATATTTTAGGGGCTTTGTCATTTTAGAGAAGCTTTATATATTATCAGTTTTGTAATTTGCTGCAGTTTTAGAAATATGATCCTCTAAACAGATATGCAAGAGATAGTGTGATAGTTCTTCTTACTTTTCTAAAGTCTTTATGGAATCCATTAGATGCTACTTACAAAAAGGTTTTACAGTTTAGAGTTTACACATAGTTTTTGGACTGTCATATAACATATTAGACAAATATGAAGTGTGTTAAAAATTCTAAACTAAATCCTCTACTTTAGAGTAGTAAGCACCTACTGTTTGTCTGCACAGCATGCCTACTTGTCCCATGGGGACATCATTCCTTCTAGAAGCTGGTTTTCTGCCACAATAATCCAGAGTTCAAGTTGAATTTAATATAATCTTACTAACTTTCTCATACACAGTTCATGGAATCAGTCTTAGTTCTTTCGCGAGACTTTCTTGTCTGGAATGAGGAGAGTTAGGTTCTCTGTGAGGCCTTTAGAACTGGCAGATGGCCATGTTAAGACAGCGTGAGGTGCTGGAAAATAAAATCAGCCTGCAATGGCAGAAAAAGAATCCCAGAGTCATTTTCGTTCTTTATTCTGTCTGTTCCTGAGATCCAGCTTTTTCCTGCCTTTCCTGCAGTTGGATTTTTCAGCCTTTCCTAAGATTCAACGAGACTAAATATTCCGTAGTGCGTTAACCTTTTTGGTTGGATCTCTGTCACTTGCAACTTAAGAAAGCTGACTATTATCCAAAGGTACAAACTTCCAGTTATAAATAAATATCATAGGATGTAATGTACAGCATGGTGACTGTAGTTAACAATACTGTACTGCATATTTGAAAGTTGCTAAGAATGTAGATCTTAAAAGTTTTCATCACAAGAAAAAAAATTTTTTTGTAACTGTAAGCTGATAGTATTAACTGGACTTACTATGATTATTTCAATCAAATCATTTTGATGTACACCTGAAACTAATGTATGTCGATTATACCTCAATTTTAAATAAACAGATACATCTGACCACAAAAGTAATCTACACACAGAAAATTAAACATTTTTAGTTTTGAAACAATAACTTTATTTTCTATGTCAATAACCATATGCTTCTCTATGTAACTGGAGATATTATGGAAATCTTTGCCTTATTCATTATTTCTCTTCCGTACTTGCAGCCTACAAGATCACTCATTCTCCCACTAGCTTTTTTCCCTTTATTTTCAATATACACATCATTTTTGCAATTTTGTCCTTATTTTAAAAGTACTAGATAAGCCATTGTACAATATTAAGATATTTCCAAAAAGTCTAAAGGAAAAATTAAGTACCACTCATAATTTCTATACTAAAAAAAAAACCACTCTTAACAGTTTTTGTAAATATCATAGATAAAATATATTGTATATATACCACATATTTACACACAGTTTATATTACACATGCATGGATTACATATATAATATTTATATTATAATTTTTACATAAATGGGAATTTTAATTCATATTAGCTTTTTTTTTACATAATATGCATATTGTATTGGTCAGTGTCAAAATATATATGTTCATGATAATTTTTAATGTGTGCAGTGTTCCAATATATGTATCTGTCATTTTAAATCAACCAGTACTGATTAACATTGTCCCTTATTTTTCTCTTTAATAAATAACTCTGCAGTTAACATCCTTGTGCACATCCTTTACCTTTTGATGTTTTCTTAAGAAAAATTCCTAGATGCAGGTTTGCTAGGTCTTGGTTACTGGAGCTTTTTAATATCCACTTTGAAGGCATACAGAAATCTACCATGAATAGAAAGCAGAGGCATCTGCACCTGGTCACGCAAAAGAGAATGACCCATTCCTGGCCTACTTTGGCTCTGATCATGTAGTGTTTATTCACACCTCTATACAAGATGATAATTTTAATGTTTAAATTGATTTTATATTACCTGCCTCGTAGTTCTAACATTTGGGGCATCTTTGCGTCTAGCTATGTTGATTACTTTATCTCTTGACATTGTTTTTTGTGGGTTTTTTTTTAATCTTTTTTATTTCATAATTATTTTGAATTCCAGATATCACATTTATAAGAACAAGAGAGACTGAGGTAAGTAATATTTAAGCCCCCAAATCGTGATGCCTCTTCCATAGGGTCATGAGGGTAGGGGCTGAGTGAGTCCAGTGAGAAGCCGAGTTTGGTTTGGGTTTTGTTGTGTTTTAGTTGCCTTCAGTGCCTCCGTGGCCTTAAAAACTCCAGCTGCTACTGCTCCTTGATGGCTCGCGTGTGGCTTGGTAAGGCTGGGGTGGTTTCTCGTGTTCCTGCTCCACTCTCAGCTCTCAGAAGCCCCTGTACATTCGTGTCATAAGGGCGTCTTTCCACGCTCTTGCCACCCCCACTCCCTACAGTGGTAGACTGCTGCTGCCTTTTACTCACTGAGAGGTTCGTGATAGGGACAATGGAGGTTCTTGACCCTTCAAGCAGCCAGAGTCTCAGGCAAGCCCTGTGCACATGGACCTCAGGTGGCAGTTTTCTCAGGGCTAGTGCCATGCTCCTCCCCTGGGCATCCAAACTCTTCCTTCCATATGTAGAGGGGACTCTCAAGTCACAGCGCATTTCCTTCCTGTCTCCCAATGGGAACAGATGTGTCCTTGCATCACTGCAGGATTCTGTGCCAAAACTGAGTCCTGGCCTCACCCCTGGATACAGATGGCTTCTGCCTCTGCTCATCCTCAGCAGCAGTGCACTTAGCTTGGGCCCTCTGGTGAAGGGTTTCCTGCCCTTCTGAGTGGCAGACTGCTTATGCTTGTCACTTGGTGCAAAACTTTCTGTGTGGGCAGGAGGTTTCCTGTTACTCCTTCAGGGACAGATGGCTTTTTGTTTGTACCTCTCTCTCAGCTACAGCAGCTTAAGAGACGTCTTGAGCAGACAGGGTTTTATGCACAGATACCTGCCACCAAGGGTGGCTCTTTCAGGTCCTCTGTCATGACTCATCTTTCTCATGTGCAACTAACTGGTGGACACCCAGTGAAAAGAGCTTACAGGGAGAGCATACTCTCCTTGTGTCCGGGGCACCAGGGATTCCAAACTGTCATGCCAGCCACACTCAGTATTTAAAAGTTAGTTGAGAATTTTAGTTGTTGTCTTCTTATCCATTTTTACAGTAGTTATCTCTTCCTCCTGTACTCTGCCACAGTGTGACAAGTTGTATGTCTGTCTTTCCATGGAAGTATTGTTGCTGTGGGAATTTAGCTCACCTAGCTGCCTGCAACCTCATGTCTCTGATGGGCTTAAGAAAATTCGTGTTTTTGTAAATAATGTGATTTTTTTTCTCCTTGTCAGGGTGAGAGCTATATTCACTTTTAGCTTCTATATTCTAAGTAGAAGTAGAACTCTCTTTTTCCTTTTTAGAATAAGACCATATCTTTGAATAACCTCTTCCTTTGAATTCCTAGCATACATTTTATAATCATGCTATTCAACTATTTTACACTCTTTATTATCCCTAGGACACTTTGGCCACTTGATAACTTCTATAAGCAATTGCCTTATTACCATATTATGTGTAGTTGTCATTAACACATGCCTGTGACAGTACTGTCATTTATGCTCCCCATCATGCCTGCTTAAGAATGTCCTGGCAGCCTGGAAGAATGTGACTGATGTTTCAAATGGTATTGCTTTGTTTGGGGAAGTTATTTCTAACTAGAGGGAGTTTCTTAATATCACTTCAATTTTTATTTGGACGCAATTTTTTATATTAGAATTTTGGTTGCAAATGACAGAAACCCAACTCAAAAGTTCAATAATTATTTATTGTAAGACTTTGGGGTGCCTTATGATTCCTGAAGATACTGTGGTCAGCCTTCAGGGAGAACTGGGAACAAAGACTAAATCGTTCAGAGGACTCTGCATTTCTTGACTGTTTCTCACTGGAATCTGCCGTCATCTTCCTTTCTGCAGACGGGCCTCGCTCTTGGCTTCTCCGGTGTCTCAGTTGGGAAACATTTCCATAGACAGCCCCCAGACTTACAAGAAACTGACTTCTCTGTGTCTGAAATCCATAAATTCATCAGAATTCCTATGAATCCAGCTGGGATTCTAATGGATCCAGTGTGATTCAGGTGTTCATTCCTGAATCAGCTGCTCCAGGCTGGGCCTAAAGCCCGCCATAGCAGACAGAGTCACATATGCAGAATGAGTGATCTCAATAGCCAACTGGATTAGGGGTTGGAGGGAGCTTCAGAGGATCAAGAGGTATAAGTGAGGATCTAAAAAAATTTTCCTAAACTAAATTACAATGAAGAATCTTGAAAAGCAAATCTAACTCTTATCTGTAAATATAATATGAGCCTCTGTCCTGATCTATAAAGATCAGTATGGTAACAGTATAGGTGTTTACTGTGCCTTGAAAATTTCCATGAAACTGACAGATTTTTCTGAGTTTTCGCTAAAGGGTACTTAACAATAAACATAAAATTTGTTAGTTTACCAGGACTCAGTTATAACATTTAGCAATTTAATAAAAATAAAGTAAAAATAGTGATTTTATGTACATTTTCTCCAAATTGAATAGATTTATATATAAGACCAAAAAAGGCATCCTTATTTGATGCAGGGTTCTTATCGGGGCTACTTCCGCATTTGAATTGGGTCTTAACCTTTGAGATTTTTTATGTGGATGCAGTTTCATTATAGAAAGTGATTTAGAATCTATTTTATGAGCCATGCAACTGAAAAGATTTTAGATATGATGGCTTTCGGGCATGACAGTTGTACACCTTTCACTGGGGTTGAACCTCCATAAACTAAATTATGGAGTACTTACAGGCACACATTTTTCCTGTCAAGAACTATGGGCATGTAAAATGCTTTTATGATTGATAGTAGGGCACACAGAGTTTAAAACCCACATTTTTAAAGTTAGACTGGTTAACCTTGTACAATGCTATAACATAGTGCTTTAGAATTAGAAGCACAGAGCAGTAACATTTGCTGCCAAAAGAGCCATATTTATTAACTCAACGAAGCCATAAGGAGAAAGATTTGAAAGGCAGAACACAGTATTTCATCTTGAGAATCATTTTTGATCTTCATCATCAGAGGTCTCACAAAACCACTTTCTTTCCTTTTTTTTTTTTTTAAATCGGACATGGTAATCAATCCTATAAAAACTGAAAGGTTATGAATTTTTCATCACTGTGTTGTGGCTTTCAACTTAACTGTAAATATTTATAAATCCCTTTTTTCTCGATACATGGAAAGATAGAAGAAAACTAAAAGAATTGAAGACAATATCACTTTGACTTGTCTTTCTTTTTTTCTTTTTTTCTTTCTATGCATAACATTTTGCAAAACATTGCTTCATTGTGTATCCCAAAGCAAGAGAAAGGAAAGAGTGTCTCAAACTGTAGATATCGTTTTGGAATGAGTAAACATTTTTAATACATTGTGGCTAGAAATAAGGACTTTGAATGTTAGTGGCTTTGTAGAATTTATAAAAACACAAACTACAGGCAATTTAAATTTAGTTTCATCTCATCCCAAGCTTTTGAATCTGAGAAAAAACTGAGAGACACTAGACCATTCTGTGAACAAAAGATATTTCACATGACAAGAAAAAAAGAACAGGTATATTTTCTTGGGCTTATTTTCGAGACCTTATTATTTCTCTAAGAACTTATTTTATTTGTGGGTTGAAAACTG
This sequence comes from Eonycteris spelaea, assembly GCA_003508835.1. Taxonomy (NCBI): domain Eukaryota; kingdom Metazoa; phylum Chordata; class Mammalia; order Chiroptera; family Pteropodidae; genus Eonycteris; species Eonycteris spelaea. The sequence goes on along the minus strand of PUFA01000043.1, from coordinate 2,107,989 downwards.
ATTGTCATATCTTCTAATTTTATGAAGATAACAAAGCCATAACAGAAAAATATATAATGTTAGCTACCATTTTTTGCCCTTTAAATGTGCCTATCCTGACTGACATTTGTTTGCTTATAATCCAGAAAGTAAAGAGAAGGAAAAAAAATTTGATACATGATATATTTTCTGCCACTCAGAAATGGGTTTGATTTTGTTGCAGGATTCATTTTGGAATGAAAGGCTCCATCATGATTAATCCACTTGAGTATAAAAATAAAAATGGAATTTTCCCGTGTTGGAAGTGCAGCTCACTGAAGATTTGATTTGTTTCTTCAACTCATCGGTAGAACTCAGGTAAAAAAATAATAATAATAAAATAATAAAATAAAATAATAAAATAAAATATGAGATAAATAAAAATCTTTCAGCTGCAAGTCTTTAAGTTGGATCTGCATTTTGTTTTGGGATATCACATGGAAATAAGTAAATAAGTGAAATATTTAAAAATGGTTTATAATTGAGAAAAACTCATTTTGAAAGGGCCTTAAATAGCATAGTTTGTTAGGGTCTTCACAGATTGGCTGTATAACTCTTATACCCTGACTAGCATGAAGTGTTTATATTTCTATCAAAGCTCATTTTAAATGACCCCTTGTGAAGTTGTAAGCAGACTTAGGATTAATGTGTTTTATATTCCTTTCTCTAGAAACTCAACAGAAAGCCAACAGAGGATAAGAATGATGGAAGAATTAGATGTATGTTCACCTAAATTTAGTTTCTCAAGTGCGGAAAGGGAAGTTAAAAAGCAGACAGGACGGATCCTCTGTGATGTGGTAATGGATCAAAGAGTGTTGCCTGGGGTGGGCAACATCATCAAAAATGAAGCCCTCTTTGACAGTGGTCTCCACCCAGCAGTTAAAGTAGGTTATAAGTATTTTTAAAATGACATCTATATTTTTAAATACTGTTAAGAGACCAAGATGGAGCACTTAAATCTGTATCGTAGTAACATTCTCCCCAAAGAGACCGCAGGGGTCTTTGCTCATGCCAACTTCAGTGAGGCCAACCCTGACCATGCTGTTTAAAATTGCTACGTGCATTGCCTCCTCCCTCTTCATACACCTTCTCTTCCATAACTTGCTTTGCTTTTTATTTTCTTTATACCATTGATCACGTTTTTACATGAATCCAAAGATACCTTTTTATTTCGTGTAGTTATTCCTAGTTTTTGTAAAATGCAAACCAGTAGGAAGTAAGTTTTCAAAGGAGCAGTTAATGATAGTTCTAGATTAGCCTCTGCTTTTTGACCCTTGAACAAGTTACTCGTTTTTCTGTATTATGGGAAAAATGAAACAGAATTTTAACAATAAGCTTTTTAAAATCACCTAGACCTCAATGGAAATTTTTTTAAAAAAAAGACTCAACGTATTATTACCTAGAATATCATTATTATCTATGATAAACTGATAATTTACTTTTTTATCTGTACATCCAGCCATTCATTCATCTAGTAAATGATCATTTGTCCATAATGTCTGGGGATTTAGAGCTTAGCTATTAGCCCTCTAAAAGCAATGCACAATTATTTAAAAAGCAGCTTAACATTTCAAGTTGACTGAATATAATATATAAGATATGGAAAGAAATAAATGTATTTTAGAAGTACATAAGTTTTAAACTTTAAATAATTTGAAAAATATGTAATGATACTTTTAGAATGATTTCGTTGCTTAGATTACTTTAGATTTTATAGTAATTGATAAATTATTTTCTATTGTATGTACATATACATAACATAAGGATAAAATCATCAGAATTTCTTCTAAATTACTATTAAAACCACATGTGCCAAGATCATTAGTTCTGCAAGAGTAACACTGAGATTTATGCCAGGCTGTATCACAAAAAATTCTTCAGTAAGGTCTGTTTATGAGTTCTTCTATAGGTTAACAATTACTTTGATATTAGTACATGTGTTTCATATCTTTTTAAAGCTTGATAGATACCTTAATGATCATCTACTCCTCTGCCTATTTTTTCCTTCTTTCTTTCTGTTTTCTTTTCCTTTTTTTCTTTCTTTTTTATATTTTTTTTCTTTTTTTTTGCAAACCCAGCAAGATTTTCGAGGTGGCTGACAGATCGTCGAAGATGTCAGATACACAAGAGATAGTCAATAAATGCTTGGGTTTAGAATTAAAATTTATAAATAAGAATTTTTTTTATCTTTAGTACTACCACTTAAAGATAAAACCACACCAAGTATATATATATGATAGAATTCTAGAAGATATGAATATATTTTAAATCTATTTACAGTTCTCTTAGAACTTGCAAGTGGTATTTTTCTGCAGTAATAAACCAATTATGAAACTATCCTGTCTTTTTTCTCTTTTAAGGTTTGTCAGTTAACAGATGAACAGATCCATCACCTTGTGAAAATGATACATGATTTCAGCATTCTTTTTTACAGGGTAAGAGCAAAAATTTTCTAATTATGTAAAATGTCAATTCTTTCCCTTTGGATTATACCAAAAAAAAAAAAAATGTTAAAGCCGTTTATAGCCATCTAGTGGTGAGAGTATAGAAGTACAATAAGGGAGAGTGATATGTTATGGGCCTAATTAAAATCTCGAAATTTTAGGTCATAGGTCTGTCCAAACTTCTCTAACTGTAATTATATTAAATTATCTTTATACTCAATTGGGGACAACTATGATGAGGTTTGACTTAGCCTTTTGTTCTTTTTGTGGACATGCGAAAATAAAATATAGGAAGCCTACAGGGACAGACTCAATACTTTAAATAGACCTCAGTTCAGTCAGATTTTGCCACTTCTATTTATGTGGTTTAGATTATTTAGATAACTTTAGGTTTAGTTTCTTCATCTGTAAAATGGGATAATAGTAGTTTCTACCACTTGCTAAACTGTAAATTTTGTAAGTTATATATATATGCACATATAGAACACATTTTATCTTTTAAAGTATCACATATTTTTTTTCCACAGTCCATTTTCTGTATTCAAAATTTCTATTTTTACTATGTTTAGAAAGGCAGGTATTATAGGATTCATTAACTGGCCAAATATGTTAATGAACCTCTTACTTTACATATCTGCCTTACTTTACATATCTGGCTACTTGATATTACATGTGCTTACTTATTCTTCCAAGGAAAGATGATTATAGACAATTACCCATTAAGCTGGCTATTTCACTGCTTTGTTTAAATTAATGTAAGCTGTTTGTGTAACTTTCAACTTATTTATGGTGAGCCATATCTGGGCTTTTAAGTTTTTACACTACTGATATAAACTCAGAATATTCTCTTTGCAGGAGCTTTAAATGTATGTTAGCAGAATAAAATTGAGACAGAATATCAAATGTCTTTTGAAATTAAACTTATACCAAAATGGAACATGTTCTTTGCTAGGATGACATTTGAATTTTTATTTTCTTTTTTAGTGAATCTATAAGATTAAAAACTAAAAACTGTCCTTTGCCAGGTCAACAAAGAAGATGATCTTGTTAAATTTTCTTCCTAGAAATAAATTTTTTGTCTATTGAAGCAAAATGAATAGCTTAAATGTTCTAAAAATAATCAGATTTAAAGCTAATCTAGTCTTTTTGTTTTAACTACATAATTATGTTTAATTAAAAAAACTTAAAAGCACAAAAGATAATTATAGAACTCATATCTCATTTAGATAAGAGGGTAAAGCTATGCAAAGAATAATTTTGAGTACTAAGTTATTAAATAATTATGTCACACAAATCTTATTTAACAAATATTGCTGAATCTTGTCAATACTTTTATTTCAGATGAAAGAAAAGATTATATGGATATGTATAAACGTACATAAATTTTTTAAAATTTATTTTCAGAAACGACTTTTAAGAATTTATCTTTGGCTCCTTAGAAACACTGTTTTGTAGATAACATGATATGTTATGTGTTTTTTTTGTTTTTAGTGTCATAAAGCAGGATCGACTATCTCTAAACACTATAAAGTTTATAAACGCCCTAACTGTGGTCGGTGCTGCTGCAAAATAACCGTGTGTCGTTTAGGGGAGAATAACAGAATGACATACTTCTGTCCTCACTGTCAAAAGGAAAATCCTCAACATGCTGGCGAACGGTGAGATATCTAATTTTAAGGTATACTTTTCGCCTCAATTCTGTAACTAAAAGGCTGTTAATAAGAGGATATAACTAGAAAGTATTTGAACTCTTGAAAGGAAATAGTAAATAACAGCATTAAAACACGAGAATGACCCAAGATGATCTTTAGACCACTTCTGAATTCAGCAGAAAATCTCTAGCTCAGATGTTAATACTCAGTCTTTGGCTTCAATCTTGTTTGTAAAGGAATTACGAGAAATATAGATATGTCAATAATTGGAAAAATGTAACTATCTTCAAAACATCTTGCTTTACTTAGAAAAAATATGAGCAGAATCTCTTTATAGAATTTATGTCTTGTTGGTGAAACAACTGACTACTTACTAAACACCTAAGTAAGTAGTGGTGATTCTGCCAGTAGCTGAGTATGTCTATTCCACTATGCTTTCCAGAACTGGGGAAATAACCACAGGATGGGTTCAAGGACACACAGGACCTACTATGAGATGAACTTGAGCTTAAACTCCATCAATCAGCTGACCTCCATAAGCCCCTTTTCTGACTGATGGACCATAGTGACGTTTTGGGTCTTCTGGAATTAGTGTGAGTTCAGAACCAGTTTATAGTAGTCCCCAAAAGACTTAATTGATTATTTCCTTTTCCCCGATGCACAATTACCCTGGTAAAAGGCCACATGTCCCTTTGGGGAAGGCTGGGAGAAATATTAACAATATGAAGTAGCTGCAGGGCAGTATATGTGATTATAAACCAAAATAACCAGTATAGACATGAAGCACATTAAATGCTACTAAAGTCCAGGGATGTTAGGGGTTTATAAATAATAGAAAAAGTTGAGAAGATCGCATACAAAAAGTGTAATTTGAAGTTTACTTTTGAAAGATAGTTAGGATTTTGGTTAAATAAATGAGAAAACATTATTTAATTGGAAAGAAGGAGCTTGGCCACAAACCGTGAATCGCGAATCAGCATGGCATGGTGGAGGGAGGATGATAACACTGGCCAAGACAAATGAGGGCTTAAGTTGGTCAATAGTAAAAGCTAGTTGTACAAGAAGGATGGGATCAAATAGTAGAGATCATTAGTAGTCCGAGAATGGTTAATGTCTTGCCTAGATCAGTGGATTGAGTTTTAATTACTCATAACCTAGTTAAGATGGAAAATGAAGAGATTTAAACCCGTATGAAAAAGCCAGCACAGTGTAATGGGCGAGAGACGGTTACTAAGCATGAGGTCAAGACACCGGAAATGGAGAGCAAAGTAGGTATTTACTCAATTTAAAAAGTTAAAAAGTCAACAAGAATTGTGGCAGATTCGATATGTAGGATAATGCAAAAGATTTCAGACCTAAATAATAGAAATTTTCACTTTACGGGCCAGGGAAAGTTGGGATAGAGTGGAAAGGACAGATTGGGTTTAGGAGATGAGGGGATCTAGAAGAGACGTCTTTGGGGCCATAGGACGGGCTGGGAGGTGATGGTCTGAGGGTGACCAGCACTGTGTTTCGGCTGAAGTATTTAGTGGGAACAAGTCACTGAGAAAGTGTAGAGAAAACAATAAGTTCTGAAGTTCAGGGCATATCCATTTCTACGCAGTACGAGGAAAAGAGTAAGCAAAGGAAACAAAATGATATGGTTGGACATAGAGGACAAGCAGGGAAGTACTCGGCCTTGTGGGAGCCTGGGAGAAGGGAGACGCCACGCCATCTCTGGGGAGTTCGTGGTGGTGGGATGGGGGCAGTGCGTGGTGGAGATCTCCCACCGATGTCTTTACAGATACGTCTGCAGTTGTTTTTTCCCTCCTTGTCCCTCTGTTTCATTTTCTTTATCACTCCTCTTGCCCTCAACCACTTTTCTCCAAAGTGCTTCCTATTCCCTTCCTTTCGACTTCTTCACAATTATTTTACCGTCTAGCAATCTGAAATATGTTTAAATATTATATTGTACAGGTTTATGGCTTTCTTATTTTTAATATTATAGATGTACACTTATTTGACAAATGTGTGTAACACAATGCGAGGCAGATAAAAGCCATTCAGTATATATTTGCCTACTGAATAAATGATTCATGTTCTATTTGTTTTCATGCTATTCGAGATTTTTTAAAAAATTCTTCCAAATCATCAAACAGATGTTATCATATCATATGAATACGATAATTCTTAATTACAATTTTTTGAAACTAGATTTTAAAGGCTCAAGTGTTCCCTGAAAGAGACCTAGGGGTCACCTACGAGGTGAAGGAGGCCAAGCTGCACTTGAAGATGTGCTGGGTCCTGCCATCCCTCCGCCCTGCTAACTGAGTTCTTTGATATGTTGCCCTTCAGCTTAAGACTTTGGGAAAATATTTACATATTGCAAAATAAATGTATATATAATAAAACACTTGAAAACCAGTAACATTTGCCATACTCTTAGAGATTTCTATGATTAAGTATATTTCATTTGTTTTCTGGATAGAACACTTTTCTGGATGGAAAAGTGCCAGGCACTTTTTGTGTTTACTAGATTTTCTCATTTAATTTAAAGTCATTTCTACTTAGGTGAACAAGTATGACTCGCACAATAGCAATGATCTAAACCTTTGCATTCCTTCAATCTCTAAAAGTTTACTTAACTCTTTCTGGAAGTCCTTTCCAAATTTTCCAATGGACTCACCAGACTTTGAATACCTTTGCTGTTTATTATTGGCTCTTCTTTATATGCTGACTGCGTAATTTATGTATGTGTTTGTTTCTTTGAGGGGAGACTGTTTGCGTTATCCCTCTTTTTCCTTATCAGAATCTTGATTTATAAAAATTTTTAAAAATTTATTTGTATTTACTTCCTTTATTAGGGTCTACTATATGCCAGGCACTGGAACTACGAAGACAAAATAGAATATAGCCAACCACTCAGAGCGCTCAAGCTCTAATGTGGGGAATAGATGAGTAAATGTATCATTAAAACCCCAGGATGGAAGTGTTGTAAAGGGCACATTTGTGCTAATGGTAATGGAAGTATAGAAGAAGAAACACTTAAATCTATCTGCAAAGAACAGACATTTTTTCTGAAGGAGGTGACAATTGTGTTTAGGGTGAGGGAAATAGGAATTCACCAAAGTCTAGAGGCAGGAAAGGGATTTCCTGGAAGAGAAAACAGCAGCTGATAAGTACATGGGGGAGAATTGCAGGAAGGGGAGGATGTTTTGATCCTATAGGAAGACATATCCAGGTCTCTGAAAACCATCTGGTTTGGAAATGTATTGAGAGTTGTTGGCTAGTTAAAGAGAATTTAGCAGTGCTTGCAAACCAGTTCTTAAGGCAGGTCTGACCTGGCAGAGATTTTTGAGGGGGATGGAGCAATTATAGGGCATTTGGGAGTTGTGAAGAAAGTCTGTGATGGGCTCATCTTGAAAGGGTAGCCTTGTTTGGGAAGAGGGTTTAGTGACATAGCCGTCATGTTTAAAAACATAATTTAAAAGGGATTCTTTTGACTACAATGAAAGACACCAATCTCATATTATCTTATACTAAAGTGGGTATTTATGGGTCATGTAGCCAAAATGAACATTGGGGTAATTCACAGAATTAATTAAAAAGTTAAAAAAAACCAAAAAACAAGTCTTGCAGGCTAGAACCTATGAAAGAGACCTTGTCCGGGCTTTCCACAGATAGGACAATTGGGAAGAATAAAGGCGAGTCTAAGCTGCTTCCTGAATAAGCCTCTCATCTCAGGCCTCGTGGTAGTAAACCTTTCTGGTTTGGAGGAAGAAACACTGAAGGGCTTTCAGGGAGCGCTGGTGCTCGTGAGTAAGGCACACTAGCCTGGAACAGCAGTTCATTCAGCTGAAATAGAAGTTAGAAAACAGCTTAGAAGTTCTTTTTATTCATACCTTCATTAAATGCTACTTTCTTTTGTATAACTTTCTTTAGTTTTAGTTTTGACATTAGTATTTTTTTTTAAATAATCTGTTTTATTTAATCAAAGAAAAATCCCTTGTTCCCATGCAGTAATTGTCTCCACCGAGAAGGGCAGAGTTTCCTCAGAGACACTGTCAGCCCCCACCTGTTTTTTATGCCTCAGTTTCTGGGAATAAAGCCCCCCCCCACATTACCCACCTTGGGATTTTCTGAGATTGTAGTGGAATGTGATAGCATTTGCAATCACTGAGAGTGTGCACAGAGAGAATCAAGGACCAGCTAGTAGGGAGCCTTGAGATTAACTTCACTTCAGTGATCAAAAGAAGAGAAGGACACCATGAAAGAGGGATGGGGAATGATTGAGATAGTTGAATTTGAGGGAGTTACAGAGGGGAAGCCTGAGAGATGGCCACTGTATGTGACAACTGAGAAATCAGGGTGACTTTCCAGAAAGCAGTTTTAATAGATATGTAAGGGCAACATTTATTCTTTATACCTATATTTATAAAATGTTTATGCAGTTCTATATACCAGTAGGAGGAGACTTGTTAAAGAAAAGCCAGAGGGACATAATTGATTTTGATATGAAAAGATCACTCTCACCAGCGTGGGGAGTTTTCACATTGAATGGGTTGGGAAGCCATGGGAAGTTTGTGAACAGAGGGATGACATAAAGTGACTTCTCTCTGTGTGGAAAAGTGACTTCAGTGTAATCAGAATGAAGGTGTGACATCAGGGCCCTCTCAACAGTATGCCCATGGTAAAATGATGGAGACTCGAAAGAGAGTGGGGGTGGTAAAAAACAGTTGAATTAAGGATATTTTTGAAGTTGAGATAGGATTAAACACTAAAACTGACACAATTTTGGGAGCCTTCTTTATGAAAACAAATGAAAATTACGAGTACAAAATTTAGTCCTACTGTGATTATTCAGAGATGAGAAATCACAACAAATTACAATTTTTAAATACCACAAACATCAGAAAAATAAGATAGTTAACTGCTTGACACGACTATGTAATGGCTTTCTTCCGTATTTGACTGCATATTCCTGGTCTTGTCATATGCCTGTCAACAATATTATTATATTTTGTATTATAGATAAATTAGAAAACTTCTAGCACAATTGGCTATCGATAACGGCCAGCCTTCACCTTCCCTACAATATTTTTCTCAAGCACGACTCCTTGTCTGTAAGGAAGCCCTTACAGTGCTGGTTCTTAAACTCCCCTGGGCACCAGGGTCCGCTGGAGGCTTGGTAAAACACGGATTGCTGGGCCTCACTCCAAAGTTTCTAAATCGAAAGTCCAGCAAAGGGCCTGAGAATCTGTATGTCTAACGAGTTCCCACGAGGTGTTGACAGTGCTAGCCTGAGGACCTTACTCTGAAACCACCACCTTAGAGAACTCCAGCCCTTGAATCTTCCTCAGCCACCCCAATTTCTCACCCCTACGAGCCTGTTCCTGGGTTGGTAGTGGGGTGGTACTAGTGTTTAAGAACTGTGCAGCCTGGGTCAGAATGGCCCTACACACTGAACGCAGCACCATCTAGTTTAGATCCTCATCCTGGAAGTTAAAGAGTATCCTGCTACTCCTGATGTCCCCAGTCCACATTCTCCCTGGGCACTGAGCAGACAGTCAGATTCTGCTGGTGGCACACGGGCCTCGCATAGCGAGAGAGCCCAGGACTGACCACAGACAGTGCTGTCAGCCTCTAGCGTGCGGCTGGAATACTGCTGCTGTTCTCCATGCTCCCTCCCTCATCGAGGAGAATGCATCAAGCCCTGCAAGCTTCCTAAACTGCTGGGACATTTGCCTCTGCAGCAGAGTCCCCAGGATTTGCTGATTGGGTGTAGGTGTGAGAGTAAGAAGAGTCAAGGATGACTCATAGGTGTTTGGCCTGCTTGCATGCACGGTGATGCCATTTACTGAAATGAGACGAATAAGCAGAGTTGCAGATTGGAAGGAATGAGGATGAAGAATTTCATTTGTACTGGTTTCTGTGGCTGCCATAACAAAGTACCACAAACTTGATAGCTTAAAACAACAGAATTTTAATCTCTCATAGTTCAGGATGGCAGAAGCTCAGTACCAGTTTCATTGGGCCAAAATCAAGGTGCGGGCAGGGCTGCGCTCCCTCGGCGCATCTAGCGGAGAATCCATTCCTTGTTTTTTGTAGCTTCTGTGGCTGCCAGTGTTCCTTCATCTGTGGCTGCATCACTCCAATCTTTGCCTCTGCAGTTACATTGCTTCTTTTTTTGTGTGTCTGTCTAATCTCCCTCTCTTAGAAGGATATTTGTGTTTGGATAATAGGATCAGCTAGATAATCCAGGATCTCCTATCAAGAGCCTTGATTACATCTCCAAAGATTCTTTTTCTTTGTAAAGTAACATTTACACGTTCCGGTATTGTGACCTGATACCTTTAAGAGGTCAGTGTTCAGCCTACTATAGGCATCTCATTTTGAAATTTTCTTGCTATGCATCCAAGTGGAGGTTGGAAAGAATTTATTTGTAGGTGATTAAGAAATGGAGCAGAAAGAAAAAATGTTTTCAAAGCTTCTATATGTAACAATAAATATCATGTTATAGTTAGTGAAATTTACAGAAGATGAAAATGGTGAAAAGTTGGAGCACATTGGAAATCTGAAGGTTATTTAAAGTGTATTTATTTCATTGTGACTAAGAGCATCATGCTTGTCAAAGTAAGTTAGAGGACGGGGACTAGGTCAAGTAAACAGGCTATAGTAGCTCTGGGGTCCTCACAAATAGGAAATACTGGATGCCATTAAAAGTCAAGGTAGATAAAGATACAAGAACCATAATGAGATATGTCTTATCTTCAGATTTTCTTATGCTATTTATTATTTTACTAGACAAGCCTGAATTTTAAAACTAGTGTAATTACATGTAAGGAGCAAAATGTTACAGAAGGCAAGGCTATCTTTGAAAATCAAAGAACTCATGTTCTGAAATGTAAAGTACTTGGCCTTTAAAAAAAGAACTTTTTAAAATATTAATTATTAGAATCATGAAAAGAATCCATGACACTGTCATGGTTGCTTAAACACGGGACGTGTTTTATAGACTTAGCTGTGTATTAAATAGTAGGACTACCCAGAGCTTATAAAAGCATTTTGTTTAACAATAAGTACTTAGTAAATAATTCCAAGTAGAGAATCATGATTTTGTTTGTGGCCAAAAATCAGGGCTGGTTTTATTGTTTTCTCAGTAACCTGTTAATTGGATATTTAACATGAAACATTTTTCCCTGAAGAGAAATAACATGGGGATAGTTATCCTTGTCATCAGTATAGATTAACTAATTGATATAGTGCATAGTAAATACTGCTGAAAAATTCTGAAGGCGCATGAAGTAAATGTAAAACTTTACTCATTTTACTTTAAGTGCTCTAATATCTGCATAACTCTTTCCCCACCCTAATTTGGTTAATAAAAATATTTTAGTTTTGCTTTGGAAAGGGTACCACATAGTTAAAACCTTATTTAAGAAATGCTTCCTAGTGGTTTTGTCAAGTATTTTAAATGGTTTTAAAAACACACACAAACTCTGACTGAATAAAATATTTTATTTGATATTTCTGTCTTTGACACCAACCAGCAGGCCCCAAATGAAAACTTTTTATTCTGAGATAGTTAAAACTTGTAAACAATAATAAATATATAGCGTTGGGGTAAATTAAGAGTTCTGTAATAGTTTCTAAAATACCCGACATGTATAAAAACAAGGCAATAATAACAGCATGAATGATTATTTAAAAAATTCTTTTATAGGAAGCTGCCAGCCAGAAACACTACAGTCAGCTGGACATCTAGCAGCGGGGATCATCTTGTGGATGAAGTGGCTCGGAGATGTGAAGAGCAGTGGACGTGTTTGGTCTGTACACTGATAAACAGACCTTCTTCTAAGGCATGTGATGCTTGCCTGACTGCAAGGCCTAAAGGTGAGACTGAATTTGGATTTTGAGGTCATTTCATTTTTAAAGAGGTTTAATTACACCCAGTCAGGTATGTATCCTGTTCTATCTGGATATTTCATAACTAGGGGAAATGCTTCATTTCTGAAAGGTTTAAAAAGAATTGCCAGCCTTTGCATGTAAACCATGCTAATACTCTGTTGAGAGGGAGGGAAAACATGCTTGTGCTAAAAGAGTATGTGCCTTTGTATCTCAAAAACTGAGATGATAACATCTGTTCTCCACTGTTTCTGATGAATTATTCAATAAAGCTTTGTTTTATGCAGATTTCAGCAACTTTTGAGTTTGTTATTCAGTCCAAGTGTCTCATAAATTGAAAGGGAGGATTTCTGTAAGAATATCTTTGCAGGTGGAATAGAAAAATGCTGAATTTTTTCTCTTCTTTATCCTTCCTACCCCTTGTTATTAAAATCTTTACCCAGACAATTGTACTGATTTCATTGAAATCTTTCAAAATAAATCTCTATAGCTCACAATTTCATGGGTTCAGAAAATGTAAAACCTCAGAGGAAACCTGTGATTAAGAACCATCTCATTGATGCAGCTTCTATTGTGTTCTCAAAGTGTTATTTCTTTCTTCAATTAGAGATGAGAAAGTTCGTTCTTGACTTCTAGACCCATACATTGTGTTGGCTGTCATATCGCGTTTTGTTCTCTGGGCCAGAGAATCTGGCATCGCCCCTTGCACAGCTTTGCTGGTAGAAGGAACCGCTTCTCCTATTTCAGTCCCTCCCTCTCCAGTGTCATTCAACAGAGAGCCCTCAGAAAACCAGTCTTCGGTTTCCACATTTATTTCAACTTTCTGAAATGCCTTTACACATCTCACTATTTGCTTGTTTTTTGTTTTTTTTGTTTTTTTTCTGAGTATGATAGACATTTCTCTTAACTACAATTTGGAATATATTACAGTACAGATTCCAAAATTCTAGGATGCTTTGCTGAAACATTTTTAATAAATGTTAAGTCTTTGTAATTCATCTTTTCTTATTTGTAATAAGCCTTGCATTTTGTCTTGTCAGAGAAACATCCCTGACAATCTAGATGTAGGCCTCCAATGCTGATCTAAAGCATTTTGAGATTTCACCTCTCAATTACCACTTCCTTAACACTTTGCCCAATAGTAACAAAAGTGATGGCTGAATAGTCTTTAAATGCATAAACATAATGTGAAACAAATATAAATTTTTGTTAAACCCAACTCTGAGTCCCTATAAGACGTTGAAATTTTGCACTTTATATAATACTTCATGTCTTGACCAGAAGATTGTTAATTCTGAATTGCCCAGGCTAACTTTGTATTATTAGTTCTCTATTAGTTCACTGTAATAGTGAACTAAATATTTTAATCAAATAAGATGTTTCAAATAGTCAATATTATAGAAATTTATAGGAATGCTATAGAATTACTTATTTCTCCTTCCAGATTCAACACTAGAGAATGCAGAAAGTTCTATTGCCTGTAACAATTTAGTGAAGTATCCTTGTAATAGCTTTGGAAAACCAAGTACAGAAATAAAGATCAACAGGAAAGCTGCATTTGGAACTACAACTCTCGTCTTGACCGATTTTAGCAATAAATCTATTACTTTGAAAAGAAAAAGAAGCCAAAGCCAGACACCAAATGGGGAATTTCAGAACTCTTCTCCCACTAACGTTCGTTTTAGTGATACACCGCACCCCTCAGAGGAGAGAGCAAACAATCTGGCTCAACTATCTAACACAGTAAACCTATCACCCATGGTCTGTTCTCAGTCTAAATTATGTAGTTCAGCATATAAAAAACTGAAAACAAGGCATTCCTCATCACCAGGTCTCGAAAGTTGCAACCCGGGACTCTCTAACAGGTACGATGCTTCTAACCTTGATCTTTAAGGTATTCACATTATGTTTTAAGAAGACAGAAAAGTTATCCATGGCTAAAGAAGTTGGGTTGGTCATGGTCAAGTAACTCAAACCCTGAGAGATGGTTATAGTCATGTGCTTTCCTTGCCTTCTTCAGCTTGTAATATAAGATAAGAGGAGAGAATGAAAAGCAGAATTTCCTACATCTGTAAAAAATTATTTTTTTCTGACTGTAACCATATACATGCTCAATACAGAATATTTGGAAAGTATAAAGAAAAATGTTTAAATCCCCCATAATCTTACCAGTTATCCATCACCACTGTTAGCCTTTTTTCTTAAATTTCTTTCGCATGAACGATAGTTCATCTAAAAAGGAGACTATCATTTATAACAGTTTGCTAAGTGTTTCTATTCTAAAGAGAGGGATTCGAGATTCTTTAGTGGTATTTCTGTTAAAGAAAGTGGCTGTATATCAAATGACCATCTGGGATCGTGTTCTGTGTTTCAACCAAAACAGCCTAAAGAACATGTGTGGTACATTTTTATCTGAAATTAAAGAGCCATACTTTCACTTAAGAATTACTATCCAACCAGATATATGTTATGAGACTACCAATAACACATGCAGAGGAAAACCCTAATTGATGAGATACAGAAGGTTAATAACAATATCACCCCTTGTTCCTTAATGATTATTAGCAGCTCCCAAAACTGTCCACACTCCCTTCTCACCTTGTCTCGGCCCTTTATCTGAGCCTCCTAACTATCCCTACCTGATGGGATGCCTCCATCAGAGAGAGACATTTCTCCACAATTTTCTTTTCAAGCTGTTTGTTGGTTTTCTTTTTTCCTTCAGAAAGGAGGTACTGTATATCCAGGATTTTTAAATGTAGTGAAGATAAAGAGTCTTCTTCTCATGTGTCTTGTCTTGCCAATGGGAGGCAAGCAGGGGCTTACTGTGGGTGAAATCTAAAGTAATCTCAGAGGGATTCTAATTGCTAGCTTCTCTTCTGATTAGCTCTGCCTTTGCTGATGCAAAGAATCTTTGTTCAGGCAGTGAGATGAGGGACCGCTTGGTATATGCTCCCAGACCAACCTCTGGGAATCCTTAAAGTTTATTTCATAATAACTGGTCAATAGGTGCTTTTTTCTCAAGTTTCCTATCCTAATTTTAAATTTACCATCAGTTAATCTTGATGATTTATCCTTGACTGATTTTTAAAAAGAATTTGTTTGTATTATAATAACTGCTTTCAATTTTTTTCCATACTACTTCCAAATGATATCCTTTTGAATTAAATTATGAGGGCCAAACTTTGACTGGATCAGTATATTACCTTTTTACTCTAACCCTAATTAATGTCTCATGATGAAATTTCACGAAAGAGCTAGTTAAGAGTGTCTGAGTTGGGAGGCTATCCTGTAAGAAAATCATTTTTGAACAGCCTTTTCTGTTCTCTAGCTTAAGTGGAAAGAAGTAGATGTGATCATTTGAAAAGATTGCAACATTTACTGTACCCAGATGAAATATCTTGGCATATTTTTATTTCCTTAGTGCTTTATAGAAAACCTCAGACAATTTAACTAATGAATTAAGGATTTAAAAAAACATTAATGTAACCTTAAATTTAAATGATTTCTTCATAAGCCATTAGTAATAGGGTCATATGATTAATCCCAGCACACGGCATTACTTAGAAACACTGCAGCATGTGTATGTGTGGAATATAAAAACCCAAGGACTGAGACTAAAATCAGTCAAGATCAGCTAGCTAAATAAATGTCAAGTGGTGAAATACATTTACCCAGCAGCCCTTCTGCACCCAGCTACTTTACTAGGAATAAATTGCAAATTACTGTCATTTATTTCATTTTTCTCCTTGTCTGGCAGCTACAGTGTTCATTTTGTGGACAAGATGCCACGCAGAAGCTCACAACATAATATGATTAAAACAGGTGGTCCACTCAGAATTTATAGCCAGTTTGTTTTTTCTTTAATAATTATATGGTAATTAATTTGCCTTTTATTCTCTTAATTACTGATCTCATCACCATGTTGATAAGGCATATTTTCAGACTGGTCTTTAGATATCCTTGAATTTTATTCAGCTACTAGATTATAAATTAGATGGTTGAACCAGTTCTTAAGAAGTTAAGAATAACTGCTAAATACAGTTTGTTCCACTCATTGTAGATAGAGAGCAAAACATAGAGATACTTTTTTCAAAGAATACGTGTCTTTCGGGTTAAACTTTTTCCTGAGCTTTTGCAAGGCTCATCATGTAGGTGAGTGAAACAGAACTAGCAGAATCACTAATATTTTCTCATATGCGCTGCCATCAGGGTTCGCAGAGTTCCTCCTCTAATTACCATGAAGCACTGACACCTTAGGCATGCTTCTGGGTCACCTTTTAGAGTTTTCAGTGCCCAAGGATTTCAGAACTACCTGGGACCATCCATGACAGGTCATTTAACCTCTGTTTGTTTTAATCCTTCAAATGCCACTGAACTATAAAATTTACATTCAATGAGACATTCATTCAAAAAAATTTTTAGACAGTGTGAAATAAGTTAAACTGTGATAAACTGATCACAGAAATTACACACCTTGGCAATGTCCTTCTTGATCATAATTTTTGTCCGATCTGTATTCAGTGTTATTCGTTTATTAACTAATAAGTATTTATTGAAAAGCCATTGGGCATTAGGTATTTCTCTGGATTCTAATGACCTCTACCTCAGCAAACTACAGCCAGCAGACTAAATCCAGACTGCCACATATTTTTGTAAGTAAAGTTTTATTGAAACACATCCCATTCCCGTTGGTTTACATATTTTCTATGGCTGCTTTTCGTGCTACGACAGCAGAGTTGACTAGTTGCAACAGAGACCATCATAGCTGTAAACCTAAAATATGTTATCTGAAAAGATTTGCTGACCCCGGAACTATTATATTAATAGACTATTTATAACCCAGTATTAATATTTAAAATGGTGATCCTAATTATCAAAGTAAGTTAAACTATTCTGTATGCCAAGTTTACCTTAAAGAAATGCTCTGCTATGATTTAGAAAAATTTTAAATAATGATTGAAACAAAGAGGAACCAAGATGTCCTCAATTAATTAGAACATTAATTATCTTGGATAATGTTTTCTATCATAAAATTAAGATTAGCTGTGCATATTTAGGGCTAACGTTATCACAGGTGGCATCAGTATCTTTGTTATATTAACTGTGCTTTGCAATTTAATGTGCATATAATTATCTGGGAATCTTGTTAACATGCAATTCTAATTCTGCCAGGGATCTGGGGTAGGGGCAGGTGATCTGTGTTTCTAAGGAGTTTCTACCTGATGCTGGTACTTCCTGTCAGGGGACATTCTGAGTTCAGGGATAAGATAGCATATGGCTGTTTTTTAACTTTATACTGACTAAGAGGTGGAATGGAAACAGAAGAAAGAAACCAGTAGAAGACACTGGGGCCTTTCCTTTTCTCCTTAAGCCTACCTTCCGCTGTGTCACCTTCCCAGAGAGCTTTACTCATAAGAGAATCTAAACCTCTCCCTAGATAGGTGGAACTGGGAGGTTTCTAGGTTGAAGCCAATGGATTAGAAAATGTTTAATTGTTATCACAGACAGCACATTCAAAATAATACGTAAAACTACCTTTGCCTGTGTCCATTCTTTTAATGAGAGCAACATTTCGTTCCTTTCTGTTAATATTCTTAACCTTTTTTCTCCTTTAAAAAAATTTCCAAAGCACTGTTTATGACCTCCTTGCTCCAATCGTAAAATCTCTTGATTTCTCTACAACCATCCGTGCATTGAGCTTCCTTCGAAATTAAGTTTTAATATTGCCTTTTTTGGAGGCGGTGGGAGAGTTGGTGAAACAGAGAGGAGTTGTGGAACAGAATCGGCTTGTAGCCTCTCAGCTTTTCTATTTCAGGTTGGTGTTACCCGTGATTCTAAAACATGGGCCGCCATCCCCACCTTGAAAACCTGACCAACATAACAGTTACCAGCAAACTATGTCACAGTAGCGATTTCCTTAGCGATGTCCACAGCCGCTTTCATCTTACAAAGGCCTGCTGCTCAGTTGCAGAAACTCCCCTCAGAATGTGAGTCCATCTCAGACGTTAGAATGTGTGAGCCCATTTAAAGCAATATATTTAAACATCTCTTTTAGAAATGAGTTTAAACGAATTTTATACAAGTAAAAGATCACTTATGTCAATTACATCTCAATAAAACTGAATAGGGAGAAAGACTTCTGAACATTTTAATTAGATATGGTGCCGTCAAGCATCATTAGAGGAACAAGTATGTGAAAAATGTACAGACAATCCTGGACTTACAATGGTTTGACTTAAATTTTTCAACTTGATGATGGTGAAGAGATGCGTATAATTTCATGAGATAGTCAACACCTTATTACAAACTAGGCTTTGTGTCAGGTGATTTTGCCCAACTGTAGACTAATGTAAGTGTTCTGAGGACATTTAAGGTAGAGTAGGCTAAGCTATAATGTTCTGCAAGTTAGGTGTGTTAAATGCATTTTTGACTTAGAATATTTTCAATTTATGGTGGCTTATCGGGACGTAACCCATCATCAGTCGAAGAGCACCTAATTTAGGAAGCAAATAAAGGAGAACTACATTTGATTTATAAGTATTTTTAAAAATTACTTAAAAATAATGTTTTTTGGAAATTAAAATAATAGAAAGAGTGAATCTTTTTATCATTAAAAAGTTACAAAGCAGGGCCATTAAGGAGAAGGACTTCTGGTTTTAATATGAGCTCTTTTCATCTAGTTTATTAAAAAGACTAACTCTTATAAAGGTATCATTAAAAATATGCAAAATATTAAGAAATCAAAAATAATCATGAAGCCCCTTTTTAAAGAGAAAATCCCTCTCATGCAGCAGCAGCAGCAGAAGGCCAGCTACTAGCATTCGTGCACTGTGTACAGGAGTAACCTGCAGGTACTCTTGATCTTAATCATGGGGGAGAATAAAGCTTCCCTACTAGCTTTACAAAATACACAATTCTACTCAGCCAGGCAGCTCATTCTTGCTGAAATAGGATTGCAACTGTTATAATGGCCTTGATCAAAGAAAAAATTCAAAAATTGTTTTTTAAAGTAGACAGTGGAAAGAGTGATCTCTTTGGCTTAGTCAGAGCCATTGATGGGAGCTGGCTTACCATGAGAAAATAATTAGAGAAGACCGCGACTCTAGTTACTTTGCAGGGTGAAAGGGGACAGCTGGCCTTGAAGCATGTTTTAGAGGAAATAAACGTGGCCACACTGTAATGTTGGGTAAGAGAAGAATCGAGTATCACAAATGAAAACTAAGAAAAATGGATATATTCGATGCACAATTCCTCTGTTATTCTTCGAAATTTTATGTACTTTAGGTACATAGATTACTTTGGAAGTGAATTAGAATTACCCGCAAAAAAACAAGATTTAAAAAGATTAGCAGTTTGTGTAATTACCTAAGTTGACAATTTCTTTGTACAAGTGGGATTCTAGCATGGGGTTGAGGAGCTGTGAATGATCCCTTTAGCACTATTATGCTTTAGTTATTTTATAACCTGTCATTACAGTGAACTTCAAATTAATATGACAGATGGTGCTTGTCCATTAACTGCTCACAGCCCTCGCTGCAGTAAACACAACCGTCTCTGCGTTCTCCGAGCTGTGAGGAAGGATGGCGAAAACAAGGGCAGGCAGTTTTACGCTTGTCCTCTACCTAGAGGAGCACAATGTGGATTTTTTGAAGTAAGTGTAAGATCTGCCAGCTTACTATAGTATAATTGAATGCTTCAGTTATTGAGATGTAATAAATAGCAATCCTTTTCCAGTTTTGCCTTTAAATTTTAAATAGCCATATTGACATTCGGTCTAAAGCCTACATGTTGAATAAATTAAAATTCAATGAGGTTCATCAAAAAAATTAATCAAATAATAGCTGTTAGATTAGTAGAGTGTATCATATTTGTAACCACAGTGTAGAAGTGTTGCCCTTGGTTTATAGAAAGGTAACAAAGGTAGTGAGTAATTTTCCCAGACAGCTAGATAGTTGATGATAAAAATTTGCACTTCCAAATGTCAGGGCTACATCAAAACCTTCCGCTTAAGCACTGGATAGAGGTACATGAAAAAAATAATTCTCATGCCTTGGTTTACAATAAACTTAGTGAATCCTACTACATCAGTTGACTCAACAAAAGATATGGCATGGTAATAATGTAGATATAGATAAATCCTCGCATGTTTTTAATCGGAGAGTTTGGCCCTGAAAATGAATGTGAACTAGGAGCCAAGAATCTGCCTTCTTCAGAGTGTGAGGACCGGGCTATGCTGAGTGTGCTTCTAATGTTAAAGATGCATATTTTCCCAACTGCTTCATCTGGTGCAACATTGCAAAAAAAAAAAAAAAATATTTCAGTGCTGGTGCAAAATTTTCTGGTTGGGCTTATAGAGAGAGAAAATACCTCTCTTCAACAAGGTATCTCTCTAGGGAATTTGCCAGGGAAAATGTGATAATGATTTTAGATGTTAACTCCAGCACAAGTGTGCCTCCATCCTACTAAACTTATAGATGTCTCCTTAAGACAATCTTATAGATGTAATGGAGAAAATATTAGCAATATTAATAATAGCATAACCTGCTTTAGACTTCTCTTGTGGCCAAAATTAATAAGAATAATACAGTGGAATCTGCCTAAATTAGTTCAAATAATTCTGTATCGAATTATTTAAGAAAAGTTAGAGACTAAAGAGGTTTACTATTAGAATCAAGGACAAATCTTAAATCATAAATTTTTAACTAAAACAAATCTATAGCAGAAACATTGGTATTTGCTTTACAGCAAGGCAAAGGGGAGCTCAGAATTACGGCAATTTTCTGTGTGATTCAAGCAAAATTGTAAGAGATGCTTATAGGATATAAGTTTTTTTGAGGACAACAACTAATGACTTAGGTCCATTTTACAATGTCAGATTAATAGTAGCAATGAAGACAGCACAGCACTAATCAGATGCACCCGAGTTTAGCCTGCTCCTCATCCTAACTTCCATTTAAACTTTATAGTCTTTTCTGTTTTTCTCCCATAGTGGGCAGATTTGTCCTTCCCATTCTGCAACCATGGCAAAACGCTCCATCATGAGAACAGTGTTGAAAGATTGGACCTAATAATGGAAAGAATTTTTTTGTGTGTCCTCTTGGTAAGGACAAACAGTGCAATTTTTTCCAGTGGGCAGAAAATGGGCCAGGAATAAACATTATTCCATGATGCTACTATTTCCTCTTTCTGTAGAAGATCTGGCCTTTAATTCTTTCAAACTACTGTTATTTAGTCCCCTTTTGTTGAAGAGAAAAGTTGTAGAATATCTATTGCAACATTTGAGAAATTATTTTTTTATGTGTGCCATCTTTCTATGAGTATGTATTTTTTACCTTGATGAATGCTATATATTTCATCAAATGTACAGTGTTTTCCATTTAGTATATATATATTTAATGCATTTATTAATGACAATAAAGTATTTTTAGTATGTTTTTGGTCTCGTAACTTTTTTAGGGAAGCAGTGATTTTTTTTTTAGGAGGGGATTATGCAGTACAATAAAATAAGAAGGTATTCTCTCAAATGAATATTTTTTCAGGTATCGCTACTACTCATAATATGTGATTAAAGGTACTTTTTGTTTTCTTAAATAAAATTTAAGAAATGAGATCTCCTTTATGGAAAAGAATGCTTTTTTAATTCTGTTCAATAAACATCAAGTTCCTCTTAGATGCTAGAGATATGCCAACACTTGTATAACTTCAGATGTGTTTTCATGGAAAGCTATGGGGATTCAGAAAAGAAAAGTAACATTTAAGAACAGAAGTTGTCTGTATATCTTTAAAAGAGATGTAGATTTAATATTTTTCTGATCTTGATTTTAGTATCTATTAATTAATGTTTCAAAATAATTTCAAAAGCTTAATAATGTACTACTTTTTAAATTTTTAGTTTTATCTTAACTCTTCTTTTTTTGGAATTTAGTTCAGGCAACTGTATGATTATTTCCCCAAAGAAAAAAACCTCAATCTTAAGGTATTTTTGTGTATTTGTAGAAAATTCCATTCAGAACTCGTTCAATCTATTTAATAAAAATCTATTTAGCTTGAACCCCTTTCCAATTCTATCACTGATTTTTCTATGAAGAGCTCTAGACATTAACAGCATATTTGGTTACCAGCAAGTACTGAGCATATTTCTTAGTCTTAAATGTGTTTGAGCTCTACACAGAAGAGACAGAATTATAATCAAGCTAAGATTAGTGATGTTAACCCAAAAATTTCAATAGGGTAGTGACTCTCGGACAGATCAGGAACTGGACTGGACCATGATAATCGTAGTGACCAGACGTGAAGTTCATGGTGTGCATCCAGAAGGAAATTGCAAGTTAATTGTGTCACAAGGAGGGGAAAGGCCTATTGAAATCAGGCTTCCATAAATTCTGGTCTCCAAAAATTAGCCAATTAATTACAAGGAAACAGGGAAATGAAACTCGATTTCAATATGATAAATGTAGATACTTATCCAATAAGAAATATGCAGGATTTATATGAAGAAAATTTTACTGAGAAGTATCAAAGAACCAGATGGATAGACAAAACAGGGTCTTATTTAGAAAAGATAGGTGTTTAAAAAAAATGGCATTCTGCCTAACTAAATTTTAAACAAAATTTCACTTCAATATCTCAAGGAGGTTTCTGATTCCATTATGGAGTTAGCTCCCACTGAACCTAACTTTAGATTCTGGATAAAATCAAAAACAATACTGGAGAGTGAAGAAAAGCAGACAGGTTCTGGAGGAACTAAGATCTGGGAGAAAGAAGCAACTAGAAGTGATTTCCCATTTTTCACAGTTGTTATCCTATGAACAGAGTCAGTATCAAGCAGCATGGCCAGAACTCTGGCAGAAAACCCGCAGGCTTTCTGGCCTGAAGAGCCAGCAGGCAGCTTGGGAAACCCAGCCACTGGAGAGGGAATTCTCAAAAGACATTCCAAAAGGAAGAGTCCCAAGGTCTGTGTTTAAACTGTGTCTTGACTGACCCCTGAACCACACACACATGGGTGGGATAGACTGAACACAGAGCAGCCAAAGAAAGGAACTGAACCCAGATTTGATCTGCTGTCCCCAAAATTCACAGTTTGAATCCAACCAAATTAATTGCCAAGACAAAAACATGGACACTCTCTAGAGGAATATACCAAATCCAGTCTCTACCACATTATATCCACAACACTCAGGAGTCATAGCAAATTATGCAATGTAAGAACCAAAATAATGTGGCTCAATTTCAGAGAAAAGACAAACAACCAAACCCCACCCCAAGATAACCAAGATGTTGGAATTAGCAAACAAGGATTTTAAAGCAGCTTCTATAGCTATGTTCGTTGAAGTAAATGCTAAAGGGAAATGGTAGCAGATTGAAAATCAAATCTTCAAGAATGCTAATTATAACAAAGTTAAGTATGTAGATGTAGCACCTATTACCAGATTTGGAAGTTTTCAACCACTATTTTTTCAAACATTTTCTTAGTCTCACACTCTTCCTCCACTCCTTATGAAAGTCCAGTGATGCAATATTAGATCATTAGATTGTTATTGTCCCACAGATCCCTAAACTCTCTTCATTTTCCCCCTCCCCCACCCCTCTCTAGTTCAGATTGAATAAATTTTATTGATCTGCCTTTACATTTACTGACTGATGACTTAATTCTCTGTCATCTTCACTCTGTTGCTGATACCATCCAGCCTTTTTTTAATTTTAATGTTTGTATTTTTCAGTCCTGTAATCAATACCTGTTTTTTAATTATATCCTCTATTTCTTTGTTTAGATTTTCTATTTTTTAAATTGGTTTGAGAGAATTTATAATTGATTCTGGAAGCAATTTTAAGATGACTGCTTCAAAATCCTGGTCAGATAATTCTAATATTTGATTAATATCGGTACTGTCATCAATTGAGCGTCTTTTTTTTTTTCTTCAGTTATGATTTTCCTGGTTTAGAGCATGATGGGTGATCTTTGATTATACGCTATTTGGTTATTATGATATGAGACTCTAGATCCTATTGAAATCTTCTGTTTAGCAATAATCACTCTGTTTAGGTTGAGTGTGTAGATTTTGTCTTACATTATGGGCTTTAGTACCAGTGGGTTTAGTTTTCAGAGCCCTGGCAATCAGCTGCTGTCTGTTTCATTCTGGTCTTGCCGTGGCTCCTTGTCTGTCCCTCTGATGCTGTCTGCAGATAGCAAAGGTGATTCCCTGGGCTTCCTGGTGCCTCTAGACCACCTGTGCAAGGGGGTGTAGGCAGAAGTTACTATGTCTGTGTCTCCTTCTGACACCAGGTAGAAGGAAGCAGGTATTGTCATCGTCCCACAGGACCAGGACAGGGCTGTCATGTGTTCATCTGTGTACTGAATTTTTTAACAATGCTGTGTAGTCTGCTGGTCTTCATCTCTTTGAAGTTTATCTGCCTATTTCTTGGTATTTCAAACCAATTTCATATGACTATAAAGGCTTTGGATAATGGGGAGGAAAACTGAGAATGAGATAGAAAGTAAAATTAGGAAGATGATGATTTTAAGAGCCACTATTTTTTAAAATAATATTTTATTATTTTTCAATTATAGTTGCCATACAATATTATATTAGTTTCAGGTGCACAACATAGTGACTGCACATCACTATAACTCACAAAATGATCACTACAATAAGTCTAGTACCCCTCTGACACCATACATAGTTATTGCAATAGTATTGACGATATTCTTTATGCTATACTTTATATCTCCATGACTATTTTGTAACTATCCCTTCCCCCTTTTTCACTGGCCCACCAACCCCTCTTTCATCTGATAACCCTCAAAATGTTCTCTGTATCTATGAGTTTATTTCTGTTTTTTTGTTTGTTTGTTTATTTCATTCTTTAGATTCCACATGTATGTGAAATCATATGAAGTCCCTCCAACATTTCCTATAATACTGGCTTGGTGGTGATGAACTCCTTTAGGTTTTTCTTGCCTGGAAAGCTCTTTATCTGTCCTTCAATTCTAAATAATACCTTTGCTAGGTAAAGTAATCTTGGTTGTAAGTCCTACCTTTTTATCACTTTAAATATTTTGTGCTAAGCCCGTCTGACCTGCAAAATTTCTGTTGGGAAATCAGCTGACAATTTTATGGGAGCTCCCTTGTACGTAACTTATTGCTTTGTTTTCCCTTTGCTGCATTTAAGATTCTCTCTTTGTCTTTAAACCTTGGCATTTTAATTATGATGTGTCTTGGTGTGGGCCTCTTTGAGTTCATCTTGTTTGGGACTCTGTGCTTCCTAAGCTTGTATGCTTGCTCCTTCACCAGGTTAGGGAAGGCTTTAGTCATAATTTCTTGAAATAGATTTTCAATTCCTTGCTCTCTCCCTCTTCTCATTCTGGTACCCCTGTGTGTGAATGTCGGTATGCTTGATGTTGTCCCAAAGTCCCTAACACTATCCTTATTTATTTATTTATTTATTTATTTATTTATTTAGTTGCTTACTTATTTGTTTGTTTGTTTGTATAGGATTTTTTTTCTCGTTGCTGTTCTGACTAGGTGTTTTCTACTACCTTATCGTCTTATGCACTGATTCGATCCTCTGTTATTCAATCTACTGTTTATTCCTTGTGATGTTATCTTCAATTCAGTTACTATGTTCATCATTTCTGACTAGTTCCCTTTTATGTTTTCCATTTCCATTTTTATGTTTTCCGTCTCTTTGTTAAAGTTCTATGAGTTCATCTACTCTTCCCTTAAGTTCATTGAACATCCTTATAACCAGTGATTTGAACTCTGCATCTGGTAGATTGCTTGTCTCCATTTTTTTTGAGTTCTTTTTCTGGAGCTTTGTTCTGTTCTTTTATGTGAGACATGCTTCTTTGTCTCCCCATTTGGGCTGCCTCCCTGTGTCTGTTTCTATGTATTAGGTAGGGCTCCTAAGTCTTTGGTCTTAGTACAGTACCTTTATGTAGTAGGTGTGTTGTGGGGCCCAGTGGCACAGTCCTGGAAGGGATCCGGCTGCAGGCCAAGTTCAGCTGCAGCCTATGCATATCTGGGGCCACCTGGTAAGAGTCACCAAGCAATCCACAGATGGCTGCCATTTGAGCTAGACTTATAGATGCCTCCAGAAGCCAAGCTGGAAACCAAGGCTGACTGCCACTAGTGACGGGCTTGGGGCTGTTCAGCAAGTTACGGGGCATGATGAGGCCAGAGCCTGCTTCTTTAGGTTTGTGAACCTTTCAGAGATTTTAGGAAACTTCGCAGCAGCAGCAAAGATAGGCCATTTGTATGGAATAAACAATTAGAAGCAGCTTGGGTGAGCCCACAAGTTGGGAGAGGCAGAGTGACCTGTGTTATCCAGTTTGATGGCAACTCAGCTATGGCAGCACCTGTGTCTGCTCACTGGGAGGGGAGAGGGCTCAACAAAGGAAAAATAGCTTCTGCCTGCACCTCAAGGTGCAGAAAGCCACCCCTCCAGCCCTCACCCTGAAGCCTGACAACTCAGTGTCCCCCCATATGTTTCGGGAGCTCCTCGAGCAGCTGCCCCAAGACTGGAGCTCAGAATGAACGAGTCTATCAGCAAGTAAGTTCGTGTGCGGGCTCTTTAAGAGGAATACCTGCAACTTCTGCAGCCCTCCATCCTACTCAGTCGCAACCTCCACTAGTTTTCACAGCCAGAGGTTGTGGAGACTTGTCTTCCCAGCAATGGAACCCTGGGCTGGGGAGCCAAGTGTGGGGCTGGAACCACGTGCTCTTCAGGTGGAGGAGGGGACTCTGCAGCCAAATAACCATCCTGATTCTCTATAGTGGTTGTGGGACTGGGCTGTTTCACATCTCCGCCCCTCCTACCAGTTTGAGGTGACCTGTTATTTTTATCCCTAGTCATAAGGCTTCTCTTCAGCCAGACCTCGGTGACTCTGTGTGCTGGTTGCTCTGTAGTTTTGTTATAATTTTGGTGTGGTCACAAGAGGAAGCATGCACAGTTCTACTTTCTACACCATCTTGACTGGTCTCTGAGCCACTGTTTTTGAGCTATTATTTTGTGATACTTGCTGACACTTTTCATAGTTATTGCACTTAATCCTCTTGAATGCCCATGAAATTGGATTTTCATTGATGTTGTTATTTCTAATTTTCCAGTTTATGAAATCTGCCTTGATGTAGGTTACGTAAGAAAAATGCCTGTGTCACATAGGCTATGGCTTGAACACAGTTTGCATATTTTTAAAGTCCACACTTGAATAAGCTGTTCTCTTTTCCATGTATGAAAGAAAAGTGACTGTACCCAAAATTGCATGCCTTTAATATGTACAAATATCTAACATAAATGTGAAAATAATTGTAGTATGTTGATATGATTATGGTAATTTTTTCTATAAAATTTGTATGTTTAATTAAAAATATTTTTTCAATTATAATTGACATGCAATATTATATTAGCTTCAGGTGTACATCATAGTGATTAGACATTTATATAACTTATGAAGTGATCATCCTAACAAGCCTAGTACCCATCTGATACCATACATAGTTATGCAGTGTTAAATTTCCTATAAATTTATTTTAACTTTCCATTAATTTCCATTGCTTTCATTTATTTAACTTTAAATTTTTTTTAAATCCATTATTTTCATATGCTTTCAAACAATATCTGTCATTGCATATTGTAGGTCATTATTACCAGCAAGTTTGTGAAATGAAAGAACAAATGTTCTAATGAGTTTCCCAAAAGATGTAACCTCTTTTTTCTTTATATCTTTACAGCACTTTATAGCTGTTCTAGAGCATATACTTTAGTCTGCCTTATGTTGTTATTTGTCCTATCTGCATTTCCTGATGTTTAGCTCCTTAAGGTATTGTGGAAAACTCTTCTTTGTTCTTCATAAAATCTTGCCAAGTGTTGTTTGCCTTTGCACATAGTAGAAACTCGGTAAACATTTGTTGAATTTAATAGATGAAGATTTAATATAATATCAGTCTATTGAACATTTTTAACCTTGTTACTACTATTCAAGCATGAATGTATTTAAATGTCTTTGCAAGAGTATTGCTGGTTTGTTATAAAAGAGAAAGGCATTGCTTCATGTCTAAAAGCTGTTAAATCTTTCTAGTAATTTAAATTCAAGTCTCCTTTTTGGAGTTTTACAGAAATTTGCTTAGAAACAAACAGGCCAAAACTGATCAGATCAAAGAGTATGCCTTCATTGAAAAGGGAAGAAGTTATAAAAATAACCCTGCCTTACTGAAAATGTAACTATTCCTCAAACTCCACAAGTTTGAACCTCTTCATTTTATAAGAAACCAAATCAACAGGTTTAAATAACTTCTTAGTTTTTCATTCACTTAGTCTCTATTGAGCACCTACCATATGAAAAATTCAATGATAGGTATTCTTTTTTAAAGATCTTGACAATATATAAAAGAAGTATAAAATGATAAGGGACAATAGCCCTATTAGTGAAGTGTGGAAGGTGACAGGAAGGAGAGCTCACCTTTGATTCATGAGTAGAGATTCAGGAAAGAGGGCAGTTGGAATTTCACCTTGGTGTGGATTTACATATGTAAAAGGGCATTTCAGGCAGTGGGCACAGTGTTAGTGAAGATATCTAAGAGCAACAGTGCAGGCAATGTGTGGGGAATAGCAAATAGTCCTGCTTAGCCAGATCAAAGAAAATACAGGAAGAAAACTCTCTAAAGGAGGAATCAATTTCATTTTGCTCCTACAAATGGAGTTCCTGAGAAAGGCCAGTTTTTTGTTCTGAGCATATAAAAACAAATAAGTCACTCTTTTCCCTTAAAAAGCCTGTAGGCAGAGAAGCAAGCCAAAGCACACGGGCATCTATACTAGATTAATGATGCAAACAAAAGGTCTTTTGAACAAAGGGAAAAGGAATCTATTCTGCCAGTGTTGTCAGAAGGGTCAGATTCTAGAATAAGATTGAATTCTGGAGTTGGACAGCTAGTTCAAAGTCCTGTCCCACCCCTTACTTTGACCTTGACGATGTGACCTTGGACACAATATTTTATTAAGCTTTGGCTGCTATGTGCTCTTAGTTACTTCATCAGTTCAATGATACCATCTCACGATGCTGATGTGAGCATAAAGTGAATCCATTTAAAGGACTTAGCACAATCCCTGTGAGTTAAAACACTTGAGGGTTGTTGTTTGTTGTTGTTGTTGTTTGGTTATCTTTATTATTCATAGTACTCCTCCTCCTATTATAGTCACAACTGTTACCATGTGAGGTTTCAGAGAGGAGATAGCAATGGCAGCAGCCTTAAATAAGGACTTGAATTTCACCACAGACAAAGAAGGGATGAAGGGATGAAGGATGCATAAGGAAATACATGCTGTGTTTGGAGGAACAGAAAGCCCTGAACTTTAAGAAAGAAGATATTAGGAAGAAGATGCTGGGGTGAGTTTTATGTTTCCAGTGACACCTCAAAACTTTGAAATAGAAAGCATGAGAGAACTACTAAAAGCCTTAATTCATGAAGAATTAAGTGATCCAAAGATTCAGAGTAATCCAGGCATACATTCTAGACAGAAATCATATCTCCCAATAATGAGCATAATTATTATTAATTACCATTACTCTAATCCCAACAACCCCCCTATTTCTTTGACTGCAGAAGAGATTATGACTTTAAGAGCATAGAAACGCTGCATATACAGTGCTTCTGGATAAGCACAGTTTCCCCCGGAGTGACGGGTCCAAGCAGTCCACAGGATCCCATTCATTGAAATCTACCTTAAATCTCCTTTAAAATCTACCTTAAAAGGGGTGAATCTAGTGCTTAAAAAGGCAGATCAAGGGTTGGAACACACAGAGAATACAAGAACTCTACTGTTATTAAAAGTTGAAGAATGAAAGCCAAGGGTTTTGGTGGGTTGAATACTTTCTATTTATTATTTAAATCCTATTGGCTTCTATAATAAAAGGGTGGCAAGGAAGGAAAAAAGGCAAGAAGTTTAAAAGAGGTAAAGAAATGAAAAAGTGATGATAGAAAATACAATAGATTGTGTGAACAAAAGAGAAAGATGAAGAGAACCACCTGAAGTATCTACACGGATGCTTTATATCCATTTTTGGACACCAGAAACACAAATATTTGGAGAGTCAACAAAAGAACAGCCTTCTAAAATTTTTAAAGCTACCCACTAGCTTTTTGGAGTAAATGCTGTCATAAAATCCAAAAACTGCAAAGCAAATTAGCAGTCTCATTACAACAATTTCACATCCACCTTTCCATATTAACATCCCTGTGTCACTCCCAGGCACTGGTGTTGGCATCTTTGTTTACATATTAATAAATACTTGCCTGCTTTTAATATGCATGTATATTTTTCTCATTATTATGTTATTACGTTCAGCTTGTTTGGCAGCATTTAAAAGAATTTATTTTGCTATCAATGGCAGAAAACAATTTAGGAAACTGTACAGAGCAAGAAAAATGTTAAATCTAAGTATTTGAGTTGGTTATTGACTCATTAGTTGAATAACTCGTTTTCTCCAAACTTGAATAATTTAAATGCATTAGAAATGATACGGCATTAAAAAAGTGCATTCTTAAAATGGTAAACATTGGATCTAGGATCTGAGTGGGAGTTATTACTTATTTAAAATAAACAAGCAAATTCCGTTGAGATATGGTCTCATTTTCAGGAATGGTCTATTAGCAGGCGGCAGTGAGACAACAATTAACCATATCAGCACATTAAAGCCTAATGTGTAAACTCAACATAGCAGCGAACACACATCCTACCATGGCCCTATTAAGTAATCAGAAATGATTGCAGATAATTAGCTCTTGAACAGCTGCATAAACTCAAGTATTCCTTTTTTTTTTTTTTTTTTTTTTTTTTTTTTTTTTTTTTGTCAAACATGGAGACTTTAAGTGGAAGGGAAGTTTATCAGCTATGTCTTGAACTGGGTGTGAGTGTCACCATGAAACAAATTTAGGGACAGATTCTAATGTTTGATAAATTTTCTTCTGATAATATTCCTAATGTTTGCATGAATATAGTTATATAAGTGAAAATACAAAAGCCAAGGATATTACCAATGACCAAAAATCTCTTGTAAATTTGAAAATTGAAATAGATAATACAGAAATCAGTTAATAAAGTTCCTTTAATGAGTATTTGCCATTCATACCTGTTTGTATTTTTAGTTCAAATTTAATTTACACATTCCCATATATCCCTTCCGAATGAGTCTGTATTCAGACATATATCTGAATGATGACATATATAGTAAATTTATAGCTGCATTTGAATTAATAAATGTATTTGATAAGTAATTCTTAAATTAAAAAATACAGCCTCCTTTTTTTCCTATCCCTTTTTTTACTAAAGAAATCATGCTGGACAGAACATGTTGATTTTTAGAAATATGAGGGGACTGATAAGAAAAAGAAATAATTATATTTATTTTATACAGGTCTAGAAAAACAGAATTAAGAGACATAGGTTTAATTAAAAAAAAATCAAAAATTAGAGTTCTTAAAACTGAAATGGGTACAATGTGAGGTGCTTATGTCCTGCCAGGGATGTTGTCAAATAAATTCAGTGACCAACCTCCTCCAAGGGTGGATATGGCTAGAACAGATCTCAAGTTCTATCAAAGGTACCCCTGTGGTAAAATTCTAGGAACTAAACCTCTAAAGGAGATGGTTTAGAAAACAACTTTTTTAAATGCTGCCATACAATGAATATAGCATCACTGACAGTGCTAAGCTTTTGGGTGGTACTTTCTGAATACTTGCACTGAAGATTTTTGTTTCATGTGAAATTACATTTGACACATTTTTTGGGGAGTGGGCGTGGGAGAGAGACAGAAGTTAGTTTTCATTTTATTTATGGGCCTTCCAAAGAGGAAATGGAAAGCTAGGTAGGTAGGTAGAATGGATGGTTGGATGGATGGATGGATGGATGGATGGATGGATGGATGGATGGATGATGGATGGATGATAGATGATAGATCAATAGATAGATAGCTAGATGACAATATACATATAATTAAGAACCAGGAATTTCACTCAGAGAAGTAGTTCTATTATGTATTTTATATTGTTTCCTCTCTAGTTATCCTCATTTTTATAAGCATTCATTCAGCAGATATCTATGTGCCTGCTGCGGCTATGCTAGCCTAAAAGTATAGATGAAGAAAAGTCCCTCAAAGAGCTTAAAGTATTTTGGGGAAAGTAAGCATTTAAAGTAACAATTGCAGTTACAGTTCAATGTAACAAGAGCTGTAGTGGAGAAATAGATATAGGGTGCAAAAGAAAAATAAGAAAAGGCCACCTGAAAGACACCAGGAAGGGTTCACATAGGAGGTAAGACTGAAAATGAAGTTTGCCAGGTAGAGTTTAGTAGAGAAGGGTTTGTAAAAGGCTATTTGTCATGGAAGGAGCCTATTGCATTATACCTATGAAAGATAACTAGAGCTAAAATCAACCACCTCGGCTTAGTGGTAATTATTCTCCTGCCGTTCATGCATTGCAAATTATTAATTGCTCTCACCCAAATTTCCAAGAGTGGGCTTACTGTAACTACTATCTTTCCTAGAGCAGTGCTAGTAACAGTGCTAATAAAAACATAGACTAGCAAATTGGCATCACATTGGAGCCTGGTAGATTTTCCAGGATTAAAGACCAGGAATGTTGATTTAATAAACCTTCCAGGTAACGCGTCTGCAAAATGGAGTTTGTGAGCCACTGTTCTGGAGAAGAGTATTTGCATGTGTTTTAGAAATCATTGTAATCTACTATATTGGAATAATATATACATATATATTTGAAATGTGTTGCAACAGTAAGTAAATTAATTCAAAGTGAAATGAGAATGTAAGGTTGAGAAAAGAGCAATGAATGGACTGGGAATGGGGCAACCTGGTTTCTAATTCTGTCCATGCCACTAAGTAATAGTAATAATTGCCACTGAATGAACTGTCACTCTTCTGAGATACTGAACTTCTCTTGGACCTCAGAGTCTTCAGTCATAAAATAAGGAAGATGTATTGAGAGATTTCTAAAACCCTTTTCCAAGTCTAAAATAGATTTTATCATTAATTAAATAACATTAATTATTTGAATTTACCCCTAACTTTAGTAGATTAGCTTCAACTGTTTTTCGCTTCAGGTTTTTGAAAGCGGTCCTACCTTCACTCTTGGCTGTCCATCAGTTTTAAACCTGCTTTCTTTCTTCCTTTCCTCTTTTGGGTCAGTGATTGGTTCACTACACACAATTGTTTAAAATGAGATACTCTTACTTTTATACATGTTAATTCCTGTGAAGACTCCTTGATTAAAACTCCCCAATAGACTTTTAGATGAAAACAAAACAAATAGCACTCATCTCAGAGTGTGAAACACCGTGTCTTGAATGTCAAATGAACAATTCACAGGGGATGGGAACTAAGAAGAAAACTACATTTCGCTGAAGTTAAGATTTCAGAAGCAAGAGACCCAGGGAAAGTATTTAACCCTTCCCTTCCTGTACACAGTACCTTAGAATTTTTCTCCCTCGCCTTCCTTCCTCCTTTCTCTAATCGGGATTTTGTGTGTTGGTTTTCTTTCTGTTGGATTTTGTCATTAAATCTTGCATATGTTAAACTGTAAAATTCCAAAAGGAAGGATTTGGCCAACCTCCATCTCCCCACCAGTAGCATTTAGCATAACACCCCAAACAAATAATTTCTCAGTAAAAGCTTAAGGAATACATGCTTAACGCATCAATGCTTAATGCCTTGTAACCTGGGTCACAGTCAATAAATTGGTTTTCTTTACAATCACAGGAGCTTCTTCCCAAAATATTTTACCTGTAGTTTTGCAAGGAGACACTGTTTTCCGA
The DNA here is from genome assembly GCA_003508835.1 of Eonycteris spelaea. Lineage (NCBI taxonomy): Eukaryota > Metazoa > Chordata > Mammalia > Chiroptera > Pteropodidae > Eonycteris > Eonycteris spelaea. The sequence goes on along the minus strand of PUFA01000043.1, from coordinate 2,074,169 downwards.
TTCACCTATTTGCTGCTTCAACTGCTCCTGCTCCCTTTCTGTTATGATCTGTGACAGGGGCTAACATATGCCAGCACTTTCCTTCTATCTTACACGGTGCGGTGTTTTAGCACTCCATATTTTATGTCCTGGCACTCCACTCCTAACACGGCCCTGGGTAATGCAGCTTCTGCCTGAGTGCCCTTGAGACCCACTTAGAGCATGTGCATGGTTGATCTAAAACTTTTCAATAACCCTTCTCTGCCTAGGCTAGGAAATTACAGGAGAATGCTCTATTTCAGCATCACTTTACAATCATTCCACCTTCATGCCTAATGGTCTTGCATCCCAAATTGGTCCGATCTGCTATAGCTCATAGTCCAGTGCTTTACTATGGGGCTGCAGCTATAACACGTATCAAGCACTCTCATTTTGTTTTGGGAGCGAACGTAGATAACTTTGATCCATCCATGGTCAACTTCAATGGGGTAAAATTTTCAATGCTGTTTCCTGTTCTAAAATATTGGAAGGAGTTTATTTCTAAATAGTACATCCGTGGAATATGAATTTCTATGGAAGTCTCTCTTGGTGCCACTTTTAAAGGAGCATTAGTAATAGACTTTTTAGTCTATGTGGATAATTGTTCATCACAGATCATATTTGAGCTACTTATTGCAGCCCACTTTATTCACAGTATTAGTCTAATTTTACTCCCTCAACTTGTATTTATTTTTGTCTTTCTCCATCTCTTTTCCTTTTATAAGATATGCATCAATATCAACCAAAGAAAAAGCTCTCTAAATCTCAAATCAGTTAAGGGTTCTCTGTGATTTTTTTTGTTTATGTAAATCTTGTGTATTTTCTTCCTAAAATAATCACAATTGTAACAAAATAATTTACTGTGAAATTTGTTGTTTAAATTGAATTTGTTGTTTTAAAATGAACGCTGCATATAGATATGAATTTTCTGTTACTCAACACTGAATCCTCAGCTCCTGGGCCAGTGGCTTGAATACAGCAGGAATTCCATAAATGCTCATTAATATTATCCTACTACCTTATTAATTTCACTGACTGCTCTTTGGCTGTTATTATAATTCAAAAAATGCAGTCCTTTGGCCTCAAAACTGATAAGGGTCTCTGCTTTGCAGAGAGGTGCAGCTCTCCTCCTAGGCAAATCTACATATGAATAAGCCTTTGGATCCAAATTACCATGGTAACAAACCAGGTTCTACCTGTTTGCTAAGTGGAGCTCTGAGGCTGCACTTTTCACACTGGGGGAGCTGAAGTTACAGACAAATTCTAGCTTCATGACTCCCCATTTCCTTACAGTCACCCACCTTCAGTTACTACATTCTTTCTTCAGGTGGGTTACAATGCAATTGATTGTGATTAGAGTACTTAATCTGTTCACTATAACCGATTAAGTTATCGCTTGATTGTGTTACCGCTTCATCCATTTACTTTGATTAGATTGTTGCTAGAAATATATGGATACAATCAAGCTTCAGCTATTGTCAAATTCCTCAGGGTATTTCTAAATTTCTTAGCATAATCTTTTTGGCTCTTCCTTAGGGAATGTCATTTCTACAGGTAACTAATCTCATCCATTAGGTTTTGAATCTTCCTGATTTTATTCTTTTGGGGCAACTTTATTTCAAAATCTTGGGGTGACTCTCCTGCCCTCATCAAGTACTAACCAAGACTGGTTGATAACGCCTTCAGCTTGTCGAGGAAACAAGCCAGTCTCTTTCTTTTTGTTTCCTAATGTCTTCATCACAGAGGAGTGGTGGTGGAGAATGACTCATGTATAACTCCAAATGAAGAGTAAGAAAGCTTGCTATGAATTTTTCATTAGCAGACTGGAATCTAAATTTAGGTCAATGTCTTTATATATAAGAGGAGCAGAGCAGGCAGAAGTACAGTTTGTTAAGAATAATAATAATAAAAAGTTTCTGACTATTCAGTGTTACACATTAAAAAAAAAGTTTCTATCCAACCCATTCAGCCTCACTTTTTCCAAAATGTGGTGGGGTCAGGTGATCGTTCTTAATATACCTCCATCCAACTCTCCGAACCATGGAGACAACAGTTCAGAGACAGAACTCAGCAGCCCTTTAGTTTGAGGCCGTTTCAGGAAGTCAACAGAGCAGTGGAGTAAGTTGTGTTCATTTGTATATATGATTTATGGAAACTTCTTTGGTTGAACGGTGGAAAGATTTCTCTTGCTATTTCAAGAAATCAAATATCAGAGACTTTCCTTTGGCTCCTCCAGAAATATTATATTCTAGTTAGGCATTGTGGGGAAAAAAATACCCCCCCACCGCCCCCACCAAAAGACTCAATAGGGTATGAAGGACCTCATAGTAAATATTACTGGCTGAAATTCCTTTAGTCTGTGAAGGCCTTATAGTCCTTCACACTGTTAAATTATTATAAAGCTTGGGAGTCCTAGTTTTCCAACATTTCTGGTATCACTCTCATTATATAGTCAGATCCACCCCTGTGTCTGTCTCCATGCCTACCTGGAATTACTTTCAAGAGATGAGAGAGAGTCAAGTTTACAAGTTAAATATATACAGACACATTTTTGTTTTATTTCCTAATATATCCAACCTACAGGAAATGTAATCTCTCAACGCATAACCTAAAGAACTTTACTTGAAAGGGAAAAACAGAACTACAAATAGCTCTCTCTCTATATTTTTTTAATTTCAAAAATCACTTTTCTGATATTGATCATCTTCATTCTCCAAAGATTTCAAGTTATTCTCTTCATCTAAATGCATGGTCACATTACATGCTCTTTAGAGGTAGAATAAAATTCAGCATACCTTTAGATACCTCACTGACAGATTTAACAACACGTTTCTTTGAACCCATGTATCCAACAGTCACATACAGGTAGAACACTGTGGGGTAAGCAAAACATGTTTTAGAGGTGATGAAATACGGGTCCCTGAGTCCAGACACTAAGTTTCCACAACTTATTCTCAAGATGAAGTACTACCACTTTAAAGGTGAGGATCAGGTTCTGAGCCTATTTACTCCTAGTGCCTTATTTCCACAATAATCATGTTATTCCAAACCTCAGGAGACAAAAGCAGAAAGAGGAAGTAGGGAGAGAGGTTGCTTATTGGTATACACGCTGATGAAAGTAAGAAAACACAGACATGCAGTAAACTACATCAAGCAGAGATCAAGAATTCAAAATGTAAGGGGCCATCCTATCTCATTAAGTCCTCTATTATGGCACAGAAGAGCAATTTATGTTCATAATGATGACGGTGAGTCACCAATTCAGTAAACATTTAATGTTAGATGCCCTGCAGACAGAATAACATTTTCTATCCAGTGCCCAACACAGTTTCCAGCACAGATTATAAGAATTCAACTGCTATCTGTTGAAAGATAATGTGAAAATGAATTTCATAGAATACACTGGAAATTAGGGACATTGTATTGTGATTTTTTAATGGAGCTATTTCAAGAGAACAATACGAGAAAGTTAAATAGATATCAAGAAGAAAGCAAGTGAGCTGGTAACAGAGTTTTAAAAAATGGATAAAGAAGCCATGAAAAATTATAGAAAAAGTTCAAGAATATAGAGTTTTGAAAAATGCAGAGGTAACATGATGTAGCTGCTGAATTCTAGATCTTCTGAAACACACAGATTAAAGATTTAAGAAGGCTGTAAATGAGGTAGAAGTGGTATTTGATGTAGAAAATGATAAAGATATAAATAAGAATCTCAGTGTAGATAAGACTCTGGTAAGGGCATGCATTAGAAATGTTCAAGAGTGGATTGCAGATGAAAAGGCAGAGGAGGAAATTCTAAGTTCAAGTTAAGGATAACTGAACTATTTGCGGCCTTGGGAACAATATAAAATGAGAAAATTTGGAGGAAACAGAGCAAAACCAAATTACTGTCTTGCATGACTTGAAGGTAGACTGCATTCTTTAAAGAATGAAGACTGAAATGACATTAAAGTTCAAGAAGAGAACAGAGTCAAACTAAAGAATAAAAGTAGGTAAAATAGGTTTAAGACCAGTACAGATGACCCTTAAAACACAGGGGGTTAGGGGTGCTGACCTCCTCTCCTCACAGTGAGTAATTCTCATGTAACTTTTGACTCCCACAAAATTTAACTGCTAATAATTAAACTGTTGACTAAAAGCTTACCAGTAACATAAACAGTCGATTGACAAATATTTTGTATATGTATTATATCCTGTATTCTTACAATAAAGTAAGCTAGAAAAAAGAAATTATAAAAATCACAAGGAAAATACATTTACAGTATTTATTTTTTTTAAATCCACAGTTCGAATTCTCCACTCTATTGGTTTCCTCTTTCAGAGATAATCAATGTGTGTTTGGGATGTGTGTGTATGTTTTTTGTGTATATCCTTACAAAAATGTTATAAATATATAGGCAAATATGCAGACATTATTCTGCTCCATCATTTTTATGCAACTAAATTCCCTGGTAGGGATTTGTATAGTCCATGTCTTATTAATATACGTGAAGGCTGCAATGAATTACCCTTTACATTAGTACAAGTTAAAATAAATGTAGGATAAATTTAAGTAGAATGACTCGATCTAATGTGTGTATATTCTTAATTTAGATAGAGATTGCGATACAGCCTTCCTTAAAAGTTACACCAATTTACACTTCTACTGTAATGCCCTGGTTTGGAACGCCACGAGCCAAGAAGGAAACTGACACCGATGCAAGCACAAGAGGGAGTTTACTGACAAACTCGAGTTTGGACCCGACTCGTTCACTGACGCAGCAGTGGTTGAGAGGAGCCCCGACCGAGGGGCTGGGACCTAATTTAAAGGATAAAACCGCAAGCCTTGGGGAGATGCCTTGGCGTTACCTGATTGGGGGGTTAGGTTGACCTTTAAAGGGATTGGGTGGTAGGTTGTTGGGTCTGCGTGCAAAAGAGGGTCGTGTGCAGTTGGGGCTGCGTATAGAGGGGACCATGCGCAGTGGGGCTGCGTGCAGAAAGGGCTGAGTGCAGAAGGTGCCGGGTGCAGTAATCAGAATATGTGCAGGAGGAAATAAGGGTGGGGGTACCTTAAGGGCCCCCCGATTAGCTGGCTTGGCTGGTTTGGCCAGGTGGTAAGGCATTGTTCTTGACCACTGGCCTTTGGGGAATTTTTCTTACGATTCATCTCAAGATCACTCAGAAAAATGGAATCATTCCAGTCTTTCACTACCAGCAAAAATAAAATGACAACTTTTCCTTCATCCTTGTAAAATAGTGTTTTCAAACATTTTGATCATTGCCAGTGTAGTGGAAGATGTTTAATTTTAATTTACATTTCTCTTATGATCCATCATGCTCAGTGTATTTTCATGTTTAAAATTTATATATTCATTTTTTAAATTAATTAATTAATTTTTATGGTGACATTAGTTAACAAAATCTAAGTCTCAGCTATACATTTTAACAGTAAGGCATAAATATATTTATATTGTGCGTTCACCTCCCATAGTTAGATTTTTTCCTGTCACCACATATTTGACCCTTATTACCCATCTACCTCCCCCACCACTCCCTGCTACCCACTGGTTATATCCATTGTCCATGATAAAAATTTATATATTCTTTTAGGTGAGTTTTTATATCCATTTTCTATACTTGTTTATTTATTTACTTGCATTTTCTTTTGATGTAAAAACAACTCTCTATATCAGATTAATTAGCCCATGGTGTTATTATAGGTTGGAAAAAAACTCTCCAATTTTTTCTGTGTCTTTCATCATTGCAATAAGGCTTTTGCAATGCAGCACTTTTCCAACTTAATGTATTTAAATGTAACCCTTTATAATGTATAACCTTTATTTGTGTCATATTTAGAAAAAGCCGTGACCTTGAGATTATATTTTTATAATATAGTTTCATTACTTATATATCCAATATATTTATCAATTAGGAATCTATCATAAGTGATGATGAGTCTTTGATGGTCAATTTATTTAGGTTATTCCTTTTCTCTCAATGATAATTGCCATGAGCCACACAATAATATAGTTTCAATATATTTTTGAAATATTTGTGGAATTTTTATTCTATTCATGATTCAATATTATTCATGCTTGATTAATAATTGTTAATTATTTTAACATTGATACATTTTTCCAATAAAATTTTGGATCCAATTTCCTAGTTCTAAAAAATATCTTGTTTTTTTTTATAGGGCATGTACTAAATATCTATTTACTAAAAATCTAAATCTCTTAAAGTTATTGCATTTGGTTCTTCCAGATCAATTATGGAATTATTTTATTCATTTTTTTCTCCAAAAAGGCTTTAAGAGCTGATCTTATCACATTAACATTCTAGATGAATTAGAAATAATTAGCACATTTATAATATGGTGATTTCCTAAGAATTTGATATTTGTTATAGTTCTCTATTTAATCAAATTTACATTTTTTCATTGATTACATTTTATAGTTTTATTCACAAATACACAGTCATAAAGGTTGCTAAGTTAACTGTGGATGCTTTTGATCACAAAATAAAGGCCAAGCCACTTTTCTTCTTTTTCTTAATATATGTCATTTTGTTCTCTTTTAAAAACAGTTAGGATATCTTTGAATGGAAAAAAAGAACAGGGAGAAATTTTCTATTTAGATGAAAAAATGCTGAACTCCTTCTTTATTCCTAATGCCAAATTAAATTTAAAATGGATAAAAGATTTTAAATATTGAGAAATAAATGTGTCAAACTAGATTTTAAAAATATGCCCAATTTTTATAAACTTGGCATGGGAAAGCCTTTCCAATCGTGATAAATAATGGAAACACCCCCAAATCATAAAACTTCTAGAAGAAAACATAGGTAGTAAATTCTCTGATATCGCTACTAGTAATTTCTTTTTGAATGTATTTCCTCAGGCAACGGAAAATTAAAGAGAAAATAAACAAATGAGACTACATCAAACTAAAAAGTTTTGTACAGCAAAGGAAACCATCAACAAAACAAAAAGACAACTGACTGAATGGGAGAAGATATTTGCTTACGATACATCTGAAAAGAGATTAATACCAGAACATATAAAGAACTCAGACAACTCAATAACAAAAACAAACAAACAATTCAATTAAAAAACAGGCCGAAAACCTGTACAGATATTTCTCCAAAGAGGAAATACAGATGACCAATAGACATATGAAAAGATGTTCAAAGTCACTAATCATCAGAGAAATGAAAATTAAAACCACAACAAGATAATACTTTACACCTGTTAGAATGGCTAGTATCAATAAATCAAAGAACAAATGTTGGCGAGGATGTGGAGAAAAGGGAACCCTCATACATTGTTGGTGGGATTGCAAATTTGTACAACTGCTATGGAAAAAGTCCAGAGGTTCTTCAAAAATATTAAAAATAGATCTACTTTTGACCCAGCAATTGCACTTCTGGGTATTTATCCAAAGAAAACCAAAACAATAATTTATAAAGATCTATGCATTTCTATATTTATGGCAGCACTATTCACATATAGCCAAAATATAGAAGCAATCTAAATGTCCATTGACAGATGACTGGATAAAGAAGCTATCGTTAATTTATATAATGGAATATTACTCAGCCATTAAAAAATGAAATCTTACCATTTGCAACAACATGGATAGACCTAGAGGTTATTATGCTGAGTGAAATAAGTCAGACAAAGATAAATACCACATGATTTCGCTTACATGCAGAATCTAAGGAACGAAAAGATCAAACGAATTGAAAACAGACTCACAAATACAGAGAACAATTTGGTGACTGTCAGGGGAGGAGCATTGCTGGAGAGAAAGGGTGAAGAGTTAAATAAGTACAAATTAGTAATTGAGAGATGGTCACACGGATGAGGAGCACGACATAGGGAATATAGTAAGCAGTAATGTAATGGCCGGTGTGGAGCCAGACAGGTGATGGAGTAATTGGGGAAATTGTTTCATAAACTATATAAATGTCTAATCAATATACTGTATACTTGAAACTAATAATACATAAAATTAAATGCTTAAAAATATCACAACAAAGAAAAAGAAGGATTAATTTACTTAACATATCTATTCTTTATCAAATTATATCTTAAGGAAGGCTAGAGCCAATGGCATGTTGAGAAAAATTTCAATACTGCCTATCTGTCCAGATTCCTTCCTTTAGTTCCTCCATTCCAACAATGTTTTTAGTCAACCAAGACCTAAAATTAACTGAACCTACTACCTTTTCACTCTCGCTCACCACCTGCTCCTGTATTGCTCTTCTTCTTAAGTTCATGGTCAATTTAATAATTATCATGCCTGCTTGGCTAATTCATAATCCTGGTTAAATCCATCTCTCTATCATGTGTCAGCATCTCCGAATTTAAATGTGACTGAATTTTACTCACACTACATATCTCACTTTAAATTTATAATTACTAATACAAAGTGGGCCCTTAATGCTTGCCAGGCGTCAGGATTCTTTCTCTTCTGACTCTCTGATGTTATATTATATCTCTCTTCTTCAACTTCGAGCCTCTAAACACCTCTTCTACACCCTCACTTTCATTTCTTATTGACTGCATCATGAAAGAAACAGGAAGACTTAGAAAAGAACTTCCACATGCTTCCTTTGCCACATCAAGCCACCTACCTCCACTGAGCAGGTTAAATCTTATTAGTATGCCTCTTTTCAGAGAAATTCTTCAGTGCCAGTTAATTAACAGTTGTTTTTAATTGTGCAGAGAAGTCTTAATTTTGTATCAGGAAAACTAAATTAAAAATAAACTTTACTTGGATCATTTCATAAAATTTTATGATTCTACTATAAGTGCTGTTAATTCAGATATTCAAGACCACTGGTAAATTAATTGATTAAGCATCATGCTATATTACAAAGTTAAAGTGTTAATAGCTTTCTGGGTTCATGATATTGCCTTTCTCAGAAAAGTATTTAATGGACTGTATTGACTTCATTGATCTTAATATATTTCCAACATGATTTTCAGGATGCATCTATCTGTGGTCAATTAGAAATTATTTTTCCCAAATGATACAGAATGAATCCGATATTAAGAAAGCCATGACATTTAGTAAATTCCTTGAAAACTTGACTTTTTATATTCGTCTCTCAAGAAATGGCATGCATGTCTATATCCTATCAGCCACAACCATCAGCCTGTACACATCCGATGGCATGTGATTGTACACATGGTTCCTATGTAGGAATCCAATGAGCACAAAAGGCCAGAAGCAAAGTTTTAAATGAGTAGCCAGGGAAATGTGGCCCAAGCTCTGAGACTATAGGAAGGAAAACTTATCAGCTGGACCTGCAGAATGTAGAACTGCCATTGAATAAAGAAGTATTTAGTCAAGGAGATAGGATTTTGGTTTTTGTGGGATTTTTTCACACTCAGTCTGAACAGGCTCTTTTTGTTTTCAAGAATAGTTCATGATAACTTACCTTGTCATTTTTCTCAACAAGAGCAAAAATTCACTGGCAATACCAAGCTAGTTACTTATTGCTCTTCTGTGAATAGCTTACCCTGACCAATCTATTTCAAAGGACAATGCTTCAGGCATAACATATGATGCAAATGTAACGTGGCAATTTGATTTTCAAGTAGCACTTCATAGGAAGCATGGATAAGCAAGAGCAGCGTGCCAGTCTGCTCTTGTAAATGCAATATAGTAAACCTACCAAAGTATCCCAGAACAGAGCAACAATATCCCAAAGATCAAAACCGTCATGTTCTCTACAACCTTTAGCTCAGAACCTTAATTTTTTGCATGGTCTGATGCTCTTACACACCAAGTTGAAGAGAGAGTCCTTCCTTTATGGCTGTAAGAGATTCATGGCAGGTTCCTCTCGCTCTCCCACTCGTCCAGAGGTCAAACCTGAAAATGTATGTTGTATAACACATTCAAGACTGGGACAAGAACACAACTAAATGGGTGTATTCAGAGATTCTCATGCAGTGTGTAAAATACTAAAATAGGACAATTAACTAAGTTATCACAAAGAATTTGGGGCAAGGAACATCTTGCCAGAACAAAGCCGGATTTAATTTCTAATGCTCCTCCTCAAGATCCAGCCTCCCCTCAACCCCTTTAATACCACGAGGCACATGTAGCAGTAGTGGTCACCCAATGGCAACCTCTCAGAGGAAGTTCTGCCTTCTTGCCTTAAAAATCAGAATAATTTCCTCCAGAGCTGACAAAAGAGTTGCATCTTCCCTTCACGACCAGAATCAAATCTCTGGTTCAGGTCTCAGTCTTCTCGCACCTGGAGCATTATCCTTTTCTTCACCAAAAAAACCCATCTCCCTGGTCTATCGGTTCTCCTTGATCATGCAACAGAGTTCTTCAAAACCCTCCTGACTCCCCTTGGATTTTTTAAGCGAATTTCATTCCGTTCCCTCAGCTTCCTTCTGTTTAGTCGTAGCTGCATTACAGCATTCATCTGACCAGGTTTTGTTACCTGCCTCTTCCGTTCGGTGCAGCGGTTCTCAAACGTTTTGGTCTCAGGACCCATCTACACTCTTAAAAGTTACTGAGAACCACGACGTTCATGTGTTGATGTGTTTACCTATCAATATTTGCCATACTAAAAACTAAAATAGAGACATTGTACATGGCTATCTATTAGTTAAAAAATAACAAACCCCTTACATGTTAACATAAACTATCTTGTGAAAATGAACTATTTTCAAAACAAAAGCAAATTTGGTGAGAAGAGTGATATCGTTTTACATTTTTAAAAGTCTCATTAATGGCTGGTTTGAAGGGAGAGTACTGGATTTCATTTCTGCTTCTGCATTCATTCCTTGTTGCAATAGGTTCTTTTAACTGAAGTTCCAAAAGAAAAATTGATCTCACACACTCTGCCAATGGAAAAGAGTATTGCAATTGCCTTTGCAGATAATTTTGGATTTTTTTCTTAGATATGACACCAAACCTAGACAAGTGTTCATTTCTTAAAGGCTTTCTGCAACATAGAAAGTGAAACCATATCAATGAACTTCTTTTACTCTCTTGTATTGAAATCCATTGGTTTATCTTGTATCCATGCATAATATTATTACATCATGCTTTGGTCATTTGGAAAATATTAAGTAACTTGACTTACGCAGTTCTCTTACAAATGTCGATGTTATTATACAATATCAAAAATAAATATAACTACAGATCATAGAAGTGAGAAGTTGTTAAGTCTCACAGTGCGGTTGTAAATATTCCAAGTTTAATTTTCACATGAAAACTCAAATTTTATAATTGATAATACATACTGATAGTTGTTTTCTTTTAAAGTACAGGCTTACTTTATTCATTTTTTAATAAAATGTCTGTCAAGCACCCAAATCTATATAACCATACTTTGCCTGATAGTCATTCTTTCAAATAAACAGTGTTTACAAAATCATTGACTAATTTTAGCTCACAACTCGAACAATCACACAGGTGTTTTTTCTCAAGACAACATCAGACCTCAGTATGCAACAGACATACTTTAAGTGTAATTCTCATTTTGTCACTGAATATTAAGAAGACATATAGTCAAGGTTGACATATTATAAAATTAATACTATTTTATGCTTCATTAAAGGCATCCTTAAAGAAACTGACTTTTTTTTTTAATTGCAAGTGTGTGATGGTGAAAAACATGATGATGATTAGTATAGCTTGGTGCCAGTGTCTTGATTTATGCTAATATGCTAGCTATTTTATGCATCATTGCTTTTACATCATCACTGCGAATGTCAACACAATGAAAAAGGAAAGTGATGGCTTAATATTATTATGACAAGTGTTAGGACTTCATAGACCATATGGAAATGTCTCAGGAACCCCCAGGGCCTATGCTGGCCTATTACAGGGAATTTCCAACTCTCTTATGTTAAAAGAATATGGAGAACTTTAAAAAAAAAAAAAAACCTGTGCTCAGGCCTCGAGCCAGACCAATTAAATCAGAACCATTGAGAGTGGGGCCTAGGCATCAGTATGTTCTTTTTAAGCTTCCAAGTTTTGTCTACTATCAGCAAGGCTGAGAAACGTGCGTCTGGTCTCAGTGGTATTTGAACTTGTTTTGAAATCTATGTCCCTTCTTCCTTGTTTCATTATTCTGACTTTTCCCAAGTTCTGATGTGCTAAGAATACTCTAACTCATTCACATCTCATATTCTGTAAGAAAACTTTTCAGACTTTAAATAAAGACAGTAATAAAAATAAAACATTAATGAACTATCACCTAGCTTGTGAAATTAAGTGATATTTTATTGTATTTTATCGCTTTTTATTAAAAAGACAAATATTGAGGGGGAAAAAATGGCATAGATGATAGAGGCTCTATTCATCCCTCTGGGGATCAAATCAAAAGTTGTGATGGAAACAAGGAGCAGCAGCAAGGAAAAATTGCCTGGGATCTAGATGAACAAGCCATACAACTAGGGAGAAATCCAAGAAATCACCCTGCAACGGCAGAAGGTAGGACAGAGCGAGGACGCAGAGCTGTCCCAAGCAGCTGAGTGAATTGGAGGCTGAGGCAGCCGCAGCAGCGGATGCCTCTTCAAGGGGCCGTATCCATGAGGGAATTTTCCGGTGACAGATGTGCTTGCTCTGAGCACCAGTGCTGATTCGGCTGCATGCAGTGGGGACCAGACATACAGGGAGACATTATCGGAGTGAGGGCCTAGGCAAGACTCGCTCTGTACAGAAAATGCCAGCAGTATCTATTGTTCCCTGTTGATCCCTCCCTACTCCCAGTGCACACTGCCATAGCCATGATGTCATCAAACTAGATAACAGAAGTCGCTCTGCCCAGAGGATTCTCTGAAACCCCGCCTCCCCCAACTCACGGCCCCACCCAAGCCACATCCAGGTATATCCTCAGTGAGTCAGGTGTTCCTTGCTAAGCAGTGCATAAACTCAAACCGGAGCCAGCTGGCCTCAATTTCTGGTGTGGCCTTTTGAGGCAACTGTAAGCACAGCATCTGTGGAATGCTTGCTGAAGGGGCACAGACTTGGGCTGAATTTGGTCCAGAGCGAAACCCCTCTCAGGACTGTGCCACTGGACCCTACTTCATAAACCCACACTAATAAGACCGGGAGACTTAGAGCTTTTTTAGTACATAGAAACAGACATGGAAAGGCAGCCAAAATGGGAAGACAAAGAAGCAGAAACCATATGAGAGAACAGAACAGAGATCCAGAATAATGGAGTCAAGTAATCTAACAGATGCAGAGTTCAAAATACTGGTTATAAAGATGCTCAATGAACTTTTGGGAAGTGTAGATAAATTCAGTGAGAACTTCAACAAAGAGATAAAAAACATAAAAATGGAAATGGAAATTATAAAAGGGAACCAGTCTGAAATGAAGAACACATTATCTGAGATGAAAGTATATTAAATGGAATAAACAAAAATAAACAAGTGAATAAAGAAGAGGATCAAATGCCCTATCTAGAGGACAGGAAAGATCAAGGACACTCAAGCAAGAAAAAAGATGCCAAGACTATAAAAATAATTTAAGGAGCACATAGGACACTATTAAGGGCCAAATATGCATCTGATCAGTGTACCTGAAGGAAAACAAGATGTTGAACAGCTGTTTGAAAATAATGAGGAAAACTTCCCTAACCTGGTGAAGGAAATGGACATAAAACCCCAGGAAGCTCAGAGAATTCCAAAAATCAGGGATCCAAAGACCCACACCAAGACACATCATAATTAAAATGCCAAAGTTAAAACAAAGAAGAATATTAAAAGTAGCAAGAGAAAAACAGATAATTACTTAAAGGGAATACCCATAAGACTGGCAGCTGATTTCTCAAAAGAAACTATGCAGACAGAAGGGCTTGGCAAAAAAAATTGGATAGGATGAAGACCCAGGATCTACACCAAGAATAATTTATCCAAGAAAGCTATAATACAGAGATGAAAGAAAGATAAAGAGCTTCCCAGGCAAAAATAAGCTAAAGTAATTTGTCACCACCAAGCTGGTATTATAGGAAATGTGGAGGGACTTCTTTAAGAAGAAAAAGAAGTATCAAAAATAGGAATAAATGAAGGTAACAATTACATTCCTATCAATAAGTACCTCAAAAGGAAAAGAATTAAGTGCTCCAACCAAAAGATAGAGTGGCTGAAAGACCCTTACATATGCTGCCTACAAAAGGCTCACTTTAGTTTAAAAGAGACACACAGACTCAAAGGAAGGGGATGGAAAAAGATATTGCTTTGTTGGACCTAGAAGGTGTTTAAGTCAGATAGAGAAAAATAAATATGATATGGTTTCACTTATATGCGGAATCTAAGGAAAAAAAGAACAAACTAATCAAAAACAGACTCACAAATATAGTGAACAATTTGGTGATGGACAGAGGCGAGGGGGTTTGGGGGGCTGGGAGAATGGGGTGAAGGGTTAGTTGATGGATGGTCATGGGGATGGGGAGCATGGCATAGGGAATGCAGTTAGCATTAATACATTGGCTAGGTGGAGGGTCATGGAGGAAAGGAGCAATTGTGAGGATCATTTTATGAACTATATAGATGTCTAACCAATGTACTATTTACTTGAAACTAATTAAAATAAATGAATTAATAAAAATAAATAAATAACAAGATAAAAGACAAATGTTAAAATAAAAAGCTTACTTTATTTTTTTTCTTTGAAAATAATTAAGGGACTAGCTTTGAGGTACTGATTTAACTCCTATCATTAATTACTCACGTAATGGGAATGGTGTAGTCTTAGGGTTAAAGTATCAGAATCACAAAGATGATTATATTGCTCTCTATTCTGTACCAATCAGAGAATACTCATACAATTTAAAAACATGTCTAACACAATAAATTTTAAAATATTTTCTTCTTAGCCCATCAAAATACTTAATCTTGAAGCCATTTGGCTTAATGAGGATTTATTCTATTTTTCCTGTGCTTTTTAAGAATGGTTATTGATTAGTACATAAACTTGTTTTTGGGAGTCTTCAAATTTTCGTATTTGCTAATAAGCAAGCAAAGAAAACCAAACCATACTTCAGTTTATGAAATTCCTTCTTATACATGACATTTTGCTTGGTTTTTAATTCCACTGAGTGGGATATTCTGGCATCATGTGGATAAAGAGGTAAGCTTGATGGTATAAATTAAGTAATGGCTCTGTATAAGTGATGAAATTTTCTAATAAAAATTAGATTATAAAGCAAAGTTTAACAGTGAATATTATAAAAGAAAAGTTTTCTGTTTATGATATCTCTTCCTCTGAGAAATGTAAAGCACATTTAAAGACAACCTATCATTTTTTATACTAACTCTTCTCACATCTGAGCATGTTCTTTCTTTTCTTCCTTAAAAAGTGAAAAAGGTCTAGATTCTCAGCTGACCAATGACCCTAAAGGAGCTGATGTCAAAATTCACGTGTCCAGCTTATGGGCCACAGTGCACAAGCCTGCTAGCATGGTTGATTAAATTATTCCCAGTGATAAAACTATGACAAAATATCATTTGAACATTTAACTATATGGAATTTAAGATGAAAATTGTGGGGAGAGGAGTATTTTCTTCCTTTATCGCGATTGCAGGCTTGGACTGTTATCAAGTTGTCTGACATAAATGCTAAAGAGTGTCTGCTGCTCAGAAAGAGAAGGCAAGAATTCCTGCAAGTCAGAAGAAGGGGATAATGATTTCTTAAGAATATATCAAGAGGTCGATGACATGAAGAGAAATTTCAGACAGGCAAAGAAAATGACTGGAAATAAATGTCCTAAGCTTTAATGGTGTTCCACAGTTGTCTTTGAGAGGTGCCACAGGGAACAAGTTCACAGCCTTATTGACCATGATGCAGTGAGTTTCCATTAAAATTTGCTAAACAAACTCTCTGGATGCTTTTGGACAAATAGTAAAAGGTCAGGCCTGAAGTTTAACTGATTTAATGATATCTGCCTTTATTATCATCATTTTCACTTCTTTTTTATCACTGTTTCAAATAAATTATTTCAGCTATCAGTATCTTAAACTTTTATGAAATAGGGAAGTAATTCTAAACAAGTCCAATCATGGTGCTCCCTTTATGTTTCATTTCTTTAGGAAAATCCCAGGCTTCTGTTTTCTTACTGGGCCACTGAGCTGGAACCTTTAAGCCGTGTAAATCTGAGTGACAGTGCCTAGTGCCACTTTAGGAATATCCTGGGGACAAAAATTACATCTGCACAGAATTTTTTATTTTGTTGCTGTTTTTCTGCTTTGCAGATGGTTGCCTAATGATTTATTAACTTGTCAGATTATTTGGTTACTATCCATTTCAGTCATTTCTAGTAATTTAATTTTTCACATCCACTTTTAATGTTAATTGAATAATTTTGATATTCAGTTTATTTGACTTCCTTTACATTGCAAATTTTTTATTTGAACTATCCTGGCATATTTCCATTTTGAAGATCCTTTCTCTTCCTTCTTCCTTCTTCCTTCTTTCCTTCCTTCCTTCCTTCCCTCCTCCCTCCTCCTTTCTTGTTCCCTAGTTCCCTTTCTTATCTCATAATTATAGGAAAGGGTCATAGATTTCTAACCATTATTATATATATATATATATAATATATATATATATATATATAATCTTTTTCATTTTCATAATCACACTTTGAGGTAGGAATGATTGTTTCCCCCATTTTGCAGACAGCGAACCTGAGGCTTAGGAAGAGCATGTGAATCGACCAGGTTAGTAAGTAGACTAGACTGCCTCTCCCTGTAGAGTGATATTCGTAGCCATTCTGCCTATGGTTCTGTCACAACCATAACCACGGAGTGTCCTTTAAATAAGGAAGAATAATTGTCCTCGATGATATTAACCAAAAGCTTTCCTTAATGGTCCTTTAGAAGGCTTTTATCTGTGAATTTATCCAAAATCACGTCAAAGTCATTTATGTTTCCATACTTAGCATCTCACAGAGTAGAGTTTTGCCAAACTTTATTTTATTAAACTGCTGTTCCTTTTAGACCCTTAAGAGTTCTCCCACTCATCACTCCTTTCAACTTCATGCCTTTTTTTTTTATTTGCTACTTTTATCTGTGTTCTCTCTTTCCCCCTTCTTCTTATATTTTCGGCATCTGTCATATCTTGTCCCAGCTTTGACTTTTCAGTCCCAATTCAGCTAGTCTGTTATTACACTATTGCCCTCCTTTCTCTCTATGTCTTTCATTGCCCTCCTTTGGACCCTTTTCCCATCCACTATATTCTTCTGAAAGTACAGATCAAATAAATTTCACAAATTATTTCTGATAAAAAATCTTTGCTTGGGAAAATTATTTTGAAACTACTGTGAAAGGATTGAAAGGAGATGAATCTAAAAGTATCAAAGCTCTCACAACAATGCAAGTAAGATATGATGAGCAGTGTGTGGTGGAGGAGGGTAGAATGGGTTATAATGAAAGGAATGCAAGTTAATGAAAAGACTTTGAGTTAAGACACAGCTCTTAGTACTTGCCAGCTATATAGCTTTGGACAAATCACTAAAGATCTTTGAGCCTTAGTGCTTTTACTTCCAAGATGAGGATTGTAAAGTCTACCTCACTGCTTCCAGCATTTGAGGAAAAAATTCATTTTGGTTTATAGCAAGTGCTCCATAAGTTGTAGTTATTACAATCAGATTTGGGGCAATTCATTTAAAAAGGGAAATATATGGAATGAAGCAGAAAATTAATAACAACAACAACAACAACAACAACAACAATAATAAATAACTCTAAGATGTTTATCCTAAAAGACTGGGGTGATATTAACATACTTTAAATTATTTCTGCCTTTCTAGATTTCTAGTTTGTCTCTGACCTGCTGCAACATTTGGGTTTTGTTCTCATTTGGAAAAACCACATTTTGACAATACTAGCCTATTATTGTCTAGGTAACTTGCTATTTGTGAGTTTTTATGTGTAGAAAGTTGGTGGGAGAAAAAAAGAGGCAGAGAAGTCAGAACAAGAAAGATGGGAGTGGAGGGTGGTGCAGGCAAGGAGTTACACAATCCTTCTTCTTGATTCATACACTTTTCCTTGGTTTGCTCTAGGGTGCTTTCAACTAGTGTACAGATTTCCTGCTGATTATTGACTATGCCTTACAATACCTGTATTTCATCATAGTTTGTTTCCTAAAGTTGAGTAACCAAGTGATAGATATTTTTAAAGTGTTCGCTCTCCAAGAAGAGATTGATTCCTATTAGATAGCGAGTTAACCCACAGACACTTCCAGCAAGGGTTTTTGTTCACAACACAGGTACAGTCCAAGTATATAACCATTTATACTTCCTTAAATTATTCTTGCCCAAAAGAGAGATCTCGCCAATACAGTATGAATAAAGTCTTATATTAAAAGTACATATAATCCACTTTTTCACCACCTGCTTGTAAAAGATCACAAAAATATAAAGTAGAGCAAAAATCACAAATAATCTTTTAGGAAGCAGTCCTTGCCTTATATCAAAACAGAAAAAGAACCCCAGGTTCTCTTTGTTGTCATTTCCCAAAAACTATACTTTTAGGAATCAATCTGGTTTATTTTTAAATTGAAAAATAAAACATGTTAACAATATTAAAAAATATATATATATATTCCCAACTGTCCTAACTGCCACAACAGTATCTCTTTCTTACATACTATCTTTCACTTGCATGATTTCACATATATGCAATCATATCTTGAAGACTGTTCCATTTCTTTCTCAAACCTATGAGTGTTAATGCAGTGAGTAATCTTCCAAACTTGAGAATAACTGAAGGAATAAACTAATTAATTAGATTCAGAGAATTCTAGAGGGAAAAAAAATAAGTGTCCTGTTCATCATATGCAATACAAAGAAGGCTTAATGAGAGATTTTAAAGCATATGACAGGTTATTTGCATGCTCTTCAATTCTTGCATTGATGTATCCTCCCTATTTTATTTTTCACTGCTAGTGTTTTTTTTTTTGTTTTATTTTGTTTTTCTTGAAGACCTTGCGTTCTCCAAATAACCTGGGTTGTTGACCTATGCCAGACCTATTCTGGCCAAATTGCAAACCAGCAAAATCCCCCTTTTTCATTGTCCTGGTTGCTCCTCCTCTATTAGCAGTTTGATGGAAAGTCTACTGGATGAATCAGATGCCATTCCAGTCCTCCTCCCTTCACCTGCTTGTGGGAGCTTTGTGGGCCAATCATTTGGCCTTTACAAACCTAATACTGTTATCCTTAAAATGTGACTGCAAATACTGATCCTATCAACCTTACAGGGTTGTTGTGAGGGTCAATGTTATCAAAATCTGAGGAAACATTTCAAAAACCTTAACACAGAACACAAAACTATTGCATAGGACCAAACTATGTACCTTAAATTTAATTGCACTGGGTTTTCTTATCTATGATTCCTAAGCAGTTTAACTGAATTTAAGACGTAATTGGTACGTGGAGTGACTTGTATGCATACCACTGTCTGGAAAATGTTCAATCAGCTACAGAACACACTGATACAGGCAATACTATAATTCACTACACAGAACCATTGGTTAGACAGAATGCTTCAAATCTACCTAGGTGAGCCACTTTCTATTCAGTTTCAGAAACAGGTACTAAACTGTCATTAAGAAAAAGCAATGGCTATTTTATAAACATATTAGTTTACGTTATCATCTTTTTTTGTCATTTATACGGAAGTCATGTTTCACTCACATCAAAGCACTGAATTGATTTACGGAGCAACTGGAGTTACCAACCGGAGTTACTGAGCACAAGCTTCGTGATACTGGTTTCTCTTCTTTCCGTAATTATCATTGTCTTTCATCTTTCCTTGTTACTCCATGTGGACCTGATCAACTTTAGAATGGCGTCCTCATAATCAAAAAAAATTTTTTAAACATAAAATCAAAATAAGCAGTCTTTTATCTTAAAATTATTTGATGGAATCATCTAAAATTTATCTTACCTCCAAAAGAATGGACTGGTTTAGTGTCTTTTATTTTTTTAGTTTTATTACAAAATTTATCATAAGCTTAAGTGAGATACATTTGGTTCATATGAAATCAGTGGGGAAAAGTGACCTTAGAGACTGTGATGGTAAAAAAATATAAGGCTGCAAATTATTTGACATTTCTGACGTTGAATAGAACCTAAGACTAACTTAATGGATAGAGTGTAGTAGAAGACACACCATGAGATTACCCAAGCAAGATCATAAAAGGTTGTGCCTTCTGCCCCATCCTTCTGAGATACTCTTTTTGAGCCAAGTCAGACACCATGGAAAAGGTCATACTACCCTGAGCACCATACTGATGAGGCATATTTTGAGGGATCCAGAGAGAACGCTAGCTGAGCTCCATGCCAATAGCCAGTCTCCAATGCAGCAACATGAATAACCTCTGGGACACCTGGTCCCCTGGGATCCCAGGTGACTGCAGCCCCTGCTGACATCTGGAACACGACTGCATGGGAGATCCTCCAGTGTGACCTGCTCAGCCTAGTCCTTCCCAGACTTCTGACCCACAAAGTCATGAGCAAAATAAAATACAACACTTCTAAGATTGGGGATAATTTTTTACACAGCAATATTAACTAGAATAGTGGCCAGAAAATAGCTTATGTGAATCTTAGGCAGTTGATAAGACTAATATACAATTTTCAAACAACAAAGTTTCCAAATCCTGGCTTTATCATTCATCAACCTGTGAGCTAGCCAAAGTGTCATTTCAATGCCTTGGTTCCTTTGTCTATAAAAGGAGAATATCCACTATTTAGAGTTATTATAAAGTTTAAATGAGAATACTTGTAAAACTCCTTTCAGAAGAGAACATGTGTAAAGCATTACCATAAGCATACTAGACTTAAGTAATAAGTAAATATCATATCTTATATCTTATATCTTATATATGTAAATATCTTATAATAGAGATGTTATATCAGTTTTTTTGCAAATCAAATTTTCAAAGAGATGTTTAAGATGTTTTTTTATTATCCATAATAATGTTCATTATTGGATTGAGTGTGTAGGTAGAAAGAATACAAATTCAAGTCAAAGTACATAAAAGCATATGCCTCTTTAAAGTTTCATTTTCTTTCCCCTTCTTATTGTGATATTACTCAGCGTGATGTATTATGGGTTTTAGGGGTGATTTGTATTCATCATAAAATTTTCCTTCAGTATTATTAGAGCCCATTGTAGGATGTTTAGGACTGTCTGAAGTCATTTATCACTCAGAATTTATGATAAAACCACTGTTCGGCAGCTTCTAGACACTCAGTCATATTTACACTCTGGAAAGCAACATAGAAAGAACATTTGGGAAGTGACCTTGATGCTTTCATAGTGTGCTATTGTGATAAATAACATTAATGCTGAAACTTTTAAACATCAATCCTATCAAGAATCAACTGCTAAGATATCTTAAAAGCTACATTTCCACATTTTATTTCTGACTATTTCCCTCGGATTATAAACGAGCTGTTTCTAGCAAGTATGGTCCTTGATGTGCCATTGGAATGTACTTTTTAAATCATTTACATTTACTAGGTTCTTTCATGAGATGAAGGCTGCATCATTCAGACTGTATGTCTTGGAATTTTAATATTTAGCTGGACTTACTTTTCTGTGCAAGGAGGAGCCTTGCTGTGCAAATAAACCAGGCTGCCCCTTTGCATGAGCCTCATTCATGAGAAAGGCTGCTTGGAAAAAGTTGTGTTTCTCCTCCTGGACAGGTGTTTTTTCTAGCGTCAAGATTGATGAGGACAAAGGGGAGATGCTCTGGTCTCTAACTGTCCCAGTGATACCACTTATTTGTTTAAAGGTTTTATAGAACAATGATACCCTGATATTGTAACTGAGCAAATCTTCACTTCTTTAAAATGACTTTTTCTTTTCTCTTTCTCCTTGATTTAAACTGGGTTTGTTCTCACTTGCTTCTGTTCTTTCCTTATCCTTCCACCTGTGCACATATTATATGGCCACTCCCTTAATCATTAAGCCCTTAGGTCAGCATCAGTCTTAGAAACAAAGCCTTAGGTCTGTTGACCATGGAAAAAGAGTTTTGGTCAAACTAAAGATAACATCTTGATCTCAGTTGTGTTTTAGTTTCAGACTCATGAAGGCAAATGACGTTACTGGCCACATCCCCTCAAAACAGACAGGATGACACCATGACTGATGTCAGAACCTGATACCACGATCAACTGCCTCCTACCCCAGCCCTGACCAATCAGTAGAGCCCATGATCCCAACTCCCTTAACTACCATGGCTAATGAGTTTTCCCCTATGTAACCTATCTCCTACAGCCATTGGGGAGCCAGGTCTTTGAGCACTAGCTCACCTGCGCCTTCAGGCTTGGCATCATTTCCTTAAATAAACCTTTATTTTCTTTGCTACAAATCCCTGCTTTTGTCTCATTTGGCTTTGATGCGCACAGGCAAAACAACCCCCCTTTTATTTTGGTAACAATATCACACAAAGACACAGTGGTATAATCATAGGACAAAGAACTCAGATTTAATGCTCAGGTGTCACTTTCTGCCTAGTTCATACAAAAAAATCACCAAGTTTTTTCTTTAATCTTACCTCCATAAACAGTTCCTTCACTTTACTCACAGAGTTTTGAAGGATGTGTTCTTGCCTCAAAAATATGAATAACTTTATATTTTAACTGTGATTCAAATTCTCTCAATGTGGTAAAATAATAAAGGTGATTCATCAGGAAAAGTTATACATTTTAAAATAATAATAAATGATTATGAAACAAATATGAAGATAAAAGAAAACTAAACTAAACTAATTTTGCCAGATGATCAGAAATTTCAGGGAGATTTGTGTATAAAAGGCTTTGAATGAGTGCACAAATCCTTAAGCCTTCTTTCATCACCTCACAACACAAAAAGAATAAGCACAAAGAGACATGTCCAGCAGATATTATCCAATCATTGTCTCAAATCTGTCTCCCTATAGCAATGAGAATCTGGTCTTTCTGAGATATGACCTACTATGTGACAATATGAAAAAGTAGGATTCAAGTGCCATAAACACCTTCCAATCTAACTCTCAAATGTAGAAAGAAATCAAGTAGGACACTATACTATCTCAATTTATGTTTAAACAAAAGTTCACATTTGCATGGTACTCTTTCAGCAATTTCAGCTGGGGAAAAAAAAAAAGCCATTCAGCTCAAATATTTTTAAAAATTCTACCTGTCTTAAAAAAAGTTTTTGGAGATCTATCAATGACAATAAATGCCTTTCAAGCTCTCCCTCAAACACTGTCACATTTACCAGGTGACATTTTCTTCTATTTCACATGACTTATATGACACAGTAGCCTATCAGCAAATATACCACCAGGAAGATAATTGGAATCAAGAAAGCTAATCCACCTTTCTGCTTCAACTGTCAGAGGGAAAAAAAATGAAGTCACAGCAAATACTTTTAAAAGCACAACAGTAGAATGTCAATTTCCTGACTCAGCAACCCAAACAAAAATGGCAAATCTATTCACAAAACCATACGAACCTGCCACATCCAGTATTCAGTGGCATAATGTACTTTCATAGCTAACTTTAATGGAAGCTGTAGGAAAGAAAGATGTGACAAAGCCCTTTCTCCATCCTCCAAGTAAGGATGTGATGTACTGCATGAGAGTATACTATTCAATAAATTCAGCCGAGTTACAGTATAAACCTACTATCAGTCTAACAGAGCAAAAGTTCTAAGGAAGTGATTTCAAGTGCAAGAGAGGAAGGAAAATGATTTCTAAATAAATCTTGTAGGAAACAGTGTCACTTGGCCACAAAGCTAATCAAAGAGTAAAGTGGACCAAGGAAAATATTTAACACAATGATATGTGCAGACTCCCATCATTCTTATGCCTTGAAGCATAGAATTTTGTCTAAATCTTATGCATTAGAACAAAAACAAACATGCTGATTATAGAAATCACCATGTGGGGAAGACGAAAACTTCATTTGATGAATATATTGTTCCCATTTATGTCATGTCAAGAAGTAAATCTTTGAAGGTATAATTATTTGTCCAAGAACAATTCCCAAGAGAGATTTCTTTTTGTCTCTCTTGTTTTTCTCTGTTTCTCTCTTCCCCCACCACCACCTCCTGAGAGAAAGCCCTCAGTTAGGGATATCTACCCATCTTACCAAGATATGGGATATGCTGTTCGAAAAGTTGAAGAGAATATATCTAAATATTTACTGGGCTAGCAGCCACAGTATAAAGAAATGGCTTTCTTGACAGATGACAGAAAGCTACGATGGATGGGAAGACACACAACCAGCTGTTAGGCATCTGGCCATGCATCTCATTTTCATTTTATCCCACCATCCTACCTGCTGAGCAAGGGAGATGTAGTTTGAGTCTAAAGTTGTTCATAAACGTCCAGAGGTTCAATAAAAGAGAAAGTTCAAATTCTTTATTTTCTACGTTAATACTAATACCTCAAGGGGAAAAAATCTAGAAAAAAGATTTTATGTGGAAAAGTGAAATTTAATATTTCATACGCTGGGTTTAGGATCCTGCCTACTGTCAAGATGGCATCTGCTATCGCGCTCGTGCAAATCACCCAAGGCATGAATTATTGCAGACTAATTCACAGCCTGTCACATCTTACTACTTAATTGTCATACACTGATGTAAACAGAGAATATTTTTTGTTACTAATAAATGTGCTTTTATTATGAAAGTTTTAATGTAATTAATTCTATCTCTAACTTCAAGCTCAAGAAAGCAAAATCTATTTGCCTATAGGTACCAGGAGTAGTAAATATTAGGTCTGCTTTCCCCTGCCTCTTAAACTTGAAACCACTCTCTCTCTCATTATCTGTCTTAGCTACTATAGAATATTATGCTTTTGCAAGATTTCCTATGACCAGTTCCAACATTGCTTCATATAAGAGTTTTATTGCTTCTTTCCTTCCTTCTTTTATATGAAAACATCTATTGATTTTCTATTAAGGTTTAAGCATCATGCTTGGAACTAAGAAGACAAAACAACACAGAACTAGTTCTCTGTCTTATCATCTGTGAAGGACAATGACAGGCAGTAACAAATTAGTACAATAAATGTTGTGATGAGGAGTGAGCCCTTAGGAGAGACACAATCCAGATTAAGGTAGTGAGGGAAAGCACCTGTAAAAGTGATGAGATCGGCAGTAGAAGGTGAAGAGTTAGAGGAGTGATCCTGTCAAAAAAGTGGGGGGAGGTTTGGGTGGAGAGTATGAGGGGTGAAGAAGTATGGAAAAGGGGTTCCGTGGTATAAGCAGGTACCAGATCATGACACATTTTTAAACCATATTAAAGAGTAGCACTCTATTCCAGCATCGATGAAATTATAAAAATATATATTTGCTATCCAATTTGGGTTATGGTAAGATTGCTCTGGCTGGAATTTAAAGAATGAGTCAGAGAAGATCATGAATAGAAGTTAGAAGATCAATTAGTGGCTGTTGGAATAATCTGTGTGAGAGAAAATGGCCAGTCTAAGGAACTGCTGGTGAGGATGGTTAAAAATATATCAATTTGAAATATTCAGGAGCTAAAGTGGACTCTGTGATTGATTTTATGTTTGGTGACAGAAGAGAGACTATCAAAGTCTTGGACACTTGGATTATAGTTTTGCCATCCCCTGAGACAAGAACATGGTAGAAAGAGCATACTTGGTGAGAAAATGAGTTCTATTTGTATCTAATGAGTTTGGGATGGTTGTGGGTTAGTCCCATGGAGCTTCACAGTGAGAGCATTAATCTATGACAAGACAGAGAGAGAGAGAGAGAGAGAGAGAGAGAGAGAGAGAGAGAGAGAGAGAGAGAGAGAGAGAGAGAGAGAGAGATTGAGAAAGAAGAAACAGAAAGAGATCTGAGAGTCATTAGTTTGTAGGTAAAACTTGGAGCCATAGTAGTGGATGAGACAGTGAAGGAAGTGTGGAAGAGGCATAATTGGGCCCAGGATAGAGCTTGGAGGAAGACAAATATCCAAGGTAGAGGCATGAGAAGGGAAATTTGAGAAGTATCCAGAAGAACAAGAGCAAAATGACAGGAAGTTCACCACAGAAGCATCTGGGTCTGGCACGTTTTCTTTGCTGTGTTTCAATATTCGCACATCTGCGTGTGTGTGAAAAAGAGGACATAGATACGAAATTCAAGTAAATTCAAGATTAAAGGTGTAATTATATATATATATATATATATATATATATATATATATATATATATAGTCAATTCCCCCACTCTTCGTTTTGTTCTCTACTCAGCTCTGTACCCTGGGAGGCTGGTTGACCCTTTTACTTCCAGCTGTGTCATCCTGTCAATAGGAAACTGGTAGGAGACCGCAGGGCAGGGTGAGAGAGACGCGGGGTTATTCATGGCGCCCTCCATGCTTCAGTGTCTGTTTCCCCGTGCAGTGGCTGTTTTGGCAAGTTTACAGCTCTCACCACAGTCCCTCATCCACAGTTCCAGTATCAGATATAAACCCAGTGTCCCTGGCTTCTGGAAACACTATTTCTTCACCCAGTGTTAGGTAATTAGTCAGACATAAGCAACAGGGGAAACAAAAGAATAGAGGTACAGCCTAGAGACCACCCAAAAAACGCCCCAATGCTAGTAGAATTCTAGGTACGCACATGTGCACTAGGCAGAGTTAGATAGCAGTCCAGGCGTCAATCAAAATGACCTCGCTTGCCAATCACCTAGGAATGCCTTTGGAAACACCCATCATGGCCCAAATATAAGGCAGACATCCCAGCTCTGGGCCCCTTTTGCCCTTCTGGGTTCTCTCTCTTTTTGGTGGCTTTTTGTGACCTTCTTGCTCTTTTGTGACTATTATGGCCCTTTTGTGTTGGTTACAGCACTGGGACCACATGCCTCCTTGGGCATTCTTTGTCTTTCTAAAATATGTTTTTAATAAAACTATTAAATCTCAATGACCTATGATTCTTCACTGCCATCATTTGAGGAAGAACCGAGGAAAAATGCTAACTACCCTTTTGTGCTGTCATTATCCCTCTTCCTCCCCCTACCGTTGCGGTGACACCAAACTCAGATTGGCCCCAGCAGTGACACTAGGATACCAAATGCTTGATTCTCTACTTTTTAAAAATTAATTTTTTTTTAGTCCAGCTCACACTTCTATAAGTAGTTACTTCAATAAAGTCTTGAACTAATATAGGGATAAATGCTATTTCCTCCTAGAATTAGAATTAATATAGCCCTCATATTAAAATATAACAAAATTAATATTTCATCAAAAAGTTGTTTGTCAAAGTTCTTGATGCTTTCTAAGACATAGTGCTATCTACATGCACCCAACCTCTCCTCATTTGCAAGGCCTCAATCCTACCTAAATTTTGCATCCCATCCTTCCTTACTTTCTCAGGAATCTCACACTGTCAATTATTTCTCCTCTACTCTGAATTTTTCACTTTTCCTTATTTTTATTTTTATTCATTTATTATCACTATTTTTTATGGTGACATTGTTAAATGAAATCCAATAAGTTTCAGCTGTACATTTTAACAGTAAGGAATATATATATTTACATTGTGTGTTCACCTCCCATAGTAAGACTTTCTGTCACCACATATTTGACCCTCTTTACCCTATTTACCCCCTCCCGCCTCTTCCTTTGGTAACCAAGTGGTCTATATTGTCCATGTCCATGAATCTCTGTTTGTTTGTCCTGTTTATTTGTTGCTTTTAGGTTTATATCCCAGATATAAGTGATATCATGAGATTTTTACCTTTTTCTGACTGGCTTATTTCGCTTAGCATGATTATCTCAAGGTCCATCCATGTTGTTGCAAATGGCAGTATTTCATCTCTTCTTATGGCTGAGTAGTATTCCATTGTATATATGTACCACAGCTTCTTTAGCAAATCATATTTTTTAGGACACTTTGGTTGTTTCCATGTCCTGGCCACCATGAATAATGCTGCTATGAACATTGGTGTGCAAATATCTTTTTGGATATAGGTTTTCAAGTCTCTGGGGTAAATACTCAGTAGAAGGATTGCTGGATCATATGGTAGATCAATTCTTAGTTTTTTGAGGAAACTCCTTACTGTTTTCAATAGTGGCTGTATCAATTTGCAGTCCCACCAGCAGTGTATGAGATAAGGGACCTAAGATCCAAAATATACAAAAAATTCAAACAATTCAATAACAATAACAACAACAACAACAATAACAACAATAACAACAACAAACAATTCAATCAAGAAATGGGCAGAGGACCTGAACAGACACTTCTTCCTAGAGGACATACAAATGGCCAAAAAATGTATGAAAAGATGCTCAACATCACTAGCTATTAGGGAAATGCAAATCAAAACCATAATGAGATACCATCTCAACCTTTTAGAATAGCTATAGTCAACAGGACAAGTAACAACAAACTTTGGAGAGGATGAGGACAAAAAGGAACCCTAACTTTTCCCTTTCTATTAGATCTTCATTTTCCTTGAACATGTTTGAGTACCTCTCATCTCAACAAAAAGTCTACAATCCCCTCCAGGAATCATCCCATCCTTTCTTCACAGGCAACTTCATTAAAACTACTGAAGTTATTATTTTTATTTACTTTTTCTATTCCCTTACCTACAGTCATCTTTAGCCCATTCCATCTGGCTTTTCCTCTAAGCTCAGCCTAGTAAGAATCTTCATTTAAGTCATCAATAATTTCTATAACCCTAAATTCAGTGGATATTATTCATCTTTCAGTAATCTATCCTTTGAAATACATTCTTGTTTCCTTTGGACAAGTGTAAGGAGGAAAACACAATTAAAAATAAGAGGCTTAGTTCTCTCTGTTGAAAATGAGTTTCCTCCCTCCTTTTTCTCAGAGGATTTACTTTAGAAAACTTGTAAAAACTTTCTCCACTCTTTGAAATATACATAAATCATTTTGAAGACTTGATAGACCTTTTATCAACTTATTGACCCAGAAATGTCTTTTTTAGGGACTTGGGAACCATTTCTTTGAAATGTAAACATCTAGAGGGGTAGCACCCCTGGATCCCAGTGTCTGAAAGGGTAGGAGCCAAGTTGCAAAACTACCTCCTTTCAAAAAGATATGAAAAGCTTGTTTTTCCTCTGGATAAAGCCAATTAGTTAGCATAGATGAACTCCCAGGTAAAGTTAGTTATGAACTATGTATTACTAGGTAAACCTATGAATTACTAGGTAAAGTTAGGGTGCACTATGTATGACCAATAGTACAGTAAAGTCCTCTTGAGGACTAGTTATTTATCTTGAGAGCATGTGTGTAAGGGATTATCTGCTTGGTTGCTTTCGGAAGGACAGCCTCATGCACAGTTCTTTGGCCCTTACTCGACAGCATAAGAATGGGCTTTGGCCTGGAACACTTAACTCACTAAGAGATAAATAGAGTGCATAGGCTGTGGTGGGCCTATAGCCTTTGTGGGAATATCCTTTTAGGCTCAATGAATGCTCTTTTGTCATCAAGTGTGTGCATCATGTGGCACCTGGCTAATCCCACTGCCATATCTATCCTCTGGGAGGAAGAGACAAGCTCCTTCCACTGCGATACAAGACGGATCCACTTAGGTGACTTGCCTTGCATTGGCCACCACCAAGATGCAGTGGGCGGGAGTGTGGGCACTTTTCTCCCTGATGGCTGGCACTGTGATGGTCTTTGTTACCCTCCATGTAGTTGGAATCCTCCCTTGGGATTGGTCAACTGTGCAGGGTTGCCCTGTTCTCTCAGGATTGGTGACTGGTGCAAGGTACTCTCCTCGATAGCTATATACAGGGCGAAACCTCTCTGTCTTTGCAAACTCCTAGCACATTTGGTTTAATGCTTATTCCATAATAAAGTAATTTTTGTTCTCTGTTACCTTTGTGGAGAGGGCTTCTGAGTCGGGAGAAGGTTTTGTTTTTATTTCCCCATTATTGGTTATTACCGACCTTTCTCCTTTTCATTTTGTGATTTTGTGTAAAGCCATCCTACTGTCCACCGATCACTTGTTCCACACTACAAAGTGATTTTCAGAATGTGAAACTGTGGACATTAAAGCCCAGGTCTTTCTTTTTCCCCATGCCACTTACTTAGGGTACTTCAATGACTCTTACGATAAAAATCAAGACCAGTAAAACAGTTTACAAGGTCCCAAATCTTGGGCTTCATCTTACACTATCCTCATTGTCTCCAGCCACACTGATTTTCCAGTTTATCTTAAATGGATCATACTCCCCAAGTCTGGAAAAGCCTCCTCTTTTCAGCACTCTCACCTCATTTTGCCTGATTATCTCGGGCTCACCATTACCATATTGACTTAGGTATCAAGTCTTTTAGGACACTTAGTTGTCATCAAGGCTAGATCAGATTTTCCTGGCATAATCATCATAGCTCTGTATACAATTGTTTTGAAAAACCTATTATAGATCATGTTGTGGAATTATTTGATTTCTGCCTCGCTTCTCCATTTGTCCACAAGCTCCAAGAGGGCAGGATCTTTATCTTGCATTCCATGGCCTACGACAGTGCCCGCACATGTAGGAGCTCAAGAAATGTTATCTTTATCCTATTCCCCATTGAAATAAAATATTGCATGCAATAACTGAAAAAATAATTCAGGATGTTGAATGTTAATTTTTTTCAGTTGTTAGGGTCCTCTTGAGTTTCAGGTATAAAGATATGTTAAGGAATCAACTGTTACATTAAACTGTGTTTCTTAGGTAGTTCATTTGCAAAACTTGTATTAACTTTTGATTTAGATTACAGTTTCTTATCTATTGTTGTGTAATAAATACAAATCTTAGTAGCTTGAAATAGGAGTTAAACTTTTTCTGTGAAGGGACCTCTATAGTAAATCTTTTAGAGATCTGCTGCAATCACTTCACTCTGCTGTTGAAGTAGAAAAGCCTCTATTACAACACATAAACAGATGAGCAAGGCTGTGTTCCAATGCATTTTTGATGGATACTGACATTTGAATTTCATAAGATTTTCTTGTGTCAAAAAATATTGTTATTTTGATTTTCTTCAACTATTTAATGATGTAAAATCCATTCTTTGCTCACAGGCCATACAAAAGCAGACAGTGTGTTGGATTTGGCCTATGTGCCATAGTTTGTCAACAATAATTTTTTTTATATTTAATTAATTTGGGCATTAAGAATTAAGACAGAGCTTAGCAGGGTGGTTCTTCTGCATTGTTTTAATGTTGACTGAGGTTCACTAAATAGCACTCAGTTTTGGATGTGCTAGCCTGGAGGGTCTAAGAGGGCATTATTCATACATCTGGTACTTTGGGACTGGGCTCTGTTGGGGAGGTGACAACAGTTGCTAAACTGGCTTTCAGAGAGACTTAAGATTACATAGACATTTTGATGATGGGTAAGACATTTTCTGTATGTAAAATGAGTCTAGTTTTGTGAAGAAGAAATGACGCTTACCAGCATGAACAGAATACAATGGCGTTAAGTTTCTTAGTTTCCTCATAAGAAAGTGCTTATGCTAATACACAGTCAGGTTTTGTACAACGATTCACTTTTCATTTGATCATTTTCTTTTTTCTTCATCCTTTAATTGCCTTTCCTTTTCAGTTCAAAACAAGCCTGCAGAGTAAATGCTGAAGCATAATCTTGTATTAATTTATGGGCCATGGTGTGGCTTATGAGAAATGAAACGCTCCAGTCTCATGAAATCCTAATCACTTTCATAGCCAGCAGGTGCCAGAGTTAAAGTATTTCCAGTGAAGTGAACAAGAACATTAAATAAAATCAGTGCTAGGGACTGGATGCATTTAAGTCAGGAAAGGAAAAGTACCTTGCTACTGATCAAAGCCTGGTTGGGGAGGCAACTCTATTTGGCTTTAACTCAGTGGGAAAGGCAGTAACTTCAAACCCATGGCCAGTTCAATTCAATTTATGAGAGACTTACCCCATTATTTCTGGATTGCATACCAAGCATAGAAGTTCTGAGCAGGCTTATGAAAAATCTCCCAGGTGAAAGAGATACATAAAAATTGTCCCCTATGCAAGTTTTTTCAACAATCTCTGACCCTTAGAGCCCTTCTCCCAGAGCAGATTGCAAAAGAAGGGAAAGGGACTCCCAGAAGGACATCTGAGTTTAGGTGGACAGTGCTGGTCCTGTCACCTGCAGAAAATTTCTCTCTGATGTGGCAGAGTGGTGGGAAAGCCATTCCCACTAACTACTAACCAGGAGTTGCCTGAATAAAAACAGGTTTGGGAAAAGTACAAATTTAGATGTGTTAGGATTAATAGATTTCCTGAATATATGAATGACTGTGAATGATTTTTCTAAAAAATCTAAGAGTTTAAAATTACCCATAAGTCTAAGACATAAAGGCATCTTTAAATGCACCGTAAATCCAAAATAAGATTAATTAAGGTATAGCTAAATAATAATTGTTTATTTCTAATCATCAATTATGCCAATCCCAAACAACTTCTCACAGCTGGCAAAAAGTTTACATATGTCAAAACAACAGAGTGATGTTATATCCAATAGAATAGTAAACCAACAAAAATAGATAATCAAAACACTGCTGATTAGTATTAGGTATGGAATGCCTGCTAGAAACACCTTGGCAGGAAATGTATCTTTCAAATGATGTTCAACTTACAGTAATATTAGAATCAGCTTGCTTTCCCTGAATTCAACTTATGGAATTATGCAGAGTACTGTTCATGTGGTAATTTTTAGTTTAATCTTGAGTTTGAATGCCAATTTTACTTAAAAATGATTTAAAAGGCAATGTAAACTAGCTCTGTAAATACATAAGATAGAGAAATTTTATAACTAAAAGAAACATACTAACATGGACTATAGTATCACTTCTAAGTTTAATACAGTATTTATTTAGAAACACTTTTAATTATAAATGTTGTGACAGTCATATTGGCCAATGGGGCCATCCAGAAATGTATACAGCAAAACCTAGGAAACATTTGTGCATGTTGTGATAGGAGCAGAGAAGGGATTGGGAAGTCATATTTATAAGTTTGGGGTAAGAGCAGAAGAAAGAGGGTGAAGGAAGATTTTGAACTAGTCCAATGCACACTCAAACATGAATTCTCTGGGTTAGACAAAGGAAAAATAAAAGGGGGAAATGGTGTCCATGTGACAAGTGGTTGTATGTGTGAGTTCATGTGTATTCCTTCATGCTGGTTAATGAAATTATTTGTCTAGATTTGCAAGATGACAGAAGAAAACCCTTCAGAGGCTTTTACATTTAATTCCTTCTGTTAGTCTTCAAGAAAGAATATTTTATTAGCAATGATCTCCAATCCCCTTTTTTCTCGCAAACCAGTTTTGTCAGAATCATAACAAATAATTCAGTTTTAAAAAAACAAAGCTGTTCTAGAATATGACTGCTAATGGAGCACTTGAAAGTCCTTATTTTGACAAGTCAGGTTCAAATAGTATTTGTGGGCATGAGAACATGGCTGGGTTTTATCTACATCTGGAAATCTTATCTCAGGAAGTTTTGTGCCATGATTTAAAAAAAATGCTGTCTAGAGTTTTGACAGTGTTCTCTGTTGGTAATCCTTAACCAATTAAAAAGAACCCACCTGAGACCTTGTTCACAAATGATTTACAGAAAAGTCACGATGTAAGTTGAAAATTCAAAAATGAAAAGTGTAAAGATAAGTGAGCATTTTTGAATAATGACATATTCAGTAAAAGACAAAACATATCACCTCAAAATACAATGAAACAACATTAAAAAAAGATATCTTGGGAGATATTTCTCTTCCCTAACAACTTTTTAGAATAAACAAGTTTCTTCAGGGTAACTTTGAAAGACTGAAAACACTTAATAGGTAATTGGGTTGACAATCGCCCTATTTTGAGACAACACACCAGGGATACACACATCTTGCCTCCAAGCAACAGCATCATTTTGATAACTTGTAAGGCAAAAATGTTAGTTTGATTGTCTAGAGCTGAACTAACACTAGTAGAGGAAGAAGTCAGTTTATTTCTAAGGAATATTAAATATCAAGTCCTGCATTATTTCCATTCACTGCCATCTATTTGTTTTTAGAGCATGATATTACTTTTGCAAGATGTGATTTAACATTTATTTTCTTCTTAAATTGATAACAACTGCCATAGGAAATGAGGTATATGGTAGAAAATAGGATTCACAGAACATAGAATATTGGTTCTGCAGGAGAGAGCAGGCAAGGGAGGGGGATTAAGATACATTCGGTTCCTATTGTATGCCAGGCATGATGGTAGGTACTTCATAATTTATAATCACCACAACAGCCTTATGTGACAGATGTTAATATTCCTAATGGACAGATGTGAAAAAGACTCAGAGAAGTTAAGTAATTTTTTCTGATGGCACATAGAAGATGTGTTAGCGAAGGACTCCAAGTAAGGGCTATCAAACTGCAAAGTTTGTTCTTTCTAATTCACAAGGTTGACTCTTCAGAGAGGGAACTTGGCATCATCTAGCTCAGTTCTGCTCAAATTCTAATGTGCATATGAATCAGCTGAGGATCTTGTGAAAATGCAGATTTTGATTCAGTAAGTCTGAGAGCCTGCAGTTTTAGGTAGCTCCCATTATCACGCTGATGTTTGTTTGCGGAATATACCTAGAGCAGCCAGTCTCTAATTTACCCCCTTGGGTTCTGTTGTGGAAACCCAAGATTCAGAGGTTAAGGGCCTAAGAATACATAACTATAAAGTGGCAGAGCTAAGCTTGAGACAGTGTCAATGCCAAAAGATTGAGAGAAGCCCCTTGTTATTCTCCATCAGTTACAAGAACTTCCTGAGCCCCCTTTTCAATCAGATTGCTGTCCCTCCCTTCTCTATGGAATTCTGGAGTCACCACTGCTACAAACGCTTGTGTACTGACTCCCAGTTAATGCTTTTTCTAGTGTAACTCAAGTACGTAACTCAAAGTGTGACACATAAATAACAAATGGAAGGAAGCCATTACGATCCCTCTACGACAGGGACCAGAAGCTCAAATGTCCATGGCCAGGCGAGTAGTGTAAAGGAATAATAGTCAGGTCTGGTGGAGTGCTGATAAACTTGAGAGCATGTGACCATTCCCAAAAGGCAGCTTATACACAGCTCCCAGGAAAGACAAGGAAGGATGCAGGACTGAGTTGTGATGCAGAATCAGTAAAGGCTTCAAACAACCCATGGAGAACTCTGAGGCCAGGATCTACCATAGTAGAGTAGTTTGGTTTCCAAGAGATTCTATTAATTCAGAGAGACTAGTTCGGCCTAAACTCTATGACTAGATAGATCTCACTAAACAATCCTGTTTGCATCCTCTTCCAATGTTTGATTCCTCTGAGAACATCTAGGACCCCCTAGGGAACTGGGGTGGTGTGGGAGTAGGGTACCTCCATGCAATTGTAGATAATCTGATAATTATGTTTCTGTTCTTCCTGCTCTTCATACATATCCATGGTGATAAGAGATTCCTCTCCTTCCATTTTATAAGTCTGCCACAGAACTTCTAACTGGCTTGTGAATTTGACTTCAAAATGTTCCACTGACTAGGGAACTGTCTTGTTGGCAATAGACTTCTAGAGAATCTTATTAAATAATATCGACTAGTGGTTCTCTTCTTATACAAACATCTGGATAAATGAAGCACTTGTCTATTTAGATCCACTTAAATATTTTCATAAAAGAAACCAAATCTAGGGAAAGAAGTAGGTGTTTTCATGGCTTTTGCATATTATTTTAACTCTCAAGGGTATCAGATAATTGAAATGGATTGTCTTTATAAAACACATGTTTTTAAAATTACCCTATGAATAAGAATCCTTACTAAATGGCCTTAGGCTCTATAGCCACAATTCAAAACATGGATTTGTCCTCTGTGTCTTAGAATATCATAACCTTAGAGTCAACAAATTTATTCTCCAAGTCTGTAATTTTGTGTACAAATTAAATTTTGAGAAGCCTAGTATTATGTACTGAATGTTTATACCCTCTCCCTCACCAATTCATATGTTGAATCTAATCCCTAATCTGATAGTATTAGGAAGTAGGACCTTTAGGAGGTAATTGAGATTGATTGGGATCACGAGGGTAGAGCCTTCATGAAAGGCGTTTGTACCCTTATAAACACTCACAAGAAAGCTTGCTTCTACTCACAAGATGTCTGCCTTGTGAGGACACAGAGAGAAGACAACCATCTGCAAACCAGGAAGGGGTTCTCACCTTGATCCTGGACTTCTCAGACTCCAGAATTGTGAGAAATAAATGTTTGTTGTTTATGTGACATAATCTAGGGTTATTTGTTATCATAACCCAAACTGACACCTAGCAAAAACATATAGGGTTGAACACAACGTATTTTGTTAAAGAATATAGACACTTGGGCTATCATTTACATATGATCTAGTTTCTTCAGAATTTTATCAGTATGTTGGAGGCTATCTGGGCATGACATCTGATATAGAATTTGAGAACATTACAATTTATTGTTATTGCTGAAATGGAAAAAAATAAAAATAAAACACCAGATTCTTAAAGAACAGAATTAACCATAATGATCCACCCTTGGTAGAACAAGCCTGGATGACAGAAGCAGAGATGAGTGACATGTTCTTGACAAACTAGTTATGTGGCATTCTCTGAGTCATTTCTCTCAGTCTCAGTTTACTCATCTGCAAAATATGGGCGTTAGACTTGGGTACTCAAATGTGTGCTTCATTTCTACAACTCCAATCCTATGAACTATGTTTTATCTTTATAAAATGAGCTTTAATTAGTTTTAATTTATTATCAAAGATATAAATATGTAATTTAAAGATTTTTGGTACAGAAAGGCTCATCATGGAGCATTAGTGATCTTTTTATCTCTCATCTCTACTCCCCATAAGAAATCACTCAATGATTTCTCCTGGTGGAAACCTCCATATCATTAAGGGGTGTGATGCCAATGCCTCTTCTCTGATTAATCAGGTTTAGATGATTTTGCTTATACCTCTCATTATGGTTGAATCACTATAGTGATATTGTTTCTTTCTTAATTACCTGTAAACATTTATGCCTTTGTTTCCTGTTGCATTTCCCACTGCTTATGTCCTAATTTTCTACTTTGTGAGATGAGAATAGTCATCTCCCTATTTTATTTGATATTTCCTTCCCTTTCCATCTATTTTCCATTGTTTGTATCTAAATTTTACTGATATACATGTGTACAACTTTACAGTTAAAGTCTATTCCTTAACCAGATTAAGTTTTAAGTTTGATGCCAATAGTTGAAATAATGATTCCAACTCTTGTACTAGCTTCTCTAGCTCTGCCCACAAGTTCATTCAAGGTATGTAGTGTGTGTTATGGAAGAGCTAAAGCTTAAGTGATGATCCCAATAGATGAAAATTGCTAACAGTGCTTATAGTATTCTGTCTATATAATTATGTGGAGATGCAGTTAGGTGGGGCGCGAGGTACCACTTAAGACATCTGGGCACTGATTCTGCTTTTCATCACATTTGAGGATGTGGCATTTCTTATAAATGGTAATATAAATTCTGACTATAAAAGGGCTTCCACAGAGAGCAAAATTAAGCTTCTCACATCAAACACAGAACTTACATTGTGTGGAGAGTGGCACTGGCAGCTGCTTGCCCCTCTTGGGCATGAAAGGAAGCTGCATGGGTCATCTCACATTTCTAAGTTTTTATATCCTTGGTAAATTCAATTAAGAACTTGGAGTGCACAGAAGTGTATAGTCTATTTTTCACCTATCCATAGCCCATCTAAGGCTTCAATGACAGTTACCTAAGAGCCAAGGAATATTCTCTAATGTACTCTGATACTCTTATGTTTTTTTTTCTCCTCAGGTTTTTCTTTCTCTAAATTTCTTTCCTTTCTCCCTCCCTCCTTTTACTATTCCTTCTTGCTTCTCCCTTTGCTCCTCTCTCTCCTTTCACTTTCTCTTCCCTCCCTTCCTCTTCTCTTGCTTATTGTAATAGTTTTTCTAATCAACTTTATTTTAGTCCTTTTTTTTCTAAAATGTATTTAGCATGCTGGGACTGCTATACAACTGATATTACTGAACTCTCCTGAATTGAAAACCTTTGTTTTCTGTGACCCACATTTCCTACCTTCCAAACTTTGTGTTCACTTTGCTGGAATATATCCTGAAGTAAACTTAAGATGGGATGCATGAAAAGTGAAATTTCTCTTACATATTGTAAAGATCTTTATTTTAGCCCTTACTCTTGCTTGATAATTTTAAATTTTTGATTTTTTTCCTGAAAAAAAAAATTGAAGATGTTGGTTTGTTTACCGGCATCCAGTGTTTTATAAATGAAAGATCTGACACTAGCCTACTCCTATATGTAAATATGATCTTTATATTTGAGGTTTTAGCAACGTTAGCCTGATTTCTTGCTTCAGTCTAGATAATGTTAGCCAACATTTACTGAGCATGTTCTGTGTGTGACACTGTTGTAAATACTTCAGACAAGTCTTCCCTAACAATTCTATAAGGTAGGTATATTTATTGTCACCACTCCCCTCTTATAGAAAACTCAGACACAAAGACGGTAAATTAATTGCTCAAGGGCATAGCTAATAAGTGACAGAGCCAGGCCATGAACCCAAACAAGTTCCAGGGTTCTTCTAAGACTGTGTGTGTTTGTGACTTGTATATGTGCTACAAGATCTCAAAACACGTTTAGTCAATGGTGTGCTGATACACTGTCTCTCCAGGGGGGAAAACAAGCCCCAGTTAGTAATGTTTGCTGACATATGAAGTATAAATACTCTTACGTGGCTGATTTCAAAGAATTAATGATTTAACAATTGGCTCCGCTGGCGAATGCAGGCTCCAACATAGCACTACTTTAGCCTCATTAGAACAAAACTAAGTAGACTTGGATTGTCTGATACTGCTTTCATTCTGAACTTGTCTTTGGTTTAATTTTCAATATCCCTTAATTACAATGAATAGAACAAGAAAGGAAAACAAATGATACTGGTTTTACTTAGCAGCAAAAAAATATTTTGACATTTATGGTGCTTAAGGATTTTGCACACGTTAGAAAGAGAGTGCTAGCAGTTGGAAAAGATACTTTTTCACATTTACTCTATGATTTCCTTATAAATATTATCTGTTGACATCCATGTCATAGGAACCAAATTTTAAAGAAAATGAGCAACCACATCTAGTACACAGCATAGAAAGGTGACACATTTAAATCAGTTGATCTATATTTTAGTGCAATGCCATCGCCTTAGAACCATAAATGACTCCTGTCCCTTTAACTTAGAAGCAAATAGGTTAATCATGGCAGCTTTAACTTTCATTACATCCACCTTAAATGTGAAAATTGCTTCATCCTTCAAATGGGTATGCTCTCTCCAAATACTGAAATATGGCACTTCTTTGCTGGCTGACTCTGGTTGTATAAGGAAACATTCATCATATAGCATATATGTCCCACATACAAACAATTCATATTTTTTTGTAGGCTTCATTATTTTATCTTTTTAACTTTGCAAGTCAGGTTTTGAAATTATACTGAGTAATACATGAATAGCATAATACGCAGAAGTTTTTTTAAAAATAAAAATTTTAAATATTTTAGAAGTTTTAAAGGTCTTGAATTTTTTTAAAATGACCAGTAAAATGACATAAATAGGTCTTAATTATTTTCATAATTAGCATCCAATTAAGATACATATTTATGGCACCAGTTTTTATTCAAATGAATTTAATTAAACAATTAAGATACTAAATGAGTTCAATTATGTGCTCAGCTCCAAACTCAATCACCAAGCACGAGATGTAATGACACTTTAAAAAGTTCAACAATTAAAAACTATGGGCTTTAAAAGTATATTATAATCTGTATATCTCAATTAAATATACAGTCTATTATTTGCCTTCTGAAACCAAAAGGAATCATTTGAGTGTGTATTGGAAATAGACTTTGTTTATGCGTGCACAGCATACATGTATATTTCTAACCTCAGGTCAGTATTCTATAAGAGTTAATCAAGGTCTATTAAGAATAATTTGAACAAAGAGAGGAAACTGAGTATTGTTTGAGATTTCTATTATTTGTTATACATTATTTAGCAGTGCAGTTAAAATTTGAATTGTGTTAGTGCCTGGTTATTTTATTCAAAGGAAAGGGGTTAATATTTAGGTGTTTTAGATGGGACCCCTGAAGAGCATGATGGATTGTTGGGAAATTTTATCATAATTAATTGAATGTTCAGTATGTGAACAATCTCAAGAGGGTTGTCCTTGGCCTTTGTTAAAACATTCTTTAGGGACTACAGTCTTTGATTTTATTTTCAATTTACTTGAAGGTCTACAATGTTTTACCCCCAAATATGGAAGGAATAGTAATAACAAAATCAGAGATTTCTTACTAATTATGGTCAAGAACTGTGAAGAATTACAGGTATTATCCTATGTGCCAGCTAACAAGTTAGCCTGCCAGTTTCATGGAAGCTGGCAGAAGACAAGAGATATCTGGATAAGAGACAAAGAACCTTATTGGTCAGAGCATAGTGAAGAGCATAATCTTCACATTCAGGCCCCTCTTAGGTTTCCCTGGAGATACAGAGAGGTGGACTCGGTGGATACTGCACAGAGTAAGCTTGCATCACAGCTGAGGAACCTCAAACTTAGGAAACCCAAGTCTTCCATAAGGAGGTTGTGAGCAAATCTGCCTACCCTTTGCCTCAAAAGGAGAGATTATCTTTGTTATGCTAGACAGTAAACAAATTGCTTCTTGTCCTGAAGGGAGATGCTATCTCAATCTTGGAGACTTCTGCTATAGAAACATTCTTGAAAAGATAATCCAAATAAAAGCCAGCATAAAACAAAAGCCAGCACCATGCAAGCCAGACCAAATGCAGCTACTGCACTTTAAGATATCTAAACCTCCTCACTGGATACTATTATCCTTCTCATTGGCTTTGACAGAATTAAATAATACATGTAAAACTGCTTAGTACTAAGTGCTCAATTAATGCAGGCTATTATTATATAATATTCCGATACTCAGATGTAAGACCTTTAATACCTGATCTTCCCTTCCCCATTATAAAAAAGAATACTTTTTTTTTTTTCCTTTTAGACTTTTGTTTACAGTAGTTTCAGGCTCATAGCAAAGGTGAACAGAAAGTACAGAAGTTTAATCCCTTAATGCAGAGGTCCCCAACCTGTTAGGATCCGGGCTGTACAGCAGGAAGTGACCTATTTACAGCAAGCAAGCAAAACCTTATCTTATTTGCAGCTGCTTCCCAGTGCTACTAGCATCACCACCTCAACTTCATCTCAGATCATCAGGCATTAGATTCTCCTAGGAGCATCGGTTCCTAGTGCCAAAAAGATTGGGGACCGCTGCTCTAATGCACACAACTTCCCCACCACCACCTTCAGAAGCAGAATGGTGCATTTATTACAATGATGAACCTACATGACACATATTTATCACCTGCAGTCCAGAGTTTGTATTAGGGTTCACTCTTGGTGTTGCACTCAACAGGTTTGGGCAAATGTATGATGACATGTATCCGTTATAGCATTATGTAGAATAGCTTCACTGCTCTAAAAATCCTGTGTTCTCCTATTCATTCTTCCTTCCCCCTAACCCCTGTCACACACTTATCTTTTTACTGTCTTCATAATTTTGCCATTTATAGACTGTTATAATTGGAAACAAACATATATATAATCTTTTAAAGAAGTATTTCTAAGAAATCATCCATCATTTGCCTACTCTTTAACCTGTTTGTTAATCTCTAACCAGTACCTTTCTAGGTTATCTTTGCCTGTTTTTTTAAATTTCCTTTGTTTTTTGAAGAGTTCATTTGTCATTAGTTTAATAATCTCCAAAAATATTTCAAACTATTTATGCATATTTGATGTATCAGTTAGGACAGGGTAGTTTCTGCTGGGCGATCACAATAACACAGGCTTATTTCTTGTTTATGTGTGTCCACTGTGTACTGTCATGGGGTCCATTCATTATAGTCGTTCAAGGACTCGGGTTGGTGGGGCAGCCACATCATGCAGTCATGCTTGAAAAAAGCACGGGAAAGTCTCATACTCTTCACTTCTGCTAGAAACTCTTTACCAGAACCAGTCACATGGCTGCGTCAAATCACAATAGACTAGAAAAGCAGTCCTGCCATGTGCAGGGTAGGCGGAGCTAGAGCTGCTTGGAAACAGGACTTATGACTCCACAGTTTATACTATGGCTAGGAAAATTAACTCCACACACACACAAGAGTCATTGTTGCCCATTTCAGTAAAGTCAGATAATTAACTAAAAAAATTTGTTCCAGGGATTAATCAATGCAAATAAATGAAGGGCATAAAATTACCAAATTCTTTATTGTATATTTCTGGTTAAGGTTTTCATCTTTGCCTAGTGTGCTAAAAATACCAAATTCTTGAAGTTCATCTACAGTCTCTGGAGGTAATAATCAAGAAACTTTGATATTGCTGATACCAAAATCATTTCCTTTTTCTAAATGGTGCTGCTAAACTGAGCTAAGATAACACTCAAAGCCCACTAAACTCCTTTGCTATGTATGCTAGAAATGTTAAATGAGATGAAATGTGTTAGCTGAAAAGAGGCGAGAACAGAATTAGATGGCAAGCACTCTGTGTGTAAATAATATATTCAGATGACAATGTTAATGTTCTATGAATCACTTAAGAAAGTTGATTAATCCGTATATGTGAGGGGACAATTTAATTTCACCTTAGTAGGCAAATAACAGAACATTTTCCATAGGATGAAAAGAAGAAGAAGAAGAAGAGAAACTGCAGGATAGAGAGGAATCTTTTACCTTTATCCTAAGCTATCTAACAGTCATGCAATCTATACAACCAGGATTATGTGAAACAAACCACCAACTACTATCTACCATAAAAAGTTAAATAATGATTAGATTTTCCATGGTTCCTTTCCCAAGTAACTTTCTTGCTTTTACCAAGTTTTAGTGAGTAATTTCCAAGTTCAATTTATGATTGGCTCACAATTCTCTTTACACGCCATGCTATTTCACTAGATTTCTACATGTCTCTCCTACAACCATAGTGATCACTGATATCACATCATTATTAAAGAGGTGTTTCCTGTGTACATCATCACCAGGGACAAAAAAGTAATTTTAACTTTTCAAAAGAAAGGACAACACAGCTACAGCATTTAATTTATATTACATTCAAATCTAGAACTTCAGAAATATATTTCCAAAACTAATTTCATTTCTATCTTTCTACATTAGATATATAAAAAAATTATTTCCACCAGGAAGATTGTGAATTAAAGAGAAAATACTTTTTTAAAAAATTACATGGGTTGTTTTTGTCAGCTAAACTCCTAATTTGCTGGGGAGTGACAGGATATGAAGACTTTCAATAATACCATTTTTTTCTGGTGGCACATGGTTGCCCAACACATTAACAAATAGCAAACATACAAAACAGGCATTTCATTTACTATTAATATACTGAGAATTCAAATTTTTCTTCCCCTCGTTCTAAGGCCCAGTATCAGATTTCAGCAAATTCACATACCTCATGGGAACCCTCATGAGTGAAAGTATAGAATTATTTCCTTATTAGCTTTCAGGCTATCATTAGTAGTCTGCTAATTCTAGCTTTCGGGTTCTCATTTGTGAAAAATATGACTTGCGATAGAAGAGAAGGCTTCCCGGAAAATTACAATACATAGCAAGGTCCACAAACAAGTGCCCTAAGAACATTCTCAAGGCTACAGCTTTCTAGTCCTAAATTATAAAGAACATTAATTATTAAGATGTGTATAGAAAAAACAGAGAAGATATAATAAAGCTTGAGGACAATATTGTACATATGGTGTTATTACTGACTCCTGATGGTAAAGATAATGATTTTGTAGGAAAAGATGATGCTGGGAAAGCATGCATTCAATGCTATATAGTTCTCAGCCAGATACTGGACTCAGCACTTGGAAAAACAAGACCAAGCCAGATGATGGCTACTTACTGACTTATCTCTAACTGCAATCACCAACCACGCACAAGGGATTAGTAAAACCACAGTATAGATCAAATTCCCTAAATCATTTTCAGAAGAAATTAATACTAAATATTAGTAGCTAAAAAATCAGAGATTTTTGTGGCTAAAGAACTGTCAAACATTGAGAGCTCTATCAGAGGGAAAAAAACAAAGATCAATACAATTGCTCATCAGAAGATTGCCCATATTTTCTAATATGAACAAAACAAAATTCCCTGTAACAGCATTCTTCCTTCTTTAAGCTAGCAGGAAGCATTATGTAAAATTGATAATCTTTGATAACAGACATATCATTTTAATGTAATAAAATTCAATCAGGACTAATCATGTGCCTAATCCTTACCTTTTTCTTGGGTCTAAAAAACTTGATACTCTTTTAAATATTTAAATAGATTATTACTTTTGGCTTTAATAGATCATGGAAATAAATCTCCAAAGTGGCAATTTCTTAAAAAACTGAGCAGAAATCCAAATATCATTTAAAATTTAAACATATAAAAATACATACACATAGACATATTAATTTTCAGGCAATATACAAAGACACAAAGCTTAAATAAAAATACATAACCAAAAATTTCATATATTAAAAAGTGATACTTCAGCATAAACTTATTTGTGCTTATTTTACAAAAAGAATTTAGAATGTATGAGGCACACTCTGCAGTGATAGTGAGTAACCTTTTCAGCCTTTGCTTCTTTCTTCTTTAAATATAGATGCTGACAGAAAAGATGGATTAGATGCAGTCTACTTTTTCCTCAACTGGCTGATTTTTTTGAGAATTATAAACCATGAAACTAAACTGAGTAAATGTTGGTAGTTTATTGCAAGCAGCACCTGAGGCCAAGAAAAGAAAAAGTTGTTTGGTTATAGAATGCACGTATTTACAACCAATACAGACATCGCCTGTTGTATACCTGATATCCAAC
Source organism: Eonycteris spelaea (assembly GCA_003508835.1). Classification (NCBI taxonomy): domain Eukaryota; kingdom Metazoa; phylum Chordata; class Mammalia; order Chiroptera; family Pteropodidae; genus Eonycteris; species Eonycteris spelaea. The sequence continues at coordinate 2,029,251 of PUFA01000043.1, read as the reverse complement.
TGAGAAGGGACACTGTGTCACCATCCTTAGTACTGAACAGTTGACAGTCCATGAGAGGAAGAAAGGTAGAAGTGGATTAGCTATTTCTTTAAACCTCAGAATACAGGCTGATCTTTTGCTCTATACACATGCTGTCATTACTACTACTATTTTACTGTGCTCACATCCTTTTCTTAGCAAAAAACAAACATTTTTTTCAGGCAAATGCTAAAGATTTTATCTTCTTAGTCATTTGCACATTCCTATCATTCACCCATAATCCTCTCCTACCCATGCTCCCTGTTCTTTTCTCTGCTTTTATCCTCATAGAAAGTGAGGAATTTGTCAAGATGCTCTCTAATCAAGTTCATCTTACTTAAGTGGTTTCCTGCTGCCCTGCCTACCTATGTACAAACACCTGGAGGGTTCCCATCTAATGTCATTACTTTAAATATAAGGGACTAGATTCATCTATAATTACATAATTATCATCTATAATTTTAAATTCATCTATAATTATATAATTATCATTTTATATTCTGTTAATGCCAACTTTGAGCCTTTTAAGGTTTATTCTTAAGAGGCAATGAATGAAACTGACTTACTTTTTAATATATAAAGCCTTTCCCTCCCATAACTTATATTGACTTTTGTATCTTAGTACTTAAAAAAGAATAAGGAATTCTTCAAACACATTTTTTAAATACAGAACTGTGGGAAGTAAAAGATCAAAGAACAATAATAAACAGTCTAACCTAATAAGTCATATTGATCAGTAAGCTGATCTATCTTCCCTTTCTGAAAATTCACTAATGAGAATCAGTAGGTTGATCTTGAAATGCTTTGAAAATGTGATAGGCTCATATAGAAATTAAATAAAGCAAAGGACGTGCTTCAAACACAGTACAAAAATAATTCTAACTACTTTGGTTTACTAATTAGTAAAACATTTTGTACCTTGGAGCTCGAAGAAGATCTAAATGACTAAGACATTTAAATAATGAATGGGAAAGTAGGGAAGATAATTTACTCCTATCTACTTCTAATAAAAGCATTTGACTAGATTAGTCCATCTCACAACAGACTGGAGCTGAAGCTAAACTGTACTTAGGATAAAGTCAAAGAACTAATAGCCAAAGACTGGATCATAACTATCAGCAGTCAACCAAAGGAGGGTTTTAAGTATATTTTTAAAACTTCGTGGGCCTTGACAGATCATCAATTAACATTTACCCAGCAGTATCTAGTCAATATGGTCCTCACTTCCACTGTATAGAAACAAAACACCACAATATTTTAAAGTGTTATGTTTTCATCAACATTTTTAAGTTCACACAAATACAAATTCCAAGTAAAACTTACCATAACTTCCAGTCACATTTGCACATATCACAGCCCCAAAGAACTTTGGAAAATACTTATGAATTCTTGAAATCACTTTCTGGCAAGCTATGGTTGGATTTTCTCCTCTTCTCATATATTCTACAGCTTGGTAGCTGATTTAAACAAAGGCAAAACTTTAGTATTATAGAATAAACTAACTCCAAATTTGGTTACTTTAAGTTAGAAATCTAAAACTATCAAAATTGTCATATTTGATAGAATATGTAAGTGACCAGGAGTCAGTAACTCCTGTGAAAGCATCAACATGAAAACAAAGAAAACCTTGATACAATACCTATCTTTTCAACTAACTCACTACTAGTTTCAGATAAGGGCTATTATTTTTGGCTTTTGCGGAATAACTGTTACTTAATAATAAAAGCCAAAAGTACAGAGGGTCTATTTAAATAGGAAATGGGGCTACAATCAATAGGGAAAATACTGGGCATGTGCAAAACATCTAGTTGTCATAATTATCTTTCAGTAATTATACAGGGTGACTGCGTTTCTTACTTTTATCAATTACCACAGTTCCTTTATTTAGTGGCCTTACATAAACAATTTAAATGGATCGTAAGTATTCTCGTCTGTGAGGTAGAGAGAAATATTTTATTTCAGAGTACTATGATTAATTTGAATCATTATATTATCAACATGTTAGGTAAAGAATTCTAAGCAGAATTTCTCAAAAGCTCTTGTACACTCAAATTTGGATTACATGGCCAAACAATTATTGTCTATTTTGATAGACAATGTCTCCACTAAAGATCTCTAAAGGTCACACATGTAAGAAGTCATACCTTGGTAGAAAGCGCATCAGTATATCCCCATCCCCAGTAGCTGCAGCTGCTCCAGCGGTATCATCGGCGTAGGCCCCGGCTCCAGGAATTGGAGAGTCTCCTATTCGACTTTGGGAGGACAAATCGTAATAATTTAGGACACGAAATTAGTGTAAAAACTAAATTATTTTATGAGCTGTTTCAACAATAGGGGGGTATTTCTACTTAGACATTGATTTTTGTTTCAAGTAATTTCTTCATCAGAACACAGAAAAAATATATTTTCATTAGTTTTTCAACTTAGGTTTCCACGAACCTTAAGAATTAGATACCATTCTTATATATCAAGGTGGCACAGATTTTTAGTGACTATTATTAGCATCCTTATCATCTAATTTCTGGATTATATTAACAGGTTCGAATTGGTTTTCTTCGCCTACAATTTACTTATGCTTTCTATCCAATGTGCCAAAATTTTACCATTGGTTTTCCTTGTAATGTTTTTCTACTACTTTGAAATGTAACCCAGAAATCCTTAAACTGACTTCAGACCCCTGAAATTGGACTCTGGTCTTCTCCCCTGCAACTGGCATGCATGCAATCCCCTGCTAGGGGAAGCATGGAGCTGGTGTGTACTATTTTGGATCTGCTAGTGCCTTGCCTGGACGTTTCCTTCCCTTCCTTAGGCTCAGGCTCACCAACCAGTATCTCCCCACTGGCCTCCCTAACTCCCCTCAGCTGAATCAGATCACCGCTGCCATCCCTGAACTCTACAGCACCAGCTGGGATTCACTCTCCTTTGGCACTTAGCAGATACTAATTTATTTTCTTTCACAATTATTCATCTCGGCTGTGCTTTGCCTCTACATCTCCCATTGCACCACACAAGTATTGGTTTACATGCATATACATTTGTGAGAACTGTTCTTTTAGAAACACTAACCCAGGTATTTTGAATTTTATACCATTCGTAGATGTACCAGCAGCAGTTTGTCCCATTTTACTGGATTTACAACCATCGCCTAGAATTTAAAAAAAAAAAAAAAAAATCATTGTAGGTATCAACTCTAAAGTTTACCTCAAATATTATCAAGTAATTGAACAACTGGTAATACAAATATCCTCTTTCATTAATGACAGGTAGAAGAAAATAGGAAACTTAGGAATACTGAAAATTGTACCAGTGATATAATTTGCATTTCTTGATGATCTAGTTTCATAATATCATTTGGTAGACATCCCATATTCTTACTTTTCAAATTGCTCAGTTACTTTTCAATCCCTTTTCCAAAGAGAACTCCAAAGACAATCATTGACACAGACCAATGAAAATTTCCAACACTACAGCTTGGAAAGATCACATGAATGTGGCAAAAAAACATCAGTTATTAAAGAACTACATACAAAGATTTAAAAATCTACAAGTGAATAGTCATTAGATTTTAGGGGTCTCGTAGAAGGTAATTTACCAAAATGTACATAGATGTTAAGCAAAGAATGTATATGTATGTGTTACCTGACAGTTAAAATAATCAAAATCACTTTCTGGTACATGAATAGGGATAACGAAGTTAAGAACTATGGAAAGGCAATAAAAAATGGCTGAACTTTAACCATAAAAACTGTATAAAAGGCAAATTACCAATGGTATCATGACCGTAATTATTTCCTGTTTCTCTATAGGTAGAACCATCTTGTTTTAAGATACTAGGTGGTTTGTAAGGTCCACAGTATTTTGAAGCATCTGGTATAACATTCTGTAAACAAGATTTAAGTTGTATTTTTTAGAAAGGGTGATTTTAGAAATTGGCAAGTAGTTATGTACAATCACTAAAACATTAGCAAGAAACCAAAGGACATCTGGTGACTGAAAGATAAGAATTAAAAGCCAAAGATTAACTAAGCCTTATGTGAACAGATGGATATAATTTTACTAAATACCTAGTCTACTCTCAGAATTACATAATGTGGAATAGACAACTACACTGTCTGGAAAGATCCCTGATTTTCTCTTTATATGCCTAAAATTCTCAGTATAATGGCAGATAGAAATGAAAATTTTTTTGTTAGATATTAATCTTAAATGGAATAAGGTATGCAACCTGACCTTTAATTTTCAGATTTGTTCCCTGGCCAAAGAAGCAATACGAGATTTAAAGCAAATCTACTTTAAAATCACCTTTTTTTTTTTCAAAGCTAAGTTCATGTGAACATATTCTAAATTTTACTCTCAGCTTCCTTTACGAATCTTAAAGGCTCAAGAAAATAATCCAAATCATAAATTTAGGTTGTACATATATGGGTTAGTATTAAAGCAAGAAACCTATTCCTAATGACTTATTCATCAGGCTGGTGCCTCCCCTGACTTGATTTTACACAGAAGCCTTTTTCAAGGGCTAACTCCAGAGACTCCGTGGTTATTCAAAGATAATTAGGATTTGGAGAAGAAATAGATGAGTGACTGAGATAGTCCAGTCTGGAAATGCTCTGGATGGCAAAGACAAACTGATTTATTCTAAAAGTCTATTGGTTTAAAGATAAAATATTCTACTAAGAACATACTAGACACCTAATAGTATAAAACCTTCAGTCAAATAAAGGCAAGATTCTGGGTACATTTCACATGCATAAAATCTAAGACTTATTTTAGACTAACAGTTTCCAAACTTCGATTTTTTCGACTTGGAACCCTTCGTTTGATGGACATACAAGCAGACTCTCCCAATAGCAGACCCTTCAGAGTTTGAAAAGCCCTGCCAGGGATCAGTAGTTCTCCACCCAGGACCTGCCCTAGATGCAGGTAGGGAGCTTTTACGAACACCCACACCCAGAAAATCAACTTACATCGCTGGTTTTAAAGTGCAGCCAGAGAGCTAACGAGCACGTTAGGCAACAGGTAGATGACAGAGAGGGAGGTCACATGATATTTTCAAATAATTTACTTTTTAAAATTATGAGTACACACCCTCCAATAATTTGGCTGGCAATTCCGAGCAAGCCAATCTGAATGAAGAGCTCGAGAAGTATTGGTTGATAAATCCTCATTGACAAATCCCATACTTTCGGCAAACTTGGTGGCTAGAAATGAGGAAGAAAAGAAAAATGTAAATTCGTGAAGTATCATCTTCTAAACAAAATATGTACAGGAAGTTGCAGTTTAGCTGTCTTTTAAGTGGGTTACAATCATCCTGGGGTACATACATAAGGGAGTATTCAGACACAAAGTTTTAAGGGTGTCAGTTTCTAGATCTCAACTTTCGTACGTTCTTCCCGAAACAGATCTGCTTGAGACCCTTGGGGTGTATTATGACAGTTCTCTTCTCCCCATGCCCCTACAATCTCCCTTCTTCTACTTACAAAAGAAAAAGCACACCTCTTCCTGACTAAGAATCTTACTACTTTAACTAGGGTGTGATGCCCACTGTGTAAAATACTTTGAGAAACCAAAGGGACAACTGGATTCCATGAATCAGTAACAGATCATCGCTTGTCAGGTAGTTTTCAATTCTGTATTTCAACACAACTGAAGATCAGCTACTGGAGTTGTTAACTAAAACATTATTAAAGTTATTTTTTGATTATAGGTCACTGCATGAGTTTTAGTATTAACATAGATGATGTTCAAGTAGGTGACACTGCCATAGCAAAATTCCTTCTGCTCCCATCTTCTTATGTTAATAATGCTCCATGGGTCTTACACCAATAAAAAGGTAATACAGGAAGAGAAATGATGCTGAATCCTCTTTCAGTCCAGCAATTCCCCATCTATAGATAATATATATTTTTTTAAATCCTATTTTAAAGATGGAGAAAGTGAGACTTTATAAGTAACTTATCCAAAGTTAAACAGGTATTAAGTAAAACAGCTGGAATTTGAACTTAGGTTGGCTTTTATTCACTATTTTATACTAAGTCCTTTTTTTCACAGTGAATGTAGACAAAAGACTAAAAAAATCTTCAGGATAGGTAAAACATACCTGACTCTCCTGCTAAAAGTGTGTGCGTTGTATGTTCCAGTACTTTTCGTGCCACACCAATAGCATTTTTAATTCTTCTAAGATCCCCTACTGCTCCTACGTTCATAGTAGTGCTGCAAAAAAAAAAAAAAAAAAAAAAAAAAAGCAGTAAGATTTATTTCCATAGGCTCATACATTTAAAAAATACTGCTTTATGTCAAGCTATAGTATTTTGTAGGATAAACACCAAGTTCACAGCACATCCATGAACTTCATACAAATTCCCACGGTTAGACAAATTTAGGGGGAAAAAAATCAATTTACCATTTACTCCAAAGCATTAAAATTCTCAGTTTCTTCTGGCTTGTTTTAATATGGCTTTTGAAAGGAGTTTTAAGGCTTCAATTCAGGTTAGGCAAACCACAGCATTTGGGGATGGCAGGTGAATCACTGTTCACCAGGTCAGGGACATATTTTTGTATTCTGGGGTTCTTTTGTGCTAAGGAGACTACCTACTTCCATGTGATATTTCTATTATTATTATTATTTTCTTTTAATTGAGAGTGAAACTCCTTGAGTTTGGAAAGGCCACGTACAATAAGCTAGAGGTTTCGACCTGTGACAAAACATATTATCACCCATCTTACTCTCAGAGTGATACTAATCAACTACAAATATAACTCCACGTGAAGTGAAGGTACAGTGATAAATCAGTCCTAGAGAGTGTTCTTACCCATCCATGATCATGGCATCCAGTGTGGTTTCTCCAAACTCATCGGGACTTCCTCCAAAGCCTACAGTGCCATCACACTGCTCTCTCTCACACACAGCACAGCCCTTCTCCACAGCATCCAGGGTGGAACCTCCAGATGCTAAAGTACTCCATGCTGTTAATAAATTCCAACAGTGCTTGTTTATATATATTGTTTTCAATGCCAAATGCAACGAACGAGAAAAGTTTTGAGAACTCATATTTTTACTAATTTTTTCACATTAACCCTAAATTAAAATGAATTTTAAAATCAGGATTAGTTGCTACAAAGGAGTCAGTGTGATATACACAGTGATATAAACAAAACTATAGAACACAACTATTTACTGTGAAAAATTCAAAGACTGGCTATTGATGCAGTGAGGGTTTTTTCACTTAATACCTATTTCTACTGTGTGAGAAAAGAAATATTCTCTCCTTCAATTTAAAAAGTTACAATTGAAGCTGCTAATAGACAGGTACATTGAAAATGCATTAAATCATAGCCTTATAAATTTCTTCTGCATCATTAGATCATTAAAATATATATAACTAATATTTTTATTTGAGGTAACACCTATCACAGCAAATCTCAATGGCAATACCATAATAGCAAATAATTACAGTGTGGGCTTTACATGAATTAATTAATTTAATTTTCACAACAATTTTCCAGGTAAATACTGTACAACTACTTTTCTCAATTTAAGTAGGAAGAAACAAATCCAGAGAAGTTAAGTGACTTATTAAAGGTCAGAAAGCTAGTAGGTAAAACCAGTATTCAGAAGTAGCCATTTTACTGCTCTCTACTATGTTCTGTGGAACCCTGCACAGAAGATAGGCACCTAACTCAGATTGGACAAAAGAGCAGTTAAGTACATCATGGAAGGCTTCCTGGAAGAGGCAATATTTTAGCTTAGTGGTTCTCAATCCTGGCTGCAAATCAAAATCAGTTAGGGAGCTTTAAAAAAAAATGCAATTGGTTCTAGGAATTAAATCAAACTCTCAGTAAGTGCGGCCGAGGCACTAGTATATTGTACACACTCCACAGATGATTTTAATATACAGCGAAGACTGGAACCCTACATTCAAGGTAGCAAATACAGCATAACAGCATGTAGGGGGCGAAAAGTGTAAAAAGAATACGATTTCTTTGGGAAATATTATCGTCTACAAAACTGGAGAACAGGGTATTACTGGGGAGGGAGACCAGAGGGGTTACAGGAGAGCTGTAGAGGGTAGTCACGAAATAGCTCATGAACAGACTAATGTCAAGCAAGATACCAGAGGCGCCCCTGGAAAAGTACAGCAGAAAGGCCCTAACTACTCTGGGTCAGCAACACGGTGGAGAATATATTGGCACAAGGATGAAACGTGGGATCGATCCTAAATGACGAGAACCGAAAGTGCAGCAGTGGCAAAGAGCACGGAGTGAGGGTCAACTGCAAGAGACGCAGCGACGAATGGGTGAGGGAAGAATTGGAAGGGAGGCGACAGAAGGCCTGGCCCAGTCTGGTGCTTGCCTGCGCTCCCGGCTCCCATAACCTCAGTGGGGTCGGCCAGCCTGACCTTCCCATTGCCAGCTCTCGAAGAGCAGTCCCCGCCCCCGGTCACCGCCCCGCACCTGCTTCGGTTGCATTCTTAAAAGGCCAAGTGTTGAGGACCAGAGGGAGAGGGCTGGAGCTGCGCACAAGAGCTGGCCAAGCAGAAGCTGCACGAAGAGCAGAAGGCTCGACTCGCGCGTCATGGTCGCCCGACCCGCCGCCAGTGCGAGAAAGGTTGCAGCGTCTGGAACTCGCGGAACTGGCGAACTCAGCGCCCCGCCCACCTGGCCCCCACGCTCTCTCCTTCCGGGCCCGGTCGGTGCTTCCTCAACTCTCGCGAGACCGGGCTTCCTTTGGGGACCACAGGGGAAGTTTCTGTTAGGAAAGTCTTGTGGATCCGTGCTGAGGGGCTTTTTTTGGGGTAGTACACAGTTTTTGTTTGTTTGTTTTTGTTTGTGTGTTTTTTTCTTGGCCCGTTGTTAAAAGTAGATTGCGCTTCATATTGGAAAATTAATATGAAATTATGCAGCCCTGGATTGCATGACCCTAGGAACTTTTTAATTTGGTGTTAACTTATTTATCCTTTTAGTTAAAAGTTGAAGTTGAAAAGTTTGCGACACTCACAATGCGCTCTCTGGGTTTCCTGGTCTCATATGTGGGATGGTTGTTGAGGTGAAGGTGAAGCGTGCTTTCCTAAAACCAGTTTGTTTTAGATTTTTTCCCCACCCATACCTTCGGTGATTCTTCCACCACAGGTTTTTGAAGGTCTTATAAATCCCTGAGCTGAAATAAAAGGAGAAAGTCTGGGGAAACAGAAATTAACTTTTTGCACAGCTTACTGAAGTGCAACTGCGTACACCTCCAACGCAGAAGCTACCTCCATTCCTTTACCTTGTGACTGGCACCATGAAGTGCTAAATAAATGTTTGAATATGTCAGCCTTTTTAAAGAACAAGGTAAGAAACTTATCAAAATCTAGTGTATTCAGGAATAGCATAGGACTAGCAAATTGATGAACTACATAGGCAAGTCCAGAGAACGAGATCAATCGTTTATAGAGGAAAAGAGGACGTTGGGAGACGTTTTAAACAAAAGTTTGAGAAAAATGAGATTTCAGGGTGGTGGCCGCCTCTTGTTTGCTTCAGGCACTGGAAGCTTGCTGTTGACAGGTTGGGAGGAAATCTTCCTTCACCCTGCTAGATTATGCAGGGTGCAGGAGTGGTACCTGCATAAATGCTTTCCCTTCATGGCTTCCCAACTTCACTTTTAATGAGGTTTCTTTTTTTCGTTTTCATAGATAAAAGGTGGAGTGTGGACTTTACATGCATGATAGAGGTAAACTTTTTGATAGTGTAGTTGTCTGGGCAGATGGCCTTTGGAATGCTTTCCTGTGTTGTGGAGGGAAGATGTGTAGTCAAATGGTTTTGAAGAGTGTCTATAAATCTATGTAGACGTCTAAAATAGTAACTCGGTAGTTGATAGGTATACAAAACTTTCAAGGCTCTTATTTCTATGAAATTAAATACATGATATAAGTAGCCTAGAGGAATTATCCCAAGGCAGGGAAATGCTATTAAAATATTAGATGTAATTAGAGAGAAGTGTTATGAATTTCTACTATAAGGTTTTGGAGAAGGAATAAGTCATTTATGCTGGAATTATTAGGATAACTAATGCCAGGTTAAATTTAAAACAGGGATGAAACAGGATAAACAAGGGAAATGTACATTGCACTTAGAATTTATTTTCATTAGCACCTGAACTGAACCCAAGCATTCTTGATAAAAACTCAGGAGCCAGGATATTCTTCAGCAAAAAATTGTGTAATACACTACATGAAAATTGGTCTCAGTGTCCAATGCTCTCTATAGCCTATTGCTAATTCTTAAGGGATTTGTGTTTCTTCTGGCTAAAAGAGACTGAACTTTGTTGTCCTACTATTGACCATAACAATAACCAGGTATTTCTTTAGGAAAATGGGTTTATTCAGGAACAACAAAAAATAGCAATTTTCAAGTCCAGAGAAACAAAGGTGAGGAACACTCTTTCAAGGACTGGCTCTTGTAAACAGAGTCCATTGGTGGAAACTGAAAAGTTCAAAGTATAGTGGCTTCTCGTTTGGCTGAGTTATGGCAGTCTCCCATTGGCTGAGCTGCTACTGGGCAAGGAGGAATCTTTTCTTCCTTTTGCTGATATAGTAATGTAGTATTGCTTCCTGTTAGAGATGCAAAGTATATCTCTTCCTGTTGGGGTCAATAGTACGTGTTGGCTATATGTGTGTGAGAATTTGCTCTTCCAGCCTCCTGACTGCATGTTAAATGAGATTTATGTTTATTATTTTTCACACTACTAAGTCCAGTCTTCTCTCTCAAAGTCTTCTTACTTGAAATCAAAAGTTCTATCAAAGAAGTTCAACTTATCTACTAGTTGGAGGAAAACAGCCAAATTATACCAGGGTGGGAATGTCTAAGAAAAGGTCTCAATATGTCAGCTTCCTAAGGGTATTTGTATTTAAAATAATTAATATGCCATCTCAAAGAAATAAAATATATTTGTTGGCTTTATAATATCTATTAAAATACCCAAAAGGGCCCACTATCCAGTTTGCCTAAACTTAAATTCATCTCTGCTGCTGTCTTAAAGATGGCAAATTAGTCTGGATATTTGGGTTCCTTATGGATTACTTTTTCTTTGACTAACACTTGGAGAGTAGTTTGAGTTTTAGTCTAGAAGTCCCCTCATGTTATTCTCAGGTTTTCATTTAGGTCTGCATATAACAGGATCCATATGCCTAATTTTGAGGTAAATCTAAATGAAAAAGGTCACCTGTTAATCAATTAGGGAGTAGACCCTAAGAAAATGGTCCATGGTTTTCCCAGCATCCTCTCCCATTTTTCATTATTTTAGATCATGATTTTACATAACAGCACAGATATGTAGCATTACTGATAAATCAAAAGTTGGTTATACATTAAGAATGCATCAGACACTTTCAGTAAAATATTAATGTTCCTAAATAGAACTTACTAGAACTAGCAATACTTGAGGAGGATTCTCAAGGTCTGGATTTTAAAGCATAGGCAACAACATACCAGTTGTGGTTAGCTCATATAATCTTTCTGAGCCACACTTTCCTCATCTGTAATTTGGATAAAATAAGTGTTTTTCCTTATAACGTTTTTTAAAGTGAGTTAGGAGATGTGAGAGAATGACAGAATACTATGCAAATTAAATAAAATAATATTTGGAATTTTTCAAGCCTCCATCAATTTATGTCAGTGAGATGGTAGTCAAGAAACATAAAGCAGCAAAAAGATATCGATTCGAGATTCAGAAATTTCCACAAGAATAATAAAGTGTTGGCCAAATACCTATAATGCATTTAAAAATACGCAGCTAGAACTTCCTTGACTGTCTTAACTGGGAATTAAAAATAATAATGTTTTCCATCTACATTGAGCTGTCTGAAATATGGTTTAAATGTTTGTAAAGTTGACCCATGGCAGAATTGTGAGATTTTAGATGTCTTAAAAACAGCATCCTCAAGTCTTACCAAGGAGATGGTCTCAAAGGGAAGCTTAAATGATGTTACAAATAGAGCCTTCCTGTGTGGGGTGGAAGGCGGGTGCAGGAGGCTGCAGGCTCCCCTCCATTTTCTCTAAACTTCATGGCTTTCAATTTATCAGTCTCAGAAGGATGAAGAGTTGAGTCTCTCCTGATAGCGTTTGAAGCCGTGGTTCCACAGAGGATTTAATGCTGTAGTTGCGGGGCGTCTAGGTATTTCAAATCTGAGGCTTAAAAAACTAAGCCATCCCCTCCGGCTTTTGCACTGATGCTGTGAAATCCATTTGAGAAACATGCCCATGTTTTGCTACTTGTTCAAAGCTGTAAGCGTGACTTGGCATTGAAATAATTTTTTTTCAAAAACTCCCCACTGAACTACTACCTGGGTTATCTAAATACAAGTTATTTATTTGATTGGCATTTGCTCTTGTCTGTTTCAAAAAAAAACACTGTAAGTAATGATTGTTACTAATGTTGGAGCATTGTAGTACTGTGTTTCTAATTTAAATCCATTTTTACATTAATTTGAGAACACTCGATGTTACTACCCTGTACATTCTGGATATAATTAGAGTCATTATACAGAAATAAGTGTTATTGTATTATTCTCTAAGTGAGAAAAACTATTCTTTCTTTTGGAATATTTTTTCTGGTTCATGTCCCTGCACTCATTTGTCAAATCAATAGCAGATTCAAATCACAAACTTTTTTTTTGACTTTCTAACCTTGAAAAGTCATCTTGGTGAGTTGTAGGACCAAGATTGTCTAGTAGAATATTGGCCTATTAAGTGATTTCTTTTAACAAGAAGTTATATACAACATATTTTCAATTTGTAATTTTAATACTGGGACACTGCTACAATAAAATTATAATAACGAGTGTACACTAGATCTCTTTACATAGTGGAAACTGCTTTTTATGACAGTTGTTTCTAACATATCTTAATGAATGCTATCCATTACAATAATAAAGACCTACAACAACAGAACAAACTTCATGATGTCCTCCTACCACTTTAAAATCTACTTTGCCATTGTTAACTACTGTCACAGATAATTTTAATGAAGAAATTTCACAATAAAAGCAAAATTCTAAAATAATGACAGCATGTACTCTCACCATTTAAAATCATTCTCAACTGTTGCTCATGATTTAAATGGTAAATATATTCTGTATATAACCATCCAACTAGTCTATCATATTTCAGTGGTTCATATAAATATTGGAAAAACGAGACTATTACATGTGATTTAGTTCATTTATTCACTTTTTAGAAACATGTATGTTCTTCAGTAATGTCTAAATACACCAGCCCTTACTGAAGATCACCTACGTCTTATCATTTTGGTGTATATCTATTTGGTGAAAAATGTTGACATACACACTGTTGTGTAAAAATTTTTTTATTTAAGATATCTTTAACCTCTTTGCATGTCACTAAAATTTTTTACGCTATTTTAAACACTTGTTATTGTGAAATAGAAATGTAGAAAAGGACATATAAATATACAGCTTAAAGAATTTTGCATAAAATGAAAACCCATGTAATCACAACTCATGTCAATATTTTGAGCACCCTAAAGAAACCCTCGGTCCTCATATAGCATTATTTTTAATGGAGGTATGAAATTTATTTGTGACTGGACAAAAATTTATTGTTTTCTACCACCTTTATAATTCTAGATATTTGCATATAATTTTTTTTTTCAGAATTAATCTGTCAGGTATTACATTGAGTTTTTTTGAAAGACTATAGCAGTTAATATAGTGTCATACTAGATCATGGTTTAAGGTCAGTATTAGGAATTCAGGACTCTTACATGCTCAGGTGGGTGAGCCGGGTTATCTTAGTCTATTACCAACATGGGTTTCTTAAGAGTCAGGGCAGATTTAATGCATAGGCAGGTCTTCAAATGCAGGGCAAATTCAGGGAGTCAGATGGTGCCAAGACATGGTATTATGTGAGTTCTCATTCTGAAAAAGGTGATTTTCAACCTTACCTAAATCTTTATCATTTTTCTCCTGAGTACAGATTTAAGTAGCTGTGAACTGACTAGCTTTAAATTGCATCCCAAAGCCCCATGGCACTCAGTGGTTTAGGTTCCCTAATTACCAATGGCTCTTAAAGTAAAGGCTTTGATCATATCTTTAAACTCTGAATTTTATAGGTTTAGGGTTATGACAACTGCCATTCTGAAATTTTGTATCAGCTTTAAGTTCTTTCTGAATCAAATAACAGAAAACAATGGTGGGTTAAAGCAAAGGGAATTACGTTTTTGCACAAAACAAGAAATAGAAAGCTGCTGGCATTCAGAACTTACTTGTTGCCTTATGGTCACACGACTGTTGCTCCAGACATACATCCATATTTAAGCCATGGGATGAGAGAGAGGTCTGGTATCAGCCATACCTTTCCCATTTTATCAAGATAGCAAAAGCATTCCCAGAGAGTCCCAGCAGAATGCCACTTCATTCTCATTAGTCAGAATGATGTTGCTTGGCCTTATCAGTAAAGCCTACAACACTCACAACATTTCATTTTTTCTTCTTTCTTTCTTTTTTGAAGGAAGAGTCTGGCTGTCATTTCTGGGTCAGTGTAGTACATAATGGGAACAACACATCCGGAAAGAGGTCAGATGCTGAGGCGACCTTGAGAATTCAAGACCTTTGTAAATTTCTGGAAATTTTTTGAAGGATTTTGGACTTCATCAGAGTGTAAATTTGGAGTTTGAGCTAGTCTTATTTAGATCTCAAGGATCAAAAAACCTCATTCAACATTAGAATTATGACAGTGGTGCTCAGTGGGAGATTGAAAGGAAAAGGGCAATTCTCCTTCTAGGATAAAAAGATAGTTATTTTTGAGAATAAGAGATTAAAGGAAAATGGGGAATTTAAGGCCTGATGTTCTTAATCTTCTAGGTGTCATCAAAATGACCTGCCAAGATTACAGCATGTTTAAGATGGAATTGATGACTAGAAATTAATGAGGGCTTTTAGAAGATTCATTTTGGGAAGTCTCATAAAGATGGACAATAATTGGACAAAAAAGATTGTGCAGCACAGGTTCCATTTGAAATCAAATAGCCTGATATTGTTGAATCTTAATCACAGTTTTGCCTTTCTCTAATTATAATTTCGAAGCAAGTAAATGATCATGTAAAAATTGAGAATTATCCCCCAATGGGGAGGGAGTCTACTTGGTTTATGGGAAATTTAGTGGTATGGCAAAGTCCAGACAGCACAGAAAGAGAGAGAGAATTGAGAATTTAACAAACTGAGTGGATTTTGAGTGGCTGGAAATTCTAGTGAAGTTAGTGTCCATTTAGTGGAGGGCAAGTGCTAGAGAGTTGAAAAATAAGAAGTTGTAATGAACAGTAACAACCCCTTTCACAAACTGCTGACTGCTGCATTTTAAGCTTCGAAGGCAGGTTCAATTTTCAAATTGAGGAGGGGAAACAATCTGGGATGTACTTAGCTTTAGAAACCCAAGAATTGTTGCCTTCCTTTTTCTTTCCTTCTTTCTTTTTTTTTTCTTTCCCCTTTCTCCCTCCTTCTCCTTCCTCTTTCCCTCCTTCCCTTCTCTCTTCTTTTTTCTCTCTTTATTTTCAAAAGTATTTATCAGTTGCTTATTTGTCATGAATGTTTTTATGTATTATAGATACGGGGATGAACAAAATGAATTCCTACTCTGATGGAACTTATCTAAACCACTAAACAAATAGATAGTCTGTTAACTATCTATTATGGAGGAAAATAAAGCAGCATATTGAGATTGCTCAGATGGGATGCTCATGGTTAAGGTGATGAGAAATGGAGAGATTCCAGTTTGCTTTTAAAGGAAGAAACTATAGACTTGCTAATTATTTAAATATGTAGTGTAAGAGAGAAAAAGGAGTTAGGTTTTGGCACCAAGGTTTAGTTAGCTATATTGGATGATGTGACTAGACATAATTTTGGATGAGAAATGGGATAAGGAATATTTGGCTTTGGGGAAAGAGTGACCTTAGCATTGATTTAATTAATGTAGTACTCTGCCACATTTCTGAGTCTTCTGAGGGTCAAATCTGTATTGCTCATAGCAGTCTCAGGAGGATACTTGAAGGAGCAATTAGAGAATAGCTTTGGGACAGTGGTAGCGAGACTCTCCTGCTGAACTGCAGGTGTCTTCTTCAAAGAGGAGAGTCAGACACCTGGCTGACTAAACACAAATATTTAAGTCACTAGAGGGAGAGAATAAAAGCTGAGAAAAGTAAGAGAGAGAGAGTCTTGTTCCTAACTCCTTATGTTTCCTTTCATGTTGAGGGTATTTGTCGAACTTTCGGCCTCTCTCCCCCTTTATTCTGTGTGACTTATTTGACTGATAAATTTGAGAAGACTAAACTGGATGGAGTCACCTTTGCCCTTTTTTCTCTGGAGCCTGAGCTGCTCACAGGGACTTAG
Source organism: Eonycteris spelaea (assembly GCA_003508835.1). Taxonomy (NCBI): domain Eukaryota; kingdom Metazoa; phylum Chordata; class Mammalia; order Chiroptera; family Pteropodidae; genus Eonycteris; species Eonycteris spelaea. The sequence continues at coordinate 2,012,854 of PUFA01000043.1, read as the reverse complement.
CTCTTTGTCCCTGCTTTGTCATGTAAGCTGGCAATTTGAGCTTTAAGCTAGGAAGCCCATTTGACTCTCATCATATGGGATATCCTCTGGTTGAGGCTTTACTCATGTGAAAGGGATGTTCAGGCCTCTGCTGACACTCCTGGATTTTATATTTTAGTTTACTCAGAACCATGGGGAGGGAGAAGAAGACAATTGATTGAGTCCCCTAGAGAACCAAACAGAATAATAGTCCCACTGCCTTCTGTTTCAGAGCTTTTCACAGAACATATTCACACGTACAATCACATCTATGGCTCCCATTTGGCAGGTGAAGGAACTGAAGTTTATGCAGAAGTTAAATGACATGACCAAACTCAGTTACTAAAAGTAGAAGTGATATATGTATATCCAGGTCTCCTTACTACTAAAGATGCTTTTTTCTTATATCTGTGACTACTTTGGGTATATATTAAGGATAAGTTTTCTTTCAGTCACTGGGGCAGTGTATACATTCATCAAAGTTTGAGCAGCAGCATAGGGAACTTCCATCAATTTATGAAAATAGAAAACTTGCCACTATGTATTTTATTTGTTAAAGCCTTGCACATTTGTTCATCTATTTCTAATTTGAAATATGTCAATTTTTTTGTGTGTCTAAAATGTATTCAAATATATTTCCCTTGACAATTGCCCCTCATGGAGTTTTTTAAGTGCTAAATTTCCCTTGACAATTGCCCCTCATGGAGTTTTTTAAGTGCTAAATTTGATGAGTTTGTTGATCTGGTGATATTTGTAACTCAATCAGGAAATGAATAATAATGTCTTCAAACTGTTGAATTTTCATAGCAGCTGCATTCTACCAAGTACCTTTTAATTCCTCCGTGTTGGCAGAATGCAATATCTATTAATTATCACAAAATTTTAAAAGTTTCCAGCTTCACAATGGAAACTATGTTGTGCTTATTTTTATATGAAAGAATCTAACATGATGAGTACCCAGGGGAATCATTATGTACAGATAATAGTACAATATGAATGGCACTGCAATGTTTCTGTGTGGCAGTAAACTCCTACTACAGCCACGGCCCATCTACACAAATAGAAGGAATGTGAATTAGCCATTAAGGCTGTGCATTTACTGTTAAGAGCAACTGTGCAATCTAGTTTTCAAGACCTGTGCTACCCAAACACATTTTTCTACATTACATAATGTTATCATTTAAATATTGTCATTCAAATGTGAAGACCAGCTGTGCATATCAGGACACAGCTGTCGGGCTGAGGTGCAGATAAGCCATCTGGTGCTTGGTTCTGGGTAGTTAAATTCCAGCTGGGGATTTAACTTCATATCCAGCTGTGATAAAGTAAATTGAAGGCTGCATATTATTCCTCAGAAATCACTCCTTTGGGATATTCCTCAGGAATAAATTTTAACCAGAGGTGCCATTGATTGGTTCTATACTTTCAATTATAGCATTTGCCAGAATAAAACCAAACAAAAAATCATTCAGTCATTTCATTTTCTTTGTATGAAATAAAACAAAATAGTTAAAGCAAATGAGGCTTTTCAACCTTCTTCAAATTATGTATTTAACAGGAACAATCTGCGGTATAACAACAGCCTGGCTTCACTTACCTCTCTGAAGAAAAATCAGGTAGTCTGGAAAGGCCAAGATTTCCAGAATCATTCTGCCTGTAGGTATGTGAAATAGGAGAATGCAATAAAGTTTTTCACAATAGTCAGTGCTGTCTCAGACACACCCCTTTCTCAATTCCAAATGTTTTCAAAGAAAGGATCTTAAAATGCTGCCTTGCTTTTTTATACAGTGGTTAATCATAGAGTCCTGAGAAAGAAAAAGACCATGAAAAATTAACCTGCTTCAGTATCTTTAGGCATTCCTGTGTGTATTTGGAATTATGAAATTAATCTTTATTACTTCTTAAGGAGCAAACTTTTACTATAACTTATTAAAATATTTTCTTTAATGAATGCTCTGTGGACATTTTATCTAAAGAAAAAAAAACACTATTCATTTAAATATTGATTACTGAGCAAAATAGAGTTTTGGTATATATATATTTTAGCAGTCATATAATTTAGCTGATACTGAGATAAAATGATTTTCTCTTTCTTTAAAATGCATTTACTTCATTCAACCCTGTGCCTCTGATTGACAATAAAAAAAAACTCATGTTTTATTTCTAGGTGAAACTTTCTTCTCAAAACTATAATTGCTAATTTCAACAGAAAAAAAAGTGAATGTGGGTGGGTATAGAGAAATTATTCTGCAAAGACACAATTTTCTTTTTAAAGCATGTTTAGAGGAAAGTCTTGTTGGGGAATATGTGAGTAACCAGAACATAGAGATAAGCATCGTGATACAAACTTCAATTGTGTATGTATTGGTCAGGGTTCTTCAAAGAAACAGAACAACAAGGATATAGATAGGTAGGTGGATAGATACATAGATACATAGATACATAGATGATAGATAGGTTTATGAGATTTATTATAAGATTTGGCTCATGCAGTTATGGTGGTTGAGAAGTCCTACAGTTTGCCATCTGCAAGATAGAGACCTAGGAGAGCCAGTGATGTGATTCATTCCCTGTCTGCAGGCCTGGGAACTAGGGGAGCTCATGGCGTATGTCTCAGTCTAAGGCTAAAGGCCTGACGACCAGGAGTCCAATGTCGAAGGGCAGCTGGGGATGGGTGCCTCGGCTCAGAAGAAGAGAGAACTTGCCCTTCCTCTGCCTTTTTGTTTCATTGGAGCCATGAAGGGATTGGATGATTCCTCTCACACAGGTGAGGGTGGATCTCTTAGTCTATTGAAGCAAATGTTAAGCTCTCCCAGAAACTCCATCGCAGACGTATCCAGCGATCCTGGCATACCTTAGGCCAGTGGAGTTGACACATAAAGTTAACCACCACAGAGTATACTCGTATTTGGTGGTTTACTTTTCTTTAATTCTAAATGCAGAAATCTTTAAGAAACATGTTTAATTTTAATAATATGAGTTTAAGTTTAGGACTTATTTCTAAATACTGAGTTGTCTAAGGTAAACTAGTGAAAGTGTATTGCTACAATTAATGTATAGTTTCTTTTGAACATGTTTGTACATGTACAAATGAGAATTTAAAGAAAAAAGATTTTTAGATTGATATTAGGATTATATATCATTTAGTAATTTCTCCCTCAAAAATGGATTTTAAAACCCTACTAATACTTTGAATACAAAAGAAAGAAAGAAATTGATCCTTTAAATTCTACAGATACTCATATTCTATACCTCATTCCCAGGACTGAATGGGATGATAGTAGCAAGTAAAGCAACTGCCTGGAGCGTGGAAAGGCAGGCCTTGAAGTCACTGAAATCGCAGGATGAACATGAGAAGCAGCAAAGAGAAAACAAATATAGAATGATTCTAAATTTACAAAGATTCGAAACTCATACCTATTAATTTATTTTCAAATTTAAACTGGAATGTTGATAAATTTCAGACTAATTACCTTTTTATTCTTTTCATTTTGAATATTTTAAAAAGTAATTTTATTACATATTTTTTGTGGCTCAAAGTGTAGACAAATGAAAAACTGAAAATTACTGCTACTTGGAGTTAGCACCTTTATTATTTGACTTAGAAAAGATAATTTTCTCAAAGTCACCATACTGCTTCTTTCAGTGATGGCAAATATTCCTTCTCTTTACAATAAAAAGATGATAGACTGGTGCGAAGAGTGTAAGAAAAACTAATTTTCAGTGACTTTGGTTGTTCACTTCGTGTGAATTATTTGTTTTGAAAATGGGAGATGGATGAGAATCTCCTGAGTTGGTGAACTGTAAATATACTTGAAATGAATATGGATGTTTATATAATTCTTGTGTTATATTATGAAACTGTCAGCGGAAAAAAATGGGGAATGGTGCAAATTACTAAGTAAATGTGATGCTTGTATGAAGGGACATGTCGTAGACGTTCCACAATAGAGAAGGGGTTTGTGTTGTTTATAATTTGTCCTCACTGGGGCACGAGTCTGGGTTTCCAGTTAGGGAATGTACTAGGAGCTGTGATATCGTTAGTGCCTAAATATGTCAATATGTTATGTTATGTACACAACAGTGACCTAATGATGAACAGCCACCAGGTGTATTTACTGTGAGCCCAGCAGTGTTCTAAGTATTTCATGTGTGAATTTTTTTGAATCCTCTCAACACTGTTATTATCTACTCTATATAGGCGAGGAAGTGAGACCCAGACAGTTTAAATAACTTGCCCATATTCTTATGGTTAGTAATGGTACAGGCAGAATACAAATTCATAATGTCTGATTTTAGAAACCACATTCTTTTATGGTAAATTACATTGCCTCCAAACTATTATTTTATGTTATAATGTATTATATGCTAATATCTGACAGTGATCTCATAAACAACCAGGACTGAAAATGTACAAACTCACATAATACATACATGTGTGTGCTCTTTTCCCCTTAACCAAGCAATGAATAAATGATTTGTATTTAGAATGCTAACTGTTATAGGTTACTAATTCTCTAGTCATTTTCCTTTAAGTTAGAGCCTTTCATCTTTTGTGAAGAACTTGAGGAGAGCAATTTAGAAGATGATCAAGTGAAAGGCAACAGAATTATTTAGCTACTAAAATGGATATTAGAGAACATAAGTGGCTTTAACTTGAGGACAGTTACCTAAATTGTACTCATACATTAAAACCAGTTCTTGAATAACGAAGGACAAAGTTTCCACATCCTTATATACTCTGAAGACAGAACAAGAGGAAACAGTTTGCTAATGGAAAGGCAGATTTGGTTTAGACATACATAAATCTTTCTAGGATTATGTGAAATATATCAAAGCTATAGATACTTGTTCCTACAAGTCACAGCTTGTACACCTAGTAAGTGTTAAGTGGATCACTACAGTTTCTCCCACACCTTGACCAACAGTGGTGCCATGTTCTAGTTTCTCAAATTGGTACAATTTGATTATAAGGTTGTGATACAAAAGGTGACCAAATACACACTAGTGAAAACGGTATTATTACCATCGTGTAAGAGTTGAATGGTGGTATTCCATACAGGTTGAATTCCTTATACAATATCTGAGATGAATTCAATTATATTCTAACCAATCACAGGGTGGAAATCATAGGTTACACTATTAGTGGATTAGAAGCCTCTAGTCAAGTATGTAGGTTAGATTAAGAAAAAACACATAATCTTTTCAAAAAGGATTATACTCACCAAGATTACAATCTAACAGAAGACATAATCCCCTCTGAAGGAAAGGTATTATGCTAAAATTTTAACCTAAAATATATACAATCATTTCATTAGTTGTTGTTTGGAAAGAGGATCAAAAGAACATTTTCCTTGGGGCAAAAACTAAATTACCTTAAACAGTTACTTAACATTCATACAAATGATAAATTTTATGAAGTTTTCATTAATGTTAGAAGTGCTAATCTACGTATTACTAAACTTTATCACCACCTGAGTAAGCCCTGTGGAAGCATTGCAGGCAACTCTCTAAAATTCCAAACCTTTCACCATACTACCCAGAAAAATGCAGACCCTTTGAGAAATTATAGACATCTAGGATTCAGGTTAAATACAGAGCTGAAACACCCTGCAGTCATACCCAGAGCCTCATTAGAAGAGCAAACCTTTCATATAAATTAGTCGATAGAGACTCATACTTTAAAAATAGATATTTTGAGCAAGTACAAGCAAAGGCTAAGGTTTGTTAATATGGAACTTAAATACTAATTCCTGGCATCTTGGTGCACAAGAAGCACAGCAAAGTGGTTAAGACTATATAACTTGGATTTGGTTGGTCTACACTTATTTTAGCCCACTCTATAAGCTTCATAGTTTGTTATATATAGCTGCACATTGCATACTGTAGAAAGTTTTTATTTCTTGGTGTGAATTTCATCTTCACTGTATTTTTTTTTGTCATCTTCATACAAAGCAGAGTAGATGTTTGGGCACGGCACAGTTCTATCATGATAGCTAAAGTCTCTTCTGAATAGTCCAGGTATCCTTTCAGATTAACTAGTGCTAATGCATCAAAACTGAACAATTTGAATATCACTCCTGGGCCTAAGTATTATTGTATAGGTACTTGGATTTGGTTGTTCATATATGCCTATGATGAGATGTCTTCAGAAAAATCTGTGTATGGAACCAGAACTTCCTGACATTTGCTTCATAAATATTTTTTATTGAGGTATTATAAATTATACTCTATCTGTATCTCTGGCTGTCTATATATTTTTATAGAAGGTATTTAACCATGTCATATATGTGTGAATATTAGGTATATAACTTGATGAATTTTTACAAATAAGAGTACATCCACGTCACCACCTCCTAGATCAAGGTATAGAACATTTCAACAGCTGTCCTTAGTCAATTTCTACTTCTTTTCAAAAATAAGCCCTATTGTGAGCTCTATCACTGTAGAATGGTTTCCTGTTCTTGAACATTATAGAAATGAAACTCTACAGTATATGCTTTTGTGTCTGGCTTTTTTTTTTTTTTTAACTCTGTGTCTGTAAGATTGATTTACATAATTGCATGAAGCTATAGTTCTTTTTTATTGATGTGTAACACATTGTTTTACAATTTATTCATCCATTGTAATATTAATTGATTTCATTGTTTCTAGGTTGGGGATAGCTGCTGCTGATGTGGCAATATATGTTCTCTGGCAGACTTTAGCATTCATTTTTGTAGTGTGTGTAACCATGATTCAGTGCTCATAGGCAAGGTATACCAAATATGGTACCTTTGTGCGTTTCACAGATATCTGCATACATGCCTAAGAGAGATTAACTAGCATTAGAAAATCGTCTACTTAAAGCCTCTGTGTCTAGGAGTTCTGTTTTCCTGCTCATTTGATATGTTACTCTATCTCCCCAGTAATGCCTCTATCTCTTCAAGAAAACAAAGTCAAGTTGTAGAGCTATCCCATGAGTTGAACTCCAATAGGAGCTAAACATGAGGATCTAACAGGATTATGCCATAGGCAGAGATTGTAAAAAATTAATTTTACCATAAACCCACTCTCTCAGCCCAAATTATCTGCCCCTGAGAATGTAACACAAATAGTTCAGAGTATCTCAGTCATTACCTATAGTAATCTCTATCCCTTTCCTACAAGAATCATAACCGTTCAAAGCTTCTTTGCCATATTGCACCCTGATCACCAAGAAAGCATCAGCTCTGCCCTGGGTCTTGGAACCTTCACCTTCAGTCAGAGGAAGGGAACGTGATGTGAATTATATCACATGGGCTTAGGAACTGCATTTGATGAAGATATGAGTTAGAAATATTTTTTGTTTAGTTTCAAGCTTTAGATTTATCTATATCAAAGTTTAGAAACCGTGTAACCTGAGTCAGTATCACCTTCCTCTAATTGTTCAGACAAAAAAATCCTGGGATTAATCCTTGATCTTCTTTCCTCAAATCCATTTCCAATCCATCAACAAGTCCTATTGACTCTTATTAAAAAATTCCAAATGCAACCACTTCTACCATTTTTCCATGCCACTCTTGCCCATGCCATTATCACCTCCCTGACCCTGGTCGTAGCAATCCATTGACAGGCATTTCTGCTTTCATATAGGTATTGCTGCTTTTGACCTGTCTCTATAGTCTACCATCCCTGTTGCAAACAGAATTATCTTTCACAGATATAAATTTGATAATTAGATAGTTCACTGCTAAAAAAACAACAGGAAAAGCTTCTGTGACTTCCCATTACATTTAGACCAAAATCCTTTTTGGCTGACAAGGCTCTAGATTCTTAGTCTAGACTGCACATTGAGATTCACTTGGACAATTTAAGCTAATGAAGATGGGCATGTGGCACTTTATAGCTCCCCAGGAAGATTTAGTGTTCATCCCAAACTGAAAACTACTTCTCTAGGATCCTTTTTCCTACCACTCTCTTCCTCTTTCTCTTTGCTTCAAGCCCAATTGCCTTTTTGCTGTATTTTTTTTTTTAACATACTAAGCTCATCTCTGCCTTAAAACATTGATCATTTTCCCCTCAGATCTTTAGATGATCTGTTCTTCCACACATTTAGATCTCTGCTCAAATGTTAAACTTTACAGGAACATTTTGCTTGACCAACCTACTTAACCACTCTCCATGTCTTTACCCTGTATATTTTTTTAGCATTGACACGAAATTATGTTAATTTCTTTTTTTTAACCTGTTTATTGTTCTTCCTAACAAGAAATAAGCTCCCTAAAGATGGAAACTTTGTCTTATATTCACTAAAACGTCTTCAGCCTTGACACAAACAATGCTTGGCACTACTTCTCAATTAGTAATTTTTGAATGACTAAAAGGATTTTACTTAGGATTTTGGGATCAAGAATTACTTCTAGGTAACTGTAGCTTGCAGAGTTCTTTATTTGGGAGGCTTTTCTTGTTGATCAATTTGCAGTTCTAGACTTTTTTTCCTGAAAATAGTCAAGGATACTTTTGCTTTTATTTGGTTGACTATGTTGCTCTGTTTATATTTCCTCTCTCTTCCTGAGATACTGACCATCAGATTGGACTTTCAAGTGAGTTAGCTGGAGCCAGGGCTGCGGTTCTTTGTTATAGTCCTCTCTACTAGAGGGGCGGAATCCACCATGTCTCTTAGGAGAATGGAACAAGTGGTAATCCTTGGTTTATGTGCCAAAGGCCACTCACCTCTCTCTCTGTCTCTCTCTCTCTCATTCATGTATCCCCTTTTCACCTTTTTTTATAATGTCAATAGAATATCATTTTACCTATTATAAATATTTTTCTCCACTCTATTAAATAACATGTAAAATGTACTTATTAAATTTATTAATTTACTTTATGTGTTTTTATTTAATTATGATTATTGAACCATTTGGAAAAGTTTTATGTATTTAAGAATTTAATGTACTTTCTCTTTGTTTTATTTTGTGAAAATTGAATATATTTTTTAAATTATGTTGCAGATCTTCCATATCCATTTGTGTAACACTAGTTTTTTTTTTAATTCACTTGTAGATCCACAGCACTACTTAAATCAAGTGTTTCTGTAAGAAAACAAAACAAACTCCAAATCAAACAAAGTTTAGAATTCTAAACTGTTCACAGCTTAGGGACTGCCTGCCATGCTTCATTTTGTGGTTTTAATTCATAATACCAGACATATATGATATATACGGTAATGGTGCAGAAAGAAAAGGAGACATCTGCTTTTAGGTACCTCTGAAAAATATCTAAACATCCCATACAGATGGCTACGTTTTCTTTCTGTTCATCTCAAGGGAAAGTTTTGCTTTAGTAACTGGCTTTATTCCAAACTAACCAGTCTAAGCTGTATTCAACAAATCTGCATTACATCTGGGTTTCTCCTTTTTGCCCCCTTCTCCCCCTTCTATGAGAACTTTGCTCCTAGCTATTCATCAAGAAATCAAGGCCCCATAATAGGGGGATAGGTTATATTTACTGAGATTTATCCATCCTGCTCAATATGAGGCATATGATTTAACTCAAATAATGACAAAAGTCACAGTTCTACCAGTTGGTTTTAAAGGGATTCTTTCTTTCTATTTATACTTTAGTTTTGTGTAAAGAATATTAGTCTTATACATCATCAACTATGGAAAAGTTAAGGAAGAGAAAATGGGAAGTGAGAGTTTTAAAATGTCAGGTTAATTCAAATTTCAGATTATTCCTCAATTCCAACTCAATTTGGTGACAATGAAACACGCTCTAGATTTCTGTTGGCTATGGTGTTGTGTCCCTGGCCACACCAAAAAACTGCAGGGCCCTTTGGGGCCCCGGGTGCCCAGACTGCCTGTGCCTCCTTTCCTGCTTCCACCCTGCTGCTGGCCCGGGGCTCTCCCCATGGAGTGGGGCCCTGGGCTCCCCGCATTCTCCAGCTCCACAAATTTATCTGGCAGTTTACATGTGTGAATATGGTAGACTATGGAACTCATTTAGAAGCATAGAAACATTAAGTATCCATTGATCTATCAGATGATGATTATTACTTGAACAAACTCTCCCAAATTCCATTCTTTGGGGAGGAAGAAAGAGGATTAAAGACAGTAAACTAGAATATGAAGAGACATTACCAATAATCCTGGGCTCTTAGTTAATCTGAACTCTAGACAGAGACCTCTCCTGGACATTTGGTCAGTTAACATTATGGCCATTAGACTAAAGAAATGGGTGTGAGCAGTCTGTGTCTCTAGAAGGGACTCTATGGTGTTTAGCACCATGCCATGAATATGATGTATTAATGATCTGGCCAGATTTAAAAAAATATTTGGAGAGTATTAGAAGGTAAAGACTTCTGGCTAGTGACTCAGAGAAAAGGAAGAGAAGGAAGAAGTGAGTATTTGAGTTAGGCCTAGAAAGATGGATGGGGTTCTAAGTAAAGATATGTTTTGCAAAGAAAAACTGTTCTTTCCCTTCTTTTATCCAAAGCTCATTTTTTTTTTCATACTTCAGTTTAATAAATGGGACAATATTTTTGTGTTGGAAAGCATGTAGACTTCGGAGCCATCCTACTCAACTCTGCCAGTGACTAGCTGGATGATCTTGGAAAACCTGTCTTTGGACTGCTATAAATGATCATGGCATCTACCTAACTTGGGGGAGAGGATCACATGCTGAAACATACATGAAGCACCTAAGAACCCTGGGCCTAGCACCTTGTAACAACTCAATAAATGCTATTTCCTTTCCTTCTTGGACTCCAGAGCTTTAATGTAAGGTTTATTTACCATGTATTGTGGACCTGGATGAAATTTCTTTTAGGAACCAGATTTCATAAATAGGTACTTTATAATAGTGGTCCACTTTTTCTTGGAAGGATCTGTAAAATGCAAGACTTTAATTGGTATTGATGCTCAAGCCTAATTTGTATAATTATAATGGTAAAAAATAAGTGATGTTATACAGAGCCTGAAAGAGAAATCTGATTTACAGGATTTTTTTTTAACAGTTAAATTCTACAGAGAGCTGTTTTAAAAGAAAGTACTTCTGCAGAGCTAATGTATAAGATTTTGCAAGTGGTTGCATTTAACAGAAAACATGATGTTTTTCTCCCAGTTGACATCTTAAGAATTAGGTCACTGGGTATACTCTGTTCCCCCTAATTAAACTTTGATAACGTCTAATTGCACAATTAAGTTCCTTTGTTAGATCTCTTTGTTCTTATTATGTAAAGGTTTACCCCAGCTCAAGAAGAATGAGACAACTACCCTAGGGTACAACTGAAGAGCATTAAAGTGAGAAGAATTTCCATGCTTGGTACTGTTGGGTATGGACTTGGGGAGAAGAAAATTAAAAGAAAAATATCTACTATAAATGGAGAGAAAATCAAAACACTGATGTATAAAAAGTCTGATTTTGGCTTTCACTAAGTCACAGTCCTTGATAATTATCCAGCCATATGCCTGAAATAAGTTTGCAATCACAAAATGGCAAAATTTATAGTAAATGAAAATCATTCTGAATTAGCCTTAAATAATAATATTCTAATAGAGAAAATAATCATTCTGCTCATTTTGTGCTTGTTCAACCTGGATTCTCTATCATGCATTTTTGTATAACTAGGTTGTCTTTTTTTTTTTTTAATTTAAACCTGACATGTTTATTTAAACCTAACAGTTGGACGAGGGTATGGGTGCACTGTTATTATTTTTAAATTATTCCATTTATGAACACTATTAGGAATCAGTTATTTTTGTTGATTGTTTTCTACTAGTTTGCATTTCATTTTCCCTGCATTAGTTCCTTTGGTACTGTTCTGCTGTTCATTTCTTGCTTGAGCGCAGTTAAAGGGTTTTTACTGACTATGTTTACTTCATTGTCCCATTCTGTCTTGCTTCCTTCTCTTTCTGGACGTGGCACTTGAGTTATTTCCATCTTTCTTGTTTTACTCATGCAGATTGTGTCTTGCTTCTAATTAACAGATAAACTTGAGAATTCTTTGGTGGTACTTATTTGTGGTACTACACTTATGGTTAATCCAAGTGAATATTACAAACAAATTTTTACTAGAAATATTCCATTAAAGTTAACCATCAACATTATCATGAAATGACACTTTATACAATTTTATTCATGTTTTCTCTAAACTCTTTTAGCAACTTGGACATTTCTTAAAGTACCTTTTAGCCTACTATTTAATCTACATATCCTTCCTCCTCTAGTAATTTACAGACACTAAATCTGATTTATGTTCCTAAAGCTGGGGTTGACAAACTACAGCTCATGAGTCGAATCTAGTCAACCACTTGTTTTTGAACAGTCTATGAGCTAAGAGTGACTTTTGCATTTCTTAATAGTTGAGAAAAAATCAGAAGAAAGAGATATTTTGAAACATTGGAACATTATGTGAAATTAAAATTTCAGTGTTTGTAAACCAAATTTTATTGGAACACAGGGGCACTCATTCATTTATGTATTGTCTATGGGTACCTTCATGATACAATGGAGGAGCTGAGTAATTTTGACTCAGCCTGAATGCCCCACAAAGCCTAAAATATTTACTATTTAGTTTTTTACGGAAAAAGTTTATAGGCCCATAACCTGAAGTATTAGAACAGTGTTTTTCATAGTCATAAGAGGCCTCCATAAAGGCCTCAAGATTGAGTAAATAAATGAATATTAAATTGAGAGTTATTATTAATTTAATCAGTTTAGATAATTTAGGCAATACAGACAATATAAAATTAGAAATTTTCATTAGATTGAAGCTGAGAGCTCAAATCAGATGTTCTATTGCTTCATTGTTCCTGGAACAAGGTTGATAGCCACAGAGCATAGTCCACATGAGGATGATACAGCCTGGAAAAGATTGAGAAGGCAGATAAATTTGAAGAACACTAAGAATTTCTTGCTTGGAAATGAAATTACAATTTTTAAAACTGAGAAAATTCAAACACCAATTTCAAGAATAAACCAATGAACAGAAACTGGGATTTCATTTAGATAAGGCAAACTCTCAGGATTTGAAAAAAGATAATTCTGATTAAAAAAAATAGACATCTTAATATAAAACTCACTACCTTATCTATGAGTGTGCATAGAATAAAAACTTGATATCTGTGGGAAAAAATAGGATAAGAGAACTTCAAAACCATCCTAAATAAGCAGCATATGGGATGAATTTTCTCCCTTACTCTGACATTCTTTGACTTCCAAGGAGGGCTGGCAAAAATTGAAGGAAAAATAGAAGATATTTTTTAGACTTGCCTCTTGACCCATACTTTATTATGATGAAGCACCACCGGTAACATTATTGATTAGGGAAAGTGGGTTATCGGAAAGAGGAATTTGCATTCCTTTTATTTTCCTACGTTGACCAGTAGTTTCTGGTATTCACAGTGTTTTAACAGAACTTTGATTGTTTAACACTGATTTTAAATATTTTGTACAAAATACCACTTTCTGTGCTTATAATAAATTCATGAAAGAGATGTTATTTTCTCCTGAAAAAAAAAGCATGATTTTTAATAAATGTCATTTAATAAATATATACTAAAATAGAGACTTGCTCTCAACTGCCAGGATACTATGTTACTTAGTATGTATGCATTAAGTGCTTACTGGTGATGAGAGAATATATTATCTCTTCTTCTTACCCTTGCCTACTATAATTAGCTTGTGAAATAACTATATAAATAAACACTTGTTGCAAGTGTTGCCCAAAATACTATGAAAATCCAGAGTAAGGAGAAATTCTGTTGGTTTGGGGTAATCATTGAGGAGTTGGCAGATGAACTGGTTTTTGAAAGACCTGTAATGGATAAAGACAGAGAAAGAGCAATCCAAGTAGAAAGAATGACAAGACAAAGACCATGGAGGCAGCAAAATATGAGATAGTTTTAGAAAATGATATATAATGTATATATAATGTTCAAGAGGAATAAAGGGAATAAGTCCCATGTTAAAATAAAACCATTGTAGCGATAGCATGAAATAAAGTTTACACAGTATGCTTTCTTGTTTAAAATCTATACAGATTAAACTTGGAGTGAATATAAAACACTAAAATAAAATTTCCTAGTAGTTCTGATAGAAAATAAAAATACTACATTAAGCATAAGTACTTGGAAAAGCATGCTCTCTTCAGACTTGTCCAGTAGAATTTATGAGGCTGGGGAAAAGGTAAATTAGCCAGAGGGTACCACTAGTACTTCAACACCGTTAGGTTACCTCTGACAAAGAAGAGGGACGAGAGGAGTCCAGGCCTTCATTTGGGCAATTTAGAAGGAACATTTTCCTTCTAGGAAGAGCATAACATTTTCGATAGTTCTCTACAGCTTTATTATCACTTGCTCAATTTGGTAATTGCTTACAACTCCCATTTGCTCCACCTATGTCGGTAAAGTCATAGATTTTTTTTGGTTACAGAAACAAAAAATGTAATACACAACTTTAACTTGCGATTTTTGAGAAGGAGGCCAGAAAAGCAAACATTTTGGAGCAAAGGCTTTTGATATCATTATTATATTGCATATCCATCGTTATCAAATTTATTTTTATTATAAAATAATCTTTTTGTTTTAAGACTTTCCAAGTCCCAAGCTGCACTCACTGTAGTAGCTTATAACTTCATAAACTAGTTAGTAACTTCTGCTCTGATATCATAATAAAATTATAAAGGTTTCTGATAATGAAGAAAAAAGGTGAAAGAAAATATTACTTATGTAGTGTAATTTAGGAACTGAAATGTTTAGTCGTTTTAGAAAAATAAACCTGTATTGATAATGAAAAAATGCTCATCAGTTTACTTTTATGGGAAAAGTATAAATTTCCTGAATAGTTGAGTCAAATCCCCAAATACTGTATGACTTTATAACACAAAAATTAAAACCATATATTGCATTCAAACCATGTGTTCAGGCTAAAAGGTAATGTTAACTGGATCTCCTGAATCCAGCCTAGGAACTTTGATATCCTCCTGTGCCGTGTGAGGACTTAGAAGCCTCAGCCTACAGAGAATCAGACTGACTCTTATCAGTCTGTGTTGCCCCTTATCCAGTTTTGTTCCTATTAAGTTCTGTTCCAACCTCTTCTAGTAAAGAGACAGAAGTTACATATTTTTTTTCTTTCTATCATTTTTATACTGATGTGGCTCAATATGTGTCTGAGTATTTCAGGAATAAATAGATATTATGGACCAAGAAAAGAAAAAGAATAGAATTGTAAAGTTGACCTAGCTAATAGACAGCATTTTTCATCATTAGCTTGGAAGAACACCTGCTTCTGTATCATATGCTATCAGAGGCCTAGCTTCAGAGGCCTCAGACATCATGAAATACAATTCAGGTAATATGAAAAAGATGCATACTAAAGCTTCTAAAGCTCTGTGCCTGCAGATTTTCATCTCTTCCTGTTACAAAACTAAAATGATTGCCATTCTCTTATCTGTGCACAAGGCGTAAACGTTAATTGATGGCTGCTCCTCCTGAATTACATTTAGTCTGCTGGGGAAAACCTGTATATGTTCAGTTTAAAAATAGAGTGAGTTAGAAGGTAATGTCAAAAATGGGCTCTGAAACTTTAATTCATGCTTTTATGATATCCTACTTGAATTACAGTAATTCCCTGCCTACAGGTCTCCTTCAGGTGTCCCACTGGAAAAAGAAAAGATAGCTTGTACAAGTATGCGACCTCTGAGATTTTAAGCATGCAGAGTCTGTTCTACATATACCTCTGCTTGGAGATTTTGGTTCTGGCTGCCAGTTAGGTCTGGGATTGATTGTAAGAGGTCCTAGGGATGTGTGTTTGAAACACTGTGTGAATCCAAATGAGTTTCAGGTTCCCTATTGTCCAAGCCCAATTTTGTTCAACTGTAAAATGTTGGGTTTTCATTTGTTCAGAACTACTATTATAAATCACTATGCCCTATAGCTTTTCAAGCAGTTGTAGAATATTTTTTTTCTGGACAGATTCAGAATATCAGACCTGTCACTGAATTTAGGTCAAGACTAAAGTGGCTTATTTAATTTACTTTCTTTCAACTCTACTGTACTCTTTCTATGTATTATATGTGGCTTTAACAGGCGTTTTAAAAAGTCCTTTAGCATTCTAATATTAAGACTTACATCTTAGCATTCTAATATTTAGGGCTCCTGTTTAAAACAGATGTAGTTGATAAAATCTCATTTAAAAGCATACTAATTTATGCTCTGCTGGGCATGGTAACATCATAGCCATAACTCCCATGGGATTTTTGTTGGCAAAAAAGGAAAATAAACATTCTGTTTTTTCTATACTGTTAGTTCTATTATAAAGGATATCTTTTAAAACTATTTTATTATTTTTACAGGTATTCTTTTTATCACAAATTTTCACATCGCCATGTTTGTATCAATCTTATTTAAAAATAAATCATTAATATGCATTTCCACTTTTTTTTTAATATCTGGAAATTGAAATAGCAATAAGGTCCTTTCTTTCCAAGTGCAGTGCATAATTTGGTTTCTTTATCTACCATCATTTTTCTATTTCTTTTAAACACTATTTCTTCTGCTATCTAGACACACATCAGTCACATGTATTATAGTCAGTGTAATGATTCTCCCTTTTTACCTATTGGGCATATTTGGCATGTGAAGGCAGTTTATTCCTGTTTTAAGAAAAGGATATACTCTCAATGAACTACCTACCTCAATTTTTTTTTCCTCCTGAGCTTGGGATGGTCCTTAGCTATTATTTCAGGCAGCATGGAATGAGAAAAAAAAAATGAGATTTGAAGTTGAAAAATGTGGTAGTCCTGGACAAATCACTTCAATTGTTGAGCTTATTTTTTCATCTATCAAATAAATACTTATAGTTCATACCTCACATGGCTTCTGTAAGGATTAAGAGAAATATAAAAACACTTCTGAACTTATAAGACTATTTGTAAATATTAATTATTTATGATAATGTTGTAATAAGAGAAAGCTTTTATTGACAGGAAGCAAAGTAATTAGGAACTGACTCCAGTATTTAATTTGAAGCACAGAATTTTTATTAACAGCAGAACTTCTATTTCCTCTTTTTATTTTTAGACCATATATTCTCTTCCACTTTTAAGATTTATTACCAATACAAAACAATGCTTATGTGTGACCTTTGTGTCTTAGTAAAAGTCAGATAACAGACTGAGTCCTTGAATATGTACAAAAATATAGTAGTAAATAAAATGAAAATATACTTTATTAAGACTCTTCTGAAATCCTTCACTTGTAAGTTCAACATAATAAAAATAATCAGAATGTTTATAGACAGTCACAAAATATACTGGTAATTATGTTGGGATTGATACACGATCCATTTCTATATTTTCTACAGTGTGTCTTTAATGTTGAAAAGACTAACCATCAGATTATTCTTTAGATGGTTTTGAGAGCCGTTTCTGAACTTATCTCTGAGCTTTTCCTCATAAGGGAAGCTTGAAGTTAAAATGCTTGCGTGTACAGATGGTGCCCTGTGAAATGGGATGGGGTATGCCATCTCATTGTCCTTAGTTCCCCTGGTCTCTACTTGGTTTTGTCAAATTGCTCTCTTTCTCTGAAAAAGAAAGAAGGCAGATCTGCAGCTTTTCTTAGGGAATCGCAAATGAGCTCCTTTAATTCTGAAGACCAAGTTTTTTTTTCGTAGTCCAAAAAAGCAGTTAATCTAGTGACCCAAATCCAAACAATAGGACATCTTTTCACCTGAACTATTTTAAGCTCACAAGCTTCTTAGCTTCTTGCTTCATTGTGTGTTCTCCCTGAACTTTTCACTATTGAATTTTTTTCATTTTTCTTTTTTTTTATTATCTCATAGTCAAACTTATATGTATTCATTTTTAGAAAGTAATATTTATAATTGAGGAGTCTTGTCTCAGAGATGAACCACTATAAACAATCTCGTGAGGCTTTATCCAGAACCAGTTTATTTAGCTTTTAAAAAGAATACAAAAGAAGCGATATAGCACAAATGCTAATAGTGTAGTAAAGTCTCACAACACCCAGGTGGGCTTCCAGTGTCTCCAAATTACTTCCAGTGCTCATAAATTACTTTGTCATCAACCAGCTAATAAACCTTTCCTTCCAGCTGGTACAAAATGGGAGTAAAAACAAGAAACTAGAAAATGCATATATGTAAATTCATGGTTGGACTTTCTTCTGTACACTAGATTGAAACATTTATAGGAATGACTTGCAATAAAATTAGCTTCAGGATATTTTCTTTCATATAGATTCAGTTCTCTGCATGACCTAACTGTGGTCATGTCCCCTAAGTCAATATTTTTCAACAAACGCTTACTGAACATATGCTATGGGGTAGGTGCTATGGTAGAAACTGGGCATGCAGATATAGTCCTTGGCTTGAGGAACTCATAAACTAACTTTTTATTTGACTAGAATATTTCAGTTGTAGGGATTTTAATTTGGAAGAAGATTTCACCTAAATAACAAACTATCCTCTTTTTATTTTGGATTCTTTTTTCTTCTTGCTGTCTTGATTAAGTGTTTCTTGCTACCTTATCTTCCAAATTGCTGATTTGATACTCTGCTTCATCTAATCTACTTTTGATTCCCGCTAATGTATTCTTTATTTCAGTTACTGTAATCTTCATTTCTGACTGGTTCCTTTTTATGTTTCTATCTCAATTTTTATGTTTCCTATCTCTTTGTCAAAATTCTCACTGAGATCATTGAACATCCTTATAACCAGTATTTTTTTTTTAAGATAACGCATATATATATATATATATATATATATTATATATATATATTATATATATAGACACACCCTTTATTTGGAGGATATATTCTGTTAAAATTTTTCAAGCACTTTCAAAACTGGACATTCTTGAGAGGAGCTATTAAGGCTAAATATGGCTTCTGGGAACAGATTTTACCACTGGCTCATAGAGCCATCTTACCTTGCCTTCATTGAGCCTACTCTCTTGATGAAGTCCCAGGATCTGCAGGAGGTCTGTGGGTAAGAATACTTACCGCTTATGAACCACTGGCTATAACCAGTGTTTTGAACTCTGCATCTGGTAGATTGCTTGTCTCTATTTTGTTTAAGCCTTTTTCTGATGCTTTGTTCTGTTCTTTCATTTGGTACATATGTCTTTGTCTCTCCATTTTGGCTGCCTCCCTGTATTTGTTTCTATGTATTAGGTAGGGCTTCTATGTCTGTTAGTCTTAGTAGAGTGGCCTTATAGTAGGTGTCCTGTGGGGCTTAGTGATGCAGTCTCCCAGGTCATCTGAACCAGGTGCTCCAGGTGTGTCCCTTGTGTGGGTTGTGTGTGTCCTCCTATTGCAGTTGAATCTTGGTTGCTGTTTACACAACAATGGGAAGGATTGACCCTCAGGCTGATGGTAAGGACTGGCAGGGATTACAGTGGAGGAGCTGTTGTGCAGGGGCTGACCCACTAGAACAGGATTCACTCTAGCAGGGTTCTGGTGCCTTCCTAGTCTGCCCTTTGGGTATGTTGTTTGTGGAGGTCTCTGGTGTGGTCTAAAGCTGGCCACCAGGTGTGTTAGTTCTGGGGCCTCTTAGGAGGTTCTCTATTGTGAGCTAAAGTCAGCTGCTACCTGTGCTTTACCCGGGGCATTAGGTATGAACTACAAAGTGACTTGCAGATAATTGCCATTTGTTCTGGGCTTGGAGGTGCCTGGGAGAGGCTTAGCTGTGAACTGTGGCCAGCTACCACTAGTGCCCAGCTTTGGGGTGCTCAGCAAGAGGGTACGGGGCATGCCGAGGCCAGATGCTTCTTAATTAATGTTTTTTTTTTTTTAAGCCTATGAATGCTAAAGATAATATACTTCCATGAATAGGGAACCTAATAAGGAGCTTGAAGCCTCTTAAATTTCCAGAGACTTGGCAATCTTTGAGTATATTTCATTTGGCCAAATAATTTGTCTCGGATGCCAGATTGTTAATTAAGTTTTCTATTGTCTTTGAAAGATCCAAAGACCTATTTTAAGGTTGCCAGATAGATGTTTTCTAGCTCTGGAAGCTGGCACCGTTTCTTTTCTCTGACTCCCTTATGGAGCAGAGTACCGGCATTGGTTATCAATCCCAGGGGAGGGCTCCGGCTACATGGAGGACAGCAAAGATCATCACTGTGCCAACTACCAGAAATTCAAGTCCAGATGCTTCTGACCATTGCACCTTGGTATCAGAGTCAGCAAGGAAAACACAACACAGTCAAACAGTGGATGCAACAACATTTTTCTCATAAAGAGACACAGCAAGATCCGTTTTTATAGTGGGCATCAGTTCCCCAGGCCAGTGGGTCTTTTCTCATGGCCAACACAGGGCAATTCACCTATATGCAACCCTCTCACACCAAAATGAAAGGAACCCTTCTCATCCCCACAGGGGACTGATAAAGCAGTGAGGTTAGCTAGGTGCCATAGGATACACAGGCCTGAGCAGAACAAAAGAGCATTCACTGAGCCTGAAACAAGGTAAAATACTTCCACCCAAGGTAATAAGGCCAGCACAGGCAGTGTGGGCCCATTCTTATGTGACTCTGTAGTGAGTACAGATGGCATGGGTGAGACTACCTTTCCCTGCATTTCTGTTTGTGTGTGGTTTATTATTCCATTCCACAGCTTTTGGAATGGTTCTCAGAGAAACTCAAACATAATGGCTTGTCTTCAAGACCCCCAAAATATTATTCACAGAGTATTTTTACCCTTATGAGAATGATGTTATGTTTTAAATCATTTGAAACTAAATCATGAGGGTGCATCGCAAAATGATGTAAAGAAAAGTGCATTTTGAATCTAGTAAGGATAATTAACCTATATCGTTCAAAATGAAAAAAAGGAAAATAATGTTCTAAGACAAGGGATGCTATAATTTTATCTTGCCCTGAAATATCCACTTATACAGTTGATCCTTGAACAACGTGGTAGTTGGGGTGCCATCCCACCTCCTGAGTCAAAAATCTGAGTATAACTTTTGACTCCCCAGGAACTTAGTTGTCCGTCAGTACCCATGAAGGAATGGTTCCAGGACACCTCTCAGATACAAAAATCCACAGATGCTCAAGTCCCCTTTATAGAATGACATAGATCAATGCATACAGTTGGCCCTTTGCACCTGCGAACTCCCAACTATGGATTGAAAACAGGTATTTACTGAAAAAAATCCATGTATAAGTGGAACTGTGCAGTTCAAACCTGCGTTGTTCAAGGGTCACCTGTATTCTATTTGTCCAGATTAGTTCCATCAAACACACAAAATTGAGATTTTACTGCCAATTAACTTAAGTTGTGCGAATTTAGAAAATTCTCCTTGAATCATGTGCTTTCTGTGAACTATTTCTGAAGTGTATTTGGAAGAGAAAACAAAATTTTTTCATTATGGTTGTTTTTCAGTTAGAATCCCTGTGCTTATGTTGTGCTTGACCTCTTTTAAAATCTTAATTTAAATGAGGATTTAACATTCTCTGGCAAGGTCCATTTCAGCTGCAACATTCTTCAATTCTGTGTTTTGAAAAGGTACAGAGTTGTTCTGAATTGTAATTAGAGTAGCAATGAACTCTTGTTCTCCAAGAATGTGAATGTAAGGCACAATGTCCTAACATCATTGTAACAGCATCATGTTTCTGTATTCCCTTGGAGAACAGAAAAAGTAGAGAAACTGAGTCTGAGTGATTTATTGGTTAATTTTTTAACCCATACAGTAAGTGAATTTTTGTTGGAGGAAATAATTATTTCTCTGGTCTCTGATTAGGCTATCTACATGACCTCAGCCTCTCATCCTAATTCTTCCTTTTTCTTTCTGAAACCTTTTAAAAAAATAATTATCCTCTCTTCTATTGCATCTTCAGTTTCTCTCTCCCCACTGCAACCTCTTTCTCTTTGCCCACATATGCCTGCATCTCCCCTTGCTTAGAAACAGAAACAAAGTAGAAATTTTCCTTTGGCCGTACTGTTTCTTCAGGAAACTGGCCAGTGATGCTGCTTTTTAATAAACTTTTTGAAAAAGAAAAATTTCCCATCCTTAATACTTCAACTCCTACTTTATCTTATCATTCTTTAACCCTCAATTATCTGCCTTCCCCCTTAACTCTGTAATGACTGATCGATAATCCTTATGGTCACATGTGATTGCATAGTAACATAAACTGTAGTTTGTTTTCAGTTTTCGTCCTTCTTGGCAATCAGTTGATATCTAACACTAATGCTTCCCATTCCTTTTGCAGAAATTGATCTCTCTGGCTTTCTCTATATAGCATGTGATAGTCCTGATATATCTCACTGCTTTATATATTATTATTAACTTTTCTCCTCTGTTAGTCCAAAAACTCCACCCTGGACCATCTTCCTATCTCTATAGCCTTCTCTTGGCCTTTGTAGTCATTCTCCTAACTTCAACCATTTCTCTTTTCTTTTTTTTTTTATCACTAGTTCAAATCTCCCTTCTGAATTCTACATCTCACATTTTTGTTCTAGCCTTAAGTTTCACTGTTGTTTTACACCAACCATGTGTTTCATTTTTGCTAAGCTGGACTCCATCATGTTGCCTGACGAGTCTTTCACTTTCGTGTTTGACATCTTTCTCTGACATGTCCTTTCATGGAACACTGCTTATTGGATTTCACACATCTTACGATGTTCATATCAGGTGCCACTGCCATTGTGAAATCCTTCCTGCTATTTTCCTGTCTGAATATGATATTTTTTTCTCAAAAATTTTCACGGCAGGTTATGTTGGTTTTTTTTTTTTTTCAGAATACCTTATTAATTAATTAACTGCTTAAAGAAGTAGATACGTCTTAAATGAATACCTACTGTGTTTAGGGAGACCCTTTTGTGCTATGAAAGGAGCTTGCGAATTTGTTAGAAAAACAGATATATAAATAGGTAGTTCCAATACAGTGCTTTTTATATTATTAGAGTAATGACTACAGTTATCTGAGTTCAGAAGATAGTTTACTTAGCTCTGAATTGAGAAGCCTGTGAAGGCTTCCCAGAGGAAATGAGGCCAAAACTGAGTAGGAAAAAATGTTACGAAGTTAACCAGGTAAAATTCAGCAGGAGGGAATAACATAGACAATGTTTAGTGAATGATGTGCAGTTCGGAATTCCAGAAGTGAACTCAGATCATGTGGGGGTGGGGCAGGGAAGATGGTGATAAGGCGGACACTGGGAAAGTAGATTTCAGAGGACTGTGTGTGAGAGTAAGGAGCTTGGACATATTCTTAGGTACCATTGAAAGCTTGTCACCAGATTTTTAATTTAGATATGTCATCTTAGTAGTAGTGTAGATGTGGGGCTTTGGAGCAAAAAAGACATATTAAAAATATATTGCCATCCTCCAGGTGAGAAATAGAAAGGGTAAGAGAAGTAGGGGCAGATGGAAAAGAAGGAATAAATTTGAAAATTATTCTTGAAAAAAATTAGGAAGATTTTATGATCAATTAAATCTGAGAGATGAAAGAAGAGGAAAAAGGTAAATATATCTTTTAGGGTTTAATGGGAGTAACAGGGAGGTTGGTGATGCTGAAGAATATCACCTAAGTCTGAAATTAATATAGTACAGAAGACAAAGATCAAGCTTAATATGTTTACAATGTGCATTTTGCTGGTCCTACACTGACCTTTATAATTCCACTTATGCATGAAGATATCATTACTGAAGTGAAAACTTGAATACAACAGACAAAAGAGAATATTTGCTTATATAATCATGATCCACAAAGTCTGTATCCATATACACACCAGTTGTTCACACCATCTTATTTGTTATTGTAGAAATAACTGCTAAAGTTAAAAAAAATCTAATCTTAAAAATAGAAGAAAAGAGGAAAAAAGAGGGAAATAAGGAATAAAAGACAAAGGAAAATAAAACGTCCATGTGGAAGTTGAGTTTATTGGAATATAAAAAGTTTTTATTATTATTAATGCCTATAGCACCTGGTCTTCCTAGGTGGTCTCCCATCCAAGTACTAACTGGCCCAACCATGCTTAGCTTCTAAGATCAGATATTGGCTTATTCAGGGTGGCATGGCCATGGGTCATGGACAATGGCTCCACTGGGGCACTAACCCAGGACCTTTTGCATGTAAAGCAGACTTGCTAACCACTACACTTTGGAAACATGTCCTGGAATGTAAAATTTGGTAAGAAAATTGGAATTGTTAAGTAGGATAATGTGAAGAGCAAATATCTAATTAGATAATGAAAATTTTTATTTTGGTTTAAGGTCAATAATCTCTATCTCATTCTTTTAAAAAATAATTTATATAAATTATTACATACCATAGGTATTTATTTCTACATTGTAACATTAATTGCAGAGTGGAGCAATAGAAGACATACTGGACCGAGACCCCTGAAACCTGGATTCTACCTCTATCCTGTCATAAATGTGGCTGGACAAGTAATTAGGTTCCTTAATCCCTTCATGAAAGTAAATATATTGTTTATCTTCTCTAAAATCTATATATGTTCAACACTTTGTTTCTGTAGTGAGGCCTAGACGCTTGATTTTTTTTTCTAGTTACTCTCATTTACATCTTTCAAACATTAATAATCTGAGTCACTATGACTCAGAAATATTTGCCTTCTTGTTAAAAAATGCTTGTGAAAACAGAGGCAGCACATGGGAACTGGGCTCAGACATGGTTGTCCATGAAGGCCTCAAAAAATCAATAATCTAAAAATGATAAAATAGTGTAAATTAAGGCTCTGGAGTATTAATTTTAATTTCCATCTTTGCCCACATCAAAGGGACTGTAGGGATAGAGTGGCTATTAGTCGACTGTCCAGTAAGGCACCTCATTAGTGGATTAAAGGGTTAAGACTTGATAAAAAGAATACACTAGTCTTTCAAGGGACAGATTGAAATGAAATGGAAATGGGTTACTAGGCGAATGTAGTTAGAGAGCAATTTACAGAGTAGACATTTTATAAATATAGGTTGAATAAATGTACAAAAAAAGCCTAAAGTCTTGGCCTATTTTTTGCTGTACATTTATATTAAAAATTATTATTATTATTACTGTTTTTCTTCAGAGGCTAGTAGTTACATGTGCCTTTAGCAGTAGGACAGTCCACATTTCCTTAGTCTCTCATGTGTAAATAACTTGATGAATTACACATGTATACATAATTGCAGGTGAATGACAAGGACAGTGCTGTCCAATTTTGGCTGCCTGTTACTAACAAACTCAAACTGTTAATGGAAGAGGTTAATTTTCAGTTGATTTTATACTACGTGTGAACGTTGAGTAGTGCTAGCCTTAAAATAAGTTTCAAAGAGAAAGTTCTTTCTTTTTAGAAGAAATTTATATTCATTAGATTAAAAGAATAGTTATTCTATGATTTGCACAGTACAAAACATTTAGAATTAAGAAATTTTTAGAAAATTTGTGGTGCCTGTACCTGGCTTCTAAATTGCACATTAACTGTTATGAAATGAGTAGAGGACCTCTCCAAGAAAGAAATGTTGCAGATCATCTGTTTTGCACATATTTTTTGGTAGTGTTTCACACACAGTCTCTATAGCTTTAAGAGAGGAAATAGGTTGTTCGCAAAACTTAAATTCAGTGGGGGAACTGACTGATTTTTGAATTTATGTTTAGTTCCTAAATAACTTTCCTCTTTCCAGACCACCATGTCCTTGAAAAGTTAATTTTGTTTTATCTTAGGATACAGGAGGCTTCGCATGACAATGGAAGTTGAAAGATTCCCAGGTAAAGATCCTTCAAAGAATAAGCAACTCATGATAGGGAAGGATAAAAGTCAACAGTTTATATCACTCAATTGCTTTTAAGATTTTCATCAAATGCATCCCCTGCAGTTGAAACTTACTAGAGAAGTTTCCCAGCAGAGTTAAAATCATAAAACGGTGACAATGTTACTTTGTTTCTCTGAGCTTTCAGACAGGAAAGACAGCAATGGAACTCTGTATCAACTTACTTTCTTCCCCTTCTGGTGCTTAGTTAAAAAAAAACAACAAAACTTTACCCCAAGTTAAAAGGCATCAGCCATAATTTGAGCAAAAGATGCTTAGTTTTTGTTATCAGCTAGAAAAATACAACTTTATCTAAGAGTGTTTGTATTTTATGAATTCTTGTACGAATATACCGTGTATTTACTCAAGGACAAAATCTTTCAAAACACACAAAAAAGAGTTCATTGCAATTTTTAAAAAGTAAATATTAACTTGTGATTGAAAAAAATATTTTTTACTAATACCTTTCATTAGATGCCTAGAATTTGATTTTTTTAAAAATCTGTACATATAAATCTGTATGGCAATGACATATTTAAAAGCAATTACTTGCCAAAATTAGGGGCCCTGTATTTTCTTACTATTGAGACATTGCCAATTAATCCGTTATTTTATGCTGATGTTTGCTCCGAGACTTGTGTATGGTATGTTCCTTCTTGGGAGCAAAGGTATGAAGGGAGAAGAATATGATAAAATCCTCAAAATATAAAGTACAGTTTTGAGTTGAGAAGCTTTATTAAAATGTACATTGTAGCTTCTTCACCAAAAATGGTAGAGAATGTCATATAAGACTTGATTTATATTATAGTGAAAGCTAATAATAGTTGAAATTAGTTCTCTTAGTTATTCATTGATTAGAAGTTTTACTGTTCAATTACCTTTTTGAGGTTTAATTTTAAAAAGTTCCTAACATTGGCACTGAAAAGACACTGCCATAAGGTTCACTGGGACAAACTCTAATATTCTGGCTAAATTTCAACTGGGTTAATTATATTTTGTCCACTTAAATTTTTCTGAACGTTTCTATTTATTCATATAAACAACATATTCTGTTGAATGATATTTAACAATTAGGTTTTATAAACTCTCCTTATCTAGTTGGCCCAAACTCATGTGAGTAGGTAATTTCTTCGACTTCCTGTCCACTGAGAGTTGACTGGGAGCTCTAGTGCCCCTTCCCCAATATCCTGGATATCAGCTCTCCAGTTACCTGCAAAATGATGAAGAAAATGACATTTTGGGTATCTAATGTAAAACGTACATGGAGACATCTTTGGACACAGCCCTATTTCTTTTGATCTGTAATATATAAATAATGGAAGAACAGTGTACTTGTTTCTAAAATGTGACTTCAAGACAAATCTCTAACCCCTTTCCCAGCAAGCTTGCTGCCCCCAGGCCCAGGGATCTCGGAGTTCCGTAGGTCTGGTGCAGCTTATAAGTAGCTTCAGGGACAGTGGACATAAACCAACAGGAATCAGAGCTGGAAGATGTTAGGATGCTTCCCAGAAACTAACATGAGATATTCTCCAAGGCTAGCAGAAGTGGAGAGTCTTGAGGGAATATAGGATTGTGTGTTAGGCAGATATGAACAGCAAAAGCCAGTGAAATTTGAATTATTACTGTTAATAACAGTAATCATTATATACAAAATTTAAGGGGTGCCTACCACTGATATTCTCAGTTAACTGTAAGGGAACTGGAAATGAGATGAAGCCTTCCTTTGATTCAATGTGCACAGCCTATGGGAAGAGTAATACTATATTTGTCTGTTTAAGGCCATGATGACTCTCAACTGACTCTCAAGTGTGCATCAGAATCTCCAGAGGGCTTGTTAAAACCAAAGTTATTAGGTTCCTTCCCCAGAGTTTCTGGTTTAGTAGGTCTGTTGGAAGGGCATTTGTGTTTGCAAAAGGTAAGGCTGCTGCTGCTGGTCCGTGGATGACCTTCTGAAAAGCACTGTGTTGGGGCAAGGATGCACGCAGGAAGCTACTTAACAGAGAACTTAACCCCAGAGAACTTAACAGGCTGCTGAGTAGAATCAACGGCCCACCCTCAGTCCCAATTCTTCATGGAAGGGGATAAGCAGGGAGAGTTTTGCTCCTGCAATTCTTTTCAAGCAAGAGCAGAACCAAAGACAACTTGTGTTACTATTGTCATTTCCGTTAATGCTGAAAAGGTAAAAAAAATCAAGTTGAAGATTTAGCTTTCACAGGTCATGTAAAACAGAGATGGAGAAGTTATCCCAGTGTTTTCCAATCTAAAGCACCCAAGTATTTTTCTCCTGTGCTCCTGAAAAACTTCAACTTCCATATCCTGCACTTTCATTTTTTTTAATTAAGTTAAAAATTACTGTTTTTAGGGGGGGCCCTTTAAATTATATTAATGTTTCTAAACTCAAGGAATTCATTTTGCCTGCAAACATCAAAGCCAACGGAGACATGGACAAGAGTTTGCAGTAAAGAAAGTAGAAGTTTGTTTAAGGAAATGATGCCAAGCTTGGAGAACAGGTGAGCTAGCGCTCAAAGACCTGCCTCCCTGATGGCCTCTAGATGAGATTCCATAGCGGAAAACTCTTTAGTCGATGGCAGCTAAGGGAGTTGTGGTGGTGGCCTCTGCTGATTGGCTGGGGCCCAGTAGGAGGCAGTCGATCATGGCTTCAGGTCCTGATGTCAGTCATGGTGTCATTCTGTGTGGTTTCAAGGGGATTCCAGTAGGGTCATTCTGCCTTCATGCACGTGGTGCTGCAGGATGTTTTCTTTAGTTTGACTGAAACTCTGCTTCTGTGGTTGACAGACCTGATGCTTTGTTCCCAAGAATGTGTGATGCTGGCTTAATGATTAAGGGAGTGGCCATGCAAGTGAGCCCAAGGCCAGTTTGAATCAAGGAGAAAGAGAAGATAAAAAGTCATTTTAAAGGAGTGAAGATTCGCATGGTTCCAGTGATTATGGATTCACTTAGGTTAAGTTTTAATAGGGACATTTCAATATAATGGTAACCCCCAAACAATAACTATATAAAATCTAAACCTCATGGAGACTGGAAACAGATTTCCGAAGGTCCAAGGGGCTCAGTGGAAGAATTCTTGGACACCGCCTCCCCCCCCTCCACACACACACACCACCACCCACACATCCTTTTTCAGAGGTGAGGTAGATAGAGCTACAGCACTCCTTCCTAACCGCACATTCAGTGACTTCACATTGGTGGCCTTAAATTGACCAGGCTGAGATTATTTACACCATGGAAACGGTCAAATTGTCAAACGCTTCAAAACATTGATCTCTTCTCTGGCCCGCCTATTGTTACTCAGTCACTAGCACAAGATTTCCTTCAGTCCTCTTTGCTTTTCTTTCAGTTCTTAATATTTTTCTACTTCACAGCTCTACTTTTCAGAGTATGGTTTCTCCTTTTGTGTGTTTCCTCTAGCTTTTCTTTAATTTTAGCTCTTGTTGAAAATTATGTGTTTTTTTTGCATATTCCAAAAGAGTTATAGTCCGATTCCGATGTTTTCCTTTGTTTCCCCCATGAGTGATTGAACAGTCTGTGGATAGGGCCCTTGAATCAGGTTCCCACCTTTCAATCCTCTGTGTCCCAACTGGTGAATCCCTTTGTACAAAACACAGCTGCAGGCAGGATGGTAGGAGGTGCCTATTAGAAACCATAAGTGATGCATTTGGCACTAATATGTTATTTCTATCCCCGATTAGATATTCTATATTATTAAGCTAATTATTTTAGCCTTAAGATTCTGTTGTGTTTTATTTTTGTATTTTGACTCTTGCTCAGTACATTTAAACAACTGGCACTATTTCATATTATCTTAGAATTTGTCATGTGTCTTCTGTCTTTAATGTAAAGACATTGATAAAAATGATGACCAGGATGGAATTGGAGATGGGAAACAGTTCTGCAAATATAATATTAGTTCTGAATAAAGTAATAAATTAACACTTAAGACTCTTTTACAAATCTTGTCTGTTTTACCTAAGGATGGCTGTCTATTTAGTTATAGTACTATAGGGGAAAATGTGTAATCTTGCAGAGCTGAAGATTTAATGGCTCTCTTAAATTCCCTGACCAGAAGCTCATCAAAAATTCTTTATTGCTAGAGCTCACAGGACCCAGTATCTCCCTCCAGGCCTTCCTGTTTCTTTTAAACCTGTGATGATAGATCTCAGCTAGTCCTGCTGCACTCAGTTCCCCAGGCCATGTGATGCATAAGACAAATGATGGTCCATTTCCACGTGATGGTCGTTAAAATCTAACCACAATGTGACTATACGTGCAGGTTGCCTACTCATTATTGTATAATCATTGGATAACACAGCAATATGGCGACAATATAAAAGAGATTGTACCTGTAACCTGGAAGTTAGATTTGGGTAATTTGGCTGGTCAAAGCAGTTTGCAACCATAAAAGCTAGGTATAGCTAGGCTGGCTGGAAACTAACATGCTCACAGGGCTCTTGTCCATGGCTTTCCATGTCCCAGCATGTCTCCCTCTTCGATGAACTGGGAACCATCACTGTCATTTGAGAGCATCTCTCAAGCAAAAAAGAGGTGACACGTTTACTGAACATCCTTTGCCTGCTGTCATTTGGTTGTCTTTGTGAAAATCTCTGTCCTTTGAGCTGATTGCCTTAAAATAGAACTTATATAAAATTTGCATATGAAAATGCTTGTTTTCAATAAGCCCTAATGTGAATTTTCAGAAGAATTCACCAGATTCCACTTTATGCCGTAATTGCAAAACTTGGATTACCATCTACATTTTTTTTTTCTATTTCAACATTGATTTTAAATGATTCTTTAGGCTCTTGTCAGTTGTTTGGTTCCCAGCCTCTATAGACTTGTTTAAACTTTTTTTTAGACTCTTGTCTATTTTGTCTTGGGTGGACATCTAAAAATTTGGCAGTTAGTATTATTTAGTCATTTTACTTCTAGCAGATCTAAAAAATTGTTCTTGGTCTTTGGAAAGTGAGGAAAATATCTACCTGAAATGTATACATTAGAGTGCCTACTAATTAATATTTTTCTTTGTATAAATAGTAGTTATTAAATAGCATGAAATACCTTAATAGAGTATTTAACAAATAAAAGACATTTCTTGTTTAGAAGGTATAACATTCTCAAGAGAGATACAAGATGTCATTTCTTTATTCAGTTAGATAGCATCTTTCCAAGAGTTTTTATCCACAATTTAAATCAAACTTATTTCTATCAAAATAACTGGCAAAGTAGGATTAGTCAGCAAAGGAAAGAACAAAGATGAAGAGATTACTTGAATTTTAAAAAATAATGGGAAAAGAAAAAATTATATCATTAAGACATCATACCATAGATACCTGATGTTTAAATAATGAACCCAGGTTTCATCGGTCAAGGCCAATAAAGACCAAGGTACTGAAATTTCTAAAGGTTGCTACTAAGGAGTCATACTGTTACCCAATAAAGCAGTAGAATAATGGGAGGCCATGTAGTGTAACATGAATTGACTTGAACCCTGTGGGAACATGCTAGATTTAGTTATATAAGATAACTGATTTTTAAAATGCATTTAGTTGAAACCACTGTTTTGCTTTTGTCTTGTTTTGTTTTGTTTTGTTTTGTTTTAAAGAAAATCAGAAAAATTCTGATAGTGGCCGTGAGAATTTTTCATTTGACAAAATTCTACTAATTGTAACAAATAGGCTTTTTTTACTTGAATGACTCAAACATAAAGAATTCCAATGAATTATAAAACTTCAGAAAAACAAATTTGGTTTGATTACAAAATTTTTGTAATGAAGGCTAAAATCGCAGGTTAAATTATAGTATCCATAAAGTGATTTGTGACAAAAAAGTTATTTGTTAAATCTCAAATGGCATTTATGGAAAGGTCCATAATTCATGCATTGAACAAATCTTTTTAAAGCTCCTATTATGTGCAAGGCTGCTTGCCAGATGATGGGCAGGATGCAAAGTTGAATAAGACATGGCGGCTGCGTTCAAGAAATATGCAATTTTAATGCTACAGCTAAGACCTAAAAAATTGGGTCACCAAAATGCAGAATGACAGTATTAA
Organism: Eonycteris spelaea; assembly: GCA_003508835.1. Lineage (NCBI taxonomy): Eukaryota > Metazoa > Chordata > Mammalia > Chiroptera > Pteropodidae > Eonycteris > Eonycteris spelaea. Next base: position 1,981,038 of record PUFA01000043.1, on the reverse strand, counting down.
CCAAGTATTTTTGTGGATTTAATATTATGAGTTGACACTAGCCTAAACTGATACACTACATCTGGAGCCGAGATCCAGACAGAAACATCTATAAATATGCGGGATTACTTAAGACAACAAATCAGTTTTTACATTCTTAGATTACATAACTTGGGGTATAGCCAGGCAAGATGTTCTGCTACTATTCAAGATCACCTGTGAGTTAATCTTTACATAATTGGAATTTTAAAAATCTTTGATGCATTATAAATAACCTTAAAATGTTCAAAATGAAACTTGAATGCACCTTTCTGGAAAGAGGTGAAGTTATGGAAGAACCTGCCTTCAGTTGGTAGTGGGATGAGCTGTGTGTGTTGCAAAGAGCTCGTGTGGGTTGCCTCCACCCTGGGAGTGGGCAGGAGGAGGAGCTGCAGTTGGTAAGTGAGCCAGGAAACTTCTGATGGAAACAATACAGCTGCCATGTGGAGGGAACAAATATGATGACATAATCACCATAATCCAAGCCCTTTGAAACCGTTTAACAATATTCTCTTTCTCTAGCTGGGTACATATGTCAGGTAGTGAGTCACTGGATTATCTTAAATCAGTGGGTAAATACAGTGTTTCTTCCTGGAAAAGTTATATTATTGCAAGATTTTGGGGAAAAAGAGTTTTTAAAATTAAACGCTCATATTCTGTAGGAAAATGTACATTTACATAAACTATGACATTTAATTTAAAAACCTCAAAGAAATCCCATGCTTGTCATGGCCCATTTCATATGTCCACTTTATTTGTGTTGGTGTGCATGTTTATCTCCTCTGCTCTTAGTGGGGCTTGGTCTGAAACCTTTGAGAAGCACTGATAGACTCTCTCATTTCACATAATCAACCTGAGGCATTGACCTTGCAGCACTGAAAAACAGAAATTAAATGATTTGTAGGGCTTCAGAGCTGAGAATCCTACTCAGCTCCAGCTTCTTCTCTGATCTGCTTCCACCTCACAATTTTAAAAAGGCTTTTATCTCCACAACTTTGCTTAACTATCATAACTATTTCTCTTCCATAAAAGGTTAAGCCAAGGCTTGGTTATGATATGCCTACTCACAGAGGTAGGAGAAGGACTTTTCTATGACAGTGACACCAACTATAGCCACTTCAGTGGCTTAGTTTGGAGACACGGATCCTTGTCAACTGACCAGATGTAATTCTCCTGCTAGTAGTAATAATAATGAATATTAGTATGGTGCTTTACATTTTTCAAAGCTCCTGTTATATGTATTAGCTCATTTAGTCCTCCCAATGACCCCTGAGGCAAAAGAGTTATATTAGTACATTTAATAGATAGGAAGAGGAATTAACTTCTGTTTAGTTTCCTCTGGGTACAATATTCACCTCTTAAGATAGGTAATTATTTTATAGTCGTAACCTGATCATATTGTAATTATGATTGTCATTTATTGTGAAAACTCAAAGGAGTTTATCATCCTATATGTATCTAGTAACTCTAGTAAAACTAAAATCTAGTAAAATCAATTAAAACTCTCTAATGCAATTATCAGTGTTATTTTTGCTACATAATATTTATCTCATAATAGTGACCGGTGAAGTCTATTATTCTGCCTTGCTCAGTTCTCATGGATATTCCTGAAACATCCTCAATAGTTCACCTCCTCTCAGGCAATGCAGGGCATCCCCCTCCTCTTATTCATGTGAGTGAGAGTTACTTCCTCTAGGGAAGAAAATATTTCAGTTAGAATTACTTGCTTATGAGTAATTTGCTACTTTCAGGCAAAGCAACCAAGTTAAGGGGATAGCAACAGACAGAATGTGGAAGGCTATTGGATAATTCTTAGTGACTAAAAAGCATAGCATGTAGATTATGAATCACGTATTATTTGCATTCTTAGTTCGTCTGTCTTATGACCTAGTCATTGGCTGGACATCACATGATGGAGTTTCTGATTAAAGATATGTTTGAAGGACCAAAGTCCACTCCATTGCTTTAGTCTATGTGGCTTCTTGGGGAAGAGGCAAATATTGTCAAAAGACACAGACTAGGAATATTCACATGTTAAATGAAAAGAGACAATTTGATTTAAATAGGTAAAGATAGCTACAGGAAAAATTATAGTACCTGAGAGTCTCACTGAGTGATTTGTAAGTTTGTAGCGACATGTTGTTTAACATGTTTAGTAAATGATTTGATGCATTTTAAAACTGCAGGATGCATGCATCCTAAAATGCTGAGGTTCTTGGTGAGGAATCAAATATCATTAATTAACAATATTGTTGAGTTCCTTTGATTGTGCATGGGACCTTTGTGGTGTAATGGCGATCTGAAAATGAATCACATGACTTCTATTCTTTTTTTATGTTTCTAGTTCATGTGGAAAATGACAAATAAATGATGATGCAACTAAATATCAACTTGGCATGTAAGTGCCAAAAGAGTAGAATGGACAAAAATGCTCTGGGAAGTCTGTATAGAGGGATTCTAGCTTCCACACAGAGAACTTTGTTTATTCTCAGAATAACTTTGCAAGGTTAAGATCTATATCCCTGTTTCACCAAGGAGAACATTAAAGCATAGAAAAGTTAGGAAACATGCCTGAGGTCATAGAGGTAATAAGTGATGGAGTGTGGATGCACAGGCAGGGAGGCCGGCTTAGGAATCCATGCTCTTCATTCCTCTGCTGCCTGTTTGTGAGAGATGGCAGATGGTCAAACTCTAGTTAAAATATTTAATGTAGTGAAGTTTGTCACAAGATACGTTTTTACAAACACATGTTATATAAAATGATAATTTAATTTAGAAATATTGCCTTTTTTTCTCATTTTCCATGAAACAATTTACGCAAACTCTTCTCATGTGTTTTTACCACAAGTATCTCACACAGTTTTTTTTTTTAAATCATAAAAAACAGTTTTTAGAGCAGATTGTCTTTAATTCCATCTAAGCTGTCTGAGACAAAGCACTTTTTAAAATATATAGTGTTGTTACTGGAAAATACATCCCTATACAAAATAACCCATTTACATTTTTTAAAAAAATTTTTGTTCTTTGGTTATTTAATTTCTTTTGTTATCTCTGCCATGTAACCACTTACTGAATGTTTTTAAGGATGATTCTTAAAAGCCTTTTCTTTAATATCGAACACTTATTTTGTGAGATCAAAACTCTAGAAAAATGATGAAATTTGTGTTAAATTTATTTATCTTAAAAAAAATTTGACTCCATTTGGCAGTCTCTGTAAGCATCTGACATTAAAGTTATAAAGGGCATTTCAGGCTCCCCTGTTTTTCCCAAATAGTTCATTGTTGTTCCAGATTAAGTAATGGAGAGCCATTTCACGATACGAAAGTCTTGGTAAGGACGTAAATAGAAGACAGCCCTGTATATGTGGGCAAATGTAGTAGCCTAATGAGTGGATTTATCGAGGCAATTATGACGAGAAAGGTAAGGGTTCTGTAAGTGTGAAAGGAAAGAGTTACTTAAGGATACATGAAGAAAGACAAATTTTCAGACATCTGTAAACATGAAGAAAAGGGAGAGAGAATGTTTGAAGATGACTGATGATAACAACTATTGTAAGACTCTCCATATGTGATAGATACTTAGTGCTCTGCACTTATAAATGTGAAGTCCAGTGGCTTGCTCAGGGACACATAAGTCAAACCACGCTTCTCTGATACCAAAGCCTATATGCTCTTTCGCAGTGTTACTTGGTAAAGATTGCACTGTTTCTCTTTTGCCACATCACATATTTTATATGCTCTGTAGCCTGTCTACATCAAGGGTTTATAAAAATGAAACATAGACTATAACTTCAAGGCAGGATATGTACAAAGAATGAACCAAATTTTATGAGTGAGATATGATTTTCGGTAGATACTTTGAATTTTGGTAGAATAACAAAGGTATTCCTTAAAATGGGATGGGAGCTGTTAATGGAATCTCTTCCTCAGTCTCTAATCCCTCCACTCCCATCCAATCCAGGCCATTCCTTTCCTTTTTTTTTTTTTTTCTTTTTTTGCCTGGAAAGCTCAACATCGGCCCCTGAAATGCACCCGCCTCCTGAAAATTCAGTAAAACTGTATGACTTTTTACAACTTTAAAACAAATGTTAAAATGGATATTGTTTATTAAAAAAGAAAAGAAAAGAAAACTCTAGACATTACAGTGTGCTTAGACTTTTTGGAAACAAAGAAAAAAGAAAAGAAAAACAAAAAATGACCCAGAATTTTATCACACTAATATCTGCTAGCCATCTAGAAAAAGTATTTCTATATATTTTTCATATGCATTGTGTGATTCTTTTATTTAAAAACATATATTTATTGAGTTTAAAAAAGATACTAGGGATCATGCTAGTCATTTGATATTTTTAAAAAGGCAAAATTTTCACCCTCATGCATACATATACATGCATGTACATATGTAAACTTTTAACTCCCTGTGGAACAACATGTTTAATTCTATATGCACTTTGTTTCTTCTCTCTCTCTCCCCTCCCCCACCTATTTATCTATCATCAATCAAGAAAAAGAACCAAGCTCTGATCTAAATTTAGTGTTCATAAAAGGAAGACATTTTTCAAAGAATATTGGGATTGAAGAATAAAAAGGCTGGAGGAAAATTAACATGTCTTAGAAAAAAGGAAAGAAAGGTTTTTAGATAGAACTAACTGATGGTCAAAATCTTTTAGCATCTTCTGTGGTGTCAGAATCTGTCATTATTTTCTACCTTCTTAATCATTCACTCCTGCCTCCGTAAATAGTCTCAGAGATGGGTTCTTGCTTTTGGCAAAAGATATTGGGAAGCACGTTTTGCCCAGGCTGTAGATCATTGTATTTTACTGGTAACTAATCCTCAGATGTTGGTTTTTGTCTTTGCTGTCCATCTGATACTGGAAAATGTTACTTACCTAATTTTTTTGATAGACAGGTTCATCTGGTCCTCAGGATGAATTGCTTTGAGACTGAAATTATCCAGCCTCTGGTGCTCCTTAAAATTGGGCTTTTTTGCTCTAGTTCTGGTTACCTATTTCACCCCTTGTGTTTGTTCAATGTACATAGCCCGGCATGGATACAGATAATGAGGAATAAAAAGGACAATTAAAATATCATTGGTGACCATTAACAAAGCAATTTCAAGAGGGCCGGGGGATTAGAAACACTGAAATCAGCACTTGATTTGTATCACATTCTAGATAATCAAAATAGGGATATTAGAAAAACAATAAAAAGCGATACTATATTTTTTTTACACAAGAATAGCTAAAAGAAAAGGGATGATTTGCTATATTTGTAGTAGCAGTAAAAAAGTAAGTAATGAACACATTTTTTTTTAGAAGCTTGAAAGTAGAGGGTGAATGTAGCAACTAGCCAAAAGGAAGCATAGAATTGGTTGTGACTTGTCAAAAAGGAGGCATACAGTGCATGATGTAGTTGTGACTGAACGAGTCCCTTCATTGTAAAACCTGGCTGCATGTCCTGTGTAACGTGTATTTAAATCTTTTAGGAGTCATGTCCCAAATATGTGCATCCCAAGTATTAAATCCTCAACCAATATTGAACATCCCTGAGGCTGTCAGGCTAATTCATGAGCAATAGCTGACCTGGAAACCAGACTCAGAGAACAAGCTCGAAGTTCAGAATTAAAGTTGAGGCTGGGTTGAAAAGAAGGTAGATCGAGAAGTCAGGGGTCAAAAGAAGTAGAAGGTCAAAGCTATGTAATTCCTCAAAAGTCCAAGACCACATGCAGTTTGCAGTTCATGAAAGGGTAGTCCACAAAGCAGACAAGTCTAAAGGAAGGAGGGGAGAATGAAATAGAGAGATCCGTGGTACACACTGGAGTCCTCATTCATTCCTGACTTTTGTGAAATCAGAACTTGATATTTGGGTTGAGCCCCAAACTTGGGGACTCAGAGTGGGGAATGAAGGGTCATTTACTTCAATCTTGTGTGAATGAGAGTTACACGGACATTCACCCAGGCACTTGATATAAAAATGAATTAAAATATAAAAATTATCAACCTTTACTAGTAAATTTTTGTGCCAATGTCCCATATGAAGAGATCCATTCTCCTTAGGCTTAATTTATTACGTTTCTTCCTTTCAGCTATTTTAAGTGAAGGCACATTAAAGTAACTATCTATCATGTGATCAAGTGCCAAGTACTTTATATAGCTTACTTTTCCCATTCTTTGAGGTTTGGCTTATCCTCATGTTAGGATGAGAGATAATAATTAGTTTTCCAAAGTTGTTCTACTAGCAAATGGTAGATTCTTGAAAGGCATGTTTTTGATATTTCTCACTCAAAGACCATAAATAATTTTGATTTACTAGTATGCCTTCAAAGCATCTTGGCAAAGGAGAGTTAATTTAGCACTCAAAGTCAGCTCAATACATTTAAGGCAACTGCTATCAGAAGAGTAGCTATTATTTCATGTATTAAAAAGCCAGAAATTAGGCTACCCACAGACTTAGAAAACTGAAAAGAGCTGAATTTAGCCTGCATCCTAATGTAGTGATGGGAAAATAACACTAAATCCTGAATCACTTGGCTATTCAGCCTGAAGGCGGTTTGAGGTTCCTCAGGTAGGAAAAGAAGATGGTGGAAGAAGAGTGCCCAGAAAATTGTCCCAGGTCACCACATATACCACTCGGATCCTTACAGACTATGACTTCAGTCAATGAGCAATGACCAACTCATGCTTTCAAAGCAGATCCTAACACTGACTCAGTAGAAGTGAACAGTCGCCTACTTAACGGAGTTCTGAAGATAAGCTTTATATTGTTTCATTCACAGTTCAGACTCAGATTAGAATATACTTCTGAGAGGATAGCTCTTGTTTCTTTAGATATCCTACCTTGTTACAACAGTTACTGATTGTGATTTTCCTTACATTATCTGAAACAATATTACCTTTGGCAGGGGTGAAAAGGCTGCCTGGCTGTCTTTCCATATTATCTAATCGAACTGGGCTTACCTTAAATTTTACTAGAGAATATCATATTTTTGTTCCATATCTACATTCTTGTTTGTAGTTCTGAAATGAGTTTGGGTCTATACATTTCAGCAGAATTTAACAAAGTAGAGACAGATGTTTCAGGGAGCTTCTCTCTTGTTTCTGTCTCTGTTTCTGACTCCGTCCTTGTTTGCAGTCTAATGCCAAGGCCATGTAGTCATACACAGTACCCAAAGTGTTTACTGAAGTTTTCCTGCCTGTAAAAATACTGTACATTGTCATATGAAAACGACAAGAACTGAACTCAATGTATCTTTTATTATAAGACCAGTAAATGTGGTCATTTGGATTTCTTCAAAATGCTTATAGTTTATGACAATAGTCTGAAGGGAAAATGATACATATCTATCCTGTTTTGTCTTTTAATTAGTAGACTTATCCCACAACATTTGTGCCTCCAAAAACTTGCCTCATTATCACAACTGCTTTACTTATTTGTCTCTTTCATATCAACTATGCTCTGAGGAAATAAATAATTCCAGGATCTCTTTGGCTCTTTTTAAACATCTAATTTTGAAAATAAATTTTAAAAAATATCCTGGATTTTAACAAATAGCCTCGAAGCAGCTGTCCACTCTATTTAGTTTTACATCTCAGCTCCTTCAGAGCTATCTTTTCTTACCTTTTCTACAAATTGCAAAGCTAATATATTATTTCTTTCTTTTTTTTTTTTTTTTAGAAAAATTAACTAAAACTATCTTGGCTTATTATGTACCTTCTCACACTATAAATTAGACTCTCTTTATTTATATTAAAGGTCAGACAGAAAAATCCATTTTTTCCAGGTGTTTGTTTGTTTGTTTGTTTGTTTGTTTTGAATGAACAAACTTTAAGCTACTCTGTGTCCCACAATAGTTTGGTCATTGGGATAAAGAAGTTCCAACTTGCCACTTGCAAATATGTCTCTACTTGCCATTTTTAAATTACCTTTGCTTTTGGATGTGGGAGAATGTCTTCCTTTGTCAAAATGGCAATGGAAGGCACAAGTGACAATCCTTTTTCCTTAAGATTTAGTACTGCACAAAGCTGTCAGTTTAAAAATGACACTGTGGCACAGTCTTTCTTTAAGGTGGTGCCTTTCATTTTTGACTCCTGCTGTTCCTGACAGTTGAAATGGCAGCAGGAGGCAGAAACTAAAATAAGTTCTCTTGGCATTTGCCCTTAGGTAGAAATTAATAATAGAAGAAGCAGGCTAGTGCTTAAAAACAGTTAGTGTCAAATGTCATGTAATGGGCTGTGACCAATTTCCTAATGAGATGACCCAAACTGTCCATAATTTTCCAAAGCTAGACTTAATTCTCAAGCTTGCTTACAATGTTAATCTGTGTTCTTATACTTGGAGAGCATTTGATATGTTTTTGGACTATTATGTTCTACTTCAAGAACTATGCCAAAAAATTGCAACTGCATGTCTCACTAAACCCTCAATTACTTGGCTGCTTTGAATTTTATAAATTGTGCATTGTATTTTTTTTCTTTTTACTCTGACTGTGTTTCCGATTTCTGATAAATTAATATTCACGGTTTTTAAGTGTAACAGCCTTAGTGATATCATATAGCTCTGCTGGTTTCAACCTAACCATTAACTCCATGCTTTATAGATTTATCGGAACTGTATAGGCTCTCCTACTTTATTTATGAGTTAATGGCGTTTATTGTATTTCTTCGTTGTCTGATGCCTTCCAGTTCTGCACCATCAGCTGGTTTGTATGTAATATTTGCAATTCTTTTCTTTGTGGATGAATGCTCTATTCCCAGCGCTTGGGATCTGGACATACAATAGAATTTAAATGTTCCTCTCCCAAACCCCACTTTGCTACTTGGATTCCTATATTCAGCTCTGGGAATAAGCCAGGGCACGGTACTTAGTTATGTGGTTATGTATGAGACATACATTCTGTCTTTTTGCTCTATAAAATTTTGTATCAGTTCCTCTGGTGATTGAAAAATGCCTTAGCATGTACTTAAAACTCTTGCACAATCTCTCTCTCCTTACCTGGTGCTGATGTATATTGATTGATTTATCACTTCCGTAACTTCATTTTATAATCTTTTTAGCTCTCCCAAGTGCCTCTTTCTCAAACTTGATTACTTCTTGTTTTTCTTATTTATCCATTTTGGTCCATTTTATTCAGGGTACTTTACTTTCTAGATGAGCCTCCTAACTCTGAGGAAAGATAAATTACCTTTTAATGATTCCTATTTCCTTTGGTTTTATAGGTTTATGATTATATATATTTAATTCTACCTACTTTGTATAATATTCTAAAATTGTTTTATATAAACTATTTACCCATTTAATGCCACTTTGGTGAAAATGGATTTTAGTAGTTAGCTCTTCTATATATCCCTAATCTGTCATTCATATCACTACAACTTAAGTTAGGTACTGCTTCATTTTTACCATTTCATGTTAAGGAACAATATTTTCCCCATACTTGCAAGTTACTCAGAAAATTTTTATTTTTATTTAGACATAGATTACCTCTGATACTTTGGTTTATAGTAATACACTGATATGCTCTTATTAATTTCATTTAAAAAATATTCATCTTTGTCTTGTTTTTCTTGTATAATTGTTTATATGGAGGAGAGGCCATCGAACTATTTGCTTTGATGTTGGAGTTACAGAGCTTAGTTATGTAGTAGAATCACTCAGAGAGCTTTGGGAAAACTATAGATTCCCAGGGAGTCATTTCAGACTTACAGATCTAAATTACCTGGTAAAGATCCCAAGTCCTCACTGAAGAATCTTTGGTGAGTCATTCAGCATTAGTCCTAGGATAGGCCTTTGGAAACCAATGCTAAACGTTTTTGCATTTGGGACTAACTATGTTCAAATACTTGAGGAAGTTGAAATAATGAAGATGGGAGCATGCTTACACTTATGAAACACTCTATTATGATCACATAATTGGTTTGCAGTGTCCCCTATTGACTGTTATTTCTTTGAGGTCAGGAGCTGTGACTTGCTCATTGCTAAATCCCTGTACCTTGTCTCCATCTTGACAATTGGGAACACTCCACGTGGATGTGTTCAATATAAAATTGTCTGAACCGCTTCTTCTCAATGGGCATGGCATTGTGTGACTCTGTCAGGACAAGTCTGATGCCAGTTCCAATTAAAATGATAGATTACATAAGAGAAGGACATCTCTCTAAGCAAGCAGGAGTGGAGAGACCACATGAGAATAAATATGGAGGGAAATAGGCGCATGTTTAAGGCATGCAGGAAATTATTTGGAAAGGATTAAAATTCGACATATAGCAGCCACCCTCTCTTAAAGGTCAATTAAAGAAAATATCCCAGTGTATCGAATGTTTCACTGCTCTGACAGGAAGCACTACTCACAGTTACACCTTCTAGTTCGTTGCCCACAACAATGGAGTTTTGGTAAAATAAAGACTGACATCCTTGGGGAGAATTTTAAATTTGATATTTCCAAACAGAAAAGCAGAGTAATAGAAGGGAAGACAGGGAGCAATAATAATATATTAAAGTCGATTTGATTTCTTAGTTCCTGCTGTAGTAACAGGTGAGGTTTTTAGTGTGTGTGTGTGTGTGTGTGTGTGTGTGTGTGTGTGAGAGAGAGAGAGAGAGAGAGAGAGAGAGAGAGAGAGAGAGAGAGAGAGAGAGAGAGAGAGAAGAGAGAAATCTGTTATTCAACTTCATCTTGAGAAACAGATCAAGCATAATCTTTTCAAGATTTGTGTATATTAGCATGAAATTAGTATGCAAACCTCATAACTTTTCAAGAAAAGTTTATTTCTAATTACTGAATAATACCAAATTAATAACTAAGAACTCTCATTAGTACTGAAAGAAAACAAGCTGAAATATACCAATTCAGAGTTCTGGAATCTTTCATTCCAACTTCAGTTATAGTTTGCACCCTCTGCTGCACAGAGTGATTTTAAGGCTGCAGAGAAATCATTTTAGGAAGGCTATGTTTCCCAGAGGCATCTGCAAATGGGATTTATTTTACTAGGGAGTAAGCCTGACATCAAACAAATGACAAAATAGAGGACGTAATTGAGAGGTCTTCCCACGCATTTTAAACCTCCTAATTATTAAATCTCTTTTAACCAGTGTTATGTGAGCAGATGTGTATATACGCCTGCTGAGTGGACGCTTTAAGTGTGTGTCATTTTCCACTCCTTCCCCCTCTGACATAACCAGCAATGTTGCAGAGAGTGGCTACTCTGTCTGCTTGGATCCCAGAGTGAGGAAATGTGGAGATTAGATCCCAACAATTTGTGACGGATACAGTAAGGGAAAGTAATAAACTATTCTTTAAAGCCACTGAGATTGGGAAGCTGATTACTGCAACACAATTTGGATCATCCTGATTGATACAAGGAGTAATAGTTTCCCAATTCAGTAACTGCTAGTGCAGAATGTTTCAACAGGTTTAGTTACTTAAGAAAATACATTGTATTTTAAACCCCAGGTTTAAAACTATTGCAAAATTTAACTACATACAAATCAACCTTCTTAAAGAAAATAAATAATATAAGAACTTATTCAATGACTGGGAAATACAAAATCATTGAAACTGAAAATCCAAAGAGACCTTAGAGTCCCATAATCTATACTAATGTCCAGCGTAGGCAGAAACACCCCTAAACATAGTCTTCTGTCTCTGAGGATTTTTGGTAACTGTACAACTCATTGCCTTTTTGAGTCAGCAAATTCTATTGCTGAAAATTATAATTGTTAAGTAGAACTTTCTTAAAATTGGATAAAATTATTTTCCTGAAGGTTAAGTTCTACTCTAATAGGAAATTATCTTCTGAGTCAGCCAATTCTTCTGGACAACTATAATTATTAGTTGCAATTTTTAAAAAATATTTAGCAAAATCTTTTCCTTGTGACTTTTTACAAGTTCTACCCTCAAGAAAAGTTTAGATTAAATACATTATACTGTTCACATGACAATTCTTAAAATCTTTAGAGACAGCTGTCATGTTTCCCAAAACACTGTTTCCAGCCCTAAATATTGCTTTTTCCCCCTCAACCATTCATTACAGAAAACTTACCACACTTTTGATGAAATTGGTTGCTCTCCTCTAGACAACCTAGTTTATAAACATCTTTTTTAGAGTATAAGGAACATATTACATGCCAGGAAGAGTTTCAGAATATATGAGGTTTATTCTTTTCAGTGTTTTATTTCTGTTCCTACAGCCTGGGATTGCATTTAGCTATTTTAGAAGTTGAACCAAGCAATCTCCGAGAACTTTTCCTCATAATCTGTTATCAAAGCGAGGTTCATCTGTTCTTTTCTTGTGTTGTGGGATTTTGGAAAATAATATAGGACTTTATATCTATTTTTAATAACTTCCAAATTATTATTGTAAAGTAAACATTATTTAAATTAATTCCATGATATGACAATTTAAACATTTAAGTTTGTGTGTGTTTATACATTTATATTATTTGTAAGTGAAATATTTCCTTCCCTCAGTTTATTAGATTTCTTGATTACATATTGTTATGATTTTCTAACTATGCAATGTAATCACTGACATACTTATTTTAAAATTATCTAAGTTAATTATATCATTGGTAAATTTTTATGTGAATTAGTCATTCACAGAGATTTTCCATTTAATTCATGTTACTTCCAAGAAAAATAACTTGCTCAAGTAAAAATTATTTAAAACTGTTAAACATTGTCAATAGTAAAATGAATAATAAATGAAATATTAAGTACTGTATGAAGTACAGAAGCAGGCAAAGGAAACTATTATGTTTGATATTAGGACAGAGTTATGCTTGGGCTGTGATGTGTTGTAACTGGATGGGGGAGAAGGGGCTGCCTTTAGGATTCTAATATTTCTTTGTTTCTTGATTTAGAAACTAGATACATTATTGGTGTAAAATTCATCTGTACACATCTTTTCTTTTCTATGTATCATATGCTTCAAAAGAAAGTTTATACAGGGAATGTTTTCTTATTGGGAACTCTAATTATATTTCTCTAAACTATTAAATCCATTCAGGTAACTGTTTTAAAGGTAAAACCTATTTTTTAGAGCTTCACCTGGGAGAAATGTTATTTTATCTGCAATGCTGGCCTTATTTTGGTTCCATTTTAGAGAAGCATTGTGGAATTACTACAATTTGCCACTGCTAAAGTATTGTGCCTATAACAAATGTCCCTTCCACAGAGCTTTGCAAGTATGATGGTACCAAATGGAATCAGGCTTGTTTCTGGAAATTGATTGTGACCAGGCAGTAAGGTGTCTTTGCTTCCTCTCCATTACTCCTTCATGCCAGGAAAAGTAGCACTTCTTTACATAACTGGCTAAAGACTGTTCTATTTCTTCATTCTATTGGCTATAGGCCTTGCCTGATGCTTTCATATATCTCTATTGAAATCTGTTGAGAGTGACAGAATATTCCTATTAAAAACAATGTATTGCCACTTTGCTTCAAGACATTGGCACAAACCATAGTTAACAGTAAGTTAAAGAGAATGGAGTCAGTAGTACTATTGATTAGATTTAGGGTGGGGGAAGAAATGAAGGGAGCAATAAGATAAAATAAAAGCAGCAGACAAAGGGCATTAAAATAAAAAGAGTGTAGAAAAGGGGAAAAAAGAGAAACAAGTATTAAAGTGATCTCCCTTACCTCTCCGTCCCACCCTTTTCCTAAAAGTGTGAAACTTAGCCTGGTCCTAATAAACAACTTTCCACCTTCACTCACTTAGGAAATCCTTCTTTTCTTAACTGCACTTGTCACTTGAACGACATGGGTTTGGACTGTGAGAGTACACTTATAAGTGAATTTTTGCAATAAATACTATAAATGCATCTTCTCCTATGATTTTCTTAGTAATGTTTTATTTTCTCTAGCTTAGTTTATTGTAAGACTACAGTATATAATACATATAACATACAAAATATATTTTAATCGACTATTCATGTTGTCAGTAAGACTTCTGGTCAGCAGCTGACTATTAGTAGTTAAGTTTTGGGGGAGTCAAAAGTTATACATGGACTTTCTACTGCGTGGGGTGTTGGCACCCCTAGCCTGTCATTCAAGGGTCAACTGTACTTTAATAATTTTAATAAACACTTACTGAGAGTCAGGCCCTCTGCTTGACTCTAAGGCCATCAGGGAACCATAGTTCTAGAAGTTCTGCCCCTGGGACACCTTCTCCCATGCTAGGCAATCTTTGGCTATGATCATCATTACCCCAGATGATGCAACCCGGATCAGAATCCTTGATGTTTTCCTCTCGGGACAATCCAATTGATCAGTATTACTTATTAAAATGTATAAGCTTCTAAAATCAAACAGGATCTTTTAAATTCTATATGGGTTTTGGTGCTTAACTTTGTCAATATATATATTTTGGGGGTTTAGTTTGCACATGTTCAAATAAATAACCGTTGTGTCTGCTGTAGAGTTTGTGAGTGTTTTCAGTGTCTATTGTTCTATATTTTAAAGGTCAAGATAGAGAAACAGACATTTCTTTAGTGCATCCTTTATGTCAGTGTTTTCTTAGAAAAATGGGATTGTATAAATAAGAAATGCAGTACATTTCAGAAAGGAATTAAAAGAAATAAAGAAAATCCTGTATACCTCAAATAGCTAATTCAGTATATTATTGGTTGAGGAGCCCTGGTGGCTCTTAGTTTAACTTTTCAAATGTTAAAATAATTTACTTTTCTTACATTATGTGTGACATTTGCAGGTCTGGCTAGCCTTAGTTTTGCAGTCACAAAATTTCTTTGGTATGGCAAATGCAGACAGAAGACTAGCCTCATGGGATCAAGTAGAGTTAAAACAATATTCACGACTAACTTTTCGACTGCAAAGAAACTGACAAACGTTGCTGTGTGTCTTGCGCAGCAGCTGCACACGCGCCCACAGCACTGTCGTACATTTCCCCAGATACTCTGACATCAGCACTGGCTTACTTTTAAGAGCGGATTTGAGCTCTTTGGGAGCACATTATTTCTTCTTAATTGTTTTTTCTGCTATCTCAGGATATCCCGGGTGATATTCTGACTACTTTAGAGGCTTGGGCAACCACACTCCATTCATCATCATCAGAGTGAAAAGAAATCTACACGTTACATCCGGTTAAGGGTGTTTCTTTGTTTCTTTTATAAGTTGCAATTTAAATCAGAGCAAATGTGACATATTTGCACTTTACTTTGGGATGTAAAATTTTCACCTCTACCAAAATAAATGTTTTTGTCATAATATAATGAATTTGATTCCATGATGATAGACTTAAAAAAAAAAAAGCCCTTACAAATATCTAGCATTCAAATGGCATACTATTACAATCAATGATTTAAAAATTTTAAGCAGTTAAATATTATCTCTCAACTGTGCTCTCTTATATGGATGACATTTTAATGTAGATGGTATCAGTTACAAACAAAAATTATTTTGATAAAGGCTGAAGTGAAATCATTACATTAAAGTTAATTCTAAATAACAAATCAGTTAATGCATGGTTATTGGAGGGAAGTACTATGTTTTCTGTACAATTCTAGTGCTAGAATAAATATTTAACATAATTCCCTTTCTCAAGCGAGGGAATATATAATTAAATGATTAATTATATGGCATAAGGATTCTTGCTAGAGCAATTAGGAAAAGGGGAAGGCCATGAGAGCTGGAGTGAAGATTAATCTAGCAAGGCTAGGTCAGACTTAGAAGAATGGTAGATAGTAGGAAATATAATTTTGGCAGCCCTAGAACTTGGTGTTGAATATGAGTCTGTGAGGAGAAAAGACTGTGAGTAGGACAATTGATACCTGTTGAAGTACAGCGGAAGGTAGATTAAATTGGCAAATGGAGCCAAATTATAAAGGACCTTGAGACCAGGAAGGCTGATGTAAGCAAGAAACAACAGATGGGCTGGAGAACGAGTGGTTATCAGTCACATTTTTAAATAATAATAAATAACATTTATTATTAGCTGCTCCTCTACCAAACACTGTTCTAAAAAGCTTACATAATTTATATTATGTAATCCTCAGACCAATCTCCTGAGTAGGTATTATTATCATTTTTATTTCAAAAATGAGAAAACTGAGACACACAGAGAGTATGTCACTAGGCTATTTTATGCAGGCAGCATGTAGAACAACCAAGATGTAAACCCAGGCAATTTAGCTTTCTGAGCTCATACACTTAAATATTTTGCCATCCAACATCACGAGGAGGGTCTAGGCCTAAGCATTACACAATCCTGCAAAATCAGTGTCATTATCCCAGTTTTCAAGTTGATAGTGTCCACAACCTATAATGTGTCAGTTATAATTGAAACTTCTACTTACCTGAAAACACAATACAGCCTTGACTCTGATTTCAATTGCAATAAAAGGAAAATATTTAATCAATATTTTCAACCAGTAATTGCAGACAGCCAAACTATGTGCACTATCCAAGATGCTGATGATATAACTCTGGAACTTTTGTAATGAACTATTTTGTTATATATCTCTACATTGACTTATATGCATTTTATAGCTGCTCAGATATTTGTATTTCCTCCCAACGACCAATATTTCCTTTGGCTTATTCTGAATTCAGCCTAACCATTCCCTATACCGCACTTTGAAGACAAGACAGGAAACAGGGACAGAAGAGTCCAACACTGCGTGAGGAAAATAACAATTAATACCTTGCAAGGCTGGTGACTATAGGTGGCGGATATAATCTTTTCAATCTACTTTTCAAATCAGCTTCTATTACTTTCCTATAGAACCCTTAATTTTAGTAAATGTTTTTTCACTATTTTCTGATCAGTCCTCTGGACGTGGCTTCTCTGAAATGCCTTCTTTTCTCTTTGTCCTTTTAATCTTGTCCCACTTGAAGCTGTAAATCAATTTCGATTCCCTCCTGAAGTCTCCCTAGTCCCTGGTATCTTCTTTAGAACTCATGTTGTTTCTTATGAGTTCAGACTGTTCCCGGTCCTAACATTTGTAATTATAAACTCTTTTTGTCATCTGTTGTAATGCTTTGTGCTTTTGTGTTGGTGTTTTACACATATCTTTTCCTATTCTTTCAAATAAGATTTTTTTTTTTTCTTTCCAACCTAGAGGTTGGGGCTGTTACATTTCTTCACATTTCTCATGGCACCAAGCAGATTGGTATGCACCTGGACAGTCTTAAAGAACTACATTAATATATATGAAAATTCATAATCCTTTCAGGAGTGCTTAGTAGAGAACTGTGCACAGTGTGAAAGTTTAGTAAGTATTAGGATAATTACTTTATTTCTGTTGCAATTGTAGCATGTTCAATGAATACAAGCTTTGCAGCAGCTTTCTTCAGTTTCCTGACCTGCATGAATTCTCATGAATATTAACAAAAACAGTCATTATGAACTGAATTGTATTCTCCCCAAATTCACATATTGAAGCCCTAACTCCCAGTACCTCAGGATGTGACTGTATTTGAGGGTAAGTGAGGTTATTAGGGTGGGCCCTAATCCCATATGACTAGTGTCCTTGTAAAAGGAGGAGATCAGGAGACAGACAGAGGAAAGACCGTCTGAAGACCCAAGGAGAAGATGGCCACCCAAGCCAAGAAGAAAGGCCTTAGAAGAAACTAAATCTTCCAATACTTGGATCTTGAAGCCTCTAGAACTATGAGAAGATAAATTTTTTGTTGTTTAAACCACCAGCCTGTGGTTCTTTGTTATGGCAGCCTGAGCATACTAATTCACCCCCCCCCCCAGAAGAGCAGATTTGATGGCATTCTTTCATTGTATCAGCTGTTTCTCCTTGGACCTGGCCCTTTCATTTAGGTTCTGGGAGAGGCTGATGAGTGCATTTGCTTAGCTATCTGTTTGAGAGCACAGACAGGCAGTATGCAATGGTGGTATAAATGGATTAATTGCTCTGTGGCCAGACTTTTTGGCTAAGAACATTAATTCTGTCACCTATTAGTTGTATACCATGGACAAGTTAATTGATTTCTTTTGTCTCGGTTTCTTCATCTGAAAACTGGAGATCATAATTACATCTTTTTATAAGGATGCTGAAAGAATTATGACTTTCAACATACTAATGCTTAGAACAGCCCTTGGCACATAATAATGAATAAATTCTAGTTATTATTTGAAGATATTTACTTTTAACATATTACTTGAAGTTACTTTTAATGAATAGAATTCTAGTAACCTAACTATATTTAAGCACTAGAATGTAAAGTCCCTGGCTTTTAAAATATTTCTAATATACTAGAAAAGCTAAGTTATTCATCTTTTTATTGTGAATATGTATATACTTTTTTGTAAACCCAAGAAGTAACCTATTAGCACTTCCCTTGTCAGAGGGAAAACCCACATTCATATGCATTGTTAAGTTGCCTGGGGCTCCTGTGTCTCTTTTGTTTAGATACCTCAGTCAGTGGGTCTTGAACTATCCTGTTGAATTATGAGGCAAACTGGCTATGTATTCTGGTGCTGATGAATGGCCTAAAAAATGACTGTAATTGAATATTTTTCTTTTTATTATTTATGTTTTCCTCCTAAATTAGTGGTATAAAACAAGGACACACTTTCAAAGTCATTTCTGTGATTTGAGATTATTATTGTTATTGCCCTTAGATTTTTTTCCCCCGAAGGGGTTGCAGAACCAACTGCCTTTGCACTTCGCAAGCATCCTATCTGTTGTAATATGCTAATAAGTTTTAATATGGTCTTGTGTTTATAAGCACAAACTTTATTGTAAATGTCAGAATAATTCAGATCCTAATATATCTCCTGTAGTGATACATTAATAAAGGCCACCGGAGCAAATACTGTAGGTAGTTATTTCTTAATGGACAAGGATCTTTTGCTATTTCAATTGGAGATCAAAGCCCAGAGAGACAATACATAGCCAGCATTTTAATTTCAGAGTGTAATGTTTGCTCTCCCCACAGCATGGGGGAATTTCCCTTGAAAGGCTCATTTATTAATAATCTACCATGATAAAAAAGGCATGATCAATTTTTTTTACTTAGATTGTCAAATATATGAATAAACGCATTATATTCATCATTCTGTTTCAATTATATATTGTAGTAGTAAAAGCGTTCGCTTTGCAGATAAGAACACTGAGGTCCAAGAGGTTGAATAACTATAGACCATGACCTAGTCAGAACTAGAACCCAATTTCTTTAATTCCAAGACCAATTTTAATTTTGTTTTTTAATTATACTGTCTATAATAATAACTTGAGGAAAGGAGTCTAATTGTTGGACTTTGTTACATTTTACTAAATAATTTTTGAGAGAAATATGAAAAATATAAAATGGATCTAGTAATTTTTGTATTTATCAAGAAATAAATAAGTGTAATTTAGGCACTAACTGCACTTTGAGATCTTTTTTTTGCCTTTACTTCGGAAAGCCACTGCCCTTTACTTTTGTACTTCTTTATGAGTCGACTTCCATAAGAGAGCTGCGCACTAACTTTAATCACACGGAGCTTAAAACAAAATGCTCCTTAGCTGATAAAACTAGACGTTGACAAAACTCAACAAATCTGTATTTTAATTTGCCACCAGGAGGCAGCACAACCAAGCAATCCAATCTGTTTTCATCTTTTATTATTTGATTTTTAATAAACCTGACAAAGGGAGGAGTATAATGTTGAGTGGGTTGATATAACCCCAAATTACATCACATTGCTGGTCTTTTACAATGTGAGTTTAAATGGTGATGACTTAGTGGTGTAAGAGGAACAGCTTCAAGTAGCAAATGACAGGAATCCAGATCGGGATGACTTGCCTTGTGACCCACCCATGATATCCAGGTTAAAGAAGCACATGTTCTTATGCATGTCCATTTCAACTAGGTCATGCAGCTAATTCATGGTTCAGGTGGCATTATGGTTTAGTGGAAATATTATGAATTAGGCATGAGAAATTCTGGCTTTTCCATGAACTGTGAGATCTTGGCCTCTTGGCTTTAATCTAAAATTCTTTTGCACTTAATTTTCTAATATGTAAAATGAGGAAATGTGTTAAAGTAGATTTTCTCCTTATGATATTTTTACTGAGGTAATATACTATGCTTCTAAGAGAAAATGGGCAAGAAAAAATGTGAAATTTTCTACAGTAGTGAGACTGACAGGAAATCTCCATGTTCCTATGTAGTATATAACTTTGATATCGGAAGGGTAATGGCTGAGTCAAAACACATCAGTTCATGAATATGGCACAGTTTCTTAAACCTGGAATGATCCAATCAGAGTACAAACTCAGTCTCTGCACCTCACAGTATATTTTAACATTTCTAGAATGCACTTCCTATCTGTAGACTTTGAGGCACTTTGATGGAAGATTATTTTTGATATTTAAAAAACTGGCAGGCTGCCTCTTAGAGATTTGTAGCTGCTGTGATTGACAACTGGTTTCAGATACGTATTTTTATTGCTTTGGTTAGGTGTGAGTATATATCAAAATGAATTGCTGAGTGCTATGAAATAAAAAGGAAATAGGGATTTTTCTACTTGTGTGATCTCTCAAGATCTTAAAGGAATCATTTGTAAAGCAAATTGGCTAAATATCATTTATAATAGTCTAAGTGAAGGTTACCTTTTCACATGCAAAACAGACTTGGGAATTAAATTGGAGGCCTTTTAATTTGAATCTGTGCTAGTTTGGGGGCAAGCAAACTACTGTTGAATTTTTCCTTTATTGTCAATGTTTTAAGACTGATTTATTGAAGTCAGCAGATGACTTCTTTAATAGTGCTCACATGAAATAAAGTTATATGCTTCAAATCAATCATTTATTTACTATTTATTTACATGGAACATTACTTATTACTGTTATTTTTATTACTATTTTCAGTAAGAAAAACTGAGGTTTGGAAATATTAAGGATATTGGACAAAAATATAACTTGTCTGTGTACTACCTTTCAAGCTTAATTCACATTCTTGAATATTTTAAAGGCTTATTTTCAAAGTAAAGAATATATAAAAAGTTGGAGGACTAAAAAGGCAATGCTTCTTTCTCTTTCCATTAGGGAAGGCTTGGATTCCATTAAGGTAAGACATTTTCTGCTAAGGTAAGGCAGTATATTCAACTAGCAGCCAAAATGCAAAACTGTCATTTCTCTTTCTGTTCCTGACCTTCTTGGAAGCCTGAACAATTTGCAAACATATAATTCTAACTTTTTCATATCGTTTCACAATGTGTAAAAATGGAGGTGATTATATAGTGAAATTTTTAGCCCTTTTAGTCATTTTATAAAGACTCTAAAACCCTTATTTTTCAAACTGGCAGTGAGAATCCCCTTTATACCATTTGTCCTGATTTCCCTGGCCAGTCTCTCCAAACTAGATCTCCCCAGTTGACTGTGTTGTAGTGCTTGCTTCTATGGCAGATCCACACAACTCTTTTTGGAGAATTAATTAATAAAAAAAAGAGATCACTGGGGGAAAAAATCCCAGAGTAATCAAATGCATAGTACAAAAGGCATTAGATTAATGTTAAAACTTGATTGAGTTTACAAATAAGAGGGAAAGAGAGCACGTTTTTTCTTTTTTCATTGATGTGAAACTCCATACATCATCTTTAGCCCTTTTAAAATTGCTTAATGCCTTAATCCAGTAAGATGTGTGACAGAGGCATTGTTTCTCTGTGGCTATACCACAAAAACAATATTGTAGGAAACAATACTGTAGGGCACGTGATGTTTACCTTCGTGTGCCTGTTGAAGACCATGTCTTGGTTCTTAGTCTTGAGATCCACAGCAAATTTGAGTACCGACATAAAAAATTCAGAGTATATCTTAATCCCATTTTTTTAATGGCAAGAATTTCGAGACTGAATTTAGATTTCAGAACTTACAACTAGTAACACCTATTGACACTGAAATAAGCCAGCATTCCTTTATTGGTATGATTCTGCATATTTTATTTACTTTTCTTATTGCAAAGTTCCTACCATGATCACAGTGATTGGGCATGAGGGGCATAGCTTGAAATCCTCCATCATAATTAAAGAAACAAATCAATCTCCTTTCATCTATAAAAAAAACAAACAAACAAAAAAACAAATAAAACTCCATAACATGCCAGTGTGGCCTCCAGTTGGGTCTGTCCCTCTGTGAGCTTCCTATAGCTTGATTCCTGCTGTTCTGTCTCTAAGCAGATTGTAGGCAGGTTGACCATCTGCTGCTAGGTTACAGCTGCCTATTCTAAATTATAGTCCTGTTCTTCCATCCCATTTCTAAATGACTGACTATTGCTATCTGTTGTTTTTACCGCTTGCTGAAAAGCTGGCAAAACAGGTCTCTATTTGGAATCTTTAGTTTTGAATATTCTTTTAAGATACACAAATCTTGTTTCTTATTTTCTAGACATACACCATACACACAGAGTTCTTTTCTAAAATAATAATCTTTTCTGTGATATAACATGGGCCCTTGGGCAAATGTTTGAGAACTAACTAAAAGTATTTATGGAATAAACACCACATTAAGTCCTATATCATATATATTATGTTTTCTGCCATTGAATGTGAATCTTATTATAATTTGATTTTTATACTTCATGTTTTTAGTTATTAATTACTAATACAAAATCTGAACTCAATGTTGCTATGTTATTTTAAGAACATTAAAAAAAAAAAAAGTCAGCCAGAGAAATGACAGAGTTGAAACCTTTGGGAGTATTTAATGGATGTTGCTGGGCAGATCTCCTGAGATGGCCTCATTCAAGGAAAGGTTAGCATGGCTGAATCATAAGAGCCCTCTCTATGATAAGATCTATCATAGGGATAGAGCTTAGAGACTCTAGTACAACACTGTCCAATAGAAATGTAACGCAAGCCATTTAGCTAATTCCTATTTTCTAATGGCACACTAATAAAAATAAAAACACATAAACTAATTTTAATAATATATTTTGTTAAATCCTATGTACCCAAAATATTATTTCAATGTATAGCAAATATAAAATTATTAGCATGATATAATATACTCTTTCATAATCCAATATGTGTTTTATATCTAAATAACATCTTCATCAATACTGGTGACGCTGTACGTGTGGAATAGCTGCAGGTATCTAGTGACTACTGAACTGGACAGGGCAGTTCTAGAGGAATGACTGGCTATTATGTCCCTTATACAGCAGCTTTAAAGATTAGACCTCTCTTGCACCTTTGACTAATGCTGGATGGCATTTGGATAGCTGATTCTGCGTAGGTAGAAACGTTGTATTCTCAAAAAGCTCAGAAGCCCAATTTGTCTTCTCACTCAGGTATATAGTCATTCAATTAAGGCAGAAATCCACATTCTAGTAAGTTATGATATTTTTTCCCCCATTTAGGGTGATGAAGATGATAGTTACTTGAATTATCCCAATAATCACTTTCAGAGATGATATGTGAGCAATTTGTTCTTCTAATATCAGATTGTCACAATTTTGAAGATTTTATGTATTTCTTATGAGACTTGAAATGGCCTTCCAAAACTTAGGTTATCCCCTTTGAGAATTCACTGTAATAGAAATTAATGTGGTGATACATTTAGGTCAATCAAGGTTGCATTTTTCTTGCAAAGTTAATCTTTAGAATAACACACTTAAATGTAAAATAGAGAGCACAATGAGGTACAATATAGAGTAAAAAAAAAATCACTACTTTCTATGATAATAAAAGTAGTAAGTTTAGTGGTGAAATTCCCTAGGAACATCTCACAACTTAACATCTTATTCTTGCCAAGTAGCATGACCTCTTTAAAAGCTCTCATCTCATTTCCAAAAGGAAATAGAAAATCAATGAAAACATCAACAAGTAAAGTAAGCCAGTTGCTTCAGAGAGGAAATATAAAATCAATAAACACCCAGCAAAGTAAGTTCTTTGGTAATATTTGTAAAGAAAATTAATATATGTTAGAAAGAGAAAGTATATGTATATAATGTACAGAATCATTTAATGCAAACTACTACAGAAATGTTAATGCCTCAGAGAATTTGTGCCATGATGCTTGTCTCAATTTGCTTTTGAACCAAAGAAGGGCTAGAATTAATTTAACATTAATGATGATATAATTAGTTATTGAAAACATAATTGTAATTTAGGTTGTATTTATACATACTGATCCTTCTCATTCTGTATTGATTGAATTGAATTTTGATGAAAACCTGATTAAAGGATGCTGAAACCTAGAAATTTCATTCTCATCTATCTTTTTAATATTCATACCTTTCTGACCAAATGTTACATTTAAATTTTTCTTCTTTGTTTAGTCACAGTATAAATCTTACCATTATTTTATCCACATACTTAAAAGATATGTTAGCTTTCCTAGAAGACTTCATATATTTATAGAACAAGGCTTAACATATGAATAAGAATCTAATTCATTTGAAATAGCTTTTAATCTATATAATTTGTAATGACTTTTAAATCACCTCTAGATATTTTAAAATGGTAAAACCTTTAGAATTATAAAATTGCATTTTAGGTTTAATATAGATAATATTTTAGTTACTTTGATACTGTAGGATGGCAATAAAATAAATGTATTCTGAAAAGATATTTTAAAATTTCTACTTTAACTGAGAAAATGTGAGATATTAAGAAAAGTATTATACGACTTTTAAAATAAATTTTAGAGCTGCATTAACTTTTAAAAAATAAACTTAATTTTAGAACAATTTTACAGTTACAGAAAAATTATGAAGATAATACAGAATTCCCATATATGCCATATTCATTTTTCTCTATTATTAATATTACATTAGTGTGGTAGATTTGTTACAATTAATAAGCCAACATTGATACATTATTACTTTAAAAATCTGTGCTTCATTTGTATTTCCTTAGATTTTACCTAATGCCATTTTTTTGTTCCAAGATTCTACCCAGAATGCCACAGTACATTAGCCATCATGTTTCCTTAGGCTCCTCTTGGCTATGATGGTTTCTCAGGCTTTCCTTATTTTTTATGACCTTTGACAGTTTTGAGAGTTACTTACTGGTCAGATATGGTGTAGAACATTCCTCAGTTGGGATTGTGTAATGTTTTTCTCATATTTGCAATGGATTATTATATTTCGGAGATGAAAACAACAGGTGTATTGTGCCATTTTCAATGACATCCAAGGTGCTAACTTGCAACATGAGTATATAGGATACATGAATATATAGTAATCTAAAAACAGTTGGATTAACCATTTTAAGTCACTGTTGATGTCGACTGAAAATTATCTGACTGACTATTGTGTGTAACAGATATCGCCACTATAAAGTTATTCTCCCGCCTCTCCTTTTTATAATGTACTCTTTAGAAATCAATCAGTCACTATGTGAGGTCCACACTTAAGGAGTAGGGAGTTATGTTCCACCTTCTTGAAGATGGAGTTTCTACAAAAATTATTTGGAATTCTTCTGCATAGGAGATTTGTCTGTTCTTTCTTAATTTATTAATTAAATCATTTATAACTGTATAGACTTGTGGGTATTTACATTTATTTTGGGAAGTAATCCAATATAACTTTATTTTGTTGCTCAGGTTTCAGCTTTGGTTACTGGGGACTCTTAGTTGGCTAGTATTTTCCTTTGACATATCTACAACATTGTTTTTTTTTTTTATTAGTTTTTAAACTTTTTTATTTTCTCTTACTACAGGATGTACCAGGTCCCTCTTACCCACTTATATATTTTCTACCCCAACCCTAGACTCAGCCCTTTCTCCAAGGATCTCTCATTCCATTTATTTAAGAATCTTAGAAACCAAAATCTAGATGCTCATTCTTGTTGCTACCATGTGCCATTATTTTTAGGGCTCTAGCTGACAAGCACATGTTACACAATTTTTTTTTTTTTGATTTCCTATGATTTTAGTATATACACACACACAGGCACAGAGAGGCTATCTTACTACTAGTTTATATTCATGAGCTGTATCTTTTAATAGATTGGTGTTGGTATGCTTCTTATAATCACTTCTCTTCTCTGTATCAACCTTGTTTTCTGGAAGAAGTCACTGTTTGCCTACTTTTGTTTTAAATGGTGATTTTAGTCTTTAGACAGACAACCCTTTTAGAGATAATGGTCATTCAACTTACAAAGAATAATGATAGAGGTTTACATTAGATTTTATAAAAGCACAAAAGAAGGGGAATTAGCGTGACTCATGAGGTGAAGTTCAAGGATGAATAAAGTGTTTAAGATAATAAACAAATCATAAAGTCCATTGTGATTACTTTGAGTCTTTTCACAAAAAAAGATTCGCTCACTAACTCATGGTTTATCATGTTTGAGTTTGATGACTGATTTGATGTTACTCTCATCAAAGGTAAATGATTTTGTCTCATTTTTCAAAACCATACTGAAGTTAGTCTATAGAGATTTGTTTCTTACATGACTCCTTATGGTAGTTTGAGTTGACATAGAATTTCTGTATTAGTTTTGCTGGGGTAACGACAATTTAAAAAAATCAAAATCTCAGTGGCTTATTTCAATAAACATTTTTGCTTGGCTTGGGTCCATGTGTCTTGTCATTCTGAGACCCAGGATGATGGAGTAGTCCCCATGGCTCATGCTGGCCTCACGAAGGGCAGCAAGAACGAGACAGTCTGAGCCCACTGCAGTCACACTGAAAGCTTCTGCTTAGCCATGCAAAATGTCATGTGTGCTCTCAAAGTCCAAGTGAATCAGTGTGACAGGCTTTATGATCCTGTAGGAGGCACAGGGCAAGTTCCATGGAAATGGGCAGAAATGTAGAAATAAATTACAAGGAGTGAGTTAGGAGCTGGAAACAATAGTCCAGTTTCTCAAATGTGATCTAAATACTTTTGTTTTAGGACTACATTAAACTGTATGTATCCAAAAAAAAACCTTTGAAGAGAAAAAAGTGGCTCAGAACAAGATAGTTTATTTCTCTCTCATATAAAAGTCCAAGTGGCTGGTCTATGGTCATTATAGCACTTTATACTGTCAAGGACGAAAGTTCTTTCTACTTTGTTTTCCAGCTCTGTGTGAGTCATGGCTTGAGATGTTTCCAGGCAGTAGTATGAAGAAAGAAATAAAGCAGGACATGCTATTTTTTTTTTTTTCAGAAATGTCTAGAAAACTGCTAAATACCAATTTTATTTACATTTTATTTACTGGATCATAGTCACATAATTACACATAAATGCAAATGAGTCTGATAAATATATTCTTTATTCCTGTGTTCCTGTGTCTCTGTGCTGAGCTTTTTTTTTTTTTTTTTTTTTTACTACTATGGAAGAAGTTGAGAAAGACTTGAATAAAAACATGCTAACAGGATTTGGAATAAATCTCTTTGGATTAATCAAATGAAGTCTTGAGAATGAAGGAATATATGGTAATCTAAAAATACCAGCTAAAAGGCAGTAATGAGTGAAAGAAATCCAGAAAATAACAGTTCAATATCATGCTAAATGCAATGCAGTTATACAGATTTTTATCGGAGGAGAGAGATAGTTTGAGGATGGAAATAATTTTTCATTCTTTGAAGAAAATAGGTACAGATCAGGTTCTCAAAGAGTTAAAGTTCAGTATATTTCTGTGAAAGTATTGATCTATCTCAGGAATGCTAAATAAACTAAAAACTGCCTTAATTTGTTTCAGTTCTTATGATCTTGCATTTTTATTTTTATTTTTTTAAGTTAGTCATTTCCTCTGATATCCTAATCAAAATTCTTTAAAAGATCTCGGAGATTCCAGGAGTATGCTTAGTTGTTCAAATATTTTCAGAACAAATTAATGAACTTATAAATCAGACAAGAGAGGAAAAGTTAGGCTGAAAATTGTGTTGTGCACTCTATGAAGCTGGAGAATTAGGAACATACTGTATACTGTTCAAAGATAAACCGAGACATATTAAAAATTTTAGGAGTTCATTTGAGCAAAAGTTGATTCTAATTGGGCAACGTCTAAACAAAAAGTGATTTGGAATATTCTACTGATGGGAGTTTGTGGAAGGACTTTTACAGAGGAAGGTGAAAGCAAAGTAAGGAAATTATTGACTGGCTACAGCTTAAAACCTAGATGGTTGTCTATGGCCATGCCACCCTGAACATGCCTATCTCATCTGATCTCAGAAGCTAAACAGGGTTAGTACTTGGATGGGAGAATACCTAGGAAGACCAGGTGCTGTAGGTGTTTAAAAAAAAAAACTGTGTGTGTGTGTGTGTGTGTGTGTGTGTGTGTGTGTGTGTTTTTTAAAGCCTAGATGGTCGTTTGTGATTGGTTGTACTTAGTGTTTTTGATTTTATAACCTTGAGGCATTTGCAGGCTTAGATTTCAGCTTGTTTACATAGGCCACTACAGGATTAGAGCTTCATGGCCTCCTTGTTTAATTAATTTAACAATTTCTCCCATTTGATCATCCTTTCCTGTATTAGAGGTTGGTATTAGTGCCACCCTAAGTCACTATAAAAGTTAAGTTGCTCTTCTCTCATGAAAAACTACTAGGTTATGATGTAAGATCCATGGAATAATTGTTGTTGCTGTTCATCTCATTCATCTTGTTTGTTTCTTCAAGCACAGTGAGATCATCTGATGTACTGCTGATGTCCGTGAACATGTGTTTAATACCTTTGAGAGAACATAACACACCAGGGAGACTACAATTATAACTATTAGGAGTTTAACACCTAGAACTGAAATATGCTCCTTAGCCAGGGCCCCCATGAGCCAAATCAGTTGGTATTAAATAAATCAAAGAATGTACCTGAAGAGGCATCAACTGTTTTATAGCCAAGTGGCTTGTCTGTTAGTTTCTCATATTTTATACAATACCAGAAATGTTGATCGAGGTATAGCAGGATGTATTTGTTATGGTACTGGCTCTTCCTTGTTCAGTCAGTAAGTAACCTAAAACAATTCTATTATCTAAAACCACTTTAGCAAGAAAGTCTAGGGACTTTTGCTGTGTAGCTATGGCCTTAGCAGCAGAGTTAGCGATAGTTCCCAGAGCTGAGGAGCATTGTTTTTCTGTGCATTAACAGAAAAAGTAAGCAGCGAAAAGGCAAAAGGAATAAAGATTCCATATTGAAGATGACAATCTCGATTTGTGATCTTGGGAGAGCTATCCGTCTCAAAAATCTGTCTTTGGGGGAAACATACCTAGTCAATTTTAATTGTAGATTTCCACTTGGTATGCAGTTCCAAGAGTCTGGAGGAGCCCTTTTAATCAGGGGATGTGGACCCAATGTTCAAGTCCCTGAAGACTGGCTGCCATCTGGGTAGAGAAGAACCTGGTATGGTCCCTTTCAAGGAGGTTCAAAGGCAGTCTTTGTTCTTAGTGGTTCTTAATTGTAAGGCTGAGAAAAAATTTGAAAATTTAGTTTGAAACATTGTAGGTGGAGATTTGAGGATATTAGAAGAATTGGGATCCAGTTCAGTTGATAGACATATAACTAAACCTCAGAGACAATGAACAGGACTAGAATTTGATAGCTACAGATTGTGTTATAATTTTCTACTAAAACATAAGTGTTTCCTCTACAATCACCCTCATTTCTATCAACGATAATCATAATAATACTAATTTGTTTGCAAAATAAGTGTAGTCTTAACCCTCAGAGTTCTTAATTCCTATTGAAAACTAGGGAGTAAGCAATTGTGAACAATAGCATTCTGTGGATTGTTAAATGCATAAATACATTTTTTAATTTCTAGAAGTACATTTTTCCTCATAGTAAAATTTTCAGTGTGGCACAAAATATGCTTACTAAAACAAATATCTTTAGTTTTTCTGTGATAGGGAACCAGAAGTAGATAAACATGTTGGTTAATTAATGTTTCAGTATTTTATCTTATTTGCAAATGATCTAGATAGCCAACGAATTTCCATTTTTTAACTTAGCAAAACTCCAAGGTTTTGAGTTACTAAAAGATTTTAGAAACTATTTTTAAGTATACATATTTTACAAAAACCTTATTGTTGAAAAGTTCATTTATAAACTTACATCTAATTTGTTTGTTCATAATGATCATATTTAAATTAGTCATGAAATTTCACAAGACATTAAATAGCCAATCATTATCTTAAATTATCTTTGTTGCTGACAAATTTTGTAAGAGAGATAACTTATTTGCCTAGTAAACCGAAGTAGAAAAAAAGGGGTATACCTACATAAAATTTAATGCTGCCAACTCTGAGCACATGCTTATTTTAATTAAATCAACAAATTTAAACTTTTATTTACTGAAGATTATCCTAGATCATGTGAACTTAAAAAACATTTGGATTAGTTTTTATTTTCTGAGAGTATACTTAATTTATATGATATTTGTTTGTCTTTAAGCCAATTAAATAGAGCTCTTTACAAATTAGTTATGGCAATAGCATCTGGAGGTAGGAAAATATACATCTATAACAAACATACATAGATATAAGTCAACAGACAGCTGTAAATAGCGATCTTACAGCTTTCATTTATGAAATTTAGCCACAATATGGGTATGATAATGCAAAACTCACTAGTTTATGTAATAACAGTTATATCCAGATTGTGTTTCTGGCAGATGGACTATGTTAAGATTACCTGCTCTAATGGATTAAACTTTTTACTAATATTTGTGAAGAAGGCTTAAGATTTTTCATTTGCCTAATTTTCAAATATCCTTTCCATTATTTTTTTCCTTCTGATAAGAATACTTTCATTCCCAGAAAAGACCAGATAGAACATTTATATCTCAAAGGCACAGGGAAAGAATGAGTTCTTCCAAGAAGGATTTTTGTTTCCTAAATCTAGAATTTTATAATACCCACAGCTTTTTGTGATGAATAGGGGAGGTTTTTAGATTGGTAAAAAGGATAGAAGGGCTTTTTTAGATTTTTGTAAAGACTCAATTTGTAATAATAGTTGTAAAAGTTGCCCTCAATTTGAAGGACAGCTGATTTTAATTCCTCAAAGAATCTTGTTGCAACCTGAATGAGATAAGGTGCTGCCCACCCATCCAACTGCTAGGTAGTTAGTCAGGCACCAGTGACAGAAGTGAAGGCCCAGCTCTGCAACAATAGAAAACTCCCTTGAAACACCACCCTTTTTAGGGTTATAAATTACTCCAAATCTGCATAACAATCATATCCTATTTACTGTGCTTTTGCTGTTAACCTCCCATAACTGGCTCCTCCAAAACCAACATCTTTCTTTTGTTTTATCTGGAAATAGATAGTATTTAAGATGGTGACTTGGGCCATTTTGAGAGTTATTCAGTTTGCCAGGATCTTTCTAAATATATAAAGGAGGTACACGTGCTATTAAACTTCTCTTTGTTTTTCTCCTGTTAATCTGTTTTTAATTACAGGGAGTCTCAGCCAAGAACCTAGAAGGGTAGAGGGAAAATTCTGTTTCTTCTCCTACAGTTCGTAGTTTCATTTTAACTCAGGGGAGAAGGCCTAAAAAAGAAATTTTCTATCAGGCTCTGAATATCAGCTTCTAAATTTGGCCAACATCTGACCATAGAATTACTTTAAAAATAAATACTTTCAAACATCTTGTCAGGTCTCAGCTGAGACAAAAAGTAAATATTCCTGACAGTATTGAACAACATGGGCATAAGTGGCATCTTCAAGAAGAGTGGAGAAAACACTACCTTCCCAAAGATCCAGAGCTTCTTTCAAAGATAGCCAAACAGAAAGAAAGACTCAGAAAATTCCCCTGAAAGCTGGCAGCAGTCAGTAGGACCCTAGTCACAAATAAAGTACAATTCACATTTCTGTCCAGCCACATTGAGCCGCAAATGGGGTACAACCCATATTTTTGTCTGGCTATATTTTTGGGTCCGCCAACCCGACAGTCAAGTTCTCTGGACACAAAACAAAACAAGAAGGCAATAGCTGTCCTTGGGAGAGAGAGGATGGACAATAAGTGGTCCTTAAAATCTAATTCGCAAGTCATAATTCAAAGATCTAATTCTTATGATTAGTGCGTGAGAGAGAGAGAGAGAGAGAGAGCAAGCAATCTGAATTTGGAAAGAAAGGAATGTGAAACTTTACCTTCTTCTCTTGACCAGGCACTGTAGATGGAAGTCTGGAAGAGCTGACTTTGGTAGGAATTCTCACCCTGCTGACTTCTTCCAGTTTTTCCAGGAGCATGTCTGAAGGCTCCAGAGTGAGCGGGGCATCCCAGCAGGTCTCATCCTAGTCACTAGAAACTATAGAGGAGGAAAAATAATTTTCCCTCTTTCCTTTATGGTGAGCGCTTGGCTGAGACCCCATTTCCTCTAGGGTACTGTTGTGGAAAAGCTTCAAAAACAAACCAGTGAAAAACCAAGCAGTAATCGGAGAGAAGGAGAACTTATTTTTATTATGCACGGTCCCAGAGGAGCTAGTGCTCTGAAGATCTGGGCCAAAAGCACAGTCGCAACATTCCTCATATACAGCCTTTTTACGCAAGTTGACTGGTTAATTTGAACTCAGACCATTACAAATGGCGGAAGTTGCAATGGTTGCAAGTAGTAACATTGGCAGAAGGGTGGGAGTTGTTACAGGAAGAGGGAGATGCTATGGTACAAAGTGCTACAAGAGGCAGGCAGCCGCTAGGTCTACAAACAGTTACATTTGTCGAGCAAAGTGTAAGTAAGCTCTTGCAAGCAGCAAGCAGATTCACAGAAGCGGAAGAGAGAGCTGTTAGCTTTGAGCGAAAACTCCAAAAATTCCTCTTTAGTACCTCCCAACTGGATAAGCTCATCTAGGTTAAAAATTCTCCACTGTGGCCACTGTAATTAAAGGTTATCTTTGGTAAGGTCAACCTGCTCGTTCAGCCTTAAAACAAAAATTGGACTCACCTGAGGCCTCATACTGGCCCCAGCGCAGTTGAAGTTGGACCCAGAAGAACCCCAGACCTGGTCCAATTTCCAAGCCAGAGCCAGTCTGATCTGACTGGTTTCTGGACCCAGTCCAGAAAAAGAAATGCTCAAATGAAGTCTCAAAGCCCATATGCAAAAGCTATGGAGCTAAGCGTGGAGAGGGACTTGCCCAGCTGCTCCATGGGTGGTGAGAAAGTAGGAGTTCTAGGGGCTCAGGAAGGTGCCTTTGCCTGGTTGCTTGTTGCTCCTAAGGGTCAGGAGTATCTCCTTCAGGTATCTCATCTGACATCAGAACTGTTAAAAGGTAAACTGGGGATATTAAATATTGTAAGAGTCTATTTGAACAAAAAATCTTTTCTAATTGGGCAGTGTCAAACCAGAAGTGGTTAGGAGTGCTCCATCTACAGGAGTTCGGGGAGAGACTTCTAGAGACAAGACAAAAGCAAAGCAAGGAAATTATTAATTGGCTACAGCTTAAAACCTACTTGGCTGTTTTGTGATTGGTCATTCTTAGCGTTTTGATTTCCTAACTTTGAGGCATTTAGGGGCTTAGATTTGGGTTTGCTTATATGGCCAACATGGTATCATAGCTACCTCAATCTGATGGCCCTTTTTGTTTAATTAATTTAACAGTACCAAGATACTGGCTTTAGGAGAATGAATGTGAATATACATTCTAATAAAAATGAGCAAATGTTGGTTTAAAAGTAATAGTGGCACATTAGAACATAAGGGGAATTTTATGCTGACAATTTCATTCATAGTGTTTTGCTTGTCATGTTTTCACATCCATGGGCACGCTAGATCCATTTCATATCTGTGGCACTTAAACTTTGATACCTATTCTTCATCTTTCATAAGTGTTATTTAAGACAGATCTTAAAATTCATGGAGGTGGTTCAGAGATACTTTTATAATGTGTGTGTGTTTGTTTGAAAATCAGCAGTTGGCTGTAACTGGTGCCTTTTACGTTATGCTTGAGAAAGGCATTGAGAAAGACCTAAATATAAAGTACATTTTTTATTTAGTTCATAAAAAAATAGAAGTATAACGATTACTACACACTTAAAGAGTCCTAATATTAAAGTATATATACATATATATATATATATATATTATATAATATATTATATATTTACTGTATCATCCTTTTGTTTTTTATTCTTTTAGAATGAAGTGAATGAAGAAAATTCTGTATCTGGGAGACCACCATCACCTTTAGAATGGCAGCATCAAAGGGATCTAGGGAAATACATGCTATGAACCTTTAATAATACTGCTACTGTGACTTAGAGGATATTTCCATGCTTCTGTACTATGAAAATATAGCATTGGGACCATGGTTGAAGAGTTCAAAAACACAAAAGTTGAATACATCACATTTGAAATTTCTTCATTCACTGTTCTGTGAGATGCTTGGTTCAATGTCATTAGAGTTGAGGATTGTGTAAGTCTTGCTGCTATATTTTGTAACAAGGGCAGACTAAACAGTGATTAGTCTGCCCTTGTTATAAAATATAGTTGGGGTGGACATATAAAATGCTTATTAAATTTTCAAGTTCAATTAACAGCATATTAATATGCTAAATGGTTTTATTAGACATTGTTACAAACTCATGATCTGTGTTTCAGAAATGATCAATTGATTCTTTTTGTACTAGATGTGTTTCAACAGAGTTTTCTCTTTGCTTCTCTGACAAAGGTTTTTGGAAGAATGAGCTCCCCTCACCTCCTCTTTATCTTTTAAAAGCTGTGATCAGCAAGATGACCCTTTTTCTGCTCCCTTGCCTCTGTGGTTGGTAACAGTATTTATAGGATATATAGCACATAGGGTTGCTCCAAATTCCTTCTGTAAATAGCCATGTCTGTCAAATAGCTTTGACTTTGCAATCATATCTATTGTGGGAAAATGCCCAATATTAATTGTTCTCAGTCTTTCAGCTGGGGAGTCAAATATGTGGAATACTGCTCACGGCCATTTGCCGTTCAAAAGGCCTCAGATCATCTGCCAGCCCTACAGGTTCTAAGCCGTTGCCACAGTTGTAGCGGTTCACTTTGCCTTTTGACAGCAGGAATAGTTCTCTGTCCCACTTTCTCTTATAAACTTTAGCTAAACTTCAGACTTCTGCTTTTTTCCCCTCTTTTGCTAAAGCTAGTGATCACATGCTGAGTAAATAATCTATAGACCATGATCTGCTGTCCTGTCAGGCTTGTTATCCAGACTCCAAACCCCTGATGTCGGAAACCTGCCTGATGAGTAGTCCCAGGTAGGCTTCCTAACTACCTCCCCCACTGGTTACCGTCATCATTGCTTACATACTTAGAGAACTCCTTCGTACCACATTGACTATATTTGGAAGAACTAATTGGTGGTTCTGGTGTCTTTGTTAGGAAAAAGTGACACTTTTTGAAGTTAATAAAAGTCTCTTCAGTTACAGCCTTTTATCAGATGTAACAAAACATTGTTTGAACAAATATGCTCTCAGTAGTAGTGACAGTTCATTTTTGCTTTTCTTAGCCCTCAACATCTTTCGAAAGAAAACAGTAGAAGTCCCTTAAAGGCATAAAATTAGTTTTTGAATAATGGCAGTTCTCGAAAGAAAATTGCTTTTTTAAGTCAATAATTCAATTAAATTAGGTCCCAATTTGATTGCATCAGCATTTTTATAATATATATTTAAGTAATATATTTCCCAGTTCTTAAGCAAGTTTTGGTATATATTTCAAAGCTACACAAACATTTTGTGTATGTTATTGACTCTTTTGGAGGAAAGGAACGTATTTATCAAATATCACGATTAAGAAAGTGACTAATAATTTAGGTGTGCCATCAACAAAACTAAAAGGGGATCCCTTTAGTCTTTAATAAAATTTTCCTGAGAGTATGAGAAGGAAAATGGAGAAAGAAAAAGTATACTCCTTGGGAATAGAAAGTTTATCTCAGTAGAATACAACTTCATTTACTTATCGGTCAAAATTCCACAAAATTCGTTTCTCAGTGTCTGAACTCAAGTACAAGACATGCTTTAAAACTTTTGTTTATTGCCCATTTGTAAATGCTAAAATTTATATATTCTTTTTCAGTGAAAAGAGAACAGAATAAATACAATGTATTAAAGTACAACACCCATGGGTGACTGAAGGGAGGGGCACTCATTCCTCATTTGCTCCATATTATCCATCAAATTCCTCTCAAGTCACCCACATAAACATAAAGCTAATTAAAGTAGATTGATAACCTTAAGACTTTTTTCCAAAGGAATTCTTGAACCTAACCAGTGATTACATTATAGTGCTCTCTTATCAAGTATTTTGACAATTTGGGAAAAAAGTCTAGCTTATTCATATACTAATCTATCTACTATGCTTTTTAGAGGTTTTGTTTTCTCTCTTTTTAAAATTTTAGATTAAAAAAAACAGTAGACCATGTTATCTAATTTTTGAATAAAAAATTTTATTGCGATATGAACAATTAACATGAGATCTACCTTTTTAAAATTTGTACGTCTACACTACACTATTGTTGGCTATAAGTACACTGTTGTACAGCAGACCTCTAGAATTTATTCATCTTGCTTAATTGAAAGTTTATACCCATTTATTAGTAACTTCCTATTCCCTCCAGCCGCTGACAACCACCATTCCATTTTTAGATTGCATGAATTAGACTATTTTAGATACCATTTATAGGTGGAATTATGTAGTCTTTGTCTTTTTGTGACTTATTTTACTTAGCATGTTGTTGCATAGTATAGCATTTCCTCCTTTTTTAAAGGCTGAATAGTGTTCTTTTATTTGTAATTGCACATTTTCTTTGTCCATTTGTCTGTTGATGGACATTTAGGTTGTTTCCAGATCTTGGCTGTTGTGAACAGTGCTGCAATAAACATGAGAACGTAAACATCTCTTTGAGATCCTGACTGCAGTGCTTTTGGACAAATACCCGGAATGGAACTGCTGGATCATATGGTAGTTCCATTTTTAATTTTTTGAGAAGCATCATACAGTTTTCTGTAGAGGCTGCACCATTTGTCATTCCCGAAGACAATGTGCAAGCATTTTGATTTTCCACATTCTTCCAACGCTTGCTGTCCTGTTTTTTGTTTGTTTTTTTTTTATAATAGTCATCCTGACAGGTGTGAGGTGGTATCTCATGATTTTGATTTGTATTTTCTTAGTTATTTGTGATGTTGAGCATTTTTCATATACCCGTTAGCCATGTCTTTTTTTGGAGAAATGTCTATTCAGGTCCATAGACCATTTTTAAATTGGGTGATTAGTTTTCTTGCTTTTGAATTATAGTTTCTTATATATTTTAGATATTAATGTCTTATCATATATTTAGGTTACAAATATTTTCTTCAATTCTATAGATAATTGGTTTTGTTTTCTTTTCTTTTTAGCCTAATGAACTACCAAAAATGTATTATCAAAAGTAATACATGAATATACTATGTTTAAGTGTATGGGAGAACATGTGAATGTGAAATTCATATGTCAGTAGCATGTATATTAACCCAGTAAAATTCAGAATCAATACGCTAAAAAAATTCAAGTAAGGATAACAAACTTGAAAATTTTGAATAGCAAGATATTATTAGCATCTTTTCTACCATACATTATCATATTTCCAAAATATTTGGCACCAAAAATTGTAAAGGTAAAATGAGGCTTTATCAAATTCAGAAAAACGTTGAATTAAGGTGCAAAATAATATATATATCATTATTTGAATCATTTATTAATTGAACCATTAAATTAACAAAAAAATGTTTTTTTGTGTGTTGTCACACACTGTGTAAAGTACAAGTGCTACAAGGAGGCATAAGTCACTCTCTCTGTCTTCGGTAATCTTAGATAATTAAAATACTTTTTAATTCAAAAATTAGTCTCAAACCAAATAAAATTAAAAATCAAAACAATTAAAAGCAAACAGAAAACAAAATTTATTGAGCTATTAACACCAATAAAGAAGAAGATGTAATGTGTTTGTTTTTTGATTTAAGGTAACTGGACATTTGGAGATTGTCCTGTTTTATGAGATTAAATTTAGGCAATATTTTTACAAAGTGTATAACTTATTCTAAGGAAAACAAAAACCCTTTTGCTTGGTTTACATAAAAAGATGTTAAAACAGGGATTTTAAAATAAAAAGTACAGTATTCAGTTGATGAGGCATCAGTGACTCAACTTGATGTTTGTTTGTGAAAGGCAAAACTTTTTTTCGATTTGCCACTTTCTTCATAATCTCAAACTAAAGTCTTCATCAGTCTTTTGACTATTGCATTAAGTGGAGATAATTTGTTCTGCAATATACATATCAGAGCATATCATGATATACCATATGAAAATTTTTTGTTATCGTGAGATTTTCCTCAAGTAATTACATTAGAAAATATTGCCTTTAATTCTTTGTTGTCATTATTGGGACTAAAGTCCACAACATAGATTGTTAAATTTGTAATGGCCTAGATATATAAATATGAAATTGAGAACTTAGATCTTGGATTAAAATAGGGGTTGGAAAGTTCCTTCTATATAGTGTTGGATAGTAAATGTTTCAGGCTTTGCAGGTCATGTGGTCTGCATTCCAAGGACTTAACTCTACTGTAGGGTGAGAAACCTGCCACTGACAAATAAATGAAAAAACATGGATATGTTCCAAAAAAAATTTTATTTGCACAAACAGGCAGTGATTTGGTTTTGGTTTGTAGCGTATTTGCCAACTCCTGGATTAAAACAAACATGCAGTGAGTAGGCATTTATATGAACTGCTAATATTACTGTGCCTTTGCTGATATCATTGCTTCCAAGATTGAAGTCCATTTACTGTTGGGGAGACATGCACTGTTAGTTCCTAAATTTCATTTAAAGAAGTAGATTTAAATTCTGCCTTCTTTCTCATAATTAGATAAGGTTCTATGGTGCATATGGGTCCAATTTTTACTCTGCCGAGGCATCAAATTTTCTGTAGATCAGTGCTTACTCCAATTCCTTTTCTTGTCATGGCATATATATTGAGTAAACAGATGAAGCTGCTCACTGATGACAGGAACAACCTAGATCTCTAGATTTCCAGATCTCTTCTGCTATCCCCAAGATGGTTGCACATATGTAAATCACTGTGTGGGAACACACTGGTTAAAGAACTCATTCTAGATGGAGTTAATCTGGGAATTTTTGTAATAGAGGATAAACAAAGCATCTGGCAATTTTGATTATGTCCTTTAAAGTCTAAGAATTCTTACTAAATTCTCACTTCCTCCCTATTTCTTTGCAGGCTTTAATGCCATTAAATTTCTCAGGAAAATACAGGTTACAGAAAGTATCCAGGAGTTACTATAGTCTTTCCAGGATGATACAATATAAAGATCAATGTTACCATTCTAATTCTGCTTCCAACTGTTTATGTGATTTTAGGCCATTAATCTAAAACCATGGAGTATCCATTTCCATTTTTGTAAAGAAATTAGGAAAACAAGATGATCTTTAAGGTCTTATTGAGGACTGACATATATAATATCCACCTTTTACTATCGGAGATAAGACTCTCTTTTTTTTTTTGGCATCTTTCCTGTTCTCTGACCCTTTTCAATGCTCTCAGTTTCTTGTAGAGGAAAGCAGGCTCACTAAAACATGCACAAACTATATACAGTAACATCTCATTATACCAATTCTCAGAAACAATTAGTCATAGGAAGTTACATGTGCTGCTAAAATAAACAACTGAAAATTTTAGTGGCTGCCAAATAGGGTGTATTTCTCCCAACATTCCATCCAGCCTGTTCATTTAGGTCTCAGGGAGCTGTGTCCAGGTGCTCTTTTCCATGCAGGCATTAGGGGAACCAGGCACCTTTAGCTAGTAGCTCATAAGCCTCTACTGTAGATTTAAATTCTGCCTTCTTTCTCATAATTAGATAGGGTTCTATGGTGCATACAGGTCCAAATTTTACTCTGCCGAGGCATCAAATTTTCTGTGATCAGTGCTTACTCCAATTCCTTTTTTTCTCATGGCATACATTTTCCATACAGATGAAAGAATAAGGAGCAGAGCTGGAAGATTTGGATGGGGCATCCACCACTTTTGCCCACTTTCCTTTGGCTGGGACTCAGTCACAGGTCCTATGTTGCTAAGTGAGACTGAGACATATAATCCAGCTACTTGCATAGAGGAAAAGGAAACAAGGTTTGGGGAATAAATAGCATTTTCTCTGCTATAGCCACCCAAACAAGTTTTCCACAAAGTCGATGTTTGTAAATCTGTGTACTTCCTACTTGCTGTGTGCAATGTGCAACATCACCTTCTCGTATTCAAGGGGAAGCACCAAGATAAACCTTAGAATAAAATGATAAAAACTTTAATTCCCAAATTCTGAGAAAGTGCTGGTACATCAGGAATGGAATAGGGCTGAGCTTAGGTCTCAAGTCTACAACTACAAATTTGAGTGTAATAAGAATTCTCAAAGAGCAGAAGCCATGTTGAGGACATACTGCAGATAAAAATCATGCATAGTTGAGAGATTTTATAGTCATATATTCATCTAAACTGCCAGAACTCTAAGTGTTGGAAAACCTATATTCTATAATAGATCAAATGAAAAGGTTTAAAAATGAACATACTGACTAATTGATATGTGTTTGATTACTAGGTGCATACTCTAGATCCACATACATGCACATGCCCAGCCTATACTCTCCTTCTCTCTAATGCCTTCGAACTCAACTCTCATGTGAAAAACTTTTTATGTTTTTTCACCTAGACTGTAGTATTTATGATAGATAGATACTAGCACCATTTAATATAGAGGCTACCAGGAACGTTTTTGGGAATTGTGGCTGTAAACAATGAGACAGAGTGCCTATTTATGTTTTTAAGGTTATAATTGATGAAGTACTTCAAATAGTCCTCTTTGCTTACATAAAACAAATGAAAGATTAGTATCAAAAACATATAACCAAATGATATAGGTTATTAATTCAAATTATTTAATGTTCAAGAATGATCTACTGTTTTTTATGTACAGCTAGCAGTCAAAACATTAAATTTTCCAATCCAAAGCATAGGGCACAATCTCATTTGTTTTATTGCTAGACATATATTTAAACCATTTTCTAGTGACTAGATACTGTTACTGAGATACATGGATCTTAACAATGAACTAAGTCTTACATAGCTTTTAATAAACTATATTTCTGTTTCATAATGTTTTGACACCATAGGTTATCAGAAAATGGTATTGTTCTTTCTTAAACCAACATTTATAAAACTCTCTTGAATTGCTTTTTAACACAGCCTTTTTTATGCATTAAGATAATACTTATTAGAGTTTTCTTTTGACAAAATCGAGACATTCACAGTTTTTTTTTTAACCAAATAACTTCATTTATTTAAAATTCACTATGAGCTATAATTTGCCAGTAAAAACTGGGCAGCTGAATTCATGACATGGGTGTATTAAAAAAGAGCTGAATCATGTAGGTTGCAAAACTTCTGAGAAGCCTATTTTATCTGCATTTTTTTAAACCATTCTTTTCTATCCCTGCTTCATTTCTCTATTGCCAGCTGAGCTCTTCCTAACCCTGCTATCTTGATCTTCCTTTCCTTGGTCCTTTTTTTTCTTGTAGCTCTGATCCCCTTTTAATACACACGTACAATTTGCTTTTTTTGACATGTTTATTCTCAAAAAAATGTTTATTGTTTATTCCCCCTTCTAACTTGCACACTCAAGAATCAATGAATGTTTTCCCAAGTATCTTTTTCTGAACTGAAATATGAATCTAACTGCAAGTATTACTTGCATAACCTTTGCATGAATCTGTCTTCTCTTTGCTCAAAATAACAACAATGCAAAGAGCACCCCAACTTTCGCTTTTACTTGGACGGTTAATAGCCCTGATGATACAGGTTGCCTTCCTCAAAATTAGAACCTGCCAGTCTGAGTCTTAAAGATCTTGGACTCAGTAATCCATTATTCTCATGCATACCAGAGTATCATTGAACTCAGTCTTTTACAATTTTAAGTGTTTCATTACTAATGCACTTAATTCCAAATTAATTTGAAAAAAAATCCTTAATTCCTTTTGAAGTCCTCTCAAATCCTTTTGGAAACAAGGTCAATATAAATAAATGCAGAAACTTATTGTTGAATACACGTTTGTTTCCCACTTAGTTTATTTGAAATTTTTTTCTGAGAAAATATTTTCTCTTAAAAACAATGTGTCAAGATGGCTTTATTTTAGGGAGGTATAGCACTATCCAGGTCTCATGTTTTCTCACTCACCAATCATATTTATGCAAATGAAAATTACATAGTCAACTTAAACACCACAAGTGGCTTTGTATGGGATGCAACATCCTAAAAGTCTACCAGAGAGCTGTGAGCAATCAGAAAGAGGCCTTAAGGCTTTGCTTCCACCATTCCTTCAGGCCTATTTGTCTTATTCTACCCTTTCCCCCTCAAAAGCTATCTCTTTCAGATTACTGACCAACATCTAACATTATCTTGCCTCCCATTTTATAACTCCTGAGACCACTGCTGTCACACGCAACAGCAGTAATTTTCTATCTTGAGCATGAAATCTGAAATCAATATCGTTGGTTAAACTAGCTTTATTTATTTATTTGAAAAAAAAAAACAGACATTATAGTATAGAGTAGAATGTAATGGAACAGTCTGGATGAAACGGAGTAGAAAATATCAGTATATAGTTATGTAGTAAGGCTAAGAATTGCTTCATTAAACAGTCATTTCAGTTGTTTAATATCTATAATAAGATATATATTATGGTGTCAACAAAGGACATGTCATTGCTCGAGTTTAGGAATCTTAAACAAAACTCTATCATATGGGCTTTAGAGTTTTTTATAAACTTCTTGAACTTATATGTATAACTGGGCATACTTGTGTTACACATGTATGTAAAACTATATACATATTTATATATAATTTCTTTGCTTTAGGGTCAGAGTCATAATGTCCATCAGGCTTTCAAACTGGGCTTGTAACTCATAAGTTTAAGAATCTTATCTTTAGGAAGAGGTATTATTGGCAAAGTCCACAAATCAGTGATGGCCCAAATCAATAAGCATCCAGTAGATTTTGGGTTTTTCTTTCATACCAGGGAAAGTAATATTTTGTCAATTTGTTTGTAAGAATTGTTAATCTTAAAACACATTAGAAGAATTTGATTAGGTTATAGGGGAAATACCTCTTATAGAGATAATGCCCTCCTTCCCTTTTTCTTAAAATTCACTCAATAAAAGCATCTGTTTGATATCATTCATGTCCAGGCTGTGTCTAACCCCCAGAGATGTACAGATTCATAATCAACATTCATTCATAAAGTCCTGGGCATAGTTCTGGTTAATTTCACAAGATGGTTTATTTAGTGCTACACAAACCTTGGAGAGGAGGCGTTATTAACCTCATACAAGGAAATAGATATTTAGAGAACTTTAGAGATATATTTGAATTCACTAGCCTCAGAAAAGACAAAGCTAGAATGGAACATAAGTTTTCTGATTCTAAGTCTCCTGTGTTTTCCAGGATGTGTGTAAAACGAATAGATTTCTAATGAGGAGAATCTTGTCCTTGTGCTGTCATACTTGTCTTACATATTCGGTTGTAATTAGAACCACTG
Source organism: Eonycteris spelaea (assembly GCA_003508835.1). Taxonomy (NCBI): domain Eukaryota; kingdom Metazoa; phylum Chordata; class Mammalia; order Chiroptera; family Pteropodidae; genus Eonycteris; species Eonycteris spelaea. The sequence goes on along the minus strand of PUFA01000043.1, from coordinate 1,937,610 downwards.
GATCAGGTGTACCACTCTGCTTTAAACCATCTTCAGTTGATCATAAACTATATTGTCCCAATTAGTAAACATCTGAATGTAAAAAAGTGTTCTACTAGTTTACCTTCCGAAGCAAGCCAGGATACATGGTTACCCAAAATGACGTTAACATATCTTACTTCTCTCTGGAACATCTGAGAGCTATAAGAACGGAAAATTTGTATTTGCATATTCTGGCTTATCATATAGACAATTCATTTGGTATATGTAAACTGATTTGTATAATTCTATAATTTTCTATTAGTGAGAAATGTTCCTGTTTTACTATTTGTTTCATAGTTAAGTTCAAGAATAATTAAAGAAACAAGCTAGATATAAATGCCCGATTCTCTGATATATGGTTATTATATACAGGACTTATTTTAACCTTTAGTATAAATAATTTAAGAAATTATTGAACAAGAATAATTAGGAGTTAGATATAATTTTCTTCATAGGCTATAAAGATAATAATCATTATCATAGTAGAAATAATTCTTGGTGTACAAAGCAGTAGGCTTGAATCTCGGCTATGTGGTTCAGTAACTTTGAAACTTTGGATGAGCCAATTTACATCTTTACACCTGAGTTTTCTCTTTTCTTAAAGGATTTATTAGTTTCTGCTCTACCTACCTCAAAGGAATGCTGTAAATACAAAATAAGATAATCTTTAAGTGTTTTGGAAACTGTAAAGTACTTTAAAATGTATGTATGTATGTATGTGTATATATTTACATGTACATTTTTCATGTTTATATTCTCACATATATTAAAGTTTGTAGTATTTTGCCTTATAATAGAATTTTAACTAACATTTTACAGTTTAAAAATATAATATACACAAAACTTTCTACATCTTTAAAATAATGGTAAAAATCTTCATAAAGGACAGTCAATTCTAACTTATTTCATAGGGCTGTTTTCTAAAACTGTCCTGAAGATGGCACAGTAAGTACATTTTGGTGCAGACATTATTAAGAGGTCATAAGAAAATATATATAAGGTTAAAATACTAAATTTAAAACGTCTTTTCTAAGTTTGTAGAAGAAAATTTCTGAGTCTTTTAACCAATGTCCATTGTTTTAATATTGCAAGAATCATTTGCTTCATTGCGTCATAAGGAGCAGTACAAACAGGTAAATAGTCAGATGTTACTGATAAAAGTCAGTTCATGTTGTACAGTTTATCAATGAATTTACCCTTAGAATTGGAAAATAGCTGATACACTCATCTGTTATCTTCTGCATAATGTACAATCTGTGTCTAAATGCTAGTTTTTATTAGACACCTTTTTGGGATAAGAGCCAGCAGCGAGACAAAATTACCTAAAAAAATATCTATTTTATCAAACTATGAAATACAGTGGGGCCTATTCTTAGGAAAAATTATTGATAGGTTGCATTATTTCTGTGGGGTTGCAATACTTACAAGTATAAAATTGTGTATCTGCATTATGTCAGCTGCATATTTGACAAAGCTGAACTAGAATTCATGAAACTATGGGTAGTCAAAATATGAGTGCCTTGCAAATACATAACTATGATCTACTATATTTATCGAGTACCAGAGGTTATGGTTCTCAGCCGTATCTGAGACTTACCTGTTTTTACATGTCACACGTATTAAATATTACAGTGTGTTTTGTAGGGTCTTTACCTATTAAAGACAAAATCTAAATATGACCAATAATCTGCTTATATAAATTTTCAGATAAATATCATACATAATTAGTTCTGTATAAACTTGTGGATATTCATCCATATGCACTCTCTTTATAGCATGCTGAATATATACATAGATGAAAAATAATTTTTACTAGTAAATTCATTTATAAGTAGTTGTAGAGAAGATTTGGTGTTTTATTTATATTGACAAATTGTCTCTCACTGGAAGGGAACTTCTTTGCTCAACCTGTTGAGAATTGAACTTTAGTCCCAACAAAACTACCATTTGATAAGATTATAATTTAATCTGACAGCACTGAGATACTAGAGTGATATTAACAATTATGACAATTCAAAGCTAATTATAAACTTATCTTGTTCTTGATCAATATACCGATACTTCTGAAATTTTTTTCAAAATATGAAGTGATATTTTGACCATTAGCAAGTCATAGAAAAGTCAATGCAATCCTCTCAGATTAGATAATTGTTAAAAAATTAAATTGACCTAAAGTTAGAGCATTTGAAATTTCATCAGTTTATAAGATTAGAACTGAAAGTCTTACTATCTGTCTTGAAATTTTCTTCTTGTGTTTCTTTTTGAATAAACTGCTTGTTTAAAATATTTTAGTAGGTCTTTTATATTCATAATTCTTAGATAATGAGAATGGCAGTAGAAGTTCAGAAAATTATAGTGTTGCTTACAAAGAAGCCGTCATAAGTTATCAAAGGAAGAATAGACAGTTAAATGGCTAAATGCTTATTAATCTGATATTCAGTAATGTCTCAATATGTCCCATATAGGTCAATTTCCCAATGTGCATTTAAAATAAAGCTACATATTCATGAATATGCCTCTATTAACAATGTTTTCAAAATCATCCATATATACCTTTATCTAAAGGATGCTTAACAGTGCATTTGTCACTGGTTGTCTCCATTTTAAAGAAACTTTATTTTAAAGAAATGAGCAAAATTGATAAATAAAACAGCAAAAAAGCATAATAAAAAGAAAATAACAATAACTTACTTTACAACTTTTTATTTTTAACTTAATCTGACAGAATTGAAGACAGTCCGTTGTTTGGAGAATCTCAAAAGAATGTTAGATCTTACCTGATTTCATAACATTCATATTTCATTGAATTTGCTTCCTCTTTTTTTCATTGTAGAGTGGCATTTTGCAGAATTGTCAAGCTTATAAAACCCTTGTGCATCGATATGACAGTATAGCCTATAGATATTAGAATGAACAGATTGGTACCTTTTCTGTAAAAGGACCTCCAGAAAATCATCATGTCTTTAATAATTTCTGAGTCCCACAGACTAGAATCCAGTGACTTAGAGGATTGTCACATGCTAACTCAATGAACAAAACTGTACCATATATATTATGAAGAGAGAACCAATAAATATCTGTGCAGGAACAAGATTGACTTAATTTACTCAAGAATTAGAGCAAGTGGTAGAAGTAGCTAAGAAGGTACTAATTTACTGTGGTATTTCATTGTAATTAATTAGTGTTTCATATTTCTTGAATTAATTTTAAAATTTGGTGTTCTTTATTTACATAGGAGATAGTACTAAACAAGAACAAGCCAGTTGTTATTATTTCCTATTAATAAGGTGCTGTATGTTTTTTCATAACGTGCCATTATAAACCATCCTTTTTCAGGGGTCATGCAGAACATGTATTACAATGTTTTAGGTATTCAAAAAAGGAATGTAACAAACTTCAAGAAGGAATGTTGGAAATTTTACTATTTTATCTTAAAAATTTCTTAATTTTTTTGAAAAATCTTAAGAATGATTGTTGTTATGGTGGTTATTGCATTTTAAAACATTGGTTTTCTTAATCTATACTATGGAGAGTTTACTTTTAATTATCTTTCTCTATAAAAATAGCAGTCTGTAAACTGGATATATTTTATAGTGTGTAAGGCCACACATCAATTAGAGAGCATGCCATCTTCTGTTCCAAAAGACTTGAAAATAGTAGTCATTATAATGATTTAGATGTGGCATTATGTGAAGAAGAGAAGGCACTGTGAATGATCGCCAAAGGTTTCTTACAGCTTTAAGATGATTATGATTTTTCTGAGTGAAGTTTGGGTGTTCCCAAAGCAATACCATTAGTCATAGTAAGTTAAATTATTCATAAAAGCCATCTCTTTATCTTGTCTTAATAATCAATGCTCGCATGTGTGAAGCTTTAGCAACATTGATGCTATGCCCCTTGGCAGAAATAAAAGGGACGAGCTGAAGGAAAAGGAACTCTAACTGCATTTGTTCCAGTGTCAATATTGAGCTCAGTGAATATCTCCTGGTTTCAGTTTCAGTGTTCTTTGTTTTGTTTTGTTTTGTTTTGTTTTAAATTTGTGGAAACTTTAGAATACCCTCATCTTACTTTGGTAACACTTATTTCTCAGAGACTGTTTAGGGATACTAATGATGAACTCACATGAGGTGGCTTCTACTACAATTGGATTGTCACCACCGCCATATTATTTTGGTCTTTGGGGTGTTTGTTGCAGGGTCTTCCCTCTGACTTCTCCTGCCATTTGTTCTAATTCACCTTGCAGACCGCTGCCAATTGAATCTTTCTCAGACACTAAAGTGAAAATTACTTAGCCTAATTTATTTTCTTTTTTGTTTTAAGTAAGAAAATTAAGAGCCATACTCATAACGTGGTTGAGTACTCACTGCCCAGCTGTTGTTTCAAGTGCTGTGTCGCCCAGCATCTCTTCCTTCTGTTTCATTAAATACATTAAGTCCATTAAATTCATCAAGCAGACTGTTCTGTTTTCTTTCTTGATGCCTAATTTTGTAAGCTACTTCACGTCCTCATGGAAATAGGTGAAGTATAATTCTTAAACAAATAGATCTCAGCATTTGCTCAAGAACTTTAAATGTCTCCCAATTTTCTATTGTATCAATTCAAGGTTCCTCTGTGTGGTTTATAAGATTTTCTGCTCTGTCTATTTGGTTTTATCTCTCATGACTTTTCAAAATGTACTCTCCTCTAATTAGGCCCTTTTCCTTAAGATTCTCTGAGGCTTTCATACTCATTCTCACCTTTGCTTTCTCTGGAACCCATCATGTTGCCTCTAAAGCATTTTTTTTTAAAAAACCTATTCTCGTATGAATCTCACTATTCTGTCTTTTAGGACATACTTACACTCTACCTTCTTTACGAAGCTTACCATAATTATTCATGACTCTCCCCCTGTAATAATAAAGTTTTCAATTTCTGTGCTGCAAAAAGTAGTCCTTAAATTATTCATATTTTTAATAAACTCTTTAACTGTATATATATTTTAGAATTTTTGTGGGTAGCGATTGTGTGTTAAACTTTTTGTGTTTCCTATGGTGTCTAATATAAGGTTGAGGACTCCTTCAATAAACATTTTATGTAGAGATCTGGCCTCTGTTAACTCTTTCATGTATTGTAGATTTTGAATACTTCAGTTAGGATACATGGTAAAACCAAGTAGTGTTCATCAACCTTCTTGTCTGCTCCTCTCCATTTTTGAACTTTCCATGCTGTCCTGGCTAATGAACTATAAGCAAAAATGGCATGTCATTTCCAGCTGAGATAGATATGAGCTGATGTGTCTCCCCTAATTATTTTCTTTTCTTGTGACTTTGGAGGCACATGTTCCAGATGGTAGAGCAATGAGATAAAACAGGACCTGTGTTGGATTTTAAGTGGACAAGAAATACACCTAAATTGTTTTAAGCCATGGAAACTGGAGTTTGTCTCTTGCAAAAACAAACTTAATTGTCCTCAAGAATACAAGGTTAAGAATTATTATATATGTGTTTTATGGAATCTTTAAGTATTAATCCAGAGAACTGTATTAATCCAGAATTACACAGAGTCCTGCAAATATTTAGGAACTTATTCTGAGTGAATTAAAATGATTCCTATCTATAGGAATCAAAGCACGCATTTCATTCATTTAGCTACAGTGAATGTTGGCTTCAACTTCATTTTGGCATTAAACATTGTTGAAAACATATCTGAATCTTCTGAAAGGTTGTAAGCTTAGTTAGAAATACTGTTGGCTAATGGTTGGTCAAGGGGATTAACCCTGGAGTTTAGGATTTTACTCAAAGTTCTCCTTTTGGTCTTAAAAAATAAAAGGAAAAAGTTCAATAAAAATAATTTATCTCATTTTAGGTTGTGTTGAAGCATGACTTCAACATAATGTACAGAAATATCCTGAAATCTAAAGAGAATTCAACATTTGTCTCAATATGTAATAAAACAAAAATAACTTTGGGTGAGAAAGTCAAGACATAAAGATGAATCTGATAGTCCATAACTTCATTTTCATTCCTTTATTATATTTCCTTATTAATAGAGCCCGTGGATGATTACTTGATAAAGAGTTTTCAAAAACCTCAACTATTGAGGAAAGCTATACCTTTTATGGTCTTCTCATTTTGAAAAACAAAGTTTTAAATCTCAAATTTAAAAAATTTTAACTTTGTTAACCATGAGTGTATGCTGTTCTAGTGGATTAATAAGAATTATTGCTACACAGCACATGGCTAAGAAACTTCAGACTTATTTTGCATATTCAAAATGAAAAGTTAGACCAAGATGAAAAGATTATCCAAGTAATGAAAAGATACATACATGATAATAAGAGATGCTTAGAAGATGCAGTTTCTCATATGTTATTGGTAAGAATGTATTCTTTCTGAAAAGCAGTTTAGAAATTTACATCAAGATTCTTAAAAAGATTTGTTTCTCTTCTCCAATAATTCCACTTCTCAAAATTGGTCCTAAGGAAATTATCAGGGATAATATCACACATTAAGTGCATATTTATTTATTCTAGTTTTAAAAAAAATTTAAACGCTGTCTTAGACAGTTTGGGCTGCTGTAACACAATACCATACACAGGATGACTTAACAATAGACATTTATTTTTCACAGTTATGGAGGCTAGGAAGTTCAAAATCAAGGTGTTGGCCTGTTTGGTTCTCGGTGAAGGCCCTTTCCCTAGTTTGAAGAAGGCTGCCTTCTCTCTGTGTTCTCACTTGGCTGAGAGAGCAGGAACTCTGATCTCTCTTGTAAGAACAGTAATCCTTCATGAGATTGAGGGGGTGGGTGTCCCACCTTCATGATTTCATCTAAACGTAATTACCTCCCAAAGTCCCTGCTTCTAAATGCCATGAAATTAGGAGTTAGGATTTCAACATATAAATTTTGGCAGTACACAACTTAGTCATAGCAATACTTAAGTGTGAAAAAGCTATGCGCTTGAATAAGTATATTTTGGTACATTTTGATCATGATGTGTTTGTAGACACTAAATACATTGTTAAAAAATATTTACAATATTTAATAATGAAATATTTGCAATGTTAAGTAGAAAAAAGGTATAAAATTACATATACTCAATGACTCCAATTTCATAAAAATTATGTAGCTACATTGAAAAAAATGAAAAGAAATACACAGAAATATTCATATCAATTTTTATATGTTGGAATTGCTAGAGATTTTTTTAAAAATTATATGTCTTTATATCAAGGAGTTTCTACATGTAGAAATTAAGACCGTAGAAGAACATACAGAAACTACTAAACCATTAAAATAAACATCAGTTGTTTTGGTTGATGGGAGTCACCAAATTCTGCTCCAAGTGATACTGAACTTGTATCATTTTGTTTTTCTGTTGACGAATTTGCTGTTACTTCATAACAAACAAACAGCAACAAAAATCCCTTTTCATCTTGGACTAGCTTGTTTTATCCTAGCCATCAGGGACAATTGAGTGATGAACACTTTCTGACTCCCTTTGGTTCAGATTATATGTTCTTTCTCTTTACTCCCATTGCATTTGTTATATTCTTACATAATAGTATTAAATTTATAATTGATTGTGTTGGTTGTGTTCCCTGCTGGATTGTAACTGTAGCTCTTTGAGGTCTTGAATGTCTTTCATCACCATGTTCTTAGCATTTCAGCACAATGACTGGCACATAAACACCAGTCAATAAATGTTTGTTGATTGAATTAAGCATTCTTACAGTGATGTATGGCAAGTGTGTACATGGCAAATGAAGTGCTCTCTTGAGGTAGGTTAAACTCCTGATGTGATTTTGTTCTAAATTTCAGGAATTTTCCATATAAATAGTCTGGAAGCCCTATATAAAAAATTATACATACACTCCTGCCATTCAAAGATTATTTACATAATTATAAATATAAGATTAAAGACCTTTATTTTTTACCATTTAGGTGTAGTTTTCAATAATAAAGTCATGCCTCTAATCAATTCGAATAACCAAATTTAATCTTTCAAAAGCAGAAATGTTAATAGTAGTCTTTAACCAAATTTTTAACCTTTTTTATAATCTGTCATAAATTATAAAGTGCACTGGTACTAAACTTCTTAGCCCAAAACACAGTAATGTTTCATAAATTTATTTGATAAGGTTATTCATTAATTTGTGTGACAAAAACAGTTGTCATAGTAATAGCTTAAAGTTAATGGAAACAGTCCTGGTTATGTTTGCTAAAGCAGGTGAATCTACTCTATTGAAAAGTACTTTTCTAGTTTAAAAATAACTTAAACAAAAACAAAGGCAATTAAAACAAGCAGTTAGAGTATTTTCACTATACAGATTTTAAAAATAAAGTTTTAAAAATCCCCCAATTTGGAAAGCTATTTCTCTTAGCATAATTAAGTATTGAGGTCACTGACTTTTTCATAGAATGCAGATTTTATTCAGGATGATTCAGTGCAATGCAGCTGGACTTTAGTCTGATTTTCAGAGACGGAGTTAATAAAATGGCTGAGATGTGTCTGAAAAGAAGGCAAACAGATAAGATTATTTTTGCGAACAAAATATGTTATCTTTGATTCTCTACCCACGCTCTTTGGTTTGTCATAACTTGCCATGATGCTAATTAGGTGACAGAATGAATGAATGTGCTTTCATGGAAGAATGGCAGATGCTAAAAATAATAAAAAAAAGGCAATACCTGAGCTTGAATAATTTTATTACTGTGCATTCAGACAGTTATGAAATCTGTGGTATTCCTGCTGGGAAACAATTTTTCCTTACTGAATGGATCATTAAAAAGTCCATTTACTACACCAAAATGCATGTTTTGACTGTGTGTATATGTGTGAGTCTGTAGATTTTTCTCTTCAACTATGGATGCATGAATTTCATTGATACTATTTAAAAAGTGAAATATTTTAATACTAAGTTATTTTTTAGGTTCTATTTCAAATAACATTGGCAAAAATTATTGCTTATTGATTTCTGTGTTTGGAAAATAAAATATAGTTGTTTTTCAAACTGTAAGGTGTATCATTATTTACTTGAAAGTTTAATGATCTTATGGCTGTATTTTTAACAACATATATGCAACATCTTATAGTAACAGTTATCTCTGTATTTTAGAGCCAAAACCTCAGAACAAATCAGGCTCATGTGTAAAAAATTTGTGTGCATATTTTTAACTGTTGTATTAAAATACAAATATATATTAAACATTTTGCAAAATCCCCACTCCTTCACAAATACTATAGTAATTTAACAATTGCTGAGGATCAAAAAATTAAGATATAGATTAAACATAAAATTCCTCACCAAAATAGTTGCCTAGGATTATAAGAAAATTTATATCAATAAGATACATTTATAGCTATTATACTCTTAATGGAAGATGTTTAGGTACTATTAAACGAGTGTCCAAAAATCCCAACAAATTCACATATAACCTTATCCACATGACACTGAATGACTTAATAAATAATTAAAGTTGAGTACTACCTAAATCGCTATAATTTCTCTTGTGTTATGGGAAATGGAAAAATATTTAGTATTATCCAGATAATTGACTTGATTCCTTGTGTCCAGTATATAATTGTTAGTATTGAAATATAGAGAAGGTAGATGATTTAATTTTGGATTTTAAAAAATTTCTATAGCCTCAAAATTAGAAAAGTTATGAAACCTAAATCCTAGGTGTTGCTTATGTATGTGAGGTTTTTAGTTATACAGTAAAAATAATGATTGCTTTATGCAGTATAATCCTTAAAATAACTTTCAGACTGTTGATTTTCACAATTACAGATAAGTACAATGTAACTAGTAATTAAAATCGAAATGTTAACAAATGCTCTACATTGATGCCTCATTTGAAAGTACAGTTGATGATCTCTGTCTTGAGGCAATGTGTCTCTGAGTTTAATCCTCATTTGAAAATTTCCCTGAGGATTTCCTTTCCTTACAAAGTGAACTGAATTATTTGAAAAAAAAAAATTAAAGTGCAATTTTTTATACTGTTCTTTTAAAGAAATGAACAATTATTTGTGATATATTAGGGAATCAGCACCAGCAGAATTAATTTACTACGGCAACGTCATCCCTGCAAACCTGTCAAGACATATTCTTAGTTCTACCTTGTATCGAGCATCTCTGTTTTTGTCATTAGAAAATTTTGAGATGTAGCATTTACTAACGTTACCTTATTTTGACAGTAAAAATGTTAACCTTTTCTTGAATAATTAGAGCAAATTAATATTTTTAACTAAGTATACATTTTTGACCCACACATTACCTTTTAAGTAGACTCATATGTGAGACATATCATTTGACATCCTCAAGTTTTGTTATATTCCATAAACTTAGTAGGTTCTCTTCTTTCAATGTATGATCTTTTATTATTCAAATATGTTAGTTTATTAAAAAGCTTATCAATATTTTATGAAGGATGCATTCTATGATTTTTTTGATTCCAATGATATTTATCATGGTTTAAATCATATTTCCTAAACTAAAATAAATTAACTCTTACATACCAGGTCAGCGTAGATATACCTGGGGACTTTGGGAAACAACCCAGGTGATTGTAGACATCTCAAGGGAGTTATGCCTATATATAAGGTAGACACACTTGGAAAACATGAGAACCATCCCTGTTTAACATGGACAATTAGGGAGACGTTTGAGATTAGGATAGAAACACTGGTGAATGAGAGAATCTCAGATCAGAAAACACAGCCCTGGGGAATTGAGGGAACATCCAAAGACAGTGATTGAACTGGGGAGTTATCGAATCAACCCAGGCCAGAGTAGGCACACCTGGGGATTTAAAGATGTTTTCCTGGTTTGTGTAGATAACCTCTGAAATTAGGGCAACATCCAAAGACAGTTTAGAAACTCCTGGAGATTAGAGAGACATCCTAGGTTTATAGTAGGCAATCTGGGGAAATAGAAATTGCAAGTCAGTGTAGCAGGCAATCCAAGTCATGGGAGACAAGTTGGGAAATTAGGGTTTCATTCCAGGCCAGGCTAAACACCGGGGTGTTAGAGACACATCGAAACAAATTAACTCTTTGTAATTTAATCCTTTTTTATGGTCAGTATTACATATGACTTTTACTATATCATTTGTGATGACATAATATATAGAACCTATGGAAAAGGTACTCAAATTGGTATATTTTTAATATTGTACTCAAAGGTATATTAATGTAAGAAAATGAATTCTATGACTATTGTGACTTGCTTTATGTAAACAAAACTATTAAAAATTCTTTTAAAAATATCTTTTAGATTAATTATATTTGGTTAAATTTTAGATATAAAAGAAATATACACCTATGGCTTTTTTAGAAAATATAGTAGGTTTGATGTCTTTGTATGCTTTATTTTAATGTGAATACAGAAAACCATAGAAGTTATTATTTTTTTTCCCCTTTGGTAATAAAGCTATTGGGTAATGGATAACAAACCACCGGTCTTCTGCTTGGAGAACGTGTTCTTGCTGCTTTGTGGTCAAAGAGCCCTCGTGGTGCCCATCGCCAAGGTTTATGTTGTGAGTTGATAAAATTACAGTCCAGTTGTCTTTTTGACAATAGTATACTTCTCAGACTCTTTTGCCCAAAGGGTCCTTATTATTAGTAAAGTCATTCCCAAAGCTCCTCTGATATTCTGCTTTTCTCTCCTTTAGTTGGATGAATTAATAAGAACAGTGATATTAACCGTTTATTTCCAGTGATGGATCTAATCCACCCCAGTCATCAGCTTCAATTAATATCTGGAAGCCAGTCATTTCCTCTGTCATGTTTATTAAGTCTGCAAAAGCGAAAGCAAATCTAAACAAAAAAACAAAACTCCATTTTATGAATGTAGAGTAGGTTTGCTATTTATTTTACAGTTTTACCATTGTTTTTCCCTTGGCTTGCTTTTCTTGTGAAATAAATGTTTATTCTTAATTAAGGCAAAATATCCATGTTACAAATATCAGTTAAATAATTTATCGAATTCATGTGTATATTTTCCTTCCTCAGTCATTTAAATTTGTTAATGCCTCATAGTTTATAAAGTCATAAGTAGTTCACTGGATTTATCTTTTTCAGTTTTAATCTGGTTCTTATTTACTCATAAGTGCTAAATTTATCCAACTATTATTACTGAGGTTCTGCTGGGGAGTGACAAAGTAAGTACAATTTGATGTATAATTTTGTACAACTTATTTTCTCATATTTCCTCTTAAAAGACATTGAAGAAAATCTGAACATTTTATGGTGTGCTATTAATTATATCAACATATTTAGCTCTTTACATTTTCTTCTTTTTTTCTTTAAGAGCACTTCTATAAGTGTTAGTATCCATATTTCATTAAATATGTATTTTAAAATCTAACTTTCTGTGGTGAGATAGAACTAGTACTTTCTCACTTTATTGTCATGACCCATTTCATATTTATGTTCCATGTACTCTGTTGCTCTAGGATATTAACTATCTTCATGTTGGAATATAGGACTCAGCTACAGAGTATTTACTTACTAATAGTGTGTTACATGTTCAACACTGGCAAGTCACTCGGTAATCACCCATGAAAATCCCTCTTGTCTTTCCAGCTGTTGTACATTTATCTATCTTGTTCCTACCAATGCAGATCCCTTATGTCTTTTCCATTGAATTTATCTGTCTTATCTCAGTTTCTCTCTATCGGCATAAGACCTCTCCTCTATAATTCTTGAAAGTGGACAGAAAGACCATTTTGCTATGTTTTCCATCATGTTCATCCTGTTAAGCTCTCAGATACTTGGATTTTCATTACTATTGTTTCATTACTATTTGTACATTAAAAACAATATTTTGGGTTTTTGCTCCCAATGACCGTATAACAAGTTTTCATATAAAGTTTTTTCCATTTAAATTTGAGTCATATTATGGAACTGCTGACCCACATTAATTTTGAAATCTGCTGAGAGAAGCTTTTACTACTCTTCGGCCAATGTGCATTTTTCTAACTGGACATTATTTTTTATTTTTCCAGGGATAAACTTCCTCCAGAATGATTTACTTTCTAAACTTGTGTGTGCAAAACTAACAAGTAAGATACAGGTTATTTTGTTTTGTTGTTATGCCACCCAAAATTATCCATCTTAATTTTTCATTTGTTACTAGTTCTTTCATGTTTAGTAAATTGTATGTTTAAAAAGATTCGTAAGTAAAATCAAAATTTTCATAGAATATCTCCTTAATTTGTGCCAATGAACATTTCATAAAATTAAAGAATAATAATTTTCTTTACTTCCATGTCTACATGCAGTTATATTTTTATAATAAAAATTTAGGTGCACATTTGCCATGAGGTTGTTAGCTAAAAGCATTTAATATCCTGAATTGTCAAATGGGAGAGCTTCTTCCATGAAAGCTACCCAATTATTTCAGCTTCCTTGACCTCTTTGTGAACTTTCACAACTCTTAAAGCTAATGTAACACACCTTAGTCTTAATGTTATGTTCTAGAATCAGTTAATGTGTGTTAGATTTACCTCCTGAAGTCAATGGCAAACTTTTTTAGGACAGAGGTTATATGTTATGTTTATACATTCCTATACTGCTATGGTTCCAAAGATTATTGTTAATAAAAAAAATGAAGTTGTTAGTTACTAAACAGATTATCTCTAATTTCTAAACAAAGAATATTTATGCAGGTGATTAACTTTTAACAATAAGACCATTGAGATGCAGATAAGTTAATTTAAACCTTAATTTTTATAAATAAGTAAAATTATCCACAGAAATTAAATGATTGCTAAAAAATGATATAATGAGATTGCTCTGTTAGCCTTTTTTAAATGTTCGTAATTTTATACAATGTGCACTGATACACATTGCGAGTCTTTTAACGCCTTTATCGGTCGATTGGTAGAAATAGTATTCCTTTTTTATTTTAGATAAGTGACTATCTAAACATGTATTAAAACATACAATTTAGGGTATTTAAAATATGAAACATAGACAAATAATTTATCTCTCAGCTAACACCAAAATGTATTAATTACTATAGTGATGGTATGGTGTATAATTGACATCTGACAAATTTATTGAGGGATTAAAACATAAAGTTTGTATTAAAGATTTCTATTATTTTATACCTTTTTCATATCACATAAATATAAGAAATTGTTAGCCTTAACTACCAGTGCTTCTTTTTCTGCAACCATAAATCTCTGAGCCATTAGTAAACACTGAAGTTACATTCCAATGAAAAGTTGAAACTGAAATTTACAATATTAAAATACATTTTATATCCTCTTTATGGAATGTGTATGCTCACACACATAACTCCACCAGCATAGCATAAATAATTTAAAAGTATGAATCTAACTAAAAGCATTTTTATGAATACAAAAAATATGTTACAGCAATTTATTTTTCATATTTTTCCTCTTAAATAAGTATCATTCTGCTTTATTAGTAATTAAGTGATAAAATATAGTTATATCTGTATTTATTACTTGCACATTTGTCTAGTCTTCAAATCAATAGGCCTAATATCTAATATGTGCTTCAGAGTGATCTTTCCTCCTTATGTATTTTTTCCTAGCTCACAGGAGAACAAATGGAATTTCATTACATGGGTTGTTGTGCTGAATAATATAAACCAGCATGTATGTTATAAGTACTTTGCAACATATCTCTGTGCAAGAGAGAAAAAAATGCAATTTGTTCCTCAAATAGATATTTAAGTCCTAAGAATCAACCTATACATAGGGAGAGATAGGGAGAGTAGGTTGGAGCTCCCACTGCACGGGATGGCGGGCTTCGTGCCTGGCTCACGGTCCTCTGGCATATCACCTTTTCAGTGAATTTAATCCAAAGACGTAATGTTACAGTTAGACACTAAGCAATGATCTTTTGTTCATTAACTACACACCCCTTGATGTTCAGCTCTCATTTACACAATGTCAATATACTCTTGCAGTTCTTTTCGCTCTTCTCAAACAAACTATGACCTTTAATTGCAGGGAGAAAATTAGTTGTGATACTGTGGCAAGAGTTATCTTGTGGGATTTGAATTTATTAGAACAGACAGTGCCTAAGAGTTTGGTGTGGAGGGAGCTGAAGGTAGGGAAAAAATCAAATAGGAATACCCAGAAGAAAAGTGATATGTGAAATAAATTTATAATAAATGGATTAATATGAAATCTACACAGAGAAACAATAGATTAGCAATGCCTGAATATAGCATTCACCGTGGAGAACTGACATAAGCTTCCTGTATGTAATGGCTTCTCCTCTTTCTTTTCATTCTGAAATCATGCTGTTAGTGACTAATCAGTCATAATAACAATGTTACAGTGTCCTCAGTTAGTACTTGTCCTCCTAAAAGCTTAAAGCATAAAATGTCCCGATTCACTCATTGGTTTTATTTTCCTTAACTCTGTATACTCCCATTGCACAGCCTCTGGGCCCAATTAAATGGTTTTTTAAAAATTAGGTTAGCTAAAAAGAAAAGAAAAATGCCACCTCCCCCCCCTTTTTTTTTTTTGCAGATGCAAAGACTAAATGGTACCTCTCCACCGAGGAGCTGACACAGACAGTGATAATATAAAGATGAAAAGGCAATAGAATCCTTGCATGTGTCTCCCTCTCACCTTCCTTCTTATCCTTTGTAGGGACAAAAGAAGGCAGCCTTCCTTTTTCCATCATCTGCTGTCACAATACTAACTGGCCCACCTTGCAAAATTACCTCTAGAGTGACACAGAATTTGTAGCAAGTTCAGGCAGATGACAAAACTGAAGATCAAGTAATATGCAATTGAGAAATGATTTCGAGGTGCTTTGCAAAACATTAAAGGCTTTCGGGTGTTGGCCCTGAACAATGGTGCAGATAACACCTGAAATAGATCAGGCCATTTTTCAATAATATTGACAAATGGTACTTGCTCTGTGAAGCCTTCCCAACTTTCCCAGACAGAATAAGTGGTACAGGGACTGCTCTCATCAAAAGACAATTTTAGCCCAGTACCTAACACTCTGAAAGATTGTGAAAGATAAAAGTTACTGAATATTTGAAATAAAGGCCATCTGAAAATTCTGAAATAGATGATCATTTTATGTTCCATTTATCTGCCGCAACATAACAAGTCACCCCAAACTTAAGGACATAAAATGCCAATCACTCCATTATGCTTTGAATTCCTGTGGGTCAGGAAAAAAATGGCATCAGGAATGGTTATGTGCTTCGTGTCTGGGACTGTACCTAGGAAGCTTTGAAAACTAGAGGGGACTCACACTTTTGAGACTGAAGCCAGTCTCTTCACAAGTAGGGTTCCTGGGCCGGACGACTAGAAGGTTCACTGGGACCGTCAGCCAACACTTACACGTGTTCACTCCATGAGGCTTAGGATTCCCACAGTGTGGCTGCTGGCTCCTAGGGCTGTGCTGTGAGAGGGGACATCCAGTGAGCCAGCATTCCAAGAGTGCCTAGGGGAAGCTGTATGCCTTTTAGGATCTTGTACCCCTTGGAAGTCACATAGCATCATTTCCTCTATAATCTCTAGGTCAAAGCAGCCACAAGCCTGCCCAAATTCAAAAGGAGAGGACAGACACCTGACTTCCTCATAAAAAAAAATGTCAGATTATACCCACAGTATTTCCTCTGTACTTTGTGCACAGCCTCTTTGTAACTCTAGTACACTTATTTGGTTTCTCTCTCCCCAAATGGCTGTGAGCTCAAGAAGACCAAAATTATTTTTAATCTTTTAAAAAATTTTAGATTCTAATAAAATATTTACTAAAATTAGACTTATTGAAAATATCAAATGAAGTAAGAATGATGTTTACAAACATACAGAAAATTAAAATTATATACAAAATTAAAGAGTTAATATTTGGAGACCATCAAAATTATATGGTTTAGCTCTTCTTTAATGGTCATCATTTGTATTTGAATAACTTGATATGTATGAGTATAATAAAGTTTCCTCTTTGAATCAGATTATTTACACAATCTGTGTTTTTCATCTATGCTATTATTTCAAAATTATCAAGAGATGGGCATTTGGGAACGTGACAGTCCTACCTGTTTCTAGAAAAGCTTTATTAAATAAATGCTGGTAGACAACAAAAAGGTGCAGATTGAGAGGTGAATTTATCACCATGAAAGTGGATAATAAGAAAAAGGAGATTGTGACTCTGGAAGTTTACATAGCTTTTAGAGCTTTGCTATTTATGTTTGAAGTTATCTTGGAGGGTCCTTGCTTTTGCCTGGAATGTTTTTCCCTAGTACATGCATGCCTCACTCTATCACTTTTTTAAAACTTCTACTTAATTATCAACTCTTTACTACCCTTTCCTAACTGCGCTTTACGCAGCCCTTAGTCCTATCAGTCACATTCTATAATTTGTCACAGAATTCACCTATTATAAAACTATTTATTTGTTTACTTATTCATGTTTATCTCCTAATTAGAAGGTAAATTTTGTGGAGATAGGAATTTTCAGCTTTATCTCCTAATACAATTCCAATTCTTATGTTATACAATTTTAAAAATCACATTAAGGCATCTAACAAATGTGTTTTTTTTTGTTGTTGTTTTGTTTTTTTTTTTTGGTTTTTTGGTTTTTTGCTTTAACTGAAGCACCAAAATGGAAAATGGAAATGAAGTAGATAAAGGCCAGGTGCTATTGTATTCTAAAATGTTGTTTTAGATGATCTATGAATTACAAAGGAGGTGGCCTGAAACTCTTTCTGCGTCATTAGAAATCACCCACCTCCAGGCATAAAAAAGAGACCTAAGAATTCATTATAGGATATAAATGAGAAGTTCCTTAGACGAATATTTTAAAGAGGTGGGTACTTTGTCTTATTAAACCAAACGAAGAAAGCTTTTGGAAAAACACTTAAGAATCTTGACATGTATGCTCCATGCTGTAGACATAGGAGTTGGTACCTGACTCAGGTGTGAAAAAAGTCTGAAGGCTTTATAATTGCTGGCAGAGGATGAAGAAGGATGGCTGGGTGGGAGACAGCTGCACACCACTGATGTTGGGGCAAAGATGCGAAGTTCTAGGAGGCCAGTCATAGAATACTCAGAAAGGAGCTGGACTCGAAGACATATGACTTCAAAATGAACCCCCCAAAAAACCATTTCAGAAGTGGTACTAATGGAGAAGTCCGTGAGGGTGGTTGGAAGCAATAACAGGGCTGAGCAGGGCTGTGTTAATCCTCTGGAGAAGGCTTGTGTCTCTGACCCAGTGGACAGGTGGAACATCCCAGTGACAGAGGTCACCGAGAAATCCACAAAATTCTCTCTTCTGAGGGAGAGAAAATAATCATTTGGCTTTCTGTTACCACTTATTTGATATTCGTGGAGGAGAGAATGAGAAAAGTTGTAAATTAGATGATAAATTTATTTTTAGATCTTAGACTGGAAAAAACTTACACCCCTAAAAAAATGGGAGTTCTTATTAATACCTGGCAGTAATCAGAAATAATAGTAGGCCTGTCTAATATTTCATCCAGAAATGAGTAAGAACAATTCAAAATTGGAAAGAGCAGTGGCAAAAATATATATAAATATATATATATATAAATATATATATATAAATATATATATATATATATATATATAAATATATATATATATATATTTATATATATACACACTTGCATAAAATGTATAAAGAGACACAGATATGCATAAAAAATTGGATGTTTATACACCTACTTGAATGCAAACATAGATTTTTTTTTCTGGGATTTATTTAAATTTCTTTTTTATTTCCTCAGGTCCAAGAGAATGTCTATAATGGTACTCATTCTCTTACGTGAATACTTTCAAGTTGTTTGAAAACTTCTTTTGGAATATTCGACTAATTTTCCCACAAAGCAGGTGATGTTCTCTCTCCTAGCCCCTTGGAACTGAGTGATCCAGCCCCCTGTTGGGGTTACTTGGTGCTTTGGAAGGATTAAAATTTTTTAGGCAAATTTTATTTTCATGTAGCCCTTATTGGTTTCATGAAAAACACTCATATGCTATTGCCCAGATGATGGAGGAGTTCTAGCTGATTTCCAGTATTGTTCATGTTTTCTCTGTTCAGCAACTTTTTATCCATTATCAGATCCCTCCACCTTTATCAGATTCTAGTTAATTGTTTTCCTAAAAATCCAGGGCTCCTGGAAGCCCTTCTCTGAGCATGAAATAATCCCAACTCCTTCCCAGTGGAGAAATGGCACTCAGAGCAGACGGATGGGTTTCTCCTAGAAGACCATCTCCTGGGTCTCCAGACTTGCTCAGCTTCTTTACCTTTCTTATGAGCTAGAGGTGGGTGGTAAACTAAGGGTCATGTGTGCAAGTGCTACTTGGGGGAGGTCTAGCTTTCTGTGGATTATGGGAGTGGTTGAGACCTATTTTCCTAGAATTTCAGCCATATCATGGAAATAATTCCCTTTGAGCATACCAATTTACCAGTTTACTAAATCAAAACATATACTTTAAAGTACTTTATGATCAAATAAGATTTACCATAAGGATGAAAGAAAAGGTAGTTTCATTCATTTCATAAAATTTGCCAATATGATACAGCTCATTAGTAGACTGAGAAAAATTACAAAAATAAATCAATAGATTTTTGAACAGGAATTTTATTATTTATTTTAAATATTGAAACAATTTACATAGCCATATGTAAATTTATTTATTTTTTCCTTCTCTTTAATTCCTCCCCACCCACCCGCTGCTGCCCACTTTCACCCTATGGATGTTGCTGTTTCCCCTTAAGAACTGGATCTCTGAAGGTGGGATGTCTCCTCTTATATGCTTGGGCGTGAACCCAGGGTATGGTCCGTGGCTCCACCTGGGGTATGAACTAAGGACCTTCTGTTGTAAAGCAGATGTGCTAACTACTACACTATGCTTTGAAAACACTCAGAAAATTTAAAGGAACCTGTCTTAATATGTTAAAAACTCATACCATAACTATATCAAATGTCATATTTAAAGATTAATTTTAGGCTCATTATCTTTGATCAGGAGCAAAACAAGGGTGTCCAGTTTTCACTATTACATTTCAATAAATTACTGGAGATTAGGGATAATTTTTAAAAATCCAGTAAAATAAGTGTGAATTTAGAGAAATTTTAAGAAAAAGAGTAAAATATCAAAATAAAGAGAATAAATATAAATATTTATTTATATTTCAAATATATAATCTCCATACAATTCCTCGCTGATTGACAAATTATGAATTAAAAAAAGAATTAAATAAGTTGGCCAAACATAATGTCAACTCATACAATTCTTTAGCATTTATCTAAATCAGTAATGGCTAATTAAAATTGTAATATACAACTATAGCAATAAAAGTAAAAATTATATAGAACTTAATGAGAAAGAATATGAAAAACCCTATAATAGAAATATTTAAACCATTGTAAAGGAAATAAAAGGAGATCTTAGTAAATGTAGAGTCATGGTATGTCTTTAACAATATAAATAATATTTTCCTATTTTAATTTACAAGTTCAATATGATTCTAATAAAAATACATTTTAAAGAATTGAACACACATACATAAGTATCCATGAAAATCTTAGTTAAAAAAAGATGTCTCCTAAGAGATAATATAGATGCACTACAAAGCCTAAGTAATAAAAACAATTAATTCCATTATAGGAAATAGCAAAAAGACTAATGTAACACAACAGAGTTCAAAAACAGACCCTTGATCTGGGAAATAGATAACGATAGAAGTGGCTCCATATCCAGTGGTTAAAGATTGGATAGTTTATAAATTATTTTGAGAAAACAGACTATAGAGAAATAATGTGGGCTCTCTATATCATATCACATGCAATGGTGAACTCCGGGTTGATTAATGATGTAAATGTAAGTAGTAAATGTAAAAAAATCATTGAGATGGGAAAGAAAGTTCTTTACCGAACCCTAAAGGCACGATGTATATGGATTTAACTGCAATGGATTTATCTATATAAAAATTCAGGATTTTTTCTCAGTGAAGAATATTACAGAAAGAATCAACAAATGGATGACAGATTCAGAGATGTTTACAAAGGGTTTAATATTGAAACTATACAAACAATGTCTTTTAAGCTACCCAAAATGATGGGGAAATTAGTAAAAAAAAAAAATTGGCAAATGATATAAATAGACACAAAATGACTGCTAATTATGTGTAAAAAATGCACAATCTAATAATCAGATAAATGTAAAATATAACAAGAATAAGATACTATTTCATATCCACTGGATTCATAAAATGAAAACAATACAACCAAGTGTTGACAAGGATATGGAAAAATGATAACTGACATCTATTGCTTGTAGGAACACAGTCTGGTGTGGCCTTTCTGAAGGGAATTACACAGTAGTGAATTTACAAATGTTTATATCTCATTATTCAAAAATTCAATATTTATTATTATACTCCAGAAAGCCCTCATTTTCAGGCAGGAATGTATCAGATTATGTTTGTGGAAGTAAAAAATTATAGGCAACTGAAGCTTTTATTATTAGGGGAATTAAAAAAGCAAAATGTGTTGGATATATACTATGGAATACTTAACTGACATGTCTAATCTTCAAAATTTAACATTGATTGAAAAAAGTGAAAACACAGTTTGTGTAAAATGTTTAATTTAGTTATCTGAACCTGTGGTAAAATTAAATATTATGTTAAATTATATTTTAACACATAGGACAATTGGTCACACCTCCATTTATTATAAATCTTTTTGTGAAAATCTTTCACAAAACTAAGTAGAATGTTCAGTGTTATTCCTTAAATTTTTCTGCATATTAGGTTCTTAAATGATAGATATTTTTAAGTATGGTATGGACAATCTGTGGTTAAAGCAATTTCCTTATATGTTTTCACAATGCCATCAAACACACAATGAATATGTAGAACACATCTATCATCGTAAATTGGAAAACTGCTATTCTGCTTTTCTGATACTAGCCAATATTTTCCCTCTGGAAAACTAAAACTTACCAAATCTAAATCTAACTTGAACAGAATTATGCTTTAATTTTTTTTGTTTTGAAGGACTTTGTTACGAGTAATCTCTTCTGTACTATATTTTATGCACAACCCCAATCATCCACTAAGTACCTAAGTACTCGCTGCCTTCCTTTCCTATTTTACTGTTGAAATCTAAATCCAAGGACTTTCATAAAATTAAAGACTAGTTTGCCAGTGTGATGTACCATAGTATCACATACTATGATTTATTTTCATTAAAGTCACACTGGATTTTGGCCCATACTCAATTTGAACTTCTCTCTTTACAATATTCATCATATAGGGGAAATACTAATTGGAAAAGCAATATAGAATAAGACAGAAAGATTAGAGAACACTTCACTAAATAATTGCAAATGAGTTCTAAAAAGTGATATTATAATTCTTAAGTAAAATCTAAATATGATTGATAATTGTTTTCATTTGTCACAAATTAAAATCTCATTAGATAATGACATAATATAACCTACAGAATAAAGTACCCATGAAAGTAGCTAATAGTTTTCTAAGTATATAACATCAAAAAGAGCAATTAATAATATGGAGTGGCCAGTGGCAGTGTTTGCACCTAATAAAACCTGCACAAATTTATATTCTTCCATTTTACAGAAACAGAGAAGCCCGATAATTTACTGTCGTTAGTCTTCTCTGGAACTATGTTTTTAGAAGTAATGATTTCATCTTGAGTTCTTTGCTTCTATTATATTCAAGATAATTTTTAAATTGTAGGAAAATTAAGTTATTGATTCTTATCAGCAGATTTATTTACTGTTCTATCACTTTTGAATATCCAGAGATTTTCCTCATGGGATATGTATATTTTGGTATCCAACCTCCCAATATCTTGTATGATATTTAATATTGATATATATCTTCCTTTTTGCTATCCTGGAGTTTCAAAATGTCAGCTAGTGGTATGTCCTTTGTATATTATGAAGTAAAATATTTGCCATTTTAAAAATGCCATACTATCCATGATTCATCTTTTATCGAATTTAAATCCACAAACTACAATAAGCATAATCTTATCACATTTTGTTCTCAAGTAAGTATTCAGCAATATAAATCGATGTGCTAGGTGTTCTTTCATGTGCTTTTAGGGATAAAATAACTGGCTGTTAAATGATTTTTAAGTGTAATTATAACAATAGCCATACTTCTTCTTCTGATGACTTTTTTTCCCAGGTGGTCTATTTTTATCCTGACATTTATGTTTGTCCTATGAATTTCATGATGGGAAGAAACAGCAGTTTGTCTTAAAGCAGTTCAATTTCGATCTCCAGGTGACAAGCTGATATTTCTTTCCTTTGAAGAAGCTTTTAATATGATGGGTTAAATGTCAAGAAAAAAAAACTCCATCATATATCGAACCTTGCTAACCTCATTTTTCTTAATATTAATGGCATATTGACATTTGATTTTTTGAAAATGTTCTTTTCCTAACAGATGTAAAGATTTTAAAAGAACGCATTTATTTAGGTATCTTGTATGTTGGTACAAATCATTTAGTGTAATGCCAACAGTTTTTGTAAATATGAAAGAAATCATCAACTTTATAGTTATTTAATCACCTTTAACTATACCACTGGTTTAAAGAGTAAAACTGAATCTCTAGATCAAAAATTCTATGATAGACTTTTTTAATTTTAATTTTAAATATGGTATCTATATGAAAAACATGAAGGAGAAAAAAGACTCATAAAGTTGAAAGAAAAAATAACTTCTACTTATTAGATAAAAGGAAAAGCAAATTATAAATAGGAGCGTTTGTAAATGATTTAATAGACTCATACAAGAATGTTTTGGAAACACAAGTAGTTTATAATATTTTTGGAGGAAACACAATATTATATTATTTGTTTACTGCTTACCTAAGTCCATTGATTATCCAATAAAGATTAAACTTATTAAGGCACTTATTAAGCCTGAAAGGTGATTTCTTTTCTTTACAGCATACAGGGCATGACATAAGGCACATCAAGAGATGGGACTCATGACTCTTACATAGCTTCAAAATAGGGAAGAGATATGAGGTTTTTAGCCTGTTATGTAAATGCCACAATTACAGCTTACACTACTCTCTCCTACCAGTCTGTACACACACACATGAGCATGAACACACTTAAAATGTCTGCTCTGTGTGTTTGTTCTGACAACCACTGGCCATATGTAGATATTTAGGTTTAAATTCAATTAAATTTTAATAAAATAAAATGTTTAATTTCTCATTTGCACTATTCATATTGCAAATGCCCAAAAGGCATTTGTGGTTATTGGCAACCATATTCAACAGCATTGGACTAAAATATTTCTATTTTCACAGTAAGGTCTATTGGAAAGTACTGCTAATGGATTTCTCAGTGTAGAAGAGGTTTCTTGAAATACCTTTGATTTTTTTCATGATATCATCTTATTATGCATACAATATTTCAATATTGAGTTATACATTTCTGTTAACTGACATAGAGTTGTAATGTGCATCTATGCACATTTCACAGACTTGAAATTTAGAAACATTATGTCTCTGTTATCAAGTTTAAGTTCTTAACAATTTGCTTATGAAATAATTGGGCAGCTTGTTTACTAAGCACACTTTAGAGCAGGAAACATACTTTCTTAGGGGAAATAAAGAGTGAGCACTTAAATTTGGTTACTTTTGTAATTAATTTTTTTCTAAATAATTCACTTCGAAATGTTTAAAGGCAAGCTTTTAAAAAAATTTGTTGACTTATTGAAACTTTTATCTTTGAATAATTTTTCTTCAGAGCATCTATCTTGTTTTGTAATTGTATCAGATAGCTAACATTCTAAGCTATCCTTTGAAAAAATTAGCTTTTCATGATCTGAAAAATGTTTGGTAATAAAGGCTGTGGAATTTCAAACAGCAGGATGTTTTATACTAAAATGCAAGTGGATAATTTACAAGGCCAGCATGATATACTGAGTGAGTATCATTTTAAAATAATTAAGTGCTTTAACCAAAAGTTATTTAATATAAAGTTAATTGTCTATCAAAGTAAGTAACTTTCTCCCTGTTAGGGAGAAGTTAAACTGAAGTTCGGAGAGGTGACCTAAATTCACACGGTTGTAATTTCAGAGGAAGAATTTAAGCTTATGTCCACCAAACTGTAAAGTCCTGTGCTTTCATGTCTATGGCACTGATGCCCTGGTCAACTGGCTCTTAAAAGAAAAGAAAAACCTGCAATTTTCTGTGATGTAAATATTTTCAGTATGGCTACATTCAGACTACCAAAGGTATCAAACCTCACATAATTTCTAAGTATTTTGTTGCATACTCTTCTGGGCCAGTCTGAGACACTGCACATCACTGCTACTCTGCCTCTCCAATATATAGAAAACTTTAATGGGGGATAGATGAAAGGTTCTACTAAAACCAAGAATGCTGTACAAATATGGACTGTTCTCTTTCTCTGATGCTGAATTTTATTATGTGATATTATTAATTATGGAGATCTATCTTAACTTTTATCCAAGTATGATTATTTTCGAACTACTGAAAAATGCTTCATTATAATTCTGTTTTATTTGAACTTGAGTGCATGATATGGATCTTAAAAGAAAAAAAATTCTAGCATACTATCATTCTTACTGAATAATGAATTTGGTTCTCTTTTCTGCATTTCCGCCAAGCTGATGCTAGGCAGGCATCTGACCACAGGTAAAGAATTTGCTGACTAACAGAGCAAAACACGTGAGTATTCCTCTGCATGTAGTGATATTCCATGTGTTCAATGAAACGGTTCTATTCTCACGAGTCTCTCAAGACCCAAGTGGCATATTATCTAATAACTATTACAAAGAACAGGGTATTATTAACTATACATGTTAAATTGTTTTATTTTTTACAGATGTTCTCCAAATTATAATTACAAATAATCAATATTAAAATTCCACCGAATGGTCCAATTTGTTCATTACATGCATGCATATCTTGATGCTAACTCAATTCAATATGTTGAATGGGTGAGTGGACAAATCAGTTTATCTGCTACAGAAGTTTCCTTACTGAGTTATATTCGATTGGTATCTTCACAGGTCATTAAAAAAAATCCCTGTGCATGTTTTAAAAGCACTATTATTGAAAAAGTGACCATCATGTTCTTGCATGTTCCTGATATAAAGACTCAATTGATAAATTCCTTTCAGAAAAGAGTTGTCTCTTATAAGGAATTCATGTTGCCATGGATTCCGAACTTTGTCTACTCAGATAAAAATCCTGTCTCTTCAGTTACTACCTGAGTGACCTTTGGGCAATCCGCCTAAGATCTCAGGGCTTCAATTTCCTTATCTTTAAAATGAGGCTCTAATCTTAACTACCCTTTGAGGTTTGGCTCAAGGAATATATGTAAATCACTTAGAGTAGTAAGAAAACATTGTAACTATTGACTGTTTTTTTAAAAAAGATTTTGATTTATATTTTTCACATTATTTGTATCATTTAGTCTTCTAAAAAGTCTGGTGGTAATTTTAATGCTCATTAACAGTAACTGACCAAATTATTATTTGTTTTTTTCTATTTATTCATATTTTACTATTGTATTTCTTTTTTTATAGCATAAATACATTTACTTACTAACTAAAGGGTTGATCTTAATTAAACAACACTCAAAAACAGTTGCATGTAAAATTGATATGGGACATCACTTGTGAAATTCTTAATTTTTTTTTTTTTTTAGCAGGAAATGAAATGGGACATCTCTTACAGAGTTCTTAATCTTTTAAATAAACCTAGTTAAGTTTTCTTCCTTCCTTTCTTTGGGAAAAAGGCCCTCTCACTCAAATCCTGATAATTGCCTGAAACTGGTGACTCAGATCCTCTGGCTATTGATAAAGGTCATAGACCCATTGTTATCAGAAATAGTGTTAGACCAGACAGGGACCTTAAAATCTGAGAAGGGAGGGGTCATTAGGTCAAAGGCCTTTTTTTTCTCTTCAAGAAATATATTAACCAAGCATATTTCCCTTTACTTGCTTAATAGGCAAATCAATAATAGAAATTAAAAGATGTATGTTTAAATAACAAGTTTATATCTTCTTTTCCTTGTCTAGGGACTGAGGTGGCACTTCAGCAGGAAACCCAAGACCCCACCCTGACTGAGACAGAAAGGGAAAGAGCTCCATGAAACCCCAATAGGCAGGGACAATGATCCTTCTCAGCAGGGAGGAGATATGGAAGAAGAGACCTCTAGTCCCTCAACATCCATACTAATAATAAGGGGGTTCCTGGCTCTTAGGAAAGAGGCAGGAAAGTTAGGGGGTTCTGGGTCTGCCTGCAAAGACACTGAGGTCATCCTATCCTAGAAGGGATCCGCCCTAACTAGGCCACAATTAAGCAAGCCAGAAGGCATTTTTTAACTCCCACAAAGAAACAAGTAAGCAGAATTAGGTACCAGTTTAAGTCAGTCACTCGCACCTGCGCAATGAAGACCCAACAACTTTCAATTCACCTGAGCCTCGTTGCCATCATTATAATGTGACGTATATGCCCGGAAGTTCATTAATATCATTACGACAGACTGAATTCTGGGAAGAAACATGCGCAGAAAGTAAATGGTGAATCACTGAATCCTGCCAATCTTAGTTGTCAATTGAGGAAGCCCACCCCTCTAAGAAAAGTGACCACTCACAGCAAATAGGGATAAAAATGCCAAAGGTTTGTCACCAGGCCTTTTGAGCCACACTTCTCTTGCTCAGGTCTGCTTCCATGACTGGAAGTGTACTTTCCCTTCTAATAAAGCTTTTCCTTTCTACTGTATTTTGTGTCTTGCTCAGTTCTTTGAGACATCAAGAACCAAGACAATGCACTGAGAGAGGACCCCCACTCTCTGGTAACAAAATATTTATGATAAAGATAATTGAATGCAGTAATAATAATAATAAAAAGCAAAGCATAGAGAGGTTTGCTCATTGAACTGAGCCTGTTTACCCTCACAACTAATTCCTGTCCAGAAGGATGATGGAATTTTTACTCTACAGTTTCATAGACCTGAGTACAGGTGACACTTCACACATTCTACCACTAATTTCCCAACTTCCAATTTTCTTGTTATTGTGTTTTCCTTCCCATCCCATTCCTGATGTTGAACCGATGCACCACTTATAAATTGCAGACAGCCTGAGTTTTTCTGCCATTAGCTGTGGTTTGTTCAAACTTCTCGCTCAGGTTACATGAAAACCGCATTGTTTTCAATGTGCTCTCAGTTTTTATGGAGAGGTTTTTGCTGTCAGAAGTGATGACACAATCTAGTTTGGCCATGGCACCCATGGCAGAGTAATTCCTTCATGTTCTCATCTAAGCCTTTGCTCTTAAGTGCCACTTTCCTACCAGCTGCTGAATGGTGGCCATGGTAGGCACAGGCGGTGTGCAGGGCCAGCAGAGCAGAAAGTCACGTGGGGAGCCCAGCCTTTACCACTATATTTCTGCACTACCTTGTTGGTGATATGCTTACACGTGCTTTGATCTTTTATTTCAAGTCTTTTTGAATAACTTGCAGAACATCTAAAGAGTAAATTATTAATAATACTAATGGTTTCAGATAATGGTTTTAGTTAACGCATGTGCCTTTTATATATGTTATGTTTCTGTATTCCCATTCATCTGAGGTCTCTTCTTGCTATTGTCAATACATTCTACTTAATCTCTCCAGCCTTATTTGCTCCCCTGCTTTGGGGAATCCAGATAGTCATTAGGAAAGACTTTTCTGTGAGTTTTTAATCTTAGTAAATAGCTCAAGTGATGTATATTTTGGTTGCATTTTTTGATAACTTTGGGTAACTATCACTTGATTTAAATGGACAGCTAACCCATCCAAATAAATGAAGTTTTAAGGCCAACTCCCTTCATTGACAGCATCTGTTGCCTATCCCAAAGCAAACCTGGGAAGCGGAAATAACACAATTTGAAGATGGTAAAGAGTAATAAGTAGACGATCTAGTAATATATCCTCAAGGATACAAATCGATAAATTTTAATAAAAATATATTTCATAGATAATGGAAACAGAGGAAAACTCATTTGAAAAATTTCAATACATACAAAATCAGTAAGATAGAAATTCTTTAAAAAAGAGGAAAAAAATAACCTCATTTCAGTTTTACACAATCTTTATTGGCCAAGCTTTAGTCGTTTGTTTCAGGCATCTTGATATGAACGGTGTCATGGCTATGTTCCCTGAGCCTCCAACCATCGTGGACCAGTTTGAGGAGGGGACCCTTCTAACAGATTTTCTTTTTAGAACTAAATGGGAAGCTTCAGTTGATATGCAAATGTACACATTGTTTTACAAGGAAATACTGCATTTCTGAAAAAAATGATAATAAGGGGGTTAAACAGGCAAAAGGAAGTGGGAAAGAAACTAAAAATGAAGAGGTTTGTTTTGAAAAATTAACAGTTTAAATTTTGAAAATTTGAAATTAAAACTAAAAAATTATTTTATACAAAATGAGAAAAAATTTGAAATTAAAAATTTCCAAATTTTCTTTGGAAAACCCCCACCTTTAGTACCTAGAATAGAAGATGAAAAAAAGGCAGAACTATGTAACCTTGTCTTACTTAAGTCTTTACGTGCCCTTCATAGTGTACAGAAGAGATTTGGTCCCAGGTTCGTGCTGCCCACTCAGCCCCGGGGGATGGGTTCCCCCTCAGTTTCGGCCTGGGCACCTCCAAGGGACTAGAACCCAAGCAGAAAGGACTTTCACTGTCTACCTGATGATGCCCACTGCAGTTAACGTAGACAGCATCCCTTCATGGATTTATCACTCCCACATGAAGGCAGCACGAGAGTGGACAGCTCAGGAAGATGAGCCCTTAAGACTAAGACTCAAGCATGCATAAGTCTAACCCTCTGTTTCTTCCTTTTTTCCTCTTTAGTCCAGACATACAGAAACGTACACCAGCCTAGAGTATAGGAGCTTATAGTAACCGAGATCTGTGAAATCATTGCCCGGAACATCACCAGCCACAGCACTCCAGAGATCTGAATAAACTTGTGCCGTCTTGCCAGAGATCCCCTCACCATTGCAATGGCTGTACACCACCTTGGATCGGGATCCTTCCTAGGTGGAGAAACATACTTAGGCTATAAGGGGGCACCCGGCTGTGGCATATTATCGGCTGAGAAAAGCCTCTTAGGGGTAGGACTCTATATTTGTCCCCAAGGGCATTATCCAAGGATATCTGGCTGCATGGGTAATATGGGACTTGGATGTGAGGGCCAAGGCCAATTTTCTTGTGCTAACTGGGGTTGTGAAACTATCTCCACTATAGCTAATTATAAAAAACAGAATGATGATCATTTAGATTAATAAGAGGACCAAGCCCCTCCACATGCTCTCTTGGGTCTTGCAATCCTATCATAATCACCATCAAACCTGGTAGCCCTGGGGGACAACACTATTGGCTCACAGGACAGACATGGAGTATCAGATTGCATAAAACCGGGTGATTCAGGATTATACTTTTACTATACAGGTTAAGGACCCTCCCAGGAAGGCTAACCCTATAGGACCCAACAAACCACTTCTAGTTCCAGGACTACCCCAACGTCTTACACCTAAGAAAACTTCTGTTTCCGGAGCAACTCCAACTCCAGCTCTAGCCCTGTCAAGTAGTAGCCTAACAGCTATTAAACCCCAGGCATTCGACCAGCCACAACCAGAACAGAAGGACTGTTAATAACTATGCTAACGACAATACACAAGGTCTTAAATAAGACCACCCCAGACACAGGACAAGATTGCTGATTTGTGCCTAAACTCAAAACCTCCTTACTGTGTAAGGGTAGTAACTCACCTAAACTGAGCTCAGCAGCGCATGAAGCTGTGAATAGGAAACTCCCTGATTCATCTTAGGAGACATACAAGAAAAAGGAACCTGCCTAATTTCAAAGAACTATTCCAAGCTGTTGGCACAGTCACCTTACTTCTATAACTGTAATCGTACTATCGAAGAACCTATCTCAGGGCATAAATACTAGAAGGCTCCAAATAATACTTGGTTAGCATGTGATAGTGGGCTCACTCACT
The DNA here is from genome assembly GCA_003508835.1 of Eonycteris spelaea. NCBI lineage: Eukaryota > Metazoa > Chordata > Mammalia > Chiroptera > Pteropodidae > Eonycteris > Eonycteris spelaea. Next base: position 1,906,553 of record PUFA01000043.1, on the reverse strand, counting down.
GTGCCTTCTATAGTTTCTGATAGCTCTGGGATAGATTTCATGAAATCTATATCACTGGAAAACATGTAGCTCAACTACATGATTCCTCTCCTGGTAATCTACTGTTTATAGTTACAGTGCTATCAGTGTTGAAATTTATCCAAGGCCTGTGACCACACCTAATCCCTTTTGGGAAGAGGAAAGAAAATGCAATTTAAAGTCTAGCATTTTAGATTTCCTCCTTTATTTATTTAAAAATAGTTGTTAATTTCCCTTGAAGGACATTTTGTCTGCTTATGGACAGCCATCTTTACACAATGGAAGTTTAAGAGCAAAGCCATTGGAACCAAGTGTCCTGGGTTCAGAATCTTAGCTCTGCCACTTAATATTTTTGTGAACATGTTTGATCATTGTGTTTCTGTTTACCCACCTATAAAATGGAGCCATAATAGGACCTACCTCACCCCTATTTTGTGGGGTAATTGCAAGGATTAAATGATTTAATATATAAAGCACTTAAAATAGTACATGACATCTGGTTGCCACTATGAGTTTTACTCCTCATTTAAATATGTAATATTTATGCCTATATATCCATCATATACATTATGCTTCCTGCATGCATACATACGTAGATACATACATAAATACAAACATTTCACTGTATTTCCCTTATACGTTGCTACATATTTCATACACATATGCATTATAGGTGTTAAAAATGATAAATTATTTTCAAGATATGAGTGTGACTCTCACACAAATATAAAAAAATAAATGTTAAATATTTTATTTGACATTTCAATTAATGAGAAACCAATAAGACTCAAAGTAAGAATTAAAACACATACACCTACACAGGGCATCAGGAATAGTGAAATAAATTTGCTCACTGATCTGTACACATATGTAAATATATATGTATATGAGTAGATATATGAAAATGTATCTACCATATATTGCTATATGTGGTATAGCAATATATGGTACATTATTATATATTAATAATTTTAATTATTTTGCCTTTTGCTATTTATTGTGTACATTATTCCATTATACTTGGTATTTGCAGGCTTATAAACCTTATTTTTAATTTCTCCTCATTTTGTATAAATTAATTTCTCCTCATTTTGTATAAAATAATTTTAGTTTTAGGTCTTAGAGAACTTATCTTTACTCCAAGTCGATTCCCTGCAGTGTAGTTCATTCATTGTCATGATTCTGTTTAAGCATCTAATAATACTTCTATTTACAAATTTACCTGCTCTGTTTCCCCCCTCTAATCCATGAGATCTTTCGTATTGTTTTTAGTGCTAACATTTGCATTTGTGAAAGACATTTGCTTTTTCTATAATTTTTCCTGTTTCATGCATAAAATCCTTGCAGCAACTTCTCTGTTCTTAGAATATATTAAAATATGAAATTACCTTCTTGTTTTTCTTTTTGTTTCTGTACAGTGTATAACCTATACTTCTGTTAAACTCCTTCATCACAGATCCAATGGCCACTTCCATTTAGCTTTAGGATTTTCTCTCTTTACCCATTGTCTTCTTCAAACTTCCATGCAAAATCTCTATCGGTAGCACAGTGTCTTTTTTTTTCACTTCTTACTCTATTTCTAGTGATATTTGAAAGATATCTTACCAAGAGTTTTATTACTCATTATCATTGCTTTAATTATGTATTCCTATAATTCTTTTGTGAATGTGATTAAGTATCCTCTTTTCTCATTATTGTTCCTGGTACAACTTCTAAAATCTGCATCAGCTGATTGCTTTCTTCATCATTACACTTTAAAATCACCTCTTGACTATGTTCATCCCTCACTGAAATTAGTTCAAAGTCCCCTCCTTGGATTAATGACCCCTCCTAGCACTGTGCTGTGCTCTCCTTTTCTTGAGAGATAAATAGATAAGTAGCCCATTCCATAATCATCAAATCATGAGATTAGAAGATAATGCTGGAGGTTATTTAGAGTTGATCCCCTAGATTCCTGACAGAGAGAGGATACTGAAACTTGCCCGGTCTGATGGTTATCTCTTCAGAAGGAGATTTGGGAACATCTTAAGAGAATACAGTTATTTTTATGCTGTGATGCAGAGTTACTAAAAGTGAAGGTTCAATTAACAGCTACAAATTCAAGTAAGTTTAAATCACATTACTGCCAATTATCCTTTGCTGGTACGTGCCAAAGGGGAATATTAACCAGTAAATTAGCATGTTCAATGTTTCATCCTTATACAAATCAGATTCAAGCAAGATGTCTCTTACAAGGAGAAACAAAGCATGTATCCTTTGCTAACTTTATAAGACAAGAGATTCAATGAAGTACCAGTGTTTAGACAGAAAGTAATTCACCTTTTAAATAATTTTGTGTTTGTTTGCTGATAATATTTAACTGCAAGCTAAGTGGAGAATATTTCCAGAGTTGACACTTATAAGTTTTCTACAAACTTATCTGTCTTATAACCAACAATAACTTTATTTATGTGTGACTTACTAAATAAACCCAAGAACCCCACTAGTTTAACCATTTCCTTTTTTAGGGGGTAGTCTCATGCTGAAATTGAATTGTAGGTAAAAATGTTTCAGGAGAAGCATCAAAATTTTGCAGCATAGTAATCAATAATACAAAACGTTCATAGGGCTGCTTATTACTAGTAAACATTTACTTACCCTTTCTTCTCTTGGTGAAATATCTAACATCCTCTATTCACATATCATTGTTGTAAGCACAATTGAAATATCACTTTTCCAGGAGATTTTCTCTGATTCTCTCAATTTGGTTTGGAACATTCCTCTGACCATCACCCTACCCAATGCATAAATACCTGGAATGATTTGTCTATGAATCAGTCAGCCATGCTGGGCTATGTAATATTTTGTACATGAATGATTCTGTAGCCCCTGTAGCCTTGGTGATTGACACTGAATCTAACATTTAGTAAATGAAATTCTAACCCACCCCATACTTTTATTTTGGTTAAATAAAATTAGACCCTTAAAGAAAACAATATTGGGTATTTTATAAAGAAGTTTAACAAACTCATAGGGCATATGAAATACAAAAACCAAAACAGAACCAACAAACAAAAATACATTTCCAAGAAAAGATTCTTGGAAGACCTTCATAAAGAGAGCCTTAGGGAAACCTGATCTCTGGTGAAGATTGTAGCAGGGAAAGATGGGATTCAGGAACAGAATTTAGGGAATCAAGGCTATATTTTGATCCTGCAAGTTAACAAGGCTAGGGGCATATAGATGCTGGTTGGTCAGATCTACTGACTGCTAAAAGGGGTGTGGCAATCTGTTTATGTCTGGGCCCTTATTTTTCCATCCAGAGGAGGCAGGGCTGAGATTCGACTGATGATTCTATTGGCAATTTCAGTGCTCTGCAACAAGCACCTTTCACAATGGCAGGTTATACACCTTTGCTAATGCTTCCCTATTTTCTTTCTCCTTGAATTCACTTAGTAACTTGGTCTTGGTAACTTGTCTTTTATCCAGTTTACCAATTTGAACTTTTCTTATTGCCACTCTGTGACAGGTAAATTTCAGGGATAGCATGATTGTGAAATGACCCTTGAAAATTGAAACTGCAATTATGAAGGAATTAGTGAAGCTCACTAAGAAACAAACATTACTGGGGGGGGGGCGGCAATAAGAAAACAAGCAAACAAATGAAAACTTGAACAATCAACAAAAAAAATATGAAATAAATGGCGAAGTACTTATGCAAGTGAAAACAGGATGAAATTCAAATCTGACTCTAGTGCTTGGTCCTACTCTAAAAATGTGTGAAATTGCAATCAATGGATGAGAGAAGCATTTCTTAGAAAGGTATTAGAGTCCAACGTAAAAGGAAGGCTTCCAGGAATCTAGCCTGAAAAATAATATAATTATAGAACAATATGAGGCTATGAGCAATGATTACTAAATTGTAAGATTTGGATTAATCATTGAGTATCATTTCAGAGAATAGGTTCAATCAGGTTGGAGCAAGTGAAAAAATTTATTTAGAAAAATTGAGATTTAATCTGATTTTTGTTTTTTTAGGATGTAAATGATTTATAGGTCATGGAGTGTGGGTTATATTGGTATATTTCACATAAAAAAATAACAAGAGTAAATTTAAATATATTTAATTTGGCATAATGTAATTTGATTTTATAAGAAAAAATTTCCAAGTAAAGTGTTTCAAGATTTTGGAATATATTGCTGAGAATACTTCTCTCTCTCTCGTCTCTCTCTCTCTTCTCTCTCTCTCTCTCTCTCTCTCTCCTCTCTCTCTCTCTCTCTCTCTATATATATATATATATATATATATATATATGTACTATTTAAATGCCATCATGGATGGAAGCAAGAAGAAATCATTCATTTTTTTTCTTCCTTACTACACTCTCATTTTGATCAGGGTTTTGATTACCCCTGATTAAGTACAAAGCTGTATTTAACAGAGCATTTTATATTTTTGAAAATAATTTTTAATAAAATGCATAGCCATACAAATGTTCAAATTTCATGTACAGATTACAAGTTCTTGGAATGAAATAAGGATGAGTGTCTTCTAAGAGAATTATCCATATCTTGACTGTATCATAGGTTCTCTCTTTTAATTAAGAAGCTCACCAGGCACTTTTTAATACTATCCCCTAACTAGGTCCCTTATGTCTCTGAATTGCTTGTATTGCGAGCGAGGGGAATCACTTAATACAAGTTTATTAGACAACTGAGCAGGTTGAAAATCCCCCACTAGACCTTTCAATAAGGTTTAATCAACCAGGTAACACCCTGATGAGGCTGGCAATTAGACTTACTGCATTTTTTTTAAATGGGGATGCTGAGTTTCAAAATATTAAAATTCTGTTTCAAAAGAGTGATAACAAAATCAGAGGTGTTGTTGCAGCCACAAATCAGAATCTGCATTTCCCCTATCCTTGCAGCTCATTACAGTGCTTTGTTGAATTAACAAATATTAATTTGCCTTCAAATTGCCACTAAGAATTTTGCTTGATTCAATACTGCCACGTGAATGGGAAAAATAGTTGGAATACTTATAGATGCTACACTGAAAATGCTTAAATTCAGTTTTGTTAACCTCTATATATCTGAACGGATTTAACATTTCTCTTTTTAATTTAGTTTACATATGTGTCTATATAAATGTATAAGTAGAAATAAATGTATACACGATACTTCTTGAGATGCTGTACAAATTCAAAATGTATTAAATTTATATTGTAAAAATTTTCTTCATTCATTAGGTTTTTAAGTGGCAAGTGTTGAGGGCAAATGCAAATTAAAATAATAGGCTTAATTTTCCCTGTTGAAAGCAAGAGAAGAGACTTTCCCTGTTCTTAAAGCATTTACTTTAGAAAATATTTAATTATAAGTTCTTTCTGTCTCTTTAAAATGTATTAAATATTTTTAAAAGCTAAATAAGCTTCTGGCCAGCTTTATGACTCAGGGTTGCTTTTCTCAAAGAGTCAGGAACCATTTCCTTAGATGTAATTATGAAGGAAGAAAGTGTCCCTTGCTCCCAGTGTTTGGGGGAAAATGGGAGCCTTACTTCATGGATTCATCTCTCCAAGTTGCAAAACTACCCTTATTCATGAAGGTATTAGAAGTGTATTTTCCTTTAGATAAAGCCAATTAGTTAACACAGATGGTCCCTCCCATTACATGGGTAGGTGGTGAACCATGTGTGACATAAACTATGTGTGACATATGGAGCTGTCACCTTCTCACTTGAGGACTCGTTATTGTTGATCTTGAGAACATGTATGTATAATGGGCTGTATCTGCTTAGCTGTATAAAAAGTGAGATTTCTTTGCAGTCTCACTGAATTGTGTGTCATGTGCGTCACATTCTGGTTTAATACTAATTCAATAATAAAATTGGCTTCTTACTTCTATTTTTGTGGAAGATTTTTTGGAATTGGGAGGAGATTTTGTGTTTTAATTCTACTTCCCCCCCCCACAAGCAACAGGCACCATCGTGGTTTTTAGTAAAGAAAGGGGATATGTTTAAAATACAGCCAAAAATTCTCCCAGATGACTAGATACTCTGAGTTGAAAAACCAACAAAATATGGCCATTAAATCTGGGCAGGCCAATTTTCTAGCTTAACATGAAAAGTGAGAAATTATCTAAATATCAGGATGATTTTTCAAGCACATTGGACAGCCCCGTTCTTTATGTTGTCCTCGAATGTAATCATTATCACTTATATAATATGGCTAGATAAACTATACACATACGGGCAGATAATATTAAACATAGTCTGTTTTAAATATTTTTTAATAAAATCTTTATTGTAGTATGACATATAAAAGTATACAAAATGTAAATGTACAACCCAAAGAATTATCAGAGCTAAACAAATGTATCTACATCTCAGGTCAAGAAATAAAACAGCTCGAACCTCAAACCAGCAACCCTGGTACCCTCTACCATAACAAGGTGCTCTTCCCTTCCCATTTCTGACTTCTCATATCATAGAAAATTGTTTTTGCCTATTTTGAATTTATATAACTAGAATCATACATTGTGTATCCTTTTGTGTCTGACTGCTTTTGCTTAAAATTACTGTTACAAGATTATATTTGAGAATGTGTAACTATAGTTCATTTATTGAATTATGGTATGAGATTTCATTTATATGAACATACCACAAGTTGTTTATTTCAATGTTGAATCTATGTGTCTCAGTTTGGTGAGATTATGAATAAGGCTGCTAAATATTTTGAAAACATCTTTTAGTGGACACATGCAATGCTGTTTGGTATACAGTAAGAGTGGAATTGTAGGGTCATAGATCAACTTTAATAAGTAGTGTTTTGTATAGTGGGTGAACCAATTTGCATACCCACTAGCACTTAGGAGAGTTCCCACTTCTATTCTCACTAAAACTTAGTTGTAAATCTTTTTAAAATTTTAGCCATTCTAATGCATATTTAGTGGTGTCTCATGAAGGTTTTATTTCAGATTATTAAAGAAGGTGAGCACCTTTTCCTTTGTTTAATAATTGTTGGTATATCTTTTCTGTGAAAAGATATATTTTTTTGTCCATTTTATGATTAAGTTGTGTATCTTTTCATAATGATTTGAAAGAATGGTTTTTATATTCTGGATACAAGTCATTTGTTGCTTATATATGTTTAAAGTGTCTTCTCTTATTAAATGATTTGATTTGTGCTTTTGTAATAGTATCTTGATGAATAAAATTTTTAATTTTACCATATTCTCAATTATCAGTTTTATTTTATTATTTATATATGTATTTACATACATTTATTTAGGATTTGTTCCTTTTTCAAATAACTATGTTTTCAGATTTAGTCCTATGTATTTGATTTTTTGTATGCATTTATAAAATAACTTTAAAATTTAATCATGTAATTTTTGTTGCCAGCTCATAGAAATAAAAAATAATTTTTACTTATTGATGTAGTAGTCAACAAAATTTTTAATTCACTTAGTTCTAATATATTATCTGTAGATCCTATTATTTACATTTGTTAGCATTGATTCTTTGTGTAACAGTATACATTAGAACTCATTTAATATTGGTAATCACAGAACTGAATAATCCTTTTTAATGGCGTGCAGTTTTATGTTATTGCTATATTATACATCAGTGGAAATTCTAGAGTCAGACTCTATGGTTTGAATAATAATTTTACCACTTACTAGCTGAGTGACCTTAGGAATGTGAATAAACCTCCCTATGCCTTACTTTTTATAGAAAAATTCATTCATATGTGTTCTTACATTGTTTCAGTAAATGGGTGTGGAATTCCATATTCAAATATCTATAAATACTAATTTATACTCCTGCCAGCAGTTTGAAATAGTTTTTAGTGCTTCACATTTTTGCAAACACTTAGTAATGTCAAACTTTTGTATTTTGAAAATCTTGTCAAATTTTAAATATTGACAAACAATCATAAAACAGTGTCTCATTATTGTTAGAATTTTTATGATTGATTACTAATGAATTTTAAAAACTTTTGTTATTCTTGTTAGCTATTTGGCATGTTTGCCTATTTTTATACTGAATTTTCTTATTAATTTAAAGGAATTCTTTAAGTATATCGAATACTTATTTTTTTTGGTTACATAGACCATAAATATTTCTTCCAGTTTGTGGTTTCTTTCATTGATTTGCTTATGTAGAATTTTTAAAGAAATAACTTAATCTTTCATCTTAAGCTTTTGTGGATTTTTGTCTTACATAAAAAATCCTTTCCCATCTTGATACTAAGAGATAGCCTTGCTATATTTTACTCAAAAAAACTTTAGGAGTAGAAATGCTTGTTAAATATATACCTTTAAAGTTCCTGGAATTTATTTTTATGCATGATTTGAAGTAGGATTTAATTTCATTTTGTTTATTTTCCACAGATAACCAACTGTCCTAGAACAAATTACTGAAAAAGGCTTACTTTCCCTGATGATTTGTGATGATAACTCTATCTTATATCAGGTTTCCAAAAATGCAAGGCTCCATTATCGAAGCACTTTTGAGTTCTAGTTCTCTTCTGTCTAGCCTTAACAAATTTCCACAATCTTATTTATTATGATTTTATAATATGACTTTTAGGTATCACAGCCCTTCCCTCCAACATTATTTTTCTTAAGAATTTTGGCCATTTTTGGACATTGAAAATTTTCATATACATTTTAGAATCAATTTGTCAACTTTCTGCAAAACAACAGTAAAAAATACAAGTTACTTATTTTAATGCTGAAAAGAATTATTTTAGCTCTAGAGATCAATTTTTGGAGAACTGACACTTTTTAAATATCTAATCTTCAATTCATATACAAGTTCTTCTTGTATTTAGAATTCCATAAAGCTATTGGATATCTTTGCCACAAGTTTTCTAGATAAATTATAGTTTTGTTTATTATTATAAAATTGAATTTTTAAAATTTTATTTTTGTTGCTATTTTACAGGAAGTCAATAATTTTTTAATAATGTTCTTGTCATCAAACTTGCTAAACTTGCTTTTTTTGCTGTAAGTTTATAGCTATGTTTAGATTTCCCATATATCCAATGATAACATATGAAAAAAAGAGTTATTCCTTTTCATTTCCAATTCTTATGATTTTATTTTTTCTACTCCTTATTTTTCTGTTTAGAAACTATAGTAGAATACTGAATAAAAGAAATCATAGTAAGCATCCTCATATGTCGATTTTTATGTTTTAAATTTCTAATGTTTCACCAGTATGCGCCATATTTAAGATTTTAGAAACATATCATAATCACGTTAGATAATATCCTTCTATTCCTATTTTGCTGATAATTTTCTTTTTAAGTTCTGTAGTGAAATTGAATATTATTCTATGATTTTTATATGTCTACTGAAATGCACTTATGGTTTTAATATTTAATTTCTAAATATGGTTGTATTATTTTGCTAGGGCTGACATAAAAAAATACCATAGACTCGGTGGCTCAGACAACAGAAATTTGTTTTCTTGTAGTTCAGGAGGACAAGATCAAGATGTTGGCAGATTTAGTTTTTCCTTAGGTTTCCTTGGCTTGCAGATAGTTTTTTGCTGTTCTCACATGGCCTTTCCTCTGTGTATGTGTGCATCCCTGCCACCTGTCTCTGTCTCTGTAGCTGTTGCTGTGTGTGTGGTGTGTGTGGTGTGTGTGTGCATGTGTGTGTGTGCGTGTGTGTGTGTGTGTGTGTGTGTATGTCTTCTTATAAGGACACCAGTCATATTAGATTAGGGCCCATTCTGAAGGATCTCATTTTAATGAATTACCTTCATACTTAAATATAGTTACGTTCTGGAGTACTTGAGGTTAGGACTTCAACAAATAAATTTGGAAGGACACAATTTAGCACATTCCACTAACTCATGTCCTCAGAAACTTGATCATTTGAGATTTTTAAAATCAACTTTGTTGCGTATAATTTATGTGCAAAAATGCATTCATAGTGTATAATGAATCAATTTTGACAAATGTATGCACCTGTAAAGCGATGACTTCAATCAAGCTATACAACAGAGCCATTACAACAAGTAGTCTCTCACAATACTTTGCTGTCAATCTCCTAACACTGTCCAGAACCACCTAAACAATTTCAGTCCCTATGGATTAGCTTTGTCTGTCTAGACCTTCACATATTGGAAATTAGACAGTGTGCATTCTTTTGTACTTGGCTTGTTTAGCTCAGTATGTTTTTGAGATTCATCCTGCTGTTGTGTATCAGTATCTCACTATTTTTCCCCAAGTAGTATTCCACTGTGTGAATATACACAATTTTTATCCATTCTTCAGTTGATGGGCACTTAGGATGTTTTTAGTTTTGAGCTGTTATGAGCAAAACTGCTATGAAAATTTGTATACAATCTTTTTCTGTGTACATATATTTTCACTTCTCTTGGGAAAACAAGAAATGGAATAGTTCTGTTATATCAAAGTATGTGTTTAAATTTACAAGAGATTGCTGGAGTATTTCTACAATGGTTATAGCATTTTATCTACCTATGAGTAAAGTCTAAGGTTTCCAGTTTTCCCTCATCTTTTCTAATATTTGATATTACCTGTCTTTTTAACTTTAGCCTATCTGGTGGGTGTGTATTTGGTGTACAAATGTGGGTTTAATTTGTGTTCATTGAATGAGTAAAGATGGTGAGTGTCTTTTCATATGCAGATTTGTTATTCAAATGCCTTTATTGATGAAGTGTTTAAATATTGTGTTCATTTTTAATTGTGGTCTTCCTATTATTGAGCTGTTTTAATTTTTGATATTTATAGTTGAAGATTTTGCTTAAATACATAAATATTGTCTCTAGTCTGTGGCTTTTCACTTTCTTATGGGGATATTTTGAAAAGTAGAAGTTTGAAATTTAATAAAGTCTAATTTATCCTTTTTTTTTTCTTTTTCTGTTGGTGCTTTTTGTTCCTTTTCCAAGAAATGTGTGCCTATCCTAAAGTTGCAATAAGTTTTCATTTTTTATAGAAGTTTTACAGTTTTCATTTTTACATTCGTCTGTGATTCAAAAAATATTTTTGAGGTGTGGTGTGATTCACAACCTACTTGTTTTAACATCTAACTTTTACACGTATATCTATACTCCTCCATCTCAGAAGAAAGAAATTTAATTGCATTGACTTCAATTTTTCTCCTGTCTTACAGACAATTGTTATATCTGAATTCCCACTTTCTCCTAGTTACAAAATTGTTCATTATTAACTTTTACAAGTTAATAATACTATAAGTTAATGCTTTTTAAAGTTTATCTACAACTTTAATAATTTTTTTTTTTTTTGCTCCTGGTATTTCTATAAGGGTCAAATCCTTATACTTAAATATAGCCTTTATTATTAGTATTTTCAACAACAAAAAATTCTTTTGTAAATCCTCAGTATTTTATTTTTCCTCCTCTTTGTCTGAAAATATAGTCCTTCTTCTTAGCTATCTGCAGATATCTAACTTATCTTTTCTTTATCAATACATTGATGACATTTTCCCACTGTCTTTATGTTTTGTCTTTTTAATAGTCTTCCATTAGACTAAATATCATCCTTTGAAAGTAATCTGCTTTAATTATTATTGCATTTAAGATCTTCTCTCTTTCTTTTTTCTGATTGATATTTATCTATCTGTATTTTACTTATTTTTATCTTTTTTCTAGGATATTTTATAGTACTAATCTATTTAAGGACAGTTTTTCATGATTATCCTTTGAATATTACCTTTCTTCATTCTCTTTTAATTTTTTAATCAACTATAATTACCATGATTTACATTAGATTCTCAGAATTTATCTTATAGATGAAAATTAGTACCTTTTAACCAAGCTTTCCCTATTTTCCCATCCCACATACTCTGGCAGCAACCATTTTTTTAAATCTCTATTTGTGAGGTTTCTTTAAAAAAAATTTTTTTTTTTTTTTTTAGAGAAAACATATAAGTAATATCATGCAGTATTTGTCTTTCTCTATCTGACTTATTTCACTTAGCATAATATACTCAAGGTCCACCTATGTTGCAAATGGCAGAATTTCCTAATAGCTGGAAAATATTCCATTAAATATAAAAAACATTTTCTTTATAGATTCATCTGGTGATGGACACTTAGGTTGTTTCTATATCTTGGCAAATGTGAATAATGCTGCAGTGAACATGCAAATACAGATATCTCTTCAATATCCTGTTTTTATTTTCTGTGGATATATACCCAGGTATAGGACTGCTGGATCATATGGTAATTTTGTTTTTAAGTGTTTGAGGACTCTTTGTGTTGTTTTCCATAGTGTTTGGACCAATTTACATTCTCACCAATAGTGCACAAGTGTTCTTTTTCTCCAACCAACATTTACCTCTTGTCCTTTTGATAATAGCCATTCTAACAAGTATGAGGTGGTGTCTCACTGTGGTTTTCATTTGCACTTACCTGATGATTAAGGATATGGAGCACCCTTTCGTATATCTGTTGGCTATTTGTCTTCTTTGGGAAAATGTCTATCCAGTTCCTCTGTTCATTTTTAATTTAATTTAATTTATTTATTTACTATGGAGTTGTTTGCATTCTTTACACATTTTTGGATATTAACCCCTTATCAGACATAGAATTTGCAAATATTTTATTTTAGTCCTTAGATTGCCTTTTCATTTTGTTGATGGTTTCCTTTGCTATGCAAAAGTTTTGGGGAAATAGCCAGTTAAAAATGTTTTCTTTGCTTGCTACAGTTGAGGGATCCAGGAACATAATCTCCACTGACTACCAGAGCCTGGTGAACAAGGGGTGCCTCCTCTGGTTGGTAGCCACAAAAGCTGGGGTGCCAGATGTGTGCATGAACTTTTTTTAAGGTAATACCTGCGACCTGGAGCTGGTCAGAGGGAGTGTGCAAAGATGGTGCCCATTGGTCTCCCCCATCTCCAGAGAGGAATGCAGTCAGCTCCTAGATACGAGTTAAATTAGAAGCCTGACCCTCAGGCTACAGCATTTAAGATTTGAAAATAAGCCCTTTTCAGGTGAAGCCTGGGAGGTGGGTGTTTCTGTCTGCTGCCTCTGAGCAGAGCCCTGGGGAATTTCAACTTCACCAGTGTTCTTTTCAGCTCTATGTAATTGCTTAACCCGCTCAATTAATTTTTGACAATTACTGTATTTTTCAATATTTAAGATTCTGTTTTCTTTAAATGTGCCTGTGGTTTCTTAAATAGTCTATTGATCCAGGTTCCTTTTTGTTTTGATTTGTTTTATTTTTTTTTGATTGATTCTTTCAATGTCTTTGTCATTTGAACTCATTATATTGTCTATATCCGGTAGTTGTATTATTGTAGTTCTTGAGAATTACTTCCTGCTAGCTGTTGTGTCAGCTGGTTGACACTAATGTTGGGTTGTTTTCTGGTATATTTTGTAAGAGTTGGGAGAAAAGGCTGTAGTGAGAGTTTGTTTGCCGTAAAACTTTGGGGCTGTGCAGAAGGTCTGTACTTTAAGAGAGTTTTTTCTTTTCTTTTTTGTCTGTGCTTTTCAAGAGCTGCATGTGCCTCAGCAGCTCAGACAGCACTTAATGTTGACTTCTTGAAGTAGAGATTGCTGAATCATACTTGGAATTCAGCCTCTCAAATTTGTGCATTTCCAAGAGATTTTGAATTATTCTAAACAGAGTTCAGAATAAAATAGACAACTTTATCAGTGGGAGCAGTTTTTTTTTGTTGTTGTTTTTTGTTTTTTGGGGTTTTTTTTTGCACTTTATTGAATCTTCATCCAAAGTATATGTGGGGTTTTGGGCAGTAGTCACTCAAGATCCCTCTGCCTGACCTCACATGTGGTTTTCGCTCAAGCCCAGGTAACAGATTGGCAGACCCTTCAGTCAGTCACAGCTTCAGTTCTTGAGCCTAAACCACGTGTTTGTCTCTGGAAATTTTCTTTATACTCTTCTATATTCGTTCTCTCTTTACTTACAGATATCTCATGCACACATCACCTACATAATCATCACTATTTTAATGAATTTCTATAAGGTTTGTATTGGGAGATTTTTCAAGGGTTCACTCAGGGTTTCTTCCTCTGGAGGAGGGAAGAGAATTCAAAGGAAGAAGTTTATTGCTTGGTAGAGAGATTCCAGTGGTCCTCACAGAATAGGTCAGTGAGATTTTACCATTTTGTTTGGAGCAGCCACCTCTGGGACTAATTGTTTAATACAAGGGCATGTTGTAGGCCTTTTCCGGTTCCCATGTCCCGCAAAGACCACATGTGAACTAATATTGCACCCATAATCTGTAGACAGAGAAGAAACAGTTGCTGTATTCTTTAAAAAGCCTGGGATTATATGGGCAGTTTTTAAGTGTTCTGGCCAAATAGAGTCACTGTAGCAAATTGTCAGAAGGACGATACAGCAGATAAGATGTGTACCAACTACCTCATCTATCATTTTTAGTAAGAGAAAGGCGCTGAACCACACAATAACTATTCTGCTACAATTTTCCGCTTTGGGCACAGCTCTGGTGGCTATAGGAGACTTCTGTTACATTATGCAGCATGCTACTCTGATTCACATTTCTTATATCAGATTCTTTTAGTTATTTTTCCTTTTAAGGATACTGGATAGAGTGGCAATTCTTACAAGCTGCAGTCTCTTTGCACTAAATCGAAATGTGCATTAGTTGCTGAGTTTAGGAGTTATTAGATATCTTCCTTCATTCCCTGGGACTTGTTTATTAAGTTACGATATTTAGGTAACAATATTATTTTTCTCTTTGAAAAATCTACAACATTATTCAAGATGACCCTTCCTATTATAACAAAGTAAAATGTCTCATCTATAGACTTCCATAAAATGTGGTTTTTCCAAATATTCTGTAAGGATGATTTGTAAACATGTGCCTTAACCTCTGTAGAAGCTGTAGGAATGTTTGGCCTTCTGGGTTATGGCAATCTAAATATATTTGGGTCATGGAGGAATATGAAGAACAGAAACTTAACTTATTATTCTTCTGTATATTAATAGTAGCAAGGTACCTTTCAATCAACCTGGTAGCCTTTGATTTTATAATAAAATATCCATTAAATGAAGGTGTAAAATGAGGTAGGAACTGGAGTACGAACATTTTATCAAGAAGATAATCTGTTAGTACACATCTTTCCATTTATTCATCATATTTATATGTATTCTATGTGTCAGACATTCTATTAGGCATAAAATATACAAACATGAGCAAATTGGCTTTTACGGAACTCATGTTTTGCTAAGAGAATAAATACTATATATATGTATATATATACATATATATGTGGAAAAATTACAGATGATTGAGTTCAATGGGTTTTATCAGTCAGGCAAGGAAGGAAAAAAACATTACAAGCAGAGGGAACAATGTTTATATATAAAATGTGGTGCAGTAAAGATAAAAGTGATATTCAAAGAAACTGAAGTAGTTTCGGATTTCTGAAGTATAGGGCTCATAAAAAAAAGTGGTGGGAGTTTAGATTTGAATAGAACAGGTAGAGAGTTAAACCATAGATGACCTTGTACTATATGCTATAGAACCATGACTTTAATCTTACAATAACAGAAAGCTACTCAGCAATTAAAGGAGAAAGATCTTATAACGTTACTTGAATTTACCATACTTGCCTTTCATTCTATCTCAGGCATTTACTTCCATGAATGGTATTAGACCATGTAAATAATTATAATCCTTTTAAAAACTTAAATTTCATGTATCCTATTCTTACCACACTTCCTATAATGACAGCTCAATGTTAGTACAAAATCATTCAGTGACACCAAGACCCCTTAAGCCAATGGTTAATATTCAAATATCCCTCATCTGCTCAATGTCTTTGCTTCCTACTCAGAATGATTTCATAGTCAATCACTATTATAAGTTCTTCTCATATAATTTCAACTTTTCCAGCCTCATCTTTCTTGCTTATACTGGTTTAGCAAAATTACAACCTTGATTAAATTATACTCTCCATCACAAAGGGGCTGAAGAAAACACACAATGATGCTGACCAGTCTCACTTGAATTCATGACCATAAAACTCAAGTGAGCTGCTTGGCTTATACTGTGTGTCAAGCATTTATTCTTCTAAGAAGATCTTTTCTTATATTCTACTTTTACACCACAATCTTTCCTCTCCCATCCTCAGCTTGCTATTTCACTGAAAAATTAAAGCAATCAGAAGAGAACTTCCACAGATTCTGACTATCCCTTTTCTATTTCTGATGCTTGCACTGAACATATACTGCTTCTCTATCTGTTACCACATTGTATAATGAATGTCTCCTCTTCCTTTGTTAGTAACACACTACTTCTTTGTCTTTGAAATAGCTAATGCTCTGGGTCCCATTCCTCATCTCTCAGTCTTTCTGAAACTTGCTCTCATCAAATTTTACCCTCACCTCTCCATCTTATTTGCTCTTATGACTCACCAATGACTTCCATGTTGAAACCATCCTTGTTGCTACAAGATATCATCATCTTTTCTGTCTTAGCAGCATTAGTATGACAAGTTACTCTGTTTTTCTTAATACACTATCTTTCTCACATGGAATACAACAAACACATATCCTTTGTTTCCTACTTCACAGGACATTCCTTCTCAGGCTTCTCTGCAGGTACAATAAAAAATGATTTTTTTTTTTTAGATGAGAGAAATAACTGGATATGTGTGTGTCGTTGGAATAAGCCACTCAGAATTTTAAAATAATAATGTAGGAAAAGAAGGAAAGAATCATTTCAGTAATGTCCTTGAGCACTCAAGAGGAGTTGGGATCCTGGGCAAAGTAGTGGAATTGGTTTCAGATAGGGTCACGAAAAGTTCATTTAAGTTAACATATGGGAGAGTAGATTACACAGGAGCAGATGGTGGTAGGTAATAGATGTGGTATTGAAAGTCTGTTAAATGTTACCTTGTGATTACTCCATTTTTCTTTGTGAAGTATGAATAAATTTATTAACTAAAGGCGTGGAAGGAGGTATGAAGGAGAAGGTCTTGGAATATGAGCAAATAAGTGACGTAATGGATCTGTGTTTCAATCAACCCTAGAGGGGCTTGTCTAAACCCCTGAACAACTCTACCCAGAAAGTTACTAGATGCCTGAGCTAATGATATAAGCAACACTGAGCAAAAGGATAAAGGTTTGTTATTAATAACATACTACTGAGCACTCCCAAAGGACATGGGATTCACCAGCTTTAGGCTGGTGGAGACTGGGTCATCAGAGAAGTGGCAGGATTACAGAAGGGGAAGAATTTATGCATTGATTAGGGAGGCATTCTATTTCCTACTCATCATCGCCTAATTGGATTTGAGCTTTAACCAATACTTGCTGATGCCACCCAAAAGAGAATTTTTTTTTTTTTTTTTTTTACATTTATCACAGCATGTCATAAGGGCCTCATGTGAGATGATATGTTAGTTAAGAAGAGTGGGTACTGGGAGAGGCAAGCGGTAAGACTTTGAGGTCAAAGGGGACTTGTGTCAACCAATTGTCACTCAGACATCACAAACTGATTAGCCCTTCTCATTTCAGTCACCCGCGGTTGAGGAAGGACAAACCTATTACATCTGTATGGTATGCTGCGTAATTTACTTACTTATGAAGTTTTTCCAATTATTTGTATCTACACAGTGGGGTTTAAAACCCTGGAAGGCAAGAATCTTTGCTTGTCTTTTGAATGACCAGTACCGAGTACAAGGCCCAGTGCTATTAATGCAATGAATATTTATTGAGAAATGAATTACACTTATAAAACTATTCTCATACACTTTGTAGAAATGACACAATCATGTAGAAACCAAAGAATGATTCCAAAGTAACTCAAATGCTTACATTTCTTAAACACAGTATTATTAACCAGGATCCTTCCTTGTTTTTGAGGGAATATAAACATGTTAAAGTGTTTTATAGGAAAAACCTTTTATTTTTCATTTTCCTCACACAACTGAGAAATCTGAGAGATGAACCAATTTCAGTTATGGCTGGATCAAAGGCTTCAGTTTATACCTGTAGATCTTGGCTTCCCTCTTCCTTTTTGGCTCTGTTCATCATATTTGGATTTATATCCCCACAAGCTGTCTATACGTGGTGGCAGCAGTGAGGACATCCTACAGCTCCAAGCTGACATCTGCCTTTCACCCTTTGAGCCCAAGCCTGAGCCACTGCTTGGAATTTGAATAGAGAAGAACACTAACAGGAAAAGGCACCATCTGCCTTAGTGGCTAGAGAGGACAATTCTTAGAGTGGTTAGACAGGAATAATTTTTGTTTTTTCATGAGTTTAGAATATTTAATTTGCATCTAATGGGCAAGCTCTTCCTGTTTACAGGAATGACTTCTGTAGTTTGTTTGCCTGATGAACTCTTATTTAGCTTTCAAAATCTTATTATTCAGGTTTCATCTTCTCTGTAGAATTGTCTGCATCTGTCTGGGCTGTCTGGGTTCAGTTAGGAAAAGATTCACTACAACTATTAGGGAAAGAAACTATTTAAAATAGGAATCTACATATGAGATCTAATAAAAGAATTAGAGTTTATTTGAATATGGTAAGCCCTGGGCAATCAAAGACTTGGAAGGCTGAAGTTGAGCAGTTGGAACAATAGTCAGTATGTCAGCCTGAAGGAAGCTGCTGATTCTGGGGACCACAAGGTGGAAGTGCGTGGGTGGGTCTGGACGCTTGAGCCATGGGTTACTATAAAAGACCAAGCTTAATGGTTTCTTTTTACTTCCTCCTTCTAGATCTTCCACAAGTTCCTCTCAGTGGAAGATTCTAACCTGGCACTATTCAGACCAATTGGTTTCTGGGAAATGTAGTTTCCGGCCTTACAAAGGACTGGTGATGACGCTACCAACGTGACATCTGCTGGCCCGAAGCACTGCCCCTGGTCAGCTACCTCTCAGCACCAGCCCACCACACAACCACAAGTGAGGCAGCGCTTTCTCTGCCGTACCCCAGTTGTAGTTCTACTTACTTCTGTGTACTCCCAAAGATTTCTGTTATTACATCTTACTTGATATGATACTTATTTGTTTATATAACTGTCCCCTTCCATAGGCTGTGACTATAAAAACTACTTTCTCATTTTCATCTCTTCAGAAACTACCACAGAGTAGGCCCTTAATAAATATCCATTGATCTAAAATATTTTGATAAAAATATTTCAAAAATTATAATAAAAGAATTAGGATAGATAAAAGTAAAATAAAGGCAGAAAATTGTCATTGCTGAATGTGAGGAGTTTTGTTTCTAGAAGTTGTATTTGTGTCAGTATAAAAACTCCAGTGAAGATCCATGAGAATGCTGAACCCAGACTAGGGTTAGAGTAACTGGTCGTTGTTTGTTTGTGTGTTTATTTTGAAAAAAAAGTGTCAAAGACATAGCCTTTTGTTTTTATTAAGGTTGCAATTATCCAATTAGCAAAATTTTCTTAATTGTCTCAAAATAATAACAGGCTAAAAACAAGCAAACAATACTATCTTTTTATCTAAGAGAATAGTATCATCATAGTTTCTGAATTATTAAACTTAATTCCTGAGAAAAAATTAAAATGACTAACTAAAAAAAGCATTATATATTTTATTAGAACTGGTTGAGTCATTCATTGGGTATCCTATGTGACTTTAAGAATTCATTATTAGTCTGTCCTAATCTTTAATTCTTATTTGCACAAGCTATTTAAGGTATACCTGATAATACATACATTTTAATGCCGAAAATATTGTGCTATATTGTGCTACGGTCTTTTTATCTTGGAGTATTTATCCTTGTTGATGCTGCATTGTTTTAGAATTTAAGGGTCCTGGTTTAATTCTGAAGTCTGTCACTAATTTGCTTAACTTTGTCCAAGTCACTTTTCTATCCAGTGTATGAGAATAAAAACAGACATTTAATCTCACTCTATTAGAAAAAGTACAATAATGTTTTCAAAGCACTTTGTGTTCCTAAGGCAAAATTCTCTATTTAAACCCAAAGTTTCATTCTTTCTAAAAATGAATTAAAACTGAAAAAAAGTCCAAATACATGGTGGAATTTCTTTTTTCTACATAAGTAATTAAAATGACATTTTGCATGAGATACTCCAGGGTCCACTGAATAAGCCACTAAGTTTAATGTTTGTTCCCACAGGTGCCTTAAAAACAATATCTATGGCACACCAAAGTCATGTCCTCAATTGAGTTTTAGGTCTCCCTTTGCTTTTAGTTTTTCATATATCATGGACAAAATAACAAGTCATTAATAAAAAGAAAAAATAAATAAAACCCAGAGAGATACTTATCGCATTCTTTTGAGGAATTCAGAGTTAATTACCCATACTTTTATGCTTCACTATAAACAGAAGCCTTTGCCCCCTGTACAGAATATACTATAAGTACTTAAATTATTTTGTATAATAAGACACTTGCATTAAAACTGTTTTATAAGCGAATACATTTGCAGGAGTCTTGACACTATAAAGATATGATTAGAGCAGGAATTTTTAGGTCTCTGAGCTCCACTGGAAAAAGAAGAAGACCTTTAATACAAAATGTCATTTGCATACATTAAGTATCCACCAAGTGAAGGTAGAAGGTATAAATATTTTGGGTAAAGGAAGGTTGAAGAAGGAAAAATACTAATAATTTAAAGTTGAAAAAAACTCCAAGAACAGAGAGAGATAGAGGCTCTGTTCATCCCTCTGGCCATCAAATCAAAGTTGTGATAGAAACAAGGAGCAGCAACAAGAAAAAATGCCTGGAATCTAGATGAACAAGTCATACAACTGAGGAGGAAACTAAGAAATCACCCTGCCATGGCAGAAGGTAGAAAGGGTGAGGATGCGGGCTGCCCAGTCACCAGCGGCTGAGTGGAGGCTACCGCAGACATCTCTTAAAGGGGCCACGTCTGTGAGTGGATTTTCACGGTGGTGGATCTGCTTGCTCTGAACACCATGCCGATTTGGCTGTGCGAAGGGGGCACCAGGGACTTACAGGGAGACATTGTTGGACTGAGGGCTAAGGCAAGATTCGCGAGGTACAGGAGTGTCAGCAGTATCCATTGTTCCTTGTTGAGCCCTTCCCTCTACCTGTGCTCCAGATACAGTGCAGCCATAGCCGTGACATCATCAAACTGGATAACAGAGGCCACTCGCCCAGAGGATTTTCTGAAACTCTGTCTCCTCCACCTTGCGGCCCACCCAAGCCACATCTTGGTGTATCCTCAGTAAGTCAGGTGCTCCTTGCTGAGACTCATACTAGGGGGCAGCCTCGATTTCTGGTGTAGCCTTTTGAGGCAAATATAAGGCATCTGTGGATTGTGTGCTGAATCTTAACAGGTGGCCCTGGAAGGTAAGGCTTGGGCTAAATTTGGCCTGCAGCTAAACCCCTCTCAGGACTGTGTCACTGGACACCTACTTCACAAACCCACACTAATAAGACCAGGAGACTTAAGAGCTTTGTTTAGTACATAGAAACAGACATGGAAAGGCAGCCAAAATGGGAAAACAAAGAATCAGAAACCATATGAGAGAACAGAACAGAGATCCAGAAATAACGGAGCCAAGTAATCTAACAGACACAGAGTTCAAAACACTGGTTATAAAGACGCTCAATGAGCTTTTGGGAAGTGTAGATAAATTCAGTGAGAACTTCAACAAAGAGAAAAAAATATAAAAATGGAAATGGAAATTATAAAAGGGACCTTTCTGAAATGAAGAACACATTATCTGAGATGAGAAGTATAGTAAATGGAATAGACAAAAAAATAAACAAAGTGAATAAAGAAGAGGATCAAATGCCCTATCTAGAGGACAGAAAAGCTGATCAGGGCACTCAATCAGCATGGCAAGAAAAAAGATGCCAAGACTATAAAAATAGTTTAAGAATGATATGGGACACTTTAAGGCTCCAAATATTTGTCTGATTAGCATAACTGAAGAAAATTAAGATGTCAAACAGTTATTTGAAGAAATAATGATGGAAAACTTCCCTAACCTGGCAAATTCCCCAAAATTGGGGATCCAAAGAGGCCCATACCAAGATACATCATAATTAAAATGCCAAAGGTTAAAGACAAGAAAGAATACTAAAAGCAGCAAGATAAAAACAAATAATAGAAGGAAAACCCATAAGACTGGCAGTTGATCTCTCAAAATAAACCATGTAGGACAGAAAGGCTTGGCAAAAAATATTCAACAGGATGAAGACCCAAGATATGCAACCAAGCATATTTATCCAGCAAACCTATCATTTAGAGTTGAAGGACAGATAAAGAGCTTCCCAGACGAAAATAAACTAAAGGAATTTATCACCACAAGCTGGTATTACAGGAAATGTTGGAGGGACTTCTTTAAGAAATAAAAACATGTATCAATAACAGGAATAAAGAATAGTAACTACTACATACTTATCAATAAGTGTCTTATATGGAAAAGAATTAAGTGCCCCAACCAAAAGATAGACTGCTGAAAGGATAAGAAAACAAGACCTCTACATTTGAAAAGGAAGGGGATAGAAAAAGATATTGCTTTGATGGGTCTAGAAGGTATCTGAGTCAGACAGAGAAAGATAAACACTGTATAATTTCACTTACATGCAGAATCTAAGGAATAAAAAGAACAAACTAATCAAAAACAGACTCAAATATAGTGGAAAATTTGGTGTCGGACAGAGGGTGGGTGCTTACAGGGCTGGTAAAATGGGGTGAAGGCTAAGGAAGTACAAATTAGTAGCTCATGGATGATCACAGAGATGGGGAGCATGGCAGAGGGATGCATTTAGCATTAAAATGTTGGCTAGATGGAGGGTCAGGGGAGGGAGGGAGCAATTGGAGGGATTGTTTTACGAACTTTATAGATGTCTAACCAATGTACTGTATACTTGAAACTAAAAAACAATTTTAAAAAAGAAAGAGAAAAAAGCCAAAAACATAATCTATAAAGTAGAAGAGAGTGATTTGTCACATCCAAAGGATACTCAATAATAACAGCTGTCATTGAAACCACAGAGGCCATAGCCAATGAAATGACAAATTCAAGACCTTAAAAGAAATACAGACTTACAACCAAGAATTCTATGTTGAGCAAAACTGTCCTTCAAAAATGAAGAAGAAATTAAGGCATTTTAAAATAAACAAAAAGCCCAGAGAACGTGTGTTTGCAAACCCAACCTACATGAAATACTACAGAGAGTTCACCAGGCCAGAATGAAAGGACATTAGGCAGTACGTCAAAACTGCATGAAGTAATAAAGAGCACTGGTAGAGGTGATTACACAGGGAAATATAAGAGTCAGTATGTGAATTTTTTGTTAGCAAATTTTATTCTCCCAATTTAGAAAATAATTTCAAAAATAATTATAAAGCTGTGTTGATTGGCATACAATAAGAAAGGTGCAGTTAAAATGCCAATAAGAGCACAAATGTGTATGAAGGGAATGAAGGTATATAGAAGCAAAGGAATTTTTTTTTTACCATTAAAATTAAGCTTCAGTAGATTAGATGGTTATACACGAAGAAATTAATTGTAATCCCCAGGGGAACCACTTAAAAAGTAACTTGAAACTATTATAAAAGAAATGACAAGGGAATTACACTGGTAAACTAGAATATATCTTTAACACAAAGGAAAACAAATGACAAAATGGCAGAATAGATTCTATGTAGAAAATATTACAAACCTTATATTTCATAAGGGGTTAATATCCATAATTTGTAAAGAACCCATATATTACAATAGCAAAAAACCAATAATCTGATTGAAATGGGTAAAGGTTCTGAATATACATTTTTCCAAAAAATGCTTACAAATGGCCAACATGTATATGAAAAGTTGCTCAACATCACTAATCATCATGGAAATAGAAATCAAAAACTTTATGAGGTATCATCTCACACTTATTAGGATGGCTATAATAATAATAATTAAAAAAAAAAAGAGATAATAGGTATTAACAGGATATAAAGAAAAGTGAACACTGGTGCACTCTTGATGCAGCCACTATAGAAAAGAGTACAGAGGTTTCTCATAAATTTAAAAGATTAGAGGGAAACATGGCAGAGTGAAAGACATTCCCAGCTCTTTCCCCATGAGACAACAATGAACTGAATACCTAAAACTCAAAAAACAAAACAACAACACAACAAAAAACACCCAAACTGCACATCTGCACATCTGAGCCTGGGAATGCACATAAGAGCTACCACAGGTCAGAAACCCAGGTTTCGGATGGTGGACTGGGAGTTAAAAAGAAGATGCGTCTTGCAGCCATCAGAGTTCCCTGTAAGAGGAGAGTGGAAGGGAGGGGAGAAGATTTGGTGACTTCCATGAACAGCCTTGCCTGGGAGTGTTTTGAGCCCCATGCAGCCGGCAGCAGTACCCAGTCATCAGGACATAAGGCAGAGAAATGGTGATGGCAGAAAAGCAGGGATGGCAGCGAAACAACAGCTCATTTTTAACAGATGCGGTTGTAAAACCAAGGCTGAGCTGCGGCTCCCAACCCCCAACCCAGAGGGCCCCTCCCCGAGACCAAACACTGAAGAACCTCAGGGGAATCTGAGCAAAAGCTACCAAAACTGTTGCTAACACTGACAGAGTTTGAAACTGAGGGTAGCAAACATGATTAAATATCTATAAGAAAATTAAAAGGCATTTTTAAGGCTTTATATAAAGCAGGGATCCAAGAGGTTTAGACACCATCTACTGGAAATGAAAAGAAAAGGAAGCTAAAGAGAGCCTTTATATAATAAATCTTCTTTCTCGAAAAACAGTAGAATACATTTCCATTAATGTCCATGCAGAGAAATAGTCCATTAAACACCATGAACAACCAAGTGTTTCCATCAACACTTGAATGGATAAAAACAAAGTGGTATATATACATAATAAAATATTATGCAGCCAGGAGAAAAGGAAACCTGCCATTTGCTACAACATGGATGGACCTTAAAGGCATTATGTTAAGTGAAATAAGACAAATATTCTATGGTATCATTTACATGTGGAATTAAAAAAAAAAACAGAAAAAGAAAAATGTCAAAATCATAGAAACAGGGAGCAAAAAGAGTTTGCCAGGTTTAGGGAGGAGGGGAAATATGGAGAGGTTGGTACAAGGGTACAAAATTAGCTATAAGAATAAGGTCTAAGGAACTAATGGAAAACATATAACTATAGTTAATAACAAAGTATTTTAGAATGATATTTGCTAAGACAGTAGGACTTTAATGCTGTCACCCCTCCCAACCAAAAGAAAGAAAAGTAACTATGTGAAGCAATGGATGTGTTAATTTACTAGATGGGTGAAATCCTTCCACAATACATATGTATATCAAATCACCATGATGATGCATGCTTTAGGTATCTTACAATTTGTATGTCAATTTTACCTCAATAAAGCTGAAAAAAATTTTTTAAAAAAGTCCAAGAACATCCTTTCAGTTCATTTACTCTACTATTTTAAATACATGCCTTTTTTAAAATCTCATTTAAAACGTTAATTTATTGTTTCCCCCATATTTTACAATTCAATGTCCCCTTCTGTTTTTACTTTCTTCCATATATTCTTAAGGTACTAAGGCTCAGCAGTCCAGCTGTTTTCTTTCCAGTATGCTAAACTTCACTCTTTATTTCAGCTGACAAAACCCCCAAATTTGCAGAGACCCAAATATAACTGCCTGATTTATCCTCAAACCCCACCTAGTCTGCAATATAGGGAAACCCTCACTTAAAGACTCTCACTAACCTCTTCACTGTCTTCCCAAAACGTTTGTAAAAGGGCTGTACTTCTCAACAGGGCTTAAGAAACTAGGGTCATACTATGTCCATAACTTCATTCCTTGGACCTTTCCTTGCACTCTGTAAAGATACTTTTAAGTGGGATTCCTCAGCACATCCAGATCTATTCCTCTCTGGATATTTAGCCATTTTTCACCCAGTGCTCTTCTATATTATGAAAAATCCTGCTCTCCTCATGTTCTGCCTTCAATTTGCTGAGCAAAACGTGTGCTCAGCAATGAAAGCGCCTTCAGTTTTGAAATCATCCTTTGTTACAAATCATGTCTTTGTTTGGTGAATTGGATAGATTTGGTTAACCTTGAGTTTGAAGTAGTTTATCAAGCTATTTCTTTAGGAAAATTCTCTTCCCAGAAAGTATATCTTCCAGTGTTTTGATTTCACTGTTCCCTCTTCCATTTTGACAACTGTTACTGTGGTAAATTATGTGATCAAATTGATAGAATTCAATCCAAATTCATATTAAAAACTAACTGGGTCCTTATTGCTGCTCCAGAGATCTCTCTACTTCTTTTTAGCTTTTGAGTTCTGAACATTAGCTGTTTTAAACTATTTTGTTCTCATCGAGGCCCGATTTCCCTCTCATTCATGACTTTCTCTTCTATTTTAATGAAATAACTGAATAATGTTAACTTCCTCCGCTATGTCTTAAAATGTCCTCATATTTTCTGCCCTTTCCTACATTTTTCTATCTCATAGGAAAAACCATTTATTCTTACTTCCAAGATTTTCATTGGTTTAGTAATATATAGCAAGCCATCTATATGATGAATCTCATGATTTTTTCTAATTTTACCCTGAATAATAAAGAGAATGAATTATCAGGGCGATCTGGGGTTTTTGTTCTTTTTGCTGTGTTCCCACCTATCAATTACGACTTCCTAATTACTTAAACGCTTCCTGGGTTTAATGCTTTCTATTTTTCTCCTCTTCCTTTTGTGTCCCACCCTCCACTTACAGGCTCATGACCTCAAAGTCTAGAAATCCTAGTTGTCCTAGAGTTCCATCTCACAGCTTACTTCCCTTTAGCTAACTCTCTATCCTACCATCTCAGTGCTTTATGGTATAATTATTCCTTTGCAGATTCGTCTACCCCTTTATACTGTTACCTCTGATTTAGAGGGACTTGGCCCTGCCTCTGTCATCTACTGCTTAATGTGACAGTTAGAGTTAGGAATAAACATATGTGAATGAACCACAAAGCCTACATACAAGGAGTCCTATTTGGGGCGAATTATTTATTTATTTATTTATTTTAGTAGGAAATGAAAATAGAAAAATTAATGAGGCATGATGGACTCATCAGGTGCTTCATTAAACTGATTTTTCTACCCTTGTATGATCAGTAGGACATATTCTGATTACTCGAAATGTCTCTGGATAATTTCTTAACAGGAAGAACAAAGCTACTTTCCCTGTGAATTTGCCATGCACATACCCTTTATTCAGGATGTAAACGAAAGTTATGTCACTAGCATATTAAATGAGTATATTTTAAAGATTTTGTTTCTGTACAGTTTTGTACAGATACCATTCTTATGAATGTGATATACTAGCTGTACTGCAAACTAGTAACATTCACACAGAAAATTTTGAGAAAAGAAATATTATTCTTTGGCCCCATCTATTTCTTCCTCTTGAGCCTTCTGCACCCCAGTTTGGAACAACGACTTGAGTCCTCATGCTGCCCTGCTTCCTGTAGCACTTTACCTGAGTCTGAAAGGACCTGGGCTGTTGTCTGTCCACTTTGTTTTAAACTTCAGTGTAAACAATTTCCTGAACATCTATTTGACTTAACTTGACAAAGTTATATGCCAATATTTTGATATAATATTAAATTTTTTAGTTATAACATGCTTAGCAGGTGATTTCTAAGCTATAACATTTTAATATTAATAGCGGATCATTTCAGGCATGAAGCAGACTATTAATACTATTAAGACATTTTTGGACATGTTACTTTTTCACCAACTTTTGAAGCTTTTCACTAGCTTCAAAACCATAATTTTCAGCCTAGCTCTTTGGCTCACAAGAGGATTCAAAGATTGCCTTTAGAGTACCAGGTGTTTGTCTAGAGTTTGCACCAATAAAGAGTTTGCAACAATTTGTATATGCACATTTATATATATATATATATATATATATTTTTTTTTTTTTCTGAAAAGGGAATCTGAAACATTTGTCATACTCTCAGTGGGATTTGAGACCTTTCAAAGTGTTAAAAACCTTTGACTTTTTAATAATTTCAAAAAACATTTTAGAATGGTGTGAGCAAATATGAATGCAATAAAAATGAGTGAAAATTGGAATGGTAACTTGTTTTCTCATCTTATATATATATATATATATATATATATACTATTAGATTCATATTATATATAGTATGATGTCTCAGATAAATAGTTTGCCAGAACTTGAAGCATTTTTTTGCTACTCATAAAAAGAGCCTGTCCTTCACCAATCTTAGATTCTCAAAATCCTCATGGTTATTTTTCTTTCAAAACTGATTTGTTCTCTACTCAGTTTCTTCTCTTAATAGGTCACAGATACTAATCTTTTAAACTAGCATTTAATGCAAAAAAAAAAAAAAAAAAACCCCGCCACGATATGTGGTTCACAATATTTTGTTTTATTTTTTTTTTAAAAACATTTTTATGTAGAATTTTCAGCTTTGATCTTCCAAGGATGTATTTTAAAAATACATACTTGCGTTCTGAAACTATATTCACTTACTACTGAGGTAGAAAACAAAATGGGACTAAACTGCTGACATTTCTAATCCACAAATGTGAATGTAAGTTACTTCATAATATTGCCTAAGGTATTGTATTTAATAGTAAATTGGTAGAATAAAAGATAATATTAATTTTAACAAAATTAACTTTGTACTTTGTCAACGTTTTATGTATTTTTTTTTATATTTGCCCCAGGGTATTTCTAGTTAAAACCATTTGCAGTCAAAGAGAGTGGACTCCTTGGCATAGCCTGGCAGTCCTACTGGTTGAGCTTAAATAGCTCAGTAGTGTTACTGCAAAACAGTACTCGATGCTCCCTTTGGCATGTTTTTAATTTGTATTTTTAAAAATATTTATATACAGAAACATAAGTATGTTGAACATAAAAACACCTCTGTACTCAGCTTAATACTATTCCATATAAATTATTTTCAAATCAGGTGTCCAAAACATTTATCTGACCAGAGATATTACTTATTGTAATAATTAAATGTGTCCACAAGAGGCAATAGTAATAGTGCACTTATCATTTAATGCTAAGATCTCTTTTACCTTGCTTGATTAATTGTCACTGAGTGTAATTTTATCATAGTTAAAAGGAATTAAGGTCTATTTCCCAGTAGTTATAATTTTGGATGATTAGAGAAATTAATATTCCTCAAATAATAATTAATAATCTCTAAAAATCATTTGCATAAAATATGTTAGAGCCTTGCAGCCATTATGTGTTGTACGCAATTAATTAAAAGGTCCATTTTCATTACTGAATGTAGCCATGAGGTGACAGGTGTGACCACTCCAAACGGCCAAGCAAAAGGCTAAGTAATTGAGAAATCCTGTGACATTATTTCATCCAAGGATCACATTATTTTTTCAATAAGTTCTTTCAAAGAAAGGAAGGAGGAAAGAAATGAAAGAATGAAGGAATGGAAGGAGGAAGGAAGGAGGGAAGAAAAGAAAGAAGGAAGGAAGCAGAAGCCCATCAAAGAGTGGTGATGGTTTTTGGACTTACGCATTGTTCTGCCATCAATTTCAGAACTATCCACGTTCATTCTACTTTTTGTTTCAGCATTTTAACACTATGCTGCATCAAGATGAAGTGTTGATTTCACCATAAACCTGCATGGAAATGGGTTCATTATATAATATATATATATTTTTATTTAGCAGAAAGAACTTTCCAACTTTTCATTTGTTTTGATGTCAATTTGTTACATGAAACTATTGCCTGGAAATAGAGCTATTGTGTTGCTCTGCTGAAAATTATGGTGTACAAAAGCCTTAATATGTTAAATTTTTTGACTTATTGGTAGAGACCAAACAAGCTCCATATAAAGAGCATATTCTTAGTAGACAGGAGATCCATTCATTATTTCTATTATAATTACAGTGAAAACATTATTGATAAATCAAGAAATAATTATTCTTCGAAAAGGAAAGGATATTTAGCTTTCTAACATTGTGGAAGATGCTGTGTATAAAATCTGTTATCTTACTCACTCTCGAACTCACTGGGACAGTCTGAAAATATCAAATGCAACTTTCCACATCATTTCCTCCACCAAACTTCATTTCCACCATCAACAGTGGTGAAATTACAGGCCTTTCGAACAGAACATATGGAACAAATAATTTTATCTGAATGAGGATGCAACATCAACCCCCTACCCCAACCTCAAGCAGAAGAAAACAAATCAGGCGTTTTTATAGCTTTGACATTTACCACAGGTGGTAAATTTTTGTCCATAGCAACACCCTACTGAAAAGTGTGTGCTTAGAAAACATTTCAATTACTAACTAGCTGAACATAATTCACAATTCTCAACTAAACTTTTTTCCAGTTCTCTGAATATGTAGAAAAAAACTTGAAGAAATAACTATAGAAAATAAGAATGCTAAAGTCAGCAGTTGCAAATTGAGAGAGTAATGTTGAATAGCCTGGACAAATAAATTTGAAATTACACTAATACATTATATTGGTGGACCCCACATTTGAAGATGACATGATGAACTGACGTTGTTAACTGTGGGCGTAAAGTTCCCTGCAAGAATCCCTATGCAGCCAGGAGCCTTTTTTACTGTACATCTGAAGAATCTTTTGGCTTGGGGAAGTGGCTGTTTTTGGCTTATTCTCTTCCCTTAAAATGCCCAAGGCTTTTGCTAAATGCGAATGACCTCATTTCTGATTGCCGTGTGCCAGGTCAGTCTGTCTGCTGTTGTTATTTCCAAAAGTCCATAGTTAACTCCATTGTTTTAAATTGTGTTTCTATATTCTTAAAGCTTTCTTCAGACTGCTGTGCTTTTATAGACATCGTAGGGCATTCTAGGAGCAAAGCACTTTTACAATCTTACAAAATGTAATAGGAAAAATACAAAATCACTTCATTTACTACACCACACAGTAAGAACATTTGCTTAAACATGTCCTAAAGAATATTGCTGAATATTTGCATCAAGAAAAATCTCTTTAATTACAAAATAGTAAACAATAGTTTGAACATTAAATAACACCCTGGGTTAGCAATGGTTTGAATAATCCCCAAGAGAACTGACTGCTAACTAAACAGACAAAAATGTTACTAAGTCTACACTGTAAAAGAGAATAGAGATAATCCTAAATTTACAGGTGTGGACTCTGGGATTATATAAAAGCAAGTTAAAAGAATACAGAATACAGAGTTTTAGCTTAAGAGTTATAGAGGGCCGAATTGTAATTAAATGAGTTAGTGTATTTCTTATAAAAATAACTATGTATTTCATGTAGGGTCCTTTTGAAGGAATCAGAATTATTTGATTCTCATATTTAAATGATTTTAGATTAGGTATTTTATCAGTTTTTATTGCAGCACTTCAAGTTCATTCGAGGTAGCAGAATTAATTAATTTTTCAGATAGTATTATAGTGGTTTGAGTAATTAAAATGTATCTAGTTTGATGCTTTTTCTTTAATAACTGTTTTTAAAGTATTATATGTGCATCATTAGGTAATTCATAGGTGATACTAAAATGTACATATTCGTCTTACATTGTCACAATATGAAATTCAAATTTTGTGGCTACACTGCACTCAGTTACTGAAAGCACTTCAAAATATGTATCTGTTTCAGCATTACTTAAATAACTTAAAACTTTGTATGATTTGAATGCAGAAGGAATATGAACGGACTGCGTGTGATCTTTTGGTGGAATGCCGCTGATGTTATCTAGAAGGGCTATGGAACGAAATGGTGGCAGAAGCAGAACCAGGAAATTCTGACTTTTCATTTTGGGAGTGAGTACATTTCACAATAGAGACCATATTAAAGCATAAGCACATTATGTGCAATAGAAGAATTATTTTTATACCTTAAAATTATATTATTCTTACAGTATGTTTTATATTATATATATATGGTAACTTCAGAGGGTCTGCACTAGCTCTCTGTGCATTAGATGGGCCTTCGACATGAGAAAGGTGCATGGAGGGCTTAGTGATACTTATTTTTATTTTCATTGTCCTTTCAGTTGCCCTAATTTCATGATATAATTTTAGAGGACTTAAAGATAACAGTTCTAATGTATAAAAATAAATCACATTCAGCATTACTTAAAATAATTATACTATTTACTTAAAATTTTTTTTTCATGCATGTAAATTATTAGCAGTTAAGCATAATAACAGTGTTGCTGATGGTCAGCCTCTACTTGTCTATTGGGTTACTCATGCTAAACAGGTATTTAAAATGTTTCCTCAATAAAATTCTCAGGGAAACTTCACTCTAATACAAAGCTGACTCCATTTGGCAAATGTATGTCATATTTGATCTTTAATTTGTCTACCCTAATCTGCAGTATGTGTTTATCAAAGGCTAAAGAAACAGAGGAAGAAACAGTGTACTGGGCCCTGGGTGGAACATCAGATTTGCCTTCAGGAATATAGAAGTATATTTGTGGTGAAGAGATTAGGGAGGACCCAGTTGGAGCAATGTGCCTTGTGGTAGTTGAGTAGGGAAGTGGATCTCAGGAAGACACTGTTGGGAATCCTTTCATCCCATGATCATTTGCTGCTGTTAGCCAGTAGTTATACCTTGCGTTGTACACAGGAAGAAATTGCTATGTTAGATATTGGCTATACTCAAAGTCAAGAAGATTTAATAGTTATAAAATTGGTCTCATGTAGTCTTTTAACAAGTACTGTTCTCTAACCACAATCTTAATCAAATCACTCAGTAATTCTAAATTTTCACTTATATTAAAGCAGTGTGAATGGACCTTTTATAATTACTGAAGATATACAGATTGTCATGTCTTTCCTCACAGAAATAAGATGACAAAAATTCGATAATTAACTATGAATCAGAAATTCTATTTGATTTTTATAATTTAAAATATTCATAAATACCATGTGTAATTTTACTTTAACCATTAATCATAAACTAATTCATGAGGACTCCTATAAACCTTGTATGAGCAGTATTTATTATACTGTAGTCAAGAGCCTGTCAACATGGCCCAGTAGTGTGAGCTGAAGTCAGTTATTTAGCTTCTCTGTACCTTGGTTACCTCATATATAAAGTGAGAATAATAATGGTGTCAGTTTTCTAGGATTATTTGGAAAGTGAAATGTAAATCTCTTAAAATGGTGCCTAACATCTTGTAAGCAGCATATAATTGCAAGCTAATATACTAGAGAAGTTACATATTTAATTAAATGTGTAACATTATTTATAAATATTAGCAAAATGGTAATTTTCAGGAAGAACTATTTCATATCCTCGCCATCAAGTTACTGAATTAGCAGAAGAAAAGTATGACTCTTTAGATATATTTTTTTCCTCTTCTACCTATGACTTACTTAAATTACTAGAACCTCTTTTCTTAAGAAGCTGGCTACTCATTGGTTAAAAAATGATCACAAAATGGTTATCTAGAAAAAATTAAAATTGGGTACTTGTTTTCAATTGAACTTGTTCACATACATATATGTATATGATTGCTATTATTGAATATATGTATATCATTTATATGATATGTCATTACATTGTAATATGAGTCCTTAATTTTAATACTGCAGGGCTTATCATGAATGAAGTAAAAGACTATGTTTAACATTAAACAATAAGAAATCTATATTTTCCATATTATTAGAATTGCTATTACCAACTAATAATTATTAAATGTATTTTGTGGAGTGGGATGATGAATGAAATTTTAATTGTGGGTTGTAAATCAATAAAGTGGGTGAATTTTTTTCTCACTGTGTTGGGATATAAAATTGGCAATTCATTTCTAATCTGTAATCCAGGTCTTGTCCTCTTCCAGCTTTTTGACGCCTGCTTCTACTAATTATACACTTTGGGCAGGCTTATACTGTATACCTACACTTCCACTACACTACCCTCAGACTACAAATATTCTGACCTCCCCACATTAAAAATATTTTTTCTGGACTACTACTCCCTTTTAGTTTAGCATTTATTTTTTGTTCCTTTATCAACTCATCAAACACAAACTATGTTTCAGATATGTGCTAGACACTGACAATATGAAGATGAAGAAGACAAAAACTCTAAAGTAATTCACAGTCTAATGGAAAAGACAGCCAGTAAATACAGGTGTTAAACCTCCTGCCTGCACCAAGATCTCACTTCCCTGACTCCCCTTATACATCTCCATTGAGAAGATACATGGACCAATGGCTGATTAGTGGCATTTTTATTCAATTTAGATTCTCTAATTCTGCTTCAGTTTATTGGGTCATGGGTGAACACAAATCAGGCTCTTCTAGATTGATAAATTTACATTTGGGATATAAAGACTGTGAGATGAAAATTGGGGTAATACATGATGTAGAAAGTAGGTAAGGAATCCAGTCTGCAAAACAGAAGAAAGAAGTAGATGATGGAAAATAAATACATAACATAGTACCACATTAAGAGATGAGAGAGAGAGAGAGAGAGAGACAGAGAGAGACAGAGAGAGAGAGAGAGAGAGAGAGAGAGAGAGAGAGAGAACTGCTTGAAGATATTTTCATTTCTTTGAGCTCCATTATATTTTATATAATATAATCATAATCGTACATATGTATGAATGTATATATTCATATCTGTGTATACATACTACTATACACACATACGTAATCATATACAGTAGGCTAAGTGCCATTTCTTATGGTGATTTACATATTAGCTGTCTAGAAAAATTACTTGTTGGCTAAAAAGGAAAGGAAAGTAGCAGATAAACTTCATTTGTCATAAAGAAACAGTGCATGCTAAGACATCATAACAATGAACAGCAAGCTGTGTTTGGAGAATAAAGCAGTTCCTAAGTATAAGAGGTCAAGGTATTTGTGAAGCAGTGGCCAGAGGTGATGCTGAGATAGAAGGCAGAAGCTAGATTATGAGTCACCATGTCATCTGCACTGTGGAATTTGAATCATATTCTAGGTGATTGGGAATTACTGAAGGATTTTAACAAGGAGAGTAACATGATTGGATTTTGACTTTAGAAGACTGACTTTTCAGATATTCTCTGGTAAACTGTTGGTCAACCATATGTAATATGTCATATATCATGTTCAAATGAAACTGCTCATGAAAATTTTTTTCTGTCTCCTGATACACAAAAGTGATGAAAATAAATCATGGCAATGAAACCCCAAAACAGTCGTCAATGTATGCAAGAATTAACTGAAAACTGATAGACCAGAATGATAAACATAATTCTTTCCTGTACATGCTTTGGGGAAATAAGAAGAAAGGTCATAGAAGATTCTACTTATCTGGCTTCTAGCTTGGGTTAAAGGGAATGTTAAACTAGAAAAGATGTAGTCACTCCATTACTGACCAGGAACTCTTCTTAAGTGGGAGAGTAGCTCACTGATGTATTGCTTCTTACATAAATTGTGTGTGTGGTTTTTTTCCTGACAGGGGATTGTGATCTAAACAGTTTGGAGACCACTACTTTTATTCTGCATCTATTATCTTTTCAAAACCTTAGAGTTGGACAGAATCGATAGTTCAGTAGAGTCATTCTGGAACAATCTTTAGCTAGTTATTGGAAATAAGGCTAAAAGCAGTAATACATCTATTCACTCTGGCTTTAACTTTGGGAGAACAATGTTCCCAGATATTACATGAATGATGTTAGAGTTAGAAATGAAGTTAGGGGTGATAAGAAAAATTTGAATATTCTTTTGTTGGCCAAGTCAGACCTAAAAAAACCATTTGAATGAGTAAAAGTATGTCAAATGAATGTGAAATCTATTAAAATCTGCAACACGAAGAGAAGGGAACATTACTCTCAAAGTCAGTATAGTGTTTGTAAAAATCAAATAAGAAATCAGATATAATAAAAATAAATGATCCCTTTATATTTAAAAATTATCCAAAATTCAAGAGCAGGGAACTATAAGGAGACATCTATTTTTTTTCCAGTTTACCTCTCTTCCAGTTTTATTTATCTCAAATCATTCTCCTGCCTGAAACCCTAACATAGTTCCCTACCACTCACAAGGTAAATACAATCTGCTTGCTACAGGTTTCTCCATGAACAAACCCGTGCATGAATCTCCAATTTCATTTCTTATGACCTCTGACAAGGCACTTGAGGCTCACTAGTACTGAATTGGTAGTGGCTCACACAAATACTGTTAACACTCGTCCAAAATGCCTTCTTTCTAGAGGGTTTTCCTCTCCCACTCCATCCTGTGAAACCCTATTCATCCTTTACAACTTGTCTCTGCTGAGTATACCCTGACTCCTCTGGATATAGTTTTGGTGGACTCATAATGTTCTCTACATTATGCATTTGTCTCATTCTTTGGAATGTGAACTTCTTGAGGTCAGGAGCTATGCCATGCTCATCTTTACAAGTTCAGCTCTTAGTATGATGCTTTGCGCAGAGCAATGGAAGAAAAGAGTGAGCCGTGAGGTCAGCAGGGATAAAGAGAGATAAATTGCAATGGAATGAAACAGTAAGGAATCCTACAAATATAAGAAAGAATTGAGAACTACTGGAATATAGCTGATTGACAGAAAATTGAGGGAGTCAGATGATATACTTTATAAGCTACTCCAGAATACAGAGGATTAGGTAAAAGTTAACATAATGATAGAAAAGGTAATATATAAAAATATTTTCTAAAAGCTTGTAAAAGAATAAAATCCTGAATCAGAAACCAAGGTGAATGAAACAGAAGCAATTAAAAAACAGAATGAATGAATACAATGAAGACAACTTTAATTAAGTCAAAAATAAAATCTCAGGTCGGAAAAGACTGCTATGTTTTAGGCAAAGCTCTTACCTAGAGAATTATGTGTGGCATCTTCAATCTCAAGGAAAAGAAAAAACCCTATTGGCTTTCAAGCAGTACAATAAGAACGGTAACAATCATGGTCACTTAAAAAAAAAATCTCGTAGTAATCGTCTTCTACAACACAAAAGTTCAGAAAACAATGGAACAATAACCAGCCATAAAATTTTGAAAGTAAACAGTTTTGAAACAAAACATCAACACCCAAGCAAGTTAATGTTTACATGTAAATGCAAGAAAAAAGATTTTTCTCAGAAACTGAATGGCTTTCTGAGTGCTGGGGTAAGAACAGTAGATTGAATGTCTCAAAGAATTACTTCTACTTTACAGTTGCCCTAGAGATAAATAGAAAAGAAGAATTCAAGAATGTGTAGTTCATAATATTTAAGTACCACTCATCATCACTGAAAGATTAACATGAAATGACAAATCTAAATCAGTTCCCACTGGACTGGATGATACAAATGGGGAGTACTTACACTTTCTTAAAAATAAAATAACTATTTGGGTTGACATTTCAAGATTGAATTAACAGAAAAATAGAAATGAGTGGGAGATAAAAAAGATAAAAGTTTTTTATGTGTGTGAGGGAAAGAATATTAACATTTTTGTGTATTTGTTTAATCTTTGTATTTTGAAGAAGTAGACTCATGTAAGTCATGGAAAACTTAGAGACAGCACTGAAATTAAAAAAAAAATGTTTTCCAATCATTTTCTGAAATAGAGAAACAGCTTTGTGCATATAATAACAAACAGAAAATAAACAAAACAAGATGTAACTTAATAAACCAAAAATATAAAACAAGAAAACAACTATAATCAAGACATCAGTTATTGCTATAAATGTTCATAGGACAAGGTCCCCTACTGAAACAAAAATGCTCTCAGATTGTGTCAAAAAGCAAAAACAAAAGTAAATTCAATTACCTGCTGCCCATAATGGAAAAATCTAAAGCAGAGTTTCACTGAAAGTTTTGAAAGAATGGGAAAAAATTTCTTAGATAAGCAAGAGTAAATATAAACAGGAGTTTCATTAGTGATAGACAAAATAGGATTTAAGAGGCTAAAAATGGAGTAATTTTATATTGATAAAAAATATTACATTCTATACTAAAGCTGTAATATTGACTCTCACTAAAATGTAAACTTCTTGAGTATAGAAGACTATCTCCAAGGCCAGACACAATGACAAGTTTATATAGTATTCCTTTGAAAAAAGCCTTTAAATAAAATGGACCCAAGAAGGTAATTTTTTTTATAAGTAAAACTTAATAATTGCTCACTTTTATCTGTGTGTGGTATGCGCCTTTCAAGTTTCATTAAATATGTTATAATTCATGATAAACACAATTCAGTAATACTATGTAGCAAATAATAGAGGAGCAAATATTTATGGTAAAAACCATCAAAAAATCTAAGGTAAATTGACAACCACACAATTATTGGAAGAGTCATTAGTAAACCCCTCTCATTAAAATATTATCAAATATAGAAAATATAAAGGAAAAACTGAGGGTTGAACAACATAATTAATAAAGCTAATTTATACCATATTTTGTGCCTGACAGAGTATACATTTAAAATAAGGCTGAATTACATGAAGACTAAATGAATCTATGTGTGTAAAAGAATGATATTCATTGAAGTAAGAAAATTCAAGGTTTATGATCTGTTTTAGAAATCTTGTTTGAGACATTTTGGTACTGAACATTTGTTTTCTGACATGTACATGACAGGGTCAGCTTTTTAGTTCAACAAATTAAAATCATCTAAAAAATCTAACCCAGAGTAATTGAACTCAATGAATTGCAACTCCAACTTATCTAGAGAGAAAAACTTTATTGGCACAATGCTAATCAACCATCAAAGTATGCTAACAGGGCAAAACACAAATATGACTGAAAGTAGTCACCCCTATGGATAGGTGAATGAGAGATAATTCTCAAAGGACAGGACACATAAACAGGCACATGCTTTTGACATGTTGGTTACACAAAAACTGCCTTATATTCCATGTTCTCTTTTTTCATTTTCTTCTGCATTCTGTTTGAATTCTTTGCAACAAATGATAATTGTCCTTGCTTTCCTTCTTGAAACACTCCATATTAATTGTTCTATGGTTTCTATGATAATTTATGCTTAGTCTTACTATTTTCTCCTCTTCTGCTCATTTTCTAAACATTGATGCTTCTTGGGAATAAATCGCTATTATTTTTTTCATTCTATTGCTCCTTCCCCCATCCCCCCAACTCCATAGACTCAGAAACACTCTTCAGTAACTTTGGTTTTCACATGTAATATTGAAAGCAAATCAATGGTAATGAAGAAGAATGGAAAAATAAATTTTGATATAATTGTCATCTTGACAATTTTCATTCCTTGATCCTTGAACATGGCGTATTTCTTCATCGATTTAAACTTTCTTTAATTTCTCCAAGTTGTATTTTGTAGTTTTCACTGTACATGTCTTACCAAAAGTTTTAAAATTTATTCTGAATATCCTATGTTTGGATGATCTTGTAAGATAAATAAATTTTAGATTTAATTTCTAGTTTTGTTTCACTGCTTTCCTATAGAAATATAATTGTTTTTTATTGACTGTATACTTTGCTTCTTGTTAAATTCCCTATTAATTCTGATAATTTTCTCGCATATTACTTTAGATTTTCTCTATATAGGATCATTAAATCAGTTCCAATCCGTTTAAATCTAATTTTATTTTTCCCCTCCCCTTATTGCACTATAAAAATGTTGAATAGAAGA
Organism: Eonycteris spelaea; assembly: GCA_003508835.1. Classification (NCBI taxonomy): domain Eukaryota; kingdom Metazoa; phylum Chordata; class Mammalia; order Chiroptera; family Pteropodidae; genus Eonycteris; species Eonycteris spelaea. Next base: position 1,867,029 of record PUFA01000043.1, on the reverse strand, counting down.
GACAGAGAGAAAATATTTTGTTTTATTTCTGTTCTTAGTGGAAAATTATTACCTTTCCACTTTCAGTGTGATGTGAGCTCTAGGTTTTTTTGTAGTTACTTTTTATCAAGTTATGAAATTTCCTTATAGCCCTAATTTTTTGTGACTTATTACAATAAATGATGACTAGATATTTTTTCCTTTAATTATCTGCTACTGAGGATTTTTTAAAGATTAAACATCAATTTCTTTTCAGAGATAAAAGGTTCGTCAGATTTTTTAAAGTTAATTTTTGTGTCTTTTAAGAAATCTGTCTAATTCAACTATTTTGTCAAATATATTGATTTATATAATTTTCGTAATATTCTCTTAATAACCTTTTGATGTCTATAGCATCTATAGTGATGTTACACATTTCACTTTTGACATTTATAATTTGTATCTTCTATTTTAATGTTGATCAATCTAGTTAGAGTTTTATCAATTTTATTGATTTTTTTTCAAATAATTCATTTTGGTATCATTTATTTTTATTATCATCTTTTCATTGTCTATTTCATTGATTTTTACTTTTATTTTTTGAAAGTTTATTTTTATTCCTAGTTTACTGTAAATTTTTAAATTATAAATAAGTGTAACTTCTTTGTTAAGTGGATAGTGTTCTATCCACACTAAAAAAAAGGGAAATAGAAGTTGGGGAAAAAAATGGTGTAGATGATAGAGGCTCTGTTCATCCCTCTGGCGACAAATCAAAGATGTGACAGAAGCGAGGAACAAACAGCAAGGAAAAATCACCTGGGATATAGATGAATAAAGCCATACAACAAGGGAGAAATCTAAGAAATCGCCCTGCAACGGCAGAAGGTAGGACGGAGCAAGGGCAGGAGACTGCTGGGTCCAAGTGGCTGAGTGAGACGGAGGCTGTGGCAGGTGCAGATTCCTCTTAAAGGGGCCGCGTCCATGAGCAGATCTTCCTGGTGACAGACCTGCTCGCTCTGAGCACCAGTGCCAGTTCTGCTGCACAGGAGGGCAACAGGAACTTACTGGAGGACACTGAGTTGTCAGAGTGAGGGCCGAGGTGAGACTTGCTCTGTACAGAAATGCTGGTGGTATCCATTGTTACGCTGTTGAGCCCTCCTTGCTCTCAGTGCATGGACTCAGCTCCACCACAGCCCAGACATCATCAAACTGGATAATAGAGGTTGCTCTGCCTAGAGGAGTCCCTGAAACTCCGCTTCTCCCAACTCACTGCCTCACTCAAGCCACATCCAAGTGTATCCTCAGTGAGTCAGGTACTCCTTGCTGAGCAGAGCCTAGACTCACACTGGTGGCAGCTAGCTTCGGTTTCTGGTGTGGCAACTCTAAGCACGGCATCTATGGATTGCTTGCTAAACCTTAACAGGTGGCCCTGAAGGTGCACAGGCTGGGGCTAAATTTGGCCTGCAACCTGAACCTCTCTCAGGACTGTGCCACTGGACACGTACTACACAAATTCATATTAATAAGACATGGAGACTTAAAAGCTTTACTTGGTACATAGAAACAGACACAGAAATGCAGCCAAAATGGGAAGACAAAAAAGCAGAAACCATATGGGAGAACAGAACAGAGATTTAAAAATAATGGGGTCAAGTAATCTAACAGATGCAGAGTTCAAAACACTGGTTATAAAGACGCTCAATGAGCTTTTGGGAAGTGTGGATAAATTCAGTGAGAACTTCAACAAAGAGATAAAAAATATAAAAATGGAAATGGAAATTAAAAAGGGAACCAGTCTTAGATGAAGAACAGATTATCTGAGATAAGAAGTATATTAAGTGGAATAAACAAAGTGAATAAAGAAGAGTATCAAATGACCTATCTAGAGGATGGGAAAGCCAAGGTCACTCAATCAGAATGGCAAGAAAAAAGACGCCAAGAATACAATAACAATTTAAGAAGCCTATGGGACAGTATTAAAAGTAAAAATATCCATGTCATAGGGGTACTCGAAGGAAAATAAGAAATAATGATGGAAAACTTCCCTAATCTGGTGAAGGAAATAAACATAAAACCCCAGGAAGCTCAGATTCCCAAAAACCGGAAACCCAAAGAGGCCCACACCAAGACACATCATAATTAAAATGCCAAATGTTAACGACAAAGAGAGAATCTTAAAAGCAGCAAGAGAAAAGCAGTTAGTTACCTACAAGAGAGCACCCATAAGGCTGGCAGCTGATTTCTTAAAAGAAATTATGCAGGACAGAAGGGTTTGGCAAAAAATTATTTGACAGGATGAAGACCCAGAATCTACAACCAAGAATACTTTATCCAGCAAAGTTATCATTTAGAGTGGAGGATGGATAAAAAGCATCCCAGACAAAAATAAGTTAAAGGAATTTATTAATACCAAGTCAGTATTACAGGAAATGTTGGAGGGACTTTTTAAGAAGAAAAAACATGTATCAGAAACAGGAATAATCAATGTTAATATCTATATTCCTATTAACAATTACCTCAAATGGAAAAGAATTAAGTGCTCCAACCAAAAGACAAAGTGGCTGAATGGATAAGAAAACAAGACTCCTACATATGCAGCCTACAAGAGACTCACTTCAGATTAAAAGACACACACAGACTAAAAGGAAAGGGAATGAAAAAGAGATATTACCTTGATGGACCTAGAAGGTATTGGGCTGAATGTAATGGATCAGACAGAGAAAGACAAATATTGCATGCTTTCATGTGCATGTGAAATATATAAAGCACAAAATCACCAAGAACATCAATGAAAGTGGAAATAAACTCAGAGAATATTTAGAGGGATAATAGATGGGAGGGGGGTTGTGGGATAGAAAAAGGCAAAGGGATTAAGGGATTAACAATGAATAGTTGCAGAATAGACATGGACATGTAAAGTGTAGCATGGGGAAGATGATTACTAATGTTATAATAAACATGTAAGGAGGATGAAGGGTACTAGATTTAGGGAGCTGATCACTTTGTGAGTTATGTGAATCTCTGATTACTATGCTATACAGGGAAAAAAAAATTTCAAATTGTATGCCAACTAAATTGAAAAAAACTTATTGAATTGTGCAATGTGAATATAAGCAACTAATTGTCTATATTATTTCAATAAAGATGGGGAAAAACAAAAAAAAGAAGAGGGAAATGTGAAAAGCATGTATGACAGAGGGCAGGATTCTTTGAGACCATTTTAGGACTCTGTCTACCATAGGTAGATATAGATTAACTTTTGTGTAGGGCTTGTTAAATTCAATTACTAAAGTGTCACTCTTTGGTTTTTACTGAATACCTTGTGTGTTCAATGAGAATTTTCTATTCTGGATGGTTAGAACTCAAATGTTCTTTTTCCCTGAGTGAACTCTGAGAATTGTTTAGTTTATAGCTTCCTAGTATTCTTTACCTGGCTGCATGAAATTTCACTTTTTGCTAGGATATCTGAATTTTCAGCAATAAGTTTAAGGGGAACAATAAGCAGATTTTCGAGCTCTTTCTCTGCATAATTTTCTCTTCTTCAGTACTCAGTTCCAGCTGCCTCAGCCTCCTTGAACTTTGATCTTTTTCTCTTCAACTAAGAAACTTTGACTTTTTTCTAGGAAAAAAAAGCTGAGGTTTTTGTATAATTCTTCATGTTTGTTTGTTTTTCTCTTTAGGGATTACGGTCTTGTGCTGCTTATTATCCAATATCTGAAAATAGTTTCCTTACTTATTTTTGCCAAATTTTCTATTTATTAACAGCAGGAAAGCAATTTTATTATTATGAAATCTGAAATGGCCTGAAGCAGAAATCTCCATATTTGTTTTTAGAATGATGATATCTGTACCAAAACAGTGGTGGATTAGAGATAAAAGTAATCAGTTATTCTTCAGGCTTGATTTGGGTTTGTTTCTGTAATGCTAAAGTTAACTTGTTTCCATGTTTTGAATGTTGATCAGTACTAGAATTTGGATCATGAAGCATATAATTTTAGGGTCAGCATGGATGAACATCACCTTATGCAGCTAGTAATTCTGCTATAGGCTATCTAAAATATAATTTTTCTCTCTTTGCCTCAACAGTTAAGTGAATTCATTTTTGTATCTATTTCTAAATGTCCATCTCAAATCAGGAAAACCTGTTGGAGGAGACTATTGAGAAGATGTGACTGCTTGTTGACCCTAGAGCTGGACCCAGGCAACTGGAGTCTTCTCACCCCATTCTCTGTCCTTGTAGTGGACAACCATTCCAACAACTGGAGTCATTTTCAAGGACACAGTTTTGAGAGAGAAATGTGTACACAGTCATACTCCTTTATCCACAGCTTTGATTTGTGCAGTATCAGTCATCCATAATCAACCATGATCTGAAAATATAAAATGGAAAATTCCAGATATACAATTTGTAAGTTTTAAATTGCAGGCCATTCTGAATATGAGGCAGTCTCCTGCCACCCTGCTTTGTCTTGCCTGGGACATGAATCATCACTTTGTCCAGTCTCCATGCTCTATATGCTCCCCACCCCTTAGTCACTAAGTAGCCCTCTGGATTATCAGATCATTATGAGAGAGAGAGAGACAGACCACTTTCATTACAGTATATTGGTATAATTGTTCTATTTTATTACTAATTACTGTTGTTAATCTCTTACCGTGCTTAATTTAAAACTCAAACTCTATCATAGTTCTGTATATATAGGAAAAACAGTATATATTGGGTTGGGTGCTATCTGTGGTTTCAGGCATTCACTGGGGGTCTTGAAACATATGCCACCAAGGATACAAGGAATTATTGTGTGTGACTGAACTCCTTTAAGACCTCTATATAAATTCTGAAGGACAGTGTGGAGATCTACTTTTCTTGCAGCCACTCAAGACAAACCTGGTATGTTAATTCCCTTGCTTATTAAACCTGCCGCCTCCCAGTCTGGAGTGCTCTGCATCTTTCTTCAGCATCTCCTTGTCCTCCTTGTATGGTGGTCAGTTTGCAAGAAAAGAAAACTTAACCTGGAGTTTGCGTCATTCAGCTACAGAAACAAAACAGCTTGGAGAGAGACAAGGGGCTTGTCTCCCAAACTGGAGAAGTCCCTGTCATTGGAGATTTTAGAGAACTTTTTCCAAAGCTGAGGTTGCATGAAGGAGCTCACCCATGGGGAGATGTCTGGAGGCTAGGCCAAACCAGTTTGACAACAACTTTGCCTAGTGTTTTGTTCCAGCATTCATTTCTTCTCTTTTCGGTTTCCCCTCCCCTTCTCATCCTGAGTGTTAACTTGGTATTAAGTTTCAATGCTATTTTTTAACTGAAGATATAAGGGCCCCAGTTAGACAATATTATTATCAGATGTTGGAAAAGAGTTGATTTCCTTATTTATTCTCTGTCCTTAGTGTATTTGGTTAATGGGAATGTGGGGATATGTGTGTGTGTGTGTGTGTGTGTGTGTGTGTGTGTGTGTGTATGTGTGTGTATATATATAGTGGGAATATATATGCGTATATATATATATATATATACATATATATAATATATTAAACTCTGAATATTCTAGGCTTACAATGCCAGTCATAATTTAATCACTCTCTAGATCAGGAGCCCTATCTCAGAATAATTAAATAAGAATTTTTGGGAGTCAGTCGCAGTCATCATTAGTTTCTGGAAACTCCCTAGATGATTTTATATACAGTTCATTTTGAGAACAACTCCTTAGATTAAGTCCTTTAGAAATCTCTTGTTCTTTGTCCATATGTCAACTGTAATTGTAGAGTAGTATTGCAAATAGTTCTTTACATGCCTATAATTTGAAAATAGCTCTTTAAATTACGTTAATGGTTTTTACTAAAAAGAAACATTTGCCTATCACTTATGATCTAGTATGATATATCCAAACCTGTTTAGAGTGTAGCATTAATTTCTAATGTTTCTCTTTTATAGAATTTAAGTTGTGAATTTATTAAAATATCTAAACTTGCTCACCCTTAGGGTATGTAAGAAAGAGCTTCTGCATTCCTAAGAGCAAATTGCAGATCAGCATTTTTAATGCTGCCTAAGATCCTTTGTGTGTGTGTTTTTTAAAATTACCAGCATAGATCAAGTTTATGTTAATAGTATGAAAAAGCAACAGAAATAATCAGTAACATTTACACGATTTTAAGTAGCTAACCTAGTTCTGAGGCAGCAGAATTATTCAATAGTCAGCATCTTAAAGTAGGTAAAACATATGATGAAGTACTTCCTCTTACGACTTTTTACAGGTGTGGTCATGGTTGGGTAACATGTGAGTTGGTGTTGTGGTTGTAGTGAGTGGATTAAATCAAATATATATCAACCTAAACTAAATATGTTTCTTCACATACATTAAACAGTCTATTCTGAAGGCTTTCTTTTTCCTTCAAGTCTCCATGCAGCTCTTAGTAGGCATAGAAATGACACTAAAGTGACAATATAGAACAGGTATAGGAATTCCCTGTGCAAAATTGCACACCAAAAAAATAGAAAAATTACCTGAACTTTAAAAACTTTATTTAAAAAAATCAACATTTATTGAGTGTATAGTTCAATACTTTATTGACTGAACAATAAGCCCATCATTTTTTCCTTAAAAAGAAGTCCCGAGAGTAATGAGAAAAAGGAAACGAATGATAGAAAGGAGTTGCTGTATACTTCACACTCACACTCTACATTATCACATTGTTCTTTGAATAAATGTGGTTTCATCAATAAAAGGTGAGTAAGAGGTCAAGATTATTTTTTTCTTTATTGAATCTATTTTAGATAGAACATAGGTTTAATCGAACATATGTCAATACTACAGGCAGCATCAACAAAGATCTTTGATTAATTAAAGCTCATGAAGTCTTAAATCATGCTGATATTTCCAAGATTAGAGTGACCCCTTCGCACTCTTATTCCCCCTTCCTCTCGTTCACTTACTTCCTGATTGTCCTGTTACCATGCCGGACCTTTCATGACATGTCCACTATTGACAAATTCTTACGTGTGTGTGTGTGTGTGTGTGTGTGTGTGTGTGTGTGTGTTTGTGAGAGTGTGTGTGTGTGTGTGTGTGTGAAATATTTATGAAATCATTATTCCACAAGTTCCTCTCTCTATGTAATGTCTTAAAGGACATTATAGACTATGGAAAGACCATTTTAAAATTGTGCATGTGATGGTTAATCTTATGTATCATCCTGACAGGGCTACAGGATACCCAGAAAGCTGGTAAAATACAATTTCTGTGTGTGTCTGTGAGGGTATTTCTGGAAAAGGTTAGTATTTGGTTCAGTAGAATGAATAAAAAAGATTCTCCCTTATAGTGTAGGCAGGCATCATCCAATCCACTAAAGGTCTGAATAGGACTAAAAAGCAGAGGAAGGGTCACTTTGCTGTCTTGCTTGAGTTGGCACATCCTTCTTCTGCCCTTGTATTTCAGTGCTCAGGCCTTTGGATGTGACTGAATTACACCAATGGTGTGCCTTGTCCAGCTTACAGATGGCAGTTTGTAGGACTTCGAGACCTCCAAAGTCATTTTAGCCAATTTCCATAATCTCCCTCTCTCTCTCTCCACCCTCTCTCTGTCTGTGTCTGCATACACACATATGCATACATGCATATATACATATATGTGTGTATATATACACATACATATAATTATATATTATATGTTTTTACAGGTCAGAAGATTTTGTATTTTCTCAACAATAGTTGAATAAAATTCTTGAAATTGTAACCCAATATCGTTTTTGCGGAAGAATCTGAAATCCAGGGAAGATCCCATAACCGGCCTGTCAAGACTCACAAAGCTGGTCAGTAACAGAGCCTCGTTTAGAAGCCCAAACTGCTAATTCCAAAATAGTACATTTTCCACACTCTTCATGGCTCTTGTCCATATTTAAAAGCTTAATTGTTTTTGAATGCTCTCAATATGACTAGCTAATAAATCCAGAAGAATATTTTTTCATGCTTCAGTGGAAATCAGCACGGTTTCACTTCTAAGGTTATTGACATTTCCTAAGTGATAGCTGTTCATTGTAATGTGTAAAGACTTATTTAGCAAGCCTAATGAATATCTAATCATTTCTACACTTTGAGGATGCTGAGTTAAGTAAGAGAAAGAGAAGAGGGGGACTGAAGCCCTGAATGCACAAATTGATTTATTAATATAATTTTAGCTCTTCCAATAGGATATGATATGAAACATATTTACAAGATGAAAACATATACATGTATTAATTTTAATGAAAGAAATTTAAGGAAGTGACGCATAGCTACAGGACTGAGAAGTAATAAAAAATAGATAGTAATAAATGTTATACTACAGTAGTTTTGACTGCTTGGGGAAATAGATTTGGAATAAAAATGAGATGGGCAAAACAATCTAACGTGTACCAATATACTCTGTAAATTACCAGCAAAAAAGTGAAACCAATTTCTAAAATAGCTTAGATGAGAATAAAAGAAAGTGAAGAAGGTCTGCTGAATCAGTCTTTCACAAGACTGTAATGTGTAAATGTCTTTTTAAGAATTGTGTTTGGTCATTTAGCCTCATAAAAAAAATTTCTTACAAAATATCTAAGGAATGAGGGCTTCTAACCATCAGGGTCTTAAACTTAGATTAGAATAGGTTGTTGATATTCTTTTGATACCTTTGCTGTTATACTAAGTTTATAAAAAAGAGTTAAGGGCTAAGGAAAAAGAATTAGATATTATCCTTATTTTAGTTTGTGAACTTGCCTGAAGATAAAAATATTTGGCTTTTTGGGGGGTGGGGGATATAGGAACAGGAGAGATGATAACCTCAATAAATAATTTGACAAAAAACTGTTCATATAATTTACTGTTGCAATATTAGTTTTTCAAAAGTAACATCATGTATCAGAAAAGCAATGCTTATTTCATATCAATGTGATCATTATTAGATAAAATAGGAACAAATGATCTGAAGAATTCTTTATTTTTAGTTTGTATTTAAATTTAAGCAAGCGCAAATTAATCACTATTATGCTCTACTACATTGCTACTTAAAAGTTGTTTTGTCCTATATTTATTTATGTGCTTTAATTTAAATAAGTGTACTTTAAACTCATAAGTTTCACTTACAATTTAAGTTTCTTCATAAACTTACTGAACATACCTCCCCAAATTGTAACATATAGAAGTGTAAAGTGTAAAAAAGTATAAATAATATTTTGTTTAAGCTTGTTTCTTTGAACATTTATTACTTGACAGAGTTTGGAGAAATATGAACTATGAACATATTTAAAAGATGTGACTATACTAATAGTCTTTAAAATTATTATTTATGAATCATAAAACTTACCTATGCTGATAATACATAGTATGACACTAAATACAGTTTTTGTAAATTTGGTAGCAGTAAAACACTTGCTTTATTATTTAAATGAAATTCAAAGCAATTTTGCATCCCAGAGTCACATTTTAATACTTGCAAACTAGCAGAAAATAAGAAAAAATGATTGAAGCAAGAGCACAAGAGAAGCCACTTTCTACTGTGGTGTACGTGATTATTTCAGGAATAGATGCCAATTTTAGAAAATAGATAACACATTAAGAAAAAATAAAAATCACTTTCTCCTCATTAATCAAAGATAGCAACATTAGCATATTTGCATTTTGCATATTTCTATTCCGTATTTTTTCGATGTCTAAATTGTAATCAAACTCTAAGTACAGTAGTGCTTTTCTCACTAGATATCGTGAGGATTCTCATGTCATCATTTTATTACGTCAAAGTCTTTTATATACATTTGCCCTAATTAAATAAATTATTTTCTAATTGTTGAAAATTTGACTTATTTCTCTATTGCAAAAAGATTGTTATTATTGTAACAAAATTGTAATGTATATATTTTTTACATAGTTTTATATCCAAATATGTGATAATGTACTTAGGAAAGATATCAGAATTAGAATAATTAAGTGGTATAAACATTTTAAGTCTCTCCATACAAACTGTTAAATGCTTTCTAAATGTTCAAACCAATTGATATTCCTTCTACCCATTTATAAACACTGGCTAATATTAAAAAAAAATATTTTCCATATATTAGAGCATGTTTTTAATTACTGTAGTAACTACAGAAATTGAACTTTTTATGTATTTATTAAATGATTATATTTTCTTCAGTCTAATTGGCCTTTTACTATGATGTTTTCCTATATTTCACATTTATTTTAAGAGTGTGTGTGTGTGTGTGTGCGTGTGTGTGTGTGTACAAACATAACAATAACCTTGGTATATTTTCCCATTCATTTTTTTTAATTTTAATTTTTATGTTGTTTTTATGACATTAAGAAACTTAACTCACTGTGTATTCACAGCGTTGACATTTCCTTTTAAAATTGCTTTTGTTGTTTAAGTAATTAACAAATTGCTTTCAATTCAGCAACAAGTTAAATATTTAAGTTTCATTTTTTAATAAAATATTTAAATATTCACTCTTTTGTCTATGTGAAACTGACTTTGGGTTAAGATGTTAACACTTTATTGAATAATACATACCTTCTCCATTGGTTTGTGATCCTTTCTTCAGCATGAAATCAATATTTGTAAATTCCAGGGTCTATTTTATGGCAGATTCTATTAATTTGCCTGTGGAACTTGTTATTGCACCAGATTATTATTGTATCAAGTTATTATACCAGGTTTGTTCATACATCCTTGTTTTAATTATTTTATAGCTGATAACCTATTTTAATATTCAGAAAGCATGTCCCTCCATAGTACTCTTATATTTCCAAATTTTCTTTCTTACTGTCTCATTTTTCCAGTGAGGTTTATAGTTTTAAAAAAGTGTCATAAGGAAACAATAAATACCATGGCTTTTCAGTGATAACCACAGGGAAAAGTGATCTTACCCTGGGCAAGCCAGACACTCAGTCAGAACACAAGCGTTTATGCCTAATATCTGTGCAAGAGAGACATAGACCATCAAAAGAGTGGGTGGTTTTTATTTTTTTGTTTTGTTTTTCTACACATAGTAGTTCTGAATCGACCAAAGTTATTACTTCTTTTTCTAACACATCTCTACCATCAGCTTGTCTTCACATAATTGGAGAAATGAAAATAATTTGATAAACCTATTGAATTTGGTTGGCTTCTGAAAAACTTGTATGCATCTTAAGGACTGCCCTATCCCTCCTTCATCCTTATGAGAAGACATGGATTCTGTTCTTATTTTAGAAGAAAAATAATGTGAATCTTTTATGCAAAGTATGCTGAAGATTAGCTGTTTAACAACTTAAGTCAGCTTTTGAATAATAAATTAATAATAATGTTGTACTAATAAGTAACTATAATATTAGCTTAACAAAATAAATTTACCTACTTTGGAAACAGATCAGGTGGGTTAATGCATCAGTAAAAATGTATTATGGGAAAAAAATAAAGTTTTATTTATAAATTTTTATTTTAGGACAGGAAGTAATGTTTAGTTGGTTAACTATACATTGAAAGACTCTTAGATATCTGTAAATAAAATGATAATCATACTGCCTAACATTTAATACTTTACATTCTGAAAAATATTGCATTTATTCCCTAAATGTACATGCAAACAGCAACATTACTGCTAGAATTAAAAACATTTTTAAAGTTTTTTTTTTAGATATAATAGGAAGGCAAGTAAAGTAAGTTTTCCTCTAGTAATTTGTCTAGATGCTAATTTAAAACAAGCTTTATACAGTTCTAATACAAAGTTTTTCATTGTTAGAAAGGTTCTTTACTTGAGAAAAAATGAATATCTTCAAGACAAACTCTTTCTTGGTTGACAGAAGGCACCATGCTGAAATAGTGCTAGAAACAGATCTGTGAGAGAAGTCAAAAGTGCCTGAGGCAGAAGGATGCTAATTTTGTTTTATTGGATTTTACTGTAGCTACTAATATATTTTGCTAGAGATTTATGTGATCAATTTATCAGATGGCCTGAACTAATTCTTTCAGTACATTTTATCAGAATATGTGACTGTTTCTAAATTTAGCTTTATTTCTCATATTTTTCCACACATGGGAAGTATTATCGTATGCTTCCAGACATGTTAGGTATTACAAGAATTTTCTGAGAATCTCAAAAAAAACAACAAAATATTATCATTGTTTTTTCTTACTGTTTCTCCCACAAATAAACCAAGATTATTTAGTTACATTATTGCATGTCCCTAGAGTTATTGGATTTTTCAATAAAATGACAAATGGATTACATTTTTGGTTGTGTGGCCTTCATTGCCCTATTGCTCTTTTGATAATATTTTCCTGTGACAAGTAGTTATTTTTTTCATTAACACATTCAATCATGGATAATATTTTAATAATGGTGAGTACGAAATTAATAACTCACAGGTATGGCAATTGGACAGGATTGCTCTTCATCTCAGACAAAGAAAACAAGTCCATTAGTAGTTGTAAATTTGCATATGAATGATTAACCTACATGGGATTTTGAATAAAATCATACATAAGAAAAAGTGTACATTGGCATAATTTACCCAGGTTCTCTGTTTATAGCCAACTTATTTCACAAGATGAGATATTAGTTACTGTGACAGTCATTATCAGTAAGAATTCCTTAGTTAAGAAACTCTTGTAATGTGTCAGTAGATATAAATATTAAAATACTTACTGTTATTTAATATGCTTTGCTATTTGAATGTATAAGTGGTTTTACAAAAAGGATATTTATGTGACAATAATTTATCTTGGAATGAATTATTTTATGTGTTTCAAAAACAAGATATTGTGTAAAACAGTTTTATGTTTATTGACATATATTGCTTATATTTACAGATCTTTCTCCCTTCTTTCTTTGTTTCCTTCCTTCCCCTCTCCCCTCCTGTTCTCTCTCTCTGTCTCTCTCTTACTTTCCCTTCCCTTCCCCTTCTTTCCCTCACTCCCCCCTTTCCTCTAGTACCAAGCTTGTTTTCTGCAAAGACAGCATATAAAAGACACAATAATGAAAACTTTAATCAATTTTTTAAAACCATTTTTGTAATTACTCCCCATGTAAGACAAAAAAATTAAAAAGTTTATTGAAAAAATTGAATAAAATTCCTACATATATTCTGTACATTACAAATGTCCTTTTAAAAGGTCCTCACATTTTTTAAATCTGTGCAAAGGATTTTGTGGTTTTCTTAGTTTATATATAGATAAATTGTTTGTATTGGCTCTATTCTTATTTATGTAATCAAGAATTCTCATGGTTGTTATTTATTAGTTATTAGGAGAAGAGTTAGTAGAGAAGTAACTGGTCAGGATAGGCCCCGTATCCCCAGGAAGAAGCTTTGATTTTTCACTCTAAGTGAAAAGGACAGCCTTTGGAAAAGTGTGTGCATTGGAGTATCATGAGCAGAATTTTATTTTAGAAGCACCTATTGTTGTTGAGTTGAGAACTGATTGTTACAGGGAAGACACAAGCAGAGAGCCCAATCTGGAGGTTATCCAACTAGTCCAAGCAAGAGATGATAGCAGATTGCACTGGGTAGTTCCACTGCAAATGCTAAGAGGTGGTGAGATTTGAGGTGTTTGTTGACAGTAGGAGCAACACAATTTACTAACAGTTTAGGTATATGGCTTTAGAGAAAAGAGAAACCCGCTTTTATCCTAAACTACTAAAAGGATGTTTTTGTAAAACAGTGTCAGAAAAATTTGGGTAAACAGATTTTGGGATCATGATCTGAATGAAATTGCCTAAGGAGAAAAGAGATGGTCTGAGCTCTCGATCTTTGGATATGTCACTGTTGAGACAGTCTGAGAAAAGGAGGAATCAGTAATGGGCTAAGAGAAGCAATGGTAGAAAGGGGACCAGGAGAGTGTGGTGTAAGGGAAGCCGTGGAAGAGAGTGTTCTCCAGGGCTGATAGGTTGAAGTAGAATTGGTAGAATAAAGACTTAACCACTGATTGTAGCAATGTGGAAGATGTTGATAACCTTCAGAGCAGGGGTCCCCAACCCCTGGGCCACAGATCAGTACTGATCCATGCCTGTTAGGTACAGGGCTGTGCCGCAGGAGGTGAGTGGCAGGTGAGTGAGCAAAGCTTCATCTATATTTGCAGTTGCTCCCCAGCACTGGCATTACTACCTCAGCTCCACCTCAGATCCTCATGGGAGCACCAGTCCCCAGTGCCAAAAATGTTAGGGACCACTGTTTAGAAAAGAGAAATAATTACATATTGAAAGAAGAGCTCTCATTGTATTTTGTGATTTTCTTCACCCTGAGAGCTCTTATATCAGTGTTTAATTTTTTTCAAATATTGACTCTTTTACTCCCCCCCAGAAAAACCTCTGAAGTAGAGTCCATCATTCTTGTCATCATACACACACACACCACACACTTACACACACACACACACACACACACACACACACACACACACACACACACATATATATATATGACAACTTAAGTCAGAGAGATTGGATAACTTGGCCATGTTATTACATGGCCTGTAAGTCATAGAGGTAAGACCTGACTTCAAGTGGTCTGATTTTAGAGTCCACAGTCTTAGGCATTGCACTATGCTAGCCAGGAGGTAAAGGAAAGCAACAATCAACTTTATGTATGATTCTAAGTAGTTGCAAAAAAAAAAAAAAAAAAAAAAAAAAAAAAAAAAAAAAAAAGAGAAAGAAAGAAAAGAAAAGAAAAGGCAAAAATGATCATCTTGGAATGGTCAACAAATGGTAAATTAAGAATTTACCATTTCAATATCTAGTTTCAATATCTAGTTTTTTTCTAAACATTTTCTCCTTTTGTAGCAGTTGAGACACTAAAAATTAGGCATTGTCTTTTGATGAGTGTTCTGAAGAGTATATAAGTCAGTAAGAAACAACCTTCATCTCTTTGTGGTAGTAATGAGAAATGGAAGTAACCGAAAGAAAGGATATTGAGTGGGATTATCAGAATGCATATAATTGGTAATTTGCATAAATTTGAGTCTCAACTTGGACCTTCTGCACTAAAAACTAAAAACAGTCACTTCCAGCAAAATCATAATCCAGCAGCCTCTGATATCAATTCTGTCACAAGTCACATTTTTCCTGGAGAAAGATACCTGAACTGGAAACATATATCTTTGTAACAAGTGTGGTTAAAGGTTTTAACCCCATTATATACTGTTCCCCCACTACCTTCACTTAGCAATAGCTTGTTTTATTATCATTATAATTAATCAATCAATCAATCAATTAATTAAATATAAGGCCTTGATTTAATATACTTATATAAGTCTATCTGGTCATTTTGGAGTAAATTGAATCCACTATTTTTAACACCTCTAACCAATTCAAAATAAACTAGAACTCAAATAATTGAATATTTGTGCTGTGGAATGCTGATTTTATCATTTGACTTTATCTCAAAAGTCATTGGAATTTCCTATCTTTAAGATATGTGTGTGTATGTGTATATATACATATATGTTTAAGATATATATATATATAAGATATTTGATCTTTAAAAAATATATGTATATACATATTTTTTAAAGATCAAAACATGCCATACTCTTTTCATACTCTTTTCAGACAGGCTCAAAATTAACTATATTATTTACTATGTTTCCTTAAAGTTACCATATGACCTAGCATTTCCTCTCTGGGTATCTACTCCTAAAATTTGAAACATTTACCCATAGAGATATGTGCACCCTGATATTCATTACAGCATTATGTTCACCACCCAAAGTCAGCAATGTGACCAAGACATGAAACAATCAAATTATTCTTTGATGGATGATTGGATAAAGAAGATATGGTACATATATACAATGGAATATTATTCAGCCATAAGAAAAAGGGAAATTCTGCCGTTTGTGGCGACATAAAGGGATCTTGAGATAATCATACTAACTGAAATATGTTAGACAGAAAAATTGAGAACCATATGATTTCACTCATATGTGGAATATAAAACTGAAAGCAACAAATGAACAAGACAAAAACTCACAGACACAGACAACAGTTTAGTGATCAGCAGAGGGAATGAGGACAGCAGGGAGGCAGATAATAGTAAAGGGAGTCAAACATATGGTGACAGAAGATATGACTTTGGGTGGTGAACATAATGCAATATACAAATGATGTATTATTGTACACTTGCAACTTATATATTTTATTAACAAATATCACCCCAATAAATTTAATAATAAATAAAATCATGCATAAATAAAAAAATCCAGAAAAAAATTGAAAGTAAGGTACATAGATTTTCTATATACTCTCTGTCCCCATACAGTCATAGCTCCATTATCAACATTCCTCACCAAACTAATACATTTGTTACAATTGATGAATGTATATTGAATCAGCATTATCAACCAAAGTTCATAGTTTATATTAGGGTTCACTTTTGGTGTTGTATATTCTATGAGTTCGGACAAATGGATAATAAATGACATATACTCACCATTATAGTATCATACAGAGTAGTTTCACTGCTCTAAAATTTCTCCATGCTCCTCCCATTGATTTATCTTATAGATTGGGGGTTTGGGGATGTATCTCTTTTCTTATTTCCTTACCCTGCTATATAGTTTGCAATAGCTTAATTTCTAGTGGTTGGCTTCATAGTGATCCAAGGCCCTATAACTAGGCCATTTTCTGGGACAGCAATACAAAATAACTTCGTTTCTTCTTTTTGGATTGAATTAAAGTTGATGCTATGTGTCTACTGGTCAGATAGGTATAACATTAATTTATAATGGCCAAATTTCCGTTTTAAGATCCACTTAAGAATTTTAAGAACAGAATTCGTGTCTTATTGCCCGAGTTTTTCTCATGTTCCCCCCACCCCCAGGACTTTATTTTCACTCCAAATCCCCAAACCCAAGAAGTAGAGCTCTGCTTCTGAACCACTTGTGATACTCTCCTGTCACATGTTCTTATTCTTATATTTCACAGCAACTCCCCTGTGATAATTGTACAGATTTCCTGATCACTATCTGCTGATGACTTGTCTTTATTTCTTCATTCACAAAATATGTTTTTATCAAGAACTTGTTAGGTATAAAATACTTCACTAGATATGAATAGAACAAATTTTCTTCCCCCAATGAACTTATAACCTAGAAGAACTGACTGAAAGTGGTCTTGACTGCCTTCCCATTCTGAATCCTAAGGGATTACCATATATTCTTAAAGTCTTTCTTTAAGAAGATTCTATACATAATATATAAATAGATACATTTTTAAATCAAAATGAAAACAGAGAAGTAAAAAAAAGTCTTTCTACACACACAAATGTACATGCACACATATTCATTCTTTCAGAATTTGTTGTGTACTCCTTCACTGATTATTATATGACAATATGATTATATTTATGCATATTCAAGAATATATATTTTTAGATAAAAATGAATTTATATTATACAACAATTCTGCTTAAATCATCCTTTTGGATTTAAGCTAATCTTTTCTTAGATTCTATTACTTAGATTTTTAAATACTTCCAAAGATGATCAAATAAGTACCACTATCAAATTATAAAAA
Source organism: Eonycteris spelaea (assembly GCA_003508835.1). Classification (NCBI taxonomy): domain Eukaryota; kingdom Metazoa; phylum Chordata; class Mammalia; order Chiroptera; family Pteropodidae; genus Eonycteris; species Eonycteris spelaea. The sequence goes on along the minus strand of PUFA01000043.1, from coordinate 1,849,572 downwards.
GCTAACATCAATTCTAAATTATGTGTTAACATTATCCTAATATAAAATGCATGTTAAACTAAACTCTAAAAATCTACCTGTTAAATTATGAATGTGTGGTGTTGATTAATTAGACAACTTCCATTGATTTTAATCTCAAATGAATTATCCATGTAAGATAGCGTAAAATAGGAAAGTATTTTTATTTTGGTGTGGAAGTCTTGAGAGGTGATAAATATTTTTGATGTCTTTGAAAAAAAGTCAATTTGATAATGATAGAATTTTATTTTGCTTGGGGTCTGAGATTCAAAATTTCATATTAAGAATCTGTAGATATTTTAAAATAGAAAATATGTAGAACACTGAAATATACAAGGATATGACTCTTACTCTATGTTTCAGCTAATGCCTCTTTGCAAGTGGTTATTGAAACATTTGCTCCACTTATAGCACATTAAATACTGAAAATTAAGTGAAATCACAAATATTTTCTCTTCACTGGAGCACATCAATTATAGAAAATAATTGTATTATATTCTATCATGCATTTTCTCTGTTTGATTTTATAAACTTTAAATGCTTCAGTCTTACTTTTGCTGAATTTATTAATTTACTATAGAATTATGCCAGTATACTGGAAGGATTAAAAAGAAATAACAAAGTGAACTGATAATTAGATAGTGGGCATTTTAGTGCAATAGAAATATTAAGATTTCACAAGTACGTTTATTTATTTACTTACTTATTTCTTAATTTTAGTTAACTTAATGATGATCATTCCATGGTAATCCTAACATATATAACTTGTCTAATTGAATGTGAAAACTGAGAAGAAAAAATTATTATATATAAACTATTATACATAACTGGAATTTCTAATTTGGAATGATGCACTACAATTCCAGGTTTATATTAAGTTCTCAGATTAGAATTTTATATAATTTTTTATATAAAACTTTATTGCCTTTTAAAACAATAATTATATATATTAGCATAAATAATTTTCTAAAATGTTGAATTGTCATTTTGTAGGGTTATTATTATTAATTGGATAGATATTTATAAAAAATCATATTGTTTTACAACTTCTGCATCTTAACTACTGGACAGTTTTAATTTACATGGACTTTTATTAATTCTATGATCTAGTTAGATGAATAATATACCAATTCTTGGTGAAAAGTTATGCTCTTTTAAGGAGTATTAGTTTAAGAGGAACAGAATGATTAATTTATATCAGGGTTGTAAACAAGGACCAGGAGAAAGAAGTTTCACAATGAAAAAACAATCTCCAGAAAGAAGAATGTGTATAAGAAACAGATTAAAGCTCCATGTCTTGTTTTGAAGTGGGAAATAATAAATCAAAAACAGAGGTGGATAAACTCAAGAAAATGTTTCAGGGTCACCAAACATAGGAAACAGATCATCAAAATGGAGAAAAAAATCCTTCTATATGTTATATATTATATAACATCATTTAAATTTGAATCTATTTGGAATCTCTAGTAATCCTGCCGACTTGTTCCTGTACCATGAACTGAAAAAAGAACTTTGAAATAATCAACATTTATTAGAAGGCTTTGAAAAGCATGTTCTTAAATTTAAACTTCATCACCTTTCATGTAACACTTATTATCTATTTTATTATTTACCTCACCTAAATTTTCTGGAAGTTATTTGGGAAATTAAAACAAAGCTATTGAGCATATCAATTTTTTTTTTTTTTTTTAGAGAAAGCATTAAAATGCAGTGGAGTGTAATAATAGATTTTTATGGGAGCTATTATTTAGATTTTCATTATTTCTTTAGTTATTTTTTCAAGTACAATAAAAATATTTAGAAATTACAATAGATGTCCATTGTCTCCCATGGCCCTAACCCCTAGCTCTAAAACCTGCATGACCCAAGTTTAAAGTGGGGAAAAGCAAAATAAAGAGGTAGCTATCATCAAAAATTGTAATTATTTATTCGTACATCATATTTTATAAGTCACCTTGAGAAATTTGATTTTATATAGTGCAGAAGTTAGTAGTGGCATCCCTGGAGTCAGAAAGGCATTGCTTCTGTCACTTTCCCCTGTGTGACCTTATACAAGTGGTTCCAAGTTTTAGTTTATTCACCTATAAGTAGAAGAAAATAGTAACATTTACTTTGAGCAAGAAATTAGTTTAGTGCATGTAAAGTTTGTAGACCTGTATGGAGGAGGTACATCAAAAGTATTACATACATAGCTATTACTTTAATATCTTAATAACCTGGAAACCTATCTCTTTCATTATCTAAAAGACCTGGCTTCCTATAGTCTACCAGCTAAAGCCAAGATCTTCCGCATGCCATTTAAGGCTCTAGTCTGGTCCAAACTTCCCTTTCCATCCTGACTTTCAGAGAATGAATACAGACAAAATAAAAGAAAAAAATTGGTGATGAAGTGGCCAAACAGACTGAAGGAAGATACAAGAAATCTAGTTTTAATGTAGTGGGTAGTTGAGAAATATTTCTAAATGAATGACTCCCATTAAATGGAGGCATTGGTTAATAAATGAAAACCTAGTAGGCTGTCCTCCACAGAACTTTAACATTGATAGGTCTTACTTTTCTGAAGTATTTTTGTTTCCACTGAGTTCCCTTATTCCTTGTCAATTGAAGAATGTGGTATTAACTCCATTGGCTATAACCTCACACCTTTGCATATTTTGATGGCTATTCCAGACATGTAATTCTGTTAATCTAGTGTTCTAGTCAATTGTCTATGAATTCTGAAGTTAGAGCAAGCTTTAAAGGGATCAACAGGAAGATTAAACCTAAACATCAACAAAGGCTAACAGTGCCAAAAAAATTGATTGTTTTTCTTTAAATGACCAAGGCATTTCTAAGTACATTTATTAGACCACTGATTTAACCCAACTACTTCATAATATTATTACATTTTAAGCAGTTGACTTTTCACATATTTTTATATTCATGCAATGTGTAGGTCATTTATTTTAATTAAAATAATACAATACCTTCCATTGATTAATAATTGGATATTTCACAGAAGTAAATTTTATTTTATCAAAATAATCAGAATTACAGTAATAGATGGTTAATCTGCTTTTGCATAAAGTTAGTTGCATAAGGTTATCTTCATTGATAAACAAAAGTATGTATAGTCAGGATTTAAGTTTTGCCTATATTTTATGCCATTATGAAATGAATAGCACAATAGACTTTTTTGTACCCACATAAGCAATTTATTGAAATCTCTGCTGTAATTCAAGCTGAGGCTATATTGGAACTATTATCCTTTCCTGCCTCCACATTTGGAAAAAAGAATAAAAGTTTTCTCAGAATAGATACTTTGATGCCACTTCCAACCCCAACACATAACTTGTGCCTTTACTTTTTACATACCATTTCATAAATCAATTTTTATTTATGTTTCTTTCCTAGTTTTCCTTTCTTTCATAAAAACCATCCTACTCTATAATACTCCCACCAATTCCTGCTCTAAGATGGGCTATCTATGTGTTTCTAGGAAAAATACAACAATAATTTTATATTTATTGCAGGAATGACAACTGAGGAATGAAATGCTTCTAACATTGCATCCAATAATCCCAGATGAGGATCATTTTCATGCTTAATAAGTAGCTCTATTCACTATATCTTGTTTTGTTTGTTTCATATTTTTCCTGGTGTGGCGGTCTTGTAATAATTTTTGGCTGTAAAGTATGCTGTTGCTTGATTTTAATAAGACATCAGCTTGCAGTAAAACTGAACAGATGCAATTTAAAGTGCTGATCTATCTTATAGATCCCCATAAACTTCCGTTCCTATTTCACAGGAATAAATAGGAATGAAATCCAGTGCAATTTACGTAGAATAATCTATTTCTAAGTTTTTATACCTGACACTACTACACTACCACCTCCTCTCATTTCACCATTTCACAGCAAGGCTTTTTTTTTTTTTTTTTTTTTTTTTTTTTTTTTGTAAGAAAGCCTCCAAGAAAAGAAAAAAAGAAATCTGTCTCTCATGGGTTGATGTCTCTGGATAATTCTTTGAAAATCTCATGTTTACCATGACAAGCTCAGCAGATTTTACTGGCTGAGAGTCAAAAAATTAACATTAGCTTTCTCTGTTTAGTAGATATTAATATACCCTTTTGTTCAATGAGCTACTTTAGCATATAGAATATAAAGTTCCACTCTGTGATTATGTCTTCAGCTAGCTGATTATAGGCATTTCAAGTACTTTTTGGAGATTTTTAAATAACCAGTTCATACCACTTAAAAGTATTCTACTGACATCCTGAGTGTTACCCATAGATTTTCAGCATAAGCATAAACACAGTATCGATAAAGACCATACAGATGTTCAAATATTGTGTTTCTTAAAATACATATTTTGGTATTTTTTATAGGAAAATAAGACTAGTTATAAATGTTAAAATTTGTTACAGAAAATACAAAATTGATTGACCATAAATCTTGAGCTGCTTCATCAGGGAAGATAGTTATTATTTTATACCAGAAACATCACAATCATTAAAAAGAAAAAAAGACTTTTAGGTTAAATTTGATCTGGCAACTTTTTTAGTTGCCTACAGACAGGTTGGGGTCAACCTACCACCACCAATGCAGAAGGACAAAGTAGAGACAAACAATTCAAGAACAAAGAAAGAGAAAAATGGCAGTCCTACATGTAGAAGTAACTGCAGTAGATATTTTTCATTATTCAGGGATGTCACATATATTTAAGAGATGTGTTCACTAGTATTTCTCATAACTGAAAACTCACATAATTTAGTGATTTCCATTATCAACAATATCAGGGCAGCAAGTATCACACTACCGGTCTGTCAAATGTCAAAGTATAAAAGCTGCATTAGGACATAAAGCCACTTCTTGAAAGCATCAGAGAACAATCAAGGTAGACAGAACTAGAGTGGCCCAAATTCTGAAGACAAAAGAGGAAGATTTGTGAAGCCCACATTCTCTGTATTTTCTCTCAAGGTTTTGCCAAATCCATCTGTAAAGAGACAGGACAGAAAGTGAAGGCATGGAGCTCATGGAAGTCTCATTGTTCTGGGGAGAAAGAAGCTGGTGTTGGGCCCTCTAAGAAGAATTGAACTTGAGGGGAAAAAATAACTGCAGAGAGGTGAGTGGGAGACAGCATGGAGTTTACCACCGAGGCTGAAACTTGTGGTGTGCAGGAAGAGACATCCAGACACCGAGTAGCAGGCTATAGTTTGAGATCTAAAGAATTGAGAAAAAATTTCATCAGTTATTTAGTTTTAGAGAAAATTAAGCAGCAGTGTAGAGATCAACAAACTGCATGACCCTAAAGAAAGTCAGAAATTTTCAGTTAAGATCCCAGAAAGCATATGCCTTATAAACAAGGTCTATGTCTGAGGTGTAAGAGCTCACCAAGGAAAGTTCAAAATTTACAAAGTTCCAAACCTTTCCTTAACTGGATCAGAGTGGTCCACCAAAACACTATGTCTGAGTAAAGATGAATTCTCTAAGAAAGTTCATCAACCAGAACCTCTTGCATTTTTATAATTAAAAATTATAAGACATCTATAAAATGCATGAAAACAAGACAAAAAAAAAAGTATAAAAGTATGATAAAAGTATATCCACAGTTGATCTAGATATTCATTTTACATAATCATGATTTTATGTTAAAAAAAAAGAAAAAGGAAAAGACAGAGACTTACTAGTGACCTGGAATCTTTAAGAGAGTCAACTTAAGATTTTAGAACTAAAGAAATGCAATAACTGAATGTAAGAATTAAAGAGGTAGACTTAATAATACATTAAATATGGGAAAAAAAAAAAATTATGAAACTAAAAAAGAGATCAGAATACTAAACACATATAGAAATAGGATGGGAAGTTTAAAAGCGTGTAAAAGATATAGGAGATTTGCTGAAAAAATTAAATATGTATAATTTGAGTTTCAGAGTAAGAGGGGAATAAGACAGATGCAATATGTGAAATAATATTTTCTGAGAATTTTCCAGAACTGGTGGACATCAACCCGCAATTCCAGAAGCTTTATGGACTACAATCAGAAAAAATACAAAGAAAATCACACTTAAGTGGATCATATAAAACTGCTGAACAAAGATAAAAATAAAAATCTTCAAAGCAGCTAGAGTAAAAATACATTTTCTTCAAAAGAGAAAAATTAAGAGTAACTCCCTATTTTTCAGTAGAAACAATAACAGTAAGAAGAAAACAGAATTACATTTTATTTTTATTTTTCTAGGTTTATTGAGGTATAATTGATTTTTAACATATAACAACTTTAGTGTGTACAACGTTATAATTTGATATGTGTATATGTCGATAAATGATTGCCACAATAAGGTTAGTTAACACATGCATTCCCTCATACATAGTTAGTCACTGTGTGTGTGTTGAGAACTTTTCAGACTTACTCTCCTAGCAACTTTCAAGCATATAATATAATATTTTACCTATAGTCACTATGCTTTACATTAGAGGCCCAGGACTTACTCATTTTATAACTGAAAGTTTGTACCTTTGACCATCATTACCCAACCCACTTCACCCCTAGCAAATATCAATCTATTTTGTTTCTAAGAATTCGGCATATTTTAGATTTCACATAAAAGTGAGATCATGCAGTATTTGTTTTTTCTGTCTGATTTATTTCACTTAGCATAATGTCTTCGAGGTCCGTTCATGTTGTCATAATGGCAGGGTTTTCTTCTTTTTTATGGTTGAATAATATTTCATTATATCTACATCTACATCTACATCTACACCTACACCTACACCTACTACATCTACATCTACATCTACATCTACATCTATCTATGTCTATGTCTATGTCTATGTCTATGTCTATGTCTATGTCTATGTCTATATCTATATCTATTATATATCATCGATATCTATTCATCTATATCATCTATATGTATATCATCATCTATATCTATATCTATATTATATATAATCGATCATACTTTCTTTATGCCTTTATCAGTGGACTCAGGTTGTTTCATGTCATTTCTATTGTGAATAATACTGCAGCAAACATGGAGGTGCTGACATTATTTGGAGATAAGGGTTTTACATCCTTTAGATATACTCAGAAGTGGGATTGCTGGATTATACAGTAGCTCTAATTTTAATTTTTTGAAAAACCTCCTACCATTTTCCATAGTGGCTGCACCAATTTACATTCCCACCTACAGTCCTCTTTCTTCACATTTTTGTCAGCATCTGCTTCCTCATGTCAATTGATCATAGCCATTCTAACAGGTGTGAGGTGATATCTTATTGTGGTTTTGATTTGTATTTCCTTCATGATTAGTGATATTGAGCATTTTTTCATGTACCTGTTAGCCATTTGTATATCTTCTTTGGAAAAAAAATGTCTGTTCAAGTCCTGTGTTCCTTTTAAATTTTATTTTCTTTGCTATTGAGTTATATGAGTTCCTTGTATATTTTATATATAAAACAGTTACCAAATATGTACTTTGCAAATATTTTTCTCCTATTCCATAGATCGTCTTTTCATTTTGTCGATTACTTTTCTGCTGTGCAGAAATTTTTTATGTTTGATGTAGTCTCATATAAAGTGTTCATTTTTGCTTTTGTTGCCTTTGGTTTGTCATATCCAAAAATTTATTGTCAAAATCAATATTAAGGAGCTTTCTCTTGTGTTTTCTTCTAGGAGTTTTTAGTTTCAGGCTTTACATTTAAGTCTTGATCTATTTTGAGTTAGTGTTTGTGAATGGGGTAAGGTAGATTTCCAAATTTATTCTGAGACAGTGAATGGGAACGTTTCTCACAGACTTCTGAGAAGCATCCAACTTTCCCAGGGCCTTTGACAACCACCTGCTTTGTTGCTTTGGGTTGAGGTCTCCAAGATCTGCTTCCTGAACATTCGTCCTCACTTGTTATTACATTTAGCAGCAATTTCCTTATATTCATCCTCCCTTCCCTTCTCTGCCACTATCCCCCATCCTAAGCTCTCACAAAATTTGTGTAAATCTAATTTATGTACAAGGTCACTTTATTCTCAGGGTAAATAGGCTGGCCTTATTTACTTGAATAAATCCAGGTCATTACCAAAACCCCAATTAACCAGATTTCCATGAAATAAGATGGATAATTAGATGATACATTCCAAAAATGGAAAACTACATAACTGTGGTTCTCAACTGGTGGCAATTTTGCCTCTCACTGGACATTTGAAAATGTCCAGAGATATTTTTGGTTGTCATAACTTGGGGGATTACTACTGGCATTTAATGAACAGAGACCAACAATCTTCTAAACATCTTCCTGTACACAGGACAGTCCCTGATAGCAAAGAATTACTTAGTTCAAAGTGTGCTTAGTGCCTAGATTGAGAAGCCTGTTATAGAGTAATGAAGGACAGTCTGCTTCTGCTACTCTAATCGACATCCAAAGAGAGTCTCAGCCATAATGTGTGTTGGTTCACGACTTCAAGAGTTCCTCACGTGAAATTAAAAATTGGCCTCCATACATGGAGGGCAAGGAGAGACAGAAGAAAAATTCAGACCACTGCAGGTGAGCTGGCGGCAGTTTTAATAAGCAAGGGAACTTACATTGAGGCTTATCTTAAGAGGTCACAAGATCTCTGCACCACCCACCAGAATCTTAAGAGTTTTACAGAGGCCTTAGCAGGGTTCAGTCACATATACAGTTCAGATGGTCCCAATAACACATATTGTCTCACAGCTGTGTCCTTGAAGTGGCTGCTAGTATGGAACAGTGGGTAGACAGGAAGGAGTAAGGAGTCTCCAATTGCCTGGGTTCAGTTGGCAGTCATGTACTTTTTGAATTACCTCCTCTAACAATGTGGAGCTAAACTGCCAGACTAAGTTAGTATATTATGTATCATTTCATTTAGAAAAAAAACTTCAAAAATGCCAAAAAATATATCTATGGTTACCTTTGGAAGTTGGGCTAGGAGAAAGCAAGAATTTGGTTTGGAAATCTATTCTAATTTTAATAAGCATGATGGTGTCTCATGTGGAGAAAAGACTGATAACAGCTTCTTGAAAGACAGTAGGTGAAAAAGTCAAAGCCTGGATATTTGGACATTAGTGTAGTGCATGTTAGCACAGAGGATGGCAGTTTGAGTGAGAGCAGTGGTGAATGCATACAGTGAGGTGCAAGGAACTTGGAAGTTGAACATATCAATTGCATTCAAAGATTAAAAACTAATTCAAGAAAGTCTGAATTATTATTAATTTGGGGGTAAAGGGGTTTTATAGATTGAGCTAGCTCAAGATTTCTTACTACCTACATATAATACAAACAACATGTTTTATACATGTCTTGTTTTATATACCAGCTTCTTTAATATGTTTTGATTATTTTCTTAACAAATTTTTGTCATGAGAGTACTTGTCCTATATCTGATATTTCTAGGAATACTTTTCTTAGTAAAAACAGCAGTAGTCAAATCCTAAAGCACATTTTTTCCTTATATTCATTTTAATCTAAAGATGCAAGTCATGTTTTTTAAAGATTACTTTATTCCATGCTCCAGTGAAAGTAGTAAGTCAATATATTTTAGTTTTGTTTTGCATTTTGCTATATATGGTAATAGGCTTCCAACAATAAGACCAATAGATATTATTTACTTGATTTTTTTCTGTGCAAAAAGGTAGTAATTTAGCAATAATTTTACGCTAAGTAATCTGAACTTCAGCTAATGTTTTAGTTGTGTTTCTGTGTGAAGTATAATTTTCAATACGTACTCTTTAACGTTTCCTTAAATAGATGGAAGACAAATTTGATAGAACTAGGATTCTTTTAAAAGTGTGCAGGTATACGTGGAGCCAATTAATCAGGAAACTAGTTCTCAGGAGAATGTCACTACCCAATACAAAGAATTATGAATAACAATTAAATGGCTTCAACTTTACATATGCAGGTCATCGCTATTATAACAGGTATACCATATTTTATCTTGGTAAGATATTTTGAGATGAAATTGCAAGAAAAATAATTCTAAAATTATCTTTTCCTAACTTCTACGAATACTATGATCATTCTTACTGCAAACTAAATAAATCTATATTTTTTTCAGCCACAACTATATTCTTGGTGGTCTGTAGTTGATGCCTTCTATCATTAGTCAACAAAGGTAAGATTCAGTACAATTGTAGAATTGTTATGAAATAGGCATAGATGAGCTCCAACACTACAATTTCAAATTTTTATTTAAATGGCTAGAAAATCCTATAGTAACCAAAGCGGAGCAATTATATGAATTATCTAATATTGAAAATTTATGCTGTAATGACTGTAAAATGATAAAAACTACTCTACATTTTAAAACTCAGATTTACTTTTCCTTTTAGGGATGAATATAGGCATAAAATAAAGCTTTGTGATAACAAATTACTGTTAGAAACTATAATTGCCATCCTAGTTTCTTAAATATTGCTATAATTATTTTATTTTATTAAATATTCTTATCAAAAATTTTAACTGCATTTTACCCTAAAAAACTAACAATGCGCTAAAGAGAATTAATGATTACGATCTATTTAAAAATATTTAAAGTATAACCTCTGAACTATAAACAACATAAATTTCAGGAAGTATGGGAGGCATAACTGAAATTTATATGGATTAGATGTTCAACTAGAAGGACTAATTTTACGTCATCCTTTAAGTTCCATCGGATGCACCAGTAAATCCATTCAGTTATGTAAATAATCATGTTATCCACTTCGTTTCCCCCAAATAAATACACTTGAGTTGAGTGGAAAGTGTGAAAATGCCCCATTTGCAGTAGAACTATTATTTCTATTTTGATCTTATTAGTCCATTTAATTCAAGAAAATAAATCAAATAAAGAATGAAATTTTCAGTAAGCTTTGCCCCTTAGGTCTTACCATAATTATACAACAATGGAAGCTACTGCTGTACTCTTTAGGTGAATTTTTGGAGAATCTTTGTATATGCTTTATATGGTAAGAAAGAAAATGCCCTTTGTTCTGAGAGTTCCTTGTGTCCAATTTAGTCTCCCAAACTGCATTCCCTCCTAGAGTGAAACTAAAGGTAGATGCAATTTAAAATAAAGAGATCCCTGAACTCTTCTATTATCTGAAGATGAGGTCACAACAGGATTTGTTTACTGCACTTTAGAAATGTTGTTGCAAATGTCTGTATAAAATAGGTGGTTAATTGTATTCCTTTGTATTTACAGTAGTTATCATGGTTCAAATTCTCATGTTGTGCTTTGCTATGTAATTCAAACAGTTGAAGTGTGAGTTTGAGCTATGTGATTAGGTGAAATTATTAATTTTGGAGTGTTATAATGTGTAGCACACTCAGAAAATAGCTTTATTATATCAGCATGCACTAACTGGAATTGTACAACCAGTTTGTTAGACTCTGAGACCAAATTCCTTCCCTTCAGAAATATTTTTTGATTATGCATAGAATAAATATTAATTTTAAAAAATTATGGAAAACTTCCTAGGGAAAAAAACAATAGAAAATCATCCATGATTGTACCATCCAGAACTAACTCTTGTTAACATTTTATAAAATGGCTTTGTATACATATTTTAAAATCTAAATTAGAATCATAAAGACAGTGTAAACTATAATGGTATATTACATTTTGTAATGTATTATATTTGATAGCAGGTTTTCCCCCTCATATTCTTAAGTATTTTGTGTATATCGCAATGCTAATTTGACTCATAATGATCAGAAAAGCATGCAGGTGGAATTCTTAACTAGGAGTGACTCATTATCTTACAGAGTTTGTCAGGAGTACATTGAAGTCCAGATGATCATCGAATTCCCTACCGCTGTACTTAGGTCCTTTTCAGCAGTCTCAAAGCAAACTCATATTAACATGTAGAAGCCTCCTTCTCCTCTGGTCTCCATCAGTCTTAACTTATCTGCTTCTTTTCCACAGGTAGCAACTCTGCTATACTTTGGTATTTCTTTAATTCACACACTTCTTTCTATAATTGCAATTCTTTAGAGAGAAATACCTAAGAGGAAACACACACACAATCTGTTTTTGATATCCAAATCCTGATATATTTTTGCATTAAAGATAGATACTTTCTCAAGTAGAAGTGGAGCTGGTGAGGGTACAAAGGGCTGATGAAGGCCTAGAACCCTACATATACATGATCGTAGTGACTACATATAGCTTCATTGTATAAATATACCAGAACATATTTAGCAATACAAGTGAAATTCATTACTGATGATGCAACATGAATCAAAAAAAAAAAAACAAAAACAAAAACAAAAACAAAACATTATACTGAGTGAAAAAAGACAGAAAAGTATATATGCATGATTCCATTCACATCAAACTCACAAAAAGACTAATATATGCACTATGTCAGTTAATAGATCAGTGGTTGCCTAGGATCAGGCTGGGAGAGGATTGACTAGAAATGTGCATGAAGGAATTTTGGAAATGTTGAAAATTTTCTGTCTTGATTGGGTGGTGGTCTCATGAGTATATATGCATTCATCAAGATGGATTGAGATGTGACTTCGATGGGTGCACTTTATATACTTTATGGTTCATTGAAGTATATTAAAATAAAAAGGGAAACAAACAACAGAAAGCTGTCAGATTGGTGTGAGGTGGCAAAAGTCAGATCCATGGAGGAGGAGACTTAAAGGTCACTGAAAGGTCAAAGTCATTGTGATAGGCAGAGAGATTAAACAGTTTTTCAGGAAAATCCTGTTAAGAAAAAATCCTAAGGTAAGAAGTTTATCTGAATAATAGTTATCCCCAAATATTCTGGAAGGAGCAAATCATTTTTTTTTCCCCTTTGAGATGCAGAGAAATGAAGAAACAGCTGGAGCGAGAGCTTTACTTTTGTAAATGACCAATTTTACTCCAGTAGCAATTGAACTCAGGCAGGACACAGGTTTTCTGAGTCCTGTGTGGCACTCTTCACATTATTCGTCTTGTCCCACACTCTCAGGAGTCCAGGTATAATGTGCAGTAGGAAAAAAAAAATGGCTTTAGTGCCCCATGGACAAGAATGAAAATCCTAGCTTTGCCACCTACTAGCTTTGTGACTTTGGCCCAATTAGTTAAATTGGATTTTATTTATTGATAAATGAGCTATATATGAGGCAGCAGATTTTAAGTACCTAATGTAGTGGTTGGTGTATAGAAAGCACAAAATAATTAATAGGTATTATTAAGCTGTGGTAATAGAAACCAAATTCCATAGTTTCAGTCTACTTAATTACTGTTCTCTATCATTCATATTTTGGGAGAAAACTTACAGATCAGATGGTCTCTACCACTCCTCTTAGCTGATGCGAGTTATCAGAGGTCTCTGAGCTACAACTTTCTTGTACAATATCTAACTTGTTTCAGGCAGAAAAGTCACACAAGAAGTGTAATTTCATGGTAAGAATTGTGGTAAGCTTAACAACAATCCCCCAAAGATGTGCACATCCTAATTCTGGGAAACTGTGAATGTACTACCTAATATGGAAAAAATAATGTTGCAGGTGTAGTTAAGTTAAGCCTCTTCAGATGGGAAGATTAGCCTAGGCTATCCAGGTTGAGTCAATGTAATCACGGGGGCCTTAAAAGACGGGTCAGGCGGCTCAAAGCTGTGGTAGCAGATGTGATGCTGGAGTGGTGGTGTGAGGGAGTTGTCGGGCAAAGAGACAGGGGCAGCCACTAAACGTCAAAGGGGACAAGAAAGGGATTCTTCCCTAAAGCCTCCATGAGGAACATCGCCCTGCTCCGCACCTCAGTTTAACTTCTGATGGTGAGCTAAGTCATGTTTGTTGTTTAAGGCACTATGTTTGTGGCAAATTTTTGCAGCAGCCATAGGAAACTAATGCAGGAATGTGGCCTAACCTAAGTGAAACTGTGAATTTTCCCTGCAGAAGTCTGAGGAGTTGCCTTGAACCTAAGACCACGTTCCTGAACCACTTCCATGAGGTTGCTCACTGTCGTGGCTCCTTTTTCTTAGTTTCTTTGGGATTCAAGGAACATGTATTCCACCCACCATCCCACCACACAGTTTCAGAGGGGAAGGGAGTCTCTTCTATCGAACAACCTGTGGTGTAATAACCACCTTGCCTTTAGCTCCGCACTTGTTAAGTACGTGCTGTTTGCTACAGGGGTCTAGCTGAGCCAGCCAAGGATGACCCAGGGCAAGCTCATCATTGCTAATGGGATAAAGCACTGTACTTTAACTGCAGTTAGAATTAGAGAAAAGGGGAATATTTTTTCTGCAGTTCTCATAAGCATATTTACACATACAGGCCACTTGGGACTTAAGGAAAGGGTACCATTGTTTATGTTTAGAAAAGTGAAATTTAAAATGAGCATTTTCCACATATGTCAGTGAAAGTTACAGTAACAACTGCCTTTCAGGCAGAACTGTTCCATGGACTGTAGTATTTTTTGCTTCCTTGCAAAGCATCTGAGAGCTGAATATCTTCTTCAGACTAATGATTTTGAGAACACTGCAGGTTGAATCACTTTAATGATAATGAAACGTTCAATTAAAACAACGCTTTTATAATGGCTGTAATTACAAAGGAATGGTTTACAAAGAAAATACTATATTTGAAAAAACTATGAGTCTTTTTGTAATTCTAAATTTAAACGGAAGGAGTGAGAAAACAATCATTTTAAATGTTCCTTTCTTTTCAAGTGAATGTAAATGGAAATTCTTGAAAGTACTTGTTTCGAGGTACTCTGAATTTGATAACTTTTCTGGAAGCAGCTTCAGTGTTAAGTAGCAGTGGGAGGATAGAAGGACTCAGTAGCTTGTCACAGAGGTAAAATCAAAGAGAAAGTTCTCCTTGTTTGATGGACAAGAGCACATGCCTCAGGCTTCACAACAGTGACTTTGAATCCTCATTTAGACTGTTTCTCAACTTTGGCTACAGGTTGAAGGAATCAAGTGCAGAGCTTTCAAAATCTGTTGACACCTGATTCCAACCCCAGATTGGGAGGTGGTTTGGAGTGTTTCCTCAGAGTGTGGTAAAGCTTTCTTGTTGTAACATTCAGCCTGGCCTGCCCATCCGCCTGCACTTCTTACTGGGGTCTGTGAAGCTTTATGATTTGTCCTCGTCCTATGGTTGTGGTCCCCCTGAATCACACAACAAAGGAACATTTCCCCACTTTTCCCACTAATTTCGTACACGAAGAACCTCTTACACATCCATCAAGAGAAGGTAACAAGTTTGATAAAAATGGAGTTCAATTATAGTAAAACAAAAAACCAAATCAAATTGATTTATGCATCCAGTGAGAAAAATTGGTATTTTTACCTTTATATTCTCTGTGCTAAAGTGACTAATGCATGCTGTACATATGGTATCTAAGAAACTGAACTATTAAAATTATCAGTGCACAGAATATTAAATCTAATGGCTGTGGTTTTAATATACTTTATTGAATTATTAACTAGAAGGATAAATACTATAATTTAACTTAGAAGCAAATTTAATAGATGCCTGTGTTGTGCAGATAAGCTCCTAATAGGTTTACCTATTTGGCTCAACTGATAGTTATAACTATTTTGGAACACTTATGTACACTTATATAAATGACAGATTTTTTAAAGACAAAAAGTATTGGGTTACTTTGTTGTAATAAGTAGAGGCCTATTAAGTTGTTAGAAAAATTAGGTCATGGAACATTTTCAGAAAAAACTAATACTAACTGTGGAATCCTTGTTGTTGAGCCATAGAATTACGTTTCTGACAAAATGATACACCTTTCTAATAGTTATGTCAGCATATAGAACTGTAGTTAGCCAAGAACACATAGATGGTATTTGCCTGTGATGCCCTTATGACATTCTGAGGAAAATCATAATAAATATTAAATAGAATTTCACATTCAGTTTTCACTAATCTCAAAATGGCTGCTTTAGCCAAGGCAAGAGACCAGTTAAGAGCCCATGATGACTAAATCGTATTCCAACAATAACTAATCCTAATTCTCAACATTTTATTTCTAAAATAATTTATTTTTCAATTACAGTTGATATACAATACTAGTTTTAGGTGTACAACATAGTGATTAGACATTTATGTAACTTATAGAATGGTCACCTTGATAAACCTAGTACCCAAAGGACACCATTCATAGTTATTACAATATTATTGACTATTCCATATACTGTACTTTACATGCCCATGACTATTTTGTAACTACCAATTTGTACTTCTTAATCCCTTCTCCCATTTTTACCCACCTCTCCTTTCTCCCTCCCATCAGGCAACCCTCAAAATGTTCTTTTTATCTGAGTTTGTTCTGTTTTGCTTGTTTATTTTGTTCTTTAGATTCCACATGTAAGTGAAATTATATGGCATTTGTCTTCCTCTGTCTGACTTACACCACTCAGCACAATAACCTCTAGGTCCATCCTTATTGCTGCAGATGGCAGGATTTCATTATTTTTCATGGCTGAGTAATATCCTATTGTATATATTCTTTATCCATTTATCTGTTGGTAGACACCCAGGTTGCTTCCAAATCTTAGCTATTGGTAATAATGCTGAAATGAGCATAAGAATGTACATGTCTTTGCAAATTAGTATTTTCAGTTTGGGTAAATACCCAGAAGCGGGATTACTGGGTCCTTCTTTGTCTCTTTTGTAGACTTTGTTTTAGAGTCTATTTTGTCTGGTATAAATATTGCTTCCCCAGATTTTTTTAAATTTAATTTTCATTAAATACCTTTTTCTACCCCTTTCAGTCTCTATTTCAATCTGAAGTGAATCTTTGGTAGGCAGTATATGTAAGGGTCTTGTTTTTTTATTCACTCAGCCATCCTATATCTTTTGAATGGAGCATTTAATCCATTTACATTTAAAGTAATTGTTGATAAATATGTAGTTACTGTGATTTTATTATTCATATTTTGAC
Source organism: Eonycteris spelaea (assembly GCA_003508835.1). Taxonomy (NCBI): domain Eukaryota; kingdom Metazoa; phylum Chordata; class Mammalia; order Chiroptera; family Pteropodidae; genus Eonycteris; species Eonycteris spelaea. Next base: position 1,832,682 of record PUFA01000043.1, on the reverse strand, counting down.
TTTTTTTTTTCTTAAATTTCTCTAACATTTTTTGTAATGCTGATTTGGTGGTGATGATCTCCTTTAGCTTTTTTTGTCTGGGAAGCTTTTTTATCTGTCCTTTAATTCTAAATGATAGCTTTGCTAGGTAGAGTAATCTTGGTTGTAGGTCCTAGGTTCTCATCACTTTGAATATTTTGTCTTTACAAGACCTTCTGGCCTGCAAAGTTTGTTGAGATATCAGCTGACAGTCTATGGGAGCTCTGTAGTAGTAACTGCTTTTGTCTTGCTGCCCTTACGATTCTCTTGGTACCCATTGGCATTTTAATGATGTATCTTGGTGTGGGCTTCAGGTTCATGCTGTTTTGGACTCTTTGTGTTCTGGGCTTATATGTCCATTTCCTTTGCCAGGTTAGAGAAATTGTTGCCATTATTTCTTCAAATAGGTTTTTAATTTGTTTCCCATCTTTACAAATTTAATACACAATTAGTTGCTTGTATTTATATTGTGTAATTCAATGAGTTTTTTTTTCAATTATACTTGGCATACAATAATATACCAGTTTTAGTTGTACAGCATAGTGATCAGAGATCTACATAATTGCAAAGTAATCACCCAACTAAATCTAGTACCCTCTTCCCCCTTGCATATAATTACATTATTAACCATCTTCCCCATGCTACACTCTACATCTCCATGTCTATTCTGCTACTATCCATTCGTACTGCTTCATCCCTTTGCCTATTTTTTGTTGTCCCCACCCCCCCCCCATTTAGTATCCTCCTAAATATCCTCTGTATCTCAGTTTATTTCCACTTTTGTTGCTGCTGCTCTTGATTTCGTTCTTTAGATTCCACATGTACGTGAAATCGTGCCATATTTGTCATTCTTTACCCGAGCAATACCCAGAGCAATACCCTCTAGGTCCATCAAGGTAATATCTTTTTCCATCCCTTTCCATTTAGTCTGTGTGGGTCTTTTATTCTGAAGTGAGTCTCTTGTAGGCAGCATATGTAGGGTCTTGTTTTCTTATCCATTCAGCCACTCTATCTTTTGGTTGGAGCACTTAATTCTTTTCCATTTGAGATAGGAATGTAGTTATTAACATTTTTTATTTCTGTTTTTGATACATGTTTTTTTTTTCTTTTTAAAGAAGTCCCTCCAACATTACCTGTAACACTGACTTGGTATTAATAAATTCCTTTAGCATGTTTTGTATGGGGTCTTTATCGATCCTTCCTCTTTAAATGATAGCTTCACTGGATAAAGTATTCTTGGTCGTAGATCCTGTTCATCATGTCAAATATTTTGTGCCAACCTCTTCTGTTCTGCATGTTTCCTTTTGAGAAATCAGCTGCCAGTATCATGAGTGCTCCCTTGTAGGTAACTAACTGCTTTTCTCTTGCTGCTTTTGAGATTCTCTTTGCCTTTAACCTTTGGCATTTTCATTATAATGTGTCTTGGTGTGGGCCTCTTTGGGTTCCTGGTTTTTGATACTCTGAGCTTCTTGGTTTTATGTCTATTTCCTTCACTAGGTTAGGGAAGTTTTCTATAATTATTTATTCAACTAGCTCTCTTCAATGCCTGTTTTTGTTTTTTTTTTTCCCCCAGTACCCTTATGACATGGACATTTAATAGTGTCCTATAGGCTTCTTAAATTATTATAGTCTTGGCTTCTTTTTTCTTGCCTGAGTGTCCTTAGCTTTCCTGTCCTCTATATAAGATATTTTATCCTCTTCTTTATTCACTGTTTTTTTCCATTTAATATACTTCTCATCTCAGATAATGTGTTCACTTCTGACTGGTTCTTTTAATTTTCATTTCCATTTTATTTTTTATTTGTTTTTTCTTGTTGAAGTTCTCACTGAACTCATCTACACTTTCCACAAGTAATTGAGCATCTTTAGATTGCTTGACTCCATTTTTCCCTGATCTCTGTTCTGTTTTCTAATGGTTCCTGCTTTTTTGTCTTCCCATTTTGCCTGCCTTTCTGTGTCTGTTTCTATGTATTCAGCAAAGTTCCTAAGTATTCCAGTCTCATTAGTGTGAATTTGTGTAGTAGGTGTCCAGTGGCACAGTCCTGAGAGGGGTTCAGCTACAAGCCAAATTTAGCTTAAGCCTCTGTCCCTCTGGGGTCACCTGTTAAGATTCAGCAAGCAATCCACAGATGCTGTGCTTATTGTTGACTCAAAAGGCCACACCAGAAACTGAGGCCAACTGCCACCAGTGTGTGATCTAGGTGCTCCTCAGCAATGGGCACCTGAAGAGCATGAGAACACACCTGGATGTGGCTTTAGTGGGTCGTGAGTGGGAGAGGCAGAGTTTCAGGGAATCCTCTGGGTGAAGCGACTTCTGTTATCCAGTTTCATGACATCTCATCTATGGTGGTGCTGCATCCACAAACTGGGAGAGGGAGGCTCAACAGAGGAACAATGGATACCGTTGGCACTTATCTACAGAGTGAATCTTGCCTCAGCCCTCACTCTGGCAACTCAGTGTCCTCCTGTAAGTTGCTGGTGCTTAGAACGAGCAGGTCTGTCACTGCAAAAGTCTGCTCATGGACACGGCCCCATTAAGAGGTGTCTGTAGCTGCTGCAGCCTCAGTCTGACTCAGCTGCTCAGGACCGGGCAGCCTTGCAGCCTTGCCCTGTCCTACCTTCTGTTATTGCAGGTGATTTCTTAGATTTCCCCCTAATTGTATGGCTTGTTCATCTAGATCCCAGGAGACTTTTCCTTGCTGCTGCTCTTTGTTTCCATCATGACTTTATTTGGTCACAAGAGGGATGAATAGAGAGCTTCTATCATCTATGACATTTTTTTCCCCTGGGTTTAGGTTTTTAATTTTTTTTCTCTCCTTTTCTCACACCTCTATCATGTGGACGTTGGTACAGTTGATGATGTCCCAGAGACCCCTTCAACTATTCTAATTTTTTTCGCATTTTTTTTGTTCATTTGTTTATTCTGATTGAGTGTTTTCTACTACATTGTGTCCCAAATTACTGATTTGATTCTGTTTCATCTAATCGATTGATTTCTTCATTTTAGTTACTGTATTCTTCATTTCTGACTGGTTCTTTTTTGTTTTCTCTTTGTTGATGTTCTCACTGAGATCATTGAGTATCCTTATAACCAGTGTTTTGGACTCTGAATCTGGTACACTGCTTGTCTCCATTTTGTTTAGTTACTTTTCTAGAACTTTGTCCTGTTCTTTCATTTGGGACATGTTTTTTTGTCTCCCTATTTTGGCTGCCTCCTTGTGTTTGTTTCTATGTATTAGGTAGAGCCACTATGTCTCCCTGTCTTGGTAGAGTGGCTTTATGTAGTAGGTGTCCTATGAGTCCCAGTTTGCACAGTCCTCCCTGTCACCTGAGCCAGTTGCTTCAGGTGCGTCCCTTGTATGGGGTGTGTGCCTTCCTGTTGTAGTTGAGCCTTGATTTATTTTGATACATCAGTGGGAGTGATTGACCATCAGGCTGATTGGTTGCAAAGACTGGCTGTGACTGTAGTGAAGGAGCTGTTTAGGCACTGACGCTACAGAGGATTCACTTTAGTGGGACTCTGGTACCCTCCAAGATGGTCCCTGGGTATATCATTTGTGGAGGCAGATAGGTGGTATGCTGGTGTGATTTGAAGCTGGCCACTGGTATGTTGTTTCTGGGGCCTCTTAGGGAGTGGCTTTGTCACAGGCCAAGTTCAGCTGCTGCCTGTGCCCTGCTCAGGCCACTTTGTATGAACAGCAAAGTGATTGTCAGATGGTTGCCGCTTGTACTGGGCTTAGATGTGTGGGAGAGGCTAGACTCTCATTATGTTATTTCAGAAGCTATTAAGAAATTGGAAATTTTAAATTTTTACTTCATTGGAAAAATGAATTCGTATAGAAAAAGTTAACCATTAGAGACAAATAGTTCAATAAATTAATTAAATGCAAGATTGCGATATATTTATTTGCTGCCCATCATCTTTTTTTCTCTCTATGACATCATTTCAGTTTTCTGAAGAAGGGGCACATTTTTCTTCACTGACGAGATAGAATATCTGGATGTTCGCATTCCATTATAGATTGGTTGGTATACTTCTGCTAGATCCCTTTTTTTCTACCACTTACAGAAAAATAATTGGATGATTGATCAGTTGAACCTCTCTTCTGAAACATTGAGACTTTATTGTTAAAACTTTATTGTTAAAGTGCCTGTTTTACTTTGTATAGTGGACCCAGTTACTGATGGCTGCATGTTCCTTTTTGGTCCAGAGTAGTTACTCAGCATGGTATTCTGTGATTGGTATTCTATACTTCCAGTAACAGCTTCAGTCTTAAAAGTTAGGAAGAGTTGCTTGTTCTATTGTTTTCATCTTTAGACTTTTTTTTTAAGTCTCTTAAAATCCTAACTGAAACAACTATTAAATAATTATTAATAGTAAGCACTAGTGGAGATCAGAGGTAGTAAAAGGTGCTCTGTGGAATGTTCTGGGAAAAATTTTCCAAAGAAATGTTTGATGGTGAGACTCTAAAGATGGGGAGAAATTAACTAAGTTAAATGAAGAAGGAAGAACATTCAGTGATGGAGAAAGCCTGGTACTAATATTGGAAGCTGAAAATATGTGTACTATATTTGAGGGTAAAGGTGTAAAAATTTTATGTTATAAATGCAAGAGTGAAAAACTAGATGGAGAATGTATTTTGAAATCTCAATGTTGCCTTTTAAAAATAGCATACACGTTTGTTTATTTGAAGATGCTAAGTTAGGTTAGACTGCAAAAGAGATTGGACTCGTACTTTTGAAAAGAAATAATCATTCTAACTACAGATTAAAAAAATTATTTTTTTTCACCTTTGTCTTGATTTGTAGTTAAATTGCAGGTAACTAAGTGCATAAAATATAGATAAGTACATAAAATATACATAACTAAGTATATAAAATATATGTAATCTAAAATTGCTATTATAAATCTCTAAATTCTGAATATATGTCAACAATAACATTACATATGTTTTCCAAGCTATAGAATAGCGAAAACTAATTTTTTCATGATCAACTTTTGAAATCTCTTAATAGGATTTGTAGAAAAAAATAAGGCAAGAAACAAGTCACAAAATTATAAAATCTGCCTACAAAGAAAGGGATTTTTGATAATTAAAGAAATTGAGGTATTTCTGCAGAAGGAAATTGTTTCCTTAGATACAATTAGATCAGTATTGGCATACAATCATATAATTCAGAATCCAAAATTTGTGTCTAAAGAACTGTGATTTCTATGTTAATTAAATTAACAATGTAAATTACAGAGCAGCATTCTACTTTTATTGTTGATGAAAAGTAAATGTTGCAATCAATCAACTAAATGTAATTTTGACACAATGGCTTAGGTAAAACATCTGGATTTTAGTAGAATTTTTGTTTTCATTATCTTCATAGTTTCACTCAGAAGATATTCAAACTCCATTTAGAGAATTGTGTAGATGTTTATTTTCAAGGTTTACTGACCACTCAGGTTTTGATGAATAAGAAAATAAAGAAGTTTTGATATTGGGTACCATCAAGATCTGTGCTGTCCAAAATAGTAGCCAATAGCCATACGTTGCTACTGAGATCTTGAGATGTGGCTAAATTAAATTGAGATGTGCTGTAAGCATAAAATAGACACTGACTTATGAAGATTTTATAGGAAAAAATGTTTTGTGTATACACAGAATAAAATATATGTGGTTGGGAAAAGTATTACTAAATTAATTTCACTTCATTTTACTTACGGGAGTACTGACTGGGCATGTTTTAATGGACTAAGGATTTCCAAGCTCCCTCTCCACCTGACTCTCTGTGGAGGAGCCACGTACTTACTTTAGTGGTAGTGGCACTTCATATGGCTGTCCAGCTTGTTGTTTACTCATAACATTGATGAGGAAAACAGTTAATTCAGGGTTAGGCCTCTGCAGTTTGTACAATCTCCCCAGGTCTGGGTGGTTTTCTTCTCGGTGCTCTAGGTTACGCTTACATCCCAAAGATATGCATGTTGAGATAAAATGTATCTGCACTGTCCCTAGTCTGAGTATGGGTGGGTGTGAGTGGCCTACATATGGAAGGGCATCCTGTCCAAGGTGGATCTTGCCTTGGTCCTCAGCTGCAGCGAGAGGCTAGAGCCATCCATAACCCTGAACTGGAATAACAGGTTGCAAAAGAATTATTTTGTTTTTAACTTTTAATATATATATATAGCACACACTTATTTCAGCGTTTAATATTAGAAGTGTTTAGATCTTTATTTGGAAGTTTGGTGATGTTGTTGTGACCAGAAATGTGTCATAGGCACTTAACTCCTATTTCCTTTAATTAGCATAAGATAAAATCTGTTTTATGTTGTTTTGCTTAGTCAGTTTATAAAAACATATCCACTATATTAAGTGAGTACTTACTGTACTTTTTAACAGCACTGGATTTTGGTTTAAAATGACTTTTTCAGTGACAAGTTTTAATTCAAATGTGGCCTGATTTTGATATTTTGCAATAAAAAGTTTTTAGGTACTTATTTATTGTTTCTCAGGGGATAGCCTAAGATTTTCTACATCAACATATGTATAGAAAACATTATTTTTGAATAAATATGACTTTGCAAGTGTCATTAATCAAATTTAAAAGATTGTTTTCTAATAAGCTTGCCTGTCAACTTTCTTTACACCCCACAGTGAAAATGACCCATCATACAATCTGTTGATGGTATTCATTAAATTAGAATTAGGCTTATAATAAATCTCACATGCTTTAAAGTATAGTAATCAAGAAGGCATGTTATTTAAAATGCAACATTTCCATCTGGTGTACAATGGTTGCAATATTCCAGTCTGGAATGAGAGCATCAGATGTACCCTATTGTCTGTACATCTAAAAACCAGACACTACATTTATAAGCTCCTCAATTTTTTTTCATTACAATTAAACATTTCCCAAAAAACTGAAAGGATAAGCCTATATGCCTTGACTATTTTAAATTTTAGATAGCTTTTTATCAGTTCGCTCAATATATGTACAACCACATGGTTTAAATTTGTTAAGCAGGTGGTCCTTGCTCCTCACAGTGCCATGTTAAAGGAACCTCAACCATTGTGGGGTGAAGCCCTCTGTTTTTAGATTCTTTGCCAACTCTTATCAAACCATTTGGAAAAGCAAAAATGTAACACCGAAACATTCAAATGATAGGTTAAATATACCATTATACATAAAATAAAGTACTGTAACAGATGATTCTGAGAATTTTGTACCATTGTGATAGTCTGAAATCCATTAGTGGCTCTTAGACTATTAATTTAAGGAGAAAAATGTCATCTTCTCAGTTGCCTTTAATATTTTCTTTTCCCATCATATCTTTATGTTATGACATTATGAGTAATTTACTTTGCCACAGAGCAGATTAAAAATGGCAATATGATATAATCATTTAGGAAATGTTTTATAAGGCTCTTGATGAACTACAAGAAACTCAGCAACTGAGTGTCATAAGGCCAACCTATGCTCTACTGATAAGTCCCAGATGTACTCAGTATATAAGGTTCTTCTGTGGAAAGTGTAAGATTTTTTTACACTAAATCATAACTCACCAAGATTTATATATTGGTAAGAACAATTTTACATACATAATTAGTAACCTATGAAAACTCCCCATTTTAAATTAATCTGTTCCAAGAAACTGAGGAAATCTAATATCTGATTACATAACTTCATTTACTGAATAAAATCTTAGTCTGACAGCATTTTTACCATGGGCAAGAAGCTATTTGTCAAAACCGATATTATATGTGAAACAGTTACAATTATTAGTTGATTCAAGTGTCAGCCCCATAACAAGGGAGTCAACTAGGAAATTTTTTCTCATTTGATAATATAACTCCTTCAGAAAAAGTTATAGGTGGATTTAATGTTTCTGTCTAAGGTGAAAACAGCCTGAACTATGCCCAGAACAATTTAGGTGATCACCTTTGTTGAACTGAATTATATATCACAATTTTGGTTTCCTTTGTAGATTGTTCATAAAAGTCCTAAAAACTCTCTGAGCAATATCATGTTTTTGCTTATCTTATTTTAACACCTAACATAAGAATAAGATACAATAAAAAGCTTCATAAAATTAACAAAATTTATCTGTATCCATTGTAAAATAAACAGTAGATGATGGAAGCTTTATTTAAAATTAAAAACATTAGTTTAGCATAAGCACTTTGTTAATGACATGTAGTTGATTATAAATGAAGTGCCAAACAGAAGAATATAAGATACAACTAAAAATTCAGGAGGCAAGAAAAAGTACAAAACACATTAGAAAAAAGCTGGATCAGGAAAACTTCCTGTGGATTAGCAGAAACGTTTCTCAATAGACTGTAGACTTCCTTCTACATATTAACACAATACTTCATTTTAACAGAGAAGGTAGCCAGTTGCAGATCTCATAAGGGGTAATAAAACAATACATGCAAAATAGAAGTATGAAAAGAAAACCAAACTTTTCTGATTGAAAATAAGTTTAAAAATACACACTAGCAAAAAAGATATGACAATGGAAAAACAAGCCAAAAGGAGAGATTTTTAAAGGCAAAAGAGATATTTAAACATTAAAACCATGGAGTGTGATAGGCCTCAAGCCTACTTCCATGATAAAAATATCCTGGCAAGAAACTAATGTGCTTGTAATGGCTGAAGCAATGTGAAGTCAGCCATATGGGGAACTAACAAAATACAATTTCTTGTTAAATCCATCTTTGGTGGTGAAGATGTCACCTTGAAGGTAAAGAGAGCAGAAACACAAACTCCATAGAGAAATGTATGTTAATTATGCATTCGTGTACATAGAAGCACCAAATGATATAGAAGTTAGTAAATTGAAAACAAAGTTGGCCTAAATATTTGTATATGGCAAAAATATTCTTGATCCAGTCTCACCTACCAAAGCTTTTACACTTTAATCATTCCCTTGTGTAATGTGTGTGTAGGTACATATATTGCTTTGTAAACTGTGGAACCATGAAAATTACCATGCAACTGAAACTCTGAATGATCTTATTAATCAAAAAAATATGGTTTTTCCATGACTTTTTATGAACTTGGTCTAAATATTAAACACTTCTTACTGTTTATTTATAAACATATAGGAAGTAAAAAATAGTAAAACTATTTAGTCACTGTATAATTTGACTCTTCGGAAACACACAGAATTTTTTTTTTTTTTTTTTTTTTATTTTTTTTTTTTTTTTTTTTTTTTTTTTTTTTTTTTTTAGCTAACAGACTGCAACGAACATCAAAGCAGTATTCTGGCATTGTCATTCATCTCTTCACGGGAAGAAACTGGTGAAATATGGGTAAGTGTGGATCAGAGAAATAATTCAGACATCCTGATCCTATTTGTGTGGCTCATTTTTGGGGGTGTTACACTGTGCGTATCCTGTATTTGCCTGCCCCAGAGTCAACACTAACCGTGGAAGAGGGTATTTTGGTTGCTTAGGACAGCCAATTCTTGGTAAAACATGTAGCAAAAATAGTTTTGAATAGTACTTGCTTCTTTTCTCATTGTGTGACTATGATATGGGTCAAGCATCTGTCTGTGCCTTGCACTAATTTTCATATTAGATTCAAGATGTTATCCGTGTGCCATCAGTGTTGTGGAACATCACTGAGTTCTAATATGAAGCTTTTGCCCACTTTTCTTCCTTGGGGACCTTTTCTCCTGTTGATCACATCACTTTTCCTCATTTATAATCAATAAGTTCACCAGTCCTTAAATTCCTCTGGCTGCATATCCTGGACCAGTAGCAGAGATAACGTGCTAACAGTCTGTGACTTCTATCATTTACATTTGATTCTAATCGGACTTCTAGTGTTTTGTTTGTTTCTTCATTGTACTTTCATCTTTCTTAGACAATTTCTCTGCAATATCCAGTTTTTGAAAAATGTTACTTAGGTTTATCAATGAGGGACAAGGAGGCAACATAACTACATGCTTTTATCTGTGTGTGAATTGAATAACAAGCTCAGTGATGAACCAATGAAACTTCAAGACATTTGATGTGGTTGGCACTGATCATGATGTAATCGTTATTTAGAAGGGGTCTGCATACTGTAGAGCTGGCAGCAAAGTTCTTAATGCAAGTACTCATAGATAATATAACATGGTAAGTAAAATTTGAACTGTTTTGGGGGAGTGTGATATTATCTAGCTAAACTACAGTAACTGAAATTCACGGGATTTGTTCATGAGTCATGGGAACAAAGGCCTCTTGCACGTGTGTCTCTGTATACAGTTTTGTATGCTCCGTTGTATTGTTTGGCATAAAAATATTTTTGCTGTTTAAGCCTGAAATGTTCTCTGTGACCTAAAAGTCAGCATAAGTTTCCAAGAAGTACTAGAGACACCTGTGAAGCAAATTTTGAAATTTCAACACTGATTGAGGTGTTGCTATAATGATTTTAGGGTTTGTCTTTTTTTTTTTAACAGTCCGAAGATCTTTTATGCTCTCATTCCTAAGAGACTTTTCTTTGATGGGAGGACGTGGGAATTGGGACACAATAAGTCGTTTGATCTTCCTAGTTATGAAAGCCTCAAATTTTTTATTGAGATATAATTGACCTATATCATCATGTAAGTTATGGTGGTCAATGTGTTGGTTTGAGAAATTTGTGTATTGCGTTATGGTACTATCATAGTGTTAGCTAATACCTCTGTTATATAACAGGACTGTCATATGTTTGAGAAAACAATTAAGTAATTTCGCAATTTTGAAGTATGTAATACATTATTGTTGACTACAATCACTATGCTGTGCATTAGGTCTCCCGGACTTATTCATCTACTGGTTGCAAGTTTTACCTTTAAACAGCCTCCCACCAGGTCCCTACCCCTTCAGTGCCAGTGACCATTATCTCTTCTTTCTACCAATTTGTCTTGAAAAGCCTCAAATTAAGCGATAACTTCATATTTAAATGACCACATGAATACAATTTGAATATGTATGACAGGATTTAGAAAATATTTTTATTGCTCCTTAAATTATTAAACATGTTTCTTATATTCTTAGATACAAAAGAGATTCTAGACTTTTTCCTCTCCAGAAGTTTCTCTTGACAAGCATATGCCACTTAAGATCATAGAATTTTGGAGATGGAGGAAATCATGGACTCCTTTGGGACAAATCTTTCCTTTTAAAAGTTGAGAAAATGAGGAATCCAAAAAAAAGTATTTTTCTCAGAAAACCTAGTGCAGCTAAAATATTTGTGAGTTTTGCAATATGGAGACTAAGTTTCATATCTATTATTTGACTTAATTCTCACACTAGTAGCCCTCTGAAATTGACTAGCAGAAATTTTTAAGTCCACTTTACCAATAAAAACAGACTTAAAGAAGTTGAATGGCTTTTCTGAGGTGACACAGCTCCTGACATAGCCCTCATCTCCTCATCCTGGCACCAAGGCTTTACCTGTTACCTACCTGTGGCCTTTATGAGTAGAAATGGAAATCAGCTTCCACATATATATGCAGAACCCCAGTCACAAAAACAACTAAATAAAGCTTTGAACGATTTCTCTGCAAAAGCCCTTGGCAATCTTGATCTCTTTTTCCAAAGATTTGTAGGTATTGTTACTATAATCTACAAAATATAACTTACTAGAAACAATTAATTCAGAGTCAAACAATTGAGGGTGTATACTGATATGCAGAATGAAAATGAGTATATGGTTTACTCCAGAAATAGGCTGTAAATGCTTTGCCTGTGGAGGGTCCAGGTGGGCTCAAAGATCAGTTCTCTGACTTTCCCTTCTTTTCATCTACTGTCTAACCTGTATGATAATGACTTCGTGGTTGCCTTCTCCAAAATGCTTCTAACTTTTCAGACAATTTTTATTCTGTTGCATACACGTATTCATAATTTATTTTCTACCAAAATATTTAGGCAAGGAAGTTAAAGATATATTAACACAAACTATATAAATGTATAAAATTAAAATTTTAAGGAGAATATTCATTCTAATTAAAAGATTTTGAATTCTCTCTATCTATGCTTTGTATATAAAATAGCCATCCTAAAATAAAATGCTTACTATGGAAATGGTGACATTTTCAAGTCTAACTAGTGTATAAGAATATACCTGTGATTCCTTTAGTCAGTTTTTTTTTTTTTTTATGCTAAATTTCCCCACATACAAGGTTTAAAGATGGCTAAAATTTTCATGGAGAAAATTGCATGTCCACAGTAAATTTGATGTGGTACATAAGTCATAAAAATACTTTTTGAATCTTTTATGTCAAACCATGGTAAATTGAGAGTGGTAAATTTAATGGGGTGAACATTTGCAGGTATGTTTGTGGAATTAAACATTTACATCGAGAATGCTACTCATGTAATTTCTTACATAGACTTTTTTTCAAACACATGCAGTGTCCTACATAAGTATAAAAAGCTCAATTTGCTTTGTAAATAGTAATTTCTGAATAATTACAATTTGTCTCAATTTCAATGAAACAAATTATGAGTCACCATTTAAAAATTTATTCAAATTTATCTGAAACTTGAGCTTAGAGAATTGTAATTTATGAAATAGTCCAGTGGGATAATGTACATTTAACAGCTTGAAATTCTACATGGAGTTATCTGTATGTAACAAGCAATTCGTTCAAGGTGAAGATTTTTAAACATACACGAGGTTTGCATATTTCCTAAGGCTCACATGAAATCCATCCAACGATCTAACGACCTTGCCACCAGCTTTTTTCCAGAAAACTGGCATTTACATTTGTAAGGTTAAGTAAAATATATAATGAAAAAAAAAGAAAGGATGAATGATTATGAATCAAAGAAACATATTGTAGGTTTTCTTCACTGGCATTTTAAACCTTTGTATAATGATCATGTCAAGAACAATATCTGTTCTTGTGAGCTGTCTATATATTGGGCTTGACAATTCAGTTCATGTGACAAAATGAAATAATTGTTTTACATATGAGATAGGCTTTTTAAAAAAGATTATTCTGGGTTATGCTCTCAAAAACTGTGCTTGACTATTTCTGCCACCACAATTTCTTCACTGTATAAAGACATCTGAAATATGATGTAAGTAAATAGTGTGGTACCATGTTGGTAAGATATAGTAGGTAATATACAAACAATTGCAATTCAAAGGAACAATAATTTATTTTTGATACCAAGTAACTTCTATTTTAGAGAATTACATTTAGGAATTAAATAGATTTATACATATATTTAAACATGGCTAAAAATTAAGGGAAATTAGACCACAGAATGATTAATGGTTATCCTTGGTGATTTTAAAATTCTAAAGGTAATTTTTTTTCTCCTGAACTCCTTTGCCCCACAGACATCCCCATCTTCTATCATAGCTCTATGCCTAGTCCCTTGTTTCTTCATATTAATAAATTTCAATCGAACTGTTATTGAATCTCTCTAAAGGTATTGGAGATTCTAAACAGGTCCTCGTTTTTTCCGTTTTACTAGTTTGTTACGTAGGACTCGCATTTTTTTTTAACTCATTGGATTCTTTCTAGAACAAGTGTAGAACAATCTGTTATGTCTTACTTGTTTTCCTTAGGGAATAACTAACATTTTACTGTAATTTTTATTCTATTTGTTTTTGTGCTTGACAGAAACTTCTGGATTTCCAGACATTTGATATTGGTATTATGTTCGTTTCTATTATGTTTTTCTGCGGCATGGTTTGCTCCCCATTCTCAGCTGTCTCGCTTGCAGTTCTACCCTCCACTGAGCTCTACTGACTGTAGGAGAGAGTTGACTTGGCTACATATAAATCCTTCTTCCAGTATCGGGGTGAGAGTGTTGTCTCACATTAGAAATAGCAGTGATGTAAGTTGATTTATTTCCTCCAATGTGTAGTATTCTAATTGAAACTAGTTTTATCTAAATTGTAGTCAATATTAACAGAATGGTTCATATGGGATCTCAAAAAATTTTGATAAAATAAGTCTTGTCTATTCATAGAAAATTGGTACCTATTATATAAATGGCAAAAGTGTTCTCTTATCAGAGGGTTGAAGTTCCAGGATAGCAGGTTATATAACTCTTAATGTCGGGGAAATGTTTTTGGCACTTTGGCAGTATCACATTATTCTAGGGATATAGCAGGAAGCCAGGATGACGAATAGTTCTCTCTCTCAATGGTGTTTATATACTTTTGGTTATTGTATATAATATCTATCTTCAGATATCAGCCTATCCAGCTTCTTAGACTTTTTCTCATAAATCCATCTCTTTATTCTTCAAGTGATTTTTAAATTCCACAGATCATTTTGCTTAATTGTTTTAATTTCATAAGAAACTAATTTCCTAATGGCGTATTTCTCTAAACATATAGAAAAGACCTACTTTCTATAGTCTTAGTTACAGTCAAGAGAACATAATTTTCCTCAAAAGAACTTGGTAAACTCATAAGATGATATTTATGGTCATAAGTATAGATAGATTTGATTGAATATGAGTTGGTAGTTAAAATATGGTGTCAGTGCAGGGAAATTGAGTGTTTGTTCATGAGGGTTGATGATTTAATCTACATATTCAAAAATTTTCTTGATGATTTAGCATAATAATGAAACATATTTCTCAAAGAATATTTGAAGTGTAAAAGGTATACAGTGGTATGTTAAGATGATGAGAAAATTGTTCTTATGATAATTAGAAAATCTTGCAATATAATCATGAAGGTTATAAACTAGATTAGGGAAAAATATTAACTAGAATAAAAATAGTGAAAAACTGCACAAATAAAGTATACGTGTTTAAACATTAAGAGGTTTTAATTTTTGAGGAATTATCTCCTTAAAATATTTAATATTTTTTAGCCATAAGTAACTAGTTGTTAGGAATAAATGGTTTTGGAGTTAGACTGCTGGGTGTTATCTCTGTGTTACTAACTGGGTGTGATATTAGATACATTTATTTTATATCCCTGTACCATAATTTTTGATCTAATAAAATAGGTAGGCTATCATTTTATTTCATAGAGCTACTGTGAAAATTAAATATGGAAATGTGTGAAATATAAACTTACATAGCATGAACTCACACAATGTTTACTAATATTCCTTTATTTTACTATGTACAGGGTACTGTGGGAAACTTAAAATTGAAAACAGTATAGTAAAAACAACAGAAAGCATTGTTCATTGCCCAAACAAGAAATCAGCTGTTTCAAATTAGACAATCCAATAGTGATGGAAATCTAAAACCTGTGTTTGGGTAGCTATCAAATTTAGGATGATGGAAAGCTCACGGGTTAGAACTTCAGATTTATTTCCAGTCTGGATATTTTGATATTGCTTGATGCAGTTGTTTTCGTGATTCATATATTTTCATTAAATCAAACTTTAATTAAAAAGTTTCTGCCTGAAGATACCTCCTTTGGAATTCTAGGCAAAGCTCTGTAGGACTGTTTTGCCTGTTGTGACAATATATAAATGTCAGGCTGAAAAAATGTCAGTTCAGCAGATGGATAATCACATACTTCAACACTCTTAATGGACAAATGTATTTCAGTATAAATTCTAATCTGAATAAAACCATGGCTCATACAGGAATAATCTCATTTACATATGCTAATGTACATACATAATATATACTTATCCAGTACTAGTTCAATAATTTCAATATTATAAATGATAATGTATGACTCATCTTAATATCTAAGACATTTACATGAAATGTAGGTATTTCAGTTGCATTTCTAAAAGTAGCATCCGAGATTGGGGCAGCATACTTACTTGGGACTTGACTCCAGCTAGGGGTGAGAAAGCAGAGTGAAACAGGACAGACAAGAGTATGTCATCAGTATTATTGCTGCAGGCAACAGAAATTGGATTTCAGGGACATCTGACAAGTATGTAGAAGGCTTCCCAGCTTTGTCTCTAAGCTGCAACATTTAAACACAAACTCCATCCTGCATTGGTTGAAGATTGCCCCAGTGTTTTTAACTACCCCTCATATCTATAATGCACTGTGCAAGGCTAGTCATTTGGAATCATAGGCTCTGGAGATGACTTGACAATAGAAAATAAAGAATCTGGAAAGGCAATCATGGTGGAATGCTTTCAGTTTGAGAGCTTGTCAATTTGCATGAAGTTGTCCAGTCTGGCTATCTGAAATTAGAGCCAGGCCAAAGATATGAGAAGGGGCAGCAAAAGATATCTTCTGTCTGCATCCTGTTCACCCTTTATACTACTTAAATCCATCATTAGGTCTTTTTAGTTACCAGCTCTGAGTGGTGGTCATCAGCCACAGTTTCATCAAGAGGTTTCTTACAGGAAGAAGTGGCACCAGCTTGAGTTCCCATTGCTATAAGTGGTTGAGCACTATAATATTAATCCCTCTTGTCCATCATCCATGCTAGATTTCCCTTACTCTTGGCCAACATTTCAGCTTGCTAATGGCAGTTGAGGGGCAGAATATCATTTCTGGGTAACCTGATCTCCTATCAGGCCATGAATGCTATGATCTCCCATTCACTTCTATAAATAGGCCTTGAGTACCAAGAGATGGTCCAGGGACTTCTTCAGGTTCCAGATTACTTGTTCTCTTGGGTAGCAAGACCCCTATGTGCTCATTATATATAGGTCAATAACTATAGCCAGTACAGTCTGAGCTGATGACAGGCTAAGTATTCAGGAATGAGTATAGTGCCCATGCATCATCTTTGTCCTTGTCACCATGCCCATTCCTTTTGTGGGCCCATTGGACAAGTACTGGGTGTTAATACCATCTCTGTGAAGATCCTTTCTGATGAACACTGACAGGAGACACATAGATGATCCCATTTTACAGTTTCTCCCAAATTACCATTCATATGTTTCTTCTACAAATCTCCTTGATTAGCATTTTATTCTTTATATTTTAAGAAACCATGACCAAACCACCAAGACGTTTTCCACTTTCTTAGGGGATCATGTATGTCCTTACCTCAGCCTTATCCAGCCTCTTTACTGGGATAGCCTAGTATACAGCACTGCAGCATGAGACCCTACTGACTGGAAGCATTCTCCCTAATTGTCTTTAATGATACCTAAATAGGTCTGCAGTAGCAACACTACTAAGCAACATGTACTTTCAGCAAACAAACACATTAAGCTGACCACCTGTGAACTAGATCTGAGTTGTTTTCTCTCTTCTATATGCTCATCATAGAGAATCTCTTTAATGCCGTAGGTTGAGCTGAGGAAGAGGTGTTAGTCAAGGGTTAGGAGGCACCAAGGTTCTGTGCTATCCTATTCACAAAATTTATTTGAGACACTTAGATCTGTTTTGGGCCTGATCACTGACATCCATACCCATTACATGAAGGATTTGTGCTGTCTAATTGATCCGATGACTTGGAGATCTGAGGATATTCCCCTCAGGATAGGCAGCTCTGTATTCATAGTCACTGTTGTCCCATAATCAGAATAGTCAGATGCCCACTTCTTCAGGACCCAGTGACATATCAAGAACTGCTTACCAAAGATACATTTTTCTGCTGCAAAAGCATGGCCTTGCTCTGGAACTTTAAGGGGTCTGTGCTATGACTCTTTTATGAGGCCTTTCCAGACACTTTTTGGGGCATCTTTAACAACTACAGAGACTTATAGGTGTTTGGCTTTCTCAGGTCATGCAGCTTGAATGCTAGAGCTTTGCAGTATAGTATGGACCTGGCAGGCTTCTCTTGCTCTGAGCTCCACTTGAAACTTGGGAGGCTTTTGAGCCATCTAATAAATTAGTGTAGTATTTGCAAGAGTTACATGTTCTGCCTGTAAAATCTTAAGGAGCCCATCAAGTACTAGAGCTTTTCTTTTGTAGTAGGGGAGCTGAAGGCATACTAATTTGTCCTTTGTGTTGGAGTGCTGTCCTGCAATGTCCTGAATCATTGAACTCCCCAAAACTTCACCACTACGAAAGACCTCTGAATATCTTTAGGTTTTCCATTATCTAAATCACTTGCCACTATATCCTTTTTTAATTTCCATACATTGAGCCAGCCACTTTGTGAAATAAGAATAAGATATAAAGTCTTCACAGACTATGCTTTTGAGAGAAAACAGAAATTAACAATATTGAGGCAAGACTGTATGTGTACTGCTGCCCTTTCCACATAAAAATGAATTGCTTTTTGATGAGGATTGAACAGATTGTATTCATCAGATCAATATCCACAAACTAAATTGAGAGATTGTGTTAATCTATTTCAGTTTATACATCACTTGCAGCATAGTAGCTGTCATAAGGGTTTCTACTTCGTTAGGTCTTTTAAACTCACCTATTGCCTGCCACTACCCATCTGATTTATGAAGGGGTAATAAAAGTGAAATCAAAAGGTATATCTTGGTACTTGTAATATTTGTACTATTTAGGTCTGAGAATTTGCTTAATTTTCAAATCTACCTGTGATGCAGTATTGCTTCTGATTTATTTATTAGATGGAAGGTGGTCCTTCTTGCCTTGTTGACTCCAGGGTCAATATATCAATTGGAGGTCATGACAGCTTTGATGTATTTCTATGCCACTTAGTCTTTTGGAGACATGGGGTTCATTCCAACCTTTGGACTCACAATAAGACAGAAAACTTAGACTACTATTCCACTAACCATCTGGTCCCCATCAGACCCTACTCTACCCAGGAGGTCATCATGTTTGTTTGTTTGTTTTTTTTGGTGGGGAGTGGAAGGGTTCCATAAAGTATTAGTTTTCTATTACTTTGGAACAAATTTTTATAATCTTAGTGGGCTAAACTATATAGATAGATTATCTCAAAATTCTCTAGGTTAAAAAGACAAGCATGGCATGACTGGTTTCTCTGCTCAGAGTTTCATAAGGCTGAATTCAAGGTATTGGTTGGGCTGTGCTCTTATCTAGGGCTGGGAGTGTCTTTGTTCAAGCTACTTGTTGGCAGAATCCATTTTCTAATGACTGGACTACCAAGAAAATTTTTTTTTCCTGTTAGCTGTCAGCTGGAGACCATTCTTGGCTCCTACAGGACCGTCTCAGGTCCTTATGACATTTCTTTTCATGAGCCCTCTCACAAAATGACAGTTACCTTGGAAGAACAGTTCCACAGTAGCATCTTTTATTGGGCTACCTAGGAAAGCCATAAATGTTTTGGTAATGATATTTCACCCCTTACTAGTATGTTTCTATGCAAATAAAAAGGGAAAAAAAATTTGGGGTGGGGGGAGTAATATTAGCATGGCATGAAGCATGTCATTGGTATTTCTAACTCCTAAATGGGGTAACAGAATGAGCAATTGTTTGAAAGTAGAAGCCAAGGTGAGTGTGTGTGCGTGCACTCACACACGTATATCTTCTCTTTTATTAGCTGTGTGACAGTTATTTTTTTCTTCCTAAGTACAATTCTTTATGAGCAAATAAAATAGACTCTTCAAATTATAATCTTCAAGGACTGCAACATGGGTGATTTTAACTTCTAGGTACCCGAAGTGTTTCCCGCTATGTAGTTTGAAGATGAATAATGTTTTCTACTTGACCCACAGGAATAGATTTATAGTTGTTAAGTTGAAAACTTCATGAAGCCCATGGGCAGGCATTTTTACCATAGGAGGGCAACTTTCTTATTTTTGCAGATCTAGAAAATATACACCTACAATGTATATAACCAGAGTGGTGCATAATTCTAGGTACGATGGGCTCTAAAGAACTGGAGGAAAAAAAAAAAACCCAAAAGGCCCTGATCATCCTAAATTGTGAAGGATTATGTATCTCAAGTCTTTGTGGATCCACACTCAGTAAGCTATCTGGTATTGAGAAGAGAAGTGTGTGTACTTAAAAGACAAACTCACAGAATAAATTTTATCTGACAACTGCAATTATCCAGATACTTAGATGACTGCAGAAATATTTACATAGGAGGTCCACATTTAATTGTAGAAGTGTACAAAATAAAATTTATAAAGTCATTTTTAACAGTGTAATCCTTTATGTCTAAAACAAATCAGCTCTTAAGCTAAGTTATAGATCTCAAAATGGATTCTCAACTGCATAGCTATAGTGGTTACTAGGTGGTTTCTAAGAACAGACCTAATGCAACCAAGATGATGGGTCAATTCGCTTTGCTTTGTTCCATGACTAAGGTCTGCCCTTACTAGGTACAATAGGAACCATCCAGGAGATTATGGGTGGTTCTGGGAAAACTCATTACTAGAACAAAACAGAAAATAAAAATCCTATTTGTAATGGTTAATAGTATCTTATCAATAAAAGTACACAATATTTTCCATGTTACTGATAAGCAGAATTTCCAATACTACCCATTTTTAGGCCATTCTACACTACACACTATAATTATATCAATAGTCTTTCCTCAGAAATGTATTTCTATAACTCATGTTACTTCATGTGTCTACATATTAAACTATATTAGTAAATTATCTCAAACTTCATTTACTGAAAACAAATTATTCTCTGTATTTAATTGTCTTCCCTCATGTCTGAGATTTTATGACACTTTGAATTTCTCAGTGACAGTATGAGCTCAATCAAATGTTGAAGAATCATAATCACAATTGTTATTTTGGTTTGGGCCATGTTTTTCCTTGTTGCCTCCAGGAATGTCAATTGTGCAGGACATTTGTCCTGGCCCTCAAGGTTGGAGGTGTGTGAATGGTTTATTACCAGCTGAAGTGGGGATCAGATTTCTGGTGAGTCAGCATGTATACCAAATGGAACATGGGATTGGGGATGACATAGAACTGGATTTTATCTGGACTAGGCTATTTTCTGCTATTTGACACTAAGCAATTAGCTTCCTCTAACTTTTTGGGGGGGGGGTTGATAAATCGTCTAACAATATCTATCTTGATGGCAGTTGAGAATATAAAAGGAAATATCCTGCACCTAGTGGGTTGTACACTGGCTACCACATAGTAGTTACCTCATGAATGGTTGGTTTCCCTTCCTGTCCGATGCCATCAGCCCATTACAAGAGCTGGTTACTGACTTAGCTGTGGACTCAGAGAAGAGAGTTCCACATGTAAATTGAGCTCCTGTGAACAGCAGTCTGAAGAGACCACTCCTAAATTTTATACTGGTAATTTTCTTGCTGCGCCCTTTTTGGACTCCATGACTAGAGCCTAAGGCTCAATCCTATGTACATTCATAGCCTTCATGCACCACCCCCACCCCCACACACTTTTTTTCTAGTTTGACTGTACATATAGTAAAATTTGCATAGACTTTGACTCAGGAATTGTCATGGGTGACTGGCTACTCTCTGGAGGAAACATGTAGCAGCCTGCCATGGGAATAGACAGTGTTCAGTGTACCTCTGCTTTCCAAATGTATTTGAGATTATAAGTGTCCATTGGGACAATCAATAAACCTTACTGCTTTCAGGCTCTGTCCATCAGGCCTTCTTTATAGACACTGCAGGAGGCAGGAATTTCAGAGTGCACTGCCTATGAGAGTTTATGCAGAACATTCAGCAGACTTCACGGAGCAGGCAGTTAGGCAGATTAGAGTTATTTTATGGCCAAAAAATTGTGTCTAGTTTTCGATATAGGAGAGGCTTAAGAACAATAGTCTGGTTGGAAGCATGAGCTCCGGGACTTGTTTTCAAGCTATTTGCATACCAATGTCACTATAATACTTAGGTTGTACATTTTTATGGCATGAATATAAAGTTAGAACTTCCCATATTAAGTTATTTCTTGATGTGACCACTTGTCCTAGCAGTTTGCTCTTGATTGTGTAGATTTAGTTCATATAGTGAAATGATTGAGATATTTCTTATTTATTCATGTAGGTCTTATTTAGTGGATCAAAGCAGACTGAGGGATGATTTATGCAGTGCTAGACAGACACAGAACCTTGAAGGCTGGGGCTGTTGCTTATTCTTTGCTATTTGGTAATTGAAATGACTGTCATTGCTTATCATGTTGCCTTTGAATTATGTTACTTTAATCTTTAAAACTATTTTTAGCTTTACTGTTCTCTCACTTTTCTCTGGTCATGTAGACATTTAATAAGGCACATTCTACCTGTAATTAAGTGGTGTGTTTTTGATTTATGTGTAGAAATCGATCTCTTTTATTTATCACTGACACATTTGTATGCACGTTTATTGTGCATATAAATCCGCATCTGTGAACATGTGCCGCTCAACACCTATGAAAGAACTTACATCTGGGGCTTCTTATTTTCAGCAATCATTATCACTGATTCTTATATTCTTCTGCATTGCTGATAATTTTTTGTTTCTCCTAAAATTGTGTTATCTACTCTTATTTTCACATCTGTAGAATTACGTACTGAGTTGGAGTACTGCACAGGACTAACGTTTACATGTACACTTCCCTTCCCATTCTCACTTCTTAATGGACTCCAGTCAGTAGTTTGGGACTAAAAGCTTTTCATTACTTATTTATATCAGGCCTTCTTATACTTTTTTAAAATTTGCTCAGCCACTTTTATAGTCGAGTTGCTTTTTTTTTCTCAAGTGGCTTATAACATATTCTTCCAAGTACAATAGTTCATCATCGAAAATATCTATAACTGTTCATAAAGACTTTCCACTACTATATATTTCTCATATATTCTTTTTTGGAATAGCTAATAGAAATATGAATTCAAAATAATTCCTAAATTTTGCTAAACCAACAGGGATTGAAACATGCCCCCTACCAATCTCATTATTACCCTAGAGCTATCATATAAAAAAGTGATATTTGTGAACAATGACCATGACAGAAATTTGAGGAATAAAACAGTTTTTTCAAACATATTTTACCACAGTTATACCATTTCTCTTTCTCATCCAGTAGACAGGGCATTGCTCATCAACATATATTCCAAAACTGCTGAGTTTTTGACTGAAGTGGAATGTGGATGATCTGTCCTGCATTACATGCTTTGGCTCGATAGCTGTGTTTATACTGAAAGCATCACAGCTTTAAACCAAGATGAGTTCACTTGCCAGTTTTCTTAGAGCCAGCCAGCAATCAGGGAGTTCAGAGTGATCCACATTGACTCAGGGTCATTCTTGCTTTGAAGACCATGAGAGTATCATATCAGGCAATTAAGGTGATACATAGATGTTAAGTTTGTTCGGTGTTAATATAGTTCAAGAATTACTATTAATTCAGAGCATATGTACTAAATGTATTCTGTGTTCCAGGATATAGGTCCATACTGATAAAACCCCAGTCTTTCATGCCAACCAGTTGATATGTTGAATTCTATAAGTTCACTGAAGCTCTTACCCAGTATGTGTGTGTGTGTATAATTTTTTAAGTTCTTATATATATATAATTTTTATGTAAGTTCTTACTTTCATTCCTTTTATTTTTTATTAAGTTTATTTTTTATTTTTTATTAAATTTATTGGGGTAACATTGGTTAATACAATTATATAATTTCCAGGTGTACATTATGTTTGACATCTATATATTCTATTGTGCGATTACCACCCAAAGTTTCCTTCAGCTACCATATATTTGATCCCCTTTACACACTTCACCCATCCCCTGTTTCCCCATATTTGACCCCCTTTACCCTATCTACCTCTCCCCTCCTCCCCACCCCATACCTTCTGGTAACCACTAGTCTATTGTCCATGTCCCTACGTCTCTGTCCTGTTCATATTGTCACTTTTAGGTTTATATCTCACATATAAGTGATAACATGTGATTTTCAGCTTTTTCAGTATGGCTTATTTCACTTAGCATGATTATCTAAAGGTCCATCTGTGCTATCACAAAATGCAGTATTTCATCTCTTCTTATGACTGAGTAATATTCCATTGTATGTTTGTGTCATAGCTTCTTTATTCAATCATCTATCGTAGGACACTTTGGTTGCTTCCATGTCCTGGCCACTGTGGATAATGCTGCTATGAACATGGGTGTGAAAATGTCTTTTTGAATATGAGTTTTCAAGCCTTTGGAGTAAATACCCAGCAGTGGGATTGCTGGACCATATAGCAGATAAATTCTTAGTTTTTTTTTGAGGTACCTCCATACTGTTTTCTATAGTGGCTGTACCAATTCACAGTCCCACCAGCAGTGTACAGGGTTCCTTTTTCTCTGCATACCCCCAACATCTTTATTACTGTCTTGTTGATTATAGCTATTCTAACAGGTGTGAGATGGTATCTCCTTGTGGTTTTGATTTGCATTTTCCTAATAGCTAGTAATGTTGAGCATCTTTCATATGTTTGTTGGCCATTTGTATGTTGTCTAAGGAGAAGTGTCTGTTCAGGTCTTCTGCCCATTTTTTGATTGGATCATGTGTTTATTTCTTGTTATTGAGTTGTATGAGTTCTTTGTATAGTTTAGATATTAGATGTTAGATATTAGTGGAGGTGTTTGCTTGCAATTATATTTTCCCATTGAGATGGTTGTCTCTTCACCTTGTTGACAGTTTTTTTGCTGAGTAGAAGCTTTTTAGTTTGATGTAGTCCATTCATTTATTTTAGCTTTTACTTCCCTTGCCTTTGAGGTCAAATTCATAAAATCCTCTTTAAGTTAAGGTCCTTGAGTTTAGTTCCTATATTTTTTCTATGCATTTTATTTTTCTGGTTTATTCAGGTCCTTAATCCATTTTGAGTTAATTTTGGTGTGTGGTGATAGACAACAGTCTAGTTTCATTCTTTTGCAGGTGGCTTTCCAGTTTTCCCAGCACCATTTATTGAAGAGGCTTTCCTTTCTCCACTGTATGTTTTCTTTTTTGTCAAAAATTATTGCCATATAAATATGGGTTTACTTCTGGACTCTTGATTCTTTTCCACTGGTCCATGTGTCTGTTTTTGCTACCAATGCCATGCTGTTTTGATTACTTGTCGCTTTGTAGTATAATTGAAGTCAGGCAGAGTGTTGCTCCAGTCTTGTTCTTTTTTCTCAGGATGGCTTTGGCAATTCAGGGTCTTTTGTGCTTCCATACAAATCTGATGATTTTTTTCTTCTATTTCTTTAAAAAATGCCAATGAGATTTTGGTGGATTGCATTAAATCTGTATAATGCTTTGGTAATATTCATTTTAACTATGTTGATTCTTCCAATCCAAGAACATGGAATATCTTTTCCATTTCTTGTATCTTCTTCAATTCTTTTAATAGGGTCTTATAGTTTTCAATATAGGTCCTTCACATGTTTCATTAAATTTATTCCTAGGTATTTTATTCTTTTTGTTGCAATTAAAAAGGAATTATTTTTTCCACTTTCTTTTTCTGACACTTCATTTTTAGTGTATAGGAACTATGGATTTTTGAATGTTGATTTTGTATCCAGAGACTTTGCTGTATTTGCTTATTGTTTCTAGTAGTGTCTTATGGGTCTTTAGGGTTTTCTATATAGAGAATCATGTCTTCCAGAAATAGTGACTGTTTGACTTCTTCGTTTCCTATTTGAATGCCTTTTATACTAATCTTTATCTTGCCTGATTGCACTTGCAAGGACCTCCAATGTTATATTGAATAGCAGTGGGCTATAGTGGACAGACTTGCCTTGTTCCTGATCTTACAGGGAAAGTTTTTAGTTTTTCGCTGTTAATGTTGGCTGAGGGCTTATATATAGCCTTTATTATGTTAAGTTACTTTCCTTCTATACTGATTTTGTTGAGTGTTTTGATCATAAAATGATGTTATATCTTTGAAGGCTTTTTCTGCATCTGTCGATATGATCGTATGATTCTTATTTTTTAATTGGTTTATGTGGTGTATCACATTAATCGATTTGAATATGTTGAACCATTTCTGTGACCTTTGGTTGAAGCCCACTTGACTGTGGTGTATAATCTTTTTAATATGTTGCTGTATTCAGTTCACGATTATCTTATTTAGAATTTTTGCATGTGTGTTCATGAGAGATATTGGTCTGCAGGGTTTTTTTTTTGTTTTGTTTTGTTGTTTTTATCTTTACCTGGTTTCAGTATTAGCCTCATAAAATAAGATGAGAAGTATTGCCTCCTCTTCGATTATTTGGAAGATTTTTAGGATAATAGGTATTAATCTTCTTTGAATGTTTACTAGAATTCACTGGTGAAACCATCTGGTCCTAACTTTTACTTTTTGATGGGTTTTTTGATGGCTGTTTTAATTCCCATATTGCTGATCAGTCTATTTAGATTTTCCAAATCTTCTTGATTCGGTCTTGGAAGGTTGTACTTTTCTAAGTATTGGTCCATTTCTTCTAGGTTATTAAATTTGGTGTTAAATGCTTTTTCATAGTATTCTTGCATGATCCTTTGGATTTCTGTGATGTCAATCATAATTTCCCCTCTTTCATCCGATTTTGTTTATTTGTGTCCTTTTTTTTTCTTTAGTGAGTCTAGCCAGGGGTTTGTCAAATTTTATTAATTTTCTCAAAGAACCAGCTTTTTTGTAGTATTTATTTGTTCTATTTGTTTTTGTTTTTTTGTTTTGTTTTCAATTTCATTGAATTCTGCTCTTATGTGCAGATCTCATGCTCTGTGCTGGTGCACAGTTTGGGGTATTTTTTTGTTGAGTTTTTAGAGGTTTAGCTATTGTTGTTTCAAGGGGAGAGATCTGAGGAAATCTCCCACTCCGCCATGAATCCCAGTATATTTTTAAAAGATGATTATTGCTATTCCTATGCTTTGTCTTTAAACAAAATGACTTTCATATAGCTATCAGCTATATGATGGTTACTTGCAAAAGCTTAAGCACTCAGGGGGAATGTTGCCTTATCTATCAAGTTAAACTTTCATCTTTAAGTGCCCCATGTTAATAGGGCTTGTCCCCGATTCCCATTGTGTTTTGAGGATGTTTATTGAACAGTTATACATCTCTGCTACCATGGCTTCGTATCAGCTTATTCTAAGCTGCTTAGCTGTTCAGCAGTTATTCCCCCATATACTTATTATCTCACTGAATTATGCTGCACAGAACACAGCTTCAATACCAGTGGGTTGGCTACACTACCAAAACTTGTGGGATTTTTAAATTTATTTTCTGCAGTCCTGTGCTATCTCTAGGTTTTAGGAAAATATAGGTGAATTAATTAAACATTCTGAGATGCCATTGCTCAAATATACATACTTCGATAAGGCTTTTTTTTTTTTTAATTGACCACTGAAAGGCCAATGAAATGCTGCAGTAGTTTTTAGCTTAAAACAAAATTATAGCACAAATATTGTTGGCGAGTAAGTAGCAAGAGATTTCTGATGTCTTTCAATGTAAGATTAAAGCCACCTTTTGATCCTGCCTGGGTTTACATGTGGGAAACATATCCAAGCAGATTGTGTTGTTTGAGCCTTCTCCAGCTCTCGCTTTATTGTTTACACAGTCTAAAGACAGAAGCAGGAAGCACAATCATCTTTTTATAGGAATTGTTGTCTTCACAGCAATGAGGCTTGGACGAAGTCCCTTAGTAGGATGCCAAAACAACTAAAACCCTGGGATTTTTCCAAATGCAAAAGGATTCTGTTCATGGGAGGTAGACTACTCAGGTTAAGGCAAAAAGAAAAGGTGAGAGAGATACCAGAATATCTTATCTAAATATGTACCATCTGAGCAAGATAGTCCTCTAAGATGAAAAATACTGTTATGAACATAGAATTGATTTGCCTATTTTTCTTCACCGATTCCTCTAATGTTGATGAAATCACTTACCTTTTACATTTAATATGTATATTTCATTGAGATGTCCCAATGTGTTAATGCTGTGCTTTACTCTTAGAAATTGTAGCTCTCTGCTTATATCAGGCATTAGTTTGCCAAACTGCTTAATTACATCATACCTTTTTAAAATAGCGAACTTTTTTTCCTTTAAGATTTTTTTTTGTACTTAATCCACGTGCATCAATATTTTGGGTTCTGTTAATTTAGATATATATTTTAGGCTTGCCTTAATTATAGAGACTAAAAACCACTATTGGGTT
This sequence comes from Eonycteris spelaea, assembly GCA_003508835.1. NCBI lineage: Eukaryota > Metazoa > Chordata > Mammalia > Chiroptera > Pteropodidae > Eonycteris > Eonycteris spelaea. The sequence continues at coordinate 1,804,828 of PUFA01000043.1, read as the reverse complement.
TTTAATACTTTTTCTGTCAAGGTCTCTCTTAATATTTGAATTCTTAATTTTTTTCTGGAGACAATACATATTAATCATTGCTAAATAGTTTATACATCCAAGAAAAAGTTTTGTGTCCCACCTGCTGAAGATTTAGAAGAATGAGTGTAGTCATTTGGCTTAATGAAAAATTTTATATAAACTTTCATGTGCAGGTTATTCCATATTCTAAATACAGTTCTATAAACCAAAATAATTTTTGTAGCAAATTCAAAGAGTGACTTAATAGAATCACAGTTTATCTGGAATGATACAAAAAAATCAATCATTAATAAGTATTGATTGTCAATTTTTCTTCACTGCACACTGTTTTCTAAGCCTTGTTTTCAGAACAAGAAGAGCTTTCTCATTTATCTAAGACCTGAAACATTTATATTGTCCCAATTTTCTAAGTGGTGTATATTTAGTCAGGTTTATGGAATCAATGTGTCTGATGTGGAGCACTACCACTGAATGTTTCTTAGAAGCACCAATAGGGTTTTATTATCTTTTGAGGCAGGAGAAATGCTTGTGTTCTATAGCTTGAAACAGATATACTTATAAGGCCTGACATTTGAAGTCAGGAACATTGTGAACCTCTTTCCTGTTAACTAGAACTGGTCAAATGGACACAGGTTCTTAAAATGAAACATATTTCCTCCTTTATTCTATTCTGACAGATGCACACTCCCTTTTAAGCTGTTGTTGAACACTAATTGAACAGATTTGAGAAGCGCTGTATTAGTATCTCCATGCTTCACTGTTGGGTGATGGACTTCAGTCATTAGAATGAGGAGAAAAGAATCATGAAAGGTGTTAAGTCAGCAAGGACTTATTAAGATCCTTCAGTGTAAGAACTTCGAACTTGTCATTATAGGCATAAAAGAAATCAAGGGCATGGCTCTAGTTCCAGAGACGTAGACGATGGATGATTCAGCATTGCAGCAAGACATATCTCACTATAAAAAAATATTAATTGCTTTGTAACTTCAAGTTGAGATCCATAGAAATAGATTAAAGATCATTATTTCTTTTAGATAGCATCACTATATACAATTACCCATTTATATACCCAGGGCAATGTCAGTCTATTCACAAATTTTCAATCATCCCACATAGCCTGTGACATTAATATGCAAATTCCTTCAAGTTTCAACTTCCAATAGAATATAACATCAATTTACATATTTAGCATTACATCTCATTACTCGAAAATAATGAAATTACCACTGATAATTGAAAGTTTCATTTATGCAGTGTCTGCTTTGTTCTAGGCTTTATCATATGGGATGAAACAAACATAGGCAGTCCTTCCTTTGCATGGCACTGGTGTTAACTAAAATTCACACATTTTGAGACCATGTGTCCTACTGTGTACTTTATTGTGAAATGTTTGACTTACAAAGGAATTGCAAAGATGGTACAGAGTTCCCATATAATCTTCAAAATAACTTATCCTAATGTTTTCTTATAACCATGGTGCATTTCTCAAACTAGGAATTTACAATGGTATGATACTATGAACAAAATTACCTGATGTTACGTGGATACCACCGATTTTTCCATGAGTGCTCGTTTTCTGTTTTCAAGAATCCAATCCAGGATAGGACATTGAATTTTAGTTTTTGTCTCTTTAGTCTCTTCCAACCTATGAATGTTTCTTGTTCTTTTCTTGTCTCTTATGACCTTGACACTTTTGAAGACTGCTGGTTAGATATTTTTGTCTACTGTCCCTCAATTTGGGTTTGTTCGATATTTTCTCATGGTTAACCTGATGCTACAGATATTGTGGAGGAACACCACCGAGGTGCTCTTATCACATCATGTTGGGGTGATAGCAACATCGTTTACTTTGGGTGATGTTAACCTCTATTATCTGGCTAAGGAAGTGACTGCCAGAATTCTTCAGTGTAAAACTACTATTTTTCTTTTCCATCCTCTGATAGCTAGAAGAAAGTTAAGTCCGGCCTACGCTCAAAAGGGTAATTAATTAAACTTCACTTCTTGAGGCAAGGGTTATCTAACATTTATGAACATATTCTACAATAATTATAATTAATATTTTAGGGGTATGCAAAAATGTGTTAAAGTTTTGATCACATTTTAGCATTTGTCTATGTATCTTGCCTGCATAAATTATGAATGTAGTGCTCCTAGAAGTGATGACACTCCACAATCTTGGTTTTTAAATGTTATTCTACAATAAAAAAAAAAAAAACTGCTTTTTTAAGAAATGGCTGATTCTGGAGTTGAGGCAGGAAAAACAAAAGATGAACCTAGAGCATCTTGTAGATGCCAGAATGTTAAAGGAGCACAAGAATCAACCCAAATAGCCAAGGCTGAAACAATTTCACCAACAAAATAAATTATGACAGTTAAACATTATAATTTCCCCAATAAAATGAACACCTATGAGTCCATACTGATAAAACTGAACGAATAAAAGAAGAAAAGGGAAAAACATTTTTTTTTTTTTTAATGCGGAGCAACCCTTGATCGACCTCACAGATTGCAAGGACCTTGTCAGCTTACAAGCCCTTATTTTTATTTTTTTTTTTTTTACACCTATAGCACAGGACACACATTTCTTACAGAGGAATTCCAATTACTAAATTTGAAGCAATGAAAGAAATAGAAAATCATTATAAGATACAATTTAGTAATTTTATCCAATTTTATATCTGCAAAAATGTTTCATAGAATTTTTATCAAATATATGAACCATTTTGCATAGTGCTCTTAGTCATTAATCCAAATGCTATTTATGCCATAATATTTTATAATAAAATTGACCTTTATTGTTGAAATTTGAAAAACATAAAGAAAACAATTCATGTAGTTAGGCCATTCATCAGTTGGCTTCTAGTATGTATATTCATTGTATTTTTATTTGCATTTTTGTGAGCATTTATATATTTATGCATCTGTGTATAGAATTTAAATAATTATTTAGATGCTATTTTGCTATTTGAACTTTCGTTTAGCATTTGTTACGAACCTCCCCCGGCTTCAGATATTAGTATTTTTAAAAACATAATTTTATTTATTGGGTTCTGTTTTATTATACAGAAGGTTCACACATGTGCATCTAAAAAACTCTCCTTTAGGTATTTTATATAATGATGTAATGCCTTGTATATAAATCTTTGCCTGCACATTGTTACTGGTAAGGTGAACTTTTTAGCAGGATTACTAGTTCAAAGTATAAAAATATTTTAAGCTACAGAAATATAACAATACTATAATAAAAACCGTAGTATAATTTAAACTTTGTAATATTTTTGACACTTAAGTAATTCCAAGCATTTTACACTGTCATCAATGGTACATGCATCTTTACACAAATTACTGACTAAATTCTCAGATGTCTAAGGCTACTAATACATATTGCTAAATTGATTGTAAAAATAGATTACACTATGGACAGTTTCCACCATCAATGATTGTTTCCTGTACCACTGCTTAACATTAACTATAACCATTTTGCTTAAATTCTTACCAATAGTATGTGATAAATATATCTTTTAACATTTGCTGTTTAATTTTTAGTGAGTTTGAACATATAACATTTTGAAGGAATATAACCTTTGAAAATGAGTTTTATATCATAAATACATGTGAATTTTTCTTTGTATAATTTAGGACATATTTTTATCTTATGATCAATAATTACTAGATACTTCCACTAATTCAATATATATAGGTTCAAAATGAAGTCTTATTCAAAGTTTTTAATAGAAGTATATTTTACTTTTCCAGCTTTATTGAGATATAATTGATAAAAATTGTATGTATTTAGGTTTTATATGAAGTATGTTTTGATGGCAGAGAAAGGGAACCTAGAAAACAATGTATAACTATTTTGAAATAGACTATGAAAACTAAGCTGAAATATACATCCCACAAAGCATTTGAAAATGTATATTTTTTTACATTTGTATACATTTTGATTCAAAATTTTCTATTTTCATAGAATTCAAATTACTTTATACATAAATATTATAGAAGCATTAAGAATAATTATTAAAACTTATAATAGTTAAAGATAATTTTGTTCATTTAACACTATATAATCCAATAAAAATGTAATATAATTTTAATAAAAGAGGTTTAAGTAGTTTCTGAAATATGAGCATGTGCATATGCATAATTGTTGGTGGCTTCTAGGTATGTAACTTGAAATGTCATTGCTATAATTTCATGATCATTAACCTGTTTAAGTTAGCTGATCTCTATAGTCTATTGAAATACATACTTGGATAAAGTCTACTGTTTTGTCTGCCAAGAAAAAAAAAACTTTAAAATAAAATCTTTATTGTTGAAACACCTGAAGAGGCCAGAAGGGACTTTAAGTTCTCACTGAAGTGCAAGAAAATGCAAAAATTAAGGCAGAATACTCATTTTCATTCTGTTAATTTCTTTTATCAGCAAAAGTAGAAAAAACATTCTTCTGTTGAATTAAAAACCTTGTTTGCCAAGCATTTTATTCCTTTTAATTTTAAACCTTGTATATTATAAAAGAAATGAAATTCACATTTGCTATTTTTGCTTTTAGATTCTACCAAAGTTCAGCAATTTTATTTAAGTTCATTATGTTTCCTCTCAATCTATTCTTTATCAATTTCAAATTAAACTTTTTTAGGTATGAAGAAGGTTGAAAAAGAGCCTTGATTAGTTACATAGATTCTTTTTATCATCACTTATTTTTTCATTAATTTTTTAAATGAAAAATTGAAGTGTCAGGTTGTATCAGAGTACATTAAATCTTCATAAAAATTTAAATAAGTCATAGTGTCTACCATCAAGATGCTAATACTCTAGTCATTGGAATAAGTGAGGTGACCCCAGCCTAGTAAATTACATTAAGCAAACAAACACAGGAGAAAGATTGTCTATTTTCTTTTTAATTTTTATTTTTCAATTACAGTTGACATTCTATATTTTATATTAGTTTCAGATGTACAGCATAGTGGTTAGACATTTACATAATTTATGAAATGATCCCCTGATTAGTCTAGCACCCACCTGACACTGTACATAGTTATTACAATATTATTGACTATACATAGCCCCATTACTATTTTGTAACTACCAATTTATACTTCTTAATCCCTTCACTTTTTTCACCCTGCCTGCCAACCTCCTTCCATCTGGCAATCACCAGTTTTCTGATTCTATGAGTCTGTTTTCATTTTATTTGTTGTGCTTTTTGTTTCTTAGGTTACACATATAAGTGAAATTATGTATTTGTCTTTTGCTCTCTGACTTATTTCACTTAACATAATACCCCCTATGTCTATGTCATTGAAAATGGCAAGATTTAATTTTTTTATAGGTGTGTATATCAATATACAATCAATTTTATCCAATCATCTGTTTATCCAGTCATCAATTGGTGGACACCTAGGTTGCTTCCATATCTTACCTATTGCGAATAGTGCTGCAGTGAACATAGGGGCGCATATATCTTTTTGAATTAGTGTTTTAGTTTTATTCAGGTAAATATCAAGAAGTGCAACTGCTTGGTCATAAGGTAGTTCTATTTTTAATTTTTTTGAGGAACCTCCAAATTGTTTTCCATAGTGGCTGTACCAATTTTCAGTTCCACCAACAATGTACAAGGGTTCCCTTTTCTCTACATCCTAGCCAACACTTTTTCTTTGATTTATTGATTATAGCCATTCTGACAGGCATGAGGTGATAGCTCATTTGGTTTTAATTTGCATTTCTCTGATGATAAGTGATGTTAAGCATCTTTTCATATATCTTTTGACCATCTGTATATTTTCTTTGGAGGAATGCTTATTCAGGTCCTATGCCCATTTTTTAATTGGATTGTTTTTTTGTTTGTTTTGAGTTGTATGAGTTCTTTATAAATTTTGAATATTAATCCCTTATCAGATGTATCATAGGCAAATATCTCCTCCCATTCAATAGACTGTCTTTCGTTTTGCTAATGTTTCCTTTGCTGTGCAAAACTTTTTTAGTTTTATCTAATCCTATTTATTTATTATTTTTTGTTTCCTTGACTGAAAAGATATATCAGAAAAAATATTCTAAGAGCAATGTCAGAGTTTACTACCTGTTTTCTTCTAGGAGCTTTAAGGTCTTATATTTAAGTATTCATTTTGAGTTTGTTTTTTTCTTTTTTTTCTTTTCTTTTTTTTTTTTTTTTTTTTTGTTGTTGTGTATCTGTCCAGTTTTCCAACACTATTTATTAAAGAGACTGTCTTTTTCCCATTATCTCTTTCGTGGTAGATTACATGACCAAATAGGCGAGATTTATTTCTGGGTTCTTTGTTCTGTTCATTGATAAATGTGTCTGTTTTTGTTTCAGTACCATACTTTTGATTACTATAGGCCTGTAGGGTAGTTTGAAATCAGGTAGTGTGATACCTCCAACTTTGATCTTCTTTCTCAACACTACTGTGGCTGTTTGGGGTCTTTTATGGTTATATATAAATTTTTGGATTATTTGTTCTAATCCTGTGAAAAATGCAGTTGCTATTTTAATAGGGATTGCATTGAATCTGTAGGTTGCTTTGGGTAGAATGGACATTTTAATGATAATTCTTCCTATCCATGAGCATAAATATGCTTCTATTCATTTGTATCTTCAATTTATTTTTTTCAATTAGATTGTCTGTCTTGATGAAATGTAAGTAAAAGGATGTTGACATCATCAGAGTAACCAAAGGCATCCTCTAAGTTCTGGTTTAGAATCTTGTCTGGTTAGTAATCCTATAAGTTTGTCCTAATTGCAAGAAGATAGATGTGAAAGCCAACTAAAACTATGACCAATGATGTGCATACTGAGTGAGCAATGGATTGATTTGGGGGATTTTTCACTAACCAGTAATAACAGCTAACACTTCTATAGGTTTTCTACATGACAGGCACTTCTTTGTGTTTTATCTGTAGTATGTTTTATCCTACCAGTAACTCATGATTAGTTAGTATCTGGTGCACAATGACTTTGAGGCAAATTTGACAAAGCCTACTGCAATCATGCATCCTGATTCTAGAGTCCATATGTTAACCTCTACTGTCTATCATCTTTCGGAAGAGTGGTGGTTCATGAGATTGATTGAAAACTGAACTACTAATGTACACTAGTTTACACTTCCTTTCTCTTGAAGTAAAATGCAATTATCCTTGGTGTACGTAGGTAGAAAAATCACTTTTTCTCTCACTATGGCTGTTGGCCGATATCTGATAGTTTGACCAGATGAAATGTATAGTCATAATTGAAAGGATATGTTCCAAAAAGAATACAACTTGTTTTTGTATATTGATTTGTACCTTGCAATTTTGCTAAATTTATTTATTCTAGCAGTTTTGGGGGGAGTTTTTATGGTTTTTATATATATATCTGCAAATGGAGACCGTTTTACTTCTTTTTTTCAATTGGATGCCTTTTATCTTTCTCTTGCCTAAGTTCTCTGGCCAGGATTTTCAGACTATATTGAAAAAAAGTGGTGAGAGTGGGAATCCTTGTCTTGTTTCCGATATTGAGGAAAAGCTTTCAGCTTTTCGCTGTTGTCTATATTAACTGTAGGCTTGTCATAAGGGGACTTGATTACATTATGTTTCCTCCATACCCATTTTTGAGATTTTTATCATAAGTGAATGTTGAAAAGTTTTTTTAGTGAGTCTATGCTTGACTACAAGAAAATTTTGAACTTAATAAACTTTTAGTAAGCAGAAAACAATCAGGGTATAAACTGAATAATATTATAAACTAATAATATATGCCTAAACAAGTTCAAAAATTATAACTAGCAAAAGAAATAAAAATAATACTGCATTAAATAATTTTAAGGAAAGAAAAATTATACCTGCATTAATGACTATAACCTTCTAGGCTCAAGAGCCTTTACCTACCTTGATCTCCTAGGGGGACCAGGAGTTCCTCATGACTCCCTAGAAATGGGTCAGGATCACCTTTAATTATATGCCTTGGGTCACATTCTCAGGAATAATTCATAGTGTAAGGCACAATAATTAAACTCTGGATATATAATGTAAGAAAATAATACAAAATGCAGAATAAAATTTATGCAAAAGGATACTTTATATACCTTACTTAAAATTTAATACAATGTAGGAAATAACCAAAATACCTAACAATAGGAAAATAGTTAAATTATTATAAGTAGATTGTTATCCAATCATAAATAACAATTTCAATTGTATTCAAAATTGTGAAAAATATTAAATATATGGATTATTTGTATATAGAATATAACATCTAATTACTAAAATGACATAGAAAGAAGTGAGCAAAATATTATCAATGTGACTTTTATGTAGTAGGAATATAAATAATTTTTATTCTGTTTATATAATTTTGTTTCTATTTCTAGTTTTCTGTGGGCACAATTATTTAGTTTCACAGAAAAATTATAGCTTTTTTGAAATAGGACTATATATAAAACAAAAATTAAAATGAAAATTAAGATGATATCTTATAGCTATATCTATATATGTTGATATAGATATATATATAAGTTCGGTATAATGTAAAATATTACATAAATATGAAATTATAATTATTCATGGAACTTGATTCTGTGAGCTAATTCTTTTATTAAACACATGTTCTCAGAATCAGCAGAGAATTGTTTTGCTGTATTCTTTTGTATGGTCAGAGGTAACAGACGTGGTTTTACAGGTAGTTGTCCTTGAGCTGAGAAAGGTGTTTCATACAAAGCTTAAAAGTCCAGTTTCTCATACACAGAAAAGATTGGTACAACCAGATAAATTTATCAGGTTTTGCTATGAATAAAAAGAATGACTCAGGAAATATTAACACAAGTCAAAAGGCAAGTAAGATTTTCTGTTGAACTGTGTGCTTTAACAGAAATCCAACTCAGCTTTCCAAGAAGGTCATGGTTTAAATAAAAGTGTCATACTCGGTCTCTGTTTTTCTCTAAGTTTATCTCAAATTACTCATATGGAAAATCTCTTGAAGCAAGCTAAATGAATGGTTTCCTTGTTTTAGAAAACATATCAAAGGGAATGTCTTTGTTTTGTTTAATGGGATGCCTCACTGGGCGGGGGAACAGGTATAGGATATTAGGTTGTTTGATAATTCCTGACCTAAACTGAATGGAACATTTGGTTCTATCTGTAAATAAGTTTGACTTAGAATACTAGAGGCTGACATGCTGGAAGGTGGGGTACTCCAACAGCAAAGGAAGGAAGAGCTATAGTAAAATTTTTCATTGTCAACATATGGGGATATTATCTGGATTTATTCACATTTTATGTACATTTTTCATGAAATAGTCACAAAATATGTGTGTTTTTTCATTAGTATTTTGTTATTTTGGTACCTCTCCCATTTGGGCTTTTGCACATGAGCATCCATCTATAGCTTGTGGGAGGTTTTCTATAGCAGAATCCAAAAATAATAGGATCCAAATTTTGGATTTTTAGATGTTAAGAAGTTCCAGATATAAGAAGAAAACTCAGAAAAACAAATAGTAAGATATTTTCCTGTCTTTCCATTAGAAAAGTTGCTGAACTAGTTTGAGAGAACTAGAAAGAGAATCAGATAGAATTCAAAAGGGTATTATTCTAGTGGATCCTATTTGTAGGATTTGAGGGGTCCTGGAATAAGTTATTGGAGAATCTGAGAGCAGACATGACTTGTTATCTCATCTTTTGATTAGCCTTGGAAAGTGATAACATCCCATTCTGCAGGAAAAGGTCAGGGTAATAGGCTAGGAAGCACTGATGTTATTTTGAGGCAGTAGGACCTTGAAGAAGCCTCACAGTATTTCCTTTGGTGTCATGGAAAAGCATCTTAATTTTTCTGGTTATCCCATAGAAACCCAGATGTCCTAGAAACACAAGACTTAAAAGTTATAAAGTTGGGAGTGAGACATCCAAAGTCCACACAAAACAATGTACATCTCTCAACAGACACCACTGGGTCCAATAGGACTAGAACGTGCTCTGCAGTGGCATTATGTAGTCATCTGAAAGAATCACTCAACCCTCTAGAGATCATCTTCAGTTAAAGAAAGAGTGACATTACTTGTTTAGTTGGGTTAGTGGCTTGAGACTAAACTGATAACTAAAATGTACAATTCAATAATATCCTGGTAAACAACTTTAAACAGCCCATAGTTCTGACTATATTTCTGGTCACTCTCCAACATATTTCCTAGATTGACTTCTCTCAATATGTAAATATTAGAAAGGACTCATGAACACATTAAAATAGGCTATAGTAAACCAGTCTTAATAAAAATAAAAATATTTTACATAAAAGCAATATTTTTACATAACAAAAAGTTTAAAAAGAGAGAATAGAAATGTTTAAAGCAAATTTCAAAATATTACAGTATGTATATATGGAAATATACAAGTGTTATAAATTCTCCATTAAAATTAAAATTAATAGAAATTTATAATCCCTTTGTCTAGTATAATTCTATGAGTAAAAGAATTTTCCTTTTATATCCAATCATTCAGAGTTTTGCTTATTTGATCTAAATATTTCTCTATAATTCTCTTTATTTTGCATAATTTCTGCAACTATGAATACTTGTATAGCACCTGCTGTATACAGACATTGTGCCTAACAATGGAGAAACACTGGGTGCATGGTTCTTGCTCTAAGGAAACTACAGCACAGTGTGATGAGGGTTTTGTTGGAGAAATACTGTAACAGAAGGATCCAGCTTAGCTTTCAGTTGGAGGCCCTAAAGAAAATAAGTGAGGCTGAGGGAGAGTTTTCTGGGCAAAGGGTCTGTGGGGTAATAATGGAAATGGTGTAAAAATAGTGAATAGTGTGTTTAGAAAGGAGAGGAGAGGGACAGTCCGAACGTGGTCAGAGCGGTGAAGCCAATAGAGTGAGAGGAAGTCTCATGAGACGAAGCTGCAGTGGTACAGAGGGGCAGGAGAACTGAGCAAGTGAAGGATTCTGCTAAACGCCCAGGGAAGCCATCAAAGGGTTTTATGTAGGAGGCTGACATAATCAGATCTGTACTTTTAGAAGAAAGTTGTACCTCTTGTAAGGAAAATAGAATAGAGAAGAATGAGGATGAGACAGGGCAAGACTAGTTGAATGGAAGTAAATTCAGAAGCTACTATAGGTGAGGGATAAAAGTCACCTGGACTAACGTGATTTTACACACACAAACTTATACAGAGACATAATACATGTATAGACATAAACACTTATAACAGTTAATTTTAAGTACCTATGGAATAGTTACAAATGATCATATATTAAACACTTTAATTTTTAAAAAGTGGCTTTTTTTTTTCCCCCAGATACTCTAACAAGTTAGGCAAGAAATGCCATCAGTAACAATGTCTTTTGGAATCTTGTGTTTTGAGGTGCTCGTTTAGTTAAGAGACCATGACTATTTCTAAGTGTCTTGAGTGTTTGCTGAAATGTCATCCAAGTTTTACCCATTTCACTAATAGAAATGGCAAGACATTTGTTGCAAGGAATATGAACCACTGTAGGTCACTAAGTGAACAATCTTCAATGATGTGGAAAAGACCTTAGGTGTCAGTGTAGAAACATGCATTTCATGAATTTACAGGCTCAAGAATTGGGCCATGTAATCTGTCTCAGTGCTTTCCTGAGTGCGGAGAGCCCTACCACCAGTCAGAGTTGTAGCAAAAAGGATAGATGCTGTGGTGATTTTGAAAAATTAGCAGTCTTTAAGGGATTGTCTTTTGAGATGAGTATAATATACACAAAGAGAAAATAAAGTTGAACACATTGTTGAAAAACTGTTACATCTCTAGGTCAAGGTAAAGAAAAGGAAAGCAAGTGGTAACTTGGAAAAATCCACAAGAGTGTTGCACGTACCCTCTTTAGCTCCCCCAGAACATCGGAACCATAATAGTCCAGTCTGAATTGCTAATCTATAATCTGTATTTAATACTAAATTTAGTAAAAATAATAGGATTATAGTTAATGTGTATTTTCTGTCAGGACTGATACAGGAAAAAATATAGACAACCATAGTTTGTAATAACTATTAGGAAAATTCAATCAGAGACCTACACCAATCAGTGATGTGTATAAAGCATCCACAGAATGCCTTGTGAAACCTGTGTGGAAATTCTTATTTTTTCTCCACCTAGAAAGACCTTGGCAGCCAGATACCATTTAATGTGTATCTCACGTCTAAGAATATACATTTTGAAATGTTCTCCGAACTAGTTGAACTAAAATGTATATTAATATTTTGTATTTATTTTTATCTCTGCCAATTCTCTCTATATTTCATATAAGATTATTTATAAATATTTACATCAACCTATTATGAAGAAAAGTGTAGTTTGAAATTAGCTTTATCCATTTTCACATGCACTTAGTATGCTGACATCTATTATTTTCAAAATTATATGCCTCTACTGTGTCTTCCTGTGAGCAAGTGGGTTCAAACTGTAGTGGCTGGCTGGATTCCTAGATCCTGTTTTTCTCCTGATCCTACAGCAGAGACAGTCTGACCCTCTCCACCCTCCTTACCTAACCTTTTCCAGGCCTTAAGTTTCATTTCTATTTTTATGGCTCAGAAACAATTTTGACTTTAGGTTATATTTTAAGCATTCTGATTTTTTTGGTTCAAATACTTCATTAAATATTTCTGTTTTGAATGCTTACCTTAGAATCTATTTTCTGGAACTGATCATGTCCCTATAGTCTGTATGCAATTCCCCAAATCTTAGTACTTTTGATCTAAGTTCTGTAATACAATATATTAAAGATTGCCATCCTCTCTTAGTGTGACCAGACTTTCTGACTATAGGGGTGAAAGATTCCACCAATTAAGATCATACATCCTTCCATTTCCATATCTTCTTGGAGCTCCACAAATTTGAAAGCTCCTAGAAATTATCATTACGATTTCCTGTTACTAGCTAATCAACTATTTTACCTACTGTGAATGAAAGTAAAGAGTATCCTTCCTAGGATGAACCATAGAAAAATCAGCCTATGATTCTAGCCTTATATTCTGCATGGTGACCAAGAAGGCCATATGTGTCATGTGGTGTCATTGCAACATGGTAGTGGGGCCACCATCTATCAGTTCTCAAGTACCTAGAGTAAAAATCCTTGTTAGAATCTATTATAGGGTTTGCTTGACTTCTAGGATTGTGTGTCAAACTGCTGAGATTTTGGGGTTTATTGCTGCAGCATAACTTTGCGTATGTACACAGAAAAGAATGTTAATGTTCTTGTCATAACCACAAATAATAATAGAAGGGATGGGAAAACATTGGGAAGTGATAAATATGTCTGTGCTCTTGATGGTAGCAATGATTTCAGGGGTGCATATGCGCCCCCAAACTTAACAACTTTTACACTTTAAATATGTACAATCTGTTACATATCATATCTCAAAGTAGTTTTAAAAATAGGAAATTTCTACTGAGTCTCTCTAGATTTTAGTAATGTTGAAGAAAAACACTGAACAATGATTAGGATCTTGATAAAAGAACTCCCTTGTTAGTATTCCAGGCAGAAAAAATAACAAACATTAGAGCAGTTACAGAAAAATTAGACTACAGCAAGTTTAGAGACTGCAGTTATTTATGAATTATTCTCTCTACTTTTCCATTGTACTGTATATCTGTAGCATGACTTTTTCCATGGTTACCGTTTATTAGAATACATTTTGTGTATATCATTTCCTTCTTAAGTTACAAACTCCTTGTTAGCAAGAACCTTTTCTTATTTTGCTCTCTGTATTATCGAATGTACTATTTTGTGTAAATGTCCAATAAGCATTTATAAATTTCAGCTATTTAAAATTAAAGGATTTATGGATTTTATTTTTTCTGAATGTTTCACTTCTTTTTTAAAAAATTATTATTCATTACACATTTATTCATTTCTGCCAGAAAAAAATCTGACTCTAAGAAAGGCACACAGGACTGCCATGTACCTTGTGTAAACAAAATGACTTCAAGCTGTATTTTTCTAACAAGACATTTTGACTTTCTGGGTACTTATAAACATTTGTTAAAAATATCCCTAGATAAAGTCCTTAAAAATGCTTATAACATTAACAGCTCTCTGTGATATGCATAAATACACACATTAGTAAAATGTCACAGGTTAGAGTACTTAAAAATGCTTAAAGCGTAGCAGTTCATACAGTAGTATGCATAAATACACACATTAGGAAAATATCACAGGATACGATTGTTAAAAACTGCTTATAACATTAACAGGTATTACTGTGAAGTGCACATAATAAAAGAATTACCTAATCTACAAAAGAGTTCACACAAGACCCAGGCTTCACCACAGTAATGTTGCAAATTCGCAGCAAGAGACAAATTCAAAGAATTTGGTGGTGCCACGGATGCTTATATGCTTTTCAACTAAACAAAATGTTATCTGACCTGAAATCCATGTACTGAGATTATTGCCACAAAATTCTTTGACCCTGGAAGATGCCACTTTTTGTTTTCATAGTCATACATTTATCTTTTAAGCGGTTATGAAAGAGCTAAATTTATTTTTTATTAAAAATTCTCATTTTTTTCTAAAGTTATTCTATTATGGAATGGAATATATGTGTGCATAAATACTCTCATTTTTACGTTGTCAAAGAACGACTTTCCAATGACCCTATTTATCCAGGGCATAAGCGAGTTGGCAAAACAGAAACTGAAATTTATCAGATCTCGAATCTATACACACAGGACGTTAAAATTTAAGATATACTAAAAGCATATTGACATTTGGATGGTCCTATAGAGCTCTAGAACTAGCTGTCAGATTCCTAGGTCACCCATAGTATGAGAGTACAGTTCTTTCTGTGTAGTTGGCTACCAGTACGTGATGGTTTTCAACTACTCTCGAAGCTTATTCATTAACAATTTAGAGCAAATTATAATAATATAATTTCTCTGTAGGACAAGAGGGACACATGTACCACGTTAGAAAAATTTGGATATAAAGTGTCAGACCCGGAGTTGGGAGATAATTGAAAATGTTTTAAATCAGTGATAGATTAATTGAAAACCAGATGGTCTGTTACAAAGAATAAAAAAGCATTGTGATAAAGCCTTAGAAGACCTAATAGGAAAATTCGGACAGGCGAGGGAGGTCAGTGTCTGCCTTCCCTGACAGTGCTCTCTATCAGCGAATAATGTTCACAACATGGGAACTTGACAGTGAGAAAATGGTGGTCTCAAGAGCATAGAATCTGGTCTTCTTTCTGATCTAGATACCACCAGTATTTCACACGCAGGTTAGTGATGCTACATTCTACCACCCTCAGAAGAGAAGCCTGATAACAAGATATTGCTGATTCTATAGTCTGAAGTTTTGTCCCTCCTGCTACCCACTCTCATCAATATCTCGAAACTTAACCCTTAAGGTGGTATGATGTTGGAATGTGGGACCTTTGGGAGGTGATTAGCTCTGCCCTCATGAATGGGATTAGCACCCTTTTAAAAGTGGTTTGCTGAAGTTCCCTGTTCCTTCCACTATGTGAGGACATTGCAAAATTATAGTCTGTGAAACAGAAAGTGGGCTCTCATCGCATACCGTAAGAAATAAATTTGTTACTTTTAAGTCACAAGTTTATGGTACTTTGCTATAGCAGTCTGACAGATGCCTACTATCAGGAATTTCTGATGGCTACTCATTGACTACAGAAGAGCTCAGAATTAGCATGATAAACTGGGCCCTTTACAATTTGGTCCTGTATTGTAAGATCTACCTATAAGATCTGTCTTCTGTCTAGTTCCAGCCACTCTAAACTTTTTACATTTCTAGGCACATATATTTTTTAAACTTCCCTTTATACATGCACTATGTCTTTCCAGGAATATCCTGTTTCCACCAGGGGAATTCCTGCTTATTCTTAAAGACATATGATTTTTCTCTTCAGCCTTCTTGGATGACAAGATTGTTTATAGCATACTTCACAATGTTGTGATTTTGTGTGTAGGTGTTTCTATGTGCAATTAGACTTAGATCCTCCAGGAAAGTCACTTCTTTCTCATTGGCACTCAATCTACAACTGTTGAATAAAGTATGAAGGAACTAATATGCTCATTATCATATCACTCGAGAGAAATAAGCTTCTTAGACATTTGAGACCATCTTTCCTGTTTGCAATTGGTATACCAGATTTAATGGAAATGTTTTCCTTTGTTTCATTTTTCTTTAGTGGATTTGGATCATAATTTTTCATGTGTGTTCACTTTAAAATTAAGTGTGACAAATATGAGTGGAACTGAATGATGCCTGAAAAATATAAAATAATGACATGAGAATATTTTTTTTCTGGACATTCTGATAAAATTTGTTGTGAATGAGAATTTTCAATTCTATTTCTAAATGTTATTTACATTAGCATGTAATCTTCTGTTGTGATTTTAGAATAATACAACATGGAAAAATAACAATGATTAGATTAGAAATTTGGAGACCAACTATAAAAAACTTCATATAATTAAAGGGTTTTCTTAAAATATGTAATCCAGTGATGTGTGTGTGTGCTAGAGCCCTTTGTAATTGAATAACTAATTGCTATCTAAAGATGAATTATTAATATTTTCATTTGTTGTATAACCATATTCCACAAGTTTCTTTGTACTTGCTGTTTTATTTTTTAGAGAAGATTAGGTTGATTATTTGACTTCAACATACTTAATGTTTATCAAAAGCCTGCACTGTGACTAAAATAGGTAGTTTTTTAGATGACCTCAGAGCTCCTATTTTGTGATGATATATGAATATCTCCAAAGTAATACCTTTCTTGTTAATATGTCCATTGTGCAAGACTCGCATTGAGTATAGACATAACTAGCTTCGTTCTTCCCTTTGTGATCAGAGTGAGGTGAGTGTAGCAATAATAACACATTTTGTTATTTCTCCAAAGCCTCTGAGCACAGAACAAATACAGCCATGTTAGATGCTGTCAACTCCACACAAAGGCTAAAAACGGAGGTGGTAGACAGAAGGGAGTATGAGAGATTGAGGGAGAGAATTTATTCCAAAGATTCTATTAATAAAGAAATTTGTTGATTTATTCAATAAACACATATTTGTTTCCTAGTATTAAACCATGAGTTCATGAGTTATGGATATATGGCATGAAAGTTCTGGTTGGACTAGTGATTTTTGCTCTCAAGAATCTTTTTAAGTAGATGGAAAGCTAAATAACTATATATATATCGATATATATATATATATATAGTGACCTCATAGGGAGCCAAGAATCTTTTGATAGTTATAACATTATCTATATTGATATTTATACTTTGTCTAGTTTTATTTAAGGACCTCTGCCTCCTACCCCCCAATCCTATGATATATTCATGGTTTTTCATAAAATAAAGATTCCTCATATTTGAAAATTTACATTCAGAATATTTAACATTCACAATTTATCTTTATTTCAGTTTTGTTTCCTCTACATCTGATGGAATTTGTGTACCATCCTTTCAGGTTCTCATTTTGACTATCCAGCTTAATATTAGTTGCAGCACTTCTTAGCTTCTTTTTTTTATGTTTCTCCTCAGACTAAATTTTAATTTCAGCATCTCAGTTACCTCATACCTAGGGTCTTTTCCTTGCATAAAGTAATAGGAGTATTCTTTTTATTCTACTTGGTTTGTTGTTTGGGTAGGTTCTAGATAATGATCCTAAACAAAAACATTTAATTGCTTTTCCAATTGCCTAAAGAAAAAAAAATCCAAACATTGTGAAAGACATACAAAATCTTTCAGTCTTGCCCAATTATTTTTCCAAATTTCTTTGCATTTCTTTAGAAACATTAAATAATTTTACCATTTTTGAACATATCCTTTCATATTTAGTTCAGCCAATTCTTATTATTTTTGGTAATGTTCTATGCAGTTACTGTGAACACTGAGCAAATACTGAACTATTTGTTCCCTGGGGAAATACAGGGTTTCCCCTTCTGCAAGCCTACTTGTCACAATCTTTTTGTTAACTAATTAATATATAACATGTCCATTTCTGTTTAAAGAATCTTATGTAATATATATTGTTGATTCACTAATATTAAATTCATAAGCAGCAGCATGACAACACATGCCTGAACAAATGTATTTTTCTAATGTATTTTTCTGGAAGGCACATCACATCACAGCTTTCTTGTGCTTAGAAACACTGGGCAGCTCTTCAGCACTGTGGTTGGGGGACATTTTAAAGGGCAAAATTACCAACAAAAATGAGAAACATGGCACTAAAAGCATGTTATTATGAAAGGGACACTTGTTTACAGTGTGAGAGCTGAAACAAGGCAAAATGTACTTGTTTGACCTCAGTTGGGAATTTATGCATCCAGCAACTCAAATTTTTCACTACTCTGCTCATGTCCACAAATGACTGTGAAAGCCTGCTAGTATTAATTTTGGGGTTACAAATAGATTTCTATGAGTAGATGAATTTACAAATACCAAATTTACAAATAATAAGAATTGACTGTACTCCTAGGAAAGGTATAAGCAAAAAGTTGCACTAGGACTAAAAAATACTGTAGTTTTGACAGAAGTATAATTCTTACATATTGGAGTATTCAAACGCATATTCTTACCTCAGGGGAAAAATAATGGCCAACATATATGGAATTCTTATTTATCAGGTTCGTACCAACATTTATGTGTGTTAATTAATTTAAGCCAACCCCAATCATGAGTTGTGGAAGGAAAGTCACAACACAGTGTATGTACAGGGAAGAACAGATAATTTGCTAGTCAAGCAGTCTCCATAAAGGTGAACTAAAGTGAAATGTGTGACTGCTAAGGGATGAACAGGAAAACGAGTCAGGGCAGAGTGAAGCGGAGCCTCAGTGTGTATCTGGAGCAGGCAGTTACAAAAACAAAACAAAACAAACAAACAAAACTGTTAACAAGGCCATGCGTATTCTCATGTTTAAACTCAAGAATTAGGGCTAGAACCTTGAATTGAATGTGGCAAGAACGTTACTTGGCAAATGAATCACGTGCTCTGAGCTTTTAAGAAAGGATTGCCTCTAAGAAGTCTACTTCACATAATTAAAGGTCAGCTTCCAAGAAAATAAAGGTTTACCTTTTGTAGTTTTGTGGGGGTTTTTGTTCCCTTATTTTCATATTTTTCCTCCATTTTCTCAGGAACTCCATGTGGTATGATGTCCTTTCCCACTGTGCATGAATGGCTGAAATATGAGACATTCATCTATATGGAACAAAATGACTGTTAAACTTTTATATCCTGGCTAGAATTTTTCTGAGAAATTTTAAGTATCAGCCTGGCCTTATACCCTTTCCCCAGTATGCAAAGAAAATTAAATAACTAAATGGATTTCCAATGCTTTTAAAGTAGGACTTTTTAAAGGCAACTCAAAGTAGAATATTGTATGCCTATCAATTAGGTATAGTCAAGTAGTCAAGAATATTTCACCTAGAAACTCGTTTTTTGTTGTGGTTTGTTTGTTTTTGTTTTTGTTTTACTGCTATTGTGTAGGCTAACTTTCTTTTGACCTCTGATGTGTAATAGTTTCATATCTTAAAATTCCCACTCAAATCACATTCTTGTGTTATTAGCGCTTGATTTTATCTTCGCACCATTGCTGCTTTCTTCATTAAAGAGAGTCATTGTACTCTTGACATTATTTGATAAGGTGTGCTATTGTAAATCACATAATTCTATGAAAAACATTATGAAAAATGGGGTGAAGAGGACAGTTCTTTTAATTAACAGTTGCTTTTCTACCACAAAATAATGGAACTACTTTGAAAGCAAACTTAAATTAACAGCTCCAAATAGGTGAGCAATAAGATGCTTAGATACAAAAAGAAAAAGAATGAAATAGTAAAAAAAATAAAGAATGAATATCATCTTCAAAGGAAGGTTCTACATATGTCTATCTCTTGTAGTGAAGCTCTTCCATGTACTAAAATATTTAATACAGCACAACAAGGAAACATACAGATTTAGGAAACAAAAAATCCAAACCTGATCCATTCGTGTCCCATGCTTCATCATACATTGTAACATGGTCTTATTTCACCCGTTTGTCTCAGATTTTTTTGCCACCTTTTCCCCAATTCAGCATTTTGTCACTTCCTCTGCCATTCTAAGCAAAACATTTCTAAAAAGAAATATTACAAATAGTGGTTAATCATAGTGCCTCCTAGTTCTTAATGTCGTCTAGATTCCTCTTTATTAATCAATTTGCTCTTTCAGAATTTTTGTTCCCTTTTATATTTTTCCCAATTAAATTACAAAATAATATCTGCTTATTACTTTAACTATAAAAGTATCAACAGATGTCAGAATAAGGTGCATTGTTACAGCTGATTCATTCTTGCATTCACCAGTAAATGTTAAGGAATGCCTAATATATTTCAGAAACTGTTTTCCATTTAGGATAAAACACCCCGGTGCCTGGTTCTCATGATGTTTACTATCTAGAGGAGAGATACATAACAAGACAACCACACAGATTCCCGTTATAAACTGAGCAAGTGCTGTGAAGAAAGAAACTGGGCTGTATAAGCACGTAAATCATAGTGAAAACCCTGAGGTCAGGAATGGTTTTCCTGAGGAAGTAAAACGGCCTGAAATCTCACTGCCGGAAGGGAGATATGATAGATAAGCTGCATATCATAGGGGAAGCATATGAAAAGACCCCACTAAAGGAATGGATGAGAAAGTTTGAGGAAGCGAACCATGACCAGGAGGCTAGAGGGAGTTAAATGGAAGGTGGGGCTGATGCGATTGCAGTGCCCACGTATTAGGCATCTGTGAGCCCTGCTCTGGGCGCTGTTCTAATGCAGCACAAAGCCCTAGAGTTTCAAGCTAGGAGTGGATGAAGGGCGTGAATGGTGGGACCATATTTGCCCTTTGAGAAGTTAACTCACAAAAATCACTTGATACCTAAATCGGTAAATACAAGACTTTCAAGTTTCAGGATGTGAGAACAGTTTTATTTTTGATATCATGGGATTAGATTTTATTACATCTTTTAATATTCATTGGTTCCAAAATAAACTTTATTTGCGGTGCCATTTTTTGAAATGTATTGTTCAATATATGTTTCATGTGTATAACTAATTTACTAATTTGAATAATTTAAGCAGATTATATCCCCTATATATAGGATAAATCATGACGATCTCATCTAACTCAGAAGTGGTTACTTTGTTTTGGAGATCTTCCTGAAACAATTGCACCTTATTCTAGACAACTTGAGTTTTGAGTAGCATTCAGATGAGAGTTCAAACACTGTGGCACATAATATTTTGAAAAATAATGTATTTAAAAAAGTAATATTCTTGATAGCAAAATAAGCAGTATGATACCTTTTGTATAAGTTTATATCTCCTCTCAATAGCCATTTGGATTTGTGACTCCTTATGTAATCAGTCTTCATTTGGTTATTTCTGGAAAAACTCACATTATTTTTACCACACACAATTAAAAAGCCATAAATAGGGCTTTTTCCTCACCCTATTTTTCCCATGGTTATCTTTCATTCATAGATTTTAATCACAGACCCAATATAATATCCCATGCATTATTCATTTATTAAATTAATAAATTAATTATTAACAATTGATAATTGAACAATTAGCCCTGTGCAGGCAAATGCGATTACAAAAGAGAAAAATATATGGTCCCTTCCTTTCAGAAAACTCTATATGCCGTAGGGGAGAATTACATTTAAAGAACTAATCACTACAGCATGATAAATCTCCAATGGGAGGTGTGTGCAAAATGCCAATGGAATATGAAAATAAAAATGATTTGAGAGATGATGAATTACAAATTTATTTTTTTCCAAATTAGGGCACTACCTATTTTTAAATATTACCGAGATAATCAGATTTGATTAAATTTTTATAAGACAGATAATGCTTACATTTTCTCAAAGCTCATAGCAGTTAATTATACAATTGTGCTTTAACACTACCTTTCACGTCAGAATACCCCCCACTCCCTTTTCTGAAAACATCCATGGCTTACACTTTTCTACAATGAATCATTTCTGGAATCCCTCCTTGGTGCCTCATTATTGGGCATATTATGTTCAGTAATGACACATGAGATGACAAATGTGGATTCTTTTTCTAAAACTGTGTCATATCACTTAAAGCCTGATTAGGCATCCTTATCAAAATACGTACTGATAAGACAGCTGTGCTCTTCTTTTGTTTTACCAAACCTACAAGTATTTTATTTGCAATAAAGAAACTGAAGGGCCATCAAAGTTGTGTAGAGCCATCTGCTTCTGAAATTAATGTCATACAGGGGATTTAATTCTCAGTAATTCTCATCTACTTAGAATCTTGGAAATGTATTTGTTTAAATCTGTAGATGAGTTAACTACACACATCTAATTCCACTCTATCACCTTATGTCAGGTGTGTGAGCACCATTTTCCAAATGGCAAAGACATGATAATAACCTAGGACTTAGACATGATAATGAATCACATCACGGGGTTCAGTCTGTCTAAAAAAGTACTAAGAACTCTCTATGCCTGCTAAGAAGCATATGGAGAAACATGACATATGATACAGTTTATACAAGCACAACTTAAAAATTTAATGTAGTTAAGTACAGATGGAATTCTATAAATAATGAGCCTGAAAGATTTCATCAACATCTCAATTGGGATTGAGTCACTTTTCCATTTCTTAATTTTCCTCAGTCTCTTCGACTGTAGGAAAACCATCAACCATTTTATTCATCCATATGCTCCGAGAGGCATCTTTGACCTTTTTTTTTTTTTTTTGACAAAATATATGTAATTCAGGTACAAAGTTGAATGTGTGAATGTGAGAACAACATGTGTATAGGGATAGTAAAACAAGTTTAAATTCATTTTAACAGGAGTGAGTAAACTGGGAAAAGACATCTCTACACCTCCCCCACAATCAATGTATGTCTTTGAGTCTATAGGGTATTTTCTCATATGATCTATAAGTAGTTTATCAAATGATTAGTAAATGGCCTGGCTTTTATCCCTATTTCTCCTAAGGCTGAAAAACTGCTGCTTTTCTTTGCTAACTGCATAACGGTGACACATTTTCATGTGTTCTGGCCCTAACAATGAGCAAAGATTCTGGTTCACTAACAGAACTGCATTTTGCAAGACTTATCTAAATAGACTACTATAAGATTGAGTCTTCATTCCCTGGAGTTTAGTAGTCCAAAAAAAAAAAAAAAGATAATAGAGTGCAATAAAACATCTTAAATTTTTGAGAACAACAACAACAAAAAAAACATTGCTTTATGTTGCAGAAAAAGTAAAATATGCTTTAAGTTAAAAGACAATATTTGTAATATTTGTAGCACTCTTGATCCTTTATAGTATCCTGTAATAAAGTTTCTTTACCAAATAAATGTACATAAAATGGATCTTGTCACTTAGAAACTGATACATTTATCATTTTAGGAAATTTATTTATTCACATATTATATATTCTACATATATCTACATGATGTAAACTAATGCAAACTAATGAATAGCCTTTGAAAACTAATAAAATATCCTTCAAAATACTAGTGAAATGCACATCAAATTTAGCTTACTAATACCCATTACAATGCTTTTGAAAATAAATTAATACTTCACAATATGTCCCAGGGCCCATAGTAGTTCCCATAAATGTCCATTAATTCATTCAAACAATACCTATTAACTAATAGATGTACATCAGGCAGTGGAGCTGCAGCTATGTCCCAATCAGACAAATCAGGGAGATTATACTTCAGAGCCGAAGATAGGAAACAATAAATATCTAAAGTATAAGTTATAAGTACCATGAAAGAAAGAAATCCATCACCATCTAGAAGAAAATCTTTTGAGTCAATAGTTCTGGATAAAAGAGTCTCAGGATGGACAATTATGGGCTTGGCTCTGTGTCCTGATATTAGGGACTTGGGCTTTTTCAATAGTGACAGGAGAAATCAACTGTGCCTTTGATATGGGACATAATAATGCTTTTTACAAAGAGAATATTGCCCTTATACAGAAATACTTTAATGCACTTTGTGAAATCAATCATCTTTGCTGACTAGAATAGTGATAAGAAAATTATTACATCTTATGTGCAAAGCAGTGTTCATTTTACAGTATCTTCACCCTATTCAAAATGCTTTGATATCATTTCATGTCTCCAAATTGTTATTTATATATGTTTTTACAATTCTGTATAAGTTCTTCATATAACTAGAGACACAAAATTAACACATTTAAGGGACTAAAATAAAGCCAGAAATAACTAGTATTATATGGTTCAAATATTATGTGAAACATATACTTTAATTTATAAATATCAAATTAGATTGAGAAAAGCCTATCATTCTTATGCCTGGTTTTCTAGTTTAGAAAAAAATAGCTTTTACATAAAAAATAGTAAATACATTATATTTGAATATATACTGATAAAAATAAATAGGTACCGATAAGAGAAAATGTACTCAGCCCATACCAAATAGATACCATTTGTACAAGGACTCTCTTTTGCCTAATCACTACTGCTTCTCAGAGACTTAAATATTAAGTACAGTGATTTAAGGAGTTTATGTGGTAGATTCACAGTAAGTTCAGGCATTTCGTCTATAATATTTCTCCGAAGGGAATTGTAAATAACAGATGAACATGAAAATGTGTTCTCATGGTGTTCTTATTTTTTATCATCAGCATTTTATTTACAATTTATTGTTTAACTTGAGAAATATTTGGAATGTATTTAGTAGTTAGGGTTAAGCAGTTTTAGACATGCTTTAAAATTAATCTACTTGCATTCTTTTTTCCTTTAATTTGGCTATCTATCTATATATATATATATATATAATATATATATATATATATATATCTTTTCTGTCTTACTCCAACTTGTACTTCATGACTAGAAATTTATGAGACAAAATTTAGTTTACTGATCTGATTTTGTAGTAAACATGGAGGGCCAGGAGTCTTAATTTCCTCTGTTTATAATCAAATTGCAGTCTAAGGCACAAGAGCAGCTCCCACTTGCTCCTTCTGCACATAGCAGCCATGAGAGGGAGGTGCCAAATGTCCTGATGACTACACTTTCATCTCTGCGAGGAAGTCTCACCTTCATGATAACGGTCCCTTTTCCATTTCAGTGCTCACGTTGAGAGTAAAAACAGGTTGAAAAGAATTGTTGTATGCAGCTACATAAAAATCTCATATTGAAACAAACTTTTCTAGTTCCTAGTTAAATGAGAGCTTTAAAAAAACCATTGCTAAGAATCCATCTGATTCCAATATCCAGTTATTTTGATAGTCTAATAATACTTAGACCCATTATTTATATTTTACCGGCTCATTGATGTAACATTTTTACAAATCATGTTTACAGTAGGCTACAAATGTATTTAAATTATAATGGTAAAAATTATTGAAGACAGAATAAAATTTGATGTAAATTCAAAACACAATGCTAAGCTTTTCTTTAAATGTTATGTAATTTTTTTTTTCAATTTGACTGCTCTTTGGGGAAAATTAAATATCAAAAAAATCATAAATAGGATGTCCAGCTTCAAGAACTGCTTAAACAGATTTTCCCTTGGACTTTTTCTCATTCTTGAAACTTTTTTTAATTAGTAAAAAGGAAGGAAAAGAGAGCAGAGGAATAGAGAAGAAGCTATAGCAGCAGCTCCAAAGAACTCCAGTCTGGGAGTGAATTTCCCCTTGGAGTTACAGTACTGTAGGTGACAACTGCTAAATCAGCTTAGCACAAAGTAGTAGTTAATTAACATAATTGATTTTTTTTCTCATAGAAAACTGTATTCTCTTTAAGTACAATTGCATCAAAGGGAGAGTTCAGTTTAGACAATTTGAACAACATGTAATTATCAATTATGGGTACCTTTGGGTCCATGGACATTATTATGTTTTAATGACTTTGTTCCTTTTCATATGACTATTAGCAAATTATGTAGGCATTGTTCCTCCTCCAAAGTGGATTGCCAATTATGTTCTAAGACGATATTGTAATTAAGGAGGAAAAAAAACCTGGTCAGATACTCATATTATCCTTAGTATATCTTGGCAAAATAAAACTTAAAAAATAATTCTATGGGAAATAATAAAACAAATGACGAGAAATGTCCCACAGAAAGATTTTCTTTTTGATATCTCTTGTTGATATTTTATGGGCCTTTTAAGAGATTTTTAATGCAATGGCTTTTGGGGATATATATGTGTATGTATATACATATATATTTTTGCACAATATACATTTCAGTCTTTATCACAGTGGGAACAATAAAATAACAGACTGCAAAACATTAGCATCATAAAGAAAATGTAATAAATGACTTTATAACTGTAGTAAAAGTTGCATGAGCACCAGCAGCTGTACCAGAGATGTTGCTACAGCAGCGCTTTATGACCTAATGGCACTCTGTGGGCTGATAATATTATGTGAGTGTGTGATGCCAGCAGTTTCCAAGGCCTAGATTTCAATTCGATAAATAATTGAAAGCACTTGTAGACTTTTCCATAAAATGTTTAATAAGAGATCAAACCCTCCCTGGTAGTGGAAAATTAAATAGTTTTTACGGGAGTATTTTATGATGAAATTCTAGCTACTAACTGTGGAAAAAGTGATGTTAAGCACAGCAGTTGAGAATAAAGAATGCTTCAAAGGGTTTGTATTGTCTAAAATTTGATTAACAGTTTCTTAGACTTAAATTTCCTTATTTGCTTAAGTCTCTGGCTCTTGGTTTTTGAAGACTGCCTAAAATATCAAAATTTATTGAATTAAATATGTAAAATATGGTGTAGTCATGGAGCAATATGAATATGTCTGGAATGCAAAGGTCAAGAGTACTGCATGAGTCCATATTCTGAAAATTACAGAATGGATAATCTTGTATGTTAAATGTGCAATTCACAATGGATTCTTTATGCTGTTAAAGAAAAAAAGTGAGAATGGTTTTCTCATCTCATTCACAAAACAGATGAGATTTGAAATGAGTGCTCTCTGAGTGGATGAAAATTTCATATAATGCACAATCTGGGAGACTGAGATTTTATTTAAATAGGGAAAACAAAAAAAAATATTTTTTTTTTCCCTTAGGAGAAAGTTAATGATAATTTCTGCTACCACATATGACTACTTTTGCTCATTTGTTAAATGTCTTTCTCCTTCCTTTTATTTGGCTGATCAGAGCCTGAGGGAATTCATATATACACTACAGCAATTGAAGTGAGGTTACTAATCAATTATCACAAACATTGGCTGTCAATTTCTCCATATGGCGTATATTCTTAGTTATTCAAATAGACATCATTAGCTGATGTTTTTCTTAATGTGATATGGAAAGATTAAACATTTTATGAAATAATGATATATCTCTAAGATGAGTGTGTCTAAACTGATTTAACAGAAAATACCAAAAACTCAACTAAAAAACAAAAAGGAAAACGTTTTAAATAATGGTAAGGCTGTATATCACAGATGTCAGTTCTTCAACTGGGGACAGCAACAATTGCCACTGATCTAAGTGCAAGTTTATAACTTACTGAGCACAGGTCATGCAGTAACAAGTAGAAACCTTTTCATCTCCCCCCCCCCTTCGTTTATAATAGCTTATTTACTCTTATTAGAACACAGAATTGTTACTACTTGCTATCGGGATGAATAGGTAAGCCATTTACACCTTCAGACACCCTAATAAAATGAGCAAGAAATCTAAGAGAGCATGAGATGGTTCTACCATCTTCATTAAATAATGGAAAGATCATAACTCCAGGTTTGAATGTTAACTCTGCCACTCAGGAGCTGTGATTTTATTTTTAAACAATTCTATGGGTTGGCGTTTAAATGTATTTAATCACAGGGCTGAAGTGATGTTTGTGGGAGTTATTGAATTGACAGCACATCGCTTAGAAAAAGCAGGTCCCAATATTTCACAAACGTTGCTTGCTTTTCATCTTGCTTTCCTTCCTTTTGCTTTCTTTCTTTTTACTGATAGCTCTTAGGATTCAAAGTTCTATAAAGTATGGGATATTTCCATTGGTGCTCAGTTTTGCAGCATCTCTGTTTTGCCATATTTGCCCATCTCATTGTTTACATTTTAATATCAACTGTGCCATCCCAAATTTTCTTTTGGACAAAGATATCAACAGAATTGATAGAAAGAAAAACCTGGAATTATACCAACATTGTCTGGGGGAAGGGCAATCTCCATAAATGGATACAGTGGCCTTGTATTCCATTCTGATGAAAATTCCTATTGCTCTCAAACTTCCTCAATACTTCCTGAAGGGGCTGATAAACACCTATGTTTAAAACCAATGGAGAAATGAAAATGGGAGTCAGATGGAAGAAATATTACTTTAATTTATTGTCAATGTCAGGTTTGGAGAATGAAGCTTGGATGTATGGCAAGAGTGGACTGACTAATATAGAACATCAAACAGAGGTATATTTCCCAACTAGTCACAGGTTGTGCTAGATGTCCTCTGAACTTTCCCTGCAATGGCAGATTATGCGGCTTGAAAACTTAAAGCATGGGAGAGTAACACAATCAAACTCTTCCAAATCAAAACAAGAGGAAAAGGACTGAACCATACATACTTGGAGACTTCTAAATTCACCGGTCAAATAAGCTCTTCTTTCTTCACGGAGAGGAATAAAACAACTGTGAAAGACTCAGATGGGTTTTCCTCTATATTCCAGAGATGGATTAAGTTGTTTTAACATTTTCCATTTTTTTTTTTTCTTTTTGATATTCTTTGTTTTCTTAAACCATGGTCAGCTACCACGTACTAGAAGATGGCTGGCCGGTAAGTGTAGGCCAGCTCCCACATTTACGAGGCTGCTCCTTCCATACCAACCATTTCTCCTATAGATTTTCCTGATACCACTGGTATGCAGTGTTGATTCTGTTACAAGGTCCCAAAACGTGTCATAATGATCTCCAAGGCCCCTCTGCACCTAAGATTGAAAGTTCACGGCACATGTTGTTTCTACCTATATTTTGTCTAGCTGCAGTGTCCAAAATGCTTATCACTTCTACAATGAGATGAGATTGAATGTTAAAGCCATGCACATTAAGATTGAAAGGCCATAGAAATTAATGCTTAATCAATTCTTAATCTAGAATAAACTCTCCCCTCAAATTCCAATGCTGTATTTGCTGAATCTGATCCTGAAGGCTTCAGCCGAGGTCCCCCTGCAGCTGACCCCTGGCCTGAATGTCAGGGGAATGTGCATACAGCCTTTAGAGTTCAGATTATGTCTGCACCAAATCTCTCATCATCCTCAATTTTAAGGAGAACAAAGAATTAATGGAATACAAAGGGTGACCCTGTTGACCCCCAATGATAAAATTTAGAAAACAGTTACCCAAAATAAAATTATCTGCCTAAACCCTGCTGCTTAGGATTGCTGAAGATTATAGTGGAAACCCAGTTGTTGATGGAAGGAGAGTAAACGCTAATGCTTTCTTGGCTTGAATGCTCATCAGCCTGTGCCATATGTCTAGAGTTCATGAAGTGAAAGCTCAAAGAACTCTTAGTGTTTACTTTTAATATCATACATTTACTATATCTGGAATAAAATTTATCTACTGCATACTGTCACTTCTCTCAGACAATGGCATTTGAGACACTGCTGCCCCTTGCAAAGTTTATAAACTGCCATTCTGTCTGCCCAAACCTGGGTCTGATTTCAAGCCCTCTTCTTTCTCATGGAGCCTATCCATTTCTTCTTTGAGCCTTTGATTTCTAAATCCCGAACATGACCTGATGCTATTACTTCTTGCTATGAAATCACTGGGTTCTCAGAAATCTAATTTCTAGAGAAAGATGTCTCTGTGTCCCTATTTTGTGTCAACTGCCAAATCATCATCAGTAGACTCTCAGTGATTTTTTTTTGAAACAAAACTACCTCTATCACAATTTTTTTAATTATTTTTTATTAAGTTTTTGGGGTAACATTTGTTAATGCAATTATATAATTTTCAGATGTACATTATAATTTGTCACAAATTTTTGAAGATGATTATTCCTTAGCTGTTTTCTTTGATGTCCCATTACTTCTTTATATGAAGTTTTATTAAACTGCTTCTGATCTTGGCCCAGTTCCTTCACTGCTCTGTATAGGATGGATATGACTTCTAGACTGGAGTGTCATCTTTTCTATTCCTTTTCCTTTCCTTCCTGACGTTTTAACGTACTTCACAATATTACGTTTTATGGGAATGCATACATACTCAATTATTTCAAAATCAGTGTGTTCTGGATAACCTCATGGAACAATTTGTTCCTCAATGCACCAATACAAAACCAGGGCTGGACTATTACTTTCCTGCCTGGGTCCCCTTTCATAGGCCCTGTTATGTATTACCTTCTGTTAGAGGCCTTATTTCTTGAAATTTTCAAGCTGTTCTCTTAGAGAACAGGCAAAAAAATATCACCCATCTTCAATAGCTATATCATGTTTAAACTTAGCCAATAAATTTTAAAAAATTTGATATTGATCTTCCCAAACTCTCCTAAAATATGTACAAATGTTCCAGCAATACTTTGTAGAGCTGTTTCAACTAGAAGATATGTTTTCCCACTTTCTTTAAATATCAGTCATGTTTGAAACTTTAGGATCCTGCATTCTGGATCCCTTCAAGTAAGTCATTTTGGTCTGCTCTGTAAGGATTATGTTGTTTCTTGGAGCCCTAGTACTGTTATCAGGTAAGAACTAAAACTTCTCCTGCTTTTCCAATGTCCTATTCAGAAGTCCGGCTTCCTTTTTCCTATCTAGTCTGAACCTTAAGATTAATGTTTCTTCAGTGCCCTATATGGTCCAGTTTCTTCTAAGAAATAACTTCTCAACTTTCTGTTTAACATTGTCTTCTTTTAATTGATTTCCACATTTCTAGCAGATCCAGTTCCTCCTTGATTTCCTAAGTAAATCTGAATCTAAGCAACAGCTTTTAAAAATAATTCTTGGCCTTTGGGCTTACAGTCAATTTATTGAATTATTTAGACCCCTCAATTCAAGAAAATCTCATACAGATTTTCTTTATAATGAGCTACTATCTTAAGTTTTTTAATTAAGAGATGATTCATATAAGTGAAAGGTATGATTTGGAAAAGGGTTATATCTTTGTAACTCACACCTGAAATAGTATCAAGTATTTTCATCACCCCAGACATCCAGTGTTACTTTCTGGTCAATCTCCAACCCTCTGAAATGAACTAGTGGTTCTGATTTAAATCAGAAAACATTAGCTTTGCTTTTTCCTAAACTTAAAAATAAAAAGAAGCAATAGGTACTCTTTCATGTCTGCCCTACTTCACTCTATGTAATATCTGTGAGTAGCTGTATTTTTTCTTTTTTTCCTTTCTTCTTTTCTCACTTTTCTTTCTTTTTTTTTTCTGAGTGATATTCTCTCAGGTTACTCTATACGTAGGTTTTGTGAAGATTTTCTTTGTAATTCTGATGAAATTCTGTTCTAGTACTAGTTTGCTAAGTTTTTAAATCATAAACAGTTGCTGAGTTTGATCAAATATTTTCAGGTATCTATTACACAATCATATGGTTTTCTTCCATATAATGCAGGTGCATTGTTTGAACAATATATAATTATTTGATTTGCTAATATTTTATATAAAATTTTTATTTTGATGTTTATGATGTTATTATTGTTTTTCTTAAAATGTCCTTTCAGATTTTTGTATAAGAGTTAAACTGATCTTGTATAATTAGTTGGAAATATTTCTCCTCTATTTTTAAGAAGATTTTATAGGACTGGTATTTCTTCATAAAACATTCGTTAAAATTAAATAGTAAAGCTATATAGTATGTAGTTTTCTTTGGTGGAGATTATAAATTCAATATCTTTAATATAGCATAATTAAGATTTTGTATTTCTTCTGATCTGTTTTGGTAATTTGTGCCTTTGTTTGATTTGGTTGTTTTTTATCAAGTTGTTGAATTTACTGGCAAAAAGTTTGCTTCTAATGTTTCCTTATTATTGGTTTCATGTACATAGGGTTTGAAGTGTTGCATTTTCTTCCATTCTCAGTATTGGAATCTGGATGAGTATAAACACAAATACAGTCAGCCCAACAAGCCACATACACACACACACACTCACACACTCACACACACTCATGGCTGAAATTATGAGAAGAAAGCAGCAGTGGAAAAGATATATTGGGTAGAGAGAAATAATGTCATGAATCTTTTCACAATGGTTGAATCCAAGGGCCCTATCAGAATAAAATGTTTATTTCCTTTTAAATATAATCTTTCTTAAACTGTACTTTTTAGTAAAGCTCTGTCCATGAATTTCAAGATTAGTTCTAACTGCATAGTGTAAAACCAGAATGTGCTTATGCCAAAGACCACCTCCTATTAGGTGGCAAGACCTTTATTCCTGCTTTATTAAATAGCCATGCATCTATAAAAACACACCGACTTTGACCTAGGAGGAGCTGGCCACATGCTGCAGTGACTGCAAGTTCAAATTAGTTTGACTGCTCAAACTAGTGCTTCTAGTGTCCAACATTTCTAACAACTTGTGAATTGTGTATTAGATAAGGAAGCTGGTAACACAATTCATAATCCATTGATAATTACATTGAGAATAAGTTTATTTTCCAACTATGAAATCTGAGACTGTCCAATTTAAATGATTGTCTCTCTGAGATTATTATATGTAGCCCTTCAAAATGATTCCATCTCTTTGGTTTAAAACTCTATCTCATTCTATAAACATGCAATAAATTTGATTTTAAAAGAAATGTTATAGCTTCCCTCAACCACCCTCAACCCTCAACCCTTCCTTTTACAGCTTATTTATATATATATATATATGGTTTTCTATATTTCAAATGACTCCCTACTTTCTATATATGTGATGATATGATTTTTGACTATTTTTGTCATTTTTTTAAAGTATTTTACAGTATATGCTCTAGGCTAAATTCAGATGATGATTGTTTTGACTTCATAGCTCCATTTTCAAGGCCTACAGCATTCACATTGACATTTCCTAGAACACAGTGTAGATTTGTGCAGAGACTGCCTTCCTCTCCAAGTTTCTAAATAAACCAAGGAGGCTTTGTCTAGTTGTCAAGCCTTTACTTAGTCCTTGCCCTACAGTATCTGTAGCTTTGAAAACATCTCTTCCATCGCTTTGTTTCCTAGAAACCTGAACTAACATAATAAAAATATGAAATGTTTCTACATAATTCAGAGAAAATTAAATTGCAGTAATGAGCTAAATAACATGAACATATTGGATTTTGTGATTCCTTGACCTGAATTTACATTTAGGTCCACCAAACAAGATGTGTAGTTGAAAGATTGATATGACCACTAACATACCTGGCATTATCCTTTGCTTGTTACTTAAAGCTTTGAGGATGTTTGAGGTGCAGAAGGTTTACATCTTTATAATTCTCTTTTAGATTTAGAAACAAAATTTACTTGTTTCATTTAAACTTCCATTTAACCTCCTATAGTGCTTTGTAAAGTACAGTTTGCAAAACTTTATCATAAAATCAATTTATTATGTTGGAAGAGCATTTTACAAATGAGACAGAATGAAACTAAATTCAAGTAGAATAAAATACACTAGAAAAAGGTGGAAATACATTACACATAGAAAGAATCAATGTTTGGTGAACTTTCATTTTAATCATGTGTACTCATGTAAGCTCATGCATAAATTATTGTGTACTGGTAAAATATTTTTTGCATGTGGAATAGAATCAATAGTTTGAAAGTTACTGATTTACTACATAATGACATATTATTATATTAAATACTCAACCAGTAGTTCAATGTCCAGAGAACACATTAATCTACCTAATATATTAGCAATCTCAGGAATATTTATCTCTAGTATCAGAAATGCATCAAGCTTTATATAAGAGATCAATCATGTCCTTAGCTCTAACCCTGAGCTATAATCTTAACTAGTTTAGATTTAAAAGCTATTCAGGCAACATCTTAAATCTTGCCACCTGAAATTCTAGAAGGATGCCTGTAGTAAGCCCCAAGTTTATGTCAATGTGCCTTTCAAAAGCATTGATTGAAGATACTTCTATGCCGGACACTAATTTAAATAGTGGAGATATAGGTGTTATTACATTTATTTTGTAGTGGAGAAGTCAGGCAATAAATGACAATAAAGGTGATTTTGATATCTGTAATGAATAATTATAAAGGTAACATAAATATGATATAAAGCAAGGTAATAGAAATAAAGATAGTAACCCTGGGAAAGTATTTTAGGTAGGATACTCTCTAAATGCTCCTCTGAAGAGGTGGCATTAAGGTTAAAATACAGTATCAGACAGAAAAAAAACATATATTCAAAGTCTGAGGTGGAAGTGAACTTGGTGTATTTAGGGGATACTGAAAAAGCCAGTTTAGCTGAAATGATGAGACTGATGATGTGTTTGTTATATTGATAAAAATGTAAGCAGAACCAGAACAAGTACAGTTTGTTCTAACTTGGTAAGAATTTTAGATATTATTTTGTAAGCAACGGGAAGATTTCGGAGATTTTGAACAGAGTAATGATGTGGTCTACATATTTAAAAGAGCTTTGTGACTGTGTGAAGAACAGATACAGGAGAGCAAGAGGTGGAGCAGAAAGGCTAGTAAGGAATCTATAAAAACTGTCCAAAAGCAAGTTTGAAAATGCCGAGAGTAAAGTGAGACATTGTCAGATACAGGCTATAGAGTTTGAGAGAAGTGATGAGATTTGGCATCTATTTGGCAGGTCAAGGTAACAAACCTACTAGTTAGGATGAGAAAGAAGGGGGGGGAGCCTATTTTCCAGATATTTGCCTGATTAAGTGATAGTACTATTTTTTAAGGTGGTGAAAAGCATAGGTGAGACAGGTTTGTTTTCTTTTTTAATATTATATGGTGAATAATAGACATGGAGTCAAGAGTTCGATTTTAAACTTGGTAAGTTGGAAATGTCTGTTAAAGACTTCCTGCTTGAGAGTCAAGATTACATGTGTGTGATCATTTGACTCCTAAGTGTTGAATATTGATTTCTAAATTATTCATCCAGAACTTCTTGAACTAGCCTTTCTTCCTTGGTTCTTAACTTATGGCAAAGACATAAAAGGAATTTTTGATAATTCTACCTTAATTTTTTATATCAATTTGCGTAAATTCATTCATTCTTCAAATATGTATTGAAATAATGTTTTTAAATGTGGGATTTGAACAGATAAACAGAAGGTGAATTAAAGACCCAAAAAAGAGAGGAGGCCACATAGAATACCAATAAGGAGAAGTCAGTGCTTTAGGTAGAAAACCAGAATAGTTTTTAAGAAGGAGTAGTGGTTAAGTGTGTTGAATTATTTCCTAATGGAGGTCACTATGGATACTGACAAGACCAATGTCTGTGGAATGTCCTGATGGAAGTCTCATTGGCCTGGTTAAGGAGACAGTGGGAAGTGAGACTGTAGAATTGCTAGTATAGACACATATTTTGTAAAGAGTATTACACTTTATACAGATGAAATCAAGCTTTGGCACCATCTGTAGAAAATTATGAGG
Organism: Eonycteris spelaea; assembly: GCA_003508835.1. Classification (NCBI taxonomy): domain Eukaryota; kingdom Metazoa; phylum Chordata; class Mammalia; order Chiroptera; family Pteropodidae; genus Eonycteris; species Eonycteris spelaea. Next base: position 1,769,275 of record PUFA01000043.1, on the reverse strand, counting down.
CCAAGGATTTTTTTTTTTAATGGGAGATACTTGAATATTGATGGGAATATTAAAGCAGAAAAGTGAAAATTTAATAACAAGGGAAAAAATATCAAAATAGGAGCAAAGTCTTTGTTTAGGTACAAGAGGTGAGATGACACAGATGCAGGGTGTAGTTTAGATAGGAATGAGGAAATTTTATCTAACCCTATATTAAGGATAATGAAGAATATAAATAAAGATACAGCAAAAATATTTTTTTTAATCAACAGAATAAGAAAGGAAAGGATGAGTATGTTAGGTTTGTAAGTGAAGGAGAATCCATAAAATGACTAAATTATTACCTTGGAGAAGAGGAGAGTAAATTGGCCAGAAAAACGCATAAGATTTCTGAATAGTTCTGGGGGCTTAGTTGAAAATTCTGGACTTAAATTCATATTAAAATCAGTCAGCATGACTCCTGTGTTCTCCAGTCACTTGTGCAATGTGGGTACAAAGTAGAAAGAGAACTGGATCGAACCAGAGTTGGGGTGCTGTCAGGTGAGAATGATAAGAGAAAGGCAGAAAAAAGTTAAAGCTTCATATTAGGGAATTATTATAGTGTTTATCATACCATGAAATTTGAATAGTTTAATAAATGAAGTATTTCAGAAGAGAGGTATAGACAACATAGAAGAGGATAGTATCAAGGAAAGTTTGAAGAGTAAAAATTGGGGGGGGGAGCTGGATTTCTATCTAAGTGAACAAAAATCAGATGCACTCATTTGAGAATTGCATGACTGAAATTGAGATTGTTTCATTGAGTTGAGTTATTGATAATGATAAAATTTAGTTATTGATAAAAACATAAATAAGGCATTTAGTCACTGAGTTGAGACTGAAAGAAAGATCTCTGGAGATAAGGTCAGGGAACTGAGAGTCCAGAGTTCTGAGTAAGACTCTCCTGGGTGCTTGACATTACCAGGAATGATGAAAGAACTAGTGTTGGCAAGACGAGGTGATTTATACGCTCACACATTCAGTGAAGAAGGGGGCAGGACCCCTGGTTCACCAGTTACTGCATTAAGTAGAGGTGGAGAGTGGTGCTGCTTGGAAACCAGGAAGGTGAGAGGGAAATGGTCATAAATAAGGGAAATAGAAAACCTTTCTACCATTCTGTGCCTTTTGATACATGAGTTTAGAAGAAAACAGATCAAATGAGCAAACAACAACAAAAAACAGCCACCATACAAATCACTCCATGGGAACTTGTGTCCCCAGAGAAATCCAGTTAGATTGATTGATTTTTTTCCCCTTTAGAGGTTTAATTGACAAAAAAATTGTAAAATATTAAAGTGTACATTTTGGCAATTTGACATATGTTCATTGTAAGATGATTTCTGCCATCTAGTTTATTAACCAGTTCATCACCCCACATATTTATCTTTTATTTTGGTAAGAACATTTAAGTTCTACTTTTAATAAATGTCAATTATATAATATAGTTTTATCAATGTAGTCAATATGTTTTACATTAGGTCCTTAGACCTAATTCACCTTAGAGCTTAAAGTTTGTATCCTTTTACTAAACTCTCTACCCCTACCCCAGCTTCTAGCAATCAGTTTTCTACTCCCTATTTCTACAAGGTTTTTTTTTTCTTCTATTTTTTTAGATTCCAGTTATAAGTGACACCATGCAGTATTTGTCTGTCTTTGTCTGGCTGATTTCACTTAGCATAATGAATGCCCTCAAGATCCATCCATGTTATCACAAATAGCAGGATTTCTTTCTTATAGCTGAATACTATTCCATTGTGTATTTATACATCTTTATCCATTTATCTGTTGGTGAAAAATTATGTATGCTGGCTTTGTGAATATGTGCAATGAACTTTGGGAATGTAGAACTCTCTTCATATCCTGTTTTCATTTTCTTTAAATTGTAACCAGAGATGGGATTGCTAGATGATAAGGTGGTTATAATTTTAATTTTTTTAGAAACATCCATCCTATTACCGTAGCAGTAACTCCAAATTACAATCCCACCAACAGTGCACAAGGCTTTCCTTTTCTCCATGTTCTTGCCAACACTAATGCCTGTTGGACAGCTATTCTAACATGTGATATCTCACTGTGTTTTGATTTACATTTCTCTAATGAATAGTGATGTTGAACACCTTTTTATGTACGTATTGGCCACTTACATGTCATCTTTTGAGGAATGTCAGTTCGGTCCCTTTGCCCATTTTTAAACAATTTTTTGCTATTGTGTTGTAAGAGACTTTTTATTTTTTGAATATTAACCCTTTATCAGACGTATGACTTGCAAATATTTCTTCCCATTCTGTCAATTGCCTTTTTATTTTGTTGATGGTTTCTTTGCTGTGTGGAAGCATTTTAGTTTGATGCTGTCCCACTTATTTATTTTTCTTTTGTTGCCTCTGCTTTTGTTGTCAAAACCTACACACACACACACATACACACACACACACACACACCCAATGCCCAAGTAGCTTACCTCTATTAGTTTCTTGTAGGAGTTTGTATAGTTTCATGTCTGAAGTTCAAAGTCTTTAATTCATTTTGAGTAAATTTTTGCATATGGATTATTATAGGGATCCTGTTTCATTTTCTTTTGCATGTGACTCCAGTTTTCCCAGTATCATTTATTGAATAGACTATCTTTTCTCCTTTTTTATATTTTTGTCTCTTGTTATAAATGCATTGACCACATAACGCCTGGGATTATTTCTGGGCTCTCTGTTCTATTCCATCAATTACATGTTTGTTTTTGTTCTAATAGCATTACTGTTTTGTTTACTACAGCTTTGTAATATAGTGTGAAATTGAAAGGCATGATGCCTCCAGATCTATTCTTATATCTCAAGTTTGCTTTGGTTATTTGGAGTCTTTTGAGATTCCATAAAAAATTTAAGATTTTTCTATTTCTGTGAAAAATACAGTTGGAATTTTGATAGGAATTGTATTGAGTCGGTAGATTGCTTTGGGTAGTATGGACATTTTAACCACATTAATTCTTCTAGTCCATGAGTATGAAATATCTTGCCATGTATTTTCATCTTCATTTCCATTTATTAATGTCTCAGTTTTCAGTATATGAATTTCTCACCTCTATGGTTAAATTTATTCCCAGGTATTATATTCTTTTTGATGCAACTATAAATGAAATCGTTCCTTAATTTCTCTTTTTGTGAGTTGTTGTTATTGAACAGAAATGATGAAAGAGCAGCTTGTCATGGCTAAAAGACATCTTATTGGGAGCTCATGTTGTTTTCTAGGAGAATATTGGTGATAGAAGGGAAACAGACAGAATTTAGATTTAGTTAAGCCTCCTTATCTTACAATAATAAAGCTAAACAGTCTTTTCTCAAATCAAAGGAGAAAATTGGATTTTTAGAACTTACAACTGCTAACCTCTGATTAATGCTCTTCATGTAAGATTCTATGAGTCTTTATCATTATCATCTCTGATTTTTGAACTTTGTAGTTACCTTAGCTGTTTTGTATTTCTTGCCCAAGCCTTGTTTTGAATGCCAAGTTGCTCATGTATTAATAGTCAACGTAAGCTCATAAGTATGTAACATAATCAATTTTTTATTTTTATAAAATAACTTTTATATATTGATATAGGTATAATTACCATACACATATGATTTGGACAGTAATTATTCATTTAATTCTCATATAGCTTCATATACATGATGGGTTAAAAAGTTTATGGGCCCCACCCATCACCCCTAAATTAAAGTCTGTGATGGTCTAGACCCATAGGTACATATTTAAAAGCTCCCCAAGGGATTTTATTGTGGAGCCAGTGTTTAGAAACCCTAACTAACTATTAGAGTTACATAGACATCAGCAAACCTATATAACTAAAACCTTTTCGTTAGTGAATGATGTTAAATAATAAACTTAAGACTTTTAACTGCTTATTATAACACTGTGTAAATCAGATAAGGTATTCAAGACAATAATTTAAGAATTCTTAATAACCTTCTTAAATCTGTAGAATCAAATTCAAGTTTTTTGGTATATGTACTACCTGGGTGCTGGTTTTGCCAGCTTATCCAGTTTCACCACACTCCAGTCTCCTTGTGGTTGAGGTCTAGGTCTCTTTAGTTAATTGCTTCTTCAGTGCAGTTGCTACTTCCCTTTTCCTATCCTCCACTTAGGCCAATTGATGAGTGGTATGCTCGGAAATGGCCATGTTCTATGAAGTTCACTTGTCTAAATTCACAGAGCTTGATTTCAAGCTGAAATAGATCTAATCTCCAATGCAAGTCACTTTTCTCTACCTTAAATTGCCCTCTTATGAATAATGAGATATTCCTAATTTGTAATTTTTATAGAAGTATAGAAATAATAAAAGAACTCTTTTTAATGTAAAAAATACATTATTCTTCAGGATGCAATCTAAATCCTCAGTACTCGAATAACTTTTTTACCATTATTTATGCAAAATCTATTACACATATAGTACCTATTAGATTCCTCCTTCTCAGTGTTTTTTTTTTTAATAAAGCTAAATCATTCTTTATTTGAATGCATAGAACATGGCTAAACATTATTTATTTTTTTTATAAAAGCCAGATAGTAAATATTTAGATTTAGGCTTTGGGGTCCACATATGACATCTATGTTGCATATTCTTTCCTTTTATTTTTATTTTCCTTCTTTCCATCTTTCCTTTCTCCTCCTGCTTCTCTTCTTTACAACCCTTTAAACACAAAAAACCACTCTTGCTCAAGGACCATACAAAAACAGACCTTGGAATGGCTTTTGCCACAAGTGATATCTCTCCAGCTCCTAGCTTAGAACAATGCCTGATATTTAGTAGATATGTTCTTTATGTGTGCTCTAAAAAGGTATGAAAATTGGTCACTATTAAAAAATTTTTTAACTTAAAATTTTTTTGATGAGTATGTCAATAACACTTTATTTATTCCACAAATTTATACATAGAATTTTTAACCATTTAAATATTGCTGACTTCATGATCAATTTATCAGGACCTATAACCATTAAAAATTAAAAAAAAATTCTTTAGTTTCTTTGGTCTCTTATACCTTTATCTTTAACTTTCCTGAAATTTGGTTTCTAACATCAGCATATGTGAAAAATTTTATTCTATAGTTTGAGTTCTGGCCAACCTGTCCAAATTATGACATTTATAAGTATCTTTATTATTTTAATGTTTTTAAAATGAATATTTCAAAACATGTGCAGGAAAGAGCTGGACAGATTTTCATATTATCTAAGTGATTCTTGTAATGAAAATGTCACTTTATTCTTTAAAATTTTTCTGATTTATACATTATGGTTATTTGCATCAACATTGCATTAATTTTGTTACAGATGCTAATTTACACAATATCATAATGTATCACAACTTGAAATTAAATATTTTCCCAACAAACATTTTTTGTGTGCATCCATTTCCACATGTAAAAGAAATAAAAGATTAAGTAATCTCTAATTTTTCTTCAGCCTCTATGTTTCTACTTTCCTTCAATAGTTTCTCTGTTTTTTTTTTTTTCATGTTTGCCATTATCCATCATTCATAAGTGGTCATTCATATTTTTCAATCTTAACTAAGGCAATGACACAAACCCCTTTGAGAATCTAAGGAAATCTCTACTCTTCTTCAAGACAAAACAAAGATTATATCTAAAACATTATACAACACAACTGTAGCGAATTTACAAGTGCCTATGAATTCTATCCACATATTACTTAGGGTTCAGAAATTCAAGTTCAATGACATCCTTCCTAAAGATTGCTGTTTATAGCTCTCCTAAATATTTGGTCTCAATGAAACTTTTTTTCAGCTCAACAGGCTTCCTTCTCAATATAACTTTGACTAGCAATGAATAAAACTTTGATTCAGGCTGAATCTCACCATCATGCATTTCATCAAACTATTCACCAATACTTTAATTTTTTCCATTTAGATTATACACAATTCCTATCAATATTCATAGTCCAGTTTTCTTATTACAGTTCATGGTTTGCCAAACATGGCTGGAAATGTAATCAAACCTTTATGATTGAATTCATGTTATATTCTAACTATTAGTCAAATATCATCTGGATTCTCCTTAATGTTTAGCAAATCTTTATTTCCTTTGTTACATTTTAATACACTAGTTTTTCAAAAGTGTGTTTAGTCTTCTTAGTAATTTTTATACTTAGGAAATTATTAGTTATTGGGGATGAAATGGTAAGAGAGATATAGACTTTCTCCCACTGTGTGAACATTTTAAATGGGGGTGCTGTTAGCAGAGAAAAAATGTAAAGAAACAAGAAAAATCAGTCTTTATGAGAAAAAAGGTAGAATAATTCATCTATTTCTTTAAAAATGTTTATTGGGGGTTTACTGTATGCCAACTCTTCTAGGTGCCACAGATCCAATAGTGAGTAGGATAAACAAAAATGATTTCCCTGTTGGGCTTATGTTCAAGGCACAAGATGGGTCTCAGCAAAAACAAAGCTTTACTCTAGGTTAATACAAAGCTGAGTTCTGTTGCTTTGTTATATCAGTCGTAGATGATTGTGCAAGGACAAAATGCTTCGAGCAGAAGGAAAAACTATGCAAAGTCTCTGAGTACAGTTACAAGCTTGGTGGATTTACAGAGTTGTATGTTGCTGAATCAGATTAGGCAAGAAGTAGTATACAATTTGAAACCAATGAAAGAGGAAGAAAGATCACACAGAACTTTGTGAGGAAGCGTACAGAGTCTGGATTTATTCTAAGTCAATGATAATCTACTGGAAGATCTAAATAGGCTATCGATATTATCTGTCTTATAATTTTAAAAGATCCCTCTAACTGCTCTGCACAGAATAGAAATAAGTTCTAGTTGCATGACTGTCCACTTCAGTTCATCTCTAAATGAGAATACTGTTAGTACTTTCATTATTAAAAAAAAAAAAAAGAATTCATATGTGTGTGTGTGTACTCAACAGTGTGTTGCATAAATCATGTGCTACATAGATTAGCTATTTATTAAGTAATTATAGAGAACCTAGTGAGAGAAGAGAATTACAACCTGAGTCCAGACAAAAGATCATGGTATTTTGCACTAAAGTGGAAGGTGTGGGGATAGAAAGCAATTAATTGAATAAAGGATATTTCAAGGAGGAGGAGGAAGATTGACAGTATTTAAATGAAAATTATATCGGAGGAGTGGTGAGGAAAAATACAAAGTCAGGGAATACTCGGGGGTTTTGTTCTTTTTCCTAAAATGCTATGGTATGCTAGTGCCATTTACAAGTCACAGAATACTTAGAAAAGAACAGGTTTGAGGGGTTTGGATGATGGAGGGTGGGCACATCTAAGAAACTCTTCTGAGTATATTAATATTCAGAGCCATATTGGATGGCAATGCAGAAATGAAAAGCATGAAATTAAACAGCAATGTGGAGTTCTGGAGGGTGGTCAAGAAAAAAAAAAAAAAAAGCCAGAACAAAGCCTGGGAGTCTGTTCACATTTAGTCACCAAACAGGAAAGGAAGAACCACTGGAGGAGATTGTAGAGAAGACAACTGGTAAAATAAGAGAAAACCTGTGATTTTCTGAAAGTCATGTGGAGAAATTGTTCCAGGAAGGCAAAGTGATCAATTGCATTGATGCAACTGAGAGGTGAAAGAACAGAAGAGGGGCTGTTAGATTTGGGAAAAGAGAGTCATTCTCGATTTGAGAAAATGATCAAAAAGAAACTGCGACAAGAGAAGCTAGATTGATATGGATTGTGGAGCGAATATAAATTGAGAAATTGGGTAGTATTTATAAAGCACATTTTTTGTTCTGCTAAAATGGAAAAATGTTTATCAAATTTATCATATCCTTCCTTCCAGGCTACTAATATATTCCTCTATTTTCTTTTGATGATAATTTGAAAAGAAATTGTTTTTATTTCTTTACTATCTTTTACTTCGATAATTTGATGTTTCCCTAATTGGCCTATTGAAATTGCTCTCTTAAGGTCACAGAATATCTTTTCCAACAGACTTTTATTTTCTGGATTTATTGCCCTTGAAATGTCAGGTATATTTGACATTATTAAAGATATTTCTAGATATATTTTTCTCTACAATTTTTGATCCTATTATAGTAATTTCTCCCATCTCACTACTTATTGTTTCATTTTCTCATTTAGCATTGGGTTTCCTATTTAGGTTTTTTTTGTTTGTTTGTTTTTGTTTTTTTAAGTGACCCACAGCACCTGCTCACCAAGGTATTTTACTTGAAGTTAAATTAAAACTTGCTTAAGATCCCATGATCCTGACTTGAAAATAGTACAAAATCCATTTCTTGGAGTACTTGACTCCATTGGATCATCTTGTGGGTCTTCTGAAATCCACTACCTGCTTGCCAAATAGACATGCCTCCTGGGTCAGCCTACTGTCAACATTGCTGTGTTTCCTCTCTTATGAACCTGACACCACATTGAATGTCAGCTCCACCTGTTCATCCTACCCAGCTGCTCCTGCTGCAGGGCTGTCGCAGCTGCCTGGTTCATGAACCTAGAGAACGTCCACCAGGGATGCTCTCTTAGTGCTCTGCTTTTATGGTTACCAATTTATGGATTTCTCAGGACACAAATATTTGCAGTCCATACATGTTCGCTATCATATAAGGCTTCTCTTCTCTGGGAACCCTGAGCTAGAACTAGACGGTTCTCATATCTGTCCATTTGAAAATCTAAACATGGGATCTCTTTTCACTCCTGACAGTGTATATGTATGCTCTCCTAGCGTCCAGAAGCTTTAATTACAACTCTTGAGCTCACAGGGTTCTTTTTATTCCTTTTCATAGAAATGTTATGATTGTCTTTAAGGGGTCTCAGAATTTAAAAAGTACTTCTCAAATATCAGTCAAGATTATTACAAAGGAAGATTCTCAGGTTTCCTGATCAGAAATTCTGATTTTATAGGTCTAAAGCAGAACTCAAGAATGTGTATTTGAATGAGTTCTCCAGAATTACATGCATATTATTTAAGGATCAAATTTTGCAGAATATTACCTAGCGACACAGAAATAACATTGTTCTCCATGGGGATAAGGATTTAATAAAATCTTAAAAACATCAAAACAATTCAACTTTTTTTCTGGTAGAGGAGGGTAAGAAGAAATAAGAGTATACTTCACTGGTAAGACACTCAGAAGGAAAGGCAGAGGGCTCCAAGGTACCCTTCTTGCTAAGCAGTATGTAAAATAAATCACAGAATACATCTTTAAGAGGACACACCCAATGGCTTACTATTTGGCAAGAAGCCCTATTTCATAATAAGCATATTTGATTTGTTATGATTGTATCCCAATGTGACATAAAACAAGGTCAAGTGAAGCAAAAATGCCCTGCAGAAGGCCCAGGCCCAGCCTTTTATTTCTGACATTAACGGTCAAAGCCCAAAGCTCCAGGCCTCCCTCTACCTTCCACTGACCTATCAAGAGCACAATGCTGGCTCTGTGCTGCTTGTGCTTCTTGTCTTGACTCAGATCCCCATTCTTCAGTTCCCTTCCTTCTGCTCTTCCCTGTGGAACTACACTTCAGCAGTTGCTCTTATACCTTAGCTTGCTTGTCAGACATTCTGTTGCTCCTTGCTTTACCTGAGTCCTTGTTCTCTTTGAAGATACTAATTCATTTTTCTGTAGTCCTCTCAAGTGAACTGTTTTTCTTTCAACAAAGCTCTATGTCAAGCCAGAGTCTAGAGCTGGGCTTAATGAGTTCTACTTCTCATTACCATTTCTAGGATATCAGTATCCTCCGGCCTACTTTTAACCCATTTCCTGTGGCCCCGAGAATACTCACCAGCGGCACTTGTGGCTGCAGCATTAACCTGAAGGTAATTCACAGATAACGTCCTAACCTCACCCCCAATAGTCTTTGGAAACAAATGACATCATTCTACTTATAGCACTCTTTTTACTAGTGCTATTTCCATTTACAAAATGCAGTAATTCTCAATCACTGAAAATGTCAAATCCTCGAAATATAGCATTTCTATGCATGATGTTAACATAGTTTCTCGAATAGTAGGTGAAGATTCATTCGATTTATTCTGATTTATGTAAACATTTCTGTTACATTAGGATTAGAGACAAATTCTGTTTAGAAACAACTCCAAGAACAGTTTTTATATTTTATTTAAAATTGAAAACCAGTCAGGTTTGCTTTAGCCTCAGAGAGTATGTTTATGTAAAATTGAATTAACACTGGCAGCAAGTTGCATTTTTTTTCCCTAAGTGGGAAATACATTAAAACTCTCATCCCTTTGAGATGCGCCATCTCCAGCACCTCCTTCTAGGTCTGTGTACTCTTAAAACCACCCCATTCTAGGTTTTATTTTCACTTCCACTTTTCTGGAATAGTGACTGCCAATCTTACTGATGACCCCTATGGCCTCTGTATCTCTAACTTCTTCAATTATGAACGTGCCCTTTGGTACATGCTTTACTTGGCCTCTTTTCAAGCTTAGATACTGGTGACTATTTCTTCCTTTTAGAAATTCAACTTTTTTCTCCAGGCCTGGTCCAAAAAGATCAGGCCACATGCTACTTCTTATGCATTATTACAAGTGAAACTCACTTAGAAATCACAGCCAAATTTTACAGATGAAAAAGATCCCAGTCAAGTTAAGTAGTTTAAATTTACAGTGCTAGTAAGGGGCATGTCAGAAATGTAAACCTATAGCTATCTTAAGGGTCTTAATCACATTTTGTAGTCTCCCTGTTTTTAAGGAGATCCTGGTTCAGCATCACACAGTGAGAAGCCTTAGTCAACTAGGAGGTAAACATTCTGGGACCTGGGAAATGGCAGTTGGAGGTTGAAGGAGCTAATATTTCAGATCAACCTCACTGACACCCTCTGTACTACTGCTACTGATCCTGAAATGAGACTCTTCTTTCCCCAAATTCTAGAGACCAAAATAATTATTTTTGTTAAAGAGATGAACAAACCAAAAGAGACAGGTATAAAAATTAATTTTTCCAATTATGAAGCTCAACTCCTTAATCACTTCTCTTTAGCCAACAAATGACTTGTTCTCTGTGTAGCCAACAAACGCCACCTTAGTTGTATAGTTTCTTGGTGTCTCCTTCATCTAGGTTCACAGCCTCATGCTTGATTTCCCCCTTAAAAACACTTCCAACATCATTTTTCTATTCTATTGTTACTTCTGAACAATATAAAACTTCTATAAGTATCTTGATTCAAAATTATTATATGGTGAACAAGTTAGTCTCCATAAAAGATTGCTAATCATACCTTTAAAATGTGGATGGTTGGTCATAATCCTCTTCTAAATTAAATAACATAACAGATAATGGTTTGCCTTTTTAGTTTCCAATTGCTGGAATTATGTTTCTTGCTCAGCACGAGAAAAATTAATTAAGTCAATTAAAAACAAAAATTTGGCCCTAAGCTGAGTAGAAACTTAACAAATAGTAACTTACTTAGTGCCCTTGTGAATATAGCTTTCTAAGACACCACCAGGGAGTAGATTCGACTTTGTGATAATTTGGATTATTAGGTACTTAAAAAATAAAACCTCAGCTAGAATTGCACTTTCAGTACAAACAACATTCTGTTACATTGTCGGCTCCCTAAAGAGAGTTACCCTTTCTTTATTGGAAGTACCTTTTCAATTTATACAATTGATGTCAGAAAGAGAATTTTAGATAATGATGATAATAATAGTGTCAAAAAGGGAAAGGTTAATATCTACATCTATGTAAAATGAGATGAGAAGTGTATGATTTGAAGAGAATGAAAAGACTGAGACTCTGATCCTGGAAGGATTGCATTTGAATGGATGAAGTATATTTCATTATTTCTTTTCTTATTTAGACCAACTATTGTTTAGGAGCACTCCTGCAAGAAGATAGACATATGGAAATATTTATCACTAAGATAAGTGTTCATTCAAATTGGAGGTTTATTTTTTTTATTTTTTTACATTGTATTGTAGAAATTTGGTTAAGTGCAAGTTCTAGTGATGGAGACAATATAAATGATAGAAAATTTATATATTTTTTCACTATTCTTATCTTTTTATGTAAACAGAGATAAAACACAATTTCATATAAGAAAAGAAAATCCATTTTTCCAAAACCACTTTAATTCTGTATCGAAAGCTTTTTCATCATAAAGCACACTCTGGCCCATGCAATTTGACACCCACTTGCAAATTCTTTTCAGCAATATATTTTTTATCTTTGAGTCCCTGATTCTATTACTAGCAAATACATACTCTCACTTAAAATTTCTTTAAAAATATGCCTTAGCGAAGTGTCAATTTTTCTAATCTCTAAGATATTATAAAATAAAAGTACCACATAAATCAAAAGTATAATTATTTTTGGTCATCTGAGTATTCTTTTTTATTTTCTGCAATATTAAAAAGGAAATGTGACATACTAGAATAAAGACAGACAAATTTAAATATTCTTCTAATATTTCAGGGAGAATGAAAACAAATACATAGGAAGAAAGCTAAATAAATTAGTAGTTTTATTAAAATAATGTACAACCATTTTAGCTGAGTTTTACATTTTATACAAGTTTTTCTCTGTAAATTTCAAGGAATGCTCATGCATATCTTGTGAGGTAAAAAGTAATAGAGTGTGAGTATTGCTGTTTTCCTAGAAGGCATTAAAGCCCACTGACATTGGAATGAGTTGCCGAGGTCACATAGGTGGTGTGTGGCAAACAACTTAAGTCTTCCTATTCCAAAACTAAGTGCTATTTTTATTAATCACAGTTGCCACCCCACCATCCACATTTGGGAGAATAATTGGAAATAATTGGGATTATTAGCGTATCTTACATATACATGGAACTCTAATTCTGTATGTTTCCTTACCATTAAAACTAAACAGTAAAATACATTCACCCTTCCTGGGAATATTTTTGGATTAAGTATTTTAAGCAAACAATTAGCCTAAAAAGTATGGTAATGGGAATTGCTGGTTGACTTTTACTCTTGCGACAGGCAGCAGTTTGGCAAGCATGTAAGTCTTGATGAGACTGTCTTATTAAAAATAGGGCCAATTAGTGCCCCTTGATATATTTTGACTGGTTCTGTACCTGTGGCAACTATAAATTTTTTTGGCTGTTGATGGTTACTGCTTTGTTTCTGGGACTGATAACCTCACATTCTAATTTCATGTAAGCAATAAAAGAATAATAACACGATAATCATGGTGATTGATTCAGAAGTAGTCTCTTAGAAGTACCATAGATATTTTATGAAAGCAATGCTAATGACCTTGATTTCATTTAATAAGATATTTTGTTAAGTAGTCCAAGAAAATGTATTTATTTTTATTCTCACTATGCTTACGGACAAGTAATCCATTTCCCATCCACGAATTTTTTGAGATTTAGTTAAAATGTAGACTTACAGACTGGATTTTTATGATAACTGAGGAAATAGGCATTAAAAGGTAAATTAGAAGTCAATCAACTCCCAGTAAACAGACAGGTCTTCTCTTAGCTTTAGTATCAACAGTGACTGGGGGTGAAATGGTAGTAGTTCAGTCTTCTAGTTCAAAAGGTTGAGATAGTTTCTCAAAGATATTGACTATTAATAACAGGGAAACCCTTTACTTTGACCTACTCTTTTAAAATAAATACTATTTTAAAATAAGTAGTAATGCTAGACGCATAGCAGACGGTTATTCTTACAAATCTGTTGTTTGTCAGCATTGCTATGTGTGGTTTTCTGACCCTCTCTGGTCTGCAGCTTACAAGAATATGATCTTACATTGTTCAGGAGACTTGTTTCTAGTCTTCTCAATTGAACATGTCCATGTTGCATTTAAAAACAACACCAACGATGTGGCTATTGTGTAAAGCAACAGCTCTCAAGCTTGAGCATACACCAGAACTGCTGGATGGGCTTGTTGACATAGTTCACATCAATCTATCCCCAGAGTTTGTAATTCAGTAGATCTGGAATGAGGCCTGACGATTGACATTTCTGCCAAGTTCCTGGACGATCTTGATGATACTGGACCAGAGCCCATCTTTTGATAACTGGTCTAGAATGATAGTTAACAGCAGGGTCTCTAGTACCAGACTGCCTAAATTTGAATTGTATTTCATCATTAACAGCTGGTTTACCTTCAGTGAGTTTTATTTTAATACTCTTGTGGTTGAGTTCTCTGATCTGCACAGTGGGTCTAACACTAGTGCCTAGCTCATAGAAATATGGTAAGATAGTGCCCCCAAAAGAGTAAACAATTAACAAGTTGATTGTAATTACTTTCAGAGATCCATTAAGCTCAGTATAGCCAATGAAAAACTATTATCTTCTATTGTATTAATAGATATACTGTACTCATATGTGCCACTGAATATAAGGGAAGAACACCTGGACTTGTGTATTTAACTTGAGCTAAAATATTTTAAGAAAGTCTTTGATAAACTGAAATGAATCTAGGGAAGGCAAAAGGATTTAAAATTGTCACATTAGAGATGGTTGGTGACATTCATACAGAAAGGAATCCATGTTAGCGACACCTACCTAACTTTATTGAAATGTCCAAACAACTATCATACAGAACATAAATGTTCTGTTATGTGTGTTCCCAACAAATTTTGCCTTTACATAAATAATATCAATTATACTTTTACAAGAGAGTGTGCTATGCTTTGCATTTATAAATTTCTTGTTATTGATTGACTGTTGAAGAAAGAAATGAGTGATTCTTTATTATGAACTTTGGAGAAAAATATGCTACTTGTGTAGAAGGCTGGTTAGGCAGTCTTTGAGGGACCTCCTGTATCTAAAACACTGATTCATTTGTTCTATGAACTGACCTTTATCTTTGACTCTATAGATCATATTTCCTAATGAGAGACTATATTTGAAGTCTAGCTGATTATGATGAAATTAGATGTGCCTACAACATTTGTTGATTTTATTCAGTAAAATCTGTCTACATGGCCCCACAAGAAGTAGAATCTTGATTATGTCAGTCCTGCTGCTTAAATACCACCAGTCTGGGACTATTGTACTGAGCTGTGACAAATTGGAGTGTCCGTATTTCAATCATGCCTGATTCTACTATTGTTGTATGAACATGGATTGCATTATCTTAGTGCCTCCACCTGGCTCACCACAATGCAATGCTCCTGTTACAGCAAAGACAAGATGGTTTGCTGGTGAATAGGCTTTTTGAAACAGTAAAGAGAAAAGCAAGGAGTAATGATTATGGAGGTGACTATGCTTAGGGAATATTGTGTCTCACCAAACATTGCTATAAAAAGTACATTTCCCTTGTGTGAAGCTTCTACCTATGAATGTTTGGTGCATAATTCATTCAGTCTGTTTCACGCTGTTGCCAATCATACATTCATGTTTTTCTTTTCCTTCCAGACAAATAAATACTCTATGTTAAATGACAAAACTTTAGGCGATATGTAGCATGGATAGATACTATGCAATAAACTACAGTAAAGAAAAATATTTAAAAGACTCTCTAGCAAATACATCAGTATAAAAGGAAAGCGATGGCATCAGCTAGACATCGTTTTATGCCAGGTCTTTTACTTACTGCTGTTTAAACTTTGGCAAATTCCAGTTAGCCTTGGAATTGCCTTGTGGGTAAGGGTGCTTTGAGCTGATGGTTGTTTGTGTATTATGGGGTAAGGTGTCCATGAACTAAGGAAGGAGGTACCCTCCTTGATATGTAGACTTTTACAGCACACAAAATACAACTTGACAGATATATGCAGTAGAAGGCATGGTGGCTCTTCAACATCCAAGCCTTGCTTAAAACTTTTTTGAATTCATTGAGCATCTAAGGAAAGAAACTGTGAAAAGAAGATGTGATAAGCAGGGAAAGCCCAGAACAAGGTATTACCCAATTATTGTCCAGCAAACGGAGTAAAGTGCCTTCAAAATCAATTACTATGTTGCCATTTTAAGTGCTCTTTTCGGGTAGATGGCTTTAAACATTAAATGTACTTTTTTAAAAATTTAGTGTTCAGCAAACACCATTCTTATAAAAAATATTTTCCTGTGTAGGTCTAGTTATCTTGAGTTGTAGTCCCTGTTATGGCTATACTTGTTAGTATAAATTAAAACTTGTGTATATGGATAACAAAAGGCAACTGGAGAGACTAATGCCCCTGCAGTGTGTTATTACAAGATCTGAGTCTGCAAGGATGAGAGCCAAACCTTGTATAACTTCACCAGTGTGATACATTTTACCCTAGGAGACCTTTTGGGAGAAAGCCTGCCAGAGTCTTTCAAAGTACACCTGGACACCAACTTTACAGTGCACTAAAATTTTGAATCATTTTAATTTACCTTGTGCAGTTTTGAGAATTACAGGCACTGTAAGTGAATAAAATAGGATTTAATAGTCATTCTTTATTAAACTTAACACATATAGTTAAATATAGACTTCCAAATTTAAAACGCGTATTCTCCATTGTATTTAGGGCAGGTTGTTGAATAAGAAAATATAACTGCAAAGGGAGTTACAAAAGGTTTCTTTAAAATAAATTTCTTAAGTGGTGACCCTATTACAACAATAGAAAGAGTATACCATATTTATGGAATATATAGAATGTATCAGAAATTACTGAGAGGGCTTCGCATACATTAACTCTTAATCTTCAGAACTACTTTAAAGTAAGTTGTCATCGCCTCCCCTTTAAAGAACACTCACACAAGTGTTTAGCCTTGGGAGTTGAGCACAGACCCCATCCTCAACCGTGGTATGTTAGGGGATGCTACAGAGTCTACAACTCACCTTCCCAACATCTGTCTTACTAGGCTTCTGTGTTCGGGAGCATATTCCCAACTAAAGAGAAGTTTTGTAATCTCCCTCTCTCTCTAGTTGTGATCTTCCCCTTAGGTGTGACTAAATTCTGAAACTTCATTAGAATTATTAAATTGGAGTTCAAAAATGGCACAATAAAAGGGGACAGGTAGTCAAATAAGTGCATGTGTGCATGCATGCATGCATGTATGTATGTATGTATTTTATTGCTCTACATCCTTTTTTCCCTGTTGGCTACAATTCAAGTATCAAGGCTGGAACTTCAACAATCACTACTTTCAGGACGGAATCCATGCTAGTAAAGTTACTCACATAGTTTGGTCTTTGGTGAAATAGAAGCTGCAAGGTCAAACCTGGATATTTTTTTACTGGACTCCCTTTTTTACTTGCTAGACTACACCTGTGTGTATTTAATATGGTTATATTTTGGGTTTTCTGTTATAGGCAGCCAAAAATGATCCTAACAGCTAACGGGGTGGGAGGGGGGTAGCAAGAGGGAGAATATTTTTAACCTCATTTTCATTAAGAAAACAGAAATCAAGGTACCAATAATGATCTTTCTTATTCTTCCACTTAATTCATCTTTATCTTTCATGGATATTTTTGTTTTAATGAAACTTATGAGTTTGGTAGCATCTTAGGATAATTTCACAAAGGTAGGACCGATCTCCTACCTTAAAGTAATCATACAATGTCCCCAAACTGCAAAACCTGTGAGAAGGAAAGAAAGCTCTATTAATAATCATGGCTGAATAATAGGTGTAAGCCAAGGCCCCCCTGTGTAAACCAGGATGTAAGGGGCTTAAAGATAGGAAGACTGAATAAAGATACTGAAATAGAGACAAGAATCTGGAATCGAGAAAAAGGGACGACTGATTTTTATGGTCTAATGTCTATTCCACAGTGTCTCACAGTTCTAGGAATCATAAGTATCATACAAATCAGATGCTGATAATGGTGCTCACTGTGGTTGTTATGACAATGCTCCCAGTAATGATCTATGAGCACTGTTCAGTATGAACAGCAAGTTTCAAGGGGAGCATATGGAAAAACAAATCTTAAAAGGAATCAGAATCCTGTGGGTCCTTTGCTGAAACAGTGCAGCAGGGGCAGATAGGAATAAGGAAGTCTGCTAGTTATTTCTTTTCTAGGAAAACCATAAGGGGTCTAGGTTAGTGTTAAATAGACCTGCTAATCACATCTCCCTTTACTGCTGGAATTCTGAGTTTTAGGTTTTCAGGGCTAAAATGTGGTGGTGGTGTTTTTTCTCAGTTGTTCACAATATCATATACCTAAGCAGCAAAATAAACAAATGTCTACTTTTTTCTGGTCTCCTAAGTTAATGCTGAACAAAGACCACTGAAGCAAAAATAATAAAATGCCCATATGTAAAAGAGTTCCTAGTTAGAGTATTAGGTGTGAGGATGTAGCAGTTTCTTGAAGATGGACTTGCTAAAGAAAATGATAAGCCCAGTGGGAATGAGAGAAGAGAATATGTATTGATGGTTGGTGGTAGAGCCAAGTGAAGAAAAAAAAATGTAGCCATTATATCTAAGGAAAGAGAACTACAATACAAAAACTGAAGGAGGGAAAAAGTGACAAGAATAAATTAATTTTCCTCTCTGATGGGCAGAACCTCAAGATAGAAAAGTCAGTTTTATCTGAGTATACCTTAATTGGTGATTTAGAGAAAAAAATGCAGACTTTATTTTGGTTCTAAATGGATTGCTCCATTGTGATCCCAAAACAAAAGGCCACAAAAAAAAAAAAAAAAAAAAGGATAATTGTGTGTGCATAATACCCACAGGATAACAGGTACCCAGCAATGAAGAAAAGCAATGCAACTGTGAGAACCATAGCATTTTCGGATGAACAGTTGCCTAGAAACTCAATTTTGAATGAGAAAAAAGCAACCATTCAATTGTGTACAGGATGGCACAGCACACAGTATTTAGATGTCTATAAACCTGGGGGACTGGTCATGGATAAGGTGAAAGCTATTTTAAAATTTTGATTTTGCTCCCTGTCACAATATGCTTTCTAGTTTATATGTTTGGCTTTAAGTGAGGTAGAAATATTCTGCCTGTAAATGACATGTCAGTGGCAGATGATTAAACTCCAACCTGGGCATATCTTGCCTAGAGAAGTGAACAAACTATTTAGTATTTTGAGTGGCACTTGGTTAAAGGAAAAAAGGAGAAATTAAGTCTCTACTTTTGAGAAATGAATAAATCACTGTCTTATATCATGCTTTCCCAAACTTTTATCTCTTAGCTTTTAAATAATTAATATATGTATGTTTGTACTTTAAAAATAAGAAAGAAGTTAATGTCCAAAACTATTATTTTAAAATATTTTACTTTTTTAAAAAAACTTTTTGAATGGTGAAACTTGAGAATTTATTAACTAATAATTTTAATTCTTTTCTGTTACACCAATAAATCTATATACCCTGCTAACTCCTCCCAATAAAGGCTTTTTTTATTTTTTAAATTAATTTTTATATAACATTTCATAAATACAAAAGAGAAAAAACAAGTTATAACTGTATTAAAACATAATATTAAAGTGAGCATGATAAAATAAAAACCTAAGGGCCAGAATTATTGCTATTATCAAAATGTTCTTCATTCCCTACCCCCCCAAAAGATAATCACTGTTCTGAATTGTGAGTTGAATTTTGTACTATTTCTGAGTAACATGATTTTATTGCATATATATTCCTACATAAAATATAATTTTTACTTGCTTTTAATCTATATAATAATTAAATCACTTTTTAAGTCTCACAGATTATATATTTTTACTCTATATTACATATCAAAGCATCATTCACATTGTTTGTAGCTGTAGTGTATTTATTTATCTATCGTGAAATCCCATCACATGCATATAGCATAATACATAAATTTTTCTATTGGATGATATTTTTTATATTTTGGTTTTGTTTTTCATTATGAACAATGTTGCTATAAACACTTCTGCATAGCTCTTCTATTTCACATCTAAAAATGTTTCTTGGGGAATAAATCTATTATTGGAAATTTGTTATAATAGAGTATCTGAATAATCAACTTTAAGGATAATTCTATATCATTTTCCAACATATTTATATGTATCTACACCTTTATTAAGAGGATTTAGGACTTCCAGTTCATCTAAGGAATCTAAGCAAGGTTTGTGTTTAGGTTGTAAATTAGTAAAGGTGTTACAAGGTTTGTTTATGAGGGCTTTTTAGACTCTGGGTTTTACAAGTCCATGATAAGGTTGCCTTTCAGCACTTCAAAAGCGGTAACCTATCATCCAGATTTATTTCCTGCTTTTAGGGGGTCAAAGGAGAGTCAGAGAGCTCTTCACCTCTTCTGCTGCTTCTCAGGGATTTTTTTCAAAATAATCAGTATGTTATTGTGGGATATCGTAGGGCAACCTGCAGTGGGCCCCAACACATTCATTTATTTATTCTTAGTAGCTTGGGTTGTTTTTTTTTTTTTTCTTTTTTCTTTCCTATTTTTCTTGCCTTCTAACATGACTATAACAAGAAGTATTATTACTTTTTAATCTATGATCTAGTTATTTGGTATTGTAGAGTATTTCAGAGTATCTTCTTCTCCATATTGCTAGAAGCAGATATCCTCCTCTACCAGAGATTTCTGTACTAAAAAGACAAATAATGATTGAACTAGTCTCAGTTTTTTTTTTTTTTTGTGGTGTCATTTTTAGATAATTGCGTATAATTGTCTTTCTTGAGAAAAATCTTACGTATATGTTGTCGCATTAGCTTTTCATTTTTCATCCAGATGAAGTCTCTACAGTACACACCAGAGAACTGTTTAGCATTGCATTTTAAGTCATTCCTCAGTTTATAGGGGTCAGCAAACTACATCCTATAGGCCAAATCCAGCCATCGTCAGCTTTTGTGAATAAAGTTTTATTATAATGCAGTCACACCGTTCATGTATTTATGCACTACAATGGTGGATTTGAGTAATTATAACAGAAAATAATATGGCCCACACAACCTAAAAGTTAGTTACTATATGACTCCTTTGACAGAAAACTTTTGTCAACCCCTGACTGAGTTTCAATGACCCTAAAAACAAATTTGCTTTTGCTACATTATATATACCTAACATTTGCTTTATCTTGTAGCAACTAATAACATGGCCTTCAGTTGCAAGTAACGGAAGCTCAATTCATATTTGCAGACTTAATACACTGATGAATTCAGCACTCAAGTGACAGTATGAAAGACAAAGTTTTTTTTCATGTATTTTTTTTTTTTCTTGAATCATCCTCAGGGTGCTCGCTTTTGTGTTCAGCTTTACCTATTCATGGTAGTGATGGTTGCTAGATAACCATGAAGACAGAATATTAACATTTCCTAATTTTTAATTTTTTAACAAGGAAAAACTCTTCTGAACCCATCCTCCTGCACTCTTCCCATCAAGTCTAGATAGTATTATTTGCTCACGCCTATGCCAGCCACTGGCCAGAGAGCAATGTTACCATGAATCATGTAGAAGCCATATTTTTGCTGCCATAATGGTATGAAACACAGTCCCAATATTTCAGCGATTTATACTGTGAAATATTTTCATTCACAGAACTGGTCAGATACTGTGGCTCTTGAAAGGCAGATCAGACTAAAGTCCTTTCCACATTTCTCTCATTTTGGAACTAGTGGCTAATGGAAGTATGCTTTTCTAGTGATGGCAATTGGAGTCTCCAAGAGGGGGATTCAAATCACATAGCCCAATTTAAGGCTCCTGCTAGGACCTGGTGTGTACATTGTATCTGCTCTCCTTTATTAGTCAAGGCAAGTTACACAAACAAGTTCAATATCAGAGTGGGGAGGAGCAACCTCTTCCTCAAGAGGAGAATATTGTAAAGTTACTCAGTAAAGGGTATGGTTGTGTAATTCCATTAGATGAATGGGATCAAGAACTGAGAACAATAATCCAAAATTCACAATTTCTCAGATCAGCAATATTAAATGTTCAAATTAGGTGGGAAACCAAACACCTAGAAGTGTTATCACTACTTCATATGAACACAAAATAAGGGTTTTTTAATTTAAATTAAAAAAATGAGTGATGCTTTATTTTTCCAACTATGTTCTATCTATTCAATATTTCTCACAAAATGAGAAAACACAAGGGGTGGCTTTAATATCACAAATATAGGAAAATAGACACAAAATACAATCTATCTTCACCAAATAACGCATTTGATAATAAAGCTTCCTTAAATATGTCATGCTACTATTTATTCAATAAATAAAAGTCTACCACACTGATTTCACCTCTCAGTTCTTCTCAGTTAGAAACAGTAAATATTTTCTATTCAACCGATCTAGAGATTCCTCTGTCCTCTTATTGTGGTCATCATTCTTATGTAAAAGCTGCTCCAATCTTTTTTCTAATTCATGACATTGTTTAAAGCACCCTAATTTCTTCCAACTTTTATAATCTTTCTTCCTTATCAGTGAGTTATTTTGTATCACTCACTTTTTGCTGTTTTTTCAATTTGATCATATATCAAAAGAAATAATCTTTTGTGACACAGAACATTGAAAACACATTTATTAATCTCTGTTCTTAGAATTAAGTTGATTTCATTCTTTAAATTCATTTCATAAATTTTAAAATGTCATTCAAGAGAAATCTTTTAAAAAGTCCATCTCTTCAGTCATAGAGATAAGGAAGGCATATTTTTCAACCGTATCTTGTTAATCAGCACATTTTGGGGGTCTGCCTCTGTCCTAATCACACACAGGCCCCTGGCCAGGAGCATGAGCTGGAAGAGCAGCCACGCACATGGTGACCACAGGCCGATGAAGCATGCAGCCATGCTGGAGGCACCAGGGCGGGCCATACATAAGGAAGAGTTGCAATTTCTCAAGAACTTGATAACCACTAGTCCTATAAGGCTCCAGGGGAAAATGGGAATCCGGGAAATGGCACTAAAGGACAGCACAGAGAAAATTAACAGAGAAGGACAGATGGATGAGATGTCTAGTAACCAAGAAGAAATCTGTAAAATTATTAGTGTGAGGGAATTGGTAAATAGAGTCCTTTAGAAAAAAAATAAACAATGTCTTCAAGAGATGAAGAAACAGCTAGAAATCAGTGTCGAATAGGAGACCAGTCCTCAAAAAGCTTGATTAGTAAAGTGCAGCTGCCACAGAGGGTCAGGCTAAAGTAAACTTTCAAATCTAGGTAATACCAATTTAGCCAAGAGGCTAGAATCACACATCCTGCTTTAGGGTCACAAGGGACACTTTAGAGGCTTAGAAAAGGGGAATATTATTTGCTATTTTCATTAGTAAGTTCTTACCCTACTTTGGATAGGGAATTCACTGTTGAAGAGATGCTGAGAGAAGAGACAGATAATGGTATTCAGTCAGAACAAGGATTTATAAAGATATTTATCATTCTAGGATATTTATACCTAGACTCTGTTAAGCTATAGTTAATACAACAGCTCAATGTATCAGGGATTCAACTAAGAGCAGCTTATTTTCCCTGAGATTTTTGGCTGCTAAACTATCCATGGGTGACCACACCCCTGGCCACAACAGCCTGCTCAGAAATCAAGATCAAAAGCCCCCAGACAACATTAGAAAAGCCAACAAACATAAGGAGGTCGGAGAAGAAAGACACTAGGTCAGCATACTTCTCTCTGCCATTCCATTTCGGAACAGTAATGTGATTTGTGTCAGCATTTATCCGGCTTGAAGTGGGTGTTAGTTTGCCTGTGCTGCTATAACAAACAGCCACAACCTCCATGGCTTAAATGACAGACATTTATTGTCTCACATTGCTGGAGGCCAGATGTCAGAGATAAAGCTGTCAGTAGGGCTGATTCCTTCTGGGGGCACTGAGGAAGAATCCATTTCATCCTTTCTGATAGCTTCTGGTGGTTTATTGGCAACCTTTGACATTCCTTGGCTTAAAGATGCATCACTCCTGTCTATGCCTTTATCTTCAGGTTGTGTTCTCTGTGTTCGTGTCTCTGTGTACAAATTTCCCCTTTTTATAAGGATACCAACCATAGTGGATTCAGCCTTAATCTAAAATTTTTATTTTAACTTGATTACACTTATAAAAAAAAATACCCTATTTCCAAATCAGGTCACGTTCTGAGAGTTAGTGCTTCAACACACCTTCGGGGGACACAATTTAATTCATAACAGCAGTAGGCCAAAAAATGAGTCAAGTAATACAGTTTATTGCATGTATTTTAGAGATTAACTCTTCTGTCTGTTCTAATGGTGAAAAAACTGAGGTTAAGAAGAAAGAAATAATTTGTCCAAGAAGAATCCTTACAATGACACTGGACGGGCCTTGCATAGAAGCAGGTCTCCCCATCTCTGGTACAATGCTTTGGAGCTTCACTGTAAAGGCCAGTGAACATTACTTCCCTTTCCAAATGATTGGGCCAGATAGATGCTTTGAGACCTTGAAGGAAGCGTGGACCACCCCCCCCCCCCACCCCACCCCCCGCCCGCCAGTCGATGTTTGTAACAGAAAGAAACCCAGTGTGGCACAGGTGTCAAGAACACCTTTGAACGCTGCCTGTAACAATCCTTCATTTAGATGTTTTCTTTAGTCAAATAATCTTAAGCAGGTTTTGGTGCCATATTAAGCTGTTTAAAGTTGTCTAAAATAACAAGGATATTATGTTGCTTTTAGGCTGGGGGAAAAATGCGTGCTCACCCAGAGCGGAAATTTCTCCTCTTCTGGAAATTTCGCTCTAATCCTGGAAGTTGTGGGGGTGAGGGTGGGGGTGCTTTTTTTTAACAACAATTCCATTCACTGGTCACTTCCTTCAACTTTCTGTTTACAAGTCAGGGAGGTAGGCTTGTGTATGGTTTTGCATTGATGCAAAATTACTGAATGAAAGCACACCATTACAATCACTCAGATACTTCTGGAATTGTGTTAAAATTCTATGTTTTTAGCTGTTCTCCTCTGGCTTTGAGTATCTGCTCCATCCTGATATAACGGTCCTCATCTGCCTGTTCCTCAGCAGTAGCTTCCCCGTGTTGAAAGCCTTGGGAACACAGCCTGGGGCCTCCTGCTAGCTGCATGCTGGGCCACGACTCCTTCCAAGTCCTAGAATGTCAGTTTTTTTTTTTTTTTTTTTGCATTCATCGCTCTATCGCTTACGCTTCTGTCATTGCAACAATATTGCCAGTTAAAAAGTTCAGAACAGGAATTTCTCTTTTCCACATTCTCTCTCTCCAAATCTGAAAAAGCAATTAATAAAAAGGAGTTGAAACTCTATTTCCTGAAGCTACCTGTGGCTTCCTTTCTTTGGAATAAATTTCTCACATGATCGAGAGTTCCTATATGTCCTTGGCTCTTTTTGAATGGAAATTAGGCAAAATGTGTATTGATTCTTCTTCAGATCTGAAGGGCAGTGGTGAGCATAGGATATAAAATTCCCTGATTATATTTAAATCCTTACCTCATATCTTTTTGTGACACAACTTCTGATACTTTTAAAGTCAGAATATTGACATAATTTTATTGGTGAAACATGCCTTGCGCATGGCATTTGGATGTATATGCCTTAGGTAATACTTTTAAACCTAGCAGAAATTAAACTTAAATAGAGGTATTGGCAAGATGGCAATTATCATTTGTACTCAGACAAGGAAGCTAATTTGGTGGCTAATTTGGAACAGGAAGAAATCGTTTCAAATAATCAAATTTAAACAAGTAGTTTAAATAAGTAGTTCACGTTCTTTAGGGTACTCTTGAAGCCTTTATAATGTGAACCATCCGACTTTTCAGTTTCATCCTCTGCTCTAACCATCTGTCTTCCTGGAACAACCACATGTATACTATACTTCGAAGGCACTCTGTCTGCTCTTTGAGAGACCGAATATACAAATGGGCAATGGCCATACTGCATGTGAAAGTAGAATGTCGATCCACAACCTCTGCCACAAGCAGCCTAGGAAGCCAAATCACAACCTCTATGGCAGTTGGCCAAGAACAGTCAAGCCTTGGTCATTAACTGCCAGTTTCTCCATTTTTGTCACTCTCTTTGACACTGAATCAACCAGAGAAAGCTAAATATACTCTCCAAACCAACCATACAGGATTTTTACATATACACGATGGCCTTTGTATTTTTTTAAAAACTTCTGTTTATTTTTCTGAGAGTGCTTTATGCCCGTAATTCAAAATATGAAGTGGAATGATAGCAGCTTTCTTGTCTCGGTTTCTGATCTCTTCTAGATGACAGCTTTTACTAAAATATATCATAGAGACTCTGTGAATGTTTCTTAAATGTATACATTTTTAATACTTAACATTTCCTAGGATGTAAAAGATTGTTGGTTTTCACATTTGTGTAGTTCTTATCTTCCCTTAATTAAAGAACTTGATTTCCCATCACATACCTCATTGAATGTTTAAAATTGTCTGATCCTGGGGTTTAGCTGTCCGGTTATATCAGCTTATTCGTACCTTGTCATTACATCTTGAGTACTTTGCTTTCACCTGATTTTCATATATCTGCTATTGCTGACTGTCCTGGTACAGTGTTTTGTTATTCTTGACTACGTTTCTCCTCCATATGTATTTCAATTATCTTTGAATCATGATTCTCAAACTTTAATGTTAGTATGACTCGTTGTATCTTGTTAAAATGAATATTCCAATTGAGTAGATTTGAGTTAGGTTTATGTTCTGAATTTCTCATGACTTCTAGGTCTCACCGAACACGTTTTGAGTGATAATATTTAAAATGCTTTCCAAACCTGGGAGATTATTTTTAAAAATTGCCTAAGGATATGGATATACACTATACATACATATCACATAAACACATACATATGTGTATATATGTATATGAATTCCTTGGCCCAGCCCAGATCTATGGATCAGTTCCTGGACAAATGTATTTCTCATTATTCCACTAGGAATAATCTAATCCAAATGGCCTCCCATAGATCCCATCTCCAAATAGCATCACATTGGCAGTTAGAGCTTGAACATATGAATTTAGTGGTGGGGACACAATCCAGTCCGCGTTCAGCACCAAGTGCTAGCATTGCAAAGGCCATCATCTAGCAGATGAAACTAGATCAATGGATCTGATTTTTTAATTCTACTCAGACTATCTGAAATAAATAAGTCACATCTCATTCCGTGTTTGCCTTTAGCAGTGTTTGAGGTTCAAGTCTCCCTAAAGGTCAGTTATGACCCAGATCCTCCCGCCCATTCCCAGTGTATAGCAAACGGGCTGTCACAGTCTCCAACTCCCTCTCTCTTATTGATGTCCTTTAGCAGTGGCCACTGGAACACCACATTCTGAGCTACAAATTCTTCTACTTTTAATCTAAGTTTTGCAGATTGCTTCCCTTTAACCTACCTGCACCCAAGGCACATTTTAACTACAACCTTCTCAAGCAGGGTTAATTTTTCTTTCACATTTGACATAACTGAAAGTCATGAGGTAAGCATCACTCTCTTGATCCTTGGTGTAAGCAACATGCACGGGGATAAACTATTTCATGGCATGGCCTATTAGTGGTTTGACTTCATTTTCAGAAAAAGTCTTCTCTACCCAATCTAAGTTCTCATTTCTAGGGCAATATCTTTGTATTAATGTCTCAGGGCTGCAGTTACCAAGCACCATAACAATTCTTATCCCCAGAAATTGGCATAACTCTGTAAACAGATTTCCAGTATTCCAGGTGCCATCATTCATCTTTTCATTTTACATGATCCAATAACCCACTCTAGTATCTCTTCCACCATATCACAATTACCAGCTCATCAACCCCATCACTGTTTTGGTATTTATCAGCTCCTGCATGGCCACATGGACTACTTTTCAATCCCAAACTCTACTGTCAATATTGGAATAATAATAATAATAAATAATAATAATAATAATAATAATAAAATCCATATTCTTTTGCCCCTTTCTCACTCTATCATGGTCACCTGGAAAAATTGCTACTACCTCTGATCTCCATTATTTATCATCTTCCATGCTACCAACCAAACAGTATTCTGGGGAAAATCACAAAAATAAGCTGACTGTTTTTACTTTATGATCAGAAAATTCATTGTAAGGCCATTCTGTCTCGCTACTATTATGCTCTTCTAGCATCATAATGACTATTTCTCATGCACTTCCATCTCAAATCTCTTCCATCTCCTTCTCTAGCCTCATATTCAGTTGATGACCTAAGATCATATTTCTTGAACAGAAACAGCTATAAGATAGGAACTTCTTCAAAAAGACTAAAAACCTATTAACATTTGTCTTTTTCTGTAAAGAGTATGTCCTTCAATTTCTGGATCCTTTTTCTTATCAATTCCTTTGTTAGCTCCCCTTTCTCACAAATATCTTTAACTCGTTATTGGATGTATTAGTTTCCTTAGGCTGCCTGCCAGAATGAGATACACAGGCTGGGTAGCTTAAACAACAGAAATTTATTTTCTCAGAGCTGGAATCCAAGATCAAGATGAAAACAGGATTAGTTTCTGGTGAGATCTCTCCACAGCTTGCACATAGTGCTTTCTTGGTGTGCGGTCACCTTTCTGGTGGGGGCCTTTCTGTGTGTGCGTGTGTGTGCGCGCGCACTCTGGTGTCCTCCCCTCTTATAAGAATACTAGTCCTATGGGATTAGGGCCCACCTTTATGACCTCATTTAACCTTACTTCCTTTAAGGCTCTCTTCTCCAAATAAAGTCACATTGAGGGCTAGGGATTCAAAATATGGATTTGGGGAAAAGGACACATGTTCGGTTCATCACACTGGATCATTGTCTTTCCATACAAATACGCTCAGTTTTCTTTGTTTCTCTTTAACTTATCCTCCCATTCCCAATGGTCACATAGGTGTCTTAGCTATTCCTAGCTCCTACTCCATGTAAACTTTACATATTGGTTCTTCTTATGGGTTGTTCCCTGTTACTCTTCTTATTCGCATTCTCTCAATAAATGATCCCTGTAAGGGAAAATACAAATGAAAAGTAAGAGGCTTACTCTCTGCAGAAAATAAGGGTAGGAACTCGTCCACCCTCCCTTAGAGCATTTACTTTAGAAAAGTTGCAAATGCTTTCTTCATTTCTTTGAAGTACATGTAAAGCTTTTAAAAAGCTTAGTAAGCCTCTCTTGCTATCATTGAAACCAGGGTTGTGATTTCTCCAGAACTTAAGAACTTTCTCTTTGGAATGCAAATAGGGAATGTAGAGCTCTATTTCCCAGCTACTTTGAATAGTTAGGAGCCTGACTCCAACTTGTAGAACTACTTTCTATCTAAAAGATCTGGAAAGTTTGTATTTTTTTTGTAGAAAGCCAAGTAACTATTGCAGATAGTCACCGATTGCCAGGTGAACTTAGGATGGTCTGTGTGATAAAGGGCAGTGTCAGGTCCTCTTACTGGAGGTCGAGTGATTATTGATCTGGAGAGCATAACAAGTTGTATTTATTTGGCTCTGTAAGGTGAGATTTCTGTCTATCTGCAATCGCTTAGTGGTTTGCCATGATGCACATCACATTCTGATTTAATGCTTATTTAATAATACAATTCTTTTTTTTTTTTCTTTTCCGCCTGTGTGAAGAGATTTTCTGGGCTGAGAGGACATTTTTGTCTTTAAATATATATTCTCAGCATTTTGTCGATATTGTTAATTTATGATGGCTCTCAAATTTTGTCTCAGCCTAAAGCCTCTTGTAATCACAGATTCTCTCAATTTTCACTCCACTATCTCACAGAGATTTCAAGTTAAAACAACTCAAGTATTATCCATGTCTTTTATTAAACTTTGTCCTCACTGTGTTTGTTTTTTCAATGTATTGTGCAACCATCTAATGGCTCCTGGTAAAACCATGTTATCCTGTTATCCTGTATTATTATTCACACACTTTTTTTTTTTTTTTTTTTTTTTTTTGCCAGTGTGTCAGCAAAACCTCTTGATGGTATTTCCAATCAAGACCAATGTAATTCCAATGCAGACTTTGACTCTGTCCTCTTTTCTGAATCTTGGTAGTCTAAAGGTACTTTAATTTTGTGATAGGAGTATTGCCACATTGCCCTTCTTATCTTTCTGTTCAGTTTTGCTCCTCTCTGAGCCACTCTCCATACCATAATGTGACTAATTTTTTTTTTTAAAGTAAGATTTATTTTATCCATCTTCTTGACACTGAAGTCATTTGCAGAACATATTTAAACATAGGGCAGTTTGTAACTTTTATTATTTTTACTGGTCTATTAACATCTTAATTCAGTCATTTATTTATAACAAAAATATTTATTAAGGCAGCACTGTGTTCCAAGGACACTAGTTTTTACTCTGAATGCAAATTGATAAAACAAAACACTGACATATAATTAATTTATTTTCTTTGTGAAGATATTTAATACAATTAGGATTGATTTACCTTTTGCATTTTCAACTGTAATCCTATAATAAGAGGCATACAATAACCACTTGTGCATTAATCATTAATCATAGCTGTGGCAGATGTGGCCAGGAGGATGCCTTGTACTAGGCCACTTACTGAGTAATTAAATGTACTTCTGTCGCAGTACTCACTAAACATCACAAAGGTTTTTTGTTCTCTAATAAAAAGTTTTTTTTTTCTAGTTAAGTAGTTTACTGCTAGACATTCTGTGGTGTTCTCAGAAAATGCATTTTATGCAAAGCTAGAAATTCAATTCAGAAGCATGAACTAGTCTACTAGCTGAATGCTAGAAATTCAGACTTGTTGAGTGTCAAGGTGAAAGATTATAAAAATAAGATATATCACTAATGAAGTTATTTAATATGTTAGATACAAGTAGAAGTATTAGAAGAAGTAAAATGTACATTGGTAAATAACATTGTTTTTAAAAATATTTTATTTAATCAATAAGTATTTATATAGCACGTGGTTGGTTCCATTTACTGATCTAGGTATCTCCAAAACTTGTAGTACCTCAATGAACAAAATGCACCTTGTGACTCTTACATATCTATGTGGGAAATAGGTGACAAAAATAAGCATAATAAAGAGCAAATTATAGTGTTATGGACACATGAATACAGTAATGAGGGAGATAGAAAGCATCTCTAAGACGGGGTGCCAGTAAGAAGCTTATAGCATTAAATAAAGAGGTCCAGATAATTTTTATTTTTTCATGATTTGATGAAAGCATTGAATAGAGAACTATAACCAATTGAATAGCTGGTGAAGAGTATACTAGGTAGAGAGACAAGCTAGAACAGTAGCCTGATTAGTGTGTTTGAGGTACTACTACACCCCCAAAGTGGAGTGAACAGTGGGGAGAGGATTAGGAGGGGAGAGGAGGTGAGGATGGTAGTAGGGAGCCAGATTACTTATGGGTTTGTCAGTCATTTGTCATTGCAAAGATCTGGCCTCTTTTTCTGAGTAAAAAATGGACCATTCAGGGTATGGAGCAGAGGAATGCATCCTTTGACTTACATTAAAATGATCACTTTAGCTGTGATGATGACTGAAGGAAGAAGAAAGCAACATGTTAGATGTTACTGCAATAATTCAAGTGATTGGTGATAATGAGGAAAGGTAAGGTGTTAGCAGTAGATTTGGTGACTGTAGTTGATTTCCGGATATCTTATGAAAATTAAGGAACCTGATTTGGATGTAGATTGTAAGATAAACATAATGACTCCAAGATTTTGGCTTACGTAATTAGATCTACTGAGATGAAAAGCTGTGCATGGAGTAGTTTTATTTTGTTTGTTGTTTAGTAGGGAGGAGAACAGAAGTATTTCTTCAGTTTAGTATTTCTTACATTAAAGGAAACCCTTGGAAATTTATTCAAATGGAAAGTCCAAGTAGGTAGAGTATTTTAGATCTATAGTTTGGGAGAAAGGTCTGGGCAAGAGGCACAATTTGTGAAATTTACCAGCTCATAGATGACATTTAAAATGAAGAAACTGTGAGAATATAAATTGAATGAGTATACATAGAGAATAAACTAAGTATAGAGCCCTGCAGTCCTTCAACACATAGAGTCTAGGACAAAAGACGAGACATAGCAAAGGTTATACAGAATTACAGTTGGAGGAAAAGCAAGAAAGTGTGGCATTGTAAACACTTTCTTTTTGAATGACAGCATGGTTTTGAGTTGACTAATATGAGACAATGGCTAAACTCAGTGTATATTAGATTGATGGGATGGGGTGGGAGGAAAGGCAGGCTTCATGGATATGTGACCTAGGTCAGGGGTTTCCAATGCCCAGGCAGAGGATCAGTAATGTCCTCGGCCTGTTAGAAACTGAGCTGCACAGGAGTAGGTGAGTGGCAGGCAATGGATTGAACTTCATCTGTATTTGCAGCTGCTCCCCAGCGCTAGTATCACCGCCTCAGCTCCACTTCAGATCATCAGGCATTACATTTCTTGGGAGCACTGGTCTCTGGTGCCAGAAATTTTGGGGACCGCTGACTATGTAATTGCCTGAGGTCCCACACTTAAGCATTAGGAAAGGCCCTGTGCTTGGTTTAATGTGCTACTCTCACCATAAAATTCTTGATTTGTTAACAAGCCACTCCCCTCCAATTTTTATTTTACATTGAACCCCACAAATTATATGGCTATTTTTGGGTGTGGGAAGTTTGATAATAGGAAATGTGGGTAAACATTTTTCATTTTTAGGTTATGTTTTGGGTATCTGATCTATACCATAAAATAGTTAACTTACAGATGATTTTTGAAAAATCAGATTCTTTCTGATTAAATACCCACCCTGCTCCCCAATAATCCCCTGCACTTAGAGTTTCAGAATCATTTCCAAAGAAAAAAGTAGGTTCTTGATTGCTAAGAGAACTTGCGTTATATTCTTGGCTCTTCTGAGAATTTTCTGAATGAGAAGTGTTTCTAATTTGATAACTGTGTACTTTAGAGATAATATGGATTCAAATCTTCATGCCCCTTTTTTTAATGCTATTTATGACTTCAAAGAAACTACATAACTTTTGAGTTTCAAATACTTCATCCATACAACACAATTTATAATATCTTCAAAAAATATAAATAACAAATTCAAACACCTAACATTAAGTACTCATTAAATGGTAGCTATTATTTCTTAGAGAAAGTTTCATGTCATCATATTATCTCATTTGAATCTAAAAAATATATACATTGTAAATTATGAGATTTTAAAAAACAAAATGCGTAATTTATGTGAATAGCAAAATAACATTTTTGAATAGGTAATATACACACACTATATTAGCAAAATGGTACAAATAGTTGTACTATGAAATGTCCTATTCTCCAGCCTCCTAGTTCCCCTCCCAAAATTTAACCACATAACATTTTGCTACTTAGCAAGATTCTTTACCTTTAAAAATGGTAGCATTCAAAATAGTCTTGTGTGTCTTAATTTTTTTCCTTACTTTGCCAGTATATCTTTGAGATTATGTCTTTATAAAATATAGAGAGATGTCTACATTTCTTCTGTGAATAGAAAATTTGTATCAAGATGACCTTCCACGAAGCAGGCCATAAAGGTTAAATGAGGTCTTGGGGTAGGGACCCTAAGCCAATAGCACTGGTGTCCTTAGATTAGGACACAGGCAGGCTCAGTGGGAAGACCATGTAAAAACAAAAAGAGTCATCTACAAACCAACGAGAAAGGCCTTGGAAGAAACAAACCTGATGATACCTTGATCTCAGACTTCTACCCTTCAAAATTGTGAGAAGATAAATTTGTCATTTAAGCCACCTAGTCTATGGTATTTTGTTATGGCAGCCCTAGCAAATTGCAGATGATTCCTCAATACAATGGTTCGACTTATGATCTTTTGACATTATATTGATGCAAAAGCAATATGCATTTAGAAACTTCAATTTTGATCTTTTCTTGGGCTAGCCATATGCAATATGACCCTCTCTTCTGATGCTGAGCATTGGCCATGAACTGTAGCTTCCAGTCAGCCAGGCAATCATCAGGGTAAACAAACACAAGTGTACTATGAAATGCATTTTTGACTTATGATATTAACAACTTAAGATAGGTTTATCAGGCATAACTCCATTGTATGTCAAGGAGCATCTGTAATATAGTTATTGTGCTAGACAACACTTTTGGATTATTAGTCTGAGGATATTTTACTAGAAGCAACAAAAACTAACAGGACTTGTTTTAATTTCATCCAAAAGCAAGGAAAAAACTAGCTCAGGTCTCACATTTAGGTCTTTAATCTGTTTTGAGTAAATTTTTATGCATGGTTTAAAATAGTGGCCCAGTTTTATTCTTTAGCATGTGGCTTTCAAGTTTTTCCATCACCATTTTTTTTTAAGAGACTGACATTTTCCCATTGCATATTCTTGACTCCTTTGTCTTATATTAACTTATAAATGCATGCTTTTATTTCTGGGCTCTCTATTTAGTTTCGTTGACCAATATGTCTGCTTTCATGCCAATAAAAACACAGTTTTGATCACTAAAGCTTTGTAATAGAGTTTGAAATCATTGAGTATGATAGCTCCACCATTTGTTGTTCTTTCCAGTGAAGAAGCTATCTGGTCCTGGACTTTTCTTTGTTGGGTGTTTGATCATGAATTCAATCTTTACTGGTATTTAGTCTATTCAAATTTTCTGTTTTTTCATGATTAACCTTAGAAAGTTGTATATTTTCAGAAATATATCCATTTCTTCTCAGTTGTCCAATTTGGTGACTTATAATCCTTCACCGTAGTCTCTTGTGTTATTTTGTATTTGTTTGAATCAGTTGCAATGTCTCCTCTTTCATTTGATTTTATTTGAGAACTATCTTTTTTTTCTTGGTGAGTCTAAAGTTTTGTCAATTTTGTTTCTCTTTTCAAAGAAACTGATCTTGGTTTAACAAGTTAAGTTTATATATAGGAAGGATATTGGCAGTATAATATGTTAATTTCAAATTCTGCTGCCACACTAATTTCTCTAAATATTTGACTTTTTCAGTCAAATCTTTTAGAATTTTTATGTAAAAAATAAAAAATATATATATTATCTGCAGATACTGACAATGTTATATCCTCCTTCATGCCATTTATTAACTATAGTAGTTTGAAAATCTTAAATGAAATTGTCATTGTAGATAGCTAATATAAAAAACAACTTTTTGGCTAGGGAGAGATTTTGTAAAAACTGTCTTAAAAATTATATCTACTTAAAATAGCACTTAAAAACTCAAGAATAGCTATTGAACTATATAAAAACTCCAGTATCTATAGTTATGATTACATCATTTTCATTTTGTTTATATTATATGATGAAGTATATTAATAGATTTCCTTACTTTGATCTATTCTTGTGTGTATGAGGTATGTTTCATATTATTTCTTACTTATGATATTACTTGTTGATTTATTTAAAATATTTACATTATTCGGCATAACTGATCTTTTTAAATGTGTGTACTTTGGAATTTGTTGTCAATTTTATGATTGATTCAAAAAATGAATTTTGAGCTTTCACTTCTGTTCATGTCATAGTAAATGCTACTAGGCATATAAAAAAGATATATGGATAAAATATATGAGATCATTGTTTTCACAAATTGAAAAGAAAGACAGTGTAGGACTATAATCCCTGAAAAACAAGAGACAAATTAAGGAAGTTGTATAAAAATCCCTACTTACAGATTGGAACCATTTTCAGATCATGGAGTTAAGATATTAAACACAAGCAGAGTACAGTGGTCTCAATGAATTGAAGAGCTGAAGACCAGAGTTTGGAGAAATTGAGAGCAACTGGGATTCAGATGCAGAATATTTGATAGGAGGTGAACTCCAGAAATCTGCATAAAATTTGGTTGGACACTAAGTTGCACATGAGACATATTTTCCTCCCATAGAACTACTTTTTTCATAAATATACTCCCATTTTTTTAATGGCTTTATCTCAGTCCAATACTTTTTGAGTGATTTCTATATGAGAGGGTTTGCTTATTCTTTTTCAAAAGAAACCTTACCCAAAATGAATGTTTCCAAAATAAAAGCCTACCTGTTTTGGCTAAATAGTTTGAAAGGGAGTTAGAACATGTTCTTGACTCCTTCAATCACGGAACAATGAAGCAATAAATAATGGTGACTTCTTGCCCCAAAGACAAGTGATTCCACAGCAAACAGGTTGAAACCTACTGTTTAACCAGATGAATTGAATCTAAAGATTGGAATTTCAGACATTGTAGTGGGGCAGCACAGATCCGGAGCTATCTTGAGTTAAGTGTCCTGTTGGGACCTGTAGGAAAGCGCATAGCACTGTGAAGATGCTCCCTGTAGGACCAGAGAACTGTTTTAACAGCTGTTACAGTATGCTTGACTTCCAAGGTACCCAGCTGATTTGTCCTAAGAATTGTCCTTGGCTAAAGGAGCCTCTGTGTTGTTTTTGCCTATCATTGCAGTGAAACAAGAGTGCAGCAATCCTGTCTGCAACTGGAGACATCTCTAAAACACCACAGCCAGTCAGGGCATCAGTTGAGGCCTCTGTGTTTAACTTCCCTGTTCAGTCTTGCTTCCATAATTCACTTAGGAAGGTTGTTCTGTGAACACTGCCTAATAACATCAGTGTGCCCCCACTTCTGGGGAAATGACTCATGGCAGCACCCCACAAATTGAGATAAAAGGTAATTTTATATTTCTAAGTAGTTGATTTCAATCATGACTACTAAATAGCTCTCAGCAGCTGATTCAAGGGGAAAATGACTTGACATATACATTAAATGGGCAGCCTTACACAATATAGGACTTTAGTCACTGAAATAATCTGATATAACCTGGAAAATACTCAGATGAAAGAGTGATAGCTATAAAATTGACCTAAGGAGTTACTTTGAGGAAAGCAAAGTTCACTGTACCTGCTGAATCCATTGCTATGATTTCCTGATCAAGCTACAGAGTGAGAAAAAAAAATTCAGATATCTGAAGTGCACTCTCCACCATTTGCAACAGGAAAGAGACCTTTAGGTATGACAGGCCAAAGTTAGGATCGAATTCATGACTTAGTCTTAAAAAATGCTCTCTCTCAATGTCAGTATTTTCAAGTCTATAATTTCTAGGGCAAAATTACATCTTTTGAAAGTACTTATTCTATAATACCTCCTTGTTTTAAATATCATCATCTGTGTACTCAAAAGAAATATATTTCTTTTTAAAAAATATTTTGGAAAAAATTTCTGAGGTATTTTCAACATCAGATCCATTGTTCTTAAAATGCTTTAAACATGAAGTAACATTTAAATGCCAAAGAGAAATCAAACAAGAATGAAGGAATCATGGGGCACACGGGGGTTATTCTATGGTATTAATATGAAATTTATCAAGTACAAATTACGTGGCTTGAATGGAGTTTTTATTCGGAAGTATATGAAGATTTATTAAGTTAATCTATTGATTTATAAATGTACATCTGAAGCTTATTGATAGCTAATATTTCTAATGCTTGATCTGGAAAATGATTCAAAAGAAAGCTAAGATTGACTTTGGCTCTTTAACAATAACACTGCAGTTCACATAGCTTCTCAGCCAGAGATCTGTGGTAACAAGGAAAGAAAATACTATTTCAGTACCTGACACTACATAAAAATCATATAACATGGCACAATAGGGAATTCAAGATTCTATAATTCTCTTGGAGTAGTAAAAGATCTATTAAATTTTATTCTGCAACATTAAATCAGGTATTAACAATATTTCAGTTTACAGAGTTAGTTCATGTTATAGTAAATCTTTTTAAAAGAGAGAATTATATTATCCAGAAGCCCCTATTCCTCATCCATGTATGATCAAAGAGCGCTTGCTGTAGTTACTTTAAAGGTAATAGCTGTGATTCTAAGTCAGGGTCAGTCATAAAAATGGATGAAACCCTGTATGGTCTATATCTGTGAAGAATGCTAGGCAGAACTCTATAACCCACAATCTTTCTTGTCACAGGACTTGAAAAGTAATTTTCTTAGAAGTTCATTCTTTAGCTCTTTTTCACACACACACACACACACACACACACACACACACACACACACACGTTAATTTGAATCCTTTGCAGTTAATCAGTTACTCTCTAGATCTTATCCTGAATTCTTACTTATTTGCTACTAAACTACTATAATAATTTGGTGATACAAAGTATTGACTTTTTCTAAAATTTCATCTGAATAAAATCATAATAATTCATGTCAAACTTTTTAAAAATTGTATTAATCCTTTTAAAAATCATTTGTAATGCAGTTTATTTCTTTTTATTGCTAAATAGAAATCCATTGTATGTTTATACCACAATATTCTAGTACAAGCTTTTGTGTAGACATTTTCTGCAAGTAAATACCTAGTAGTGGAATTGCTGGGCACATGCTAAATATATATTTAACTTTATAAGCAACCACCAAAATGTTTTCTACGCTGTCATTTTGCATGTTCACCAGCAATGTGTAAATCTCCTTCATATTTTTGCCAAAATTTGGTACTGTAGATTTTTAAACACTGGGTATGTGATAGTATCTCATTGTAATTTTAGTTTGCATTTCCCTAATAACTAATGATGTTGAACATCTTTCACATTTGTATATCTTCTTGGATAAATTGTCTATTTAGACAATTTGTCAAATATGGATATTTGTCTTATTCCTAAATTGTATGTGTTCTTTATATGATCTGTATACAAATTCTTAATCAGATATTTATTTTGCAAATATTTTCTTCTAGTCGTGGTTTGCACTTTTTTTAAAGCAGGGTTTTTTGAGTAAAAAATTATGAATTTTGATGTGTCAAATTAACAATTTTTCTTTTTTGAATAGGATTTATGAAAACTTTTTATAAGAAATATTTTCTTAACCTAAAGTCAGAAGATTTCCCTATATGTTCTTTTAGAAAATTTATAATTTTGGTTCTAAGAGTTAGGAAAATTCAAATTATTTTTCATAAATGGTATATGATAATGGGTAAGGTTGATATTTTTTTTCACATATATAGATAACCTTTTGTTCCAGAACCTTTTTCTGAAAAACATTATCCTTCCTCCATTAAATTACCTGGGTACCTTTGTCAAATACTAATTGATACATAAAGAATCTGTTTCTGGGTTGTGAGTATCTCACAGTGGTATGAGCAGAACTCCCCCATTCCCAAGCACTGTGACAAGAGAAAAAAATTCACTTTGCTTTCCATCATAACTTTGTGAAAGTAAAGAAACTATAGTAAATCTTTTAATTAAAACTAATAAGGGACACGTGTTTGTTGATATGTGACAGCATATGTGACAGTGAAAATATCAATTTCATTGTAGAGATTTAAAATTTTAGCTTCTCCACTTAATTAGCCATATTATATAAAGTTTATAATCCCTTTGAATTCCCATTTATTCATTAGTTTAAAAATTTCTTCTCCATAATGAATGGAACAATATTTAGGAAAATTCATATTATGTAGGTACTCAGTTTATTTATTCTTTAACTTATATAATCATATTTTTGAGATCTTTATCTGAAGATTACTGCTGTTAAAGATAATCTATCTGTAGAATAGATAACATAACATTCTGGGAAGTCATTACAAGAGAGCTTGTAGAAAAGTGGCTAATAGATGAGATGACATAAATGTAAATAAAGCGATAATACTAAAAATGATATGAATTTCTGTCTCTGGATAACCTGAAGTATTAATTTGGAATTGGTTGGTCAGACTAGAAGAACTCAGGAAAATGTCAATATCAATCACAGTTTAGGGTAAAAGGGAAGTTGAGGTAGTCGAACAAGAATCCAGAATCTTTTAAAAATCAACCAGTGAGCCACATCCTAGAATGGAACCTGGTTAGTGTCAGAGTCCAGATCATTCAATTCTATTTCATTTTGGAAGAAAACTGGTGTCACATTATGCGATCAGTACAAAAACTTAGACTGAGTCACCTGCTCAATTGCAGAATATATGTTTATATCTTTAAAAATTGCTGTCCATACTTTGATTTACTTTAACTGATTTTCTTAGCAGATTAGTTAGCATAAATTCTGTATGAAATAAAATAGAGTATAGAAACTCTTTGGAGATTTTTTTAGGAATGATGTTTTGAGTAACTTAATTTTTTAATTGTCATTTACCTGTATACTCATGATCATAAAACTGTCTTGGATAACATCCTGCTAGTTTTGAAATGGTCTTTGTAGAAAAACTATTCTCTCTGTAGAATACATTTTCTCTTTCAAAACAATTTTGAAAAGCTTAAAAGTAGGAGGTGTGTTCCTTTTGTTTGTTTGTTTTAGTAATGCAAAGTATGACAGTTTAAAAATTAAATGCTATAGATATAAATTAAATCACAAAATCTAAAATATTTCATAATACAAATTGCAGAATCAAATACTTTGTGTGTATAGCTTTTCCATGCTAACATATTACTATTCATTAATAAAACATAGTCATTCTTTATTACAGACAAAGCAAATGTTCCATACATCACTCTAGAGAAAGACCATTTAGAAATAAACAAGCAATGCCTAAGGAAATGTGTAATTTAGCAAAAATAGCCACCCAAGCTGAGTTATCTTTTGAGGAGAGGAAATATGAGATAAACAACCATCCTTAAGGGAGTTGATTTGAAAATAAATTAAATGTTTCCTATGAGAGGCGCAGTTTAGAGAGAGATCAAGTATTCCTGAATTCCACCCAGCAGCCATTCACAACAACAACAAAACACCCAAATGACATTTAAACAAATGTGTTTTCTTTTGTAGTAGTCCATTTGAAAGCTTTTAATTTACTCATAATTCATTAGAAATTTCATTGGTCTTTTGTTATTAAGAAAGATTCTTATATTTTTAACATGTCATAATTTAATTATTTCCTTCAGTTTTTCTAATATCTTTGTAAATATCATTTTGAATCAATATTTTGTACTTTACTTTTATTAGCACTATTCCTTTCTTAAAGGTTAAGGTAAATTTCTTTAAGTGTTTTCTATTTCAATTAAAGTCCTTATAATATTTCTCCTGATTTAACCTTACCATTACCTTATTTCTATATTTAAAAAATCAAAGGTGAAGCTTATATTAAAAATTTATTTTGCATTTTTCAGCTTATTTTGTGGAGCTTTAAATCTAAACTTTAAATAGGTCAACATATACAGTAATTTGTAATTCACCATGGTCAAGGTAACCCTTTGAAGACACTCTTGTCATCTCATCAGTTGTTCTTGCTCATTCCAAAGGTTCATGTCAGTTTTATTAATCAAATACCATCTATGTGGGGTTCTTACTCTTGTACTTTGTATTTAGCCTACCAGTGGTCTATAGGACTTTTTTTAAGCCACCAGTACAGGACTTAGGGATATGACAAACACAATTCCACAAGGAACGGTGGCTCAATACTTTCAGTTCTCAGCCACTTTTGTGGCTTTGTTACTAGTACCTGACCAGTCTTAATACCAGCGGATTCTAAGAATGTTATTGAAATAAATGCAAGAATTTGGCAAACAATAGAAATACTCTTAAGAATTTCTCTTCCCAGATACATTATTGAAGCTCAAGACTATTGCTGAGATACTTTTCTTTGTAGCATATGTAATATAGTTGATGTTGACAAGTGCTTAACCATTTCCAAACTCTATTATAAATGCTATTGAATTATTCATTTGATACAACCATATGCTGAGGTATCTATTCCATTTTTACAAATGAAGCAACTGAGTCAAGATAAGTTATTTAATTTGCGCAAGGTCACAGTTTGATATGGCACATGGATTCTAAAGCCTTGGTTCCAATCGCACCTCAATCCGAGCTCATCAAATATTAATCAGTCAATGTCAAGTCAGGTAGTTGCTGGACAATGTTAGAGCATCTCTGTTGTTAAGACTGACAAGTGTCCTTAGGGCTATTTTGGTAGCATTTTTCTAAATGATCGATGTGTTAAGAGTATGTAAATATTGACAAGACATAAACTATCAATCAAGGAAAAGACATGGAGGGAATATACACTATTAACTGGAAGAAACAATCTGAAAAGGCTTTATACTGTTTGATTTCAATATGTGACATTTTGGAAAACCAAAAATTATGGAGACAGTGAAAAGATCTGTGGTTGCCAGAGTTAAGGGAGAGCAATGAACAGGCAGAACACAGAAGATTTTTAGGGCAGTGAAAATACTTTGTATGATACCATAACAATGGCTACATGCCATTATATATTTGTTCAAACCTAGAGAATTCTACAGTGAACTATAAATTATAGAGTTTGAATTATAACAATGACAACATAAGCTCATTGAGTTTAACAAATGTACCATTTTGTGAGATTTTTGTAGTGAGGGATTTTCACAGAGGGAGAAGCTGCACATGTGTGAGAGCAGGAGTAGGTGGGAAATCTCTGTACTTTCTGCTCAATTTTGCAGTGATCCTAAAACTGCTTTAAAAATTAGTATTAAAAAAAGTTTACAGACCATAGACCCTCATCACACCACCATCTCTACTGGTGAGAAGGAAAACCCATATGATCTCCAATATTGTGCCTTTACACTTGCATTTAGTGGGATGGCTTTAATCAGTGCAAATCATCTCTTGTTATTATGTTTGTGCAAATCATCTCTCTAGGAGCTCTTGGTAATTACTCATTTCTTTCTTTCACTTTTTCTATTTAGTTAAAGAGTGGAAATTAAATAACAGATGCTAAAGTCCTTTTCTTAAATATATTAGTAGTAAAGCATCAAACAAAATCATGAATTATTGTTAATTATTAGCATTTGACATTATAATATTGTATCAGTCAGGGTTTAGGCATGAAACAAAATTCAACAAAAAAAAAAAAATATGAAGAGAATGAAAACCCCATTTACAATGGTTTGGGCAGGAATGTAGGAACAAATAAGAGCTCAGTGTAGGCACCCAGAGTTTAGTGCCACCATTAAGAAGACATTACCCTCCCCAGGCTCAAAGGTCCAAGGAGGGACAACAGTGTGACCATGAGTGAGGAGGCCCAGCCACCTAGCAGAGCTGGTGGAGGCAACCCCTTTGCCTCCCTGGGGAAGCAACTGCTGCTATGAGAGAGAGAGGTGGGCGGGGGGAAGAGAAAGAGGAG
This sequence comes from Eonycteris spelaea, assembly GCA_003508835.1. NCBI lineage: Eukaryota > Metazoa > Chordata > Mammalia > Chiroptera > Pteropodidae > Eonycteris > Eonycteris spelaea. The sequence continues at coordinate 1,726,453 of PUFA01000043.1, read as the reverse complement.
GAAGAGGACAGAGAGAGGAGATAGACATGAGTCCAAAGCACTCAATCTCTTTTTTCCTTTAATCTCAAAGTCAGCATGCAGAAATACTGAGTTGCAGAGAACTCAGGAGTAGCCTACAGAGTCACAGCAAAGGAAAGGGAAACAGATCGAATTGGACTGGTGTGGGGTGGAGTAGGAGGGGTGTGAAGGAGGGGCAGGTACTTAAATAATCATCAGAGACACTCAAATTTGGCTCATAAATAATTTTCTTAAAAAACTCTTAACAGTTATTCCTACCACTCTAAAGATCATCTTATACATGAATTTTTGTCTCTTTTATTTGATTTAACAAAAGTAAATTTCATCACATTGTAAAATGAGGATGTGAAATCTATTCCTTTTCCTTCCAAGGTTGCTTTGAAGATCTAAAAAAAAAGTCAGTTTTTATCAACATTATGCAGGATTGCTCTACCAACCTTGTACCTAGAGTGAAGCATGAATGTTAGTTATATGATACATCCTTGACACTCTAGGAACTTAGACCCTCCGAGAAACTTTGTTCAGTATTGCATGAAATTTTAAGTAGTGTGTTAAACTAACCAAAGAAGAGAGAAAACACCACGATCCTTAAACAGATACATAAAATTGGTCTTGTGCATAAAAGGAGTAAAAAAGAGGTCATAAATAAGATGAGTAAATGCTTCCATTTACTCGTCAATATTACACACTGGAAGAATGACTGATTATAGATTCAAAACAAGAGAAGTGGATTAAGAAATTTTAGTGTCTGAGTTGAAATAAGAGAATATTTTGTATTTACACTAGAAGTGACAACTTTCAAGGAGTGCAAGGAAATAGGAAGAGGAGTATTTGTATATAATGATTGAGCATGAATTATTAAAAGGAAGAATAGGAGTCTATAATTAGTGTGTACTTTATATATCCTGAACTTTGCTAATTTGAACATGAGTTTATATTTACAGTTAGTTGATGAACCAAAAGTAGGAAAGAACATAATACAATAAACTCCAACAAACTTATAATTTCAGTATTACTGATAATAATGGGAAGAGGTCTAATGATGGTCTAAATCCTTGAATTAAATCATTTAATCATTAAATCATTTAAATATTATGTATACAGTCAGTAGAATAAGACCAGGAATTACTTGCAAAGCTGTTCAAAAAACGAGTTTTAAGGAATATTTTTATAATATCTATAGAAAGTAGTTGTATTCATTTGTTGATACCAATTATGTTACAGATCCACTGATACAATTTCCAAAATAAGGAAGCACATTGTTGCACAATTTACTTTGAATCTCTTTTTCTGAGGTGTCTGATTTCTTGGAATCCAAAGCCTAGGGAAAGAGGCCAGCTCTTTATCTCCCTCTTGGAGTTATTTTTGCTCTTATCAAGATTGTTATTACTGTTGCAGCATTTTGGGTCTCCTTATCTGTGCAATAACTATAGGAACTCTTCTAATGAGAGAATGTTTATATTCCTACAATGTTTATATCCAAGATTCAGCTAGGTCTTAGGTAATGTCTGTTTATTTTGTTTTGACACAAATATCCTGCTTTCTAAATGTTTATTGTCTTATACACCTGGGGCTTATCTCCTCTTTTTCAAAAAAGAGTTGTAACTAGATAGAACATCGCTCTTATACGCTCTCATTCTGAATTACTAAAACACATTATTTCTGGGAGGAAAGCTCTATTTAAAGATTTTATTTCTGAATTTTATATTATTAGCCCCCTCTATAGAGAGTTGTTCAACATACTGTTAGAAGCAAGATCAGGATTCTGTGTAGGAATTTATAAGTATAATCTCAGATCATCTTCTAACACATCTGCACTAATTCTCAACTGGGACTCAAGAGATGCCGTACAACCACAAGCCATCTAAAGAGCTGGAGGCCAAGGATTAAACAAATATTGAAAATATTTGTTTTACAGAAATAGTTTAATTTTTTATGTCAGAAAAAATTAAAAATCATACAGTAATTAAATTTTGAAAGCAATCACAATTGTGCAGAGTGATCTACTGTTATTCTAGGAATAACAAAAATTAGAAGTCATGATTTTTAAAAATGAGAGTACATATACTTATTCATTTTATAGAAAGAATCATATCTTTCTCTATTACCAGTGGTAACACGTCGCTTGCAAGATTTAACAACTATGATTTTTTTTCTCATCTGTAGAACAGAGGTCTTTATAGTATCTGATCTCTATGGTACTATTTAGGTCTCAGATTCTAAGATTCTCTCAAATAATACATTTATTTCTTTAAATGATCTAAGTACCAATTTATAAGAAAAAATCATGTTATTTAATGGGCATCATGTTTAATAACATCAGAATTAGGAACATTACCCATAATACTGAAAAAGCAAATAGCATTTTCAAAATTATAATAAAAAATATTGAGTACCCACAGAGCACAAGGATCAAAATGTAATTAAGATTTTAACATTTTATAACTTCTACTTTTTTCTGTAGGGGGTTCTTAACACTTAGAGTTTTTAAATGTATAGATGTACTTTACAGTTGTTAATATTTCAACCCTTTTTAGTGGTGCTGCAAAATGCTTATAAATTTTATTTAGGTTATCAATGTCACTTTAGAAAATAAATTTCATTCACTACATATAAATAGTGTACATTAAAAATAGTGACTTATATACAGTCACTAAAGATATAAATTAACAATCACCAGCCTAATTTCATATGATTGTATGAAATAGACATAATTCTTGCCTTGATTCTGACTCTTTTCCTTTCTGTTCTGTAAAACAAAAATCTTTCCCCATATTTCTCAATTCTTATTAAGAAAGAGTCACTGAAGTTTTGTTTTTTCTTTTTTTTAACTGAAGAAGTTACTTTATTGACTTCTTCAAAGTTCTTATGTTTATCTACGGCTCTCCAAGTCTGTTTTCTACTTCAAATACCCCTTCAAATATATTTGTCTTAATAACCTTCTTGGTCAACTGTACATCAGAGCATAAGTAAGATAATAGAATTCAACTACATAGAATTTCCTTTCCAAATCCTGATGAAATGAATAAAAACTACTAAAGAAAACTCTAATCATATGGAAAAAAATAAAGTTCTATAAACAAAATAATGAAAGAAAAATAGCTTAATGAAATTATGTTCAATACTTAAAGGAAAAAACAATATTCACTTATTTGAATTTTCAGACAAAGCAAAAAGGAATTATGATTCCTCAAACTGCCTTCTTCTTCTAGAAACCATCCTGGTAACATGATGAAATCCTAAAAGATTCTCATTTATGCCTCCAAGTGTGTAGAGGAAAAAACTGAGTGGGTCCATTTTTCTTTTCCCAACTGTGACAGAGGCAAAGTGGAACCTACTCACAGCTAGAGAAGAGTAAATCACGGAAAATTGAACAGGGCTGATTCTCTGTAACAAAAGAGACTCTGGGTTTCTATATTGGATCATGGAAATGATCTGAAGCCTGATGGTATCCTTCTGTGTGAATAGGACACACCAGTAAGTTAATTAAAATGAAACTGGCTAAAGGGAATTTGACAAAAAACCAAGGTATTTCAACAAAGACTACATGTAGCCTGAAGTTAAACTTTTGAACTTCGAGGATAAATATAGAATTCTTTAAACAATTACACCAAAAAATATTCCTAAACACAGGAAAAATTAGCCTGGTCACCCACTTTTCCATAATAATAGTCAAAGTCAGAAGACAATAAAGCACCTCTTCAAAGTCCCGAAGGAAATAAAATACAACCTAAGAATATTCTTCATAGTCACAATATTATGCCAGTACCAGCATGAAAGGATTTAAGAGATGTAGCAACAAAACTCTACATTTAAAAAAAAAAAAGAAAAGAAAAGAAAAATTCTTTGACAAGGATATCTACACAATTAGAGATGAATCAAAATAGTGAACTCAGGACTCAAAGCTATCATTATTTCTAGTGAACATGAAATCCCTTTATATAGAGAAATAGCAGTAATAAAATTATATTGTGCCTCCTGTTGTTACTAGGTACAGCAGCTTTCTAAGGACTTTCTTCAGTGAATCCTCTTAAAACCATAATGTAGGTACTATTCTTATCTTCATTTTATAGATGAGAAAAACAGAAGTGTAATCAAAGTAGCTAGTTTAAAGGCACAGGAAGAGGGAGAAGTAATTGACTTGAACCTAGGATGAGGCAAAGGCATGCTCAGCCTCTTCACTGCCACAGCTAACTACACGTGGTTGCCCCACAACCACAGAACAGACAAAGGCTACCACAAATCTGGATCAAGTCTATTAGGGAAGCTATTTTGCCTGTGGATATATTGTATTTTTCTTTGACCCACTTTAGGTCACTTAGACTAAAGGAATTACTGGTATATTTACATTTATATCTTTCAACTTTCAAAGTATTATTCTCTTTGTCATAGCTATTATGTTCCCTGTGCCTCTCACCATCTTTTGGATCAGTGTTGTATTTATCATATGTATTTAATTTTCTCCACTATTAGCTTATTAATGGTACCTTCTCCACTATTTTTTAGTGGTTACCTCCATATTGCAACATGCATCCTGGGCAGTGTTATTTTATTAGAGTGTAATACAATTCAATACTTTTATGTTCTTCCAGGCACGCCTAGGACCCTAGAGCACTTTAACCACATTGATTTCTCTGTTTTTCAGATTGAATCCTGACAGATGCAGGTTTAAATATGTACAGAAAGTATACAACCTGATAAAATCTTATAAAATGAACAAACCCATATAAATGGCACTCAGATCAAGAAATAGAACATTATTACTAGGATAACCAAAATTTTCCTTGTATCCATCAATCCTCACCACTTTCAAGAGAAACCACTATTATGACTTCTAAATTTTTTTAAAAATGGTTTTGTTCACTTTTAATCCTTAAGAGTTGAATCACGCTTTGATTGAACCACACTTTTTGATCTTACCCTTACTGAAGAATCATCTGAATACTTTTGTTTGTATCTAAAGTATTTGTCATATAGTAGGATTACGTTGTATAGACATACCATAGTGCTCCAGTTACCCTTACTGTGCTATACTCACTGTGTAGAAGACATAGTGACTAAAAACAAGATTCATATATACGAGATTCATATATACGAGATTCATATAACATATGAAATATAAAATCAGACAAAATCCACAGCTTTAATCTCTTTTCTGCTTTGTTCTCTCTGTGAGCAACTGCAGAACAATGCTTTCAGGATTCTTTAGAAGCCCTATTGTTTAATAAAGATGATCTGAAAAGCATTCTCTGAGGATATTTTTAGGCCTTTTATCTGTCTGGAAGATTTTATGAGTCCGCTTCCTTAAGTATTTCTGAAGTCTTAACAAAAGATGTTATGGTCCTATCTGAGATTCAATCTCTAGACTTCCCTTAACATCACCGAAAATACAAGATTCACTAATGTAAGACTGATAACTCTTGAAACATGAAATCATGAGATAAAAATCATGAGACAGAAAGCTGAGGTGTTTTAATCCACTAAGTTTTGAGGTAGTTCATTCTATGCAATAGATACCTGCAAAAACATTATTGTCTTTTGTTTTCTCTTTAGCCATTATGGTATACATGTAGTAGTATTGTGCTTTTACTTTACATTTCACTGATGAATAATAGTGCTGATAACTTTCTGTATCTTTTGATATTCTTTATTGAGGTGTGTGATTTATTTGTTTTTTGCCAATTATTTTGAGTTCTTTTTTGGAGTTCTGAATCTTTTACATTAGATAGGACTATGTAAAGTTGAGGAGTTTAGAATTTCTCCTTTACTTCTGCTTGCTATAGCTTTATTTACCTTAAGAATCAATTATTGAAGATTATGGAGTTAGGATTTAGAATTTTAAGCCCTTGTGTCAATTATTTTTTGCCACATTATTCTTGCATAATGAACTAACTACCCCAAACTTAATGGCTCCAAACAATAAGGATATATTTTTAACAGGTTTATGAACTAATGGGTAATTTTTTTTCTACTTAGTAGGTTGTTTTTCATTTTGTTGACAGTTTGCTTTGTGAAGTATTTTTAGTCTGTTGTATTCTACTTACATTCATTTTTGCATTTGTTGCCTCTGCTTTTGGAGTCAGTTCTAAATATTCCACTCCAAGATGCCAAGGAGCTTACCATCTATGTTTTCTTCTAGGAGTTTTATGGTTTTAGGTTTTATGTTCAAATCTTTAATCTGTTTTGAGATAATTTTGTACAGGGTATAAGATAATAGTCTAGTTTATTCTTTTGCATGTGGCTATCCCAATTTCTTAACATAATTCATTGAAGAGATTATCCGTTCCCATTGTATATTCTTGAATCCCTTGTCAAAAATAAATTGACCATATCTGTGTTAGTGTTTTTCTGAGCTCTCTTTTCTGTTCCATTGATCTATGTGTTTGTCTTTATGCTATTATACTGTTTGGGTTACTACAGCTTTGCAGTATAGTTTAAAATCAGAAACCATGATACCTCCAGCTTTGTTTTTCTTTCTCAATACTGCTTTGGCTATTTGAGGTCTTGTGTTCCATACAAATTTTAGATTTACTTTTTCTAGTTCTGTGAAAAATGTCATTGGAGCTTTTGATAGGGATTTTACATTGAATCTGAAGATTGCTTTGAGTAATATGAATGTTTTAATAATATAATTCTTCCAACCTAGAAGCATGGTATATTCTTCCATTTATTTTATCTTCTTCAATTTCTTTCATCAATGTCTTATAGTTGACAGTGTATAGGTCTTTCACCTCCTCATTTAAATTTATTCCCAGGTATTTTATTCTTTTTGATGTAATTGCAAATGTAATTCTTAATTTATCTTTCTCTTGACAGGATTTTCAGTACTATATTAAATAAAGTTGGTGAGAATAGACATTCTTGTCTTGCTCCTGGTCTTAAAGCTTTCATCTTCTCATCACTGAGTAAGATGTTTGTTGGCTATGGCTTATCATATATGGCCTTTATTATGTTGAAGTATATTCCCTCTATACCCACTTGATTGAGAGTTTGTTTTTATCATAAATGGATGTTGAATTTTATCAAACGCTTTTTCTGCATCTGTTGAGGCAATTATGATTCTTATTTTTTTGTTAACAATTTTATTCATGTTGATTGATTTTCAGAAGTTACACCATCCTTACATCCCTGGAATATAATTTCACATGATCACGGTGTATGATCCTTTTGATGTATTGTTAAATTAAGTTTGCTAATTTTTTGAAAATTTTTGTATCCATATTCATCAGGAATATAGGTCTTTATGTATGTATATATTAGTGGTGTCCTTGTCTGTTCTTGGTATCAGGGTAATGCTAGCCTCGTAAAATGAGTTTGGAAGTGTTCTTTCCTCCTTATTTTCTTGAAAACGTTTGAGAAGGAATGGTATTAAATCTTCCTAGAATGTTTGGTAAAATTTGCCAATAAAGCTCTCTGATCCTGAACTTTTCTTTTAGGGGAAATTTTTGATTACTGATTTAATCTTCTTACTTGTAATTAATCTGTTTATATTTTTTATTTTTTTGGTTCAGTCTTGAATGATTCTATGTTTCAAGGAGTTTATCCACTTTTTAATTTGTGCAATTTGTTGGAATGTAACTGTTCATGGTAATATCTTTGTATTTCTGTGCCATCAGTTTATACGTCTCTTCTTTTTTTCTGATTTTATTTATTTGAGCCAATTTACTAAGAGTGTGAAAAGACCTGTCAGTATTCAAAATGAGGGTTTCAGCACCCATCTACAGACTGTCAGAAGCTAGACAGACAGTAGCATAAAGTATGCAAGTACATACAGGTCCTGTGGGACCATGATCCTAAACCCTACTGGCCTCCACACCTGGTGATCTGGAGGTGTCCCTTTGGCGATGGTTGCATTGGGGCTCCAGGAGAATGTATATATTCTTTCGGGGAGGTACTGCCCAGTAGTAGCAAGGCTTAGCGATAGCACAAAGTGATGCCTTCTGGCTAACTTCCTGAGAGCACTTCTGTAGCTTCTAGATGTGTGATAAACCTGAAACTGCACCTCAGCTGAAGCTCCAGACAATAGGCCTTTTCTACTGGAAGACTGAGGTGTGTCAGTCTGCTGTTTGAGTAGTGTCTTGGGTTGACTGCCTGCTAAGAACTGTCTTTTGATTGTTTTAGACCTGTGAGACCTAGAATTGCAATATCCCCTTGCACCAGTTCTAGGCACTCATGGGGTTGTCCTTGTATAGGCTTTGTCAGGGAATGGGGGCGACACCTTTCATAGCATTTAGAAATTTACATTATTATATCTATTTGGAGGCATAAATTTTACAGAAGCCTAAAAGTGTTTCATGTTTTAAAAAAAGAAAAAGATCACCAAAGGAGCTAAAAAACAAAAAATGTGTTAGACACATAGAGTTTATATTAATACCATGTGTTTATAGTAGTTCAATCATATATCCTTTCACCTAAACAAACTGCATTCTTATATCACTTTTGGTTTCAGTATTCAATAAAGGTGACAAAAGTATCTTAGAATGTAATTTAGTGAGGTACTTGGGTTAGATAGGTTAAACGTTGAATAAACACCTCATATTTTATACATCAGCAGAAATTACAATTGTGTTTTTTTGATTGTTGTTGGGAGCAGACTTCTACAGCGTATTTGCAACATTTTCACCTAACATTCTCTCATCAATATTTATCATTTAATAGAATACCTGAAACTTCACTTTATTATACTGTGCCTTTACTAAGTTATTAGTACCATGGAAGAATAGTTTATTGAAGTCCGATTTAAAATTCTCTCTTATAATTAGAGAACATAATAGAACTCTTTTTTACAGGTTAATTAACCAAATCTTTATGCAAGTAAGATTATTTGTTAAATGAGGATCATATATTCATTAATTCTAATCTAGTAAAAATCTCACCAAATTCCTGCCATGATTCTTAGCATCCACAACAACATAAAGACATTAAAGCATAAAAAAAGACAGATAACAAAGCAAAACAAACCCAATTCCATCAAAAAGAGTTTGCTAATTTTGAAAGTATCCAACAATCTTTATGCAAATTTTTCCTACTTGAATTAAGTTAAGACTCCCAAAGTCCTTATTCCCTTTTCTGGTATGATTGATTGTCATTCATTCCTTCCATTCCACCATTCACATTAACATTTTATTCTACAGTTTGTTTTAGGTTTTCAAAATTTATTTTCTTTCCCTTCTTCCTTCTCACTCTTCTTTCCCTGTATTACTCTCCTCTTACTCAAATAGCAGCAGTACATTCACCATATTTTGTTTTCTGTCTTTCTTTTCTGGCTACACACTGAAGAGTAGACTCATGTCTCTTTTGCTCATCATTATATCTCTATTGTTGTCATTATATCTCCAATGTTCAGAATAGTAGCTGATACATGGGAGACATCCAATACATATTTGTTGAATAGGTTTTATGATTAATGCTTGATATTTCCAATTTAGACCTTTACATTTTATTGATTAATTAAAATACATTTATATTTGATGCTGTGATAGTTCTTCTAAAAGAAGAAAATATTACTTATGTGAAAGCGTCTATTTTCAAGGGAATCCTCTTAGATGGTCTTTCAGAAAAACATTTATTGAGCAATGGAGGTGATTCACCACAATTACTATTTTAGAAGTGATAGAATTTTGTATTTCAGAGTATTAGAAAATACTGTTATGCATGTCAGTTTCTACTTTACTTAAGTATTTAATACACTGGTTATGGAAATTCAAATCCCGTGTGTAAGTGGGTTTAAGTATTCATTCATATAATGTTCTCATGCTAAAAGTTAAGAAGATCTGGTTGTTAAATCAACTGTGGGCCCTATTAAATTGGAAAATAATAGTTCATAGCAGCATTAAGGTCAGATTCACGCTATAATAACTTCATCCACAGTGATCCATTGAGAGTAGAGAGAGTTTTATGATGATATCTATATCCTCTGCTGATCACTGGGTTTGAAGATAGATCTTTAGACATTTGCTGACAACTTCTATACAATTGGAATGACACCTTAAGATTTGGGGAAGGACTGCTATCTTAAATAATATAAATATTTTCAAAACAGTACATTAGTAATCTAATGTGTTTTTGTGCCCGAAGTTATTTAAATAACTTGATTTTCTATAACAACAAATAATATACCATAATATAATTGTTTTAAAATGTTTAAAATTATATCCTATAATAGTGATAATTGTAATGAATATATTTAAACTTTTACTTCATGATTCAGGTTCATTATTTTGGTCAGTGATTTTACTTTCAATAGTGTTGAAAATGTTACAAACTCAGAAGAAATTGAGGTTTATGTATTCCTAAATAAATCAGACCTATTAGCATGTTTTTAAATTAAAAAAAACACCACACAATTATTGTGGGTGAATTGCTTTTCCTAAAAACAGTATAATTCATATTTTTCTAACAATCTATAGTCTTCCTGTGTAAATAATACTTCATTGAGAGGCATTCTAAAAAAAGGCTAGAGAGAGTACAATTGCAGTACAAGGCAGTATGTATTTGCATTGAATGAATAAGGCAGATAGCATCTTTAGGAATCTAGTTACCCACAAGACAGGAGCACAGAGAGGTGTGTATGTCAGAGAGGTTGTCCTGAAACAGGTTTTAAAGGTTAAGGTTAAAACAAATATGTAACTCAACATTTTTAAGTTGGTTTACTTAAGCTGTTCAATATTCACAGGGGTATTTTATCCTTCAACCATAAATCTATGCCAAGTAGAGTCCATAAAACTGCTTTGGCAAGTTCCTACTTGTCACCACAATGCATTCTTAGAAACCTTACTATAGAGCAGATTGTTATAAAATTTTTATATTTCCTTATAGGAACAGTGTTATAATTTGACATTATATGGTAGACCAAGCATCAAATAAATCATAGACATGACTGAAAATATGTCATAAAGTGAGACATACAAGTATAAATTTGTATAATAATTTTAAATGATAAATTTATGCTCCATGTTCTATGCAATGGACATAAATGTAACTTATACTGTGATATTTCACAGGCCCCAGTGAATCATAAAAATCAAATATATAAAATACAGTTCTTCTGCATTATAAATTTGAACTAGTCACAGGATTTAGTTAATTTAATTTTCCACTACTACTTTGTACTTGGAAGATTGTAAGAACTCGAGGTCTTTCTTTCCCTCCTTTTAACATCATTTTTTTTCATTCTATACTGCGCCCCCACACGACAAACAGTCACTACATTAACTGTAAATTGTAGTACAGATGCTCCTCAACTTCTGATGGGGTTACATCCAGATAAACTCATTGTAAGTTAAAAATATTATAAACCAAAAATTCATTTAACACACTTCACCTATCGACCATCATAGCCTAGCCTTCCTTAACTATGCTCAGAACACTTAGCCTACAGTTGGGCTAAATAATTTAACATAAAACCTATTTTATAAAGAAGTATTGAATATCTCTGTATAATTTATTATACAGTGTCCCCAAAATGGTGGCAACATAGTACACTGTAGAGTATCAGTTGTTTACCCTCATGATTGTGCACCTAACTGGGGCTATGGTTCTCTGTAGCTGCCCAACATCACAAGAGACTCCTGTACCACTTATTGCTAGCCCAGGAAGAGATCAAATTCAAAATCTGAGGTAAGGTTTCTACTGAATGTGTATTGCTTTCACACCATTGTAGAGTCAAAAGATCATAAGTTGAACCATCATAAATCGGGGACTGTCCTCTCACTTAGAGAATCATTAAACGATGAAACTGACATGTGTCTTAGAGCAGAATGTGGCAAACAAGATGGACATTTGGAAATCCTTCTCCTACATGGAAGAGGCTATGCATGTGCTCTTCTTGATGTAGATTTATATGCTGCTTGTGTGTTCATTGGCTTTTTGAACAGTAATGACATGGAAAAAAAAAAACCTTTATGATAAAAATAATATGTGAACATATATTCATATCTCTCTCTGTTCAAGAAGGTGCCATTGCCAGATGTTAAGCAGAAAGAGGTAAGCTAAAGAAGTGTTGATTTAAAATATGAGAAAACCTGGCATCCCAGTAATAGTTAAGGCCTTTGCTGAGAACACCATAAAGGCTATTAAAATAAGGAAGTAGACTTGGTCGAAGGCTCTGAAGTACATGCAAAATTTCAGCGTAGAGCTATAGGTGTTATAGATACTGCAACTTTTAAAAGAAGCTCATTTTGAGGAAAGTTGTGTTTTTTTGAAAGAAATTTTTAAAAAGCTTAAGTCTCAAATTATTTTATTAACTTAAATATTTATGTGTGAATAATGTTGTTTTTTAAACAGAAAAGTAAAGGGATAGTTTACCAAAATGCTCTAGATCCCATAGGTAACACTGGAAACCAATCCTAATATTTCTAGGTATCTTTAATTACTATAAATATTTAATGTATTCACCTCAGGCTTCAGGTATATTTCAAGAACGCTTTAGTTTCTTTTAACTTGTGGTTGATATGCTCTTATTTTTCATTAGTTCTTTCTACCTCTAGTACATTCAAATGGAGTAACTATATTCTTCAATATTTTCTGACATCTATTTTCAGTCTCTCATTATCTTTAATTTCATTTAACTGAAGCAATTTGGCCAATAAGGATGCTCAAATTTCACATACCCCATAAATTAAACACACAGACAGAAACTAAGACATACTTTTTAAGAAGTCATATTTTCATAGACACCAGTTCCTGTGTTTGGTACAAACCATCGCAGGGCCCGTGCAGAATCTGCCTTCAGTTCTCACAGAGCATCATCCCTTTACGAGGTGGCTTTCTGTTGGAATTGCTTTCTCCAATTTTGTTGTTTTTTTTTTTAAACTCATCAATTAAAGTCAATCAACAAGTCAACTGCCCTTTCACAACCCTATTTCTTTTTCTCTTCTGGAACATTGACAATGTTCACACTTCTTTGAAATTCTGCAATCTTCTCTCCCAAAGTATTTTCACACTCTGCTTTTCTGCCGTTTCTCTCAACTTTTTCTCACTCTCTAACATGGGAATTCCATAAATTTCTTCACTTGTTTCTCTCTTTAGCCAATCATCATTAATGACCTTAAGCATACGCACTGATTCTGGTTTCTTTGCAGAAATAGGTCCCAGAATGTCTATCCTTAGGCTGACTTCTCCAAGACATACTCTGATGCCTGCTGGGAGTTTCCTTCTAGTTATCTTCCTATAGCTGTCTGCCAGAGATTCACTTGCTTTCTTCTCAATATCTCAGTCTAAATCCTACCTGTTTTCTAAAACTCAGTTGAGATACCAACTCCACTCTAAAATCCTCTAGTTTAAATGAACTTCCCCTCAGTTGTGCTACATTGTACCTGTTTCTAGAATAAAACTTTTATTCTTTACTTGCTTAGTAAAGGTGTTATAGCACTATAACATTATTGTTATATTTACTGAAGGAAAAAACATTAGAACCATTTTATTGGTGTGTGTATGTGTATGTGTGTGTGTGTATAAAACTAAAATATAACTATTCAGTTATATATATATATATATATATATATATATATATATAAACCGTTTCATATTACATTCCAACTTTTAGCATAAAATCATTAAATTTAATAAATTCCACTCAAAGATTCATTCAATAAATCTTAGTTTTGTCTTTTTCCTGAGTACTTAAGAAATTTCTGAAGAATTTGTACAATAATGCTTTTCTAAAGTTCTAGACCGGTTATAAATAAAATGGGCCAGAATTTTTTACCTTTGTGTTAAGATATAGTAATCTTAAAAACTCACAATATTATAGGATTGGCTTTAATTTGGAAGTATATACACCATCTGCAAAGGATTTTATTTAGTGCAGATGTGTGGTCTATAAATTTAAAGCTAAATCTCAGAATTCTAAATATTAAAATGTAAGCAAGGCATATTCCTTTAACATAAGACCAACTCTATGTGAGATCCATACACTTCACAGAAATTCTGTTATTAATGTTGCTACAGAATTTACATTTTAATAGCATCACAAGAATCAGAGTATGCATGAAGGTAGTCTCCATAAAGAACAGGTAACTTTATGTGACAAAATATGGGGCTGTCTTTCAGTTCTCCCTGTTAAATTCATATCTTAGTTCTCTGATTCCATTTCATTGTTGTGAAAAAACAACAAAACACGCATTGTGTTTGCTGTTAATTCAAATCTTCTTTCCTGTTTTCTTTACCATGTTAATTCATTATTTCAAAATGGTACAATATAATATACATCACTATCAATAGCCAAGATGACATCTATATGAAGTTCAAAATAAAGGCATCCTATGTTAATATGCTTTACTTCCAATTCTAATGATATTAATTTTCTTTTAACATACACATTATTGATATCACATTCTTGTAATAAATATATAAATACATTATGTCCCCAAACAAATGGCACCTCCTTAAAGGTGACACATTTGTGCTAATTGTATTTAAGAAATTTCCGAAGACCCACTTTCTCCAAGAATGGTTTTTTTAAGGTTCTAGCACAGAGATCAGTAAATTTTTTTTTTTTCAGTAAAATGGCAGATGGTGAATATTTTAAGATTTGCAGGCTTTACAGATATCTCTCTTGTGGCTACTAAACCATTGTATCATAAGGGTAGTCGTACACTAGGCAACATGCAAATGAACGAGTGTGACTGTGTTCTAACAAAACTTTATTTACTAAAAAGGCAAAACCAAAGCAGAGAAGGAATGGGTTAGCCCATAAGCCATAGTTACTAACCCCTTGTTTGGTTCATATTATCTCATTTCTTCATTAATACTTGGATATATTAGTTATATTGTTAGGCCCTGATCCAGACAAACTTGCATGGTAAGGCATGTTTCATTTCATTCTCTCTGTCCACTCAGCTTATGCTTCAGTCAGGCTGATGTTAGAAAAAATTACTTTCTGAAGGCATTTCCTTCTCGACTATATGTATCTCTACATTCTCCCCCTTATCTCTGGTCAAAACAGCTAGTTTTTCTTCCTTTCTGGCAGAAAATACATTTTTTTCCCCCATTGGCATTTATTGTTTAGACAATAATTTTTTACTTCTCATTTTTGTGAAAAAATTTTATAAATCCATTTTATGTAAGATGCCCCAAACCTTATTTTCTAAGCTTATTTTTTTTTTTTTAAATCGAATTAAATGTCTCAAGGCATTATTTCTTGTATTGTGGAGCACACAGTACCCATGTTATCCCTTTTGAGGCTTTGCCAGGACCCTATATTCTCATGGTCTAGCACCTTACGAATTTTTACTCAAGCAAAATTACCAACCCTATTAGTTCCAGTGCTACTATTCTACAAAGCACCATTAACTCAAGTTTGAGGCCTGAAGCAATCTTTATAAGAAGGCTTTGGACCAATGTAGGTAGTCAACCATACATTATAGAACAGAAGTTAATTTAACTTTCATAAAAAAAAAAAAAAAAAAAAAAAAAATCACCGTCCTGCAGTTTCCCAGCCCTAGGAGGGATGTATACCAAATTCCATCAACACGAAAATAAAAGTTATTTTACCATTGTTAATAATGTTCTTTTCCCCAGGGTATTTGCTGCATCTTATTCTTCCATCAGAAAGGGTTATCTCTTTATTTTAGTCTTATTATGGATAAGGATTTAATAAATTAAAAAAAGGAAGTCAAACCAGTAATCTTCAATAGTATGAAACTATTACATGCCAAGGATCATAGCATAAAATAAAATTGTTTTTAAAAAGATTTGCATATACCACCTACAGAGTATTACTGATTGCATAGATGTAAACAAAGGCATAATAGATATCTAATTAGCAATGGCAACTTTCAAAGAATAAAATCAGAAGGAATACAAAAGATACGATCTTAAGTGAAAATCAAAGCAAGATATTTTTTATGAGAATTTTTTGGTATTGTACTGGAAAATTCAAGGACTCATAAAAAAACACAAAACAAGTCTGCAGTAGTTATCTCAGCATGATAGCATCCCTTAATGCACCTGAGGCAACATATGTCCCAGCAGATCGGCCACTGGCCTCTGTGATTTGGAGTCATTTTTATGCGACACAACTCCTCCTCTTATTTTTTATTCTCTACAGGTGGTTATTAATCCAGACCATGTCACATGATTTGCTCAGTTGAATGTTTCTTTACATCTTTCATAGATTGTACTCAGTTGCAGAAACTTTGTTCCCAAGTTTGAAGCACTGTTCATTCCTCAGGAAACGAAAAAGAAAAAAGTGCAAAATACACAAACAGGAATTGTAAAAAAATATGCCTGGAAAAAGTTTAAGTCCTTTACAATTACTATACAAACACTGATAATATAATAACATAACTTTTTATCTCGTATCTTTTCTGAAGTGAATATTAATGCTATCAGAAAACAATCAAGGTCTTACTGAAAAATTATTTTCATCTCCGAGAGTATAAATCTCAGACAAATGTACAGAATTAAGCAAACTCTGGAAGAAACTTTCAAAAATGTAACTTTTTCAGGAACTTTTGCATCTTCCCATGTTCTGGCAGAGAATATTTAGTTGTCATTATTCTTCCTAGAAGTAGTAAAGAATAATCTGAAACTCAGACACTTTACAACAGGACACTGCTGGCATCTCTTTCTAAAAAGATATCATTGGCTTTGTAATTAATTGTTAAACTGTGAAAATAATATGGATGCTAATGAAAAATGATTTCCATTTTCATGGACTAACTAGAGTGCTGTTACCAACCGGTAAAAAGTGACTCATCTTGCTTATAACCAAAAGGCTGTCACAGACAAATCCCAGATGTTAATTTATTGAACAAATACTTATTAGGTGGCTAATATGTATCAGGCATTACTAAGGCTGTTGAGATGTATCAGTTAAAAAGTGCATCAAAAACACTCTGTTGAAAGCTTCATAAACTAAACAAGCAGATGGTTAAATGCCAGTTTGTACATTACTCTGTACACTGTCAAACTTGTATGTTCTTCACTAAAGACTGAGAATTCCTTGTTTAGTTTATTGTCTGGTTCATATTTTGTGAATAACTCTATTTTTCAGTAATGTGGAGACAATTGACATTGATATAAATATTTCTACTACATAATTCATTCTGTATGATTAAATGAAGTATATTTCACAGTCTTGCCTTATAAATTTCCAGATTAAATTTTAAAATGTTTATTGTTAAAGGACATATTTTTTCTCTCAGCTGTTCATGTATTGGAACAAGAATTTTTTAAATTGGAAAACCCTTCTCTATATTTTCTATAAATATTATAAGGACTCCATTTATCAGTAATATGTTATGCTTAATAGCCTAACCTGATCAATGAATATATGTGTAATTTTACTGATTAAAATTGCTTTAGGTTAGAAATTCTTCCTTTCTGAAACTGTATTAAAGAATTTCTAATTAATAAATTCCAAAATTTGTTTCATATACTAGCAGAATTTTGCCAACAAAATAAATTGAGCAAAGGGCTGAAACAACCATGACTCCATGAAGCTCAGATGACACTTCTGCAAAACGAGCTTCAATTCAGTTACATTTATGAGTACGAATTAGTTTTCTGGCCTTTGGCTCCAGATGATGGACTCCTATAATTAGACTTTAAAGTTCTGACTGTGATTAAATCTGCAGGCCTTTGATTCTCCTCATCAAAATACATTATACACATTTTGAACCTCTCTCTATTTGCCTTCAAGCTTTTATGCTTCTCTCTTTATGTAATCTCAGAACAGTTTAATAGGACATCTATTTTGAATCCCATAAATATAAATACCTTGGGGAATTTTTTTAGAAATGGGATAAGAATTAGTATTTTGGCTCTTTTTTTTTTTTTTAATAGGCCGTTCAGGATACTTTCAAAAACTTCTAAGGTTTAAAAAGTAGACATACAGGAGAAAAACTTTAGAGAAAGCTTACACTCTAAGAGGAAGTTCTTTTGGCATCAAGAGATAAAGAAGGCAAATTGTCCTGCCAAAATTAGAAAGGGACAAAGCCAATAAAATATCTTTTCGTTATATATAGCCCCGGCAGATTATAGTTACTTAGGAGATCTTCATTTAGTTATAATTATGGTTATATGATATTATAATTATAGTTAATTATGTAATGATTATATAATTTACTATGATAATGAAAATGCCTCAGAGCTGGTGAACAAGTAATCACCAATACAAGATTTTCCAGGAGGTGTCTCCATTTCTAACATGTTCTTTTTATTTTCATGAAATATTAATTTTGCAAGAATGTGTGCTTAATAAAAGCAAAGGCAAATGTAATAAAAATAAAATTGCACATTCTACTCATGTATATGCTCTTAAAAACTTTTTTTGTGGTAAAATGTATTGACATAAAATTTACCATTATAATCATTTTTAAATGTACATTTTGGTACAAATACATTCATATTTTTGTACAATTATCATTAATTAATTTCCAGAACTTTTTTCATATTCCCAAACTAATATATATGTGTGTGTGTGTGTGTGTGTGTGTGTGTGTGTGTGTGTGTATGTGTATGTATGTATGTAAATGTACATATGTAAGTTTCTCTTACTTGGAGATTCCTGAATTTTTGGTAGGCAGATTCATGTTTTTCTTCAAATATGAGAAGTTTTTGGACATAATTTGTTCAAATATTCTTTGTGTCTGCTTCTCTTCTTCCTCTATTTCTGCACTTCCATTACATGTATTTTGCTACACCTGATAGTTTCCCACAGATCTCTAAGTCTCTTCATTAGTCTGCCTTAATTTTTGTTCACTTCCTCAGATACTTCCTGCTGATCACTTTCAACAAATGTTCCTAGGAGAAAGATGTTTTCAGTGAGCAAACTTAAAGTTAGGTCAAATAAAGACAAGCCGTATGTATGGGTGTTTCCAGGAACTGTCAGATAATCATAACATTTTGCAGGTGAGGCTTTAGGGTAGCTCCCACATGTGCCACCCTTACTTCCAGTGGCTACTATACTGGGCTGCTCGTTTTCCTGAGTACTGTAATTGCAGGGCTATTGATTTTCAAGGCTCCCATTGAGCTGAGTATAGATATAGAAAAAATTAAAACATCACAATGTTTGCTCATTCATTTTTTTTCTTGAATAAACACTTCTCGGATTATTGAAGGCTTTTGGTTAATTTTTAGAGCTGTGATAAAATTGATTTTGACAATTTTTGTAGTGTATGTTTTTTTAAATAACTTGGTGCACAAATCTTGTGATGTTTTAGTCATCATTAACAATATCAACTCTCAGTTTCTGATTAAATTTTAAATCTTAGGTAATGTAATTTTGGTTATTGAAAAGTTATATAAAGTGACATTTCCTATGCAACCTTTAATGAGAAAGAAAAAAGGATAGATTTACTAACACTAACAAATATAAAATTGACTCCTTTTATAGACATTGTAAGGATCACCATTTCTTAAAAAGTCATTATAATTCTTTTTTTCATTATCAAAACCAGTGACAACAATGGACAGTTTACATTTACATAAAAGAAAATTTTCAACTTATACTATTATTTTTAGCAAACAGAAGCAATGTAAACTTTTATTACTGGGTGAGGATTTTTAACAATGGTAATAGCAAGCATATGTGAGCATTGTTGCACTCAAAGTATTTTTCATAAAGACAGTCTAGGGATTAAAAATGGAAAGATTAAAGCAGTTTAGGTAATTTAATTTAAATGTATTATGATGGTATTATATCAAAGAGATTGTTTACTCAGCACAGTGTTAAAGTTGTTTTTTGTTTCAGAGAGAAAGAATTTACTCACACTTAAGATTAATAGTCCCAGATATAGTAAAATATAGAGGAGAACTCAGAAATGGTATTAATAGTCTGGATGCAATGTATGGACCAAATTTTAATCTGGCTAGCCACAAAGCCTGATTTCCTGAGAAGTTTCTGCTTTCTCATACATATTGATTCATCTCAGGAGTAAAAACAAGAGACAACATCAGCTTAAGTAAGTCTCAAGTTTCATAAGTACTTTACATTATAAGAAGAAGGGGCTGAGAGGTAGTAGAAAAATCTACATAATGAAAAATGCAATGGATTGGAGTCAAAAGGTCAAATTTGGCTTCTAGCTCTGCTATAATTAGCTACGAGCTTAGGTTAGTGAGAAGTATTTGTTTTTAAAAGCCAGAAGTCTCAATTCTCAAAATTGAATAACAATAATAAAATGGCTAATATTGAATGAGAGTGTATGAGAGAGTATGCTGTTTTTATGTCAGCAAAATTAATGTTCTCTCCAGGAAGCTCTATCTATTAAGTGTGTTTGATTTTCAAAATTTTTTTTTAAATTACAGCTGACATACAATATTAGTTTCAGATGTACAACATAGTCATTCAACATTATCACCACAATAAGGCTAGTAACCAACAACCACTGTACAGTTATTACAATATAGTGACTGTATTCTCTATACTATACATTATATTCCTATGGCTAATTTTGTAATTGGAGGCTTGTATTTCTTAATCACCTTGATCTTTTCACCCATACCCCACTCCTCCTTCCTTCCGTTCTGCTCTGACAACTCATAGATAGAGAGAACAAACTGTTTGATTTTGTTTTTCTCTCCTCCAACCCTCAGATGACGATTATATATTTAATTTTCGCACACAAGAAATTCCCATTATAATAAGGATTTAGTATGTTAAAATTCATGTCCTCATATGTCTTAGATTATTTACATTACCACACAAAGCTCAGCGCAGAAAGTCTCTTCTGTGCAGGACAGTGCTGGTAGAATATTTTGGATGTTGCTAGGGTAATTGGACTCTTCCTGAGAGTACTCAGGTGATGGTTTTTCACTATAAAGAAAACATTCTCTTTCAGTGTCATCAGCAGCCCATTTGTGGCTTGGCGAGAAGAAAGAGGATGTTAGGGAAGATAGTAATAACTTAACTTGCAACCTGCTGTTATGGACCTGACAGCGGAACAGATGCTTTTTCTCTGTAGGAGACTGTTAACCTGTACCAGCAAGTCTGATTTTCACTGAACCCAGTACAATATTAATGGAAAGCCACAGGAAGAGGAGAAGAGGTGTGTCCCAGGCCATGCTAGGCTGCTACTACTACAGTTAATTACCTCCCAGTTCATGTCAGAAGTCTCTCTTTCTTGCCTCTTTGAATCAAACAAAATTGGATTTGTTCAGGTTGTGACTATAGAAAAATATTTTAGAGTTCAAAACTGGGAGGGGAGACCAAACAAAGAAGTTATCTGTTTAGCTTCAAACTATTAATTGTAAGATAATAACTTCAGATAATTAGGGAAATTTATGAAACATTGAAGACAGGGTATTTGATAAAAATATATATTTATTTTGTTTTCTAAATTATTTTTTAAAGAAAAAACTTGTTTTAAATTATGATAAAATTACAACATTTAAATTTATTTAAGATTCAATTACAGAACTTTGTAACATAAGGCCTTATATTTATTAAATTCATAGTTTATTTTTAAGGAGGGTGTCATAAAACTAACATAAATGAGAACTTGTTTGCTTTTAAACTTTTCCAGTGTTAACTTCTATAAAATCTCTTAGATTTGAATTCTTCCTTTGTCAGGCTTGCTTCCTCTATTTCTCTACACTGTAAATCTCTGCTGTCAATCATTCATCACTTCCAAGTATGCCAGGGAGTGTGTGGGCAGCTGGGGATGAAATAGTGAGCAACGAAACATGGTCCCTGATTCTGGGGAACGTACCTCACAGTATAATAACAGACATGAATCAATTGAATAATAAAATGTAAAACTTTAACTGTGACTGTTGAGACCAAAGATAGGTGCTGACTGTTGAGACCAAGAGGCTGCTGATGTGGGCTGTTGAGATAAGTCTCTGACTGTCAGTTAATGAGAACACTAGAATCACCTGCTTCACATCCAACAATTGATGCTCTCTGTCATAGACTACAGGCTGTGAGAAGACAAGAAATGGGTCCTTTGATACTTTTTGTACCATGCTATCGTAGGGATCATGTATGAACACAGAGTAAATTTTCTTTGTCTTAGCGATGAGATATATATTTAGGTGCTCAGATCAACATGTGGGTAAATGATAGTTAATGAAAATGTGCTCGCTATTATAGTATTGACCTATCCTTAATACCATTTCCCATTTATTTTACTTGGGTTTTTACATTCTGAGGTACTGCTAAAAGAATTGTACAATTTTCTTAAATTTTGTATTATGGGGTTAATAATAATTAGATGTCCCGATTTCTTGTTAGAAAGTAGGAATAGTTTTGGTTTTTCAACAGTGACACCTCAGGTAGGAGACTATATGTAATTTATAAAAAGCATTTGATAAATTATTTAGTATAAACCCTTGGCACATTACTGAAATGTGGTAATTTATTTGCTTTTCCAAAAACATGAGAGACTCAAATGTTAGATTTTTCTATATTTACTTGACTTACAAGAAAATTTTATACCTTTTGATGAGGCTGTCACTTAACAGTGCTTCATAAAATTCTATTTAATAACAATTTAGCTTTTCACCCTATTTTAATATTTCTCTTCTGTATTTAATTTCAAGATATTTTTATATTTTAGCCATTTCTTTTGTAGGTAATGCAATGAAAGCCTTGCCATATTTGGTGAAAAAGTTATTTTGGTTTAATCCACACAGTTCAGCTTCGTTTATATAAGTACTTTTTAATTATTTTGATTTCACAATAAAACTTTGAAAATTTTCTGTCCTTTTGCTGTTACCACTATTTGGTGTGGGTCATGCAATTCTATTTAATAGTAATTGGTCTTTCCTCTCTATTGTAATGTTTGCTCTTTTCTGTACAATACATACAGAGATTAAAATATTTTGAGACATTTTTCTATTTAGTTTTATTTTTTCCATTGTAGACTATGGTAACAGTGTCTTGGACCTCAAAATATTTTGTGAAAAAATCATACTAGATTAATTCAGACAATTTAGCTCTGGTCCATTTAGACTTATATTTTAGTCTTTTTATGATCACAGAAATATTTTGAAACTAATGTGACTATAGCTTTTTCCCCAGAAAATATATAGGAGACAAATTCACATACATTTCTGTATTTGCAGAAGGATCATTGACTTGATAACTTTAAGAAACCCTATAGACTTGTTCGTGTATGTACCTATACTGTAGAGATAACTGGGCCATTAAGAAAATATTCAGGATATACAAGTACATTATTTGAATAATAGGGGCTTGCCAGATGTAGAACTAGCAGGAATGTCTTGTTCATGGACACCTAGGGTTTTTGGGGAGCATGGGATGGAAGCTGGTGGCCTGGGGATATATTGTTGAAGAAATGAGGAAGAGGATGTAGAGATTTAGTTAAGAGACCTAGGGTAAATGAGAAAACCTTATCTTGAACCCAAATTTTGTTTTACAGAGGAAATCTATTTATGGCAAGACTGACACTACTCATTTCTGAGTTATCTTAGGGAGATTTCTGAATTCTATTTAGGATAAAGTTAAGTTGTTCTGAGATTTAACAGCTGAAATACCATCTAGAAATATGTGAACTTTACATTGAAAGCATATTCTTAAAAACAATTGAGGACTTCCTTACTAATTTACATAAAAATTATTTTCTGAAAATTTAGCCAGATTTCTTTATCATTGGTAATGAGGATTAGTTTTTTCCTTTTTATAATTTCCAAGGTATATGTTTTAGGGCACCAAAGTAGCTTATTCAATGATAGTCTCTGGACCAATATAATCCAGATGTTAATTTTAAATCTCAAATATTAAGGGGAGTGTGTTTTTAAAAATTAAATGGTTCAATTACTAGGAAGTCCTTCAAGATTTGGAAACTAATTATAATCTGTATTTCAAGGATCTAGAGGAATATGCTACTAGGGTAGGAACTCTTCGTTATTCTGTATCCTTTTACACTTCTGTTGGGCTAATCTATATTTAGATTTCATTACTTCTCTTTAATAGGTTCATGATCAATTTGACTGCTTAAATCTACTACTAGAAGTGAGAAGATAGCTCTCAACTAATTATGATCATTAACTTTAAAAACTCTTAAAATAGGCAGAGGAACGAGGATAGATTTGTGTATATTTTATATTCTATGTGCAATGTTAACTTTTTATTGAAATTTTTGAACAAAAATAGTGAAAATAGTATAACCCATATCTACCCATCACCTAGCTAAACAATTATTAATAGTTTGCCATGTTAGGTATATTAAAATCTGTTTTTAGATATTATGACATTCTCTTGAATATATAACAGCTGTTTGAAAATACGCAGATGATTGAATAAAACAATATACTAGTAATTTAGCATACACTAAAGCCTGAGTGATCACAACCAGGGGTAAAACCTAGAATGTTGTTAACACCCAGAAAACTCTTGCTCCTTCCTCATAATTATAACCTACCTGTCTGCCAAAGTTCACCAATATCTTCAACTTCATGGTAATCACTTCTTTGCTTTTGATGACACTTTTATCACTAAAGCACGCATTTTTTAATTGCTACAGTTTTCTCTGTTGTATAAACTTTGTGCAAGTGGAGTTGCAGCATAGGTGTTCTTTTGTGTCTGGCATGTTTACTCAATTTGTTTGGAATATTCATCCATTTTACTGTCTAACACTTTTCATTAATTTTTATGGTTGTATAGTATGACGCACCACAATTTAATTATCCATTTCACTTATAATAAACATTTTCAGTGAGTTTCAGTTTTGAAATATGATAAATAATGTTGTGTATATCCCATTGTGCACATATACATGAATTTCTCATCTCTCTGCTGAGTGAAATCATAGGGTCTTTTTCTGTGTGTGTTTTCACCAGGCTTAGGTATCAGATAATAATGGCCTCATAAAATGATTTAGGAAGTATTGCTTCCTCTTTGATTTTTTGGAAGAGTTTGAGAAGAGTAGCTATCAAATCTTTGAATGTTTTGTAGAATTCACTGGTGAACCCATCTGGACTTGTACCTTGGGGTAGATTTTTGATGATTGTTTCAATTTTCATACTGCTGATGGGTCTATTTAGATTTTTCAGTTCTTCTTCATTTAGTCTATGAAGGTTGTATATTTTTTAAGAACTAGTCCATTTCTTCCAGGTTATTAAATTTGGTGTTATATACTTTTTTATAGTATTCTTGCATGATCCTTTGTATTTCTGCAGTGTCTCTCGTAATTTCTCCTCTTTCATTTCTCCTCTTTCATCCCTGATTTTGTTTATTTGTGTCCTTTCTCTTTTTTGTTTAGCAAGTCTAGATAGGGGGCTTGTCAATTTTATTAACCTTCTTAAAGAATGAGCTCTTGTTGCATTTATTTTTTCTATTGTTTTTTGTTTGTTTTCAATTTCATTTACTTCTACTCTAATTTTTATTATTTCCTTCCGTTGATTTTAGACTTCATTTGTTCTTCCTTTTTAAGTTTTTTTTTTTTTTTTTTTTTTTTTTTTTTTTTTTTTTTTTTTTTTTTTAGATGAAGCATTAGGTGGTTTATTTGTGTTCATTCTTGTTTTTGGAGATAGGCCTGTAATGATATGAACTTTCCTCTTATGACCACTTTTGCCATGTCTCAAAAGTTTAAGTATGTTGTACTTTCATTGTCATTTGTTTCTATGTATCTCTTGATCACTCTTTTTTTTCTTATATGAGTCAGTCATTCTTCAGGAGCACGCTGTTTAATCTCCACGTATTTGCAGTTCTTCCTGCTTTCTTTTTTGTAGTTGACCTCCAGCTTCAAAGCATTATGTTCAGAGTATATAGTTAGTATGATTTCAATCCTCATATTTGTTGAGGCTCGTTTTGTGGCCCAGTATGTGATCAGTCCTTTAGAATGTTCCATGTGCACCAGAGAAGAATGTATAAGCAGCTGTTTGGGGATGAATGGCTCTGTACATGTTGATTATGTCCAGTTGTTCCAATGTGTCATTTAAGGACGTTATTTCCTTATTGATTTTTTGTTTGGATGATCTGTACATATCCAACAGTGGGGTATTTAGGTCCCCTACTACAATAGTGTTTTGGTCTCTTTCTCCCTTTAGTTCTGTTAGCAATTGCTTTACATATTTTGGGGTTCCATTATTGGGAGCATAGATATGAATGTGTTATGTCTTATTGGAGTATGATTACCTTTATTATTATGAAGTATTCCTCTGTACCTTTCTTTACCTTTTTGTTTTGAAGTCTATTTCATCTGATATTAGTATTGCTACCCACACTTTTCTCTGAATGCCATTTGCTTGAAATATCCTTTTCTACCCTTCACTTTGAGTCTGTATTTGTCTTTGGAACTTAGATGTGTCTCCTGAAGTCATTGCAGGGTTGGGTTTTGTTTATTTGATCCAATCTGTAGCTCTGTGCCTTTTTATTGGTGAGCTTGGTCCGTTTACATTTAGGGTGATAATTGAAATCGAAGGTTTTCCTATAGCTGTTTTATCTTTTGTTTTCCAGTAGTTCAGTGTTTCCACTGTCTCCTTGTCCTTGCATTTCTGTATTACTTTAATTTGGTGAGGTTTGGTAGTTTATCCCTGTGGTCCTTCTTGTGTTATGTTAATGTGCAGTTACCATTAAGAATATGTAAAGGATAGTTTTATATATACAGCAGTTCATTTTCTTCTGTGTGTGCCTTATCTCCATTTCTCTTTGCAAATTTGGATCTTAATCTCTCCTATTTCTGTTGTTGTTGTCTCAAATTATCCCTATGTATGCTGCATCTTCATTTCTAACTTGCAATAGAAATTCTCTCATTGTTTAAGCTTACAAGACCCTGTTCTTAATAAGGGTTGCAGTATCCTGCTTCTGTCTGCCTGCTAGTCATCTTACTCATAGTTATGTATTTTTTCATTATTTTGTTTCAGGTGGGCTGACCCTTTCAATATTTCCTGTAATGCAGCTTCATAGTGGAGAATTCTCTCAAATTTTGTATGATCTTTATTTCTCCTTCATATCTAAAGGAGAGCTTTGCAGGATACAATATTGTTAGCAAATAATTCCTTTCACTTAATAGTTTGAATATTTTGTTCCACTCCTTTCTTGCTTGTAAGGTTTTGCTGAAAAGTTTGAAGATAGTCTAATGGGTTTTCCTTTATAGGTTACTGTCTTCTTTTCCCTGGCTGCCTTGAGAATTCTTTGTCACTAATTTTTGATAATTTCATATAATATGTCTTGAAAAAGGCCTTTTGGGGTTGAGACAATTGGATGTTCTGTTAGATTCTTAAATTCAAAGCTCCAGCTCTACTTTAGCTTTAGGAAATGTTCATCAACTTCGAATATGCTCTCTGATCCCTTCTCCTTCCCTTCTTCTTCTGGTGTACCCATTATTCTTATGTTGCCTTTCCTGATGGTGTCAGCTAGTTCTTGTACTTTCATTATTTTTTATTCTTAGTCTCTCTCTTGTTCCTTCTGAATTATTTCTAGATATCACTGATTCTTTCCTCCATCTGGTCAGATCTATTACCTAAGCTTGCAATTTCACTCTTCATCTCTTTTAGTGCATTCTTCTCCAGAAGTTTTGTTTCCTTTTTAAGGTTTCAATTTCCTTGCTAAAAACTCATTCTGCTAGCCTTTTTATAATTTTTTGAATCGTTGATCTGAATTATTTTATTATCTCACTGAAATTTTACAGAAGTGCAATCCTAAATTCTCTGTTATTTAAATTATATATTTCTATGTCTTTAAGCTTATTTTCTGGAGATTTTTCTCTTTCTGAGCTGCCTTATCACCCTGGTTGTTCCTGATGTATGATGGACTATTTCTCCACCTGTGCTTGAACGAGAGTGTATTGGGCTTCCCCTGCTCCCAGAAAGATTTATTAAATAGAGGTCTCTAGCCTTTTGCTAAGAAGTTATTATTATTATTATTTTTTATTTCCAGTAGATGGCATTCAAGCCTCTTGGATATCTGCTTTGAGGCTAATGATGCCTTTTTCTTTTTGATAAATTAAATATTCAAGTCATGATTGGCTACCCTCAGTACTAGCCCCAGTCAGTGGTACTGACAATGGTTTTTGTTTCAGTACCAGTTGTACAAATTCCCCTGGGGCTCCGCAATGCTAGGTCTGGAAGAATATGAGGTGGAGAGAGGGCACACTCTGAGTTGGTACGTGTGGCCTGCTGTTAGTATCTGCGTCTCAGCCTCCTGCTTCACAACTGCAGCTGCTAAGACACACCTGTTGCCCCACAACCCTTAGTTCCCATTCCACTTTCTGCCCTGATTACTGGGCTCTGCTGGGTGGAACCCCGCTGACCCCTCAGGCAGGGCCGTTCTTGGAACCAGCAGTACGTTCTGCCCTACACATCCTCCTGCAGGAAGCTCCAGCTGTGTGAGGCAGCTTCTTTGTTCCTCTAGTCCACTTCCCCGATTCCTGTGGTTCCGACCTCTGGAAGGTCTTATGAGCGACCACTCACTCAGACGTGCTGTGTACAGGTTGGGTCGTGTTATTTGTTGAGTTTTAGTTGTTCAGCTTACTGTTATTTCAAGGGAAAAGATCTGGGGACATCTCTCACTCTGCATACTTCTGATGCCACTCTGAAATTGTAGGTCTTAACGTGCACAGATATGCATTTAGGAGAGGATGTCAATTAGGGAAAAATAAATCAAGTTTGTTAGTCATATCATTATTGATGTCTTACACTTATTGATTTTGTTTGTTTTGTTTGTTTATCAGTTACTGAGAGTAATGTGAAAAAAATTTTCCCAGCGTGGTTCCAGATATATCTGTTTATTCTTTCTGTCTTACCCCCCACCCCTAATTTTCTGCCCTGACCCTGATTTTTCTCAGGAGTGCAGATTCATGGTCTCTAAAGATGACTCATGAGTGGATGTAAACTCCCCTTGATTGTAGCTCCCAGGTGTTCTAAATTTTCCCAGTAGCCCACACTTGGCCTTTAGAAACATTTCCACTCTTGTTTTATTCTTGTATTGTCCTGAAGGAAACATTGTATAATGTTTTTGATTTTTTTTTAAATTAATTTGCCAAGCACATTTCTTTGTTGTAATAGGATAATTTCATTTAGTATAACGAGAGCCATATTTATTGTATATTGTTCTTTTATTTTTCTTTTCCTTGTTTTATAGATATAGTTCAGTTGGCTTTCTTTTTTTTTAAATTTGGAATTTCTAAAGAATTCTTTCAGTCTACTAGAAATAACTTCTCTTTTATAGTACATATAACCCACCATATATTTCTCTATTATCTTATGAAATTCTCTAATTCTCTTTCTTCATAATAAGATAGTCAGACTGAATACTTTTATATACCTACTCTCTCTATCTCCTCCAGTGAGAATAGGACGTTGTTACTCTAAACTTTGTAGTCCCAAAGCCCACTTAGCCATCTGGTTTTTCCTGAAATGGCTGTCACTTTTAATTCTCTGCTGTCATTAGATTTTCTCCCTTGCAGTATATTTCTTCAGAAACCTTTATTTAATATCTAAGCTTTGTGTTGGTCTTTATATGTACACGCACATATCTCAAGGCTTAATGATTTACTATTCCTTAATGTTTTCTCAGTTTCCTGTATACTGCACTACGGGTTCCAGTTTAGTTGTTTCTGTAGAATATTATATTTTTCTTACATTTAGTATATAGATGGAAAGTGTTCAAAATCATTGCAGTTCAAAACTTTCTTTTTTTTACTCTCATGATGTAGCGATATTTTGACAACTGTACTTGTAACATGTAATCCTAATCTGCAGTCTGTAGATACTACACTGTTCTAATATTTTCCAGTTTCCTAGGTGTGTATATGCCATGGATAGTTGGTTAGTTTTGTTTTTTTTTAGTAATGTAGCACTTTTTTCTTTTAGGGTTCCCCCCCCAATATCTTGTAAGATTATATTCATAAATCCTATCCTTTTAGATCCAGAAATAAGTATGTGTATGCGTGTGTAGTGAGCTTGCATTTCCTCATTAGGTCTCTCTGTGTTTTTACGGCAGTAGAGTTCCAATTGTGTCTGTCTCTTCAAAACTTTTTTTTTTAAAATAGATTCTGCCTTCTCTGTGAGTTCTGCTTCTTCTTGTTGAATAGGCTGTTAGTCTATTTAGCTTTGTTATTCTTCTAGAACTTCTCATTGTTCTCTGTTCTGCTAATGGGATTCATTAAGCAGCTCAAATCCTCTGAGAAGCCAGGAGCACAGGAGTTTCTGTTCTCCTTAATCAGCTATCATCTAGCCAGCAAGTTATCAGCTCCCTATATAGGCACCTTGTCAAAGTTCCCTGCTCTCTTTATCTGCAAGCTTTGGTATTTCTCTCAGCTAGAGAAACCAGTGAGTCCTCCAGAGGACACTTATGTGGTTAGTTACAGTCTCAGTTCAAGAGGGAATAAGGGAGGTGAGCAAAAACAGCAGAGTTCTCTACACAGTCTTCATTTCATTTAAACCGGTTTGATTCAAAAAAACATGATTTATATTCAACTTTTTAGGCATCGGTTGATTCAAATGAAATATATCTGTAATCTGCTTGGTACATTATATTTATCAAATATATCATATTTGGTAGAAATACTATTAAGTAAGAAGTTCATTCTCATTTCATGTCCTTAAATATTTACAGGATGCATTGCCGTCTATGCCAAATTATGATTAAATGTAAAAGAGAATTGCCTAATACTTGTCATTTAATAAAATTTAGATCTATGGACAAAGAAAATTAAAAAACACAAAAATTAGATTACTAAAACTCTCCTTTATTAATGCTAGAATTGAAGAACTAAAATGAGACCTAAGCTTTAGTCTGTCTATGTTATAATGAGTCTTTATACTTCTGTCTTTATTATAGTTATATTCATGAGTGATACTGTACTCTTGAATTATGTTGTATATAGAAGAATTTATTTACCACATAATATAACCAAATACATTACTGGATAAACAACTGAAAAAAATATTTAATGGCATCACATTTTTATAGATAAATAAACATTCTTTGGTAAAAAAATAAAATTGCATGCATCTAACAATTTTATTTTACTTCTGCATGTTCTGATTAGAATAATTCTTATGTTTATTCTAGGATATTTTTTTAAGCAGAGGGGTGCTATTTGCAAATATAAGATATTATATGTGTCAGATTAATATTACTTCATAATACAACATTTTGAAAAATATTTTAAGTGGAGTTATAGAAACAAGTGTTTGCAATATTTGGGAAAAGTATACTTAAATGAGAATTACTTGAAAAAAATGACCTATTTTATAAAATCATTCTCATGACTTGATAATTTTATAGGGACTTACACAGTTTCTTAAGTTAATTCTAAAGTAGCATCTTATTTTTTGTTAAAGAAAAGGGCTTACTTTGGTAGGTACATTTTCAATTGATGGTTTGTCAGGTTTATACATTAAAATATTCCTTTATTTTTATGAGTTATATTGACTGTTTCTCAAATGAGTTCTGTTTAACCAAAAAATTACCAACTCTTTGCAATGCATAGTTTTCTAAATTGCTTTCTACACATACTTAATAGATGATACATTTAACAACAATAAACCAAACTGGGATGATAATAAAGAGTATTGTAGAATATAAAATAAAATATAAAATAAAATCTTGTTTTGAAAAATCAGACCTTTTATTTATTTACCAGTTCTTTTGTAGTGTCTTAATATTATCATATTTATTATTCGTAAAAATTCTTTGAAGCCATTACCCTGATTTTCTAAAGAGAAAATTGAGGAACAACTAGGTAGCCTGAGGAAAACTTGACAGAGTTATACAGGTGGCAAGTGGTAAAAATGAACCCCTTCTGGGGTCTATCTTCAAGGCGTGTGTGCTGTGAGCATTCTTTCATGCCGCCTCCCCAGTCAAAGGCTGGTCCCTCATTTACTGAAAGTGGCAGCTCATGCACATTGCTTAACCTCTTCATGCTATGGTTACCTCAACTATAAAATAGAGATGATTTCTCATAAAGTTTTTCCCATAAAAATGAAATGAAATGATAGATGTATATTACTTAGCGGAGTACCTGCCTTCTATTATTATCTACTACATCTTCTGTTATCTAGTATTGGTGAATTTTGTTCAGCTGCAAGTTAAAAAAAGAAGTGAAATCTTTGAAAATGTTGAATTAGATTTGATCATAGGAAAACTTTTACCCTTAAATATTGAGGTCAGAAGGGATTTTGGAAAAAGAGACAAACTGCATCATATCAATGGCATTACATTTTTCACTTCATCTTTAATATTAGGCTTTCCCAAAAGGGGTAAGCATAAATCCTGGAAATTGTACTGGTACATCTAAATGGCCTTCATTAAATCCATTGTTGTATTTTTTTTTTTTAAATATACAAATCAATATCGATTTCAATATTTATACCAGAAATACATTTAAAAGCTTTCGTGCTATCTGTAACAAATACCCTCTTCCACTTGTGTCACTATATGATGTTGGATGGAAGGCTTTCTAATTGTGTGTGTTCCATTAGCCCCTTTAATTCCGTTTGTACTAGCTAAAGCTAGTAGTAAAAAATGTAAAAGCTGCTTTGATATGCAGTTATTAACTGGAGGGTACTCCAAACTTAGATTTAAAGCCATGTATTGTATAAAGCTTCTAATAAAAAAATCCTCAATTACCTTAAGAGCTTGCCTTTACCATGCTATTACATTTACAGGGCTTACTCCTTTTACAAAATTTCAGCATCTATAGTGCCGAGATGATTTAAGCAATTATTTATGATGGTATTACCTCATACTCATTTTCTCCTCAGCAAAGTTGCATCTATGTCAAGACGAAGTAGTGTGAGCCAATTGAACTTGCTCCCCTTTCTTTGCTATAATCAATAAAATGCATTCCCTTGAGAGCACACTTATTTTTCTCCCTGGATTAGATATAGTATCCTTTTACCCTGCATGTAGAAAAAAACAAAAAAATAAACCAAAAAAAAAAAAAAAACCAAATTACATTCCAGACCAGGATTCTGTTTCCATGTTGCTAAATTTTATATTGTTTTATGATTAAGATTATCAACCATATGCAATTAGAGAGACACATATTTAGAAAGTGGGTTAATCAGTTTTTTTTTTTTTTTATAATGGGCTATCAATCACTCAATATGAATTCTGGCAGTACTGGGAGACAATGTACAAAATGCCCTACATGGCACTTGCATTTCAACACTGAGATCTCTATTATTTAGTCTAAAGCTATTTTTCTCCAGAGGTTACCAGTCTCTCCTTTTCTGATAAAACTACTGAGAGACCACCAGCAAAAGTTAAAATCCAAATGAACTTTACTATATGTTTTGAAATTCTATGGCTTTTGGATAATAAATGTCTATTAATATAGCTGCTATGAATTTCCTTGTAAAGTTTTAGGAGTTAAAAATGATGAAGGCAATTTAATTACATAGTTTATAGACATTTTCACTACTCTATTAAAATATTTTAATCGAATCTCACAGTTGGGTATCAAGTGTCAAGTATTATCCCTTGTGACTAGGAATAGTAGACATCTATATTTTATTCATTATGGCATTTAGTAAACTTACCACTTTGTGACAAACCTTTATTCACTTAAAAAAGGCTAACTTTTGAAACTTCTGGTAGAGGTTGTCTACTTCCTATCTTCTTTTCTAATATAAAAGTTTATTACAATCTTTGGAGAAGAAGTAAAAACATTGCAGCTGAAATAAACCCAAGAATCTAAAAGTTTTATGGAAGTTCTAAAGCTCACTGGGTACATGATATTGTTAAGGCCTGGGCAGTTACCAAGCTGACCTGAATACTTCTAACACGTTCATCCCCCAAAACTGTTGAGTCACGTTCTCAGAAGGAAAACTGATTAGCTGTCTAAGCTCCCTGAAGCTCCCTGAAAAAAACCTTGAAAAAGACTATAAATTAAGTTTAGAAGGTGCTGGAAAGACAGTAGAAATGTGTAGCTAAAAGTCGCACTTGGATTCCAGAGCTTGTAAAGTTGAATAGTTGCTTGATATATTTTTTATTATTTAATGCTTAGAAAACTTTGAGATTAAAATGGAGATGAATCACTATAAAAATAAATAACTCAAAAAAGTAAACACTTATTTATTGAAAGCACTTCTATATGGAAGACAAAGTGAAAATTAATTGCACAGACTGAGATCTGAATTGATATTAAATACAAGTTAGATTATATTTTTTTAGTCTACTATGGGATATGATTTAAAGACCACTTAGTAAAATCTAGGGATACCAATGTAAAGATACTATTGAAATCTCTCCCATAAAGATTTTTGGATAAATATAAATGTAATTCATTAAAAAACACAATGTAAAATTTTTTGATTGCTTTTCTTCATTAAGTTTACTGAACAACTATTTAACTCTGCACTTCTATATGCTTATCTAGGTACAGAAACGCACTGCTTTATCAGTACTACCAAACCAAGACTGTACTTCTCTACATAGAATACCTGAACGTGATAGCTGGATGACCTTATTTTTTCTCTAACATTAGTTCATGACTTCCACATGAATAATTTCTTTAACTAGTCTGAGATTTTTCACTTGTAAAATTTTCTCATCTCTTTCATTTTCTTGCTCTCATAACTTCTGGAAAGTAAACTGTGTGTTCTGATCATTTCCAAAAATCTACAAAAGAGGCTTCAGTAATAAGATGATTTCTCATTCCTAGTAGATACCAGGCAAATAATCATTATTTTAACAAGAGCGCTGTGAGCCTTTTACCTAATGGACTGTTCCTTTTATATCCTTCATTATCTCTTCCTTCCTCCCTTCCTCCCTTTTACTGACATTGCATCCACCTCTTTCCAAATATTTTACTGACACTTCTTTGGAAGTTTGGGCCTTGGTTGTAGAAATTATTGGGAAGAATGGATCTGAATCCATGATCCTGACTCACAACACTCTATCAAAAATAAAATAACAGAATCAGTCATTCAAATTGGTGATTCCATAACACTTTGTATATATTTATATTCCAAGTCTAACTCTTTGCATTCTAGTAATATGTCTATTTCTCTGTCTTTTTAGTTAAAAAAAAGGCAAACCCCTAATATTTGGAGTTCTCCTATTCACCTTGTCATTTTTATTACATAGCAATTGACCAAACATTAATCACTGTTTGATTCATCTTTATTAGCAATGTGAATGAGTGAATGAATCAATAAACAGCTATTTCATTGGGATTTTAGGTAGATAAGAAATCAGTGAGTTTATCTGGAAAGGACTTTTATCTATATAATTTACAACTACTTCTTCTAGGGCTCACAGTAGAAAAGACATGAATTCCTGCAAGCTTGCTAAAATAAAAAGGATGTTGAAAGGATATGCTCCAGGAAACCAATTTGTCTGATTGACAAATTGGTTCCTTCAGGGTCAGCATAAAATTAGTCCCTTGATTTATTATAAACTGCGATTATCAGAAATCTTCACTCTGTGGGTCTGCCCTCTGATGTAATAGTCCTGAGTTTCTTTAAAAAAAAAAAAAGAGATGAATGATACTGAAGTAAGTCGTAAGCAGTGTTGAGGTGATTTTTTTCCTGCTTCCGTCATCTCACGTGTCTCTTCTAATACATTGCGTGTGAAGAAATGAAACCTTTCTCTAAGGCCACAGGTTTTATCTAATTGGTGTTTCACCAACCCAAAATTCAGATTCAGCTATGGCTTTGGTGTAGCACTTTTTGCAGTTTTTACTGATGTGATTGTATTTAGCTCGAATAAAAATAAGATGAAAATTAAATAAAACATCAGTTTTTCTCTCAGTTTGAATGGCCGGGCGAGCAAAAGTCAACAAGTAATAAGCCTCCAATATGTGAGAATTGCAATGTGTTAAAATTACATAACAAAAATTAGTATATTTGTTTTCAAATAATATATTCACTATTCATCATCTGTTTCTCTTGCTCACCTTCTTTTTCACCTGTCCTTTTCCTGGTAAATATCTAGTCTCTTTCAGTTAAAAATGCTACAAATCTTCAAGATAAAGTTGCTAAGGATATTTTATACCTATCCTTTCCTGAAACCTTATCTGAAATAATGAGCTAATTATTTTTTTACATTCCAGTTTACTATATTTATACAATCTCATGGTCTATTTCATTAATTAAAAACAACCCTGGCATATATTGCTTTCTTTTACTTTCAAGAGGAGTTATCAACCAACTTGCTTTATACACAGACATATACACACCCATATCCATGCATGTATGTGCACACACACACACACACACACAAATGTTCAGATTTACTCTGTCCATATGTAGATTGAATTCTGCTTTCCTTGGGTTTTTTAAAATCTTTTTAAAGTTGGGCTACACTTTATCTCAGCATAAGAATTCACATGTTTTTGTGCCTATATAATCTTTTTCTTTCCACTTTTGAATAAATTTGAATCATTAGAAATGAACTGGTAAAAAACTTCTCATGCCCTTAAATTTAAAAAATAAAAAAAATTCTGATAAATATCATAAAGTTGCATTTTTTTTGTCACACAACAAAAATCTATAAAATGATTAACACAGGCTTAGCTAAAGGCCACATCACAAAGTAAAAGTGAAAAAATTATAGTTCTGTAGTATTCAGTCAATTCAGTTATAATCTAAATATATATTTGAGGAGTTCTAGAATATATATATATATATATATATATATATATATATATATATTATATAGCTTTTATTGGTGTTGCATGTGTACCAACTTAAGCATTCTACATATTTTAATAGAATATTAAAATATTCTGCTAGAAACAATTGTTCAACCTTCCACTCACTTCATGTGTTAATATTCTCCAAAAGCCCAGCTGCACTATTCAACTGAAAAATCACTTTTGTCTAGTCCTTTCAGAAGTGAATATGAAGATAATTTCACTCTAGAGGATTCTTTCCATGAGTAATAGACACGGCCTCAGATCTCAACATGAGCTTCAAAAAAGCATCCTTACTAACCTAAGCCAATTGGATAACTGATAGGATAATTTACAATTTACTGGCACAAGCATAGGAGTGAAAAGACCTCCCAACCATAATCTGTACACGAAATGAAAATAAATGTTTTATTAGGATAAAAACGCACAAATAAGTTTATACCAGGGCAGCACTAGTCCCTTTGTCATGCACCTAAAGTGAATTGGAATATAGTGATTCATGGACTCTATAGCCAGATAAGTTAGGCTTTTTATTCTTCAAAACATTTCTCCCTCATCTTTATATTATCATAAAGTTTAAGACCAATTATTGAGATTAAGAGTGAGCGTAGAGAAAGTATAGAAATGTAAATATTTATACTTTGATTAAGGATTCATGATATAATGCTCAGAGAAGGAAATATTACCTATTGTTTTCAAAAATCAACATCTGCCCACATCAATCCCTTTACCCAGTTTGCATTTTGAAAAATCATTCTTAACACTATGTGCGATTTATGTACATTTACCTGTTTTCTTGATTTGTGTCTGTCTGTCTCCACAAGGACAGGAACTTGATCTCTTTTGTTCACTGGCGGATATTCAATAACTAAAATAGCACTTGCACTTGGGAGGCACTCAAAAAACATTTGTTGAATAAGTTACCCAGGGAGTGAGCCCCAGAATAGTCATGGGAACAAAAGGAGTAGTGAATAGGGGGCTCAGAAGGGGTTGACCAAAAAATTCTGACCCTCCTCCTCACAGACTTTTGCCATCTTAATAAATGTTAGAGATCAGACCTTTAGAGATATCTGTGCCGGACTATGTCTAGAGTAAGATGTCCAAAGACAAAGGCGTGCATTATTATAATATTCATGCCTCTGCCTCACTTTTGAGGAATAGTTGACTGTCATGTGTAATTCTTGCCTATTTCTACTTGTAGTAATGTAGATGTACACATTCATGTGCATGTTGATTTAAAGAAAATTTCATGCTTGGAAAACAGTATCTGTGAATTTAGGAGGAGTTATATAAAGCTGAGATCTTTATGCTATATAGCCTTCTTTCATGGCAAACTAATTATAAGGCAAAGCTTAATGTAGTATATTTAGAAAGAAAGAATAATGCTGAAATTTGCCATTGTCGTTCGAAAGCAGGTACAGTTTCAGGAAGAATTAACAGGAATTTTTTGTGTGCCAATTAATGATAGGAGGTAATTTTAAAAGTGTTCCCTTAACTATGCTCACACTTATTTAATTAGGACATTTTAACCTTATTTTAAATGCTGAGGAAAAAGCAATATTGAAGTGCTATAAGTTAGGTAGTTAGCATCTAAATCTTTAAAACTAATTAACCTAAAGATGTGCAGTATTTTTTTTACTTTCTTTTGAACATATAATTTACAGTATGTTTATGTCAAAAACAATTTTATTTACTGTAACCTAGGAAAGTAACATAGTTTTGAGACAATATTTCTGAGAGAGATGAAATGCCTTTTTATCATCTTTTCATATATTCATCAAAATCGATTTGGCAAAATCAGCAGACCTTTGTTTTCCAGTTGGCGCTGGCTATGCTGAATGTTTACCAAATGGATTTCATTTTAATGAGATTCTTTGGCCTTGCTGGTTAAGTGCCAGAGGCCATAGCTATGCAGCTAGGGTTGAACAGTGTCTCATTGTCCAGAGAGTCAGTTTGGACAATTTAGTCACGTAGAGCTTTTGGCCTGTAGTAGTTGTTAATGTCCACCTGAAATCATGGAGTAATGGCACATTTTCAAATGTACTTTTCTCTAAGGCACTTGCTCTAAAATGTAATTGGGAGTTCTGCCTTCATCTTTCTATAACAACAAAAATATTCAGGAATTGTCTGTCATAACCTACATTCATATTAAGTTTGAAATGATCCAAGACAAATGATGATCTATGCTTTTTTTTTTAGAATTTTAATCTTGGGTATCCTTTAATATTTACAGGAAGGTTGATTCA
Organism: Eonycteris spelaea; assembly: GCA_003508835.1. NCBI lineage: Eukaryota > Metazoa > Chordata > Mammalia > Chiroptera > Pteropodidae > Eonycteris > Eonycteris spelaea. The sequence goes on along the minus strand of PUFA01000043.1, from coordinate 1,687,689 downwards.
AAATTTATTCACAATGAAATTATTAATGTTAGACACATTTTAAATGTGGTATCTCATTATATCTTTCAGTATCATAACTCATTATTTATTACCTTGCCTTATGTGTTTGGGCAAATCGCTTCAATTTTTTAAATCTCATTCTCTTTTATAAAAAAATGAAGATTGCATTAGAGGTCATCTATGTCTAGTTTATATTTAAAGATATCTGGAAATGGGCATTTATAGTGCTATCAGAAACTATCAAAATTAATTTTGTTTTGTCATATGTAGGTAAACACATCTTTAAGTTTTTATGCTCCATCAAAGTGATACAGACATAATATATGCTATACTAAATTTATAGTCTAAGAAAAATGTACATAAATGATGCCTTTCAAGAAAATTTCCTAAAATAAAATAAGATCAATTTTCCACTAAATTTGTCTTTTAATAGTTCAGAATACTTTTGCTAACGGGAAGAGATATAAGTCACCACACAAAAATAAAGGTTATGAATTTTATTTTTTATAATTATTTGAAGAATTGTGACATAATATTTCCCATATGTAGAATTAATTTAATATTTACTTAGATGTTTCTGAATGTTTGGAGTACATTTGAATATGACATTTATTTAATTAAAATATTTAGAGTCATCTTGAATGACTTCCTGTATAATGTGACTTCAACAGATAATTGCCAATTCTGTGCCTCCTTTTTAAAACTGCCTCCTAAATAAATTAATTAGTAAGCTTTTAAAAACTCCCACATCTCAAGGATGTTTTATAAAAAGGCAAAGTTAATAATTTAAAATGTAATTTATATTAAATCGAATTATTCCCCACTCTTGCAGAAAGAACTAATCTGCTTTAAAAATGGAAGAAACACAAAATTTAGTCACATGATAAACATTTCACTGGTAACCTTTATGCTGAATGATCTATTATGCCATTTAAGGTCATGATCTCTTATTTCATTCTTAGATAAAATGTCCAATTGCTCCTGTATCTGGAAGGATCTATTTAGAGGCAAACACTATCTAAATACTTTCTGCAGAAATAGAAACATACAATGCCATGGTTCTTGGCAGTGAACTGATGATACATTGCCCAGCATACAGAGACATCATTGCCATAAAACTTGTAACATTATAGTTCAGGGACTATTTAACCTTTAATACAAATCATTTTTATTATCCCAATAGAACTCAAAACATTTTCTTCTTTATATTTCTTTCTGGCACTGTGTACCAATTGCAATGTTTTCTGTCAGGGTGGAAAGAAAAGACGTTAGACCTCACCATGTGCATTATATCCAAAGAACTCCTTAAGAAATGAACACCCAGCTTCACGAGATAGAGCAACACAAAGACGCAACATTTGTCAGTGATGTCAGATTACTTATAAAATGAAATTCTCTTTCAGACTTCTGCTTTCTTTCCCTTATTTTTAAGATCACTTCGAGTTTGCTGTTGTCTTCTCTTCACACTGTCAGTCATGTGCTTTCAAGTAATTCTAATAGAACATTCTACAACATTGAATAGGAAAAATACCAGGATAAAAACTACTGCCACTATGTTTATTTTTTTCATATTGTCTATTTGTTATTGTTTACTCTCAGGTTTATCTGGCAGAACTAATCAGAAAAAAATATAACCAATTTATATTTAATTTTTAAAAATCTTTTGCTGGAATGGACTGAAGCTCATTTACATTAAAATACATTGCTTTTCAGAAAATCGGTTGTCATCTTTTCCCAGTTTATTTGCCTTGCAATCAGGTTCCTTATTCTTTTCTTCTTTACAGCCTGCCAGAGACAAAATTTTCAGCAGGCTTATTGCAGGGAAAATGGGAAACAAAAAGAAATACAATATAACAGAATAAAGTGCTTTAAATTCCAGTGGGAAAATAAAAATGATTTGTGTTAAAGGTTAAATAGTCCCTAAACCATAATGTTACAAGTTTTATAGGAATAATGCCTCTATATACTTGTGCAATGCATCATCAATCCACAGCCAAATACCACTGACATTGTATATTTTTTATCTCTGCAGAACAATATTTGGATACCACTTACCTCTGAGGCAGTTCTTCTGGAAATTATAAATATATTTCTTTCTAGGGATCAAAAGAATGCACATCAAAATGAAAGATGAAGTGTGGAATCTGAATTCACAGCTGTTTTATGCAATCAGGAAGGAGTGTAGGATTTCTCATTTTAGTTCACTTCTCAAAGCTTTATAGATAGAAGCCTAAAATGATATATTTGAAAAAATTTTTTTTAATATTCTTCTCTTCTCTGGCTGTGTAAATGATTGCAATCAATCAGATTTTCTTTGTTCAAGAAGAACCATGAAATTACAATATGAAAAATTTTTTTCACATGTAATTTTAGTTATACTATGGGCAATGACTGGCAGCTTAACAGTGTCCCACTGTGGCAAGAATACGATGTTATTTTTGGATAAATATTTTTACTTAAAGTTAACTTACAATAAGTTAATTTTTAAAGTCTCTTTTAAAAATACTTTTGAGGGTCACAAAACTATACTTGGAGCCATTATTTTACATTTATAAGAACTAATATAATTTTAACAAAACTATCAAGATATATTAAAACCTTTCTAATAACATAAACAGAAATCTAAAGCAAAAATAAAATAATCTAGTTCATGTTAGTTTGTGATATGTAAGCATTTTCAGGGAAGTATTGATGCCTTTTCCAAAAGTGCCACATTAGCTACAAAATGACTTTTAAATATGGGCAAATAATTCTATTATTAAAAAAATAAACACAACTGGTAGGGTGGGTTGTAACCAAACCGATGAATTTTTCTGGCATTTGGAAAGAAATATTGTGTGTATTCATCAGAGGTTTTGCAAATACATTAATCTCTGAAACCACCTAAGCATATCCTAATTTGCTTGAAGATGGAAGTGAGTTTATTCCTAAACTGTAAATATATAGTATTTGATAAAATTTTTCTGTTTGAGTTGGCTTTTACACTGAAAAACTTTATCCTCAAAACAAATTTAGTATAAATGTTATATGATCAAATATTATACAGATCTAAGACATTTTCTCTCCTGATAAAAGCAGTTTTTCTCTCTAGATCATAAGATGAAAAATTTATGTTAAAGATAAGGTAAAGTGTAAAAACAGAGCAGCATGTTGTTTAAGGAAATGTACAAAAATAAAATATTTTTAATCAAGGTTTACTTCTACATAAAAACATCTATTTCCCATGGTTGGAAAGAGTGCTGGTATTTTATGTATTCATTAACTCAAACTATTTTGATTTGCCTACCATATGCCAGGTATGAATTACATGCTGAGTGATGAGTGGATAACAAGGAATTTGTGCTGCCTGGCTCATTGGTCTTTCCAGGTGTGTGTGTCTGTGTGTAAGAGTAACAAAAAAATAAACCTGAATTATATAGAGTTCAAATTGTGATAAACGCTATGTAGGAAACAAAAAAGTGAAGAGGTGGAGTGTAACGAAGAAGACAAATATTAACAGGGTGCTTTCTCTGAAGGAAGGCCATCTGGTATAAGACTTGAGTCCTGAGAAGAAACCAGTCACGTACAGAGAATAGAGAAATGGGTTCCAAGTAGGGGAGAAATAGTGCAGACATTCCCTAAAAGGGAGAAAAGAGCTCGTTTGTCTCCAGGTGTCTGGAAGTAGGTCATCCTGGCTACAGAGTTACAAATGTAGAGAGAGGCTTGTGGGAGAGTCCAGGCCAGACTGAGAACCTTTTAGGTTCAGGTGTGGAGTTTGGATTTTTCTGATGTATAATAGAAGCTATTTAACGTTTAAAGCAAATGATTATGTCTGTGTTTGAAGGTATTATATTCTGGTTATTTAAGGGAAATTATATAATTTATAGCTATAATAAATGTATGTTATAGAAAAATGAGCAAGCTTAGAAGCATAAATTGTGATAAATTGGAAAATGTAGGTTTGATATAGAGCTCATTTATTGCTTGTTTGTTTTTAACATATTAACTTTAAGGCATCTGTAAGACAGTGAATATCCTTTGGATTGGTGAGTCTACAGTAGAGAGCAGAGGTCACAGAAGTGGAGAAAAGCTAGGTTTTACATATTTCTCTATATTGAGAGGGACAGAAATCACCAGATATGTAAGTATAAATCAAATATCTTTTAAGCATTTAAGGAGTCCAATGGTAGAAATTATTTGCCATATAATCATTTAGTGTTCGTTGAACTTGTAATATTTGAATTTAACAGAGCAGTAGGCATAGGAGGCAGAAAACCAGAAGAGCATGGCATCGCAAAGGCCAAGTTGTCAGGGTTTCAAGACCCAGTGGTTGGCTTGGTTAATGTTGAAAAATCAAGAACATTTAGAACACTACATGGTCATTTGGATTTGGCTACGAAGAGTCACTGTGACTTACAAGGAGCAGTCTCAGTGGAGCATGGGTCTAGGAATCGTATTAGAGGTACATAAAAGAATAAACAGAAACAGGAAGTGGGGAAAGAGCAAGTGCCACTGTGTGGGGACACACAAAACAAGTAAGCAACATGCTTCAGCAACCCTCCCTGTCTTCTCCTTCAAATCAAGAGGACTAAGATGGGTCACTGTACTCATTAAAGAGTAAATCAAGGGAAGTTATGGATGACTCAAAGACAGAAGTTATACCAAACACATAGTTTGGTGGCAGAACTATGATGCACAATGGTCTCAACAGTTTGGAAAGCTGTAAAATTGGTCAGCTTTTTTCATGTCAGTTTTCCACATTTAATAACCAGGCCCCTGCTATTGTTCTTGATATTTCAAAGTTTCTGCACATGAACATTCCAAAAATCTATCCTCATAATTCTCGCCCTTCTGAATTCTGATAATTTATCTTTATTCCACTTAAGAGCATACTGTCATAGCAAGAACAATAGTAATAATGGTTATCAGTTCTAGACTATCTACCATTTATCAGACAATAATCAATTTGGTTTATCTAATTTAATCTTCACAGCATAATGAGTTAAGATTTGTCTCAATTTTGCAAATGAGGAAATTAGGATTCACAAAGTTAAATAAATTGCCTAAGCTCGCATAGATCTTAAACCAAGTATTATTCTTACCCTAAAGTTTCACCTCTGAATCCCACAAATGCTCAGACTTGGATCAGTTCTCACTACTGTGTCTTCCTTCATATGTCAGGCTGATGAGTAAAACAGAAAAAAATCACACAGCTGGCTAGATGAGTGTATAATATATACTTTTTATACTATAATGTTGTCTCTGAAATTTCACCACAGTGCTCTCCTTTCTTGGTCACATTCTCATTCTGTTCTATCATGACTTCAGATAATTCTCTGTCCTCGGCAAGCCTCTTGCCCAAATATCACAGCAACCTGCCTCCTCCAGAGCGAGTTCATCTTCTACTGTGCAGAGATAATTGAAGCCAGGGGATTTCAACTTGCTTTGATACTTATTTCTACAAACAAATGTGTTTTTACCTATACCTATTCTTTTCTTTATATTCCAGACTCAGAGAGAGAATGGCCCAAGTAGAGGTTAAGTATTTTCCATCCATGATATCTACTTGAAATCCTTCTTTGCATTCATTCTTTATTCAGCAACTACAATTTGTGCTTCAAGGCCCTGCTGATGTTTTTCTTTTGTGAAATATTCTCTGAAATAGCTCTGCATGCTTCCCAAACATAGTCATTTTTCTATGTGTTAAGGCTGTATCTTATATATACATCCATTATACTTATCCCTGCATGGGTATATGAGGTGGTTTGCAAACCCGGCTGAATATCTGAAACAATAATTTCCTGATCTCCTTCTCCAGACAGTCTAATTCTGCAAGACTGCATCAGGATTTAAAATTCTATGTTTTATAAATATTGCTCTGTGTTATGATCAGTCTGGGTTGGAAACCACTAGTAGTGGAAAGAACATGCACTTGAGAGCAAAGAGAAATAGGGTTCAATTTCAGCTCTGAAACTTACTAGAAAAATGAATTTCCACAGATTTTTCAAATCATCTGGCCCCCAGTAATAGACCTTTTTGTGTCTTCAAAATATATCGATTCTTACCAGCCCTTTCTGTATCTACCAAAAGCTCAAGCCATCATCATCCTTCATATGGTTTTTACGACTCTCTAACTGATCTGATTCACACTTATATAGCATGTTATGTATTTCTTACCCAGAACCTGTAGAGATTCCTTTATGGAAAAGTTATATAATGGAGTTCCTCTCCTTCATATCTTCCAGTGGCTTCCTTAACATGCAGAATATGATCCAAAATCTTCACAATGGCCCATGTGATTCTCTATGATGTGCTGGTGCAAATTTCCCTTTTCCTGCTACCTCTTTTAGTTTTTCTTGTACCTCCCTTTCACTTCTTCATTACACTGCAGACATACTAGTTCTTTGCTGTCCCTTGAATACGTTAAGTGAAAGCCACAAAGCCTCTGGACTTGATCTTCTCTCTGTCTATACTGTTTACCTCATATTCCCATGATTCTCTTCTTCCTTTCATTCAGACTTCTTATCAAAAATCACTTCTTCTGAGAAATGAGGTGATAGACAAAAGGGAGGGGGGTCCGGGGAGCTGGGAAAATTGGGTGAAAGGGTAAAAAAGTACAAATTAGTGTTGATAGATGGTCACAGGGTGGGGAACACGGCATAGAGGATGTAGTTAGCAGTAATGTATTGGCTAAGTGGAGAGCCAGAGGGAGATCGTTTTATAATTAGGGGAATCGCATAAACTATAGACTATAGTTTCATATAAATTATATAAATGTCTAACCAATGTACTGTATACTTGAAACTAATAAAATAAAATTTAAAAAATCACTTCCTCTGAGAGGTCTTCCCTTGCAATCTTAAGTAAAAGTGCATGCATATCACACTCACTAATTACCACCTGAGATATTACATACTACAGGTTTTTAAAAAAATTTACTGTTTTCATCACTTTCTCTGACTGGATAGACAGAGCAACATGGAGTAAATTCAAGAAGGCAGAGATTTCTGGGCAAGGGGCGTATGAGTGTTTTAAGTGATTCCCATTGGTTGATGGAAGCAACATTGGAGAAAACCAGCATGAAATCATGTTATGTCTTGCCCAATAGGATCACTCACAGTGATGCTAAGACTCTAGCAACAAGAAAACCAGAAAGTCCTAATATCTAGTGCCTGTGGAAGTCATACCAGGAAGAGAGATGCAATCTGCCTGGTTAACAGAGCCTCTATGTTTGCTACTCTCTGTTTTATTTATGAAATGTTTAAGTTTCACTTGATGAGAGAACAATTTTTATAGGGAGTAAATTAAAACAGAACCTTTTTTCTCCATTGTTTAAATTTTTTCCACATTGTCTAGCTCATTCCACATTAATATGCACTGTAATTAGATGGGGTACATTTTCTTGAATGTGAACTGGCCATAATTAACCAGGGATACTATGGTAAAAAACTATATAATATTTTCCAATTTCTAGTCTCTAAAACCATCTGGTTTCTGATACAACCTATCTTAAAGACAAAGTGTTTTTGAATGTGGTACCACTAAGCCTAAAATAATAACAAAAATATTTTGATTAAAAAAAGACCATGGCTCATTTTCCTCATAAGATTATGTCATAGTATTACTGCACATCTATTGTATTTTTCCCCAAATAAAAACGGGCTCTATGTGATTGCATTTCTAGCATTGAATGGAAACATTTCGGCTTAGAAGCTTTGTTATTAGTTTCTCTTTGTAAAATGACTCTTGGTTAATTAGAATTTGTATCTGCCTATAAATATTTCATTGGAAATTTATTAAATAAGCTTTAAGCCTTGTCACTGAGGTGAATGGTGATTGTCTAATATAAGCCTGAATTTTATCTATAATAATGCCTTTGTCTGGTGACACAATTTTGTATGAGCTTAATGAGAGTGAGTTTAGCTTATTCCATTGCCTGTTTGTTGCATTGTCATGACAATATTTCACACACAACTATTTTCTTTTATTTCATTCTGTACCACTGAATTAGCCATAGTACTGTTTAAATGACTTCTCCATTAAGTTCCGCAATGATCCATTGTGCATTAAACTATGCCACCACAAAACTAAAAAAAATCTAAAAATATGGCTTATTTTTACTTATTTATATTTATTGGGTATTTATTTGTTTTAAATGTGGGATATTTAGGAGAGATTCATAGGAACTGGAGTTCTACCAGGAATTCAAAATATAAGACATAGTGAAGTGTGCTGAGAAACATTATTACATAGAAATAAATCCTTCAACATTTTAATGTCCTCAAATTCACTCCTTTACTTTTGTACATATTGTCATGCTTTATCAAGTTTTTAGTTGAAGTAAAATAGCTATTTTTTCTCCATTGAAGCATTATATGAAGCACACTGTGTGATTATAGGAAAATCACTCAGAGGGAACAAGTGGTTCTGGATTCTTTCTAGTCCTGGCTAAAGCATTGACTTTCAGTAAGATCAGTTAAATGTCATTTTATCTCAGAAGGTCTCAGTTTTTTAACCTATAGAATAGAGATTTGAGAGTTTAATCATTCTTTAATTTTACATAAAGTATATGTGATCACATTAAGTAATAACTTAATAGTTCATAGAAGGCCATACATCAAATTTTCAAAAGATGTTAATTTACAGTATCACTTAATGTATTGCCTTTTGTTTTTATACCATTGTGTTTGCATATGCTGTGCAAAAACACATAATTTCAAACTTGTATTCACAGTCATTAGTTGTTAAGGATGAAGAAGTATACAGTACACATACTGACTACAGTGTGACTATTTGATGGCCTGACATTAAATTTAACTTGACATTATTGGAAGAAAATAGGATTTGAAGATGAAAATATGCATTTAAATAAGATAATTATATTGCATGTTCCTCCCTAGTTTAAAATAATCATTTTGTCCAATGAAACAGACCCTTTAAAATATTTCTCATTAAATATTTTGAGCTATTTCTCTTCTATTAAAAATAATCTATGAAATGTAATAGTGGCTATCTCTCTTGATTAAAAATGGATTGGTATCATGATATATTATTATACCTATACTCTTTTTCTTTCTTTTTAACTGATTTCCTTCTAATTTATAATTTAATCTTTACTAGGATAACAGAAATAAAGTCCTCAAGAACAGGTGCCTAATTGGTAAGAACCCTAATAATGCCACTTGTATTTCAAAAGATTTAAGTAAATCTACATGCCAAATTATTATTTTTTAAAGGTAAAAAATGTTTAATGATACTTAGCATATCACAAAATATATATGATCTGAATATTGTTAAAAGGTCATGAAAATTAGGACTATGTTTATCCAGTTTGACATTATTTTGTGTGTCATGATTGGGATCGTCAAAATTTTATAGCCTAAACATTTTTCATAAAGAAATAAAATAACAGATTATCATAAGAGATTATTTTGTTATAGCTGCATATGAAAAATAAAATGAATTGCAGCAGGAAGACTATGTTGGTGATGTACTAATAATCTAGGTTGATAGTAGGTGCTTGACCCTGAAAAATTTGTGCTAGGATTAGCAAACCTTTCCTGCTCTTTGGATGACATTAGGGTCTTAGAGTTGAGATATAATCTTATTAAATTTTCAATGAAACATCTCTTTTTGAAAGTAATTCTGTGTTTTCCCAATTTCTTGACACATTTTTATGTCAAGAAATAGTACCATGAAGACATCTGTCTTTGAGAAGTCCTGGCAGCCATAGTAAAATAAAATCTCCTAAATTTCAACATTTCTCTATCTTTCCTTCCAACTGGAATTTACCAAGAGATATTTTGGATTGAATTACCATGAACTTTTAAAAATGTTATGTAAAAATAAAGTATGTTAGAATTTGATTGCAAACCGAAATTTTTTAATGCAAGCTGATTTTTAGACCAGTGTTTCTCGTGGTGGTGGGGGAGAAGGACAGTTTTACTGTCTGGAGGATATTTGACAATGTCCAGATATTTTCAGTTGTTCATCTGGAAAGTGGTTCTAGAATCTGGTGGATAAGGCCAGGGATGCTGCTAAACATTCTATAATGCACACAGCCCCACACAACAAAGCATTATATGGCCCCAAATATCAATAGTGCCGAGGCACAGAGACCTTGCTTTAGACTATCATTAAACTCTAAAGAGAGGGTGATCAAAATATGTTGCTTGACTTGTAAAACTTTGAGAAAAAAAAAAACATATCCAACCATTTTACATTTCTGACATCTGTGTTGCATGTGATTGGAGATTTTCTTTCTTCTAAATGTCTATTGTGTGTTTCAATCACTGCTGGGATAAGAGCTACTTGTTTCTACAGTAATTGTCACAGGAAAACTGCCAGATGGTGAAACTGAGAAGGACAGCACGAAAAAAAAAAATCTATAAGTGTTTTCTTTCCCATTTTAATTTCTGTCTTTATAGGCCAAACTGATCTAATGTTTCAAATACTTCCTATCTTTGTGTAGAAGAAATGATGAGTCATTCATACAAATGGCACTCAGATATAGAGCAGAGATGACTTGTGAGACTTTTTTCATATACGTGGTTATAATTTGTTTCTAGAGCCCTTTAACGTTATTAAATGAGAGAAGGTATTCTTTTGTCACTAAATCAAAGTTTTGTTGGATCCCATGATTCTCACGTTTACTTCTAGGGATTCCTGTGGTAACTTTAAATCACAAAATGCAATGTGAAATCAGCAACTATGAATTTGATTTAAATCTCCATTATGATACATAGGATTGAATTGAGGCAGATTGCCTGCTGCCTAGGAATAGAAACAATCACCTCCTTTTTTCTTTTCCATTCATTTTTTTTTTCCCAAAGCCTCCTGAGTTTGGAATACAGAGAGTGGTGTAAGGGTAGGTCTTATACAAAGTTTATACTTGACTGGTATTGTTCTAAGATGATTTTGTATTCTCTAGATCTGGCAGATTGTTACAGCCACTTTCAAGTTTTTGTTAGTTACTAGTTTAGCCTAAGCTTTCATGATGTCTTTGGGGATCCTCTCCTTGGACTCTGCTCTCACATGGGTTATGGGTTCTCTTCATCGGAGTATTACTCCCTGTGAGACCCTGGTTTTAGGGTCCTCCTCCATGAAAAAACTCTTTGCTTGGGTCTCATTATATACACAGATAATACTCTTAAGCAGGAGTCAAATTGACTTCAGGCTGCTTCTCTCTCCTCTCAAGTAACAGAATATTTGATCTATAGGAAACTCCAATAAGACGCAAATCAAGTAAGGAAACACTTACTGAAATGCAAATCAAGTCAAGGGTGGTTCTTTTGAGCCACTTCTCTCCCTAGGCTCCCTAACTGTCCAAATTTGGCAAGAAGTATTTGAACTCAGCACACCAGTAATTCTCTTCAAAAGAATCTCTCTGGATCTTCATTCTAAGTTACTGATATGTCTAGCCACTTTGAAAATATGCATCTTTGTAAGTTTAACTTGGTTAACTGACATTTATTGTCATTTGGAGCCTGAGTCAAAACCTCTAAGTGATCAGTTCTGATTACCAGAAGAATTTAAGTCATAATTTGCTCATGACCCAAAATTTCATATTTGGTGAAATGATAAGTGAAGCCATATGGATACCATTTTACTCTTGAGTCCTTAATTAAAAAAAAAAATGTTAAAAATATACAAGTAATTCTGTTACTTTTAGAGAGATTTATTCTTAAATTATGTTTTTGCCCCCCAAATGAGTGTCATGCTTCAAATAAAACATTGAGAAGGACAAGAATCCATGATTTCAGTATCATACTACAGATAAAACAAAGGATTGTTATGTGATTTCCAATGAGTCGATGTGGGTGTGTGTATACATTTTTTATTGTTAAATGATTTTAATTGTGCAATTTTCAATTTTGGTATATATTATTAAGTAACTGGTGATAAAAGAAAATCTAAGCTACCTTGAACAGACATATTTTGGCAAGGCTAAGCTATCTAGCATACACAGCTTATACTATTCACATTTACCCTGCTGAGCTGGAAGATAAAAATAAGATTTCACTGAAAGGGCTGCACTAGCTAGAACATAACACTGCGTTTGTAAGACCTATGATCTTGTTTACAGAGAAAAGTAATTCATAAAGGTAGAAAAGAGCATGAAAAAAACATCCACCTCCAATTCTGCAGGAAGAGTACGAGGACTGCAGAAAGGGTGCGACGCGAGACCAAGCAATTGCGACAACTGAACCGGGGAAAAATCCGTCCCGCTCGGTTCACTCTTGAGAATAGAACACGGAGAAAATATGTCGGAGATAGTTTAGTGTGTCTTCAAGAAAAATTATATTTGTTTCTTAAAATAGAAATTTAATTTTTTTGCATTATATATCTCTGTGTGTGTGGTGTGTGTGTGTCATAAATTTACTTTTTTACTTTTTTTACTTTTTACTTGAATTTAATTCTGCCGCCTGTCTTGCATCAAATGCTCCTCAGGGTCTGCGCTCAGTTCTACAGTTTTTGTGATATTGTGAGCTTGCATTTAGTAGTGTTTTCTTAATTCTAGATAATGTAATAATAATTATTATGATGATGATTAGGGAAGATATTTTAGATTGATCTATAATTTTACTAACTTCTTAGTTAACCTTTCTTGCATCTCAGCCTCTTGTTGAAATAATTTTTTTTCCTTTGAAGTTATGTCTTTCTGTGCTTGTTTATAGTAATACAGTGTTTGCAGTGGTAAAAAAAAAATTATTTTTTTTTCATGAAAGTGCATTTATTTTTCCTTCAGTCTTGAATAATTGCTTTGCAGAATAAAAATCCTACTTGCTCTTAAATCAGGGATTTAATTTGGTCATAGTACTTTCTTGCAGAGAAGTTGTCTTGCTTCATCTGAGGGCGGTGAGGTCTTACGGATCTAAAACCACTTTGGCTTCTTGAGAGACCCGTTTATTGTGGAGCCTCATGGGCAGCTCCCACCAAGGATGTGAATGTCGGTATAGGTGATCTCTTCCACTTTAAGAAAAGAATGACTCTGGTTTTCCCAAGAGTAACCCTCAAAGGAGTATTTTAAAATTTTATTTGACCTGGATTTTGAGATATATTTAAAAAGATCATTGATATCCAGTGAAAGATTTTCTAAATTGTAAAACATAAAAAATTATAGTTAACTTACTAAAAATAAATTTGATAATTTTAATAATATTTTTGAAGATTGTTAGAACATTTTTTTCCTAGCTCCTTTGTACAGCTTTAGGCAGTGGACCTGTTAAGTGGTAGAATGAGTTGTATTCAAGTTTTGTGCTTAAAGCATAATGGGTTAATGAATAAACATGTATAACAGATATTGCTCTCCAGATTGTTGCTTGGTAACATTTGGAATGACTAAACCAATATAGTAATGCATAACTATGATTTTCAGTAGGGAAAGCAAGAGTGAAATTAAGGTTTAACACAGAAACTACTGATTTATTATTTAGTAATAGAATTTTTTCAAATGTATTACTCAAAGTTTAATTTTCAAATCACAAATTAATAATTTCTATGTTTTTCTATACTCCCTTTAGATTTTTTAACACAAATTACTTGTGCATAGTTACATAATGTGCCTCATATTTTGTTTGTACTAGAATAAAACCATTTATAGTTAGGTTATACTTCATCACTAAACTGATCTCATTGATGAATCATCCAGGTCTGATCTCTGAATTCCTGGCTCTTATCTGTCATGGGTATTGGCCTTACTAATATAGCACCTCCTACAAACAATTCTTGCTTCAGTTACATGAAAATATGAGTTATTCAGCCAAACTGGAGATGATATAGTTCTTTCGGTAAGATTTATGTCTTACCTCGCCTCACAGTACATCTGTAAAGAGAAATTCACATTTGTCAAAAAAAGTGTACCATAATATGTGTAAAAATACAATTTAATTTAAAATTAATATTTAGAAATATATATTTATAAATCTAAAATAGAAATTAATATTTATAAATATATTTTTAAATGATTCAGAAAGTAAATTATAATTAATGCACATTAAAAGTCATATATATTTTTATTTTTCTTTATGTTATTTATTTATGATTTCCTTGGTCTGAAATGAAAAAAATATAAAAGTCATAAAAGACCTAGTACCATATTACATGTTAGAAAGGGAAGTTATTTTTATATTTTACAGCGAAATCTATCAATGTAATTCAGTTCTACAGTTTTTTTCAAAAGTAATGTTAAAATACATTTCACACAAAAATTTCAGTTAAATAACAATCCTTTTAAAAATATTAAGATATTAATAACTTCCTTTATGTAATAAGGGAGGTAAACATTAAGTATCAAGCTTAAAAATGTTATTTTAAAAATGCTGATTTTTTTTTGAGAAAATATATTTAAAGGTTTACCAATATAGAGAATTTCTTCAGTTTTCAATCATTTTGTGCTTTGTAATAATACATTGACATGAAACAGATTACTTCTAAAATAGTGGCCTATTGTAAAGAAGACATTTCAAAAATCTTTTGAAGAAGAATTTGCCAACCATGATCTGGCTTTTTTATATTAACTTTCTAAATTTACAATGTAGCCCTTTGAAATTTATCAAATGTATTTTAATAATATTTTAAAATGAAATAATGATCATTGAGAAGAATTTTTAAAGTACTGTGAACTGGATGGGAAACAAAAACCTTGTTTTAGTTTTCTACTTATTCCATACACTGAGAACTTTGTAATGTCAGTGCCTTACTCTTAATTTTTTTTTTCTGCTTTATCTATTGCACCTATGAGAGTGGCCAACATAGAGTGAATAAACACTCAGTATGTGTTTATTGTAAGAATAGTTGAAGACATAGTTGAAGAATACCAAATCTCAGTATCAATCTGTTGTCATCAGCCATTTCAGAACCATACATCTCTTTTGTTTACCAGTATATTATCCTTTTAATCCTTTCTGACATCTAATTTTTATAATATGCCTTTCTTAGCATCTTAGCTACATTTAACCTTCAATTTTGTTTTTAAAATGCATACTATTCTTTAAAAATGTGACTCAAAACTCTTAAACAATTAATCTTTTAAGATTGTCTGCCTGTCTTGGTTCGTCCGTTTGTCTGCCTCCCTACCTGCCTGCCCGCCTGCCTACTTGCCTGCCTACCTGCCATCTATCTGCACATATTGAGAATATCAAGCAGAGGCAACTTTTCAGCCACCAAATGAAAGCTCTAATATCCATCCTTACAACCCAAATGTTGAATACTAGGACTTAACTTTTTCATATTTTTAGATTGTCTTTCTCCCCTGCCCCTTTAAACAAAGAGAAAAAGAAGGGAGCATTTTGATTATACAATTCTTGTTTTATATTTTTCAGGGACATTTATAATAATCATGACTAAAAAACATGAGAACCAAAAAAGTGTAGCTTGAGTCATCACCTGCTGTGGAAGTTTAGGCACTTACCTATTGCCGGCATGGGAAGGTGATAGCAATGTTTCTTCTAAATAATATACACAATCTTTTTTCTTCTTTTTCACGTTCTTATTTTTAATCTTGTTATAATTAGCAGTTGCAAGAAGTTTGGGGTCAGTTAAGTTACTTCTTAATGTTTATGAATAGCTAATTTCAAGCTGTTAACATCACAACTTTGAAAATACCAGCTATGAAGTTTTACTAAAATAAGTAAGTCATCATGTTGAATAAATACACAAATGTGACTTTGGATGTCTATGCACGTATAAACACTGGGCTAAATGCATTCTTGTATTTAAAAATGAAGCCTGATTCTTGGAAACAAGTGGAAATATCCACACTCACAGAATCTGGAGAGAAAACAGTGATGTCAGCTAGAATGACCTGTCGTTACTAGGGCACCAGAATGGCGTGGGCAAGTCAGTATAAATTTTCCAGAACCTAGAGTATGTCTCCAATTTTCTGAGGAAATTTTTCTGAATACCATATGAGTGTGCAATACAGGTGTGAGATACATATAATTATTGTATCATTAGCATCATTATTTAACATGTTTTGTACTCCCCCTATTGCTAGACATTGTGATAAATGCTTTAAAATACTTTATTGGTCTAATCCTTATTATAAATCTGTGGGTTTGGTATAAATATCAATAGTTTATAAAGAGAATAAATGAAAACAGATAAAATAATATGATACCATAGAATATACATTCATATAAAAGGAGATGAGTTCTTTTAAAAAAAGAGAACAATATAACTAAAAGGGAACTGAATTAAAAAGATTGAACAAAAGTTATCAGGGCACAAAATGGATTAAAATCTATTAACTATGTATTACAATTTTAAAATATATTATTTAAGGATTTATATCTAAGTATTTTAGTTTTATTTCCTAAGTTTATAATGGTATGTCAAGTATGAGCTACCAAAAATATACATACGAATAGGCTTCTAAACATATCTACCTCACTGTTTCACCAATAGTAGGCATAGTTACTAATGGTCTAGAAAAACACACCCTGCCATGTTTTATTACAAAATAGCAAAGACTTATATTGCACTCCAAAACTGACATGCCACTGTGTTATTAATGGTGCTACTGAGGCCATTTAAACTATACTATATGTGCATTTACAGTGGAGGGCACATTGAATGTAAAGCCTTCAAATTTTAATATATTTAATTTGGCACAGTTGGTACTGTTCTTTATGAACTGTTAATCTTTTCAACCAATACAGCAAAATGTCAGTGTCTTCATTTGCAGGATGTAATAGGCTTATATCCTGAAACAATAAAGTTATAATAGCTTGTCTGTTGCTTCGTGGGTCTCTACAAATTCAGCATGAACAAGTGGTTGCCTGCCCTACTTTTGCTCAAGGTTTTCTATAAATGCCCTTCCTTTCTTGTCAGGAACTTTAGCCACATTTACAATTATTTTTTTGTTATAGAACCAACTACATAGATCAATTTTCTATTGCAATATAATTCACTTTAACTTTCCATTATTGATATAATTAGAAACTAAAAACATTTATATTTGTAATGTGACAAGACATTAGCCTGGTTTTTAATATCATTTTGACCGATTTTTTTTGGGGGGGGGTAAAGAAAAAAACAAGCTTTGGAAGAGGTTCATACTTGCAGTGTAAAAACAGAAATGTGAACAAGGTCTGATTTAATATAGATTAATTGAACTTGAATTACTTTTTACCATCGGTAATGTTCAACTTCATTCTTCAGTGGAAGGGATGAATGCATTCTATTTGAATGCTTTCTTTTCTGACTGATTTCGTTTTTACAATACAGTTGAACAAAGTCATACTATTAAAAAAACAAAAACAAAAACAAAACATAACAGGTCACTTAATAGAGGATTTCATTTCTAAAAATCCTGCAATTCTATTATCAGTTCTATCGTGCCAAATATTCTGTTTAGACCTCTTATTGCACTTATTCTCTTTGTTATTAAAACAATTGAGGTATAATTATCCTGAGGAGAAACTGTTACTCTAAAAGCAATTTTAAAGTATTGAAAAACCTCAGTAATTTTGCTGCTCTATTGCAGTTTTACTTCTAGCATTTCCTTTTATGCACAAGATTGAAAAGGACTAAATTTATGGCAGTCACCACCTGTTATCTTCCAATAAATATTTGCAGACAAAATAAAGCAGCAGGTAAACATTATTGAGTTCATTTTAGAAAGAATTTCACAAAATTAACCGATTTTTCAGTTGAATATGTTATAGGTAATAGCATCTCTATTTTACATATTTCAAAACTGAGTAAATGTAGAATGTGCTCCACATTAGGCCCAATTCATCACTTTAATCTTGTCAAATCAAGTCAATTGGTATCACACACTGAACTTCTCTATTTTTAGTTATCTGAGATACTGTACTGGCATACCTAATGTTCTTTAAATAATTTGCTCAGATTTTGTTTCAGTTTTGGTGATTGTCCAGATTTCTGCTTTACCATTTGCAGATTAATAAAACATTGGGATTGCATATATTATATTTCAGACATACTCACAGATGATCCACACGCATTGTCCTCATACTGGATATTAATACTGAAGCTCATTGACCAGTTTAGTTCTCCCTCTACCTCTGGGAACCCTGAGCATGATAGCTTAATCCATTAGATTGTATTATTAACTACAGATAATTAAATGTTGTTTTTGTACTTGCTATAATATAGTGATTTGGGCTTACCAATTTAAAATAATTCAAGCCTTGCTAAAATAGTACTAAAATTCCATTTGTCTGTGATACAACTTTAGGGGCATTTTAAGAAAAATAATGCATTTAGCATACATTGCAAAGGATGTTGGGTTTTTTTTTTCTCCTTGAGTAGAATACCCTATATATTAATTTCTAAACAAGATACATCATTTTATTTATATTTCATATAAAATAGATTTTTCAACTATTTTGTGGTGAAGAATAAACCATTTAAATTTGCCAGCTCATTATTCTATTGTGACTTTTTTTTAAAAACTGAATACTTCCAATGAGATTGGTACTACACATTCTAAAAAGAAATATTTTATACCTGAATGATACCATGCATATGCATGTATATACATACACACATACATGTGATATATCTCTATCTATCTATCTACTTACGTATTTATGTATCATTCATCTATCTATCAAAATAAGATCATGAGATTTATGCTGAGTATGGAACTTCCATAAAACAGTGACTTGGGACAAAGATGGTAGACAGTGTGAGCTTGTGTTAGGAGTCTGAAGTTCGTTTCTTCCCTGTAACATAGGAATAACATTACCTTTCTCATAATATTAGTTCTTATTTTTCTATAGGGTGGTTTGTTCTATTTTAAATGAGTGACTTAGACAATGTGTGCCATATAGTGGCTGTTTAGTAAGTGGTAGCTTTCATTAATATTACTAATAAGGAAGTACTTGATGAAGATTTTGTAGCCAAATTATTCCTCTACTAAATAGCTATTCTTTTTAAGTCAATCATCTTCTCTGAGCCTCAGGTTGCTCCTCTATAAAACTGATATAAAATTTGTCTTAAAGCTATTAGGACAATATATGTAGTATAAAACACCTAATAAAACTATAAAAAATATTTCCGTTTTCTTGTCCCACAGAGTATGTCATTTTCCAATGACTATTGGAAGTTAATTGAGTAATCAGAAGTGTTTTTAGAAAGAGAACTAAGAAATAGGTAAAAATTACAAAAGCCATCAGAAGTATTACAAGTGTTATTAATTCAAGTTAGGAAATAATATATTTTAGAACTGTAGGAGTTGCAGGGTTTATCTAACACATAACAAGAGATGCTGAGGGAATACAAAAATAAATAACTGAATTCCGAGGGTACTGGGCCAAGATGAGTGAGATATAAAAAAAGATATAAAAGATATAAAAAAAGTTTATTGGTATGGAAGCACTCACCTATTATATGGGAGGTACACACGACCATGAATCCAGGATGGCTCTTAGAGTGGAAGAGAGAGCCAACAGTATGTGAAAGAGAAATGCTTCTCTTATGATAAAGGGTTAAAAATAGGTCCGGAAGTGTGGACTGTAAGGAAGAGTGTGGTTTGTTGCCCAGATCTCCCCATAAGGACTGAGGCACTCAACCTCTAACTGCTTGAAGTGCTGGTTGCTGATTACTCTGAGCTAAGTCCCTCTCATGGAATCCTTGAAAAGTAGAGTAGCCTCATCCAGGTATATTTACATCATCCCAAACTGAATCTCTGTACCCATTAAACAGTACCTACCCATCCCCCTCTAACCCAGTCCCTGTTAAACATGAGTCTGTTTTCTCTCTCTACAAACGTAGCTAAGTACCTCATATGTATAGAATCATACAATATTTGCCTTTTATGTTGGGTTTATTTTATTTAGCATAAAGTTTTAAAGATTTATCCACTTTGCAGTATAAGTGAGAGTTTCCTTCCTTTTTTTTTTAGGAACTAACTAATATTTCATTTGTATGACATGCAAAATTTCGTTTAAGCATACAGTTGTCGATGAACACTTGGGTTGCTTCCGCCTTTCAGTCATCATGAATAATGTAGCTTTGAACATTGTTGTACAAATACCATTGGCCTTTTAGTTCTTTGGGGTACATAGCTAGAAGTGAAATTGCTGCATCAGATGGTATTTCTATGTTTAAATTTTTGAGGAATTGTCATACTCTTTTTCACAATGGCTGCAGTCATTTTTTACAGTCCTACTACTGAGGCATAGCAGTTCTAATTTCACCACAACCTTTCAAACACTTATTTTTTTCCTTCATCAATAATAAACAGCCACTATAATGGGTGTGAAGTATCTTATTGTCATTTGCATTTCCCTAATAATTAGTGATATAAACATATTCTCATGTTTATATTGGCCATCTGCATATCATCTTTGGAGAAATGTCGATTTGAGTCCCATTTTTAAATTGAGTTGCTTATTGTTGCTTTTGAGTTGGAGCAGTTTGTACATTCTGGATATAAATCTCTTATCAAATACATAATTTGCAAATATTTTCTTCTATGTGGGTTACCCTTTCACTATCTTGACAGTGTTCTTTAATGCACCAAACATAAAAAATTTGATTATGTTCAATTTGCCTATACTTTCTTTTGTTACCTATGTTTTTGGTATTATATCTATTATATTATTGACAAAATAAATTTTATAAAACTTCCCAATTTTTCTATGAGTTTTAATGGCTTTAGTTTTTACATTTAGGTCTTTAATTCATTTTGAGTTAATGTTTGTATATGTTATAAAGATCCAACTTCATTCTTTTGCTTTTGGATATCCAGTCCTCTCTGCTCTATTCATTGAAAAAAACACAAAAAAAAAAAAAACCAAAAAAAAAACAAAAAACCCAAAAAAACCTGTTCTTTCCCCAAATAAATTGTCTTGGCACTCTTATTGAAAGTCATTTTACTATACATCTATACATTCAAGAGTATTTCTGGGCTTTTCATTCTATTTCATTTGTCTGTCACACTCTTGACTACTGTAGCTTTGCAGTAACTTTTGAAGTGAGCAGGTGTGACTCCTCCAACTTTTATCCCAAGAAAGTAACCCAATGAAATTTCTGTATGCCAATATTCATCTTATAATATCAATATTTAATGACCAACTAAAACAAATTTAATTCAAATTATTTCATCAAGTATTTTTCAAAACTAAGCTAAATTTTATGTGTGAATACAAAAAAATGAATAAATTCCCTGTTATATGAAGCCTACCATCTTGTTAAGAGGTCTTAATCATCCAAATATCTAATGATTTCCCTTTTTGCCCTGAACTTTTCTATTAACATTGATAACCATTCATTTGATATCTCAGAATTTTAATCCTAATTTTACATCTTTTGTATCTTTTTTCTAACCACTATTATATTGATTAGTAACACTCTTTTAATTTATTTAAAAAGAAAAAAAACATTTTCTGACTCTTACATTTATTTATGATTACTCACTATTAGCTCGTACTCTCATATTTCTGCATCTTGACTCCTGTTAGAGGTGCCTTAATCCCTGTGTGGTTACTTTTCTCTGGTTTCTTCCCTACTTTCTCAGATGTCATTCATATTCCATTCACTTGTTAGATGCCAAAACTGAACTTGAATTCTTAACCACCATGTTGTCAAACTAACTGCAAACTTGGACCATTTCTTTAATGTATTTAGCCTCATTTCTTACATGTATGAAATAAAAATAATTTTAATTAATATTAATAATTTATGTATTATTATATCATTTTATTATTATATAATAATAATATCATACTGAGATACTATATAAGGAATAATGTAGCCCAATTTCTGGCATGTAGTTCAGTTTCATTCTTTGTGGTTTTAGGGTTTTAGTTCATTTCTTTTCTTTTTTATTCAGCATTGATTTCCAGTTATTTATTTACCAAACTGAAAATAATTCTAAAAATCTCTTTTAATCCTCCAAACAATACATTATGAATATACTTGACAATCTAGCTTTCCCTATGATCAAAGCATATTTTTCATTTGTCATCTCAGTGAGGTGGTATAATAAAACTATTTCAAGGTTTTATTGATTCAGCTTAATTATTCACACTGGTAATTGTCTTTTGTTAGCATTCTGTTTTTTCCCCTCTCCATAACATTATCTTCATATCATATTTTTTTAAAGAGTCTTTTGCTCTCACTTCTTCATCATTATTTCCCCTAGTTTATCTGGCTTCTGCATACACTACCATGAAGTGGTGATATGATTTAATCAAAGGAACTATGGGCTCCAAAGTGTGCTGATCATGGTACACAACAAAACCTCCAAAAACTACCTCTTCAGTCCTAACTGCTGCTGTCACTATAAGCATCAGCTGTGTGGCGGTCAAGCTGACTGCTTGGTGATCGATGGTTATGCCACACATTTGGTGATTCCATGCTTTATTAATACTCATCCTCTTTCTCCAATACCTTAAGATCTATCTGATGAACCGCTACCATGAAATGTGTTCTTTTTGTCTCAACTAAATGAAACCCAGTCTCTTTAAATTCTACATGATAATATGTATTCTTTTACTGTGTTCATCTTATTCTTCACATAGTGTATCTAGTTATGTCCTTATTTCATTACATTCTAAGGTAGATTGAAACTTCTTAAGGACAAGAAATAGCTTCATTTAATCTCTTTTATACCCAAAACAATTTGCTAGTTCCATGATACTGGGAGCTTAATGAACACTTCTTGAATTTAATTTATTAATCCTTTTCCCAATTAGAAAAAAAGTGAAGCTCATGTAGGAATGCTGCATTTTCTAGGATTTGACATTTTCAGTGATCAAACTACTAAAAACAGAATGCTATAAATAGAATTACATCATTTATTTCCAAAGACTATTGAAATACTAGAGTGATGTGAAAATAATACCAAAAGTGAAATATTTTGCAGCAGACTTTGGGGGACAGGTTAGGACTGTAATCCACAAGTTATCTCAGTGCCAACTGTTTTTCCTTGATACATATCTATATTTTGTCTAAACAGCTCAAGGAGAAGAATATAGAAGCTATAACCTTGGCTAATATATACAAAAAGTGACTAGAAATTTTTTAAATGTTCTTATATGTCTGAACAGGCTGGTAGCAAGAAGTTTAGGGCACTAGAGGAAAGAAGCATTGAAATTAGTGTAATGGTTAATTAAGCTCTATGGTATCATGCCTATTGGCTTTATAGCAAATAAGTAGGAATTAGTAGTCATTTCTGGGTTCAGAGGTGTATTTAAATTTTTAGATTTTAATGTGCTGTGAGCTTTATATCTTCTAAGGTCTTTTGCAGTGCAATTTTGCAAATATTAATTATTCTGAACTTATTCTTCTAATTTGTATTTTTATATCTGCTATATCCTTTTGATTTATTGCTTTATTTTTTTTTTGGTTCAGCAATCAATTTCAGTTGAGGTCCTGATCATTTCAGTTAATTTAGCGAACTACAACATATAAAATTATTGTAAGGAAAATTTCCTCACATTTTCACAGTGGTAGGGGTCAGGAAGAGTTCTTACATGAAATATTTAAGAAACATCTGACTGTAACCCAACCAGCATGTGGGGAAATTACATTATTTCTTAGACTATTTTAACATCAAAGGTAGCTCTGAAGTGAAGGATAGTCATTAAAAGCCGAATTACTGAAAGTATATCTGGTTAGTGCACTTAAACACATTTCAGCAGACTAAAATAATTTAAAATCTGAAGTATGATCCAGAATCACATATGTCAATTATTATGTTGTCTGTGGTATTAAAAATGCATGCAATTGGAGGCTTTAATTATAGGAGATTTTTCTGACTTAGAAATGCTTTGGCTTTTACTTTTTGAAAAAGTCACCTTTTCAGAAATCCAAGGGAAAACATTTGTATAATGCATATTGCCTTTTCCAATTACCTATTACTGAAAGGCAGAACAACACTAGAGAGTTATAAAAGTGAACTGAAAATAGAGTTTTGTATGAAATTTGATTATTGTTTGCTGACATCAATTGCCTGGGAAAGAGTAAATTTTTGAGTAGGACTTTTTTTTCCCCATATCCCCATGTCATTAAAAAAAATGTGATCTAGTATGTTTTGTTTTGTCCCACGGTAATAAACCAGGAGTTCCACAATTACATTTTTCTATTGAATTCTGGACCTCTTTTTCACAAATAGGTGATATTTATTTTTC
Organism: Eonycteris spelaea; assembly: GCA_003508835.1. Classification (NCBI taxonomy): domain Eukaryota; kingdom Metazoa; phylum Chordata; class Mammalia; order Chiroptera; family Pteropodidae; genus Eonycteris; species Eonycteris spelaea. Next base: position 1,663,600 of record PUFA01000043.1, on the reverse strand, counting down.
TTTCCCATTAATAATGTCCACCGAAATAAAAATAAATACAATATACATAAGTATATACACACATACAAATGGATAATGCAAACTTTTTCATCATATATTTTCTATGTCATAAGATACTTTTATTATAAAATAATATTTGTTTATTAGCTTACATGAAGCTACATGAGCAGGGCGCGGTAGCAGGCACCTGTAGTTCCACTACTTGGGAGACAGGCAGGAGGATCGCTTGAGCCCAGGAGTTCTGGGCTGTAGGGCACTATTCCGAAGGAGTGTTCGCACTAAGTTGGGCGTCAATATGGTGACCTCCTGGGAGCCAGGAGGGGCGGGAGGAGCAGGGGTGGGCGGGCACGAGGTTGCCTAAGGAGGGGTGAATTGACCAGGTCGGAAACCGAGCAGGTCGAAGAAGCTGCCTGAGTTGCCTCTACATATGTAACTCATAGATAGAGCATTATAGAAACATCACTAAAATATGGACCTTAAGAAATCATTAAACCCACTGTCCCTGAAGACAAAAATAAGTCCCAATAACGTGAATTGCTTTTATTTCTTAGGGTGATATTTACGAACATTTATATGTCCTTAGGCATTGTCAGATTAGGTCTCATATGTAGACAAGGAACATGACATTCCTGAAATGTGTTTTTTTTTTTTTTTGTAAAATCTGTGTTATTTGGAGATCTAGTTTCTTTGATTTCTATTAACTGAAATTTCCTTCCCTTTTTCTCCCCAGAATTCTTGTGCAATTTACAGCTCTTCACACTTCCCAAGTAAGCAAGCAGCACAGTGACCCAAACCACACTCAGGTGAGTGACAGTAGTTCACTAATTTGATGGTTTGCTCTTTTATAAATAATTTTTTTTATCCCTAAAATTGAGCCTGGTTTGACTTATGCTCAGAATCAAAGAGGGTGTTGGAGTAAATCTCTTTAAGTGGCAGGAGAAAATCAAATGTATCTCTCATTAAATAGAAAGTCAGTGTGAGTTTTGGAACCTTTCCTATTATCTACAAAACATGTCTTATGGGATCCAGCATGAGGCTCTGAAAGAGGAAAAGACCTAATTTTCTACAGGGTTTTTCAAAGAGTAGTTAGATAGAGTGCCATTAAAAGAGATCTACCAAGAGACAGGACATTGATATTCTTTATGTAATAAGGAAAAGTGACATTCTTTGTATATCTATAAATTCAGTCTTTGACCAACATTCCTTTTTTAGTTTCAGGTCTTCAGGTCTTATTTTTTTCTCAAAAAAAAAAAAATGTGAGAATATGTAGGAGTTTTGAATTGGATATTTACCTTAGTAATAATTAGGACTTTCCCCACTTAAAAGTATGCACATCACTATTCCTTGGATTGCACAGCTATTTGTGAATTTGTTGAAGTGTGGAAGTCAAGGCCCCAGCGATGGTCTGTGACTCCCCATAGTCAGTGTTGTGGTTCCAGTGTCTCCCCTTTTCACCTGCTTCCTCACCAAACGCACTTCATTTCTCATGGGTAATTTCTTAGGTAAATAATACTGCTGTTCTCCAGAGAACTTTAAACCAAAGTTTTAAGAACAATCAGTTTATTACTTTTCCCTCTTTCTCCCACCTCTGCTTCGGAAGTTGCCATTATTTGAAACTATGACATTATACCACAACAATTTTAGTTTATCCTTCTCAGTCAAATGATTGTATCAAGGAATAGCATGGTTTGGGGTGGATGTGTACCTGGAAAAGTAAGTCAGGCCAGGGCTCTCTGGTCATTGCCTTTGCCATAGCCCAGAAGCAGGTTTTCATATACTTACTTATCAGAGATGTATTTCTGCAAAGCACATTTTCAAGCTTTGTAGCACTCCAAGATTACTGAAGACTAGGATAATGAAATGTTTCTGAATTTAAGAGATAATTTAATAAATTGTGGCATTTATTTAACACTTTTGGGTTTGTTGTTTTAGAAAATTTATACATGAGAGTAATTCCTCTAGTTTTGAATCATACCACTTAATGGCTAAAGGGTATCTTGAAGCACATCCTTTTCTTAACCTATTTACCTGAAGCTAAATTAATAGAGATATGTCTACTACTGCTGTACAAGAATGTATAGCATGTTATTGTCCCAGCTAGAGTTGTTTTCAGATCCACTATAATATTCTTTCTGTTGTACTAGTTTGTATTTTTTTTTTTAAAGTGAGTGTGAGAGGGGGATTATATTTAGGAAAAATCTCTAAAATGTTAATAAAGTAAAAAGTGACTTCCTCACTCTCTTAGTTCATGTAGAGTTTAATTAAAATTACAATCATATTGTCTGATTCATGTGCAATGCCTGAAGCAGAGAATGCCTGGAGCCTATCCTCCCTCTCATACATAACATGGCATTCTGTGCTGTGAAGCTGATAGGGCCTGGCCACACATGACTACCTGTATATCTGGTAATCATTTATTGGATGTTTAATCCAAAGCCAGGCACTAACCTCTTTGAGACCAGTTTACTAGCATATACAAAATGAGGGCAATATTTATATAACATTTATAAAATGTTATGTAAGATATCGTAGAATATCAAGGTTTTAATCATCGGCATGATCTGAGCAGAAATATGGCCTTGAATGTTACCCCACCTTCCACTATATAAGGGCCTCAGATTCTTGCTCCCTGGTGTGTGTACCTAAAGCATTGGACACACAATCTTTAAGAGTACAATTTTTCCCCCCAATACCCATTCTTAGGCAAATTATATAGTACTCTTCAAGCATTTTAGAGCCGAAGTGTCAACTAATCAAATATCGAGATTCCCTAAAACAAATTTCTCACTGCTTTGCAATAAACTTTCCACATTATGATAATAGATAATGCATGAAATGAGCTTCTACTGAAACATTTTAAGTTCCAAAGTATCACGTCATAAAGGTATGTTTTAAAAACCTGATTCGGAGCCTCTGACGTGATTTCTATCATTCACTGATTTCAATACAAGGAGTGTCATCTTAGAACTGATAAAACTTTCATTCATTTAATGGATTCTACTGAAAACATTATCCCTTCGTCATCATCTACGTGGGAGGAGAATTCTACATAACCATGCATACTCTACTTTCAAGGAGGAGAAGCACAACTCTACCTCCTTAAGTGTGGGTTGCACATAGTAACTTCCCTCCAAAGAGGACATTATAGAAATTAGATTATTTAAAGGCAACTTTACCACAGAGAAATATGACCAATACTTCCTCAACCAGGTGATAAGTTAATATTAACAGTCATAAATCATGTTGCTAGTTTGTACCCTTGGTATGATGTGATGAATATGGCATTTTATTTCTGTGACCTTCCTTCCCAAAGCCCATAACCCCAATCCATTCATGAGAAAAACAGAGCCCAACAGAGGGGCATCTTACAAAAAATCTTGACCATTGCTCCTTAAAAACTGTTGAGATTATCAAAAACAAGGAAAAATTAGCCAAGGGAAAATATAAGTAATGATATTATAATTTAATTTAATGTGGTATCTCTGGATGGGATCTCTTAACAGAAAAAGAACTTTACATAAAAAAACTAATGAAATCTGAATAGAGTCTGAACTTTAGTTAATACATGTGTATTAATACTGGCTTACTATTTATAACAAATGTATGTACCAATGTAAGAAGTTGTGATTCAGATAAACTAGAACAGGGCATATGAGAACTCTATGAATATTTTTAAATTTTTTCTGTAAACATAACTTCTAAAAACAGTTTATTTATAAAAGGTAGGTAACAAAATTAAGATCATTATGAGATACTAGAATGTTATTCTGGAAGCTGAATCATTTGTTTTCTAAAGTACTGATGCATAATTATTTATCCCAAGATCTGTGGTTCTATTCCTGAGTTGGTTATGAACTTAATAATTCTTCTTATGCTCAAACTTATAGAACACAATGTAGGTGTTTTCTTCTAGACATCCCCATCCCACTCCTACCCCCTTTAAGCATATTGCAGTTTTGAGAATAGGACAAAAACAAAACTGATGTGAGTGACTGCCAGCCCAACCTTCTGGACCCCGTGGGGATTGGTATGACTGTGCTGGAATAGTGAGGTAGAACCTGCAGTTAAGTTGGTCCAGTGCTTGTTACAAAGTAGTCACTCAAGACATGTTATTTTAATTTTTACTGGTTAGGGCAACATCTGATACCAGCTTTGGCATGATGAATACCAAATGCAGAGGTTTGACTTGAAGAAATGTTTGTTGAATTCCTATTTCTTGCTAAATTCAGTAAAGATAAGTTCCCCACTTAGTAAAATGTATACTGCAATAGTGGACTTTACTTACTACATAGCAAATGAGAATGAAGGAAATACTGTACTATAGAGATGATACCAATGTGGCGGGCATGACAGAAAAATGTATAAATACAACGGAAGAAGCAGGATGGATTGATAGGAAGATAATAATTTGTACTGAAATGCTATAGCTGAGTAGGACTTCTGAGAAGATATGGCATTTTAAATGGAAACCATAACATGAGTTAAATATCAGTTCTATGAAAATGCGTACATTATTGGGACAATGCTGGTTAAGTCTTAAAGTTTAGGAAGTGATATAGTAAGAAACCAAGTCAAGAATTGGGCCAAACTATCTCTCTCTTTGAATTCTTAGTTAATCCATTTGGAACCTAGTTCCATATACCAAGCAAACCCATTAAAAATGTTTTGATCTGACTTGAGAGTTAGGGAGATATCTCTGACTTTTGCTGACTCAAAACTCTAAGCAACCTACTGAGTTTCTCTCTCTTTTTTTCTAAATTTCTGGCTGAAATTTCTTTAGCATAATATAAAAACATGAAATTAATGGTGCTTTAAAAGAATGTGTGTTGTCTTCGCACAGAATGAAGTATTTGATACTTCAATATAGAGGTCATGAAAATAGAAAACCACTTTTTCTTGAGTGGCCAGAACATTCCCGTATTGTAAAAGTTAATTATAATTTGTGCGAATTATACTTTATAATTACCAGGGCAAGTACAGTATTAATATGAATTTAAAATAGTAAGAGTAAGATTAAAGGCACATAATTTAGTTCAAATGTGACATCTTGACAACCTGCAAAAATTGCTAGAAATAAGTGATTCTTCATATTGAGAAATATAATAAGGATCGGTTGATTATTTAATAATTTAGATAATTTACATTTGAGTTACTGTCACATGGGAACATTGTTCTTGGTAACTGGTTATATTGTGTGGTTGCCTCTGACTAGAATAAGTCAAACTAATTAAGTGGAGTCACTTTACTTTCTTCTTATATGACAGATACTACTCTCACTATGATGTAGTGGTTGTAAAGCCTGATACTGTATTAGATGGGAAGAATTTTTTCTGGACTTCAGGGGATTCCAGGCTTAATGTAGTCATGTTATGCTAGCCCTTGTTATTATTATTTTTTTTATCCTACTGACTTTCTTTGGGGTCCAAAGCCTCAAGTACTAATTTAATCTTAGATTTGACTTAAAAAATAAAAAAGAAAAGCTATGAGAAGAGAACAGTATTAAAATATTATTTGATTACCTAAAACCATATCACCATATGTTCTAGAATTGGATTTGGGTGATGGAAATGTATTAATTTTAAGAAAATGTTTCTAGTTCAGTTATATTCTGTTATTCTTCATGCTCATGAAATAACATTTGCGAAGGACTTATTCCCCAAGTTAAATAAAGGAAAATCATGTTTGCTTAGTTTCTGTTTTAGTTTCCATCACATGAAATAGGAATGACCCTGACTTTGACTTCTTTCAAAAAATTTTTGAAAGAATAAAATAAACCACACTTCTCTTAAAAATAAAAAAAAATTAGCAAGTTCAAGTTCCTGAGTTTGGAAGATACAGTTATTGATCAATATAAATAAGAAAGTATAAACCAACTTACTTAATGTGTCCAAGAAAAAGTATATTTGACATTCATATTACTTTCAAGGTGATTCTGGTTAATTATAAAACCATAACAAAAACACAAAAGACTATGTTTTAATTGATCTTTCAAAGTTGCAAAAAATGTAATTAAATATCTAAACGATTTTCAATGTTTTGTTACTGTGGCTGTCTCTTTGGTATAGGTGTTACTGAAGTGTATAAAACAACAGAAATTCTTAAATGCTTTTACAGGTGGTCTGGAAAATTATAAAGGTATGCGAATGTAATTCTATACATATAACGTGCACTGTTCAGCAATAATAAAGTGTTTATCTATTTAAACAAACACAAAGAAAAAAGATATCTCTATGAAAGAGAAGAAAAGACCTGCCAAATTAAAAAATACTACTACTAAATTTACTTTTCTTCATTCTTACCTTTATAAACAGTATACTGTGTTATTTGCAGATCATACATTGATGTTTCTTTTATAATGTCAGCTAACATTTTCTTGTGAGTTTTTATTATCTGTAAATGTGTAGTTGTGATAGAATTCTCTCCATTCATATTTATAAGATGTGTATACATGTGTGTATGTATATGTACGGGGGGTATGTCTATCACAAATATCTAATTTTACTTGAGTACTTTCCATAACAATTATGAAGATATTTTTTCATTAGCTTTTAATTTCAATAGTAATTTCCTAAAGTATATACTACATATTAGGTAATATACACTATGTCATATGTAATATAAAATAGATAATACACAATATGTTTGTTACATGATATATATAATGTAGGATAATGAATGTTATGTTCTATATTCTGCATTACATATATAATTATATTGTTTAGATATATTAAATGAAAACAACAAATAATTAAACATAATGAAAAGCCTACTTTATTTAGATGAAATTTACACTCTTGTTTTGATAAACTTTGTTATGATAAAGATTTTATTTAAAAATATGGATAAAAATTAAAACAAAATAAGACATGCATCTATATTTTTATTTGTTTGTAACCAGTCTATCACAAATTTGGAATATATTGAGAGCAAAGAGGAAATGAATCAAGTTTTCTTAACTCTTGTCTTCCAATATGCAGTTTGGAACCTCCTTCTTCTGTCCTTTTTAGGAATCTCAGAGTATCTCATATTACTTACAGGAAATATATTCATTCAGAAATGTAGCATTGTAGATAATAATAATAGCTGACACTATGTATTACCTGATTTGAAGCAACATAAAGTACACCACATACCTATGTAGCATTCTTGCTGAAATATTTAATCTAAAACTATATGAAAAACAAAAACAAGAACTCAGAAATATTCAGATTTTGTGGCAATTTGAATTATCACTGTATATTTTCAACAGGTTGAATTTTTAAAACATAACACAGTGTCAAAGTTGTTTTAAAAAGCCTGGAGACAGTTTGAGATTAAAAAAGATTTAAGTGACAATCTACTGTCATTCCAAGATCCTTAATTTGAACCTAGATTGGGAAATAAATTCCTGGAGAGGACTTTTTTGGAAAACTTTTCAAGTAAATTTTATTATTTACATTTCAATGCACCCTGTTTTAGTTATGTCCTACAAGAATTCATATATTATTCAGTTAAATATTTTCTAATTTCAGTTGAATTTCGTGTTTGGATTATGGTATATTCAAAGGTATGTGGTTTAAAATCGAGGCGCATGGATATCTAACTTATTTACATTGTGGTTAGAGATATAAAAAAAAAATATTCCAGTATTTTAAACCTGTTATAATTTCTGTAGGGCCAGCTCTACAGTTTTGGAAATGTTTCATGGCAGCTGGAAAAAAAAAAAGATTTCTGTTGTCTGTGGTACAAAGTTGTATATGTGGAAATTAAATTTTTAAAACTATTTAAAAAATATATTTCTTCTTCATTTTCCACTTTTATCAACTATTAGAAGACGTTTGTTTGTTAATGGTTCCCATTAAGATTGTGAATTGATTTCATCTGAGTTTGACTAATTTTTGATATATATATTTTAAGCTATGTACATAGAGGTTAGGATTTTGATATATTTATAATTCATCATTATGAAATGTCTTTATGTCAGATACAGTTTTTGTGTTAGATTCTTCTTTTAATAGATTTTGGGAGGTTAGCCTTTACATGCTATATCATTTGCTAAATTTTCAACCATTTTGTATCTTTATCTTTAAAATATATCTCTTGAGAGTAGCATAGGTTTTGAATCAAATTTAGTTTTATAATATCAGTGTCTACCTTGCAGAATTTAGCCCATATTCTATGTAATAACCGATACTGTTGGGTTGTTACCTGTAGGTTATTTTGTTTTCTGTTTAACTTACCAACATAAGATCCTGTTTTCCTTCTATGCTGTCTTCTTTTCAAATAATATTTATAATTGCTCCATATTTCTGTTTTATAGTTTGCTATTCTTTCCTTTAATAATTATTCTAAAGATTGCATTATATACCCTTGAAAATTTTCAGTTTAATGCAAATATTTACCTAATAATTCTAGAACATTAGAATACATTATCTACCTTCAGATGCTGTATCTCTGTTTTCCTATCATCATGTGTTTCCCCTCTAAATACATTTTAAATCCCACAAGATATTACTGTTGTTGTTTTGTGGACTCAATATTCATATACATTTATAAACTTAACTCCTTTTCCATTATTTATCATTCCTCTTAAATGTTATGTTATCTTTGATTTATTTTCTTTTACTTCATTTATTTTTTTTTTATTTTTTAAATTCCAAGCTGCAGGTGAATAGTTACCTCATCTCTATTTAAGTATAAATATTTTTCTCCTTAGTTTAAATATTTTCCAATTCTAAAAAATATATAGACTCATAAAGGAACATTACTAAGTAACCAACACCCAGTAAAAATATCCTTTAAACCGAGTGCACTAAATGCATGTTAGTTTTGCCTGTTTTTGTACTGTATGTAACTGAAAGCATGCAGGATATACCTGTTTGTGTCTGACTTTCTCTGCATAAAATGATGTATTTGAAATTTATAATTTTGGCATGTACTTCTGTTAAATGATTTTTGATTAGGTGTTGCTCGCTTCTTTAGCAATAATTAAAAAAATATTCTTATCATTTGGCTTTTAACTCTTCTTTTGAGAAGTCAGCTGTTGGCCTTACTGTTGCTTATTGGAAGGCATGTGTATGAATTTGCTTAGGCTGCCATAGTGGGATGCCAAAGAGTGGGTGGTTTATGGAATAGAAATTTATTTCTTCACAGATCGAAATCCAAGAGCAAGGTATTAGCAGAGTGGTTTTCTTAGGAGGCCTCTCTTAGTGGCTTTCAGATGGTAGCCTTCTTGCTGCCTCTTCACATGGTCTGTTCTCTGCATTGCATATCCTCTGGGTCCAAATTTCCTCTTCTTATAACACAACAGTCAGATTGGATTAGGTCTCACTTTAACTTAATCACTTCTTTAAGGGCCTTTTCTTCAAATACAATGAATGAGTGACATTTTGAAGTGACAGGAAGTAGAGCTTCAACATAAATTTTGTAGGTTCACAATTCAGCCCCTAACAGTACACACACACATGTGCATGCATGCTTCGTGTGTGTTTAATGCTTTAAGATCTCTTCGTTTTGGTTTTCTTAATGCTTTTAAGATGTTTCTCTTTTGTTTGTGTTTATCAAAGTTTTGTATTCCTCATTTTCTCATTTTTGTAGTTTGCTGAGGTTCTTAAATATTTAGATTGATATTTTTCACTAATTCATCAACGTTTTCAGACATTATGACACCAAATTTCGATTTTCATCCCCAACTTTACCTTGTTTTATTATTTCAATTATGTAAGTTTGGATTTTTGTGTGTATACCATTAATCTTTTAAGCTCCTTTCAACTTTTCTATTCTTGTTCTTCTCCGTGCTTCAGGTTGATTTATTTCCTGACATATATTCCATTTGTTAATCTGTGTTTTGCTGTTTCCAGCCTGCTGCTCCATTTGCTGATTTGTATTTTGCTGTGTCCATTCTGTTGGTAAACCCATCTTTTGAGATCCTATTTTTAATTATAATACTATTTTCTAGAAAATCATTTAATTTTTCCATAAATTAAAGTTCTATAGAGAATTTTCCATTCCATCACCAATTTATTTCATCCATATTTTCTTCATTTTTATAACAAACTTATCATAGTTGTTGTCTGCCTTCTCTTCTATTATTATTAGACAAATGAACCTATTTGTTTATTCCTATTAACACTTTCAGGCATCATTTCTATAGTTTGTTTATTCCTACTGCCTGCAGGTTTTTTTGTTTTGTTTGTTTTTAGTAGTCTTCATTCATGTGTGTTTTTAATGTATGATGATCTCTATGTATAAAAGAATTCTAGAACTTTTAGATTATGTTATCTTTCACAAGAGAGGGTTTATACTTTCTTCTGTTATCATATGTGTTTAAGGTGTCTCACCATAATTTAACCCAGGACTGAGATGACTCAAGGCTGGGTTTCAGTGTAAATCTAAATTTACTTGTTTAGACGAGTCTAAGTCTAGTTTTACTCCTGTTTCCAGAATATGTCCCTCAAGAACTTTTAATATATAACTTTGTTGAACTTTGGATCCTTAGCTCGGAAAGATTATTGGTAATTTATGTCAGTCTTTCAGAATATTTCATATTTTCTCTTTAGCATACCTTTCCTGATTGTATATTCAAGGGGTAACTGGCTGTCTTTTTTTAAGTTTAAACGGTTTGGTTTCCAGTTTAGAAACTTTCCCCACAATTTCATCTGCTGGCTCTGTCCTTCAGTACTGGTTCTCTGCTGGGAGTTAAGCCTGTCACCTTGGCCTCTTCCTATATTCATGTTAGCAAGTCATTCAAGAAAAAGGCAGATGAAATTTGTCATTGCCAATTCAACCCTCTCTGCAGGTTTCAATTCCCTAGGATCACTCATTCCAGCAGGTTTTTGTTTATTATATACCATAGCACATAGAGAATCTTCACTTTGCTATAATCCCGTATCTTCTTTAATATCCTCAGAATTCAGTAAAATGTTTTGGGGGAAAATTAGTCGAGTTCAAGGCTCACCAAGATGCACATATATATATATATATTTTAGCAGTCCTATGCAATTGCCAAAAGCCTTTTTCATTTTCCCTGCTTCTCCCTTCTCTCTCTTTCTCTCCTTCCTTCCCTCTCTCTGTCTCTCCCTCTACCTCCCTCCCTTTCTCCCTCCCTCTCTCTCTCTCTTTCTTTTTCTTTCTCTCTCTCTCACGCACACACACACAGAGTAGTCATCATCCATCTACCTAGACTAAGCTTGCATTTTGAATATGTAAAAGCAACTAGGAAATAAAAAGAAAAAAAATGTAGCCATTAATCCTTACCTCACACTTGAACAGTTTGCTTCCTGTATAATTGAACCCATCTAGGGCTTGTTGGTTTGAAAGCTCACTGATGGTTTTAAAAATATGATTTTGTAACTTCATCATTTATCTTGCTTCACTAGTTGGTGACAGTGAGAGCATTGGTCTGTACTTGATCTACTGAACTTCGCAGAAGCAAACCTCCCATATGCTTTTTTTCATTATCTTTTAAATTTTGAGTACAAATAAACGTACACATATGAGCAGTTAATTTATAGATCAAAAGGTAATACAGGTTTTAGGGTTGGTTATAACCTATTTAAGTGGATTTGAAACACTCTATATGTATTTCATGAATTTCAGAGACTTTTGAATATTTTGGAGAGATTTAAATTATCAAAATGAATATTATATATGTCTGCATGTGTCTGTATGTGTATATGCATACATGTATCATATGAGCCTACATATGTATGATTTAATACATATAATTTTGAATTATAATAAAGAATATCACTATATGAATACATAGATGTAGGTTCACAGTTGTTTTAAATAAACCAAAAATATACATTTAGACAATAATGTTTTTTGAAATCAAGGTAAGATATTACATCTTTATGGAAACTAATCCATAGATTTGAAATAAACTTTAAAGTAACTTTTAAGTTTAATTAAAATTTAATTCAATAACAGTCACCAGTTATTTTAGAGCCAACAACCCAATAAAACATTAGCATATTCCCTGACAATTAGAAATAATTGAAATTGCTATGAAAATTTTATTTTTAATAATAGTATATGACTTTTAAAAAATGCTGCATTAATCATATTGTATAAAAATTATCCACGATTCAAACACATCTATTATCTCACTTGTTTCTGCTGGTCTGAAGTCTCTGCATGGCTTAGCAGGGTCCAGAAGGCTGACTTTAAGCAATCAGCCAGGCTGTGGTCTCTTCTGGAATTTTAACCAGAGAAGAACCCACTTCCAAGCTTAGTCAGGTTTTTGGCAAGAGTTCATTTCTTTATGGTTGTGGGACTGAGAGTTCCAGATTTTTGCTGCCTATTCTGGAAGCTACTGTCAACAGCTAGAAGCCACTCACAGTTCCCTCATTTGTGGTCCTGTCTATAAGCTATTAGTGACATATTTGCTTACTTCCTCAAGGTCACCAGGAAAGCAAGAGCGTGAGTCCAATAGCAAGACAGCATCACATAGAAGACAATAAATCATGGGAGTAACAGCCTATTGTCATATATTATTGTCTGGAGCAAATCATGTTTTTCTCACACTTGGGGAGGAATTGCACAGCGTCACATGTACCAATATGCTAGGATCATTGGGACCACCTTAGAGTTTGTTATTATTACATGGATATGTACAATACTCTAAAACTCATCAAATTGCATTCAAAACAAATGACAATTATTGATGTAGCATACCTCAGTAAAACTGTTGAAAAAATCAATAGAAGAAACAAACCAAGTCATGGATGGAGTAAGAGACCCAGTTCATACACTGAGTTGGCCACTAACTGTGCTAGGCTTTTATAAGATGTGTGTGTCAGTGAAAAACAGAAAATATTAAGTATTTATTTTTAATGACCTGTGGGAGACATAAAAGATGGCTAAGACTAGGTCTGAGCTATCCAACATTTTATAATGTAATAAAAAATAAGTGAAAACATGCCGTTAAGGATAATGGTTAAGAGGGTTAAGAGTGCAGGTTCTGACATACAGAGTCTAAGGTCAAATCTAACCTGTGCCACTTAACGAGTAAACTTTAAAAAGTACATAACCCCTCAGGGTTTCAGTTTTCTTTCCTATAAAATGGAGAAAAAAATAAGGTTTATTAACATGTTCGATGTCAATTTCTCCACCTAAAGCACTTATAACAGCACTTGCCTTAGTCTAAGTAAACAATAAACATTATTATTAGAAATCATCCATGGCAATATACATGTTTTACCTAACCTACAATGTGAATAAGTAATGCATAAACAAAACACACATAACTGATTTAAATTAATTTGATTTTAGTGTAGATACCAATTTAGTTCAATTAGGCCAATAAAGATTCAGTTTTTCTCAAGTATTCCATATTACTCAAAACCAAAGGCTTTCTATCATGTGGTTGTGGATGACTTTTTTTCATGACATTGGTCAAATCTCTAAAGTTTTCAAACACATGAAAAACCAAAAATATACTTAGAATTGAAAAAAAGTTCAAGAATGAATGGTATCATATAAATGATTGCGAATATTTGTATTGCATTTGAGCATTAACCTTCATATTTCTATAAATGAATGTGCCTGCAGGAATACATGTTACCTACCACATAAGCCTTTAATATTTATATAAAATAATTATTAACAAAATATAATATAATCCTTATGCATAGTTATAATGATGTTAAACATGGGACTTGTAATACTGAAGACAGAATTTTTTTTAATGACTCTAAAATACTCAGATTAGATTTTTTATATTCATAGTCATAGAAAAAAAAAAAGGCAAAATGATTGTAAGTGGCAGAAACCTAAACTCGGGGATGAACTGTAAAGAATAGTTCTTGATTGTATAAAAATCACTGATTCCAAAAAGTCTGTTCCTTTATAGCAACAGTTATATCTGTTTAAATCAATGGGAATTTTAGAATGCAGCAAAGGGAATGAATTGAGCCTGAGTAATTAATTAAAATGACAAATGTGCGTAACTGATGACTATAGACCATTGTAATTAGAGACTCACCAGGTGTAGTAAATATGCTCTACTTTCCATTTTCAAAATTGCTTATAGCCTAATGGTAAGATGATTTTACAGGCTCATCTGAAATCCCAGCTCTCTGCAGACAATGGGTGATCTAGTTAGAGTTTCCCTTGCAACAGTGAGTATGCGTCTAATGACATACAGAGGTAATAAAATAAATGTTGAGAATAGTTCCACAGGATGAAGAATCTCTGTAGGAGGTAAAAAGGTAAGTGGCATAATTAACTTGGGGTTGGAAGAAAAAATTACTCATATTTTGTGTTTAGAACAAGGTTAGCTAAGATATTTGTACCTGTTTTGTTAGTATTTTCAAAACATTGAGAAAAAAATCTACTCAAGTCTCTCCTCCTTTAAAAAACTTGAGATTTGTCCAAATGTGATTAATTTGATAACTTATCCTCTCCACTTTTACGAAATGGGGATTCACAGCTGTTACTAATTACAAGTGTTCCCTTTATAAAATAATCCAATGGAAAAAAATCCAAATTTACTAGAAAGTTAAGTTCAGTTGCACTGACTTGAATTAATGAGGGACACATTTCTTCTTATTTAATCCTATAAAAATTGCATTAATGCACTTAACTGATTTAAAAAATATTTTTAAAAAATTGATGGACAGATTTAGACATCAGAGAAGCAAGTAGTCAAAAAGTTATTTATTGATAATGAATATAACTGAAAATAGAGCATCTAAAATTCTGACAACCAATAGATTCCTCTTTTGAAGCATTGCAATATCAGAAAACACTGCCATCAGTTCTTGTAGTTTAGCACAAGAGACTCTATTTAGGGCCTACATAGTTAACGTTATACAATCTCTGAATACACAGCCTTTAATAATTTTTCTTCCAATAGAGTTTTTGTTTTTTAATTATATAAAGATGAGCAATTAGTATAACCTAAAAATAATTAGTTGTAATAAAAATATTTACTTATAGTTTATGAAATTATATTATGAAATTATGAAATTATATTAATTTCATAAACTACAAAATTATATTAATTTCATAAATACAAAATTATATTAATTTCATAAACTATACAAAAAAGATAATGAGACAAACATGCACTTATAGAACTGCATGTCAGTCATGACAGATTCATGCAGAGAGAATTCCCCCCATGACTCCATTTGCTTGTAAGGGTCCAGAACAATCTTTGCTCAGATGTACATGTTTAATCTTCACTTCTTGATGGTCCTCTTCTGCTATGAATGTGCATGTTCGTTTGTCTCCTGTTAAAGCAGACTTTTACCTTTCTCTTCCACTGCTGCTGGTTTGCAAGTTGGCCCCTATACCCAGAGGACTAAGAGAGATGAAAGAGGCAGAGCATTCCAGGTTGTTACGTGGCAGGCTTAATAACAAGGGGACTTCTCTATGAGTAGTGTCAGGACAAGTAGCTCTCTGTACTTGCCCACCAGAATATTAAAACTTTATCTAGAGGCCTCAGTGGGATTCAGTCACTGTATACTGTTCAGATGGTCTTCATAGCACATTGCTTCATAAGGTTACATCCATGAAAATGGCTCCCACCATGAGAAAGATAGGAGAATGTACATTCCAAGGACAAGGAAAGGGCTGAGGAGTCTCCTACCGCTCATGCCAGCTCAACCAGAAGTTATGTCCTCTCGACCTCCTCGATTGTCCATCAGCCATTGAAGGAGGACTAGGGCAAGGCAGATGATGAATTTGACCCATTCCTATGAAAAAAAATTATTGTACACCTGCTTTAAAGGTGAGAATTCTTGAACTGTTAACTACTGTAGCCAAGATTGAGACAAAGGCATGTCTGATTCTGAAGCCTATGCTACTTCCTTAGGTGGACATCATCTTTAATTTATCTTAGTGATCCTTAGGTATATGCCTTAGGGCTGCTGTGTATGACCACACTAGATGCACACAGCACGACTGTCAGGTGTACCACTCACTTAGACAAAAGTGTGACTGCTTCTTCCAGAAGCTGCACATTACAACTTCTCCTATATCTTAAAATTAAATTCTAATTCTTCACTTTATTTGCTTTTGATCCAATTTTCTATAGGAGATTATTTTAGAATTTAAATGAGTGCATTTTCTCAAAATGACATATCTACAATATGTATAAATAATATATATAATACTTATAATATAATGAATATTCACATATTATCTTCCACATACAAAATTTATATATTTTATTGATATTTCCTTCTGTCCTTGTACCTTGCATATCAAAAAAACTAAATTATTTGGTCAATGGATAATAGTGTTTAGATTCTATAGCTTTAAACTCTTGGCATAGTTTATTCATTTATTAATACATTTGTGTATTTATGCATGTATATAGGTGTGCATTTATTGATAGGATTTAAGAAGAGCATAAGGCCATTGTGTCTTTCATGGTTTTATGAAAAATCCCATCACTAAAAACAGATAGATAAACTGTTAGATGATAGTTTGTCTTAAACTGGGAAATTACAGAATTTTAGAGAATATATTATATAGTAAATCACTTATTTTTAAGAGAATTTGATCTTTCTAGGGCAAAGGCTGGTTGGAAGATCTTATATGAATATAACGTTTAATGTGGTCTTAAGATACTTCTAACAGTGAGACTTGTCCAACATTGGTATCAGCTTCTTGGGTGGAATAGACCCCACTTGCCAGAAGCAGATGATGGAGGATAGAGATAACCTTTTGGTGCATAGGTAAAGGATCCTTATTATAGCAGTGATTACTGAGGCCCAGAATGGGGCAGAACTGTAAAAAAAAACCCAAAAAAAAAAAACAAACTAGACATCTTCTAGGCATATTTTAACACTAGTTCAAAGATTTTGTGATTCTGTAAATTGCTTATTTTCATGAATATCATATCAATTGTGTATTTTTTTCTTTTAGTCACTCACTGATTGCTTAGAAAGTTTGAGAGAAATTCTCTATGTTAAAAATACTCTGACCATTTGATTTTATAAAAATAAAAAAAAACATTCTTATTAGATAAATTCTTCTACAATGAATTTCTCTTATGACTCATTAATATTTAGTTTTGATCCTTTCCTTGAGAATAATTTTGAGCTGTCACAACAATGAATCTTTCATTTTTTCTGTAATTAGCACTTTCTTACTATCTTTCTAGAAGTCTCCTGAAATATTATTTGATTCTCTACTGGTGAGATACCCTGTCATTGTTAAACATTCATAGAGAGAATTTCTGCCTGTAACATAAGGAAATGAATATCGTAACATTTTGGTATCATTTTGCTATCATAAGTCATTCTTTGGAAGGCAATGAAGCAAGGATTCTTGATATACAACACAAATATACAATTTGGTTTTGAATGTTCTGGAAAAAAAAATGTAGTTAAGTTCTTGGTGATTCATACTGAGTCAAAAGGTAAAATCTAGGAATTTATAGTTTTCCATTTCTTTTAAATATTCCTGATTTTAAATCTTGTGATCCTTGAATCAGGGTTTCTCTCTTTGGTTCCTTCAATAGTAATGCAATGCTAATTGCAAGCTGCAAAACCGGGAGAATGTTATTTGCTTCATAGTAATAGTCATCCTAGCTTGAGGTTTTAATGATAAATCAGCTATTAATTAGGTAAGATATTTTTTGTTTCTCCTTTATGTAAATATTGGAGTTTGAATGCCACTGTACATAGAATTTAGTAATGATACTCACATTTAAAGCTTTCTATTCAGTAGCATTAACAAAAGGCAAGATAATTATTTGGAGGTACATTCAGATATCTTTAACTTAATTTATGAACTTAGCTAATCTTTATCATCTGTAAACTTAAGATTAGGGCAAAAATAAATGAGCCACTGTAAATTAAGCAGTATGGATGTGATTTTTCAATACTGTCTGAATATATCACGATGTAAAACAGTAAAGTTTCATTAGTATGATATATTAGAAAAACAATTATATGCTAACCAACAAAGATAAATGTTTCTCTTAAATAATATTTTCCTTTGCTAAGGATATAAGTGAGTATTTCGGGATATAGTTTAATCTTGATTTGCCTTAATTAAACCAAAATATGAAGGAATAACTATTGAATTTAATCCCAGTTAACTACTGAACCTACATATTAACTATTTTCTTGAATAAGATTAGGAATTTGCAATTGATGGGACTTGTGTGTGTGTGTGTGTGTGTGTGTGTGTGTGTGTGTGTGTGTGTGTATTTCACATCATTTCTAACACTTTGAGTCCTATTAGCCTCCTTTACTAAGATAGAAGACTAATTTTTTGGAATATGTGTGCACATTTAATTTTTAATCAATCAAATTAATCTAGAGGCCTACCAAAGGAGTTTTGTTATTCAGTTACTGTTCATTTTTTCAGGAAGCACAGACCTATAGACCAGTTGTCTTCAAGGGTTGCAGGCAATCTCTTAGAAATCTGTAGGGGAAGACAGTTTAGAAAAATTAGTCTTTTCAACTAGCACCAAGCCTGACGGTAAGACCCTGGAGAACTGGACTCAGGTACAAGTGAGTCACAAGGGTACTTTCCCTAGAAGAAATAGGTATATATATATCCTGGATCAGAACTCTTCCTAAAGGAGCTATTTCGTCAAGCAGGAATAGCTCCAGGCAGAGTTTTCTGAACCAGCAGCCAAGAAAGGAAAGGGTCCAGGAGAGAAAATTTTCAAATGATATTTTCAAGAAATGCCAAAGCAGATCACTAAGCAAGAATAACTCTATCTCTATTATCCTCTAAAGAATCTTGCAACATTACTCCTTATTTTTCTTGTCTGTGGACTCCTTGTGAGGTTAGATGACTCTATCCAAGGGTCTCCAAATTGGAATATAACAGAATATTTCAAGAATGGATTTTCATTTTGGCAAATAATGTGTTGTGATTTGAGCTTGTGGCCCTGCCCAGAAATCTCTTTTTGTTCTTGTTGTCCTTCTTAGAATCCATTCCTTAGTACATCATGCTCTCCTACTTTAGACATTTTAACATCATCTCTTGGTATGCCAAACTCAGTAGGTCATGAGCTTTTCAAGGATAGGGAACATGACTTATTTATTTTAATGAATCCCAAGCCTACCATAATGACTGTCATATTTAAAAATTCAAACTCTCAAGTAGGTGGTGACGCATTAAGTCAGAACCCCTTGCTGTGATTAGGAGGAAAAAAAAAAAAAAGCTTAGCTGATGATTGAGTTTGAAGTTAAAAAAAGAAAAAAGGTCACAGAAAGGAGAAGTGACATCCTAAAAGCAACATATTTCTTAGTTCTTCTGGGCACAAGACCTCATGATCCTTAAACATATTTTCCCTGTGTCACACAGAGAGGGTAATAATGTATAGGACAGAAAGAACATGAATTGTTATGAGGACATTCTCCTGACCAGCTTGCTTCATTGAGCGACTGACTCTCCCGCCATGACTTTTCTTTAGTGACTGTCTTAAAAAAAGATATCCTCCCACTTTCCATTCCCTAGTTTCTCTACTGAGAACTCATCTCCAATTATTTTAAATGCCTAGGAGACATAGTCTGAATTCTCATTTGTGTAACTTCATTTTTTTTTTCCTCTAACATTTTATCATTCTGTACCTTAACCTCACCTTTATTTTAAACTCCTACTTCACATTTCATTAGAACTACCTGAGAGCCCTTTTGGTTCTTGCTTTACTGTATCAATAAAATGTGTTCTTTATTTTAAATCTACTACATAAAACCAGAAATACTTTTACCTGAAACATTTAGCAGTTATTTACTTTTAAAAATCTACCTGGTGTCCACCTAGTTCATGTGTGTGTATGAGTGATTATTTTTCTATAAACATATTCTGATAGGTTCAGATTTTTATCAATAAAATCCCCCTTTTCCAATTTCCCTGATTTCATGGTCCTTTAAACGATTACATATCAAATGCTTTTACCTCGAATTTCTATACATTTGAAGCTCATAATTATCTATGTATTTTTATACTCCCTGGTGTGTGTATGTGTATGTGTGTGTGTGTGTATAAATATCTTTGTTTTACATTATATAATATTATATAATATATAATATTTTGCTGAAATATATACAGAAAAGTGGATAGATCACAAAATGCAACTCAAGGATCATAAAGTAAACATACTCATGTGACCTCTACCCAGATCAAAAAATAGAATATTAACAAATCTCAAATTCCCCAATTACTCCTTTCAAATATTAACCCCTCTTTCTTCATCAAAGGATATCTCTCTCATGATTTCTGTATTTATCCTGACACCTAGTTTTATTTCTTTTTGAAAATCTTACATGTAGATTGTACAGAGTTTTCCTTTCAACAGTTTCATGCCTGGCTTCTTTCACTCAACATAATGTTTGTAGAATTTCCTTCTGTTGTGTGTAACTTCAGAGTTTTTATTTTGTTTTGATTTTTTAATGTTTACTTATTATCACATAGTATTCTATTGTAATAATATGATTTTATTTACTCATCCAAATGTTTATGGACATTTGGATTTTATCTAATTTGGCCATTTTGAACAATGTGAGAACATATTGTACATGTCTTTTGATGGACATGTGTGTGTATTTCTCCTGCACATGACATTCCTGAATCCCAGTTTGGGTACAGTATTTGTGCACAGTAACCTTAGTGGAAAATGGCACCCAGATTCTAGAGATGGTATTAACTTAAACGATTGCTGTACATCCTCAACAAAACTTGATATTACCAATCATTTAATTTTAGCTATTCAAGTTTGTGTGTCTTACTGTTTCACTTTGGTTTTAATTTGTTTCGCCGATTTTGTATGAGATAGAACAAGTTATTTTAATAGGCTATTGGGATATCATCTTGCTAAAGTTTACTTTTTTTTCCCCTTGCTCTTTTAATCTTACTCTTTTCTTGCTTATTCCTCCTCATTGTAAATTTTCATTACAAGTGTTATTACCCACTAATATTTTATTGTTTCTGTCTTACTGTCTTTCCCTGTCTTTCCTTATGTTTCTAACTCTCTCTTACTCTGTTAATTTTATTTCTTCTCCTTTCCATGCACACTCTCTCTCTAAGCCTACTTACTCAAAAATGATACCATTTGTTCTAGAAAATTTTCTATTATGATTGCCAAAATATCATTCTCTAATGTTTACAGCAATATCTTTGGAACAGGCAGCTAAGTTAAAATCTTGTGAGTTACCCTATAATACTTATACTATCATATAATTTATAACAAAAATTTAGTTTGTGGTTATTTTAATAATTTAACTATTAAATAATAATTTTAATCATGTTAAAATATTTTAGCTGTATATCACATACAATTTATATTTTTCTTTCAGTACTATGTGGTCAAAAAGGCTGTAAATTATAAATGTACTATTTAATTATAAATATAGAAAAACACTAGGTAAAAAGTACAAACATATCAAGTACTACTAAATAATGGAAAAACTCAAATCATTTTTTGGTATCTGATGAAATTAATTTTTTTATCTCGGTGCGTGACAGATAAAAAGCATGTTAACATTTAGTTAAAACATAGTAACGCAAAGTATATTTTTGAACAAGCAGAGGCAATTAATGGCAAAATAAAGTTGTAGAATTACAGTTTATTCCTATTTTACAAATGATTAAGAGATACCATTAAATTAATAGCTATACAAAGAGAGATAAACTAGATGGCTTGATAGAGACCTCTTTAAATCGACAAATTTTAAGATTCTGTGAGAAACTATCCATCAAATACTCAGGCTCAGGTGGCTTTAATACATTTCTCCTCAAAAAATTGAAAGTAATAAAGAAGAGTGTATACTCAAATGACAATGATGGAGAACCATTCTGCAATAAGGTTTTCTTCACAAATAATAAGGCAAAGGAAAGGGTAATACTGATGATAAAGGAATTTTAAAAGAGAACTTAAAAGAGTCTACATAAAAGAGCAGAATTTTAGGTTTTACTTTGTTCCTTCAAATATTAATTATTTTCTACAGCATGCAGTGGCATAATTTTTTATATAGTAATTTTTTGGTTTACTTTTTTCCTGTTGTTTGAGACAGAACATGAGTATAATTCAATAAATGCTTCCATTGATATATGTTTCTTTGGAATGCCAAGCTGTTTCAAAATTTAAGGAAAAATTACATGCATTTTGTGATACATCTTTCATCCTATCTAAAAATAAATTGATACATTATTATGTACATATCTTTGCAAAGTTTCCCCATAATAAAATTGAGATTGAATATTTTTATTTTTTACATAATCGTTTTTGCTTTTTATGCCCAACAGTCAAGCAGGAAAAGATAGAAAAATACATAGACAGTGATTTTGATTTTTAATCAATTGCCTGATTTTTTGTTACCACAATTTTTTTCTTCATAAAAGGTAATATGATGCAAATTCATGATATGAGTTTTTATTCCTTATGGGAAGGAAAGATCAATTTAAGAAAAGGAGGAAGCGGAATCATTATGGGTCATTGGTTGATAGAACATGATAGAAAAGAACACTTTTTTTCTCTTGATTTTTTCTTGGAACACAATGGTGAGTACCTAAGGGCCATTTGACACAATAAAGTGCTAGGAAAGTTAGGGAGAGATAATTCCAGTAATACTTGTGCATCATATTAGGACCAAGTCTGGAATTATTTTTACAGCTGCCTCTGCTGAGATGGTACTTAACGATGTTAGGAAACACTGTTATCTCTATATATTTAATGCTAATAACTAAGATGTAAAGAAAAAAGGAATACTGATATAAACATTTATTTGACAACTTAAAAATACCCCAGAACTTTAGAATTTTTCATTAAATCTACTTTCATTCCTTCCTGTATGTCGTTACTTTGCAATATAATCAAAGCAATTTTTAAAATGTAGAGATGGGAATGTAAAATGTAAAATTTGATGTTTCTTTAGAGGAAATAGACAGGGTTGCTGACAACCAATATCTTAATATCTTTAAATGTGAACTTCTTAAACACTAACTTCTTTTTTACATGCCAGGCATTTTTTGATTTGTTCTGGTTTTGTGTCTATACAGTTAAAAGTTGTCATAGAATTTTGATCAAATATGAAAATAAGAAAGTTTTAGCAAACTGAGGGGTTATAGAGAAATAGTAATACATACTTTATTTTAATATCAAAAAATAGTATAGCTAATAATAACACTGTTGATGACTAAACACTTTTAAGAGTTTATTATCTACTATATGACAGAAAATGTTAAGTACTTTATTTTTAATCATAGTAGCATCAGTGTAAATTAAGTACAGCTATTTTTCCATTGTATATATGAGGTATAAAAATTAGAAAGATTAAATAATTTTTCTGAAGTCACATGGATAGGATGCTTTATAGCTGAGATCTGATTTCATGCCCTGTATGAAATAATTGTTATATTCTATTATGTTGGTTATGGTATGCTACTGTTTATTTACTATAATAAAACATTAATATATTTTTGAAATTAAAAGACTACACATACATGTTCATATCTTTAATCATATTATGTGGTTGTGCACATATTTGAATCATTAATGGTTTTGCAAATGGCTTGGTTTGAAAACCACATAGGAATAAAGTGGAGGTTTTGGAATTCTCACAAGTGGCCAGAATTTAGCACTGTTATCACCTGCCTCAGGTGTAACCTTCAAAAGGCTACATTCTCCTTCAGAATACGGGCGGAAAAAATTTTTCCAGCTCAGGGATAGATCAAAGATGCTCTCCTTTAAAGGAATTATCTCATAAATTAAAATTTCAATTTCCCCATCATAGGTTAGCAATCCAAATTGATACTAATGAATGCAGGATTTTTTTAACTCCCAAAATATCTTGAAGATTGGTCATAGGCAAGTTACATTTTGAGGGTATTTGAGACATAAATATAGAAAGCAACGTGGGACATAGCTCTACAATCTGGTCCCCATCCTCTGGGCGCGGACAGGAATTGGTCGTGGCCTGTTAGGAACCAGCCGCAGAGCAGGAGGTGAGCAGCAGGCAAGAGAGCGAAGCTTCAGCTGTATTTTCAGCTGCTCCCCAACACTAGCATCACGCTTCAGCTCCACCTTAGATCAGGCATTCGATCTCATAGGGGCACTGGTGCCTGGTGACAACAGGTTGGGGACCACTTCTCTACATGTAGATTTACTAAATGGGAATGTACAGGAAGCAACACCTGTCTTGTTAGGTGAACACAGTGCATATAGACAAAAGCAAAAGCACTACAAGCCGCAGCAGAATAAACACGTTAGTGACAAACACCCACACATCTTTAAATGGTACAGCCTCAAATCTAAGGTCTAATGACTTTGCATGAAAACCTTAGTTAAACAAATGATATACCTTCAAATTTACTTATATACAGATCCAAACTTGAAAGTTTTATATAAAAATCTAGGCTTAATGACCTTATCCAAAAACCTATTAGTTTACAAATTCTAGGATAACAAAATAAATTTATCAACTCTGCTCAATGAAAATATTCAGAGCTTAGATCATTGTTGAGGCTGTTTCATCAGACAGTAGATCTAAAGTAGAAATGAAGTCTTGTCATAAGGAATCCATGAGTACACTTGTTGAATGGAGAGCCTTCTGGATCCTGTCAACTGAATGTCTATAAACAAACCTTCAGAAATACCCATGAGACTCCCATTCCATACCTGAAATAAAAAGACAGTTCTGAATTTATTTCAGGAATAATAAATTCAGACACTTCTTGAACAGGGCAGCCTGACAATCTTAGAAATAGTTTTGAGGCTCATGAGATTTGCAGTCTTTCAGAAGGCAAAGTGTGTTGATGTTATCTTCAGAGGTGTGGCTACTCAGGTGAGATGTTGATTAGTGACATGCACAGGTGTGTTATGGAATACGTCTATTTCTTATTGCGATTTGAGAAGGAAATTTGTAACCCTGAAGCTTTCAAAAAAGGCTTGCAAAAGTTTTCACTGAGTTAAGTTATCCATGATTAACTGAACAGGTTTTCACAGTTTCCAATGGTTATTTGTTATCATCACAGCAGAGCAATTAATCTTTTCCTATGTCTTCTGGAACCACCATACCTCAATAGCGCGCTAACCAAACATAAATCCAAAAGATCAATACAAACTTCAAGAGTGGTGAGAAAAAGCCTAATGTCTCAAATTGCTGAGATTTTTGTAAATGTTAAAAAATGTGGAAGTTTATTTATAAAAAATAAGAAAAATAATTTGATCAAATTTTTATGTATGATGTGAGACTTGGTATTTTATTAGGGAGTCCATAACTATTGAAATAACATGGAATTATTTTTCTACTAATAATTCTTGTGAAATAACTATATTCTTTAGTCTCAGAATGACTTCATTATATATATTAAAAAATCATAATTGTTACTTAAAATAATCAAACAGTACTACCAAGGGACAACAATAGTCATTGTTAGAATTAGAATTTTTCCTACAATGATCCATAAATTCTGCAAATGTTAGTATTAGTTTTACACTTAATTGCATCTACTGTTCACCGCCAATCTCCTTGCCATGGTTTCATTCCTGAGTTATTTTAACTCACATGTTTCTAATTTTATTGTTTCTTGAAATTCTTACACTTAAGGTTGTCATCTTCTTGTTTTTACCTGATTACAATCTTTTCTGAGAGGGCGTAATTTTTCTTTCAGGGTATTATATATGTTTTAAAATATTTCTTGTTATTTAATGTTTTCCTGGAAAAGTATTAAGCCACCCTTAATTTTCCCCTTCCATGTCACATTTTCTCCTTCAAGGGTGACCAAAGACACATTTATTTTTCTCAAAGTTTGGTAAGGGAGCTGAAAATGTATGTGACCTGGTCTATTTCATTTTAAACCCCTTTGAAAGATATTTTACTGCATTTTAAAAGCTAGAAAGCTAAAGATTTCATTCTTCAAGGTTTCTACTTCCACTCAACACATAATATTTGTATGGGAGCTGTAGAAAAGGAACATACTTCAGGAGAAATTGTCTCCCGATACTAATTCTTGCCTTCTTTAAAGGCTCTGTAATGGCCATGCCAGAAGTAGTTACCCTTCTCTCAGATATCCAATCTCCTTACAACCTACCCCTACTAACTGTTGTTGTCTTCAGTCCCTACATACCATAGAGAGTTGAGATACGTAGGAAATAAAACTTCCCTGCCATTATTAAGAGACACAAAAATAAAATAAGAGTGTACTTTCTTCTCAATTCAGGTCAACACATAAATAATATTTGCTGGCAGGGTGATTCTGGTGGTTCTGCTGCTGCTGCTGCTTTTTTTTTTTTTTTTAAAGGAGATCCTTTTATGTTATTTCTCTATAAACTCACAAGAAATATCCTCCATGTGATAGAATCAAACTCAGTTCCGTATCTTGGATCTTGGTTCAAGAAAGTACAGAGAAGTAGAATTGGGAGGAAAACAAAAATTTTTTAAGCAAATGGCACAAAATTTACACACTTTACTTCTGATTATATTCAGTTGTTGATAATTTAGCCACATGTCATAGCTAGCTATAAGAGGCTATGAGCAATATTGCCTAGTTGGGCAACTATGTGCTCAGTGAAACTACTTATTACAGAAACCTGTAATTCCATCTGAGTGGTAGAATAACAGCCGAGGGGGCAACTAAAATGACATACCCAGATGAGAATGATTACACATCAGAAGAACTGCAAGAGTTTTACTAAAGTACATCTGCAAAAATATGGAGAAGGCATGCTGGACTAAATTTAAATATGATAGTGTCAAGAGAAAGGAACACATTTGGAGATCAGACCACACTTATCAATATGGTTGGAATGACCAGGACTTCTAGTTTCAATGTGCTAACTCAAGCTTCCAGTAGCAGTTCAAATAGGTTACACAATTGGTTGACTAAAATCTGAACAGATTTGTAACTTCAATGAAGTTGAAATGTAAGAAATCCATTGGCATGATATTAAAGAATGAAGCTAAATATGTAAGGAGATAGGAATATTAGGCTGCATTGAAAAATGTGCTACTGGCTCACCTATACTCTTGTGCCCTTTCTCATAGCATTGGGGGAGTGAACTGATGGACTGGGAGAATGCTTATAAACTCCCAGTGTCTCTCGTCTAGGCATACAGGGGGAAGTTCTGCCTTGAAATGAGCTGCCTGACTTCAAAGTAAATAATGAATCATGAAGCCAAATTACAAATTTTATTTTATATAGACTAGAGAGGCATGGTTACTTTAATATAGAGCAAGACTAGAATGCAAAGCAAACATTTTGACTACAGCAAAGAAATAGATAGCTAACTAAGGTCTTTGTAGATCTGAATAATAAAGGTCAAGCTTGGGGTACAGAGGTCTACCTTGAATCACCAAGATAATCATAGCTGCTTCCCTCATTTTGAGACTAGAGCCGTTAACAAAGCTTTAACAAAGCACCTATTAAATAAAATAGCTTGCTAATTTTATTCATTCCTTTATCTATCTATCTATCTATCTATCTATCTATCTATCTATCTATCTATCTATTTATTTATTTTACCATCCCAAGTGCATGCTACATAACTTCTTCCCAATCGTCTTCAAAGTAATCTAGGGCCATTTATTAAAACTGTTTTACCGTGGGAAAAGGAAAACCTACATTATTTGTGGATTAATGAACCAAGGCTCAGAAGTACTGTTGTTTCTAGGAGACACAACTCTACTATGTTTTCAATAGGCACTGACTGGATTATCTTGGTCCAGTGACAAGCCCAGGGTGGTCTGACAAGAAGCCAGGTGCACCAATGTACCCACTTGCTGTTCTTTTCTGAGTGTTGACTTAAGGCGGAGGTACTCGGTAATTGGTAGAAATCCTGTGTTGGTTCCCAGATTCATGGGCCTCTAAATGCTCAGTTTCCTGATTCTGCCCTGAGATAGAGGGTTTGTTTATTTTTTCTTTCTTTTTCTTTCTTTCTTTTCTTTTCTTTCTTTCTTTTCTTTCTTTCTTTTCTTTTCTTTTTCTTTTCTTTCTTTCTTTCTTTCTTTCTTTCTTTCTTTCTTTCTTTCTTTCTTTCTTTCTTTCTTTCTTTTTCTTTCTTTCTTTTCTTTCTTTCTTTTTCTTTCTTTCTTTTTCTTTCTTTCTTTCTTTCTTTTCTTTCTTTCTTCTTTCTTTCTTTCTTTCTGTTTCTTTCTTTCTTTCTCTTTCTTTTTCTCTTTCTTTCTTTCTTTCTCTTTCTTTCTTTCTTTCTTCTTTCTTTCTCTTTCTTTCTTTCCTTTATTTATTTATTTTTTACTTTTTCCTTCCTCTAACTATAATGAGTCTTTTCCTAAATCTTCCAATTGACAGGGTCTTCTGTCTTTCTCTTGGGTATATAAAACTTTATTACTTTGGGGAAAACCACCCAGGCAGGATTTTGTGCCTTTCCTGCCTTGCAGATCCTCCCTTCCTCTGTATACACACCACCAAGGGAGGTGTCTGTGTGCTTCTGTGTCCCTAGTTGTTCTCACAAGTACCCAGGAAAAATCCATGGGGAAAAAAAAAAAAAAGCAAGATGATGTGAATATCCCTTATTTTCTGCCATCCTTATTCTTTCTTACATATAATTAGGAACATTAAATAATTTTCAATTCTAACATATCTCTTTTTGCACACTGTGGTCAACTTAATAATGTAGTCTGCTGGTTACAGTTGATTAATATTGGGTTGATAAAGTGGAAACCTCACTGAAGATCAATGAATTGAATTTTGATGAGAGGGTGGTCCATTTTTTATTTATGTGTTATAATAGCATGACAGCAAGCAAGTATTACTCTTGCTCTTTTAAAAAGTTAATTATGAGAAGATTTTTATGTGTAGATACTGTATGGTCAAAGTAATATTTTATGGCAGATACTTCAATTAACCCCATTACCCACTATTTGCAGCATACCTTATTTATTTTGGCAATGAACACATCAAGATTTCCATAGCATTTGTGGTGTGTGCATGGCATTGTTTCTGGCAAAGTGAGTCACCTGGATATTTTATAGGCAAAGGCATCTTTAGGAAGAAGTCATGTTTCAGCTAATTTTCTGGCCTCAAACAGCATGGCCAGATACACTCCCAGTGCCTGCTCCCTGGCCTTTTTTGAATGTTTTTGTACAATATAAAGAAATCTGTATTGCTGGTACAGATGTGTAGTTATCAGCAGATATGAAGTAGTTCTGGAGACAACAGTTGTACCATTTGCTTCCTGAATCATCCATGTATCAATAAGGGGAGGCTGGGATATCATTTAATAAGAAACACCACCAAAATAACAGTGCCTTAAAATAAGAACCAGTAATAATACGTGTCTCCCTGCTGTGATAGATCTATCAAGAATTAATATGGAATAATTTGTTTACTGTAGTCACTCGATGATCCACTGTTGTAGAGCATCCATGATCTCAAATATTCAATGCTGCAACAGGACAAGAACAGATAAGTTTGGGAGTTTTCACATCATGAAACATTAGAGGTCATTTCTGCTCATAAATAATTATAATATTTTTGTTTCCCAAAATACTGTGAAGAGTGGTGTGGAGTTAGGATATTTTTTTCCTTGGTCACCACTTTTCAGTGTTTATCAAATGAAATAATGGTACTTTTATTGTTTGATTTCTGCTGCCTGTGTGTTTGTGTGTGTGTGTGTGTGTGTGTGTGTGTATGCACACATATGCATGTGTGTTATTTTGTTGTTTTGTAAGGTCTTTGGGGAAAGATTTAATAATACAGTTTCATTTAATTTACTGAGAAATAGTATCTCTTCAAATGTCCTGAATCAATTCATCCTATATTATACATTTCATTTTAATCAATCCAGTATTAGGATTTTATAAAATTTTACCACTCTAAATAATACCACAGAATGTATCTTTATATCAATATTCAATTATTTTTATAATGTCACCTCCCCCAAATCTAAAGGCATACTATTTAGGTTATTGTACATATGATGATGTTATCTTAAAGACAGATACAACCATACTACCATAAATGTAAATACCAGTTTTCACTTATTCCATTTTCTAATAATTTTCTTAAAATGTGAGCTCAGATCATTTTGCATTTTTTGCTACTGAATTTAAATATTTAATATTTATTGTACATTCTTTTCTCCACTTTGCTCAATTGCCTCCTGTCCCTTGCTAATTTTCTAAAGTAACAATTTTATTGATTAAACAAACTTTTTCCACACCTATAATAGAACATTTTGTGTTCAAATAGGCTGAAAATATTTTTCCTTATTTTGACTTTCATATTTAAATTTTTTGTAATTGCTTACATTTTGCCTTCATTTTCATATTTGAATAAACATTGTTCATCCTCCTAAATTATGTTGCTATTTCCAAATGCTTTTATTTTAATAAATTCATTGTTCATTTTTACTTCTGAAAGAGTAACTCTTTAGCTATCACACATTTTCTTCTTGATCATTGACATGTAATTCAATATTATTCATTCAACAATTCTCGCTCTATTAATTGAGATGCTATATTTTTTCCCGTTTTAAACTAATTTTGCTGATGACAGTTATTTTCTAACGATGTATTCTATGTAATTCTTAATAATTTAGGAGGTGTTAGGCGGTGTCTACTATTAATTATCTGACTTAGCTAATTTTAATAACTATATTGACTAGATGTCTATACCTTTTTATAGAATTCTACCCTAGAGTCATAGGTATTTTCATTCAGAATACATCAAACTGATGATTTAATTTGGAGGGAATATTTATGTACTAATGACTTTTCCAAAATTTTATTGACATTCAGTAAAGATCTGCAGCCTTTTTTTAAAATATACTGTTCTTGAATATTTCAGTGGATTTTTCACATTATATTGATCTTAGCTAATGTTAATGAATTCTTTTTTTAAAAAAAATTGATTTCTAACTAAATTATTGATTGCTGCCTCTTGATTTTTATTTAGAAATCTTACTGAGTGGTTTTAATAATTTTAACAGATTAATAGATGATTTACTTGTGTTTTCCAGGTAAACAATAATGTCATTTGAAAATAATGAATATTTGGTTTCTTACTCTCAGTTATTATAACATTTTTTGCCTTTAACAAAAGTTATGTAACACAATTCAAGCCAAAATAGTGAGTTATAATCATATATTTTTTTCTGACTTTAACGAAAATATATTTAGTATCACATTCTTAAGTGAGATTTTGGCTTTATATAGCATATGAATATTCTTACAAAGTTAAGAAATTATCTTTCTTCTTATTGTAGTTAAACTTTATAAAACACAAGTGGATATTAAAAATTTTCAATCCCTTCTTTCATACTTAGAGGCATAAGGCTAAGTTTATTCTTTGTCCTATTAATGGAGTTAATTAGATTTCTTAATGTAGAATGATCCTTACTCCTCTGGAAAAATCCCAATTTGTTTATAGTCTATTTTTTTAATACCTTGGCAGGTTTGATCTTCTAATGTTCAATTTAAGATTTTTCACGTGTCTGACAAATAAGAATAATCATTATTTTGTGGTAACTGTCTCTGAAGGTCTGGGGATTAAATTATTTCAAATGGGTCAAATGATTGAGAATATTTTATCACATTAATTCTTTTAAAATTATTTAAATAACTAGGGGATCATGAGTTTTTTGACATATGATACATCTCATTATACTACCTATGATAGTAACCAATATAGTTATTATAGGTAGCTTTTGGCAATTGTTTCCAAATATTTACAAGGGTTTCCTAGATTGGCTCTTTTGTTTCTGTGATCATTTTTTTAGCCATTCTCCCAAGAATAGAGAAAAATGATATTTTTGAATCCTTTCACTTTACATTTGTTTATCTATCTTACCTAAGAACTTAAAACTTTAAGCTGGAGTAGTGTTGGTATAAGTTCATGATGTAAATTCAATGAACTAATAGCCTGACATAAGGCAATGGAACCCACTGGATTATAATTAGTCTATAGAAGTGAGTGTTGGCTCAACATGATTTCTTCTCTAAATTGATGAAGCAATGAGTCCAGTTTGACTTGATAACCATAGTGGGTCCGTAGAAAGTTTCTGTCCTGCATTACTGTTATGCCCACCAAACATCTGCAATCATCTCTATCCAGCAAATGGTGCTCATTCAAATTAGCAGTCAGAGTCATGAATAATCATCTCTCCAATTTTCTGTCATTTGCATTTATCTCAGCTCGCTCCTGCAGAATGATGCAATTCTGACAGGACTGCTTTTCCTGATCTTGCGCAGTCTTCGAATTTCCAAACGGAGTAAAAATATCTTTTTCTTTGATTCATTTAATATATTGTAATATAATTGCTGATGTAGTGATAATTTTAGTACAATATTATTTTCTATATTCATTATACTGTGCATTAGGTCCCTGTGGCTTATTTATTACTTGTTACAAGTTTGTACCCTTAATCACCACTATTCTTATCACCCACCCACCCTCAATCCCCTGGTAACCACCATTTAACATATCTTTTTTATCTAGTATCACATTTTAAATTCAGAAGAAATTTTTTCAAACTTCTGACTGGTGAATGGCATGCTACTTTAATTTCCAGTGCTGATACAGCTGTTTGCTATTTTTATAGTTGTGTGGTCACTTCAGTGCCAATTTGGATTAGCACATTTAGATGCTTATTGTTGAGATGTACTGCAGTGAACACTGGGAAACTGAGAATAAGAGATATGTTAAACTCTAGTAGATTTTAAAAGAAGCTAACTTAGTTAAAAAGTATGGAAACCCTAATATAATTTGAAAAAAGAAAAGATTTAGCTCTACTTTAAAAAGTTAAAAAGAAAATGTTAAATATATTCATATATCTGAAACATTTCTTTTTAAAAAAAATTAGACTTAGTGTAGCAAAATTAAGCCCAAGGGAAGAAAGTGACCAGGAGGCAGATTTAGTTTTGATGAAAGAAAAATATTTCTGGTAATGATAACTGTCCAATAGGGGGATTGGTTTCATATTAATGTAGTGATTTCTCTATTACTAAAATTACTAGTAGAAACTGGATGACTACCTGCCAGAAATAAAACTCCTAAATGAGGAAATATTCACAATGTCCCTTCACTAATTTATTGCTCAGGTTTCAAATTTCAAGTTATATAGTATTACAGAAATAGAATAGTTCCTTTGTTATAAATACTGAAGACTCAGCTTTATTCCTTGGCATTAGTCTTACTGTTTTATTTGTAAGAAGCAAGTTAAAATTGGATGTTTTATGTTAGTCTACCTGTAAACTTATGTAATTTTACATTTCTGTCTCATCATTTTATAGATAAGTTTTGTTTGTATTTTGCAACTAAAGGGCTCAGAATTGGTTTCTGGTAAATGTTAAACTGTAATATGGGTGAATAAGATGTATTTCTTTTCCTGGGTTGGAAAAACAGATCTATGTATAATTCAAAGCCAAATGGCAACCTTTTATCTTCCCTTAAAATTTTAGACCATTGACCGTCAATGAGTTGGCCTGTGGTTTATATATTATTTGCCTACCACATATTAAATCAAGAATCTACCATGTGATAGGCATTGTTTTAGATGTTAGGGATACAACAGTGAACAAAACCATGTATAAGACTAACCAGCTCCTATTCTAATAATGGAAGTGTAGACCACCAGTAAACATACAAAAAAACAATATAATGTACATATGATGGTGATAAATGTTTAAAGTTGTCTTAAATCCAAGAGGGGGAATGATGGGGCAGATTCTTTTAGGAAGTGTTCCCCGAAAAGGTGCAATTTAAGCTTTTATGCATGAAGCAAGGAAGCAAGTTAATGAGAATTATCTATAGTAAGAGCGTTTCAGGCAGAAAGAACGAGTTCAAGATCCTGGAGCCACAGCATCTTCAAATAGTGAAGAGACAGAGATAATAAGCAAAGACGAAAGAGGTCAGTGGAAGAAGAGATCATAGAGATATTGAGGGTCAGGTCCTTGAGGCACTATAAGCTCTGGTACTTTACCCGCTATTGAGAAAGATAAGCCTTTGCAGATATCAGCAGTAGAGATGCAATATCCAACTTTAATAGATTGCATTCAGCTTCACTCTACATTGTTTTAGACTTCCTGAGGGCAAGTGCGGACCCAGAAAAACATCTTAGGATGAGAGTACAGTAATCCCGGCCAGAGATAGCAGTGATTTGAAATACAATGTTAATAATGGAGATCTGAAAAGGACAGATGCTGAATGTATTTTCAGGTATGTAGGAAAGTATTTGCTGGGTTAATAGATTGAAATTGTTCCTAGTATTTTTACCAAAACTATTGAAGAAATATAGTTAGTATTTACTGAGATGGGGGAAACTGAAGTAGGAAAATATTTAGAGAGGTAATTATGAGGGTTCCATTGTGAATATATTAAATACGAGTAAAGCATTATGATAAAGACCAGGGCTGTCTAACAATACATAGGTTTAAATTCAAGCTCTGCTTTTGCCTGAGGATGTTTTGGAAAAGTTCCTCACTCTCACTGCAACAGATTCCTCAAATAAGAAAAGTAAAAATCATAGTACCTGCCCAATAGCATTGTTGAGGGACTATGTGCAAAAAAACTATGTGATACTTGTAGTTTGTCACAGCATGTACTTGGTATGTCAGAGAAAGTACTTGGTAGAATGCTTGAGGCATGATGAACATTCTACGAGAATTATTATTACATACAAGTGAAAAGGTTGAGTAGACAGCTGGATATAACAAATCTCAATTCAGGAAATGTTATAGCCAGAAATAATAGAGAATACTATGATCTGAATGCTTGTGTCCCTGCCAAAATTCATATATTGAATGATATTAAGAGGTGGGGTCTTTGGGAGGTGCTTAGGTCATGAGCATGGAGTCCTCATGAATGGGATTGATCTTCTCATTACATTGATCCCACAGAGCTCTCTAGCTCCTTGTTCCATGTGAGGACAGAGAGAAAAAGTGCTTGCAATGAACCATTTTTACCTTAAATTGGTAAATTATCTGTCTATCTATCATCTATCATCTATCTATCTATCTATCTATCTATCTATCTATCTAATCTACATTTATGTATATGTTTTATATATGTATTTATGTTTGCTCTGTGTCTGAGTATAAAACAAACCAGTCAACTAAGTTGTGTTTCTTTCCAACGTCCAGTATGCTATAAGCAAATAATTGGATTTTAAACACAGATGAGGTTTTTTCAGGGAGAAATGATAGAGGGAAAGAGATAAAATGGGTGGATTAGGCAGAAATTATGGGAAGTTGGAATCTATGTCACATTCAGTGATTTACTGTTCTCTTTGTTTAAAAGATTTTACAGTATTTCAAATAACTATTATTATTAATTCTGCTTAGAGCCAAGTACTAGAAATTACTGAAAGAATACATGTTAATATTATATTGCTAAAATTAATTAGTTTTTTGTTATGAAATATAATTAAAAGTAGGTTGCATAACATGTTCTCTAGAAAATAGACATAAAGAATAGCAAGAAATACATTGTCTAATTTTGTTTTTAAAATTTGTTCAAAAAACTGTAGATATTTGAAAACTAATATTTGTGGGTAGTTTTCAAATATGATTAAAACTATATATGATGTTTGAAGATATAAAAGTTAATGTAGAATTCAATTGTAATTTTTCTAACAAACGCTTGACCTTATTTATCTAACTTTGAATTCCTCATATTTTTTAATGAAGAGGTTGGAACTAGATGATCATTAAGTGCACCCAGGTCAAATTTCTGACAGCATCTAGCTCCAGAAAGGTACATCTGTGAAATGATAGGATGAAAATCTCCAAGTCTTAACCCAGTAAAAATTATCCAGTAAAAAAAATTAATAATTTTTTTCTACAAATGTTGGAACTATAGGAAGAGAGAATAAAATGCTAAAGGAAAAATGTTCTCTTATTTTTAAGCAGGCTACGAAAAGAACTCTAATCCTTAACAGAATTTTTTATTGCCCACTCTCCTTGAGTTAGACCTTGGTGGAAATAGCGGTAGAATACAGATACAATGCCATTCCTTTTCCCTTATATTTCTTTGAAGCTTTATCTTGAGCTATAATTAGTTTAAGAGAATCTAATTTAAGTTAAACATAGTAATCAGTAAGAGCTAGTTGGTACGTGAAATCTTGTTCCCAAGCACAATTTTTTAATCATTTTTAATTCTTACGATAATATAAATCATCCTGTTTTATATAACCATTATATACTAATAATTCAATTTATATAGATTACATGTGACACAATACACACAGTGTGTGCTTTATCTCTTCCACCATTTATCCCAATTTTAGAAAATGAGTAACATGAATCAGATGCTACTTGAACTTGCCCTGATAGTCATTCACTGTAATTCTTCAACACATGAAGATATTGTTATTCATAAACAAAAACATTTTATAATTTAAGAATGCACCATTTGAATTCAAACTATTTTAGTAACCTCAGATTTCATAACAATAAATGTTTTATAGATTTCAGTTTTCTTTAAGACAGAAGCAACTTAGTAGTCTGTCTTCTGACTACCATGAACAATACTAGAAAGCTAATAGGCTCTCAAAAAATGCAAATATTTCCAAATTCATTATCATGATCTTGTTTTTTTCAACCAAAGTTTTTATTTATGAAATTTTTATCTTTTTTGATAGTATTTTAAAATTTCATTTCTAAAATACAGTGAATGTCCTGCAAAGCAAACTATATTATACATGTTGCAAACAACTTTCAAAACTTTAGTAAGAAGTAAAGCACACTGTCAGACATTTCAGTAATTGAATTTCTTTGAGAACTGCTTTGGTTTGTCAGCTCTGACTTTACTGTCAAAATAAAATAAAATAACTAGGGAATTCATCTGAGATAACACCAGGGTTATTTTGATAATTCTAAAGCAAGAACACTAAGTGTTTTCTCAGAAGCTCTTTGCACTAGGGTACTCACAACTAGTGTATATAAATTCATTTTAGACTTGAGTCTCTATTATCTGATGCTGGGGTCTGAGATTAACTACTGACCTGTCAAATGGCAGTACATAAGCATTTCTTCCAGTATTAGGATGCTCACCATCATTGTTTAAAATGCCCTACCCTCCATCATTACTTCATAAGTGCAATTCATCTTTTACTGCTTCCGTACTTGGATTGCTTATAAAATGTTTAGTGGTTCATTAACCTGGAAGGAAGTCCAACTTATGAATAACCAGGTAGAAAAAAAACTGCCATAAAATTAATGGCTTATTCTCCAGTTCTTATTTTATAAAATAAAATCCCTTTGGAAATTTACCTTTGTCTACCATTCAGTCTTCTCTATAATCAGCTTCAAAAATTTTCCACTGTGGGTTTTCCCCTTTGGCCCAAGCTTTTCTCCAAAGGATTTGAATGTATTAAGAAGAGATTGACAGCTCTCCTAACAACTGCAGATTGTGTAACACTGAAATGAAATATAGGTCTGGAGATTTTTCTGTTCTGAGATCTGAAATCTCAAACATAAACATTTATCCATAAATGAAACCAACATTTATTATTATGTATGAGTTAATTGACCTTGAGTTTCCATTAATAAGTTAGAGAAAAATATATGGAAAACCCATAAAGACTACATATATAGAAATATTATAAAACCATTTTTATAGTTACGAAGTTATCAAATTCAAATTAAAGAATTTCAACACAAAATACCATATTGACATATAAACTACTCATTTACTATTCAGTTTTACTTTCACATCTAATGAGTACTAGAAAATTCTTAAATTAACAAAAATCATTTCACATTTTTCACTTTGAAAGAGAAAAATATGTATTTATAATGCATACATTGGTAAAATCATTTTATACAGTATTTGTTAGCTTAAATATAAAGAAAGTCTTAAATTATGGTTTGTAGCACTCATTATCCCTTCTTCTGATATGGAAATAATTATATGAAGACCATATAACTAAATGCAATTATGTAAATATTTTCAAGTTGTGTTTTTCTTTTCCTACTCTAATTCAGTTGGTTATTCATGTTGGGTAACTTGGAGTTGAGAAAGGGAAATTCCCCTAATGTGGCAGGTATTGTACTGCTCTCCTCATTATAATTTTAGCCACCTTAGTCCACTAAACATCTGCTTTATTTTGATTATAACCCTAAAATATGAAGATGTGCTCTAGAGGATTCAGGTAGAGTATATGCTTCTACTTAGGTTCATGAGAAGGCATAATTTTCAGATTGTCTTGAATCGAAATTTAATGTAGAACCTTCCTTTAATTAAACTGGTAGAGTT
The DNA here is from genome assembly GCA_003508835.1 of Eonycteris spelaea. Lineage (NCBI taxonomy): Eukaryota > Metazoa > Chordata > Mammalia > Chiroptera > Pteropodidae > Eonycteris > Eonycteris spelaea. The sequence continues at coordinate 1,625,488 of PUFA01000043.1, read as the reverse complement.
CTGTATCAATTTAACCTTGTTCCACTTCTCACAATAAAAAAGAAATTATTAATCTAAATAAATATAAGGAGTCTGCACATTATTTGATTGTTCTTTTTCCTGTGAATGGATTTTCATATGGTCAATTGGCATTTGCTGTTTAGCTTTTAGACCACTTTTTCCATGTCACATGACCATCAGATTATCTCAGATCTCATATAGTGAGAACAAGAATGCATTAGCACTATTTAATAAATCTATGTGAAATTTTCCTATTTTTATCAAATATCAAGTAGTATATTGCTATTAGTATTTATCAAAAATTGAACATTGAAGCAGGATAAAATTCTGGCAAGATTTATACCTTAATTTAAAGAGAGGATATTTATGACTAAAGTACTATTTCATATCAGAAGAAATAATAGATGACTATTAAGGCGTATGTATGCTTTATAGGTCTGTTGTAAAAAATTTTTAAAAGGTAATAAAATGTAGCACATTATTCATTTGGGTTTTAAATAAAATTTAAAGTGGTCTTTGTTTTACATAGGGATGAAATTTGAAAAAATCAAGATAATTATTAGTATAAATGTCAATACTCTACATGTTTATACAATAGCAATGACAGAATGAGGCTGTTTTCTGATTACAATGACCATAAATCCTTTGTATTATTTTTTTAATTAGAAAATAAAATTCACCCATTATGTTTGGAGAGAGATTTCAATGTGTACATGTATAATTTTACATTTGACTTAATACAAATAAATACTTTTTTCCACATAGCTTTGGATCCTCACCCTTTTAGTTTAGACTTTAAGAGCTAAATAACTTTAAAACATATGAGTTGACTCTTTAATATTGTCTAAGTAGAATTCTTTGGAAGATTAAAATAGCAGTAATGTTTGGATCTATCTCCATGAATCGAGGAAGTTCTGTGACTAAAGGCTGGATCTGTTTCTGTGACTATTTTGGATATTCCCAAGCATTTAGTTCAGCTGAGTCTTTTCAAGTTTGTTGAGAATGCATCACCTATATTAGAGACTTTATTGCTAAAGTAAAATACCTAGCCTTCCGGATGTTTGGACTTTATTCAGGTTCTTCAAAGATAGACCTCATGCAGTGATCCCCCAGGTGGAGGACACAGCTGCAGAGAACACCTGATTGCTGATAGTACCCATAACTCCTAGAGCGCTGCTTGCTCTTCTGTGTAGAGCTTAACCCCTGGATTTATGCTTTTGCTTTGAAATCTTACTTTAACCATTTTTAGTTTGTCTTTTTGGTTAATGTACTTTATATTTGATCTCGTTTACAATGTTGAAAAAGAAGTACTTAACTCTCAAACCAATACAAATAAGCAGTATTACTTGGTTCCTTCAGTAGTATATGCCTACTTCCTCTCCTCCCTTCATACTAGGTGAATTCTCTGACAGTAATATTGGCTTCAATGAATATTAGGAATCTGGCGAGCAGTATAGCGCAGTGTGACTGGAAATCTTCCACTGAAAATCAGCAAGTAGGAGGAGGGAAGGGGAAATTTTAAGTGTGTTATATGCATGATCATATATACATTTTATAATAATTTGCAAGTGTGTAATGTCATTATTCTCATTTCACAGATGGAAAAAATGAGGCTTAGAAGTTGCCAGTATTAAATAATAATGCCAGTGTTAAAGTAGATTTTTATCTGACATAAATTGTCCAGCTTTTAGCCACTGATTGAAATGCATTATCTCCTTACCCATGAACAATTCAGTCTCATTATGAAAACATGCAGCATCTAATTTTATTATGAGCAATCCATAGAATACAAAATAAAGAAATGGGTGAAGTCAGGAAGAAAACTTCATTGTAAATGATAGCATCTAAATTTTGTAAATAAGCAAGTGGTTCAAATCTGCCAATTCCTTCTTGGAAGGTAAACAACAGAATCCAAATTATTATCCTGGATTCTTTTGTTGTCAGAATGCTGCAACTGACTTGTTTTCAAACAGTAATCCAGTGAATTAGTAGAAAGGGAATCAATGAGAAATGAGTTTTAACCTTACCCAGGCTCTTATTGGCCTGTGTGAAATTAATTTCTCTAAAGGGATTTAGACATTTATAAGATAAAATAATATTTTTATCTTTCACACTTATAAAAAAAAGTAAAGCACAGAATAAACATTCAATGTTGATATTATTATTCATTATTGTTATTAAGTACATTCTAATTAGGTAAAACTTTGGGAGGAAGATCTTCCTTACACTACATGTAATTTAAGTAGAAACTGGACAAGAGCTTGAATTATTTCTAAGAGATTGTTTAGGAGTATGTGTGTGTGTGTAGTGTATTTAGAAATATATGCAGAAACATATATATAACATTATAGATGCCATATTTATATTTATATATACATTATAGTTACATATTTATATTTCATATAAAACGAGTATGTTTTAAAAACAGGAGTTGAAAAGAAACATACACTCTCACATATACTAAAAAACAGATGTTTGGATTCTCCTTATTATGTTTTGATACAACTATCTTTATAAAAATTTTTGATCATAAAATATATCGGGACTTTTGCCTGCACTTCTCACCTTAAACATGAAAAGAAAACTGTAATGGCTACATTGCCATAACTCTGAGGAAGCTGGAAACATACAGAAATGAGAGCCCCAATATTTTCCTTTTTTGGTTTAATGCTTTTTTATTCAAAGTTTTTTAGAGCCTGAAGCTTGCTTATAAAAAAAAATAGATTATTGGTCCTAGAGCGTAGATATCATCACTTTTATTTAAACCTACCTTAGCTTCCAGTCTACCATATTGAAAATTCTTTCACATACATAAAATCTATTAAGTCCCCACTTAATAGGTAGTGCTAATACTACCTACAATGACTTTTCTTCCCAAATCTTATCTCTGTTTCCTCACTAAAATCCAACCCTGCTTTCTCCATCATCTTGCTTGTTATGCTATTTATGCCCTCTGTTCAACCTTGAGTTTCTCTTCATATGATTATTTATCTAAAATTCATAATATTTCTTACCAAAGGAATTATCAAACCAGCTATCCCTCACTTATCTGAACTAGTGTCACCCAATTTTACCGGTACTCTAACCACATAGTAAATGACTGTGTGAGATTTTTCAGAAAGTGTGTCTCAGAGAAAACATTTGAATGTTGTCTTTATCTATTGATGTTTTCTAGAAAGACAAGAATATGCATATAATAGAGGGACTTGGAAAAGCTGAAGCAAATAGTTTTTATATTTAAGGTATTTAAATTATGAGTGGGTAGTGTTATAGTTTGAGACTGAGCCATCATGAGATGCCGTTAAGTACTTTGTATGCCAGGCTTAAGACCTTAAAGATATGCTGGGGGAAATATGTCAAAGGGTTTACCTCGGTGCGTGCCAGTAAATGGTGGTTTTAAAAAGATATCTCATCGCACCATAGAACATAGATTGAAGTGAGGTAAAGAGAGAATGATCAGTGTAGGGTAACTATAATTGAATGTCTAATGAGGACTGTTTGAGTGGGGGGGGGAGAAAGAAATAAACATATTTTTAAGGTAAACTTAATGGAGTTTGGATATTGATTAGAAGTAGAAAATGAAGGAGGGGGAAAGTAGGAAACTAAATCATATTTATCATGTTTCTGTTTTGAGAACCTAACTGGATGATGGTTCCAGCAAGTGATATATGGAATTTGGGGGGGGGGAAGTTTTATAGGTAGAAGAAAAGTTTTATGGGAGTCATTTTGAACTTTGTGTATAATTGAGATATTTGTCCATAATATGTGACCTCAATTGGACACATTTCAAAATGATCTAGAACTGATTCAGAAAAGTCTGGCTTTTCTACCTGTAGTATACTATTTATGGAGAATGTAAATTATACTTCCCAATCTCTATTGTAAAATACTTGTGCTACTATTTCAGGAATCCCTGCACTCTTGGCTCATGTTAAAAAGTTTAAACCCAAAGTTATTTTTCTTCATGCAAAGGATAAAACTGATATTCAAGAAAGATAACCCAAGCAGAAAGGAACTACATATCCATCACATTTCAAATTAGTGTAAACTCTACCATTTTATCAAGTTGCATTATCAAAGTGCTTACCTGACTGGCTCAAATTTCTTTTGAATTTCTACAGAAATGCCTTTATCGCCTTATTTTTAATGTTATGCCCTTGGCTTTATTAAGGATAAATTCAATAAATGGATATATGAAGGATGCTTCTATCATTGTTGAGAAGCTGCTGGTGCAGACATTGTCCATTATCCTGCTTTTTTTGTTATTCACCAAGGGAATACATTACTTTTAGAATTTAGTATTGGAAAAATTTGATTCTTTTAAAAGGCAGGTTTGATATTTTGTTCAGAGAATACAAAGTCTGTGACTCAATTTGTTTTTGACTGATTCTCATAATTTGTAAACCAAAAGTAATAATTACATTTAGTATAAGTTAAACTTAACAAAAGCCCCAAACCTATACATACCTATTTGATATAATTTTTATTATTCTAGTTTTAAAAATCATTCTAAAGTATATATTCACTTTATAATAAATTTTATGAAAGTATGTGGGTTCTAAATATAAAAGGATAATTTATTAGGAATTCAATAATCATATATTTACTGAGAAGTGATCATACTTATATATTAATTTCAATATTTCTACCTCAACTTTCAAGAAAGGAGTAGCTCAATCTGTAGTATGTATATTGAAATCCTTTCCCTTCAGAATTTTGATGTTGGGAAAGTTTTGATTTTGATTTTCATTTTTTTTATTACAACAGATGTATTTCCATTCAAATTTTACTTTGCTTTCATCAGTTTTCTATAATAAAGGGAGATATAACATCTTTTTAAAAATGTTCTGAGTGATGATATCATAGTTTTATACTATCTAAATATACCTATATACAAGATTGCTCTATTTTGTCCATTACATTTCTTTTTAGACTGTATACCGTTTGTGCTTTTATCTTTGCTGTACAGTTCTAATTCTTTCACTTTGTCTATGAAACTTGGAGTAATTGAATGTTTGTTGTTCAAATTGATGGTAGCATCGCAAATGCATAACTCTTCCACAGACTTTGGAAGGCTTATTTCTGGGTCTCAGATTATAGGAAAGTGCTAAGCCAGAATATTTGAGAAAAGGAGTTTACACTATGACCTATGACACTAATAAAGAAAAAAGCATTACATAGAAGAATACTCCATTTGTGAAGACATGATACAAATATCTAAGTTTTGACAAGAAAGAAGAGAGCCCTTAGAATTGTATATTAGTCTGTTAGAACTGCCATAACAAAATACCACAGACTGAATGCCTTAAACAATATAAAATTATTTCCTTACAGTTCTGGAATCTGGAAGTCCAAGATCAAGGTTACTTTCTAGAGGGACCTCCCTTCCTTTATTGTAGATGGCTGCCTTCTTGCTGTATATTCATATAGCTTTTTTTTTTTTTTTCTATGCAAGATCAGAGAATGAGAGAGAGAAAATAAGAATAAGAATAAAAATGAGAATTGGGGGGCAGGGAGGGAGGGAGGAGTGGGAAGAGGAGGAGAAAGGAGGAAGAGGAGAGAGAGAGGAGGGAAGAGGAGAGGAGGGAGAGAAAGGAAGATATGCCATTCTCTGGTGTCTCTTCCTGTTTTATTGGATTAGGGCCTCACCCTTTGTCTTCATTTATCCTTGTTTACATCCCTAAAGACCCTTGACTCTAATTACAGTCACATTCAGCGTATGACTTTTGAAGGGATGTAATTCAGTCCATAACAAATAGTAAGATGAGGAAAAACTGAATAAATACAAACTAAATCTTGCATTTCATGCCCATTCTCTGTTATTTAATTCTCAGACCCTCTGCTTTCTGCAGGGAGCAGAGAATAACTACCTAATTAGAAAGTGCAATAAGCATTGTTTTCTTTTCCCAGGTTTTGAGTCTAAAGTTTAAACACTTTTTCTACCTGCCTTTTCATTTTGATTTCAAATATTCTGTGGGGTGTTAATGATGCATGCAGGCATTTCAATCAGATTTATACCAAAATTGATGTACTGCATTTTCACTGAAAACACATATTCCACCAATGAAATTAAGCCAATTTGACTCTTGTTTTATTTTTTTTAAAAGAGCACCATTTATATGTTTCCAGTTTATTCTATATTGATTTTATTAAAATTTTTTTGAAGATGAATTACTTTTTTGTAATTTCAAATATTTCAAATATTCTTTAGAGCATATAAACTTTTACAAAATATTACTTTTTCCATTGTAAATTTTCTTGGTGCCATTATTTCAACCAAGCAGAGTTTCTGTGGGAGAAAATTTCTCAATGCAAATCATGTCTGGGTTAAATCCTCTCAAATATTTTTGTCAATAAAAAAAATTTAATGTGTATATTTTCAGCCTCTGCTATTTTGTTATTGATTTTACTATTTGAACCAAATCAGTTTTTTACATGTTTTAAATATAGACATTTTAATGTTACCAAAAAGACATATTTAGTTAGTTGTTTTATTTGTATAACTTTTTATTTACCCTGAATTTTCCAGCAGCACAAAAAGAGTGAAAGATGATTTTTAACTTTAACACGACTAAAATCATTGTTTCAAATTTCAGAATTACATGCTAGAGGTGAATGACAACCACATAAAATTTTCTATAATTTAAACAAATGGAAATGTATGGCTCTTTTACTGTTTATGGGCAAGCTAACTTAGCAAGCTTTTGGGAGGCAATTTTCTATGTCTATTCAAAATAAAAAATGAACACACACTATGATTAAGCAATTTGGTTTTTAGACATCTATAGAAATGATAAATTAGGTAAAATGTACATGCAATATTATCTTTAATAGCACAAATGAAGAAAAACAAATATCATGCTAAAAAAGAAATGTTAATTTGTTTAGTTCATACACTGAAATTATACCCAGCCATTAAAAGAATAAGAGAGATGGAGACAAGCAACCCGCAAGGGGAGTTGCTGTTCAAAGGGTATAAATTTTTAGTTATGCAAGATGAATGAGTTCTAGAGATCTGCTCTATAACATTGTACCTATAGCTAATGATAATATATTGTGACCTTACAATTTTGTTAAGGGGGTAGATTTTATGCTAAATGCGATAAGCACAGCAACATTTTTTAAAAGAGAGATATAGTGAAATATCTTAAAGTTGAGCTTGATAGATTAGCCTTGCTTTAGTAAAGGCTACTTATAGGGGTTCCTGGGTTTACCACCTCTGTCTCTTGTACCATTCTCTACATGGTTGTCTCTTACTTGGCAGAAGCTGTTCAATCCAACCTCAGTTGCTCTTCAGGAAGAATTGCTCTATAGGTAGGTATAAATTCAGTGTGTTCATGCTAGAGGTGAGTTTAGGATCTTCCTATGCCACCATCTTGAACACACTTCAACACATGCTTGCCAGTTGGCTTTACCAGACCGATTAAATGAGCATTCTAATATTACTTTTCTGGCTCATTTATTGCAGATTTGTTATAAGCTCTTTTCTCAGACATTATTGTTTAATTGGCAGAAGTAGGATGGCAAACATTCTGTGTCTCTGATAATTTAATCAATCATTGTCAAAGTTGTTTGTCCCTTCTCTGGAACATACTGTGACTTTTTAATATTCCAAATTATTATAATAAACATTGTTAACATCTTAACTCAATGAAAATATTGTCTCTCTCTTTTAGATATAAGTTGCCTCTCGTTCCCATCTTAGCATATATCAGAGTCTCATCAATAGGTAAAGTGATAGAAATATGTACAATAAAGCAAATGCATATTGACAGTAGTCTCTCCCTCATGATTCTATGTGGAAGTTATTTGTTTGTTCCTAAAAGGGGAATATAACCACTTACCTAGGACCTCTAGGGCAAAATCCAGTGGAATCTCTGTCTTTCTTTGTCTTTCAGTAGAATCTTTGGCTTTGCATATTCAAAACTTTTCATTGATGACTGACAGATGACCAGGTAATGGCTTTCAGTCAGGAGGTTCCACCAGTACCTGGAAATTCAAAAGGGTCATAAAACACGTTTATTGCTTTGGCTTTCAGCCTTACATATATTTTGTCCAATATTCTACCCAATTTTGTATTTCTTTCATTTATACACTGGTTCATTCTGTAAGCATTTTTGAGCATTACTACAAACCAGGAACTAAGCCAGGTGAAGAGAATTCAATGAGAATGGAATGAAACCAATCTTCAGGAGCTTATCCTTTACTGAAAAAGACAAAAATGAAAACATATTATATTTATTTGTGTAATGTGTAATAGAAGTTTAAATGGAGCCAAGAAATGGCAATTAGTGACTAAAAACATGAATTCTGGTTTTCTTCACCCTACTAAGGCTTATTTGTAGACTATGGAAAACCAAGTGGGAAAAAACTCTGTGAGCCATGAAAATATAATTGATCATTTTCACTTATACTACTTCAGATGTGGCTGTAAACACTAATTGCTTAAGAGCAGAGGTTGGGAGAGATGGAGACAGATGACAGATTCAAGACAGGATTCAGTCTAGTATCTGTGAGAGGTAATGAGAGGAGATACACTGAATCCATTGCGAGACCTGAAGGAAATGCAATTGTGACAGCTTAGAGCAAGGAATCAATGGTTCTATCTTCACAGAAGCAAGTTTGGAGTATCATAAATGCATTTAAAATAAGGATGACTCTTACTCTTGAAGACTGCCAGTAGGCTATAGTCTTAAGAAAGACACCTTTACACTTCATAGATTTCAAGCCCTGTAAAACAAAATAGTGAAAATGGAACACCAATTGAACAATTACTATATTATCTAGCCTTTATTCTCCCTGCCAGCCATAGGATAACTTAGTTCTTTAGCTCATCTATACTCCCAAGAAGATGCTACCTTCCCAACCCAATTATTTTGCGGGATTTCATAACAAAGAACCAAGAGGAAAGGATGAAGAAAGGATGAAAAATACAATGGCTAGGGCTAGGTTCCAAAATGTGCAAGTATAGCTGTGGTCAACTTCTCTCCTCTATACTATTTAAGAAAGCAAGTAAACTTGAGTTATTTGAAACTACTCTTTGTTTGTTGAGATGGATATCTCTGATACTACATTGCTCTAACACTGGAATTTATGAGTGTGAAAGATTGATTTAATTCACCAGGGATAAGGAATTACTGGGATGTTGTCCTAGTGATTCATTGAAATATAGCAGGAGGAATACAAAAACCCAAACCCATGTGAGTAGTAATTTGATATTTCTTGACTAGCATAGCCTGATGACAAAGACTGTGTAAATATGTCATTGTTCCCATTAAGTGGAGTATAAGGTACAATTGTACTCATTACATAGCAGATTTAGATTGTAGTACATGTTAATGAGTAACACCTATTTCTTGTGTTCTGTTCTGCTGAAATTTTAGATAGTCTTCCATAATGAAAAGTAAAAGAATAACCGTTAATAAGAATCTTAATGCTAGACTATGGAACTGTAGCTTCTCAGTTTAGATAATAATGTAAAAGTGGAAAAGGAAAGAAACAGAACCTATAGTTATTCACTATTGTATCACCATCACTTAGCACAGCGCCAAATAAATGGAAGCAGTAGTTATAAACCAGGACAGTTCATTGATCAATGAAATATAAGAAGCACACATTGAAGAAGGAAAGTTTCCTTTCATCCAAATGATTTTAATGATACAAGTTCTAAATGAGAGCAGTCAGATTCATCACTGTCACTCCAGATATACAGACTCTGGGTAAGCAATCAAGATTACTCTTAAGTAATCAAAAAGGAATTATTAGGATACCAAGTATTCATTTATTTTCCCATAAAGTTTCACTTTACTTTTTAAATCATTTAACTACTATATTCAATAATTCTAAAAACACTATTAATATATTCTGTTAATCCTCAGTGGCCTATTAGGATACTGCTAACATATAAATTACCATTGTTGTTAAATTTTTTGTTTTACTATTGAACATTTTGTTAAAAATTTGCTAATGTGGACTTAATTTCTACTTCACAAGAAAAATATACAAACTTTATATTAAAGAACAATCCACACCATAATATATTTTATCCCCATATATTGACTTAACTCTGCTATCAGTAGCCTGCAAAGGCATTGTCTTACAAAGGGAAGGTTTTCCCACTATGGGACTATGATTTATGAATTGAATAACAACAAATGTAAATTAATTAGAAATTAAGCACTTTCTTTCTGGTCTGTGTCCTATATCTAATGCTGGGCTGGATCCCAGGTTGCAGTCAAGCTTTGAGCTGCTCATATGAACTTGAGTCTGGTTCTTAATGAGGCATAACACCTTTATACAGTGGTGAAGAAAAAAGAGGAGACCTCTATAGCTTTATGCAATCCAACCTCTTGTTACCTTTGACCTCTTCTCCCTCTGCTCTTGCCCCTCCTTTGCCTCTGTTCAGCCACTCTGACCTCTTTGTTCTTTCTCTAACATGCCAGGGCCCCATGCACCTTACAGATTTGCACTGGCTGTGCCTTTTGTCTAGAAAGACTTTTGCCTAGATACCACAGAGTTATTATTTTAGCATTTTCTAAGGTTTTGCATTAAAGTCACTTCTCAACTATGCCTGTTCTGGTAACCCTATTTAAAATTACAAACCTTGTTCTTAGAACTTCCTAACCCCTTCTCATATATATATGTTTTTAATAGCACTTACCACTCTCTATGATAAAACATAATTTATTTATTATATTTGTGGTTGTCTCCACTCCCTTTATTCATTATAATATGCTTCTTTAACTTATCAAATTATTAACCTTCAGATATTGTACTGCTTTACTAATGAAATTAAATGAAATTTATAGCAGTATAATTCTATTGTCATCCTCTGTGCTCAGGTTGTCACTCCCCTACCCAAGATGTACACACATACGTGAATGTGTTATTATTACTGCTATAATTAACACAAAACTTCAGTGGTCAAAAACAATGCAAATTTATTATCTTGAGGTCAGACATCCTAAATGGGTTTGCTTGGCCAGAATCAAGATATTAGCAAGGCTATGTTTCTTCTGGAGGCTCTAAGAAAGGATTTATTTTCTTATCCTTTCCAGTTGAATGAGGCTGTCTGCATTTCTTGCCTTGTGTCCTTGCCCTCACCCTACTTCTACTTTCAAAGCCAGCAATGGCTAACCAAGTCCTTCTCACTTCATATCCCTTTAACACTGATTCTTCTGCCTACCTCTTATACTTTTTAAGGACTGTTGAAATTACATTGGTTTCACTAGGATAATCCATATCAACATTCTATTTAAAGGTCAGCTGATTGGTAGATTGAATTTCATCTACCACCTTAATTCCCTTTTGCCATATTAAACATTTCACAAATTTGGGGAATTAGAACTAATTAGAACTTGGATATCTTTTGGCAGCAATTAGTCTGCCTATACAACATATATTAAAACAACAAAAAAAGAGTTTTTTTTATGTAAGAATTATTCATACTTTAAGGTACATTTTATTCCTTTATGTATCTGGGCTTCCATCTAGTATGATTACCCTTTAGTATTAAGAATTATTTTAGCATTTCTCATATTGCCAGTCTCCTCAAATATGACTGTCAGATTATAATGATGTGAAAATATATTTATTTTGCAATGATTTGAGGGATATTTTTATTGGATATAAAATTCTAAATTGGGGAGTGTTGCTTGCTTATCTGTTTGTACTTGGATCATTTAAAAATTTCATTCTTCTATCTTCTGGTTCCATAGTTTCTGAAGGAGGTCATCTGTCATTTCACTTATCCTTTGACTGTTTCTAATATTTTTTAATCATTTGCTTTTCAGAAGTTTCTAATATTTACCTAAGTATGTTTACTTTTTAAAAAATTTTTGAATTTTAATCAGCATCTTAAAAATGGCTTGATGCTTTTCATCATTTTTAGATCATTCTAACATTATCTCTTCAAAAATTTTCCCCATTTTATCTCTCCTTTTCATCTGTTCTCCAATTATACATATGTTATTCTCACAAATATTAGATGCCTGTTAATTTTATTTATGTCCTTTGTGTGTTTTCACTTCATATAATTTTTATTGACCTCCTGCAAGTTAAAGAATATGATAAAATTAAATATATTATTTTCAATGTTATAATCATTATCATATTTGTATTTCTTTCTTTTTATACATAATTTTACATTTAACTTTTCTGTTGATATTCCCCAGCTTTTTTCCTAACTCCTCTAACATGTTTATACTGATAGCCTTAAGGTTTGTAGTAGGTCAACTGTGGGTCTTTCCACATGTTTTTTAACTCTTGAATATGAATGTTCTCTATTCTTCCTGTCTCACAATTGTTAATTGTGTGCATACCATTATATACGTAAGAGAATGGTAGGAACAAAAATTCTGTTCACCCAAGAAAAGGGCATGCCCATTCCCCCTCAGATTGCTAGCATAGTGGCTAAGTTAGTCCAGTTGGTACTAGACTTTGTTGCAGCTTTTGTTATGCTCAATTCACCTCTATTTAGATTTGGCTATTTTCAGGGCAGGATTTGATCGTATTCTTAAGCAAGGATTGAGATCTGAGTATTGGCAAGACTCTGAAGATCTCTCTATATTTTAGAGGCCAGTCACCATTTTTCAAACCATGGTTGATTTCTCTCTGTTTTACAGCACAGTTGCCAGCTTTTGACTATTTCATTTTGCTCTCCAACCTGAGTTTCTGTTCTGCCCCAAACTTCTGGAATTTCAGTGCATTCAGTAAAAGCTCCTATTTGCCTATACAAGAGATAGAGGCCTTGTACAGGTGGGTGATTTGGCTCAGCTTTGGTGCTCTCTCCTCACAGTTAGTTGATGTACATTTAAGAAGACCCTCTGAGCCTTTAATTGGGGGGGGGGCGGTTATAGAGATCACTTTCAGTTCTTTCCTACCCTCACCTTATCCCATGCAGATAATAAAGCGCCTGTGGGAAAGAGCTGGTGGATGGGGATACTTTCTCTATTTCTATTTTGGGTTTTTAATTCATCATACAAACCACATGTAGCATTAAATTTCATTAAGTGTCTGGCTTCTTATCCAAGCTATGGCAGATTTGTTCCTTCTCCCACCATTTATCAGTGATTGAGGCCAGATATGTATCTTGTTTATTTCTAGATTTCAATTTATCTTAGTTTATTTACCTGAACCTCTGGTGGTTTTTAAAATTATGGTTTTATAGTTTACACAGAATATTTTTGTTATTAGTTTGAAAGTGATGGTATATTGGGAGTGTCTATATGTTGCTGGAAGCAAAAATGCCCTTAGGCAAAACTTTCATATTCTCTTTGATGAATTATCAGAACACTTTTGAAAAATGTTATTGCTATTAAAATTGAAAAAGTTTTAATTCTTCATACAAGATAATTCAATCTATGTATATTAGTAGCTGAAAAAATCAACAATGGGTCACCTGCTTTTCTTTTCTAAATGACTCTATAGATTGTTTAATGTGGTAAATTTAATGTCACTTTTTTCAATGTTTAGCTGATTTTGCATTGTGTCATAAATTTATGTATCAAAACAGATAAAATGTGCTAAATAGTTGGTGTGAGTTTTGTACACCTGATTGATAATGAATATTTAAATCACCTCATGCGGATAGACTAACATTTGTGGGAGTTGCTAGCAGGTGTCAATGCCAACTTGTAAATATCCATAGTTCTCTTGATATCATGATGTAGAAAATCATTAGTGCTCCAAGACAATATATCCTTATTAAAATATAACGAGCATTATTAATAAATTGCCTCCGATTAGAGGAATGTGAAACTGAAAATATAGAAGAAACAAGAAAATATATTTATTTATACATTATCCTGTATTATAAAATTATTTAAGGAGATGTAAAAACACATGTGGATGATTAAGATGATAAAATAGAGAGCAGTTCATAGAAAAGTAAATTAGATAGACACAAGGTTAAATCACACACAATATAAAATGGATTGCTATTCCCTTTGTAATATGAGAAACAAGCTGAACTCTGAGCTGTTTAGTTTTTCACTAGTGTCAGCATGGTTTATACTTGTAGTTAGAGTGGTAGAACTTACAAGTGTAGATTAGATCATAATAGGAAATTTATTTTAACTCCTGGAGCCTTAGCTATTTTCCATGATATGTGATTTTTAAAATTGTCCCTCCAAACCACAGAGTCTTTTGTTTAATTTTACATTAAGTTCCAGACAACTGGTGTTTTATTGCTTTTATTGATTAGAGTCTCATCCAAGAGAGGCTTCAATAATTCCTCAAACACCTGGCAACTCCCTAGAGCAGGAAGCCACCTAAGTGACAATTCCCTCACCACAGGCCTCACCGGCCAAGCTTTAACTATTCATAGATGTTTTCCATGAGTTCTAAAAACAGATTGTCAGCTGTGTTCTTCCTTCAGGCTTGCCACCCTCACTGATGCTCCTTTCACATTTGCTAGCTCAGAGTGTCTCATTACTCTTACTGTATGGTGATTAAGATGAAAATACTAGTTATTTCACAAGGATGGTATCTTCATGTTTTCCCAAAATTTCAAGTGATAAACCCATCCTCTAATTTGTCCACAAGTAGAAAGAAATGCCATTGGTTTACCTTTTGTCATACTCTGTGACCTCAAAGGCTATCTCAGTCATTTTGTGGTCCCCTCTCAGAAAACGTTTTCATAAGGATTTCTTGAGATTCTCTCGGTAGTATCTCTTCATTGATCTTAAACTCTAGGACATAGGATTAAATGTGAGAAGGATCACATACTGCTCTCTAGATTTTTCTCTATCTCTGCGCCTCAGGCATGAACCTGAAGGAACTTCACAAAGATATTCTCTTTTCTTCCTGTTCCAAATCAAAGTCTGTTATAAACCAACTGATACATATTGATTCTTCAAGCCCTCCATCTCTTTTAATTAATTGGAGATATTTTGATCAGCTAATATTTTCTCTAGAATCTGGGATCAGATATCTGCCTTAATTTTGAAAGACTAAATGCTAGATTTCCTTGTGGATTCTTGGAATTGCTTTTAAAAAATATTTCTTACAAAAATGGCAACAGAATTTATCATTCTACCTTTTATTCTGAATTTACACATTCAGACAAATGTGATTGTTTTTATGCCAACATCTCCCATTCTTCTATAAATGGAGTTCTGTTTCTAATCCTGATTCTCAAGATATTTTGATGCAAACTTTTTCCTGCTGACTCAGCTAAGCAGCTCATAAAACTACACTGTTATTCTGTTATCAGAAAGGGCCCTTGTAATCAATTTCATTTTCAAGGAACATTTCTCTCTGACCAATTTAAAATAGTGTATGTTAGCCTGAGATACAAAAACACGGTGATTATAAACTAATTTACCAAGAAAGAATATTAGGCTGAAATAGTTACTATTTCCCTTTAAAGCCTTAACATTAGGCCAGACATAAATATTTGGAAAAACATCATCTCCTATTTGTTATTATCCGTCATTCTCAAGCACAGTGTACAGACACACAGCTTGCCTGGGAATTACTGGAAGTGCATTTATGAGAGAGTTTCCTCTATTGTTTATTTTTATACTTAAAAAAAGGACTGAAGCTATAGTGGCTTTTTATTGTGAGAACTTTGTACAAAAAAAATCACTCTTCTTTATTTTCTCTCTTGCCAACCTTAAGTCCTTAAAAGCAAACCATACTCTATCAAGTTTTATCATGGTAAAATAAGCTTGCTTGCTTTCTTTTTTCCTCTAAAATTTCAAGACAATAAAATGAGCGTAGCGCTATTTAAGCAGTGAAGAAAGAAGCATAATGTTGGAGTTGCACCCCAAAGACATTTCTTTTGTAATATAATGCTTTTTATCCACAGATGTTAGTTGAAAATTGATATAATGGTGTTTCTTGTAAGTCTACCAGAAACAAAACAAAACGAAAAACATTTAAAAAGTAGAATAGATGTAATTGTATGTGATAAATGAGCCTGGTGGAATTATACTAGAAACCCATAGGGAATAATTATCTATCAGTGGCACCTGCAGAGGAATTATAAGCAGCTGCAGAATTTGATTTTTGAACAAGAAAACAGAAAAAAAATAAATAACTTAAAGGCTGGTATTAAGAATTGAGAAGTTAGAGACAGAGCAGACTATAGAATGAGAATAGAATTTAACCAGGATTTCAATCCTAAAATAAAACCATGAAACACAGCTAGATATATAATTTTTTAAATTATTATGGGAAAATTTACAGGACCAATTAGAGGAGAGGTAAGAACAACATTGAGTTTGAATTTACACTCAAAAATAGTGACATCTAGGAATGTAAAAGTGTCTACATTTAGAAACTATTTGCTGTAATGCTGTAATAAAAAGTGTATAAATTCTCAAAATAGCCAAAGATACTTGGAATTCCTTTGTGTTACTTACAATCTACATGGTCTGTGAAAGTTATTCGATATTTCTGACCAATTAATTGTATACATAATCACGTTGTGAAGATCAAATGAACTTGCATTTGTTTTATGCTTTGTACAGAGCTTAATGCACAGTAGATACTTAGAAAATGTGGATTTTCATTTTACCCTTTTTTATTATTTTGGTAATTTCACAAAGCTTATAAAAGTTTTTTCTTGAATATAGATGATACATGGATGGATGGATGGATGGATGGATGGATGGATGGATGGATGGATGAATGGATATGCAAGTTAATTCTCATAATTCAAGATTGTCATGTTCTATAAAATTTCTGCAAACATTGAATTAGCAAATACTGAACCATTATTCCTACAGGAATACAGAATTAGGTCACGTTTTCATCAACTTATCAATACATGGCCTTTTTTAAATGTGGGTTTCTATTTGGGCATTTTAAGTGAGTTTTTGTTTGGACATTTTATGAATTATTTTTTCATACCTAAGTGAAAGTGGAGATTGAATTGACTAAAAAGGAACATAAGGAAACTTTACGAGGTAAAATCTTGTTTGTGGTGCATTTTATCATAGTAAATTATATTTTGATAAAGATGATTTAAAACAAAAATAAACCATTTTCCAGCTGCTTTTCTTTTTCTTGAAAATTCCTGATGCGAAACACTTCAAAAGAATGTTCTGCCCTGATTGCTTCTACTTTCTCTTCTCCCATTCTAATATCTGCACAAATCAGGTTTCTGCCTCTACCACTACACTGCACTATTTTGAGTCACTAAAGACTTCTACATTAGTCTCCTGGTCTGCAGTTATTAATCTTTTCTCGGGTTCATGCACACCTCCCTCCCTCTCCCCATCTAGCCTTTCCTTCCTCTGTAATACTGAGGCTGAGACTCTAATTCTCTTGCTAGCAGGATTTTCCTGTTATATTCTACTATGTCCTACTTGCTGAAGATACAGGAGGGAATGGAAAGTTGGAGGAGGAGAGATAGGACTTCTTTCCTTTGTTGTTGTTGTTGTTGTCATTGTTCCTGTCAGGAGTAGTTTGATAGCAACAAATGCTTTACTTACTATTCCAGCTTCCAGCTTCCTTTCGTACCCCACCTCTACACAAAGAACTTCCTCCTCCAAGAAAGCACTAGCTGCATAACTCTAAACTCCCCTGTCACAGCTCCCCTCCCTGGTTTCATTAAGCCCACCTCTCCCCTCCTGCTCCAAAAGACCCAGGAGGTTAGCTGCTTCCTGCAGGCACTAATCTCTGTGTTATCTCATACCCATTTTTCCTCTTTTAGCTTTACAGCACTCTGTAACTAAATTAAGCCTTCTCTGTTTGAGGCACTTTGGCTTTTGATTTTCTGACTAAGCCGGAATAATATATAATGTGGTATTAGGAATGATACCAGAAAACATACCTTCAAATTCAGGATTATGGCATTGGTTTTTAAGTGTTTGGACTCACATTAATGGCTGAAATTTTTGAAACCTGAAGAATATGTAGTTATTTTGAAGGAGTTTTTTCTGGTAATTTCAATTGTCTCATAAAAAGTTACTGGAAGGAAGTGGTGTTTGCGTAAGGTCAGATTACACACACACACACACACACACACGTATAAATGTATTATATGTATAAATATATTGCTACCATGCCATTTAAATAAGTGATATTCATTACCTTAATCAATTTTCTTATTAGATATTATTAGGCATGAGCACAACTATTTAGTAATTTATTCTCTCTTGGAGTAGAAGAATTTAAGTTGATATGCTTAGATATAAAAAGCATGTAATAATAGGCAGGAACTTGGAATCTAGTATCAAACTTGGGCAAAAACTTGTAGTTTAACCTTGGACACACATTTAATGCCATTGGATTATACGTTCCTCATTTGTAAAACACAAATAGCACTGTTTGAGTCCTATGTTCCTTTGAAGTTTTGTGGTCTCTTATAGTAGATACAGAGATATTTAGAACTAATGAGAATCAGATCAGATCACAATGAAACCCAGACCAGAAGGAACAATTTATGTAATGGGACAAAATGGTAAACATCCAGGGTACAAAAGTACAAGTTTTCTATGATAACAAACTATTCATATTCTTGGCTAGAAATGAAATGAAAGTGATGTTTTAGAGATAATCCTGAGGCATCCAGAATGAATGACCAAATCAAAAACTCAAAGACAGGTCAAATATGAAATTCGCGAATATTTAGAAAATTCAGAATTCTATTTATTATGGGCATTCTAGTGTTTTATGTAGTTGCAATTATAATTATTTCACTTATATGGTATTTAAAAAATCTCTTGCTATCTTTGTATAATTAATATGGGTTAAAAGCCTCTTCACTTGAATCATATTGCAACAGAGTACCATATTTTGAATGATGTGGGAATAAAGTTTTATTGGGGATTTAGTTTGGAAAATAAAGTAGCATGTTTTTCATATATTCAATAAAAGGTTACCATAGCAACTACTAACTAATTTATAAAAACAAAAACATATTGTAAGGTGTTTGCCAGTAATTGTTTTAGATAGAAATTATGATATTCTTGGTCAGAAAAACCACAGGCCCAAATACATTTCAAATAGCAAAGTAAGTGATTGGATTAGCAATTTCATGAGAGTATGGACTCAGAAGTTGTATACCTATATTCAAATCTCTGTTGATATAGTGTTAAACTACAGAAGTGTGGAGATCGTGAAAGAGCTTGAAAGATTCTTGAAAACCTTCCCAGCAAGGTTAGAGGTAGTACGGATTAATCAGTACCACAGCCTGTATATTAGTTACATATCAGTTGTAAAAGACAAAAAATATACTGCATTTAAATTCACAGTTGAGTTTTTGCATCTTAATAATGATAGTATTTGGATATATCATCAACTATTTCCAGTGGCTTCTTAAAATTCTTCGATGTTCAATCTTTCCCTTTTGCCTCCCTATTTTCTCTTCTTTAATGAAGAAGCTGGTCTAACTATACCAGATCACCATTTGGGATCTATGTCATTTTCCACATTATATTACTTGACTTTTTGTAATTTTCCATTTTTCTAATGTTTTCAAATATTCCATTTTTTTTAATTTTTCATTTTTCTATACCTCTAAATTATATTTATCTGATTATTCTACATTGTCATTTGATCTCTGAATACTGTTTTTCAAAAAAAAAACAATAAAGGAACATTTTTATATTATTTTATATTATGAAACTCATTATTAAAGGCCATGTCTTGCTCCCTTGAAATGTAAGTCTGTAAGTCTCCTTGGTTCAATCAAGTCCATTCCACACTTATGGAAAGATGAAGCCCTGGGTAAATACCTAATAATCAGTTCTTTCCTGGACTTCGATATCATGATCTTTCCTGGACTTTGGTTATACCTTCTATAATTACTGAATTGATTTCACATTGTGGAGCCACAAACAATAAAATTTAGTTTTGTCTAAAATTTATTTCCTTTCCAAAAGAGGAAATACTTTTTAAAAATAAAACTTGCTGCACGAAGCATGTATGAGAGTAGCAGTTATTATAATATTGTCTACTGAAAAAAAGTTTGAGGGAACAGCTTACTTGTAACCATAATGATCTCACCCACCTCATTCTCTGAAGCTTTCCTATTCCTTTGTTTCGTGTACTGCTCAGCCATTTCCCACTTCACTAATTTCTTTTTATTCTCTCTCTTTTGTACTCTCACCTTTGTCCATCCTTGATTGCCTTTGGAGCTCTATTTTCTTTACTATTATGTGAAGCAATTCACCACCTCCTTTTCTAGTAACCATTTTTTTTATTGTTGCATATCAAAATTCATCAAAATGTTTAATAGTTTTAAAGTATCCACACTCTTTAGAAGTCAGTTGTGTTTAAAAGTATAAATTCTGCTTTTTCTTTCAAATCCAAATAATTTCTGTATAGATGGCCTGCTATTGGTGTGTTTTCTGTTGTAATTCCCCTTGTCACAGGAGATCCTTTTCCCACCCTAAGCTAGAATAAGTATCCATCATTGTGTTATTGTTTAGTCTGATTCTTATGTGGGCAATTCTTCACCTAGGTGGTGTCTAGAGAGAGAAAATCTTCCTCAAACTAAGAAAAATCCTTCAAAATAATTTGAAATACTCTATTTTTAAAATATAACTTTCAAAAGCTTTTATTGAAGTTTCGAACAGTTTATCATCATTTATAAATGTTCTTTTTTGGTACTATCCACCAAATACCAGAGTGAAGATGTTTCCTATTTTGTAGTGAGATCAAAATTGCAATGGATTCCAATAGTTTAAGAAGTAAACTATTGAACACATCTAAGTGAACACATCAAAAAAGAAATTGCTTCTGAGCTGAGCAGACATGTTTCAAAAAAAAAATATCAGTAATGTGTTCTTTAGGAATGGTCTTGCAGTTGATCCAGCTGAACACAATGGGTACAACTGTGTTGTGTGAAGGATAAATACTCATTACATAAATGTCTGATATCTCTTGCTTGTGTGCTATCATAAAATTGATGAAAAGTATCTCTAGTCTTAACAAAAATGTTATCTAGTGGCTCTTTGTCTACTAAAATAAATATGACTGTGCACTGATTATAAATAAGAAAACTAGCTATCAACTTTTTTTTTTTAGTAGGTGTTGAATATTTTTACATAATTCAGTGCATGCCCCCACTGATATACAGTATAAGACTCTTTATGGGACAATGTATTCACAGATAAAATTTGTTTAGTACCTAAAGAATGAAAACCTATATTGAAGAGTATTATTATTCCTCAAAATCTTTATAACTGTAAGTTTTTTCCTTTGTTTTTTTTTTCTTTCTTTTGTTTTCCTTTTTCCCTTTGTCAGAATAGTAGAATGAAACATTTATAAAATGAGGACTATGTGGAAATTAATTTAAATCTAGGCTTTTGGGTCAATATTACCATATGTATCATACATAATATTTATACAACAAAGTAATATTTATCTGTTTTCAGGTAATCACAAAACTATGCAATGAGGATTTTAATTTCAATTGAAGCACTTTACATAATGCTATTATACATTGAATTTCTTCACCTGATAAAAAAGAACTTAATTCAGGGAGACAATCCTTTCAATCTTGGCAATCTCAGAAGAATGATTTTCTGTCAATACAATTAATATTATATTTATGCATATTTTTACCACATGCATGATCCATTATAATTTAATTTTAAAAATAACATTTATATAAGTAATGACCCAATTTCAGGCTTAGAATAAAAGACTAGAGCAATAAACTCTCAGGGAATGGAGATTCATATTTAAAGCAAATAAAACTGCAAAATATTTTCTCTCCTGCTGATATGAGGATTTACTAGTAGAGTCTATCAAACTTTTTCTTCAGCAGCATGTCTGATATTTTCAATATCATTCAGAGGGAAGAAGGAGGCTGCGTTTCTAGAGAGAGAATATATCAGACAAGCAGTTAAAGATCACAGATGATTCTCTGATAGCGGTACGAAATTATCCTAACCTTCTTCCCTACCACTGTGTATCTCTTAAATTGATTTACTTTTTATTAATTATATAACAGTATTTTGTGATGTTTATCAAACATTTATGTGCCAGATATTGTAACAAAAACTTTATCTCATTTAATTCTCATAATAACTCTATGAGGCAGGTATTCTTTCCCTATTTTACAACTGAGTAAAATAAAATATTAAGTAACTTATTCAAGCTGGGTATTGTTAGAGCTAGAGCTCAAAGAGAAGCCTATAGGACATCAGAGTCTACAGTCTGAATGACTGTTGCTCCACTATTTTGTCTATTTTTATCTCAGTTTAACATTATAGATATTTTAATAAAATGGTTTATTTTGAAAATATTTAATGCACATTTATATCTAGTAGTGTGATAATAAAACACATTTTCTAAAAGGAATATAGTTATGTATCTAATCAAAGGTGAGATGGTTTAATCATTGTAGTGAGGTTGCTCATCAATATTGGTAATAACACATTAAAATATTTCAGATAAAATATATGTAACCCCAAACAAAACTTACTTTATTATTTATTGCATTTAAAATTAGGTCATTTCAAAATTCTGGCTATTCTAAATAACATTGCTGGGAACATAGGGTGCATATAACTTTTTGAATTAATGTTTTGGATTTCTTCAGATAAATTCCCAGAAGTAGAATAGCTGAGTCATAAACCAGTTCTATTTTTAATTTTCTGAGGAACCTCCAAACTTTTCCATAGTGGCTACACCAATTTGTAATTCTAGCAGTGCACGAGGGTTCCCTTTTTTCCCACAACCTCACCAATACTTGTAGATTTATTGATGATCACCATTTTGATAGGTGTGAGGTGATATTTCATTGTGGTTTTAGTTGGCATTTCCCTAACAGCAGGTGAGATTGAGCCTCTTTTTCATATATTCTTTCATATATCTGTATATCTTTTTGGGAAAAGTGATTGCTCATGTCCTCTGCCCATTTTTTAACTGGATTGTTTGTTTTTTGTTGTTGAGTTATGAGTCCTTTGTATACTTCGGATATTAGCCCCTTATCCAAGCTACTATTTACATATATCTTCTCCCAGTCAGTAGGTTGCCTTTTTTATTTAATAAAGTTTTATTTTTCAAAATGTACAGTTGATGGGACCTGTTGTTCATGCACTTCACCAGCAGCCGGGACATGCCCCTGGGTGATTCCGTGTAAATTACTTGAGCTCTGTGTTTTGAAACTTGTTTAATAAGCCCTTTTACTAAGGAGCTCCTGCATGGTTACCTTGGCCAAGGATCAGTAGATCTTCATTCTCTCACAGACAACAGCTGGGTATATAAACTTAGAGTTGGGAACTTTGTTACAGAATTTGTCATATGACACTCTGCCAGATAACACTAGGTGATTGAGCTTGTCTCAAACTTTGCCTTTGGATCAGTTCTTCTTTTTGGCCTTGCCCCCAGATTTGTTCACTGGGCCTTTGTATTTCTGACCCACTTTCTGGCATCTTTTCCTTGGGCAGCATAGTAAAGCTTGGAGAGCAGCTGCTACCACTGCAGCCTTGCTAACATGTTGAGCAAAAAAGCAGTTATCTTTTTGTTTTGTCAATGCTTTCTTTTGCTGTGCAGCAGATTTTTATTTTGATGTAGTCCCATTCGTTTATTTTTGCTTTTATTTCCCTTGCCTTTGGGGTCAAGTTCCCCAAAACCCCTCTGAGACCAAGATCCATAAGTTTACTGGCTATTTTCTTATATTATTTTATTGTTTCAGGTCTTATATACAAATCTTTAATACATTTTGAATTAGTGTTTGTGTATAGTGTCAGCTAGCAGTCTAGTTTTATTTTTTTTTTTATGTGGCTTTCCTATTTTCCCAGCATCATTTCATGTTTCTTGTTCTTTTGTCAAAAATTAATTTAGTATAAAGGATTAAAGAACTACAAATAAGTAATTGTAGATGGTCACGGGGATGTGGAGCATGGCATAGGGAATGCAGTTAGCGTTAATGTATTGGCTAGGTGGAAAACTGGAAGAGAGAAGGCGCAATTAGGGAGATCGTTTAATAAACCATATAAATGACTAACCAATGTACTGTCTACTTGAAACTAATAAAAAAAATAGTTCTGTGTGCATAAATAGAACTGCTATTAGATGAAATATTGATCTAATATAGGCCTGTAATTTTTGTTTCATGTGTTGTCTTTCCTGGTTTGGGCATCAGTGTAATGTTGGCCTCTTAAAGTGAGTTAGGAAGTATTTCCTCTTCAATTTTTTGAAAGAATTTGTTAAGAATAGGTATTAAATCTTTGAATATTTGGTAGAATGTTTAATTCTTTTTCGATTCTATTCCATTGGTCTGTGTGTCTGTTTTTCTTTCGATATCATCCTGTTTCATTATTTTAAGTTCGTTTTGTATAATTTGAAGTCAAGGAGTTATATCTACAGTTTTGTTTTGTTGTTTTTTTTTGTTTGTTTTTGTTGTTGTTGTTGTTTTTTCCCCTCAGGATTGCTTTGGCTACTTTGGGTCCTTGTGGTTTTATACAAATTTGAGGGGGTTTTTGTTGTTGTTCTATGTCTTTGAAAAATGCCATTAGGATTTTGTTGGAGATTGCATTAAATGTATATCTTATTTTAGGTAAAACTGTCATTTTAATTATGTTAAATATTTTATCATGTTAAATATATTTAACTATGTTAAATAGGTTAATTCTTTCAATCCATGAGCATTAAATAGAGTTCCTTTTTTTTTTTGTCTTCAATTTCTTTCAACAATGTTTAGTAGTTTGCAGTATATATATTTCCTTCACTTCCTTTGTTTATTCCTAGATATTTATCCTTTTCATTGCAATTGCAAATGGGATTGTTTTCTTCATTTCTTTTTCTGCTATTTCACTATTAGTATATAGGGATGCAACAGATTTTTGTACATTAATTTTTTTATTCTATAACTTTACTGTATTTGTTTATTGTTTCAAATAGTCTTTTGGTGGAGTCTTTAGGGTTTTCTCTGTTAGAAACATCTCTCTGCAAATATGAAAGTTTGACTTCTTCATTCTCAATTTGGATGCTTTTTCTCTCTTTCTTTTGCCTGACTTTTCAGGGTAGAACTTCTAGCAATATGTTGAATAACAGTGGCGAGAGAGGGCATCTTTGTCTTGTTTCTGATCTTAGAGGAAAAGCTTTCAGTTTCTCACTATTGAGAATGACATCAGCTGAGGGTTTGTTATATATGGCCTTTATTATGTCGAGGTACTTTCTTTTTATACTTATTTTACTGAGTGTTTTAATCATAAATGGGTGTTGTATCTTGTCAAATGCGTCAAATGCTTTCTGAGCATTTGACATCTATTGATAGGTCATATGATTTTTACCTTTTATTTTGTTAATGTGGTATATCACATTAATTAATTATATATGTTAAACTATCCTTGTACCCTGGGATGAACTCTACCTGATTGTAATGTATTATCTTTTCAATGTATTGTATTAAATTTGCTTGTATATTGTTGAGGATTTTTACATCTATGTTCATTAGAGATGCAGGCCTATAGTTCTCGTTTTTTGTGTGGTCCTTGCCGGATTTTGGTATCAGGGTAATGTTGGCCTTTCAAAGTGAATTATGAAATGTTCTCTCCAATTTTTTGGAAGAATTTGAGAAGAATAAGTATTAAATATTTGAATGTTTGGTAGAATTCACTAGTGAATACATCTGATCCAGGACTTTTGTGGGAGGTTTTTGAGTGCTGTTTCAATTTTCTTAGTGCCGATTTGTCTATTAAGTTTTCAGTGCTTCATGGGTCAGTCTAGAAGTGTTATATATTTCTAGAATTTGTCCATCTCTTTCAGGTTACTAAATTTGGTGACATATAGCCTTTTATAGTATTTTTATATATCCCTTTGTATTTCTGTGGTTTATTTGTAAATTTGTCTTTCATTTTGGTTTTAATTATTTGAGTCTTTACTTTTTTCCTTGGTGAGTCTAGCCAGAGCTGTATCAATTTTATTTATCTTGTCAAAGATCCAGCTCTTTGTTTCATTTTTTTTCTGTTGTCTTTTGATTCTCTGTTTAATCATACTCTAATTTTTATTATTTTCTTCCTTCTACTGACTTGGGGCTTTATTTGTGCTTTTTAAGGTGAAGTGTTAGATTGTTTATTTGAGATTTTTATTGTTTCTTGAGCTAGGGCTATAATACTATAAACTCCTCTCTTAGTACCATTTTTGATGAATTATATATTTTTATGTATTGCAAAATATAGTACTAGAACTGTTGGATATCCATGGCAAAGAAGTGAACTTCAGACTTTACCTCCCATCATAAATAAAAATTAACTCACATGGATTAGAGACCTAAATAAGTGTAAGAGCAAAAACTGTAGAGCTTCTAGAAAACAATTTAGTGACCTTAGGTTAAACAAAAATATCTTAAATTTGACACAGAAATTAATAAATGAAAAGTATCAATAAATTAGATCATTAAAATATAACAGTTTTGCTTTTCCAAAGATACTTAAAATGTATACACACACACATGCACACACATATAGACATACATATGTATATAAAAATGCATGTGTATATGTAACATATACATACGTATGTACACACAGATTACATATATGTGTATATATATATTGTGTATATATATAGTGTGTGTCTATATATATATATATATATATATATATATATATATAAATAATAAGATTAACAACCTAATTTAAAATGGGCATAGTATTTGAAGAGATACTTCAATAAAGAAGATTTCTGTAAAGAAAGAAGCACATTAAATAATACTCAATATCATTTGACTCTGTGGGAATGCCACTCAAAACTCCAATGCTCTACCACTATGTAACCAGTATAATGGGTAATTAACAAGGTGAATCATAACAAGTTTTGGAGAGACTGTGAAACAAATGGAATCCTCATATACTTTAATAAGAATGTAAAATGTTACAACCATTTTCAAAAACAGTTTTGCATTTTCTTAAAACATACAACATATGCCTACTTCGTGACTCAGCCATTATTGCTATTATAAATTATAATACATTATGTATAATATTCTATAGTAATAATGACAACATATTACTAGCACTACTACAAGTCATAATTTCTATATAGTTGCTTAAAAGAAACAAAAGCTACATAAACACAAAACTTGTACAAAATGCTAACAGAAACTTTATTGCAATAGCCTAAATGTCTACTAATAGGTAAATGGATAAACAGGTTGTGATATAGCCATATAAAAGAATAATATTAAACAATAAAAAGGAATGAACTATTATTTTACCCAACAACATGGATGAATCTCAAAATAATTATGTTTAGTGAAATATGCCATACTGCAAAGAGCATATATGCTGTACAATTCCACTTATTAAAAAGCCTAAGAAATGCAAATTATATTGATAAAAGGAGAGTTTTTCACTGGGAATGGAAGAGATTGTCAGAGAGACATGGAAGAAAGTTATTACATGAAAACTTTGGAAGTGATATGTTCAGTATCCTGATTTATAAGGATGGTTTCCTGGTGGTGAACATATGTCAAAATGTATTAAATTTATACTAATAAACATATAATGAGATGCTTCTACATATCACAATAATTTTTTAAATTTAATACTAATTGTTGGTGAAAATTGGAATAACTATAATACTACATATTTCTAATAGGAAAAAATTACTTATAAGGTAAAATGTATATTTACTGTATGATGAAGCTATCTCATTCTTCAATTTTTAGCCAATAAGAATTAGAACAAAAGAGTTGTTCATATATGTTCATAGCTGCTTTAGTCATAAAATTCCAAACTGAAAACAACTCAAATATTTATTGTGAATCGGTAAACAAATTGGGTTATATCCACATATGATGTATAACACTCAGCAATAAATATTGATACATTTAAAATTGATATGTTACACTGTGTGAAGGAATCCAGCCAAAAATGTACATATATAATTCCGTTTCTAGTAAGTTCTAGAACAGGCAGAGGGAAGTTTTAGTGATGGAAAGCATATCAAAATTGACTACAAAAATGCAGATTTGTAAGAACTTTTTAAGGGATGAACATTTCCTTGGTGCTTATACACATTTGTCAAAATTCACCAAACTGTAAACCTAAATTGGCACCTTTTTATACATAAATTATTTTGCAATATGGTTGATTTAAACAATAAGAAAGTAACAGGTTTCTAAAAAACTGAATCTTAAAACATTGACATGACATTTTACATAATACTACAATATAAATCTTTGTAAAAATTTTGTTGTATTTTTTTGTAAAACCAAAATTCACAATCAGATCTACAATTAAGGTCATGATACATTTTTTCATGATTTGAGAAATGGCATAATTAAAAAGGAAAGAACAATTTTACCTGTGTAATGCCAAAATTCCAGCCAGATTCAATTAATGTATTCACAAACTTAATGCCCTTTTAAAAGGTTAAATTAAATGAAGCCATTGTAAAAAATCAATTATAAATTATTTTTATTTATACAATTGTTGTGACAGAATTTATCATTTTACCATGTTTGGCCTAAATTAGTTCTGCATAACACTGCAAAAGTAACCCTTGATTTCTGTTAGGATATGTGTATCTATTTGGTCAGGGCCCTTTCAGTGGAAATTCAATATATATTATAGTGTATTATTGTTATGACAGAAGCCTAGATAGTTAGAATTTGTGATTTAAATTAGCATTCAGAGGATTTTTCTTATATCTCAGCAGCTTGTCGTCAACTTTCATTGTTCACTCAAGGCGATATCCTACGGAGTGAGCATGTTTAGCTTGATGAGTGCACTGCCCTTCAACACCTCTGATCTCTGCTCTCACCGCTCTCCTCCCAGTCTTCACATGCCCTCTCCCTCCCTGCATTCAGTTTCAAGGCATATATGAAATTCAGACTGCCCTCTAAAAAATTATAAAATAGACTTGACTTCTCAATACTATTTTCCTTACCTTGTTTATTTCCTCATAAGACATTGACTATATGCATTAAATTTTGTGTGTATTTTTTTATGGTTCGAAAGGTTCTTAATTCCATGAAAGCATACTGTGCCCAATTTTTGTCACTGCTTTCTATTTAGTATCTTATATATCAGGTATTCATGAAATTTTAGTTGCATGGATGGATGCATCTGCCTAATCAGACAGGAGATGTAGGGAAAGTGAGGTTTTGTCAGAGTCTGACTAACCTTGCTGATCAAGTTTCTGTTTCCCAACCTTTGTGTTATCTCTTGAAAGTCAGAAATCAGGATTCCTTTGCTGAAGCAGGAGAAAAAATAAAATCCAAGCCATTGATTTAGAAAATGAGCTCTACATCTTTGCTAAAGCATAGCTTCCTATCTACTTTCAAAAAGATTAAAAGAATTAAAATTTTTTAGAAAGCATACAATTATTTGCAGTCTTACTGTCCAAACACATTGGTTATCTCTATTTATTTATGGTGACAAATCATCCAGTTAAGAAAACACTTGTTTATATCCTACCTATTTCATTGATTACCTTTGATACTCTACTTTCATACCAAGGTATTGTAATCATGATCAGTCTCACCAAATGCAGGTACTGAAAAACAACAAAACTGTCCTTTCTTTTCTTTTTACCTGATTGCAACCAAAATCTAAAGTCAAAACTCAAGTCATGAACATGTGGGCTTCATAGCCTAATATATAAACTCCTCCCAATCCAAGATTGTTTATGCAAATTGGCACAAATTGAAGGGGATTGAGCAAGGAAGGAGAGAAGAAACTTGTTAAGGCATCTGTTTTGCTTCTTTTGCTCCAGGACACGGGTTTGAATTTTTAATTACCTCTGGTTCTGCTGCCCAAATTTATAACAAGAGAAATTACCTCTCTTGGTGTTTCTGCAGCAGGCTAATTTAGCATGTCAGAAGACTGTTTACTCTCATTTGCTTCCTGTACTTCTGTCAGACAACCTAGCAAAACTTTCTTTCTTTCTTTTTTTTTTTTGATTTACATAAGGAACTAAAATCAAGAGTGAACTAGATTTGGATTAAAGACATACATACTTTTTTTTGCCAGAATTGAGACTCAGGTTAATTCATACAGTATTATAATGGAGAATTTTGGTAACATTCTTAGTGGACAAGGAAGACTAACTGTAGCAAGGAACACATTGGGGTCCTACTGAAGGAGAAACTCTACTGTAGGAGACTGTTAGAGTTGTAGGTCAACTTCAAAATTCCAGTTGACTGGATTTTTGTCATAGAGACTGAATTGTTTTAACCTGTCAGCAATCAAGATAATTCTTTAAAATAATCATTTTTTATTAATAATAAATGAAATAAAATAGTTGATTTGTTATCACTATATTTAGCCATTCAATTTTCTTCTAATTCTGTTTCACCCTTTTTTATATTTTATAAATTTATCTTTAAGAAGCTCAACATTCCTTCTGAGGAATATATGAATATTGCAACAAATCTTAAATGAGTTTTATAGAGTATAATATTAGCACATTGATTTCATGACATCCACAATATTATTTTCCTCTAAGGAAAAACCTTTGATTTGATCTCAAATGAGTAATAAGAACTCTCTAATTTTATATTAATATTCATAAAAAGTAATGTTGTTCTTACTTGATTTTCTCTAAATTATTATGACAGTGTTGCAAGAAGTATCTTGAGAAGGACATGCCAATTCAAGCCCAAAGATGAAAATTAAATAACCAGCGAACGGATTTCTGTATCTTTTTATCCAGTAGTTTAAGATTTGAAGATGTCTGGAAAATAATATTTCCATTGAAACTTTAGTATAATTGTAACTTTTATTAAAATTACTTTAATAGTCATTTTAGGAGTTGTCACCATATAGCATAACAATTTATGATTTTACTGATTTTCATGCAACTTTCCTTTTAGATTTAAAAACTATTACCATTATATCTATTTGTAAAAAAATAAGACTATAACCTTTCCCCAGCAAACAGCAGCTATCTGCATATTCTTTCCCATAAATAATGGGAAAAAAAGTTTGCTCAGAAATTATTTTAACAAATGTCAACCTATAAATATTTATAACAAGGAAATTTCCCTCATAGAGTTTTCCAGATTTTGTGTGACTTGTAGGCATTCATGGTAAAAAAAAAAAAAAAAATAATATATATATATATATATATATATATATATATATATATATAATCATATTTCTTATGTGCAATGACCAAATTATTTATTAAAATTTAAATGAATGGAATCATCAAAAATAAAATTTCTATGCAAATGAGTCAAGCCTACAAACATTCATTCTGCTTTCCTCCCTTCCTCCTCACTCTCTCTCCCCCTTCTTCCCCCTCTTTCATCTTCTTACCCTTGTCCTGCTTTAAACACTCAAATGCAGATATCTAAACTCAACTTAAGAGAGACTGCTCTTATGATATTTTAGAATAGTGCAGAATATCACATACTTAATTTGACGTGATTTTAAGTAAGATGTATTACAAATTGAATTTAATTGGAAGTTATTAAGGTGTTTATTACAGAAGTTGAAAGTAAACATGTGAATAATGTTAATACTGAGATGGATCCTACTCCCAAAGTATAATGCTATGTGGAAAAGAACTGTGGAAAGATATCTGTGGTGTGTCACATCTAGGATGGAAAAAGGAAAACATGACTGACAATTACTGGATTCATACGCAGCAACTGAGGAGAGTCACTGGAAGATTTACTGTGTGTGTGTGTGTGCGCGCGCGTGTGTGCCCATGAGTTGATATATACAGTCATGCACTGCATAATGATGTTTCAGTCAAGGATGGACCTATATATATGACTATGGTCCCATAAGATTATAATGAGCTGAAAATTTCCTATTATCTAGTGAACCTGTAGCCATTGTAATGCCATTACGAGGTGTTTGTGTTTTAAGTTAACTCTTATTACAAGGCAAAAAATTAAAAAAAAAATTAAAGTTTATTAAGTAAAATTATGGTAAACTAAGGTTAATTTATTATGAAGAACTTTTAAAAAATGAATTTAGTGTGGCCTAACTATACAGTGTTTATACAGTCTATAATAGTAAGCAGTTACAGTAATGTCCCAGGCTTTCACTGTCACTCACCCTCACTGACTTACCTAGAGCAACGGCCAGTACTGCAAGCTTCGTTCATAGTAAGTGTCCTATACAGGTGTACTGATTTTTTTATCTTTTATACTGTATTTTCACTGTATTTTTCTATGTTTAGATACACAAATACTTATCACTGTGCCACAGCTGCCTACAGTATTCACTATAGTAACATGTTTTACAAGTTTATAGCCTTGGAGCAGAAGCTGTACCATATAGCTAGGTGTGGAGTAGGCTAAAACATCTAGATTTCTGTAATTGTATCCTATGATGTTCTCGCGATGACAAATAGCCAACACATTTTTTAGAACATGTCTCCATCATAAAGGGATGCACAACTGTATAAATATACATGCATATATATGTATATATATATATATATGTGAATACATACACGCACATATACCTGTACATTTGAATTTTATTTACCTGCATATATATTATCTATTCAAAAAAATCCCTACTAATTTAAAGTACATTTCAAATATGTGAACTTTGTTGACCTAATTTGAAACCAGACCTTAATTATAGCTAAAGAAAGTGTGTTACATTCCATTTCATTTTTTTTTCTTCAGGAAGGACTTTTCTGATCTGACAAACTCACCCCAACACTGCCTTGTCCTGTAGACAGACAGACAGACAAAATAAACCATTTCCCTAGGGTGGCACTCTCATAGCACTCGGTATTTTTGTTGTAAAGCTGTTTTACTATTAGTAATTATTTTAATATTGGGTTAATGTTTCTCTCACTAGATTATAAGCACCATGAAAAAAGTGACCACTATTGTATCTTTAATGCCTAGCACAGAGGGAAGAAAAACTTTTTAGAACGAAGTATGTTTCTGTACATTTTTTTCCCCCGTGGAAATGGCTTCCCTTATTCTGTACTTAGAGAAGGCAATGGGCATGTTTAAGTTTAGAACTCAGAGAGGCGTAAGTCTATACTGGCTCTGTGCCTAAATCATTCTGTACCCTTAAGCGAGTTTCTTTTTTCATTTCACCTCCCAGACTCTCCCCTTTAGTGGCCATCAGCTTTTTCTCTATATCTCTGGGTATCTCTATTTTGTTTATTCATTTACTTTTCTTAGATTCCATATGTAAGTGAGATTATATGGTATTTGTCTCTGATTTACTTCACTTAGCATAACATAATACCTTCTAGGTCCATTCATGCTGTTGCTGATGGAAAGATTTCATACTTTTTATTGCTAAATTATGTATATTATATAATTATATATAGCATATATACACAATATACTAAATATATAATACTATATAATATACTATATATAACAGTATATATGATATATTATATATCGTATATTTTATATTGTATATCACATATTTCTATATTCAATTTATAATATGTATAAATTATAAAATTATATAAAATATATAATATACAATTTATAAACTATTATAATATATAATTATATATATACACATACAACAAATGTTCTTTATTTATTCATCTATTGATGGATATCTAGGTTTCTTCCATATCTTGGTTATTGTAAATAATGCTACAGTGAACATAGGGCTATATAGGTAATTATATCTTTAGGAACTAGTGTGATTTGTTTGTTTGTTTGCTTTTGAATAAATACTTAAAAGTGGATTTGCTGGATAGCATGGCAACTGTATTTTTAACTTTTTGAGGAATTTTCATACTGTTGTCTGTAGCAGCTGCACTTGTTTACAACCCCACCTATAGTGTATGAGAGTTCCATTTTCTCCACATTCTTGTCAGCACATATTTGTTAACTTATTAATGATAGCCATTCTGACAGGATCAGATAATGTCTCATTGTGGTTTTAATTTGCATTTCTTGATAATTAGTGATGTTGAGCATCTTTTCATACATCTGTTGATCATCTATCTGTATGTCCTCTTGGAAGAAATGTCTGTCCAGCTCCTTGCCCATTTTTTAATTGGATTGTTTGCTTTTTTGGTGTTAAGTTGCATGATTTCTTTATATCTTTTGGATATTAACTCCTCATCAGATGTATCATTTGCAAATATCTTGTCATTCAGTGGATTGTTTTCATTTTGTTTAGTTTCCTTCATGCGTAAAATGTTTTTAGTGTTTCGAAGTCCCATTTGTTCATTTGTTTATACATTCAAAAAAGATGTTGCTAAGATTGATGTCAAGTTTACTGCCTATGTTTTCTTTTAGGAGTCTTAGGGTTTCAGATCTCATTTAGTCTTTAATCTATTAGTTTATTTTTGTATATGGTATACAAAAGTGGTTCGATTTTCATTTTTTGCATGTCTTTCCAGTTTTGCCAACACCACTTATGAAAGACTGTCTACCCCATTAGATATGCTGTCATTGTCAAAGATTGGCAACATAAGTGAGGAGTTATTTCTGAGCTCTCTATTCCATTCTGTTGATCTATATATCTGTTTTATTCCAGTACCATGCTGTTTGAATTATTGTAGCTCTGTAGTATAGTTTGATATCAGGGAGCATGATACCTCCTGCTTTGTTTTTCTTTCTCAAGATTGCTTTGGCTATTTGGGGTCTTTTCTAGTTCTATGAAAAAAATGTCAATGGAATTTTGATAGGAATTGCACCGAACAGATTGCTTTAGGTAGTAAGGACATTTTCACCACCAATATTAATCCTTCCAATCCATGAGCAAGGTTTATTCTTTCATTTATTTGTATCTTGTTCAATTTATTTCTTCAGTATCTTCATAGTTTTCAGAGTACAAGTCTTTTACCATGTTAAATCTGGTTTGCTAATACTTTGTTGAAAATTTTTGCATCATATATATTGGCCTATAATTTCCTTTGAAATGTCTTTATCTGGTTTTGGTATTAGAGTAGTGCTGGTGTCATAAAACAGTTTTAGAAGAAGTAATTTTAAAAATCAAACCAAAACACTTAATAGTAATATAGAAAATCACTTGTAAAATATTTTATAAAACATTTTCTGTAAACTTAATAAAATTAATGTACTGCACAGTAAAAATGTTCTCTGGGCTCAAAAATTAATAGGTAAATGACAATCAGCTATAACAGCTTGATGATTCTTTGCACTACTGATGTACATTGCCACTTTCTTGATATTTAGAAAGAAAGACAGAACATTTTTGTCCTCCCTAATAATTCCTGACCATTTTATTATTTTGTAAATTTCATCTGACCTTCAAGAATATAATTTACTTAAGGACCAAGACAGATCGAGAGATACAACCAAGATTTACTTTTGAAATATTACTTTCAAAATTACAGTTTCTTTTTGATCCAAGTATATATATTAGATTATCTATGTCCCTTCTAACTCCTGACATTTTACTAATGAGTTGAAGCCAAACCTCATAGCTAATACCTTACCTTAATGGGGTCCATTTGGCTTGGTAAAGATTTAAAACAAGTACTTTTTGAGTGTAACTAAGTTTTCTTCATTGTTTACTCAAAAGTGACCAATTGTAGTAGCTGCTCTGAAATTTGTATTTGTTTCAATATGTTAACACATGTTAATGTCAGTATATTTCAAGCGTTTGTGCCTAGCCAACATGGAAATTGAATTTCATTTGAAAGCAGAAACAGGTTACTGATTCTAAATTAAGAGTTTATGAATATGCAAACATGAGTCTAAATCACAGTATAGAAATCTTTTCTAAGAGATATTTAATTATCTGAAAAGAGAAGCATGAGACATTGTAAGGGAAAATGACAGTCTGTAATAAAACAAATGCTAAGGATATATTTTAAAAACTGTATTATTAAACAAAGTAAGATAGGAAATAAGAATAGTGAAGGACTCAGGAGAAATATATTACATTTATCTTCGACCCTCTCACGAATTACCTGTTAACTTTAACTTCTGTTTTCTTTTTTTTCTTGATTACCTGTTAACTGGTTAAAAAAATATATCTTACATTCTTTTAATATTTTAGGAGGAAAAGGAAGAGGTATTTGCAAATCGTTTTAAGAGTTTTAAAAAACATCAATTGAACACATTATTTTCATAATTCTAGAAGTATTTTAATTATTTAATAGCCATGATGACAGTAATAACAATAACCAAGTAATTAAAACAGAATCTCATCATCATTCACTTAATAACCTATGTAAGACCAAATAATTTTCCATTTACTAGCCTGGGAAGGAAGAAGGAAAGTGATTTCAACATTTCTTCCCACTGGAAAAGGAGAAACCATGAGGGAATCACTAAACCTTTTCAAAGGGAGCGGAACAGATACCAATAAATGTCTCAGCATTCTATTTATTCTATTTTCTTTCTTTCTTTCTTTCTTTCTTTCTTTCTTTCTTTCTTTCTTTCTTTCTTTCTTTCTTTCTTTCTTTCTTTCTTTCTTTCTTTCTTTCTTTCTTTTGTAGAAAAAGGTTTTTATTTTGTTAGTAGGCTAACTATTCTTGGAAGAGCAGGAACACATAGTTTTTTTCCCACCAATTCTTGGCTGTTTGGGGAAAAGCTTATTTCTAATTCCGTTCACTGGTAACAGCAACAGCTGGTTCTCCTCCCTCTGATGGAGATTGCCGCCATTTCCTGTCCCATCTCAGCTGATAAGAGTGTCTATTATTTATGATCATTAGATTACACTCATCCCTCAGCTTTTGGGCAGGTAGACAAAAACAAATCAGTGCATTAATCTTTCTTTCCCTGATTTTCAGTCTGTGGATTCACACCTGCCCTTTTCCCATACTTATTAAGGAAAAACTGTATGTAAAATGAACCTTGTACCATGAAGGAAAGAAAAATAAAATTTAGAATAATATGCAGATAATTCTGTAATCTTGCTTATGTTATTGAAAAAAAGCACTGGCACTTCATATTCTATCATTGCAAGTCATCATTAGCAGTGTTTAATTCTTACTGAATGTCTTTTAGATGCAAATACAGCAGTAGCTATCAGTATCAAAAATACAATTTATACA
The DNA here is from genome assembly GCA_003508835.1 of Eonycteris spelaea. NCBI lineage: Eukaryota > Metazoa > Chordata > Mammalia > Chiroptera > Pteropodidae > Eonycteris > Eonycteris spelaea. Next base: position 1,588,645 of record PUFA01000043.1, on the reverse strand, counting down.
TTCAAATTGTTAAATACAATTTTCTTCATGTGAAGAAAATTTTTTTTGACATAGTAAAGAAGCAAATAATAGTTCTTTGTAAAACAATGAGTAGCTCTAACAGATACTTTTGAAACTGAGAGAGGGACTAACACACAGGTCTTTCTCAAAGCAAATAAAGTCTTTCCTGTGCCTATTTAAAGGACTCTATGGCATTCAAAATAGTATTCCCACTTATGCAGGTGTTACAAAGCCTAAGAATTTCTATAGTCTGACACACATATATAAAATCATCCTGATATTCTGTAAATGTTTAGAAACCAATTGCATCAAAAACTGCAGTTTTAATTAAATTAACTGAACTTTTTTGGCTTCCTTCCTATATAATGCATAACTTGATAATGTGCTTATCTTTAAGAAATATAAAACTAAGTTTAGTAACTTTTGCAATGTAATAACATGAAACAAAACTGAGGCTAGGGCTTTCTTTTAGGGTTCTATTTACAAGGCCACTGCAAATGAATGAAAAGGAAAAGTAGTGAGAGTAGGCCCTGTGAAGAGAGAATCACTTCTGTACTAAAGATAGATTTCAAAATACATGCCCTCTGATGTGGTCTTCACCTCAATTCCAAGCACCACCTGTACCTTAAAGTGCACCCAGCTGATAATATAGAACCCTAGGGAAAAAATAAATGCTGAAAGATTAAAAAAATTCAAGATGTTTAAGTCAACACAATAATTTCATAAAAGTAAATACCATATATTCTGATAATATCCTCAATATGTCAACTACTTATAATGTCCCTGCTTTCAATAGCCTGTTTGGAATGTAACCAAGGTTATAGTAAAACTAAAGCAAAAGTTGACTATTAATCATAAGTAAAAAGAAATGAAGATTTAATAAATTATCTTTTAAGAGATTTAAGTTTTAGTTTGTTTAGACTCTACTGAATTGAATTAATGACATCTAAATGTACTTAATTATAAGAACTTTAAAGTCTAAAATTTATTTCAAGTATCTATTTTCTATCACTATTTATATATATCTATATCTATAGTAACGTCCACATCTATATTCTTATTTATACTTATCATTATATCCCTATATTTGTTCATATACCTATTAATCTAATAATTTCCTTTTTAAAAATATATGCTTCTTTAGAGGTCATCAGTAGGTGTATTTCAAACTTGCAAGAAAAGTGCAGTAATAACAGAAATACATGTGATGCTAAGATGGAAGTGTGAACTGAAGTAAACCATCCAGTGTTAAAAGACAAGAGCATGACATTTGAGAAGGAATTCAAGCGTTCTCTCAACCAAATATAGTTATATAGTTTTAACAAATTATTTAAACCTCTGAATTAGAGTTTTCTAACCTCAAAAAAGAAATAATAATACCGGCTCATAGTGGGATTCTACCATGAGCAAGCAAATTTATTCAAAGATTTCACATTGGAACCTAAGTTATGTGAGGATCATAATGACAACTCATAACTGTTATCATTTCATATTTGAAAAATTGATATTGAAAGGCTCGTACTTTGGCCAACAGAGTAATATCAAGAGTTGCATTTCATGAAAAATATTTTAGAGGTAATAACAATGTTTTAATGTTCTTCCACCATTGATGAAGTTGTTTAAACAAACATAACCTATAAAAATTTTAAATGTTTGAAAAGGCTACCATTCATAATAGAGCTACAAAAAATTATGAAGTCTTGATTTTGGAGCTACTTTTTATCATTTCTATTGTTTTTCACTGGGGCAAATATATATTTGTGCATGTGTCTGTGTGTGTGTGTATGTGTATATGTGTGTGTGACAAAATTTACCATTGCTTCATTTAAAAATATTTTTTAGTAGTATTATTTCCATTAGTGTGTAAACCATCACCATGAACCAACTCCAGAAATTTTTTATTTTCTCAAACTGAAACTCCATTCTCATCTGACAAGTTTTCTTTTTTCTTTCCTCTGCCAAGTGCCTGGCAACCACCATTTTGCTTCCTGTCCTTATGTATTTGACTAATCTAAGTATCTCATGAGTGAAATCATATAATAATTTTATTTTTACCTGGATTACTTAGTGTAATATATTCAAAGTTTGTCTATGTAATGTTTTCACATTACAAAAATTTAATTTCCATTTAAGGCTGAATAAGGCTCTATCATAAATATATACCATATTTTGTTTATCCGTTCAGATATCAGTGGACATCTGAGTTGTTTCCACCTTCTGGCTACTAAGAATAATGCTGCTATAAACATTGATGAACAAATATCTTCTCATGTCCCTTTTCTTTCAGTGCTTTGGGTTAATAGTAGTGGAATTGTTAGATTAAAGGATAATACTGTTTTTTTGTTTTTTTTTTTTTGTTTTAAGAACCACCATACTGTTCTCTATTGTGCCTGTATCATCTAATCTTTCCATCACCAATGCAAAGTGTTTGATTTTCTCCACATTTTAACCAACACTTTATTTCTGTACTTTTGATAATACCCAACCTAAAAGTTGTGATGTAACATCTCATTGTAGTTTTGATTTGCATTTAACTGATAATTGATGTTGAGCATTTTTTCATGTGCTTATTTCTCCATCAGTACATTTTCTTTGGAGAAATGTTTAAGCAAGTGTTTTGCCCAATTTTGAAATAGAATTGCTTATTTTGTTGTTATTGTTGAATCTTAGTTATCTATATATTCTGGATATTAATCCCTCATCAAATATACAATTTGAAAATATTGCTTTCATTGTATTACTGTCTTTTCACTTTATTCATGTCTTTCGATGCATAAAAGTTTTTAATTTTGTTGAAGTTCATTTTATCTATTATACTTTTGTTGTCATATCTAAGGAATAATTGCCAATTCCATTGTCACAAAACGTTTTCTCTATTTTTTCTAAGACTTATGATTTTAGCTTTTACATTCAGATGTCTAAGCCATTTGAGTTTATTGTGTATATGATGGAAGAGTTCAGCTACATTTCTTTTGGTATGTGGATATCTAGTTTCCCCAGCATGATTTGTTGAAAAGATTGTCCTTTCCATATTGATCACTCTAAGTATCCCTGAAAACAATTTAATCATCTATGTGAGCTAATTCCTGGGCTCTCCATTCTGTTCTATAGTGTTTTTATATGTCGGTTTTCATGCCATTACACCACCATTTTTATTACTATAATTTTATAGTATGTTTTGAAATCAGAAGGTGTGAGGCCGTATACTGTTTTTTTTCCAAGATTGCTTTGATTATGCAAGGTTTCCTAAGATTCCAAATGAATTCTTCTATTTCTATAAGAAAAACATTGGGATTTTAGGGATTACATTGAATTTGTAACTTGCTTTGTATAGTTTTGATATATTAGGTATTCTAATCCATGAACATGAGAGTTTTCCATTTACTTATGTCCTTTTAAATTTCTTTCAGCATTTTGTAGTTTTCAGGGTACAAGTCTTTCAGCTCCTCAAGTTTATTCCTATTTTATTCTTTTTTGATACTATTGCATGTAAATTGTTTTCTTAATTTTCTTTTCTAATTCTTCATTGTTGATGTATAGAAATGGAATTAATTTTTGATTGTTTGTATTCTACATCTTTGCTGAGTTTGTCTATTGTTTTTCAGTTTGTGTGTGTGTGGACTTGTTAGGTTTTTCTACATATAAAATCATATCATCAGTGAACAGAGATAATTGTACTTCCAGCCCTCCTGTTTTGATGCCTTTACTTTTCTTGCCTAATTAATCTGACAAGAAAAATCAGCACTGTGCTGAATAGAAGTGGTGAAAGCATAATTTTTTTGTCCTTCTGGATCTTTGAAGAAAATCTTCACCATTGATAAATGTAAGCCATAAGCTTTCCATGTATGACCTTTATTATACTAAGGTAACATCATATTTCTTGCTTATTGAGTTTTTTAATCATGAAACTATTTGATTTTTTCTAATGTTTTTTCTTCATCAATTGCAATCTTTGTGTCCCCCTGTCCCTTAATTCTAGTAAGTGGTATATTGTGTTATTTTTGTATGTTGAACAATTTTTGCAGTCCAGAATAAATGCCACTTGGCAATGAAGTATAATCCTTTTAATATGTGTTCTAATACATTTTTCAAGTATTTTCAAAGATTTTTACATGAATATTTATCAGGGATATTGGCCTATGGTTTTCTTAGTCTGACTTGTATCAGGGTGATGTTGGCCTCATACTATGAGCTAGATGTGTTCCCTCCTTTTCATATTTGGAATATTTTGAGAATATTAGTGTTAATTCTTTTAAGTTTGTCACAATTATTTAGTGGTGCCACTTGGTTCTAGGCTTTCTTTGGTGGGATAGTTTAGATTGTCATTTAATCTTTTTATTAATTATAGGGCTATTAAGATTTTTCTATTCATGAGTCACTCTTGTAAGGTTATAAGTTTTTTAGGAATTTGTATTACCTAAGTTATCCAATGTGTTTACACAGAACTGTTTATTGTATTGTATTATCTTATAACTTTTCTTTAAAATCAATAAGTAGTAAGCCCCCTCTGCATTTTTTTAGGAACAATTTCTGTCACTTTATTTTTCCCTATGAATGGGTCATGTTTTCCTATTATAGATGCTTTAAAATAACTTTATTTTCCAAAGAGTCTCTCCCATGCTGCTTCTCAGTGCTTTGGGTGTTCTATTTATTACTCTACCCATAATCATTTGTCCCAGGTGAATGCAGGTCTGTAGCTCCTGGCAGCTTCACAAGCCATGCTCACTGTTTCCCATAGCTTTTCTTAGCGTGAACCCCCACTATGCTGATTTCCCTGAATTAAGTGAAACAGAAACCAATCTCTCAAGCAGCCCCCCAAAAGGTTAGAACATTGCAAATAGTTTTCACCCTACTACCTCCAGATCAAGGGAGGAAACCAGCAATTGGGCCACTATTCTCCCCAGATCTTGCTATGCTGAACTAGGAGGGGCTGTGGCAGGGGCTAGTACAAATGCAATTAATTTATCTACAATTTAGAATGTGGCTCTTTCTTGATTGGGCATTTGCTTGGTTGCTGTAGACCTTTGACTATATTCCAAATTTTAGCTAGTCTCTAGTTGTGTTTTTTATGTTTCTGTGGGGGTAAAAGGGCCTGGATCTTAGTCCACCATTTTGTGAACTTCTCTGTCATTATTCCAAATGTAATATTTGGCTCAACAAAACATGGACATGTCAAGTAAATGGACGAGTTGGTCTTCATCTAAAATCATGTCAACATATTGACTTTTTATAATATATTAACCTTATTTTTGAAGTTAAAAAGCAAATACACCAAAAAAGGTTTCTGTCCAAAATATTATGTCAAAAGTTAACTGTACCCAATACACAAAAGGAAATTTTATATAAGGATCATTAAAGAAATCCTCTTATCTTCATCACTTATCCCAACTCTCAGACAACATCCTACAACAATTCATTTTCCATCTTAATGGGCTATCCTTTTCAAGTTCTTGAGCAGAAGATGTCTTAGTGAATTATGACAATATATAGTTTTTTTAATGCAATGTATAGAGTATTGGATTTTTATTAATGCTAGATTAATTTCATTCTTAGCAAATCCATTTCATATAAACATCTGTGATGGAGAATGCCAGAAGAGATGTAATAGATGCTAATACACATCCAGTTTCAAAATTCAAACACTGTGTGATCCTGAACATCCAAATGTAAATGTTGGCAGTCATGAGGATCTACTTATTTAACATGTTTTAAGTCCACCCTTACTGCCATAGTAATCACTCTCACTTTTAATACTTCTCTTGAATTTCCTTTTTTACATGATTTGTATTTTCTAAATATTTCAGCTTATCCATCATTTAATTTCAGTAACATATCCACCTTGTCAAAGTAACATATGATCTTGAAGGTTATAATGAAATTGTTATCACTTGAAAACAAAAATGAAATCTTGTCTGTTAACGTATAAAACAAAGCTGTCTCAGCATTCTCTTACAAGTAGGTTAAAGATGCATAAATGTTTCATTTGTACAAAAGATTATTTTGCTTTTACCTAAAAAGCTTTATGCATCATTATTTCCTGATCACGTTAGAACAGGTATATAGTCTGTATTATTTATACCTATTTGCAATCCTACTTCCAATGCTTTTTTTTTTCTTTAAAATAAACAACTAGGGATTCTATCAACAATTTCATGCAGTAATTGTAGTAAGAATATTATTTACTCTTTAACCACTTAAGAATACTTATACCATGTTAAGCGTCATATCAGTTAGGTAGATTAAATAAAACTATCTTGTTCAAGAAGATACATGAGTTTTGAATATTACAAATGTGCTTCTTACATTTGAATGCTAATTTTATATCTAAAGTATGTTGATTTTAGTGAAATATTCCATATCCCTTAAAAAATATCTACCTAGTCTTTTTATATTTTTACTAAAGTATATTCTTCTAGAATCAATGTAGATGGCAGCTAAATATCTACTTTAAATTTATCAGAGAACTATTTTAAGGAAGTATCAGTCTACCCCTGAAGTCAGTAGTTTCATATTATCAGGTTAATGTCAACCTATTTTTTAAAAAGTTAAAGGCCAGTTTTCTCAAAGACAGGTACTCTTTAATGTTGTTGGCACACTCAGTCTGAACTTTCAGAATGTATATGCCCTGGTTGAGAACCACAGGTTTTGGATGTACAATGTGTCATCCAAATGGAATTCCTTTATCTCAGTGCTTAGATGGGTGCTTCATACTCAGGAAGCCACAAAATTAAAGTTTGATATATGTCTTTTTTTTTCACACCAAATCCTCAAATAGGTAGTCAAAACTATCGTTCTGTTTCTTCTGCCACTATTAATCATGGCCTTCTTTAAATGTGCTTGTCTCTTCCCTGTACTATCAATACATTATTCTGAATACCTTTCAACATAACATGATTATTTTGTTTTATTCCTTGGTTAGTGTTGCTCTGTTCTGCCCCTGGAAATTTCCCAAGGATTAGCCTTTTGTTTTGTTTTTATATGTACTGTGTCCTAAAGATCACCTGTGGCCTTGTGTTTTCTATTATCACTCCTTCCGTGATGACTTCAGAATGTTTCCATTCTTGTCCTTCTTTTGTTTGTGTTATGGTGCCTGCTTTAACAGCAGGGACTTTGATATAAGTGAAAGTGAGTTTTGCAAGCAAAAACCGTAATCTGTATTATATTAACTATTTTATAAAGGATAACCATTTTGTACTAATTTATTTTTATAAACAATTACCTAACAATACCTGGATCAATGAGCGAACTGTATGTTTATGTGCAAATAAATGTGAACGAAGACCATAAAAGTGGAATGCAAATTGTAACTTAATATTCATAATGTTCCTTTCCAAAAAAGCCAATGTCACATTGTTGAAGGAACAAAGCAATACTACCTTTTTAAAATATCTCGAGATGTATAAGTGGCTTTTTACAACTCTCCTCTAAGGCAATTTTTGCCTTTTCATTTTTTTACCTATATCTTTCTGCATCTCAACATCATGGTGTGAAACAGTTAATTTACTTTCCTTAAATAATTAAAAATTTGTAATAGGTAAAAGTAATGTTTATAGTCACAATGAACATTATACTTATGTTATCTCACAATTTAATATAATTATTAATCATAATGTAAATTATGTGTGTAATATAAAATGTAATCCTTTATAAACATTTATAAAAATAGTTAACACATAAATACAATACTTTCACTCTCAAGCTTAAACTTTCAGGTTCGTAAATCAAACCTAGAATTCTTCATTAATTTTCATGAATTTCCATAATTTTACATGACAACAGCATTGTAATTCATCATCGGATATTTCTGACATACTTTCAACCTTATGATTGAATCCTTTTAGTCTCTATAGCTTTCTAGATTATGTACTTATACCTATCACTTTACCTGTCTATAAGATGAATGCTATCTCTCTTTCAGTGCACGTCTATGTCCTCCACTTAACCGATCTCTCCACGACAGATCTATATCCTTGCTCTACCATACATAGCAATGGCTTAAAATATTTTGCATAATATTCCTAAATTTTTATAAACTGTCTAATCCTTTGCACATATGTACTTGTCATCAAATATTTTCATCGGAAATTTCATCAGTTATAAGTGAATCTCAACATATTTAAATATGGTTATTTTAAATGAACAACAATTACATCATTTAAAACAGAGTTTATGATCACAGATATTTGATACTATACTATCTTTCATTTATAAACTATGTGAAAATCTCTGTAAGATGAAAACACTTTTATAACCTTCCTTTTATCTTTGAATTTATAATTCCAAAAATCTAAACTAATATTCTTTATGTTTAAAACATTTTATTTTCTCTAACAAATATATTCCCATTAAAGTGTTTGTCTGTATGGATATATATACATGTATACTTTTATAGTTTCATGTAATTATGACATTTTTAAAGAAATTTTTCTACAGATTCAGTCGTAATAATTATTTTATATAATTGATTCAAATAAATGCCTATAGCATGTATAACTACTATGATTAGAATCCCAATATTATGTATGTGCTTAATTAATACTTTTAAAAAAACATCAAAAGGGGGAAACAATGAAATAACAGTGTGGACATTTTTAAAATTGTCCCCAAAATTTTACATTCCAACTTTAGACCATTCTAACTTATTATGAATACAACATAGAGTACAGCATCCTTCTGAATGAAAAGTTAGACTGCAAATTAGTAGAAGTCATTAACATTCAGTCTGTAACACGAATTCACATACACACTTTCTCTTTCCCCATAGGTATCCATGTACATTCAGACAACTATATTCATTACTATACTTATGTTTTATGTATATGCCTAGTAAATTTATAGTGCTCTGTTTTTTTTCCCAATTGTATGATCTTTGAGAGCTAGTGTCACATTTTTAAAAATCAATATTTGGTCTTTGAAATAGTAAACACTTAATAAATGTCGTTGAATGAAAATTAGTTATACAGAAAAACAAAGTTGGGGAAAAAACTATCAATTTAATGTATTAAGTTCAATATAAAGTTTTCCATCATTTCCTTCATTCTTAAGTATGTTTAACATAATCCAACATCTGCCTATAAATATATGTATATTTAATACATTTGATCAATTTATTTCAATTTATTTTATTTTTTATTGTTTATTGAGGTAACATTGTTTAATACAATGATACAATTTTCAGGAGTACATTATAATTTGACATCTGTATATTGTGTGTTTACCAAGTCCAACTTTCTTAAGCTACCATATATTTGTTCCCCTTTACCCACTTCACCCTCCCCATACCCACCGATATTTGACCCCCTTGAACTGTACCTATCCCCTTCTCCCCTACCCCCAAACCTCAGATAACCACTAGTCTATAGTCCATGTCCATGAGTCTCTGTCCTGTTCATTTGTTACTTTTAGGTTTATTCTACATATAAGTGATATCATGTGATTTTCATCTTTTTCTGTCTGGCTTATTTCACTTAGCATGATTATCTCAATGGCCATCCATGTGTCACAAATGGAAGAATTTCATCAATTCTAATATTAATCTTTCTTGGTATTTATTCTGACCATCAGAACAATAATATTCTCCTAAACTGTGTGTTGTTTTGCATCATAAAAGTGCTTGTTAACTGTGAGTCCCAGGTCTGGCTGTGATCCAAGCTTGCGGCTAGGGATAGGATTCTGGATTTAAAATATTACATTAATGTAATAAAGTGCCTACACCTCACTTATGCAAGCATGACTTTGCTTATTGTATATTACGCATGTGTAGCAGAATGCCACTATTGTTCTCTGACGTATATAAAACCCATGCGGTCCCCTAGCACAGAAGCGCGTGCTCCTCACAAAAAAGTTGGTGCCTGCTATTTCGTTCTCATGTCGGCTCTTTGTGCATTCTTTCAACTGAGCATCTCACCCCTGAAACCTTCCCTTCTTGATCAGCTCAGTGCTGACATCAATGCTTTTCTTAAACCCTTTATTGGGGCTTACCTAGGCTACAGTTTTCAAATTTACATTAACATCTACAAAGCTATTCCTCTACAATCTTAATCATTTTTAATTTCTAAGATTTCTACTTCATTATAATTTAAGATTCCAAAACTATTCACAATTTAGTTGAAGATTCTGAATGATTTTATACAAAATTTGTTCTGTGAATATTACTACAGAATTCATTGATCTTTTTTCCACACTAATTTTCTTCTATCTCAAAATTGCTGACTTGTGTTTTGAGGTAACAGTAAAACTATCTCTACTTCTTCCCAAAATACCATGAAATAACAACAAAAAAATGGTACAAATATTATTTGTAGTAGTTTTAATAAGAATAGTTGATCAGTGAGAGTAGAATCACCAAGCTCTTTCCCTAGGAATTACACTCAGCACCTCAGTATCAATGTTCTATAATAGCTTTGGAATGTCTATGAGCATATGTTAGCAAGATGTACCCCAAGGCATCAGAAAATACTGAGAGTTATAAGGATGTTATTTGTAGCATAAAACTAGATAGACATAATTAAGAGTATTTGGTATGATTTGGTAAATTATTTTTTGGGTCTAAGAAAACTAAAATTTTTTCATATACATTAATGGCAGTTCCTGCTTCACTTTCAAAGCCATTTTAGCTTACAGAAGGTTTCACAGGAATGCTCTACTTTTGATAGCAGGGAAACCTGTAATAGATAGCGGATGCCGTCAGAGAAGGAAGTTGGGGTGAGGGAATAAGCTATTCCACTGGGGAGAAAGACTTATAGATTTCATGGCCCCAAGAAATGAGCCCATTAAAAACTGAGATGTAATCAGAGGATCTTAGCACACTTAAACTGCACCACACTTTACTACCACAATGATAGGGCACTGAATAAAACAGTGGATTATAGCTAAAAAGCAGCAAGATACACTCTTTTGGAGGAGTGGTCCCTAGGAATGCCCAAAGTCAAGAGGCAAGACAAGGACACTAGGGGATTGTGAAACCTGACACCTGTAGCTATAGCAAATATTAAACACAGCCCAACTCTTAACCAGAGTAACAAAATCACACACTATCTGCCTCAGTAGTCATTACTGGCACACCGTATTGACTTTCAGAAAAAGTTATAAAGTCACAAGGCATGATGAAAGGTAAAAGAAAACAGTCTGAAAGGACAGAGCATTCATCAGAAACCAACTCTTATGACAGATGTTGGAATTATCAGTAGGAATTTAAAATAACCAATTATCTGTTAAATGTGTTAATGGAAAAAGTAGTTCAACATGCATGAATAAGAGAGTCAATTGAAAATTCCAGAAATCAAAAACACTGAAATAGAAATGATAAATACCCTTGATGATAAGTAAACTTAGCTGAGGAAATAATCAGTTTGAAGATAAGTGAATAGAAACTTCCCAAACTGACATGAAAAAGAGGAAAAAAGAATAATAGAACAGAATATCCAAGAATTATGCAACAAAAAGGTGTAACATATACACAATTAGAAAACAGTAATGGCAAAAGAGATAACACAGAGGAAATATTTTAAATAACAGCTGAAGACTTTCTAAAATTAATTGCAAACACCAAACCTCAGATTCAGTAAGCTCAGAGAACATAAAGCAAGATAAACACACAAAACAAAAAGCCCTACATCTAGGCATATTGTTTTTAAAAGAAAGAAAACCAAGAAAAAGAACATTTTGAAATAAATGAGGGCAAATCAACTGTAGAACAGAAATAAGAATTACAGCAGATTTCTTGTCATAAGCCATGCAACAAGAGTGCACTGAGTTATTCAAAGTGTAAAAAGAAAATAACCTTATTCTAAATACAGTGAAATTATCCTTTAAAAAGAAAGGGTAAAGACTTTCATAAACAAAAATAAAAAAGTTAATTATCAGTAAAACTTCCCTTTAAGAAATGTTAAGTTTTTCAGAGAGAAGAAATATGATGTAGTCCAGAAATTCAGTTACAGAAATAAAGACCATTGAAAAATAATTTAATGGAATTAAAATAAAATCTTCCATTTTTCTTATTCTTAATGTAAGTGTTTAAAGTACTAATAGTAAGAATATACTGAGTAATTATAGCATGTGGGTAATAATATCAGTGCCACAAAAGATAAATGATAGGGAATATTCTCTCACAATGTACTTGCACTACACATGAAGTGATAAAGTATTACTCAAAGGTGGACCTGGTTAGTTAAAATATATACCAAACTCTAGGGCAACAATGAAAAAATAAAAATAAGTATAATGGATATGCTCAGAGGGGTTAAAATGGAATCATATAAAATGCTCAATTAGAACCAGAGAAGATAGAAAAAGAGAACAAAATCAAAGAGCAATTGCAGTGAATAAATATCAGTTACAAACACTATAAACGTGAATGGTATAAATATGCCACTTAAAAGATAGAAGTAGTCATTTTCTTATCCACTTCACAATTTATATTTCCTACAAGAATCAACTTTAAACAGAAAGACTTAGGTTAAAGGAATCTAGAAAGATATGGCATGCTTACACTAATCAAATAGAAGCCAGAATAGCTAGAGAAATATCAGAATTAACGTCTTAAGAGAAACTGAATGTGGCATGTATGGGAACTCCATTCTAGTTTCAGAATTTTCCTGTAAATCTGACAGTTTTAAAATGAGAATGTTTATTTTTTTAAAGGTAACTACATTAAAATTCTGATATTAAGCAGTAACAGTATTACTAATTTTGAAAGAAATGATATCCAAATATTTGATGATATATCAAAAAAAAAAAAATAAAAGATATCCTTCAAATCATTCAAGAAAATTGACTTTGGAAGCCTTTCCACAATATGTATAATTCTCACGTTTAATTTCATCTCATGGATTTTCTTGGGTCTGATTCTCTAGAATCAGAACCTAAAAGGGAAATTTTATGTAAATGATTTCTTGAAAGGGTGCTCTCAGGTAAAATGGGCAAAGGAGTGGTGGAAGCAACATAGAATAGAACAGAAGCTAAACAAACAGGTGGACTCAGCTTGAGTCACAGGATCCCCTGGAATTTGAATACACTCCACAATTGTCAGGCTTTGATGCAAAGAGCCTGGCTTTTGTATCCCCTTATCAGTCAGTCATAGGCCTCAGTCCCCGCTACCACCAGGTTATGCTCTCAGAAAACCAGCGAAATCTATTGCATGGATATGTATTGATTTTGTAAGTAAAAAACAAGGATGATTTGTTTCAGGTATGCTGTTCAACACTATTTATAAATAGTTATAGGTTAGATAAATCCATCATTTTTTTATTTCTTCTATTTTTCATCTAGCCCACAGTGTATGGCTTCCTAGAATTTCTATAGCTTCAACTAGCATAAAATACTGATACAATTTCTTGTTTATGTAAATGTTTTTCCAAAGCAGATTGCATGCTGTACTTAGATAATACTTTTTCTTTATTACTCTCTAGTGTCTTTAAAGGTCTTAAAATTAGTTCCAGAGTCTACAAAATAGGGAATTGACTAGTAGCTCTCATTCTAGTTGTTGGATCATAAATCTGGTTTCACTGATTCGCTCTTCTACAATTTTATTAATTATATAATGTTACTTCATATTTCTAAAGCTAAATCACTAATTAAGCTTTTACAATACACAGGTATAGTTTTAACAGAAAAGCTATACTAAAGCACTATTTCTTTACTTAGCCAAGACTAGCTTCAGAGACACTAAGTCTTCAAAGGAAATCTATTTACCTAGGTATTATCAAAAGTAAAATGAAGCGATATATTTTCTCTACACAAATAGTTTTACTCTAAAAAAGATAAAGTTGTTGATTGAGGAATATAATCAATTCATGAAGTACAAATAGCTGCTTTGGATATTTTGTGCCAGTTGGATGGATTTGTGTTATAATCTAGCACTGTTTATATACTACAAACTTTGGTAGTTATTCAAATCAAATCATGTGTGCATAGAAAGTAATTACCTAAATTCTAGGCATGAATATGTTCTTTTTCTATTAGAAATGAATTGTCCTAAAAAATGCTTGACTCGTGGTTCACTTAAGGATGAGCATGGGAAGAATGTACTGTGTAAATATATCAATATTTATACATGTTTTTTCTATATGAGTTGAATGCATATATGTCTCTAGATGTAATTTTAAGTTCAATGCTTCCCATTCCATCCATTGGTTTTCTAAAAACTATTTTTTTATGGTGACATTGGTTAGTGAAATCCAGTAAGTTTCAGGTATGCAATTCAACAGTATATTGTATGTTCACCACCAGTAGTGAGATTTCTTTCTGTCACCAAATATTTGGCCCCTTTTATTCTGTCTACCTCCCCTGCCCCCCACACCCTCTGGTAACCACTAGTCTAAAAACTAGGAGAAAGAAAGTATGAAGAAAATATCTACCAAAATTAGAAAAGAAAAAGTATTATGTGAAAATACCTTTCGCTTGTCTCCTGAATACAATACATTTTAGAATCTAGATAATTTAATTATGGAATTTCACGCAAATAAAATCCAAGTTGAACTTAAAGCTAAACATCATATTCTTGTACTTATATATTTTTAATCCCATTCATATTTTAAGTATCTTTTCTATGAAGAATTGATGTCATCCAGACTTCTTTAATTATTAACTTATGAGTTTAAAAAAAAATCTTCAAAAGGTAAACTAGTTATCTGCAAAGAACTATTCAGTCTTTAATCAAAAAGATATCAAGTCTCTTTGATCTGATAAACAATGGTTTGAAGAAAGAAAGTAAACCCTGCTTTTGGTAGGTTATTAGAGATAGTTTCTCAATGTTGTATTATTTCAGAGATAAAAGTTCAATTTCTTTGAAGATAGATTCCAATTTAAATTGCCAAAACAATCTTGAATGGTATTAAACACTAAATAATTTGTACATTCTACATTAGGACTTGAATTATTTTAACATTTTAGTTCTATCTTAACACAGTGCAAGTTGGATTGTATGCAGAAATGCAATTTTAAATCCTAATACATTTAGTAATGATTGTTACAGTGAAGGTACATATGAATAACTGAAAAAGAAGAAACATGGCTATATTGGCATAATTAAACAATCATATTTTAAATCATTTATGTAATGATTTTTCCATTAATAAACTTAATATAAACTAAGCTATTGGGTAAAATTTGCAGCACCATATGCAATGATACATCTCTCTACAAGGATTTTTGGACATACTATATATTGCACAGAAGATGTGTATTTTGCTATGTTCTACTTCTTTATACAGAAACCATATAGTACAAACCATATAATAGAATAATTCAAGAAATAAGTGTGGAATTTAACCAAGAAAAAAAGTTAGACATTTGATTAACTCAATTTGCAAGGAAAATCAAATCAAGGTTGTGAATATATATGCTTTAATTATTGAATATGCTTTAAATGTAATATTGATTTTTTTTTCAGTTTCTAATAAGCTAAAAAGGAGACATGAGAAATTAACGTTTATTTTAGAAGGAGCAAATGCTTTTTTTTTAAAGAAACTCTGAGCTAATATAGTTTCTCTGAATGTAAAAGGAAAGTCATGATAGAAGATGAGAAGGTAGGCCAACTCTCATATGCTACTGAACTAGCAGTAGCAACCCTGCATTTATTCTATGTTACCATATGTGTAGATAGAAACAAATAAAAGGTTATGTAAGTAATTCTGAAAATTCCTCCTCCACGCACCACACACACAGTTATATCAGAAAAAAAAATGAATTATGTTTGTTTCAAGAAACAAATATTCGGCAGTTAACCCACACTGGTAAAAAGGTCCAGGGCTCACAGCATATGCTTTCAAATGGCAGTTAATTTTTGGCTTTTGTGGATATCTCTTATGTTGGATTTCCACCAAAGTAGATCTTGAGACAAGAGATTTGAGTGCAATTTGGGATGAATCTGAAAAAGGGGAAAGAGCGAGTGTGACAGGAAAGAACAGAGAGCACATGCAGTTTGTATGACTGAGCACGTTGCTGTGCTGGCCACCTGAGCCTCAGACACAGTAGTGACTTATAGGAAATAGTTTAGATCAAAACTAAGATGAACTCACTTGAAGCGTAAGGAAACTGGAGTGTATATATTCCAATTCCCATTCGCCATTGTTTGATAACTATTCCACAGCATCATTTTTGGGGGTAATTTGTTATAGTAGCAGTAAGACACTAATATCAAAATATATCTTTGTGAGATGATTGATGGGAAATTGGTAGCTTATACATTGTTGGTGAGATGACTGCATGGGTTTTGGTTTTTTTTGAATGTCATACCACAGCATCTGTATTGATTAATATATAAATTTCCTTGAGCATACTAATTACACTTCTAGGGTTAAATGGGTTAATTTTGTGTCACAGGTATTTATCTAAACATTCACTGACTTTCAATCACCATTATTAATGTATACTGTGCAATATAGCTTCAATATTACTCTCTAGATCTCTCTCCACTTGTTTCTTGCAATCTAGCTTCTTGTTGGAAATGGATAATGGAGTCTGTATGTTATCAAAGAGAAGGGGTGTGCATTCAAATGATGTATTCACTCAGCTCCCTCCTTGCAGAATCTCCCTCAGGGCTGGCTATATTCTAATGCATTCTCTACAGCACTCTGTTGCTCTCTCCAGGTGACCCTTCTATGAATTATAATTCACTTGAATTACTAGATTCCAGAGTTCATTCTATCTCCTACCAGCAATAACCCTGGCTGATACAAGTACTTACTATATGACAGATATTATTCTAGTTGCCAACTTATGCTATTCATTTAGCTTATATTCTAGTGAGAAAGACTAACAATACAAATATTAAATGAGTAAAATATATAGATTAATAAGAGAAAAAATAAAGCAGAAAATAATTTCTAGGGCAGAGAAAGTTGAAAATGACCAAATGGGTATGCATGAGAAGATTTCCTTGAGTAACCTGAAGGAACTATGGCTTTCTGGGAAGAGATGAGGGAGAAGGGAAGGATTCCACCTACAGGGAGATTACTAGAGGGAGCTAAGACCCCAAGATAGAAATGTGCCTAGTATGTTTGAGCAGTAATAAAGAGTCCAGTGTGACTGAAGAGGAATGAGCAAGCAGGAGAATAACAGAAAATGCAGTCACACAGATGGCCAGCTTATACAGAACTTTATAAGCTATTTTAAAGAAACACATTTAATCTGAGTGAGATAAATGGTTAATGTAGGTACTTTATCAGGGAAGTAAAATGATGTGTCTTGTAGTTTAATAGGGCCACTCATTCTGCTATGTTGAAAATGGAGTGAAGGGAAGAAAGAGCTGGAGAGGTAAGACCAGTTAGGAAGCAATGGCAACAATCCAGGAAAGAGATGTTGAGTACTTTGACCAAGGGCACAGTGTTGACTATATAGATACGCATTTTATATCTGTATATTTCTTAATGCTAGGGAAAAAATACAATTTCCTAATAGGATAAATGAAGAATGTGAGAAAAAAATAATTAAGGGTAACTTCAAATTTTTTTGGTCAGAACAACTGAAAAGTTCTAGTTGACTTTGACAGAGATGGAAAAGACTGCTATAGGAGCTAGTTTATGAAGATATGTCAAGAGACCCGTTTTGGATGTGTTACCTTTGATATGTCTACTATAATTTAAGAGAAATGTTTAAATAGGAAATTAGGAATGTGTGGATCTCATTTCAGAAAAGAAGACTTGTCTGATATGCAAATTTGTAAATTCGTAATAGACTACAATTTAAGGCTGTGAGAGTAGATGAGATCAGCTAGATATTATATAATCAGTTCTATATTTAGATACTGGCTCTATGAGAGGGAAAACAGAAAAACAAAAGAACAAATAAAACTTAGAAGTAGCCACTGGGTAGGAGAACCAAGATATGGTGGTGTGCCATGAGCAAATAAACTGTTTCAAGAAGGATATAATGACCAACAATCTCAAATGCTGTTAGTAGTCTGAATAATATCACATCTGAGAATTAGCTATTCTAAGTATTAATTTAGAGAGTATTGGGAAATCTCAGTAAATGTTGAGGGGTAAAAATGTGACTAGAAGAATTTGAGAGAAAACAGAAGGTTGAATGTTTTTGAAGGGCTAAAGAGAAGGGGAGTTGTATGTGGTATTTAAAATGGAAATAATAAAAGATATTTGTATGCTATATAGAATGGTCCAAGATAGAGGGGAAAAAATGATACAAGAAGGTAGGGCTAAATGAATAAAAGGAAGGGTTGGTTTTAGGAACTAGGACAGTTCAAACATTGTAATAGGAGCAAATGCATGTACATGAGAGTTGAGAGCTAGCAGGATTTCTCATAATTTCTTCTCTTTTCTCGGTGAAAAAGAAAAACAAGTCAGTAGCTGAGTATGAGATAAGGAAATTAGATATTAGTGTTTTGGGGTTTTTTAAGGATCATGCAGAAGACTAATATGTAAGAAATTAGAGAGTGAATGGGCAAAAAAAATGTGATTGTCTAAAAATCTAAAAGCTTAGTGAATTCAGTGATGAAATCAAAAGGCGAGATTACTCAATTTTTTTTTTTTTTTAGCCACCTTAACTGTACTAGTGTGGTCCTTGAGAAGATGAAGAGTTAGATTTATTCAAGGTTAATATTTTGCAAAACATGTATCATGAGATAAAGGGGTAAAATTTTTGAGCATTTGTCTGGGAATGAATATAATAGATTTTTATTTTTTTTTTTTTTTTTTTTACAATGTACCAGGTACTTTTCTAAGCTCTTCACAATTATTCACTCATTTAAATTTCATAACAGCCCTATGTGATAGATGTAGTATTTACCCATTTTTATGGATGAGGAAATTGAGGCACAGAAAGGTTAGGATATTTGGCTAATGTTTTGATACTTGTAGAAGATGAAGCTAAGTTCATTTTCTCTACAGCTCATACCCTAACGGAATTTAAGCAGGATAAGGGAGGAGGAAAGGACATGGATGGAAGCTTCAGGTGTGATCTCTGATTATTGGAATTAGAATACTAGAAAGAGTAAGTGGAAAGGAACATGAAAGTTGATTGTTGTTTAATGTTTACATTTGGGACTATGAGAGAAGAGCAGTCGTAATAACACCCAGTTATATGTATCACTGTGGGATTTCTGACTGGGGTAGAGAAGAGGATAGTGTCATTTGAGAAGAGAACAATATCTCTGAAGCCAAGATGTGAAGTAGAATCTCTATATGAACACTGAAATGTCTGCAAATTATGACAAGAATTGTGGGAGCTGAAAGATTTAAAACCTGAAGAAATTAAGGAAATTGTCTCATAGTGTAATATAGCAAGGTGGCAAACAAGGAGGACTATCTGAAATAACTGTTAATAGCAACAATTTTAAAAGTTGACAAGACATCCTTGTTATATTTCACACAATACCTGGAAAGATTGAGATATAATTTTCATTCTTTTCTAGAAAGATCTCCAAAACATATTATATACTGTACACATTGTTAAACCTAATTGTATACTAGAGGTACTGTATAAACACCTCCAAATGCCCCCAAATAATATTTCTCTATGAAAATACAGTTATGTAATTTCATAGAAAAAATATCTGAAAGAACATATTCCAGTCATAATGGCAGGTTCTGGGAAAATTGCAAGTAAAAAAAGCAAACTTTTTCTTTTAAATCATTTCAAACTTTTACAAGAATGTGACTATATGTGAAAGGAAATAGATTAAAGGGAGCTGGATTCTGATTAAAAAACAGTTTATGTGATTAAAATTAAAATATCCCTCCATTTCCTCTTTCATTGAAATTTCTTCGGAAGTCATTTTGATGTTTCCTGTCTATTTTTGTAGTTGTTTTACTTACTCTGTGTGTATATTCAGAATGTTTTCTTGATATAAAGCATATATATGTTTAGAAAAGTAAACATAAGTACTCAGCTCAATATAAATCATCTAGAAGTGGACATATTTGTACAACCAAAGAAATCAAATAAACAAGAATAGCTAGCAATCCAGAATCCCCTTAGGCACCAACCCAATCACCACCCCTTGCCTTCATCTCATGGTTAACTCTATTCTGATTTCTAACACAATAAATTTTTATCACCTAATTTTAACTTTATACAGAATTATACTTATACTTGAGAAATTTATTTATGCTATTAAAACAGTAATTCATTTTTTAAAAAAATTTTTGTGTAATATTACACAACTATACCATTAGTACTTAGTTATTCTATTATTGATAGGCATTTGAGATATTGACAGTTATTAGCTATTATATATTGTGCTGCTATGAATAGTCTTTAGTCATACATTTGCCTATAGAGTTTCAATATAACTACCTGATTTTACCAATAAATGGGATTCTATTATCCTTTTTGCAAGTGTTCTTATTTATATTAATGGTCTGTTGCATTATATTGCATTTCCCCCCAACCATTTCTATGGCTGGTGGTGTTTTGTCCTTGAAAAATATTTTATGCAAGTTGAACATATGAATCTAATCATGTTTATTCATGTTCACAAGACCATATCTTAGAGAAAATATATCCAATATTTTTTTTCCTTTCAATTCCTTTTTATTCCAAAATATAGATTACTGAGACATTAGTTTTATAAAACAGTTTTGGAAACTTTTTAAATATATTCTATGAAAAAGTTTAAATAGTATCAGAATAATTCATTCTTTTTAAATTAGGTAATTAAACTCTGAAATTTTCTGGGCATTATCTTTATTAGGTACTTAGATTTTGATAACTTTCACAATTATTTTATAATAATAGGTCTATTGCGATTTTATATATATCTTTGAGCCTGTGACAGTCATTTAAGTTTTCTAAAATTCATCAATTCCATAGAGGTTTTTGAATTATATTAAAATATTTTAAACATTTATAATTTTCTTGCTATTTGTTCTATTTCAATAAACAATTCTGATATTGTATATTTTCCTGTTTTTATTGTTTATGGCAGCTTGTTCCTTATCTTTTAATTACATTTTTCAAAAAGCTGATTCTTTAATTTATCAAATCTAATTTTTCTAACTTATTTTTGCTTTCATATTTATTAAACTTTGTTCATTCCTCTTTTACTGAATTTAATACTTAAGGAATAATCTTTTGGTCCTGAAAAGAAGGATTCTTTATTGTCATTTCTATTTTAAATTCATCCTTGCAAATAGTTGTTTAGAGAGATTTAAATTCCCAGATTAAAAACAAAAATTAAGCAAACATTCCTGTCTTATATTCTAGCTGGTGAAGAAATAAAATAAATCCTCTCTATGTTAAATACATTATACTGTATCTTTAATCTGATCTATGCTATGGGGAAAGAAAGTAAAAAGACAGTTTTGAAGGGTAGACAGTGATGGTTTGCAGGTTTATAAGATGGATTTGGAAATCTTCACTGAGACTGTAATACTTGGACAATGATTTGAAGGAGATGGGAAAGAGATCTTTGTTCATATATGGAGGAAAGAACATCCCAGATAGAGGAAACATCCAGTGAAAGATACACTCCTGTGTGAGTGTATCTCGCGTAGCTGAAAAACAGCAAAAGACTGGTGTAGCTAGAGGAGAGTGAAGAAGGGGGGCAGTGTAGGAATGCAGTCAGAAATGAGGTCAATGTAAAGACTTTAAGTTATACTCTGATGACAACAAGAAGCACGGGAGGTTTTGAGAAGAGCAAAAGTGATATTACTTAAAATTTAAAAGGATCTTTCCAACAGACTGTGGTGAAGCAGAGAGGATGCATGCAGTATAGCAGATGAGAGATTATCTTGGTTTAGACTAGGATTGTAGCAATGGAGAAAGTAAGGAGAGGTTGGATGTGTAATATTATTCAAAATAGTTCCTAAGTAATTTCTTCATATAGTGCCCATGGGGTATGAAGAAATTAGAGCAAACTACTGCTGTGGCTACAGCAACTGGAAATATGGAGTTCCTCAGATTAAAAACAAAACAAAACAAAAGAAGTCTGATGAAGTAGATTTTGCAGGTGGGTATCAGCAATGTGTTCTGGATGTGTTCAGTTTAAGAAGTCTACTAGATAGCTAAGTGAAGTCTCATAAATGGTTAGATCTCTGCGTTTTGAGTAGTTAGCTATAGAAGGATTTATAACCATTTGGCAGGAGACTATTACTGAGGATTGAGTAAAGACAAAACAGAAGAGGTGCCCATATTATGATATTACAATGCTGAGGAAAGATCAAGAATTAGCCAAGGAAACAGAAGGAAGGAGAAAGAGGAAATCAGAGTGAGAGAAAGCCAGACTAGAATCTGTTTTAGGGAATATGGGAGAAAGGGAATTAGACAAAGTGAGCAGACTTACAAAATGTATTTCAAAAGCAATCCATGGAATGGATATGTAGCCATCTGAGGGAATGATATACCTTCTTCCTACTCTGCCCACAGCTGCCCCCAGTTTTGGTGTTTTCCCATTCCTTATTCCCAGTGAGTTGGAGGTGGGTTTGCCTTACATTGGTGTCTGTAAACCCCAGGCTCTGTTGTTTGTGGTGTAGTCTTTATCTACAAAGCTGTTAAACCTGTCTACAGCTAAGTTGACAGTAGCTACCCATCTTTTCTTCCTCTCCAATTCTTTTGAGGCAGCCGCTGTAGGAATTAGGTTGGGCAAAGCTATATCGTTTCTTTTTCAGCCACTTTGATCAAAAGTATTACAAAAATACACGGTTAAAAGTGAAGTATACAAATCATATCAATCTCATGATATACAGAGACTTGCTATTCTAAAACTGATTCTCAACATATTTCTCTATTATATTATTTAGTAAGTCATCTTTTCAAATTAGAATCTTGGCTAAAATAAATGAGAGAAAAATGGTTTTGACATTTACAAGAATAACATATTAGGTATTGTTTATGTCACCATAATAATTTTAACCAGGAAATGTACTATTAAAAAAAAAAAGATACCAAAGCAGAATGGATGGCACATTTAAAATAATCTAATACAGCTAGAAAAATGTGTTTTTATCATTTTCATTTCTATTGAGTGACAAATTCAGCACAGATTTTTCTCCCAGCCAGTTCATTTAGGACTCAATTTGCTCCTTTTCTTAGATTGGGTGCAAATTTAAACCCCAAGTGTCCCAACTAAGATTTCAAAAAGGCTGTTCAGACCATTTTCTTTAAATTATATAATACAATGTTTCTAAAATTCTTTCAATGGAAGCTTTGGCCTTATACATTTGAATGCCTGTCAAAGTACAGTAATAGTAAGAATAGTGTTATGATGTTTTGCACAGTTTTAAATTTTTTCTCTAACATTTAGCAATTGGTACAAGTTGTGTCAGTATAGCCTGTAAGATGGAAGCAACTAAAACTTCTGGTCCAGTCCCATAGTTCCACTGCAGTCAGCAGTCTCTTAGCATATCCACAAATTAGCAGTGTGAAATAACAGCACTGGGTTTAAAATACACACATATATGCATACATGAAGAGTCATTCAGTAATCCTTTTAACAAATTTTACTGACATATGGCAGGGAATTTTCCAGGATCTTAGTACATAACAGAGAATAAAAAAGGGGGAAAAATTAATTTCAAGTGAGATACAGTGAGGGAGGCAGACAACAAAAATACTTAATAGATTAAAATAATGCTTAATAGGAGGAAGGTCAGCACAGTGTAAAATTTAAAAAATACAAAGGGAGGAACAGGTTTGGTGATGTCGGTATTAAATAGAGTGATGGGAATAAGCTGCACTGAGCAGTAACAAGCAGATACCACCATGGGAAATAGCTTTCTTGGCTGGGACCACACACTGGAAGGAAAAAGATGTTCTTAAGAGAAAAGGCAGTGGAAGTCACATTGGAAATGTGTCTCTACATCCTTTGGTCCTGGAGAGGGGGCCGAGGGCAGTGCTCAGCAACCAGTTAGGAGGATGAAAGTAAAGGATTGCAGAGAGAAATACTGTGGTGAAGGGAGTATTTATTGCCTTGAGGATTTCAGGTCTCTGGTACAAGCAAGACATAGACAAATATGGTCCTAGCTGGGGTAATTAGGCAACTAATTAAAAGCAATTAACCCAGCCTCCACCTACCAAAAAAAGAATCTATAGCCACAGATCACTTTTGAAGTGTATGCGTCTGGTTAAAAAGAGCCTTCAGCTACTTTCTCCTGCTGCTGTATTAATTGCAACTTGGTTGATTAAAAAAAAAAAAAAAAAAAAAAAAAACAACTTGGGAAAGAAAGCTCTTTCGAAAAGAAAGTCACTTATTCTGACAATCACCACTATTGCAATATTCATTTCTATACCTAGATAACAGTATTATTATAATACTAAACAAAGTTACAACTACACAATTTCTCTTAACCTTCATGATTTACAGTAGGATTCTTACTAGAAGAAAACTATATGCAAAAAAATAAGCTTTGTAGTAAAGATTTTCACCTCATTGGAACGTAATTATATAATTTAAAATCTTGATTATAGTGGGTTATTTATAAAACTGTATTCAGAATATTTTACACATAAGGATCACACAAATGCACACTCATAAAACAGATAAACAAACATCATTTTCAGTGGTTACACTGATTTTTTTCTTTTCGAAGTTATAATGTACAGAGGAATTACTTTAGATCATTCACATTTTATAGTTACCTTTATCAATATCTATGCACAAAGCACAGAGAGATTTCAAATGAAATTATTGCATTTCTACAAATCTTCCTTTATCTAATCTGTGTTTTTTTAAAATCATGCTCAAAGTTGACAAGAATCCTTACAATGATTACAATTAATCCTAGTTTTACAGACTGAACTGATAAATATGCTTAAGTGTCATCATGGAATGACACCTACCAAATAGTTATAAAGGAAGTTTTGGCAAGTCTTTATGAAAAAAGGACTCCAGGAAACACAAATTAATGAATTTAATAAATTCAGTCCAAAATACTATACTAATAATAAACTTTTAAACAAATATTACTTTTAAAAATACAATATGACACCTATTGAAATTTATTGCAAAAGTGAATAAAAACCATGGAAACAAGCACGAATATGATGTCAAAATTCTGAGATATTAACCTTAGCTAGAGATTTCAAAATATTATAAAACAGATTTTTTTCCCCTATGAATGTGATGAGAAAATAGAAAAATAATTATTTCAAAAAGAAAATGACTTCCAATAAAAGTAACTCCTATAGGAGAAGGGCCAATTCGGGAACCATAATCATCTACAGGTTATTTTGTTTGTTTGTTTATTTGATAAATAATTCTTTAAAGACTAGTCTACCAGAGAATATGATCTTAGATTAAGCATGGAAAGAAAGAAATGTATTACTTAAACTTTTTCTCCACAACCACAATTTATAGGTTTAGGATTAATGACATTCAATGATTAATAATGATAAAGTATAGATCACTGTAATCATCCTCTGTTAAAAAAAGAATAAATTATTGAACATGTAATGCAAATGGAAGCTTAGAAATGTCTTATATCTGGACCAGCACTATGAAGAAATTGGTTGTCTGTGAGGGAACTTAATATAGTAGGTTATTCCATTCAGTGCAATGAGTTTATGATGAAAAAATAATTAAAGTGTTTTGGACATACTTTTGCTTTAGTTCAATTTTGCTATTTCAAGGATCAAAATCAATTGGCTACTATATAATTCTGTTTAAAATGTAAATTTTATGGTTTCTTTGTTAGCTCAGCATTTTAATGTCCTTCATTTTCTTTGTCTGCATTTATAATAATTTTTAAATTGTATCATATGGATATTGCTATAAACTAGCAAGGTTTTGTGTATACCTTCATTATCACTGCTTTATCTAAAAGACCAGCAATGAAGGAAGCCCATTAACAGGGTCTGAACCTTCTTGATTTCTCTCATTCTTCATTTGTGATATCAGAATTTGCTCTTACATGGGAAATGAAAATGTATGAAATAAGTTGACATTTCAAGACAGATACTCTAGTTGAAGATTAATGTTTTAGTTCACCTTTTCTCTATCTCCTTGCTCCAGCAAGAGGTAGCAGAAAATAACCTTGGTTATCCAAGGAAGATAAATTGCTTTTGAATCTCTGATGGTAGGTCAGGTCTCTCCTACCAAGAACGAACAAATTATCAGCGCATATAAAAAGACTAAAACCGGAAACATTTCTACTGATAAGAAAGGAGATTTGATACTACAAGAGATGAAAAAAGCTATAACTGCTACAAAGGCTGATGTATTCAATGACAGTATATTAACTATATGAACCATAGCAGTTATTTTAAAAAGGGAAAATTAAACAAAATGCAATAATACTGGGAGACATTTGAACTAAGATGCAAATAATAAAAAAGACTATAAAACAGTTAAATAATAGATTTCATGAAGTTAATATGAAGTATACATATATACGTATATGTGTAAGTATACACACACACATCCAAAAGTTTTAATACAATGCAGTGCATTGATACTATCTCCTCTGTCCTCTGGCCATGAGATATTAAAGCACAGATGATCTATTTGACCATATATAAAATCTCACAATATAGTAAAATTTGAAGTTAATATGAAAAAGGCCATCTGTATAAATCATACAATTGAAAATTAAATGTTAAACAAAGTACTGCCCTAGATAGCTCCCATGTTGAGATTATCCAAGCTGCAATTACTGTCTTAAAAAGATCAAATAAAATGATTTACACTACATATATCATATTTGATATAAACAATGCTGAATGTAAAAGAAAATTTATAGCTCTAAATACAGTTGGTCTTTGAACAATACAGATTTGGACTGCAAAGGTCCACTTTCACATGGATTTTAAAAATCTGCCTTTAAGTGGCAGATTTTGAACTACCATGCAGTTCAAACCCTTGTGCAAGGGTCATATGTATTTTCAATTCATGGCTGGGAATCTACATATGCAGAGGGCTTCACTTAGCTTATATGCAGATTTTTAACTGCACAGTCTGTCAGTCTGTTGTCACCCTGAACTCATGCACTGGTCAAGGTTTAACTGGACTTTTATTATTATACTAAAGAGATTGAAATAAACGAATCACTCATTTAACTAAGGAGGTAAAAACACCAAGAGTGAAACAATGTAAATTATGGACCTTGGGTGATTACGATGTGTCAACACCGGATCTGTAGTTGTAACAAATCATCACTCTGATGGGGGATGCTGATAAGGAGCAGGGAGGCTATGCATGTGTGGGGGCAGAGGATATGTAGAAAATCTCTGTACCTTCCCTTCAATTTTGTTTTGAACCTTAAACTGATCTAAAAAATTTTCTTGATAGAAAAGTAAAAATAAAGAAAAAAATAAAGTCAAAATGAATCTTAAATAGTTAAAAAATAAGAAGTGAATTAAATCTAAGTATTACTAGGCCAGCTAAAAACCTGTAAGGCAAGAAGGGAAAAGTTTTCTTCCCTACCATTCTGGTCCCCAACATGGGCTCTTCACTGAGAGCTCTTCTGTTGCAATAACCAATGAGATCCTGGGACCCCTGGCAAGAACTGGCAGAAGGCAAAAATTCTTACCATGTCAGTGTCTCAGATGTCTGCTTGTACTGTCTGATGGAAGCAAGAGAGAGTGCTAAGAACCCCTTTGTTTTTTCTAAATTTAGATTGGCAGAGACCATGTTTATATGAACAAGTTCCTTGGGTATAGTGACTCTGGTAAAGATTTGATGAGTATTTTTATATTCTATTGAACCTGTTCCTCCCAGATATGGTCATTGTTTTCTTTTGACTCTGTCTTTTGTATCATTTGTCATGAAGAGGAAGAGCATAGGATAGAGAACAAGCAAAGGTCCTACAAGCTTGTTGTGAGAGCCGGTCTCACAAACGGATAAGTTTTCTCACCAGACTGGCATCTGTTTTGATAAACTTTGCTGTGGGTCCCCTGTGTAAGAGCTGGATGAGGTTTTCTTTTCATCATGTTCTGTGTCCTGAGAGCTTGGCTTTATCATCAAAGAGAATATTCTTTCTGGCCTCTGCCATCTGGAAGGTACATGCTGGTATGCATCTGGTGGCCAGTGGAATAGACAGAGATTCCAAGACAAAATCACAAGCAGCATTCTTTTTGTCTGGCTGTGCCAGCTTTCAGGGAAACTTATCATAAGGGATCCCAGTCTGTAAGGAGACTTTGTATTCTCAACCTTTGCTGCCTTGCTAACGCTGGAAACGTATCATTCCAACAGCAGAAGCCCTGTGTCACAGATTAGCAGGTCTGTCACTGAAGGCATCTTACAGTCCCGTGACAGATCAGAGATACTGTTTTTACTACACCATTCTTACCACCTGACAACAAAGGTCTTTGCTTTCTTAGGCTAACTCTGGAAGTAAACTCTTAGATCCTGAGGGCTGCATTTTCTGCACCCACTTTAGGGACATCTCTGGCATCCAAGGTAAAGATTTATTCTAAGACTGAGATGATACCTACAGGTCTTTCATAAGAAGGTTTTTAGATTATGTCACCGATAAAGTAAGTGTATGAATGGAGATCCCTTTTGTTAATGGCTAGACAATGGATATTTTGAATTGAGAAAATGTCTATATTTTTAAAAAGTTTAGAGAGCTCTCACCCTAAACAGCTGTCTTATTGGTATCTCTGGGAAGATAAAATTGAAAAGAGAACACAAAGAAGTTTCACAATTAGCCTTAGGGATTCCCTTAACAAGATGAAAACAGAAATCAGACTTGGAACAAAAATTAAAATCCACATCCAGCATAAATTCCCTCTTCACCACCCTCTCGTATATACTCCTTTATCCCCAACTCCTCATCTCTGACACTCCAGAAAATCTTTGGACCTCCAGACCATAGGTCTAAATTCCCCTTTTCAAAATCCAGCCCCTACTCCTCAACAAATTTCTTTATCTCCCCAAATTCCTTCAACTTTCCCCCTCCCAAATCTTTTACAGAAAGCACTCTGGCATGACCTACAGGCCCAGAGTATACAGGTTATTTCTGTAAATGCTGAATGTCAGGAAATAAACTTGACAGCACCACCTGGGACAGGTGGTAAGGCTAGCTGTACTGTCCCCTACAACTACTCCTGCTTTTCAGAGCTCTATACCCAGGCCCTGCCCTGCCAGGTTTAGGCCTCCCCATGCAATGTCCCTCATGGACATATCCTAAACTCCCCAACACTAAAATTTCATGTACCTTGACAGCAGATTTTTTTTTTTTAATTATAAAGCCCTTTTACCTACACTTCCATAAAATCCTGCCTAATGTAGAGGGTAATGAGAAAGATTAGTGGCCATTCACAACCCTACTTACCGAGACCCTGATTGGCTGCTAAAGGGTGTTCTTCTCACCCATGATTTTACTGTAGTTATTAGACAGGCTGGACATAACCAGGAGAAAGTCTCCCTCACACAATAAACAGATGGCCAGAAATTCTCCCAGGCCCTCCTGTAAATATCCGGGAAATGGCTCCACTGGAGGTTAACACTCAGGGGCTGATAAGAGCAATAGTAGAGGCATTTGCCCCTACAGTGAATAAGTCTAAAGTTGAATTGTGTGCTCAGAAAGAAAGAGAGTCTTGAAGGCCTTCATTGAATACTTTACATAGACTTTCACAGGCATACTGAACAAAAGCCAGATACTCCAGAACACAGGAATCTTTGATTTCTGCCTTCCCAAGAAATTCTGTTCCTGTTGGAGAAGCAAATTCAAAATATTGTAGTTGGATGGGCCAGCCAACCTATATATTAAGGGAATAACAGTAGAAGCCCTATTCGGTTTTTCAAGTATGGCTTGTAGGAATACAGAAAAAAGACAGTAAAAAAAAAAATCTTGCTCCATAACTTGAATCTTTAGAGACAAAACTGTAACTCTAAGAAAAACTCAGAATCCATAGAGTTCTTCCTATTTGCCTCCAGACATTTGCAGATACAGTAAAAAAAAATAAATAAATAAAAATAAAAAAAAAATCTGGAAA
The DNA here is from genome assembly GCA_003508835.1 of Eonycteris spelaea. Classification (NCBI taxonomy): domain Eukaryota; kingdom Metazoa; phylum Chordata; class Mammalia; order Chiroptera; family Pteropodidae; genus Eonycteris; species Eonycteris spelaea. Next base: position 1,558,813 of record PUFA01000043.1, on the reverse strand, counting down.
ATTAATCGTTCTACACTCAAGAGAGGAATTTAAAAAAACAATTTTCCTAGGCTCCAGCACCCCAGGTCTAGTTTTCTCCTCCTGTGTGACAATTCTCCATCAACTGACAGGGTCAGGTAATCTTCAGTGGCATCCCATAGCCTACTATTAAATTTAAAACAGAAAATTGGGAACTGAATTTTTTAATTGATACTGGTATGACTTTCTCCACCATTTTGTCAGAGTATTTATCTCTACCTGTCACCTCTAATTTTAGTCAAGCTGTCAAAATCTCTAGACAACTTATTTCATTGCCTGTATCTCAGCCCACCCCAATATCCTCAGGCCTTCTTAAGAGCCGTCATGACTTTCTAGTTTGTAACTCCTTATCAGCAAATCTATTTGGTAGACATTTGTCAAGTAAACTTAATGCCACTATGAAAAGTAACAAGAAAGGCATTTTTATTTCCCTGCTCTTGGACCAAAACCCGAGTTTCCTACTTTCCTTACTGGAAACTTAAATTCCTCTGAAGAGGATAAATCTATAAAAGATGTTCCAATTAGTCTCTCGGTCACACATGCAAATGAAGTTGGATGGCTACTGAGTGCATGCAGAGCCCATGTGCATTACCTGGAGGAACAAACAAACTGAACAATGAAAATGTTTCCATCAGTAGCCCAATACCCTCTCTCCAAAGATATGGAGTGAGAAATTGAATTTATAATGGATGCTCTTTTGCAGCAGGGTACACTTGTCTTTACATCCTCACCCTGTAACCCTCTAATCTTATCAGTAATGAAAGTTAAATTTGACTCTAATGGGAACCGAATATATTGATTTGTGGAAAACAAAGAGCCATAAACTCTTTTGTCATTCCCAGCTATCCTGTAGTCCCTAATCCAACTACAATTCTTACCTCAATTCCTGCCGATGCAACCTGGTTTAGAGTAAATGACATTTGTTCAGCTTTCTTTTCAATCCTGTTGCATCCTGACTTACAATTTATTTTTGCATTTACATTTAGAGGGAGACAGTTAACATGAACTCACCAACCTCAGGGACATTTTGAGTCATCCTCAGTATTTTCCCAAGTCTTTAAAGCTGACTTAGATCTTAGCCTTTACCCAAGGCTCCATTCTTGTTCACTATGTCGATGACCTTTTACACTGTAAACAAACTAGTATGACACTCTTTCAGACTCTCATTTTCCTAAAGGCATTAGCTGAATGTAGCCATAAAGCTTCCCAATCTAAACTTCAATGGTTATAAACAACTGTCACCTACTTAGGATATGAAATATCTGAGGGCATTCAAAAGCTGACCCCAAAATGCCTTGAGTCAATTTTGTCCATCCCTCTCCCCCCAAACAAGCAAAAAGAAAGCAGTTATGTAACTTTTTGTGGGTAACTGGCTACTACATCAATGGATTCCTAGTTTTGGTCCCTTTGTTATTCTTCTGTATGTCTCCTCCCAGATGCCACCTCAGAGCTCATTGCCTGGCCTTCGTCATTAACCTCCCAGGTATATGCCTATGCCTGTGTGCAGTAGCCACAACTGCCACCCGGATTGACAAAGCCAGTCCTCTGATATTATTAGCTTTCCCATTGACCTCCATATTCCCCATGCTGTGTCTGCTCTCTCAGAAGTTCATAAGACACAGCAGCTCCCTACACGGTGACAGACCATTTAGGAATAGCCCCTTTTTGACCAACGATTTCATCTTCTTACATCATGGTAACACTTTAAATCCAGTTACTTTATTACCCCTCCCTGATGATGGAGAGCCTCACTCCATTCCATATGATTGCTTTGCGACTGCAGAAATGATCTCAATGCAATGGGAGACCCTCCCAGACACCCTCTTAAACAACGTGGACTTCTATTTCATGATGGCTCCTGTAAATGAAATTTCTAGGGAAATGTAATAACTGGTTATGCCATAGTTTCCCCACATGAAACATTGAGGCATACCACTTGCTCACTGTAAAATAGCCCAAGCAGCTGAACTCATAGGTTTTACTAGGATTTGCACATATTTACACTGACTCCAGTTATGCTTTTGGGGTCTTCCGTGCTGTTGGCACAACTTGAAAATGCCACGGATTCTCAACCACTGCAGGTACTCCTATTACAATGGGCATATAATCGCTGCCCTATTATAGGCTTTTTGCCTCCCTTTTAAAATCACCATTATTTACTGTTCAGCCCATACTAAGGAAACTGATATATATTTAGGAAATGATAGAGCAAAAAACGTTGCTAAATATGCAGCCCCAAACGTACCCCCCGTACGTAACTCCATCCAATTTTTAAACCTGCCTTTATCCCTCTTTGATTAACTATCAGGCAAATGCTGCACAATCTGAAAAAGACAAATGGATACTAAAAGGTGCCAAACACTTATTGGATGGATTATGGTTTGGATGAAACAGACTTCCTGTAGGCCCTTTTCTTTAGACTTTTTGGCTCGTACTTATCTCCTATCAAATGGGACATATGTGCAGGTGAGGGACAATTAAGTAACTAAAAGACAATTCATTCTTCCCTGGCATCTAAAAATTTCTGAACAAATTATTTCCCAGTGCACCACTTATAAATCTCACCAAATTTCTGGAAGAAATCAATATGCCCCATGAAGTCCTCAAGGCCCACGCTGTTCTTTGCAGCAGTCCAAATGGATTTATGACTTGCCTCCAGCTTTAGACTGTTTTCACTATGGTTATTTTCTGCATGTTTACTGGATGGACTAAATGTCATCTGACTAGGTATGCTGATGCCACAACAATAGTAAAAAAATAATAACTGAGATTATTCCACCTTTTGGCATTCCCTTACAGATTGAATATGACCAACCATCTCATTTTACAGCAGAGATAAACCACTTGCTAACAAAGGCTCTGGGGTACTCATTAAAATTTTATACCCTGTACTATCCTCAATCATCAGGGCAAGTGGAATATAAAAATTTGGACATAGAAAAAAGACTTTAGGAAAAATCTGTCAAGAAACTGGACTTAAATTCCCAGAAGCACTACCTCTGGCCCTTATAAAGGTCCAGAATACTCTAAATAGAAGACATAGATTGACCCCTTTTTGAAATAGTGTTTGGATACCAACCCAATGCCTGCTGGCATCTTTAAACCTTCTATTCCTGAATGAAATGGATATTTTGGAACTTATGCGAACAATTTGTTGCTATGACTAGCTATATACAAGCAATAACTAGTATACTTTAAGCATATTATCAACATGTAAAAGGGTTGTAGCTTCTAACAAAGGACAAGCTTTTCTATCCCTTTTGACTAGGAGATTGTCATACAAAGGGTTTCAAAGAAAACATGCACTGTCAACTCACTGGGAAGAAACATAGAAGGTACTGCTAACCACCTACACTGCCATCAAAAAAAAAAAAATCCTCCTGGATCCATGCAAGTAACACTGAAATAGACTCTGATCACCACTCCCCAGATAACTAAAAGACTATCTCTGCAGTGACCTTATAGTAAGGATTTCCAGACCCAATTCCTAGGCTTTAGGAGCAAACAGCATCATGAAATAGACCACTTTTCTCAAGATCACAGATCAAGAAACTTTGATTTCACCTATCCCATCATTTCAAAGATAGCCTAGAAGCACGTGCGCGCGCGCGCACACACACACACACACACACATCATCTTTTTTTATCAATGAGCAATCTTTTCTTCTAGTTATTAATCATTTATTAGAAGGCTGGAAATTGCTTGATTCAAACTGTCCTACTTGTTCTCTGAGTTTCCACAATGGGCTCCCTTTCAATCTGTGTCTTACTCTTATTAACCCTCACTTTTCCAACAGGGTATGAACCAAAAACTGCCTTAGGCCAGTTTACTAAATCCTGACCACATTAATGAATAAATCTGATTATTGATTATGTTGACATCCAGGAAGTACAGAAGAACCTAGTTATCCTTCCTGCCAGTGTGAAAATCTGGTGGACTAGGTACAGAAGATGGATGAATGACAGTGTGTGGTATCCAGGCCTGGACAAACATCATTCTGCCTCATTTTCTGGTGAATTATATAGTCTGAGGAAAACCTCTACAGAAGGTCAAGGACTATCTCTTGCCCAGATATCCACAATCGGTGAGATTTTTTACCTTTATATTGATGCAAAAATGCCCCTGGCTTTTCCTGGGTGACATGCCAGGACCATATTGCAATCAGTCCTTGTGGTGTGATTCTGTAGATGACATCTTCAAACCAGTCAAGATTAAAAGTGATTCTAGCACTATTTTCTAGAGCACAGATATTTGCCAAATCACCAAATGTTTTTGGATGGTTCAGATACCACCTTGTATCATTTGGGGTATCTCAGCTACTCCCCTAATTAGATTGCCCAATACTCCAGACTATATATGGGTAGACCAAAAATCTGGAATAACTTGGGCAGGAAACAAAGCCAAATTTTGCAGCTGCCAAAGCCAGACTGTGGGCCTCTTACATCAAATAATTTGCAACATGTTCAACTCTTACAAACTGGCAGGAATACACAGAAAATGGAGATATGTGGCTGCTAACAGTACCAGCAGTAAGGTCATAGAATGTCCCATATCCAGAAAGTTACATATTCTAATCTTACCTTTGAATCACTCTGGTTTTTTTTTTTTTTTTTTTTTTTTTTTTACTTGTTGACAAGTATATAAAGTGTTCCCACCTAAGTGATCAGGACAGTGTGGACTCAGATACCCTGGATCCTACTGGCACCAAATACCCTACATTAAATGTCAACTGAATTATAATTTGAGCTTCTTTGTCCATAAAGTTGTGCAATGTTGGACTAGAAATCATGGAAATCCACTCGTACATCACTACTCCAAGGTTTTTTTTTTTTTTTTTTCAATTTTGAGGACCTTATTCCAAAGCTTTAGAACTTATAAATTGGAAAGACAATCTTAAGTCTTTCCATTGGTAGTAGAACAAAAGTTCAATTCCACTGTGTGGACTTTGGAACTACTCCAGTCAAAGAAGTCAACAGCTTAACCTCTGTTATACTCCAAAACTGTTGTGCCATAGATAAGCTGACTGCCAGCAAGGAGGAACTTGTGCAATCATTGGTGAACTGTTGCTTCTACATAAATTGAACAGGACAAATTATGTCTAACTTTTACATCTAATAAAAGAGAAACTTAACACTTGCCATCATATAAATGAAGCACAGGCCTGATTGGACTGATCTATTCCCAGAGTTGGAGGACTGGCTTAATGGGTTGATGGGAAATGTGTTTTGATTTGTTCTTTTCTGTTTGTTCACTCTCATTCTAATCTACATTCCTTTTCTCTCTGCAGATCTCTTACTGCTTCACTACTAATTGGATTCTGATCTCCACAGCCATCGGCTTGGCTTCTAATGTGTGAAACTTCCAGGGAAGTTTCAGAGGAACAAACTGATAAGGTTCAGCATAGGCCACCCCCAAGTATGCCACTTTGGCATCTTATTTTGAATTAAAGTTCTTAAGAAATAGCTAATGCAAAGATGACACCCTGCCACTTGTCTCCCTGAAAATAGGAAATAAATTCCCACATGTGAAGAATACCATCCCTGAACCCAGAAAGTAGAAGGCGTTCTTATGGCTAGGGATAGAAAATTCAGGACTGAGAAGACTGTATAAACAACTGTTACTTGTTTGTTAATTTGGTTAGCTAACCAAATTACAAACACCTTAATCAATTCTTCATGAACAATTGTTCCTTTGTTTAAAAGGTATAAAAGCTAACTTTTCTCTCCATTAGTTAAACGTACATAATGGGAGAGAAAAGGAATGTATGTGGTTGAAATAATTAACATCGAGTATAACTACAGATTGGAAGAATCAAAAAATTAAATTCATCTTTATACTTGTTACAGATCTTATATCTCTATACATAGGTGACTTCTTACTTGTAAGTTTCTCATATTTTATCTGTAAACATTAATTGGTTTTAAATTTGAATATGAATTGTTACTTTTATCATAAGGCATTAAAATTACATAGGTGGCATATTCATGACCTATTGGGTCCTGTTAATGAATTAGGTACACTACATGTTTATTTTTCATAAAATATGTTCATGAAAAGCATAGACAACACCAAAGTTCAATAAATCATAAACTTCTTATATCCCAAGAAAGCCAATATTCTCATATGTAAATGATGTTATAGAATGCCCTGAAAGTATATAGTTTCTATAAGTATGTCAGCACAAAATATTAAAGTTTAACAGTGTAATGCCAGAAGTTGGGTTTTCTAAAAGATATACTCATAAAGCTCTTATAATATTAGAACAGCTATAAATAATTATCTATAACATTACTAGTAATATCAAAAGTATATCAAATGCAAGCTTTTAAATCATGTGGAATTATTTTAAAAATTGTGCATGTGTTTGCTAAAGGGTAAAGATCAAAGTTTTAAATTATTTATATTTTGTTTCCATGAAAAAGTTCTATATCCCTATACAACATTAAATACTCTGTGTGATAAATTACTCCTTGTAACAAATCTGATAAAGATTTTCTCAGAATTATATGTAATTCTGAGTAGTTGGAATTTCTCAATATTTTAGCTGCCTTATTTTTCTTTATTCTTTAAACACATATAAGATGACACATGCTATTTTGGGTTATCTGTTTCCTAGTCACTTATTTTAAAATTACAATATGATTTTACTTAATTTGAGTATGTTATATTGTATGTTCAAATACCTGCTGGCATAACTACATGATTTATTGTCTTACATGAACTATTAAATGTTTAACATTCACAATGACAATTCTAAATTACTTTATTGCTATCGCAAAAGAAATATTCAATTAAATTTGCTCCAAAGTAATTTATGAAATAAGTCATGACTTGTTTCATTTTTCAGTAAACCTCATATATTATCTATGTATAGTAAGTTTAAGATTATGATGTTAAATCTTAATACAAGTCCATCAGTATCAAAATTGACTTTATACAGAGCGATAATAGGACACACTAAACTGGTTTAGAGGATCATATTAGAAAATATTTTGAGCACTTAATCTGTTTGCTCATATCCAAATTTTGTCATTATATCTTAACTCATTTGCTATTTCATAAACTGTTACACAAAAAAGGAAGAATTTATGAACGGAAAATAAAAACATCTCCATAAAGCAAATACTAGATATATTTTTACAGGTGGACTATCCTAACAAAAAGGTAATGAGTAAATTGCAGAAGATTAAACATTTTCATCACAGGGTGATATTTTAACATGTTATAAATTACCCTAATGCTTGTAAATTAGAAGACCTTTATGAAAAATGATGCCCTACAAATGCTACTGCTTTAAAGTAAAGGAAAGAGAGTAATGCCAATGGTGGAAATGGTTCTGAATGAAAAGCATGAAATTACAAATGTTATCCTTCAGAATTCTCTTAGGGCACATTATTATACCCGCAAAAATAATAATGTATTAATATAACATTGCAAGGTTTATCTTGTATAAAAATGTATTGATCCAATTAGCTTCAAAATTGTTTGCTTATGGAACCCAATAAATGAAAAAAAAATAATTAAAGAGATAACTTTAAAATAAACCTAGAACTTTGAATAGCATTAAGTATAGAGATGTAAATGAAATGTTACATTCTGAATTAAAGTTAGTTTACAGTTATCCAGATGAGAGATTGATTAGCTTTAAGTATGATATCATTTTTTATGCTTCACTGTCAACATAGAAACATGAAATGCTTCAGAAATTCAAAAACAATTTTTTTTAAGTTGCCAAGGAAGAACCATTTTAATCATCAAAGGTACTAAAGATTTTTTTTTTTTTCTCAAAAGCTTGTTCCTTATCTGGTTTATAGAGAATCTACTTATAGGATCTTAAAGTGGATAGGTGATATAAACATTGAATATGTATAGCAAATACTTTTTATATACTTTTCTTTTAAGCTCAGAGTTTACAAAGGCTTACCAAAACCAGGTATGCCTTCTTCTGGTCCCTCTCCCTTATTATTAGAAAAATCACTTCATAATGAAATCTAGTTTTTTATGTGTAAAATAAAATTAAAGCACCATATATCCTCCATATGAAAATTCTGTAACTCAAGGAATATTTTAAATTATGTTTTAAATTATAAATTAGTTTGTAGTTACATAGACTATTCTAATTACTTCAATGAAACCTACCATTAAAATTCACACTATTCAATATGTGTCTTGAATTAAAATTAAAATAAAAGAAGAAAAATGCGATTTAACTTATGGTAATGGCTTTCTAACTAAGGTGTACCAACTCTGAGAACAATTCAAATTTATACATATATGTATACGTTATGTATATGTATACATACACACACATATATATCAATAGAGATGTTCAAAGCTAAAGTCCAAAAAAAGAAAGAAACTTGAATACTTGTGACCCATCATTTAGACAACTTTTCTCCTAGTACTGCCTGTTTTGAAAAGATATCTGAGAGCGTGAAAAGCTATGCCTAGATTTTGTCACCCACTTAGAGATAGACAGAATTTGGAGTCCAAGTCTATCAAGGAAGTTTACGCTTGACAAACCTCTAAGTGTTTAATTTGACAGATTTTAAGAGAAATAGAAAAACTGGAAAAAGACTATCTTTTACAATAAACTAAGTAAAGCCCAAAGTTATAGTATTTTAAATATATTAACTGAATTACATTAATCCAGAGATAATAATGTATCTATTTTCATTCCAGAAGCAAAGGTAGTAAATACTCTTGGGAGGACTAAAAAAATTAAATGTATTCTTGTATCATGTGTATATTTTTGCATCAATGTCTATAACCAATAAAAATTACCAAGCACTTGAGGAAACAAGGTGATGGTACTGAAAGCCAGGACAAAATTAGACAACAGAAATACAACCACAGAGAATGATGGCTATAATTATGAGATTAAAAATACGTAAAATATTTACATAGAAAACAAAATTTATTTCTGAAGAAACCTAGAAAATTATATATATATATAATCAATCTAATTCTAGAAGTAACAAATGCATGAAATTTTAGAGTCCAACAAGCCAGTTTAGTGACATGTTGGGTACAGAAAAAGTGAGGAATAAAGAACTAGAGGAAATATCAGTAAAAAATGTTCTGGTTGGTGAACAAATAGTACAAAATAAATGGAAAACACAAAGAGGGCTTCAGAAATTTGTGGCACTATAAAATATTCAGCTATAAAAAAAATCCAAGAGGACTTCCAATCAAGGTGGTGGAGTAAGTAAACACCATGCTTGTATCCTCCCATGAGCACATCAAAATTATAACAATTAAAGAACCACCTGTATACCAGCTGAACAGAAGTCTTATAACTAAGATTATAAAAAGGAATCCCCAGCAAGACCAGTAGGAGGGGCAGAGATGCAGAAAGGACAGGTTCCCCAACCCTGGTAATTCCCTGAGATGCCACCCCACCCAATTTAAGTGCCTAGCCCAAACCTTGTCCAGCAGCTTTTCTACACAATTGGCCTACATTGGCTCTTACTGCAGACTTTCCTAAAATCTCTCAAGATCTTTCTTAAAATCTTCCATAAACCCCAAACAAGCAAGAGGTGCCTTGTACGTCTTGCTAATCAGTCCCAAGTCTGACACAATTGACAGCCTGTCTCAACTTGCATTGCAGCTCCCATCAGGTGGCTCCAGACCTGGCATAAGCTGACACCTGTGTTGGCCTGGACTTTAACTTCAATTAAATGTCCACACACCTGGCATAAGTGTGCTGGCCTCTGTTCACATGGTGGTGCCAACCAAAGGCTCCTAAGCCTGGCACTAGTGGCACCCTGCCATGGTTTAAGCACCTCCAAGCCCAGCACAAGTGTCAACCAAAGGCAGATCGCTTTGTAGCTTCCACTAGGCAGCTCCAAGTCAGGCACAAAAGGCAGCTGACTTTGGCCTGCACCAGAGTCCCTAAGAGCCTCTGGAACAAACATACCCAGTAGCTGGCTTCGCACCACACCAGAGCACCAAACAGCTCCTCAAACACATCCAAAGCATGGACTTTGCTAGCATGAGAGCCCTCCTAAAACAATTCCTGCTCTATGTGGTTAGCCCCTGTATAACGGCGTGTCTACTCTAGTCATGGCCAGCCATCACAGCCAGTTAGCCCTAGGGTCAATCCTACCCACTGATGGGTCAATAGTGATCAAAGGTTAAAAATAATAGGAAGAGCACACACAAGACTTGGGGATCTAGCAGATCTTACCTAATATATATAAAGGAATATAGAGAGTCAGTCAAAATGAAGAGATGAAGAAAAAAAGTCCCAAATGAAAGAACAGGACAGAACTAAACTAAACTAAACTAAAATAACAAACAGAAACAACCTAAATGAAATATAAGCAATCTGCCAAATATAGAGTTCAAAATACGGGTTACAATGAACTTAGAGAAAATAAATAAACTCACTGAAAACCAACAAAAAGGTTGAAACAGTAAAACAGAACCAGTCAGAAAAGAAGACAATAACTGAAATGAAGAATATGTTACATGGAATCAACAGGAGATTAGATGAAGCAGAGAATCAAATTAGTCATCTAGAAAGCAAAGTAGTATAACATATCCAATCAGAACAGCAACGAGAATAAAAAATCCAAAAAGTAATGAGGATAGTTTAAGGGGCCTCTGGGATAATATCAAGCATACAAATATCCTCATCACAGAGGTAGCAGAATGAGAAGAGAGAGCAGAGAATTGAAAACCTATCTGAAGAAATAATGACAGAAAACTTCCCTAACCTGGTAAGAAGATAAATATACTAGTCCAGGAATCACAGAGAGTCCCAAACAAGATGAACCCAAAGAGGCTCACACTAAGACACATCATAATTAAAATGCCAAAGGTTGAAGGCAAAGAGAGAATCATAAAAGCAAGAGAAAAGCAGTTAGTTACCTACAAGAGAGCTCCTATAAGACTGTCAGCTGAGTTTTCAACAGAAACTTTGTGGGCCAGAAAGGAGTGGCAAGAAACATCGAAAAAGATGAAAAGCAAAGACCTACAACAAGATTACCTCGCAAGGCTATTATTTAGATTCATAGGAGAGAGAAAGAGTTTCCAGACAAGGAAAAAAAAAAAAAAAACCTAACACAATTCATCAGCTCTTAACTATTACAAGAAATATTAAAGGGACTTCTTTAAGTAGAAAAATCAAAAACATGAATAAGAAAACATAGAAAAGAAAAATATCTGATTGACAAAAGCAAACATTTAGTAAAGGCAATGCAAAAAGCTAGTGCAAAGATTAAAAGGCAAAAGTAGGAAGATCATGTGTAATTATAACAATAATTAACAGATAAACACAAACACACAAAAGATGTAAAAAATTTGACAAAAACAAACGTGGAGGGGTGAGCAAAAGGTGCAGTGGTGTTACAACGTGTTTGAATTTAAGCAACCATAAACTTAAAATAGACTTCCGTAAACATGGATTGGTATACAGAAAGCACATGGTAAACAGAAAACCATAGAAATTCTATAAGAGATATATAAGTAATAAAAAGAAAGGAATTCCAACTTAACATTATAAAAAGTCATCAACATAGAGAGAAGAAAGAGAATACGAAACAGAAAACTATAAAAACAACAGAGAACAATTACAAAATGGCAAAACTACAAATCTACCAATAATTACATGTAAATAGACTAGATCGGGGGTCCCCAACCCCCAGGTGGAGGACTGGCACCGGTCTGCGGCCTGTTAGGAACTGGGCCACACAGCAGGAGGTGAGCTGTGATATTTGTAGCCTCTCCCCAGTGCTAGCATCATCGCCTCAGTTCCACCTCAAATATTAGGCATTAAATTTTATAGAAGTCTATGGCCATGCCACTCTGAACATGCCCGATCTCATCTGATCTTAGAAGCTAAGCAGAGTCGGGCCGGGTTAGTACTTGAATGGGAGACCACTTAGGAATACCAAGCATATAAAAAAAAAAAAAAAAAAAAAGTTCTCGTAGGAGTACCTGTCCCTGGTGCCAAAAATATTGGGGACCTCTGGAATAGATGTTCCAATCAAAATATATAGCACAGCTGAAGGAATGAAAAAAAAAAAAAAAAAAAACAAGGTCTCTCATGTCATATGCTGCCTAAAAGGGTCGCATTTCAGAAAAAAAGACACACAGAATGAAAGAGATGAAAAAGCACATTTCATGTAAACAAAAACTGAAAAAAAAAAAGCTAAGGAAGCAATGATTATATTAGATAAAATAGATCTTTAAACAAGGGCTGTATTGAGAGACAAGGGTATTTCTTAATGAAAAAGACATCAATTCGCTCAAGATATAACTCTCATAAACGTTTGCATGCCAAAATTATGAATACCTACATATATAAAGCAAATACTGACCAAAATAAAGGGAATGACAGTAATACAGTCACAGTAGGGGACTTTAACCCTCCATTGACATCAATGGATAGACATCAATGAAAGAAAATCAACAAGAGATCAGTCCTTTAATGACAATTTAGACCAGAGGGACTTGATTGATATTAGTGGACATTTCACCCATAAGAAACAGAGTATACATTCTTTTCAAGTGCATATGAAACATTTTCCAGGATAGACCACATATTAGGAAAACAAAAACAAAAAAAAAAAACAAAAAAAACAAGTAAGTCCCAATAAATTTAAGACTGAAATCATCTTAAGCATTTTATTACATGAAGTGGCTAAATAACATGTTTACTAAACAATGAATAAACAATGAAATCAAGAACAAAATCTAAAGATGCCTTGAGACAAATGAAAATCAAAGTACAATGACTCAAAATCTATGGGACACAGCCAAAATAGTTCTAAGAGGAAAATTTACAATAATGCAGGTCAACATCGAGCAAAAAAATCTCAATCTAGCTCTACACCTAAAGGACCTAAGAAAAAGAACAACAGAAGAACAAAGAACAAACAAAGCCCAAAGTGAGTAAAAGAAAGGAAATAATAAAAATCTGATTGGAAATAAACAAAATAAAGTCTAATACAAAAGATCAATAAAACCAAAAGCTAGTTATTTGAAAAGATATAAAAATTGATGAATCTTTAGCCAGACTCATCAAGAAAAAAAGCCTCAAATAAAATCAAAAGTGAAAGGAAAAACAACTGACAGCATAGAAATACAAAGGATTAGTAGGAAACACTATCAACAACTAATTATATGCCAACAAATTGGACAATCTGGAAGAAATAGATAAAGTCCAAGAAACATAATCTTCTAAGACTGAATCAAGAAAAAGAAGAAATGTAAGCAGACAGATAACTACTAACAAAATTGAATCAGTAATCAATAAACTCTAAATAAACAATCCCTGGACCAGATGACTTTATAGGTGAAGATTTAATACCTATCCCTCTCAAACTACTCCAAAAAAATTGAAACCATAAAAGATTCCTAAACTTGTTTTATGAGGCCAGCATTACCCTGATACCGAAACCAGAAAAAGACATTATAAAAGAAGAAACTTATAGGCCAATATCTCTGATTAACTTAGATGCAAATATCCTCAAGAAAAATATTAGCATTCCAAATTCAGCAATACATTAAAAAGATCATACATCATAATCAAATGGGTTTTGTATCTGGTGTGAAAGTTTGGGTCAAAATCTGGAAATTAACATGATACACCATATAAACAAAATGAAGGATAAAAATCATATGATCTTATCAATAGACACAGTAAAAGCATTTGACAAAATTCAGCATCCATTTATGATAAAAACTCTCAGCAAAGTGGGAACAGAGAAAACACACCTCAACACAATAAAAGCCATATATTAAAGGCCCACAGTTAACTTCATACTCAACTTTAAAAAGCTGAAAGCTTTTTCTTTGAGACTGGAACAAGACAAGGATATCCATTTTTACCACTTTTATTCAACATAGTATTAGAAGTCCCAGCCATAGCAGTAAGATAAGGAAGTAAAAGCCATATGAAATGGAAAGGAAGAAATAAAACTATCATTAATTGTAGATGACGTAACATTTTATATAAAGAACCCTAAAGAATCCACCAAAAAACTATTAGAATAAATTAATTCAGTTAAGTAGCAGGATACAAAATTATTATTCAGAAATCCATTGCATTTTTATATACCAATAAGAAACAGGAAGAGAAACTCAGAAAACCATCAAAAAAGAAAAGATGTCTAGGAATAAATTTAATCAAGGAAGTAAAACACCTATAACTTAGAGAACTGTAAGACGTTGCAAAAGGAAATAGAAGATACAAATAAAAAGAAGGCTATACCACGCTCATAGATAGGAATAACTAAACATTGTTAAAATGTCCACACTACCCAAAGCAATCAGATTCAATGCAATTCCTATGCAAATACCACTGACATTTTCACACAACTGGAACAAATGATCCTAAAATTTACATGGAACCACAAAAGCCCCAAAATTGCCATGGCAATCTTGAGAAAGAAGAACAGAAAGGTATCATGCTATGGAAGCAAACTGTACTATAGGGCTATAGTAATCAAAACAGCATGACACTGGAACAACATAGAAACAGACACATAAATCAATGGAATGGAATAAAGAGCCAGGATACAAACCTATGCCGTTAGGGTAAATTAATCTATGACAAGAAGTCAAGACTATACAATGGGGTAAAAACAGTCACTCTAATAACTGATGTGTGTATATATATATATATATATATATATACACATCTTAGATGTGTCCTCTTGGGCAAAGGAAACAAAAGAAAAATGAACAAATGGGACTACATTAAACTAAAGAGTTTTTGCACAGCTAAGGAAACCATCAACGAAACTAAAAGACAACCTACTGAAAGCAAAATGATATTCACCAATGATATATCCAATAAAGGGTTAATATGCAAAATAGTAAAGAAACTCATACAACTTATCAAAAAAGACAATTTGATTAAAAAATGGGCAGAGGACCTGAATAGACATTTATCCAAAGAAACATACAGATGGCCCAATAGACATATGAAAATATGTTCAGCATCACTAATCTTCAGGGAAATGCAAATTAAAACCACAATGAGATATCTCATCACACTGGTCAAAATGGCTATCAATAAATTAACAAACAAGTGTTGGCAAAGATATGGAGAAAAGGAAATCCTCATGCACTGTTGTTAGACTTGTAAACTACTGCAACCACTATAGAAAACAGTATAAAGTTTCCCCCAAAATTAAAAACAAAACTGCAATATGACTCAGCAATTCCACTTCTGGGTATTTATCCAAAGAAATCCAAAACGCTAATTCAAAAAGATATATGCAGCATTATTTATCATTTCCAAGATATGGAAACAACGTAAGTATCCACCGATAGTTAAAGATGTGGTACATATATATACTGGAATGTTATTCAGCCATAAAAAAAATGAATCTTGCCATTTGTGACATCATGGATGGACCTGGAGGGTGTTATGCTAAGTGAAATAAGTCAGACAAATACCATATGATTTCACTTATTTGTGGAATCTAAAAAAAAATGAACATAACAAACAAACTCATAGGTACAGAGAACAAATTAATGGTTGCCAGAGGGAGGGTGGTTGGGAAGCTGGGTGAAAAAGGTGAAGACATTAATTTGTATACATTGCCAGTTATACAAACAGTCATGAGAATATAAACTACGGCATGGTAAGTAATATAGTTGATGTTATAATAACTGTATCATGTCAGAAGGGTACTAAATTTATTGGGATGATCACTTTGTAAATTATATAAACGTCCCATCACTGTGTTGTAAATCTGAAATTAATTTTGTATGCCAATGGTAATTAAAAAATAAAGAATAAAAAGATTAGAAGTGGCTTAGATAAGAAAGGCTATTATCTCCTAAGATAAGATGTCAAAAGGTAAGTGATTTTAGGGCTGGTTAATTGAGCAGTTCAAAAATAACACCAGGTTTCTTACATTTTCTGCTTTGCTGGTGTTATGGGCTGAACTGTGTCTCCCCAAATTTATATATTGAAGCATGAACCCCCAGTATCTTAGAATGTGGCTGTTTTTGGAGGCAAGTTAAAATGAGGCCATTGAGTAGGCTCTAATCTAACCTTACTGGAGTCCTTATGAGAGAAAATTTGAGCACACAGGGAGACCCCAAGGGCGTGTACACACAGGGAAAAGACTATAGAAGCACACTGCTGGAAGAAGGCCATCTGCAAGCCAAGGAGAGGGAAATCAAAACAAACCAATCCTGCTGACACCTCGACCTTGAATTTCTGGCCTCCAGAATTCTGATTGTGAAAAAATAAATTTCTGTCGTTGAAAAAAGAAAAAAAAAAGACAATCCTGCCATTTGTAACATGGACAAACTGGAAGATGTTAAATGAGATAAGCCAGACACAGAAAGGCAGATACTAAATGATCTCACCTCTATGTGGAATCAAAAAAAGTCACACTCGTAGAATCAGAAAGTAGGAATAGAAATCGCCAGGGGATGGGGGGGGGGGTGGTGGTGGTGTAGAGGTAAAGAGAATGGGGAGATATTGAACAAAAGTATGAAATTTCAGTAATAAATGAATAAGTTCTGAGGAACCCAATGTACAGTATGATGATTATAGTTAATAATACTGTATTGTAAACTTGAAATTCGTTGAGAGTAGTTCTTAAATGTTTTCACCACACACACACACACACACACACAAATGCTATGTGAGGCAATGGATTTGTTAAGTTGATTATAGAAATCATTTTACAATGCATATACATATTAATTAATTACTTTGTACACCTTAAAAATCATGTTGTATAGCCTTAATGTACACAATCTTTGTCAATTGTACCTCAATAAGGCTGGAGGGGGGGACTAAGCATGAAAAACAAATAATAAAAGTAAAATGATTTAAAAAAAAACTATGGGAGCCACTTTGTAAAACCTATAGGTAGAACCTAGTCAAGTGTACATTAATTAAGTCACCAATGGGGAGAAGAACAAGGAAAAATTGACAATGGCTAAGAATATTCCAAAAATGAGAAAATTCAAAAAGCCATAGATTCAAGAACTGCTGTGATGAAAATGAATCCTTCAGCACATCATGGTAGAACTGCCGAAAATTAAAACAAAGAAAAAGCTCAAAGGCATTTTCAGTAAAGCCAAATACAGATAATTTATCAGCAAGAAACCCACAGTTAAGGGAATACTAAGGGGTATTAATCAGGCAGAAGAAGAGCATTAAAATATAAACCAAAAAGGCATAGGTGAGAAAATCTAAAGAAATATTGGCTGTTTAAAGCAAAGTCGTTCTCATATTATTTAAAATAAAAGTCCATTAAAGTACCCAAGAAAAATGTGATACTTCCATTCCGAGCACAGAAAAGTGCAAGACAATATATTCTCAAACTAAAAATGAGCAATAGCTAGATAAAATACAAAGACATACTATTTTTGAAATGGTCAAAGAGCTGAAGTTGCAAGTCACTTAAGGAAACTGAATGCTGAGGAGTGACAAGCTCTTTCAAAAAGAGACTAGAACTGTTACATTTTTAGTAGGGCACAGAGAAGAATAACAAAAAAATTAACAATATTCTAAAGGCAAAATGCAGGGTGGGCCTGAATACCAGTTCACATAACAGGGGAGCCCTAGACACAAAGAAGGTGTGCATTTAATTGCTAACTCTTTTACACCCACCCACCTTCGCTATTTTTAAATAGAAAGACAGGGTAGAGAAGATGACTAAAAGTTTCCTTAGTGCTGCAGGTATGTGACATGTGATGATAAAATCTCACCGGAGATGGGAAAGAAATACTGGCTGCTTCTCTAACCCTCCTGAAGGAGCAGTAGCCGATTATCTTGCATATAGGCCTGCCCAGATATAGAGTCAAACCTATCTGCATCTAGGGAATAGTTGGGAAAAACTTTCATCATGCTCCAGAAGTCAAGGCAAACATCCACTGATTTAGGGGAAGTACAAATGCAAAATCTTCTGCCCTTGTGGGAGAGGCAGGGAAAACAGGCCCTGAATGCCTCAGCAATACTAACCAGTATTCTGTAATGATGAACAAAAGGGAGATAACTGCCTTCTGGTCAAGGCCCACATCAGACATAAGGCAAAGTTTACAAGGTGGAGCAGAGACAGGAACACTGAGAGGCTCATCCCTGAGGTGTAGGCACACATGCTACCTAAAGACTGATGCTGGACCAGAAGCCAGGAACTCCCACGCCAAACATGAGCATAGCAAAATCATGTTCATAGCAGTAGCTTCTACCAATCTACCACTAGGGAAAAGACCAGAGAGAAGCCACTCCATGATTAAAGACTGCAAGAATAAAGTGAAACATGAGGAAAAATGGAAGAAAACACTAAAATTCTCCAGAACCCCAGGATTCACAATTACCTAAGTCGTTGATGGATGCATGGATAAAGAAGCCCTGGTGTATATACACGATGGAATGTTATTTGGCCATAAAAATTAAGAAAATCCTACCATTTGCATAACATGGATGAATGTAAAGACATTATTCTTAAATAAGTCAGACAGGAAAAGACAAATACTGTATGATCTTTCTTACATGTAGAATCTAAAACAAAACAACAAAAAACAAACAGAGAGAGATTAGACTTGTGGTTACCAGGGACAGAGGGTTGGGGAATTGGAAGAACAGGCATAAACTTCCATTTACAAAATCAATAAATACTAAGATATAATGTACAACATTATGACCATAGCTAATACCATTCATTATATGATAGATAAATTCTGAGTTCTATTCACAAGGGGAAATTTTTTCTACTTTTCTTTTTATTGTATCTATGTGAAAAGATAGATTTTTGCCAAACCTATTTTGGTAATCATTTTACTATACATATATATATACACATACACACACACACACACACACACACACACATATATATACACACCACATATATAACATATATATACACACACACATATAATATATATACCAAACTATCATACTGTATGTTTGAAATTTATACAGTGACATATGTTAATTATGTCTTAATAAACCCGAGAGAAAGGATATGTCAAAAATTGGTAATTTGAAAGGTTAATATTGATAGCAAACATTAACAAGAAAGACAAACATAAATTACCATTATTGATAAAATATTAGATAAAACTCTGGGTTCTATAGACATTAAAATGATGAGATCATGAATAACTTTATGCTAATAAATTTGACAATTTAGATAAAATAAATAAATGACATAGGAAACAATGATTCTTCAAAATAGACTAAGAATCAAATCTAGTTAAAAATGCATCTACTAAAAAAATTGATTAATCAAAAACTTTCCTCCAAAAAATTATATTCAATTGGTTTTACAGGTGAATTCAATTAAATATTTAAGGAAGAAATACACTAATCTTTTATAACTTTTTAAAAATTATATGAGGAAGAAGTACCTTCTATTTTGTTGTGGGGGAGCCTTACCCTGATATCAAAACCAAAGATATAAAAAATAAAATTATAAAATTAATATTCATCATGAACATAGTAATGATGATTTTTAAACTATTAAAAATCAAATCCAGTGATAAATAGGATAATGTGGCATGACCAACTCTGTTTTATTCCAAGAATATAAGCTTGTTTTAATATTTGGAAATCAATATTATTTTCCATATTAACAGAATAAAGGAAAAATTGATCATCTTGATAGATGCAGAAGAAATATTTGATAAATGTTATAACTCATTAACATTGTGACTAATAATCTTAGCAAACTAGGAAAAAAGATAAGATTCTCAATTAATAAAACCTCAATAATCCTACAACCAATGTTATATTAAGTGATGTAAGACTGAACACCTCCCCCTGTATTAGGGCTGTTATATAAAGTACCACGATAAACGAATATTCATTGAGTTTCTCCCATACACCAAGACATCCCTAGATGCTAGTAGATACAGAAATGGACGAGACAAATACCTGTTTTCATGGAGCATATATTTCACTGGAAATAAGTGAAAAGCAGTTTCTCAAATGATATTTTGTTCAATGTCATTTTATAACACTGATGACATGCTTTAGGAACTTAACTCTGTTTATGTCAATTAGCCTGTGGTAAAATTGGTTATATATCGTTTTGCTTAAAGTTGCATAACTTCAATATTAAGTGAGGACTTATTTAATTTTAGTAAGTAAAATAGAGATAAACACATGGAGAAAAAAAAGGATGAAATATCCAGGCGTGAGATATTGTTTTAAATGGTTTAGTCAGAGAGATCTCATGTGCAATGGCAAATTTGAGCAAAGTCTTCAAGGAGGTGTGGTAACAAGCCAAGTGGGAACCTGAGGGAAAGCCTTAGTGTGAACATAAAATTTAAAGGCACAGAATAGCTGGGATATGTAATTAATAGGATGGAAATCAGTGTGGCCAGAGCAAAGGTGGGAGAAGTGATATTTCTTTAAATTGATGAGGATGATGCTAAGAGAGTTTGTAAGAAGAGGAACTTGAAATAGTGAGTAGAGATGATTGTCTAAAGAAATTACTTCTTATGCATGCATGCATAGCCTGAAAGATAGCCTGAAATGTGTTTAGATATTATTGATAAAACCTCTTTTCACTATATTCTTTCTATAGAATGGACTGTTCCTATAATTGATATGATACATGTTATATAAACCATATAGCAAAATACTCCAGAAAATATTAAAATAATCTCTTAATTTTTGTTAAGGTAATTAGCAAAACAAGCTCATAATGTAGTTATTGTTAAGCTGGCAGAGGTTCAAATAAATTGGTAAGGCAAAGAAAAAAGTGTGCATTGAAAAGGGATATTAGGGCAGAGAAAGGAGTGTTACAAATTTTAATGATTTGATCAAACACATTGGGCTAAATATAGACCACATAGAGCTGGAATTGGATAGGAAGCATTATCAGCTGATGTGTGGTATGAACTAGCCCTAAGGACTCCTGAGAATTTGGCTCCTAGTCAAGTATTCCTTGCCACACTAACCCAATGAATCTATACTGGATCCACTTATATGAGACTCTGGGTAAATTTACTTTGTAACCAACTTGAGATTTGTGACACACTGTTGAGATTCATTATTGAGTAACCAACCTTAAGTTATGGGTAACCTGAAATTAATGAGACAGAGGTGAAGGTTTCCTGGGTCTGATGGCTTACTTTAAATAAGACAGTCTAAACCCACAGAACCTTTTTTTCTGATATGCAGGGTAGGAATGCTGAGTAATATGCTTGAGAGTCACTAGCCCTCCAGAACCTGACTATGCATCCTATATTACCTGCCTCATTTCTTCTTTAGAATAAACTTGGTGGTAGCCAATTGCATCTTGTCTATTTGATTTTTCAACTTAAAAACAAAGCCACTGGTTCTGGGCAAACAGATTAGGGCTGAGACCACATCATTTCCAAATACACAGTGCATTCACTGTCACTAAACCTTATTACTTTTTTTATACTCAGCCAGTTTCATAAATCCTTAAGTTATCTATGTATAAGTATATGCATGTTTTAAATAGACAAACTGATTTTAGTCTTTTATACTTTAGTTTTCAATGAGAATATTAATGTAAATATTTTGCTAATCCTATATTAGACTTCTATGGAAATAGAACCAGCCAAAGTGTTTGTGAAGTGCAAAATTGAAATAACTTGAAAGAAAATATACTCAAATCTTTGAATTTTACAGCATTTAAGATATGTATAAAATGACTGAAATAAAGTGTGATCATCACACCTTTTCTAATTACGATTATGTCAAGTATCTCTTATTTACTAGCTTTAACAAATCCCTTTCACTGATTATTTTCACCTATTTCATTTACTAGTTAACTAAAATAAAACAAATAATCATGGAAAATTTTATGATACTGAAGGTAGACTAAGCGAAGCTAAAAAAAATCTATTAAAATTTTGATTTATGACTTTTAAATATTCTCATTTAACTCTAATACCTAGTTAAAAATTATGAAAATATGATAGAGCACACTTCATTTATTTTACTTCCCCAAGAAAAAAACCAAAGTAAAAAAAGCTCAGGTGCCAAAAATTTACTCACCTTTTAGACTTTTTTTTTTTTTTTTAAGTCTACAGCACCTGGTATTCGTAGGTGGTCTCCCATCCAAGTACTGACCAGGACTGACCCTGCTTAGCTTTCAAGATCAGACAAGATTAGGCGTGTTCAGGGTGGTATGGCCATAGACTAGACTATCTTGCTGTTTGTTTTATATTTTACAGATGTTAAAAAGATATAGCAAAATAAATTACAGAAGACACCTGCAAAGCAATGAGTATAAATTTGCAGTATAACATTGCCATGATTATAACAAGGGACATTTTGTAATTACATAGTGATTAACAACTGTATTTATATTTTCTTGTCTGGTTGCCATAACAGTTTTTTTTTTTGAAGTTGCATTAATATGAGTATCAAAAAAGAATCCCAATGACTCTTGAATATCCAACATGTTTTGCTTGAAGATTATGCAAATCAGTTCTTAAAGTCTCATTAAAAGATAATATTTAAGCTGAACACTAAAAATTTCCTGTGAAAATTTATATCAGCGAAGCATGGAGTTAGTAGGCAGCACCTTCGAGGTTTACCGTGCACGCCACTATGCTGCATAAATATTCTATTTGTATCTCATTTTTTATATATTAAATATCTAGGACATTTTCCCTTCCCTTATTATGATATATGCATATATATTTAGTATGTGTGACAGAACATTTCCATGCAAATTTGATGTCTATTTTGAGAGAAATTATAAAATTTTCAGTGTAGGATCTGAATTCTCTACATAGTGAAGTATATTAGAACTGAGTGGAAATGTAAGAGCTTCTCTCAATGTCAAAAAAGTCAGAATTTGGGAAAAGTTAGAGAAATAATTAAGAAGATCCTTGTAAACCTAGTGCACTTTGTTTTGCCTTTTTCACTTATGTGAAATAAACAAAAAATGCTGCTAACAAAATATTTAGATTTAATGGTGGTCCCACAGTGTCTTGATCTATTACATCCTTAGCGTGACTAGCTTTGTCAAATTTTGTTACAAATTGGAGAGCAATTTAATAGATGTATTAACAAATTTAAAATACATTTTAGAAAATTTAAGAATCCAAGAAATCAAGAAATCATAGTAATATTAAGAAATGTCAAAATTAAACTTATGTAAGATTGTTTGGATGTCTTCATACTTCTAAATAAGACAGATAATTTTCTTTGGTACAGGAAAGAAATCAAATTTCACCAAGTGAAGCACGAATTATAATTTACGAAGGAATCAGTACTCCTCAAAAGATAAATAAAGCTGAGAAAGAATTTAAGTGATCAAAACAAAAATCCACTCACACTTGATGCTTGCAGTATTTGTTTTCCATTCATATCTATTTACAGAGAATTGACTTGCTTCATAAATATAAAATTATGTTCAGGCAAAAAATATCTACATATACATAAACAAATATCCTTGGAAACACTGAAGATTGTTTACAGCAATATCTTTGAACTGAGTAGAGGATCAAAGGGTGTTATGTTTCTGTGGCACTAGATTTCTGGTTTTAATTTTGTTTTTAGAGCAGGCTATATTAACTTTGTAATGTGGATAATTGGAAATGCATTAGGGAGCATTCGGACAAGCTGACCGTGTTCACATTTCATTTCTTTGTGAATGTCTGTATATATTGTTTGTCAGAAATGACTTTCCCTCTTTGGAACTTTTCAATGATGAGCTATATTTTGCAAAAGTGCACTAGTGCTATGATTTATTTTGAAGGGATTCTCATTAAGTTCTATACTGCTGTATTGAAATACATGATTATGCTAAAAATGCTGACACAAATATTTTTTTCATATTACTCTTTAAGTTGGTTGATTTTCTGTGAATGTTAAATCAAAGACAAGAGCTTGCTCTTCCTCATCTGCATAGAGATGAAGATGCTGCATATATTCATTATTTCTGCCTGCATTGTCAAATATATATAGGGGAAAGGAAATATTCTAAGAAAATGTTTAATAAAGCCTTCATTTTTATATTACAGGTAGGCTATTTTAAAAACTACTTATGATAATAAACATTTCTCTGCATGCTCAATAAGGTCTATGTAAATTGAATGATTAAGTTAATATTTAAAATATACTTTATATCAAATTTTAATGTCACAGTTACAGTTAAGGATGTTATTTAATGATGTATCTCAGTTAAGTTTCTTTAGAAAATACATTCGAATAATTCATATCTGTATTTTGCCTAAATGTAAGTTTATATTAAATTCCTATTAGTTCATTAGAAATTGCTTTCAATTTAAAATATGTGCCTTCTTTTAAGAATTTACATTTTTAAATGATGATAGTATATTAATCATTTTTCGATATTGCTTGTGGCATCCTTGGGAAATGTATCTTTAACAATACATGAGTCTTTGGCTCTTTTTAGAACATATTTTACAAGTAGAAACATTAAAAAAATATGTAATTATAAAACATAATATGTTGTGATGTAATTCCCTGTCTGTATTAGAATAAAAGTAAAACATCAAGGAAAATGTTCTTGAAATCACTCTTCAAAAAATTGTTAGATCATGGTAGAACATGAAACACTTTTCTATCAAAAATATTTTTATTCTGTATTGATATTATAACTGACCAAATCTCCCTTTTTGTGTTAGATGGTAAAAAAAAAAAATAGAAGTACATTCTATGCTCTCTGCTGAAGTGAAGTTGATAGATTTTATATACTATTTCTCTATTGTTCAGTTTTTTCCTTCATATATTTATATTTATTTTTATTCCTACTGCATAAAAATTGGTTGTAAACATTTTAGAGAATAAGATATGTATAACCCAAAATATATGCATAGTATACTAATTTTAATTTTTACAATGGATTTGCCTATAATACTTCTTGACTATAGCTGTTTGTTGTACACAGACCAGAATGCAATGTTGGATGTCTACAGATAATATTCTCCACTCATGTGTATATTATTGAATCAGATGGTCATCTTATTGAGTAAAGTATCATGAAGCCAGGAACTTACTACTATTCATAATTGTATCTCTGGTGCCTAGAAAGTTGATTCTTCATAGGCACTGAAAATTGATTGAATAAGAATTCATTTTTTCACTTTTTGAGAATTATCAAATCCAAATACTTAGTTCAGTTGTGAAATGCACCCATATCAGGGCATCAGAAACTGCTCATGGGGAGTATAACAAGGCATCTAATATTGCTTAAAAGTCACATTCTAGATATTTTTATTGACGAATCGAGTAAGTATGATTCCAGTATTCACATACTAAATTAGCTCATTGATACATGCAGCACAAGAAGCAAAATTATATTGAAACCACTGGTTGACCCAGCATATAGAGCAGGGAGAGAGGGGAAGAGGATTGTCCCGGGGGAAGTATTAGAGTAGCCATATCCATGTGCTCGAACTGACTCATGGAGGACTTTGCAGGCTGGGAGAGAAATCACATAGTTTGGAGAAAGCTCCTTAAATAATTGTGACAAAGTTCCCTCTAAATAAGTGACTTTCTTAAAGGAAATTCATACTGAAACTGAATTGCTATAAGAAGAACTCTTCTTTATAGAATAGTACTGTAGGTTTTATGATCTGTTTTTACAACTATGATGAACACTTTCTAGTCTCATACAAGTTGATATTCATTGCTAAACATAGTAATAATTTACAATCAGTTAATATTCCTTTGCACATATATAATACCAGTTACCCATTCTAATGTTACAGTAGTTTTTTTTTTTCCCCCTATAAACATTGCTTTACTATTTGTTGTGTAACAGTATAATCTGGTGGTGTATGCCTCGAAGTGAGATTGTTACATCATAAGATTAATTCATATTCAGTTTCACTAAGCAATGTTCTACTTTTCCAAAGTTCTTGTAGCTGTTTTGACTTACTAGCAATGTGTATCTCATCAAACAACATATTCTAATACTTAATATTAGACTTTTAAAATTTTTGAT
This sequence comes from Eonycteris spelaea, assembly GCA_003508835.1. Lineage (NCBI taxonomy): Eukaryota > Metazoa > Chordata > Mammalia > Chiroptera > Pteropodidae > Eonycteris > Eonycteris spelaea. The sequence goes on along the minus strand of PUFA01000043.1, from coordinate 1,532,902 downwards.
AATCATTTAAATATAAAATAATTTATTGAGGTTTACATTTACATTTTTCTGATTACTAACATGGTTGAATAACTAATCATATGTTTATTAGTCACTTGGTCACTTGTGCTACCAGTCTGTAAAAGCCTATTCTTTTGCCTTTATTTTATTGTCTAACTGTTTTTCTTATTGTTTCACAAGATTTTTTAAAACCACACACACAATTTTTAAAAAATTAAAAATATAAAATTTTCAATGTAGAATTTAAAAATATACACAGAGGCTTTGTGTGTTAAAAGTATTTTCTTCTGTTTTATAACCTGCCTTTTGAAGAACAGAAGCTCTTAATTTAAATGTAGAATCTGTCAGCCTTTCCCTTTATGACTTATATTATTTGTATGTTGTTTAAACAGTGTTTCCTACACCAACTCATAGTATTCTACTATTCTGTAATTTACTTAAAATTAATTATAAAGACTACTGCTTTTCTGCAATACTATTTCTATCACATATCAAGTATCCATCCATGAGCGTGACTTTGAGCTGTTCATTTTGTTCCATTGATTGATTTTTTATTAGTTCCTTGATATACTATTTAATATAGTTTTATGGTGAATCTGGGTACCTGGTAAGGAAAAATGTATTTTATTATTTCCTTTGGAGGTTTCTTTATTCTTGGGCATGTATAAATATACAGTTAAAAAAATATGTATTGTGGCTGGATTGAATATTTAAATTACTGGGGGAAAATTTTAGTTCTTTCTGTATTGACTCCTCCATAAAGTAAAAGTGACATATTTTCACTCTATGTAGATGATATTTAATGTTTCTCAATGCAGTTTTATAATTTTCTCCAAAAACATTTCGCACATATTTTGCTAAATACATTCCTAGACACTTTGTTATTTGATCATAAATCTTTACTTTTCTAAATATCTGTCATTGTGCTTACAAATGCCACTTTTTATGTTCAGCGATTTTAACAATCTTGCTAATCACTTTTATTACTTCTAATAATTTACTACATATTCCTTTGTATTTTTTTTATTTAGATAGTCTTAATAGTTTAAAAATAGTGGAAGTTAGTGGAAAAAGTAAACATCACTAACAACAACAAATAACTAAAGTGGATCTTAAGAGAATGCTATGAACACCTATACGCTGATAAATTATATAAATTAGATGAACTGGGAAAATTCCTCAGAGCATACAAACTATGAAAACTGACTCATGAAAAAGAAAGTTATAACAAGTAAATATATTAATAATTTTAAAAGTTCCCAGAAAGAAAAACAAGCTTTCACTGGAGACTTCAATCAAATATTTAAAGGAAAATTAATACCAAACCTCTATAAACTCTTATAAAAATAGAAAAAAATAGAAGCACTTTTCAACTTATTCTATGGGGCTAGTAATACCCTTATTCCAAGAAGAGACGGAGGCATCCACCCAGAAAAAACTAAGGATCAACAATTTTTTACAATACAAACACAAAAATACTCGACAAACTACTGTAATGCCATATCCAATATAACAAGCTGGATTCACTGCAAGAATGTAACATTAGTTTAACATTAAATATCAATTAAGGTAATATGCCATATTAATAAAGGGAAAAAACCCATATGACCATTTTAATAAATGCAGAAAAAGCATTTGACAAAATATAACACATTTTCATGATTAAAACACTCAGCCAAGTAGGAATAGAGGTGTTTTCAACTATTAAAGGGGATCTATTGAAAACTCACAATTAACAAGTTTAATAGTGAAAGACAATGTATACCCCCAAAATGGAATATTATTCAGCATTAACAGCAAATGAGCTGTCAAGCCATGAAAAGACATGAAGGAAACTTAAATGTATTACTAACTCAAAGATGCAATACTGAAAAGATTACTTACATTTTGGTTCCAACTATATGAATTCTAAACTAGATAAAACTATGGACATAGTAAGAAGATCAGTGGTTGCCAGGAATGGGGATAGGCAGAGCATAGAGGATTTTAAGGCAGTGACAGTACATTGTATGATACCATAATGATGAATACATGCCATTATGCATTTTTGCAAACAAATGTTGCCTTATGTTGGGGGATGTTAATAATGGAAAAGGCTATGCATGTGTAGGGGCAGAGGGTATACAGAAAATCTCTGAACTTCCCCTTAATTTTCTTGTTAAACTGCCTTAAAAAGTTGTCCTAATTTTTTTTAAAAAGTGCAAGTTATATTTCCTACTTTAAAATTTCACACATTATTCCTTTTTATTAGTTTACTGGAGGCCTCGGCCTTTTAGTACAATCTATTCACAACACACTGGATTCCATTTGGGTCCCTACCAAATAGGCTGGCATTTATTACCTGGAACCACAGGCCTTGTTTAATTTGCATATTCTAAAGAATAATCAAATGTAACCATAATGTTGTTCACTAAATGAATATGAAAAAAATTCCAAATCACTTGGTTCTTGGTACTTTTTAAGCTTCTTTTGAGATTAAATACATTGCTGATTTTGCAAGATTTTGATATGTGTGTATATTATTTGGTGATGTGTGATTCTAATAGAGTATCTTGATATTCTTGTTACAAAAATAGGACAATAATGCCTCATGCCTATTTATGCCCAAACAAATGTGAAGAAAAAAATAACAGTTTGTATAGATAAATAATGCCTACTGTGCGTTAATTTCAAGCACCCCTTCCAAGTAAATGTTATATCACATATTTACAAGTGAGGAAATAGAAACCAAGCTTTAACTCATTCCTGCTAAACTGATACTATCTATGATTTCCCCATTTACCCTTTTAAGTAAAAAAAATTAATAAACCTTATATAGCATTTATTTTCTGTGTCTACCTGGGAAAGGAAGTGTTTTTATTTTGGACATCATAAAAATGTGAAATATGGAATTCTCAATTTTTTTCCCAAACCATTTGCATCAATTTTTGAATACTTGTAAATAGTTATGGCTTAGGCAAACATATTATCATTTACAGTTTGCTAAGTGTCTACCAGAATATTTTAAGATTAATCTGATATTTTACTTAATAATGACTTTTAAAACAACACACACACACACACATTATTATTTAAAATAAGCCTTGGACAAACTTTATAAGCATGTATTTCAAGTAATGAATTAAATGCATTTCAGATTATTTATGGGTTTAAGTTACTTGCTTTACCATATGTTAAATAGTTATATTTATACGACATATCCCTATAATATTTTGCTAAAAGATTTGACCCTAGGAAACACATGTTGCCAATTATACCTAGTTATTTGCAAAATAGTAACTTACATGAAAAAATGTTTTGCAGGTTTAACATAATGCTATTCACTTTTTCAGTTCTCATTTTGCAGAAAAAAGGTGAAATTCAGTGCTAATTTAGTCTGTTCTTTGATGTTTCATAGTTGAATATGACAGATAAAGATTTCCACATTTAAGCAAATAACATGTTATTTTAAAGCTTACAATAAATTCAATACTACAAGAAACATTTCTGACCCAGTTTTATGGAACACAGATGGGTAAAGAGATATGTAAATACATAAATGACTGGCAAACAGATGGCTTTTACTTTTCTTTTTAAACAATCTCTCTGGTTGAAAGTGGCCTCCACGGATACATTGTTGCAATTTTTACATGTATTTTAACATTTGGTATCTTTAATAAAATGGGATAAAAATTAATAAGAAATGCAGGATAGTATATGAATTTAAAACTAAATGCCATTTTTTTTAATTTTTGGAATGTTATACCACGACTAATTAAATGCAGTTTTAGAATAAATAATTATGTCCAAACATTGCTTATTTCATATCCACTACAGTTTCAAAAGCAAACTTGAATCTCCAAGTACTTAAGTATTTGCCTGTGACTAAAATGTGAATGAATTTTGCTTATCCATGTCAATTCAAAACCAGATGTATTGATATTGCTCATTACTTATCAGAGATTTGTGAAAATAGTTTTGTTAGCATATGTAAAAATAAAACACATTTAAAAATTAATGTTAATTTTAGTTATTGAGAAATATGAAAGTTTTAATATTTCAATATCATTAATAGACAATATACTAAAATTTTACAAATAGTTTTAGCATTTAAATATTAAATGAAAAATACACAAATAAGCTTTTTTTCCCCTTAGGATCTTTATATCTTTTAAATTTTACTTACTGATATTTTATTAAGAGTGTTTATATAACCACATCTGGAATGATCTTTTCTTTGTATAGTCTAATTTATAAAATCTTAGGCTTCCTTCAGGAATCTTATCTTCACTACAATTCAGTTATTTTATTTTTGGAATTCCTCTAGTTCTCAATGTGTCCTTAAATGCTTTTGTACTTTATCTTATGCTTTTTAAATACTGTTCCCCAATTTTTCATTCATATGAATATATCACTTTATAAATTCATGTTGTATCCTTATATCTCAATATCGTTATGTATTAATTTATATAATTTATTAAATATGGTTTTATTAAAAATTATTGGCATTTTGACTATATATAATAATTAGTCAAGATGAAAATAACATTGGTTTAAATTTATTAAATCACTGCTTCAACAAAGTATGTTCACTCTATCATTTGCACTATATATTCACTAGAGAATGGTAATCTAGAATACAGACTAACACAGAAATTCTAGGCTGGCAAAATATACTGTCTGAAATTATGTACACTTTGATTAAATTGTAAGAAATGTACAAGATAGGATTAGCGACCTGGAAAGCAAGTCATTAGAAAATATCTAAACTGAAGCACCAAAAGTAAAAAAGTGAAAACACAGGGAAAAATTACAACTACATGGAACAAAGTAAAACAGGCTAACAAGCATATAAATGGGGGCTCCAAGGGAAAAAAAAGGGAGAAGAACCAACATGTGAGGAGATAATGGCCAAAACATTTCTAAAACCAAGGAAAGAAGCCAACCCCCAAATTCAAAGATCTATGAGCATCCTAGGCAGAATATACATATATAAAAAAAATCATAACAAGACTGTCGAAAACCAAAGACAAGAGACAAACTCAAAGGATGTCAATAAATATATATTACCTTCAGAGGAATAACAGTCAAACGGAGAGCTGACCTCTGAAACATAGGAGCCAGAAAAAATGCAGAGAAACCTAAATTCCTGAAATAATACTGTTACAATCCAGACATGATATCATGGTGACTTTCATCAAATTGATATGTAGGAAGATGAAGAAAAAGGAAACTATGAAATCAATTTTAGAGGTATTAGTAGACAGGACTCGATGGATTACAGGTTAGAGAAAAAGCATAAAATAAAATCTTATACAAAGTAGCTTCTTCCTTTGTTGTTCTAATCACACTGCTGATACCAATTACAGATATAAGTAAGTCCGGTAAAGAATGTGTGGGAAGTAAAAAATTTTCAATTATGTTTATTTATATTGAGTTCGAGACGAATTATCGATACCTAAATAAACAGATATACAGATACAATCTTTCAGCAGCTAGTGAGAATTGTGGATAAGTAAATTTTAATATGGTGGTTGAAATGATTTCACTGAAATGCTGTTTTGGTAAACACAATTCTTTACTCGTCTAATAAAATTATACATTCACACATTGACCTTGTAACTGAAGTGTCTTTTACTGTGGAGTTTTGTTCTGCCACACGTATGTTGGTCTACCACATGATTTACTGTAGTTGGATGTAATTCCACAAAGATATAAATGTGGTTACCCATTTTAGTTTGTCTTCTTGATATCTAGCATAAGAAGAACATGCTCTGAGTAGTGGCTTGTGTCAGAATAACAGATAAAAGTAGAACAAACCTGACCCAATTTGCAGCCTGGATCTAAGCATAAATTTAAACAATGCCCTCCAGACTGTAGATGAACTCCCAGAGCAGCATAGCCATAAGCATACATATAAATTCGCTTTATACTTACGAGGAATTTGAGCTGATTTTTATCCAAAAAATGATCAACAGAGACATTGGTACCAGAGTTGTAATGTTGCTGTTCTATTACAAAATATGTGCCATTGGCTTTAGGACTTGGCAATGAAAAGTTATGAGGATATAAAACAGCAACACATATAATGTGGTATAATTTATACCTGCAGTAATCTAAAAATAAACATGTACTTATGGCATGAGAAAATTTTGAGGCCAAATAGTAGTAGTGTTAATTGTTGTTAGGCAACTGCACTTATTAATGTAACAAAGAATTGGATTCAGAAAAGAGATGGCACTCTAAGAATGTTGCAAGTGATTTGAGAGTTCCCAGAAATTCTAGGATTTTGAGTTTAAAAATGAACTCACACAAAGTAAAACTATACCCATTAAATCACTAAATTCAGGGCAGGGGGAGCCAAATTTAGTCTCTGCCATTACATCATAGCCTGAAGACAGAAATCACATTAAGGCTGTGGTCATTAAGACAATAGATCCCTTTTCAATTGGAGGTAATAGGTCCCAGAAGACTCCTGATATTGTCCCATGAAGCCTTTCATGCCATCAAATTTTTACTTAAATCTAGAGAAAAAAGAGTAATAAATTGTGGTAACTTGTGGCACATAAAATGAAATAGAATCAAGTGAATAGGATACCTTAAATTTTTATTAAGTTGTATTGGCCTAAGCACTATTGGCCTGTATAAAAAGGCACAAAGACTTTTCAAGATATTAAAAGTGTCTTTCTTCTTCATGAAGCAGGTTTAGAGAACTGCTTAACCTCCCAGGAGGACACATTTCCCACTATTCTCTTCAGATGTGGTAAAGGAGAATGATGAAAAAGGAAGAACACTCAAAAGATAAAGAGCAAAAGCAATGAATAGATTGAGGGAACACATTCAAGGAGAATACATATTTAATCAAGGATTAGAGGGACCTCAAAAAATTGGGGCCCTTTATAAGTTGATATCACACAGTTGGCCCAATAGGATTTCACAATGACCACAAAATACTTTTACTTCTAAATGATTTCTTTTCTTTGCATTTTTAATGGATTATTTAACAAAATCATCCTGTTTCATTATTGCATGTTGAATTTAGAGACAGAATATAGAACTAGCGTTTTTATTTCAAATATTTCTTCAGCAAGAGGATTACCTTCTAGACCTGAGAAGTTCATGAAAATACTAAGGTTGATTCTAATGCAGCAAAAAACAGTCACTTTAAATCATATTAGAGTAGTAGGAATATGTCATAAAAATACCTTTGAAAAGAGGTTTCCAGGTATTAAGAAACATCACGTGCACAGACCCCAACATAAAAGAATGCCTGTATTTGCAAGAAAGAGCAAGGAACTCAGTGTGGCTAGATTGCATTAAGCAAGAAAACTAATAGAAAGATAAAACAAGAAATGATGATTGTACATGTAGTTATATAAAAGTATTTGCTAGAATTTTAGATTTTACCTAAAGAGATGGATCCACATTGAAGAATTTTAAATAGTAGTAATATATGTGAATTAAGGTTATTGATGAGAAGTACTTAGATTTGAGTTTTATTTTGAAGGTTAAGCTTTCATTTGTTGGTAGATTTTATGTGCATTGTGAGAGATAAAGAAGAGCCAAAGATAGTAGCAAAGTCTCTGGACAAATTTAAATTATGAAGTTGCCAATAATCAAGTTAAAGATGAATTACTGCAGAAGAAGTTTTAATTTGTATGTAAATATGTATATATTTTTGTGGGACAGAAGTGGTGATCAGGAATTTGCTTTTATACACAGCAATTTGAGTTGGTGGTTATATATCCATGCAAAATATTGAGGAGGTTACTCAGTTTAGAATCTAGGGGAGACATCTGAGGTGAAAATATATATGTTTGAAGTTGTTTGTCTTTAGATGCTATTGTAAACCATAAGACTTTATGTGATTATTGATGGGGAAAAAAAATGATATGATCCAAGAAGTGAACCCTAGGGCATTCCAAAGCTAAAAGAGACAAAAGAAAAATACAAATCAGTTTAAAATTGAACATAGTGATATAGGAGGAAAATAAAATTAAGGTGTAATAGACACTAATTGAAGAAATTGTTGTAAAGGGAAAGAGGTAATGAACTGAATCAAATGCTCTCAGTTTGCCAAATAAGATGTGTAATGAGAAACTCACCATTGGGTTTAGCAACAGAAAAGTCACTTGTCAGTGACTTTCATGTTGAAAAATTTTGCCAAAATTCAGTTTTAGTAGGGAGGTGAGGGACTAAGGTGATGGTTGTGTTAACTAAGGTTAAAAGAGTTAAGGGAATTGATGTGAGCAAGGATATATTTAAAGTTATTTATCACAAAATTTAATCTAGCTAATAAAGAAAAGAAGGTGAAGTTAGGATGGAGAAATAGTGGTATGACCAATTGAGTTTAGGTCTTGTTAAATCAAAGTTGTTTGTTTCAAAAGTATAAGATAAGATAGGTGATAATAAAGTAGGATACTTATTTAAGGAGATATGACTAGTAGATGTAAAGTAATAACCAGGATGAGATCCTGGAAAAAAACAATAATGGACAAAAACTAAAGAAATCTGAATAATGTATGCATTGTAAGGTTCACCTTGATATTCCTAAAGCCAATAGATATGGTCAGGCTGTATAAACCAACAGAAAGGGACATCGTAGAATGTTCCAGAAGTACTCAAATTATTGGGACAGTTTATACCTGATGATTTTTTCAGTTAAAAACTGTCTTAATCTAAAGCACGTAAGGTTTTCTTTTGCCCTCTTTCTATGGTGGCAGACAGGGAAGGTGGGGCCAGATATTGAAATCTGGATCTAGGGAACTCAGAATACCTAGGTGCATCTATTGATGTTCAAAGCACACAACTAAATGAAGTTGCCTGCTGTGGGAATTAAAACAGGGAATAAGAGGATCCAGGACCAAACCTCAGACAATGCTAATAATTAGAGGTGAAGAAGAGAAGTAGAAAGAGCCTAAGAAGAATGAATATTGCGATAATGTTCTATTACCTCACTTGATTTATTGTATCTGCATAAAGCAAACAAAACTTTGATTAAACTCAATTATTTAGCAACACTTGCCGACAAAACTAAATGTGAATGTTGGAAAACAGTCATGCCACCTAGTTGCTCTTTAAATTCACAAACACAGAGAGCATTTTGGGAAGATGGAGAAGTAGGAAGTACCAGGAATCTGTCTCCACGGAGAGACAGTAACTGCATGGGAAGAATTTGTATTCTATAAATATTTTGGAACCTGGAATCTATTGATGCATTAGGACTTCCAGGGGAATACTTGGCCAGTAAATGGAGGCTAATTTCAGTCAATATCAGGTCTTAATACAGTAGCGGCTAACCATTCTCTACTTCCCAGACCTATGCCAAGCAGCAATGCATACTACAAAGCTACAGTAAATCAAAACAATATGGTACTAGCAGATAGACAGATATATAAATTAATGAAACAAAATAGATCTCCCAGATATAAACTCTTGCACATGTGATCAAATAGTTTTTTAAAAGTCTGAGTAAGACCAATAGTGAAAGAATATTCTTTATACAAATAGTGCTGTGGAAACTGAATATCAACATGTAAGAGAATTAAGATGGACCCTTACCTAATACAATATAAAAATTAACTTAAAAATGTAACAAAGACCTCAGTGTAAGACCTAAAACTATAAAACTTAGAAAAAGCATAGGGCAAAGGGTTCACAGTATTGGATATAGCACTAATTTCTTTGATATGACCAATGGCACAATAAAAAAAAAATGAACTTTGTAACAATTTTTTTAATAGTGCATCAAAAGACACTATCAGCAGAGTAAAAAGGCAAGCCACATAATGGGAGAAAACATTTGTATATCATATCTCATGAAGAATACATACAGAGCTCTTAAAATTCAAAAACAAAATAACAACCCAATTCAAAAATGGTTAAAGGACTTGAATAGGCACTTCTCCAAAGACAAACAAATGACCAATAAACACATGAAAACATGATCAACATCACCAATTATTAGAGAAATGCAAATCAAAACTACAGTGAGATGCCACTAGTAAGGAGATTTGGATGGCTAGAACTATAAAAGAGATAAGTATTGGTGAGGATGTGGAGAAACTGGAATCCTTGTGCGCTCTTGTTGGGAATGTGAAATGGTTATTGCTGCCATGGAAAACAGTAGGGAAGCTCTTCAAAAAATTAAAAATAGAGTTATTATTTGATCCAGCAATTTCACTTGTGGCATCATACCCCCAAAAGTAAAGTGATATTTATACACCAAAGCGATATTTGTACACCCATGTTCACAGTAGCATTATTCACAGTAACTAAAACACTTAAGCAACCTATGTGTCTACTTACCAGTAAACAAATGTGGAATATGCAAATATTAGCCTTAAAAAGGAAGAACACCGAGGATAAGTGCTAAGTGATATAAGCCTGTCACAAAGACAAATGCTATATGATTCCATGTATATGAAATACTTATTCAAAACCATAGAGATAGATCAGTGGTTGCCTGGGGCTGAAAACAGGGGCAATTGAGGAATTATTGTCTAATGGGTACAGAGTTTAAATTTTCAAGATGAAAATAGTTCTGGAGATAGAGATGATGGTAGCACAACATTATGAATGTATTTAATACCACTGAACTTTATACTTAAAAATGGTTAAGATGATATAATTCTATGTGTATGTGTGTTTATTTTGTTCCTTGGCATATCTTCAGCATCTAGAACAGTATCTGGCATCTAAGTACTCTTTTAAATTGCATGCATAAATAAAAACTTGAAGAGGCTGGTGTTATAGAGTCTAAAACAGTAATCTCAAGAAAGGAGTTATCAAATAAGGTTTTAAGTGAATTCAGACAGGGATGTTTGCCCTAGATGTCAACACATGCTTGCTGGTGATCCAACAAAACACTACCAGGAGTGAAGGTTATGGTAATCTACCTAGTAGGTTGGACTGGCCTGACCAAAAAAACATGAGATGACAAGTTGGGTCCAGGTCAATATAATTAAAAGGAAAAAATGTTTTACTATGAAGAAAAGCAGAAAATTAGGGCAGTACCTGGAAGAGTATGTTGATATAATTTTTGTTATAAAATCTTAGCAAATATGTTATCTTGTCAAGGCTGTTTCCTTGTCACTCAGCCTCCATTCACTGAATGTATATTTATTAAAATAAGAGGCATTGTGCTGGATACTCAGAATAAATTCACAGTTCCTGTCCTCAAGCATCTCATAGTCTAGTGCAGGGGTCCCCAACCCCAGGCCATGGACGATATCGTCTGTGGCCTGCTAAGAACCAGGTCGCACAGCAGAAGGTGAGCTGCAGGCAAGCAAGTGAAGCTTCACCTGTATTTGCAGCCGCTCCTCAGCACCAGCATCACCACCTCAGATCATCTGGCATTAGATTCTCATAGGAGCACTGGTCCCTCCTGCCAAAAAGGTTGGAGATCGCTAGTCTACTAGGTAGTTTCAGTTTATCACACAAGTAAATAAAAATGTAAGCTATTATTTTGAAAAACATGGAATATTCACTAATGAAGTGGCTATTTAGCTGAAACAAGTTGTATACGCATGAGATCACTACTTGAAACTATAGTTACCACAACTGTGTCACCTGTAAAACAAAAGAAAGCCAATGTTGATACAGCATAAAATGCTAAGGGTAACAAGCTTCCATTTTCTACAATACAGTGAAAATTTTTATATACACATGTATGACTATATACAGTGTGCCTGCCACTGCTTTAAGAAATTTGAACTAAATTAATCCTCATAATAACCATTACAATCCTGACTTTATAAATTGAAGAAATTGAGGCAAAGAGAGTTAGGTAAATTGAAGATACATAGTTAGTATGTGATTAAACTATATTTCAACCAGGCAATCTAGATTTAGGGAGGGTCTATACTTCATTTTCAGACTATGTTGTTTCTTAGCTAGAGGAAAATAAAAGAAAATAAAAATAACTACTCCACAAATGGAGATAAGGAATATTATCTACCTTAGGCCTGGCTATGAGAAAGGATTAAAAAAATAAATATTCACCTGAGAAACTTTTATTCATTATTATGTGAATATTGAATCTGAATTTAAAATACGGGTTGGTTCATAAACTCCAGAAAGTTATGTTTATTTTCTTGGCAATACTAGTAGGAGTTAATAAGAAACAAAATAAAACTCACTTTGGAAAAAAAGCACCCTCACCTCAGGACTCAATTAGTATCCAAGGACAAAGTTAGAAAGAGAGAAAGAGAGAAAGAGAGAAAGAGAGAGAGAGAGAGAAAGAGAGAGAGAAAGAGAGAGAGAAAGAGAGAGAGAAAGAGAGAGAGAAAGAGAGAGAGAGAGAGAGAGAGAGAGAGAGAGAGAGAGAGAGAGAGAGAAAGGCAAGCAGTGAATCGATGAGTAGAAAATATGTGACTGTCAGTAGAAATAATAAGTCTCCTATTAGACCTGAAAAGACAAAATATAGGAACTATAAAATATATGTGAAATAAGTTTTAATTTTTTTATAATATAAAATATATTGAAATTATAATTAAGAAAAAATAGGTTATCGAAGAGGCAGGTAAGGGATTTAAAAATCAAAATGAATAGAATTTCTAGAAATGTTTTAGAAGCTTCGTGTGTGTTCTGTGGGTATACATGTGTTGGGGGTTTCTGTGTGGTAGGGTATGGGGTGCTTGCATGGAGGTGTACCCGTTTTGTGTATGCATGTGTTAGAAATACAATGACTAGTTTAAAAATTGGATTAGGGACTATTGAAGAGAATTAACTTAAAAATAGATATTACCAAAATACATCTAACAGAGACAAAGATATCTAATATGTGAAAATTTAAGATTGAAGTTAAAGTTAAGTGAGATATCAAAAGTCTTAGAAGATAACACTAGAAAATAAAGTAATATTTGAAGATAAAGTTCAATAGTATTTCCCAGAATATGTAAGATACAAAAAGCTCCACAGGTTTCAAAAGAGCTAAAAATGCACAACTAGCTATATTATATTGAAGATGTTCTATAAGACAGAGAGAAGATTGTAAAAGCAACAGGAAGTACAACAAATAAAAACAACAAAGAGCAGAAACTGAAGATAGAAAACAGTGGAAAATACATCTTCAAAGTGCTGAGAAAATAATTTTCATATTAAAAATTTAATGAGCTATCTTAAAGAACTTCAGAAGCTGATAAAAATCAGTCTAAGTATATTAATATCTGATAAACAAAATTTTGATAAAAATATTACTAGGAAATAATATTGTCTATGTAGTATTAAAGGATCTAATTCAAACTACAGATATAACAACACTTTGGAGTGTTTACATATGTAATAAGAATTCTAGTTTTATTAATTTCAAGTTAAATACATCTTTATAGGAAAGAATTAGAGGCAAGTCCCTCAACAATTGTATAAAGAAAAAAAATATGTATAAAGAATAAAATTGAAAACACGATATAGAATTTTACATAAAGAAATAAATCCAAAAATTCAAAAATACAAATTATTGGAGGGCAGGTTTGAGATGGAAGTATAGAAAATTCACTACCCGCTGACACAGCCAAACTACAATTACATGTAAAGCAACTTCCTCTGAAAAGTATTTGAAGACTGTCAAAACAGCTATTCCAAAACCAAGAACTAAAAGAAAAAGCCACATTGAGATGTGTATGTGTAGGAGGAGCATACACTCAGTCTTGTCTGGACCCTCACCCACAGGGTAGCACCCACAACTGGGAGGGATATCATGAACACACATCTCCTCCCCAGAGAGTGAGAGGTTTGAACCCCACATCAGGTACTCCAGCCCTGAACCAGGAATACAAGCTTCCATAAGCTCTGACTGAAAACCAGCAGGGCTTGGGCCTTGAGAACCAAAAGGCTGTAGGAAACTAAAACTGAGATTCTGCCTTAAAGACCTCCACAGACTCACTTGCTTTGAGCCCAGTGCAGAGGCAGCAGCTTGAAAAGCACCGGGGCCATGTATGAAGGATATTCACTGACTAATCTTAGGGTGTGTGACAGAGGGGTAATGAGTCTGATGGAATCTTGTCTGGGGATGAAAGCACTGGTTGACACCCTTTTCTTTTACTCTCCTTCTACCTTGCTAGCTTCGTGCTGGTGCATGCTATTTTTGGCACTCTATCTACCATGGTAACATAATTCATCCCGCCCCAGTATTCCCCCAAGGCCTAACAATCCCAGACCCACCAGACTTAATGCGCAGGCTCTGCCAGTTCCAGTGTGCCTCCACTGTAACTTCTCCTCACCAGAAATAGAGGGTACATGTGCTTAAAACACAGAGGATCCCTCTTCAATGCCTGGCACTGGGGACCAGGGTGGGTGGGAGAGCATGGGAGCATCAAGGTGTGGGAGTGAGGCCTTCTGGGACTAACAGAGGCAGAGAGACACTTCTTGGCAGGCTAACACCCCAGGGGCACTACAGAGAGCAGCCTGAAACACACTCTCAGTCTTCCAATGAACACTCCTTCAAGACTAGGGCAGCTGTTTCACCTAATACACAGAAATAGAGTCAAGCAAAATAAGGAAATAGAGGGATATTTCAAATAAAAGAAAATAAAACCCCAGAAATAAACCCTAATGAAACAGAAATAAGTAATTCACCTGATAAAAACAATTACAATGCTCACTGAACTTGGGAAAATGAATGAATGGCAGAGAGAAAAAAAAATCCAAACAGTCCTGTTAGAACTAATAATTGTAATCAATATATAGAAAACCATAGTTTTCTATACATGCATAACTGTCAGAAAGAAAACAATCCCATTGACAATTGCGTAAAAATAAAATACCTAAAAATGTATTTAACCAAAGATGTGAAAGATTTATCTACACACCGAAAACAATAAGACATTGTTGGAAGAAACGGAAGACACAAATAAATGAAAAGGTATTCCATGTTCATGAATTAGAAGAATTAATGTTAAAATGTCCATACTACCCAAAGCAATCTACAGATTCTATCAATCCCTATCAAAATTGCAATAGCATTTCTCACAGACTCGAAAATATAATTCTAAAATTTGTATAAAACCAAAAATGCCTACAAATAGCCAAAGCAATCTTGAGAAAATAAGAAAAAAGTTGGAGCTATCACATTCCCTGCAAAATTATAGTAATCAAAACAGTATGGTACTGGCATAAAAACAGACACAGATCAATGGAACAGAATAGCGAACCCAGAAACAAACTCACATATGTATGGACAATTAATTTCTACAATAGGAGTCAGGAACATCAATGAGAAAAGGACGGTCTCTTCATAAGATGATGTTAAGAAAAATGAACAGCCACATGCAAAAGAAGAAAACTAGAACACTATCTTACGCCATGCACAAAAATTAACTCAAATTGGATTAAACACTTGGATGTGAGGCCTGATACTAGAAAAGCAAAAGCAAAACAAATAGGACAACAAAAAGCTCTGCACAATGAAGGAAACCATCAAGAAAACAAGAAAGCAATATAATGAATGGGACAAAATATGTGTGAGTTATGTATCTGATAAAGGTTAATATCTGAAATATATAAAGAACCTACACAACAACATAAAAACAAACGACCCAATTTAAAAATGGGCAGAGGATCTAAATTGACATTTTCCCAAAGGCTTACAACTGACTGCCAGGCACATGAAAAGAAGCTCAACATCACTAATTATCAGGGAAATGCAAATCAAAACCACAATGAAATGTCACCTCACACAAATTAGAATGGCTAGAATGGCTATTTAAAAAAATAATAAGTGTTGGAGAGAATGTGGAGAAAAAGAACCCTGTGCACTGTTGGTGGGATTATCAATTAGTACAGCCACTATGAAAAACTGTATGGAGATTCCTCAAAAATTTAAAAATAAAATTGCCATGTGATCTATCTATTCTACTTCTGAGTATTTATCCAAAGAATACAAAACACTAATTTAAAAGATTTGCATACTTAAATGTTGATTGCACTATTATTTATTATTTATAATTGCTAAGATATGAAACAACCTAATTGTCCATCAATGGATCAATAAAGATGTGGTATGTGGGTGCATATATATATATATATATATATATATATATATATATACACACACACACACACACACACACACATATACATATACACCCACACACACATATATATGCACATATGTTATGTGTACATATGTATACATAAAATGGAATACTACTCAGCCATAAAAAGAAAATCTTGCCATTTGTAACATGGATGGACCTTGACAGTATTATATTAAGTAAAATGAGTCATACAAAAAAAGAGATACCATATTTAACTTATATGTGGAATCAAAACAAACAAACAAAAACAACCTTGTAGACACAGAGAACAGACCAGTGGTTACCAGAGGGATAGAGTGTTAGGGGAGAGAAAATGAGTAAAGGGGATCAATTGTATGGTAATGGATGCTAACTAGACTTACATGGTAAATAGTATGTAGTATATACAAGCATCGAATTATAATGTTGTAAACCTGAAATACATATAATCTTTTACACCAATTTTATCACTATAAAAGACAAATTATTTTCATGCATATATTTAACATTCAAACAAGTCCTATATTCAATAGTCAGAATCATATTAAGCATATTCTAATTTAGAAAAAAAAAATCTTAGGCGTTTTTAAATGTAAAAATAAACACTTGTAATTATTAAAGAGAATATCTTAAGATATCAGAAAATGTAAATGAAAAATAACAACCCTGCCTTTCAAAATAAAATGTAACCAATGAAGTATTTAGAGGATAGTTATAAATGCCTCAATTTAAAAAGAATAATTAAACATTTGATGGATGTGAATCTCTGGTGGCAAGGGATTATTCACTGCTCAGATCTACTACAGCTGAATATCCTGTGAGGGAGTGGTTACTGGACAGACTCCAGGTGTTGTAATGTTGGATCTGTCACATTCACTATATTCATGCCAAGAGCATATTATCCCCATGCTTCTCATAGACGATGGCCAAACACAGCAGGGATACCAGTCCATCCCTGATCAGCTCATTCCTTCATGGCATAAAGCGACTCTTCCAGGCAATCATTACTTTAGAGCCCTCCATTTACCCACCTGCCTGAGATTCCTACCCAATCCTGCTTCCATCCCCCTTGAATTTCACAGATGTCAGCCTTGCAACACAATCTGTAGCTCTATCTAGTTATTTCTTCTTTCTGTCTCCTTTATCCCTCACAATAACTGGCCAGGATCATTTACCTTGATTATCAGGAGAAAATAGAACAGCTTTTATAAAATGGAGGCAAGAAGAAACACCAGCACATCTTATAAAGCCACTTTGGTAACACTTGGATGGATGCATGCAATAGCTGGGGCTGAGAATAATCATTACCAAGGCTTCATTTCCTTTATGAACAAGAGTTTAGGTCAGACCACCAAATAAGCCATCAGAAACTGTAGGGGAGATTGCGGACGCTGAGGGCATTTAAAATGCATGAATACAGAGACCAAATTCAGTAATGAGGGCTTAATTACCTCACCTCAATACTAATATTGTTCCCTCAGCGGTGGGGGGGGGGCGGGGGGGGGAAGCCTATGGGAAATGTTTGGGATGGACTGTAGTGGTATGAGAGGTATATCATTCAAATTTCTCTCCAAGTACACCTACTGTGAGAAGAGCACCTACTGTGGTGAGCATATTTGTCAGAAAGTTTCCAGCTGTCTCATTTTTTTTTTCATATGTGTTGTAGTATTCAAGTTCAGGCCACATACTTTCTGGTCTTTTTTAAAACCAATAACTGAATATGGCGAGTGTTTGAGGGTTGGACCATTCTTGCCTAGGATGGGGCTCCTCTAGTGGGCAATTTTTTCCCTGGGGCTCTTATCACCCTGAGATTTTTCTGAGTTGCAGTTCAGCCAGAAGCTCTTCCTACCCAATTTTCTTTCCCACCCACTAAGTCCATCGGTGCAAGATCCGCACTATGGTCTGAAGGTCCTCTCTGCTTAATCCTGATCCTTTTCACTTTCTCCTTCAGAGGTGTTGACTCATAATATATCTTGCACATATAATTCCATCCTGACATTGTCCTCTCTCAAAATCTGATTTGACGACATCCACTCAAAATGTTAAAAAAAAAAAATGACAATGTAGTTCCATGAAATAAAAAGCAAGAACACATAGAAATGAACTACAAAGTTGAAATGGAAGAGACCACCAAATGACACAAGTAATGAAGTAGGCTGACTGTAAGATGGCAGCTGATAAGACCTGTCTCCTGGTATTCACACCTTTGTCTAAATCCCTCTCCTTGATTGTGGGATGAACCTAATGATTAGCTTAAAACACACAGGACAACAGTCACGAAATGCCACTTCCCTGATTAGGAAAGGTTGAGACTTATATCTCAGTGTCATTCTCTTACTGGCATTGTCTCACTCTTCACTCACTGGCTGGCTCAACTGATGATTTAATCTGCCAAACACCCTAATGGAACTAAATCCTTCCAACAACCACTGAGAGTTCTTAGAAGTGGATTGTGCCACAGTAGAAACTAGAGATAACTTGGCCCTGGTTGACATCTTGATTACAGCCATGTGAGAGGCTCTGAGTCAGAGGATGAAACTAAGCCATACCCTCATCCTGACTCCCAGGCAATGAGAGCGTAAGTGTGTCATTTTAAGATGCTATGTTTTTGGGTGGTTTGTTACAAAGCAATTGGTAACAAATAGAAGCGATTACTTAAAGAAGACCAATATAGTTGGGAACTTAGTTAGAAATAGAAAAATCCTTAAGAACCAAAGATTTATAAGTTGACCCAGGGGAAAAAGGAGAAAACCAGATTAATAACATAAGTATTAGAGAAGTTTATTCAGTGGTTAGGAAGATTTACAGGAATGATGTGCCACACACAATTTAAATTGATAAGGAGAAAATCATGTAATAATCTCACAGTATTAAGCTATATTTTAGTGGAAACCAAATACTGTCAAACAACTGTTTATCACTAAGTGTTGTAAATCAACAACACATTTTACCTTTCTATTCTGCAGTATTAGTTTTATCATCAATTAATACATATATTTCTAGATAGTTAACATTATAATCAAGGGCTCTATGTTACATAAATAATTTTTGAATTTCCTATTTAAAATTATTACATCATTTATAAATCTGCCCAAAACCATATAAAATTAAGAAATATGCCAGATATTTAATTATATTTAGGTGGTTCAGGTATTCCTAAAGAGATTTCTATGTTTATGGCCAGAGCATTTAAATCAAAGCATTATAGAAAAAAATGTTGATTGATATATTTTATGCATAATGAGCATTTTCCAAGATTATTCTAATTATTCTGAGTAATAACGATTATTCCGCCCATTATGCCTATAGGATTTGAGCAAAATTAAGGCATAGATAATGAAAAGTGAAATAATATACATGTTTCACCATAAAATATGAAGCTAATAGAGTATGTACAAAAGTTCTAATAAATTAAAGGTCATTTAGAGAAAAATATATACTGAGGAATAGATTTCTGAAAAGATATTTTATTGGGAAGATTTAAAAATAATTTTTTGCAGAAACATACTTTAAGAGCCATATTATAAATAAAAATTCTGAGAGCATTGGTTGATATATGTTATTGCATAAGAAACACTATGAACAGGGAGATTTTAAACCAAAAGCAGTATCAGAGGCATGACGACATTACAGAATGGCTTATGAAGTGAAAATCAGGGAGTTGTTAAACCTTTCCCATGGTTAGTTATTATAGCGGAGTTTCAAGATGGCAGAGGATTGATTGAAAGTGATTAACTCAGACCATTTTAGGAAGATGACTTAAGTGTATGACTATAAGAATCGTTTACAAAAAGTTATCTAAATTTTGCTTATGCTTATTAAGAAAGATTAAGTTTGTTTATGTAGCTTCACTGTTTTGTCTTCTTGGGGAATCTTCAAGCCTGGTCTCCATTTTGTTTTAACAATATAGAGGAATATGGTTATTATGTATATATTAAAAGGGATTTTCCCCTCTTATTCTAATCCACTGGTTTTCAACTCGGGTGATTTTTCCAAAGGTTCTTTGCCAATAACTGGTGACATTTTTGCTTGTCACAACTGGGAGCACTACTGGCAGTTAGTTAGTGGGTGGGGGCCAGAGATATTGCTAAATATCCTATGATGCATGTGAAAGTCCATATAAAAAAAGACATTGATCTGTCGAAAATCTCAACAGTGCTTCTTTTGGGCAATCCTCCTCTAACATCTTAACATCCAATTGTACATTCAGAAAATATACTTCAAAAACTCAAAATCCAGGCCTGGAAACATTTGAAATCTCATTAACCCCCATGCCTGATTATAGATTCTGATGGTCAGTTGGTGACTGTCATTATACCACAAGTCATCTTTCCAGTCCACAAGCCATCATTTTTAGTCATATTTGTGTATGGTACAGAAGTATTTTTTTTTTCCCCCAGAAAGTTCAAAATGTCATTGCATTGTCCTTTGCCTTAATATTTTCTAATAAGAAGTCTGCTGTCATTCTCATTTTTGCTCCTTTGTAGCTGCTTTAAAGAATTACCTTTATCACTTAATCTTTGCCCTGGAGAAGTTCTCTTTATTTGGTATAGATTTAATTTTGTGGTCTGGATTATTAAATATCCTCATACCTAGCAACTATTCAACAATTCGTTACTCATTTTCTTTCTCCTCTCTGCTCTCTTTCTGAGAAACCAATTTCATACGCTTTAGAAGACATACAATTTCCAAGTGAGAAATTATAGTGCTTTGTATTAAGGTGGAAGCAGATGTGATGGGAAAAATGATTTCACACGTACCTGGATTTCAAGGGAAGAATTTTGTCCTGAAATTATATTTAGGGTTATGAGTTTAGTCTGTTTATAGTATGTAAAATGATAGGAAATGATAAAATCACCTGGAAGAAAGCCTAGACAGAGTAATCCAAATGTTGAGTTCAAGAAGAGGTAAAACTAAAATGAAACAAAGTTTTTTGAAAAAATAAAGTATGGTACCTTGGAAAGCAAGTAATGTCGTCTTTTCCAAAGGGAGGCAGGGATGCTGATGAACAGTAAGTTCTCAGAATATGACAGGATCCTTGTTTCTGACAAGATGAGGGTCACTGACATTGGCAGAGTGGTTTCCATAAAGATGTAAGAAGGCCTTTTAGGATGAACAAAATAGGAAAAAGTAAACACAGTAAGTGGACAATTTATTCAATAAGTTGTGTTACCAAGTAAAGGGTTTGACAACATTTAAGGGAATGTAGGTATTAATATGTGTGTACATATATATCTTTGTTCATATCTTGTGCTATTATACTGATATACCATATTCAATTGCATATCGCTTTTCTCATTTAATAGTTTAGATTGTTTATGTTGATATAATATTTGATTGCTTTAACTGAGTAGTATTCTAGTTTGATTGTGTGATATAGCTTGTGTTTTTCGTATTTTAGTTTATATTCACTTATGTTATTACAAATACTTGTATAGTGAATCTTTCTACATGTCATCATTTACAAGTTAAAGGTTTCACATACAGAATTGAAGTAGCTGAATGTTATATATTATAAAATATTCCCAATTATTTCCGCTAAAGTATTCACAAAAATTTTAACCTGCCAATAATGACAGTACATTTTACCCTATGTTTACTACTGTTTACTGGCAAGAATACAAGTCAGCCAATAGCCATTTCATTGCTTTTTCAAATTTCTGAATATATATGCAGTTAAGTTGAGGTTCATTATATGAATTGACCATTTTTTCCCTCAGCGAATTCCTACTCGGATCCTTTACCCTTCTTTTTGAGGGGTTCCTATCATTTTATTTCTTGCTTACTGGTAGCAATTACATGTTCACAAATTGTTTGCTGCTTCATTTAAAGTAGTTTCTCCTAGAATCTACTCACATTGAGACTAGACTATTTATTTCTCCTACATTCCACCTTAGGATAGGGAAAGCAGCAGCCTCCTTGAATATACTTTCCTCTCTTCTACTGGAGTGGAAAGTGCCACAGTAGGGAGTCTCAGTCCCCCTAGGAGCCTGGCATAATCTGCACTCAGGGCCTTGCCTGCATCAGCATTGCTCCCACATTTCTTAGATGCCCTATCTCAGCTCTGTGGATCACAGAGATGACGTGAATGCATAGGATCAAGCAGTCCAACTGGTCCTTCTGCAGTGCCTGAGTTACTCTCCCTGTCAAGTGCTCCTAAGCCTCTCCTGCTGCTAGGGTCTACTACTTCTAGGGATATACCTTCCTGGATACAACCACCACCATGTGTATATTTCTCTCCTGCAGTTTTCTAGTATTCATAGTGTGCTGCATTTCCACCATCAGAGTATTATAATCTCAGCTGAGATTACTCTCTGAAGAATTCCCCGTTTCTGCTCCTCTGAGGAATCTTTTGGATACACTTCACACGTGTTTTCTATCATACTTGTTTATTTGTATAGTTTGGGTAGGAGAAAGAACTGTAAATCATACCAACAGTTTGCCTCAGCTCTGACAAATTTCACAACACCTGGTGGGTAATAAACTTCAACAGTTTTACTGCTGTTCAAGGCATCACACACACACCTTTATTAGCCCTGTAAGGAGTGAACTTGATCTATAAGATGATACAAACCCCCCATACATGTTTCCTTATATCACTCAGTTTTTCGATTAGTTAATCCCAAACCACATGCTAGAAAACAGATAAACTTGCTACCAGTAATTCCTTACATGTAAACAATGATACTTATGTTAGATTACTGAGTATTACAATAAATAAGGCTGTAAAAGTTAAGAGGAAAACTATTTTGCATTGAAGTAAAATAACTTTTATGTGCACACATTTGCATGATGGGTTCCCTTTTTTCTTTTCTTCTCAGCTAATTGAGTTAGGATACTTAACAGAGGCCCCTAGATGGTGGTACAATTTAGAGATGACTGCAAATAAAGAAAGTGTCAAAAAGAGGAAATAAGATTTCTCAGAAAAAAGAACTGAGTTCCTAGCATCAAGGTGCTTCTTTCAGTAAGGTGCTGCTATCCATCCACACTCCTACCGACCCATTCTCTGGATCTGAGTTGTTAAAGTATTGGTTATAGGAAGATAAAATTGGTGGCCAGAGTCTGAAATGTTTTGATATTTTGTTTATAAAATAATGGAAGCAGCTATTCTGTGTGCAGGCTTAAGGTGAGCCATTCTTTGTCTTTCCTGGAGGGAATAATGCCATGTTGAAAATCAAACCTCCTAAGGCTCAGACAGCCAAAAAATTCGTTTTAATTGAGAGGGGCTATGGCCATAGAGTAAGGACAGATCTTAGCATTTTATAGATCTCTATAGGAAGTGCAGGCTGGTTAGAAGGCCAGGCTGAATATTCAAACACCTGGGGAGACAAGCTTTAATGCATTTAGACCAGGGCCCAAAACATCTAACCAGGCTGGTGGTAGGCATCAGGTGTCAACAAATTTTGATTACTCTGCTCATAAGTCCTTCAACCTGTAGCCAAAGATGAAAACAGTCCTGGATGGGGAAACTGAGGGTCAGTGTTTTTGAAGCCCTGTGTTCTCATCCATCAAACAAGGAGAATTTTCCCTTTGATTTTAACTCTGTGACAAGCCACTTAGTCCTTCTACCCTCCCACTGCTACTTAACAGCACTGAAGCTGCTTCCAGATAAGTTATCAAATTCAGAGTACCTCGAAACAAGTACTTTCAAGAATTTCCATCTACATTCACTTGAAAAGAAACATTTTTAAATGATTGTTTTCTCTCTCCTTCTGTTTAAATTTAGAATTACAAAAAGACTCAAATAGTTTTTTCAAATATAGCATTTTTCTTTGTAAACCATTCCTTTGTAATTAGCCATTACAAAAGAGTTATTTTAATTGAATGTTTCATTATCACTAAAGTAATTCAACCTGCAGTGTTCTCCTCAAAATGATTAGCCTGAAGAAAATATTCAGCTCTCAGATACTTTGCAAGGCAGCAAAAAAAAAATACTACAATCCATGGAACAGTTCTTCCTGAAAGGCAATTATAACTGTAAGTAACTTTCACTTCCAAGAATGACATGGAAGGTGCTAATTTTAAATTTTACTTTTCTAAATGCAAACCATCACACCCTTTCCTTAAGTCCCAAGTGGCTTATATGTGTAAACAAGCTTATGAGACTACAGAAAAAAAAAATTATAGTCCCCTTTTCTCTATTTCTAACTGTAGTTAAAGTACAGAACTTGATCCTGTTAGCAATGAGTTTGCCCTGAGTCATCCTTGGCTGGCTCAGCTAGACTCTTTATAGCCAACAGCACATATTTAACAAGTGAAAAGCTAAAAGCAAGGTAGTTATTACACTGCAGGTTGGTTGATAGCAGAGGAGACCCCCTTCCCCTCTGAAGCTGTGTGGTGGGATGGTGATAGAATACGTGTTCGTCAAATCCCAAAGAAAAAGAATAAGGGGGCCACGACAGTGAGCAGCCTCATGGAAGTGGTTCAGGAACGTGGTCTCAGGTCCAGGGCAACTCTAGGGACTTCTGCAGGGAGAATTCGCAGTTTCACTTAAGTTACCCCACATTCCTGTGTTAGTTTCCCATGGCTACTGCAAAAATTTGCCACAAACATAGTGCCTTAAACAACAAAAATGACTTAGCTCACCATCAGAAGTCTAAACTGAGGTGCAGAGCAGAACGGTGTTCCTCATGGAGGCTTTAGGGAAGAATCCCTTCCTTGTCCTCTTTGACGTCTAGTGGCTGCCCTCATCTCTTGGCTCCTGACACCTCCTTCACACCACTCTGACCTCCTGCTCCAGCATCACATCTGCTACAACTGCTCCGAGCCACCTGCCCCCCTCTTTTAAGACCCTTGTGATTATATTGACTGCACCTGGATAACCTAGGCTAATCTTCCCACCTGAAGAACCCTAACTAATCATACCGGCAAAATTCTTTTTACCATGTAAGGTAGTACATTCACAATTTCCCAGGATTGGGATGTGGACATCTTTGGGGAGTTGTTGTTAAGTTTACCATAATTCCTACCATGAAGTTACACTTCTTGTGTGACTTTTCTGCCTAAAAACAAGGTAGAGATTAAACAAGAAAGATATAGCCCAGAGGCCTCTGGTAACTCAGCACCGGTTACCAACTGAGAGGAGTGGTAGAGCCTATTTGATCTGTAAGTTTTCTCACAAAATTTAATGATACAGAATAGTAATTAAGTAGACTAGGACTACAGAATTTAGTTTCTATTACCATAGCTTAGTAATACGTACTAATTATGTTGTGGTTTCTATACATCAATGACTGCAGTAGGTGCTTGATATATGCTGCTTTATTACTTCTCATTTACCAATGAATAAACTGAATGAAACCAATTTAAATAAATGGGCCAAAGTCGCAAAGCCAGTAGGTGGCAAGACTAGGATTCTCATTCTTGTCCGTGGGGCACCAAAGCCAATTTTTTTCTGCTGCACATTATACCTGGACTCCTAAGAGTGTGGGGACAAGGTGAATAATGTGAAGAGTGCCACACAGGACTCAAGAAACCGGTGTCCTGCCTGAGTTCAGTGGCCAAAAGCAGTTATTTACAAAAGGAAAGATCTCGTTCAAGCTGTCTGTCTCTTTTACTTCTCTGCGTCTTAAAAAACAAAATGATTTACGTCTTCCAGAGGACTTGAGGATAACAATTATCCAGATAAACTTCTTAACTTTAGGATTGTTTCTTAACAGAGGGTTTTCCTGAGAAACTGTATAATCTCGCCCCCTATCACGATGACTTTGACCTTCCAGTGACCTTTAAGACTCCTCCTTCATGAATCTGATTTTTGCCACCTCACACCAATCTGACAGCTGTCTGTTGTTTGTTTCCCTCTTTGTTTATTTTAATATACCTCATTGAGGTATAATGTAAATAAAGTACACCCATTGAAGTGCACATTTCAATCCATCTTGATAAATGTATATACTCATGGGATCACCGCCCAAATCAAGACGGAATATTTTCTTTACTTCAACACTTCCTTCGTGAGCCTTACTGGTCAATCCATACACTAGGCAGGCAACCACTGATCTGTTTGCTGTCATGGCAGTTTTTATTAATCTCTTCTTGAGTTTAATGTGAATAAAATTATATAGTACATATTCTTTTATTCCTGGCTTTTCTCACTCAGTACAGTGTTTTTTTGAGACTCATGTTGCTGCATTCATCATTAATTAATTCAGTAATTTGTATTGCTGAATAGCATTTATCCACAGTTGTATTTTGAAGAGCTCAGTACCCTGATAAAAAGGGTATATTGGACTTCATAGCAATGACTCTGATGAAAAAAAAAAATACTTCCTATAAAATAATAATATTTTACTTTCAGAATCTAGACAAATACAGTCATGTGCCACAAAATGAAATTTTGGTCAACAATAGGCCACATTTATGACTGTGGTCCCATAATATTATAATGAAACTGAAAAGTTCCTATCCCCTACTAACACAGTAGCCATTATAATGTCCTAGAACGATGCATTACTCACTTGGTGGTGGTGTAAACAAGCCTGCTGATGCTGGTGTAAACAAGCCTTCTGTGCTTCCAGGCCTATAAAAGTACAGTACACACAATTACAGTAGCGGGCTGTATCATCTAGGTTTGTAGTACACTCTATGAAGTTCGTGCAGTGACGATATCGCCTCACAACACATTTCACAGTATGTATCCCCTTTATTAAGAGGCGCATGACTGTAATTATTATGTTTACGATGAACCATTTGTAATCTATTTAATTATTTTATTAAAAATAAATACGCCCCACAACTATAATTTAAAGAATTTTCTACACTAACATGACTCCTATCAAACAAAGGCACATTTTAACATTTGCTTAACATGAGTTTCCTTTGGATTTTTCATTTGGTAATTTTAAAATAAAATAAAAATGGCTTATTCTGTTGTATTTGCTGTGCCATTACAGTATGCTCTAAATATAACATAGGGATTATAAAACATGTAACATTTATTCAAAAGATCAGTTACATTAATATATATTCAGAGATTTAATCATGTACTAATACTGGAAATTACAAATTAATGGCTTGAGATGTGCCTAATATTATTTGTTTATACTCAGCATATTTCACACCATTCTAGATGATCTTCTAAATTCAGAGGCATAAATCCTAAAAACTTCACTTGCAAGTTTTTATTGCCAGAAAGGTTTTGAAAAGATGCTGCTGCCAAGAATCTTGGGGTTTAGGAAGTTGGAAGAGATTATTTTCAAGTAGTGACTGCAAGTAGATGCACGTGTGTCAGTAACTTGCTGACTTGGGATTCAGCCTGTGTATGCTGGATACCCTATTGAGAATCATCTTCGTCAGTACAATCTCAGTTTAGACCTTTGTGAGAGGCTTTCCTGAGCTTTTATAATTTTTCACTTCTCAAACTTTCCATGATTTTGTTAGTCTCCCATTTCCTGCATTAAAAGTATTACTGGTAATAGAAAATAGCAAAATCACACTATCCTAACTTCTAAAGAAGAAAAAATCTCTGCAAAAGCTTAGCTTTCCTTGAGCTCATCAGGGAATTGAAGGTCATATTACAACCAAGGCAACTGAATACCAATGAATGACAAGTCCCTATAAGAAGGGGCAGAAAAGCTGTCTACCTTTGGCAGGACAGAAGAAGAGGTGGTTGCCATAGAAGTGGTTGAGAAGAAATCGGCTAAAATTCTAAAAGCTGTGTGTGGTTAGCACATTAGTTTGGAATATAACTGAGAGTTCTACACACATATGCAATTCACACACTAAAATTTATTCCTTGTGCCCCGTATCATTTTTTGACTTAAAAGACTAAGGACAAGATAGAGGAGCAAAAAGAGCCACTTCAGTGATGAGGAGAGAATAAGATTAGCTGCCAGCATGGAAAGGCGTAAAACACTTCCCCAAACTCCTATCTTATATGAGGCAAAAGGCTTAAGCCATTATCGAAAGAAAATAAGCTTTCTGAATCCTAGGATCACAGCTGCATGAGCATTAAAAATAAAACCTGTCTGTCATTACGGAATGAGTAGACAACCCTCCTTCCTACCTCCAGGAACCAGGCATAGATTCACTGCTAATATTGGAAGAGTAGAAGCAAAAGCCAACTACCCATGGGAATGAAGCAAAGAAAAACAAACAAACAAACAAAAAAATTGTAGACACCAAACCACAACATTACAAAAAATAGGTCTGTTAAAACCCAGAGAGGGGCAGGAATCTCTCTCCTGTCTGAGACCTGCAGCAGATAAGAAACAGAATTTGGCTGCATTTTGACAGAAGAGGGAAAGGCAGAAACACTGAGGCCTCTCACCCATGAACCTAGGTGAAATGGCCCTGTGTAAGACAGAACTTGGACCAGAAACCTCCCTGCCCCCATCATGAGCCTAGCATTAAGTAATAAACAATAGCAATCTACTGTTAGGGGAAAGATAAGTCACAGAGAGAAATATCTCTAATGTGCCAATATACAGGGACTGCTGGATGTTGAAGATTGAAAAGGAACACTGCAAAAACTCTAGCACCCTAAGCCCACTATGGACAAGGTAACAATAGTCCAATACTGAAAGAGATTGTGGTGCACCGAGGGTTCTTTACCAACAACAAAACCCAACCCCTACACCTCTACTAACTAGATTGACTCAACTCATTGCACTAGTGGTCTGACAAAAGTGGATGCATCCATATTTTCTAGGCATAAATACAAATTATTTCATTTTCTACAATTCTATTTACACATGATATCTGGCAATCAACCAAAACTTAAGAACCTCCGAATAGAATTGGGTGGGGTAGGGTTGGGGTGGGTATTGCAAAGAGATAAAGTAATCAGTTGAACCAAGTGCAGAGATGACCCAGATGTAGAAGATATCAGATAGGACATGTAAAATAACTATGATTAATATTTTAAAAGATTTAGTATAAGAAATATAGAGCATGCATGAACAGCTGGGAAATTTCAGCAAGAAAATAGAGAACAAATGGAAAATAAAAAAGGGAATGTTAAAAGTAAAAAATCACAATATAAGTTATGGGGAATTCCTTCATAATGATTATCAAATGACTAAACACAGCTGAGGGGGAAAAAACTAAACTTGAATATAGGTCAAAATAAATTATCTAAACTTATATTTTCATGAAAAAAGTTAAACACATACATTATATAGATAGATAGATATAGATAGATATATAGGTATAGATATAGATATAGATATAGATATATATACACACACAGAGCCCAAGTTAATAAAATGGACTAACACATATGAAATTATAATTGGAATCCCAAAAGGAAAAGAAACTAATCCAGAAGAATGTTTGGAATGATAATGATTGAAATTTACCAAAATAAATGAAAGACAACAAACTATATATTCCAAAACTCTAGAGAATTTCAAGCAGTATTTAAAAATGAAATACACAAATATATCTAGATTCATAAGAGTAAATCTACTAAAAATAAGAGATAAAAAAATTCTTGAAGGAAGCAAAAGAAAAAGGAACATTAAAAACAGAGGAACAAAAATAAATTAGAGCAGATTTCCCATTAGACTCTATGAAAGCTAAAACGGGACAAATATTTCTCAACTGCTGCAAGAATCAATCGACCCAAAGTTAAGGTAAAATGAAGATTTTCAGGCAAACCAAAGCTGAAAGAACTCAGCACCAGCAAAACTGCATTATTAGATATATTAAAAGAAGCACTTCAGGCAAAAGAATGGTACCGAGGAAGCATGCCTGACCTTAGCCTGATCTCTGGCGAGAAAAAATAACATTGTGTACTACAACAAATTGAATCTTATAAAAAATAATAAATGGAATTTTGGCACAAGTGGAGGCTGAATACGTATTTATAATGGACATACTTAATAGCTTGCAGAACCCACTTATCAGCCTGATAGCACAAACTTATGGTTCAGGTAGAATCAATGGAACTTTCTATCTCTATCAAAAGAGCCAACTAAATTCATAATCACATTCCTCAAGGAATTTCAAATTTAAAATAATGATCAAAGACCTGAAAAAGCAGTAATAATTTCTATTATGTTATGTATCCAGGTGAAGACCCCATTCGCACTGATGTTTTATCTTTCCAGGTATGAATTAACTTCTGGTACCTGAGATGAAGCTATCTATTTGAAAAGTTCATTATTATCTATACAAAGCAAGAAAGACCACTAGATTTGTTCAGAAAAAAAGTGAATATAACTTCTCACACTTACCTCACAGTTACGTCATTCCCATAACTGTCAGAGTCTAGTCTGATGGTACCTTGATTATCTTCATATCAAAATGTGATAACTATTTTGCTATATTGTTCACAGGCTGATTTGACCTGTTTATTAGAAAGTTATAACTGTTTTTATTCTATTTAGTAAGAAAGACTCTTATAAGAGAGTGAAAAGCAAATGAAAATCAAGAGCTAACCAATTTAGAGAAGGTTCTATGAACTTCATTGTCTCAAGTAGGTTGGAATTGTCTCTCCAAAGATAAAAACATACCATAAAAATAATTGTTTTGCAATTTTAGACTCAACTCTAAGAAAGAGAAACAACTCTCTACATTGTGAAAGTTATATAACATATAATAGTATACAAATTTGATCCATTTACTAAATTAACTAGAAGGCTTTCAAGTTTTGTGGGCCAAAAACAAGGAAAAGTTGAAGACACTGCAAATTACTAAGCCACTTGAGCTTCCTAAACCAGATCAATGATGCTTCAAGGGTCTATGGCAAATGTGGTTGATCTCTGAAGTCTCTAGAAGGTCTGATAAGACAGACATTGCGGTTTGGAGAAAACATGCTATCTTCTTCTAGCTTCTGGCTTAAAGGTAGGCACTGGTAGAGGCAGAATGCTGGAGCTCGAGTCACCAAGTGATATTGTGGTCTGAACTCCCTATCAGAAAATACATCTAATCTGATTTATGAAGGCATATGATTATTCCATTACTGAGTTTAAGTGTAAGATAAAACATCAGACCTAAACTATTTCTGAAGGCAATATTAAACTCACTCCCATTATTAGGTTAGAAAAGATTGTGACTTTTATCTCAGCGTCATTCTCTCTAACTGGCAATGTCTCACTCACTTCACTCACTGGCTAGCTCAGTTGATGATGCAACCTGCCATGTTGGCAAAGTTCACGTAACTCTGCAATCTAAACACCCTAAAGGAGCTACATCCTTCTAACAACCACTGAGGGATCTTAGAAGTGGATTCTGCCACAGTAGAAACTAGAGATGACTTAGCCCTTGTTGAAATCTTAATTACAGCTATGTGAGAGGCTCTGAGTCAGAGGATAAAGCTAAGCAATGCCTTCATCCTGATTTCCAGGCAATGAGAATGTAAGTGTATTGTTTTAACATGTTAAGTTTTGGGGTGATTTATTACAAAGTAATAGGTAATTAATATAAGCAATTACTTAAAGAAGACCAATACACTTGAGAACTTAGTTAAAAATAGAAAAATTCTTAATAATAAAAGATTTATAACAGTTGACACAGGGAAAAAGGGAAAACCAGGTTAATAATATACATATTAAAGAAGTTTATTCAGTGGTTAGGAAGATTTGCAATAATGATATGTCACACACAGAATTTAAATTGACAAGGAAAAAATCAATCAATAATCTCATGGTATTAGGCTGTTTTTTAGTGGAAAACCAAATATTGCCAAACCACTATTTATCATTAAGTTTTGTAAATCGACATAACACATTTTCTTTTCTATTCTGCGGTATTAGTTTTATCATCAATTGATAAGTATATTTTTAGACAGTTAACATTATAATCAAGGGCTCTATGCTACATAAAAAAAAATTTTAATTGCCTATTTAAAAGTATTACATCATTTATAAATCTGCCCAATACCATATAAAATTAAGAAATATGCCAGATATTTAATTATAGTTAGGTGATTCAGGTATTTCTAAGGCTATTATTTCTATGTTTGATTATGATCAGTATGTTTAAACCAATGCAATACAGAAAATTGATTTTGAATGATTTATATATTTATGTAAAATGGACATTTTCCAAGATTATCCTACTTACTCTGAGGAATAATGATTAATCATCCCAGTTATCCTTATAGAATTTGAACAGAATTAAGGCACAGATAATGAAAGATAAAAGAACGATGTAATTGCTGTGCCATAAAATATGAAAATAATAGAGTACATACAAAAATTCCACTAAATTACAGGTCATTTAGAGAGAAGAGACAAATATACACTGGTAAATAGATTTCTGGGGGAAAAAAAAGATTTTATTAGATAGAAAAAATTAAAACCAAATTTTTACAGAAACATACTTTAAGAACCATATTGTAAATAAAAATGCAGAGAGCTTCAGTTAATGCGAATACGTTAATGCATGAGAAACAAATTGTGAACAGGGAGATATTAAGCCTGAAATGGAATGAGTCTCAGAGGCATGACGTTATAGGATGGCTTAAGAAGTGAAAATGAGGGAGTTGTTAAACCTTTCCTATGGCTGGTTGTTACAGTGGAGTTTCCAGAGGGAAGGGAATCAGTTAAAATGATTATCTCATGCCACTTTGTTTTGTTTATATTTACATAAACAAAAATATAATAACTTTGGTTTATGATTATTAGATGCATTTATAAAAAGTAACCTCTTTAGCTTATGTTTATAATAAAAAAAAGATAGATTAAGTTTTGCTTATATAGCTTCACTGTTTTGTCTGCTTGGGTAATGTTTAAGCCTGGTCTCCATTTTATTTTAACAATGCAAATAAATATAGTTAATATGAGAATATTAAAAGGGATTTTTCACCTTTAATCACTCTAATTCACTGGTTCTCAACTGGGGGTGATCTTTTTTCCCAGACATCTGCCAATAACTGGAGACATTTTTACTCATCACAACTGGGGTCACTACTAGCTTCTAGTGGGTAGAAGCCAGGGATGCTGCTAAACATCCTATGATGCTCACGATGGCCCTGTATAAAAAGAAGCTGCCCTGTCCAAAATGTCAACAGTGCTTCTTTTGAGCAATCCTCCTCTGATGTCTCTCTTGATATGGTGTCATTCACATCTCTAGTTATTATTTTTACATCTAAGCAGAGGATTCAAGAAGTTATATAGCTACATTGAATCTCTTCTTTGAGCTCTAGACTCAATTATTCCACTATCTACTAGATATTTGCTCTTGACTGTTTCTCTGAGGCACCTGAGCTCATCATCATTCCATCTGAAATCCAGTTCATATTCTCTGTCTCAATAAATGGCAAAAATAATAATCCAACTGAAATTCAGAAAACATGGAGATGTCTCTTTCTCATATTTCTCAACTGCCATTTATAATCCATCATACAGTTTTATTACTTGTAAAACTGTATGCCTCTTAAACCTAACAATAAGTCTCTATTCTCCATAGTTATCATGAGAGAGGAGAGGAGGAATCTGAAAAACCACAAAGGAAAGGACCTGCAGAAATAACAGACTTAGCCAGTTAAAACTGCTTTTTCCCCCATTCTGCCCAGTGCTCTCCAGCTAACATGTTTTCCCATAGGTACCCCCCACCCCCCTCAAGGACTCTCCAGCTCACATCTATTGATCGATGGCTTGCCAACCAACTAATGTTCTTATCTCTGCAGCTGTGTAAGAATAAAAAGACTGTGTAAAACTTCTTGTTATGTTACAATTATAGCTCAGCCTTTGAATCGGAATCTGCTGAGCAGGTCAGGTCTCTCTGTTCAAGAACCCAATAATGATGCTGATAACACCAAGGTCAAAGGCTCTACAAAACAAATGACCTATAAGACCAATGGTCTGGAAATTCCTCTCCCCTTGCACCCCGCCACCGGAAGTTTGCCCACCCAGCCAGAGTAAGGAGGCACATGTGAAACCTCAGACAAAGAAATCACATGTCCCTTGCATGAACACTGCAAACGTATATAAATTGTAATAAATCCAACTAGAGTGAACTTGTGCATGGAGTTGTTACCCCACGCGCTTCACCGGCCTAATGAATTCTCCTTCCTCTAACAAAGTTGTCAGAGCATCAGAATTGCTCCATCTGGAGTCGCTTCCTGCACAAGTATTCACACCTCTGCTGCCCCTACTCACTTCTCTGAGACAGACAAATGAACACTCCCCCCCCACACACACACACGTACACAAATTGCCGCCACACAGAGCTGTCATTTCTAAATGCAAATTTGAGCCTGCTACTCCCTTCTTATGAACATCTAATTATAAAATCCTTAACCCGTCACACAGCTTCGCAGTACTTGGCCTTCTCTTCTTAGGAGGCTTTATTTGCAACACAACATTTAATTCTCGCTACATCAAAGTCCCTTGTACTCATCATACCCAATCCCATTCCACCTTTGCTTTTGCCACTTGATTTCCTACTCTTTTTATATTTAATTATAAAAAAAAAATAAAAAAAAACACTAAAGACTCTTCTAAAGAAGAGATCCCAGGAATATAATAAATCTCTTTATTAGAAGAGCTCAAGAGAGCACTAGCTTTAATGAAGAGTCACCATCCTGTCATGGTCATGGTTCTGTGATAGGAGCAGCGGTGGGGCGGGTGGGCGGAGGAAAGACAGCAAGCAGTGGGGGCTGTTTAAAGTACATCTCTCTTGTACATGATAAATGCAAGTAAAATAGGGACTTGAATGTTCATTGGCCTTCGAGTTCATCCAAAATTCCTGGAATATTGACAGCTAGATAATAAAGTTCTAAAGTATTTCTTTAATGGATAATGAAATAACCTCCCTTAGTTATATTTATCGAGTAAAGTTTCATTCAAATAAAAAGACACGATATTTAGTAGCAGGAAACCAAATATTTATCCTAAAACCTGTGTTAGATTCAAATACAGAATTAGATTTGAGAAGAGAATGTTAAAAAAAAAAACAAGTTTCATCCCAAACTGGACATTTCTGCGTGGAAGGGATTTCAAAAATAAAATATTTCTGTATTTACATACTTTTGTGAAATATGTATTGAACAAACTATTGAATTTATTATATTGTTCATTATAAAAATAAATATATTCAAAAATATCACTGAAAATAAATTCCTTTGATAACATCTATCTGCACTAAATAAATTGAAATTATATGAATATTTTATTGATTATATGGCTTTAAAAATAGCATAAATTAATTTATTGTTCTGTACTACATTTCTATACCTTAAAATTTATAATGTTATTTAGCCTACTATTTAATGCTCTGTAAATAGTATTTGTTGAAAATATTTTTAACTTCTGTTATTTATTTCTTATAAAATCATCGAACACTATTTTTTGGATCATTTAGCAGTCTTCAAATTTGTATTTTATGACTAACAAATATAAATATTTACTAATTTATTCTTTGCTGTAGACCATCATTTTTCATAGAAAAAAAAAAACACTCTACTGCTCACCTGGTAAAGTTAGAGAAAATTCTTAATTATGCTTTTTATTTCTAAATGTATAAATGTTAAATAGTTTCTCAGCTACAGTCTATTTTGCCTTCATTAGATAACATTTTTTTTTTACAAATAGTTTTTAAAAACTTGCTAAATTACATGACTATTTTGGATGTTTTGCCCAATTTAGACACCACAAAAATTTTAGGAAACAATTTAATTCCATTATGCTATGAAATATAATTTTATATAACTACATACAGGTAAGAGCTTTTTTGAAAGTATTTTTCCCCAGTTATAACATTCAAAAATTGCATTTTGTACATAGTTTAAAACTCATTATTTAATATTTCAGTTGTGTCCTTCACAGTAAAGTAATAAATGTCAATGTTTTTCTATTTCCAGCCTTTTATTTGAAAAATTACATTTCAATACAATCTTAAAAACTAAAAGTTTTTGGAAGTACAGTTATTAACCAATTAAATTAAATAATTTACAATCACTAAAAGCAAAAAGAGAAACAAAACCAGGGAACTCATTAAAATAAAAATTATAACATTCGTAGAACATTTGGATTGATTTATAAATCCTTACTTTTTAAAATTTCTATTAATAACCGGCAACACAGAATAAAATACCTACTAAAGTATCTTTTTGGTTCTAACAGCAATATTCCGTACTAAAATTTGTTACAATAAACTATATACAGAATCAATTTATATATTTTGAAAACTGTGGCTTCTAATTCAATTGACTGAATAGTGTAGTGTATTCAGAAGTGTTTATGAATTATGTCTGCAACACAAACAATTCCAAGTGCATTTCGGTTTCTAGATACTTTTCCTGTGGACCTTTGAGAAAGTCATTTGACTGTATATATGTATCTTTGTGGTTTACAGCAGAAAAACTTGCATGAATTTTGTAGGCTTTATTCTGTATTTATTTTTTTGCAGCGTTGTTGTAAATGGTGCTATTAAAATTCAACTTCCAAGTTATTCGTTCTAAAATATAAAAACACTATTTTTGGAACATTTACCTTGCATTCTGGAGGACTTGTTAAACTCATTTATTTGCTGTAGTATCTTTTTAACAGGGCCTGTGGTATTTTGTACAGAGATAATCCTGTCTGAGAATAAGGTTTTTAAATATTTTTTTCCAATCTGTATGTCTTTTAATTTCATGTTCTTGTTTCACATAAGATTTTTAAAATTTAACATGAATATTTTTTGTTATGTTATACTTTATAAAAATTTTTCTTCATGGGGTCATCTCAATGAAGTTTTGTCTTCATTGTTTAATTTTTAACTGAATTTATGATACTTTCATAAAATGTCAGACATTTCACCTTAAGTGGATGAATTTCCCAAAGATTTACTTAAATTCTATGAATTGGATGGAAAAATAATTTCAAATTTTATTGAAATTAACTGGTTTTCTTGAAGCATTGTACATTATTGAATTTTTAAATTCTTCTTTTGCTAATGGATCCAACACCTTAAAAACTATCATGTCAATTTTCATGAATACACAACAAAACTTAGAATTGCAAATGAGTTCAGTTAATTACAGTAAATAATTTGATCGATATGAAAAGGTAGGCTTCACAGAGCAATATGCACCTAAGTATTATTTTTTAATAAGTGCTGATGCTTCTTCAGTAATTTTTTCCTAAATTTTATATGCTTAGCAATATTCATAGGATCTCTATGTTGGATTGCAAATTTTGAAAAATATTTTATGCAAATTTTGTATTCAATATCAACATTGTTGATAAAAGAAAATTCAGGATAATTTTTCATTCAAATGCATTTTTTATATTTAACACTTTACTCCAAAAGAGGTTTATTGCATAACTAAACAATTAATAGTATTGACATTATACCATAGAGCAAATAACAATCTCAATATCCTGTGAGTTCAGACTGCTCTCTGTACCATTGCCTCCCTTAAACTCAGACAAGAAAGGGGCTTGCCCTGAGCCCTGTAAATTACTTAGCCAATCCTGCCCCTTCACCACCATTCTGAGCCTCCTCTGGACATCGTCCTTCTCATTGGACAAGGTGTCTCTAGGGGCAGTTGTAAATTAGCACCCCAAATACCACTCCTCAGATATGAAGTGAATATATACCCAGACGTTTTAAAAGTTATTTTTGTAATTATGTTGCTTGGTTAATGAAAAGTAATTGGGTACATCATTACAAAATCAATGTCAAGGAATTTACTTTTTTGCCATTACATTTCCCTTAAGAATTTTTTTTCAAATTCAGTGTTTCTTTTTATTTTCTTTTGCTGTGTCTGTGTATGTGTGCCTTTTCTCTGATGGTTGACTGTAAACTCATTGAGAAGAGAGCTTCGAGTGATTCTGATTCATCTGTGTATCATCCAAACCATCTACATGTTAACTAAATCAATGTTTTTTCCCATAAGAGCTCAAAAATATGAACTCGATAATTCAAAAGCTAAGAGCTAGAACATATATGTTATGTGACATTGAGCGTTTCCTTTTATTTAAGATAAACTATTCTATCAAAGATGCAGATATTGGAAAAGCAAGCTGTACCCCTTTCACACCTGATTGTACTTTTATTTATAATTAATACGAGTTTAATAAATATTCATTAATTCCCTGTTTTAGAATTCCCGCATTTGTTAGCATATTTCCTTGTATTGAACTAGTTTGCATTGTTTAAGCCTCCAAGTTAATTGCATTTTCAGATGTAGATAGTGACATGGAAATACATATAAGACTATAATTGGTAGTAAAATAACACAGTTGTGTCTATTTGCATGTAAATTACTGCTATTATGAGCTATGGTGCTTCCTGAAATTGTAAAATAACAGTTGGGTTATAATTTTAGTAGACAGTAACTATTGCTGCCCCTGAGTATCCATTATAGATACCAATTCTTTATTTGGAAGACACAGCTTTTTACTTATAACTGTGGTATCTTGACAGGCATATCTGACAGCATTTAAATATTTATTAGAAAACTAGGCACTTGATCACATGCTTTACTCTGTTAGGACAAGCCTACATTTCAGTGTGCTTGAAATTTTTTTAAAAAAGCCTACAGAAAGACATTAAAAGTATCTTTTATTGTATTGTCATGCATAGCATATTGAGAATTGCTGGTAAAATCAACAATCCCTGACCATCTCCCTGAAAATAATATTTTATTTTTCTGTACCAATATTTGTTCAATGGTGAATTTAATTTTATGTCAATATCAATAGAGCATCTTGTTTCTAAATACAATTAGAATTTTATAAAGTGCTAATTGGCATGTACTCCTGACAATAAATCATCACCTAGGCTTGGTGATTCTATTTGTTTTGAAGTTCTTATGCATTGATGACCTCCAGTACATCAAAGCATTATTTCTGATGCTTAGAAATAATTAATTATTTCAATAATTTTTATCATTTTAATTTTGAAAAATAACCAAAAACTCTCTTCTGAATTCATTAAGCATCTAAGCTTCTATTAGTTATTTCTTTGTGGGAATTTTCATTTAAATTTTGCCTTAAACTATAGAAAATTACTATAACAAATAACAGTAGTTTTATTTATTTACTTATTTATTTTTATTATTAAATTTATTGAGGTGACATTGGTAAATAAAATTATATAGGTTTCAAGTGTACAAATTCAATAATACATCATATGTATATTGCATCCTGCGTTCACCACTCTAAGTTAAATTTTCTTTCATCGCCATATATTTGACTCCCTTTTCTCTTATCTACTTCTCCCTCTGGTAATCACTAAATTGTTGTTTGTGCTCATGAGTCCTTTGTTGCTTTCAGTTTTATATCTCACATAAGAGTAAAATCATATGGTTCTCAACAATTTCTGACTTATTTTGCTTAGCCTGATTATTTCAGATCCATCCATGATGTCTCAAATGGCAGTATTTCATTTTTTCTTATGACTGAGTAATATCCCATTGTATATGTGTACCACCTCTTCTTTATCAAATAATCTATCCAAGGGCCTTTTGGTTGTTCCTACATGTTAGGCACCATGAATAATGCTGCAATAAACACCAGGCTTCAAAAATTGTTACAGATGAATGTTTTCAAATTTGGGGGGTTGATACCCAGTAAAGAGATTGCTGGGTCATATGATAACTCTGTTCTTAATTTTTTGAGGAACCTCTATATTGTTTTCCATTGTGGTTTACCAATTTATATTCTGACTAGCAGTGTATGAGTGTTCCTTTTCACCCACAACCTCTGCAACACTAGTTATTACTTGTCCTGTTAATGATACCCATTCTAACAGGTGTAAGGTGGGATCTCTTTGTGGTTTTGATTTGCATTTCCCTAATAACTAGTGAAGTTGAGCATCTTTTCATCTGTCTGTTGGTCGTTTGTATGTCTTCTTGGGAGAATTGTCTGTTCAGGTTCTCTGCCCATTTGTTAACTGTATTTTTTTATTATTATTGTTGTGGTGTATGAATTCTTTATATATTTTGAGAATTAGCCCTTTTTATTTTTTATTTTTATTTATTTATTTTTAATTAATTTTTATGGTATTAGCTCCTTTTTAGAGGCATTCTGATAATAGTGGATTTAAATTTTATATATTATTTGGCTTATATATAATAAGTAAAGGAAGTACAAATTCTGTAATGATCATGCTTTTGGAGATGAACCAAGTTAAATATTTTAAGATTAAAGGACATATAATTTAGAAATACAAATACATGTTATAAAAAATAAAAATTTACTAAAAACTCTATAAAAAGGGTAAATAATACTCAGTAGGTAAAAGCTAAAAGCATTTTTCATAAGATTAGGACTAAGACAAGAATGCCCACTTTCACCACTTATTCAACAAATTATTGGAAGTCCGAGCCACAGTAATCAGACAAGAAAGAAACATAAAAGATATCCAAATTGGAAATGAAGAAATAAAACTGTCATTATTGCAGATGACATAATATTATATATCGAGAACCCTAAGATTCCACCAAGAAAAAAAAAAAAAACTTGTTAGAATTGATAAATGATTCAGTAAAGTAGCAGGACACAAAATTAAAATTCAGAAGTTGGTTGTATTTTCATATACCAATGATAAACTGTCAGAAAGAGAAATTAAGAAAACAATTCCATTTTCAATTGCATAAAAAAGAATAAAATACTTAAGAATCAAATTAACCAAGGAGGTAAAAAACCTGTTCTCAGAAAATTGTAACTTATTGAAAAAAAAAAAAATTAAGAAGTTAAAGTAAATGGAAACATATACTGTGCTCGTATGTAAAAAGAATCAACATTGTTAAAAAGGTGATACCACCCAAAATAATCTATAGATTTAGTGTAATCCCTATCAAAATACCAATGGCATTTTTCAGAGAACTAGAACAAATAATCCAAAAATTTATATGGAACCATAATAGATTGTGAACAGTCATGAGAATCTTGAGAAATAAGAACAAAGTTGGAGGTATCACACTACCTGATATCAAAATTATACTACAAGACTATAGTAATAAAAACAGCATGGTACTGGCAAAAAAACAAGTGCAATCAATGGAACAGAAAAGAAATTTCAGAAATAAATGCATACCTATGTGGTCATTTAATATATGACAAATGAGGCAAGAATATACAATGGAGTAAAGGCAGTCTATTCATTAAATAGTGTTGGGAAAACTTGACAGATATATGCAAAAAAATAAAATTGGACCACCTTCTTATGCCATATACAAGAATAAACTCAAAATAGATTAAAGACTTAAATTTAATACCCCAAACTATGAAATTGCTAGAAGAAAACAGGCAGCAAACTCTCTGATATTGCTACTAGTAAATTTTTTTGAATATATCTCCTCAGACAAAAGAAACAAAAGAAACACAAACAAATGGGACTACATCAAACTAAAAAAAAAAAAAATTGCACAACAAAAGAAACCATCAACAAAACAAAAAGACAACCTACTTAATGGGAGAATGCATTTCAAAAATGGCCAGAAGACCTGAATAGGTATTTCTCCAAGGAGGACATATAGATGGCCAATAGACATATGAAAAATTGGTCAAGGTCACTAATCATCAGAAAAATGCAAATTAAAACCACAATCTGAAGTATTACATTAGACTTGTTAGACTGGCTATCATCAATAAATCAAAAAACAAGAAATGTTGGTCAAGATGTGGAGTAAAGGGAACCCTTGTGTACTGTTGGTGCAATTGCAAATTAGTATAGCCACTCTGGAAAGCTGTCTGGAAGTTTCTCAAAAAATTGAAAATAGAACTACCTTTGGACCCAACAATTGCACATCTGGGTATTTACCCAAAGAAAACAAAAACACTAGGTCATAAAGATCTGCGTACCCCTATGTTCTTGGCAGTGCAATTCACAACAGCCAAGGTATGGACACAACCTAAGTACCCATCAATAGATGATTGGATAAAAAATTATGGTACATAGACACAAGGGAATATTACTCATTATTTAAAAAATGAAATCTTACCATTTGCAATGATATAGATGGACCTAGAAGGTATTATGCTGAGTGAAATAAGTCAGCCAAAGATAAATGCCATATAATTTCATTTATGTGCAGAATCTAAGGAAGAAAAGAAATAAACTAAATGAAAACAGTCTCAGAGATACAGAGGACAAACTGGTGATTGCCAGAGGGGAGGGAATTGGGAGGCTGGGTGAAAAAGGTGACAGGATGAAGAAGTACAAATTAGTAGTTACAGAACAGTCATGGGAATTTAGAGTATAGCATAGTGTATGCAGTTAGTATTATTGTAATGGATGGCTGCTAGAGTGATTGGGGGATCTCTTCATGAATTGGATAAATGTCTAAATTTTTAAATTTTAAAATAAAAACAAATAAAAATAAAAATAAAAACAATAGTCTTCAAATATATGATTTTATTAAGGTCATCTTTCTAATCAAATAAGAATGAGATCTATTCTAAGTCAAATAATGGAGCTGCTTAAAAATAAAATAAGTTGCCTAAAAAAGTCTCAAGGTATCTACTCATCCTTTTTTTCTTTTCTGAGGACTATCTGAGTAGGTAGGCCCTGTAGACCCTGCTGAGTGCAATCCAGAACTCACGACTATAATTCATTGGACCGGAAGGGGTGTCTTGACCGTGATGAGGCCAACAAAGATCATTCTTACAAGGACTTTTAAGTTGGACACTAGAAAATTGGTTTAGCTTATGGCAAATATTAGACTATGGGGTGTCGACATGAGGCAATGGGAGTCCTTTGGAAGCAGAGGTGATTGTGCATACATAACCAAAGTAGAGGAACTGTGGAGAAAGAGGAGAACCAGGTATCCTTGCAGATTGCTGAAGTAATGAGAGAACCGAGGTCCCTGAGAGATTGTGACAGTCCCAAATGTAGTTCAATTTGACTTACTACCTTTAATTTTATGGGATACCTTTAAAGATTCCTAGTAAAGTACTTTTCTCTCCAATTTAAACTTGCTTGAGCATCCTCTTTTCCTAAAATCAATGATTGATTAAGACTTTACCTCACTCAGTTTAATCATTCTCCTACCATAGATTCAGCATATATTTGATTCTGGTATATATCTTATACATTCATTTAAATTAAGATAATGTTGTAACTGATAAGGAAGTTCATATATTACATAATATTAGAGATGCATCTATTCTAACACTTTCAATTTATAGATGAATATAAAAAACACAAAATGTTCAAAACATTATACCAGATCAGATGAGTGGC
Organism: Eonycteris spelaea; assembly: GCA_003508835.1. Classification (NCBI taxonomy): domain Eukaryota; kingdom Metazoa; phylum Chordata; class Mammalia; order Chiroptera; family Pteropodidae; genus Eonycteris; species Eonycteris spelaea. The sequence goes on along the minus strand of PUFA01000043.1, from coordinate 1,489,841 downwards.
AAAATTATTGGTAATAAATCTGAAATGGAAGTATCAGAAAATCTGGGTTTAACTCCAAGTTTTGTAGTAAATTATTTAGATAACTTTAATTTCAAAATAGAATACTGGATTAGAAAATGTAAACTCCTATGAATATTCTTCTATTATATTTTCATTTTATGATGTATAGACATCATAATGCTTGCAATCATTTTTTTCAGTTGATACCTATGTGATCTTATTGGTATAGAGCTAGTAAATGTTTAACATTGGTTCTCCAAAATACAATTGTGTGCATATATACACACAATTTTAGTGTGAATTTTATTAATCTAAAGCATTTGTAGCACACATTTTTCAAATAATATAATATGCAATATCCTTTATTGTCATATCCATGTAGCCAATTGATTCTTCCAAAATGCTCTTGTTTACTTTGCCAAACTTTTGTATCTAAAGCCAACTAACTATGGTTGCAGTTGATTAATAATTGTCATTCTAACATGTTATTTGATATCTTATTTTAAATTAATGAGTTAGAAAAAAGAGAAACAATGAAGACATATGTTGATAAAACATTCATTCAACAGTGAAATGAATAGCATCTTTTCTGAATCAGATAATAGTTCTCACAAATTAGAAGAATATTTCCTGAAAGTTTTATGCTCTTCTCAATGTAATGGCTACAGACACAACAAACTTTTACACTTACACTGCACTATTTTACACTGCACTATTAATACCGTCTACATTGGTTTCTAAAGTTTATACAATTTCGGTTTTGTTTTGTTGAAACACTAACGCAAGTTCTGATTTGTAGAGATTTCTAACTGCTGTTATATAAATAGTCTCATTATGGCTGATTTCAAGCTGTGTGATGTTATTGAAGGCGATGTTTAAAAGAAATGCACAACAGCATGATATTATGTAGTATTCCCATGATAGATGTAAATAACCTCAAATGCATAAATAATAGTAAAATTCTTATGACGTAAGGAATTTTGAGTATTTACTTTTGTTTTTAATAAAATTTCATTGTAATTTTATATAATTTAATTTTTAAATATTGTGTGTATTTAATAACTTATTTTAAAAGTTCATGAAAATTTAACAATGGACTCTCATAGCCATTAGGAGCTGGATCCAGCAGCCTTTGTATGATAAATAATGAGTATAAGGTGAGACAAAGATCTTCTAAGAAAGTTACACCCCTGTGACATAGGAAGGGTGGCTGATCAGAATATTTAACTGACAAGAGTTTGGAATCAGCTTATGTTCATGTACTATCTGTGTGGTACAACCAGCCAACTATCAACTCTGGATGTGAGTTAAAAGGAGGAAGGGATTGTACTGTGTAAGGATAGGAGCCTATACCGTGAGGATAACTTGAGCATTAGCAAGGACTTAGGGGCAGGAATAAGGAAGTATTCTGAGTTGATTAGAGTGAAAAGTACTCACTGGACAATATACCATTGAGTTCTGAGAACCCTGGTCCAGGCATGCTTTCAAGACAATGCATCAGTGGAGATTTTATTCAGCTCATTTAAAGTGCCTGGGACTGAAGAAGCAAATGTGAATTAACAGTTCCTATATCCTGAAAGAATTTACAGCTTAAGTTAGTATAGGGAACTACTACTTCAGCAGATCAAATCCAACACACCTGGCTAAAGACATAAATGACCTGTGAACAATGTGCTATGAGAGGAAGGGATGTTGGGTAATTAAATTTTCAGAGGGATTATGAAAAATTTCACCTGATGAATAGATATTTAAATTAAGTGACAGATGCATTTGATACAAGAAGAGGGTTTAGTGCTATTAAAAGCAAAGTGCAAAAGTAGAAAACATGAGAAGAGAAAGGGTTTCAAATAAGTTTAATGGAGCAGGAAAATAGAAGGGTTACAAGGTTAGTGGCTGGATATTTAAGTAGAAAATAGGAGTCGAAGTGTGAAAGGCTAAGGAGTTTGGATTTTATACTGTGGGAAAGAGGATCTGCCTTTTTAAAAACTGAAGCAGCTTTTTAAAATAGTAAATTTAATAGCTATGTGTGGGAAGATACTAATGTCAGGGAGGCTCCTGCAACAATCTAAATGAGAAATGATGAAAATCAAGACACAGGAAGTAACGTGGGAGGGAGACACCATTAAATGCTCAAACTAAACCTGAACTGATGACTAACTTTTTGTTGGAAATGAGAAAGGGTGAAATCATCCTAGAATGTGTAGTTTTAAAGAAGAGTTAGATGGTTATGCCATTTAAAGATAATGGAATTTTTAGGACAGGAAGAGGAGGTTTGTGAGAGGACAAAAATACTCTCTACTTTCATCTGTGGAGCTCTAGGTGCTAGCTAGGCAGAAATATGAAAAATTTGGGTCTAGAAGTATGTAAATAGCTAAGGCGATAGCATAGATATGTTGGTAATTTCAGTTAAAGCAATGGGTAAGGTGTCAGATAAAATGAATTGTGTCTTTCAATTTCTCAGCCAGATTCTAGATGAACATTGATGAGATTGCCAAGAGCAGTGTGTGAAACTGGGTATTAATAATTTAAAATATGAGTGGGATCTGAGGAAGTGGAAACACTGAGCATCTTTCAAGTAACTTGGTGGTGAAATAATGGAAGAAGACAAAGTGAGAACTTAATGAAAAGAGAGTGCTGCTCACTCCTAGGTGTGGTGGACATTTCTATGTCTTCAGTACTTAGTGGATCCACCTATGACAATGTTTTTGTACAGGAACTGTCACTTCAAGTTGTACTTTATGTAATGCCTATGACAGTGCTTTCTAAGATGAAAACTTAACATGGAAACAGTAAATTAAAACAAATATATTCAAGCATTATAAATTCTTAACCCATGATTTCTTTTTAGGACCCTCCTTCACCAAGGATGGAGTTTAAAGCAATGTTCTTTTCATTATGTGAGTATATGCCAGTCTTGTAGGAGAGACCTACCAATTAAATGAGGGAAAGTAGGAACAACTAATTTGTAGAGAATCTCAGATGACAGCAAGAAAAGACAGAAAGTACTACAACAAAATTAAATAGTTCTAATTTTAACTAAAGATCTTTTCATCGGTCCAGAAGCATGGAAGTCACACACAGAAAGACACAGTTACATCATTAAACTTCTCAGGAGCAAATTCCTAAGAGAAATTTTCATGTTTGGGCATACAGGCAGGTTCATGATTCACCAGAACACATGTTTGGGGGAACCAAAGACTCATAAAAGATGGATTATATTTTCAAATTGACAGTTTTAATGTTGAAGATGTAATTAGAGTAAAACATTCAGGTCAAACCCTTTAGAATTTTGAATAGTATAAATATGTGTATCTGGCTTTATGACTTTTGATAGAAAATTAAACATCTATAAATATTCTGAATAATGTCATATAAATCATCTGAGAGCTATCTATAGAGGCTTTTTAGTGCTGTTGTGTGTCAGTGTTTTAAACTTCTAGCACTGTGGTGAAAACTGATTTAATTAACATAAAACAACACTAAGACTTTGTAAGGAATGTATGCTTCAAATATTTGCAGTTCTCCAAATTTTAAGTGTGGAAGTAGTTGCATAGAATGTTTTATTTATTTTAGTTTTAGTTTATTTCTAGGTAATACCTCTATCCGATCCATGTGTTTCCTCTATATATCTTTCTCCAGTCATGTCTCTAGATGTCTATCTATGTTTACTGAAAAACAAAATTGTCAACCAGATAATGATGAATAGAGAACCATAAAGCAGATAAGCATGCACATTCTGTATAGCCAGATAGATCTATCACTAACAAAATAACTCTGTTTTACACGTACCCAAGATTTAATTTCTAGATATGATTGAATGATGACATGACGTGGAGAAGTCAAAGCCATTGACAGAAGAGTTTATTTATAGTTTCCAGGCAGAGGGGTTATGCCATGCCACACAGGGCCATAAAAAGAAGCCCAGGATCAATCAAGAGGCAGAAGGAGTGATGGGAAAACAGTAATGAGAGCCTTTTTTACTATAGTGATGGGAAACTTTTAGATGAGGATATTCACTATTGGGCACACACACACGCACACACACAAAAACCAAAAACAAACAAACAAACAAACAAAACCAAACAACAGATGTTTGGGGTTGTGGTTAGAGGTCTTATAATATGATTTTCACATGCCTATGAAAACACGAGGATGGTATAGATGTAAGTAGTCAACTTTGGTCTTTAGTGTGGCCTATGGTTTCAAGATGTCAAATCATCAGTTACAGAAAATCAAGAATGATTATTATACTCTCTCTCACCAGCTCCATAATGTACAAACTTCTAATTTGTGCTTTAACAAAATTATAGCTTCTTAGCAGTCAAATAATTGTGGGACATGAGGTCCAACTGATACACATAAGTACACAGGCAATTTTGTATTTCATCCACTTTGGGGACCCCGTGCAAATTTGCAGAACTGTAATGAACCAACATTAGTCTCTTAAAATATGGTAGTAAAAAGAAGACAAAAGTGTATTTATTGTATTTATATGTATGTACCAAGTAGTCAAGCAATAGTATGTGGTCAGATTCAAATCAAATATGTGTATGTTTTTCCTCAAAGTGTAATATCTACATAATTTTAGCGAAGTATATATAAATGAGATAACAGGAAGATCAGAATAAACTGGGAATATGTTGTAGTGTAAACTTGCCTTTATTGGTCTGATAAGAGTTTAAATTGTAGTGTTCACGGGGAATGGAAAACCTAGCCTTAACTTAGTCAATCTCTGTCCTCTAATCAGATTTAATGAGGAGAAGCTTAAAGGGCTTGGGAAAGGACTTTGCAGAGATCTTGGTGTATATTTGAGTAGTGTTGGTATTACAAGTGCTCTGTTAATGTATAAAAACTAATACATCCACAACACCAAAGAATAGAATCTAGTCTCCATGGGAGACAGATGGGAGATGCTAGGCAGGAAATTAGAATCTTACATAAATCTGCAGGTATTCAAGAGCAGGCCTCATTTTCACCAAAAGGACTGGAACTCACTTGGTCTATATATGAGACTTAGGGCAGTGGAAGCAATTCCAGGTGAAATTTACTTTTGTAAATTTTGTTCATAATATGTTGTCAGGCTAAGGTAATTAGGTGAAGCTGAGTCTCTATTTCTATTTCTCTATCTCTATCTCCATCTCTATCTATCATCTCTATCTATGTGTAAATATACACACACACACACACATACACACACACACTCATGTTCTTCCAACTTTATATACATATATACATGCAACTAAGTGGAAATGAAGAAGTCAAGGACAAACACAAAGCTAACTATCTAAACTGTATGATCTAGTGTGGGGACAGAAAACTAGAAAATTAATGAGCTTTTATAGCGCTCATCAAGGGATTCATAGGTATCGGATCATTTGTGTTATGATAATTATATTATTCCCAATTATTTACTACCGTATTCCCTGGAAGATGATTATGTATCAGTTGCTTGCCATGAATCTGCAGTGGCTTCCTACAGAAGGAATGGTAAAAGTATATTTATTTGGACTGTTGACTTGGCCATGGGGTTTCTTTCAGTGAATAATGTGACAGTAGGTCAATTGCAAACAAAAGTTTTGAAAGCTATTGTAGATTTTATCCAACTGTATGGTTTTTTTTGTTGTTGTTTTGTTTCGTTTTTAATCTGCCATAAGACAGCATGTCACGATATGGAGTAATTTCTTTTCATTCTGAAATGAAGAAAGAAGTGGAACATGAGAGCAGGGCTGTCAACCTCAGCCAACATTAGAGGAATAAATATTCGCTTTTGTAAGCCACTGATGTGTTGGGGTGGTTTGTTAACACAGCAAAGCTGAGTAGTCTTGAAATTGTACAAGAAGTAAAACACTGCTACAGTAAAAAGAGAAAAAAATGTATGTGATGTCGGCTTCATGGCTGTGCTGTGAGCCTGAAGTAAACTATAATTGAAAGGTGGAAAATGGTAACCTGTTTTACATATTGATGAAATTGTATATATGAATGAAATTGGTACTGATGTTTTCTACAACAACATTTAAGTCATAAAGTCTACTTAAGCAGCTAGTGACTTTTGGCAAAAGGGATAGACATAAAACTTTATTAAGTGTGTCTTTGTCATTAGCTGTGTTTGACAAAACAAAAATGAGGTCAGAAGAAAATTCACTCGTTAGCGATGAGTCAGAGTAGAATAAGACAATCCCCGACAATTAACGTCTTGCTGGGTTGAAAAACTCAACTGTTTCTAATAGGCAACCAATAGTCTATAAAATTTTGGAAGTACTATGAGCAACTAAAACTAATGAATAATTAACCTAGAGGAAAGACCAAATTAAGATAATTGTCATTTTGCTCTTGGTTAAAAAGTCTGATGAGATTATGGTAGCTGCCAATAAATCATTTCAGTTGAACAAAATATGTCAAAAAAAAATAAAAACAGACAAAGGATGTCATTATAGTGAAGTCTGATAATCTCAAAGTAATTTTAAGGGGAGACAGAAAAAGACGGGGCGGGAGGGAGGCTGCCTTAGAAAGAACAGCAAGTATGCCAGTTGCCTGTGGAAATGACTATAATCAAATAGATGAAAATAAAGTTGTTAAATAAGAGTGATGCACTGTCAAAAGAACAGCCAACATGGATTAAAAGAGACTGTGACCATTGGAGATATAAAACAGCTTTTGTGATTGAAAATTTCTACAACCAGTAAACAAGCCACAAATGAAGGTATATTCTCCAATGATCTCTTCAGATATGATCAAGTTTAAATAAATAATAAAGAAGAATTATCTAGAGGGTAGAGCCAAGTGTCACTAAGAAGAATGAATTGGGGAACTTGAAGGAAAAAATTTAAGTCATAATCCAGAATCATTCTTATGTTCCTTGAAACACCTAGCAAGTAGAATTCCAGAATTACTATATGCCATTCCTTTATCTCATTTCAGAATAACTGTTGATTGTGAATATCTGACACTCAATTGACTACTTTCATTGAATATGAAGGAATCAGACTGCACTGTAAGTGTGTGTGTGGAAGGAGAGGGTATTTTGCCACCAGATTTTAAAAGCCAGATTTGGACATGATATAGAAATTATCAATAAATTTAGAAATTTAAATCTGCCATGACTGGATTGGACTTTTAGCATGTCTTTCTATAGGGAGGGGTTGATTATATTTAGCATGTGGATAAAAGACAAGTAAATCTTTGTGACTAAGAGTATGGATGTTGTTTTTTGCATTCTTCTTGTTTTCGCATCTTGTTAAGTGGATTATGTATTACTATGTTGCCACGCAACTGCAATGCCTTTCTGTGGATGGAATGCATTTCTCTACCCCACTGACATGAATTTGGCCACTTGACTTATTTGGGCCATAAATATGTGAGCAAAAGGACCAATAGGTCAGTTCCTCAAGGCAGGTTTAACAGTTATGATATATTGGGTTCAGGGCCTAAATTATCCTGTGGTTTTGCCAGCTCTCTTGCTCTTTTTTCCTTTTCCAGAAGAATACAATATCTCACATAGGGGAGAGTGGCTTATCTAGTCTAGATCATAAAATTTAAAAAATGTGAAACAAAGTAGAACTACCACCAACTTCAAATTCAAATGTAATGAGAGCAAAAAATAAACCTTTGGATGTATTTTGGCGATTCATTACTGTAGCAAAGAGGACAATAAGAGAGTTCAACAAAATAAATCATTAGCTTTTAAGTAAACTGTTGAATATATATGGCATAAAAGAATTAAGGGGATTTACAAATTAGACTTTATAGGCTTCCAGATAGTCCCAGAAATAACTATATATATATATATATATATTTGAGATGAACAAATTTGAATGAATAGAATATTCTAGACAAATAGAGCCTCAAGTTAGCCTAGAATTGTGATACTAAAAACTGCACATGAAAAAATAAGCCTACAGGTATAACTAATGGCCAAGTATTTCCTCATATTTAATGACTATATTTCTGAAATGTTTGTTTGGAACCTCAGACAATAAACTAATAATGCTCAATAGAGCAGATATGGAGGGATACAGCAGATAAGCAAATGCAACTGGGTATTAAATGACTCTTCCTAGTAAATGTTCTGTAATTGCCCAAAGTGCTTGCTTAAAAACACACAAAAAAGCATATTTAATTACAGAATATTTATGATTTCTCTTTAAGATTGCTTTTAATTAGAAAATTCATTCATCATTCTTTAGAAATCTTACAGATATGCTGCATATAAGTTAATTATATTTATCAAGTCTTATTTTTAATTTGTGATGTTTTGAAACAATAAGGCTTTATAATTGTTCTATATTTTTAAAATATGAATCATGTATACAAATACTATTAAATGTGACCACTGTTACAACCTGGAGTAGGAGGATGAACAAATGTTATTTCAGCTTTTTAGAATGAGAGCCTGAGGCTCTTAAAGATTACAATACTTGCCTAAGTTTATATGACCAAGAAGAGTTGAAAATGAAGATGCTTACCTGTATCCAGACTTCAAGACCAGTGTGCTTTCCTTAATATTAATATTCTTTTCTCATACTAAGATTAAGTTCCTTCTTGGAATAATTTTGTATATTATCATCTCTGCCATTATTTCCATTACTTCCTTCCCATCTCTCTCTTTTTTCCCTTCCCTCTTTTCTTCCTTTCCTCCCTTAATCAAGTGATTATCTTCCACTATGTCCTAAGCTCTGGGATGGTTGATAAAAAATCAGAATGAACAAAAGCTTTCTTTGCTTTCAAGAAGCTTAAGGTCATAGGGATGAACTTAAAGTAACTACCAGTGTGTCAGAGTTTATGAAACAAACATGCACATAACTCTGGTAACACTCAAAATGCATAACCCTTGAATATGTCATATTTGATAAAAGCATGCAGAGGGTAGTGTCAGCTAAACCATATCTTAATAAGATCTTAAAATAAATGGGGCAATAATAAATGCAGTGCAAGTCAAAAGAGCATAGGTGGAAACACAAAGAAGCTGAAAATAATGTCAATGGGTTTTGTGTTCTCCAAGCAGAATATGACCTAAATGTACTCTGGAAGGATAGGCATGGGGAGAGATTAGAATGCAGTGTAGATAGAATCATATTATGAAGAACTTTAGGTTTTTTTTGAAGGCAGTGGGGAACATTTAAATGACTAGATGTGTGAAAGACAAAGATTAATCATTAATTTTATGATGAGAATTTTTTTTTAACTAAACATAAGTCTGATAAAATGTGGCACTCAGGAGGAGAGTAGGTCTCTTATAGTTTATGTCTCAGGAATATGACCTCCTTACTCTGCAGTGACAACTTTTACAAATACAACTAATTCATAACACCGTTGTTGTGTGTGAGCATGTTTTCTTAGTACAGAATTCTTTTATTCACAATATAAATATTTTGTACTGCAAATTGTTCACCAATAAGAAGATTAAAATATCTAAAGTAAATACAGAGTGAATCTTAAAATATTTTATGAGTTTCAACGGGCTGTCATCAAATCATTTTATATTTTATATAGTTTATCCTCTTATTGTCCTAGTAATTTTTTTTACATCATCATTTTTTTTCTATAGGCAGCCTCAGCTGAGCCAAATCTTCATAGTTATTTGATAAGAGTATCCCTCAAGAGACCAAAAATTATTCTATGTTTTTAAGTACAGTACTCTTCCTTTATCCACAGGAGATATTTTCCAAGACCCACATTGGAGTCCTGAAACCACAGATAGTACCAGATCATATTTGCACTGTGATTCCCTATAAATACATGCTTATGATTAAGTTTAATTTATACATTAGATACGGTAAGATATTAATAACAATAACTAATAATAAAATAGAACAATTGTAATAATATAATAAAAGTTATATAAATGTAACCTCTCAAAAGACATTATTTTATAGATAGATGATGATTAAGTAGATCTTAACAACTGTACCATATGATCTTTTTCTTTCCTTATTAAGTCAAAAACTTTCACCTTTCCACTTAAAGGAAGCACTTCTCAGCTTTTCTTTGGCATATGCGAAATGTCAACATTACTACTCTTATGTTTGGGCCATTATTAACTACAATAAGAGTTACTTGAACACAAGCACCATGATACCTCGATAGTCGACTGATCACTGAGATGGGCTACTAAGTGACTAACAGACAGGGAACATCTACAGCTTGGAGACTTGGCACAAATTGAGCATCCAGAGTGGAATGGAACCAGACATCATGAAATATCACCCCACTACTCAAACAGCATGAAATTTAGAACTTAAAAATTGTTTGTTTCTCAAAGTTTCTATTTAATATTTGTAGACCGCAGTTGATTGTGGGTAACTGAAAGGAAAACTGTGGATAAGGAAGGACTACTGTATTATCTCCTTTGCCTAAGACTTTTATTCTGCCTCTGTCTTAACATGCGTTTGAGCATTGTTTTCTCAACTTGGAACTGAATATTTCCTGAGGGAATCAGAAACATTTATACACATTAAATATTAACTTCTTACTTTCTAATACAAACACACACAACCATATGTATCACAAGTAATCCTCAACATGGGGTTTACCACAAAGGGAAGTTTAAAAACAGAGGATACAGTACGCTATCTTATCTTGGTAGCCCCTGGGAGGAAAGTAGTGTGGTAAGCCAATAAGCTCTGCCTGGAAACATATGCATCTGGAAAAAGAACTATCTGAAAGCTGGAGTAGAATGGTGATTAAAGATATTAAGCAAATATCTGGGTATATACAAATTAATAATCCTAACAAAATTATAAAGTGCCTGCTTACAAGTAGCTTAGATTCTAAAAGGAACATACATATTAAGAATGTAGGACCTTCTATGTTCATAGATTGAATCTACATAGTTGAAATGACCTTATTACTCAAAGCAATATACATATTTAATGCAATCCCCATCAAAATCCCAATGGCATATTTTAAAGAAATAAAACAAAAAATCATCAGATTTGTATAGAAGCAAAAAAGACCGTGAATAGCCAGAGAAATCTTGAGAAAAAAGAACAAGGCTGGAGATATCACTCTGCCTGACTTCAAATTATATTACAAAACAACAATAATCATGCTATTGGCAGAAAAAAAAGACACACAGACAATGAAACAGAATTGAGAGTCCAGAAATAACCCCCTATATATACAGGCAAATAATTTTTGACAAAGGAACCAAAAACATACAATGGAGAAAGGAAAGCCTTTTCAATAAGTGGTGCTGGGAAAATTGGAAAACCACATGCAAAAGAATAAAACTAGACTACTATCTGTCATCATACACCAAAATTAACTTAAAATGAATCAAGGACCTTAATATAAGACCTGAAATAATAAACTGAAAAAAGAAAACATGAAAACTAAACTTATGAACCTTGGACTTAGGAGTTTATGATTTTAACCTCGAAGGCAAGGTAAGTAAAAACAAAAATAAATGGATGGGACTCTCTTAATCTATAAAGCTTCTGCACAGCAAAAGAAACTGTCAACAAAACAAAGAGGCAACCAACTGAATGAAATAAGATATTTGCAAACAACTCCTCCGATAAGGGGCTAATATCCAAAATGTACAAAGAATTCACACAACTCAACAACATGAACAATAAAATCCAATTAAAAAATGGGCAGAGGACCTGAACAGACACTTCTTACAAGACATATAAATGGCCAACAAACACAAGAAAAGATGCTCAATCCCATTAGCTATTAGGGAAATGTAATTCAAAATCACAATAAGATACCACCTCACACCTTTAGGAATGGCTATCATCAATAGGACAAGTAATAACAAGTGTTGGAGAGGATGGGGGGAAAAAGGAATCTTCATACACTGCTGGTTGGAATATAAATCAGTACAGCCACTATGGAAAACAGTACAAAATTTCTTCAAAAAATTAAGAACAGAATTACCATATGACCACACAATCCCTTTTCTGGGTATTTGCCCAAAATATTTGAAAATATTTATCCATAACGATACATGCACCCCAAAGTTCACAGTGGCTAAAACATGGAAATAACCAAAGTGCCCTTCGATAGACAGTTGGTTAAAGATGCAGTACATATATACAACAGAATGTTACTGAAACATAAGAAAAGATGAAATACTGCCATTTGGGGCAACATGGATGGAGTTTGAGATTATCATGCTAAGCAAAATGATCTGAGATGCATGGACACAGACAACAATATGGTGGTTCCCAGAGGGAGAAGGATTGGGAGGCAGTTGATAAGGGTAGAGGGAGTGAAATGTATGGTGATGGAAAGAGGTTTGGGTGGTGAACACACAGTGTGATGTACATATTACGTATTATTGAGTTGTACACTTGAAATCTACATAATTTTATTAAGCAATGTCACCCCAATAAATTTTATTAAAAAATAAAAGAAAAAGAAATAATACAGATAGATCCCGTGCACACTGTACTCAGGACTTTCCAGTGGTCACATTGTGAATGATAAAGAGTGTGCTCTGATCTTAATCAAATTTCACTACGTGTGTGTGTGTGTTGTGTGTGTGTGTGTGTGTGTGTTGTTAAAGCCATTTGAAGGCTTTTGCTTTGCCTGGCTAGGCCATGAGGCCAACACACAATAAAGCTCACATTTTTTTCAAAAAAAGAGGAAAGTATGGTAATGGATAAAAGCAAAACCTCTCTTTTTTAAGAAGATCATTATGTGGAGGAGGGGACTAAGGACTCAGGGTATCATATTTTTAAAGATATTTCTTTCACATGAACTTTGTAGAGATATCTCCATAATTCTGATAAATAAGAATAAGTGTTATATTTGTTATAGTCTTAGTAAGACCACATTCGTGTATCATGTGAAGGAAGGCACTGAGATGCTTTATTTAATTGATGGGAAGGACGTGATAAACTACTATTTGCAATGTCATTTGCAAATACCAGTGGCAGAGTTTCATCTTAATTCAAATCCATCATTATAATAGAACCACCATGAAAACCTAGCATCCTTTTTAGGAAAACAATTTGCTTCTGAAATTCATGATTTCTTAAGAGGAGAGAACATTACTCTATGAAAAATATTTCCGAATTTATTTGATATTCACCTGAAGCTGAGCAGCTGTCACCTAGACTGCCAGCCTTTTTGTAGTCAGCCTTGTTTGCAGAAACAAATAGTAGCACAATATATCTTCTTATGAAACCATAGCTTCTTTTCCATTGTACTTTTCGAGCCAATGTAAACTGACTGAAAAATTTACTTGATATTAAGTCACATATAGCTGAACAATGAAAAATATACTAACATGATTTGCAGTAAATCACAAAATATAACAAAATAAATGACACAAAACAAAATATTGTAAAGATAAGAACTACAAATCTCCCACATATATATGCACAATTATATATATATATATATGCATATATATAATTGTATATTTTCATCAAGTTTCATAATCTATACATGAGCTGACATGTTGTATATAGAAAGAAAACTTAATGGTGACCTTCAGATAAATAAATGCATTTCTTTTTAATGTTTATTGCATTCAAAAGCACCTACAAATCATAAAAGCTGATTGGTAGTTTTTATTCATTCATTTTTTATTTATTTTGCAACGCTGCAGTACTTCTTACAGCTTAAAAATTCCTACGTTTTACACCACTATGTGCCTGGTCATTCAAATTAACAGACATATCCCAAAACAGATTTTCTATCAATGGGCAGAAGAGGACGAAAATAAAAATCTATCTACCAGAAGAATTTATTCTTAATGAAAAAAAAAAAAAAAAAACACTTCTCTGCCCTTAGTGCTGTCAGTTGACTGATAAATCATAGATCAAAATCTTTCCTATAAAATATTGAAGGAAAAACTCTTCAGGCTGAGACTGGTGGTTTAATGATTTGTGCATACTAAAGACTATTTGAATCTAAAATAAATTTAGAAAATTATCCCTGGATCTAATTTTCTCCAAGCCCAAGGCCATCTGCTCAGTAGGTCTATAATCTTGTGTGTGTGTGTGTGTGTTGTGTGTGTGTGTGTGTGTGTGTGTGTGTATGTGTATAGAGAAGGAGAAAGAGAGATGTACTTGCATCATGCTGCATATCAATTTATCGAGAAAAATAGGTATTGTACAATGTACTGTATCTATTGTGTACACTTGTATATTTTTCAATAAAGGTTAAACATTAAGGTATTAAAATAATAGATTCTAGAATGTAAACCAAAAATAACACTAATTAGACCCCCTGTTTTATAATACTAAAATTACTACAAAAACCATTTTAATATAATGGCCACACAATCTAGGCAGAAATGAAAAAATACTATCGAGTGACCACATTTATACATGTTAGTTTTTCAGAAGCTACTCTTCTGGTTGAGTATATCTATTTCCTTTTCCCCTCCCTTCTTCTTTTTTTCCTTTTCTTTATTTATTTGCTGATAAATTAACCAATAATAGATAGCCTAGGTAATTTAAAAACACAAATCATACTCAATAGATTATACACTGATTGTGTTATCTTCTCTTTGAATCCTCCTATGCACACCACAGCCCAATTCTTGTTTAAACTTCCTCTACTTTTTTCCAAACTTTGGTTGAATCTACTACACTTTTCAAATTACCTGTTTCTCCCTCTAAGCTGCTTGCTAAAATCAACAGATGTGCTAAGGAAAAGCTGGTCACAAATTCCATGCTCACATCTGTGGGTTCACCTCTCTTGGGCCTTGATTTCACAGCTCTTCACATCCTGGTTAGCTCTTGGATCCCTTCAAAGAAATATTTTAGAATATTTTTCACCGCAACTTATTGAATTTAGCAAAAAGTTTAGACCAACTCTGCCATTCTGGGAAAAAAAGGAAATCTAGCCCTCTTTTACATAACCGGTTGTATTTAAGGCTTTGGGATTCAAGAAAACCCAGTTTCACCTTCCACACTTGTTATCTCCAGTTCTGCATGTGCTTCCACAGTCAGCAGGTCCAAAACCAGATAAAACCCCTATTACGCACTGACAGCATCAGCTCTCACTTAGTGGCTTTGATTTCTTTCATTGTTTTTGTTTGTAAACAGAGTTTACCATTCCTTTTGAAGCTTAACCATGTACATGTTTCACTGTGTTTGTACTGAGAGGGGGACTTGCACATGTCAGCTCAGGCTGTCATCAGGAATGCACTTTGAAATTTAATTTCCACCGCATAAAGTCTGCCTTTTACTGCTTCTAGTATTGGAATGTGTTCTGTCATCGGATTTAAATTTTGTTGTAGTCCACCTTAGATCATCTATTTCTACTTATTTTTTATTTTTTCTTTATGTTTTATTAACTTTAATTTGATTTTCCTGAATTTTCAACTTATCTTGATTTTCTTAGTGGGACCTTGGGGCTCTTATTATAGCATAACATTAAGAATGACAAATAAATTGAAATTGTCTCTCAAACACTGCAACAGATAATTTCTGGAAATAGATTATACTTCTGAGTATTAATATAATTTTTTAATCTGGTTCTGCTTTATATTTAGCAATGACATCTGTTGTTTTCCTTTTTCTTCATTTTTTTTTCCTTGGCCAGCTAAGATTTTTTTCAAAGTTTTATTAATTTACAGTCTTGTCTACAGTCCATACTTGGAGGATGATCCAAATTCCTAAGTTTTCAGTTGCTTGATGTACATCCCTCCTATCATTTTTTAAATTAATTAATTTCTTTTAATTAGTTTCAAGTATACAGTACATTGGTTAGACATCTATATGATTCATAAAACAGTCTTCCCAATTGCTCCCTCCCTCCCTATCAAGTTTTTAAAGAATTACGTCTGCCACTATTAACTCCAATTTAGAGATATGGCCTTTTTATCATGGCCTTGGCCTAGTTTGCATATATTTTAAATATATAAATATTTACATTAAGTATAAATTCCAGCATTAATTGTAACTATGGTAGCAGCTTCCACTCCAACCTTCCTTGTTTTACTTGAAATCAGTCTTGCGCTTCCCAGGATGCTGTAAAGTACCCACAATTCCTGACATTTCCTTCTTACAACCATTGTTCTCACTTCCCAACCAGCAGATTTTCATTTTGTTGGATGTTCAATATTTGAGGGAATTCAGAACAGTGGGGACTTTGGGGCATGTTGAGCCATAACAACAACAACAAAAAAAAACAGCATAAGTGCTAAAGATTTAGAGAGGGGCTACCTGTGTGAAGAATACAGATCACGGGTCTCTGAATTAAGGATTAGAACTATAGAGGTATATATAAAGAGTCTTTAACTTCTTTAAAGAAGTCTCTTTTGTAAGAATTAAGCCTAGATAAGCCAAATAATGTCTGTTTGTATTAAAGCAGAATTTGCCAGAATATGCTCTTTGGCATAAGATTATTTTAGGTTGATTATTTTTAAGAAACAGCAGACATAAGAAAAGCTCTGAAAACTGAGTAGAAGTTACCCTTTTGTATGAGACACATCTATAAGAAAAATCTCCATTTGTAAGGGTTTCTCCTCCCCACCCCCCAAGAATAGAAGGACTGCAAGAGAATATTTGTATATTCTGTACAAGTTCTCTGAACTTGAAAGAATTCTCAAAACACAACAGTAAAAATGAGCAAAAGACTTAAGTAGGCACTTTATCAAAGAGTTATATGATGACAATTATATTCAACATCATTAGTAATTAGAGAAATTCAAACTAAAACTACAATATGATATCACTACACACTTGTTAGAATGGTTATTAGAGGTTATTAGAGGTTAGGAATGGAATGAGGGGTGAGAGTGTTTATCAAGGAAAACCAGAAGGTTACAGGTAAATATATTGATTGTGATGGAGACTACAGAAAGCCACTCATGTGATAATAATGCATAGAGCTGTACAGTCACACACAGACACACATACAAACACACATATACACAAATGAATGCCTGTATAAATGTGGAAATCTAAATAAACTCTATTGATGGTATTAATGTGAGTTTTCTGATTTTGATACTGTTGCTATCAATTCAATATTGTTCTATAGTTTTGTAAAGTGTTAACATTGGGTAATGCCTGGTGAAGGATACGTTGGACATCTCTGTGCATTTTCTACTTTTTTGCAACTTTCTGTTACTCCTTAATTATTTCTAGATGAAAGACTAAAATCATTTAACAGCCATAACAAAAATAATTTAATACCATTTTAGAACACTTAGGTTGTTTATAAAGAACATTTTTATCATGATAAAATCTATTGTAAAATCTATTTTTTTATATTTAATATCACTACAGAAAGAAATACCCACTTAACTGATATATAAGAGTAATCACAATATTGTCAAATGTTTTACTATGATAGAATAAACTTCCAAAAGCTTTACTTTAATTTCATGAATTGGATGTAAAAAGGGTGTTATAGGAAACATTATTTTTTAAATTTACAGCATCTGATGACACTGCGGTACTTGATGTTTGTGTAGTTCTTTTTCTGTAAATGGTTCCAAGAGCCATGTTAACTTTTTATATATGCACAAAAAATTATTTGTTTAAAAAAGTGAAATTAATTTAGAAAAATGGTCATGCTTTACAACACAAGTGTTAAATTATTTGCTTGGGAAATAGTCTCCTAAAGTAGCTACTAATATTTGAACTAGATCCTAATTTCAAATTTTTTATTCTATATATGTTTTCTGGTTTTCAAGCAGTCAATGTTTTACTACTTAACTTTTGATTAAACAAGCACTTTTGTCTTTTTGATGCCACTGCTTCCAAAAATGTGGTGTAAAATTAAATAATATTTTCCAAAGATTAATATAAATAGATAGATTTAAACAATGCAATAAATAGCAACCACCATAACAAGATTATAGAGCCTATGACCTAAAAATTATTTTCATAATGTTAAATGGTTGAAAAAATATTAAAAGAATAGTATTTTGTGACACATTAAAATTATATAAAGTTCAAATTTTAGTGTTCATTAATAGATTTCATTCTTCTTATACCGGACCTGTATAACAATAAAAAATTTGAATTCGACTAGTATTATTAAATTTTGAATTTTGCTAATAATAATTTTGTGAAAATATGTTTTCTCTCTTGTTATATAAATACCTACATAATATTTGTGATCTCGCCTCTTGATTTGCAAAAACTAAAATATTTGCTATCTGGTCCTTTACAGAAAAAACATTCTATCTCCTAACCTATATTCTCTCTCTCCGGGAATGTCAGCCCTGTTTTGTGCCCCATCATTTCATATATTTATCACTCTCTACTGCCTAGAAGCCTAGTAGTCCTCATATAGTCTTAGAACATCTGATTGTCACAGCAAATGGCTTCCAAGAGTAACAGTACTATTTCCTGTATTGCTTAGACCAGAAGAAATTATATGTTCCTAGCTGCTAGGCTTCAAATACATATTTCCAAATCAGTAATTGCCCTGCATGCTGTCCTTAAAGGGAGGCATTAATTTCTTGCTTCTGTAAAGGACCAAGAGGGAAAGAAATTTTCTTTTTACAAGAAAATTTAACCATTTGCTTAAATAAAAAAAATTGATTTAACCTATCACTGTCTCACACATCACTAAGGAACCACAGTGCAAGTTGAAGCACAAAGTGAAGATGTACCAATTTTTTTAAAAAAAAAAAATTAATAATGCTTTGCTAAACTGGATTGAATGCTTATGTTAGAGTAGGTGTTCTCTCTACTTATTCAAATATGGTTCATTTATCTCATTTACTGAGAAGTTTGAATGTTGGCATTCCAAATCTGTGCACTTGTTCAATGATCTTACAGTGAAACCAGGTTCTTGATTTTTGATCTACCATTTCCTAATTTGTCTTTTGTCTTCATGGTCAAAAGATGATTGCTATACTTCCAGAAATGATTTCCATTTCCTAGAAGGAAGAATGTTGAAGAAGCCAATTGTTTCTTTCCATGGGGCTAATTTAAATATGCTCAACTCAATAACATTAATAGAGAACTTTCCCATCAAACTCATTTCTGCATCCATTGTGTCTTCTCTTTTGTCCATAAATTAAATATTCATTTGCTTTTCGTCCCATTCTAATTTGACTTCCACTTCTAACCCACGCCCTATAACTCATTCTACCTAAGTTATACAGTAAGTCCATCTTTCTGAAGAAATGGATATTTTAATTCTTAATACCTGGCTTTTCTATGGTACATGGTTCTTAACAAACTCCTGTCCCCTCACTTCTTAAACCAATCACATCTGCATTAGTCTGCTTGGGCTGTCACAGGAAAAGCGTCACAGGCTTGGTGGCTTTTAAAACCAGACATGTATTTTCTCTCAGTTCTGATGATGGAAGATGGAGATCAAGGTGCCAGCAAGCTTGATTTCTGATAAGATCTTTCCTCTTTGGCTTTCAGATGGCTGGGTGCTCTTTGAGTCCTAACATGGTCCTTTCTCTGATGTCTCTTCATAGACACACACACACACACACACACACACACACACACATCAACAAATGGAAAAATTCTATCACTTATATAATGAGAACTTCTGGAGAAAACATGGCAACTTTCCTAAAAAGTCCTAAAATGACTTGAAAGAGCAAGGAAAGAGATTTAATTATAGTTAGGGGATAGGGCTGAGGTGACAGTTGCTGAACACACAGAGAGGTTTGTGTGCTTTGCATTTCCCCTGGCACCAAATGAGTGAACATCGGGGCTTCTCATCAGCTTTACCAGATGTGAGGCAGAAGAGAAGAAGAGTGAGGCCTAAAGGCTGTCAAACATCAAAAAATGGACTCCGACTCTTTATTCTGTGGTGTCAGGAGCTCGGCTGAGAGGGAGAGCAGAGTTGATCTGTCAGGTGTTGGAGTAGCCCATTAAAGCAATAAGCCAAAATGAAAGTTAAGCCTTTGGATAATCAAGAGGCCAGTAAAACTGGAGCCTGACTCCCCATGCTGAGTTTTCTCAATGGCAGGGCACACAAGTGGAGGGTCAGGTGGATAAGCACAGATATGGGGTTCCTCTTACTGCTGAGGGAGCCCTGAACCTAAGGTGGTTTTATCAACCCTGAGGTAGAGGAGAGCATGAGAGAGAAAGACTAGGCGTGGAAAAGTACTGGGTATTGAGTCAAGGTGGGGAAAAGTGTCTTTAAGGATTTCCTCTCCTTTCCATACAGATGTCTCAGCAAAGAGGCCTGAAGACATCTGCCCAATGCCTTAGGTTAAGAGATCTAGGAATGAAGGCATCAAGACTGGGAATCTAAATATATGGAACAGCATCACTCGCCATGAAGCCCTGAGAACTTGATTGCACCCCCCTTCAGAGACTGCTGTGCATTATGCAGTGTCTGGTGTGGGAAGCACAGCTTCCTCCATGAAGCCTGTCAGGTAAATAAATGGCTTATGGTCAGACCATAAAATCACACATAGAATTTTAATCAGGATCTAAACTCTTCACATGGTTCTTATCTTATGGAATTATAATCATGTGACAGGCCAAGGAAATATGGACCACACATAATCAAATTATTACTGGGCATATCTTAATATTTACCAGTCATATTACTTTTGAAATATTCTATTAATTTTACTATAAATTTAACCCTGTTTTAATAATCTGTACTTATAAATATGTTTTGAAGGCAGGTAGAAATTTTTATTAATACACTGGCAAAACATATTTTTAGCACAATAGGCATTAATGTGGAATAGTCATAAACAGCTTTCCTTAAGAAGGGATTTTTAAACACACAGACTTTCAAGTTGCACAGACTTGAGATACAGTCTAAACGCTGAGTTTATTCTATAAGCCTCAATTTTATTATCTGCAAAAACATTCATAATAGTTTAGTTATGAGATGAAATAGACAAAACAACAAGTATTTTTTGGCATAGAGTACAGCTACATAATGATTAACAAATGGGCCGTTACACTGTGAGTACCTTATATCTATCCTGTCCTGAAGTCATTTACTATGAGGAGACTTGAGAATGATGAGTTACCTGACAGGTGAAGGAGGGGAGGTATGACCTCCCTGAGTCTCTGTTTCTCTGTTAAAAAATTGAGAAGTCCCTCTCTCTTCACTGCTTTTTACGATTATTTTTATGCCTTACAGTTCTCTAAAAAGTTCACAGTTGTTACAAGAAGCCTAGTGACTTTTTGCAGGGAGGAGTATTAAAGAAGTTTATACATTCTCCTGTCAAGAAGGTGATCAAATTCACAACACATTGCATTTTTGGTAAACATCTTTCTCCCAAATCATTAGCATGCTTGGCATATTATTTCTGTACCTATTGTCTAATCTGTCATGCTCACATTGTTTACCTGTGAGATGTGACATGAATCCTGAAGACATATACATAGGCACAGGGTTATAAAGGCAATATAAATGGTCTACTTCAACTTTTATACTTATGATAATGTGGTCTCATTACAATGAAGCACATGTTATTTAAATTGAATTAAATTCATTTAAATATTTTATCAATTCTTCTTATCAGGAACTGCCAAATATAAAAATAAATTTGTTCTCTGTCATTGAAAAACTGATAATTAGCTCAGAGTTTAGGTACAGTTGACACTCCTATTTGTGGGGATAGATTCCAAGACCCCCAGTGGATATCTGAAACCATGGAAACTACCAAACCCTATATATTATATATTTTATAATTATTTCCCAGGCTATGGAATTTCATAATATATATTACATTTTCTCATATACATAACTATGATAAAGTTCATTTATAAATCAGGCACCACAAAAGATTAACAACAATAAAAACAAAACAATTATAAAATACACTATAATAAGAATTATGTGAATGCCATCTCTCTCAAAATATTTATTGTTGTGTATTCTCCTCTTCTTGTGATGGCGTAAGATGATAAAATGCCAAACTTATTTCTGAATCTGTGTAACCATCTCTTACTTGCATTAAATGGCTTGGTGTCACTCAGGAGATCCATTGCTAAAGTCTTCCTCAGACTCAATGTTTTTTGGCACAGCATGTTGCCGTAAAGCAGAACAAATTTTCTGTTCATATCTTCTACCCAGAAATATGCCTTTTCCATTTTAATTAAGCATTTATCACATGCTGAGGCTGCAACTTTTGCAGATTGAGTTAAAACAGCAAAACTAGCAGGGTTTCTTCCCCATTCTTCACAAATGTCAAGGATAGAAGATTTGTTCTTACATTCTTACTCTAGATCTTAGCAACCTCATCACACAGAGTTTTTTCATTGCCTAAATCAAGAACTTTTACCTTTTCAGTTAAGTACTTTGCGGCTTCTCTTTGGCATACCAGAACCATCAGTATCAGTTCTCTTGCACTTTGGGACTGTTATGAAGTAAAACAAGGGTGGCTTGAACACAAGCACTGTGATACCCGGCCTGAAAGCTGATTACCGAGATGGCTACTCAGCGACAAGTAAGCAGAGGGTTTTACAGGGTTGAGATGCTGGACAAAGGTAGGAGTCATATCCAGGGCAGGGCAGAGCGATACCCTGTGAGTTCATCACACTACTCAAAACTGCATGTGTTTTAAAACTTATGAATTATTTATTTCTGGGATTTTCCATTTAATAATTTGGGACCACAGTTGACTTTGGGTAATACAAACCGTGGAAAGCAAAACTGCAAATATGGGTAAACTACCGTACATATTTAAGCTACCACAATTCAAAGGAATAAAGACTGTAATGAATACAATAGCAGTGTGTCTTAGAAATAAAGAAAAAATAGGTTATTAATACTGTCTTTGAATATTAGGGAATGCTCATGTATGAGGTCACCATTTACTTCAGGCTTATAGAATAGATAAGTCTGCCCAGGAAGGAAAAGTTAGAGAGTAGAAGAAACAGTATGAGAAAAAACATGGATTTCTCAAAACTGCAAATAAAGTTGAAAAAGTTGCTATATACAATTGTCATTAAACTGCACTCCAAAAATCTCAAAATATATTCCAGGCTGTGGAATTTCAAGAAACCCATTTGACAGAATTAAATAGAAATTATATTGAGTCAACAGTGGTATTTAGTCATACAGCCCACAGCACTTAATAACATAATAATTATGATGATAAGGTCATTTACCACTTCCTGAGATTATGCAATTTGTTAGTGGCATATCTACACAGGAACTCAGGTATCCTTGATTCTAAAACTATGTTCTATCAATCACAATTTGAGGTTTCTATTTCATTGTTTAGAGGAAAAAAATTATGAAAACAACAAAATATGTATTCATAAAATTTTTCCTATTTGAAAAAAGAGGAATAAGAAATTTTAATAAATTAAAAAATCATTTTTGATAGCATATTTGTATCCAGGCAGGCACTAAGGATAAGCATATTCCTTGAAAAATCTCTGACATTATGGTTTACACATATTTTTGTGTTATATTAATATACATGCTGTTTTGAGAAGCCAACTATAAAATTACAAAGAAGTGCATATTTTCTACATAAATGTGCTGCATGCCTGTTCTTTGAAGAAATAAGCTCTAACATGTCTAAAACATAGTGTGTAGCAACGACAACTAAATAAGTTTCACTGAAATGCTAAGCTGTGTTTAGTCTACTTTTTTTCTTACACATTTGTCCCAACTCCTCAGTCATTTACTATTTTAACTTAAGTTGACTCTGTCACAAATTTGTATTGTTTACATTTTATGACAGTTGGCATCTGGGTTCCCTTTGTTTGAATAGTCACACTTTATAAATGTGCTGTGATTGTACCCATTTGTCATACCAGCCGTCCTGGGCAGTGATTGGGCACCCAACTAAATAGTATACCAAGTTGGAGACATGTCAGAGTCGACTACTGATTTAACACTGGGAACCGTTTCACTGAGATAGACTGTGTTCTCTCACTTGAAGAGACAGTTATTTTGAAAGATATATTTCTTTTGTTGAGCTAAAAAAACACTTTGTCTTAATTATACTTGACATTTCAAAGCTCATACGAAGAGCTTTCTCCAAGGACAGAAACAAACCACTTGTCTCCTCTAGAATAGGGAGTGAAGTGAATAAACACAATCCTTATTCTTCTCATTTAATAATGCAATTTCTCTGGTGTTCGTTTGTTTGTCTTTTGTTTGTTTTATATTTTTCTTTAGAATATCTTTGAATGGGTCGTATCTTAATATCCTCTAGGACAATCAAAGTATTGATATATTTTGGAAAATTAAGAATAAAATTGCTAGTGTACAAAGCAATATATTGTGCTTCCTTAGTTGTTCTATGTGTTCATTAAGAGCAGTTAATTTTCTCTGAAGGTGTAAAATAAAATAAGTTGTAATACACCAAGAAGCTGCAATTTTAAGCTTCTGTTTCCTTAAATCAATGTAGATTGATAGACTATTTTCTACAATTTTAATTTGAGTGCATTGCTTTTATAATTTACTTTGAAAATATATAATTTTTGTGGCTTCTATTCATCTTGAAATGTTCCATGAACCATGTCTTATCCTGATGATAGAATCTATATGAAACTTTATTATACAAAAATATTTGAATCACTTCTTCCATGAAGGTGCACATGGGGATAATGTAGCCTAGCAAAACTGAAGTTTAAATTACAATGAAAGGAGTTTGATAAAATTATTCATGCATTTTCTTAAATAATGAAACTATTTTAGTTTTATTTTATTACTAAAAACTAGAAAGTTGAATTAATTAAATTACATTAAATATCAAAATATAAATATTAGATATCTGCAATTTATTTTCCAAATTCAATGGCATAGGTACAACATCCATTAAATACAACATTCACTTTAAGTATATGATTGCGCAATTATTTAAAATATTTTGAAATATATGAATACAAGTAGCTATTCCTTTAGATATAATTGTAAAATATCAGATAGATTCAAATATTTCTTTATTTTACCAATAATAATACACAGATATAAACTACTTTTATAAGGGTGGAATAAATATGAGAAGTCTTAAGGAGGGAAGTTCAAGAAAGAACCTTTGAATCGGAAAGAGGTGTCTAAGCATATTATTCACATACACTGAGATATTTGCTTCAAACAACATTTAAAAACTGAAGAACATATCATGATGTTATTTTATATTACTTTATTTTAAAAATTATTTTATATGCCTTTTCTATAATTCCATACATCTCAGTTTTTCTCAACAGCATCAGATGTGCTTTTTAAAATATTGTGCCTGTTTCTATTTTTCTGGGTATACTTTGCAGACTCTGTTAGTATTATGTTATCTCAGTGGCAAAAAGATTTTGCCAAGTGGAAATTCATAAATGTAGTGAGATATCAAAAAGCCTAAGTGGTTAAAATAGTTATCCAATTCTAATATTCACTTAATTGTTTGTGGAATATTGTAACTTCCCTGTACCTGAGATTCTGCTTGTGCTAGGAAGAAAATAATTAATAAACAGTTCTTGCCTTTGATAAATGGTCGCATATTTTATGATAACATCTACGTTTTTTATAATAGGCTTTTTAATGGGCTCAAAATAGGTAAAAAATATAATCTCCATTATATTGTTATACATTTTTATATTTAAAATAAAATTGTTACATTTCTCTTTGAATGCACCCACTGATCTAAATAGTAAAAGCAATTTGATAACTCACATTTATCTATGAATAAAAAAACCTAAATAAACTCATCTTTAACAGTCAAAATTTTGATCACGTCATCTTTTCTTCTTACCTCATAAGTTAATTACACATTTCTTATAGTTATTACCCTAATATACTATATTTTAAGTTGGAAATCTATTAGTCATCATTTAATGTAATCTATAAAACTGTATATGCATATTGCTATCTATTTTTAAGTTATATATTCATAAACCCATTAGTATGAAGCAAATTTCTTCAAGACTGAGTTAAGATTTTATTTTAGTACAGAATTGGTCAAAATAATAAAATGTATTACAAATTTTAAAAAATCTTGAGCATCAAGATATATTGATGCATATCTTGCATTGATGCAAGGTATATTGAGCATCAAGATATATTATATTGAGAATATCTCTTTATAATATATCTACCTACATATAACTTTTTATGAAATAATTTATGTATTTATAAATATGATTACTTGGTGCTAAAATAAGACTGGGTTCAGCATTAATTCTATTCCTATACTGTACTTTTATAATGAAAATGATGAGAAGACCATATATCCAAAAGAATAATATTACTAAACTTTTAAAGTGTTTCTAAGTTATGAGACAAAATTCAGTGTCTATCAAAAATTAGAATTGTCTTAGTGATATGTATCTAAATGATCAAAACTTTCTTCACATTTGTTAAAAGCAACAAATTAGAATTCAACTGATATGCAAATTATTCATCTGTCAGTCACATAAAATCATTCTTTCTTAATTCTTGAAAAACATACCTAATTGGTTTTACCTAGAGCTTCTAAATGACTATTAATTATACTTGCTCTTTTACCGAAAGGTATTTGAAAATGGAGATACAATCAGGTGAGATGGATAGAATATTTGCAAGTTATACATCTGACAAAGACTTGTAACTTAAAAAACTCTTGAGATAAAACAGTAAGAAAACAACAATACAATTAGCAAAGGCGCAACAGACGGAAGAAACAGGTAAAAAGTATCTATGATAGCAAAGAAGCACAGAAAAAGATATTCAACATCATTAACCATTAGGGATATATGACAGAGTTATGTGAGATATCACACACTCCTGGAACAGCTGGAATAATGTTGACAGTTTGGAAAGCTGGTGAAGATAAGGGGCAACTGGATCTTTCGCACATTGTTGAGAATATAAATGATATAGCAACTCTGTAAATAGTTTGACAGTTTCAATAAAACCTAAACATATATTTCCAATATGAATCAACAATCAGAATCCCGTATATTTATTCTAGAGAAATGAAAACATATGCTGACACTGAAACCTGTATACATATGTTCATAGCAGTTTTAACTTTAGAAAACAAAAAACGAAAACAGCTTAGATGTCTTTCAGTAGGTGAATGAATAAACAATCTGTGGTTCATTCACACCATGAATGCTAGTCAACATTAAAAAGCAACACACCGTTGATACATTCAACTTGCATGTATTTCACATCATTCTTTTGATTGGAAAAAAAGAAGCTAATTTCAAAAGGTTACATATTTATAATTCCATTAATATAACATTGTCAGAATGACAAAAAAGTATAGTGCATAAGAACAGATCCATGAGTGCCAGAGTTGAGATGAAGAAGGGTGTACCTATAAAGGGATAGCATGAGGAACTTTCTTTGGGGAGAGAGGACACTCTATCTTGATTGTGGTGGTTGCTATACATATCTATACATCAAAACATGAGTGCATTTAAAAATTGGTGAAATCTAAATGCGATCTGTAACTTAGTTTATATATTGTATCTATATCAATTTCCTCCATTTGATAGTGTACTGTGGTTATTTAAAATATTATCATTGGGTGAAAGGCATATGGGTACTCTGTTCATTATGTTTTCAATTTCCTGAGTCTAAATATATTTTGAACTAAAAAGTTAAAAATATTTAAAGTATTAAGCATAACTATTTTATATTTATGAATAACTCTAGTATCCAAAGTCTTTGCAGATAAGATTTTGCTGACAATTGTTCTTCCTTTCTCTTATGATTTAGTTGCCTTGTTTGTTTTCTGAATTTTGACATAAAGTTATTGAATGAAACTAATACTATCAGAATTTTTTGAGTCCACTCGAGAAAATGATTCTCTACTTTAACTTAAGATTTTGCAGTACTTAGGTGGTGCATTTGAAAATGAAAATCTTTATTAGAGCTTCCATTTTGTGAAACAAAACATTGCCATTTTGTGAAACAAAAGTAAACATATTTTAAGCATTTATTTAAATCATTTAATCTAATCAGTTAAAAAACAAAAATGTCTCAGAGATGAAATTAACAGCATAATGATTAAAAAATAAATAATTAAATCATAATACATACTAACTATTATCTTCTTAACTTAAGGCAAGTTATTTAATTCTCCATACCTCACTTTTGCTATCTGTATAATGAGGCTAATACTCCCTCATAGGGTGGCTTTGAGTATTAAATTATTTCAAACATAAAAAGTGCATGGAAAAATGTCTAGCACATGGTTAGTTGGCAAAATTTAGCTATTTTTATCTATTATTATTGTTTCATAATATAGCATCTTATATGTAAAGCAAATCTTAAACACAACAGGTTAATAGAAATTGTATACACATGTAATCCAATTTGATATTTTGAAAATAAAAATGTCATTATTAATAATAATACCTAGGAAATAACAATAAACCAGGACTCTTCTAGGTAAATATGTACATAATTATAGTAAATAGTTTAATATTACCCTGATAGAAAAAATAAATAATAAAAGTAATCATAAAATTAATAAAATAAAATAATATATTTTTTATTTTTAATTTTATAAATATATTTGATAAATTAATTGTAAAATAATGGCCTTTAACATGGAATTATGAAAATAAATGAGCAAACCTATTCTCAAGTTGTTAATAAAGCATATCAAACAAGAGATCAAGGCAAAAGAAATTTATCAAAATGACAACAGAAATAAAAAAATAGAGAATATTGAAAAAATAAATAATTCCTAAATATAAAAACATAAAAAATTTTAATTAAAATTCAAACATGTTTTAGAATATGAATGGAGACAGATAATTATAGATATAGACAATTTTTATGTCAAATTTATAACATATTGTGATAGCCTACATTTCACTGTTTCAAAGAAACTAGAGTTTTGCAAAAATAGGTTGTATTTCCTGAAATTAGAGATCATTTTATCTAAGATTTTAAGAATATACTATATCAGCTAATCTAGAACACACTAAACAATAAAATTTTATCACAAACTAATGTTGAAATCTATAAGATTGCACACAGACATACATACTTCTACTTCTACCTACATACAGACATATGTACACAAGAGAAACCTGTCTTACAGATATGAGTGCATATGGCACCACTTAGTCAAATTAAGTATATGCACGTGTTTTGATCCAGTGATTTATATTACAGCAAAATTCTTGCAGAAACATAGAAGGAAATATTGTAGATGTGAGTTGTTTGTCAATTCAACCTCATTACTACGGGTGCTGGTACAAAATACAGCCCATATAATTCAAAAAAAATTCCAATAAATGCCCTTCTCAATCACAAATAAATACAAAAAGGAATGACCGAAAAGTTCACAAAGGAACAAGAAAAATTACTAATGACCAAAGTAAAAAATTGAGTGCCCAAATAGAATAAAAATAGGAAATCAAATTATCACAAGGAAAATTTGTAATTTCATTTGCCAAATTGTAAAGTTCGTTATGTTATATTGAAGACAATCTGTAAAAAATATTCAAATTATATATACAACTTTCTCTCTCTCACACACTTATATGTAGATATATATTTATATACACAAATATGAATGTGTATACATGTACAAAAATACAAACACACATATATGCGTATAGATAGAATTGTAATGACAGTGCCTATCATGACTGTCAAAGCATTTTCAAATTCCTTGCTACAAGCCACTGGGGTTGGAGTAGGAGGGTGTAATTATACACACACACACACACAAACACACATGTAGTTATACATAGGTAGAGCAGATAGAAATAGAGACATGTAGACACATTTACATACATGTAAATAAAATGCAATACGATTTCATAGTAGTAATGCCCATAAGCACATTATAGATGAATCTTACTATTCTGATATTTAAATGGTTTACTACATTTTTTAAAATTATGCAATTAAAACATAGTTTTTATAAAGAAATGACAATACTTTAAATAAAAAAAAAATTATTCTGGTCCTTATAGCAACATTGGTTTGGTAGTTACATGAAAGTATCTTAATAACATATTTCTGAAAGAAATCAGCGGATGAAACTGTCCTTATTATGAGCAAACACTACAACACTTTTAAAATTATAAAAATAATTTCTGCACTTGACAAGGAAGAAAAGGTAACTGCTGAAGACATTTTTGGCTCAATTTTTAAATTCTTCATATGTCTTCTTATATATTATAATTTATAAACATCCTTCTTAGTAAAAATTGCATTTAAATAACTTTTGGGACTGTATCTACACTAACACTAATTTGCACTTTATATCCTAATAAGAGTTTTATTCAAGACACTTTCTCATTTCCATAGTAAAGACAGTAAATGTTTTTTTTATTTCTTGCCAGTCAATAAAATAAGAAATTCGAGTTTTATTTATCAATGTATGAGTCTTTTTTCCCCCTAAATATCAGATACAAAAGCAATGGATAAGCCAACAGTTCTTTAGTGAATATCAAGTAAATACTGAGAAAGATGCATGACACTCTGAGAAATATAATCAACTTGAATACACACTTCTCGCCTTTAATTCCTTTAAATGTATTTGAGAAAAGAAAAATGCAAATGCAATGACGAAGATCTCACAACCATGTTGGAAGGGGAAGAGCTTTGTAAGCTAGAAATCTTAGAGAATTCTTCACAGTGGAGGTCTTGAAAAGGGATTTAAAGATTGAGAAAATATGTGGAAAGATGAGGCTCTAATTAATCTAGAAGATGTATGGAAAATATCCAACTCTGGGTCACCTAGTGTGGGAGTTGCAGTTCAAACAATCACGAGATTTATTGTTGTTTTTCAATTGAATTATGAAGTTCTATTGATAGACAATAAATATAGTTTGTGATACTCAGCTTGGTTTGTATAAAAATAAAAGAAAAGGTTGGAGAGTCAAAGAGGAGAGAGAAAGGAAGGACAAAAGGGAGGAGAAGGAATAAATACATAAGAAAAAGGCATTCTGGCATCATATGCAGAATGTATGAAAAAGGAAAGACTAAAGTCTGTTTCTCTGGTGACATTTTTGTAATTTTAATAAGTTCATTTTTTCTGATTTCAGAATAACACACATATGATTAAAATGTAAAATTATTCTTTAAAATATATGAATTAAAATTTAATTCACACTAATGATACTACGTAAGCCATCAATACACAAAGTATAGTCCCAGAAAGCCTGGGAGGAGTCTCCAAGATCCTGTCAGGGGGTGAGTTAGATCAAAATTGTTTTCACGATAATAGTAAAAATATATTTGTCTTGTTCACACTCGTTTTTTTTTTTTTTTTTTCATGAGCACTCTGGTACATATATATCACTGCTCTGAAAGATCATGAAAAGTGTGTCTGTGTATTCTTGGTTTGAAAAATTATCAGTTTAAATTTATAATACAATAAATATGAGCAGTTATGCACACATAAATAAAAGCTTGTTGAGATCTTCAGTATTTTTGAAGATCATACAATACAGAGTTTGATAATTAGTGACCAGAATTTTTTTACATTCTGACACAATTCATTTTAGTATGTATATAGATATCTTTTAAAATAGTTTACATTTAAAAAATGCAAGTCGTTTATAATATATATACTCATATTAAATATAAATATATTTGTATGTATATTTGTGTACATTTGCAACCTTTTTACAATGAAATTATATTATAGATATATCTTAGAACTTCATATATATTTCATATATGTGTATATATAAAATTTTAACTAATTATTTAATAGGTACATAGATGTAGCATTTCTTAATAGCCAGTTACTGTATTTGGATGTACATTTTTGTTGTTGTTCCTATAAGAAATATATATATTGAACATTTACTTGTAGTGTTTTTATGTCAAAATGTGTATATTTATATAAATTTGTATAAATTTATATAAATCTAGACTATTGGTACTATATATACAAATGTAGTATTTTTCTTTATAGATGAACCTGTACTTCAGATTTATTGCTTGAAGAGCAATTACTGGGTCTAAAATATCATCCATATTATCAAGCGTTATTGAAGACTGTTGCATTGATTCATATTCCTAACAGCCTTATTCGACAAAAAAAAAATAGTCATATTTTATAAATGGTTTCTTTTTTTGTCTAAATTTACCTTTGAAGTGCCAAAAAATTCATATTTGACATCTCTTTTTCATGAACAGTTTATATTCTTTGTCCATTTTGATGATTTTAATAATTATATTCCACACATAGACAGTCTTTGTATATTGCCGATAAAATTTCATTATTTATTTGCTAAAAATATATTCTCATTTTTATTTGTTTTAATAACTTTTGTTTTGACAATTAACCATATTTTATAGCTAGTCAAATTTTATCATTTTGATATTATCATAATAATGCAATAATGTTCTATAACAAAACAACCACAACTCTTAATGTCAGTCATGCCATGTCAATGTCACATGAGTATTTTTTTCTTAGATTTACATCTGTGGGTATTTGGGGTTCAAATGAGCACTGGACAAAGCAGAACTTGGATCCATTAAAAAGAGACAAAAGTGTTCTTTGTATGATTGCATCATCCTAGAACTAACGACTGAGCATGTTCTTTACATGGCAAGTGCCACCACATAAGCACATTTCCAGCCTTTTTCAGATTGTTATATAAATGAAATCACATGATACATAACCTCTTGGTTTGCTTTCCTTCCTTTAGCAAAACATGCTTAAGATTCATTCTTGCTGTATAAATCAATGGTTTGGTTCTTTTATTCCTGAATAGTGTTCCATTGCACTGATGTTTGTGTATCCATTTACCTATTGAAGGACATCCTTGTTACACATAATAATTTTAATTATTATTAGTTTAAACAAAATCATAATATTATTCCATGCTGGTAGGTATTCTTCTATGATATTTTTAATGGATGCAAAGCTATTGAATTCCATTCTATGGATATACTACAATTTATTTAAATAATTCCTTATTGATTGTTGACAATTCCCTAAATGAAAATATAAAATAAAAACTTGGAAACAAAATCTTAGCTACTTTCATGATCATATCCTTGCATTATTTTTCTATAAGTCAAATTTTAGAGTAAAATATACACAACACTTTATGGCATTTTGACTCAAAATAAAATGAGATTGATCATTTTCTCTGTACCAGTCTTCTCACAATTTTATCTTTGTAAACAAAGCATTAGGCTAAAGGAATAACGGAAGAATGTAAAAAGAAAGTGAGAAAAGAAGAGATCATATTTCTCAAATTTTATCTCAGATCAAATTGAATGATTGGAATTAAAACCAATATAATATATTAGGTCAATTTTATCAAGCATCCATCCATAGGAATAAAATTATTCACATTTGTTATGAATAATTCTATGTAGAAAAGCTGAATTTTTTCACATATATTCTTATAACATCACTTATAATCAAACTATTCCTTCCCAATACCTGTAGGTAGGATCTTCCATGATAAATATTTAGGTAGAAATCAATCAGTACCGATACAAAACAATATAGCAATCTACCAATTTAATGAAACATTAATCGAATTCATAATTTTAATAAAAATATGAAAAGTGATCTATTTTCTGGGTTGTATTTCTCTCAAAAGATTTATTTTAATCCTATGACTATTACCTTAATGTTTATGTACAGTTTTCTTCGTGATCAGCCAAATGAAGTTCACAGTCGAATTCATACATTATCAACAATATTTTTTTTCTTTAGTGCTTTGGAAAGTATGAAAACAATAGAACATTTTATGATCACTTTCAATTTTCATTTAAAGCTCCAAGTCCGTGGTAAAGAAAAATTAACATGATATTTTTTACTATCTTGCACTCAGGTCATAAAATTTTCACTTTAAATAGCTATATAAAGTTAAATACTCTATTGAGCTTTATTCCTTAGCTCTTAAATATATATATATATATATATATATATATATATATATATTTTTTTTTTTTTCTTCCTTTGAACCAAGAGGTGGTATATTGTCAGAAGTAAATGAATCTTGAAATTTATGGTCTTCAGAATTTCAGGTTTTCAGATTTTTAGGAAAGCTTGACCTTGGACAAAGGCAATCACCCAACCCTTCATAAAATTATATTATCTACATTGGCTTCCAGAATTTTTACTTCCTACAGATACACCATCAGTGCAAGTAATAAGGACTAAGATTTATGAGAAAAAAAAACACTTGTTAATTTTTGTGGTAATTTTATCAACTTCCCTTCTTGGTTTGCTTCAACTGTACATAAGATAATTGGATCCTATTTTTCATTCTCTTTAAATTTTAAATATTTATGATTCCATGTTACTATTAAAATACAAATGACACTATTTTATGTATTAAGCTACCTCAATGATTAAAGTTCATTTTAAAGTTGAAAGTAATAATAAAATCAATCTCTATAATATGGAAGTAAAATAAATTATCATCTAAAAACTTTGATAACTTCTGAATGTATTAGACTCAGAAAGGTATCAAGTTTGATTATTTAGCTCAAGAACATAGCACTTAAAACACCTTTTGGATCTTATGTGATTTGTATGAGTGGGTTTTATTATCAACAAGTTCCACTGGATAATAAGATTATAAATATATATGACACTGATTTTAAAAAGTTAAGGGTAAATAAGTAATGCTTTAGGAAAATTATATTCACTTCATTGATAAATACTTAAATTAATGGCATATGACGATTGCCATCTTCTTTTATGCATAAAGAAATGGGCCCTAGATGGATGTACTGCTCTGTTATTAAAAATGTAAAAATGTATTAGACTGCAAAACCCTTCTCATATTGTAGACAGAGTTAAGAAATTTTCTAATAACATTAGACAGAACCATACTTAAGCTATTATCAAGAACTCTAGTATACTTTATATGGTAAAAATGTGCATATTACATTATTATTACTTTTTTGGATATTAACGATATGCTGAAAAAATATATAAGTAATTAAGTTTGGGAGTTCATATTATGTTAGCTATAGTAATATATTTTCCACATTACCAAGCATTACTTAAGTGTGTTTTATATGTGTGTGTGTGTGTGTGTGTGTGTGTCTGTAAGTACATTTTTGTACGTAAGCTTTTATATTAATATCATTCTACATGCACTCTTTTGCAACCTGATTAATTTCCTAAATATTATTTTAAAATTTCAACATTAAACATTAGCTCTAATTTGCACACATTTTAAATCTTAAAGTCTTCTATTTCAAAGAGAATCCAGACCCCTGAACAGGTCACTTTGTGCACATTAATGAAAGTTTCTCCCATTGATCCCTCAAACACTCCATGTAACAACTATCTCTCTCAACTTAGATTAAGAACCCATAATTTTCTTATGAATTTCAATTATGTCTTTTAGAGAGTTACTATTCACTCTAAAGTGTTAAAGATTCAGCCACTCCAAATTAAAACTTTGATCTCATGTCAAACCCAATCATTCTCCACTCACCTGTCTCGGGTACCCGCAATGGGAGGGGAGGTTTATTACGTGGTGGCCCTTGCTCAACTTCTTGCTTTCTTCTTTGTCTACTGACTCCTTCAAATCAGGGTGCTCAAAGAAAGCAGGAGGGATAAAGACATAACAATAGTTGTACTTATACAGGATTGCGTGCTGTTTCTTTAACTAGAAGGTCCCTCTGTCATGGCAGAGTGTTATGGGAAGGTCACAGGACACTTTCCTCTGCCATTAGTAGTGCTCTCTCTGACTGACACTATGCCACTCATGATGAGTCCTTCTCCTGTTGGGTTAGAGGGAGTGTCTGGGGACAGCTACTGCCTCAGTACTTCCTATGGGGAAGCCATGAATAAGCCAACCTAGAAACTTTCTGCATCAGTGAATTTACCCACAGGAAACGTTGCTGCTTGCCATGGCAAATGCTTGCAGCACATGCTCTGCTCTCTGCTGTACTGTTCAATATCCTGTTCCTAAATGATAACTGGCTTGATAACAAAATACATTGCTGATAATATCTCTATCCTTCTTAAAACTCTGCAAAGGCTTTTGTAAGCTCAAACATCTATTATCCTGTCCCTATTTCTTATATGTTACTTTCTATAGTACTTTATAATCATCTTATTTTATGCACCCCTAAGTGAGTCAACATTAATATGGAGGGGATGTTTATATAGCCTTTGCTTATTAGATCTACCCTCAAATGTATCACTTTTTTTTTTTTAATAAACATTGCTTCTTGAATTCAATATTTTCTATTTCTGGATTTAGCTGCCCTTTTTCTAAAATATATTAAATAGCAGTTCTGTGATGAGGCTCTGCTAATGGCAAATTCTCTGCTTTTTTTTTTCTTCTTTAATCCTTTCACTTGAATTTTAGTCTAGATGGGTTTATAAAATTCTATATTAAGAGATGGTTTAGCCCAGATTTTTCTCAGAATGTCTTATTAAGAAGTCTGTTGTCAGTACAATTACACTTCTTTTAACTTTTAGTTTTTTCTTTGGTTGTATTGCTACTATATTTTCTGTTGATGTTTATGCATTTTTTTCTTGCTAAAGATATATTGAGCTTGTTGAATCAGATAAATTATTTATTTTATCATTGCAGACAAACATCAGCCATTATTTTATAGGGTTTTTGTCCAAGTCTGTTGTCTTTCTGTCAGGAAATACAGTAAAGTATATGTCGAAGCATTTTCTCTCTCTTATCATATTCCAGTCATTATGCTGAATTCTTAGCTATTTCCTTCTATCTATAAATTCACTAATTCTCTCATTAAATGTGTCTCTTCTGCTCTTTAGCTAATTTATTTGAGTTTTCTTTTTGCTTCAATGACTATTTTTATTTTATTTGTGCAATTTATGTCATTTTTGATGGTGCCTGTTTTTTTTCAGTGAGTTCTTAAATTTTATAAAAAATAAAACATACTAGTATTGTAAGTGCTTATTGATCTAATCTTGTTACTTATTATGTCTTTTGATTCTTGCTTGTGGAAGTTTATTATTGTATGTGATTTGTAGCTTTTTGTGTGTGTAGCTGAAATTTGCATAATACAGTTGCTATTGTTGTAGTTTTTTTCCTTTGAAACCCCTCTTCTCCTGTTCTGTGGGAGCATCCTTTCAAAGCTGTTTGCCTTTGCTTCTTTATAGTTACAGGAGTTTCATCAACCTGTTTTACGTTGTATAACTTTTGCATTTTGATATTTTTCAACACACAAATAACGTATACATTTTTAACCAGTCTCCACATGAAGTAAAAATTTAAGTTTTCATATATTTAGGATAAACTTATTTTGTGGGTCACATTCGATGCAAACACAGATTTTTCTTTCCTCTGTGCCTAAAGATAAGTTTTTTTTATTGGTCCAATAAGTTTTACTCCTTTAAGATTCCTGGCTCTGGAGGCATCTCTCAGTTCTTACTCTCCAACTGGGAGACCCATGTCCTCCTCACTTCTGTGTCAGCATTAACATGAAGGTTCTTGGTGACTAATCATATCTACTGGCAGAGATCGCACCTGCTTATGGCCTCACTTTGCCGATGAACAATTTCCTCTTTATTTCCTGGAGTCTCTTCTTGAAAGCTCAGTTATACACTCAGAATAATGTTATTTTCTAGGTGTTTGCAACAGGAGGAATTTCAGTTTATATTAGTATGTTTTTTCACTACACCTAGAACTTTATTTTTAGTCATAGTTTATGAAGTTTTTATATAGTTTTCATCTGTCTTTTCAATTAAATTAGATTGTTAGCACTATTTCTTTTTCAAAGTTTATCAAAAGCAAATTAAAGACATTATTGTAATGGTTGCGTGGGATTCTACCATATGTAACGGACATTGATTATATATTGATTCCTTTATCTACTGAACCGCTGTTTGGGTGTGACATTGATCATTTCTTCATAACCATACTATATTTTAATTTCCTCAAAGATAACATGAAGAAATGACCCTACCTACTTCTTAGGGTTTTCTAATGAACTCTATGAGTTAATGCGCTCTATTGGCTTGGCAATATTATGCTAGAATAACATATCAACTCAAATCACGGTGCCGTGGCATAAGAAAAAATGTATTTCTCCATATCAAATCTGATATATACCACTAGAAATCTCTTCTGTTATCAGGAAAGCAGGAAACCAGACTATCGTCATTTTGTAATGTTTTATGTTATCACAAATCATGTGTTCAGATGGCTTCCAAATTCCTCTTAAAGGACAAAGAGAGTGAATGAAGTACAAAGGTTCATAACTTCTTCAGTCCAGAAACATCAGACCCTTTTACAACCTACTAACCAAAAGCAGTCACACGGCCCCAACTTAAATAGAGCGAAGGCTAGAAAATATGGGAAGCACATGAGGTACTTGATGAGCATTAACTGCTTTACCAAAACATCTAAGGTTTTATAGTAGAGCCTTGCCCATATTAAACACTCAATGTGTAAGAGCTCAATATTATAAATAGCACTGTGATTAATATATTTACATATAAAGCTGCGACAGTTAGGTTATTTCATTAAGATTCCTGGAAGAACACTTATTATGCTTGAGAGTATAGGCATTTGTGGGCTTTTTATAAAGGCTGTCAAATTCATTTTAAGAATGAGATTGTACAAATTTATCATAAGCATTTGTATGTCCATTTTATCAGATAAATGACAATAATAAATATACTTTTCAACATAACTGAATTTTCCCATCAACTTTCTAATCTTCATTTCATTAGCTTAACAAATTAAATTTTATCTTAATTTGCATTTATTTAATTACTTTTGTGAAGTTGAACATTTTTCTATACTTATATTGGTCATTAGATTCTGATCTAGAGAAAATTATCTGTTGTAACCTATGCCCTTGTATCTATTCATGTCTTTAGTGTTTTTCTCTCACCAATTTGTGATGTCTTTTTATTATAAAAAATTAATCATATATGTGGATAGTGACTGGAAATGTTTGCCTTCATTTTTCATGGCTCTTTATACTCTAGTAATTTTGGTTCTAAAGATGTTCTTAAAATTATTTTTAAGTATAATTTTCCTTTTCTCTCATTTTTGAATGTACTATAAATTATGACATTCATTCTTACAATCATTTCATAAATTTATAGATATGGAAGTTGAGGCTTAAAGAGGATAAGTGAAAATGAACATGCCGATGGTCATAGCTTTCATGATACATAACCGGGATGCCAGTCAGCCCTCTATTTAAGCTTATTTCTGTAAAATTACTACATAAAAGATTATTTCTGTAAAATTACTACATAAAAGCTGTGAGAATAATTCTCTTCATCCCCTAAAGCCACCCATGCCATAGTTTCTTGGAACTCGTGACCATGTCACTTTTCTTGGCAAATGAGACTTTGCAGATGAAATTAAGGCTATGTCCTTGAAATACGATTACCCTGAATCATATGGGTGCGCCCACTTGAATCACAGGAGTCTTTAACCACAGAGAACTTTTGCAAACTGTAGAAAGGGATACAGGTGATGGAGTAGTCAGAGAGATACCAAATGTACAGCAGGCCATTGCTGGATCTGAGAAGTATGGCATAATATACAACAGTAGTGATAGTTTTTTAGGAGGTGAAAGTGGTTTTTTGGTTCCCATTGACAGCCAATAAGGAAACAGCAACCTCAGTACTACATCTGAAAGGTAGTATATTCTGCCAATGACCCAAATGAGTTTAGAAGCTCATTCTTCAGAGAGCCCCCTGATATGTACTCAGCTGGTGAACATCTTGATGTAGGTCTTATGAAACACAGAGCAGAGAAATCAGCTGAGCCAATCTGACTTTTGAACTGTGCTAAGATCATAAAAGTATGTTATTTTAAGTCACTACATTTGTGGCAATTTGTTACACAGACACAGGTAATGGAAACACTCCCTCTTAATGAAGTGCGTTATGAAATTTCAAAATTCATGCTTCCTACATTGCCTCATTAGGATATCTCTTATATTTCTTCTACTCTTCAATTGTATTATGTCTGCTAGCGCATGTTCCTGCATAATTTCATAGTAAACATAGAACAATTGTGTTTGGTATACTCAGCCTAGTTCTTCAAAGTTGATAACCTATTTTCCAGGCCAAGAATGCTAGGCGTGCAGGACTCAGTGATGGGGGAAGTCACTTGGCAGCTGCTGTCCTATAAATGTGATCCTTTATGTTTCAAGGTATTCTCCAAGGTGCTCCTTGTTTATAGGGCTCATTTTCTGTATATTTTCTGATACTATTCATCCCAGAACAACTTTCACACTAGCTTGGCTGAAATTTCTATCTCTAAAATTTTAGAACTTGCTGGAATGTAAATGCAATTTTCAATAATTATTCAACACATTCAGTTCGGTTACATAGTTGTTAAAGATATATATTTAGATATGTATGTGCTGAATTGTAGACAGGTCATTGTATACTAATGTTTCCAATTATCTTTTTTTTAATCTTTTTTTTAATTTTCGGAGATTAATTCTAGATTCTCATGCAGTTTATATGAAATAATACAGAGAGATTACATGTATCCATTATCAAGGTTTCCTCCGCCCACCAACAGTAACATCTTGCAAAACTTTACTACATCCATACTGACTTTCATACAAGTCAAGGTACTAAAATCTTGGCCACAAGGATCCCTCATTTTGCTCTTTTATAAACCACACTACCTTTCCTCATTCTGTCCTTACCTCCTGGCAACCACTAATCTGTTATCCATTTCTATAATTTATCATTTCGGGATTTATATAAATGGTATTATACAATAT
This sequence comes from Eonycteris spelaea, assembly GCA_003508835.1. Lineage (NCBI taxonomy): Eukaryota > Metazoa > Chordata > Mammalia > Chiroptera > Pteropodidae > Eonycteris > Eonycteris spelaea. The sequence continues at coordinate 1,449,380 of PUFA01000043.1, read as the reverse complement.
GTAACCTTCTGGTATTCAAGATTTACCTCAACATAAATCCCTGGAGATTCATCCAGGTTGTTCTCATAGCAATAGACCATTCCTTTTTATTACTGAGTAGTAGTCATTGGATTACTACAGTTTGTCTAGCCATTCACCATCGAAGGGCATCTGGGCTGTTTCCAAATTTAGCTCTTGTAACTATAACTGCTATAAACTTTGATTTGAACATAAGCCTTCATGTCTCTAAAACATATTCCCAGAGGTGCAATTTTTTTGTCATTTAGTAATTGAATGTGTAGTTTCATAAGAAATCACCAGATTGTCTTCTAGAGTATTTTATATTTCCCACTACCAATGCATCACTATCCAGTTTCTATGTATCCTTTCTAGCATTTGGTATGGTCGTTGTTTTATATTTTACTCATACTGATAGCTATGTGTTGTGATATCTCAAATGTGGTTCCCATTTATATTTCTTAATGGACAGACATATTTTTTATGTGTTTATTTGCCATCTGTGTATCCCCTTCAGTGAAATGTCTCTTCATGTTCTTTGAAAATATTAAAATTAGATTGTGCATTTTTTTTTACCATTAACATTGAGAGTTCTTATATTTTCTAGACAGTAGTCATTGTCAGATATGTGGTTTACAAACATTTTCTTTCCAAACTGTAGCTTGTTACATCCTGCCAGTGTATTTCATAGATGTAAATTTTACTTTAATTGAAGTTCAATTTTTCAATGTTTCCTTTTATGGATAATGCATTTGATATCAAGTCTAAGAACTCTATGTCTTAGGCCCTGAAGATTTTATACTTTTTCCTAAATTAAATCTTTATATTTTATATATGTATGCATATATGCATGTGTATGTGTATTTTTGTTTATGACTATTCAGTTGCTCCAGTACCAATTCCTCCAGCATCATTCTAACCAATCTATGAAACAATGGTTCTTTCTTCCTTCGGATTGACTTTCCACTTTTGCCAGAAATCATTTGAGGATATTTGTGGGGTCTATTTCTGGCTTTCTGTTTTGTTTCATTGATCTATGTGTTTATCCTTCTGCCAATACCACACAGTCATGATTACTGTACCAAAAAAGTTTTTAAGTCATATAGACTGATTCCTTCTACTACATAATTATTTTTTCTGAAATTGCTTGTTATTGGTCTTTTCAGTTTTACATGAATTTTAGAATAAAATTTAGAATTTTTACATGAATTCTAGAATAAATTGTATACATTTATTTAAAAATTGCTAAGATTTTAATAGAAATTACATTAAACTTTCATTAGATTTAAGAGCTGACACCTTTATTATGTTAAGTATTTTAATTGATGAACATATGCCCCTCTATTCACATAGCTCTTTTTAAATTTCTTTCATCAACGTTTCATAGTTACCTTCTTTTTATGAAGAAATTGTAAATGGAATGTATTTTTAATTTTAGTGTCCACATATTCATTATTAGATATAGTTAGATATAGAAATAAAACTGATATTTGTAGTTTATGTTTTCTTGCATCCTCACTTATTAGTTCTAAGAGTTGGTTTTTTTTTTCCTTTGTCAAATACTTAGTATTTTTTATGTAGGCAATTATGTTCCTTCAAAATTTGTAAAGTTACATTCCCTCTTTTCCTATTACAGTGTATTTATTTTTTTGTCTTGCCTTACTTCCTTACTTTCTTTTTCTTGGCTAGAGCTTCCAACACTATTCTGAATAAATGATGAGAGTAAATATCCTTGCCTTATTCCCTATCTTAGGGGAAAACAGTCAATCTTTGGGAAAAATAGTCAACCTTTCACTATTAAGTATGATGTGAGCTGTAGGTTTTTGTGTATGTTCCTTACCAAAAATTAGGAGGTTCTCCTGTATTACTGTTTTTCTGAGAGTTTTTTTTTTTTTTAAATCAAATGTTGGCAAATACTTTTTTTTTTTCTGCATTAATTATATGGTCACAAGATTTTTTTTTTCTTTTAAAGTCTGTTAATATGGGAGATTGCCTTAATTAATTTTCAAATATTAAATCAACTTTGCATCACAGAGAGAAACACAACTTGGTTATAGTTCATAGTTAAAAGGTTATTTGAATTACCTATTGCATATTGGGTGAGTTCTAGTTAGTGCTAGCAATTTTCCTCTCAGCAATGCTTTAGCTGTATTCTACAAATTTGTGGCATTTTCATTTTCATTCAGTTCGATGTCATTTTTTTTTTTAATTTCCTTTGGGTGTTCCTCTTTGCCTCGTGGATTAATAAAAATAAAGGTGTTTAAGACTTAAAGGTACAGAGAACCAACTGATGATTGCCAGATGAGAGGGAGTTGGGGAGCTGGGTGAAAAATGTGAAGGAATTAAGAACTACAAATTGATAGTTACAAAATAATCTCAAGGATGTAGAGTACAACATAAGGAATAAAGTCAATAAAATTGTAATAACTAAGTGTAGTGCCAGGCGGTACTAGACTAATTGGGGGAGCTCTTTGTAAATTATATAAATGTCTAACCACTATGCTATACACCTGACCTGAAACTAATAAAATAATATTGAATGTCAACTATAATTTTTTAAAAAAGGAAAGAAATGTTTCATTTTCAAGCATTTGGATATTTTCCTGTTATATTTTTGTTATTGTTTTTAGTGATTTTATTGTTATTGTAGAATATACTCTGCATAATTCCATTTCTGTTGAATGTGTTGAGGATTGCTTTATTGTACAGAATGTGTTTTATCTTTATAATTTGTTTGGCACTTGGAAGAATATGTATTCTGCTGTGTTTAAGTGAAGTATCCTATAAATCTTGATTAGATCCCATTAGTTGGTGATGTTATTGAGTTCTTCCATATTTTTGATTTTTTGTCTAGCAGTCTTATCAATTTTTAAGAGATAAATGTGGTCTCCAACTATACATGTGGATTTGTCTGTTTGTTTCTCTTTTTAGTTCTATCAGTTTCTACTTTACATATTTTCCTGTTCTGTTTAGAGCACAAATTTAGGATTAGTATGTCTTCTTGTGTGTTAACCCTTTATCGTTGTATGATGCCCCTCACTCTGATAAATGTCTTTGCTCTGAGGACTATTTAATATTAATTAAACTGAGGCTTATTTAATATTAACATAGACACTCCTGTTTTTCTTTATTATAATTTTCATGATATATCTTTTTCCATCTTTCTACTTTAAAACTATCTCTATCTATTTATTTGAAGTGAGTTTCCTGTACATAGCAGGTAGTGGAGGCATGTTTAGTAATTCACTCTGCCAATCACTGACTTAGTAATAATGTAATTATTGATTTGTTAGAGCTTGTGTCTGCCATTTTAGTTTGTTTCTGATTTGTTCTTAATCTCTTTCATTTCTTTTTTTTTTCCTGCCTTTTTGTGGGATACTCAAACATTTTTAATATCATTTTTATTTATTGTAATATGTTTGATTGTAATTCGTTGAATAGATTTTTTTACTGTTTCCTCAAAGCATTACATTATATATACACAACTTATCACCATCCACTGGTGTCCTCATTTCACCAGTTGAGTGAAATGTAGAAACTTTTCCTCCTCTTAAATTCTTTTACTCTCTTTTATTTATGATATAATTGCTTTAATACTTTCCTCTACTTATGTTTAGAAACCTAACAGTTTTATAAATTTTGTTTCAGCTGGCAAACATAATTTAAAAACTCAATAAAAGAATGAAAGCCTAATGTATATCCCCATATTTTTGCTTACTGTTTTCTTTCCTTCTTCACTGAGTTTCAAATTTTCTTTTAAATTTTCTTTTCTGTTTAGAGAATTTCCATTAGCCATTCTTTAGAATGGGTCTGCTGGTGACAAATTGTCTTCATTTTCCTTCATCTGAGAATGTCTTCACAAACCTGTAATACCTCATTGATATTTTCACTGGCTTTAGGCTTCCCTATTTGTTTATTTTTCAGCACTGAAAAATATTGTGCTACCTATTTTTAATTTCCATGGTTTCTGATAAGAAATTCACTGTCATTCAAATTGTTTTTTCCCAATATGTAATGTGTGTTCCTCTCTGGATTTTTTAATACAGCTTTAATTTTTTTGTCTACTTAAATAATTTCAATTTAATTTTTCAATTTATTAATAAGAAAACATTAAATGTTTACCTACCTACCAGAAGTTAGGTTCCATAATAAAAATCTTTTTTGTTGTTGTTTTCACTGTTGTTTTGTTTCTTTTGTTCTGTTTGCCCCTGGGTAAAGTTTATTGTAAAACTTTGTGGGACAAGGATGAGATAGGGCAGCCAGGGAAGAGAGAGAATCTGCTTATGAATACCTCAAAATGTTTTTAGATAATATAATAATTCAAAAATCATCCAAGATTTATTTCAAGTATATGTGCCTATATATTGTTTTGTGCTTAAACTGGGAGCTAACCTTCACTCAATAATATGTAATATTTCATGGTAGATTTTTTCTATCTATTTTTGCAACATTCATTCTTACTGAATATTTAACATAGAGACTATGGTTACAAATATCCAAATATTTTTTTTCCCATTATTACATTTCCTAAAATTAAAAGAATGGCCATGGAGCTGAGTTAAGAAACAGTGCCCACTTGACTTATTGGATATCACATTTAGTTGATCCTAATTAGTTGATCTTAATTTCAGCTCTGATCCTAATTTAGTTAATCCTATTTAGTTAATCCTAATTTCAGCTCTGATACTGACCGAACTAAACAAGCTACTGTCAATTGTACAGTTATGTGAGGCATAATGAAGTCAAATTCTAGCAGAATTACTAATCAGTTGCTGAATAGTAAATCCCCTTTGTTTTTTTCATGAAATATATAAAAAAAAGTTTGCTAGGCCTCTAGTACATGTATCCTACTTATGGATGTTTGTGGATCTATTTGTGGATTTTTCTCTCAGCCTGAAACACACACACACACACACACACACACACACACACACACACACACACACACTTTAAAACTTTGTTTTCTGGATCTCATTGTCTCATTGTTTTGTCCTTAAGAATTTTCTAGCAACTTTAAATGACCTCAGTTTAAAATGTATAACTTTTTCACATTCAGATATATCATAGTACCAAATAATATTTATAGTCTACCCATAATTAGCTACTTAACAGTCCCAAATATGTAATATATTTTTAACAATTCTATACCCATGTAACCATGTTATCCTAGTACAATGCATTTATTATGTTTTTCAATAACTATAATTTACTAGAAGATAAATTATTCTCTTATTTATCTGTATGGTCTGAAGAAAGTACTGAAAAAAAATTAACCATTCAGTATTGAATCAGTGTCAATGAGATTGAATATATCTGAAACTCTTCATTTCTTAAATCAATTTCATAATCTTCATGTAAAACGTACTAAATTGAAATTTGTTTTATTGGCATCAACATTCAACCATGTTCTTATTCTTAAAATCTTCCCTAGCCTTCCATTATGAAGTCAATCCATTAAGTTCTGTTGTTTTTTAATGTATATTTAACATCCAAGCTGTCATTTTCTTTAAAATTCTCACTAACCAAGTTCAGCTTCCATTTATGTTTTACCTGGATCATTGCATTCATTTCTCACTGACTGTTATGTCTCTAGCCTATTCTCTTCTAATTTTGTACATCTTTTTAAAAATTACTTCTCATGGCAGATTATTTGAAAAGATATTTAAAACAAGTCCTCTCATCCTTGTTTGGAGCCTTCTTGCAATGGGATTTTAGCAATCTTCACATTAATGCTCTGTTCTCCTGTGCTTAAATCTGGGCTCATAATGTGACATTTTTTTTCATATAAAACCATTTATAAATATTTTCAAAAATGAAAATAGGTTTACCAAAATATGTCCTTCACTGAGCATGAACTGATATAACAGAAGTGATGTTTTGAAACTTTTAAGTTTAAACCTCAAGAAACCTTGCAGCTTCTGCTTTTTCTCTCTTGGTACATAATGCTACCGTGCGAAGAAGCTCAGACTAGCTTTCTGGAGTAAAAACTCATACGGAGCAGAGACAGACTGACTCAGCCATAGCCTTCAACAACAACTGACCTTGTTATGGGCCACCATCTCACTGCAGTTGTATGAATCCTCCCCAGAAAGACCAACATAAGAACCACCAAGCTTTGTCCAGGACAAATTGCTATTCCTCATAATCTTGAGCAAATAAAATGGTTATTGCTTAAAACTACTAAGAAAAAGTGCAGTTTTAACCAATAGATAGATAAATGATGCAGAAATTGGTGCTCAGAACTGGTTGTTACCCTAACAAAAAATCTAAAATTTGTACATTAGCTTTGAGATTTGTAGTAAATGGTTGCCATTGGCCAAGCCTAGTATGGCATCCAAATTGTTGATGAAGACTGGTAAAGAAAATGTTTAAGTCCAGCGAAAGGATAATTGATGTTATGCACTAGTGAACAGTTCATAAAACAGTCATCTGTGATGATCTGCAAGATAATCTACAGATACAGTGTAAAATGTGTCAATGGGTGCTTCTATATTCTATAAAGTACTGTGAATGATGAACTAAAAAAAGAAAATACAAATTTTCCAATAGAGTAGAAAGGAAGTATGGAAAGTTCTACTATTTCTAGTTTGGAAAATAACACAGTTCTTTCTAGACAATCTAGGCTGTAAGAAAATTTCAAAGTAAGAAATGGTTTCTCCATAAAGATCAAAACTTAGTTCCGATTATTAAAAGTTTTAATGAAGATATCAGAAAGATTTAAGGTGATGCTGAGTAGACATTCTCAATAAGGTGAAAGGCTTCTGAGAATATTAAGGATATTGTTCCATACCATTCAGACGCACCACTAATTAGAAAGAACCCAGACTCAAAACAAACATAAAACAACAAAAACAAACAACAACAAAAAACACTCTAACCTTTACCTAACGAAATAATTTCTAATCTGATACATAGAAAACTCTCAATGTTTATAAGATAGGTTTACAAATGTGATTTTAAAAAGCCAAGAATTTTGAAATGAAAGAAGTTGTTGGGCCCTCAAGCTTCTATGAGCTAGAAACTGCTTGAGGAAATTATTCATCTTTAAATAAATACAGGGTATATTTTGTTATAAACATGAAAAAAAAGGTCTTAGAGTTTAAAGCAAAGAACCGGATAATTTGCTGAGAGTTAAGGAAAATTATGAATCAGGGAATAATACCAGAGAATAAAGACTTCATCCTCATTAAGAAACATTTCTTCTCCTTATAGTGGGGGAATCTGGCATCATGTGCCTGGCTGGGTTTCAGAACTGTCGTGCACCAATTCAGTGTTGCCTTCCGAGAATCAGTGGAAAGCCAGAGAGAATGAGAACACAAGGAGCAGAAATAAAGACTCAATTTATGCTCTTACACCAACCTATAGAGCCTGACAATAGCCATGTGATTGATGCCAGAAAAACTCTAAAAGAAGAAAATACAGAACAAAGGTTAAACCCAGACTAAATCATTGGGTCACAGAACTGTGAACAAAAAAGGCTCTTATGTGAAACGACTGAGTTTTGATATGGTCTATTATGCTGTTTCTTTATCTAAGATAAGGTATTACTGCGCTATTTCTGACATCATTCATTTAAGTCCTAAGTCAGGTACCTGATGATTCACATTTATATTACTACTTTCTTAAACTATACTCCTTTTTTTTTCTTTCAATAGCCTTCCAAAATGTAATGGTTATTTACTATTTCAAATAATCTTTCACCCTCACTATCATACTCAGTTTTTTTTTTTTTTATATTTTTGGTCTAATCATCCAAAGACTGTTTTCAGATGTAGTTAAATGTCACATCATTTACAAATCTACCCTGACTTTGTAACTCACCCATTTGTGAAAATATACTTATCATGTTGATAATCATCTTTCTCTGTCTGATAAAATATATAACTTATATGAATCCAGTGTTGAACTCATAACCTTTGAATTAGTGTCAATAAAATATATCTACACTTGAATAGGTTAAAGAAATTCTTTTGAGTTAAATCTGCTACATTCTTCTTATAACAACTATATTCTCTTAAATTATCTTTTTGCTGTGCACTGAATAATGTTTCTCCTTCCTTTCCATCATGCAATTAGCCCTAATTTTTATTCAGCTTTGACAATGACAAAAGAGTCAAATTTCTAGGTTTTCTTAACTGGCTTTATGTTGATGATATTTAAGCACTGCAGAAATAGTTAGAGAAGCACTAGTTTTAGAACCTCTACTGTATCAAATTATTATCTACTGCAGTCCATTGACTTTCATAAAGAAAAGCTTCCTTTAATAAGAACAATAAGTAACTTGCAAGTTGGTAAAAGCCATTTTTTAACTAAATCATGACAATGGAAATAAATTCTTACATGGTTGGTGAAGTATATTGTTTATAGTAAGACAGATGCTTTCTCAAGCTTATTAAAAAAGAAAGGCAGCCTTTTTTCTGTTCCTATTGATGAGTTTATCCAACCATAAAAGATGAATTTCTTTGTATTTACCATTTCATTCTACTGATTATTACTAACACAGTGAACTGGTAAATGCAAATTCTAATTTGAATATTGTTGAGAGCAAATTAAAAACAAAGCTTGATAGTTTTTTAAGTCATTAAAATAAAATGAAAAATACAGCTTGTAAAGATACTTCATTAAACAAAAAAGAGATAAAAATATCATATGCACATAGGCACTGAAGATGAAGCTTATGAGACTATATTACACAAAAGTAAAGGAAATAACTTTGTAGATTTTCAATCTCAGAATGAGCAGCCAGAAGACAGCAATTAAAATGTTGGAGGCTGTTAAGAACAGACTTAAAATATGGCTTCCACAGAGGTATTTCATAATAATGCTTTTGATTAGTTGTAATCTAGCTATATGAATACTTTGAAGATCATTCTTCAACTGTAAAACAGAAATATTTAAGAAAAAAATCAGCAGGAAATTCAAATATCAATTATAATTTCTTTTTTTCTGCTAAAAACACTAGATTGTAAAAATGACATTTTTTATTAGAATTCTCCTCTTCTGTGAATTTTTAGATAAAATATTATATTTCAAACAGAAAACATTAGGTATTATAATAGAGAGACAAATATATCAGTATTTCATTATAACTTCCAATTAAGGTCTCTAACAACAAAATTTCATCTATCCATAGTAATAAATGTTGGTTTGGGGAAAGGCCACACATAACTTGATTAAGAAAACCAGCCTTATCCATTCAAAATAATTTGAATAACTACTATGGACAAATCACATAGTAGATACATAGGTTTTGCATCTTGTCTTAAGAGATTAGTGTTCAACAGCTAAAATGCAAATAATAACTTCTTCACAAGGTGGAAGAATATAATATTATTAATTTATACTGATATGTACATGTTCCATAATTACTACACATCTCTTAGGAAAATTAAGTTAATAATTAGAAAATTCTTGACCCTGTTTATATAAAGTAAATTGGTATTTTATGTACACTATAGTAAAGCCTAGGGAATTAATACTCATTACTCTTTTGTATAATTTTGGGAGGACTTAAATATTCCTGGCAGCCAGAAATAGTCTCTCACTCTTAAGTGATTTGGAATATTTAATATTTGTAGATATGAAATATTTTCTGTTTTTGAATGTTCATCACCAGGAATTAAAGATATTTTACAAATGATAAAGTAGTAATTGCAATGTGTGAGCAAAATAAGTACTCTATCGTTCAGGATTGCTACCAATAATGATGAAATATAGTACTGACGGTGATATTTTATTTATGAGTGAGATATAATTATAATTATCATTTCACCAACATTCCATGATCAAATGATCCACCTGAGAAAGTTCTATGGTCTAGAATGACCCTTTGTCCATTGAAGTCTCTCTAGGAAGGAGAACTGGGAAATTACTGGGAAATGAGCTGGCCAAAATAAATTAGCTTAGAGTTAAGTCAAGCTCTAAAATAATGAATCTGGCCCTAAAAGAGTTAACTAGAGGGTATTGATAGAATCTAGCCTAGGGGAAGGAAGTTATTCCAGTTTAAAAGATCTGAGAATTAGTTATTATCCTCTCTTCTGTTCTCCCCACTTGATTTCTCTGTTGACATTTTGAAGTCTCATTTTTTTTTCATCTCTCTTCTCCCTCCACCCATTCTAAGTCCTCTAGACATAATAGTTGGAGCCAAACTATATCTGGGAAAGTACAGATGATTAATAAATATAAAAATGATGTTTAATATCATTAGCAAACTTAGATAAACAAATTACATAAAATATCTTCAGGGATTTTTTTTAAAGGAAATAAGATATAAAGCATTCCAAAAGGTTGAATTTTGTCTCATTCTGATTTCCAAGGTGGAAAAAGCTTACTATGTAGGCATAAAAATAAATAATGATTCAGATTTCAAATTTATTAGTGAAAAAATTTTATCACATTAAAAACATATCTATATTTCACAGTTTTAAAAGTCACCGTATCAAGCAACAAAACAAATCTATAGGAAACAAAAATATATAGGAAAACTTTGGTGGTGTTAGACAGATTTATTCCCTTGATTGTGGTGATGATACCACAGATTTTCGAATATGCCCAAATTCGTCAAGTTGTACACATTAAATATGCGTAGCTCTTTGTATATCAATTACATCTTGGTTAAAGTTGTTTTATAAAATAGAGGCACTGTATACAGAATAACTATAGAGGTGTTATAAAAACTTCAATGAACTAAAGTTAACTGCAATATAGTCGATTTTTTTTTGTATAAACTAGTTATTTATATATAACTAATTCTTAAAATTATTTTCAGTGTCAAGTAATCATTAAAAGTGATGGTCAGAGTTTGTATTACGTTAATGAATATAAAAAATTTTAAAGTCTTAAGTCTAAACAGGGAAAGGAGATAAAAGGTGCTCAGTGCTCTAAAATGATCTCCTTAAACCTGCTGTTTCCCTATCTGAAAAGTCACCGATTGCTTGTGCACCACTCAGTTCAGCTCCGAAATTCGAAAGGAATAAGGAATTCAGCATATCTTGTATTCTATTTGCTCACGTAAGAGAAACTACCCCCAAAAAAGTCAGGCAATTTTTGCAAGATTTGCTCACTATTCAGTGGACATAAAATTTATAGATGATACAGTTCCAAAATTAACTTGAACAGAGAAAAAGATGTCTTTTTAAAACATTTTTTGTTTTCCTAAAACATAGGGGAACAAAACCAAAACCAAAACCGAAACCAAGTAAAACCACCATCGCTACTACAGCAATAACACAGCATGTACCTTCTTCACAACTCTCATCGTTCTCAGGTGGTCTATGTGATAATCGTATACTAGGAAATGTAATGTGACAGATCTATGAGCAGTGGTGTTATTAAAAAATTATCAGCTTGAAGAGTTACAGAACTATGAGGATAGAGTATGGCATGTACCTTTATTAACCATTTAGTGCCTGGAACTCATAGAAATTCTGGGGTTCCCAGGGAGAATATGTGGTCAGAAAAAGGGGGAACATTTGAGAGCTTAAAACAGATGCAGTTTACCATAAAGAAGGAAAGTATTTCAATATTGTAACAACCCATAAAACATATTGGTATGTAATAATGCCTTTATATGAGCCCTGTAAAATGACAAAACATCCCTTGCCTTCATAAACACATTGTTGCTCTATGTCAAACATTGTAGGACTGTTGAAAAATAACAATGAACAAAACATTGTCTGGCATTAAAAGAACAAGCAAACTTGTAGAAGAAATTAAAAGGATAGGAAGATAAAATCCATAATCTATGTCTGTAATTTATTTGTTTAAATGTATATAAAAAGGATAACTAATCTACCAGGAGAAGTTGAAAAAGTTGAGCCATAGAAATAGACATTTGAAATTGGTTTTAAAGAATGTGTATGAGCTTATTAGGTAAAGAGCAGGGAGGGTAATCTCTCCCAATTAATGACATCTGAAAAGAAAATTTTACCTGTTAGAAGTGTTAGTTAGCCTATTGAATATGATTGATAGTTGTTATTGTATTCAAGTATTGGGTTTTGGGTTTGGAACAGCATTGTCCGTGATGTAGTTATTCTTTCAGACATGATTGATTTATGTCTCCCCTCTGTTTGGCATTTTTTAAAACTTATGTGGTAAAATAATATACCTTTGCATAAAGTTATTGACAAAGAAGTCACCTAAAGTATTATGTCATCAGCAATCCTGTGGTTGAATGAAACAGCTATTAAATAATCATGTAAATACACACACCCTGCTACCTAAATAAAATTTGCAATATATTGCTGGAGGGGAAAAAATATGCTACAAATTGTTCTTTCAAATGATCCATTTAAAAAAGCACATACAACAACAAAACATTAAAAATTTTTTTAGTTTACGTGTAAAAATATTAGGATAAATATACTTCAAGGTTTATCTTGGAGTGATAACTTTATGGTTGCCTTTTGTCTCTTTTGCTAGAGGCACTTTTTAAATTATTATTATTCTCCAATGAACATGAATTGTTTACTAAATATACGCATGAGTTTTAAAAGAGAATTACATGATTTTTGTATGTCAGTGAGTAAGAAGCATGGGGAAATGATAATTGATGCAAGACTTGAGATAGAAAAGTATGTGATTATGAGAAAAAAAATGAACATGAGGAAATTATGACTCAGATCATTCTTTAGCATTGATATGCATTCTTGAGGTAGATTTGGAGATCTCTTTATGAAAATGTAAGGACTTTATTGCATTATGCCAAGCACTTTTCTCACAAGTTCTTCCCCTTTTACTATCCAAATTAATTCCATGTCATCAAAAATGTTATTTAAATTTTCTGTGACCCAGTTTCCTCAGGTTTCAAATGTGAATTAAAAAAAAAAAACTCTTTATACGTTTGCTGTGAGGGTAGGATGTAATAATACTTTAAATTGTACAGATTCCTTGTGGTGAGTAGCTACTTCTTTCTCAAAATACCCTGCTCTCCTGGCAACAAAGTGACTTGTCTGGAGAAAATAAAGCACTGGTAATATCTAATCCTTTGCCTGCTTGGTGCTCAGACATCTCTGTGGTAAAGGAGGGGCAAATGATGGAACTGAGTCTAAGTTTAAAACTTTTAATTGAAACGGGGTGGGGGAAGGTTCAATATAAACTCAGATCTGAAAACTGGAAGCAATGTCTCAGTGTTCAGAACAAGTAGGGATGCCACTTAACCAAAGACTAAGAACTGTGTATTGATTCTTAAAGAGGAAGCCTCTATTTCACTATGTTTTAATATAAGCAGATAAAAACAAGTCTTTAAGATCTAAAGAGATTAGAAATATCAGGTATGTCTCAATCAGCAGATATCAGTAGCTGCAGAGGACCAAAGTGTTCTGTCAATATTATCTCTATACCATTTCTCAAGTCTGTCTCCTGTTACTGCCTTATTCTAAGCTATCACAATCTCTCACCTGGGCAAATACAATAGATTCCTTTCTGGTCTCTCTTATCCCTTTTTTTATTCCAAACTCAATGCATTTCCTATCCTGCAGTTTGTATCCTAAAATATATCATCTGTTATGTTTCTGTACTCTTTAAATCTTTTTAGTAAATTCCTGCGGTTTCAAATATTAAGGTCACCAAAGCACTGAACTATTTGTAGCTGGATTACCACTCCAGCCACACCTCCCTCTCCTCTCTGTGGGGTTTCTATAAAGCACCCCCCCACACACACTGCCAGCCCTTCATGGTTGTTATTCACCCTCCAAGTGTCCCATATTTGCACCTCCCTTAAAGCTTTGATAAGGCCAGTTCCCTTCTCTAAAGCTAATCTTGCTCCTTAGCCATCCAAGATGAATACCTCTAATTCTCTAGATCATGATTTTAAAGAGCACTTTCCAAGGTAAGTATTTCCTAACATCCCTCATCCCCATAACAATGTTGGATATCCTTCTATTCACCAGTGACCTGAAGTGCCCATTCTAAGTTCTAAAAAGATTTTCTGCATCATTGGTAGTGTTGCTTGATGTTCTTATCACAAAACAATCAGTTATTTATTGCCTGTCTATTTAAATTCTATGGACACAGCTTATTCCAAAACAAAACATTTGGGGAAAATGTTAAAATGCACTGGCTTGAGACTTCTCAGCCAGCGTGTGTCAGAGAATTTTTTTTTTCTTTCTACTAATTAGTATTACTTTATGTGTGCAGATATTTGAAATGAAAATGAAGAAGTGCTGATTAGTACAGTGATGGTTCAAATATTTGACTTCAGTATTTCCTATCCTGATATTTTGGATAAAGAACAGAGAAAATGGACAAGTGAATTGGGTAAAACAGTGATTGCAACACAGATATTAGCTATGATTAATTTCTACTCTTTAATCTTTTCATATTAAATCATATTTTTATATACTTCCTCTTTTTAATTCTGTAGCCTCTATTCTACTGAGTTTTAAAATTTAAATTTCTGGTATCAACTGTTTCCGTATTTGGAGAAAAAAGTTTATTTAATTTTCTTTCTCCCATGTTTTCTCACTCAAGTATACCTGTAAGTTGCATTTGCTATGATTTATTTTCTTTATTTCATTTTATTTTTCTTAACCCCAGGGCTATTAAAAACTAGCCCTACAAAAATTTTGGGTGTGTTAAATAAAAAAAAAAAATTAAAGTACTAGGGCTACATGGAAAATAATTTTGTTTTCACTTTCTATACCAAGTTAAATCAGCACTCCTAGAAAATCACTTTAGATTTTAATACATTGCCTATATTTTGCTATCTGTGAAACTGAAACTGTGAAGGCTATCGAAAAATCCAGCGACATGACTGAAAGATCATAGGCAATTTCATAGTTGAGTGAAAAACATAGCAATTTCAAAAATTATGCTAAAAGAAACATTTGATAATTATTGGTTCCTACCAAACATTTAATTTTGAAATTGACATTAGTCTTACAGCTTTATTTTTCTTCTGCACAAAAATCAATCTGTATGCAAAGTAGACATCATACCTGTTTATATCACAAAATTCCCAAATATTTTAGATATAATTTCCTGGTTAAATGAAACTAACACATTGAAGCTCAACAGGACACATCTTCTATCCATTTATTTTCACTAAGAATTGTAGGGGGTTGATGCCTTGGTATTCAACATTTTTAAATTGGCTATATGAACTGTAATTAGAATTTTGCTGTCTCTTTTTCTACTATTATCCTCGATTAGGAAAAAAAAAAACACTTAGGAGATTTGCAATTTAATCTTTTTTAGTGAACAATGTATTTCTCATAGAATTATGGGGTTAAAATAAATGAGGCAAGTGCTAGGAGAAAGCTAGAAAGATATCTTTTTTACTATTTACAAATAGGATAACCAACGAGAATGCTTTTTTAAACTGCTGAACAAGCAAGAATTTTATCAACTTGTTGTACAATCTACTGATTAAAAAGAATTTCTCCACGTAAGTAATCATTTGTATCGTTAACCAATGTATTTCCATACATTTCAAGTTGTACTTTAAACATTCTGCCAAAGACAGGCAGAACACATAAAGTCCAGTCTTTGACTTCTTGTTTATAAAATAACCGACCACAGAGTCTTCTTTGAATATTTATTGGAGTGTTGTGTGGTTTCAAGAGACAAATGGGTGATTCAATTAGCATGAAAAAAAAACACAGATCAATAAAACATTCTTTGCTCCTGATTTAAATTCATTCTAGCAACTTCAACAAAGCCCAGTTATGATAACATTTGTTAAAATCATTTATTGTTAATCAGCAAAATTTTCTAACTTTGGTTTATTGCTTATTTACAGTTAATATTAAAGACACAAATCACAACGGAATATTGAACAGCAAAGACATCATATTTTTAATCCTTAGAAAGGGAAATTACATTTAGATGGCACTTAAGGAGTTCTAGATAATTTGTTAAGGTCATAACAGAGACCTAACAATACACAGAAAAGAAAAGTACGTCTTAATTTAATGGTGTTTATCTTTCATAAAGAAACCATTATCCCCATCTGCTTACTTATATAGTCACACCTACTTATACACAAGTATATCTATACAAGAGCTCTCTCTCCTTCCTTCCTCCCCACCCCTGAATACTCATTCATTAATTCAACAAATACAAATTAAGCACTTTCTATACATTACATATATATTTCTATATATGCAGGCAAAAAATGGTGGAGAGTTTATAGCACAAAAAGAAGAGTGACACATAAACAGTCATTTTTAATAAAGTCATGAGTGTTACAATGGACTTCTATACAGACAGAGTAAAGAAAGACAGAAAAGTTTTACAATTTATTTTAAAAAAAAAGTCATGAGATGATGAGCTTTAAAAGAAGTAAATGTTAATATATGCCTTTGAGAAGAAATGTGAAGTCATTTTAAATTAAACTTTTTTTGTGGAAGAGGCCATTTATGGGTATCAAGTTGGAAAAAGCTTCAACGGTGACAAAATACTGTGCAATTTTGTGGGTAGACATCTCTATACATTGAAAACATTTATTATATTAACTCATTTCTGTGAATTCTGAGATAGACTATATGACCTAAAGCAAAAAGAAAAAAAAGAAAAAAGAAAAAAAAATCAAGTCTTCAATTCATCTATTGTTTTCCCAGTTTTAAATAAATGAACTGTTGTCTTATTATTTTATACTTCCTTATTTTGTTTTGACATGGCTTTAATACAGACTAGTAAGTTGCAAAGAATATATCTCTCATTCTAATTTAAATTAAAATTCTTTTATATGTTTTTAGTTTTGTCTCTCCAATTGCAAAATTGATCGGTAACATTTTGTCTATTTAGAATAACTTGAAATTAACTTGAAATTGCAATATTTATTTACACATATATTTATTTGTTTTGCTGAGGTATTGGCTAAGAAATTTGCTTATTTTGCATTTTATATGCTTAGCCAGAAATAAAACAAGACATTGTAAAAGACATGTATGTCTTTTACACTCTCAATGCCTTCTCTTCTTTTCTCTGTGTATAGATGTTTATGTATTTATATAAAAGAGAAAAATATGTTTTTCTAGCTTTCATTTTCTTAATAAAAAATCTTGTGGGTAAATTTTTGACAATATTATTGTAATGATCCTATTTAGCCAAAAAAAAAATTTTTAACTCTCTACCACATGTCCAAAGCATAAACACTTTTTATAACTCAATATTTCAAAGTGGAAAAAAATAAAATCAATAAAATAACATATACAGTAACAAGTGATTTTGAGGAGACTACAAATTTTCAAGGAACACAAATGAATAACAAATGGTTGTCAGTTAATATTTGACAATTCATCAAGCTACTGTATTATCTAACTTATTTAGACTTAAAATACAAAGATTTTTTCATCTTGATTATTTATTGCCAGCTAACAGTTTTTCTAAAGCCTTATTGTGGTGACCGTCCGTTGATTTTGTTTTTTGAACTCTCCATATTCCCTTTGGGAAATTAGACTCTCTGCTCTTCTCAATTTAACATTCGAGGTGAGGCTAACCTTACCACCACTCTACCACAAGTGTTAGTGATACACATTGATGAAAGCTTGGCCTTCCCTTTCTGCTAACTCCACCTGACATACTATAGATCAGTTAAAATGGAGGACTGCAGCCAAGAAATCAAGAGATGGCTGTAACTTGGAAGAGCAGCAATGGAAGGATTAGAAAAAATCCCAAAGAGCAAAGATGTGTCATTAGAGAACCAAGCCTAAGATCATCCGCACCCGTATTCCCAACTACATATGGATATGAAAGATGGAATGTGAAGAAGGTCTATAGAAAAAAAATGAATTAATTTGAAAAGTGTTGATGGAGAGCTCTACAAATGCCCTGGGCCACCAGAAAATCCAAGTGGGTCCTACAGCAAATTAAGCCTGAAACATTGCTGGAGGCAAAAATGACACAACTGAGCTGTTCTACCTTAGGTGCATCATAAGTAGGCAGGGCTCTTTGGAAAAGACAATAATGCTGGGAAAAATAGAAGGCGGCAGGAAAAAGGAAGAAAATATGAGATGATTGACTCTAAAATAAAGCCATAGGCATGAGTCTATAGGAGCTGAGCAGGGCCGCTGAGGACAGGCCGTTGTGGATATCACTCATTCACAGTGCTGCTAGGAGTTAGAGTCAACTCAGTGGTATGTAACACACATGGACATGTAACCAAAACAAGGCGACTCGGAGTCCGTTATAAGGCTTTAATAGAAATTTTTAGAAAATAAAATCTGTCTTTCTGCTAAAGATGCTGAGCTAATAGAAATATGACCTGAAGATGTTGGTGGTTGTCTTGGCAAAACAGAGTGGAAAGTGCCTTAGGGTAAAGCTAATAATACAGAAGAAAGCACGTTTCAGAGATCTTTTCATCAGAATATCAAATTTTGTGCACATTTGGAAATGGCGGTGCCATAAATGAACTTGTCTATTGCATATTTCTGTATCAAAGGTCTTAATTTAACAAACATTCCATAGATGATTATATACTGTGCCAGATAATATGCAACATAACTGTAACAAAGTGATAAATAAGATACACAGGTGTCTTGATATATCCTCTAAGGAAGAGGACAGATACATAAGCAAGTTCATTAGGATTTTGAAATAAGAGATGAACATGTTCAAAGTCCAGAGAGAAAGTCTACAATGAAGATAGTAAACAAAACAATGTAAAGGGAGTCAAAAAAAGAAAAACTATATAAAATTTAAACTTTTAAATTTTAAATAGGTAATCATAAAGCAATACTTTTAGAGGATGCATTCTCTGTGAAGGAGGAGCTAAAAAATATATATTGAGGCATGAACAGCAGAATTCATGCAAAAAAAGTTCTCAACTGTTTAATTTTTTTTATGTTATTATACCTCTAGAAAAAACTTTGTGTATAACTTTTTGATTTACTTATTTACTAGTAAGTAATTGAATACTCAGAATACCTAAACACCTCCTAGATCAAAAAAGTTATCAAGCTAATAATAATCATTATAAAATAGAGCTCCAAAACCTGCTTATATAAAATCTATACTGGCAAACAAGTAAGATTTGTGGAAAATAATACATTAGTTTCTGTAGTAACTTTCAGCAGTAAAATTTATAGATTTGCACATAAAGATGTTTTTCTTACTAACAGCAATTGAAGATGACAATTTTGATTCATAGGATGGACAACTATACACATGTTTGAAGAGTAGTTATAAATAAGTACACTACTTCTATTTCATGGTCTTTAAGAAAAACACAAGTTCAGAAAACAAAGTTGTAAAAGTATCTACAATATTTTGTTTATAATACTGTAATTAATGGAATATGTTATAGCTAAATTAATTATTATAGAAAATATGTACCAGGACATATCTGATGCCTCATAATATCATTGTCAATAAAATAAGTCATTTATTAAATTATTTATTAAAAAAACAAATTATAAAGAGCTATTATCATATTAGCAGTGATAATCCAAGGCATCAAATATTATTTGGTTAATATGGATAGTTGTGTGGCCAAATTTTAAAATTTATTATGTTTTCCATATTAATTTATTTGGAAAAACAAGCTATATGTTACCTGAGAAATTAAATTCCTAATGGACTTAGCAATAGGAAATTCAGAGAAATTTAATTCTGTCTGGCCTTTATAAATAGGAATTAAAGAATATGTTTCCATTCTAAGTTTTTAGAGCTCATGTTAATCATATATTATTTATGGATGACCTTTATTCTTTAATTCATTTCTACTATTAGGAATCGAGAATAAGCCTACTAGTTAAAACAAACAAACAAACAAAGAAACAACAAACATTTGGGGCAATAGGTTAGCATTAGCTCCTACAGAAATTAGTTACTCTCATTCTTTTATAATACTTAATTCTAAAATTAGCTATCAATATAGTAGAAATGATCGATCTTTGCCCTCTAAAATTAAAGCATAGGCTTTTTTCTTTTAATAATTACTTTTAATTTTTGTCCTGAATTAGAGAAAATTTTAAGTTAAACAATTTAGCACAATTAATATTACTTGATAAATTACAGTTAGTGTGTCATTATTTTTTTTTACATGTAGAAATTATATAACCTAAAAATTACCTATAGGCCACTTAATTATATTTCAATTTGTAGATGATTTCAGTAAACATTTATTAAAGCATAACATATGTAGCAATGTTTTTAAAATTATAAAATTAGGCAACATAGAGAAATTCTTTTCTGACATTCAGCAACAGGAAGAGTAGCATTATAATCACTGAAAAAGAGAAACAAAGTGCATTTTATTCTTACCTGGAAGCCATTTTTTGACATTTTAAGTAGAAGTTATTCTATATGGTATGCATGTGTAGAATAAACATACATAAGTGTGTATATAGGTATATGTGTGTGTATATATATATATGAGTGTATATATATGTATATATGTGTATATAATTATATATATATATGTATATATATATATATAAAACAATTCTACTCAAAATGTTCAAAAATATAATATCTGAGATAAAAATTTCACTGGGTGAAAATAATAGCATAGGAAACACTGGAGAATAAAAGATTAGTGTGAACTTGAATGCATAGAAATAGAATCTATTGAAAATGAATCAATGACAGAACTATGACTGAAATTAATACACAGATCTTCAGTTACATGTCATAAAATATTAATTGGTTTATAATAAATAAAATTGTAATCCTAAAAGGAAGCACATCCAAAACATATATCTCTAAAAATGGCTAAAATATTTCAAATCTGATAAAAACTAAACCCCAAATATCCAAGTAGTTCAATAAATTCGAATGATATAAATGAACATACATATATCCACATGCAAAAACACAACCCATCAAAAATCATCAAAAAGAAATTCCTAAGCACCAGCGATAAAGAGAAATTAAGTGCTATCAGAAGAAAATGACTGATATATACACAGGAACATGGATAAGTTGTAGGTCAAATTTCTTATCTGAAACTATGCAAGCCAGAATAAAATGGACTGCTATCTTGAAAGAAGTAAACAACAATACACAAACAAACAAGAACACAAGAAAAATACAACAAATAAGAACTATATACCCAGTGAAAATATCCATGCAAAAATAAAACTTTTTTCAGACAAACAACAGTCAAGAAAATGTGTCACCAACAGTTTAGAATACAAGAAATACAAGAAAAAGGAAATGGTACCAAACATATATTTAGAACTCAGTAAATACTGAAGAAAGCCAGAGATGGCAAGTACATGAGTAAATATTGAAGACATTTTTCTTGTTTTAATTTTTAAAATATAATTGACATTTTAGAGCAAAAATAATAACAATGTATTTTGAGATTCATAATATGTGGAAGTAAAATGTGCAAAGTACTAGATGGGGGTAGGAAAGTACACAATTATAAGAATCTTACATTAAATATGAGGTGATACAACATTATTTAAATGTAGATTTTGACAAGTTAAATATGCACATTTTAAACCCTAGAGCAACTGTTAAAAACATCAAGAGAAAATTATAACCAATAAACCAATAGAATATATAAAATGGAAATCTAAAATATAGTCGATAGATTCAAAAGAAGACAATAAAATATCTAAAAGGAACCAAAAAATAAACAGATGGAAAACATAAGACAAATGACAAGTCAACGGATTTGACTCCATCCATAATGACGGTTTGAAAATGATGAAAATTTAAATGTCCTAAATATTTAATTAAAGGACAGAGATTATTACATTGCACAAAACCTAAGTAGATACTACCTACCAGAAATATACTTTAGAAGCAAAGAGTCTTTTCCTTTTCTTTCTGGATGGGAAATGAACCTGATTTGAACCATTTACGGGCCATGCAAATAACAACTTTAAACTAAAACACCAATCGATTTAAGAAAGCTGAGAAGAAATAAAGTCAGTAAAATGGCTGAATAGGTTCACTCTTGTTGTGTCCCTATTTCAAGGAGAATAATTTGGAATTATGTGCTTCCAGTCTTCCCCAGCTGCATGGGAGAAATTGTCAGCCATTGGAGATTATTTAATATACTTCTAAATAAGTCAATGGACAAAGAAGAAATCACAAAAGAAAAAAATTAAGTGAATAAAATTGAAAGCTAACTTCAAAATGTGTGTGATGTACTTAAAACAATTCTTAAAGTAAAATTCATGGCTTTAAATGCTTATATTAGAGAACATTATATGCTTAATATCAGAAGAAACAAGGAAAGTTGAAAATCACAAGTATTATACTTGCAATGGAATATTTGGAATAAAAATGAGATTTTAAAAGAACAATAATGATATGAGAAATATTCTGTCTATAAATTCAACAACTGACACAAAAGGAACAAATACCTTAAAAAACACACATAACTCATTCTGAATAAAAGATAAATAAAAATACCATATGAAACCCTTATAACTACTAAAGACATTGAATTTTCAGATAAAGTCTATTCTTCGAAAGTTTCAGACACAGATGTCTTCATGAAATAACAATCCTATACAATTTCTTTTAGAAAACTAGAGAAGATCAAACATTTCCCAACTTATTTTATGTCAACATTGCTTTTGCTTTGCTACCAAAACAAGATAAAAACCTTATAAGAGAAAACCACTGAATACTACCTTAATAAATATAAATAAAAAATCCTTAAAACAATATTAGTAAATCAAATGAAAATATATGAGATGAGTAATCTCTGCCAAGTGGAATTCAACACAGATTTTAAAAGTTGTGAAAAGTTAATGAATGTAATTATTCATATTAATAGAATAAAGAAGAATACTACAAGATCCTCTTGGTAGATTTGGAGAGATTATTTGACGCTATTACAACCTGTTTGTGGCTAAAAAAAAAATTACCAAAGTAGGAACAGAAGAGTGCTTTGTAAACCTAGTAATAGGTATCTATGAAAATTTATAGCCAATATCATACTTTAATGGTGAAAGATCGTATGCTTTTCTCATAAGTTTGGGAAATGGCAAGGGTGCCCACGCTTACTATGTCTATTCAGTATTGTACTGAAGGTAGCAAGCAGTGGAATCATTTTGAAAAAAAAAATTAATAAAACATTAGGACATAAATAAAAATAAAAATATTGTTATTGCAGATTACATAATCAGGTAAATGGAAAATCCTAAGGAATGTTCTTATGATAATTGAATTACTAAATATCTTTAAGAAGACCACAGGATGTAAAGCAAATATATAAATATCAATTGTTTTTCTATATGATTGCAACAAAAAAAATCAAAATATTATAATGGAAATCTTGATACCAAAAGCAAAATAGTCAACCTAGATGGTAAAAATATTAATAAATATTTTATTTCTCGAGTACACTTACTTTCTTTGGTAAAACAGACATAGAAGTAACTAAGAACGAGGTAAACATGTATTAAAGTAATATAATTTCCTTAGAACTAATAATTACTGAAACATCAGTGGCAATAAACAATTTTCACACATAGAACACTCAATGTTTGTGGCTTTCATTCATGTTTTAATGTTGTAATCCAAGCACTTTTTCTGTGTCTGCACCATTTTTAGAGCTTCAGATTTCTTGTATTCAGGTGATGAATATGGAAAGGAAAAATATAATGCAATATACTTCATAAAATTTCATGGCAAGTGACACAAGTGACACATACCAACTTGAGGTTTTTGGTTGGAATCTAGTTACGTGGTCACATCTACATGAGAGAAGAGCTACCTATTTCTAGGGGATACCTCCTGTCAGGGCAATGCATTTCTGCAAAAATTCTACACAATAGCATGGGTGGCTGACCATCTCTGTTATAGTCAAATGGTGAAAAAAGTGATTGTGCAATATTGAGTAATATGTACAATTCACATGCAGTATATTATTCTGTGGGTGGATTTTGAAAATCTCATCCAACTGTCTTCAGTGTTAATTAATTCTGTTTAAGAGTCTTTATAAATACAAGAAGGGATGTGTTTATAAAGATTTGTTGTTTCAGTGCTGGTTTACACTAGATGTTAGCGACAATTTAATAGGTAGGTGTTATAAATTGAAGCAAATTCCATGGCTATGGTTTGGTGAAAATTTTGATAGCTTAAGAGAAGACAGAAAAAGGTGTATCATATTTATTTTAAAAGAATCAAGTGATGCCCATGTATATTTATAAATTCTTTTAATCAAAAGTCATTTTTTCTGTTTTATATCTATTTATTAGTCAGTCTTTAGTTGAACTCATCAGCTGTAAACATACAGTGCCTGTAAAATAAATTTGTCTTTTATATTCAATAAGAGGGCAACATTTTCAGAAAACTCACTCTGATAGTTAATTTTATGTGTAACTTGGTTGGGTGAAAAGACACCCAGACAGCTGGTAAAATATTATTTCTGGGTGTGCTTGTGAGAGTGTTTCCAGAAGAGATTAGCATTTGAATCAATAAACTGAAGATCCATCTTCACCACTGGATGTGGTGGGCATCATCTAATCCACTGAGGGCCTGACTAGAACAAAGGAAGGTCAAATATGCTCTCTGCTTGAGCTGGGGCAACAATCTGTTGCTGCCTAGGCCATGGATAGTCCTGGTTCTTTGGACGCAGGCTGGGACTTACACCATTGGTTGCCCTGGTTCTCAGGCCTTTGAGTTTGAACTAGAACTATGCCACTGGCTTTTCTGGGCCTCCAGTTTGCAGATAGCAAATCATGGGACTTCTTAGCCTCTGTAATTATGCCAGACAATCCCTCAAAATAAATCACTTTCTGTACATCCATATTCATCCTACTGGTTCTGTTTTCTGGAGAACCATGACTAATAACATACTCTTTTTTTCTTTATTATTTCTAAAGAATCTTATTAGAATAGAATGCAAAGATATACCAAAAATAGTTGTCTTTTTAAATTTTCCCCAAATTTTCTACAAGATTCTGTAAGCTATAAGGTTTAACTTTAATTTTAAATACATAGAAAATAATTATCATCATGGGGGCAAGAAGCAGGTATTAACTGATTAGTGAAGAAACATGCTGATGATGTGTTGCCTGATAAGTCCCATGACATATGTATATGATTCTGTGGAGGGGAGTAGCCTGTGAGAGACAGACAAAGAGGGAAACACAAACTGTAAAATGTGTAGACATATTAGAAGCTCTTGTAATATTAAGAACCGATTTCTATAAAAGTGATATAAAATAGTAGTAATTTATTTTCAGGTTTTTCTTCTTTCCTAAAGGTACAAATTCCAGACAGGTATACAGTAGTCATATGTGCATTCTGCTCTCTTTCTGGGATCTAAAAGCAGGATTCTTAAAACAGATATTTATTACAACTATTCAGTTATAAAATATGATAAACAAAGGCCCACATAAACATAGCAGTAGTCAAAGTCTCATACTGTTCAGTTAGGTCCATGTTTATTATTTTCACTTTGTGTAAGTAAAATATATTGTGAAATTTAGAAGTATGTTATGTTACTATATACACAAAAGTAAATTGTTAAGGTAAATTTTAAAAGGTGAGATTGTTTTAAGTTTTAGCAAGCTACTCCATAAATTTCATATTACACTCAATAACCATATAAATAACTTGCTGAGAACCATGTAGTATAATCATTATTTTAAGGCAATCATGGAAAAGAATTGCACTCTTTTCCTAGAGTTTGAAGCCCCCTTAATATTATATTGCTTTCTTGTTTTTGCAAGGTTTTTAGATCTGTATATATGAAGCATTTTCTTGTAGTGCTTTATAGTATTTGAATTTGTTCAATCTGGGCTATTGTTCTGGAAAAATCAGTAAGGTAAGCTATAATGCAGATTGATCCCTTTTTTACGGCTCATTAATTGCCTCTTATAGCAACTGGTTAGATCCAAAGGTTCTTTCAACTGTGTTGTGGTGAAATAAAGTGTGAGATATATTTGTGGAATAGGACGATGGCATTTAGCATTTCATTCTATGGCACCATTTCTAAAGTACATTTTAGTAAATCTAACATCACTGATTCTCAACCAATTAATTGACTGTCACTCTACTAATGTTTCTCTCAATTTTATAATGTGCATAAGATTGATACTACTTCATTTTGTTCTAATTTATTTATGTGCATAATTGCAGGTTTATGAAGACATCATCTATCCACTAATTTATCTTTTCCTGGTGACAAGTTCCAAAAAAAAGAAAAACTTTGATTACATATGCTGAAAAATTTTAATAAATAAAAAAGTGTTTTGATATGTAAATTTCTAATGAGAAAAATCTTTGATTCTGTTAAGTAGCTCACCAGCTACTTAAGACAAATAGACTATTTTTTAATGTATCAGCTTTTTAAAATAAGTTGATGTTTTTGACATTGTGGATATAGTTATCTTAAAAATAAAGTAAAATTATTATTCTTGCTATTATTAATAATGACTTGATAATAATATATCTCCTTCAGTAATAAAAAATAGATTGATATATTAGTTAAGCAGATAATATAAAATTATATAAGAAATATAAAAGTAAAATTATTATGGGCACATGAAAATGTTCAGAAATGTCAATTATACAAATATGGCTAGGGTTGCTCCAGTTTTTTTTTTTTTTATACCTTTTAACAGTCAAAAACTTAAAAGAAAATCTTAATAGTTACACACATTACTGCATTCATAAGATAAAAAAATTCCTACTCAAAAGAAAAATATCTCTCACAGAAAAGGGAAAATAATTTCTTTGCAACACTCTTCCACTAAAGGTACTTTTGATTAAATGAACAGCCTACTCAATAGTATTAAGTAAGATAAAATACGTTTCATAGAACTATTGCTAGAGGATAATTTCCAGGTTGTTTTAGAGTATTTCTAGAAAGTGGTCAAAAAACTAGCAGTCATAATAACTGTGATTAAATTTTTATTTCCCATATAATGAATTACATATATTGGAACAATTTTCTAGAAATTAATTTCATACAACACATTCTTTGTGATGTAAATGAATGAAAAGAAAAGAATGAACAAATGTATACTTTTTAACTATATATTAAACATGTAAATCTCACCTCCATGACATCAAAGCTGTTAAATATTTTCTAGTTGGGAGTTCTGAAAAGGCTGAACTAGTTGAGGCTTTTTAATACACAACTTCGACTAAGTTTGGACTCAAAACTACTCTATTTTTTCTTGTTATCATGTAAGAGTCTCGGAAAAGTCTTCAAATCTGGCCTGAGATCTTAACTAGACTATGTGAAATTGTTTCTCTTTGCAGAAAGAAATATGACTATTAGACCATAACCATTGTTTTTAAAATTTGCTAAATGCGGTGTCTCAGTATAAAACATAGCCTAGATTTATCTTTATAATGGAGAAAAAAGAAATATATTCAAATCTTTGCTTAAAGTTTCCTAGAAAAGTATTTAATTTCTCACAATTTGCATATGTTTTCTTCACTTATAAATTAGGAGCAAACCAAAATGACATTTTTCCTTTATATCTAAAGAATGTGAGAGAAAATTTGCCTGGGTTTCATAATTAGCCCATTAATTTTGTTTTGCAGAAAGTAAATAAAGGAATTATAAATACCGTGTTATACTCCCAATGGTGTGTTGCTTTAGGTATCTGGTATTTGACAGTAAAAGTTCCAGGTTCATTATTATTATAGGATCAGATGTCCCTTCCTGCATTCAGAGGACTGGATAAAGTGTGAGAATAGATAGTATCTGACGATGCATTTAATATAAAAAGTAACTGAAGTTGTCTCTGACTTAGTATGCTAGGGAATTTCTAGCTTAATGTCATAAAAACAATCTAGATATAGTCTATCAACAGAGGTAAAGAATTCCTAATTTTGACAGACCATAAAGTTACTATAAAGCTCTCTGTGTTAACTATTAGCATCTTTTTGCTTAAAGTAGCTTTGAGTTGCCTTTCAATTAGAATCATTAGTATACATAAGGTTATACTCCTCAGTACTTCAACAGAAGACCAAGAAATATCCATCAGTCAGGGAATATTGAACAAGCCATGATGCATTCACATAATGGGGTACTAGGCAACTCTGAAAAGGAAATGCATTTTTATATATAATCTATAAAGTCATTGTTAAGATAGTTATAATTAAAAAGGCATAAAAGCATATATAATATGCTACTACTTATCAAAGGATGGGAAATATATGTGTGTATGTATATATGTATATCAATTTATATATATGTACATACACACACACACACACACACACATATATATATATGTACACATGTAATGTTGTTACATAAATTGAAGGGTGTACTAAAAAATTCTTAAAAAATGGTTTACACATGATGGAAGAAACTGAAGCACAGTTTGGAGACTATCAGGATAGAAACTGAATTTCTTTAGGCTTATCTTTTCAGTACATTTGATTTTGAACCATGTAAATCTTTTATATATAAAATCAATATTATTTAAAAACATAATACTTAAAAACATTAAAAGAATGAAACAAAATATTAGTATTGAATGCTTGCATAACACATGGTGAGGATGTTTGTTTTTAGAGAAGTTAAAATACAGTAATTTGAATGTAACTCCCTAGTACATTATACCTTAAAGGGGGAAAATGACAAAAAGATCTTAAATTATTATATAATTTTGCTGACAGTATAGCTATCACTATTCTGAGACTGTCTTGGGTTTATTGTGAGCTAATGTAAATTAACTATGTTAATGTTCACAGCCAGGTAGGATTTTCTGTATATAAAGGAGTTACAGATACAAGATCGATGAGGACAAGTAAAACCTATATTTCTGAATGTATGAGAATAAGTATATGTTATATATCCTTTCATAAACCAAAGATATTTTATCTCTCTATCTCTTGAAAAGACCAACCCCATAGCAATGAGCATCCCTAACACCTAGATCGTATTCTCTAAATGCCATTGCTCTGCTCTGAATCACCCCTCAAAAGCCTTACCTGCCCCCCCCCACCGCCTTCAAAAAATTAAGGGAAACGGAATCAGGGATCTTTAGAGAAAATTGGCTAATATCATATTTGGGGCAGGACGTGTTTAAAAGGCACATGGAATATCTTGCCAAACTATGTTCTTGTTGAAATACAGAAGAGATAGCAAGAGGAATCAACCATTAGCAAAAGATGAGAAAATTTGAGCTTCAAAAAGAATAACTGTAACGAATTGAAAAACATCCAATATTTCAAATCCCTGAGTTTATAATTGTCACTTTTGTGGTTGCTAAGGATGCAACTCAACATTTTAAAAAGTAGCAAATAAAGAGAAACATGTTCATATTTGAGTACAAATCATGAGAGTGATAATGATTCAGAAAAGATGCATCATGCTCTTATTTCACTGGCACAAAATACATGAGATTTTTAGCATCTTGAAATTCAAACAGTCTGTATTTTTAATTACTGTGATTGTTTATGTATAAGAAATAGTATGTGATTGGTTAATATTTCGAGATATCAATTTATGCTTTATTTTCTTTGTAATTTCCCTGTTTCCTTCTGTATTCAAAGAGAAAATCATATGTACTGATTTTTTTTCCTGCTTCTCCTTTGTACACCTCATACCCTTTTCTCTATTGCCTTCATAAACACTGAGGATCTAGACTTGTCTACTCTCAGTTCTTAGGATTTTGTATATGACCATTCACTTCGTTTCCCAAAGGATAAATAAAGCACATGACCCAGGCCTTAATTAAGCATGTTTAACCAAGAGTACTTAACTGATATGTCAATATTTTGCTAGTGTAAGTGAGCAGAAAAAGAGAAGCCTTGAACAAATATGGTTTTGTTCAGGATATAAAAATTAGATTCCATTTCACAGGTATATAGCAAAAAATATATATAACTTTCCTGATGTATGAAACACTGGATATATCAATATATATGTTAGAGTTTATATCAGTATATCCACTTTAGAGAGAAAATTGGTATCTAAGGAATATGAAAATACAATTATGTATAGTTCTGTTTTACTTCTAAGTATATAATTCAGAAATAATTTTGTATATGTGCATAAGAAGACACATGCATTATGTCATTGATTTTTAAAATAACATTCTTAAGCAAATGTCCTTCATCAGAAGAATAAATATCATACTATATTCATACACTGGACTAATAGTACATTAGTATTAATTGTACATGATATATCCTACTCTGTATAACAGTCACCAAATCTCACTGGTTTACAACAACAAAAAATAGTTATCTCTTACAGAGGCTACCATGTCAGCAAATACAGGTATAATTTTGGGAAATATGTGTATATATGCTTATAGACATATGCTCCAAGTGGCTTCTCTTTCCACTAAACTAGTTAAAAGTGGGCTCTTACCTGGGGATGCAGAAATTTGCAGCCCTTCTGCAAGGAAATAGAATACATCGGTTCTGGTCAAAGCAAGACACATGTATGTTCTGAAGTCAATGAGGTGGAGAGTGTATTTCTCTCACAGGGAAAAAAGGTAAATAATTTTAAACAGTATAATCTAAATGGCAGAGAAATGAATGGTATATGGATTGTCACAAATGACAGAAGTAAGCAATTTGCCAAAGGAAAAGTAGAGTATAATAAAATAAAATACATAAAACATCACTCTATCATGTACATGTACTACATAGTATAGAAATAAAACTTGGAAAAGACTGATAAACATGTTAAGCATAAAAATTACCTCTAGGAAAAAGAAGATGGTAGCAGAGTCATTGATACTCAAAGGGCTTCAGCTATATTTATAAGGATTTTATGTCTTAAGCTGTACGACGCATATAAGAGAGTTTTATTTTGTATAATTTTAGATGGTTGCAATATTTCATAATATTTCTAATAAGGGCACACATTATTAGAAAGTCATAGTTTTGAAATAAGACTGAGAAGAGACAGAGCAAGAAATCTGTGGGCCTCGAGGACAGAAGGGAACTACAATTTGCTTTAATCAGTATTTCCAGGGCAGGCAAACGTGGGGAGGGAAATAGCTTCATGGAGAATCAGGGCAATCAGAGCAACAAGTAACCAACAAAAATTTTCGTGCTTCAGTTTGCACACAAACTGCAGAGAGCTAGTTCTTTCTGAGGACCATACAGACTTGAGTGCTGAGTATCCCAACGTGATCCCTGAGAATCAAAGACTGGGGACTTGACACAGGTGACTGATGCATCTGAGATACACCAGTACTGCATAATTCTTTCATTACTTATTCAACAAATATACATCAAACGTCTACTCTATGGGAGAATAGGGGTAGAGAGACAGATAATATATAAATAAAATGTACCAAGTGAGATAATTC
Source organism: Eonycteris spelaea (assembly GCA_003508835.1). NCBI lineage: Eukaryota > Metazoa > Chordata > Mammalia > Chiroptera > Pteropodidae > Eonycteris > Eonycteris spelaea. Next base: position 1,418,229 of record PUFA01000043.1, on the reverse strand, counting down.
TAAGTACTGTGGAAAACCATAGATCAGGGAGGTGGCTGTAGGGAATGTAGAAGGTTTGCAATTTTAGGCACTAAGGCCTCATAGAGAAACTGGCATTTGAGCAAACACAGTGAAGGAGGTGAGGGCCCAGGACATCTGGAACTGTGAGGGAGAAACGTACCGAGGGACCAGAAAACACAAATGCCCAAGATGTGAGCAGGTGGTGTGTGGTTTGTTCATGGAACTACTGGAAGGCCTCTGTGGCTAGAGCAGAGTGAGCAGGACCTTACAGGACAGAATGAGAATCAAGGAAGAACTGGGGCCCAGTTTTACAAATTATGCAACTGAACAATGATTCAAAGACTGAATTGATTTATACAAAACAAAATTAGAGTTCATTTACAGCTGAGTTTGAGGACCAGAAATCACAGTGATCAATTATAAAAGGAAAGGCTTACTTTGTATGTCTGGACTCATCCACGTGCCCCTCATTATAGCTATTGGTAGGAAAGAAAATTGTACTTCAGCCAGAGCCTTTAAGGCAAGAGGAGGATATTTCTTATGTGAGAACTTTGTAGAAAGCTTTAAAAGTGCACTATTTTTAAAAGTCTATCAAAAGAATTTTATTTTTTAAGGCATTAATACAGAACATGGGGATATGTATCTAATGGACAATTAATTTTGTGAAATGTTAAATATAATTAAATAGTTATGCTTACTCTCATTTTTATTATGGTAATATCAATAGTCATTCAAAAAGAAGTACATTTGAATAAATAACTTTTTAAAGGACATTTAGCATCTTACTGAAAGCTAATTTCTATTAGTAATTCAATCTGTGAAATAGGTATAAGAATGTTGGAGGAACTTTACCTTGCAGAGATATACATTCTTTATATTTTAATCTATTCAATTCCTTTCTTCTGATGGAAAGCATTTTAAATATTTACTGATGATAGCTTGCCTACAGAGAGATATGCATATCAATAAATTTTATAAAACAAGAAACTAAACATTTCTAACATTCAATAAGCCCCTTGTGCTCTTTAATCATTATGATCCCCTTGCCACTTTGTTTTGCCCAATTTTGAGTTTTATCTAAATAGAATCATACTATATGTATGTCTGGCTTCTTTTGCTCTGCATTATGTTTGTAAGATTCATCTGCATTATAGCTCATTCCCCTTTCTATAGTATTTATTTTTGTGAATACTGAAATGTATTTACTTATGCTGCAGTTTGTGAGCATTTTGGATGTTTTAAGATATAATGAATAGTACTACTGTAACTTTCTAGGATATATTTTTGGTGAACATATATACACATTTGTTTGGGGTATATGCTTTAAGATAGTTATGCCCATATTCAGCTTTCATGAATAGTACCAAAGAGCTTTTCAAAGTGATTACACCACTTGATTCATGAGCTATATATGAGAATTCTATTTGTTTCATGTGAAAATGTAGTATTATCTCTTATTACTAGTGGAGTTGGGCACATTTTTTTGTGCATTCATTTGCCATTTGAATAGCCTCTGTGTGAATTGCTTATTCCTGATGTTCCAGATTTTGTTCCCTTTTTTTCTCTTTATGGCAGTTTTTCAATTTATAACTGACTTTAAGGGCTCTTTTTATATGTACAGGATTTAAGTCCTTAGAATATAAGTATTGCATATCCCTCTTCTCATATTATGGTTCATCTTTTTATTCAGTTAATAATGGGTTTGATGAATACATATTACTAATATTAATGTAAACAAATTTATTTTTTTAAATTCATAGGTAATCTTTTCTGTAACATCATTGACAAACTTTTTCTCATGCCAAAGCCATAAAGTTTTTCATCTATTTTTTTTCTAAACTTTATAGTTTGGTGTTTCATATTTAGATCTGTCAGCTATCTGAAATATATTTTTGGGAATGGTGTAAGAGAGGAAACAAAATATACTTTATTTTTAAGGATATCTAATTAAACTAGATACATTTATTTAAAAGTTTCTATTTTTCTCCACAGTCTTCTAGTATAGCCTTTTTCAATATCAGATGGCTCCACATTTTTAAATTTATTTTTGGACTTTGTCCTATTTTGTCTCTATTTTGTCCTGATATCTGGTAATGTAAATTACCCAGTTTTGTTTTTCTTTATGATAATTATGAATATTCTTGACCATTGTTATTATATATAAGTTTAGAAACTGCTCATTATCTTCCCTTCCCAGTGGTTGAGATTTAAATTGAAATTTTATTGAAAGTATAAATTGGTTTAAAAAGCTGATATTTTTAAAGCATTAAAACTTATATAAACATAATATATCTATTTAAAATACAAGTCTTTGAATTTCTCTCAAAATTGTTTTGTGGTTTTCAGGTTCTTGCATAAATTTGTGATATGTATCTAGGTATTTAATATGTTCTAAAGATGTTTAAAATAATGTTGACTTTTTTGACAAATTAATTTTGTAATTATTATTAGTTATATATTATTATTAATATAATCAATTTGCATATTGGTTGAGATCTTATCCAAAAACCTTGCTAAATTCATTATTGACATTTAATATTTGTTTGTAGATTTTTTAGATTTTTCTAATTATACAATTCTGTTAGCCACAAATAATGAGTTTTACTACTTTCTTTACAGTTTTTATAAATAGAAACAATTTTTTTCTTGCCTTATTGCACTGTCTTGGCTCTCTAGTATAGTATTAAAATAGTGAAAATGAACAACCTTGATTATACTCTGATCTGAGAAATATTTTAATATTTTATCATTTAATATGATGCATACTGTAGGTTTTTTGTGCCAATTTTCATGGCATTAAGAAAGTTTCATTCTATTATTGGTCTCTAAAGAGTCTACATCATAAATGGATGTTAAGTTTTATAGCTTTTCCTGTATTCATGGAAATGATCATATAGTATCATGATGTCACACTTTCATTAGTGTGGTGATTGTATTATACTAATCAATTTTTAAATATTAAATTAACATGTAAGGATATGTATATTTATACTCTCAAGAGAGATTTTTTTGGTAATTTTTATTTTCTTGTATGTCCCTGTTATTGGGTTATCTATCATTGTAAAGACAACCTCATAAAATATTTGGGAAAGTGCATTCTGTTTTTTCCTTGAAGATTTCACTTTAAACTAGTACTTTTCATTGTAAAATATGTTTGCAGGAAATTTATTAGATATCAGTAGCCTCAATTTTAAAACATATCTGATTTTGCAGATATCATATTTTATGTATGGTAATATTAAACTGTATAGATTTTCCTCATTGCTTTAAAAATAAGTTTATTGACAAAGTGCTCTCTATTACCCCATGTTGTTTTATAGCCATTATAGTATGTAGCAATTCATCCTTTTAATTCACTTTGTCTCATTTCACTTCATTTCATTATTTTGTTATGATATTATATGTTCATTTTTTTCATGATAAGTCCTTTTGAGAGTTTATCAATCTTCATAATCTTGTTGGGGGGTTTATCAATTTTACTAATCTCAAAGAATCAATACTTGTTGATTTCTCATATTGTACTTTTCTAATTTATTAATTTCTGATCTTTCTGTTATTATTTTCTTCCTTCTACTTTCTTCATTGATTTCCTAGATTCTTGAGATGGGAGGTCAGCTCTAAGATTTTCAGCCTTCCTTCATTGCTAATACTTGTATTTAAGATGAAGAGTTTTCTCCATACTATAAAATCGGTACCACATCAGTTTAACATATGCTTCTTTTAATATATAATTTTCTTCAAAGTGCTTTCTAATCTACATTGTGACTTATTATTTAACACATGGGTTAAATGGAAGTTTAATTCTAGGCCACTGGAGATTTTCTAGATGTCATTTTTTGGTTGTTTGACACCCATTACACTATTTTCAAACATCACTCCATTTATAATTTTAATTCTATATACCATTTCTGAAGCTTATTTTATTGCCAGATCTAGGCTTCTTTTTCACAATTAGAATCTAGAACTCATCCCAGTTTTCCTTATTTGTTTATACATTTCTGTTTCAATATGCTGGAAAAGGTCATTCATTTGAATTTTAAAATGACAGGCTGCCCTTTCATAAAAAAAAGCAATAGCCCTACTTTAATGTTTCAGATGGTTCCATCATTCTTGTTTGTTTGTTCTTCTTTCTAGTAATGCCTTTCTCCACCGAGGCTGCCCACAAGTATGTTGATTTAAATGAGGCCTATAAACTGATTCTAGAAGTTGACACTAATTTTTTTTTTATATATATTGAATTGCTGTAATTAAACACTTGAAATTTGTGAAGAGTAAAATTATCTTTATTGGAATCTTTCAAATTAGCAGGAAAATTGAGACTTCTTTATTCTCTTCATATTTAAGAATTTCCATATTAATAATATCAGAGGGCCTAATTAAATATGTCATTGGGCTATAATGTCTTCCTTAGTAAATTATTTTTCTTGCATATGGTACAAAACAGAACTATGTCACATAAAATTCTGTCCTTTAGTCAAGGACAGAATCTTGTGGCAAGATTATAATATTACCAATTATCTTTCTACGTTATTTCTGATACTCTCTTTTTACTGGAATACATGGCCGTTAACTCTAGAATCAATAAACAATGATATTCCCTTAATAACCACTGTAGTAAAATGTTTTGTAACAGTAACAAAAATGCTTCTGAGTGATACCAAAGTCAATTAGATTCATTTGATTACTGATCATTTATTTTCCAGAGTTGAGATATATTTTTACCCATTAGTCACATATAAACATGGAAAGCTACTGAGATCTGGGCTTCAGACTCATTTGTGTTTGTTTCTTGTTTTTGTATATTGTTCCTTAATTAAATGAAATTGTCAGAACAGTCCTCACTTTATCATCATTCCCTCCTTGCCATCATTTTTTAAATTTTATTCACAATCAGCCCTTAAAGATATGTGAATGTGAAATCCTGCATAATTGTTTCCCCTATACAAGATAGTCAACAATAAAAGAGAAGTATCAGACTATGTTTTCTCAGTTTCTTTATTTGAACAGATACTCATTGTGAAACCAAAGCTGTGTAGCTATCTGATTAATTTGAGTTGATGGTTACAGTCAAACAAAGTGATTTTTTAATTTAACTAAATTATCTACTTTGTTCTTAGAATAGTCCTGTATTCATCACAAAATTATACATTCTCAGTTTTGCTATGCCTTTGTAACTTAAACAGTACAGTATAGTGAAAAGGCTATATTTATAATAGTCACAGATCCCCTCTATTAAATGAACAGATAGCTTTTGATGTTCTGAAAATAATTTGGACATGTAAAATCTATGTTTATTTTACAGTACTCTAGAATATTTAATTTAGTTGATGCCAACATAAATTTCCTGCTAAATGAATTTTGATTTGAACTTTTCTTCAATATAAAGGTAATTTTGTTTATTTAATTGATTTATTAGTCTCTGAATTTCAAGATCCAATTAAAATGTGTATTGGTAATGAACACAAAAGTTGATAATTATAGGTTAAAATATGTAAGTTAAAATTTGAAGCCAGATTATACTTGTTAAGAAAATTGAAAATTGTTGTGAGATGGGAAAACAATGTCATAATGATGATAGAGGATTTGTTCATTCCTCTTATGACCAAATCAAAGTTTGTGACAGAAACATGGACAAAAAGAAAGAAAAGTTGCTTGGGATGTAGATTAACAGAAGCACTGCAATGAGGGAGAGAAATAACTAATCAACCTGCAATGAAGAAGGTTGGAAGGGGCAAAGACACAGGCTGTCTGGTCCTAAGCAGCTGAGTGGGATAGAGGCTACAGCAGCATCAGGGGTCATGTCTGTGAACAGACTTTCATGGTAACAGACCTGCTCTCTCTGACCACCAGCATCAGGTTGGCTGTGCAGAGGTCTCCAGGGACTTAAAAGGAGACAATGAGTTGTCAGAGCATTGAACCAAGGTGAAGCTCTCTCCAGACAGAAATGCCAGTGATATTCATTGTTCCTCTATTTAGCTCTCCTTGCTCCCAGTATGTGGATGCAGCACTTCCATAGCTGAGATCTCATCAAACTGGATAACAGAGGTTGCTCTGCCCTGAGGATTCCTTGAAACTTCGTGTCCCCCAACTCACTGTCCCACCTATGTCACATCTAGCTGTACTCTGTGAGTCTGGTGCTCCTTGCTGAACAGTGCTGAGACTCACACCGGGGCAGCTGGCCTCGGATTCTGGTGTGGTTTCTTGAGGCAACTATAAGCACAGCATCTGTGGATTTCTTGCTGAATCTTAACAGGTGGCCCTGGTGGGGCACAGGCTGGGGCTAAACTTGCCCTGCAGCTGATCCCCTATCATGACTATGCCACAGGCACTTACTACAGAAAGCCATGCTAATAAGACAGAGAGACTCAGGAACTTTGCCTACTAGATAGAAACAGACACAGAAAGGCAACTTAAATGGGAAGACAAAGAAGCAGAAACCATATGAGAAAACAGAAATAATGGAGTTAAGCAATTTAACAGATGCAGAGTTCAACACACTGGTTATAAAGAAGCTCAATGAATTTTGGGAAAGTGTAGATGAATTCAGTGAGAACTTTAACAAAGAGATTAAAAACATAAAAGTGGAAATGGAAATTATAAAAGGGAACCAGTCAGAAATGAAGAACACATTGTCTGAGATGAAGAGTATATTGGAGTACATCAACTGAGTGGATAAAAAAGAGGATTGAACCACAAACATAGAAGATAGGGAAGGAAACTCAATCAGAACGGCAATTAAAAAGAAGCCAAGACATAATAATAATTTAAGGAGCTTATGGGACACAATTAAATGCAAAAATATCCATGTCATAGGGGTACCTGAAGGAAACGAGAAGTTGAAGAGCTATTTTAAGAATTAACAATGGAAAACTTCCACTACCTGGTGAAGGAAACAGACATATAACACCAGGAAACTCAGAGAGTCCCAAGAAAGAACCCAAAGAGTCCCACGCCAAGACACATCATAATTAAAATGCCAAAGGTAAATACAGAGAGAATCTTTAAAGCAGCAAGAGAAAAACAGTTAGTTATCTACAAGGGAGCACCCATAAGACTGGTAGCTGATTTTTCAAAAGAAATTATGGAGGTCAGTAGGGCTTGGCACAAAATGTTCAACGTTTTGCAAACCAGAATCTACAATCAAGAATACCTTATCCAGCAAAGCTATCATTTAGAGTCAAGGACAAATAAAAAGCTTCCAAGACAAAAAATAAGCTAAAGGAATTCATCAACACTAAGCTGGTATTACAGAAAATGTTGGAAGGACTTTAGAAAAAAAATGTATCAAAAACATGAATAAAGAATGATAATATCTACATTTCTATCAACAAGTACCTCAAATGGAAAAGAATTAAGTGCTCCAACCAAAAGGTAGAGTGGCTGAATAAATAAGAAAACAAGACTCTTACATGCGCTGCCTACAAGAGACTCACTTCAGATTAAAAGACGTACACAAACTAAAAGGAAGAGGATGGAAAAAAATATTGCCTTCATGGACCTAGAGGGTATTGCACTGAATTAAATAAATCAGAGAAAGACAAATATCGCATGATTTCACATACATGAAAATCTAAAGAACAAAATAAACAATAACAACAAAAATGGAAATAAACCCATAGATACAGAGAATAATTTGAGGGCTACTAGATGGGAGAGGGATTGGGGGAATAGTGAAAAAGAACAAAAGATTAAGAAGTACAAATGGATAGTTACAAAATAGACATGGAGATAAAAAGTATAGGATAAGGAAAATAGTTAATAATATTGTAATAAATATGTAAGGGTAAATGGGGTACTAGATTTAGTGGGGTGATCACTTTGTGAATTATATAGATCTCTAATCACTATGCTATACACCTAAAATGAATATATTATTGTATGCCAACTATAATTGAAAAAGATTCATTCAATTGTATAATGTAAATATGAGCAATTTAATGTTTATTTTGTTTCAATAAAATCAGAGGGAAAAAAGTAGCAAACTAACAAAACAAAAACACATAGATACAGGTAGCAGAATGGTGGTTACCAGAGGGAAAGAAAAAGGTGGGGAGAGAGCAAAATCGGGAAAGGGGATCAAATATATGGTAACAGATAGAAACTAGGCTTTTGGTAATGAGCATGCAATAGAGTGTACATACATCAAATTATAAAGCACATCTGAATTTATGTTATTAAACAATGTTATCTTAATTAAAATATTAATTAAAAAGAAAAAAAATAGAAATCTGACAAGTTTATTTATTTTTATATTAGATAGATATTAAAATAACTTTATAATAAGTTAAAAAATAGATAACGAATTATGTTGGAACACTGTAGTAAAATCTGTTATTAAAAGCTATGTGTGAGTTTTTATCACATCAAGTCTTGGCAGCACGCTGATAATGTCTGCGTGATCCCCATTTTATCATGCAAATGTTTCCATCAATTTGGATAAAAATAATATTTCTTAGAATAATTTATGAGAACATTAATTTAATATTTTAAAATAAGAGATAAAATAAAAATTATAAGGGATGTAAGTAAATTCTGTTAAAATTAAGTTCTATCTTTTCATATGTTACATTTAGATTATTGTAGCAAAAAGTATATTGTCCTTAAAGTAATTGAACCTTTTCAAATAAAACATTTTAATTATTTTAGAAAATTATTTTGCATCTGATAGAGGAACAGTATGGTTTTCACAAAATGTCTTTTGTTAAATAGTAGCAGAAAGCCATATAGAGTAAATATGTCAATACATTAAAAAATAAGATTAACTGCTTAAAAACTTAGAGTGTAAAAAACAAAATTAACATTTTATTAGAGTTAGAGAAAGTAGAATTTATTTTGTAAAAAATTACCTAAACAGTGAGGAAGATAAATTTGAGATACTCCTCTAGGGAGCACATTCAAAAGACAAAGAAAGAAAACATCATAAATAGTGAGAAATGTGAAAACCTTACTTAAAATACTAAACATGAATTCTAAGTGCTCCTTTCTAATTAAACAGAATATAATAATAAAACTTATTTGCTTTGTTTAGTAGGGGTTCAAGAAATTCTGCATATTCTGAGTCCTTTGGCTCTGTCCTTAGGTACATTGTGTCAAAATTATTTAAGTATAAGGTTTAACAAATTCTGCACACTTGGTTTTATTCTTTCAATTAATTTTTTAAAGTCATGCATATTATATGATTTCATTTATATTAAATCTGGATATTCAGAATAGTTACTTTTATAAGACAGAATGAAGATTGCTGGTCGCCAGGGGCAGAGAAGAGAGAGAATGGGGAGAAATGGGGTTTTACTTTGGAAAGGACAGTAATGTTTTATAAATTATATGAAAATAAGGGCTGCAGAACTTTATGAATATACTAAATACTACTGAACTGTTCACTTTCAAATGATTACTTTTATGATATAAAATTTCACCTCAATAAATTATTTTTTTTAAAAATGTATATTGAAATATAGTCACAAAACCATAAAAAATTGCATGGGTTTTAGATATGAGTTTAGACAGATATGGGTTTGAGTCTTGTCTGTACTCCAAGCTAGCTGTGTGGTCTTATTCATTTGTAACAATAACAGTACCACCTCATAGGGTTGTTATTAGCTGAAATAAAAGAATACATTAAAAGTTCTTGGCATCATGTCTGATACACACTGAAAATCTAACAATTCGTAGGTAGTGTTCTGATTGTTAAAATCATAATTTCATAGAGCCTCAAAGCCAGAAATTACCTCTGAGATTACTTTTACCAAATGATATTGAAATTTTATGGAGCAAAATTTATAATTTTTCTCTTTTATTGTTTCTGGGTTTTGAGACACCGTGGCTCTCCAAGTTCATTACATTATGTAGTCAAAATAAGTCTTATATTCATGTGGTAAATACTATTTTTAAATTGATGAAAAATGTGTACATAGATAAAATGTTAATTTAGCCAGATGGTCTTTGCCAAGAAATTATAACAGAGAATTCCTTCTACTTTTTTTAGATGCCCTAAATTTTTCTGCTAATTTTCTTAATTCCCTCCTCCATTCTTTTCTTCCTTCCTCCTTTCTCTTTTCTTTTCACTTTTGTGTGTGACTTATAATACTAATAATATACTTTTCTGTGTAGTTGCAGAATCAACTTTATTGTTTTATAATCACTGTATAACACAGTTGTAGTCACAATCCAAACATTTTGTGGATTTCAGAAGGCAAGGAAAAATCTAAAACAGTATAAACAGTATCATTTCCCCCCCCCCCATATTTAATAGGAACCAGTAGACTTTCTTTACCATAGTGATAATCTTGGATGAAGAAGAGAATGTATTGGTACTACCCTTTGAGTGGGTCGATTTCCCTGATATAGGCTCAAAATAAAAATAATTCAAGGAATGCTCATATAAACTCAATAGTTAATCTAATCATTTCTTCCATTAATAGGGCAACTGTACTATAGAGAGATTTTGGGTTTTCTACTTAAAAATAATCAAAAGATTATTTCGGAACATTGTTTAGAAAGACTCACATCATGTAGATATTGTGATTTATTAGTCCAGAAAGTGCCTTGCTTAAGCATTCTTCTGGACTTCTCAAAAAGGAATTAAGCTCTAGGCTAAAGCTACATGCTCAGTAAATATTCTGTCACCTTCAGCTGAGACCAGGAAAACTCTTTTGCAGCTCTTCCTTAAATAGGTGGTCCGACACCCTGATAGCCTAGAAAAAGAGTTCATATTTCCACACAAACATCTTCAACCCTACGCTCAAAGGGTGGTTTTGAGATCATTCTTCACTTACGCAAGATATAATTACTATATATATATATATATATATATATATATATATTATATATATATATATGAGACTTAATTTAATCATTAAAGAAAAAATGCAAAAATCCCCTCAATCTCAAATTCCTTTGTGATCTGACATGGACTTTGACACGACTTCACAGAGACTGTCTAAATATTGTGAAGTAAGCACACTGAGAAGTAAATCAGCATGCTTGATCCTGTGACTTAGCTTGTGAATATAGAATGTAAATCACATCTGTAAAGTATTTATTTCTAAATACACTTTTTGAAACTTTTCATTACAAAATCACATTCCTGTTTAAATGGCAGTATTTTTCTGGAGCTTAGACAGTGTTTTCAGCCCCAAATCATTACCTTTGAAAGCTTATGCTACATGTGGACAGCAGATGAATTTATTTATAGGCATAACAAAATCAGAAGAATTTGAAAATTTTTAGAAGGTCTGATTCTTTGGGATAATTTTATTTTGTGAGAGTATCAGAAATAGTCCTTCCATGGTGATAAATATAGCAAATTTAAAACATGAATACTTAGTAATTAGAAAAACATGAATAATTGATCCATAAAATTTTTCACAGGTATGATCTGGATTTCAAAGGATAATAAAGATCAAAGGATATGATATCAATGGCATTTGGATTTATAGCATTTATAACCTTTTTTTTTTTTGAGTTGCATTATTTTTAATGTCAATTTGTATCACTTTTCCTCATTCTTTTTTCCTCAATAGCTACTCTCAAAACAAGTTACACGAACACAGTGAAAAATAAACTTGATTTACAACTTGAAATATACCAGAATTTATTAGCTGTCTTATTTTAGGGATTATTAGAATCAACAGAAAATAGGATATTGTATTACTTTTCAATATTCACATTTACTGCCTCTTATCATCTATAAGATTGTGTAAAATCATGAAAGCTCAAAGGCTTCTTAGAGACTTTGCAGCACAGAAGTCCTTTATGTGTGACATTTTCTTCCCCTTTGATTATAAAGCAGGGTTAGTCTGGCTTGTATATCACACAGATTGAAGGTATTATATATGTTATGTTTAAAGCAGCAGACTTCAGAGTACTCTACTCATACTCCTTTTTTATCATGTATTTTTACTAGAAAATACATCTAAGAATTTGGACATTTGTGAACTTTGTCATAATAAACAGAATTCAGTTAATAAAAATGCTTTCAGCTTAAGTGTAAAAATCATGCCTCTTGTTTTGATTTTTTTGTAAGTAAATAGACTTGACTAACCGTGAATTTTATTTTTTCTGTATAACAAAGAAATGTTCAAGAAGAATGATATGTCCAATGCACTTATTTTTAGTTTTTTTCAAATACAAATGTACATTTAAAAATTACTTTAATAGAATAAAGTAAGAGTATCTCACAAATGCTTATACAAAAATTTTTATTATTTATAAAAATAGTTGAAAGTTTCTGTTTCTCATTACAGTATTCAGAATTGCTAATATGATTTGCATATTTATATATTTATGTTGATTTTCCTCTATCAAGTAATTATTGGTTAAAATAATATTTTAAGGATCGAGAGACTTAAAACCCTATAAAATGTTCTGTATTTTCAAATATTTTTGAGTAGTAGTTTATACAACAACTATTTTAGATAGTTCTTATCGTAGTTAAAAAACAACTAAAATCATAGGAATAATTTTTAAAATCCTGTGGGGTTGATGTAGCTCTTATCATCTGTGTCATAAAGTTTGTAACTCAGGAAGGGTAGAAAACAACTATTTGCAGAGTTTTATTAGGTGCTTCTAGTAATAGTTTTCAGATGTTATACTATTTAATTTATAAAAAATCATATAACAAAATACCAATGTAATACATTTAGAAAATAACATTGAAAATGGGAAATGCACAATGTGTCTTCATGTTAACTAAGGCATTCATTCAAAGAAATAGAAAATTAGCAAGTTGTCCTCAATGGCATTAAGTCGGTGGATTTTTCATGGCCTGAGTCTCTTACTCCTCATTCTGTATGATCCCCAAACTGATTTTGTCAATATACCTAAGGATATAGTTCCATATTGAATATAAACAGGAGAAATAGAAATGTAATATTTTCCATGTATTTTGCATTAGTGGTATTATCTTTTAAGCACTTAAACAAGTGCTTAAGAAAGTGCTCAGCCTGCAATTTATTGATGACTAAAGACTGGCATGTTATTGGAGAAGATCAGAGTCATCTATGTTTATGAATGCAAAAATAGCTTGTTCATTAAGTGAATGAAAAGACCATAAATTAAGTGTCTGGCTTAATGCACACTTATATAAATTAAAAGGTACGTTTCATTTAATAGTTTATATTGCCATCACTTTAAGGCATAGTCATTTGTAAATATTCCTAATTGCCTAAGGTGTAACACTGTGAGAAAAAAAAAATGTGAACAATAAAAAAGGAAATAATGGCCTCTTTATTCCAGCCCTAGCTCTGACATTGGATATCCTTTTGAACTTTTGAATAATCATTTATTGGCCTTGAGTTACTTATCCATACAATAAGTATTAGGTTTTAAAAAAAAATCCCTTCAGCAGCTATTATATGTAAAGTTCTATGTAAGTCACTTGCATTTCTAGGAAACAATCTATGATTCTAAATATAGCATGAGTTCATGTACATCCTAGGTTTATAGCTGGAAGGACCTTAGAGATGGCTTAAAGATGGAGGTAAACATTTTGTTCATAAACACTATTAATGAGATCTACTGCGAAAATAAATAGAAAACACATTAAATTACATTCCCATTTTGCATAATTATAACTAATTATAGTTATTAGACTAATGATCTTAGTCATCAAGAACAATAATTATTATAAAGGTTAAGAAACATAACAAATTGATATCATTCTATTATGCTTCTTTCATAACTCCCTGGATATCCATTTTCAATTTCCTTTGTGGACTCTTTTATTTTTTCCACTCACTCTTTTAAATTGGGGAAGCTCCTCCTCCTATTTCCCTAATGCAATATTCTTGGTCTTTTCAACTTCTGATACTTCAGATTCCATTTAAACTATCCCATGAATTAAATTATCCCACAAAAGCTTAATTACCAGATAAATAGTGACCATTTCTAAATCTGTATCTCAATCTTAAACCTTTGGATATCTCATTTTGGATTTCCCCAGGAAACTCCAGTACAATATGTCCAAAACAGTAATACTCTCTACCATATTTTTATGTAGTATTCCAATACTTTTCATATTATTCTGTTGTAAAAATATTTCTAAAAACTTAATTTAAAATGTTAATAGTGATTTTAAATGATTAAAAATTTTCAGAGTAATAAAGTACTCAAGTATTAGCCATGATAGTGAAACCAAAGTCCACAACTTTAAAGGGAATTAAACTGGTGCTGGGAAAAATGGGAAAGCCACCTGCAAAAGAGATAAAACTAGATTCTGTCTGCCACTACACACCAAAAATAAATCAAAATGGTTTAAGGACCTGAATATAAGATCTGAAATAATGAATTGCATAGAAGAAACATAGGAACTAAACTCAAGGACCTTAAACTTAAAGAAGATTTTATGAATTTGACCTCAAAGGCAAGGGAAGTAAAGCAAAAATAAATAATGGGACTATATCAAACTAAAAAGCTTCTGCACAACACAAAAAAGGCAACAGGTAAAGAGATAACCATCGAAATGGGAAAATATATTTGCAAGTAACTCCTCTAATAAGAGTCTAATAACCAAAATACATAAAAATCTCATACAACTCAATAACAACAACAAAATCCATTTAAAAACGGGCAGAGAACCTGAACAGACACTTCTCTTAGAGGACTTATGAATGGCCTACAAACATATGAAAAGATGCTCAACATCTCTAGTTATTAGGGAAATACAAATAAAAACCACAATGAGATAGCATCTTACACCTGTTAGAATAGCTGTTACAACTGGACAACATAACAACTGTTGGAGAAGATGTGGAGTAAAAGGAACCCTCATACACTGCTGGTGGGACTGCAAATTGGTACAACCACTATGGAAAACAGTATGGAGGTTCCTCAAAAAACTAAGAATTTATATGCCATATGATCTAGCAATCCCCTACTTGGTATTTACCCAAAGAACTGAAAACATATATATGAAAATATATTTGCACACCAATTTTCATACCAGCATTATTCACAGTGACCAGGACATGGAAGCAACTGAAGTATCCTATAATAGATGATTGGCTAAAGAAGTTGTGGTACATATATACAATGTACCACTCAGCCATAAAAAGAGATGAAATAGTGACATTTGCAACAACGTAGATGGACCTTGAGATAATCATGCTAAGTGAAATAAGCCAGACAGAAAAGTTGAAAATCAGATGTTATTATTTATACATGGGATAAAAGGAACAAACAAACAGGACAAACAGAGACTCATGGACATCACAATAGACTAGTGGTTACCAGAGGGTAGGGAGGTAGATGGGGTCAAAAGGGGTCAAATATGTGGTGACAGAAAGAAATCTAACTATGGGTGGTGAACATACAATGCAAAATATATATGACTTCCTGTTGAATTGCACATTTGAAACTTACTAGATTTCATTAACTAATGACACCACAAAAAAAAAAAAACCAGGAATAGGTCATGGATAAAAAATATAAAATAGAAATAAAGGCAATTAACTAAATGACTACATCCAAAATTCACTTATCTATTGTCTTCAAAACAAAAAGTTTGGAAGTCACTTTGAAAAACTTCCACGTCACAATTTTACAAATATTTTAAATTACATACATAAAAAGGAATTAATGAAATGAAGTAAGTAAAAACATTCTAGGTAAAGGCTAACCATAATCTAGAAGTTTAATAAAAATTGACTAAAGAAGCAACTAGCATATATAGAACAACAAAATCTATGTGAGCAGGTGCAGGCGAGGCATTCTAGAGGTTACCTAGCTTACTCATTTATGTTTAATTTTTCAGGAACATTTGGCACTTTCTGCTTTGTAATTCAGCAGGTTTGAAGGATATAAGCTCATTTATCTTAGAGCTTAAAGATCAACTTGAGATTCCTCTTGTTTCTCCTTGAACAGTTACCAGGTTCTTTAAGACTAATACATTACATTTCACAACTTTCTCTCTCTTTAGATTACTAATCCACATTTATTTAAAAAATATCTATCATTGTGGAATTCTCAGTGAGTTCTTTTTATTTTCTGAGTCTTATAAGTATGAACAATTTAGTTTTGCCTCTCAACTTAGTCTGAAAAATACATAATTTTATATTTATATAAAACTTTTCCAGAATGTTCTATTGAAAAATAAATTTAAAAAATCAATTGACAGATCAATAAGTAAGTTGCTGAAATATCATTGGTTAAAAAGATTCACTGCATAAATTACATTACTTTCATTAATTTTAGTAAAAGAATAAGTAAAGTGTATACTCTATTCTCCAACTATACTAGGTAAAGATTTCATTTTATTGATAACTCTAGGGTTCTGATAACTTTCCAATTAGCCATAGAGATTAAGAAGTCCAGATGTCAAAATTACAATTTAAAATAAGAAACGTTTTACTGTCTAATTAGTAGATTTTGGAGACAAACTTAGTAGGTAATTAATATTTATTAAAGTGTGTTTTGAGCCGGCTTCTATGATAGTAGCCTTTTCTTCTCATTGCTTTCTTCCTAAAACTGAGCTATTTTGATCTCCATATTAAATGTGGGTAAATTAATGGGTACAAAGATGAAATTATTTGCACATGGTTCTAAAATTCATATGAAATAGAAAGCCTCAATTGCTGGTCTATAGAGCCCACAGATCTTTCACAATATAAGTTTGATATTAAGTATGTAATCCCCAAATTTTCACATTACATAATAATTTTCCAGAGTAATAGATGTAAAATCAATTAGAATAATTTTTTTTTTTTTTAGGTGAGGCAACCCTTGGTTGACTGCACAGATTGCAAGGACCTTGTCAGCTTACAATCCTTTATTTTTTTTTTTTTATTTTTTACACCTACAGCACATGGTCTTCCTAGGTGTTCTCTCATCCAAGTACTAACCAGGCTCGACCCTGCTTAGCTTCTGAGATCAGATGGGATCGGGCTTGTTTAGGGTGGCATGGATATAGCTGGAATAATTTAAATAATGTGAAATGCTTCATATAAACTAGTTGTGATACTGTTTTTGTTTTTTTTAATGGACTATTTTTTGAGCAGTTTTAAGTTCACAGCAGCACTGAGCAGAAGATACAGAGGTCTCTCATATACCCCTGCTCCACACACGTATAACTTTGGGCATCCTCAGCATCCCCCACCAGATTAATATGTTTGTTAGAACTGATTCTGCACTGACACATCATAATCAACCAATGTCTCTAGTTTACATTAGGGTTCACTCTTGGTATTGTATGGTCTATTGATTTGGAAAAACATTTAATGACATGTACCCACCATTATAGTACTCACAGAGTAGTTTCACAGCCCTAAAAATTCTCTATACTCCACCCATTCATTCCTCCCACTTACCCTGACAACCACTTATCTTTTTATTTTCTCCATAGTTTTGACTTTCCCAGAATGTCATATACTTGAAATTATATAGTATGTAGCCTTTTCAGGTTGGTTTCTTTCACTTAGTCATATGCATTTAATTTTCCTCCTTGCTTGTCTTCATGGCTTGATAGCTCCTTTTTTTTCTGTGCTGAATAATATTTCGTTGTGTGGATGTACCACAGTTTATCCATCCACATACTAAAGGACATCTTGGTTGCTTCCAAATTTTTGGAGTTATGAATAAAGCTGCTATAAACATCTGTGCACAGGATTTTGTGTGGACATTAGTTTTCAACTCCTTTGGTAAATACAAAGGAGCACATTTATGGATCTTAAGGTAAGAATAAGTTAATTTTTTTTTAAATCTGCCAACTTGTCTTCCAAAGTGGCTATACAATTTTGTATCCCAACGAGCAATGAATAAGAGCTCCATTGCTCCATATGCTTGCCAGCAATTGGTGTTGACTTTGTTCTGGATTTTGGCCATTCTGATAGATGTGTAATAGTCTCTCATTGTAATAATTTTCATTGCTCTAATGACATGTAAAACACCTTTTTATATGCTTATTTGCTTTCTGAGTATCTTCTTTGGTGAGATCTCTGTTAAGGTCTGTGGTCCATTATTTTTTTTATCAGACTGTTTGCTTAATTATTGAGTTGAGAAAGCTCTTTTAATATATTTGGACAAGAGTCCTTTATCAGATGTGTCTTTTGAAATTACTTTCTCCCAGTCTGTGGCTTGGATATTCATTTTCTTGACTATAAGCAACATAAAAGAATGTGGTCCTTTCTTTTTCCTAGCTTAGTCCCTGTCTCAGTATAGTTGATTTTCCTGTTTAATTAGAGGTTGCTGTTTTAGAATGATAATAAAATATAATCTAAGTAGATCAAATTTAACCCTATTCATAGTTATGTACTGCTACATATTGTCAACTCTTTTGACTTCCCAGTACATCAAATATTGTGTTGCCCAACATTCTGCTATTTCATACTGTATCAGAGAGACAATGATTTTATACTGTATAAAATAAATAGCCTAATATGAAATCAATTGATCCGCATGTAAGAAGAGGGGAAAAAAAGATAGAAGATATGAGATATGTCAAGAGAGTGTGTTCATGCTGTTAGCTAAGCATAACAGCAATGAGGAGAATATCAGAAATTATTCCTAATTTACTCCATTGCTAGTTAACCAGTAATATACACCTCCACAAAGTGAGGTTTCCTTATTCATGGTTAGCTCTCACTTTCAAGAGAAATAATCTTTCAAAAGCAAACACCCTTGCAAAATGGAAAGCAGCTAAATGTTATCTGTAGAAATAGGATAACAATTTCTTTTGGAATATACCTGCCAATTTTAGATCTTGAAAAATGATTTTTTTTGAAATATCACTGTCATGCTTTCATATTATCTATTACTTTGATTTTTTCTACTTTAGTATTTAAGATATAAGATTACAAACAAATAGAATGGGAAAAAAAAAGAAATTCTTTTTAAAAAGTGTCCAAAAATACAGAGAATTAAAGTAATTCAAATAATGCATACATCCAACATCAAGCCCCTCTGATTTTTGTTTTTTGTGAAATATATGGATTAGTAGATTTAACAATTTTTTTATTCAACTTTTCATATATCACAATACAAAGTAACAAATTAAAATAAAATAAAATAAAATTTTGAACATGCATAATATTTAAAATCTGCAAATTATTTAATGAGAGAAAATAGTAATATTATATGAAATTATTAAATATGGTAATGTTTTATTGTAAAAAAATATACATAATATAAAATTTAACATTTTAACTGTTTTAAGTGTATAGTTAGTGTCACTAAGTACATTCACATTGTCGTATAATCTTTGCCACCATCTGGTACTAATATTCATATGCATGTAACAGAAGAACTTTGGTAAACATTTTGATAATACATTGAAATCAGACTTGATAAAATATGACTTTATATCTCTTAATAAATAACTCACAAATCATGTTCCTAATGGGCTTATTTAAGAACATCAATTGTCTTTAATATGCTTGTGGAAAGAACATTGGTCTTAAAATTAGAAAAGTTAATACACAGATCTAATTCTACCTTGTATGAGGAGTAACTTGGGTATAATAACTAGAAATCAAGAAAAATTAGTGATCCAAATCTGTCTGATTACTACCTATTGTGCTATTCGATCAAACACATGCAGCTAAATCACACTGTCATACCTCTCACATTCTGAGATATTCCCTCTTTTACTTTATGTTCACACTTAGACAAAGGCCAAAAGAAAGGTAAGCAATTTAGGAAAAGCAAAAACAAACAAATATAAACAAAGTAATTGTGTCTATTTTACCACTATAATTATGTACCATGATTAATTTGTGGTACTTAAATAAAAACATTATGTTAGAACAAAATAATTTATACTGAGTACTCCAGTGCTAAATTGTATTGTAGAAATGAATACTCTTAACTTATTTTAGAATATTTGTCTTTAAATCAAGCAAATGTGTAACCCTTAGGAATCATTCACAGAACAAGCTAGCTTAACTATAAATTGGCTCAACTTTAATCAAAAATATTAATCGAATTCCCTCAAATGCTGTAAAATTAAAATGTAATTAGATTCCTTTCCAGTTTAATATATGAATGCCATTGAATATATTTATTTATTTATTTTATAAAAAATGCTAATGACACATCTTTAAGCTTCTGTGAAATTAATTGAAGATATGTTGAGAATGATGTTGTTTTCCTTTATAAATCCTATTTCTTCATTAATAAAAGCTTTATTCCCCTGATCACAAGTATTTGTCACTTTCCTGAAGCTTCCAAAATAACTTAATAATTAACATATATATACTATATTTACTGTAGAAATATTTTATCACTTTTACATATTTGAATTAGATTCTTTTCTATATTTATCTATTTTGTGTCAACTGTAATTGATAATTTTTATTACCAAAAACATATATTCTCATAAATATAAGCATATTTACTGAATATCCTTGATTTATCACAAAGCCATGGATTAATTTCCAGGTTTAGTAAAGCATAACAATAATGGTATTATAATCGTGAACCTGGAATCTTTTAAATATTTATTTCTTAGGCATAAACGTTATAAAAATGTTAAAATATTTCCTTCTTACAATTTCAAATTTATATTGACCGATATCATTTTAAAATTTTACAAAAAGCAAGTGGAT
This sequence comes from Eonycteris spelaea, assembly GCA_003508835.1. NCBI lineage: Eukaryota > Metazoa > Chordata > Mammalia > Chiroptera > Pteropodidae > Eonycteris > Eonycteris spelaea. Next base: position 1,397,692 of record PUFA01000043.1, on the reverse strand, counting down.
CAGTTTATTATACTTGTTGCGTCACATGTTTACCAGTAACATTTACTGGGAAAATAGTATGTATATATGCTTTACTTAATTTATTGTGTAAATTACCTTATTTCTTCCTCACAAATTTTTTTGGTGGTAGGTACTAAGACCATCTCCATTTTATGGATAGAGAAATTTAAGTAATTGGACTTAAATTTCAAAGAGAATGAGCGCTGCAGATTAAATTCAGATCTGTCTGACTGAAGATAAATTCATCAGTGTGGTAAACTAATATGAATAGATCTGAAACATTTATTATTAATGAGATTTTAATCTAGTTGAAGAGTTAAAGAAAACACAAGATACAGAAATATAGACATATATATTATACAGCAATAAACTTAATTTGTGACCATTATTAAAACTGTTGGTTTCACTAGCTGAAGAGGCCATGGAAGATTTAAAAATTATCTCTTCCTTGATGACTATGATTTAGACAGAAGAAAAAAATAATAAAAACATTTTAAATTGGGAAAAAAAATCTAAAACATGCATCAAAAAAGTTAAATATACATTTATTAGACTGTGAAGATACAGACCTGGAAGAACCCTTGCACATTAAAAACTAGGAGAAAAATATAAAATTTCCCATAAATTTTCAAGCTGATCGGCTCCATTGAAAAAAAAATATTGATAGAATTGAAACATCAGCTTAAAAGTGTGTAAAAAGAATTAGATTCAGAATTAGATTCCTGAGGATGGCAATTGATTAAAATAAAGAGTAATTCCAAAGTAGTATCAAAGCAAATAAAAATTCAATTCCTACTTTCAAATATAAGTGACCTTGATTTTAAAAAGTATGCTCTTTCTTTTAGTTATCTAATCCAATGTCCTGGATGAGCCCCAATCCTGAGATCATCACTTGAGTTTTGAATAGTATTTACACATGAGAGAACATGTTCTTGGATGTCATCACTTACTCTGAATAAAATTCCTTATTATTTAGCAGATATTAGTAATAGAGTTTTTATGAGCTCAAAATAGCACTGACAGACCAATAAGCTAATAAGCCATGCATCCATAGTATTATTAGTCACACTCTTTACTGGCCAAGTGGTGTAGATTAAATGAACATAACTGTAGGTGTTCAAGACCAGTGTCATTAACCCTTCCCTAATAAGCCTCCCCTTGGAGAAGGAAATGGAAATACAATTAATGATATACTAACTGTAGAGTTTTTAGTTTTGTAATTCTACTCTACTTCTTCATGGAAAGAATTCAAGCTTTCCTGCTGGAGATTGCTCTGTAATTATTTCTTTTACAGAAATATAAGGAAATTATATTTAAAAATAGAGTCTTGCCTCTTTATAAATGGAGACTAAAAGCATTATTGTACTTTACATTAGGATGAATAAAATACAGGAAAGTGGTAGTGATACATTTGTTTTACATACAATTGTTAAAAAAAGTATTAAACTAACAAACTCTAAATTTGTAAGAAAGCTGAAATCAGATAATTGCCAGTGCATAACCTTTTATATGTCCTTAAAACTCATACTCTCTATACAGGAGGCACTACTTTCTTGTTTCTGTGAGATCATAGTCTCCTAATTTTTCTCATGTGTCTTACTATGCTTTTTTTCTATCTTCCCTGCAAATGTGTTCTCTTTCAAATGGCATTAAATGTAGGGTTTCTTGTGGCTCCCTTCTAGAGCCTCATGATACTGTAATTTCATCCATAATCCTATCACCACACATATGCCAATGATTTTCAAATTCATGTAGCTCTGACCTATATTTGCCCCCCAAAAAATGCATTCTTGATGTTGCTACTGGCTGTCTCCATAGGAGGTTAAGCACAACTGTTAAAATGTGTCTATCATGAACTTCCTCCAAAAACAGTTCTCTGATGATACTCTAGTAAAAAAATGGGTTCAACACTCATCATGCTCTAAAGGAAAGAATAATGTAGTCATTATCAACTTTTCATTTTATACTATTCTGCCATAACCAGTATATTACTGAGTCCTGTTCTTTCCAAGCAAAGGTGTCCCTAAAGCCAGGATTAGATGTAAGGGTATTTTATTTGGGAAGAGATCCCAGGAAGCTATGAGGGGGGTAACATAGAGAAGGGAGAAAAACCCATAATAGATGTATTAATAGGGAGGTTACTGATGCAAGCAACTTGGGCAAAAATCTCTCTAAACACACCTCAAAATCCTCACTCCTCCCGGAGGAGGAAGAATCTGGGTATTTATCTGCTAGTCTCCTTTTATCTGTCATTGGTTAAGGATTACTCCCTGGACATTAACCCTGGAGCTCATCCTACCTGCTTCACAAAGGAACAAAATATATTCCAATGAATGACAAGAGAACATTCTGAATAGTAGACACCAGTACCCTCAGCATGTTAGGAACTAGGGACAGGTGGACCTTCAAGGTGGGCTGAATGGATTCAGGCAGGACAGTGAGCATCTGCTACACCTGCCAGTTTCATGGAGAACTTCTCTCCATTTCCATGTCTCCAGTCAAAGATTTTACTCCCTCTTATTTGGGCATTCAGTTTCCTTACCCATCTTCTCTTATACTCTACAACCAGAGTGATCTTTCTCAAAATATATCTGTGATTATATCATATCCTGGCTGGTTAAAATGCATGGTGACTTTAACTTGCTTCTAGAACAAAGAGTGAGGATTAAGTTGTTAATACGTAATAAAGGCATTACATAGTCTGGTTTCTGCTACTCAATATTATATTGCTACACTATTCCCCAAGATTTTTATATCCTGGTCATACTGGCTTTTTAAATAATGCTCCGAATGTACTATACACCATTGCACTCTAGATTCTTGATAACAATATACATAGAATATTTTCTTATGTCCTTCCCCTGTCAATTTCTTTTCACATTGCATGTGCTATTTTCTCATTTCATCTTCAAGATTTTCAATGCAGCATATCAAAGTATTTTCCCCAGATTTTTGGTAATCCTAATTTTCTTAAAGTCAATAATAATACTTAAAATAAGGCTATAAAATAGTCTAGTGACCAGGTACCGCTGTTTGTCTTTTGGTTATGAATCTAACAGGATTGTTGTGAAGATTCACTTAGTTATCTTTTTTTGTGAATTGCTTAGCACAGTGCCTGGCATGTAGACAAGATGTCAATAAGCTTTAGCCATCATCCCATCTTCCCCCTCCTCCTCCTCATCATCCTCTTTATCATTTTAATATCCCAGGCATCTCTCCTTTCAATACAATCAATAGTATGTTCATCATTTCTCCATCCAATATTTTCAGAAACTGAGTGCAAAGGAATTTTTTTTTCAAATCCTCACACAGTAAAAACTTAAAACAGAATAAAACAAATTATGTGTTTAGAAGTTAATTTCCAAAATAATTATTATTTAGTAACTTCAGAATGAAAATCATTGGTTATCATATACGGGTGTGTTATCACCTGATGGAGTACTGTTGAAAGTAAAAGATAAATAGATTTAATTGTACTTTGCTAACAAGCATGTTTTAGAGCCTAGAAATGTCTCAATTGTTCAAACAGAAGTTGTATAAAAGAGTATGAATCTAATTAAGACTTGAAAGCAAACTGGAAATTGACATTGTGTCAAAAAGCATCTTGTACTGGATTCAGCTTAAAGTTATTTATCCAATTAAGAAAATAATCACTGGTGATTACAAAGAATGGTATTTGAGTCTTCATTTTTTGTTTTACTTTATTTTTCTTTTTTACAAAATATATGAACCTTGTACTAATTCCTTTTTTTCTGAAGTATGTCAAGCCTCTGTTAAGCTCAAATAAGCCTAAATTCAGTGAGGATTACAGAGGAATTGGCTTTTTATCCTATTTTAAAATGTCAAATGCATTTTCCTCAATAGCACGGTATTAGTATAACCATCCCTGCTCCTTTTGTTGTCAGTGATGCTAAGTTGTTTTAGTCTTTAATACAGAGTTTGCAAGCCATAATAATTTGGAAGAAAATTAATTAATGCAAATTACAAAAACTGAGCTTGAACAGATCTCTTATTTTCTCTTTCCTATTATTATTTTCCCCACTTATTTTCCATTTTAATGGTGTATTTTCCCCCATGACTGTTTTGAATTACATTTTCTTAAAATTTGCCTTTTTGTTTGTTTACTCCATCATTTAGAAAGAATTTATTATTCATTTGTTTTGACATTGAATAAACATGTTTTAAAAACATATAAATAATTTCAAGGAAAATTTATTAATATGGTATTAAATTCAGAACAAGGTACTACAAAACTATTTTATGTCATTTAAAGTATTATTTCCCTAAACCTTATAAACATACAGTCTTCAAATATTTTCTTCATATTTCCTTTCAATGATGAGCTTCTATTAATAAAGATTATGAATAAAATCAAGTGATTGATTGAGACATATGCTAAATTTATATCTTTTATAGTAATTATGTTCATGTGAATAATACAACTCTTTTTACCTTAAGGAAAGTAAAAATAAATCACTGAAGAGTCTGCTACTATTTGTTACTTTGCAACAAGTTTAAAATGATAATAATATAGTTTCAAAATTGAGCTATTCTTTTAGTCGAAACCACACATTTGTAATATAATCCTATTGCTCTATTGCAGAGCATATTAAATTCAGATGTTCATACTAAGTAGCATTACATAGATGTTTTCATAATATAATATATAAAGATTGTTATAAAATTTTTCATCATTTCTCTTCAATTTTATATTTATGTTTCTAAATTACACCTTGTTCTGGAAACTCTGCTTCTAGAAGCTTCTGCTCTATAATTATGTAATTGTTCAGATTATTTATAAATTTCCCATAGAGAAGCGCATCATTTCTTATTCTAGTGAACTGTATAACCTACTCTCCGAATATCAAATCAAAACCCTTATGTAATGATGCATTTATGATAATGCAGAATGTGTAGATTGAGCTTCTACTGTATTTCCCCATGATATCTCCTTTGAAGTATTTTATTCTCATATAGCACTTACTGTTTTAACTGTGCATTTAATTTCTTGATAATTGCCATCAATATTTATATGGTTCAACTTTTATCCTATTATGTGTTTTATTATTGCTACCATAAGATCATTTCCCTAAGGTTTATTTTTCAGGCTCATATAGTGTTTTGAAGTCATATTATTTTTCAAAGCACAGATTTTATGATGTGATATTCAACTCTAGGCTTTAACTCAGACTAATGAGTAATGACAGCCATTAATATACTTTATAAAAATTTTACCTTTACATTTTTAAGACTTCTAATTATATCATTACCAATATTCTATTTTATTAATTCTTACTTAGGTATGATACTGCTTATTTTGCTACATTTATATCTTTGCACTTCTTTTCTTAAAAATAATCATAAAGATACTAAATTAATTTTAATATAGCCAAATATTTAAAAATAGTAATTATTTCATTATAAGCAAATGATTTGCTTTCCAGCATAGCTAGATAATCATATTTTTAAAAATCTATAATTTGTTATTAAAGTTTAATTTTCCACCTATTTTTTGCAGTGAATTACTCTCATATGATATTAATTTTATATAGCCAGAAAGAATTATTCATACTTATTACATTTTCTGTTAATGTACTAATCTAGTCTCACTATTCTACAACTATTTTAAATCCTTTTTTCATAAAAATGTGAGTTCATAGATTTAATAGTGACAGATTGTATTTCCTTTCAGAATAGTTTACAATGTATATTGCTTATGTCTACCAGGGCACATTACTTCTCTGTATAACTAAAAGTGTTTTGGAAAATAAGCTTTTTTTAACTCAGTGTAATATCGAATATACAAAGCAGTTAATATTGCACAATCTGCAGTACCAATTGAATGCTTCAAAGGGATGAGTATATATGAAGTGCAACTTGATTAATCATTTACTTTTTAAAGTAAAAAACTAAAATACATTTATTTTAGTTTTATGAAATAAAATAAAATACATTTATTTCATATGACAATATGCTGCATCTTGGAACCATAAAAGAAAGCAGAAATACATTAAAAAGTTCAACAATACATATATGATCATGAATGACAACAATAAAATGGTATAACATATAAATTAAGCATAACCTCTGCTCAAAAGACTTCAAATCTACAAAGGAGTACTATGATTTATTTTTAAAGTTTATGTTTTGGAGTGCGATAACATAAACTATTCAGAATTTCCCTTATGTAAATTAGTCAAAATGATAGATGACTTACAAATTTAAAAATCTTAGCCAGCCCAAACAATTTTGTGAGTCAATTCCTTGCAATAAGTCTCTTAATAGTTATATATATTCCACTGGTTCTCTTTTTCTAGTAGAATCCTGACTGATATGTAATTGCTTAGCTTAAGTTTACAATGGAAAAGGAAACTCTCGTGGATATAAAATCATTAGATGGATGTTTTATTTGTTTTAACATTATCAAAGGCATAATATTTAAACAACTAAACAAACAAAAATCTTAGAAGCCAAACATGTCTACCATAAAGCAACTGAAATTAGCAGTCCCAACAATTTATTCTAGATTTTATAAATAAAAATTAAGATATTATCTATATATCTTCATAAATAAGTGTTCAAAATAAATAACGCTTAATGTTTATGTATATATGATTGTTGCTGAATTTATTTTCAGCTTGAATTATGCATTTGCATACCATACATGCATTTTTCACTTTGAATTATGTACATACATTACTTACATGCATATTATGCAAATCAAACAAACAAAAAAGCTAAGAGGAGTAAGAAGAGCTTCTGAGATAGCATATACTCTCTTATGAGGGCAAGCTTTAAATGACATTGAGGTCATATCACCAGGGATTCAATCATTTTTCACAATCCTTCAACAGCAAGGATTATGGGCTGACATCTCATTATTGAAGTACTGAAACATGAATAATTTGTTCTACACTGATGGCCAGGAGATATTGAAAGCCATACAATTATGAGGTCATATATTGAAAGAATAAACTAACAATAGTACAAAAGAATAATGATGGGAAAGAAATATTAATGAAATCTATAATTACATATATTTTGTAGTTTTACATATATTCATTTTCTTTATTTAAAAGAACATAATGATCAGTTATTAACCTTGTTTTAACAATATTTTTTTTAAATTTATATTCCCTGAACTGTCAAACTTCCAAAGAATTTAAATGGCAGAAAAATAAAAAAATGAAAGAACAGAATAAATTTAATATTTATTTTAAACTTAAAGAATAATTGTATAATCTTTCTTGGGATGGAAAATATGTGCATTCTTTTTTTTTTTCTTGTATAGTATAACATGAAGATAAAGATGAAGAATAACTCAATGTTCAATGAAAACAGTAAATCTGAAATCACATGAAAAGAAACATGGCAGAAGAATGAAAATACTGAGCTTATTTTATACATAATATTTATAAAGAAAATATTGGTTTCATAGAATATATGAAAGTATTCATATTTAAAACATAATAAGGTAAAAATCAGCCTTATAATGACTTTAAAGCCATTGCTAGAATGAACTAGTATTCTAATTTAACAAGTTTACTAATAGACTCTAAAGGTATGTCTGTCCACGTGTTAAAGTGAACAGAGGAGAGATGGAACAGGATAGTTGTGATAAAGTAAATGTTTACTTTCCTCCCAAATTCATATGTTAAAGCCTTAACTTTAAATGCAATGGTGATATCAAGTGGGGCCTTTGGGAGGAAATTAGTTTTAGACAAGATCATGTGGATGGAGTCCTCATAATAAGATTAGTTCTCTTATAAGCAGAGACAAGAGAGTTCACCCCTTCTCTCTCTGCCATGTGAGAACACAGCAAGGAGACGTCCATCTGTAAACTACCACCTCACCGGACATTGAATCTATGGGCAATAATATTAGATCTCTCAGCATCCAGAACTGTGAGAAATAAATATTTATTGCCTAAGCCACCGAGTATACAACATTCTGTTACAACAGTGCCAACTGACTAAGACAATAGGTGTTGTAAATGTTTAAGCAAGTGTAAGGTGCTAGTGTCAAAGGGATAATTAGCCTGCACAATGGGACTAATTATAATATTTCATTCAAACTACAGCATTGCCATTTTGTTGAAAATTCTCATTCCTCCAAGAATTAAGTATAAATATTCTCCATTTCATTAAATAAATTAAATTTGGAATTATTAAAAATGGGTTTAATGATAGATAGCATTGGAAAGTTACCGCTGTTGTTTTAATCTTTTAACAAAAAATAAAATAATAAAGCTAACATGGAACATAAAGACACTCACAGACCAAGTCATAGAGAGTGAAGGGCAAAAGCTATGTTTAGTTGGTTTCCTCATTGTTATATCTTAAATTGGAACAAAAATAGATCTTAAAACAGGCCACATGTATTTTTCTGATGAAATAGAAGTAAGAAACATTACATGTTTTTTTTTAACTCCATCTATAATTTATGTAATATTTAGCAATATTCTCTTAAAATTAGAACACTAATAGCAAATGAATACCAGGAAAATAAAGCAGATAGAACTAAAAGTAAGATGTGTTGGCAAAAGATTTGTGTAAAAATGCATGAGCAATGTATATGTGTGTGTGTCTGTGTGTGTGCTTATACATGAATATACTTAAGAATGTTAAAAATTTTTTAAAGTGTTAATTAATTTTCCTAATTTTACTTTCTCCTAATATTTTTAGGCCTTTCTCTTTATATATATAATTTCACATATTTTATTTTTAAAAGTTTACCTGAAATTAAATAATTTCTTCAAATATCACAATAAAGTCATATGTTCATTGGATGGATCATTTTAAGGTACATTTTTTTTTTGCAGAAGCCAAAGAAAATTACCTTCTACATCACCAAAAATAAAAGAGATTTATTGATTTACTTGCTCTTATTTATTCTCTTTTGCTGATATTAAATCACAAATAAAAGCATTTTATTTCATGCAACTATATAATGTATATATTATATATAGGTAAGGATATAATGGTTTGAGTACAGTTAGAAATGAATATAAATTCTAATATTGATACAAAGGAAACAGTGTCTTCTTGATTTTTAATAATTCAAGAGTTAGTAAATTAGAACAATCAAATTTTTCTCTATTGGAACCTCCTATTCACTTTTTATATTTTCACTCTCATCCTGAATCTTAGAACACTGTGAAGTCATTTATCTCTTCCCACATTTTTATAATCTATTCCTTCAATCACTGTGATACATTATTATCCTATTGTTTAATGTAGTTAACATACATTTAGACTTCTTTTACACCTCCAACTTCATTTGCTCTTCTCTCTGTCCTGCATATATGACTTCCTATGTAAGAACACTTTCTTTCTGCCTAATGACCATTCTGCTCTTTCCATTTGTTAATATGCTTGTTATGTAGCATCTTGTTATCTAGTATCTTTATCTCAATTATTTTTTATTGCTGAATATTATTGATTATCCCTTCATCTGTTGATAGGCATTTGAATTTTTCCAGTTTTGATGATTACAAATAAAGGTGACATGAATGTGTGTGTAGTCTTTGTATGTATATATGTTTTTATTTGTTTTAGTCAAACATCTGGGATCAGATGGATGAGCCATTTGATGGATATATCTTTAACTTTTAAAAAATCATGCCAAATGGTTTCCCTAAATGGTTATACCATTATAAATTCCCAGCATAAGAATTTCAGTTCTCCACATCCTCACCAATACTTGGTATGGTCATTTTAAAAATTTTACATATTCTAATAGTAGTATCTCATTATTGTTTCAATTCATAATCCCTTAATAGTTAATGACATTAAGTATCTTCTCATGCACTTATTTGCCATCTATATATAACATTTGGTGAAGGTTCTCTTCAAACTGATTTTTGGAGAAAGCTAATAATTTTCTGATGAAAAATAGACACCATGATGCAATCCTTTTAGAATTTGCCTTTTCTCCTTTCATTCTGTCTGAACTTTGCATATACCTTATGAATATGCAGTAGGAACCTTACATTAGATGTTGAAATCTGATGAAAAAAAAGTAGGAATTACCAAGCCTCGGTTCCTAATGATAGTTTTGGATAATCTAAGCTTCCTGTAAAGTGAATTTCCTGACACCATCTTACAGATAAAAAAAGACCCTTTATTATTTACACCAGAATTGTAGCATTTATGTTACTTGTAGATGAACGAGGAAAACTGTCAAATGAAAAATATTCTCTTTATTTATGTGCTGTAATTATTGTTTTATTTTAATAAATCACCAATTTCCCCTTTTTGTAACTGGAATTTCTTATTTTAATTATTTAATACATTTTCTCTTAATTTCTAATTTTCTGGAATAGAAAGATTCTGAGCTAAAGAAATTGTTAAGCTCTGGATTAATTATTGCTTTTCTGAGACCTACTCCCAAATTATAAGGATGGTCCTTTAACAGCCACATCTGTACACATGTCATTGAAGACTTGAACATAGTTGATTCATGTAAAGTTTAAACTTCCTCAATATTAGAAAATCTGCATCTAGACCTTGTGATCTTTCCAGCCTATTGGAACCATTATCTATTTCAGCTACAGTAATCCCTAAACTCTGTATTTTATTGCTCAGTATCCCAGCCTGGTAATAGCTTATAATTAGCTTTATACAAATCATCTCCAGAGAAGAGAAAATCAGTGTTTATAGGAATAAAATTGAGGTAGTAAGCTGAAGTGAAGTCTAGATACTAGGAAAAAGCAGTAGAATTCCTTGGTTTTTCATAACTCAGTTGCTCTGTATGTGAATGTGACCTGCAGGGAGTATCCACTGGAAGCTCACTGGGAGGGAGATTCTAGGTCTTATGTAGACTTACAGGAATGGAAGATGCAATTAAACCAGAGTTCCTGGATATATGTATACACATTAAAATTTGAAAAGCAGTCCTCTGAAGCACATTGGTCCTTCATTTTAGTCTATATCTGAATTCTAGATTCATCCTTGCCTACGCATTTCATGAAACAACACTATTACCTTATAATAACCATTCATTTTCATTTAAGCTAGCACTTATATACTTTAATTACTTGTAAACAAAAGTATTAGACACATAATAATGTCCCTACTTTGTTGTTTAAGCTATTCTCTGTGTATTTAATCATAAAAAGCTTAAAATTATGAGACTTTAGTAATTCAGTTGCTCAAATAAAATTTCCTTTAACACTACAGAACAAACTTTGAAGTATGGAAGCAATTACTGTAAATATCAGTGATGATGACAGTTGTTTGTGTATTGAATTTGACTTCATCTGGATTAATTTTATTCTTTGGATGCATACTTGGGGATATCATATTAATGCAAATTATCCAAAATAGGCTGATTCCTGTAGAAATTCAGGTAAAATTAATGAACAGTTTTTGTCAAAATGGCATTTTAGCAGACTAGATAGCCATAATTATATATATTCTTGTCCTGGAACTCGAGAAGCAGGAAGGTTACTGATGTAAGAAAAAATAAACTACTAAATCTTAAAATAAAGAATAACTAACAATAAATGAGTCTGAAAGCTACCTGAATAGGATTAGAAGGCATTAGTGATTTCATAAAGAAAATAAAGTATTTTTGAGTACCTTGAATTACCTTTTAATAACTTGAGTAGAAAAAATCTGATGGACAGCAGTATCTATAGAAATGAGAATATACTATTTTTTCATAGTAAAATTTTAAAGCTTTTAAAGAAGTTTTACACAACAGCTAAATAAAGGTAACCAAATTACATAATTCCACATAGTCTAAAATTTTGTAATATCAATTCCACATAATTTGCACAATTTTATTTATTGGTTTGACCCTTTCTGAGGGAGGTAACAAATAGTCATTGACTATATCCTTTTCATCACGATCATGACCACAGTTTAAAGTGAGTTTTATACTTTGTTCAAGAAAAACAAAGTTGAAAAAAAGATAAGTCAATTTGTAATGTGTTGTTCTTCTAGATTTATAGAAACTATAAAGATTAGACATTAATGAAAGATACAGCCCACTTAGTTAAGACTTTAAAAATAATCTATTATCTATAAATATACGTAATGTGTATTAATATACATAAAAAGAAGATATCAGATAAGAATAACATGTAACTAGAAATATTTCAAAACTACACTCTATAAATCATTGGTTTTTAGTGTCTCAACAATGGGTTAATGTTCAGTAATAGAATTCTAGAACGCATGTCCTTGAAATGCTGGTTCTCAAAACTCAACTTGTGAAAGTTAAAAAAAAAAAAATCAATAAAAAACGGAATTGATTAAAAGGGTAAATAATATATTTGCATAATTATTTTCTCCAACATATCAGAACATTAACTTCATCCACACTTTCAAACACTACATAGAAAAATTAATACACGTGGTTGTGGTACCAGTTTGAAAGATAAAATAATATAGAAATATACCCTCATGATTTGATGAAAATGACTTGTGGCATGGGCAGTAGCCATCAGAAAATGTTTGACTTTGATAATACACTTTATCATATGTGTGTTTTCTATATTCTTAACATTTTACCTTACCTTCATTAATTCCTCCTGTCAATAGTCTGTTTTTTAGATCATTATTATATTTCCATTTTTCTAAAAAATTAAGCTTTGTATTTATTTTTAAATACATAATTAGCCACATCCTCCCAGAATTTGATGTTAGTATTTTCATCTGTATTTTTATATATATATATATATACTCATGTCAACACTTTTCTTAGCTCACATTTCATTTAGGTATTTTATTTCTTTTTTTAAAAGGCATTTTATTTCTTAATATTAAACATTTAGACATTATTTTTGTAACTGGTTTTTAGGTTAATGTTAGGACATTATGAAATTATATAATACATTTAAATCTTTAAAATTTATTGAGGTTATCTTTCTGGTCCAAATATAATCAGTTTTCATAAATGTTCTATGTGTATTTGAAAAGAATATATAATCTAAAGTTTCTCAGACAGCACTCTATTATTTTCCCATTAGGTTAACCTTTTTATATTACATTATTGAAATATTCTACACTCTTACATTTTGTTTTGTCTGTTTCATCTATCATTTATCAAAAATATGTATACTAAAAATTAGTCACTTTGGTTGTGGCTTTGTCTTAATTGTGCTTGCCATTAGAATTTTAATATCCCTGGATAATGCAAGAACAAAATGTTTATTAGGTATCTGCTAAGTGTCAGAGGCTTTGTTTTTATTTTAAACAGCTATGTTGATACAAAGATAATAATATATTTACATATTTCCTTTTTCTCAAGTGATTATTAAAAATGTATTTTATAAAATAATATGTGTATAATTGTATTGGGGCTTATATAGAAATATAATATACTTGACAGTTATAGCATAAAAGTGGTAGATGGGAATCAAGCTTTATGGAAATAAGGAAACAACACAAGGTAGTAATGTGAATGTACAGGAAAAAAAAGAAGAGAATCAGAAGTGATAAATAAGGTTAATATAAAAAAAATTATAAATACTTGATCTTTTTTCTTTTACTTTTTTTAAATATAAGATTTTATAAAGTAATAAACATAAGGATATATTATTCTGTTTGTAACATATATAGGTGTAATATATGTAATTATAATCCTACAAGAAAGAGAAGGAGTGAATAGAGCTATATAAAAGTATTTATATATCACTGGAGTCAAGTAATTATAAATTTGAGGCTGACTTTTATAAGTTAATATATATACAGTAAGCAAGAGAGCAAAAGCTGAAAAAATTTTAGAAAAATACTTAAAAACTCTTAAAAGAATTAAATTGTTATAGCAGAAAATACCCACTAAGAAGACACCAAAGGAGGAACAGAGAAACAAAAAGATACAATATATAGTAAACAAAAAGCAAAAAAGCAGATTTTAAAACCATATCAACAGTAATATTAAGTAAATAAAGTGAAAAACAAAAGGAAAAGCTTATCTATTGGAAAATTTACACCCAAATTTATACTGTCTATAGGAGAAACAAATTGAAAGTAAAAGTGTGGAAGAATCATACCATGCACAAAGCAGTCATAAAAGAACTGTAATAGCTAAATTAATATCACACAAAATAAATCATAATGAAACGAAATGTTATTAGATATAATCAGATAAATTTCATGATGATAAATGGGACAATCTGTTCAAAAGAATGAAGTTAAACCCTATACCATATGCATAACTTAAATGAAAATAGATCACAACCTAAACATAAGAACTAAACGTACACAATGCTTAGAAGAAAATATAGTGGAAAAACTTCATGCTTTTACATTTGCAAATGATTTATTAGCTATGTCACCAAAGGCACAGGAAAATAAATTAAAAATAGGTAAATTGGTACTCTTTAAAATTGAAAAATGTACATCAAAGGACACTATCAAGAGAGTAAAAAAAAAACACAAAATGAGAGAAAATATTTGCTAATCATACACTTAAGGGTTTAATATCCAGAATACATAAATGATCTTATAATTCAACGACAAAACTACAATTTAATTTAAAAAAATGAGCCAGAATAATCTCTTCAACAAATTGTGACAGAACAAGTGGATATCTACGTGCAAAAATCAATCTATCAATCATGGATACAAACCTTACATTCTTCACAAAAATTAACTCAAAATAGATTAAAGACCTAAATGACCATAAAACTTCTAGAATATAGGAGGAAATCTAGATTGCCTTGAGTATGATGATGCCTTTTTAGACATAACATCAAAGTCATGATCCAGAAAGTAAATAATGGATAAGCTTGACTTTATTAAAACTAAAAATTTCTGCTCTGTGGAAGAGAAATTGCAAGATAGCCACAGACTGGGAGAAAATATTTCCAAAAGGAAAATCTGATAAAAGAACTGATGTGCTAAATATACAAAAAACTTAAAATTCAAACAATAGGAAAACAAATGACCTGATTTTAAAAAGGCCCAAAGACCTTAACAGACACCTTACCAAAAAAGATACACAGATGGCAAATAAGCATATGAAAAGATACTTCACATCTCCTGTCATCAGGGAAATGCAAACTAAAACAATGAGATACCATCACACACCTATTAGAATGGCCAAATTCCAGAACACTGATACCACCAATTGTTGGCAAGAATGAAGGGTAATAGGAACTCAGATTCATTACTTGTGAGAATGCAAATGGCACAGCCACTGAAGACTCTTTTGCAGTTTCTCACAAAACTAAACACACTTTTGCTGTGTTTTAAGAGATCCAGCAATCACATAACTTGATATTTACTCAAAGGACTTGTGAACTTATGTCTACACAAAAATCTATATGCAGATGTTTATATCAGCTTTATTCATAATTGTCAAAACTTGGAAGCAACCCAGATTTCCTCCAGTCTGAATGGATAAACTGTGGTACATCATCAGCATAATGGAATATTAATCAGTGCTGAAAAGAAAGGAGCTAACAAAATCACATGACATGGAGGAAATTTAGATGTAAATTATTAAGTGAAAGAAGACAATCAGAAAAGGCTACATACTATATGATTCAAACTATATGACATTCTGGAAAAGGCAAAACTATGTAGATAGTAAAAAAGATCAGTTGTCAGGGTTTGGAGTAGTGGGGGAAAGATAAATAGGCAGAGCACAGACTACTTTCAGGGCAGTGAAAGTACTATGTATAATATTATAATTATGGGTAATGTGACATTATACATTTGCCCAAACATACAGAATGTACAATGCCAAGAGTAAATTTTAAATTAAACTGGACTTTGGTAATGATGTATCAATGTAGGTTTGTCAGTTGAAACAAATGTACTACTCTGGTGGAAGATGTTAACAATGGGGGAGGTTGTGCATGTATGGGAGTTGGGGTATATGGGAAATCTCTGTACCTTCCATTCAATTTTGTTGTAAACCTAAAACTGCTCTAAAAATGTCTATTTTAAAAATTGGGCCAAAGACCTAAATTGACATTTCTTCCATGAAGATATACAAACAGCTCATGAAAAATGCTCAACTCTCTAATCATTAGACAAATGCAAATCAAAACCACAATGAGATTCTATTTCCACACATTAGGATAAAAAATGTAATAAAAATGTTATAAGTGTTAGTGAGGATGTAGAGAAATTGGAACTCTTGTGCATTATTAGTGGGACTGTTAAATGGTGTAGCCTCTATGGATAACATATGGCAGTTTCACACTAAATTATACATAAAATTACTATATGATCTAGAAATTCCACTTATAGGTATATAACCCCCAATATTGAAAGCATGGAATCAAACGAATATGTGAACAATGTTTATAGCAGCATTATTTACCTTAGCCCAAAGGTAGAAACAACCCAAATGTCCAATGTTGAATGAATAGATATACCAAGTGTAGTTTATACATACAATCTAATATTATTCAGCCTAAAAATAAATTAAATTTTAATATATGCTATAACAGATAAATCTGGAAAGCATTATGCTAAGTGATATAAGCTAGACTAAAAGGACAAATATTGTATAATTCATGTATATGAGATAGTCAAAACAATCAAATTCATAGACACAGAGATTAGAGCAGTAGTTACCAGGATAATTCAGGAGTGGATAGAATGAGGAGTGGATAGAATGAGGAATAGAACGCCTTAAACAACAACAAAAGAAGCACATACACATTAACAGAGCCATATGAAAATTTCTGTGATTTTAATTGTTGAATTATGTAAGAGGTCATTTTCCCTAAATCGCTAAGTTGCCTTTTCATGAAGGCCTAACTACAAGATTTTTTCATATAAAAAATTAAGTAAAACAGTTTTCATTTGATTTATTGGGATATTACTATATATTAAACAATTAAGTCTATAATCGATCATATTTAAATATTTTGTGATAGTAATCAAGACATAGTTCATCATGTATTACCAAGTTAGGGCATTTGTAGTATATGCTATCATTCATTCCTCTGCACTAAAAGTTCTTTTGCTTCCATTTTACTATTCGACTATGACTTTTTTGTCATGTAGTCTTTATGAAACATGCTTTCTTACTTCATGTATACTTTTATTATATTTTGAATTGATTATAACAAAGAGGCAGCTTGGTCAGTGAAATTTATTAAAACTGAGGGACTATATTTTTTAGCTATCAATGTTTACTGTTAAATTGTGTTATAAAAATGTTGACAGCTGGACTTTTGACTAGGAATTTTTAGGTCCCAAACACTCAAAGTATCACACTTGTAAAGAAAAAAAAGGATCTATTTTCGATAGTAAGGTTAATACTATTGTTTTAATAATTATCTATATAAGACATCTACAACAATTATTTAAACATTTTAAGCTTAAGCTGATTGAAATTTTAGACAAAATCAAAATAGATAAAAATCTTTTAAGGTGTTTTGTATGCCTTCTGTATTTAAAAAATTAAAAATACATATAAGGAATATAAATTTTCTTAGTTCTTCAGGAGTTTATATTTTTCTCAATGCCAAAAGAGCTAATGAAATGTTGGAAAGATAGATTAAAGAAATGGCCTGACCAACCGAAATTGCCCTTTTAGTGATAAATTCCTTCAGCATTGAATTACATGTATGTTCCATAAATCTGATGATCTGAAGGAGACATTCATTTTAAACTTAATTATTTGATAAGATTAGAAATAAAATATTAATATACATCTCAAATATATTTCTATTTTATTATACATTTTAAAAATGTTCTCTGTTAACATATATTTGCAGGAAAAAATTATTGAAAATGGTCTTTGGAACACAATATTTTAAAGCTCAGTAACTATAGTAAAATCTGTGTGGCTTTTAGCATTTCCAAAAAACCATTTAATACTTTTCCAACCCAGGAAGTGCCATTAGTACAAGTTCTACAAAAACAGATTCTGTCTTTACTCCCATTGAAAAGTTCAATTCTAAAACTATCTGCCTAACTTTACTTCATCAATTTCACAAATATCCCAATTAGTGAAACTGTAAAATATGTAAAATAATTAGTCTTTATATTTCAAATCTCTAGCATATTTAAAAATAATTCATATTAATTACTATTATAAATAGTAATAATCACAATTATAGTTCTAAGATATAATAGAGATTTAGGTGTTAACCATAAAGCTTTCAAAATGTAATATACACTTGATATAAATTTATGTTATATGATCAAATACTAAAATTTAATTTGCATTGTAAATGCTAATTTTAATCCTAATTTAAGCAGTGGAAAACGAGATGAAATTACATATGGACTTATTTGTAATTTTTAATTATTTAACTCATTTTAAGTTAAATCAACTTATCTTTATCAGACATTTAAAATTACTTTATGTTATTAAAACAGATAATTAAAATGTAAGGGGTAAACAAAACTACAGTAGATATGAACACATACTTGTAATAAGAGTAGAACAGAATAGTTAATATTCTTTAGGAGGAAATAAACTATTAGAACATTATCAAAATATCAATATTATCTCCCTTTTAAAAAGAGAAATTTAAAATAATAAAAATTAATTCTATATTATGGTTAATCAGAAAAAACTGTAAGGTGGGTGACAAAGAGTTTCTGCATTAAGTAGCGTTGGTTTTATTAACAGGAATTGTTTTGCTGCTGTTATTACATGTGATGACATAAATTACACATAAGATGGCTATGTGGCAGGGTGAAAATTTTTGAGCTTTAAAACATAATAGAACTGGCTTTAGAACTAGGGCTGTACTTTGTTAGCAGTTTCTAAAACATTTAATCTTTGTGTCTTAGATTTCACTATGTATGGGGAGACATATCATCTCTCTTTGGATGGCTTTTGTGAAGCTTAGAAATAATTTAATACTCCTGGGAATCTTGCAGGTTTAATGCTTGGAAGTTGATACTTGACTGAACGAATTGTACCGTGGAGGGTGGTAAATATGGGAGGAATCAAGAAAACTTTGTGGGTAAAGTTCTTTTTTAGAAGGGCCT
The DNA here is from genome assembly GCA_003508835.1 of Eonycteris spelaea. Taxonomy (NCBI): domain Eukaryota; kingdom Metazoa; phylum Chordata; class Mammalia; order Chiroptera; family Pteropodidae; genus Eonycteris; species Eonycteris spelaea. Next base: position 1,378,772 of record PUFA01000043.1, on the reverse strand, counting down.
TGATAGTTTTCGTTAGAGGAGTCGATGGTAGTTTTTTAGAGGAGTTGAAAGGCCGTGATGTGCTATAACGCAAGATGGAATAATCGATGAATGTGGAAAATGTGTATAAGTTGAGGTACACAATACAGTGGATCTGGCCCCTTCGCCCTACCTTCTGTGCCTCCATCCATGTCTCAAGCGAAGCACTGCACTAGCAGCTTTACTGTTCTTTTTCCACCTTTGAATCCTACCCACATATTTTCAACACAGAATGTAGAGTAATTCTGGTAAATGTAAATTGGAAGCCGATTACAAAAAAACAAATACTGCATGATCTCATTTTAATGTGAAATGTGGACTCTGAAAAAGTCAAACTCATAAAAGCAGAGAGTAGAATGGTAGTTGCCAGGGGCTGGAGGTGGGGGAATGTATTGCATAATGGAATATTTATTAAGAAAGTTTAAGTATTCTCACTACACACAAAAAAAATTGTAAATATTTGAGGTGATGGATATGCTAGTTAACTTGATTATAATAATCATTTCACAATGTATATGTATATTAAAACATCATATACACACCTTAAATTTATAGAATTTTTATTTGTTAATTATACCTAAATAAAGCTAGGGAAAAAAAATCAGATCAGGCTACTTCTCTGTTCAAAATCCCCTAGCAGTTTTTCATATTACTCAGAGTAATGAACTATAATGAACTAAAAGCCCTCACAAGATGCAGTGCCCCTCTTATTTGACTTTAAGCCTCAGCATACTTCCTTCACAGGGTCTCTGTTCGTGCCCATCTTCTGCCTATAATTCTGTACTCCCATTAGAAACATGGCTTATTCACTCACTTCCTTTAGGTTATAATTTAAATAACAGTGAAGTTCCCCACCTCCCCCGCCCCCCATACCCTATATAAAGATTCCCTTCTTCAACGCTCTAAGTTTATTTTGTTATTACTTATCACAGTCAAAAATATTCACATTTCTCTATTTTACCTAATTTACTGTCTTTCTCTGCTATACAATAGAAACAGAAATGCCTGGCATATTATAGCACTCGATAAATGAATATGTTGAGTGACCAAATGAATGAACCATCAGGAAAATTAGATAAGTTAAAGACATAAAAAAGCTAAATTCTCTCTGTAAAGGTAAATGGTCACATGAATGAATATGCAACTACACGAAAATAAAATTATTCCTTCAGTTTATATAAAAACATTTATTATATGGCTAGAAGAGAGCTGATACTGTGCTACACTAGAAATTCAGTCTCTTTCTTTCAATTAGTTTATAAATAAATAGAAATGTATTTCCTTTCATCACCATATATTTGAAGGAAAATTAACTCTGGGTGGTAAATACACAATATAGTATACATATGAAGTATTATCGAATTGTGCACTTAAACTTATATAAATTTATTAACTGTCACCCCAAAAATTTAATTAAAAGTTTTAAAAAATGTACTTATTTAGGTAAACTTCTGATCTAGAGATATAGCACTTAAAAAACATACAATTTTTGCCTGAATCACATTTTGAAGTATTTCGAGTCATTGGAATAACATATGAGTGCTAAAATAATGTTAATATAACTTCAGAAAATAAAATTCTCAATTGCCTGCTCCCTCCCTCCCTCTTCTTACAAGAATTTCACCTACTGTTCCATTTAAGAAAAGGTTAGCATGTTCACAACATTTGAAGATATGAAGGAATCCACCTTATAATAACCAAATATATCTTGTTAATTAACAAGAACTAGCTATAGGTCAACTAATTTAATCCAAAATCCAGGTAAATCTTTTTTTAAGATAAATAACATGGTAAGTTATTTGGATTAAATTTTAAAAATATCTCTAATTATAAAAAATAAACAAAATTGTAAGTGAACAGCATCTTAATTTACATAAAAAATGCAGACAGGTGCTTATTATAATCATACTCAGATTCATACTTGCAAATTTAGGTTATATTAGTACATGGCAAAATGGATAAATACGTTTATTTATGTTTTTAAAAAGAGTGGTGTCGAATGCCAAGAGAGCCTATACAAAATTACTCCAGAAATATTCTCACGCAAAAGAAGAGCTGATTTTCTACTTATTCAACTGTAGATCATGGAGTGGGGAGAGGAGTCGGGGTCTACATACGCATATACCGTGTGGAGCTGGCTCAGCAATGATGGTATGTAAGGCATACTAGAAACATTGATTCTGTTTTTTCTTTGGCAAATTAGGAAAATAGGTTTTTTTCCACGTAAACGAAACAGATATATATAGAAATATATATCAAAATCTAATTACATTTTTAAAATAGATTAAGTGTGTTTGTGACAATTTTCAAATTGGAATAGAACTGAATAGAGTATAAGAAATATAGTTTTATCATTTTTTCTGTTAAAGGTACATCAATGAAATATTTGAGAGATACTTATCTAAGAGCTTGAGATATTAATGTTTGAATTTTTAAATATATATTCACAATTAATTAATAATTAAATAATTGATGTTTAACTAATTTATGTAACAAATATTGCAGCCAGCATTGTACAGGAAAAAGAAATTAACCAGATTTATATAATCTACTCATGTAAAACATATCTATGTTCTTGTGCTCTGAGAATTCTATTAGAGATATAGAGATATTCAAACACAATTACAACACACCACAATATTTACTAACAAAGTTTTTGAAAATTACTCAAATTTATAACAAATATTAATTTATCAAACATATAAAAAAATGGTGTTCTAAAGATAAATAAGATTATTTTCAAGGTAGTCATAGTTTTAAGTAGGTTAAAGTTTTTGAAGTAAAAATATCAAAATGCTTTTTAAAAATTGACTTTTAAAGAAATCCAAAAGAAAAAAATTAAAAATTAAAACAATATTTAATAGAGGAAAATAAAAAGATTATAAAAAAGAGAAAGAAAGAATGATTAAGAACAAGGTTTGCAAGAAAAAATACTGGTATATATCATAAACCACCTGTTGACCATGAATTAATACTATTTTATTTATTACATAAATATATCTACAAAATGAGAGTAGATATAAGAATAACACATTTTTTACTTTTTTTTGTATCACAACACATTTTAGAAATATATTTTATTGCAGTATAGAGCAATTAACAGTAAATTTAATGCAAAATCATAAGTAAAATAAAGGATATATTGTTCCAAATTTAAACATTAAGCAAATAATATTTCTCTAGTATTTTTTTTTTTAATTCTAGAGGAGCCATTACATTATAAAAACTTAGGAAAGACTTTCTACATAAAAAGAATTACTCATTTCAACTATTTTTATTTTATATCGAGATAACTAGTCAACATATATATGGTGAGAAATGACAACTGTACATGAGTTAGCAAGAAGCAAAAAAGAAAAAAATTTAAAAGAAACACGACTTTAAACTGGAAAACAGACTTTAGCACTCTTCTATTAGGAAATTGGAATGAAATGAAAATAATATCTAACTTTAATATTTAATTTCTATCAGAAATGACAATAATTTTTAATGTTTTCTTTCTTCATTTTAACCACAATTGTCTCTTAAAAGGAGTTATAATTAACGAAGGTAGAAATGAGTTACATAAAAGTAACATAAAATCACATATGAGAACAAAAGAACAATGAGTGAGAAAAAGGTTCAATTTGCACATAAAATTAAATTATATTATAAACTTCCAAAGAATGCTTTCCTACTATGATTCATTCCTAGATGGAGTGATGGAGTAACTAGCAACTATTTTCTACTTCTCTTTTTCTTTTAACTACATACATGCAAGCACACACACACACATAATACATATATGTATTTAAATATATGTATTTAATATATTTAAATTGATTGCAGTTATTTGAGGGTATTTTTATTTTTAACATAACAAAGTAATAGCAAAACCAGAATCTTACAGTTACATGGATACATTCTTTATTTGAAAGTTAAATGCTATTTTTAAAGACTAAGAAAAGTTATCACTATCAAACCATTGTAAATGAAAACTGTTCTCAATAATCACCATGTCTGCATTCAATTAACATAGGTGAGAGAAAAATATCAAGAAACCAACTACTAATCCAATATTGCTCGGGATTCTTAAAAATAACAGAATTGATTCTGGCTCCTTTAAAAAAAATCATTAAAAGTGTGTAGGTATTTACAGAGTCAACACCAGTAAACACTTAACAAGAATCATGGTAAAACTGCTATCAGTGTGCATCTTCTTTCTCATATGTAAGAAGAAGGTGATATCTTTCAAAGCTTTTTAATCATGTTGCTCATAGATAATAAAAAGGCTCTCAAAATTGCATTTAATTGAAAGAACTTGTTACTTGCCTACATTTTAGCCATAAGGAACACTGGGGAAGTAAATTTCCTAGATTCTACCTTGTAAATGCTGAATTTTAGGCAATAATCAATGATAAATGTCTACCACAATCTTCCCATGAGTCTTTACCCACTGTGATTAAATCCAAGAGTGTTCAGCTGGATGTCCAGGACCTCTGGGACATCTCCTGTATCTACAATATCACATTTACAATCTCTATTCTGAAGTTAAAGTTAAATATTGTTAATACAATATATATTAATAAAGCAATGATAAAGTAAATAACTATGTTAATAAAGTAATGAGAAAGGAGAAAAAGAAAGGAAAAGTAACTCATGTAAATAAATATACATCACACATAAAGGAAGAAAGTATGGTTGGTGATCACTGTTCTCATTTATAAGGTTGATTATAAGGCATAATTGACGTTAATAACATTCTAAATCAGGTTCCTTTGACAACCCAGCAGAAACCTCAGTTCCTTGTTTTTGTTTATTTTAACTATCAGTGAACCAGATTTCAATCCTAAAGAATCTGTGGCCTCAATGGCCCCAACTGTAGAATTTGCTTTAGTCTTCCATTTTTATTCTAATAATAGAAATAATTATAATTTTCTCAGACATGCTTTTCCCTTAGAGAACTAACAATGATATTCCTCCTGATCACTAAAATCAACTCTATGGGAGACAGTGACCACTTTTGTAGACTCAACAAGCAGTTTGAGGAACTTTAAATGGTCAGGTTATTTCCAAATTAATGAAAGTATTAATAAAAACATTTCTTTCTTAGTACTATGGCTTTTCAATAAGCAGAGTCTAGAATTTTAGGGAAAACATTTCCAGCCATTTTTTGATAATATATCATGAGGAGGGGTGGGTTATATTCATGCCTGAACTCTTTGATGCTGCCTATGAAAGAAGTAGAGCCATTTATTTTCATTAGTTCAGAAAGACAGCACATTCTACAGAAGAGCACATCTATACCACATGGTATTTTATTCCAGCTAGTACCATAGCTGTCTTCAGTCAACTATCCCATAATTTTACAAGGCTAGCTCCTTCTGGGCAATAGAAACTGTGGTAAGATCTGTAAATGAAAAATGCAACAGATCTTACCACTATGGCCAGTGGTGGCCCATTAAGCAAGCACTAGGGTGACTGTCATGCACAGGTTGTTCACATGATTATCAGAGCCACCTCTGCATTACAGTATTTTGGTGAAAATTTATTTGGGATATAAATAGTTCAATTCTAGACCTCTTTGGAAGACTTCCTCAACAGAACTTTTCCCCAAACTTCTTTATAACAAATTCTTTTTATCATAAATCCCATCCTATTATACATTTACTGATCCCCTAAACAACTGGTGAAATCATGGATTACTATACAGCATGCCATTTCTTCTTCTAAAAAAAAAAAAAGCTGGCCAGTGTCAGAACTTGAAGTTCTGGCCAATGAGAGGATGTTCATGCATTACTGAGCTTTAAGGACACACTTGGGTTCAACTGTAATACTATGATCAACACATTGACATTGGTACATAATTCTCTGTAAAACAGACTCATTTTAAACAACTACTTATAAATTTTTTATTTATAAGTGACTCCTCACATGGGAATAATAAGATTCATAGGAAGTATGTTTTCAGGAACTGCTTCAATCCAATTCCAAGTGATAATGAAATGCATCGGGATATAACACCCAGTTGACATATATTTACATATGTATGTCATGTCACAGAGAACCTGGTATCCAAAGATGAGGATTTCAGTTTCTAGCACAGTAACAAATCAATATAGTTTCTCAACACAAAAATAGTTATTTGCCAAATAATTTGTTCTAAAACTTTCTTATCAAACTGGTAATATCTGGAATTATATTCATCTTCAAATGAAAACCCAAATAACATTGGCTTATAGATGATTGTAGATGCATATTTTACTTTCAGGAATAGTGGGCTAGCTTGTTTCTGATCAGTCTTACATAAAAGAACTCTAAAAGTTGAAATTAAAAAGTGAATACATTTGTTTGGAAGCACTGGAGAACTAGCATGGACTTGTCACCCGGGCAAGACACAAGAGAATGAAAGCCAAGAGATAAAAGTTCAACATTTGGTATGACCTTTACTGATTTGGAAGCAATCACTATGAGAACAGGATATTTAGAAAGTTCAAAGTGCTAGAAGAGAAAAAAATTGGTTTAAAGAGTCTCTACAGAAAAGGGACCATTGTGAATGTTCCGGGCTTTCCTTTGAAGATTTAAAGGTTCTGGCATAAGAGTAAGAACAAGATATAAATAAATAGGCTTTAAAAGAAATGAAACTCAGCTTCATAAAAGCTCACTATCTGATTGGATTAAGATAACTATCCCTTGCAAACTGCTAACCAGAGGCAAAAGTAAACCCTTTCAAGTGGAAAATAATTTCACCAAGAGCTTTGGAGTTAGAATTTTTCTTATACAGGGACTGTCATGAAAAAACAAAGGAGTGCAAAATGACTGTGGGAATATAATAACTAAGTGGAAACTGGGAGCAAGATAAGCTATACAGGAAGATATACAGAATTTCTATGACTGAAATTTTTAGACATGAACATTAAAATTAATTTGGTTATTTGCAAGAAACTAGATAATTTGATGAATTTTAGAAGTAAACTGGAAATCGTATAAAATCAAGAGAATTCAAGAGCTATAAACGATAGATAAAATTAAGAAGTAAATAGTTGAGTTCAACAATAAATTAGATACAGTAAAAGCACTGAAAGAAAAGAGAAACAGAAAAAAACCATAAGTTTCAAGTGGAATAGTGAGAGGTTCTAACATAGGCGTAATTGGAATCCAAAAAGGAGAGTGTGGATGAAACAGACACAATGTTTGAAATGTCATGACTAAATTTTCCCCCAAAAGTTAAAAGATCAAACTGCATCAAAAATTCTCAGGAAATACAAAGACCCAAGAATAGTCAAGAAAACCTTGAAAATAAGTAAAAGAAAATGGTGAGAGTCTTATACTACTTAGAATCAAACTTATCTTAAAGCTATAATAGTTTTTATAAAAAATATAGTTATGTATAACAGCACTATGTAAAATAATATAGTAGTGAAAAAGTGAAAAACTACCTTGAGCAAATGGGACAACAGAGAGCACAAAAAGTCAAAAATATCCATCTATCATCTATCTATCTATCTATCTATCTATCTATCTATCTATCTATCTATCATCTATCTATTACTATTTATCTATAGACACTTAAGTAGAAATAGAATGGGCTCTTCAATAAATGGTCTTGAGTCAATTGAATATCCATATGCTATTACAAAATATCACAATCCTTAGCACACACCATATCATAACTTTTATGATATTTTCAAAAGATAACCTCAGGTAGATTGTAGATTCAGCAATAATATTAAAAATAATAAAGCCCTTGAAAGATTACAAAAATTTGGATTATAAAAAATTTTTTAAACACATGAAAACTTTATCCATTAAAGAACAGATTGACAATTTGGGCTATGTTAAAACGCTCAACTTTAATTCATTAATAATTCATTAATATTACCATTAATTTAAAAAAAAAAAGCCAAAAAGAGGGAAGGATGATTTGAAATGCATGTAGTTAACAAAACACTCAAATCCAGAATATATAAATAAGACCTTCAAATCAATAAAAATATGAAAGATAAATGATAGAAAAAATGGAAAAATAACAGGATTACACGAGAGTATCCAGATAGGCAATACATTTATTAAAATAGTCTTTACTTCACATACTTATATTCTATGATCTATCACCACACAATTGTATGCCAATGTGTGTGTATAAATGTATACCAATTAGTTGAGTACACACACACACATATACACAGTTTCAAAAGAGAAATACATATGATGCAGGTATATGGAAGATCCCAGATAAACAATTATAAGAATAATTCAAACAATAAAAGAATTCAATAAAGTAAGTAAAGAAGCCAAGATCTGGATGTTAATATCCCAAGTGAATTCCCAACCAAAATACTTCAATATAGAGGAGGCTCTAATGAGATGATAATCATGCATGACTGAGCTACAAAGTGACCCTCAGTTTACAACACCTGAAAAGTGCAATGTACTGCATTCACTCTATCATTTTGCTATTTGTGAGAAAAAATAAAGACAAAATATGTACATTTGCAGAGAACAGTGTGAAATAATTATGTCTATAAATATTCTATGGAGAGACTGAAAGTTTTTGAAAACTAGTTATTTATATATGTTAAAATGAGCTGTAAATGCCCAAAGAATATTTTTTTAAAAAATTGAAAATTCAATGGACAAAATTTAAATATTCAAGATTGGAAATTTAATTCAGGATTTTTATAAACTTCCTCAAGAGATGATAGGAATTCAATAGTTTCCATATACCTAAATAATAGTAGATATAATGAAGGGGAAACAATTTTAAATAAAAAGAAAGATAAGAAAAAATAAATTTAGCAGAAAATATGCAAACTTTTCTTATGAGCAAATTTTAAAACACTTCCAAATGACACTAAAGTAGAGTCAAATACGTAAAAAAGATATTTCTTGTTCTTAGATACAGTAATTCAAAATAATAGAGAACTCAGTTCTTCCTAAGTTAATGCATCAATTAAATGCAATCTCAATATAAATACTAACATACTTTGTAATGGAAATATGACATTTGATGCAAAACTTCATGTGGTAATCTAAATATTCAAGAATAGTCAGAAACCACCTCCTTCCCCCCCCCCCACACACAATCTAGGCAAGGTGACTCCAAATGTCAGATAATAAAAAATACTATAAAGCCTCTATAATTAAAACAGTGTGATATTGGCACTTGAACATGCAGATAGAGCTTTTCAATAAAATAGCCAATAATTTAACCTAACTATACATGGAATGTTACATCACAATAATAGATTTAGGCAAGAAACAACAATGGATGTTAACTAGTGGGTAGACATTTGAAGAGTAACAAGACACTGACTGTCTCAACATATCCTTATAATTTAACTAGAAAAGTATAAAATAGTAAATTACAATGAGGGATCCTGATAAACACCACCTTAACTGAGTGATCAAAGTTAGCATGGATAGTAATAGGACTAATCAGTAGCAAATGGGTACAGTTACAAATCACTGAGAGAGTTGGTATCATTTCTATGGTAGTCTTGCCAAAAGTACATAACCTGAAGAATGCTACAGAATTACACAAATTGAGATATTATCTACAAAAGAGCTGGCCTTCATCCCTAGAAAATATCATTATAAAATACAAAGAATTGATATACAAATTTGCCAGGTTAAGAGATATATGATACATGATAAATAAATGTAATTATGATGTTAGATTTTTTTTTATAAATAATTAATTGGTGAAGTTTGAATAAAATCAGTAAATTACATAATAGTGTTATGTTAAATTCATTTTCTGATTTTGATAATTTTACTTTGGTAATACAATAAAGTGCCTGCTTTTAAGAAATACCTATTGATGTATCTTAGAGTAAAATGGAATATTCAACTTGCAGTTGAGAAACCGCCATAAAATAAATAAATAAATATAATGAGAAAAATAAAATAAATGCAATAATATGTTAATATTTGTGATATGGGGTGAAGTCTATCTGGGAGTTCTTTGTGCAACTCATGCAAATTGCCTATAAATTTGAAAATATGTTAAAATTAAAATTCAAAAACAAACCAACTGATGCTGTAATGTAGATGTTATCCATTTTTTTTAAGCCAATAATAAAACTAAGACCAGACAGTGCAAATGCCTAATCGATCACATAAAACTATGATTTATTATGTAGTAAATAAAGACATCCCCTTGAAATAATAGACTTTTTAAACATAACCTAAAAACCTAAGGTTCTCAAGCACATCTTAATCCATAGTTCTAATTCAAAAATTAAGAGAGTGGAAGGAAATAGACTATCATACTTCACTATTTTTAGAATTGCCAACCTAGAAAATCAAAACAATTTTTGAGATAATATCAGACTACTATGTGTGTGAGTGTATGTGTGTTCAGATTGGGAGGAAGATGACAGAACCAGATGTGTTCTACATTTACTGTTAGAAACATAGAAGCAAATTTACTGACCACCTCCAGCTAATATTGAAATTTTTCCTCAAATGTGAGAATTGTTCCATTCTTTGTTTTATTTTAAAATTAAATTTATTGGTGGAACAATGTTAATAAAATTGGTTTCAAGTTTACAATTCAATAATACATCACATGTATGTTGCATTGTGTGTTCACCACCCAAATTTAAAGTTCTTTCTGTTACCATGTATTTGACACCTTTTACCCCTATTTATCTCTCCTTCTCCTCTCTGGTAACCACTAAAGTGTGGTTTGTGTCCATAAGTCTGTTTCTTTGTCTTGTTCATTTGTTGCTTTCAGTTTTATATCCCACATAAGAGTAAAATATGGTTCTTGACTTTTCCTTACTGACTTATTTTGCTTAGCATGATAATCTTAAGGTCCATCCATGTTGTTTCAAATGGAAGTATTTCATCTTTCCTTAAGGGTGAGAAGTGTTGCATTGTATATATCTACCATATCTTCTTTATCCAATCATCTATCGAAGGCACTTGGGTTGTTTCCATGTCTTGGCCACCATGAACAATGCTGCAATGCATTGGGGTGCATATATTTTTACAGATAAATACTTTCACATTTTTAAAATAGATACCCAGAAGAAGGCTATATAGTAATTCTATTGCTAATTTTTTGAGGAACCTCCATGCTGTTTTCCATAATGGCTGTACCAATCTACATTCTTACTAGCAGTGTATAACTATGCTTTGCTTCTTTTTGTTTGTTTTTTCTTATCTTAGGTTTTTCTCCTCTATCTACTCCTACTTTTATTATTTTAAAATATATTTTGTTTTAGTTCTATCTCCTTATAATTTGTGAGGAAACATCAATAAATTTTAGGCAAATACTCATGACTACAGTGTTCTCAGGTTTGGTAGAAAGCTCACAGAAACCAAATATTTATTTATGCTAAAAGTCAGCTGTACATGCTCAAATAATATTTGAAAAAAATTAAAAATTCAAAGAATAAATTTTAATGTTTGAGTTGTTTATTTTCAAATTTAGGAGTTTTGTAAACATTCTCAGTAGCTAAAGAAAATTTATTCATCAACATTTTCAAATAATTGAATAAGTAAAATTTACTTCCTTTAAGTTATTTAATTTAACAAAAATGCATAAATCCTGTGAGCAAGAAAGGTACATTGTATTTCTGTAACTATTCATCATAAAATGCCAGAGGCATAGTGACATACATAATTAAACTAAGATGAGGATGTTAAGTGTAGACACCAGAACTGCTTGATTCCAGTTATACATGAATAAGCAAATCGATATAATGCATTTTCTTATTTTTTATGAGAACAAGAAAATCTATCGAGAATTATTTACATGATATTTGTTATAAAGAAGCATGCCAAAAGTAATTCAAAAGGATCACATTAATTAAAAGTGTAACTTTAAAAGTAATGGTGGAAAAATATTTTATCTTATTTTAATAGCTGAGGAATTACTTATGAAAGCACACACACTGAACACCTGCATTTTGTTTTGTTTTTGTTTTTGTTTTTGTTTTTTTGTCAAGGAAGCAAGAGGGCTGGTTACTGACATATCACATCACCGAATGGTCATCAGCATACAGAGATAAAAGTTCAGGATTTTTCCTAGAATTTATTAATGGTTATTCTGGTTACCTGTCTATGACAGACACATGTTCATACATTTATTATCTCTTTAAATGATGAAATATTGAAGTAATTAAGAAAATAAGAATATTCCTGGAAAACAATTAGAATTCTGATTAAACAAAATATAATATTTCTTTTAAATAGCTGTATTAATATGTTTTTATATTTTTATTTATTTATTTATACATCATTTTTTAAAGATAAAAAGGCCCTACTTTATGTTGTTCGCAATAACTATTTAGATCATTGTTATTTTATAAGAAAAATACATGAGACACTGCCAAACTTCTTTAATTTTGCTTTCAGAAATTACTCTTCTTGGCTTTTATCTTAGCAATATATAAAATAAATGATATATTTTACACATAGACTCCATATTTTAAATCTCCTATCAAAATACCTAAACTTTAAATTCACATATTTCTAAGTTTTGAGGAAAATAAAATTAGATATGATTAGATAAACTTAAATATAAAATTATATTAAAATTATAATCTATTATAAATTTGTTATAAATTTAATAATTTATAATATACATTTATAATATATAATTATAAAATATTTAATAATATATTATATATGCATTTAAAATATATTTATAATCTATTATACATTTAATAATAAATGAATGAAACCATTTTAAGTTTGTTAATAATCTTATACAGCAATATATTAATTATCATCTAAGCTAAAACGGATTTATTTTCTATTTTATGAATAGGGATATTATTAAAAATACCATTAAACAGACACAAAAAGGATTTATGCAATTTTTTTAGAGGAAAAAAGTGAGATATAGTATAACGATAAGATTTAGCAATTAAAGGAATTATGATAGGTGTGTTCTGAAAATGTATTTGTGTATCAATTTATCTACATTTAAAATATAGGTTTCACTTCTAACACGGGGTTTTGATATTTAAAATTAATATAAATTTTGATAATATTCTATTTTAGTAAAGTAATATTTTCAATAGACTATTTCTCAAATTTAAGATTTAAACATTTTAAATAATTTACTTAGGAATTATATGTATTATCACAATAAAAATAATTTCAATGGTAGAACACATAGAAGAGTGGTTGATATAAATCAATCAAGAACGTAAATAACTCATTTCTAACTCTACCATTTACTAGACCTGTTATTTTTAGCAAGTTATGTGACTTTATTTGCTTTTTCTCAGTTTCTTTGAATATAAAATGGGAAGTATAATACATAATGAAAGTGATTGTTGAAGATTAATGAAATATAAACATGAGGTTCCTCTGCCCAGAGCCTGACATAGAGTAAGTTCCTAGTATTTAAGTTATTATTATTATACTAACGTAATGATTTGTAAAATAACATCAAAGCCAAGCAACTCTGTGTAAAATGGGCCAGTGCATCAGTTATTTTGCTAATTAAATGGACAAATGTTGTTATCTTGCTATATCTATGTAGTAGCTTTTATCTTTTCTCTTTTATCTAGATATGTCATGAAATGTAACCAGTTATTCCTCAAAAATTATATATGTATAGAACACCCTTATTTTTCATCATCCTGGTGATGTTGCTTTTTGATGAAATGAAATTTCCAGCATCATATATTAAAATAGGAGAGTCTCAGATTTATGTCTATAATACCAAGATAAAATGATTCACCCATATATTTACCTTATGGATTGTCAATTTAGCACATTGACTGCTTTTTTTTTTTAAGATTATAAGTGAAGAAGATATAATCTTCATAGAAGAATACATACCTAGGAAGATATTTACTTCATCACATAAGGGTTATGAAAAGACTCCACATTTTCAGTCTTTGGCCCAGTCTCTCTTAAATAAAGTGATGAAGGAGTAAAAACCCATAGATGAAAGAACAGTTCTCATGATTATTAGAAGAATATACCTTCTTTGTACTAAAGAATCCCTTTCAAAAATGGATTGAAGGAATTTGAAGAAAAAAAAAAAAACCCTTGAGAAAGTTCTATCTTCTAACTGGGAGGTTTCTTTTACTATCCAGCTATTCGAGGCACTATATCAGTACCTGGATGGAAAAAGAGAGAGAGAGAGAGAAAGAACACAAAGTGAGAGAATCTTCAATTTTCATAATAAGTTGTTCTTATCACTATTCTGTAGGTACAAAGATGGGAAAATTTCACTTCACAAGTCTTTGTTGGGAATTAAGTGAAAGCATTTGGTTAAAGTATCCCGTGCTTTTCTTTTCTTAGGAATTCATGTTGGATGGCTGTGTCATTGAGAACCCTAGGCAGTTAGGAACAAAGGCCATAATCTCTGCAAGTAAATTCTTCAAAATTAATACAATAAAAATAAAATTAAATGCATATGATTAAAATTTTCAGTAATTTCTCATTAATAGATGGTCGTATACTTAATTAATGATAGTTATAGAGAACTGGAATAATCAGAATGACTAAATTGACTAAGCCTTAATGCTTGCTAGTTCTGTGAATGTAGTCTTGGTGTAAGTTCTAAGAGAGAATCGAACTTACCCTGGCAAATATGTTCAGGCTAATTGTTTTTCTAACTGTGCAATCTTGGTTAATTCATCTCAATATTATTTTCTTCACTCTCCTAGAAAATCAAGACAATAGCTTCCACAAAATGTCGATGTAAATATTGATTGAAAAAAATATTTGCAAAGAGACATATTGGGTTTTCATTATGTGATTTTGTTTTCCTTTTCCTTTTTCTTTTCTTTTCCTCTCAAATAGAAATGGTGTACCTCATAAAGCAGAAACATTTTTGACATTACTACATTTATATTTTTACTTCATTACCATTTCATTACAAAATAATTATTGAGCAACGTCTATACAAACACTTGGGGATGCAATAATAAACAATACCAAACCTACAAGGGTTGGTTGTCATGGAGATTACATATGAAAGACTTCACAGTTTGGTTTATACTTTTATCTTTATAATTTATATTGTTTGAAAATATTTTCCTTTTAATACAACATCATTATTCCCAGAAAAGCTACACATCATATAACAAAATTCAACTGGGTTTTGCACATTTTGATTTATTAAGCCATTTGTAAATTGATATCATTAATTTTTATCAGTAGTATCAAATACAGACCAGAATATATAAAGATTATATGCCTAAAAGCTAAATTTTGATTCTAAGCTAAAAACATATATTTAACATAAAATAGTGAACCAAAATGTTTTGAACATGCCCTAGTACATATGTGAAAGATTAGGTAATGTTTCTGAGGTTAAGTGCATATTGAACTCATTAATTTATCTTAATTTCTTATTTTCATGTAAAAAATTTGATTTATTTAATTAAAGATTTTTGCTGCTGGTAAAAATATACCAAGTAAATGACCACAACAATATAGTTTTCTTTATAATGCCATTCAAAGGTAAAATAGAATATAATTAAATCTGATATGGTCTATTTATTTTGTAGATATATATACATATAGATTAAGTTTTTTATGCTTAAGACTTGCCAGCTTTAGAATGCTTAGAATGAAGCATGTTTTGCAGAGTTAATCACTCCATCAGTCAGCAAAAATGGGCCTTCTAAATTGCACTGTTGTTCAGGATAAACATTTCTAAATTATATATTTGGCACATAGAACAAATGAATTAGAATTCAAATGAATTATAAAGTATTAAGTCTACATTTTAGGTAATAGTTTCTATAAAATCCTATGTTATTAATGCTAAAGTTTTTTGATAATAAAGATGTAATTAATATAACTTTTATGTATCTTCATACATATCTTATTGTCATGAATTTCACTGGAGATCTGTGAAGAACAGCTTGTGAATGGGTACAAATTTCACTCAACTGCGACTGCCTGGGATTCTAAACTTCTCTGCTAGTCCACTCTCAGCTTTAACATTACACTAAATAGTTAAGAAATTATTCTTAGCAATTGATATGGTCCCAGTATCACTCCTGCATATTCCGTTACAGGTGTGCCCATGCTAGTATCACATCATTTTTGAATTGACCTGCCCTATCAACTTCATGCAGTTTGGTTGTTCTATAACAACTTCCTGATGGGTTCCAAAAGTTGTTTTGTTTTATTTTTCGGCTTTTTCTTCTTGGCGAGTTGGAGCACCTTTCTTTACAGTTTTCAACATCTTAGGTATAAGCGAAACACGGAACATTCTCTGCTACTTTGAAATGATGTTTTTGCGAGTCAGCTTCATATTTAATTACTTAAGATTTAAGTCAAAATAGAATTATGACAAAACTAGAGGAAAGAAGAGTAATTTTTTTTTAATTTAAGAGTAATTATTCATTATTTTGTTACAAGCACATTATTTTTGAGTAGATAGATGTATTTGGGTACTAAGTACCCCGAAGTGTAGTCGGTGGTATATGTGGTCAATTGGCATGAAGTTTCTATTCTCATTTGATTTGGTGTCCATTTGTGAATGGCTGAGGTGGAAAGGTACAAATAGAAATTTTAAGAGTGTCTTATAGTAAAAACTCTATGAGTGAATTATTTCAACTGGAAACTATTAATGACATTTGGGAAGTACAAGAAAGTGAAGATATTCTCTTAAATTTAAAGACATGGGGAATTAGAACTGCCCAGGTTTAATATTACAATGCTGAGTTATGAGCTTTATAAATTCAGTGAAGCAGTTGTAGTAATAATGGAGACAGAAAAATATTTGTTGTTTCTGTTCTAAAGATGTCTCTTAGAACTCAATAATCTGTCTGTGGCCACTTGACGCGAGATCATTCAAAGAGGTGATAAACAATATAATTTGTAATCACCTAATTCCTGGATTAAATCTTTTTATGCTGATATATATAGAATGAGTTCTGATTTTTTTATGATACACTGACAAAAGGCTCAGCATGTTTTACAGAGAAGAGTACAATAAGAATAGAACAACGTATGAATAAAATTGTTATTTTAAAAACACATTTGAGTGACGTCAGTAAAATTGGCAGAATACGGTGCTTCCAGCCCTCATATCTCCACGGAAACAGTGACTTAACAATAATGTAGAGACAACATGCCTTTGTGAGAACTCCAGAATATCAACAAATTTCTCACTAAAATCTTGCAGGCCAGAAATGTATGAGGTGATATATTCAAAGTACTAAAAAGAAAACTGCCAACAAATAGCACTATATTTGGCAAAACAACTTTCAAAACTGAAGGAGAAATTAAGACTTTCTCAGAAACGAAAACTAAGGGAGTTCATCACCAATAATTAACTGCTCTAAAAGAAATGCTCAAGTGATTCCTTCAAATTGAATGAAATGATATTAGACGTAACACAACAACAACAAAACATACAAAAATGTAAAACTCTGGTTAAGGTAAATACATAGACAGATATAGAATTTTGTAGTATTGTTGATATACTTCTGTAATTATAATAATGAATAATTCATTATTAAGTCTGGTATAGATTTAAAAAACAAAAGTGTAACAAATAACTAAATGCACATTAATGAATAGACAATATAGAAATGTAGTATGTGGCATCAATAACATAAAGTTGGGTAGAGATGTAAGGAAGTAGTTTTTGTATTCAATTGAAGTAAAATTGTTATCAGTATAAAATAGATATAATTTAAAACAGATTGCTATAACTTTACGTAATCCCTATAGTAAACACAAAGAAAATACTTGTTGAAGATACAAAAGGAAATAAGGGAATCGAAAACAGGTTTATACAAAAAATCAACAAAACACAGTAAGCGAAAAAAAGAGGTACAATATCTATAAGACACAGAGAAAAGAAAGGTCAAAATGGCATTATGGCAAGTCTTTCCTTATTATTATTTCAAATTTAAATAGATTAAACACCCCTTAAAAGACAATGATTGGCTAACCATTAAAAAAGAAAAGAAAGAAAAGAAAAGAAAAGAAAAGAAAAGAAAAGAAAAGAAAAGAAAAGAAAAGAAAAGAAAAAAGATCAACTATGTGCTCAGATACAAGATTCACTTTTTTTTCTCTCCTGAAGCAACTCTTTCATTTTTTAATTAACTTTATTGGGTGACATTGATCAATAAAGCCATATAGGTTTCAAATGTATAATTCAACAACACATTATCTGTATACGCATCGTGCATTCACCACTGCATTTCACATCTCTTCTGTCATCTTATATTTGACCCCCTTTACCCCTATCTACCTTCTCCTTCCTTCTCCTTTTCCCTCTTTCTCTCTGGTAACCACTAAACTTTGTCTGTGTCTATGAGTGTTTGTCTTGTTTGGCACTTTCAGTTTTATATCCGCACAAAGAGTGAAATCATATAGTTCTCAATTTTTTTTCTCTCTGACATTTCACTTAGCATGATAACCTCAAGATCTATTCATGTTGTCACAAGATGGCAATATTTCATCTTTTCTTATGGCTGAGTGATATTCCACTATAATCCAAGGATACCCATAGGTTGAAAGCAAAATTATGGGGAAAGAAATTTCATGCCAATGATAAACCAAAAGATAACAAAGGTAGCAATACTATAACAGACAAAACACATTTTAAGTCAAAACCTGTCACTTGCCATTATAACAATTATCAATAATATTTGTGCCTAACATCAAAGTCCCAAATATATGAAGCAAACACTGACCAGAACTGAAAAAAAGAAATAGACAGTAATATAATAATAGTAGAATATCTCAATACTTTACTTTCAATAATGTATGGAACAAGATAGATCAATAAGGAAAGAGAGGACTTGAACACCACTAAAGACCGATTGATATAATAGAAATATATAGAATACTATACCCAACAACAAAATGCAGGTGTTCTGAAGTGTACATGGAACCTTCTCCAGGACAGACCACCAAAGCAGCCACAAAAACATTCTTAACAAATTTGATAAGATTGAAATTATATAAACTATTCTTTCCAACCATAACATAAATAAATTAGAACATCTATAGCAGAAGTAAAACTGGAAAACTTACAAATATGTTAAAAGTAAACCATATACACTTAAATCAATGGTCAAAAAGAAATGACAAGGTAAATTAGAAAATCTATGAAAATAAACGAAAATGAAAAAAGCACACCAAATTTATGGGATGCGTCAAATGCAGCACCAAAATGAATGTTTATACCAGTAAAAATTTACAATAATAAAAAAAGGGAGTTCCAGTCAAGATGGCAGGCTAGATAAAAGCAGGGTTCGCCTCCTTCCACAACTGCATTAAGATAACAACCAAATTATAAAACTAAACAACTTGGAGAACCACCTGAAGTCTAGCTGATCATAAAACATACATCTGAGGATGTAAAGAAAAAGCTACACTGAGACCAATAAGAGGGGGTGGAGACATCAAGCAGGCTGGTTTGGCACTGGCACCTGGCGGTTGAGCAGCCGGAGGAGATCATGGCTGCAGAGGCCCTCTGAAGGAATGAGTCCCTAGCCCACATACAGGCTCCCCAGCCCAGGTTTCCAGTCCCAGAAAGAAGAGTTCCCATAAAATCTGAGTAAAATCCAGTGTGGAGTTTGGCCATCTGGGTGAGGCTGAAAAAATCCTGAAAATCCAAACGCCTAGTAAAGGGCCCACGTTCAGACTCACTTTCTCACAGACACTCACCTTGTGCTCCGATAGAGGGTCAACATCTTGGGAGGTGCAAGAGACATACGGGGAAAGACTGAGTTGCCTGATGCTGGGGCAAGGGCTAGAGGGGCAGCCACCATTGCTCCTTTGTTAGGCCCTGCTCTAAGGCAGTCTACAGGTGTGTGCTATCTTGCCTATGTTGAACCCTTCCCACTGCGGCTAATTCTGAAGCTCCATTGGCCCGGTTAGAGAGGCCAGCTCCACCTGAAGTCTCCCTGAGGCCCTACACCACCAATTACCTGTGACAACCCATTACTTAGCAGTCAGCCCCACCCTGTGCCTTACCTGGGACACACATTGGCAGGCAGCAGCCGTCAGCTCATGTAGCCTGCACACGGCGCTCTTTGGGGGAGATTTTTGGTGGAGAGCCACTGGTGCCAGGTTGAGCCAGTGTCTTTTGGGTGGATCACAGGTGTCTGAGGGCCTGAGGACAGCTGCTGGTCTTTCTGTGAAGCTGCAGATTCAGCACTGCAATGAAACCTGACTGCATTGGCTCAGAGAAGATTCAGCACTGCAATGAAACCTGACTGTATTGGCTGGGAGAAATTCATTCCCTTTACTCTGATGAATCCCAGAGTCCCTACCCCAACTAACTCACATACCACCAAAAGGCTCTGCAGAGTCACATGAGCAGCTGGCACACAGGCCCAGGCCTTGCAGTGCACTAGTTCTTTTACTAAGCCATCCCAGGCCCGATAATGGGGATCACAGACCTTGGCTTGCAGTGTGGTCTCTCCCACCTGTCTTCAGATAAACCACAGGAGCAATCATCTGCAGATTGCTTTGTAGCTCCACTAGATAACCCTGAGCAATCAAAGGCAGTGGCTGAACATGGCCTACACAGGAGCCCCTCCCAAGGGGCCACAGAATCACACACCTAAAGGCTAGTATCAGACCACAACACGTACCACCTGACTAGCCCCATGAGAAGGACACCCAAAGGATGGTCTCAACAGGTACATGAGACAGCTAGGATGAATCCTACTTTGTGAGGTCAGCACCCACACAGAAGCTCATACCCTGTGGATATGGCCAATCCCACAGCCAGGCAGCCCCACCCACTGACGTGTTAACAGCAATCGAAAAGAACACACATAACTGCACAAGGAAATACCCGGAGTCCCGGCACAAGTGATCAGGGAAACTGCACCATTGGGCCACAAAGGACACCTACCACATGAGGCCACCTGTCCAAGGCTGGAAAATATAACAAATCTTCCTAATACATAGAAATGAACACAGAGAGACAACTAAAATGAGAAAACAAATATGCCACAAATGAAACAACAGGAGAAAATTCCAGAAAAGAATCTAAACAAAATGGAAGCAAGCAACCTACTAAAGATAGAGTTATAAGAATGCTCAATGAACTTTGGGGGGGGAATAGATAATCTCAGTGAGACTTCAACAGAGAGATAGTATATATTAAAAAGGACATAGAAACCATAAAGAAGAACCAGTCAAAAATGAAGAATACCATAAGTGAAATGAAGAATAAACTAGAAGGAATCAAGGGCACATTAGATGAAGCGGAGAAGCAATTCAGTGAGTTGGAAGGCAAGGTAGCAGAAAACAGCCAATTAGAATAGCAAAAAGGAGAAAGGATTTAAAAAATAAGGAAATTTTAAGAGACCTCTGGGACAACACTGAACATACCAACATCCACAGCATAGGGATACTAGAAAGAGAAGAGAAAAACCAAGGGATTGATAACCTATTTTGAAGAAATAATGACGGAAAGATTTCCTAACTTTGCAAAAGAAATAGACATAGTTCAGGAAGTGCAGAGTGCCAAACAAGAAGAACCCAAACAGGCCCATACTAAGATACATCATCAGGAAAATGCCAAAAGTTAGAGACAAAAAGAGAATATGAAAAGCAGCAAGAGAAAGTAACCTGTTACTTACAAGGATGCTCTCATAAGAATGTCAGCTGATTTTTCAAAAGAAACTTTGTAGGCTAGAAGGATTGGCACAAAGTATTCAAAGTGATTAAAAACAAGAACCACAACGAACTACTTTACCAAGCAAAGCTATCAATTAAAATTGAAAGTGAAATAAAGAGTTTCCCAGATAGCAAAAACAAACAAACAAACAAAAAAACTAAAAAATTCATCACCAACAAGCTAGAATTACAAGAAATTGTAATTGTTGAGGGGAGTTCTGTAAAAAGAAGGGGGAAAAAATCTCATTAATACAAATGATAAAATAGCAATAACTATATGCTTATCAGTAATCACTTTAAATGAAAATGGATTAAATGCTCCAATCAAAAGACATAGGTAGCTGAATTAATAAGAAAACAAGACCCATACATAAACTGTCTACAAGAGACACACCTCAGATCAAATGATACACACAGATTGAATGTAAAGGGATAGAAAAAGATATTTCCTGCAAAAGGAAATGATAAAAAAAAAAGCTGTGGTAGCATATTTATATAAATATAGGAACACCTACATACATAAAGCAATTATTGGCCAACATAAATGGAGAGACTGAAAGTATAATACGCTCATAGTAGAAGACTTTAACATCACATTGACACCAATGGACATATCTTTCAGAAAGAAAATTAATAAGGAAATAGTAGCTTTAAAACACATTAAATCAAAGAAATTTAATTGATAGTTTCAGAGTGTTTCACCTCAAAGCAGCAGAATATACATTCTTCTCCAGTGCACATGGAACATTTTACAGAATAGACCACATGTCAGGCCACAAAACAAGTCTCAATAAATTTAAGAAGACTTAAATCATATTGCAATGATGTAAAACTAGAAATCAACTATAAAAAAATGAAAAATACACAAACACATGGAGTCTCAACAACATGCTACTGAACAATGGGTTGATGAGATAAAGGAAGAAATCAAAAGATACCTAGAGGCAAAAGAAAATGAAAACACAATAACTCAAAATCTATGGGAAAGAAATCTTAAGATGGAAATTCAAAGCAATACAGGCCTACCTCAAGAAACAAGAAAAATCTCAAACAATCTAACTTTACACTTAAAAAACTAGAAAAAGAACAGCAAAAAGACCAAAGTGAGTAGCAGGAAGAAAATAGTAAATGTCAGAGAGGAAATAAACAAAATAGAGTATAGAAAAACAAAAATCTTAGACAGGATGGCTTTACAGGTGAATTTTACTAAATATTCAAAGAAGAATTAACATCTATGCTTCTCAAAATATTCCAAAAATTGAAGAGAAAAGAAGGCTTCCTAACTCCTTTTACAAAGCCATCATTACCCTGATTCCAAAACCAGACAAAAATAGTAAAAAAACAAACAAACAAAAAACTATAGGTTATATCTCTATTGTATGGTGAATATTAGTGCAAAAATCCTCAACAAAACATTAGCAAACCAAATTCAGCAATACATTAAAAAGATGTATATCATAATCAAGTTGGATTTATTCTTGGGATGCAGGGTTGTGTTTAATATCTGCAAATCAATTAATGTGATACACAACAGTAACAAATTGAAAGATAAAAATCATATGATCATTGATAGATGCAGTAAAAGCATTCAACAAAATCCAGCATCCATTTATGATAAAAACTCTTAGCAAAGTGGAAAAGAGGGAATATACCTCAACATAATAAAGATCATTTACAGCAAGCCTACAGCTAATAACATACCCAATGGGGAAATGATAAAAGCATTTTCCTTATGATCAAGATAAGAATACCCAGTTTCACCACTTTTATTAAACACAATATTGAATTCCTAGCTATAGCAATCCAAGCAAGAAGAGAATAAAAGCATTCGAATTAGAAATGAAAGAATAAAACTGTCATTATTGCGGATGACATGATACATATATAGGGAACGCTAAAGGTTCCAGCAAAAAAAAAAAAAAAAAAAAAAAAGCTGTTAGAACTGAAGAACTGATAAATAAATTCAGTGAAGAAGTGGGATAAAATTAATATTTAGAAGTAGGTTGCATTTTTATACACCAATGTTGAAATGAGAAAGATAAATTAAGAAAACAATCCCTTTTAAAATTATGCCCAAAAATAAACTACCTAGGAATAAAATTAACCAAAGACATAAAAGGCTTGTTCTTGGGAAATTATGTCATTGAAAAGATGCATTAAAGAAGATATAAATAAATGGAAGCCTACACTGTGCTCACGAGTAAGAAGATTCAACATCTTTAAAATGGCCATACTATCCAAAGCAATCCGTAGATTCAGTACAATCTATCAAAATATCATGCCAGAGAAATAAAACAAATCATCCTAAAATTTATATGGAACTATAAAAGATCTCGAATAGCCATGGCAATCTTGAAGAAAGAAGATAAAGTTGGAAGTATCACACTACCTGCTATCAAACTGTACTATGAGGCTAGTAATAGTACCACAATAGCATGGTTCTGATATAAAAACAGACCCATAAATCAATGGAACAGAATAGAGAGCCCAGAAATAAATCCATACCTATATGGTCATTTAATCTATAACATGGGAGACAAAATATACAATGGCATAAAAACACTCTCTTCAACAAACGGTGTTGGGAAAATCGAACAGCTACATGTGAAAAAAAAAAAAAAAACTGGACTACCTCCTTACTCCACATACAAGAATAAACTTAAAATGAATTAATGACTTAAATTTAAGACCTGAAACCATAAAACTTCTAGAAGAAAACATAGACAGTAAACTCTCTGATATTACTATTGGTAATATATTTTTTTTCTGATATATCTCCTTGGGCAAGGAAAACAAAAGAAAAATAAGCAAATGGGACTACATCAAACTAAAAAGTTTGTAACAGCAAAGGAAACCTTCAATAAATGAAAAGACAACCTACTGAGTGGGAGAAGTTATTTGCCTATGATACATTTGACAAGGAATTAATATTCAAAATTTATAAAGAATTCACAACTCAAGAGTGACAACAACAAAAAAATCAAATGAAAAATGGGCAAAAGTCCTAAATAAGTATTTTCTAAAGAGGAATACAGATGGCCAGTAGACATAAGAAAAGATGCTCAAGATCACTAATCATCAGAGAAATGCAAATCAAAACCACAATGAGATTGACCTCATGCCTATAAGAATGGCTATCATCAATAAATCAGCAAACACAAGTGTTGGCAAGGTTGTAGAGAACAGCGAACCCTCATATACTGTTGGTGGAAATACAAATTAGTACAGTCACTCTGGAAAACAGTTTGATGGTTTCTCAAAAAATTAAAAGAGAACTACCTTTTGACCCAGAAATTGTACTTCTGGGTATTTATCCAAAGAAACCCAAACACTAACTCATGATGATCTGCATACCCCTGTTTTCTTAGCAGTGTTATTCACAACAGCCAAGGTATGAACGCAACCTAAGTGCCCATCAATAGACGTCTTGTTAAAGAAGTTATAGTGCATACTTACAATGGAATATTACTCAGCCATTAAATAAAATGAAATCTTACCATTTGCAACGACATGGATGGACATAGAGGATATTATGTTTAGTAGAGTAAGTCAGACAGTAAGTCAGACAAATGCCATATTTCACTTTCATCTGGAATCTAAAGAATGAAATAGATAAACAAAATAGAAGCAAACTCATAGATACAGAGAATATTTTGATGTCATACAGAGAAAATTAAATACCATAGAATTTCACTTATATGCAGAATCTAAGCAAATAAAAAAAACTTAATGAAAAGACTCACAGATACAGAGAACAATCTGGTGATTGAGAGGGAAGTGGGATTAAAAGGCTGGGTAAAAGGATGAAGAAGTACTAATTATTAGTTATAAACATTCACAGGGATTTAGAGTATAGCATAGGGTATATGGTCAATATTATTGTTATGGTTATAGGTAATGCCAGATGGGTGCTAGAGTAAGGGAGAGGGATCACTTCATAAATTATATAAACATCTAACCATTGTATGTACACCTGAAACTAATATAAAAAAAAAAATAAAAAAAGAAGGATCTCAAATAAACAATCTAACTTTACACCTTGGGGAATTATAAAAACAAATTAAACCCAAACTTAACAAAAGAAAGGAAATAATAAAGACTTGAGAAGAGATCAACAAAACAGAGAATAGAAAAACAGTAGAAAAAGTCAATGAAACTAGAATTTTTAAAAAGTCAATAAAATTGACAAAGTCTTAGATAGATTTAGTAAGAAAAAAGAAGAGAGCACACAAGTAACTTAAGTCAAAAATTAAAATGGGACATTACTACAGATGCCATAGTAATATAAAAGAATTATAAGAGAATACTATGAACCTTTACACATCAACAAACAGAATAAACTATAAGAAATAGATATATTCCCAGAAAAACAAATCTACCAAGTCTTAAGTATTAAGAAATAAAAGGCAATTCTGAACAGACCTATAACTGCTATGGAGATTGAAGAAATAATCAAAATCTCCCAATAAAGAAAATCTTAGGATCAGATGATTGTACTGAAGAATTCTACCAAACATTTAAAGAAAATTTTGCACCAACCATCTTCAGACTCTTCCAAAAAAGTGAAATGGAGGAAACACATCCAAATTTATTCTACAAATCCAGCATATTTCTAGTGACAAGGCAGAGAAAAGATACCATAAGAAAACTACAAACCATAATTCTGAAGAATATTGATGAAAAAAATCCTCAGCGAAATACTAGCAAACCATATTCAAAGTGCATTAAAAAAATTATACACCACAACTATGTGGGATTCATTCCTTTATTGCAAGTATGTTTCAACATAAGAAAATCAATTAATGTAATATACCACGATAACAGAATAAGGACATAACCACAGGATCATCTCAAGTGATACAATAAAGGCATTTGAAAACTTCAACATCCTTTCATAATAAAAATACTCAACTAATTAGAAGTAGAAAGAAGCTACCTTGACATAATAAAAGGCATTTGTGAAAATCTCATACCAAACATCATACATAATGGTGGAAAACTGTTTTTTTTTTTCCTTCTAAAATCAGAAATGAGGTGAGGATGTCTACATTCACAATGTCTATTCAGCATAGTACTGAATTCCTAGCTAGAGAAATTAGGCTAAGAAAAAAAAATTACAAGTCATTCAGATTAGAAAGAAAGAAGAAAAAATATTTCAGTTTGTATTTGGTTATGATCTTATATGTAGAAAACAATAAAGATTACTTATACACACATACAATACACACACAAAACCCTATTAGAACTAATAAACAAATTAAACAAAATTGCAAACTATAAAATCAGTACTCAAAAATCGGTTACTTCTATATATGAACAACCCAAACATGAAATTAGTAAAACAATACAATTTATAAGAACATCGAAAGAATAAAATACTCTGTAATAAATATAACCAATAAGGCAAAAAAGTTTTAAAATAAAAATTATTAAACATTGCTAAAAGAAATTAAAGACACAAATAAGTGGAAACAATTCCATGTTCATGGATTGGGAGATTTAGCATTACTAAAACATCCATACTACCCAAAGCAACCTACAGATTCAATATAATACTATCAAAGTCATAATGGCAATTTTTGCAGAAATAGAAAACAAATCCTAAAATTTTATTGACATCTCAAAGGAACCTGAAAAGCCAAAGTAATCTATAAAAAGAATTACGAAGTTGTAGACCTCACATTTCTTGATTTCAAAACACGTTACAAAGCTATAGTGATTAAAACAGTGCAATAGTGGCACAAAGACAAATAGAGCAATGGAAAAAAATAGCAATACCAGAAATAAACCCTCACGAGTATGGTCAAATGATCTTTGACAAGGGTGCCAAGATAACACAATGGGGAAAAGGTAATTCTTTTACTGAATGATGTTGGAAACTACACATACACAGTTACAAAAATAAGTTGAATCTTTACCTTACCTTAGACGGTATTAAACAAAATTAACTCAAAATGGATTAAAACTCTAAACATAAGACTTAAAATTATAAAACTCCTAAAAGAAACAAAAAAAAAAATCTTCATGACATTCAAGTTAGTAATGAATTTTTGAGTATGACAACAAAAGTGCTGGCAACAAAAACAAAAATATAAAAATAGGACTACAAAAAAAGAAACCCCAAAAACCTTATGTTCATCTAAGGAAACAATCAGTGGAGTGAAAAGGTAGTCTACAAAATGGAAGAAGATACTTGCAAATCACATATATGATAAAGAATTAGTATTGAAAATACTAATATATTTCAATATTAATATATTGAAAATATATTAAACATCTCCTACAACTCAACAAGAAAAACAAGTAACCATATTAAAAATGGGCAAATAACTTGAATAAACATTTCTCCAAAAAATATATACAAATGGCCAACAAGCATATTAAATAAAACTAAACATCATTAATGATTAGATCCAAAGTGCAGTATTACCTCATACTCATCAGGATGGCTATTATTTAAAACAAACAAGCAAACAAACAAACAATCCAGAAATCAAAAAGTGTTGGCAAGGATGTAGAAAAATTGGAACATTTGTTTAGTATTGGTGGGACTGTAAAATGGTGCAGTTACTATGGAAACCGGTACCATAGGACCTCAAAAATTTAAGATCAAATTAGTCTATCACCTAACAACCTCACTACTTGGTCTATAGACAAAAGAATTAAAATCAGCATCTTGAAAAAATATTTGCACACTCATGTTCATTGAATTATTATTCACAGTAGCCAATAGGTGGAAACACCACAAATGGTCACAGACAGATGAATGGATACAAAAAAATATGGTGTATATGTATATATACAACGACATATACAATGACACATTATTCAGACTTACAAAAGAAGTAAATCCAGTCATATGCTACAATGTAGATGAATTTTAAGGACATTGTTAAGTTAAATGTGTCAGTCAAAAACATGGATACCATATAATTCCACTTGTATGAGTTATCTGAAGTAGTCAAACTCATAAAAACAAAAAGTAGAATCATAGTTGTCAGGGGCTTGAGGAAGAGGGTAATGGGAAGTTGTTCAATGTGTACAGAGTATCAATTTTTTTTGGGGGGGGAAGTTCTATAGATGTAAATTTTATGGTTTTTTGTTTTTTTGTTTTTTTACTACAAAGCAACACATTTGCATGAAAAGGTTCTGTGCATATGAATTTACCTTTAATATATCTAATATAACACTTACAGGAAGTAGAACCCAGCCTTGAGAGAAGCTCGTTTTTCAGTGAAGAATAGTAGTTTCAGGCAAGAATAAGATATTATTTGAATGAGAAACCTGAAGGGCATCATGAGACTTTAAGATGATTATTGTTTCATTGTGAAGAATAGGACTGGTGCTCTTTATAATAAAACATGAAGGAGTCTTTTTTTTTTTTTTAACCTACCAATTTTCAGTGAATATGTGTCCTCATCACTGTTCTAAATGTTGTTTCAAGTCTTAACAAAATACTTTGTCTCACCTCTAAATAGTATATTTTTACTTTTAGACTTTTAGATATTGTTTTTAACTAGCTACTAATTTTTATTTTTGATTTCATTTCACAGCGAGTAAAGCAAAAGAAAAGATCAACATGTTTCCCTTTATTTTTTAGGAGAAGTAGATTGGGTTAGGAATCTGATACTCATAGTTAAATGCCTTGCTTGAAGTCTCTCAAGTAGTATGCAATAGGGTGTTTATATGCCTTTACTGTCCATGGCTTTTCCATTTACATGCGCAAGGCAACTGCATAAGTTGTGAAGAAGGGATCTTTTTCAAGCCAAATTATGCTGGCATTAAGCATGTTTTGATTTTATTTTCATTATTTCTTTTTCTAAATAAAAGAAAACTAATTATAGTTTTCACTGCCATACATTCTGGTCTTCACTGCTTTACTGATTTTTCTTCTCTACCTTCTTTCTTTCTCTAAATAGATTGTCAGAACACTATGACCAGGAGTTATTCCAAGGTTTGTCTTGTGGAAAATAAACAATCTGCATTCTAGCTGGAATTTAAAATGCAGAAACAGAATTTAACAGTAATTCAGTGTAATAAGAAGTCACCTTGGGGAAAATTAGGGGATTCAGTAATGGAATATTGTAATTGTGATTATTATTAGCAGATATTGTCAGATCTGTCTCTGTAGTTAGAAAGTGGGGAAAAGCTAGACTTTACCATCACTGAAACTACAAGCTGACATATTCATATGCCTCATTACCCTTTGAATTTTTCTGTGGTGATCACTGAGTGTCAGGTTTTTTCCTAATTAAAGATTAGAAGTTCACAAAACTATTAAAGAGCTATTCAAGCCACAATAATAAAAATATGATGCTTTATTTTATTTGACTTGAGCTCCTAGATGAATATTCACTTATGTTGCCAAGTCATGGATATGTTTTTTGTCGCCTTAATTGAGGTATAATTGACACACAATTTACTCCACAAATATCTATACATATCTATATCTATATCACCTATATCTATATGTATATCTATCGTGTTTTATAGTATATGCTTTTTTGTTTGACATCTTCCAATAAGCATAATTATTTTGATTGATACCAAGACACAATCCATAAAAACAAATTGATAAACTAGATTTCATCACAACTAAAAAATTTTTTAGTCTCCTAAAGACATTATTAAGGGCGGGGGGGGGGGGGGCGGGACAAGCTACAGACCGAGGGAAAACAATTAAAAAATCATCTTATAAAAATTTGCATACAGCAAATATAAAAGTCCCTTAAAATTCAATGATAAGAAAACAACCCAATTTCTAAAATGTGTGAAATATTTGAAAAGAAACTTCAACAACAAAATAATAACATAGCAGTAAATGGATGGATGTTCAACATCCTGAATCAGTAGGGAAACAAATTAACACCCTAAACATATATTATTGCACATTAATCAGAAAGACTAAAATTCAAAACACTGAACACGTCATGTATTGGTAAGAATGTGGAAGAACTGTGGCTATCATATTCTCCTTTTGAAAATATAAAATGATATTGCCATTTTGAAAAACAATTTTCAGTTCATTTTTAAAAGTTAAACATTTATTTATCATAAAATTCAGTTATTTCACTCCTTGTTATTTACTCGAGAAAAGAAAGCATATGTTCACACAAAAACAAAGTTGGGCCTATTACCTTAATTTATAATAGACATAAACTGCGAATAACTGAAAGTTCCCTCAACAATTAAATGGATAAAAAATTAATATATTTCATATAGTGGGACACTACTCAGAAATAAAAGTGATGGACTATTGATATACAACTTCAATAAGTGTTTCCACATTCAGCCAATGAAAAATTTTGGTTAAAAACACCAAGCATATGTAAATGAAAATAGGGTAGAAATATTTATTAATATTTTTATATTTAAAACTTAAAAAATGTCAATCTTAATATAATTTCAATGTGTATATGCAGAGTGGAAATCCCTATTTCATGCATCATTTTATTCTCTGAAACAGTGTATTAAGGTTTTGCTATCCAAATTCTAAATAGCTATTTAAATTGATGTTTCATATTAACCTTTCTATCTCATAAAAAACAATACTCAATGGACAAAAACAAAAACAATTGCTATTTATTTCATTTTTCTCCAAGAAGAGATGTAGTAGAAAGACAATGTTATCTAGATCATCCTTTTGACATCTCCAAAAATATGCACATCAAAATCTCTACTTACTATTGAAGAAAGCACATAAAAGAGAACATAACAAATTAGGGTCATTTAAATCTAACAGGCAATAGAAATGTATACTTTTATAGTAATAGTCAGGTTTGTGGATTATGTTAATATTTAGATGCAGATAGTAAGAATAGTATTAACTAAGCTTTCAATTCATCTGACTTAAAAAGGGACTATATTGGCATATGCAGTAGAAACCCACATGTAAAGCTGATTTAAGAGATGACAAAATTCAAGTGTCCAAACAATGCTTCTCTGTTAAACTTTTTCTGTATTTCAGATTATCCACAGTAAATGGCAAAGAAAACTGCCAGTAACTTCAAGTAATATTCGTCACCTTTATAATCATAGTGTGGAATTTTTTTTCCTTGGCCAATATTGCCAGGAGATGTTTAATGGCTCTGATTGCCCTGACTTCAGCTCACCTCCTAATTGATCATTTTGGTCAGAGCAATGCAATATCTCATGAAACAAATCTGAATTACTTGACATATCTGGAGCCATGAAATGTTCATAGTCCCTATTGAATCACAGGAAAATCAAGAAACTATTCAATGACAAAAAATAATGGATTGTGAGCAATTGAAAACAACAGTTATCCACTAACAAATGGGTTAGATTCTATAGAGGAACATAATTCTCCCTCCTGTAATTCTCCCAGGAAAAGTGAAATAGTGGTGTGAGCAAGATGGTTAGTAGCAATTCTATAGGTAAGCTAAGGCAGATTGCTTTTATTGCAATGTTGCTTTTTCTGAAAATTTATAATCCTCAGATATTTTTAGATTTTACCTGAGTTTGATTTGTTCAGGATGCAACAGACTCTGGTAGCCATGGAAGGGTATATTAGTAGGTGGTCCGAAAGTAAGACAAAGCTACCTGTGGTGCTCCTGTAGTTCCAGTAAAAGATTCAGGATGAACTAGATGCCCCCTCCCACTCATATGCACACACACTTGAATGATCAACCTCTCACAGAGGTTGCGTGAGTGAGTGTGTGTGTGTGTGTGTGTGTGTGTGTGTGTGTGTGTGTGTTTGAGTGATAATTGATGATGGAACAGGAGAACAGGTGTAGATATATGAGGAAATTTTCCGTGGGATAATATTTTTAATTGCTTTACTTGTATAAAAAAAAAGAAAAAAAGAAAGATTGTTTGCCTTCCCGCCAGTGTGTAAGTCTAAATCTAAACCATCAGTATATCTTATTTAAAATATCAAATGAATTCCACTGGCCACTGACATCCACCTGGAAAGAAGTTTAGATGTACTTAAATTGACTTCCTAAACATGCACGCAGAAAGAAAATCCTCAGTCTGCTGAGGACGATTTAGGGAGAAATAAATGGAGCGAAAGCCCTCACACCTAATATATTAGTACTGGAAGAAAAGATGGAGTAAAAAGAGGTTTGCTTCTGATGGATAAAATGAGAGATGAGGTAACTAAGACCGATACGTTTTTTTTTTTTTTTCATTTTGTAGACAATTCTTAGCACGACTGTAGGTTCCATAGATCTGAAGGACAGCCACTAGTTAATTGCAGTTAGAAAACTAAGGACTTTTTTAAAGGAAGAATTTTAATTAAATTGTGATATGGAAAAGTACTCTTTCAGCAGCCTAAGTTTATAAGGTATCTATAAAGTTCTTTAAGTGCCTACTGGTCAGGGTTCCCTTCTGAGAAAAGTGGCAGCAGGGTTTCTATGCATACATCTGCACTCTTCAAACCATGTCATCTAGTTCATTGTGACGAGGTTGATAAAATCATGATGATTGTGTGTATGAAACTATTCCAGCCGCTTGTTTCAGTAAGGCGCAGTCATGGGGCACTGAACTGGGCCAGAACACAAAGGGCTAGTCGAGATTTAAAGATGAGCCAGATTTTGACACCATCAAGATCTAAGGCTGCTTTCGTTTCGCACCACTGTGGAACAAACGAATAGAGCCAAA
The DNA here is from genome assembly GCA_003508835.1 of Eonycteris spelaea. Taxonomy (NCBI): domain Eukaryota; kingdom Metazoa; phylum Chordata; class Mammalia; order Chiroptera; family Pteropodidae; genus Eonycteris; species Eonycteris spelaea. The sequence goes on along the minus strand of PUFA01000043.1, from coordinate 1,345,559 downwards.
GCTCCATTAGACGAGAGGTCTACTGGGGGACAGATGCAGTGCCTCTACGCAGTATTTTCTCGGAGGGGCGCACCAGGGTTCAGAACCTCAGTAAACTAGGAACGGGAGAGGACTCTGAGCTGTGACCTGTGACCTTTATGACTTTAGGCTTTTGGTGGTCGGTTTCGACACTCAGGACTCTTCAGTTTAAAATGCTTTATGAGCTTATTTCTTTGCTCATCCCCAGATATGTGCCTCTGTGTTCTATTTCTTTGGTTTAGCTCATATTGAATGTCTTATTGGAGCTATAAGGAGGACCACGGGAAGCTGCGCCCTACTGTAACCAGCTAGTAAAATCATGTATACTGTCACCTCTAGATTTTTGTTGCATCCTGAATGGCAGTCGAGTTTCATGAAATCTAAAGTTGTGGCAGCTGAAATGATTTTATGTGACTTCTATTTCTTCATGCCCTCTAGCCCGCTATCATGTTTCTAAACTGTATTCTGTATAAAGTAACTTTGGCATTTTTTCCCCCAAAATTTCATTTGAAAATAGGTTATTATGGAATTTGTTTTTGCTGAAAGAAGTTTAGTAAGTCATTTTTTAATAGAAATTTAAAATGTATCTATCTATAAAACCTAAACATTACACTGTTACTGAGTAAAACTATGAATTTAGAGAACACTTTTTAAAAGCCCAGAATAAAATCAAATAAACAAGTAAAATTCACATTTACAGCATTGGGAGCTTTCCACAGTAGTTTCTGGCTAAGGTAAGCAGAATAAATTACTATTTTTAGTAGTTTGAAAACTACACACTTCTAGTCTTTTTTTTATTCTTAGATATAGATTTCACTTCCTTAAAAGAATGTAAAATACAGATTTAGGGCTTTGTCCTTGTAGCTTCCTATTTCTATGCCTACCCACTCACTTTCTTCTACTGTTATTTTTCAGATTAGCCATACTTTAAAACAGGAGTCTGGGACTGTGGACTAGTACCAGTCTGTGGCCTGTTAGAAACTGGGCCGCACAGCAGGAGAGTGGCAGGGAAGCAAGCAAAGCTTCATCTGTATTTACAGCTGATCCCCAGCATTAGCATCATCACTTCAGCTCTACCTCAGATCATCAGGCATCAAATTCTCATAGGAGCACCAGTCCATGGTGCCAAAAAGTTTGGAGACCGCTCCTTTAAAATATGTAACTATATTGTCTTAACTCTTTCTAATTACAAAAGCTTCAAACTATGTTCTCTCAAGTTTAGAATCTGACTTCTTTAGAAAGCTATCCTTTTATGATTTTTTTACTGGAAGCTCCCCTAGTTGGGGCAGCAGTAACAATAAAATAGGTAGAAACTGAGCATCTTGCCAAGGAATATATGCTAATTTCTAAAGTACAGTGATTACTTACATCAGGGCTTGTGGAGAGTTGCAGAGGCCAAAAAATTGGTTTTGTATTTTGAGAAATTTTCCTTTGGGAACACTGTATCATTTGTGAACCATGCTTGCTAAAACATTAATTCTGTCTATACATGTCATTTCTTTTTTTTTATTATGTAAAACACAATTTCCTGAAAGAGTTATATCCATTCACTTTATTATTCCCAACATAGTAGTGAAATTTTTCATATTTATTTTTTATATGAGAGAGGTATCCTTAAGTTTTTAAAAAGTACACATACAAAAAAATAATTTTCAATTTTAATTAAAACACTAAAATAAAAAGAAACATGCATACATGCATTTAAACATTTTAATAATATAATTTTTAGTGTGAAGACAAACATTAAAGAGCAGATTGATAAATAGGCTAGTACCATATTTTCATCAAAATGTAATGTGTCACTCATAAAGTAGACATATTTGCTTAAAATTATTCTAAACAAACCTTATCAAATATTTTACACATTATTGAAATGGTTGTCACTGAAAATATAAGAGGCCTGTTCATAGATTCTACGTTGCCTTGTTATCTGAACATGTGACTCTTCACATTGACACAAAATTGGTACCCTGTCAACATATAAAAGAATGGATCATTTTATCTCCTAAGTGATGAAGTTTGAAGTTTATGAAGCACAGGCTATCAATCCTTGAGGTGATTAAGGTGCCTCAAACCTGACAATTTGTCCTGATAGCTTTCACATATTCAAAATCAAATTGTTCCTGTTTCTATTAGAAGAAGGCAGATGTGTAAAAACTAGAGGAAGAAGAAGGTAAATAGAAAATGATCTTCATGTTCAGAGCAATTATAAAAAGTTGTTTCCAGGGAAAAGTGTTGAGATTGATTTTGCTTCTCCTTGTGATGTACGCAGATGAGACACAAAGAACCCATATGTGTCCAAGGTTTGCCAGGAAAAGGAATATCAGGATAAGCAGATGGTAGTACCATTGCCATATGGCTACTCAGGAATGGGACCATGTTATGGCACTTTGCCACAAGATAAAGCTAGAAATGTTTTCATGCTACTATTTTAACAGCACAAAAAATGGATATCTAGTTTGTTGACATGAAAAATCATTAGAAAAACGTGATTAGTACTCTATTATGTGCATCTCCACTAACTGGCTCTTTGACTTATGAAACAAATCAAAAAGAATCAAATTTATGAGGTTTCCTATGTTCTGGTTACAAAATTATATAGATAATACTGCAAAAATATTTTTAACTTTCAACCAAAAACCCCATTCATTGATATCAGTCAGAATATTTTTAGAGACTTATATGGTAAAGATGGCTTAGAACTAATATTTCCAGTGTTTACAATGATAAATAAGCTAAACATCACTGTGAACCTTACCAGTTCTCATATTAACCTGATGTGAAATGATAATTAAAGTTTTTATCTTTAAATATTTTCCAGTTTTATTGAGCTATAACTGACATATAATATTGTATTAGTTCAAGGTATACAACAAAATGATTATATGCACATATATATATACGTGTATATATATACGTATAACAAAAGGATGATTAACACAATAAATCTAGTTAACATTCATCGCCTCACATAGTCACATTTTTTTCTTGTTAAAAATGACAATTTAAAGTAAAGAGAGTGTGTAGTGTAAACAGCACTAGGTTTAGAAACTAAAGAGAAAGGTCCATGACCTGATAAGCTAGGTACACGCCATTGCAGCTTTGAGAAGTCAGCTAATTCCTTCAAGTTTCAGTTTCCTTCTCTGAAAAACATTGATATGTTGTTGAGAAAAAGCATGCAGTAAAGAGCAAAGAGTAATTTGGAGGTCACACAGAACTCTATTCAAATTTACCTCCTCCCAGTACTAGTTTTGCTATTTTTTCTTGAAAGCTACTAAAACTTTGAACTCAATTTCCCTTTCTAAAAGTGGAGGATAACAATAAATGAATCACAGTGCCGAGGTGAGAAATAAATGAGTTAATTTCAGACAACTCCAGGTTATAAGACTGATGGAATGACCAAGGGGAGAATGCAGATGGCAGTTTTCTCTGTGGCTTAAGAGTGACTGGAGAGTAGAAAGTGGGTTGACACCCCAAAACCTGGAAGTATTTATTCTATCTGAAAATACTTTGTCTGACTCTGGATAGAGTGTCTTTTAACTGACTTTCCCTGGCACAGAGATCTACCTTAGGCTACAAGGTTCCTCTGGAACCACTTTTTTTCAGTTAGGTTAAAAGCTTCCTACTTCTGGCTTCTTTGGAGAATGCTGTGTATCCAACTGTTGTAAGATCTTTTCAAGTCCTAACATCCCCTTAAAAAGAGAGTTCATATCCCATTTTCTCTAGAGTTTATGGCATGCCCTGATTACACAACCAGTCAGAGCACCAGGTTGTCCAAATAAAGCCTTAAGTGGCTGGGCTGTGAGCAGAGAATTCTCCTACTAACACATTGTCCTCCAACATGACTTCTCTAATCCAATCTTCTAATTGTGATATCACTTTTTTTGTTTCTCTTTTCCCTTTAATAATTCTAAAAATTAAACTAAAAACCTTTCTTCGTGTATCTGAAAACTATTCAACAACAATAATAATTAGATCATTGAATTACATTGAAAGCTTTGTAATAAACTTTACCTATGCCTTTCTCATTTAATCTTTCACTCAATCCTGTGATAAACAGTATTACCCCCTCTCCACCTAAACATATCAACTCAGACATGTGATACACTTACAAAATATGTTTAAATATTTACAAGATATTATCAACAACAAATAATCAGAAAGTGATAGTACTCGAAGAAATAACAAGCCATCCGATGAGAACATGCATCTTTCTATAACACTGCTTACTTTTATAGATATTTGCATTAAGTAAGCAGGTATAGGAAAATTTTTCACATTATTCTTCCAAGTTTTCTTCAAAGGTTACAGATAAACAATACACAAGTCATGTTGAAGTGTAACTCTCTCTCCTTTCATAGTTTCCAATATCTAGTAATACATATAGTAAATTTAATGTAATTAGCATTGTATGTGAAAATAAATAACATACCAAGATAAAGGATAGCTATGAATGGTCGAGAAGTTTAAGAGTAACTCCTCACAGAAAAATTAATAAATGAATGAATAAATGAGATGAAGTTTGGAAACAATTATCCAATCAAAATGATTTTTAATTGGGCCCTGTGATGTTTGAGAAACTATAAGGGGTACTAAAGAAAATACAGAGTATAATATACTTTCTGTGACTCAGAAATAAAGTTTTTTTTTTTTTTAAAAAGAAAGCAGCAGTGATGTGTTGTGGTAGGTGAAAAACTGATAGTGCTTTGCTGAGTTTAAAAGTACCCTGAAGTAGGAATCTGAAGACCAGAGTTAGCCACAGACCAGCTCGATGACCTACAACTCAATGAGTCCCAGGTTTTTACTTATTAATAAAATGAGACTAATATAATAGCAGCTGTCTCGCCTCTGGCACAGGTTTTTATGTGCGTATCAAATAAAATATTCTATATGAAAAATTTTGAAAATGTTAATGTAGTTTATTTAAATAGAGATTGTTTTTAGCCACCTCCTTGGTGATTCATAGGGAATGTGAGAAACTGAAACGAGTTAATTGGGGTTATCATTTTCAAAGCAGGAAAAATAGAAATTCTTCTTTTAGACTCAAAATGCAGTTATAGGAAAGTTGCCCTAGGGTAAATGCATTGATGTAGGCAGCTTGGAGGAGAGGCTAGCGAATGTATAAATCCCCAGGTCAGATCAGTGGGAAACACAGCAGTGTTTTGTACTTTGTGAATGAGTTTGCATTATAAGTATAAAAGGGGCTGAAATGCATGAACATAAAATCTGTTTAGAAGGACACTAAATGTCATTGGAGGGACTGTACGTTTTATTGAGTTGTTCTATCAAAGTAACATGTTAAATTTGGGGTTTAATTGAAAGTTTTTCTGTTAATTAAAATGATGTTAGTTGCAGTATTAGACCAATCCCCAAATCTCAATAAATTAACATAAAGTCTATGCTCCGATAAGTCTAGCCCAGTGTGTGTTTGGGGAGGTTATTGGGAGATGTGGAGGATGCAATTTCTTTTTCATGTTCACCCAGAAACCTAAGCTGATAGCCAGCTGCCATCTTCACATAGTTTCCAAGGTGACTGGGTGTTAATCCCAGTAAACTGACCAGGAAAGCATTTAGATGACTGCATGGAAATTTTTTGTTATTTTTTTTATTTTACTTTGCATGTATGTGTAGGAGAAGGTGTTTTAACTAAAAGTGGAATACACCATCTAGCCATAATCCTTTGGCCAGAATTTAGTCTAAAGGAAATATGAAAATGAGCACGAAAAATAAGATGTAGTTGTATGTCCAAAAAGTAAGGGCATGGAAATGTCCAGCCATTCTCTGTCACACTCTGCCCTTCTATTCATCCAGTGCCTGTTTACTTTTTCCTGTTTTCCCCTAACACAGATTACACTCACCTCTCACCAAGGAAGATAGCACCAAATCTCATCCAACCACAACTGGTTCATATCTATGTGTTGCTCTTTGAGCGATGGAGATCTATAAACTAAACAAAAAATTTATCTGAAACCTGACCTTGAGAAACAAATATATAATGCAGAGGGTGCAATATAACAATGAAAACTCATTCATAGAGGGACAACACAGGAAAAAACACAGCCATCAATGGTCTATATGAAATCTTGTCATTCAGGCATACATCAGGCAGGGTGTAGTCCTCAGTCCCATACTTCAGGATCATGGCAAAGGCTTGACTAGACCTTGGGTCTATAATTGGGGAAGAATTAATTGAACACTGATCTCTTTTGTCCTGGTTCCACCAGCTAGAAAGATTTTACTTATGCATCAATGGTGAGTTTTGAAGAAAATGCCTTTTTTAGAGACTGGAACTTTGCAGCCTAAAATTTTGGGACCAGGTAGTCTGTGAAAGATTTTCTTTTTCAGTTTGAAATTGCAGCATCTTTGACAATAAAATTCCCTCAAAAATGGAATATTTTTCTGATATTTTTTTTCAGTCAGTTCCAGGTGCTTTCCACAGTTCTCAATTTTTATATCTTAACTGCTTCCTTGTCTAAGATGGTATCTTGCTCAATTTAATAAAGATGACCTTGAAGCTGATGGTCTTAGTCTTATCTTTTTTTTTCAAAACTGAATCTAAAAGTGTTTGATGCTCAAACTATATTAAAATTTTATTCTTGTTGTTTGGGGTCTAGAAGCTAATCTACTGTGGCTTCAAATGTCTGCACTTTCTCTATTGCCTTTTATTTCTCCTTGTAAATAAGGCAATTATAACTTAAGGCCATCTCATTCTTTTAATATCTTACAAAATGCAGCTAATAGCCATCATACATTACTAACTTCTGTTTCCCCATCTCTTCTGCTAGAGCTAGAGCTTAGTAGGCATGTGGTCTGCTTTATGAGTTATCACAGGTGATATTTTGAACATTTGTTTCCTCACTGTATCATAGAGAGCTCCTTTTTGTTTTTCAATCGCTTTTATTGGTATCTTTGTAGCTCATTGTCTGAACAACAGTGAGACATATTTAAGGAATTCAGCATCTCATTTCTGATACTCTTATATTAAGTTAATATTAGCTGCTATAACAAGAGAAGTTTATATCTTGCATAGGTAATATTTGGTGGGAGTGGAGAGGTAACTGTCTCCACACACTCTGGAATAAGCTGTTGTAGTAAAAAAAAAAAAAAAAAAAAAAAAAAGTATGTATTTCAAAGTTACCCTGGAATTTGAGATTCAGATAGCAGATGAATAAAAAGAAAGAGAGCAGATGATCACATAAGAAATACTTAGTTGGCCATGACTAGTGGTATTACACATATCTCATATAACTCTGATTCAAATAAATCACATGGGCTGATCTATGTATATTCTAGGATGATTTCAAGAGAAAAAAAATGGATTTCTGAATAATTATCCTGTCTCTGTCAGTAAGTGAGGTATTTACTGATAAATTCTATTAACTTCAGTGTACAAGCATGACTTTTTTTTTATTGTGCTTCAACTGTATTCTGCTCTACAGATATTGAGTTGTTTTTGTTTTTGTTTTTGTTTTTGTTTTACAGATTGAAGGTTTATAGCAATTCTGCATTGAATAAGTCTATTGGTGCTATTTTTCTAACAGCATTTGGTCACTTTGTGTCTCTGTGTCACATTTTGGAAATACATAACATTTCAAACTTTTTATTATTATTATATTGTTCTTGTGATCTGTGATGCCCTTTGGTGATGTTATTTTAATTGTTTGAAGGCACTACAAAACACATCCATATAAGACAGGGAACTTAACTGATAAATAAATGTATGTGTTCTAACCGCTTCACCAACTGGATGTTCCTCCCATTTCTCTCCCTCTTCTCAGGCCTCCTTATTCCTTGCAACATGACAGTATTGAAATTAGGGCAATTAATAACCCTGCAATGGTCTTTAAATGTTCAAGTAAAAGGAAGAGTCACACATCTTTCACTTTAAGTCAAAAGCTAGAAATAATTAAGCTGAGTGAGGAAGGCACGTTGAAAGCCGGCAAAACTAGGCCTCTTGTGCCAAACAATTAGCCAAGTTGTGAATGCAAAGGAAAGTTCTTAATCCACTTCCTGTTTGCCCAGAGAACACTCACTGGTGGCACTTGCAGCTGCAGCGGTTACCCTGAGATAACTCGCGGATTACATCCCTAATCTTATCCCCCAATGTTTGCCACAAAATATCTCACTTTAATTATTATTTCCGCATCACTCTGGTATATTGATAGTCTTTGGAAACAAATGACATCATTTGATTTCTAGCATTCTGTTTTTAGAAGTGGTATTTCCATTTACAAACTAGTAACTCACGATTGCTGAAAATGTCAAATTCTAGAAAATGTAGCATTCTTACACGTGATGGTTGCATCATTCTTGAACAGTAGTTAGCTGAAAATTCATTTGATGACTCCGATCTATGTATACATTTCTGTTACATTAGGATTAGTGACAAGTTCTGTTTAGAAATAACTCCAAGAACAGTTTTTATATTTTATTTTCACATTGAAAACCAGTCAGAGTTGCTTCTGAACATATTTATGTAAAATTAAGTTAACGCTGGCAATGAGCTGTACTTTTTTTTTTTTTTCTAAATGGGAAAATGCTACTCCAATGAACACAAGAATGGTAAGGAAGCAAAACAACCTAATGCTGACATGGAGAAAGTTTTAGTCTGAATAGATAGTGAAACCAGCCACAATATTCCCTTAAGCCAAATCCTAAACCAGAGCAAGGCCCCAATTCTCTTTAACTCTAAGAAGGTTGAGAGAAGTGAGAAAGCTTCAGAAGAAATGTTGGAAGCTAGCAGAGGTTGGTTCATGACAGTTAAGGAAAGAAGCCATCTCCATAACATAAAAGTGCAAGGTGAAGCAGCAAGGTCCAATGTAGAAACTGCAGCAAAATATCCAGAAGATCTAGCTAGCTAAGATAGTTCATGAAAGCGGCTACACTAAAAAACAGATTTTCAATATAGATGAAACTTCCTTATATTGGAAGAAGATGCCATTCAGGACTTTCATAGCTAGAGAAGAGAACTCAATTCCTGTCCTCAAAGATTTAAAGGACAAGCTGACTCCCTTATTAGAAGCACGTGCAGCTAGTGACTTTAAATTGAAGCCAATACTCATTTACCATTTTGAAAATCCTAGGGCCCTTAAGAATTATTCTAAATCTACTCTGTCTGTACTGTATAAATGGAAAAACAAAGCCTGGATGACAGTACATTTGTTTATAACATGGTTTACTGAATACTTTAAGCCCTCTGTTGAGACCTACTGCTCAGAAAAAAAGATTCCTTTCAAAGTATTACTGCTCATTGGCAATGCACCTGGTCACCCGCAAGCTCTGATGAAGATGTATGAAATGAGATTAATGTCATTTCATGCCTGCTAACACAACATCCATTTTGCAGCCTATGGATGAAGGAGTAATTTCAACTTTCAAGTCTTATTTTTTAAGAAATATGTTTCCTAAGGCTATAGCTGCCATAGATAGTGATCCCTCTGATGGATATGGGCAAAGTAAATTGAAAACCTTCTGGAAAAAAAAAAATCACCATTCTAGATGCCATTAAGAATATTCGTGATTCATGGGAAGAGAACAAATATCAACATTAATGGGAGTTTGGAAGAAGAGTTTGATTTCATCACTCAAAACTTGAAGGGTTCAAGACTTCAGTGGAAGCAACTACAGATGTGGTAGAAATAGCAAGAGAACTAGAATTAGAAGTGAAACCTAATGATGAGACTAAATTGCGGCAATCTGGTAATAAAGTTTTCATCAATGAGAGGAAGTTTCCTGTGGATGAGCAAATAAAGTGGTTTCTTGAGACAAAATCTACTCCTGGTGAAGATGCTGTGAAGATTGTTGAAGTGACAACAAAGAATTTAGAATATTCCACAAACTTAGTTGAATAAGTAGTGGCAGGGTTCGGGAGGAGTGAGTCCAATTTTGAAAGATCTTCTATGGGTAAAATGCCATCAAACAGCATTACATGCTACAAAGAAATTGTTCATGAAAGGATGAGTCAATTGCCATGAGATATTTTATTGTCTTAATTTAATAAATTCCACAGCCACCCCTATCTTTTTAAACCACAGCCTAATCAGTCGGAAGCCATCAACAGTGAGGTAAGACCCTCTACCTGCAAAAAGATTATGACTCTCTGAATGCTCATATGATGATTAGCATTTTTTAGTAAAATATTTTTTAATTAAGGTATGTACATTTTTTGACATAATGCTATTGCATACTCAGTAGATTACAATATAATGTAACATCACTTTTATACACGCTGGGGAACCAAAGGATTTTGTGACTCGTTTTATTGCAATATTCACTTTATTGTAGTATTCTGGAACCAAATCTGCAATATCTCTGAGGTCTGCCTTTACTCATTGATTCAAGCATTTGATCATGTAACACGTTGAGCAATTAGTACTTTCTAGGCAATGTGATTATTTGAATTTTCAAGTTGAAGATATCTGTTATAAGATAAAACTATAAAAATTGATTATTAACCAGGGAACCCTTTTATTTGTTGATAGGATGATGGGGACAGAGGAATAAAGTGAAAAAGGTTTAGGTGGTGAAATTGGAATGAATTTTGAATGAGAGTTAAAAATAACTGAGCAAAAGGACAAATACCTCAGATAAAGGGAATATAAAATGCAGAGATTCAAAGCAGCAAATATTATTTTTCTTAAAAAAAAAAAACCCTCTAGTCTAAAAGTCTATAACAATTTGCTTGAAGAAATACATTGAGTGATATGCTAGAGAAAAGTGAGATCGAACAATAAAAGGGCTTTAATGGGCTGGCATTAGATATTCATGGAAATGTGTATAATGTAAATAAATGTTTTATTCATATAAATGTAAATATATTTATTTAAATTTATTTACTTATTTATTTAGTCTGTCTCTACCAAGATGCACCACTCAACAAAGATGTCTACCTGAGATCATTAGAGTTATGTCCTAATACAAAGAACAATCAGGCTTATAAAATCCTAGGGATATGTGTTAGGGATGGATCTTGGTCTTTGGAAGTATTCAGTTCCATGCAAAATGGTCTTGAAGTTTCAAGACCATTCCAGAGACTTATGGTCTTTCTAGCATTTATAACTAACTGCTCTATACATTAAATAATTAGGCAGCCCCTGCTGACTTGAGTTTGTTTCTTTCATTACCAATAATAGCCAATGTCCCATTATTTTCAGCAAATGCAGTTTTTAGGTGATATAAAAAGAGTAAGTTTTTAAAAAGACATTTGCTCACAATTAAGAAAAATTTTTGTGCAGAGATCTTAGTATTTACTACTTTAATCATATGTTCTGCCATATATTTCATCACTTCGTGAAAACATAAGTCGAATATGATACTTAGTAATTTGGGGAACAGAGATGCCACTCAGAGCTTCAAATACATACATATATATATATCTACCTGGGATCATTAGAGTTATGTCCTAATACAAAGAACAATCAGGCTTATAAAATCCTAGGGATACATGTTAGGGATGGATAGTATCCCCTTATCTCATATATATATATCCCTTATCCATTTTCTTAACATTGTCAGAACAAAAATAAAAGAAAGAAAGTTTGTGATCCTAGAATGCATCAGGAAAATGGATTTCCACTTCCCCATTACATGTAATCCATAACCTAAGCTCAGAAGTTTGAACAGTTCAGGTATGGCTATTAAATTTTGCAGGCATAAACCTAGAAAATATTATATCATTTTGTTAGATATTGCCTAATTATAGCTGCTTTTAAAATTAGTGTATGTCTATTAGTTACCTTCTAATCAAAATGCTTAAAAATGTTTTGGTCTTGATGAGATTTGGAAGCCTTTTTATGTTTATATATTGGGAAAATAAATGTACAGATATGGAAACAACTGTTGGTTATTTTTGTCTCCCTCCCTTGATCCAAGTTCATGATTATAATGGCTGAAACATCACAAGTTCCATTTGATTCTCAGGTGGTTATATTAAAATATCTTATGTCATTGTTTCTTTTTCTCAATGATAGTTGACAGTCTACTCCAAGACTCTAAAAATGAGGAAAGTGAAAAAAATTGGAGTCTGAGATCAACAGAAGTGCTCAGGGTAGATTAGAGCTGTCATAGGACTATACTCCTTTTATTTTAAAAAAAAAAAAAACGAGAATTTTTCATTGGGTATATTGAAAGGAAAGGTTTTAATGACAAAAATGAGAGCTAGAGCCTGAATACTTCTATCAAATAGGCATGAAACCTGGAAAATCAGTTCAATCTGACTGTGCAAATATTAGAGGAGGTCTTTCGTTTGACGAATGATTGAGTTGAATACCACATTATTCTTTTATTGAGAAAAAAATAAAAAGCTCCCTATCTCTATTACCTTCCAGAAAAATCTTTAAAGTTTTTATTATATTATTATCCATATATTTCCTATAGGTAGAACAGCATGTTATTTTTAATATGTCCATTGAAGACAAAGCACTTTGTAGAATGGCAAATATGGGGATTTTGTTATCATTATAGATGATGGCGATTTACTTCTTAAAATTCACTCTAAAACTGAAAAAAAAGAAAAACACTAATCCTAAAATTTCTTACATTTTGTGAAGGAGTATTTGTTAGAAAAAACGTGGTTGGGAAAATGCATACATGCATAAGTATGTGTATTTTCATCTCTATCTGTGTATCTAGGCCAATTTTTCCAAATGGTGATATTTTGTTGTTGTATGCTTGCTTCCTTCCTCAGGGACAAGTCTTGGGCTATGGCATTTCAACATTTTTTGGTGTGTTGACTGAACTACACATTTAACTTGATGCTTACAAGAAAACTTGGACTATTTTCTTGTCTGCTGGATAAATGTCACCAAGTATCATATAAATCCTAGTTCACCTTTGGTAAAACAGTATAGTCAATTGTGGATTACGAACATCCTGGCATCAAGAAATACACCTGTATATTGAGCCAGCCTTCATAATATAGAACTATCTTTGGAAGTGGCTGCTCTTTAATAGGATTTGTGGAACAAAAGGAGGAAAGTTCAAAAAGATCAAGCTGAAAGAAGAAAGAAGGAAATTTTAAAGAATTTTCTGTGAAGGAAATAAAGACAAAAATTAAACTTTCTCAAGAATAGCCTCTACAGAGAAACAATATACATAAATGACTGCCAGAATCATCTGGGGAGCATACCAAATGCAAAGAAACCAGAGAAGGAAACTGGAAAAGAAGTTAGCATATTATCCACTCCTTCTTCCAAAATAAATAAGGAGGAGGCCAGGTAAGATGTGAATGTAAGTTCATGCAGGATTTTAAAGTAAACTGGGATTTATTAAATCCATCTTACCTTGACCAGGTTTGGGACTTTGTCCAGAGTTGCCAGGCAGTAGAATTTTCTTTCCCAATCTGTGTATAATAATAGAAGACTTATATTAGCTCTGTGTGGTGTATTAAAAGGAATTTAATGTGAATAATAAAAGGTTCAGGCTATTTTATTTCTGAAATCATTCAATTTCTTTTCTCTGCCCTACAAAAACAACAGAAATTCACTACATTTCCACTTGATTCAACATTGTCATAATTAGGCACTACATACTAAAACCTTGTTAAAATTCTCTCAATAGGTTCTAAAATTTCATACTTACTTTTAAATGAAAAGTATAGACTCCCAAAATAATGAACAATCTTGAATTATATTCTTGGGAAATGACCTTTTAAAACATGATTTTCAGAGAGTTTAAAAGTAGCTAAGGATGATTTCTTATGTCATGTCTCTCTTTTGATAAATTCTCTTAACTATTTTAAATTAATTTTATGGTAAATTTTATTTTTTCTGGTTTTTAATGATGTATTTTCAATCACAAGATTTTGAAGGCAAAGTTTCTTTAAAATTAAGATATTCTTTAAATTAGCATTTTAAAATCCTATATTTTATCATATTATTATAATATTGATAAACAAATTTCTATTATTTTGTAGTATAGGTGACTCTTTATGCAACATCCTTTGATAGAGCATGGCTTCCTCTTCTCTATCCATAGCATTTTAGAGGTATATAATCTACTTACCTATTTAACCTTGAATACAGAAATCTACCTGTAAGAAAGACTAATAATTAGACTAATAAATTACTAGTTTACCATTACATATTTATGCTTCTTCCAGCTGAGATGCACAATATTTCTTGCATGCTTTCAGATACAGGCAACATATCAATTGTGCATTGTTAATGAGATCAATTATATAGGTAAATTGTGCCTTGTGATCCCTTCTTATGTCCATTACTGTGTATAGATAACATAATCGTTACTAACAATTGGTCAGAGAAAACAATACAAAGATACAAAGCAAACATTTTATTTCATCCATTTCCCCTTTGTAATAGATGAAAAGTACTTATTTTGAACTATTGGTCATAAGCTTCCTCTAATAATTTTGGAACCCAGAATGTCTGTAGAGGGAGGAGATGTGAACAAATGAGATAGAGTAAAAAATAATGTGACATGTTCAGGCAATTTATTTCCTTAGAATAGGGACAGAAAACCAAGTAAGATGATTATGTATTGTTTCGGTTTATTTCACTAAATAGCTTTCACTGTTCATTGTGGAAATGGTATGATTGTTATTGAACTCTATGTAAATAGAAAAGAGGTAAGAAGGACAACCAAATCTCCTTTTCATATATTATTCTTGCAAAGATTACCCAACATAATAGATAGAGCTACTGTTTCTAATCTCCTATCATTATCCTTGCTTTTTCTCTTATTTTCAACACTTTTTTTCCTAAAAAAAAAATCCTCTCCTCTTTTGGTTATTACCACAGATGCAGTGGTGGTTGGTCACTAGGAATACACACACACACACACACACACACACACACACACACACACACACACCATTATAAATGTCAGAACTTACATATTGTTTTATTGCAACTCTGTACTCTTGTATGCAGCTCAGTATTGGTTTCACGATGCCCCTTATCTTTTCAATTACTTAAATGATGCTTAGTGGTTTTCTGATATTTTCTAGAGAAATAAATATAGGAAATACAGGAAGAATAAGAACAGGTTCCTTGAGATCAAAGATTCCACTCTGATACCTGCAAATGTAACCAATAAAGTATTGTATGATGAGATCCCTGAATTTTAGGAACTATCTGAGGAGAGAATTTTGAGTAAGGAAATGTGTTGGAAGGAAAATTTCCATTTCACTGTCTGATGAGAATATGCAATAGGTTATGGTGCAGGTAGATATGAGATGGGGCTCCTGATAATCTCTTTCCTTATAATTTTTGTGTTTCTCAAGTGCCTGAAAAAGAAGTCTAATGTTTATTGCTGAACTTAGAAGCTAGTAATAATTGATGTCTGTTTCATCATCCTATGATTCAAGGAGTTGCACATCAGAGAAATGCATCAAGATATCACTACTTCAGAGGAGATCAAATACATAGCCAAATACACCAGGGAAATCAGAGTTTGTACCCAGCAAATTAGAGTGAGTCACTAGTATGGCCCACTATAAGACAGCTTGCTTCAAAGTAATAAGAAAATCAGTTGTTAATGCCAGCCCAGAATCACTTATTCAGAAATCTGATGGATCTCCATCCATCTAATGTCCTCCACTCCATATGTCCAATTCAATAAGTAGATTTATATGGAGGATATCTTGATAGGTCCATGCTTCTCTCCAAGACATTAATGATAAGAATTGCAGGAATACCTAAAATAAAATTTCAGAACTAGACTATTAGAATTTATATATACTGAGTTGAGGAGACTATTTAATAAAAGTCCATAATTATTTCCATTAAATTCTCTGTCATGAGATGGATTCAAAGTAAAACCAAACAAAAATAAATAAATGAATACATAAAATAAAAATTAGTTCTAGAAATACAGTTTTAAAGATTACATATCTGAATTCGGCTGACTCAAAAATATTTGATGTTATAGTTATTATACAAGGTTTATTATCCTAGTCAAGTAGGATTAAGTAATGGAGCACATTTTTTATTTTTTGGCAAGGAAGAAATTAGCAGATGCCACATCATTTAGGAACTGGAAATTAAGTACAAACAGCTCAAATTGGCACTTATTCTCAGAAGGCGAGAACCAAGTTTATATTATTTCCATCACAGTAGTCTCTCATCACAAAATCTCCTTCAGTGTTTAATTCACTTTCCTCTCAACAGATTAACATTATCTGATCTCAACTCTGGGCAGTCATGTGTCATTATGGTTTCTCAAAGGGTACCCCTTTCCTTCTGATCTTAAAAACATTTATACATTTTATATGGCTTCTGATGTGGACCTGATTAAATCTCTCAATATGCTCATTCCAAATACCTTGTCCAACTTGAAGCAGCTGTACACCATGTTCACATCAGCTGATTAGGCACAAATATGATCCCTGGCCCATTCTTTCTGAAGTGCTGTAGATGGGTACAGATCACCTTGGAAGGCATAATAGGGTAGTCATAAGTATTATCTTAAGATTAAGTGCTAGAAAATAGTTTATCTTTCTAAAAACCATGTAAGCAATTTTCATTAGTTCTTAAAATCCATTCATCACATATATTCATAACAAATTGATAATTTTTTTTGATTTTAGAATTGGTTGCCTTCATGCTAAGTTTGTTTTTTTAAATGAACAAAAAAATCATATGCTTAACTTTCATAGTCAAAAGCTTTGATTAATAAATGCACAGAATTAATTTTCATGAAAATTTTAAAACATGGTCATCAGTTTCCAGCATTAAAGGATGACTCTTTTTTTCTAACTCAGTAAAAATCATCCACAAAATCTTTACTTCCATACACATCGGAAGATTTTTGCTTGGTACTTGTAAACTGGAATTTGGAAATTGGTATTCATATCACATGAGAACCGTGTTAAACCTTAAATCACATTCTTTCTTCAGGTGACATCTTACAACATTGAATGATGGCATAATTTTCCTATCAGGGTTTTTTTCAGTCTTAGGACTCTGACTTTTTCCTCTTGGTTTAAATGACACAATTATAGCAAGGACAAATTTAGTGTTTTGCTCTTTTGGTAACATGTTCTCTAAATAAGAACATCTGTTTTACAGTCACTTCCTGTTTATAGGGTAAGCTATTGTAGTTAAATTTCAAAATGTCAAACTCAATCAAAAATACTGATCTGTTTCAGTGTGCGAGTGAAATGGCTAATGTGTGTAAGGAGTCAATATAATCTAGTGGCAAGAATACTCTACTGGGAATAGGGAGGACTATTTTCTATCCCCAGCTCTCTCATGAATTATTGGCCTTGTCTGCAAAGGGATAAAAAGGTATTCCAAGGACAAACAGGCTAATGCATACAGAGAAGAACATGGTGTATGAACTGGAGAATGTCATTGCTCTGACAAAGTATTTATGTGCTCCCTTAAGGCCGTGCATGGCTAAACACCTTCGAGCATGCCTGGATTTCCTATTATGAGTGTTCATGATACACATGACATTAGACTAATCATAAACCAGATTTGACTTGGTAGAATAGAGCAGATTATTTTTTTAAAATGCATCTTTAAGGAAGCAGTATTTTAGTGGTTCATTGCTGGCAGATGTAGAGATCAGCCTGAGGATGCCAGAGTCCAGGTGGGCTAAGAAATGTGGAGGGGACATACAAAATGCAAGTATCTTTTGAAAAAAAAGATACTTACTTTTTCTCTGAGGGTGTAAAGTGCCTGTTTAAATTTTTAGCAGTACGAACCTAAAACTCTCAAGAGACTATGTACTTTCCCCTTTATATTTTTTCATAATGAATGATTCCAGAACTTCTTTAACAGTTTCAGCTCCTTGATAGCATGATTCTAGATGGCCAGAAGTGTCAGTTGGCCCAGTCCGAACAAATCGCATTGCCAGATGTGTAGTCAGACACACACTGTGTGTGTTACACAGTCAGCAGCAGTGTGTGAGCCTTGCTTGACTAACAGCTGTGAAGTGACAGTGTGTACACATTTGAGTAAAATGTAAGTTAAATGATTACTTAGAAATCTTGCTAAACCTCTTTATTTTTAAGGTTTTTAAATTGGAGAGATCTTGGGTAGCAAAGTAAAACATAAACAGAAATTAAAAAAAAAAACTGTAAAAACCCAGAGGCAATGGAAAGCCTTTTTTTTTTTTTAAGTTAATTTAGGAAAAAGAAAATGAACAAATATTTTCCTGTCTATTAGCTTTCATTCATTCCTATCCAGGTGCTATTGAGGATAATCAGGAGATTTCAAGGTGTCATTAAAGTTGATATAAAGGACATTAAACTTAAATTCCAGAGAATATTTGATGGAGAACCAGGAGTCCCTGTTTCTGATGCAGTCCCAAATCAGTCAGTAACCTCCAACTTTGCAGGTAGCATGCATCCCTTTTTCCTCACCATTCTTCTATATTTACCTCTTTAGTAGATTTTCCCAGTTAGTTAAGAAAGATTGGTTTACTTTGAAGGGCAAATATGGGATAAGGGAGGGATTGCTAGTTCCATTAAAGATCTTTTGTGATTAGGGATTATTGCAATTAGATTTACTTAGACATGATGATACAGGGTTATTAGTCATCTTTAGAGAGGTAGGAGAGGAGAAATGGGGGAAGAAAAGATTTACTCAAATCATGTATTTCAAATTTTTAAGCAAAAAAAAAAAAGCTGTTCAATTATGAGAGAAAATCTCTTGCAAGTAAAAAAAAAAAAGACATGCTTCTGGGTCTATTATAAACCTCTGTGTCCTGTTGTTCCTTCGAGAAGTGATAGTAATGACATGGCAAGGGATGCTGGCAGACAGAGGCAAGAGTCCCTGTGAGAAGAGGAGGTGCCTCCCAGTCTCTGTCATTGCATTTGATTTGACTTTTAGGCCCACCCTTGACAGCCCTCCTTGCTACCACCTAATTGCTGCTACCTTCTCCCAATGTCCTCCGTAACAGTAACAAGGATCCAAACATACCATAAAAAAGAAGACAACCCATGCAACAGACTTCCTTCACATTCAAGAAATAATGGGCTACAGTAACATGGCAAGATGCAGACAATACCCACCTGTAACTTCGGAAGCCTTGCCAGTTCTGGTGCACAACATAATACAGGGTGCCGGGCTTGCTGCTGTCACCACTGGGCAGGTGGGTGGCTTGAGTTTCAGTATTCAGGGTAGAGCAGTGCTTCTCAAATGTTTACGTGCACACAAACTACCTGGAAATCTTGGTAAAAAGTAGATTATGACACAGTAGATCAGGGTGGAGCCCGAAATTCTGCTTTTCTAAAATATTCCCAGATAATGTGTACTGCTGGTCCTTTCAGTAAAAAAGGATAAGAGGAAATATTTTCATACTAATTGGTGGGAAATTTAGAGGGGTAAAACCACAATCAATAGGCTTTTTTTATTTTAAATCCAGTTATTTAGAGTTAAAAAGACAAAACAAAACAGAACAGGAAAACAAAAATCCTCTGCGTTAGACATTGATTTCAACTGTGTGAAACTCGGTACCCATCTTTTATGAAAACCCGTGTTAATATCCCATTTCCTGTTATGAAACAAAATTTATAGCTAATATAATGTACATACAACAGTTTTTAAAATATCAATATAATCACATAATTATAATACAAAAAAAATACAATATAGTCCCTCTTTATCCACAGGCTATACATTCTACCACCCCAATTGGATGCCTCAAACTGTGAAGAGTATGGAATCCTATATATATTGTTTTTTTTTCCTGTACATCATACCTATAATAGATAAAATCTAATTTATAAAATAGGTTCAGTAAGAGATTAATAGTACAGAAAAATAGAACAATTATAACTATATACTATAATAAAAGTTATGTAAGCGTGGTCTCTCAAAATATTGTACTCACCCTTTTTCTTCTTGTGATGACATGAGATGATTCAATGCCAAATCCATTTTTTAATCTGTAACCATTCCTTACCTTCAGTATATGACATGGTGTCACTCATTTCAGGGGATCTCTTGCTGAGGTCTTCATACAGTCTCAGTGCTTTCTGATGAAACGTGTTGCCATCAATCAGAGCATGTTTTCTGTTCATGTCTTCCACCCATGAATTTAATGCCTTTCCATCATAACTAAGCATTTATCTAGCACTGTGCTCATAACTTTGGCAGTTTGAGGTGAACAGCAAAGCTAGCACAAATTTTTATTCTCTTTGTCATAATTTCATGGATTGCAGGTTTACTCTTACTGTGAATCTTAGTAACCTCAGCGTATGATTTTCTTTTCTGTCCTTCTTAAGTTGATAACATTCACCTTTTAATGTAAAGGACACGCTTTATGGATCCTCTTTGGTATATCCAAACTGCTAGCATCACTGCTCTTGCGGTTTGGGACCATTATTTAATAAAATAAGGGTCACTTGAACACAAGAGCTGCCGCAAGTGATCTGACCACTGAGACGACTACTCAGTGACTAATGGTTGAGTCACGTCCAGACAGATTCATGAGATTTCACCATGTTACTCGGAGTGGCATGCAGTTTAAAACTTATAAGTTGCTTATTTCTGGAATTTGCCATTTAATATTTTTGGATTACCGTTGAACTGAAACTTCAGAAAATGAAACCGTACACAGAAAAAGGGAGAGTACTATATAGTCTTATTCTAAGGAATTTTAAAAAGTCAAACAATGAGAGCTACAAATACTATGACAACCAGAAAAGTTTAAACAATAATGTAATTTACTATATTTAAAGCATACTATTTTGATAGAACTGTGAATAAGTATTGATCAAGCAAAATTTTTAATTAATTATCTAGCATAAAAACACAAGACAGACTTTTTCTATACTGAAACAGGTTTTTAAAGTTTCTCTGAAGAAAATTGCCTCTATCTTGAATTGTCTGATATAAATCACAGTGCTTTCTGTAAAGCAGTTGTCAGTCCAAATAAAATTTTTAGAAAAAATTTATTAGTCTCTATTGGAGTTGCTCTGGAAAGTCAAGATTTTCCCAGGCAGAAAAGTCCAGTTATTTTTTTATCGTATTTAAAAAATATCTAATCTAATAATAATTATCTAACTTTCTCAGATATCGATGATTCTTGTCTGTATTGAGTATTACTATGATGATTGCCTAATGGTGATTTTCCAATTCCTCATTCTAATTCTGTCATTTTAGTTGGCATTTACTATAAAGGAAGAAATTTTTCTTCTCCTCATTTATGTATTCAGTTATCTATTCATACTGTAAATTCATGGTTTCTTATTTTTTAAGTGGGTCATAAACCTCTTTGACCCAGATTTGGCCAGTAGCAACCCTTTAGTCTGGATTCTAAAGCCCTTTGACAATTCTCCTTATTTTTTAAGTACTTCCTTACTTTCTGGCACAAAACAATTTTTTATCTTCTATCATATACAGTCTCATCCCTACAAAGCATTTCCAAGGAAACAAGAATCTTTTTAGTGGAGAATGATAGTTAGAAATGAGGATTTGAATAGTAGGTGGTTTTAGTCATTTTTAAATATTAGGCTACAGAGGTCATAAGCCTTTAGATGATAATTTAATTAATTTCTATTTATTTTTTTACTATAAGACCTTTGTCCTTTTCCTGTTCCCCACATTTATAGAAGATATATTTTCTTGTACTTTAAGATGGATGCAATGGGGAAGGGCTTCCTGGATTTAGGGAAACTTCCTCTTTTGTCACTATGAATATTAAAAATATGGCCTTTCTGTGTAGTCGCTTTGACAGTTTTGAGATATTACTCCCCTGGAAGCCTCTTACCACTGTCTAAGGCTTCATTCATCTTTATTCCAAGTGTTCCTCCTCTACTAAATTTAGGCATACCACTAGCAGTTATCGACCTCCACTCCCCCGAAGTTTATTCTGTATTTCTGAATGGACATTTTTTCTTTTTTTTTTTTTTCTGACTATCCCATAATCTGCTACTCTTTTAATAAACCTTCCTGAGGACTCTAGTTTGTTTGTTTTATACTAACTCATAAATTGAAGACTGCGGAACCTTGTCCAGTTTCATTAGTTTTTCTCATATTTCCTGCTGAGAATTCTCTGCAGAGTGAGATCCTCTTATTTTGAGGAAGAATGCTTGATGATGATTGTGGGGCTAAAGAGTTTGTTGGACTTCCAGCTCCCTTTTCTCTTTTCTACTTTACTGCTGCACATCTGCTCAAACCTGTGGGTACCCTCTCCTTCCCTGTCCCTATGTTGGTGGTTTTGATCCTACTCATTCCCATCTGGGCTTCGCAGGCACACCTCGGCACCCAGTCTCGTGAATGATATTGTCTGTGCGAGCTTATCTTTCGCTGTCCTACATTTTCTTTCCTTTTTTTTTTTTTGGAGATGTACAAGAGACAAAAATGATACTACTATTTTGCTATTCTTCTACTATAACTTGTGGCTTAAGTATTTAAGCTTCACTTACTATGCATCTTGTAACTTGTACATTTAAATATTTGCTCTAGTGGCTTATGCGGTTTTTTACAATTCCTTTTGAAAATTTGGTGAAACAATATCATTAAAATTTTAAAATATTTTAATTTATATTAAGAAAAGCAATACTTGTTAACTTAAAAATAAGACAAAAGATGTCTTTCTATCTCACTAATAAGACCTATTTCCTATAAAACATGTTCTGTCCAAATGTAGCTAGATGTCAAGATTGTTTCCAAAGAGTGCCATAGTAGCAAATGTAGTCATTAAGACTAATTAAACATCTGGGCAGGCCAGCGTAAAAAATAGGAGGCTATTTGGGCCATTTTTATAACTTGCCATATCTCTAAAATAAATACAATGCACTTCCCTTTCCTTTCTGGATTAATTATAGGTACATGTAGAATATCAAAGACACTTGTAAAAATCACTGCTGCTTATGATTTACTAATGGACTGCACTTGTAAGTCGGAAGGTAAGGTAGTTCCATTTATTATGTTTTCACTGTTTATGTGAAAGTAATCTGACCAGGAAATCAACTGGACCTTGTATTCAATCTAATCAAAGAGACTCATTATCAGGCAATATTTTCTTTAAAAGTCATCTCCAATAAAGTTCAATTTTAAGGTTAAAAATTCAAAAATAAAAATTATTATATTTACAAAATATAGATATACGAACATGTGATTATATCCATGTAAATGCTGATAAGATCAATTTGGTATTTTTACATCTTCTTTTAGCTTCTTAAGTGAGCAATTAGTATAAATTTTCAAAGATGTTGGTCATATTTATGGTATAGGATATCAATTTCATTTAAGCCAAATGACAGATATAATACAGTGAAGATATTTTAAATCCCAACAACTATTATGATAGCAAATATCATATTTCTATAAAATTCTCTTATTATATTTCCCATTATTATATTTCATTAAAATGCAACTTGGGGGAAATGTTTAATATATATTTGTAAATATTATCTACAGTATCCAATTGATTAGATAATATTTATTTCATGCAAATTAGGATGAAAAGCAATAATAAGTGACTGACTATAGAAAATAAACCATGTGAAAATATGTGTTGTTTTGGTTAGACATAAAAATGTAGCCAAGACATGGCTTTATGCTCTCTGAAATGAAAAAACTCCAAAGAAATGGTGCATGCCCTTGTGCACATTGTCAGAGGCACATGAACAAGCACAAATCAAAAAGGAAGTACAGTTATGGTATCCTATAAAAAAGAAACTCTAATTTTTTCTCACTAGACTGAATGTAGGTAGTTCACCATCTGTAAAATGTCTTAAAAGGAACATGAATATGGAATATGTGCAAGATGTGAGTGTGCCCTATTTACAAAACAAACTGGCAGATTGCATTTGGCTTGTTCTGGGAAACCAAAATAAATATGTTCCTTTAAAATTTCATTTATTCTATGTTAATGAACAAACGAAATAGTATTAAAAATATAAAAGATGAAGGTAAACACAAATATCAAATCTGAAAACAGATGGTGAGATTTTAAAGTGAATTTAATTGCATATTTTGTATATTGTTTTTTTTTCTTCAAATCATATGTCACTCTTGGCAAAAATTCAATTAACAGGAGTTATTACATATATATGATATCTGGACACATATATTATATATGTATATATATTATATATATTATATAAATATAATCCAGAAAATATCATTAATGCCAGAAATGTTTGCATGTTTTTTGTTTCAAGATTTACATGTTTTCAGTAGCATGACTGGACCAGAAAATTAAATGCTTGTAAACCAGCAAGGGTTGAATAAATTTTACAGACAGTGATTGTTTTGTTAAAAATGTAAACATC
The DNA here is from genome assembly GCA_003508835.1 of Eonycteris spelaea. Classification (NCBI taxonomy): domain Eukaryota; kingdom Metazoa; phylum Chordata; class Mammalia; order Chiroptera; family Pteropodidae; genus Eonycteris; species Eonycteris spelaea. The sequence goes on along the minus strand of PUFA01000043.1, from coordinate 1,321,348 downwards.
AAAAAAGTCAATTAAATCTTCATTGTATCGTTATCTACACTTTATTTTGCTATGCACCTCTTTCACTTTTTAAAAAAGAATTTTTTGTTCATTCTTTAACAAATTTATCTAGAAATTACATTTATATTTGACATGCAACTTAATATTTTTATCTTCTGAATAGCCTGCTAGTTGTATCCAATGTTATTTATGAAATATTCTTCTTAACCATTGAAAAAAGTTCAAACTTATCAACTAATAAATTCATGCATTTAATTATTTTTCTAGATTCTCAATTTTCATTAACTTGTGTGATTTTGTATTATATAGATAGATGTATTGTATGCATCCATATATGTTTATAAATGTGTATTTTATACATAAATATATAAATTATAAATATATAACATATATTTATATACATTTGAATTTAGATTCAAAAACTGTGTTCTACATCATGAATTGTTCAGGCAAAAGAAATGTGTGCAGAGCCCACACTTTGTCTGGCACATGTTAAAATCATAATAAATTTTAGTCACTATTATTTGAAGAAAAAAATTAATGTAATTTGAGACCACTAAAGCAGTTTGGTAGTAGAAACATAAAGAAAGCACTATCTTCTGAGAAATCTTCGGCAGTTGGAACTTAATGGTATCTTCTACAACTTTACTAAGTATAATTGATGTAGAATAAATAGAAATATCTAAAATATGTGACTGAATAAATATCGAATCATTGATAAATATGTATCCATGATATTGTTACCAGATTGATAATGAATATGCCCATCGCTATCAACATTTTCTTCATGTCCTTCTGTTATCCCTCTCTCCCACCACTGCCCCTACTTTCAATAGACTGTTAATATGCTTTCAGTCACGGTTAATTAGTTTGCATTTTCTAGAAATGTGTATGAATGGGATCATACAGTATGTCAGTACATACTTTTTTTTTGGTCTGGCGTCTTTTATCCAATGTAGCTATTCTGAGATTTATTTAGGCTCTTAAGCATATCAATATTTCATTATTTTTATTTGCTAACTAACATGCCATTGTATAGATATACCACAAATTGTTCATCTATTCACAAGGTGAAGAAATTTTTTTTTTCTTTCCAGATTTTGGCTTTTACAAAAAAGCTGCTATGACCAACAATGTACGAATCTTAGTGTGGATCTGATCTGTGTTTTCATTTCTCCTGTTTCTTTACTGTCTTCGGAATCACTGCTATGCTCTGCCCAATGTCTGAAAACTATTGTTTCATATATTTTTTGTTGTTTCTTAATAGTTTCAGGCAGAGTGGTAAATTTAAATCCAGCTATTCCATCTTAGCTGGAAGTGTTCCTTATCTCATATTATTATAACAGAGTCTCCATCAATCATTAATTCTGATTTTTCTTTTTGCAACATGAAGGCAGCAATACTTTTTATCTGTTTTGTTAACTAGCATTTCAGTTTCACATAAACCTTTTCTACCATTTAACTGAAATTCCATAAATAATTATTGAATTAAAATTAATTTGAGTAATAGAAAACTCATATAACAGGGACTAAAAGCTAATAGTAATTTATTTTTAACCATGATTCATGAGGTCAACTAGTGATTTGTAGACTGAACAATGTTATTAAAGACTGACTTATTACATCTTTCTACTTTGCTAGCATTGATGTATTGAACTTTTATCATTGGGCTTATTACCTCATGATTGCTAGATGGTTACTGTAATTCTATATCCCAGGTGTTCACTTTACCTTGTTTAAAGGAAGAATAGAGTGTAGAGAAGAAATAAATAGAGAGAACTTAATTATTGAGAACACCTTTTTTGTTTGTTTTGCCATCCTAAATTGTTTATTGGGAAAGAATTTTACAAGTATTGCTTATGGGCATACCTTTTGTCAAAGAGGATATATCTTCATAAAACCTCTCAATGATACTTCACCTTAGACCTGTCTCATCGGGCAGATCTAATTTACATGACCACCCCTAAGAGTGTGAGGGTTGCAAAATTCCTCACTTTTTAAAAATTTATTGGAGTAGCATCAGTTAATAAAAATTATAAAAGTTTCATGCACACAAATCAATAATACATCATCTATATATTTCATTGTGTGTTCACCACCCAAAGTTGAATCTTTTTATGCCACCATATATTTGACTTCCATCACCCATGTCTACCTCCCTCCACCCCTCTTTCCTTCTGATAATCACTAAATTGTTTTCCGTGTCTATGAGTTTTTGTTTGTTTATTTGTCTGTCTGTTGCTTTAAGTTTTATATACCACATATGAGTGAGAGCATATGGTTCTCAACCCTTTCTATAGGACTTATTTCTCTTAGCATGATTATCTCAAGTTCTATTCATATCGTCACAAAGGCAGTATTTCATCTTTTCTTATGGCTGAGTAATATTCCATTGTATATATGTACCACTTCTTCTTTATCCAATTATTTACTGAGGGACACTTTGGTGGTTCCCATGTCTTGGCTACTGTGAAGAATACTGCTGTGAACATCAGGGTGCATATTCTTTACAGATGTTTTCAAATTTGGAGGTGGGTTGATACTCAGAAGAGACGTTGCTGGGTCACATGGTGATTCTATTCTTAATGTTTGAAGAAACTCCAAATAGTTTTTCATAGCCACTGTACCAATTTCCATTCCTATCAATATTGTAAGGATTAATTTTTCTCCACAACCTCTCCAACACTTATTATTACTTATCTTGTTGATAATAGCCATTCTAATAGGTGTGAGGTGGTAATTTCATGATGGTTTTGCTTTGTATGTCTCTAATAGCTGTGAGGTAGAGCATCTTTTCATATGTCTAATGGCTAATTGTATGTCTTGTTAGGAGCAGTGTCCCTTCAGATCATATGACTAAACAACAATAAAAAAAAAAAAAACAATTCTCTTAAAATACCTCACTTTTTGAATCAGGGGAGTGAAAGTTAATCAATGGAGAAGAGATTTGGAATCAATTGTTAAGTAGCCACATACAGTATCTGCTGATGTTTATTTATCCTTATATTCATTTTTTTATAATTGTCTTGGCAATTCTTATATTTTTTATACAAATTTCAAAAATACCTTCTTCAAAATTTTGACACTTTTATTATAACTTTATTAAATTTGTATGCTTATATTGTGTTTTTATCCAATTGTATGCATTTTTTCACATTTGTTCAAATGTTATCCCATGCCTTTCATTATGATTTTATTTTATTTTCAAATTTTAATTTCTAGGTATTTATTTTTTTAGAATAGAATAAGCAATAATTTATTTTTAGCTTATATAAAGATTTTTATCACTATATTTTAATTCAAACTAATTTTATTATTGCCTTTGAGGTTTATTTTGAAATGTAACTATTCATCAGTAAAAAAAGTTTTTTAATGAAATTTCTATGAGCTTTTATTAATTTTATTATATATTTCATTTTTTCAGAACCTCAAAAAATAATAATATAATAGAAGACAAACTGACTGATACAATTAGTGTTTTACCATTTAAAATGTTATTTCATCTTATTTGTTTAATATTTTATCATGGTTAAGTACTTACGTATCCACTAAGCTTCCCCCATACAGATTTACTGTTTTAACATCCTTGAATTCCTTTGTCTTATCTTTCATTGTGTATATCTTTTATGTGCCAATGTGCACTAAGTATCACAGTGGTGTTACATTTTGGATACTACTATTGGATTTTTAAATTAATTCTGCAACATTAATAAATCAGCCCATGCTATCCCTCAGTTGTCTTTCCAAAGAACATAGTGAAAATCAATACATCTTTCCTCTGAAATATTAAATAGTTTATTGGTTTTACTACTTATATTATCATTTTCTGCAGTCCAAAATGCTTTCTCAAGGTTTCATGTATGATCAGCCTCTTGCCACGGCTTATATAGAAAATGCAAAAGGAAGTGTTAAATATACTCAACTGTATGAGCCTCTTCCTTGTCTTCTTTTTTCAATTCTTAGTACAATGGACAACAATGGGCTTAATAAATGTCATTTTATCCATGTTCCTACCAATAGCAGAAAGGAACCCCTTAGAAAGTATTTGAGACAGATGTAGAATTAACTTGTGTTTTTAAATTTGAAAAATCTATGACATCTACCTGGCATAGCTGTGCATCAAAAAAGAAACACATAATGTAATGTTTTATGATAAAGACATACAATTAAACTCGACAAATACCTGAAAGAAGAAAAAAGGATTTGTGACATAATAGATTATGTCACAATATCTATTATGTCATAATAGATAGAGGAGTAGGTATAGAAAAAGGTGTGGTTTACTCCACTATCGAGTATGCAATCAAAGCAATTTTTTCAGAGCAAGTAATACCTGGTTATGTTATGAAGATGATAAATGTACAAGGCAGGAGGTAGTATTCCCATGGCCATGTGTGCAGAGATGTAAAAAATGTTGCCAAGTGTACACACATGTCTCCTGATTAATACTTAGTCCTTTCCTACATAAAGGATGTTTATGTAACAACATATGCTTATCTTTCAAGAAGTTTCTTATTACCTGCAAATATGGTATGTACGTGCTAGAAACTAGAACTTGGATGCAAGATGATTAGGCTACAGAAGCAACCATTAACTGGTTTATGAAGGGTCTTATATGCCATGCTAAATGTTTAAGATGTTTATCAGAGTTAAGTAGGTATTGGGATGTGTGGCAGGGTTTGCATTATGTGGAAGATAATTAACAGTAACCCCAAGAATTTGGAGACTGTATAAAGAGAAAATTAGAAATGATGAGGCTCTAAACCAAAGTTCTGACAGTCATGTCACTGGGACAAGGAGAGAAGGATAAGTTTGCAATTTAACTTAATAAATAAAACTTAAAATAGTTAATGATTTATTATACGTGTGGTAACATTTTAGCTTGATTCTTTAGAAATAAGAACCTGAAACGAATGCATATATAAGAGAATTTTGAGAGAAATGTCATCTGGGGAAAAGGACCAAATAGTAGGAGAGGAGGGGAAAATGATGAGCCATGACAATGCTATTTCATTGAGTTGGCCTCCCTGCGGGCAACCAATTGCTTGTTTGTTTAGGGCCATCAAAGAAGCAACATGGGATGCATCTTAGTAGATGGTGGAGAAAAAGGTGATCATTTATTAGGTCACACTTTCCATTGAACAATGTTTACCCTATGCACAGTTAACTCACCTTCATCTCTGGGTTATGCATGCATGGGCACAGAGTGGGTGTATGTAACTTTCCACATCAACTGAGATGGCTAGGAGTATGACACAGGAAATGCTGCAGCATGAAAACAGGGAAAGATATTGTTTAAAGGTGACTGGAACCCACACAATGGTTGAAAAAAGAGGCAAGTGAAAGAGATCAACAAGATCTGAAGAGCTACATAGGTGATGTCAAATTTAGTAAAAACGGGAAAAAAACGTGCAGAATGAATACGGAATGAAAAAGCCTCAAAAGTAGTAAATTAACATGACAAAATGATGTTTTTAAATTATTGTTATAAATCTAGAAATTGAATTGGTATTTACTGTTTTTGATCATGGCTGATATGACTGTCTGATCTGGTGGCTGAGTTGTAGACAGGAAACAGGCGATCAATGTAAGATGCTTTTCCTACTTTCCAAAGTTGGTGGGCTCTTTTTCTCTTTCACTAAAGTTAGTTATTTGGGTTTTTAAACGGCCTTTTTAAGAAAAAGAAAAAAAAAAGTCTTTCAAATCATAAAATGTGCCCATGGAGACCTGTTTTCAGACAATATTTGGGATTCTTTTTACCAAAGAAAATAATCTTCATAGTATAACTCCAAGCTTAAAAGTTATTTTGCCTTTAGATTCATCTCTGAGTGTTGCTATGCTAAAGGAAACTTTTACAAAACAAGAATAAAGCTTTGAAACTTCACACATAGCCACAGGGATACCTTCCTCATGCATAGCTATGGGGACACCCAGGGCTTTAATGCTAAGAAAAAAAGGCAGTAAATCCCTTTACCCATCACACCATCTGGAGGACATTTACTAGATTCTTTGCATGCGTGCACACACACACACACACACACACGCACGCACGCATGCGTGCACACACAGACACACTTGGATAACAGCCCATGAACAATGTTGACTGAATAAGTTGGAAATATTTTTTCTTTGCTAGAAAGTGTAATTCAAATTTCAGAGAACTTTGTAATTTACCTCATAGTTTTTCGAATTTTAGGTATCCACTAAATCAGTGTATTCTTAAAATAAAATATCACAGAAAATTGAAATTTATAATAGATGTGTGAAAAATACCTGGTACAAATAAAATCACTTATCTCGACAGAGAGGACAGGTCATTTGAAGGATTGAAATTCAGTGTAGTAGCATTGTAGTTTGAAGGAGTATAGAAAGAAATACTTCAGAAAAATAAGCAGAGTCCAAATTAAGAAGGATTTTTAGTTCAATGATTTAAATGTCTCCCAAAGTTTTGGGAGCAACTGAAAAGTTTTAGTCATAAGAACCAATCTGGTTGCTTATAAGTAAGCATGACATAGAGAAACAAGTCAGATATCAATGCACATTAACCTAGTGTTGGGACAGACGCTTCACTGGAGAGTCTTGAGGAAGGAGCGATGTACGAGGAACATCTAGAAAACTCTTTCCAAAAATTATGACAGGGACCCCAGCAATAAGCAAATGTTGTTAGGAATATATGACAGAAGCATTCAAAATCACATCCTTGTCATCTTGAACTTGTGCAATTGGTTTTTTAAAATGTCATTTACTGTCCCCATCGCTGTTATATCACATCCAATTGTAGTAGCTCATAGTGACCATATTGTTCAGATTCTGAGACTACTGGCCATCATTAGGGCCCACTATTGTGTTAAAAACCTAACTGAGGTGCACTGCTATTCAACTCTGGCAAAAACCACCCAGAGTTGACATTAAAGGTCACAGTCTCCAAAAAGAACGTCATTACTTCAGACCCAGCTATACTTTACGTGTCCAGAGGCCATCGTCCAATTGGCTATAAATTTGGGATTCCCATGACCGTCTTACTTCCAGTAATTCACTAGAATGATTCACAAAATAACAATGTTATTATAAAATACAATGTAAGGCCAAATAAATAAATAAATAAAATCTGACAGTCTCAACAGTTGGTAGAAATATGGAACAGTTTGGACTTTCAACTGTTGATAGGAATGTACACTAAACAGTGACCCATTCTTCCCTTCCCTTCCCTTCCCTTTCCATGCCATCCTGCTCTATTTTACACTTATATACAAATAAATACTATACATTAATGGACAAAAAATCTATAGTTATACACAAGAACATGAATAAATCAAAACAACATGCTGATCAACAGCAACCAGAAAAAAAATATGTTTGATGATTTTAGGTATATGTACTAAAATAACAGCAAAACTATACTCTATTGTATAATTATATACATATACTTAGGTGGTACCATTCTCAAAAAGATGGAACATGATTGCCATAAACATGATAGGTTTTTTACGGGTTAAAGGAGTGTAGATAATTGGGAAGGGTTATTCTAAGGTCTTCTGGGATATTGGCAGTGTATTATTTATTGACTATAATGATGGTTCGAAAGCTCTTTAGTTTTTAATATTTTATTACACTGTTTATTAACCATCAGTAGATTGTACCACATGTATTATATTTTACAATTAAAAAATTAAAAGTCAAATCATATGCATGCTTTAAACACATTTTTAAATAACATATTATCTATATTTAGATAGCAAATTAAACAGATATTTCACCCAAGAAGAATAATTGGGGTTATCCATCAAAGGCCCATGCTTTAGTAAAAGCACCATACTCTATAATTAGCATTTATTGTTCCTAAATATATTACAAACTCCAAAAATGTGGAGAGGAAGATAAGTTTGTTTCATAGATATTATATGTAGTGCCACTAGCAGCAGCACCATTTTCCAGGGATCGTTATGTTTAAAACTTATAATCCACTTTGCTTAAAATTAAATAAAGAGGATTTTATAAAACTTGGAGTTTTACCAATGAACAATTATTCTAATCTTGTATTTTTCCATGAATTATTTAAGAAGTAAAATTATTTTGATTAGAATACAAGTTTTTCATATCAGAGCAGATGTTCATCTTTTCCATCCTGGTAAAATTTCTATTATTGACAGATTTTATTTGTGTGTTATACTTCAATAAAACTACAACAAGTGCTACAGTAAAATGTCAGACGTATTTGCTCTAATTTTACCAATTAAAAAAGACCAACTAGAATTAATTTAGATTTAAAGTATTTTGGAGAAGTTTTTTTTTTTTTCCTCTGAAGTGTTATCTCTGAAATAATTTTATACTGAAACCATGCTACAGGTTTCATTTTATACATGAAATTTTATTCATGAAACTTGTAGCATGCTTTCATGGTTCCCTGCGAAGAAGATTCCACTAGGGAAACATTCCTGGCTCCCCAACTGTTTTCTTGTTTCTGCTCAGGATCAGGGAATGCCAAAGGGTAGAGAAGACAATATGAAGATTCTGAATGTCCAAATCTGAAATAATATGAGCACCTAAATAATGATAGTTTACATTATAACCCAAAGAATAAATGTCCACAACTCTATACTGATATAAAATATAAATGAATAAATCCAAATAATTTATGTAGATACTCTCCACCACAACTGACTTCCCCACACCAGAAAGTGGAGCTCAGTATCCCTTATCCATGAGTGTATTATCCAGATCATAGTATATAGTCCCTCACTCAGTTTTAAACTCAGCCATTTCCCCCAGGAGTCCTGTTTCCTTTTACAGGAGAATATTTAGAAACCAAAATATAGACACTGGATATTTTCACTGCTGTTACAATGCCCTCTCAAAAGACAGAGCTAGGAAATATATGTAAATATGCTAACACATATGTACACCAACATCAAATAGGTGCTCTGTTAAACCCAAGTTCCTGCGGAGATCTCTGGCTCTAATCCAGTATTGCATGGTTCATTCTAGCTTTCTTCTCTTGTTTATTTGTAAGCTATAAATAACCTGAGGAAACTGCTTCCATTATCTACAGTATATTATTTGATTAAACCTAGGATACGTAAAAAGTAGTTTCAAAAGTGGTTAAGCTGCACCCTGTAAGACACAGATTTACCAGAACCAAAAACCAAAAATCAGTTCCTTTGGACTTTGGCTTTACAGGAGACATTCAAACTTGATTTTTCCAAAGTTATTTGTCAGTTCCTGGTTTCTCACCCTTTACTTTGAATTCGTCATACATTTATAATACAGTTATGTTTGTTTGTCACTGTCTATGTTCTTTTCTGGGATCACTTCGACTTCTGTTGATGTTTTTATTTTTGTTAAATTTTTATACAGAAAAGTTCTGTTTAGAACTTAGGTGGTAGATATAATTTTATACATATAATATAGAATTTTAAAAATCAAAAGGATAAAAAAGCAAAACATAAAATTAAATATAAAAATGTACCTAACTATATATGGAATTATAGCAAAGTCTCTCACACACACCCACAGCAAAAATTAATTAATTCAAGTAACTTTTGAGCATAGCATTCAGACGTATACCCTTAATAAGACAAATAATCTTCTAGATAATCATGAGTCTTTTCAGGAAGTTGTTTTTTTTGGGGGGGAGGGGTAGTGTTATTAGTATAATGGTTCTAGAAATATTTTGTGTATGTTGTAAAATTGAACAAATGATCATTATCGAGAACAAGCATTTTCTCTGTGGTGATAGAAAATTAAATATTTGGAATGACAGAAGGGGAAAAATTCTATGATATTAAGTTCAAATGAGATAAATCAATATGAAGCCATGATCTTTTAAAAAATATCTCCTTTACTTCTGTCCACTTTAAGAGCTTAGAAAAAATAACACACCAGTTTCAGTAAGCATATATTTTGCTCAGAACTTGATGTCTAAAAGGCCATCCTCAATAAAAGGAATTAGAGCCCTTAAAGAAAGTATTGAAAATACATCTGGGGCTGTAAAATATTTAAAAAAAATAAGGCTGGAGCATCTTCTGAGGATTAGAGTTAGGAAGGTGCCAAAAGATAAATGTATCAAAAAGACACTACAGCCAACTTGAAGTATTTCCTCTGGGAAAATTGTATTACAAAAGGATAATGACAAATTAAGTCTTAATAACACTTAGACTAGAGGAAGAATCTATAAGTGCATCATATTACAAATGAACAACTATAAGCAGAGATAGAAAAAAGTGGAGAAAGTTTGCTTATACTAAAAAATGCTATATAATATAGAATAATGAAAAAAGAAGAAAAATCACTATTTTGTAATCAATGATGTATTAATTGATTCAGATCATTAATGCCTTAATTAATTCAGGCAGTTAATAACTTCAATAACTATTGTTGAATAAGATATTCACAGAACCTCACACAGTTTCATTATAAATTACAAAGAGAAATACAATATAATATACAGTATTTCCATAAAAAGCTGATAAAAACACCTTAACCAAAGTGAACTGACAAACTGGCATATATCTCATGATATGATGCAGTGAAAAGTATGTAGTATAACCTCATAATTGTCTTGTCAAATATGTTTTTTTCTGAATTTATTATCTTGAAAATAATCCCATAAATTGATTTTGTGATTTTTTTTTAGACAAGTGATATAGATTACTCAAAAAAAAAAAAAAAAGATAGTCATAATGAAGTCAACACATACTTGAATTGATACTAGATTTTAAAAAGACATGATGGGTAAATTTGGGAAAGTGTATATGGACTATATTGGATGATATTATTATTTCAATGTTTACTTGCTGGAAGGGAAAATGTTCTTGTGGTTTTATGAAAGAATGCTCTCATTCTTAGAAGCCACATATGATGTATTTTAGAATGAAATACAATGGTTTTTGCAAGTTTCATGCAACTTATTTTAAATATTCTAGTAAAAAATCTTAACAAGTTGTTAAAATAAACATAATATGCAAGTGCTTTTATACTTTTTCTCTACATTTGAATTTTTTTGTCAGTAGGAAAATACATCTTTCTAAAATGAAAACAAAATTTTGTGAATGAATAGATAAGACAAAGAAGACAAAGAAGAATGATTTGGGATTTATTACATTGTTCTGTTTACTTTTATGAATATTTGAAACTTTTCATAAGGAAAAGTATATTATATATTATATACATTAGCTTATATAATATCAATATAATATCATATGAAATAAGTAAACTATGGTGGCTGCATGCATATACAGATTGAAGGAATAAAGGATAAATGTAAGAAATTCAAATTTATGTCCTAGAGAGCTGTTAAATCACAGTCAGAAGATAAGGGGACAACTAAAATGAGCAATTTAACTCAAAGCCTAAACCAAACTAATTCCCAGATAGGTTAAAACATTAAATGCAAACAATATTATTATAAAACAACCAGAATAAAAACATAAGTCAATAATGACTTGCTCTCAAAGGAATTGTTCAAAGCAGAAGAAACCAAAATTAGGGAAAGAAAAAGAAATAGACAATTATACAACCTTCATGTGGCAGAATTTCAAGTATGTTTATCAGAAAGATGGGATAATGATTAATTCGCATAGGTGATAAGCTAAAGTTTATTATTTAAAGCAAAATAGTCCCTGTAAATAAATCATATAATAAATAATACTCTAATAGGAAAAGAACAAAAGGCAGTAACAGATTATTCAGCAAAAAAGCAAATAACTGGCCAATAGATAAACTGAAAAAAAATTTTTTAACCTAATCTAGAATAAAATATAAAAAATTAAAGAAAAAACATTAAAGAAAAAATTCTATATGCTCCTATCAAATAAAAAAAACAATTTATTATTATAATAGCAAATATTTTTCAGGATCGAGTAAGATAATTTCTCTAATAACTTAAAAATGCAAATTGAACATCCTTTTCTGGAGGCAATTTGAACCCATCTAACAAGTTATCTTTAAAGTATTCATATATTTAATCTCTAGAAACATATATTGAAGAAATAATTAGGTATGAAGTTTTATATTATACTCAAATATATTACTTATAACTTAAAAATACAGAACATGTTTATTTCCCTAAAATATGAAAAATGGTTATATAAATTTTACTGTATCTATTAAATATGGCACATGAAGGCCTAAAGTTATGTATTAAAAACATTTTTTTTAAAATTAATCTATTTTTATTAAATGAGGTGACATTGGTTAATAAAATTATATAAATTCAAGTGTGCAATTCAATAATACATCATAGTGCATTGCGTGTTCACCATTCAAAGTCAAATCTTCCATCACCATGTATTTGACCCCCTTTACTTTTACCTACCTCCCTCGCTCACTCTTTCTCTGGTAATACTAAACTGTTGTCCATGTCTATGAGTCTTTGTCTTGTTAGTTGCTTTCGATTTTATAGCCCACTTATGAGTGAGATTAAATGGTCTCAGTCCTCTCTATCTGACTTATTTCACTTAGCACAATCATCTCAAGATCATCATGATCATCCATGTTGTCACATATATAATATAATTATGATTTTGTAAAAAAATATAAAAGTCAAAAATTGGAAGCTAAAATACAACAAACAGAAGTAGTAATCTCTTGGCTGTTCTAAGTAAGATTTTCATTATTTATGTGTTTTTTTCCCCTTTTCTTAATGAAAAATAAAGTTTGCACATAGTCGTTTAATGAAACACCATTTTGAACACAACACAAATAGAAATCAGGTATACTCCATGTCTTACCTCAATGAAATGAATGGGTCAATATTAGATCAGTAAACATGATAATAAATATATTGAAATGTAATGCTAAATTTTATATGAAATGTTATACATTCTGAAACAGAAATTAAACTTATGAAGCACCTCTCAGTAAGGATTTCTTTCCTAAATATTGTGGATATTAAGATTTCAAGGTTACTGTCAATTAAGATCATGCAGTTCAGGTGTCTCCAATTAGCAAGAAGAAAAACTCTTTTAAAGCAATAGAAGCGATAGTAACAATTATATCCAATGTTTAAGAAGATTAGACCCACACTAAGGAACGAAGTATATACAGATAAAAATTATTTAACTTGTAGTGCACTCAAATCTATAAACTACAGTGTATTTTCATGTTAAATATCAAATTTTCTTTGCAAAGAAAGTAATAAGACATTTAATTAAATTAGGCCACGAGAAACACTTGTCCTAGCCTTTATTGGAGCCTTTTTAATGCAGTATTTTTCTATACAATTTCCTGTTTCTTTTCTGCATTGCATCTCAGTAAAAGACCCTGTCAATTGATCCAAACCACTTCAATGCTGGGGGGTCACTTTCTGTGTCAGGACTGATTGATACTAATTGAGGAGAAGCATCTGTCTTAGTAAACTCTTTTTTTTTTTTTTTAAGTTAAAACTTTAAAAAATAGAGAACATCAGTTGAATTGCTTCAGTGTGAGTTGTTTCTGTTTTTATTTATTGGTGCATGGATCCGTGTTTATGTAGGAACATGAAGATATGAAATTATTCTCTAATAGGCAAAACAACTGCTTTCAGACTCCTTTCTCTCCCTCTGAATTGCTGCATTGGGAAGAGCTTTATCAATTTTCCTGACATTTGAAGAAAAATAAAAACTCCTGATCAGAGTTCTACAGAGAGTGTCTCTTTGAATCTTGCGATGCCCTTTACACTACAATTACTTCCTTTGTGTTTCTTTCAAATATCTCTTAATCGCAGTAGGCCTGGTTGAAACTGTCCGCTTTGGGCTTACTAGGTTTTTACTGTTTAACTGCAAATGTGGTATAAAAGCAGAAGACAAGAGAGTGTATATTGATTATATTTATCTAAAAATGTTTGTGTAGGGTCTTGCGGCATCTGGCTAGCAGTGTCTGCTATACCTTCTTCGAATTCCCAGTTACAATAATTATAAAATGAAAATAAATATGTTCAAAAATTTTAAGTAACTAAACTTTAGCACTTTTGGAGAAATAAATTATATAAGACCTCATGGAAATCTGCTAACTTTCAATGAAATAAAATTAAATAAAAGTAATCAATCTGGGCTTTCTGATATGAGATTCCCAGGTTTCCTCTCAAACAAGAGAAGATTCTTAAATGGAAAAATCAAAACAAGTAGGATATTAATTCTTGTATTTCTCAAGATATGTCTACTAACTCCAACAGTTGTGTACCTATTGGAAAGGGCTGCCATTCATTTCTATATCAAAGTACTTTCTTCCTTTGATTGATTGATAGACAGACAGACAGACAGACAGATATAAAGTTCATTTTCTAGAACTGGAGAGAAGGAAATTCTGTATTTACAGAGAGTTTTTTAAAAATGAATAATTGTAATAAAGTTCCTGTGCACATCATTATGGTTTTGTATAAATAAGAATCTTCTAGTGTCATTCCTCAACATTTGTTCCTGAGTATGTACAGTAACCTGTTGTACAGACTTGTAGTTTGTACAGTGTACTTTGTACAGCTGTATCATTTTTATAGATTTTTTTTCATGAGTTCTGCTATAACTGCATAGCTTACTTATTTTGTATCTTGTACATAATATTTGTTAAAGTCTCAATCTTTTGTTATATAGCTTTGTTTCTGAATAAATATTATATTTTCCCATATGATTAGACTATTAATAGCAAATATCTACATTCATGTGCCATTTAATCACAGGATTGCATTCTGAGAAATGCGTCTTTAGGCAATTTCGTTGTGAGATCATAGAGTTCGCTTACACAAATCTAGATAGTAAAGCTTACTATATACTAGCTACATGGCATAGCTGATTGCACCTAGGCTACAAATCTGTACAGCATGTTACTGTACAAAACACAAGATTAAATCAAGCTCAAGAGAAAATGATGCAATCAAGAAATGTGGTAACATGAAATATATGAAGCTGCTGCCAGTGTAACACAATACACACACACACACACACACACACATATGTGTGTGTGTGTGTGTGTGTGTGTATATATATACATATATATAATTAGAGAGAGTATACTCTAAAATAACTATAAAAAGCAAAGTATAGTAAATACATAAACCAGTAACATAGTCATTTTTTGTCATTAGCAAGTGTTATACACTATACATAATTATATGTGCTATGCTCTTATGTGACAGTCAGTACAGAAGGTTTTTTACACCAGCAGCACTGCAAACACATGAATAATGCACTTTGCTATGACCTTAGGTCAGCTACAATGTCGCTAGGTGATAGTAGTTTTTCAGCTCCATTATAATCTTATAGGACAACCATTGCGTATGTCATCTGTCATTGACCCAAACATCTTTATGTGGTACATGACTATATATCTTTATACTTCTCTCCCTCCCTCTCCTTCCTTCTCCCTTCCTCTCTCTCTCTCTCTCTCACACCTCCTTCTATACATGATGGTTTCATTTCTGGAAACTGCCAATAGCCTCCAAATGGGGTTTTATATTTTTCAATCTTCTCTTCTCTATATTCCATTATTCAAAACAGCCACAGGTATCTTTTATGAAATGTACATAAATTATTTTCCACATTGCTTAATGCCCATCAGTGTTTTCTCTTTTGGAAATGTGTGCATGGACTTTTTACTCCCCTCCCACTTGGCCCAGTGCAGCCATATTGGCCTTGTTCTGGACTTTAACTATTTCTACAAAGCTATTTCATATGTCAGTGTCTTAGAACTTGCTTTCTCTGACTTTTTCTTTTCCTATTTTCTCCCTCTTCTATTTAGATCTAAGTTCAAATGCTACTTGGAAACTCTATACAATGTCCCACTTCCTCTATTGTTTTCTTGTCATCGAATATGTAATTATTGACGCTCTTCTCTGTTTTAGGCACTGTTACAAACATTCTAGATTCAGAAATACTATAATTTTGCTTTATTTCATCACAATTTCTAATTATGATTTTTATTTGTCTTGACAAGAACTCTGCATCTCGTTCTGTGCAACATCCTTCCACATAGCAAAATACCCCACCACATAATAAATACTCAGTGAATATTTTTTGAATGACTGTACCATGTTTTGGCCTTGTGAACATAGCTTTTCTATAGTCGTGCTTTTAGCACTGTATAAAAGCCACTCTGGAACAGTGTCAGCCAGAAGTATTTATAAATTCCATTTATGCTTCATGATTTTACCTTCCTGTTTTTGTTTGTTTGTTTGTTTCCTTGTACAGCATATCAGCTCTTAATATTTGTTAAAGGTCCTGTTCTTCAACAGATATTCACTGAACCTCTGTTATTTGCCAGTCATTATGTTAAGGACTGGAGATAAAACTGTACTTAAGAAAGATCAGATTCCTATTCAAATGGAGTTCATGATCTACCATATAAGCAATTACACTAAATTGTATACAGAGAGTCTTACATCGTGAAGAAGGCAGTGTTCTACTGCAACATACAGAGGGAAACTGATCCTTATATAGGCAGTCGGAATAGTCCATTTGATAGACAGATAAAACATTTAAACTATATCTTAATAAAATTATTTATATTCTCAAAAAGATGAGAGGCTGCAGGGAAAGACCAAGTTGTGCCTCAATCTCTACAAACTTAATTGCCTTATGAAACTCTTGGTTCTATACGTTTCTTTGATTTTGGGGATACTTTCAGTTTTCTGTCTGGCAGATGATCCCTCAACCATTCCTCCTAAACCCTGCAACAATGTCAGCAGCCACTCTCTCCTCTGTAACACATGCAAACAAAGGCAAATGGAAAGAAGAGAAAGCTTGGAAGATAGAATGTAGAAAGTGAGGACTTTGGGGAGTAGAAGAGTCTGGATTTAACTTGAAGCTGAGAAAGTTACAGAAGTTATCAATCTTTTGGCAAACTTACTATGAGACTCAAAAAAAGACATGGGTGAGGAAAGGTTTGTACACTTTAAATGTGTGATTGCATAGTATATAAATTGTCTCTCAATAAGAAATTTGAAAGAAAAAAAAATTGAACTGCAATTCAAACTCTTTTCTCAAGTGTCTATACATTAGTTGCCCACTATTACTTGTGTTCTACTGAGAATTAGAATACAATCATGCACAGCTTAACAAAATGCATCATTAGGTGATATGTCATGCAAACATAAAAGAGTGCACTTACACAAACCTAGATGGGATACCTCACTACACACCTAGACTATATAGTGTGGCCTATTGCTCCTAGGCTACAAACCTGTATAGCATGTTACTGTATTGAATATTGTAAGCAACTGTAATACAAGGTTAAATATCTGTGTATTTAAATGTGTAAAATTTAAAAAGGTACAGTAATAAGGTAGTATAAAAGTTAAAATCTGGTACCCCTGTATTGAGCACTTATCATGAATAGAGCTCGCAGAACAGGAAGTTGCTCCGAGGAAGTCAGTGAGTGAGTGGTGAGTAAATGTGAAGGCCTAGGACATTACTGTACACTACTATAGACTTTATAACTTCCATACACTTAGGCTACACTAAATTTATAAAGCAACACCAACATCACCAAAAACACATGAGTAATGCACTGTGCCATGATATTACAATGGCTACCACGTTACTAGGAGATAAGACTTTTTCAGCTCCAATATAATCTCATGGGACCACAGTCACATATGTGACCTGTAATTGACTGAAATATCATTATGTGGCACATGTCTATACATAAGACAGTGTCCTGGATATTTCTGGTGTACATTAATTGTTCTATCTCTTCTCCAGTACAAATAGACCTGCATTCTCAGCACTTAGAAATATGAGCTTTTAGCATTCTTCTACTCATTGGTGCAAAATGATTATCTTCATTTATTTTCAAATATTTGTATGATTTATCCATTATTAAATTGATATATATGCATATAATTATAAAACATTAGTTTACAAGGGACTTTTTAAAGAAAATATTCTAATTCATTCTACATAACAAATGATTTTAGTAGTGGATGAAGAATGTCTGTAAAATTGTCATTCCATTTAAGAAAGGCTTTGTGGAAAATTCTTTCTAAGAACAAAATGAAAAATAACTTCCTCGTATTTCATACTTGTATATTCTAGTTATGCTTTCTAGGACAAATAAGAAATGTATTCTCTTAGGAAAGCACAATTCTTAGATATTTGAAGAAAGTTCTCACAAATACCAAAGTCTTCTATTTACCATATTAAATAACATGAACTACTTTTTATTCTCTTTATGTTACTTTATTTCCCAGCTCTTCTGCCTTTTGATAACCTTTTTATGGACCTACTTTAGACTATAAACTTCCCTTTTCATAAAATGTAAGGAATACAGAGTTTAATGTGACTATCACCTTATTTGAGAATGACACTATATTTTGAATTAGCATGGCTAATTTGCAGTCAACTAAAAACTCCATATCAAAGTATATTATAAAACAAGAATAAACAAAATAGGTTAAAAACTTACATTTAAGACCCAGAACCATAAAACTCCTAGAAGAAAACATAAGCATTAGGTGATCTTTGGCATTGTTCTTAGTAATATATACATATATATTTTTTCTGATATATCTCCTTGGACAAGGGAAACAAAAGGAAAATTAAACAAATGGAACTACATCAAATTAAAAAGTTTTTACACAGTAAAGGAAACCATCAACAAAAAGAAAAGACAATCTACTGAATGGGAGCAGATATTTGCCTATAATGCATCTGAAAAGGGATTGATATCCAAAATATAAAAAGAACTCATACACCTTAAAAAAAAACAATTAAAAAATAGTCAAAGGATTTAAATAGGCATTTCTCCAAAGAACATACAGATGACCAATAGACATATGAAAAGATGCTTGTCACTAATTATTGGAGAAACACAAATTAAAACCACAGCCAGACAAAGAAAGACAAATAGCATATAATTTCAGTTATGTGTGAAATCTAAAAAAATAAAATAAACAATAGGAAACAAACTCATAAATACAGAAAACAAATTGATGGTTGCCAGATGAGAGGTGGTATAGTGGGGCTGGGTGAAAAAGGTGAAGGGATTAAGAATTACAACTTGGTTGTTACAAAATAGTGACAGGGATGTCAAGTACAATATAGGAAATATAATCAATAATATTGTAATAATATATATAAAACCAGATGAGTAAGAGACTAATTGAAGGGAATCATTTTGTAAATTATATAAATATCTACCCACTATGCTGTATACCTGAAACTAATGTAAAATAATATTGAATATCAACTGTAACTGAAAAATAAAATATAAAAAATAAAGAAAATTAGAAAATGATAATACACCACATCAAAATTTGTGAGATGAACCTAATTCACTGCATAGAGAAAAATTTGTAGCATTAAATGCTTATATGGGAAAATAAATATATATTATATAAATTGCAATTAATTTATAGTTTCCGATATATATGTTTAAGCATTTGAAATTTCACAAGTAAATTTTTGGAAGTGAGTTACATGAACAATGCTTGGAAATATGCATAAATAAAAAAGATAATGAAACTTTAATATATCATGTTAAATTTGACATTAAAGTAAGATTACTTTTAGCCTAACAATGGAGGAGAAAAGAGGAATGCATAAAAGTCCATAATTTTGAGTCTGAATTAAAAGAATTTGACATTATCTTGCACATGGAGCAAAGGATAAGGATCAGATTTGTGAAAGAGTTTAATTCAGTTTTGAACACACTGAGCTTGAGCTGCTAGAGAGATTTCTAGGTGAAGAGATGAAACATACAGGTAAAGACAAGATTAGAAAGAAAATGGAGAAAAGATAAGACAGAACTGAAAAGTAAATGGAAGGGAATAGTGGTATTTTGGTTTTGGAAGTTATCTTGCTCAACCATACATACAAATTTTAAGCTATCTGGACATAATTTTGTGAATCGTTGATTGATTTATTTCATTTTTATTTATTTATTTACTTATTTATTTATCTAATAGTATTTTTTATTTTTCAATTATAGTTCGTATACAATATTATATTAGTTTCAGGTGTACAACATAGTAATTAAACATCAATGTAACTCACAAAGTGACCATCCTAATAAATCTAATATCCCTCTGACACTGTACATAGTTATTAAAATATTATTGACTATATTCTTTATGTTATACTTTATAGCTCCATGACTTTTGTAACTACCAATTTGTACTTCTGAATCCCTTCCCACTTTTTCACAGACAACCCCAACATCCCCTCCCATCTGGTAACCCTCAAAATGTTCTCTGCATCTACGAGTTTGTTTCTGGTATTTTTTGTTTGTTTATTTTGTTCTTTAGATTCCACATGTATGTGAAATCATATAGCATTTGTCTTTCTCTGACTTACTCCATTGAGCACAATACCATCTAGGTCCATCATGAAATATCTTTTTCTATCCATTTACTTTCTGTCTGTGTATGTCTTTTAATCTGAAGTGAATCTCTTGTAGGCAGCCTGTGTAAGTGTCTTGTTTTCTTATCCATTCACCCAACCTATCTTTTGATTGGAGCGTTTAATTCTTTTTTATTTGAAGTATTTGTTGATAGATGTGTAGTTATTGCCATTCCTTACTCATAGTTTTGATACATAATTTTTTCCTTTTTGTAATGAAGTCTCTCCAACATTTCCTGTTGTACTGGCTTGGTGGTGATGAATTCCTTAAGCATTTTCTTGTCTGGGAGACACTTTATCTGTCTTTTGATTCTAAAAGATATCTTGCTGTGCTAGAGTAACCTTAATTGTAGGTCTTTGCTTTTCTTCACTTTGAATATTTTGTGCCAAGTCCTCTGGCCTGCAAAGTTTTATTAAGAAATTGACTGACAGTCTTATGAGAACTTTCTTGTAGGTAACTAATTGCTTTTCTCTTGCTGCATTTTGGATTCTTTCTTTGTATGATGTATTTTGGTGTGGACCTCTTTGAGTTCATCTTGTTTGGGACTCTCTGAATTTCCTGGGGTTGTATGTCTATTTCCTTCACCAGGTTAGGGAAATTTTCCATTTTTATTTCTTCAAATAGGTTTTACATTTCTTGCTCTCTCTCTCTTCTTCTGGTATCTCTATGATGCAACTATTGTTATACTTGATGTTGTCCTAGAGGCTCCTTAAACTATATTTATTTCATTGAACGAGTTTTCTTGTTGCTGTTCTGATTGGACATCCTCCTCCACTACCTCATCTTCTAAATTCTTGATTTGATCCTTCTCTTTATCCACTCTGTTGATTCTTTCTAATTTACTCTTCATCTCAGATATTGTAGTCTTCATTCCTGATGGGTTTCCTGTTATGTTTTCCATCTCCATTTTTATATTTTCTATCTTTTTGTTAAAATTCTCACTGAGTTCATCTACTCTCCCCCTAAGTTCATTGAGCATCCTTATAACAAGTGTTTTGAACTCTGCATCTGTTAGATTGCTTGTCTCCATTTTGTTGAATTCTGTTTCTGGAGCTTTGTTCTGTTTTTTTCATGTGGGACATATTTCTTTGTCTCCACATTTTAGCTACCTCCTTGTGTCTGTTTCTATGTAGTAAGTAGGGCTCCTAAGTCTTCCAGTCTTAGTAGAGTAGCTTTATACAGTAGGTGTCCTGTGGGGCCCAGTAACACAATCTTCCTTGGTCACCTGAGTGAGGTGCTCAAGGTGTGTTCCTTGTATAGGTTGTGGTTGCCCTCCTGTTGTAGTTGAGCTTTGGTTGTTATTAGCACACTGATGGGAGACATCGACCCCTGGCTGACTGGTTATGAAGATTGGTAGTGAGGGGCTGACCCTACAGAGCAGTATTCACTTTAGCAGGCCTCTGGTGCCTGCCCAGTCTGCCCTTCAAGTGTGTCCTACTCAATGCAGCCCTGGTTGTGCTCTGGCTCTAGCACTGGTCAAAGCAGGCCACTGGGTATGCTGATCCAAGGGCCTCCTGGGAGGGGCCCAGCTGCAGGCCAATTTTAGCCATAGCCTATGCACATCTAAGGCTACCTGGTAAGAGTCACCAAGCAATCTATAGATAGCTGCCACTCGTGCTGGGCTTCTGGGTGCCTCAAGAGGCCAAGCCAGGGACTGAGGCCAGCTGCTGATAGTATGGGGCTTGGGGCTGCTCGGCAAGAGGTAAGTGGCTCACCAAGACCACATGCTGCTTCTTTGGGTTTTATGAGCCTTTGAGAGATTTTAGGAAAGTCTGCAGCAAGAGCCAAAACAGGCCATTTGTATGGAATCAGCCACTGGAAGCGGCTTGGGTGGGCCTACAGGATAGGAGAGGTGGAGTCTCAAGGAATCGCGTGGGCAGAGTGACCTGTGTCATCCAGGTTGATGGCCACTCAGATATGGGGGCCACGGTATCTTCTCGCTGGGATGGGGGAGGGTTCAACAAAGGAACAATGGATATTCAAATACTTCTATCCAGGAGAAAACCACCCCTCCAGCCCTCTTCCTGAAGCCCAACAACTCAGTGTCTCCCCATATATCCCTAACACTCCTCGAGCAGCTGCCCCAGCACTGGAGCTCAGAGTAAGCAAGTCCATCAGTGAGCAAGTTTGGGTGCGGGACCTTTAGGATGAATGCCTGCAATTCCCACAGCCCTCTACCTCACTCAGCCACAACTTCTGCTAGTTTTCACAGTCAGAGGCTCTGGAGACTTTGCTTCCCTGTGCTAAACCCTGGGATGGGGATCCCAATGTGGGACCCTTGCTCTCAGGTGGGGAGAGGAGGCTCTGTGGTCAGAATAACCCTCCTGATTCTGGATTGCCACTTGTAATTGTTGGACTGGGCCGGTTCGAGTCCCTACCAACTCCTATTAGTTTAAGATGACATCTTATTTTTGTCACTAGTTATAGGGCTCTGTTCAGCCAGACCTCAGGCGACTCTGCATGCTAGTTGCTCTGTAGCTTCATTATAATTTTCATGTGGTCGTGAGAGGAGGCATGTATAGCTTCTACCTTCCACACCATCTTGATAGGTTCAATTTATTTCCTTTTAAATGTGTAAATTATACTACTTTTTATTCTTGTGGGTCCATTCAATATTATCTAATATATGTAAATATATACCTATTATATATATGTATATATAAATATATAGATATATTTTAAAAACCTATTGTCTGTATACATATGTCATTTAAAGACATGGGGATGACCTTTCTGAGAAAGAGTATAAAGAGAGAAGAGAAGAAAGCTTAACACACGAATTAAGAGAAAATTTTATATTTAATGAAAGGAGAAGGAGCAAGAGGAGACATTGGAGAAAGTGGTGGGAATTAGCTAGATGTTCACCAAGCTCATTTCTATTCTTTCTGTACACTACTAAAATATATTTTTCAACTTCTTTGTAGTTATATTTGGTCATGTTACTGATTTCTGGACAATGGAGAATTTTGTGGAAGGGAAAGGAAGTCAGTATGTGACTTCAATACATAGTCCTCACTGCTTCATTTTTCTTATTGCTGGGGAAAGTGCTAAAGCAAAGAATTGCTGGATATCCTCCTTGAGGATAATTGCTCAGTAGAGCTGTCTAATTAGGTGCACCCACAAGAGTGAGAAATGCATGTTTATGTTGCTTTATTATTATAACTATGCATATGAGAAAGCTCTTTTCAGCTAAGACTATTATCTGAGTAATTTGATTGTGTTTCTATTGATTACACTTTTTCTGAATTTTGATTATATTTTTCAATGTCTGTACACTTAAGGATTTTGAATGAATACCATCCATTAAGAATATTACTTTGTAGAAATTCTGGCTGGAGGCAGACTGGCTGAAGACCTATGAATGGTAAAACAATAAGTAGATAAAAAACATAAAATATTCTTAAGGGAATTTTGAAACCTAAAGGAAGGAGATATATAGTATCCTACCGGTGGATAATATGATTTTTGAAATGTAGTTAGCTTATTCGGACAATGCTCAAACACGGGGAAAAATCTAGAGTATATAGAGTTAAAAGTGAAAGAAAGGTAGAAAAATTAAATATGTTTTAGGAAGAGGCAGAAAAATATATGCAGTAAGAATACAAATAATTAAAATATGTTTTAGTAGCAGAGTTTCAAGGGCAGAACTTTGTGTTTGTCCTTAAATAGCACACTTATAACTATCACATTTTGGATATAATAGATATAATGCTATAAAGAGCTATAAAATGCTATATAGAGCAAGTATATATTCATAACACTTTTCCAATATTACCTATAATAATAGTATACAACACTTAAAATTTTTGACTACAATAGACAAACACTATCACAGTAATCATTGAATATGAAAAGTCAGTCAGGCATTCCATGTTTAGTGAACATAGATTAACTTTTAATTTTCTTTCTGAATTTATTTCTGGTTTTTCAAACTTAACCAAATATATTTCTTTTAAGAGATTTTGCTATCGGGATCAGGATATCCGGACACTGTATGTGTTTGTGTGTGTGTGTGTGTGTGTGTGAGTGTGTGTGTGTGTGTGTGTGTGTGTGTGTGTTTGAATTTCCTGAAATCTGCACATATAAAATCTGTCAAATACCTGTCTGTGGTCAACATTCTATTTATTTGTTATCACTAATTTAACATGATAGTTGAAAATGAGAGAGGTAAAATTTCCAATTGGGTATCCTATAGAATTTTGAAATTTGGAAAATAGTGAGATAATGGTGTGTGTAAAACACTTGGGTTGAGTAACTGAGGGGAATAATAGCATTATAGAAAAGAGGAGGTAACCAAATACACATTTCACTGATTTAAATAGATGGTGCAGTGTCAATTATGGTTGCTGTTATGAAGATTATCATGATTTAAATTTCTACTTGAGTTTTTCAAGCCTCCAGACAGATGATGATATATGTTAAATCATTATAATATCCTGTGTTGAAAAAGGTATTTATGAAGGAATATCAGAGTGCCACAAAATTGGTTTTAAATTATTCCACTATCCTTTCCATCCCTGGATTTATATTTTTACCTATTTCCCTCACATTCTGTATAGGGACAATCAAAGGAAAAAGACAGAATTTTTTAATTAGTAGTTTTTCATTTCTGAATCAAACAATTTTCCTAAGAGTAAACCCATTTTAATTTTTTCAAATGCACAGAAAAATTATAAAGCATTATAGCAGTTTGCTGCTAGAATACAGATGATTGAAAGTTACATCTTTTCCATATGCAATCCAGGAGATTGTTGTCCCAGATGTCCTACAAACTTGACCAATCAGAGAAGATTCTAAACAGTATTTTATACCAATTATGTGCAAAACCCTGCCAATTATCTTCTCATATAATCCACATCAATAACTGAGAAGCACAAAAGATATAAACTCAAACCATCTGCTCTCACTACAGTAGGCTACTGAGAGCTTAGACAATAACTCACATAGTAACATACTCTGATATATTTATCTGGGATCATACTGCTAAATGGGATTTGTGATTAAAAATATTACTGCTTTGGCCTATCCGCTATTAGAAAATATGTTTTCCCCTTTTAGGAAAAGTGTTGTCATTTCTGTTTTATTACAATGGTGAATTAAGAGAACTACTGCCAGCTACCTACAAAGAACAAAAACTGCTCTCCTGCTTATGCTTCACTGTAATTCTTTCTCCTCTCAACGTTAACAATATCCATGCTCTTTAAAAAAAAAAAAAAAAAGAAAGAAAAAAAGAAAAAAAATAGCCTCCAGAAATTCACTGTTTTGACTCCTGCACAATTTTTGAACCATGATAAATGCCAGAATAAAGCTATATCTAAATATAAAATGTTAGCCAAAAATGCCTATATGACTCAAGAAAAGGAAGTATTTAAAAACTACAGTCACATAAGATGACTGATATTTAATGATAATATAAAATGATGTTTTCTAAGCATTAGAATTAAAGAACTGGCAGCTGGAAAAAATAAATATAATTTTAAACAACATTTCAATGAAATATAGAGGGTAGACAAGTCTCTCCTATCTTCCATCAGTGTCCCTATATACCATATCAAACCTGTCAAGATATTTCTATATTCCTAATGTTAAAAAAATATGTAAATGACAATATTACACTGTCAATTTCCCTAGACAGCTCTAAGTTTCATTTTCAAATTCCCAAATCAGTTTGGGGATAATTTAACATTTACAATTATAATTCCCATACATGTTAAAGAAACTAGATTCCACTTGTTCCTAGACTTCAATGATATAATTTTGCAATCATGGTTTAGAAATTATACCACTTGTTATAGTTTTCCAATTGGTGGTGTATTACTTTAGAGTGAATATTCTCCACTCTGTTATCAATGAAATTTACATTTTAATTATAACAAAAATTATATCTTTGATGATAGGTAGAGATGAAATGAAGAAATATAGTAGCTTATATTTAGAGAAGAAATGTATTGCATTATTTGACAATGAGATATTCATGGTGTTTGACAAGCAATGTAAGATTCTTATGGTTTGTGCATAAATGTTATCATATTTGGTTATCAATATGTATATACATTTATGATATATAATTAAGCATTCTCATTTATACATAAAGAAACTCGTAAAAGAATAAGTAAGAGGGTGTGCTTAGATCAGACACATATGCTTGAAAAAGATAAGATAGTAAAATTACAAAAAATCTTTAAATGTTAAAGTATTATGAGCAATGTAGAACATTCTGTCAATTTAATATTCATACTGAGATTTAACATTTTGAGGTTGGAGATAAATTAAGACATATTTTTTGATCACTGTTTCTAAAGTGGTATATTTTTCTTTCAGTATCAGGAAAAAGGTTTCTGACTACTAAATTTTTTACTCTGGGAAAATCTCATTGCACAACAATCTCTTTAACAGCAGTAGATTATACTGGTTATGTCGTATGGCATAATTGATTTTAAGAAAGGGAGATTATCCCCAGTGATTGATATAATCAGATCAGTTCTTAAAACACCTTTCTGCTGAAAGAAGTATGAAGCACAAGTAGTTTTGACATACCAGAAATTCTCTACTGATAGTTTGATGTTGTCTAGGGCATGGCAAGGACTTGAAAATGGAAGTAAAGACCTGACAATTACCCCCAGGCAATGATCAACAAGGAATTGAGTTCTTCCAACATTCTGAATAAATTTGAAAGAGGATCTTGAGTCCAAATTATGAAGCAGTCCTATACCTGGAATTTAGCCTTGTGAGAATCAGAGCAGAAACTCATCCATTTCCAAATCTTTGACCTATAAAATGAACTATAATATATAGCTATTGTTTTAAGCTGCTAAATTTATGGAAATTCATTATGCAGCAATAGAAAAATGAATAGACCACTGAAATCTATATGTAACTCAAACTATAGTCTCCAACGGAGTATGTCATGGTTGTTCCATCTCAGTGACACAGAATTATTCTCGGACAAACTGAAGTGCAATTTATATAATTTCCTTACAATAAAATTCCATTGTTCAGAAATTTACTCTGTTCTACGCATACCTGTTCAGAAACTACAACACTCTAGGCTCTTTCTCCATGCTTAAGTTATTTAGTAAGTACAGACACATTTCTAGCTTTTATCTCTTCTCTTCTGAAACTTCAGGAAAAAGTATGCATCTCCCTGGAATGTGTTTCCATTAAAATGTTTTGCTTCTCTAAAGAGATCCTAAACTTTTTTTTTTTTTTTTTTAGGGCCTAGAAAGTAAAGGTAATATAAGCAGTTGTCTAACTTTTAAATTATTTTATAAAACAGGTTTTTTTTCCCCACAGACAGTCCATCATTAATTCTGTGTATAAAGTTACATTCCTAAAAATGATAATCCTTTTTCATGATGTCAAAAGGTAAAAAGGCAAGTGAATGCCTCAACATTATGCTATGCATAAAGCTACAAAAGGAGGAGAAATTAAATTAGTTTTATAAGAAAATTTGGAATAAAAAAAACAATTTTAGGTGTCTCTAGTAGAAAATTATTTCTTGTTTAGAGCACACCTATCCAAATTATCGGATTCTCAATAATCATTATATTTGAGCTATTTTACAACTCTGTAAATTTCAAATGGATAACTGACAGCAATGAAAATATTTCACATTTACAGATATAAAACACATTCTCCCTGATGGAAGTTTAATTTACATTCCTCTCTCATCTTGTTTACAATGCCAGTTCCATTCTTATTTGTACTTCAAACATTCTTTTACTCCATATACATTTGTGATTTTTTGATTTGTTCTTTGAGTTAGATATATAAACTGTCGTATCTTCATTAATAAGAGTAACTCAAGTCTTTAACAAATGTTCAATTTATACCCATGTGAGAATCATTATTTTACCTTTTTTGTTTTGAAAAACATGATTTATTACTATTAGGAAATATCCAAAATAACGAGATTCAAAAAAAATTGAGCCTATATTTTAAGTAAAAATTTCAACAAGATGACAGATGACAGAATCAACAATATAGAAAATAAGGTAATAGAAAACACTCAATTAGAACAGCAAGAAGAAAAAAATCCCCCCCCCCCAAAAAAATAGGCCAGTTTAGGGGGCCTCTGGGACAACATCAAGCATACCAATATTCTCACGAAATATCAGAAGAAAAGGGGAAGCAAAGAATTGAAAACCTATTTGAAGAAATATTGACAGAAAACTTTCTTAACCTGGTGAAGGGAATAGACATAGAAGCCCAGGAAGTACAGGTTGTTCCAACCAAGACATGCTCTAAGAGGTCCACACCAAGACACATCATAATTAAAATGCCGAAGGTTAAAGACAAATAGAGGGAAGCAGCTAGTTGCCTCCAAGAGAGCACCCTTAAGACAGTCAGCTGATTCCTCAACAGAAACTTTACAGGCCAGAAGGGACTGCAAATATTCATAGTGATGAAGATTAAGGAAATACGACCAAGACTACTCTACCCAGCAAAGCTATCATTTAGAATAGATGAGCTTTCCAGACAAGAAAAAGCTAAAGGGGTTCATCAACATGAAACCAGTATTACAAGAAATGTCAGGGGACTTCTTTAAGAAGAAAAAAAAATAGATAAAAATATGAATAATAAAATGGCAATAACTCATATCTATCAACAATTACTTTAAATGTAAATGGAGTAAATGCTGTAATCAAGAGACATAGGGTGACTGAATAAGAAAAGACCCTTATATATGCTGTCTATGAGAGACTAGCTTTAGATAGAAAAATACACAGACTGAATAAGGGGATGTAAAAAGATATTTCATAAAAATGGAAATAAAAAAAGTTGAGGTAGCAATACTTATACCAGACAAAATAGACTTTAAAACAAATGGAAAAATGAGAGACAAAGAAGGACCTAGTAATCCCACTTCTGGGTATTTATTTGAAGAACCCCAAACACTACTTGAAAGGGACATGCGCATCTATATATTCATTGCAGCTTTATTTACAATACTCAGGATATGGTGGCAACCTGGGTGTCCATCAATGGATGAATTGTGAAAGAAGAGGGACACATCTAGAATGGAATATTACTCCACCAGTAAAAGAGATTGAAACCTTGCTATCTGCAACAACGTGGATGAACCTGGAGAGTATTGTGCTGAGTGGAGTAGGTCAGACAAAGACAATGTCATATGATTTCATTTATGTGTGTAATCTAGAGAACGGGATAAAGAGACAAACAAAACAAAATCAAGCTCATAGATACAGAAGGCATTTTGGTGGTTATGGTATTGGTGGGTTGGGGAATGGGCAAAGGGGGAAGAGGTTTAAGAGGTATAAATTGGTAGTTACAAAATAGTCATGGGGATGTAGAGTACAACATGAAGAATATAGTTAGTAGTATTGTAAGAATTATGTATGATGCCAGATAGGTACTGAATTTATCTGGGGGATCACTTCATAAGTTATATAAGTGACTAATCACTGTGTTGTACTCTTGAAACTAATATAATATTGTATGTCAATTGTAATTGGAAAAAAAAATTTTTTTAAAGAAAATTTAAGTCCTGATTTTTTCTGTTAGTTAATCTACCTAGACTTACTTTACATTTGTCGAGGTCCATGGACTTTATGTATATAATTTCTAATTCTGTAATTTAGAAATTGTAATTAGGAAATAACATTATTACTGAGAAGAAGAATCCCACCAAATAGATACCCAAGTTTAACCTATCTTCTGCTGCTCTGCCAGTTTTTCTTAAACAATTTTCCACCTGTCAAAAGCTGAATGATGATTTCCCAAAGATAGTTATCTCCTAATCATTGGAATACATGAATATGTTACTTTACATGCCAAAGGGGACTTTGCAGATGTGATTAAATTAAGAACCTTGAGATGAGAAGAATATTCTGGATCATCCAAGTGAGCTGTTTTGTGCCATTCTCAGCCTATTAAAAACCAGTCTTGTGGCTAGATCAGCTCTTGTGGTTCTTAATCTGATTGTAAGATACCCTCAGAAAAGCCATCAGAAAACTGTGGGAGAGATGGGGAATAGATTTATTAGTCACAGGTCCTGAGAATTACATGGCACATCTGGGGCCACACAGAAAGGTTGTGGGCAGAGAGGAAAGAAGAAGGTTAGCACAGGCCTAAGGCAAATGGTCAGTGATCAAAATCAACTATGATCTTCAAAACAAAACAGGGTAGTTAAAGGGCATGGAGGTTGGCCTGGCTCTCTAGCTAATCTTGTGGCTGTCTGTGTTTATTTGAGATAACCATCTTTGAAGTGCATGCCTCTTTAAAGTGCTTCTTCAGCAATCAAAACTTAAGCCAGGCAGTTGCATTGTGGTCAGGGCTTACACTACATGGACCCAATATAATCACATGCATTCTTATAAGAGGAAGGCAAGGCCAGAATCTGAAAAGGCAATGTGAAGACAAAAACAGGTGAAGAGTAGGAGATGTAAACATAGAAACAAAGGTCAGAGAGAGATAGAGAGACTGGTGATGCTATACTGCTGGCTTTGAAAATAGAAAGTCCACTAGCCAAGCAATGCAAGCAACATCCAGAAGCTGAGTGTGACAAGGAAAAATATTGTTCCATAGGACATCCAGAAGGAGCACAGCCTGTGGACCCATTCTAGACTTCTGACATCCTGAACTGTAAGATAATGCATTTTTATTGTTTTAAATCACTGTGATTATGGTAATTTTTTTATAGCAGCATTAAGAAACTGATACACAATCTAAAATGAGCTTGGCCTTAGACGTTGCCATGGAAGCCTCTTGTACACTGACATTTGTGATGGTGGCATCAATGCCTATTATCTAAGAAATTCAATAATATACACAGATTCTAGTTAAATATCTTCACTAGGTGTTTGAAGAGCATGTTCAAGGGTATCATATAATAATAAGGTGTGTATATGGCAGTTTACAAAGTATTATAAAAATACCTAATTATCTTTATAGCACATATTTTCATACAATGGCATTTACTGAGTAGTAATTACTATGTACTGACTCTAAATCAAGACCTCGGAGATACTAGAATGTTTTCTGTTTTGTTTTTTTTTTCTTTTTAGTGAGAAAAACTCATTTTTTTAAAAAATTTATGTACTCAAGTTTCTATCAGTAGATCATGTAATTTAATTTACAAGTAAATATAAGTTAAAGATTGAATTGATTCTTTTGTCTTTCTGACCTCTCTTAGAACCATGAATAATGTGCAAGAACAGAAACAGTATTTAACTAATGCTCTTGAGCATTTTTGTATTTATAGTAAATACAAATATGAAAATATGATATATGAAAAAGAGTAACTTACCCTCTAGCTCTCTTCAATCAAATGGTTATGCACTCTATCAAAAAAGGGAATACATATAACCTTTTATGTCCCTGATTATTTAGTGTAGAGAAGAATAAGAAAAGGAACACAAAATAGCATATTCATGCCTAATTCAACTGGAGTCGGCCAGAAAATAAAATATCTGAGTGTTTAATCTTAATTCTATTGGTAAATAAAATGTGTCTTTTATTATCTCCAACTTCATGCATTCTTTGAGCACTCAAAATATCTTTAGAACCTAAAAATCAAAACATTTTCTAGTTAAAAGTTGTCTAAAGATATATATTCTCATTTAATTAATTTAGCTTACATTTGCAGATTTATGTGGGAGTTTATGAACATATTTCCTGTATGTTAGAAATTACATATAAATTAATATTAATGTTTAGCTTTATAAGAATCACCTACATATTAAAATATTAGTGACACATATATAGCATATTTATATATACATTTTCATGTGAAATCGTGTATCAAAAGCTTTTGTGTAATTAACACTTTATAAATCAGAAGTTAGATGAGTCGATTTTAATATGATTTGTAGTTGAATAACCAGGTTGAAACTGTGTGACATGGAATCTGGTCCTTAGCTGGAAAGCTAAGTTTCCTATGATGAGGAGTCCCTCTTGTTTTACATATGTGGCATAATTCTTAGATATGATGGCATATCTGTGTGTATTCTCATTATTATTTAAATAAGCTCATAAATATTTTACTTAGAATTAAAAAATGGAAGCTTTGCATCTGGACATTCTAATTGTATGGTTCCAATCTAATTTGTTTTCTATCAGATATAAAGTTATCATACTATCATAAAATATGATAATGGTAGAGTATTATCCTAGAAAAAATACTGAGGCTAATAATCTAGTGTGTGAAATATATAATCTAAACACATTTCCAACCCTTTGTGCTCTGTTTTATAGTGGATCTATGCACAGAGAGAAAGGGCAAAAGAATTCAAGAATTCAATAAGGTGACTATACTTGTACAATGGAAACTTCTAATAGTAAAATATTATTAATTTAAGACATACTAATATAAAGCTAGATAAATTAAGGTTCTCCTAAGGATATTAACTTATCCTCATTTAATATATATGTGGTATTTAAATTACCAGTTAGTTTTCTAAATACATATTTTATTTTGCAGGCTGTATAATGCTGATAATATAACATTACCATGAGAACTATAACTTTTTTTGTTTTGACATATGTGTTTAGATTTGTAACCTTGTTGTTACATTAGCATTGAATGGTTTTTCATATATTTCTTTTGGTTCTGAAAGAAAAGCAAGGAAAAAATAGTTTTAAAAAGCACACCGAATTATGGAAATATGCATACTAAACAAATAATATTGCTAAATAATAAAAATCTATAGTCAATAGTATTTCAAAAAGGACAGTATTTTGTGAAAATAAAATGTCACTCAAACATTTCACTATATTATATCTTTTAATTTTAATTTATTGACATAGGAATTAATATTTTGAGATTTCCATTTTTCCCATTTACATTTTTATTTCTTAACTTTTAATATCATCATATCTGTAAGCTATTATGTATTATATGTGAGACTTTAAAGTTAAGATTTTATACCCTAGAATATATTAATGTACATTAGCATTAGCTGTTTTCTCCTAACAAATATTTTAAGTAAAATGCAACGCATCAACATTTCATAGATAACTATTTCGATTTACACATATTTAAAATATTTAGTGGGAAAAATGAGAGGTAAGATTTTATATGTTCTAATTTCATTTAAAAATAGGGATAATTATGGTATTTTTAATTAATATCGTATGACTACTTTCTTTCTTGTGAGAAATAAATTTGGACTTTAGGCCTTTGTGATTCTAAAATATCTCAATTGTGCACTGCTGTGTAAAATAATATTTTATAAACGTTTTCAAACTAAGTCAATTCACTTAATTACATATTTTAATATTATAATACTTTAGTCCAAAGGCTCCTAAAGAAAGTTAATCATTTTCTGGTTGTGCTTAATCTCAAAACAGCAAACATAAAACCAATAATTATTGAATAAAAAAATTATATTGAATAAGAAGTTATAGTAATTTTACTTCACAAGCTATGAAAAAGCCATTGAGTTTAAATGCAACATTTTACATGTCTATGTGTATGGTGGGGGCAAACTATCACAGTCAATCACCCAATGTTTGATTTATGCTTATCAAATACATGTCATCATTAAAACAACTGGCATTTTTATAGCACTATTTCCCAAGTTAAAATAAATGAAAGAAGAGCCTGTTGAGAATATTTGTGTTTATTAGGCTAACCTGCTATGTAAGAAGACTGACCATAAACAACAGACAGACATCAGGTCTCTCTGAGAAAGAATCTATGAGCATTTTTGTAAAATTCCATACAGAAGTTTTACCTATCAAGAACAAGCTTCTTGGGGATTAGCATTTTCACATGTGAGCTCTCAACTAAGGGTATATTAGAGTAAAATTTTTAGACAGAACACTGGAATGTGGCTTTGCCTATAATAAGGATGGTTGGTTCTTAATTTAGGAAACTATATAAAGTTAAAATTAAATGAACTAATAAATCACAGAGAAAGTAAAATGTACTATTTTCATTCCTTATGCAACATTAATTTAACTATTTGTGAATTTTATCATTCCTCTTTTCTTAATCAATCAAGTAGGGGAGACTAACATGTCAACAAGTCTATTACAAATGATGTGACAGTGTTGAGTAGATTTATGATGAGACAGCCATGAAAAATCAGGTTCTTTCAGGTCTCAAGCTGAACCACATTTTCATATAGGCATTCTATATAGTACAAAGACTAGTTTGACATAAATCAATTAATTGAGTTAACAAAAAATTTTAGCAGGGCTTGAATTATTTCAGGATGGAGGAAGAGGTGAACAATACCTAATAAACTACACTTTGGATTGTGTATGTGTGCATGTGTGTGTGTGTGTGTGTGTGTGTGTGTGTGTCCATGTATATTTGCAATAGGAGAAGAAGAGGGAGCTGTCTGTGGGAACAAAACAAGTATGGTACCAGTGCGACTGAAAATTCATGTTTTGGACTCCTGATTGAAAAGAAGACACTAACAGAGGAAATGAATTAATTTCCGATAGAGTATTACTTTTCATGTTACAATTTCCATAATGGACATTATTTGTACACCAGTGTTATTCTGTTAAATGCCTATTTTACTTAATTATTTATTCTATGATTTTCAAAAGCTGAGTATGAATTATAAAAGTTGTAGTTACTTCTAGTATTTTACATAAAGTTAATGTATGTTTAAGTCAAATATTAAAAGCAAACATAAAACCTGTGTAGCTTCGTATTTACAAACTATCCACTGAATACCCCATTTACATTCTGTGTCTTATTTCTCCATACAGCTTCACACTTCTCTCATTTCTCCTCCCTAATAAAGACTCCAATCATCTTGCATAATTCCCTCCAACTGCCAATGCACTACTAAAACAAGACTAGGGACACTACATAGAAAGGGCAATATAGCTCAGGTACTAAGAGGTATGTAGCTAAACTTTCTCTGTGAACATACTTTCTACAGAATTGGAATTACATTTTAACCAACAATACCTGTGAGGATTAAATAAGTTAATAGAAACAGCTTACCTAGAATAAACCCAACAATTCAAGACATTTAAATGAATGTTATTATAATTATTACTTAGCGCTATTACATATCTTATGTTACTATTATCATTACAGCCTATTACTATAGTTTTGGAATAATGATAGAAGTTCATTCATTGAAGAAATTGAGTAAATTCATTTAGAAATTAATTTTTTTATTATATTAATTACTGGAAACAAATACATGGATATGAAATGTGGCATGCCATACGAAATGGGCTTGAACCACAGGACTACAAGAAAAATGATGGATTTGTTCTTAATATGAAAGTAGGTGGATATGAGCTGTTTTCTGGTTGCAGGAATTAGAGTATAGAAAGGATTAGAGGACAAAGAATATGATGATAAAGCAATAAAGAGAATGACCCAAAGGAAATGAGAGGATAAGAATTATTAATATCTTTCAATGGTTGGTATCACCTATACAATTATATTCATTGTTTAGTGTACAGGAAGAATTTGAAATGGAATAAACATTCTTTATGTAAATAACCTTACTAAATTGGTTTGATGTAGGCACAATAATAACATATTCATAACTCCAAGTGCTACTACTTAATATTTTCCATTTGTATAGCAGTATCTCTTCCAAATTTCTCATGCCATGTATTTACTTTTCTTCTAAAACAAGCACACTATTTCAAAAAAATTGCATTTTTAAGGCCCACATATAGAACTCTTTCTTTAACTTTGCCAAATCGTTGTCCTTATAATTGTCATAATACAGAAAAAAATAATAAAATTGTATCTCTACAAAAGTTAGATTTTACAGGAAACCTCGCCCATTAAGTAAATGCACTTACAGTAAAAAAGAATTAAAAATCACTTGAATTGCTCATTAAGCTCTCCCTATATGGTTTTGCATCCATACTCTGCAAAGAAATATATATATACTGCATACTGTATGAGATCAAGAAAACTGATGCGGCATACTACATTTATTAGCCGTTTACTTAGCCTGACAAAATTGTTTTGCACAATTTAAAGAGAATATGACACAATTTTAAATAGCGTTTAAACATTAGCTCCTCTGCTTCCATCTTTAAGCTTACATGACTAGTATTTTTGATAAGTATTTATCTAAATAAACCATCATTACAATACAAATTATATAGTTTTCTCTATTGTTCCAAAATAATTATGTATTTGTGATAACCCAACCCAAGCTATAGAAAACAAGACTCTATTAAGTGAAAAAAATCAAATGGACTTTTCAAAGCAAAATGTGGGTGATTTGCTTATATCAGACCGTGGGGTACAGAGCATGGATAGAAGGTTTGAGAGGCTGGAGAGGGCTAAAGAAGCTGTGGTACATATATGCAATGGAATATTACTCAGCCATAAGGAGAGATGAATTACTGCCATTTGCGACAGCATGGATGGACCTCAAGATAATCATGCTAAGCAAAATAAGACAAACAGAATAAGCTGTAAATCATATGATATCACTTATATGTGTGATCTAAACCTAAAAGCAACAAATAAACAGGACAAATAAACAGAGATTCATGGACATCGACAATGGACTAGTGGTTACCAGAGGGTAGAGGGGGTTGGAGGAGCGGGGAGTTTGACAGGAGAAAAAAATTAAATAATTTCTTCAATTAAAAAAATAATAATTAAAAGAAAAAGAAGTTTGAGGGAGTGGAATGGTAGATGGGATGAGTGGAGGTACAAATCGCGCCATATGGATGTATAGATTAAGATCTCAGGTGACAATATATAACTTCAGAGTTCAGCTTTTTTGGTTTTTGTTCTTTTTTTTTGGTGGTTGTTATCTAGTCCACAAATTTCCCATAGTAAAAATGTAGAAAACACCCATTTTCCTTTGTGTACGTGAACCTGTATGTTCTTCTTATTTAATTATTCGGTATAGTGACTTTGATCATTTTCTAATTCCTGAGAGTTTATCATTCCACTTCTCCCATTTTTAGTCACTCTTTCACTTTTGGATCTTTTCAGTTAGATTTTATATCTGTGTATAATTCTCCCATCTAAAATGGTCAATGAACAAAAACTAAACCCCCCTTGAAACTCTAAATCTGCCTTCAACTATAAGTCAGTATTAATTTGAGTTCCCCTGAAAGCAGAGCCTGGCACAAGTACAAAAGTTTATTTGATGATTTCAAGAAGCTGCAGAGAGTAACCAGGAGAAGAAAATGTCTAAATAAGGGCACAGTATCAGAGTGACCACTATGAGACCTTCTGAGAAATAAAGTAAACACCTTTCAGAATTTGTGTGTCTGAAGAATGGCAGGAACATTTACCCACCAGCTTCTGTA
Organism: Eonycteris spelaea; assembly: GCA_003508835.1. NCBI lineage: Eukaryota > Metazoa > Chordata > Mammalia > Chiroptera > Pteropodidae > Eonycteris > Eonycteris spelaea. The sequence goes on along the minus strand of PUFA01000043.1, from coordinate 1,283,809 downwards.
TCCCAAAGTTAAGAGCTCTCTGGAGGAAGGTAATGTCTCTGAACGACAGAGTTACGCTTTTTCACTCAGCAGCAGAGTGGGCCTTACCATGATGGGAAGGGCACTAGAATGAAAAGCCGAACAACTCATAAGATGCCTTTCAAGTGTGTGACTCTGCTGTTTGTCCTCTCAGTGTGCTTCAGTCTGGGTTCAAGATGTGCCACTCTGCTCTTACCACAGACAGTGTGTTGTAGTTGGAAATCAGATATTGGCAAGAGTAGAGAAAAGCAAGGGTAAGACCTTTGTACATTAGTTTGAAAGATCACTTACAGGGATATGGAAATTTAGTTCAATTTACAAACTTCTTTACCAGGAAAGATATTCTTTTGGATTCCTGGACCTAATTTCAATATGTGGAAAGGGGTTCTCACACCACCTTGGACACCAGTTGGGTGATGTACAATTCAACTCAATTCTGACATTATCTACTTGAAAATAGCATCAGACTCCACAGGTTTCATGTTTAGTCCTACAAGACTGCCCCTACTCACACTTCAGATGCCAGGCACAAAGCCAGGTTGTTACCTATGCTGACTGACAGGCTATAGATTGGAAGTTCCAATGACTTCCTTCAACTCAGGATGCCAATTTTAAGTCCAGGTTGTTACTTATACATCTAATCCACTGGCTATACATCAGAGGTTCCCATGACTCTCCTCACCCTTAAGTTTGATTAATTTACTGGAGAGGCTCACAGAACTCAGGAAACCTGTTTACTACCTAGGTGAACAATTTATTACAAAGGACATTAAAAGATATGGATCAATAAGCAGATAACGTAGGGAGAAGGTCCCAAACAAAGGAGTATCTGTGCTCATGGAGGTTGGAGCTCAGCACAGAAGCAAGTGGAAGCTTTCTGGTTCCCCAACCTGGAAGGTCTAAATGCTACCCTTTTGAGTTTTCATGGAGGCTTCATTATATAAGCATGGTTAGTTAAATTCAGTCTCTAGCCCCTCTTTCCTCCATTGAGGTCAGAGGTCACAGGGTGAGACGGAAAGTCTCTAATCACACAATTGGGTCCATTGGCAACCAGCCCCCATCTTTCAATGAGTTCCAAAAGTTATCTTATTATCATAACAAATGACTCCTACGTTGTTTTCATATCTTAAGAAATTACAAGGGTTTTAGGAGCTCTGTGTCAGAAAAAGGGAGGAAGACTAAATATATATTTCTTATTATATATAAATCACAATATCACAGGTATGGGATTTAGAGTCCAGTAATTAACTGTATGATAGATATGAAAGATTTTTATGTACTTTATTTTTCTATAAAATCAGAATGCGTACATGGAGTGTTTGTGTTTTGTGAGTGTGTGTGTATACATATCCCTTGAAGTCACAGAGAAAGTGCCACCGTAGTTTAGATATAATTTAACATGTCAACATAAGAATGTCCAAACTTGCAGAGAATTTTTATAAAAATTTATTTGAGCTGAACAGGGATACATCTGGAAGCAAGATCTCAGCAGACTGAGATAAATGCTTTGGAGAATAACAATTTGCAGTTTTTTTAATGCAGTTGAGATTAAGGAAGGATAGTAAGACAAAATACCTGGAGGTGAGAGAAAACGAGACAGAAAAAGGATACTTCTCGCATGTTTTAGAAAAAGGGGTCTGAAAGGTGGTCAAGTATTAAACGGAGGGGTCTAAAAGGTGTCATTTCAAAGGTATGTTAACCTAGATGCACAAAAATAATGTACAGGGCGTGCTTAAGACAGAGATAAACCTTTTAGTAATAAAGTTATATGCCTGGGACATGACCTGCCTAGCCATGACCTGCCCAGTTAGGAATTTATGATCAGATCACCCTAGGAGGTTACTTTCCATACCACCCCCTTTATCATCAACAAACATTACAAATAAGGATGACCATATTGACTACCACATTTTAACATTCATGGTGTCCTTTTTATCTTCTTATGGAATGCACTTGAATGATACAGGAATACTTTCCTCTTTTTATGAAAAAATTTTATCAAAAATATAGAGTGGGTCCTTTAGAAATGGATAAATGTAACAAAGAATTCTCAAAGTTTTAAATCACATTATTTTTTTTTTAATTAACATTTTATACTGTTAAAGAGAAAGCCACTGGCCCAAAATGGCTTTACTCCTATTAAAAGCCCATGAGAACAAAACTAGATTTAATATCAGTCTGGAAGTTTCTGGTCAAGCATATGGGCCCTCTCTATCCTCATAGAAAGAAGAGGCAATCTGCATAATTAAAAGCCTTCCTAGTCCTACTATCCCCCACCTCTCCCATCAAAAAAAAAAATCCTGGTGCAAAAATAATCCTTTCTTTTCTTTTGTTAACAGCTCCCTTGATTCACTGCTCTTCCTATGAAAACCTTCCAGTTTGTACACCCGCTCTAACTGACTTTCTAGTTGCTATATGGGATGCTGCCTGATTTCTGAATTATTTAATAAAGTCAATTAGATTTTCAAGATTACGTGGCTGAATTTTGTTTTTAACAAAATGATATGCATTTATTAGACATTTGATCAGGAAATTTATAAATGGCTTGCAACTAAGATTTTCACACTATTTTATCCTAATTTATAGAAAACTTAAGGAGATGTTTTACAGATGCATAATCAGACACAATTTCTGTTATGCATTAGATTGCTTTATTACATAATTTGTGATAAATATTACTTTTAATAGAGTTAAAAACATAGATGCTTTTCTTGGGTATGCACGAATAGTGGTTGTTTTTCTTTAATTTTTCTCATGGCACTCAGGTTTAAATTAATTCCTTAAAGTCAACACGAACAAAATCTATACATTGCTATGTTTATTTTTATATTCCCACATTTTAGAATAATTTTAATATTTAAAGTTTTTTTGTAAATAAATGTATTAATTTCACATTAATCCTAATAAATAAACAGAAAGTTTTGTCACCGTAACTATAACTCTCATTGATCTTATTGTTTAACTTTACTCTGAATAATGTACTTTCTATATCTAAAATAATTTTTGGAAACTAAGAAAAATGCACTGAAGAAATAAAATGAGTCAGAAATAGTTGAGTATAGATTATATTATGTGCCTTATTATGCTGAATACAGGTACTTTTACTAAAAAAAAAATTGTGAATACTTTTACACCTACACTGTAGACTCATCTTTAAATATATTCTGAAAAACTTTTATAAAGGTTTTAATGTAGAATTTTAATGCCAACTTCCAGTTTTTGTTACCTGTAAAAACGCTGAAAATATTAACTGCATTTTTTTTTCTATTATGACTAACACTTCTAACCTCTCCCATTGTTTAAGCAGCACTCAAATTACTGATAAAATTATAAGTGGCTGCAGGAAAGAAATTGAAGTTTAGCTCTCACTTAACATTAAGTAGAATAGTGACTGAACCACAATAACCAATGTAATAGTTTTCAGGTGCTCTTGGGGCACAAAGGAGAGGGATGATCATCCAAAGCTCTATGTATTTAAATTCAAAAATTATTGTTCAGTACTTCTGTTTTAAGACACAAAACATCCCCTTCTAAAGTACTTTATAAATAGATTTGAGGGAAATATTTCTCGATAATGCTTGGCTAAGAACTATGTTTTTTCTACTTCTGAATTACAGCTCTATAGAATGTAAAAGTCACTAAGTACTGTAGGTGGGAATCGACTCGCTGGTAATTAAGATGTTCCCCCCTTTTTTTTCCCTGCAAATTTTCTACAGAAATTGAAAGAAAAGGAAAGAATAAATCTAAAAGCTTGCTTGCCTCGAATGCAGAACAAAAGGAAAACTTCATTATTTGCTTCCTACTTTGGTATGTAGAAGATAAACATGTAAATGATAAAACTAGCACTGAGTACTTTAAGAAAAATATAAAAAATATATTGACCTGTGAAATTATCATATGAAAATTATGATATATATATATATGTATATCTATATATAAATATATATGTTTCTATGTAAAAATGCCTTTGAAAAGTCAAAAGTGTAATTACTATCTTTCTCCACAGGTCATTTTATGCTTAATTTCTCTGATATTTATTTACTTGTTCTTACTCTTTTTTCATTTATACACATCTTTTTGCTCAACACATTGTGAGAATATTGAGGAAAAATATATGTGTAAACTCTTGCCTCTTATTTTCCTCTGATTAAAAATTCATCAGTGGTTGCCACAGAAGATGCCCAAGGTTTTTGAGAACATAAACGAGTTTCAAAGCTGTTTATAGAATGATCTAGATAAGAGCAAGGCGATAACACTCCAATTGATTTCCTTTTCTGTAAAATAAGTATTGTATTGGAAAGACATTCATTTCATTTAAGACTGAATGAATATTGTCCTCTAACAGTTGGACAAAGACTTAGGTTTAAAATATCAACTGGGTGTATGTCAAAGTCAGAATTCCCTCCTCTTCTCCCCATTGTCATTATTTTTAGACAATGCCTCCTGATCTGCGGTCTGTTGGTGCCTAGCAATGTGAAAATCCCATTTGTAAGATGACCGAAAGGAGTTGGTCCTTTATAAGGAACAATTTTAATTAAATGGGTACATTAGTCTGTGGTACCTCAGAACTCTAGAAAAGCCTAGTTAAGCAAATACACATTATTTTATACAGCTTTCTAGACTGTGACTTGAAAAAAAAAGAGAATCACATGTCATCTGACAAGGATGTGATACCTGTCTACGAAAAGGGGAATTCTGAGAGTAGTTTAGGGAGTTTGATGAACATCATCATCAGGATTACAAATGAATTATTAAAATATCCAATATTTTCTACTCATTATTTTAACAGGAAAGTTGAAGTAATAGACTAACATAACACAATGACCTTTTTAAGATGTCTTAGTTTTGTTGGTCCAATTAAGCACAGAATCACCACTAGAAGTGAGCTTTATTTGCTTGTCATGAGTGTTGCAAAAAATGAGGGAACTGGAAAAGACTGTTCTGCTTCACATTCTCAGTGATAGAAAAGTAGAAGTAATAAATAGGATGGAGGCATCTCTGAAGAGAAGAGAAAAAGAAAAACAGATTGACATGCAGTTATTGTTTCAAAGAGAGGGAGCAGAATATAGGCAGCAGCTCAGTATCAGAGAAGATATTTTTGCATTAATGCACTGTCACTTTTCTTCTCACAGAAGTAGTCTATCCATAAGTTAGGACTCACTGATGCTAAAGGCTGTGATAACGATGATAACAATATTTATAATAGCTACTATTATTTACTTAGCTTTATTCGTAGCAGTCAATGTCTAAAGTTTTTACCTTTTATCGAAACAAACTAGTGAAGTAAGGGCAACTATTTCCCCACTTTACAGATAAAAAAGATTAAGCATAAAGAGTTTGGAAAATAACCAGAACTACAAGTTAGAACTAAATGCAAAACTGGCCTGGGATATGTCACATGTGATTAGGTAACAAACTTGATTTAATCATTAATTTGAAAGCAACTCTCTCAAAACATTGCTAAAGTCTGAGGGTATTGAAAAACTTCACAGATTCCAACGGATCGTATATTATTTAAGACAACCAAAAATTATCTGGATAGAATTCTTTATATTAGACATATTGCCAAAAATTGAGTATATACTGGTAAACAACAGAGAGAGTCCCTGACCTTATGTAACATCAAGTATAGCAGGTGACGATCAGTATTTCTCAGAGCACAATCACACATTGTTTTTTCACTTTATTCCAACATGCTGGGTGAGATCATGTACTCCAATTATTCAAGTTGGAGGACTAATATTTATTAATTTCAAAAATTACTATTAAGCTTGAATAATCAAAACGATGTGATATTGATGTAATTTATACAGGCCTATAAATAAATTGAACATAATATTGAATTTGAGAACAAACTTATATAGATAAGTTCCATTTTTTTTTCAATAAGTGGACCAAAGTAATGCAATAGAGAAATAATGACCTCAAAAAAATGGTACTTAAATCTTTGAACATTCACCCAAAAACAGTTCTAGACCGAAATGCAAAACATAAAATTATAGAGGAAAACAAAGAAGAATAAGTTCATGGTTTAGGTAAACTTTCTAAAATAAGACCAAAAAAGCACAGCACAAATAATAAAATTTTTAAAAAAAAGATAAGTTGCACCTTATAAAATTTACCTAAGTTTACCTTATAAAATTAAAAATGTATACTGTTCAAAGGACATTTTTAAAAAAATTAAAAAGATAAACCACTGACTGGGAGAAAATATGAGCAAAACACATATCTAACAAAAGGCTTCTTCTGAGAATATATAAATAACTATTAAAACAATATAAGGACAAAAAGTCTAATTTAAAAACTGGGCAAATTATTTGAAAGATGTTTTCCCAGTGAATAAACATGGGTGGCAAATAAGCTTATGAAGATGTTCAACATCGCTACTCCTTAGTCAAATGCAAATAACCATAATGAGATACTGCTTTACACCTACTATAGTGGAAAGAAGAAGGAAGAGGATGAGGAGAAAAAAGAGAAGACAAAGAAGGGAAGAAAGAAGAAGAAATAGCAAAATTCTGATGATGATAATGATGAACAACGAGAATTTTCATGCACTGCTAGTGAGAATACAAATGATACAAATACTATGTAAAACAGTCTTGCAGTGGTTTCTCAAAATGTTTAGTATTCCTTCATGATGACTTGCAATCACACTTTTAGCTAATTTCTTAAAGAAATTAAATGTTTGTCCTCACAAAAATATCTACACAAACGTTTATTAGTAGCTTTATTAAACATTGTCCCAAAGTGTAGAGATCCCCAAATTCTATCAATTAGTGAATTAGCAAATTGTGGTACACTCATACATGCAATACTACTGACAATAAAAAAGCGAGGCAATAATATAGGGAATATGTCTAAATCTCAAAATCATCATGCTAAGTGAAAGAAAAGAGACACAAAACCCATATATTGTATGATTCAACTTATATGATGTTGTGAAAAAAGAAAAAAAAAACACTATTGGGACAGAAATTAGATCATTGGTTGCCAGGGGATGGGGTGGTAGGATAAGAGAATACATAAGAGAGCAAAAGAGCATGTGCTAAGTTGATGTAATAAAACTATACCTTTTATGTGGTGGGAATTCAATTACTATATACTCCAAAGCTCCATCTAATTATAAACTTATATATAAATGTTGTAGAATGAAAACAACTCTGAAATTAAAAAAAATAAATAAATAAGAGTTAAATATTTAGCAGATATGAAAGAGTTTGTATCTTATAAGTAGAATCCAAGTCTTTGTTATTCTTTCAAATTTGGATACTGTGTGTGTGTATGTGTGTGTGAGAAAGAAGGGGTGACAGAGAAAGAGAGAGAGAGAGAGAGAGAGAGAGAGAGAGAGAGAGAGAGAGAGATTGTGAAGAAAAATGAAGAAAGGAGACTATAAGAAATAGATAACCATGATAGAAATGGAGAGAGAAGGGTAAGAATGTGAGAAAAAATAGCACAGAGACTATAAGAAATGGACTTGAACGAAGGTAATGACAATAAAAATATGAAAGGTCATATTATAATCATTTAGAAGAAAGACAACAAATTTATTAAACCAATAAATACCATTTTATGAGTGAAAAGCTCGATTTCTTCTGGCATTTCTACTTAGTCTAATCCTAAAGATCACAATTACAATAGACACATAGGAAGAATGAAAAGTTCAATTTGGACATGGTGAAACCTTCCATGGCTTTCTCCATATGGGTAAAACTATTCTGTGCTTAGATGTGCTTCTAATATTTTGGTCACATGGGAAGAACAATATGTAGTTTTCTATTGCTAACAGATATTAGTAGTTGATAAATGTGGTTTTGTTACTGTGGTGATATTCTGAAGAACATCCAAAACCATCTTTAGCATTCATTCCCAAGGCATCCCAGCTTACAATCAAATACCAGAAGAAATTCAATTGCTCTTCTTGGTAGACAATTTGTTTTTATGTCTAAACTTTCTTAATCCTAATTCTTCACTTTTTCCCATCAGCCAGCTGTATAGGGCATATTATGCTTCAGCCTCTCGAAACACCAGTCCCATTTTCTTCTTTCTGACATAGTAGCATTCAGAAGTACTAACATATTCCCATTCTAGCCAAGACAGCATCTGTGCACCTTCCTGAGGCTCTTTCATTTTCTTTTGCACTCTCAGCATGCACTGGATGAAGTCAAGTTTTGCATTTTTTAAAGGTTGTCATTTTATTGTTGATGAATAATGAAAACAAATCTGATGAATATTGAAAACATTATTTCATCACTGGAATTAATCTAAGAACATATCAAATGATAGAAATAAGATGGCTGCAATAGTAGCAATGCCATTATATTTAGATTAAAATAAAGTATCATATACATTGACAATAACAAGCTTATAAAAGAATCTTGCTTGAATATATTCTTTGCAATCCATTTTATTCTGTAACCCTTTCTGTGGACCTTTACTCATCTTTGTTAAAGGTAACTAAAGCAAATCTCACTTTTGGTATTTTAAATGAACATACCAGCATATTTCAATAAAATTCAGTTTATGTGGAATAAATTGCTTTCTGTTGGCTTTCTGGTGTCTCTGTTAGTGCTGGAGAGAAAATGGAAACACTGTAATATTGGAACCTATACATTTTGTGTAAGAGTATCCTTCTGGAAGCCAAAATATAAATAAAGCATGACAGGGAAAATACTAACTGATTTGTGATTTGTGCAATATCATAAAATTCTTCCAGTCATGAGTTCTGTCTGTTGACACAAGAAGCATGGCTACTATTAAAAAATGGCAATAGGTAAAGCTGTCAATATATGGTGGCCATGATATAGACTAAGTCGAAAACAATTTACTCTCAGTATTGGGGGAAAACTTCCTTTAATTAGAGTGACCAGTTGATTCAATTAAAAAGAGACCACACTATTTAAAATTGTCATGCACCAGTTCTATTAGTTGAATAAATATGCAAATATTTGAAAAGAGAGTGAGACTCATTTTTCTTTATTGTTAAAGTCACATACTAGTGTATATGCAGCAGTGAGGCTCCAGAGGAAACCAGTTGTGAGGAGATTCTTCATCTACTATTTTAGATGTAGTAGTTTAGAAATTATTTTTCTATCAGAATTATGTAGAATACTTTATTATATCAGGGTTAGTATGACCTTGTCATCATGTATTTTCTCAGCATGTTTGTGTAACATAATTTTTAGGTACTGAATCTTTCCTATAATCTATAATAAAGACTTTCCTCAAGTTCAGGCAATAAGGTTTGAAGGGAGGGTGGGAAGGAAAGATTAGATTTGGTATGGATCCTTGTGAGTATTTATAATTATTGTTAGACACACTGAAATAAATTACAAATATATGTTTATAAAGAAAAATCTTTAAGAGAGTTTGGTGATTAGCTACCTTGGGCTTTTAGATTAAAAACTAAAACATGGTTAGATTGTTTATTAGAATCTTCTCAAGCACTTTTTTTTAACCTTAAAAAAGAGAGACTTATGCCACAAGTAATGTTTAAAGTTTAAAAATGAGTATATTTTATGCTTAAAATACATTCTGAATCAAACAGAGTTTTGCTGGGTAATAGACCCAGTCATATAATCTGATTTATTAAAATTGTATCACTAAGTAAAATAAGATATTACTCCAATGAAAGTTAGATCTCATTCTCCTTTGTTTTTGTTTTTCATAAACAATCTATAATAGGCTCCACTCTTCACTACTTTCTCAAATGCCACCTTGGCCCTACAAAAATGAATGAGAAACTAAATTGAAACTGACTTTGCTCCAATGTGCAGAGAAGTCAGCTTATGTGTGTTCATATGTTGGGAACAGATATTAAGTATGTAATCACTGGTCACAGAATGGAGCTATATTAGTTAGAGTTATTCTCATCCTATTAGAGTATCATAGGATCAATCTTCCTCTTAGTTCTCTTTAAAATTGGAAAACAGGGAATGACATACAGCTGGATCAAGATTAAGTGAAGCTGCTAATGTTTTATACTCTATTATATAGAGCTACTAATGTTGATTTGTCCTCAAAGTCACCTCTCTCTTAATGAGAGATATGAATATATGGGACAAATTCTATATATTCTGTCCTGGAGCATAAACAACAGAATAGAGGTAGGTAGACTTGATTCTATGTTTACCTTCTCATATGTGTCCACATACTCAACTACCGCCTTTTTACACGTAGTTCCTAGTGTAAAAAGTCCACAATTTGCTTGAATCATGAAGATAGGCTAGGGAGAATTGTAGAGAGTATACATTATTAAGAGTAGCTCAAAAGCCACCTTACAATACAATGACACTTTATGCAGGTTAAATTGGTAAAAATGGTTACTGCGTCATTTGCCAAACAGTTTCCTGGACTTAACTGAGAATTTCCTGAAAATTCTATTTATTCTCTAGGAGATAAAATAAATTCACTTAAATTTAATGAGAAAAAATATGCATACAAAAAACATTTCTTTATATCTCTTGAATTATCCTTTGAAAGATGTATTACTTCTTCTTCTTCTTTTTTTTTTAATTACCTGCCTGAAAGCTATTGAGTATGTCTTCCTAAATCCTGCTTCTAGCTATGGTCCCAGAGATGCAGAGATATTTTTCTGGTGAAAAAAATTTTCCCTTAATCAGACCAGATGCCATAATTACACCATTAGTCTACTCATGATGATATGTGGTCAGAAATTTTCATTTTACATATATTTCTACTCAGTCCCTCATCAGATATGTCATCTGAATGGGGAGATGCAGAGATGTGTTGGATGTTACTTAGTTTTTTCCTCTTTTATGTTTGCAAATATTTTACCAAAAAAGCCTTTCATTTCCTTATTACATGTGCTTATTTTCCCATTTCTATTAGCACTGACTAATTTATTCTTTTTAAATTATCCCCTGGTGAGGAAAATCAGCCCTCTTCAAATCAATTAAATTTTATATCACATATTCTAAAATGTAAAAATGCAACTGTTCTCAATGTTGTTTTGTATTTATCCTTTAAAATAAATATTTAGACTCACTTTCCAAAATTTTCTTTCAGATGTATTATACTTTACACTGTTTATGATAATATTCCCTGTTTTCAATATCTATATCTGAATCTCTGCTCAAGGGTGTTATAAATGTGTTTCATCCTTGTTTTCAAGTACATACTTGAGTCCTTTTGCAAATGTAATTCTGAGTCTTTTTTCCTACCAAGTGCTTCCATTTCTTGTATACCCTTTTCTACCCCAAAACAAATCTTCAAAAGTTGCTTGTGTGCTCTGTGTGAGGAAAGTCTTAGATTTTATTTAAACATTTTTAAAAAAATTCTATAAAATTAATTTGTACCAGGAGCAGCTAACAGTCAATCTCATACGTTTTTTCCCTGCATATAAATCTTGAGAAAAATGTAAAAGTGACCTTAAAAATAATTAAATTATTTAATTAAATAATTAAATTATCTCATAGTTTACAAACCAAACATTACATGTTTGCTGTAAAGCATACATAAGTAAGTTTGCATATCCTAGTCTTTTTCACAAATAAATACATTTTTTTGGAGAGTTAGTATTATGTTTTGCTTTTATACTCTTATGGGAAAAGATTAGTTTTTTTAAGATGATATTAATAAGAATAGTTATACAAGATGCAATAACAAATAAATTAGAACTAAATTTTTAAATCAAGTGGCTTTTCTCCTTTAAAACTATATACTTGTATACAAATATGTCACAAATCTTTGTTTTATGAGAAGTCTTACATTATTATAAGCAACATAATACAGTTTGGTACAAGCAAGCCTAAACATATATTTTTTGCAACAATTCTTCGCAAGGAAGATAAACAAAAATTCGGAACAAAAATAAATGTTAGAGTATTTATATGTTGTGCCTATTACATTAAATCTGCATTGATTGGAAAACTATTTATATGTCTGTTAAAATATAATTAACAAAAAGTTAAAAACATGATACTTATACAAATGTAAAATGAATATGCATTGGCAATTTCATTTGACTCACTAATTAATGAGGGAACCAGAAAGATAGTAATTTTTGTTCAAAGAGCATTGGAGGAGCTGAGTAATTATGGAAAGTTAAAAGATTATCTTAGAATAAGTTTGCTATGTAAGGTATAAAACTGGTTAACATCCTTAGGACAAAAAGCTATAACCTTTGCAGCTATGCTTGCTACTAGGAGTCATTCAGTAATGTTACTAAATCTAGTATCTTATCAAGAGGAAACAGTAAGTTAAACAAAGAATATTCCCTTTAAAGATCCTTAGGTCAACCAGTTAAACAATGATGCCTTCATATTATATAAAACAGTATGCTGACAGACATTAGTCTTATTTTTTAAGTTTATACTAAAAGTTTATCTAGCAGACAGTATGTACTGACCTTTAATATTTTATTTATTAATATGTAATATTTAATAAAATTATAATAGAGATTTAAATATAGATATGAAAGACGGACAAGTTATAAAATATGTTATGAAGTTAAACAAATCACACAATCTCATAATGTTCATGATATAAATGTACTTGATATTTCAGGTTTCTTTAAATCATGAGACTTGATAATTACAGTTTTCTTTAGGTCCATGAAATTCCCAAGGGAATTCCATTGCATCTACTTAACGTTTGCATTGGTCTTGTTTGTGTTTGAACACATTAAGCCTGTTCTTGCATTCATCTTGATTTTGCATTTGCAATGTACTTTGTAACCCTCTTCCTTTAGGCTTTCTAATGGCTTTCTCTCTTTCTTCATTTGAGTCTTAGTTAAAATATCTTCTTAGAGAGGACTTTCTTTACAATTTCCCACCTCTAGCTGCTCTGTAGTATTATCCTACTACATTTCCTTCATACATTTTATCACCATCTAAAATCATTTTATGTATTTGTTTAATTTTAAGTTTCTCTGTTTCTTGACTTGAATATAAATTCTCTGAGGTTTAGGATTTGATCTTGTAGATTTAGTCTGTATTTCTAGAATGTAAAATAGATACTGGGAATTGGTAGGAGCTCAACAATATTTGTTGATTAAATAAAAACTTAGTTTGGTTTGTAGATATTCTACTCTAAAGAATCTGAATCAAAAGAGATAGATTAATGGATAGACAGAGTCTTATATATTCAATATAACCTCTATAGAAAGGATTTAGAAGCAAAGCAGAGAAATTAAAAAAAAATTGATAACACCCTAAAAGACAAAATATGAGTATTGTATGTGACAGTAAAAGCAAGAGGGAGATCAGAAATAAAATTGAATATGTAGAATCTAGTGAAGAAATATATCCGCCATGGAAGATAGATGACATGACAGGAACGATTCTGAAGTTTAATAACAAATTTTCCTGATTCTTTATATACAACTGACTGGTTAATGTACGGACATTATTTTGAACAATGGTTTCAATCTATATGATCTTGCAAGTCTTCTCAGCATAACTGTAAGTTTATTTTCCATTTATTTCCTTTTTGTTTGTTTTCCCTTATAGTAACACTGAAATACTTGAAAACATTATACTGAAAAAAAAACCTCATAATTTTATGACTTTTTATATCATACATCTGGAGATTAAGTTGAAATTCAAAGACAATAATTATAATTTGAACCAGATATATTGATCAATAAAATATGCTGATGTGTGAATATTTAAAGTTTATAATGAAATCCATGGACCCTCATAGTCATTATCAGTTTTGTCCATTGAGCTGCTTTTGACTCTCATATTTAGTAACACACTCTCCTCTTTTAAAGGTTTTTTTTTTCCTGTTTTTATTTTTGTTTAACAAATAATAATGTAAGAAAGTGTGAGTTCTTCACTATTTTCTGGAACTGCAAGATACTTCAGATTCATCCTATATTTTTCCTCCTCCAGATTTGGAATCAACCATTCTCAAGGAGTCTTGCTTCCTCTTATCGAAGAATGGTATTTAGAAACCGACAGCTAGGCACAGGATCCGTTCATTGATACTGGACTGTCATTGCTTCTAGGTACTCTCAGTTTATAGATATAGGAAGATGAGTACATATAATGTATGTGCACAGTTACACATACATACACACTTATCCATTTATCTATCTATCTATCTATCTATCTATCTATCTATCTATCTATCTATCTATCTATCTATCTAATTATCTATCATCTATCTATCATCTATCTATCCATATTGAATATATTTGACTCCAAAACAGCACAACTAAACTGTCATTGTCTATGATATTTTTACTTATATCCACAACACTCAGATGCAAATGAATTTATTTCAGAAATACCAATTCCATGCCCTGAGAGAAACAAACATCTGACATCTCTTACCTCTTTTCCTATTTGCCCTAGAATACTTGCTGGCGGCTGCAACAATTACTGTGAGATTAACTCGGATGTACCCAAAGTTTGCCATAAAATAACATGCTTTTATTATTATTTCTGCATCGCTCTAGTATATTGACAGTCTTTAGAAAAAACACCATTCTATTTATAGTATTCTGTTTTTTGTAGTTCAATTGAAGAAAATGTCAAATCCTAGAAAATGTAGCATTCCTACATGTGATGTTAAATGATCACTGACAGTGAGCTGCACTTTTTTTTCTAAGTAGGGAAAGGGTTACCTCTCATCCCTCTTCTTCCTCTTGTGCCTCTTCATCTGGGCAAGTGAGTAAGAAAGCCAGAGTCCTCTGCTGTGGCACCGGCAGGAGATGCAAAGCAGGTCAGCACCAGCCCTCAAAGGAAGGAAACTCGAACCTATCCCATCCCCACACCAACAAACTCCTCAAGCTAGTTTTATAACTCTCTGTCACAGGAGTTTTCAAAGCTCAATGAGAGGCCCACCCTGCTCTCCCAAAGACTTCTAATATGTAAATAATAAGCCTTTTCTACTCTCCTGGTATATGTATGTGTGTGGAGTCGTCTGTTTCCACATCTGAACTAAATTTTGTGTGAATATTCGCATTGATTTTGTGTAATTATAATTTTTATCTCTAGGTCTGATGTCTAGCAGTGGGATAGATAGATTGTAGGTCATATTGAGGAGCATGATGAGTAGATAAGAAATTGCTCAAATGATTTTCAAAACTGCTCTATCATTTCTTATTCCCTTCAGCACAATAGGAAAGTTCCAAGCACTTTGCACTCTTAGTCACTCTTTGTTTCTTTCCTTATTATTTTAAGAGTTCTTTATAAAATCTGAATTCAAGTCATATGTCAGAAATGTAATTTGATAATATTTTTCTTTATGCTTAAAGTAATTTTCTTGTAGTCAGCATGCATTTGAATTTGTTATTTTATTCAATCTGGCAATTTCTTTAACTGGTGTGTTAAATTATTCCCACTGATGTATTGTATTATAATTTACCAAATCACTAGCTGTCTTCTATTTACTTCATTTGTTCTTTGTTTCATTTTTTCCTCTTTCTGCCTTCTATTTTATTAGTTCGATATGTTATCTGATTTTATCATATCTCCTTCTTCCATTAATATACTAGTTATACCTTCTTTTAAAAATCTACTTTCAATGGATTTGAATAAATACGTGAATTATGACTTCGTTTTGTTTTATGTTGTTGAAAAAGTGGAAATAATCCTCCTTTGAGCTTTCTACATCCTGGAAGCTAGACTCTCGTTAACCTTTGATGTACCATTGTTTACCTGACCACGTTTGTCCGGTTATTTTCTCCCAAATTTCCTTTGAATACTCAATTTCCTAGGCCTATAACTTTAACTTGGGCATTTTAAAGATATTTTTTCTAAGGCTTATTCTCATTCCATACTATATATTTCACTGAGTAATTTTATGTAGTTCTATGTCTTCAAGTAGCCTTTAAATGCTAAAGCCCAGATTAGACCTTTCCCTACAGACACATTTTAAAAAGCTTAATTAAAAGCTTTCCTTGGATATCTAGCAGCACCCTAAGACTTAACGTACACAAATTTGACTTCTAGCTATCCTTACAATCCTGAGTCACTTCTCCTTTTATTAAACAGTATTATCACCATACAACTGTTTTTCCATGCCAGTAATTTGGGAGTCACCCCATTCTTAGTCTCTCCCTCAACACTTGCATCTAATTTGTTGCTGACTTCTTTGTATTTTATAACCTAAATAAATTCAGCATGTAATTCTTCATCCCAAAGCCCTGTGCTGTAGCCTATAGTTATCTGGTCTGTATCCCTACTAGTAGCCATCATTCTCGTTTAACCAGTATAATTTTTTCTAAACTAGAGACTGACAGACCATGCCTGTGGGTCAGATTCAACACTGACATTTTTATAAATTTCATGCCTTTAGGTTTTATTTGTTTATATTCTCTATGGCTGCACTTGAGCTACAATGTTGGAACTAAGTAGTTTGAACAGAAACAGTACTGAAAGCAAAATCAAGATTTTATACTATCTGATCTTTTATTTAAGAACTTGCTGGACCCCTAAACATCCATAGTTCTAAATGTCCTACTCCTTTGCTTAAAGATATTCAATGGAATCCAATTTCTCCCAGAAAAGGAGAAAACCTTTCAGTATGGTGCACATCTTCATGATCTGACCTATGCTCACTTTTCCATTTTTATCACTCTATTGCCTTCTCCCATTAACAGGGTAATTTGCCAAGACTTTCAGTTTCCTGTAATGCTGTGTCCTCACACTCCTCCAGGCTTTCATCATATGCTCTTTTCTTCCTGCAAACTCCTTCCTGAGATACACTTTTTAAATTTCCGAAAGTAGTTTCTACCCTGTGGTATTACCTGTTCATTTCTCAGAACCCTGGCTTAGAATAATACGCAGGAGTTACTCTGTTAACAGAAGTTTTGATATTTTATTGTGTTCTTTTTTATTTGTTTTCAATTTGTATTTCCTCCAATTACCTCTAAGCTGCTTAGGGGTAGCGGTATTTTACCAGTTCCCTGCTACATAATCGATACTGGGAAGAACCAAGTTTTGCATAGAAGAGGTTAGTGTCAGACACCTGGGATATATTTTGAGGACTTATAAAAACTTTGATTTTATAATTTGTGGCCTAATATTGGATTTTTACAACTTGAGCGCTGAAGCTGCTTGCAGGGCATAACTTTGCCCTTTTGGGCTCCAAAACTGCCTGTAGAGCTAGCAACCCCATGACTATTGTACTATTTGATCAATTATATGTCTTGCATCCTTGTTAAATAATACTCCCTCTACTCTGTGTGGTCAAAGACAGCCTTTTTGTTCTACAGGCCTGTGCTGAAACGACAACTAGATAAATGCTTAGTCATATATTACCCATTGTTCTCATCTCTTAGCCCCTCTTGCTTAAACGCTGAGTCAGGCTACCACTGAAAGTCCAGTTGCCCCCACCAATTAGAAAAAAATGACATAAGTTTATAGTTTTGTTTTCCTGGGCAACCCATCTTTTTGATCAATAGGCCCTTGAAAATTTTGCCTTGATACATCCTGCTCTATCCCTTCCATTTTGGAATGTATTCTTGGTTCATACCAAGGGCTATGTTTTCTGGTTTGGAAATCATTATCTGAATGAACTCTTTAAAGTTCTTAAAAAAGTATCTCCTCTGGATTTTTTTACAATTTCAACATAGGAAAACCAGTCATTCAGTGGTTTTTGTTTGTTTGTTTGTTTTTGTAGTCTTCAATTAGTTGCAATCTGGTTTTTGTTTGGGGATAAAGGCAAAATTATATTTGAAAATAGCAGTTTTCCAACTCATATGAAACTCTTATCTAAATAAATCTTATTTTGTTTATAAAGAAAATCACATAATTTGCTTACTTTAAAAAAGGATAAAAGTAAATTTTGCATTCAATAATTATTTCACATAACATTTAGGTATTATTTAGTTTTTGATTTTGTTATTTATAATTAATTAGAATAAGTTAATCAATTCCTATGGAAATTTTAGCTGACAAACATGTAAATTAAATTTATTGCAAATATTTATATATTTCTAATTTTAAGATACATGTTTGTATAAAATATTTCCTTTAAAATAATTATTATTTTATTGTCTACAGCCATGCCACCCTGAACATGCTTGATCTCATCTGATCTTGGAAGCTAAGCAGGGTTGGGCCTGGTGAGTACTTGGATGGAAGACCACCCAGGAATACCAGGTGCTGTGGTGATTATATATATATATATGTGAAGAATTTATTTCTTTATTAAATTATTTATTTATTTAGGAAGTAATGTCTATTGAATAATTTCCACATAAGAGAGATCAAAACTGAAATTTTACCTATGTGCTAGAGACTTTTCTAGGTGAGAGTAGTAGTCATGTTATATGTAAATACCCTATAGCTGTCTTGCTATGTAATCGTTATACAGTTTTCTCCTTTTCTTAATAATAATAATAATAATAGATTTCAAAAGATAATCAGACTTGTATCTTCCACATAACTCAAATAGTATTTTGAAATAATATTTCTGAACAATTATTTGATTTTCTTCTTTTTGCTCAGGAATGTTATAAAGAAGGAGTTGTTTATGTGTACTCAGTGGAAAAAAATTACAGAGCTTTAGTTGATACATTATATTATACTATATTATATTTATAATCATGTGACTTCCTTTAATTTCTTAAGTTATATGCTGTCTGAGCATTCATTTTTAGGTATCAAAATGATTTTTATTATATATGTAAAAGTAAAGTAAAGTAAAGTAAAAGTAAAGCGGTACATAGAGACCAAGGACAAGTTACAGAAAGAACAACAAAGCTTAAAAATACAATGATGCAACAAGGGGAAAAAAATGTCCCACATCTGGATTTATCTATAATGCTTTAATACCAGTATTTTCAATTGGTTATTGACCGATAACATATCCTATCAAGGAAATATAAGATATATTAGAACAATTTCATTAAGCAGATCATTCTTGGGAAAAGAACATTTACTGTTCTGGCTGATTCTTAAACTTTTCTCAATTTACCCACAGTAGGCCTTATATAATTCTGTGTTCAGTATCTTTTTTGAACATAATACCCAATATATCTTATTTCAAAATGCCCAGTTTTTTGTCTTACTAGTTAAAGACTTAAATAGCATATAAACTCACACACACAACACACACACACACAACACATTTACACACACACATACAGAAAATGTAGCATACTAAAACACTACTAGCCAGTAGATAATAATTACTTCACGTGTATGTGTGTATGTGTGTGTGTGTGTGTGTGTGTGTATATCTCCAGGAGAAAGACTGATGATCTCTGAAACCACACCATTAATTTTTTCTAAGTTCATTTTCAAAACTTAAAATTACAAATTATATAGAGCATTCAAAAGCGAAATGGATTATTAAAACAATGACAAGGTAGTATAGCCTCAGAATTTTATACTTGAAATATTGAAAAGATAAACAAAAATGGTATGTGTTTGGTTTCTTTTACTGCCAACAATATCTGGGTGATCTTTAAATATGTGCATATTATGCTATATACCCAGTTGTTTCTTTGCTATCTATAAGGCTGCTGTGTAGAGCAGGACTGGTTGTTCAGTGCTTATCCTGAAAGCCATGAATGACAGCCCTGTTCACCCATTCCAAAGAAGGAATTATTTCCTATAATTAATTAACAATTTGGTGTAACTCTAATTTTAATACTTATTTATAGACATGCAAAACCATACTAGGAGATAAAATAACTATATCTAAATATAGCTATACTTCTATTATCTCAAAACAGTATTAATTCTTTTTTCCCCTAATTTGGTGAGGAAATTACTTAGAAAACACGAGCCTCTTCAGCTGATACTAAATATTTGATGATATTCTTTTATCTTTTATTGTGAATAAAGAAGAGTTCTTAAGGAAGAACAACATAGGATCAAATGTCATCCAATTTTCGGAGATTCCTTCTGAGAAACACTTATATTTATTTATTAATAGACACTAACATTTTTTCCTCAATTTATGTTTATGGAATTTAATGTTTTCCAATCATATGAAGTTGTAAGCTCAAGGCTAACTGAACGTAATATTGGAACTGAGTTTATTCACCACTAGTTAAGGATTCTTTATATGAAGAATTCATATAAATAATTTATATATTCTTTCCGTGATATGTTTACCTTAAAAGTGATATATAAACACATTAATGTGTAAATATCTGCCAACTAAGAGCAATATGTTATGCTTAAAAAGGCTTCTTATTTATATATTTTGATTCGACATATCAAGTGAAAGGTGGAACAAGGAAATTTTACCAGTTACTATTTATTTGCTTATTTGTTTTTCATTGTAAAGTAAATACAATGAAAGAGATGAACCTTGTACTAAAGTTAATGAATTTAGAACAATTTCCAGAATTTCACTTTGTTTTTATAACATTATATTATTTTTATTTTTAAAAATACGTGGACGTAGGAGTAAAAACTGCATATAATTTCATTAGCAAAAAATTTGAGTTAATGTTTTATGAAATTGATTTTATATAATACTTATTGTAACATAGTATTCCTATCATAAACATATTGTATATTAACTGTTCTTCATAATGTTATATTTAAGAACTGTGTAATATTCTGTTGTATGAATGTTTATATTTTTTTAGGTATTTCCCTTTGAAAACTCTTGATGTAGTTTCTAGTTTTCATATTCTGGTGATATAAAAATCACAATATATGTAAATAATTTAAAAATTAATAGTTTCCATATAAATCTTGTGAATGATACCCTCAATAATTGTGACTATTTTAAAGTATGAAATGTTTTCTTCTATTACTACAAGAAATTTTCATAGTTCTCTATTCTTAGACTTCTCTATTTACTGAACATTCAGCAATATGACCAAAATTGCATTGAAGTTGAAACTATATAGTTGACAAATACTGTGTATGTGCATACATGCATGCACTGTGTGTGTTTGCTTGCATATATGCATGTGTATGTAACAGAACATTGAACTGTTTGAAAAGTTCAAGACACCTATGAGACACATACACACATTGTGTGAGTGTATTATTTCGTAATGTCAAATATCTCCAAAATGTGATTGTTTTTAGAATAGGTATAAAAAAATATTTTGTAAGAAAACAATAGTGATAATGTCTGCACCTTCATTTAGGCTTTTTTAAAACAATTATTCCAGTAGTGTAAAAGTCAGAGAAAATAGTTAAAATGTATAATATACTATGCTTATAGAATAAAACCTTAGGTTTACAAAAATGCACTAACTCCTGCCAGTCTTTATTCTATAGATATATCTAACTATGTCAATTGAAAACATGCCTTTTTTTTTTACCTCATATGTGATTTTCATTGTTCCATTATTGAACTGTATATTAATTTTTTATCAATCCTTTTCCCCTAAAGTACAGTAACATTTTAGAGGATAGAAACTGTCTAATTTGCTGTTAAATCCCCAACAGCATCTATCCAGTGTCTGTCATGCAACCCAGATTGGTTGAAAGTTAAATGTATTATTATATAATCAGTCAAAACTTCCAAAATAAGACCTTAGCATTTATATTTAATAACTCTTTCAAAATCCAGTCTACTCAATTAGGCAACATTACATAATAAAATTAATAAGAAAGCACATAAGGATTTATCAGGAAACTTATTTTGTGTAACAATTAAGTTTGCATGTAGATAACAGAAATATTAAGAATTTCAAGTATGAACTGACTAAATATAAGAATTTAGGTGCTTAGAAAATTGTTGAGAAGGCTATAGGGCAGGCTCTAGTTCTGGTCTGGATAAATGGTGTCCTGTGACAGCACTACAAGAACTTGTGAATCAAGAGAACTATATTTCAGAAAGCCATGTGTCAACTGCTGGATACATGCCTACACACAATTATCCATACTCTGGGGATAAAAAAATAATAAAATAATGTTCTCAAATTATGGCTTCAGGAACTTTTACAATAACTTGTCTTCAAATTTGGGACAGCATGGCTTAGAATTATGCATTAGCTACCAGATGGAAATGTGATTGAGTAGGTACATTAAAAATCAGAGCTATAGGATTGTTGTTTCTAGGGAATTAGAATAAAATAAATTTAAAAATAAATAAACAAAACTGGCAAAACTTTAGCTAGAACTCACACACAAAAAGGGCTCAAATAAGATCAGAAATAAAATTTTACAATTGATATCACAGAATTAACAACCAGAACCATAAGAGATTACTATGAAAAATTATATTAAAACAAGTTGTACAACTAGAAGAAATGGATAAATTACTGGAAACATCAATCTTCTTACTAAATCATGATGAAATAGAAACTTGAACAGACTAATTACTAGTAAGAAGCTGAATTAGTAATCAAAAACCTCTCAATAAACAGAAATCCAGACTCAAATGGTTTCATTGGTGAATTTCTACCAAATATTCAAAGAAGAATTAATACCAACTCTTCTCGAACTCTTCCAAAAAATAGAAGAGGTGGGAACTCCTGCAAACTCATGAGTCCAGCTTTACCCTATTAGCAAAAACAGACAAGGAAGCCACAAGAAAAGAGGATTACAGGCCACTATCCTTGATGAACATAGATGCAAAAATCTAAACAAAATATTAGCAAAACAAATTCAACATACTTAAGATCCTATACCATGATCAAGTAAGAGTTAGTCCAAGTATGGAAAGATGGTTCAATATCCACAAATCAATTAATCAATCAATCTATCAATCAATATACAACATTAACAAAATGGAGGATAAAAATTATATTATCATTTCATAAACTATATAAATGTCTAACCAATGTATTGTATACTTAAAACTAATAATAAAATAAAACAAATTATATTATCTCAACAGATGCAGAAAAAACTGATAAATTCAATATCTGTTTATGATAAAAAATTCTAAACAAAGTGGGTATAGAGAGAACATACATACCTCAAGATAAAAGCCAAATAGGACAAATCCACAACATCATACTCAACAGTGAAAGTTGAAAGCCTTTCCTCTAAAATCAGAAACAAGAAAAGGATGCTCACTCTTGCCACTTTTATTCAATACAGTAAAGATATCCTTCATTTTATTGTGCTTCACTTTATTGCACTTTGCAGATATTATGTTTTCATCAACATCAAGGCAGGATCATTAAGCAGCAAGAAGATTATGACTTGCTAAAGGTGTAGATGACAGTTAGCACTTTTTAGCAAACACAATATTTTTTATTTAAGGTACATACACAGTTTTTTAAAGAAACAATGCTATTATACACTTAACAGTCTGTAATATAGTGGCAAACATAATTTTTACGTGCACTATGAATCAATGCACTATTACTCAATTTATTTGCAATATTTGCTTTATTGTTGTGGTCTGTAAATAAACCCACAATATCTCAGAGATATGTTTGTCTTAGAAGTCCTAGCCAAAGATATTAGGCAGAAAAAATAATAATAATAAAAATAAAATAAAAAAATCCAAACTGGAAAGGAAGTAAAATTCCCACAGTTTGCAGATAGCATAAAATTATATATAGAAAACCGAAAGACTCCATAAAATTACTGTTTAGAGCTAATAAATGAATTCAGTAAAGTTGAAAGATAGAAAATAAATATGCAGAAATCTCTGTTTAATACAAATACACTAATAATAAACTATTAGAAAAATAAATGGAGGAACCAATCCCATTTATAATTGCATTAAAAATAATAAAAATACCTAGAAATCGGAGGAAAGACCTGTACATTTGAAAAGTATAGAACATTGATGAAAGAAATTAAATAAGAAAAAAATAAATGGAAAGATATTCTGTGCTCATGGATTGGAAGAGTTGATATTGTTAAGAAGTTCATACCATCCCAAAGAAATATCAAACTTAATGAAATCCTTATAAAAATTCCAATATTATTTTTCACAGAAATAAAAACAAATAATCCAAAAATGTCTATAGAACCAACAAATGACTCTAAGTAGCAACACAATCTTAAGAATGAAGAACAATGCTGAAGGTATAATTCTCCCTGATATTAAACTATATTATAAAGCTATGGCAATAAAACAGTATGGTATTGACATAAAAACGACACATAGACAATGGAACAGATAGAGACCCAGAAATAAACCCAATTAATTTACAACAAAAGAGTCAAGAATATACAATAGGGAAAGGGCAGCCTCTTCAAATGGTGTTGGAAAAACTGAACAACCACAAGCAAAAGAATGAAACTGTCTTTCACCATACACATAAATTAATCAAAATGGATTAAAGACTTGAATTTAAGATCTGATTTTTAAAAACTCCTAGAAGAAAACATATATAGTAAGTCCCTTGACATCAGTCTTAGCAATTTTTTTTTTTGGGGGGGGGATTTGACACCAAAAGCACAAATAAACAAATGGAACTATATCAACTAATATATTTCTTTACAGCAAAGAAAAGCATCAACAAAATGAAAAGGCAACCATGAATAGCAGGAAATATTTGCAAATCATATATATGATGAGAGGTTTATATCCAAAATATATAATGAACTCACACAAATAAATAGCAAATAAATAACAATCCAATTAAAAATGGGCAGAGAATCTAAATAGATATTTTCTATAGAAGGGATACAGATGGCCAATAAGTACATGATAAACAACTCTGCATTATTAAGCATCAGGGATAGGCAAGTCAATACACAATGAGAAATTACCTCATATTTGCTAAAATGACTGTTAAAAAAATAAGAAATAAAATGTTGGCTAATAAATAAAGAAAAGGTAACCCTTGTGCATGTTGCTGGAAATGTCACCTGGCATGGCCACTGTTGAAAACGATCTGGAGGTTCCTTAACGAATTAAAAAATACCTCTATCACATGACATATCAATCCTACTTCTGAGTATTTATCCACAAAAAGCTAAAACACTAACTTAAAAATATATATGCATCCTCATGTTCATTGCAGTAATTATTTACAGTAACAAAGTTATGGAAACAACTGTCCATCAATGGATGAATGGAAAAGAAAATATGATACACACACAATCAGACATCATTCAGCCACAAAAAAAAAAAAAATGAAATCTTGCCAATTGGGTAGGCTTGGAAGATATTATATTAAATTAAATAATTCAGACACAAAGAAAAATACTTTATGATCTTACTTATATGTGGAATCTAAAAAAATAAATAAATCAAACTCATATAGTCAGAGAACAGATTGGTGGTTGCTGTAGGTGGAGGCCTGACTGGCTAAATGAGTGCAGGGAGTCAAAGGTACAAACTTCAACTTAGAAAATAAATAGGTCATGGGGATGTAATGCAGAGCATGGCAACAATATTTAATAATACGGTATTGCATATTGAAAGTCGCTAAAAGAGTAGATCTTAAAAGTTCTCATCATAAGAAAAAATTCGGTTTATAAATATGCTTATCAATGTTAACTAGACTTATTGTGATAATTTTACCACATACGCAAATATTAAATACTTATGTTGCATAACTGAAATTAATATAATGTTCTAATGTCAATTATATCTCGATAAAAAGTTAAATACTTAAAGTACTTATAATTAACAAAGAATACAGAATTATTAATAGCTCCTATTAGTCAGACCCCTGAGTATGACAATTAGAAAACAGCCAGAGAAATGAAATAAGTTAAAAATAAAAGAAGCCTAGCTGCAAGTTGCTCTAGAAAATGTAGTTTATATCATGAATTGCAGTTCCGGATGACAGAATGGAATGTGACCGAATCAGATGGCTCATCTAGCATTTCTACCACAATCTGTCCATTCAACAAGAGCTCTTAAAAGCCATACAATCATGACAGAGGATTATATTAATCTTTATTATAAATTTGCATAAATTATTAGTTTAATCTAAAGTCCAAAATCTTGAATTTATTTATTTTTTTCATAGTTTGAAATCAAAATAATATCGCTGAACACTATTTTTATGTAAGACATTGTTACCTATGAATAAAATATTTATACTTCAAAACTTCAAGTCAAGAATAAATTGAAAAAAACAAATTTAAATGTTACTCAATTGTTTTTATAATATATGAAATCTTAATTTTACATGAATAATTTACATTTACTAATATCAAACTTTTGCATTGTGAATACTCTGCATTTCTGAGATCATTTGCTTGCTACAGCAATTATTTTTATTCTTTCGAACATATATATAAACAAAAATATATTTTTTGAATCTCCATTTCCTTTTATCATCAAATACAAACACATACACTCATATAGGCCTATATACACACATATATATACATATATACACACATTTATTTATTATATAAAATCTATAACTGAGTTCAGTGGAGTTTGTCATAGCATATATTTTTGTGCTAAGCACATAACTATTTCTTAACAAAATGAAATGTTAAAATAGATTCTTTAATAATTACATTAAGATTATTATTTCTAGCTTAATATTACATTTTTTTCTGAAATTCTCCTTCCTCAAATTAAAACTCTTCTTCTAATATTTAAATTATTACTTATTTTAACTCTTGTGCAGGATTTGAATACAGTCTTAGGCAATTCCTGCCATACCAAGCATGATTAATGATTTTCATGCTCTACCTAAGAAATACCTTTATAACCTCTGTAATCATTTAGCGCAGATGGTGGAAATCTGTGACATGGACCAGTTCCATAAACACAGTTGGCCTAATCAAAATTAACATCCACTTTAGGAAAATTTATTATCCATTTATAAAATTCAGTGGCATAACACATAAATGTCATGTCATCTTAGGTTCTGCTTCAATTAATTTATTTGTTTATGAAACAAACTAATTCTCAATATTCTTCCTCTTTCCAACAATAACAAGTAGAAGCATGACCAGGGAAAGTTATTATTTACTAGCCACAGCTCAATGCACCGTGTAATCAAATCTTTTGTCAGAGCATCCTGCCACGTAATCAGATTGTGTGAATTGTCAGAGGCAATTTTATAAATATATATTCATTTAAAGCCTTGGTAAGCTTGTTATAGTGTAGGATAAGTACATTTTATTCTTCTTTTTCTCCCTCTGTTGTGTTGTATTCTGAATTCTTATTTGTAGAGTAATTACATTCCTAAAATATAGTTCAACTTTGGAAAAAAACATAAATTCTCTGTTCACTATAGCACACATTATCCTTCTAAGCTAATACATTAAATAATTATGATTTGATTTGCTTATAATTTTCTCCCAGGATAATATCTTTACAAGGTATTTTAAATATATTTTTCTGAAATTTCAGTAAATATTTTGCTGAGCTATGTTAGAGTTTAATAAATTCAGTATATAGTCAAAAGCTTATCAAAATTTGCTTATAAGGAGCATGTTTCTGTGCAATTCGTGACTTGGGCTTAGTTTCATTTGTCCCTTAGAGATTATTGAACACCCTTGGGGTTTTGTTTACTCTCAGTAACAATAGGTAGTTCTCTTTATAAGGTTTATGGTATTGATTAAAATGCCCAAGCTGAAAGTCGATCTGCTCCTCTTTGCAGAGGCCAGGTGACTCACACTAATAATAATAATAATAATAATAATAATAATAATAATAATAATAATAATAATAAAGGTATTACATGGTTCTTACAGGACAACAATTACATGGTCACTGAGAAACAATAGTGGAGAGAAAGGCCCATACTCTCTAAAAATTAGCTATGTGCTCCAGAGAATCCACTAGGAGACATTTCCCTTACTTAACATTAACTTAACAATATTGACTGTCTTACTTGTCACTATTAGGAAGAACAAAAGACACAGAGGATTCGGTCTATATCCTTAGGGAGTGTAAGCTAAATGAAATCTAGACAAAGAAAACAGCAAGAAAATGAGGAAGGAGAACAAAGCAAATATAAGTAGAGTTTGAGAGGGAACAGACACTAGCAATTATGAAGTAACATAAAGTATTTTAGTTTAATCAAAAAGCATTGAAGAAATAATTGATTGTTATGATTCAGAAGAGAAAATTTAATTTAATTCTTTAGGCAAAAGCTGTTGGACATGGGCTACGTGCAACAGGATATAGTGGAAAGGAATGAATGTACTTGGTTGAGAGCATCTTTTCACCTATTTACCTGTTGTCTTTTGTACAATGTTAATATAGAATAAATATAATGAGTCATTATGTAATAATGGTAATGATGATGACGATGGCAATTTAAATGGAAAGTCCACTTGTGAAATAGTCTTGATCTCTTATCTCAAGGCTCTTAGCTTTCCCTATGGTGAAAGCAGTGACATATATGGTTGGTAAGTTTGGCTGAAGTATCTAGCATGTTTAATTAAGCTCCATCTTCTTCCTTTTCAAGTATCTTTTAACTGAACACAGTATGGTCTCTCTTCTGTAAGTATATGTGGGTAGGCAGGGTCCTTGGTGGTAAGCTGCAGTTATTCATTACCTTCATAGTAATGTGTGGAGAAACAAGAGAACTAAAAAGTCAAATCAAGCTATAGTCAGAGACTGCAATATGCTGACCAGCCCTACATCCAGACCACAATGAAATGGCAGTACA
Organism: Eonycteris spelaea; assembly: GCA_003508835.1. Taxonomy (NCBI): domain Eukaryota; kingdom Metazoa; phylum Chordata; class Mammalia; order Chiroptera; family Pteropodidae; genus Eonycteris; species Eonycteris spelaea. The sequence goes on along the minus strand of PUFA01000043.1, from coordinate 1,255,392 downwards.
AAGGAAGGTTGCTGGGATTTCTAACAAATCATTTCCTACACCATGAAGGGAAAACAGCATCATAAATGGCAGCCTACACAAAATAAATTATCATTCCCTATGTCTAAAATCATGGGGAACCTATGGATTAAAAGGCTGGAAATTGCCAGTAGGCTTTTAACCCAACATAGTCTTACCTTTTCTCGCTACATACTCATCTTTTCTCACTGTGTGTCCATATCAAAGGAAATGAATAAACATAGTCTTTAAACTGTAATTCACAGAAACTAAGAATGATATATAAACTGGATTTTCTGACACTCAGGCCCTTTCTTTCCTGTCTTGGACTTTTGGCTTTGCTTTCTCTTGCCTTTGCTTTTTACCTTCTCTGATAAACTTTTTTTTTTGACTCTAACTTTGTCATGCTTGTGGTCCAGGTCTGGCTGATCCAGGCTTGTGGCTAGGGATAAGACTCTGGATTGAGAATATTACATTAATGTAGTAGGGTTCCTGTGCCTAATTTATGTAAGTTATGATTCCGCTATTAAATCACGCATGTGTGGCAGAATGCCACTGTTGTCTCTGACATTTATAAAGCCCATACAGTTCCCTGGGGAACAGAAGAAGAGCAGAAGCAGAAACATGCTCACCACAATAGAACTGCACTCCCTGCAACAGAAACGCGCTCCCGCAATAAAGTTGGTGCTGTGTTTCAGTCCCATATTGGTTCCTCATGATTCTTTCAGCTGGACCTCTCACCATCAAAACCTTCCCTTCTTGATCAGCTCTGGCGCTGACAGGGCTTGAATTCTTTCTTGAACTCAGCAAACAACCCTTTGTTTCTCAAAAGAGCTGCACCCCTCTGGGAATTTGCCCTGTCACATCAATACTGCCTGTGGCCATGAGGCCTGTGTAAGGTAAATTCAAAGTACTGTAATAAAATAAGTGTACAAGTCTAGGCTGTAATTATTAATTTACACCTGCCTGACTCCTGCATTCATCTCTTAATCCAGCATCTACTGGCGCATGGAACAGAGCATAATATTTTATTGGGCCTCTCAAATACCATCTCTCAATGTTTACGATTAACTGTTAAGGGTGAAATTTTCAAAGTGAGCCAACTAGCTAAGTCAGGTACAGGGAAGAAATATCTTTAGATACCAGAAGTTGTCCTACTTGCTTGGGTGTGGGTTTAGGAAATGGATTGTATAGGATATGAAGATGGCCATGTCTGCTTCTGTAATCTGCTCACTTATTAACCAGAGTGTAGTACGAGGTGATGTATTTGTATGGTCGTTAATGGTTGACTTCTGCTTTTGTAAACTGCTTACCTGTTTAAATGTAGTTTTGGCTTTGTGAGCTGCCTCTTTTGAAATTGTAAGAGTGAAGACTTCCCAGTAAATCAGTAACAAGGAGGTGATTCCTTGAGGCACCAAAGTCCCAGGAAGAGGCACAACATTCCAAGATACAGAATAACAAGACTGTCTGCCAGGCTATGTTTGATCTAGCAATTCCCCAGATACATTTATCTTTGTAAAGGACATTAACGGTTAACTTCTGCTTCTGTAATTTCCTTACTCTCTCTCTTTGTGCTAATGTAGTCAGAGGCTTCATAAACTGCCTCGAACAAAGACCCCAAGGCTGATCTCCTTTAACCCTGCATGGCAGAGAGTCAGTCGCCCCGCCGGCTAATAAAGGCTCATAATTAATCTCAATTGGCTCCTTGGGTCTTAGATTTGAACGCATCACACAACATAACCATATTTAAACATAAATGTTTTATATAAATGTGCATATTGTAAATATAATACAGTTATATATTACAAATATACAAACTTTATGAGCATCTAATATCATAATTTCTGTGACCAAATATCTAAACCTTTCTGCATTATATTTCTTGCCCTCCTTGAGTGACTCAGCAGTTTGCAGTTTGAATTCTGGCTCTCTCTTCCTGGTGAACTGTATGTACTCCCTGCATTGTCTTGTTAACCGCAAAACTTGTTTTACCAGTTTATTTTGCAGGCAGTCTCCAAGGGAAAACTGAGGTGCTGGTTCACATCTTGTGACCTATCCCCACTGTGTCTTGTTACAAACCCTACTGACCATGTCTTCTGACTCCAACTGTTGGCCATATCTCATGATTCTACCTGCTGACCCTGCGTTGGCAAAAAGTGGAGAGACCTTTAAGCCCCAACTAATCTCTTCTTGTTTACATATGCCTGGAGTATCACTGCTTGCCCCAACTAATTTCCTCGAAGTGTCAGCTCTCTGCGTTTTTGCCTTTTAAAAAAACTCGCCCTACCGCTCCCTCTTCCAAAAATACTTTCAGTGTATGCCTAAAACTATGTCTCCCTGGTTTGCAAAATATATGTAAGTAAAATTCTCTTGCTTCCCAGAAGGGACTACTGGAATTTTTTGTTGACACACATTTAACCAAAAATGCCTTATTGCATAAATGTATATTACATAACAATAGCTTACGCATGTACATTTATTTTTACACACATACAATATATCTATAAAATAACATCTATTTCTAAAGAAAAATGTTTCTGGTCTAAAGTTTCCCTTTTGAAATTAAACATTCACTCATACACTGCTGATAACAATACATCAACAATGTCCCATAATTTAACAAGCTCTCTATCTCATCACAAGAAATGGTGAAACGGTGGCATTTTAATTTTTGTTCAGTGGTTAGTTTGACACTATAAATGTACCTGCTTTAAAAAAAGAAATGAGTCTCCAAGAATGAGAATTAGATAGATCCAACATTTAACGGCAACTTTCAGAATTCCTTGTGCAATCCAAAAATTCATTTCTGTAAATCGACTAATTGTATATGTCAGATTCAATAAAGTTGAATAAAAGTTCCCAACCACCTTTTATTACCGGTATAATCTGACATCCTGTTTTGCCATATCGAACAGATGAGGAAAAATAATATAAGCCTACTTCGGAGCGTATTTGCGTATGTGAATTGTCTCAGTCAAGAAGACAAAAGAAAGAGAAAAAACAGTGAGGAAGCAAGAAGAGTAGGTGTTTCGTCACAGTCATTTCCTCTTCTATCTGCTACCAGAAAGAACAATAAGATGGGAAACAGGGTTTCCGATTTAAGTTGACTGAGAAATATTTTGTGTGTCATAATAATGTTCTTTGTTCATTTTAGCATTGAAACATCTTGTTTGAAGAAAAACATATTAAGGGATACAACGTGACAAAACACATTTAACGATGAATAGCATAAAAATGTCAGTGAAAAAAGTCAAAACAACCTCTTATCAAAAAGTTAAATGTTTTGAAGGTTCAATAGCAAAATTAGATACTGCCGTGCATGCTAGTAATTTATTTTCTTAAATTTAAGAAATACATAATGAAAGGAATAATAGAAATATATTACATTTGCTAAAGGAAAAAAAATAGATTGCTTTCTTCAATAATTGTCCTAAAAACATTTATTTTACTCCAGAAAAGTTTGCTCATTACCACTTTACTACTGCAATTAACTTACAAAATATTAATATACATGCACACACATACACATGTATTATAAATATATGAGAGAGAGAGAAGAGAAGAGAAAATGTATATTGGACAACCCAAGTCACATCACATTATCTCTCTTCTCAACAGCTTTGTGAAGCAGATACCACTCCTATCTCTCTTTTAATGATGGGGAAATGGGCTCAGAGTGGTGAAGTAAATCACCAAAGTTCCATTTCCATTTCACTAAGCCTGTTCTTTCTATGGTCTGAATTCTCCTAAAATGTCTTTCTCACATAAGCATTACTTATTTATGCAATTTCAACATGAATGTTGTATAAATGAAAAACAGGAATTCCCAGGCTTCCATTTCTTGCTCTGCTAAGTAAGAGCATCAGCTTATTTCTATTTAGCTCTCTAGATCTCTAGCTTCTTTATAGCTGTTTTACCTTCTCTAGGTGACAAAGAAAGTATGGAAGATAAGTCACTTGATATTAAATTGATACTTTACAGCATTGGTTATAGAGTTTTACCTAGTAATTTCTGAAAATATGAATACTTGGATTTCATACCCGAGATTATGACTCAAATTTGTGGTCTGGTCAAGATGTCTGAAATAACAAATTCTCCACATGATTTCAGTGCAAAAGATCCAGTACTATACTCTGGGAACACACTTCTAAAGGAGAGACTGAGTTTAAGTCATGGCATTCATTTAGCAACTTCTACTTTGCTTTTGTTAGGGTATAATTTATTTGAGATAGAGAAAGAGGGAAGAAATGATGAAAGACAGCATATTCATATGTGTATAAATATACCATTGTAGACAGAGTTAACTTTCACTATGAGGGATTAAAGCCAAAATAATTTTTAAAATGCAAATATAGGACAATTTAATTTAATTTTGTTCACTATACCTGCCATGTCTGCAAGTATAATTTAATTAAAATGGAAAATGTGATATTTGGGTAATATGTTTTTGAATCTTCTATTTAATTACTAACCATCAGTATACTGATCTCATGCAACTACTAAACAACTAGAAATAATACAAACTATATTTCACCTAAATGTTCCTTACAAAATCAGTGCAGTTCGTCAATTAAAAGTATTTGCATTCACGTATCCATCTGAGCTAATATATATGCTTTAAAATTATAGAACTTTAAAAAAAATTGAGATTATTGAATTTTTGTATTAACAACAAAAGATTATCAACATATTATTTCAGAAAAGATCTCTCATCTTTCATGAAATTGGTTCAAGAAAATTGGTACATCAAAATAAAAATAAATCATATAAAAATAAATTATAAATGTCAAAGATAAATGCTGTTTACATAATAATTTGAAATTTTTCATTGGTTTTAAGTGTTTATCCTTACAGAGATAATTACTGACACTTCAAACTCAAATGCAATCTGCTTGGAGGTGATCAATTATTTATTAAGTGTGGCACCATATATACCTCAATTTAGGTTTAGCTTTTACACAACAAATTTATATAATGTCCTTGTTCTCAGGTTACAAGTGTTGGAAAATTCTGAATAAGAAATGACTTACATGTATGCCAAATTTACTTGAACCATCACATGAAGATGTTTGTATGAGATGATATTATGGAAGAGATGATGCCATGGAATTGAAATGTATTGACTCAGGAAAGTGATGATCAGATCTAGATGTGGCACATTTGCTGATCAACTAAGTAACCTTATGCAAGTCAGCATCTTCTGTGCCCATTTCTTCATCTTTAAAATGGAGTTAATATTGATGAGATTGGATTAAACATGGTGCAGTGGAAGACGTTCCCAGATCTCTCCCCTTGAAACAATTTTAAAAATGCAATAAGTTGAACATCTAAAACCCAACAAAATACACCCAAGCTGCACACCAGCACATCTGAGCATGGGATCTGCACATAAGAGCTACCACAGGTAGGTCAGAACCCCAGGTGTCAGATGGTGGACTGAGGGAAACAAAGAAGCTGCCTCTCACCGCTGGGGGGAGAAGGTGTGGAGAGTTGCCTGAACAGCCCTGCCTGAGAGAGCTGTGAGCACCATGCAGCCGGCAACAGTGCCCAGTCATCAGGGCAGAAGGCAGAGAAACTAGGATGGATGAAAAGTTGGAATGGCAGAGAAAAAAAACAGTTGATATTTACCAGCTGTCATTGTAAAACAGAGGCTGAGCTGCACCTCCATCCTACAACACAGAGGGCCCCTGCCCCCCATACCCCCAAAACAGAATGCTACAGAGCTCCAGGGGAATCTGAGCAAACACTACCAGCACTGCCAACACACTGACAGGAACTGAGACGAAGGGTAGCAAGTGTGATTAAACATCTATAAGAAAAAAAAAGACATTATTAAGATTTTATATAAAGCAGAGATCCAAAAGGCTTAGCTGTCACCTATTGGAAAGCAAAAGAAAAACATCTGATTTGCAATAAACTAAAGAGAGACCTTTATATAATAAATCTTCTTTCAGGGGAAAAAAAAAATCATAACACACTTCCATTAATGCCCAGGCAGAGAAATAGTCCATTAAACACCATGAACAAACAAGGTGACAAGGTATCTCTGAAGAAAGAGAAAAAATCTCCAGAAAATATGTTTACAGATATAAAAAGTATGCATCTTAAATTACAGAGAATTCAGGATGATACTTCTGAAAAAACTCAATGAGATCCAAAATGAACCATATCAACGATTTCAGAAATTGAAAAAGGGACTAGATGAGCAAAATGATTTCTTTAGCAAGGAGATTGAAACACTCAAAAAGAACCAAATAGACCTTCTGGAGATAAAGAACACACTTGTGAGAGTTGAAAAATGAAATAACAAGCTCAGGAAATAGAGTCAACCAAATGGAGGAAAGGATCAGTGATATCAAAGACAGAAATCTAGAAATAAATCAGAAGGAAGAACAGAGAAAAGGAAAAAATGAAAAATAATAGAGAAATACAAGAACCAGCTGATACCATCAGGAGAGGAAACGTAAGAATAATGGGCATTCTTGAAAGAGAGGAAAAGGAGCAGGGACTAGAAAGCATTTTCAGACAAATAGTTGACGAAAATTTCCCAAATCTAAAGAATGAGCTGGAGCTTCAAAAAATCAATAGAACACCCAATTATCTCAACCCAAAAAGGCCTTCACCAAGACACAATTGTATTAAAATTATCAAAAATCAACAACAAAGACAGAATTCTCAGAGCAGCCAGGACAAGGAAGATAAAGAAAAACACATAAGATTATTGTTGAACTTCTCAGCACAAACTTTATAAAGTCAGAAAGAAGAGGAATCAAATATTAAAATTATTAAATGAAAGGAACTACCAGCCAAGAATAACATATCCAGTTAAGCTCTCCTTTAATATGATGGAGAAAAAAGACTTTCCAGAAATACAAAAATTGAGAGAAATCTCTACCAAGAGGCCTGCACTACAGGAAATACAGAAAGGGGTCAGCTCACCTAAAAAAAATGCCAAAAAAAAAAATAATAAACAAAAACCCAAAACATAATTAAGAGTAAGGTGACTAGCAGCCTGAAAAAAAGCAGAAGAGTGCAACCCTTACTCGGAACAGGGCACTATGAGCTTAAAAATAAGAAGAGATTTGCCATAGCAAGATAGTAATGAATGTTCAGCATACCTAGGGACAAATTGAGACAATGATGACTGAAAAGGGGAAGATTCAAAGATCCAGATTCACAAAGGGAATGGAACATAAGTTACGGGCAGATAAAAAGGAACAATTATATACAGCATAAAACAAGAAGAACCAGAGAGAAAACCCACAAAAGCCAAACGAACAAACAAACAAACAAACAAACAAAAAACAAAACAAAAAAACAAAAAACAGAAACACAAGGATAAGGATGCAATGGAAACACCAAGCTACCAGAAAGCAAAAGATAAAATGGCTATAGGAAGACCTCATATTTCAATAATCGCCCTAAATGTAAATGGACTGAACTCACCAGTAAAAAGGCACAGAGTTGCAGAATGGATCAAAATACAAAACTCAACATTATGCTGCCTCCAGGAGACACATCTCAGTTCCAAAGAAAACTATAGACACAAAGTGAAAGGGTAGAAAATGATATTCCAAGCAAATGGCATTCAGGGAAAAGTGGGAGTAGAAGAACTGTATTGGATGAAATAGACTTCGAAATAAAAAAGATAAAGAAAGATACTGAGGGATTCTTCATAATAATAAAAGAATCTTGCACCAAGAAGACATAACACTTATTATTATCTATGCTCCCAAACAGGGAGCTCCAAAATATGTAAATAATTACTAACAGAACTAAAGGGAGAAACATACCAAAACACTATTATAGTAGGGGACCTAAATACCCTACTGTCAGATATAGATAGATCATTCAAACAGAAAATCAATAAGGAAACAACATCTTTAAATGATACATTAGACCAACTGGACATAATTGACATTACAGAGCCTTTCATCCCCCAACAGCTGCTTATACATTCTTCCCTAGTGCACACAGAACATTCTCAAGGATTGACCACATACTGGGACATAGAAATAGCCTCAACAAATATAAGAGGGTTGAAATAATACCAACTATATTCTCTGATCATAATGCTTTGAAACTAGAGATCGACTGTAAAAAGAAAGCAGAAAGAACCACAAATACATGGAGATTAAAGAATATACTACTGAAAATAACTAGGACAGAGAAGAAATAAAAAGAGATATCAAGAAATACATAGAAATGAATGATGTGATAGTATAATATATCAAAACTTTTGGACACAGCAAAAGTGGTCATAATAGGAAAGTTCATATTGTTACAGGTCTATCTCCAAAAACAAGAATAAACTCATATAACAACCTAATGCTTCATCTTAAAAAAACTAGAAAAGGAAAAACAGATGAAGCCTCAAGTCAGCAGAAGGAAAGGAATCATCAAAATTACAGCAGAAATAAATGAAATTAAACATACACATACAAGCAAAAAAAAAAAAAAACAAAAAAAATAAATGCAACAAAGAGCTGGTTCCTTAAGAAGGTTAATAAAGTTAATAAGCCCCTGGCTAGACTCACTAAATAAAAGAGAAAGAACAGAAATAAACAAAATCAGAGATGAAAAAGGGGAAATCATGACTGACATTGCAGAAATAGAAAGGATCACGCAAGAATATTATGAAAAACTCTATAACACCAAATTTAATAACCTAGAAGAAATAAACCAGTATTTAGAAAAATACAACCTTCCTAGATTGAATCAAGAAGAACTGGGAAATCTAAATAGACCGATCAGCAGTATGGAAATCAAAACAATCATCAAAAACCTACCAAAAAGTAAAAGTCCAGGACCAGATGGCTTTATCAGTGAATTCTACCAAACATTCAAAAAGATTTAATGCCTATTTTCCTCAAAATCTTCCAAAAAATAGAAGAGAAGGCAATACTTCCCAACTCTTTTATGAGAACAATATTAATTTGATGCCAAGAACCTTGTAAAGATAACACAAAAAAAGAAAACTACAGACCAATATTTCTCATGAACACAGATTCACAAATCCTAAATAAGATTCTAGCAAACCGAATACAGCAACATATTAAAAAAATTATACAACCACGATCAAGTGGGCTTTGTCCCAGGGTCACAGGGATGGTTTGACATTTCCAAATCAATTAATTGATACATCACATAAACAAAGTAAAAAATAAGAATTATATGATCATATCAATAGATGCAGAAAAAGCCTTTGACAAGATAAAGCATCCATTTATGATCAAAAAATTAACAAAATCGGTATATGAGGAAAATACCTACTATAATAAAGGCAACATATGACAAACCCTCAGTCAACATTATACTTAATGGTGAAAACTAAAAACCTTCCCTCTATGATCAGGAACAAGGCAAGGCCTGTCCGCTATTGCTACTGTTATTCATATAACATTGGAGGTCTTAGCGAGTGCAATCAGGCAAGAAAAATATATAAAAGACATCCAAATAGGAAACAAAGAAGTTATACTGTCCACTATTTGCAGATGACATAATTCTCTATATAGAAAACCTAAAGTCTCCATAAGAACACTACTAGAAATAATAAGCACATGCAGTAAATTTTCTGGATACAAAATCAATGTTCAAAAATCCTTAGCTTTCCTATATTCTAATAACAAAGTGTAAAAAAAAAGAAGTTGAAAAATAATTCCTTTTGTAACTGCAAAAAAAAAAAAAAATACCTAGGAATAAGTTTAATGAAACATATGAAGGACCAATATAATGAAAACTATAAGATCGTGTTAAAAGAAATAGAAGAAGATACAAAGAAATAGAAAAATATTCCATGTTCTTGGATTTGAAGAATCAACATAGTTAAAATGATCATATTACCTAAAGCATTATACAGATTTAATGCAATCCCATTTAAAATCCCATTATCATTTTATAAAGAAATGGAACAAAAAATCATCAGATTTGTACGGAAGCACAAAAGACCCTGAATTGCCAAAGCCATCCTGAGAAAAAAGAACAAGGCTGGAGGCATCACTCTGCCTAACTTCAAATTATACTACAAAGTGTAATCAAAATGGCATGATATTGGCAGAAAAACAGACACATGGACCATTGGAACAGAATCGAGAGTCCATAAGTAAACCTATATTTATATGGGCACATAATTTTTGACAAAAATGCCAAAAACATACAATGGAGAAAGGAAACCCTTCAATAAATGGTGCTGGGGAAACTGGAAAGCCACCTGCAAAAGAATGAAACTAGACTGTTGTCTATCACCACACACCAAAATTAACTCAAAATGGATTAAGAACCTGAATATAGACCTGAAACAATAAAATGTATAGAAGAAAACATAGGAACTAAACTCAAAGACCTTGTACTTAAAGAGGATTTTGTGAATTTATCTCAAAAGCAAGGGAAGTAAAAGCAAAAATAAATGAACTGGACTACATCAAACTAAAGAGTTTCTGCTCAGCAACAAAAGTCATCAAACAAGGTAAAGAGACAGCCATCTGATTGGGAAAATACATTTGCAAGCAACACCTCCAATAAGAACCTAATATCCAAAATATACAAAGAACTTATACAGTTCAATAACAAACAACAACAACAACAACAACAACAAAACAACAACAACAAACAAGATCCAATCAAAAAATCAGTGGAAGACCTTAACAGACAATTCTACCTAGAGGACATACAAATGGCCAACAAATATATGAAAAAATGCTCAACATTGCTAGCTATTAGGGAAATGCAAATCAAAATCACAATTTATACCATCTCACACCTGTAAGAATAGCTGTAATGAATAGGACAAGTATTAACAAATGTTGGTGAGGATGTGGAGAAATAGGAACCCTCATACACTGATGGTAAGACTGCAAATTGGTACAGCCACTATGGAAACAGTATGGAGTTTCCTCAACTAACTAAGATTTGATCTGTCATATAATGCAGCAATCCCTCTATTGGGTATTTACCCCCAAAACTTGAAAACCTATACCCAAAAAGAGATTTGCACACCAATGTTCATAGCAGCATTATTCACAGTGGCCAGGACATGGAAGCAACCGAAGTGTCCTATGATAGATGATTGGATAAAGAAACTGTGGTACATATATACAATGAAATATTACTCAGCCATAAGAAGAGATGAAGTACTGCCATTTGCGATGACTTGATGGATCCTGAAATAACCATAGTAAGTGAAATAAGCCAGACAGAAAAAGTTGAAAATCACATTACATTACTTATATGTGGGATATAAACCTAAAAACAAGAAATGAACAGGACAAACAAACAAACACTTATGGACATGGACAAAGGACTAGAGGTTACCAGAAGGGAGAAGGGAGGGAGGGAGGGAGAAAAAATTAAAAAAATAAAATGTTAAAAATAAATAAATAAAATGGAGTTAATATTGTGCAGTAAATGGCTTTATTAGGATTAAGGAACAGAGGGCACACTGAAGTGTTTTTGGACTATATAATACATTATAAAACAGATATTATTATTGTTTAATCAGAATTATTATGTATAATTCTTTTAAATGATGCAAAGTTGAAGATTTTTAAATATAGAATACTAAAATATTTATCATGTACATGAGACAATAAAAACATTCTATATTTTATTATCCACTACACCCATAAAATAAATATATTGCAATAAAAATCTATCAGTTCACAAAACTTTCTATAAAAGAAAGACATATGGTCCTTGGGGAGTAGTGGTAGGATAATAGCTAACACATAAAATTTTTCATTTTTATCCCTACCAAAGTAATCTATATTCTCTCTGCTGTGTTCCTTCTTTCTCTTTCTCCTTCCCTCTTACTCTTCTCCTTTTTCCTTTATATATCTTATTTCTATTATTCTCTCTTCACAATTTATTTAAACATATATTCTTTTCTTATATGTTTTTTTTTAATGTGCTGTTCTACCAATCATAAATTCAAGCATATGATTAGGTGCATATTTTACACTCCTTAACTTACCAAAACAGAAACTGCTTTCCTCAGTATCATTATTTATAAATATTTCAATATCTATTTTAGATTACATTGTTTTTTCATTTATGTAATATATATACAGTGGAATATATAACCAGATAAATATATTTATATATAATATGCCAGGAATTGAGTTTGATGAAAGAAACATAGAATATGAAAAGATAGGTATTTGTTATAAGAATAAAACTCATACAAAACTCTAGAATTGGGAAAACACTAGTAGCTGTCAGCAGTTGAGGGAGGAGGGATGAGTAGGTAAAGAACTGAGGCTTTTTAGAGTGGCGAAAAGACATTGTATGATACTATGATGATTGCTATATTTCATCATACATTTGTCCAAACCCATAGAATGTACAACATCAAGAGTGAACTCTAATGTAAACTATGACCTCTGGGTGATAATAATGTGTCAATGTAGTTTCATCAATTGTGACAAATGTTCCACTCTGGTGGAGGATATTGATAGTGGGGGAGGCTGTGCATGTGCAGGGGCAGGCGATATATGGGCAATCTCCATATCATTTGTTCAATTTGTTATGAACTTAAACCTGCTCTAAAAAATAAAGTGTTCAGAAAAAAACCTTATAGTCTACATAGAAGAAAAGCATGCTAAGAATTACAATCTAAAACTACAGATTACACTGGAGGAATGTCCTAAATAGTCTGGGAATACAAGAGAAGGTGCCTCTACATCTTCCCAGAGGAGTGAAGATATATGTAGATGACAGAGGAAAAAATATTTGAGTAAAATTTGGACAGTATTTGCCATTAACATTCAAAGTGTAGGGTATCTCAGGAAAGAAGGTGAAATGTGAAAATGCCATATCCTGAAAGTTCACTGTGAGGTCAGGGGGCCACAAGCACCTCAGTGATTCCAGAACCTGAAGCAGAAAAGGGGAAATAATCAAGAACTAAAGCTGGAAACATATGCAAGGCTGAAAGTGGTTAGGAGTCTAAATGTCGTCTCTGGACAAATGAAAGTCCAAGGGAAAATGAGAAAGGCGATATACAATTTTTTAAAGATAGCTCTTTGACATTTATTTGAAGCATTAATAAATTGAGAGAGTGAAGTCAGAGGCTGAGGCAGAGAGAATCATAAGCAAGTTACAATGGATTTATTCACACAAAAGGATATGATTCTAAATTTATAACATATAGTCAACATTTTCCTGAAAAATTAGTAAAATAACACGTTAGAATCCAAGAAATCACCTCTCTGTAGATGCAAAATAAAAACTTTTATTAGTTAGGATTTCACCTATGACTCACAACTGCATTTCTAGAGCCTGTAATGATTCCTGGACTATCACATGTTTAGTAAACATTAGTTGAATAGTTAAATTAGTTAACAATAGCTACTTTGTCTTCCTGTGCTGATAAAGAGTGGGTTTTTTTTCCGGTTTGTTTGTTTTTCTGCTTAGTGTTCGATATAAAGAGCAAGTGTACTGTTATGATCCATAGAGTAAAAAATGCATTGTTGTCATAGCCTAGGAAGATGTTCAGAGAAGATAAATTTACATAGTAGGAGGCACCTGGGACCTAAAAAAAAAAAGATTCCAAATCTTGTTTAATGTTCACCAGCAAGTGAAATAAAGGCATGAATATCATGTGTTTCACTATTTCTTTCGACTCAATCTTTCTTTTCTTTTTTTTTTTTAACAAATGAAGTTTAAAACATGTAATGTCTATCTTACATGAATCCACTGTTTTCAATAGTTTTATAAAAAGAATCATGCTGACTTCAATATGGCTATAACAACAAAGATAGAGAAATATTTTAGAGATTGAACAGATGAGACAGCATAGTCATCAATTTGAATGAAGAATACTGGAGATGGGCTAGTCATAGATTTGTGGCATGGGGAAGTTCTTAGTCAAAAAGGTTCCATTCCTAAAGATAGAAACACTACCTTTGCTGCAGAGGATTGTACATTTAGCCAGACTTAATGATCTTAAGGTAAATTTATTATTTTATAATAAAATTTCTATCTATGGCCATGCTACCCTGAATAAGCCCTATCCTGTCTGATCTCAGAAGCTAAGCAGGGTCGGGCCTGATTAGTACTTGGATGGAGACCACCTAGAAAGACCAGGTGCTGTAGGTGTAAAAAATTAAAAAAAAAAACTTAAGGGATGTCCAGCTGACAAGGTCCTTGCAATCTGTGAGGTCAACCAAGGATTGCCTTGCCTAAAAAAAAAAAAAAATATATATATATATATATAATATATATATATATATATATTATGCAGAGATTTTTCTAGAGATACAAATTAAAAACTCCTTAGTGTATTTATGTCTTTGAACCCATATATTTGGATACAATGTCTTAGAAAGAGCGCACTATGAAAGGAGAACTCTAAAGACAGAGCACCAGGGATCATCAACGATAAGGGAGCAGCAAAAAAAAAAAAAAAAAATCATGACAAATAGTGGTCAAAAGTCATGTGCACTTATGGAAGGAACAATAGAGGACAGTTCCTTAGGAGAAGAAAGCTTTAAAACACAGAAGTTGGAAGATAGTGGTATGGAATGTGGAGAAGTGAAGAAAGAAGAGATCTCAAGAAAATACATGCCCTGGCACTATAAGATTTTTGGTAGCCTTTGCGAGAAATTTTCCACTAAACCAAAAGCCATCCAGAATTTTCTCTTCTTATCGGAACTAACACTGGTACCCTTATATGGCTACAAGGACCTAGGACAGAATTTTCCAATCTGGTGTCAAGAATTGATGCCAAAAATACTTCAATACTGACCCTCCTCAATTCATTCTCAAGAATCAGGAGAGATTCTGGTTGGTTGTCCTGTGTTATCCTAGTGTACATATTCTCCATGTGAGTTGTTTTGTGAAAGGGGTTTGGGAATAAAGAAGAGAAGTTGTAGGACTGTTCACTCTCTCTGCTTTTCCTCACCTATATGCATACATAGAGCCTTCATTTATTTTAGGTTCCTTTTAAATGCCACCTCTTAATGAAGGCTTCCCTTAACACCTCTGTCTAAAATAGCAGAACCGATACTGTCAAATTAATGTTTTTCCTCATAGCTCTTCATACTACTTGATATAATTTAACGTAATTTGTTTGTTTATCTCATATCTCTCTACCCTTGCAGAATGTGTCATGGGATTAACGCCTTTATATTGTTCACTGTTGTACACTGGTACCTAAAACAATGTCAGGCATACAATAAGAGCTAAATATTTGTGAACTAAATGAAAGAATGAAAAGTATGGAATTCAGACTGTAATACTTTATCAGAAAAACCCACAGCTGACTGTTTAAGGTTGAGAAAAGAAAATAAAGCAGACAATTCTGTATTAGACTTGATCCATGACATTAAAATTTTTCTCAGCATGTTAATGTTATATTATTCATGCTGTGTGTATGATTATATGTGTCTGTGTGTGTTTGTGTATCTCACAGTCCTTTATATCAAATTATTAATAATTTAGTTTACAATAAGAAGAAATATATATACACATGAAGCAGAGTGATAAATTAACTGCTTAATTACACTGTCTTCACTTAACATTATTGATAGGTTCCATGACTTTAAGTAAAAAGAGGTATAACAAAAACAATTTTAATATAGGCTAATTGATATAAACAAGCATTAAGCTCCTATAGCACCTCATCATTTTTATAAAGAAAAAGTTGAACAAAAGGACATTATTTAAAGATCTGCTGTACATACTTCAGACAAGTGGTTACTAGGTGTAGCTGCTCATCACACTACCTGGAACATTTTAGATACTGTGTAGAGGCTCTGAACCACAGCCCCAGAGCTTCTAATTTAATACTTCTGGGTTAATGTATGAGTTCTGCACTTAAAACTCCCTGTGTGTATCAGTGATCCCTTAAGTTTGTACAATGGTGCTGTAGATAACCAATATTTTAGAGTCTAACATATGGAATGGGGATCAGATATAGCTGGTGAGTTTTAGAAATAATTTAAGACTTTGAAGAACGGAAAGAGCTAAGTACTGCTCAGAAGTAGGGAGAATTAGTATGTGAAATATAAGTGGCTTCTATATCTTTAAGAATCTAAACCAGCATGATCTACTGCCCTTTCACTCTAAAAATCAACTTAAAGGAAAGGTAAAACAAGAGGAAAACTTGAATTCCAAAAGCAAACTAAAAAATGAGAAACACCCATTGACCCTGAAAGTCTTATTGCCTCAGGGTAAGTGTGAGAGGTGTATGGCTACTAGGAATACTTGAGGAATTGATGAAAAGAAAGCATTGTCATTTCTGCTCTTGACTCCTCTTTGTGTGGCAAAAACGTGTAGCAACAATTCAGGTCTTGGTGCTAATGCCCCCGTGTTAGGGCAAGGAGCTGAAGAAAACAGGGAGAGATGAAGAGACACTCCCGGACTGGCGTTTCTCTACCCTTTCTCCAACAACTCTTCTCCCAGAGTTTCAAGGGGAACCTTGGGACCAGGACCTTGGGCCAGGAGAAGTAAAAGAGATGGCTGCAAAAGGGAGAAATTAGCAGTTTTCTTGAGATATGGTTTTGGGGGGGTCCTTCACATCTTTCTTCTTAAACATACCCTTTTCTTTAAACTCAATGTGATGGTCGAACTGGCTTCAAATCTTCCTAGATATAGTCTTCGAAAAGATAGTTGTGCCTAGGAGAGCAAGAGCTATAATCGGCTACCTGCCTGAAAAGTACATCTCCCTCAAAAGGTAGAAAACAAGCTGGTACAAGGTATATCCTCAGAAGAACAATTATTAAAATATGTGCACCAAAAATTTTAAATGAGCAGAATAAATATACCTAGAAAATAAGGAAAGGTATTAGCAATAAAAAATAAACAAGAAGGCATAAAGAAGACATGAAAATATTAAGAAGGGATTTAATTGTTGAAGTGAAGAACAAAATAGATCAGAACAAAAGTGAAATGGATTTTGCAGAAATAAAAATTAGTAAACTGGAAGATGAGAGAGATGAACACTCAAGAAGGTACCTAGAGGGAATAAAGAAAATTATTGAATAAATGCAACCTAATAACAGGAGTTTCAAAGGAAGAATATCACAAATGTAGTTGAGGTAGTACTTGAAGAAATATGGTAATAACTTATCCAAAATTACAGAAACATTAAATTTCCATTTAAAAGGTTTATGAAATGCTGAAGAAGAGATAGGGAAAACCACACAAGCAGACAGATTTTAGTTGAATTTAAGAATGTAAACACATTTATAAAGCTTCCAGAGGGGGAAAAGCATTTAAAAAATTACATGATTCTAATCAGTATCATACTACCTCATAGCAATACCAAATATAATTTGAAACAAAACATAATGAAGTATCCTAACATATAAAACAATTTTTTAGAATCACGAGAAATGATATAAAAAATTGGTAAGAACATAACTGACAGTTCATGCAATGGCCTTTAACACAATTTCACACATAATAATAAAAACGAAAAATAAGACTACATTAAGATAACGATTTTCACCTAGCAAATTATAAAAATGTTTTAAGTTCCACACAAGATGGAGTTGGCAAGGCTACGGGGAATGAACTTCTCTCGTGTACTACTTGCAAATGCAAAACAAACTATCGCGGAAAATTTGATACCGTCTGACATAGCAACACATGCATTTACCCTTGGACTCACATATTCCACTTCTAGACATAACTCCAAGGATATCTTTTGAAAGTAATAAAAATACATATTCAGTGTGGCAAAATTGGTAATGGCAATATTTTGGAAAATACTTAGACTCCCCTGCACGTAAGACACTTGATCCAGAGGCACTAAAGGGGTTCTGTGCAGTGGTGGTATTGGTATTGGAATGAAAATATTTTCTTTTTTGCTGTGGATAGATCAAATGAGTAAATATTTATATTGTTGGGAACCATAATATCACTGTAGACATTTGGTAAACAGAGTAGGGAAAAAAGTTCATAAATAGAGCTTTTCGTGATTTTAAATGTTAAAGACATACTTAAGTGATAAAAGAGATAAATTATTCAATAAATGGCAATGGAACATGGAACAAAATGTTCCATAAAGTGTTGGGTCACTAATTTAATCTTTACACCAAAATGAATTCTATATGACTTTGTTTATAAATGTAAGTACTAAGAAAATTATTTGGGTTCATTTTTAATCATGGAGTTTAATCATGAGTAGGCATTGTAAGAAAGAAGGAAAACTAAGAAGCAATAAAGAATGCACTAAAATGTGAGTAAATAAAATAAAAGAACAGTTTTGGAAATTTGATGTGGTGAAGACATCATAAAAACTAAAAAAATATATTTATATGAAGAACATTATAACATATATCAAGGGCATTAGTCTTAAGTTCCTTAGTTTGCCAGAGTCACAAATTAATTTTAAAAATATTAAACATATAAAAGGAAAAATAGACAAATAAAGCAAATATGGTAAATTAAAAGTAAATAGCAAGTTAAATTTGAAAATATTCT
Source organism: Eonycteris spelaea (assembly GCA_003508835.1). Lineage (NCBI taxonomy): Eukaryota > Metazoa > Chordata > Mammalia > Chiroptera > Pteropodidae > Eonycteris > Eonycteris spelaea. The sequence continues at coordinate 1,236,972 of PUFA01000043.1, read as the reverse complement.
CACACTTATTCCTAATTAAAGCCATGTGAAGCAAATAACAATGTTATATAACATTTTTCTGTATTGAGTTGGCAACAAATCAAAAAGTCAGATGCTATCCCATCTTGATAACTGAGTGGAGAATTCATTTTCATATACCGTTTGTGCAGGGCTGATATTCAGGTGAATGTACAATGTGGCTATATGTTCTAATAATTACCAGCATCTGTTCTAATTGGATAGCACTTGTGTTCTAGTAATGGTATAATATTTCTAATATCTCCCTTATGTGAACAGATGTATAAATTGGCACAATTTTATTTCACACTTGGCATTATGTATCTAGATTTAAAAAGATGTATTCATTTTGGTCCAACAATTCTATTGACAGGAATTTATCACAACCTGCAATACGCAAAAAGTATTTATACTCTGAAAGTTATTGTAGTATTTATTTGTGATAGGATAATTTTGTTAAACGATTTGAACATCTCTTCTTGGAAGGCCTCATTCCTTCCATGTAAAAGGAGATTTACTGGTTAACACTCTGAGACTCAGTCAGTCTGCTCACATATTCTACTTTCATTTGATTGTTGGTTTTGAGATGAAGAATTGGCGAGATTTGTCAATCTTATCGATTTACCATTCTCATTTGAGATCACCTCTAAGAAAAACAAACCAAAACAAAACATTTTCAACTCTCTAAAATGCTACCAGGTTAGTAATAAATATTATAAATTTTATAAGTATTATATTTTTATTCTTCACCTACTTACTCTTTTACTCTTATCAACTGATTTTAAATAAGCTAGTTTTAAAAGAAAAAGATTATTTTTACTGTGCTTCCAAGTTCCATCATAGTCAACAGAATACTGTAATTCAATTTCTTACCGATAGAGATAGATAATAATCACACCTACCACGAAGTGAAAAAATTTATGCACTTAAGAGACTGAGATGGCTCCATCTGCCTCTGGGCTTCAGCTACTTCTTTTATAAGAGATACTGCTACCAAGGGTGTTACCTCATCTTGCAAGGATGACCATGTCTCAGTTTGACCAAGACAAAGTAGTTTATGCCTGTGCCTTAGTATAATTATTATGCTTAGTGTAACTAATTGTAACATCTTTCAATCGCAGAAGTGCCTGCATTTGGACAGTTGATTATGGCTTCATATTTAACATGCTGCTATTTCAGTCTCCCTCATGGGATTGGGCAGGGCTTTGGCTTGGCCTCTTTTATGCTCACTTTGGCTGGTGCCCAGGCAATATCAACACTCTAGTCAAATAGGTCCAAAATTATAACACAGAGCTTCTCCTTTTCTCCAGTATCTATCCAGAGGAGCCTTATAATTCAATACAGAAGTTAATGTACAATGCAGTGAACTTTGCCAGTAAAGGAAAAGGAACAGGGAGAATCAAGAAGTTGAGTTCATACACTTCTTCCCGCTAACAGCTGATTATAAGGTGCAGTAGTTCCTTAAGGCCTCTCTATTAATACAAATAACTAGCAATATTTCGGGAGGCTGTGATCAATGTGGTAAGAAACCTCTTTGCATTTACTTTCCCTCCTTCCCAGATGTACCCTATTTTCTCTCTCCTTTGTCAACCTGGGATTGTATTCAAAGACGTAATATAACATAGATTTTTCTCTTGGTCTATTTTCCATGCCGAAGTAAGATAGAACCAAGAAAAGCCTAGAAAACAAAACACTCATAAAGGGCTTTTGGATTGGCTATTCACCTATCTGAAGAACCTCTCTACCTTTTTTAAGTAGGGCAGTACAGCACAGCATAAAATAAACCAATATTAAAACTTTCAACTTTTTGAATTGGAATATAGAACTGATAGAAATCAAGGCATTAGAACATGATTTATGAGTTATGACACTTAGAAGGATGTGATGCAGGGGAATTTTTATGACATCGCAGGTCTTGCAAAAACAACAACAACAAAATGATATGCTCATGGGACTACCAAAGTATACCTTGAGGTAAAATTGATTATACAAATAAAGGACATTTTGTAAAAATAATAGGACAATTCTATAGGAAGACATTGCAATACTAAAGGTGTAAGCAATCAGAGATTAACCTCAACATACCCTAAAAAAAAAGGCAAGTACAAAAAGGAGACAGAAAAATCCACTGTAGAGTGGAAGATTTAACTGTTCTATTTTCAGCTGCTATTAGTAAAGCAGTTAAATATTCAGTAAGACTGTGAAAGATATTACTAACACAATTAATAAAATTGACCTGATTGATATGTATAGAGTTGTGCATCCATAAGCTGATACTTTATGAAACATGCCAAAGTTGAACATACACATCTAGGCCATAAAGTGATGCTCAAAAATCCTTTTCTCTGGATTCCAGATTTAAGTAAAAGAGTATGATTCTTGTCTTTATCTGACATATTCCACTCAGCACTATACTCTATGTAGCAGATGGCAAGATTTCATGTTTTTTATGGCTGAATAATATTCTATTGTACATATTTATCACCTATTTTTTTAAATCTATTCATCCACTGATGGACACCCAGATAGGCTCCATATCTTTTGCTATTGTAAATAATGCTGCAATAAACATGTGGATTCACATGTCCGTTTATAGTATTTTGGGTTTCTTTTAATAAATACCCAGGAGTGGAATAATTGGGTCACTTCTTTCTCTGTCTCTTCATAGCCTTAGTTTTTGAGCCTATTTTGTCTGGTGTAAGTATTGCTACCCTAGATTTCTTTTTGTTTCCATTTTCAAGAAATATCTTTTTCCATCCCTGTATTTCAGTCTGTGTGTTACTTTTGATCTGAAGTGAGTCTCTGTAGGCAGCATATGTAATGGTCTTGTTTTCTTTTCTATTCAGCCATCCTATCTTTTGATTGGAACATTTAATCCATTTATTTGAATGGAATTATTGACAGATATGTATTTATATTGCCATTTTATTATTATATATCATATTTTCCATCTTTCTTTTTTCTTAAAGAAATCTCTCCATCATTTCCTGTAATAGTGGCTTGTTGGTGATGAACTCCTTTAGCTTTTCCTTCTCTAGGAAGTTCTTTATTTGTCCTATGATTCTAAGTGATAGCTTTGCTGTTTAGAGTAACCTTGGTTATAGGTCCCTGCTTTTCATCATTTTGAATATTTCATGCCAATCCCTTCTGGCCTGCAAAGTTTCTATTGAAGAATCAGCTGACAGTTCTATGGGAGCTCCCTTGTTAAGTAACTGCTTCTCTCTGTCTTCAACTTTTGGCATTTTAATTATTATGTGTCTTGGTGTGGGCCTCTTTGGGTTTATCTTGTTTGGGACTCTCTATGCTTCCTGGGTTTGAATGTCTTTTTCCTTTGGCAGGTTAAGGAAGTTTTCCGTCATTATTTCTTGAAATAGTTTTTCAATTCAGAGCTCTCTCTCACTCTTCTTCTTCTGGTAGAAGGAGAATGCTGTTACACTTGATATTGTCCCAGAGGCCCTTATAAAGTATCTTCATTTAAAAAAAAAATCTTTTTTTCTTATTGTTGTTGTGAATTGGTATTTTCTGCATCACTGACTTGATCCTCTGCTTCATCTAATCTACTGTCGATTTCTCCTAAGGTAGTCTTCATTCCAATTATTGTATTCTTTATTTCTGACTGATTCTTTTTTATGTTTTCTATTTCCATTTTTGTTTTCTATCTCTTTGTTAAATTTCTTACTGAGTTCTTCTACCCTTCCCTAAGTTCATTGAGCATCCTTATAACCAGTATTTTGAACTCTGCATCTGGAAGGTTGTTTGTCCCCATTTTGTTTAGTTCTTTTTCTGGAGCTTTGTTCTGTTCCTTCATTTGGGGTGTTTTCTTTGTCTCCCCATTTTAGCTGTCTCTATATATATATATATAGAGTAAGGCTACTATGGTAAGGCTACTATGTCTCCCAGTCTTTGTAGAGTGGCCTTATGTAGTAGTTGTCCTGTGGGGCCTAGTGGCACATTCTCCCTGGTCATTTGAGCTGGGTTCTTCAGGCGTGCTTCTTGTATGGGTTATGTGTGCCCTACTGTTTTAGATGAGACGTGGTTGCTGTTTGCATGTCAGTGGGAGTGACTGACCCTTGGGCTGATTGACTATGAGTACTAACCAGTGACTACAATGGAGGAGCTGTTGTGTGCGGGCTGATGCTCTGGAGCAGGATTAGCTTTAGCATGGGTCTGCTGCCTGCCTAGTTTGCCCTTTGGGTGTGTCATCCTCAGGAGTAATTCTGGGTGATACTCTAGCTCAGACTAAAGCCAGCCACCAGGGATACAGGCCGATGACTCCTGAGAGGAGCCTCACCACAAGCCAAGTTCTGTCATAGTCTATGTTCTGCCTGGGGCCACCTGGCACAAATCACCAAGCAATTCACAAATGGCTGTCACCAACTCTGGGCTTGGATGTGCCTTGAGAGGGCAAGCCACAAAATGAGGCTAACTGCCACTAGTGTTGGGTTTGAGGCTGCCTAGCAAGAGATACGGACCAAGCTGAGACTAGATGCTGCTTGCTTGGGTTTTGTAAACTTTTGGGAGATTTTAGGAAAGTCCACATTATGAGCCAAGACAGGCTATTTATACAGAAATCCACTGGAAGCAGCTTGGGTGGGCCTGCAATTTGGCTGGGGGGGGGGAGGGTCTCAAGGAATCACCAGGGCAGGATGACCAGGATTAGCCAGGTTGATGGAGAATCAGATGTGGTGGCCACCTGGAGAATCAGATGTGTGGCCACCTGCATCTGCAAACTGGATAGGGGAGGTCTCATCAAAGGAACAATGGCTTTTGCCAGCATTTCAGTCTGGGAGAAAACTACCCCTCCAGTTCTCGCCCCAAAGCTTGATAATTCATTTCTTCCCTGTAAATCCCTGGAGCCTCTCAAGCTACTGTCCCAGCACTGGAGCTTGGAGCAAAGGTGAGTCCGTCAGCAAGTAAGTCTGAGCACAGGCCCTTTAAGAGAAATGTCTGCAACTCCAGGGTCCCCTGCCCCATCTCACTCAGCCACAATCTCCGCTAGTTTTCACAGCCAGAGGTTGTGGGGACTTCTCTTCCTGGTACTGGAACCCTGGGCTGGGGAGCCTGGTGTGGGGTGGGACTCCTCACTCCTCTGAGGAGACCTCTGCAGCTGAGATAGCCCTCCTGATTCTCAACTGCCCATGGGGATGGGAGCAGCTCATTACTCAAATCTACCCCACTTACCAGCCTTGAGGTGGCCTCTTCTGTGTGTCCCCAGTTGCAGGATTTCTGTTCGGCTAGACTTCAGGTGACTCCCAGTGATGGCTATTTTGTAGTTTAGTTATAATTTTGATGTGGTTGTGAGAGGTGGCAGGCACAGTGTTTACCTACTCTATTATCTTGACTAGAACTCCTAGTTAATTGCTTTTATTCTAGATGATTTTAGTGATTTTAAGGTCATTGTAATAGAAATCATCATTTACAAAATTACAATTCATATAGATTCAAGTTTACTTACTAGTGATAGATTCCCCACAAACAACTTTAGATGGCTTCTAATATAATTAAACAAGAAAAATATATGTGTTTAATTCAGTGATATTCTGGCTTGTGGTTGCATAGATTTTAGAAGTTATAAATAAGCTTAAGTAGTAATAGTCCATTAGGGCATAATAGTTACCATGACCTAATATCAACCCTGAAGAGAATATCTGTGCCAGATGTAGCCATGTGCTTTTAAGCACCCAGGGGTGTTGTTATCTCATAATTATACTAGCTGCTTTCCACCATGGATAGTATAAATATTCTGTAATTAAGTACAGTTATTATACTCATTGTAAGTATATTTTTGACCATAAGAAAATACTGATTAATGTTAGAATAGTTTAATAATTTAAAATATAATACTACTGATAACTCATAATATGAGGAAAATTATCTTACTCTAAAGTAAAAAAACAAAAATTCTTTTTTATTAAAAAAGGCAAATATTAATGAAAATATAAGAATCTACATATTTCTAAATATAATAAAAATGTAACTGTTTATAAAAGTCAATCATTGTAATCACTTATCGACATTCTCCCACTTTCTATTATTAAAAAAATGAGCAGTGTTAGCACCTCCTTAAATAATTATGGAGTTTTATTTCACCCTTACTTTTTGAAAAGATAGTAACAAGCTAACGATTAAATCACAAGTGAATTTAGCTGTAGTGTTTCACACTTCAAACTTGTGTCATATATTTCTTAATTGGTTAATGTTTGAAATATAGAAATGATTTTTATATGATATAGTATGACATAGAAAACAGATATTATTTATTATTAAATAAGTCACTTAAGACTCTTTCATGATTGTTATGAACAGTTTTAAGATAAAATAATCACCTACAAATAAATTTAATATTATGGTGATGGGCAGCCTTTTATAGATAACGCCCAATTATAAGAAAAAAAAATTGTTTTTCTTTGTTCCTCCAATCGTCCCAAAACTGCATGCTTTTTAGTATTTCATCTTTCAATATATTTTACCTATTTTTACATTTCAAGTAGAAATACTAAGACTTAAATTTCTAACATAGCCAGCACATTTAAACACAGCTGGTCAGTTGCAAAATGGATATAGAACATAGTTCACTCTATTCTTTGTCTAATGGGCTTTCCATTGAAATTTCCTGCTCCATTAGGGGAAACACAGCAGCCATGAAAGAATAATATTGACACTCTAATCAAACGCCTTATAGAAGCAAAAATTTTCTATTAGTGTCGAATTTTATATCAACCAACTATTAAACCCTTTCAATTCCAACAACAACCCCTACTGTTACGGACTATATTATTGACTGAAAAATTGTTCTATTTTAAAAACTATTCTAAGTTTCAATTCAACTTATAGCAAAACTAACTATAAGTTTATCAGTAGGTTGAAACACAATGGGAACAAAGTTTTCAATTTTATGTGTAAGAAATCCCAAGCAATCAGCTTATTATATTGAAAACAAACATAAAAAAGAAAAAGAGTAGACATCATCAGATCCATCTGGAATGTAAATAAATTAGATATAGAGAAAAATAGGAAATTTGATATGAGGAGAAAGATTGACTAGAAAAACACACATACCTATGCAGACAAACACAAAACTATCCAATAACTATACATTTAAACACACTTTTCAAAGTAGAAATTCTAATAGATTTTTTTGGTGGTCATATAACCACAATATAAAAGGTATTAAAAAGTAAAAAAAAAGATAACTTTAAGAAAGTCACAAAGCATGAGCTTAAGAAGATAAAATAACAGAACACTGAAGCAAATAAGAAAGTCAACAAATAAGTGTCAAAAGATAAAGAATAGCTCTCAATAACATTATATGCATATGTAACATTATATTCAAACTAAAAATTAACTTATATGAAAAGATAGGGACCCTCTTACATATGAAATCTGGTAACGCTTGAATTCTTTGATAAATTTTCATTGAATCATCAAAGGTTTTATATCCTCTGTATCAGGTAAGCTTTAGTTTTATTTTAACATCAAAACTTAATTTTAATACAATATAACTGGGTCTTCTCTTAAATCTCTAGGTTAAAAGTGTTCTGAGTCCCTTAAGGACCAGACTGTATGTGATGTCTGGGTGAGCAGTATATATAGCTTTAAGAGGTTTCTATTTCTCCATGGCTTTTCAAAGTTTATATTAGACCTAGGTGTTAAACAACAGGTAGATATTTTCATTATTATTCCTTTAATATTAAAGAGACATTTAAACAGTAGTTTATTTTTTCTCATATTTCAGAAAGAGGTGAATCCACAGAGCCACTTAACTAATTATTATTCACTTTCAACACTTACCTCAGTATATGATACTGGATGTTGTTTTCCCTAACGAGTGTGTGTGTGTGTGTGTGTGTGTGTGTGTGTGTCCACACATATAGAACTTAGAGAAAATTTAATAGCATATTCCTAACCATCAATATTAGTCTTCTTGTAGAGCATGTAGGCAAGGCTTAATGACAGTTGATCTAAGCAGTGGCAGAGTGCCCTGTGATTATTCTGGAACACAAGAAAACGGGAAGTTTTTTAAGTGCTACTAGGCCATTTCTCATTTAACTCCCTATTTATCATAAAGGCTGTCATGAAACAGTTTCTTATTGCCTTCTGGTTTCTGATGGAGTCAGAAGCTTCTGCCTTCCCTGTTTAAGTTACGTAACTACAGAACTGCAGCATAAAACCAGCTCTTCTGCAGGGTGTTCTGCCATTCTAGTCTGTCATTTAGACCTTTTTGTTTAAGGAATCAACTGTGGGATAAGAGATACCAGGAGTTGATACCTGTGCTATTCTTTCTTTCACTGTCTATGTAAGTAATAAATTGTCTGAATTTAAAGGAATTTGTTGTTTCTTTACCAGTAGAATGTGTCAACATAATTTGACACTGCCTTTCCAAGAAATATTACATTGGAGGCTGTGTCTGCACAATACTCCATAAAGTGGCTTTTCTTCGCCAAAGTGATGGTTAGCAGGTCAGATAACATATACTTTTAGTAAACACATGGAGGGAAAAACTATATTTGAGAATTTAAAGTAAAATGATGAAATTTGAGACCATGTAAACACATATTCTTCAATATTGCTATAATTTTCCAAGATGTAACAGAGAATCTCCATCACTGCAATTTACTTAAATCAGAATAAATATCTTCTCTCTGAATAGTTTAGAATACTTAGAAAGAAGAGATAAATTTTGTAGAGCTCTTATATCAAATATAAAGAAAACTGTATCATATGCCACATCATGCTTCCAGAATGCTGAGCAGACTGAACATCAAATGATACTTCTCAGAATATTTCAAGGCTATTTTAAGTAGAATTAGGAGATGTTGCAAGAAAATCATTACTATTCATCTTTCTTTCCATGTATAGATGACATGACTATTAAAACAAATAAGATAAAATGTGGCAAGGCAAAAAGAACTGGAAAATTTTACTGTGGAATCTCATTTAGGATTTCATTGCATCAGCACTGGCTGAGGGTTTATTGTTGGAATGAAAGCTATATAAACAAGAAAAAAATAAGTAATTGCCACTTAATTTTGAACAAAATATTTAAAACTTTAACAAGACATAAATTTTTCAGTGTTGTATCTAAAGATTTATCCCTATCTCCATTAAGTATTCATAATTTAAATTTGGCATAAGTGGTTATCAATACTTTAAAACCCACTGCTTTAGGCCCATATTCTATAGGTTCTAAAATGATTTCCAGCTGTGCTTACCCATTTGCATGTTGCTATGCTGTTAATTTATTTAAGACAGAATTTAAATATCAATGTAGTAAGTAGAACAAATAACAGAGATTCGCAGTCCTTTCTTTCATAGAGTTGAATTATATAACTATATATCATTAGTAAACTGATATGATAATTTTCAAAAGATTGATTAAATTTTTAATTGAATATATTTCTTGTGCTGATAAGGTATGGTCAAATATATTTAAATACACCTTTAAGCTTTTCTTCATATTTATTATCAATATTTGCAAGTGGAAATAGTAGTGTTTGGAATTATGTCAAATAAATGCTACAAATTATTGAAGTAATTACTATCCAATATGTTTGAATGAGTGTATTGAGTAATTTTATACCTATAACCAACCTCTTTACAAGTGATATTTAGTAAATGCTCTCAGAGAAATAACATACTCACTGAAAAGAAGTAAACAGTTCCTTAAAAATATCAATGACATAATAATCATGGTAAATTACTGTTTTAACTTAAGTATTTTTAAAATTGCAATTATAATAAACACACACAATAATAATGTTATTTTCACATATTAATATAACTTACTTATTTTCATGTTTCAACAGTAAAACTAATTTTACAAAAGATAAACTCTGAAGTTTACTCAGCAACCATCCTTATTGTCCAAAATAATGCTAAAGATTTAGAGTTGATTTTAGAAGATGTTCCTCCAAATATATGTGTGGGTGATATTTTAATTAGAAAAAAATGTTATTACACTTTATATTATTTCTACAACTTTCTTCTTCACTTTATTGATTAATCCTGGAAATTGTCTAAAGAAAATATGAGAACTATATGAAATAGAACTATGTAAAACCAATAAGAACTACATAAGAAGAACTACATAAGAACTATATAAGAAGTCCTTGATACAGAAATAAAGTATTATTTTAGAAAAAAATATACCTTAAAAGTTTGTATATACTTTAAACACCTATTCCCTAACAATGGACTAATAAATCATAATCCAAATACTGTATGAATATCAAATAATTGCAAAATAAACTTTGTATAATACAAAAATGCTATTATTGCCCTTATACTTTTTAAAATCATTACTTATAAGGGGCTATAATCAAATGTGACATAACATTAATGCAAATATGATAAGGAAATTAGAAAAAATAATGTAACACCATATTAAAATCAGTTCATCATGAAAAATAGGGTTCTGTTATTTGATGTCTAGGAAGATATACTTGGTATGTATACATATTCTGGTTAAAACAAATCCCTTAAAAGAGCAATTTATGGGCACATCTTTTTCAGGAATATACACAAAGACACACCACACCACGCGCGCACACACACACACACTTCTAATTGTATGGGTGCTGCTTATCAGTTAGGGCTCTTGACTATGTCCAGTAGAAACCTACTCTGGCTAACCTAAACAGAAAGAGAATTTTTGGAAAGATATTTTGTAGTCCACACATCAATAGGAAGCTTAAAATACTAGCCTTTGGAAACAGACTGGAAACAAAGAAAGTTCAGAAATCACACCTGCAGTATGACCATCTTGGTCAGGACACTGCCTGTGCCATCGCTATCAATAAGTCTAATGCAGTTGTCTCTGAATTTCTCAATGTTGTGTTGTGAACAAGTTCTAACCTTTTTGGTTTAATAACAAAATCTCTGAGCAAATGTGTCCAATTCACCCAAATTATGTTGGGTAATATTTTGCTGGCTAGGAAGGAGTATATATATATGTATGTATGTATGAAGTAGATCAGCAAAATGCTTAGTGTATGTATGCATTTTGCTGATCTACTTCATTCCAACAGTGTTTGGTTAATTCTTTTAAAAATTTCAGGCATTCATTATGTCACTTGCATATAATGGTAATTTTTCTGACATTTTAAAATATATTTGCATACTTATTTTCTTTATAATTTTTAATTACATGAACTAACCCTTCCAGAAAGAAACTATACAATTAGTATAATACTTAATTTTCTTATAGAGAATTCAATAATTTTCTCATGGCCTATCTCTCCTGGGTTCTTAGTTGCATTGGCAAAATACCTTTTCTATTTCAGTAAAAATACTTTACCATTCTCTCAGGAATAAAGATTATGAGTGAAGCTTTGATGCCGTCCTTCATTCTAATAACATACAACATAGGCCTTCTTGCCAAATTCACATATTTATTATATCAGATACTATAGAAATATTTATTTAAAATTGGATAGATAAATAAATAAATATTAAGTCTCACTGTAGGAAATATTGTGTCATTGGGCAGACAATTAGAAATACGAATACTTATTAATTTATGTAAGAGTACCTAATTATTAATTCATATAAGAATACATAAATTAGTGTAGTCATGTACTCCAAATGTGAGGGGCATAGTATAGAGAACAGAGGCTCACACTGTTGTGGGAAGTCTAGAGCTGTGAGACTCAGAGGAGCTGCTTCCGAAGATCTCAGCCTGCACCTCTAGTCCTCAAAAGCTCTCACTGAGGCCAAAGAACCTCAGTGAAACTTTCTCTAACAACTTTGCTTTGCAGGAGAAAGTGGATGGTTCTCAAAGGTTCGCCTGGAAAATGCTTCTTTACCTCACATCCACCCACCAGTTTGCAAATGCATTAGGAGTGTAATGACCATGCCTGTTCTCCTACCTCCCAATATTGAAAGTGCTCCTTGGAAACTAGGAACTGGAGCTGTTTGCTTTTCTTCTAAAAGGCAGAAGAAACTTTAGAAAGAACTTTTTTGAGTGTTTAAAAATATTATTCATTCATCATAACAGTAGAAGTGAATAGTCAATCAATATTGATCAATCAATAGTCATGTAAACACAGATAGCGGTCTGACATAGAAGCATGTTTTGAGGATAATGGAAGAAAAAAAAATGTTTATGCCTACAGGACTAAAATAATAAAGGTGGTGATGTTTGAAATGAATAGTGAAAGGAAAAATGTTTTATGGTAAATGCCTACTCAATTTTCCCACCAAAAGAAAATTGTTGCATACTTCTAGAGATATTGGTATTAGGATAAATAAAACAAAAATATAATTTATATCATTAGGGCTTGAGTGATGGGGTAATATTTAATTCATTTTAACATTTTATATTATATACAGAGATTTAAATAACACAAAAATTTCATTCACCTAAAAGTAAACACCAAAAAGTAACATCCCAAGATTTGTTCAGTCAGCTTATAAGAGCAATTTGGAAATCATGCCTCTGATTAATTAGCTTCCAGGAAATTTCAAAAGATGTTAAAAGCCAGCTGACTTGTCAGTTCCATATGGTTACTTTCAGAATGAGATCATAGGGTTATTTTCTTGCAATGAAGAGATCAGTAAGGAGTTCAGATTTGTGTTTGAATTGTATCAACCATTCTTCCCCATTATACTTCTCATTTACATGGATAAAATGAAAGTTTTGAATCACAGGGTTTAGGACATCTAAGAAGCACACTCCCTCTTGTTTTCTGATCTAATCATGTGAAGATCCTGTGACAACACTGCAAAAATACGAAGAAAAAATGTTTAGGAATAATAGTTCTAGAATAAAATGTCCCTGGCTGTATTCCATGAGACACTAATGTATAGGGTGATAATAATTATCCTTGGAAAGAGGAGCTCTGGACTACTAAATGACTAACAGGCAGTGAGCATCTACAGTGTGGAGATGCCAGACAAGGAATGATCTAAGTCCAGGCTGAGACAGAGCAGGACAGCTAGAGATTTCATCATGATACTCAAAAGGGCACAATTTAAAACTTATAAATTTTTATTTCTGGGATTTTCCACTTAATATTTTTGGACTGTGGTTTACCATAGGTAATTAAATGTAGAAAACAAAATGATGGATAAGGGAGACCACTATACATCTGTCCATCCCTTCGCCCTTTTATGTTTTTTATTTTATTTTATTTTATTTTTCTTTAGTTAGCTTGAGTTGAGTTTTTGTCACTTAGTTTATCAAAAGAGCTTTAAAAAGGAAGAAATAGGAACATGTTAACGAATTTCCATGCTGAATGTAAGTTCTTTAACCATCACTTCCCCATATTTATTTTTGAGAACATCTTTGAAAAATATGTATATATGTAAATACATATATATGTTTATATGTGCATACATATATTTTTTCCTAGAAGGGTGTCTTGGTGGTATACTCTTTCTAGGACTTAAATATTGTATATGTCATAACTGAATGACAAGTGATTGGTTTTGATCCTTTGTGAAGTACATTATTTTCTCTTCAACTATTCAGTAGTGAATACTTCATTAACCTATTTGAATTTTATTTTTCAGTTAAATCTGAGGCTAGACTGACTTATCTGACTTACAGAAATGTATTTTTAAGTAATGAGTCTTTAGAAATACTTCACCATTTCAATTGAAATTCCTCGTTTACTTACCACTATATAGATAAATTGCTAGATATATTACCTTATCTCATTACCCATCAAATTTATCTTTTCAGGTATGCAAATGGTAAGGCACAAGAAAAGCATAATTAAGGAGATGGAATAAGTTAACAGAGAATCACGTTATATCTTGCCTAAATATTTACCTTAAAGTGCAGAAGTGAAGAAATTTGTCATAAAAAACGTCGAGTAATCAAAAAAGAAGAAAGAGAGAGAAAAGAGAAATTGGGAGGTGATGGGAGAGAGAGAGAGAGAGAGAGAGAGAGAGAGAGAGAGAGAGAGAGAGAGAGAGAGATGAGCAATATTGAAAGACTCTTAGAAAGCACCAAAGGTTTGTACCTACTAATGAATCATGATTAAAAATGTGCAATTTATGCTCAATGCTCAATGTAATGGTAATATACTTACTGTTTTAAATATTGTGATTTCATAAGAGTTATATTTCCAAATGATACTCTGGACACAGGCAGAACTGCAGAGGAGCAGGGAGACATCTAGTAGAAAGAATGGTTAGAAAGCTTTCTGAATTATTCACTTGCACAGTAAAAGTAGCATAGACTAGTGTTTTGCCAGTGGAGGTAAGAAGATGTGGATAGCTTAAGAGGTATTTTGAAGGCAGAATGCTGATGATTGTGGGAAATGTAAGACAAAGAAAAATTAAGATTGATTCTCAAAATTCTAACATGAAGACTAAGAAATTTTGATGTTATTTCTTAATGAAGTGAAGAGGAAAGATTTGAGTGTGAGATTTGAATAAAGATTATCAATATGACTCCCTCAAAATTATTTCTCTAAAACTTTTTTTTAAGATGATAGAATTGACCTGCAATGACCTGAAGTCTCAAATCTTATTTCCAATTTCCAGAAATATTATAAAACTTCTAAGAATATCAAATCATCAAAATGTTGGTATTTCTTCCCTCTTCCCTGCCATCTACTAAAAAATAAATTTTAGTTGTAAAAGTGCATACATTAACTCTGAATGTTAATATTTTAATAAATGAGACTTGAAAATTAAACATAAACTATGGCATGCTATTTTCGAAGCAGTCTACCTATATATTACCTCATTTAATCTTCAAAACTATTTGAGATATGCATTGCTATTGTCCACATTTTATAGAAACTTATAGATGATTTAAGTACCTTTCCCATGATACTTTTAATTATGCTGATGCCAGGATATGTTAAACTATTTTGATGCCAGAATTAGAATTCTTTATCATTATGTTGTATAGTGTCATATGTCATTCCAGTTACACTGTGGCTTTGGAGCTTAACAGACTTGGGTGGTAATTTTGTCCCACCACTCAACAGATGTAATATCTCAAGTAGGTGTGTAAAATGGGTCATTTGGTTCTTCGATTTTCTCATCTGTAAAAATAGCTACACCTATTTCATACACTGCTTTGAGATTTACATGAGGAAGTAGTTGATCAAAGTAAGTATCCATTATATAAAATTATTTTCCCTTTCTCCAGTGTCTAGGCTGAATATCTCAGTGCTAATTTTTTGGTATTTTAAAGACATTTTGTTTATGATGAACTCCACAGGCATACTAGAATAAAGTAAATGTAAGTCTCCTAGGAAAATGATTTTATGCGTATAATATTTTAAGTTCTGTTTTGAAAAGTAAAACAAAAACCATTTGGCATATTTACAGTTTAGATAGAGAGTGTGTTTCAGCATAAAACATATTATGAAACCCAGGTAATTTTATACTGATTATCATAACTTAGTGAGAAGAATGTTTGATATATTATACCTGTCTCCCTAAGTAAGATAAAATGTTTTAACAAAAAGTAAATTTAATCCTCAAGCCTAAGACTGAATTTAAGGGGAAAATAGCTAATTAGAGAAAAGCCTCTTGTGGTGTAAAAACTAAGGGGAAAAGGAATCCATTACAGAACTGTCCTTATTCTGATAGAGAGATGCTGATGGATTTGCAAAAGTGGGGCAAGGAAAGGTTCTGGAACAGGTCTTACCTCTTGCCCTGAAACGTACTGAACCTCAGACACATTCACAGATGAAAGCGAAACCTGGCAGACAGCACCACTGTCCTCTCCTTTCACCTTAAGGTATGTGAGATTCCACTTTCCTACATTTAAATCTCTGCCGTAAAGTTATATTAAGTGATACATGATATTGTACTGAGAATGCTTTACATGATGCAAGTTGGTCTAGAAAGATAGTCTAGACCAACTTAGTCTAGAAAAACTTTCCAAATATAAAGGTCCAATTTATTTATTTTTTTCTCCAGATTTATTGAGGTATAATTAACATATAAAATGTATATATTTACAGTATACAATGTGATGTTTCAATATATGCATAGTTGTGAAATCAGTACCACAATCAAATTAACATATATATCACTTCACATAGTTATTCCTTTAATATATGTGGTGAAAACATTTAAGATGTATACTCTCAGAAAATTCATTTTGCATTTGGAAATCCAGCCTTCCAAAAACATTTATTGAAGAGATTGTTCTTTCTCATTGTATGTTTCATTGAATCTTTGTTGAATATCAATTGACCATAAATGTGTGGATTTAATTTTGGGCTCTCTTTTCTGTCCCATTGTTCTATGTGTCTGATTTTATGCTAGGCCCATGCTATTTTGATTACTATAGTTTTGTGGTGTAGTTTGAAATTAGATATTACAATACTCTTAGTTTCACTCTTTTTGTTAAAGATTGTTTTGTGTTTTGGGGTCTTTTATAGTTTCATATAAATTTTTAGAATTGTTTTTTCTATTTCCAAAAAAATGCAGTTAGAATTTTATAGCGATTTCCTTGAATTTGTAGATGGTTTGGGACAGTATGGACATTTTAACATTCGTTGTATCAATCCTTGAACAAAAAGATATATATTTCCATTTATTTGCACCTTCCTTGATTTTTTTCATCAATTTTTATAGTTTTCAGTGTATAGATGGTTCACTTCCTTGATTAAATTTATTCCTAAGTACTTTTTAATTATTATACATGGAATTTTTTTATTTAATTTCTTTTTCAGAGAGCTCATTTTTAACATAAAAAAAAGCACTACTGATTTTGATATATTGATTTTGGATCCTGCAACTTTACGGAGTTTATTAGTTCTATCAGTTTTTTTCCCCCCTGTGCGTGTGTGTGTGTGTGTGTGTGTGTGTGTGTGTGTGATCTCAGGATTTTCTATATTTAATATCATTGTCTACAAAGAGACAATTTTACTTCTTCCTTTTTGATTTGGTGCCTTTTATTACTTTTTCTTGTGTAATTGCTCTAATTAAGACTTTCATAACTTTACTGAATAGTAGTGAGTAGGAACCCAAGTCTTGTTCTTTATATTAGAAGTAAAGTTTTTAGCTTTTCACCATTGAATATGATGTTACCTGTTGGCTTATCAAATATGGGCTTTATCATGATGAGGTACATTCTATCTACATCAAATTTGTTGAGGATTTTAATTATGAAAGAATATAGAATGTTGTCAAATGGTTCTTCTGCATCTATTGAGGTGCAGAACAGTCTGTTTTAGACAGATAACAATATAACTTTGACTTTGTACAAAAAATATACTTTAACTTCCCCCCCACACATTTTATGTTATTGTTTCCATAATTTACACATTTTATATATGTTGTTTCCTTTAACAAATTATTGAAGCTAGAATTATTTTTAATGCTTTTTTTCTTTTAACTTTTATACTAGAATTAAAAGTGACTTTCTCACCATTGTTATATTAGATACTGTGAATTTGACTATGTTCTTACCTTATGGTGAATTTTATACTTTTATGCATTTTCATATTAAGCAGCATCCTTTGTTTCAACCTAAAGAACTCCCTTGGCATATTTGTAAGGCGAGTCTAGTGATAAACTTCTACAAATTTTGTTTGGGAAATTCTTTATCTCTCCTTCATCTCTGAAGGACAGGCTTCCTGGGAATAGTATTGTTCGTGGTTTTTTTTTTTTTTTTCATCATTTTGCAGTTATTAGTTATTTTCTAGACAGCTCTAAATTGAGAAATATTACATTTTTTCCTACAGTTAAGAAGCATATGAATTATATTTGCAGAAATCAGATTATAATCAGACATATCACTGAGTCGATCTCCATTCAAGGCAGTGAAATTGTGGTTGAATAAAAAGAGCACAGGTTTAGAATCAGTAACCTTTGCTCTGCTCTTCATTATCAGGATAGCCCTGAAAAGTGGGCAGAAAGAGTATCCATTTCACAGATTTGTGAATTTAACAAGGGTTTATTACTCCAAAACTAAAAATGTGGAGAAATGGCTTTCCCATGGAAAAATAATGCAAAATAGAGAACAATTTCTGTGTACCTACTCTGTGCCAGGTACTGTGAGAGAACAAATCAACTTTCTCTTTTACTCCCATCTATTATGTGCTACAGGTGCTGTATTCACCTGCTCTGCCCAAAGAAAGAAGCTGAGGTTCAGAGAGGCTAGTCAGTACTTCTTTATTTACCAGTGGGCAAAAAGACAAAATCTAAATTTGAACAATTTGATGTAACAGAAAAATATTATTATTTTAACACTATGGAGTATTTAAAGCCAATTTGAAACATGGTTACTAAAATAGGCTCATTAAGGAGCCCCCAAAGATGTATACACCCTCATCCCTAGAACCTGTGAATATGTTGTATTATTTAGCACATGAGATGTTGCACATGTAGTTAAAACACCAACCTTAAAATAAGAAGATTATCCTGGTTTATTAGAGTGAATCCAAACAATTCTCTTGAGTCCATAAATAATGCACAGAACTCTCTAGCTGGAGATAGAAACATGAGACAGAAGTCAGATTGGATTTGAAGCATGAGAGGGGTTTTAGGCACTATTGTTGGCTTAATGGACTAAGGGCCACATGTAAGAACTGGAGAGAGGTTTCTAGGAGCTAATGGAAAGGGTGAGACTGAACTAAGCTGCTTATAACCAAAGATTAATCACTGGCTGACAGCCATCAAGGAAATGGGGACCTCTACAGCAAAAAAATGAATTCGGTCAACAACTTGCATGAGTCTGGACATATATTCTCCCTTAGAACCTTCAGTAAAGAAAGCAGTCTTGCCAGCACTGCGATTTTAACCCATGAGACCAGTGCCACACTTCAGATCACCAGAACTGTGAGTTAATTAATTTGCGCTATTTTATTTTATTTTATTTATTTATTTTTTAATTAATTTATTTTTATGGTGATATTGGTTAACGAAATCCAATAAGGTTCAGCTGTACTTTTTAACAGTAAGGCATATATTATATATATATATATATATATATATATATATATATATATATATATACTGTGTGTTCACCTCCCGTAATTAGATTTCTTTCTGTCACCATATATTTGACCCCTTTTACCCCATCTACCTCCCTCATTTCCCCCAACGCTCTAGCCTAGTGTCCATGTCCATGAGTCTCTGTTTGTTTGTTCTGCTCATTTGTTGCTTTAGGTTTATATCCCACATATAAGTGATAACGTGTAATTTTCAACTTTTTCTGTCTGGTTTGTTTAGCTTAGCATGATTATCTCAAAATCCATCAATGTTGTAGCTAATGGCAGTAATATTCCATTGTATATACCTACCACAGCTTCTTTATCCAATCATCTATTGCAGGACACGTTGTTTGCTTCCATGTTCTGACCACTGTGAATAATGCTGCTATGAACATCGGTGTGCAAATACCTTTTTGGATATGAGATTTCAAGTCTTTCGGGTAAACACCCAGTAGAGAGATTGCTGCAAGCAATGCCTCCGATAAGAGCCTAATATCCAAAATATACAAAGAACTCATATAACTCAATAACAACAAAAAACAAATGATCTAATTTGAATTATTTTAAGCAGCTAAGTTTAGTAATTTGTTACAGAAGTAACAGAGAAGCAGAACAGTTACTGTTGGGGTTTTATTTTGGCAACTAATCTGTCTCAGTCTACTATGGCTACTACAAAAAAAAATAGCATAATACTATGTATTAAAAAACAAACATTTTATAGCAATTTAAAATTTTTTATTTTATTAGTTTCAAGTATATAATACATTTGTTAGACATTTATATAGTTTATAAAATGATCCCCCCAATTGCTCTTTCTCTCCTTTGGCTCTCCATGCAGACTTTGCATTGATGCTAACTGCATTCACCATGCCATGCTCCCTAACCCCATGACCATCTATCTACTCATTTGTACTTCTTTAACCCTTTGGCCTATTCTCCGAGCCCCCAACTCCCTTCCTTCTGGCTGTCCCCAGATTGTCTTCTATATTTGTGAGTCTGTTTTTGACTAATTTGTTTTGTTGTTGTTGTTGTTCTTTAGATTACACATATAAGTAACATCATATGGAATTTATCTTTCTATGACTGACTTATTTCACTTAGCATAATAACCTTTAGGTCCATTCACGTCATCGCAAATGGTAGAATTTAGTTTTTTAATGGCTGAGTGCTATTCCATTGTATATATGAACCATAACTTCTTTATCCTATCACCTGTTGATGAGCATTTAGGTTGCTTCCATATCTTGGCTGTTATAAATTGTGTTGCCAGGAATATAGGGGTACATAGACCTTTATGAATTATTGTTTTGGTTTTCTTTGGATAAATACTCAGAAATGCAATTGCTGGGTCAAAAGGTATATCAATTTTTAATTTTTTGAGAAACTTCCAAACTGTTTTCCATATTGTCTGTACCAGTTTGGAATCCCACCAACAGTGTACGAGAGTTCCCTTTTCTCGGTATCCTTGCCAACACTTGTTGTTCTTTGATTTATTGATTAGTCATTCTGACAGATGTCAGGTGATATTCATTTCTCATAGTTCTGGAGACTGGGAAGGACGAGAAAAAGGTACTTGCAGATCATTGTTTAGTGAGAGCCACTTCCTGGTTTTTGGATGGCAGCCTTCTTGCTGCATCCTAACATGATATGAGAAAAAGGGCACCAGAGCTCTCTGGGATCTCAATTACCATAGCATTAATCCCAATCGCATCACTAATCACCTTCCAAAGGCCATGCCTCCTACTATCATCACACTGGTGGTTAGGATTTAACATATGAATTTGGAGGATACACAAACATTCAGTCCATCACATCATCTTCTTTATTAAATATTTGAAAAGTGGAGATATAATTATACTTGCTTTGACTACCTGTATCATCTGTTCACAACCTTGAAATTCCCTTTCAAATGTAAACCCCAAAATAGAAATTATTAAGGTCATAGGCAAACCCATAATTTTTACTCACACTTTTATCATGATACATATGGCTATATTGTATTTCTGACCTAACACAAATAGAGAAGTGACCAAAGCTGTTTTTCTCTTTTAAATTGTGTGACCCTGTCTGACAAATTTCCTGAGATTCCTGTCCACTCAATGCTTATCACAAAAGAACTACAACTGTTTTGATTACCTGAGCAAATAAATGTGGTGGACTGAGGATATACAGAAAAGCAATTTTATTGAATATTATGCTAAATACTTTATAGCATTTCACCTTTAACATTGAAAATAACAATGAGTGGTATGTATTACTATCAACAGATAGCAGTTTAACAACCTGTGTTTAACAACAGTTACATAACATGGCCAGGTTAATAGTTTTGTTGCATCCAAATTCCAAACCCTATGCCTTTTATTCTGTCTTATTTGCCAACATATAATATCTATAATTTTATATGTAGGATTGTATCAAATACAAGCCTCATCTGAAATCAACTTAATTATTTTTAACAACAAAGTTTAAATACAGTTAAACTGTTGGGTTGGTTAAGTTTGTTCTCTAAGTATAATATTCCAAACATAAATGATACCTTTTTCTCAATAAGACCACAAAACACATGACCAAAATAAAAAATAAAAAATAATAAAAAATAAATAGAAAGAAGACAGAGAAGGAGGAGGAGAAGGGGGAGGAGGAAAGAGGAGAAACAAAAATACAATTGGGTAATTTCCTTAATAAAACATGCAAGTAAGAGATTTAGTAATCAACTGTTCTTGTGTATTCTGCTTATGCAGATGTCAGTTGTCCAATCACTACTTTATTAGCTGGCATAGACTAGAGGCTTTCTAACAGCATCTGTGCATCGTGTGCCTTGCTGGCACTGCAGGAGGCATCACTATGGTCTGGATAAGAAAATTCTTTGCCTTGTGTTCCAATGATCGAAGAAAATTACATACTAAATGTTTAACAGAAGAATTTGGAGTCTAACATCAAAATTACAAGTGGTTAGTGAAGTGTGGGGCTGAAGCTCTTATTCACTTTGTTCGTCTTCATGCCAAAAAAGGGGGAAAAGCCAAGATAATAAGCCCGCATGGATTATCCAGTGATACAAATCAATTAAAATTCAGGAGGAGAGAAACAAAAGTCCAGAGCAATTTATGAATTTGTTTACAGCTGTTTGAATATGTAATATGAAAGAGTAGTCTGGGGAATAGCTGTAGATTGGGAGATATATTGAATTTGATGATATTGCTCAAAGACATAGACAGGTGGTTTTGATGTGTAAACTGCTACAGTGTAACTTGTTTAGTCTATTGATTCATGTGCTTTGATGGAGTTGTATGTGCCTGCTGTTCTGGGACTCTCTGAAAAATGAGATGCCATTTCAATGTGTGGAATAAAGAGTACATTTAAATGTGAAAAGCCTCTGATTCCTTCTGTTATCTTACTGTAGTTTATTGTTCATTTGGCCAAAGTTTTTACAGTAACAAAACTATGTCTACTTTTTTAAGGGAGTGAAAACAATACATCAAAAATAATAAGAATTTGAGTCTGCTCAATGAAAATGAAATAAACAATTTTTCTAGTCTTCATAAAAATTAGAAATTTCTTGTAGATGAAGATAAAATCTTGACATAAAGAAACAGCTTAGTGATCACAGAGGGAAAACAATTGAGATATTGAGAGTAAATGCAATGCTAAAATCTTTATACTTCATTTTTGAGAATATAAAAGAAGATGTAAGAAACTACAATGAGTTGGAAATATTTTTTTCTTAGGTTACAAAGATTATAACTTACTTATTTTTGATTTCTCATCTTGTAAGATATGAGGCATTACCTATAAAAGAGGTATAAGTATTTTTATAGTCAATTTTTAAAGAATTAATTTTGTATAAATAGATTTTAAAATACACTTCTTTAAACAAATATCTTTTACCTTATGCTTCATAACTAACTTACAGAGATGGACGTTCCCTTATATATTATAAAGTAATTTTATAGAAGAGTTAATTATAGATTTGAAGATTAAGCAATTGCCCAGGTCAAAAAGTTCTTGGCAAATTCAAATGTCATAAGTTTCGGTTGAAGTTACCACTAACTTACACTGCTCTTCTCTTCACTGCTCTGCAAACCACTGAATGAGCGAGGAAACAAAACGATTGTCCCAAAGCATTTAGAAAGGAATGCAGCCCTATCAACACCTTAATTTTAGCTCCATGAGACTCATGTCAGACTTCTGATCTATTCAACTATGAAATAATAAAGATGTGTTGATATAAGCCACTAAGTTTGTGGTAATTTTTAATGGCAGCAATAGAAAATAAATATACCATTTTATACTCCTTCAAGCTGACTTTGTTCACAATATCCATTTCCCCCACTCTTCCAAGAACAGCATTCCGATTTTCATTTGGGATATCATGTCTCTTCCATCCCAACCTGTCATAGATTGGGTAAACTGACAATATCCCTAGCTCGAATTGGTAATTTGATAAATTTCATTCTTTTAGCAAATATATTTGGATCAGGAATAAGCACATTGCCTAATAGGAGCCAATGAAATGTTGGATTTATTTGTTGAAGTTGCTTGTAAATTACAGTTTTTTATTTCTCTTTCATGAATTTGGTGTTGTAAGATTGTAAATTCTGAGGCTGTACACACCTTATGGCTATGAGTAGAGAGTTAAAGAAGTGGGAAACCACAAATAGCCTGAGAAGATACAAATCCTACAGAAATTACTTTAATCCTCCTCCCTTAAGTCTAAAAATTCTTTCTTTCTTTCATATGAGTTTGAATTTGTTTTCTCTCCCTTGCAATAAAAGGAGTTTAACATATATACCATATGCTATTCTACCTGAATCTTGCCTTTAAAATTCTAAACTTGGAGATAAAAATTGAACTAAAAAAAATTATATCACAATATGTTAGGAAAATTGATTGAATAGGACACTTACTTGTGGTGTTTGTTAAAAATGAAGAAAAGAAGAATCACTATAATTTTTTTGTAAATAACAATCTTTGGTTATAGAAACCAAATATCTGCATGCTTATAAAAGTTTAAAGTTATTTTTAAAACTCATTACAGTTTGAGAGACACTCCTCTAACAATAACTAATTACAAGAGAATATAACTGCAGGTTGAATGTATCAACAATATGTTAAAATGCATTTGTTCATGTGTAGCAGTGGTCCCCAACTTTTCTGGCAGTAGGGACTGGTGCTCCTATGAGATTCTAATGCCTCTTGATTTAAAGTAGAGCTCAGGTAGTGATGCTGGCACTGGGGAGCTAGCTCACCTGCCACTCACCTCATGCTGTGTGGCGACATTCCTAACAGGCCACGGACTGGTAACAGTCTGCGTGAAGAGGTTGGGTCCCTTGATGTATAGGATTACATAATCTAATAATAAAGATTATATATTGGTAGTGATTAACTAGTATGGGATACATCTGATCCTTTCCTCTTCAATCTTTAGTCACACTAGTCACACTTCTTTTGATAAATTGGTATCTCAATTTTCTTCCAGGAGAAGCAACTCTCTGGCTCTCAATTCATTCTGTTTGGGGAGAGTTATCTCCACACCTGGCAACAGTGTATTCCATCCTGTAAGCCTCAGTGGATGGGCATGACAACCAAGAAGAGCTCATTACTCGTTAGCAGATATTGCTACAGCCAGTGGAAAAATAAAATAAATGTTCTATTTTCTTGTGTGCTGTGGTTAAGAAAGAGAGACTCTGGCTTCCACCACTCTGTTGAACCACTAGAGTGGCTGGAACTATCAGTGTTGGTTGACCAAGGGAAAGGTACTCATTATAACGGAAGAATAAAACCTGCAGAACAAAAGTGCAGAAAAAGAAAGAACTATGACCTTGGTGACATTCTTTGAGTCATTAGATTTAATCTTGACTGAAGCTAGCACTATTCTTGGACTTTTTCATTACTTGAATCAATAAAATCAGTTTTTGTCAAAGCCAATTTGAGTTGGATTTTATATTACTTATCACACCTTGATCTAATTCTGAATATTTCATGAATACTATTTGATCTTCTATAAGATTTTTATCACTATTTGTTCATCGCAAATTATTTTTATATATTTCCTGATATCTGTGATGTTCATAATATTTGAAAAAAATTATGAATGGAACATTTCTTAATACATTTATAAAATTTATAGATTGCAGAGATAGTAGTTTTTAAAGTGTGACCTCTAGACCAGCATTCTCAATACCTGGGAATTCATTAGAAGCAAGTTTAAAAACTACTGATTTAAGGGAACAGAAAATTTACTATTATTTAACTAATTCATCAGTAGTTCTGTGGTACCTCACAATATAAAATGAACTTAAAATTATGTAGCACTCAACATGGGTAAGCCTTTAGGGGAAATGCAGACTTATTGTTTATAGTAACAATTCAAAAGGAAGAAAAGAGCATTGAATTTTCAGGGTGGGTTATGGATAAAATGGAAATATAGTTACCTCAATACTTATATTATTTTTGTAATCATTGTAGAGTGAACTGTAGTAGCGTATTTTTTTTTTTTTGTTCTGCATATAAACTTTCCCAACTCTTTATTATAGTGACAGAAAAAACAATATAACGTGAATGCAGCTCAGGCCTATCTATCTATTTATTATACCTGTCTTCTTGAGGGATGGAAAAATGACCAAGTAGTAGCAAAATAAGTAAGTGAATGAGTGAGTAAATAAATAAATAAATAGATAGCTAGATAGATTTATATGTAGATATATTATATATATGTATACATACATATGTGCGTGTGTGTGTGTGTGTGTGTGTGTGTGTGTGTGTGTATAAACACTGGGAGAAAGAATATATTTTCCTTTCTGCTGATTTGTAAAACTACACCTTGAATCATTTAGAGAAAGAACTTATTGACAAAATGAAATTAAAAATAAGAGATAGATATGCAAATCCCCCCCAAATTCAACAGATCAAATCTGAGTTATTATTTTGATCTTGTGAACTAGTAATTAAGATACAATTACTTTTTGTTAATGCTATTTGAATTAGGTTTCTATCATTTGCCAATAATATGCACAAAATTGTGGCTACTAAATCTTCATATGTTTAATAAGATGGAACACAGACCAGTTTATTATTTTTCACCATTTTCCAATGCATTTTATGCTATATTTTTTTTCACCTTAAACAGTAAATTTATTAAAGTTTGTCAATTTTTAATTACCAGTATCCAAATGATGTGGATATTTTCAATGATCTCAAGTTTTTATTGTTATATTATAAAAATATTAAATTATAATATTTAATTTAATCTGAATATTTTGAATTAATTGATTTAAAACAATTTATTCATTTATTTACACTAATTCTAATTCTGAAACACTATCTTGTTTAGTATTTTATTTTATTTTATTATTACTTTCAAGTATAGAGAACATTGATTAGATATTTATATGGTTTATATAAACGGTTACCCCAATCACTCTAACTTCCCTCTGGCTCTACACCTAGTCATTACATTACTCTTGACTGCATTCCATATGTCACACTCTCCATCCCCATGAACATTTTTCAGCTACTAATCTGTGCTTTTTTAACCCTTCACTCCTTTCTCCCAATTCCCCAAACTCCCTCCCTTCTGCCTGTCACCAGATTGACCTTTATATTTGTAAGTCTGTTTTTGATTAGTTTGTTCTTTCTATTCTTTAGATTCTGCATATAAGTAAAATCATATAGTATATATCTTTCTCTGTCTGATGTATTTCGCTCAGCATAATAACCTCTAGGTGCATCTATGTTGTTGTAAATGGGAGAATTTCACTTTTTAATGGCTGAGTAGTATTCCATTGCATATATGAAGAAAATATAGGCAGTAAACTCTGATATTGGTACTAGGAATTTTTTTTGAATATATATTCTCAGACAAGGAAAAGAAAAGAAAAAATAAACAAATGGGGCTCCATCAAACTAAAAATTTTTTGTGCAGGTAAGGAAACCATCAACAAAATGAAAAGACAACTTAGTGAATGAGAGAAGATATTTGCTTACGATACATCTGATAAAGGGTTAACATACAATATATATAAAGAACTCATACGTTTCAATAACAACAAAAAAACAATCTAATTAAAAAATGGGCAGAAGATCTGAATAAATATTTCTCTGAAGAGGAAATACAGATTGCCAACAGACATATGAAAAGATGCTCAAGGTCATTAATCATCAAAGAAATGTAATTGAAACCACAATGAGATATCACCTCACACTTGTCAGATTAGCTATCATCAATAAATCAAAAATAACAAGTGTTGGTGAGAATGTGGAGAATAGGGAACCCTCACACACTTAGTGGGATTGCAAATTTGTACAACCACTGTGAAAAACAGTCCAGAGATTACTCAAAAAATTAAAAATGGACTTACCTTTTGACCCAGCAATTGCACTTCTGAGTATTTATCCAAAGAAAACCCAAACAATAATTTGTAAAGTTCTATGCATCCCTACACTTGTGGCAGAGCTATTCATAATAGTCAAGATTTGGAAGCCACCTAAATGTCCATCAACAGATGACTAGAACATTATTTTTAATAAATAAAAAATATTATCTTAAAACATGGACTGTGTTTAAAGGTAAGCCATATAGCCTCCATTTCTACAAACTTGTTAACTTATCTTTATGTATAAACCCTCTATCATTTGAATTATTTAAATTAATAGTTCTCAAGCTGGCTTATTTAAGAATCATTTGGAAAACTTAAAAATAATAACTTTAAGATTTTAAAAATAAAAACACTTGAAAGTAAAATTTTTATATCCATCACCAACCCTCAGAAATTCTGATTTAATAGATTTGATACAGTTGTCTGGTTTTGAAAGTGCCATAAACACTGTTTAGCTAAGTGTTGCATAGAACTGATTTACATCATCATCTCAAATTTAAGCATCATCTAACTGTTCTTCTAGTTAATTCTTAGGTCTATTTTATAGATCCTTTAAAACATATAATGTACCTAAAGCAATTTGAATATATTTTCTTTTCAGAAATAAACATACAATACACATATATGCATCTGCTTTAATCCTTTTTTTAAACCTCTGAACAAGCTTCCTCCAGTTGTAAAACATTTTCTAATATCCTCATATAAACTCAGATTTATTTATATCGTTTGGTGAGTTGGCCCATTTTCTTTACCCCATTTGAATAATCAAACACTGTTCACAGATTATCTTGTCCATCGAAAACATTTCTCGAAAATCTGTTCCTTCTTAGATGATTTTTGCACTTAGAATAAAATTTAAAGTCTTCAATATGGCTGACTCTTTGGCTCCTGCACTTCCACAATGTTATTCCAATGCATTTTCCTACTGAATTCTTTGTATTTGCACACGTGTGTGTTTCACCAACACTGATCTTCTTTAGTCTTTGATTTAAAACTTATTTAAATGTACAGATACTCAGAAAATGATGCATAATCAATAGAATTGTAAGTGGAGACAGACCCTAACAACCACTTTTATGTATTACACTCTGCCAAAAGCTAATTCAAATATGAGTATGATATTTCTATCTTAAAGAGTTTTTTTTTTCTTTTTATAGACACTTTCAATTATGAGACCTCATACCCAAAGATTAATAGCTATACACGATAACTAATAATGACTGTTATATGCTAGGCACTGCTCTCAGTGTTCTCTATAAGTATTTTTATAATGTATTATGTGTATAGTTACTTTGAAGAAGAATATTGCTTCAAGTTTATAGATGAAGCTAAATATTTCTTGGGAAACAATAATTTGGTCACTCTAGTCTGACTTTAGAGTGTCCATTCTATCTTTCAACAGCTTTATTGAGATGTAATTAACATATTGTTCAGTTATACAACTCTAAACTAATCTTCCAGCAATTCACCAACAATACCATATGATTGTTTTTACAACTTTGATGATGCAGTCTGATCATAGTTTGGCTTTAAATTGGAGAATAAAGTAAAATAAATCTGTTTTAAAAGAATTATTTAAGTTCTATAATATATTAGGAATAAATATATATTTGAAAAAGAGTATTCATATACTTTATATATTCTTTTTAACACAAATTTATATCTTCATCACTTTCTTCTCTCTAGTGTAACAAAATATTGTTATAATACAACTTGAACATCCTAGGTCAAAAAAACTTAGTGCAGTAAAAATTTACTTCCTAAACTCTACCAAAACTCCTCCTACTTTTATATTCTGAATCTCAATTTTGAGAATAAATATCATCTTAATCAGAAAGCAAACGATTTAGGCCATTCTTCCTATTGTTTTTTTTCTTGTGAAGGACTTTGTCCCATCACCTCAATTCCATTCTTCCCCCGCCTCCTCAAGTTATATTCTTCATGGAGCAATTAGAGATTCCTTTAAAAAATGTAAATCACATTATGTCATTATATTCTTCAAACTCTTCAGTATCTCTTCATCAACAAGTAGTTTATTATTGTTTTGAAACTCCACATGATATAGCCACTCCAGTTGTGATCAAATTAATAGAGACAGTGTTAGTATAAGTAACAGACATTTCACAGAAAATCTTGACTGATTGCTCTAACTAGAACTTTCAACAATATATTGAATAACATTGGTGACGGCAGACAGCTTTGTCTCAGAGAGAAGGTTTTTAGTTTTTCACCATTAAGTATGATGTTAGCTAAGGGTTTGTTGTATACGGTCTTTATTATGTTAAAGTACTCTCCTTCTATACCAAATTTATTAAGTGTTTTAATCATAATTGGATGCTGTCTCTTTTCAAAGGCTTTTCTTGAATCTATCAATATGATCATATGATTTTTATCCTTTATTTTATTTATGTGGTATATTACATTAATTGATTCACATATGCTAAACCATTCTTGTGCCCCTGAAATGAAACCTACTTGATCATGATATATAATCTTTTTAATGTATTGTTTTATTCTATTAGCTAATATTTTGTTTAGAATTTTTGCATCTGTGTCCATCAGAGATATTGGTCTATAGTTTTCTTTTTGTGTGTTATTACAAGGTTTTGGTATTAAAATAGTATTGGCCTCATGAGTTATGAAGTATTACTTCTTCATTGTTTTGGAAAAGTTTGAGAAGAAGATCTTTGAATGTTTGTAGAATTCACTGGTAAAGTCATCTGTTCCCAGACTTTTACTTTTTTGGAGGTTTTTGATGATTGTTTTAATTTTCTTACTGTTAATCAGTCTATTCAGATTTTCCAGTTCTTAATTCAGTCTGCGAAGGTTATATATTTCTAAGAACTTGTCCATTTCTTATAGGTTATTGAATTTTGTGGCATATAATCTTTCATTGTATTCTTTTATTGTCATTATGATTTTAGTGTATCTATTGTGACTTCTCTTTTATTTATGATTTTCTTTATTTGTGTCCTTTCTCTTTTTTCCTTAGTGAATCTAGCTAGGAGTTGTCCATTTTATTAACTTTCTCAAAGAACTAGCTCTTTGTTGCATTATTTTTTTCTATTGCATTTCCCCCTCAATTTCATTTAATTAAAGGCCTAAATATGGACCTGAAACAATAAATTGCACAGAAGGAAATATAGATACTAAACTCATGGACCTTGATTTAGAGAAAATTTTGTGAATTTGACCTCAAAAATCAAGGGAAGTAAAAGCAAAATAAATAAATGTGACTATATCAAACTAAAAAACTTCTGCACAGTGAAAGAAACCATCAACAAGACAAAGAGACAACTATCCAAATGGGAGAAGATACTTGCAAACAATACCTCTGATAAGGGCCTAATATTAAAAATAGACAAAGAACTAACTCATACAAGATGACAGTAAAAAAAAAAAATCCAATTAAAAAATGGGCAGAAGACCTTAACAGACATTTCTCCCAAGAAGTATGAATGGTCAACAGATATAGGAAAGGATGCTCAACTTCACTAGCTATTAGGGAAATGCAAATCAAAACTACAATAAGATACCACGTCATACCTGTTAGAATGGACAAGTAATAGCAAATGCTGAAGAGGTTGAGGAGTCAAAGGAACCCTCATACACTGCTGGTGAAATGTAAATTGGTGTAGCCTGTATGGAAAACAATATGGAGTTTTCTCAAAATTTAATAAGATTACCATATGACCTATCAATCCTTCCTCTCAGTATTTACCTAAGAAACTGAAAAACATTTATCCTTGAAGATATATTCACCCTGATATTCATAGCAGCATTATTCATGGGGGCCGAGACATGGAAACAACCAAAGTGTCCCTCAGTCCATAATTGGATAAAGAGCAAGTGGCACATGTATACAATGGAAGATTACTCAGCTATAAGAAAAGAAAAGTTTTGTGGAACTAACTGAAAAATAAAATAAAAGGAATAATTGTGGTGATACAATTATAAAAAACAAGTATCCTTTTTTATACAGAGTATACTTTTCCAGGTTTATGTTTAACTTGTCTTATATTATTTTCAAGAGTTGTTATTAAAGTAGTCATGTAACAAAAAATTAGAAAAGGACCACTAACATAGATTGCTCAGAGATGATACATTCATTTGAAATTACCTAAAGTCTTGCCATTCAAATTGTAGCATGCTGACTGGCTTTCTAAAAATGGAATGTCTCAGGCCCTATACCATATCTAACAAATCAGAATTTGCATTTAACAATATCCCCACATTAAATTTTGAGAAACACTAATTTAGGATTTTTCAATCTAGTCCAAATCTACCTGATTTATCAAGAGCCTACAAATGTGTAAATAACTATTTCTTTTTCATCATTAATGAAAAACATCCAGATATTAGTGTTCACATCCATATCCTCAATAATATGTAATGTCTTCACTGAAGAAATTGTTTTTAAAATGAATGAATACATGAATGTAGTAACATAAAATATTTGTTGAATAAAGTAGAGAAAAATCTTCAAGAAAAAGGCTGAAGTTAAATTAGGAAACCAAACTTAGATGAAGGAAAGAGCTCAAAACACTCAAAAACACTATAGATATATATGTACATATACCTGTATATCTGTCTATCTATCTATCTATCTATCTATCTATCAATCATCTATCATCATCATCATCATCATCATCATCATCATCATCATCTATCACCAACCAATCATCTATCATCTGTCATCCATCTATCATATCTATCTACCTATCATCATCTATCTATAGAGAAGACACTAAAAAAATAGATACTCTGAAACGCTATGGATGTGTATAGATATATGTATATATCTATATGTGTATTTATATCTATACCTACCTCTCTCTCTCTCTCTCTCTCTCTCTATATATAATATATATATATATATGTGTGTGTGTGTGTGTGTGTGTGTGTGTATAATATATATTTGTGTGTATATGTAGTATATAGATATATGTATGTATCTATATATGTATCTATCTATACCTACCTCTCTCTCTCTCCATATATATACACGTACATCTGTATATCTCTATTTTTATCTATCTAACCAAACCTGGAGGAGCCACTACAATTTTATAAAAGGAGATACTCGAAAACACTACAGATAGGCAAAAATGGAACTTTAAAAAATGTTCAAGCAATCCCCAGGAAAGAAAGAAAAAAAAAGCAGAAACAAAATAGAGAGAGAGAATAGACAGGAAAAATTTTTCAAAATATCAGATTTGAGTTTTAACATATAAAAAATTGCATGAAATGTAAAAGGTCTGAATATATCAATTAAAAGAGAAAGAATAGTAGATTAATAAAATAAACCTATTAGATGATATATATAAGAAATTCATTTCAAATATAATAACAGGTAGTGTGGAAACATTAATCAAAAGAGAGCGGGGTAGTTATATTAATATTATCATTATATTAATATTTATAAATTAGACTTCAGAGCAAAAAAAATTACTAGAGCATAGACTTTCAACTTCAACCAACCAAGAAGGCAGAGCAATCCTAAATGTTTGCATTAAAAAAAAAAAATAGCTGCAAATTATGTGAAGCAAAAATTGACAGACATGAAAGAATAAAGAGAAAAATCCAAAATTCAAATTGGAGAGTTCGATAGTACTTTTTCAACAACTGATAGAACTAGACAGAAAATCAGCATGGTTGTCTTCTCAAAAACACCATCAAAGAGTTCCTAATCAAGATATATAATATTCCAGCCAAAAACGGAATAAGCATGCTATTCAAGTGACCACAAAAGTTACACCAAAATAGACCATTTTCTTGTCAATTAAATAAACCTCAACAAAATTAAAAGATTTGAAATTCTACAGAATATATCCTTTGACCATAATAAATCAAACTGGAAATCAATAACAGAAAGATAACAGGAAACTTTCCAAGCATTTGGAAACTAAATTATAACATTTCTAGATAATCTTATATTTCTAAATAAATGGTTAGAGTTGAAATATCAAAAGTAGTTTAAAGTTAGATTAAACTGAATGAATATAAAAATACAATGTATCAAAATATGTGGACACAACTAAAATAGTATTATAGAGGAGATTATAGCTCTAAAAACTAACATTAGCAAGGAAGAAAGATGTTAAATTCTTACCACAAGAAACTAGAAATAGTAGTTCAAAAGAAGTCAAATCGAAGCAGAAGAAAGGAAATAATAAAAATAAGAACTGGAATTACAATGAAATTGAAAAAGAAAAACTAAGGAGAAAATAATGAAATAAAAGACAGGTTCTCGGTAAAGATTAATACAATTGTAAAAATTCTAGCAAGACATATAAAGGGGAAGAAAGAAAAGACAAATCATTATTATGAATGAAACAGGGAACACCATTGCATAGCCCGCAGACATCAGAAGGATAATAAGGGAATACTACAATGTTACACACATTGATTTGACAACTTAGATGAAATGAACTAACTACTCACAAAGTATAAACTACTTAACACAACATTAAAGATGAAATCAATAATTAAAATAACTCTGTAACTATTAAATGTATTAAGTTTATATGTTTCACCTCTGGAAAAAGATATCATCAGGCTTTGATGCTTTCATTAGAGAATTCTGTCAAATGTTTAAAGAATTAACATCAATTCTACAGATTTTCTTCTAGACAAAAAGAAGCAGAGGAAGCATCACACAACTCATTTTATAAAGCCAGTGTTACAGTGGCACAAAAGCTAATAAAAGGCAGAACAAGAAAGAGAGAAAGGAAGAAAGAACGGAAGGAAGGGAGGGAGAAAGGGAGGAAACTACAGAGCAATCATGTTATTAATATAATATATAGTGTAAAATTTTAAAAATAAAATATTAGCAAGTAGAATTCAGAAATATTTGCAAATAATTATATATCATGATCAACTTCATGCAACTTCATGTTAGAAAATTAGTCAATGCAATCTATAAAAACAGCTAAAGAAGAAAAATTGTGTGATTGTATAAATTTATGAGGAAATATGCATTCAACAAAATTTAATGCTCATTCACAATTAAACATCTCAGAAGCTAAGAGGAGAGGAAAATTTCCTTAACTTATAAATAAAATGTACAACCCTCCCCCCAAACAAGAACAACCACTGTACTTGATAAGACTGAATGCTTTCCTTATAAAATCAGGAACAGCAAAGGATTGTCCACTCTCATCTTTGCTATTCGATATAATATTCGTAGCATAGCTAGTGCAATGAGATGTAAATAAACAAACAAACAAATAAATAATAGAGTATAAAGGGGGCTAGATGGGGATACTATTTAAATTTTCATATAACAATATTTTCTTCATAGGAAAAATTTAGGAATCTATAAAAAACACTTAGAACTAATTACTGAGTTCAGCCAGTTTACAGGATAAAAAAGTCAACATACAAAACAGCTATATTTACATATGTAGTGATACACATATGAAAACTGCTTAAAAATAGAAATGCTTAGGTAAAATTTCACAAAATTTGCACAAGGTGTATACTAAATACAATAAAATGCTGCTGAAAGAAAGATCTAAATAAGTGGAAAATCACACTATGTTCATTGATTGGAAGCTTCAACATAGTAAAGCTGTTAAATATCCCTAAATTGATAAAGGTTTAATGCATTTTCTATTAACACCACAGAAGATATTTTGTATATAGAGACAATATTATTTTAAAAATTTAAAAAAGAGCAAAAGAACTAGAATTGCTATAACAACTTTGAAAAAAATAGAGTGGGGAGAATCACTCTAGATTCATGATTTATTATATAGTTAAAGTAATAACACCGCATATTTAATGAGGGACAGAATAACTTAGATCCATGAAACCAAAAAGAATTCATAAATAGCCCACACAAGTATGGCCAGCTGACAATTTACACAGTTCAAAAAAAAAAAAGTCTGTAGAGGAACAATAAATAGCAAATGATGCTAGAGCCATTACAAATCTATAGTGAATGTCCTTATGAAAACCATCAACAGGCTATAGTTGCTTTTATGAAATAAACAGAATTAGTTCCTGTAGTATTAAAGTATAGAAATACAATGCAAATATTAAAGAGAAATTACAGAGCATTTTTAACTTTTGGTTATAATAGCCCTCCTTGTGGGTTACAGACTAATCGTACATGGTCGGCTGTTTTCCTAACACTGATATACTTTTACAACTTAATATATGTTAAAAAAATGTATATAATAAGGCTCATAGCTGAAATTACTATTTCAGTTGACCTAATCATGGCAATGTATTTGCATTGATTTTGGACTTGTAATTCTATTATAGATGCAGTATGTAGTTTTCTAATTATAAGGGGAAAAAAGTGGGGTTGTATGAACACTTTAGAAGTTGTTTTATAGTACTTTATTTCTTTTATTTGTCATTATATTGACTTTTACCTAATGCTCAAATTCTGGAAATCTCTTTTAGATATTATTTTATTATAAAGATTAATCTACATGTATTAAGACGATCCCAGTAGAAAAATACAGAATCTCATTTAATGGTATCTGGTCATTAATTCATGCTACTGCTGAAAATTAGCTTTTTAACAGAGGTGTCTACATCCAGCTTCTTTCTCTTTGGACAAACCTCTGTGCTGTAAAGAAACTACACTTTACTCTGAGAACGTAAACAATATTAAGTAAATAACTTAAAGACATATAGCACATACTTTCAGGTTGACCATTAAAATACATGTTAACAAAGCATTATATGAATTCTTGCCAAGGCCTTCATTAATCGATCAAGTATGGCACTGCATCATGTAAGATTACTGGGAATACAGGAAAAAACCCCAAAACTTCTTTTCTACTTTTTAATCCTTTAATGCATGAAAACTTTAAAATATAATGAATATTATAAATCAGTTTAGGAGAGATGTATTATTATGTTGCTTTGCACTTTGATTGTAATGTTTTGATGGATAGTATTACAAAAGGAAGCAGAAAAAAACAGATGAGGACAATAATTGGAATAGATATGAAATAAAACTTTATGAAATACTATAACTTGTGCCTATCTAAAATGTGTTTATTTTCAAAGTATTTGTTTAATAATTGTTTTTAAAAGCTATAAAGGATATTAAAAACATATTGGGAAAACCTGGGTCCTAGTTCTGCTACTGTCACACCTAAGTTTTATGCCATTCGGCCAACCTCTTCAAAGCTCATGGCATCATTTACCTCATGATTACACTGAGAATTTAGGACCTATAAAGAGAATCGTTAGACATTTGTTAATATTTAAAATTCTATAACGGATGATAAAACTCTCCTTAGGACAACTTACTGTTTATTAGGTCATTTAATTTGTAAGTAATTGGAGCTTATTGTCAAGTTCTGTTGGCAAAGCTTCACTCTTTTATCCCTTCCTTCAATCATTCATGTATGCTTCATGCACTTTTAATGCTTTATGCTAAGCTCTAAAAACACTTGTAACATTTGCCAACCTCTGGCTTGTGACTGTCTCCTTAAGGGTTTCATTAAGATGCTGCAAGGGTTTATTTTATTAAAGGTTAAAATAGCCTAGGTTTCAAATTCTCTTTTCTTACCAATATGATAATTTTCAAATCTTCTTTAAAAAATAAAACAATTTAACAACCTCTAAGCATGTACTGAGTAAGCCCATGTAAAGATTAGTTAGAATCAGATGAGCTTACTCATGATTCAATTAATTGATATATATGGATCTTATTAACTAACCGATGTTTTCTTCTATATAAGATCATTGATTTCTATGTATTTTTTTAACCCAACCACTTACAGAATTCGTTCAATGTGTGCCACATTTTTTCTCTTAATTTTTTTCATGATAGTTTTAATTAATTATGTTCAAAACTTACATATAGCTCA
Organism: Eonycteris spelaea; assembly: GCA_003508835.1. Classification (NCBI taxonomy): domain Eukaryota; kingdom Metazoa; phylum Chordata; class Mammalia; order Chiroptera; family Pteropodidae; genus Eonycteris; species Eonycteris spelaea. The sequence goes on along the minus strand of PUFA01000043.1, from coordinate 1,199,844 downwards.
ACCAGAAATAAATAAATACTGTACCCCATTAGCTAGAACAGTGTCTGACATCAAATAGATGCTCAACAGTCATTTTCCATTGAATGGATACATGAGTTAAAGACCTGGAGAATAAACTGCCACTGCCACAGTAGAAAATTAAGTATTTCTATTTAATTATTTCAAAGACTATAGAGGAAGGATGATTCTTTCAGATGCTCTGCTTAAATAAAGAAGGTGTAATTTTCACATTTCTAAGGTAAATTTAAAGGTTTCGATTCATTCATTCATCAATCATTCATTCAACAAATCTTTTTTTTAATTATTATTATATGCTACACCCCAGTCTAGATGCTGAAGAAAATAGAACAATATTGTCATAAAAATTATCTTAATGAAGAGTCTCTTTGCTAGTAGAATCATTTCTTCCTCTCCTCTCTGAAGATTCTTTGACAAAGTCTCTTAAAAAAATAACCTTGCAAGCAGAAAGAAATATTATTCAAGCCTCTCCCGCGGCCCTTCATTTCTCCACACTGAGCCAGATTAGATCATGCTTCATGGATCAATTACAAAGTCAAACCCAGGAGCAGAAGATTTACACGGAATGACTGTAAAATTGTTCTAAATTCTATTATTTAAAATAACATCAGTATGTCTGTGAGTGGTTTCTGAAAGCTGCACAAAATTTGGTTTGAACATAATTCTAGTTTGGTTTGAATTTATGAATATGAATGCATTTTCAAGATATTCTGTACTTATTGTGCTAGGTCAAGCAGATGGGAGTGTTTATAATCACTCTTCTTGATTAATGGCCACATTTGGATTTAGTAGTAGGTCATGAAAACTAAATTTGAGATGCCAGAAATTCCTGATTATAATGTAGTGAGTAGATTGTAAGAATATATAAAAATAAAAATTTTGAGTAGATTTATCAGGTGTAAGATATTCACTTACCCCAAACAATGCTCTCTGAATAGACCCAGAGGGACCATCATGGTCCTTGAAAAGTGGTTGTAGATTAATTGTTCCCTGTAGAGAGATTCTTCAGTTAAACAGGCTTTCTGACTTCAATTGGAATCTTAGGATTCCCAGGACAGCAAAGTCTGAAAATGTATTTCATAAAATATTATAGACATGTTCCATAATCTTATTCCTAGACTTCCTGAAATGCAATTGTACTATTTTTTCTCAGAGTAATAGTAATAGTAGAAAACCAAAATTTCTAGATAGTAACATCACAGGAAATATTTGAATCTGGCTTTGAGCTCAGCATGAAATTGATGCAAACTGAACACCTCTGTGGTCCACTATTCAGAGTGGAGCATACTTTGTCAAACAATATATATGTTATTTTTTTTTCAGTGAGTCTTTTACTCCTACCTAATATTGTTTTCCTAGTTTTCAAACATATTTTTGTAATAGCATTTGGCAGGATTCTCATCAGCCCTAATCCTTATATGATCATTTAAGCATGAGGGGCCAAACTGAAACAACTTTCTCCCAAAATAATAAACCAAAGTCTATACTACTTCACTTGGGAGAATCACAGAGATTAGTGTCACCATCGAAGACATAAAATATGATTCCATGTTTACCTTCAAGTCAAATGCTTTTGGTAGAAAAACTGTGGTGTAACATGAGTTTTATTAAGTGGCAATTTTGAATTCAGAGATTTTACCTAACATATAACCTTTCCTCACTGGGGCAAAACAATTATTAATTAACAACAATTAAAATGTCAAGTGTGGTTTTTTTTTCTCTCTCTCTCTCACTCCAATAGTTAGTGAAACCAGAAGCAGAGGTAACAGTATACATTTATTCTATCACATTGGGTTTCAGTCACCTTTTAGTTCTAGGACACAAATTAGAATAAAAGGGCCTTAACTGTCTAACATCCCATAGGGTATTATGGCATAAATTACTTATATCTCCCTGCTGATTAGACTTAGAATACAAGGTATGAGGTGAATACATGTTGAGAATTATTTGGGGCACAAACTAGGAAATTAAGCCCAATACAAACAGATGTTTGCCATTTCAGTAAAATTTCTGCACAAGAAACATTTTCAAAATAAATGAAGAGACACGCTTCTTTATAGTGATCTTTAAAGCCACAAAAACCACATTTGGTATACTGATCTGACCATTTTCCCTTGAATAAAAATAAAGCAAGGAAAGATTACTAGATGTTCAAATTGTTGTGCTCTCTCAAACCAAGCAGACACATCAAGGCAGGTTATAACATTTGAAGTAGTCATAATATTATCTTATTTGAAAGAAATAGTTATTTTTTATGTGGATTTCTTTCTCCTATTTACTGTCAGTCCAAGCATATTGGGCTTGCTTATTGTCATATACAACACCATGAGAGATCCTATTGTGGCAATTATTTTATGCAAATAATACACTGTACAATGATATATTTAATATGATGGGTTGAGGTCCAAGGCATTCATTAGTGGGATGAATTCAAATTTAGATTGGTCTGAGATGGTCCTGGATTTGACCAATTTTTGTGGTATACTTAGTAATATTATCCTAATTTCTCTCTCAGAATCTTCAAAGGTGTTTCTATTAGTATGACAAATACTTAAAAAAGAAACGCCTCCTTCATTAAGCTTATGATACTGCTATCACATCACAACAATAATATTAGTCCTTATAATATGAAATGACATATCAAAATTTTAGTAAAAAAGTCAGGCGATAATATAGTTAGAGGTTTGTTGACAAACTGTAGGTATGACCTAGCAAGGCACATGGTATTTCCTCTCCGTTAGAAGAAGAGTTACAACAAATAAATAAAAACAAAATAAGAGAGAAAAACAAAAACAAGAGATAGAAAAAGGAATAAAATCTTTCACTATTACAGCTAATAAGTCACTGGAAAATTTTTTTTTTTCTTTTTTCTCCCCACCTGGCCTACTGGGATCATCTACTTAGAATTTTTGCTCTTTAAGTGAGAAATATTTCATTGCTGTACACATATTGATTCCTTTAATAGGAAGATAAGGTTTTGCTGAACCAGCAGGCAACAGCAAAAGTTATCTTGATGGGAAGGTGATCAATCTTAAAAATCACTGTTAATAAGGATACTGATAACTTAGGTCCAAAGAGAAAATTAGCTGGAATCTAGAGAATTCTCTAGGGCATCTCTAATGATTTCACTAAGGAGGAGAGTCAAACATCAGTGCTCGGATCACTCAGGAATCAAATTTTGGGTATGCTACTTGTTAATAAGCTAACACATTACTTCGAATACATTTCAGAGTAGTCTTTAAATTCTTGAGACAAAGTAGATGTCTGTAATTTATTCTGCTAATCAAATTACTCTTCTGACAATGATGGTGAAGGTAATGCTGACAACTGATGATTACGTATTTCTTACTATGTCTCAGACACTATTCCAAGCACATTTTACATATAATTAATCCTACATTCCAAGGCAAATGCTATTATTAATATATGTTTATTAGGATATGTAAGATGATTTTTATAACTTCCCTAAAATATGTATGTTTCTGCTAAGTGATAGAATAAGCACTACTATAGAAGTGAGACAGTTCAATTTAAAGACCATAGAAGATTGAAAGTAGATTAGGCTGAAATTTAATTGGTCATTCTTGACATTTTTGCCAAAGCCAACCCCATGGAAATCTTCAGGAAAGATGATGCTCTGGCTCTTACTCTTTTTTCTTTATTGTCAGTAGCTTTTTGATTCTGTAATTTGAATCAGAAATTCTGTAATTTGAACACAGAAATCAAGAAATCTATTGATTGCTAAGTAGATATAAATATCATTAACTTTAGTTGATCATCTTAAGATCTTCAGAATAATTGATTAGATTTATTTGAACTGAAAATGAATATGAACTTATTTGCTAATCTTTCAGAGGTACAAGAGAAAAAAGTCAGCTTTTTGAAAATGTAACACTAGTCTGGTGATTTGTGTGCATCTATGAACATTGATTTTTATACTGGTCAGGACTTTTCTGAATGAAGGTTTGTGAATAATAGGCTGGCTTCATATCAGCAAACACTTAAGTTCCAGCAGATGTAAGAGCCTTCATTGATTTATCCTGCAAACAGCTAACCAATTTTTCATTTCGATTCTCTGAAATCTAATGTATCCATTTTAGTCTTATTGACAGACAAAGATTTTTCCTTTGGTGAATTGTTCTGTACCATTCTAAATACAATCTAATAGACATAATTTCACAAAAGACCAAAACTATTTTTTTCTTTCCAAAAATTAAAAACAACAATGATTAGGAAATATTTATGCAAGATTCAGTAGGTCTGTATTTTTACCTAAATTTGTAGCCATGGAGAAAAACATATATTCTATGTATAAAGCAACTTAAGTCATTTTATTTTACAAAGTCTTGTCCACATAGCCATATATTTAGAAAGATCCAAGTGAAAAAATGCTGTGATTTTTTTAAAAAATGTCTAATATCCTAAATGTAAAAAATGTTTCTTATACATATAAATAAATAAGAAATATACTGCCTAAATAAGTCAATAGTAATAGCCTCAAAATTTGTTATTTATTAAAAATTAATTATAGTTTTCTTTTGTCTTTAGCATAAATAAATTTTTTTTCACCCAGACTTTGTTAGTAATTCACATTAATACTTCATAATCTGTTTCTTTAAAGTTAATATATCATAAAATATTTTTGTGATACCAAAACCCCCCAAAACTAGTACAAGTTAATTTTTAACATATACATTTAAATAAGTAGTTCTTTAGAACAGTCATCAGATTATGCAGTATACTTAATCTAAAATCATTTATGAATATTCGGTTTTGACACTTTTTAAAAAATTAACTTTTAAACGGTTTGGAAGATTTTCTTTACAATATCCTGTGATGACAAATCTTTATCATCACTAGAAGACTGTAAGATTTTTTTAAATAGAAAGAATAGTCCGGGTGAATAATACTAATTTTGTCAAAAACAAGATGTAATGCAAATTAATAGAACTGATTATCTTATGTATGACATAAAATGGTGATTCCAAATGAGTTTTAAAATGCAGGTAACACAGTTGGCAAAGCAATGTTGTTTTACTCTTTCAAGAGTTTCATAATTTGAAGAGGCCAGCTACTTAAATGTATACATGTTGGTATACTTATAAATTAATCTTATTACTATAAACTCAAATTTCTCAAAGATGACAAATTATGTGAGAATGATCATTAGTGGAATACTTATCTCCAAACTCCAACTATGTCTCATTGAGGGCATTTATTAAAATCCAGTTTGTGATTAATAATCCAGAAAACTGGCATATATTTTAGTTAGAATGTCTAGAGGAAAGAATTTTTAATTTTGTTTACTTTTGATAAAGTAATACTTCCAACAGGGTCCAGGCAGAAAACAAATAGTTTACTAAAAATTCAGTGATTAAAAATGCTTATGACATTTTATAACCAACGAGGGATGGTGAAGTATCTCAGAGTTTACAACAGTAGTAATAAGAGAATTCTGCTTAAAATAGAGGGGTGTGGGACTGTTAGATTACTATGGCTGCCATAACAAATTGTCACAGAGTGGGTGGCTTAAATAACAGATATTTATTTCCTAACGATTGTGGAAGTTAGAAGTCAAAGATCAAGGTGCCGGTAGGGTGAGTTTCATTTTTAGGCTTTTTTTCTTGGCTTATAATGGTCTTCTGCCTGTCTCTCCATGTGTCCTTTTCTCTGGTCATGTCTGTATCTTAATCTCCCCTTCCTATAAGGACGCCTGTCATATTGGATGAGGGCCCCCCAAATAACTTCATTTGATCTTAATTGCCTGTTTAAAGACCCTAACTCCAAATAAAGTCACATTCTGAAATAGTGGGATTTACGACTTCACCATATGGATTTTGGGAAGACACACTTCAGCGCATAGCAGGGAGCAACTGCTGGCTGCAAAAAGTTGAACTCGTAGGAGAAAACTCCCCAACAGGAGCCTCTGTGCAGGCTACAGCCATTATCAATTACAATTTACTCTGCTCCTGCCTCTTACTTTCTAGCTGAAGTCAAATAGAAGAAATGATAAGGGAGTCTGGCCAGCACAGTCCATGATCTAACTCCCAGCGTGGGAAAGTATAGTGAGTAGTTGTGGAAGGACAAATCCATTTAGTGAAGCCGACTACTTTTCCACTCATCATTTGCCTAAATGTAAAACTCTTTCCTCAATGCAGGGGAACCACGAATTTTGCACCAGGCACTGTATTATTAAGGATGATTTTAATTGTTATATTCCCGCCTGAAAATAAAGGGAAGCTTCAAATAAAGATCATGGGGTTGAGGAGAAAGACTGTAAAAAATAAATAAATAAATAATTCACATAAAACATAGCTGTAGAGTAATGTTTCTTAAACTGTCATGAGACCTAAGATGCTAATCTTAACTTCGTTCTTACAGCACCCTTTATATTTCCTTCCACTGCACCTGCCAGCACGTTGATGAGATTGAGTTCTGGTGCAGTCAGTATATTTTCATTTCACATTGTCATCTGAATCCTTAATGGTCCATAACTATCGGGTTCCTAAAGTTTTTTTTTCTTTTTTTAAAATAATAAAACAAATATTTATTTTAGGGTAATTTTAGCTTTAGAGGAAAAATTTAAAGATAGTATTGTTCTAATATATAATTCACCCAATATCCCCTAATATGAGTACCTTGCATACACAGTATATTGGTCAAAACTACAAATTAATGTTAATGTATTAGCACTAACTAAACTTAAGATCTTATGTGGACCTCTTTAGTTTCTCTATTGTCTTTTTTTCCTCTTCCAGAATCCAGTCAGAGATGTCACATTGCATTTAGTTGCCATGTACCCTGTCTCTACTCTTCTGTGACAGTTTTTTTTTCACTTTTTTGTTGTTGTTTATTTGTTTTCATGACTTGAGAGTTTTGAAAAGTTGTAGAAAGTCCATCAATTTGAGTAAGTCTGTTTTTTTCCCATTATTACAATGGGTTATGGATTTTGAGGAAAAATATCACAGAAGTAAAGTGCCTGTCTCACTACATTCTGTCAGATATTAAAAGGGTTGATATCAAAATGTCTTAATGCTGCAGAAGTTTACCCTTTTCACTTGGTTAAGGTAGTGTTTATCAATTTATCCATTGTAAGTTACTATTTTCCATTTTTTGAACACTCCCTTATTTTATAGCATTACATGATGTTCCAGGCTCATCTTGTATTTTTCCTGTCTCAGTTCTAGCATAAGCCATTTCTCAAAGGCTCCCTGGTTCCTTTTAAAGAGAATCATGCAGTGACCAGAATCTGAGCTTTGTACATGCACATTATTACAAAGGTCTCACTGTATCTAGGGACTCAACATACAGAGCTAGCTTTACACATACAGGGACAGGGTGACAGAGATAGATGTATACATACACATATATGTGTAATTGTTTGTATATGCACTTACCTCTGTCCTGTTTCCATCTGTGCGTGTGCGTGTGCGTGTGTGTGTGTGTGTGTGTAAATACGAATTCATACTAAAGTCTCCAAGTCTAATTCAGTACAAGGTTCATTTTAGTCTTTTGTCTAGTGGTTTGTAATTTCTTTCTCTGAGAATGAGAAAACTGATTCCTATTTTCTACCATATATTTGCTTGTTTTTAACTTAACAATAAGATAAATTATTAATATAGAAATCCACATTATTTTAAAAAACAAAATTACAAACAACAAAACTGTTTAAATACAGTTTTTTTTATTTTTTTGTTTCTTTGAAAATCTTTAGCTTCTACTCAAATCTAGAGTTCCCAGTTAAAATAGTTTTGTAAAGTTATTTAGGTCAGCTTGCATTTTCCCCCTGCAATTTCAGTGAGATTAATCTTAAATTTGTAATAGTTTCAGGTTCACTTGTCACAGTCTTCAGTTCATCCTTGAATCCTCCAATTTTCTAAATAATCTTGTATTTTAATTTACATGCATTAAAACTCACCTTAGTCATATACAGTCCTGTACATGTTGAAAAAGTCATTGTCTAATGTTTCCACCACAGTGGTATCACACACAAAAGTTTCATTACCTTAAAATATCTCCAGTATCTCCCTTTGTAGCCAACCATTCCAAGCTACTTCGACCACTAGTAATCACTTTCTGTGTTCTATCCTTTAGTTTCGCAGTTTCTGGAATTTCATTTGAATTGAATACGATAAGTAGCCTTTGAATTTGCTTGTTTTACCTAACAAAATGTACTTAAGATATATTTGTTACATGACTCAATAGCTCATTTTTTTTTAAATTACCAAATAGTATTTCATGGTATAGTCAGTTTATCCATTCATCTCTTGAAGGAGACCATTTCTCAAAGAATGCTAATTCAAGGAGCAGGAACTTGTGTCTCTCTTTTGAGGGAGATATACTCCTGATGTGACTTGCCAGGGTTGAGAGCTCATGTTACCCAGCTAGAGCATTCAGTAGAGAGCATTAACAACTAAGTATAACTTAGTTGTAAAAGTAAATATACTGTAGAGTAATGGCTAATCTAAACCTTCTAGTTTGGCCAATACTATCACACTCAGAAAGGACAGAGATAATCAATTATCAAACAAGGAATTTAAAAATCTATTATAGATAATTTCAATATTATCTAATATTCAATATGTTCCTCACAATGTAGAATTATGTTTTTTAATAAAATAACCATATTAGAATTTTAGAGATAAAATTGACAATATCTGAAATGAAAATCTCACTGAATAAGATTGATAGTATTATAGATAAGGCAGACTAAATCAGTGTACTTGCAGATTTAGCAATAGAAACTATTAAAACTTTAGCATAGAGAAAATAAAGATTTTTTTGAAAGCAAAGTTACAGTGATTTTAGGATGATATCAAGCAGTGTACCATACATGTAGTTGAGGTCCTAGAATTATTGGCACGACACAGAGGCAGAAAGTAGTATTTCAATATAATGGCCAAACTCTTCCAAATATGGTTAAACCTGAACCAAGAGGTGAAAAAAAAAAAAATGCCTACAAGCAAGATAAACAGAAAACAAACACAATACTGTGATACATCATAATGATATTACTGAAATGAGTTATAAATATTTTTTAAAAGCAGGCAGAGATATCTAAACATAAACAAAAGAATAAGGATTACTGAAAACAGGTGACTAGGCTAGTCTTAAAGAAGTTTTCCTTATTATTTATAGCTCTTTAAATATAATTGAATGTTTAAAAGCAAAAATGATAATATTTATAAGGCAGGTTTTATGTTACCGATAAATTGAAATTTTATAAAAACACTGTGCAAAAGCAAGGATGAAGAATATGAAAGCATACTCTGGTAAGCAGTTCTAATACTTATGTATGAAGTGATATAGTATCACTTGATGTAGAACCACACAATTTTCCCAACCTCAGCAACTATTGACATTTGGGCCAAATAAATTCTTTTGAGAGGAGGTAAAGGGGATCTCTGCCTTTGTATTAAAGGATGTTTTGATGAAAAGAAAGAATTCAAATGTGCCATGTGGAAACTTTTTATGCATATATCAAAACATATCAAATTGGACATTTCAACTATGTGCTGTTTATTATATTGTTGATTACACTCTAATTAAGCTATTAAATATTATATGCACTATTAAGACTGCCAGATTTTTATCTTATTGTGAGCTCACTAAAAATGCACATACCCTACTCCCCCATGATTTCCAAAGACATCTCTAACTTCACATATATCAAAGTCTGATATTCACCTTCTAATCTCCATCTTCTGTAGTATTGGACTAATCTCTATGAAATGGTAACTCATTTATCTAGTTTCTCAGCTCAAAATCCTTATAATCATTTTGATACTTTTATTTCCTCAACAAAACATTTAATACATTCACTGCTTGCACCATATCTCTACATCATCATCATATGTCATATCAACCATTTTAACAGCCTTTTAACTGCCCAAATTGTTTCCATTGTTATTCCATTCTAACCCATTCTAGTCTAGTCCAGTCTATTATTCTATTCTATTCTATTCTATTCTATTCTATTCTACTTCTATTCTATTCTATTCTATTCATTTTATATGGAGAGGGCAGGTCATTTATATAATTGTGTAATATATTTACATAACTCGTGTCACACTGTAGGCTCCTCCTATATCTTCAATCATTCTTAGAAGAAAATTCAAAAACCATTTTCTTGGCTTTAAGATTCGAGCATGATCTAGGACCCTGCTTTGACCTACATTCCTTGCTGCAGTCTTCTCCGGGCACTTTGGAGTGTGTTCTTCCTGAAACATCTGCACACTCTCACACTCTCTCATGCCAGTCCCCTCTATTGAGAAATTTGCATGGTTCACTCCATTCCTTCACTCAGGTCTCTACCCCAAATTCACATCTTTGGAGAGGTTTACACGTCGAAATGCAACCCTACTTTGGCGCTTTCTCTCATTATTCATTGTTAAGCATGATATGTATCATTAAATTAAAAATTTACAAATTGATATACTTATTTGAATACAGTCTTCCTAAGAAGGACTTAGACCTTTTGTCTACTGCCTTTTAATATCTTTGTTGTTCAACACTAAATCAGTTGATTTAAGGAATCAGTCATCACAGTCAATAGACAAAGCATGAGACTGACCATCTTAGAGAGCTAAAAATATTGGATTATAGAACCAGATAACATATATATCTCTCAACTGTTAACCACAAAGGGAACCATTCACATTCCAAAATTATTCAGATTCATTCTCCTGTACTCTTTTTAAAATATTAAGAAAACCAATACATTTGATCAATTATGTAAGAAAAAACAGGAAATATGCTTTCCACTATCATTTGACTAAACTGGATGTTTGACTATCAAAATAAGTGTTCTACTTAAAAGTGTTTATATGTTAGTGCCTTATTTATTTTCAGCATTGTATTAATAGCATAATACATTTATTTATTGGCTTGCTTCTTTCTTAACCAACTAACACTATTCCCCATCATACAGCAACTTTTTTAAATGTTTAACTTTCCATGATGCCTTTTTAGACAGCACATATTTGTTTGTAGATGAGTTAATTTTCGTTTCAGAAGAAAACATGCCTTATTTCAAAATTTGGTGTTTTATTTATTGGCTTATATATGTATTAATTATATTTGTATCTACAGGTTAAAAAGTAGCAAACATACATGCTTAAACATAATATTAAAACTTAAATGTAAAAATATTAATGCAGCTAATTAAAGAATTTATAAATAAAATCAATTAACAGATTTTTTCCCTACAACTAACAGTTGTACCTATATCTAATGTCAACACAGAATCTTAGATAATGATTCTGTTATTACATTAAATTACCTTAATTTATTCTGTGAAATGACATGATTAGACTAGATGATTACTCTGGTACCTTTCAGCTATCAATTTAAATCTAACCCTAGTTTAGAATTTTTAAAGAAAATGTGTATTATGTAATGTTCTATAATTACATTGGTTAAATTTTAACAATTTAAAATTTTATATAGATCTTATATAAATGTGTGTATGCATATATGTATGTATTTTGTGTGTGTGTGTGTGTATTCACCCTCACCCCCCCACAATAATGTTGGAGGAGGACACCAAGAAGAGCTGGTAGTCAGTCATCCCACAAGCTAGGCCCAGGCATTCAGAGACTCCTTTCCTCTCTCATGTATTGGATTCTACATTTCCCACTATGACCATACTAGCTGCTATTTCAAGGATACAGCCTTGAGGAAGAAATGTAATGTTGAGACCACCTGGACTGGATATGTGATTATATTCCTTTAAGGCTCTATAGAAACTTTTAAGATTTGGCTGGTGAGTGTGAAATCTCACCTTGCGGTCCCCCAAGACAAGTTTCCTGGGTCAGTTCCCTTGTTTACTAAAACTTTTACTCACTATTGTGGAGTGGTCTGCCTCATTCTTCTATCTCTCCCTGCTCTCCATGTACAGGAGCCAGTTTCAAATTTCACCTAGGTAACTCCTGAGGTTGCAAATCAACAAATATGTGCCTGGAACATAATTGACATTAAGAATTAATTAATAAAAATAAATTCTGGAACTAGCAAAAAAGTTTTATATATCATAGAATGTTTTATTAACTACAATCATCAATTATTTTTTTTAATTATACTTAATTTTATTTAATTATTGCAATCATCAAGAATGTCAACATCTTAAGACAAATACTATAAGATACAAAAATGTTATACTATGATAAAGGGGTCAATACAACAAGAGGATATAACATTTGTAAATATGAATGTATAAAAAAGTTGTGACATATATATGTGAATATATAATACATATATAATTTGTACATAAAAGTGATGAAAGTCCTGGCATTTGCAACAACATGGATAAAACCTGAAGGCTTTATGCTGACTGAAACAAGTCAGACAGAGAAAGACAAATAACTGATCTTTCTTATTTGTGGAATACAAAACAAAAAGCAAAAACAAAAACAAAACCCCACCCAACTCACAGATACAGAAAACAGATTTGGTGGTTGCCTGAGGCAAAGGGTGGGGTAGGTGGGATGGGTGGATGAAATGGTAAAGGTGTTAAAAATGTACAAACTTCCAATTATAAGATGAATAAATTCTGAGGATTTAACACAGGACATGGTGAGTATAGTTAACTATACTGTATTGCATATTTGAAAGTTGCTAAGAGAATAAAGTTCCTCATCACAGAAATGAAACTGTCACTGTGCATGGTGATGGATGTTAATTAAAGTTACCATGTGAACCATTTTGCAATATATACACATACCAAATCATTATGTTGTACATTTCAAGCTAATATAATGGTATATCAGTTATATCTCAATTTAAGAACAAAGAACATCATCTTATTTTGCACATATTTTGCACATAGGAAAACTGCTCTTATCACATATATTTTAAATATACTTTCCCATATTTTATTAATATATACCTTACAACCAAAATAAGAAATCTAATAGTCGCTGCTCTGATAATAAATTAAGACATCTTATCAATAATGTTGACTGATATAAATTTTCCAATTTTGTTCAAATTAAAACAAGTCTCTGGAACATTTCTCTGTTGTTATCACTTTATCGCCCTTTCTTTATATCTTTGTTTATTCATATAATGTAATAAAAATAATAATTTTCAAAAAATTACATACAGAAATTAAAAACATGTTCACATAAAAATGATAATACATTTTGTCTTATAGCAAATAAAGTTTATTTTCAAAAACTGCACAATTTTCATAAAGTATGGGTTGAAACACAAGCATCCATGAATTTCAATTCTATGTACAATTTCCCTCTTTGTGGTAAATCAATCACCATCTTTTGACATTAAACATTTCACAAACTGATAGGCATAATATAATCATGAAACTTTTTGAAAAGTAACAGTAATACAAAGAGGATATACCACAAAATCTCTCTACTCAAAAAAGAATCTAGAATCAGGAATTTTATCATAAGCTGAAACAAGTAAATGTATCTCCATGTTATTTGGTTCCATTACATTTCTACATATTCAACAACAGAGATGATTCATGAACAAAAAACAAAATTAAATTACTTTTATAGAAACTGTATGACATTTAGTATACAATTTTAAAGATAATGTGTTGTAAGTATCATATATCACATTCTTTTAAAAAATGCATAGAAAAACTCTGTGTACATATAATAAGTATTCATGAATCCAGTACTAATGTATCTACATACTATAATGACAATTTCTCAGTAAAAATTTAAAATGCAATATTTTATATGAATACAAAACTGAATGTGACTTCTACACAAGATCCATGTTACCAAAATAAGGGCAGGGAAAATTCAAGTTTTCAGAAGAGCTATTTCATTTAGTTGTAAAAGTTTATTTTGTCATATTTTAGGTTTTCCAAGATAGCATAAATCAATGAATTAATAGTTAACATCTAAGGTTATATTTTATTTAATAATTGTATTTTTCTCTCTAGAGCAAATGATACATTATAGAAGTTAATTATTTAACAATTGTACAATGTTTACACCAATTTTCAACAGTTGAATTTTCAATGTAGTTTTATTTAATTTATACCATTTATTTGTAATTCCTTTACAACTAAGCCAAAGTAAATTATATAATAATAATTTTATGATAAATATGTTGAAGAAATATAAATTGTTCAATATTCATGAAAAATAATATTTGATTCACTTAATAATTTGTATAAAATAAGAATTGGTTTATATCTAAAGTAATGGAATACTTTTATGCTTCACCATATAATAAGAAATTTTTGTAAACATAAACATTATTTAAATATTAAAATGCTAAAATTAATAATACAAGGAAAATAAGGTAATTTGCAGATTTTCTGATTATATCTATCTTTCTATCTGTCTTGAAATATTATGAAAAGATTTCAGATTACAAATTAAAATTGATTTGCAGAACATTCCTGCATTTGAATCAATGCATTTTAATATGGGTTTTGGTGAAAGTTAGTTGTTAATGCATTACACAGCACCTCAAAATTCAACGGCTAGCAAATTATTTAGTTTATGATTCTGTAGATTGCCAATTTCAGCTAGGTTCAACTTGGTGGTTTTCTTGTTGAAAGTGTACTTTCTCATCTCATCTGTTGTCAGAGGCAAATGAACTGTGATTAGCTTTACTGAATCTGATTTCATCTCTCATAAATTTTTGGAGCCTCACCTGCATCAGCTGAGATGCCATGGCTCTGGTCTGCATAACCCCCCACTCCACAGCAAGCTAGCCCAGGAAGCTACAGGTCCAGAGTGGAAGCAAATGAGGCTTATAACCAAAACACCACCATTTCTGCTACATTCTATTGTGCAAAGAAAATCACGAGGACGTACCACATCCCAGGGGAAGAGCGTTAGGTTCCACCTCTCAGTGAGAGGAACTGAAAAGTCATATTGTAAAGGGTATACATAGGAAAGAAGTTAAATAGGTGCCCATTTTTTGCAGCTTACTAGAGCTGGAAACAGAAATTGGAAAAAAAAAATAGAGCTGATAAACAGAACATATGGGAGAACAAAAATTGGGCAAGAGTTAGTCTATGAAACAGTAATTTTAAATGAAAAACAATCACTTTGTACTTAGATTTCTTTGCCATTAATTAAACAACTACTGTGGCCATAACTTTAAATCTATCCCTATCTTTGCAACATTGTGACACACACACACACACACACACACACACACACACGACACACACACACACTTTCTTGACTGGGAAAGCTGCTTTAAAATGCAGGTAGTGTAACTGGTTGTTTAGCTATTTTGTGGACTAAGTGTAGAATTTAACATTTTTAATCTAATTGGGCTTTCCTTTTTTCCCCCACTACATCTTTTCCTTTTTAGGTTCAATGAATCTAATTAAATGCATATTATTTTCTATTTTTCCATTATTTTTGTCTCAAAGTGAAAATTTACTATTAAGTGAATTTTCACTGGATTTATATCTTTCGTCTATCAATTATTCTTGAATGAATAACATCATTATGGAAAATAAACTAAACACTTTTAATCTCCAAACTGGCTTACTGATCTTATCTGCAGTGACTTCCCTAATTACATGAATTTTTGATAAGCCTGATAGATTTTCAGTGGTATAAATGGGCCTATGAGTTTTTCCTTGTGCATTTCTCAACCTGAGAATCTGAAATTGAGAGATTTTGAGTTATTTCTGTTTATGGAGGCTTCAAGCGTATAGAAAATAAAGAATTGAAAAAAAGCACACCAAAGATAGAATATTTTAAATATTTACATATAGTATATAAACATCTTTTTTTTTTTTTTTAGGGATGAAAGGTAACTTATTAAAGAAGGGAAAAACAAAGACTAGAGAATGCAAAGACAAAAACCTAAGAAGAAAAAGGCCTTTGTATCCCCTATAGTAGTATGACTACTTCTAGAGATTTGTTCACTGCTTCTATGGTTGTAAAATTTAAGCTTTGTGTTAAATTGCAGAGCTAAATAAACATCTTTAATACAAAAATATAATACAGCATATATGCATTACTCTAGCTAAGGTATCAAGATGTATACAATTATGAATTCATGTACACACAGGCAATGTGATCATTTAGGTTTTATGTGGAAAAAAGATATGATAAGGAGCTTTCTTTCAATTCTGTGTTCATCTTTATGAATGATGGATAGCCTAATGGAGATGTTTGATCCAATCTCTGAACTCAAATTCCCTTATAAATGTTCCTCTTGGGCCCTCTATGATAAACCCTATATCATCTGTTTGTGTTTTGTCATTTATCTAGACACAAATGGGCATGGGATTTGACGACTGTACATATTTTCTTGAAGAAACATGTTAGAGGAATGTTTTCAGGGTCAGCCAAAGCATTTCAGTAAGGAAAATTATTAGATGAGAAGAATAAAATCTTCAAATCATGTTAAGACAGTTAGAAATTATGGTCAATAACATGGCAAAGAGGAGATTGGATTAAACATGGCAGAGTGTTTCAACATGGCAGAGAGATGTCCCCAGATCTCTCCCCTTGAACAACAATAAGCTGAACATCTAACACAATAAAAACACCCAAACTGCGCACCAGCACGTCTGAGTGTGGAATCTGTGCATATGAGTTACCACAGGTATGAACCTCGGGTGTCTGGTGGTGGACTGGGAGAAACAAAGAAGCTGCCTCTAGTAGTCTGAGCTCCCTGTAGGGGAGGGGAGGGGAGAAAGTGGGTGACTTCCCTGAACAGCCCTGCCTGGGAGTGCTGTGAGCTCCACGTGGCCTTGCCGGGTACCGTCATCATGGCAGTAGGTCAAAAAAAACGGGGACAGCAGAAAGCAGGAATAGCAGAAAAACAACAGTTGATTTTTACCAGCCTGGTTGCAAAACCAAGGCTGAGCTGTAGCCCACACTCCCGAACCCAGAGGGCCCTTCCCCCCACACCTCTGACACCAATCACTACAGAGCCCAAGGGGAGTTTGAACAAACACTAATGAAACCGTTGCAACACTCACAAGAACTGAGACTGAGGGTAGTGAGGTGATTAAACATCAAAAGGAAAAAAAAAGACTTTACTAAGACTTCATAAAGCAGAGATCCAAGAGGCTTAGACGCCACCTACTGGAAACCAAACGAACAAACCTTTTTGCAACAGGCTAGGGACCACTAATAATAAATCTTTTGCGGGGGTGGGGGCAGAAGGCAGAACACACTTCTATTTATGCCCAGGCAGAAAAATAGTCCATTAAACACCATGAACAAACAAGGTGACAAGGTAGCTCAGAAAGATAGAGAATAATCTCCAGATAATAAGCTTACAGACAGAAAATGTGCAACTTAAATGACAGAGAATTCAGGATGGTACTTCTGAAAAAGCTCAGTGAGGTCTGAAACAAAAATATCAACAATTTTAGGAATTGAAAAAACAACTAGATGAGCAGAACAAGTTCTTTAGCAAGTAAATTGAAATCCTCAAAAAGAATCAAATACACCTTTTGGAGATAAAGAACACACTGCAAGAGTTGAAAATAAAATAACACGCTTGGGAAATAGAGTCGACCAAATGGAGGAAAGGATCAGTGAATATCGAAGACGGGAATCTAGAAATAAATCAGAAGGAAGAAATAGAGAAATTGAAGAATGAAAAGTAATAAAAGAGAAATACAAGAACTAGCTGATACCATCAGGAGAGGAAAAATAAAAATAATGGGTATTCTTGAAAGGGGGGAAAAGGAGCAGGGACTAGAAAGCATTTTTAGACAAATAGTTGATGAGAATTTCCCAAATCTAAGGAATGAGCTGGAGCTTGGAATTCAAGAAGTTATATAGAACACCCAATTATCTCAACCCCAAAAGGCTTTCACCATGACCCATTGTATTAATTACCAAATCAACACAAAGACAGAATTCTCAGGGCAGCCAGGGAAAAGAAGACAGTAACCTACAAAGGAAAACTCATTATATTATTGTCGGACTTCTCAGCACAGACCTTAAGCCAGAAAGGAATAGAACCAAATATTGAAACTATTACATGAACGGAACTACCAGCCTAGAATAACATATCCAGCTAAGCTCTCCTTTAGATATGAAGGCGAAATAAAGATCTTTCTAGACATGCAAAAGTTGAGGGAATTCTCCACTACAGGGCCTGCACTGCGGAAAATTCTAAAAGGGGTCAACTCACTAAAACAAAATGATAAAAAAAAAAAAAAGCATAATTACAAGTAAGGTAACTAGCAGGCTGATAAAAGCAGAGTACAACACTTACTAGGAACAGGGCTTTATTATAACTTAAAATAACAGATTTGCTATAGCAAGATAGTAATGAATGTTCCACATACATAGGGACAATTGAGACAACAATGACTGAAAAGGG
Organism: Eonycteris spelaea; assembly: GCA_003508835.1. NCBI lineage: Eukaryota > Metazoa > Chordata > Mammalia > Chiroptera > Pteropodidae > Eonycteris > Eonycteris spelaea. The sequence goes on along the minus strand of PUFA01000043.1, from coordinate 1,181,526 downwards.
GAGGATTCAAAGATCCAAATTTGCAAAAGAGAATGGAGATAAGGCATGAGCAGAGAAGAAAAGGGACGACTGTATATATATAACTATCCTTTACATATTTGTAAAGAACTGCGAATACATGGAGGTTAAACAACATGCTACTGAAGAATAACTGGGTCAGAAGACTAAGAAGAGAGATCAAGAGATACATAGAAACGAAATGATTATGATAGTACAACATTTCAAAACTTTGGGACACGGCAAAGAGGTCATAAGAGGAAAGTTCATATCATTACAGGCCTACTCCAAAAACAAGAACAAGCCCAATAAAAACCTAATGCTTCATCTTAAAAAACTAGAAAAGGAAGAACAAATGAAGCCTAAAGTCAGCAGAAGGAAAGAAATCATCAAAATTAGAGCAGAAATAAATGAAATTGAAAAACAACAACAACAACAAAAAACAATAGAAAAAATAAAGGCAACAAAGAGCTGGTTTTTTGAGAAGGTTAATAAAATTGACAAACCCTGGCTAGACTCACAAAAAAAAAAGAAAGGATACAAATAACAACATCAGGGATGAAAGAGGGGAAATGATGACAGACACTTGCAAAAATACAAAGGATCATACAAGAATACAATGAAAAAGTACATAACACCAAATTTAATAACCTAGAAGAAATGGACCAATATTTAGAAAAATACAACCTTCTTAGACTGAATCAAGAAGAACTGGAAAATCTAAATAGACTAATCAGCAGTATGGAAATTCAAATAATCATCAAAAACCAACCAAAAAGTCAAAGTCCAGGACCAGATAGCTTCACCAGGGAATTCTACTAACATTCAAAGATTTCATATCTATTCTCAGACTCTTCCAAAAAATCGAAGAGGCAATACTTCCCAACTCATTTGATGAGGCCAATATTTCCTTGATGCTAAAACCTGGTAAATATAACACAAAAAAAGAAAACTACAGACTAAACTCTTTCATGAACACAGATGCAAATATTCCTAAATAAGATACTAGTGAACTGAATACAGCAACATATTAAAAAGATTATATACCATGAGTTTAATCTCAGGCGGGCTTTCATCCCAGGGCACAGGGATAGTTCGACATATGCAAATCAATTAATGTGATACACCACATAAACAAATTAGAAAATAAGAATCAATGATTCATATCAATAGATGCAGAAAAAGCCTTCGACAAAAATATCCATTTGTAACAAAATCAGTAATAAAAGAAAAATACCTTAATATAATAAAGACCAAATATGACAAGCCTCAGCCAACATTATACTTAATGGTGAAAAGCTAAAAACCTTCCAAGATCAGAAACAAGGCCAGCTGTCCACTATCGCCACCGTTATTTAATATAACATTGTAGATCCTAGCGAGTGCAATCAGGCAAGAGAAGGATAGCAAAGGCATCCAAATAGGAAACAAAGAAGTCAAACTGTAACTATTTGCAGATGACATGATTCTCCACATAGAAAACCCTAAAGACTCCACAAGAACACTATGAGAAACAATAAGCAAATACGGTAAAGTTTCTGGATACAAAAATCAATGTTCAAAAAGTCATAGCATTCTTATACTCTAATAATGAAGTGGAAAAGAAGTGGAAAAAATAATTCCTTTGCAATTGCAACAAAAAAGAATAAAATAAACTAGGAAAAGCTAATGAAACATGTGACGGACCTATATAATGAAAACTATAAGACCCGATTAAAAGAAATAGAAGAAGATACAAAGAAATGGAAAGATATTCTATGTTCTTGTATTGGAATAATCAACAGAGTTAAAATAACCATATTAAATAAGGCATTATACAGATTTAATGCAATCCCCCATCAAAATCCCATTGGCATTTTTTAAAGAAATGGAACAAAAATCATCAGATTTGTATAGAAGCACAAAAGACCCTAAATTGCCAAAGCTATCCTGAGAAAAAAGAACAAGGCTGGAGGCATCACTACGTCCAACTTCGAATTATACTACAAAGCCGTCAGTAATCAAACGTCATAGTTTTGGCATCAAAACAGACACATGGACAATTGGAACAGAATCAAGAGTCCAGAAGTAGATCCATATTTATATGGGTAAGTAGTAGTTTTTAATAAAAAGCCAAAAACATACAATGGAGAAAGGAATGCCTCTTTAATAAACGGTGCTGGGAAAATGGGAAGGCCACCTGCAAAAGAATGAAACTAGTCTGCTATCACTACACCAAAATTAAATCAAAATGGATTAGAGACCTGACTATAAGACCTGAAATAATAAAATGCAGAGAAAAAAACAAAGGAACTAAACTCAAGGACATTGGACTTAAAGAAGAATTTATGAATTTGACCTCAAAGACAAGGGAAGTAAAAGCAAAAATAAATGAAATGCAGTACATCAAACTAAAAAGTTTCTACATAGCAAAAGAAACCATCAACAAGGTAAAGAGACAACCACCTGAATGGGAAAATTTGCAAGCAATGCCTCTGATAAGGGCCTAATACCCAAAGTATACAAAGAACTCATAAGACTCAATAACAACAAAAACAATCCAATCAAAAAATGGGCAGAGGACCTGAACAGACACTTCTCCCTAGAGAACATACAAATGGCCAACAAATATATGAAAAAATGCTCAACATCACTAGCTATTAGGAAAATGCAAATCAAAAGCACAATGAGATACCATCTCACACCTGTTAGAATAACTATAATCAACAGGACAAGTAATAACAAATGTTGGAGAGGATGTGGAGAAATAGGAACCCTCATACACTGCTATTGGGACTGCAAATAGGTACAGCCACTATGAAAAACAGTATGGAGGTTCTTTAAAAACTAAGAATTGATCTACCATATGATCCAGCAATCGCTCTACTGGGTATTTACCCCACAGACTTGAAAACTCATATTCAAAAAGGTATTTGCACACTGATGTTCATAGCAGCATTATTCACAGTGGCCAGGACATGGAAGCAACTGAAGTGTCCTAGGATAGATGATTGGCTAAAGAAGCTATAGTACATATATAATGGAATATTACTCAGCCGTACGAAGAGATGAAATACTGCCATTTGCAACAAACATGGATGGAGATTGAAATAATCATACTAAGTGAAATAAGCCAGACAGAAAAAGTTGAAATCACATGATATCACTTATATGTGAGATATAAACCTAAAGGCAAAAATGAACACTAATAAACAGAGACTCATGGACATGGACAATGGACTAGTGGTTCCCAGAGAGGAGAATAATAATATGGCAAAGAAGAAATTTATTTTGCTATGCATACAAGACTGAAGGTTGTTTTCTCTAATTATTCACTGAAATATTATGTGACTTCTAGAATTCTGATGTGGGAAAATGTCTCCATTAAAGGTGTTTTGTTTTTTTTTTATAACTTCTTTTTTAAGTGGCCTAGTCAGGTGTCCTCTGCATCTAAGTGCTCAAAAGAGCTCTAAGCTAGGAATGACATCTAAGTTAAAATTGTTCCAAAGAACAGAAAAACACTTTAGCTTCAGAATTGATTTTGATAATATAGTGATAATATATTCTTCCTATTTTCAATGCTTGGCTAATATTATTGTTAATTCTGAGTTAAAATATGATTGGAATAAAACATATTTTTTAAATAAATATATTAGGCATAAATATTGTCAAGCTAGTATACAGTAGATCTGGCTTTTAAATATGTAAATAAAAAAATGTAGGCAATTAAGCCTGTAGCTTCCTCATCTATGAAAGATTATAGGATAGTTTCTAAAGACCTATTATTATATTCTTAATATTATAAAGAAGTTGCTATCAGATGAACTGCTTTTTAGTGAGTTGAGGTACAAGTGAGATTACCAGTTTCAAATTTAAATATAGGTCAGCGTAGGGGAAATATGTGGGAAACATAGAAGAGCATCAAATGATATAAGATATTTTAACTGATGGAGTGAGGAAGTAAATTCGATAGAGAAACATAGTTGGATTTGAGATTATTATTGAGGCCTAATTTTAAGCGTGAAATAATTTCAAGTGAAATTGGCAAATTATTTTTTGTAATTCTATCCAGGTATGTCCAATTTTCCTTAAACGGCCACTATTTGTTCCTTTGAGAAGAGCATCATATTTAATGTAGCCTAAAGGTCGTCTGTGAACTGTCCCTCGCCAATCACTTCTACTTCACTTTAACCATATCATTACTTATAAGTAAAAATGATGTTTGATAAAAAATGTAGCTAGTTCCACTCATGACAGAAAAGATCATGTAAATGCTCTTCCTCAACAGAAGCACAGTACTCTCAACAGAAGGGATTCGTGAATAGTCCCAGTTTACTACACAGAATAATAAAAAGGTAGGTACAGAAGCATCACTATATAATAAAATTAAAATTTTTACTTCTGTACAAAGGCAATTCTTAAGTGAAAATAAGCATTTTTACTTTCTGCAAGTGAGTGACAATGAAGAATACAATGCCCACTAATTCGATTTGGTGACTTGTCTTTGATTTGTGCAGAAGTATCAGTGGTATTTCCCACCATTTCATTATCAGCACAAATCTCAATACAGTGAAACTTCATTGTTTTGACCACACAAATTCCCTGAAAAGATCTCAGAGACTCATCAGGGATCCACGACAACACTGAGAAATCCTGAACTAGAAGAATTTTCATTTTTCTTTGTTTTATATTACTCTATTTCAACTTCCCAATCCACCTAGAAAATCTCAACACATTTTCAAATATAAACTTATGAAATCTCTTGCTATAAGTAATTTTCATCACACCTGGTACCATCTTCCTAGTACCATGTCATTCCTTTGAAATTTTTGTAATAGTCAGAATTTCTCATTAATTTATTTCCTATTTGAATTTTTCATCTTCTAAGAGATCACAGATCAAAACAGCAAATAACTGCAGCCCCAAAGAGCTCATGCATACAATCATTGAATTGGACAGTTTAAAGATAAAGGTAGTAGACAGAATAATATCTAAGTGAAAAGGGCATGATACTCTGCCAAAAGACATCCAAACCCTTCCCCCTCGGGGCCTGAAGACCTGTTGAAAATCAATCAAAATATATCTTGAAGACAAATTTCCACCCTAGGACTCCAGTGCTTCAATGTAAAATAATCATAAAACCACAGACATGTCCCAAGAAACTGAAGCAGTAGTTAAACTATTAGATTACCAGTTTTCCAAGCCAGAATTAGAGGCTCCTCATCACTTCCCACCTCCATTTAGCCATTCTCAAAATGTAGCTATTGCCTCCTGTATCTCTTCATCCCCAATATCAGTTCCTATATTACTTAAGATTATTGGCTGCATGAGACAGGAACCCAGCTAGAATTATTTCAGCATAGAACTATATAGTTCCCTGTGGGACTGGCTGTATTCTTCTCCAGAAGTTCACTGCTTTTGTCAGGTAGCTCTTCCAGTACAACTAGTCTGACTGGTCCATCAGGCCTAAGAAAACTGATGGTTCCCCATGTTACTAGTCAGCCCTAGGATACTCTCAGATACTGCACCTTGCCTTGTTGGTTTCTCTAAACCTTACCCACATCAAGACAAACAGTTGTTTTATTAAATTCTATTCAGTTATCCAGTTGACAGTGCCATCTCTTTCCCTCTGGGACCCAGACTCATACATATTCTCTGGAGTCCTTTCTGACCCCTCAAAAACAAACAAAAAGTTCCCCGGAGGTATTCTTAATTACAGTTCCTTGCATATAATGGATGCTCAGTAAGTGTTTATTAGATTAAATCATAAATTACTATCATCAGTAATAAAACTAACTTCCAATTCTTCCAACTGGATTTCAGGAAATTCAGGATTTCCCCTGAATTTCAGAATTTTGGGTTAGAATCTGCAAGATTTTAAAAAGAATCTTATTTAAGTTGATATGTCATCCATTTCTTACTAGATTCACTGCCTGCAACCTTAGCTGCATAACAAAAAAGTTTTATGCCTGTAGTATTTTTATAGTAATTCCTGGGCCAATTTACCAAATTTCTGATTAAATTAATCTGAAGTAGATCCCAGGCACCAGCAACTTTAAAATCTGCTTACTTTATTAACATATTTTAATGCCTACATAGTTGAAACAAAGACGATATTTTTAAAACATAAGATACTAACCACAGTGCCTAAGAACCTTTTTAGCTTTGTAGGTAAGGTTAGGGGGAAAAAAAAAAAACACAAGTACAAAAGCATCTGCTATGTCACTATTTGTTCCTGAGTACCTTCAATTACATAACAGGCTAGTATATTGACTTTATAATCACTCTTCTAGCTTTATAAGCAACATAGACATAACAGAGATCTAACTATCAAAATTGCACTTTGGCACTTTGATCCCATATTTACTCTTCTGTAAAATGACACAATGACTAGATAATCCCCAAGGATTCAGAACGCTTTAGTTTAGACATCATTAAGTCCAAATTAGAGATAACTACAAACAAAGAATATTTTTAAAATGTATACTGCTATGTATCTGGAATTTTACAGCAACATATATGAACACTCAAGTGAATTAAATGCTTTCTGAGATGAATATCAATTTTAAAAATTAATCTACAAATCAGTAGAAAATTTATATGTAATAAATGCAAAATACGGTCAATGTCTGTTATTTTAAAAAATCATGTGCTAATATTTATGAGGTGAATTCTATAAAACATGTTTAAAACCATGATAATAACTGCATAAAAGACACCAAACTTATTCAATAAAGCTAATCCAACACATATTCCAAAATAATAAAACAATAAAAAATAACGATTGGAAATAATCTCATTTGTGAATATTAATTAAAATTTTAAAATAAATTTGAGCATATGAATCAAGCCATATATGAATTAATAATTATAATCAATGACATATAAATTCACACAAAACTATTCATCATGGAGGAAGTTGTTCATTTAATCCACTCTATAAATTAAATAGAAATGAAACATAAGATGGGAACAGCTCTCAAACATTTGAGAAAATTTAACAGCATGCTTGAATTTTAAATGAAATAAGCATACATACAAACTCCTCAACCTTTTCAATTATGTACACCAGAAACTTTCAGAAAGCATTGTACAATGGTAAAACAAGTGTTCTCACCTTAAAAAATGTCTATTATTACTGCTAATGTACATTTAGTACTCAATGTAGTAAGACAGGATAATTTTTTAAAAATAGAAAACACATTATTCATATATCTACCATTGATGAAGACAAGGAAAACATGTCCTCATGTAATGTTAAAATAAGTATAAATTATGGATATTCCATGGAAGACAATTTTTAACAATATTTATAAAATTCTAAAAATGGGCATACTTAATGACAAATTTATTAATTTTACATAAATTAATCTTAAAATATATAGAATGAATATGTATAAAATAAATAGAAAATGATAGCCACCAATAGGAAAAATATGCAAAGGATACAAATAATTTTATAGTAAAATATTTTCAAATTATCAGTAATTATATATAAAAATATAATTAAATTCAATGAATTAGATTATTGCAAGGAAATATAGTTTGTATTTGCATATTTTTTACATTAGTACAAATTTGGAATCAAACACAGAGTTCACAGTAAAGAACTGGTTAAATAGAGCACAAAAACATGTAAAATGCTATATGATGAATATATTAAAAAGAATAAAGTTGATCTTTATTTCTGCTATACACTTATCTCCCAGATATAGTTATAATTTAAAAAGAAATAAGCTGTAAAATATTTTCTATAGAGTATTTTTTATTTAAAGCATAATCGTAAAGTGTGTGCATTGTTTTTGTTGGACGTTGTCTAGAAATCAGTCATTATGTAAGGAGAGAGATCTGGATTAAGAGCTTTACTTTTACATCTAAATATATTTTGATCTTTTTTTTAACTTTTAGTGAAAAAGGAGTACCTGGACAGAAATTGTATTACTTTTAAATTTTTTCATAACAAATTACCATGAATCTAATTATACCTGCAAAATCTTTCATAGGATGCAGAATAAGCTAGTTAAAGCTAGACCGAATAATAACTAGGAGGTGTGTATATGCCAGAGAACAGAAATCTTAGAGGCTATCTTAGATTTCTGCTTGGACAGCATTTTGACTTCCTCCCTCTCCCTTCTCCTTCCCACCCTTCCCCACCTCCCTCTCCCTCTCTCTCATTCTCTCCCTCCCTCGCTCCCTTCCCCCTCTCTTTCCCCTACTTGTCCCTCCTCTCTCTCCTTCTCCTTCTCTTTTTCAACTTCTCTTTTTCCTAGAGATTATTTTGTTTTCAGTGTTGTCTAAAAATTTTCTACAAGTTTTTGGTTTTGTGATTAAAATAGAGTAAATATTTTTAAATCAAAATCAAAGACACAAATATGATTCTGCAAGCCAGATAGTTTGCTGAAAAGAAAAAAAATACAAGGACTAGAAATACATTTATTAATAAATATTGCATATGTGCACATATATGAGCATATTAAGGGTCTATAAGGATAAACAAAAAAGGTTTATTGAGGTGACCTGGGGAAGGAACAGAGGAAATTATGACTAGGCATGGTACTTAAATATTTTTTGATGATGAAAAGTTGATAGCAAAATATTCAATATTATTTGTATATTAATATTAAAAAGCAAAACTAAGATAACTGAAGAACATGTTTATAAATATTTTTGATTTCTCTATATACTTTTCTTTAGAGAACTGGAATAAAATTTTTGATTTAATTTGGGAGAATATCAAATTTAAATATTTTTTTAAAAAAGAAAATATGTATTTCAGTTACATTTCACTTAATTTAGAATAAAGTTCTACATTGTCTTTCTGTGCTGAAGTTCCATTTAATGGAATACATCACCTAATTCTTATACTTAGCTATTAATGCAGTTTATATTGCTGATTATATTTGGCAGACTTCCAAATTTGTATAGGAAAACAAAACAAAACACATCTTTTTACGTCAATTACTTATCCTAAAACCAGTATGGTGATACTACCATTCCCATTTCAAAGAAGGAAGATATCTTAACATTCTACCCCCTCAAAAAGTTAATTAACTTGCCCTAGACCACACAGACAGGAAATAGCAGAACAAATCTAGATCTCTGCTCTTTGCTGTTATGCTACACTGCCTCTCTTGCCTGCATGAATGATTCTACACAACGATCTGAGAATAGAGACAAATTTATGTTTTGGAAAAAGTCATATACTCAGTTGAATGCTTTGCAGCAATAAAAATGAAGTAAATGCAGCTTTTCAATGCCATGAAATAAATGAATCTTATAAACACAACGCTTGTGGAAGGAGGTAGGCACATCATAATTGCCATATTATTCCACGATCAGTCCATAGTGTAAAAATGAGAATAGTAGTTACCCTTGGAAAAAAGTGACAAGAAGTGTATATGATGGGACTTTTGTGTGGTCAATTTGATTGCACATATGTATACATTTGATTAAAATTCAAAAATATTAACCCAATAATAATATAATACACATAAAAATCCTTTTATTTATGTATATTATTCTTAAGTAAAATAAAACCTATTTAATACAAAGATAATAGTACATTTTCTTCAACATGATTATGAAAAGTATATATGTTTCATTTTGTTTTATTTTGTTTTAATGTAGTTTCAAGGAAATTGAAGCTTATATCAGTAGGCTGTGGTAACAATTACATGCATCATCATCTTTTGCATATTTGCTTCACATTCAATTCTACTTCATTTCATCCCATTTCATTTCTTTCTTTTTTCTGTTTCTATGGATAAGAATTGAAAAGGCAAAATGTATTGAAAGGGGCAGTAAGCAGATACCATATATATAAATAATGCCTACTTAAGTGCTTAGAGACAAACTTGAAGAATATTTCCTTTTTATTTTTAAGTTTTGTGTACAGATATCTATGTAATATGGGTTAGAAGTGCAATCAAATATATCATAATTAAATTTTATATTTTTATTTAACATCTAATTAATCAATCACCAACACACTGAGTATGAGAGAAGTGAAATAGACTTTGCCTTTCTGAATAGCACCTTGGATAAAGGAGTCCTGCTCTAGGTATTTCTTTCCTATCTTAGCCTTGAAACTCTCAAATGCTTCATTATCCTCTTATTATTATTGTGGTTTACATAATTTGTTTACGTATCTGTCACTATCACTGGGTAATGAGTTCTGAAGACTGAGTTCTGTCTCATATCTTATAGTATAATCACAGTTTATAGTCTCTCGGGCAAATAATTGCTCAATATATGCTTGCTGGCTATACTGGTGTACCTGCTCTCAAATGTAAAACATTCTCGCATTACCGAAGTCCCTCAGTGAAACCCCTGGACCCATATTTCAGAAGTCTAATATGGCATCTTATTACAGTAATCTAATATAGTGGCATCAACACTTTACAAATGAAATAGCGGATGAATGGATGACTTTTCTGGTAAGATCATGTTATTTACTGCTTGTGACTTTAACATTCTGTTTTGTTTTTGTTTTTGTTTATGAGATCATGGTATATTATCAGTAGTGTTTGTAATATCACTAATTGTTTTCTGGAAATTTTTCAAAGCATTCAGTGCATTTTAATGGTATATTTCAAAATAATGAAAGAGGACCCTAAATAATGATTCAAGTTTCAAAATTTATCATTTCCCCAACAAGAAAGAGGAGTTAAGTGACCTGGCTGCATAGTTTGTTCTTCTCTTTCATTAGCTAAATAAGAAGACAATAGAATACTATCTAGTGCTCAGACTGACAGGGAAATATAGGCTGTCAATTGCTTCTAAAACTGAACACTTTGGTTTCAACTAGATTAAGAAATGTTACCATTTGTCAAAAATTATAAAGAAACCAGTTTTATATTACAAACTTCAATGGTTTGAAAACTAAAAGTGAACATTATCTTATGACGTTATAGGAAATGTGTAACTGTATATAAATCTTTTTTTTTTTTTCCTCAACATGCTGTGGCAAAAAGAACTGTAATACAGCACAAAACTTTTGTCTGTTTTATTTTCCATGGTCATGCTTAAAGTAAAGATACTAGGTTATGTGTTCTTCATTGTTTAAAAAAACAGTTTCTGTTGGTGGGGACAGAGTCTAACATTCTAGGAAATGAAGGATTTAATTTTAATTCTGAACTTTATTTTATTTATTGTGATGGGGTAGGGAAAAATTTATATTACTCAGAGCTTTGAAGTGCAATTTGAAAATTTTATATTTTTAAGCAGATTCTGTTCTAGCAGGTAGCCCCTGCCATTGTAAAATAAAGTTATTATTTTACAGTGGTCGTGTTATAGACAAATTAACATTAACTTTAGAACTTACTAAAACTAATATTAGGCAATAATCTTGAGTGAAACACTTAATAACTATTAACTTTGTTTTTTCTTATCTAAACTATCATTAATAATACCAGTACCTGTTTCAGGTGATTGTTAACAAGTATTCAATGAGTTAATATTTGCAAAAATGTTGAACATACTGTTCATAAATAGTAAAACCTATTTATGATAGATATTTATGGTAGATATTATAATACTGACCCAGGAATTAACATTCTATTTTAGTAAAATATATTTATAGAACATGCAAATTATAGAATAAGGTTAATTCTGATTATAATAACAATTATTGCTCATGAAATAACCAAAAATCAACACACACTCAAGTGCACATATGAACACTCAGTAAAGGAGATTATCACTTGGTTATTAAATTTAAGTGATTTTTATTAGTCATCTAAGTTTTCCAAAATTCTATAATGCCTTTTATTAATTTATAAGTAGAAAGCATTTTCCATAATTACAAAAATTAAATGTCCATATTTTAAGATAAAATAGCCTTGAAAATTTTATCAGAAAAAAGTACATATTTAGATTTGACAATACATCTAAACTTAGCAGTTCGATGTCAAGTTTCTGGCTAGAAATCTGTGTGATTTTTCAGTACCAGCCATAGGCTATGACAAAGGCCTTATCTGGCCAGCTTCACACGGGAAAGATGCTCTCCCCACACCGGAGTCAGGGCATAGTCAGTCTCTGGAGGGAGGTCAGTCAATAACTCAGACCTCCTGTACTAACCATGTTTTATCCATAGCTACATTCCTAACCAAGGGGCCTTCTTTAGAGGCCTCTATCTGAAGTCTTTGGCTAAGGCTTTTTTGGATATGTCTGCATTGATCTCCTTGTGGAGCAAGTGCAGGAACCTTGAACACATATGTCCACTCTGACTCCAAACTCAGGAGCTACTTACCCTTTCCGGTATCGGTCCACGGGGAAAATGGAATGGGTCAGGTTAGGGGGTTGATGCTTTCTCCAGTTTAGCCTCTTGCTTACTTTATCACAAGATAGCAAGTCCTCCAACAACCTTGTTTCATTCAACATAGTTTTGCTATAATGTGGATGAGATGCCATAGGAACTTAACTCTTGTTTATATCAACCATCTTATAGCAAAATTGGTTTCCTTTTACCTCATTTCATGTAAAGTTATAGAACCTATTCATGATGTTTAGTCAGGACTTATTGTAAGTGATGAAAAGTTTGATTGTTCTTTAATTTTGGCTTGTGATCTTAATCAACCATTCCAATACTTGGCAGCTTAGCTCTCTCCAGCTCAATTGAGCTCTTGATAAATATAACAAATCTATTTGATTTTCACTTTAATTTCCTCTATAGTCTTCTCTACACTGAAGTTGTTAAATAATAAAAGAATCACAAAGAAAAGAGTTAGAAAATAACTTTTTAATTTATAATAAAAAGATAAGCAAGAATTGACATTCTCACTGTCTCTTTAATCATTAATTGTTGATTTTTGATGTGAGAGGCACTCTTAGGTAGAAAGAGGTAGGGAAAATGAGAGGTCCTAATTTTCAAAAACTCACTTTCTATAGGGGAAGGAACCCTGATCCACACACATATGACATATAATACAAATATATAAATAATCCAGTAGGTGGGAAACAGACAGAAAGATTTAGTTTGTGACACTGCAAAGAATTGTTTTGATCCTGTCATTCAACCTGTAGTGTAATCTCCTAACAAGTTTTTCAATAATACTGAGGAGAGCACCGCCTCATCCTCTATGATAAAAGCCACAGAATACATGTGAATAAGTAAAAACTCAATTATTTTACAATATACTTTACAAACAGTTGAAAATTCACACTGGGAACCAGTTGAGGAGGGACATAAAAAATATTTTGTATATTTTTAAATTCTAAACTTTCTTAAGTTCACACTGCCTTTGAAAAATTCCATGCTATTCCATTTAAAGTGAGATATACATTTGATAGAGCATTAAGACAAAGCAATTTTGTCACCTCAATTCTTATCTTTCATTAGATTAAAATTAAAATCTCAATTTTTTTCTTTAAAATAAGGTAATCATAAAGTCAAAATTTGAATGGAAAATACATGCATTTAAAGTTTAACAATGCTAATATCTGTTGGTTGTTTCTACAGAAAAATGACACTACTTTTCTTCTATCAGAGAATTTATTTTTGTTAATAATTTCTAAATTTCTTTTGAAATAGTATACATTGCAAGATTATGGTTTTGCTCTATTTATAGGTTTTGTGCATGGAGTAGTTACTGTCAAACACTTAACCCAAATTACTTGGTAAGCTGTATACTGGGAAATTAAAAATTGCCTCTGTCTGCATCATTCAAAAATTTCAAAGCCATTAACAGATGCACAATACCAAGGCATATTGCATCGCATGGTCTGGGCTGTTAAGAGAAGTTGATATCAGTGCATTTTTTTAAAAATGTAACCAGAGTGAAGTTCTTTGAGGATAAATATTATTTTATGGCCTTTTACTGCAGTGAAGTTCACTCATAAAGACAGTACAATCTCCATTAACTTCTCAACACTGAACAATAACAGAAGATAATAAATTTAAATATTTAAAAATATGGAATGTCAAACTTCATATTTCTAGATATTATTGCTTAACTTTGCATTCTGAAGTAGTTCATCAAAGTGTTAAAGACTTCAAACACATGAAAAGTATTAATGATATGCTCTAACTAGAGTCTCAGTGATAGTATACAATGTAAATTACATTCAAAAGAAAGAAATAAAAAGGATAAGTATATTTAAAGACTAATTTTGGAAGAGATAGAATGTCATCAAACACTAGTAATAAGTTCCAATATTATAGATAAAAGAAAACAACAACAAAAAAATACACGAAGAATTAATTTATCATGAAAAAGATCCACCAAACAACAAGGTGATATTAAACAATAATTTGAAATAGATTGTATTAATATAAATATATTTTACATTAGGAAGTGAGAACTTGAACAACTTTTCAAGCTATTTTAGCTTAAATATAGCAACCATTAAGCCAAACTCTTTCTCATCTAAACTTATTCTTGTATTCTGAGAACATTCTGCTCTTTGTTTATTCGGATTCACTATGTACTCACATAAAATTCTGTGTTTCTACTTTATAATATTCGTTACAACTGTATTTAATATTATTTGTCCAAATATTTGTCTAATATTTGTCTTGCATGCTGAGCTATATGCTCCATGTAAACAGGGACCATGTTTCTAATTCATAACCGTGTCCTTGATAACTGACACATAAAAGGTAAAACATACTTGTTGAATAGAGGATTCTAGGTAAAGAAGAAATATATAGAGTCTCAAGTTGGGAAAAGATAAATCACATATAGTAAAGTAGGTCACAAGTTGAGCTGCTAAAGAACACAGGAAGAAAATCTCAGTCAAGACGCGTAGAAGGTAAATGCTGTGCTTGCCTGTTCGCAGCCACATCAAAGTTAAAATGAAACTACAGAACAACCATCACTGGGGGTCTCCTGAGGTCTGACTGAACAGAAGTCTTACTCCCTCAAGACTGAGAGGAGGGGTGGAGAAGTGAAACGGGCTGGTCTCACAACTGCATGTGGAGGTTGAGAATCAGGAGGGTTATTTTGGCTCGGAGGTCTGCCCGGATGAGTGAGGGGGCCTGGCTCAGCACTGAACTCGGCAGCCCAGGGTTCCAATGCCGGGAAGAGAAGTCCCCACAGCCTCCAGCTGTGAAAACCAGTGGGGATTGTGACTGAGTGAGACAGAAGCTGAGGCAGTCACAGACGTTCCTCTTAAGAGGCCTGCTGGTGAACTTACTCGGTGATGAACTCACTTGCTCTTAGCTCCAGCACTGGGGCAGCTGCTTGAGGAGTGCTAGGAACGTATGAGAAGATACTGAATTGTCAGGATTCAGAGTGAGGGCTGGAGGAGTGGCTTTCTCCTTGACAGAAGTGCAGGCAGTATCCATTATTCCTTTGTTGAGCACTTCTCACTCCCAGTGTGCAAACGCTGGTGGCCACTGTATCTGAGTCTCCAGCAACCTAGATAACACAGGTTGCTCTGCCCCAGTGATTCCTGAGACACTGTCCCTCCCAACTTATGGGTCCAGCCAAGCCTCCCCAATGCTTTATTCCATATAAACATCCTGTCTTGGCTCATGCTGCGGACTTTCCTAAAATCTCTCAAAGGCACACAGAATCTAAAGAAGAAGCATCTGGTGTCGGCATGAGCAGTACCTCTTGCTCAGGAGACTCAAACCCCACAGCAGTGGCAGCTGGCTTCAGTTCCTGGCTTGGCCTCTCGAGACGCCTATAACCCAGCATGGGTGTCAGCCATCTGTGAATTGTTTGGTGACTCTTACCACGTGGCCCCAGAATTACATAGGCTGCTACTGAAGCTTGGCCTGCAGTTGGACAACTCCCAGGAGACCTTTGGCCAGCACACCCAATGGCCTACTTCAACCAGCACCAGAGCCAGAGAACCACCCAGGGCTGTATCTGATGAGAACACACCCAAAGGGCAGACTAGGTAGGCATCAGAGCCCTACTAAAATTAATCTTGCTCCATAAGGTTGGCCCTTGACCAATTAGCCTGAGAGTCAATTCCTCCCATCAATGTGCAAAAACAACCAAGATTCAACTACAACAGGAGGACACACATAACCTACACAAGGGGTACACCATGAGCACCTTGCTCTGGTGACCAGGAAAGACTGTGTCACTGAGCCCCACAACACACCTAGTACATAGAGCCCCTCTACTAAGACCAGGAGACTTAGAGGTTCTACCTAATACACAGAAACAGACCAGGGAGACAGCCAAAATGGGGAGACAAAGAAACATTTGCACATAAAGGAACAGAACAAAGCTTCAGAAAAAGAACTAAACACAATGGAAACGGGCAATCTACCAGATGCAGAGTTCAAAACACTGTTTATAAGGATGTTCAATGAACTTAGAGGAAGAGTAGATAAACTCAGTGAGAACTTTAACAAAGAGATTTAAAAAAATAAAAATGAAGATGGAAAACATAAAAGGGAATCAGTCAGAAATAAAGAATACAATATCTGATAGGGAGGATACATTAGAGGGAATCGACAGAGTGGATGAAGTGGAAGATTGGATCAGCAATTCAGAGGATGGTTTAATGGAGGACACCCAATCAGAACAGTAATGACACCAACAAAAAAATCCAAAAAGATGAGGTTAGTTTAAGGAACTAACATCAAGCACAACATTCACCTCTTGAGGGTGTCAGAATAAGAAGAGAGAGAGCAAAGAGTTGAAAATCTATTTGAAAAAATAATGATGAAAGAGTTCCCTAACCTGGTGAAGGAAATAAACATACAAATTCAGGAAGCACAGAGTCCCAAACAAAATAACCCCAAAGAAGCCCACACTAAGACACATCATAATTAAAATGTCAAAGTTAAAGAGAGAGAAGCAGTTAGTTACCTACAAGGGAACTCTCATAAGACTGTCAGTTGATTTCTCAACAGAAACTTTGCAGGCCAGAAGGGATTGTCATGATATATCCAAAATGATGAAAAGCTAGCACCTACAACCAATATTACTTTACTCAGCAAAACTGTCATTTAGAATCAAAGAACAGATAAAGAACTTTCCAGAGAAGAAGCTAAAGAAGTTCATCACCACCAAGCCAGTATTACACGAAAATTCAGAGGGTCTTCTTTAAGAAGAAGAAAAATATCTGTATCAAAAATATGAATAATAAAATGGTAATAAGTACATATCTAGAAACAATTACTTTAAATGTAAATGGATTAAATGCTCCAATAAAAGATAGGATGGCTGAATGGATGAAAAAACAATGCCCTTACATAAATGTGCTCTCTCAAGAGACTCGCTGTAGATCAAAAGACACATACAGACTAAAAGTAAGGGAGTGGGAAATGATATCTCATGGAAAAAAAAAAATCTGAGGTATAAATTGTTACACCAGACAAAATCAACTTGACAACAAAGGTTATAACAAGAGACAAAGGACCCAGTAATTCTACTCCTGGATATTTACCCAAAGAAACCCAAAATACTACTTTGAAGGGACATGTGCATCTATGTGGGCATGCAGCATTATTTACAATAGACAGGATATGATGGCAACCTGGGCGTCCATGAATGGATGAATGGATAAAGAAGAGGTGGTACACATGTACAATGAAATATTACTCTGCCATAAATAAATAAATAATTAAATAAATAAATGAAATATTGCCATCTGCAACAACATGGATGAACCTAAAGGGTTTTGTGCTTAATGTAAGTCAGATAGAAAAATACAAATGTCATACAATTTAGTTACATATAGACTCTAAAGAATAAAATAAATAGATAATATGGAAAGAAACTCATAGATACAGACAACATTTTGAGGGTTACCACAAGAAATGGGGTTGGGAGGGGCAGGTGAAAAAGAGGAAGTGATTAAGAAGTACAAATTGGTAGTTACAAAACAGTCATGGGGATGTAAAGTATAACATAAGGAAAATAATCAATAATATTGTAATAGTTATGTACAGTGTCAGATGGATAATAGATTTATCAGGGTGATCTCTTTGTAAAATATATAAATTTCTAATCACTATGTCATACACTTGAAACTAATATAATATATATGTCAAATATATTTGAAAAATTAAAAAATGTAAGAAAGAATACATAAAGAAAAAGTTAAATATTCCTATGTGCATCCTTTTTAAATTGTGATTTAACATATATGTTAGGGTTGGAGAAACATGGTAAAATTTTTAGTCATCTAGAAAAGTAAAAATATTTTCCAATTAGATATTTCTTGAGATTTAATTATCAACTGTATTCTAGAAATAATAATGATTGCCATGAGAAAATCTTCCATTTATATCCATGAATAGAAACATGCCAGAGCTCATGGTTACCTTTGAGAATCTGATTAAAACTTCAGATCTTCTCCAGCAGATGAAACAAACATATGAAAAGCACATATGCATATCTGTTATATTTTTGCTATGATTTGGCAAGGTCATGAATTTCCTGATTCTTAATGATGTGTTCTAATATAAAGCCTTAATTTAAGACTGAAAGGAAATATTTTCATATTGTTTAAAATTGTTGTAGCTGCAATATACAAGGCAAATAGTTTGAGCTATATTTTTCCTTATGTTTAAGGACTTTACTGAATCATGTCATTTGATTCTATTTAATGAGTCTTTTTGATTCATTTAACCTCTACAGACCAAATTTTACATATCTTTGAAGTATTCTCAGGTGTCAATAATGATCTGTGTAGATTGAATCAGAATTACATCCTACAAATAGTGCACTGCTGATGGGTATTCCCAAGTCAAATTACAAGTATGTTTGAAGCTAAAGTGAGTTTTAAATGGACCTTGTAGTTATTGTTTAAAGATAGATCCTTAAACAAGTGCCCTGGGTGTAATAACAATAATGCCACCTTCAGTGCATGCAGGCCTTTCTTCCATGGAGCATAAAATGCCTCACTTAAACCAACAAAGCTAGGAATGTTGATGTGTAAACAACTTTCCACTGAGTGAAGATGCCACTCTACTGTGGAGAGAACATCTCTTCCATAATAAAATTCTCAGAGGATGAGACTAAAGTTAGCAGAAAGCAAAATAATTCCTGTATGAGAATGATCAAAGGGATCGCTTTTAGTATGGAGCTAATACTAAATTGGCTCAAAATGAGGTACGCATATGAAAGTGAGAAGACTGTGCTCTAAATCCACATAAAAATTTTTATCTCCTCCCCTCCCCCTTTTTAGAAGGGGGCTATAAAATGACAGGTTGTCATAACATTATTTTCAACAACTGCATTAACTATTTTTCTAAGTAATTTCCTTATCTGTGGCATTACGGGAAAAGAGATAATGTCTTTCACATCACATCTATGAAGAGTAAATGAGCCACTAACCACTATTCCTGTCACATAATTATATCTCAGTATCAAACACAACAAATATCAATGCCAGTATTAATATTTTTATTTTTATTAAAATGCAAGTAAGAATGTTATGGTATGACTCAATGCTTATACCGGACAGAAACTATTTAAACTTTTTTTTAAATTATGTAATTCCTTTGAAAGCAATTGTGTGACATATTTATAATTTAATGTATATTATTTATAATAACAACATGCTTT
Organism: Eonycteris spelaea; assembly: GCA_003508835.1. Lineage (NCBI taxonomy): Eukaryota > Metazoa > Chordata > Mammalia > Chiroptera > Pteropodidae > Eonycteris > Eonycteris spelaea. The sequence continues at coordinate 1,162,072 of PUFA01000043.1, read as the reverse complement.
TTAAAAAATGGGTCTAGTGTATGTCATGCCAATTTATAAAATAAATTTTCAAAAATATTAATTTCACATAGTATGTTTTTCAAAATTGATTACAGATTTTGTAATTATAAAAAGTAAAATGTTTTTAAAATTTTGAATGAACATCAAAATTGTATTAAGTGATATTTTCTCAAATGGAAAAATCAGATTAGTCATTTATGTACTTAGATTCTCAAAGATAATTAGCTTTGGTGATATCATTTTTAAATTCACAATCTTGTTTTTTTAATAGGATTGTGCCACTCCCTAAATGTCTAGAAAATGAGGTATTTTCAACCACAGAAACTTAACATTCTTTTTTTCTCTACTGACAACAGTACCTCACAAATCAGTGCCAAATGATGCACAAAAATCCCTAGGTATCTTAAAGAGAAAAAATTATGTAGGTAAACAGATAAATCTTTAGAACATTTGTCTTTATGGGGAGAAACTCCTGCTATTGGTCTCTAACCTGTAGGGCATTAGTCTTCTCTAAATTGCCTATGGTGTCCCACAGCTCAATGATAAATAGAAATCACTGTAAGAAATACATATTCTTCCACAGAGAATTTCCAGACAGACATGAGCCTTTAAGGAAAATACATACATAAAATAGATTATTTTCTATCATGGCATATTTTACCCCTGGTCTTTCCTCAGTCATTTTCTCAACTGTGCAAAAAATAAATAACTCGAGTAAAGCTAATGGTAAAAATGTACACTGACATGATTATTTGTGATTTAAACTAAACAAATAAGGGAGGATTCTACATAAGACAGCATTCTTCATATGTAATGAGTGATTTATCAATACATAGTTTTTCATTTTTAAATCAGCATTAATAAAATAATGTTACTGTTTGAAGTGGTAAGTTTTACTCATACCCAATTACAGATTTTAGAGGGAAAAAACAATTAAAAACAACTTTTTAAAATAAAATGTTCTTGGGTGACACATTTAATTATTTATTTTGTGTTAGGTTGGGAAGTGGTTTAGTTGAAAGTATTTGTCAAATTTCTTGAAAGCATCAAAATTCTTAGACACTTCAGTGGTTTTTACTCTCAATTTGCTATATACACCAAAATATATTGCTGAAGAGCCAAGTAAAAAGTAGGAGAGAGAAGTACATTGATGTAAAGAAAGGCAAGGAGGGAAGCAAGGAGAGTGTGTGTGGGTGCTGGGGGGGAGGCGGAGAGAGAACAAGCTCCCACACAGGAGCAGGAGCTAGCACTAGCACTAGCTCTGGTCAGGGGCAAGCTCTCCCAATTTGTTTTACAAATGAAAATAATCCCTGGGAATATCACGCACATCAACACTAAAATTAGAAAAGAAAATCTTGGTAGAAAGTGTAAACTTCTTGATGGTTTTCATTTTTTTTGCCTCAGAACATAGGATATGGTTTTTCTTTTGTGTTTTTGCATACAGTTTTAAACCAAGAATGCCAGGTTTATTTCACGATGTCAAGCCTAATTCCAGAATTACTTGTACTTGTTTATGACTCTTTCTGTGACTGACCACTGAAGCCAGACAATTCAGAAATTACCACTTACTTTTTATAAATGAGTTGCAGTTGGAAATAGTCAATCAAACTAGATATACCTTGTCATCAATAACACCACTATTTTCAAGTTACAGCTAGTAACATTTACCTTTCTCTTAGCTTATATTTTAAAATAAAAGCTCTACCTAGAGTAGAGTAGGTGGAGTTGTAAGCATTTTAAGGAGTTTAGTTTTATGTAATTTTTATGCTGGTTGTATCATTTGTTTGTTTTTAATGTGAGTTTGTATGAGTGAGGCAGACAAAGAGAGGGAGAAGGAGGGGAAGAGACAGAAGAAAGAAGGGTGGTAGCATCAATAAATACCTAAAATAAGTGATGAAAAAACATTTATTAAGCTATTTCAGCAAGGCTACAAGACACGCAGTTAATATACAAAAAGCAATTGCTTTCCTGTATACCAAAACTGATTAATTGAAATTTAGAATTAAAAATAAAATACCATTTACATCTTCACAACAAAGTGAAAATACTGAGGTATAAATCTAACAAAATACATTAAAAATCTATATAAGAAAAATTACAACACTTTGATGAACAAAATCAAAGTAGAAATAAACAAATAAAGACATTCTATGTTCATCGATAAGAAGGCTCAATAATGTCAAGATGTCAGTTCCTACCAACATAATCTTTAGAGTCAATGCAATTCCAATCAAAGTTTCAGGAAGCTATTTTGAGGATATTGGTAAATTAATTCTAAAGTTTATATGACGAGATAAAAGACCCAGAATAGCCAACATATTATTGAAAGGGATGAACAAAGTCATAGACACTACCTGATTTCAAGAATTAAAATAAAGCTACCATAATTAAGACAAGGCGGCATTGGTAAAAAAAATTAAAAGAATGGATCAATGAAGTATGAAGAAGAACCTGGCAATAGACCCACAAAAATATAGTCAACTGATCTTTGACAAAGAAGCAAAGGCAATACAATGGAGAAAAGATAGTGTTTTCAGTAAATAATGCTGGAACAACTGAACACTGTCATGCAAAAAAAAATGAATCTAAACATATAGATTTCTTACACTTTCCACTAAAATGAACTCAAAATGGATTTTAGACAAATATAAAACACAAAACTATGAATCTCCTAAAGGTAACATAGGAGAAAACCTAGATGAACTTGGGTATAATGATGACTTTTTTGTATATAACACCAAAGACATGATCCATGAAATAAATAATTGATAAGCTGAATTTCATTAAAAACAAACAAATAAATGATAAAACTTCTACTCTAAAAGACAAAGTCAAGAGAACAGAAGTCAAGCCACAGACCAGGGAAAAATATTCATAGAAGGCCCAACTGATAAATGATTGTCATAAAAAAAAAACATAAAAATAACAAACAAAAAAACCCTCTTAAAAACTCAACAAGGAATCAAACAACTTAATAAAAAAAATCTACAAAGACATTAAAGATAACTCACCAAGAAAATGTACAGTGGTCAAAAAAGCCTAGGAAAAGATGCTCCACATTTTATGTAATCATAGAAATACAAATTAAAACAATAATGAGATACCACTACACATCTACAAGAATGGCCAAAACCCAGAAACCTGACAATATCAAATGTTGGAGAGGATGTGAAACAACAGAAATTCTCATTCATTGCTGGTGAATACAAAATGGTACAGCTATTTTGGAAGATGGTGGTTCTTATGAAACTAAACATACTTTTACCATGTGATATATCAACAAGACACTTTTGATATTTCCCCAAAGAAGATGAAAACGTGTTCACACAAAACCTGCACAAAGATGTTTATAGCAGCTTTCTTCACAATTGCTAAAATTTGGAAGCAACTAAGATATTCTTCAGTAGGTGAACAGATAAATAAACCGTAGTAATTCCAGGCAATGGAATCTTTATCAGCATTAAAAAGAAATGATTTATCAAGCCAAGAAAAGACATGGAGAAACCTAAAATGCATGTTGCTATGTGAAAGAAGCCAAATCGTAAAGGCTACATACTGCATGATTCTAAATATATAACATTTTTTAAAAAGGCAAAAATATGGAGATAATAAAAGATCATTTTTTGTCATGAACTGCAGTGGGGAAGGGTGAATAGGTGGAACACAGAGCATTTTAAGGCAGTGAAAATACTCTGTATGTTATCATAAAAAAAATACATGCCATTGTACATTTGTTTAAACCCCTAGAAAACACAACACCAAAACTTAACCCTAAAGTACCTACTGACTACTGACTTCAAGGATTATAAAATGTCAATGTAGGTTCATCAGTTGTAAAAACTGTGTCACTCTGGTGAGTGATGTTGATCATGGGAGAGGCTATACATGTGAGAGGGCAGGGTGTATATTGGAAATTTCTACATCTCATTTTTAATTTTGTTGTAACTTAAACTGCGCTAAAACTTAAAGTGAAGGCTTGAACAAAGTAAAAAAAAAAACCTTCATAATAGCATAAAAAATGAAATATTTAAGGATGAATTCAATAAAAATTGTGCAAGGACTTTATACAAAAAACTAAAAAGCATTCCTGAATGAAATTTTCAAAATACCTTAATAAAAGAGGGGTATATTGTGGTCTAGGTTGAAACAATTGATATAAACACGACATAAATTCTCCTAAATTCATTTATAGATTTTTGCGATAGCCATTAAACTCCCAGAATTATTTGTAGAAATTAACAAGCTAATTCTAAAATCCAAATGGAAATGAAAAAAACCAGAATAGCTAAATGACCTTTGAAAAAAAAAAAAAAAAACAAAGTGAAGAGCAGCCTCCTCCATATTTCTAGACGTATCATATAGTTGCAGTAATCATGGCAGTGTATTACTGACTGAAGGATAGATAAATACATAAGTTGAAATCTGTAGAGAGTCTAGAAATAGACTGCATATACTGACAGGTAACATGACAAAAATGTAAATATAATTTACTGGAGAAAAATATTATTTTCAACAATTTTGCTGGAAAAATTGTCTAGCTATTTGCAAAAACATATTAAATTTGATCCATATCTCACTATACACAAAACTTACCTGGAAATAAATCATAGACCTAAATGTAGAACCTAAACTATAAAACTTCTAGAAGAAAACAACCTCCTATACTAGATTATGATTACAAACACTCAATTGTTAAAAAAATGTTGAAAAAGTAGTGTCCTTAGATTCTAACCATTCATAAATAAGACGAAGTGGTAAAGGGAATTTTTTGAGCAGACATCAGAACTATAAAGAGTATTTGCTTAAGACTGAAACAAATGTGATTAGAAGAGTTTTTTCTTCAATAATAATTCCCTCATTCTTCCTAATATTTTAACATAAAAGTATTTTCGTAATGTTATATAAATATAATTTACTATTGTCCATCCTCTTTCCATTTTCTCTCTCACCACATTCCACTCAAGATTGCCATTTTTAAACCCCTCCTGGGTAGAATTTCCAGCGTCTTCACTGCCTTTGCCATCACAGAACATGAATTCCACATAGCTCAATGAATAGACAGGGCTAAAATTTCTTCACAGTAGATATTTAAGAGTATAAAAGTGAAGTTTGGAGACAGGTACAAAAAAAAAAAAACCTATCTGAAAACAGCATATTTTAAAAATGTAGTTCATTTATTTAGATTTCGTATATGATTGGAGAGGGTTTATGTTGGCCTCTAGAGAGGGTAAGACCACAACCTCAGTCCTATCCTTGTCACTGACATTTGGATTGGATTATATGCGTCAATAGTAAGTTTAGTGCATTTAATTGAAGTTCATGTAGCAACTTGATTGGATGTGAGCGCCAGATTAAAAATCACTTCTGGGTGTGTATGCGATTGTGTTTTCACATGAGACAGCATTTGAATTGGTGGACTCAATAAAGGAAATTTCCCTTCCCAATATTGATGGGCATCATCCAATCCTTTCAAGGCTTTACTAAAACAAAAGGCTCAAGAAACAAGAATTTGCCTGTTTTTGCTTTCTATTTGCCTGTTTGAGTCCAGACATCTCATATTAGCTTCTCCTACTTTGGGGCTGGATTTAAACCATAAACTTTCTTGGTTTTTCTACTGTTTTGACTCAAATTGAATTATACCACTGGCTTTCCCGGTCTCCTGGTTGCAGATGGCAGATCATGGGACTTAGCCTCCATAACTGTGCGAACTGTTTGAGCTAATTTCTCATGATATTCCCCCTCCCCATCCCTCTCCCTCCTCTTACCTTTCTCTGGAGAAGCCAGATTAATATAGATAGGTTCTAGAAGAGAGAAGATAACCAAAACAACTGCTAAGTACTCTTATTAGTCAAAAAAGTTTTTCCCTAACTACTGTCCTTGATCTTTCTCTTAAGAGTTGAAATTTACTAACGAGACTCCTAGGTGTCTTTTGATGTTGCTTCTGTTTATTCCTAAATCAATATCATTTCAATGTTAGACAATACATCCTAAGAATGACAAAGTAGCAGGCCCCAGATGATGGTGTCTATCTTGATATAACCAGAATATTTCTAAAAAATAAAAAAGAACAAGAAAAATAAGAGAATCTAAGATTTAAAAATAAAATCCAATTAGTAAAACACAAAGCTTTAATAGAGAGAACATGTTGAAGCTTCAACCAATGTTTCATCATTTGATATAAGATTGAATATTATTTTGAAGAAATTAGGACTTTATACAGGTTAAAATGATAAAATGCACACACGTGTGTACACACACAGATATATCCCTGAACCCATTAATTTAAAACAAAATGTTAAAATTAGTGTTTTGGAGGAACCATGAGCTAGTTTCTAGTATTTATATTCTTGTCCTTACTTTATCTTCCTCTTAGAAATGATATCTGAAAATTTAGACTTTTAAAAAAATCGGAAACTTTTAACTTGTCTACTTTAATCCTTGAATACTTTATTGCCTCTGTTTTAAATAAAAGGTATTTTTGATAACGTAAACTTGTGATTATAGTATATATAATTTTCTTTAAGAAACTTTAAAAGTGGACACATCATCTTCAAAGTTTGTATTGATTTCAGAGAAAAATGAAACAGCAGCATTTAAATCCACAGTTTTAGATTTGAAGATAAACAACTGTTCACCCGGCTTGTATGGAGATTTGTTTGGAAAAGCACTGGGTGTCAAGCTTCTGCAGCACAGCTGGGCAGAGAAAATATCCAAGAACTGATTTGCTGAAACAGCAAATACAGCAGTCATCAGATAATTAAAAGGGCTTAATAATTACAGAAAACAAGTTGAGAAAGAGGATTATGATTTCAACATGCTGGAAGGATCGAAGCTGCTTGAAAGTGTGAGGAATAATGTTGAGACATTAAACATCGTTTTCAAACCTGAATTCTTTATGAAAATGCCACTTAAATGGGCAAAAAATAAAAGCTGAGAATTGTTAAAAGTAGAAAAGTTAAAAAATGTTAAAAGTCTAAATTATTCATTATTGATCATATAAGAAATGAAAAAAACTATGAAAAAGTATTGATTTTAAAAGATAACTTTGTCTTATTGTTCTTAATGCATTCCTCTGAGTGACAAAGTAACAGGCTCCTGATGATGGTGTTTATCTTGATAAAAGCAGAATATTTCAAAAACAAAAAAATAAGACAATCTGAGTCTTCGAAATAAAACCCAAGTAACAAAAAACAATGTTTTAAGATAAAATAATGTGTTGAGGTTTTAACCAATGTTATTTAATTTAGATAAGATTGAATATATATTTTAAAGAAGAAATTAGGACTTACAGAAGTTAAACTGATAAAACACACAGACATATACACATTCACCTGAACTTCATTATATTTAAAATATTATTTTATTTTGCAGAAAAGTTGCAGTCAATATGCCCTCTTGCTATTTTTTTGTCCTATTTATTTGTTGGATTTTACATAACTTCTTCAAAGAGGAAATTTTAGAGGTTTTCTGCTAATTGGTTTATTCTGTCCATTAGGACAACTAAGTTGTAGCAAACATAGTCAGCCCACCTCGCAAAGGCAAACATTATTTTAATTTCTATCACCTTAGAAATTATTAGTTTGTCTGTTCTTAACTTTCATGTAAATGAAAACATAGCATGTAATTTTACGTGAATTTTTTTCACTCAACATTATGGTTTTGAGTGGTACACATTACTGCATATAAGAATAATTCATTCTTTTTATTGCCATATCAATATATTAAACATAGCTTACACTAGGTTATTATGAATAAACGGTTACGAATGTTTTAAAACATACATTTTGGTGGCATAACCACCCATTTCTGTTGGGCTATACTTAGAAATTGAATTCCTGCATCAAAAATGTGTCTATTTTTAAGGTTAAGCAGGTACTGCCAAATATTTTTTCCAACTGATCACACAAGTTTAAATACTCAGCAATGACATATAAAAATTCCAGTCATTCTACATCCTTACCAACACTTAGTATTACCTATCTTTTGACTGGAATCACCCTGAGGGTAGAATGTATATTATCAGAGTTTCAATTCTCATTTCCCCGATAAGTAAAGATTTTGAGCAACTTTTCATTTGCTCTTAGCTTTTAATAAATTCTTTTGAGAAGCATCTGTTTCTTTTCTACTTGCTAATTTTTAAAAATAATAACTACATGAAAGATCATTCTATTATTAATAGAGTGAAACTATTAGCATTTGTGACTTTTATTGACCTCCAAGTACAGTGTGTGAAAAATAATTACAGAAGAATATGTTAATTGGATACTCAGAACAGCTCAAATCCTTCATCTGATTTTGCAAGTAATAAATGTATATAAAAGACACAGCCTTTAATTCAAAAAGCTCATAACTGATGCTGCAGGACTGTTTTGTGATAAATATGTGCTGGGAAATAGACACTAGACAGGATTGCCAGGCAAAATTAATGGTGTTTGTGTCCCAGCTGAGTCATAAGTATTACCAGATACTTGCCAATTATTCGAATTAGGTTGGATAAAGACGGGAAAATCCATAACATGATTAAATAGCCTTTATCATTTCTTGTATCTTTTTTTCCCCCTCTACACGAGACTTCCTTCCTTCTATGCTTTTGATTTTGCCATCAAGTTTTGTCTGAAAATAAAATTGGTGTATGTTTAAGAATAGTTTATTGGTGTTTCTTTTTGTCTGACATCAAACCTTTTGGGAATCACTTAGAAAAATAAGTAAAATAGCTTTTAAGCTAAACAACATTTTTCATAAATAAGGTTATAAAATATTATTATTATTGCTAAAATAGTCTGTTAAAAATAATAGAAATCTGTCATCCTTAAACTAGTTCAATTATTGATTACATTTCTTCTGTATGTCAAATTCATTTATTATAACGTACTTCTCTAACCAAAGATGTATTTGATTAATACTTATTATTTTGGAATAGAGCTAAATGCTTTTTTTTTCTAATAAGAAATGTGACTATAAAGTAATAATGTGATTCAACAAATCAGAGAGTACAATTCAAATATAGTCCATACTTTTTAATCTTAAAAAGGAAATAAATATGCCTTGATCTGCTAATTTGATGAAAAGGAATACATCATAAGGGAATAATAAGAGATCATTATTTATCATATAAATTAAAAGTAAATATTCGTAGCAAACAAAAGTGTAATAGTCAGATAATTTATGCAGTATCCAAAATTTGTAATAATGAATATCTCTGAAATTAATAGCATTTGAATATGTATTTTATATATATTAGAACACAAGATTTTTTTTAATTGGGAAAAAACTGAACATGCAAGAATTGTTTTCTATTTGTTAAAAAAATTAATCTAATAATAGGGGAAAATATGTAAATTTATTAATGGTATATCCTTAGAATATTGATATCTATTCACTGCAATTAAAAGTATTGTTATTTCTAAAATAAATATTATTTATTATAATAATCAAAACAGTATTTAAATAAAATGTATAATTTTCTTCCTAATTATTTTTTGATTATGTAAAATTCTTAATTTAAATATTTTCCCCTTTTTCATGTCATGGTGCCAAATATAAATGTTGTTAAATTTCAAATACCCAATATGGAAGTGAAGTTATCTGCCATGAACCGAAAAAAAATTAACTATACAAGGCACTAGAGATAAATAAAAATAGCATGTAATTCTTATCATTAAAGAAAGTTCAAGCTTATAAGAAAAGCATGCAATCAAGTAATTCTTTTTTGTTTTAAGTTTTATTTTTCAATTAGAGTTGACATTCAATATTATTTTATATTGGCTTCAGGTGTACAGCACAGTGGTTAGACATCTATATAACTCAAGTAATTCTATATCAAATATAATAAGTTGTTTAACGATATTTGCTAGAACCATTCATAAGTGTTATGGTTAAATAATATTTGCTAGAGCAATACGTAAGCTGTCAGTTTTGCTGTAATAGCATAGTGAGACATATTGATAAATAAGAAATGATTTTTGAAATGTTTCTTGAAAAAGTCTAAGGACATTGCTGGTAATGTGAACAAGATAAGCTCAGGCAAGGAAATATGTAGCAAGTTCAGAGAACAGTAGTAGTACAAAGAAAGTAGTAAAATAAATATGTAAAAAAGATAGACATATTTGAATTTAAATATATATAGATATGTTTTCATAATTATATATGTGTACAAAGACTGAGATCTGGATGTATTACTAAATGAAAAAGCTGAATGTAGATACATAATGCAATATAATTAATTATTACTATAAAAATAAAATGATAAAGCCACAAATATGTATATATGAGACTATACATGAATATGTATATGTGAATAGATAAGAATAGAAAAAGAGTAGGAAGCATACGTATTAGCTTAGTAATACTGGTTGGGCAGGGAAGAGAGAAGAGAGAATAAGCCTCTGCTTGAGTCTGAGGCTTGCTGTCCTTGATCACTACCCATTCGGTACACCCACACCCAGTGACCCCATGCAGGATATAATACTTTAGTACTATTTAGTAAATAGTTATCAATGTAACTGCACGTATATTATTTTCCTATACTTATTTTTTGTGAGTAAACCCAATAGATATATAATATCTTAGTACCTATGGAAGTAAAGCTTTTCATATTTTTATTGGAAATTAAAAAAAATTAACTATAATTGCTAACAAGAATTTGTAAGGTTGAAAGAAATAGGAAACCTCTGAGAGTGAAATAGTTTTTCGAAGTATTAATTGAGCTCACATCTAAATCCAGTGTCCAAAACAAACAAATAAATCCAACTGAAATATGTGTCTATTTTAAAACATTCTTTTATTCATGTAATGTGACTTCTCCCATCACCTTTGAATTCAGAAGATTAGAAGAAATACCACATCATTGGCTATGGAATCTTGCTGCCCTTAAAGTGGCCAACAGACAGGGTTACACTTATGTAATGTAAGGGAGTTAATATCTCCTGGATGAGCCTTGACAAATATGAGACAGAAGACAGGAATACACCTGCAGACAGAATTCTCTTCCTTTCTTTCTCCAAGGAAAATTCTGAGGCTGGTGGCTCCTTGTGGTCTTTCTGGAAGTTATCCAGCAGGACCAAAGAAACTGGCTCTTTCTTAATTGCTACAGACAGACAATTCAGTAACACATCACCTCACCTTACATTACATTCTCTCTTCTACTTCAGTTGCCTTTTCCCCTAACTCTTACTGTCCTGAGATTACAATGCCCAATAAAATCTTAATCTCGGGCTCTGTTTTCTAGAAACACGGCCTAAGGCAGAAAGTAAGCCTCTTAACAAATCAGCCATCCTTGGCTTAAAAGGCTCAGTCCTAGTGTTAGATTACTTAATAAAGAAATATAATATACTCCCTGGATGGTAAATGTAATACTGAGAATGTATATTTTAGTTTAAGTGAGTTAAAGAAATATTGTGAACTATTTTTTAAATGATGCATTATTAAATATTAAAGCCAAAAAACTTTTGATTAAATATCAAATAAAAAATTTTATGTACATAGCCATATTTAACTCAGGAATGTATTTATATGTTACTAACTAAATAAAAACTTATAAATCTAAATAGAAATTTCAAAGACTGCTCAACTTTGAACATTAAAAATTGTCAAGGATTGTGAATAAATGCAGTCAGACTAAAAAAGAAAACACCTTTAGAGAGGACTTTTTACAGATGCTGTTTTTAGAGTATTTTCAATGGTTTCTTTCAGGAGAGAAAAAGAGTTCTCTCCAACTTCTCCAACATTTTCGTAGAATTTTTTAATTCTACAAAGTGCTAAATAACAAATGTAACATAGTTGAACTTATAAACTTGAAAGTAAATACAAAACATTTCCTTATTTATTGATTGTTACTTGTGGAATGGTCTGTAGAGAAAAGAAAGATTCCACAGAACCTGGAAGAAAATTTGATGCACAAATGTTACATCTGGAAAGATATTCCTTTGTAAATAATAGTTAAATAGGCAGAATAATCAATAACTGAAAAATGAGTTATAAAGGTTATAAAGGAACTATTAACTTTATAGAAAATGTACAAAACTAGAAAATATAATAGAAAGAAAAATAAGGTAACAATTTAAATTCAAAAGAAATCATTATTTTCTAAAAATCATTTTGGATAATCTAAATGCTTTACATTTTCAATATGCTGAATTATATTTTCCATTATCTGGAGTTTTGTAAAAAATGGAAAGATTCAATGTTAATTAGGTAAAAAAAACTGCCAATTTTATTACAAGTTTTATTGTTGAAATTTTTTCTTAGTCTTTTAGAAAAGATGAAATTTTATTTTAGGTAGATGGAAAAGAGTTATTTGGCAGTCTCCAAATATGTTTAATGATAAACATAAAATATGTTTAGAAAAGACATGATAATTAGTATAGTCTATTAAATAAGTTTAGTAGGAACAATATATCTTCTAAATTTTTATTACATACATACTATTTTTTTCACAGATTGGAAAAATAATCTATTGCTTCTATTTATATGTAAATAATGAAGTAGGGAGTCAAGTTACTGAAATATTTTAAAGAATTATTCCTTCATTTATTCATTCATTTATACCTTCACATATTCATTCAGCAAATATTTATTGAGCATCTACTCATCGCCGGGCACAGGTTCTTTTTATACATACTGAAGAATCAACATAAAATAAACAGTATTTTACGTATTCTTAATGATAACTTAAGAAAACAATGTATTGAGTTCTTAAAGTGATTAGTAACATAATAATTGAATAAATAGTAGTAGTAGATGGTTGTCTTTCTTTTTAAATGAAATGCCTTCGATAATTAGTTTAAATTGTGTCTTCATTTAGCGTTTGCTACAAGAAAGGATGATTTTGAATTGAAGCTATTCACTTGTAGATCACTTATATTCTAATTAGTGTTTCTTTTAATAAATCAAATACTAAGACTCTCTAAATTTGGTTATTAAGAAGAATTTCCATGTGGAGGGGATAGTCTTAAACTCTTTTCTCCCTGAGTTTTACTTTATTTTAAAGCATCAGTTATAAATTTCAGCATCTTTGTATAGTATCTATAGCACAAAGTATGAGATTTAAGTATTTTAAAAACTTGTGTCCTTAGTGTTAGTTTTCTTCTCCCTTCCAATCATCTACTAAATTTAGGAAAGACAGTGATTTTATTTCAACTCCATACGCAAGTTGCTCATTGAATCTAATATTTCTATCCTGTGTTACTCACTTAGGAGTTTGGGGAAGGGGTAAGTATGAGGCATATCTTAACTCATTCAATAGCCCCATCATTGCATTTATCAACACTACCACCTAGAAAGTTATGAATATATATATATATTTGCTGAGGAGTTAGAGAAAATTATATGTTGATATACTATATCATAGTTTCACCTCCTAAATATCTGGTACATTCTGAATTATGAAATGAGAACCCAAGGGTTTCTATTCCGAGACATCAAAGACAGACACACAACCATATTCCTCTAAAATATCTCCAAAATTAACTACTATTTTAGCATTCTTCTCTATATTTTGACAACAGCTATGCTGACCAGCTGATTTTTATACACTCTGATGAGAAATATATGTATCTAAATCTGATTTATGGGTTTGTAAATAGTGTTTGGGTATATCAGTGCATTATCACACAGTTTAAAGTCCTGCAGGGCAACACAGTGCAAGATGGTGAGGGAGGCTTGTCACTACAAAATCTTGGGAATAATCCTAATTAAATAGGAGAACTGAAACTGAGGTTGCTTTCCAGGCTCACTAGAAATATAAATTGAGTATTCTCTCTTATGTAATAAGTTTAGCTAATAACTGTTTGTTCAGATATATAGCCACACTTCTGAAGACTAACATTAATTTTCAGAGATAGTCCAGTGTGAAAAAAAAAGGAAGAAGACTTCCAGTCTCCTAAATCTGCTTTATATCAACAACCAACAAGGACATTTCAGATTGATGCTGCTTAAGATCTCATTTAAAATTTATGCTCTCAGTTCTTTTTTTAAAATAATAGACTAAGTTTTAGGGAAGTTTTAGCTTCATAGCAAAATTAAGCAAAAGGTACATAGATTTCACATATTCTATTACCCTCACACATATCTTCCCCCATCATCAACATTTCCAACCAGAGTCGTACATTTATCACAAACAATGAACCTATGTTGACACATCATTATCACCCAGAGTCCATAGGTTATTCTAATATTGTACGTTCTATGGATTTGGATGACTTTATAATATGTATACAGTATTAAAGTTTCATATAGAATGGTTTAAATAAACATCTTGTTCTATCTATTCATGCCTCTCTTCCTTTAACCCCAGACAACCACTAATCTTTCTGCTGTTTTTTTTTTAGTTTTGCCTTTCTCAGAATGTTACATATTTGAATTCATATAGCATGCAGCTTTTCCAGATTGGCTTCTTTCACTCTGTAATATGCATTTAAGGTTACTCTATGTTTTTTATGGCTGGTAACTCATTATTTTTAGTCCTGAATAATATTCTATTGTCTGAATGTACCATCATAGAACACCCAATTATCTCAACCCAAAAAAGGCTTTATCAAGACACATTATATTAAAATTATCAAAAATCAATGAAAAAGACAGAATTCTCAGGGCAGCCAGGGAAAAGAAGATGGTAACCTATAAAGGAAACCTATTAGATTATCATCAGACTTCTCAGAACAACCCTTACAAGCCAGACAGGAGTGGAATCAAATATTCATACTATTAAATGCAAGGAATTACCAGCCAAGAATAATGTATCCAGCTAAGCTCTCCTTTGGATGTGAAGGAGAAATAAGGATCTTTCCAGATATACAAAAATTGGGGGAATTCTTCACTATGAGGCTTGAACTACAGGAGATTCTGAAAGAAGTCAGCTCTCCTAAACAAAATGGCAAAAAAAAAAAAAGCATAATTAGGAGTAAGGAGTAAGGAGTAAGGTGAGTAGCAGGCTTATAAAAGCAGAGGAGTGCAACACTTACCAGAAACAGGGCATTATAAGCTTAAAATAAGAAGAGATTTCCATATAGCAAGATAGTAATTAGGGACAAGTTGAGACAACAATGACTGAAAAGGAGGATTCAAAGATCCAAATTTGCAAAAGTGAATGGAGATAAGTCACCTGCAGAAGAAAAGATGACTATATATATACATATATATATGTATATATATATACACCATACATATATATATGTAGAACAATCCTTTTCATATTTGTAATGATAACCACGGGCCAAAGATTTAGAACCTAATCATATAACATAAAGCAAGAAGAACCGGAAAGAAATCCACAAAAAAGCAACTAAAATAAAGAAAAAGAAACAGGAGGTCAAGGAAGCAATGGAAACATCAAGTTAACAAAAAGCAAAAGATAAAATGGCTATAAGATTTCAAATTTCAACAATCACCCTAAATGTAAATGGACTGAACTCACCAATAAAAAGGCACAGAGTTGCAGAATGGATCAAAAGCAAAACTCAACCACATGCTTGCCTCCAGGAACACATCTGAGTTCCAGAGACAAATATAGACTCAAAGTGAAAGGTGGACAATGATATTTCAAGCAAATGGCATTCAGATAAAAGCAAGTGTAGTAGTACTGAGGAAATAGACTTCAAAATTAAAAAATTAAAGAAAGATACTAAAAAAAAAAAAGATACAGAGGGGCATTTCATATGATAAAGGGAGTCATGCACCAAAAAGACATATTAATATCTATGCTCCTAATCAGGGAGCCTTGAAATATGTAAAACAATTACTGACAGAACTAAAGGGAGAAATAGACCAAAACACTATTGTAGCAGGGGACCTAAATGCTCTACTGTCAAATATGGACAGATCATCCAAACAGAAAATCAATAAGGAAATAACATCTTTAAGTGACACATTAGATGAACTGTACACACTTGACATTTACGGAGCCTTCCATCCCAAAACAGCTGCTTAAACATTCTTCTCAAGTGCACAGGAGCATTCTCAAGGATGAACGACATACTGAGACACAGAAATAGCCTCACAAATATAAGAGGGTTGAAATCATACCAACCATATTCTCTATTCATAATGCTTTGAAACTAGAGATCAACTGTAAAAAAAAAAAAAAAGTAGAAAGAACCACAAATAAATTGAGATTAAACAACATATACTGAAGAATAACTGGGTTAGAGAAGAAATAAAAAGGGAGATCAAGAGATACATAGAAATGAATGATAATTATAGTACAATATATTAAAACTTTTGGGACATGGCAAAAGAGGTCATAAGAGAAAGTTCATATAATTCCAGGCTTTTCTTCAAAAATAAGAACAAGCCCAAATAAACAACCTAATGCTTCATCTTAAAAAAACTAGAAAAGGAAGAACAAATAAAGCCTAAAGTCAGCAGAAGGAAAGAAATAATCAAAATTACAGCAGAAATAAATGAAATTGAAAACAAACAAACAAAAAACAATAGAAAAAAATGCAACAAAGAGACGGTTCTTTGAGAAGGTTAATAAAATTGACAACCCCTGGCTAGATCATTAAAGAAAAAAGAGAAAGGACACAAATAAACACATCAGGGATGAAAGAGGGAAATTACGAAAGACACTGCAGAAATACAAAGGATCATACAAGAATACTGAGAAAAGTACATAACACCAAATTGAATAACCTAGAAGAAATGGACCAGTACTTAGCAATATGCAATGTTTCTAGGCAGAATCAAGAACTGGAAATCTAAATTGACTAATCAGCAGTATGGAAATTGAAACAATCATCAAAAACCTACCAAAAAGTAAAAGTCCAGATGGCTTCACCAGTGAATTCTACCAAACATTCAAAGATTTAATACCTATTCTCCTCAAATTCTTCCAAAAATTGAAGAGGAGGCAATACTTCCCAATTCAGGAGCCAATATTACCCTGATACCAAAACCTGGTAAATATAACACAAAAAAGAAAACTACAGACTAAATTCCCTCATGAACACAGATGCAAATATCCTAAATAAGATACTAGTGAACTGAATACAGCAACATATTAAAAGAAGATTATACTATGAATATAATCTCAGGCAGGCTTCATCTCAGGGTCACAGGGATGGTTTAACATATGCAAATCAATTAATGTGATACACCACATAAACAAATTAAAATATAAGAATCATATGCTCATATGAGTAGATGCAGAAAAAGCCTTTGACAAGATACAGCACCCTTCAAACACAACAAAATCGGTATATAGAAGGAAAGTAACTTAACATAAGAAAGGCCATATATGACAAGCCTCGGCCAACATTATATTTAATGGTGAAAAACTAAAAACTTCCCTTTAAGATCAGAACAAGGCAAGGCTGTCCACTATCGCCACTGTTAATCAATATAACATTGGAGGTCTTAGAGAGTGCAATTGGGCAAGAGAAATATATAAAAGGCAACCAAATAGGAAACAAAGAATTCAAACTGTCACTATTTGCAGATGACATGATTCTCTATATAGAAAATACTTTATATATATTTTTGTATTTGATTTATTAATAGTTACTGAGGATTTCTACATCAATTTCCTCGAGTGACATTTATCTGTAGTTTTCTTATAAAGTCTGGATCTGGTATTAGGGTAGTTCTGGCCTCATAGAATATGTTAGGAAGTATTTCCTCTACTTCTATATTCAGGAAGAAATTGTAGAGAATGGGTATAATTTCATTCTTAAATGTCTGATAAAAGTCATCAGTGAACTCATCTGGGCCCAGTGCATTCTGCTTTTGAAGCTTATATTAATTATTGATTCAATTTCTATATTACATACAGGCCTTTTCAGATTGTTCATTTGTTCTAATGTGAGATTTGGCAGATTGTGTCTTGGAAGAAAGTCATCTATATCATCTAAATTATCAAATTCGTGGCATAGAGTCAGTTATTCATAATATTTTTTATTATCATTTATGTCCATGGAATCTGTAGTGATAATATTATTTCAAATATTCCTTCTGTTCCTTTCTTTCTTCTTGTTCAGGTATTATCATTAGGTATATGTTACACCTGTCATAGTTGTCCCACCTGTTATAGTTGTCCCACAGTTGTGGTATAGTTTATTTGTTTGTTTGTTTGTTTATTATGTTTGCTCTTCAGTTTTACAGGTTACTATTGAGAAATCTATGTCCAGTCTACTAATAAGCCCATCAAAGGCTTTCCTTATTTCTGTTACAATAATTTTAACATCTAGCAGTTCTTTTAGGGTGCATAGGAGTTCTATCTTTTTCCTTATATTACCCATTCTTGCATTCTTGTCTACTCTACCATTATAATTTTAGCATATTAATCATATTTATTTTTAATTTACATTCCAAAACCCAACAGTTTTTTTATATGTGAGTTGGTTATGATGTTTGTCCTGTCTGTTTAAACTGTTTTTTAGCCTTTTAGTATGTCCTTTAATTTTTTTCTTATAACTGGACATGATGTACTAGGTAAGAGAAATTGCTGTAATTCAGTACTGTGGTGGTAAGTTGTGGGAGGAAGGGAAGCACACTATAGTTCAATGATTAGGTGTTGGTACGTTAGTGAGACTTTGCCTGTGGACTGTGACCTTCATGTGCATTTCAGTTCCCACTTCCTCCTTGAGTAGATTGGGAGTGGTTTGCCATGTGACCTCACTTCTCTTATAGACCTAAAAGTATTGGTTTTTCAGTCTGTTTATCTTTTTACTTGTTGTTAGGATGGAGTGACAACTTCCATGCTTCTTACTTGCTGAATTAGAACCTGAAACTTCCCACTAAGTTTTTATTTGTGACTGAAATGGTTGTTTTTAACTCTCCAGTGACACAAGTTTTTACTAATGGTGTGTAATAGCAAAAAATTAAATATAATGTGTTACATGAAAATTAGAGATTTTGTTCACTAGAGCCAGTTTACTCTTCAGAATACATAGACCCTTGCCCAATCTTCACAGGAATAAAGTAAAAAAAAAAAAAGTCTTTCTGTCTTGCAAAGCTTAATTTGAATGTTACCTATACAACATATCAACTGAATAACCTTGGACATACCATCTATCTGCTCCGGTATTTCAAATTCTCATACTTAAAATTAGGATACATACGCATTTTGTGAAATTGTTTCAAAGATTAGAGATACTGTTGAAGAACTGATCAGAATATATTGCACAAAATAAGAGCTTACTAAAGAAGTTTATATTATTGTTGTTACTAACATCATTATCTTTATTTCTTCTTATTAAGTGTAACTCAAGGCTTTGTAGTCAGATTAAAATGTAGACAAAGTCAGAGATGGTCATAGAAACATTTTATTAACTACATTTAAGTATATTTATAAATGTGTTATAAAGACTTATTGTCTACTTTCAATTTTAATGAATGAAATTTTTTTAAAACTAAAATATTCTTTATTCTAATCCATCTATTATTGTAAGATAACACATTTGTGTTGTTTAAGCTGCTAAGTATATATTTGTGATAATTTCTAACAACAGACAAACTGAATACAGGATCCTGCTCAAATTTCTAAGGTCCTCAAAATGTTAATATTCTCTTTTAAAAAAAGAGGATAACTTTTTGGCAATACATTTTTTGTTTTTTGTTTGTTTGTTTGTTTGTAAATACTTCACTTATTTGTCCAGTCCACATGAACAAAATAAATGGTTACACTTCAAATAGTTGATATATGTTATATCTCTGATATGCTGATGCTCATAGAAAGTCTTCAGTAATACAGAGGTAATTAAGTGAACTGGATAATGTTTAGGTTCTCAAATTTTAATTTCATATGTTGCACTTTTGTTACATATTTCAAATATGTAATATGTTGCACAAGTGAAAAGGACTGTCTAAGTGAGAAGTACAAAACCCTTTGAAATGTGTTCAAAGCACATTATCATTTGCAGTCTATTCCTTCATAACCTACTATATTTTAAATTTGGTCTAAAAGTTGAATACATACCAAGAGATCCTTTTGTAATTTTATTTAAAAATTATATCCACAACTGTATCATAAAAGTTACAACACGGCAATGACAACAATTTTACAGATTCTTCTATTAATAAGTCAACTGTATTAAGTAAACACTGTTATCTTCCTGGGATATGGGACCAACGAGATTTGTACAGGCTATGAGATCAGATATGGGAATAATGTAGAAAAATAAATCTTTGAAGTAAAATTTGAATCTAGAGAAAAAATGTAGTGAAAATAAGAAGTCATTTCTCTCTCTCTCTCTCTCTCTCTCTCTCTCTTTTTTTTTTTTTTTTTTTTTTTTTTTGGAGCTGGCAGAGTTATTGGAAATCAACTAGTTCAGCTAATCATCACTTTAGAGCTAAACAAATTCAAGACCAGAAATATTAGTGACAAGACTGTTATGCAGGCCTTCTGACGTTTTTCTGCTAGAGAGACTGCACAAAATTTCACCACCATTTTGTGTTGCAAAAGTACTCAATTCATAAGATGAATTAATTACAGCTCTTTATCAGTATTTTTTCAGCTACTCCAATTTAAACTTTATTGATGAAAGTTGGTCCACTTGGGTTAATTAGTATTAGAATAAAATTAATATGTGACCTAATTATTGCATTATATATTTATGTCTTTACCAGTAAATAAAATGTTTATCAATAGCATTTCCTCTAATAGAATTCCATGGCGTCATTTCTCATGTTTAAGTTACTCAAGCTTGGGATTGCTATTTTCTAAAGTGTATTATATTATGTCAGGGGAAATAGTTCTTCTACTACTTGTAGAAGAACCTAGAATAGTAAGTAGTAAAATGTAATAGAATCACTGCTTAATGTAACACATGGTAACATATATTGTACATATTTATGTTTTAAAGAAAATTTTCAATAAATTTAATTTATCAATAGGTATAGAAAGTTAAAATGCAAGACAAAATTCTTGACTTTTTATGCACAATCTTAAATTAAAATCAGAAATTATAAAATATTAGCTTTTTTGAGAAAGAAATAAATGTAGTTTCAGTTATAATGAAAATTATTAGAGAAAGAAATAATTGATAATGCCTCAAACATTGAATGCTGTTTCTTCATCTGATCATAGTTAAAATTACCTGTATGATTTCATTTGCAACTGAGCTCAAAAACTTTGAATAGTTTTTGACTGGCAAAATTTCAAAATATAATACATAATTAGTCACATCATGAAATGTATTTTAAAATGCATTCTGCATTGAAGGTATTAATACATCATATTAAATATTCCAGAGACTAAAATAAAAGTGCTGAAATGTTTATATAATGTTGTTCTCATATTTTGATAGTCTCGAGATTATGAATAAGACTTCAGATGATAGAAACCATTATGTTTTCAATTGCTTAATTGCCTAGTGTTATATATCACTGTTGTGTGTTGTGTGTGTGTGTGTGTGTGTGTGTGTGTGTGTGTGTTTGGCCAACTATAGGTAAGCTACCTTCACTATCAGCATTTCCTTCTACCTTGCTTATCAAATTGTTTCACACAAAAAATAGCTACAATAATTGACAGTGATAAAATAAACGAATCTATCACATAGTGCAATTATGTGTTAGTGTCTCAAATTTCCTCTTAGCAATGTTTCTTTTCCTTCAAAAAACCAAGGGAAATATATATAATATTTTAATTACTATGTAGTAGGGGAAAGCTATTTTATACCTAGCCAAATCATGCCTTAAATAAACTTAGATATACATATCTAAAAGTAAAATTTGTACATATAATGATAAGGACAATGCTGGTGTTTGGTTGCCAAAGGACTAGTGAAATAAGTATACGGGAATGATGTGCCAAGCTTTTAAGGAAGCAATTTAGGCAGAAATCTTGTCTATCTGAAGCATAGTGTCTATTATGTGTTCAAAAGCCATGATTATTTTAAAAATAGACATTTGAGAAAAACAGATAATTAGTCCAGTACAGCTGGTATAAAACACTACTTGCACAAATACTGGTATCATTAAAAATTTGGCAAAGTATCCTATAAGAAAACCCCTGGGCAAATCAAACAAATTAAGCACCTAAGTATTTTTTAGAACCTAAGAAAATGTACATAGAAGACTCCTGATTTTGCACCTTAATTTAAAAAGCCCTAACATAAAGAATAATCCAACATTACCATTTTTCATTGTTTATTTGGAAATTACCTCACATTTTACTTACTCATAATTGTAGTGTATTTTACTTAATTCAGAACTTCTTTTCTGAACTCAATTATTTTCATAGTTTTTGTTAGTTTTGTTTTTATTCTTTGTAATTAACATATATATTCTCAAATTTCTTTGTCCTTTAATATTGTGTTATTGTGAAATATATCACACACAAAAGATGGTGTAAAATACATATGCAGTTTAAGGAATGTCAGTAAAATAAATACTTGTGTACATAATTAAACTTAAGAAACAGAATACTAACTAAAGATTTGAGAACCTCTGTGTGCTTTGATAACATTCCCTCTCTACCTCAGAGTAACTGTGTTTTGATAAATTCGATGATTCTTTGCTTTGCTTTGCTTTATAGTTCTATCCTATCTACATAATTTTTTAAATCAATGCTGTTTTGTATGTTTTTGATAACAATGGTATTATTCAATTTTATGAGGTTCAATAAGGTGTTTTTTATTGTTGTTGTCTTTATTGTTGTTGATTTTGGCCCAGTGGACCTTTACTTAACTGGGAAAGGCCATGCCTAGAGAAAGGCAGAGATGGGTCCTCAGAAGTGCAGGCCTGAGGCCAGTCTCCCTAACTGCGTCAGTATAAATGATTGCTGATTTTGTGTTTTGTGCAAGGTTAGAGTTACACATCATCCTGATACATAAAATATCTGGAAATTTATAGTGAAAAATGTATCCCAGGTAATTTTTGCATTTCATTTATATTGTCTGATAAGCCTATAGTTCTATAAGGATTTTCTAAAACTTAAACATTACCTATATGTATTTTCCCATTCAATCTAGCACATTATGCCTTAGATGTTTCTCATGCAAATAGGTTTTTATTATATATTTTTATACCATAACTAGACAATTTAGTTCATTTATTTTTAATATGATCACTAGTATATATTGTATATATAATAGGTTTTTATTATATATAAATATAATGTATATAGATAGAGATATAAAATAGGCTTTTGTTTGGCATGAATCCCCATTATTTATTTTTGTATTTTATTTTTCTTCTTTACTTGACTTTGTTTGGATTGATTTTTAAATTTTACTTCATTTTATTTTTTTTCTTGCTTGCATATTATATACTTAATGTGTATCCTTTTAGTGAGCATCATTTGTGTGTTAGTTAACAAAGCTAAAATTATTCAAACTTTACCTGCTCGCAAACAAATTATGCACTTTAACATTAGGATGTTTATCTTTAATGTATTTTTATCATATTCATCTGATATATCATCCAGTTTCTGATTTACAAAAATTTAGTTGGTTGTCATTACATAGGAAGATGTCAGTTCTGTGTGGAATTTCTCCATCCTGTCGTCTATAATTTTGAACAGATTCTGATTTTAACGTCCATGTCTGGCAACTACAGTATATTCATCCTCTTTGTATCTATTTCTACCACCTCTTTTGTATTTTTCCCTTGGCTTTCTATTATTTGGACTTATCAGCAAGCATGTGTAGTAATTTTGTGTTAACAGTAGGCATTCAATATAAAAATAGTAAAGAGACTCTGGATATAATTATGTTTTTATCACTGGATAGTCAGTTGGGAAACCAAATACCATTTCGTCCAGTCATTCATAAAAGTAATTTTATGCTTGGTTTCAATCTTTTTTAAGACTCAAAGTATTTTGGTTTATTCTTGCTAAGGCTGTGGAGCCATTCTAGGGTGTCAGACAAAAACCATTTTGGAGAAACCTTTTTGGCAGACCCTAGATTCTATACCTTTCTCTTTATCCCTTTGAGACTGCTTAGTTTGCCTCTCTTAAGACCACTCTAGCTAGTTGATCTATTGTGAAGCATAGTTTAAAAGTTGGTGCATTTCTTCAGAGTAAAGGTGGCACAAACCACTTGATTCGATACTCTGTAGTACTTTTCCCTATAGTAGATTTTTAAAAGATGTTTTTAGAAGATGTTTTAGGTTTACATTAAATTGAGAGGACTGTACAGAAATTACCCATATACCCCCTATCCCCACATATGCATATTCTCCCACATTATCAACATCACTCATCTGAGTAGTACATTTTTATTTTTTTTAACCATGAATGAACCTACATTGGTACATCATAATCACCCAGTCAGTAGTTTAACTTAAGGTTCACTCCTTGTACTGCATATTCTATTGTACTAAACAAATGTATAATGACGTATTTTCATTGTGTGTGTGTGTGTGTGTGTGCGTGTGCGCGCGCGTATCAATCTCATAGAGAGTATTTTCACTGCCCTAAAAAATCTCTGTATTCTTCCTAATCATCCTACTGGTTCCTCAGCCTTTAGTAACCACTGTCTTTTTCTTGTCTACTAGTTTTTGCCCTTCAGAATGTCATATAGTTGATATCATACAGTATGCAGCTTTCTCAGATTGATTTCTTTCACTTTGTAATATGAATTTTAGTTTTGCCCACATCTCTTCATGACTTGAGGGCTTATTACTTTTTAGTGCTGAATATATCCATTTGTCTGGATGTACCACAGTTTACCCATTTATTTACTAAAGAATATCTTGGTTGCTTCCAACTTTTGGCAATTATAGCTAATCCTGATGTAAACATCTATGTGCAGGTTTTGTGAGAACATAAGTTTTCAGCTAGCTTCTTTGGGTAAATAATGAGAGAGATTGCTGGATCAGACAGTAAAAATGTGTTTAGTTTTATAAGAAACCACCAAAAAAGTCTTCCAAAGTGGTTGTACCATCTGACATTCCCAACAATGAACTAGAGTTCGCTTTGCTCCACACCTTTGCAGCAATTGGTGTTGTCAGTGTTCTGAATTTTGGCCTTTCTAATAGGTGTGTAGTGGTATCTCATTGTTTTAATATGCATTTCCCTGTTGACATAAAATGTGAAGTATTTTTCCATATGCTTGTTTTTCCATCTGCATATGTTCTTCAATAAGGTGTCTATTAAGATCTTTGGCCTTTTTTTATAATCAGGTTTTTTTTATTTTCTTATTATTGAGTTTTTTTTTTTAATTCATTGCATATTTTGGATAACAACCAGATGTGTCTATTGTGTTACCCTCCAGAAGTTTTTTATTTTTGCATTTTACATTTAAGGCTGTATCTATTTCAAGTTAATTTCTGTGAAGGTTAAAAAGTCTGTTTATAAATTCACTCTTTTGCATGCAGATATCCAGTTGTTCCAGTATCATTTGTTGAAAGTTTGTTTTCACTCAATTGTACCATCTTTTTTCCATTGTCAAAGATCAATTGACTATATTTATTATAAGGGCCCTATTTCTGTCCAGGTAATCTATTTGTCTTTGTTTTCACCAATACCACACTGTCTTGATTACTTTAACCCTATAGTATGTTGAAGTCAGGTAATGTCTCCTACTGTATTTTAATCTCTCAATTCCTCACTGACTTTGTATTCATGAATTCTAACCTTTCAGTTCTTTGAGACACTAAAAACATTGATTAGCCTATTTTTAATTAGACTCTTTATCTCACCCTTCTAGAAAATCATTAAATACCTCAAGAGAAATATAAACACAAGGCGCACCACCCATCTTGCTAATATCATTTACACTCAAATATTAACATTTCAACTTTTAACAACATTATTATTTGTTTATTGTTTTCATATAGAATCAAGATTTCATTATTTTTCTCTTGGAAAATAATAAAAGTACTTTATACATGGCCAGGAGTAAGATACTATATTTTTCACGCATTTATATTTTAAATCTTCCCTAGCCAGAATGTTTAATATTCATTTACATGTCCATTTGGTACTTAACTTTTGACATTTAATTCTTTTTCATCTTGTTTTTATTTAGATGTATGTCTTGAAGTTAAAATTTAAATTGGTATTTTTTCTAATTAGTTAACTCCTACCTGATAAACTATACAAATTTTCCTGCTTGTCCTTCTGACTTCTGTATCACAATTATTATATTTTCAATTATTATATATAAGGGTCTATATAACTTTATATTTGTTTTACTGAAGAAGCTTTCTATATTTACATTGGTATGATTTGTTTTTAAGCATTTAACTTTTAATTTGCCTTAATATTATCACATAAAATTAGACTTCTTTATTCTTCATTTATAAAATTATGCACACATTTTTCTTCATTAATATATTCAGATGGATCATTAAATTTTCATTTAAAAATACTACAATGCAATTATTTTTAATTGCAGGTAACAATTATATTTTACTTACTTTAAAAGAAATAAAATATGTAGAATAAATAAGCTTTCCACTCCTGCATATAATAAATTATCTCTATTGAAAAATAAATAACATTTTACCTTATTTGAGTTTCAGATGGATTTATGGTGCGTTTGACATAGGTAAAGTAATTTTTTTTTTAGTTTTTAAAAAATATTTGTTGAGATTATAAAGATTGTTCTTTAATTCACTAGCTTTATATTATCAAATATTCCAGGAATAAAATTTAACCAACTGTCATTAGCATTCTTTTTAAAATTTTAAAATAAATTTGTTAGTAGCTTATTCAACAGTGCAAATACATTCAAAATATATTAATCTATATTTGTCTTGTTTCATATTACATTCAATGTATAAAATATGTGGATAATTTATCATTTTCTTAGAGGTATTGTAGTAGGCCATAATCCACCCTGTTGCTAGTTCAGTGATACAAACATACACAGAATATTAAAATATGTAAGTATGTCACAGCAAAATTTAGTAGCAAGTTATCTTGAATATGGTCATTGCCTCGTATAAAAAGTAGTAACTCTTCTGACTATCCCCCAAAGAAATAAGGGACAGAAAAGAGAGGCAGAGACAGAGACAGAGACAAGTGAATGGACTACCATATTATAGATGGAATGTGGTGAACTGCTAGAAATATAGATGCGCATCCTGATGAATTATGTCATTTATATTCTTGTTTTAGATGATAATTCAGAAAGCCAAGATGTCAAAATTTTGCATAAATGTAATAATGGTCAAATTTTGGCAGGAATCAATGGACAGTCAAAACATTCAGATCAATAAAAAATAACGCCAAAATGAGAAAGTGGACGTAAGACTGTGTAACTACCCTTTCTTTTTCTCATTCTAGCTGCAGCTATTAGGATGATGGTCATGTAATAGACTGCAATCACTCGACATGGGGGAATATGTTCAACCCGGATGATCACAGGATGGTCTCTCTCCTCCTCCTCCTCCTCCTCCTCCTCCTCCTCCCTCCTCCTCCTCCTCCTCCTCCTCCTCCTCCTCCTCCTCCTCCTCCTCTTCCTCCTCCTCCTCCTCCTCATTAGATATTCCACACCATTCTCAGATGAGAAGGTGAGGTTGAAAAGTGAAAAAAAAATAGAGAGGAGAAAATAATAAAACAAGCTAAAACCTTTTTTCTAAGTATCTTCCTCTTTTATTTTTTTTTTGAGCAAAACTAAATTTACAATGACCATACATTCTATCTGCCATAGAACAAAAAGATTTTCAACCCATTAAAGCTCCCATGCAAACTGGAGGTGCAGATTCTGAATGTCATTTGGTTAACAAAGGTGGTGGTGGCGGAGGTTATGAATAGGTGATTCCAATACACTCACCACATTACTTGCCACTTCCTGAGAGCTTAAGTGCATAATTAATTGAGATAAAACAGTCTATCTTGTCTTACTGCCCAAGAGATGATTTGAGAACCAAAAGGTCATTTTATTTCTTTCATATCCCTATAGACACTATATACACCATTTCACATCAAGTTAAGAATAAAATTCTGATAAAATCATGTCATGAAGGATTGTAGAGTAATTCATATCCACTGGAAGAGTAACAGAGCATTTACTCTGGCAGTTGTGGTAGCTCATTGGCTTTTACTGGAAAGAAAAGAAGTGCAGGCAGTATCAGATTAGAAAAGAAATGCTGGCTCTGTCAGACTAAGAGTATTTAGTTTTATAAAAGTTTATTCAGTGTTAATTACCTTCTGTGTTCCTGACATTGTATTAAGAACTAGGATTAAACAGATGCTCTCTGCCTTGAAGGAATCACTGTCTAGTAAACCATGGGAACATTGAATAATGTAATAAATATCATGAAAAAGGACATATTACCCAGGGGAAACATCCTTTCTAAAAATAAGGTGAATAGGTGGTAAACCTAAAATAAATTAGTAGTGCAATACAATACATATATTTTAACAGATGATTGGTCATTTTTAAAGTGCCATATTTGATTATGATAGTACTCCCTTGTTGAAATCCACTAATTTATAATTTTATCTTTTGAAGTAAAATTTATAAAGGCATTTTCTTCATTCAAAACTTTAGTATATTGCTGAGGTATTTGAAAAACTGTATTATGAGAACAGCTATGACATATTTAAAAATAGTTAATTTAATACTTTATCAGATTCTGAGGACTCTCCTAACTCTTGGTAAAATAATGTATATTAGCACAAGGAAAAACTAGAAACAAATCCTAGTTTGTACAAGAAATTTATATTCCATGGAATTGACATGTTTAGAGAAGTATACAATAAATTCAGTAAGTATTGGGTAACACTTTAAAAAATGCTTTTAAAGTGCTTTTGTGCTTCATAACATCCATCAAAATAAATCACAAATGAAATTAGTGGTATTTCAATGTAATGTGGTAGATATGGGCCCAACTGTACTTTAGAACAAAAGTTGAGCCAGCAATCTGAAAATATATATTGATTAATCCATCTTTCACTATTGATTTGACACTCTATATTTATCACATATTATGTTCAAAAAATGCTTGAGAAGACTTTTAGATATTATTAAGGTTTAAAATTATTATTTTGTATGAAATGTATCCGGCGGTATGGTTTGTGTTATATAAATAAAGCCATCTTTACTAAGAGAGATAAAAGAGAGAGCCAAAAACTGAAACAGAATAATAAAAAAATAATGGGAAAAATATATATAGAGAGAGAGAGAGAGACGGTGATGCCAAGTCATCCTGACATTCTAGCTCCTAGTTCCATGATTTTTGAGATATAGGGATATTTCTGTCTTTGGGTATCATGAGATAACAGCATCTAGTTAATAAATTCTCCTTTCCTGCCTAAATTTTGTTTTCATTAAAACAAATATGTACTACCTGATATATATATCACAAAGTGACAGTCTAATTAAATCGTGTGCATAAGTTGTCTGGACAAATAGTATTTTTACTGAGGTTCAATAAGTGAAGAATAAATTCTCCTTATGGGTTCATCAGTTTTAAAACTGTCACCTAAATGTCTTTTCTTAAATATGTGATTTTTATATAATTAAAATCATGTTTAACTGTTCAATGATTTATTTCCTAAAAATTACCTCAAATAGAAAAATCACACTTATGATATGAACCTTAATTGATACCATGGGCTATGTACTTCAGCTTACAAACATCAAGGTGTGAGGAGAAAGAAAGATGGCTGTAGTCAGGCTTCTTTTTGACACCCTTAGCAGCTAACTTCCAAGCGGAAGTGACTCAGCACTTCGCCCCTCTTGTAACAATGTGCCTGGTACACATGCGTGGGCTTCCATTATCTGGCAATGTGCCGCCATTGTTTAATCTGTGTATATAAAGGTGCTGCTGCCCTGCAAGGCTGGCTGCTCCCTTGCTGGAATAAAGAATTATGTTGCAGTTTCCTATATAGCTCCCTGCATTTTCTTCCTACTGCCGGAGCCTCGTACCCCCTAGCCTCAGAACTTCGAACCTGCAGCAACGTAAGGGAAGACTATTTTTCTGTTAGCGACTCTCTTGTTTGCTAAGAGAAAATGGAGGCTATTTCAAGGGGCCTATTTAAAAAAATCTATTAATTTACACAGTGATTTCCAAATGAACGTTAGTTTCAGCATCTTCAGTAACATTATAAACCATTAGAATTCAATAATTATAGCTTCAATTATTTTCTTTTTTAAACTTCTTAACAGCAATCACCTGCTACATAAAGCTATCAGGATTACTGGCTAATGTGGAATATATAAAAAAACAAATCTACCTACATATTAAAATAATAATATTAAAATCAGTAACGACTGTTAAAGTACTTTGGATTTTTTGGAAAAATTTTAGCTGCATATTCTCATGTTTAACTGTTTAACTCTAATATCAGATAATGGAATTTTGACCTTGTATTAAAAGATTAGTTGATAATTAAAGGCTAAAGACTGTGAAACATTCCCTAAAAAATAATGGGCCAATCTACAATGTATTATGACTTTTCATAAAGGAGAGAAATAAAATCATTTTCCTACATTAGCAGAGTAATCATATGTACACGAAAACAATTTCATAAAATTATTTATAATTGAAGTATTGATAATTGACAACTTCCATTAAATCAGCTGTAGCTAATAAATATTGAAACATTAAAATGAGTTTCCACTGTTTAACAAAATATTTTTAAAATTATTGCGTGTATCTTGCTTGATTTTATTTGGTTAAAGGAGCAAATTACGAAAAAAGGTAGCTTAAAATGTCACATTTTTGGTGGCAATATCTTTTAAAATTTTTAAGCGGTGATGACACATACCTGATTGTGAAATTCAGATTCTTCATTATGGTATACAGAGTTTAAGTCAGAATTTGTAAAAAGCGTGTTACAATTTTGTTTTAACAGTGCAAGTACCAATTTTGTCTGTTTTATGTATTGAGACTTTGCATATTATTTCATTGCAGGAATCTTGTCTTCCTGCCAACCTCAACTCATCTAAAACATAGGTGTAAGGTAATGAAATTTCAGAAACAAAAGATGGCATAAGTTCTGAATCAGAGTACCTTGTTTTAAGTCTTAACTCTATCAGTTAGTAACTTCTTAATAATTTATTTCTTGAAATATAATAGTCAGCTAATAATATAAATATTCTGCAACAAATGACCCTTCTCTTCATTTACATATAATAGGTAGGAAGTCTTTTGAGGATTCTTATGTTAAAATAACGATTGTTGGGTGAAATAAAGCTTTTCTACAAGTAAGGGTGATAATTTTAAGGCCATTTCTGATGTCTATACATTTAAGTAGAGTTTATATTACCTAAGACTTCATCTAGCCTACCTTTTGGAATCTTGTATATTTTATGATATAATATTGCAGGGGAATTCTCTGAATTAAGACATTTAGATATAGAAATTGAGAACGGTCAAAACGAAATGTGTTATATTTGTTTGGTTTCATATCCAGTAATCAAACAACTAATGGTTTATACTAGAATTTCGGGGGGGGGTAGGAATATATATAGTCAATTACCAAGAGATTTATTTCCCATTATTAATTCATCCTCCCCTGAAATATTTATGGAATGTTGTGCATTTTTTTGGCCTCTTTTCCTGCACTCTCTCCCTCTCTGCTTGGAAATGACAGTTCCCACCCATTCCCTTTATATTTTGTACTCTCCAGTCATCCATTAAGATTCAGTTTGAATGTAAACTTCTCTAGTTCTTTTGCTAACATTTCTTCCTTTTTCCTTATTATTGACTTATTTAAGAGTCCTTTTTTCATAGCTTCATTATTACCATCATTGATTTCTTGTGTTTTATTTTATTATCTACTTATGTTTCTCCATCTCATTAGATTGTTAGTGCCTTGAGAATAGAGGCTATTATTTATCTTTGTTTTCCTAATAAGAAGCAAGATAATAAGCACATAGTAAGTCCTTAATAAATATTTGTAAAATTAAAAGTGATTAAATGAATACAAGAATTGAAGACTTAAAGTTAAAACAAGAAAAAAAAAATGAAAGAAAGCCTTGTGAGATTAATTGTTAGGTACCTGGCCAAAGTGAATAATATTCTCATGAGATCTTTTAAATTTTATTTATAATTTGTAAACATATTGGAGGAAAAAATATACAGGTAGACTGACAATAGTTCTAGAAATTGAAACAAAATATAAAGCATGTTAGAAAAGAATGAATAGTTAAGACAAGGACAGAATTTTTAAAAACGAAATGTGGCAAGAGTATATGCAGGTTTAAATTATGAAGACTAGTACCTAATTTTGTGTAAGACTGCCTCTTTTTCTTTTCCAGTCCAGTGCTAATAGCTTTGTGAATAAGAAAGAGGTACTGTCACAAATGTTACAATTATCACTAATGTTACAAAAATGTTACTTTTAGTACAAGTTATGTACATTCTATATAATGAATGATGTATGTTGAGACACGAAGAAGAGCTATTTATGAGTATATGAAAAACATCAATTAAATTTAATAATTACTTTTAAATAAAGAACTAATTCAAATTTTATCAGTTCCTTTAAAGATTAGCAAGGATTGAGTTCATGAATTACTTGTTCTTAAAAAATGAATTATTGGTCATGATCAGAAATTATATCACACACACACTTTCATCCACACACATTTATATATACATGTCTATGACATATATTTATATATACCATACACATAAATAATTTTAAACAAAATAACAATTTAAACATTTTGTAATAGTAACTGTGGTATATATTAATTTCCATTAGTCAATCCAAAACTATTGCATTTGTCATTTTTACCATGACAACCTGTTAAATCTGTCATCCTTTAGGATTTATATGCATCTCATCATCATTAATCATTCTAGTCAATGACCAAATTAATTAAATACACCTTAGGAACAACTTATAATTTCTATGTGCTTTTTAAATCATCTTTTGCTAAAATAGCAGAAAAATTCCTCTTTAGTTGACACAAAAGTGAAAAATCACATTGAATAGAAAAATCAGGGAGAATAATATCCTAAAGTTAGAGATCTTAAATGTCATGTGCCCTTTCTCTCAACTTCATGAAAATGGCCTATCGAAAAAGCTTAGAAGGGAGCAGTTTAATTACTGTTCTTTTGACATATGTAATACATTTTCAGTAACAGGCCCATGCATTTATTTAATGCCAAATGTTGTAAAAGGAAATTGTCCTCTAAGGTATTTCTTTCCACAATATTTTCCTACTTGGTCTCCAGGGAGATTTTTTTTTTCCTTTTTTATTTTATTATTTTTTTATAACACTGTCTTTTGGGGAGATATTTTTAAATAAACCTTTAATCATGTTCCTTTTTAGAAATAATACAACCGGGAATGAAGACTACACTGACTTACTTTAAATATTTAAGTACATCTATATCCTTTTAAATATGCATTTGTTTTTCTGAGTATTTTCTACACTCTGTTTATGTTATTATGA
Source organism: Eonycteris spelaea (assembly GCA_003508835.1). Taxonomy (NCBI): domain Eukaryota; kingdom Metazoa; phylum Chordata; class Mammalia; order Chiroptera; family Pteropodidae; genus Eonycteris; species Eonycteris spelaea. The sequence goes on along the minus strand of PUFA01000043.1, from coordinate 1,128,830 downwards.
ATACCTACTTCCATTTGTTCTTGCCTCCATATTTTTATGTACATCCAGACCCTATTTATATAACAAATAAAGAAATCAATGACCAACCTTCCTTAGTGGCCCAAGGGCAGAGTTCAAGTTCATTCAGGGTGCAAAGCACCATCTCTGAAATACAGTAGAGTCTCATAAATAGTAATTAAATAGATGACATCTTACTATTGAATCCTAATAAGAATCAACACTAATTTTCTATTTTAATTATCTATCTGGACTTAAAAAAAAAAAAAAAATATATACATACATACATACATACATACATATATATATGTATATAAAAATCGTTTATTAGCTCTTATTCTGTTATAAAAAAAAGTCATATAATGCATCTTAAGAATCAAAAATCTCCTTTAAGAAGTGCTAAAGTGTCATTAATATATTAAGTTTTAAAGTTTTTAAAAAGAAGAGATCTATATAGAGATAATAAAGAAATTATATAGAAACATATTTGTCCATCTATCTTTTGACCAAAAAACCCCGCAAATACAAAACAAAACAAAACAAAACAAACACTACAGAAACTAAACCAAGAAATTTAAATAAAACTGGTAAAATTTCTTATCTCACATGCAAACACAATGCTCTGGTGGATCTAACCTACACAATTATTTCTGCAAAAGTTGTTAAATCTTTAATGTTCTTCTGTAATATACAACTATAAGCAAAATATGTTTTAATGACCTCATTCCTGGTAAAATCTGTCACAAAATAAAGGTATTAACTATGAATCTCTTATCCATTTTATAAAGGTTGTATGAATAGTAATTCAGAAAAGGACTCAATCAGAATACTGAATAATCAAAAATGGTTCAGAGGATATTATATTAAAATGAACAAACAAAAATAAACACCCTCTTTTATTAATCTACATAATCCCTCTTTGGTTTAATAGGATTTTAACTAGCTTTAAATACATGAGCCTCCCTGAATTTTGAGAGGCTTAAAGCTTTCTTCCAAGCAAGCAAAGTGGATTAAAATCAACCTTTGTGTTTTACAATTTGCATTTAACTGACCTATACTGTGAGTTTTACTAAAGCCCTTAAGTGTTTTTTCTTCCCCAATAGCTGGCCTCTCTCTAGGATCAGATCATGAGATTCTATTTCCTTTGATATATTTAAACTTGCAACACATTACATGAACAAATTCCTTGCCAGATAGTCTTTCCTCTCTCAATCCATACTCACCACTTAAAGCACATCTCTGCTTTCAAACATTTTATACATAGCTCTTCATTTTTGTGGTGAATATTCTCATTTAGGGAGGAAAAACAGATTCCCTGAGAAAACCCTGAAGGAGAAGAAACAGATCTTAATAAAGTGTCAATGTGATGTTAAAATAGGTTAAGGCCATGATAAATTTTTCCTTTCTTTTTCAATATTTTCTCTAAATTTCCAGTAGCCAATGTTGACAAAACAAAATACAACCTTCCTTTGGTAGTTTCTGCACTGCTAACTCTGACATTCACAAGAGGGCTGATACATAGCATTTTTTTGAAACAGAATTACAATGTATATTTCTTTGATTTGTTAAAGCAAAACAAAAATGTATGAATTATATTTTACAGCTACTAAAATTTTTATCCTTATATAAATATCTCGGATATATATGTGAATATAAATGTAGAAATAAAGAAATAGGCAACATAACCAGCGTTTTCGGGGGCTAAAATGTGATATGAACTAAGTTGTGTAGTTATGTATGGATAATAAATAAAGGGGTCAAACTTCAATAGAAATGAAAAAAAAAAAAAGAAGGAAGGAGAGAAGAAAAAAAGGAAGGGGGGAGGGAGGGAGCAAGGAAAAGAGAAAGCTGAATTTATTAATCAGTAATGAAAGGAGAGCTGTAAGACACATTTATAAAGCACTATTTGTCTAAACAAAGCAGACAGGTGTGTATTTAAAGATTTCAAAAGTGTGTAAACTGGAATGATGCTCCATGGATTGGCTGACTTTAAGAAACATAAAGTTGTAACCGACTGGCTGGCCCTCTGAAGCCAGGCTACAGATGCTAATTGTCACGGATCATTTAGATCTATTTCCACACAATTCTGGTGTGTAGAGCTAGAGTAGAACCAACCAGTCCTGTCCTAGTAGGTCAAAAGCTTTTTATCCTTAGTCCATCTCTTTCCCCCTAACCAAAGCTGAAGGAGTCATTACCGTGGTGTTTGCACTAGTTTTGCAAATTCTACCAGAAAATAAAGGTTTCAGTTGTGAAGGTCTGATTATCAGTTTAAGGGGTGGTCAGCATGATTGCCTAATTTTTTTTCTTTGAATAATTTATTGAATCATGTAGGGATAACGGCAGCACAAAATCATCAAAGCTCTGGATAACCTATCGAATGAATATGAGACATGCAAGAATAACAAAATCTTATAAAATTTTTCAAGCTTGATTCCCCCCACCCCCCAAAAAAAAGTGCCAATGAGTCTTTGACTCTATCTCTTCTTTGCGTTACTTACATTGTTAAGTTAGCTAAAATTTATCTGGGCTGCTTTTTCATTAGCACAGATATAGATTTTCCATATTAATTGTGGTATTCATTCAGGTAAGTGATGGTGTAGACTTCCTTCTGGTTAGCCAAAAGAAAATCAGAGGCTATTCTTTCATCCATAATTATTTAAGTTAAAGAAAGTAATTGGTGGGCTTTGCCCCAGGAAATATGCTGTACTATTTTGTTAGGTAAAGTAAGAAATACATTTTTTGAATAATACCTTGTGTTATTTTCTCCTATGAGTAGAATAACCACCCTCAGGAGCCTGTTTCAGAAATTATTAATTATAGCACCAGAAAAGGGGTTTATAGCTCCCACCATTTCAAGAAGACTGTCCTCTGAGAAAGATGGAAAGTCACATATTTATAATTATCTAATTCTTCATCCCACAGAAAAATAATCCTTGCTCCTAGATTAAAAAAAAGAATGATTCCTACATAAGAAACTAGGAAATACATGAGAGAAATAACCAATTTTAGTAGATTGCCTCTGGAAGTTGTGTTGAAAAAAATCACTGTTACACCCCAAGAATGTTCACCCTATTTCATTGTAAAGATAATTTCCTTTATGTTCAAATGAGTGTCATTATAGATGAGGTAGTTTGACATCCCTTTATATTATCCTGATTTTTTCTATGCTTGAAGAGTTTGAACAGATACAACCTGCCATTATGTGTTTATTCATTTTTATTTTCATCTATTGCTCTAACATTTATATCTCAAATTTTCTGAATTAATTTTTCATTCAAATTTTATTTCAATGAATGATCACAAATTGAAACATCCTAATAAAGTCATTAGAAATTAATATACATTTTTAAATATATATATATGTGTGTATTTTTTTTTCAGCCATCCTTAATGGCAACATCATAGTAAAAACTCTCATCATTGAAGCGGTCAATATTCACCATATTTTTGGCTCAAATAACCTGCAATTTGGACATTTAAAAATCTTTGACATCAATGTTTATAATGAGAGAGAAGTTTAGCAATAATATTAGCAGTTATAAAATTTGTAATTTCTAGATATTAAATATTTACTATGTTCATTCTCTAGGTTTTTTGCCAGCTTTAGTTTTCCATATTGTTTCACTCAATTTATGAAACTGTCCACTACACAACTTAATTACCAAAGTCAATCATTGTGTGAACAAATCTGCCAAACTTATGTTCTGTCCAAAGAGCCTGAATTCATTTATTGATCTAAATTGGCATCCTATTCATACCATTTCACTTTGAAAAATAATACAAAGATGATGTGAAAGATGACTAAAACAATAATCTTTAGTTTTTCTGAAAGCAATGATCTTTTTTTTTTTTTTTTTTTTTTTTTTGCTGCCATAAGGTATGCTTTCTTGGCATGTGCCATTTTAGATCACCAGAGATATTATATTCTGGTGCAGTGCTCCACAATCATGTGGGGGATGGGTGACTAAAATGTATCTATCTGTAAAGTGGGATAAAGGTTATTGACTAAGGAAAGGTGAAAAGGAAAAGGGGCGGACTCCAAACTCTATTCTCACACAGATCATTTTAAGAAAGAGTAAATAAGACAGTTCAAAATCTTTACATTATTTTTTTTTAATTTCCCATCTCATTTTATATCCTAAGTGTGCACATAAATCATTTTAATGATATTACATTAGGTCACTGCAATGATGACTGTGATGGTAATTTTATGTGTCATTTGGCTGGGCCATGGTGTCAAGACGTGTACTCAAATATTATTCTGGCTATTTTCATCAAGGTATATTGAATAAAATTAACATTTAAATTATCAGTTGACTCTGAGTAAAGCATACTACCCTCCATAATGTGAATCAGGTGAGGCACAAATAAAACAAAAGACTGACCTCCCCCAAGCAAGAGGGAATTCCTCCATTAGACTGCCTTTGGAATTGAACTGTGGCTTCTGCTCTCATGGATCTCTACACTGCTGGCCCAGCTTACAGATTTTGAGTTTGCCAGCCTCCACAAAGGCATTAGCCAATTTCTTATAATAATATCTCTCTCCCTCCCTGCTTTTTCTACCTCCCTTCCTCCCTCTCTACTACTGGTTTTGTTTCTCTGAAGAACTCTAACACAATAACCACGCTCTCTTCTTTTCCCCTTCAAATCCATGAAAACCAGAGCTACAGTTTTAAATATAAAGCTAAACTGTATTGCTTCCCTATTCAATTCCTATGACACCCGAATAACCTATGTTTATCTTCGTTAGATCCTTCCTGAACTACAACAGCTCATAGCGATGTCATTTACTGTCTGAATTATCACTCTTTCACAATGTCACACACAATCTCTTATTATTTATCTTATGTACATAATCAACTTTCCCTCTATCAGATTATAAACCATTCACACTTACTGCAAAAATATTTTTTAATAAAAAATAATCTTTCAAATTAAAATACATTTCTCCCAATTTCAAAGAGTTTACTGGAATATATTCTCTAGAAATTGCTTCCATTTTTTTTTTCTCTAAATACCATAGATTGGAGTATAGCTTGGTCATGGAATTGTATTTCACTTTTTACAAAAGAAACAAAGGAAACAAGATTAGTATACTATTTCAGATAGTGGCCGTTTTTTCATGTGTTTTTTTAACATTTACATAATATATCTTTTTGTATCCTTTACTTTCAAGCTACTTCAAGAATTTAAAGTGAGTTTCTTACATAGTATAGAGTTAGCCATGTTTTTAAAATCCATTCTACCAATATTGGTCTTCTGGTTAGTACATTTAAATGACTTACATTTATATTTAAGGTTATTTTTGATATCTTAGAACTTAAATCTGACAACTTATTTATTTTTTGTTTCTTTCTTCAATTTTCATTCTTTTGTTTTTCTTTTCTTGCCTTCCTGTAAGTAACTTGAACATTTTAGGATTCCATTTTTATTTGTTGATAGTGGTTTTGAGTGAATCTTTCTGTATAATTTATTCAGTGGTTGCTCGAGTATTACAACACAAATATATAACATCACAGTCTATAAACTTTTTATGACTTCAAATGAGCTGTGAGAACCTTTTGTATATCTTCTTTTCCTAATTAAGTATAATTGTCATGAATATCAGATGGCATTATAATTTTTGTTTCTATCATAAAATCTAATTTATAAAACTCATAAGGGAAAAGGTAATCTATTAAATATACCAGTAATTCTGCTCTCTTCAATAATCTTTTTCCTCATCTGATACTATAAGTTTCCTTATTTTATCATTTCTTGTTTGAACTATTTCCTTCAACCAATTTTAAGTTATGTCTACCAGCAACAAGTTACTTTATTTCTTTTTGTCTGGAAATTATTTATTTCACATTCATTTCTGAAGGATAACTTTACCAGATATAGAATATGTGGTTGATAGTTGTTTTTTTATCAGCAATTGAAAAATAGTATGTCACTTCCTGCTGCCTCTATGTTTCAGGTGAGAAACCTCTTTCATTTGAACTGTTGTTTCTCTATAGTTAATGCATTATTGATGCTGTTTTCAAGAATTTTCCCTTTTCAGAGGTGTAGTTCTAATGTGCTTTGGTTTGAATTTCTTTAAGTTCACCTTCTATTGTATTCATTCTGCTCCTTGTCAAATTTAAGAAGTGTTTAGCCATTCTTTGCATACTCATTCAGCTGTACTCATATCTCCTGGGGCCTCAATGATACAAATTTTAAATATTTATTTACAATCTTTTTTTTAAGTTTATTTTATTTTGTTCATTCATATTTGGTAAATTGTCTTTATATGTATTTAAGTCCAATGATTCTATCCTGTGTCATCTCCACTCTATTATTAAGTCCATCCTGCAGGTTTTTAGTTTTGGTCATTGTATTTTTCAGTTCTATAATTTCCACTTGCTTCTTCTTCTTTTTTTTTTTTCCTATGGTTTTGCTGAGATTTTCTATTTTCTCTTTTGTTTCAAGGTATTTAATTATCATTGAAGCATCTTTATGATGGCAGCTTTAAAATTTCAAAAACTAATTCTTCTCACTGTTGTAATCAGTTGCTTGCATTTTGTCAAAAAATTGTGATTTATCTGGTGCTTGTGATGACAGGGAACTTACAGTATCTTGTAACTTTTGGCTTGTATATTCAGAAACGTTGGGTTCTACACAAATGCTTACCAGGCAGTAACCCTGTTTAGTTTTAACATACAGATCTTGGTATACTTCTGTGGGCTGTGGTTGCAATGACAATTCAATTTTCTGAGCCCTTTTTTATGCTATTTTTGTCTGTTTGGTTTATCTGGTGTTCTTGGGGCTCCCATTGATCCCTGCTGATACTGTCTGAGGAAGTCCAAAGGGATTCTGGTGGACTGGTACCTCTAGGTGGGAGAAACTGGTTTCTGGCACTCAAAGACAAAAATTCCCTGATTTGGCCACTTGTGGGCAGGATTCTTTTAGCTTGAGCTGCCAAGTCAAGCCCTGTCTCTTTAGTAAGTGTAAGAAGTAAGACAGGAGGGCACTTCACGAATAAGGGTCTTGTAGCTGCATACCCTCTTTCTGTGAATGAGGGAGAGTGCTGCTCAGGTGGGCAGCTTCTTGTGGTGGGATATCTCTTGCTGGTCACACTAGCCACTTGGTATTTCTTAGAGTGAGAAAGAGTTCTCAGGCTCCGGAGTGGGAGTTTGGTATAAGCGTCAGGTCAGGTGCTTGTTGTGGCGGGATCCCTCTTGCAGATGTCCCTGACCACCCAGTTTCTCTAGGGGAGGGGTGGGAGCACTTCTTAGGTCAGAAGTGAAAAGAGGTCTAACCTGGCATTCTGGCCACAATTATTAGCGTGTTCCACACTGAACCCCCTGCTGGTAGTGCCCAGCTGTTGTTCAGTAAAGAGGAGGAATGAACCAAATAGTGCTGACTTTCGTCACTAGATTGGGTGTTGGGAAATTTAGGATCTGGGTGGTTGCTGTTGGGGGTCCTAAGATGCCTGCCACTCTCTTTTTCCTCAGGTACTGGGGTCCCTAACCAGCTCGTCTTCCTCTCTCCCATTTTCAGAGTTCTCTTTTGGTCGGGTTTTGCCTTTCATCTAATGTGTATAGTTGTACTCAGCAGAATGGAGCAGGGAAAAAGGGTCTACATCATTTGTACTGACCAGAAATCAGGTACAAAGTGGCAAAAGATTATCTTAGGAATTCTAATTATTTTTCTAAGAAGTTTGAAAAATAATTTACCTTTTTTACTAACTAGATCTTAGTTCTTATTTTTGCTTGTGATAACTAGCATTTATCACAGATGTTATTAGAGTTCTAGAAGTTAGTTCACCTACTCTATTTTTCTTAAGCTGATTGATATGTTGTAGAGAGAAAAACATTGCAGAGCCATAACCAAACTGAATATTTCTCATTTGTTTCCTGTTTATTTTTTCCCCCTAAGAGTGTATTAGCACATTACTTCAATTCAGAAAACATATGAACTGTAATTTGCTGACCCTCTAGCTGGCTAGAACAACAAAATATCTTTTTTTTTTTTTTAATTTAACCTTTAAAGATGAGTAGCTTCCATTATTTATTCTATGACAATAGACTATTGAAATGATCTTTTTTTCCTTCAGTTTCTATTAATAGTTAGGGTATATGTATATAATGCAAATAAAAGAATTTTTCACAATATTTTTGAAAAGCTGAACTAATTTTATTCATTTTTAAAAGCATGCTTTTAATTATAATTGTGTAATATAATTATGTTCTACTGTAAGGAAGATGACATCAATCTACTGTTATTTAGATAATAGTCACATTGAGACTTTTCTCTCTTTATCTGAAATGTTTCTACTTTTCATTCCCTCAATTCTCTAGTCGAGAGCAAAAAATATTTTGTGATATTACTCTGTATTTCTATACACACATGTAGATGGCAAACTATAAGCATCATTTCCCTCTCAATTGATGTAGCTAAATATCTAAGGTAATTCTTGTTAACCTTCAAATTTTAAAAAATCAGTTTTTATTTATATAAGTTCTTCCAAGAAATGGCTGTCATCTAATCCTCTATTCACCAAATTTGTATTTGTGGCACAATTGACAATTGTAGCATTTAGAGCAACAGTACAAGTAGTATAGGTTAGCTGGGAGAAGAAGCTTGTAAGTATTCTGAGCTGACAATATGACAGTACTGGATATAAAAGCAAGTGATTCTCTAATATACCTATGGATGTATTAAATATGTTTAATCTACATCAGCTAATAGTCCAATAAGAAAATAAACAATTAAAATAGAACACCTTACTCAAAAGTTTGCTATATTATTTTCAAGGATAGACTTTCTGATGATTTAGACTCAGTTTTTGTTAAACAATGATTAATGTTAAACAATGATAAAATGTTAACTTTATATGTTTGATTTAAGTGGAAGTAGAATTTAAATTGAATTTTAAATTCAAAACCAATATTTTAATAATTACTTTGTTCTCTACAATGTTGATTTGTCTTAGATAGTCACTTTTAAAATGCTTCCTCATTGCTAAACATTCAGATCAAGAAATGTATTTTCCTTGGATTTTGTGGCATAGAAGCTGTTCAATTCATTTTTACTATGTATACTTTAGAGTTGAATTTGGGGTTTGTTAAAGCTTTAAATAGATATGAAAGTAAAAAAACGATACCATATTTCCGGGGTATTATTCATGACCAGAGAAATCTGGTAAACAGCCACACCATACAGAAAATTTTTTCTGATTATTTATAGAGAGCCCACAATGTACTGTGACACAATTTATGGTTATGGAAGAATAGATACTAAGGTACTTGATACATAAAAATAAGTTATAAGCTATAATTACATTCTTTTGCTAAATTTATGAATTATGGATGATACAAAAAACAAGCATACTTGTGAGGAGAGTAAGAATTCTATAATCCATGGCTCTTTCTCTATCTTATTAGAGGAAAAGAGTCTAGACAGGATAGAAAAATAATGCAAATAAAGTGGTTTTTTTTCAATAAACTACTATGTGCCAGACATTTAAATGCCCTACAAACCTTGCCATGATGGATAGATGAATCAAAAGGAAATAAGAAAATATGATTGAGAATTTTAGCAGAGTTAATAAAGTGGGGCCTCTCACAATATTTTTTTTTCCAAATTCAGGCATCTTAAAGGTTTCCTCTCTTTCTATTTTAATTTATTCCACATGTTAGTTTATTTTTTTCCTATATTAGATTCCTGTAGCTGCTGTACAAAATTATCACAAACTTGATAGCTGAAAACAACAAAAATTTATTCGCCTAGTTCTGGAGGGTATAAGTCTGAAATCAAGGTAACTCTGTTTCTAGCCTCCTCGAGCTTCTAGTTGCCGCCAACATCCTTGACATTCTTTGGCTTGTGGCTGCATCACTTCAACCTGCCTTCATCTTCGCATAACCTTCAATTATGTGTATTATGTCTTAAAGCTCTTCTGCTTTCCTCTTACAAGGACACTTGTGCTAGACTTAAGGGCCATCAGAATAGTCTCCACATGTCAAGATGCTTAACTTGATCACACTGCAAATACCTTTTTCCTTTTTAGGTAACACTACAGTTTCCAGAGTTCGGGGCCTGATTCTTTGGGTGGCCATTTTTCAGCCTACTACTCTGCCCTGACATAACTATCATTAAATATTTTGAAGATATTTCATTTGAAGATCCTGGTTCAATGAATTAAATTTACAAAAGAAGTATAAACCGAAGTTGCTAAATATAAATCTGTCCTTGGACCATACAGAAAATTAAACTGAGGACAAATTCTGTTCATTTTAAAAGAATTAAGAAAGGGATTTTGGGAAATTGTGAGGGTATTTTATTTAAATCAAATACAGTGTAAAATGTCATATCACTTTTTATTCCATTCATTGAAAAATAGTTAAAATTGTGTGCACATATTAGTAATTATTCTTCATGACTTCCCTTAAACTCACACCTTACTCAAATGTCTCATCTCTATTTCTCACTTGTGTAATGATTTTCATTTCTGACTCATTTTTATTAACCTTAGGCTGAAGAGAGAACATAGAAAGAAAATTGACTAGAATAAATGTTTGACCTATTTATTGGCTCAATAAATCAAAGTAAAAGAAATCAGGAATTCCCAAATTATGTTTTATATAAAAAATAGAATAAATTATAATATTGCTGTTTGTGAAATAGTTTGTGAAATAAAAAGATAATAAATTACAAAACAAGAAACTTTACTGGTTTACAAAAAGAGACATATAACACTCATCACAATAATCTCATTAAAGTTCTCTTAAAATTAACCGATTTTTAAAATAACATTTTAATGCCCATTATTGGTAAATTGCCATTCTGAGACTACCAAGGCAGAATCCACCTGGATGTCTTGGAAGCCTGTTCTCTGTGAAGCTAGCTGCCATGAAAACAGCAGTGCAAATCCCTGAGACTACCACCTGTGAAGAAGCCCAAGTTAACCATGTAGAAAAATCATGTTTAAAGAGAGACGACTGATTAGCTATTAATTAGTCCAATCCCAGCTCAGATGTCAGAGCTGAATAAAAAAGCTCAGATGACTCCAGCCTCACCCATTATTTACTGTCACCTTAGGGGAGCCCCAGGAGAAAACCTTCTAGCTGTGCCAAGTAAAAGATTATAATAAATCATTGTTTCGAGTCTCTAAACTTTTGAGGTGGCTTGTTACATAGCAATAGATAATTAGCAAAACCCCTTTTTCACAGATTAAGAAGCTGTCTCTCAGAAAATTTAAGTAACTTGCCCAATGTCACACAACAAGTAAGCAATAAATATGGGATTCAAACCTAGCTTTTTTGTTCTAATATGTTTTCACATCCCATCATGCCATTCTACTTTTTGTAGGTGTCTCAGTTGCCTTTCACTTCTGCTGTTAGCTTCCTACAGAGGCCTTATCACCTCACGGACTGGTTTCCATCTCTACACTCTCTTCTTCTCTTTTTTCCTCCTCCTTCCTTTTCATGATCAGAATCATTTTCATCATAACAGTATAAAGTTAGTTTAGTCTAAACTAAATGCTAGGCACTTAGCCTGTGACATGTGACAAGGATTTTGTATCTATTATTCCTTAAGTGTTTTCACAAATCATTCTACACATCTTGGTCAAATTGTCATCGGTAGAGTGTGTATTTAAAAATAAACCACATTTTGCTTACAAATGTCCTTTTCTTTGGGGATAGACATCATTTTCGCTATGGAATTTTTATTCTAGAGGACAGGGTGAAAGATAACATGAATACGGAGGTAATTTCAGGTGGTGGTAAATGCCATGAAACAAACAAATAAATGAGGTGGTCTCATAGAGAATATCCTGTGGTCAGGAGACTACCTTGGGCACAGTGGTCAGATGGGGCTTTCTGAGAAGTTAACAATCAGGATGAGATCGAAAAGGTGAAAATGAGCTCACCAAATTAAGATCAAGAAGAGTTTTCCAAGCAGGAGACATAACCTGAGCCTTAAAAAGCTTGAGTTATCAACAGACTAAAATGTCTGTTTGCTTGGAAAGTAATGATTAAGGGGAAAACAACAACAAAAAATATTTATTGAAAGAGTTATCAAGGGCCAATTTATGTTAGACAATGCAGTGATAGGGAATTTGGCTTTTATTTCTAGTATATTAAAAAGGCAATAAAGTTATTGAATAAAAGGAATAGTGTGCTACCACGTGTAACTATTTGGGGATCAAATGTGAAAGCAAGGATATCAGTTAGAATGGGACGTCTGCATAGTTGAGGTGAGAGCTGGTGGTAGCTTGGAATAGAATGCAGGCAGTGAAGAGAAAGAATATGGATATTAGGACCTACAGGATTTTCTGAATGCATATATGCCTGTATGTATGTGGGTGACTATTTATAATTTTATGAAATTTAGAGTATTTTGAGGACCAAAAAGTGTTCATTGATTTTAGCCACATGAAGAACTGTATTCTAAATAACTCCTTTAAATTATTTATCTCTTCAATAAACTGAGAATTTGTGGGGTTATCATAAACATTCTGGCCTCTGTGGGAGGCTGTCCATGTAATGACCTTGAGATTTCTCTTCTCTTAAACTGCTTAACAGTTAATGGCAAGCTCGTGTCAGACCTGTTCTATAAATACAGCACCTTCTGCCAGAGCTCTGAGTCTGCTCCACTGTCCCACACTTCAGATCCACGGTAAGGCCTCAGACAGTCAGGGAGCTAACAGGAGCATCAACATACACAGGCTGTTCAAACACCAGTGAAATGACTCTGAAATATGACTCCAGGTCAATTCAGATTTCCACAAGAACATCTTAAATGACAAAACATAAATTGGTCCTTTCCATCAAAGTAGATAAATCCCTCAAATGGAAAAATAAAAAAAAATAATAATAAATATAAAAAAATAAAAAAGGTAAAGAATTCCTTCTTCCAAATATAGACCTATAGCCTGAGTTTTTTTTTCTTTTCTTTCTTGATTTAAAAATAGAAGATGCTAGTGGCTGATTAACAATCCTTCCATCAACTAATCCATCAGTATGGAGTTGGTTAAAGTACAGAAGACAATAGTGTGTAATATAATGCTGTAAAGTGGGAATGAGATATTTGTTTAATCAAATTTAAAATGATTTTTTGGTATGCCTCATAGTCATAAGATACTTTGAAAAATAGACTATAATAGGTGCAGATAACAAATATTACTTAAATACAAATATGCATTCTTATAGGGTATAAATGATCTCTCTTCAATAAATAGGTAAAGAATATCAATTTGGAGGTACATGATAGTCTAGCTAGTATTAGAGTGACAATGTACATGGGATGACAAACTACATGGGCTGACCAAGCTTCCCTGAAATAATTCAGGAGGTAGCCAAATGTCTAGATCAGGTACTCCCAGCTTAGCAGTCACCTGCCAAAACTTCCAAGGCATGCAATGATTTCCATGCAATACCTTTTGCCATCCTTAATTCTGCAAATCCTTTTTTGTCAGAAGTCTCATTCATTCTGTGCATGGTTCTGGATTCCTCATTAGGCTGTGTTTACTTGCAGATGGTCATGGCCCCTACATTTATTAAGTGCTACCATCTAGGTTCATATTATAGCCAAGCTAGCATTGACCTCAATCCACATGAAGTGCTTGGGAAAGAAGGAGGTCATTAACACATAGCTTTAATGTTGACTTCTTTGCTTACAAAACTTACTGCCTATATAATCAATGTATTCCTTAGTGTGTTCCCATGTATTTGCATGTGTATGTTTTGTTTCTGTAATTAGATTACAAATCCATTGGGGAAAAACCCATCTCATACATTTTTAAATCCCCAGTGTATATTAACAGAGTGTCCTGCATACGGTTGATTAAAAAAATGGCCGATGGTGAAAAGGAATTACAATGAGACATTTATATGCCTGTCTTCTTCACTAGCCTAGGTAAGAATTGCATTGAATTAATTAAGTGCCCTCAACTCTTTGTTTAGGACCTGTAGCTAGTAAATAATACATGTTTAATGAATAAAATTATATACTGCATCTTAAAAATAAATACATCCATTTCTATGAACTATAGTAAGATATATATAAATCTTATAATCTTACAGCTTGGCTATTTGTTACATTCCTTTCTACTTTCAATTGTATTTGACCATTCTTGTTCATCTTTAAGCTACTCGAGAAGGGGCAAAAATCTTTAACTTAATTTGTAATCTCGTAGCACTTAAAGTACTAGTCTGCAGTGATACTACTCAATACATGCAATTGATTAGTTTATTGACAGCCTGTCTCTATACACTTCAGTCAAAGCACATATGTTTCACAAGAGTATGGTGCATACTAACCAAGAAATCTGAGCTATTTCCCAGAAGAATAACTTGTAAGTCTATGGATTTTTGATATACTTTTATGATGTTAGGTGTCTGTTTCATAACCTTAAGTTTCTGTTTATCTGAATCCTTAGAAGAAAATATTTTTTAAACATAACAGATATATTTTTGAGAAATACATCAATTTAACTACATTTAAGAAATTAATAAGAAATATATTAAGCATGATTCTACCAAATTTCCAAGCAATATATCGCAGAAAAAATAAATGGTAGTCTCACTATTCTCCCTAACTCTGCTCTCTAACCCTATCACGCTTAATGCTTATAGCACTTTTTTTTTTTTATACCAGAATATTCCACCCTATAAAGATACCCATTTTCTGGTGATCACTACACATTCAAAATCAAATATTCAGCTATATAAAACCAAACAGAAAATACCGTGCTGCCAATAACATAAGTTTCTAGCATGCTTGAATTATTTTCATGTATATGATGATATCAAGAGCCCGGATGTAACTTGAGTAGCAGTAAGAGTAACTCTAGTCAAAAATTCTGGAGATGTTTCGAGATATTGTAATAATATATCCTCATTTTCCAAGTGTTTAATGTATCAAAGATAACCATATCTTTTTAAAAATTTATTTTAGAAGTAAGTTTACAACATTATCTAATAAATATATATTTTGGAGGAAAGAATTCACTATTACCTTTTGGAAAACTCATGGGCAAGTTTACAGGATGCCATGAAATAAACCTTTCTTTTATCAGCTGATTCAATTAGTTTATCAACTGATTATTTGGGAAATGATTTTTTGTTTAGTATTCATCACTTGATGGGTTAATCCAAGTAATCATATAGAAGCAGAAATCAGACTACAATTATTTATAATTTATTAATATTTAGATATTTTGTTATTTATGTGTTGCTATTGCTAGGTTAGAGATGAAGCAGTTTGATTAGATTTTTATGCTTTTACTGGATTGACTCAAAGCTCTTAACCCAGGGTTAATGAGTTTTTGAGACACTAGAACAAGTCATCAAAGAAAACTAGCAATTAATTCAGCTAACTTTTTTTTGGTTACAGAAAATATAATCAAGCCACACATAGATCTCTGTATTTTCAGTTAATCATTCAAGCACTCCATAACTTATATTTTATCTCTATGACATTTATTCTTATATTTTATAGGGAGCAAGTATGAACCACTCTGAGGAAAAGCTACTAAGGAAGAGTAAAAGGAGGAATCAATGACTATTTTTTTTAAAGTTCTCCATGCTAGTTAAGCATATGTGTCAACTTGACTGAACCATGAGGAACCCATACATTTGGTCAAACATTACTCTGAGTGTGTCTGTGAAAACATCTCTAAATTAGATAAATTTATGAATCAGTAGAATGAGTAAAGCAGATTTTTTTTTCCCTAATGTGAGTGGGTCTTATCCAATCAGTTGAAGGCCTAATAGAACAAAAAAGCTGAATAAGAAAGAACTTCTTCTGCTTGATTGACTTTGGGCTGGAACACTGATTTTCTTTTTTCCCCCTGCCTTCAGACTTGAATTGAAATATTCACTTTTCCTGGATGTCAAGCCTACTGACTTTCAGGCTGGAACTACATCATTTGCAATTTTGGGTCTCAGGGCATAAGATGGGACAGGAACTACATCTTCCACTCTTCCGAGCCTCTACCTTGGTATGGCAGCTCTTTGGGATTCTCAGCTTCCCTAACCATATGGGCCAACACTTTATATTAAATATCTTTTGATATATGTGCATACATCCTATGGTTTCTGTTTCTCTAGAGAACCCCATTAATATTCTATATTCTAATATAAATGGATTCAAATAAAATATGCTTGAAATTCACCTGAGTGAAGAAAATTTTTAAAAATGTAAATTTGATTAATTCATTTTTAAAAATTCTTTCTTCATTATAGATTTATTATTTATTAACTAATTATTAAGCCATTACTATGTGCGAGTCATTGTCTAAAGAACATGAGGTGATATAGTAAAGAACAAAACATAAGATTCCTATTTCATGCAGCTTGCAAATTAAACAATAAGTTAAAAAAAGTATAAGTAAAATATTAGTATATTGGAAGGGATAAATCTTATGGAGAAAAAGAAAATTATCGAAAAATTGAGGCAGGTTGGAGTGTTGGGGCAAGTGTAGTCAGTAATTTCACAATGAATAGAATAGTCTTCACTTGGGGGCTCTGGATCAAATCTTGAAGGAATTGAGGAGAAGTTAGTTACATAAATATCTTGGAGAATAATTATAAGAGGTAGATAAAAGAGCTGATTCAAAGGTTCTAAGGTGAAATATGCCTGAGGTATTTGGAAAAGAACAAGAAGGCCAGTGCAGCTGAGGCTAAATGATCTAAGCTGGAAATGAAATACGATGGGACAAGAGTGGTAACAGGGTGACAAGATCTCCAGAGCCTGTTGACCAAAGATAAAGAATGAGCTTTTGCACAGAGTGAAATGGTAAATTAGTTTCAAGGTTTAAAGCACAAAAAATGATATATCTGATGGCTGTTTTATAAAGAACACTCTAGCTGCTGTCTTGGGAATAGACTGGATGAAGGAAGAGCAGAACAGTTATCACAGTTAAAGGCTGTTATAGTATTTGAGGCAACAGATAATGGTAACTCACAGGGCGATTGCAGTGGAGATGGTGAGAAGTGGTTGGGTGATCGATATTCCAAAAGGAATGGCAAGGAAGGTAGAATAAGGGCTGTGAGAACAGTCGAGGATTCCGCCAAATCATTGGCTGTAACAACCGGTGTGGATTGTCATTAATTAACATAGTAAGGTTGTGAAGGGAGTCAGTGGAGAAGAATGGGGATTCAGTCAAGAATTTTTCTGTTTGTTTGATTTGCTTTTAGACAATCAAGTGGGAATGTCAAGACTGCAACTGGGTATGAGCCTAGAACTTGGGAAATGGATGTTGGAGTTATACATTTGGGAATTGTCATACTGTAGATTGTATTAAAACCCATAAAACTTAAACAGGCTGCCAAGGAAATCATTGTAGGCAGAGAACAGAAGAGTATATGGAACTAAACCTTGGACATAGAAGGAGAAGCCAGGAGAAAAAAAGGTGGAAAACAGCAACTGGTGAAATACAAGGATAATTAAGAGGATATGAATCCTGGAAACCCAGTGAAGGAACAGTGTTCAAGTAGTCAGTAGAAACTGTGTGAAAATAAGATAAAGACAGACATAAGAAACATGAGAGAAGAAAAGATAGGAACATTCCTGAATATGATGAGAGATATTTGGAGCACCAAATTTGTTACAAAACAAAAACAATCATAATTTGATTCAAATTTAGTAATAGTCATCACATAAACATATTTATAAAACTAATCAAATCTAATCACATGATATAAATCTTATAATGTGCTATTCCATATATCAGTTAAAAATAAAAATGGTGCCATATCTGAAATATATAAAAGGATAAAACATTTTTAATGTTCTTTGATACTGCATAACACACTTCATAAAATCCAAACAAATCAAACTGTTCTTAAGAAACAGTTTATTATATTACTATATTTTGATAATAATATATTTTATTATATTATTATATTATATTATATTTTAATTCTCACTATAGAAACTGAATGGCAAAGGTAAGTACAGATATATTGAAAATAATTCGGACAGACAAGTGCCATGTAGGTAGATAATTTTTCTAAATAGTATTTTATTCAGCCAATATAAATTATGCTATTAGAAAGTTCAAGACTAATTTCTTTACAAGTCCTTAAAAAAAAGTTGAATGTATTGAGCTTACAATATTTAAAACTCAAGAACAGGTTATCTATGGCCCCCAAAAGTATTACATGTTTATTTTACATAACTAGGTGTTCCCTAGTTTCATAAATATGTTTTTCAACAACACTCCTAAAACATAACTTCATTGGGAATATATATGTATTTTAAATATATACCAAAGTTTTTAAACTTTTTTATTTTATTTGCATTTAAATGTATTTTTCTTATATTAATTGTCCTAAGATGACTTTATTAAGATATATTAATTTAAAAAACACTTCTAAAATTATAAATGTACTATGTTTTCTAATTATCTTATTAAATGCTAAATCAAAACCATACATTTATGCTTCTCCCTGAAAACTTCCATCTTTCTTTCCATGCTTCACTGAATACCCTGCAGCTTCCCAAAGGGGAAAATAAATAAAGGCTCTAATAATGAGTAGTTTCCCAAGGCACATCTTCTCTTGATTTGGAATACTTTTAATGATGGCAAGAATAATCAGTTTCCACTGTGTTTATCAAAACTTCAGAATTTTGCACTAGTTTTTTTCTTTTAAATATATAAATGATTGCACAACTTTCTTGTTCAAATTAGTAAAGTTTCTTTTAACTATTTCAATGATATGTTTTGACACAGAGTCTTGAATACCTTAATTTAAAGGCAGGTTTATAATCAATAATGTCAAGATTATGAGTGAAAGTTTACTGATTTCTTCTTGCTTGTCACCCAGGACTTTTGTGAATGGTTTCCTGTTTCTATCACATCTGCCTGGTTAGAATGTGTTTTAATTCTTCTCTGTCCATGTCTAATTATGTAAAAGAGATGACACAAAATTGGGTGTGTATGAAACTTTGGTTAATTTTACTTGTGTTCATTAAAATGTGGTTTATTCCCTTTATTAAGTTGTTTAGACTAAGGGCATCAAATTAGGAAAATCTCTCAATTATATGCACCAAAACCCATATTTAAACAGAGCAATACTTTGCATTCCTCATAAAACCAACCTAGGATTACCTGAATTCTTAAACTCTTAAATTGTAGTGAAATTAAAACTATAGTGAAGAAAAGATGTCCAGTAAAGTGGGAAAATAAAACAAATAGAATTACTATCACCTCCAGATTTACTCAAAATGATTTACCCCTAAAATACTTGGAATACAACTTCTTGACAACTTTGTGAGTAATGTAAACTTTTTCTGATATAAATTGAGTTGACATCTGAATAGATGATATCATTTTCTATGGAAATAATAATCAAATTATTCAATATAATTAAATATGCATCTTCACAAAGACAATTGTTTATTCTTCTAGGTGCATGCTTTTTATTTATCTAATTTACATACTATTTCCACAGTTACTAAAAATGGGTTCATTCTTCACGTGTTGTTAGTTATCAGGATTCAATTCTCTTACAGGTTCACCCCCCGCCCCCCCAAATGGTAAAAAACATCTACATGGATAGTAGCCAAATAATTAATGTGTGGGAAATTACATAATATGTACACATATTAGTGAAATTAATTTATTAATTTTCTGGGGTTTTTTTTAGTGTAGTTATTAGAGAATTTAACATGTATGGCACATTTGTGTAGTTCACATTGTATTTCTAATTGACACACTACTCTGGAGCATTGTTTCCAATAAGTGTCATTCTTAAGGATAACAATACCAATTGAAAAATAGTGGAGCAATAAAAAATTACACACATCCTATAAAAATATCTGTCAGCCTTTTAAACTTCTTGTAAATGATAAGATCTCCTGAGGTTCCTATTTCATTTTCCTTGAAACCGGGGGGAACGATGCTCATTATATCTGTCATGTGCAGTGACAGGTGTAGTTACAGCTGCAAAAGGGTCTTTTATATCTCTATTTCCATGTTCTCAGAACAAAGGCTCTTTCACTTTTCATTTGGAAATTTGTCATTATTTAGCCTCAGGCCAAAAGCTTTACTTTACTTAACTTTTTAAAAAGTTATTATGAATGGCAAAGGTGTACTTGTTTCTCTTTACCAGATATTCTAAAAATATATATATTTTATTAACCAAATTGAAAAGTGAAATATAAAATATTCAATATGGACAATAAGTTTTTCACAATAATAAGCATAATGTGCATTCCCCAGGTGTGGTTTACAATCAACTTAGAGATATCTCAATGTTTCGAAATAGAGAAAGCATGCTGTGAATTTGCATTAGACACATATTTACTTAAGGTGAGAGAAAGAAAGCTCACCCTTTGACTTAACTCACTCTTTTTATACTTCTCTCCACAACTTAGTGGTTGCTATGAGAAGCCAGGCATAGAAATTGTGCTTCAGGGTAAGCAGTTGTGGAAATTTTTTGTACCCCTTCCTCTTTGAAGCGCATCTATGTGAAGTCTTGAAATTCTTCTTTTCTTGAATAATGGGATGCTCCTAGTGAGAAATACTGGTTTAAGAAACCTATAAAAATCTTTTTTTTTCTTCTCTTTAGATGATGGCGGTAAGGGTTGTTTAGAGTTCTTTGAGTCATTCAGTTTCAACTGTGACTACAGAAGTAATAAAAGAGAATGGACAAAGGTTCAGAAATCTTAGTTGTATTTTATCTATAGTGTTTGGGTGTCACATATAAGCAAAGATGCACAGTTTCATAAGAGAATTTAAGACTAAGGATTATGAGATTAGCCACACACAGGTTCCCACATAGATATTCATATAGTATATGTATTATGTGTTTATTATATGCTTTCCCTGTGAAATATAAAGGTAAAAAACTAATGTTCGCACTTTCTATTTCTAGAATCATGACAGCATAATTCAAAGAATTTCTCAATCAAAAGTATTAAATTATGGATAAAATGCAGCCAAAAATAATCCCCTCTATAAATCCATCACTATGCTAACAAGATAGAAATGATCTGCAAAGACAAACATAAATAAACAACATAGCCCTGGCAGGTAAGAGAGCACCAAGGCTGATATGTTTCCTGAAGGTTTCCGTTCTTTCAGTAAGAATGAGTTCTATGTTCATACTCCCCCCGCCATTTCATCATAATAACAGTAGAATAAATTTGAAAAGCAAAATGTTTTCATTTTTAATAGAGTGATTTTCAATAGGAACCTCTTAATTTCAAACTGTGTCCATCAATACAATAATCAGCCAGATGTAGGGTTTCCCTAAAAATTATTATTTTTTTAGCTTTCACAGTTTAAAAATAAATACCTAGCAGCATTAATATCACAACTTTGCAATTCTGGTTCCATGAGAATAGTGGCTCTGAGCCTTCAGACACATAATTTGAAATCAGCTGAGTCTCAGATTATACAGGGTACTTCATGTCAAGCAATCCAAGATAGATGACAGTACTAAAACATACTTAAAATTGTATATGGAAACTCTTGAATTCATAGGTGTGGGCAGGGTTAAATGAATAGGGAGGTTATGACATGTAGAATCTAAGAACAGTAGAAAACTGTTACCACCTCTAGGGCTGAGGTGGTAAGAAAATAATGTGACTTGTGCACACAGAAAAGGCCCCTATGGGACCTTAACTTTGGTGTGATGCTACGGCCGGAGCTGAGGTCCTAAAGAAGAGGGGAGCAAAGATTAACCTGACTTTTCCAGCTCCAGTCTTCCATTTCTTTGCTTTGAACTGTATTAATTGAACCTGCTCTGAAGCCAGCCAATAAACCTTTTGAAAATTTATGGCTCTTTTAATGATCAGAGAGGTGATGAAACTATGAGGATAAATTATGTATTTTGATCCTTTAATGATGTAAATGGAAATAATTTGAACACTATTTATGTCATTAGGTTCAAAATAAACAAGATAATTTAAGGCTAGAGACCATGTCTTCTTCTCCTTAGTTAATTATAACCTTCATCTACTGGCATGCAGTCACCAAAAAACACCGAGGATCAAGGACAGAAACAAACTAGTGTTGTTCTTTGTAAATACTGTGCTACACTGAGCCAAATAATGACTGTTGTCTTTTATGCAAAATACAGATCATAAAATTAGAAGGCCAAGAAAACAAATGTCCTATGCCAAACAGGACAATGCATTTCTTATTGTCTATGATTATATATTAAAATATTTGTGGTGCTCCATCAGTAAAACATTTGCTGGAATGTATTAAAACTTCGTAAGGCATAATAGGTATAATGAGGTTATAAAAATAAGTAAAATGTGGTCTCTTTTCTCAAGTATTTTATTTGAGGGGAAAATAATATACATTCAATAATGTAAGATGATGTAAATGCTGAAAGAGATGTAATCACACTACTAGTAGAAGCATATAAGAAGGTGATTTATCTTTGAATGAAAGTATACAGAGAGGCTTCAAGGGGAAAAAGGTATCTCCTAAGTAGAGAATGGAAGATAGAGCCAAAGGAATGGATTATTACATGGAGAGGGAATAGCATGGGGAAGACAATCTAGGAGAGCTACACGGATTTTAATATCTTAGTCAAAATTTGGAGCACTTTTTTTCCACGTACAGGAGATAAAGACAAAAATGAAAGTTGGGTCGTATTTTAATGAACTTGAACACTATATATAGAAATTTACTTTGAATAATGAAATTCTATAAGGGCATATAAGTGTAGAAATAATATCAAAATGTTTAAATAGTTTATTAAAGTTTCTAATCTTAAGCTAATTTAAAATTATTTTAATCTACAAATTATATTTTAATGAAAAGTGAGAGAAATGTAAGATAAAAGAATCAAGAAATGCTCAAATAAGAAAACACTAGGTGTGTAAATGTAATTTTATTATTTGTAATAGAATACATACGATAATGCCTGAACTAAAAAGAAAATGTTCCAGTAAACTTTTCTTGTTATATAAAACTTCATTACTGGAGGTTGAAATAGTTCTGAAACAATGAAAGTATTCCACAATGTAAAAACACTCCCTCCCACACACGCCTCGACAGGTGCGAAGACATTATTGGGTCCAGTGCCACGGTTTATAAACTTGAAAATTGGGAATTAACAGGTATGTGATTTTCAGGAGGAAAAAAAGAGCACACACAGTTTAAAATAATCATAAAACAATCACTAACACAGGCAACAGACAGTTTAAGAAAAATAACTGAAAGTCTTGTAGGCTATTGCTTCTCAGAATTTAATGGGTACAGGGAGATATTTAAAATGTAGATTCTGATTCAATTGTCTGGGGCAGAATCTGAGGTAACCCCCATGATTCCCCAGGTGAAGCTGATGATGCTAATAGAAGGACCACTCTTTGGATATCAAGTTCTTAGACAACCCCATTTAACCTTCTCTATTTTATAACCTTCTCTCTCCACTAGAATTACCCACAGTGCTGAATTTTGTTTTAAACATGACCTTGATTTTTTTTACATCTTAGCATTTATACTTCTCCCCCAAAACTATGTATGTGCATATGTATTATTTTATACCTACCAGTTTTTAAACTTACACAAATGGAATGTTTCATTTTTGACCAGTATTACATCTTAGGAGACTAATTATAGATGGTTCATTTATTACTCTGCTGTACTTTAATCCATAATATGATTATACTGCAATTCATCTACTCTATTATTGTATCCTCTAATTGCCAGCATATATATAATATATATTATATATATGTAAAGTTGCCAGCATATATATATATATATGATATATATATATTATATATAACATTATATGTAATATATATATATTATATATATATGTATATGTAAAACCAGTAGTAGTATTATTACTGTGTGTGCAAGAATTTCTCTAGGGCATTTTCTAGGGGAGAGAAATGACTAGAACAGTGTGATAAATAGCCTGACTCCATTTTTGATGTTTGCTGATAGCTTTTAAGCCTCACTCTCTGTTTTCCCCTTCTGATTCACAGGAGACGAATGATAGAAAAAGAGGTACTTCCCTCCTGCGGTGCTGATGGGAATTTCAAACCCTCACCCTGACTTCACCTCCTAAACACCCCAAAATCCCAAGTCCAAGTCATCTCTTATCCCTGCTAACCTTTAAGTCTATTTAATGAGCTTATTTAAATTATATAAGTTCTATTTAAATTATATAAGTAACAAGACTTTTTCATTATCTCAATGTGTGTAATGACATCATCAGTCTTGACATCTGATCCAAAATTTGAATATATTCAGTTATGTCTCAGGTGGCCTTGACACATAAGACAAGTAAGAAATTTCAAATGCACAGGAAATGCCAGATCATTTTCTAAAGTGACAATTTGTAACCAATCAGCGGATGATAACAATTTCATCTTCTTTATATATTTTCCAGTGTCTGATACTGTTAAATTTATGTGGACCCAATGGCTATACATTTTGTCCCACTGAGTTTTTATTTTTAAATTTTGATTATTAATGAGGTTTTAGCTTTTTCTTTTATTCTATTGCTATTACATTTAGTTTTTAATGTTATAAATTATCAATTCATAATAATTTAAAATTATTATGGTGCATTTTTTTCTTATTTTGCATTTTTTACTTTCAATTAATTTATGAATTTTTGAACAGTATTGCTAATATTTGATATGTGATACTTTTAAAATTGATCAATCACTTATTTGCATCTTGTTTAATATCCTTGTTTGATATCTCCTATTAGCTCTTTGAAAGGTTTAATAGTCAATATTTACATTTAAATGTCTAATATACCATTTACTGGTATGTGTATGATATGCAGAGAGGATTGGTCCCCTTTCACTTTCTTTCTTTGTGGATGACAAATTTATAGAACATCCATTTAATGCGTCCATCCTTTCCCTATTCATATGCAATGCAAAACTCTGTCCTAACACAACAAGTGACCCAAATATTCAGTCAGTCAAGTTTTCTATCTACTTTGCTTATAAATACACTTAATACACATTTATAAAATATCATGGTAACTGCCATAGAGAATTTTCTCTATTATTTTTTGTCTTCAAAAAGGAGGAAGGGAGGAAGGAAGGAGAGAGGGGGTAGGAAGGAAACGAGAAGAAAAAAAGGAAAGAGGAAATGAAAGAGGGGAAAGAAGAGAAGAAGAAAACAACATCTGACCTACAAATCCTGTACTATCTGACTCTACAAAAGCATTTACTGACTACTACTCCATATCATAATTTGAGTGGATTCATTTACTAGTGCACGCATTTTATTTCCACACTAATCTGCGTTCTAAAATAAATGTCCAGTTTATCTCTTCACAGTGTTCATTGTATTTTCAGTGTTTATGGCAATTTTCTTTTTTCTAAACTATATTTCATCTTATTTTCATATATAGTTGGTCTTTATATTTTTATAATTTCCTCTTCAAATTTTAATGTTTCAAAAAATTCTAATGCAGATTTTCTTTCCTGGGTTTTTATTTTATTTTTTTTCATAATCATGGTATCTTCTTTCCATAATTTTATCTTTGAAGAAAAGAATATAACTGCATTTTTCCATGAGAAGATTCTCAATTAAGAAAAATATGATATTAAATCCTTGATTGAGGTTTAATAGGCTGTACTAGTTATATGAATATGCACCAAAAATTTCATGAGGACTAACTTATTGTTACAAATTCTCATGGTAAATATATTCTCCATCCAGTGTCAAATCCAAGATAGAAAATTTCCCCTATTGTTCCCAGTAGTTTTTATTTACTCTTATCATTTATTTTAATTATTGTGATTCTAGTTTTGTGTGGTATCAGCTCTACATTGGGCATATCCTAGACTATCATTTTTCTAAATTCTGTACAGCAATCAATGTGTTCAAGACAAAACTAGGATGAAATCTTCAAAATTAGAATATCTGCTGGATGAAAGGAAAATATCTGCTTATCAAATGAGTCATTTGTAGTGAGCAAATAGTGTACTCCAAGTATAGATATATTTTTATATTTCTTAGATCTAGAGTGATACAATTATTCCCTAGCATGCACAGTTTAAACTCTTATCATTCCCTCATTTGGTCATAAGTTTATTCCATTTATAAAAGTTAATCCTTTACTTACATGTTCTTCTCTAGTTTTCTGCTCGTTTTTTGCCTTTATGACAAAGCTACTCAAAATAATAGCCTGCTCATTCCATAGCTGAGGGCCTGTAGGAATTATCTCTAACCTATTACTATTCATTTTACATGACCTTTCATCAGCACTTAGCTCTGCTGACTACTATTTTTTATGGCAAATAACTTTCTCTTTTTCTTCTTTTATTTTTTTCTTTTAATTTCTCTTATTCTTGTGTTCAATACTTGTATCAAGTACAGAACTTGTTAGATCTATTATCAACTACGTTATCTATTAAGTATCGATGTGCTCCAGTAATCTACTTTTTGAATATGCTCTTTTCCCCCAGAGATGCTTTTTCAACTCACGTGGTTCCATATTTTATTTTATTGCTAACACTTTTCATAACTGTGCTTATCATCTAAGCACCAGGCCATCATAACCAGCTGCTGACCAGATTTTTCACAAACATCTCTCCCTCCTTTGTATTAATGTACAATATCCCATTAAAAATGTGTCTTTCCCACCTAGAATTTAAACTTCTGGAAATCTGAAAAAAATGTCATGCTACTTTGGTTATCTCTTGGCTCCAAATATAATGTATTCACAATGTAAATGCTCAATAATTGTGAGTCTTTAAAAAAAAATTAAGTAGGAAATGCAATTTTAGAATTGATTTTAGTTGAATAAATGAAACCAAGGAGATCTTACCTGACATCAATTCAATGCATATTTCAAAAGGAATAATAGTTTTAACAAATATTTCCACATTTTACTTTGATTTACCCCAGTAGAAAATGAAAATTTTAGATAATTTAAGACTCATGTTCCTATAGATCTTTTAGTATCTGCTTACTATAGAATCTGTCAATAAAACCTCCCTACCATTCAATATTTTGATTTGGCTTCCCTGAAAATACAGCTCTTTGGGTCACAAAACAGTGAGGGCATCCAAATGATTGCCTTTTTTTCCCTTGAGGAAAGACTCCAAAATGCTTTATTTATTTTTGTAATTATCTTGATTCATCTCCCATCAGTGCATACAATGTATAATGTTAAGTACTTTTTTAGGTTTATTGGTATTTTCTCTTTTTCTGTATCATCTCCAAGAAACCATCTGCTCAGTCTTATTTATATATGGCATATTTAGACTATAACTTTACAAGATCAAAAATATTGCTGATAGTTATGAACAATTATGTAAAAGTGTGGGAGGTTGTGCTTAACAAGCATACTGAAAATCCATTCAGGATTTTTAAGTAAGAAGACTTAAAATAATTTCAAATAAAGTGAACTAAGATTCTAAGATTGACTTTATTATAAGACTAGATGTTTAAAAGGAAATATTAGGATTTTTCAAGCTAGAAAGAAATGCTTACTGTGGAATAAAAGAAGCCTTTACATTCACAAAGTATATACATAAAAAATAATAGGACTACCACATGATTCTTGGAAAATATTACCTCAAAATTCTTAAAAACCTTAAATCTGGATAGTCAGCATGAAAGTTTGAGATATTTACAAAATGGTATTGTATATCATCAGTAAAAGAACATTTTTAACAATGTAATGAGTTATAAAGATTTTAGGAATGTTTGGATATATATTTAAACTTCAGGAAACTATTATGTGAATAGAAACACAGTTAGAAAATCCTTAGCCTTATTGTCAAAAGCAGAAAATTGTAATTTAAGTTTTGGATTTATACTTCATTTTACCAAAATTTTTAGGAACTAAAATTTTTATTAGTGTTTTTATAGATCATATTAGATTTTAAATAGGAACCATTAGCAACTAGCATAGTTAATTCTCAGTTCTGACTTGCGGGTTAGTGGCTTAAAATGATCCATTGCCTTTAAGTAATCATTAAGGATGACAAAACATAATCTTCTTAGACTGAGTTTAACGTATGCTCAAATCTCTTTCTAATGGGCTGTTTGTATCTGCATAAAACAAAGATACTCAAAATTATTTTTTAAAAAAGGAGGAAACTGAAAACCTCCAGCAGATACAGTATCTTTCCCAAACTTGTATTTTGGCCATCGAATTGGTCCTCAGTTAACTTTACCTTTCTGGGCCATTTTAGACAGCATAACAATATGAGAATATGTTTCTAAAGGACTATAAACTACTACTATTTTATTTCCATTAGCTCTTTTGTAAGATCATAAGATTAAAATATAAAAATTTTCTTCTCCCTGTGCTGGCTGGAAAATTATTGCTTGGCTATCACCCATGGGAACATAACATTCTAACAATAAGCTTTTGGCTTCTGTACCCCTGCTTGCACAATCGACTTGTGGGTTGGCAGGTAGTAAATAGAAGAAAAATAGACCTTTGTGTTCAGAGAGAATGAAGAATGGGGTTTAGGGCTTAAAAACCCTGTACCTCTACATTTTGGGGCTGCTAAATTTGGGGTCTGCGTACACCTGGCAGCCCCAGCTGGCTGAATAAAAAGCGTGTTTCCTATAACTCACTGATTTCTGGTGGTCCGAGTGTCTATCAGGAGCAGGCGGCTACAGAGAGATCTCAGGGAGTAGCCCTGGGATCTAAGACCGGACTGGCCTCCAAAGCGGTTGCTGTCCCTGTTACGGATTCAAAGGGGATGGCCAACCTGAGACATTCCAGGTCCCTTGAATGTCATGGAGGTGTCAATACAATCATCAAGGGCACAACATTTAGGACACACTCCTTGTTCCTGGTCCCAGCGGGAATCTCCGAGGCCTCAACCTCTGGATAAAAGGTACCTTTCTGTTTCTGTTGACAGGTCATTGGGGGTCTGTGGAGAGATTGGACGTAGTCATATCTCCTGGACTGTGGCCAGGCCATGGGACGCCACCTCTTGGGCCCTGTTATTGGGTTTTATTTTCTTTGGTCTTGTCTAGGTTGTAGGTGGCAGACTTCTCTGGGTCCACCTTCACCCCAGTAATTGTTCTTGTCTGAGTGTCTGTTTTGTGTTTTCTGTGTAAGTGATGGGGGAAGCCCAAGTTCACAGAAGTCATCCTTGAGGTGTCTCCTGCAACATTTCAAAAAAGGGTTTGTAGAGGGAGCTGACTATGGCATAAAGTTTTCTCCAGGCAGACTAGGACATTGTGTGAAGTTGAGTGGCCATCTTTTGATGTAAACTGGCCTCCAGGGAATTCTTTTGACAGGGTTTAGTGAGGAATGTTTGGAATATTGTCACGGAAGACCTGGGACATCCTGATCAGTTTCCCTACATTGATAAATGGTTAAACCTTGTTCAGAACCTCCCTCCTTGGCTCCACTAGTGTGCCCTTTCTCTAGGGGCATGAGTCTTGGTTGTCGGCACCCCGAAACACGCAGCAAATGAATCTCCAAGACAGCCCAATCCCTCAGTCCTCCATTCTCCACCGGAGGACAGTGACCTTCACCACCCTATAATCCAGGACAACAGAGGCCCAATAGCACCACCTCACCTCTTTGAACACGGGCAGGTAACCACTATGGGCCTCCTGCTCCCGCTCTGGGTGGGGTACCAGCCATCATCCCCTGTGAGAAGCACTGCCCCAGGGGCATCGCACAGACAGGCCCTTTCTGGTTTACGTGCCGTTCTCAACTAGTGACCTGTACAACTGGAAAGCACAGAATACACCTTTCTCTGAGAAACCCCAGGCATTAATGGGACTCTTAGAAAGTGTCTTTCAGACTCACTGCCCCACCTGGGATGATTGCCAACAGCTTTTAATTACCCCCTTGACCTCAGAAGAACGCAGATGCATTGACTGAAACACAAAAGATAGCTGTGGGAGGAGGAGAGTTGAGGAAGCAGGGGAACAGATTGAGGAGGAATTTCCCTCCACCGCCCAGACTGGGGACACAATTCTCAGGCAGGGAGAATGGCATTAGATCGGTACCACCAGATTCTAATTGGGGAATTAGGATGGCTGCTCGTCAGCCAACTAACCTTTCTAAGGTAACTGAAGTTATACAGGGAGGGACCTCAGGAATCCCCTGGAGCATTTCTTGAACAAGGTACTGGGTATACACCCCATTGATCCTGAGGCCCCTGAGAACCAGGCAATTAATATAGCCTTTGCTACTCAGGCAGCCCCTGATATCTGGTGTAAATTGCAAAAAATTAGAAGGTTTTGCAGGGATGAACCTGTCCCAACTTGTTGAGATAGCCCAGAAGGTGTTCAACAACAGGGAGGCACCAGAGGACCCCAAACATATGGCTAAAATCCAAAGCTACTGTCATCAACCCAGCCAATCTGTTGCCAGACCCAGACCCCGAGACCCCTGTTCATGACTGCATAGATTTCACTGACGCTGTGTGTTCCTCGCAGCCAGACCTCAAAGACTCCCCTCTGCCTGAGGCCAATGAAGTTCTGTTCATGGATGGGAGCAGCTTCATGCAGGAAGGAAGGAGGTATGCTGGGGCAGGGTGTAACTCTAACTGGCACCATCTGGTCACAAGCTCTTCCCCATAGGACTTCTGCTCAAAAGGCAGAACTCATCACCCTCACTGAGGCACTAAGATGGGGAAAGGATAAGGCAGTCACAATATACACTGACAGCCAATATGCCTTTGCCACTGCACACTGTAGCCATCTACAAGGAAAGAGGGCTTCTGACTTCAGCTGGGAAGGACATCAAGAACAAGGGGAGATCTTAGCCTTACTTGAAGCCATATGGATGCCTAAGGTCTTGCTATTGTTCTTTGTAAAGGGCATCAAAAAGGGAATAGTCTGAGGCTGAGGGAAACCAATGAGCCAATGCAGACAAGAACAGCAGCCACAAGGCCAGTGGGGCCCCCCACATCTACTGACTGTTGTCCCTTACCCAGAACTGCCTCCATCTCCAACCTATATGGCAGAAGAGAACATATATTTTTAATACAAGGGAGCCACTAGGAACCAACAGGGGTGATGGACGGCCCCAGATGGAAAAATCGGGCTCTCATGGGCCCTTGGAAGGACTCTCCTCCACCAACTACACCAGACCACACACCTAGGTGAACTAAGATGCTCCAAGCTTTAGACCCCTACTTTCACTTGTTAGAAGGGAAAGAACCGCAGAGGAGATTGCCTCACGATGCCCAGCTTGTGCCCAAGTTAATCCAAAGAAGGGGAATAGAAGAACCTAGGCATGGGGAAAGAGGAACTTATCCAGGGGACCACTGGGAAGTCGATTTCACTGAGGTAACCCGACTGTGGGGGGCTACAAATATTTACTTGTTTTTTAGACACCTTTTCAGGATGGGTAGAGGCCTTCCCATCAGGAAAAAAGATTGCCTTAGTAGTTACTAAGAAACTACTACAAGAAATTCTCCCTCGATTTGGTCTCCCTGGAACTTTAGGGTCAGCCTTTGTAGTAAAGGTATCACAGTAATTGGCTAGCTACCTAAATTTGCGACGGAAACTTCACTGTGCCTATCAGTCCCAAAGTTCAGGCCAAGTAAAGTGAATAAATCGGACCTTAAAAGAGACGTTGGTTAAGTTAGGATTAGAACTGGTGGGACCTGGGTAAAACTTCTCCCCTTCATTCTTCTCCAAGCCAGGGATACTTTGTATTAATGGATTCATCCCATTTGAAATTTTCTTTGGAAAACCCCCACCTGTAGTACCTAGAATAGAAGATAAGAAAAAGGCAGAACTACATAACCTTGTCTTGCTTAAGTTTTTACAGACCCTTCAAAGTGTACAGTTAAAGTAAACGGCATCCCATCATGGATTCATCACTCCCACGTGAAGGCAGCATGAGAGTGGACAGCAAAGGAAGACGGGCCCTTAAGACTAAGACTCAAGTGCACATAAGTCTCACTCTCTGTTTCTTTCTTTTTTCCTCTTTAGCCCAGGCATTAGACCAGCCACAACCAGAATCAGAAGGAGCATTAACAACTTTGCTAACAACAATACACAAGGTCTTAAATAAGACCACCCCAGACTTAGGGCAAAATTGCTGGTTGTGTCTAAACTCCAAACCCCCTTACTATGGCAGCATAGGAACTCCCTTAAACTTAACTGAGCTCAGCAGGCTAGAATTTCAAGTCGATTCCTAGCAGAAGTAGTCCTCCAAAATAGAAGAGGTTTCGATTTATTATTCTTAGAACAAGATGGATTATGTATGGCTCTGGGAAACCTGTTGCTTCTATGTCAATAACTCTGGAACAATTAGAGAAAGCTTCCTACTAGTACAGAGAAATTTAGATGCCAGGGAAAAACAGAGACTAGAATCAAGTAACTGGTTTCATAGGATGTTCCATTGGTCACCATGGCTAACAACTCTTCTATCTGCTATAGCTGGACCTTTAATCCTCCTCCTCCTCTTGTTAACTTTTGGGCCATGTTTCCTCAATTTCTTGTTTGCATATATAAAGAAGAGAATTAATTCTATTAAACTGTTAGTATTACAAAACAGAGGCTATGAGCAAATTCTGCATGAAGAATCAAGGATTTGATTTTTTGCTAAGGCCAGTGGGGAACGTGCTGGCTAGAAAATTACTGCTTGGCTATTGTCCATGGAAACAGGGTATCACCGATGGGAACATAACATTTTAACAATAAGGCTTCTGCTTCTGTACCCCCGCTTGCACAACCGACCTGTGGGTCGACAGGTAGTATATAGAAGAAAAATAAACCTTTGTGTTAAGACAGAATGAAGAATGGGGTTTAGGGCTTAACAACTCTGTTCCTCTACATTTTAAGGCTGCTTAATTTGTGGTCTGCGTACCCCTGGCAAACGCAGCTAGCTGAATAAAGAGTGTGTTTCCTATAACTCACTGATTTCTGGTGGTCCGTGTGTCTATCGGGGACTGGTGGCTACGACATCCCCATGTTCTTATAGGCATATGTCATGTCTAACATTAAGTTGTGGTGAGAAGAAACTGACTTCAGGTTCAAAAGGCCAAGACTCAGATCTAGCCAAATCATGTTTGTTTGTTTGTTTTTTAATCGATCTTGATGCTGAGTTTCTTAAAGAATGAAACAGACAATATAAGAAACCTTCTAGGATGAACTGTTTTATAGTGTTTCTTTTTACTAGGAAATCGCAGCCCAAGAGAATATGTGGACAGCCTTATGGTTAATTGAAAATTTACTTCTTATAAAATGGCTTACTCAAGATTCAGTCTTTAAAATATCAAAATGTTATCTTCTGATACATGCTTGTCACTTTATTTGTTAAAATTTACATATACACATTTATTTCTATGATTAGAACACTGATATATTTTTAAAAATTCAAAAAAACAAAAATAGAAAAAAAGCAAAGTGAGATTTTTCTATTCTTACCTCAA
The DNA here is from genome assembly GCA_003508835.1 of Eonycteris spelaea. NCBI lineage: Eukaryota > Metazoa > Chordata > Mammalia > Chiroptera > Pteropodidae > Eonycteris > Eonycteris spelaea. Next base: position 1,095,545 of record PUFA01000043.1, on the reverse strand, counting down.
TATATTTACTGTACACATCTGTAGATATAATTTTCCACAAAAGTATGTATGTAAAATATGATTATATAATTATAACATGATGATACTGATTTTCATTGCTGATTTTTCTAATCAGAGTATACAGACAGCATATCTTTCTTTTAAAATATATTCTCAGAACTTTACTGAATGTGACTAGTATAATTTCTTCATCCACTCCCCTAAACATGACCACTTGAGTTTTTTCAAAATTTTTATTATTTTATTATTTTTATATTATAAGCAAAGCTTTAATAAACAATATGCATAAGTTAGTACAATTATTCCTCTGGGAGAGAATCATTGAACTTTAATATATTTTGTAGTTTTGATTGCTATTCCTAAATGGCCTCTGGAAAGGTTCTGATGAATTATACTCACACAAATAATAAACGAGAATTGTTATTTCTGCCTGGAATCAAATGTTATATATCTTTTTGTTCTTTTTTAAACTTATAGAAAATAACCAAAAACTACTTTTGCTTATCTTTCATTTAAAATATTTTACCAATGTATATATCTTTTGAGCTTTATTTAACTATTTTTATTTTCTCTTTCATGAAAGAAAAAGACCATTTTTCAAGTGAATTAATATATTTACAAGTGTCATGGAGGTTAAGGAAAATCTCTATAAATTCACATTGCATCACAAGATCCCAAGAGCATCTTTGAGGAGTGAATATGAAGTTTGGGAAACAAGGGATATAGTACTTTCACTGACTTTTTAAAAGATGGTAGTCAATGTTAGAGAAAGGAAGTATTGAGTAATATATTCTGTCTTAAACCTTTAGAAAATTCATTTTTACATCAGATGCTTATATCTAGAGAATTAATAAAGTCTAGATTAAAAATGTCTTTCATGTTAATACATGAAGAACAGATTAAAGCAAAGTTGTCTCAATTTTCATATTAATAGTTTGGGGAAGAAGAAAACTTTAAAATTGGTACTTTTAAAAAAGATCTTAGATTTCACCTTTAAAGCATTCAGCCTTTACATCTCTTGGACTGGATGATATGTTTTTGCTCAAGGGTATATGAATGTCGCTCCCTCAGAAACCCGTCAGTGCCAGGTCTAAAATGGCCAGAGGAATTGCTGCAGGCAGGGCAAGCTGAGGTTTCCATCAATCTCATGTTGCCTTTACAGCTCTGCAGGCTAGAGACTTCCATAAACTATTGTGTGTTGTGTGGTGACACTACCCCAATGTGGCTGCCTGGAGCTGCCCGGCAATAATTCAGGGAATGATCAAATATTCACACGTCACTGAAGAATCACAAATCCCATTTACCCATATCTGTAAACTCAACAATATACCATAATACAGATGGAATAAAATTTACTTCAATTGTTAACTTATCCCGAGTAGACCAGTGTAATAGCAATTGTAGAACTCAGTGTGTTCCCAGTACATAAATAGCTTAAATACTAATGCTTACATCTATATGCCTTTCAAACTAAACAAAAACCAAGCACTATTTCAGACCAAAGTCTTCTCTGAGACCGCCTCCTTTGATTTCAAAAAGGCAAGATGCAGACTGTGCACGGAATAGACAGTTATATTTAGATCCTAGAATGTTTTTTTAAAAAAATTAACTGTTTCAATACCGTGCTGCAAATGAAAATGTTTTCTTTTTTAATTATTATTTTTTAAATAAACACTCCGTCACAGTAATATTTTGAAAAGAACTGTGGGATGAAACTGGGCTGGAGGAGTAAACCAGGCAGTTAGCAAATAGGATGTAATGTCTTTCTGCTTTTTTTTTTTTTTTTACCTGAATATTTAGGTAAAAAAAATAAATTAAATATTAAAAATAGGTTTTTAATGCTTTTTCCAACTAAATTATGATCATTACCCAAATCATTAGACTAAAATGAAATTTGATTTGAGTAATTGATTAAGACAAGAAAAAGAAGTAAACCATAGGCAGAATATCTGAAAGTATATACTAGAGAAATTCCAATGGTTCAGCATTTGGCAGATTTAAAATAATCTGGGGTGGGATGAGACACCTCATACTGCAGTAGAAAAAATATTGTGCAGATTTCTGCAGTAAATTAGAATTATAATTGGAAATTGGACTCATAATGATTCACAGAGTAAATCAATAACTTAAAGATATCTTCACTGGGAAAGAGAAGAAAGAAAAAGCTTAAATAAATCTGAAATCAAGTTACAGTATTTCTTGAACTTATTTTCCATACCACTTAATAAATTGCTGCTGCAGGTATGAAGGTTTTATAGTTTTTAGGGAGAAAAATGAATTATGAGACTAGGCAACCTGATAAAAGAGGCCGCAAAGACTCTCTCTCCCATAATCTCTGAATCACTGTTTCAAATTTAGCTGTGCCTATGGCAAATTTACATATTATTTTTGAAGAAAATTCTGATGACTTTCTCATGGTGACAAATGTCCCAAAGTCATATTCCTCTTATTAGTAATCTAGTTATATGGTTTTGTTTTGGTTTCATTTTTGTGAAGAATAAATTAAATTTTATACATGAATAATATGTTTTACTTTATAAAAATAGAATTAGCTAATGTAATATTAAAATAAAGGCATTTATATGACAAGTCAACTGCAATTTATATAAAGTCAATAATTTTTCTTTTGTAAATAGAGTGTTCTGCTGTCCTGGGATGAATAACATACACTTCAGAAATTATGCAATTCTTCTTTCTGGACTTGTAGGTAGGAGCCTATACATTGTACTTTACTAATTGATAATATCCATTTTGAAGTTATATACCTCTTTAGTGCAAATCCTGCCTCTACCACTTACTAGATGGTATTATTAGCTAGATTCTTCCAATTACATAAAAGTTTTTGCTTAATTTTCTGCCTTTTTTTTTTCAATTTATGTTCTGGACACTTTTAATTTTTTAATTCTTTAAGTGACCTTTTGTTTTATTTATCTTAGCTTTTGTGGGTTAATTGTAAGAACATTAAAATGACATTCCTTAATAATTGTATTAGTCATAATAGATGTTGGTCAAATCCTGAAAAGTCCTGCTATTAACGTTGTCCATAATATAGCCATGCCTGATCATATTTTTATTCATCATTGAATGTCATTTTATTGCCTCATATATATATTATTTCATGTTAGGGGTGCTATTTTATTTAGCTTAAAAATTAGTAATCATAGTCAATGATAAAACTACATATATTAATATGATTGTATTATAAGTAAAGTAGAATACTAGCTACCATTGGTACTACTATCAGGCCGACTACTATTACTACTACCTTTACTCACACCCTGAATAGCCCACATGTAATGAATAGTCATATGATCAGCACTATTCTAAGTGCTTTATGTTTGTAACTATTTTAATTCTTATAATAAACCAACAGAACATCGAAAGTTCAGGATAGTTATGTATTTTCCCTAATCTCAAATCTTTTAGAGCCAAAACATGAAATCCAATATGTCTACTGCAAGGACATATCAGATTTACTTGCTGCAAGTCTTGTCCCTGAGAGACAAGCTTTGAAAACAAGGTTAGTAATCTCAATAAATATTTATTTTTGCTTTTTTAACCTTTCTTTCATTAATTTGAACATCTATTTTAGAAACTACTTCCTTTGATATTTTACTTCTATTTTAATAGTATATTAATTTTTTTCTTGTTTGAGGTTCTTTTTTAATAGCTCACCCAAGAGCCTAGATAAAAATCTTATTCCACAGGTAAAATGCTTTTATATTATCCTCAAACTATGTACTGCATATATATAACATTTAGGAAAGTACATGTATATTTCATTTTCTTACTAAGATTTTTTAAAAAATTCAAATGAGATCTAAAGACATTTGAATCCATTTTTTCAAACCATTGTGATCAATAAAGCTAGCTTTACCACTATTTACCACTATTTTGTTTCTTTACTAGAAAATACGTAAAATTAATTTTGAAGCTATCTGCTGTGTCTTTAAATAATTTCAATTTCCCAGTCACTGCACAAGAGAAGAAAGTGTCTTTTGATCCTAAACTGAAACTTGTAATTTATAAAATGTCTTACAGGAATTAGCTCCCATATGTGGCAAGTGTTGAGAAATATATTGTAAATTGTAAAATCACCTCCAGAACTTTCTCTCGAACTTTTTTACTATTCAGACAAATGAGAGTTCATCTATGTCTGAAAGACCTCCAGAGAAGATTTCTTAATATGCCCATAATGTTTTCACTCTTGCTTTTAGTAGAATCATCTCATAGCTGATTTTATTACTGCTAGTTAAGCTTCTGTTGATCGCCTCTCTATGGAATAAAGAACAGCTGGCCAATATCTTCTGTGTAAAAACATCTAAAATTCTAGAATACAGTAATTAAAACACTTCTTTGCTTTACTAACATTTTCTGTGATTTAGTTGATACTTTAATATGGTTTAAGAGTTTCTACCTTTTTTCTGAGTTATGAATACTTTTTTATGAAGCTCACATTTTTCTTTATGATATTGCCTGAGCAGCTAAGAGTAATAAAGGAATTGTTGTATATGACTCTAATATATTATTCTCTTGTTTGTTTAAACATTGCTACCAGACATGAGTCATAATATGAGTAGATGCTCATATTTAAATTTTTCACATCTGAAATAAAGGGAAGTGAAGCAAATTAACAAACTGTATCAGCTTTATAGTCATTCGATAACTCCATTACAGAATAATCTTTGTTTGGGATTTTATCAAATTAATCCATGAACTTGAAATACATGACATAGATTGTCATAGATTATTCCTTTCACTAAATAATTATGAGTTATTAATGGGGCTTCATAATCTGTAAGCTTGGTTACAACTATTTGTACAAGTGTTATTGGCACTGGTTTCTGACATAAACTGTAATTTTATCTTGGATTTGTTTGGCAAGTGCTTATAACAAGAAGTCTAAAAATAAAGGACAAAAACATGGAAATATATAGCATTACTCTAGGTTCATTACAGCATCTATTTGGGAGAAAAACTGATTTAATTGATTTTTTTTTTTATCTTCAAAACATAGTCCAGGATAGTAGTTGGCAAAATTTTTCTGTAAAGAGTCAAATAGTGAATATTTATGTTTTGCATACGGTATGTCTCTCATTGTAGCTACTGAAACTGTGCCACTGTACACGAAGCAGCCACAGACAAATGTAAACAAATGTGTGTGACTGTGTTACAATAAAATTTTATTACAAACACAAAAAAGAGACTAAATTTTGCATGTAGACTTCCTTAATTTAGCAAATCTTATTATAGGTCTAAGAGTGCTGTGGGGCCTAAATAAAACCCTTTTCCTCCCACTGTGGCAAGTTCTTTTAGCTGGGCTAATAATCAAATTAGCAACAATTAACTAGAAAAAATGTTTCCAAGTTTATCACAGTATATATATTTGTTATTATTATGTGTCATAAGATATAAGACCTGAACACACTGGGCATTTGAGATTTATATGCCATTACGGACAAAGAAGAAAGCGGGGCAGCGGTCTGAGATTTCAAAGGAAATAGGCAATTTACAGGTAGCTGAGGAATAGTGGAACACGCAGAGCTGGCACATTCTGCTAGGCAGCCCAGAAACAATGGGGCAGAGAGGGCATCTCGAAGTCTTTCTATCTACCATCCTAAGGTGACAATATTAAGATTTCCCTTCTGTGGCAGGCCTTTCCATCTGAATCCCTTACACAGAAAAGGGGCAGAATCAAAGGTTCTTTCTGGGTCTTTTGTTTCTTAATAACCAGCTTACAATCAAAATCCCCAAAGGCACATTTTTAAGGTGGCAAAATTTTAGCCCCCCAGTGCCAAAACCTGCCTATGTCTTTCTGGCTTCTTGCTCCCCACCTCAGAATTCTCTCCCCTGTGGGACACTCTGAGAAACTAATCTCCCCCAAGAAGAGAATTAAACTCCAAATCTACAAGATTCCACATTCTCTCTGTGTGCTGTGCTGGCGCATAGGACACTGGCACCAGGCGTTTTCCTCGTGCGGCCTGGCTAAGGTGTATCGTAACCTCATGTCTCAGTATCAGATCCCCTCCTAAGTTTCCTGCTCAGAGACTTTTAATTTCTCATAGTTTAGAGTAAAATCTAAGCTTTCCCACTGTAAATCTTGCAAGAGATTAGAAGTTCATCCAAAATTCTCTCTCCAGTGATTGGACACTCTTCATAAATTATATTTCTTAGTTTCTCAGGCCAAAAATACTAGATTCATATTTCATTCATTTCCTATTATGTCAAACACATCAGAAAATTATGATAACCATCCTTAAAAATACATACACTCCTCATCATACTTGTACTACCTCGTTGTTTTGAGCATCATCATCTCTTTAAATTTTAAATCTACCATATCACACCAAATTATTTTTAGTAGAGCAAATAGATAGTATACCAGTTTCATCACATCAAAATCCTCCCATAAGTCCTCATTTCAGCCAGAGCAAAAACCAAGTGCCTTACAATAGCATACATGGCGCCACTGTACGTGATCAGTGCCACCTCCTCACCTCTCTAACCTTCTACACTGTCACCTGGTCTCTGGGAACCAGCCACATGAGCCTCCTTGCTATTTCTTAACTACACTAGGCATAGTTCCACACTAAAGCATTTACTGAACTTAATTTTTCTGAATGTAATGTCCCCCTCCCAGATACCTCCATTTAACCAATTGACTCACCTCTTTCTCTTTCACAACCTGACTTAGCCAGTTACTTATTATTGCACCAATCCTACTGCAACCAACCACTTCATATCTCAAAATACCTCTTATTTGGCTATACTTTTTCTTTATTCATATATTAATCATAACTTCCTACCATACTTATATGGTGTATTTATCGTTATATTTTTACAGTGTATTTATTATTCTTGACTTCTCTAGCTACTATAATGTGAACCCTGGGGATATGTATTTTTATCTTCTTTAATAAGTGTTTACATACTTCAATGCTGATGTTAATTAGACTTATTTTAGTGGTTATTTTGCAATATAAACAATTATCAAATCATTATGTTGTACATCTGAAACTAACATAATGTTATATGTCAGTTATATCTTAATTAAAATAAACTAACAGTTTCAGAGTTTAAAGTGAATATTTGAGCTGAAGTGTGTTTAAAAATATCATGACATACTAGAGGTAGAAATGCTACTAGGCCAAAACAAGGCTGTGGGAATACTCTGGAGCAGTGGTCGCCAACCTTTCTGGCACCAGGGATTGGTGCTCCTTTGAGAATCTAATGCCTGATAATCTGAAGTGGAGCTGAGGCGGTGATGCTAGTGATGGAGAGCAGCTGCAAATACAGATAAAGCTTCACTTGCTGGCCCACTGCTCACCTCCTGCTGTGCTGCCCAGTTCCTAACAGACCACGGGCTCATACCAGTATGCAGCCCAGCAGTTGGGGACCCTACTTTAGAGAAAGTGGAAGCATTGAATTATTTAGAGATGAGAGGTATTGTGTTTGTAAGAAGTTTTCCATACTCTTCCTTCCACAGACGATCTGAAGGAAAGCTGCACAATGTAGGAGCTGTTATTTAAAAATAACGACAAAGAATTGAGTTCTAATGATCAAAACCTCTCTTTACACACTTAGAATGACTGTTTTCTTCCCCAAAGTATATATAGCTAGATAAACATGTGGTGTGTTGGTTTAGCCCAGTTATTTACAAGTACTTAAAAAAAAATACTTAACATCCTTTCTTCAAAGAAACTTTCTGGAGAAACCCAATACGTAAAACAAACAAAAGCTAGCTGCTAAAGCTGATATTGGCGCAGGAGTGGGGAATCTGGGTTGCATAGAGTCCCCTCATTTGGAGAGATATTTTTACCCCTCCTGAAATCAATCTAGATATTTCATGTGGAACTGGAACCACATTTCATAAACTTCTAGTTTTGCTTGTTGTAAATTTTGGCTACAATGTTAAAATAATAAAATATAAAAGACATTTCATGCCCTGAGCATCTTAGTTTTTAAAAATATACCTTTTTTAGGTTTTGACAAGCCAGTGCTTTTTGAACACTGTTTTTATTCAAAGTAGGCTTAATCTATGTTCTCTGAAATGTATTGGCAAAGAGCCTCAAATTGATTTTTCTTGATTCAGTTCCATTTAATAGTTAATAACTTCCTGTTATAATCTTTATAGCACCAACAGTTATAAAATGTATAAAGTTATCTAGATGGAAGGAGCAAATATACTATAGTTGCATTGTAACAAGTTTAAACTTGAATCTACCTAATATTTTTCTGTATGAAGTGACTGAATATATTGTATTACTTGTAATAACCTGGCATCATTAAAGGGAATGGCGTCCTAAGGACCAAATAGGTCAAATGATCTAATTCCTTTATTATTTTTTCTAGTATTTTTCTCTTGAAGTGTTTTCTCTTCTACTAGTCTCTAGAGAAAGCTCTGTCCAATTTACTCTTTCAAGTTCCAAAGAGAGTAGGTTCTAATATGGATAATTTAATTATTCAACAGATGTTTACAGTGCTTGCTTCTTGCTCTGCACCAAGCTCTTCTCTCATACTATAATGGTGAGCAAACCAGAATAGGCTCAAAGTTCCTGCCCTCACTGAGCTTACAGATTAGAGAGAGAAACAGATATATGTATAGAATTATACAATATTGTATTACAAATTTGACAAGTGTTAAGAAGGAAGGTATAGAAAACTAAATTGTGTGTCAGAGAAACCTAATCTGGTACCGGAAAGGAAAAAGCCCTTCTGTGGAACTAATGTTTAAAATTAGTGTTAAGACTTCAGAGCATTAAAAGCTAATTCTGTAACAGAAATAATTTCAACTGATGTTCAACAACAGGCTAGGATTTACTCTCAAAAGTAATATACCAGAAGGCAAACTCAGGTAATTTTCTAACTTAAAATCCTCACAGTCACCACTGGTGGACAATTCATGGGCTTTTGACAAAGGCTTTGGTCCGTGTGTGAGTTGTTGACACTTTCATAGTGTTCTGAACATCAACCTTTGTGTGATCTCCTCTGCCCTCACCAAATCAACAGGGTGATAGCTATTTGAAGCTCTAAGAGAGACTGCAGTTCTTCAAACCACCACAGAAATCCACTGTATTTCCTCATAATGTTGTAAATAGGGGCTCCTACAATTCCCAGAGATGACAGTTAATGTTTCCACACAAATCAAATGACCCATTCAAATTGTATGCCTCTTTTGATTTTAGAGCTAGCCAAGACAATAACCTACTTTTGATTGCTTGAGGCATATCTCTAATGGTTCTGGCTTATGTTTGTACTCATAATTTTAACATTTATTTGGGGACCTGCACTTTCTTAACAGCCACTTCCTTGTGGTTGTATGATGAACTACTATTTGAAACTCAGTTTTAGCTTAATATCCAGGTTGAGATAGTGGCATTGTATAATAAATATAACAAATAACAATTCTTCAATTGAATCAAATCTAACTCTCATCTCACCAGGCTGTGAAAATAAGCAGGAAAACTTAAATCTCCTTGAGGAAGCACAGTAAATAAGTAATGGAGTCCATCACACATGAATTCAAACTGGCTTTGATTTCCTGGCAAGATTGGAATTAAAAAGAAAAGTGTTAGCCCAAGCAGTCACAGAATCTCCTTTATCTTCTTGCCCAGCTTGAATTGTTAATACCATATTAAACAAAGCTATGCTTTTGGAGGTACAAATGTATTCAGTCCTCTATAGCCTACAGATAAACTTCAGGGTCTATATGCCTTTATTACAGGCCATACTTTCTTAAAGGCTACTAAAAAAGACATTTGTGGGTACTAATACAATTGCACTTAACATGTTTAAATTTAAGACAAAAGTTCCTGATGAACTCTATGTATTTTGTATTATTTTAACATAAGCATAATAATGTTTTCCTGTAATTCTCAAGGTTTCACCAAAATATCCAATTAAAATAGGACAAAGAGCAGATTGTCATGCAAATCCATCCCATCATATCTCACCGAAACATCACATTTATCCTAATAATATATCTATGGGTGATGTAAACACCATTATAACTTTAATTCATGAACTTCTATTTTGAGCCAGTTTTACTTTTATGCTTTCTTGTTACATCAGTATATCCCACCAAATTACACTGTCTTTACTTTTTAATCAGCAGGTTTGTGTATGGTATTACACTGTGTGGCCTGTAATCCAATAAAATTCCTGTACCACACTAAGGGGATTTTACCTATAATAGTATAGTCTCAAGTGCCCTTCTTGGGGATGTGCCAAGAGATACTGGACAGTCTTTTACTCAGAATCACTTTTTACCTCACCAGTTTTAATGAGCACTGATTATAGAGGATCTGTAGATTCCCCTTTTGCACTCTCATAAGATTTTTAAAAATAGCTTGGATGGCTCATAAACAATAGAAGTGTATTTCTCTTGGTTTTGGAGGTACAAGATCACGATGCTATCATGGTCAAGTTCTAGTGAAGACTCTCTGGTTGTTGACTACAGATTTATTGTAACCTCAGATGGCAGAAAGAAAGCAAGAAAGTTCTCTAAGGTCTTTATTATAAGGGCATCAATCCCATTCATGAGGGCTGCAACCTCATGGACTAATTACCTACCAAAGGTACCTCCTCTTAATACCACACTTGGGAGTTAGGGGAACACAAATATTCAGTCCATTGCTTTTTTCCTATGGCTCCCACAAATTCATGTCCTTCTCACATGCAAAACACATTCATTCCATCTCAACTGTCACAAAAGCCTTAAATCGTTCCATTATCAACTCTAAAGTTTAAAGTCCAAAATCTCATCTAAACATTATCTAAATCAGATATGGATAAAACCTCATGAACAATTCATCGTGAGGCAAAATTCTGTGCTTCCAAAATACAGCAGTGGGACAGGCAAAGGATAGGCATTTCCATCTCAAAAGTAAAAAAAGGTAAGAAGAAGGTGGTAATGGGTTCTAAGTGAATCCAAAATCTAACATTAATTCTCAAGATTTAAGAATGGTCCTCTCTGGCTTAATGTACTATCCTCCAGACCCACATGGATGGTAGTCCCACCACTATGGCTCGCCCAGCTTGAGGCTGAGGCCATGCGACTCTGGGTGATCTTGCTCCCCAAGGCTCTGCTGGGAAAAGCTCACACTACAGCACTGTGTGGGAGTCTCACACCAGAAAACTGTGAAGGAGCATCCTGGCCTTCCCAAACTGGTGAGATATCCCTATCTTTTGAAACTGCTTTATCCCCAGGCCCTAGTACCCTGGGCCTGTGATGGCCATGGCAGCCCCGATGATCCCTGTATTGCCTTCTTATAGTCATTCTTCCCTTGTTTACTGAGATGCCTGTTTAAGTCTGTAGTTCATATCAACACTAATTTTATCAAAGTGTCAACTGAGCATATTGGTTCTTTTCCAAACATACTTTCTCATTTTTATTTGCAATATTGGATGGCTGAAATTTTCCAAATATTTAAGTTCTAGTCCCTTCTTACTTAATAATTCTGTTTTCAAGTCATTTCCCTATTCTCAAATTCTACTGTAAGCAGTCAGGAAGAACCAAGCTGCTCCTTTAACACTTTGCTTAGAAATTTCCTCAGCTAGGTATCTAGCTACATCGCTTGCAAGTTACACTTGCCACAAAACACTAGAACATAAGCACATTTGAACCAGGTTTTTTTCCTTTATGGCAAAGATCACCTTTTCTCCATTGTCCAATAACACGTTCTTCATTTGCTTCTGAGATCTCAGAATGGGCTTCAATGTCTATATTTCTGACAATACTCTGTTCATGATAAATTATATCTTTTCTAAGATGTAAGCTTTCTCTACATCTCTCCATTTTTCATTCAGATCTGTCAACATAATTGATTTTAACATTCTGATCTCAGCAATCTTGGCTTTAATAATGTGCACCTCAAATTCTTCCAGCCTCTACCATTAACCTGGTTCTAACACTGCTTCCACATTTTCAGGTAATTGTTACAGCAGCATCACTTCTTGGTACCAATTTCTATCTTAGCTGAGTTCACTATTGCAAAATATCATAAACTGAGTGGGTTATAAGCTATAGAAATTTATTTGCCACAGTTCTGAAGAATAAAAGTCAAATATCAAATTGCCAGCATGGTAGGTAAAAGCTGTCTCCCAGGTTGCAGGCAACTAGCTGACTTCTCACTGTATCCTCACATGGTGGAAAGAGAGTAAAAGGGTTTTCTGGAGTCTCATTTAAATGGCACTAAACACAATCTGAGGTTTCCATTTTGGGAGCTCTCTTCCAAATGCCATTACATTGGGAGTTAGGATTTGAACATGTGAATTTGGGGAAACTAAAAATTCAGTACATTGAGGTTAACATAATGCATAAGTACATTTTCATAAATGTATAAAATATATTTCAAGAGTAGCTCACCAGGAAGCTATTGATGTCATTCCAAAAAAAAAAAAAAATGAGAACCCTTTGACCAATAAAAGGAAATACACATTCAACTTTCTTTTGTCATTATATCCCTCCTTTTTATACACAGCATCATCAACCAGAGCTTGACAGACCTGATAGCCTCCAGTTCCTTATCAGATATTTTCATTTTCACCAACGGGACCAAAAACAACCAAGATATTTAAAGTATCAAGCCTCCAAGCTAGCCCACAGTAATTTCCACATCATTGTATTCACACCCTTCCACATTATACGAGATTGGTTCCTATGACAAACAGCATATGGCACAAGAAATGGCATGTCACTTCTGAGGTTTAGTTTTAAAGGACTGAGGTTTCCATCTTGGGAGCTCTCTCCTTTAGTTCATAAACTCTGTTGAATGACTTGTTAGGAGAAATTCAATCTGTCATTTTGTGAGAATCCTTATGGAGTTGTCCATACAGCAAGGAACTATGTGGTCTAAGAAAGCCTTAGACCAGGATCCATTAAGGAACTAAAGCCTGTCAAAAGCCTTTGGTACTAGCTCCAATTGAGCTTTGAGACAACTGCCTCCCAGACTGACAGCTAGACTGAATATGTTGAGAGCTCTTGAGACAATATAGTTTAGCAAAGCTGCTCCTAGATTCCTGACCCTGAGAAATTAGATGAAAATTAATGTAATTATTTAAGCTGTTGTGTTAAGTGATTTGTTATAAGCAAGAGATAACTAATATGGTAGCAAGTGCTTGGTTGATTTCCAATCTATCTGAAAATTTAAAAATCTAGTAGGAAATAAAAATGGAATTACAACTTATCAAAGTTGTGAGGTGCAGTGAGCAGTGCTTAGAGGGAAATTTATAGCATTGAATGACAATATTAGACAAGAAGAAAGATATAAATTTGAACTTAGAAAACTATAATAATATGAGAAAAATTAATATAAATAAGCAGACGAAATAATAAAAAATAGAGCAAAAAATCCATCAATGTAATTGAGTATAAGGCATCAATAAAGAGAATCAATTAAATTAAAAGCTGGGTTTTTTAAAAGTGTGAATAATTTTTCTAAATACCTAACCAAGCTAACTAAGAAAAAGTAGAGAAGACACAAATTATTAATATAAGAAATTAAAAATATATTTTTACTACTGGACAATAAGATATTTTTAAACAACTCTGTGTCCATATATTAGATAATTTTGATGAAATGAAAAAAAAATCATTGAGAGAAGTAATCCAACTCACACAAGTAGAAATAGATAATCTAAATAGATTTATATCTATTTAAGCAGTTTAATCAATAGTTCATAACTTTCCATCACAGAAAGCACCAGACCCTGAATATTTCACTGGTAAATTCTACCAAGTATTTAAGGAAGTAAAGATAACAATTTTCGAAAAAAAAAAAAAGATACTAATTTTGTTATGATTTTCTCTAGATAATATAAGCAAAGGGAATACTTCTTAACTCATTCTATGAGGTAAGCATTATCTTACTACCAAAACCATATAAATATATTAGAAGATAGAAAGCATACAGATTGATATTTCCTCTGAACATAAATGCTAAAATCTTCAACAAAATGCAAGCAAATTAAATCCTACATCATCTAAAAATAATTGTGGAATTTATTCTAGATATGCAAGGCTAGTTAAACTTTAGAAATCAGTTAATATAATCATCACATCGACTGACCAAAGAAGAATAGAGAAATAGAATAGAGAGCCTAGAAATAGACTCACTAGTACAATGGAACAAAATGGGGTGTCCGGAAATACTCATAAATATATTCAACTGATTTTCAACAAAGTGGTATATTTTTTGACATATTTATGACTTGTGTCTGAAAAATACAAAGAACTATTAACATCCAATTATAAGAAAATAAACAAACCGATTAGAAAACGAGTAAATATTCTAAACAGATACCTCACCAAAAAGATATACTGATGGCCAATTAGCATATGTAAAGATATTCTATGTCTTATATTATTGAGGAATTAAAAATCAAAACAATGTGAAACCAACATACACATATTAGGATGGCCAAAATCCAAAAATGACAAACATCAAACACTGATGAGGATGTAGAACAACAGAAATTCTCATTCACTGCCAGTGCAATGTAAAATGTATTTGACACATGATAGAAAAATAAATTAGCTACTAAATTAGACATCAGAAACAGACTGACAAACTTAGTGAAATGATTTCTGACAAAGATGCAAACACAATAGAGAAATAAGAATAAGTTCAAGAAACAGTGCTAGAAAATTTGAATGTTCATAAGCAAAAAGTGACCTTTAATAACATACCTTACAACATATGCAAAATTTAGCTTAAGATTTGCAAAACACCTTAATATATAACTTAAAAGTATGAATCATTTACAATAAAATGAAAAGTATTTGAGACATTGTGTTAGGCAAAATTACTTAGACATAATACCTATGGCATGATCCATGGAAGAAAAAATGGAGGAAAAACCTGTAGGTGACCAAAGTGTTGATATTAACAATAAAAGAATGTTAATTATGATTAACTTGTTAAAAGCTCCAGTGGAAAAGATAAAAAATACACGTTTACTTTCAATAATCTCACACCTATGTTGAAAGAAAATGTCTGTCAATCAAGAAATGTGTTCTCAAACTTTGTTGAAAATGAAGGAATCAAGATGAGAAAAGTACAATAGAGTTTACCAATCACAAACCTCCATTAAATGTGAAGAATATACTTTAGAAAGAAGGAGGAAGAGGAAGGAAAAGAACAAGAACCACCACCACAACAGATCCAGAGAGAAAGACCTGTGACACAAGAAGAAAGATAAGCAAGGGAATAAGGAACACTGTAAGTTAATATAAATATTTGTTGTCACTATTATAATGTCTAATTTATGAACAACTTTTTAAAAAACTAAAATTGACAACACCAAATGCATGTAAGTTCAGGCAATATGATAGAGATTGAAATCTGAAGATGTGTATTTAGGGGGAATGTTTACAAAGAAGCTGATGAAATATTGATGTTCATTAGACTTCCCTAAAATATTATAAATTATGTTAATTTTCAAGAAATTGGATAACTAAATAATTCAGGAGAAAATGGAATAAGAAACAGAAATTGATCCTAGAAACAGACAAGAAAAGTGATAAAGTTTAAAAAAAAATGGAAAATAAAAACCACATGGCATGATAGTAAAATAGGCTTCAATATATTAGTCATCAAAACAATATTTTGATGAACTAAATTCATCAAACAAGATTGAACATTAACATTTTTTAAAATATCGATATATGGTATTCGAAAGCATGTTTGTAAAAATTAAAATTGAAAGATGAAAAAGTCAATAACAAATAAATCCAGTATAGATATATTTTATCTGGCATGCAGACTTTAAGGAATATCCAAAAGTTAATATCCATTTTACATTCCTGAGTTATATCCAAGAATTATTTCAGTTAAAGATATTTAACTGTCCAATAAATTATAACAATTCCAAATCTCTATGGAAAAAGTGAACTTAATCATAAAATACATAAAAAAGCAAAATTTGTAGAAGTATGGTAGAAATTGACAAATACATAAATATAAGAAAGATTTTTTTTAACAAATTCTACTAAATAGTCAATAAAAAAAATAGCATAGAGACTCAACAACAAAATTAATAGGAGAAATTAAAGGAGATGTGTAGAAACTTGAACTTAATAATTAGGTAATATGAATTGTTTTACAGCTGTGCAATGTTTGCCTGTATAGACCATATTCATGGCCAAAAAAAAAAAAAAAAGGAAGTCTCAACTTCACATTGCAGTGTGCATTAGAAACTATCAAAGGACAAACCTTGAACAATGTAACTAGGTAGCTAGAAACTACCATAAAAACTTGAAAAAAGCCTTTGGAAGATGAAATTTCGTTTGAATTGAAAAGATGAACGGCCAAAAAAATAAAAGGCAGTCATGTCTGATCTCTCAAAGTTGCTTTGAGAAGATTGCCTTTCCCAATCATCACAGAAATGAAAAAAAAAAGTGGCACTTTATGAGGTATAATGGACTTTTGACTATTAGTAGTTAACCAGCATCTTTTGAATATCTTTCTCATATTTGGATATTTCTGCATTATGAATTCTATCTACCTAAATAAGAAAGCTGAAAACACTTCTCTATTTTCTTTGTATCTCTAAGTTTTTATGACCAAGTCTGCCTTAATTAGCTATGTACTTAGGAGAATTTGTTTTACACAATATATAAAGTGGAAGAGGCAACACAAGCAGAACCCATCCTTGTTTTGGGTGTTTCTGGTTCAAGTGTGTCAGAGACATAAAACACCTGTTTCCAGAGATAGATCCCTTGCCCACTATTGTAGGCAGAATTGTAAAATGGCCCTCAAATCCTGACTCCTAGTGTGCACATCTTATACAATTCCCTTCTCTTTGAGTATGGGGAGGACCTGTGATATGATGGGGTATCACTCCTGCAATGAGTTGATTTGAGTTAACCAAACAGTGGGCCCAACCTGATTAGGTGAGTCCTTAAAAAGGAAGTGGTCCTTTCTGAAATCAAAGTGATCTGAAGTGTGAGAGTCTCATGGAGGAAGATACAATGGCAAGAAACTGTACATGGCCTCTGGGAGTAGAAAAGGGTCTCTAACCTTCCGCCTTCAACATAGAGAATAGAGTCCTCAGTTCTATAACCACAAGAAATTTAATTATATCAAAGGCTCATGAGTCTGAAAGAGTGTTCCAAGCTCCAGAAAGAAACATAGCTACGTTGAGCCTGTGATTTTAGTCTGTGCTGACCCCTGTAAGAGGATTCAGATAAATCCACAAATCTGGACTTTAAACACCCAATGGTCTATGACAATTAGTATGTACGCTGTTCTTTAACATACTGATTTATATCACAACTATAAAAATGAAATACTACTTCTTTATTAGGTCCTTAGAGGCAAAAAGTCATGGACTATTTTATACATTACCTCTAAACCAGGATTATACATACATAAAATAATCATTGATTGAGTGGTTATCTGAATAGATGACGTGAACCCCTAATACTAAATGAGGCTGCAGAAATTTTTCATTAGTTGGATCTGCCAAGGAACATTTATGATTAGTATGGAGTGCCAGTTCACATAGCTGCAATTGAGACAGACAAAAGGTTTCTGCCTTTTGTACTTAAGGTTCTAGAAGATAAAAGAGCAACATAATATAGAACAATAATAGGATAGTGTAATAGATTTCAAAAATTTGTTCTAAAATTAAAGGACCTCATCTTTAATGAGTCTCATTTCCCTGCCCTTCTTTCCTACCATTTACTAATTCACCTACTTTTTCTCCCTGCAAAGGAGAGAAATTTATGCATTCTGGCTTTTCTGTGGGAACAGACTGTGCGGAAGGTGAATTGGTAGGATTGGAAACAATAGCAAAGAAACTATTTTTGAAGTCAAGGAAAGGGAGAAGATTATTTGAACTAGGATTGCAGTAATGAAGTGGATGAGGGATCATCTAAAATTTCAAATTTAGTTTTGAAGGGATAGTTGGCAGAGATTTTTAATAGATAATAGAGAGGAATTAAGAATGGCACTTGGGGTCTTTGTTATAGTAGATCTCAATTGCAATCATGAAGAAAATTAGAGGAGTAGTAGATGTGTAGAGGGAACTACCAATAATTCTGTTTTGTTTTGTTTATGCCATAAGTTAAAGGTGCCTATTAAACATTTAATTAAAAATACCAAATAGGTAGATAGGATTGAAATTATTCAGAAGAGAAGTCAAAACTGGAGGAAACAGAATTATGGTTTAGTATATAGATGGAATTTGAACCCACTGGACTGGGGAAAAATTGATTTTCTTTGTATATAAAAGAAATTTTCAGGTAACCTAGAATTGAAATATATAACTATGGTTTCAAAAAACCAAACATGAAGCTGGATATATAAATATTTTCTTTTTTAACCTTTGCAAAATATATACATTGTTGTATCAGCATTATCATTACTATAATACTAACTGATGACCTTGGTTGCTTCTACATATAGGAGTTTCCATGAAATAATCCTTAATAATAAGAGTAATACAAAATGATGCCAAAGAGGGCAAACTTGTCACATAGCATAGGAGACACCCAAATGTCCACTAAACATAAGAAAAGATACTCAATTTCATTAGCCGTCAGGAAAATATTAAATAAAACCACACCAGTTCATGCAATATAACTTCATAAAACCAGTATGAAAATGATAGATAATTTTGAGTGTTGGATAGACTGTGGAGCAATGGTCTTTTGTACTCTGCTGGTGGGCATGTACAAAGTCTTGGCAATTTCTAATAAGTAAAATATGTTCTACCATAACTCACCACCGTCTCTCCTAGGTATTTATTCAAGAGAAATTTGTACATATTTTCAACACCACACACCACAAAACACACACACACAAACACACACACACACACACAAGACCAAAAACATGCCCATAGCAGAGCTATTTATTGTGATCCCTAATTGGAAAATACACAAATGACATTCAGCCCAGTGGATAAATAATTGTGGCATAGTCACACACGTTTTTGACAGTGTAACAATGATAATAAACAACTAGAATTACACTCAGCAATATGAACGACTCCCCAAAACATAATGTTAGGCAAAGGAAACCCTGGCAAAAGAGCAAATACCAAGTGATTTCATTTATATTAAAAGTTTAAAACTGAGCAAACGTATTAACACTGTAAGAAGTCTGGATAGTAGTCACTCTTTGGGGTGTCATGCCTGGAAACAGGTAGGCATGAGCTTCTGAAATGTTGGTAGTGTTTAACTGTAAATATTCATTAAACTCTGTTCATGTATAATTACTGTACTTTTTTGTGCAATTACTTTTATGCACTATATTCTTTAAAAAAATCAAAATAATTTAAATGTATTTTATGCTTCCTATATGTCAAGCTATGGTTAATCTAGGTAAAATTTCTGCAATTATGTCACAGTTCTGCAAGGTGAAAATTGCCATCTTAGTGAATGTATCATGATTAATTAAAGAAAAATTCTTGTCCAATAACTTTAATAAAAATGTAATGTAAGTAGTTACCATTGGTATTTATCATTGTATACAATATACATTTAAACACATGTGAAGCCTTTAATAAACTGTAAAATAGCCAAGTACACTTTATCATTAATCTTAATCTATTACCAAACATCCTTTAACTGAAAACTTTACAGTAACTTGCATTTAAAAGAATATATCATTTTTATACTCTTCACTTTAATATATAAATATTCATTATATGTATTCCTAGTTCTAAAACCTCTAGAATCAAGAAAAAACTTTCATGAAAAGCTCTTACTGGAGATTAATACTGGTCTTTATACATGCCTACAGAAAAAATTTGAAAAGATAAACTAATCAGAAAGATTAGGGTTTTTACTTATTTGCTCATGATTGTTAGAAGTTTCAAATATTGACTCTATGCTAATAAATGAAAAAAAACTGAAGAAAATAGTGAATATTGTTGAACATGAATAGTAAGAATTTGTTATTGTTTTCTTGATGTCCAATTTCTCTGTACTATCAACCCAACCCGTTTATAATGAAATTGCTAATCCTTTGACTTTCTTCCCTGTGGTCTATAATAAAGTTTCACTCACAATTGGTAATATGCTAGTCTACATAAGAGATGGTTCTGTGAAAATAGACATTCATGAAGTCCTTATTAGAGATTATTTGGCCCTGCAATTATTTCCACTCAATTACAATACCTATAGGTTTGAATTCTCCAATGTTTAAAAACAGAGATTGTTGTTTTACTTCTTGGTTCTAAAGCATTTTTGTATATTTAACGTTTATAAATTTTCCTTCATTAATTTTATATTTTTGATTTTGTTAAACAATATTGATAGTGAAGTTTTTAAGGTCAGAAAATACTTCTCATTCATCATATCTTCCAGGTCTAACATTTATTTCTTATAAATATTTTTAATACTGATTAATGAAGGAATGGGGTGAATATCCCGTGGTCTACTTATACAAATGAAATAAATTATAAATTATAGAAAGGATAAATTTTTGATAGAATATATATTTTTAAATTTTTCCACCAAGTACTACATTTTTTTAAAAAGTGACTTTGTTTTTTAGTGTATTTTTAGGTTCACAGCAACACTGAGAAAAAAGCATAGAGATTTCCCTTATCCTTGCACCCAAACATGCATACCCTCCTCCACTACTAACATTCTGCAGCAGAGTGGTACATATTTTATAACTGATGAAACTGCAATGACACATCCTTATCACCCAAGGTCTGAAGTTTACATAATACATTACGGTTCACTTTGGTGTTGTATATTCCATGTATTTTAATAAATGTATAATGACATGTATTTATCCTTATAGCATCATGCAGAATAATTTCACTACCCTAAAAAAAAAATTATGCTTTATGCACCTATTCATTCTATACTCCTGCCCATGATCTTTTACTGTCTCCATAGTTTTTCTTTTTCCATAGTGTCTTATAGTTGGAATCATATAGTCTTTTCATGGCTCATTAGCTCATTTCTTTTTAGTGTTGAATAATATTCTATTGACTGGATGTACCAGTTTATTCCTACATTCACCTACTGAAGGGCATCTTCATTACTTTCAAGTTTTGGTAATAATGAATAAAGGTATTGTAAACATTCATGTTCAGGTTTTTGTACAGACATAAGTTCTCAGCTTCTTTGGGTGAATATTAAGGAGTGTGACTGATGGATCATCAGGTTCACTTTTATTATTTTCTTTTTGGGGAGCAAATGTGCCAATGACCCTTATTTCAAAAATGAGCTTAATTAATTATTAAAATGTTAATATTTATTTTTATTGATAAAAGAGCTATAGAAATAACCATGAGTACTATGAGAAGCAGTAATACAACTTTTAAAATATTTAAATTGCAAGTTGCCTCCTATTTTGATTCACACAAACTTACAAATCTAAGATGATTATCTACTTTCCTAGAGTAGTGGCTAACCAAAGCCATTCTACTGCATTAACAGTTTGATTTTCCACAAGTAGAGAATTACTGAGTGTTATTAACATTAAATTGAAGTATAATACTTGCAATGACTAGTAGAACATCAATATGTCTATTTTATTGCTATTAGAAATGTTATCATTACTAATCACAAAATCTAATAGTTCATAAGTTATATTTAAAATATACATATTTTTGCAATTGTGTAATATAAGAAACTATGTGGTCACATTTGGCAAAATAACTGAATGCTTGAGAATAAAACAAAATTAAATTGAAATCACAGAAAATCTTCTGTTACCTACTATAAACAATATAACTAAGCTGCAGTCCACTGAATAAATATCAGCAAAGCACAAGCAATAGGTAAAAGAAAACAAACATTTGAACTTGAAGTAAAATAAGCTTTGCATATGTGCCTGGCAAGAAATCCATTGATTAAAGCTAATTACATCTCCATTTTTTTTTTTAGGCTGAATTGCTGTCTGGAATAAATACTAATCCATAGCAAGGGAAAAATGTCACAGAATGTTATAGTTGGAGGACATCAATGCAAATATTATGTTCCTCAAAATGAACTACAAATATTATAAAAACCAGCATGCAAATAATAGATAAATGAATATAAATGTGAAATAGAACTGAGACAAAAAATGATGAGAATAAAGATAGAAATAGGAAGTAAAAAAGAAAAAGGTATTTCTAAAGACAATAATATATCATTTGTAGTTATTATATATAAATGTATAAGTTTACATGTAATATAAAAATTTTCCTTTATGTTTGAATTCCTTTAATTCAAAATGAATTAAATTTTAAGTTCAAAATAAATTTATAGTTACAGTAAGATGAGACATTGGCTACACTGATACACAATGCTTTCATTTAATATGTTTTAGATTAAGAACTATAAATTAGAACCTTTTTGTTTCAGATGATAAATATAATAACATCATGGAAGATCAAATTAAACAATTATCTGCAAAAATGGTGTCCATCTCAATAAAGAAACACAGAACCCACTGATTTAATTTTAAGATATTTGTCTACCTATTTATCTACTTACATGTCTACTTATAAATATTATTATAAGACTATACAAGACTCTAAAAGGAGGGTTTCAATACTGGCACAAGAAAGGTATGAAAACATGAATTTCTGAGAAAGGATGCATTCTGGAAGTCATGGCATAGATAGATAAGAAACTATTTTAAACACTATATTTTAAAAGGAAAATCAAGATTGAGAACAAGATGAGAAAATAGGAAAAAATGTCTAGGTCAAAAGTTGTTAAAGGGTAACAAAAGTATAGAGCTATGAGAGATGAATGAACATCATAGTCATTGGTTTCACTTTAAATCTGTACAACATATCTAACTTTTTCTAAGACATTTCACCAAAAAGCCACAAACTTGGAGTATATTACTCTCATGCTCTAAAGAACTAGTCTAATTAAAATATAATTTAAAAGTAAAGTATCATAAAGTATATCAATGAATTAATTATTTAGGGCTTCTCTGAGAGTAAATGTTATAAATACTTAGAAAAAAAACCTTTTTCTGATAGTTTTATTTCTACCCATGCAAAGCTCAGCTTCCTTAGCCCTACAATTTTATACGAGAGAAAAAGAAAAAACGCAACAAGAGAAACAACAGTCTTATTGCTGAACCATCTACCTAAGTAAACATTAAGCCAATATATAAGGCAAGAAACACATTTTATTTAGTTTTTTGTACCCCTAGCCCATACCGATATTTATAGATATGAATTAGAGATGTTTTTATAAAATGGCCAAAGGACCATTTGATCAAAGTTAAGGATTACCAAGGGATATCTTCAAAGAAATTTTAAAAAGTTATCTTTGTTATTATTTATGTACTTTTTATTTTTATTATCGAGAGTTTGCCATGCCATGTGCAAGGCACATGATGACTGATTTATATACACTGTTTTATACTTATAACATTAATATCTGTTGAATCAAAGAAATATGTTGCATCAGGAATGATTATCTGCCTTTAAAAAGTGTGACCAAACAAACAAACAAACAAACAAAACAAGAAAAAACAGGAAAGTCGAAATATTATTTTTATTAATCACATCTGGAAAAACAGCCTTTTAAGACAAAAATTTCTTTATGTGATTATTAAGTGTATGGCATTTTAAATGTATAGGTATGGGGAATGATTTCTGGATTGTATGAGAAGAGCTTGGTAAATTATCTCACTAAAATGTAGCGATAAAATGAAAAAAATTGTCAAAAACGGTGATTTAAGAACTCTGGAATTTGGCCAAAATGATATTATAAATTGAGAAGCATTTACTCCAGAAGAAAATCTTCTGAACCTTGGTAAGAACATTGGAAATCCATGGCTCTTTAGTGAGAGTAAGATGTCACCATACACCCCACTCCATGACATGACACGACACAGGTTTATTGGATAGGGGTGGAGAAAATTCCATGCCTAAAACATTGTAAAAAACAATAGCAATCTTAGTAGTAAGTGAACTTGGAAGGCTGATATTGAAGCCTGACTGAGGTTTCAATATGGCTGGAGTGATTAAAAGACCAGTAATCAGACCATACATATCATAGGGTAGTCTAAAATATGAAATAATTTTAGCCTCAAAAGATGTTACTTATCACTGGTGGTCCGGAAGGCTTTATACATGACAAAGTATCATTTGTAACACCTTGAGGGGAATTCAAAATATAGAATTGGTGCAAAGAAGTATCTAAACAATAAAAAAACAGCTATATCAACCACCCATTGGGGGGAAGTCGGCATACAGAGTTCTTAAAATGTATCATCTAAAATCAAAACAGCTAGCATAAATTTGTTACAAGAGCTAAAGAAAATTATTTTTAAATAACTTAAGGAAAATTAGGATGAGAAGACTCATCAAATATAGAATGATAAAAATTATAAAAAATAATAAAATGGAAATTCTGTTAAAAAT
Organism: Eonycteris spelaea; assembly: GCA_003508835.1. Taxonomy (NCBI): domain Eukaryota; kingdom Metazoa; phylum Chordata; class Mammalia; order Chiroptera; family Pteropodidae; genus Eonycteris; species Eonycteris spelaea. Next base: position 1,071,200 of record PUFA01000043.1, on the reverse strand, counting down.
TACAATACGCAATAGAAAATTTGCTAAAAGGCCTTGAGTGAAAATGTGAGATGGCAAAAAAAGAATTAGAGAATATGACAATAGATTGATAGAAATTACTCTTCGATAACAGAAAACAAAGAGCAGAAGAAAATTAATAGAGCACCAAAAACATAAGGGATGTGCAAACATGCTAATTATATCCTAGAAGACTAGAAAACACAAAAACATGAAAGAAAAAATTGACAATGGAGAAAAGTTCCAGAATTTGCTAGAAAAATAATCAACATTTTGAAAAAACTTTATGAATTCCAAATAGGATAAACAAAAGTTAGAGAAAGACTTGTTCAAAAAAAAAAAGTGAAAATTTTGAAGGGAGCAAGAGGAAAATGAATAACTATGTCAAAGTAAACCACAGTAAGGTCAAAACCGCCTTCTCATCTGAAACGAGGAGTCCAAAATGCAACGAGATGGCGTATTCAACATGCTGAAAACAGAACAAAACAAAATGCTGTCGAACAAGGAGAATATCCTACAAAACTATTTCTCAAAAATGAAGGTGACATAAAGCTTTATTTAAATAAAAAAAGAATGAGAAAAAGGGTTACTAGAGGCTGGGGTGGTAGGGAAAATAGGTAGCGGTTTGTTAAAGTGTACAAATTTTCGGTTGTAAGATGAGTAAGATCTGAGGATCTAATAATACAATACAGTGACTATAGTTGACAACACTATTGTATAATTGAAATTTGGTACAGGAGTAGAACTTAAATGTTTTCACTAATAAAGGCAATATGTAGAACAGCAGGAAGATGGCAGACTAGGTCAAAACAGGGTTCGTCTTCTCCCAGGTCTGCATTGAAATTACAACCAAATTACAAAATAATCAATGTGGAGAATCACCTGAAGTCTAGCTGATCATAACACTTACCTCTATAAAGGAGCCACATTGAGCCAGTAGGAGCGGTAAAGTTGTGAATCCGGCTGGACCCACACCCAGGGGTCCTAGAGGATCACCGGGAGAGAGAGCAAGGTTGCAGAGACCTTCCTGAAGGAGAGGGGGGTCCTGGTCTCATTTGGGGTTCTGGCCCAGGGAAGAGGAGATTCCAATAACTCTGACTGTAAAATCCAGGGGGAATTCCGGCCATCTGGGTGAAACAGGAGGAGACTGAAACCCTAGACACCCCTTTGAAGGACCTGTGCACAGACTTTCTGACCTGCAGACACTTACCTGGGACACCGGAGGTGGGTCAGAGGCTCCAGTGGGATTCATACGGAGAAAGTCAGCATTACCTGGTGCCAGAACCAGGGCTGGAAGGGCAGCCACCATTGTGCCTTAGTCCAGCCCCTCTACCAGGGGATATATAGACCACACCAGCTTGACTGCATATCCTTCCCAGAGGATCCTTAGGAAGCGCTGGTCAGAGGGGATCAGCCTGCCCCACCCAACTTGCAGATCACTAAGGCTTTTGTTGTGGAATGGCTGCCACGCCTTGCACTGATTCAAGGCTAAACATTCTCAGGTAGCAGCCAGTGCTGTGAGCCACATTTCCTAGATAAGGTCAGGCAGATCACTGCTGCCAACGCTAACTTGGGCGGATTTGGGGGATCTGTGGGCCAGTCCCAGACAGCAGCTGATCTTGCTATGATCTGGGACTTCTGCGGGAACACATGCACTGTTACCAAAGTTGCATCAAGACTGAGGCTGTATTGATCTGACTGCCATTGTCTTTGAGACTTCGCCCCACCTTACCTACAAATTGCCCCAGGCTGCCCATTGAAATGCCACAGCCCTGCCCTTCCCCTTGGATCTCCCAATCTACACAGGCACAAACTTTGGCTAGCAAGGGGTGGGAACTGCATGGAAATCAGTGGCAGACAGACCTCTGCTGCCTGCGAGAGGTTCAATATTGCATCATGGGAGTACAGGGGTCTGTGGGACAGCCCAAGACAGCAATTTGTGTCACGGTGATCTGTGACTACAGCAGGAATGCCCAGGCACAGAAATTGCAGCAAAACTGGGAATATATTGCTCTGACAACCCTTGTCTCCCTGAGATTCTGTATCACCCAAGCCATAAAGTGACTGCAGCCCATTGACAGAGAGCCTCCATGCTTGGCTCTGGGGCCCTGCAGTCTGTACAAGCAACAGACCTTGGTTAGTTCAGTGAGCGCATTTTGGGGAAAACAGTTGTGAGCAGACCGCTGCTGCCTGTACGAGCTGCAATATCTCTTGAGGAAATTGCAGGGGTCTGTATTGGCCTGATGCCCCTTGGTTCGCTGAGCTCCCTGAGCCCTATCTAATAAACAAAGTACTTGAGCACATTGATAGGAAGCTGTCTCTGCCACGGGATGGCACATTCATTCCCAAGGTAGGCAGCAGCTGACCTTTCAATGTGTGGAAACTTGTACAGGAAGCTACAGAGACATCACTGGCATGTAAACTGACACTGCAGTGGCAGGGATGCAATAGACCCAGGAGACTCCTGGGGTCCCTGCACCAACCAACATACATATCACCCAAAGGCTCTTCCAGCTTCAGAGACTTATGTACAACTGGCAAGCAGTGTCAAACTTGGAGGAGCACTGGTCCCTCTGCTAAAGTGTCCTAGGTCAGGGATGGGGATAACCGACTGCTCCCTACAGCATTGTCTCTTCAGCTTACCTATAGGACCAACATAGTCAACAACCATCTGCAGATCCCTTTGTATTTCCCACAGGATAGCTCTGAGCAATCAAAAGCAACAACTGACCTTGGCCTAGGGGGAAGCCCCTCCCAAGGGACCACAAAACCAATGCATCTGGAGGCTGGCACCAGATCACAACAGAGCAGCTCCTAACTAGTCCCATTAGCGGTATACACAAAGGGTGGCTGCAATAAGTACACAAGCCTGCTAGGGCATATACCACTAAGTGGGTCAGCCTACATACAATAACTCATCCTGTGTGTGCAGCCGATTCCTACAATTAGTCAGCCTTAGTGTTAGTCTCATCCATTGATTTATTAACAGCAAAAAAAGGCTTGGCAACAACAGATCACGCACAACACACACAAAGATCATGTCCAGAGGCCCCAGCATAGAAGATCAGGGAAAGTGCACCACTGGGCCACACATAACACCTTCCACATTAGGCCATCTAACCAAGGCTGAGAGGCAAAATGAATAATCTTGACACATAAAAAGGAACACAGAGAAGTTAATAAAATGAGAAAACAAAGAAACATGCCACAAATGAAATAACAGGAGAAAACACCAGAAAATAAATGAAATGGAGGCAAGCAACCTACGAGAGACAGAGTTCAAAATAATGGTTATAAGGATGCTCAACAAACTTATGGGGAGAATGAATGAGCACAATGAGAACATCAACAGAGAGATAGTAAACATAAAAAAGGACATAGAAACCATAAAAAAGAGCCAGACCGAAATGAAGAATACAATAAAAAATTGAGAGTATACTAGAAGGATTTAACAGTAGATTGGATGAAGCAGAAAATTGAATCGGCAAACTGGAATACAAGGTAGCAGAATATACCTAATGAGAACAACACACAAAAAAAGAATTTTAAAAAATGAGGATAGTTTAAGAGATCTTTAGGACAATGTGAAGCATTAAAAATATACGGATCATAGGAGATGCTGAAGGAGAAGAGATAGAGCAAGGGATTGAGAATCTATTTAAAGAAATAATGACAGAAAACTTCCCTAATCTGACAAACGAATTAGACATACAAGTTCAGGAAGCACACAGAGTTCTAAAGAGGGAAATTCAGACACCTCACACCAAGACACCTCAAAATTGAAATGCCAAAGGTCAAAGACAAATTGAGAATCTTAAAAGCAGCAAGAGAAATGTGGCTAGTTACTTATAAGGGTACCCTCATAAGAATGTCTGCTGATTTTTCAATGGAAACTTTGCAGGCCAGAAGGGACTGGCAAGAAATATTCAAAGTAATGAAATACAAGAATCTACAACCACAAATACACTACCCAGCAAGACTTTTGATTATAATGGAAGGTGAGATAAGAGCTTCCCAGACAGGAAAAAGCTCAAGGAATTCATCACCAACAAGCCAGTATTACAAGAAATGTTAAAGAGACTTCTGTAAAAAGAGAAGGGGTAAAAAAAGAAAATAGAAATAACAAATATAAATGATAAAATGGCAGTAACTATGTACCTATCAGTAATCACTTTAAAAGTAAATGGATTGAAGGCTCCAATCAAAAGACATAGGGCAGCTGAAAGATAAGCAAAAGACCCATGCATGTGCTGTTTACAAGACCCACTTCAGATCAAATGACACTCACGAACTGAAAGTAAAAGGATGGAAAAAGATATTTCACGTAAACAGAAATGGAAAAAAAAAAAAAACCTGGGTAGCAATGCCTATATCAGATAAAATAGACTTTAAAAAAAGGCTATAATAAGAGACAAAAAAGGGCATGATATAATGATAAATAGATTGACAAATCAAGAGGATATAACATATATGCACCCAATATAGGAGCACCTACATACATAAAGCAATTATTGACTGACATAAAAGGAGAGATCAATAGCAATACACTCATAGTAGGAGACTTTAACATCCCATTGAATCCAATGGACAGATCTTCCAGGCAAAGAATCAATAAGGAAACAATGGGCTTAAAAGACACATAGACTAGATGGAATTTAATAAATATTTTCAGAGCATTTCGTCACCAAGTAGCAAAATAACATCTTCTCAGTGCACATCGACATGCTTTCTAGTATAGACCAGTTAGGACACAAAACAAGTCTCAATACATTTTGAAAGACTGAAATCATGTCAACCATCTTCTCTGATCACATGGTATAAAACTAGAAATCAGCTATAAGAAAAAAACTGGAAAATATACAAATACATGGAAGCTAAATAATATGCTGCTAAACAATGAATGGGTTATCAATGAGATCAAGGAAGAAATCAAAAGATACCTATAGACAAATGAAAATGAAAACACAACTCAAAATCTATGGGACAGCAAAAGCAGTTGTAAGAGGGAAATTCATAGCAATACAGGCCTACCTCAAGGGAAAAAAAAAGCTCAAATAAACAGTCTAACCTTGCTTAAAACTAAAAAGAACAGCAAAAAAAAAAAAAAAAAAAAAAAAAAAAAAAAAAAAAAAAAAAACCCAAAATGCATAGAAGGAAGGAAATAATAAAGATCAGAGCAGAAATAAATGAGATAGAGTATAGAAAAACAATACAAAAGATTAATGAACCCAAGAGCTGGTTCTTTGAAAGGATAAACAAAATTGACAGACCCTTAGCCAGCCTCATCAAGGAAAAAAGAGAGGATTCAAAAAAATAAAATCAGAAATAAAAAAGGAAAAATAACAATGGACTCCACAGAAATACAAAGGATCATAAGAAAATACTTTGAGTAATTACATGCCAACAAATTAAGATAATCTGGAAGAAATGGGTATATTCCTATAAACATAAAATCTCCTAAGACAGAGTCAAGAAGAAACAGAAAATCTGAACCAACCAATTACCACCAAGGAAATAGAATGAGTATTCAAAAACCTCCCAAAAAACAAAGTCCTGGACCAGATGGCTTCATAGGTGAATTTTACCAAACATTCAAAGAGGAATGAACACCTATTCTTCTCAAACTATTCCAAAAATTTCTAGAAGAGGAAAGTCTCCTTAACTCCTTTTATTAAGCCACCATTACCTTAATTCCAATACCAGACAAAGACATTATTGAAAAAAGGAAACTATAGGCCATATCTCTTATGAAATTGATGCAAAAATCCTCAACAAAATATTAGTAAACCAAATTTAGCAATACAAGAAAGTAAAACCTGTTCTCAGAAAATTATGTCATTGAAAAAAGAAATTGAAGAAGATACAAAAATGGAAGCATATACCATGCTCATGGGTAGGAAGAATCAACATCATTAAAATGGCCATACTACCCAAAGCAATCTATAGATTCAATGCAATCTCTATTAAAATACCAATGGCATTTTTCAAAGAGATAGAACAAATAATCCTAAAATTTATATGGAACCATAGAAGACCCTGAATAACCATAGCAATCCTGAGAAAGAACAAAGTTGGAGGTATCACACTACCTAATATCAAACTATACTACAAGTCTACAGTAATAAAACAGCATGGTACTGGCTTAAAAGCAGATACATTGATCAATGGAACAGAATAGAGAGCCCAGAAATAAATCCATGCCTATACGCTCACTTAATATATGACAAAAGAGGTAAGACTATACAATGGAGTAAAGACAGTCTCTTCAATAAATGGTGTTGGGAAAATTGGATAGATACATGCAAAAAAAAGAAAACGAGAAGAACGAACGAAAGAACGAACGAAAGAAAGAAAGAAAGAAAGAAAAGAAAGAAAGAAAGAAAGAAACTGGATCACCTACTTATATCATATAAAGAATAGACTAAAAATGGATGAAAGACTAAAATATAAGACATGAAACCATAAAACTTCTAGAAGAGAACATTGGCAGTAAATTCTCTGATATTACTCACAGTAATTTCTTTTTAGATATATCTCCCCAAGCAAGGGAAACAGAAGAAAAAAAAAAACAAATGGAACTACATTAAACTAAAATGTTTTTGTACAGTGAAGGAAACCATTAACAAAACAAAAGTATAACCTTCTGATTGGAAGAAAATATTTGCTAATGAAGTCATACAACTCAACAACAACAACAAAACAATTCGATTAAAAAATGGGCAGAACCTTCACAAATAGTGTTTGGAAATTGCACAGATACATGTAAAAAAACTGGAAACAAAAGAAAAAAATAAACAAATGAGGCTACATCAAGCTAAAAGTTTTTACACAGTAAAGGAAACCATCAACAAAACAAAATGGCAACCGACTGTTTGTGAGAAGATATTCGCTAATGATACATCTGATAAGAGGTTAATATCCAAAATTTATAAAGAACTTATATAACTCAACAACAACAAAAAACAAATGATCCAATTCAAAAATGGGCAGAAGACCTGAACAAATACTTCTCCAAAGAGGAAATACAGATGGCTAATAGGTATATGAAAAGATGCTCAGGATCACTAATCATCAGAGAAATGCAAATTAAAACCACAATGAGATATCACTTCACATCTGTCAGAATGGCTATCATCAAGAAATCAAAAAACAGCAAGTGTTGGTGAGAATGTGGAGAAAAAAGAACCCTCATACTTTGTTGGTGGACTGCAAATTGGTACAGCTGCTATGGAAAACAGAATGGAGGTTTCTCAAACAATTAAAAGTGGATATGCCTTTTGACCCAGCAATTGCACTTCTGGTTATTTATCCAAAGAAAACCAAAACAATAATTCATAAAGATCTACACACTCCAATATTCACAGCAGCACAATTTATAATAGCCAAGATATGGAAGCAACCTAAATGCCCATCAACAGACTATTGGATAAAGAAGTTATGCTTCATATATAAACGGAATATTACTCAACCATTAAAAAATGAAATCCTACCATTTGCAATGACATGGATAGATCTAGAGGTTATTATGCTGAGTGAAATAAGTCAGGCAGAGAAAGACAAATACCATATGATTTCACTTATATGTGGAATCTAAGGAACAAAAAGAACAAACTAATCAAAAACAGACTCACAAATATAGTAGACAATTTGGTGATGGACAGAGGGGAGGGAGGATTGGGGGCTGGGAGAATGGGGTGAAGAGTTAAAGAAGAACAAATTAGTAGTTGATTGATGGTCAGGGGGATGGGGAGCATGGCATAGGGAATGTAATTAGCATTAATAAATTGACTAGGTGGGATAATAGGGGATAGAGGAGCAACTAAGGGGATCATTTTATAAACTATATTAATGTCTAACCAACGTACTGTATGCTTGAAAGTAATTATTTTTTTAAAGGCAATATGCGAGGTGATGGATGAGTTAATTAATTGATTGTGAGAATCCTTTCACAATTTTTATGTACATCAAATCATCACTTTCTACACTTTAAATATTGCAGTTTTAGGTGTCAATTATACCAAAATAAAGCTGAAAAAAGAATGAGTTCTTCATCTTACACGATCACTATAGGAAATTCTTCATAATACAAGAAAATGACAAAAGAATATAACTTTAATTTTCACAAATAAATATATGAAGAGTACAGGTGAGGTCACATAAGTATAGTTATGCACTCCTTAACAGCAATGCCTTCTGAGAAATGAATTGTTTGGCAATTACATCACTGTGCAAACATCATAGAGTGCATTTACAAACACATTGGATGATACAGCCGACCATATGTCTATATGATACAGCCTATGGTTCCTAGGCTACAAATATGTACAGCATGTCACTGTACTGAACACTGTAGTCAATTGTAAAATGATGGTATTTTTGTATCTAACTACATCTAGACATAGAAAAGGTACAGTAAAAATATGGTATAAAAGATAAAGTGTATATACCCATTCACATGCACTGAGAGGGAAGGAGGGTGCTCTGGAAGGAAGAGTGAAAGTCAGGTGAAGGGAGGGAGGGAGCAAGAGAGAAGGGGAAAGGGAGAGTAGAGTTGAAAGAGACTCAGAGAGATAAAGCCTGAGAGGATAAATAATGAAAGAAGACAGAGGGAGGAAGGAGAGAGAGAGAGAAGAGAGAGGATTGGAAAGAAAAAGAGATAAAAAGAAACAGAGGGAAAGAAAATGAGTGTGTGCCCAATAGTATCTGTTTATGTGTGTGTATGTGCGCAAGAGTAGTCATGGATTGGTGAGGTGCTGGCTCCTGGGCTCCACTCCTCAGCCTGGTCTTCTCACTTCCTTGCCACAAGCAGACACACAGCTAGGTAGACAGCGTGCTGAGCCTTCTCCTCTATTTAAACTACTCAGAGCTTGTAGTAAATGCAACATGTATTTAGATCCAGGCTTTTCTTTCAACATAGCAAACAAACATTTTGCATACAATTTATTTTAATATTCAAAAAATAACTTTCTTAAAATTTCAGAACTCTTACAAAAAACAGTAACCTACATATTCAAGAATATGGCAAACTTTAAGTAGGATAAATATAAAATCTGCAACTACAACTATTATAGTAAAAGGGATGAAAGCCAAAGAGAAAATCTTGAAAGTAAAAAAATGATTCCTTTATAAGAGAACTCCAATATAAGCAACAGATAACATTTTATCAGAAGAAGAGAAGTCAGATTGCATGGAACAGCGTTTAAAAGTGCTCGAATTAAAATTAAAATTAAAATTAAAAGAAAGCAACAACAAAACTTTTATAATGTTTTATAATTCTTTTTTTTTTCAAAAATTAAGGTAAAATTGAGAGATAATGAAAGCTAAGGGAATTTGTTTTTGCAGACCTGATTTACAATAAATGCTAAAGGAAGTTCTTTAGGATAAAGGCAAGAAAACCAGAAGAGTAATTGGACTCTACATGAAAAAAAAAATACCGTCGTTGGTAAATGTAACTATGTAGGTAAATATAAAATACATTATGATTGTAAATTTCTCCTCATATGTAACAGATTTATTAAGCATTCCATAAATCAATGTGAATAAAATTGTATTGTTGGCCTAAAAACATATAGACAGGTATTATATTTTATAGTAACAACACAAAGAAATAGGTAGGAACAGGGTTGTAAAGTAAGGATATGAGAACAGATGGATGGTAAAATGAATCAAAAAAAGAGGGGAAGGAAAGAGGGAAAGAACAGAGGAGGACAAAAGGAAAGGAAAGGAAGGGAAAGGAAGGAAAAAGAAAGAAAAGGGATAAAGAAAAGAAAGTAAAAAAGAAAGAGAAAAGGAGAGAAGGAAGGAAGGAAGGAAGGAAGGAAGGAAGGAAGGAAGGAAGGAAGGAAGGAAGGAAGGAAGGAAGGAAATAAAGAAGAAAACCAGAAATGGTAAATAAGTTAAATATAACAAAATTTACATATTAAAACTTTACCTTCTTTTTTTCTCATTTTGTTTACAGAGTAAGATTATATAAAGTAACACTTGTAATACTACATTGTTGTGTTTAAATAAACAGATGCAATATGTGTAACAATATCACCAAAGATGCAGAAAAGAAATAGAGCAGCATAGAAAGTTTATCTATTTCACTAGAAATAAGGTGTTACAAATATGAAGGACATTTGGATAATTTAGGATGTATAATGCAATCCCTAAAGCAACTGTGAAGAAAATATTTTAAAAAATATAATTAAAAATCACTAAATGAAATAAAATGCCACACTAGAATATCTACTTAATCAAAAGAAGGCAGTAAAGAAACAAGAGAAGCAAAAGACATATGAGATATATATTTTTTAAAAAAAACAAAATGGCAGGTGTAAATCCATCCTTACATTATTACATTACATACATCCTTACAATAATTACATTAAATGTGAAATTTAAAATCTAATCAAAAGGGAGAAAGTTATCAATTGGATACAAAAATGATCTAACCATATGGTGTCCATATTCCTATCACTATAGATTCAAAGATACAAATACATTGGAAGTTAAAGAATAAAAAAAAAACATATAAATGCAAACCTCAAGAAAAAGAAAAAAAGAATAGCTATATAATATCTGTCAACATAGATGTTAAAGCAAAAACAAAAGTCACTGGAAAAAGGGAAAGTTAATAATTATAAATGGTCAATCTATCAACAATACATAAATGTATAAATATAAACATCTAACAAGAAACTGAAGGAGGTAAAGAGAGAAATAGACAATTAAAAAATAAAAGTTTGAGATTTCAATATCTTACTCAATATTGGACAAAACTAGATAGAACACCAACAAGTAAATAAAAGACATGGTTATACTATAAGCCAATTAGACATAACAGGTATCTATAGAACACTCCACAAAACACTGTAAAATATATATTCTTCTAAAGTACACATGGAACATTCTCTACTATGGACTGTATGTTGAATTATAAAACAAATTGTATTAAATATATAAAGTTGACATAATACAAATAATATTTCTAACTATAGTAGAATGAAATTACAGTTAATTAGAGAATGAAATTTGAATAATGTATAGATGTATGGAAATTGAACAATGCCCTCCAAAAAAAATTAAAGAAGAAATCACAAGGAAGATTATAAAATACCTTGAGTTGCAAACAGAGAAATATATCAAAGTATATGGAATGCAGGTAAGGAAATGTTCAAAAAGAAATTTATAGCTCTTTACATATATTAAAAATGAAGAAAGGCCTCTTATCAAAAACCCAACAATTCACTTAAGAAATCAGAAAAAGAACAGCATACTAAACCTAAATCTAGCAGAAGTAAAGAAATAATAAAATTAGAGTGGAAGTAGAGAGCAGAGAAATTCAGCAAAATGAAAAGAATAAGAAAACCAACAAACCGTTAACTAGACAGATGTAGAAATAAAAAGAGAGAGAAGGCACAATATACTAAAACTAGCAATGAAAGAGGGTTATCACTACTAAAATAAAAGAAATAAAGATAGAAAGAGAATATTATGAATAATTGTATGCCAGCATATGAGATAGCTTGAAAAGAATGGAAAAATCCTAGGAAAACATACACTACAGAAACTGAAACAGGAAGAAATATAAAAAAAAAGACCTCTAACAAGAAAAAGAATGAATCAGCATTTTAAAAATTGTCACAAAGAAAAGCTCAAATCAGTATAACTTAAACTGGTGAAGTCAACTAATATTTTTAAAATGCCAATCCTTTACACTATAACTAAAATGCAGAAGGAAAGACTGCTTTCTAATTTATGCTGTGATTACAGTATTACCTGAAACCAAAAACCAAAGTAAGATACCATAGGACAACAAACACAAAAATAAAAACTACAGACCAGTACTAATTCTTATGGATATAGATGAAAATATCTTCAATGGCAACACAAATAGCAAAGTGAATTCATTCAATATACAAAAAGATTATACAGTCTGATGAAGTGAGTTTTATCTCAGGGATCCTAAGTTGGCTTAATGTTCTAAAATCTACACATAAAAAGCAATATACACAAGTCACATTGTGATCTCAATATTTAAAGAAAAATCATTTCAAAAAGTACAAAATTGTTGTATAATAAAAATGCTAACAACTTAGAAAGGACTTTCTCAACCTGACAAAGATGTCTACACAAAGCTAATATTACATGTAATAGTTAAAATTAAAGTCTGAGCGTTCTTCTAATATGAGAAAGAAGACAAAGACATAAACATTCTTACCATCTCTACTGAACAATATATGGGAGGGTTTTACCAGAGTAACTAGGCAAAATTAAAAAAATAAAAGGCATATGTGAAAAATCCTAAGGAATTTATTAAAAACTATAACATATGATTGAGTTTTATGCTATTTAGGAAAAACAAGACTATAGGAAGGAAACTATTATTTGCTAGGGGTAAAGAGGGGATTGGGTTGACTGTAAAGGTATAAAAGATGGAATTTTTGGAGGAGTTTTAATGGCTTATCTCAATTATACTGGTGCTATGTAACTATATGTCTTTGTCAAAACACATAGAACTGTAAACAAAAACAAATTGCTTTGATATATATATTATTAAAAATAAATAAGTAAATAAATATTAATGAACCAGTAATTTTCATCATGCATTTATTAGTTTGGTTTCTTTACAACTTCTGAATATCCTAGTGTATCATAAAAATTACAAAATATATAAATTTGAGTTTGACATAAGCAAATAAATTTACCACTCAGGACTTCATTTTCTACATAACTAAATGAGAATGTATGGAAAAGGAGTCATGATGAATGGCCCAGCAGGTAGTGCTCTGCATCTCTCCTAGTAGTTTCATTCATGTATACTCTGCACTAAATTGCTGTTACTGTTCTTTTCTTTTCCTACTATCAGAACGGACATTGAGGTAATATTGTCATAGAAAGTGTATTTGAATTCTTTAAATCCAGTTTCAGAAATGATCCAGACTTGGCGAATTCACTTATTTCATTCTTACATTTTTTTGTTTTTAAAAGGAAATTTTGTTTCTCTGAATTTTTGTTAATCCAGCTCTGAAATTCCACAATATGTTTAACCCTTTAATTTAGTATCCTTATACCTATGCTTAAAAATAATTTCTGAGCTGCTAATTGTATCATTCAAAATTAGATTCTTTTTAGGGATGTTTATAAGGATTCTTTAGCTAGATAATAGTGACTTATAGTGAAGTTTCCTTTTATCTACAACATATGTTCACCGTCAGTTCTGGTGATATCTAGAAACCAGAGGATCCTCTTGTATTCTCAAAGACCCTTTCTCACCCAAGGTTCAATTATAGGTAGATGTGGTTTTGCTCTAACATAGAAATGTATATTTATTTATGTGCAGATAACTCAAAGAGAATGCTGGCTGTATAACTTTAAAAATATGTGGAAATTGTCATATTTGCTCAACAATGGGATGATGCTTTTACACTAATAACAGGCTTGTAAAATTTAGTCAATTTTTAAATAACGTCAACTGAAATAATTCCTGAGGTATATCAATAAGGATAAGGTATTTTGTATTCCAACTTGGTATACCAACTTGGTATACCAAGTATATATAAAAGTAAAATGAGAAAGAAGGCTAAAAATATCTTTATAGAAAGTTGATATCCATTTAATGTCTTTTCATGCAAATGGGTATTTGAATCCTCAACTTGAAAATTATTCTTCAAAAACTTGAGTCCAAATTGTTAGATTAATATACCATATTTTAATACAATGGAACTTGAACGATAGCATTTAGTTTGATGGGAAACATAATAACTGGTTAACTCTGCTCTAGTAAAATACAGAACAGGTATACATATAAGTATTTTAAATTATATTTTTGTGACTTAAAATAATGTAAATCATTTGTATCTAAGCTTGTTCAATGTCTTCCAAGTATGTTCTGATATGTTCACTTACTCACACATTTCTGTTTAATATATTTTGGTTGAGGATAATTTTTAACTAGTTTTTTAACAATAATACATCCATTGAAAAATTATCACATAATGTTTGTTTTATTTTTTTATCTGTGTATATTCATCATATAGATTTATCCTTCAGGGTACTATAAGAAAGACAAAGGGATGAATTTCCTGTGTCTCTATTCATATGTCTTTCTTTAAACTATAAAAAGTAAACTTTCATCCTTTATTGACATTCCACTAAAAGTAAGGGGCATGCTTCATGCTGGTGCCTTCTGTTGCTCAAGATTCTTATATTATGTGTTGCTGAAATTATGATTTTTTTCTGGAGATGTATGTCTCAATGGTTTGAGGCAGTGTGTAATCCCAGAGCTGACAGCAAGGTTAGTCTCTGAGTGAGTTGTATGGTAAAATTTCCCTGTTGTATAGTTCTAGACCAAGAAGAGAAAGAGTAGTTTCATTTTGATCTCAGGTCCAAAGCAGGTCTAAATCCAGCTTTTCCAATAATAAAATTGATATTTTGTTCCCTGAATGACTATTTATATTTCTCTGCTAGTTCACACTTCAAAGTTAAATCAGCTTTCTGACTACCATACGTCTATTTTTCCCTCTGCAATTTATGATCCTTCCGTATGGTACATGCTCTAAGAGAAACCTGGGAGGGCAGAAGGAACATAACCTCTCTAGTGCATCTTATCACTGGCAGTCTAGAGAATCAAATCATTATTATTAACTTAAAAAGTATATTTTTCTAACATTAAAAAGCATCCCACATTTTATCATGGACATAAACTTTTTTTTTTTTTAATTTGAATAGAAAATTCTGTGATATGGACCTACATTTGGGGAATAGCAAACCTTACTAGGTCTTACTTTGGTCCTATTTTCTAAGCTACTTCCACCCTAGACAAATAAGTGCCGTTATGTTCCAACCCCACATTCTAGTGAATCTCTGTTTTGAGATGAACAAAATCCAAGATCATAATAAAAATTACACTATTTTCTTTAGTCACTTCTTCCCTTCAGAGATTTCTCAGAGTTGAAAAGTGTGTATGTCAAGACTAGTTTCTATTGCTCCCAAGCTTTGTAGCTAAAATGTCATCTTAATATTGAGAGACATCAAGAAAGTACCTTTTTTGATTGAGAAATTGAATTGAGAAAGTGCATAATCTTAATATTCTACTTCTCAGTGAATAAAAAAAAATGTTAAGAATCAGAGCTTTTAAAAATCTAATTATGAATATTGAAAATAAATTGAGGTGAAGATACTATGATAAAATTAGAAGCAATGATATTTCGATTTGAGAGCACAGTCTAGGGCATTAATGATATCATGGAAGTTAAAAAAAAATGAGGTGACATTTGAGCTAGACTTTGAGTGAGTAATAAGAGTTCACTAATTAAAAAACTATAAAAGCTTAAAATATAGAAACACGTCAAGTGTTTCATTACTACTAGAGTTTATAATTTGTACATTAGTCTCAGGAGGTAGAAGAACCAGAATGATAAACAATTTAAAGAAAGATAATGACTATTAAAGAGGTATAGATATTAAAGAGGTATAAATAGATATACCTCTTTAAAAGTAATAATACTTATATTATTGTACAAGACATTTAATTTCATGATACTTTTGTGGAAAATGTAGAGTTAAAGATACCAATAATTATTAGTAACTTTTTTTGAACAGTAATAACCATGATAACATCTTTCGAGATCTTAATATGTATCCAACAGTTTACAATATTATGCAAGATTTCTTGATATCCTACAAAGGCCCTTTTTGGTAGGTGTAATAGTTCATTCTGTGTTAACTTGGCTGGGCCACAGAGTGCCCAAGATGTATAATCAAACATTTTTCTGGGTATTCCTGTGAAAGTGTTGTAGATCAAATTAACATTTAAATCAGTGGACACTGAGTAATGGGATTTGCCTTCCATTATGTGGATGGGCCTCATCCAGTCAGGTGAATCTGAATAGAACAAAAATACCAGCTTCCTCTGAGCGAAAGAGGATTCTCCAAAACACTGCCTTCGGACTTCATCTGAAACCTCATCTTTCTTTGGTCTCCAGCCTGGTAGCCCACTCTTCAAATCTTGGACTTGCCAACCTCCAAAATCATGTAAGCCAGTCCCTTAAAATAAAACTTTTTCTGTATATATACACATTCTATTGGTTCTGACAAATATGGTAGGTTTTATATTACTAATATGCCGGAGCCAGCCGGCTGAGATCGAACAGCACCTGAAAGAAGGGGGTGAAGCCTAAAGGAAAAAAAAAAAAAAAAGACAGGAAAGTTCTTCGGGAGGGCATACAGTCAATGCTGCAGCCCGAGTTTATTTTGCCCAGCCTATTTATACCTAAACACAGAGAGAGAAGCTTAGCTCTAGGCATGCCGCTGTTTACTAAACACTACATCATCCTAGTTCCCGTAAATCATGAATATCCTTCTCTCAGGGCATAAGCATTCTTGTTTACAAGGCTGTAAATCATTCCATTATCTTAAAAGGATTTCTTTAGGAGGCAAATCTCTTCACCAGGATCAGCAATGTATAACTTAAAATCCTGCTTCCTAAAACCATTGTTTAAGCAGATTTGGCAGCTGTTTCTAGCTACGTGACATCTTCAGTGCCTCGTAATGACTCCCGACATTAATATATTGATGAAAAACCAGCAAATTAGGTTAAGTAACTTGCCCTAGGTTACAGAGTAGTAAGACTGAATCAAAATTAAAATGAAGGTTAATTTGAAACTAGCCTATAATTTAGGTTCTACTAAGGTTAGATTCAATGGGAACCAGAATACAGTTTGATAAAAGTAAAAAAAAAAAAAAATCAAAAAACATCAATAGCATTATATATATGAGATGAAGCCAGTGGGCTTAATAACAAGCTTTTAAATTTTTTCTTCAAGTTCTTTGTAAGTCTATATAAAATAATAAGGCCACCAAAATATGGGATATGTTTGATGTCTTCTCCATTTACCAATTAATTATTCTCTCAACAAATAGGATTTGAGCCTCTTTTAAGTGTTAGGTACAAAGTAACAGAAATGGATGGGGAGCAAAGTCCCTGCCCCATGGAGCTTAGGATCTAGTCACATGGGATAAATATCTTAAGTAAATATAAAATAAAAACATTTAACATGATCATATGTTTTATGAAGGAAAGTAAAAGAAGATAACTGATATTGTAGCACTTGGGGCCAAACTTAGATTAATGGCTCTTAGATACCTTTTCCAAAGACAGTGCACTAAAGAAGATACTTAATGTTTAGTAGGAATTAATCAAATAAAAAATTTGATGGTGGAAAGGAGGGAAATATAGAAAAGGAGAGGAGAAAAGGTGATCATTATAATTTTTGTGTACTGTGTAGAAATTTGATTACTTACCTCAAGAAGGAAAAGAATAAAAATGAAGTTTTATATACTATAGAAAAGTAAAATCTTTTTAAATTGACGTGTAGAAAAAGATGAAATATTTTTGTGAGCTCCTGATTAAAAACCTGGGATAAAGATATTTTAGTACGTTTTGCTTGTTTATTGAATTTTGTCATAAAAATATCAAAATTGGAAGTTTTGCCATTGGATATATTGGAAGGGTTTAGTTACAAGTTATTTCTCCTAGTCCTAGAATGGTAACTAGATACATTACGGCGATTGTCTAGAGACATAAATGGCCTTTATCAACAGCATGGTAATGCTAATTTAAAACATTGGGAAGGAAGATGTTTCCAATGGTGCAATCATTGAGTAATGGAGAACATAGAGAGAAGTTCAGATGGAGGGCCATATTTGAGCTAATGAGCTTTGTCCTCCTGTCTTTATTTAAATGAATAAAACTTTTAAAACCTTGCCTCTCTTCCTTTCTCTATTTTGCACCTAATTAACTCCTATAAAATGCATCACCTTCAGGAAACCTACTTCATCCTCTGTGTTTGAATGTGTGTTTTCTGTTTTCCTATTGCTTTGAGTATCTTATTCCACAACACTAAAATTATATTACAATTATGCTTTTACAAGTTATTTCTCCTAATAGCTCATTGAGGTCAAGTATGATAAAACTAAAGCAATCTTATTTCACAGTTGCTTTAAAAAAAAGTTTATATAATGTTAAATTAGGAGGCAAGATCAAAGAACAAATTCCCAGGAGGTAATAGACACATGTATTAATTTTGAAATATCGAGCTATTAAAAAAAACTGTAAGTAATAGACATTGTATAAATTTATAGTCATAATTTACCAGATTGACAAACTAGAATATGTTGCTATGGATTCAATGAAAAGCTAACATTTTACTTAAATTTTATTTTGATAACAGTTAAAAATATATATGATTTCCCCCAACACTTTTGAGCATTGTATGTTACCTTAACTGCTTTTGCATATAGTAATAACTTTCATTCTAACATAATTCAGAGTGACTAATGACTTGAAAACTATCACTTTACTTGAAAATATATTTGTTAAAGTAATTAGCCATTAGACTGAGGAGGCTCTAATGCCTTGGTAGTGTGTGTAAGTAAACTGAAACTTAAGTCAGAGTCAATGCACTCACCTGAGAAAATTAAACTTAAGAAAACTAATGACAAACAGTTAATCAGGCCTTCCCAAATAAGGCGACCTATTAAACTATAGCCAATCTAATCTAATTGCTTTGCTTTCCTTCTTATTTAAAAAAGCTTTTTCCCCGGCTCTGGCTCCTGTCAGTGGAGCGCTCCTAAATATTTTTGGTCTGGCAGCTGCATGACTGTAACCAATGTTTGCTCAAATAAACTCTTCAAGTATTAATGTACCTCAACTTATCTTTTAAAAGTTCTGGTTTCAGAAGCAAGATCTACAATGACCTCCAATGACCTCCAGGAGCAATGAGCAATTGGACAAAGGGACATGCTAAGCCCTCTCTGTACAAGATCGTGGTTGAATCGCTCTCAAATTCTAGACCCATATTTTCTCATTATGATCTCTCTGACTTTATTTGAGCATTTCTCTTTCTGGACTGGGTCTGAAATAAACTGGATGGGATCCAATGTGAGGCCTCAAGTAGATAAATATTTTTTTAAGGGAACAAAAAAGACAATGTTTCCTCTAAATCCAGAATCTGGGACTCTTCTATCTGGGACTCTGGCTAACTATATCTAGAAACCTCAACTTTTAATAAAAACTATGAGTTAAGCAATTGTGGACTGTTACACCACATTCTGTATATGGGCAAATACATAAATTCATTTCATAATTTCTAGACATGTGTTCTTCCTCATACTAAATTTTTCAATGTGTCACAAGATACATATATTAACAGACCCAGATATCTTTGTTCTCTACCATAAGAAGCCAAAAGTAAATAAACCTTCAATTAATAATTAATGTTTTATTACCTTATTTAAATGGTGAAGATATTTAATGAATATTTATCATTTAACTTAACTTACTATAACTGTAAGGTTTGAAGTTAACAAAAAGAATTCGGGAACTATTTTTAAATAGACATACCATAAATATAATTATGATTGAAAAGTTTATAAACTTGTATCTTACAAATATTTAATTCTCATAATTAACTATTAAGTATAGATTATTTATGAAAATTTCACAAGCCATTAAACAATGAGTCATCATTTTATGTTATTTTTATACTAACGAATTTTGTAACATAATGTAAACTTATATAAATTAAATATTCTCTCAGAAATATACAAACTAACCCAATTGTTTTTCAAGTTCACATGATCTTGGATAATCTTGGTAAATAAAAGCTAATTTAAGTTTGTTGACTTAATTAAAGCAGGCATGTCTTCAGATTTATCAATATTAACTATAACACAAAGATACAACTTTTATTCTACTTGGTTGACTAGTCCAATCAGTCCTTTAGATATCACCAAAACTTTATCTGAAAAATCATGTTTGAGAATATTCATAAAATAACTATTCTTGGACTGGTTCTTGCATATTTGTAGTTTCTTCCAATATCTGGCTAGGGATCTCCAAACTAGGCTTTCCAATGTTCTTCCATCCTTCTGACTTGAAATCAGTGAGGACAAAAAGTACCTTTTACTCGAAGCTCTGCAAACTGGAGCTGGATGATTTGCTATAGATTTCAGATAAATCCCCATGACAGCTCATGTATGAACAACCTTTGTGCCTGTTGTTGTGTTGACTGCTCAAAAAGTTCACCAGAACACTCGATAACACCCACAGAGTCTTTTAAACTACAAACAATGCTTCGAGTCCAGCATCTAGGAGCCCTCCATCTAGAAATCTCAAGTGGACTCAGAAACTAATTGTATCTGTTCCACCCATTAACTTTTGTTTTCCCTTTTTTTTTCGTAGAAATGCCACTTATTAAATACATGATTGCTTGCACTATATAGGTCTAACTTGGGAGCTCATATACAACACCATCTCCTAAAGTGAGGCAACTGTTCAAGTGAATTGGTCCATTCCCAGGACTGAGAGACTGATTCAACGCGATGAAACAATCTACCTACTGAACATCTAGACTGTAAAACTTCTTGGGGAAGGTTCAAAAGCAGGGAATGAAGGGTAACAGAATATGCCACCCAAAAGAATGCCTCTATTAGCTAGTTTTAGATAATAGAATTGCTTTAGATTACTTGTTGGCTGAACAAAGAGGAGTACGTATCCTAACAAATACTTCTTGCCGTACCTGGATTAATACTTCCGTATGATAGAAACTCAAACACAAAAATTAACAAGCCATTGGCTAAATAAGGTGATGGTACTCTTCAGGTATGTTTTTACATGATACCAACTGGTTTGGTTTATGAGGCCCTGGCTAAAAGCATACTTCAGTCTTTTGGTAATATTCTTCTGATAGTCACCACTATGTCTCCATGGTGCACTATGCTCTTTCAAAGACTTTAAATGTATGTTTGCAGCTATCAGCTGTATATCAGACGGTCTCACTGTGTTTGGAGAAGCAAAAACAAGATAAACAATAAGATGGGATAGCAAAAAAACAAAACAAAACAAAACAAAAAACAAAAAACATTCTTCCACAGTTCTAAGATCATAACCTCATAACCAACAAATTTTACAATGAGACAAAACAACTTAACCCTGATGGTCACTGAGAGGGGCATTGATACCAAAATTTTGTTCAATCTCTTATGCAAGAGACAATGACTTAGAGAGGAATTAAGTAATTAAATACGGAGGCTATTAGACTGAGATGGCTATAATACTGTGGTAGCCTACATGAGCAAACTGAAAGCTAAACCAGAGTAATGCAATCAAATCTGAGTATACAAAACTTAAGAACAACTCATCATAAACAGCCACTTAATTAGGCTCTCTGAAATAAGACAGTTTAAGTTATAGCCAATCAATCAAATTACTTTGCTTTCACATCTTCTCTTTGGAAGCCTTTCCACATCTCCTGTCGGCGAAACATTTCTAACCATTTTTTGGTTTGGTGCTGCCTAATTCAAACCAACATTTGCACAAATACACTGTCCAAAATTTTAATGTACCTCAGTCTATCGTAAAACACATTGAAAAGTGCAAGTAAGTTATTCTCACAAAAAGAAATGTGCTTTGATGTATTATAACACATATTTAGATGAACAATGTTAAAGGTGTGGTTTGTTTTTTGCTCATGGTGAGAATTTTCTTTCTAGTGAGGTCCCCAAAAGCCATTATCTTGGTTTCCCAGAATACAAAATAACAGTTGGCTAATGTGTGTAACAGAACAATTTTATTCATGTGGTATAGAAGAAACAGTCTTTTTAGTATGTAAATGTCACAAATTGCTAGGGGGAAACTCAGCAATCTTCGTACTTTCTACTTTTTTCTAATCTATTAAAATTCTTCCAGATTCTTATTGCAACTATAGCACTGAGCCTGTGATTACTACTAAACCAAAATGCAAATAGACTTTACAACTGAAAATATACATGAAGAGTGAGTAAAGATTCATTCCCACCTTGCCCACAACAGTACACAGACATAACAGTTTCATCTGATTCTACTAAGGCTATTGGGAAATATCTAAATGTCAAGCTAATTTCTATCAATATGTACTAAAAAATGCTTTTGGAATTAGGATTAAGGTTGCCACTGGAAAAAAAAAATCTATTGAAGTCCTGATGTTATGCATTTTTAATCTTTTGATTAATAAGTATTGTTAAACTAGTCATATACAAATATACTTAATATTATATTTAACACTTAAAATCTATATTTAAGTGTTATTGTCTAATCTAGAGTTTTATTACATATAATTTATTATAAATATTGATGATTTGAAATAATGCATGATCATTTATTTTAATAACATCCAACAGAAATTCTGATATATTAAATAATAATAATAGTGTTTTAAATGAATATAATAAAGGAGGAACTCAATTTAAGTAAGGAGAATCTAGAAAATTAATCATAAAATTCTTATTTTCATATAATTTCCCTCTAATTTCCACCACACTGCATCCAGAAATATGACTGAATAGAAAAATCGTCAATTTTAACAGAAACATAATTTCACCAATTTTGAAACCATACTTTTCAAAAATATAGATTTTAAAAATATACAGAACATAGTAACTAAATGAATTAAATTGGAGTTCTTTCAGTAAACCCATATAATACCTCCTAATATTTGAGCAGTGCTTTATCATTTAAATTAATTTTTTTCAGACTTTATTTTATTTTATTTCCTAAGAAATTCATAAAAATTTTGTCAAACTTTATTTATCTCATTTTACTGGATAGGAAACTAAATTAGAGTTACTTACTTAAGTCATAATGATACTTTACTTAAGCCATAAAACCATGGCCCTATCTTTTTTTTAATCAAATGCCAATTTAATGTTTGTTCTGTGATACCTACTGCATTTTGGAGAGAATATTTTTAGTGATAAATTTTGTAATTGCTTTATAATAGTGTCATAAAGATTTCTGATTTTTTTATATTTTAAAAATATTCCTTTGAAAAAACTTTATAACTATTCAGACACTCAGATTCTTCCAAGATCACTTTATGTGTTTCTGCCTATTTATTTTAAGCAGCTTTATAAAAATGTAAGCAAAACTATGAATAGGTTGAGAAAGAACAAATTTTTATGACAGAAATTTAAAGCTCACTTTGTATTTACAGAGTAATTACTATATATATTTCCATAGCCATCTCAAATATATTGTGCTGTATGCATTTTCAGATATATAATATGAGAAAACATCTAGATCTGGAGGTTATTTATGCACCAAATAACAAGAGACTTCAACTCATAATGCATGCATAGCAGAGAGAAGGATAAAGTGGTCAATGGTAACACATTAAAAATGGAAATCTTTATCTATCCTTTGTCAACTAATGCCAAATTAAGTAGAACTAAAGTAAGGATGGAGAAAGCAAGAAAATTATTTTGATCTAGTGGATGTAACCTAACTCTTCTAATTGAAGAAAAAAAAAGGTTATAAATGGAAAATTGTTATGTTTAACTGCAAGAACATTCTCAAACTTCAAAATCACTTTTTAATATTAATCATAAAAAATAATTAAAGTGGCAGTAGTAATTGTAACACTTTGTGATTCTATTTAAATAAATTTACAAAAATAGGTAAATCTATGTTGTCAAAGTCAGAATATATTATCACTGGAAGGGGACACTGATAGAGAGTGGCATGTGGAATGCATATGAAGTTCCAATAAATTTCTAAGTCTTTCTCTGAATGTCATTCCATGAACATGTTAGCTGTGTGATAATTATTCACAGTTTCTGCAATTATATCATTATATTAAATATATCATTGTTATAGGTTAAAATTTTTGGCTATGTAGTTTATAGCTTCTAAGATTTCAATATAAAGATATAAATAAGGAACATGGAAACAAAAAATATTCACGGCAAGGACAAAAATAAATGATACCATTTGTGTTATATTGCATTAAAATTACTATATCCAGGGTAAAACCTGGTAGATAAGACCATATTTTGATTCCAAGCATCTTGTTAAAAATTTTGTGAAAAGACAAGCAGAAGAAATTACTTTTTCTTTTTTTCCCATTTTCTTCCTATTTATATTACTTCATTATAGAAAAATAAGAATGTGCAATGAAGAGCAATGACCTATCTCACGTTTTATTTGGAATTCCTGTAGTCCTAGAGATCACAGCAATGACCCAGAGTAGAAGTTGAGTTTACAAACCCTTTATTCTCTGTAACACAATTACAGTTCCAACAGGTTAGGCAATGCTTATCAGTTTTATTACTTCTGAGAGAAAGAATTATTAATATGAAACTCATTTAACATAATCTATGTAGGTTCAAAAAATTTTCAACTGATAACAAAGCAAATGGAAGGTGTGGGCTGTTTAATAAGTAAAAATTTATTCAAATTTATTAACACTTGATTAAACATAATTTAGAACTTGTACATAAACATTTCTGTCAAAAAGCACAAATAAAGAAAACCATATTATTTTCAAATTCTTGTGTTACTGATCTAGGGAAAATTAATATCATCTATAAAATTACAGAGAACCATTTTAAATCTAGAAATAATTTATATACAAATGCTTACTCAATATTAGTTTTTTCTCATAATTATAAAATTATCATTGTCTGATTTTGCATTGGATTTCCCCAATGAATCATGACAGTCTGAGAATTTACATAGTTGTAATTTTTTCAAGGAATGCCTCCACATCCGGTTTATTTTGTTCTCCTATAAACGGTGAATGTTGAGCACACTGAGCACTTATGCTCAAAAGTGTTGAATTGAACTAATATAACTTATACCAGTAAAATACAGTGCCACCTTCATTTTTAGGCATTTACCCTTTGCTCTGCACATAAGAAGTATTCAATATGTGTTTCAATTTAAATGGAAAAAGTCAAGTCAGAATTAGACCTACAGTGCACATTGCTCATAATTATAATATAATCTTTGTCATCTTGGTGCAAATCGCATTTTAGTTGTTGCTTTTATTTGATTTTTATTTTCTTTTTAATATTTTAAAATTTAGTTATCTTGTTTTGACTTACAACTGTTTGGAATATAACTAGAGAATTAACAATCTCTCCTCAACTACTAGGAATAAATTTATTTTCTGCCACTGACAGGTGGGAGTGGGAAAACTTTTGCTATAAAGAGTATTTTTCATTATGGATATTTTGTAATCAAATTATAGAAAGATAAACACTTTATGCATCATCAATCTAGTGCATTTAATTATGTTGTAGTTTATAGTAACATACCATATCAATCTATAGCACTGGTTGCACATAATGTTAATATACTCATTTAAAGGGTTCAAATAGATTACAAAATTACAAAAGTTAGTTATTAATATATAGGCTGCATGCTATTTTGAGTTATATGTAATTCAGCCTTTGCATCAGGATTATATTTAAAAAATGTATCAATAAGACCTATTTACTTGTGAATATTGGAAAGTTTAACAAACTTAGGTTGATTTTTGTTATCTTAAATGTTCAGGCTGGAATTTCTTTTGTAAAGAATTCAACTTGACAGGAACATATTATGCTACTGAAAGACATGATTAATCCTCATATTGGAGGATTAATAAAATGACAGTGTGAAAACTTGTTATAAATACTAAGCTTAGCCTGGTAAATTTCCTTCCACCATAATAAAGGGGAAAAATCGGTCTTAGAAATTATTACCCTTGTATGTGTGTGTGTGTGTGTGTGTGTGTGTAGGAGCGGGTATGTGTATAATTCTTTTTGAATTATATATTCTATTTCTCTTCTAGAAAAAAAAAAAAGTCTGCCCAAATAGTAGTAAATTTTGCTTACCTTCTTCTTCCATACATTAAAACCTCAAAATAAAGAACTTTAGACAAAATACATGTAGTGGCATCTCTCTGTGAATCATTTTTGGTTACAATCATATATTTATTCTCACATCACTTATCTTAAATATTAATAAAACACAAATGAAAGAAAAACTTTTAAGTAATGCAGTCTCATTTGCATTATATGGAATAGCCATTTAATTAATTTATACTAAGTATTTTCTATGAGTGTTTTTATCTTTTCCTTGAGAACCTATTTGCTGTATAAATATGAATTTAATACATATGCTATAGCAATATAATTTAAAATAAATATTTAAATATTTATAATTATAATATTATAGTGGAAATAATAAACAGTTCTTATATTCCTAGAGAATAAAGAAATGTGAATAATTAAAATATGCTAAATTATCACAATAAAGTAAAATCTGTATAAAAATTAATGTGTGACTTTACATGATTTTTAAAAATATAAAAATGAATACTTAGTAATATTTTGAAGATGAGTCAAGGCAACCCCTTGTGTTATATGAAAACTGCTATATAATTCAAGGTTTTCTATATGTCGGAAAAGAAAATTTTTTATATTCAAATTTTATTAGGTTGAATTATGTAAACTTGCCATTTACAAAATTATAAATATTTCCATAACTTGAGATAATAATTCAAAAAGCATAACAGTTAAATATATCTGTCTGGTTGTCTTCCTAATCCTGGTTTACTCCTGTAAGCAAAAGATATATGCAGTGAAGTAATTTCTAAAGTCAGCATCTTAGAATTTTATATATCATAAAAGTATATGGCAGTCAATATAATAATAACGCATTTGCGTATTTGGCAAAGAAACCATAAGTTATTTCAAAGAATTGAGATTTAAAGTCATTATATTTTTCTGGATAAAAAATAATATAAATCATTCAAGTAATGTATCTTTTAAATAAGAAATATGACATTTAACAAAGTTAACTGGCCTCTTCAAACTTTACACCTAATACAACTGAGAATACTATTTTATCTTTAAGTTGCCAATCTTAATGTGGATTTTCAAATGAGATTTACCATAATCTATTATTTGGTTTTTGAAGTGAAAAATGGAGGGAGGGATGGAGCGACACAAAGTCTATTAGAAGGAGTAGTCAAAAAGGTAAAAAAAAAAAAAAAAAAAAAAATTGATGGAAGCAAGTGCCTAAGAGAAGAGTAAATAACCACACATTTCCTAAGTGGCAATTTTAGACAATTTGGTGAAACACTGGATCCAAGAAGAATTCAGCTTGAGGTCTTTGGAAAACAGGGTGCTGTTTCCAAAACACAATTCAAAACTCTCAGAATGATAGTTAATAAAGTTAAGCATTTTAAAAAATAATATAAGGTAAACTGCTTTGAAAATTTTTATTATTGGCAGAAAGGGGTTCAAGGTGGTGGCATACGAAGCCCCTGAACAATTCCCCCCATAAAACACATCAAATCTACACCAAAAGACAGAGCAATTCCCCCCTGAAGAAGAACTGAGGGCTGACTGAACAGCTTCTGTACAACTAATAGGAAACCACACAGAATGTGTAGGAGAGGAAGACATAGTGTTGCTGAAATCTTGCCCCCAATGCACCCACCTGCATTCCAGAGTGAGAACTGAGGGGCCTGCATTCAGACATACTTGCCTTGGGGTAAACTATCTAGGCAGAAAATCCATTTACTATCCCTAGGGTATCTGCCAAATGGGAGGGAAACTGCAGGAATTCTGTTGGCGTCAGAGGCATCTGAGGGCACTTTTGTTGATTTCCTTCTCTGACCTGATTGAAAAGATAAGAGCCCAATTAAGCCATCCTGTGCATCCTAGGTCCACACCAGTTCTGCACCTCGCCCTCAAAACTCCCACAGCCCAGGTTGCTCCAACTACAGTATCAAGTGGCTTGCAAAGCAACCCCATGCGGCTTGCCACTGGAACTTCCTGTACTTTGTATATACCACAGCTACAGTTTCCACAAACCCCGTTTAACTCATCTCTAGGAACTTCCAAAGTCCAAAGCCTGCTTAGCTATAGCTCCAAGCTCACTGCAATCTGAGTCTGTTCCAACTAGAGCACCAGCCAGGCCATCAAAGTAGCACTGACACAGCTTGTCACAGGACCTGGAGTAGCCCAAGCACAACTCCAGGTATAGCTCCAAGAAACTGGCCTGCCAAGGTGGCCATGGTGCAACGTAGCCTCAGGTTTCCTGTGGCCCAAGCCCACTACAGTTACAACTGGCTTGCCACGGCAGACCCAGTGTAGCTTGCTCTTGGGACTCCTTAACCCCCACCAACTGAGGTGGTTACAATCACAGCCCCCGTCACTTGCTAAGGTGGCCCCATCATAGCTTACCCCTGGGGTTCCCCATAGCCAACACTTGCTGAAGCATCAGCTATAGCCAGGTGCCCCAAAACACTGGTACACAGTCTAGAAAGCAGAAGGTCCCCCACAAAGCCACTCCCTCAAGACCCAGAGAGGTTGCTCTTTTCCCTAACTTATAGAACCAAACACAAGACACAGCCAAAGTGAGGAGACAGAGCAATATGTTTCTAATGAAAAACAAAAAGAAAGAAAAAAATGGAAAAAAATAACTAAATGAAACAGAAAAGCAATCTACCAAATTAAGAATTCAAAATGATGGTTATAATTTTGCACAGTGACTTCAGGAAAAGACTAAGTGAACTCAATGAGAACTTCCAAATAGAGGTAGAAAATATAAGTAAAAACAAATCAGAACTGAAGAATATAGTAACAGAAATGAAAAATTAATTAGAGGGAATCAACTTCAGATTAGATGATGCGAAATAATGAATCAATGGCAGGAAAGACAAGGCAGTGGAAAGCACTCAATCAGAACAGCAGAAAATAAATAGAATAGAATGAAACAAATTAATAAAATGAAATGGAATGAAATAAAGTAAAATAAAACAAAATAAGGAGAGTTTAATGGATCTCTGAGACAACATCAAGCAAACAAACATTTGCATCACAGCAGTTACAGAGGAGAAAAAAGAAAAGGGAAAGAAAAACTACATGAAAGCAAGTCTAACTTGGTGAAGAAAATAAACATTAAGTCCAGGAAGCACAGAGTCCCAAATAAGAGGAATCCAAAGAGACCCATACCAAGGCACATCATAATTAAAACACCAAAAGTTAAAGATAAAAAAGAGAATCTTAAGAACAGGAAAAGAAAAGCAACTCATTACATACAAGGAAGCTACCATAAAACTATCAGCTGATTTTTCCTTTTTTTATAGTTTTAGGTTTCTTTGTATTAAACTTACTGGGGCGACATTGGCTAATAAAATCAAATAGGCTTCAAGTGTACAATACAATAATACATCATAGGTGTATTGCATTGTCTGTTCGCCACCCAAATTAGATTTTTCAACAGAAGGCTTATAGATCAGAAGAGAATAGCTAGATATATTCAAATTGATGGAAGAAAAAACCTACAATGGAAAATACTTTACCTAACAAGGTTATCATTAAAAAATGAGAAAGATATCATGTTTCCTAGCAAGCAAAATTAAAGGAGTTCATCGATAATAAACTGATATTATAAAAAATGTTAAAGGAAATCCTTTAAGCAGAAAAGACTAAAAGTAATATTATACACATATGTCTATATATGAAAGGAAAAAAAATCACGAATAAAGGCACTTAGAAAAGTAGTAGATCAACCAATTATAAAGCTAATACAAAGTTTAAAAGACAAAAGCATTACAATCATGTGTATTTACAATAATAAATTAAGGGACATACACACACAAGGTGTAAAATATGATGCTAAAACCATAAACATGGGGAGATGAGTAGTGCTTTTGGAATCATTTGAAGGGACCATAAATTTAAAATAGACTGCTATGAACATAGGTTTATATATATAAATCTCATGGAAATCATGAACCGAAGACCTATGATAGTTAGATAGATAGACAGACAGACAGACAGACAGATAGATAGATAGATTGAAGGGAACTAAACAATATACCAAATGAAAATAATCCATGTAAGAGATGAAAGCAAGGAAAGAAGAAAGGAACAGAGAAAAACTACAAAAAGTAACCAGAAAACAATTAAGAAAATGGCAATAACTACAAACCTATCTATAATTACTTTATATGTAGATGTATTAAACACCCAATACAAAAATACAGGCGGCAGATTAGATTTAAAAAACAAAACTTGTGCACATGTTACATGTAAGAAACTTGTTCAGATTTAAAAACACATACGGACTAAAAGTGAAGGGATGATAAAAAGGCATTTCTTGCCAAAGGAAGCAAAAAGGAAGTTGAGACTAATATTTATATAAAATGAAATAGATTTTAAAACAAAGGCTATAACAAGACAAAATGGCATTACATAATGATAAAGAGATCAGTTTGACAAGACAATAAAATGCTTTAAACATCTATGCAATCAGCATAGGAGCGCCTAAATACATAAAGCAAATATTAATGGACATCGATGTTGAGATCAATAATATATAATAACAGTAGGGGACTTCAACACGCCACTTACCTCGATGGATAAATCACGCAGACAAAACCAACAAGAAAACTGTAGCCTTAAAGGAAACAGTAGAACTAATATTTAATAGATATTTATAGAACATTTCACCAAAAAAACAGCAAACACACATTCTTTTGAAGTACACATAAAACATTTTGCAGGTTATACTTATTAGGCCACAAAACACTTCTCAAAAATTTTAAAACACTAGAATCATATGAAGCATCATCTCTAATTGCAATGGGCATAAAATATCTGGGAATAAATGTAACCAAGGAGTTAAAAAAAAAAAAAAAACAACCTTTTTCTTAAAACTGTAAGACATTGATGAAAGAAATTAAGAAGACACAAATAAATGGGAGGATAGACCATGCTCATAAATTAGAAGAGCTAATATCATTAAAAAACCATACTACCTCAAACAATCCACAGATTCAATTCAATCCCTATCAAATTATCATTGGTATTTGTCATAGAATTAGAGCAAATAAACCTAAAATCCCAAAGAATAACCAAAGAATATCGAAAAAAAAAAAGTTGGAAGTATCACACTCCCTGATTTCAAACTATACTATAATGCTTCAATATTCAAAACAGTATGGTACCAGTGCAAAAACAGACTCATAGTTCAATAGAACAGAATAGAGAGCCCAGAAATAAACACACATTTAAATAGTCAATTAATCTTTGACAAAGAAAGCAAAAATATACAGTGGGGAGAAGACAGTCTCTTCAAAAAATTGTGCTGGGAAAACTGGACAGATACACACACAAAAAAAAAGAAAAAAAAAAAAAGAAAAAAAAGAAACTAGACTAGCTTCTTATACCAAATACAAAAATAAAAAATAAGTTCTCAAATAATAAAATTTCAAGAAGAAAACATAAGCAGTAAGCTCTTCAACATATCTTAGTAATATATATGTGTGTGTGTGTGTGTGTGTGTGTGTGTGTGTGTGTGTGTGTGCGTGCATATATGTATTTGATATGTCTCCTTAGGCAAAAGCAACAAAAGCAAAAGCAAATATAAAGAAATGGGACTACATCAAGTGAAAAAGCTTTTACGCATAGAATGAAACCATCAATAAAAAAACCTACTGAAAAGGCAACCTACTGGATGAGAGAAAATATTTTTAATCATGTATCTGATAGGTGTTAATATCCAAAATATATAAAGAAATCATAAAACTCGACACACAAAAAAAAACCTCTAATTAAAAAATAGGTAGAGGATCTGAAGAGACATTTCTCCAAAGAAGACATAGAGATGATCAACAGACATGAAAAATTGCTTAAAATCACTAATCATCAGGGAAATGCACATTAAAACTCTCTATACTTGAAACTAATAATAAAATAAAAATTTAAAAACCTTTTATAGAAACTGTATTTCTGTATTGTAGGATGACTGTTGTAATAATTTTTAAAAATATTGATCTGCTTAACTAGGTGGTAAAATTTGTGCCATTATTCATGTTTATGCAATATGCAGCACAAAACATGTTCAAAAACACCTGCCAAATGAATCGAATAAAAATATATTTTGGATTTTTTTCTTTAAAAACATTTTTACTTGCTATGGAAATAAGTTTTATGAAAGTTAGCATTTTACTAGATGCCTATCATGAGTCAGGCACTGTTCTAAATGCTTTACATTGACTAACCACTTAATATTCTTAATAATCCTATTGTAAAGTTACAATTATAATCCCTATTTGTCAGCTGAGAAAAATGAGGCATGGAGAAATAAAAATCTCCATGGTATGACATTTACATTGATATAAATATACTAGTGGAGTTTTGTGACTTACAATTACATTGTATAAATATGTATTATTGATGTTTTTTCTTACCTAGTGCTTAGAGTTCAGCTGGTTTTATAGAAAAGTTAAAATACTTGTGTAATACATAGATCTCATGGCTTTAAATATTCCCAAAATGAGTTTCCTTTAGATCTTTTGATGCAATATAATGAACTGATAACATATAAGATGTGGAGTCAAAATGAGAAAACATAAAATCCTAGAGGGCAGGAACTTGAAATTATTATTTTTTAATGAAATAGTCCCAATGACCAGCATAATGTCCTACGCATGGGAATAAAGGAATGCTTAACAGTCTGCATAAATATTACTTACTAACTGTATAATTTGGATAAATTTGCTAAACCTCTTTGAGACTTTTTATCTTCTCATCTATTAAGTAAAAGTATTATTACCTACATTATAATTATTGCGATCAGAACTGATAAATCTTAAGTATTTTTTTAATAAGCGGATGTATGTTTTCCAGAATATTCGGGCATTTAATTTCTGAGGTTTCAACTATACGGGCTTGAGTCATGTCCCATTTATATCAGTATAACTAGTGTAATAAAACATCAATTCTTTGGAGAGGGGGGAAAATGGTGTAGATTATAGAGTCTCTGTTCCTTCCTCTGGAGATCAAATCCAATTAGTGATGGAAATAAGGATCGAACAGCAAGGAAAAATCTTCTGTGATCTAGATAAACAAGCCATACAACTAGGGCAAAATCTAAGAAATCGCCCTGCAACAGCAGAAGGTAGGACAGGTGAGGATACCAGGCTGCCTGATCTGGAGCGGCTGAGTGAAACGGAGGCTAACATTGCGGCAGATGCCTCTTAACGGGCCGTGTCCCTGAGCAGACTTCAGTGGTGACAGACCTGCTTGCTCTAATCACCAGTGCCAGTTCGGGCTGCACAGGGACTTACAGGGGGACATTGAGATGCCAGAGTGAGGGCTGAGGCAAGGCTCTCTCCCGGGTAGAAGTGCTGGAGGTATCCGTTGTTGCTCTGTTGATCCCTCCCTTCTCCCAATGTGCAGACTCAGCACAGCCGTAGCAGAGACCTCATCAAACTGGATAACAGAGGTCGCTCCACCCAGAGGGTTTCCTGACACCCCACCTCCCCCAACTCATGGCCCCACCCAAGTCACATCCAGGTGTGTCCTCAATGAGTCAGGGGCTCCTTGCAGAGCAGCACCTAGATTTACACTGGAGATAGCTTGCCTTGGTTTCTGGTGTGGCCTTTTGAGGCAACTATAAGCACAGCATCTGTGGATTGCTTGCCAAATCTTAACAGGTGGCCCTAGAGGGGCGCAGGCTGGGGCTGAATTTGACCTGCAGCTGAACCCCTCTACGGACTGTGCCACTGTACACCTACTACACAAATCCACACTAATAAGACAGGGATACTTAGGAGCTTTGCTTAATACATAGAAATAGAAACAGAATGGCAGCCAAAATGGGAAGACAAAGAAACAGAAACCAAATAAGAAAACAAAACAGAGATCCAGAAATAATGGAGTTAAGCAATCTAATGGTTATAAAGATGTTCAATGAACTTATGGGAAGTGTAGATGAATTCAGTGAGAAATTCAATGAAGATAAAAAAAAAAACCATAAAAATGGAAATGGAAATTATAAAAGGGAACCAGTCCGAAATGAAGAACACATTATCTGAGATGAGAAGTATATTAAATGGAATAAACAAAGTGAATAAACAAGAGGATCAAATGATCTACATAGAGGATGGGAAAGCCAAGGACACACAATCAGAATGGCAAGAAAAAAAGAATCCAAGACTATAATAATAATTTAAGGAGCCTATGGGACACTATTAATGGTAAAAAAATTCCATGTCTTTGGGGTACCTGAAGATGTTGAATATATATTTTAAGACATAATGATGGAAAACTTCTCCAACCTAGTCAAGGAAATAGACATAAAACCGCAGGAAGCTCAGAGAAGACCAAAAACAAGGAATCCAAAGAGGCCCACACCAAGATATATTATAATTAAAATGCTAAAGGTTAAGAGTCTCTTTAAGAAAGACTCTTAAAAACATAAAGATAAAAGCAGATAGTTACTTACAAGGGAGCACCCATAAGACTGGCAGCTAATTTCTCAAAAGAAACTATGTGGCACAAAATATTCGATGTGATGAAGACCCAGGACCTATAATCAAGAATATTTTATTCAGCAAAGCTATCATTTAGAGTTTAAGGACAGATAAAGAGCTTCCCAGACAAAAGTAAACTAAAGGAATTTATCATCACCAAACCAGTATTACAGGAAATATTGGAGGGACTTCTTTATCAAAAACAGGAATCAAGACTGGTAACAACTACTTCCTATCAACAAGGACCTCAAATGGAAAGAATTAAGTACTCCAACCAAAAGATAGAGTGGCTGAATGGATAAGAAAACAAGACTCCTACATATGCTGCCTACAAAAGACTCTCTTCAGATTAAAAGACACGCACAAACTAAAAGGAAGGCGATGGAAAAAGATATTGCCTTGATGGACCTAGAAGGTATTGCACTGAATGAAATGGGTTGGATAATGACAAAGATTGCATGATTTCATTTACACGTG
Organism: Eonycteris spelaea; assembly: GCA_003508835.1. Taxonomy (NCBI): domain Eukaryota; kingdom Metazoa; phylum Chordata; class Mammalia; order Chiroptera; family Pteropodidae; genus Eonycteris; species Eonycteris spelaea. The sequence continues at coordinate 1,036,599 of PUFA01000043.1, read as the reverse complement.
AACTCTAAAGAGTAAAATCAACAACAACAAATAAACTCATAGATACAGAGAATACTTAGAGGGCTAATAGATGGGAAGGGGATTGGAGGATGGCTAAAAAAAAGGCGAAAGGATTGAGAGGTAAAAATGGATAGTTGCAGAAAATACATGGAGATGTAGAGTGTAGCATGGGGAAGATGGTTCATAATGTAAAAATATCTAAAGAGGAAGAGGGGCCCTAGATTTAGTGGGGTGATTGCTTTGCGAGTTATGTGTCTCTGATCATGATGCTGTACAACTGAAACTGGTATATTCTTGTATTCCAATTATAAGAGAAAAAACCCTCATCAAATTATACAATGTAAAGACAAAAATTATACAATATAAGAAAAAAATCATCAATTCTTAAACATTGATTAAATGTATGTAATTATGTAAAATATGAATCATTGTAAAGATTTCTCTAAAAAAAATGAGGCATTGTTCAGTAATAAATTAATTAAAATGTGCTGGCTTCAACAATATCCTTGAAGAAAAATTCAAGGTACAAATTTTTAAATTTGTTCATTAAAAAAATATTTTGCTAATCAAAATTAAAAAAACTAAAATGACAATGCACACAAAATAAATGTTTTATTAGTTTTTGGCTTTATCGGAAATTTAATAATAGGTATTGGCATATGCTTTTTAAAAATATTATTAAATTTATGATTTTATTGGCAATTTTTCACAATCTGTAAGTGTATATTTGATAATTAGAAAAATATTTTATCTTGATTATTGAATTTAAACTAACATTGGCCTATGTTTCAACTCTCATGTCCTAAGGACTCATAAACACCTTTCCATAAACCTATATTACTCATAAATCGAGTATACAGGTTTTAGCCACTTCTAACTCAGAAACTGGTGCACACAAGCATTATAACAAAGGACCTTGGTCCTTGTTTGTTCAGATATTTCTTCCCTTGCTCTGTGAATTTGTCTAAGTGATGTGACTAATCCCACTACCTAGAAGCTATGATCTGCTTACTTGTGTTTTCTTATAGCCAATGGCAGGTCTCACTCACTGTCTTCTTCCTCTTTCTATTTCCTGAATACCTCCTAGTTTTTTAATAAGAAGGCAACCTCAATCAAGGATAAGACTCACTGTACTTTAAATAACTGTGACCAGTGGCAGATGAAGTTACTGTCTACTCAAACCAATAGGTGGCCAAGCCACAGCAGCCTTAGAATAGCCCAACACAGAAAGAAAGCAGCATATTTTTTTTTTATAAAAATATTTTCCTTGAGTCATCTTTATTATTGAAAATAAACTGTCGGTGGCTTAACAAATAAATATTTGGACAACTTCTGACTAAGTACATTTGGAGAAAAAAGAATGACTCAGATTGGGTCTAACTATTCCATAGTTTTCATAATAAAAGTATCTGATGAAAGTCAGATGAGAACAAACTGTGTAAGCATTATACTACATCCTTTCTGTTCATGTTATTTTTATTTACCAAGGTGGACCGTGAGAGGGATACTTATATTTTCAGCAATAAAAGGTTGCTAAAATTTAAGCTGACTTACACAGAATGGATGACTTTAAAAAGAATATGTAAGTTGAGAGTTAATACAACAGCAGCCAAACTTATAGACTAAATTACCTAAACCTCTATTTTAGAAGCAAGCCTTGAAAAGACACTATTTGAAATCTATGACATTGGCTTTCTTAATTATGTTCCTACATTATTTTTGAAAATGAGAGTTAAGAACTATGGTTCTGTAGGTAGAAATGCTTCTCAAATTGTTACCAGCCCAAATAAGGAGACAGTTCTTTGGGGAAATTATAAGTCATACGAGCATTAATAAGCATATATACAAGATAACAAATAATTTCAGTTTAGTCCTTAAGTGTACTTAACTTTAGAAGATGCATCACCCCCATAGAAATTGTTAAAAATTCTGTGAATACCATGTGGCATGTTACCTATTACCCAATTACAAGACACTTCCAAAGATATGCCTACATTTGATGAAGACAATGCAAAACATGTGAGGAAAGTAGGTTAAAATATCACAACTTCCCTTAATAGATGGAGAGCATTATACAGATTTCATTGTAAATTTAGTAAATCCCCTTAAATCCCTAAAGCACCAGTTTACAAGAAAAATATAAACTAATGTCTATGTGTGTTTTTCAGAATTATTCTAAAGTTGATACATATGTTGCCTATGAAGTATGCTAACTATTAAAGAATAACCATACAGGCAAATAATGTCCAATATTAAATAAATATTATTAACATAACAGCTTTACAGAATTTGACATAAATCCTGTGTTTGGAACTTTCACTTGCACTATGGTTTGCATTTGATTTGATGGTAGCTTTTTAGTGTTACTAAAAAAAAAAAAAATACATAGCCATGCATCTTGCCTTACGTATTTGCCTTACGTATATTATCTTGCTGTGTTTTCTTTAGCTATTCTTTTCTTATTTTTTAGTAATGCATAATCACTATTGTCAGTTACAAAAAGAAAGTGAGAATGACCATAGCTCACAAGCACAAAGATAGTTAATGCTACTTTTGATGACCACCTTGGTCATCACCGACTTCAACAAATTTAAATAGTTTATTAATTACATTTTGTTAAATTAATCTTAACCCATTCTTTTTACTTTCATGTATGGAAAATATTATAATATTCATAAGCATTAAATCATTTTGAGAATATACTAAATGTACTATTTTTTATAAGTAAATTGCTTGAAAGTCATCTCACTAATATTGACAAACGAATATCACTGCAGTTAAGAACTGATATCCTTGACAGGCATCTTGTAAATTCTATGAATTTTATACAGTAAAAGTGAGCTAAATATAAGCCACGATCTCCTTCATTTAAGTATCATTATTCCTTTTTTTTCTACAGTTGATTTTACCATCTTAATTAGAATTACTAAAGAAAAATAAAATTGCTTTCCCCTAAACACTGCAAAGTATATTACTTAATAATTATTTAGAAATTCTAATAACATAAAAAGACTTTGAAAAAGAGCATGGTAAAATACGTTCTACATATGATAGGTCTCAAACTGATACTGTGTTTTATGTGGAGGAAGTGAGTTTGTATAATTTAGAAAATAAAAATGTAGAATACATAACATTACTGCCTGTTGGCAGATATCAGTAAAAACAAGTTATAAGATGATACACCCATTATTCAATTGGAAGGTTGTCTAATACATTTGACATTTCATCCTTAATTTTTAAAACATATGGTCTATATATGCATTGAGGAGAATCATGTTTATAGCCTTTATATTAATTATATTAATGGAATGTAAAGACAAATATATGCCAAATATGGAAGCATAAAGCAAGAATTAGAATAAATCCCTGGAGGAAAATACATGGCACAAAGATCTGAGGAGACATCAGAAATACATTAATTAGAAATTGGGAAATACATTAATTAGATATTAAGTATATAAGCAATATCAACAAGACTTCCAGCCAGCCTCTTGATTCCACCCAAATTCCTTAAACTAGTTATGAAAATTAATTCCCGGAATGTCTTGTATACTATTTCTTCAAAGGATATTGGTTAAACCAAAATATTGACATAAATACATGTGTGCCTTGACAGAAAACTTCAGTTCAAATTCAAATGATCAATTCTATGATAATTTAAAAGTAAGTTCCTTATAAATTCCCTTTTAATTTCAATGTTATCTGAAGGTATATTTTAGTTGATCTTTAGAGAATGAGGTTTAAGTAACAATCGGAATTGCTTAATTTGATCTGATAACAAGGGCTGAGGGTGTGTCAGACCTAAAATAGCCTGGGAATTATAAGGAGAGGCCTAATTAACAGTAAACTTAAAAATATTAAGCTTAAAAGAAAATGAGAAACATGGAAAATTAATGACTATGAACATTTTCTTCTTAAGTAGAAACTTTTGGTCATTATTTACTACAAAAAATATATATATATCTTTTCTATTTGTGCCCCCTCTCCATCCTTTGGGAACTATGAATATATATAATTTTATTTAAAGTTGTCTCTTAGCTTGAATTTTTTCCCTTTTGAATATCTGTAACTGTATCTTTAATTTCCCTATTTTCTTTTGCAATGTCTAATGAAATGCATCTGCATCCAGTGAATTTTTCATCTCATATTTTGCAATCTTTATATCTAGAATTTTTAATTGGATCTTCTTAATATCTTCCATATCTCCACTCAATATTATGTAGTTTTCATTTTCTAGTTTCAATATTTGAACATATGCAATATAATTATAATAACTGTTTTAATATATTTTGTTGCAATTATAACAGCCGTTTCAGTACTGGCTCTGTTGTGATTGATTGAATTTTCTCCCCATCTTGGGGCTTATTTTTCTGCTTCTTCCCGGGTCTGATAATTTTTTTTTTAAATTAGAAGGATTATCACTTTATCTTTTTGGGTGCTAGCTAGTTCTGTGTTCAACAAATAAATTCAAGAAATGTGGTTGAACTGTCTGTATTTTGGGACTCATTTAAGTTACTTCAAAACCATTTGATTCTTTCTCAAGTACTTTTACAATTGGTTATGTTTTGATAGAACAGTATTAGTCTAGAGCTAATTATTCCCTATTTTTGAGCCAATGGTCTGTGCATCATGAGGTCTATCAGTTTCATTGGGGGAATGGGAACTATTCCCAAACACCTTTGCACCAGGCACAGTTACCTCTAACTCAATTCGAATATTTTCCCTGCTTTGAGAAGTTTCTTCACAGGCATATGCTGATCATTACACGGCTCACTTTTTGATGGAGACCCTCCTTCATGTTCTCATTCTGTCCAGTCCTCCCTCCCTGTTGCTCTGTCTTAGGGTTGGTCTCAAGACTTCCTGATCTCGAGGAACTCTCAACTCCAATCGCTCTATCCCAGGAGTTCATAGGACTTCAAATGGGTTATTCTTCCTCACCTGGAAACTGTCTAAAGGCCTTAATTGAGTAAACTTGGGACCTTAATCTTGAAACACCTCTGTTTTATATATTTTTTCTAGTTTTTGGTTGTTTTACGCAACTAATTTTTTTCCTTATTACTCCATATTCACCAAAAGCCGATATGTTCACAAGACTTCAGTTGCTAAATTGTCAAATCATGTAATAAAATTAAAATTTATAACTTCTGAGAATTTATTTAAAACTAACTTTGGGGTAATAATACTAAGTCATGCTTAAACTCTGAAATGTATACCTACTTATTTTAATTAAAAAATCAAAATATTTGAAATTAGGATGATCATTCTTTTCCTCATGAAATGTATATCTGCACTTTAATAATTTTAAGATGAATATCCTGCCTTTTTATAATCTTGTTTTCAAAACTATTTTGATATTATATTTCTAACACAATATATGAACGTTTACTTGTAATATTCAGAGGGAAATTTCAAAAATTATATTATGAATGTTAAAATCAATTTATACTAATCACTTGAACATTAATGGATATACCTATGTATAACAATTAAGTGACTAAATTCCCAAGATATATATATATATTTTTTAATATCAAGCCCATCTTATTCAGAATTTTTAAGCTCATGTTTGGACATTATAAATATTACATATTTATATATTAGAAATAATTTTTCTTATTATTTTCTTATACATATATATCAAAATATATGTGATATATTTTGCATATATATATATATATATATATATATATAGTCCTAATGCAGCACATTTTTATATTTTAAACTGTGCTTTCCTTTTTATTCTCCAAATCTTACATTACTAGTAAATGCTGGTCTAATTCCCAAGTAATTTTATGTGCCTAAATAATTGCACTACCTGATCTTTTTCAAGTAATTTAACCAATGAAATGAAATAAATTTAGCTTTGTTATAAACATGTCCAATATTGAGAACTTCAGAAATCCCATGACAGAATGTGTCTACCCATCTAGCATTTGACAACTTTCAATTTCCATTTATTCTTGTTCCTCTTTTGACACATATTTAGTAAATGATCTTTTTATTTTGAATAAAGCAGACTATTTTATTGGTTGTATTTCTATTATGTTAATGAAATGTTTCATTAGAAATGTGGCAATTAGTAGCGACAACAATGTGAGGATGAGGCAAAAAATATATAATGCTTTTTGCTGCAATAAAAAAAAATGACAGTGTTCAGAGAGGCCCAAAACTCTTAGGATACAACAGTTTCCTCTTCTTTTTAAAAACATTTTGTAGGTATTTTAACAATACTTTTTCTAAAACAACCTGTGAACTTTTCCCTTAATGAACCTATTGTTCTCTGAAATGAGCACTCGCATTAATTGACCTGAAAATATTTAAATCATAAATATTCCTCACCTCCTTGGAGTGAGGAATTATCTTCTTTTCAAACTATCAGCATAGTAAAATAAAACCTTTTATCTTAAAATAAAAATAATTTAGTAGTATACTCTTTCAAGAGTTAGACCGACATTTATTTGACACATGAGAGATTAGATATTCTGAGGAAAGTTATGTATAGCTTGAATTAACCAGAATACAGCAATGTCATCTTCAGTGTTCAACCTTACTGAAATACCATCTACCTATCAATAAACCTAAAGCACAGTGGACACAGTTCATTATGTCTCATATATGAAAGAGAATATGAAGTAATGAGGGGACAAGTGGGAGTTACAAGTTACAATGAATACTGTTTTTGTCACTAAGTGAAAAGCCAAATATATAATGTAAGATTTATGACAAGCTATAAACAGGAAAGCTTTTGCAGAACTAAACATCAATACTTTGTTCAGTTATGTGAAGCAATGAAAGAGAAACCTTGAAGAAAAATTTATACAAAACTCACTTTGTACATTAAAGGAGACACTGGTAACAGTAACATTTATAAACCTTCTATAAAAGATGTGCTTCAGGTGAAAGACAGACCAAGAGAATATACCACACATTCTATCTTTGTCATCAATTGATTTATTTTTCTGCCCCAAAATACTTATAAGAGGTTATAAATATACAATAACTTAATAAAGGAGTGGCCATTCAGAGAACAAATCTATAACAAGGTCTTTTCGGAAGACACTTTCTGTGACAAAAGCTACTGTCAGTAGCTTTAAACATAGAAAATGGATGGCTGCTATCACTCTGTTTACTTTGCATTATTACTGCTATTTTGATAGATATGTAACTATCTTGAGTTATGAAACATAAATTTTATGTCAAGCAAAATAATGTCTGTTAAAAACCAACCCATATTTTGATAACTGTTGCTACAGCATGGGCAATGAAATGCTTAACTATAGTAACTCTATTAAGTGACATAAGCAACTCAGCGTATGGCCAAGAGGATTTGTGATCTTCATGCATCCATCTCTTGATGTCATTTTTCCTCTCATTTGTGAAATCAATAGACAAGGATAGAAAAATAAACTGGAGCAAATTAAACATATGTTTAATTTGCAGAGGAAGGTAGCATAAGATTATTGTTTTTTGGTTTTGTTCAGCTTTAACATCAATTAAGAGATGAAGAGAGGAAAATTATTACAGACACAATATGGTTCTGCATTTTAGCTTCATTTCAGAGTCACATATATCAATATTGAGGTATAGTGACCTTTTGCTTTATCATAAAAACATTGTGAAGGTATTCAGAGCCAAATTATTCCTAATCATAATATACAATTAAAAGTAATGATTAAATTCTTCTAATGTTAGCTTGCATTAACAGATAATTAGATTTAAATAAATTATTTTAATATGTATTTATTATATTTTAATGTGTAATATTAAAACAAATATTTAATACATAGGTATATATTAAAATCCTTTATCAAATCTAATTTGCTGTCACTATGTCAGCAAATATACACAAACACACCCTTCAAATCTTGTTTTTCAGTGTTAGTAAATCAGTTTGGTCTCATAATTTCCCTATGAGATAGTCATTAAAATCATCACTTCATTACCTCAGAGTACTTACTGACAAACCTAAAGTCACCCAGTTACTAAATGGCTAAAATTAAACTTGAATCAATGACTCCCAGCTTTAAGTCTTGGCTGTTTCCTTTTATGCCATGTAGCCACTCATAAATGTCATCTCACAGACAGTTTTTTTAGCAGACAATGAGACATTTAAATCAATTGAGTTGTAAAGGGTTCATGATATTTAATCTGATTGAGGGCCGAGGATATGAAAATATTAAATAACATATGTGTCTTGGGAAATAAGAATCAATATAATCAGATCATGGGTGATATGAGATTAGAGTAGCTGAAGTGAAAGATGAAGGTTCTAGAAAAGAAATCTGGTACATAATTATATGCCATGCAGTAACTGCAGGAAGAGGTAACGCGGCAGTCCAAGGATGCTCAGCCTCAACCTCTGCACTTGGAAAGCTACTGGCAGATGATCTGTGGTAATTTGAAATATTTTGTGTCATTGGTCTTTTTGTATCTCTGAGGCCTTAGGCCATGCTGTATCAGGTTAACCAGATAAATATCTTAATTACATGATTTAAGGTTAATGCCTATTTTTGCTGGGGGGTGAGGAGTTATCCAAGTAGCTGAGTACAGTCACATGAGCCCTGCATACATACTTTACTGATGCCCAGTGAAACTCTGGACAACAAGGCTCCAGTGAGCTTCCTTGGTTGGAGACATTTTCCATGAGTTGTTACAAATCATTGCTGGGAGAATTAAGTGTTTCCAATGGTTGGTCTAGGACTTCATCTCTTGCACCTTTTCTCTTTGCTGATTATTATCTGTATCTTTTCACTGTAATAAATCATAATTGTGACTATTTAACAGCTTTTCTGAGCCCTGTGAGTCTCTAGTTAATCACTGAACATAAGAGGGGTATTGGAAGGTCTCCAGATCCCCAGCACACAGTGGAATTTGAATTTTATTCTCTATACAATTAAAATTATAATAGCCTTCAAATAAATGGGGGTTTATATTTATTTATTCATTTAATAAATTACTATTGAGTGCCTTCTGTCATCCAACTTATTTTAGGTTGTGGAAATTTTTCAGTGTTAACAATAAAATGCATGCCTTTGATGTCCATCTAAAACACATAATAAATAAATAAACAAATTAATATTCTAAAATGATTTCTATTTGTGTAAATAAGTAGCCTGGTTTGTGGATAAGGTTATATTAGGAGTATTAAAGAAAACTAATTTCACTGAAAGAATTTTTTTTTTCTAACAGCAGATTATACTAGAAAATCTAAGTATTAAGACTTTCTTCATCCTCCTCCACTTAAGGTTTTGATTTCAGTTAATGTAAGCATCAGTAAAGAAGGGCAAATGATTATTATTTATATACATATTTCTCTTAAGTGACAGTTTACTATAGGATTGCTAAGTGATACATGTAAATATCTCAGAACAAACTCTCTAAATGATAGGTAAGGAGCAGTGTCTCAGAAGAAAATGGTTAGGGTAGTTATTGCTGAAGGGAAGAAAATTGAAAGAATGTGAATGTTTGGGGAATCTGCAAATAAGTTCTATGTATCTCAAAATCTCTAATAGCAAACTGTGTCTGATAATAAAGAATAAAAGAGTAATTTCTACTTAATTCTTTTCGCAAAAACCAAAAACAACAGAAAAAAGAAAAAATAGGCTTTCCTTTCCACTCGGGATAATTGTGAAGTCCTTTAGAAAACTCAATTTGTAGTAATTAAGGGGACAAATAATTCACCACCCAAAGGAAAACAAAAACAAACACCAGTTTAAAAAATCTTCAAAGGTGTAATTTTAAGGACCGTTATTGTATTTCCTTTGAAAAATTTAAATATGAATGATTTAATAATTTGTCATTTTAGTGAAAAAATGCTTTATTCCTTATTATAGTTCTATTGCTTTCTTCTAAATTACTGCGACTAAATAACTTTTTTTCTTTTTTTCAAAATTTAGATATTTTTTCTTTTTGCTATTTATATCTATGAATTCCATTCACTTGAACAAACTATAAAATTTTAAATGAAAATTAAAGAAAAAATGTGAAGAATTATAAGTTCGTAGCAGAGTGGGATTGCTCAACTTAAACCTTTTCATATTTATTGCTAAAATTTATTTTTAAACTTACCACTAGAAAAAAATAATCAAAATTAATGAAAACATTCTTAGAGCCTACAAGTTTCTACTTGACTCTTTAATTTTATTTTCAAAAACATTTTAATATAATTACTTTACTATAGTCTGTTGAATATGGAGGAAAGTATTCTTTCATGGTGCTTACTGCAAAGTCTACTTATTGCTATAATTAAATGAACTGTTAATAGAAATAGAAAATATTCAACAAGGATTGCTGTTCTGAATTCTCCTCCATTAAAAAAAGAAGAGGCAGTAGATATTGAAATAGTCTACTGGAAATCACACACAAAAAAATTGAGATTAATGTTCATATTTTAAATCTAAACAGTAAAAACAAGTACAATAAAGAAATTTATGACCTCTAATTTTCTAGGTTAGTGTATTCATTTTTTTTTTTTTGGATAGTTTATAAAATTATTCCTATGCATAGAAAAATATTTTAAGTGAAAATGTATGTAAAGCATCGTTGTTATGGGCTGAATTATGCCTTTGTAAATTCGTATGTAGATGCCCTAACTCCTAGTGCCTACAAATATGACTGTATTTGAAGACAGGGTCTTTCAAGAAGCAATTAAGTTAAAAAGAGGCCATTAGAATGGGCTCTAATATAAAGTGACTGGTGTCCTTACAAGAAAAGGAAATTTGGTCAAACAAAAAATCAGCACGGACTTGTGTAAACAGAGGACAGAATGTGTGACCACAAAGTGCAAAGGTTGCCACCTGCAGCCAAGGTGAGAGGCTTCAGAAAAACAAAACCTGCTAACACCTTGATCTTGGCTTCTAGCCTCCAGAACTGAGAAATAAATATATATTGTTTAAGCCGCCAAGTCCATGGTATTTTATATTGGCAGCCCTAGTAAACTCATGCATTCATTAAAAAATATTTTTTTTCTGTAAAAAATCAGTTTAATGTTTTATTATGATTAATTAAAGAATTCTAATTATCAAGGAATTTCATATTTAATGTAAAAAATGGTAAGCTATGTAAAAATATATAAAGTTAAAGAAAAATAATATGATCATACATATGAGAGATCTAAAAATTTATTCATTTAAGACAAGAGTGGAAGCCCTAGTATGCTTGGTTCGTAGAGATGAGAAATTTGGGACATTTTGGGATATCTCATAACTTAGGTCAAATAGGAAGTGTAAATAGAAATCTCAAAATACAAGAAAATAATAATAAAGAAAATACATTTTACAAACATGAGATAAAACCAAAGTAGTATGCAAATAAAAACTTAAAAGAATAAAATATATGTCCTAGAAGACTAAAAACATTTGTACAAGAAAACAGAAAAATAAAATATCTGACATAAGTAAACATGAGAAAAAATAAACTATGATAAAAATAAAAAGATAATAGAATATATTAATGTATAAGAATACAGTAAAACATCAAACTATAAAGCAAAATAAATACTTTGTTTTTGGGAAAAATGATAATATCAGTAAGCTGGTAGTATATATTGGAGAGACAATATCAGAAAGTTGAACAAATAAAAGAAATATAAGCTGACAAAAAATCTGTGAAATATTTGAAAATCAGGATAAGGAATTTTCCCCAGAAGGATTACCTAGATTAATGTGAAATTTTTAATTGCCAGTGTCCATTTGAAAACAAACAAAATTCTTATAAAAATAAAAGCACTAGTGTCAGTTATTTCTTATAAATTTCAATAACTTAAAATATTCTAGAAAATTTAAAATGAAAACACTGTAAATCATTTTTATAAGGAAAAGCAATATTTATTAGTAAACCTGACTTTTTTAGACTTAAAATTGTTTTGAAATAATAACAAAGAACATTAATACATATGAATTTTGTATTCATTTTTATTCTTGGAATAAACTCTATTTGGGTCATAATCAGGGTTTATTTAAAATGCATGTATGGTTCATATTTATTGCAGTTTATTATATATGTAGCATTTTTATTTTTAATATAAATACTATGTCCTTAGATGTTGAACAGTAATTTAACAATATTTAACATTTTTAAAAGTAATATGCATAAAAGTAGACGTATATCAGCTGGCCTCATTTTTAATATAAAAACATAACACCAAACAGTACTAAATTTAACATCGTGTAAAGAATGCCCACTAGCAGCATATCAAAATGATTTAAGGCTGAGCAGAAGAGGAGGGAAATTTAGGCCTGGCATTTAAGGACTATTTTCTCTCTGCCATCAAAGTGCTTCCCAATTCTGAAAGTTAAGACAATTTTGAGGCCGAAAAGCTAAGCAGGGTTTTCAATATTCTCATGTTGCTGGTGAGAAATAACTAAATTTTAGAGTCTGCCAATGAGAGGCTATGCCTGGAAAACACTCCAGGCTTTTGTTTGGACCTATGGAATGATTCCATCATAAGAGTAAAAATTAAGTGGAAATAAAGCAAGCCTCACAAGAACTGCAGCCCTACTTGTATTGTATTAGGGTGATCGACATCTGGACTACCACAAGGGAAGTAAGTTCTCTCTGGAAAAACATTGTATTTATTATTGTTTGTACAAGATCTCATTCATAAAAGTTAATGTATACAAAATGATAAAATTTTACAAAAAATAGACAATTAAAAAAATGCATTCAGAGATCATCCATGTGTTGGCATTATCTAAAATGGATTTAAAATAACTGATCAATATTTTTTAATTGACAAGATTGGAATATTTTTATGAACTTTCCAAAATAAAATAAGAATGACATAAATGTTTTGTAGATGAAAATACAAAGACTAAATTTAAAAATCAATGCATGCAACTAATAGAAGATTAAAACAAAAGGAAATAAGATTAGTGAACTGAAAAATGGGTCTATAGTACATACACCAATTGAAGCACACAGAAAAAAAAATGAAAGAACATTTAGAAAAGTTACAAGAGGCATCGTGGACATACTGAATAGGGCTCGCTTATGTATAATTGAATTTCAAGAAGGGTGGAGATAGAGCAGAAACAAATTTTGAAGAGATGATGGTTGAGAATTTTCTAAAATTAAAGTCACTAACTCACAGATTAAAGAAGTTCTGCAAATACCAAGCATAGAAAATGAATGAAAAACATATTTAGGCACCATGTAGTAAGAAGGCAGAAAATAAATACAAAGAGAAACATCTAGAGGCAACCTGATATAAAGGCTAATTGTCATTAAAGGAGTTATAATCAAATGGACTACGAATTTCTTAAAAGAAAATTCTTGTGTCAGTGCCATTCAGCAAAGACCATCAGGAATACATCTATAGTTGAACGAGTTGAGTTTATAATTTTTCAACATGGAGAACCATCTGGTCTCAGTAAGAAAGTGTTAGAAAGGATTCATTACAGCTATGGGATTTGGTGGAATGATTCTGGAGACAGTTCAAGAAAATAGGTACTCACTCTGGATTGGGTGCTCTTGGGAGGCAGAGACCATTCTCTGGTAGGCTATCTCAGTAAATCTTATTCAGAAAGTGGGCAAACAAGGTGGGAATAAATTGTAATTGGTCAAAAAAAAAAAAAACAGTCTCACTTATTAGCTACAAGAGAATTTTGATTGGTAGTTTGTGGATTGCACAGCGATCTTGATTTTGTCTGTGCTCGGACAAAATTATGAGGTGGTCTTTTTTGCCTCACTTCATCGTGGTTGCAAAGTGACCTTTCTGGTGTTGGTGTTCTATTAGATTGTTTGTGTTCAATAGGAGAACTGAATGGCCCCGATGTGAGTGCTGATTTGCAACATCACTGAGGTCTAGCTAAATGCAAAAAAAGTTTCAGATGTCAGTACTGCTTTTCCTATCTCAATGGAAAGTATAGAATAATTGGGTGTTACTTTCAAATTGCTGAAACAAACAAACAAACCAAGACCCAGTGTTCCAAACTCCATGAAAATATCTTTCAAAATTATAGAAAACTGAAGATATTCTCAGAAACACAATGACTTGGAAAAATTATCTCATGGATCTACACTATATTAAAATTTAAAAAAAATGTATCATTCAGGCTAAAGAAAAATATTTCAAATGGTGAATCAAAAACAAAAAAAATTAAATTTAATGTAAAAGATAAACATCAATAAATCTAAATAAACATTGACTATATATAATAAAAAACATATCTTGTGGAGATGCATATACATGTCTGAATATATAAATATGTACATACTTAAATTGTAGGGTGGCAATAGAACATAAGGCAAACTGAGGGTAATAAAACTGAAGTGTCCTAAGATCATCTTCTTTTCTGGAAAGAAAGGTAAAAGGTACTAATTTATATAAAACTAAAATAAGTTAGGATACATGTTATGTCTATTCAAATGATAAATGAATAGAATAAGTCTATAAAGCTAATACAGTTGAAAAATATGATAAAATTAATTGGAAGTAGGCAAGAAAATAGAAAAATGTAACAGAAAAATAAGAACAGTAGAAAACTAAGAGTAAAGTGGTATTAATTATGATAATAAGGACAAAAAGACCAAATATCCAAGAAAAAGGCAACGATTCCCGTACACACAGACACACAGACACAAATTACTTGTATACTGCTTTCAAAATAAGAGTGTTGTAAGTAAAAAGTATATAAAAAGTACTCATACCTCACTAACCTAAGGAAATTAGTGTCACTGTATTAAAGTTAGATAAAATGTAGCATGACTAGAGCTAAAGAAAGTTTCATAATAAGTCAATCTATTGTGGAAATCTAACAATTTTATACTTAGGTTCAAATTGTATCCATAAAATCTTAAACTTATTAAAAATAGCTAAGATAAAATAGTATGAAAAGGAAATTAAAAATCAGTAGAAACATAAAAAATTGGAATGATACAAATAAATGTAACCAATACAATGATGTAAATAGTATACATGATGACTGCTTCACTCACCTGTTTGTCAAGTGCACAGGGAATACTTAGCAAACTTTTACACTGTGTAGCAGGCCATAAAGTAAGTTTCAATCATGTTAATGATTGAAATCACAATGAATATGTTCTTTTGACATTGCAGATTTAAGCCAGAATTTAAGTATAAAACTAAAACTGAAAACTAAAAAAATCCCAAAAATGTTTGGTAATAAGCAAGGCATTTAAACATAACACATATCACAAAGAAGGAATCACAGTGGAAATTGTGATTTGTATTAAATCGAAGCATAAAAAGTGTAGATATCTAAAGATGTGACATTCACTTTAAGCTTTCTGTAGAAGAAATTTTATAGACATTTAATTCATGTATTATAAAAGAAAGGCTGAAAAATCGATGATCAACCGTTTTGCTCAAAGTTAAAATTTGAGATAATTTTAAAGAAAATAACTGGTAAATAATAAAAGGAAAAATATATGCTAGATATAACAAAATCAAAAGTCAGTTATTTGAAAAAACTAATAAATACTCATATAATACTGACAGTGTAGGTCAGTAAAACCAAAAACAAAGAAACACACCATTGCCCTCTTCCAAAGAAAAAAGTATAGGAAGCATAATTTGCCAGTACCAAGAATAATAAAAAGAGGACATTACTATAAATTTAGAGTCACCAAAAAGATCATATGAAGATGATATAAATGCATTCATGTGAAAAATGGCTGAAATTGGAGGGATGCAAAAAACCTTCAACTGTATAATAGTATGAAACCTAATATTAAACCTCAATGCAGTGACAGAAATAGTAAGATGATATATACATCATAATCAAGCTGAGATTACTCCAGAAATGCAGAATAGATTTGTTAATCACAAATCAATTTGTAATTTGCCATATTAACATAATACAAGAAAAATAGAAGTTAATGCACTGAAAAATGTGTTAGATTTTTATTAGTGGCAGAAAAAAACTCATTTCATAAAATCCAACATATTGTTTCATAAAATCCTATCCACCTAACAATAGAAGAAAACTTCTCTATTAAAAAGACAACCAAAAATCTTATAGGAAACATGAGACTAAATGACGAAAATTTAAAAGCTTTCCTTCTGAGATTAGACATGACACACTAATGCCCAATGTTATTGCCTCTATTTTTCTATTTAACACTATACTAAAGTCCTCAGACTATGTAAGAAGCAAATAAATAAATAAATAAAAACAAATAAACAAATAAATAAATAATAAATAAATAGAATGGCATTATTTATATCAAATTTAAATGTAAAACAGACACAAATTTTTTCAACATCTACAGAAAATCTATAGAACTTATAAACAAATTTAGCACACTTACTATATAAAAGAAAATATACCAAAATTAATTTTATTCTAAATATCAATGTTATTAAAGAAAAAATATAACTACTCTCTTTAGTAACATCAAAAACACTACCTCCTCAGAATAAGTCAAGTGAAATCCCTACAAAACCTCTATACTGAATAATAACAATAACAGAGTAAAATTAAAGAGACTCAAGTAAATGGAAAGATATACCATATTCATTACTTAAATAATTAATATTGCATGGGACAGAATTTTACCCATATTGGTCCTTAGATATCAAGAAATCCCAATGAGTATTTGTATATATGAATATTAATAAAATTACATATTTAAATAGAAATAAATGTGTTGAAGATTTAACAGAAAAACTGTGCTAGTTAAGAAAGTTAGTGAGGCAGCATGCATATTAGTTTAGAGAAAAAGCTTCATAGTCAGGCCCCCTAAGGACCAAATCTTGTTCCTACTAGTTCTAAAAACTAGCCTCCAGAGACACCCAGATTTGTCTTTCTTCAGACCATCTTTAGCTCCTTCAGGGCTTATGAAATATACTTACTACACATTCCAGTTTCTTGAAACTGGGTCCAGAAAAGTAATGACTTACTGTGTGTCCCCCAGGTCTGGCTGTGATCCAGGCTCAAAGCTAGAGATAGGACTCCAGATTTCGAATGTCACATTAATGTAGTAGGGCACCTGGATCTAATTTATGTAAGTATGATTCAGCTTATTATATTACGCATGTGTGGCATAATGCCACTATTGTTCTCTGACACACATAAAGCCCATGTGGTCCCTGGGGAGCAAAAGCGTGCTCCCCACAACAGAAATGCACTCCCTACAACAAAAGCACGCTCCCTGCAATAAAGTTGGTGCCTCCCGTTCCATTCTCATGTTGGCTCCTGTGTTCTTTCGACTGGGCGCCTCACCACCTAACACTTCCTTTCTCAATCAGCTTGGCGCTGACACATACAACATCACCACAAATTCTCTTTATAAGCAACCCTCCTTTATAAGTGACTACTTTTAAACTGCCTTTTTTGAGTTTTTCCTTACCCTTCGATATACATTTTATATATTTTATTTAGCCATAAACTTCTTTTTCCTTGTTATACTTAATTTCATTCAAATATTAAAGTGATATATGTTTATGAATGTTGCATAATCTATCTCTTACACTCTTACACTGTCCTAAAAAGTGAAAGCTTTTTTTTTCTCAAGCAGCTTTAGCTTTTACTAAATAATAATAATAATAATAATAATAATAATAAAAATAAACAAAAAAAAAAAAAAACTATAGTAATATTTTTGAAGTATTTTCTAGTTCTGATACTTTAAAAATGTTTTTCATAACCAAAGTATATAACTTTTTATTAAAATCATAGATGTAATTAAAATACATACTTGTAATTTTTAAAATTTTGAACTGCTTAACACCTCATGGAGTCTTACATACAATGAACAAATGTGACACATAAAATATTCCATTTAAAGTGCTTGATCACTTATATTGTGATTGTTAAGATATCTTTTATTTTCTGCCATAGTATAAAATAATAGTAACCAATAGTAAAATTAATAACAATAAACATTTATTGATTATTTATCCTTTCAGTACTGCTGTAAACGGAATGTGTTTCTCCCAAAATTCCTATGTAGAAATACAATCCCAAATGTTATGGTATTTACAAGTGGAGCCTTTCAGGGATGATTAGGTCAGGAGGGTGAAGACTTCATTAATGAGATTCCTCTATATGTCCTCTATATGAGATCCCAGAGATCTCCTTCACCTCTTCTGCCATGTGAAGACACTGTGAGAAGATGATCACCTATGAACCAGAAGTGGGCTCTCACACAGACATTAAATCTACAGGTACCTTGATTTTGGACTACCAGCCTCCAGAACTGTGAGAACTATGTCTTGTTTAAAACCATTTACTCTATGGTATTTTGTTATAAAAGTCTAAACAAACTAACCCATGGTCAGTTTTAAAGATTTTAGTTGGGCATCTGATTTAATCTTCAAAATATGTTAACATTATCATTATGAATATTTAATGTATAAATGAACTGAGACACTGAGAGATTAATTTGTTCAAGTTCACTTAATCGGAATCATTTGAACCAGAATTAGACCCCCAGGGCACTTTAATCTGATATCTCTTTCCTTAATTAATATGCATGCTACCTATCTTAATTAGCACTTTTTTTTTGGTAAAGAGGGATGAATAAAACTTTATTAAATATTAAAAGCAGAGGAATAAAAAGAGGAAATGTGTCGTTCCAAGGGTAAAGTTAGTATAGGCAAGTTAAAATGGGCCCTCACAATAAAATCAATAGATCCAAAAAAATCGCAGAGAAGGGAGATAAGCCCTCAAACAAGTATGCTGCCTGTCATTTTTCTCTGCTTCCAAAATATCCTCTGGCTTGGTGTGATATTCATGCCAATTGAAAAAAAAGAAGTTTAGCAAAGATGAGAATCATTTTTAGCACTGAAAACAATGACCAAGAGGAGCATTATATTGCAGTAGGAATGGGATGAATGGAGTTAAAGAAAATTAGGACAACAAAAATGCAAACTTTAAAGAGTTGAAATGTTTAACGACCAAAAGGGAAATGGTGTCCCAGGAGATAAGTGGGCTGATGAGAAGACAAAAAAAGGAAGAGAAAAGCCTAGGGGCAGAGGGAAAAGCTTGTGTACCTCTGAAGACTACAGACACTAGAAAAAAAAAACAGAAATTAGTACCTGATGTGAATAAAAAGGAAAGCAAAGAAGAAAAACTGATGTAACTGGAATTCTAAAGGATGACAATGAGAGCAGGTGATATATTTGAAGATCCAAATAAAAGCATATTTAAATATTAAAAATAGATTCATAAGCAATTTACTTATAATTTGAAATAATTTTACCAACTAATTTACCTTTTTATTTTTTTAGGATGACCTACATAAGGTGATAAAACATATATTAAATGATAAACAAAGGTAAATTGATTATAAATAGACATCCTTGATAGGTCATATGAATGGCACTATTGAATAAGAGTTTAATTTTCAAATATTAATCTTTGTTTTTTGACTGTAGAAAAATGTCCATATGGGTCCCAGGCCTGGCTGGTTCCAGGTCTGGCTGAGATCCAGGCTTGTGGCTAAGGAATAGGACCCTGGATTCAGAATGTTACATTACTGTAGTAGGGCACCTCCACCTAACACGTGCAAGCATAATTCACCTTATTGTATGGTGCATATGCGTCAGAATGCCACTATTGTACTCTGATATATGCGGAGCCCATGTGGTCTCCTAGTGCAGAAGCGCATTCCTCGCAATAGAAGTGCACTCCCCACAATAAAGTTGGTGTCTGACTTTTGATTCTCAAGTCGGCCCCTTGTGCATTCTTCCAACTGGATATCTTACCACCACAACCTTCCCTTCTCGATCCACTTGGTGCTACGATACATAACATAAAACAACTATTTTAGCCATGTTTTAGTATACAGTTCCAATGCATTAAGTATATTCACATTGTTGTACAGGCATCATCACCATATAGCTCTAGAACTTTTTCCAGTTTGTTAACATAAAGCTACAGTTTCACTTTTCACAAAAGTTTATGAATATGTGCACCTATGTCATTTAGGATTGTAACAGATTCCCAGTCCTTCATTAATTGGGCCCAATTTATCTATGCATTTTCTTTCTATTCTCTCATGTAAACAATACTGACTTAATCTTCTTCAGGTGTTATATACATTTTTTTAAAACAAATGTTTCAAAAATGGAATTAAATTTAAAAACAGAGAGATTTATGTTTTTAGAGAAATAAAAAACACCATTATAATTTAAAATTAATATATGAAACATTGAAGAGCTATGGTAAAAAGTGATTCTGAGTTATATCAAGACTTAATTTGATGTAACATTTCTAAAAATGTTTACCAAGTAGTAAATTGTTTGGAACAGTAAAAACAAAATAAAACAAAACTAAACAAAAAAAAACAAATAAACAGTAACAATGAAATTGCTGAAATATTTGGCTCCATATACATTTTTAAGAACTTTAAAGACAATGGACTTTAAGTCAAGTAGTATAAATAGCATATTGATTTTCTCTGTATATGGGGCTTTTCCTTTTATCATAAGAACCAATACATTCCAGATCCTGATTTAATTGAACCTCCCTTTCACTCAGGATTGCCTAAATGTGCCTATACATTTTGGATGAGATTTATTTAATTTTAACACTTAATGCTGCCTTTTAAAAAACCAGTCTATAAATTCATCTACATGAACAGATTTTTGTTGATATTTTAATCAACATAAGAACAATTGACTTGGAAAATTATAATTATTGTTTCTTATTTCGTATGAATGCTGTTTATTTAAGACATCTTACTTATTAAAGAACAGCAAATATAAATGATTGTCACCAGAGAGAAACGTGAACTTTCAAGAGAGAAACGGGCTACACAATAAACAATAATCTTCGTTAAATTCTCCATTGTACCTTCCATGTTAGAAAAGTAATAAATAAAATAATAGTAATTGTTACCAGAGCAAAATGGTCTATTTGCCTGTGTACAGTAAAGACAGAGATAACGTATAGATTTTTCAGCAAAGAAAATAAGTGTTTACTTTAGAGAGCTGGAAGTCCTGGAGACACAGGTGAGCTATCCTGACTCCCTGGGTGTCTGAAGGGGATAGATTATATAAGAAGAAATCCTTAGTCATGGAAACTAAGGTAGCTGAAGTTGTGGATGTTACTGATTGAATAGGGCTGAGGTAATTTGTCATCGTGTCTGGTTTTAGAATCTGCCATGGTGTCACCCTGTCTGGCCCTGAGGCAGGCTGGTGGAATTGTTTCGCCTCAATAGATCTGGGACTGAAATTCACCTAAAGCCAAGATGTTATCCTTAGTTAAATTGAAACTTGTTGTCTTCATGATTATAGACTGAGGCTTTATTCTTAAAAGATTTGAGAATAGCTAGAACCTATGTCCTAAGGCAGTGATAGCCAATCTTTTTGGTATCAGGGACCAGTGCTCTTATGGGAATCTAATGCCTGATAATCTGAGGTAGAGCTGAAGCAGTGATGCTAGCTCTGGGAAGCAGCTGCAAATGTAGATGAAGTTTTGCTGGCTTGCCCACCACTCACCTCCTGCTGTGCTTCCAGTTCCTACCAGACCATGGACCAGTATCGGCCCACGGCCAGGGGGTTGGGGACTCATGTCCTAAGGCAAAATGGTTAAAGGAGTGGGTAGAAAGGTAAAAAGATAAGAGTGGAAAAAATCAAGTGATTTACAATACCAGTATCTAGGCAAAACTAGCATGAATCAAAGAAAAAAGCTATAAGCGAAATCTGGGCACAGTTACATAATCATCTTATGTTCCACTCCTGAGAATTTGAGTCTCTTTCTGTTTTGAATTTATATATATGGAACTGCCTCAGTTTAACACTTCTACTTATTAAAACTACATTCATAAACATTTAAATATATTGAGAAATAAAGCAGTATGATAAATGACCATTTACCTTAATTTTAAATATAAAAATATGATCATTTTAAGAATTTATACTTTAAAGTAAGAGTATTTATTATGTTAATATTGAAATTAATGCACTGTGTCAAAAAGAAAATGTGTTTCACTGCTGGCTTAGCAATCTACAAGAAGAAAGCAGAAAACATTTTTACAAAAAAAAATACTATGGAAAAATATATTCCATTTGTATTATGAATTACAGGGCTAGCCCGTTACTAATTCAATAAAAAAAACCAGATTCTAATTTAGCAATAAGGAATCACTATGTCATTATAAGAATTTGCAGAGTGCCAAGTTGTAGGTGGATAAATCAGTCTTTCTTTCTAAGATTGATGAACTTTAGTCAAAAAATTAAATCTAAAAATGTATTGAAAAGAAGTATTGGGGAATTTTTGTTAGGTAGTTAGGTAGACATGAGCTACTGGGGAATAAAGGCCCGTCTTAAAGACTTTCCTTAGGACTCCTCTGGAACACCCATTTTATGGTTATAAAGTACCCCTACATCCGAGCTTCAAAGGAGTAAGAAGACATAAAAATATCAGCTGGTTTAATCTGGCCACAAGTGTGTGTGATTATACCTACACTAACCTCCCCGGAACCCAGCCTTATTATTCCATCATTACAATATCATACCTACACCTGGAAGTTAATGAATCTAATTATAACAGATTGAATTTGGGTAACCACATGCGCAGTAGGCAGAGTTATTTAACAGCCAAATGTGAATCAAAATAACTTCACATACCAACCATCTAGCACTGCCCTCATAACCTCCCATCACAGCCCTAATATAATATAGATCTCCCCATTTACAGCCTGCTGCAGCCTTCTCTGGTGTAGCCTGTTTCTTTCTTGAAACGTACTTTAATAAATCTTACTTTTTCTACATCTTGCTGATCTGTAATTCTTTACTGAGTCAGTGTCAAGAACCAAGGACCCCTCAGTACTACTGGGGCAAAGATGAATTTTAGATAGCGCCAATGGTAACATTTTCAGGGGTACATGATATTAACTATTAGAGTTAAATTAAAGAAATGAGACATTGGTTTTCTTGGTAGTTACACACAATTCTATAAAGAAAATTACAAAAATGTATACAAACGTGTCAAATGTATCTTCTATAATCCTAAGTAATGACAGACTTTAAACTATATTTCAGAAAGTATAATGCATATACAGAAAAGTGCACATGTACACATACATATAAAAATAAATCTGGGTCTCCAAAATAATAAAATTCCCATGTTTAATAATAAAAATCTTGGAAAATGTTATGATGTACTCTGGATATATTCGTCCTCTGTAAAAAGAATGCATTTTTATGAAAAATATATCTAAATGTAAAGTAAAAGGGAATGAAAGTTGATTTGAATTTTAAATTTTTCTCAAGTTGATCTCCATTGCACAGACTTACATAAGGCAACTTGCTGTGTGTGCATATGTGTGTGTGTATGAATAGCAAGAGTCTTTCCAGTTTTTTGTTGCTTTTTGAAATTTATGTTATTAAAATTCACAGCCATCAAGACACAGATATCCTCCATGATGATGTTCTAGATTTATAGTTCTGTTACAGAATTTAATTTTTACTTTAAATGGTATAATCATCATTAATACTCCTGTAACAAGATATTCCAATTCATTATTTAAGAAAACATATGTTCTCATACATATTTTCAAAAAGAAACTTACTTTACTGAATTCAGCTTTTGCTTTACCAAGAAAATTATCATTTAAAATTCTCATTATGCTGCAAAATGTTTGTGGAGTTCAACTGTTCAAGTAACAAATGCATATTGACAAATATTTGTAACTCCTATAAAATAGAAATGATCTACGTTTAACTCTGTAATATAAAACTATTTATAAAAATATTTTAATATTTACAAAAATTATATTTTTATTTCATTTGAATATACAATGTGACATTTTAAGAGAATAAAGAAAACAGATAATGGAATATTTTCTTTCTTTTTCATTATTTATTTACCATTCTTATATTAGTTACAAGTGAGGGTCATAAGATAAATGCATAAATCTTAATTAAATTATTGACTCTCTATAAATTATCAACTCAATGTGTACTATACCAGCAAATATTCATTTTCTGACTGTTTAATATACACCATTATATAATAATTAAAAAGTTATATGCAATAAAAATATTCTGCATAATAACAGTATCTGATGAAATCAGGTCAAAATTATGTTTTTTAAAAATAAGGTATGTAATTTTGACATAAGGAATAGATTTTACATTTAAAGATTAATGTTTTAGAATTTAAAAATATTTTAGTTTTCAATCTTATTTTCCTTGATTGATAATATTTTAGTTTTCAATCTTATTTTCCTTGATTGATAATATTGATAACCTGAAATACATATTATCATCTACCAGTGCTTCTGCAATAGAAACCATATTTTGATAGCTTCAATTCAAGCTTAATGTTCTGCCAATCATAACAATGTATTACAACTGAATCCTCAAATCAAAGAACATGATATGTATCAGTACATTTTTAATTATATTTTATTAAATTCTCATTCTTTGAATATAAGTAATCCATGCATCATGTACATAGAATCTTCCAATTAATTCTTATTTGATTTATCACAGTGTTTTAGTAATTTAACTGTTTTGCTTATAATCACTGTAGTTAAAACTTGTTTACAATAAAACACAATAAATGTGTATAGAAAATTAAATGCATATAATCTTTTTCATTTTTCTTTTCTGTATACTCTGTCTTTACTTTTGTTCATGTTTTCTTTACATTGGTAGCTAATATCTTTTAATGTATTTGATACTCTTAATTTAGAAAGTGTTGATGGCGCATTAACTACACTGAATAGTAAAGGAATAAAAGTGATATTTATTGAGTAATTACTATATCCTGTGTGCTACATTGAATGATTTAGTCTCATCATATCAATGGATATTTTTAAATAATACAGAGAGTTTTGCATTAGCACACTAAGAAAGTGATATTCATAAAGATTATGCAACTTTCCAAGGCCTTAAGGTACCATTACACCATGCTTTATGATCACAAAGTGTAACAGTGATAACTCATACAAAGAAATCTAAAAGAGTGGATATGTTACATGTATATGAAGATGTAGTTTTGATAATTAAATCTTGTAATTGATGTTATATAGCGAGCTGAAATAAATAAATTTTAAACAGAGATAATAAAATACCTTGAGCAATGAAACTAAACATTTAATGAGGAATAAGTGGCCTACACTATTGTGTATGTGGCCATGAGAAACAGATTTTCCCATTTTGTGCAAAGGTTTGGGACTAGGCGTGAGCCTCAGGGGCAAAATTTAAAGTAAAGGCATAGGAGCACTAATTTGCTATCATTCTTTATGTATAAGGTATCGATAGGATTTGACATACACTTTTGGTGTTTCTAGTTGAGTATAAATACTGATAAGCAAACAGCTATTCACCCGTACAGAACTCCTATTAGACTCTAATGTCAAAAAATAGGTATATATAATTCTAGACATTGAAGAAATGATCAAAGTCATTGAGTATAACTAGATTTATTTTCTAGTTGAGTGATAAATGAAGTTTAGTAAATTGAGAAATTCACTAAATTATTATTTAAAGCAAGAGTAACCAAAATGCAGTTTCAGCACATTTATTAATGAGAAAAATTATAGTGAGAAAAAGCACAAATGATAATATGATAGATTTATTTATTAAGGGAAATAAATCCATGTTAATATTTTAAAATCTGAAGTGAGATACCTAAAATTGTGTTTAGACTAAAAAAGATGAACAGTGAAAATGTTGATGAGAAATTTCTTAGATTTTGTAAAAGAACACTTTAAGGAGCACAGCAGTTGATTGAAAGATTAATTACTTTAAATTTTATTATCATTATTTCATTAAACTAAATGTAAAATATGAAAATTAAGATAGTCTATTAGCTAAGGTACCCTTTCAAATATTGCTACAATTTATATTCTAAAACGTATCAAGTAATTCAGCAAATTCATTTTGGGTTACCTATGTACTGACTACAGTGAACCACTGATTATACACACACACACACACACACACACACACACACACACGCCACACACATATATATGATTTATAATCATATATAAAAATATTTACTTATTTAGATATGCATCATCCTGATATATATTTGTATATGACTGTAAGTCATCTAAACCTTACAATGCAAATTTATCTTCAAAAATTCATCGGGTAATAAATAATCACTATGGACATTAGAAAATTCTGCCTGTGAGACTCAGGGGTGTGGGATGGTGGAAAGAAAGCACCCATGTTAAGACAGAAAGAAGAAAAGTAATTTTCAGGTAAGATATTTTGGTATATATATTAATAAGTTTTTGTCATCCTGTTCACAATGTACTAAGTATGGAAAATTTTCATTGTGCTGTTAACTTGCAGCATTTAGGTGATTTCTGTAAATACCACTAGTAGAAAAATCTAAGAAATACTGTTAGCCTTGTCAGTGGTGACTTTGACAAGTCAACATGGATGTCTCTCCATCACTCTATGAATTCTAGGGATTAATATAGGGCTTTGATTCCCTCTTGTCAATCAGTCTCTCATCTTTCTCTTCCAATAAATTCAACACTATTAAGAAATAGATGTGTTCCCTACAATCACTTGACCTTTTGGGTTTTAATTATTTTTCTTGTTCCAATTCTGTCAATTCTCTTCAGTGTCTTCAGTATTTATCATTACTTTTTAACACTAATTATGTCCATAGATTGTACAGAAATAGAATATATTGCATACATTTTAAAAATACTTTGTACTTTCTTCTGAACACATTCTTAAAAATATTGATTTCAATATAGCCTGGAGAATTCATTTCACTTGCCAGCCAAGTCTCTATTTAAAGATGCTATATTTTCTGCGCTTGTCTGTTAAATACAGTGTATCTTTGAGAACATTAAAAATCTGATTATTCTGGGCACTTGTCCCTAAAGAAGGCTAATGTCTGTAGTTACTTATTCTATTTTACTATATTTAAATTTTAAAACTAAGTTCTAAAAATTAATTTGAATTACTGCTAGAATTGTAAAAAAAAAAAAAGCTTTATTTTAAATTATAAGTGATCTTCTACATTCTACATCTTTAGTATTTTTAGCTATTCTGTGATTAAGTAATAGTCACAGATTAGGCAGGTAAATAATTTTATAAGTATAAATAAATATGGTGACATCTTTTAAGCTTTCACTCTTATTTTTATCGTTATAGTTAGGAAATGTAATATTTTCATAAACAATGCTCATTAAACACATATATATTGACCACCTATAATGTATTAGATATTGTTCTAGATACAGAGGTTATAATAGTAAACAAGATAAGATTTGCTATCTTTGTATTTTTCTTAGGAAATTTTTAATATTTAATTCTTTTGTGTGTACTTTTATTGTTTGGTATTATAATACCATCAATAACCTTGACATTAAGCTCAGATATTCATAGATAAATTCCCAATATTTTTATTTTAACATATATGTTTCAGTTTAAGTATGTCATGTCTTATGACACATCTTTTTAAGATATATATCAAATAAACAGTTTTTAAAACCAAGAAAAGAACAATTTAATGCGTACATCTACAAAAATTAATAGTAGTGCAAAAATTATGCACAGCCAGCAAACTAGCAAAATTAATGTGCTGATTCTAACCAGATTTTCAAAAATGCAAATACTGCAGTTTTTAATCATACATAGTTTAAAGAGATAAATTTCAAGGAAACAGCAATATATTTTTTCTTTATAAAAGTAATACTGAACTTAAATAAGTCTTGATACCAAAATATTTGTTACAGCAAAATATGAAGAAACTATTCGTCAGAGACTTTGTACTTTTTCAAGAAGATACATATTTTCCAAATGTTTGACATAAGAAAACACATATTTATATTTACATGTTTATATATTTAGGAATCATTATAATTCACATTATTCACAAATATTACTGACTATATATATAAATAGGAGCATATAGGTTTCCACAATGCTTTACAACTTAACTACTTAATGCTTATTAATTTATTTTTGTTCATTTATGAGATAGGGAAACTAATGTTAAAACTTATTACAAAAAAAAAAAAAAAAAAGAAACCCGATTACAAATTAGAATCTAAGGTAGTGATGTATTAAACATAATATAAGAATATTTCAAAAGCTTCTTCTATATAACAAAACAATAAATCAAACAGCCTGGATAGACTTCATGATTAATAATCTAAGAAGGGCTGTGTATGCTATAAAACCCAGATTTCATTTGAACTAGAAAGAAAAAAATAGATTCTCTCTTTTAAAATTTACAGTCATATGAGAAAGATGCTTTTATGTTTATAGTTAAAAAATGTATTTTCTCACAGCTCACTAATTGTGTACATAAAGAAACTTTTAAATACGAATGATAAACTGGTAGAGATCAAAACAAGACTAATAGTTTAAGAAAATTTTATCCAAAAGAGGTAAAAGAGCAATAACATGAAACATATGTAATATTAAATTAAACACCAGGAGGTTAAGAGTCTTCCTCTGAAAATAAATCATATAAAACTTGTGGTTTGAGAAGGATCTGTTCAAGAAGTAAAAGAAAATAATGCATAATAAATTAAAAGAAAATAATGAAACTCAAAAATCTTAAGTGAAAATAGGTTAAAATTAAATTTGATTTTAGTTACATATAAATGTGAGGCTAAAGATAAAGATTAGAAAAGTTCCCAGTAGGTTGATGGCAGCTGAGACAGTTGAATCAATGAAGGCTACGTAAGGATTTTCTGTCTACCATTGTATCTAATT
Organism: Eonycteris spelaea; assembly: GCA_003508835.1. Lineage (NCBI taxonomy): Eukaryota > Metazoa > Chordata > Mammalia > Chiroptera > Pteropodidae > Eonycteris > Eonycteris spelaea. Next base: position 1,007,981 of record PUFA01000043.1, on the reverse strand, counting down.
GACACAGTAGAGATATAGAAATTATGGAAGATATCTATGTTTACATCTGTATGGATAGACAGAAGATAGGTGATAGACAGACAATGATAGATAGATGATAGATAGATAGATAGATAGATAGATAGATAGATAGATAGATAGATAGATGGATGAATGATAGATGATAGATAAACGTATTTAATTAATGAGGAAGTTATGGCATGGTGAGTGCCAAATATTGGAGGTCCAACAGTAGACATTAAGTAAGAGATCAAAAGATTAGGCAGGTAAATACTTAAAAAACATTCTCTAGAAGAGATGGAAATATGAAAGAAAACAAAGATACCTCAGGAAAATAAAAAACAAAGAATTTATAGATAGTGGAATTTGATCTTTCATTGAGCTATGTCATCTATTGCAAATAAGAAGTGTAGCAATGAGGAGCTTAAGTTGAGGATGGTTGTAAAGCTTTCAAGAGAAATTTAACGTTTGTGACTACGGCAGGACTCCTGTTTATTCTGTAGTTGGTACCTAAAATATTTTCTTTCACAAGAACATGGTAATACCAAGAACTATTACGTAGGTACAGGAAATTTTTTTATACTGTGAATTCCAAGAACTATTATATAAGATTAAATTTTTTTATAGTGTAGTTTAGAAAATAATATTTCAAATATACAGATTAGATCTCATACTTTTTTTTTTTTTAAAGATATGATTGAACTAAACATTCTTATTCTGGGAAAAAAAACATATACCAACATTCTTCTCACATGAAGTACATCTATAAAATCTAAATAAAATATGTGAAATAGTTATTTGAGGTATCTCTAACATAAATATCAGTATTAGCAGGTTGGCGGAAAGAATCAAAATTCAAAGGGCTACAGAAGGGTAGTAAATTTTACGATTTTTCCCTCTCAGGTGTTCACTTACCGGAAATGGAGAACTGCAGAGAATGCGAGGTACCAGAGAAACTGTCTAGTTCTACCTTTAGAAATGGAAAAGGAAACTCCTAAACTCAGAGAGAGTAGAAAAATATTTCTTATTTTTTTCTCTCCTTTTCCTATATTTACTTGTATCCCATACCTCAGGCAATCCTATGTTGTCTATGACAGTAGCAATGAAAGCTACTAACTACAGAGGCAGGAACTCAAAAGTCGACTTTCTTTCTAGTTAAATGAAGCTATAATTTAAAAAAAGTGAATCAAACTCATTGTTTTTTTTTTTTTCTTTTCTTTTCCTTTGTCTTCCAGATTCTGGACTGCAATCACAGAAGTGAGGGTTATAGGCTATAGAACCTAAAATGTCAGCCCCAGCCAGCCATAGTGCTAAGATAGCAGAGAGAGAAGAGCTTGTAAAAGCAAGGCTGTTTATGAATCCTTTGGCTTGAAGCAATCTGCTCATGTGTGGATATGTCCCTGGTTAGAATGTAAGGGGCTTTTAAAACTGAAGTAATAAATAGATAGACTCTTCACAAGGATTAGGTGACCACTGGGTGGCACTTATGGTGAAGTAGAAACAAAAGCATTGCTTGCAAACTGAAATCACACAGAACAACAGCCTATAAAATGTGAGTTGGATATGTGGCCTGAAATAAATGAGGTCAAGTGACTGATAAAGATAACATTTTTTAAAGGAATTAAAAAGACATAATCTCATGAGGTAATATTCAAAACGCTAGGATACAATTAAAGATTTTAAGCATACAAAGGACCATGAAAATCTCAATTTGTAGACACAGATGTTGGCATTATCTAACAGATATTTCAAAGTAACTTTTATTTTTAAAATGTTCAATTAAGCAATTGTAAAATCAAATGATAAATGTAAAATATAGTATAAAATAAAGTATATAAAGATGAAACAGATGGAAATTTTAAAACGGAAAAAAATGCAATAACTAAAACAAAAAAGAAAACTTACTGGAAGAAGTCATAATAGAATGGAGATAGCCAAGGAAAAAGCCAGTGAACTCGAAGTTCATTCAACAGAAATTCTTTTATTTAACAATATGGAATAAAAATGAGCTATGGAACAATAACAAATGTTGTAAAATTAGTATCATGAGTCCCAGAAGGAAAGAAGAAAAAAATACGACCATATAAAAGATTAAAAGGGATGAAATATTCCCTTTGGTGAAAGACATAATCCCACATCTCAAGAAGCTGAGTTAAACCAGAACTGGATAAATCTCAAAAACTCAGATGCTGACACATCAAATCGAATTGGTAAAAACTTAAAGAAAAGAATCTTAAATACAGCCAGAAGAAAATGTCTTATTAGCTATAGGGGATTGATGATAAATTGGTGTGGATTGATCATTAGAAAGCATGCTAGCCAGAAGGAATTAGCAAAACATTTTAAAGCCCTGAAAGGACAGAACTATAAATCCATAATTATTTATCCAACAAAATGTCCTTCAGGAATAAAGATTAATTAAAACATTCGCTGCTGAAAGAAAGCTCAGAGCATCATTATCGAGATCTTCTCTAAAGAATTGCCAAGGGAAGTTCTTCAAATAGAAGTCACATGACTCCAGAGGAATTTTCAAGATTAGGAATAAAGGAAAATCTTGGTAAAACCTTGGCAAATATGAAAGACCATTGTTTTTGAGTATGCTAAGTACATTTTGCAGTTGATAGCAAAAAGTATAACATCTAAGAAAGTTTTCAATATGTATAGATGTGTCATATAATGCATTTTATGTAATATATAGCAAAAAGGTCAGAGACTAAGGGAACCTATATGATAGTAAGGCTTCTCCATTCCTAATAAAATGATAAAATATTGGTTCTGAATAGATTATTGAAAAACAATTATATATTTTGCAATGCTGTAGAGCAGTCATGAAAATAACGTAAAAAGGGATATAGCCAAATCATACTAGACAAATTAATGTAAAATGCTAAAATATGTTCAAATGAACAAAAAGAAGACAAGACAAAGAAATAGAAAAAGAAAATACAAAGGGAATGTATTGAAAATAATAACTTGTCAAACTTAAGCCCGGATATATTAATAATAGAAATCAAATACTAAAATGGTAGAATTAAACCCGAACATAACAATGGTCTACATATTACATTAATTACATTAATCATAAATGGTATAAGTATACATGAAATATATGTTAAATATATGAGGTACTAATGATCTAAGTACATCAATAACAAATATGAAAACAGAATAGATTTTAAGAGAATCCCTTCAAATAAAATGAAATAGAAAACTACATAACAATACTCCTCATGAACTTAACATTAAAAGTAAAAGTAGAACTTTTTACCAGCAAATATCAATCAAGAGAAAGGTAAAAAAATTAAGTAGATTTCACATTGCCCATTGATAAAGTGAGCAACTGAGCAAGAGGACATAGAAATCTTGATGCACCAACTACAAAACTTCAAAATACATGAAACTATAAGCGATAGAACTGAAAAGAAACATACAAAAATCTAAAAGATTTGATGGATATTTCAACAGTTTCTCAGTAATAGATACAATTAGTCGACAGAAAATTAGCAAATATACAGAACTGAACACCATCAACCAAGTGGAACTAACTGAAATTTACAGAACTCTCCACTTAAGAACAAAATAACCAATTTTTTCAAGTACATGGAATATTTACTAAAGTAGACAAAATTCCAGGTCTTCATCAAAATGTGACAAAATTTTAAAAGATAATCATATGAAATATGTTCTCAAACCATATAGGCTTAAACTAGGAATCAATACAAAAGGATAACAGAAAAATCACCAGATATATAAAATTAAACAGTATATCTCTAAGCAATCAGGGTAAAATTCTCAAAGGAATTTAGGAAATACTTGAATTGAACAAGAACCAAAATATAGCATGTAAATATTAGAGGAAAATAGCTAATTGAAGTTCTTAGAAGGAATTTATAATTTTATACATATATTAGAAAAAGAACAAAGATCTCAAAATAATCAACTTTCCTCCTTAATAAACTAGAAAAGAAAGAGCAAAGTTGCCCTAAATGTAGACAAATATTTTATTATAGATAAAAGTATAAATCAATAAAATTGTTGAGAAAAACAATGGAAAAAAATCTATAAGCTCAAAATATGTTTCTTTGAAAAGATCAATAAAATTTATGAACTTCTTAGCAAGACTGATAAAGCAAAAAATAAAAAAAGACGAATTTTGAAAATCAAGACTAAAAAAAGTGTCATTTGATGACACTGTAGCTATTCAATACATATTATTATAATGTTCATGTTAATATATTGCTATAAACAACTCTGTGCTCTATCGAAATGCAGTCCAAATGAAAGAGATAATCTAAATATAACTACTAGATGAACCAAATTTATAGTTTAAAATATGCAAAAGAGTATCTTGACAATATTTGAACTGAAAGACTCATCAACTATTTTCAGAAGAAATAAATAAGCTTCTACACAATCTCTTTCAGAAAGTAATAGAGGGAAGAACACCCTTGACTAATTTATTACTAAAACCAAAGATGGAACAAAGGGGGAAAAATGGATGCCAATATCCCTCATAAATTTAGACACCAAAATATTCTAAGCAAATGTTAAAAATCAAGCTCAGAAATATATAAAAGGACAAGTATACCATAACCTACTGGGACTTATTCTAGGAATGCAAGTCTTGTTCAATATTTGAAAATTAATCAGTGTAACCTACCATAATAACAGTCTGGAGAAGGAAAAAAAAATGGTCATATGTATATCTAATATCAAATTTAATGGGAAAGTGAATTAAAATTTTTCTGCTAGATAAAGAAAAACACAAAAATATTCTCTCTTAACAGTCTTATTCCACATATGATGAAAATACTAGCATGTGCAATAAGGCAATACGAAGAAATAAAAAGCTTTAAGATTATAAATGAAAAAATAAAATGAGTTCTATTACAGACAACATAATTGCCTATGTAGAAAATCCAAAGGAACTTATAGAAAATCTCCCAGAACTAAAAAGTGAATTTTGCAAGGCTACAAGATACACAGTTAACCCACAAAAATCAATTTTATTTCTATATACTAGCACTGTACAATTGGAAATGTAAACTTAAAGAAACAGTACTTATATTAGTCCCAGCAAAAATTACTTAAGTATAAATCTTTTAACAAATAATGTGCAACATCTGTACACTGAAAAAAAAAAATCAAAGATCTAAATAAATTGAGAGACATACTATGTTCACAGATTGGAAGACTATGAATTGCAGAGATATCAATTCCCCACAAATAGATTTACAGATTTAACACAATATAAAATTTTGATTAAATGCCAAGTAATTTTGTGTGGTTTTGTTTTTAAGTTAGATAAATTTATCTCAAAGCATATATGGAGGAACAAGTAGGACAGGCGAAACATTTTAAAAAAAGAATGAAGTTAGATATTAAGACTTAATGCAGAGCTACAACAATTAAGGCACTATGGTAGTGGGGAAAAGATAGACACTGATCAATGAAAGAGAGTAGAGCTCAAAAAAATCCATGCAAATACGGCATTTGGGTTTTAATGGAAATATCAAGGGAATTTAATGGAAGGATAGACTTTTTATTAAATTGTATTAGAACAATTGATCATAAAAATAATAAGCTTCATATTTTATCTTTATATTAACTCAAAATGAATCAAAGATTTAAATGTTAAAATTAAAGTTATAAAACTATCATAGAAAATCTTTATAAAATTAGATGAAGAGTTCTTAGAATTGACACAAAAAATCATTTTTAAATTTTATTCATTTATATATTTATTTATTTTTAAATATGGAACACTTCATGAATTTGCATGTCATCTTTGCACAAAGGCCATGCTATGTGCTGCTGAAGCGAGCGCACAATAGATTAATTTTTTAAGCGCAAGATAAATTGACTCCATCAAAACAATAACAGCAACAACAGCAACTTTTGGTCCCTTAAAGTCACTGTAAAAAGACAAGCTTCCCATTTTGAGAATTTGCAAATCATGTCTGACAAAGGAATTGAATCCAGAACATACAGAGCTTTATATTGCTATGAAACATTAGTAAAGGAATTGAGATAATCGCTATGGTTCGATCCACAAATTTACATAATTTGTTTATGTTATGCAAATGAATCTACAGATAATTCCAAATGGAGTAATAATTAAAGAAATATTATTTCAGAAAGGATAATTTAATGTATCTTGAGTCATCTCCTGAGGTATTTCTAAAATTAAATTTTAAAATATGACATACATTAAAATGCATACTCAAAATGGCAAATAATTTTGTATAGCTTATTCACCAAACTTATGTAAAAATATTCCTTTCTCCTTACCTCTCTTGGAGGACAATCTTAGATTTTAGGCAAGATTTAGCACCAGTTCTCTTGCAAAATATAGTTTTTTCTCTTTTGTTAAAAATGAAGAGGCCATTTTCTTTTATCTATTTCCTGTTTCATTCTTTTACTAAAATCTTTGTTTTTCTTTTATTCTAAGACTCTAGGTATTTTACTGCATGTACTGAAAAGAGAGACTGATAGTTCCTCCACACTCATAATTAGGTGTATCAAGGAAATCTTGAGAAATTCCACTTCATGAGAAATGTTTCTCTAAGGCTGATATGAAAATTTGCTAAAGACTTAGAAAAACTGAGAACTTTACCCATCTAACTTTGTTTAAAAATAGGAATCAAAACCATACAAATTTAAAACTTAATACTTATTTTGTTCTAAATGCAGAGATTTTTACTTTTGCTTTTGGGGTGGGTAGAAGGTGAGTATACCATGGCAAAATTGTTCTGAATTTTACAGGTATCAAAATTAATTTCAAAAAATTAATTCAACAATATATTTGTTCATCATAATTTTTTCTGGCCATTATTTTTGCAAGAATTATCATGTTTCTTTTCATAACTGCTGTTAAATATATATTTCAAATAATACTTGCAACAGAATTTGTATTTATTGGACATTTGGGGAGAAAATGCTTTATTCCCCAATATTTTCAGAGTTTTATTCAATTTCATGACATCTGCCTTTTATATGCGTACTATTCCTCAATGTTATTAAAGTACAAAAAATGCTGTCCTTACTTCCTAGCTACATGGAACATTGATTTAGTGTCTTGTAAATAATATATAACTAGTGTAGATAAGGTTGTAGGATGAATAATGATATTGCTATAACATTATCTTATTTTTACTGGCAAAAATTTTTCACTTCACACACTCAGAGACAGATAGCCAATGTTTCCTTGTTGTTTCTTATGCAACATTGATAGTTAAAATATTGATAGCATTGTTGTATTTTGCAATCTTCACTGGTTTTCAAAACTAAGATGGTGAATGTGATCAGTAGGTCGAAAAACAGTGATGTCTTTGAATTAGTATGTAAGGCACAATGCTAAATTGCTCTTTTTTTATAATGTTTTTTCACAAGCTCACTATAGTTACACTGTTTTATTTTTCTGAAGTAGTTAAAATACGTGTGCATGTTTGCAAAATTAATGTTTTTGAGGAAAATATAATAAATTTATTATTACAGTTATGCAATGAGTATTCCTAAATTTTTCCTAAGGTGAAATATTCTGTCAATGTTGCACTGTGAATCAACATTTTTAACTTTAAAAAGAAAAAGCAATCTTTCTTTTAGAATGCTACAATTATATTTGGATCTGAGATCTTCATAAGGAAGTTGGAAAATTTTTAGTACCTTATGATATAGTGTGGTTTTATACTTTAAAGCCTTAACCAATTTATGAAGATTCAAAGTTCTATTGAGAAAACCACAGAATTGGCTTTCGATTAGATTAGTTTCAAGTGGCTAATCTCGGTATTTAGAATTCCATGTGAATGCGATAGTATTAGAGGAAAACAAACCATTTCCAGGATCTCTGAACTCAGTTTCTCATGCAGATTTGGTGATACAAACCTTAGAGAAAAAATGATTAACGCTTTGTGAGGCACGAGAATCACATAAAAAAAAATAGTAAGAAAATTATTTTCAATGGGTAATGCTAAAAGGAAAAAAACTAACTAGTATCTTCTGCTCATTTTTTTCTCTTAGAAAAGCAGACTAGTCCAATCTTGCCCTACAAATATTAATTCCATCTTTTTAGTGACATATAATTGAGATATAATGTTGTGTAAGTTTAAGGTGCAATGCATTGATTTGATACATTTATATATTGTGAAATGATTACCATTGTAGCATTAGCTAATACCTCCAACAGCCCACATAATTACCATTTCTTTTTTTGTGGTGACAACATTTAAGATTTACTCTCATAGCAATTTTCTATATATAATACCATACTGTTAACTGTACACCCGACTTATTAATCTTATAACTAAACTTTGTACATTCTAAAACATATCTTCCCATCTCTCCCATCTCTTGGCCCTGGGGAGCCACCATTCTACTCTGTTTCTATGAGTTTGGCTTTTTTAGATTCTACATATAAGTGATAGCATACAGTATTTATCTTTCTCTGTCTGACTTTATCTCACTTAGCATAATGCCTTAAAGGTCCATCCATGTTGTCACAAATGGCAGGATTTCCTTCTTCTCATGGCTAAATAATACTGCATAGTGTGTGTGTGTGTGTGTGTGTGTGTGTGTGTGTGTGTGTGTCCTTTATCCACACATCCAATGATCATCATACTTAGATTGTTTCCATATCTTGGCTATTATGAATAATGCTGCAGTAAAAACAGGGGAGCAGATCATTCTTCGATATTCTGTTTTCATTTCCTTTGTATATATGCCCAGAAATAGGATTGCTAGATCTCATGGTAGTTCTATTTTTTATTGTTTGAGGAACCTCCGCCCTGTTTTCCAAAGTGACTGTACCAATTTATATCCCCACCAACAGTGCCTAAGTGTTCCTTTTTCTCTACATCTTTGCCAACACTTATCTCTTATCTTCTTTATGATAGCCATTCTAATAGATGTGAGGTGATAACTCATTGTGCTTTTGATTTACATTTTTCTGATGATGAGTGATGTTGAGCATCTTTTCATGTACCTTTGGCCATCTGTATGTCTTTTCTGGAAAAAGCTGCCTATTTTTTAACTGATTTGTTTTCTTGTTATAGGGTTGTCTGACTTTTTATATGTTTTTGAATATTAACCTGTTATCAGATATATGACTTACAAATATTTTCTCTCATTCTGTAAGTAGCCTTTTCATTTCATTTATAATTTCTTTATTTGTACAGAAACTTTTAGTTCGATATTTTCTCATTTACTATCTTTTACTTTTGTTGATTATGCTTTTGGTGCCATATCAAAATTTCACTAGACCAGTGTCAAGGACCTTTTCTTCAGGTTTTGTTCTAGGAGTTTTATGGTTTAATGTCTTACATTTAAGTCTTTAAGTCATTTGGTGTTACTTTTTGTAAGTGATGTAAGATAGGTGTCCAATTTCATTTTTTTGCATGTGGTTATCCAGTTTTCCCAACATCATTTATTGAAAAAACACCCTTTCCCCATTGAGCATTCTGGCTTTCCTTGTCAAATACTAGTTGACTGTATATATGAGGGTTCACTTCTGGACTCTCACTTCTGTTCCATTAGTCTATGTATCTGGTTTTATGGCAGTACCATACTGTTTTAATTACTATAGCTTTATAGTATAGTTTCAAATCAATAAGTGTGATGCCTTGAGCTTTGTTATTCTTTCTCAGGATTATTTTGACTATTAAGAGTCTTTTGTGATTCAATACAAATTTTAGAATTGTTTTTGCTATTTCTACAAAAAAAAAAATGCCATTAGAATTTTGATAAGAATCGCACTGACTCTATAGATGGCTTTGGGTAGTATGAACATTTTTAAAAATATTAATTCTCCTTATCCGCAGTCATGGGATGTCTTTCCATTTATTTATGTTTTCAATTTATTTAATCGAACTCTCATAGTCTGCAATACAGACCTTTCACCTCTTCAGTTAAATTTAATTCCATCTTTTAAAAAAGATAACTATATGCCTAGACACACACTCATGAAATGATGGGAGCAAGAGAGGGAGAGGCTTGCAGCAATAAATTGGAGAAACACAAAAAGTAATGGTATAAAATAAAATTCCTACATAAACTAATCATTTGTTCTCTTAATTTTTTAAGAATCATGCATTAGAGCAAAATATTTCATTTTGGAGTTTCTGAACCTCTTCTAGCACATTTTCTGTAAAGAAATTAATTTATGATCATAATTATTATTTTCCATGTCCCCGCATTGTTTAAGAACCAAATCAATAAGTAATATGAAAACTTTGAAATATCAGTCAAATGCAGAACAGTATTATAATCTTCCAGAACCAGAGATAACACTGGAGCTCAAATAGGAAAAGGCTTATTATTAAAGTTTATTCTGGTAAAACTAATTTTTTAATAATCAAATTACAAACAGAAGTAAAATTTTAGTTATAATAAACATATTTCATTAATTCACTTATATATTATTTGTAATCAAGAGTCCATTATGAACCAATGAAAGTTAGCTGATGTATATTGGACAGGATCTCACAAAGTACAATATATCATAGTTTCTGTAGGTATCTAAGAAGAGAACAGGAAAGGAAGAACCAGTGAAATTTCCAAGATGGGTTCCAATGGCCTGTTTAATAACAAATCAATGATTCATAAACCTAATGAAGATCAGTGCCAAGATGTTTGCTACTATGTTAAGGTTTTTGTTAGTATTTTACCAACAGATTTCCTAAACATTATATTAAAATACCTTCTCAAATCATATTCAATAACTCAGATAAAGAGTGAGTAAGCAGTTTTGGCAGGGTTAGAACTAAAAAAAGAAATCTAATCCATAGAACCGTTTCTTAAGTACAATTTACTAAAAAACGTTTGTGTAACCATAATTTAAATTATATTAAATATTTTAAAAATGTTTCCTTTTGAAGATGTCCAAGTTATATCTGAAGTGTGTTTGTGTGTGTGTTTAACACATTCCTCTTCTTTAAGTATTGCTTTTCTACAAGAACAAAGAGAAAGCTTTAGATTGCTACATTCCTATAATCCATTATCCTTTAAAAATCAAACATCGTAAAAAGATCCTGTTTAACTTTAAGGAGCATCTGTCGAATGGGATTATATGAAAGATTAAGAATCTAAGAAATGAATGTTTCTAGGCTTGTCATCAGAAATGATTTAATGCTTGTATTGTCATCTCCAATACTTAATGACAACAATTTCATGATAAAGTCATAGTCCCCAACTAATAAGACAAGCCCTGGAACTTTATGATGAGTGAGATTTAAATCAAAACTTTGGTTTTAGCATCCTTCCTCATAACTACTTAGGGGGTTTCTTTTATTTTTTTATCCTTTTTAGTAAAGTCCATTATTAGTAAGACATTATTACATAATGCAAGAAATATTGTATATCACTCAACCCTAAATAGGTGACATAAACTTCATTGTTCTTTAATTCATAGGAAGGGATTTAGAAATTGAACTCTACTTAACATGTACACATACATGCACACACACATATATACATATATATTTTATGTATTGATGTATATACATGTATGTATATGTGTAAATATATATATACACACACATATGAGATAGAGGGATACTAACAACTAATAAAAATGTGTAAATTATTTTATGTTAAAATGCCAACTTCTATTATTTTAGAAATATTTCAGATTTTTGTTTACTTGACAGAGACCAAAAAACATATCGAAGGCAAAATATTTAAAACCAGATGGATCTGTTTACATTCTAGGTTTATTACTTATTACCTAAGATTTTAAAAAGAAAAAATAATTAATTTCTCTGATATTCAGATTTCTCATCTGTTATATCATGATATATATATTTTCTTCATCAGGTGACTATGATTTCAGAATATAACATATCTAGTACCTTCATGACAAATGCTCATAATATTAGTTACAACCTGCTAACTTATTCTTACATTCTACTGGACAAATTAGTAGCATAACATTGGTGTTAGTGTGGAAAAAAATGTTCAGACACTTATATCCTATTCTGTTTGAGTTTCAGTCTCTCCCTTCACTTCAACAAACAACTCTGGTATGGTGTACAGTCATCCATCACAATGAGTCATCACACTATTTGATCTACATTTGAATGCTCCCTAAATCTTGATTTTTCTCTTTATGATTCCATGTCTTTATAACATAATCACCTTAAATTTGTATCTTGTTTATAAATTGTTTTGAATCATTTCATTTTCTCACTTAAATATCTCATGAGCACTTTAAATTGAGCATATTACATTCACACTCATTAGTTTTTTTTCACAAATGTGGTTCTCACACTGATTACACCTTTTTATTTATTTATTTTTGAATTCGCCTCTAACCCTGAGAAACGTCTCATTAGCATCATGCTATTTCTCCAGTATATCATCAATTTTGTCTTGTATTTCTTGAATATTTGTGAAAATATTCTCTTCATTTTCATCACCTCACCTAATCCGTGTGTGTGTGTGTGTGTGTGTGTGTGTGTGTGTGTGTGGTGTTTTCTCTTGTGGCTTCTGCAGTAATTCTTTAGCTGAATGAATTGTCTCCATTCTTTCTGGTTCTCTTCTACACTTCACATGTAGTCACAACAGTTTATCCATAAAGAAAAATTACTTTTCTCACTCTATCTAAAAAAAATACTTAAAGGCTTCCCATTGCTCTTAACACAGTCATTACATTTCTTATCAAGGTCTATAAGGCAATGCCTTTCCCTCCACTCCCATCTATTATTACATATATGCACTTTCTGTTTTTTCATTCCTATCTCAAATCATGCTACCTACACTTTCTAGTTTTATTTTATATTCATCTTCTGCACTCTTACAAGTCATATCACTTCCACCATAGTGTTTTCCCACAGGTTGGCTCCTCCTTCTCCCAATCCTTCCCCGAATCTCCATGATTTGGTTATATTTATAAATTGTCATCTCATAGCATTATTTATTTCAAATTTATGGCATTTACTGCCATTGAAATTTCCATTTATGTTTATTTTCATCTAGAGTACAGGCTTCATAAGGCAGGCACCATCTTTCTTCTCTTTCCATTTTTTTATAAAGTGCTTAACAAAGTGCCTGAGGCATTTTAGATATTCAATAATGTTTGATAAATATGTGAATAAAATGGAATAGTACAACATGAAGAAGGGAGCAAAATCTTAGATGATTTCATGGAAAATTTGATAGAGTATTAGTACATGATAATGGTAGTATTCTGCTTTATGATATATATATATATATAGCAATACAAGAAATTCTGTAAACCCACCCCACCACAAGCAAGAGTATTCCTGGGTTTATCATATATAGCATATTGATACACCTTAAGAGACTATAGTCAATTTGGAGAAAATATAAACTTCCTATAATTTTAAAATTAGAAAATAAGTGAAATAGAACTAGCAAAATGAGAGAGCAAAGAGATCTTTAATCAAACCTATGTTAAGATTCCAATTATTTCTTAGAGAGAAGCAATTGCCAAAAAAAGTATGTGAAAAACAAATAACAGTTATTATTGATTCTACTTTATAAAAAGATGCTTAAAAAAATTCTGGAAGAGCTATAAGTAAATGCAAAATGGTGAGACAAATGCTATATGTACACTGTGTAAGTGTGACTCTCCAAGAACAGTCATTATTTCCCATCATCACACAACATAGAAATGATTGGCATTGTGGGGCAAAGCTGTAGATATTTAATTATAAATCATTTGTTAGAAATCAAAATTATTATAAGCTCCCATGTTTTGTTCATTTTTATCATTTTTCCATTGCCAAATTCCATTATATTTCATTAATATCATTGAAACTTGTTTATATTACAGGATTATTCTACAGTCAGCACTAATATCCAGTAGATGAACTAAATATTTCTACCACAAAGGGACTTATATTAAAATTAATTAAACTTTTTTCATTTTTTCCAAAATTCAGCTACTAAGTCTATTTCCATGATAATTTATTCAGAGATTATAAACCTGAATTTTCTATTCTTAATATCTTTTCATAAAAGAAATCAAGTAGGTATTGCAGTTATATTTGCATTTTCCTATGTAATTCAGGTTAGCATTATCCTAAATGTATTCCTATGAGACAAGTTATTGTACTTTGAGCTATGAAAATGAAGAATACATGGTAATAAAAGTTATAATCCTTGTCAAGTTCTTTATGGTCTCCAAGTCCTGTTTATCTTTTAGCTCACCTTGGCAATTCTAGCACATAGGTAATAAATTTCCTTTCAGAATTCTTGTTCTTTTGTCACTATTTCAGCCAACATTATGTATAACTAAGTCATAGTCATTGTTTCCTATATATGCAAGGAGGTTATTTTATTTATAATTAGTTTTGGTTAAACATTTTACATGTCCTGCCCTAGTTATCGTCATCAGTAATCAATAAGAAAATTAACATATTCATTTTGTGATATAATATATTAATAAAAATATTGCATGACTACTTTCTCTGATCACATTGAATGCATATTCCTTAAAACTCTACATATTTTCTTAATTTATCAGTGTTTTTATGATTTTTTTCTTCCTACTCAAGTCAGAAGCTAGCTCTATTTTCTCAATACCTCATCGGCATAGCTCATTATTGGGCAATCTCACATAATTTGTAAAATTTCTTATTGAATCAATTCAACCATTTGGTTCTATGCTTTTATGTCAGTGTTACCCAAAGCTGTGGAAGGAAAAGAAAAATCACAGTAGCACAGATTTTATGCCATGGTACACATTTCTTCAAAATCAATTATAATCTAAAAGGTAATTACAAATCAATTCCTTGAATCATCTCTTTGTTCTAAAAGTAACTCTTCAGGACTATACTAATCATTACCATCACTTCCTTTAAAAATACCCATAGTTTTACTTTTCTGAGCCATTTACAGTTAGTTCCTACACATCTTAATGCATCTATTTTTACAGCTAAAAATGGATTCAAAGGGTCATTTAATTCTATACACTTTTTCTTTTACTATCTAAAAAAAAAATTATCCTCCTTGGTGTCAAAATTTCATTTAAAAATTGTCTGTATTTGATCTCTGTACTCTCTAGTTTTTATTTTCTCATTTTCAAAGTGACCTAATGAAATCGTCAACTCTGTAGTGGATGCTAAAGCTTTCTGCCCAGTTCTCCCCGAGAACCAAAGAGCTAATTATCTCTGTGGTGGGGAGACTCTGCTGACTCTTCACAGTTGCATGCCTTCCTGGGAGTAGCCTCTGATAAGGGTACTGCCTTTTCCAATGTTAAACCTCACTATAAGAGACTTCATCCAGCTGACTAACTGATGCAAGTATTCATGCTCCCGACTCCCTTGCCTCAATTTAAGACAACTGTGAAGGCCATACCTGGTCTACAGATCTCCTGGTTCTGACTGAGGCCTTCGGTGTTACACTAAGTGAGTGGATCTGAGCATCACAAGGATGTACTGTAAGAAATTCCATAGTTCACCACTTAGATCTCCTTCCCTATATCCTTTACTTAAGACAAATGCCCAGCTGCCAGGAAGGTGTTTGCCACTGGCTCAAAGCTAAGTCCCTCCCCAAAATTTGCCTCTAGCCAAAGATTAGGCCATCTCTGGGACTAGTCCATACCCTAATGGAGAGATAAAAAGGCCAAATCCCTCAACTTAGATAATACTGAATATCAACCAATCTCTAGATCTCCGACAGTATAAAAATTTCTTCTATGCAAACCCTCATTCCTCACATACTCTAAGCACAATTTTCTGAAGACATATTTCCAGCCAGAGCCTATTTCTGGGGAAATCTAAGAAATCTCACAATTCAGTCACCCACTACTGTCTTACTTAAACTGCTGTCCTTTGGTTTCTCTCCATTGATATTATAGGTAAAGACCACACTCACTCCTTAACATGGTTTACAAGGATTTAAAATACAGGAACTCCAACTAACTCTCCTTACTGACCGTATTGTACTCCATTCTCTGACCATACTAATATTTCTACATTTCTTTGAGCACAGCAAGTTTTCTCCATTCTCCAAACCAAGACTCGGCACATTCTGCAATCCTGCTTTGACTGTTCATACTTTGTGTTTCCCCCATTGGACATTCAGTGAATAATTTTAATTTATGCTTCAAGTCTCACCTTAAATTATCCTTTATTCTCTGAAGTCTTTTTTGACCCCCAAAACTTGGTTTGCTATTTCTCTTATATATTCTCTTAGCATTCTGTACATCATTCTTATCCTCAACGCTCTGTTCATGTCCCTTTTTCTATGTCTCTCCCACTAATGCATGCTTCCGAATGCATCATTAACTGTGGTGTACACTATGCCTTTGACATACTCCTTCAAATATCAAAGGAGATCAACACATGTTAGTTGAATGAATTCGAAATAAAAAATTGAAACTACACATATACGTATTCATAATCCATGAAATTACTTGTGTGTTAATTCATTTCAAATGCATACAAAATAGGTACATGTTATTGTCACTGTATTAGAACTTGTGGATACAAAGATAAATAATTTGCTACGCTGCTTCAAGTAAGTTTCAATTTAAAGTGCAATAGTAAATTAAATATTTAATTTATTTTCAGTATATTAAGTTCTATAAAGATGCAGGCATGTACATGGTAAATAGTAGTACTTGAGAGAGAAATGACAAGATAATTAGAAAATTAATTCTGTGTCAGCACAAGGCAATTGTGGTACCAGGGGAAGAAAGTATATTTTGAAAGTTTGAGGCTGTAATCCAAGTAGAAAAAAAGATGATAGTTGAAATAAAATATTGATTATGGAGATAAAGAGAATGAGGGTGAATTAGAAGAAAAAAACAGAGATAGGGTAGGTAATGTGTGAAGACTGAATAGAAGTGGAACGTAAGGAAAATGGGGAAACAAGGATGAGCTCACAGTCTTCAGATTTAGAAAATGATGGAATAATGTGTGGTATTGTTTATTAGAATAAATATTTAGAGAAGAATTAGGTCTTTGAGTAAAATATGAATTCCATTATAATAAGTTGTTATAAATAATATATTATAATTGTCACTGTCATATATTCACCAAGGACTTATTGAAACAAAAATGTGTGTTACATGGTAGGTTAAGTGCACTGATAGAGATATATTTTAAAAAGAGTTTCTATGCCAAATATGTATCAAAATTGGTAAGGAGAGAGTACAGAAAGACTGTAAGAAGGGAATGACACCCAAATGGAATATTGAGTGATGAATAACAAGCAATGTATGAAGTGACATAATATATAAAAAGTAGGCTGATCAATGCCAAAGGGAATATTTCTCAATAAACATTGTTTGGAAAGTACTGTTTGGGGCAAAAATTATATTTTCAACTCACAGGTTGCATCAAATACTGTTCAAATCCATTGGACTTGTATTTATAAAGAGTAAATGTAAATAATTAAAGAAATAATATGAAATATTTATATTCTATCTAAATAGGAACACACTTTCCCATTATATAACTGATATATTAAATCACAAAGAAAAGGATAAATGTATTTGGCTATTTGAAAAAATAAAAGAAACTTCTGTATATTAAATAATAAGAAAATAATGATTTTATAATTTATATGTTAAGCTCCATAATATATAAATACACATGACAAAGCACCAAGTCTCCTTTTATATCTTATATCATTGCTTAAAGAAAAATTGACTTAAAAATAAATAAATAAATAACAAATAAAAGTTATAAAAATATTCAACTTACATTTATTCTATTTAAACCATTTATGAAAAGCTTTATGAAGATCTGGCTACATGCTAATTACTTGGGTAAATATTCAAAATTCAATAGTAAATGAGACAGTCATTCTCCCTGCTTAGGTATTGTTTTTAACATAGTGGAAAAAAAGAACACAAAGAAATAAACAAAGCCTTAAGAATCCATATGGCACAATCCATATATTTATGTAATTATATTCAGTTGCACTCACTGTTTTACAAAAGCAAGTAGAAAACAGATTTCTATCAAAATTGAGATATTTCTTTTAAGGTGTTATGGGAAATGACTAAAGGGCCATAACAATGGTAAACCTTGAAGCCCACATTAAATAATGAAATTAACAAAGAGTAGGAGAAAAAGAGGAATGGATACTAGAAATGGTTTGCTTATACTGTTTGGATGCTTTAGGTAATTGGAGTAATGTTTAGGTTGAATTAAGAAATGGAATTAGAAGTGCAGAAACAGAAGGCTTTATTCATAGTGTAAAATATTAAAAATGAATTTAACAACAAGAAAACAAAAGAACACAAGAAAATTTTTGTAGGTGATGGATATGCTTAGTATTAGTATCCGGGTTGCAGTGACGGTATTGCGGCTGTATGTGTATGCACATATCCAGACTCATAAAGACAGGTACATTTAATATGTGCAATATTTTGTATTTTAATTATTCTTCCAAGCTATTTTTAAAGATAATTTGATTTATAATAATTCTGGTTATGTGATAACCCCGAGTATAGCCACAGGTCCAAAGGAACACTAAAGTCAGAAAAAAACAAAAATGACAAAAAAAAGTTATAAATAAACTGTTTAATAATTTAAATTTTATTTAATTAATTGTGTGTAAAAACAATAAACATCCTTGGTTAAATCTATCCTAGCTTAGCTGATTTAAAACCTTTCTATCTAAGGTGTTTATAAATTCGATCTTATTCAATTAAATTCTTAATATTTTCTTCTTTTAGTAACTTAAGTAGATTACTTCAAAGAATAAGTTGTAAAAAATTTCAAACTGTAGCTGTTAAAATTAAAAATTAAGAATTTAAATGAAAATATTTATTTACTTGTAGACCAGTCATGCCTCATTAGGTATTTCTAAATTGTCTACTTTTCATCCACTATGAAGTAAAAAAATATTTGCAAAATCTAATAACTTCTATTTAATTGCTTGTAGAAGAGGGCACATGATACTGTTACAATAAAAGGCATTTTCTTCTCTGAAAGTAATTTGTTGCTACTTTATCATGATAAAATGAGTAATTAAATGTTCTTATAGTATTTTTTTTTTTAAACAGAAAATATCCTATTTTTCTTATGAAAAGCTTCCAACCCCTTTATGGTGGTTAAAAGTAGTACAAAAGTAACTTATTAAATAATTATTTTAAAAAGTGAATTATATCAAGAGAAATTTTTTAAAAAATGTTTGAAAATAGAAACACATTTTTAGGGACTAATTATCAGATGAAGGAAACCTTAAAGGGCCTCTAGATCATTTAATTGGGAGAAAGGTAAAGTGCTATCAAATTTTTCAAAATAATTTTTCGTAATATTTAAAACAAAAAATCTTTGAATGAGAATCCTTAATTTAGTATGTTTCAAATTCAATTTTAAATTTAATAGCATAATTTTTTTATAATGGTGACATTGATTAACAAAATCCAATAAATTTCAAGGGTACAATTCAACAATACATACATATATGTATGTATTGCAATATGTGTTCACAAAATATTTTTTTAAAAATAGCAACATATATGTTAGGAGTAAGTAAATAAGTAAGAAGTATACTAAGACAAGTAACCCTGATCCCTATTCGATTTAGGAATATCTGAGAACTATTTATTTATTAAATATAAAGTTAAGAAAGATATCAGAAATGATATTTTCTGTGTGTTCTTCCACAATTTTTATAATCCTTTCCTTTCACCTGAACTATAAATACTACTTGGATTTTTTAAAGTATATAATTGCTTTCTTTATATTACAACCAATAGTTCTTATCCCTACCTATAGTATTCAATTTATAGTATGAGGATATTATAATTATGGTTATCATACTTAATGCATTTTTCTAAGATGATCTTTTTATAAATTGGCATTAATCTTAATTATCATATTTTATTTCACTGTGACTATGACTTTTTAAATCTATTCTATTAATGATCACTTGATTCATTGCATATGTTTATTTTAAAGAATAATACTGCAATCACCTTGTTTTATAAATGGCCCCAGGTAAACATATAATAGTTTCCCCAGGATATATACGGTGACAACTAAATGTTCTGTGGTCTATTTTATTAACGTAGGGACTTTAAAATAATGTAAATTATTTTCTAAAGTGGTTGTACCAATCCACATTTCTACCAACAGTGACTAAGAGTTATAATGCCTCCACATCTTCAACAGAACTTGGTTTTTTCTAGACTGTTATGGTTTAGTTTTATATTTATTTAATCATTAACAGCACTGTGCACTTGTTATATTTTTCTGGTCATAGTGTTTTCACTTTACTTTATAAATATATAAAAATGCATTTTTATATATTATGTTTGCATATAGGTCATTATATATTATGCATACATAATATTTATTGGCTTTTTTTGTTTTCTATAGTACATATAGTATGTTACAATGTACATGTATGAATTTATTTTACTACATATTTTACATAGTATGTACAAATATAAGCACATATCTTAGTATATTAAATCTATTAAGAATACAAATATAAAATAAAAAAGTTTTGCACAACAAAAGAAACCATGACATAACAAAAAGTTAACCTACTGAATGGAAAAAAAGTGCCTTTGATACATCTACAAGGGTTAATAACCAAAATATATACAGAACTTATACAATTCAATGTGAAAAAAACAAACAATCCAGTTAAAAAATGGGCAGAAGACCTAAATAGGTATTTCTCCAAAGATGGCCAATAGATATATGAAAAGATGTTCAAGTCACTATTCATCAGAGAAATGCAAATTGAAACCACAAAGAGTTCTTACCTCACACTTGTTAAATTGGCTATTATTAATAAACCACAAACAAAAAGTGTTGGCGAGGATGTGGAGTATAGGGAGCTCTTATACGTCCTTGGTGAGTTTGCCAATTGGTATAGCCACTAAAGAAAATAGTTTAATGTTTCTCAAAAAATTAAAATAGAACTACCCTTTTGACCCAGAAATTGCACTTCTGGGTAATTCTCCAAAGAAAAACAGAACACAAGTTCATTAAGATCTATGTACTCTTATGTTCACGACAGTGCTATCACAATAGCCAAGATATAGAAACAACCTAAGTCCCTATCAATAGATGATTGGATAAAGAAGTTATTACATATATACAATGGAATATCACTCAGCTATTAAAAAAAAATGAAATCTTACCATTTGCAACAACATGGATGGCCCTAGAGGATATTATGCTGAGTGAAACAAGTCAGATAGGGAAAGATAAATACCATATGATTTCACTTCTACGCAGAATCTGAGGAACAAAAGAAATTAAATGAAAACAGACTCACAGATACAGAAAACAAACTGGTGATTAGCAGAGGGGAAGAGGCGCTGGGGTGTTAAATAAAAAAGGTGAAGGGATGAAGAAGTACAAATTAGTAGTTACAAAACAGACATGGGAATGTGGAGTAAAGCATAGAGAATATAGTGAAGTTTATTGTGATGGTTGTGTATAGCGCCAAATGGTGCTAGAGTAATCAGGGGGGTCACTGCATAAATTATGTAAATGTCTAACCATTGCACTGAATACCTGAAACATATAAAATCATAATAAAAAAAGCTTTAGAAAAGCTATTTAACTGTGCACCTAATTTACCTGAGAAAGTCTATGGTATGTGAACTATATCTCAATAAAGCTCTTTTAAAAAAAGAATGAGCAAAGCTATGTTATACATATGCAAAGAAAAAACCAGGGGTCATAATCATAATCTCAGACTATGTTGAATTCAAGACAAAAAGCGTTAAACAAGAAAGATGTGTTATAATGTTAAAGCATGAAGTTTAAAATGAAAAGCTGCATTATAATACTGAATCATTATATAAGGCATGAAGTTCAGAATAAAAATAGCCATTAATATCTACCAACTCAACAAGTGGTATTATCATTTCATCACTTGTTAAACAAAAACAGCAGTAATACCAAGGATACATTGAAACACACTAATAATAGAGAGAAATTTATAATTTAATTTTATATAATTTATAAACTGAAGTGGTAAGCATATATTTATATCTTCATGCTCATTCCTTGGCCCTCTGTAATCTAGGTTCCAGTGAAGTTGCCTCAAAACCCACTAATTGCCTCCTAATACCCAATCCAATAACTACTCTTCAATCCTTCTCTCATTTGAATTCCCTGCAGTGTTTGATGCTGCTGTCCACACCCTTCATTATTGAAAGTCTCTTTGCACTTTACCCACTAGTAGAGTCGTGGTTCTTAGTGTCCCCCTGTAGCTTAAGCTCTCCTTCACAGACTTCACTCTCCCTTGGACCCAAGGAACTACAGGATAAGAAAAATTTTTTTCAGTTATCTTTCCTGGTTGAATACCCAACTACCTCTGATACTAGCTGGAGTCTATAATTCTTGCTCTTTCAAGTTTTAACGATCAAAAGACCTTTTGCTAAAAACTAACACTGTTAGTTGGAGAGGTAGAATATAATTGGGAGTTCTATGATTTAGTTTCCTTATAAATACTATTCTGTTTTTTTAATTTATTTTTTAATTATAGTTAATGCACAATATTTATTAGTTTCACGCATAAAACATAATGATCACCACAATAGGTCTGGTAACCATGTGTCACCATACATAGTTATTGCAATGTTGTTGGCCCTGTTCCCTATATATTACATCGCCATGACTTATTTAATAAAAAATGAATATGTATCTAGATTATATATATGTATATATATACATATATATATACACACACATATATAACATACATATTATCAGTTTGTATGTTATATATATGTATATACACACATATATATAACATACATACTATCAGTTTGACATCTTTTCATATTGATATACTGATATTTGAAACAATTTATATTTGTGATATACCAATTGCCATTTATTTATATGCTCAATATTATGTCAGCTCATGACCTTTTCTTCTTTATTTTGTCATTTTGTGAGGTGATACTATTAGTTTTGATGCATTTGAATTTTTAATTCTAATCACTTTTATATAGTGTCCTTTGAATTTTCTTCAAGAAAAACTTATCTATTTTGAGAGTGTATATACATTATGTTAGAATAGTTTCAGAATTACAGACAAGTTGTGAAGATAGCACGGAGTTCTCATATACCCCACAAAAAGTTTTCTCTATTAATATCATACATGATCATGGTACACATATAATGAACATATATTGATACATTATTATTAACTATATTCCATGTTTTATTCAGATTTCCTTTATTTTTATTTAATGTTCTTTATTTATTCCAAGATTCCATTCAGGGTGCAATACATTTAATAATATAGTTCAAGCTCTTCTTAACAGTGACAGATCCTCATACTTTTCTAACTTTTAATGACCTCCACAGATTTGGGAGGACTGGTTAGGTGTTTTGTAGAATTAACATCACCTAAGATTTGTGTGATATTAGGCACGTGATTATACAAAGGCTATTAGTATTTGGGAGGAAGACCACAAGATTTCTCTCCTGTAAAGTTAGTTTCTTTCCCCTTTTTTTCATACTAGTCTCTTTGGAAAGAAAGCACTATGTGTAACACATACCAAAGAATAAGAGAGTTATTCTTTATCTCCTTAAGGATGAGTTATTTATATCCATTATTCACAATGTTTCTACATGGGAAATTTGTCATTTTTCCACAGTTATATATTTTTCATTCACTTATATTAGCATGGACTCATGAATATTCATTTCATACTGTGGGTTAAGTCTAATACTATATTTATTTTCTTGCTCAAATTACTCCAGTTTTGGTTATTGGGAGTTTTCTGGTGGATTCCTGTCTTTGATATACTTTATCATTTCATGCAGTGTGTGTGTGCATGTGTGCGTGTGTCTTACCATCATGTTACATATCTTCTTTAATTTCTTTTTATTATTCTTTTATTGTGGTTCTTTTGCTTTTCTATGTAATTTTTAAGAATCAGATTTTTAAGTGCCAAAAAAATTTTAGATCAGAATTGCATTGAAATCTAAAGATCATTTGGGGAGACCTGAATCTATGTTATAATTCTTGCATTTCCTATAACTATATTTATTTATTTAGGTATTTATAATGTCGTACAATACAATTTTATACTGTTTTCACAAATGGCTTGTTCATCTTTTTTCTAATTGCATTCCTATGTTGCTAATATTTCTGTGGAAATTACAACTGTTTTATGTTAAATTCCATTTTATCTCTGTTACCAACGTATATCAAGAAACGCTGTAAAGGGAGATTGATTCCTGGCATGACAGTGTGAGTTCTACCATACTTTCCAAAGTGAAATTAATAGTGAAAAACTACAGAGAGAGAAAAAAGAACAATCATTTAAAGCCTGTAGATATTGTCCTAAGGGAAAACTGTAAATAAATGTCTAAACAATTTTTTTAAAAATATACATAAATTAGACAAGAAAGTTGGGAGCCTATGGTGTTTGAACCAAGAATGCTCCCTGCTCGGTGAGACATACTTGGTGAGACAGACTGCTGCAGTCAAGAAATACAGGGCTTCTTCTCACAACACAACTTCCAGTTGAAGGGCTTTCTTCCTAAAGGAGCAGAACAAGAGCTTTTGGCATTCTGCCCTATGTCTGGTGCAGAGGGTGAATCTTAGGCATGTGCTGCTGACAAGTGGAGCCCCTTATTCCAACTAATTCTCCTCAAAGATCAGAGGCTTTCCCTTGGATGCAGTGAGCTAAGAAGACTGGGCCCCT
Source organism: Eonycteris spelaea (assembly GCA_003508835.1). Lineage (NCBI taxonomy): Eukaryota > Metazoa > Chordata > Mammalia > Chiroptera > Pteropodidae > Eonycteris > Eonycteris spelaea. Next base: position 983,368 of record PUFA01000043.1, on the reverse strand, counting down.
GATCACCCTAGCTCATAAAGCAGTGATTCAAAACCACAAGAGGCGAGCTGAGAGGTATTCAAGGTGTTATCCTCCTCTCCACTGAATGTTAAGCCTGTAGAGCAGGGTTTCATTTTGTCATTCAGAGAAAATTGTGCCATTATGCTCAACCACAGATCCAGAGCAGTGACACAAAGATTTTTATCCTGGGGAAAGAAGTAGGCCAATAAACAGATATCACCTAATCTCTTCCCAAAGACTGGTCTTCATTTGAAATAGGGATAAAGTCAAGCCAAACAGTGGAGGTTGTGGTAAAAGAGCCTAATACACAGGTGAAACTGCAGGTAGCCTAGTTTGCAGATGAGAACTGAGATTTAAGGCTGCTGGGAGGAGCCCTACTGGGGTCAGAATAAATAGTAAACACTGACTGCCCTCAAAAACTGGTATTTCATGAAAGCCATAATTTTATTGAATTGGTTGTAGAGTTTTTATGATCCCAGGACACTGTTTAAAACAATTGTGCAATAAGCAGGCAATTAGTGAAGTTTAATGGCTTGTTGTGTTAATGGAAAAAGAGCAAAAAAAAAAAAAAAATCAGAAATTGCTACCCAAACCAGTCATCCTATGGTGACTGTAGTTATATGCAAAGCTGCACCTTCCTGAGGTGCAACATCAGAGGTTTAACAATGAGGGAGAAAAATAAGCTTCATGAAAGTAATGCGGCCACATAATGAACAAATAGACAAGCAAATAACAAGCGCCGGAGAGGGGACACATACCCAGACTCACTACAATATACAAAGTTTCCAGTTTCCAACAAAAATTCCAACAACGAAATAGAAAAGTACGACCAAACACTGGGAAAAAAGTAGGCAACAAAAATTGTCCATGACAATGATCATATGTCAAATTTATCATTAAAAATACTTCGAAATAGTCATTATAAATATATTTATGGAGCTACAGAAAATCATGATTAAGCAAGTAAAGGAAAATATGGTGATAAGTTGCGTCAAATAGAGAATATCAACAAAGAGATAAAAATTATAAAACATTAAAATAAAAATATAAATTTTGGAGTTAAAAAGTACAATAACCGAAATTGTAAAGATTCACTAGAGCATCGCAGTAGTAGAGCTGAACTTTCAGAATAAAGGTTATTACATTTCTGGAGACTGATCAATAGAGATTATGCAAGCCAAGGAGCATAAAATAAAAAATGAAGAAAAATTAAGAGAGCTTCAGAGAAATGTAAAACACTATTAAGCCCACAAACATAATGAGAGCACCAAAATGAGAGAAGAAAAATAACAAGTATTCAAAAAAATAATGTCTGAAAACTTCTTGATAAACAATAAATTACATATACAGGAAGCTCGATGAACTTCAAGTAGAATAAACACAAAAATACTAATAACTGGCACATCATAAAAAAATGTTGAAAAACAAATACAAAGAAAATATTAAAAGCAGTGAAAAAAATAACTCATTACTTACAGGGGAAACCCAGTAAGATTAATAGCTGAATACTCAGCATGAACATTGGCAGCCAGAAAGCAATGAGATAACAAATTATAAGTGCTCAAAGAAAACACTGTCAATCAAGAATCCTAAACTGAGCAAAGCTGTCTTCCAAAAATGAAGACAAAATAAAAATAAAGGCTTTCCAAGATAAACAAAAAATGAGACAATTTTTTCTAGTCGAGCTACCATACAAGAAATACTGAAGAAATTTCCTCAGGCTGAAAGCAAGTAACCCCAGATGTTAACTAAAATCCATAGAAAAAAAAGTACATGTCAAGGTAATGATATAATTATGTAATATAATTTAAAGGTATATATTTTTTATCTTTTCTTCTACTAACAGATTTTAAAAGTAATTGTATGAAATAATATGCACATAATGTATTGTTTGGCATATAAAATATATAAATGTAATGTGTAATATATTTGTAGTAATAGCGCAAACATGGGTGGGAGCAAAGCTGTATTGGCTAAGAAAATTAACACCGATGGTAAAGTGATAAATCTAAAAATGTATTATTAGAATTATAACATTAATAGGTATAATATATATAAAAACAATACCACAAAAAAAAGAGAAAAGGAAATAAAGTTATATAGAATCATGTCTCTATATATCCTAGAAGGTGGCTTATCTAAATCTGAGGGTGATTCTGATAAGATATATGAGGTGGACCCTAGAGCAACCACTGAAAAAAAATTTAACTTAGAAAAGTATAATAAAATATTATTAAATAAATCAAGGTACAATAGAAATATTCACTTAATGCAAAAAAAAAAAAAAAGCTGTAACTGAGGAATAGAATAAGAAAAACATCAAACATATAGAAACCAAAAGTAAAATCTAAGATGTCACCAACTGTATCAATGATAACATTAAGTGTGAGTGGATTAAGCAATCGTTATCATAAGGCAGAGACCGTCATATTGGATACTGGATAAAAAGAAAACACAACTTAACTGTATGCTTTTTACAGGGTACACAATTTATGTTCAAAGATGCAAATAAATTAAAAATTAAAGGATGGAAAGTGATAAATCATGCCAATAGCAGCCACAAAAAAGCTGAAGTGGTTACATTAATATCAGACAAAATAGACCACAAAACAAAAAATGTTACCAGAAATAACAATGAACATTTTATAATAATAAAATGATGAATCCATCAGAAATATATAATGATTATGATATGTACCTCTAATAATAAAGCATCAATACCTGCTTCAATAACTAACAAAAAGGAGAGAGAAATAGACAATTCAATAACAATAATTTATACTTTGATATCCAACTTTCAGTAATGGATAGAATTATGGGACCAAAGATCAACAAGGAAATTGAAGACATAAAACAACACTACAAACCAACTAGAACTAACAGACATCTATAGAGTTATCAATCCATCAGTAACAGGTTAGACATTTATTTCAGGTGCACAGGGAACATTCTCTAGTATAGACCATATGCAAGCAATAAAATAAACCTCAATAAATTTAAAAAATAGAAATAACAAGAAGAATGTTTTCTGACGTATAGAATAAAATTAGAATCATTGGTAGGACAGCATACTAATAAATACTAGTGGGTCAAAAGAATTCAAAAGGAAAGCAGAAAAACTTTGAGATGAATAAAAATAAAGACACAATAAATAAAAACTTTTTGAATGTAACTAAAACAAGGCTTACAGGAAAATGTATAACTATAAAATACCTATATTAATCTATTCAATAAATTTAATAAATTTAGAATTATATATATTTACATTATTTTATATAGTATAGTATTTATACTTTTTTGTATACTCAAATTTTGAACTTCTTATTTGTACTGTTTCCTGTATTTCCTTTCTCTTGTTTTCTTTTCCACTGAGTGTTTTTTCTCATTTTGTTTTTTACATTAATTCCTTGAAACATATAAATTCTATTTATATTTTGCAGTGGTTAGGATTGTAATGCCAAGATGCATACTTAAATCGGATCAGTCACTGTTCATTGTTGAAATCAAAACCACTGAAAAAAAATATTAAGGAGAGAAAGACATTTAATGCAAGAATTCAGTGCTTATAAAATTATTGAAAGCACTGGAGGAATGTGTTCCAAAGGCTAATATTGGAACTCTTGTGAAAATAGTCATGCCATTGTATAGTGGCTCTCCAAAGATGAGAAAGCCATTGTATAACACTGTCGCCACCACTGCTACTGCAGTTACCCCTGGACATGCATGGATATGAAAGAGTGAATCTAGCCATTAGCCAGCAAATATGGGGACGGGGGAAAAAAAGAAACTGACATTTCTGTCTTCTCAAACTTTAGTTGCTGCATCTTAGTGATAAACCCAATTTGAATTAAGGACTCTAGTTGCAAAGAATCCAAGATATGTGGTTTTTAGACTTTCATCTTCTATGTGATGGAGAGTTTATTAGAAGCAGGATGGAAAGGAGATAGAGTATAAATCAATCATATTCACTACTGCCAATTAGGCTATTCAGTAACTAAAATTAAAAACAAAACAAGAAAACAAAACTAAAAAAAAAAAACCATACAGCAACAGTATCATCCTGCATATTTTAAATCTTGCTATTGAAAAAAAAAAAAAAATGATGCTCGATCTCTCTCCAAAAAGACAAGCTAAAGCCTCCTCAGCCACTCTGTCTTGTTGAATTTCAGTCATATTTAAACTTGAAATACTGATAGCTTCTCTGTCTCATGGGGACTTGGTGTTCCATGACACCACTTTCTTCCTGGACCCAATAATATGGTAAAAATAGATTCGCAATTTTTCCCCTTTGCCAAAGAGTTCAGAGTTTTATTTGAACATCTCTTGTATATCATTCAGATTATCCTTGGGGCTGACATTTTTCTAAGAATGTGTTATTACCTAGATAATCCTTATAGGAAAGTGTTGTATAAGATATCGAGACTAGAAATCAGTCGAACTTCTTCTATCATGCAAGGTTAACCACTGGTGACATTTGCATATGAATGCAAATTGCTTAATATGTCAAAAAGTCATTTCTTTGCATTAGAGGGTTTTTGTTTGTTGGTTTTATGCTTCATCTCATTTTTGTATTGAAATAAATTTGTTTTAGATATTGAACAAAAGAGTTAATAAAATCAACACTTTCATTGAATACTGATTTCTACTTTGATGATTGTGGCACCTGCCACTTCAGTATTCATGAGTCTAGTGGTCCTGTGACTTTCTCTGGTTACTGAGACATATTTATTAGTGAGAGATTTTTAGAAAGTGTGTCCTTCTTTAGTTTTTTTCTCTGTTATGAACAAGGCAGGCATAGATGATACTGCCCTCTTCTGTCTTTTTGTCTTGAAAATTAATGTATTTTCTGGAGCAGAAGCAGTTGTCTTGTAAAGAAAAAGTAACAAACACAGAGAATAAAGCTCTCATACTTTGTATGGGAGAATACAGTGAGAGACCAAGGCTGGCATCTTTAATCAGCTGAATTCATGCAAGCTACATTTACTTCTAGATTTTGTGTTATGTGAGGAAAAAAAAAATAGTGCTTGTTTTTTTAAGCTATTATAATTTAGATTTTGTTATTTGCATCAGAATACATTCTTAGCTGAACCAAAGCCTAAATAAATTGACTTAATAAATCTGCATATGTAAATGTTTATTTATAACTTTTAAAAGTTTTATGTAAAAGTCAAGCAGGAATTTATGTTTTAGAATCAACATTCACTCTCTCTCAATAAACTATGAATATGTTCATATTCAATATTTCACCCTTCTATTATGGATTGCCAGATATTGAAGTAAGATGAATCTACATATAGGTTCAAGAACTCTTCTAGAATGCTTTTGTTATTGAATGGAGTTGCATTATTAGTTTGTTCATAGTTATACATTTATTATATATTTCCTTATTTCCTATTGATTTAGTAAAATGTGTTAATTTAGATAAGACAAAATTTAAAACTTTAAAAATAAGAGAAGCTATATTTTTCATAAAGTTAAAGGATATATATATATTTATTATTTTTATTTATTTATTTATTTATTTTATTTATTTCTACTGCAATAAAGATATACTATGGGAAAATTTGCACATAAATCAAAGACAATCTTAATGCAATGAGACATTTGGGTACTTTTATGGGTCAAATGTATCTCCCAAAGAGATATGTTGAAGTCCTAACTCCTAGTACCTCAGAATGTGACTTTATTTAGAAGATGGTATTATAAATCTAATTAGTTAATATGAAGTCATACTGGAATAGGGTGATTGGTGTCTTTAAAAGACAATAAGAGACACTGAGAGGATAAAGCATATGAAGACAAGGAGAACGTAGAGAAGACAATCATGTGAAGACCGCCATATTTATTAGACAGCAACAGATAACTAACACAATCAGTGACTAGAAGCTGAGCTGAAAGATGATTTCTGTTATATATGAAAAGCATGCTGTTGTATTTGGCACCTCTCACCACATTGGTGAGAGAGTGATTTCTAGCCTAAGGTTATAAGTGTGAATGAACACATGATAACTGACTCTAGAAAAATGAGATAGACAACATTTTGAGTTACGTACAGCCTGGAAGAGCAGGATACCACATGCTACACAGGGTCACGTAGAAATGTACTTGAGAACAGAGTAAACTAGAGACTGTGGAAGGCAGGGTTTGCTCTCCGGTTCCTGCAGGAGGATGTGATTGGCTTGTTTGAATAATACCACAGACTAGCAGGGAAATTAACCTGCTACTCAGGGACGAATAGGAATAGAGCCTGGTCTCTCTAGTGGGGGGGGGATGGGGGGGTTGTTTGGATCTTATCCACTGCAGCAGAATCAGGAAAGGAATTTGTGTTTAAAACACTTGAGGTCTTCTACGTTTTACCAGATATCAAGGTAGTATATAATATTAAACATTAATTTCAGGACTTACACCATAAGGGCCAGTTATATAATTTGCAGGGGCCAAGGGAAACAGAAACTGTAGAGTTTATTGTCTAAAAAAAACAGAAAAAAAACAGTGCTATAAAAGATACACATAAACCATTTCCTTTCTTCTGGTCTCACTATCTTGATTTATGGTGTTTTATGTTTCCTATTTAATGTCATTCTAAGAAAATAAAAATTAACATTTTAAACTAGTAGCATGAATTTTATTGTTCTTTGTCAATGTAAAACCATGACAGTTTTAAATGCAAATACGAGCATTTAACTTTTTTGAATAATTAGCAAAATTAAACAATTTATACTTTGTGGCTGATGGAGGGTGCATCTAGCAGGCCAGAAGAGAAAAATCAGGCCAGAATCAAGAGTGTTGGAAGAAAGAAAGGATCCCTCCAAGCAAGAAGCTGGCTGAAAGAGCAATCCAGGTAGGAAGATAACCTTAAGGCCAGTGAAGACCCTCACAAATGCAACATGGAGTGTTCGCTCCCCCAGCCACCAAACTGATGTTGCACACCCCAGCTATGGAAGGAGTCTGAGGAATGTGATAGATGGATGGCTCCTAAGGATTTAAACCTTTGTACTAGGACACATTAGTTATTGAATGAGGGTGGATGAGAGGCTCATGGCATTCAAGATGCTACCTCTGGATGGATGTTCACCATACGCAAGTGGAGCTTCCTGCCTGTGTGGACAGAACACCATTTCTGCACTGAGATGCTGTGGAATGTAAGTGTTTAACCCAGACCTTCCCATACTCACATCCAGGCCTCTGTGAGGGATGGGAGAGCATCAGCTATCATTTTGTAAGGAAATGAGAGGAAAGGTCTGACAGGGCTAGGGTGCCAGGGAGTGGGAGGTGGGCTGCTGAAAAGTTATTCTGGAGTCATGGCAGAATGAAAGACTGCATGTCAACCATCTCCACATTTCCAGTTCATATGCCATTGTTCCATCTGACTCTCACCTGAAGTCATTTACAAAGCACAAATTCAAATTCAAAATATCAATGGCAGAGTATTAAACCCTAAGCATGGGACACTGTGAAAATGCACTAGTAGCATAGCAATTAAGTTAGCCCTGACCAAATGTCAATAATGAACGGCCCAATCACAGTGTTGCACAGTGTAGGCAAAAGACAAGGAGCAATCTGGTTGTCAAGCAGGCAAGGTGATGGCTTTAGTAAAATCAAGTAAGAAAGAAGGAGGTACAGTTAGATAATAGGCAAATGACTAATTTCTTTATATATTTTGACCTTGCTGATGCCAAACTTTACATATTAAACCAGTAAATTATCAAAGACCTCTTCCAGTAGTAGGAGAGAAATTCTTTATGTGAAAATCTTGTTTATTGTGGATCACACCCAGGTTGGCAGGGTTCATTTTACATGTACATTTGTCAAAAGGCCTTTTTGACTGATGTGAGTAAAGGATTGATATGGATACGTAAACCTTGTAGTACCTTTTAGTGATGTAAATCTTTGTGTAAATTCAAACAGCAATGTGACTGTAAGCCTCACAGGATCTTTGAGGTGCACATTATTTTATGATGGATATAATAGATAGTCCTACCTTCAAGGGCAATATTTTCCAGGTTTCTGTTTTAAAAGGATGTCATATTGCAAATACCACCATAAAATCCCCCATCCCCAAAACATCAGCAAAACATCTGCCATGTTGAAAGGCCAATTTATACTGTTATATTTATCTCAATTCAAAGATCCCCATTTCCAGAGATCTCATTTTCTAGTAAACTGTTGGTCTCTTGTAACCCGAAGGAAACCACTATGGTTACTAAATAGTTTTAGATAAGTCCAGGTACTTCTGTTAACTTAGCATTGCTAATTTTGGGGAATCAATCTATTTGGCATAACATAGAGAGTTATTATTTATTTAATGAATTACTTGTACATTCCACAAACAGTTACGGAGTATCTATTATGCTCTAGGTGCTGGAGATACAACAGTGAATAAAACAAAGGTCCTGCTCTAATCAGTAATATAGCATTATAGGTTGTAAACAGATAACACATTTAAATTAGTAATGAAATATCATTATATCAGTGTCCCAACCTTTTGGCACCAGGGACTGGTGCTTCTATGAGAATCCAATGCCTGATGGTCTGTGATGGAGCTGAGGCAGTGATGCTAGTGCTGGGAAGTGCTGCAAACACAGATGAAGCTTAGTTTCCCTTCCTGCCGCTTACCTCGCCGTGTGGCCTGTTCCTAAGAGGCCATGAAACACTACTTGTCTGTGGCCTGGGGGTTGGGGACTCCTGTAGATGATACAAATGCTCTGAAAAAAAATAATTGAAAATTATTGGAGACCAAGCTGAACAAGGTTTATTATTATTATTTTATGTGGTATTCAGGGAATGCCTTGCTAATTTGGTGGCACCAGGACAAAAATCAGAAAGTAGCTGGGGAGTGGTGAGGAATTATCTTTCTAGTAGAGAAAAATACAAGTGGAAATATCTTGAGGTAGGAATATGCTTGTCTGTGTAATTAACAAAAAGGCAGCCAGTTCGAGAGTAGTAACATAAGAAGAAAGGTGGGGAGAGTAGAAGGAGACAAAATTAGAGAGGTGAGATGGAGCACATCATGCAGGGTTTGGATGTCTATCGTGAAGAGTTAGACTTTGACTAGAAGTTCTGTAGGAGGGCACTGGGAAAGAGAAGAGTAACAGTATGTAACTCTCGCTTTTGAAAGGATGATTCTAGTTACTCTGTTCAGAATTCATCAAAGAATGGTAAATGAAAAAACAAAAAACAACAAAAAAGCCTATGGATCACTTGGATGAATAAAGCAGTCTCTAAATGGGAAATTTGAATTAGGAGATCAGTTAAGAATTGATCAGATGCTGGATATATATTAAAGGAATTGCAGACAAATTTGATTAAAAAATAGATGCCAGGTATAAGCAAAAGTAGGCTAAAATATTGAAGATAGAGATCATTTAGGAAGTGGCTAAGAACAAGTTTGTGAAGGGTAGGCAAAATTGAGAGGTAAGTTTTAGACATGTTAAATTTTAATACCTCTTTGTTTTGCAGGAAGACATCCAGTAGGTAGCTGAGTATAATCAGCTAGGTTTAGAGGAGAAGTTTGGGAGGAATGTAAACATTTTGGAACCAGCCTAGAAATGAGACTCAAGAGATCAACTAGAGACTTTATGTAAATAGAAAAGAGAAGTCACCTGAGAATTTGACTCTAGACCACTGCAAAATACAGAAGAGGAATCATCAGAGGAGAATGAAAAGAAATATCCATTTATAGGAAGATCAAGATACACCAGACTAAAAATAAGCAAACAAAAACGGTGTTTCAAGAAATAGAGAAGGTTTAACATGTTCGACTAAAGATTATAGTGGAGAGAACTAAGCAGTGGTTTTGGGTATCAAAATGCTTAACAAGGGTTGTTTGTGTAGAATATTGGAAAGGGGAGCATAAGAAGATTTGGAAATCTTGATCCTAACCTTTTATGTTAGGCTTTATTATACCATTAATGGAAAGGGATTAGTTGCTGAAAGAAAATTTTGAGATGTTGTGGATTGAATAACAACCCCTCAAAGATACGCATATCCTTTTCCCCAGAATATGGGATTATGTTAGTTTACAAAGCAAAGGGGCTTCGAGATGTGATTAAATTAAGGGGGTTGAGATGGGGAGATTATCCTGGATTATCCAGGTAGGCTAATGAAATCACCAAGGACCTTATGAAAGAAATACAGGAGGCTCAGATAAAGTAATCAGGAAGCTCTCTAAACTGGAAAAGGCAAAAAAATGGATTCCCCTAGAACATCTCAAGGAACAACTCTGTGAACACCTTGAATTAGGCCAGTGAAACTGATTTCAGACTTCTGATGTTTGAACTATTAACAATGAGTAGATGAAAAATTTGTATGGTTTTCAGCCACTAAATTTGTAATTTGTTATTGCTGCAATAAAAAACTAATGAATAGTTCAAAGAAATATTATATAAATATTATATATTTGAAATAAACCACATATTTAGTAACACATATACCACATCATAGAAAATGTTTAAAGCAAATATCTGTGTAATTTTAAACCACATGTTGTAATGATATAGAAAATCCCCAGTAATGTGAAAGTCCACATATGCTCCTTCCCAATAAATGCCATTGCTTTCTCTTAAAGGCAATCATTACTCTGGCATTTACAATAATTGCTTCAATATTTTCCTTTACAGTTTTATGATCTATAAGTCCATACTTTAAAATATAGTTTCGTTTGTCTGTTTGAAAGTTACAAAATGGAGGCATCAGGATACAGATTTGGTATCTGACTTACTGAACTTAATTTTTAAAATATACTTATGTTCTTGCATATAGAAAACATGAAATTTAATTGATATATAAGATTCCACTGTCTAAATATGCCACAATTATATGCTAATGAACATTTACTTATTTCTTGGTTATCACAATTATAAACAATGTAGTTAGTTACACATTTCTGCATGTTAAATACTAAGAAAGTCTATGACTCATAAGCTACATGTATGTTCACCTTTATTAGGAAATATAAAATAAAAAATGTTTTTGAAATACAGTGCCACCAGCAGGGTATTAAAGTTTCTCTTTGCTCTACATTATCACCATAACTTGGCATTACCAGCAACACTAGTGTTTGCCCATCTTCTTGACAAAAAAAAAAAAAAAAAAATTGTCCATCTCTTAGGTATGTTGTCTTTGTGGTTATTTGCATTCCCTTGATCACTAATAGAGAACCAATTTATATAGGTTTTTCTTGAACATTTACATTCCTTCTGTTTTCCATTCTTTTTCCTAATTGTCATGTTTGGGATCTTTAACAAACAAGGCTCCCCCCAGCCCTCTGTAATGACATTTTTTAACCATCAGAAAATCCAGAACTTTCAAGACAGGATTAGTATAAAAGAAAGGGATAATTACCAGAGCTAATATACTCAAGGTACATACAACATGGCACCAGAATCTGAAGAGTTAAAGTGGGTAGTATCATCTAGTGGCATGGGCTTGAAATCTGGAGGATTTTATGTGGGAGAGAGAGAAATGTGTAAGTTGTGAGATAGCAGCATACACCTATCCATCCCAACCAACCCAGTGGTTTGCAGAGAACTGGAAACTACCACAACTTGAGATAACTGTAGTTCAGAAATAACCTTAGAAAAAGGTCAGTTTTTGGTTTTAAGAAAAATATAGAAGAAAATATAATAATAACAATTACTCATGATGAGATGTGAGTTCTAGAAAGTTAGTGGAAAGGTTTGTGTTAGCACTGTGGTTGGGGATGTCTTCTGTGAGGGCATGAGAGCTGAGGTTTGAGAGAAAGCCTGAGAATTTGGGGCTTATTTGTGGTATTAATATAAATATGCTAAAAGGCATGGTGAGATTAGTCCTGGTCTCTTGAAATTATTTTGCTGAGACTGATTAGGGTGTGCGATATGAAAGAGGAAAATTTCCTGGAGTAAGGAGGATGCCATTAATCCCTCCTTTTCTAAGAGCAGCATGAAAGCCAGCAGGGGATGGTGTTATGAGGACAACACGACCTCATTATTCATTCCTAGAGTAACAGGTATATATAATGAATTGTTCATGGGAAAAATCTCAATATTACAAAAAGAATTTTCTATAAAGTATTAAAGTAGAAAAAATATTTAAAATACTCCAGATAAAATTTTGTTTGCCAGACAGAGATGGTCTGGGAACCAACCCATAAAACACTGCCTCAGGTTTAGTCATTTTGGAGGTGAAACCAGTCCAAATGTCTTTCAACAAATCATCCCATGTCACTTCAAATCAAGCTAGTCTAGAGGATTGTCCTCTACTGTTGATTTTTTGGCAAATGAAATAATGAATTTCAGGCATGAATCGAGTAATACACATTTCCTTAGGATTAATGAATGTGTAGTAGTAAGCTTTCCTTTGTGTCATTAATATTTGGGTTCTGATATGGAAAAATTGATAGACTCATACTAAAAATATATGTAATAATAATTTTAAAAGGTTTTCTTGTACTTAAACAGAAATACTAATGGAAATCTTTTTTAAGGTATATGTGTGTGTGTGCGCACGCAACTATGGTAGACACTAAAATTTTGGTTTGGGTGGAATCAAACAAACCAATGGACATCACCAAAGATACCTCTGGCTCTCCCTGACTTTCAGAGAAGAAATAAAATTTCACTATTACATAGAGGCTCCATGTCATTTAGAGCAAATGTGAAGGCATTTAGAATCAGAAGATCTCTCTACCTGAAAATGCAGGCAGCAGAGGCACAATGGGTTGTGGTATTAATCCCTGGCATTAGTAGCTTAAGCGGAGGATTCAGAATTGCATTTTGTTCTGATTATTCCTTCTTTTTGCTCTTTTTTTTTCTCTTTATGCCTGTCTGTTTTGAACTCACCCACACTTTATACATACATGCATGTGGCTGCGCGCACACGCACACACACACACACACACACACATCACCACACCTTCTTCATCATTCCCAATACAGACGCTTTATATAATTGAGAGCTAAACCTGTTAAAGTTGTAGAAATCTGTTTGATAAATGACACTTAAGGAAGTAATCCTGTGTGTAAGATTATAGCACAGATATTCTGGTTTTCCAAAATTTCACAGCAAGAAATTAGTTATTTTCCTTTCTCTCCTTTTTTTTTTTAACGTGCATAAAATTCCAGCAATTTTCTTTTAAGTTTTACTGTTGTCAGTGAGCTATGAATCCTTCATTAGAACCCATTGTATGTCAAACAATAGTAAATGATCAAGGCAGGTAATAGAGAAAGCATGGCTAAAATATTTGAACTCTTAAACAGGATCTAACCTGGTAGATTTTTTTAATGAATCAAATAGGGTCTTAACTGTAAGCCTTTATAAAAATAGAAATTAAAATGTTAAAAACACCCTCCTATAATCAAGATTATGAACAAGTATAAAAACAAGAGGTGTTAAATGTTACCTTTTTTTCCCATGAATGCCGTACAATTTTGTGTCACTTAAAAACCAGAAGCATCAGCATTACCTGGAAACTACCAAAATGTGTTTCAAAGATACAACGAATAAGCATTACCTGAGAATTTGCTGGAAATGCAGTCTTGGGTTTCAATCCAGTACTACTGAATCAGATCTGCATTTTAATAAGATACCCAGGTGATTTGTTTTCACATTAAAGTTTGAGATGAGCTGTCATAGAAGATGCAGAAGAGCACCCGAGTTACATTGGAGGGAAGCGAATGGAGCATTTGAATGATATTTTCTAAGTATATCCATAGTTCCTTGAATTTTTTGAAAATGAGCAGTTGCTTTTATTCTGTCAAGATCATATTCCCGAGAAACTATGGTCCTATTGACCTCATAGTACAAAATAATTTACAAAACTGTCTAAGGAAAATGTGACTCAATCTGTTCTTTTAACCATTCAGCTATATGCATGTTAATCAAACTGCCTTCCTCTTTATGAACAGAAAATGACAATCAGGATAAATTGCCACTTCCTCAAAATGAGCAGTGAAAAAGTTTCTTGAAAGTCGGATACTTGAAAGAAGACTATATTTTCTAGGTACTCAAAATCTTTCTTGTATTGGTAACTCACTGCATTATATTCAAATAACCAGAAAGATTTAATTCAGTTCCCTAAATACTGTACAACTTGATAGAAATTACAGTCCATATAAAATATATAGAGTTGCTATAATTTTCAAGGCTCAGAGATAACATTTTCATGGTTATGTATAGAAAATAATAACAATACTGTAAAATAGTATATATTTATTTCATTTATATTATGACCTACTAACGTAATGAATTACATATTTGAAGAAAATGAGTTTCTATTTTTAAATACCAATTGTACTAAATTAATAATGGATATTGAGTGTAAATATAAATATATCATAGGTTCTCTTTGTGATTTTAATTGGTACATCTCTAATTATGCACTTATATATCTTCCTTATTTATAATTGCAAATCTGTAATTTGTGAGAGTTCCTGATATGCTAATATAACTACCCCCCAAATTTTATCATGCCTTCCTAAACATTTATGATAGCTTAACATGGTATCACTGCTTAATTTTAAAAGGTATATATCCAGAAGTGGTCACTTATGATGACATGCTGCTTCATACCTTTGACGAAATTTCCGACTAATAAAGTTTTGCCATATAGAGGGAAAACCAGTCATTTTTAAATTTAGATAGCAGTACAGTATACACCAAAATTGAGATTGGCAAAATCATGGCAAAAAAAGTCACTATAATTGGTAAAATTAGGGGGAAAAGTTGCCTGTGCTATTAAAAAAAAAAAAAAAATCCGCACAAACTAGAAGAATTTGCAATGAATTTATTGATATCTTCATCTGTGATCTTTTCTGAAACCTTTGCTTCACATTTCCTTAAATAAGCATCTGCAAAATCAATCAGTGCAACATTACTAATTTTGTACTCTTAGGACTTGTATCTAATAATTGGTAAGATTTAGAAACTGACACCTTACTTATACTCAAAATATTTTTTAAAATAATTTTGAAGATATTTTACAGATAATGGAAATACTTGTAGCTGAAGTTTTTAATCTATCTTTTGATCGTATGCTCTAAAATCCAATTAGATAATTATCATAATGACCTAGAAACAATAAAAAATTGAATTACAGTCATGCAATAAACATATTTTCCCAAAATTTAAGTAAATAAGTTTATTATGAGCATTTACTTATTCATGTTCAAGCTTAAATTGCTGAAAAAAATGGAAAATGTAGACTTTTTAAAAAATTCAATAGAATCTTGACAGATGACGTAAACTTCAGTTTATAAAATTGTCTCAATTTCAATGAACTGCATTAGTAAGTTAAAATAAGTTAAATGTAATTATCTTAAAGATGTTAGATGGCAGTTATTAAATAAACCATTTAATGTTCTCTCAGTAGGATTTTTTTAAAAGATACTTTGCATTTTAGAAGAAATGGACAGTTAATAAATATGTGTTTATATATTGGAGAGGAAAAGCTTACATATAGGAAGTCAATATGAATTAAATAATTTATACTTATAAACTTATGTAAACTAACTTATCTATGTTTTTTGGTTTATTTATTTCTGTTGATCTATTTTGTAATTTTTATTCATTTATTTTGTAATTTATTTAGATTATTGGCCTTCTGAAACTGTTGTCTGAAGGAGGAACAATCAGAAACACATATATAATAGCAGTGTGATTTTTCTTCACATCCAGCATGCACCAACATGGTCTGGAAGCAAGAGTCTTAACAGAATAAATGGAGAGGTGTCTTTCTAAGAAAGAGTAAAATCGATGAATCTCTATTCAGCAGAGAACCCTGCTGGGCTCAGCTGTCCAATGCTTAGCTACCTCATTGATATATAGTGGCTACTCCATTTACCCTTTTAAAAAGTGTTCTCTAGATAACAATAAAAAAAAGATAACAAGCATAAATATTATAAGATGTCCCCTATATAAGCTCTCTGGTAAACAGAATTTAGATCAAGCTTTTCTGGGTTCAGTGTATAGAATGAATTCAAAAAGATACATTCAATGTCATAATTCTATTTGCTATATTTGTACAATTTTTCCGAGGACACTTTTAAATATATAACTTTCTTTATTTCTTGCACTTATTTCTGGCAGTTAGCATAAGATCTGAGTATAGCTTTTAACAGTTTTCATTTTACTTTTCTCCTACATAGATTGGTGTAATACATGATATGACCAAGGCTGTGTGCATTTAAATGAATTCATACTTCAGTTAATAGAGAAAACAATGCAAAGTAGAAAATCTTTGGGGATATTTCTAGAGCTAAATAACAACACTCGCACATCACTTTTGATCCTGTTTGCTGTAATGTCCCTACTCACAGAATAAATATTTATGTAGCCACCATTAGAAGATAGCATATAAAAAAGTATCTTTAACTACCTCTATATCTCTACTTGAAATCCTTGGCAATTCTATCGTCTCATTATTCTAATGGGACTATAAATGTTATAGTTGCGCATCCCAGTTTTATTTATAATGCCTCTTATCTACTGCCAAACATAGCTCTGATTTTTCACACCTCCTTATTTGGGCAAAACATTAAAGTTTCTTATCATTTCCATTTCAAAGTGCTCTCTCTTAGGTAAGGAGAACTGAGTTCAGCCCCTAACTGGATGATACCCTTTGAAATAACCATTCCAATATTGTCCTTGAAATAACATCTGTAGCTCACCATCACTATTTTCACTTCCCAATTCTGCCGTGGCTCTCCCACCTGCTAAATCATATAAAAATAGCTAACAGGTTTTTTTTCCCCCCCTGAAATACACTTGTTAAACTAACTGAAGAATTGTTTTAATATTGCCTGCAAGTATAAATAAATATTATGTAAAAACATACCACTATTATTTGCAAACTTTACTAAAAGAGAACAAGATAGGCAAAGGTACTTTGCAGTCAGACACTTGCTTCATTTGGTGTTTTTTATTATGACAATAAAATATATTCCATAATTTTGCAATTCCTTGTTCTTCAACACCCAATCCACAAATGTGAATTTAGGTACATCCTCCGGTAGAATATGTTTCCATAGATTGCTGTTTATTTCAATGTCAAATAGTATTATGTGCTAAAATAACATATTTTACTTGGCAGAAATTAAGATTTGGGCAATACACAATAGCATGAAAGAGAATTATATTTTTTTAGAAATTCTATTTTAACCCAACAAAACACTGAATCTTACATTTTTGAATAACTTAAGTCTATATTCTTCCTTCAATTTAGCATTGGATTAATAATAAAGAGCATAAGATTTTGGAACCCATTCTTTATTCAAGATAAATCTTTCAAAAAGAATTTATTAAAATTTTTCTAGGTGCATTATCCTTTGCTAGGTGATAAAGAAAATACATTTTAAAAAAGTATTATTTCAGCTGGAGAAAGCAGCTGCAGCAAAGATTCTTGTCACCAAATGCCTAGTCTCCATTTCTTACTTAGAGATAATCCTTGATATTTAACATGACACTAGCAATGTGTAGAAGATGGTATTTCCCAGCATCCCTTCTAGTAGAAGTAAATGGATTTGAAAGGAGGTATTATTATCATTATCACACACTAAAAGCATCACTATTTGAAGATGATGTTATCATCAGCTTGGGAGGAGGAGACAATAAAAACAAGAAGCAAAAGCACTAAAAACGAGAAAAATTTCCCAAATTTTGAAATAAAATTATTAACCTATAAAAGCATTTATTTCTAATAGCAATGGTCAAGTAGTAAAAGGAACAAAAACCAAGACAGTAGCAATAATAACAACTTAAAAAAAGGAACCAACCAACTGGGAAAAAAAGTAGAGAAAGTGGTTGTAGCAAAGATTCATGGCATTTATATTTTCTGATATTGAGATAATATTTTAAAAGTTGACACTCCACAAATTAAAATATAAAATAAATGCAACATCAATAAAAGTCCAGAAACTTTCTTGGGCAATTTAATAAACATTGTAACATTTACATGGACTACTAAAGATCTTTACTATAAATCAACCTTTAAACAAAAGAAGAAAAAAGAGGAAATTCTTTCCCTAGTTGTTAATAAGATAATGTTGTGTCAGAGTAATAAAATAATGTGGCATTTTCACAACAGACAAAGTGACCTATGTGGTAAATGAAAAATTCAGAGACAGAGTGACTATCTATTGAATTAGGCCATGAATGAGGGGAAAAAAGATAGATTATTTAGTAGAAGATGGAAAAACTGGCAATACTGCTCCCCCAACTGAAATAATCTACAAAGAGGGAACTTTAAAATGCAGCAAGCACAGGAAGAGACATTCAACATCATTAGTAATCATAAACATTAAAACTAAAACAATCATTAAATATCATTTTCTTCCTATTACTTTGGCAAAATTTAGGAAGCTAGTTGATAAATATTGGCCTTGATGTAGGGAAATGAAAACCTTCTACATTGCTGTTTAGTGAAGAGATTGGTTATTCTAGAAGACAATCTCTTATATCCTCGTAGCAGAAACTAATTATATACATTTCTTAATAGTCATTTTTTTCCTAGGTTTGGCTGGCTCTGCTAACAATCTGCCCCCTCAATTTCCTAATAATAAAAAATTTATTTCTTGCTCATGTTACAAGTCAGTTTCTGGCTGGCTGTGATTCTGCTCAACTCAGTTTCATGTGTCTTCACATGTCTTAATACATGCCTTAATTCTGCGATCTGGACTGAAGTAGGAGCCCGACCTGGATATGCATTTTTAATAAGCACAAGAGAAAAAGCAAGGGTATTAGTGAAAGCACACAAAGACTCTTGAACTTCCACTTTGAACAGGAGTATATCATTTTGATCACATTTTATTGATCAACACAATCAAATGGGTGTACTCTCCCGAAGGTTATTACAAGTCATATGGCAGTCGTGCCATAAATACCATGATCCCGGTGCACCCTCAAAAATTATCAAACTAACATTTTTATAATGTGGCAAGTACCAGGGAGTTTATTCAGCATTTCTTTGATGTCAGGGATCTGGAAAACAGATTGCCTATCTACTGCTAGGGCATACACAAATGGCAGTGAATTTTCACCTTGGATTATTATTAGAAGATCAATAGGAGTAATGAAATAATGTTGTAAATACTTATCTGAATGGATTTTTAAAAACACAATGCTTAATGAGAAAGCATTGGTAGATAGATGTACAGTGTTACTAAAATATTAAAAATGTTTATATGAACATGACGTTTTATCAAATAAAGTGGTTAAATAAGAAAAAAGAATGCATAGACCAACAAAATAATGTTACATAAGTTGAGGAATATGATCAGCTAAAGTTACAAATAATTGAATTATCTTTAAAAATTATATCACACAGGAATAGCCTCACACAGAGATTAAACTAAAATCCAATAATAAAAATAACCAAAAATTTATATATTTAAAAACCATAACATATATCTTAACACATTCAGATATAATAAGTATGTGCAAAACTATAGGCTTTTATCGCCTTATATTTCATTTTTATCTGCATGTATGAATAATTTTTGTATTAATTTTTAATAAAATAATTTAAAATTATAAATTTATTTTAAAAAAATCAGTGATAAGAATCTGAATTAATATAATGGGATTGAGTGATAATAATGGTTAAAGATTTAGGTAGAAAGGAAAAAAAATACAGGAAAGAAATCTTTCATTGATTGGGTCTGGCCACTAGAACAATCAGAGCAAACACGTCACAACTTTAGTGCCTAAAAGCAGGACAAGTCTCATTCATATCAGAGCTTACAATAAAAACCAGTCTCTGGTGTCAAATTCCCAACCAAATATCTGCTCTAGAAGATCATTGAAGATTTCTACTTAGGCTTGAAATGTAATATTGAGTACAAATAGCTCACAGATAAACCTCTATAACATTAGGTGCCTCTTTATTCCAGACACTTGAAGAATCTATTTATTCTATTCATTACTGAGTTAGACTCACCACAGACTTCTGACAATAACACTGCTCAAATTTACCCTTGCAGCTCAGACTGAATTGTCTCTGTTGCAGTGACTATATATATGTTCCGTGTGTGTGTGTGTTGGTGTGTGTGTGTGTGTGTGTGTGTTCAATAGCACATTTGTGTATGACTTGTGTTAAATGTTAAAATATACTGGGGGAAAAAGACACTTACGATGGGAGGAAATTATTGTACTTAACAATTATTCACTAGCAAAGATTTTAGGTGTGAAATTGATATCATCTTACCACATTTTGGGTGAAAGAGAAGGGAGAGTAAAGTAACCTGTTTGGTCAGTCACAAATCAATTGATGGTAAATCCAGATTCCTCAAGTATTTCAACAATATAGTGTCCTTCCCCAACACACAGTGAATTCCAGTCAAAGTTCTTCATAGCCCTAGAGTACCAGGAAATGCCAAAAGGGACAAAGCAAGTGGCTTCCAGCCCCTCCTCCTAGCTTTTGACTTGAGAATATTTACTATATATTGTATTTTAAGAAAATTATGTTTGGACAAATAATTTTTACTAAATGAGAAAAAGTAAACATTGTTTACTTAATGTATTTTTTATTGTACATGCACAAAATTAGAGCATTAATTATGCACTTAATTCACATACTACTATTTTTAGTAAATATAATGTTCTCTATTATTTCAAAAAATCTGTTGAACTTTCAGTATGTGACAACTGCTGTGTAAAATTATGGAGATACAATGATAATCAAGACATAATAACCTGGCTTAATTACCTCAAGAAGGGGACAGGGAAAAAGAAACCATTGAGAAAGACTTTAAAATTAGTATGAGATACTCATAGGAAGGCTATTTCACCAAGTTGAAATCTTTCAAAGAACAAATATAATGCAGAAAATATGATGGATCAACAGAAGACAGGAAAAAGTAATTGGGAAAAATGGTCCAAGTAGAAGAAAATAGCATTAAAAAAAAAAAGATCATGAAACATGTAAGAGAAAAACATATCTTAGAACTAACGTTAATTCTGAATAGATGTAAGAAAAGTAAGATTATGAAAAAATGATGTGGCACAAAGGGGCTTTATCATGAGACTGAAGGGGTTGGAGACTTGGTACACAGACAGCATAACGAACAGACATGTCCACTTTTTTCCTCTGTCAAATTTATTAGTAATAGTGTCTACCTCATAATGTGGGCCAGTGCTAAAACATAAAATTAAGCATGGATAATTCAGTGAAATGAAGGACTGGTTAAGAGATGTGACGTGTTAGCCAGATGGCTTTAATTGGAATCATGGCTTTGCCACTTAATAACTGAATCATCTCAGTTAGGACATCTGACTGCATAAATCTTAAATTGCTTTATTTGTAAAATGGATGAAAGAATAGTACATTACATATTTATCTTATGTGAATTTAATGAGTTTGTATGTTCAAAAGTACCCACAAAATTGGCAGCCAAATAAAAACTGCTTGATATTTTTTATTTTAAATATATATTTATATATTAAAATTAACACACACACACACACACCACACCTGTCTCTCTTTCTATCATCTATATCTTTCTATCATCTATATATCTGGAGGAGTTATGAGCCAGGGGAGGTAAGGAAGCATGATTGAAGAGTGCAAGTTAAGATAACATGGTCAGGAAGACCATGCTAAGAAGATGACATATGAAGAGATGGGGAACAAGCCATGTGAGGCATTTGGAAATTAGAATAAAAATATATGCCTTTAAAATTTTGTCTGTATAAGTATGTAAGTACAATGTGAAATGGAGGTACCTGGCACATTTGAGGAAGGGTTAAGGAAGCTACAACAATTGAATTAATAGTAGGCGATAAATTCTGAGAGAAATGATGAGTGCGTGAGGAGGTGGTGCATGTAGTTTTGGATTAAAGTCATTAAAGGGACTATAAGCTTTTATTCTGAATGATAAGAGAAGGTATTGGCATACTGGACAGATTTATGCTAAAAGTGCAAGTGATCTTAATTACTAGCTTCTTAGTTGGGAACAGATTAAGGTGGAGGGAATTAGGAAACCAGGAAGAAATCATGGCAATAAACCCATTAAAAGAGGATGGACGTTTGGAACAAGGTGATAGCAGTAGAAATAGAGGGATGGGGTGGGATCCAGAATATATTTTGAAGGTAGACGGCCAGGACTTTTCACATGTTGGATATAGATGTACTACAAAGTAAAAGTGCCTATTATTTGTAAAGTAAAAACAAAAAGAAAAACACCTTTTTTCCTCCTTTTTACTGGATCCCCAAAGACCAGAGGTACGTAAAATATTCTGGTTGTAGATCCCTGCACCACCACCATATGAGAAAATTAAGTAAGTCTGGTTAAAAATTCACACACTGGTTAACACTACCCAGTTGTTTATTGTAAGGGTAAAAATATAAATAATTCTCAATATAGGTTTACAAAACTATATATTTTGAGCCTACTCCTCTCCTATAACCTAGACTTTCCGTATCTTCTCTCTTCTGTAGTTCCAATATCTTTCTTAGTCTTTACTTCAGTGATGACTTCCTTCCAATTTACTTGCAGGGAGGGAGAAGATTCAAAAGAGAAACTTCTGTTAACGCAACACAATTCATCTATCACAACTGCTGGACCTTTGCTTATTACCATATTTTTTCCTTCCATTTTTTATTAAATTGATCTGACCTTGTCCTTTATCTAAGACAGAGACTAGCCTACACATTTCTGCAAAAGAGCTTATCTACTTTTATCTCTTCAAACATCTACCATGTCTTTCATTTCTTCTCCACTGTTTCCTCTTTTATTATATCTTTCTCAACCTTTAATCTCCATTTTTGACCAGTGTCATCAAATTAAAATAGTAAGTATAATAAATTTTAAAATAACTATCCATGATT
Organism: Eonycteris spelaea; assembly: GCA_003508835.1. Lineage (NCBI taxonomy): Eukaryota > Metazoa > Chordata > Mammalia > Chiroptera > Pteropodidae > Eonycteris > Eonycteris spelaea. The sequence goes on along the minus strand of PUFA01000043.1, from coordinate 960,570 downwards.
TAATTTTCTTAGATTAAAATTGATCTTGATTGGTTTATAAACAAAATAGATCAGAATATTTTAACATTACAAATATTTAGTATAGACAGGTATCCTCTTACACGACGGATTCACTATCGAATACACACAATACATACAATACATACACAATTAGAGAAATTGTTAGCATTTTCATCACGGAATGTTTTATTATTAAGATGATTCTTTATGATATTTTAAAAAGAAAATTGTAATCATGGTTTTTCCCCTCTTTGCATTTTGTTTATATCTATTACAAAACATTTTAAATTGTTTGCAAATGTATACAATTAGAACTCCAAATTACATAATACATATATCAATACAGGTGTAATAAATGTCAGCTGCAAAGTCTTAAATTTCAAAATCTGGAACTTAAGATTCCTGAAATAATAACCTAATTTATTGCTGGTATTATAGAAATGATGTCTATGTTCCATCTTCTATGCAATAAGCATAGTACTCTCTCAGTTATTTTACTTCGGTTTCATAAAAATGTTTTATTGAATGCTTCAGAAATTTTTATGGATTACCTTTTCTCATACAAATAATTAACTTCAGGATTAAACTTCTCTTTTAATTTTTACATAATTTTTATTAGGCTATTTAATGTTTTGAAACATGTTAGAAAAATATTTTCTAAGACAGCCTTCCCTTTATTCTCTGGCAGGGAATTCTGATACACTAGAGAATGCTGTTGTTGCTTGAAGTGATATTCCAGCTGTGCTCAGCAGGCAGGAGAATCTCAGTCTAGACACACTTAGCAAGTTTGTATTCATGTATGGCATTAAAGAAATTGGACGGTATGTCCTGGAGAAGGTTATGAATGATCAACAGTTCAGGAATATGATCAGTGCTAGCTTTCTGGGACAATTCTGAATTAAAATATATTTTTCTATTTCTATTTGAGTAAAGTTCATCTTGTTGAATCATATATTTTGACAATTGGTTTAGAAAAAAATATATCTCCTATATTCGAGAAACTTAAGAACATTGTCCTTTAGATAATAACATCATAGCCATATTGCAAAAATAATGGAGAGATATGCTATGTTTGCTCAAGGTAAAACTAGAAATTTTGTACAGTTCTTATATCCATTTTCTGAGAATATTTAGAAGTCAGAGAGCCAACTGACACTGTCTTGTGGAAGTGTGGATATTTTTGAAGACCATGAATATTTTTAAGACAGCTACTATAGAAAAACACAATTGATAGACAAGAGAAAAATAAATGAATTCAAATTAGTAACATAAACTCCTAGAAAAATTTCAGTGGCAGGGATTTAAAATAGAATCATTCAGCATTATTCCTAACTTTATACAAATTTCTTAAACTTAAAGAAAATTTGGAGTTGAGTTCAGCAGAAGTTGACAAGAAAAGAGTGTCAGGGAACTAAATATACCATAGTATAATATAATAGATGTAGTATCTGACTACAAAATCAAAATGGTTGAGGAAATCGAGTAAATGTAACAGTAGTAATGGGTAAGAAAGTTAATATGTTTCAAAGAACTGGAGTTTATAATGAAGACTAGCAGAATAAAGTAGAAAGAGAAAATGAAGGAAGTTGAAAAAAATTGTGGTCAGAAGAGAAATTACTGATTTTGAAATATTCAAGGTGGAGCAATATTAAATAATAGTGAAATGCAGAATGTGGTTGTATTTGTAAATAATTAAACGGAGATGTAAATAAAGCAGATAAGCATGATGAATTAAAGAATCTTTGAAAATAGGGAATGGAAGAATATAAAATAAGGAAATGTTAATAATTTTCCAAAAAACAGAAGGCAGCATTAAATACGGGGCAAAAATTATCCCTAATAAAAATGGTGATCATAGGACATACCAATTGTTTCTTTTTCTGAATTGAAAAAAGATAACATCTCTTTTATAAAATAGTAAAGATGTAGTTGTATCAGAAGAAAAACAATTTTCTATTGATTCAAAGCCAAAAAAAAGCATTTCAAAACAGACGGGTTTGAAGAAGAGTACAACAGATGAAGATAGTGACTAGGTTTACAGGACTCACCATCCTGCACCTACCCCATTTTCACTGTAGAGTGGAAAATATCTAGGATTATCACATGTCCAATGGGGATGACTTAATTTAACTATAATAAGAGCCAGCAAATCTGTATGGGACCACTTCCATAAAGGAAGAAATGATTCCACTATAGTGGCTACAGGAAGTACAGCCTATTTAGAGATAAACTGGAAGATGGAGCAGCAAATTAAAGAAAACCACATCTTTGAAAATAACAAAAGTCTAAGTCTTGGAGGGAGAACTCACTAGCTCATCTACTATATTTCAGTGGATAGCAACATATAGAATCCAATTAGAAAAAACAAACTAGCAAACTCTAAAACAGTACAAGAACTTTGTAAATTCAGAACAATATTTCTCCAAGTATCAAAAAGTCATTAGGCCCCCTATTCCTTTCATACATCGATAAACCCTCTTAGGTTGGAAAACAGAGAGGAGAAAGAAATATAAAGAATTGAATATTTACAAAACTAGGTTACTTAAAGTGAAATAGAATGACTTACAGCAGGTCCCCAAATAATGTCATTTTGTCATGTCATTTCCTTATAACATTGAGATGCAATAGGAACTTAACTCTTGTTTACATCAACCAGCCTATGGTAAAATTGATTTCCTTATATATCATTTTGAGGTAATTCCAAGAACTTATTGATTTACTGTACTGTCAAACAGGAAATATAATATTCCTGCCCACACACACTAAGCTGTCTAGGTATGCGGTACTTATTATTTGTTCATAATTATTTTATCATTATCAGTGCTTCATGGTAGGTGGGATATTCTTATCCATCCACTGACTTTTTCCTCAGGCTTGCTTTGTTCAATGATATTTGAGCAGACCTCTCATGCAATGTCTAAGCAAAGCTTTAAATATACTCATGTAACTTTACTGGGACTGTCTTCATTTCTCTCCACTATCAGAACAAAATGTCTCCCAAAATAGCCATTCCACCATCTATTATTCCAGAATGAAAAAGACAAATGAACCAAGTCTATCTGAGTCAGACAAACCAGTAGGAAAATACAAAGGAATACTGAACTGTAGCCTTCATGTAACATGAGCAAGAAATGAATGCTTATTCCTTTATGCAATGAGATACTGTTTTTTCTTTGTTTTGATAACAGCATTAAAGCTGACTATGGGTTTATAAAAGGATTACACAAGTTATAGTTATAATTAATATAAAGGCTCTTTAAATAAAGATCAAGTGAGACAAGAATAAGAGCTAGTTTTGACAGTGAATATCATTGGATTCTGTTATTCAATATGCCTCTTTCCTAAGCCAATCATTTACTTGTGGAATTTATAGACTTAGTATATAATTTGATAACTTTGTTTTCTCATTTATTTTTGTTGATGTATTTTTTGTTGTTGTAGAAATTATCTAAACTGTGATCAATTTTCAGATATATGTTTTATATGGAATATGTTCATACCTTCTCTCTTTATCCTTTTGCCTAGATAATAATGTGACTAAAATGTTTTTATTTAATGAAGTCATTAAAAACCTTCACTTAACAGAGTATTAAAACTGCTATCTTGGGATGGTCAAATTTTTTTGGAAAGTCATTTATGAAAGTAAAATTTTATTAACCATGTTAACTATAGAAAATGAGAAAAATAAAGCAAAAAATTAAAAGGCATTTAAAATTCCACTATCTACTGATAACCACTATTCCAAAATTGGCATCAATATTATCCCCAAAACAGGAATAATATTTAATTTGATATACTTTAAAAAATATATAGCATTTAATTATATATAAATTAAAATTACATATATAATTAAAGATATAATAAATACATAAATTAATATATAAATTTAATTATATATATAATTAAAATATATAGCATCTAATTAAATTAAATATACTTCTATTGCATTCAACTTTATAAATTTAGAACCTAGTTAGCCATTTCTTATAATATTAGACTATAGTTGTTTGAGTTAATTTGGTAAAAACGAAGAGAGATACTTCTATTGATTTAATAAAAGCTTTGAAAACATTTTAAACTTAGGTTGCTGTTGAAGAATATGTACCTCAGATAAATCCCTTAATGTGATTCTGAACTAAGTATACCAAAATCCTCTTGATATTTATAACACTAAGAGAAAATAAATAGTTTGAATTATTTCTTTAAGTGCTAGAAATTAGTCACTAGATTTGGATCTACTGTACTCTGAAGGGATCCCTTAATCCTTAGAACTTAATAGCCTCATTCATTTAGGTATCTAAACACCAAAATTGACAGAACTATCTATTGGCAATGTTTTACCATTCTTGGATAGCCTAGTTTCACATAAGACTAAGAAAATAGTGTCATGTTTTTAATAGACTTTATTTCAAGATCTTACTTGGCAAGGTTGGGAATTCTAAAATTTGCCAAAATCAAAAACATATGATATCAAGATAACAATAATATTCCATAGTGGACCTATAGTGTTTAGCTTCAAATTTTCATGGGAAACTTTATTCTTCACAGAATGCAACTTGGACTTCTAAATACTAAAATACAGAAAATCCTGCATAAGGAAAGAATAAATATCACAGAAGTGAAACAAATGAAATTGTCTTGATTTCTTCTTTTATTGAAATGTCTTGCATTTCCTGTGTATGCAAAATAAGAAAAAAAATTATCTGCTTTAATATATTTAAGTAGAGACACTTACATATAAACTAAGAAGAGTTTTTTTCATGACTACATCAGTGCACCTCTTTCACATAACAGAGTGTTCATTAAAATCTGCAAGCTGCTTCAGTAAAGGTCTTCTGTCAAGGTTTCTCTGCATTTCCCCTCTGGTTTCACATTTTTAATTGGTTTAACCAAAAAGAACATAATATCTACCTGGTAACAGGAAGATATCCAAGTTTCATATTAGCTTTCTTATCTCTAGTGGCTATCTCTAGCAATACAGAATACTAAGAAAGAAAATATAAGGACCTCAGTGACTAGATAAAAAGGGAAAGATGATCTTTATTTCTGGAAAGTTTTACCACTAGACCACATGGCTCCATGCAATTTTCTCTAGTGTGGTCTCAAACATATTGTAAGTAGACTTCCAATGTGTTGAATTATTTTTGTTAAGGTTTTATAGTGAGTGCCAAGCTGTTAGAGTAATGCAGCTGGGTCTAAAATTTGGGGCTTTTTAGTCAAAGCTGAACAGTGTCCATAGATTTTTCTGAGCCACATCCAACATATAGTAACAGCTGCTGTGTTTATGTACAATACCACTGTGCAAGTGGCAATTAAACTACAAAATTCTAGATACGTAGTTGGGAAGCAGCAGGCAGTCAGCACACAACTAGCACTGAGCTAAAACAGAAAAGGTTCCTACTTTTGAAATGTAAGTCAAGCTAACCTCATGCCGTTACGTACATAAAATGGTGGGTAAAAACAACACTGGTAGAACAGGGAAAGAATCTTTAGAATAAAGTACAAAAGATTTCTTTCCTTCATTCTTTTCCCATATGGGGACTTTAAAAAGTAATTACAAGAAGCGTGAACTCTTTTGATACATTATAAAACAATTAGTATTTAAGATTCATATCTTATAATAACATTATTTAAATGCCTATCCTATGTGTGCAAAGTCTTAATACTAATCTTATAAAAGCAAATGATTTTGAAATAATTTTAGGTTTTGGTTTTGACATTTGGGGCATATGAATAAGAATGTCAAAATGTCTCTGATGAGAAATAAAAGGCAATTATAGTCATAGGTGTTGCACCTACTGAGTATTTCATTTTTTAAGTTCTAGACACAGTGTAAATATTTTTTGAAAAGTATCAGCTTTAAATTTAGTGGGCACAAGTTTTCTGCATGTTTTTAACCCCAAAAGGGAATTTTTTGATGTGATCGACTGCCTTTTTGGAGTATTAACCAAGACCAAGTTATCTCAGGTAAGACTATTTACTCTTAATTAACATAGTGTCAAATGCTGTAATTTATATTGTGTTGTTAATAATTTTTTCTTGTGTTTTAAGGAAAATGTACTATCTTATCTAGTGTATTTTGGAGAAACAATTTATTTTAAAGACTATAAAATATAGTTTTGATTTAATTTATACTTGCTCAATCATATAATAAATAAAAAGAAAAAACTCTAAAATACACTTGGAAACTATATTAGCAAGGAAGACCCACTTATATCCTGGTGGGACCATGGACCAGTCGGAATATTTGAATTAATAAATGCCATTTTCTGGCCTAATCACAGAAATGCCCATGAACATGCCCTCCTACTTCTGATCATTGTCAAATTGGATATCAGGAATCCAGGGTGGATCTCTAAGACTGTGAGGAAAAGTGGGTACAATAGAAAGAGTCTCTGTCTCTGAGGTACTACAAGGAAGAGAGGCATTCAGAATACCTATAGAAACAGAACATCTGCATTTGTTGAAGCAGAAATAAACTTTGTTGTGTTAAAGTGCAATCATGTGCCACACAATGACAGTCCTCATATACCAGTGTGGTTCCATTAGATTATAATGAAAATAAAAGATTCCTCTCACATAGTGACATCATAGCCATTGTCATGTCATAACATAACACATTACTCACATGTGTGTGCGGAAGCTGTTGTATGAAAACCTGCCATACCAACATTTAAAAAGTATATAGCACATACAATTATGTGCCATATGTAATACTTGAAAATGATAATAAACGACTATGTTACTGGCTTACATATTTACCACACTACACTCATTATTTTAGAGTATATTCTACTTATAAAACAGTTTCCTTTGAAACAGTATGCCATGTTATGCCAGCAGAAGCCATAAACATCTTCGGTTTCAGTGTCTCTTGATTGTATCATTTTCTCTTATGCTTGATTTAATCTCTTGTTTTATAAATCTAGTGTAGCCTAAGTGTACAGTGTTTATAAGTCTCCAGCAGTGAACAGTCATGTCGTAGGCCTTCACATTCATTCACTACTCACTCACTGGTTCACCTAGAGCAACTTCCACTGCTACAAGCTCCATTCATGATAAATGCCATATACAGGTGTACCATGCTTCATCTTTTATATCATATTTTACTGTACTTTTTCTATATTTAAATATATTTGGAAACACAAATATTATTGTATTATAATTGCCTACAGTATTCAGAATAGTAACATGATAAAAGTTGGTAGCATAGGAGCAACAGACTCTTCCTTACAGTCTAAGTGTGTAGCAGACTACACCATTTAGGTTTGTGTAAGTACACTCTATGATATTTGCATAGTGCTCAAATTAACTACCAATGTATTTCTTAGAACACGTCCCCATCATTAAGCAGGACATGACTATCACTGAGATATTGATGTTTCTTTATTTCCATAGAATAGCTTAGCCTACTCTAAATAAAACAGAAATTTTTATCTAGAAACTGGGTTCTGTGATAACAAATTTTGTTTATTGGCTTAGTGTTCAGATAGTAAGTGATAAAGAATTTCATACTGAATCCTGGAAAACCTATGTTTTACATCAGCAAAAATTTTGGTAAAATTGTTGACTTTAATAGCATGATTATATGCCTCTGCTGGAAGCTGTAAGATACAAGATTGAAAAACAATGCCATAGTTAATATGCATCAGTTGATATTCACTATTTTGGAAAAATATGACAAGAAAGAGATGAGTTCAAAAGAAATCAAATTATTTATAAGAAGAAAAGAAAGAGAATACAAAGTTTCTATAATCCATGACCTGCCAGTGTTAGAAAATCAGATGTAGCTATTCAAACAATTGAAAATAAAATTTTAAAAGCCTTTGAACTGTTAACACTTCTCATTAAATGAGGTGATCAAGACCTACCATGGAAACACAATAGATTTGAAGAAAGAGGCATTGGAACAAGAAGGAATGAGATAAAAAACAAACAAACAAACAAACAAACAAACAAAAAACATTTGAAGGTTATATCTAATAAAGAACTTTAGGATCAGTTAGTAAAAGCCTAAGTGATTACATACAAGGAGTCCAGGCTAAAAAAAAAAAAAATGTATTTAATTTAAAAATGTCTTTAAATTAATTAATTATTATGTTGCTGCAAAGACCTCACTTTTATTTATAATTATCAAGACCTTCAGAAAGAGGGAGTGGGCTCTAAAAATGAAAAGGCCATTGACATGCCACGTAGGGGTGGGAATTCTAGTTTTCCTCTAGGCTTCTGCTGATACCACTCTACTGGGAGGAGTAGAAGCACCATATTACTGTTTATACCACATGGCCTCTCCTGACATTATGGGGTCAGGAGTTACCTTGGTCACTGATAAAGGTCTTGACTCTTCACTAGGCCTTCTCAAATATTAGACACCCCACTTCTGTCAGGTCAGGGGTTAAGTCCATCCCCTCCATGTTGTCTCCACTGATATTGTTGAAAGAGGTGCCTGGTTATTTCCTGGCAAGAGTGAAAATCCCAGTTGTCTACTCAGCCTTCTCTGATAACATCCTTTGGGTCACCTCATTACACCCTGGCAGACTTTGCCATTGTACATGTGAATGGGGCTACATTTTTTTTTCTGGGGTAGTAGAGCAGTATTTGCTAAATGTTTTCTGTATGGTTATCCTCCTCTTTCCTAGTTATCTGGTTAGACACAGCAGTCTTCTGTCAGGGCCTATTGTTTGAACCCATTGGGATTTCTAGGTTGTTGCCTCTCCTGCACACCCTGGGTAGATGAAAGCCTGAGAATCACCATCACATCATTATTTGTGTCCTGAAGTGCCTGGCTGGTCTGCTTTCTACTATGCACCTTTTAGAGTCTTCTTAAATATAATGTTTTACATGTAATGTCCAAAGGTTTTAGTTATATTTAATAGAATAAGACAAAGTGTGTCTACTCTATCTTCCTGAAAACAGAAGTTGTGAATATAACTTCTAAAGTAGTACAATATGTAATATTTGTTTAAGCTCAGAAAAAATATAATGCAAGTAAACCATTTTAAAAATGAGACACCTGAATTTCAAAAATGTCAATGGAATATTCAAATGTTCTCAGGGGTAAGGATATAGCTTTTGTTGGACTCTATATTGCTTCAAGAATAATGTAGAATTTTCTATTCCACAAAGCTTTGCTATATTCTTGATGCTTAGAAAGGTAGTGTAATTGTAATGTTTTCTACTATGATATAAATTTATCAATTTCTACTTGTAATTCTGTAAAATAAGTATGTTATTAGGTGATTTCCAATTTAAAATTGTAGAATCTTCCTGGTAATTTTTTATTATCATTTTGTAGTGAACATCATTAGCTCTATTAATAATTTTTAATTTAAAGTTCTTTTCTTTTCTATGTCAGTACAACACTTTGTCCTCTAACATTTAAATTTCAATCTCCGTGTGTTCTTATAAGTGGTATATAGTTGGACTTGGAAAAAAATTCAAACCTACAATCTATTTTTTAGCTAGTGGTTTGCTGTCATTATTGATATATTTGGATTTGTTGCTACCACCCAATATTTATGCTTTCCTTTAACCCAGTTTTTTCTCTTATTCATTTCTCTTCTCTCTGACCTTCCTTAAATTTGGTTAACCTTTAGGATCTCCTCACATTTTTCTCTATTCTTCTTAATTTAGACATTTGATGTTATGTTTCTATTCCTCATTGACTACCTTTAAATTGTTTTTTTTTTAAATTTTAACTTAAAAATTAATTTCAACATTTGTCTCCTTGAAAAATAATACAAACCTTAAAATCCTTTAATTCTGATTACTAGCCCTTGTGGTAAGCACTGCATTTTTTTTAGCATGATGAGTCCACTTCATTGTATGTTCACCGTTATCGTTATTTTTGTCAAAGTGTCAATATTTCTTCTCAAACTTTTCTTACAAGATAACTTCTTTTCTTCCCAAACCCTTTATTGCTATTTTCCAACTTTGTTTTATTTGAAGTAAATTCCCTTTGTCTTTTTATAAAGTGATTTAATTTCATCTATTTCATCTATTCTTGAAACACAAGGACAAGGAGGAAGCAATGGAAACACCGAGCTACCAGAAAACAAAAGATGAAATAGCTATAAGAAGACATCATATTTCAATAACCACCCTACATGCAAATAGACTGAACTCACCAATAAAAGGCACAGAGTTACAGAATGGATCAAAAAACAAAACCCAACAATATGCTGCCTCCAAGAGACACATCTCAGCTCCAAAGACAAATATAGACTCAAAAGGGTAGAAAATGATATTCTAAGCAAATGGCATTCATAGAAAAGCAGGAGTAGCAGTACTAGTATTGGATAAAATAGACTTCAAAAAAAAAAGGTAAAGAAAGATACTGAGGGACACTTCATAATGATAAAGCGAATCATGCACCAAGAAGACGTAACACATTAATATCTATGCCCCAATCAGGGAACCCAAAATATGTAAAGCAATTACTAACCAAACTAAAGGGAGAAACAGGTCAAAAACTATCAGAGTAAGGGACCTAAATACCCACTTTCGGATGTGGACAGATCATCCAACTGGAAAATCAGTAAGAAAATAACATTCTTAAATGATACATTAGACCACTGGAGATAATTGACATATACAGAGCTTTTCATTCCAAAACAGCTGCTTATACATTCTTCTTAGCTGCTTAGAATATTCTCAAGAATTGACCATATATTGGAACACAGAGATAGCCTCAACAAATATAAGAAGGTTGAAATCATACCAACCATGTTCTCTGATCATAATGCTTTGAAACTAGAGATCAATAGTAAAAAGAAAATGGGAAGACTCACAAATACATGGAGATTAAACAACTTACTAATGAAGAATAACAGGGTCAGAGAAGAAATAAAAAGAGAGATCAAGAGATACATAGAAATGAATGATAATGGTAGTACAACATATCAAACTTTTGGGACACGGCAAAAGCAGTCATAAGAGGAAAGTTCATATTATTACAGGCCTACCTCCAAAAACAAGAATGAGCCCAAATCAACAAGCTAATGCTTTATCTTAAAAAATGAAAAAGGAAGAACAAATGAAGCTTAAAGACAGCAGAAGAAAAAATATAATCAAAATTGAGCAAAATAAATGTATTTGGGGGGAAAATGGAAAAAATAAATGCAACAAAGAGGTGGTTCTTTAAGAAGGTAATAAAATTGACAAACCACTGACTAAAAAAGGGAAAAAAAGAGAAAGGACACAATATAAACAAAATCAGAAATGAAAGGAAAGAAAATTACAACAAACACTGCAGAAATACAAAGTATCATACAAGAATACTATGAAAAAGTATATAACAACAAATTTAAAAACCTAGAAGAAATGGAGCTGTACTTAGAAAAATACGGTCTTCCTAGACTGAAGCAAGAACTGTAAAATCTCAATAGACCGATCAGCAGTATGGAAATTAAAATAATCATCAAAAACCTACCAAAAGGTAAAAGTCCAGAACCAGATGACTTCACCAGTGGATTCCACCAAACATTCAAAGATTTCATACCTATTCTCCTCAAACTCTTCCAAAAAATAGAAGAGGAGGCAATTCTTCCCAAAACATTTGATGAGGCCAATATTATTCTGATACCAGGTAAGGAAAGCACACAAAAAGAAAACTACAGAACAATATCTCTCATGAACACAGATGCAAAAATGCTGAATAAGATACTAGTGAACCAAATACAGCAACATTTTAAAAAGATTATACACCATGATCAAGTGGGCATCATCCCGGGGGACAGGGATGGTTCAACATATGCAAATTGATTAATGTGATACACCACATAAACAAATTAAATATAAGAAAATATGATCATTCAATGGATACAAAAAAAAAGCCTTCAACAAGATACAGAACCCATTTATGTTCAAAACACTTAATAAAATCGGTATAGGAGGATAATATCTCAATATAATAAAGGCCATCTATGACAAGCCCTCAGACTACAATAAACTTAATGGTGAAAAACTAAAACCCTTCCCTCTGAGATCAGGAACAAGGTAAGGCTGTCCACTATCGCCACTGTTATTCAATATAACATTGGACATACTAGCAAGTGCAATCAGGCAAAAGAAAGATATAAAAGGCATCCAAGCAGGAAACAAAGAAGTCAAACTGTCACTATTTGCAGATGACATGATTCTCTATATAGAAAACTCTAAAGACTCCACAAGAACACTACTAGAAACACTAAGCAAATATAGTAGTCTCTGGATACAAAATCAATGATGAAAAATCCATAGCATTCCTATACTCTTAATACCGAAGTGTCAGAAAAAGAAGTGAAAGTAACAATTCTTTTTGCAATTGCAACAAAAAGAATAAAATACCTAGGAATAAATCTAATGAAACGTGTGAAGGACCTATATCATTAAACTATAAGACCCTGTTAAAAGATATCAAAGAAGATACAAAAAAATGGAAAGATATTCCATATTCTTGGATTGGAAGAATCAACACAGTTAAAATGACCATATTATCTAAAGCATTATATAGATTTAGTGCAATCCCCACCAAAATCTCATTGGCATTTTTTAAGAAATAGAACAAAAGGTCATCAAATTTTTATGGAAGTACAAAAGACTTCAAATTGATAAAGCCATCTTGAGTAAAAAGAACGAAGTGGGAGGCATCACTCTGCCTGATTTCATGACTTCAAATTATAGTACGAAATGACAGTAATCAAAATGACATGGTATTGGAAGAAAATAGTCACAAAAACTAGTGGAACAGAATTGAGAATCCAGACGTAAACCCATATTTATATGGGTAAATAGTTTTCAACAAAAAAGCCAAAAGCATACAGTGGAAGAAAGAAAGGCTCTTCAATAAATGGTGCTGGGAAATCTGGAAAGCCACCTGTAAAAGAATGAAACCAGATCGTTGTCTATCACTACACATCAAAATTAACTCAAAATGGATTGAGGACCTGAATATAAGACCTGAAACAATAAAATGCATAGAAGAAAGCATAGGAATTAAAGTGAAGGATCTTGAATTAAAGATAATTTTATGAATTCGACCTCAAAGGCAAGAGAAGTAAAAGCTAAAATAAATGATTGGGACTACATCAAACTAAAAACCTTCTGTTCAGCAAAAGAAACCAAGGTAAAGAGATGACAATCCCAATGGGAAAATAAATTTGCAAGCAATGCCTCCAAGAAGGGTCTAATATCCAAAATATATAAAGAACTCATACAACTCAATACAACAAAAAATCAAAGGATCCAATCAAAAAGCAGGCAGAGGACCTGAACAGACACTTCTCTCTAGAGGACATACAAATGAGATACCCTCTCAAACCTGTTAGAATAGCTATAATCAACAGGAAAAGTAATAACAAATGTTGGAGAGAGTGAGGAGAAATAGGAACACTCATACACTGCTGGTGGGATTGCAAATTGGCACGGTCACTATGGAATACAGTATGGAGGTCCTCAACAAACTGATAATTGATCTACCATATAATCCAGCAATCCCTCTACGGAGTATTTACCCCAAAGATTTGAAAATCCATATCTGAAAAGATATTTGCACACCGATGTTCACAGCAGCATTATTCACAGTAGCCAGGACATAGAAGCAACCGAAGTGTCCTATGATAGATGATTGGCTAAAGAAGTTGTGGTACAAATATACAATGGAATATTACTCAGCCATACGAAGAGATGAAATACTGCCATTGCGACAACATGGATGGACCTTGAAATAATCATACTAAGTGATATAAGCCAGAGAGAAAAAGTTGAAAATCACATAATATCATTTATATGTGGGATATAAACCTAAAAGTAACAAATGGACAAACAGACTCATGAACGTGGACTATAGACTAGTGGTTACCACAGTAGGGCGTGAAGGTTAAGTAAATGGGGGAAAAGGTTTAAATCATTTTTTTCAATTAAAATAATTATTAATTAAAATAAATAAAGAATAAACTACATAAAAAGAGAAACAAATCAGTAATACAGTGAAATTGTCAACATCAATTAAATGCATTTTCAATTTGGAATATCTCGAACTGATGATGGGTTTGTCAAGATGTAACCCCACTATAAACTGAGGAACATTGGAGTCAAAATTCACATGATGTTCTTCCATATGATAAGTGGCCATTCAAAAAAGAAGTAACAACTTTGATGATTTTATTCTGGTATTGAAAGAAATGTAGTGGTGAGCGAAGTCAGTTCACAATGCAAAGTGTTTGAAGACTACAGTATGATCTGGGGTATTTAATAATAATTAATAATAAGCTGTAATCTGTCCATATTTGCAGGTAAACATGGTTGTTTTGATCTTGCTGAAGTTTTTATAATAAAATATAACATGATTTTGTTCCCTTGTCTTCTGATATTTACTGTTGCCTTGGGAAATTCTACTGTTAATCTAAGTCTGATTATTTGTGAAATAACTCTTTTTTGAAACTTTTCTTTTTCTCTCTTCCCTATATTTTAGAGGACCATGTCTAGAAATAATTGGCAGGACTTCTTAAAGTTCTACAACATGAGGATTGTTTCATTCACTTTGAAATATCCTCAGTCATTTTCTTTGAATTTGTCTCCCCTAATTCTCTCTGTTCCAGCCTTCTAGGACTCTTTCTAAACATTTTTGGGCATTCTGTTTTAGTGTCTCCTAAGTTTTCATTTTTTCTATTCCTTTGTACTTCCTTTTAAGCAAAGTTTATAAAAATACAAGCTTAAACCTATGCTCTTCCATAGGATCTACTCCTAGAATGGCAGTTATGTAAGACAAAAGAGACAACAATCTAGAATGAGAATTTTCCCCTCACCTGTAGAAATTACTCAGTTTTGATTTAGATATTAGATGACAGACACTAATTTCCCTTCAAATTTAGAGTGATTCATAATTCTCTTCAATGTTGCTTCACATTATAAGTTTTTTCACAAGAAAGTAGTAGTGTGCTTTTCCTTGAAAACAATAGCTCAGCTCTCTACAGTGTTCCTTTTTTTGTTTCTAGGTCAAAATTGTATACTACACAGTTAGAAAAGATGAGTAGCTAAATACCTAAATACATGAAACCTGAATAATTTTAATTTTATTGAAACTTTCCTGCAAGTTAAAATTTCAATTTTTTCTTGTCTGTAATTCAATTAATTCCTCCAAATTTTATTTTCCCATATTTGAATGGAATTTTAAAAATCTCAAAATTTTTTTCATGATTAACAATATAATGATTGAAGACAAAGAAAAACAGATAACTTTACTCTGTTATCATGAGATGAAACTTCAAAAGGAAATTTTCAATGAGTCAGCAATTATTGCAGTTGCAGTATATACTATAAAATATTCAAAGCACAAGATGCAATCTCTCTTAAGTAAGTTCAAGAGGGCTTTCACTTAAAATAAGAACAAACTACATAAAGAATGGGATGCTTGGGGAAAGAATGAAACTCTTTAATATTCATCAGATACATTTTTAGCATAAGAGAAAGAAAACAAACAATATTTGCATCGTGTGCATAAAGGAATGATGGAGATAGTTACCTTTAAGAAGCTTTTCCTGTAGAATGTATCCATATGGCCCTCAAATTCTTAAATACCCTAGGATGGTACTCTAATGGAGGAACAATGAAAAGGAGGTAAAAATATAAAGATTAAATAAGACTAAGAAATTCCCCACACTTTTACATTCTTTTACCACCTTTTTCTTTATTCTTCCCATACAAGGTTATCTCATGACTTTGACGGTTTTATTTCCTGCTTCTCTCTGCTTTCCTCTTCCACCTAAGCTGCAGTATCTACAATTTTCCTGAATATGTATTGTAAGACATGCATATGTTGATTTTTCTTTAAAAAAAAAACAAAGTATTGAAATATAAAAAGCTATTTCTGCAGGAATTAAATAGTCTTTGCTTTCTGTTTCATGGTCAACTCAAAGTAAAGATAAAGTGTTCCATTAAATCTCTTTTTAATAGTATAAGTGCCCTGATGAAATTGTCTCACTATACAAAACCATTATGTTAGACACAAATTAAGGCATACACAAGACATTACAATGGTATTTAAAGTGAAATATTTATGAAGTGATTTAAATACTAATGACACAGCATTCCTAAAGGAGTCACAAAATTAAAGGATAAGAACATTCTACACCAGAACTGCAGTCCTCGAGTCTGTTCGATGTTGCATATATTGTTTCTCATTATTCAATTCTTAGAAATGTAGCCAGGAAATAGAAGAGAAAAAGGATGTGTGGGAATGAAGGATTGTACTTGAAGGACAAGGACGTATCCTATTTACCCTTGAATATTAGTACCAACTCCAGCAGCACATGGTTTTTCAAGAATCCATTTATAGAGTAATTTCAAGTATCTCAAACACAATCTTGCCCTTCGTATTGGAAAGAATATTTACCGTTACTAGATAACTATAAATAAATTTCAGCTCACTCCTGCCATCATGAATTCAAGGTATTTAAAACTTGCTGTCCCTACTATTCTTATAATATTGGTGATCTATTTCTTATGGTTGCAAAATGGCTAAGGCAGGTCTAGTTGTCACAAGCAGAAACTACAATCAATATCCAGCAAAAATGACTTCATTTCCTTCCACGTGCACCTATTTTATAAATAACAAATTTTTTTGTAGATGACCTCCAGCAGACTTTTCCATCAGCTGTTTGGGTTATATGTACATGTGAACTTGACCAGTACTAATCCAATCCTTCCAGTGAGAAGATTTTCCTGAGCACATGGATCTGCAGATGACAAATAACTAAACAAAACCAGAGCTATTGCCAGTAAAGAGGAAGGAGCTGGGTGGCTTTTAATTAGAAAATTGACCATAACTCTAATAACTCTAATGTATTTTTTAATTAAATAATTATTAAGGAGAGATCAAAAAATCATAAAATTAAATTGACACATTTTATATCTATGTTCTGGTCGAGTCTCATAAGCCATTACCAAGAATTAATATATTTTTAAAATTATTAATTCACTTATAACTTCAATTTTTGATGAGCTCATTTTTAAAACTTTTAACATTTGAGGCAGCGATATGAAGATGAGATGAAAGAGGTCAAGGCAAACTTTTAGCTGTCTAAAATTATACTGGATCAAATGTAAAAGCCCAGATTAAATTATAAATTAAAAAAACAACAACAAATAGTTGTTTTTGCATTAGGATAATGCTTTGTACTCTAATAGCTCTTGAAAGAGTATATATGAAAACCCTAATGTAATATTGTAATGTTTGATGTTACGAATAATAATTCATATAGATATTCTCCAATGTTTTGAACATTGTGATAATAAAGAACAAATTTCAAGCTTAAATTTTATAAGCAGGTATCATTTAATGTTCAAATTAAAGAAACTACATTTCGCTGGTAACACCTTACTTTGTGATGATTTCAAATAAATGAGGTATTTTATGACTACAAATTAAGCAAAGAAAAACTATCATAGTAATTACTTTAAAAGTGTAGGGCAGCAGACGTACCTCTCATTAATGTATATTATTTATACTTAGTAGTTCAAAAATAAAGATGAAAATAAAAATTATGTAATATTTTGATGTGATTCTTAGTTTTAGCTTTCATTCAAAAGAGTTTCTATGCTAAAAAAAAAGCTCTTATCTCAGCAATATAATTAAATTCATAAGATAGCTTCAGTACTTATCTTTTAAAATATCAACATGCTATATTTCAGAGACTACATGTTTAAATGAAACTATGCAAATTGACATAAGTGCTGCCTTGGTATTAAAAATAGTAAGTACTTTAAGATATGAAAGGTTGCAATATTTTCTGGATAACAAAATTATTGCATTAAATGGCTCACTACAAAAGTGATTTAATATTTGCATTATGTAAACAGAAGATGCCATTAAGTAATTTTCATAACATTATTGAAATTAGATCAAAATATAAATAAATTGAAACTATCTAGAATAAGGCTCTGTTAGGACAGTGCATGAATGCACCCCAAACTAAGCCTACATGAGTAAAGCGATTTAGATGTTCCTGAAGAATTATTTAAACTAACATAATAATATTTTTCAAGAATAATTACCTAACTTCAATGATCGCTAACAGAACTTCAAAAAATTAATTTGGTTAATATTTGGCTAATATTTGAAAAGTTTGAATCTTATCATGGCATACTATTACAAAAACAGCACCTGAAAATGGGTTAAGAGACCTGATGCTTCTGACACTTTATCATTAGTGGTTTGGGTCAAGGTATCACTTTTCTTGGGTCTCCAATTTTTATTTCTCTGATAATAAAATAAGAGAGTTGAGCTAATTGATCTCTAAGATACAATACAGCTCAAACAGTCAATGAGACTATGAGACAAAGAAAAGGTCTTAACCACAGGTCATGTTATAGATAGGATTTTCATGAGTTATTTATACTTATTTGGTATTAAACTAAGCTTATATATATTTTTTATTTCATATCACTTAGAATTACTTTGGGTTAAGTACCTAATAAAATGTATATAACAATTAGTTAATAAAAAGCAAGAATATTTTGAATACTAGTCCCTCAATTCTGAAAACAATAGAAAAAATTATGGTGGGTCTATATCCCATCCAAAGTTGATGTCTAGAAATAAAGTTTAAACTTCAGAATGTTTTGATCAGGGAAAATTTATTTAAGTCACAATATCTCAATCTCCCTACATATCTTTAGTCTAAGCAATACCTTATAATTTGTTAAAATTAAATGTATATGTTTTTAAATAAGCCATTTCTTTTGACATTTAGTAAAAGCCTTAATAAAGTCAGTAATTATTTTCTTCATTTCACAGAGGAAAACTAATATTAGGCTCAAATCATGGAAATGATATACCTAGTGTTAAGTTTTCCCCTTATTTTAAAATATTTTTAAGTAGGAAGTGATAGTATCTGAGAAATTTATAATTAAAACCTAACATAAGTCCAAACTATAATTCATGAGGCAGAGACTAGAGACCATAGAAACTATAGATAGTCCTCTATTTTATTTGCAAAAGAATAAAATAATGAAAGAGCAATCTTTATGAGAACTTACTTTATACAAGAGAGGGTTACACACTTTATCTTAATAATCTAATTGAATTATGACAAACCCTTTGAAATAAGCATAATTATTTTCTTCATTTTATAGATGAGACATCTAAGATGCACAGATATTGATTAACCTTATTAATGCTACATAGTAAGCCAGACAGATATCAGAGGGAGATTTCACCTTTTAAGAGAGTTTATTTATTACTGTAATTCTATTTTTTTGATTTGAGGAATTGTAATTTATATTTTGAGAGACAAAAAATGTGAATTTCTAAGGACCTAGTGCTATATATTGAATAGTCATTCACTGAAAGATGATACTTGAAGATATGATACTAGTAAATATTTATGAAGAAAACATGATATAGATGCAGATATATATGTATATCTATATCTAGATATATATAGATAGATATCTTGGTATAGATATAAATATAGATAGGTGATATAAGTAGATATATATTAGATATTAGATAGATATAGATATAGATATATAGATGTAGATAGATACAGATAATAGATACCCTGAGAGAGAGAAAGGAAAATGGGGAAGAGGGAGGAAGAAAGGAAGGAAGGGGAAAGAAAAAGAGAGGAGAGAGAGTGTGGAAGTGAGTGGAAGGTAAGGGAAAAGAAGCAAAGGTTAAGGGGCGGGGACAGAGAAGGAAGAAAAGAGGTGAAAAGACATGGAGGGAAGGGGTGGAAAGCAGAGGGGAGAGCAGATAACTAATGTGGAACTTCTACACGTGTGTGGGGGAGGCACACAGTAAAGAAAACAGGGTAGATTTGAAACCAAAAAAAAAGTTCAGTGTCATGGATGCAATAGAAGAGCACTATTCCTAAAAAGGAAATACACTTAATTGTTGCATTTATTTCCTAATATGATTTTAGTCCTGAGTATTTATTTGCAATTCTTTTAATTCTCTTGCATACTTTAAACAAACATTTCCTAATGTTTTGCCTTTTACTTCCTCCTGCTACTATTCTGTTTTAGAACCTTCCAAGCATCCCTGCAGATGATGAGATAAACCTTACATGTCACATCTTGTATTTGAAGACTGTCAAAATCTGGCCCCACACTATTTCTAACCTTAGATCCCCAACTCTCCATTACTACAATCGATTAAATAGAACATTTTTACATATTTCCAAAAGCTTAGCAAGCTCTGATATTTTCAAAAATTATTCTTATAAGAATATTCTTACTTCTAAGAATTTTTTTATTTAAAAAATACTTATTTTAATGAAGAAATGTTATTTTAGGAATTTAGTGTCATATTTAAAATAAATTGGCAGGTTCAATTAATCCTGATAATTATAATAAAATAGCTCAAAGATTTATGGTATGTTCAATAAGTAAAGATTTTTATTTTTTTGTCTGTTATTCTTAATATTTCAGTAATCCTAGAAAATAAAATTCAATGGTTTCATTTCTTGTGTGTTAATTTTTTATTTAAATTTTTATGTACATCTTATTTGGTCATGAATTGTTGGGAAAATAACAGGAATCTATACCTCTTAATATGCTGCCTACAAAATGTTCTTGAACAGCTGCAGAATACCAATAATTAATTTGGTCAGTCCAGTGCAGCAAAGTCAGGCAGCTAGCATTTAACAACCCTGCTAAAAAATAGCCAGCATAATGAAATGTAAAATAGTGTTGCTCTCTCTCAGGCCCTGACCCAAGAGTGGCTCATTCTCTTTCCCTGGATAGAAAGAAACTGGAAAGTGCAAACAGCTGAGGGTTTCTAACAGCTGTAAGACAACTCCAGTTAGTTACTAAGTCTCCCTCCAGACACAAATTTTCATTTAAATATAGCTTCATGAATTGATAACTGAGTATATGGACGAAAGATTTCAAATAACCTATATTAAGCCCCAGTGAAATACGTCTATTGCTAGGTGTTTTATTAAAACATTTTTGTAAAATTCCTCAAATGATGTGACAAATACTATTTAATTTTTTAATTAAATTTATTAGGGTGACATTGGTTAATAAAATTATATGATGATGGAAGGAATTTGTCTTTGGGTGAACACACAAAATTTAATTTTTTAAAATGCTTCTTTCATATAAACATGTTGATGTCCAGTAAAATGTTGAAGTTCCGTTTTTCAGAATAGTTCTTTTCCATGCTAAAAATAAACCGAAAAAAAAAAAAACCCCTCAGTGTAAATTAAAATTTCCTGAGGAAATAGAAGCAACTGAAGAATATCAGGTGTTCACTGGCTTCAGAATACAGAAATAAAATTCTCTAGGAAGAATGCAAGCAAGGAATGGGGTAAAGGAATGAAAATATAAGACATCCTTTTTATTGGTTGATAGTAAAAGCTACATAGCATCATTTAACAAACCATTGACTCTTTCACATTCTGTGCGATATACTACCCTGAAGTTGGGGACAAAGAGAGAAAGAAAAAGCAAAGATTTTGTTCTCAGAGGACTTACAATCCTATTAAAGAAGCCAGTTTCTTTAAAGTTTTATTTATCTATATTTAAGAATAAAAGTACAGTCATGTGCTGCTTAATGGTGGTATATGTTCTGAGAAAGGCATTGTTAGGCAATTTCATCATGCAAACATTAAAAAGAGCACTTAGTAAATCCTAGATGGCACACCCTACTACACACCTAGGCTATATGGTATAGCCTATTGCTCCCTGGCTACAATTCTGTACAGCATGTTACTGTACAAAACAACATGAGATTAAATCAAGCACAAGAGAAAATGATGCAATCAACAGATGAGATTAAACAAGACATACATGGGGCTGCTGCTGGCATAACATGGCATACTGTTTTACAGCAAAAATTCTTCTATAAGTGGAAAGAGTAAACACTGCAATAATGATAGTGTGATAACTATATAAACCAGCAATATAGTAATGTGTTATCATTATCAATCATTATTTATGGCACATAATTGTATATGCCATACTTTTGTGTGACTGGTAGTACAATAGGTTTGTTTATATCAGCATTTATACAAACATGTTAGTAATGAGTTGCCCTACTATGTTGGGACAGCTACAACATCACTTGGCGATAAGAATTTTTTGGCTCCATTGTAATCTTATGGGACCACTGTCACACATGAGGCCCGTTATTGGCTGAAATGTTGTTATACAGCACATGACTGTAAAGGTAAATGAAAATAAGTTAGTATGTATCAGGAATCATACATTATAATTATATATACAAATAATGAACAAGTCAAAACATTTCTTAAGAAGGAAAATATTTTTTATTAAAAAATATTGGGGTTGCATTAATAAAATCAAGTAAGTTTCAAGTGTACAATTTAATAGTAAAACAGTATGTCATATTGAATTGTATGTTCACCACCCAAAGGTTTTTTCCTTTTGTCACCAAATATTTAACATCTTTTATGCCTCTCTACCTTTCCCCCACCAACTTCCTTTTGGTAATCACTAATCCACTATGTCCATGACTCTTTTTGTTTGTTATGTTTTTTTGTTTTTTCAGTTTTATATCTAACATGTGAGTGAACTGATATGGTTCTCAACTATTTGTCTGACTTATTTCACTTAGCATGATAATCTCCAAATCCATCCATATTGTCTCAAATGACAGTATTTCATGTTTTCTTGGCTGAATAATATTCCATTGTATATATGTACCACCTCTTCTCTTTTTAAAAAATTATTATTATTTTACAGTGACATTGGTTAATGAAATCCAGTAAATTTCAGCTATACATTTTATTTATTTATTTATTTATTTTATTTATTTTTAGGCAACCCTTGGTTGACCTCAGAGATTGCAAGGAACTTGTCAGCTTATAATTCTTAAAAAAATTTTTTTTTTAAATATATTACACCTACAGCACCTGGTCTTCCTAGATGGTCTCCCATTCAAGTACTAACCAGGCCCGACCCTGCTCAGCTTCCAAGATCAGAGGGATCAGGCTTATTCAGGCAGCATGGCCCTAGTCAGCTATACATTTTAACAGCAAGGTATACATATATACATATATATATATATATATATTTATATTTATATTTATATATTTACATTGTATGTTCACCTCCCATAGTTAAGATTTATTTCTGTCTTTCACTACATATTCAACCCCTTTTACCTCAACTACCCCCATACCCTCTGGTAACCACTAGTCTATTGTCCATATTCATGAGTCTTTGTTTGTCTTGTTCATTTGTTGCTTTTTGGTTTATATCCCACATAAAAGTGATATCATATGGTTTTCAACCTTTTCTGTCTGGCTTATTTTGCTTAGCATGATTATCTCAAGGTCCATCCATGTTGTCACAAACGGCATTATCTCCTCTCTTCTTTTGGTTGAGTAATATTCCATTGAATATGAGTACCACAGCTTCTTTATCCAGAAATCTATTGTAGGACACTTTGGTTGCTTCCATGTCATGGCCACTATGAATAATGCTGCTATGAACATTGGTGTGTAGATATCTTTTCAGATATTTGTTTTCAAGTCTTTGTGGTAAATATCCAGTAGAAGGATTGTTGGATCACATCGTAGATCAATTCTTAGGTTTTTGAGTAATCTTCATACTGTTTTCCATAGTGGCTGTACCAACTTGCAGTCCCTCCAACAGTGTATGAAAGTTTCTTTGCCCACAACCTCTCCAACACTTGTTATTACTTGTTCTGTTGATGACAGCCATTCTAACAGGTATGAGGTAGAATCTCATTATAATTTTGATTTGCATTTCCTCACTAGCCAGTGAAGTTAAGCACCATTTCCTATGTTTTTTGGCCATTTTATGTCTTTTTGGGAGAAGTGTCTGTTCAGGTTGTCAGCCATTTTTTTTAATTGGATTGTTTGTTTATTGTCTAGTTGTATGAATTCTTTATATATATATGGAACTTGGATTTAGAAAAGATTTTGTGAAATTGACCTCAAAGGCAAGAGAAGTAAAAGTAAAAATAAATTAATGAAACCATATCAAACTAAAAAAGCTTCTGCACAGCAAAAGAAACCAACAAGGCAAAGAGGAAACCATCCATATGGGAGAATATATTTGCAAACAATGACTCTGATAAGGGTCTAACATTAAAAAGGCAAATCTTGAACCTAATTATAAAGTGAATTTGTAGAAAGTAATAACACAGCAATAATAATATGTTAAACAGGAACAAGGTATATCCTTAAGGTTGTTTTGAGTTGAGGGGCCAACTTCTCTGACCTTATTTACTACTCCTGCCCCCTTGCTCATTAGGTTCTAGCTACACTTGTTTGCTTCTTGCCTCTGGGTGCTGCTCATAAGCAGGAGCTCTGGAAAAGACCTTTAAGTCATCAGACTTCTGCAGAGGGACCACTATTCATCAGCTGCTGGTATTGCTAAGAGGGTAAAATAAAGCTAGCTCTTGGAGTGCAGAACAACCTAGATTTCTGAAAACTACCTAGAGCTGCTCACACCAACCCTAAGATTATTCCCATTTAGAATTAGGAAAGCAAAGCACAAAGTTAAGCAACTTTCCTACGACAGTGTCGCTAGGGTTCAGTCAAATTCCCAAGTCCGCACTCAACCTAAATATACTGCACTGCCTCTCAAGATCCATGTCACAGAGATTTCTTTTATTGTAATATTTCTGAGATATCTGTATCTATATCTATATCTATATCTATATCTATAATCTATGCTCCAGTCCAAAAGATAATGTAATTTACTTCCAATGAAAAGCTGAAACCACATTTGAAATCTGGATTTCTGCCTTAAACCTTTAGTAAATCGTTTCATTTCAAAGGGGAAGGATAATTCACAAATCTGCAACTAAACTGCAGTTAAGGGATCTACTGCCGGAAATATGCCACAGTTATAAAGAATAAAGATAATCTTTATTATTGATGAAAAATCTCACACTATCTACAATTCTACATTTAAAAAATAAGAATATTCAAGTTTAGTGACTTTGACTTAAATATAGTAAACAATAGCAAATTGAATGAACAAATCTGTTTCTTATATTGTTAATGCCTCCCTAAGTGTGTTGTTGTTGAACAGGGATAATATTTTTGTTTCAAATTAAATGGCACTGAAAATGAGATTTATTGACCACACTTCATTTTATGTCTGTATTCACAAAAGATGCAAATGACTTAATTTTTCACTCTACCTGTTTTATCTTGATCTTTAGTTTTCTCTGTCTGGTAGCATGTTTTCATACAGGCTAAGTATGAATACTTAATAGCTTATAGGTCTGTCACTGTGAATTTGTAGCACATACTTTGTAAGATACCTCAACATTGAGCCAATAAAACATTTTTCATTTCTGATAAACAATTAAAGAATGTTATACTTAACCCTAGTAACTGAGTATTTAGGTTTTTGATAAATAGAAAATTGGTGGGTTCACACATGAATAAAATATTATTACATTATATAAATCAGTTCTTCCAATGTTAGCTTTGTCTCAACCTAATAAAATTTATGAATAAAGACTATACATACACATACAATTTAACATTACCTAAATAGAATTATTTAATATTAAACACACATACATATATAACTTTTTAAAATCATTGTATAGAAAACCTTTGCACCCATCTTCTACAAACGTTTTCTTCTCTTTTTCAATATTATGTACACTAAAGATTCAATTACTAACAGGTAAGGGAAACCCTATAATAGGAGTGCAATGAATATATAGTGCTTTTTATATAAGACACTCATAGTATCTATATTATATTATGTGATTTACTCTCATAGATTTTTATTAACAATTTCTGGAATGCCACCTCATGTATCCTCACAACATTTTTATTGGAAAGGTTTTGCATCTTCTTTCTAAGCTAGTTTTAAAACAACAAATTTTGCTCCCTTCGAAAATCAATTTTGTCCAGATTGTTGGACAGATTGACCACTTCGTAATCAATATCTTTACATAGAAACAAGTACCATGTTTAAATCTTAAAATTAATTTTCTGTTTTAGTTTTTTGTTTAGTTTTTTTTAAGCATTACACATTTTTTCCACAGAACTTTCACCTCTACTCAGTGACAAGTTTTTGTTTATTCACTTCTGTCCTAGTTTCATTGCTATTTATTTCTAGGAGTTAAAATTATTTATTTATTATGTACCTAAATGCAGCGGGATAAATGAATGTGTTCTGGTCTAGTATAGTGAGGATATAAAGCTTATAAAAATGGAGATTTTTAATCTTGCAAATATTCTCATTATACTATTCTTAATATGAACCTCTGCATGCTTATTTTAGGTTTCCAGGGACCTTAACTATTCCCAGTCACCATACCCTGATTTAAGATACTTTCTTATAAGTATTATTATTGTTATATCAGTGTCCTATGTTTTGGAGATTTATTATATATTTTATCTGATATTATTTTTTGTCTTATGTTCTCATATCTTACTTCCTAAGGTATAGTATAAGTTTATTGAAATTGGAAACTATTTTTATGTGCCATAATAATGCAAAAAGTATCTGGCTCATGCAATGCACTCAGCCTGAAACACATATTCTGCCCTCAACCTTTCATTGACCTAATTCTTGCTCTTCCTTTAGACTTCAATGTAGTTATCATTTCTTCAACAAAATCTACTCTGTCACTCTCATGAACTATGCTTTCTGGATCATGATTGAATGCAATCTCATCAAAACCCTAGTAAGTTATCTGTGGGTATTAACAAACCAATTCCAAAGTTTATAGGGAAAGGCAAAAGACCCAGACTAGCCAACTCAACATTGAAAGAAAGAACGCAACAGAAAATTGAAAATACTTGATCTCATGACTTAGCACAAGCTATGGTAATTAAGACAGCATGGTATTGGTGGAAGAAGAGACAAATGGACCAATAAAACAGAAGAGAGGGTCTAGAGATGAATTCACATAAATTTAATCAGCTGATCTTTGACAAAAGAACAAAGGCAATACAATGGAAAAAAAGATAGCCCTTTGCACAAACGGTGCTGGAAAAAATAGACATCCACATGCAAAAAAAAAAAAAAAAAAAAAAGAAAAAAAAAAGAAAAAGAATTTGAATCTGGACCTGGACCTTACACTTTCACAAAAATTAATTCAAAATTGATTGCAGATCTAAATGTAAAATGTCAAACTATAAAACTCCTAGAAGATCATGCAGGAAGAAATCTAGGTAACAATTAGTATGGTGATGATATATTATGTACATCAATGGTGTGTTCCATGAGAAAAATAATTGATAAGCTAAACTTCATTAAATTTAAAAACTTCTGTTCTGCAAAAGACAATATCAAGAAAATCAGAAGGCAAGCCATAGAATGAGAGATAGAGTTTTCAAATGACACATTTGATAAAGAACTGTTATCCAAAGCATACAAAGAATTATTAAAATTTGACAATAAGGGACAGAATGCCTGATTTGAATATGGGAAAATCAAAAATAGGTACTTCACCAGAAAATATATGAAAATGGCAAATAAACATATGAAAAAATGTTCTACATCATATTTTATTAGGGAATTGTAAATTCCCTAATTTAATTGTAAATTAAAACAAAGAGATGCCACTACATACCTATCAGAATGGCTAAAATCCAAGAATATTGATGACAAATATGTGGAGTAATAGGAATCCTCATTCATTGCTTATGGAAAGGCAAAGTATACAGCTATTTTGCAAGATAACTGGTAGTTTCTTACAACAACAACAAAAAAAAACCCTAAACACATTTTTACCATAGGATCCAGCAATCAAGTTCCTTGGTATTTATCCAAACGAACTGAAAACACAAAACCTGAATGCAGATATTTAAAAGTTTAATTTACAATTGCCAAAATTTGGAAGCAACCAAGATGTCCTTCCAGTAAATAAATGGATTAATACACAGTGGTATATCCAGACTAGTGAATTTTATTCAACACTAAAAAGAAATGATCTATCAAGTCATGAAAAGACATGGAGTGAACTAAAATGGATATTAGATATTGACAAAGCTATGTTCTGTATGATTCCAACTATAGGACAGTTTGAAAAAGACAAACTATAGAGATGGTAAAAAGAAATAAGAATAGTGGCTAAGGGTTAGAGGGGAATAGACAGCATAGAGGCATTTTAGGGCAGGAAATATTATACATTTGTCAAAATGCATAAAACGTACAATACCAAGAGTGAACCTAAATGTAAACTTTAGACTTAGAATGATAACAATGTGTCACTGAGGGTTCATAGATTGTAACAAATGTACAACTCTGGTATGGGATGTTAATAGCAAAAGAGTGGTATGTGGGGAGGGGCAGGAGATACATGGAAACTTTCCATACTCTCTGCTCAATTTTTCTGTGAACCTAAAACTATTCTAAAAATAAAAAGGTTATTAATTTAAAAAATGGATAACATATGAAAACTTTTCCAGACAAAATTAGCAATATAGTTAATTACCATCAGACCCCGCATTCCAAGAAATGTTAAAACTTCTTTAGCCAAGGAAATATGGTCTATGCAGAAATATGAACCTATATAAAGAAATAACAAAATCAAAAAATGAAATAAATGAAGAAAAAATAAAATTTATTCTTTAATTTTATAAATTGCTATAAAATATAATTATCTGTCTAAAGAAAAATAATTCAATATATTTTATTTGTTTCAATAGCATTGTAAAGGAAAATGTATAACAAGAATAGCATAGATATTACAGAGAGAATTTGGGATTATTATGTTTTAAAGTCCTTAAACTACATGTGAAAGTAGTATAATAGTCCTTGAAAGTTGGCTATGATTAAATAATGGTGAATGATACAAAATCTACAGTAAGCATCTCAAAAAGTTAAGAGAGGTAAATAATAATTCAATAGAGGAAATAAAATGGATTTATACAAATTCTTTTTTTCTTTTATTTTTATTTTATCTTTTTAAGTTTATTGGGGGTAACATTGTTTAATACAATTATATAATTTTCAGGTGTACATAACAATTTGACATCTGTATACCCTCTTGTGTGATATATAAAAATTCTTGATTAATTCAAAATAAGGCAGAAAAATTATGGAAAATAGAGATACTAGAATACCAAAACACTTCTGGAAAGAAAAACAAAGTTGGAAAAATTCGAACAAACTAATTTCAATGTTTATTATAAAACCAGAGTAATTAAGACAATGAAATATTGGCAAAAAATGAGATATAGATGTATGGAACAACAAAGGCATAGAACCGCAGTGATACGGTCTATTGATATTTTTATGTCATCCTTATTTTATTTTGAAATAAATTTATATTTAAAGAAGTGCTGCAAAAATAATACGGATATCCTGCGTACCCCTCTCCCAGGCTCCCTGCATATTAACATCTTATTCCCATTACCTCTTTCCTCCTACTCTTAAAACTTTTTCAGTGTTCCCTTAGAATTCGAAGTTGCCCAAATCTTCAACATCTTCAGTGAACACTACTGTCAATGTTTTGCTCTACTGTGAATTTAGCCTTTTTCTGAAAATACCGTTTTTCCACTCAATTGGTGGCTCATTGTAGTTCATTTGAGTTCCAGATAATGCTACATAGGATATATGCCAAAAAATTACACCTAGGCAGTTAATTTTCAAACTACAAAAAAATCAAAGATTAAAGAAAAAAAAAAACAACTTGAAAGAAGTCAGAGGAAAAATTACACCTTGCTCATCGAAGAACAAAGATAAGAATTACAACTTCTAAGAAACCATGCAAAGAAGAAGAGAGTGGAGTAAAATATTTAAAATGTTGAGGGAGAAAAAAAAAAGACCTTCAGCCTAGTTTTCTGTACCCTGTAAAATTATGTTTCAAAGGTGAAGGTGAGATAAAAACTTTCTCAGACAAATAAAAATTGAAAAAATATGTTGCCAGTAGACATGCCTTGAAAAAAAAAAGTTAAAAGTTCTTTAGAGAAAGGGAAAATAATATAGGTCAAAAACTCAGATCTACCTAAAGAAAGGAAAAGCATCAAAAAAGAGTAAATGAAAGTAAAATAAAACTTTTTTTATTGTTAAGTGATCTAACAGATAATAGTTTTTTTTTCAAAATAATACAATAATTCGATTATGTATACTTATGTAAATGTCTTATGAATATATACATAATTATGTATGGTCATACATAAGTGAAATGAAAGACAACAATGAGAGAAGGACAGGAGGGAAGAATTAGTATAATTTTATTATAAAGTACTCACAGTACCTCTGAAATGATATAGTGTTATTTGAAAGTGGTTTTGAGTTAGCTATAAATATCTATTGCAAACTCTAGGGCAACAACCAAAAGAAGTAAAAAAACAAAAATAAAAAAAGTACAATGGATATGCTAAAGAGAAGAGAAAGTGGCATCATGTAAAATGTTCAATTAAAACCACAAAGGCAGAAAAGGGTGAAAGACAAATATAGGAACAAAAGACAAGGGCAAAAAATAGTAAACAGTGACAAATATATAAGTAACAAACTTTTAGCATATGATACAACAATCGAGCTCCTTGGTATTTATCCAAAGGACTTAAAAACTTATATCTGCCCCAAATCTGCACAAAGATCTTTATGGACATTTTATTTATAATTGCTAAAACTTGCAAGCAACCAAGATGTCATTCAGTATATTAACAGATAAATAAGACGTGAAGGAATCTTAAATGCACATTGCTTAGTGAAAGAATCCAATCTGAAAAAGCTATACACTATATGATTCTAACATAAGACATTTTTGAAAAGGCAACACTATGAGACAGTAAAAAGATCAGTGGTTGATAGGGGTTGGGAGCAAAAAATGAGAGAAATGAATGGGCAGAGTACAGAGAATTCTTAGCACAGTGGAAATATTCTGTATGGTAGCATAATAATAATAATAATGCATGTTACTATACATTTGTCTAAACTCATGGTGTGTACCACATCAAGAGTGAACCCTAATGGAAACTATGAACTTTGGGTGATTATGAATTATCTGTGTAGGTCGTCAGTTGTAACAAATGCACCACTCTGGGGGAAATATTGATAATGGGGGAGATTTTGCATGTGTTAAGGCAGCAGGCAGATGGGAAACCTTTGTATTTTCTCAATTTTGCTGTGAATTTAAAACTGCTGTAAAAAAAATTCTAAAAAAACATTTACAGTGCTTAACACACACACATCCTATTACAATGTAACTGTGATTTTTCAATAATAATGTATTATCAATTTATGTGTATTATGTTTAAAAGTTTCCTGTTTTTAGAAAATAAATATTAAGATATGACCATTTAGTAAAGGGAACTCTTAGGATTTTTTTAAAAATTTTATTTTATTTTTTATTATTATTAAAGTGCCATAAAAAATATTGTGTAGAATGGACACCATTAAACAAGAATTTCTGACAACCCTTTCCTTATTAAAAAATCACTAATGACTCAATAGCATGTCCATAAATTCCTCTTTAATGATAATATACATGGATCCCATTCTCTAATCAAATTCTTAACTCTTTACCTCCCTATAGTACCTCAACTCAAAACTTTCAATACAACTGGTCTGCCACTCCATTATTATTACCAACTTTTATTTTCCTCATCCCAATAATACCTTCTCCTACTTTGATGTACTTTTTGAGAGGACCACATCCCAGGTTATATCAACGCTTCACCAACATTTTTGCAGCTGAGTGTTGCTGAAAAAAAAAACAATCACTGACTAATTTCACTATATACGGTAGTTGATCAGCATCCTCAAGGGGGCTCTCAAGACTGTCCCAAAATTACAGTTTCTTAGTCCTATAGGTAATGGCCATTTGATAACTTCTCCTCCCATCTTAAATACAAACATGTTTATCTCAACTGAATTTTTAGCTACTTACTTGTTTTTTGTTTCACTAAAAAGTAAAAAAGGAAAACTGAGAGAGACAGAGAGAGAATTCTTACAGATTTCTATTCTCTGCCCAGCTCTGAAACTACATATCTTACTGTCCTGTCAGTCTGCTTAGATAAATAGTGTATGCTCCACATATATACTAAAGTTATATAGTATAAAACTATACGGTTGTATATACTATATTAAATATATAATTATATAGTATATACTATAAAGTATATTATACATTGTATATGTTGTAATATATATTACAAACATTCTATATTTATATAAAATACCATATTATGTAATTTACTATAGACAATATAAAATCATAATAAACTTAGGACAGTTTTGGTTTTGTTTGAAGAGACATTTTAAAATAAAGGCTAAGAAGACTTAACAGTTCTATTGCAGATTAGCAATTTAATTCAAGCCACAAAAAAACAAATGTTTAGTAAGAAAATGAACTTTTTGCTGAGATAAAATATCCAATATATTAGGTTGGAACCTAAAACAGAGTTTATGCAAGACACTTGTTCTTTCTTGCCTGGTGAGTACTTGCTTTGAAATATCAATAGCTCTTTCTCCTGGGTATGAAAATTGAAGGTCTTGTTGGTGGAAGCTGAGACAACTATCAAGTTTCTGTTTAGGGTGCCATCCCTCTTACTGAGTATGAGGGAAACCTAAAGGTACAACTGATAAATATGGTTGCAGTGTTTGTTAAAGCAAAATATTTACCTGATCTTGACCTTTAAAAAGACGTGAAGATGAAAGCAAAATGACTTAGGCAAAGTTTGGATTTAAGAGTAACATGTTTCAAAAGATAAGAGCTATGACACAGGTGGCATTTTAGAAAGAACTTTATTTAAAATTCTACCTTAGATATATATTTTTTAATTCCATCCTTATTAGTTTATCTCACTATTTCTACCCATTATTAGATATATAATAATCCTTTTATTGTGAATAATGTTCATAATTGAAACAATTTCCATAGAATTTAAGAAATGTACATAATAGAACTATTTAATAATAAAAATAACTGATTAGGCAAGTATATTGTTGATATTAACTTGGCTGCATTAATTTAAACGTGCTCAAAATTTAGATATACTATTACTATATTTTTATACTTTCCTTAAAAATGTTCTCAAAAAATGAAGTTGTTAGTTTTATCAGTCTTACATACAAAAAAATAACATTAATTTTTGGGATAACATCATTAAATATGAAGAATGATATTGCATTTTACAGAAAAAGGTGTTGTTGGGGGTGTAACATTTCAAAATGCAGAATAGAAGCCATTATGAGAAAGTGAATTATTCTCCCCAAAGCCCAGAGTGAATGGAATCCAGAAGTTATTAAGAATGACATTGATAAAAGGGTGTATTGGAGATTTTATTACACAATTTTAATTTTAAAAGAGTGGCCAAATTTTGCCTGGTTTCATATATAAGACAATCCAACCATGAAAATAAGTGTGAAAACTGTACACAGAAACTAATTAGGGTGTGGCTAATGGAAATAAGTCAGCAGTATTGATAAGAGTCACCAGATGAAAATTTCAATGTGCTTTGCTTATTCTTTCTGCTATTTTTTTTTTTTCAGATTAGATTTTATGACAACCACAGTAGCTGAGAAAAGCAGAACATATTTTATATGGGCATGTGTTACTATGATTCATTCATAACTGCTATTTGTATCAGATTAACACTCCATATCATGAACTATAATTATTTCAGACTTTGAATAACTTCCTTTGTAACACTTCTACTATACCTTTACTCCAATTAATCCAACCTGTCTACCATTTTCTATATCTAGCTCTTCTTATTCAAGCTACAATTTCCCTATCTGGTGTTTTTTTCACATCCCTCTTGCCTAATTCATGCTTTTAATCAAAAGTCAACTGTAATTTTTGGTTTGCTTGTTTATTTTCTGTAGAATATACAAAGGAGGTCTGCATAATTGGCCAGTTCTTTCTTCCAGCTAACTTCCTAGCTTGAACATGACAAAAACAAGGAGATAACACAAAGAGGGATATGTGATAGGAAAAT
Organism: Eonycteris spelaea; assembly: GCA_003508835.1. Lineage (NCBI taxonomy): Eukaryota > Metazoa > Chordata > Mammalia > Chiroptera > Pteropodidae > Eonycteris > Eonycteris spelaea. Next base: position 926,719 of record PUFA01000043.1, on the reverse strand, counting down.
AAGAAGGAAACTCGCTTTGATTCTTTCATGGAGAAGAACTATAGGTTTCTGGACACAGAAGATAGAAGCAATTAAACATGAATAAAAAGCATCTGCAAAAAAGGAAGTGAGAGAAAAGAACAGATATTTCAAATTGGTCAAAAAAAGAAATGATAAAACTAAAATTAGAAGGAAATGTGTAAAAAATTTTAATGAAAATCGGAAAGGTCATTCTTCCATGTGTGAAATAACAATAAAGGCTAAACCAGGTTCAGAGCAAGCACCGGTTGTAGCTAATTGGCAAATGGTAAAGTCAAGGTTCAGGGCTGAAAAAGATGGGAGATAATCATAGAGAGTTTAGCATCTCAAAAAGAAGGTCAGAGGAAAAGAAAAAAGCAAGGTCTCAAAAAGCAGGAAGTTTAGAGAAGGATAATGCAATGGAAAAAGAAAAAATCTAGTAAGAAAGGAGAAAAGGAAAATATAAATGAAACTCAAATAGATGGACATCAAAGTGGATAAAAAATGTGTAAGGGAAAATAATGTATTTTAAGATTAACAAATATAAAAAATGCAGATAAGAGTCTTGGAAAGAAAAGAAATCAGCCACTACCAATACATATGAGATTAAAAAACATATATTTGATTATATAATTAGGTTTAGAGACAGTGCTTTGTGAAGGTAAAGAACTCTGATAGCTACAAAGGAATGGCAGTAACTTCCATAAACACCAATTCCCTGAGGCAGAGAAAAGGGACAAAACAGGATACTGGTTGACAGCTGAGGTCATTTTCTATCTGATAGTAAGAGAAATAATATTCGAACAATACCATACATACATAATAAAGAAAGCTAATCAAGACAATTGATATTACAAATAATGTTCAACCAAAAATTTTTAAAAGGTAATGGTTTGTTCACATCTTAAAACTAATGCCAACTTATAGTGAAAGGTAAAGCAAAAGTAAATGAACAGACTGTGAACCCTACATATTAAAATGTCAAATGAAAGAAAAACAGTCTAGAAATTTTAGAAGCTCTTATTTCTCTTATTGAAGCTTAAGAGAAAAGAGAGAAAATACGACAGGTAAGAATATGAATTGAAGCTACAAGCTTACATAAAAGTATGGGTTCATATCTGATTGCATATATGCATGTGTGTGTGTTTCAGCAAAACAAATGCAGACAAAAATAATCTATCATATTATAGAAAGTGTAATATAGCACTTAAAAATATTCCAGAAACTTATGTGTTTATTAACCAAATTATTAATACAAATAGATAAATACAGAGAATGAGTTGTGATTAGGATCATACATATACTCATAATACACAAAATAAATGACAACATCCATAATATATGAGCGATGATTATCTTGTATTTAATATAAGGAGCATATTAGAACTATGCCACTTTCTAAAGATACTGATGTTATGCTATAATTGTGTCACTGCAAAGATTATTCAAAATATATTTATATTTATCTATCTGGTGAGTATAACTATGTAATTCACCCAAACAGGTACAAATCTGGTAAGGGAAATATTTTGTAAGGGTTGTTATGGCCTTCTGATTCTTCTAGGAAGAGAATCTTTAGTGTACCTTTACATTCTTAAAACTTTAACTACATATAGACTCAGTCCAGAAATCATCTATTGTAATTGATTTAACCTTATGACAACATAAACACAGTAAAATATATTTATTTGTTCAGTAAATAAACAATAAGAATCCACTATGTGCTTGAACACATTGAGGAAATTAAGAGAAGTTAAATCATGTTTCTTTAATGAAGTTAAATTAAATACGATATGAGTTACCTTGAGCATAATTATTATAATTATTATACGAAGCACTATAAATGATTTCTAGTGAGGTTCTGAAGTTAATTATAATTTTGTCCACATAAAATATCTACAGAAATTTTAGTACATTGTGGCTGAAATAATTTTCTATTGTTTACATCTGGTTCTCTGTCTTTTGGTGGTTAAGGCTGACTTAACTTTAAATGGTTTTTAATTATTATTTTTTAATTTACTCACAGCAAAATTCGTTCTGTGGTCTGTAGTTCACTGAGTTGTGGCAAATACATAGAGCCCTTTGTCCACCACCACAATATTGATGCAGTCATTTTCCTTAATTAAAAAATTCCCCTACAGCCATGCCACCCGGAACAAGCCCCATCCCGTCTGATCTTGGAAGCTAAACAGGGTCACGCCTTGTTAATACTTGGATGAGAGACCACCTAGGAAGACCAGGTGCTCTTGCATAAAAAATAAAAATAAGGGATTGTAAACTGACAGGTCCTTGCAATCTGTGAGGTCAACCAAGGGTCGCCTTGCCTAAAACAAACAAACAAAAAAACGAACAAACAAACAATTCGCTCCAGTCTAGCCTCAGCTCAGTGTCTGAAATCCACTGATTTGTATTTTGTCCCTATATTAAAATTCTTTTTACTATGTCATATGAATGAACTCATAGCCACATAGCTGTTTGGGTCTCCCTTATTTCACTTTGCAAAATAAATTTTAGATATGTCTACATTGTTGAGAGTATCAATAGTCCCCCTCCCCTCATCCCCGCCCCCGCCCCAGGATAGAGATAACCAGTTTGCTTATCTATTAACCAGTTGAAGGACAATTGGGTTGTTTCTAGATTGGGTCCATAATAAATACAGCTGTTATCACTATTCAAGAGCAGAGTTTTTTGAATTAACATAATAATTTATTTCTCTATAAAAACATTTTATATATAAATGGTGTTCTTGTAAAAAGAGAAAAAGCAGAGAGACACACAGGGAAAACCATGTGAAGATGGAGGCAGAGGCTGGAGTGATGTCAAGGAATGTTGAAAATCACTGACAATCACCAGAAGAAGAGAGTTATGGGATAGTTTCTGCATTAAAGTTTCCAGAAAGAACCAACACTAGTGACACCTTGATTCTGAACTTTTGGCCTCCTGAACTGTGAGATAACATATTTTGTTTTTTAAGTCACCCAATTTATGGTAATTTGTTATCACTATCTTAGAAACTAATACAAGTAAGCAGGTTATTTGTAAAATATATCAGAAATATATTAGAAATAATTAGAAAATATATACGACATGAACATTGTCAACCAACTTGATCTAACTGGTATTTATCTAACACTACCCCAGCAACAGAATACACTGAAGTATGCACTGAACATCTGAACATTCACTATGAAAGATCAAATCTGAAGCATAAAAAAAAAAAGTTAAAAATTTTAGTGAATAAAATCATATGTACTATGCTCTCTCACCAAAATGTTTTAAGCAAGAACTCATTAACAGAAAGATATTTGGAAAGTGTCCTATAACTGGGTTATACAATACACTTGTAAATAACTCATAAATCAAATTCAAGAGTGTAAAGGGTGTCAAATATGTGGTAATAAAACTTAGGTACCAAACTCATGGATTTTACTTTTAAAGAGGATTATATGAATTTGACTTAAAAGGCAAGGGAAGTAAAAGCAAAAATATATGAATGGAATTATATTAAACTAAAAAGCTTCTGCACAGAGAAAGAAACTAACAAAACAAAGAAGCAATCAACAGAATGGGAGAAGATTTTGGTATTTGCAAACACCTCCCATAAGGGCTTAATATACAAAATATACCAAGAACTCATACTACTCAACAATAAAAAACAAACAATCCAATTAAAAAATGGGCAGAGGACCTAGATAGGCATTTCTCCCAAGAAGACATACAAATGACCAATAAACATGAAGAGATGCTCAACATCACTAGCAATAAGGGAAATACAAGTCAAAACCACAATAAGATACCCCCTCCATATGTAACTATGGCTATCATCAACAAGACAAGTAATAACAAGTGTTGGAGAAGTTCTGAGGAAAAAGCAACCTTGATAGATATGCAATTTACATGGGAATACTGATACAGCCCCTGTGGAAGACAATATGGAGATTCCTCAAAAAATTAAGAGTAGAATTACCATATGATTCAGCAAACCTTCTTCTGAGTATCTACCTGAAGAATTTGAAAACATTATCCATAAAGATATATGCATCGAGATGTTCATTGTAGCACTATTTATGGTGGCCAAAACATGGAAACAACTGAAGTACTCTTCGATAGATGACTGGGTAAAGAAGAGGTGGTTCATATATACAAGAGAATATTACTCAACTATAAGAAAAAATGAAATACTGTCATTTGTGATCCAACTTGGGTTGATCTTGAGATTATCATGCTAAGTAAAATAAGTCAGAAAAAGTTGAGAACCATATGATTCCACTCATATGTAGAATATAAAACTGAAAGCAACAAACAATAAACATAAAAAAGACTCTAGACACAGGCAATAGTTCAGTTGTTACTAGACGGAAAGCGGGTAAGGGGAAGGTAGATAAGATTAAAGAGGGTCAAATATATGGTGAGAGAAAATTTGACTTTGGGTGATGAACACACAATGCAATATAAATGATGTAGAATTGAATTGTATACTTAAAATCCTTGGCCCATGGTCTCTCTTGACCCCAAAACATAGAAACAAGTAGGCCTAGGGATACAGGTTCTTATTTCAATTACGTTGATTCCTTCTTGATCCCTGATGAGGATGGCAACTGACCTAGCAGAGACAAGAATTTCTGCCTAGGATAGAGTGAAGTACTCCACTGTGAGAAGAGGCTAGCTTGCACCAAGTTCATAGGTTTCTACTTGATCTCTGTTGATAGGATTGAGCATCTCAAGGAAATCAGAATGTTATTTTGATATTTAGACCTTTTCTTCTCCTTTTTTTTTTTTTAATCCTTAATGAAGGAAAAGGAAAACTAAAAAAATGTGGTTTTACTTCCCTGTGGGTCTCCTCCTGAGCTTCTTTGATATGGGTAGACATCCAAGGAGCTATGTTCTGAGCTTGAGGATGGGTTTACTTGTGACTACCTAAGAGAGTCATGGATTAACTGAGAGTTCCTATCTCTCCACAGGTGTAGGGAAACTAATTAGATGATGAGAAAATTAAATTATTACTGGAATAACCAATTAATTATTTAGAATTAAAATAAATAAGACAAATTACTTATTTTCCTAAGCAATTTTCTCAATCATAAAATAAGTATGATTTTTAAAGTCTTGAAATTCATAGTGAGGATAACAAAAATTTATATTCTATGCATTTAAAAAACTGACATTAAAAAAACAACTTTATCTTATTGTTGTTCCAAAATATAGAGGAGAGAAATGAAGTATATCAGGAGTATTACTATCAAACCTGGGCAAAGAAAAGTAAGAGTAGCAGTGATATTTGGAAGAGATCAGCAAAGCATAATGTATAAGGTGATACTAATTCACTTTACTATAATGAGAAGATGAGTGAAGTGGGCTTAAGGAATTCCATCTCAGTTTAATTCAATAGTTTAGGATTACGCAGAGTTAAATTCAGACTCCTGCTGAGAAAAAAAAAATATCAGGGTCTCGTAACTATCACAATTTTAATTTTATCTTTTTCAAACTTTCTTGTCTCTCCCTCATGTCTCTCTGTTTTTCTCATTCTTGTCATTACTCTTTGCATATACTTACTACTTTATTTGTATATTAATCTTCAATTATATAGAACTCCTAAAATGCATCACTATCAGTCTTATCAACTAAATCTCTAACTTAAATTCTTAATGGATTAAAATATCTTAATGGATTAAATTTAACTTAGGCCTGCTCTGCTTTGACTTTCAGTTTGGCTGAGAACTGTGATAAATTAGTCTATTAAGATTATGACCTTCAGACTTGTGAGCTTTCATAAAACCAGAAATCCAGACAATTTCTGATGATCTGATGTTAAAGAAAAATATTTTTAAAATAATATGAAAATATTTCTACTTCTTTTATCGCATTTCTGTTTTTTTCTGGTCATGTTTTTCTGGTCATCAGTATAACAGATTCAAAGCAGCAGCCACAGAATGATCTCCCTGAGATCTAGTTAAAATATAATAAATACAAATAAACCTTAAAAACTTAAATTTTAAATAAACTTTTAAGTTTATTATAATTAGTAAAAATTTTAAAATCAGCAATATATGTGTATAGAAGGAGATATAGATATATGTGTATAGATATAGAAATACATGCCAAATATTATAATGTGACAAATACTTTTCAGGAAATATCACTGTGGCTGGTCAGATATTTTAAGAAATTCTCTTTTTATGATATCATTAAAAAGAATAAATACCTGAGACATTCAAATTTTGAAGTGCTTCTAATAATGATATAGTTTAAACACATCTTCAAATAACAAGTTAAAATAAAGAAGCAAAAATATTTTAGAGTTCCAAAATTGAATACTTGCAAATAGACACATACCGAGTAATTGAAACCTAATAATAAAATTAGTGTTATACCCCATATTCTAATAAACTATAGTGGTATGCTACACTGCTCTCATGTGAAATCCTTGGATTTATATTTCTCCCTCAGTATATTTATTCAAAATTGTAATGTTTATTATATACATTAGGTGCCCTTCACCAATATCGTTAAAAATGAATAAAGAAGGAAAGATGAACAGGAGCACACAATGAAAACTAAGCCAAGTAGAAATTACTGTTACTGTAGTAACAGAAATAGACACTGTATTGGTTAGCATTGTGTCAGTATAATAATTCATTCCAGGGTGATCTATGAAAGAGAGTCTCATTGAGGGGGGAGAATGTACAGACTATATTGCAGTATCTTAATTAAGCAGTTTTCAAAGAACAAAACCTTCATATACATAACAATCTTTCCTAATCTGCTCTTGCAGGTTTGTGGGGGTTTTTGTATTTATAAATATGTTTACAAAAATACATGCAAATTTATTGTTGAAATTGCAGCTATTTTGTTATTCTTCTGAATACATATCATGGTAATAATTATATGAGACACCAGGAAGCAAAACAGCATTCTAGTTATTCTATCTAATTGGTATATCATCCATTATTGATTTTATATTGTATCTAGATGTAGCAATAGTTGTTCAAGATCTAGGAAGTATAATGGAATTTATTACTCTCAAGAGTACAACAAGTAATAGGAAACAACTTAACACACACACACACACACACACATACACACATTTGGGGATTTGACACCATAAGCAAAAATAAATAAATGACACTATATCAAACTAAAATACTTGCACACAGCAAAGGAAATCATCAACGAAATGAAAAAGCAATATATGGAATTGGAGAAAATATTTATAATCATGTATCTGAGAAGAGGGTAATATTCAAACTGTATTAACAACTCATAAAACTTGATAACAAAACCAATCTGATTTTAAAATTGTCAGAGAAATTGAATAGACATTTTTCCAAAGAAGACATATGAATGGCTAACAAATACATGAGAAGAAGCTCAACATCACTAATCAGGCAAAAGCAAGTCAAAACCACAATGAGATATCAACCACACCTGTTAGAATGACTATCATCAAAAAGACAAGAGAAACATATGAATGTGGAGAAAAAGGAACCGTAGAGTGCACTATGGATGGGACTGTAAACTGATGTAGCCTATGGGTAACAGTATGGAGGTTTCCCAAAAAGTGAAAAATAGAACTACCATACGATTCTACAATGGAGGTCTACAATGGAGGTTTCCCAAAAAGTGAAAAATAGAACTACCATATGATTCTACAATTTCACTTTTGGATATATATCTGAAGAAAACAAATTCACTATCTCAAAGAAATATCTGCACCCCTATATTTATTAAGCATTATTCACAATAGCCAAGATATAGAAACAACCTGTGTCCATTGATGAATAAATATGTAAATAAAATAAATGTGACATATGTAGCTATAAATAGTACTCAGCCATAAAAAAAGAAGGAAATCCTGCAATTTGTGAAACATGGATGGACTTTGAGGGCATTATGCTAAGTGAAACAACTCAGACAGAGAAAGACAAATACAGTATAATCTCACTTACATGAGGAATTTTTAAAAAACAAATTCATAGAAAGAGACTGGTGGTTGCCAAAGGTGTGTATGCAGGAAATTTGTGAAGGTGGTCAAAAGATATGAACTTCTAGTTATAAAATAAATAAATTCTTGAGATGTACTGTATGACATGGTGAATGTTGTTAATAATAATACTGTATTGTATAACTGAAAGTTGTCAAGAGGGTAGACCTTAAATGTACTCATAATAAGGAAAAATTTGTAACTAAACTTTGTGAGGCAATCATTTCACAATAAATACATGTCGAATCATTATGTTGTACACCTTAAACTAATATGATGTTATATGCCAATTATATAAATAATATATTTATATTATTATATATAATCTCAATAAAACTGTAAAAAGACACTGTCATCTACCAAATGAAGATTGCTATAACTGTATTACAATATAAATTATGAGGATTAAAACATTTAAATGTTTAATACTAACAGATAAAGGTTTACCTGTGTCTAACTCACTTACAATTTGGAAATTCAAACTCATATATGTAAAAATATCTAAAACATATACTAATGAATCACATACATTGACTACTATCCTTGTGTGTATGTAGGAATAAAAGAATATAAAATGTGTATAAACCACACAAATTAATTGTCAATGCTATAGTTTGTAATGATAAATATTAAAATATTATTTATGTCCGAAGTACATTGATTAAAATTAAACTAATAAAAAGATGAGAATATGGCAATAAAGTATAATGTGAAACTCATATGTTATTTTACTCAGTTTAATTGTAATCTTTAAAATGGAAAACATTCTAAAAGTTTTGATATACTTTCAAATGTGAAATGAGATAGTTTACTTAGCCACTTAAAGTTCTGGATTTATTTTTTTACCAAATGAATAATTTATTTAAGAGAGAAAGAAAATTGATTTAAAAAATGTCTAGTGACTATTATAGCTATTGTAAAAGAAATAATGTTTACACTTTCAAATGTCTATACTTTTTAAATCTGTATTCATATTTATATATTTGGAAGAGCAAGTTACTTTTCTCAGAGATATTAATTATACGATGTTCCTATATTTTCTAAATAGTATTGAGTCTATGTGAAGACTCTTTTACAATTCCTGCCAATCCAGAGAAATTCTATGTGGTCCAGCCACAGCCTGACCCTTGGAGGTAAATGTCTACGTGTATAAATGTCTATGTATATAAAAGGAAAACTATAAGAATAAAAGAAAAATATTCAACAGTGATAATATTGAGAAATACTGACAAACACATGCCAGATATTTGAGTACTTTTGCGTAATCACAAAACGTTTAGAATTAGTGAGAACAGCATCCAGCTCTGGAGACATACAGACCAGATGGAACTCTGCCACTCCCCTACTGTCATATTTTGAGTAAATAATTTAACTTAAAGCTAGTTTCACTTTCTTTACAATTGAGACAGAATGATTTTAAATTAAATGATTGAAAGATGAAAGGCAATAGTATCTATTAAGTGCTTAGAACAATGCATGATACAAAACGCTAATAACTTACTACATTTTGTGGTTGTCATCACCTTCTTTATTGTTATCATCATCACTGTTGTCATTACCACAATCTTTGATTCGCAGAAAGATCTATAGGAATATGTAAAATATGATATATTTTCTCTGGGCATTTTTGTTTCTGAATGTCACATATCTTAATGCTACATACCTCTTGTTACCATGAGGGAATCTAGGCTGACATAAAAAAAGTGGTAAATGAAGAGAAAAGAGGATAGATATTTTTATGATGCATTAAGCTTCAGATATGGATCATAAAAGTTCTCTATCAACAAATTTCCTTTCATTAATCAAGATACAAAATGATTACATTACCACAAGGCTTCCTCATGTTGCACTTTTATAACCACATTCATCTTTGTTAAATCTTCATTTCTATCACCATGCCTAACCCTGGGCAAGCACTAATCTGCTCTTTACCTAAAATTTTGCAATTGGCTTTTTTTCTCTCAGATTAATCCAAGTTGTTGGATGTGTCAGTAAGTTTGTTCCATTTTATTGTGGGTAGTTATTCCACAGTATGGATGTACCAGTTTACTATTTATCCATTAAACGACATCTGCATTGTTTGTTTTATTTTACATACTTCAGTTCTGAATCTTTGGTGTGTGGTTACCATTATGAATATGTAAAGGACAGTTACATACATATAGTCATCCATTTTCTTCTGTGTGTGCCTTATCTCCATTCCCCTTTGCAAATTTGGATCTTTGAATCCTCCCCTTTCCAGTCATTGTTTTCTAAATCTTTTCCTATCTATGCTTAATGTTCATTACTATCTTGCTGTGTCAATTCTCTTATTATTTAAACTTATAATGCCCTCTTCTTAATAAGAGTTATACTCCTCTCCTTCTGTTTGCCTGATATTCACTTAACTCATAGTTACATTTTCTGGGTTGTTTTTGTTTTTGTTTTGTTTTTGTTTTTTTGTCAATTTGTTTTAGGTGAGCTGACCACTTTTCAGTATTTCCTGTAGTACAGGCCTTGTAGTGGAGAATTCCCTCAATTTTTGTGTGTCTGGAAATGTCTTAATTTCTCCTTCATAACTAAAGGAGAGCTTTGCTGGATACATTATTCTAGGCTGATAGTTCCTTTCACTTAATAGTTTAAATATTTGATTCCACTCTTTTCTAGATTGTAAGGTCTGTACTGAGAAGTCTGAAGATAATCAAATTTTTTTTTTTTTTGGTAAGTTCCATTTTTCTTCTCCCTAGCTGCCCTGAGAATTCTGTCTTTGTTGTTAATTTTGGATAATTTTTATACATGTCTTTTTGAAGAACTTTTTGGGTTGAGATAATTGGGTGTTCCTTTGACTTCTTGAATTCCAAGTTCCAGTTCATTTCTCATTTCTTAGATCTGAGACAGTCTCGTCAACAGTATTTGTCTGAAAATGCTTTCTAGTCCCTGCTCCTTTTCTTCCCCTTCAATAATGCCATTATGTTTCCTCTCGATAATATCAGCTAGTTCTTTCATTTCTCTTTCATTATTTTTCATTCTTCGGTTTCTCTCTTCTTCCTTCTGATTTATTTCTAGATTTCTGTCTTCGATGTCACTGATCCTTTCCTCCATTTGGTCAACTCTATTACCTAAGATTGCGATTTCATTTTTTAGCTCTTGCAATGTGTTTTTTTTTCTTTTCTTTTTTTTAATCTCCAGATCTATTTTGTTCTTTTTGAGTGTTTCAATCTCCTTGCTCTGCTCATCTAGTTGTTTCTTCAATTCCTGAAATTGTTGATATGATTTGTGTCAGATGTCATTGAGTTTTTTCAGAAGTACCATCCTGAAATCTCTGTCATTTAAGTTGCATATTGCTATATCTGTAAGCTTATTTTGGAGATTGTTTTCTTTCTTTTTGAGATGCCTTTTCACCTTGGTTGTTCATGGTGTTTAATGGACTATTTCTCCTCGTTGGCATTAATGACAGTGTATTCTGCCTTTTTTCCAGGTAGAAGATTTATTATATAAAGATCTCTCTTTAGCCTGCTTCTTTCTTTCTTTCTTTCTTTTCTTTCTTTCTTTCTTTCTTTCTTTCTTTCTTTCTTTCTTTCTTTCTTTCGGTTTCTAGCAGGTAGCGTCCCCGCTTTATATAAAGCCATGCAAATGCCTTTTTTAATTTTCTGATAGATATTTAATCACGCTCACTATGCTGTTTCAGTCCCAGTCAGTGTTAGCAACAGTTTGCTCAGATTTCCCTGGTGTTCGGTTTCAGAGGGTATGGGGATAGGGGCCCTCTGGGTTGGGAGATGGGGCCTGAGGCTCAGCCTCAATTTTGTAACTGCAGCTGGTAAAAATCAGCAGGTTTTTTTTTTTTTTTTTTTAATGCCGTCCAGGTTTCTTTCAGCCCTGATGACTGGACCCAGCCACCAGCTGTGTGGAACTTAAGTCTCTACCAGGCAGGGCTGTTCAGGGAACTCTCCGCAACTTCTCCCCTCTCCTTCCTCCTGCAGGTAGCCCCAGCAGCTGCTAGAGGCAGCTTCTTTATTTTTCCCTGTCCACTGCCCAACACCCGGGGTTCTGACCTGTGGTAGCTCTGATGCGCAGATCCCACACTCAGACATGTTGGTGTGCAGTTTAGGTGTTTTTTGTTGAGTTTTAAATGTTCAGCTATTGTTGTTTCAAGGGGAGAGATCTGAGGACATCTCTCACTCCACCATGATTTCAAAAAACCCTTGTAATTGTATTTGAATTTGATATTTCTTGTAATAGCATATAGTTGGGTCATCCTTTTAAGTTTACTCTAGCAGTCTTTGTTTTTTGATTAGTATATTTAGACTACTTACATTTAAGATAATTATTGAGATGTTAGAGCACTGCCATTTTATTTACTTATTTTAATTTGTATCCTTTGGTTGTTGTCCTTCAGTTTTGTTTTGTTTGCTTTTTGTTTATTTGTTTGTTTTTGCCTTCCAGTGAGCTTCTTGAACATCTTTTGGGATTCTGTATGTATGTATCTATATATATATATTTAGTTATAGTGTTTTTTAATATTCCCCTTGGTAGTTCTTAAAATAAAAATTTGGGAGTTCTAAACCATATTTCTAAATCATGCTTGCTAATATAAGCATATATAATTCAATAAGTTCAAGTAATTGAGAATCTAATTCATAAAAGGTCACTGATTCTTTCCGGAGCTCCTAGATTATTCCTGATCACAGCCCTCATTTTTCAAAATAAATATGATAGAGATGACTGTGGATACATATAATTCCTACAGACTCGACCTACTAATCTAAGAGCAAGACATTATCCTTTTAGATATTTAAAGATAATGTTCATTTTTCTTCCATGTTTGATGTTCATTATGAAACAATATGATGCAGCTATCGTTTTGGTTAGTTTTGTTTAATAAGTATTAAATATCAGGATGTCACCAGACAGCTAACCAGGATATTGTCAATGTCACGAGAAAGAATTCATGAACAGACAACAAAGGTGATGAAGCAACAGCTCAAGTTTATTGAAAGCAAAAAGTGTGCTCTCAGACAGGAGAACAGGCTAGCTCGAGAGTGAGCTGCCCCACTTTTCTCTCAGGATGGGGACTTTGCTTACTGCTATAACTAGGGGGTATAATAGTCATAATTCTGGGTGGTCTCTTCAAAGAAAAACAGTGTTTTTTCTTGGAAGTAGAGAGAGATCCCTTTCTTACCATGTTTGGTTTTTACAGAACTGTCATGGAGTCAAGAGCAGGATGGGTACAGCGTTAACTGCAATGTTCATTTGTTGTGACAGCCATAAAATGAAGAAAGAATAAGGTCATTAGGTCAAGGATGAAAGAGGCTTGGGATGTGCATATGTTTCTGTATGAAAGATCACTGTGTTTCTGGGCCAGGATGTGGTGGGTTTTGAGCTCCTCTAAGGGCCTATCAGTGTTTATGGTGATCACATTTGTGTCCTTGTGGGTTTTTCTCTCTGCTGCTCATATCTATCTGCCTACTCTAAGAAAGAGAGCTTTTGTAGCAGCCTGTAAATATTATTTTCTCAAAGTTCATGAATTTTAGAGCTAGAAATTAGATTGGTATACACCCAATCTATGTCAAAACAGGTCATTGGTCCCAATATCCTTTCTTCCCTCTCTCCTCAGCTTACTGGGCAAAAGACAAAGTTTATATTTATAGGTTCTCTTGAATCTAGTCTTAGTCCTTAGTCACGTGACTAAATTCTGGCCAATGAGATGCTAAAAGGAGTGGTGTAAAACAATAAAATATTCCACTTACTTTCTCTCTTTCCAACTGATTAAACTGCTGATTGGAATTAGAGCTGTTGTAGCCATTATGAAGAAAGATCTAGAATCCACTTGATGAAAAGTCCAGACAAAAACATAAAAGGCACTTGGATGCTGAAAATTGTCATCCTGGAATTACTCTGTGTATATAAGAGAAATAACTTATCATCAAGCTATATTCATTTTTTTTATATTACTAGCAGCTAAAATGCTAATAATTAATATACTTCCATTGTGAATATCCCTTCCACATTAAAAATCATATTATTCCTATAAGCACCCACCAATACTCATTATTGCCCCAATTATTTAACATTTTAACATTTTTAATATCTTAAATTTATAATAACAATACTTATATTTAATATACATTTTCAAAATATTTCATATTTTACAATTATGTTACTTTCTTTTTGAAGCACTTCAATAACTTGCAAATTGTATTTTTATTGAGGCTAAATACTTCATGTGATTTTAATAATTCTGCATGATTAACCACTACCCAACTCTTTATAAGTTCAGTACACTTTTGCCTGCTCTATCTGTACCTCTTATGTTCTAGATATAACAGTGTTATCTTTGTCCATGATTTATGCCATATTACATTCTTATACATATCTATTCCTCATGATTTTGTTCCTGTTAAGGACTCTCTTGCCAAACTCCAAAGTCTTTCCTTTATTTTACGCTTTATTTAGCTTTGTATACCTCAGTACTCAGGCCACTATTTCTTTAGAGAAATCTCTTTGATCTCTTGATTCATCTCATACCCTTTTATACTTTAATAAAATTTTTTTATCTCAATGCTGTACAGTTTTTCAATTCATTTCTGTATCTTCCTGTTATAATATGAACCCCATGAGAGTACATGTTTCTGCTTTTTTGTTACTGCTGGTACTCGGAATACTATTTAGCACATAATAGATGCTCAATAAAAGTTTTAAATAAATGAATTTAAAAAAACTTCTGAACTCTTCTCTTTAAAAATGACTTTGACATCTAGCTTCTTAACTTTGTCTGTAAGACATGTCATAAAACATACATTAATAGTTTAAAATCACTATGGAATATCCATCCAGTAAATTTGTCTCTCTCCTTTCTGAACTACTATTCAATAATTTTCTTTCCCATTCTACTTCAATTAGTTAATATCATCATGCTTTGGACATTGATACCACCAAAATGTCAGCCACTAAACGATCTCTAAATACAACCTATTGTCTTGTACTTGATGGCAATGGCATTTGCAATCTTCTATGTTTTGGATCCCTACTGCAATTACACTACAAATCAATTCTAAAATACTTCAGATAGTGCATCAGGAAAAAAAAAAAAAAGTGATCCTAGATGTATCCAACTGATGGTGTTCTCTATGACTGCTGCTAAGTTGCTGACAAGTAATGAAGAGCATCACATCTCAAGTGGGGCTTTGATATTACACGACCATCTAACATCCTTAAAGAATTGACTCTTTCATTCTCCATTGAGAAAAACTCCAAATCCAGACACATGATTTAGAATGCTTTCCACTAAAATACCAGAATTATATGTGGATCAAATAATGAGATAATAACTGAATACAAACATTTGAAGATTTGCTCATTCATTTACCAAGCAATGCCATGAAAAAACTGGGTTCATTCTATTATGGCATCTACAGTTATTGATACTGCCTTCCTTCATGGGGCATGGGATGGCTTCAGTAATCATAAGCATTGCAAGAAGACAGAATGGTATACAGCAAAGAAAGGTGGTATATCTCTTTACGCAAGTATTTGTACTGACAAGGAAAACCTTTCCCAGAATCCAATAAGCACAACATCTATCAAGTTCCAGAAAGTGAAATTGGCACATATGTATGCACATACTAAATATTAACAAGAAGACTGAAACCACAGTGGTCTGTTAAGTGATCCAAGATTCTTTATGTTGGCATAGAATGGTGAATACTTTCACCATTAAATAAAATGGTGATTATTTACACAAAATTGAAGTTTTGTTAGCAAGATAAATAAATAAATGATAAAAGATACAGTTTTTTATAGGCAACCAATAGCAAGAATGTGGTGTCACAGAAATTAAAGAAGGAACAGTTTGTAGAGGGAGAATCCAATTAACTAGGTACGATGATTCTGATACAAAGTGAGATACAGAAATGTAAACAGTTGCGTTATCAACATTGAAGGCCATTAACAACCTTTGCAAAAGAAATTTTGTGGAATAGTGAGATCATGTCTCAAAAACAACTCTTCTTGTAAAATGGTCTTGTCCGAGGCTAACCTTGCTTGATCCTAACATCATATGCTTTAGGTCGGAGGAGGAGGAGGAGCAGAAGGAGGAGGAGAAGGAAATGTAGTCAGACTACATATAGGGATTACAATGAAAACATTCATGTCTTGACCTTAAATAGAAAGGTCCATACTAAGTCATGGACTTTTCATGAGTTCTTCTAGTTAGAATTCAGGACAATAAAATAACATAACAATAACCCACTGAAGAGAAAGCTCAGAAATAATGCTTGTTTTTGCTTTGGATGGAAATGCAATTTATGTGGCATCCTATGGAATTTACTAATGTTTCGCATTTATTCCAAAAGAAAGAATCTTCTACAGATGAATTCCCTTGAGGCTATTTAGCACTTTCTCTGTAGTGACACACAAAAAGTATTTTACAAACTTATTTGAGGGAGGGAGATAATTCTAGGGAAGGCCTATTATTGAACAGTGTCTTAGAAAAAAAAGGAAGTAATTTAAGAAATGTTGTGAATATTCATAATACCACATTAACACATATCATAATTTTCAGCTCCATAAATAAGCATGCTGTTATCTCTCTTTCTAGCATAGTTAATATTTCATAAAATGTTCTGATACACTGCAGGGTTACCAACACTGTCTTTAATGTTACATTTTCCTCGAAGAACAGAAATGAAGTAGTTTCTCCAGGGCATCATAAATCTTAGTTTTCATTTAGAATATAGAAACCATAAAGAACATAAAACAATATTTAAGCCTCAGAGAAGACCAATTTCCAATACAAAATGAGATTGTTATGACAGTAAAGGAATGAGCAGATGAGAATAGGAACACTCCAATTTATCCAATGCTGCCAGAAACAAAATAAAGGAGACGTAAGAGACCTAGGTGCAGTACATTATAGAACAGTGACCAAAAAACTGAAATGGTTCACATGGATTACACACTCTGTAACCAAAGACTATAAAATATTGAGATTAAATGATATTGCTAAAAACAGATAATCATACTACATACATATATGATATACATATATATGTAATACATAAGTGTGTTATATATACATTTATGAATCAAGTCAAGAAGTCATCAATTTAGGTAAATATAAAATGGAAAAATATGAATTGACAAAGTTTCAGGTAAGATAATTGAATGGAATTAAGCTATAATAGATCATAATTCCCTAATTACAAATAACATCTTTAAACTTTTGAAGCCATTAAAGCATAGCAGGAATTTAATGAGATATCTAATTTCGTGTACATTTACTGCATGATTCATTTCTTAGAAAATTTGTGAGTCTAAGGGTGGGTAGGGAATTTTAATATTATTTATATTCCAACAGTATGTTATTGTTCCATTTCTATATATACCTGGGATTTGTAAAAATAATATAGATGAATTTTCTTACGAATATCAAAGAAAATCTCCATTAAAATGTTAAGAAGAAGGAAACTTTTCTTTAAACCTTTATTGTGTTTAATAGCACAAAGACATTAACATATTTCATTGCTATCTTAGTGAAAATAAAAAAAATGCATTAAGTAATTGAATCACCAAAAAGTTAGATATCAATCATCTAATAAGCATATATACAAGGAACTCTTCTGAATGTTTTAGATGTTAAACCCACTTCATCTTAATAATTTTATGAAGCACTATTTTTCAATAACATTTTATAGATTTGTTAACCAGAGTACAGAAACCTTAAGTCACCGAATACCCTGAGGAGCTGAGACTTGATTCTAGGTAGTGTGGCTTCGAACCTGAGCCTATAACGAGTATGTTATTTTACAAACTTATGTATTGTTTTATTTCATAGACCAGTAAGTTAAGTTACTATTTTTATCTAAAATAATTTTACAGATAGTACTGGCAGAGTACAGTACTCCCCACCCCTTAGCCAGAGTTTCACTTTCCATGGTTTCAGTTACCTGCTATCAACTATGGTCCAGAAATATTAAATGAAAAATTCCAGAAGTAAACAATTTGTAAGTTTTCAATTGCAAACCATTCTGAGTAGCATGATGAAATCTTGCACCATCCTGCTTTGTTCTACCTGGGACATGAATCACCATTTGTCTAGTATATCCATGCTCTATATGTACTACCCACCCATTAGTCACTTAGTAGCCTTCTTGGTCATCAGATAGATTGTTGTGTTGTCACAGTGCTTGTGTTTGAGTAACTCTTATTGTACTTAATAATGACCTAAAAGCACAAAAGTAGTGATGTTGGCAATTTCATTGTGCCAAAAAGAAGCCATAAAGTATTCCCTTTACATGAAAAGTTGAAAGTTCTTGACTTAATAAGGAAAGGAAAAATCATATGCTTAGGTTACTAAGATCTAGTATAAGAACCAATCTTCTGTCTGTGAAATTGTGAAAGAACAAGAAATGTGTGTTAGCTTTGCTGTTGTACCTTTAACTACAAAAATTACAGCCATAATGCATGATAAGTGCTCAGTTAAGATGGAGAAGGCATTAAATTTGTGTGTGGAAGACATGAACAGAAAACATGTCCCAACTGATGGCATCATGTTGCATCAGAACTCATTGAGATCTTATAAAGACTTCAGGAAGAGATCCCCTGAAACGAGTGTCACCAAGCCATTCACTGCAAGTAAGGGATGGTTACACAGATTCAGGAAGAGATTTGTCATTTTATCATCTCACATAACCACAAGAAAGGTGAATACAGTACAATAAGATGATTTGAAACAGACCACATTCAAATTACTTTTATTATAGTATATTGTCATAATTGTTCTGTTTTATTATTAGTTATTGTTGTTAATCTCCTACAGTGTACCTAATGTACAAAATAAACTTTATCATAGCTATGTATATATAGAAAAAAACATATATAGGGTTCGTCATTATCTGTGATTTCAGACATCCATTGAGGGTCTCGGAACGTATCCTTCACAGAGAAGGGGTGGTGCTGTATGTAGAAAAAATGTAAAAGTACTAGTATGAAAAAAAATATGAAAAAAAGTATTAATATGAAAAAATCCCTTTCTTCCTCTTCATTTTTACTATTCTAAATCCATTAATAAATAACTAATTCCCTTTGCTTAAAATGATACAGTAAAATAAAAACGATTATGGATGAAATACTTCATACTATAATTAATAACCTGTTCTTTTGTATAAAGTTTCTAAAAGGTGGTCAAAAGACTCCTGAAATTAGAATTACCATATGTGCTAATTATTTAAACATCTCTAGACATATCTCAAATTATATTTCTGTTGGTAGAGACTGAAAGTGAATATTCAACAAGCTCTCAGGTAATATACATGCACAGTAAAGCTTCAAACCATGGTTCTAATATAAATTTGATTACATGTCTTTTCCTAAAAATAAAACTTGGGGTGAACATGAAATATCAGGTCCCTTGAATGGTTGAGATAGGATGCTATTAAAAATGGAAGATAGTGTATACAGAAGACATGAAAAAATAGATTTTTCATACTTTAAAATGTCACTGGGAGATATCACAAACTGAATGAGTATGACTCCAAATCATTAACTTTTTGTCAGAATTAAATATTCATAAATCAATGTAAAAGATCATCAGCTGTTTAAGGTATCTAAAATGTTGAACATATATAATTTTTTAGGTTTTCATTTACCAAAAATAGTGTTTTGCTTAAACTGTATTAAAATAATTGAAAATTAATATTATTATAATTCAAATACTATTAAAACATATTTTAATAAATGACTTAATTTTATAGAATAATTGTGTCTATTTCTTTAAATATCTACATAATTATCTGGTATTGCAGAGTCTGACATATACAATTTCCTATTTTAAGTTATTGTTGGAAAGAAAATTGCTTGTATTTTGAGAATTTTCCAAAGCCAAACCAAGGCCTACACAAATTGCCCAACATTAAAATCGAAATAAAAAATGACTATGTACCAAAGCATAAAATTGTTTCGGAAAGAGGAAAGAGAAGATAAAGGAAAAGGCAACAGATTTTTACATTCTTTTCTTACTCAAATGACCCAATTTGTGCTGGAATACAACCACACAATCTGCAGGGTATCAGTAAGAAACAGAGCAGCAGATGAGTAGGAATTGACATCTGTGGCTTGGGAAAAAAATTGGCAAAGAGAGCAAAAAATAAGTAGTTAAACAGTTCAAAATGGCTATAAAAATGTAGTCTTCTAAAAAACAGGGCAATTAAAATTCCTATTTTTATTTTCTTCCCCTACTAAGTAATAATATTTTGTAGAACAGGCATTCTAAAAACAATACATGCATGTATTTATAAGGATAGAATACAGAGAGTATATATTTTTATAAGGAGTAGATAATTAAAAATATTTAATGTAAATCCACAATACTTTGAAAAATACACTTCAGGTTCCATCAATGACACTGTTGCAAAACTCACGGAATTATATTGTTCAATATAAACCTTCTGAGGTTTACATAATTCTTACCCACAGAAAACAAAACCTGTGAGAATAATTGAACACAATGCCTTTATGCTAATCTCTCTGAGTTACAATAACTAATAAATTATCAAGATGAACTAGAGAGCAGGGAGTCTATACAGAACCTATGATTAAATATTCAATTAAAATAAAATAGACAGTGCACAAATTTATTACCATAAACCAGTCATTTTGTCATAGGACTAAACCAAATGTTTTAGAATACATGTATTATGGTAAAGAGATAAAGAAATGTTAAAGCAAAATGTTTTCCTTCTGGGATATTAAATCACACATCTCTTTATTTATTAGCTTATAAACCACTTAAAAATAAAGTAAACCTCATGATAATACTACCCCATCTCACAAAAACAGACATTTGAATAGAGTGTGAATTTTTAATTGGATCTCATTCTCTGAGTAAAGTTCCTATTTTCTGCTTGGATGTGGTGTAGGGGCAATGCAAGGAGCTTCTTAATGACAGTGCCTGTGATCATGTGGACCTTTCTCAGTCTAGTGTATGGTCAATTGTACACATAATACATTCTCTAGTTTTAATTTTGTACTTTTTCTGATAGTAAAGACTGCTAAAAATATTGATTTTTATTATTCTTACTATAATCTGACTCCACATTTTACTTGCTTGACATTTTTGAGCCCAAATATTGTTTTAGTGAGATATTATGACTAAATATAAGAAACAAATAAAAAAAATCATTATTATTTAGATTTCTATAATTAGGACATCTTAAAATTAAATGAGACCTCCAGAATACCAGAGCTGAAATAGCAACACAGATATACCTCATTTTATTCACTCTAATGTACTTTACAGATATTGCGTCATTAACAAATTAAAGGATTGTGGACACCCAGCATCAAGCAAGACTATAGGCGCCATTTTTCTAATAGCATTTACTCACTATATCTCTTCAGTACACTTTAGATTTAAGCAATATATCACACTTTTCATTATTATTAGATTTGTTTTGGTGATCTGTGATCAGTGATCTTTGACATTTCAATTGTAATTGTTCAGGGGCACCAGGAGCTGCATTCATTTAAGACAGTAAACTTAATTGATAAATGTGTGTTCTTATTGCTCCACTGACCAGCCATTTCCCCTTCTCTTTCTCTTGTCAGACCCCAATATTCCCTGAGAGACAATATATCGAAATTAGACCCGTTAATAACCCTACAGTTCTAAAAGGGTATTTTCTGCTACCTTGTCTTCTAAATCACTAATTCAATCCTCTGCTTAATCTAATCTGTTGATGATTCCTTCTAGTGTATTCTTTATTTCAGTTATTGTATTCTTCATTTCTGATTCTTTTTAATGGTTTCTATCTCCTTTTCCCATTTTTTATCTTTCGTTGAATTTCTTACTGAATTCTAGTCTTCCCTTAAGTTTATTCAACACTGTACTTGTTAAATTGTTTGTCTTCATTACATTTTTTTTTTTCTAGAGTTTGGTCTTGTTCGTTCATTTGGGACAAGTTTCTTTGTCCACTCATATTTGGTAGATGTGCTATGTCCCCCAGTTTTGAGAGATTGGCCTTATATATAAGGTGTCCTATGGGGTCAAGTGATACAGTGTCACTGCTCACCTGAGCTCTATGGGTGCCCCCTGTGTGTGTGTGTTGTGTGTGCCCTCCTATTGTAGTTTGGTCTTGATTATTTTTGGCACATCAGTAGGTGGGGTGACTCTCAGGCTGTCTGTGAAGGCTGGCCATTAGTACATGGGGGAGCTATTGTGCAGGGGCTGGTCCACAGAGTGGGAGTCACTTTAGCATGGCTCTGATGCCAGCCTAGTCCACCCTTCATTTGTGTTATTTGTAGAGATGTTTGGATGGTGAGCTGGTGTGGTCTGAAGCTGGGCATTGGGTGTGCTGTGTCTGGACCCTTTTAGAGAGGCCTCTGTGCAGGCTAATGCCAGCTTTGTACTGGGCTTTGGGCCTTTTGGTAGGAGCTACTAAGTGATCTGTGGTTAGTTGCTATCTGTGGTATGCTGTGGGTCACAGAAGCAGCTACACTGTGAACCAAGGCTGGCTACCACTTATTCTGGGCTTGGGACCCTTTGGCGGGCACTACAATGTCAACTGAGGCCAGCCACAACTTGTGCCAGGCTTGTATACACCGAGTTGAAGCTATATTCCAGGCCAAGACTGGCCCCTTGGTTTGGGGCCACCTGAGAGGAGTTATAATACAAATTGAGACTGGTGGCTGCTTTTGTTGGGCTTGGGACCATTTATAGCTAAGGCTGTAAGGCACATCAAGGTCAGCCACTGCTTCATTGGGATTTGTGGACCATAGAGAGCTTTAGGGAAAGTCCTTAGTGAGTTGCTAGAAAAAACTCAGGCCTGGAGAACCAGTTGGGTGGGGAACAGTCTCAGGAAATCACAGGGGCAGGGCAAATAGTGTTCATTAAATGAATGGAAAGTTCAGATTTGGTGCCTGACTATGAAGGGTGAGTTGAGTGAAAGGAGAGCTCAATAAAGGAACAATGGTGCTTGCCAGCACTTCTGTCTCCAAAGAGTTGTCTCGACCCTGCCCTTCCAGCCTCCACCCTGAAGTTAGTCAATTTAGTTCCTCCCTGTATGTCCCTAGTGCTTTTTGAGCTGCTGCCCTTGTGCCAGAGCTTTGAGCAAGTGAGTTTGTGAACAAGTCAGTCTGTGCACAGACCTTTAAGAGGAGAGCCTCAATGTCTTTCTTTTGTCTTTCTCAGACACCATATCCACTGTTTTTCACAGCCAGATGTTATGGAGCTCCTTTTTCCTGCATTGAAGCTCTTGGTTTGGGAACACAGTGTGGGGCTGGTACCCCTTGCTCTTCATGGGGGACCTCTGCAGCTGAGATATCTCTCCCAATTCTTAATCATGACATTATGGGTGTAAAACATGCCCATTACATGTCTCCACCTTTCCTACCAGTCTTATAAATCCTTAGCTATAGGAATTCTCTTCAGCTAGTATTTAGATAGTTCTCAATGATGATTGTTCCATAATTTAATTGTAATTTTGATGTGGTAGTTAAGGAGGTGAGCACAGAGTTTACCTACTCTGCCATCTTGACTGGATATCACATATATTATTTTTGATTGATCAATTTTAGGCATAATTTAAATATATTTATATCAGAAAAATGTTTTTTTAATATAAGTATCATTTGTAAATAGTTATGCACCTGATATAAGATAAATATGTAAGGTAAATATCAATAGACCTGAAAAGAGAAATACACAGCATTAAAATCATAGTAGGGGACTTCAGTATCCTACTTTCAACAACAGATTTATCATCCAGATACAAAATCAATAAGGAAACACTGAACTTAAACTACATTCTAGACAGATGAAATCAACAGATATTTGTAGAATATTCAATCCAAAATCAGTAGAATACACATTTTTATTAAGCTCACATGGAATGTTTTCCAGGATAGATCATATATTATGCTACAAAAAAGTCAATAGATGTAGGAAGACTGATATCAAGCATAATGTTTAATCATGATAGTATAAAATTAAAAATCAATTATTAAAAAGAAAACTGGGTAATTCACATCACTGTGGAGATTAAAAAACATGCTACTGAATAACAAATGAGTCAAAAATGATAAATAAAAAAATCCAGATATAAATGAAATGGAAATATAGCATTCCAAAACTATGGGTGGCGGCAAAGAAAATTTTAATAGCAAAGTCTATAGTGATAAATGCATAATCAAGAATAAAGAAAGATCTCAAATAAACAACATAACATATTTACACCTCAAGTAATTAGAAAAATAATAAATGGAATGCAGTCAGTAAAAAAAGAAATAGCAAAGATCAGAGTGAAAAAATGACATAGAGATTAAAAGACAATAGAAAAGATCAATGAAACTAAGAGCTGATTTTTAAAAGATAAACAATATTGACAAACCTTGAGCTAGACTAACCAAGAAAAAAAGAAATATATAAAATTATAAATTAAAGAGAACTCAATACAACTGATCCCAGAGAAATACAAAGGATCATAAGAGACTACTATGAACAATTATACACCAACAAATTGGACACCGTAGATGAAATGGATAAATCCCTAGAAACATACAACCTACCAGTAATTAATCATGAAGAAATACAGAATCTTAACAGTCTAGTTACTAGTACTATTCATTGAAAAAGCAATAAAAAAGACTCCCAAAAGAGAAAAGTACAGGACCAGATAGCTTCAGTGGTAAATTCTAACAAACTTTAAAGAAAAATAATATCAATGTTTTAAACATTCTTCCACAAAATAAAGAAGGGGAAATTTTCCAACTCATATTCGAGACCAGCACTACCATGATGGCAAAAACCAGAACAAGACACTGAAAGAAAATTCTAGCCCAATATCCTTGATAAACAGAAATGCATAAATCCTTAACAAAATACTAACAAACAAAATTCATCAATACAGTAAAGGAATCATACAACATGATAAAGTAAAATTTATTTCTGAGATGCAAGGATGGTTTAAAATCCATAAATCAATGTGATAAAACACATTAACAAAAGATTTTAAAAAATATATGATCTTACGTGAGATATAAAAATGAAAGCAGCAAATGAATAAGATAGAGACTCATGGGCAAGGATGAGTTTAGTGGTTACCGGAGAGAAGAGGGTATTGGGGGAAGTAGAAAAGGGTCAAGGAAGACAATAAATGTTATGAGCTGAAAATCAGAATTGATGCATAGCTCAGGGTTATGTGATAAAAGTGTTGATTGTGAATAAAACCTAATAAAGTTAAAATTCATTGATGTTTGATGATTTTGAAAAATGTTTAGCAAAATTTGGAGAAATGTCATTGATAAGAGATCAGACGTTGCTGAGATATATGACATAAACACATCTACATACAAAGGAACTGAACAAGGTCCTGAAGCTGCTGAAAATCTTGTGGGCATAAATAAATAATGGCAATGGTAATACAGAGTCACACTAAAGTATGTGGCATGAACTTCTGATGAAGCAATTTCAATGGTAGTGGTAGTTCAATAATTTGCAAATTAAAGTGAGTGAGTAGAAATATGATGACTCATTAGCACCATTTCTATGAATTAGTGGGGAGTGGGATATATGCTGCCCCTGATTGAAAGGGAAGTTATTCCCATTTTTAAATAATTAAAAATGTTCAAGACCAAAAATTTTGTTCACATGAGAATACAGAATTTTTTGGCCAAAATAGCAGTAGGAGAGATGCTACAATGAACTTATTGATTGGCTCCAGAATATGTTACTTAAGTTTCAGATGCTGTCAAAAGATAGAAGGAAGTGTGCCACAAGAGATGTGATTTCAGACATCATGAGAAAAAGTAGGTAAAATTAAATTGTATTTTCCATCATCATTATAACAGGTGATTACTCTTTCTGAATTGTGACACTTTCAATACATTGAATAATTTTTTTTACATTTGTTACCCTGTTTTACCTTAAGAGCTTTCCAGTGCTACAAGCAGTTTAGTGTTTCAGCTCCAATTTCTGGGTGAACTTGCTGATGTCTACAGAGATAGGTAACACAATGAGTTCAACGTGACAGAGCAAGTTGTAGTAGCACTGAGATCTGGGGCTTAGAGTGGTATGCTCAATCAGGACTTTATTTATTTTACATTAACAACACCTCCCAGATATTAGGTAGCAATCTTTACTACAAACTGTGAAATATGCTTTCTGCCATGTTTCTTTGATTTCATTTGTAATAATCTTCTACAAATATGCCTTATTATACATAGGAGTTTATAGAATTTACTTGAATTAGTTTTATATAAAAACAACCGAAATTGATAGGTTATATAAGTTGAAATCTCTGTGGTTGATAAACAACTTTTCTCCTGAAAAATAAAGCTTATGTATTAATTCTGAAATAAAATGGAAGTGAAAACCTGAGAAGAAGGAAGCAACAGATTGTGTTACACTTAGTGACAAATAACAATATAAAAACAATCCTAAATCATAGGACTTTTGCAAAATGCCAGGTATGGTAAATGTGCTAAAATAAGAAAAAAAAAACACTTTTATTCAGATGCATTTCACGAATATTATTTTACACTGAACACAATCTTTATCATATAGTAGCTACTGTTTTACATTTGTATAATAAGAAAAGAAGTGGAGTATCACAAGAACTGTGCAGTTTTGTGATCACACGTAATCAGAGGTAAAGCACTGCTGAATCAAAATACATTTGATATTAAGAAAAAGACTTTAGATTATTATTGAAAAGTGAATAAAAAATTCCAATAAAGCAGAAAAAAATACATATCTAAATAGATATTTGAATAAAAATATCTTCAATTTTTACTGCAATCTTTGAAGAGATAGTATATAGTATTTGCTTTAAAACAGTATGAAAAAATATGGTTTTGCAAGTCATTTGGTTTGTGATATAATGAACCAAATGGCTTGCTGAAGATTTGGATGCATTCCAGTTCAACAGCCACTATTCAAATTGATAGTGACAGCTCATTCTGAGGAAAAAATGTTATTTTCAAATGATTGATATGAACTCAAAGGGGTGTGAAGAACTATAGTGTACTTTGTGCATCGGAGTTGTGACAGGTTGGCACATCTTTAATTCTGATTTAAAACAAGCCAGGGCACTGCAGTTTCTAACACCATTAAGCTTATATACCACATGAAATTATTAGACTCACTGGAATATTCCATAAAGCAAAATTTGCCAAAATTTCAAAACTATGAGTCTGATTTCTGTATTAGATTGGCACTTTGTCTACTAAAACTTATTTCAATATTTTCTTCCTTTAAAGAGGAAAAACACTGAGGTATTTTAATACAATTTAATTATAAATTAGTAAATGTTGTTCTCTAATTGTGAAATTCAGAAGTGTACCAGAAGAAAGGAAACAATGAGTCCCTGACATAAAAGTATAACATTAAAACTTGACATCAGAATAATGGGGTTTTAACTCTATTGGAAGATAAATGGGACTAAATGCAGAAAATTCACAAAATTCTTCAACTCTGACCATTTAAATTTTACTGATTTGGCATTTTAATTTCTTAATTGTATCTCCACAAAGGTCAATTAGTGTTTTTCAATACAAATGTATTCAAATGAAACTATACACTGTTAGGGAGAAGGTCTTAACTTTTTAAACAATTCTGATTTTTCTTAAGTTTTTATTGTCACGAAGTGTAATCACCTTTCTAAACCAGAAGTAACTATTTTAGTAATTTTAACTTCATAAAAAGCTTCAGGTGGTTGTCTTTAATGAGATGTTTTATATTGTCATTTTACTCAAAAACATTGTGGGCCCTTTTTTTCCTAATTTGTGTATGTGAACTGTCATAGACTGTTCTATGCGATGTTAGAAAACAAAACAAAACAAAAGGACCACAGGTCAAAAATCATAGCTGAATGCATGCTTTCAAGTATTAGTTATTTTTTCAGTGAAAGTAACAAGAATCTAAATCAAATATATTCAAAATCTAACTGGGAAGATCAAGCTATAAATAGCTTTAGGCAAGGCTTGATAGAGGCAACCTAAAATTTAC
This sequence comes from Eonycteris spelaea, assembly GCA_003508835.1. Taxonomy (NCBI): domain Eukaryota; kingdom Metazoa; phylum Chordata; class Mammalia; order Chiroptera; family Pteropodidae; genus Eonycteris; species Eonycteris spelaea. The sequence goes on along the minus strand of PUFA01000043.1, from coordinate 898,763 downwards.
TGAAGGAAAAATGTTCTTCAGGAATATTCTGTCTGTCTTTTGTCTATGTACTCATATGTGCAGATTCCATTCTCTTGAGAGATTTCTTTACATGGTGGCACAAGTAAACTCCAGAAGATTTAGACTTAAAGGTATATTATTGTCAATAATCTTTAAAGGAAAATGTTATATATTTTTAAGTTCCTTTCATTTCAATAAATAAATCTGATAATATCAGTTTTGGTCAAATGCTGTTTTCTCAACCAAAAGTAATGTCCACGGAGATGGTACCCATTAATCTGCCTCAGAATTCTACTGTGGTGTTTCTTATATCAAAGGCCTCCTTTGTAGAATATATCATGCAAAGGAGGGCCAAATCCCTAAATAAATTAAGGGTTCTGTTAACCAAAATAAAGGAGAGGGGCAATAGATGTTTCTAAAGAAACCATGAGATATCCAAATTATCTCCCTTATTAGCCCCTATAACATTTTTTCCTTCAACGTCTGAAATTCCCACTTTTAATTCTCATATTTATATTATCGCAGGTCATCATTTCCAAAGGTACATTGTAAAATGTCTACATTATACAGTGAGAAAGAAAAGTCCATGTATTGAAAAAGAGGAGTTTTTCACTAAAAATAAAGTAATATTAATTTATTAATATACCAGTACAGATGGACTCAGTCTTATTTTATTCTTGAAACATACAACAAGAATCTTACGTGTCAAAGTACAGGACTGTTTCATTTAACTGGGTGTATGAAAATCTGGAAGTTTAGAGGAACAGCTTTAACAAAATCTTTCATTGAAATAAGTCATAAATCACTAAAACTTCAAAGCATTTTCAAATATATTGAATATATGATGATAAATTTCTAAGCTTATAAATTTAATTTAAAACCAAATGATGCAAAATATATAAGTTCAATTTTATTTTTTATCTGTGCATAATATATTATTATTATACTTTTTATATTGCTTGAAGCCATCAATTTAAAAATATGCACAGATTAATCACATAAATCACATGTTCTACAAAGGCCACCAAGTTAATCATTCTTCCACACATGGACATATAAATGTAAATTTTCTTTACAGTATAATATTAATTAAAATAAACATCAACCTGAATTTAGTCTTGGAAGCTAAGTGCAAATTCATAGTTACCACCTTAATCCAATGATCTTTGCTTTTTATTTCAATGTTCACTAAAAAATCTTAATATAGCCTGAAGATTAGGTACATAAAAAAAAGCCAAGGAATATCACAAGGAGAAAAAAGCTAGCAGAGCATATAAAGGCTGAGCTAGAAATAGAAATATTCAACTTGAACTTTAAAAAGCAAACTTGATAGATTGTGAGTTATATTTGCTTTAGAAAAGCTTAAGCTTTGTATCCAACACAAATATACCAGACAAGTCAAAATATCATTGACTTTGGCAATGTCTGAAGGAAAATATATTCATGGAGATCAGCTGTGCTGAAATTAATCTCCTGTGTTGATAAAATAAAAGTGATGTTTCCTTCTTTTTTAAAAAAAGATATATATATATATATATGGGCTTCTGTTACCTATGGATACTCGAGGCAGAAAACACTAGTCAATGTGATACTGTGGTCTTTAAAAAAATCTCATTTACTATTTGTCACAGTAAGTCAATCATGGAGTATCAGTGCAGTGAGACAGTTTAGCAATCTATGTCCCTTTTAATCTCTTTCAGAGTATACAAAAGGCACCTTTGAGTACTTAGTGACCTTTTTTATTGCATTTTGACAAAATTTTATTTCATTCTTTTAACTATATATGGATATAAAACTTAAATTTTGATTTAACTAAAATTGATCAATATATTTATTAGCAGAATTGTAAATGTATTTTAAGATTTCAGAGCAGGAGCCTAGAAAGTGGAATTAAAGCAAAAAATACATTATATATTTTAAAAATTTTTCATTATAAGACAATTGAAGTTTGAGAAAAAATTGCAGATACTACAGAGAATTCCCATATATTCTTCTTACATGAAGATTTCTATACCATTGGCATCTGACAATAGCATGATCTATTTGCTACAATTAAGGAATCAAAATGACACATCATTGCTAACTAAAGTGCATACCTTTTGAAGAACTTTATAGTTTTTACCTAATGTACTTTTTTCTATTGCAACATACCATACAGCATACCACATTATATTTAGTTGTCACCTTGCTTAAACAAATCTTGACTGTGACAGATTTTTAGATTTTTTATTTTTCATATCCTTCAGTATGAGAAGTACTGGCTCAAGTATTTTGTAGAATGTCTTTCCATAGGATTTTAAATATATTTTCCTTATGGTTAGGCAGAAGTAAAAAATGGTTGGGAGGAAGAACCACAATGGTGGAGTTTTTATTGTTACATGGTACATATGAAAAAAAAAATTGTTCCCTATCTGTATTAATAAAAATTAGAGAAACATGTCATCTGCAAAAAGCAACAATTTAACTTCTTCAATCTCAGTTTGATGCCTTTTTTATTTCTTTCATCTGTGTCTGATTCTAGCTAGAACTTCCAACACTATATTGAACAATAGTGGGGGACAGCGGACAGCCTTGTCTTGTTCCTGATCTTAGAGGGAAGGATTTTAGTTCTTCACCATTAAGTGTGAAGTTAGCTGAGGTTCGTCATATATGGCCTTTACAATGTTGAGATACTTTCCTTCTATATCAATTTATTAAGTGTTTTACTCATAAATGGATGCGGTCTCTTGTCCAAGGCTTTTTCTGCATCTATTGATATGATCATATAATTTGATCCTTTATTTTGTTTATGTGGTGTATCACGATGGTCAATTTGCGTATGTTGTCGAGCCATCCTTGAGCCCCTTGGAATGAAGCTCACTTGATCAGATGAATAATCTTTTCAATGCATGGTTGTATTTTTATTTGCTACTATTTTGTTTAGGCACTTTCGCATCTATATTCTTCAGAGATATTGGTCTGCAGTTTTTCTTTTTTAGTGTTATCCTTACCAGGTTTTGGTATCAGGGTAATGTTGGCCTTATAAAATGAGTTAGGAAGTACTGCCTCTTCTTCAATATTTTAGAAGAGTTTGGGGACAGTATTTAATGATCTTTGACTGTTTGGAAAAATCACCAGTGAAGCCATGCTGGTCCAGGCTTTTACTTTTGGGGAGTTTTTTGTGATTGTTTTTAATTTCCTTACGTTGATCGGTCTATTTAGATTTTCCAGTACTTCGTGATTCACAGTCTAGGAAGGCTGTATACGTCTAAGAACTCGTCCATTTCTTCTAGGTTATGAATTTGATGCATATATCCTTTCATAGTATTCTTGTTGATCCTTTTTATTTCTGTGGTATCTGTCGTAACTTCTCTTTCCATTTCTGATTTTGTTATTTGTGTCCTTTCCCTTTTTTCCTTAGTAGGTCTAGCCAGGGGCTTGTCAATTTTATTAATCGTTTCAAAGAACCAGGTTTTTTTTTTTCGCATTAATTTTTTCTCACACTGCCTGATTTTAAAACTTACTAAAAATGAATAGTAATAAGACAGTGTGTATTAGCAGTGGATAGACATAGAGATCAATGGATTAGCATTGATAGCCAATAAATAAACCCACGCCTTTATGATCAATTGATTTTGAAAACTGGTGGCAGAAAAATCCAATGGATAAAAGATAGCCTTTTGCCATGCTCGGATGTGGATATCCACATGCAAAAAAATGAATTTGAACTCTGTTGTACACCTTCTGCAACATTAACTCAAAAAGAACAGGGTCAAAAATTTAAATGTGTAACTATATACACTTAGAAGAGAACTTTGGCGTACAACTTTGTGACCTTTAATTATGCAACGATTTCTAAGTATGGCATCCTAAACACAGAAAACAAAAAGAAAAAAGAAAAAATTTAATTGGACTTCACTAAAATTTAAATAGTTATATTTGTGTTTCAAAGATATTATCAAGAAAGTGAAAAGACTACATACATGCAGAATCCAAGATTGAAAATGTCACACCTTAAAACACAGTAATAAAACCGTAGTTCATCCAGGATAAATGAAAATATGTTAAAGTTTTCTGGAAGAGAAAGATAGACTAACTACAAAGAATATCAATAAGGTTGATGATAGATGTTATATCAGCAAAACTATATGCTGGGGAAATAAATTGATGTATCCAAATACAGAAGGAAATAAATACTAACTTAGAATTCTATGGCCAAGTAAAGCAAGTAAAGTTTTGTTTTCTTTTTTCCCCCAAGAATAAGGATGGAATAATATATTCTTTATATGCTTAATGAAAAAGAAATGTAACCACCTCCAGGCCTCACTAAAAGAACTGGTAAGAAGTTAATTTCAACTAGAAAAATGAGAAAACTTAAGCACATAGGAAATAATGAGCTGGAGGGGAAATAGTGAGCCAAGATACTGGTAAAATACATTTTAAATATAAGTATATCTAGTGATTATTTTTTAAATTACCTTTTATAGAATAAATTTTTTCAATATTAATATAGGCAATGGAACAAATTTGAAATCTATTTAAAAAATGCTAGCATTACTGTCTCATTGAGAAGTATAGAAATATCCAATAAATTTTAGTTTAGAAAAAAATGTAAATATATTTATGAAAAATTTAAGGGAAATGACAAACTCAAACCTGCATATATAGCTTCTAAACTGCAGACTGGGAAAACAAAAACAAAAACAACAGAATACCAGAGTACCAATTACCAGAAGAAACAGAAATTGAATAAAAAATGCAAATGACATGCAGAAATCATTCCAAATACTTTACTAATCACAATAAATATATATTGATTAATGTTTACTCTGAGAGTTAACAGCAACTGACAAGCCAAACGGAATCATTCTAGTTCATTGTTTCCAACAGAAAAAAATATTATGCAAGGATGCTGAAAATAAAGAACAGAAGCAGTTTTAAGGTTGAATGTGGCATGCTACCACCAGTGGGGGAAAATAGCCCTCATCAGCCTGGATGGTACATTTCCTGGGCTGTCCAGAGGGTCCTAGAGGCAGATGGTGTTATGAAACCCATCGACATGTCTCCGTAGGGTGAACTAGATCACTTCCTAGTAACCACGCTTTGAGGCATAGATCATTTCCTAGTAATCAGGCCTGGTTCCTGTGATTCCAAAGCTGAAAGCAGAGTGGTACCCAGCAAATCGAAAAGGGTGAACTGGTAATAGTGGACAAAATTGGTGCTCAGATATAGAGATGTCATAGCCAGGTACGTGGGGTCCTAAGGCTACAGCAGCTCCTGCACATAAGGTAGGCCCAGTTCTGGTAGAGATAGATGATTGGCAGTACTCAGCCAGACCACAGTGTCCCCAAAAAAGAGTAGCAGCTTTGAGTGGCGACATAGGACCCAGAGCCTGCAGTTATTTGTGAGCCTCTGCAGGATGATAGTCTGAAGAAGGTGTAGTGCTGCACAACTCTGGCTTCATGGACAGACCTCCTCCTAGATCACAGCTGCCATTGTGCCCCAGATCCACTCCACTGTCCACATGCTGTCACCTGCCTCCCTGGATTTATTTATTTTAACTTTAACACCATTTATGTAGAAAAATATTAGCAGGGGTTAATGATAAAAAACTAAGAAGATACAGCAATCATAAGATTGTGTGAATATAAAACATATATTAGGTATGAATGAAAATAATGAAAAAGAGAACTGACACATCTATTGATTATAATGGGAGATATTAAGCAGCTCTTAATACTACTCAAAAGATCCAGAAGAAAAAATAATTTGCAAAGATCTAAAAATATAGAGAACAAATAAGTAAATCCCCTGCATCCATAAGGAGATAGTCCACATTTTATACAGCACAGTGAGACATTTATAAAAACAAACCAAAGTTAACAGTCCATGAGGATGTCTCCAAAAAATTCTAAAACTCTTAATCATATTGGTCACGTTATATAAAATATCAAACAATATACAAATAGTCTATAAGTGGTTTTATGAAGACAGCCTACTGACATATCTCCTTTTTCTATTACTTTTTCTATTATCTCCTTTTTCTATTATCTTCAATTCTCTAGATACTCCAAGTGAAAGAGTTTCTAGGTCACATAAGAGTAGAGTGCAAGTGAGTCCTCATACTTAGATGAGAGCTTGCAGATGGAACTTGGACCAGCTCTCGCCTCTACTGTTAACGAAATAGAATATTCCTGTGGCTAATATCTCTATCTTTATCTCTGTCTCTATCAATCTACACACACACACAACACACACAACACACACACAGCGCGCACGGCGCACACCAAATAATGGATGTTATCATGCAGTATTTTAATTTCCTAAAGAATGTTTAATGTTATGCAAGTATAATTAACTATTACTTATTCTATATGTGTTTCTGTTCTGTCTCTGTTATAGCACTTTGCTCCCTTCAACTTGAAAGATACTTATTGCACACAATCACATGCTAAGAAAATATACAGATAAATACAGTTCTACAGATTTTATAAAAATTAATATAAAAATGTATTTTTTCTTTAAATATGTATGTAGCTATGTATTATATAATATATAAACCAGGAAAATATCTTCCCTCATATTTGGGCACAAGTCTGCTTTGTTAATAGTGACAGGAGTAAATTATTTTCAGATATTTTATAATCTGTAAATCTATTGCTTTGAGCATCTGACCTATTGAAGCCTTGGACAAAAAGAGTTCAGTGAATGTGTGTCTATTCTAATAGAATTGACAATTCGTGATTTAATGTGTTTGTCAATTATGGAATTATGGGTATGAAATCTAAGCACTGTTTAAAAGGAAACATATTTTCTTAATTACTTTAGCTCTTTGGCTGTTCTTGTTGACTATACTAGAGTTTTATGAAATGGAGGACACGGCCAGGCAGGAAAGGCTGTGGGCGTGTTGGAGATTTTCCTTTCCTGTTACAGATAGTAGTGTAAAAGTAAGGAGAGAGAGAAACGTTGGCCTATACAACAACCTATTTCTCAAACTCTTCTCTTCCGTAAAAAGTTGGAGTAATATTGGAGGATTTAAGGAAAAAGACTAGGATAAAAGATTGCATCTTTCTTCTTGTTTAGCAGTCTGTGCCAACCTTGTTTTGAACACACCCAATATAATGTTATTTAGTATGGTTATACAAAGGGAAGTCTCATTTTAACAATTCTAAATTTTCCTCCATTTTTCCTTTATATGAATAGTATTTTAAAGGGGCAGTTCAATATAGGGTAGCTCTGTGCCAAGAACTATAAATTCTCCTTTTTATATAATTATACGAGAACCACAGCAGACCAAAGAAGGCAGACAGAGATTATATAGTCCAGGTGATCTGCAGCAACAGTTAGAACTGATGTAGGCAGTCATAGCAGGATAGATAGGCAAATTAGAACACCATATTATGATTGGGCATGAATATTATCAGCTAATGACATCTATTGGATGACATAAGCAAATATGAACTCAGAGGAAAAACTGGTACAGAGACTACTAATCAGAGGCTACTGAAAATAAAGTGGGGTAAACTATTTTTACTGTACCACCACACAGTCAAATAAGTTATTAAGTTTACCATTAATGTACTCTATATTGTGAGAAGTGGTAGTAAAATATATGTGGAAAGTTGAAGGGGAGGGGAGAGGAACATTTTACCTGACAAAGACTGGATTTAGTAATGGGACTACAGTGAATTAGATAACTTACTAAATTTTAACAAATACCTTTCCTATCATGGGGGGAATCTTGATGAAAAAAAAATGGTTTAGACACAGAAGAAAAAAGGAAGGGAAAATGTGTTCTCTATATATCTAAATGTAGTGTCAGTAAATTTGGATTCCCATATAAACAACAATAAAGTATTAATCATGGGGAGAGACTACACTAAGGAGAATTATAAACTCTTTCTATGGAAACATAAGGGAAATTTTTATAAGAAATTGCCACTTGATAAAATTGTTAGATAACAAAGCATTCATCAGATGCCAACAATTTGACATTTTATAGAGTAATGAGCCTGTTACAACGGCACTGAATTACTATATATTTTAGTTTGTTTCTGAAATAAGGAGTTACAGAGTCATTAAAGTTTGAAGTGTAAATGGAGGCATGAAGGAAAGATTTGACTGTAGAACAGAAAGAATTAGATCATGGATGATGCACTTAAATATTTTACAAAGAAAAGGCTATAGTTTATTTTGTTTTGGCTTGATCACTCTCCCATTAGTTTGAAAAACCAATATGAAGAGGTAAAATACATTGAACAGAGAAATTACTCGGAAATATTTGTAAAAGCCTGGAGATCCAAGAGGAGGACTAAAGTAAGTAATAGACTTTAAGGATGATTAGATAAAAAGAAATTTGAGAGATATTCAAGAGCTAATATAATAGGGTTTAGTAAGTGGTTCGCTAAGCTTATTGATGGAAAAGTAAAGATCTGGACTATTCCTTAAATTTGAGTTTTCCTGATTGGGTGCAAATTAGTGCCATTACATGAAGTTAGCAAAACTATGGATGAAGTGGGTTTGAGCTAGAAAGTAGGTTTAGAATCATGGAACAGTAAATTAACTGATTTTTTTTTTTTTTTTGGTGGCCCATAGGAAGGGAATAGGGGAATAGGTGAAAGGGACAGGGTATTAAGAGGTACACATTCGTAGTTACAAAGTAGTCATGGGATGTAGAGTATAGCATGGGGAAGGAATATAGTCAGTATATTGAATAATTATGTAAAATGTCAGATAGGTACTGGAATTATGGGGTGATCACTTCATAAGTTATATAAATGTCTAATCACTGTGTTATACACCTGAAACTAATATAAATTATATGTCAACTATAAAATTAAAATATAAAAATAAAAACTCACTTTTGACATGTTGAATTTTTGTTATCATTAGCACACCCAACAGGAGATGTCCCATAAATATTGTTTGAAAGCTCACAACTAGAGTCTGAATGTGCTGATTAGTTACATAGTTATCATCTCTGCATGTTCCTTAGCTCACTGAGGAAAATTAATGTATCTTATTAATCTTTGAAACTCCAAATCACAGATATAACTCATTATGAATGGTAAGTACTCATGATTTCTTTCTCATCAAAGAAGTGAGTTACAATGAACTCATGTTTCATGAACTTTTGCAACATTCTTGTATTTTCTATGTTTTAGAGTTAGGGAAAGCTTAAAATTTTAAATTTGAATAAAATGCTTAAATTTTCTAATAACATCGACTGAAGTATTAAAGGTTATGATCATAAATGTAAACTCATGGGAAAAATAAAAAGTCTTATTTTTTAGTCCTTAACAGCAGATTTATATGTTGGACAAAAAAAAAATTCTCTATTTCTTTATAAAATAAAACTAATGTAGCTATTTATATGATACAGTAGAAATAAAAACTTTCAAAATTTTGATTCAAATTCAACTGAGGAAAGGCATCAATCACTACATTGAAATTATTGTAGCATCCATCTTTTCTGAATGGATTATATTGTTTTATAAAAGGCTAGGTTTTTTTCCTCATTCATTGATTAGCTAACAATCTTACCAGATATAGCATGCCATAACTAATGCATCAGTATACTCACCTCAATGTACAGTATTATTCTTAATACAAATAGCTTATAGTATCAAATAACATCATTTCTTTGACATGAACTAAAATTCCTAATAAAGGGATGACAAAAGCACTAAAATGGAAGCCATCATTATACTGAGTTAGGGATTTACTTACTGGTTAAAACTCTGACTGAAATAACTGTATTCGACTTGTTAATAGGTCTTTGAGTTCTTTTTGTAGGCTGCATTTTTTTTTTAACTATTCCATTAACAGTTCAACATTTACTAGCTCTAGTTCTGCCTTCAACACACTGCATGGATTTCAAAATTACATTTGGAAAACAACAGGAAAACCTTACAGTGCTTATTCTAAAATATAATTTAGGATACAGTGTTTATTATGTTTTTTAAGCATCTACTGAGGAATTACTTTTATTGGTAATCAAAACAAACTAGAATTTATTTCATGCTCTATAATTTTATGAGAAGCAAGCAGTTTTAAACAGTCTGATACCATGAAGTATATTCACAAAGCAACTTAGACACTATGGTCAATATAAATCTATATTAATAATCACACTTTCTGTCATAAGATATTGGGTGTGTGTGGAACAAAGTCATGCATATTAAAAGTAACTATTGATTGAAATATCAGAAGAAAGGATAGCTTATTTTCTGAGATTTCAGGCTCTGGTGTCTAACTTCCTGAATTTGAATCATTATTATTCAAATTGTAGTGTCTGATGCAGTTTATATTACTCTAGCTAGGAAAAATTTGGGATCTGTGCATTATGTATATTAATGCCCAGTTCATTGGAAATATTTATTCATTTTTATAATATAGTTTATAAATATTTGATTATAATAATCCCCATTTTAACAGAGTGAAGATACTGATACAAACCATGGTTGATGAATATACCAGATTTACTGGCAAGTATAAGTAGAAGCCATGTTATCAACACTAGCAAAGTCATCATAGATGCCTAGGATATTTACTTTATTATAAATGATGTTCTAAATCTTTACTGTTAAATAAAAAAGAGGCCAAATCTAGAGATATCACAAGAGTACCTAAAAGAAATGTGCAGTACTTAACTTTTAAGATAGTATAATTTGAATTGAAAATTATGGCTATCATTTTTACCCCAAAGACCTCACCAAAATAAAATCAGTGTTTTAGTTGATAAAGTGAATACAGAGTTATTTTTAAGGACATGTACTAGAAAATATCAGCTAATCCTAGATGGTTCTTGTCAGTATTAACTTTAGGTATGCCTAACTCTGCTGTTAAAAAAAATGTAATTTTCAATTTTTTATTATTAGTATTAATAAATCACAGTTATAGCTTCATTGCATTCATGTAGCCCCCTACCTTGACCATTTGACAAAACTCTCATGTATATTTTACTATCTCCACATATAAATGTATATTTCAGTGGCCAGTGGAATCATGAGAATAGACATCTAGTCTATCCGTACTTTCTCTAGTGTTCTTCAGTAAGTCTTAAATACAGTTGTTTTTGTTTACTGATTTGTTTAAATATGCTACAGTTCTTCTAAATTGTGGACTTGCTTGTGTTTTATTCACATATAGGGAAGTAGAAATTATGTGTGTGTGAGTGTGCTTGTGTGTGTGCATATATATATATAATATAAAATCTTTTCCTCTAATAATTGTTCTAGACTTTCAAACGTACATTTTGTTTACTTATTCTGGCTTAATCTTGTGTTTAGTGTATTATTTATTTTTTGATAGCTATTATGGGTAATGGTAATGAATGAATTTTTAATTACATAAATAAGTGGTATGTAGCTGTATGATATAGAAAATGAGGAAATAAAGCAAAGCATTAGATACCTTTTAGGATATTTAAAATCTTGAAGTTTCAGAGTCAGGTCCAGGGAAAGTTAAAACTAAAACATGTATTAAAATTGGCATGTTAAATACCATTAGTGGTGATATTTCAATAATATTACCAATTACTTTTTATGAATTCTAACGTGAACACTTATTAATCGAAGATGAATTAGACCTCTGTATTTGGAACACATAGAATTTAGATGAGTCTTTTGTGTCTTATTAAATAGATGTTTTCGTGATCTGAAGTCTTTTTTCATGAGGAGGCAAGAATAAAGGCTGTGAATTAACTCTGAAAAGAAGAAAGAATGACTGATTAATATATATATAATATATATATATATATATATATATATATATATATATATATATATATAATATATTACATTTGGAAAACCACAACAGAGAGTAACTCATAAAATCAATGATGTGTGTTGTGAATGTAATGTTATATGTTAATTTTATTTTCTCAATAAAATTAAAATGTGTATCATCTTTATTATTGTGGATTGCTGATTATTGAGCAATAATTGTGTATTTCTGACTTAGAACTCAAGTTTTGTTGTTGTTACTGTTTGGTTTGTTTTCATCATGGAATACTTTCATATCCTACTGCTTTGGCTCTGTGAATAGTAATCCTTGATAGTGTGGCACATTTTTTTTTTTCATATTTGTGAACATTACATTGAGGTATCATAAACCATAGAGAGAAGTAAAATCAATAAGTGTACCTTTGAGTGAACTTTTACCATGTCTGTGTAACTAATACTTCAACAGAGGCAAAACAAAAATGACCAATAGAAACTTTCTTTGGTCTTTCAGCCACTGAGCTCTCCAAGGATAACCAGTATTCTGACTTCTAGTACAATAGAAACATTTTGCCAGTTATTGGAGTTTATGTAAATGAATTATACAGCATTTACTCATTTTGTTTCTTATTTTTTTATTCTATGTTGTGATTTTTGAGATTCATCTAAATTACTTTATAATAAATGTCAAATAATTCATTCTAGTGTTCACAGGGCTGTCCAATAGAACTTTGTGCGTGTATTGGAACAGTTCTATATCTATGTTATAAAGTATAGTAGCCAATGATCCACATATAGTTATTGAGAAACTTACAATATGGAACTAAATATTTAATTTTACTTAATTTAGTTTAAATTTAACCAGTTTCATATGGATAGTGGTTACTATACTGAAAGCACAGTAAGAGCATACATTGTATGTCAAAAATTTCATCATCTATTCCGTAGAATAAGATTCGGGTAGTTCCAAATTTATACTATTATGAATGGTATTCTTATGAAATCTTTTATATGCCTTTGGGGGAAAGGCATATGAATTTCCATTGTGTATTTAGGCAGAGCATTGCAGTACATTATAGTTTTCAACTTCAATGGACTATGTCAAATAATTTTCATATTTGGTGTACCAATGTAACAACAATGTACATGTGTCTCATTACTTCACATTCACATCAATTATATTTCTGTTTCTTTCACTTTTATTAAGAGGTGTAAAATATAGCAATTACAGTTTCAATTTCCACTTTTCAATTTTATTTATTTTTTTTAATGGCAAATTTATGTATTTTAATTTCAATATATTTTTTAATAGTAATTATTTATTTATTATTAAATTATTGGAAGTCATTGTTAATAGAATTATATAGGTTTCAAGTATATAATTTTGTAATATATTATCTGTTTATTATATTGGGTATTCACCACCCAAAGTTAAATTTCTTTTCATCACCATATATTTGATCCTCTAAACCTTATCTACTTTCTTCCCTCCCCGCTTCTTTCTAGTAACTGCTAAACTGTTGACTTTGTCCATGAGTCTTCTGTTGCTTGCTTTGTTCGTTTGTTGCTTTCAGTTTTATATTGTACATGTGAGCAAAATTATATAGCTCTCAACTTCTTCTGTCTGACTTATTTTTGCTTAGCATGATAATCTTGAGATCCATCCATGTTGTCGCAAATGGCAGTATTTCATCTTTTCTTATGGCTGAGTAATATTCCATTGTTTATATGTGCCACATCTTTATCTAAAACAACTATCAAAGTACACTTCAGTTGTTTACACATATATGTAAAAAAGCTACTAATAGAACTACAATATAGAAGGGGATCTAAATACCCAGCTGTTGGCCATAGATCATCAAAATAGAAAATCATTAGGAAACATCATCTTTAAATGACACATTAGACCAATGGGACATAATCAAAATTTGTAGAGACTTTCATACCCAAATGCCAATAGTGCATTCTTCTCTAGTGCACATGGAACATTCTCAAGTATAGACCATATCTTAGGACACAAAACTAGCTTCAACAAATTTAAGAAGATTGAAATCAATAGCAAAGCATATATTCTGACCATATGGATCCAGTTCATTCCATAGGTTTGGGAAGTTCTCGATGACTTTGTGTTTAAATAGGCTTTCTGCTTCCTTCTACCTTTTTTCTCTTTCTGGCATACCTATTATTCTTCTACTGCTCTTTCTGATATGGTTAGATAGTTCTTGTAGAGTTTCTTCCTTCCTTCTTTCTTCCTTTCTTTCTTCCTTTCTTCCTTCTTCCTTCCTTCCCTTCCTTCCTTCCTTCCTTCCTTCCTTCCTTCCTTCCTTCCTTCCTTCCTTCCTTCCTTTCCTTCTCTCTCTCTCTCTCTCTCTCTCTCTCTCTCTCTCTCTCTTCTTTCTTCTCTCTTTCTCTTTCTTTCTTTCTTTCTTTCTTTCTTTTTCTTTCTTCTTTCTTTCTTTTTTTCACTCTCAAGTCTCTCTCTTCTTCCCTGTGCGTCATTTCCAGATTTCTATTTTCGATATCATTAATTCCCCTCTATCTGGTCAGCTCTGTTTCCTAAGCTTGCTATTTCATTCTTCATCTCTTTTATTGAGTTTTTCAGCTCCAGAATTAAGATTTGATTCTCTTTTAAAGTTTCAGTCTCTTTGGTAAAGTATTCCTTTTGTTCATTGAAGGAACATTTTCGAAATTAGGCCATATTGGGACAACAAAGCTAGTCTCAATAACGTCAAAGACAACTGAAATCATACCAACCATATTCTCCGACCATAATTCTTTGAAACTGGGGATCAACTGCAAAAAGAAAGTGGAAAAATCACAAATACGTGGAGATTAAAGAACATGACAATAAAGGATGAATGGGTCAAAGAAGAAGTAAGTGACCAAAAGATAAATAGAAACAAATGAGGATAAATATAAGACAGATCAGAAATTCAGGATACAGCAAACGCGTGGTAATAAGAGGAAAGTTTAATCATTAAAGACCTATCTCAGGAAACAAATAAAAATTCCAAGTAAATAACCTAACATTACATCTTTCAAAAACTAGAAAAACATACAAACAAACAAACAAATGAAGCCGAAAGTTAAGTAGTTAGCCGAAGGAAGGAAATAATGAAAATTGGAGCAGAATTAAATGAAATTGAGAAAAAAGACAATAGAAAAAAATTAATGCAAAAAATACCTGGTTCTTTGAAATGATTAATAAAATTGACAAGCCCCTGGCTAGACCTACTAAGGAAAAAAGGAGAAGGACACAAATAAACAAAATCAGAAATGAAGAGAAGTTACAACAGATACCACAGAAATAAAAAAAGGATCATACAAGAATACTATGAAAGGATATATGCCATCAAATTCAATAACCTAGAAGAAAATGGACGAGTTCTTAGACGTATACAGCCTTCCTAGACTGAATCATGAAGTACTGGAAAATCTAAATAGACTGATCACGTAAGGAAATTAAAACAATCATCAAAAACCTCCCAAAAAGTAAAAGCCTGGGACCAGATGGCTTCACTGGTGAATTTTACCAAACAGTCAAAGATCATTAAATACCTGTCCCCAAACTCTTCTAAAATATTGAAGAAGAGGCAGTACTTCCTAACTCATTTTATAAGGCCAACATTACCCTGATACCAAAACCTGGTAAGGATAACACTAAAAAAGAAAACTGCAGACCAATATCTCTGAAGAATATAGATGCAAAAGTCCTAAACAAAAATAGTAGCAAATATAAAATACAACCATACACTGAAAAGATTATTCATCGTGATCAAGTGAGCTTCATTCCAGGGCTCAAGGATGGCTCGACAACATACGCAAATTGACCAACGTGATACACCACATAAACAAAATAAAGGATAAAATTATGTGATCATATTAATAGATGCAGAAAAAGCCTTGGACAAGAGACCGCATCCATTATGAGTAAAACACTTAATAAAATTGATATAGAAGGAAAGTATCTCACCATTGTAAAGGCCATATATGACGAACCCTCAGCTAACTTCACACTTAATGGTGAAGAACTAAAATCCTTCCCTCTAAGATCAGGAACAAGACAAGGCTGTCTGCTCCCCCCACTATTGTTCAATATAGTGTTGGAAGTTCTAGCTAGAATCAGACAAGAAGAAAAGAAATAAAAGGCATCCAAACTGAGATTGAAGAAGTTAAATTGTCGCTTTTGCAGATGACATAATTCTTTATATAGAAAACCTTAGACTCCACCAAAAAAATTAGAAAAATAAACAAATATAGTACAGTGCAGGATACAAAATTAATCAATGCAAAAAATGGTATTGCATTAACTGTACTAACAATAAAAAATTAGAAACTCTAGTGAGGAATAAACTTAACAAAGGATATGAAGACCTATACACTGAAGACTGCAAAACTTTGTTAAATGAAATTGAAGAAGACAATGAAATGGAAAGATACTATGTTTATGGATTGGAAGAATCAATGGAGTTAAAATGGTCATATTACCTAAACAATATATAGATTTAATGCAATTTCCATCAAAATTCCAATGACATTTTTCAAATTAATAGAACAAAAAAATCATCAGGTTTTTATGGAATTACAAAAGACCCTGAATAGCCAAAGCAATCCTGAGAAAAAAACAAACCCAGAGGTTTCACTCTGCCTGAATTCAAAATGACAATAATCTACAAAATGACAATAATCAAAACAGTATGGTACTAGCAGACTAATGGAACGAATTGAAAGCCCAGAAATAAAATGACCAAATATGAGCAAATAATTTTCGGTAAGGAAGCACAAAAAAAAAAAAAAAAGGAAAATAGAAAACCTCTTCAACAAATGATGCTGGAAAAACTGGGAAGCCACATGCAAGAGAATGAATCTAGATTATTTCTGTCCCATATTACCAAAATTACTCAAATGATTAAAGATCTAAATATGAGACCTGAATCATATAAACTGTGTAGATTAAAATGCAGGTACTAACTCATGGACCTTGATTTTAAAGAGGATTGATTTTATGAATTTGACCTCAAAGGCAAGGAAAGTAAAAGCAAAAGTTAAATGAATAGGAATATATCAAACTGAAAAGCTTGTGCACAGCAAAAGGATGCCATCAATAAGACAATGAAGCACACCAATAGAATGGAAGAAAATATTGTAAACAATATCTTCCATAAAGACTTAATATCCAAAATATACGAGAACTCATACAACTCAACAATTAAACAAAAAAAAAAAAACCCAGACACTCCAATTAAAAAATGAGCAGAGCTCCTGAAGAGACACTTCTCCCTAAAAGACGTATAAACAACCAAAAAAGATATATGAAAAGATGCTCAACTTCACTAGTATTAGGGAAATGCAAATTAAAACCACATGAAATACACCCTCATAAGATGGGCTATCATCAACAAACCAGTAATAACAAGTGTGTGGAGTGCGGGTAAAAGGAACCTCACATGCTGCGGTGGGAATGAAAATTCATATAGCTACTATAGAAACAGTATGGAGTTTTCTCAAAACAAATAAGAATTGAATTACTGTATGATCCAGCAATCCCTCTTCTGGGTAGTTAGCCAAAAATTTGAAGATATTTATTCACAAATATTATGTACCCCGCATGTTCATTGCAGCATTGTTCCTGGAGCCAAGACATGGAAACAACCAAAGTGTCTTTCGATAATGATTGGATGTAAGTACATATATACAATTGGAATACTATTCATCCATAAGAAAAGATGAAATACTGCCATTGCAACAACAGGATGGATCTTGAGATTATCATGCTAAGCAAAATGTCAGAGAGAAAAAGTTGAGAATCATATGATTTCACTTTATATGTGAGACATAAAACTAAAAGTAGCAATGAACAGACAAATAGAGGAATACAACGTTTTAGTGGTTCCAATGTGAAGAGGGGGACGTGGATAAGTGTAAGAAATGGTCAAATATGTGGTGTGGAAGATTTGACTTTGGGTGTGTGAACACACAGTGCAATAATATGAATGCTGTATTAAAGAATTTATACATGAAAACTAATATAATTTTATTAACCAATGTCAACCCAAAAATTTAATTTAAAAAAAACATTGGAGTATTTTTAAAAGCTTGCACTGAATCAGTAGAGGGATCTACTGTAGAGAAGTACATCATTTTTTTAAAGTTTGCCATCTTAACAATATTGTTTCCAATCAATCAACATGAGATATAAATCTAACTAGTTCTACTTTAATTTCTCTTCATTTACAGTTTTCATGCCATCCTTGCACTTTTGTATTCAATTTATTCCTGTTTTGTTTTTAATGTTGTTATAAATGGAATTAGTTTCTTAATTTAAGTTTTGCTCGGTTGTTTTTGTTTTATAAATACAATTGATTTTGTATATTGATCTTTACAATACACCTTGATGAACTTATTAGTTCTAAAATATATTTTGTGAATTTTATGACGTTTCTATACACTATGCAATTTAGCAAAGAAATTAATTTTTACTTCTTAGTTCCGAATAGGAATGATTTCTTATTTCTTACTTACCCCAGCTAGAAGTTTCAGTTCAATGTTAGGTACAAGTTATGGAAGAGACATACTTAACATACTTGTTTTCTTCCTTATCTAAACTGGAAATCTTTAATCATTTCACCATTAAGCATGTTTTAGGTGTATGATTTTTCCCATGAAAAATATTTACTAGGTTAAAGAACTTCTGTTCATAGGTTTCTTTTTTTTTGGTTTGCTTTTTTAAAAAAAATTAAATGGTTTTAAATTTTGTTAAAGGCTTTCCCTGTATCTACAGAATCCCCCAGTGGTTTGGTATATACATTAAATGATGTATTATATGATGATTTTCATATGTCAAACCACTTTTTCATTTAGGGAAATCAAACTGGCCATGATTAATGATTCTTTTTATATGCTGCTTACATTGTCTGTTTGCTAATATTTTAAGATTTGTGCAACACCACTAAGAGATATTATTATGTTAGTATATAGTTTGGCTTTCCATTGTGATACTTTACCTAGTTTTGTTATCAGGATTAATATTGGCCTCATATAATGAGATTGGGAAATGATCTCCTTCATTTTTTTTTTTGTAGGATTGGTGGAAAGATTGTATTATTCTTCTTTAAATGTTTGGTAGAAATCAATAGTGATGAGCTGGGTTCTGCATTGTTAGAGCATATCTATTACTAATTAATATCCTTATTAGTTCTATGTCTATTACATTTTTTTATTTCTTCATGAGGTTTATGTATTTTTATCTTACAAGAATCATCTGTTTATTCTAGGTTATCTAATTGTTGTCATACAATTGTTCATTTTATTCCCTTATAATGCTATTTACATTGACAAAGTTTGGAAATTAATTTCCCTCTATCTTCCTGATTTTAATAATGTGTGTTCTCTCTTTTTCTTGTCAGTCTAGCTAAAGTTTGTCAAATTGTTGGCATTTCAAAGAAATGACTCTTGATTCATTGGTTTCTCACTACCATTTTTCTATTCCCAATTTGTTTTATTTCACTTTAGTCTTTATTATTCCTTTTCCTGTTTGCTTTGAGTAAAGCTTCTTCTCTAGGGCACATGGAACATTCTCAAGAATCAGCCACATACTGGGACACAGAGATAGCCTCAACAAATATAAGAGATTGAAATTACCAACCATATTCTCTGATTCATGCTTTAAACTAGAGATCAACTTTAAAAAGAAAGTGGAAGAACCACAAATACATGGATATTACATAACTTACAGGAGGAAAAACTGGGTCAGAGAAGAAATAAAAAAAGAGATCAAGAGATACTTGGAAATGAATGAAAATGATAGCACAACATATCAAAACTTTTGGGACATGACAAAAGCCATCATAAAAGGAATGTTCATATGATTACAGGCCTCGAAAAAACAGGAATGAGCCCAAATAAAACAACCTAACCACTGATTGTTAAAAAAAAAAAAAAAAAAACTAGAAAAGTGAAGCCTAAAGTCAGCAGCAGGATAGAAATAATCAAATTGGAGCAGAAATAAATGAAACTGAAAACAAACAAACAAACAAACAAACAATGAAAAAATTAAATGCAACAAAGAGTCATTCTTTGAGAAGGTTAATAAAATTGACAGACTCCTGGCTAAGACTCAAGAAAAAAGAGAAAGGAACACAAATATAAACAAAATCAGGGTCAAAAGAGGGGAAATTATGACAGACACGCAAAAATACAAAGCATCATACAATACTATGAAAAAGTATATTACACCAAATTTAATAACCTAGAAGAATGAACGAGTACGTAGAAAAATACAGTCTTCTAGACTGAATCAAGAACTGAAAATCTAAATAGACCAATCAGCAGTACGGGAATTGAAACATTAATCAAAAACCTACCAAAAAGTAAAAGTCCAGAACCAGATAGCTTTCACTAGTGAATTCTACCAAACATTCAATATTTCATACCTTTCTCTTGAACTCTTCCAAAAAATAGAAGAGAAGGCAATACTTCCAAGTGTTTTATGAGGCCAGTATTACCCTGATACCAAACCTGGTAAAGATAACACAGAAAAAGAAAGTACAGACAATTATTTCTCATGAACACAGATGCAAAATCCTAAATACAATACTAGCAGACAGAATACAGCAACATATTAAAAAGATTATACACCATGATTTAGTGCACTTCATCCCAGAGGTACAGGGATGGTTCAATATACACAAATCAATTAATGTGATACACCACATAAATTAAAAATAAGAATCATAGATCATATCAATAGATGCAGAAAAAGCCTTTGACAAGATACGGCATCCATTTATAATCAAAACACTTCACAAAATCTGTATAGAAGGAAAGTACCTTAACATAATAAAGGCCATATATGACATACCCTCAGCCAACATTATACTTAATGGTGAAAAACAAAAACCTTACCTCTAAGATCAGAAACAAGGCAAGGCTGTCCACTATCACCATGTTATTCAATATGACATTGGAGGTCCTAGCAAGTGCATCAGCAAGAGAAACTATAAAAGGCATCTAAATAGGAAATGAAGAAGTCAAACTGTCACTATTTGCAGATATGATTCTATATA
Organism: Eonycteris spelaea; assembly: GCA_003508835.1. Classification (NCBI taxonomy): domain Eukaryota; kingdom Metazoa; phylum Chordata; class Mammalia; order Chiroptera; family Pteropodidae; genus Eonycteris; species Eonycteris spelaea. The sequence goes on along the minus strand of PUFA01000043.1, from coordinate 877,996 downwards.
TAGAAAACCCTAAAGACTCCACAAGAACACTACTAAACAATAAGCAAATACAGTAAAGTTTCTGGATACAAAATCAATGTTCAAAATCCATAGCATTCCTATACTCTAATAATGAAGTGTCAGAAAAAAAAAGTGGAAAAATAATTCCTTTGTAACTGCAACAAAAAGAAAAAATATACCTAAATAAATCTAATGAAACATGTGAAGGACCTATATAATGAAAACTATAAGACCCTTAAAAGAAATCGAAGAGATACAAAGAAATGGAAAGATATTCTGTGTTCTTGGATTAGAAGAATGACATAGTTAAATGACCTTATTACCTAAAGCATTATACAGATTTAATGATCCTCATCAGAATCCCATCATATTTTCTAAAGAAATAGAACAAAAAATCAGATTGGTATGGAAGCACAAAAGACCTCGAATTGACAAAGCCATTCTGAGAAAAAAGAAAGAGGCTGAAGGCCTCACTCTGCCAAATTTCAAATTACACTACAAAGCAACAGTAATCAAAACCACATGGTATTGGAAGAAAACAGACACATGAACCAGTGGAACAGAATTGCAGGTCCAGAAGTAAACCTATATTTATATGGGCAAATAGTTTTCAACAAGAAAGCCAAAAGCATACGGTGGAATAAGGAAAGCCTCTTCAATAAATGGTTCTGGGGAAATTGGAAGGCACCTCCAAAAGAATGAAACTAGACTGTAGTCTATTACCACATGCCAAAATTAACTCAAAGTGAATTAAGGACCTGAATATAAGACCTGAAACAATAAAATGCAAAGAAGAAAACATAAGAAGTAAACTCAAGGACCTTGGATTTAAAGAGGATTTTATGAATTTGACCTCAAAAGCAAGAGATGTAAAAAACAAAAATAAATGAATGGTACTACATCAACTAAAATGCTTCTGCACAGCAAAAGATACTGTCAACAAGGTAAAGAGACAACCATTCGAATGGGAAAATATATTTGCAAGCAATGCTTTCAATAAAGGCCTAATATCTAAAATATACAAAAACTCATACAACTCAATAACAACAAAAAACAAATGATCCATTAAATCTATCTGATCTAGTATGTCTTTAGGTCTATTGTTTCCTTGTTGATTCTTTATCTGGAAAATCTGACCATTGGTTTCAATAGGGTGTTAAAGTCTACTATGAATTTATTACTGTTGATTTCTCCTTTCATGTAATCAATAAGTGCTTTATGTATGTAGGTGCTCCTATGTTCAGTGCATATATGTTTATGAGGGTTATGTCCTCTTGATTTATCGATCCCTTTATCATTGTGTAATGTCTTTTGTCTCTTAGTACAGGCTTTGTTTTAAAGTCTATTTGTCTGATATAAATATCACACCCCGGCTTTTTTTTTTTTTTTTTCCATTTCTTTTTGTGTGAAATATCTTTTCCATCCCTTTACTTTCAGTTGTGAGTGTCATTTGATCTGAAGTGGGTCTTGTAGACAGCATATGCACAGGGCTTGCTTTCTTATTCATTCTAACACCCTATGTCTTTTGTTTGGAGTATTTAATCCCTTTACATTTAAAGTGATTACTGGCAGGTACATTGTTACCGCCATTTTATTATTTGTATTTGTTATTTCTGTTTTCTTTTTTACCATTTCCCTTTTTACAGAAGTCCCTCTAACATTTCTTGTAATACTGGCTTGTTGATGATGAATTTCTTGAGCTTTTTCCTGTCCGGGAAGCTCTTCATCTCACTTTCCATTTTAATAGAAAGCCTTGCTAGGTACAGTATTTGTGGTTGTAGATTCTTGTTTTTCATAACTTTGAATATTTATTGCCAGTCCCTTCTGGCCTGCAAATCTTCCATTGAAATATCAGCAAACATTCTTGTTGTAGTATCCTTGTAAGTAACTAGCTGCCTTTTCTTGCTGCTTTTAAGATTCTCTCTTTGTCTTTGACCTTTGGCATTTTAATTATGACGTGTCTTGGTGCGGGTCTTTTTGAATTCCTTTTGTTTGGGACCCTTTGAGTTTCCTGAACTTGTACGCCTAATTCCTTTGCCAGGTTAGGGAAGTTTTCTGTCATTATTTTTTCAAATAGATTCTCAGTCCCTTGCTCTCTCTCTTCCCCTTCAGGACTCCTATAATCCAGATATTTTATACTTCAAGTTGTCCCAGAGGTCTCTTAAACAATCCTAATTTTTTTAAAATTCTTTTTTCTTTTTATTGTTCTGATTGGGTGTATTCTGCTACCTTGTCTTCCTATTCACTGATTTGATCTTCTGCTTTGTCTAACATACTGTTGAGTCCTTCTAGTGTATTCTTCATTTCAATTATTGTATTCTTCATTTCTGTCTGGTTCTTTTTATGGTTTCTATGCACTTTTTTATGCTTACTCTCTTACTCTGTTGATGTTCTCATTGTGCTCATCCATTCTCCCCATAAGTTCATTGAGCATCCGTATAACCATTATTTTGAACTCTGTCTCTGGTAGGTTGCTTGCCTCCATTTCATTTAGCTTGTTTTCTGGAGTTTTCTCCTTTATTTCATTTGTGGCATGTTTCTTTGTTTTCTCATTTCATTAGCCTCTCTGTGTTTGTTTCTATGTGTCAGGAATATGTGTTTCATCTTTCAACCTTGGCTAAATGGTCTAATGTGGAAGGTGTCCTGTGTGGCCCAGTGGCACACATTCCCTGATCCCCTATGCCAGCAGCTCTGGAAGTGACCTTTGTGTGGGTTGCGTGTAATCTTCTGTTGTAGCAAGCCTTTATTATTGTTGGTACATCAGTGTTTAGGATTAATACTCAGGCTGACAAATTGTGGGAATTAGCTGCACCCACAGGGTAAGAGTTCCTGGGTAGGGGCTGGCCCCATTGAGTGGGATTTGTTCTAGCAGGCTTGTGTACTTGTTGCAACCACCCTATGTGTGTACCCCTAGTGAGGATAGTCAGGAGTTGTTCTGTTTTGGTCTGGTGCCAGCCTTCAGAAAGCACTGGTTTTGTGGTTAATTTTGTGGGTTAATCTGCAATTTCTGTGCACGTTCCTGCAATAGTCATAGATCACATGGAGACAAGCTGCTGTATCAGGCAATTCCACAAACCCTTGCAATCCCCTCAAGTGATGTTGTAGCTGGTACAGGCAGCAGTGGTCTATTCACAACTGTTTTTCCTGAAATGTGCTCACTGTGCTAGCCAAGGTCTGTTGCCTGTGCAGAATGTGCAATCCCACAGTCAAGCAGGGTATGGGAGGCTGCCTGTCCATGGGCTGCAGATACTTTGTGGTGTGGGTAAAATAGGATCTCAGGGAGACAAGGGCCATACGACCAATATAGCCTCAGTTTGCTGCAACTTCTGTTCCTGGGAGTTCCCATTTGTAGTCATATTCCACAGTGAGACCAACTGCGGTCTAGGGCGATCCCACAGACCCCTGCACTCCCCAGATGCAATATTGCACTTCTTGAAGGCAGCAGAGGTCTGTCTGCCACTGATTTCCATGCAGTGCCTGTCCTGTGCTAGCCAAAGTTTGTGCCTGTGTGGACTGAGAGACCTGGGGGGGAGGGGAAGTGCTGTGGCACTTCATGGTCAAAGGGCAGCCTGGGGCAATTTGTGGGTAGGGTGGGGCGGGGTCTCAGGCAAACAATGGTGGTCACATCAATACAGCCTCAGTCTTGCAACTTTGCTAACTGTTCACACATTCCCGCAGAAGTCCCAGATCACAGCAAAACCAGCTTCTGTCTGGGACTGGCCTACAGATCCCCGATATCTGCCCAAGTTCGTGTTGCCAGCAGTGACCTGTCTGACTCTATCTCAGAAAATGCGGCTCACAGCATTGAGGGCTGGTCGCAATGCTGGGCCATGAATTGGCACAGGACGTGGTAGCTATCCAGCAACAAAAGCCCCCAGTAATCTGCAGGTTGGGTGGAGTGGGTTGATCTCAGGCCAGAGCTTCCTAAGGACCCTGTGGAAGGAGTCTGCAGTCAAGCTGGGTGGTCTGTAGATTGCCCTGTGTGGGGCTGGACTAAAGCACAATGATGGCTGCCCTTCCAGCCCTCCTTCTGGTGCCAGGTAATACTGACTTTCTCAATATGAATCCCTCATGAGCCTGTAACCCACTACCAGTGTCCAAGGTGAGTGTCCATAGGTCAGAAAACCTGTGCATGGGTCCTTCAAAGGGGCGTCCATGGTTTTAATCTCCTTCTGTCTCATGTAGATGGCCAGAATCCTCTCTGGTTTTTACAGTCAGCATTATTGGAATCTTCTCTCCCCTGGGCTGGGACCCTGGGCTGGGGAGACCCCAAATGATACCAGGACTCCACTCTCCTCCAAGAGAGCCTCTGCAGCCTCATTCTCCCTCCCAGTGATCCTCCACCATTGTGGGTGCAGGTCCAGCCCAAATCTGGCTTGGATGTAGCTCCTTTATAATATGAGACGTACCTATTACAATCAGCAGTACTTCAGGTGATTCTCATCATTGATTATTTTATAATTTGGTTGTAATTCAATGTAGATTTGAGAGGTGATGAACCTCACTTTTACCTAGTCCACCATCTCCCTCCCACCTCTCTGCATGTCTGCCTTTATTATCAGTACCTTTCTGTTTTGACACTCTAACCTTGTAGTAAGTTTAATATCAGGAAGTTCCAATACCATGAGTTTTTATTTGTATTTAGAAGAAAGTATAGGGAAGATATTGCATCTTCCTGGGAGTAGAGATCCTGTAAAACCCATTTAAGCATAATAAACCTGAAATCATTTTTACTTATGTTTTATTTATTTATTTTTTATTTATTTATTTTTTTTAAGCAATGCTCTCTCCATTCTATACCAGTACAAAAAGGTTTGGAATCATATTTGAAAATTTTACATATATCCTTATGGAAATTGCTCTTTTCAGAATCAACTTATTATTTCAACCAGTTAAAGATTTTTAAACATTATTACCTGATCTTTGTTGTGCTTTTCTGTTAAAGTCATCTGCAAATCTGATAAGATATCTTTCAATTATTAAAATTCTTTCACATTTATTAAAATTATTGATACAATCTAAGTAAAACAGAAGAACTTCAAATGAAGCCATTACATACTGCATTTTATCATTTACTTATTTATACATACAACCAATAATTACAAAAATGTTTTCTGATAACCAGTTTTTACATAACCTAATAAACTTAAAAAACTAAAAAGCTAAAAAAATGACAAGACCAAGAAAAGAAAAAAAAAAAAAAAAACTTCTAACCCCAAAAGGTTTACATCTTGCGTCAGTAATGAAGAAAGATGCTCACATGTAGACACACCCACACACACACTTTAGAAAATATGGAGTGAATATTATTAAAATAAGTCATATACAATGTATAAACCATGGTGTTGCAAGGAAAAAAAAAAGAAGAAGAAGAAGAAAAAAATTCCTGAGACAGGGATGAAGGTATTACACATATTTTGGTGATTGATAAGTGGAGACGAGGTCTTCTGGTCTCATGATAACTTCTGAAGTGTAAAGGTATGAAAAAAGTTTCTGATTTTTGAGAACTTTAATATTAGTGGTTATATCAGAAGTACTATTAGAGCAGGATGAGAGAGTATAAGAAGTATTATTAAAGTGGTTGAAATTGAAAACTAACTTATACAAATGAATTTTATTATCTTCCTTGTTTAGTAATATGAAATAGTATTTTACAAGGTCACCTAATTCAGACTTTACCAAATTGGATTCATACCCAGAAATGTCTCACTTCAAACTACAAGTTTTTAATCACTATATTGTCTTCTCCATATATAACAAGTTTATATGGGACCAACATAATGTGATATACACAAAATCTCTCTTGTTTGGGAAAGGTTAGTATGTAGTATATTACCATTTTTAGAATGGGGGATAGTTTTCATTATTTTTAACAATATTCCCTCAATATCATTTCTCCAAACTGAGATTTTGATAAATCTTCAGAGAGGTTAAACATATGATTGATTATACTGTCAAACACTTACTTGAAAACTGTTACATAAGTCATTCACAACACATACTCAGCTGAAGAGGAATAATATCCTTTCACAAAAGCTGAACAGTCTCAAAATGAAAGCATCTGAATTGAAGAACATCTAACTTATGTTCAGATATAAGATTTGGCAATGCTTCCAGGCACGGCAGTCAAAATTAACCTCAGAAAATGGCTGTGAATTTACTTACTGCACAGCTGACTTGAGAATGAGTTCAGGAAGTTGTTTCATAGTGCATGGCTGAACTGTTTTTACATTGAGCATTTTTGAATGCATGTATAAACTGATGTCTGCCTGAGCCAACATTAAGATCTGTAAACCTATGAAAAATTTCAAGGAAAAAGAGTGAGCAAGAATATTAAATACTACAAAAGAGTTTAAATAAGATAGAACTGAAGAGTGCTCAATGGACTTGGTGGTAAAAAATCATTGATAACCTTAGTGAGAAAGTTTTAGTAGAAAGTTTGAGTGTAAGAGCCACATTAAAATATTTCAGGCAATCAGAAATAAAAATGGAGACTGGGAGCAAAGGTTTCTCTTTTTAAAGGTTGGCTATAAAAAGAAAAATAATTGTGAAGTTATGGCAGGATTCTTTTTAAGGTGTTAAAAACTTAAATTTATGTGTACAGGTAAAGGAACCAATTGAAAAGGAAATACACAATACAGACTAGAAAATTAATGCATTTCTTTTGCAAAAATAACAAGAAATGTCAGTCTCAAAAATGCAGAGACAAAAATTGGCTTTACATAGGAAGTTCATCTCTTTGGAGGAGGCAAAAAAAAAAAAAGAAGAAGAAGAAGAAATCAAGATAAATACACAGTAAATAAATTGATATATGAGTCATTAAATCAACGAGATGCATGCCTAAAATCCTCTGTGTTACAGGAGTAAGATTGCTATCTGATCTGAGAAGGATAAAGCTCAGTTTGAAAGCATTAGGAAATATACTTAGAAAAACCTATGATGAAATTGTAAAAAAAAAAAAAAAAACATGGATTTTGTTAGTAATATTCCTTTGCTATTACCTAAGAGTCCTTGTGACTGAGAATATGATAATCAGAGTGGTATAATTTTTTCACATTGTTCATTCTGCAATAACTGCTGGAACAATGAAGGTTAATGGTTAAAAATCCAGTAACTTTTTAGAATTCTAGAGGTAAGTTATGCTTTCTGACCTTGCTGTAACTCACAACCAATATTCCAGCCCAGTTTTCCCACAGTTGTGCATTACTGAATTGGTTAATCATATACATAATAATAAAATGATATTTTATGTATTTGTACACTTCTCCTTGCCTATAATATCCCCAGGAACTCTATTAAGGAAAGTGATTGATTTTAGGTAAGACAAGATTTTGGGCTTTTGACTATAATTTCAGCAGGTATAATGAACAGATTCCATATAAATTTTGGGATTTAACTTAGAAAAGGAATGAAAAAGAGAGACAAGAGAGCTGAAGAAGAATGAAAATACCAGACCTCTGAGTAAAGCTGTTGAATCAACTGATAGCAGTCAATATATAAGATAATGGAAAAGATAAGTGGTTGAAATCAAAGAATGATGTATTAGGTTTAATGTCAGGGTGGAGTGATTAAAAATATAGCAAGGTCTTAAGTGCAGTCATTGTTGTTGACTTTAAGTCCCCCATTCTATATTTCCCACTCCCTAGTTCTCCTGTTCTTGTGTAATCGCTTCCTCTTGAGTGTGAGCTTAACCTAGTGATTTGTTTTTAATGAATATAATACGGCATCAGGGATGATTTCTCTTATATTATTAACTCCCTCTATTCCCCTCTTCTCTTCCCTCTCTCCTCCTTTCTCTCCCCTCCCTTCTCCTCTCTCTCAAAAGGAAGCTGACATGTTGTGAACTGTCCTATGGAGAAGCCCACTGGGCAATCAACTGGTATCCCAGGCCAGAAGTAAGCAAAAACTTGAGGCCTCCCAACATCTGTGTGAGAGCCTGAAAAAGCAGATCCTCGCCCAGTGAAACACTGAGATGACAGAACCTTAGCTGACAATGCAGGCAATAGCCTGTGTGAGACTCTGAGCGAGAGACACCTAGTCAAGTTTCATTCAGATTTTTGGTCCACAGAAACTGTGAGTTAATAAGTGTCATTTTAAGCCGCTATGTTCTAAAGCATCTCATTATACATCAATAGATAAATAAACCTATTGTAAACAGCTGAAGTGAAATGGAAGGGAATGAACAGAACTGATCAAGTAAAAATCCTGTGAGGTAAAGTTTTGTAAAAGGTTAGCATTATAAGTTGTGATGATATTTAGCAAGGTGGCCATAATATAACACAAGAAAAAATATCCATATCAACCTCACAACATTATTATGAAAACTAGTTTAGATACTGCATTACATTCTTAGTAAATTGACATATCAATCAGGAAATATTAGTGATGACCATAACACTGCTTATGTTTTGAAGGAGCTTGTAATAATATTATTTTTTCTGTCCACCTTTGTTAAAATGCTGAGATATGAAAGGAATAAAAAGGCATACACATTTCAAAACAGAACCTTTTAATATTATTAAGGTTTTTATAAAGGACTGTGATATAAGTGAATGGCAGTAAATGATTTTCTAATAAAAAATCCCAGACGACTTACCCACCCAGTTATAGATAACTCTAGATAATTTCATGCATCTCCATGTGTAGTTGATTTGTATAAAACTTGTGCTATGAAGAAGAGCAAAATATGGAATCCCAATAATCTGTCTTGCAAAATTAGAGAAAAAGAAATGGGCCGACCTACACATTTCTAGGCCCACTTTGAAAGCCACTAACAAAATATCACTCACCTTCCTGTAAAGAAGAAGGGGGGAAGGAAGATATCAGAAGCCTTCTAGTGGAATACCCTCCATATGAAAGGAAACGTTATGAGTGAGGAATAACTGTTCATCATCTTTAAAATGTTTTATTTTATATAATGTCTGAAATTGGCATAAGCTCTGTAAAATTATCTGTTCAATAAGAATTATAAAATAGAATATTGTAAATTAAAATAAAGGGGATTACTTCTGCCTTCTTTTGAGATAGAAAATTCTGGAAAGTGAAGTGGGCCAATCCTACTCATAACATAAAAGCCAAATAACCTTTGAAAAAGTACCTTTTCTCAAACTTCTAAGAAAATTGAATGAGAAGGACAACCAGGTAGCCTGAAGTTTAAAGAAAAAAGTAAAACAAGGAGTTACAAGTCACAAGCACTTGCATGTCTGCTGTATATTTATATTGCAATATAAAAAGTGCCAAGGAAAAAGCAGATAATATTCTCAATAAATTATTAAAGACAAATATGGGCTATTATGAGGGTACACGAACTCTGGGAGCTTTGGATGCAAGATCCACATCCACATTTAAGACTCTTCTCCATGAACCAACTTGTGTACTGTTATTGACTGAATATGTCACCCCCAAATTCCTATGTTGAAGTCTTAACCCGCAATGTGATAACTATTTGGAGGTGGAGCCCATGAGATGTAATTAGGTCATGAGAATAAGGCCTTCATGAATGAGATCAGTGCCCTTATAAGCAGAGACATGAAAGCATATTCTCTGTATTCTCTGTCACGTAAGTATACAAAAAGAAGACAGCTATCAGCAAACCAGGAAATGAACCCTCACTAAACACTAGTTTTGCCACCACCTTCTTCTAGGACTTCACAAACTTTAGAACTGCACAAAATAAATGTTTGTTGTTTAAACCACATAGTCGATGGTTATTTGTTAGAATAGCCCAAAATGACTAAGGCAGGTACTCATGAAAAAGACTGGAGTCAGGATGAGAGACCAGAGAACAGATCCCTTGTGTAAACCTGGAGGAGGAGAGCAGCACATAATGTTTCCAAATGGATAATACTTCAGAAGGATCCTCGCTTCTTTCTCCTGTATAGCATAAAAGCTCAAACTACTAGGAGAAGAGTAGCAAACACTATTCCCTTGTAATACAGGTTAGAATCCATTGCAGCTGAGAGAAGAGATTAAAAAAAAAAAAAAAAAAAAAAAAAAAAAAAAAAAAGAACTCCATCTGCTCCTGGGAGGTGGACAGGAAAACATCCTGGGCTCACTCCAATTAAAGATGTACAACAAGTAGAGTAATGGCAGGATCACTGAGAAGACCTTATCCCCATAACTCAGATATACAACGTCTCTCTAAGTCTAAAGCTAACCCAGGACAACAGAAAATCTGCCACATCCCCAGTGAGTGATGTTCTTTCTGAGGAATGAGCACAAAGGAAGACCTAAAACTGAGGGTAGAACATTAATTAAACACTTAAACAAACCAACTCCCACACTAAGAACAAGATAACACAAGAGAAATTCACATTGTGGTATGGTGAGAATACCATACCAACAACAAAATCAAACCCAGATTAACTCCAAAGCATACTGACAACATCTCACATAAAAGACCTAGCAGAAAAAAGAAATGTGTTCACCTGCAGGTATAGATAGTATTCATCTTGGTCTCTGTTCACTTATATAAGATATCCAGCTTTCAACCAAAAATTACAAAACACGCAAAGAGACAAGGAACAAAAACACTCTTAATTGAGAAAGTAATCAACAAAAATGAACTCAGATACACTTCAGTTGTTGAAACTATCAGAGAGAAAGTATTTTAAAAACTTAATAAAAGTATTATTAAAGGCTCTAGCAGAAAAGGTGAAAATGTCAATAGATGAGAATTTCAGTACAGAGATAGAAACAATAAGAAATAAATGAGAATATTAAGAGAGAGAGAATGTTGTGACTTTTCAGTCAAAGAGCTCTACATGCTGAATGATGCACTCTTCCCCTGTGGAACCACTTGAAAAGGCTTTGAGGATAATTTTCTGAAAATCTCTTCCCTTCATAGTTCATTTGTATTTGACCAAGAGTCTCTATTCTTTTACCTCTATGATGAAATATTAGTTGAAATTCAGACATAGTGAACCAAAAGGGAAAACATTTTAATTACTTACATATTCTATCTCCACCTATTTATCACTATATATGGCTTGCCTAGGACTTTCTACCTAGTTTCTCACACTAACTACATGTCTCAGAGTAGATATATTGTCTAGTTCACATAACATATCCTCTCTGATTTTAGCCATGGTATTTGAGTCAGGGATGGTTTGGAGGAACCAAAGCAGCCTGATTAAGGTTTTTACTACTCTGACACATATTTTATGGAATACAGAGGGTCCTCATTCCTCTCAGATTACTAGTTAGAAGGGTTATGCAATCTTGGATCTTCTTAACCTTATTTGCCCATATTTGCAAAATAACTGAGAATAAAATAGCCAGAAGAAAAGTAGCACTGAACAGAATGAAAGTGAGAGAGAAAACCCTTTATATTTTTGTCTGGGATCTTTATTCTTTGGATTGCCAGAAAACTGATAAATATCTTCATTTGAATAAAGATTTGAAATAAGAATGACAGTTCAAACAAAATTATAAAAACTACAGGATATATTTTCTTAAATCCTGGGGAAGTTTTAGCAAAACAAAACTAATACAAATGAAAGATTAGTCCATTTTCCTATAAAAATGTAAAAATCTTAAAACATACCAGAAAACAAATAAGAACTGTAGGATGGATATAATCTTTTGCCACAAATGTGACAGGGATTTCATTTCCAAAATAAGTAAAATGTATAACCTCAACGATAATGAAAAAGACAAATGCAAAATTTGTAACAAAGATGAGGAAACAAATTCCAATTCAGATCTGCACCAGCAAGCTGGGCGATCAGATTCCATAACTATATTATGGAACATGTATAAAAATTACGGTTGATGTAAAATTATTAATACAACATTCCAAAATTATAGGAGGAACTATTGGTGTCATTATTGGTGACAAGATGTCTCAGAAATTTATTTTTCTGTTCACTAAGATGTTTTCAATTATGCAAATATAAGCTTATTTTAATAGGTCAAAAATTAAAAGAACTACTAATTTTCCTCTTCCAATATCACATGTTTATGATTTTTTAAAAGAAAATCACGTGGTCCTTCTACCTCTCTCACACAAATATATTTTTATATTATATGTTTCTTTAATAAATATTCAAGTCCACAAAATACCACTTTTAAGGCCTTTCAAAATTAAAAAAAAAACACCCTATTTTTTCTTGCTTAAGTCCATAATATATGTTTCCTATATTCACATGTGTTAAATCTTGACTATATATACACTTATTAGACATATTACATATTAACTAGACAGCTAAATATTTTTAAAAATAATATTGGAAGAAACATGAATTATAAATTATCTCAAAAATACAATCTTAGGTGACCTAAATCAGTGGGCTTTAAACTGTAGTTTGAGCAAATTTCATCTCAGGAATGTGAGAAAACTGTGTATCCTTGGCCCATTCCATAGACTCTGATACAGTAGGTCTTTCTTATTCACAGGAATAGGCATTCTTAATACAGAACCCACAGGCATCTGAGTTGATCAGACATTGACAGTACTTTAAAACACACTACATAAAACTTTCCCTCCATTTTCAATCCTATAATAAAATCTACCAAATACTCAAACATCAAAGGACTTGTGTTTTGAGAAAATAAAGCCCATGATATAAAACTTATTTGTTACATAAAAATCCAACATGCAAAATATATAGTTATAACACACAACAGTTAGGTACTCAAACAAGATGCAGAGAAATTTGTTATGGTAGATGGGCTTTCTTAGCAGCTTTTCTATTTGTAAAACCAGGTATACCTTTTACTAGCTTGCTATGAGATGATTTAGCAGATAATCCATTATTAACCTAATAATACATTGTGTAATTTACTGTCCTTAAGGCTGACTATAATAGTTCCTTATATAAGCCAGGCCGAATGACTGCTACTTAAACTGTTGTCAGTAACTAGCAGATAACACAATTTAAAAATACTTTTTATAATCATTCCAGTGCATTACTGTTTATATGAAACATTAATATCTAAACATAAAAATGAAGCTAAAATTGGATAACATAATTAAGATATTTAACCTAAAATTTTCCCTTTAAAGGCAAGTAATTATATGCATTATTTCATGAAGATGTGCAATAAATATGCCACCTTTTACAGAAATTGCCTAGTAGTTTTCTTTTAATTCGAAGAGAAAGTATAAACCTCAGATTACTTTGTATAAATAAAATTACTATGTTTAGATCAGAATATACATACTAGCTATTATAGGATATAAATTTAAATTATGTTGAATCATGAGTGTGCATTACTGTGTCAGGATATTCATGAACAAAAGAACAAACAAACAAACAAACAAAAAAACACCTTAGTGGTGATATAAACTTATTGATGGAGAATACATAGTTTCTATTAAAGAAATGGGGAGGAAAAAGTCTGCGATAGAAGTAAATGAGAAGGGCAGCTTCTGCATCAAAAACGGGATTAAGATGTGTGGCAGATATATTTCACTTCGCAATTCTGCTCAGTGTCCTGCTTAATGATATATGTCCTTGTCTCAGCTCAACCACTAATTAAAATGATAACTCGAAAAATCACTGCTTAGAGCCTTTCCATCAGAAAATTGAGGTGTTTTTAGATATTAAAAATGATGAAGACATAAGATAAATCGGTATTCAAGAATAATTTACGTATTTGGCCTTTTTATCCCAAATATCTATATTCACAATTATATTCTTTCTCTCCCCACAAAATTGAGATGTGTTATATATAATCAAAATGAGATTAGAATGAATTTCAGGTTTCAATGATGTTAATAACAAGAAGACAATATTTTAATGAAACATAATATGGAGATGTAAGAAAAGTAAATTGCAGGCAGATAAGAGAGCAAAGTCTCTGAGTTCAGAACACATTAAACTGACCAAAGAAAGTAAATAAATTTGGCTGTTCTAAAATGGGAGAAGTTGAAATAAGTTTTGTTAGGAGAAGCCATACTGTAATTTATGATAAGGAATAATCAAATGTGAGAGAGCTTGTTGAGAAATGGAAAACATTCTGGATGCTAGTGAATATAAACTTCAGGAAAAGAAGTTTATGAAGGGTTTAGGAAGGAAAAGGAAAGCTTCAGAAAGTAAAGTAGGCAAACTAACATAAACCAATTTAGAGGTCCTTAAAATAGTCCATGAAAACACTATTTGGCATAAAGAATGAAAGCAGTCGGATACATGATATATTAGAAGACGGAATACATGATTTGATATTGGAGGAAAGGGAAGAATAAGAAAACTGGAAGACCTCTTCTCACTTCCTCCAGCCCAAGCAGCTGCCTGAATAGTTTTCCACCTATCAAGATAGAAAACCTTGTTGAAGAGCAAATGTGGTGAGCGGGCATGGAATTTAAAGTACTTTTATTTTTTTCCTTCCTTTTTTTTTTAAAAAAAATCTTCTTTTCCTTCTTTTTAAGGAAATTAAGGTCTGTATTTTATATTCAATCAAAATGTTAAGTAGATGGTTACATATAAGAAACCGAACAAACAGTTCATGAGGTAAAATGTTCAGAAGCTATAAATTTAATTGTATCATTATACAGCTGACTTTTTAGAGCTGTAAAACTAGGTGAAATCTCCTACACAAGGGTACATGGAAAGAGAAAAAGGTCAAAGGCTGATTCTTTACATGTTTTGCCATTTAGAAGCTGGGAAGAGGATAAAGAAAAAAATTTAAGTGAGTATATTTTTCTGTCACATATTTGGATATTAAGTATTTTTTTATTTGTACTTCAAATTCAGCTAAAATGCATCATGCTTCACAAGAATAAGTGAATGAATCTATAACCAGGGTGCATATCCTGAGAACAGTTCAGAATAAAGCATTTAAAAGGAGTGACAGCACTTCTAATTCTGGCCACAATGTTTAGCCACCCTTCTAAAATGCCTTAGAGACTATACATAGCACATAAATTGATGGTTTTCAGACAGTAGATAATATCTGGCCATGCAGGAGATACAGGAAATGGAGAACATAAGACCCATGAATGTCTCAGCTTACTGACTGGAGAGAGTATCCACGGTACAGCCAAAAGTACATCCAAGAAGCTCAAACAAAATCCAAGCACAATAAATAAGAAGAAAATTACATAAAGCACATCATTGTCCAATTTTCCAAAACTATAGATACAAGAAAAACTTAAAAGTAAAAAGAGAAAGAAGATATATTATATAAGAAGAGCAAATATAAGGATGAAAACAATTTAATTCAAATGCAATAGAGAGCAACAATTTTATGGACTAAAGAAGAAAAATTTCAACCTAGATTCTATACTCAGTGAAAATATTTCCTAAAACAAAAGCAAAAATAGACTATCTCAAACATAGAGAAGCTATAAGAATTCATCACCAGTAGATCTGCACAAAAAAATATGTTAGCAGAAGTCTATTAGGCAGAATAAACCAATAACGTGGAAATCCAGATCTTTACAAAGGAATGAAGAACACTAAAAATGGTAAGTAGGCAGATAAATATAAAATAATATCCTATGAAATTTCCTTTAAGGATAATTATTTATAACAAAATAGGAACAATGTATTGTGATATATAACATGTAGAAATAAGTGTATAAAAAACAGCACAAAATATATGGAAGTGGATATGGGAATATTCATTTAAGGTTTAAGTGATACATTATTACTTGAAAGTATATTGTGATAAGTAGAAATGTAACCTAAAACACACATAGAGAATTATAGCTAATAAGCCAACATTAAATAATATGTAATTTAAAAAACTCAATGTTTTAAAAAGCAGAAAAAAGGAGAAAACTAAGACAGAATGAAACAAGAAAGCATGCAGCAAAATTGCAGATACAAATGCAACAAGATCCATAGTCAAATTAAATGCAAACAGGCTAAGAACCCCCATTAAAAAACATAGGTTGTCAGTGGAATGTCTGTAATAACATAAAATGCTGTACATTTGAGAGGAAAATATTACTAAGGATAAAAAGAGTCATTTAATAATAATGAGAGAAATTCAGATATTAACAATTCTAAATGTTTTTGAACCTAATAACAGACCTTCAGAATCCATAAAGAAAACATGTTGTTGAATTCAGAATGGTATCTATATTATCAGATTTCCTGGTTCTTAGGCCTTTGGACTCAGACTGTATTATACCACAAGTTTACCTGAATCTCCAGTTTACAGATATCTGGCAGATCATGTGACTTCAGAGCTTCCTTAATTGTATCAGCCGATTTCTCATAATAAGTATCTCCATGTATGTCCTAGAGAACCCTGACTTCCTTCCCACACATACACTTTATATTTGTCAAAATTTACATCTTTTTATACTGCGTATTCATTAACACATTCTTGTAGCTATAGTCATTGTGATACTTTTAGATTTTATACTAAAAGTGATTTACACATCATCATATGGTATCGCAGTACTCTGTATATTTATTTACTTTTACCAGTGAGTTTTATACTGCATATGCTTTTGGTGTTACTGTCTACCATCTTCTTATTTTAACTTGAATAAATCCCTTTAGCATTTCCTCTGAGACTGGTCAGTTGGTAATAATTCCATGGTTTGGTTGTCTAGAAAAGTGTTTATATCTCTCTTTCATCTCTGAAGGAGAGTTTTGCCTGGTATGGCATTCTTGGTTGCCATTTTTTTTCTTTCTGCACTCTGTATATATCATCCCATTCCTTTCTGGCCTGCAAGGTTTCTACTGAGAAATCTGTTGAATGACGGTCTTATGGATATTCCCTTGTTATGAATAAAGTCACCTTTCTTGTCGTTTTTCAAAATTCTCTTTGTCTTTGACTTTTGACAAATTGATTATAATGTGTTCAGAGTAGACTAATTTGGTTTTACTATGTTCATGGATTTTTTTTGGGCTTCATGAACCTTGTTTATTATTTCCTTTTCCAGATTTGGGAAGTTTTGCCCCCTAATTTTTTAAAATAGGTTTACTGTCCTTTTCTCTCTCTCCCTCTGGGACTCTCATAATGCATATATTAATTTGTTTGATGATTTCTCATAAATCCCTTAGTATTTTTTCACTCATTTTTATTATTTTTCTATGTGTTCTTCTGACTTGAACATTTCAAATAATCTTCGTTTGAGTGTGCTAATTTTTTTCTTTGATCAAAGCTGCTCTTCAGTTCTCTTGAATTTGGTCAGTTCTGTTACTGTACTCTTCAGCTACAAAATTTGGGGTTTTTTTGTTTCTATTTCTTGTTTGAATTTTCCATTTTATCCATGTACGATTTGTTCCTAATTTTATTTGTCTGTGTTCCTTTTAAATTCACTAAGCTATGTAAGATGAATATTTTTATTATATTCTTGTTGCCAGGTAATTCATAGATATCCATTTCTTTAGGGTCTATTACTGAAGATTTATTTTGTTCCTTTGATTATGTTTATGGTTCCCTGATTCTTGTATTTTTGCAGCTTTGTGTATGTGTCTATGTATTTGAAGAAAGAGCCACCTCTCCCAGTCTCCTTACCTAATGTTTTTAACAAGGAAAACCTTCACTAATCATCCCAGAGAGAAATTCTGGGAGTTCTCCTCAAAACCTTCCTATGAATTTTCATTCTCTGGATTTGTCCACATTAAATCTTTAAGTAAAGAGACTGAAAGGTTTCTTTCTTTCTTTCTTTCTTTCTCTTTCTTTTCTTTCTTTTTCTTTCTTTCTTCTTTTTTCTTTCTTTCTTTCTTTCTTTCTTTCCTTCCTTCCTTCCTTCCTTCCTTCCTTCCTTCTTCTTCCTTCCTTCCTTCCTTCCTTCCTTCCTTTCTTTCTTTCTTTTTTTTTTTTTTTTTTACCTCAGGATCTCATAATCTCTTGCACCCCTTGCTGATGTCTGATTGCTATACCATGCGTCAGGATGTTAAGAGAAATATTTTTCTTCTGTCTCTCTTTCCTTGTGGAGAAGTTCTAAGTACTATGACTTCTCCATATCTCATAGAACCAAGTTGGGTGCAGTAAAACTACCTGTGACATTTACTTTGTTCTTAGCTGCCCTAAAATACCTTCCTCTCCTCAGGCAGCTCACTGACAGGCTAGAGATGTGTAGGCACACTCAACATTACTGCCCTTCTTCTGGGGAAGAAGCCTCATATCCTTGCTTTTCCTCACTCTCACAGAGCCATGTCAACGGTAGTAAACAAGCTGTTTGCCCCTTTTTTGTCTTAACTGTCTCCAGGAGTCCAACCCATGGCAATTCTATCAGCACTCCATGTGAGGAGAGACAAATACCAGCCCCTCAGGCAGCATACTGAAATGCCAAAAGACGCTGGATTCATCCTATAATTTGTCTTTACCACTTAGGGGGGAAAGATCCAGACTGAACCCAGTCCTCTTCATTCCCTTAAGCCCCCACTCTCTAATTACATGGTCTTTTGATCTTGACTAGTACCCATTTTGAGTCATTTCCTTAGCCTAGATTATCCAGGGCCCACCACCATGCATCACCTTGCTAGCATAGTCTGTCTGTTGTTATCTGATTGGCTCATGATGAATGATAAAGAGATTCTTACCACTTGGCAAATTCCAAGTGTTTAGAGGCTATCTCCCAAGAACTGAGGACAAAAGCCAACCAAATAATTTATTATAAAGATCCTCTGCTCAGCATCTGACAGGGTTGAAATTAAGGTGTTGGCTACCCATGTCCTCATTTAGACACTAGATCAAGGAATAAGGTGCTTTTAATCTCATTCATGTTATTGCAAATTCATTTGCTTGTGGTTATGTAAACTGAGGTTCATATTTTTTTTTTGCTAGCTCTTGGCTGGAGACTGTTTATTGACATCTAGTGTCCACTTCTGTGTCCTTTAAAGCATGGCCCACTCGACAATATGGCAATTTGCTTCTCAGGCCAGCAGATAAATTTCCTGATGCTATGAGTACCTTTTAAAAGACTCAAATGATAATATTTAGTCCACAATAGATTAAACTTTCTTTTACAATTTCAAAGTCAACTGCTTCTGGACATTAATTGCATCTACAAAATTCTTTGGCCATTTACAGGAATATTTATCATATTCACATTTGTTACTGGTTCTCAAGTAACTGGGAAGAGTTTATAGATATTATATGTCTAGTGGGGGAGAATTTTAGAATCTATCTTAAATTCTACTTACACACAACCACTCTGGAAAACAATTTGTCAGTTAAAATTAGACACAGCAATTGCACTTTTGGGCATTTATCTTAGAGATGTTAAAATTATATTCATAAAATATCCTGTTCATGAATGTCATACCAGCTTCATTTATAATAACTTGACTCAAAAACACAACTAATTTAAAGATTTATCTTCAATTAAACTTACCAAAGGTGAATCTATAGAGAATAAACATAGCAAAAGAATGAATATTTCTAAAAGAGTAAACTCCTAAAATGTAACAGGAAAGTATGGAGAGAGGTACCAACGGTGGGTTAACAGGAATTAAAAAAAAGACTAGTGTTGTTTAATCTCAAAACAAAAACAACAACAAAAAAAGGAAAATAATGAAAGATGACATTAAAGTCAATGGGTATAGACCAAATATAGAACGTCATAAAAACAAAATTAAATTTTTAGGATAAATCATGAAGTTAGTTATCTATAAGGTTGCAGGATAAGAGAAAGTAAACAGATTTAAAATAGTAACTTTTGGTTTATAACTCAATGCAAAGAACCTCTTTCAATACCATGAAACCCATACTGATATAATTAAATAAATGACTTAGAAACATTTTCTAAACAAAATATAAACTCTTGTAACAATATAATTTTACTTTTTAAAATAATTAAGTATATGTAAATTATCTTTATAAAATATTAATTTTTAATATGACAAAATGTAGCTGATTAAGCTATGGGCTTCATCTTTAACATCAATTGATATCTAAACCCTTAGGATTTCAATCAGTATCTCAGATAGTGAATCAGGTATATGTTAGTAATAAGCATGAAAAATAAATGTCTCCAATGATCTTTACAATACACAAAGAAAACAGAAAGGATGAAGGAAGAGAAAAAAGAGGGATATTAAAATACTCAAGAGCTGACACAACAAAACCAGCTAACAGAGAGTGGGAGATTTTTCTAGTTCAATGCTGTTTATAATTGTTTAAATGAATGAGTTTGTTTTATCACTCATGTGTATATACGCATGCATACAATATTTACATTTTAATATATTTCTTAAATTAGAAATGTTTTCGCAATCATAGTTGGTTAAGAGAATTTCATGACGATGTTGTCATTTCTTTAATATGTGCTAACTTAGTCTGAAATCTTCTATTGACATTAATAATATGAAGAATATGCTAACATCAGCTATTAGAAAAAGGGGTATCAGTAGCCTGAAGAATTTCAAAGAAAACACAACAGTATTGTTGAGAATCCTGCATGATAAGTGCTCTTCAATAAAACACAGGGTAATATATTGCACAAAAAAACACAGATAGAATAGACACACCAGAATCTATAACCAAATCAGAATATGCAGAATATAAATACAGAAAAGATTTAGGTCTGAAAGTTCATTTTAATATGAAATACAGAAAAAAAATATAGGTATTAAAGTTTATATTTATTAAACTTTTTTCTGAATATATTAAGCACAAAAGTGATCTATTATAAAAATAATATTTAAGTTAGTCTAAAGTTCCTTTCAGACAGTATAAAATATGTTATAAGAAAAATTGTGTAATTGTTTAGTTGCCAAATGTTTTCTGAATTGCTTTTTTGTAGCAAATTAAATTGTGGTTTATGTTATACTCTATAACATTTCGGACAAAATTTGCAATTGGGTAGGTCCTGAACATCTGTAGTCCTGGGAAAGGAATAAAAACTGAAAAAATCACATGCCACATGTAGAGATATTTAAGTTATTTACCAAACTATTTACGTAAAATGTCTGCTATCTTTCCTGCTTTGATAAATACATCTTAATATCATTCAGAAGGCTCACACTGTCCTTCTCTTCCACTTCTAGTTCACTCCAATACCATCAAGAGCCTTCCATTCACTCATGCGTATACTCTAGCCTACTCATCCAAACTCAGTCTACAGTGTAGTCTCTCACAACTACAGACAATTTCCCTTTGAACAACCTAGTCAAATTAGACTTAGGCCTATGTGGGAGTTCTGTCCTATGAACTACTGACTGGCTTTTGAGAGTTTAGCCTTCCTACTCTACATATATTGTTGCCTCCTTATCCATTTGTGTGGCTAAGTGGTCTTTAGGCACCTTGAACTGACACTAGCCTCTCCCTCAATTACATGATCTAAATAACAGCCCACACAGTCACAAGCAATTGCATGTGTTCCTGATAAGAATTCCTCAGTGCTCCTTAATTAATAAACAGTCTCTCCTGTATCCCAACTCCTTCCCCTGGTATACCCCTTATATCAGTGGCATCAAGAGACTAGTACTCCTGATGATTTGAGGTGGAGCTGAGAAGGTGATGCTAGTGCTATGAGAGCAGCTGTAAATACAGATGAAGCTTTCACTTGCTTAACCACATTCACCTGCTGTGCAGCACGGTCCTAAAAAGCCATGGGTGAGTAGCCTGTATGAGGCCCCGGGGTCGGAGCTTCCTGCCTTATACACAGTGCTTACCAAACCTACCTCTTTTTGTTTGGAATTGACTAATCTGGCCTTAGCCCAGGAACCCCCAAAATACTCCAACCACAGATCCTAATTAAAGGCACATGTCTCAGGTCCTGCTGCTTGCTCTCTGCCTGTACCTGTTTTTGACCCTACCCGTGTGGTTGACTGACGGCTTTACTTAACAATGTTAATTTCATAAATATTACAACACTGGCAAAAGAAGCTGGCATAGGCCCTGGAGCTAAACTGAGGCTGATTTTGAGCATAGAATATTTCCAGTGTGTCTAAAATGGGGAGGCTGTGCTCATTAAGTTGTATACTCTCCCCTTGACCCATGCAGAAAAGAGCCAAGAGCCAGAGCGAGAGCCTCAAAATATGTCAGGCCCAAACTCAGAAAACTCTAAGCACTTCTTGGCCAGGTCAAAGGGTGGCACTGTAAAGTATAATGTTAGAAAATTAAATATATAAGAAATGTACCATATAAATTATTCAAGTTGTTGATAAGATGCTGGCAGTGGACTTTGAAACTCCTTGACGTGAACTTAATAAGCCATGTTTATACATATTTTTCCTTCCCTACTTTTATGGAACAGTCCTTCAAACTTCTCATCAAATATTTTAACTCATAAATTGCATTACACTATTTCTTGAATGAGATCTTGGTCCTTTAGCTATTTTCTATGAAAGCACCTTTTTCCACTACATTCGTAGTAATTACCATCAGATAAGCGTACCTAGATATTTCAACAAAACAAACTATGCTAAAAGGTCATGACTTGACTGGATTTAAATTATGGAATTGCTGTCATAACTGGTTTATTCGCATCTTGAATATGAAAACAAACTTTTTTTAAAAATTAAGTTTATTGGGTAACATGGGTAATGAAATTAATTAATTTCAGGTCTACATTATAATTGACATCTGTATATCTATTGTGTGTTTACCATCCAAAGTTCAATATCCTTCAGCTACCATATATTTGATTCCCCTTTATCTACTTCACACTCCTCTACCCCCCCCCCCCATATTTGATCCCATTTACTCCATCTACCTCCACCCTCCTGCCCCACCCTACCCTCTGGTAACCTAGTCGACAGGTCCATGTCGTGAGTCTCTGTCCTCTTCATTGTTACTTTTAGGTTTATATTCCACACATATAAATGATATCATGTGATTTTCAACTTTTTCTGTCTGGCTTATTTCGCTTAGCATGATTATTTCAAGATCCATCCATGTTGTTGCAAATAGCACTATTTCATCTCTTCATATTATGTGTACCACAGCTTCTTTAGCCAATTATTCTTTTGTAAGACACTTCAGTTGCTTCCATGTCCTGGCCACTGTGAACAATGCTGCGTGAACATCGGTGTACAACTATCTTTTGGATAGGGTTTTCAAGTCTTTGGATAAATACCAGCAGAAGGATTGCTGATATATGGTAGATCAATTCTTTAGTTTTTTTGAGGAATCTCCTTACTGTTTTCCATAGTGGCTGTACCAATTTGCAGTCCATCAGCAGTGTATGAGGGTTCCTTTTTCTCCTCATCTTCTCCAGCATTTATTACTTTCCTTTTGATTAAAGCTATTCTAACAGGTGTGAGATGGTATCTCATTGTGGTTTTGATTTGCATTTCCCTAACAGCTAGCGATGTTGAGCATCTTTCATATAGTTGTTGGCCATTTGTATGTCCTCTAGGGAGAAGTGTCATTCAGGTTCTCTCCCATGTTATTGATTGTTTGTTTTTTGTTGTTATTAGTGTATGAGTTTTTGTGTATTTTGGATATTAGGTCCTTATCAGATGCATTATTTTTACAAATATGTTTTCCCATTTGATGGTTGTCTCTTTACCTTGTTGCGATTTCTTTTGCTGAGCAGCAGCTTTTTAGTTTGATGTAGTCCCATTTTATTTTTGCTTTACTTCTCTTTTGATGTCAAATTCATAAAATCTCTTTAAGTCAAGGTCCTTGATTTATTCCTGTTTTCTTCTATGCATTTTTATTGGTTTCAGGTCTTATATTCAGGTCCTTAATCCATTTTGAGTTAATTTTGGGTGTGGTGATAGACAACAGTCTATTTCATTCTTTTGCAGGTGCCTTTCCAATTTTCCAGCACCATTTATTGAAGAGGCTTTCCTTTCTCCACTGTGTTTTTGCTTTTTGTTGAAAATTATTTGCCCATATAAATATGGTTTACTTCTGGACTCTCGATTCTGTTCCACTGGTCCATGTGTCTGTTTTGCTGCCAATACCATGCAGTTTTGATTACTCTTGTAGTATAATTTGAAGTCGGCAGAGTGATGCCTCCAGCCTCATTCTTTTTCTCAGGATGGCTTTGGCATTCAGGGTCTTTTGTGCTTCCATACAAATCTGATGATTTTTTGTTCTATTTTTTTTAAAAAATGCTTCGAGATTTTGATGGGGATTGCATTAAATCTGTATAATGCTTTAGGTAATTGGTCATTTAACTATGTTGATTCTTCCAATCCAAGAACACAAATATCTTTCCATTTCTTTTATATCTTCTTTCAATT
Organism: Eonycteris spelaea; assembly: GCA_003508835.1. Classification (NCBI taxonomy): domain Eukaryota; kingdom Metazoa; phylum Chordata; class Mammalia; order Chiroptera; family Pteropodidae; genus Eonycteris; species Eonycteris spelaea. Next base: position 853,946 of record PUFA01000043.1, on the reverse strand, counting down.
TCTTTAATAGGGTCTTTATAGTTTTCATTATATAGTCCTTCACATGTTTTCATAAATTTATTCCTAGGTATTTTATTCTTTTTGCAATTGCAAAGGAATTATTTTTCCACTTCTTCTGACACTTCATTATTGAGTATAGGAATGCTATGGATTTTTGAACATTGTTTTGTATCCAGAGACTTTACTGTATTTGCTTACTGTTTCTTTTTAGTAGTGTTCTTGTGGACTCTTTAGGGTTTTCTATATATAGAATCATGCCATCTGCAAATAGTGACAGTTTGACTTCGTTTCCTATTTGGATGTTTTATAATTTTCCCCTTGTTTGACTGCACTCTCTAGGACCTCCAATGTTATACTGAGTAATAGTGGTCATAGTGGACAGCCTTGTCTTGTTCCTGATCTTAGAGGGAAGGATTTTAGTTTTTCACCATTAAGTATAATATTGGCTAAGGGTTGTCATATATGGTCTTTATTATGTTATGGTACTTTCCTTTTATACAGATTTTGGAAGTATTTTGATCATAAATGGATGCTGTATATTGTTGAAGGCTTTTTTACATCTATTGATATGATCATATGATTCTTATTTTTTAATTTGTTTGTGTGGTGTATCACATTAATCAATTTGTGTATGTTGAGTCATCCCTGTGCCTCTGAGATGAAGCCCATTTGATTGTGCTGTATAATCTTTCTTAATATATGTTGCTGAATTTGGTTCGCTAGTATCTTATTTAGGATTTTTGCATCTGTGTTCATGAGAGATATTGGTCTGTAGTTTTCTTTTTTGTTTCTTTCCTTACCAGGTTTTGGTATCAGGTAATATTGGACTCATCAAAATGAGATGGGGAAGTATTGCCTCCTCTTCAATTTTTTGGAAGAGTTTGAGGAGAATAGGTATTGAAATCTTCTTTGAATGTATGGTAGAATTCACTGGTAAAGGCATCTTACTTTTTGGTAGTTTTTGATGATTGTTTCAATTTCCGTACTGCTGATTGGTCTATTTAGATTTTCCAGTTCTTCTTGATTCAGTCTAGGAAGACTGTATTTTCTAAGTACTGGTCCATTTCTTCTAGGTTATTAAATTTGGTGTTATATACTTTTTCATAGTATTCTTTAATGATCCTTTGTATTTCTGTGATGTCATGTAATTTAATTCCCCTAATTCATCCCTGATTTTGTTTATATTTATGTCCTTTCTCTTTTTTCTTCAGTGAGTCTAGCCAGGGTTTTGTCAATTTTATTAACCTTCTCAAAGAACCAGCTCTTCGCATTTATTTTTCTATTATTTTTTGTTTGTTTTCATTTTCATTTATTTCTGCTTTAATTTTGTTTATTTTTTTCCTCCTGCTGACTTAAGGCTTCATTTGTTCTTTCACTTCTAGTTTTTCACGATGAAGCATTTAGGTTGTTTATTTGGATCATTCTTGTTTTTGGAGCTAGGCCTGCAATGATGTGAACTTTCCTCTTATGACCGCTTTTGCCATGTCCCAAAATTTTTTGATATGTTGTACTATCATTTCATTTGTTTCTATGTATCTCTTGATCTTCTTATTTCTTCTCTGATCCAGTTATTCTTCAGTAGCATTTGTTGGTTTAATTTCCATGTATGGTATTGTGGTTCTTCCTGCTTTCTTTTTGCAGTTGAGCTCTAGTTTCAGAGCATTTATGATCAGAGTACGTGATTGGTATGATTTCAACCCTCATATTTGTTGAGGCTATCTCTGTGTTCTAGTATATGGTCAATTCTTGAGAATGTTCCATGTGCACTAGAGAAAAATGCATAAGCAGTTTTTGGGGATGAAGGATCTGTAAATGTCATTTAGGTACAGTTGGCCTAATGTATTATTTAAGAATATTATTTCCTTATTTGATTTTCTGTTTGGATCTATCTGTCCATATCTGACAGGGGTATTTGGGTCCCCTCCTACGATAGTTTTGGTCTGTTTTCTCCCTTTAGTTCTGTTAGTAATTGCTTTACATATTTTGGGCTCCCTGATTGGGAGCATAGATATTAATAAGTGTTATGTCTTCTTGGTGCACGGTATGCTTCGTCATTATGAAGTGTCCCTTCAGTATCTTTCTTTACATTTTTTTTTGTTATTTGCAGTCTATTTCATCTGATATTTGTACCACTATTCCCACTATTTTATAAATGGCATTTGCTTGAATATCATTTTCCACCCTTTCATTTTGAGTCTATATTTGTCTTTGGAGCTGAGATGTGTCTCCTAAAGCAGCATATGGTTGGGTTTTTTTTTGATCCATTCTGTAACTCTGTACCTTTTATTGGTGAGTTCAGTCCATCTACATTTAGGGTGATTATTGAAATATGAGCTCTTTTTATAGCCATTTTATCTTGTGCTTTCTGGTAGCGGAGTGTTTTCATTGCTTTTTCTTTGTGTTTATTTATTTTTGTTGGCTTTTTGTGGTTTTCCCTCTGGCTCTTCTTGTTTATGTTATACATGTCAGTTCTGAATATTCTGTGTGTGGTTAACATTATGAATATGTAAAAAGATAGTTATATAATATAAATTATATAATAGTCATCCATTTTCTTCTGTGCATGCCTTATCTCTATCTCCTTTGCAAATTTGGATCTTTGAATCCTTCCCTTTTCAATCATCATTATCTTAATTTGTCCCTATGTATGCTGAAATTTCATTACTACCTTGTTATAGCAATTCTCTTCTTGTTAAGATTATAATGTTCTTAGTAAGGGTTGCACTACTCTGCTTATGTTTGCCTGATAGTCACTTTACTCCTGGTGTTTGTTTTTTTTTGTCATGTTGTTTTTAGGTGAACTGACCACTTTCAGTATTTCCTGTTGCAGGCCTCATAGTGGAGAATTCTCTCAATTTCTGTCTGTCTGGAAAGGTCTTAATTTTCTCCTTCATATCTAAAGGAGAGCTTTGCTGGATACATTATTCTAGGCTAGTAGTTCCTTTCACTTAATAGTATAAATATTTGATTCTATTCCTTTCTGTCTTGTAACGTTTGTGCTGAGAAGTCCAAGGATAATCTAATGGCTTTCTTTCGCAAGTTACCATTTTCTTCTCCCTGGCTGCCCTGAGAATTCTGTCTTTGTCATCGATTTTTGATAATTTTAATACAATGTTCTTGGTGAAGGCCTTTTTGGGTTGACTAATTAGGTTTCCATTGACTTCCTGAATTCCAAGCTCCAGCTCATTCCTTAGATTTGGGAAATTTCTTGTCAACTATTTGTCTGAAAATGCTTTCTAGTCCCTGCTCCTTTTCCCCTCTTCAGGAATGCCCATTATGCTTATGTTTCCTCTCCTGATGTATCAGCTAGTTCTTGAATTTCTCTTTCATTATTTTTCATTCTTCGGTTTCTTCTTCTTCCCTCTGGTTTATTTCTACATTTCTGTCTTCGATATCATTTATCCTCTCCTCCATTTGGTCGACTGTATTTCCCAAGCTTGCTATTTAATTTTTCAACTCTTGCAGTGTATGTTGTTGTTTTTTTTAATCTCCAGAAGTTCTATTCTGTTCTTTTTGAGGGTTTCAATCTCCTTGCTCTGCTCATCTAGCTATTTTTTCAATTCCCGAATGTGTTTTGATATGACTCATTTCAGAACTCTTTGAGTTTTTTCAGAGTACCATCCTGAATTCTCTGTCATTTAAGTTGCACATTTCTATGTCTGTAACTTATTTTCTGGAGATTTTTCTCTTTCTTTCTAAAATGCCTTGTCTCTTTGTTGTTCATGGTGTTTAATGGACTATTTTTCCTCCTGAGCATTAATGGATATGTACTCTGCTTTTTTTCCAGAAAGATTTATTATAAAAGTTCTCTCTCCAGCCTATTGCAAAGAGCACACTTTTCTTTTCGGTTTCCAGTAGGTGGCATCTATTCCTCCTTCGACCTCTGCTTTATATAAAACCTTAATTAATCCCTTATATAATGCTTGTATTTTCTTGTAAATATTTTAATCATGCTCGCTATGCTCAGTTTCGGTCCCTCTCAGTGTTAGCAACAGTTCGCTCAGCAGCGTTTGCTCAGATTCCCCTGGGGCTCTGCAGTGATCGGTTTCAGAGGTGTATGGGGGAGGGGTCCTCTGGTTCTGGGTTGGGGGTTTGGGAGTTGCGGTTCAGCCTCGGTTTTGCAACCATGGCTGGTAAAAATCAACTGTTGTTCGCTGCCATCCCCCCTTTTTCTGCCATTCCTGTTTCTCTGCCTTCTGCCCTGATAACTAGGCACTGCCACTGACTGCGTGAAACTCACAAATTCTCCCAGGCAGGTTTGCTCAGGGAAGTCACCACACCATCTCCCCTCCCCCTACAGGGAGCTTGGTACCTGCAAGAGGCAGCTTCTTTATTTCTACCAGTCTTACCACTTGACACCTAGGGTTCTGACCTGTTGGTAGTTCTTATGAGCAGATTCCAAGCTTAGACATGCTAGTGTGCAGTTTGTGTTTTCTGTTGCATTTTAGATGTTCAGCTTATTATTGTTTCAAGGAGAAAATATCTGGGAACATCTCTGCCATTTTTCCTTTCAATCCAGAATTTTAAAAATGTTTTTCTAGTCAGTAGATATGGATCATATATCTATCTATAATGTGAAAATACCATTTAAATGTTATATAATTTCTCCCAGGTTTACTTTTTCCTCAGAAACTGGGGTCCCATGACTCCTTGCATGCTGAGTGCTGGCAAAAAACCACACCAACAGAGATCCACGACTCTGAAACTTTTCTATACATTGGAATCAGCACATACTTCCTTAGTGAATGGAATGCCTCAGTGAATGAAAAAAATGAAATTAAAGTTTTGTGCCATTAGAAAGAATTATTAAAGAACATAAATTAAAGGAAAATCTCAATGTTTTAAAATAAAAATGTCGAACATAAACTACTTCTTAGTACAATAGTAAATTAAATCTTTCATTTTCTTCAATGTATATGTGCCAAGAAAAGATAATATTTAACTATACCTAGATGCTCTTCCAGTTATATCAGCTTAGAGGTTACCATCTTTTAAAATTCCTCCTTAGTCCCATTGTTTTAATTAAAAATTTTTTGATATTACACCTGTTCCTTGGACAGTGCTCTTACATCATAATTTAAATTTTACATTTTATCTGTGTGTTTTTCCTAATGAATCTCCTTCAATGTGAAATCAAAGAACGCTTAAAAACGAATTAGAGATAAAAGAAAATGCTAAGAATGCATGTTCACTCATTATATCTTATCGTTAGCATTATTTTCACTGGAGTTAAAAGAAAACTAATTAATATTGGAAATACACAGAAGCTTTGTTTGCGATATTGCTATGTCCTACAGTGCTAATTGGCTGCCTGTTGAGCCAAATAAATTACCACAGAAATATCTAATATGACTTATTACTATTCAATAACAGCATTAAAAAGCCAATACATATTATTTACTCATACTGTTTAGCACTAAATTAGTTATAAACAGGAAAAATCAGTGAGCAAAAAATATAATCATTGACTTTTCATGGGATTTGTAACCGTCTTGGGTTCATCATCAGATAGCTCGTTTTTATACCTCCCAGAGTACCGTTTAGTACGGCTTAAGAGCAAACTCAGTTACAACACTGAGTACAACCCAGGAAAGGAACGTGATTAATATCAAAGTGCCATGAAAAGTTTACACATTTTCCTATTTTTTAGTTCTCACATATTAAAGACTCATTTTATGGGAATTACTGGTAAACTGAAAGAGTTTAAGAAAACATCATGCTGCTTCTAAAAATCTCTATTTTGGAACCAAAATTGAGAAATAGTTTGATACCAAAATACTTACTGTAGAGTGATAAATAGAAGAATAGATAAAAGACTGTTGTAATTTAATCATAAATTTTCCATCCTATTTAATTTCACAGAAGGAAAGTAATATTACCTCCGCTGATAATTTTTCCATACAAGGTGTTAAGTTTTTCAGGAAGAAACAAGAGATATTAAAACAATACCCAAAATCATTGTGTGAGATATATTAATATATCTACAACCAAATGGCTGAGCAACAAGCAAGAAACTCTCAGAGTTAATGGTGGAGAAATCAGTCAATAATTATTTCTAGTTAGACTCCAACCTGAGGAAACAAGAAATCGTTTTAATGAAAAATGTAATAGGAAAAAAAGAGCATTTGAGCAAACTACCTAAAAATAAAAACTTCACTACTAGATGTGAAATTACTGATGCAGATAAAGAGAAACTCTTTAATTTTTCTCTTTTTCTTTTTGTGATAGCTCACAATGCAGGCAGAATAGTTTGCAGAACAATTTAAGACACATTTCCTTACATGCTAGTAACAAGAAATAAGACCAGATATATGAGAATGATGGGAAGAGGCAACCTACCATGCCTAGAGAAGGTGTACTGCGCATGTCAAATCATTAAACAAACCACAGTGGGCTGGATACCCAGAGACCAAAAAACAGCTTTCAGAAGGTTTGATGAACTTTACGACTTCGCTTGCGGCCAAGGCACTGAACACAAAAGGCAAGAAAAGTTTGGTATGGATTTGGATTTGCGAAAGGACAGATAAAACCAACTTAGCAAAACATATAAAAATCCAGTGAAAAGTAGGTTCCAGACAGAGGCAATATTTTATTTGAAAAATAAAATTCTGGCAAATGTAACTAAAAGGATCACTAATCATGTGGTCCCTTTGTTAGTGAGGAAAGAGACAAAGTCAAATTAATAAATTAATTCAAAAACTGCATTAATACATGGAAATACTTCATAACAATGTGCCAATGCTGTATCAATCATTTATTAATTCTCACAATATTTCTGTAAGTCACATTATTTTATTTTGCTATATAAGTAAACCAAGGTTTAGAAAGTTTGCCTCCATGAGAAATATATTAAAGTCAAAGGCTTTCTCCTCTAATACTCTCACAGCTGTTCCTTAAATGGCCAATGACTCCTGAATGTCACAGTCCTGTTCTCTACTTGTTAAGTACTTTTTATCACACCATTTCACTCAAGTCTTTCATTCTACCACTTGTACTTTTCAGCTCTATTGTTATACCCAAGTCTTTGAAATAACCATTTTCTCCTAAGTTAACCACCCTATTTATTGTTTGACTTTTTTTTTTCTTGGTCAATCTAGACAATACAGTTCATCATTTCAATCACATTCTTGATTATTTATAAAATTTCCTTTCCCCTGGGATGAACTTTCCCTCATACTCCAATCCAGTATTAATCCTACAATAATCATTCCCATTTCTTTTACAAAGGATGTTATATCCTATCCTGGCAAATCACTCGGCTCTGCCAGTGAGCATCACTGAAATTTCAGAGACTTCTGTAATCTTTCCGCAATTTTCCAGTTTCCGGGTTAGCTTTGTAAAATGTTTATTGATGGCTTTGATTTTCTGAGTCTCTCAAACTTCCTTAAGTTATTGGGGATATTCAACTACCTATAATCTTAAATGCATCTGAAATAACATTTCTCTGCTACCTCAAGGGAAGATGTACTTTCTTTTGTTTCTTGTTTTTATTTTGTTTTTTTCTTTTGTTGTTATTTTTTCTCTTTGTTTTTTTCTTTTTAAATGTAAGACTTTTTCCATTATTATTATTATTATTTTTCTAGCTGGGAACACTATGGAGTCCATCAGGATTTGTATGATAGCTTTGCATGAGTAGATTGAGGTTATGATTTGGGGAGCAAGACCATAGATGTAAACTGTCATTCCTATCACATTATATTGACTCTATATCCTATTAGCATGACCTATCTCTGTTAATATTGACCTTCATCCTCTGGAAGAATTAGTTTTTGTCAAGTTCTTCATTATAAAATTCTTCTTACTCATTTCCATACTGTAACTCTTTAGAAGAAAGCCACTACACACAGTGCAACAAAATAAAGTAGTATTAGTACAAAGTAGTAAATAAATATCTTAGTATATACCAATATCAATAAATGATAAAATGAATTAATAAACAGAAAGAGACAGATCTCCTATGCTAAAGAATTCCAAATAATTTATGTAGATATCCTGATTCAAGAAGGTAGAACATAACTCCCCATTCCTTAAGCGACCTTCTCTAAGCAGATTTCCAGGAGATGGCAGAATAGGCATAGACTGTATATATGCATATGCTTAATCTGCATAATAATATGCCTAATATGCATAATTAAATAAAGCCCTATAAACTCTTATTCAAATATTCTAATGAGTCCTAAGCATTGTACTTACTAATGAAACTGCAGAACATTTAAAACAAAGGAAAATTTTGAAAGTCCTCAGAGGAAGAAGACAGATTACAAAAGAATGACATGTATTTTCATGGGCATGTGAAACTCTTAAGTACAGAAGCAAAAAGGTTAGAAAATCATAAAAAAACACTAAATATTAGAGTGTAACATGTTTACTGAAGTTTTTTGAATTTTCAGGAGAAAAAAATCTCATTAGTGCAGTGACAGATTTGAAGTCTTTGTAAACATCAATTATAAAAGTATAAATTTACACTGCTCCTGGATTTCCTCTGTATCTTGGCAAAGACATACTTTTAAATATACATACCTTTATACATTCATGCATACACACTCTACATATTTGAGTCTGTGTGTGCTTGCTTATGTGAGGCTTTGTTATATATATGTGTGTGTATGTATGAATGTTTATATATGTCTAAAGAATAAAGTCATTATCAGCATATTCCCTTATAAAAGCCAAGTAGCTTGCTAAATTGATTGACTTATTCCTAGGGAATTCTTATATGCTGGAAAAAAGTGTCAACTGGGAAATTACAAAATCTTTGATGCTTTAGGAGATTATAATAATTACGCTACATATTCTTAATATTAACAATCTATTCTCTCATGTATATATATATTGACATATTTTTAATGTATGTGAGTTAAATAATATTCAGTATGATACAAATAAAATATCTGGTAAAATTTGATAGTTTTACAAAAATAACTTATATCATGCACAAAATATTCTAGTGGTAACCAATAGTTGAATTAGATATATTTTATTATATGTATTTTTCTGATTATTTAGAAAAGCACACTAATTTCTTCTTATATCTAAACTTATGTAAGGTGTAATCAATTATTTATGAAATTTTATTTCAGCCAATTTCAGCTATTTTGAGTATCACTGAGGTGAAAATTGGTATAAAGACACAAATGTGCTTATCACCTACGTACTTAACAAACATATTTTTACAATTACAAAGCTACATTGTCAAAAACTAAATAAAAGTCTTGGCACTGGAAGTAATATGGTTCACCTAAGAAAATATAAAAGGATTCAGGCTTATTTGTAAATTACGTTAAATTGTCTTCACTAGGCAGGGTTGCTAGGGATAAAAAAAAAAAAATAGTGGTCTCTTAGGCACATAATGTTTATAAGTTCAGGATTTTGTATACTCAGATTTTTTTCTAAATCTTGCTCAAAACATCACCCAGAAATCCATTTGCTCTCACAAGAGACTTTTCAATTAACAGTCACATCTGTGCTGTTACACTATATTTTTGCCAAGGTAGCAACAACTTAAATCACATTATTAAATTATGAAAAAAAGACATAAATCTCAATAGACTTTTTTGGTTTCAAGAGCTAAAAATAGTGATCTTTATGCTTCTAGGGTCTGGCATTAAATTACTTAATTTTTTGTAACAATATCAATAAATATTTAATAGTACAATATTTTGAGCACCTATCAAATATAAATGACATTAAAAATTAAGCTGTTTAAACTACTAAAGGTTACCTGAATAAATTTGATTAGAAAACTGTTTCAAATGGATTTAAAGTAGCTGTGATGCTAAAAGATGCAATTTTCCAAGAAACCCATAAATCAATAGCTTAATATTTAAGTGAAATGTATATTAAATTAAACAATGAAAGTCTAAAATCACTTTGTAGGGTTAAAATTTTTGGGATAAGTATTATTTCTATCTTATCCTCATCTAACACTAGTATAAAAAATCTTATTTTAAATTATCACTGGCTTACTTATATAGGTTTAATGAACACTGTAAGATCAAATGCTATATTTTAACTCATTCTTCAGAGTTCTCCCAGTCTTTCTTTGCTTTTCATCTTAATATATTATTTTCTAATCATTCACTGGAAATATTGACTAAAAATTTTACATTTTATTTTTTAATATTTAAATTAGATTTCAAACCCCAATTCATAAATTTATATCTAATATGTGACAATATTGAAATTTGGAAAATATAAAATCTATATTTTATCTTAAAATCTTTGCTAATAGCTATATTCCACATATATAGTATTTCAGAACTATAATTAGCTACATATTGAACATATTAATATTAGCTCTTAAGAAAAATATAATTGTACACAGTACAAAATGTTTAATATTATTTCAGATATTTCAAATCATTTCAAGGAAAAAATGTTGAAGCCTTACTCAACTTTAAATCAAATGTAAATGCAAGAATTAATTAAGGTTGATTTTATGGAACAGTAAAGCAGAACTTTGAAAATAATCTGTTGTTTTTTAGATAGTTTTGCATAATACAATTTAATTTCACTGATATCACTGGAGGCCGGGAAAAGCTGATTTAATCTGATAATAATAAAGCACCTCCTTTTAAATGAAATATTTAAATATGACAGCTATTGCTGATAATTTAATGATTTATGTGAAAAATTTAATGCAGCATATATTTTTTTTTCCAAAAAAAGAAAAAGGACTGTGAACTATGGTTCTATAATTTGGAAAGATGAATATATGAAAATTTGAAGTTTTTTTAAAAAGGTATAATATTTATAATTGATTTTAATACATTCTATACAAAGAAATTTACATGTGTATCAAAGAGTTTAAGTGCATGAATTTAGACTGTGATTCTTCTTTTTTTTCTTTGTGAAATTCTTTTAAATTACCTTTCTATTTATGTATTCATTAAATAAGCCTACACAATGTTTTATTATGTCTAGACACATATTACAAATTTTCATTGACATAAATTATGCAACATCATGTTTCTCTTGTAGAATTGCAAATGCTCATACACACCATATAATTGAGATTGGGATCATTAAATGCATTTTATTTTGAAAATGACAAAATGAAACAAGACTTCACAGTGACAGTATGGAAATGAGTAAGAAAGAACTTCACAGGAAAGAAACTTGACAAAAACTAATTTTTCTAGAGGATCAAGATCAATATCAACAGTGGAAAGTCATGTTAAGAGTACATACAGTTCATATAATGTGATAGGAATAACAGTTTACACCTACGGTCTTGCTCCCCAAACTCACAACCTCAGTGTACTCATGCAAAGCAATCATACTTACCCCAACAGACATCCAACAAAATACCTGACCATTGAAAACGGGGAATGTCTGAGAAACTGTCACAGTTAAAAGGAGCCTAAGGATATGAGAAAACTAAAGGTAATATGGTATGGGGTCTTGGAACAAAAAAAGAAATAAATCTAAGTAATAATGTGTCAATATTGGTTCATTAATCATGACAAATGTAACATATAAAGATGTAACATGCCAATCTCAAAGGTAACTGGGTCAGAGGTATGGAAGCTGTATTATCTACATCGTCCCCATATTTTTGTAATTCTAAAATGTCTTAATAGTTTTATTTTATTTTTCCAGCTTTATTGAGATGCAATTGTTACATGGTATTGTGTAAATTTATGGTACACATCATGGTAATTTAATACATATATCACAAAATGGTCATACCAATAGGGTTATTTAAAACCTTCATCACCTCATGCAATTGCTTTGGTGTGTGTAGCTAGAACATTTAAGATTACTCTCTTAGCAGTTTTATAGTATATAATACTATACTGTTAACTATAGTCACTATGCTGTACATTAGATCTCCAAAACTTACTTATCTTCAAATGGAAGTTTATGCCCTTTGACTTCTCTCCTCATTTCTTCACCTCCCAGCCCTTGGCAATTACTATTCTACTCTCTGGATTCTACATGTTTGGCTTTTTTAGGTTCCACGTAAAAGTGATATCATACAGTATGTCTTTCTATTTCATGTAGCATAATGCCTTTAATGTGCATCCGCCTTAACATAGATAGTAGGATTTCCTTTTTCTGGCTAAATAATATCCCACTGTGCATACATACTACACCTTTTTCATTAATTTGTCTTCTACGAATTAATTTAGATTGCTTCCATGTCTTGACGATTGTGGATAATGTTGCAATGAACATGAGAATGCAGATATTATTTAGAATTTATGACTTCATTTCCTGTGAATATATACCTATAATATTGCTCGATCATATGGCAGTTTTATTTTTAATTTTTGAGGATCCTCTGTATTGTTCTCCACAGTAGCAATACCTACATTCCCACCAACAGTGCACAGGTTCCCTTTTCTCCACTTTTCTGCCAACACTTGTTGCTTCTTACATTTTTGAATATAGCCATTCTAACAGATGTGAAGTAATATTTCATTGTTTTTGATTTGCATTCCCTGCTGATTAGTGATGTTGAACATCTTTTCATATATCTGCTGATCGCTGATCATTTATATGTCTTCTTTGAAATTATCTATTCAGGTATTCTGTCCATTTTTAAAAATAAGATTACTTGGGGTTTTTTGTTTGTTTGTTTGTTTGTTTGTTTGCTATTGAGTTACTTTTATTTTAAATATTAAGTTCTCACCAGATAGTTTACAAATCCTTTCTCCTGCTCCGTGTGTTACCTTTTCATTTTGTTGATTTTGCTGTGCAGAAGCTTTTTAATTTCATTAGTCTCACTTACTTATTTTTGCTTTTATTAAAGATTGTGCTTTGGTGTCATATCCAAAAACCATTGCTGAAAGCAATGTCAGGAGTTTTTTCCCTATTTTTTTTTTTACTAGGAATTCCAGTTTCACTTTGTCTTTAATCTATTTCAAGTTGAATTTTGTAAATGGTGTTACAAAGGGATCCAATTTGATTTTTTCAAATGTGATTATCCAGTTTTCTCAGCATCATTTATTGAAGAGATTTTCTTTGCTCCATTGAGTATTCTTGGCTCCCTTTTCAAATATTATTTGGACATATGCAAGGATTTATTTCTGGGCCCTCAATTTCATACCATTGGTACAAGTGTTTATTTTTATGCCAACATCATACTGTTTTGATTACTGTAACTTTATAATGTGATTTAAAAATCGGAAAATGTAATACCTTTAGCTTTTATTTTTTTCCTCAGGACTGCTTTTGCTTTTTGGGATTATTCATGGCTTCATACAAATTTCAGATTGTTTTCCTTTTTCTGTGAATAATATCACAGGAATTTTGATAGATATTGAATCTATAGATGATTTGGGATAGTGTGAATATATTTATATTAATTATTCCAATCCATGAACATGGCATATCTTTCAATTTATGTCTTCTTTAATTTCTTTCATCAAGGCCTTACAGTTTTCAACATACAGATCCTTTCACCTCCTTGCTTCTATTTACTCATGATGCTATGGTAAATGAGATAGTCTTCTTTATTTCATTTTCAGATATTTTGTTGTGAGCCTATAGTAACACAGTTGATTTTCATGTGCTGAATTTGCATCCTGCAAAGATAATGAATTTGTTAAAGTTTGTGTTTGTTTGTTTGTTTCTGGAATCTTCAGGATTTTCCATGTGTCAGATCATATCATCTGCAAAGAAAAGTTTACCCCATCCTTTCTGATTTGGATACCTTTATGTCTGTCTTTTTCTTGCCTAATTTCTCTGACTAGGATACCCAGTTCTGTGGAATTAGTTGTAATGTCTCCTCCTTCATTTCTGATTGTATTTGAGTATTCTCTTTTTTATTAGTCTACCTAAAGTTGTCAATTTTTTTTCTAATCTTTTTTCAAAAAAACAGCTCTTAGTTTCATTGATTTTTTTCTCCTTCTCACCTTCTGGGACTCCAATAAATTCACAGATTGCTTCTCTAAATGGTATCACATAGTTCATGTAGGCTTTTTTTCATACTTTTTCATTATTTTCTCTTTGTTCTCCTCTGATTCTCCCATCTTGCTAAAGTCTATCTAAAGTTTAAATTTAAAAGTGGCTTAAAGATATCAAGAAACAATTATACTATTATGTAATTATACATGGAGAAACAATTATACTAATTTATTTCCACCTAATTACTCATACATGAAAGGCCTGATAAAGGAAAACTGAAATGAGTGCCCATTTTGGCAAGCCACATATACAAATGGTGGGCTTCAGGTTGGTCTGCCTTCTAAATAAGTCTTTTTTTGCAGCTAGGAAGTTAATGATGTGGCTTCCTGGGTAGACAGGAAATAAAAGCCTGAGGATGGGAATACCCCAGTTTTGATCCTAACTCAACACAGAAGGGGAATTCCTGAAAAATTAAAAAAAAAAAAGGAAAGGGAACCATATATGATTTAATATTTATCCCAAGTTAACTAAATTTTATCGTTTTCAAATTCATGTAAGTGTTTGTATGCTTTAATTCTGTTGAGCAACTGACTTGTTGGGGTGATAAATTCATATCTGTTCACATTTAATTATAAAACCATTAACCAGAAATAAAGTAAGAAACTTTTGCTAGTCAGAAATTGATAAGCCATGAAATCTGTCTTACATTTGTACTATATATAGCTCAAGATCTAATTTTATTTTTCCTCTTCTTTCTCTTTTTTTGCCTTTGGCTCAATAAACTTAGTAGAAATAAAAGTTTAGAGAAAACTTAGCTGCTCACCTACAATTGAGCAGCCTATAAAATATTTTTAAAATTTTCAATATATTCATAGAATTTGTATTTGATTTAAACTGTTCTGATATCTGTTGTTTTAATAATTTAAAGTATGAAGATATTTCCTTTTTATATCCTGAATGTGTGGTGAATTTTGGGGGATGGTAAACTATTATGGCTTCCAGATTACTTTATTTTGTTCCTGTTTTTATGTTTATTTATAGTCACTGAGGATTGGCATTTTGTTACAAAGAGAATCATACTGAATTCACACCAAAACTCTTGGGTAACTATTTACAGATACTTCTGTGATATAAAAAGACAAAAATTAAATATATTTTGGTAGTCTTTTAGTCTAGCAGGCTTTACTAATTTTAGTTTCTACAGGTTTATTGAAAGTAACCCTTCAGAAATACAGACTAACAAGAGTGAAAGGAAGAATGAGTGGGTTATCTACACAATTTTGATTATAAAAAATTCAGGCCTAAAATTCATGTATTAACTTATAATATGTAGTATGGTTGATTACAAACTCTTGTTTAAATTTAAAAAAAAAATGAGGAACCAGTTATTGAAGATGGTAAGTTTATATAGTCAGTTTGAGAACAACTAAGTATCAGTCATCTCTGAGTTCACCAAATATAGACATATAACAGGTAATTAGTTAAATCCTAGAGTTGAAAATTTGGAGATATATATTTGATGATTATGAATATTCAAGTGGTTTTTAAATAATGACAAATGACATTGTCCATGAAATACATTTATATAAAAAATATACAAGAAACATCTCATTTTAAAGGGCATATATTAGTTTTCTATTGCTATGTAATACATTACCACAAAGTGACTTAAAACAACACCAACTATTAGCTCAGAGTTTATAGGTCAGAAGTGCAACACAGTTGGCTATATTCTCTACTCAGGTTAAAACCAAGATGTCAGCTAACTATGTTTTCAATTGGAATTCACGGTGTTTTGTCAAGCTCATTTGGATTTTTGAAAAAACTGAGTTCCTTCAAGTTGTTGGACTTCAGTCTCCATTTTTCAATGACTATTAACTGGGAGCTGCTCTCAGCTTCTAGAGGCCACCTACATTCTGTGCCAAATAATTCCCTCGATCAACAAGTATGCCAGAGTGCAACATTTTTTCCCCCCTATTTCAAAGCTCTCTCTTTTCTAAATTCAGAAGAAAACTTTGCTTTTGAAATAATTCATGGTATTAGTATAGGTCCACCCAGATAATCTTACCTTAAGCTCAACTGTGCCATATAACATGACATGATTACAGGAATAATATCACTTCATATTTACAAGTTTAGGGTGGCACAGCTTTGGGAGAGCATTTTGGAATTTTTCTTATCATGGGGCAACCCTAGGATATTGAGATGAAGAAAAGCAAAATAGGAGTATAGGACAAAAAGAAAGAGGGAGAATAGACAGATATTAACAAAATAATTGGTGATAAATCCAGGGACTTAAAATGTATATTTGTTTTGGGAAAATAGAATTCACATTAGAGAGAGGCTTTAGTCGAGAAAAAAAGTTAGACATATGAAGGCAGTAGCCTGGAATATGAATTAGGATTATAGCAGTAGATTGTTCTTTCAAGAAACTTGGCAGAGATGAGACTGAAATGGGGCAGAAACTAAGAAGGTTAAGAATGAGAGGGATGCAAGTTTTTTGTTTTAAGATGATCCATGAGTGAGGAAGAACTTAAAGAATGCCAAAAAAAAATAAGTTAAAAATCCCATGTACAAAAGTTTTTATTTTTATTTTATTTTTTTTCAAATTAACACAACACATGAGCTGAGGGTTCGCAAAAAAACTATGTGGATTTTTTTTTCTTACACAAAGTAATTCTTTGCTTGTTTAACAAAAGCAAGTAGCTTTGGCATTTTCTATGTGTGTGCTAACATTTCTCCTAATATGTGCCTTGCAGTCTCTCAAAGTATGTCTTAATTGCATTCTGAGTGTATTTTCCAAAACAAAATGGTCTGAAAAGGTGACCAAATATTGAAATTCCAACACTCCAAAAATAGCTAGATATTTGGTTTGCATACTTAATTAACACAGAAATCTCATTGAGTGTAGGATTTAAACTGTCAGACTTAAGAGTAACTAGCAGATACACATTCAACATACTATAGTTTTTCTGTCAATGTAGCGGCTGAAATTGTACAAATAACTAACTCTTCAATGGTTATTTTGACCATATTAATATATGTTCCACTTATTTGTAATTGATTGATAAAATAATCAGAAAATCAGCTGAATAACCTCAACTATGCTTCTTAGTATAAAATATATGCTTAATGTTAGAATTAATTATCAACCCATGTAATATATTAAGACAGTGTAAAACAGCATGTTTGGTGTTGTATTCAAAAGGAAGTGCAAGAATTCCACAGAACTTGTCTTCTATTACACACACATACCCTAAAACATCTCTGCGAATGACTATATTATACAGGATTAAAACAACATAGTTTAAAAAAACTATAATATAGTATGTATTATATAATATATAATATAGTATATAATAACATATTTCAATACATTATAATTAAAGTAGAAGTTTGTGAAGTAAATGCTTATGTTTATTATCTAAAATGATAATTGTACCTGTCTGGGACTAAATCCTTCAATAAATTGAAAGAAAAATGTTTGCCTATTGGAAAGTTAAGATGGAGACCAGTCTTTGGAATGCTGCGTGTGTGTGTGTGTATGTAAGAACTTACTAGGTTTTGTAATCTAAATATTAAATTTAATATTTAATAATAATAATTTCTTGATTCCAAGTGTGGCAGACAAATGATCCTTTAAGGATGTCCATGTCTAAATACCTAGAACCCGTGATTATGTTATCTAACATGGCAAATGGACTTTGCAGTTGTTGTTAAATTAAGAATCCTGGAAAAGAAAAGTTTATCCTGGATTATCTGAGTGGGTCTACTATAATCACATGGGTTCTTATGAAAGGCAGGTAGGAAGGTCAAAGTCAGAGAAGGAGATATGACTGAAGCAGAGAGGTTCGAATGATGTGAGGATGGGATCATGAGGCAAGAAATTAAGACAGTCTCTAGAAGTTGGAAAAGGGAAAAGAACAGATTCCAGTCCTTGCCTCCTCTCTTCCCCTCTAGGGCATTCAAAAAAAAAAAAATAATGCAGCCCTGCTGACTACTTTTATATTTATGATCTCCAGAACTATTACATAATAAATTTCTGTTGCTTTAAGACACTAAGTTGGTGGTAATTTATTACAACAGTAATAAAAAATTAATACACCAAGTATATTATAATGTAATCAGCCACACTCAGGGAAGTATGTTTAGTTTAATGCTTTTTTCCATAATTATGGCTGTATCATAAAAAAAATGTTTATTTAACAATTTTAAATAGAGGTAAATTAAGAAAAAACAAGTTGATGAAAGCATTTCAGAAAGAGAGTACATTCTCAGGATTCACTGCTAGTCTTTTAAATAATCCGTAATTGAGATTAATCCTGCTTTTAGTAAAGTAGAGAGTAAAGTCCTAGTAGGAGGAATCTGGTATCACACATTCAAAAAAGGAAATGTTATGAATCCTGTGCCATATTAGAAATATGGACTTTGGCAATAATGACAAAGGACAGTATTTGATCACAGATCTGTGTTTCTACGGAGCATCTAGTTTAACAGCTATAATGGAGGCACAAACCATGACCATATCTCAGAAGGAACCTCCCTCTTCCTAAGTAGCTTACAATCTGGAAAATGGCCTCACATATTCAGCTATCATGGTCATTGCTCATATAATCACTGTTGAAGCCTTTCTTGGCCTTGCTTTGTGTCTTATCCTCTTGCTTAAGGTAAAAGTTCAGATACCGAAAATTCAGACTCAAGGTATCTCATACAGATGTCATCTCTTAAGTTTGCCAGCTCACTTGAAAGCAGACAATGAGCTTGACATGGGTCCTCTTTAGAAACCACACATCTCTATTCTTTTGTTATTTAAAGGAGAAATTGTTTCTTTGGTACCCTCAATTGTACTCTACAACTAAGATTAGAAAACTTCTACTTATGTATACAGCATTGATCACATGTTTTTATCTGTTTCCTCCTCAAATCCCACTAATATAACAATAAATCTTTTATTAATTAAATTATATCCCAACAAGGATAGAAATAATAGAAAAGGTGACAAGTATAGGTAAGAAATGTCAACAAAGTTTGAGAGCTAGAAAGTGAATGGATGATGACTGGCAACTGACTTTGAAGAGAGAGAAAGGGCCTGGAACCAATAATAAGCTACCTAATTTTATCCCATAGAAAACCAGAAGGCTCAGAACTTTAGAGGCAACAACTGCTTCTGAAGGCTGGGATATGATAGCTGAAGAAACCATATGTATGATTGAGGCCCCCCGAGTTCTTCCCCAAAGCTTTGCTGCCAGAACAATGCATCTTTCCTACTCCAGTGGAATAAAGGGTGTATTCTCTGAGAAGGCTGGATCAATACGGTTCTGGACTCAAAGAACTAAACTCAGAGGAGGAGTAAAACTAATGATTAATGCAAGTCTTCATAGTACATAGTAACACCTCTCTGCTCTCTTCCTCAACATGTTTCCAGGATTCTTTCAGTCTGTTAGACAGATCAAGGGTAGACAGATCTAAAAATAATTAAATTTCAGGACTTATGAAATGGAGAACACTCTCTTACAAATTATTCTGTAGATAAATTCTTTATTCTATGAATGAGACCCATGCACAAAGTGTCTCTGGCTCCTACTTTAGTGCCTCACTTTTAATATTAAGTTTTCCAAAGAATATCAAAAAAGAAATCAGAAAAAAATAGGCAGACTTTTTAGATTAAAAAATCAAATAAAGCCATACAATCAGGCAATATAAAAAAGAAAAATGCATTCTTGAAAAAAGTTGCAATGCTATGCAAAAAGGGCATTCAGAAAACAAGAAGAGCCACAGAATTATGTTCTGGCCCACAAGGTATGAAGTTATCGACGTGCAGAATTCTTGATACTGCTGTTAGACTGAAGGAATCTCCACCTCCTCCTCCTCCTCTTTCTGCTGGTTCTCAAGTGTGCAAATGGCTGGACCAGCTATGTATGATAAATAAAAAAATGAAAGCCATGCATTTAAAATAGCAGGAAAATAAGAACAGGTACTGGATTACTAATATCGTGTCAAGCTCTCCACTGCTAATACTTGGATAATTATTTGAATAGAGAAATACAGAAATAACAGTATTTCTATAGCAACCAAATCTTATAATAGTCCATAGTTAATGTCATTTTGATAAGCACAATAACACCACAAAATAAAAAGGAGAAATGATGTAAATGAATATTGGTAGCAAATAGTAGTGACTGTCACAAAGTTAACAGTAGAATAGCTACAGTTTGGACAAAATAACAATCAATTTGATATCTTCCCCAAAATATCAATATTGATTTTTATCAAAATCTCAATCAAAGGATATGAAAACCATTTAAGAATACCAAGGTCTCAAAATGTTTACAGTTATTATTTTTCAGGAAGCTACTGGAGAACATGTTTCATAAAAATGATAAAAGTTAACTATGAAAAGAAAAAATATGGAAACCAGAAAATAATCAGTGTAGGAATAAGGTATCAAGGCTTCCTAGGAGCACAAAAAATAAATTTTCATAACAGTTGTTGGGCTGATCTAGAACACAACCAATTCAAATTGTAAGATGAAAGTATAGTGTTTCAAAGAATAACTCTAAGAAAAATAAATGAAATTGATAGTTTACCTGATAAAGCATTGGAGCATATTGGAAGGCATTTCAGAGTTCTTGTAAAAAGTTAGGGTTAATTAATCAATGATCGAAAATATACACACATACACACAAATGAAATGATTATTAGATCCAAGAAAAGCAAAAGGCTGTCTAAAACAGAAGATGTAACCACAATAAATGATGGCAGTCAGTTTAAACATTACTAATAATGACAAAAATGCAATCATTAAACACTGAACCAGAAACTGAGATTCTTATAAGAATATTGTATAAAATGTGTAGTGGGGGAAATGAGTAAGAGAACATTAAATAAAAAGGTTACATTCTCAGCTTTCACAGTAGGCAGTCAACTGCAACATAAATTTTTTAAAAACCTAGAATGGTAATATAGGGTATAACATTAGTATTTAGAAATACAATGAAACACTCCAGAAGAAACAGATGAATGAATTGCATAAGTTTGCTTTTGAGGAGTAAAAAAGAAATGAGGAGTGAGGCAGAAACTGCCATTCTTAGTTATACAGCTTATAGTGCTATTATTTTTACAATAATATTTAAGTATTAAATATTATAATATTTAAGTATATATATTACATATATATATATATAGTGTTATTTTTATATATATAAACACCTCACCTTCCTGCTTAAGCCCCATAAAAGTTTCCAAGACAAGGAAATGCAGATTTTCTACCTATCTGGAAGTGGGAGAGTATATTAGGAAAATTTACTGTCATATCAGTTATATTGGCCACTGACGTTGGATCAACATCAGTCTAATACAGAGCAATAAAGAAGCTTTGTTTCTAGTTCCCAGAGCACTGGATACCCTCCACACATCCACTCACAAATTATATTCCAATATATAAGTTAGAAGAGAGTATTATAGTGAAGCAGAATGTTAGATTTAATCAATATATTTATTAGACTTAGTGTATTGTTAATATATGAAATCCAAATAAGAGATGCACATTTTATATTAATTTTCTTTGAGGTATAAGACTTATTTCAAAAAAAGTGAGAAGAAATGGCAAAGTATTTTTCTATTTATGAATAATAGCATTGAATCATAATCACTCTATGGGTTTAAGCAAACTATAAGTGTTTATATAACTTTTAATAAATAGTCTTATTGTGAAATGTGATCAAGAAAAAATTTATGCCTTTACTTTCAGTCTTTCTTTCCCTCTTTTCTTCCTTTCATTTTTCTTTACTTTATAATTTTTTTCTCTTAGAAAATATTTTTTTTATCCCTTTCAGGAAAACTAGATTTTAAACAATAGCCAGAGCAAACCTCATCAATTTAAGAATGAAGAGTGCATCATGTAATGAGTTTATATCTGTATCTCTGTTACCAAATGGATCTAAAGTGACATCTCAGGGTCCGTTAATGAGATTGTCTTATGTCAGGGAATCTGGTAATGGGATCATACCAAATCCAATTATTCAGAGATAATGTTAACAAAAATTAAATCAATTAATGTTCAATTTGCCCTTCACAAACAAAAAAAAAAAGTAAAAGATTTAACCAGAAACATAGAGAGATACTAGTTATGAAATATCATATTTTAGGATCAGTTTGAGAGAAAAATGTTTGCCCGCCCATCAACAAATGATTCTCTTTCATTACCTAAAGTTATATTAGGTAGGTCATTCTTACTTTTAGAAATTACCCATACTATTCTATTTTCTAAAGTGCTCTTCTTCTAAGTACAATTTGTTTCCCCTTCAAAACTACTTGAAAGTCAGACCTTACACAAAGCATTTTAGCCTAAGTTTCAGTTTTTCTTATGATAGCTATCAGTCCCTGTATATAAGTACACTCTTACAGATGTAGTTGTAGTTGTTTATCAAAATACTTGTGCTTTGGTAATGGAAATGCATGTCATATAAGAATCATATGATTTTCTGGGAGAAATATTTAGGTGGAAGTCCCTTAGATAATTAGTTGCAATGTATAGAAATAAATTGAGATACAATGCTAAGAGAATCATAATTCTACTAAAGAACTGATTATGTCACGTTTTTTAATTTTTATATCTTTATTTTTTTCAACTACAATTGACATACAAATTATATTAGTTTCAGGTGCACAACACAGTGATTAGACATCTATGTAACTTATGAAATGATAAATCCAGTACCCATCTGACACCATACGTATTTATTACACTACTACTGATTACATTCTCCTATATGCCATATCTCCATAACTATTTCTAACTACCAATTTGTAACTCCAATCCCACCCCTTCACCCATTCCCAACTCTAACCCCAATCTAAAAGCCATCAAAATAGTCTCTGTATCTATGAGCTTGTTTGTTTTGTTTGTTTATCCTGTTCTCTAGATTCCACATCTAAGAGAAATCCTGTGACATTTGTCTTTCTCTGTCTTACTCCACTCAGCACAATGTTCTAGGTTCATTCATGCTGTTGCAGATGGCGAGATTTCATTCTCTCTTATGGCTGAGTAATATTCCATGATATATATGTACCACCTCTTCTTTATCCATTTATCCACTGATGAACACCCAGGTTCACTCCATATCTTGGCTATTGTAAAGAATGCTGTAATGAATACATGGATGCATGTGTCTCTTCAAAATAGCGTTTTGTGTGTATTTGGATAAATACCCAGAAGTGGGATTACTGGGTCCTTCTTTGTCTCTTTCTATAGCCTTTGTTTTAAAGTCTATATTGTCTAATATAAATAAGCTTGGTGTTGTTTTGTTTGTTTGTTTGTTTCCATTTTTATGGAATATCTTTTTCCATCTTTTAATTTCATTCTGTGTGTCTTTTGATTTAACGTGAATATCTTGTAGGCTGTATAGAGACATGAACAGAGTGTGAAGCAGGAATGGATTTGACTGAGTATCTGGCATATAGTGGGGAAAAACTGTAGTCATTGGGTAGAGATTATAAGGACATAACACTACAAAAAGTAACAGTAATACTTCTAATATATACCCAATATATTAACAATTTAGATTAAATTTAATGTATAAAATATCACCTATAGAACATGCTATAAAATTTGCTTCTGGCTAAGACACTTCAGAAGTCATGAAGACATATTAAGTAGATATCATTACCAAATTGCATCTTTGCTTTTTCCCATCAGAATGAAAATTATAGCACAACTCAAATGAACTATGATAGATTTACCGTAAAACTTTCCACTTCCTGATATTTTTCTAGATTATGTACAAAAGATTTACTGAGATAGACTTCATGGGGAAAAAAATAAATCACACAAACTAAACAATATAATTAGTCCCATGTATTATAATTGCGAATAAAGAGGCTCATGTACTGTAATCAATTTTTGCTGTACTAGGTAATAATATAATAACTGATTATAAATAATGTTAATTCATGCTAAAAAAAATGATGTTTTTCATGGGCAAAAGTTCAGTTGCAAATTTTGAACTACAGAACAAACTCTCAATGTTTCTGCAAGATAAGAAACCAGTCTGGTCCTAACTTTTAAAGATGTGACTTGGATTGTCAAATTTGCTATGAGTCTCACATCTTTGGTATATTTAATGATTTGATCCTTCCACAAAAGGAAGGAATGTGACATGCTTTTATCAATGGCAGAAAACATTCAAAGGCACAAAGAAAAGTTAGAAGTTTTAAAGATAAATATTTTTAGGGATTGCTATATTTCATAATTTAACAATAATTATCAGTGAAATCAGTCATCATAATATTGCACTTTGTTGAAAGTTTTCACCAATCATCTTACAAATTTAATATGATGTTTTGAATTTTATTTTCCATTAAAGTAGATCCATCAATAAGAGATTCATGAATCTGAACCCATTTTTAAATTATTTAAATTTAACAGATTTATACTGTAAAATTTTAGGTAAATTAATTTAGAAATAAAGCATAATTTTCTACATTTGAATAAAAATTGCAAAAAAACATGCCAAACTCTTTGTAATCTCTTCTACTTTTGTCAACATGCATCTCTGAGACTGGCTTCTCTAACATGAGTGTTTTTCAGACAAACCACAGAAGAATTTAAATATATATTACCTCCTGCAAGTGGTGAGGTTGTAATGCACTTTAGATTTGATGAGTTAATAAGTAAATAGCAAGCACAAATGCCACATTAAAAATTTTAAATATTGATACAGCTGCTTGAAATAGACCTAAAGATATTCTATAGAAAATCACTATTTATTTCATATATTTCTGATTAGTTATGATGTGCAATGATACAAAGTTACAAGTGATTCTCTTAACTTATTAACTCTAATACTCTCACTTTCAATAATCAATGGGTACATATTTGTAAATACTTCATTTTTTATGTGATGCTTGTTTTGATTATACTGATTAAAATAATCTTATCTCTGCTAAATCTAATTATTAGAATTTAGGACATGTTTAATTTTAATTTTTCTAAAATTTCACTTTTTGATGGATTTTTTAAAAAACATTGCTTTATGACAGATTGGGGTAAAATAGTCCTTTATCACATATGATTTTAGAAGCATTAATATAACATATTCCTACATTGAATTCTTTACAACACACTTTTATTTTAAAGTTCTTGTTTGCATTTTTCTTTCCGAGTTGTAAAGTTCTTCAATTGCAAGAAATTATTTATGACTATTTCTAGATCAAATAGATGCCTCGAACATGGTATAAAAATCAGTGAGTGAATAACTGTGTTACTTACAACAACACACTCATTCATACAATATAAACCTTGTACTTAAACTAAGTAATTCTACAACTATTTTAATACTTGATAGTACTAGAAAGAATTGGCAGGAAAGGCACGAAGCATACTAATTCAAATATAAATGCAAAATGATTTTCCAAAATACCAGTGGTATTTACCTTGCTACCTTCCAGCTGCTGTGACTTCAGGTGACTTATTTTCTTCTTAGATCTCTCCATATTTCCCTTTCTTATATTCTGTAATGTGTAGGTTATTCTACCAATAGTCTGGGTTAAAATTACCTTCAACATAATATGGTCACTGTGTCCACTTAAATGACATTTTTTACGCTGCACATATTTTATTCAACTCAATGTTATTTAAGACAGTAGGAAAACACAAATATAGGTTCCTCATTTTAATTAGATTTTTTTGGATGTTCTAATACAGAAAGAAAGCAAACTATTGTTTGAAGTATATCCTTCTTCATGATAACAATACTTCCTCATCTTGTAGTCAAAATTCTCTACAGCAGATTCCTCAAAAAACAAAACAAAACAAAACAAACAAACAAAAAAACACTGCATTGAGCTTACTTGGCATCCCACCTATATTGTTTATGTAGAGTTTAAAAGAGAAAAAAGTTCACATACAATGTCCACTGAAGACAGCAGTCTACCTTTCAGCTATCTTGAAAAATAAAATTATCATAGACTTAATAAATAATTCTGCAGTGTTATATATTCCAACTAGTTTAAATTATTCATTGCATAGTACTTTTCCCCCCACATATGCTACTCTATTGTTTTAAACCAGTCGATTTATAAAAATGTCATCAACACAGTACAAATTAATGATTCCAGCAAAACACATTTGCGATACCTTAGGTATGTGACAGGCAATTAAAAAAGTTGTATTGATTTGTCTAAAATGTTAAATGACATAATAGCCATACAGTAAAGTATTGAATAATTTAAGTAAATCAATGGTTTTTGAATTTTGTAGGAGTACAAACTGTCTTGGGTGCTAAGGTAAATCAATATAATAAAATAAAAATGAAGCGGTTTATAATGATGAATGTTTGGGTTGATAATAACCAGAGGTAGAATCTCATTTAGCCATTGTAACAAACAACTTCCAGGCATCTTTTGTGCACTATTCCCATCAGAAAACATGGTATTATATAGTCAATTGATTTTAGCACTTAAATAGCTTTTCATTTGCAAGACACCTAGCCTCAGTATAAACTAAACCTTTCCCAGAGTGTCATTAGTTATGACTTGATTTAGAATGATAATACATATTTACTACCATTAGAGCTATTTTGTTTGTTTTATGTAGTTTGTAAATAACACTATTTTATGAGAAATGTTCATTTGTTGTGTTCCTATATATTTGCAAAATTTAGGATTTAGCATTTTTGTGCTTTTACTAATCTCCTTTTACTCTCATTTCCAAAGGCAAAACCAATGGAAAATATTAATTTTTCATTTCTCATAGTCTAGGTCTCACATTTTGTTTTGTAGGAGTATGGTATTATATGTGTATATATAATTTTCCTATATAATGTCTTTTGTGGTTTACAAAATTTTTAAAGATCTGATAAAATCTTGGACCCTTTCCATAGGGAAAAAAATTCAAAAGTCGACATACACACAATGTTGTACATAATTTAAGAGAATTCTGATTTACCCTGGATTCTTTTTATATTCAAACACAAAGAATAAAAATTAAAACAATGGAAACAGCAACAATTAGTACTGAAAACTTTAAATGTTAGTGTTGTAGCTAGACTTAAAATGATAAACATAGATAAAAAACTGCTAAAAATACTTTACCCATACAATTTATGCCTCCCCCAAAATGCACAAGACAATCCCATAGAAAAGACCAAAGACACTATAACATCACCAAGAAAAGACAGGTGGAGAAAAGAGGTATCATTCCTGAGATGGGAGACCCAAAATAGACAAAGAACTAACACCCAGATTACAGCAAAGGAGAAATACAAAGTAGTCTAGTCTTGGTAGTAAAACCATGGTGGATTAGGCATGGACCCTATAGCCAAATTGCCTGGATCAATTATTTTATATTGTAACCTTCATAAATTATTTGGACTCTGATACACTCCTCTTCTGCAAACTGGGGATAATAATAGGATTTATTTCATATATCTCATGTGAGGATGAAATGCTTAACTCCATAATGCGTGGCACATATTCAGTAAGAAGACAGGTACTAAATTCCTGATGTGCTCTTTTTTGTAGCAATCCAGTTTCCTACCAGAGTTGCTCTGAACTAAAATGTGGCAAATCTTGCCAGTAGGGAAAAAAGTCTTGGGATGTTTATTTGGATGGACAGCCAGGATAAGACTTTACTGCTCACTTAGCTAAACAGTAGACAATGGAAATATCTGTCTAGGGTGAGGAGGAGAGAAGTGTGGGCCCTCTGAATAGAAAGTGGAAAGAACTCTGTGCAGGAGACACTGAAATGAATGAAAAGTTTACATGTCCATATTAGTCACAGGCATATCTCTGACAATATATGTCACTGCTTACATATCATCACTGTAAGCAAGATATAGTAGGCTTACATAGTTTTCATAAAACAGGTCAATGGGAAATCTTAAAGATTCAAAATATGAGCACAAAACCAAGAATCAGCAAAACTTTCAGAAACAATAATTCCACAAATGAAAGAGGTCAAATTCAATAAACGTAATAATGATTAAAATAACAAAATGAAAGTTAATATATAAAGTAAAAGATGACATTAAAATAAATATAAAAATAACATTCAGAATGATGAGAGGGCAATGTACCCATAAGACAATATACTAGAGATATTTTAAATTAAACTTTTTATTGGGGAAAAAAATAACAAAGCTTAATAATGAGCTGAATGGCAGAATGAAAGGAGTATGAGAAGAGACATTTAATGAGCAGGCAAATGATATAGAACAATTCTCCCAGGGGAAAAGGCAATGTTCATAGAAATAAAAACTGTGAATTGAGTGAATAGATACAGAAGAAAAAGTAGAACTTCTAGAAGATATAAAGCAGAATGTAGGAGCACAAAGTCAAAGAAGGGAGTGTTACTCATATTTTTTAAATATACAGAAAAAAGTTAAAACATTGACTAAATATACTAATCATATAACTATGATAGTTTAAGAAAAATGTAAAAAAAAAAAAGAATAAAATATTATACTTAAGTCCCCACCCTGACTTCATCCATTAACTTCAGATTCATAAAACCAACTTTTCAATTAATAGCTCTATTTGCATATCTAATAAACATCTCCAATACAGTATGTCTATAAAAAGAACTTTCTCCCCACGCAGGCACAACTTTTCCATCAGCCCTCTCCATTCAGTAAATGGAAATTCAGATGTTAGTTTCTAGACAAAGCATCTTAAATTACCTCTGACTCTTCTCTGTTTTCAAGTATACATCTATCGCAACAACAAATCAATTTGGCTCTCATTTTAAAATATATATAAATTATCAGTAGTTCCACTAACCTGACCTTTTCCTAAGCTACCGGATATTTATCTAATCAATCTCTACATAAATCCCAAATGAGCCATTCAAAAAGTAAGATAAAATCATCCCTCTGCTCAAAACTTTCTAAGGACACATCTCATTTCAAAGTCTTTGCACTGCCTACTGGTTTCTATATGATTTGGAATTCAGCTACCTTTCTGCTCTAATCCTAATTATCTTTATCCTACCTGGTCTGTCATTTCTTGAACATGTCAAAAGCCCTTTGAATTTTTCGGAATCTCAGCACTTGCTCTGCCCTCTGCCCAAAATCTACTTTGCTTACCTCTTGGCTTACCCCAACAGAGATCATGAGTGAGCCCCAGACATCCACTGTCCCTCCCTTCCAATACCCATAGCTTTACCTCTATCATGTCTCAAATATGATGAAATAATATAATATCATTATGCCCTCTCATCTTGTGTAAACAAGTCATCACAGGGAAGCCTAATCCCTCATCTTACCAGGTATCTCACATACTCTATCCACAAAATGTTCTAAATCATTCTCATCACTTTTAATCTTTCCCCAATTCCTAAAATCTTTGTAACAAGACTTCTGAAATGTATATCCTATCTTCTGCAAAACCCGCTTTATCTTCCATATTGTCTCTGAATGTTTCCTTATTCTTGCTCCAATGAACCTAGATTCTGCTGGAAAGTTTAATGTTTCAGCACAGTCTTTTCAAGTGGTGACTATTCTCCATAACCCTGAAAAGACCTTGAACTATTGGCTTCAAATACGCACAGGTATCTTTCCTGCTATTCATTACATCCTAGATCCTATTTTTTCTCGCACTTCCCTAAAAATGCCTAGCTTTAAAACTCATCACTTTATACTGTCAATTATGAAACAGTAATGCACTTTCTAATACCTGGGACATTCACCCTTATTTTTTGATGATTTCAGTTACTAATTTGTTTTCATCCTCTTTACAAGTCATCTGTTTTAATTCTTCATGATTTCAGTATGCATATAGATGATCCTTCCAACACCCTAACTTCTCACATCCTTGAGTCCTCTCTCTTAATGCTCTTCTTTGTTACCGTATGTAAGAAATTCACCATAGATCTTACCATTACAAATATGCATACCTTTCAATATCTCATTTTTATGCATCCCATTTTCTGACCACTGCCAATTAGAATTTAAGATCCCTACCTGTAGGATTCAGCTTCCAACAATCCCTCAAACCCACAAGGGCTTCAAATCATACTGTATTTTCACCTATTTGGTGTACTCTTGTACTTAACCAGCTTAAATACCATGGTCAATCAAAATAATGTTTCTCTCATATAATTCCTTGAATCTCCTATCTTTTTCTCAGTTTAAAATCACTTGGCAAAACACTATTTTTTGGTTAAATCCAACTGTCTTATTTCTATTTCTGCATCCACACATCTGATCAGCCTCAATTATGTTAATGATACAAATCTTCAGGGACTTTCAGGCTGTCCAAAATCACACTTTTCCATGTCCCTCCCTCATGCGCCACTCTTCCAGATGGCTCCTTTCCATTTTTTTCCTCCTCAAATTTCCAAATCTCCTTCCACCCCCTAATTTCAGGGATGTCCTGAATTACTCTTTGCAGGTATAATTTCAACATCAAAAAAGAATCCCAGTACCACATGTAGCTACCTATCAGGATCTGCACTCCACACTTTGACTTTCCAACTGTTTACTCAATAAACTGCTAAAGTTATTATGCCAATCCAATCTCTCCATTTATTATCTAGACTCAATCCTCTTTTCCCTTAAGTATATTACTCTAGCAGTTTTCCACTCTCTCTGATTTTATATTTTGTGCTTTCATCTCAAGAGTATAAAATAGATTGTTTCTTTTTACATATTAAGAAATAAAAATGAGATGAATGACACAAGCTTGCTTGACACCATTTTTCACAAACAACTACCATGCAAGTTTTTTTCTCCCCTTTTTAAAATATATTCTCATTTCTCTTAAATTCACTCAAATTTGTCTCTTGTTCCCACTATCCACTAAAATAGTTTTCAAGTGAAAATTTAGCCAATAAGGGGAATATTTCACAATATCTTCATTCAAAAAAATTATGAACTGGTAAATGTATAATAAGCAGTTTCAAAATCTACAGGAGTAATACAAGGAAGAAGTTTTGGCATTGAAATAATTTGCCTCATTCATCACATATGGCTTGGACTATAGGGAAGCAAATTATTAGATTTTATGTTAAATAGCAAAATCAAAAAAATATGTTTCATTATTTATTTATTGCACATTGTTCTTTAGGACCTATGGAAGAAAAAAAAATGTGAGATTAACAAAATAGCCAAGAAATAATGTGAATTCCTCATTTAATTAAAATATATCCAAGGTAGATACACAAATGCCTATGTGTATGTGTATACAATTGATAGTTCTAAATATTGATCAATAAAGTTTCCTATGAGGTCAATGCATGAAAAATGTGTGGCAAATAACATTTTAAATATGAATATGAAGCCACATTTACAGTGTACACGTATACTCCTCTCCACTGCTCTATGCTCAGTTGCTTTGTGGTTTTCAATAGCCCAAGCAGTCTCTCAAAGTCCAGATATTTATTAACATAAAGCCATCAATCAGAAGATTCTAGTATCACTTGAGAATTAAAAACATAGGTCCAAAGCACATTTATTTACATATAAAACACATCCTGCTTTTCATACTGTCACAGTCATGGAAGAGACTGTGATATATTTAGTCAATCATTTTAACTTTGCTTTATTTTTCAAAGTATCCAGAGAAAATATAACTTTGGTATAGGACATGTTGATTATTTTAATATTAAATATCTAAAAGACAGCAAAAAAGTAAAAAATAATAAATATAACTTAAAAGTTATATTTCTTATTGTAGATGAAAAGATATATTTCTATTATTAAAATATCTCTGTGTTCCTAACTACTGGAAAATATCCTGCTGAATATTCTTATTTGTAAAGCTCTAGTCTTTATTCACATTTATGTACATTTTTGAGATTTTAAACGGGGTTGAATTGAAGATACATTTTAAATTTAATTTTCCCCTAAAATCCCATCAAAATTAGAGTAACTATATAAAAATGTAACATACTTTTAATACAATTGGTTATGGGACTATAGATACATTGACAAAGACCAGGAAGACAGAAAATATCTATGGCAACTAATTAATTGATTGTCAAATAAATCATTATGCTTCAGCCAGTACACAATAATCTCAGAAGAAATCAAATCTTTTAATTGGAAGGCACACTGAGTTCCCTGGCCAAGACACATAGAGATGATTTTTCAAAATTCTAATAAAAATACATAATTTTTCTATAAGATGTATATGATAAAATAGTGTATCTGCAAATTAATAAAAATTAAACAACCATCAACCTTTCACTGACAACACAGTTTGCACACAACTCAGTACTGACTGGTATATATTCAAAAACTGGTCCAACTGTAATTTCTATGGCCTAAGAAAGAAATTGAAGGAGAAATCACAATGGCCATTATGTAAGAAATGAGAGTGTTCAAGGGTTAATCTTAATGTCCAAATGGGCTCTCTGTCTGTCCTTATTTGCACAGGAAATTGACAAAAAATTTTGTTAAAGAAACATGTTAGCCTACAGAAGCCTGTACATGTTCTATCGCAAACGGCACCAGCAAAAATCTAGCTGTGAATGCCCTGTAGATCTCAGAAAGGGTAAGGAACACTTACAGAGTACAATCAAAGTCAACAGAAAGAAAAGGGCAAAGGAATTCATCCCAAAGGCAGTACCAGGCTGACAAATGGGCTTACCAGAGAATTTCCTACCTTGCCTCAGCAAAGTCACAATTCTGGTCAAGTAAAATTATGATAACAGCTATAATCCAGTTGTTTCAGTAGATTTTTTTTTTTTCCTACTGAAGTCTGACAATTGTAGATCTACTTTACCTCACAGTTACATGAGAAATAAACTGTCTAATTCTAACTCTCTATTTTTTGGAGTCATTCTGATTCAGCCAACTCCAATATCCAAGCTAAGATAAAAATGTACTCCAGGAAAAAGAAAACAAGATTCAAAGAAAAAGGACACAAAGTAGGCTGAATGAAGAATGTCTTATTTGCAAAATTAATCTCATTAAATTTGTATTATTAAGAAGTTGGAAGAGAAAGACATCTCTTTAATCAACAAAAAATTTGCTCCCTATTGGCAAAATATTTTACAGGAATCACAGTATTTTGATATGTCTCCACCATATTAAAAATATTAACTAAAGATTCTAGGAAACCACAATATGATATCAAGCGGTTATAGGTAATAATTATCAAGAAAGCAATTAACATATGATATAGTTTTGAGCAATAGAGTGTAAGAAAGGGAATGCATTGAATCTGATAGTGAACATTCTCATTCAAGTGATTCAATGAGAAAGATTTACATTTTCTTATTTAAAGAGCCCATCATTGTACTTGATTATGTCATTACAAATATTTAAATAGCCATGATATCAACTGGTAAATATGAGTAGCACTATAACATACTTTTTAAAAATGCTACCTTTTGTGGCAAATTTGCTGTGTATGAATTTCCTTCATTTATTGGGTGTTAAGTTTAAAATATTCTAAATTCCCTCTATACATCAGTGTGCCCCTCTATAAAATGAACTTTAATAAGATGATCTTATTTATAAGTAAGGTTCTAAAAATAGAACTTTTTCTCACGGGGTTGGTTCAAACATAAATTGAGATAATTTATCTCATGTGCGTATACTTAGCACAGTGCCTAGCAAAACAAATGTAATTGTTAGCTCCTGTTAAATAGTGTCAATGTTTTTCAATATATATAATCAATCTTTAGATAAAGCAGTATACGCCATTATAGATATAGTATAGATTACCAATGTTAGAAACCTTGAAAACGTAAGGCAAAAAAAAAATCAGAGGGTGAAGGAAATTACAGATCTACTACTTTCCTTATATTTGAGAATAAGAAAACAATGAATATCAAAAAATAAATATGTCTAAATCGGATAAATCAAAAAATAGATTTATATCCTATTTTATATTATACTAAGAAACATTTACAAATTATATAATTAGAAAAAAATTGGGGAAAGGTAGAAGATGGAAGTTAATTATATCCTTCAATTTGCTATTTACTAACATATGAGTTTTTATTATGTATTATACAGTTAATATTTTATGCATAGTAATTTTACTGAGCCCTCATGACTTTATAAGAATTATACTATTATTATTCTATTTAAATATTAGAAAATGCAGATCTGTTTCTCAAGACCCACATCTGCCTCCAGAGGCCATATCCCTGTTTACTGTCTCTAAGACTAGAGAGCAGAATATGTAATCTCAAATTGCTATGTTGCATTTAATTGTATTCATTAAAATTATGCTGGTAATAATCAAATTAAATAAAACCAGATATTTCGAGGAGTAGTTATTTCTAGAGAATAAGCTATCATTTGGCCATTATGGAGGGAGTAAGTTACAATCTATATAATCATTTTTGTATGACTAAATATTTCTCTTTAACTATGGGACTATATTATTTCTATTAAAACACAACAAAGAGTGAAAACTATAGCTTTCCATTGTGAAGTTGTTAAAATGTCTTCGTTGATGCTGTAATTTCATAATTGTACTGTATTGCCAGTCATATTTGTAATAATTTCCGAGCTCCTGTTCTATCTTTTCATATAGTACATGACACATATTTATACAAGTAGTAATTTAATTTTAATAAATACTACAATTAAATTAAGTAAATTATAATCAAGTCCTCATTTCGAAGACATTACAAATTAAGAGATGATATAGCCTTTGCTTTATAGTCAACACTATTGTTCATAATTTAGTGAAAATAATCTTTTTTTTTTTTTTTTTATCAGAGTTACAAGTCACTGGTCCTTGTAGACTGGTCACTCACAAAATAGGATGGTCTCCTACAAATCTCTCTGAAAAGTTACTAAGTCTGAGATGAGCAAAAATGGTTATTTCCTACCAGTATTAGTCATATCAGAGGCAAAGCTGTTATCCCACTAAGAATATCGAGATGGCAAACCGTGCAAGCAGCTCACTGCATTACACATATAGATTCAGTTGCTAGACTTGAACCCCAGGACCTGACCATAGAAGAAGAGATGGCACTACTTGAACAGTGAATGAACCCTGCGTTGGTAAACTGATTGTAGAGCTTGGGCTCTGCTAGGTCATGCTGTGAGGCCCTGGCTGCCCTGAGTAGATTTTGTTTCTGGGCACGCCGCCCTGAAGTCTGGAAGAGGCTGAGGGCTCCTGTTGGCGGCCTCTTGCTGGAGCGGCCCACAAGCTAGCCCTGGATTAACATCAGGCTGCCCCACCAAGGAAACTGGGAAAGACTCGGCCTTGAACCTCCTAGGGGAGACAGAGACAGGCGAGGGTCTGTTCCCCCCTCTGGGGATGCCACACTTGGAGCGGAACATGCTGGATGACCCAAACTTCCACCCATTGGGAGGTGGCAGGGAGGCCCGGCCCCCAGAGCGCACCCAGAGCAGGCCGCAAAGGCAGCCCACTCACCTCAGATGGAGCCGTAGCCACGTCTAACCTACACGGTGACACTCCTGTGGGGACCAAGAGTACGGATCTCCAGGCGCCCCGTGGCCCCGCAGTGTCCCGGCGCTTGAGCCCGGGGCTGGCCTCCCACGGGCCGCCGAGGCGAGGGCGGAGGCCTCGCCCTCTGGGGTCTCACGCGCTGACCTGAGCGAGGGGCGCTTCCGAGAGCAGCCGAGGCTCCGGCGCAAACAAGTTTATCTGGAGCAGTTTGGACGTCCCCGTGGAAGGGGTCGGCCCTGAGGAAACAGTCATTGTACTTCCAGTGGCCCTGCTCCCAAAGAAACACTGAGTACGCGCCCGAGATCGCCAGACGCGCAGCCGCGCTTCCAAAGTGAATGCGTCTGGGGCGTCGCTGGTGGAACTTGGTTCCCGAGGCGCTGGCGAGTTGTGTGCTGTCGCTTCCGTGGGTCATAGGCCCTGAGGGGGACTCATGCGACGAGCCACAGTGCCCAAGGAAAGACCTGGATGCGGCGGCGGCGGAGTGACATAAAATAACTTGTTGCAGAAGAGCAGGTGTGAGAGGCTCACATGAAGAACCTGGAGGTCAGGATGCGTTTGAAAGGGGCCTGTGTCCCAGGGGATGGAGGAGGGGCGCAGAAACAGAAAGAACTTGCCACATCCGAGATCCAGATTGTTCTGAAAGGAAAAGTAGAACTGACTTTCCTGGGAAATCTTTCTGCTCGCCTCCAGTGTTTGAGACAGAAGGGGATGGATTGAAGGCTGCACCCGAGTGAAGGACGACTGGCTGAATGAAGACTGGCTGAAGCAGCGCCTTAAGGATGACACAATTGAAGAGTGAGACTCAGCACCGATCCCACGTGGAAGAGAAAACCAACTTGCCAACAAGATGGCCTAGTCTAACTCGCGACATGAAAACGGGGTAGGTGCACATCCCATCGCTGGAGAATATGGTTGAGGGGAAGACTAAAGAGAACCGTGACCTGATCAGAATCTGTGACAACCTGATTTCCAAGATGGAGAAGATCTGACATGTAAGTCCCTAAGCTGTGCCCACTCTCCTGTCTGTCATTTGTCTGTCTTGACTCTCCTCTCTGTTAGGTTCCATGTTCTTTCATCCCTCTTAACCTCAACTCGTTTTTAAACTAGATTGCTTTAAAAAGAAGACCAAATAGCTTCCCTTGAGTTTACAAAAACGAGACATAAAAGAATGTTGCTTATAGACCCCACAAAAAACTCTTTGGGGGCCTCAGATACTACAGGCACCTGGGAACCCGCACATACACATACCACTTTTATGACCATGAGACTTTCAAATAAATACTGCTCCAGCAGGTCTGCTCTGTGCACTATCCAGCCATTTGCTCTTGCCTATAATGATATATTCACATACAGACAAAAATATTCAGAGTAGATGACATGATTTGTAAAGAGAAAAGGTATACATCCATCTATTTACAAAGCAGAATCCATCAAGAATAAAGGTCGCACTATCAGCCTAGGTGCATAAAGGTACTATCCCAAAGAACTGTGTAAGAACCCACAAGATATCACTGAGAAACCAGAAGAACACGGACATTAAAAGAAATAGCATATAAAAGAAATATAATAATTTATGATTTATAACCCAAAGTCACTGAGGTAAATACATATAAACATTATAATATTGATAGTAAGCATGCTAATGATATAAATCTTATTTTAGTTGTAATAGTTGTTTGCCTAATAATAGCTCAACTGGAAGAGCTTTGATTGTTTCGAACCACATATTTTTCTCAAATTTGCCTTCCTATGTTTTGGTTCGAATTAAATTCCTTTCTTTGGAAATAGAAGTGTAGCATCTGCTTAATTCATCTAAATACTGTGCAGATAGTACTACCCCTCAGTAATGTTAATTTTTAAGATGAAATAATTTATCATTCTTCAATTCACTTTGTTTTTCTTCTGTATATATGACAATGTATCGATCAATATCATTACCCTTTCATGGAAATTTTAATAAAGTTTAGACAAATGAGCAGCTTCAAAAACATTTTAATCTCCCATTTATTCCCTTTAAGGCTGTGTCTAATTTTGTAACTGGCACTTGACAAGGCAATGAGTCTTCCTTCCAGCCTGCTGTTAAAATATTACTTTTGCATGAAATTCCCATTGGAATGATATGCCAGGAAGTACGTTTCTAAATTATTTTTTTATGGTAGAAAAATTACACAGTTTCAAAATATTTAGCTAAACAGAAGATGAGAAATTAACTTTTAAAGAATCTACATTATATTGAAAAATCAGAATATCTTCAACGTCAGTGCAAGATTCTTACAGTTTTGATTATCATTGTAGTTTTTCAGATTTATTATGTAAAATCAGATTAGAAACTATAAGGGGTGTGTGTGTGTGTGTGTGTGTGTGTGTGTGTGTGTGTGTTGGGATTTAAATTGGTTTGCTTCTTAGACATAGTCATGGAAAACAGAAAATGTAAAACATAACTCTGATTGCATAGTCATTTCTTGGCTTTAAAACTCATAAAAATTTTCTTAATTTTTACTTTCTGAATTTCAGATTTGGGGCTATGTTTACACAATCATTACAAACTGATATGCTGTCATGTATTAGGGAATTTATGAATTTCCTAAAGCATCACTCTTCATAGTAGAAAGAATCAATTATAAGTAAATAGCAGGCAAAGGATTTTTTTTTTAAAGCAAGAAAACAAGTAATCAGACCTATTTCTCCTACTCACCTTCCTCTAAATCCTGTCATCCATTGTCTCATTGTCATCCATCTTTGTCACTTTCTCTCAATTGCATTGCCACTATCTTGGCTCAGCTCTTCATTTCCTCCTACCTGAATACCTGCCCATTTATCAGCTCTTCTTTCTGTTGGCAATGAACACTCTCACTCATGCTCCACCAGCTGCCTGTTGAGATTTAAAAAATTATCAAAGCACACTCCCTGATTCTAGTTTTGGTAAGTGCCCCTCTGCAGTGCAGGACAGCATGGTGGCCACCACAGCCAGCATGTACGGCCAAATTCCATTCCTGATGCTTAGTAACTCTGTGGCCTTAGACAACTTCCTTAACCTCTCTGTTTAATGGTCTTCTCAGTTTTGAGATGGGTATAATTACTATTCATCACAGTTGTTGAAATAATTAAATAAATAATATTTTTAAGTGCTTAAAACAGTGCCTAATGATCAGGAAGCATGTGATCACGTTAGCTCCTTTACAGAGCATATGTAGTCCTTAAATAAATGGCTGTAGAGAACATGAAACTTCGAGTGTCACTCTCCACATAAGTAGGGTGCTAAAGAGTTGAAGAATACAAAATTTACACAAATAATTTGAGGAAAACATTCACCTAAGGGACAATTTAGAAAAATAGGGCTACTCTAGTACTTAAACTAAACTCGATATTGGAAAGACCACTTCCTGTCTCTAAGGAGAAAGTAGGGTGATGCCATTCATTTCTGCATGTATCGCAGAATACATACATTATCAAGAGACACATTTGTTAAAAACACTATAAGAAACTCTTTAATAACTGAAGAACAAATATTTTAAGTATATAAGACTCTCCTTGGCTTTATCAGTTTAAGGATAATCATATTTGGGGTTTTCATCTATGTTCTAAATTTTTTACATTGTATGTATTTTTTTATTAAGGAAGATAGAAACATAACTGGAATAAAAAGTTTTCCTCCTGTAAGCTTATGTTGGCCACTGGATGATGGATTTCAAAATTATTTATCCAGTACCACTTTGTTGAAATCAAAGATATAATTTTTTTAATCTCATTTTCGTAGGGGAGATAATTATTGGTCTAACAAATCAAATTTATTTGATTGAAGAATGTCTTTAAGGGAGGAATTTAGAAAGATTAAGAAATCTAAAATAGCCATATTTTGTAAATTAATTATTAATTTATTAATTTTAGAGATTCTAAAAATTTCTCCCATTTTTCTATTCCCTCTATTTCTATGGGTCAAATGTGTCTCTGCCTTCCAGATTTTATACTGGTAACATGAATGTTTTGGATGGGGCTTCCCTTGCAGTTGATACATTCTAACATTTGGAAATCTCAGATGTTTCATGGAAAACAAAAGCCTTCCAGACTGTATTAGTTTAAAGCTTTTTAGTTCTTATTATTTAAGAAATGCAGCCCCCTTATAATGATTTTTTTTAAAATGTCAAATCATAGTAAACATAATGTATTATTTGGCTTTTTTCTACATTCTTTTTACACGTACCTCTTTTACAAACCTGGCAACTGTATATGCCTCATGAAAAAAGAACCCAGATGATATCGGATTTTCTGATTATGTATTTATTTGGAAGTAGAAGTGGCACTAATAATGTCTTATGTTCTTTATGCTAGGTAATTTCATTTTAATATTATAGTATATACAAATATTTCAAAACTATTTTAAATGTTTTCAGGTTACTTAATATGTGTTTTTAGATAATAATTTGCATCTAATTCGAAGCATCATTCCAAGGATTCTTCCCTGGAAATATTACTGTTTTTTAAAGGAAAACCCAAATATAAAAAGAACAATCTCTGTAAAAAATATTAAAAGTAGACTATCTCAGGTTACGCTAATTCTATATTCTATTCTTATTTGTACCTATATTTTTCTTTAGTTACATTGGAAAAATTAGACTTTAATACACAAATGTAAAACAAATTCAAATAAGTAAAATGTTGAGTTTCCTTAATTTTTCATATCATTTTACGTATACACTACCAGAAAGAAAAATCTTGCTAGTTATGACATACTGTTTATTCTAAGACTCAACCTCATGTCATAAATTACAAAAATATGAAAACATGCGTAGTTGATAAATTTATAGAATATTGTGTTGTCTAATAATTATTAACTAATAAGTTTCCAGATCATTTTCATGAGTTGTCTTAATGGAAATCTTAGCATTTCCAAAGTATATAAAATGTATTTGAAAACCTTAGAAAATAATCACAGATGTATCTTATTAAATCTTATTAAATTATTTGATGTATGAGTTATTCAGAAATAATATTATTCAAAAGTGATATATGACATTTTATAAATTATTAAATTTCTATTTTTTAGGTTAGCAAATGTTGCAGACTAGAAAATGTTACAGAAAGTCACTATCCTAAATTAAGTTAAACAGTAATTGAGCTTATATTAACCATGCTCTCTTAAGACTGCCAAACCAATAACATTAGCCTGAATACAGAAAGAACTGCTAAATGTCTTCTCAGCTTCTATAATTCAGAAAGACATGTCTGGCCTTATACCTTAATACTTCCTTTTCTTCTCCCATGAGGAATGAAACATGTAAGGACATTTAAAGTAGGGAGTTTTAATTTATGTTAAACCTTTTCTCTCCTATTTGTCACAAGGATTTGTTCTACTACTTCCTATAGCTGCTCCCAATACATATTATCTAGCAGTGACTTAGAATTACATAAAAGATCTAAACCATGATATATGCCATTAATAAGGATTTCCTCGTTTAATTTTTTTTCCCCTTTGAGTAAATTAAATCAAGAAAATAGTGAAAAGGTGGACCTTTCTCAGGACATGCTTAAAAACAAAGCTATCAAATCTATACATATATCAGTTAGAAAATGTTGAACACCACAATAAAATGCTCAAAGATACATGAACAAGTGAAAAATATGTCATTTAAGAAAATCATTGCTGGAGAGAGAAAGCAAGGAATAAAACAAATGGCCCACTATCAAGAGCTTTATATTCTAGTGAATGACAAGAAACTACAAAATCAATTAACAATATATAATATGCCAGATGACAAGGTTAAAGTGGGATATGAAAATGGCAAGAAACAGCAGCACTAAAAAAAAGTTTAGAAATTACTTCTCTTAAAAATAATGCAAAATTATACAATGAGGGCCTTTTTTGGTCCATGAATTGTCAGAAAAGATTTAACGTATTGAAAACACACAATAAAAGGAGGGAGAAAATTTATTGGCATGGAAATACAGAAAAGATATTTAAGTAAATATGAATAGAAAATAAATAAAAATGAAGAGCTTACAGAAAATAACATATTTACAAATCATATATCTAATAAGTGATTTGTAACTATAAAAAGAACACTTACTACTTCACAACAAAAAGACAAATAACCATAAACCAATTTAAAATAGACAAAAAATTTGAAGATATTTAAAAAAAAAAAAAAGATATACAAATGGCCAAACACTAACTCAAAAAAATATGTGCCTCCACGTGTTTATTGCAGCATAATTTACAAGATTGGTAACAACCTAAATGTCTATTGATGGATGAGTAGATAAAGCTTTATGGCATATATATATATGTATATATATATATATATAATATATATAATATATATATAATATATTTGCAAAATGGAATATTATTCAGCCATAAGAAAGAAGGAAATCTTGTCATCTGTGACAAGTTAGAGAAAGACAAATACCATCTAATCTCACTTATATGTGTAATCTAAAACAATACAAAACAAAACAAGCTTAGAGATATAGAGAATAGATGGGTGGTTGTCAGAGGTGGGGTTAGGCAGAGGGTGAAATGAGTGAAGAGAGGCAAAAGATACAAGCTTCCAGTTATAAAATAAATAAGTCACCCAGATGTAATGTACAGCATGTTGACTCTAGTTAATAATACCATATTACTTATTTTAAGGTTAAAAGAGTAAATTTTAAACAGTTATAAGAAAAAAATTGTAATTATGTAAGATGACAGGTGTTAACTAGACTTATTGTGATCATTTCACAATTTACACAAATATTGAATCATTATGTTGTATACCTGAAATTAATGCTATGTGTCAATAATACCTCAATTAAATAAATAAAAACTCCTGATCTAGTTAATAATGTCTAATCTATATTTAATCCACAATATTATTAATTAAAGGGAAATATTTTTGTGGGCTTTGGATTTGGGGATTTAAATATTAATTTTTACTGTTATTTATAATTTGAGAGAGAATCATTATGCACATATCAGATTATTTTTTAGAAGCTTTTTTTAGAGCCATTATAGATTGTGAATATGGTAGAGAAAAAGTTTGCCCCCACAGCCAGTTTTTTCTTTGTTAACATCTTACCTTATTAGTATGGTATTTTTGTCAAAATTAATGAGCCAATATTGGTACATTATTATTAAAATTCATAATTTATCAGAAACCCTTAGCTTTCCTAATTTTCATTTTCTTTTCCAGGACTTTATATAGGATACATCAGTACAGATAGTTGTTATGTCTCCTACACACTCCTCT
Organism: Eonycteris spelaea; assembly: GCA_003508835.1. Taxonomy (NCBI): domain Eukaryota; kingdom Metazoa; phylum Chordata; class Mammalia; order Chiroptera; family Pteropodidae; genus Eonycteris; species Eonycteris spelaea. Next base: position 811,485 of record PUFA01000043.1, on the reverse strand, counting down.
TGCTTGTGAGAGTTTCTCAGATAGTCCTGGTTTTTACGATCTTGACTTTTTTTTTTTTTTGGAATATGGTTCTCAACTTTTTATATCTGACATATTTCACTTAGCATGATAATTTCAATCCATCCATCGGTCATTCTTAAACTTCTCTCCTTACTTATCTATACTAGCCCATTCCAACTGTGAGAAACCTGGTAAACACTTCATTTACTTAATTGTTCACTTCCAGTATACACATATAGTATTTTCAGAGTTGTTACTCTGTACACTTTTGGAAATAACTCCCATCAGTTAAAGTATAGTTCTCATGTGCAGTTATTTGCTTTTAGTCTTATACACTCACTCATATCCAAAGTCACTTAGGTCTGCATCTTACTGCAATTCACTGCCCCAACCCTTTCTGTGAGCTTGCTTCATTCATAACACAGGTGAATTATTTTTCACATTCTATATCCATTCTGTGTTCTCCAACCCCTAATTTGCTTTATCAGTTGTATAGAATAAGGCTTACTCTTCATGTTATCAAATTCTGTGAGTTTTGACAAATGTTTAATGTCTCTATTCATTCACTATTCCAGTATTATAGTTAATAATTTCACAGCCCTAAAAATAATGCCCCATGCTTTACTTATTCAACCTACCCACCTTTCTGAGCTGGCATCCATAGATTTGTCTACCATCACTATAGTGTTGACTATTCCAAAATGTTATATAAAATATATATTTTCCAAACTGGGTTTTATCACATAGCAATATTCATTTGAGATTCACCCATGTATTTTTGTGCCTGAATCGTTATTTTAAAAATTTTATCAAGTCATATTTCATTGTATAGATAGATCACAGTTTATCTCATTGACTGTTGAGGGACATCTTGATTTTATTCCAGTGTTTGACTATTACAAATAAAGTTTCTTTAAACATGTGCATGCAGATTTATGTTTGCACATAGTTTCAAAATTACATGGAAAATCCCTAGGAGTACTATTGCTGGATTGTATAATAATGCTATGTTTAACTTATGTTTTAGTTAAGAAACTGTCAAACTGTCCTCCAAAGTGGCTGTATCATTTTGTATTCCCACCAGCAGTGAATGAGAGTTCCTGTAACTCTACATCCTTGTGTACATTTGGTATCATCATTTTTTTCCCTATTCAAATGGGTGTATTTCAATATATCAATGTGGTTTTAACTTGAAATTTTCTAAGTAATAAAAGCATTGAATATCTTTTCATATGATTGTTTCCCATTTGTATATCTTTTTGGTGCAGTATCTATTCAGAATTTTTGTGTCTTTTTATCCTTTTATTTTATTTTTATTTTTAATTGACTGTTTCTTTATTGCTCAGTTTGAAGAGTTCTTGACATATTTTTGATACAAATTTTTATTAGATGTGTCTTTTGCAAATATTTTCTCGAAGTCTATTACTTCTATTTCATTCTCTTGCTAAGTATCATTTCAAGAGCCATTTTTAAAAATTTTAATGAAGTCCAACATCTCAAAATTTCGTTCAAGGATTATGCTATTGTTGCATCAGAAAACTCACCTGTAAAGCCGAGGTCATTTTTTCTATGTTTTTGTTATGAAGTTTTACAATTTTGCATTTTTTAATACAGTATGAGCTAACTTTTGTGTAAGGTCTGTTTCTAGGTCCATTTTTTTTTATATAGACAACCAATCAATCCAGCACACTATATTGAAAAGCCCATCATATCTTAATTGAATTACCCATACCAGTTTATAAACAATCAGTTGACTATATTTTGTTTTATATTGTGCTTTCTATTCTTTTTCATGATCTATTTTTTCCTTTCCCAATACCACACTATGTTGATAACTATAGTAATTCTTGAAATTTTGTATTGTGAGTCTTTCAAATGTTTTATTCTTCTTAATATCGTGTTGACTATAACTAGGTCTTTTTTGTATTGAGATTGAATTGAATCTATAGATCAAGTTAAGATAATTGACAGTTTGTTGAGACTTCCAATCCATGAGTGTGGAGTAAATCTTCATTTATTTAAATCTACTTTGATTTTTTATCAGTGCTTATATAGTTTCCACATATAATTCATACATATACATATATATTCGTTGTGTTAAATATATTATTTTTAAGTATTTTGTTTTGGGATTACTATTATAAATACTTTTTTTTAAATTCAAAATTTAATTGTTTATTACTGGAAAGTACAATTGCCATTTGTATACTTATCTTGTGTCTACAACTTTCCTGTACACACTTATGAGTGCTATGAGTTATTTTAATTCTTCGGGATTTTTTAAACAGGCAATCATGTTATCTGTGATTATAGGCATTTTAGTATCTTCTCAACAGTATACCATTTCTTTCTTCCTTCCTTCCTCTTCCTCTTCTTTCTTCCTTCTTCCTTCTTTCTTCCTTCTTCTTCTTCTTCCTTTCTTCTTTCTTCCTTCTTCTTCCTTTCTTCTTTTTTCTTTCTTTCTTTCTTTCTTTCTTTCTTTCTTTCTTTCTTTTCTTTCTTTCTTTTTTGCACTAGCTGGGATTTCTATACATTATTGAATGTGAATAGTGAGAAAAAATATCTTCCCTTATTCCCAATGTTAGTGGGAAAGTGTCCAGTTTCTCACTAGTATGATGTTTTTGTTTTTGTTTGGAGATTATTTTAATGAAGTTGAGGATGCTCTTATTTATTCTCACTTTCCTAAGAGATATTTACATGAATGAGATTTTTACATTTTGTCAAACCTTTTTCCCTGAATAAATTGCTATGATTTTTTTTTCTTTAGTTATTGATGGACTAAAGATTATATACATAATAGATCACATTGATGGATTTTCACATAATGAACCAGCTCTGTGTACCTGGAATAAACCATCTTGATAACGCTGTGTAATTGTTTTTATACGTTGTTGAATTTGATTTGTTAATTTTTCATTGAGCATTTTTGTTCTATAGTCATGAGATAAATTCATATGTAGTTCCCCCCCCTCGCCCTTGTAAGTTTGTATTTTTGTGTGTTTTTTGTTGGTGTTTTTTTTTTTTTTTTTTTTTTTTTGGTACTAGGTCATTGCAGTTCTCAGAGAATAAGTTAGGAAGTGTTTCCTCTAATTCTATAGGCCAGAAATGATTGTTACTCATTGGCATCATTTTTTCCTTAAGTGGTTGATTGATATTTGAGAATTTTCTAGGTATTTTTCTCCAATAGGTTTAGGATTACTGTTTATCTTTTTCACTTTCTGAGATTTCTGATAGTTTGTATATTCATAAAAATATTCCACTTACCTAAATTATCAAAATTATGGCCATAGTATTATTATTATTGCATTCTTATTTATCCCTTTTAATGCCCATAGTATATATTAATAACTCGAATTTATGGTGTTTTTAATTTGTCTTTTTTTTTCTGTTTAGCCTAGCTAAACAATTATCAGTTTCATTCAAAAAACTATGTTTTGCTCTTGTTGATTTTCTCTATTCTTTTTGTTTTTCATTTCCTTAATTTCAGCTCATTTTAAAATTTTTATTTCTTTTCTTCTGCTTGTTTTAGGCTAACATTAGTTTTCTTTCTCTAGTTTCCTGAACTAGAAGTTTTAGTTATTAATTTTATGGGGTTTTTTTGTATTCTAATATATATTTCCAATACAAATTTAATGCTATAAATTTTCCTCTAAGCACTGTTTTTTGCTGCATTTAAATTTTCGATGATTTGTATTTCTATTTTCATTTAGTTAAAATATTATTTATAATTTTCTTGATGCTTTTTTGAAATTTGTATTGTTAAGAAGCATGACTTTACAGATATTTGAGGATTTTCTAGGTATGTTTCTATTGTTTTTTTTCTGGTTTAATTCTCTTTTGATCTAAGAATAGATACTGTTTGAGTTCTTTTACATTAAATTGTTAAAATGTGGTTTATGGCCCTAGATATGGTCACTTTTCATAAATATTTTATGCAAGCTTAAGCAGAATTTCTATTCTGTTCTTTGTGAATGGAGTATCTTTAGAAAATTCAGTTAGATCAATTTGATCAATAGTGTTTCTAAGGTCAGTTTTGTCTCTTGATTTCTAACCTTGATTTTTGAGTTTACATGAGGTTATACTCTCCAACCTTTCTTTCTCTGTTTTAATTTATCTGTTTCTTCTATCAGTTCTAGCAGTGTTTATTCCAGGTATTTTTGATGCTCTATTGTTAGATATGTGTTTAGGATTGTTAGATCTTGGAGAATTGATTTCTTTACTATAATGTAGTACCCTTTATTATTGATATTTTTTCTTGTCCTAGTGTTTATTTTGTGTGAAATGAATATAGCTACTCCAACTATCTTTTGATTAGTGCTGTCATGGTATATCTTCATCCATCACTTTACTTTTTTATCTTACCAGATTCTTTGTTGGTAACATATAGTAGGATCTTTTAAATATATATATACATTATTCTATCTCTTTTTTCATTAGTATATTTAGATCTTTCCCATTTAATGTCTTTATTCATATATTTTAACTGATATCAACAATTTTTGTGTATATTATTCATTCTTAATTCTTATTCTGTCTTCTCATGTTTTAATTGAGAATTTATAATTTCATTTTCTCTCTTTTCTTACTATTTTAATTTTATTCTCTTTAAAAATTGTTAGTGGTTGCCTAGAGTTTACAATATAGATTTTTTAACTAATCTATGTTTACCTGCAAATTGCACAGTTCCACTTTATCTGCAAGTACCTTATAATGAAGTGTTTCAATTCCTCCTTTCTGTCCCTTGTGACACTGCTGTCACCCACTTTACTTATCCATGTGTTGCAACCACCCAATATTTCTTTAAGTGAACAGTTCTATTTTATATTAAGAATAAAAAATATTTCATCTTAATATTTCTTTATTCACATTCTTCCTTTCTTTGTGTAGATCCAGGTTACTATCCTATATCATTTTCCTTCTATCTAAAGAAAATCTTGACCATGTCTTACAGAAAAAGTCAGCTGACGATGAATTTCCTATTTCTCTTTCTCTCAATATCTTACATTTCTTCTTCACATTTGGAGGATAATTTAATTGGATATAGAATTCTAGTTTTCCTTTTGTTTTTTTTCAACATTTTATGTATTTCAATTCACTCTCTTGTGTTGCTTATGTGGTTTCCAATGAGAAGTCCACTGTAATTCTGATTTCCTTTCTCTTTAGGTAAGATGTTTACTTCCTGTGTTTTCCTATGAGATTTTCTCTTTGCCTTAGTTTTCTCTAATTTGAATATTATATGCTTAGGGTAGTGTTTTTGTTTGTTTGTTGTTTTAACTTGATCTCTGAGCTTCTCATATGTGTGATTTGGTGTGTTTTTTAATTTTGGTATGTTCTCAGGCATTCCAAGTATTTCTTCTTAAATATTTTAATTTAAATTACTTTAAATATTTCTTTCTCTTCATCTTCTTTTTCTTATACTTCTGGTGTCTTTATTAGATAGGCTGTATCTTTGAAATGGTCCCACAGTTCTTGGATGCTGTCTTCTGTTTGTTGTTGTTATTTCTCTTTGTATTTCAGATTGAGACATTTCTATGACTTATCTCAAACTCAAAAATTCTTTCCACAGCATTGACATATCTACTTCTAAGTCTATCAAAAGCATGTTTCATTTTGTTAATAAATTTTTAGTTTCTGAATATTTCTTTTTCACTCTTTATTAGAATGACCATCTCTCTGCCTATATTAGCTATCTTTACATGTTGTCTACTTTATTAGCACTCTTAATTATTAATTATAGTTATTTTAAATTCCACATCTAGCAATTCTAACATCTTTGTCATATCTGAGTCTGGTTTTGATACTTGCTTTGTATCATCGCACTGTGTTTTTTCTTACCTTGATGTATTCCTAGTAATATTTTTAGAAAGCTGGATATTTCATATTGGGTAATAGTAAGTGAGATAAATAGGCCTCTATTTTAGGGATTTATGTCTATTTGATTAGTAATTTGGCTTTGTTTGATTACTGTCATAGCTCTAGATTCCAGAGACTGAATTTCTCCAGTGTTCTTGTTTGCTTTCCTCTCTTCTTGATTTTGGGCTTCCATATGTACTTCATCTCAAAGAAAGTCTGTGTCTTGTGAGTCATGCACCTATAATCCAGTATTATTATGTTGGAAAATTGTAGGTGTGTAATGGAAGGGCAACATTCTATAACCTTAGGACTACATCTCGGTCATTTAGTGGGCCTGTTTTTATGGTCTCTGACTTTCACAAATATCTCTTCTAATACTGCATTAATGCCTCCCCTTCAGATAAGACAAGAGATTACAGAGGGCTAAAGTTGGAGGAATACCTTTCACCTAGCTCATATAAGGCTTTGGTAAAGTTTTCACCTGGAGTATAGGTCTTGTTAATGGAGATTTGGGGCACGTTCACAAGGATTTCTTTTTTCCCTCCACTTACCAAAGGCACGAAGAAATGTTGCTCAAACTTGACCATAAGAAACTCCTGTGGCTCCTAGAGGTAAAAATCTGTGAAAGTTTGGGGACCTTCAAGACTGCATCCCCCAGAGGTTACTCATTCTCATCTAGATATCACTAAAAGCCTCTGGTAATTAACCAAATTACTACCTAAGGGTTCCTACTCATTTGTGACTCTAACAACTACTATTGCAAGTAAGCAGATCTTGATTCTAATTCTCTGAATTTTCTGTTTCTCTGGGTTTCAAGATTGTGCTTTTTCCTGCACACTCATTTCTCTGATGGGTCTAGGAAAAGTCATTGACTTTCAGTTTGTCCATATTTTTCTTGTTGCAAGGATGGAAATGAGGACTTCCAAGTTCTTTACACATCAAATTGAAATCAAAAGACCTGAACTTTGAATTTTTACTGTTATAGAAATAAAACGTCATTAGCATTTATCAGTTGTCTATATATAATACTTGCCAGATTTTTTTCTGAACCTCGGTTTTTATTGACATGCAAAAGAAAATATCTGCTCGAATAGCCAAGTAATAATGTTGTTTTATATCTGTTACATTTTGCAGTAGTGTGATTTGATTGACAAATAGTGCCAGAAAGCTATTGCCATTTTTTGACCATACCTGTCAATAACTGAAGATATTTATTAAGCCCCCTCATAGTATTGTACCTTTTCTTAGGGATTAGAGCTAAAGAAACTCTCAAATTTTTAATATTTTATTGATTCAATTGAACCTCTAGTGTGTAATTGCATAAAATGGATTTTGCATATTCACTTTCTTGCAAATATAGATTTCTATTTGAATTTATTTATGTTCATTCTATGTATTTAAGGCATTTATCTCAGTTGCTTTATGTTACTAATTCTTTCAGCATTTTCCAATTTAGTATTATAAGCTTTGAATAATTAAGTCATTTATGCAACAGTTACATTTAACAAATGTAAACACTACCATGGCAATTGTGGAAAAATATGTTAGCAGATATTATTATTATGAATGTAAATGTGTATTCTCTAAGTGTTATTTTCTGAGTATTACGATTAACTTCCCTTTTCACATTGGTGACATGAACACATTCTTTATATATACTTTTAAATTTTCTTTTGTAATGACAAAACACCTGAGGAAAACTGATGAATAACTAGGAATAATTAAAAATAATTGTACTTAAGTTTTACACTTATATTAAGTAATGTTTTCATAGAAGTTCATATAACAGCTATGTTAAACAAATATATTAGGAAAAATTTGAACTTCTATGTCTAGGACAGCGTAGTAAAATAATTATAACAAGTCATATATTTAGGTAGATAGACAGACACATGTACACATGCATACATGGAACAAATGTAAATTGATCTTAAGTTAAAATCCCTTCTTGTCACAGTTTAAAGGAATAATTGTACCAAAAATGTTTAAGTCTTTGCTCTGAGAAAGATGTAAAGATGAAACATTAAAAATTAGCCCCTCTTTTAGTAACTACTTGCATATTTATTTAGTCATATAAAAAATAAAAATTAGTATCGCCACACATTTCAGTAGCAGGCAACACTTGTACTATTTGGTTCAAAAATGATTTGCAGGTAAAAATACAGGCTTATAAACAGAAACCTGTTCTTAGATAATTTTTAGTTATTTATTGGTTGGAAATTTGATTTTTCAAAAAATTGACCTTGTTGATAATGGATACTGAGAAGATTTGAGGTCATGTAGTTATTTTTTCATGTATTACACACCCATCTGCTTCTCCATCTGCAGCAGACACAGAAGTGTTATGTACATTCTTCTCACCAACACCCTGATTGTTAGCTTCCTGCTGACAGCCTTAGTGTAAGCTTCATTGGTAATTATATCAGGCAGAAACGACCAACCCACATGTTTAAGAATAATCACTAGTTCAATTAACTAACCAGAAGCAGGTGATATTTTTAGTGTCCATGAATAGACAAGGATTCCATTTCTGCAGCACTTCTATGAAAATATCAAGGTAGCGCATGTGCTATTTAGTGCCTTGAGAGTGTGAAAAATAAAAATATCATTACACGTATAAAAATAAGTCAATAGTAAATGAAGAATAGTTTTTAAAAACCTGTTATTCCTCTTCAGCTGTTTTTTTTTAAATTAATGTTAACACAAAAAACCACCTCCATGATAATGCTAGTCGACAATTTTTGTTTGCAGTAAAAAAGTTTGTTTATGTTACTGAGCTAATCAATATCAAATACATAATTTACTTTAAATATTGTCTGCATCATAATATCAGACACCTTAAAACATCATGCATACTTATATTAGCAGATTTAAATATCAAATTATTTCTATAATAATAGTCTAATATATTTAAATATTTATTTTTAAAGTTTTTTAAGACATGACTTATTTTGAAAATCATAATTGATAATTGAAAATACATGTTTGAATAGAGATAGATACTGTTAATGTTGCTTATTTTGTTTTTGTTTTTTAAAAAGTATATCTCCTCAGGTACTCAAATAGTAGGCTTAATATATTCATTTTTTGCAACTATAACAATTACTTAAAATTTAAATAAACAATTATACTGAATGGACAATATGTTATAGTACAGTACCAATGTTGAACCATCTTAACACCTCTCAGAAATAATTATTTATAGTCACACCCACAAAGAAGCAACTATTGCAAATGCATGCTTTATATTTTCTATTACATTCACACTGGTAATTAACTGTATAAACAATATTTAATACAATTAGTTGCATGTGATTTATTTTATACACTCAAACTATAATATACACAGAAATTGGTAACTGGTGTTATATTGTAGTAAGGTTTTGTCATAGCCCTCCATATGAGATGAGAAAACAAAGTCTGTTAACTGTATAAGAAGGGTACATTGGGTTTCAAATGCTTTTCAGTATGTTCTCAGAGTAAATTAAGAAAAAACATGTAAATTGGAAAAACACAATGACAAGTAACTTTTACAATAATTTATAATTTCCAGATGTAAAAGTAACATACATATTGAAAAATGGAAAATGAAAATATAAAGAGAAAAATATCACTCATTATCTCAAAGTACTATCTTCTATCTAATTATCTCTCGGTAATACAGATATCCATTCTTTGCTTTAGTCTTTAACCTCTTATTTCACATTAATTTTTAAATATTTTTCCATGTTAATAGCCTCATTTATAACAAGATTTTCAGGAATTACTTACAATATCAAACATAATTATTTCATTTTCTCATACTTATTTTAAAATGTCTTTATTCTAAATATGTAATTTCAATCTAATATTTTACTGATTTGTATTATATTAAATGTGCATATAACTTCATAACTTTCTGAATATCTTTAATGATTTCTTTAGGATAGATTTACAAATGTAAGCTTACAAATTCACATGGCCTCTAATTTTTCATATGCTTCTGTTGCATTCTGCCAAATATCTTGGAGAAATACTATGACAACACTGTCTCCAGCGCTGTATCAATATGCATTTTTCACCAAATATTCTGCAGGACTTTTTTATTTCAATGGCATTTAATTTTTTAAGTTTCTGAAAATAATTAATGAACAAGTAAAGTAATAAATGCATTATATTGTGGGATATGCAATAAGAAACAAGTGCTTTAAATATGAATGGAAACAGCTGATCTCTAGTAGTAACTCATCCAAAGGTATATGGTTTTGCATCCACTGCATGGGGATAATAGATAATTTAGAATATGAAGTAAGAGAAGGATGCCATCTCTCCTATAGAGTAAGTATAATTTGTATATGGTAATGGTAACTAGAGACTGAAATAAATTCTCTTATACAGCTATAGGTCTGAAAAGATTTAACTACTAGACAAAACATATAACCAAGTGAAATTATCAATTACATTTTTTGGTATTCATCAAGTGGGAAGTGACCTTGCCCTTTAAATGAAAAATAATGGCATAAAAAAGAAACACAACTCATTTATTGACTTACAGAATTTTGCTAAAGCCTGTTAAACTAAAAAAAAAAAAAAAGAAATAATTGTCTAAACTTTCCATAAAGAAAAAATATTGAAGATATTTTATAATAGAGACATCTAAGATTAATGTATAAGATGAAAAAAGTATAATAAATCATGAAATATATTTATTTAATATAGTCTAAGTAAAGTTGTCAACCATCAATTTTAAATCACCAAGAAGGAAACAGAGATAAATTTGATGCTTATAATAAACAAGAAAGAATATAGAACTATAAACCTAGTTATGCATGAGAGTGTTTAAGAAAATATATGTATAATACTGTTAATTATTGTGATCATGTAGGAAAAAAGCAAACATTTTTAGGAAAATAATTTTAAAATTTTGACTGTGAAAAACTATTATCAAAACATTAACATGATTTTAGTTTATAGTTTTAAAAGTTAATTTTAGAGTTGTAAATTTAAACAAAGTTGAGGTGAAATCTCAGTTCTATGTCCTGCTCTTTGCAAGACTTCGATCAAGTGACTTTGGTTCTCAGATCCTGTTTCCTCATTTTAAAATGGAGATCAAGATACCTATTTTACAGAGTTCTGAGGATCAACCAAGGTAAGAATATAGAAGGCATGCCACCTTTATAAAACAACACTGTATCATGGTGGTGACACATGAATATGTCTATTTACAGTGCGTTTAGATGCTATAGTGATCAATAAAATGAACATTCATAATCATTAATGAACACATAGTTTTGTTTAATACATATCGGATGATTCAAAAATAAGTGAACATGTTCAAAAATGAATTACTCGGACTAGTGAACATGTATAAGGCCCCAATTTATAGCTGTTCTTATATTTAAATTCCTAAAAAGCTGTGAATCATCTTTGTGTCACATTAACACTAAGGTGCGATGGCGCCAATCCATCATAGGGAGGGTTAACCCAAAGCTTTGTGTTTCTCAGCCCATAATCTGATATATTCTCCACAAATGGTGGGAAATGAAACCTTCTTGCACCCTCTACAGGCCCTGATAAAGTAAAATGATAAAACTTCAGTTCCCTTTTCAAACTCACAAGGAAGATGAAATTAATTTATCAGGTTGTCTTTCAAAAATTTATTGGTATAGTTTTATCATTTAAAAACTTTTGTAATTCTTATTTAGTCCAAGGGATGACAAAAAAAATAGTTGAAAGAGTAATTAGAAAAATATCTGAACTGTTTTACAATGTATATCTGTTATATAAAATTATTTACAACTTAGGTAAAGCAGTGATCAGTAGGAAATTTACAATATTTAATGCATATATTAGAAATAAGGAAATCTTATTACAATAAGAAAATCCCCAAAGGCAGAAACTGTTAACGGAAAGATTAAATTTACAGATGTATGATAGAAAGAGAGAGAGGGAGAGAGAGAGAGAGAGAGAGAGAGATGGATGGATGAGAGGAAAAGAGAGACAGAGTAAGCGAGCGAGAATGGTTAATTGAGAAAGAAATGACAGAGAAAACACATTCTACCAATATCAAGAGTAAAATGGGAATATTTATGTTCTACAGACATTTCAAAAATAAAAGAATATTAGAGCTACATTATAGCAATAATCAGAATTCATTGGTTTAAGTTCTTTAAAAACACAATCTTAAAAGGGGAAATAATAGGAAATATTAAAAACTTACTTCAGTTTAATACGTTGAATTTTACAATAAACAAAGAAATTCTATTCACGAAAAATTATTTAATTAATTATTTAATATTTTAAGATATTATTTCAACCTTATATATAACTCTTCCAGAGAACAATATAATGAAGTACTGCAAATTGTACACTGAGCCAATATAATTTTGATATTAAAATCTGACAGGACATTCTATAGACTAATCTATCTAATGAACAAGGATTGAAAAATCTTAAACAAAATATTACCAAAACAAATCTAATTATATATTAAAATAAAAATATGACCAAGAAGTAAATGGAGGATTTACTAATATATAATTAATTAACCATCATATAAACAGAAAAAAAAGGAGAAAAATATGTTTTGAACATCTTAATAGATTCAGAAAAGGCAAATTATACAATTGAGCACCTACCTTGAGAAACCAAACAATAGTAGAAGGAAACTTTTTAAAAAATCAGATAAAGATTATTGTGGCTGATATATTACCTAGTCATTAAATGCTCAAGTGCTTCGGCTCGTTCCCCAGACTCCTATAGTTAAGTTGAGAGAGCCATTTGAGAGTTCTGGCCAGAAGTCTATGAGCACAAGCATTTACCAGCTGGAACATGATACTCCAGGTATCTTTCCTTCACAGAAGGAAACACCAAAGTCTTGATGTAACACGTGAAATTCACAAGATGGAGAAGGATCTTGTAAACCCTTAAACTTTTTATTCAGTTGTCTCAATTTACAGAAATGGTTGTTATTGTAGAATAGAAGAGCCTTGAATTATTTATATTTCTCAATCATCCTCATTTTAATAAGGGTTAAATTTAATTTATTTAAATTAAAATGTCACTCATTTGCAAAAAATTCTAATTTTTACCTTTTTAGTCAGCATACATGAAGTAAAATAGTGTAAATAATAATAAATTTTTTTTAAATGCTTGGAAAAATAACACACCCAGGGATTAGCCTGAAAAGTATATTTCTCTATATTAACTATAAAGTAGTTTGTTACAGCATGATCTTTGAGGATCCCTAGAGACCTTTGAAAAGCCTATGCTGTCCTGACCTCTGCCTTGTGTAATAATTCAATTAAAATATTACTAGCATGATACATTTGAAATTCGCCCTTCAGTCAAAATAATGTAGGAGATTTTTCTCATATATGTAGTAAAACCTAAAAAGCAATAAAAATGACATTTGGAAAATATATAATGGAATTTCATGTGAAATTATAAGAAAAGGTAAAAGAAAAAAAAGACATGCTTAAAAGGAGTGATGAGAGACTCTAAGCATCAACAGAGAGGCAAAGTGAATAATAAAAACAACTGGGAATAAATTAAGAAACAGGTAAAGAAAAAAAGCAACTTCAAATGAGGTCTAGTATGTTAGTGTTAAAAGTAAACAAGGCTCTAAAATTCTATATTTATCACTGTGAGATATTTTGAAAAGTAGAAAATCTTGAAATCAAATATATTATAGAGTTAGAAAACATTGCATATGCATTTTTTAAAAAGAAAAAATTATTAATAGCAATAACAATAGAGTTAATCAAATGCTTGTGAGGTCCTAGATATATTGTGTTCTATAACATTTTTTATAAAATGTCCTTGCAACTCAATGAAGTGTATAGTATTATCCCATTTTATCAACAAGAAAAGTTTCCAGGACTTACTAAGAATTACAAAATTCCTATATAGTAAACAGAGACCCCAGAGTTCAATTTCAGACCTGTCTAACTCTAATGCCTTTACTCTTAAATACTACAAAAAAAAAAAAAAAATGCCTCCTATTATAAAGCATTGCAGTGATCAATATAACTTTTAGGAGGGGAGATTTCCGATTTAGGAAACAGCTACAAAGAGGCATAAATCTATTGTCTGAATCTTTTGCAGCAACTAATTCTTAAACTATATTTATAAATGATCCTGATGAGAAAATAAGTTTTAAAAGAGGAGGAAACGCAGTACAGGAAACCCTGATCAACTCTTTTTAAGGATCTGGAAAAATCCAGCAAAGGCAAAAGTATTAAAGCATATTAAGGGACAAACATGATGTAGCATGCATTTCTTAAAATTGTGAAAGGAGCCACAAGTTCAGATTTTCAGTATTTCAACAAATAAATTTTAAAATGTACAGTTTAAAAAAATCTGCCTGGAATATTAATGCTCAATGCACTGAGAAATGAATAACCGAAACTTTGCTTTCCATCTTTAATAATATTTATTGGTGAAAGAGAAAGAGTAGAACAAACCTGGATAGGATCTAATTGAAGCCTAAGATAAATTAAGAGATTATGAAAGAACACCTATATGGTCTGAATGAGTTCAAATTTCCTCATTAAATAAGGACAACACAGGATAATAAGGAAACTTGCAAGTGCTATTGATGAGCTCTATCGGGAACTTTGATGAATAATGGAAAACAGAACTAGCTCCAAAAGATTATATGTAAACAAATATAACTTGACTTTCTAAAATATAATTAATATAAAATGTAGATATGCTAGATAAGATTCTAAGATGTCATGGTTTCAAATACATTATATAAAATATGTTTAGTAGGTCATTATTAAAGATAATTTTTATATTTTAACTACTTAAATTAACTATGCAGGAAATCGATTCAAGTTAAAGTCTTATATTTTTTCATTATCAATTTACCTGTCAGCCCTCACACTTAAGCTTTTAAGAATCAATTATCCTTTGTAAACACACAGCCATACACTACCAATCCCCTTTCAGAATCCACAATCCAAATCTTTAACTTTTCTGAAATCTAGTTCTCCCAAGAATCCTGCTACCTCTGCAACCTTCTTAAATAAGGCTGTCATATTCCATATACCACCAGCAGTTGCTTTCCCTAAATCTCATAGCCACTATTGAAAGATTTATAATCTTTTATTATTCTAGTAACTAAAGCCCACCAAACATTCGTGAATATAACATCTTTTTCACTCTATCCAGAATTCAGATTTTAACCTGAGAAACTTCAATATTCATATGGATGATCCTTAGCCTTACAGTTCTCTGACCTGATCAATTCTAGTAGCTTTGACATCTACTTCATTTCAACCATCCACACCATTAGCCATACAATGCATTGTCAAAATTCAGCATTAAAAAAAAAAAAAAAATCTAATAATATACAATAACATCCTATCCTTCCAAATATCTCATATCCTTACATGATTTATTCTCTCCAACTTTATGTTAATTTCAATTTGGCCTTTAAGTTTCTTCACTGTTCTTCAGCCCCTCATATTTCCTTTATTACTCATTTATTCTGAGTTGCATTATTTTAATGACTCTTTTGCTTGGATGGATTTAAATGGAGATTTAATGTATTTAGTGATCTTCAGGAATATATATTTAGGAATGCTTGAATGCTTGGCCAATCTCTTCCTCCTTAGTGTTCTACAGTTGGGAAATAAATAACATTTTATTATTAATAATATGAGTGAAAAGTACCCTAACTGAAATAGTGATGATAAAGCTGAGTAGAGAAATCAATTTAATACCTAAAACATAAATGGGACTTCTTTCTTCCTTGAAATATAAATGCTAGCATTATCAAATATAAATGCTAGCTTTCTTCAGGAATTTCTTCAGTGTTTTCAGACATGATTAAGAACAGATACAGGACTGCACAGGATTGGCCTGTTATAAGAGTCAGACACCAGGTCATTTTACTCAAGAATTTAATAGAAGAAGAAAGAGAAGAGAGTACATCATGAGCATGTGTCATTTAACAATGGTTCCTCCTCCTAACAAATTCAATGTTTATTTCACAGCAAATTAGTTACACCATTTGTGTTGAGCATTAGCAGAGATAGCTAGAAAATGGGTGGGCAGAAAGACAAGCCAAAGGAGGTTTTTATAAATGAAGAGTAAAAAAAGAAATTTCCCTCACTTCCACTTATTGAAAATAGCCTCAGGGATTTTGTATCCTGGTTTTTCACCCTGTCTTCTGTGTAAACATTCAGACACAGATTAGTTGCAACCAGAGGCCACGTCCAGTATTTCAACAAGTTGCTCAGATACTTGGACCTAAACTGAATTGATATATGAATAAACTAAGTGCCTCTCCCAAAACCCTGAGGCCAGTGTTTTTCAATATTGAGAATAGGATGGATTAGAGATATGACACAGCACATATTACTAGTTATTTGTCTGCTTTTGCATGGTAATACAGAGCGTGGTCATGGTAAAATAAAGAACAAAGAGTTTTTCTATAATATTTATTTCTCATTTTACATGAAAGTCAAAGGTCATCTATGGATTAATTTGGGATGATTCTGCCTGTTTTCTCATTTGAGGATCCGGCTGAAAGAATATCCCATGTCTAAACTATACTGTTCTCTTGTGTAAAATGGAAATGAAAGGAAAAGAAAAAAATGACACCCCAACAGCTATTTGGATTTTATGTTTCCATGCAGAAATGGGATATGTCTCACCTGCTCACATTATGTTTTTGTGTAAAAGTGGGATATGTCTCACTTGCTCACATTCTGACTGACCTAGCAAGTCACATGGCCAGGCCCTACATCAATGGGATAGAGGAAATATACTAGTTTAAGAGAGAGAGGATAGAATAACTATTTTTGAATAATAATACAATTTACTACTTTTTTTTTTTTTCATTTTGAAATCGTTCCTTTAGGGAGAAAGCAGGGTTTTGTTAACAAACTCATTAATATCTCTGGAGTACATTATGAATCCTTACCTTAAGGAGAATAAAAAGGGACAGTTTATGGCCTTAGGTCAATCCAAGTCAGGTATGCTCTCACAAGTATTTGTGTGAAGTATTTGAACTGTGACTGTTATTTAAACTTTTGGTATACTAAGAATTGGCTTTTAGAATTTCAGATAAGGAACTACAGAATATTGTAAAATGCACATAAAAATCATATGATAACTCTGTCCATTCTTTTACATTCGACCTTTCTATTGCCTTGTATTCAAGGTGTCTTTCTTGAAAGCACCTTGTACTTGTTGTTTAACATTCAATTTGATCATCTTTGTCTTTGAGTGAAGATTTTACTCCATTATATGTAATATAATTGCTAATATGTTGAATTAATTTACTCTCTTACCATTTGTTCTGTATAACAAGTCCCACGTGTTATATTATCATTTTTTTTTACTTGTTTTTTAACAGATGAGGCTTTGGAAAGGGGGGATTATTTTGCTTGTTATTTATATTACTTTTTGTATTTATAGATGAAGTATTTCATCAATTTTGGGATTTTTTCAACATTAATTCTTCAAATATGGCTTCTGCCCCTTCTTTTTGAATCTCAGACCTTTTTACTATGCCTTATATATTTTGCATATGTGTTCATGGGATGATCTTTTCTGAATTATCCTCCATTGAATTTTTCTATATTTATATCTGGATATTTTCTTCTGGCTTATCTTCCATATTACTAATTCTCTTTTTAGTAACCTATATCAATAATTTTTCTTCACAATTTTTTTTCAAGGAAAGTAAGTCACAGCACCAAAATGTGAATATATATATATATATATATATATATATATAGAGAGAGAGAGAGAGAGAGAGAGAGAGAGAGAGAGAGAGAGAGAGAGAGAGAAAGAGAGGAAAAGCAGAGTCTGCCACTCTAAAATATGCTTTTTAGGATACTAATTATTTTAAGATGGTTATTCTCAGAAAGAAATTTTGACCTTTCCCTTAACTTTCTAAAAAGGTTTAGATAGAGGATCTGCTCCAGAAAAGGCGCTATCACCAGAGATTACTATAGTTTAATATGAAGTAGGTGTGATAAACAGAGAGGAACCTAACAAGACCCATTTGACCAAAGTTCTCTCTGTGTCACTAGTTAAAGATGGCCCAACAAACATTTATTTATCAAACACTTGCTTTTCTATCTCCATTTGAATTGCCTTCCTGCCTTTTGAAGTTCCCAAACTACAGTCACCCTTCTCCTTAGTTCCAGATAGCATATAAACCTCAATCGCCCTATTTATTTTGGGTTTCATATTCTTATAGAACTCCAGTGTATACATACATGATAAATTTGGATATTTTCTCCTGTTAATCTGCCTCCTGTTAATTTGATTATTAGGCCAGAAGAATTTAGGAAGGTATGGAGGAAACTATTTTGTTTTACATCCCAAGATATAAATATAACGTGTGTGTTAATATCACATAACATTTTTCCTTTTGTAGCCAGCACTTATTTTTAATTATAATATGTAAAATTTCTTTAACTACTGTATTGAACTGAAAAATGCATTTTCGCCCCAATTCACTGGTTCCCATGTTCACTTAGTGTCTAGTCCTTTGCGTAAATGAGATTTCTGCCTCTACTTCCAATGACTGGATAAAGAAAATGTGGTACATATATACAATGGAATATTACGCAGCCATAAGAAAAGATAAACTACTGACGTGTGTGACAACATGGATAGATCTTGAGATAATCATGCCAAGTGAAATAAGTCAGAAAAGTTGAAAATCACATGATATCACTCAT
Source organism: Eonycteris spelaea (assembly GCA_003508835.1). Taxonomy (NCBI): domain Eukaryota; kingdom Metazoa; phylum Chordata; class Mammalia; order Chiroptera; family Pteropodidae; genus Eonycteris; species Eonycteris spelaea. The sequence goes on along the minus strand of PUFA01000043.1, from coordinate 792,943 downwards.
GTGTGATATAAACTGAAACCAAAAAAAAGAAAAAAGAAAAAAGAAAACAAATGCCTATTCATTTACTTCCTCACGAGTTTAGAATACTAGCTACCCTAAGACTGGCAAGTGGTTGATAAAGGCAGCCAGCTACACCCACCACCTCTTTCACAACTGTCACATGAAGATGGATGGCAGGGCTCTGGTATAACAGGCCTCCAATGCAGACCCAGTTTTGCTCTGATATTGTTGCGTAAGTCAAAATATACCTTCAATGATTTATTTTATAAAGTTTTTGTGCAGTTTAAGTAAACCAATGAATATTAAAGCATGAGAACTGTGCCTACCTAGATCACAGGCAGCACTCCGTAAATGCCACTGGCTAGGGCTACTCATTAGCAATGCTGATTACTAGACAAATTTTTCATAAGATCTTTTATGAGTTCAATGCTCAATACCTAAAGTAAACTTAAGAAATATTAACTGTTGTTATTATACAATGTAATTATAATATACCAAAAATAATCTGCTGTAGTAAATGAGAACATTTTAGAGTTAGACTTAGTTTGCACTAACTAGCTAAGAGCACTTGCATGAATTAACTTGTGTAATTTTTTTTTCTAAAAATGATGTACTAATACCATCTTAATAATTTCCTCTCAATAAGAGCATATTAAATATTGCTTATAAAACTTATAATGGAGTGCTGGTACATACTATTTCCTTCCCTAAGGTGATAACTAGTTTTTCAACTTTATTCTTCCAAGCAGTAAACTGCCAGAATGTGTGCCAGGGATTTTCATTAATATAAACACATGACAGACAGTGGTAGATGGAGAAATACATAGAGTGATTCTAAATCCGCTAGAGTAGGGCTCTTTAATGACCACTGCTGTTGACAGAAAACATATATTTGGTTTTTTGCCTCCAGTTCTTGCTTCTCTGCCTCATTCAAAATTGTCTTTCATAATCATTGACCATATAAAGTATCCTCAATGGAGTATTTTGTTTTCCTAAGAAATGGCTTAAATATTATTTGATCTTATTAAATTTTAAAATTCTTAATAGAGACATCCTAATTGGCACATTTTTCATCATTATTTCCAAAACTTACTTTGTTGTCTGACAGTATGCTCTAATAAATATCTCTTTTAAAATATTGGTCCCTCAATTTTCTCATTCCAAGCACTGGAATGCATACATGCTAAGGATAACTATATCTCTTTCCTACACAGGTAGTTAGATTAAAAAAAAAAATAGAACAATAATAATCTATATGTTGTGCTTCAACATGCATAAATCCATGATCTGTGGTCTTCTATAACTTCATTTTGTGTAGCCATGCTACTAGAATTATGTGGAGGACCCTCTTTTTGTATTGTTCTTTATTTATATTCTCTGTAATTATATAAAAGGAATGTACTATTTAGCAGAGAAATTTTAATGTATTATAACACATAAATTTTCAGAGTTATAATGATGATGCTTAAAATTGTCATAAAAATTGATACATATTTGTTTTATAAGAAAAACAAGGAAACTTTTTAGTCACATATAATATTCATAGGACATAACTCTTCACCATGATGATATATCAAAACATAATATCAAGTATAACTATTAGTATTGGTTTTGGTCAAAATAACTAATTAGATAATAGGATAACTATTTGAAATATATTATGGAATAATGAATATTTATCTTTAATACGGTTTTAATTTTGCTTTAAGATTAGTAAATTTTTTTTTTTAACTCTCTCCAGGGTAAATTATTAAAACTGCTTTTACTTTATTTTTATTATGGAACTAGTATTACCACATTAGTATTTAAAATCCAGTTCTGATCAATTAGAACTTTGGAAATTTCAGATGATTTAAGAGGAGTGTGTTTGCACACACATGCACACATGCCGTATCGATATGCAGATGCAATACAGATAAAAACTAAGATTGAAAGCAAGAAACTTAATCAGCAAAATTATTTAATATATGAATTGTGCTTGAGCACTGCATTTAGTTTTTAAGATATTCATTATGATTAAAGCAATCGATAACTGAAAATATGTTTAAGAGTTATGTCTGTCTGTATAGACTGGGAAGAATTACCACAAAGTCAGAGAAAAGAAATACATTTTTTTAAAGAAAACTTTACTTCTGAAAAGATAAGTGAAAAATAATACCGCTAAAATTTTTCTGTTTTCTTCCATGCATTAAACACTAGCATATAGGTAGGTAGGTAAGTAGGTATATAGGTAGATGATAGATAGATAGATAGATAGATAGATAGATAGATAGATTATATAAAGATGTCTAGGCACATACAATCTTTATGTGTACATATATATATGTATGTGTAGGTATATACAATCTTTATGTGTATGTATATATGTATGTGTGTGTATGTGTGTGCATATATATATTTATATGTATATATAAATATATGTATATATAAATATATATTTATATATGTATATATAAATATATGTATATATAAATATATATATATATATATATATATATATATATATATATATAACCATGATACATGAATATCAGAGGTAAAAAAGCAAAATATATATTTAAAAACTAAGATTTATTAAAAATGATTAATTGAAAAAATGATTAATTTGTAATGGTATTTGTAGCAGCTAATGGTATTTATACTAGTAAATACTGTGAATGGGGGAGAGAGAGACAGGGTAGAGTATGGTGGCATTTAAGATGTGGGCATGCACATTAAAAAATATTCCAGTGTAATTATCAACTATGTGAGCCGTTATAGGGGAGAAAGATATTGTATTAACTCCAAGAAGTGACCAGTCTATTTTGGTTTACACCCAGAGAGTCAGTTGCTCACCTTCAGTTGATATGGTATGTTGTACTATGTTTAATTACCTCTCTTGTTAGTCAAATAATTTTGTTTAGATGACAAGATAATTCCTAAGGATGTATAGTTGCTATAGAAAAAAAAAATTGTGGTTGTTTTCTTTTTTCAAAAAAAAATTATTACTTGAACATATTGGAAGTTACCTATTTATACAACAAAATTTAAATCGATGCAGGCAAGGTTTTAAAGTAAATAGATTTTTAAATTATAGATTCATATACTTGACAAACATTGCATGGATGGTCCATTGACATATTCTGATGCAGTAGATTAAAATAACCTATTAATTAAATTATCATCATAGTGCTTCCAAGAAAGGCAGATCTGTTCCTTCCTCCATATGCTCAGAATAAAGTTAGTTTACAAAGCACCATTCCTTCTTTGCCATTGGGCAGAAGGACATTTTCCACTCTTCTGTTTCTGAAATCATGGAATTTCTGTCGGTTACTATGTCTAGAAAAAAAAAAAAATCACCTATATGTTTTGGAACTGTGGAAACTAGATTTTTCTTGAAATTAACATTGTATATATTGTAAACTGGGAGTATTTTATATGTTCCTAAAAAATACAATGAAATGTTTTAATTCTGAAAAATACAAGGAGCAGAACATTCTTTTTGACAAAAGCTATTCAAATCTAGCTAAACTTCTTTGTCAGGCAAGAAAAGCATACTAAAATGATCTAAATTAATTAACTCTAAATAGACTGGAAAAAAAGAAAATAATAAAATGATACTAAAAAGTTAAGGGAAACTTTCCTTAATCATGAATTAAATTCTCCCTGTCTTTAAGATAATTCCCATATATAAATAATTCTCTTATAGTTACAATCATTCTTCAGCAATTACAGAACTGTTTTCTAACCCCAATATACACTAATATAGGATTTTTAAATGTTAGCAGGTAGACTGTCTTTAATACATTTTATTTTATTAAATAAAGGAGAAAAAAGGGAGAAATAGATGGGTTACACTGTACCTATGAGAAATTATTATAACAATTTAGAAGTATCCAGCCCATTTTTTTACATTAACCAAGTTATAACATCATTATGTCAATTTTTTCTATATGTGTCCTAGATACTTTTTCCTTTTTTTAGGTGAAGTTTTGAGTATAACTTTTAATTTATTGAATCATTTTTCTAGCTATGTCTCAGATATTTGAGCTAGTACTATTCTCAATGGGGGGCTAAATCAAAGAGGTTATTGCTTAGAAGATTATCATGACCAGTCAAGGCAGTTTTAGCCTCAAGTACATTTTTATAGGTCATTGGTTCCTACCTAAAATAATCTCTCCAAAGTTCAATTCTGGACAGGAAAAGAGAAAGAGATGCAAGAGCACTGCTTTCCATTTCTAATCAGGTCTTAATTGATCTCAGCAGATTTCCTAATTGCAGAGGTTACCTCAGGTAGGTCATCTATCTCCTTATCTGTGGAATCTTGCTGTCATAATCAGCACTTTAGGTATTACACCGAGGCAGCAGAAACTCCTTTCTCTCTGTGTAATAGGAGGAAGAATTATTGCAGCTTGTCCCTAAAATAATGTATTTGGCTTTCGATCCAAAGCCATAAAGGAAGATATAGTATGAGTTTTAAGAATTGAATGCAGTGATTTTTGTGAACAAAAAGAAAACACAATATTTTATTAACTGAATACTATTTACATTTTTTCATAGATTTAAAACTTGTTCTTTATCTCTTTTGGAGTAAATGCTTTATATCATTCAATAGATTAAAGTTACTGTGAATCTAATGATGATATAGGCTATTTAAGTGAGATGATTAGAAATCTAACACCAATGGCATAAGTATTGTTTTGATTAAAATGTTTTTATATCTTTTTCCATTTTTCTCTATCAAATAGTTATTTTATAAGTTATGTTCCATCAAAAATTAGGTAAAATATAATTCACTTATCTTAACTAGACAATTAGTAATAATTATTACTGTTGTTGATCCCTAACTAATTTTATCAACAGTTATCAAATACCTGGAAAAAATTCTATCCCTTCATATTTTTTTTCCTAATGTAGTTATATAAATAATTATTTCTGAGCTAATTAGTTGACATTTGAAGTATGGTATTTTATTTATTTGCAAATTGTTTTTATACTCTACTTGCTTTTAAAATTTAATCCCAAGCCAAACTAAAATTAGACTTTATTTCTCCAAATTTCAATCACTGTCATTATTATTAAATGCAAACACTTCAGATGATTGTTTCACACAATCTGCTGAAGACTTAATAATGGCATCAGAATTCTGTTATTCTATCTTGGTTTCTATCTTGCTTTTACCACTAGTTGTATACTGAATTATCCTGAAAATGATGATTAATCAATAGGAAATAATAACCACTGCAGTTATATAATGATTTTCAAATCTCTTAAATATTCCTATTTTATATATTATCTTATACTCACATATGAGAATAAATTGTCTGTAGAATGAATCTACTACCCAAATCAGAATTAGTACCACTAAGTCCACACTACCCTGTCAATTATACAAATGAAAAAAATTCTTCCTATCCTATGATATGATTACTATATATGCCAGGTACAATTATGATACTGTGTTCACATGAGTCCACAAGTTTTAGAAAAATCAAATTTTTAATAAATTGAGATATTAAGCTGGTAAAATTTCACTTTAAAAAATAACGTCTAAAGCCAATCAATGTGTAAATGTATCACCATACTATTTTAATCAAAGAAAAACTCCTACTCAAAGTAGTTTTAAGCAGAAAAAGACTATAACATTCACATTTAAAAAAAAAAAAATCTGTGATAATGTTAGTATCAGCCATGGTTGGTCCATGGGATGAAGCGCTGCTATCTCTGTCACATTATTTGGCATCGCTTTTCTCTTATAAGCTTTATTCTCAAGCAAGCCACTGTCATGGAGATTTAAATAACAACTCTAGCAGCTCCAGGATTTCATCTTAAAATTTTACTAACATCTACAGAGTGAGTTTTCTTTATGAACTCCAATTCTGATTCACCTTGAGCAAAGAATTCATTCATAAACCAGTCAGTATGGCTGAGGATTTTACTAAACAGCCCTGGGACATATGTCTACTCACATAGTTATAGGGTCAGTTGCACCCAAAGTACAGAGCAGGATAAAGAGAAGTATGTTTCTCAAAGGGAACATTTTAGGACCATTGCAAGAAGGCAGAAATATACATGTTGAGTAAGTTTTACAGTCCAGCTGTTCAACGTGTGTATATATATATATATATATATATATATATATATATATATGTACTCTTAATTTGATAATTTAATTTTTAAAGTGCCAATGACTAATAACAATGATTCTGTTCCAAACACTGAGAGCAATCATGTACTTCATGTAGTTTTACTTGGACCACATTCCTGGTCCAGTCAGGAATCACTAAACAAAGTTCATACATATATGTTAAGTTCAGAGAAAGCTCCTCAGGTTCAAAATAAATAATCTACCATTTAATCACGTTATGCTTCAGTATAACTACAATTTAAAAATCATATTCTGAAAAAGAAATAAGTAGGAATGACATAGAATGATCATTTGTCTTTAACCAGCCTTGATATCCTTTGACAAAGGAAGAACAAAGACTTGGAGGCGTACAAATGGAATGCTTTTTCTTAACACAGCCAATATCATACCTTAATTCCTTTCTCTTGGAGGAATGACCTTGTCCCTGTGGTCTGTGATTTTGATCAAGTGAACATTAGTGACCATTCATGCTGAAGAGTATTCTGCTATAATATTCAACTTCATTTTAGTGTAAGTTTAGAAGCCTGCAGTTTTTCATTTGTGGTTGAGAAACTAAGTCTCTTGTTTTCTAGACTTGGAGTTTCTTAAGCAATAAAACACCCTTAAAAACTTTAGGCTTTCTTTTTACTGGCCATTTTGAAATCCCATGGGATAGTGATCAATGACAGAAAGACTACAACCTGGAAGAGGAGGAGGGGAAGATCTATCATTTAGCAACATATCAATGATTTGATCATTTCCCTAGCTTTCAGTTCAATGGCTTCCATCTTCAAATCTGACTCAGGATCAATTCAAAGCATTAACTTGAGAGTAATGGCAGATTTAATCTGTCACTCTTTCAGAATTCATGCAAAGTGGTCAATCTTTAATGAATAAAGCAGAAAGAATTACATTATCCTAATCTTGTCCCACTTTTTCCCTACTTCCCTGTTCTTTCAAATCTTCAGGATTAACTTTCAGTATTCTTCAGATCTTCAGGATTGACTGTCAGTATTCTTTACTATCAGTCTTATGCAGATATGGCCCCTTTATAAAGTCTATAGTTCTTTCATTTGACTTTGAAATAGGCTAGCTTTTTCAAAACATTCTTTCTTACAGGACATTCATTACTGCAGGCAGCAAAAAATAACAAACATACTTGAATATCTTGAGATATTTCTACCAAATCTCCTAAAGATTCGACCCCATTAATACTTGATCTAATTTCAAGATAAAACCAACATTAAGATGTTATTTTGCTAATGAATAAGGATTGCAAACTTCTCATCCAAGGAAAGGGAGATTTATCCTGCCTTATACTCAAACTTTAGGGCAGTCAGTTTCACATTTTTGATTCACTTGTTTGCAACGAAATTCTTTAAGGAACCCATGTTCCTATTAATGATAATATTTTGGTTGTAAATGAGAAAAACAATGAATCAAACAAATTTAAATAAAAGAAGAATGGACTACTTTACTTAGATGAAAAGACCAAGGCAAAGGTTCGCTTTTTAATAAAATGAAACTAAAAACTCATGCATGTTATGTCTCTTTTTATCTTGTTGACTGTGATTTCTTTGAGTTGTCTTCATGGTCCAGTTGTCTTCCCTCAAATCCCCAAATTTGTTTTTAATGGCAGTATGCTTATTATTTTATTTAAAGGAACAGGCTATGTTAATTAGATAAGTCCTATACCCATACCTCTAGAGACAGAAGGAACTGTCACTAGACACCCAATCATTAGGGATTATGAATGAGGGAGGCCTGTTGGGTTTGGATGATTGGTATATAGCATCCATTTCTAAACCTTCTTCTAAACATATTCTCTTTCCGCAGAAGCTGTAAAGCCAAATCTGACATTTCACAAATGCTCCTCTAAGTTTTTGTAGCAAATAGTCTGTTGTCAATTATATGTGCTTGAGAGATGCTTCAGTGGAGGAAGTCAGGCAGAGTCTCCCTTCTGCCTTTTGGGAATCAAAAGCAGAAGTTCACAAATAGCAAGAGCGTTTTCAGTTTCGGTGGCTTAACTTAGTGTTTTAATAATGTCTATGTGTTTGCAGTCAAGAAGCAGTTAGGATGCTAGGTGCTGTCTAGTTCTGATCCATAACATACTACTACGGCCAGTCCAAATACTTTATCATCTGACTTCAGTATGTCAAGCTTTCAAAAAATATATATTTCTATTTAAAATGTTTTATTTTCACAAATAATTTGGAGTTTACAGAAACAATGCAAAGGGAGTACAGTGTTCCCATACACTCCTGCCCACTTGTCCCTATTATTAACATTAAATTAATGTAGTACATTTGTTACCTTATATTAATCTACATTGGCACATTATTAACTAAAATCTATACTTAGTTCAGATTTTTTAGTTTTATTTAATATTTTTTTTCCCTGTTTCAGTTTTATCCAGGATACCATATTCATTTAGGCTTCATATCTCCTTAGCCTTGTCTGGGCTGTGAAAGTTTCTCAGATTTTTCTTGTTTTTGATTACCTTTAACAGTTTTTGAGGAGTAATAGTCAGGTATTCTGTAAAATGACCCCCAATTAAGATTTGTCTGGTTTCCCCCCTTCCCCCCCCCTCATGATCAGACTGTGGCAGTTTGTTTAAGGGAAGAAGATCAAAGATGTCCAATATCATTTTCATCATATTATATCAAGGGTGTATGTTATCGACATAACTTACATTGCTAATGTTGACCTCGATTGTCTGGCTGAGGTCATGTTTGTTGGGTTTCTCTATTCTAAAGTAACTCCTCAGCCCATCCCCCTTCCATGCTGTACTATTTAGAAGAAAGCCCCTGTGTGCATCCTACTCTACAAGGGAGGGGATTTACACTCCATCACATTGAGAACATTATATTTGGAATTATTTTGCATGGGAAATTTATCTTTTCTTCTTTAATTAATTATTTATTCAATCATATCAGTATGGGATCATAGATTTTATTTTATACTTTGAGTTATAAGCAAAGACTACTTTATTTATTGTTACTCAAAATTTTCCAGGGTTTGACCTTTGGGAGCTCCTTCCTTTGGCTACTATTCCCTTTAACATACTCTATAAATGTGGGTTTGGTTTTATTTTCCTTTTTGTTTTGAGCACTTCCTTACTTTTGGGCACTACAGATACTCCAGGGTCATTTATACATTTTCTGCTAACTCCTAAAATCAGCCATTCTCTAAGAACCCTGGTTCTTTCATGGAAGAATGGTTTTAGAAACCAGCAATCAGAGCACTAGGTACACTCCTTGCTATGTGCTAGGTGTCATGCATCTAGATCATCTCAGCTGATAGATGAAGGAAAATAAATGTGTATACTAACTCTGGCATATACTCAAAGCTATAACTATTTCTATATATGACAATCTATGTATTAAGCTAAACATTAGTTCATAGTAATATCTCCAAGTCTAATCTATTACCATATGGATCATTCTAATCTCCTCCTCTTGCTTATCTGTAAACTCTTACTTCAACAGTGAAACAACTGGTTTCTGCCATCCATCATCTATTTACTTGACCATTCAATTCCAGTGTACATACATATATAGCACTATCAGAATCGTGAGCCTTGGAATTGTTAGCATGGCAATTAATTGTTTGGAATTAATATAGCTACTGCAGTTTTCTTTTGATTAATATTACATAGTATCAATCTCCATCCCTTAGTATTTTTCCAATAGTGTATATTTAAAGTGGGTTCCTTATAGACAGCATCTGTTTGGGCCTTGTTATTTTTATTCTTCATGAGAATCTCCTCATTTTAGTTAATGTATTTAGACTATTCACATTTAACATGATTATTTATATACTGAGATTGATACACACAATGTTCTTAACTTTTCTATTCATTGGTGGTTTTCCCTTTTTTGCTGACTTCTCTGGTTTTAATTAAACATTTTTATATGATTGCATTTTAACTTCTCTCAGCACATTAATGATGTTTTTTTTTTTTTAATTTTTGGTCGTTCCTTTACAATTTGAAATATACCATATACAGTGCAGGTGTCTTACAAGAGTAATTTTAATTTCTACTTCTTGTCCCTTTTGACATTGCTATCATTCATTATTTACCCCATTCTATAAATATCAAATATATTTTAATTCTATTTTAAGAAAATATTTTTAGGCAAATATAAATAGAAATATAAAATAGTTTATTTTCATTCATTTATACCTATATTCTAATGCATATTTTGTATATATTTTATTATATATATATTTATTTATATGAGATCCCAAAGTAGTAACAGTTGAATGTTGATGCTTAACTATCCAAGACAGTTTGGGCCAGAGTTCTAACTACTACACTTTGATTCAGAGCAGCCTTGGGCTGTGATTATTTGATTTGAGTCCTCAAAAACCTTATAATAATTATAAAATGGAAATAATGAAAATAAATTATTTTAAAAGCCTTCAGATCTGAAGAAAAGAAATCTGACTTTAGGCACTATTGGAGAGATGAAGAATCACTTTACTCAGTTCTCAACTTTGCAAACTTACAGACCTATGATACTTGAATAAAGGAATCTGTAAACAAATGAGGAAGGCCCTTACATGCTGCCACAAATAAAATTACTGTACATTTTCTTCTTGATTTTTAACAAATGGATATGCAGCAATTTAGCAGAGAAACTATATTCTGGGGAAAACATAAGCAGAAATTTAAGAGATTATTAGACATAGTCTATAAGCTAATCTTAACCATGGAACCCAAAACATGACTGTGATTCAATGGTGAAAATATGAAATAATAGAGATTAGGTGATAAATTTTGTTTTGTACTGATTCTGTCATCCACAGGTAGTAGTAAGAATATTCCTTGTGGGTATTTCCCCAGTTCTTGAATATATAATTACATTTAACATTTTTTTTTTATTATTTTTTGGCAACTGAAAGAATCCCACATTTGCTCTCTGAACTTCAAAGTGAGGTCTATTACAGAATCAAAAATCAAGTTTAAACCTCTGTGAATGAAATTCTTACCAACATATTAGACCAAACACAATACTGGATCCTGGAAGAATTATGGAGGAAATCCTAAACCATTAAAAAATAATGATGTGGTAATTTCTATCTCTATTTCATTCCCATTTTCAGAACTAAACAACTACAAACTCACTCAGTACTTAGTACATGGTGGCACATCGTGTAAAGCTTGATAATATACTTTAAAAATAAACAATGACTCCAAATACAATTGGATTTCCAAATACTGGAGCAAATTAACACAAATACTTACACTTCATATGAAGCAACTTTGGAGGGGAAAAAAGCTCTTATTTTCATCTCTATCAGAGAGAATGGAGGGAAATGGGGGGAGGACAATAAAAACAGCTTCTGGCAGGGAGGCCAGGACATGTTCAATGTCTTATTTCTGGGCACTGTGAACTCTCTAACTCTTGACATAATTTATTCTGCTGGGATCCTAACCTCATATTGGGCTACTTCATAGATTTCAGTGTATGATGGATTTTGCAACCAGGATAAAATGTTACAAGTGAGAAAAAAAAATGGATCTTAGATGCTTAATTAGAGAAATATATTACAGAAGGCAGGAGATACAACACAATTGCAGGGCCATGCAACATTGGTGAAAGTTTGAGGAGCCAGTAGTCTGTATGATATTCTCTCCAAATTGAAAATTAAAGTGATGTACTTTTCACAACCTGCAACTAAAGGGTAAGATCCCAACATGCTTCAGTAAGACAAGTAAAAAGCCTAATTCCAGGAGCGAAAATTCTTTGTATTTTAGAGGCAAAATATCCTGCATATGACTATTTTCCTCAATCCCATTACCAAATGAAACATGACTACCGATATTTTAGTGGAACTCGAAGCAAGAGTAGGTTCTTTGGCATTTCCAGTTTGCACCTATGCTATTTATTTCTTGACAAGTTCAATACAGATAGAATTTGTGCTGCAGATGCATTACTGTCTTTTAAGATAATCAGAACATGGATCCCCAAAGATTTAGATCAAACTCATGCTCTCTTTGACAAATAATTATTTCTTTCATGAAAAACAATGTTTCCTTCTTACTAGACCCTGGAAGAAGATGAATGTTGGAGAGTGGGACACCAAGTTATTTTGTCTGTCATTGAATAAGTGACAATTAACACACAAACCACAAAATTATTGTGCACTGAAGCACTATTTGATGAAGTAGAAGTGATATATATATATATATATATATATATATATATATATATATATATGACATTGAGTTTGAAATATCCCTGAAGGAATAAATGAGTTACATAGATACATGGCTCACACTCTCAATGTACTTCCTCCTGATGTGCTCACTTGTCTCTTCAGACACCTTAAACCCACACCAGTAACAGCATATTTATGTGAACAGAATATGGAAGATAGAGTAAAAACCTGATTTACAAACAATATACAAGTACTAGAGGATATCCAATGGCTAACATTACAACCCACCTAGAATAGATTCTGTCTGGAAGAAAAATCTTCCCAGTGGATAGAATCTCTTATGGTCATTCCCTGGAAAGGAAATATACAAAGATATGGAAGTACATTGATTCATTGTTAGTAACTAACAGTATGACTAAATGATCAGAAATTTGGAAGGATAAGATTTAGAAGTATGGTAACAGGAGGCCTGGGTAAGCTATGTTTCAGTTGGTTCCCTAAATGGGCAGACTCTGGGAATTTTTATGTTATATGTGAATTCTAATCAAACAGCACCTGTTATGGAGGAGACTCAATAATGAAGTGGGTGAAAGTGACTCATTTTGTGAATATTCCTGTAGTCAAATGCAGTCTTGGTCAAATAGATTTATAAATAAACTAAATAACCACTGTGACAGGGTTGATAGACATTATACAAAAATTCAGACTTTCCAATTTAAAACTTATCTAATTCTTTTAATGCTATACCCAATCTGCCAGCAATAGAGCTGAAGTTGATCCCCAACACAATACCATTTTTCTAGAGATATTCTCCAATGATCTCCTGTCAGTTTGATTATATTAAATTACTTTCATTATGTAGGTGACAATGATTTGTCTTTACTAAAATTGTCACTTATTCTGGATATCAGTTTGCTTCTCCTGTCTACTTGCTTTATCCAGAAATATAATCCAAGGACTAATAAAAGTCAATATGCACTCCTATGATATCCCATACAATATTTTTGAGCAAGAGCATCATGTATATTAAAGAAATGAAACAGTAGCTAACTAGTGTTTCACTGTAACTTATCACCCTGAAATAACTGGCCTTATGGAATTTTGGAACAGACTATTGAAGACACGATTATGGCCCCTGTTGGCAGATACCACCCTGTGGTCTTTGAATCCTGTTCCTTAGGTTGCAGAATGCACTCCTAATCATATATACTTTCTGTGTCTCCCATAGCTCCATTTCACTGGCAATAAAGGTTTGGATGTATGAGAACCACATCTCTCTAAGGATAGCTAATTACGCTCACAAAAGTATTCTCTTCTATCCCCTATAATTTTGGATTTTGCTAATTTGGAGTTCTTCGTATCCAAGGAATAAATGCTTCCACCAAAAGATTGAATAATAGTTCAATTGAACCAGAGGTTAAAAGTGCCACTCAACATTCCCTCCTTTGTTTGATTTTTCAGTTACAGTTGACATTCAATATTATTTCATATGTTTCAGGTGTTCAGCATAGTGGTTACACATTTACATAATATATGAAATGATTCCCCTGACTAGTGTGGTACCCACCTGGAACTATATATAGTTATTATAATATCATTGACTATATTCCCTATGCTTTACTTTACATCCCCATGACTGTTTCATAACTACTAATTTGTACTTCTTAAGGGAAATAATAGGTTCAAACTTCCAGGTATAAAACAAATAAGTCATAGGAATGTAATGTATAGAGTAGGGAATATAGTCAATAATATTGTGATAGCATTGTACGATGTCAAATGGTTGCATGGTGATCACTTCTTTAAGTATAAAATGTTGAATAACCAAGACGTACACCTAAAACTGAATTATTGTATGTAAGCTTTAGCTATATTTTGTAATTTTAAAAAAATGCCACTTGGCTATTTTGCATTCCTCATGCCTCTAAAGTAACACTGGAAACTATAGCTACTTGTAGTAGCTGTCTTTTATTATTAAGGAAAATGGGATAACTTCTATAAAATGTATACAGAGAGGGTTAAAATAACCAACATGAAACTCTGTATAGGAAAGTTTAACAATGGTTTAGAGTCATTAGAAATGAAGATTGGGTTCACTGTCATCAATTTCAGATTCCCAAACATCTTAAGTACTGACTGTAATTAAAAGGAAAATGGAATAGATAGAGGAGAAAGGAATCTATAACAGCTAACCATCATCTAGAGTCTAGTTAAAACAAAGAAAACAGTAGCTACCCATATTTTCTTTCCAGGTCTGTGATGCATGTATTTCTTTTTCTTTTTTTTTTTTCCTTCTTTATGTTTTATAAACATATGTTGGTGTTGATTTTCTTTACAATTTATTATTTGGATTACAGCAAATTGAACTGAGATATTGACTTTAAGAGGAGGAGAAATGTTATTCAAAGAGGGATACAGTGATAGATATTATTGAGGCTCTTCCTTCAGGCACAAAATTGTATAAAGTAGGAGAATATTCTTTTGATGTTCTCACTTTATTTTTATTATTTAAAAGTGTTGATGAATGGATATGGGTGGGGATATTGATTTACCAAAAGGAGAGTTCCCAAAGAATAGGATAAATAAATGTAATGGGAAGTTTGCATTCATTCCATATCTCAATTGAACTTTTGTGCACATAAGTGACAGATTAACTAAAAACTATATTACTAAACTCTCTTGTAGCTAAATTGCACAATGCAAATAAGAACCTGCCATTTATATGAACTAGAGTGAGATTTTCAGGATGAATGTTAGGTGAAAGAAAAACATCTTTCTGCTTTGTTTATTTGTTTGTTTGTTTCTTTGTTTTTCTGAGAGGTTTTGAACCTCAAATGACAAGAAGGCAACTGTGGTAGTTTTACTGAACACTTATTGTTTTGTCAGCAGCTAAAGTTGACAGGAGTTGTTTATGTGACATTCTGATTCTTGGATAACAACTATAGCTTTACGCTTGGTCTCAGTTGTATTAGTGGAGTCCTCCTGACTCCAGTTCCTCTAGCCCTTCCAATAATTTTACAAGCACTTATTTTCCTGTATAAACTATACTTCTTATTAAAATATCACTGGTGTTTTCATTTTCCTGCATAGAACTCTATTTGATACAAATGTGTTTTTCTTCATAGGAAAATCAGTGTAGTATAACCAGAAAAAAGGAGGAATGATACTGGGCAAGAATGACAATTCAAATCAGAAATGAAATATTTTCATTACTGTGGTACCTGAATGTGATATCATGTCTAATTAGTGAGGAAACCTCACGTTTAAATTTGTCAGCACTTTCTCTGAGTAGGCAGCAGAAAAATCACTTTGGAACCCCCTTCTATATGTCTTAAATAACTAACTTCCGGTTAAATGGAATAATTAGTGGGTAAACATTGATTTGACTAAATAGTGCAACAGGAGAGGCTATGCCTTAAAAATTAAAATTGTTCATTACATTGCTTTGACTGATAGGGTTTTTTCCTGGGGAATGGCTAGAAAAACCTACATGCAGGACAAGGGGCATGTTGAAGAAAAAGCTATTATTCTCTGACCCTTCCATTTGAAAGTTTAACTGCATTAGGATCTTCTAGGTGGATTAAAATAACCCAGCTCAAAAGAAAGTATGCTAATTTGCTTTAAAATAGAATTCACAGTAAGGTTGGAGGAAGGCAGGACTGGTAATCAAGGCTCAAAACCTGTACCTCAGTGGTCAATTTTAGGGATAGAGTTCTGGCTGGAGAGGAATGCTGCAAAGCTAGCAAGTTGATTTTTGAACATTTTAAATTCAATTATTAAAATATATGTGCCTTTATTGGTTCTTCAATTGGAATTAAGTAGGTCTTAAAGAGTTATAATACCCTCAGGTTACTTAAGATACCAGATATCTATATTTAGGGAGTAATTTCCTCACTGAAACTTAACTGTAGTGACTGTGATATCAACATGTGTAATATAGTTTTAACATTTTTTTGTGACTCTTGAGTCTCACACACTCCTGGGGAGGGTGTGGGATAGTCCTCTTTTAACTCCAAATGAAAGATGAAGAAATGGAAGCAGAAGGTAATGACTAACTTGCCTGAGGCAGTAGGTAATAATTAGTGAGAGAATTAGGCAGGCAACCAGGTTTTCTTGATTAGCATCTCTGTGATCTTTCTGCTTGCCCATTTAGTTAAGAGCCCAGAATTTTTTTTTTTTTTTTTTTCCCAGACAACTCTGACAGTCCTTATTTTGCCACTTAGTCATTGCTTGACCTTCGGCAAAATCTTTAATGTCTCTAAACCTCAAAGACTTTCAAGGCTAAATGAATGAATGAAGTTAATTGTTCATTTTTCCTTTAATAGATTCCATTAGCTTCTTGTCAAGATAGTCTCTTTATCATCTCAAGACACATCTCAAGCATCCTACTTCCAAGTAAACCCTCCTGCTGCAAGTTTTACCTAGAATGTGCTTTCCTTTTATTACTCCCAACGGTGTAACTTTTGGTCCATTTATTATTGCGTTCAAAAACTATTTTTAGATACCAATTATGTGTCATGTGTACTAGATAGAAGAGGTTCATTAGTAAGCATAACCAGATACTCATTCTCCTTTTGAGAATTTATAATCTGGTCAGGGTAAGAGGTTAAAGTATATGCCAGAATTATCCAAACATAGTAGTTCTTAGAAGACATTTAGTAATTTAAGAACACCAGCTTTGTTTCCTTTATTCAACAGTATAATAATTGTTAAAAATAAAGCTATTTTCTTCTGTGTAGAATTAGTATATTAGTAATCCTACTAATGGCCTAAAAAAGTAATAGGCGCTAAGTGTATACTTTTCAATCAGATAATGATTGCTTTGCAAAATAAAGGAGTTTGTATTATATCATTTTTAGTTTAAACTGATATTTTTTTTTTTAGAGATAATGAAACTAGGGGTAATAGGTCAGGTTTTAAAATATTTAAAAAACAGTTAAAACAAGCAAACAAAAACAAATCAAAACTTAAAATGAATAAATTTGGTCTATATTTTCATATGTATTTTAAATGTTTATAATAGTTATAATAATCTCTTCTGATAATTATATGCTTCTAATGCTTTTTTTTTTTGCAAACTGTTGCCTAAGCACATCACCACCAGATTTACGTTATGTCATTTCAAATATAATTTTTATCGCATAGTATTACTTGAAATCAGTAAAGATAATTGCTACAGTGTTTTCATATTGTTACATATTCACAGATATATTTTACATTTCAAACATTTCTGGTGACTATAATTTGTAAATGAATAAAAGAATCAACAAATTTGTTTATACTTAGTGATAAGTCACCAACTTATTTACTTTTACAATATGTTTCATTTTATCTCCCCTTATGAAAAAAACCTATTCTAAAATATCATTCTCTTGCCAATAGTGTATATTTAGTTTTGTTACCTAACAGGGAAGGAAAACTTAGTTTGAAAAGGAAGATTTTTCAAGTGTCACAAACAAATCAAGAGATGTTTAAAATGACTGTTTCATCTCTGTCAGTAACTCTAAAAGTAGCCAAAAAGAAACCAAACCAAACCAAAACAAAATTATCTACTGATTGAACTATATTCCTACTCATACTGTAGAATAGGCAGATAATTTTTATTTATCTATAATCTTAAAATTAATAAACTACCACTTTATTATAAATATGAGATATGAGCAGAAGAATTAAACTTTATCCAATATACAAGATAAATTAAAAGTAATATATACTCTATATATTGAAGACACTCAGAAAGTATTCATTGGTTTTCCTTTCAATATTTAGATTGCTCTAAGCAGGGACAAATGGTGATCAGGTTATTGGCAGTACATGTGAATAAAAACAGGAAATCTGTCTCTTTAATACTAATACTTATTTTACCTTGAATTACATAAACCAAGATTAGTTCTAGAACAGTTAAGGTTTTTATACCTTAGATGACCTGAGATTTTTTAAAGTTTATAAAGGAAATTATTTTAAATTCCAATAATTCAAGTATTACATATAGCTATTCAGTATTAAGTAAATTAATTATTCTCTTAGCAGTATCCTCTGGTCTCTTACTTCGATGTACTCTTATTCTACCCAAATTTTCAGTGCTTATCTCCAGGTGTGAACACTACTGGAAATAATTACACAGCCAGATAATTGGTGCCACTATGAATTTTTGTTTGCCAGTTTCAGCTGAGCCCTTGATGTTTCTTCTACTTCTATTTTCTAGCCTCCACAGGATCTGTTACAAAACAACCCCAACTCTCTTCAAAACTTCGAATTTTCCCTGCCTCCTTCTCTTATGGCAAATGAATCGTAAGTTGAGACCTCCCTGGGTTTACAAAAGTATGAAAACTATATACATTGATCTTTATTACAAAGGAAGCACTGACTTTTATACTATCTTCTTCCATTCTAAATATCTAAAAAAGACGGTTGATCGCTGCAGCTATGGTGTCAGATGCAATGCCTTTCCTAGAGCTGATTACCTCAGAATCAGGTACATGGTAAATGATCATAGCTTTGGCAAATGCATTCTTTTATATTCTGACCAGGAAAGAGAATCAGAAACAGTTCACATTCACTAAGCATAAATAAACATACACATTTACAGTTCTTGGCTGGGCCTATGTTAACTCTCCCATTCTCTGTCATAATACAGTCCAAAGAGATATGGGCCATCTGGGCATCCTACACAACATCTATATTGCTACACTATAACAAAGACATCATGCTAAATGGACCAGATGATCAAGAAGTATCTATCACGTTAGATGAATTGCTAAGAACATGGACACCAGAAGAGGGTGAAAGATAAAATTCAAATTTCAGAGGCCTTTCATATCAGCAAATATTTCAGGAGTCCAAAGATCAGAAGAATGAACATGCCATACAAAGTAAAGGACAAAGGATTGTATTGCATCTTGCATTTCTTAACATAGAGAAGGAAGTGTAATGACCGGTATGCTTTATCGGGTTATGGAAATTATATATCCCACACTTGGGAATATTCTTTTGACCCGTGTCCCAGAAAAAAAGGCTACTAACTTTTGCTATGGGACCCGGTACAAGATCCTGCAAATGCAGCTGACATGCAAGCTGACCCGACACTTGTGTATTTTGACCCGGGAGACACTTTGGAATTAAAAGAAGCATGGATGGTAAAGCTGCAGTGTAGAATTTATGGCAAGCCCCAAGAGAGAACACAGACCCCTGGTGATCTAGAGCAATTAATGTCATCTTCAGGGGAAAATTATATACCCTTTGAAAATAGCTCTGGAATTATACTGGGCTCTAAAAGTTCTTATATGAGTGAGAACTGGAAAACACCCAGTATGAATATTCTATTCAAATGTCTGCACTAAGAAACTAACCACACTCTAAGGTGGTTTCCATCAGCCTAAGGCTGCATCCCTTGGACAACCCTGCCCCGTTTTGAGTTCCAGTCTGGAAAAGCTTAGAGATATAAAAGGATTTTACTTCTAGAGGAACCAATTTGAGATGTATATTTGTCTCCCACAACTCAGGAGTGTCTTTGTCAAGACCTGAAATGGAGTCAGAAAGTAGAAGACCTCTATCTCCCAGTCTCTGTGGAAGAATAAATTCCTAACTTTGATAATTGTCACCTAGCAGACACAGCTGGGCAAATCACATTTACACTGACCAACCCTTTGTAATTTCTCACTTGAGTCCACTCCCCACCCCAACTTCCTCATTCTCCCTTTAGGATATTTAGTCACTTTAGCATTGTCAATAATAGCACGGGTCCCCAAGCCTCTGGCTATGGACTGGTACTAGTCTGTGGCCTGTTGGGAACAGGGCTGCATGGCTGGAGGTGAGCAGCAGGTGAACAAGTGGAGCTTCTTCTGCATTTGCAGCCGCTCCCAGTGCATCACTGCCTCAGCTCCACTTCAGATCATCAAGCATTAGATTCTCATAGGAGCACCAATCCCTGGTGCCAAAAAGTTTGAGGACCACTGAGTTATAGAATGAAATCTGTTTTCATTCCATAACCTAATGTCTGCCTTCATTTATCTTTGACAGGAGCTAGATTCCGGCAGATCCACCAATATGTAAAGTAGGGTGAAACTAGGTCAATAAACGATAAAATGGAAGAAATAATTTCAGGATCAAACACAAAATTGCTCCCCAAAAGGAAGTTTAAACAAGGCCAGAGATTGACTCTGTTGATACAATGATGAACACCCAGATCCCCCACTAAGGAACACTTATTGTGTAGTCACTGGGGTGCTATTGACAACCCTTTAGGAATTGCCTCAACTGTACAGAAAGAACTACCTTTCCAAAGTTACCCTTTTCTTGATACAACCTACAACAAATGATTCATCAACAAAGGGTATAAAAATCCAGCCATTTTAGCCCAATGTCGAGCCATTTTGTCTCTTCCTGGATTTGGTTGAGGTTGTAGTCAATATTGCACATAGTTCCACTTCCACCCAATTCTGCTCACCCTGCCCTTCTTTACACAGATATTAATACCAAGTACACTCCCTAATAAAAATCCTGAGAAGTTCCTTCTCAATGTCTGCTTCTTGAGGAACACCACCTGTAACGCACGCCTTATAGTCAATTTAAAAAGAATTTTTTTACCACCTCTACTTATTTAATTCAAAGTCACTCTAACTTTCTGCAAGATCTCTTCAATATTTGCCACTCTATTAAAAATTCCTCCCAGAAAAATCGTCTATGACTCTTATTATTAATATCCAAGGCCTCTCAGACCTTTCGTAGATTGCATAACAGTAACCAGACTAGTTAAAAGTCATTCACCTGTTTTTAGTGTAATGGTAGACAGGACAACACACTGTCTTGGTTTTTCTTTGCCTTTGCTCCATCTTGGTCTTCTTTTTCAGGAAGATGTCTTGTATTCTTTTATTCCTATAAGCCTTAGTGTACTATAATACTATTTCTAGACACTATTTCTCTTCTCAACTATACATTTGCTCTCAAGGACTTATTAATTCCCACGTATTTAAGTAGCAATTATATGCTGACAACTTCTGATCATCTGGATTCATAGCTCCTTCCTTAAATAGCTATGCATGTATGCATTTTGTATCTCACATATAGTTTAGTTCGTCATATCTACAGCTGAATTCATTATCTTGTCCCTCATATTAGTTGCTCCTGTTTTTTTCCTTTGCCAAATTATACAAAAGACATTTCATTGCCCCAGCTGTTCTGGCCAGAAAAATAGTGTCGACATTGGTTCCTTCTCTTTATTATTGCACCATTCCCATATGTTTAATCACCAGTGCTGTCATTTCCATGTCTTAAATGTTACTTACAGAAAATGAAAAAAAGAAACCTCTTTTTTCCCAATTTCTTCTTTTTAATTTAATAAACAATCATCCTTAACTCACTAACCTCTTTGTTATTGTTAGTTTCCTTCCAACATTCTGCAAACTGAAATCAGTGTGATTCTTCTAAAACAACAATGAAGAAAGGCCACACCATGCTTAAAGCCGGGCAGTGACCCCTTACTATTTTGATTGCATAAACATTTCCTGTCTTGGCTTAAAGTACCTTTCAATATCTAGCCCCTGATTTCCAGTTCAGCTTCTCTCACCACCCTCCATTTACATCCTCTACCTTGGCTATCTTCAAAGTTTTTGGGGTTTCAATTCTTTGAATACTATATATTATCTCACTACTTAATTTTGCCAAATGCAGTTTGCTGTTCTTGGAAACTTACTTTAAATGCAAACTCCACCTTCTATTTGACTTTTATTTATCCATCTATTTAGTATTACTCTAGTTGGCACCTCTTTTGAGAAGCCTTTTCTTACCAAATACAGATTCTCTTGACAAGTGTTCCCATGATGATTCATTATCATAGCACTTATTACACTTTCTTGAGATTTCTTGTTTGTCTTTCTTTTTTATTAGATAAAAAGGGCCATATCATCTAACTTGCTATTCATAGTATACTCTATATCTAGCAAATTATGTTTGTGTTAATAAATTAATTAAATATGTATTATTTCATTCTCATTTTGGCACTTAACCTCTATATATGTCTTTTTCCTTTACTCAAACCTTTAAAGACCATAAGATCTTTAAAATATTATCTTCTAATACTTGTGGCATTATCTTTCCAATAGTATTTAGGATTGTTTAAAGTGACAGCCAAAAAAATCCAAAGAACTGATACTGTGAGGTTTTGATTTCTAGTGCTGGGACAGGAGTTATAAAATTAGGTATGGCTAATTATAGGTGAGTACATAAGAAGCATTTAAAATGAATTAATGTGAATTTTTCCACACATATTTTTATTTAGTAAATCCAGAACAAATTTGTTATTTTGTCATTCACACACACACACACACACACACACACACACACACACACACACACATATATCTATATATATATTTTTATCTAGGTAAATATGAATGGCTCAAACTTCAGATGCAATCAAAATAGTATGGGAATTGTGGCTTTTGTCCTTATAAAATAAGACATGATCTTGTAGCTGGAGTGACTTTTTATTTTGTTGTTTTGTAAGAAAATTGTACTGCCTCTCTTAGTGCTTTCACAGAGAGTCACAGATGTCACAGTCTGACAGCAACCCTACCTCAGTGGTGGCCTCAAGTGTCTCTGTAAGTTATCCCTCCCAACTGACCTATTTTATCACACTTTCCGAGAAGACAAGCTATTCTTAGGGTACCCAGGTGCAGTGATTGAGCAAGTTTTCCAGAGGCATTTCTGTCACAAGTTAATGTGTGATTACTATGAAATATTGAGTTATTTCATCAAATTCATGTTATGTATCAGATTTCATAAACGGTCTCTTAGGAGTTATTTTTAATGCACTCATATCTGGGCTATGTTTCATTATGAATACAGAATTTTGAGAAGTAAACTTAAGAGTGTTGTTTACTGTTCCATATTAAGCATTTTTAAAGTTTATTGGCAAGAAAATATTTCATGACTTGACTGGGGTAGTTAAAATTAGATGAACTAGCAACATTCATAATATTAAAATTAATAATTTGAAAGACTCCTCTTTAACAAAGTGCAAGAGACTCTTAAGCTTGTTGGAGAATTTAGCAAAGCTGTTTAGAAGACATGATGTTACTCTGAATTATTACAAAGTCTCTATTAAGAGGTTGCACAAAAATACGGAGTATATGTACATATTCGACTTGTATGTAACTTCAAATGGGGTTCTTTATCAGTGGTACATTATCCCATGGACAATTATTCATGTGAACAGCCCTAACTCAAATAATGAAAAGACCTAAAATTGCCTTTATTAAGCAACATGGCTTCTCTTTTCTCCTTGTACTTGGGATTGTAGAAATTCTATTCCAGAAAAAAGAAAATGGAAAGAGTAATCTTTCTCCAACACCATTCTCATCTTCTTATTCTGAAGTCTTTGAATAAAATGGTTATTTCTTATTGCCACATTCTAGCCATTTTTCTCTCATGAAAGAAGAAATCGGTAAATATTAAAATAGAGTGAAAAATAATTTGGAAAGTACAATTAGAGAGAAAGTTTTCATTGGTTTTGTCCTGCTTCTCCTACTCAAAGTCGTCCCTTGCTGGTTTTAAATTTAAGTTTGAATTTTGATAATAAAGAGTGTTAATAACAGAAAATTAAACATATTACTTTCATAAAATTGGAGAAAAGTAAGGGACTGAAGTCTCCCTTACTTTCACTTAAAACTCCCTTATGAGATGACTATCCATTTAAGCCATTATATTTCCTGACATATATAACAATATTTCATTAACTTCTCACAAAAACTTTTTTAACCATGTGTAAAGGCAGCAACTTTATTATCTTTTCACATATCTTTGCTGAGCGTTAGCTGTATGCCAAATCCAGAGACTACGATAGACCTTGGAGATACAAAGTTGAAAGTCTAATGCCTTGACTCTTTGTAGGTTCTCTCTTTCTCCCTTCCTCCCCTCACCCTTTCTCTTTTAAAAAAATCACTGCTAAAGTGTGAGATATTGTGTCTTAGACAGAAAATTGACTTAAAGACAGAAATTAAATGGTTGAAATCAAAAGAAAACTCTCTAAATAGATTTTAAGATCTCACTAGGATTGATTTATTTATTTTTTTACATTTACTATACTTATTGAAAAAAAAAAAAGTCTAAGTATCCCAAAAAAATTTTAACAGTAACACACACACACACACACACACACACACACACACATATTTACACTGTGTTCACCTCCCATGGGATATGATATGAACAGGATATGAACAGGACAAACAGAAACTCATGGACATGGGCTATAGACTAGTGGTTACCAGAGAGTAGGAGGTGGGGAAGAGGGGGGAGGTAGACGGGGTAAAGGGGGTCAAATATGTGATGATAAAACCTTTTAATAAACACATAGCATTATCCTCATCTTACAAGTGAGATAAATGAGGCTCTAAAAATTTACAAGACTTACTCAAGATCTCTAATCATAGACTGATGTCAGAACTGTCTGGTTGCATTGTATATATATATTTTTTTAATTATCTCATGCAGTGTTTCTTTCCTCCTTTGTTGAACATACCAATAAAAGAATAATCAGATATGGTATAATATCTTCCATTTATATAATAACAATATCTAAAAAATACTTCCACAAAGTTAACTCATAGACATAATGTCAGCTCAATTTTGGTATTCTTACTGATGAGGGATTTGAGACAGATAAACTACCTTTCTCAGGGTCTCAGAAGTTAGAGTCTGCTGCAGATTGCTCTTCATTGCTTTTCATTCCAAGCCAACACATCTCTTCTACTCCATGTTGCCCAAAGATTGTCTTTCAATCCTTCTGTTCCATTATAAAACATTCAGCCTTCCTTGGCATCAGATATGATCTTATATGTATAAAGCTGTTCCCAGATTGGAATATAAGCATTTTGAGTAAGAAAGAATTGCCATAGAGGGCATATTTATTTATACACCAACACATTTTAAAATGTGTAGCCATTTATGGACACTGCATATTTTAGTTGCATCTGGAATGCAAGTCATGTTTTACTAACATTTTTTACTTTTCTGAAACATGTCTTTCGCACTATTAGATGTTGACA
The DNA here is from genome assembly GCA_003508835.1 of Eonycteris spelaea. Classification (NCBI taxonomy): domain Eukaryota; kingdom Metazoa; phylum Chordata; class Mammalia; order Chiroptera; family Pteropodidae; genus Eonycteris; species Eonycteris spelaea. The sequence goes on along the minus strand of PUFA01000043.1, from coordinate 767,623 downwards.
GACAATTCAAATTAGTTATGATAGCAATGACTTTTAAAAGAAAATTAGAGTTCAAATTATATACTTTTAAAAATAGACCTTTTAAAAATTATTAAGTTTTATGGGATGTTTAATTATTTTAATCTCACATTGCAGCATGAAAATCTTCTGCACTGCCAAGTTAAATCTTCAGAGGAAAATGAAATATAATTATCTTTTTATATTACATAAAAATTAATGATATCATCAAAACTATGATGTAAGTTCTTTTAAGAAGTTAACCCATTTCAGTGTCTTAATTTGAAATAAAATGCTTTTTTAAACATTTGCTTGAAAGTATACAATTAGAAAGTATTCAGTTAAAGTGGGGTCTTTTCTCATATGCTGTATTCTTATATACGACATCTCCCAAAATAATGTAAATAAATATATGAGATTCATAAACAAAAAGTTTTGTTTACCCCTACCTTGATTTAAATTTCCCACTTCATTCAGAATAAGTTCATTTTATTTTCTTGTGAGAATTTTTTAAATCTACTTTTCTTTAGTATTATCAAATATGCAATACAGTATTATTAACTATCGTCACCACGTTGTATAGTATATCTCCATATTTAACTTATAATTGAAGGTTCATACCTTTTGACCACCTTTCCCCACTCCCCACCCCCATCCCTGACAATCACACATTTATTCTGTTTCTATGAGGTTTTTTTTAAGATTCCACAGTTAAATGAGATAATACAGTATTATTTCACTTAGTGTAATATCCTTGAGGTTCATTCATATTGTTTCAAATAGCAGGATTTCCTTCTTTTCTGTAGGTGAATGATAGATCTTTGTATATACATACATCATATTTTCTTTATCCATTTATCTATTACTGCATACTTATTCAGGTTGTTTTCATGTCTTGGCTATTGTAAACAATGTTATATGAACATAAGAATTCAGATACCTCTTCAAGATGATTTCATTTTCCTCAAATATATATCCAGAAGTAGGATTTTTGGATCACATGGTAGTACTATTTTTAATTTTTGAGAAATCTTCATACTTTTTTCTGTAATGCCTATACCACTTTACATTCCCACAATAATGTATAAAGGTTCCTTTTTTCCCCATATCATTAATAGCACTTGTTGTCACTTGTCTTTTTGATAATTGCCATTTCAACAGATATAAGGGAATATTTTCATTGTGATTTTAATTGGCATTTTCCTGGTGATTAGTGATGTTGAGTAGCTTTTTATATACCTGTTGGCCATTTAAATAACTTTCTGGAAAATAATGTCTACTCAAGTCCTTTACTCATTTTTAAATTGGATTGTTTATTTTACTGTTGAATCATATGAGCTTCCTATATTTTAGATATTAACCCCATATCAGATATGTGGTTTGTAAATATTTCCTACAATTCTTCAAGATGCCTTTTCATTTTGTTTCAATGTTAGATGAATAAGCAATGCTATATATATAATGAACATATTTCATCAACCAAAAATTAAGGATAACTGAAGTTGTACTGTGGAGATTCTGGGAGGTATTTCTGTCATTATTATGTGCTGTCTTTGAGTGACTGACTGCCACGAAATAGACACTGTCATTTCATTATTTTTTTTGTAATTTCTCTTTATATTTCAAAATTAGTATTATTACATCCACTTGTTTATGAGCAATAGAGATTAAAGTGTAGCAAATATCTACACTAAGATCACACAGCACCATATTGTGTGATCAGAGATTCATTTCTTGGCTTATTTGGTTCAAAAGTTTATCCTTTTTCTCTATATCATGATCCCAGGAAATATAATGAAATCATCAAAGTTGAACTTTATTCCCCATATTATGGCATTTCCCTGCTTTATTAGTGTGTTTTTCATGGTTCCTTTAGGCAGAATTGGATTCAAGAAAGAAATATGCCTTACTGTTTAATAAGCTTAATGAATCTATGTTTTTTTTCCTCCCAGAATAAATAAATTAAAAAATAATAATTTAAAAACTGAGAAGACAATGAATGATTAATATGTTGTACAGTTTTCACCACATAATTGAAAAAAGTTATTTCGAGGGGTTGGTTTCTCAGCATTTAGCTTACTGTTTCTCATGTCAATTCTTAAAAGAGTGATTGTTTTATTTCCATCAAATGATGTCCATGCATATATTGTTCAGTATTAGAGTTTGTATTATGTTATTTGGTGGTATTTGAGGACACAGATCCTTTTGAATGTCTAGTTTACTTAATCTATGTGCTTCTTTCCCCATTGTGAGCTCTGTTACTGAAGCAGCAACTGGGTTAGAGGTCTCACAGATATTTAATGGCTACATGACAGTAGCTGGTCAGATTCTAGAAATTCAGGAAGAATTTAAAATGTCTCTTAATTTCTTATTTTTTAACATTATTTTTTGTTTTATTTTATTTTACTTTTTAGTTGTATGATTGTCTTGGGTTTTTAAAGTTATTATTAAAAATCTTGGCAAGGTCTATTTTTAGAGAATCTTCTAGTTTTTAATCATTTCATATGCTTATGACTCCCCTGATTTTGCTCACACATCCTGAATGCTATGCTTAACTAAATCTCTTTCATAATTAGAAAAGGTGGAGAAAGATGGCAAAATAGCAAAAACATTCTAATATTTGACTTCCCTGCAACATTTGGTATCGTTGCCCATAATATCTTCCTCTCTTAAACTTGCATTTCTGAACCTACTTCCTGAAACTCATAGTATGCAGAACAATAGCCTCTCAAAGACATTCTAATACTCAGAGCCTGTAAATATGTTCACTTTCATGGCAGAAGGTACTTTGTAGATGTGATTAAGTTAGGTCTTGAGATGAGGAGATCATCCTGGATTATCTCAGTGGGCCTGATCTGAGCACAAAAGTGGAACAACTTTCCCAGTTGTGGATAGTAGGAGATGGGACTACAGAAGAATGTTCAGAGAGATGCAACATTGTTGGATTTGAGGATGGAGGAATGGGACCACACGCTAAGGGAGTAGGTGGCTTGAAAGAGCTAGAAACAGCAATGAAACAGACTTCTCCCCAAAGCTTATGGAAAAGATTTTAGCTCAGTGAGACCCATTTTTGACTTACTAACCTACAGAATTTTAAGAAAATAAATTTGTGTTATTTTACAGCACCAAGTTTGTGGTAATATTACAGATACAATAGAAAACTAAAACACTCATTTTTCCTTTTTTTTTTAAATCAGAATAATACCTTTTCCTCATTCTCTTCCTGATTTCAAGACTCTTTCTTAAATATCAGAGGCTATCTGTGTTCACCCTTACCTCTTGAGTCTCTGAAATTTTCTGTTATTATTGCTATCTTATTGTGCCTTTCAGTATGGGCTGTTCCATCCAGTATTACACAAGGAATCTGCTAAAAACATTGGATGTCTATCCCTAATTATTAAATAGCACCCGGCAGCTTTTCCAACAGCCTGCAGGAGCTTATATCCACAATAAATTCCCTAAATACCTTAAACTTCATTTGTCCAAAATCAAATTTACAGATCTCATGTAAAGACCATACTTCTATATACTCAAATCACTTGAATTCCCTAAATTGTTCAGTTGTATTATAATCTACTTAGTACAATAAGGTAGAAATTCTGTTGCTATTCTTAATATGTCCCTCTTCCAGAAAAATTATAGTCAGTCAATTCTAGAACCGAAATACAACTCCTCTTTACCATTTTCTCTATTACTGACCTAATTCAGCCTCTAATCATATCTCTACTAAACTACTAAAAACTAACATATAATAATGTTTTCAAGTGAATAAATATATTAACTTTTAATTGAATGTCTACCATATGCTATATACAAGAATGTACATATTTTGTTTGTTTAGCAGGTGGAATAGTATCTTGTTATAGACTCTATTTTCCAAGTGAAAAATGTGTTGGGCCAGTGATGGACAACTGATTAAGTGCAGGTTTTAAAATAGCTCATTGATTATGATTGGCAAGTTTGACTAATAAGACACAAGCTCACATTAGCAGAATCATCAATTTTATTACTATTATTTATTTCTTACTGTTACTATTTTATTACTTATAGACTTATAAGCACTCATCCAAACATATGATACTTAAATATGGAACCAGTACTGTGGCTCTAATTGCAGTTTTCCATGCTATATTTAAGCAAAACTATGCAAAATGTCACATTGAGCTCTGAAAAATTAAAATGTTAATAATTTTTATGAATAATTGCCTAATTTGCACATTCTGGGGTTTAATTTGAATGCTGTACTGATTATACAAGCCTTTGAATAATTCATGGATAGACCTTCTCCATTACCCTGACAATCAGAGTTGTTCGCTGGTTTTAAAAAGCTGCTGTGTGACAATATTACCTACTATGATTGGGGATGTAATCCTGTATTAACTATTCTCAGGAAGAAGTAGAAATTAAGAGAATGCCTGCAGAAAATTAATTGATAAATTTCTGTTTCAGGTGACCTTTGTAAAAACATACATAAAGATATCTTTGTCATTTCTTTTTCTACTGATCTTCTGTCTACTGACCTAATGAGCATTATAAATATAGATGTGAATTTCTTTATCCAACAGAGAAGCAAGGTAAAAAACCCGACAGCATAGTTGACTATATGAAATATAATTACAGTTTTCTTTAGAAGTCTTACATGCTACTTGAGCTTTTGCAAAAAACTGGCCATATTATAAGGCTCTGTTTGGAAAGATTCTCAAAGTCAAGCCAATAAATACATGTGTAGCTTCAAAGATACCCAGGTGTCTGTCTATTTCCCAAAAATTACCCTCATACTTACCTTTAGAGATAGGTAGCTTTCCCAGTAATCTTTCTATCACCTAGATACAGGCACATTTTAGTAGAGCCGAGGCATCCTTGTTCCAATAGGGTCTCCAATTCCAAAGGAGTGTGGTCCACCACAAAAACCTAATTCACTTCCAGAATGTACTAAAATCCTTTACTAATATCATCATGCAGATCAGTGGTTAAGAATAGAGGCTTTGGAGTTAGAACACCTGGAGTTAAATCATGTTCTGCCCCTTACTTTCTCTGAGATCTTGAGTGAGTTACTCATCCTCTCTAAATTTTAGTTCTCTCATGTGAAATATTTAGGGATGTTAGCAATAATAGTTACTGTTGTGTATGTTTAGCTGAGTAATTACTGAAATAACCTATATTAAGAACTAACACACTATACAGCTTGTATTAAGAAGAAAATATAAGTGATCTATTGTTTTCTTTATTAATATTTTCATGTGTTATCTTTTGGCTCAATTTTTATCATTTGTTCTAGATCTACTGTATTTAGTATATGAGAGATGTCCTAAAGAATGGCATCTTTTTTTTTTTTTTTCCTGAGTAGATCCAAATTCTCACTGACCATGATATTTACCTGGGTACTTTCTAAAAATAGAAATTCTTAGCCTCCCTCTTTACCCCTGGCCTCCCCAATTCTAATTTAGTTGGTCTTGGATGACAGATGGGGAATCTGTATTTTTTAAATGCTCCCAGTTGACTTCCTTAATCAAACTCATTCAGAACCCATTGTTCTTAGTTATGATTATTCAACTTGGGCTTTAGAGGAACCAAAACATCCTAAATGTGTCTGCAAAATTTGTGAGGTTAACATTTGTGAATTCTTCTAAGAGAACGAGCTTTACATCTCAAAATGTAAAAATAATAGTCTAAATTTTACTTTTCACCTAGAGTCTAAGAGAGCTACAAACTTTGAATGTATGAATTTGACATACTGTATGTTTTGTGTCTACTAAATGATGACTTTGGAGGGGTCTATATTAGGGACACTATAATAAATCACACCATGGACTTCATTGTTTTAGTAAGTTATATGATGTTTTTTTAAAAAGTACTTCACTGTAATTTTTGTTTTCAGTGCCAAGACAATTTTTGAAATCTTAGGTTGGTCTTCTACTATGGAAATTGTCCAAAAAATTATAAAAATCCAAAAATAGCAAATAAATATGTTGGAAAGACTTTCCCTAGTCCTACACTCATTTGTCCTTCTTGACTTTGTCTTAAACACATTGTCTATTTTATTTTATCTCAGAATAATGTATCTTAAAGTTTCTCTGAAATACGTGGTACAATATGTAAAATATAACTTTAGTTCTTAAATGTTATATATTTTGTATGATCTTTTAAAAATATATGATTATTCTAAATGAATCAGTTAGTATATAACCATGTTTATTTATGATAAACAAAATTTATAAATCATGAGAAGTAATTGATTTTAAATTTGTAAAATAAAACAATTATAGCTTTAGTAGGACTAAATTTAATGGTTGATATAAAATTTCTTCATTTTAATATATGTACACTCATACAAATTTATTTTTCATTATTGACGTGTGTCCTTAAATATTATATATAAATTAATGAACCTGAAAAATATTATATACATATAACTTAAATACGCTATGTTAACATTTTAGATAAACAAATGACATCAGGTTTTTTTATATTTGTTTTTATCATTTGGGAGTTTTCTTGATGAAATCCATAGCAAAACATATATAGTTGTAGTGGAGTTCCAAGTTCTGGTCTGCAGAGCAAGTTTGAGTTGATCTTGAAAGTCCAAGTAGTTTTTATGGAAATCTAGACTTAATATGCTTACACTACATGAAAAAATAACCTTCTACTCATATGTTTGTAACAACAGAGTAGACAGGGATTATTTATGAGTAGAAAAACTGTGCTGTTTTACATTCGGTAACCAGGATTACACATTTATTTTGTGAGGAGTAGAAAGAAGGAGAAGGGAAGGGATTTATATCTAAACTCAGAGACAGTGACAAGTCAGGTTATAAACTCTGGTGACATTTACTGACTCAAGGTCAAAGATATGTTGTCTTAAAATATTGGAACTTAAGCCTGCAGTATCTCTGGTCCAGCTGGCATTAGCCTCATAAACTGTAGAACCACCAAATCCTATCTTTGTTGGACTACATTCTACATGGACATTGACCGAATAAAAGTCTACTGAATCTACTGAGTATGTTCTATTTATAAATTATCATGTTAGGATCTCTTTTGTTTTGGCATAAATAGACCAATGTAAATGAGAGAGGGAAAAAAAGAGAAATAGAGATGGAGAGGGCAATACAACAACAGAGAAGAAAAAGACATGATGATGTAAGTGAAGCAGAAAAAAAGTGAGAAAAAGGGTGTGAACTAGTGAGCTACTTAGTGAAGTGTGGGGAGGGAAAGAAGGAGGGAATAGAAAAGAGAGAGATTGGGGCATAGAGAGAGGCATCTCAGTGAGCAATGAAGATGCAGAAAAGTAGATAAGGATATAGGTGAGAAAAATTAAAGAAGAAAAAGAGGTAAAAACAGTACCTGCTTTACACTGGAACTACTAGAAAAAACAATTTAACTGGTAATCTAGCTATGATTATATAAATATTTTTGAAGAAAGAAAAGTAAACCATAGGTGTCATGGTTATAATCATATGAATGTCATTATTTCATGTGCATCTATTGCTGGGAACAAGTTTCTTCATTTTATTTGAAAATTTGGCTTATAATATGCAGTGATTTATCATCTGTAAGAGAAATGTGCAGAAAGATATATTGTACACCAGTCTGACAAATCTTATTACAGCAACATATAGAAGGGGAAAAATTAACAGCTAATCCATTATAAATGTCAAATCCACAGTGCCACTTTCTTCATAACTATTGTATTTCCATTACTTTCTCATTAATTCTTAGTCCTTATGAAATAGTTTTCATTGGTTGGTCAGTCATGTATATCCATGAACTTCTAATCAAATATGTCACTATTGCCTTTAATTTTAAAGTGTTATTACAAAAAGTCAGTGAAATTTTGTTTCTTTCTGAGAAAATAGACAAATGCATACCTAAAATTAATCACATTGGTCTTTAAGATAAAGTAGAAACCTAATTTGTTTTCAATTTTAGACCATACAATTATATAGATTGTTGAAGTCAAAAAGAAAAAGAAGTTACTATATTAAAATTTTTGGAAAGTTAATAAACATATAACAATATATTTACTAAAGTCTTTAGGGAGAAGATTGATTTTTAAATAATGATCCTAGGCAGTCTATTTATGGAGAATACTTATTGATTATAATTTTATGTTTTCCATATGTCATTTTATCCTTCCCTTTTCTTTTGGATCTGCTAAGGAATCACTTGTTTCCTATTCATGTGAGGATATGACAGAGGAAGAAACAGAGTTAATCAGGATTTTTCCAACTATAGTAGATGAACGTTAGTTACAAATACTTTGTTACACCCCACATTGAGAAGTGGAATTTAATTTTCATTCTGTGCAAGGCTGGCCTTAGTAATTTGCTTAACCAATGGAAAATGACAGAGGTTATGCTATGCCAATTTTAGAACTAGGTTTTAAGATGACTGATAGCTTCTTCACTGCCCTCCAAGAGCCATGAGGCCAGTTATTCTGAGGTCATCATTCTGTGAAGAAATTCAAACTACGTAGATATTTCACATGTAAGCACCCCAGTCGACAGCACCACATTTGAGCTAGGCCTTCTGGCTCTCCTCGCATATAGAACAGATATGTGCATAAGGCCATCTTGGATCTTCCAGTCTAGGTGATCAGTCAGCTTAATGTTACCTAAAACCATGTTAACACCACTTGGACTAGGAGATACACCCAAAAATCCTTCCCCAAATTTATGTATACAAAATTGTAAAATATAAATGTCTTCTTTTAGCTCCAGTGTTTTATTATAGTTATTATATAGTAAGATTCACATATGGATGTTAAAAACAAGAAGTTTCCTTCTGCTGGAGTTGTTAAAAGGAAATTATGTGAACATAATAGAAATTTAGTTGGTCTAAATGCATATCCACCCATTGACCTAAGTGTGCTATGATCTGATAAATTGATTTGGGTTTTAGTACTTCCAATATAAGCTAGTTTGATTTTGTTTCTAGTATTTACAACTTTTATTAATATGGCTTGCGAAACATCCTGAAAATCAATATGCTAATAATCCAAATGCTAAATATGCTAATAATCCTCTAGTAGCTATAATATCCAATTTCCATAGTTTACAAACATATAGATCTAAATAATACATAGGGACATTTTGTTAGTCAAAAATAATTTGTAAAGCAATATTGAATATATACATCCTTTAAGAAAATATAAAGGCTTGTTAAAGCCTGAAGACTCTTATTCTTTTGGACTTCATATTATTTTACTATCCTCTTTTTAGTCCCTTGTTATTCTATTCCCATCTTCTTAACATTCTATTCTTGCTCATTTTTATCCCTCCGTACATTAAACTGCAGTTTATTCTCCCCCCATACTTTCGCTATTTCTCTCCTATATATGGCTTTATGGCTCTTAAATCTATATTCCCAACCTCCAATCAGTGGTTCTGTCTCTATCTACCCATTTTAAAATAGCTGCTTACTACTATTTTTGGTAAGTTCCATAACTTCCAACACAAATAGCCTAAAAACAAATACATTTTAATTTAAAAACTTTTTCTGATCTCTCTCTGTGTCTCTCATTTTCTGCTAATCCTTAATCAACAGAAAAGCCAGACTAATATTCTTATAACACAACGCTATTTTTGCTATTCCTGCCTACATATTTACATAGCTCTTCTATGCCTATACTGTGCAACACTTATATTATGGACCTATAAAAAATAGTGTCCTGATGTTTTTAACATTTGATTTTTCTGGGAATAAATGCATTATGTTTTAGCCCAAGTAGCCAAAATATGTTCCTGCAAATATAATACATTAAGAACATGTCATAATTAATATAATTGGATAAAATAAATTTTACATTATTATTTTCCAAATATTAAATGTTATTTTATAACATTCTGTGTATATGAGTAAATATGAGAAGACTATTTTAAGATTTTAATTATGAGAAGATATGTTAATAAAAAGAAGGATTCACGGGGTCTTTATTAATTAAGTAGTACCTTTTTTCCTCATCATCATCTAACAAGAAAAGGTCAATGAGAGAATAAATTAAACAAATGATTGTTACATCTTTATTATTGTGCTGATGTCCAGAAGTATACAAATTGACTGAATATAGAACCCCCGCAAATAGCAATATTATAAGTTTATTTCATTTGATATATTTTCTACAATAAAACTATATTAATTTCAGTGATTATTTCCATTATGAAATATTAATGAATCCTCAAAAATAATTTACTTCAATTAAGACAATAACAAAAACAACAAAAAAGACTTTTCTCTTAAAAATGTAAAAATACATAAGATCTCAACTATTTCCTGCTTAAATTTACAGTTATAGACACTCCATAAGGATTGAATAGATCCTTGATATTCTCAAATAATTTTTAAGCTAAAATAAACATTATTTGCAGATTTACCTCTCTGTTCATTGTAGTCAAAGTTCTAGTTCTTATTGAGAATATAGAGAAGGAATACTGCTATAATCTTTCTTAGGGAAAAAGAATACCTTTCTACATTTTCTACTTATCTTCCTGCTTTAATATTCTCTGTCCACTTCCTCTTCAGATATTCTAAAAGAGTAGAAGTGGCCATTGTAATATTTAGAGGAGATAGGAAAATGTTCTAAAACTTCATGTTTTATACCTGTCGAGATTTTTTTCTATGAAAACATTTTTTCTAATATTATTTCTTATCCCTTTGTAAGGAAACTGTCTACATGAAAGCATAATTGATTAACAAATGAAAGGGAGTCAAAGACTTGGTCTTAATGTAGGCTGTGGCTAAAACTTTATGTCTCCTGAGAGAGAGACTATGTCTTCTCTGAACTTCAAGGTTCTAATCCATAAAACATGTTCATTAAAATGGATAATCTCTAAAATCTCTTCTATTCTCAAACTATGTGATGCTATCTTACAGATGGTTTTTACGTTTGACACATCATACAAAATGGAGGTTTTCTTCGTATCTAGCTTAACTATCGTGTCTTATAAGTGATGTCTCACTTTTTTTTTTTTTTAACTCACTCTCAGGAAAGATATAGCACAGAGGAGATTTTCAACTTAGATCAAGGTGGGCAATTCTATTATTCAACAAAAGTAGGGTGACAGTTGCTGTGTTCTTTCTATAGCAGATATGCATCTTTAATTTCCTGACAGTGTAAATGGTGGCATGTGTATAAAACTACCAGCATCAAATCACCATATCACCAACTCAACCCAAACCAAGAATATGATTGACATATAACATTGTGTTTGACATTTACACTTTAAGTTTACACTTAATGATTTGATATATTATATGTTGCAAAACACTCATCGCATTAAGTCTCGTTAACATCCATCACCACACATAGTTACAATTTTTTTGTGTGTTGATAACATTCAAGATCTACTCTCAGCAACTTTCAAATATACAATACAGTATTGTTAACTATAGAAACCATGCTGTACATTATACCTCAAGCAATACTTTAAAAACTTACTTTGGTGACAGAAGAGCCATTCAAAGTGAGATTGCCAAAAACAGTGTATGGAGGTTAAATATGTTGTATTAAGACAAACAAATATTGAGATTTTAAACCTGTGTAGTGATAAGCAAGATGATGAGAGGGATTTCAAAAATATTAAAAATTTAGAATTGATAGACTCTAATGGCCTCGTGAATGATGAATAGTGGGGCTGGAGCCAAAACGGTGTTAAGTAAGACGTTTAGGTCTGACTTAGATTGGGTGACAGTCATGTTATATTCCATAATTGGGAATATGAGCATGAGATCTGACATTAAAAAAAATAACGTGTAGGTGCAGTATTATTTCAGTGTTGGGGTCAGAAGTTAGAAAAATAGTCTTGGATATAGCTAAGTAGAGAAGGAAAGAAAAAGATTAAAAGACACTTTGTATGTGGATATGTACCAGACAACCCTACAGTTTCCCATCTTTGTGGCAATCTTATGTTATCACCTAATTTTTTACTCATAAGTAAGCTGAGTTTCAAAAAGAATTCATAAGTTAGCCCAAATCACACAAATCAAAGGTTAAAAAGCTAAGAATCAAACCCAGTCCATTCTGTCAAACAATTCTTTTTCTTTCGGTTATACCCAGAGGTAGAAATTGAAGCATTGCTAAAAGGGGCTAGAACACACCTAACCTAAGTGGGTTGACATGACTTGTAAATGTGGAATCTTAGTTATTGTTTATCTAAGCAGAAGGAATCTTGGTATAAAACCCTGTAGGAATCTCTCAGGAATCCTTAATCATGTCTCTCACATTAATTTTCTTTTCTTTTCCCAGTATCTGTTAAAGTATTATACAAATACAAGCACTCGAATGTATTTTTTAAAGCAAAAGAGATGTCTGAGGTTGTATTTACTTCACTTTGAAATATATTTATGTTCTAAAGTGAAAATGGCTTCACTTGTAAATGAGAATAATTAGAAAAAGTTAAAGATACTTACATTTAACACTTTCATGTAAGAACTTACTGATAAAAGGACAGAAAACCACCTGAAATTATTCATTTTATCTAGATGCTGTGTTTAAAGGATGGCTAGAATCAGCAGATTTAGATCTCAAAATATAGTTTATATCTGGAAAAAAAAAAACATTAGACTACAAGGTTGAATCTCATAATTTAAAAAGAACAGAGCAGAATACCCTAAGTGTGTTTCATTTGGTCAAATACAAATGAATTTAAATTAGTTAAGCTTCTGTCATGAATCCTTTTAAGAGGTTTTATAATATACTATTAAGAAAGAACTGTTCGTTTCAATTTATCTAGGCTTAAATACAATACAAGAAGATAAACATTAAATTATAGCTGGAGATTTCTCTTTCAGAAAAGTTTTATTTTTCAATTTATATGTAAATTTACATCTAAAGTAATACATTTATAAACAAAAACAGGAAAAGTTTAATATGAATCTCATATAAGTTTATACAGAATGATATTCATATCGCAAACCAAAATACTTGAAATAAGACTTTAGAATCTTGTAAAAATATGTTATAGATAACAGTGAACAATGTGGAAATGACTATATAAAATATTTTGTAATTTTTTACATAATTTATTATTTAAAGTTTACATTACAGTGTGCATACATGTTATACTCAGGAGCTATAACAGGTCTGAATGTTGAAAACCTAATAATATCAATTTTTGATAACTTACTATATGCTATTTGCCATGCTAATTTTTTTTCCAGGGATCATTTCATTCCCGTCTAAAATTTGGTATTTTCTAAGTCTGAAACAACTTATCTGGTCTAATATGACAACCTTTATTTGTCATCCAGTCACTCTAGTTACTGTAATTCTCTCCACCTCTCTTCATCTACTCCTATTGTTCCTTCATCTACTCTTATGGTTCATCTATTCCTGCTCCTCGATGATGTCAAGTTTTCTGAAATTTTTCAGATTTATTTTATTTAACATTTTTCTTTGTTCTTAAAATAGCAGAATGGACCTAGATCACTCTCAAAACATTTAGAATTTTCAGAGAATTGGTCAAAAAACCAATTGACATGTTAGGATGTCGACAGTAAAAAACTTTCAGTGAATGTAATGTACAAAATGAGAAATAAGTGTTTTAAGAAGGAATAAAAAGTTACAGAAACAAAGTCACATTTATATCATGAAACCTCTGATTCAGTTGCAGGGAAATTGCTACATTCTGCTATATAGAATAGTTTTTTTTTTTTTCCTTTTAATTCCACTAGGCAGTAACTGAGTCTGATATATCTATCGCACCCATTATTTTAAAGATCAAGTAAATTGCCCTATGTAGTATAAGACTCTTCTAACTGCACCCAGTAGTTTTGCCTTGCCCAGAGAGAGACTATTCTTATATGTATCTTATGTCTCAAGTCTCGCCTCAAAGAAGGTATCTTTTTCTTTTCTCTTCTTTTCTCTTTTTTTTCCCTCTCTTTCTTTTCCTCCCTCCCTCCCTTCATCTCTTCCTCCTTCCTTCTCTATCTCTTTTTTTTCCCCCTAAGCTTCTCTCCTAATTGCAGAATTTTTTTTTTGTAGTGTTATTAGACAAAACTAGGGAAGTCTACCTAAACTTTAGGATACTTTAATTCTCTCAGAGGAGTTTGTTCTTCTTCTTCTTTTTTTTTTTTTTTTTAGGTTTCTTTTATAATCTCATGACATATCGGAAATTTAAAGTCTCCTTCTGAGTTGGGGTCCCTATCGATCTTGTTATTAGAGATTTTATTCAGAACAATCCCTTAACTAAAATTAAAAGGACATCAAGATTAGAGAAATCCTATAATTGCTAACTGTGACCATTCCATTTTAATGTATAGAAAAAAGGGACTGAAAATTTTCTAGGCTTGAATTAAAAAGAAAGAAAGAGAAAGAAAGAAAGAAAGAAAGAAAGAAGAAAGAAAAAAGAAAGAAAGAAGAAAAAAGAAGAAGAAAGAAAGAAACCACAATGCCCTACATGATCTGGATCTTGTCTCTTCATCTGAATAATCTTTTACCACTCTCACTCATAACCACAATGATCCCTGTAATCACCACACTATAGCTACATCTGCCTTCCTTTCATTGTCCGATGTACATGAGCTCATTCCTATTTTAGGGCTCTCTGCCTAGGAAGCTTTTCCCAGATGAGGCTGGTTTACCCTTGTCATTCAGGTCTTGCTATACCTTCCTCCCTCCTACTACCAAGAAGACTTTTTCTGACATGACCCCCAAATCTAGAAGAATACTTTATCAATTCCTGTATACATCACTCTGTGTAGTTTTTGTATTAGTACATATTACTATACTTTATTTTCTTTATCCCTTGCCACTTACATAGAACTCAGTACCTAATTAGTACCTGATCTGCTATAGTTGCTCAGAAAATTGTTTGATGAGTTGACTTAGTGAGTAAAGAGGGAAAAAAAATGAGTAGTATGTAAATTAATACTTGTAAATTAAAACTCAGTACTTTTCAATATTATATACATTTTAATCAAAGAAATGTGTAATATCACCCAGTTATATATTACTTTTACAAAGCATTAACAAATGAAAATGAAAATGAATAACTTTCAGTGAAAGCAGTGTACAAAAAAAGTCTTATAAATAAATAAGCAAAATCTATTGAAAGATTTAAAAAATGCCAACCAAAACAAAAACAAGTTAATAGGAACCGGAATGAGCATTGTGGACCTTAGGAGAGTCTGCCAATCCTTTCTAAATTTCATTTTTCATTTATTCTCTACAATTCACATTTCAACAGTGTCACCTCCTGTCATGTAACTCTATGTATCTTGATAAACTGTTAAAGTTCCTTTTGAAAAAGACTTCTGTTTACATACACACCTTTATATCACAAACAGCTGATGGTTTTTACACAATTAAATCCTGATGGAGCTAATTACTATATATCATTAATGATAGTAGTCATGGTACTTCCTACAGTGTCTAAAAAGAAGAAAAAATTTATAAAAGTAGTATATTCATACACTTAAAATTTTGTATTAAGCTTCTATTGTGTACCAAGAACTATTATAGGTACTGGAAATATAGTAGTGAACAGAACAAACAGAACCCCTGCACTCTCAGAGCTTGTATTCTACTTTGAAAAGAAAAACTAAACAAAATACATAAACTATATAGTATGTCAGCTGATCATAGAGTAATTGAAATAAAATAAAGCAAAGAAGGTGATAGGATTACTTAGGTGTAATTGTAATATGGTCTTTTTATTTGCTTGTTTCATCTCTGCAAATTTCTTTTATCACCATCCAAAACAGTGCATGTACTGTGTATACGTGAAACTTATTGTATTTTGTTTTTAATATCACCCCAATAATTTTTAATAATAATAAAAGAGGTTAACAAAGCCTGTAAATCCTATGAATTATCAATGTATTCAAAGCAAAGATAAACATTACTCACCATTTTCTGTGGGGTGTGTCTGTGTGTGTTTTGGTGCATGAGGAGGTGCTACCTAGGTCACAAATATGTATTGTTCTTTGGGTGGAAAAATTCAAAAAATATTATTTGACCAATTCAGTATACTGCTCTTTAAATTTTTAAATGAATGTACAAAACTGGCATTATTCATCGATGATGCCAGCATTAATATATGACAATTAAGAGTTAACTTTTCAGAGCTTCAATTTTCTGTCCCACCAACAATAACTGTCAGCTCCAGTTCTTCTAATGGAGATGGAGTTTATTTCCTGCAAAATGTGCTAGTCTGTGCCATGGTAATATAACACATAGTATACAATCAATACAAATTGATAGTTATAAAGGAAAAAATAGAATTTTAAACAACAGGTCAACAGCATATAAATATATTTTACTGGTAGTCTGGAGTGGAAGGACTTCAAGGCCTATATGTTCTGAACCATCTTTCTCTTTCTCTCATTTAAGCAAGCAATATAACAACTGTGTTACAAAACTGTTAGTGTTTATAAATGTGAATTAATTCAACGTCAATAAAAGTATGAAGTATCAGAAGTACTGAGCCTGAACAATTGGACTTGAATCTAGCAGTAGATATAGATCCAGTAGAAATGAATCTCAATCCTAAAAATGTACAAAAGGGAGGAAACAGAGGTTGAATGGTAAATACCAAATAAGCAAAGACATTTACTATGAATTTTAACATTTTAGTCAGCTCCATAATTTTGAATTATCACTTTATCTTTCTTATTTTTTTCCATTTTTGATAGAATGCTTTCATGAGACCAGGTCTAATTTAATTAGTAAGCTAAGTTTGAGATTTGTCATGAATTTAACTTGTGCGTACTTTTCTGTATTCGTTTTAAGATCACCCTTTTAGGATCATGTTTTAAAAAATGCTTAGCATATCTTGATTTATTTTCTCTGTATATTTAGTTTCTTAGCCTCATTTTTATAATTTTAGGGGAAAAAAAGACTGTGTACAGAAATACTTTTGAACTTACTTTCCAACAGCCATGTATGTATTATCCTATACCTCTTGAATGAATGTATTTCTATTTAATTCAGAGAAATAGATTATCTTTACACACTGATAAGCAAACCAGAGTTCTATATAAATAGATAAAAACAATGTGATAGAAATAATACCATAGAGCTTGAATATTTTTTGAGACCTACTGAAAAAAGGGACTGAAATTGCTACATTTTTAAAAATTATTAATTTGAATTCAGAATTTCATAATAAAAAACTTAAAGCGTATTTCTTTATTTCATAACCTGCATAACTATATTTCTCATGTGGATGGACCCTTTCCTCCAGTTGTTATAGGCAAAAGTGTTTTGCTTTCTGCTCTAGCTTTCCAACAATCCAACTCTTCAGTATCATAGCCAGTTAGCTTTTTTTTTTTTTCTTTTCTAAATGGTAATGACCCTGGAATTTCTAAATCTTTCCAATACAATTATTTAGTGTTCCAAATATCTAGGAGAAACTCTGCATACAACTGAGCGATGCGTTAGTTACTTCCCTTCAACAGATCAGTAGGTCCAGCAACTAAAAAGGGGAAGAACTTTAGAATCTCACGCCATGCACCATTTTGGAATGAAAAGAAAAAAAAAAAAAGAATAGAGTTTGAATATTGGGTCTCAAAGAGAAAGGCAAGGGGTATATTTTTTTTGAGATTACTGTTTACTAAAACTGAGTAGGTCTGTCACTCACTTAAATACCGTGGTCATAAATTCTTGGGGTAATGGAACATTGTCAGATTATCATGTCCTAAAGTATTTTATACTGCACTGTCTTGACAGCAAAATGAGAAACTGCTAAGAAGGTCACAGAAAATCATTCTTTTATCATTGGAAAGTTTACTGTTTGTTAGCAATGATATGCAACTACTCTAAATTTCTTACTTGCCATGCTTTCAAGGATTCGACAATAAATACTTTTCGGTCCAGTTTAAAGTGCCCAGGTAATCTGCAGAAGTGTGGTTGGCATGTTGATGTTGCTCTGCAGTGCAGTCAACGAAGAGGATATTCTCAAGGGAGATCTCCTTCTGGTAAGATGTCACAGTCCAAGAAGTTTATGACAACCACAGGGCCCCAACCCTCATTAGAAAATCAAATTAATAATGGGAATTTGTACAATGTCGTTCCTACGAACTAAAGAGTACCTACCATACTTATTCTGTAGATTATTTACTTGAGCCTTCAGTTGCTTTGAAATGAGAGAAGAAAGCCAGTTAACCAAATGTGTCAAATAAGTTCCACTCCTTTTGAGAGGTGAATAACCAACAGTAGTATGTATGTTGGCATGGAAATATATATACACATACAGATATGGATTGATAAATATAGATTATATGTATATATATCAGATAATATAGCTATAGATGGTATAGATATAGACATATAGGTACAGAAAATGTCTCTGTGTGTGTGTTTGTGTGTGTGTACATTGGGGTGGAGGAGGACCATCGTGTGTGTGTGTATGGTTGACGAAGACTGGCATCGAAACATTGGTAGACTTCCCCTCATTTTATTTTCAGAAGTGACTCAGTTTGAAATTAACATAACAATAAAGGCTATTAATACTAAAAAGGATAATCCAAGTTGAAGTTAGCAAGTGACATAAACTAGCTTAGAATAGCATTTTAGGTCAATAAACCCGATTCTTTCTTCAAGGTAACTTATTTCTACTTCTTGATCACAGAGTTAACTTATTTACTGTTTTTTTTTTTCTTCAGTATCATCTTAATGAAAATTAAGAAAATTAGGAAAGTTAGGAAAAATGTAAATGTTGGTTCTCAAATATTTGAGCCATGGAATATAGGACTATGTTAATAAACAATTTAAATTTAAAATGTTATTATAATCTTCATAATAACTTATCAGTTTCTTTTTATCATTCAATAGTGATAAGCTAAGAAATCACATTTTTTTCTAATTTAATGAGAGCATATTTTAGATTAGTATATTATTTAAATGTATAAACTGCAAATTGATAACATCTGGTACTCTCATGCAAGATGATATGGCACTGATTGTAAGATCAAGGTTACAGAATTTGGCACAGGTTTTTTTATACATTATAAAAATAGCAATAATTAATTCAAAACTGCAACTGACTGCATTTTGATGCCCATTGAACTTTGAAATGAGAAGATTTGTAGTATCTTTTTAATTGGTGCACAGAAGTAACACAGAAATTGAATAAAAATACGATGTATTGAAAAATGAAAACGGCTGCATGCTTTAATAACTTTACCATTTATAATTCTTAAATGAAACATGTAAGTGGTCATTGAGATCTAACATATTACTATTTCACTGCAAATCTATGATATTCTATTAAAACTACCTTAATGCAAGCTAAACAGCTTGCACTGAGAAAAGTTCAAATGTAACAATTCACATAATTTGAAAGGGAAATTTATGTGATACTGGGCAATGAAACAAACACAAATATATTTTACATATATAGCTAGAAATTAATTTTAAAGTTTTATCTATAGATATCTACTAATTTCTTTAAAAGTTTTCAAAATAAGACAAAATTAGTTTTAAAATGTTAATTCAAAATAAAGCAGTTATGAATAATGAAGTTTACTCATGAATTAGTATTCTGTATGTTGGTGAGAAAATGCTCAATATGCATTATTTTACTTAGCACATTATAAACATGATTACATTTGTTACCAAGAGATAAAAAATATACTTAACCTTTTTTATCTACTTCAAGTGAGTATAAAAAAATATGTAAAGCTGACAACTGCAACAAAAATAGAAAATCGTTAAGCTAATGTAAAGAAATCAAGTTTTATGTCCTCAGTGCAAATTTATTAATATATTCAAGAATACTCTGAAAGAATGTATAATGTTCATTTGTATCTCTAAAATGTTTTAAAAATGTATTCCTAAAAGCTTTATAAGCAGCAGGAAAATTTATATAAAGAGCAATCAATAAGACAATGAATCTAGAATTTCATAAAGTCTTGAAGTATTTTTTTCAGTTTTAATTATATCTATAATGTATACAAAACAAATTCAATTTTGGAATTTCCATGAATAAGACAGCAAGCAGTGGGAAGAAAAGTACAATTGATACAACACACGTGGATGTTAGAGAATACTCCCTTGTAGCCATGAAATATATGGAAATAAAACATAAATTATAAAACCTAATATAAGGAAGTCAATATTACTAATAAAATGTTTTTTCTTTACTGTTAAAATGTATATATTATTTAAGTATACATCAAACCAAACTAAAAGAGATGCATAGAAATACAGACCAAAGGGATGGTTTCCAGAAGGGATGGGGCAGGGAGATGGGTGAAGAGGAGATAGGAAAGAAAGTCAATAATATTGTGATAAGTTTACATAATGAATGTGATTGCTAGAATTAATGGGTGATCACATTGTAAGGTACAAAAATGTCAAATCATTATATTGTACACCTGAAACCGATAAAAACTAACATAACGTTATATCCTAGCTACACTTAAATAAAAAAATTAAATTAAAAAAAGAAATTTTTTTAGTGGTATTAGGCTTATGGGTCATTTGAAAACATGATATAGTCTCATACTTAGAACAGTGCATCAGAAGTCATGAATTTTATTCCTGGTTTCCATCACCTGTAAAATACCCTCAGACAAACCTTTTTAACCTTTGTTTCTACACAGGGAGAAAGTGAAGATATTTGCTTTTTATTAGACAAAAATTTTCCAGCTACTCATATGCTATTCTTTAAAAAAAAAAAAAGGTTTTGAAGTCGTAGGGGGAAAGAGTTATGTCATTTATAACTATAAAATATTATTTCAAAACTGAACTATGAATCTTCACTTGTTATGAATTTCAAAATTAATCTCAAAAGAAAAGAGTTTTATGCAGTGATTTTTTTCTTGGTTTAAATGTCATGAACTTGGCAAAAGATTTAGTGTTTTAGGAAAGGACCTTTATCAGAATAAATTCTCAGAACTGAAACTTTCTAAATGTCTCTAGGCATTTTAAATAATATAAAAATGTCAGTCTCTCAATGTTGTGAATTTTTAGCCCAACACAAAGACAGATTGTGTCATAGAGGATGACACTCACACTAAGGAGGGATAGGTCATTCCCCATGAGCTTCGGGTTTTTCTTCATCTTCTTTCCT
The DNA here is from genome assembly GCA_003508835.1 of Eonycteris spelaea. Classification (NCBI taxonomy): domain Eukaryota; kingdom Metazoa; phylum Chordata; class Mammalia; order Chiroptera; family Pteropodidae; genus Eonycteris; species Eonycteris spelaea. The sequence goes on along the minus strand of PUFA01000043.1, from coordinate 746,612 downwards.
TCCTTCCACATTGTTCAGTGTCGGCACATATTCCAAGCAAGGTCCTCAGTCAGATATAAAAGTGTAGATCACAAACAGATGCCGAATGCTTAGGTACAGGTAAGAACGCAGAAAACAAGTAGAAACAAGGTATTTATTCATATATCATACTTATGCTTCAGCTCATTTACTATAACTAAAAATCCCTTAAAAGGAATTTTAAATTTTTTTCATTAAAGAAACTGAAGGAATCATGATTGCTTGTTGAGGATCACAAAAATAATGGTAAATGTGTTGTTTGCTAACAGGTCACCTAACTCTAAATCATTTTTATTTTTGATACATCAACTAGGAAATAGATGATACCCCCTAAGATCAAAATGTTTCATTTGTAGGTAGGAATGACTGAGTTAACTACCAGAGATAAAATACTTGAATCAACACAAAGGAAAATAGATGAATAGATGATAGATTGATAGATGTTAGATAGAAAGAAAGAGAGACAGAGAGAGAGACAGACAGAGAGAGAGAGAGAGAGAGAGAGAGAGAGGAGAGAGAGAGAGAGAGAGATCTATATATCTCCTTTCTCTGTTTACTACATTTCTAAAGAATTATTGACCAAACATTTTTACCTACTATTTTGCTGAAGCAGATCTGCTCCTTTACATCTTGACAGTGGCCTCCACCCGCTAGAGCATGTGCAGTTTAACTATCAGCCCTGATAACATTTTCTCCATCTGATTGATATAGATAGAATAAAAATGCATACCTGGCCAAAGAGAAAATTACAGAGAAATGTGAGCTAAGGTCTACAACATGAATTTGAAATGTATTTATGTGTTTTGATATATATATATAAACATTAAAATTATATGAGGAATATATTTGTGATTTGCCTAGAAGGTATTGTTTTGGACAAAAAATACAATTAATCCAATAGTTGTTAATAAAATAACCATGTAGAAGTTCACTGCATTATGGTTGGAGAATATACTTCATATGATTTCAGTCTTTTAAAATTTGTTGAGGCTAGTTTTGTGTCCCAACCTATGGTCTATCCAGGAGAATGTTCCATGTGGACTGGAGAAGAACGTATAAACTGGTGTTTTGGGATGAAGAGCTCTTTAATTTTCAATTATGTCCAATTGGTCTAATGTGTCATTTAACATTGATAGTTCCTCATTGATTTTTTGTTTGGATGATCTATCCATAGCTGACAGTGGGATATTTAGGTCTCTTACTAAAACTGTGTTTTTGTCAGTTTCTCCCTTTAGTTCTGTTAGGAGTTGCTTTATATATTTTTGTGCTCCCTAATTGGGAGCATAAATATTGATAACTATTATGTCTTCTTGAAGTATGGTCTCCTTTATTATTTGTGAAGTGTCCATCGTAGTTTCTCATTACCTTTTTTATCTTGAATTCTGTTTCATCAAATATAAGTATGGTTTCACTCGCTTTTCTAGGGATGCCATTTGCTTAGAGTATCCTTTTCCATCCTTTCACTTTGAGTCTGTATTTGTCTTTGGAACTGAGATATGTCTCGAAGGCAGCATATGGTCGGGTTTTGTTTTTTGATCCAGTCTGTTACTCTGTGCCTTCTTATTGGTGAGGTCAGTCCATTTACATTGAGGGTGATTATTGAAATATGAGGTTTTATCTTGCGTTTTGTGGTAGTTAAGTGCCTCCATTGTTTCTTTTTCCTTTTATTTCTGTCTGTTATTTTAATTTAAAGGGAAAATTATAGTTTTTCCCTCTGTTCCCACTTGTTTTATGTTGTGTGTCTCAGTTATAGATTTTTTTTTTTTTTTTGCATGTGGCTACTACTAAGTTTGTGTAAAGGAAAGTTATATGTATACAGTAGTCTTTTTTCTTCTGTGTGTGCCTTATCTCTATTCCTTTTGCTGATTCAGATCTTTACTTTTCCCCTTTCCTGTTTGTGTTGTCTCAAATTATCCTTGTTTGATATATAATACCAAAAGCTGGATTCAGAAAACAGTGAATTAATACATTTGCTTTCATCAAAATCAACTTTTATTCTTTGAAAAAGCATTGTTAAGTGAAAAAAAAATACTAGCCACATATTGGGAGGTATATTTGCAAAATATATTTGAACTTGAAAAAATAATATGTAAATATTTCTTAAAACTTAATAATTAGGAAAGAAATATTCCAATAAAAAAATTAGACCAAAGAATTGAAAATGGACAAAATACTTGAAAAGGCCTTTCCCCAAGGAAGATATATAAATGACAAATAAGTACATAAAATCATGCTCAACATTATTACTCAAAAGAGAAATACAATTTAAAACAAAATGAGGACTCACTACATACTTAGTTGTATTACTAAAATTAACAAGATTTGCAATAACAAGAATTGGGGAGGATATGGAGGATTTAGAACTTTCATAGACTGTTGGGCATATGTAATATAATAAAACTAATGTGGAAAACAGTTTAGTAGTTTATTAAAAGGTTAAAAATACACTTCCCATAAGATACGCCCATTCAAATTTCAGATATCTTCCCAAAATAAATCAAATCATGTGTATACAAAGTGTTGTCTATGGATATTTATAACAGCTTTGTTTGTAATAGTCAAAACCTTGAAACAATGCAATGCCAATGAGCAGGAAAATGGATAAGCAGTAGTGTATCTGTACAATGGGATACTATTCAGAAATGAAAGGAATGTGGTATTGATATAACAACAACATGAACGGATATAAAAAACTCTACACTAAGCTGAAAGAATCCAACCAAAGAGCACATAATGTATATCCTTTTTTATTTAAAGTTTAAAAAGTGCTACCTCTATTTTCTTGTTCCACATGTAAAGAACTTGAAATATCACTCAGTAAATATCAAAGAACATCACCCAGTAAATATCTTTTTAAAATCTTCTCATGCTTCTGGGAGAAGGAGTGTAAAGGAGCCATTTTGAAATACACCAGAGCACTATTTTCTTCTTTAAAAAGGCTTACTCTCGGAGAGAAACTATTTAACCACAGCTTCACCTGCTTTGGGTATTATTAGAGCCTAGAGAAAGGGATGACCCAATTCCAGTCAGTTCCACATGGGAGAAGGGGAATATGCAACCTTAGCCTGTTTTGCAGCCATCCTGTCCCACCTAAGGAGGGAGAAAAAAATCTAAGAAACTCTTGTGAGGTTTACAGTCCAGCCATATAGGCTCACTAAAAGACTGAGACCTAATCGTAGGACAGTAGAATGTTTCCCTTCCTCCCATACCTCACTATTACAATGCTAATGGCCTCTTTATAACAATTTATTTTATCTAGTAATTAATATCCAGCTATTAAGAAAACACTACAAAACACACTAAAAGGCAAAAACAAACAAACAAAAAACAATTTGAAGAGACAGAGCAAGCATCAGAAACAGACATGACAGAGCTTTTGTACTTATCTGACCTGGAATCTAAAGCAACTATAATTAATATGCTAAGGAGTTTAATGGATAAAGTAGGCAACATGCAAGAACATATGGGAAATGTAAACAGAGAATTGGAAATCCTAAGAAAGAAGAACAATAACAACAAAAACAATGCTAAAGATCAAAAATGCTATAACAATAGAAGACTGCTTCAATGGCTTACTAGTAGATGGACATAGCTGAAGAAAGATTCTCTGAGCTTTAAGATATATACATAAAAATTTTGAAAACTGTAAAACATGCAAACAAAACTAAAAAACAAACAAACAAAAAACAATATCCAAGGACTGTAAGGCAACTACAAAAGGTGTAACATATCCATAAGGGGAATATCAAAAGAAGAAGAAAGAGAAAAAGGAATAGAAGAAATACTTGAAACAATAATGACTAACAGTTTCCCTAAAATAATGTCAGACACAAAGCCAGAGATCCAGGAAGCTCAGAGAATACCAAGCAAGATAAAAGCCAAAGAAAATCACACTTAGACACATGATTGTTAAACTGAAGAAAGTTAAAGCTAAAGAAAAAAATTCCAAAAGAAGCCAAAGGAGAAAAATACCTTACTAAAGAACAAAGATAAAAATTAAATCTGATTTCTCAGAAACTATGGAAGCAAGAAGAGAGTGGAGTGAAAAAATTAGTGTATTGAGAGAAGAAAACACCCACTAGAATTCTATACCCTGCAAAATTATCCTTTAAAAATTGAGGAATAAGGACTTTGTCATACAAAGAAAAATTGAGGGAATTAATTGCCAATAAATGTGCTTTGCAAGAAGTGTTAAAAGAAGTTCTTTAGAGAGAAGGAAAATAATACAAGTCAGAATCTTGGGTCTACATAAAGAAAGGAAAAGTATCAAAGAGGGAATAAGTGATGATAAAATGAGAACTTTTGTTTTTCTTATTCTTAAACAGTTTAAAGATAGCAGTTTGTTCAAAATAATACAATGTATCTGATTATATATGCTTATGTATATATTTATGTATATGCCTTTATGCTCATGTACATACGTATATATAAGTGAAATGAATGACAGCAATGACACATTGATTGCAAGGGAAGAATAACAATTATTTTGTTATTATCAGATACACAACTGGTGAAGTGGTATAGTGCAATTTGAAAATAGACTTGAATTAGTTGTAAATGTATATTGCAAACTCTAGGGCACCTACTAAACTGAGTTTAAAAAGAAATATAACCAATATTCTAAGAAAGGACAGAGAATGGAATTTCATAAAATTCTCAATTAAAATCACACACAAAAATAGAAAAAGTCAGAAAAAAGCAACAAAGAGAACAGTAACATTTATGGTAGACATTATTTCAACTATATCAATAATCACTTTAAATGCCAGTGCTCCAATTAAAAGACAGAGATTGTCAGAATAGATCAAAAAGCATGACACAACTATATGTTGTTTGCAAGAAACCCACTTTAAATATAATGACACATATAGATGAAATGTAAAGAGTAAAATATTCTATCTGAACATTAAGCCAAAGAGAGCAAGAATGGCTATGTGAATTTCAGGCAGAGCAGGCTTCCTTTCAAAGCAAGAATTTTATCAGGGATGAAGCAGGAAATTACATGAAGATAAAGGGTTCAATTCTCCAAGAAGACATAACAATCCTTAACGTGTGTGTGCTTAACAGAGTGTCAAACTTTGTGAGCCAAAAACTGATACAACTGCACAAAGAAATAGTTAAATTTACTATCAGTGTTGGAGACTTCAACATCTCTATCAGAAATGGACAGATCCAGCTGGCAGAAACCCAGTAAGGACATAATTAAACACAAAACACCATCAATCAACTGGATATAATTGACATCTATAGACTTCTCATCCAACAGCAGAATATACATCCTTCTCAAGCTCACACAGTAATTTCACCAAGACAGACCACATTCTCGGCCATAATGTCTAGGAAATGCAAACTAATTTGGAGTCACAGAAAGCATATTAATGTTTACATGATATCAGAAGAGTTGGGGAGGGAGTTATATTTTTTATCTTGATCAGTGTGTTGTTTCCATGGATATATACATTTGTCAAAACATATCACATTTGTCGCTTTAAATACATCCAGTTTATTATAAGCCAATTATTTCTCAATAAATTCTTTTTAAAACTTTCTCTATTTTTCTAAAATTATTTAATACTCATCAAAATACTTATCAAAAACAACAAAGTGAAGAATGCTTTAAAATTCACACACTAAATTATCTAATTTGTTAGAATAAGAAAAAAAGATAACCATGTTTTTTCTATATTCATTGTTAAAAACATAAAATAAAACAATCTCTCTTTAGTGCAAAATCTTTTCCATTAGTAAGACAAAATTAGGTTCAATATTTGTAGATACTTCAAAAGGGAAAGACTTCATAGTTCAAATTTTATCTTTGGTTTGTAACATATACTGCTTATTTTTTTTGTTGTGTATTTTTACATTATAGCATTATGGTTATGCAAAAAACTCTATAGGCAGTGTAAATACAAATCTCAAACCTACCACTAAATCTAAATGTTTCCTTAACTGTAAATGGAGCAATGACAGTACTTGTGTGTTTTTCTGAAGATCAAGTTGATATATATAATAGTCTAGCATAGTACCTGCTAAAAAGTAAACTTACTAATACTAGAAAATATTGTTTTCTGATTATTGTTTATTGAAATTTCATTCCTTATATAATGAGTTAAAACAATTATTTAGATTCTGCTAATAGTCCATAATCTCTTACACTATTTTGAAAATCAGGTACAATTTGGGGGAATGTGATTTAAAATGTTAGAAACTAATTTACAAAATAGTTTTTATGAATTAAATGCTAAGATCTGTCATTGAACATTTCCTTCATTAGGGCAAAAATGTCATTTTTGACCAACATCATTCAATGGCAGATCTTACTCAAATTGGGAAAATAAAATATGAGACTTCTTTAAAATTTTATATACATTAATATAATGAATAAATTTAATAATTTTGTTTATTTTCTAAAGTTAAGGTAAGTGTACTTGTTCACATCTATATCTTTGACATTTTGTACTTAATAATTTTTAGTTTATAATTTTTTAAATCAATTAAGATAATAATGTTAATAATGTTTCTGTAGCACTTACTAGTTTCCAGTCACTAATTTACCTTTTTTACATATATCTACTAATTTATTCTTTGTAATAGTCCTAAGAATTAAATGTACTATTATCTCCACTTTACACAGGAGGATATTGAAAAAAGTTACGTTGAATAAGTTGTTCAGGATCACACAGCTAGTTAATAGGCAGGATTAGGATTTGAATCATTCTCACATATCATTACCTACTGACATTCCTTCATACACTTCACCATGAAAAATGTAATATGCTCTACCACAGTCTGTCTATTTATCTATACATATATTTATTTAGCTATCTATCTCAATATCTCTAACCAACATTTCACTCATCATTACTTTAAATCATTAAAGTTTAGTAACTGTCAATAATATTCTTGATAATATAGGAACCTATTTGTATTTATTCATGAACCTTTCTAGGATTTTCACAACATTTGAATGTATTGGTAAATATATGCCTTATATAAATACACAAACATTAGTACTACTTTGGCAATGGCATTAAATATTGCACAACCTATCTCCATAGGTTGTATTTTATGATGTTGACATTGACATAGATATCAGCTAGGTCTGAATTTTTTAGAATAAAATATTAGTGATGAGGTTGTACCCATGTTGAAGGTAAAGTATATATTTTCAAAGTAAATACTTAGCAATTCCAGTTTCACTATGTGAAGTTTATTTCCCGTTGCCTGTATCATAAACATTTAAGTGTTCCTCTGAAGTAAAAATTTTTTTAAAAATGTTCAATTCAATGAATTTTGTAAAGGATTCGTTTTTTCCTTATAAAATTTAAATCAAATTGAGGAAACTCCATCTGAGCTCTACATATCCAGGAAAGATAAATATGGATAAACATATCCTATGTGATAACAATGTAATTATTATATGAGGTATATAAGAAATATCTGATAATGTGCATTTGAATAAGTGATGATACCTGAAAAAAAAAAACAACCGAGGTGAAGGGAAGTGAAAACTATTTCCAGCTTTTTACCCCTAATTAAGGTAAAAAAAAGAGTTTTAAGAACTACTCTACAAGTAATAAAAGTTAATGTAACAAATTTTACATCCTGATTTATTTATTTTTTTAATTTCAAATAATGATTTATGAGCAAAATTATTTTAAACCTATGATTCCCAAACTGGCACCTGGTGTGCTGCACTGCATTCAGGGTATACTATAAGATATTTTTTTAATTTTTGAGGGCAACAATAGCAACTTTGTACAACTGCAAACTACTACTGTTATTTTTTTGTACTTAACTACATAGTAAATAGAATTCTTAAGCATTTATTTTGTCTTAAGGGTGCTTTGAAAAATTACTAAAACAATAAGGGCACCATAGAAGAATGAAATATGAGAACCTCTTTAATACTTCCTGTATTTTGTTATGTTGGAATTTAGCTATGATAGAAATTATAATGCTAATTTTCTTTTATATTTCCAACTAGGATCTGGCACGTGTATAGTGAACATTCATCTAAAGATAACAAGAGTTTTAACATACTGTTCCAATCATTATACTGTTTCCCAAGCAAGTCTGTACCATTAGAGAAAAAGGAAAAAGAAGAAAGAAATTAATTGGTTCTTTCCGCAGTCATCTGTTTATTTTGTCAACAGAGTAAGAGATCAGAAATCACTTTTTAATGTTTTACTTCTGCATATATTTATTAAAATCTCTCCCTCCCCTAATTTCTTCCATTATGTTCCTAAGTTATTCTTCCCTTTTTATATATATATTTTTTGTTTTTCCTGTATTTCCCTACCATGTATTTATCCAGATATTTTGGGCTGAATTAATAGCTAGCTATTCTTTCAAAGAGAAAATATTTCCTACATGATATATTTTCACATTGCAGCACTACAGAAATAAACTAACCAACTCTGTGACGAGCATACAAACTAGAGTAATATACCCTGTCAATGAAATTTAAAATCATCATATTATCAAATCCATCTCTAATTACAAAGATTTCTTTGGAGAACCTAATCTTTCTTAGAGAACTATCATCTTCTCTTGTACTTTCAATAAATCTCAGATGTATCTTTAGCTGCATATAATTATGTGACTTCTTAAAGAGTTTGAAACAGAATCCAGATGACTGAAGACTCTTAAAGTCTAATGATACAAGAGCAAAGTGCTAAGAGGATCCCCTGTTGGAACTATTGTGACAACCCCCATCTTTTAACACTGAAATTCAGCTTTTTGAGAGTAGCTACTTTTCAGTTCCACAGGGTGAAACTCAATTTGTATTACTGGCTGCTGTGCTGTGAAGAATTTTAATGCCCTATTGAGCACTAAGTCTTTGTTATTTGTTTGCTTGTTTGCAAAATAATCTTTAGACTGACATAATGACACATGCATAAGATTTCTTGAATTGAACTTTTTGCTTCCCTCTGGAAATGATGAGATTGGAAGAAAAAACATATTTAGTGCAAAACAAATGAATAAAAAAGAAAGCTAGATCTTCTCTGCAATCAAAGATACACAGGATTCATTATTCGAGTATGAATGGAGTAGTCAACAAGAATTTTAAAAGTTCTTTAGTGAAACTGGAAGTTCTGCTACTTGTTGGTAAGAATATAATTAAACAGAGAGAACTAAGAGTGAACATTCTATGAAGAACGGACAATTTCTGAGCATTTTGCTAATTTAAAAAATCATAATCTAGATTTAAAGAATCAATTAGAAAAAATTACAGGAATTATGAAAGAAAATATTAAGATTAAAACCTATTCTAGTGGAAAAAATGGCATAGACGATAGACGCTTTGTTTATCCCTCTTGTGACCAAATTGAAGTTGTGACAAAAACATGGAGCAAACAGCAAGGAAAGTTCCTTGGGATCTAGATGAACAAGACCTATGACTAGGGATAGAAATAAGAAATCATCCTGCAATGAGAGGAGGTAGGACAGGGTGAGGATGTCAGGCTGGCTGCTCAGTGCTGATCGGCTTAGTGGGTCAGAGGCTGCAGCAGTAGCAGTGGCAGACGGCAGCAGCAGACAGCTCTTAAAGGGCCATATCTGAGCACCAGCACTGGGTTGGCTTTGTGCTGGGCAGCAGGGACTTACAGGGAAACACTGAGTTGTCGGAATAAGGACCAGAGCCTAAGATCACTCCTGGACAGAAGTGCCAGTGGTATTCATTGTTCCTCTGTTGAGGCCCTCCCTTCCCCATTGTACTGACATAGTACCTTAGTTGAGATATCATCAAACTGGATAACAGAGGTCACTTCACCCAGAGGATTCCCTGAAACTTCATCTCCCCCAACTCATGGCCCCACCCAAGCCACATTCCAGTATAATCTTGGCAAGCCAGATGCTCTTGCTGAGCAGAGCCAAGACTCACACTGGAGGCAGCTGGCCTCGGTTTCTGGTGTGGTTTCTTGAGGCAACTATAAGCACAACATCTGTGGATTGCTTGCTAAATCTTAACTGGTGGCCCCAGAGGGAAACAGGCTGGGCTAAACTTGACTTGCAGCTGAACCCCTCTCAGGAATGCACATTTTATTATTTTTCCAACAAATTACAGACATTATAAAATAAAGCTCCAAGTATTTCAAACATATAAACATTCAATATATTCTTAAATGTGCATGAAATTCTATTTATATTTACTTGGTCCCTGAAAATACTTCAGACAAATATTTGGAGTCCCCCTCCCAAATTTAGCTTTCTTATTCCAAGTCATGTTTTTTGTTTGTTTTTTTTTTTGTTGTTGTTTTCACTTTAAGTACCTCATGATCTACACAAAGCCAAACTAATAAGACCAAGAGACTTAGGAGCTTTGCTTAGTACATAGAAACAGACACAGAAAGGCAGTCAAAATGGGAAGACAAAGAAGCAGAAACCATATGAGAGAACAGAACAGAGATCCAGAAATAATGGAGTCAAGCAATCTAACAGATGCAGAGTTCAAAACACTGGTTATAAAGATGCTCAATGAATTTAGGGGAAGTGTAGATGAATTCAATAAGAATTTTAACACAGAACTAAAAAAAAAAACACATAGTTATGGAAATGGAGATTATAAAAGAGAGCTACTCAAAAATAAAGAACATATTTGAGATGAAGAGTATATTAAATGGAATAAACAGAGTGCATAAGGAAGAGGAACGAACCACCAATATAGATAATGGGGAAGCCAAGGACACTCAATCAGAAGGACAAGAAAAAAGAAGCCAAGACTATAATAATAATTTAATGAGCCTATAGGACACTATCATGTATAAAAATGTCCATATCATAGGGGTACCAAAGGAAAGCAAGACATTGAAGAGCTATTTGAAGAAATAATGGCAGAAAACTTCCCTCACCTGATGAAGAAAATACACATAACACCCTAGGAATCTCAGAGTTTCAAGAAGGAGGACCCCAAAGAGGCTCATACCAAGATACATCATAATTAAATTGCCAAAGGCTAAATACAAAGAAAATCATAAAAGCAGCCAGAAAAAAAGCAGTTAGTTACCTACGAGGGAGCACCCATAAAACTGGCAGCTGATTTCTCAAAAGAAACCATGCAGGAGAGAAGGGTTTGGCACAAAATATTTGATGTGATGAAAACCAGGATCTACAACCAAGAATACATTATCCAGCAAAGCAATTATTTAGAGTTGAAGGACAGATAAAGAGCTTCCCAGGCAAAAATAAGTTAAAGGAATTTATTATCACCGAGCCAGTATTACAGGAAATGTTGGAGTGACTTCTTTAAGAAGAAAAAACATGTATCAAAAACAGGAATAAAGAATGGTAATAACAGCATTCTTATCAATAAGTACTTCAAATGGAAAAGAATTAAATGCTCCAACCAAAAGATAGAGTAGCTAAATGGATAAGAAAACAAGATCCCTACATGTGCTGCCTACAAGAGACTCACTTCAGAATAAAATACACACAAAGAATAAAAGGAAGGGAATGGAAAAAGGTAATCGACTTGGTGGACCTAGAGGGTATTGCACTAAGTGAAAGGGGTCAGATAGAGAAAGACAATGCATGATTTCATGTACATTTGGAATATAAAGAACAAAATAAACAACAACAAAAGCAATAATACACTCATAGATACAGAGAATATTTTGAGGGCTACTAGATGGGAGGGGAGTTGGGGAAAAGGGGAAAAAAAGACAAAAAGGTTTAAGAGGTACAAATGGATAGTTACAGAATAGACATGGAGAGTAGAGTGCAGCATGGGGAAGATGATTAATGTTGTAATAAATATGTAAGGGAGAAGAGGGATACTAGATTTAGTGAGGTGATTGCTTTGCGAGTTATTTGGATCTCTGATCACTAAGCTGTACAACTGAAACTGGTATGTTATTGTATGCTAACTATAATTGAAAAAAAACTCATTGAATTGTACAATGTAAATAAGAGCAACTAATTGTCCATTATATTTCAATAAAGATGGAAAAAACTCCTCTAATAGATCATTTATTTACTAGGTTAAAAGTAAATAATAAATCCATGTTAAACTTAATATAATGAGCTGCAAATATATATAGTGGTTTTATTTTTTTTTTAGTGATAGTAATAAAGAAAATAAAGCTTTTACTTTATAATTTACTCTTTGCTTTCATCTGAAATTTCTGAAGATACTGATCATTTTAATATCTTAACAATTTTCAGGGCAGTTTGTGACTCATCTGTGAAACTCAACTTCATGTTTTCTATGTACAAAATAATAATTACATGATTTAAATGTATAGCATCACATGAAAGTTTCTTAGTGGAATTTATTTCTTAAAAATTTCTGTGAATATCTGAGATTATTGTAAATTCTATCTCTATGTGTATTTATGTAAAGACATCTTCATTATCTTTATAAAATATGTTTGCCTTTGTAAACATAATTTTCTTCTATTGAATGCTTTTGAATTGAATTCCATTTAATCTAAAAATATACCTACATTATATCTGTTGTTTTTAAAATTTTATTGGCTGTTTTGCCACTCGAGTTCTAATTTCATTTATCATATTTTGTTGTTCTGTTTCTAAATGACAATTTTTCTGAACCCAGTTTTTAGAATCCATGCCTTCTAACTGGAGAATTTAGCCTCTTTAAATTCACTTTTATAATTGATATTTTTTACTTTTGCTATCATTTACTCATTTCTTTAATGCTATATATATTATTTCCTGTCCTATATTTTAATTCATTTTTGTTCTTCTATGCTATTCATTCTTTTTGGCTGTTAGATTTCATAATTTTTTTTTTTTTTTTTTTTTACTTAAGTAAAGTTGACTATCAGGACCAAGGAATAAACAAGTTCTGATTATTTTTTATCTCTTATTCAAAACAAGAAAAATGTTCAATCTTAGTTCACCAATAATCTTCAAACTCCTCAGTCTTATTCTTAAATATGTAGTAGTTTTTATGGAATTAGTTTAGTATTAAATTTTTTTAACATTACTTATTTTCTAAAAAAATATTGTTTGCTTCTGTATTTTAGTTTTAAATCATAATCACAGCAGACATTATACTTTACACCTTTACTACTATAAAATTTACTTCTTTTGTTCTGGGTATTGATTAGCTTCTTAAGATTTACATTTGTCCTATTGGTAAAACCTGTGTCATTAATAAGATCCTTTTGCAGAAAAAGGACAGTTCTCAAACACCTATCTATAGATTTCAATTCTTTTTTGCACCTCCAGAAAGCATAACCAGCAGCAACATTATTTTTGTAATGCAAAGTCAAAATAAGCTACTATTTCAATTTGTTTACTATTTCAGTTTAATTTGAAGATAGTTCTATAGTTTTTTTTTTGAATTTTTGAACCTATCCATATCTTATGAAAATTAATGCCAGATACTCATTTACTTTGTTACACACAATAACACTAGATTTTTAAACAATTTTTAACTTTTACCTAAAAGGACACTAAAATCAAAGAGTTGGTTGCCAACTGAAGTATTTTTGTATCATAATGAAATTACACAATTCGCTCTAAAAATTATTTTTAAAGTACTCTAGTGACATAAATTGTATAGAAAACAACTTCAAATTAGGGGAATAAGGAATTCCCATAACCGTGAGAGAGATGAAAATAGCAATAAAATTCTAGAAGGATAGTTACAGGCATGTAGGAGGCTCTACTGGTAAGATTCAGATTAGTGAGGCTTTAGAAGAACTTTCTCCATGGAGATTATTGATGACAATAACTTTCTGTTATATATTGATTTCTGGCATGCCTATCCCTTGAGTCCTGCAGCCAGGAAAGGAAACAGTTTACATTATAGTTGTCATGAAGACAAAAATAAATGTTAAAAAAACACAGCTTCTTAATAGCTTTTAGAGGTAAATTTCCTTTTTACATGGTGATCATTAGCGTGTCTTTTTTCTGTAACCTCAGCTCTCACTCACAGCTGAAAAGGGAGTAAACAAACCCAATAAAGCACATCGTGACATCACGTGTGTGGATGGAGATCAATGAGGCTACCTCAAATCCGGCAATTTGTCAGTACTGTACCTGAGAAAGACCATTCATTTTCAAAATGCTAATTCTACAACCCACCTGTTGGGCATGAAATCAATCATAAACTTCCAAAGGAGCTTTGATCCAAAGTCTGGAGACCACACACACACACACACACACACACATATATGCATGTATATATGTATGTATGTATTTATATTAACCATGCCTTGGTAATCTTTGTTATTCAGTAAAGAGATTTTGTCACAAATATCTAATTTCTAGGAGATTCCTTAGTAAGAAACACAAAAATTGTTACATAGCCATCAAATTGACATTAAGACCAATAATGTCAATATTAAGCATATTAAATGAAGCCAAACATTTAACCCAATAAACAAATTGTGTTGACTCCACCATTTTATTGGCGATAGTAATGATTCTAAGAAGATAAAATGGTTTTAATGTTTGGGTAATTTTTTTCTAGTTGTTTTTTGAAAATTATATTACTATTATGACAAAAACAGGCAGATTATTAAATTCTTCTGTTCATAAAAGTCAAACTTAAAGCATAAGCTAGCAAAAGAGATATAGTCCTTCTGCTTGCTTCAATACACAATTAATGATTAAATAAGAAGGGATTCCATCCTGGCTATATTGCCTTTTACTTAGTAAAAAATGCTGTGAGATCAGACACAACTAATGCTATAACTGTATTTACTTATTTATTCTCAGTTTGAGTTTGCAGAAGATGCTGGGCTGAACTGTCTCTTCATAGTGGGGAGGACACAGGGTTTAGGAATACAGAGGTGGGAAAGAGGTGGCTAACTGTGAATCAGCTTGTGAACAAGTTTTGGCTTCTTACTATTTCACTTGAGAGTTAAAACACCTGAACTTTAATCTAATAAACTGTAAATTAGGGATAATAATGAGGCTGGCAATGCCTACCTTGTTGGGTTGTGAGAAATAACTGAGAATGTACAAATTAAGTAACTAATATAGAGTGGACTCTTTAGAAAGGTGGAGATTCTTATTGTCGTGATTGTGGTTGATCATCGTCAGGAAACCTGTATAAATTCCAGAAAATCTGATTTTTATTTTTCTCTTTAAGAATGTAAATGTAAATGAGATTTTAACTATCAAATTTGTGTAAACAGGTGTTTATTTTTATTATCCTACCGATGAGCTAATGTAGTTAACAAATTTAAGACTGATTCTGAAGTTCAACATCAACTTCACTAATTTGTTCTTTCACTTATTCAAAAACTAGTTTTGAGCACCTGCTCTTTGCTGGCATTGACCTAGGTGCATTGATTTCATAGATCTTGCAGTGCTGGTAAAAGAATCACATATTAAGAAAATGAATACCTGCATAAATAAATAATGTCAAATAATTTTAAAATTTAAATCCCATGAAGAAAATTTTTAAAAAGAGGATGATCTAATATTGGAATAGGATGGCACATAGCTGGAGAAGATGACATTTGAACTGAAAATAGATGGTTGAAAAGGAGCAGGTTGTGCAAACGCTAGACGAATATTTTTCTGAACAGAGAGATCAGCATGTATACAACCCTACAGGAACTTACGTTTGGCCCTTTCCAGAGACAGAGATTTATTTATGTATTGTGCATGACCGCTTTGCAGTGGTAGAGACGACTGGTTCGCAATGTCTAATGTTTACTATATGACTTGTTACAGAAAAAGTTTGTAAATCCCTACTCTCGAACAAATATTTCTAAATTTCTAGAATGATAACAAAAGCATACACTAAAAAATGATAACCATTCATCCATTCATGATCTGTGGTTCATGAATGAGGGCAAACCCCTTTTGTTTTTTCTTCTATTCCATGTGACATTAGGTTAGATTAAGTACCTGGGCTGATTGGAAATTTCAAGAAAAGTTTTCATACGTGTTTGACATCTTTGTGTTTCTCCATAAGAAACCTCCTCTTCTCCCTTCCTCTTCTCTCCTCTGTCTTTTCCCTCCTTGTCTCCTCTCCTCTTATGTCCTCTTTTTTATCACCCTCCCACCACACCCCCACATAGCTATGTTGGCCCTGTTTCCTCACAGAATGTTAGTGTTTGGGTCTTCAGGCTTCTTATGTGACAGCTATCTCAATGAAGGACCCTTCTAAGACGTAACACTGGAAGCTTTAGATATTTTAAATCCTGGACTGAGGTTTTACACAAGAATGACTTCTATCACTTTCCATTGGTCAAAAGGAATCAAAGTACAGCCCAGATCCAAAAAGAGGGGAAAAGATGATTTCTTTATGGAGGAGTGGCAACATCACACTGAGAAATACCATTTGTGATAAAAACTATCACAAAAATTATTGTGACATTCTTTAGAATCACAATTTACTAGACTGTGCTTAGTGACACAATCAGTTTACACACTGGCAATTCTCCATCTCATCACAGAGTGGTAACTAAAAGTTTATAGAAAGTTAGCCAGTCTGAGAGTCTGAGAAACCCATTGAGAAGCACTGACCTAGATTCTAGAATACTACGTATAGCATTCAGGTTTCTTTTGCTGATTTCTTAATAAGATTATAATATATTCACTTTATGTTGGATTATATATATGAGAAAAAAATTCTGGAAAGGTGTTTGTAAATAAATACTCAAAATTGCATTTCTGAAACTTACTTTTTCCAAATGAAGCACTGTTGGAAATTTGCTGTTAATAAAATTCTTAATACTTTAAAGTCTGGACATGGAATTATGCAACAATCCCTTCTCCTTATAAAATTATGCCTGTCCTTTCATATAATCTGAATTTATGCTTACCAGGTGATATGAAATCTGAGTCAAGTAGATCCTTTTTTCTGTAGATAAAAGAAGTCTAGATATATTTACCAGAACTCCAGGTCATGATCTCTCAAATAATCACAATATTTAACATATTATATTCCATAAAGGGAAGGATTTTTCACTCATTACAACATGAAAAAAATAGAGTTGATACTTAAAGTTATCAGATAGTTTTTTTTCAGTATATCTATGTGACACTGAATGTTAGAAATGTTCCATTATGTTGTGGATTTCTGTGAGATCTTTTTAAAAGAGGTGATTCATCAGGAAATTATTAAAAATATATTAACTTAAAAATCTATAATTAAACTATTAAATAAAATACTAATTCATAATTACCTGAATTTATTTACCAATTATTATATATGTACATATAAATAATTTAAGTCCTCCAAATGGTCAGATGTGCCTAATTTTAATATAATTTGAGGTAAATATAAGATTCATATAAGAGCAGGAGTTCTAATCAAGTCTTCTGTTCAAAAAAGGAATAAGTGAAATTACATATTTCAGTGTTCTATGTTAGGTAACAATCTGAACAGTGCTGCCTCAGAATGGTGATCGAACATAACCATTAAGGCATAAGGAGAGGACAATACAAGCAAGAAGAGTTTTCATTTGAAAATGTTTCTTAAAGAGTCTATATCCTTTAAGATGAATTTTAATGTGAAATATAGTAATATTCTATTTATAGTATATTTGCATATATGTAAATATAAAAATCTATTGAAAATGGTGTCACTTTGGAAGAATTATATAGCAATCTCACTTTTGCTTTTTGTTTTTTTTTTAAACTACTTGCTCTCTGACTGTATTAACTGTATTTAAGATGTTCCTACTCTCTGTCTTTATTTGTTCTTAATTTAGACTTAAATATGCTCATAAATGCCCAAAAGAGTTGACTTCCTTTTTCTTTTTTGTTTGCAAAATAAGTGAATAAATATGTTTGTAAATATCACAAATAGTTGACTTCCTCTTTTACAAAAACAAAGGAGTAAAGGGATCTTTAAAATTTTATTCTTTTATTAAGTATCATCAGGATGGTTAATAGGAAAAATAATAAGCTCTAACATAGGCCAAATATGTTGCAAAAAAAAAAATTGATTAGAAAAGCATGACATGTTCAAGAAATACAAACAGCATAGTAGAAGAGAACATCCGGGAACTTTGGGGTGTGAAGCTGTGAAAGTGGTGTTATCCATGCAAATCCTAAAATAAATGCAAAGATGAGACCTGTCATGATCAGATTCACTTTTATTAATAACAATTTTAATAAAAACGTTTGATGAAACACAAGTTGGAGGAAGGGGATTAAAATTCAAATTCTTTAATGTGAGACTCCTAATAGTTTCTTAATAAATGTAACTAAAACATCTTTAAGAGTCTACCAAGCAGTTTCTGTTTGTTAATGGGTTTCTAGCATTTACTTATAGGAATTTTATTTTCCTAGGGCGCAAAGAGAATTTTGGTCAGAGAATAAGTAGATAAAACATATATCCACACATAGCCTGGCCAAGTCCAAGCCACAGCCCTGACAGTATTAAATTTAAAATGGATACCACATAAATTATTGTATATCTAAATTGTATACATTTAGAGGGCATTAATTTTATTGATACCATAGAATATATAGAATAATGGCTCCCCAAAAATGTAAATGTCCCAATTCTAACAACCTGTGAATGTTATTTTACATAGCAAGGAGAGATGAAAATTACAGATGGAATAAATTTGCTAATAACTTAATCTTCAGAAATGGAAATTATTCTATATTGTGTGACTGGACCCTGTGCAATCACAAGGTGCCTTTAAATGTGGAAGATGGAGTGATGTGGTGTGAGAAAGGCATGACTGGCCGTAGCTTCTTTTAAAGATGGAAAGGAGCCACAAGGCAAGGAATGAGAGCACCCTCTAGAATCTGGAAAGGCAAGGAAACAGATTCTTTCTCAGAGCCTTCAAATGGAAGGCAACCTTGCCAATACCTTGATTTTAGCTGAGTGATACTCATTTTGCACTGCCGATCTCTCTAAAAGTAAAGTTGTGTTGTGTTAAGCCACTAAATTTGTCGTAATATTTTACCATAGCAGATAAAAATTAATAAATATGTTTTGACTCATCCACTTACATTGAACTCATGCTGTGCCTTGTGCTAAGGCTATGAATGACCCAAAAGACATTCAACAGGAGGCCTTTTTTGTTTTTCTCCTCATTTCTTTCATGACCCAACTTCTAATAATAACCTTTTCCTGTGCAAACAGAAAAGCCTGTGACGATAGTCTTTGTACTGTGCAGCAATATATTTATGATATATGTGTATTTATAGTGTCGCCTAAGAAAAAACTAAAGAAAAAAATGATAAGCAACAATAAGTATCAAAAATAGGCTGCTATAATGAATCTGTCAGAATATTACTTAGAATTACCTCAAGAAAGTATTTTTTAAGATGACTACATTCACTCTGAAGAAAAAAAATTTATCACTGCCACCAGAACCCAGCTGATTTATGAGAGTGCAGAAGTCTAGAAGAGGAAATACTTTTCTTTCCACTTGGGGTAACATACAGAAATACAGCACACACATGCACACACACTGAACTGGTCTGAAATATTCTGGTGCCTGCAAGGTTCCTGCAGGTTAATTCCTGCTGTGGTGGGAACTGACCTGATTTGCACTGACATGCAATGCTCTTCCTAGGAAAATGCCTCCTGTGGAGAAGTACTTTCGTGTTGCTCATATTCAGGACAGGACATTATATTGCACAAACACAGTTATATCTTACTTACCTTTAGACACATTTGTTTTATATAGAAAACATTATCAATTTCTATCATTGCAACTTTAACTTCAAAAATAAATTATTTACCCTACCAAACCAAGAAATAGTAAAACAATAAGTATGGAATATATTTTTTTAAAATAAAATACATAATGAATTACAATAAAGACTGGAACATTATTCTTATTAAATTTAGAGAGCCAACTCTGAGACTTGTCAGATGTGATATTTGATGACAATAACTACAATTAATCTTGCATAAAATTTTGTCTAATCCTATAATACAGAAACTTTATTGTTTTTTAATCAGCTAATAGCTTATTATGAAGTGAAAAAAAGGCATTTTCAACTAGTAAAGGGCAGTAAGAAAATTGAAAATAAGAAAAGCATATACAAAGTGTGTATGCAGAATAAAATCAATAGAATTTCAACATGTTGCACCTGTTTGAATGAAGTCATCAAATGAGTTTATTTTGTTTCACTTTCTGTCTGCCTAAAGATATTTTAATGTCAAAGTAATAGATAACTTGCTATTTTATACACATATGTATACATATACATAAATGCCTACACATATATGTACTTTTTAGTGCTTGATCAGAACTGTTACGTAATTTTAAGTTTGATGTTAAATTGTTAAGTGGAGGATAGTACAAATATTATCATAATTTAAACTGTCTTTAATAGTAGCATTAATAGGTAATCACATTTTTAAATAACAGAACAGAGACTTTCACCTATAACTTAAGCCTGACAAACGATTTTGGATTTGCAACATTATCAGCAAATTAACACCTCTTAAATAAATAATAAACAATTACTCATTTGAAACATTCATTATTAATGGAGCGTAGGTAGATAATTGTTTAAGTATACCATATATACCTAACAATGCACTGATAACAAGCACACAGGTTGAAACATTTTTATAGTTTATGCACCCAGGTAACACTACATGAGTATATGGGTTAGACAATATTTTATATTGTGCTTTTAAAGCATCAATAGACTTGATTTTCTAAAAAGAGAAGAAGATAATATCTACAATATGTCAAATAAGATGCCATTTCCACCTTGGATAATTTGAGGAACAGGAAAATTTTTTTTTTTTTTAAATAACGTGAAAACAAAGCAGAGAGCCAAAGAAACCAGCGTAGGTATGCTCCAAGTGCAGGTCTGACTCACAAATCTTACTTTTTTGCGGGGGTGGGGGGGTGGGGGGGTAGGGGTTGGTGATTGTTAGACTAGACGTCAGGAAATTGTTGGTGAGAGACATAGTGGATCTATCCACATAGAATTTGAGGATGTCAACAAGTGTTTATGAAGTATGATATTTGTGCCAAATTAGTCAAGGAAAGAGGACTCAAGAAGGGTTCCACATGGCTAGAATTATTCATGCTAGAGTTAAAAATTTAAGGTTGTCTTGTTCTTTCATGCCTGAAAATGTTTAGAAAGCAGAATTCTAATATATACATTTTTTTTGTTCTCTGTAGTGTATCTGAAAATTAAACCTCAAGGAGAAATAATATTTACATTTAGAAAATGGAAGGAAAGCTGCAAATCACATTAATACATTTTTATTTCTTTCAAAGCTGCTTCACATTAATTAAGCAAGTAAATTTGAAAAGCAGCCAAAAAAAAAAAGTAAAATACTTTGTTATTGTTTTTTGCTTCTAAAAGTAATGATTGGCTACAAACCAATGAATTTTAAGTTTCTTGACACTTAACTGAATTCTGACCCTAAAATCATCACACATTAAAGCCAACAATTTTCAAATGTTTTTATTTCTTTTAACAAGATGTATACTTTTGAAATATGCTTATCCCATTCTCTTTCTTTCTTTTTATATATGTATGTATGTATTATTCTTATTCTCTTACAGTGCAGTAGCTAATGAATTACCATATGAGCTAATTTACCATGTAGTTCCTTGGGCCCTACATTCAGATATCCTAATTTGGTAAAATTGGGGTAGGACCTGAGACTGAAATTGCAACATACTCCCATGTGAGTCTGTTGAAAGTTGTTCAGTTAGTAGAAATTAGTGGGAATGACTCACAAATACAAGTAGTTTTATTTATGGCATTGCCCATAGATATAATTAGTCAAAAGTTTTGATTGCATTATCACTCATAGTCATCCCAAATACACGTAAAGATAAAGGTCAAGTAACACTATTTGCGGTTGCATTAATTCTTCCAACACATCATATGGTCATCTAAGCCATTATTAATTTAGCTAATGTTCTATATGTCTGCTCTAAGGAGATAAGGAGATAAACATTGAGTAATCTGCATTTACTGAATTATCATAAAAGAATTTGATTTACTCAGACACATAAGTTACAAATAAATTTCAACATTAATTTAATAATGGCCTATTTTGTACAAGGTATGGGTCAAGGTAAAATGATGAATAAAATGAATGCACTACATTTCATAAAGAGGATAGTGTAAGGGATGTGTGTGTGTGTATGTATGTATGTGTGTGTATTACCTTACTTAGATCACAAAAAGTCTCTCTGAATAGATGATACTGAATTACAACAGTGACCCTAAGAATAAAAGTAACCAAAAGTTCATATTTAATAAAATATTGTCTTCTATTATATAACATTATATTTATAGGTATTTTTTCTTTGCCAGGAAACAAGGACATGAAAGAAAATGAACATGGATTGAATGCCAAATCTGCGTCAAGTAGCCTTTTACCTGATCTGCTTCCCATGTATTATCTTGTTACAGATTACTAGTCAATATTGCCACTCTGACTAGGACCAGTCTCTGAAAAAAAATACGGTTTAATTGAGTCCCCAAGCCCCCTAAGTTGATGACTACCTGGTGATAAATCTTTTGAAGCCACCTAGGGTAGACATATTAATGTACAGAAAGAGAAATCCCTTCCTTCTAGTCATGGTGCTTACATTTTTATAAGGAGAGACTGATAACGATAAACATAATAAATATGTAACGCATGTTACATGTTACTAGGTAACAAATACAATAGAAACAAAATGTAGCAGAAGATAAAGGGCCTTGGGAGTGCTGAAGGGGTGGTTCAGTGGCAGCTTGCAGTATTAAATAGAAAGGTCGGAGTAGGCCTTTTTGAGAAAGTGAGACAAGCAAAGATTAGAATTAGATGGAAGTAACCTAGTGTACTTCTAGGAGGATAACTTTTCAGGCAAAGGAGAAAAAAGGTAAAAGAAAGGCACAGATATCAAATATAACTGACAAGTCAAAAAAACATCTAGGTGATGACGGGAGAGAGACTTATGGAGTCTGTAGGTAATGATGGCCCTCCATACCATCTGTCATAGTGGTTGTACAAATATACATTCCCACCAAGAGCATAGAAGAGTAACTTTTTTCCCATATTTTTTCCAATGCTTATTTTTTTTCTTTTTGATAATATTCATTCTAACAGGTGTGAGGTGCTATCTCATTGTAGTTTTCATTTATATTATCCTGACAATGAATGGTGTTAGCTATCTTTTCATGTACCCATTGGCCACCTGCACATCTTGTTTGGAAAAATTGCTATTCAGATTTTCTGTCCATTTTTAAAATATATATATATATATATAGCTATTGAGTTGTATGAGGTTTTTGTATAATTTGGCAATTAGCCCCTTATCAGATATATGTTTTGAAATTATATTTATCCTATTCAGTAGGTTGTCTTTTCATTTTGTTGATGGCTTACTTTGCTTTGCAGAAGCATTTTAGTTTGATGTAGTCACACTTTCCCCCCCCCCCTTTTGGGTGTTAGAATGAAAAAAATCATCACTTAAATCTATGTCAAGGAGCTTATTGCCTATGTAGTCTTCTAGGAGTTTTGTGGTTTCAGGTCTTAGGGTCAAGTTTTTAACTCAGTTTGAGTTAATTTCGGGGGATGGTATAATATTGTTGTCCAGTTTCTGTGTGTGTGTGTGTGTGGTGTGTGTGTGTGTGTGTGTGTGTGTCCAATTTTCCCAACACCATTTATTGACGAGACTGTTCTTTTTGATTATGTACCCTTGGCTCCTTTGCCATAAATTAATTGACCAAATATGTGCTGGTTTATTTCTGAGCTCTATATTCTGTTCCATTGATCTATATGTCTGTTTTTGTGCTGATATTATATAGTTTTAATTACTATAGCTTTTGAATAGAGTTTGAAGTCAGGGTGTGTGATGTCTCCAACTGTATTCGTTTCCTCAAGATTGCATTGGCTATTTAGGGTCTTTTGCGGTTCAGTATAAATTTTAAAGTCTTTTTCTATTTCTGTGAAAAATACCATTGGAATTATTCTTTAAATTTTTCTTGAATGAAGCTATTTACTTCATTCTTTAAGTCAGATAGAACCCCTATAGAGACTATTTCAATATTAAATACTCGTAATATTTTATAAAGATTTTTTTTTTCTTTCTGCTTATCTTCTAATGTGAATCAATGAAAGGGAACAATGATAGGGACTTTCAAGATTAAATGTGTAAAGTTTTCAGTGTGTAAGTCCATCAGATTTTAAGATTTCTGTTATTTGATATGTATTTCCAAAAGAGAATAAAAACTATTATGTCCAAACTGTGCTATTAACATAGATGCTAATCTTGAATGTAAGTTAAGGAAGTAATGCTATTGATATCAATGATAAACTCAGAGAATATCTTGATCATATTATATATTCCTAGTGTTTCTCATACTTCCTGGTTCTTAGTAGATATTAAGTATGTTTTGCCTTTTTCTGCTCTTGAGCAAGTTATTTATACCACCATTTTACAAACACAAAAACCAGGCTGTTAATACAGCCAAAGCAGCACAATCTATTTTACTACAATCCCCAAATACCAGTAAAGTTTACTCTCCTCTGACAGCTTGAAAATTGCAATTTGGAACTAAAAGCTTATCCCTACAATAAAGATTGACTAGTGAAGTTTTACAAAGAAATGAGAAGTTTGGCTGCTGGTTATATTTGAATCTTGCTGTAAAGGAGGCTCTCACCAAAAGGTTGTGCCCTTGATGTGTTAAGCAGGCTGTCCACTTAACCCAAAGGTCTATTCAAACAGTTCAATCAAATTGTTAGCTGTCAAATGCCATCCAAATACATTAGAGCAGTTCTGTTAAGAGCCGAAAGACTTTGTGTAAGCACCAACTATGTTTATTGAGACTAAAGCTTGAGTCCCAGCTGAGAACCTGAAAATAGACTCAGTTTTAAAAGGATAAGTTCTTTAAATTTGTTTTTTGATTGTACTGACTCCAAAAATTGAACAGAGGTCCTCTAAGACACTGATTTTAATTTGTGACTCTCAGATCACCAGCATTAACATCACCTTGAAAACTTATTAGAAATGCAAATTCTTGAACCCTCCATAGGCCCTACTGGATCAGAAACTCTAGAGGACATTCAGACATTTTATTTTCAACACATCTTCCTGATCATTTTGATAAAAAATAAAGCATAAAATCTGATCACTTCCTTTTTCTTAGCACACAGTTATCCTGGTAAAAGACTGTAGGTCCCTTTGAGGAAGGCTGGGGGAAAAATTAACAATACAAATTTTTGGCAGTGTGAAGGAATCCTTTCTTAAGGGGATCTGACCTCTCCTTCATTCAAGGGGTTCTGGGTCTATAAACTGGCTCAAGTCTAAAAATAGATTGAAGGACTGTATCTTTATAATTCAGATTAGAGTTTTCTTCATTTGACCTAGAACTTTTTTTTCTAATTTTTTTTTGGTAAGAATCCAATTAGTCTTCCTATCTATTTCACCTCTAGGAACACCATGATCAACTAGCCAACACATAAGTCTGTGCAAGACGTCTATTCTGATTGCTGCTTTGACTGTGCTCTCCATTATGGTAACTACACCCACCTTACCTTCAGCAATTGTGTGCCACCATTTGGATTCTGCCACTCCCAGATGCAATTACTGCTGTCGACATGAGAACATCCAAACTGTAGAAAGTTTTTGTAAGAGTTGATTTTAGGTTATTAGAGCTAAACAGAGGACAAGATCTCAACAGACAGAAAATACTAAGCAGAATGACAGTTTTCAGTTCCTTTTATACGTTTGGAATTAAGGAGGGAAAATAAAGAAAATTACATGAAGGTGCCTTTTACTAGGTAAGACTATGGGTCACAGGCTTGACCTGCCCAGTTAGGAATTTATGATCCAATCACCCTGAGTTTACTTTCCATAGAGCCTTTTTTCATTCAAAATTCCCCTCCTTTTTTTTTTTTTTTTTTTTTTGTCACAAATCAATCTGAAGGATGCATTAACAACCAACCTTTTGGTCTGATCGTGTGGTCTCACAGCACTAGGAAAGCTCATTGCTAGGAAGTCTCAGTGTTGATATTGTCTTGCTGAAACGGTGGACCAGCGGGAATGGGGTAGTACCTTAACCATGTGATGTGAGCCAGGCCAAGTTTTTTCAAAAGTTTAGGGCAGATAAATGGAAGGCAGTCAGGTCCTATAGCCTGACTTGGGAACTATCATGATCTGAGTTTTGCCATTTGTGTCATTTTTTTTTTTTTTGTATTTGCATCTAGTATAACATTTACAAAAGCCATAAAAAGTATTAAAAGTTATCTTGCACATCTTTAGCAATCATTAACAGTTGGACTATATAAGAAAAACCCAAAAAAGTGTAACTATTTTATGACTAATATCATAATAAGTGTAATAATCCTTATCCTTTAGTCCTAGTGCTTTTGTAGAACATGGATTAGGTATAGGTATTTTTGTAATCACAATAGATACACAAAGGACTCAATATATCTATTTATTTTTGCAGTTTTTTCCCCAGATATGTTTAAAATGGGGAGCATACTATAGGTCACATATGATAATCTCATGCTAGTGTGTCATTCCTTTCATAAGACCCACAACACCTGGCCATCCAGCCTTGTGGCTGCACGTGTTCAGTTGTGATACTCCTTATTTTCATAGCATTACATGCTCTAATAGTAGAAAATATTAAAATACATGTGTATTATTAAATTGTTTTCTCCTTCAAATCCTAGCATCTTTGTTTCATTATCGCCTCTTAGAAAGGTAGTTTTTAATATTTTTAATCTATGTCCTCACCTGGCAATTATACAAACCTGGCAGATATCCTTTCTAACTCCCTTATGCCACCAAAATACTGAAATTCCCTGGAAAAAAATTGCATCATTGTCTTTTAAGAATCACAATTAGAAATCACTTTACTCTGTCAAACTGTTTTTTTCCTTCTCTTTGATATTATAGTAACTTACTAATTAAGAATTACTTCTTTAAACCCATACATGTTTAATCTTCAACTATGCCACAGGTAAATAGAAGGAAATTAGTGTTTATTGAGTGCTTGCTCTGTGCAAGACATTGTACTAGGAGTTCTACTCACTCTCTTGGTTATCAAAGGAGGTTATTACATTGCAATAAAATATTATAAATGTGTGATTTCATTCATGTGATCCCTGATTACATACTTTATTTTAGAATCACATTATACCATTAAGTCATATTGATTCTAGTTAACCAAAAATTCCAAAGTTTTTTTTTATAAATTGCTGTTCTTAAAGGGACTTGTTCTTTTATGGTATAATTGGTCTTTTTACATAGAATAGATTAATCCATATTTGCAAATATAACAATTCATTTTTTCTTTTGCTCTAATTTTATTTCTGAGATATATTAACTATCTTACTTATCACATTGCCACTTAGCCATGGTTTCTAACCTTTAATTATTTTATGTTTTGGTTAGTATGGCATTTCTAAACTCAGGGTGCCAGATAAAATACTACCTAGAACACATTTCTTTTCAACATATTTCTGGAAAATTATCAGTCTGTGCCTAATTTGGTCATTACTGCTAGTGCACTGTATTTTGTCACCTACGCATACTCCTAACTTCTGTATAACTAAGACAATTTTATTTTCCCTGAAGTTCTCTGCTATAAAAGGACCTGTTGAATATGTTGGTGAAATCAAGATGCCTTATATGTATGGTCTTCTTTTAATTTACCCATTTAGTGACTCCATCAAAAATAAAAATAAGTTTAGTTTGGAATGACTTATTCCTAGGGGCCTTATACTAATTTTAACTGTTAGAAAGTTCACTTTCCTTTTTCTCCTATATGTTTATAAATATTTGACATTGATATTATTATTTGGTATTGATATTATTATTAACAAAATTATACTTTGAGTGCTAATTATATTCTAAGTATTATCTCGGTATTAGTAGTTTTTATTTTGGGCAACCTCATTGGGTAGAAACTATTGTTATATACCCATTTTGCACATGAAGACACATAACTATCAAACCGTGAAGCAAGACAATAAATTCACATCTAACTATAGAGTCCCATTCTTTATCTCTATGCTATAAATATATCTATGGTTTTCCTTGGAATTAACATCAAATGTATTAGTCTATATGTTACAAAGTCAACTTTTATTCACTTTAAAATATCATGGCAACCAATTATTTTCCCCACATTTTATAAAGTTGATTGATGGAACTTTGATCTTGCCTTTTCTATCTTGAATGTGATTCACTTGGTTATAGCAATTTAAACATATTTAAAGCAGCTAGGTTACTTTTTTCCCTATCTTGGTTTATCTAGGGTTTCATTGTATATTATTACTAGTGAAGAAAATAAGTGTAAAATGGAAATGTTGTGAATTTCTGCTTTTCCTCTATCATCTATTAACAACAACAAAAAAAGTCCCTGCATCAAGAAATATCTTTTTTTCTTCTTTTCTGCTTCTTATTGCATATTTAAGAATGCACTTTCTTTGTTTTTAGTGATTTTCAATAAACATAGCACTTTTGAGACTTTAGTTGTCTTTATATAATGTTATATATTCATGTAACTTTTTAACAATTATCTTTAAGCAATCCAGTTTTTATATAAAAAGGATATGTATGAATGTAGGTAAATAAATATGTTGACAAATAATTTGGGGGGTCATATCTAATATTTATAGTGCTTTTGTATGTTTTAAAATAGAAAACACACAGTAAACAGAACATCCAATTATCTCAATCCAAAAGGAATTTCTCCAAGACACGCTATATTAAAACTGTCACAAATTAATGCAAAGAAAGAATTTTCAAGGCAGCCAAGGAAAAGAAGACCATAACCTATAAAGGAAAACCCATTGGATTATATTCAGACTTCTCAGCACAAACCTTAAAAGCTAGGAGGAAGTAGAACTAAATATTCAAAATGCTGAAAGAAAGAAATTACCAGCCAAAAATAGTACATCCAGCAAAGCTCTCCTTAGATATGAAGGAGAAATAAAGACCTTTTCAGACATAAAAAGTTGAGGGAATTTTCCACCACAAGTCTCACATTACAGGAGATACAGAAAGAGGCATTCAACCTGAAACAAAGGATGAAAAAATACATAACTGTGTAAGATGACCAACAGACAGACCGAAGCAGAAAAGTGCAATCCTTATTACGAATAGGGTATTATGAGCTTAAATATTACATAACTTTTAACGGTTAAAGATAAAAAAAAAAAAAAACCTTAAAAAAAAAGAAGACGACAGTTATTGCAACTTAGGAAGGAGTATTCAGCATAAAGAGGTACAAGGTGAAACAACAAAAACAGAAAAACGGAGGAAGGAAAGATCCAAATCAGCAAAGGAAATGGAGATAAGATACATGAAGAAGAAAAAGGACTCCTGTATAATGTCACTTTCCTGTACATGAGCTTAGTGTAATCACACGAAAATCCAGAACTGAGGCATGTAAGATGAAACAAGAGGGAACAGAGGGAAAACCCATAAAACACCACTAATTTAAAATTACAGACAGAAACACAAGGACAAAGAAACAAGGGTGACACTGATCTACCACACAACACAAGATAAATGGCTGTAGGAAAACCTCATATTTCAATAATCATCCTAAATGTAAATTAACTGAATGTACCAATAAAAAGGCACCGAGCAGCCGATAGTATCAAAAAATGAACCCCGGCCATATGCTGTCTCAGGAGACACATCTTACTTCCAAAGACAAATATGGATTCAAAATGAAAGGGTGGAAAACAGCATTCCAAGCAAATGGCATCCAGAGAAAAGTGAGTGTAGCCATACTTATATCTGATGAAATAGACTTCAAGATAAAAATAAGTAACGAGAGACAATGATGAAGACGTCATTATGATAAAAGGGACAATACATTAAGAGGACATAACACTTATTTATATCCCTAATCAAGGAGCACCAACATATATAAAGCAGCTACTAACAGAGCTAAAGGGGGAAACCGACACACACACACACACATGAATAATAAATAATAAAATAAAATAATAAAATAAAATATAAAATAAAACAAAATAAAACAAAATAAAAAAAATAAAATAAAATAAAAAAAAAATAAATAAAATAAAATAAAATAAAATAAAATAAATAAAATAAAATAAAAACACACCATCTGTGCAACTGACAAGAACTACTCCTTCTGAGCTGCTGTTTCCCCTTCTAGGGTGCACAGGTTGACTGGAGAGCATCATCTAGATGTCAGCCCGATGCCATCCCTTGGCTGCATCCCCATGCATTCCATGATTCCGTTTTGCCCAGATAGTTGCACTTGTTGTGTATTCACATAGTCGTTCATTCTTTTCATATAATAGAGGTGATCCTAATAATTCCCTAGATTATAACTCTGTGGTTCCAGGGACTATTCATTTCTTTTCCACTATTATGTTCCTGAAAACATGGTTCTCCTTGGAACATATACTATTATTTAATATTTGATAAAAGGCCAACTTAGTAGTGAGATATCTGACAAGTTACTCACTATGTCCAAATCGCCACCTTTATTTGTTGATGCGAATTAAATTCTATACATTGCTTTCTCAGTATACATAGAAATATAATTAAATGGTTTATCATAGGTTGTCATTTAAAAAGATGACATTTTACAAGTGCCTGGAAAGAAATGTTTCAAATTTATTATGTCATGCACAGCTTTTATAACCAAAGTTAGAAAAGAAGACTGTTTTTATCTTTTAAATTTGATAGACTTTAAGATTTTGTTTCCATAACAAAATTGTTATTTTTTAACTAAAGTAACTGACAGTTACTTGATTCTAGTCCCATGTTCAATAATCCCTGTATATAAAATGATACTTTTCTTCTTTTTTCCCTGTGAGATTCTTTTAAATGTTATTCACCTTCCCCCCAGCACTGTGCTACTCTAATCCCTAGACCTATGCCTATAAAATTATTTTCACTTTCTTACATTAGAATTTATTACATTTCCTATTTAAATTAATATATATGTGCATGTGTATATGTTCAATCTATCCATTATATAAATTCACAAGTGCTATTATTAACACTTTATTAGCACTATTCCTGTTATTCTGTACTAAAAAATATTGTGGACACAAGATTACTTCTATTCCACTTGGTATACCTGATTTATAATATATAATTTTAGAAATACTTTTTCCTATATTTCTTCATCATTTCCAATTCTTAAAATGATGTTTATCAGTTGATGATTCTCCTGCCCAATCCATTTTCTTTTTTTTTCTTATCAAGAATAAACTTATTTACTGTTAAAATTCATTATCCAAACAGTTTTAACCCCACAAATATTTGCTTTATCTAGTCTATTTTCTCTTCCCAAATCTCTACTTTAGACTAAAAATAAGGGAGTAAATACCTTACTATGGTTAAATTTCAGCATTTTGCTGCACAAGATCATAAAAATCACTAGGGAAACATTTCAGATCAGCAGAAATTGTTAAAAGTCTGCAGAGTTCAGTGAGTCTTGGCTGTCTCTTTTATGTGTCATGCATACTCTCCAATAAAAGCATGCTGTTTATCTTGTCGTATCTACAAATCGAGCTCCATGTTCCTCAACCAGGAGGTACCATGTACTATAAAACTTTGTGATACTTGAATAATAGAATAAATGAGTGAGTGAATAAATGAATGGATAAAGATTAGTTAGTAAAAAGTCTCATGCATTTGTTGGTTTTTATCATTGTTTATTAGTATATGGTACATGAATAACTCTTCTTCTGCTTCTGCTTCTTCTAATATTCACACTCCACTCTTTATTAGAAAGGTTTTGTAATGGCTTGAAAATCAAGATGCATGCTTTCTTTTTATTTTTTCTTATGTGAATTTACATGCCCTAACATTATTTTCATTGGTATTGTCTCTCCTTGGAATTTTAATTTTTCTAGTTTTATCCTTGCGTTATTCCTCATATTCTGTCTTGATACCTTTTAGCCTTTTAGCCTTTTAAAAACTTCAGTGCATAGTAAGATGTTCCTATAGCTTTTTAACCTCACACTTTAGCAGAGACTAGCATGCATTTATAGCGTACGTAATTGGTGACTACCTGAGGCAAAAGACAAACTTAGCATATACCCTGTAGGTTCCTGAAATAGGTCCCGTGGTCCACATTTCTTCAAATTAAACTCAAGTCCTTTGTGACTCTTTGGAATCTCTTTGTGCTCTGTTAAGTCACACTGACAGCTAGTTATGCCTGTTTCTGGGGACTCATGATCTCAAGGGTGCTATTGACTTTCAGATGGGCTGACCACTACAAACTTTTGATATAAATCTCTGATAACTTGTTCATTCCTGTTAGGTATCAATAATCCGTGCCTGGTAGATGTCAAACCTTGACCTCTTCAACAAAAGCTATATTATTTCATTCACATCTTTGAAAGCATTGCTGCAAAATGTTACATTAACCAACCTTTATCTATTTAATGAAGTATACATAAACAGGCTTAGAGGTTATATGTATGTGTGTATTATGATTTGTTGCCATATAACAAAGCATATTGAAACATACACTTGATAAAATAAGAAATTTCAACTAGCTTGCTATTTATTAGAAGATAAATTGGGAAGAACTATATACTATCTTTATCTCATTAATAACCCACAATTTAATGTTGCCTATATTTAATATATTTTTATAAGATACTATATAATCAATAAGGAATGTCCAAAGTACTTTTAGTGGTACTCAGGCAATTTGAGAATATCTCATTTTTTTAAAACAAACAAACAAACAAACAAAAGGTCATAGAAGCTATAAGGGGTAGTCCAGAAATAATCTTAAGAATTTAATAAAATTGAAAAATTCATTTTGAAAATCTAGCTTCTAGCAATATTTTTAATTCTTAATCTTTATAGTGATTCTTTAGCATTTATATGCACACAAAAACAAACTAATTTTTTATTGATTATATTCAAAAGAAAGTTGGTCAAAATATATATAGGATAATCGGAAACTGACAACTACTTGTTCTTTTGATTACAAAACTATAATTTTATTTGTAAAAAATCACTGACTCCTTATGCTATAAAATGTGAAAAAGTGGAACAAATCATAGCAACTTACCAGGAAAGATCAGCATAACATCTGTGTCTTCATAATATTCTATGCCACATACCATAGGGTCAAAATACATTCTAAAAGGATAAAACCACACCTTTAAAGTTTTCAATATCAAATGCATGAAGAAGAAAATCATTCCTTCTACCATAAAACATCACAGTATAGCACCTTCAAAGACCAAACTGGAAAAGAAATTTGGTGAATAATTTATAAGTCAAAAGTAAAGCCAAGGTGCAATCCAATTCTGTATCTATCTGTATATAAATGTTGCCTTAGAGTACGTACAACTCAGACAACATATCAAAGGATAAAGAAAAACAAACAAGACAAAGTTTACATTTACATGAAAAATAAAAGTTGCTTTTAAGAAAATAGCTAGGTCATGAATATGTCAGTAGTATGATACTGTAAAGTATCATATGCTAGTTTAAAAGTTTGAAAGATATATGTGTAAATATAAATATTTTTGAAGAGGTAACACAATTTAAAACAAATAAATAAACTATCTTTGAACATCCATTCTTAATATTTTCACTTATAGTATCTTGTTCTGCCAAGATAGAAAATGACAGAATAAAAGAAATACTTTCCTTTTTGAAATGTTAAACCAAAGCACTATCATTTTTTTATTTTCCAACTTACTTGAGCCTTCTATGGGCCATACAGCTCATTCATTTATCCACTCTCAACCCCCAACTCATAGTTATTTTAGTTTGTTTTGTTTTTAACCACTTTATTGAGATATGAATGACAAAAATAGCTGTCCATATTTAATGTATACAACTTGATGAATTCAGAGATAAGTATACACCAATGAAACCAACACCACAATCTTCCCTACTATTTATTGTTATGCTTTTGGTGATAACAAAAAACAAAACAAAACAAAAAAACACACCACAACTTAATATAAGATCCATCTCCTTAGGAAAATTTAAAGTATATGATATATTATTGTTTGTGCTATAGAACCATCTCTAGGACTTATTTACTTTGCATAACTGAAACTTTGTACCTTTGACCCATACCTCCCTACTAACCCTCACCTTCAGCCCCTGGCTACCACCATTCTACTCTCTGCTTCTATGAGTTTGACTGTTTTAGATTCCTCATATAAATAGTATTTTATAATATTTGTCCTTCTGTCTCACCTATTTCACTTAATGCTCTCTAGGGTTAGTCACGCTGTTGCAATGGTAGTAGTTCTTTCTTTCCTTTAAGGCTGAGTAATATCCCATTATGTATTTCAACATATGTTACATTTTGGTTTTTTTTATTCGTTCGTCTATTGACAGAGTCTTAGGTTATTTCCAAATCTTGGCTATTGTAAATAATGTTACAATAAACAATAACCTTGGAAGGACAGATATCTCTTCAAGTTCCTGATTTCAGTTCCTTTGGATATATACTCAGAAGTAGAATTCTTGAATTATGTGGTAGTTCTACTTCTAATTCTTTGAGGAATCTCCATATTTCTTTACGCAGCAGCTGCACTAATTTATATATTCTCACCAACAATGCACAAAGGTTCTAATTTCTTCATATCCTTGCCAACACTCGTTTTGTTTTATTTTGTTTTTAATTTAGCCATCCAATATATATCTCATTGTGGTTTTTTTTCATTTCCCTGATCATCAGTGTGTTGAGTACATTTTCATATGCTTATGGCCATTGTTATGTCCTCTTTGGAGAAATATCTATTCAGTTCCTTTGTCCATTTTGTAATCCGGTTATTTGGATTTTTTACTATTGAGTTATAGGTGCTCCTTATATATTTTAGATATCAACTTTATATCAAATATGTTTGTTTTCATTATCCATGTATACTTTATATAATTTTATATTAAGATCAGGCTTCATCAGAGCAGACATGGGTAGTGTCTGCTATAGAGGTAAAGATCCTGACACTGCAATGGCAAAAACTAGTTAAGTGTTCTGTAATTATTAAAATGCTGACAAATTTATTATTCAGGGCATTAATAATATAAGGCCTGAGAATGCAAGGAAGCTAGCGCCCATTTGGAGTGGAATTATAGGCTTTTAATCCAAATGAAAATATTTTAATGCTGGTAATGCCATTTATAAATTATATGATTTGGGTAAAGCTCTCTGACTGTCTTGAACTTCAGTGTTCACATCTTTTAAAGAGATATAAAACATATACTTGTTGTGATGTTTAATGTTATATGTCAAATTGGCCAGGTTATGATGTCCAGTTGTTTATTCAAAAGTCTAGATGTTTCTATAATTAACATCTAAATCAGTAGAATTTCAGTAAAGCAAATCATCCACTATAATGTAGCAGGTACAAGAAGTGGCTTCACAATGTTTGACCTCGACAGGATTTTCTATTTTATTTTGCACAATTTTCAGCAGCAAAACCAAATTGGGTCTTCAGCTTTATTCCTGGTTTATTTATTTATTTTTTTTTTGCAAGGGAAGAACCTGTACACAGATATATTTTGGTATCTCCTGATTGAAATATTTACCCTTCTTTATAGTATGTCTGTAACAATTTGTAAACAAATTTATTTTTTGCCTTTTTTTAAATTTACTTTTCAGATCAAATTTTTCATTGGATCTGAATTTGTCAAAATAAAAGATTCTCACACATGCACACAAAATGTAAAGCACATTTAGTGTCCCGTGGAAGCGAGTTTACTACAGGATACCAGAGTTGGAATGGGTACAAATTGCAGATTGGAAGGAGACTTGGACAACACTGCTGGCCTGAGGCAAATAAGACAGGAGTGGGTGGGAAACAGACGGCAGAGTGTTGAGGCTGTGGGAAAGGCTGCTCTTTGCCCTACAGGTGTCTGTGCTTAATGTATGGCAAAGGGTTCAGGAGGATGTGCAAGGTGTAGGTCCCTGGCTCCAGTTACAGCTGCAGGGACTGGACAATGAGGAAGCCCCCACTCCAGAGGTCTTCAGCCACTGAAAGAGATGCAACTCACAGCACTGGTGGCTCATGACATCCGGACGTCTATGTTTTGTATGGTGTTTTATGCCTAGTCGGCAAGCACTAAATAGTGAATTATTATCATTACGGCCATCAAATTCAATTTAGTTTGCAATTCAAAATCCATATGAAAATGAATTTTTGAGCAAAATCAAGTATCAAAATTATTAGATCAATTTTAAACCAACCACACAAACAAAAAGCTAGCAGTAGCTTTAGACCCTAAGATTTGTTTTAGTGTATTGCTTTTACATTTGTTTTCTGCTTTATTCAAATTTGGAATTAAAAACTCTTTGAGAAACAAGTTTCTCAAGAAAAGTGTGGCATATTTATAGATTAAGTCTTTTGCCAAAAACCTAGATCACGAATTCCTCTTTGGTACATACTTCTATTCCATTTTGCTTCTGTGTCAATTTTATCTTTTGATGTTTAAAATTGTACATGGCCTGAGAGTGGGCTGCCTAAGGGATTAGAGCTCCTGAAAATCTGTGTAGTGAACGATGTGTTATACTTACCTTTGGGCTCTTTAATTGGTTTCTAAAACTCTTTTTTGGGCATCACTTCCATAGCAAATAAACTCCCACTGGAAGTTCGCCAAAACTCATTTCAGCTGCATTCAAAAAATATACTTGGGCAGTTTAACCAAGTCCAATTTTAAAATGGGGGCTTTTTTACACTTACTTATTAAATAAAGAGTTCGAGGGGTTTTGTTTTTGTGTGTGTGTGGCCATTTTTGTTTTTTCTCTGTGCTAGAAATTATCAAGATGCTCTTCACAGGAGTTCACAGGGAGCCTTGAAAGTTATAGTTATTGCATATCAGGAAATGTGTCCACTCTGAATTTACTATTAACACATTAGACAGCCATGTAATTTATGTGCTTCCAACGATGAAGTTCAGTGTTTGCATCATTGCTTTTCTTTGCAGATATCTTTAGGCCTAGATATTTACAGCCTTCTCCCAGCTTCTGCATCCAGCTTCTTAGGATGCTTTGCACTCTTTATTGCTAATAAATTAATAAGAATTGTTTTATTGCATGAGAAACATTGATGATGTAACAGATTTCTTTATTTCGATAGAACACACCGGTGACCTACCTGCTTTGTTATTACCTTGGCACACCCCGCAGATTGATGAGCCATTAGTTGCACTCCTGTGTAATAAAGCCCCTAATATAACTGCTAGGAAAGGTCACAAGCAAGAAATCCAATTGCACTGTGTAAACAGCTCTTCTACTATAGCCATAGGCGAGATTTTGTATTATTTGCTTTTTCAAG
Source organism: Eonycteris spelaea (assembly GCA_003508835.1). Classification (NCBI taxonomy): domain Eukaryota; kingdom Metazoa; phylum Chordata; class Mammalia; order Chiroptera; family Pteropodidae; genus Eonycteris; species Eonycteris spelaea. Next base: position 709,447 of record PUFA01000043.1, on the reverse strand, counting down.
ATATTCTGATACAAGCTTTACATGACAACAAGAGACCTGAGCCAAAATAACTAACGTGGATTTTACATATTTCCAATATGGTCTTTGCTATCTTCCTATGCTCAAGATATCCTTGATATAACCTTTCCCTGAACATTTCTCCCCTGACCTCCATACTCTGGGCCCATGCCATTTTCACATTTCTCTTCCCTATCAATACTCCTCTAAATGGCATCCCTGGATGATATGTTAAACTACTTAGAAAAATTATGAGATGAGAGGAGTTTAATATGTTACCTTTACCAGGTCCTCTTTGATGTTTTTACAGAGAGTTTTAATAACTATATTAAAAGAGAAAGGAGGTAAATGGCACTTTTTCTTAGTTACTACAGTATAATGACCTAACACCTATTACACTGATGCAACCGCTGATTTATTTTCTTTACTTCACACGAGGCTGTAGGTATGATATTCCCAGTGTAGATATGATATTCTATTTAACTTTGTATCCTCAATGCTTACAGCAGTGCCTGGCACATATTGTGATCAAGAAATCAAGAATGTCTGTTGTGTGAATGAATGAGTAATAGGAGATACTCATATAGTATAGACCAAAAGGATGAAAATATATCTTTGGGGAATAAGATGTTAATAGAACAATATATTGTTTTTCAATATGCAGCAATATGACATTAGACCAAGCATCATACATCTGAAACTAACAAAAAATATTGTCCTGACGTTGTGGGAACACCCAACGCATTTAACAGATGAAGGTAATTTGTAGGCAAATCAGAGACATAACAAATATTATTCCCTTAAGTTAGAATGAAAAGGATAGCTAACAAATTGAAACAAACCACTTCTTCTCCCAAAGTGACAAGGAGAGAAGCACTGAATAGAGAGTAGCATTTTGCTTCATATCTGTCCCATTCTCAGATATCAAGAATAATAGCACTCTAGGAGGTATGTCAGGTGATATACACGACCTATGAAAAATGACTCTGTACATTTATTGTCTTATTTAAAAATCAATCTGTTCAATTTTCCCATTTTAAAAGTCATGTGTGCTTATTTTTAGATGATGGATTCCTAAATAATGTACACGTTATAAAATTTTAAAAATCCTAAATAAATGCATTGTCTTTCACATGGTTGTAATAAACATATTATAATTTATAATTAAGATTTATTTATCCTTGAAGAATAGCTTTTATATGTTGTTTGAAAAAAAATCAGGAATGCTACCTGCACAATAAAACTAAGCTATATATTCAACATTTTCAGATAATTTGTCTTACTCAATGGCATTTAACATTATGACAGTTTATGTGGGGGATCACAGTGTATATTTATGTATATTATTGCTATACCAGTATATTTTGGCTTCTGTGTTTTGTCCACATTTTACAGAAAGGCAAATTACAACAAAATGAAAATAAAAACATTACCATCATTCCATCGAGATAATTTTTAGCTAAGTATTGTTCAAGTTGGAAAGTTATAGAAAGTTATAAAATACACTGCTGGAAAGGTTAATTTCTCTTCCAACTTCAGAGAATAGAGTGATTATCTTTCTAACACTATAGACTATGCTGAACTAGTATCAAGAAGTAGTAAAATTTCAAACACAGAAATAAAATGTCTATTAAACTAGTACTGATTTTCAGAGAGTTACTATGTAGCACGTATCAACCATGTGAGTATAATTACTGTATAGTTTTTGAAAATATATGATGAGAGTCAGTCATTCACCAAGTCAGGACTTATTTTTGGATTTGTAAAAGATCTCTGCGTTGGATAATAACATGGTGTCAGCCGTGCATGAGCAGACTAAATGAATGATGAAGTCTAAATTGTTCTGAATGCCTGCAAATGGATCAAATGGTATTCAAAACAATAAATCAATTTTTATTAGGACTGTGACCATACTTTCAACCTCTCAGGTATACATTTTTTATGGTACAACATATGTTATATAAAATTACTGAAATCTATTGTTTTAGAAAAAGAAAGAAATTATAAAAATGTAAAAATAATTAAATGAATTGGTTTAAAATAGGAAACAGAATAGCAGCTCAGTGTGTGAACTCGATTTTTTTTTAATAAATGGAACCAAAGATCTTTCCACTTTCATTTTATTACTTATTTATATTTTAAAAGCCTCAGTGGATTAAAGCTAAATTTTATCATTTTATGTTCTAAAGAAAACATATTTTGTGTTTAAGTCTCCTCTCAATAGCTCTGATTCTAAAAATAGACTAGTTTATTAGACCATGTATGGAAGAATATCTTGAGAAGATTTACTGGAATAAATAAGTCTCTAGAAAATTCAGGTTCATTTTAGAGCAGAATCCTTGTGGTTTCTACAACAATATATATTTCCATAATATTGTAGCATTTATTCCATGTTATTTTGATAACTCTACCAATAGAAAAGTCAGAAAGCCTTTCACTATATATTAAATGCTGTTGGAGCTTGGTGATAGGTTTTCACAGTTCAACAACATTTATTTAATCTTTAAAATTGTACTCAAAAAGTAGGAACAGGCTAATGTATGATATGTAAGGAAAAGGATGAGAAACAGGAGGAATTAGAGGAAACAAAAATTCAGTTTCTGTCCCTCCAAACTCTAACATTTGAGCAAACTCCGGGACAATGGCGTTTTCAAGCCTTCCATTCGCTGGCTTTGTTCATGACTTCCACTACAACTTAATGAAGCTTGGGCGAAGCAACAAAATCTTCCCTCGTGGCATGAGCAATATATCCATTATCTTCATCGGTCAGTTTCACTGCTAGATTTTCAAACACACTGAGTATTTAGAGTTAGAATGACATTTGCTGTACAAGTTTTATTTTTTTGTAGCTATACTATCAGCTTGTCAGAGTGAAGGCTAACATTGAATTTCCAAGATTTTAGAATAACTGGTGTCAGAACTCTAGCATGAAATAATATGCATTATTCATAATGTCCAAACTCCTTAAAATTAAATAAGTATAATTAAATTTTAGACATGTAGATCAGAATTAGTATGACATATCTGGCATTGTTATTAATTTTAATAATAAGGGAAACACAATTAATTATACAAACATTACAAGAAAAGTCTATTAAGTAATGTATTATAAGAAATCCAAGCATATAAGTCTAAACTGTCATTAGTAATTGACAATGACAGTGCTTTTTCGTGTTCAAAATATTTAATTGAGCAAAAGTTTTTTCCTCCTTTTTTTAAAATAAATTTAATAATCTGTCCAGAAATTATTTGGTCCAAGGCAAAGTGCATGGACTAACATTTCAAAATCCAATCACTTACGCTCTACCTTCAGGTTCAAACCTTTGATCAATTATACAATAGCAACCTTGAAGATCAAAGAATCCTTAAACACTAGTGAGCAAATACAGGGAAGCTGAATAACACTGAAGTAAAGTCATTCATAACATGAAGTTGTAGGAGAAAGAGAATAATGATCTTAGAGTATCCTTATTTTCCTGTTTTGTTTTGTTTTCAGGTAGAAAATAATTTCAGTGAGAATTGATATAATTCTATCAAAGCTTATCAGGTACAAATTTTAAAGTGAACATAATTCTTATTCTGGTTGCCATTAAAATATTTTAGAGCAAAAAAATCAATGTCATAATATCAGGTAATCTTTTGAATTAAAATGTTATATCATCCCTCAATTTTCATAGACCATTAACTTAAAAATACAACCTCTGTAGAGGACTACCAGATGTCCCTTCCTCAGTGATATCAAATTTATAACTAAAAAATATTTAAGAAAAATGTTTCCATATTTAATAAATCAAAATAGATGAATAGGTAGGAAATATACTAGTCAAACATGGAATAAATTTCATAAGTATTTTTAAATATGCTAATAGCAGAGCTAAGGGAAAATATCTAAACTTATATTTCAAGGATAAACTATGTAGGTAAAATTGTTTGTGCATCACATGAAATAGGTTTCTATGTGGCTTTGTGCTAATTTTCTTTTTTTTCCTAAATTTTTGTTCAGTTTACTTAAACTAAACAATAACAATTTACCCATTTTTTCATCTCCCACCCAACTCTGGTAACCATCAATCTGTTCATTATATCTGAGCTTGGGTTTTTTTTGTTTGTTTGTTTGATTTTAGATTTCACGTATGTAAGAGATCATACAGTATTTATTTTTCTCTGTCTTATTTCACTTAGCATATATCCTTCAAGATCCATCATGTCACAAATGGCAGGATTTCATTTTTTATGGCTGATTTACACGTATCTGTATATATATGTATAATATATATATATATATATATATATATATATATATATATATAATTCTAAATGGTGTACAATACTTTTAATGTATTGCTAAAATTGGTTTGCTGATATTTTGTTGAGGATATTTGCATCTATGTTTATCAGTATATTGGCCTGTATTTTTTTGTTGCACATGTGGCATATTTGTTTGGTTTTGGTATCAGGATAATGTTGGTCTTGTAAAATGTGTTTGGAAGAGGAATTTCTTAGTTAGTATAGATGACTTAAACAGCTTAGAAGGTTTGTTTGTTTGTGTGCTTGTTTTTTGCTTGTTAAAATTTTTCTTTATGAAATGTTTCTTTATAAAATATATACAAATAGACTTATAATGAATTCACTTTAATGAGGATTTGTCAAATTTAAAAAATTTGAGAATAATATGTGATACATTTTTTATAAGGCTTATGTGTCTAATACTCTTCTATAAATTTTTATTGCATTTAGTTGTTTCTTAAGAATAACAGTTTTAAGAAATCTGGGATTCTTAATGATCAAGCTAGTTACACTGACCTATTCTGGCTTTTACTCTGTTAAATAAATTTCATATTGCCTAAATATCTTAGGGATGTATACAACTATGCACACTGTATATAGATTCCATTTATTACATTAAAAAGTAGTTTGATATTTCTAGTGCTGCCAAGTAGTAATGGACCACAGTTTTTGAGAGTTTATCTTGTAATGGGAATTTTTACGTAGATTTTATAAGTGATATGGCAGAATCCTCTGGTGAGATTAAAAAGGGGTTTGTGTAGTGAGCAAAACATAAAAAAGCATAAGCCTAGCAATGTGAATGTGGGGAAAAAAAAAAACTTGGAGAAAATTCTCTGCTGCATCAGATTATTGTGTTATCTTCAAACTGGTAAGAAATAGTGTAAATCAATTAATTTTGTATAAATCCACACAGACTCTCCTGTGTCTTCGGTGAGAGGGGTGCTATTGCTTTATGAAAGGGAAATTTAGATACTGTTGAGAGTAGATTTCATTCTCCTTGTATATGGACTTATGTGATTTGACGTGGATTGCTAGAAGCTTTGCAAAGTTTTCCTTAATTCCCGATGCCCCAAAACTGGATTGTATCCGCTCAAAGGAGATGAAATATGTAGAAAATAAAGTCAACAGCAGACTAAGAACATTACCTATAGTATCTAATTCTTATACATGAGGTGCTTACTATTATTAAACTCAAGAGGAAATTGAGGGTTAAGATGATTAAACAATTACTCAAGATCAAATGACTAGCTTTACCATATCCTAATATTAAATACTAACTCTTCTCTCCCCAAAATGAAACAGGTCACATTCACCAAAGCAACACAAATTTAGGAAATAAAAATAAACATAAGTGTGCTTGTTTTATGTGAATAACCCCAAGGTCATGTGGTAGTAGGAATTCAAAAAATACTTGAAGATATGTAAGAAAATAATCTGCTACGGAAGTTTAAACATTATAAAGATTTACTAATTCATTCATTAAGCAAATATTTATTAAATTCTAATTGATGAAAATAATAACAGAAACAATACTGTTCCTTCTGGTGGAAATGGTTATTACTACATCCTTTCTGGAGAGGACTTTGGCACTATATATAAATAACTAAATTGATGTCCATAATTTTAGCCAATAAAATTCTGCTTGTGGGTATTTGTTGCCAAGCTTAATGGTGTTTTTAATACCATTAAGTAATTGTATCATACCCTTTTTCAATATAAATATGATTGTAGTTTGGATTCTTTTAGCAGGTCTAGAAACTTGAGAAAGAACTTCCAACTGGGCCAGACTTGGAACTTTCAATTGTAATGTACCATGAGTTTCAGGACACCTCAAAAAAATATAAAATAAAATAAAATAAAATAATAAAATAAAATAGGAAATTTCATTATATCCTAAAAAACTCAATGTCCAGACAATATCTATTTGAGACAGCTTAGCAATCAAATGATCCTGGGCCACTGCTCAGTGATGACTGGCTGACTATAGCCTACAGCCTGGTCTATGAGGGCCTACTAGCTAATCATTCAGCAAAAGGACAGGTTGTTCTTCCTTTCTAAAAATGATGTAAATATTTAATGCATACCTTTTTTGATACTTTCTATCTTTTTAAAATGGTGCAAAGTTTCTGGAGTAATTTAAGGACAGTGATCATAATTTCAGTCTCTTCTATTTACATAATGGTATAAAACAATATATCTATACTTTCCTTGATCAATCCTTTTATTTATCTATCAATCAGTATCTATATTTATTTGTGATCTATTCCTATAAAGATACAAAACCATGTGCATATATACAACTATATATCTATATAACTATATCTATAAAACTATAAACATATAATATGATGTCACTATTGAAAACAGGCTTGAGGTGAGATATGACACATTAATAGATGTTCATTAAGCAAAGGATGATGAATATTTAAGACTGAATATATATTAGGCCCTATGTGTATGGCAGGAGCAAAGAACTTTTGAGACACTAAATATAGGTTATGTGGCTTCAGCACACAATCCAAGGATGTGTACAGTAAAACATCCAACTGTAAATGTAGGCAACAATCAGACTTTATGTAACAGGTTTTTAATAAGGTCTAAAAGCAATGGAAAGCTTTAAAATGTTTTTTTTTCTTTTTTTTAATAACAGTTTGGTTTATTTTTAAAATATCCACTCTGGATATAATATAGAGAAAAAATTAAGGTGGTGGTAAGTGAATATGGAGATGAATTAAGACTGGACTTGTGGAGTAATGATATATTATAAAAAAAACCCATGAAGTTAGGATATATTTAGGAAAAAAATATAGCTACAACTTGTTACTAGATTTGTTATGAGAGGATAAAGGAAAGAGGCATCATCAAAGTGACACTTTCATTTCTGGCTTTCATGAATTTCATAGGTTAAGTTTCTGAATGGAGTTAATTATGTTCTTAGACATAAACAAGACGTATTTGGGTAGCAATTAGTAGAATTAGGAGTTCAGTTTGACTTTTGCAAAAATGTTAAGGAGGTAAGTGCAACACAGTGAAGAAGTCTTTCCAAGAGACTTAAGTAAGTGTATGAGTCATTCATGGTTGGGTGGTAATCAAAGCAACAAGAATGGGCAGAAACAGAGTCATACTAGAAGAAGTCTGGTTCAGAGCCTCCAGCTACTCCAACACTTAGTGGCTGGTTGGAGGAAGCTGAGTCTACAAACATGTCTAAGGAGAAAGATAACTAGGACTGTAGTGTAATAATTAGCTAAGAAAAATTATTTTAAAAATGAGAGTGATTCACACAATACTATTCTGGGGTCAAAAAGGATGAAGCTTGGAAATATTTCCATTAGCTTTAGAAAGATTAATATTATAAGTGACCTTGATAGGTTTATGTTAATGAATGTCAAGTTGGGAGCCATGTTTGAGGGATCCCATAGTAGGTAAGAGATAAAGGCACAGAGATATGATCAAAAGAGGAAGGGATGTAAGTTCTTACTTAACATCCTCAATAAGTTCTTGGAAACTGTAACCTTAAGCAAAATGACTATACCAAAGCCAATTTTACCCTAGGCTAATTAATATAAACAAGAGGTAAGTTCCTAAGGCATGTGGTCACAAAAACACAACCAAATTTCTAAATAAAAGCTCAAACCCCTTCTAATATTGAACATTGAAATAAATGTATACATGACCTCCACATAGATTTAAGAAAGATGAATAAAAACAAATAAGATCATTCTTTTCTAACCCAATTATTCCAGTTCAGGGTTGTGGGTGGCCAAAGCTTCTTTCATCAGTTCAGGCTGCAAGGAGGACCACCTTAGACAGGACACCCTTCCATTGCCAAGTCACTCACACTCATATCCACACTCACTCAGACTGGCAAGTATAGGCACACCAGATCACTTCAAGCGCACATCTTTGAGATGTGGGAGGAACTTGGAGTTCTTGGAGAAAATCCAGGAAGACATGGAAAGAACATGCAAACCACATGGACAGTGACCCCAGCTGGGAATCAAATTCATTTCTTTCATCAAAGTTATAAGAAAACAACATTAAACAAAACCACATTATTTAAGGACCTGCTGTACAGAGGGAAAATTATGTCACATACATACTCAATTACACGTTGAAAACAAAATTACTTTCCAATCAAAAACAAAACAAAAATCTTTGTTCAGTTTTACTTTATATTTTTTTTCAACCATAAACTAGGTGACAGTTGAAAATAACATATGTCTTTCTCAAATTCATTTTCTCTTTGAAATATTACAATATAGCTTCTAATCTTTCATTAGCCCTTAGAAATCTCTCCACTCTTGTAATATACCCTCTTACTAATAGTGTACACAGTATCATATCCAGAAGCATCTTTCCATTTTTCCTTCTATTTCATTTTTCAAAAATTTTTTGAAACTATAAAACTCCATTACCATCTCCATATTTTTACCTTGTGTTTTATTCTTGACTCCACCATATTGGATCTTCACTGTCTTAGTCTGTTAGGACTGCTATAACAAAATACCATAGACTAGGCGGCTTATAATCAACAGAAATTTATTTCTCATAGTCTGGTGGCTAAGAAGTCCCAAGATTTAGGTGCCAACAGAACGCATGTCTGGTGAGAACAACTAAGTCTAGTTGGCTTTTGTTGAAACTTCAAATGGTGGAAGGGGTGAGGGAGCCCTCTGGGTCTCTTTGTAAAGTCATTAACTCAGTCATGAAAGCTCTGCCTTTCAGACCTAAATATCTCTCAATGGCATCACTTCCTAATACTATTACCTTTGGGGTTAGAACTTCAACATATAAATTTGGGGGGATATTCAGTCCATTGCATCTCTAATTTTTTTTTTTCCTTTAACTTTTAAGCTATTCTTCTGATATGGTTTCAATTATATTAGCCTGATGGGGCAAATAAAATTCTTCCCTGCTGGTGAGTAATTGCCACACATTTACAATTAAAAGTCTATAAATTCTGGTAATCTGGGATGCATGTAGATACTTTGAGACCTCAAGCTTACAAAATTTAGAGGCAGTCTTTAAGAAAAGTGAGTCTAATTACATACAAAAAAAAGTGTTCAAATGAATGAAATTTATAAGCAAATTCTATTTGCTTAGAATGAGGGGAAAAAATCACAACAAGTTAAAAATTTTATAAAACCAACAAAGTCCCAAAATACCGCAATATCTGGAAAAATAGTTTAACATTTTAATTAACTGAATGATACAATTCTATAATACTTTTACTCTTTTATTTTTGGTTGTATATTTATCTACCAACTTTTATGTGACAACATAGTAAAATACTTTTTCTGGGGAAAGATAAAAATAATTTAGTTTCTCATCAGCATTGTTGATATAAGTTTATTTTCAGTTTTGTTAGTTTACATTTTTCATCTTCTCTATAAGTTTCAAATAATTAGAATTTTTTTCAAATTAGAGAAAACCTTGTTTTTATATATGTGCTAATATTTTCAGTATTTTGTTTTCTTAAAGAGCCTAACCCTTCATTATTATTTGAATAAGTAATGTTCTCGAAGTGTCTAATCTTCATTACCGCTCGAATATGTAATAATCAATAATTAGTTTGTCAAAGATGGAGTGTAGGAGACTCACTACCTGAGTTTCATATTTTATTATCTAACTGGAATCAACCTCCATTTTGAGTAGGATTTAATGAGAATTATCCCTCCTCAATCTGTTTCTAATAACTGGAAAATTTTTCCATAAACTAAGTTCTCACAACACATTTCAAATCTTATTTAAGCTCCACTCCTGGATCCTTTTTTTCTATCAACTACAACATTTGGACACTGAGTCTCCAGGATTACAAGATAAAATTTGTGTGTGTTTTTTTTTACTTTGCTAAAATAATACTGAATATGTTTTGTCACAATATTTATATTTCTTATGTAAAAGATTATTCAAGCTAGCCATTTACATCTTTATAATTTTCAACTTATTTTATTTTTTTTCCATTTTATAGAGTTTATATTTTTTCTAAATAGCTGAATTCTAAGTGGCAGGATTTAAATTGCCCTATGAGGAAATACTAAGGGCTTTAAATGAGCATATGCACTACTTACATGGGAAATCCTCTAGCAAATTAGAGAATACATAGTTCTTCATTTAGTCAGTCATTCAGTTAACAACTGTTCATTGTGGAACTCAGATGTGTTAGTAACTAGTTGATTCCTGAGAATAAAGTAATAACATAATAAATACACACATGCACTAAACATGTTTCTAAGGCATAGAAGAATTTACGGGGAGGAGGATGGGATTAACAACATAATATTTAAGCAATTATTAAATTAATATTGTAATAAATTCCATGAAAGTATAAATTTTGCATGCTAATACAAAGTAAATATCTTTTTAACATATCCTTCTTTATACATGACAGAATAGTCAACTAAATTTACTAAAATTTTGTTTATTACCACTCATAGGGTGAATATATATGTAATGACTAAAAATTATTTATTCTATCTGATCTAGCCTTAAGTAATTTTCCAGAATTTAATTATTCTTTTAATTGTACTATTATATTCTGGAGTAAGATAGGAGTGATATTAATAGACCTCAGAATTTTAATATTTTTTGACATTTTATTTAAATGCCTCTAAGAAAAAGTTTTCATGTTTCACTTCTACCAACAATGAGTTAAGGATCAATAAAGTCAGTTTTATCTCGGATTTAAGGAGCTTTCACTTATTTGAAATATGGTAAAAGGAGAATGGAAGAGTTAATGGTATGAATGAGAGAGAGGGTGAGAGAAGAAGGGAGGAAGAGAATGAGGTAGGGAGGGAGAGAAAGAGGGAGGGAAAGAGGGAGAGGTGATTCAAATATGCTTGCCTGTCTGTTTGAAGAAATTTTCATACCACATTCTTTGAAGTAAAGTCACATTCATGCAGTCCTGAACCAGCTTGCCAGGTATTGGTACACGTACTGTGCTCTATTAATTCAGGACATCAGGCTCTCCCTGAGCTGTACCAATTTGGCTTATATTCTCATTCATACTTTATGTAGCTTGATTGTCATTGTCTTGACTCTAGCTTTTTTATTTCCTGTTATTCTCCTGCTCGTATTCTTTTGTAGAGTCTTGTATGCCTTCCAAGATGAAAATAAGTTCATATTCATATCATGCACTAAAGAGAGTTGAAGCACTGCTCCCTCTCTTTCCCAGATAAGATGAGAGCATGGTTACACAATGGGATTCTTAATAAAAGCCTTTCCCAGATATCTGGTACAAGGATCCATCTGTCTCACCTGTACAAGGATAGAGAAAATTTCAATATTTAGACTTTCTTAGAGTATAAGACAGTCCTTTCAACTTTAACCCAGAACAGTCCTATGTCCCTAGTAGATTTTATTTTTACATCCAAAACATTATTTAAGGACCAAACCTGAATCCTACACATCTCCTAAACTTTAAATGATGAAAATGAGTTGCTTAGGAAATATAGTCACAACATGATATTCAGGGACAATTTCTGGCTATTGCAATTTATAGTTATTTTTTTAGGGACTGTCTTTGGTTGTTGCAATTTATAACCATTTTTCCTCCCATTGGTGTTGTAGGCAAATCTTAGCTCTACAAATAATGACATCAGTTAGTCAAGCAGACAGCAGAAAAGTGACAAAAGGAAGGTTTACAGCTAATTTTGAAAAGTTTCATGACATTGGCTCATGAATAAAATGTTAAACAAATTCTATGAGTGAGTATATACGGATTTAAAAGCAAGATATCAGAGTGTTCAGGAAAAAAAGATCTGTGGAACAACAAATGTAATGCAATTTGAGTCACTAAAATAATATAATGAAATAACTCATGTCTCCGATATCAGAAATATCTGGTGAGCGGCTTAAAATGCAAATAATTGTACTTATCCCAGAACTTCAGAAACAAAATCCCTGGGGACAGAACCCAAAAGTCTACTTTTTCAGAAAACTACCCAGTAAGCTTTATGTAACGTAGTTCGGGGAGCCTTTGACAGTTCATGATATTCTCTTACTTGTAACTATTTTCAATAGACTGCTTGAAAAGAGGTTCATTATGGGGTTTTGCAATGTTGGGAACATGAGTGATGTCAAGGCATTTTATGATTTATGGGTTATTCATTTAAAGTATTAAAACAAGGAAGGCAGTTCCTAACAGTAACTGTGGCCTCAGAATTTGCACATATGAAGAAAATGAAAAATAAGATCTTTCTTTAAGAAAGAAAACTCATAGCAGGGGAAAAAGTTAAATAAACTTACAAAATACAGTTGAAAAAAATTTACTACCTTGAGTTGATGAAAGGGGAAAAAACTGGTTTATATATTAAACTATTAAGTCATCAGTGGAAAAACATAGAAAAAAAACAGTAATTTTGGGAAATTCTAGAAATGCTCTTTTCTGTAAGATAAGGGTAATAGGATGTTGTTGAAGACCTTTAAATAGATGCCAGAATTGTTGATCATGAAAAAATATGGCTAGCCCATGTACAACAATGTCATTACAGTATGCCAATACCCCTGGGATGTCAGCCAAAATTGAAGTAATTTTCTGAAAACAGCTCAGTTCTGAACTTAATCCAAAAAGCATTCATTCATAACAAAGTACTCCTTTCAAGAAGGGAAAAGGCTATGCCAGATAAAGAAGTTGCACGGATATATTTTATTATAAAAATAAACAACACATACCACTAAAAAGCCCATTCCATTCATTTGGATAAAACTTTAAACATGTTTAAATGAAATTATTTAAAATATCTGCAATTATGAAAAGTATGTCTGTTTGTTTTAATGCAGGAGGTTTTCTTAGGTGCTATAGAATGCAAATAGCAAAGAGAAGACCCTGAAACACCAAGCTCTACTGAATTTACAGGGGAGATTATTTAAAATTCAATCCAGCTTCTCCGATTTCATAATCCTCTAGCAATGTTAAAACCATACCTGAGCCCAATAAAGAAATGAGTTTGATTGTTCATATCAAGTTTAAGTTTTTCTGATCTTCAGAGAAATAACTATGAAGAATGAAAATCACAGAGGGATGGGAGGGGGAAATAACCAGTTTATGAATTTTTACTTTGGCAGGTTTATTTAGCAGCAAAGTTGAACATGAGTTAATTTTAGTATTCTGTTTTAAATAATTGAAGAATTAATTCCTATCTATTAGAATGTTAAAATATTTAAAAATTCATTGATGCTATTATATCATTAGTCTATTCATACATGACATTAATGGAATGCCTTATAAGGGCCAAGGACTGTACGAGGTACTAGCATAAAGGAAAATATGGAATCTAGGGAAATAAAAAGCCAGTCATAAGCAGTATTATAAGCAAGAGATTTTGATTCTACCTGCCTGGCATAGTTAAATAAAGGAACTGCTATAATATATAAAAGTACCTGATACTGTGCCTGATAGTAGATGACAATATTTTTATTATAATTACTACTATTACCACTATTCATTATAATTAGCTCCCATCCTCGTAGAGGTAAAGGAGAAATGAGAAGAGGAATAGAAAATACTTTGAGGTGAATGAAAACAAAACGCATACCAAACTTGTGGAATGTAGCTAAAGTAGTAATTAGAGGAAATTTTATAGTTATAAATATCTGTATTAAGAGAAGAAGAAAGATCTTAAATCAATAACCTAAGATTCCAACTTAGGAAAAAGAAGGGCTAGCTAAACCTAAAGCTAACAGAAGGAAAGAATAAGGGTGGAGGAAGTAATTGAAATAGAAAATAGAAAAATAATATAGAAAATCAACAAAAATGTTTCTTTGAAAAGTTCAGTAATTATTGAAATCAGGACTAAAAGAGGAGACATCACTATCTTACAGAAATAAAAAGCATTATAAGAGAACACTACAAATAACTGTATGCAAACATATTATATAAGTTACATAAAATGAATATCCAGAAAAACATAAAGTATTGAAACTAAGTCAAGAAGAAATAGAAAACTGAATAGACGTTAAAAATTAAAGGTTTTTAATTAATAATCAAAACAACTATTACAAAGAAAAGCCTATAGTTACATAGTTTTACTGGTTTATTCCACAAAACAGTTAAAGAAGAATGAATACAGTTGTTTAAAAATTCTTCCAAAAAATAGAAGACAGGGGACATTTAACTCATTTTATAAGGCCAGTGTATTCTAATTCTAAAACCAAACAAACACATCACAAGAAAACTTCAAATATCTCTCTAAGTATAGACACAAAATTCTTCAATATATATTAGCAAACCATATCCAGCAACATATGAAAACAAATATGCATGACAAAATGAGATTTTTCCAAGTAATGCAAAGGTGTTTTATCACCCCAAAATCTATCAATATATCCTATTAATCGAAAAAAAGAAAAAATCTACATGATTATCTTGAAAAGGAATGGATGTAATATATTGAATATTAACAATCTAGGTGTTTACAAGCCTAGGTGTTGCTAGGCACTTTCAAAATTAAATTACCACAGTAAAAACCTCACAGCCATCTCAGGTGCCCATGATTAACATGACATTAGCTCTACTTAAAATGGAGAAAGTTTTGATACTTATTTCTAAACTTGAGAGGAGTAAGAGCAGCTATTGATTTAGGAAGAACTAGAGTTGGATTTTCTAAAAGAAACCAACTCTTATTTTTACCTCTATGTATTCACTCCATTATCTCTATATCCATAATATAGTAAAGAGCATAACCATAAGCAGCTCAGACTCCAATCCTAACATATTCCATTTGAAGAATGAACTTGCTTATGATTAAGTGATACATGTGTATGTATTACACATGAATGAGAAAAGCCAGTTGGCACTGTGTAGTTTGGGGAAAATTGCTTAGCCTCTCTCATCCTTAGCTTTCCACTCTGTAAACAAATTGCAGTGTATACTCTCCTTCACATTTGGTTGCTATGAGGATCAGATGGATTGGTGTTTATGAAAACCCTTCATCGGTATATAATTTTTTCACAAATATTAGATTTTTTTAAATTATAAAATAGCCAGAAAGAAAGTTGCCATTTATAGTTAGTTTGGACTTTTACAACTTATTTTAGGAAAATGTACTTATATGTTTAAGAACACAACTTTATTGACTTCATTTATTTATAAAAGCAAATCTTCCGAATCTAGACTGAATCAAGAAACAGAGATAAAAGAAAACTAAATTGCTCTGCCTGATAAAATAAGAGGAATTTTTAGAGAAGGAAGTTGAGCCTCTGGGGCTGATACCACAAGTTTAGATGACTTAGAGACATTCAAATTACATTATAAGAGTTAATTTCATAAGACCAAAATAAATTATCAATACAATGGAGATTAACACAAATCTAAGCATTAACAATGAAAACTGAAATTCACATGAAATGGCTTGCTTTTCTTCTTATCATGATAACTAAAATTTTTAAAAGTCAGATAAACTATGAGGGCAATATCATTTGCCTATCAATATAGGAGATATTTTCAAAATAATAACTAATTCAACATCTTTATTGAAAAAAGGCAGATCTCTACTTAACCATGAATCAACAGTCAGCAATTGCATTTATGACATATGATGCTTAGCTATTTATACCTATGTATTTATTATTTTTTGCACATATAATAGATAGCTAGCAACTCACATTGCTTTATGGAAATTTAAATGTGGCCATCTTCTCTTCTTTATTTTTGCCCATCACCCACCCCTATCCCCAAGCCCTTTTGTGGGTATATACAGCCCTTTTAACCAGGATATGTGTTTACATATAAGTTAAGTCAGCACTGGTAAGATAAGTGAATTGGGAGAAAAATAAGATGTAAAAATAAAAAAGAAAATAAATGACATGTGGTTGAGAATGATTATGAATTAATTTCAGATATTTTTCTTCTATACCTGCAATATTTATGTTAAGAAATGAGGAAGCTGGCATTAACATACCAAGTTTGATTGGGAATTTCATAGTCATTTAATCCTTAGATAGCATATGAGAGATGGCATAATTAGCCCCATTTTAAGAAAAGAACCTACTGAGTTTTGGAGAGATTTGGTTATTTTGAGAAATTCACATAACAAATTAAAGACATAGCACTCAAAGTTTATCTAACTTAAAAACCCCTGTTAATTCTTCCTGAGCTTAAAATAAGCCCCTTATTCCTACCCTCTTTGGAAGATAAATATCAGGCAGCTACTTTATGCAGGATTAAAATTTCAAATTTAATGAACATGTAATGATAGAAAATATATTTTAAACCCATAAAAAGACAAGATGTCATTTCAGAGAGACTTTGAGGAGCAAAGTTGGTTTTTGTTGCATTGTTTTATTTTGTGATACAAGAGTAGAGACAAAAAGGAATAAATCTATCTTCTTTTAAAAGATCTATCACTCATCTAATGTATGTAATGTATACATTTGACTATCACTGAAAAAACAAACTCTCACTAAAAAAATTAAATTGTAACAATTTTGATAATAGAGCATTCCAAAACCTAAAGTATATGAACATATTTTAATTTTTCACATGTTACCTATAATTTTTTGTATGCATGAGTCTTAAACAAAATACCCTTCATTCCAAAATTCCATATATGAATACAAATCTGAACTTTTTGCTATAATTAGGGGCCATCCTTATATCTACAGTATTTTTAACTAGGCAACTCTGACATTTCGCTGAGCCATTATTCTGGGACAGATATGTTTACAAGCACATTGTGTTCTTTAACCTAAAATAGTTTTGTTTTGTTTGAATCTTGCCTTGATTTGGGGAAAAAGATATTTAACTCCATGAGATACATTTCTAAATGATGTTTCAGAAATAGACCAAACAAGCAAATTATTTGCATGGATTGGTTCAATTGAGAAAATAATGTGCTCCTGCAGCCTCCTTGTCTTGTCTTCCCACACTGGGAGATGTTGAACCATCCCATCCCCTTGCTGCTCACAGATTCATCAAAGAAAAGTTTTCAGACCTAAACCTTTACCTCAATTTAACAAAATTTTAAATTTAATGAACATGTAATGATAGCAAACACATTTAAAACCCATAAAAAGACAAGATGTCATTTCAGAGAGACTTTGAGGAACAAAGTTGGTTTTTGTTGCATTGTTTTATTTTGTGATACATGAGGACAGACAAATAATAGCAAATATATCTAGAAATATTATGCATACTTTCTGTTGATTATGATACAAATGAACCAGCAAAGATTTTTTTTGTACTTTAAGCGTATATCAGATTTTTTTCTGGTTCATTTTGTTTGTTTCATTGATCATTTATGAAAAGCCAACATAAAATATTTTTAACTAGGATTCCTGAATTTTATTAACAATGTTAGTAGAATTTTTTTTTTAAGCGTGTTGTTTTTTTCATGATTTGAACAAATTTTAGGTACTAGGTAGCTAATAGGCATTTATTCCCAGTGTAGTGCTTTTTCTATAATGGTGTGTATATTTGTGTTTGTATACACATCTGTGAAAATTCAAATGTCTCTAGCATGAATTTCAGCATCTTAATTTTACAACTAGAACATGGCTGGCATTTTGGAAAGCTCTGATTTACTTTTGCATGTCAAATATGGAAAAATAGCTTTTCCCTCTCACAGTGACTAATGACCATGTCAGTAGCATGGTGTTTTACAGACTTTTACGCAACAAAGGACTAGTGGCTACTTTTTATTCTATACCCAAAGCAACAAAAAATGGCAAGTAGAACCAATATGTCAAATGTAATCTATCATGACTCAATTACATGTGGCAAGAAACATAAAAGAAAAGAAATATATTATTACATACATAAGAGAATATTAGAAAATGGAAATATTTTATTTGTTTCTCATATTCCTCAGCAATAAACAAATATATTTAGTCAATTTCCTTAAACCATAATTGTGACATATATAAATACTATACCATTCTCCACCTGCTTCTCCTTGATTGTGATAAACAAAGTACTATAACTTAATTTGCTACCAATTCTTTCAAATAAGATAACAATAGGAAGAGACTTGTCAGCATTTATTGCCAGAAACATCTGAGGTGAGTCATTTCAATATCAGCTTGTCAAAAAATATGTAGACTCAAAATTGTTAAAATTTTCTAGACCAGTAGTAGCAATTTCAGACAAGAAAAAAAAAAGTTTATTTAGCCAGACATCTAAAAGAAATTGAATATACAAATCTTAGTCAATATTTTCATGTTGAATTAGGGTGCGACCATCATAAAATATCCCTCTAGGACATTTTGGATATAGATATTCCCAAAGCTGAAATAGAACTCAAGAAAGAAGTAGTGGGCTTCTGGAAGGTTTTGACAATGTCTCTTCCAGCAAAATAACTCAGATTTTCCATAGGAAAATTCCTCTGCTACGTGCTTCCAAACATGCAGGCAGTTCCCATCATATATTACAGAACTAGTGGGAATATCTGAAACCTACGACTGCATTCTCCATTAAGTCAGCCACTATCCACATAAGGTTATTTAAACAGAAGGTTAAATTCGTTAAAATTAAATAAAAATTAACAATTTGGTTCCTCACTATTTCCTCATATGCTCTTATATGTGTGTAGAAAGCAGATCTTTGGAAATATTTCGTGAACTGCAGTACTATTCATCACAGAGAGAAAGAAGCAAAGACATGATGAGCAGGCTGGGCACTCTGAGAAAAGTGCAAGCCCCTCATTGCACAGGGGAAGTCTAATCACAAGGCCCTGGAGGGAAACATTCCTAAGAAACACTGCAATCCCCTGCCTCCTCATGCCTGGGAACCCCAGCCCTTTTTCATACATCTTGCTCTCAAAAGCCATTTTCACACTAGCTTGGGAATCCTGCCCTGCTGCCTCTAAAATCCTCATCATGTAAGTCATAAACATTTTCATATCCTCTTAGCATGTGTATGGCATCATCATTATTGACATCAGAACCAAATTTTGGGTTTTCTTTAGGACAGTTACAATAGGTAGTATTAGTATTAGGAATGATTAATCCAGGAACAAGGTTAGATGCAGTTTATTATCTTGATATAAGATATTTGATTCATTCAGAAATTTCTACATTTAGAACCATAAAGGATAATTCACTCTCTATAACATAACGGTGAGACCTTTCCAACATCTATGTTACAGAGTCAAAAAGGGGCAATTGAGATTTCATTTATCTAGACTTCTGTCACTGTATGTGGTCATATTTATATTTATTACTCAGCCCATGATTTTCAATAATGGAAATGTTTTAACTACCTTTCCAAGTTTCTTCTATTTTCCTGACAACATAAATCATGTGTGTTATTTCTTCTCGTAATATTGTCAAAAGAAATATAGAACAGCTATCCCCAATAACCCTTCAGGTACTTTACAGCTAATTCTAAGAGATACCCCAGCCTACATTTCCTATCCCAGGTACCAACTCAATCTCTTTTTATAGTGTATGTCCAAACCCTGTTTGCCATACCATTAGCCATTTTAATATATCCTCTCTAGAATTTTTTCCAGGTATTTTTCATTTCTTATGAAATAGATTCTACAACTGGGTACCGTCTCTAGTAATAGTATAATAATTTAGTGATAGTAAAAATTAAATGTCTCTATACTAGTATCACATAGAGTCACATAACAGTTATACAGTATTTTTGGCTCCTTTGTTTGTGTCAGACCATCTTTTGAATATCAGTATCATTTGTTGCCATGTTTTTGGACTTTCAATTTCTCTTTTGTTCTGATATTGTACAATCATAGACATGAGAATCTTTGTGCCTAAAGAATGTTTTATCCCTCAGCTATCGCTTTAAGTAGTCATTCTTTCTTACACAGGAGGATACACCATTCAGGTCAGTGCAGTTCAGCCCTCGCTAATGTCTCTGTAAGAGCAGAGATGTAAAAGCCCCTGGAACATGTGGACACAAAGAGGAGGGGCTACATGGAAGACAGCAGGAGTATTTGCTGCTTAAAGCAAATATTTGATATCATAGGTATGCAACTTTTATCTTTGCTTTTATCATCAAATCCTTGCTCTGATTCTGTTTGCATCATTGCCTTTTAAAAATTACCAAAGATATTACTATTCTAATATCATTTTATTTAGATTTTATACCCATTGTAATCAGACTCTTTTAAATTCCTGAAAAAGAAATCCTCTCACACTAGTCAGTTTTAAGGGGGCATTTTGGAGGACACAGGCCTTATGAGAATCCAGGCAAAACTGCACAACAAAGCACAAGGAAGGCCAGGAATTCATAGCCCCAGGGCACTCTTACTTTGCATCTTTGTTTCTTCCTTACCTTGATGATTCTCTCATGTTTGTTCAGTTAACTTTTCTGTCTGCCTGATAAAATTTAGGGTTTTCTGTTATTGTTTGCGGTAATTTGTCTTGCACATGACTTAGAATAGCCACCACAACCTCAAATGTAAGTACTATTCTAAACTTATCTTTTGCCACAACTGCCAGTTTTGCATCTCTTATTTCAGATTCTGACTGATTAGAATTTTTTTATAAGCCATATCACAAATCATATGTGTGTGTATCTATCTATCTCTATATCTATATATAAATAGATAGATCTATCTATCTATTATCTATCTATCTGTCTGTCTATCTATCTATCTGTCTATCTATCTAGGTAGATAGATAGACAGATAGATAGATAGACAGACAGATAGATGAAGATATAGATAGATATAGATATAGATATAGATATAGATATAGATATAGATATAGATATAGATATAGATATAGATATATAGATATAGATTTAGTTAAATAGATAGGTAGATATATCTCCAGATTTGGGATCATGTGTCCTAACCTGATCCAATCATATATTGCTTAGTGTCGGGAGAAATAGAATATGGTAAACAAAATAATGTCCTCAGCCTGGGATTTTCTCTGGTGATTAAATGCAACTGGATCTTAGAGAAATCAATGATTTCAACATCCAGGTGGATAGGATATGAAAAAGGAAACAAGCAATAAAATATAGACAATAATTGCCTGAAATAATGCTAGTCTTAGTTTCTTCTTAATCAAGATGAGTGCAAATTACTGTATCTACATATCTAAATATAATAAAATACTAGATGAGTAATGATCATTTTGGATCTGGGAGGTAAGTCATACATAGAAGAAATAGAAAAGTTTAAAGGGGTAACCAATATTCCCACAGGTATGACATATATTGCCTAAAGAAATGTGCTTTGCAGCAGACAATTCAGACGTGCTTCAGAATGTATATAACCTCACAAAATTTAAGGCTTCAATTAAAAAAAAATCAACCCAAATATCAATTATCAATGCCTAGTGACCGGAGGTGATTAGGGATCCTTCCAGATAACTGGGTTTTAGGGTTTCTGATTAGCACTAAACATCACAAGAGGCAGTTTGTTGCTGAGACCTAGGGTAACATTTCTAAAAGCACGTTGGATGCATTTTCCAATATTTTCCTGAGCATATTTTATATGCTGTAATGAGATACTTGATAATATTGCCACATCACAGAAATTCAAAGTCAAATAATAGACTTCAAGAAAAACAATCCCTAAATAAACATTAATCATCCTGTGTTTGCATTATATGAAAAGAAAATAATAGCAATCAAAGCCCAGAAATGCCTGTGTAGAGATGACTTTTTAAAATTTATGTTCCTCAGCTCTATAATTGTAACTATTTCTGATAGCGATATCTTATTTAGCAATGTGACAGAATTGGTTTCTTAAAGAGCAGATCTAAAACTTACCTTTTCCTCCAAGTAAAAATGCTGTTATTTGCAGAGCTTCATCTTGGCCACCTGGTTCACCAAGTTTCAATTATTTTATTTATATATATTTCAAAGAAAGCTTTCTATTTGGAAGTCATTTTGGGGAATTATGTTTTCTTTAGAGTCTCAGAACACTCATAAAATTCTTCGTCTATATAGATGAATATCTTTCATTAAAAAGTTATATGTAGTTTGCCCTTTTATAAATATCCCAGAAAACAGTGCAAACACTGTAACACTAAGCAATTATATAATTGTTTTATATTAAAACAAAACCAAAAAAAGCTCATGATCAATAGATAAAGCTGTTTTACTGTCATCTCTGAAAACAACAACAACAACAACAAAGACATTGGCTTTGGTAATAGTTTGAACCTGAATCAGAGACTATTCAATAATTATACCAAATAAATAACTTTATCTTTACATGACTATCTATCTATCTATCTATCTATCTATCTATCTATCATCTATCTATCTATGTATCTATCTATCTATCTGTGTACCTATCTATCATCTATCTATCTGTCATCTGTCTATCTATGTAGATAGGAGATAGGTAGTAGATGACAGATCATCTAGATAGATAGATATATGTATACATATATACATATATGTATACATAGCTATATATATACACATATACATATACATATGTATATATACAAATATACATATATATACACATATATATAGCTATATATATGTAACTATATATATATATATATAACTGTCAAACAGTCAAACTGCAGCATTTTACATTCTTATCAGCACTATACAAGTGATCCACTTTTCAGAGTTTTCAGAGTTTTTGCAAGCATTTAGTGTTGTCAGTATTTTTATATTTTAGCCATTTACATCAGTGTGTAGTGAAACCTCATTGTGGTTTTAATTTGTATTTCCCTGCTGGCTAATGAGGTTGAGATTTTTTTCATGTGCTTATTTGCCATATGTATATCCTGTTCAATGGGATGTCTTTTTATGTCTTTTGCTCTTTCCCTAATTGGATTACTTGTTTTTACTGCTGAGTTTTGATAGTTCTTTATATATTTTAGATAGTAGTCCTTTAGCAGATATATGGTTTAAAATATTTTATCTTATTCTGTAGCTTATTGTTTTCACTCTTTTAATTGGATCTTTCACAGAACAAAGTTGTTTTTTTTTAACTTTGATGAAATCTAACTTATCAATTTTTCCCTTTATGGTTTGTGATTTTAGTGTCAAGTCTAAGATTTGTTTGTATAACCCTATGCACCAAAGATTTTCTCCCATTTTTTTCTAGTTTTATATTTATGAATTTTTTACTAATATTTTCTTAAGAATATTTGAGTCTGTGCTCATGAAAAATATCAGTTGGTAGGGATTTATTTATGAGAATTATCTAGTTTTGATATTAGTGTAACACTAGCTTCATAAAATTAATTAAGAGGTGTTATCTCTTCTATTTTTTATAAGAGATTAAGTAGATATTAATTCTTTTATAAATATTTGATAGAATTCTCCAGTCAAAACACTTGGTCTTGGAGATTTATTTCTTGGGAAATATTTAACTTATTAATTTGTTTCCCTTAGTAGTTCTAGCACAACTCTGTTTCTGGTTTTTAACTGAGGCAGTGAAAAATTTTCTACCACAACCATTTTAATTGTCAAATATTTGCAGAAAAGAATATTCTGCCTTCTATTAATAGGTTTCCTCTTTAAATGGTAATGTATGAGAAATAAATTTTGAAATGCAGTGCCAGAACAAAATGTCGTTATCCTTGAGAGATTGCTATTTGCCCTCTTTCTTGATGTAAATTATGGAATATGCACAATTACTAATTTTGATATGGCTGTCAGGAAGCTCAGGGCAATATTTAATCCTCAAATACAGCAACATGTTTGCCCTTATGGTGAACAAATTGACTTCCTTTTCTTTTTTTCCAAGTCATTTTTAAAGTTAATAACCCAATTTTGTTCATATATTTTATTATGTATCATGATGGCTCATCCTTCGGGCCTCTCTCAAAATAGAACTTATACCAGCCTGTGAATAGGAATGCACTTCACAGTGATGCAGTTGTGGGTATTGGCCCATGACCTTAGGATCCACAGTGTCTATCACATATCACATCCCACAACGGTACCAGTCTAATTAAAGCATGAGAGTGGCCTGATGAAGGCCAGCACAAAGACAATATCATGAGAGAATGAATAGCTATCTTCTAGGAAACAGTATGCATATCAAGTCAGAGACTTTTCTATGGCATTGTGTACCCAGGAGGAGGAATATGTGGGCTAGAGGACCAAAAGGGTAAATGAGGAGTTACTATCATTGTCATTGACTCACTAACGGATTTTGCAGTCCTTACATCTACAATTCTAGGTGATTCAGGCATGGAGTGCCTAGTCCACAAAGAAAACCCTCTCCCTTGGAGGACACAACAGTGGTCTCTTTGAACAACCTATGACTTACACCTGATACCTTGAGTATCAGGCAGGACTCCAACAAACCTTTTATACTCTTTAACTTAGGGTCTGCTTCCCAGAGAATTATACCTGGTGGATTCTTCTAATTCATCAGTCTTCTAAAACTTTTATTTATATTATATTAAACAGAATGTTTCCCTGACCCAAACTCAATATCCTGTAAACAACAAAAAGTTATTCTTCCATATTTCTACAAATGCCTTGCATGAAATACACATGGAGTAATTTGATTGGATAAAAAGAAATGAATCTAATAGTTTATATTATAGTATTCAAAAGATCACCATAGTGAGAAGCAAATAAATTAAATTATGTAGAGTGAAGAGAAATATTGATAACACTGTTTGAGATTTCTTCCCCTAGAACTATTAAAGATTTAATTTTGGTTTTGAAATAAGTAACATCTAAAAAAACAAGTATGAAAACCTGTCATAAAACAACACTTATACCATCATCAAGTATGCCTAAATGTTGAATTCAAAACTGTTAGTCTTACTTTATTGAAACAAAATAAGCATGGTCATATTTCTCTTACCAGGATAAGAAAAAAATGTGACTCATCACAACAAGATGAATATTATACCAAGATTAATAATATGTTCAAACTCTCACACATAGTCTATGAAATTAAGCACTATTTGCTCTAATCATTGTTTTCATTCATGCTTCCTGAATTTCTCT
This sequence comes from Eonycteris spelaea, assembly GCA_003508835.1. Taxonomy (NCBI): domain Eukaryota; kingdom Metazoa; phylum Chordata; class Mammalia; order Chiroptera; family Pteropodidae; genus Eonycteris; species Eonycteris spelaea. The sequence goes on along the minus strand of PUFA01000043.1, from coordinate 684,309 downwards.
TTATTGCTTTGTTTATGCTTAAATTTTCAATTGAACTGTATTGATAATTAATTAATTATATCTTATATACTGTAATGTTAAAGACTTTAACACACTAGACCATTATCTGATTTTTAAAGATGTGTGTGTGTGTGTGTGTGTGTTTCTAAAGAAACTTTTTGGAAAACCTACATTATATTTGATTGTTTTACAATTTTTAAATTTTTTTTTACTTCTAAAACTTGACTTCTTTTGATGATCCTTTACAACAGCCTTTTGTTATTTTCCAGAACTGAAAGCTTCTCTTACTCTGCTCACTAGAAACTGAACTTTCAATAATGCCAGTTCATTCTCATTTGAAATATTGTAGTTCTGATCCTTGTTTGTCAAAATAATGTTTCAAAATATGACAGTCATTATATCATCCACATTTCTTAAATCTTTAGGTGGCTTTGATTTAGGGACTAGATTATTTGCTTAACTAGTGATTTGTGAGCAATTGAATTCAAGTTCATACACACAGAAAATATTATGGTACTAAATATTTGTCAAGAGACTCATGTTATGTATGTACTTGAAATTAAATAAAGTAACTTTTTACAGTTTAAGATGAAACTCAAAGATGCCTAAAAACATAAAATTGAAATTTATCATTCTCTACTTGTTTATTTTTAAGTTTAACTTAGGCAATTTATTAAAAAATTTTTCTCCTCATATTACAATGGTGACAATGCAGGACTCTAAAATGCATCCCAGGATAAGTATTACTATTATCTTTAGAGAAATATCTTCGAACATAGGCTTCACAAAGAATTTTGGGCAAATCATAAGTTTTGACATTTGTCTTTGATTTCCTAAAATATATAATAGCTACAAAAATAATATTCCCTAAATGGCCTAAATGGACAGTATAAAGTATCATGTTATAGCAGTAGTTTGATGACTCTTCGTGTCAACTGATGTCTTCATATATACACATAACCTACAGTGTTTCACTTTCTTGATGAAATTCTCATTAAATTGTTTTTTTTCTTTTCCCGTAGAATATGTTGAAATATAAATGTACTGTTTTTTACACATATATCATTCGATATATTTTAAAAATATTATCTCTTAGAGAAATGCATACTCTAGCACAGCAGAGAATCATTGTAACCTTTATTCCTTGAAAAAAGAAATACAGATCATCTGAAGAAGAGTCATTTTTACCCTTGATTAAGGAGTATAATTTGCATTGTCTGCTAATGAGTTACAAATCACGGCCCCAGTGATGCACATGGCTGAAAATGATTTAACTTTCTTCTAACATACTGGTGTCCTGTGAAGTTTAGCTCACTTTACCTGTGACCAGATACGATCTCATTAGCTTTTGATAATCTCTTGCTTGGGCAATACACTTAAAAACTTCAGTGTACATTGTCACTCCACCTTCATGTCTGATATATCTCACTATGGCACCATGAAAATCCATTTATTTATGTTTAAGAATGGCATCTGATAGCACTTGCCTACCATAACAGTGCCTAGCAGTTTATCAAATGTCAGGTTTAAAGTTGTATCACTAACCCTGTCTGTGGTTGTTACTTCTACAACTGTCTATAGCCTGAGTTTTTAAAATATCATCTTGCATACTGCTATAATATAGTAATGTTTTTAACTTTTTATTTTAAAATAAAAAACTATGCCTCTCAATTCCAGCTGCCTAACCCATGAAAATAGTGTTTTTTTCCAAATACTTCTGTATTTGTCAATATAACATATTTATCAAGATTATATAAAATGTTAAAGAAATTAATTTCTTTCTTAACATTTAAAAAATACCTTGGACTTCTGGTTTAGCAAGCCCTAAGAAAAAGCATCCACTATCTATCATTTGCCATTTTTGTGATTCTGCAGAGTTTGAAATTTAGTTTGATTTCATTAGACATTTTTATCATGTAATTGTTCTTTCAAAAAGAAAAGAAAGAAGGAACATGTAGGACAGGGGGAAAAAAAAAAGAAAGGAAAGGCTTATTTATTGTTATGTGCTATTACAGATATGGATTAAATTTTACTTTGGAACAGGACAAGAAAAGAAATAAAAGAAACCAAGGACAGGTAGTCCATAGTTATTTGTCAATTATAATCTACCAGGCACATGTTAGATACTTTTCAAGCTGTATCTCATTGAACTCTCAGAACAAACCTATCAATAATTTTTGTTATCTTTATTTTACACATAAGGAAACTGAGGCTAGGAGAAATAAAGTAATTTCACAAGTTCAAATTCTACCTTAGGTCTTAGATTCAGAAACTAATTTAAATGAGACTAAATATTTTGAGCTCAAATTTCAAGTCACCACCACTTCCATTGTAATATTCTGCCTCCTTTAACAATTCTCTTAGTTTCATTTGAATAGATAGGAGGGTTATAGGAGAATATATTTGAGGATAAAAAAATCAATTCACTTGAAAGATTTGTTTAAGGTAGATGAGGTCACTCAATCTAGTACTTGCTAAAGAACTATGGCACACTAGGATGTAAAGATGCTTTGCCTCCATTATGTCTTCCATGAAATTTTGACATTTATTATGGAGAAACAATGCTCTCTGACATCTGCTGTCAAGGGTTTCCTCCCATTATTTAATTTAGATCTGTCACATCACAAGCAAATTATCCAAACAACTCTGGTGTGGGAGTTTTTACATTACCTCAGATATACAACGGTTTAAGGAGACTGGCAGAACAATTTAGAAAGAAGATATTTACAAGATGTAGTCTTTTCTTTTCTTAAAGTACCCTGAGAATTATCATAAAATTTCAAATCCACAGTCAACTTGCTCTAAACTCCAAAGACAAGTGCTATCCTCAATGTTACCTAAACTTAAATGTTTCAGTTCATATATATTCTAAAGCTAAACAAATATAGTGACTTCTATAGACATAATTTACATTACACTCAGTGTCTAATTCTTCCTAATATTTTAAAACTTAGTTGTTTTAATTTGGTAAGTATAAGTAGTATTCAGAGGCAGAATATTAAACTAGCATAATACATTTTGAAAAAGCATTAAATGATGTCACAAAGTTTCAAGATTAGCAAGTTAAACATATAAACTTAAATATTCAATGAGCATTGGCTTTCAAAGTAGTTACCTTTAGAAAATATGTTATTATTTTTATTTAGTAAATATTTATTTAGTGCTTACCTTAGGCAAGCTATATATTTTAGCATTTACCCAAATATGGCCTTGCATTTGTACTTATCTGTTTTATAATTTTAATCTCCACTAAGTTTTATTCTTCTAAACAGGAAGAAATATGGAATGATAGATAAGTTGAAGTTTTAAAATATTGATATAATTGCAGAATATCATATATATGTATATATGTATATATATTCCAGAATTAACCAGATATTTCATAATAACTTGGAAAATTAAAGAATATGTGAACAAATTTTGTATTCTTGTAATATGCAAAAAGAGTTAACCTAAATATCAAGATTTCTCTGGATTCATATTTCACTTAGCACAGGGAGCTAAGTACATCATACACTGTTAAATACTTTGGATCAATGTTTCCCACAATTTCAATATATTCTTCTCAAAATGTGCATAAAAGATAATAGTACATGGCACCAAAACCCCAGCACTAAAAAACTGAATTCCACACTAAGAAAGTTGTTCCCTTTTACATTATCTTCTACTTTATGAGTTACTTTAATCAACAAATATTTATTGAGAACTAGCCAGCTGTCAGGCATTAATATGGGTACTGAGGATACATCTTGAAGAAAAAAAAAAAGGCTTTTTACAATAGCATTTTGGGAGGGGGCAAAAATGAACATGGGAAGAAATAGTAAATACTCTATTAAGGAATATGAAAATAAAGAGAAATAGGCACAGACTAAAAGCATTAGACAGGCAATGGTAATTAAAATAAATGTGGTAATGTCTTCTTTAAAGAGTTAACCTTACTTTATAGAAAAATATATTGATATTTTATCTATAGAAATTAATAGTTTACCTATTTTAATTTAGTATTAAAATGTGTGTTAGTTCAAAAAATATTAACTGAGCAATATGTAAATGGTGAGTGGATGTAGCAAAATGATTCAATGGAATGTTTTCTACTGTAAAAACCATGAATTAAATATACTCATTAATATAATTTATTTTGAAAAAGATAAGTAATGTTGGAAGAAATAAGCTATGATCATGAGAACATAATGGGAAGAAAAAATAATTAGAAGATAGAATAAACTCTGTCACATATATCTGGCATTTGTTTTGGCCATTAGATATTTGAATAGCTTTTTTATGACATGTATGAGTTAATTTGGAGAAAGAGACCTCTTCCATTATAAAGGTTAATTATTTCCTATGTTCACATTGCCACACTTCCTTACAGATAGGATGTAGGCTTTTCCAATCAAATGTCCCCAGGATGTGTAAAATCAAGAACCAAACACAAAAAAATACAGGAACATGGGAATTCATCTCTGCCAGTAATGAAGACTGCCACAATGTTCAGTGGGATCCACTGCGCAAGAAGTATGGATGATCAAACTGCAGTATTTACTGATGGTCTCATAGTAACTGATCTCTGGCATGAATACAGATGTTGTTCCTAGCTCTATAGCGCCCAAGCCTCAATAAAATTAGCTATTCAATACAATTTTAATAAATTATTTACTGTTTAAACCAATGACAGTAGTTTCCATTGCTTGCACTTAAAAATTCAGATTAACAACAACATACAGAAGGGAAGAGGTGTTACATTCATGACCACATTGCATATCTCATTCCTTGGCACAGAGTAAATATTTAATAAATATTAAATGAATGACTAAAGAATAGAAAGTAAATAATATAGTTTTCCTATTTTGCAAACTAGACAAAAATAATCCCCAGATTGATCTTTTTTGCTTTCTATTTTATTTTCTCCATTTTTTTAACTGAGATTCAAAAAGATTAACTTTTTTACAGCAGTAGTAACATGATCTACTCTGAAAAGCTTCAGTAGTGGTAATAATTGACAGTATAATTTTGACATGAATTTCAGCTACTTAAAAATATAAATAAAGTAGAAATCTCCATGGCAATTGAAAACATTAAACAATAATTTGTGGTAAATATGGAAACAGTTGTAAAATCAGTAAACAAAATTATAGTTTAATATGAAAATTAAAGTTTAATAAAAAACAATACTTAAACTAGAGTCACTGGGAGTGTAGAGAACTTTCCAATTTTTCAATGTAGAAAGATTAAATTTTATCACGCAATGCAATTTTCAGGGTACTGTGCTGGAAGAAAATAAGGAATTTAAGTGATATTTTAAAAATTGCATTGGGGAAGCGTGAAATATTGTAACTTTATACAAGAACAGAAACTGAAAAATGAAATAGATACTCCTAATATCTAACATAAGTCCATATAGAGACTGTTAGTTTTTGAGAGATGTAAATAGTTCACTCACAATGAACATGTTAATGTCAGAAAATATTTATCTAAAGCTTCCAAATCACAGAATCATTAAAAGTTTTCTCATTATGCTGTAGTCCTTTTAAGGGCCAGAACATTTTTGATATCTTCTTTGTTCTTGATATTTAAAATCATTTTCAAAACTTACCTTTCTCTTCCTCTTTCAAAAATCCAACTACATTGACAAGGAACCATCAGCCTTTACTAATGACAACTTATTCTTGCAGCTATCAACAGGTCCCTGCTTATTACCCTTCATTTATTCATGGCTTTGACAAGTGACTCATTTTCTCTTTCACTGTTATTTTCATAATCATTAATGAGTTGAATCTACCCAGTCACTCACTTCATTGACATTTTTATTCCTAATGGATATATAATTCTCAGCCACATTTCTTCCAGCCACTATCTTAATATCTTAATTATAACTTTGCTCTTTATAATCTCTCTCTCTCTCTCTCTCTCTCTCTCTCTCTCTCTCTCTCTCTCTCTCTCTCTCATTGTCATCACATATACCTGGCAACACCATAGCCTGGTTAATTTTCACTTCTTAACTACTCCATGCTTGCACCACTGTATTATGATAAAATGCCCCAACCATAGTGGGAATCATGGGCATTTGAGCTACTTCTTTACATAGCTTACTTATTACTTTAGGAAATGCTTAAGCCCAATATTATATACCACTTCCATTTGATAATGGAGTGCAGCTGTGAATGACCAACTTTATGTCTTCTTGTATTAGACTCCAGCCTGTTCATGATGGGTGGCTCACATCTCATGGTAACTTGGTATTCCATGTTTAAGCACTCAGTTTCTATCAAGACCCAGTAGTAGACCAAGAGCTGTTTCTCAAAGAGAGAATAAAAATCTGTGAGGATGGAAAGACATTGATCTAAAATCCTGATGGTTTGAGTTGTGAGTCACCTATAGGGACTTGCCAAAAGCTCCAAACAGCATCTCCAATGACACTTTAAGAACCTTTGGACATGCTGGATCATATGATCCAGCATGACAGAGACTTGCTTTGCAATCTTGAGCTATTGCAGAATCTTTTCTTGTTCTGAGCCTAACTCAATGTTAGAAGTTTGGGGTTCGCTGGATAAATGGACTCAAGTAGTACAGAAAAATGAGAAATATGTTGCCTCCAAAAACCAAAAGTACTGTGAGGTTTTTGTTTGTTTTGTTTTGTTTTGTTTTGTTTTGCTATTAGGAGGGGACAGGTGCAGTAACTTACCCTTCACCTTAAGAGATATATACGACATGCCCCATACTGTTGGACCACTAGAAATTTCACTAATGTAAAAGGTCCTGAACATTTTGAGTTTTATTTTCCATCTCTGACATGTTTGCAGCAGTTGCTACTTCCTATTGACTAGGTCCTATCAACAAAATATCATCAACATAATAAACCGCTGTGGCACTAAGGCTGGAGAGTTGATATACCCCTAAATTAGCTTAAGAAGGTGTATTACTGGTCTTGGTAGCTGAAAACAAACTGTCTTTGGTAGTCTTTAGCAAAAGGTCTAAGGAGCAAAAAAAGGATTTGCCAAATCAGTAGCTGCATGCCATGTACCATAAGATGTGTTAATTTGCTAAGGCACCAAAACCACATTGGATACTGCAGCTGCAATTAAAGACACCACCTGACTATGTTTACCATCCCACTCTAATATCTATCTGTTTTCTGCACAGGCCAACTAGATGGCTTAAACGAAAATATGTTGAGGATTACCATCCTTGCGTCCATCAATTGTGATAGTGGTACTAATCTCTGCAATCCCTCCAGGATGTCACATTGCTTTTGATTTCTATTTTTTGTAGGTAAAGGAAGCTGAATTAACTTTCAATTGGCTTTCCTACCATAATAAGTCCTTAAACATAAGTTATAAGAAATAATCACAGGATGTGTTTGGGAACCAACTGGGCCCAATGTGAAACTGACCTAAGCTAAAACTTCTTGATCAAATTAATCCACATAAGCCCCTACTTTGAATGGTGGACCATAATGTTTGGGGTCTCCAGGAATTAGTATGTCTTTGCTAAAACATAGGGAAATTAATTTGTTATTTTTAGTTAATTTCATTTTATCGAACAAAAAAATATATGTTCCCATTATGAAAGCTCCAGACTCAGATAGGTTCATCAGTATATTCCTCTCAACCTTTAAGAAAAAAGTAAAACCAATCCTATATAAACCCTTTTGGAGAGCAGAAATAGAAAGCACATTTTCCAACTCTTTACGAGAGGACATATGTTAGATATGAAAACTGAACAAAAAAAGAAAAGTACATATTAATTACTTTCATAAATACAGAGGAGACAATTTTATACAAAGTATTAGGAAATTAATTCCAACAATGTATAAAAAAGGATAATATATCATGTTCATTTAGGGTTTAATACTATTACCCAAGATTGGTTAAATATCTGTAAACCAATTGATATAGAATGTATAGTGTGAAGAGTCACGTAAATACATTCATCTCCCAAGCCGAAGCATTCATTAGGCAGGCAGCTACTGAGAGTGTTGAGGGCTCAGATTTTAGCAGGTTTTCTATGTGAATTGCATTTGGCTGAAGAGAGCCAGTTTATCCTAATCCACTTTCAGAAGCATCCTGAAGCCTGTGTCACTTTTGCTTCAATTCAGGAAAATAGCTCCACAGCTTCCCATGGGATGTCTAAAACCTTTGTTTTCACTGTGTTGTAGCTCAATTTCTCCCACTGCCCAATTTCTGCTTTTTTTACTTTTCCACAAGTTTTGACACTAAGAATATTCCCTTACAAACGTTCTGTATGGCAAATGTATACCTCAAAATATGTATCTTTTGGGATCTGTCCTGTGACATTATATTAACAAATACAAGGAGAAAAATCATATGCTATTCTCAACATAGTCTTAACAAATTCAACACACATTCTTTGATATTGTCTCCTAGGAAACAAGAAATAGAGGGATATGTCTAAAGATTAAGTATATGTACAGAAAACTAAGGGAAAGTCATACAAAAAGAGATTTTTAAAAAGCTTTACCTCTGATAGCTATACATAGTTGCCCGCTAATGTAAATTGCATTCCACATTGCACTAAAACAGGTTGGCAAACTATTTCTATCAAAGATGAAATAGTTAATATTTAGACTTTGTAGGTCTTAGGGTCTGAGATGGGGCATCACTTGTAAAATTCTTAATCTTTTATCAGGAAATGAAATAGGACATCTCTTGCAGAGTTAATCTTTTTTAGTAAACTTTTAAGTTTTATTTCCTCTTTTCTTTGAAAAAAAAAAAAAAAAAGGCCCTCTTCCCCAAATTCTGTTAACTGCCCTGGAGACTCAGATCCTCTGGCTATTGATAAGTGTCATCAGCCCTTTGTTAGCAGAAGGGGTGTTAGTCAGACAGTGCCCTTAGAGTCTGAGAGGGGAGGGTACTTTAGGCCAAAGTTATTTTTTTACTCTTTAAGAAATATATTAATCATGCCTGTTTTCCTTACTCACTTAATAGGGAAATCAATAATAAAAATTAATAGATATATGATTTAAATAATAAGTTTGTATCTTCTTTTCCTTGTCTAGGGACTGAGGTGGCACTTCAGCAAGAAACCCAAGACCCACCCTGACTGAGGCAGAAAAGGAAAGAGCTCCATGAAACCCCAATAGGCAGGAACGAAGGCCATTCTCAGCGGGAAGTTAATATGGAAGAAGAGACGTCCTGTCTGTCCCTCAACATCCATACTAATAATAATGGGGTTAATAGCTCTTAGAAAAAAGTTAGGCAGGAAAGTTAGTTAGGGAGTTTTCAGGTCTGCCTGCAAACATACTGAGGTCATCCTATTCTAGAAGGGGTTCACCCTCATCCACCCACAATTAAGTGAGCCAAAAGGCAATTTTTTAACTCACAGAAAGAAACCAGTAAGTAGAGAATTAGGTGTCAGTTTGAGCCAATCACTCGCACCTGCACAACGAAGACCCCAACAACCTTCAACTCACCTGAGCCTCATTATACCAGCATTGTAATATGATGCATATGCCCGGAAGTTCATTAATATTATAACAGACTGAATTCTGGGAACAAACATGCGCAGAAAGCAAAATGATGAATCACTGAGTTGTCAATCAAGGAAGCCCACTCCTGTAGAAAAGTGACCACTCAAAGCAAAAAGGGATAAAAACACCAAAGGCTTCGTCACCAGGTCTTTTGGGCCAGGCTTCTTTTGCTCAGGCCCACTTCCACGTCTGGTAGTGTACTTTCCCTTCTAATAAAACTTTTCTTTTCTATTGGATTAAGATTTCTTGCTCAATTCTTTGTTTGAGGCATCAAAAACCTGAACAACGAGCAGGAGAGGATTCCCACTCTCCAGTAACAGGTTTTTGTCACAACTACTCATTTCGTCATTGTTATTCAATTTGGCCATTGTAGTACAACAGTAAATAAACTGATGGGCATTTCTATGTTCTAATAAGACTTTACAAAAACAGATGGTGGGCCATATCTGACCTATGGGTCATTGTTTGTCAACCACTATATTAATGGGCTACCAGAGAGAAGATAGTCTTTGTAGTTTGAATTAAGCAAAACTGCTGAAAAAACAAACCTTCAGTATTCTCAGATAAATGAAACAAACTGGTGTCTCTCAAAAATATTATTCACACTGACACAATGAGTAGGACAGAATCCAAAATGTAGAAACAGGAATCACAAACATAAGACCTATACTTGAGAAAATAGAGAACTAATGTAGACCAACAGTAAAACTCACCACATGTGGGGCTTAGTGGTTATGTATTACAAAGCAGCTATTTTAACAGTATTCAACAATGTAAATTCAATGTATTCGTAATGAATGAATAGAAAATTGCAGAAATTGCATGCAATAAGTTAAAATTTTATAATTACATATTTAGTGAACTTAAAGATATGAATTATCTAAAATGAAAGAAAGACAAAAAAATATAGGATGGAAATGAACAAAGACTCCATAAGCTGTGGGGTAATATGGAAAGTTCAAAAAATGTGTAACTATAGGCCAAGAAAGAGAGGAGTAAAAGATGAGATAGAAAAATATTTAAATAAATAATAGATGAAAATGTCCCAAATTTTCTGAAAGACATAAAATTATAAATTCAAAAAGTTCATCAAAATCCAAGAATGACAAAAAGAAGAAAAACACAATTAGGTACAGTATAGTTAAAATGTTGGGGGAAAAAAATGATGGAAAATTTTAAACATCCAGAGAAAAATGACAGTACGTACAGAGGAATAACATGAATGGCAGCTGACTTCTTGTTAGTAGGCTAGAAGACAGAAGCATATCATTGTTAGTGTACAAAGGGAAAAAAATTGTCAACTAAATTCTATATAAAAAATACATGCATCACTTAAGAATGAAGGGAAAGGAAAATTTTTACATGAACACAAAAAAGTTGTGGATTGAGTAATCACACTATAAGAAAAACTGAAGTTCATCAAACTGAAGGAAAAAGATACTAGATAGATAGTTGTGCTTCAGAACATATAAACCTGTTCTAAAGTATGAAACTTTAAAATTCGTATCACCATTTAAAACAAAAATTACAAGGCTATTGTGGGTTTATAACATATTACTTATGTAATATTTATTATGCACATAGAGAAGATATAAATAGCACATATAATGGAGGCAGTCATAAAGCTATTGTAAGGTTTTTTACATTTTGCAGTTACCATATTGAATATAATACACTGAAAAAGAATTTAAAGATGTATATCTTAATTATTACAATAACCAATATAAAATGCAATACAATAAGGTTTTGCTGATAAGGCAATATACCCTAAAACAACCACTGATAAGACAAGACAAAGAGTTTTAATAAAGAACCTAAAAAAAGACAAAATCTGAATTATAGAATCACCCAAAAAGAAGAAAAAGAGTAGAAATAAATTTATTATATTTTCATTTCTAAATGTGTGGTTGTCAGTCTTTTATATAATTTCAATGTCTCCACTTAATTTTTGATTTTTTTGAATATATGGAATATAATTTTAATTATTTTTGTTGTCCCTATTTGCTACTTCAGACATCTGTGTCAGTTCTGGTTTGGTTTTCATAGACTTTTTGGATCAATCTTCTTATTCGGGATCATATTTTCTTGCTTCTTTACATGCCTGAAAATGTTTATAGATGCCCAATATTGTGATATAACTTTGTTGAAGGCTGGGTATTTTTGTATTCTTATAAGTATTATTAACTCGTTTTGGGGGGGGGACTCAGTTATGTTACCTATAAATCGTTTTATCCTTTTGGATTTTGCTTTTAAAAAGTGTTAAGTAGGAAATAAGCAATATTCAGTCCATAGTTAATTATTCTCCACTGCTGAGGCAAGACCGTGAAGCTTGAGGTTTTCCAGTCTGGCTTGTGGGAATAGGCACTCTTCTTGGACCTCTGAGAGTGCCAGACATGGCTAACTCTAATCTTTTGGGGATTTCTTTCTTCAGTCTCTTTCATTTCCTGACATACCTAAACTGATCACTACTCAGCTGAAAATGCCCAGGGGATCTTCAGCAGATCTTGACAGTTCTCACTCTGTGCAGCTGTTTCCTCTCTGAAACTCTATCCTATACACCTCAACCTCTTTGTTCTCTGCAAACACGCAGGGAGGCTGCTGGGCTTCATTCATATTTCCTGACTCTGCACTGACACCTGGAAACTCTAAGGCAGTAAATTGGGGCAATCTTAGGACTCATCTCTGTTTCTCCTATTGGCATTATCCTTCCTTCCTTCCTTCCTTCCTTCCTTCCTTCCTTCCTTCCTTCCTTCCTTCCTTCCTTCCTTCCTTCCTTCCTTCCTTTCTCTCTCTCTCTCTCTCTCTCTTTCTCTCTCTCTCTCTCTCTCTCTCTCTCTCTCTCTCTCTCCCCTCTCTCTCTCTCTTCTCTTTCTCCTTCTCTCTCTCTTCTCCCCCTCTTCCTTTTCTTTTCTTTTTCTTCTTCTTCTCTCCTTTCTTTTCTTTTCTTTTCTTTCTTTTCTTTTCTTTTCTTTTCTTTTCTTTTCTTTCTCTTCTTTGAGGTCCAATGTCCTGCAAACTATTATTTTCACTAATTCTGTCTATTTATATTAGCTGTTTAAGTTGGGAAGATAAATTCAGTCCCTGTTATTCCATCTTGATTGTAAGGGTACATCTCTGAGTTATTTTTCTCAGATGATTTATAGTCTTCTAACATAAAATTTACTTATATAAGTACTAAATTTATTATGATAACTATGTTTCCCTTCACTATTGTGTAAGCTTTTTTGTGTGTTAATGTATCTAGTGACCAGAATAGCCTGACGAATACCAAAGTAAATAAGTACTTTTAGTCTACATATTTCACTCTCGCTAATAATGGCAAGCTTTGATCCCTTAAGCCCTTCTCCTACCAACACATCATGTTTTTCCAGCTCTTTGACTCTTTTCTTACTCTACTTTTTCAGCTTCACAAACTACCCAGCCAGCCAGTAGGGCTACCTTCTTTTCATTTTTATCGCTCCCACTCATGTCCTTCCTTTCCCTTTTATTCAGCTTAGATACACATTCCTACATTATAATCATTGTCTTTCAATACCCTAGTCTTAGTCTTTCAACATCCACTGTTCTAGTCTTTCTCATTGAATTTGGATAGACAAAATTTCAATAGTAGTAAGCCTAAATATCCATCCATTCCATTCCTGCACTTAAATACTCAATTTTGCTAAGAAAATGGCTTGACTAATCTCACACTAAAGAAGTGGCCACACATCTTAAACAGAGTCTACATATTCAGCATACCCTTCTATACTTCTAATACATTCTCTATCCCTAACTAATGTAAATATTGCATTATTCTCTTCCCTCCTAAAGACATTATCCCTATCCTCACCTAATAACTTCTCCTTAAGTTTTATGTTAAAATTAGGTTAAATCAGGAGAAATTTCTCTTTCTAGGGCAACCAACCTATCTGCATAGGTTGCTGTCCTTATTAGTACAATGGAAAAAGTGTCCTGCTCCTCTTAAAGCATCCCCACCATTTGTAGTTTGGATGCTAGCTGTTCGTACTTATTAAGAAACTTCATCTTGCATTTATTCTGTCTACCCTGATTTTACTGATTTCAGGCAAAGTACCATAAACAGAATAACCCCAATACAAAAGCATAAAATTATTTAAAGATTTTAATGCATGCCATAAATATTTTCTCCTAAATTATAATAATTACATTTCTATCAATACATGTAATATTCCCTTACTCATTAAAAAATCTTATTTTTCTAATTTATGATGTGAGTATATATTGATAAATCTTTCAGGAGAAAAATTTAGCAACACATATAGAAAGCCTCAAATATGATCAATGTATTTTGAATCCACGATTCCATAAATGCGTCTAAGGAAATTTTCAAAAATGTACAATTTGTTTTTATGTAAGGAGTTTCAACCCTTCAATGTTTAGTTGAGCATCAGGTCTTATAAGAAACTTCTCTGTGCCTGTTGTCAACGTAGGTGCTATGAGAGTCATCTTCTATGCTGCTGACACAGCATTGGCACATCTGCAATAGCACCTACTATACTGTAACTTTTTTATAAGTATTCGTTTAAATTTGTTAAGTACTTATAGCATGTTTGATAGTATTCTAACTACCTTTTTACCCGTTTATAGTTTATTCATTAAAACAAACTTATGGGATGGGAATGACTTTCACATTTTATCATTGTTTCAATTATTACTTAAAACAAATAAACAGCTCAAAGTTTATCCTGGTAAGAAGTAAGGGAGCCAGGATTCAAGCACAGGTAAATTGAGTTAAATCATTTTATTGGTAAGTAATATATATGTATTGTTATGAACTTGATATTAAAATTTTAATAGGATCTTCCAAATACTTAGGCATAAGGAAATTAGAAATATTTTTAAAATTAATAAACTTCAAAATTTCAGTATTCACATCAACACTTTTGTATACTTACCTAATCTGATAAAATATTTTTAAAACGTTTGTTGGGATTATAAATCTCTAGCTACATTGTTATCTGTGCTTTAAATTGGGACAAGCAGAGGCTCCTGAAGTGAGAGCAGAGACATTGCATGAAAATAACTGACTTCAAATTAATAATTGACTTCAAATGATAATAAATTAACTTTAGTTAGATGGTGTAGTTAAAAGTGAATGAGTTATTACTTGTGAAAAGTTCTTTGCAAATGCTTGTGAAGATGGCTTATGTATCTTAATGATGAAAGACTCAGGTAAGTATATTTTTCATTGTATCTGACCCAAACAATTAGATCAGGAAAGTTTGCATAAGCCAATTTTTCAATAAATGTATTTTAAATTATACAAATAGAAAATGGGGGGGGAGAATCCTGTGCTTTTATAAAAAATCAGAAGCACTTTGACGAAAATAAGATTATCTGAACAACTTAATATTTATGGGGAATTATCTATTTAGTATAAGAGATTTGAACTATTAATAAATCATTCAGATCAGAGAACGCTAAAGAAAGTTAAAAATGTAATCAAAAACATATATATATAAACCATTATTTTTAAGAAGACTATTTCAGTAAGTTAACTAGTAGAAATGAAATATTTTATTTGAAGCTCAGATTCTAAGAGCACCAGAATATAGCTAAATAAGAAATGAGAAGTATTTGTCTTCATATAATGTTTAAAGATTGTCACTGCAGAGACAGTGTGTTGAGCCTTGGGCCATGGTTTTGAGAAGAAAGATATGAGTTTATTTACTGTGTGTGCACTAATGTTTAGAATGAACTACTTTTCCAGGCTAAGAATAAACAATAAATCTCTTAGTTTCATACTTGTTAACATTTTGCAATGCCCTCAACACATGTCCATTAAATGATAAACTTTTCTTTTTACATTCACATGCAGAAATCTAGTAAGCACACATTTTTTGGCAGGTGAATAACAGTTTAGACTCTGAGCTCTCGGCAAAAGAAGAAAAAGAATCAAGAATGTCTTACTCTGATTGCCACCAAGTAAATATACCTCTACTAGAAGAGGCAGTTTTTGCTTTGTTTAACTTGAAAGAATTTCTTGGACACAAATGACAGTAATGGAATCATTTTCCCTAAGCAATCCCAGCTTTAAGTATGGTTCCCAAGAATCAAGATATCTAATTCTACAATAGGAGCCAACAGAAGATTATTGGCCCAAGTATGTGTGGGTCTCATGAAGTTAGAGCTCAAACAAAGTTGTCACTGCAAACTTCCCTGAATGCTAAATATAAACAATAAAAATTTATAGCAATGGGTACTTATTTATATGCTCATGTTCTTTTGATTATCAGGAAAAATTCCTCCTGACCATATATCTAGAACTTAAGTGTCAGAGAGTTAGAAATCAGGGACAAATTATAGAAAAAAAAAAATGTTCTGGTAAAGATGGCAGGGTAGGTAAATGCTATGCATGCGCACAGTAAAATTTTAACTAAATTATGAAATATTCAACCTGGAGAATAATCTGAAGAATAGCTGGACAGAACTCCTATAGCTATGATATAAAGGATAGGCCGCATCCAGATTGGCAGGAGGATGAAGATGAGAAATGAGCTGGTCCACATATATATGTGGTAATTGAGCATCAGAAGTGATATTTCAACTGCAGAGGCACCCCACCCCAGGAGGAGCGAAGGGCCCTAGCCCCATGGGGCTCTCTAGCCCAATGTTTCAATGCCAGGAAGAGGAGTCCCCACAAAATCTGCCTGTGAAAATCAGCAGGAATTCTGGCAAACCAAGTGAGACAGAAGGCAGCTGGAAACCCAGATATCTCCTTAAAGGGCCCACACAGAAACTCACTTGCTCACAGGCACACACCTTGGGCTCTGGTGGAGAGATAGCAACTAAGGAGGTACCAGAGACATAAAGGAAAGTCTGAGTTGTATGGCTTCAGGGCGAGGGCTGGAGGGGCGGCTGCCACTGTTGAGCTTCTTCCGGTGCAGCCTGCATTTGGGTGTCATCTTGTTTGTATTGGGCCCTCGCCTCATTTAGCCAAATCTGAATCTTATTGGCCTGGTGAGACCCCCTTAACCCACACTGATCCCTGAGACCTCGTCCCACTGAACTCAGAAGTTGCCAAGTGGCAATTTCAGGTGGTTACTGAATAACCAGCCTCACCCTCACATGCTCAGCAGGAGTTTCCCTTAGCAGCAATGAATAAGCCTCCGCTCAAGCACCTCAGGAGACACATTCAGTGGTGGGCAACTAGCCCTGACTTGAGCTGCAGTATTTCTTAAACAAATATTAGGGATCTGCAGACTGGAAGTAGGCAGCGGCTGGCCTCAAAGAGCTGAGGTTTTTTCAACTAATCGGAATTTGCAATAACCTGGGAAACACCAGTTTCCCCACCCTGGTGACTCTCTAAGATCCTGCCTCATCTAACACTGGTTTCCTGGAGGCTCATTCAACTGCTGAGCCTTACATGCAACGAAAGGCAGTCTCAGACTTGATGGTGCCCTGGGCCTTTTGCTGGGCTGCTGCAGGACTCGTACTGGTGGCAGATGGCTTGGTTCACCGTATGGCTTCTCCCACATACTAAACCCCCAGATCCAGCTCAGGCAGTGAGCAAACACGAATAGCTTTGTAGCTGCAGCCAGGTAGCCTAAGTCCAGTAACAGGCAGCAGCACACCTTGGCCTGCATGGGAGCCCCTCTAGGGGCTACAGAACCAACACACTCAGAGGCTGGCATTAGACCTAAACAGAACACCACTAGATTAGCCCTACAAGTGGCACATCCAAAGAGTAGTCTCAAAAGGTTCATAAACCAGTTGGGGCAAACCATGGTGTCAGCTCCCACATAGCAGCTTATATGTTGTGGGCATGGACAATCCTCACAGCCAGTCAGCCAGAGTCAATCCCACTCACTGACATGCCAACAACAATCATTAGGCTGAACTACAACATGAGGGCACACACAATCACACAAGGGTCACTCCTGGAGCACCCGGTGCAGTTGATAGGGAGACTATATCACTGGGACCACACAGGACACCTAGTACATAAGGCCACCCAGCTAAGACTGCAGATGTAGCAGTTCTACCTAATACATAGAAATAAACAAAGAAAGATAGGCAAAATAAGAAACAAAGAAGCATATCTCAAATGAAAGAACAGGACAAAACCCAGAAAAAGAAGTAAATAAAATGGAGGCAAGCAATGTACCAGATACAGAGTTCAAAACAATGGTGATAAAGATGCATAAGGAACTTAGGGGAAGAATAGATGAGCTCAGTGAGAAGTTCAACAGACAGTAAGCATAAGAAAGGACATAGAAACCATAATAAAGACCAGTCAGAAATGAAGAATACAATTACTGAAATGAAGAGTACACTAGAAGAAATCAACGGTAGATTGGATGAAGCAAAGAATTGAATTAACGATTTGGAGGACAAAGTAGCAGAAAATACTGAATTGGAACAGCAAAAAAGAAAAAAGAATAAAAAAATAAGAATGATTTAAGGGACCTCTGGGCAACATGAATCATAACAACATTCACACCATGTGGTTACCAGGAGAAGAGAGAAAGCAAGAGATTGAGAATATATTTAAAGAAATAATGACTGTAAACTTTCCTAACCTGGCAAAGTAATAGACATACAAGTCCAGGAAACACAGAAAGTCCCAAACATGGTAAACCCAAAGAGGCCCACACCAAGACACATCATAATTAAAATGCCAAAAGTTAAAGACAAAGAGAGAATCCTAAAAACAACTAGAGAAAGGCAGCTATTTACACAAGTACTCTTATAAAAATGTCAGCTGATTTCTCAACAGAAACTTTGCAGGTCAGAAGAGATTGGCAGGAAATATTCACAGTGATGAAATCAAGGACCTACAACCAAGAGTACTCTGCTCAGCAAAGGTATCAATTAAAATTGAAGGTGAGATAAAGAGCTTCCCAGACAGAAAAAAAAACTAGTGGAATTCAACATCATCAAGTCAGTAGTACAAGAAAAGTTGAGGGGACTTCTATAAGGAGAAGGGGAAGAAAAAAATGTATATAACATAAATATAAATAATAAAATGTCAATAGCTATGTACCTATCAATAATCACTTCATGTGTAAATAAATTAAATATTCCAATCAAAAGTTATAGGGTAGCCAAATGGATAAGAAAAAAGATACACACAACTGAAAGTGAAGAGATGGAAAATGATATTTCATGCAAATAGAAATTAAAAAAAAATATATGAGTAGCAATACTTATTTCTGACAAAATAGACTTTAAAACAAAGGTTATAATGAGAGACAAAGAAAGGCAGTACACAATGCTACAAAGACCAATACAACAATAGGATATAACCCTAGTAAACATTTATGCACCCAACATAGGAACACCTAAATATATAAAGCGAAAATTGACAGACATAAAGGGAGAGATCGACAGTAATACAATCAGGTAAGGGATTTAACAGTCCATTGACACAAATTGACAGATCTTCCAGACAGAAAATCAACAACATAATTGTGGCCTTAAATAATACACTAGGCCAGATAAAGTTAATTGATTTTTTAGTGTTTCACCCCAAAGTAGCGGAATATACATTCTTCTCAAAGGAACATAGAACATTTTCTAAGATGGATCACATGTTACGTATCAAAACAAGCCTGAATAAATTTAAGAAGACTAAAATCATATCAAGCAGCCTCAATGCCCACAATGAAATAAAACTAGAAATCAATTACATGAAAAAAAAAAAAAACTGGAAAATACACAAACAAATGGAGGCTAAATACCATGTTACTAAGCAATGAATGAGTTAACAAAGAGATCAAAGAAGAAATCAAAAGATACCTTAAAACAAATGAAAAAGAAAACAGGACAAGCCAAAATCTATGGGTCATAGCAAAAGCAGTGCTAAGAGGGAAATTCATAGTAATACAGGCCTACCTCAAGAAACAAAAAATAAAAATCTCAAATAAACAATCTAACCTCACACATAAAGAAACCAGAAAAAGAATAGCAAACAAAGCTCAAAGTGAGTAGAAGGAATGACATAATAAAGGTCAGAGTAGAAATAAATGAAAATACGGTACAAAAGATCAATAAAACCAAGAACTGGTTCTTTGAAAAGAAAAACAAAATTGGTAAGTCTTTAACTAGACGTACCAAGAGAGGAAGGGAGAGGACTCAAATAAATAAAATCAGAAATTAAAGAGGAGAAATAACAACTGCACCGCAGCAATACAAAGGATTTTAAGAAAATACTACAAAGAATTATAAGATAATAAATTGCACAATCTGAAAGAAATAGATACATTCCTAGAAACATACAAACTTCCAAGACTAAGTCAAGAAGAGAGGGAAAATCTGAACTGACCAATTACTACTAATGAAATTGAATAAGTAATCCAAAACCTCTCCCCCAAATAAAAAGTCCTGGATTGGATGGCTTCACAGAGGAACTTTACAAAACCTTCAAGGAATTACCACCCATTCTTTTCAAACTATTCCAAAAATTTTAAGGAGAGAAGGCTCCCAGGTTCATTCTACTAGGCCACCATTACCTTGATTCCAAAACCACACAAAGACATTACAAAAAAACAAAACAAAACAAAAAAAATTATAGGCCTAGATCCTTGAAAAACATAGATGCAAAAATCCTCAACAAAATATTAGCAAACCAAATTCAGCAAATATTAAAAATGTATACCATGGTCAAGGTTTAAATCTAGGATGCAAGGTTGATTCAATATCCACAAATCAATTAATGTGATACACATGAACAAATTGAAGCATAAAAATCATATGATCATATCAATAGATGCAAGAAAAGCATTTGACAAGATCCAGCATCCATTATGATAAAGACTTTCAACAAAGTGGAAATAGAAGGAGCATACCTCAACATAATAAAGGACATATATGACAAACCCACATCCAACATCACGCTCTATGGGGAAAAGCTAAAAGATTTTTCCTTAAGATCGGGAACGAAAAAGTATGTCCACTTTCACCACTTTTATTCAACTTAGTATTGGAAGTCCTAGCCACATAAATCATACAAGAAAAATAAATAAAATTCTTCCAAAACAAAGTTGGAGGTATCAGGCTATCTGATATCAAACTATACTACAAGGCTAGTAATAGTAATCAAAACAGCATGGTACTGGCATAAAAACAGACACAGGGGTCAATAGAACAGAATAGAGAGCTCAGAAAAAATAATCCACACCTATATGGTCATTTAATCTATGATAAAGATGGCAAGAACATGCAATAGGGTAAAGCTAGTTTATTAAAAAATGGTGTTGTTAAATTGGACAAATACATGCAAAAACATGAAACTGGATCACATTTTTACATCATGTACAATAATAAACTCTAAATGGGTTAAAGACTTAAATATAAGACCTGGAACCATAAAACTCCTAGACGAAAACATAGGAAGCAAATTCTAACATTGCTCTAAGTAATTGTTTTTTCTGATACATCTCCTCCAGCAAGAGAAATAAAATAAAAAGTAACTACATCAAACTAAAAAGGTTTTGCATGGCAAAGGAAACTATCAACAAAACAAAAAGACAACCTACTGAATGGTGGAATATATTTGCCAATGATATAGCTGATAAGGAGTTTATATCCAAAATTTGTAAAGAACTCATAGAACTTAACACCGAAAATAAAATAAAATAAAAATAAAATAAAATAAAATAAAATAAAATAAAATAAAATAAAATAAAATAAAATAAAATGGAATAAAATGGAATAAAAATAAAACTACAAACAATCAAATTAAAAAATGAGCAAAGGATCTAAATAGGCATTTCTCCAAAGAGGACATACAGGTGTCCAATAGACATATGAAAAGATGCTCAATGTCACTCATTATCAGAGAACTCTAAATTAAAACCACAATGAGATATCACTTCACACTTGTCAGAATGGCTAGCATCGATAAATCAAAAAAATATATATATATATATTGGGGAAGATGTAGAGAAAAAGGAACCCTCATGCACCATTGGTGGGATTACAATTTGGTACAGCCACTATAGAAAACAGTTTGAGAGTTCCTCAAAAAAATAAAAATAGAACTTACTTATTACCCAGCAATTACACTTCTGGGTATTTATTCAAATATAACCAAATGGCCAGGGGATAAAATTGGTTAGGTGGTTGCTAATTCAAACAAGGAAATATATGTTTTCCACTAAAAAACTCAAGTGGGATCCTGAAATTCATGCTCTTAGATTAAATAGGTTTGGAGAAGAGCTTCTGTGAAGCAAAATTAGTTAAGTTCCAAAAAGAATTACAATTAAAGAAGCACCAAAAGTAAGACATATGCACATATAGCCTTTCACAGATTGCCATTTCCTTAGGGAATATCAATATGTATTCAATATTGTCATATAAAATAAAAGGAAATGACTTTCAATTGTTTCCTAAGTGCAATCATAACTACCATTTTCTATGGCCAGTATAGTTTGATTGTATCAGAGGCAAATGAAAATTAAGTTTCCCAGAGGTAACCTAAGCTGTTCTAATCAAGGCCAATATTCACATATCAAGGTCTCATATTATGGTGCTAAAAATTAAATATGTATTCAACTCACATGGTACTTTATTTTATTTATTTATTTATTTTTAAATGCACTCAACTTCTTGCAAGTAATGATCTGTAGTAACCTGGTTGTATAGTTATACAGCATTAACAAATGTTTTCAGCAGGGAAAACCACTTAGAGATTAATGAATTAGATTTCTCAAATTTATCCTTGGCTATTATGTGAGTAATCAGTATTAGCTACAATTTTTATTCTGTCACAAACTATAGAAAAAATGTTTTTAAAAAGAGAGAGAATATGTTGGCGTAAGTAACTGGAAAGTCCAGAGGGTATTGTTAATTTTAGTCATGGTTGGATCCAGAAACTCAATCATCGAAATCAAATTACCTCCTCTTGATCCTTCAGTGCTGTTTTTATCTCTATTTGTTTGATTCACAGGGAGACTCTCCCTTCATGGCATCTCTTAGCCATTCCCAGCTTTTACTCTTTCATTTCTATGTTTAAAAAAAAAAAAAACATTATCATAAATTCTGATAGGATAGTCTAATCTTTCCTGTACCAATCACTGTAGTTACAGAAAATGAAATGCTAATTTGACAAGTCAAAGTTGTTTCTATGTGAAATACCAAACTTATAATAAATTTTCCTCAGCATTCCATTTCTCAACATGAAAACTCTTAGCTGGTTGTTTGCAAAAAGCCAGTGAATGAAACAGAAGAGAAATGTAAGCCTTGAAACTCCATTACCTCCTTATGGAAGCCACTAAGTAACAAATTTAATATTTTTCACTTCTTGGAACACGAGGTTTTCAGATTTTATTTTCTGGTACCAGTATATATTATTGCAATTTAGACAAGACAGACCAGCCCACAGAAAGGATCAACATATTCTGAGAGTGAGGGAGAAAAAACGGGGTGCTGTTATCAAATGAAGGTAGGAAAAGTTGGTGCATGGGTAAAGAGCAAATGAACCCTTCGCCAACCAGTCCTGCAAAACATCTTGCATTTTTAGAATCTCAAGTCACATTTCATTTGACAAGCATGAATGTTTTGAGCGAGTTGCTTTATTTTATTTTATTTTTATTTTTATTTTATTAAATTTATTTGGGGTAACATTAGTTATTACAATTATATAATTTTCAAGTGTACATTATCATTTGCCATCTTTATATTCTATTGTGTGTTTACCACCCAAAGTCGTTTCCTTCAGCTACCATATATTTGATCCCCTTTACTCATGTCACCCTCTGTGAGTTGTTTATATTTATTGAAATAATGAATACAAGAACAAAGGACTACACAATTTATTTTATATTTTAAGTGCAAAAATCCTGTTTCTAATACTACCTCAATTAACCCACTCGTGTACCCACATTGAAATCACCTGCTCTAACAAATGTTTATCGTTAATAAGGGGATATAAAAAAATCAGAAATGTAGATTAAGCCCTGTCATGATTTGAAATGGGCTTGCTGTTTCCTATTTTCCTTTATAATGATGGTTGACACTTGGTTAATTATACTTATGAAATAATATGATTAAATATGTAGATACTGAATGAACACCAATAAACAAGATTTACTTGCTACAAGTAATGGCCTACTTTTAGTTTTCTTAAAAAAGCTACTTATGCCAAGAAATATAAGGGATATTGCTTTCAGACTAGTTAGTATTAAAATAAGTCCATTGTGAATGGTGAGTATACGGGGAGAATGATGAGAATGTGAATAGATAAGGAAAAATATATACGCGAGTGAAGGTTTTTTTAAGGTTTGCCTATTTACATAATCGCATTGTGAAGTGATTGCATTATCACTAAGGGGTATAGTGACAACCAAGCCACAAGAGCATGGTTGTCTCTTAAACAGCATTTATTTTTATTATTCATACTTTTCTTACTATTACTTTGCACTGACATCCCAGTACTTTTTAATGGATTTAGGATCCTTTTGTGTATTTGATAAATCAATAGAAGTACTTTACAGGGAAAACATTTTACACTCTTACCATTTTGAAAGATGACACATTATTCCTTGAGCAATACATTTACCTTTTTCTGTTGTTTGTTGCATTTGGTTAAGAACTAAAATGCCACTTTAATGAAGAAAGCGCTCTGTCTAAAATATGTCAGTTTTGACATTTCTTTTTTCTAAGTTCAGTAAATCAAAGTTGTTTTTATGTGAAATACCAAACTTATAATAAATTTTTCTCAGCATTCCATTTCTCAGCATGAAAACTCTTAGCTGGTTGTTTGCAAAAAGCCAGTGAATGAAGCAGAAGAGAAATGTAAGCCTTGAAATTCCATTATCTCCTTATGGAAACCACCAAGTCAAAAGTTCAATATTTTTCAGTTCTAGGAACACAAGGTTTTTCAGATTTTTTTTTTCTGGTGCTGGTATATCTTATTGCAATTCAGACAAGACAGGCCAGCCCACCAGAAAGAAAAAGTCATAGAATGAATTATGTACTTGCTACCAAAGGCGAATTCAGAGATGCAGAGTAAAAAAAATAATAAGGGAAGGAAAGAAAAAGAAAGAAAAAAAAAGAAAAAAAAAAATTCAGAGTTAAATAATAAGGAAGGAAGAAGAAAAATACTTCATTTACATAAGGAAGAAGAAAATTTATAATAAAAAATACCAATGTGCTTTGGCACAGATGTGGTATTCTAATTTTCAAAATTTAATTGAAAATTTAAGTTTTAATTTTCCAGTGACAATAAATGGCAAGACTTTTATAATGTACCTATGGAACAGTTTTTCAAAACATATTAGGATAATTTTATCATTAACACCAAGGGTATGCACACAGCAATTTCTTTTTTCATTTTCAAAGCTGAAACAATGCTAATGAATTGGTTTTGTTCACAGCACTTTTGTTGAATGGCATCTTTTCCAACACTGCTTTTCCAAATCTCCAGCACCAGTTAGGATCAGATACTTCAAGTTAAGGGATCAGTTCCATACAACTGTCCCCACTTAAGATGCCAGTCACCAGTCCCAGTTGTCACCTACGCTTCTGACCTACCAGCTAAATTCAGAGGATTCTCACAACCCCCTCATCAGGTTTGATGATTTGATAGAATGTCTCACAGAACTCAGAAATTTGCGTTATTTGCCAATACAGATTTATTACAAAGACACAACTCTGGAACAGCCAAATGAAAGAAATGCACATATACCACACGAGGAAAAGAAGTGGAGATTCCATGCCCCCTCTAGGTGCACCATACCTCAATATGTTTGCCATCTTGATGCTCTCCAAACCCCTGTTGTTTAGGGTTTGTTATGGAGTTTTTATTAAGGAGACACAATCGATTAAATCACTGACCATTTGTGATTCGCTCAATCTCCAGCTACTCTCTTCTCCCAGGGTTTGGGGTGGAGCTGAACATTTCAACTTTCTAATCATGCCTTATTCTTTCTGATGACCAACCACCGTCCTGAAGCTATCTAGGGGACTGTAATCACCAATCGTTCATTAGTATACAAAAGACACTCATCTCTGTGGAGGTGCCAAGCATTTTATGAGCTGTGTGCCAGGAACCTGGGAGGAAGACCAAATTTTTAGTTCTTGTTATACCACAATGCTTGAGGGCAGTGTTGTTGAATTAGAATCAGAAAGATATTTATTTAAATGTAACTAGAGGATATGTGTATCTAGGTTTTTATTTCTATTTGTGATCAGTGGGCCACTGGTTTCGACATAACTGTGTGAACAGAGGCTCATGTCCTATGAACTGAATCAGAATTTCCTGATGGAGAGAGAACACAAAAAACTAAATTTTTGGAACCAGTAATCAAACCTCTTAGTTTTAAATGTGTATTTTTTAGTGTAATTTTACCAGATAATTGTCTAATACGAAAAGCTACTGAGAAGAAAACAAAGAACCAAAAACACAGCAAAGCATCACTTTGCAAGTTATTTTTGTCTTGTTCTAAAGCAAGATTGGAAAATATTAATCACACGTAGCAGTGAAACATTGACCGCTGGAATCACTATGGAAGCAGCCCCCAAGACTCTGGCTGAGGAGGTCAGGAGAATTCGAGTTTCATTAACTCCTTGAGCACCTTCCTGCTAGTCCTACTTCCAGACCAAGCCACTTCCCTCTTTTTACACCTTGCTCTATGACATTCAGAGGATCACCGTCCTTGGCACCATGCCTGGATGTCCTTTAAAAAAGCTCTCTGTTACATGCAAATCCTTTCTCAAACTGTACACAATTTGTTCCTAGCATATTTTCTATTAATTATTTGTGACTATGTTCTCACAGTATGTTTTTCTACTCTTTTGTCTGTCACATGTTCCTATTTGTTTTCCATTCCTTTCATTATTTAAGCATTGTTTGATTGAAGTATTGGTGTATCCCAACCTCAGCTGGAAAGTAACACTATAGTAAGTATGAGACACTTATGGAAAGTCATTAACATCACAATGGTTTGTCATTGGAAATGTCCTCAGTCTCACTCAATGAAATTCGTTCATGTTTTAGATTTGAGAGTAACTAATCGCTTTCCTGTATGGCTTCAAGACAACGGACCCATGGTGAACCCCAACACCAAGCTCAACTCCAATATCAGCTCTAAATCTTTCAAGTTAATCAGATACTAAAGAACCAAAACTCCAAACCACTTCTATATAAAATAAAGTAAAACAGTTACCATTGTAGAGAACTGCAAAACTTTCCTAAATAGTAATTAAATATTTTGTCATGGTATAATTCTGCAAACTGTCAATCCCGCATAAGGGTTTCCAATGGAAAGTCAGAAGACATTAAATGTCAGAGGAGAAATTCAGTGCTCCTTCTTTGAGAATCAAATTTAACTAAAGGTGAAAAAGTTTTGAATGTGTGCACTTTTAAAAGTTTTTCCACTTGCATGTGCATATGAAAACAGCAGAATCAGTCATTTTCACGCTTTATATAAAACAGAAGATTTCAAAGGAACTTTGTGTTTTCAGGGCTGCTTCAGGCTGTCTGCCCCAACTTCCCAGGGATATGCATATACATTGTCCCTGCTTTAAGGAACACTTCAGAGGAAAAGTTGGAGAAGCGGTGATTTTTTTTGAAAGAATAATAAACTTAGTGCTGGAAGAACTGAGAACAAATTCTAGCTTTGATATTTACTAGCTATGTCACCTAAACTCTTAAAACTTCAATTTCCCCTTTTGAAAAATGGGGGACACACTATTATTGTATTTGAACATTGATTATTGTACATATCGCTTGATGGTCCCAGAAATTATTCATTCTATTTTACTTCCTCATGAGTCTCTCTTCCCCAAATTCCCTTAGAATTTTGAGGTTCCCTTTTGCTTTAGCACCTGGCATTTGTGTTGTCTCATTTAAGAGACTGATACCCCTGTGCTATTCACAAAGTTGTTTCTTGTTTCCTTTTTTCTAATACCTACTATATTTAGGCATTTAGTGAAATCTTCTTGAATAATTAAAGGAATTAATGAATAACTAATCTACAATGATAATATAAACATTTTTTTAAGTCTATAGTTGTAGGAATCCGGCTGTCTGAATATGAATCTTGCCTCTCCACTTACTATTTCTGTGTTCTTAAACAAATTATTTACCTCAGACTCTAATTGCCACTCTACAATATGGCAATTATGGGCATGTCAGAGTTCTTTAAATATTTAATATGATTATGTATGTAAAATGATAGCATATTGTTGCACATACTAAATATGTAATAAATGGTAATTTATAGCAATTGTAGTTGTATAAGTAGAAAAGAGAAAACAGCATGATACATGTTTTTGTCTATAAAATCAGAGATTTACCCCTCACCTTCTAGAGCTCATGGCTTTATGATTTATTCTAGGTCAGATTTCAATGCTGTTCCTTAACCAGGAACTTGCTGTGAATATCTCTTTCCTGCACCTCACTCCTACTTTGTTTCCATCAGTAGGCCTTCTTGGATCTATTTATTTAATGGTTCTAGATCCTGATTCTCTCCCATCAGTCTTTTCACTCCTTCCTTCCACTTCCACATGATTTAACACAATGCATTTTCATGAGTAACTCTACCTTGTTATAAAGATACTTATTTTTATGTTAACAGCTTTCAAAAATGTTTAAACATTATTATTTTCACTTTTTTGACTTATTTCCATTTTAAATAAACTGCTGGCCAAGCAAGGATTTTTAGTTTAGTTCAGTTTAAATCGTTTTTTGTGTAAAGTAGGTACTCAATATGTTATTGATTGCTTTAAAATGCTTCCCATCACTTATTCATATTTCAATAAAAAAGCAGCTTTTAAGTGTAAAAAGGAACTTGTTGATTTCAATGATCATTAGATTCATAAAGAGTTGATCCACCGAGGCAAATTATCCTCTTTGTATGATATCTTTAAAAATGGGAGAAGTTAAATTTTGTTCTAATATACTGACAATAAATATGTCTTCCAGCTCTAGAATATAGCTCCAATTTTTTAATGGAACATTAGGAATCAAGAGGAATTTGAAAGTTTTCATACACAGAAAAGATGATCTATTACACTTTCTTTTATTTTAGAGGCAAATATTTGACTCCGTTCAAATCAGTGAAAAATAAAATACTTGAACTCCTATTCTGTTTCAAGAGCCAGGTTAGGGGTGGAAATAGACAAATGACAAGCCACAGACCTTCCTCTCAAGATTCTCATTGTCTATTCAAAAACATAGATATATAAAAAACACCACTAACTGATAAACATATGTACACGAGAAAGTAGCCTTGCGAAATAACTATTTCTGGGGCAGATTCAGAAGATAAACTTAATAATAAAAGTTATATTGGGCTTGAGTTTTGAAAGATTAATAGAAATATGTCAGACTGACCAGCAGGTGCTTTCTAAACAAATGGAATATGTGATTTCATAAGTGCAGATTGTAGTAGAGGAAAGGTACGAGAGCTAAGAAAAGGTCAAATTGGGAGAAGTTGTGTGGTTCAACCAGAGAGATATGATAGAAACAAAGCTGTAGGTAAATAAAAATCTGTGGAAGTAGAAAGTTAAGTATAACTACTGTTCTGGCAAGTATTACTACATGTGTTGCTCCTAAATATAGTGCCTCACAAAGAATCCAAGCACAGGTAACGTTATTTCTCCATTTACAAAAGCACAATGCCCTAGCCTAATCACTTGATACTTTGCTAATGCCATTTTTCTCAACCTCCAGTATTGTAAGTTTTGTTTAAAAGTTAAGTGTTCTTCCCAGCTGAAAAAGCCAAGAACTCTTTTAATTCCAGAAGACGTGCTTGTTTATGAGTTGTCTGTAAAAATCTACCACCAGAAAGTATGATCCAAAATTTATAGTTCAAAGTATCAGATAGTAAGAGCTTTCCCTAAATTCATTTTAATCTAAAGAAAGACATCTGGAGTTAATCATGTGATAGGACGTCATGAAGCTGATTAAGAATGATTTTCTTCAGAAAAATTCTTTTAGAAGAACAATTGCAGAAGTTGTAGAAGGTAAGGACAGAAGAGATTCTGTTAAAATTTTTCTTTGCTTTTCCTGTTTTGTAAAATATCTACTTTTGCAGAAATAGCCAGTGAATATTAATTATTACAATAAAGCATAACTCAAAAAAAGGATGGTTTTCACTTTACAAAAATTCTAAGAATAGAGAAATTCAGTGATGTTAGTGTCTTTCTCAAATGCTGTTTATCTTTTCCCAGGCCTGTCTCCGTCCTTCCAGGACTGGAACTCCTCTCCCTAGCTGCTCTTCTCCATATCGGTAGCTTTTCAAAACCTCTTTCAACTACCTTTTTTAAGTCTTTGAAAACTGCTGCACACTGTCCTTAAACTCTTCTCTTTCCTATTTTTTCATAAACACTATTCTTTCTACACATTTTACTTTTTTCATCCTTCCTAAACAGACCTTTCACTGGAATCCCTTTCTCTCTGGTTCTCTAAATATAATGTGGTGTGTGTGTGTGTGTGTGTGTGTGTGCCTGTGTGTGTATCTGTGTGTGTGTGTGTTAACTCCACTAGATTAGCTACTTCCCTACTGCTCTAAATCTTATATACCTAACCCAAGTCTTAGATTTACAACCTGAAGGTTAATCCTGATTTTTCATCTTATGCTCTCCTCCCATGAGAGAAAGATGATTTACCATACATTTTCAACAACCACAAGGATATCAAAGCTGAAATGTTCTGCCACTGGTTACTCAAATGAATACAGCTTAAACCTAAGCTCATTTTGTATCTAAATATGTTTCATTTTTTGGAATCCCTCTGTTTACTAATAGGATTTTACCCACACAAGCCAATAATCTCGGAGACCTCTTTGTTTTCTCCTATACTATTTCCTACAAAACCTAGACTTCTAATTTTAATGAGTAGTCTTCAAAAGGTATGCCTCTTCCAAATTGTTCTTCCTGACTCACTATAGTCATTTTCCTAGTTTAGAAAGTCTAAATAACAAAAGTGCTGGCATAACTTGTTATCTTGGCCCAGTATTCTCTCTCTTCTAAACCACTTCGCTGATGTATTGCTATTTTAAATGTTAATGCTAATCATGTGTTCAAAAGTTCAAATATTTACCACTGTCTACAATGTCTTCGAGTAGCAAGAGTAAAGACTCTTTGACTCAACTAATCTTTTCAACACTACTTTCCAGTGCATCTCACTATGGACTTTACATCCATCACTACTTGGTTTTCCAAATTTAACATCTACCTTTACCTATATTCTTACTTTTTGTGCTCATATTTCTGTGCTTCAAAACTCATCTTCACATCCATATGTAACACATCCATTAAGTTTCTGTTCAAGTGCCATATCTGGAACAGAGCTGTTCATGATTACTCATTCTTCCTTTGAGTACTCATAGCTCACTCTCTGTAACTGGTAGTGGCACATATGGCCTTTTATGCAGAGTTGTGAAGACTGGCTAGATTTTATATACTTTTTATAATTACAAAATGAAGAAAAACACTAAGTTTTTATCTTCCTTTGGATTTTGAAATATCTGTAAAGACAACATAAAGTTGACCTTGAAAGTTAATATTTTTTTTCCTAGAGAACTATTATATCCCCGTCTGCAAGAACTTAGAAAAGGAGTAACTGACTAGGCATTAATTTATTTGTGATACATTGGATATCTAAAATACCTTTTTATTATTTTTTTGCAAAGGCTTTTTCTCTTGATGATAGATTAATTTGTTTATGTCCTCAAGTCAAAATAGAGTCAGTGGCAGAATAAAAGCATTATGCTGTATTAAGTTTTTTTTTTGATTTATTCATATATGCTGCCATTCTACTTTTAATTTACATGGATAGAAAAGAAGGAATAAGATAAATAAATATTAAAATCTATGTATGTGCATGGAATAGTACCAAGAGTTTTTAAAAACCCTTACTCCATAAACTATCACATTAAGCATGTGGGTTAAGAGGATTTAGACCTATTTTTGCAGAATAGGAAACTCATGATATTAATGGCTTGAACTTAAACTCAAGTAGTCTTACTTGAACTTAAACTCAAGTGGTATGACTCTAAATAAGGCTTATACTCCTCAACTACTCTTTTTCTAGTGAGCTATAATTTCCTTCATGTCCTGATTGCCAGAAGCTACTACTTCTTGGGTTGTGTCTGATATTAGATTATCTTTACATATTTTTTTTTTACACAGCTAAGATTTGATGGCAATGACTGTCAATAATTTTTGTTGTAGTAGTGAAAAATTGGTTATAGAGATGTGTTTCTAACTGCATATGCCCACATGTTTAAAAAAAAAAAAAAGAAAGAAAAAGAAAAAGAAAAACCTTAAAAGGGCTTATCAGAATCTTAAAAAGACAAGATTGCAAAAATTGTTAATGGAATTTCTAAGCGTTTCTACATAACTGATATTTCCCCCTGGCTGAAGAGCCAATATAATAAGAATTCTATGATTTCTACATGTAATCAAATAACAGTATACCTGTGGTGGAAAGAGATATTATGGAAAATATAAAATGTTTTTCTTTAAAACTCTAGTTTAACAATAATCTGAATGTGTGGTTTACATAGCATTATTTATTCAGGACTATTTTAATTCTTCAATTGCACCTTGATATTTAGAATATATACATTCTCATAATTATTTCATATAGATATAGGCAAAAGGGTAAAACAATATACAGTTGACCCTTGATAAACATAGGTTGGAACTGCGTTGGGCCACTTAAATATGGAATTTTTTCAATAAACGTACAATCAACCTTTGTATCCCTGGGTTTCACATCAGCAGATACAATCAACCACAAATTAAAAACAGTATTTTCTGTCTATGGTTGGGAATCCATGGAGGTGAAGGCCAATATATGCATTGTTCTACACCATTTCATATAAGGGACTTGAGCATCTGAGGATTAGGACATCTGCAGGGGGTCCTGGAACCAATCTTCTGCAGATACCCAGGGACTCTAGTTAATTTGTGGAGAATTAAAAGTTATATGAAGATTTTTGACTGCATGGTGGTCAGGGCTTCTAACCTCTATGTTGTTCAAGAGTCAACTATATACATATGCAAATATGTAACCATATAGATAGTATATAAATTTAATTTTGAAGCTTGAATATAGTCTCAGACTTGTTATGACTTTTGAAAGTTTACTTTTATTTATTAATACAATTTTTAATAAAGTAACAGAATTTTATTAACAAAAACTTATGAATGGATGTACCCCAATATCACCTTGTGATTTAAACAAAATAACTATTTCAAATAGATGACAATTTCTATGAATAAAAACTTATAGAAAAATAAAGCAATTTACTTCTTTTGCATTATTTTTGTACATTACCTAACCCAGATTTATAAGTGAACTCTAAGTATAGAATGCCAATTTTATATAAAATAATGGCTTGAGGATAGGTTTATAGTTGTCCACTCTTGATAACCATATATTAATGAAAACAGCAGAGATACTTCATAGTAGCCCAAATTCTACGTGCAATAACCTAAATTTGTATGAGGGATTTCTTAATCTACTTTTAAAGAAAATAATTTTTTGCTAATCCTTGTTAGATAATGGTTTTATTTATATACTAAGAATATGTTTTTAATGATGACACATATGGATTCAAAAAGGTTTTTTTTCAGTTTTCTTGAGATTTAATTGACAAATAAAATTGAAAGGTATTTAAAGTATAGAACATAATAATGTGATATGCATATACATTATGAAAGACACCCGCTACTGAGTTAACACATCTATCACCTCACATCATATTAAAATTTTTATAATGTTAAGTTCTATTCTCCTAGTAATTTTATTATGTAATACAGTATTGTCGACTGCAGTCACCATGTTCAATCCTCAGACTTTTCATTTTATAAGTATAACCAGTAAACAATTTTGTCTCTATTTCTATGATTTCAACTTTTTTTTTTTTTAGATTTCACATATAAATAATACCGTACAATATTTGTCTATGTATCTATCTAATTATGTCTGGCTTTTTTCACTTAGCATAATGCCTTCCAGATTCATTCATGTTGTCACAAAGAGCAGAATTTCCTTCCTTTTATTAAGGCTGAATACTATATCATAAAGTATGATATATATATAATATATATATGTATATATATATATATACATATGTGTGTGTGTGTGTGTGTATCTCACAGTTTCTTTATTGATTCATCTGTTGACACACTTAAATTTTCCCCAGTCCTTGACTATTGTGAATAATACTGTCATGAATATGGGGTATAGATATCTCTTCAAGACTTATTTCCTTTGCATATATACCTAAAAGTGAGATTGCTAGATCATATGGTGTTTTTTTGTTTGTTTGTTTGTTTTGTTTTTGAGGAACCTCCATACTGTATTCTGTAGTGGTTGTACCAGTTTATATTTCACCAATGGTTTCCAGGGGTTCCCTTTTCTCCACATTCTTGCCAGTAGTTGTTATCAACTGATTTTTTATTTATTTATTTATTTATTTTTTGTTATGGCGGCATCCATTTATGATCAACTGGTTTTTGATAATAGCCATCCTAACAGATGTGAGTTAATCTCATTGTAATTTTGATTTTATTATTATTATTATTATGGTGACATTGGTTAACGAAATCCAGCGTTTCAGGTGTACAATTCAACAGTAAGGTATATATATATACATTGCTTTGTGTGTTCACTGCCCATAGATTTCCTTCTGTCACCACATATTTGACCCCTTTTACCCAAGCTACTCCCCCGCCCCGTAACTTTGATTTTTATTTCTCCTTGATAATTTGTGATGCAGAGCACTTGTCATGTACCTACCGCCCATTTGTATGTTTTCTTTGGAAAAATATCTTTTTAGGTACTTTGCTTATTTTTTACTTGCTATTCAGTTATATGAGTTACTTGTATATTTTGGATATTAACCCTTTATTGGATATGTGGTTTGCAAATATTTTTTCCCATTCCAGAGTTTGTCTTCATTTTGTTAATGGTTTCCTTTGCTGTGCAGAAACTTTCTAGTTCGATGTACTTCCACTTGTTTAATTTGCTTTTTTATCTTTTGCTTTTGGTGTCAAATCCCCAAAAAAATCATTGCCAAAATTGATGCCAAGGGGCTTATCATCTATGGTTTTTTCTAGGAGTTTTACTGGTCAAGACTTACATTCAAGTCTTTAATCTAGTTTGAGTCGATTTTTGTGTATGGTATAGTATAAGGGTGAAGTTTCATTCCTTTTGCATGAGACTGTCCAGTTTTCCCAACACCATTTATTGAATAGACTGTCTTTTCCTCATTGTATATTCTTGGCTTCTTTGTTATAAATTGACCATATTTGTGTGAGTTTATTTCTCTTCCATTGATCTATGTGTCTGTTTTTATGCCAATATCATACTGTTCTGACTACTATAGTTTTGTAACATAGTTTGAAACCAGAAAATGTGATATCTCCATTTTTGTTTTTCTCAAGATTGTTTTGGTTTCAAACAAATTTTAGGATTGTTCTATTTCTGTGAAAAAACACTTTGATATTTTGCTAGAAATTACATTGCATCTGTGATGACTGGGTAGTATGGACATTGTAACAATATTAATTCTTCTGATCCATGAATATGGAGTATGCTTAGAGTTTTCAGTGTACAGAATTTTCATCTTAAATTTATTCCTAAATGCTTTATTGTTTTTGAGGCTATTATAAATAGCATTTTTTCCTTTTTTTTTTTTTCATTTCTCTTTCTGATGATTTATTGGAGTATAGAAACACAATTTAATTTTGTATATTAATTTTGTATCCTTCAAATTTAGTTAATTTGTTTATTGTTCTGAGAGTTTTTACTGGTATCCTTAGGGTTTTCAATATATAATATTATGTCATCTACAAAGAGAGCACATTTTATTTCTACTTTTCTAATTTGGATGCCTTTTCTTCTTTTTTTCTTTTTCTTTTTTTTCCACCTAATTTCTCAGTCTAAAGCTTCCAGTACTATGTTAAATATAAGTGGTAAGAATGGACATCCTTTTTTTGTTTCTGATCTTGGAGGAAAAGTTTTCAGCATTTTACCATTGAGTGTGATGTTAGCTGTGTGCTTGTCATATACGATCTTTATAATGTTGTAGTAGATCCCCTCTATAACTAGTTTGTTGAGAGTTTTACAAATCTAAAATGGTGTTGTACTTTGTCAGATGCTTTTTCTGCACTTATTGAGATGATCATATGATTTTCATCTTTCAATTTGTTGGTATGCTATATCACATTGGTTGGTCCGTGCATGAGAAACCATTTTTGCAGCCCTGAAATAAATCTCAGTTGATAATGGTGTATAATCCTTTTAATGTATTGTTGAATTTTGTTTGTTAATATATTTTTTTAGGATTTTTATATCTCTGTTTATCACAGACATAGGCTTGTATTCCTTTCTTGTCTGTCTTTGTATCATGGTAATGCTAGCCTTCATAAAATGAGTTTGAACATTTTTTCTATTTCTATTTTTGGAAAAGTTTGAGAATTACTGTCATTTGGTTCTTTTTTAATGTTTGGTAGAATTTACCAATGAAGTCATCTGGTCCTGGACTTTTGTTCATTGAGAGACTTTTGATTACTAATTAAATCTCCTTACTAGTAATTGGTCTGTTAAGATTTTCAATTTTGTCATAATTCAGTTTTAGTATATTGTATGTTTCTAGAAATTTATCCATTTTTCTAGAGTATCTAAGTTCTTGGGATATAATTGTTCTTAGTAGTCTCTTATGGTTCTTTGTGTTTTTGTAGTAACGGTTGTAATGGCTCCTCCTTCATTTGTAATCTTATTTATTTGGATCTTTTTTCTTGGTGAGTCTAGCTAAAGGTTTGTCTATTTTATTTAACCTTTTACAAAAAAGCAGATATTACTTTCATCGATTTCTTTTTATTTTTGCCCTTTTAGTCTCTATGTCATTTATTTCTGCTCTGATTTTTATTATTTCTTTCCTTCTACTAATGTTGGGCTTAGTGTCTTCTTTCCCTAGTGTATTGAGATGCAAAGGTTTTGTTTTGTTTTGTTTTGTTTTTTTGAGATTTTTTTCTTAATATTTATTGGTTTAAACTTCCTTTTAAAAACTACTTGTGCTACATCTCACAAGTTTTGTATGTAATATCTCTATTTTCATTTGTCACAAGACATTTTTTTATTTCTCTTTTGATTTATTTCTTGACCCATTGGTTGTTCAGGAGCTTGTTCAATTTTCACACATTTGTGGATTTTCCAGTTTATTCTTGTACTTAATTCCCAGATTCATACCATTTGCAATTTCATTTGTTGGGCAAAATGTTCTAAATACAAAATATGCTCAGGTCCACAAATTGCTGTGCTCTCATTTATGACATAATAATACTGAAGTGAAATCCGTATGGTTAAAGTAATTTTTTTAAATAATGTATAAAACTTTGGGATACTCTAAGGCACTATTAAAACTATTAAAAAGGAAAAATAGTCAGTGTCTAGATACAATCATATTATTATGGTATGCCTTGTAAAAGCTATTTTAATTCTGAGACATTTTCAAAATCACGTATCTTAAATTTATAACCTGTTTAGTAAAAAAAGGTACATTTAGAGGAAGTTGTTTCCAGTTTATGAACAAAACTATCAATAATACCTTTTGTATTAAATGAGGTAAATCTCACGATTTTGTAAATTGAGTATCTCTTATTGCTGAAGACTATAACAGTTTAGGTTTACATATCTTTTGCTCTTTTGATATATCAAACTACTCTAGACAGTCCCATCTTGAAAAGAAGTAGATGCTAAAGACAGGCAGACACACAGATATATAGACTTTGATTTGTGTAAGGTCATTGTTTTTACCATTTTTAAAAGAAAGTTTGGTCTCTTGTCATTATTTGAGATAAATTTGCTCTATAGAACACACACACTAATGATACACAATTCTATCAACCAAATGAGAAATATACTTGGGAATCAATATACGTGGGAATCGTGCATGATAGAGATAAAGAACCATAGAAATGCTTAATCGTTTTTCTTTTTTAAGCAAATGGATATTGTATACATTATGTATGGATATTATATGCATATGGAAAACATTATTCTGTTGATTCTTAAAAAGTCCCTTGCTTACAGAAATGATTTGTGTAGTGTAGTAGATAAATAAAATTAGGAAAATATTATTGTTTTTTTCTAAAGTTTTTAAAGTTTGCCTTCTTAAAATTATTTATTTTTTACTTTTTGAGTTCATTTTCCTGCTTATGAATCAAAACTGTTCTCTAAAACATACATCTTACCATGACAACTTACTTAAAAACCCTTAGGTGTTTGGTGACTGAAACACTTAGCTTTTATTACAGATTATACCAAAAAAAAAAAAAAAGGTGTTTAATTGCCAATTGCAAAAATTTGATATTGGATATTGCTGCTCAACATCACACATATGAGGGTAATTACTATGCTGAAAAATAACGAAACCCTCATTATGCCCACACTCAGCTACCAAAAATAAAATCATCTTGCAGGATGATGCAGGTGTTTGTTGTGCATTATAGAAATGTTTTAAGTCTTACAGACTCTTCATCTATAAAAAAATAATTCAGCTTTTCAGTTGTGACAACTATTCAGAGGAAGCCTAAGTGTTATTTATGCTAAAAATCTCTTTCCCTCTCCCCCTGCCTCTTTTTTTCATCAGTGAGGATAGGAAATGGGAAGAATATCTTGTATAGCCACACAAGAACTACCAGCTATTAAAGCAAAACTGACATTATTATAAATCAAATTCAGAATTTTTGAACCTGAGATCACGTTTCCTCCAACTCTCTTGGCAGATACGAGACTCTTCTTTAAGTCTTTTTTATTGTACTGTTGTAAAATTTGAATTTCAAAGTTTGAAAATAGTCTCATCTAATCCTTGTTGTTTGTCCATCAACTCTCAAAGTGCTAGAAGTGTTTTGCTTGAGATTTCTAGAAAAATAGCAATGGATGGAAAAATAGAATTTATTAACAATATTAGATAATAATGCTGAGCAATTAAAAAGTATTATAAAAATTCCCACCAAAATACTGTTTACTTTCTTTACC
Organism: Eonycteris spelaea; assembly: GCA_003508835.1. Taxonomy (NCBI): domain Eukaryota; kingdom Metazoa; phylum Chordata; class Mammalia; order Chiroptera; family Pteropodidae; genus Eonycteris; species Eonycteris spelaea. The sequence goes on along the minus strand of PUFA01000043.1, from coordinate 645,856 downwards.
AACTAAATTTTCAAGTATCACTTTCAAATGATGAATCTTCTGATGTTCCATAAGTTTTTACTACATTTCATCCCACATATTTTTCACTATAAATTTAGTTTAAAAGGCACATGTAAGAAGAAAATGGCTTTTACTGCATACAATGTTAAGAATTGCATTTTGTTCTTGTACCTTGTTAGCTGTACAATTTTTTATGCTCTTGAATTTGTGGACATACTTTCATAGATCTTGTAGCATCAACAACTGTCAAATATGTCATCCCAACAGAAAGAAGAATGTCCTTGGTTAGTTTATCGAAATTGTTGTATTTTTACATTTTTTGATGCCTTAAGAGTCTGCCTAAAAGTGGACAACTGTATCATAGGTAATTCAGTGGTGAATCTCTTTTTCTTATTTCAGTGGATCAATGGCTGTCTTATATATATTGTATACAAGCTATTTTAGAAACTTTTACACTGGCCTTCAAAATCAAATTCCTCTACTATTCTCAGATCCCTAGAGAAAGTGGAGACTGTATGCCGAGCAAATCCTGTTTGCTTTCAAAAGTGTCAAATATACATCTGTCTGGCTATTTACACACCTTTGTTTTATTCTGAGTTCCTCAGTAGAGACAGCAAACACACATTGATGGGAGATACTGCACATTACTCCTGAAACTATAAGAAGACTTGGTAAAAGATTTTGTTTTGTTTTGCATTTTAAGGAAAAGAAATAATTAAATTTACTATTTAAAGTAAAAATATACAGCTCTAGCATGATTGCACATCTGTTAGCTGTAAGGAAAATTACAAATGTCCTGTTATTCTGGCCCTTAAATTGTTGCTATAAACTTCCAAAAACATAGAGTGAGTTTACTTATCCCAGCTAGTTTAATTATATTGGCTTATTGAATAGGAAATGATCAAGGAGTAAAGTAACTTGTTTAAAAATATGGTGTCTGATTTATTTTCATCCACATGTGCATATAAGCCAAAATTTTCAATTTGCACATATTAACTAATTACCTACTACCATAGGTTAATGAAATATAATTATATTCTCTTGCGATAATTACTCTTGTGTATTGTGATTTTAATTTTTTCCCTAAATATGTTCTTTTTAAATTTTTTACTTTAAACAATTAAAAAATATGTATTCTGGAATTCTGGTAAACACTAAATGAGTTAAGATTCCTTTTTCTTTCTTCATGGGAGAGAGCACACAACACATTGAAAGAACTTGCTTCAGGAAACACAGGATGAGTCTGGTAGCTAATCTCAAGAGCACTGCTTTTACCCGATTGACTCACTTTGTCCCACTTTTTCCTTGTTAAATGATTAGTCATAAGTACTTTCTAAAACTGGGGAAAAAAATTGGTATTTTGAATTTTTCACTTCTGAAACCCCTGAGTTAATCGTGAAAACAAAAAGATCTATATTTACTTATTTTTTTTATATAAACACCTTTCAATCCTTAAGATGTCTGTTTCCAAGAAATTGGCTCCTGTTTTCTTCTCTTCTCTCATTTCTCTCTTCCTGTTTTCTCACCTATTTTCTTTCTTTTTTTCCACCTTTTTGTTTGTTCTTGAAATTAAAAAAAAACATTGATTTATCAACCACTATTTACATGGCAGTGTAAATATTTGGATCATTGAAGACTATATTTTTGCTTTAAAATATTCATTGGAAACACACAATCACTCCATCAGAATCTTATTATTTAAGAAAAGTAATAAAATAAAATAGTAATAATAACTGCTCTATCTATGTACCAGGTACTGTTTTGACAATCTGAATCCATTTCATGTGAGATCCAGACTATTCCATCTGTTCATTAGCCTTGGCCTATATAATCCATCCACTTCTGCATATTTCCTCCTCTATCCCCACTGTTTTGAGTAGTATTTTGTGTCCAAATGTCACAACACACTTGTATTTACAAAGCCCTTTCTTTATACTAATCAGAAGTCAAAGCACAAAACATAATGATAGAAATACCTATGTGCAAAACTGAATTTGCATTTTCAAATGAGAGGTGTCACTTAAGTAAAATTAAATTCTTTTTTAAAAAAAGTTTATTCATTCATCAAACTGAACAATTATTACCAAGGACTTGGAATATAGCAATTAACAAAACAGAGCAAACCCCCTTTTTTCATGAAACTTGTATTCTGATTAATGGGGGAAGGGGGAAGATAAAAATCAAGTAACATGTATGATTTGCTTTTAACAAAAGTTCCCAAAAGGAAAATAAACAAGTGAATCAGGACAGAGAATTGAGAATAGGAGATATTAGACAGACTGATAAACAAGGCCTCATTGAGAACGTGATACTTAAATATCTGTCTGACAGAAGTGAATGAACAGGCTATATGGACATTGGGAAAAGTGGATTTCAGGCGAAGGGAGTAACAAATTCAAAGACCCTAAAACATGATCATATTTTATGTGTTCCAAGATCTTCAAGGAGGTCAGTGTAATTGGAGCAGAGAATGAGGAAAAGAGCAATAGGAAGTGAGGTCAGAGAAGACCAGGGGCCATTTTATGCAAGACCTTTTAAATGATGTACAAATCTTAAGCTTTTAGTCTGAATAAAGATGGGGGTTCATTTAAAAGTTTTGAGCAGATAGGTGACCTGATATGATTGTTGTTTGAATAAGAGTTGTAGTATAGCACAGTGGCTAAAAGAACGATTCTGGTACCGGTAGTTCAGGCACCCACATCTAACATTAACAAATTATAGGGTCTTGGTCTATTAGCCTATGAGCCTGGCTCATCTTTCTCATGGGTAAACTGGTGATGATAGTTGTATCTACCTCATAGAAGTAAGGTAAGCATTAAGTGATTTAATATTTATAAAGCACACAGTAAGGAGTATTACATATGTGTTAAAAAAAAAAAAGAGTATGTCTGTTGTGTTGAAAATGGACTGTGGGGATCAAAGGACAAAGATAAGACACCAATTAGGAAGTTATTAAAGTAATCTATTTTAGGGAAATTATGTTGTCTTGAATTAGGGCAAGTGAACCGTAAGTGGTAGAAGTGGTCAATCCCTGCATATATTTTGGTGGTCACGCCAATAGAATTTGTTTAGTTTAGGTGCTAAGTAGAAAAGATAAGAGGAGAAAAGTTTGGATAGAAGGTTTAAGCTAAGTGACTGGAAATATTAGTTGGCATATTAAAACAGAGAAGGCAGTGAAAAGAAGGGGCCGATTTGAGATTAAATTAGACAAAATTTTTACGTCTGTTTGAATTTGTTTGCAAGATTTTTTTTTTTTTTTTGCTAACTTTTTAATTTGAGATTCCTTTTAGACATTCAAGTAGAGATGTCAAAGATTGGTTAGATATGAGTCTAGAATTCAGGGAAATGTTTAGAGCCACAGGTATAAATTTGAGATTGGTCAGCCTATCTAAAGTGAAGATAGTTAATGAGGTTACAGAATAAGTGTGGAGATAAAAGCAGTTCAATGACTAACCTCTCAGGCACTCCAGTGTTTAGATGTCAGGGAGACAAAGAGGATACATAAAGGAAAAGGAAAAGCAGGAGAATGTGGTGGCCTGTAAGCCAAGTGAAGAGAGTAGAATGTATGATCACGTGAACACATGTTGCTATAGAGCAAATGAGTCTGGGCCATGGTTAAAAATAGCAGGATCATTATTGATTTTAACACAAGCAATTTTTGTATAAATACGGGAATGAATTCCTAAAAGTAGTGAGTTCCATACCAAATATAAAGAAAGGAGTTAGAAATAATACATACAGGAAACTCTTTGGAGGAATATTTATGTAAAGGTAAAAAGAAAAGAAATATTAGCTAAAGGGGAAAGTAGACTACATAATATTTTATTCATACAAAAATAATATCATGGCTTTATGCTGCCTGAAAAATCCAGTGGAGTTTTTTTTTTTTTCTTTAAATGATGATGATACAGAGAAAAAAAAAATGGAATACTTTCTGAAGCAAACTACTTCAGTAGGTAAGAGTTGCTAAATTTACTTAAATATCTAGAAGATGGGCAAAAAATCAAGGCTATTGAATTAATATAGCAGTGTATATAAAACACTGAATTTATGATTGTCCTTTAAGTAGAAATACTTTGAGGTATATGCACAGTTAATTACCTCTCTTTCTAGAGCATTTCTCTCAAACCACAACATCACATGTTTAGATTCTATTAGCATTTATTTATTTATTTATTTTTGAACTGCATCAAATTCTCCCTGTTATTGTAGTTGATTAAATCAATAACAGGCATCTGACACAATATAAACTAGTAAGTTCTCTGTCCTATCATTCGGAATTGTAAAAGAGGAATTGCAGTGAGTTTTTCTCTGACCAAGAGTATCAGTCAGATGAGTCAGGAAAAGAGAAGCTATACAGTGCTTTTTGAAAATAAGATATTTAATAGAACAGATTGGTTATTCAGATATTTAGAAGTCTGGAAGAGTTAAAAACAAAATCCTGAGGTAACATAGATATTATCAACTGCACAGAACAGGTACTGCCTGCAGAGCTGAGCTAGCTCTTGTACTAGTAATTAGGAAGGAACTACCACCAGTAAAGCTGTGTTAACCTTGAAGCTACTTCTCATAGAAAAACGTGAAGAGATCATACTACCAGAATCTAGAAGCCCAAGGAACCTTATATGCCTGAGGAGGGTACCACATGTTTACTTTCCAAAAGAGGAAGGGAGCATCTAGCTGGTACTAGCATCTATTCAGAGAGTACTGGTATAGGGGTGCTAAAATAGTTCAGAGATGGAGCCATAGTTAACCATTTGTTACCAGAGTGAAAGTGACAGGATATAGAAATAAAAATTCCCTTCTCCCATCGTCCTGCCTTTCACTCCGTTTTAGATTCTAGACAAAAACCTAGTGCCACCTAGCAGGTAAGTCTGATGACTGTAGTATGCAAACACTAGCTCCAGCATCAGAGAGAAGAGAAAAGAACGGTGGCCTTAGCACTGAATGACAACAGGTAAAATACCAGTACAGTGTGTAACTTAAGGAGTTTGGGGATAAATATCTTTCACACATGAAGTGAGTGAAGAGAGAACACAGATGTTGTCCTGCAGGGAGTGAGAAAGAGAAATATGTTCTTTCCAAGTAGTGGGAACAAATGAAAGTTCCAACCACTGAGACCTAGCTAAAGTTCTGCTCTTGAATTTCATAAGGCATTTTTATACACTGAAAAGTAACCTTTCCTCCTTTAGTTTATCTAGCTAAAGCACTCAGCAAAATATCTGGCATATATTAAAAATTCAAACAATATTTGCTGAAAGAGAAATTGGATGTTGTTTTCTGAAACTTGTCATAAAATGTTCCATTACCGTTTATGTATCTGTGTATCTGTGCTGTCCTATATGGTAGGCACTAGATACATATGACAACAGAGCATTTGAAATGTAGCAATTTAAGTAACAATTTTTTTTTTAATTTTTTAGAAACTGACATTGAGTTAGTCGGAAAGCATTTAAGTATGATTGGAACAACTAGAGATGTGAACCTACTTGATCTCAACTGTAAATTTTATTAAATCTAAATATACCAGATATTTATGATGAAAACTTAACATTCAAATTGAGATATATGAAAAACAATGCAAAGTATCTCAATAAAATTTTTATATTGATTCCATGAGAAAATAATGCTATTTTGGATATATTAAAATAAAAAATCACTAAAACTAATTTTACATATTTATTTTTTATATGTCTCATTGTGACTACTGAAAAGTTTAAAATTACATATATGGCTTACATTTCTATTGGATAGCACAGCTCTAGATTTTTGCTACTCAAAGTATGTTCTGTGCACTAATAGAGTACACATCATCTAGATGTATTATCTAAGGTTTCAGAAAAACTGAATTTGGATCTGAATGTGCTTTTTAACAAGATCTCCTGGTGATCTGTATGAATCTTATAGTTTGAGAAGCACTGCTTCAAACTACTTCCATATTCATAAGTTCCTCTAGAGCAAAGATCAAATGCAGTCTCTACTGCCTGTCTCCAAATATGATTTGGTGATGAAAATGAGGACTTGAAATTCTCAGGAGATGAGAGTTTGGTAAATAGAGAGATTATATCTGTTAACATGGAAGATGTGTTGAATAATTCACAATTTCCCCAACCTGTCTACATAAATATTTTGTGTCACACAGTTGCTAGTTTGTAACTAGTACAGCAGATTAGCACCATGTATATTAACAGAGCTAAACTCAGCAAGCTGCGTGGGGACCTAGTGCTATACGATGCCATTGCAATCTGAATTTATCCCTTTGTCTCACGCAGTCCAGTGATCCGTCTTGGAAAAATTTACGGGAAAGTTCTCCCTGATCTTTGTAAATTTCACTTTTTTCTTTAAAACCACTCTTCTTTATCTCCTCTTCCATCAAATTACTTTCATTAATATTTCTAAAGCTAAACAGTATATTGATTGCTTCATTTTTTTTTTATCAGAACCCCACTATGTTTTGAACAGTGCTGGTATTATTATTAAAATTGTTATTACTTCTGTTCATTGACTGATACACAGACTCTAACCTTTTTTTTTTTTTTTTTTTTGTCGTTGTTGTTTTTCCTTAAGCTTTGAAATTGTTAATGTATGACTTTGCAGTATATGCTGTTTTACAGGAGTCTTATCTTGGGTGAGCAGAAATACCTGTAGTCATTATTTTTTTTTTTGTAACTTGTGATTACATTGAAAAATCAGAGAAATTCTCTCATGAAATAGTTAGGTTAAGGGAGCACTTCCAAAGAAGACTAAAATATGAGACATGATTGCTGGAGGAATTAATACTGAAATAGGTTTCGAACTGATCTTATTTATTATTTATACTGCGCTTAATTCAAAAATGGATCTGAGGCTGCATACAATGAAAGACACAGATTCAAAAGGTCCATTAAAACAATTGAATGATAATTAAAGGAGTTGAGGGGAGAAGAAAGAGGAAATACAGCTGTGCTAAAATATCTTGACTAAGAAGAGCTGTTATTTCCAAACAATTAGCATATCTAAAGATACAGGCAAAGAGGACAAAAAGGAGCATCACTGCCCAGTAAATAACATAATTTAAAAATATATTTTGTAAATCTGATATAAAGGGCATGGGAAACCTCACGGGGTATTTTATTTCAAAGCAGTCTCCCTCAGTTACAAAGAAGTATTCTTCACAAAGCTGTTTCTTCCACTAATTTTCATCAAAAGCTGAGTACTCATTCTATTTTAGTTCTGTGAGGCAGCTCTAAGAACTGATGAAACCTTTGTTGATACGGGAAGAAATGAAATACCTGCTATATGTCGTGCTTGAGCTGAGAGTGAGGGATGCAGTGATAGAGAACGCACATATGGCTCTGGTACTCTGGACACTTCGGGAAGGAAGACACACATCAAACAAGAACCCAGAAAGTGAAGTTTAGAAATTTCAGGATGCTATAAGAGTACACATCAGGAAATTTTATGCAAGACTTTTTATAGTAGAGAAACTTGCTGGAGGAAATGGCATTTAAGCAAAGACTGAAAAATAAGTAAGTGTTCTTCAAACTAAGGAAGCAATTTGTGTAAAGACTCTAAGGCGAGAAACAAATGCAGTATGCTTGAGGGTGGAGTCAGGCTGACGAGAGCCGGAAAGGTTAAAGTGCACTGAATGGCAAAGGCATGTTGGGCAATGAAGATTTTACTCTTAATCATAGGGATACTTGAAGGAAAAAAAGAGTTTTTAAAGCAGGAGCTATTCACATTTTTTAAAAAAGATATTCCACTAGAGTAGAAAGTAATTTATATGGAAGCTTTACTTGGTAGAAGATAGCAGTTATGAAACTATTGAGATTCAAATAGGAAATGATGGTGGCTGAGCTCCGATAGAGATGGCGGGAACAAAGATGAGAAAACAGATAGATAAAGACAGAATGGACAGAACTTGAGCTTGTCGAAGAAGTACATCATGACATCTTCCCAGGATCCCTACTTGAAAAAATGGTTTAGGATCATCTATAACGAAAGTACACTGGTTTTCTATGTGGGAAATTGAATGGACACAGGCTCTTGGTTGTGTTGTAGACAGCGAGTTAATCATCTAATTTCATCACTGAAACCTGATCAAGGTCATAATTCTCTAAAAACAGTATTGGTTTTGTCCTGGAAATATATCAGTCCCCATTCAATTAGAGAGCCTAAAGATCTATTTTCTTTACATGTGAAGTAATGGACATTAATAAATCATGTGAATCTTTTCAGTTTATAAAAAACTCCTGCTTTCCAAATTATCATTTTCCCCTGAGGACCAAGACCTCTAATTGAGACAAGTTCCCAAATGTATTTTACGTTCTCGTAATTATTTTAAAACATATGGCAATAAAAAAGTTATGCCTCTTCAGTGTATTTTTATGTATTCTTGTCATCCTATAGGTTAAAGTAGCATTCGCTATTTTATCTCATTTGTTTCTTTTTCTCCAAAAAAAATTATTATTCAATTAGAAAAATATAGGTTTATAACAAAATATGTACATGTTTTATATCATAAACATGTTTAGTTTAATATTTTAATAAATTATAATAGTTAACTATAAATTTTAACTGCTGAATTTATTACTCATTTCCCTGAAACTGCTAAATCAATTGTCCAATTTGTAAATGGAAACTTAACAAATTAACTTAATTCAGCTCTTATTGCATAAGTTTTATGATAGTGAATGTAATGGTTGGCACATGTTACCTAGAGGAACTTTAATTAGTTCACAAAGGAATGTCATATCTCTGCAAACAGAGAGATTAATTTTAAGATGTGATTTCTTTCATCAAAAAGTCTTAAGAGACCCAAAGCATGATTGTGTTAGGCACCTAGCACATAACATTTTGAAATCTAAGACAAAAAAGTACTAGGAAAGAGAGGTATTTGTAGGTCAGGGTTTCCATATGTACATGAATTGACCCCAGGTAATTCAAAAGAGATGCTAATGGAGGGATTACTTACCTCTTCATGAGCAAGGTTAAGGGAACAAAGAAAGAGTAGTGAGACATCCAGACTACCCAGACCAGGAAGTTATTATGGCTCTCTGGGCATAAGGTGCAAGAGACAGAAATGGTGTTACTAAATCTCAACAAGAATAGCAACAACAGGGGAGTGTATTAGTCAGGGTTCTCCATAGAAACAGAATCAATGGGAATGTATATGTGTACACTTTTATTTCAAGGAATTCATTTTAGGGAATGTATGTGACCATGGAGGCTTGGTAAGTCCAAAATCTAATGAGTTAGAAGGTAGGCAAGAGACTCAGGAGAGAATTTCAGTTCAAGTTAGAAGATGGTCTACTGGCAGAATTGCCTCTTGCTCATGGAGGTCAGCTTTTTGTTCGATTGATTGGATACGGCCCACCCATTGTACGGAGAGTAATCTTCTTTACTCAAAGTCCATTGATTTTAATGTAAATCTTATCCAAAAATACCTCATAGAAACAGCCTGAATAATGTTTGAACAACTATCTGTGCACCATGGTCCAGGCAAGCTGACACATAAAATTAACAATCACATGTAGGGACTTCCCTACAAGCTACAGTTTTGGAGGGGCAGAACAGTGGTCAAAGTTATAACAGGTCCCTGAGAGAGTAAGGAAAAAATCACCTGGTCTCAGTTACTATTGGATCTTCAGGTCAAATAAATAAATAAATAAACAAATAAGTGATAGGTCTTGAGCCTGCTGTAGAGTTCTCCCTTTATCCTGGATTCTACTCAAAACTGTTAGCTGCATAAGGACCTAATAGGTGGGTTAGTTCAGGACACTCAAAAATCCCTCCAAATGGGCCTTGTTCATTGTGGCGAGCGGTGTGAAGGACAACTTGTTGTCTTTAACTTTAGAGGAGATAGCAACGATAGAGAATGCTAGTTCTCTAGACGTAATACAGCAGGCTATTAATTACCCATCATAGAGTTTTTCTTCCACTCTTTCCTCACATACATCTTAATAAAGCATTTAGGGTACTATATATGCCCTACTCACTGAAGCCAATCAGCATGAGGACATGTACATATTGATTCTGAGTGACGTTCTGTGGGATTTCAAGGTGAGCCAGACCACTAAATCCATATTATTGCAATGAGAAGCAGAGCAGACAGTGCAGAGGAAGGCAATGAAGCTGTACCAATTTCCCTGCAAGACTAAAGTGAATTGTGCTCTGTGTTCTTACAAGTTGGAATTGAGAAATACACATTTGCTTCCTTATGAGTTACATACCAGATACCAGAGGGTGTTTTGCTTTCTTCCTATGCCATTACATCAGAAATGGCAGCTGCTTTGGGTATAATTACCCCATTCGTTTCCTTTTATACAGGTAGAACAGGAATGCAATAGGAATCCGTTTTTTCACCATTCAAAATTTGATAATAGCACTAATCTTTGTAATCCCTCCAGTGATGCACTGTTGTTATGATTTACTAGATTTACTATTTGATGTCGTGGGTGTGTAGTGTGTGTGTTGAGGGAGGAACAGTTCCATGGTAATCTACACAATTGCTATTATAATAGCTGTCACTCAGTGGATCAAGAATCCAATGTGCATATTCAGTGTGTTGTTAAGGGTGTCTATTACAAATACACATTTAGAAACTAAAAACACAACCATGAATTATTGTATACTTGTTAGGGCGGAAGTCTCCATCCTTTTTGGTACCAAGAACTGGTGCTCCTAAGAGAATCTAATGCCTGATGATCTGAGGTGGACCTGAGGTGGTGATGCTAGTGCTGGGGAGCAGCTGCAAATACAGATGAAGCTTCTCTTGCTGGCCTGCTGCTCACCTCCTGCTGTGTGGCATGGTTCTTAACAGGCCACATATGTACTGGTATTAGTTCGTGCCCTGCGCTAGAGAACACTGAAATGTCTGAGACAATTTTAGGCTTAGGTTTTCACTTATCACCTGTCCTCCATAAACCTACATTCTGATCAGTAGAATATGATAGCAATATCTAATAGTCCTTAAAAGATATCAGTATTGTCCTTTCCACATTGTAGTACTATGTCTAAAGAATAGTGCATCGTTAACAATTTGTACGACTAACTTACATATCTTAGTATATACATGTGTCCATATTGCCTTTCTCCAACTAACCCAGACTTACTGCTGGAAGGGTATCCAAGTTCAAGAACTAGTTTAAGTGTACAAAATATATAAAAGTCTAAAAATTCCCGCTATATTGACCTGAATCAGGTTTCTACCCAATAGAATAATATAGATGAAAGTACCATGTAACCTGCTGATATATTTCATTCTCAGAGAACCTATGGATTATTTTGCCACTTCCACAGGTTCCTGTGGGTCAAAACATTCTTATTGCTACACTATCCCTGCTCTCTATGGAAATAATTACACCCACCACGTCTCTGATGAGGAAGCCATTGAAATCAGAGCTTTCAAGGCTATTGATACACTGAATAACATGATAAATAGAGCATTCAGTACTACTGTTAAACTTTGAAGCTTGTAGGATAGATGAGCAAGTTGCACATAATAAATTTACTCGGGCATTACAACTTCTTTAGACTTTTTTATTCCTTACTCCAATTATTTCAAGAGAATTCTAACACTTGGATCTTATTGAAAGTAGTCTCTGAAGTCTAGGCTTTAAAAAAAATCTTAAAACAAACTTAGATCTCCCTGTTAGAGCTGAGAAATTACACTGAAAATACAGAATGAGTGCACTATATCAATAGATTTGACATAATCCAACCTTAAATTTCAACTTTTTGTTTACTACTCTTTGAATTCATTCCAACACCTGTTCTCTGGTTTCTGCTGATAAACATAGCACTTTGCAATTCCTTTGGCATACTTACTATTTTCTTCCAGAAAAGACATTGCAGTTCTCCTGGGGTATTATTTAACGCTCATTAGGATCAAAAGCCAGTCCTTCACATCTGGGGATTCCACGAGAAAACTAAACTCCAACACCCTAAGAAATCTGTTGTGTGTAATGAATTACTATCACCTATCCAGCTAGAATGGTACTAGCTATGAACAGTCCTCTGGAATTTGAAAAAATAGTCATTGAAATAATTTTCTGTAAGGTTTAATTCTCTTGATGAACCCTGACTGAGAAAGGCTGGTAAATGAAGACTTTGGGGGCAGGCACCTGCCTCACGTGAAGTCATTGAAAATCTTTATGTTATCAGACAGGTAACTATAGGTAGCTATCCTCAGCAATGAAGGTTCAGAGAGATGAGGTTGTTTGAGAGTCTCTGTTTTATCTGTCTATCCAAATACTTCTATTCCAAATCTAAAGGCTCCACTTTTTCCCAATCAGTGCTTTAACTTTAAGACTTGTGAAGACCTATGTTTATTTGACATTGGGATGTTGCAATATCTAAATTATATTTTAGGCCTGATCTTCAGTCATATCTGTCCTGAATGTATGAGAAACATTAGGATTATTTTCAAGGTCACCATACATGGTTTCTGTTCCATTTACAATGTAAGTTGGGAATTCAAGGCCCATTTTGTTGTCGTTGGGAAAACTCTCTAGGGCAGTCAGAGGCAGCTTATCTGACTCACAGTACTTATCATTTCAATTCCATTCAAGTACAACAGGCATTTGATCTCCAAAATCTTTCTCTTCCACCCATGATATGTATAATTTAAAAAATTATGATAATGCTAGCCAAGGGTATCAGTGCCATCTATTTATTTCCCACCCCAGTACTGAATGCAATGTTGAGTACTGGTCAGTCTGCAACAGAGCACTGTCATTCAGGGTCCTACAGAAAATGGAACTGACCCCACATAGTTCAAATAAAAATTAATTAATGAAGGGACAACATAAGCAACCGTGGGAAGAATTAGTAGATCAAACAAGAGTTGTCAAAGCATGACCCTAAGAGACTGCCAATTGTATAAAGCTGTTAGCACTCCAAAAATAAAGAAATGAAAGGAAAAATAGTATTACCAGAACCCAGTGACACATGAGAACCCATGAAGGTTCTAGTCAGTGTTGGCTATTGTCTTAGGGATATTCAACTAAGTGCAGAATAAATATAAACCTCTACTCTCTGCATGTCTGTTAATGACTCCTGTTATCTAATTACCCAGAAGCCAACTGAGGACAGAGAGGGACAAAGGAAGGTAGAGCAAATGGAGGGTAACTAGCATATGTCATATCATCTGAATTTATTCTATTGCTATCTTGATAAATCAAGCTGTTAATAGTGACAGTTATCATATTAATAGATATATGAAATAAAATTAGTATATACATTATATGTATACATACATATATAATACATTAAAGACTATAAAATGTAAGTATAATTCTCAAAGCAATGTAAATTAAAAATATTATACACATTTTAATACTTAGAATGTGCCAAGTACTTTCAAATATTTAAGAGTATAGTAAGATTTTATCTTCCCTAATCCTCAGTGAACCTTCCAAAGAATCAGTACTATTTTCAGGAAGTGGAGTTTCATCATCTTTAAGATCTCATACATGATAAATGAAAACGTAAAGATTGAAACTCAGGGTAAAAAAAATATATATATATGCTTTGAGCACTTTAATTTTAAGTTAGATAGAATGGGTTTAACTATTTTTATTATATAGATTGTGCAGAATCAGAGATAATGCTAAAATTCTCACTACACAAAGAAGAACCCAGGTAATGAGCACCACAGTTAGGAAAAGAACCTAAGGTTCCTGAATCAGAGGTAGGCAGTCTTCCCCAAGGGCCTACCTCAGATTCTTCAAACAAGCGGTGACTCTGCTGTTGCTGCTTCCCAGATAATTATACTCTAATCACATACTTTATGTTTCGGTGTATCCTTCTGATATTTCTCTTGCTCACTTTGTGTATAATCAGCCTTAAAGAATTATGCAAATGTCTTGTTTAGGTTCCTTCAGTTGCAAATTGCTATTTCATTAATTGAATTATAAACGGCATTTGCCTTTTCTAATATTCAGTAATCAGATTTAAGTATGAAACAATTGATTTTATATACACAAATCTCTGCACATGCACAGGGCACATCAACACTACTTCCTGGGTTGGTTTATAAGAGAGAACCCAGACCTGAAAACAGCAAATCATAAGAAAATGGAAGCATAAACCTGATTATGGGAATAGTTTTTACTGATCATGTCCCATTCTATATGTTCACCAAACACCCTTCTGATGTGATGGTATCCTTTAAGCTACCTCTACCAAATCTATTGTATTCATTTTCTTCACTTAAAGATTAAACCTCAATTTTTATTTTTTTTGTTTAAATATATATGACTTTTTCTCATTTCTGTAAGCTCCTGATGATGTTTGTTAATTTGGATATTCAAAATTAAAGTGATTCTAATAATGAATATTTGATTCATTCAATTAGTCTAATCACATTTCTTCTCTGAGCACCTCTTAAGTTCCAGGTTCTGTTCTAGGTGCCATGGATGCATTAGTCCGAAAGAGATAAAATCACTGCCCTCAGAGAGCTTATAATATAGTTGGAGAAAAAACCACTGAGAAAATAAGGTGTACAATATAAAGCGTGTTAAAAGTTAATGTGCGCTATGGAAAAAAAGTGAACAGGGGTGGGGAAAATGACAGGCTTTACCATACTAAATAAGGTGGTCAGGTAAGCCCTCAGAGAGAAAGTGTTATTTTGGCAGAAACTGAAGGGGATTGGTGAGTGAGACATTTGCACATTATATGGGAAGAATAGTTTAGGCAGAGGAAGAAGCTGGAACCATATTCATATAGGAAGAGCATACCAGTGTCTTTAGGAATAGCAAGAAAATCCCATAAACCGAGAGTTATAAAAGAGGAAAGAACTAGCAGGACAGAGGTTAGAGAGCAGCAGGGTGTGGTTAGGGATGGGGCATATATTGATGGACAGATGGGAAAGCATAAGAGGAACTGCGCAGAGGCAATAAATGACGTAAAACTGCACTGAAATGGAAGCTCTACATTCTTGATTCTGTATGACCCATGAGAGCAATGTCCCTCCTTGTCTTGTGAAAACATTTATTGTGGACTGATTAGAGTACCACCAATTTTATTTATTTTCATGAAGTAAAAATTAAATATTTTATGAACTGAAAGACATCTAATAAGTAAAATATATTGTTGTGTTCAAACCATGCTGAGGTTTAAGATTTTAGTACAAAAATTGTATCCCAATATGAAAATTAGGTATATGATAGTAAAATTTTAAATTTCCATCATTTCATGATATTCTAATTCCCCACATCCTTAAACTGTTCAAATTAAAGTTGAAAAAAAACTCCTCAGTGCTCCCAGTTTTGTAGTTATAGCTTAGCTCTTAGCTCTAACTGAATAGTGTGAGAGTTCCTTGTTATACAATATTTAAGTCTTCATAACTATAAAGTTTACGTATGAAAGAAAAATGGCCATAACTAAATCATTTCTAATAACAGATTAGTAAAATTAGTCACTATTCAAACATTACTGTGGTGGTTAATTATATGTGTCAACTTGACTAGATTAAAGACAGCCAGAGAGCTGGTAAAATATTACTTCTGGGTGTGTCTGTGAGTGTTTTCAGAAGAGAGTAGCATTTCCATCTGTTATCTGAGAGAGTCAATGGCCCTCCCCAAGCTGAGTGGGTTTTCTCTAATCTGTTGAGAAACCAAATAGAACAAAAATGGCAGAGGATGGGTGACTTTGTTCTCTCTCTCAGCTTGGGCTAGGACATTCATCTCCTCCTGCCTCAGAAACCTGGCATTCCCAGTTTCCTGGCCTTCAGACTGGAATTGGGACTGAGATTAGGCCTGGTTCTCAGGCCTTAGGACAGAGACTTTACACAGCTAGCTTTCCTCGTTCATCTTCAAGATAGATTGTGTGACTTTTCAGTCTCCACTATACTGCATGAGCCAATTCTTACCAAAAAATCTCCATAGATACGGATAAATGATAAATAATAAATAGATAGATGATAGATAGATAGGTAGATACATACATACATACACACACACATACATAGATGATAGAGATAGATGATAGATAGATAGATAGATAGATAATATATATACATACATGCATACATACATACATACATTCATGGATAAATATGTAGATAGATGGTAGATAACTAGATATACCTTGTTGATTCTGTTTCTCTGGAGAATCTTAATACAACACATATCACTTCGTACTAACAAATTTACCCTGCTGTCATGGCAATGGAAAATATAATGAGTACATTGCAAACACAAAATACAAATTTTGAATTTAAACTTTTTAAAATCAAGGTCCATAAAGGTGAAGAAAATGTTAAAGAACTGACATGTTTACATTTAAAACCATTGACAATGAATATTTATCTAACAGAGTGTGATAAGCTAAATTTTTTTTAAAGATGATGAATTCTATAAGAAGATTTGAATACCAAAGACTAAGTTAGACATTTCAAAAAATTGATAAAACCTTTCTATATTCTTTTTCAAAAAGACAACTTTATGATCATATTAATAGTCTAATATGAATTAAAATATGCTATTATCATACATTTTATCTTAAAATTATGTAAAACATCTCCACTTCAGTGATTTTGGTTAACATTTCTGTGTAAATAAATGTTAATAAAATATTAATTTTTCCTTTAAAATTTTTACTTTTATCTCTCAAGAAAAACATACAACCATTTTTTATACCATCTCCTATAAAATATTGTTCCTTGTTTTAAATTAAACTATTTAAGTAGCCATTTTTTCCTGCACTATTTATTCTGAGCTGTTGAAAATTTCTTCTGTGGCATTTAATGAAGTAAATATATTCAATAATATTGTACTGTTCCAAGTACAATAGTATTATTATAAATAATATTATTTAACACTAAGTGAGCTATTATATATTTTTAAAACTCTTATTTTAGACCTCTGATTATCTGAAAGAAGGGAACAAATCTTTTTTGAATCCCATAGTATATTTTGCCAATTATTACACCTCACTTCACTAAATTTTCTTATAACAATAAGAGGCATAAATGATGCTAAAAGACTTTTAAGTAACTTATTAAAGCAATTTATATAGCAATATATAGCAATTTATATTCTTAACTTCCTAAAGGACAAAGTCATAAATTCAAGTTTTTCTGATTCCAAAGTTTTTTATCAATATTTTTTTTACCGATTGACACTTTTTTATTTCAATAGTATACACATTCAAGTGCCAAATGCTTTCTCCTGAAATCTATATATGTTTTGTGGAAAAATAAGTCAAATATTTGAATCTGTTTTTATTAAGTTTATAAAATTAAATTTACTTTTTACAAATTGTACAATGAAAACAGGAAGAAATCAAATTTTGCTGTTACATATTTTCATAACTTTACAATAACTCCAAAATTAATTACATATTTGTACTTTGTAATTAGTTTTCCTTTTGTAATATACAAACAAATGATTTTATCATCCAAAGATTAATTAAAAGCTCAACTAACCACCTAACTGGGCAAATATGTTGAGCATAAAGTGGTCACATCATGTCTAATACCTTTTGTTATTTAACAACAACAAAAGTTTGTTCTTAAGTATCCTAACAATAAAGTTTGGTGACATATATACATATGAAAAAAATTCAACAATGTTATATAACATTATTTAAGGCTAATACATGAATTTTTAAAATTATTTTATTTTTACTAAAACAAATGTTTAAATTCCTTTGGAAAAAATTTTATTGGAATATTTTTTAAGAAATAAAATAATATTTATTTGTTTTTTATATTTAAAAAATATATTCAACATGGAATTTTGAAAATTTAGAAAAATACAAAAAAATAATGAATAAAGTTACTTCTACTCTCACTACCCAGAGATAACTACATTAATTGAAAATATATATCCATTCATGCTTATGCCTTATTTTACTATTTTACTTTTTAAAAATAAGGACATGTTTTACACACACACACACACACAAAATTCCTCTGGTAGTTAGATTTTAAATGTTATGGTAATTTATCCCTTACTATCCTCTTGAAAGCTCTTCTTTGCAAAAGAATAGTAACTGGAGAGAAGAAGATTTGCTTCAAAGTCTTGGCAAATGATAGTCTTTAAAAGCTAATTACTCCTAAGAACAAATAATAATTATGAGTTACAAATCAGCAGTTAAGATTTGTTTCTACTCTGAAACAAACATATCTGGTTGTAAGAGAAAAGGTAATTATATACCACAGAAATATCCATATGTCCTTTTGGCATTTAAAGGCTTAGAAAAATGAATGAAACAACCAATAATCTAATGAATAAAATGTAAAAAATTGAATCGCAAGATGTTGACAAATGAAAATTTCTGTAGTCATGGCTAGAAATTGGTATGTGACAGAGCCATCAAAATCAAATGCCAAAAGCTCAGTACAAAAAGGGCTCAAGATGTTTACCTGTAGGCATATCTAGTTTTCTAATTCAGCCAAATTTCAACACATGTTTGAAACTCTTGTAAGAGAGGAAGATTCAGCTCTGTGTTGTGACATCTAAGCTGGCATCTCTAAAAGTGAAGCTCTGAAAGCTATAGTACAGAAAGAAAGGCTAGAGAATCAGGCCTTCATTTTTATGAAATATGTTCAATGGTATTAATGTGAATCCAACCCTAAAATGTGTCTGGCACAAAATATTGCAAATTACTCAGATTTCTTTTTGCCAAAGCTACATAGAAACTGAACTATTTTTCACATTTTTTAAAAATTTTGTAAATGGTAAACTTAATGACCCTAGAACTCTGCATGACTTTGGCAATGCGATGTTGATACAAAACAATAATTAAAAATAGCATGAATATTAAACCACAGGTTCTTGTTATCTTGATCATCATCTACATTTGTAAAATCTTTTTTTCTTTTTTTCTTTTTCTTTTTTTTTTTTTTTTTTTTTTAGGAAAACAGATATTGAACTTATTAAAAAGAAAAATTAGTTAAAAATCAGTAGCTGGACTCAACTGAAACTGAACTGTTTATTTTTCAAATTTATTATGGCCATAGCAATACTTCTCTGTATCACTTAGGCATTTAAATATTGTATAGGCAAAAGTATTCTTTCGGATAGGAGAACTATCATTTTCTTTACCTTGTATCAATAAGAATAAAATACTCACAACTTCTGCTGTATTTTAAAATATTAACAAGTAATCACTGCTTCCTAAATTCTATATAAACTTGTAAGAAATAGAGTAGGACAGATAAAAGGTACTCATAATTAGGTATTTGTTAGCAAAATTGCATAGTTCACTTGATTACTAATTTGCTTTTTTTCATATCCTATTGGCACAACACATGTCCAATTTATCATCAGAGAAAGGTTCCATCCAAACTCTTATTTTTATAAGCCAGCGGAAAAAACTATTGTGAGCATATGCTTTTCAACAGAGAGATGAACCATTTGATTATATTTCCATAAACTCTCATAAATTCTAGAGAAAATCAATTGTTTTAAAAGCATGTTCATGAATATCCATCACAATATTTTTCATTTTATTTACAGTACTACAATGAATATATCTGATTTAAACTGAAATCTATAGTTGTTTTGATTTCCATGGTTTCAATTTTTATTTCCTCTTTATTCAGAATAGTAATGTTTGCAATTAAAAATCTTTATTCATAGCTTATTAACCATAAATTTTGCCTTCCATTAGAAATTGGAATATACAAAAAGTACAGATAAATGACTTGCTATGAAATGCCTTTCTTTGAGAGCACGCAGTGTGCGTGAATCATGATAAAGAATTCAACACTAGTGATAACAAATTACATGAGTTGATAATATTCTGAAGCATTTTAAAACTTATCTTTATACATCAAATGCTAAAAACTGAAAACATCCATTATGTTTAACAAATACACATGTGCTATTTATTAGAATTTGGATTTAATTCAATGGTTTGCTTTTGGGGGTTTACAATGTAAAAAAAGAATCATAAAAGTTTACCATTATTACATGTATATCTACTTTGGTGTACATATATATTGGGGTGGGGGGGAGGAACAGAGAGAAAAAGAGAGGGAGAGGTTTTCCCACAAATAAGTTTTTGTCAAAACATTGATCAATGAACCTAAATTCTTTTAAATTCTAATGTATGTATGAAAATTATGACTCTAGAAAGTTTTAATAATATGAATATTTTTCTCTTAAAATTTATAATATATGAACAATTTCAGATCTGCTCACTATAATCTTAGGAAGCATATTTTGATTTAAAATATCAGTTTATCTTCTTTGCTAATACTTCTTTCTGACCTCTATATATTGTTTTCTGCTCATTCTTTGGAAATTTTTACTTTCCTTGGAACTTCAGCTCTTATTTCTGGGAGGATTACTCCAATGGAATTCTCAGAATATATTTTTATATAGAATTCAAGTTTTTTTTTTTTTTTTTTTGGTAGCCTAGGTGGTAAATGAGTGAATAATACTTTCTATCCAGTCACATCCCTTAGTTTGTATTCCAGTGTCCCAAGTTTATTTAACATAACAGGAGAGCTGCCTTGAACTGGGCCTAACACTTTGGAACCTACATTTTAATTAAAAAAAAAATAATAACACCTCAGTTTATTTGAAAAAAATGGCTGATTTTGCCAGTTGTGCTATATGTCTTTTTGTTCATCATTCATTACTATTGAAAAAGAGGATTTAGCAAGATCTAAACCATTTTTGAGATATAATGATGAGGTAAAGTTAAGATTCTGCTAGAATATTTGCTATTGCATAATATGAATATCACTAGCTGATTTTTAAATCAAGTTTGAAAAGTAGTTTAGGGTCATATTGCTTATTCTATATTCAAATTAACTTTGGAGAGCTTCAGAGGTATTTTTAAAAGAAAGAAAGGCATCCTTTAGAGTTGGTAAAACCAAGATAAAATACAAAATATATTTGACTTTCAGCTTTGACAGATATGCAAAATAAATTGCTATTTTCATTATTTTCTACACTACAAAGGCAAATGCTAATTTACAATAAAGCTGCTTTTTCTGATTGGGAACTATATGCATCATTCCACAGGTTATGACAACTTATACCTACTTATTGTAAGCTATTTAGAATTCTCATGAACAATGCTAGTGCGGCCACTATTTTATAATATATGAGGATGTGCCTGGTTGCTCAGGACACCATTGGCTTGGACAAGAACATGTGAGCAGAGGCGACTTAAATTGTGGCACCGATTTCAATATGCTCTTCTGTAGAATTTTTATCTTTAAACTTCTGGTATTTGATTGCCTAGGGGAAACAGAGGCAGTTGAATTAAAATACTTACAAATGTGCATAATCAATTATGACCTCCCTTTAGCCTATGATTACCAAAAGCTGAATATTCACATTCACATATTCTACAAACACTTTAACTTCAGAATAATTAAAATCTAAACTTAAAATTTTTCAATAAACCGGGACACATTACAAATATCCCCACCTTTTTATCAATGGTGGCAAAATTCAACTACATGCCCAGGATTAAAACATTTATCACTTATCACACTTTGCATGTATTTTTCTTAATGGATATTAATGTTAGCCTTTCCTTTTCATAAGTCACTAATATTTTGCTAAGAACTTCTTCAGCAAGAATATGAAGAGAAGCTTCTAAGTGGTCCTTCTTCCTCTAATCTGAACCACTCTTATTCATTTTATCCAAAACTTGAAGTTTTTTGAGTGAAGTTCCCATGCATAAAAGTTTTAATAAATTTTCAGTATTCATAAATAATGTCCAAATGGTATGATTAGGCTTTACCTTACCTATACACTATATATTCATTTTTATAAGTCCATAGTATGGTCCACATCTAAACTCAGCTAATATGGCTTATGCATCTTCCATAAACCTCTCTGCATTTTAGCTCCTAAACCTTTCTTTTTTATTGTTTCTTCAATTCTCCTCCATCTTTTCATGATCTGTCTATTCTTTAAAGTACAGGCATGAGAGCATCATCTTCCTTTGAAAACTTAGATAGCATATCCGGTCAATCCTTTCTCTACAAAATGGAAAAATGCATGGTCATTCACTGTCACCAGCAAGATAAGATAGCTCATAATATTTTTAATCTTCTGAATAAGATCTAATTTTGAAATATAAACAAACACCTCAAAGGTAAAGGGCTTATTGTGTATTTCCTGATACATGACTACTTAAATTAGCTAGCCTTTGCTAAATATCACCAAATGAGTGGCTACATTCTGAGATACTGAGAGTTAGGATGTCAACGTATGAATGGGGTGGGGTGGTGGGCAAATTTAACTCATAACAATAATAAACCACATAAAACTCAATGTCTTAAAACAACTACCATTTATTTGGTCAGTTAGCAGTTTTGGTTGTGATCATATGGAAAATTCTTTTGGTATCAGAGAAGCTCATTCATTCAGCTGTGTTTTGGGGTTGGTTGGCTGTCAGGTGAAAAAAATTAAAGCAATTGGGCCACAAGTCTTTCATGATCCAACTGACTAGCCCAGAATTTATTACATGGAGACTGGCAAGTGTTTAAACAGGAGAGCAAAATGGTGAATGGATTTTTGAGTCTTAGGCTAAGAATTGGCACAATGTCATTTTTGCAAAGCAAGCCACATGGTAAGTTCAAATTCAAAAGCATGGGAAATAGAATTAATTTATTTTAGAGGATGCGCTCCAAAGTTGTATCAAATATTAGGGCAAAAAGCTCAGTCAATACTCAATACCTCACACAATGCTATGAAAGAATGTCATTGATGTTGCTTCTTTTTTTTTTTTTATACCATAATGTAAATTTACTCCATGTTATTTCTCTCTTTTCATTTCAGAGCTAACATGTAAAACAATGATGAATATAAACATAATATCTCTAAGGCATCTGAATTCCAAATATAGCCTGGTTAATCTGGTATAATTTATATTTGTTGACTAGAAAAATGGAAATGGGGAAAAAGGACACTAGAATATAGAACTAGAACATATTAAGGCATAATGCTGAAAATATAAACATAAACATGTAGTAGAGAAAATCAAGAAATATGTGGAGTAAACATCTTAGGGATATATTTCTGATGGCTGACTCACGCGGGAAAAAAGAACTTAAAAGTAACTCAGAAAAAAAATCGTTTTTATAGAAGTTTCTTTGTGAAATCTAGGAAGTGAAGCTTGTTATCAAAACCCCATTGTGTTTACCACAGCACTATACATGGGAGATGTAAGTACTCGGAAAAACAGACAGGAGTTCTATGTGGCAGACATAATGATTAATTAAACTTCTCATGGCCTGAATTAAATGTTTATCAAATCTATGCTACTCTTATTACTTTTTCCATACCTACTAAATAATCTTCTGATTTCTGATTTGGCCACTCAGGCACTTTGCTGTCATATCCCTGATATGTTGCTGTGGGTGTCTTTGATTATGAAATTTATACATCTTCAATAAAGTAAAATTTGATTTTATGATGTATAGATAGAGATCTAGAAAGAGATAAAGACAGAGAGAACATAGACATAGATATAGCTGTAAATATATGCATAAATTTGTGTTTATGCACATTAATGTCTAAGCACTTCACTAATTCTGTCACAAATGAAACTGAATTTCTAATCTTGCAAAGTTGATGATGGAGCTCTGAACCTCATTAAGCGAACTCACCATAGTATAAATACCTGGCAATTACAAATTGAGAAAACAACATCTCTAAGAAATTACTAACCCATCTTTAATATGTGTGTGTATACACACACACACATACACACACACAATACTGGAATACTATTTATGTTTTTCTATTTTAAAAAAATCAGTTGAACATTTAAATATTTTAATAAGTGTTATCCAAAGTGGTATTAAACATTGTTTTGGGAAATATATGTAATTTGTATGATCATATACATTTATTGACAAAATAAATCTCATATATTATAATAATGTATCTCTTCTATCACTGTTATTCATTGACATTTAATTTACTTTTGCCATATAATCCCATATTTCCCTGATATGGGCATGTTTGAATTTTATTTTGCTATTTCTCAGTTAATTTTAATAACATAATGTTCTGGTTTTTTAGAGACCTAAAAATTTTTTCTGAAGGTTGAATTTAGAGATAATGGTTACAAAGGAATACAACCTAAAACAATAAAACATGGTCATTGATTGCTGCAAAGTGACAGCTGCTAGACAAGCCATGCTGACTTGCAACAGAAATATGTTAGCTTAATAAAAATTATAGGCGACTGAAATAAAGTGACAGAATTTCACATGGAGAAAAACCCTAAAAGTACTGGCCACAGCAGTCTTAGTTATCTGTAAAATGCTTTAGTTCCAAATGCAGGAGACATTTGTTTTTATACTCCTATATATTTACACATCCACAGGGAGGTCTGATTGTAACTTTGGTAACATCGAAGAAACTTACATATTGCATGATTATTTGCAGTCAACGATGATGTTGCTGATACTGCTCTTCATTTAGGAATTGTGGCAGAGGATTCTGACATGTAAGTTTGGCCTTTTGACTCATAGCCAAAACTAAATTTTAACAAGATCCTTAATGCTTTAGAATTCTATATTTTCTCTTCATGCCCTAAGTTCTAGTTTGTAGTTTTATCAAGGACAGAAACATATAGTGTTTATATAATTAGGCTTGTAACACTTATATATATTTAGGCTGACCTTGAGAAAGTCCATAAGCCAGCCAAGGAATTTTCTTTACCTGTAAAATTAATGATAATGATGATACTAAGAAGAAGAAGAAGAAAAAGTTCTTTGCATAAACATATAAAATGATATACAAATATTATTTTGCAAAACAGTAGAATGTTATATGCATTTTATCTTACATAGCACCTAGCATAGTTACCTGTAAAGAGAAAGCAGTAAAATAAGCTAAGCAAATGACTGAAAATGTTTTTCCCACCAAAGAAGGAACCATTTTATATATGTAATCATGGCCCAGGATAAATTGGCAATTGGTGGTGATTTTAAATGTTTAGTATGATATTTTAGATTGTATGATGTTTTTGAACATCACCTTTTTCTAAGTTCTAATAATCTTGTTTTGTCTTTATAAATCACTTATTTAACCATGACTGTTTTTTTCTCTTTTATATACATATTGAGCCAACTCAGTTCTACATTTCTAATAATTTTACTTTCTATATTTATAGAAATATTTTATCCACATGAATTTAACAAAGATTCATTTATCTTCTTTGTGAAAAAAAGAAAAAAACAGATTTTTACCAAATTAAAAAATATGTTTGGGATAAGCTAATTGAAAGTATGAGGTATATAACATTCAAGACATTCAATTTAGGGGATCCTAAGGGATACCTCCTTTTGAGTGGCTGCAGGTGTTTATTTGCAATTTTGTGTAATTATAATGAACAATTCTTTATAGGGCATCCTAGGATGAATAGCAATACAAATTTACTTTTTAAAAATAGTTATTGTTTCTCCAAAACTATACAGGAAAACCCACCTGGTTGATAATATAGACTGATATCAGGGAATATAAACATCTCATCCATAACATTTTATTTGGAACTATTGATGACAACAGTATATTATACTAACAATATGTAATAATCTAATTTCTCAAAAAGGTACAAATAACCAATGTATAACCAAACATTAACTATATATTATATTTTTCAAACCATGACACTTAAAAAGTATCTTTAAATAATGAATATTAAATATACATACTAGTTAATATTTTATGTCATCTATACAAGATAACATTAGATAAAAGATTCTAGGAAGATAGCAAAGTAAGAAACACCTATCAACAAATGCACTGACAGAATCTATCTAATGCAACTATATTGGACCTCTGGAGTCCATTGAAGGTCTGCAACTTTCAGGAGAAGGCTTGCATGGCAAATTATAATTAATATGGTCAATGTCAGTTCTTACACAGTAGCACCATCCTTCAGTCCTGTGGCAGGCAGCTATGTATGTGTTCCTGGAGCAGTTTACACACAGCTTCTGGGGCCAGGGTGGGCACAAAGGATCCTGTCTTCTAAGTATCAGGGACCTCTGCTCTGATAATTGATTACTGTTTCTTATCAGGCAAGGCTATTGTTGTTGTACCTCTCCTCATCAAGCCCCTCAACTTGAGGCCAAAGTGACTTGCAGGTTATTGACAGGGCTAAACTCTTTTTACTCCCTCCCTTTATTTTTCTCTTTAACACCTTTTGGGAGCCAGATATTAAAGACTATTTCTTAACAAAGAAATAGATATTAAAGACTTAAAGTTTATAATATAATCTTTTTCTCATCACAAAGACAACCTATAATAATCAAAGTAACAAAAACTAAAAAAACAAAAACCAGCACAATTTGAGGAAGAAGAGGATCTGTTTTTCCAGAGTTCCATATTATTAGATTCAAATGTTCAGTTTTCAAGAAAAAAAAAAAAACACAAGGTATACAAAGAGACAGAAAAAATATATAAACAAACATTGTCCTTTGGATAAACCTGATGGGAAGCCTGGCACTAGGGGCAGGTAGCCTCGTTTGCAGCTTGGCCTCTCAAGGCACTTCCAAGCCTAGTGTGGGTGGCAGCTGCCTGTGGATTGCTTGGTGGCTCATGCCAGGTAGCCCTGGGAAGGGCACAAGCTGCAACTGAACAGGGCCCCTCCCAAAATTCAATGAACAGCTGTGATTTGAGCAGGAGCACCACCCAAAGTCACATCTGAGGACAACACACCCAAAAGACAGACAGAGAAGACACTAGAGCCCTGCTAAAGCAAATCTGCTCGGTAGGGTCAGCCCCAGCACACATGTCCTCCATTGGTCAGTCATCAGAACCAATCAGCCCAAGAGTAAATCCCTCTCATTGATGAGCAAACAATAACCAATGCTTAACTACAGCAAGAGGACACACACAACCTATACAAAGGACATAAGTGAAACACCCAGGGAAGACTGTGCCACTGAGACCCACAGCACACCTACTACACAAGGTCACTCTGCTAAGACTGCGAGACAAAGCAGTCCTACCTAACACATAGAAAAAAACACAAGCAGGCAGCCAAATGGGAAGACAAAGAAACATGTCCCAAATGAAAGACCAGAACAATGCCCCATTAAGAGAACTAATTAAATAGACTGAAGCAATCTATCATATGCAGAGTTTAAAACACTTGTTACAAGGAAACTTGATGATCTTAGGGGAAGAGTAGATGAACTCAGTTAGAACTTTAACAAAGAAATAAAACATAAAAAAGAATCAATCAGAAATGAAGAATACAATAACTGAAATAACGAACACCTTAGAAGGAATTAACAATAGAGTAGATGAAGCGGAGAATCAAATCAGTAATTTAGAAGATAAGGTAGCAGAAAACACTGAATCAGAACAACAATAAAAAGGAATCCAACAAAATGAAAATCATTTAAGGGGCCTCTGGGACAACATCAAGCACATGAACATTTACATCATAGAGACATTAAAAAGAGAAGAGAGAGTGCAAGGAACTGTAAACCTGTTTTCAGGAATAATGACTGAAAACGTCCCTAATCTGGTGAAAGAAATAGACATAAAAGCTCAGAAAGTGTATAAAGTCCCAAACAAGATGAATCTAAAGAAAATCACACCAAGACACATCATAATTAAAAAAAAACAAAGGTTGACTCACACCAAGACACATCATAATTAAAAAAACAAAGGTTGAAGACAAAGAGAGAATCTTAAAAGCAGTAAGAGAAAAGTAGTTATTTATCTACAAGGGAACATCTATAAGACTGTCAGCTGATTTCTCAGCAGAAACTGTGCATATCAGAAGGGATTGGCAGGAAATATTCAAAGTAATGCACATTAAGTACCTACAACCAAGATTACTCTACCCAGCAAGGCTATCATTTAGAACTGATGGACAGATAGTTTTCCAGACAGATAGTTTTCTAGATGATGAAAAGCTAATGGAATTCATCATCACCAAGCCAGTGTTACAAAAAATGTTAGAGAGACTTATTTGAGAAGAAAAATATATAAAAGATAAAAAGATAAATAATAAAATGACAATAGCTACATATCTAGCAATAATTATTTTAAAAGTAAATGAATGACATGCTCCAATCAAAAGATAGGGTGGCTGAATAAATAAGAAAACAAGCCCCTTACATATGCTGCCCTCAAGAAAATCACTTCAGGTCCAAAGACACACAGTGACTAAAAGTAATGGGATGAAAAAAGATGTATCATGAAAATGGAAATAACAATAATGACAACAAAAAAGCTGGAGTAATAATACTTATACTTTGTTTATCCTGCAGGTTGAAATGAAAGGACTCCAGACAATAACTCAAAGCCATATGAAAAAATAAAAATCTCAATAAAGGTAAGTACATGGACAATTTTAAAAGCAAATATTATTATAGCAACAATATGTAAATCTACTTTTTGTTTGCTATATTATTTAGGGACTCATTAAAGATCCACTATTTTATATTTTTGGACACAAATGTAAGTTTTGTCATATCAACAACTGATAGGGATGGGATGACTGTTAAAGGAGCAAAATTTTTGTAAAATGTAGTATACATACATAGGCTATTAACTGGTGTAAAAAGCAAAGAAATTCTGACATATGCCACAACATAGATGAACCTCAAGGACTTTATGCTAAGTGAAATGAGCCAATCACAAAAAGAGGAATAATGTATAATTCAAAATCATTGAGACAGAGAGTATAATGGTGATGGTGAGGGATTAGGAAAAAAAGGAATAGAGAATTATTGTTTAATGGGTTTAGAGTTTCAATTTTGCAGGATAAAAAATGTTCTGGAGATGGATGGTGGTGATGGTTGCACAACAATGTGAATGTACTTAGTACACTGAATCATACACCTAAAAATAAGTTAGTAAATTTATGTTATCCATAATTTACCACAATAAAAAAAATGGGAAAAGATGATAACTTAGATATACTCCATATTAAAGCAGTATCAAAAGTTGAAAGAAAGAAAAGAGAAAAGGACAAGCAACAAATACAATAAAATATGAGAAATAGTAAGGGAGAAATAACTACCAAAGTGAAAATGAAATAAAGCAAAGCTTAAGAACTTATTTTTTACAATTCAAAGCAAATAACCCTAGATACCGATATTTTCTCAAAAAATATAATTCACCAAAATAACCCTATGAGGAATGGAAAGTCTAAATAAATCAATGGCAATGGCAGATGTAAAAAGAATTTTCAAAGAACAATTGCTAAAATGGCCTGGATCCAGAGAGTTCAAAGACAAATTCTTCCACTCTTAAAAGAACAGATATTCTGATGTTAACTAAACTTTGCACAGCATAGAGGAAGACTTCTTACAAAAAATTTTATGATATGATGTTAACAACTAAATTTGAAAATATTACACATATATAGAAAATAAAGTACAGAACATTTTTTAAGAAACATCAAGATAAAAATGTGGCATAAAAATTAGCAAAAAGATATTAACATGTGAAAAAATAATGCATCATAACCAAAACCTGTGTTGTTTCCTGGAATACACGTTTGGTTTGATATAACAGGCTTTGATATAATTCACTGCATGAAGAAATCTAAGGACAGAAACTATATGATCAACTTTGTTGTTGAAAGGGTACATTACAAACTGATCACTGTTCTTGATAAAATAATACTATTTTAATTGATGGGTTCCTTCTTAGCAGATGTATGTCAATATCTTGTTTTTAATAGGAGAAACACTGATTCCAGCCCTGCTAAAAGGGAAACAAGCAAAACATGTTTAATATTCTACTGAAGGAATTAACCAACATAATCAGACAACAGAAAATGCTGAAATGCTTAAAATTAATACTATCTTTTTATGCAGATAATATAATAATTATCTGGAAAAACCAAAAATACCTAGGAAAAAATTCAAAACTAAGCAAACGATAAAGTAACCAGATATAAACTGACATACAAAATCAGTAGCTTTATATATTCAAACAATCATTACAAACGGTTCTTTCCAGAGTGTAACCTGGCTGTACTCCAGCGATGTTCTGTGTTTGCACCCACTCATGTTGATGGTAAATGTCAGTTTTGTTCATAATGGCTAGCAACAAAGGGGATTTCCTGCTTATTTGCTTGATTGGTAGTACCAGATTAGAATTAAGTATTTCTTGACCTCAAACACTTGCTTAGGTAAAACACAGTAAATAAACAACATTTTAGCTACAATGTGACAATAGACTTTTGTGGAAATGTCCTAATAACCTAAATAGAACTTTATTTAGTGAAAAAAAATATATTATGAATTTTTAACTAACTTAGAAATAGGCTTTGTGTTAATGAAATGTTCAAATGTTCAGCACATCTTTATACCTCATATAGAAAGATTGTACGTAGCAAATGAAATACATATCTATTTCATAATTAGTGCTTCCAGAAATGACAAAAACAAATTTTGCTATGTTTTCCAGCACAGTGAGTTAGCTTGAGATTCTTCCAAAATCAATAATCCGTTAATTTAAATAATCAGTTTTTTTAAAGTAGTTTGTGTTTTTATATAATTATTTATATTATGCATTACTAATGTTTATGGGAGACATTTATTCATTTCAGTTAATAAGCATTGCTGGTACACCAAAGACTTGACAGCTTTTCCAGAGATTTTAAAATATAATAATAAAATCTCTACAGGTAACTTAGTATCTACTGGAACAAGCAGAATTGTAAGCAACAATAACATAACTTTAATTGAGAAGTAAGATTAAATTGCCTACCCCATGCCAAGCTAATGTGAGCTTATTGATGTGAATCCTCCATCCCATTATTGCATTTCAGGTGTAAAAGTGCATCACTAAGCCTTTATGCTTGGAGATATATTTTCATAGATATACTGTAAGTCATGCTTAATCTTAGTTCTGGTATTGATTATTATCATCAAGAACAGTGAGTGGATAAAAAGAACATTTAAAATAAAAGTTAAAATTAAAGAGTTATAATCATTTATTAAATTTTTAACTTTGACCCACCTGGAACTCACTCTAAATAGGTGATAAAAGAGCTATAATAGATATATTAAAAAGAATCTGGCAACAATTAGCCACATGTACTGAAGTGCAAGAAATGATTAATATAATATTAAAATTACTGACAAAATATTGATTTTTAAAATGGTACTCAATACTAATCTGATTCTATAATATTTAAGAAAATTTCCATTTTTTCTTTAGAAATAAAAAATATATATAACATAAAGCATTATTTCATTCACCTTAATAAGGTTTATTCTACTACAAAGTCAACATGTTATGAGATTTTAGTATATTCAATAAATCTACTATATTCTTAATATCTTTTCTAGTCTACTGATGTTATAATAATATTTTCTTAAAACCATATGATTTGTTGAGCAATAAAAATGGAATATTTGTATTGATTAGGCATATAGACTTCAAAGCCAGCATGAACTGAGTTCAAATCTCAGCTTTTAAAGGTGTTTATTTCTATCACTTTGGCAAATTACTCAATCTTTCTGAAACTTTATTTTCTGCCCATGATATTGAGAAAATAATAACTCTGCCATGAGCTCGAGGTAAGAATACATTAATAATTTATTTAAAAGTCAGCGAAGTTAAATTATATTTACTTATATTGTTTATGTTGTTGCTGAATAAAATAACAATCATACTGATATTATGAATCTAATGTTCCTGGAAAAATTAAGTTCTCAGGATTTCTATGTCACATAGTTTCATGTGGTTTCCACTTTCTACCAAAGTAGTGAGCTAACTCACAAATAATATTTTGCACTTAAGATTAAGATATACTTTTCACTTGAAAATAATTCCCTTATTTTCTCCTTTAACATATTACTAACAGTTTAATAACAAATAAGTTATGATTGGAAATATTCACTATATATTTGTTAATAAATATAATTTTTCTTGCTAATCTTAAAAAATAAGCATTATATAATATCATATAAATAACAACAATTTTTTTAAACTCATGATATGATTAATAGTCTTACACACATTAAAGTTCCTGTATCAATTTTGGTATTCTAGGAAATTTTTTAAGTTTCTCATAGAGTAATATTGAATTTGTTCCATTAAGCATGCTCAACTTCACTTTCCAACCAGACAGAAGTTGTGATATCTGCTTATCTTTTCTATAGCAAATGAGTAATTTCACTCCCTAAGTAACATTCTCAGCAAGAAGAAAAGCACATTATGGTATTTCTTCCTGGTAAATTTTTTAAGTCAACATTCTTTTAAAAATCAATTTCTCATGAGTGAACAAAATTATTCATTTGCCACATAGTTTCCTTTAAAATAATTATATATAAAATTTCTACTAGAGTTAATACTGTTTCTTGGAACTCCTTTTTTTAGCCCTCTTTCAAATGACAGACATTACAATTTAGATCCACCTAACATTAAAAAAAATTGGATTTGTGAAAATTCAGAGCTATGAAACTGATTAGGTGGTAGAGAATATTTGTATTGTAAAATTATTTGAAAACAATTCTCTTAAATAGGCAATTTAGTTTTTTGAACACTGGATTTAAATTACTTATATAAATAAAATTATAATTCACACAAAACTTTAACTATTGCAACAATTTGTATAGCTTTATATATTTATTTATTAAGGCAAAAATAAAATGAGAAAGTTACACGCATACAACTACAGCTGAAAGGAATAAAATAATGACAGGTATAAAAATAATTATAGACCAGGTGAGCCATATTAGAGTTTTACTCCAAATCTACTCTGAAAGAAAAATGTCACTTAAACATCAAAAGTCCAAGTAGTAAGATAGCAAAACTTTAGCAATTCTATTTGCTTTGCAAATAATATAATTATTTTCAATACTCATGTTACATAAATTGTATTTTCAAGTTGAAAAGACTACTTAATGGAATTCTAGTAAATCCAGTGTAATCACATAAGCGGTGCATATTGAATATCTCATTCTATAACTTCCATAAATACCCTTAAAATCAAATAATTATAACTCATATTTAAAAACAAAGTCATACTCTACAAACACTTAAGAATACTGAAAGTGTCCCTTCCATATGTCCTGAAAAATTACTCTCCCTCCATTAAGAGTGAGAACACATAATACCTTTAAAAAGAGAGTATGACTCTAAACTCTACCATGTAGTAATACTAATGACAATCACAATGGCTTATATTTAGTAAGTCTTTTCTATTCACCAGGAAAATTATATGGGATATCTTATGTTGATCCTAACAGTAACTCTGTGATTTGGTACTATTATTCCCCACTGATAATGAAAAATATGAGGCACAGGACAGCTAAATAACTTAACCAAGGGCATATATCTAAGAAGTAGCAGAGTCAAACTTTAAAATGAGGCAAATTGAGCAGAAATAAGGTTGACAAAGATAAAAGTACACCATTACATACTTTTCATAAGGCTGGTTTTCATAGTTGTGGCCCATGAGGGCACAAAGACCACGTATTATGACTGTCACAGGGTGCACTGAGTGCCCTACAAGCATAGAAAGTAAACTCCTTTATGAACTCCTTTGGTGCTAGTCAAGATAAAAATTAGCTATTTCACAAAGCTTTATAGCTCACCATATTACTAGGTCTTCTAGATATTTCTTCCTCTCACCCTATGCAGGTACTGATCAGACCCCACATAAGAAGAGAAGACACTGGCTCACCACACCAGAGATCAAATGAAGTCAGCTTAAATTGCAATACTTAGCTGATGATTTAAAAATAAAGATAACTTCACTTTAGACAGTAGAAAAACTCACTTAAGCCAATGTATTCATACATTTACTTATGATATCTGATAATAATTGCTTACATGAAGTGTTATACTTTAAAGTAGCTTAACTTAAAAATAACGAGCAAATGAAGTAAGCTTGAGAAGCCACTGAACTTTACACTGGGATGAAACTAAAAATATATCTGAAATCATACATATATTTTCTCCAGATAAGCTGCAATATTGCCTCCAGTTATTTTAGTAATACTACAAAAACAAAAACTGAACTGCTTAGGCAACTATTTAATAAATAAAAATTATGAATTCCTATGACAAATGTACTTATTCTTAGTATTATGGCCGTTCAAGAATTTCTCACAGGTTGGCCAGTAAAGAAAATTGCATAGTAAAATAAACAACTCTAAATTTCAGTTTTGTTGCATTTGAACTTGGGATTAAAAACTCTATCTCATAGCTTTCTTTAGAGAATTCAACACAATGAAGCATGCAAAGTACTGAGAATGGAACTTGTCTCACAGTATGAGCCCAAGAAGTAGTACCTACAAGATCATAGATCAAAATAAAACAAACACTTCAGCATTCTCAACTGTTTTTTATTGTATTATTTTATAAACTGATGATGAAATTCAGCAAAAGTGCTTTTAACATGCATCATTTTGACTGAATTCAGATACATAGAGACTACTCTGTTAACACATTTCAGTCCAAAGTTTGAATACAATAAAGGAATATAGCTATAAAGGTAGTCTTTGTTACGACCCTTTCATGATTAATCAATATGCTATAATCATTGCCAAAATTTATTTTATCATTTCTATTATATATGCTAAGATGTTACTTCTTTATCTCTATCAATATTTTTATTTAAAAAGCTAGTATTTCAAAAAAAAAAAACACTTTTCCTTGCAAATAATGGTTTATTTTTATTCCTAGTCAATAGAATTTTGATTCCATTTACCACTTAAGGATCATTCTTCAGAACTGGTGAGATAGTTGTTGAAATTGTGTGTGAATATGTTGCTTATGATGCAGGAGCTGAATTAGAAAAGGTTTGGATTTACCTTAAATAAAGAATCTGTATTTTATTGCATGTGTAGTTTACTGCTGATTCTCATTGTCAAAGCCACTTTTACATTTTGTGCTTTCTTTACAAAAAAAAAAATCCAAATAAAAAGAAACAAACAGATAAATAAAATTTGCATGCTACTATTTATTATGGAAATAACTGTCAATTGCATAAAACTTGAAATTCGTATTTCTCATTGAATACAAGTTTCTCAGTGAATGTACCTGTCTTTGATAAGAGGTATTAGTGATAAATTATTACCATATTCTGGTTTTCTGCAATGCAATATTTTTTCTCATTTCAGGGGTTGCAAATATTTTAAAATCTGCCTAGTAATCTTAAATGTCAATAGTAAATATGAAAGTACCATAGAACTACAAAATTCTTTTTAAAAAGTATTTTATTAGGCTAATAACTGTGTGCAAAGTGCCTCAGGAGATAATAAATGAGTAGTTAATTACTGAATGTATAATCAAGAAATTAGTTGATAACTGAATGTATAAAAGAAGAAAAAAGGAAGGAAGAAAACATTTCCATACTTACTACAGTACTTGCGAAGCAAAAATATGAATATGTTTATTGCCCCTAAAAGATTAGAATACAAGTTATAATTTTGTAAATATGTGAAATATTAAATAGTAAAACAAGATGTGTAAGTCAATCATCAAGAACTGAAAAGTTTATACATGCTATTGGTGTTCAGAGAAGAGCTAAAAATGCTAAGTATTTCATACATATTATTTCATTATGGAGTCCAGTCATTCAAAGTATAATCATATCCTTCATTAAAAAAGTTTTTTAGAATGTCCAATTTTACAGACTTTTATGTTTGTTTAAGGGTATTAATGTCCATATATATATATGTATATATATATAATATTTATATATGTATATATTTATATAAGCTACTTAATTAGCAAGTCAGGAAGTATACCAAAGACTATGGTTATATCAAGGTGAAGCCTCCTTTGTGATTTAAAATACAGATTTCATTGGAAAGACACAGCAGCTGTGTTCCTGAGGTTAGAGCACTTTGTTGCAGAAAGAATATCAATGGAGTGTTTATGAAATAACAAGGGAACATCACATCGCAAAGAGCAATGAAAGCCTGTTTTAAAAAATTTGTATAATAAACATGTCTAGATGGTTATGGTTTTGGCAGATCACTACAGAGGAAATAGAAAAAAAAATCTCATACTCATACATTTTTCATGAAATGTTCTGTATTATACATCACAGCTGCAACTTTGTCCTCTGAAGTTTGCAGCTACTTAATGACACCAGAGATTTAGGGCACAGGGTGGAGTTAGACTGACATGTGACTGATGAAGTGGAAATGCGTGTCTGAGGGCCATTGAACACAAGAGAATTTTCCAATGTGTCATAATTACAGAAACACCTGTGCTGAAGAGGTTGTGCTGATTCAGAGAAAATACATGGAACTTAATTGTCTGCAAGATCCTTCATCTCAGACTCATGGCTGTTGGGAGTAAAGAATACAGTTGCTTTTAAAATGATGTCCAGGCATTGGTTTTTATCCTTCCTTAGATGATGCTTCCATCACCTGAAGACATTTTGTATCATTTGAGAATGGGAAATGGAATATTGAAACATCATTGAAATG
Source organism: Eonycteris spelaea (assembly GCA_003508835.1). Classification (NCBI taxonomy): domain Eukaryota; kingdom Metazoa; phylum Chordata; class Mammalia; order Chiroptera; family Pteropodidae; genus Eonycteris; species Eonycteris spelaea. Next base: position 609,513 of record PUFA01000043.1, on the reverse strand, counting down.
TACTAGGAGTGTTTCCTGAAAACTGATGCAGAAATGTAAGGTCATAAGTGACTGATTGTGATGGAGCAATCAAATATAAGGTCCTTATATTTATAAAGTCCATTATTGAGTGAAAAAAAAAACAGATGTAAGTTCATATTCTATGCAAAGTAATATATGATTTAACAATAGAGTCATTTTTCAAGTTAGAATTCTTACCCCAATGTGCTCTGTGCTCTTAACCTTCTGTTAAATCTCCAGTAGAGTGAAAGTGGAGGAAGGAATTATAATAGTTTGTATCTATTTGCTTTTCAAAAATTAGTTCATAAAGTGTTCAAAAAAGATTAAAATATGGGTAGGCTATGATTTGAGAATGGTAAGAAAAGAACGGGGTGGACAAAATATGTTCATTATAATAGAATTAAATTTTGATATTTTAATAATTTTAATAAGAAAATAATATTTCTTTAAATCAGTGAAAGTAAAGTAAGTTCAGTAGTTAAAAGTAAATATAAAATATAAAACCATTCAATATATTAGATTAAGGTATTTTCAGTTACATTATTTTGTTTCTAAATATTTCATCTGTAATAAATGACTGGATGAATATTATATCTGAAATTATTTATAACAAAATTTACAGCAATATACATATGTTTTGGACAATGTCTTTATGTAAATTCTTCAACATTTATTCTTTCTTGAAATATCCCAGTGTAAAAGTAATTAATAAAATTTTTAAATAGTGTATTGTTTTTATATTATTATAGAAATACCACATATACTTAAAAATCAATATGATAGAAAAGGAAAATGTGAAAAGCAGTAAAAGTTGATCATAGTCTCATCAGTCAGATATATTTACAATTAATATCTACAAAGAATAATTGTGGTATAAATTCTCTCAGTAAAGTATGATATATTATCATAATAGAAAAAAATTGACACTGTATATAATTTGGTATCAAGGATCTATGTATAATATTTTTTAAGTTGTATGTTTGTTGAATAAGGTGAATAGAGAGTACTTGAGTATTTGAATAAAATTTAAGGAACAAACTTATTCTTGAATTTAAATATAAATATTCCTGTGAACAATTAAGCAGAAAGTGTTCATCTAATGATAAATTACCTGATCAGTAGAGAAGTAAAGTAATACTGCAAACAAAATTCAGTAGCCTGGATACTATCAGCAGCAGGATTAAAGAAGGAAATAAATGTGTACATTTTAACCTATCTGTCATCTGGTTTTCACCATGAATTTATGAGAGGCAGTTCCCTGTACCTGGTCAAGTCTTAGACTCCTGTACATGTTTTTTGTTTGTTTGTTTGTTTGTTTGTTTTTGGTTTAAATTTAGCTCCGGCAGTAACCATATAGGAGACTTTGAAAGGTGAATATATTGCCTAAAACTTAATGATTTTCATTACACTGTTGCTTTGGGGAACTGTTGACTTTTCTATGCTTCAGTTTTGTCATCTATAAAATGGAGTCATTGAGGATTAAATGAGTTATTGTTTGTATTGAATTTATAACATTGATAGGCAAACAGTAAGTATATTGCAAACATTATTTTTAAATTGATAGCTTTCTTTGCTCTGTTTTATAAATGAGAAACTTGAGCCTTAGAGAATTGATTTTTCATTTGCTCATCTTATAGGACTGTGGCATAAAATCCTTTTTTTCTGTTCAATATTAAATGTTGTTCTCTCAAGTTTAAACACAAAATATTTTGTATTTTTTCAAGTAACTATTATTGATCACATTATTTGTAGCTCTAGAGTTATAATAACAAAGCCTTCGAAATAAATAACAATTTGAATTTCCATAAGTTTGATATTTTTTTAATGTTAACATATTCTTTAAAAATCACTACCTAACTTACCCTAACCACGGCCCTATTGTATCCTTTGTTTAAAATTTAATATTTGTTCATCAAGGATTTTTTTTGCTTTGATTTTTATATATTTTTATTTATTGCATTTAATATGATTCATTTTGATCAAGTTTTGTTGACTCCTAGTTTTGCACCTGAGGCAAATACCTCACTGTAGTCCCAGCCACTGACAAACCAGTAAACATGAAGCTGGAAAGATAAACAAAGTTTCCATCAATATGGGTCTGATTAGTCATACTAAAATGTTTGAGCTTTATCTTAAAGGTACTATGATGAATACAAGATAAATTGATAGGCACAGAATTTGAGTGGACCATGAGATTTAGGGAGGAGTCAAACATGATGCCAGTGTGTCTGCTCAGTAACCTGGGTGGAGAATATTATCAATCTTTATTCTCTGAGGGCAGGAAAGCAGGAAGGAAGTGTATGTTTGATGGGGCTACTGATTATGAATTCAGATATTAGACGTGAGCTTTCTTCAGCAAATGTAAATGGGGATGTACAGAAGGTAGTTGGAAACCCATCTATATTTTAGGTTCAGGTATGGACTCTGAGAGCTGCCAGTATTTTATGGTAATGAAAGCCATACAAGTAGATGAAATCACGAAGCACAGTTAAAAAATAATAATAATAATGAAGAAAGATTAAGGCCTAGATAGATACTGAACAATACAGAAGGAACTGATATTTTGTTGGAAATGAACTTGAGCAAGATGAGAAGCAGGAGCATTTTAGATGAACTTGGAAACTTCATGCTAACAAATTCCTTAAGAAAATACATTAGATAGTCCTGGATTGCATCTGAGCTTCTGCACTTGGCTGTCTGTGTTACCTTCATTAAATGATTTCTTTGTGTAGGGTGATTTCCTCACATTGAAACTGGAAACAAAAATAATATGTATTTGATGGAGTAGCTGAAGAATTGATTGCAATGGAAGAAAGGCTTAGAACATTTATCACAACCTCTCAAGTAATAAGCCGTATTTAATAGCAATTTGAATGACTGGGCTCTGACACTACTTGACTGGATTTGAAACCCAATTCCCGCCACCACTAGCGGTACTTCTTCACAGAAGTAACCTAATCATTGTTTGTGCCTCAGTTTGCTCAACAGTGAAATAGAATTTAATAATATCTACTGTATAGGTTTTTGCATGATCAAATGATTATTATTAATACATATAAACTACTTATCACAATGCATAAAGTTTGATTTATAGCTTATAAACCTAGTTTATAGGCAGAACAGTTTTAAGCTCAATCACTGAAATTTTGCAGGTTTTTTTTCCACCACTCGCCCCCACCAATTACTTTTTAAATTGATCCTGCTGCTTCTTTTTAAAGAATATTTCTTCTTAAGGAAGGGATTATATATTAATACACTCAATAAAGATATCAAATAGTTAAATCCAGTATGAAAACTTAAAGCAGTGACTTCAAGTGAAAACTGTTCTTGATAGGATTATGTAAAACAGCTTACCCTGAACAAGTCAGTATCTTTTTGTCCTCAGACCAGTGCCTGCCTGTCATGTAAGGTTTATTAGATAACTGGATATATATGGTTACTCAAGAGAGTACTGAGAAAGACCTAATCTTTAGGGTCAGGCAAAGGGAAACTCAGATCCTCATTTCTTAGGTGAGTGATTATGTGACATAGATTAAGTTATTCAATATCATTGAGCTGCAATCATTTTTTCATCTATAAGAGTAATAAAACTATCTGTCTCTAAAAAAAAATTATATGGTAATGATGAATGATATGCCAAAGTTCTAGCACTAGTAGGCCTTCTGATAAATATAAGTTCCAGTTGTCCTATCAGATGAGAGCCATTTCCCAGAAACATGAGTTCATCAAAACCTCATTTTAAATTATTGCAGAAAGTAGATGAAAGACACAATAAAACCAAAACGAGCTACAAATAAACAGCGGAATTAAATTCTCTAGTGAGAAAAGACTAGCAAATCAAATTTTTATTACATTCAGAAACCACAATTTGAAATAAGGCCAGATGCTGTCATATGCAATGATTTGATGTAATTATAAAATGTAGTGAATTTTTTAAACAATTATTTAATTCATTCTATATAATAAATATTTCATGTGGTTTATACATTGCAAAATAATTTAAAACACGGAAATCAAATTTAATTAAATTTTTAAATGTTAGGCTAATAATTCAGAACATGGAGGTTGGAAAATGACCATCAACTCTAGCTTGAGGAAGACAAGGAACATCTAGGTGAAATATTTGATGAGGCCAGGAGAAACAAACAAAATCTAAAGAGAACCTGATGGAATGGGAGTGTTTTTTACTTGGTATACACAGAGTTATTCCAGATCAGAAGCTTTGAAGTCAGATTTAGTTCCTTAGCCTAGCACATTGTGAACTTTAAAACTACTAAAGGAGCTTGGAATCTTTTTTACCTAACTATGCGTGTAATCAAATAAAACACCTGTTCACAAAAGTGTCGCTAGCACCTTTGCTACTAAGAATTATTTATGAGTTTCTTTGTGAATCTTAATTACAATTTAATTAAAAATGGACACTTTCATCTAAATTTTACAAGTGTTAAAATCTTGTTAAGATACAGAACATTAACCATATCACTTTCATTATAATATGAGGTTATGCATTAATTATTTTTCTTGATCTAGTTTCATCAAATAATGTATGAAAGTATATAATTTTTTTCTTAAATGAAAATTGTGTGAGAACAAATAAGGAATATAATCACCAATATTTGGAAAATAATGATAAAGATTCTTATTGCTGATACTTAGTTGTACTGAACTTTTAAATTATATATTTCTAAATTTATATTTATTAAATAAAAAATTGCCAATTGCTATTACAAGCACAGTCTGAAGCACTAAAAATTTTTAAAGTGGTGCAAACGTCAGCCTTGAGGTACAGAGAACAAGAAAAAATTGTTGACTGTATGAATTAGACATTTTTTTATATACAATTTAATTTGCAGATCCTTTAAAACAGTGAACTAAAGGAATAGTATCTGTACCTATTAGCTGTATTCAAGGAACATTTCTTTTGGACATCTGTCTTAATTATAAAAAAAAAAGAAGAAGAAGAGAGGACCCTTAATTTTAGATGATTAGATTGCTATTTGAAAGGTTAGTTCTTTGGTGGACAGAGTTAATCTTGCTTTCCCAGATCTTTAGGCACTGGGAACCTCCAGAAAGCCAACCTTGGTGAGTTTAAGGGAAGAACATTTTAAAAAGTGAAAATAAAATTTTAGAGACTAATAGAGATCATTTTCTCTTTCAAAGTCCAGAATAAATTCCAGTTTCATTCTCAAATGAATAACGGCCAATAATGAAAAAGTTGTATGTAAGAAGTTTCCAGATTTCCAACACTTTAGTAATCACATCACTATCAGATCTTTAGATTGTGCAACTAAGCAAAAACAACAACAAAATCACAGGTATTTGGGGACATATTAGAAACAAAAATTAGAGGTAGGATGTCTAGATACATTTACTGATATTTTATCCTAATGGTTTAGAAATATTTAAAACTAAGAAGATGGAAAAATAGAGAATTTGGTGGTTGTCAAGGAATCCCTGTTACTTATGTTATTTCTTTTCTTAATTATTTGATTCCTATTTACATTGAAAGGTTTTGTTTATGCTTTTAATGTAAAATCCATATTTCCATTATCACACACCCATTAATTTATAGATAAGATTGGATTTTTAGGTGAAAATGGAAAGCTAATTTTGGTCAAATAGTTGGCAACACTATTGGACTTGTCAAATAGTTGGCAACACTTTGGGAATTTGTCACTGATGTGTTTCTCATACAAATTTATCTTGGTATCCTGAGTATTGATCCTACTAGGGTGCTGTAGAGGAGTAGCACTATCTGAGGGTAAGATTTGTTTGAAGACCTATATTTGTGAAAACATAGTCAATATCTAAATATTTAAATGAAGTTATTATCATCTTATTTAAATTTTACTTTCCCAAAGTTAAAGGCAATTCAGAAAAACTTAAAATGTTCATTATGTGCTGATGTTGAGATATCCACATCAACATGTTGAGATAATTGCCAGTTAACATATAGTTCTAAGAAGTAATAGAGAGATTTCTTGTACACGTCACCCAGTTTGCCCAGTGCTAACATTCAGCAAAACTATATCATAATATTACAACCATTATATTGACATGACTAATCCACTGATTTATTTCATATTTCTTTAGTTTTATTTGTACTCATCTGTGTGTATGTGTGAAGTAAATTCTATACAGTTTTATCACTGATGTAGGTTTATGAATCCACCATCACAGTCACGATACTAACAGTTCCCTCAAATTAGCCTGTAACAACATCCACTTTCCCCTCAACTCCCCCCACATCAACCCCAAACACTGAACATAACTAGTCTGTTTCTCATTTCTAAATTTTATCATTTCCAAAATAATACAAAAATGGAATTGGATAGTATGTAACTTTTAGATGTTATTTTTTCTCAGCACAATTTTCTAAAAACTACATTTAACTCGTGGGAATCTGTAGCTCATTTTTATTGCTGAATAGTATTCCATTGTATGGATATGCCACAGTTCGTTTAGCCATTCAACTATTCAGAGAAATTGAGCTGATTCCACTTTGGGTCTATTACAAATAAAACTACTATGAACATGTGTATAATTTTTGTACAAGCATAGTTTTCATTTCTCTGGGATAAATGCCTAACATTGCAGCTGCTCGATCATATGCTAGTTACATGCTACTTTTTCAGGAAACATCATATTCTTTTCCATAAAATGCTGTATCATTTTACATTACACCAGTAGTGTATGACTATTCTGGTTTCTCCACATCCTCATCACTGTTTGTTATTCTCACTATGTTTTATTTTAGCTGTTTCGATAGTTGTGTAGTGATAACTTATTTTTACTTTAGTTTGTACTTCTCTAATGGCTAATGTCATTGAATGTCTTTTCATGGGCTTATTTTTGATCCTTACATGCTCTTTGGTGAAATGTTTTCTCATTTCTTTTGTTCATTTTCTAATTGGATTGTTGTGTGTGTGTGTGTGCGCGCGCGCGCGCGTTGCGTGTGCGTGTGTGTGTGTGTGTGTGTGTGTTTGTGTTTAACTACTGAGTTTGTGTGTATACTAGTTCCTTGGTAGATACATAGTTTAAAAATATCTCCCCCATCTGTAGCACTCTGTTTCATTATCTTAACAGGGTCTTTCACAGGGCAAAAGTATGTCAGTTTTGATGAGGTACTGCTTATCAACTTTTTCTCTTATGGGTTGTGTTTTTGATGTCAAGACTAAAAACTCTTCCTTAGTTTTAGATCCCAAATATTTTCTCATTTTTTTTTCTAAAAGATTCATAGTTTTTCACTCCACGTTTAATTCTAAGATTCATTATTGGTTATTTTTGTATAAGGTATAATCTTTATTTTTATGCCCCTGGACATTTTATTGTTCCAGCAATAGTTTTTAGAAAAGCCAGTCATCAACTTTTGTTCTGGATACTGTTATGTGTGTGCAGGCATGTATGCAAGCACATGTGCTCAAACGTTGTATTCGTATGAGTGTTTATGATTGAGAAAAAAAAACGGAGAGAGGTATTAAGAATGAGAACACTAAAAATCATTATTAAGATTATTTGTACATTTATTAAGCATTTAATTTTATTTTATTATTAGTTTCTGGTATATAGTACATTGGTTAGACATTTATATAAGTCTATAAAACAAAGTATATGTTGGCAGAAAAAATAGCATTTCTTTCAATTGGCTCATTTGATCATGTTGAATTTATATGTCAGTTATCATAATCTCTAATAACTAAAATTTTAAACATACTATGGTAATTTAGCCCTAAAAGTTAGCATTTTTAATTTTTTACTGGTAAATTTAATTATTTACAACCAGTATGTTGATACCACATAGGAGATTGTTCATTTTTAAAAAGTCATGTGATATACCTTGGTTCATGAATATAGGTTGGCGATCATCAAATAAGTCCAATATGGTAGGAACAGATTTTAATTGAGGTGTTTTCTAGTTTAATGTTATAATTTTACAGTATTAATGCACACATATAGGACATGCTAATGTATGTTAATGTAAGTTCTTCAAAACTAAGAAACTCAGTGTATATTGTATAAAGGTCAAATTATGGGGCACTGTGGAAACAAGTCTAAAATATTAATGTAAACCTGATTAGTTGCATAATTTAACATTTGGGAACCTAATAAAATACTGAAATTGTCTCTGAAATGATAATTTTAATAATTTTAGTATGCTTAATATTATCTTTTAAACATTAAATATTAGCTTCTATAGCTATATGATATGATTATAATGTGTTTTTGATCACTAACTTGTCCTTGAGTTTTATTTAAAAAACAGACAACAATAACAACAACAACAACAACAACAATTCATGGGCCACAGACAAGTGAGGCACTAGTAGTCAAAGTTTTTATTTTTATTTTTTATATTTAAATGGTACTCTAATTATGGTGTCTTAATTAGGGCTAATGGAGTTACTCTCAGCACTGAGAAAACCTAAATCATTATCTTTGAAAGACGAAGGCAAAACTTTTTTTTAAAAAATTAGTTTTCAGGATCATTTCATAATCTTCTACCCATTTTATTTAAACCTGCTGTTTGTTTTTTGTCTTTTTCCCCCCTGTGCTTTTAACAGGTTTTATTTTCCAAGTAAGAAAATGATGTACCTAAGCTTTATAAATGACATTTCCCATATCATCAATAAAAATGATATACATCTTGTTATGAAGATATTCAGCAAATAATTCCCAGATATCACCTTTATTATGGAGAATAAAACAGATATACAACTCTCTCTTCTGAATATCAGAATTACACAAAGGCAACAATGTACTCCCAAGCATAATATTAAAAAACATTAGTTTTAGTGATGTTTCACTCAATAGATATGATGTCTATCATAAATATATTTTTAAATCCTTTGGATAATTGACATCAAAAAATACAAAAGGATCTTAGCATAGATATACAGAACAAGGAAACAATGATAAAGAGGGAGTTTAATCAATCTATCTTGCACTTATTTTTTGTAAATTCTTCTGAAATTACCCGCAACATAAGTATAACATTGGAAACAAATCAGCCTTCTCTGTTTCAGTCGAACACAGTGTATTTCCTCTGGAGCCACAGAAGTAACAAGGCTTAGTTTACTGTGAATTCCTCTAACTTATTCCTTTAGATTTCTATTTTTAAGGTCAATGATCCTTGTTTTTCTTAGTCTGAATAATTTTATTTTATTTTTGTTTTGTTACTAGATGGTTAAGTGATGTACACATGAGTGAATGAAGTATGATGAGATACCAAAATCAGTATTACTAAACTAACTTTGAGACATATTTCTCCTCATTCTTTGAAATCTTCTCATAGGTCAAAATGCAGTTCTTTGCTTTCATGTATTTCTAATTCCTGAATGGAAAGAAAAATATTTTTAGTATGTACTCAGATGACATACAATAATTACTTGTTTCCTACAGCTCAGTGTTCAATTCCATTTATTTATACTCCTATTACATATGTCTTACAACACACAGTAGAAGAATTTATAACGGATGAAGACATGGGGAAGGAGAGAAGTTAATGACAACACAGTACAAAATAAAGGTCATTACAAATAATAAAGTATAGAGTTAAATATGAAGAAAAATTATGATCTCTTTAAAGAGAAAATGACAGTATCTTCTCATTTTGTGCATTACATGAAAAGATAAAACATATATATATGAAAAATTATTTGCGATTTCCACCCTTTTGAAAGGTCCAAAGCTGGATAGATTACCATTAACTGTGTAGTAGATCAGGGATTCCCAACCCCCAGGCCGTGAACCAGTAACTAGTCTGTGGCCTGTTAGCAACTGGACCGCACAGCAGAAATTGAGTGTGATGGGCGAGTGAGCGAAACTTCATCTATATTTGCAGCTGCTCCCCAGCGCTAGCATCACCGCCTCAGCTCCACTTCAGATCATCGGGCATTAGATTCTCATGGAGCACCAGTATCTGGTGCCAAAAAGGTTGGGGACCGCTGCAGTAGATATAATAAAAGAAGACACTTGCCTCCTCTAACAGAATATTAGAATAGATATTTTCTTATTGAGGAAACTCATAATATATAAATATAATTCAAGTTAGAATTTAATTATTAATATAATGTATAAATAATTTAAGGAAAAAAGGAGCTTAAATATTTAACCAGAGCATATCTGGTCCTCATCTCACTTATTTTCACAATGATGTAAGTGTCTCAGAGCACAGACAGAGTTTATACAGGTCAGAGCAGCAGTGAGTTAATCCAACCCAGTCGGCAGGACCGTCTGCCCTACAATCCTTCCCCCTGCCCAAGGCCACTGTCCTCCACAGGCCTTCACACAGCCCCAAACAGAACCAGACACGAATGCATTTTCTCCACTGCTGCAGGAAGCTAACTAGGCCACAGCGCACAAACACCTGTGTTCCAGGAACGCCAAAGAAATGAGGCCGGATTGCTTCACTTTATTTCCTCCTCTCTCTTCAGGTCATTATTACACCTGCTATCTCCTTTAAATAAACGATCTACTTTACCACTAACTCAAGCTTCATTCAAATGCTCTTTGCACTTTTGCACACACTTTTCTGTAACTACCAGCTTGGGTTAAGCACACTTTCTCCGCTATTTTTACTGTTCCTTAAAAATAACTCAATTATTGACTACATCTTTCCATTGTCATATTTTCTTTGTGTTCCACCAGACTCCCAGATGACTTATTGCCATGTTTGTTTCCCCTGGTGGCCAGCACACTCTGCCACTTACATGGTAAATGGTTCTGTTTTTAAAAATCAGTGAAGTGCAAACAGAAAGACAGCCAGATCTCCACAGGGGGAGAGCTAACATAGCGCAGGGTGATTTCCTGCAATAAGTGAAGCTAATAAGTAGTACTAAGTCATTAACCCATCACAATAAACAGCCTCTAATATGCTCTTCTTTAATAGCACTCTCTACCCTGGTGTGTATTCAAGTTTTGTGTATACTGTAACTTACAAAATTGGGGGGTGGACTCTTTAAGAACAGTAGTCCAAAATTATGAATTGAGGAAGTCCATGGCCATCTCAAGAAGGGCCGTTGCAAGGGACTCTAAAGCTTAAGCTTTTGAATTTCATGAAATCTGCTAAGCTGTTGATCAGGCTTTGGGTGAGCAGGAGTTCATCTATAGTTTACTAGAAACGGTGTAATGTCTGACAGATACTAAGACAAGAGATTTGAAAGCAGACTTGAATAAACAAGTTAAACAGAAAGGAACTACTCCAAAGAAAGCTTCAATTCATAAATATAGTTGTGAATGAAGAAAGAACAGTCTGGAAGAAAGCATGTCATCATTTAGGAGAACATTTTGCTACTTACTGTTGAACTTTAGGCAATTTATTTTATTTCTCTCTGAAACTTCATCACCATAAGTAATTAGTTAAGTAATTACTTAACTAATGTTAAGTAATACACAGCGCATTTTCTATCTTCCAGATCAACTCTAACATAAATTAATACTTATAACCTTCACAGTAACTACTTTTACCCCTATTTTATAAATGAGGAAAACAGGCACATGGGGTTAAGTTACTTGCTGAAGTTCTATACCTAGTAAGTGGCAGAGTCTAGATTCAAACACACTTCTGTCTTCAGAATTGGCTTCATTGTGCATATAGTCATCTTCATCTGTAAAAGGAGATCACAGATACACTGTATAACAGCTATGAGCACAGTTTAATTGCTGCATTCTAGTTTCTTCCTTAGTTGGAATACTCCAGGAGCAGAGTCAAGGACAATGATTTAGAAACACAGGGTTTATTGAGGGGATGTTCTCCAGAAAACCTGTCAGGGCAGGAGGAAAGTAGAATAGATGAGAGGATAGAGCAAAGATGTAGTCTCAGGTAAAGTTCAAGCATTGGCCTGAACTACAGGCAGATCAAGAGCAGAAGTGATTCCCAAGGAATTGACATGCCTACCTGGGGCAAGGAGGTGTAGGCTTATTATTTATTTTTTTTTAACCTCCGTATTCTTACTTCATAGTCATCAGGCTGTCACCTGCTAGGGAAGAGGAGGAAGGGGCAGGGTCTATAATCCCAGAGGCTAAGCAAGCAAAGTTCTCCAGAGGTGAGTAGTGAGCCTCAACCAGCCAGTGCTCACAACACCCAGAAAAAGGGCCTCTGGACAGACACCAATTACATGGAAGACAGTTCCTAACACATGATAGTGTGTCAACAAATATTTGGTATCATTTATTAGTCTCATCTCTTAGGCGTTAAAAGGGAAATAAAATCCAATGTTTTCGATTTTGGTCGAATATGCTATAATGTAGAATAATCACAAAACTAATTAATTGTGGCAAGTATTATATGTTGCCAAAAAATTAGATGCACATGATCCTTATGCTGGTTCCTGTTGCCTGAGCATATACAGTATAATCATGATCTTAATGCATAGATTTTTGAGGGAGTTTATGTAGTTTGTTCTCTATCAGAATTCACTACATTTGAATAAAGTGACAAAATATATTATTGCTTTTATCTAAAACATTTTAGAAATGCTTTAGTTATAATAATTAACTCAAAAACAGGACGTGAACTAGGTTCAAAAACTATAAAATGAGAAGAGATAATATTTGGCCTAAATGCCTTTTATCAATCAGTCAGAAAGAAAACTTGGAGGGAGCTCTGAATCTCCTAAGACAGATTTTCATACCGATATATCTTTATTTATAGACATATAAATATATATTCATATATATTTAAGAGTGCTGTAAATGCTTATAGCTAAAGAGTAAGGCTCCTTCAAATTCTGTTGAGGACAATATTTTCTAGAGCATTCTACAGATGGAACTCTCATAATAAAAGAGTGGGTGCAGGGACAAGGAACATATTTTTTCATTACCTAGGACAAAGAGATAAGCAAAATGAAAGCTGAAGAGTGGTTTAAACACCAATTAAGTGGGTATAAAAGGGATCCCTGACAATCCCTTAAATGCAGGAGCTCCACCTTCACAAGAGTCCTGGCATATGCTGGTTGCCATTTAAGGTATAAATGGATGGCCACGGGCAGCAGTTGTGTAGGGAGGTAGAGATAATATAATGCACTTGCTCCTATTGGTCCATACTGGAAAACTGCTTATGAGTTTGAAGAATTGTTGGGAACCAGTGACTAGAGAGGGTGAGTTACAATGATACAAGATGATAGTCAGACAGGGGGATACTTGGAATTGAGATTATAGAGAATTTAAAGTTCCTGGTAGTAGTAGAGTAGTAACTACAGTACTTAAAACAACAAGAAAATTGCAAACTATCAGTTTTAATGGCCAACGAGTGCATAAACAAAACATTAATCAGAATTTCTAGTTGAAATTCAGGTCAAGGATAAACTTATTTTTAAGCCTTGAATTAATAAAATATCTATATGTGTATATTTTACTTCCTAAAAGCATGCTAATTGATAACTCACTGATTACAATTTTTATAATTTAAACACCTCATGGATTCAGTGAAATTACTCACTCCCACTCAATAAAAAACTGTGGTAAAGCTCCAGAAAGTTTGCAACAGAATTAAAATAAAAATTCAGCATTTAATTTATTGTTCTGCCACATTTCACACAGATTTAGCATAATTAGCACAAGGGAAAAAACCCCAAACGTTAAACCACTTTCAATATTTTGCTTTCAGAAACTGATTTGAGTCTCTATAATATAGACAAGAATATCAGTCGATAGAAAAGCATAATTGATATTGCATTTGATAGGGAATCTTCCTTTTTGATATCCTATTTTTTCGACCTGATGTATTAATGATATGTCCAGGGTTTTGCACAAGATCCCACAATAATTCAAAGTAGTGTGCTTACTTACATATCACAAAATACATCTGCCTTCATAATATCAATGATTAAAGACTCAACTAAATTCTGAAAAATTACAAATAACAAATGCCTCAGTGTATCTAATAATTGATCCTAGATGAATATAACCGAGTAAATATATATGTTTTATAAACCATTAGTTCTCTCATTTCATAATAGCCACTCAATAGAGCATATAGCTCTATGGATGTTCCTCAAAGTTGGCTGGAGGAATCTTTTGTGCATTTAGAAACTACTTTTTGAGCACTTACTATGTGTTCTACCTTCTGGCAAGCATGGAAAAAGGAAAATATAACATCTAAGTCATTGATATAAGAAATACATAAATTCATTGGAGAGAAAATATATAGAATTAAATAGTAGCTAAAGTTATATAATAAAGTGTATCACAAAATGAAATGTAATGGAAATTAAGATTATTGGGGAGAAAAACATATTCAGGGTCATGATGATTTCTTGAAATGAGCAAGATTTAAAGTAAACCTGGAAGATTAGTAGAAAAATTTATACTGAGGGTAATTGTTTAGTGGAGGTGTTATCATTGAATGCAGGTGGGACCAAAGATATGATTATACATTCTCACTCACCAACTAATTCCAATATTTAATAATACCGCAACAGCAACAAAATAATAACAACAGCAACAAAATTTAAATAGGCATCAACGAAACAACCAAAAAGGCAATCATCTCCTCAATCAACTATTTTTCATATGAACTTTGAGAATCTAAAGTAATTGGATGGATTTCCTTGAAAACAAAACCAACATTTATTGAGAAAGAATAATCTTAACACCTTTTTAATTAAAAAAATGTTTTCTATATCACACATTCTAAGAGCTGAGATCATGCTTCACCTTCTTCCAACTAAGAACAAATTCGAGGGTGTCTTTTTGACTTCTCTATTCTATATTGAACGGCAGTCATTCTCAACATACATCTGTTAACTTGCTGACTGAATGAACAAGATAGTAAACGTTATATTTTATTTTATAGACAAAAATCTACTTTTCATGAAATCACTTATAAAAAATCTTTTCACATTGTGTGCCTTGCGCTGTTGGGAATTATATGGGAAATATAGTTAACTTTGTTTTCTTGAGCATAAGGAATGCTTTTTCAAATGTAACTATAAGTAAATATTACAATGCTCCTTAAAAAGACCAGAAAAAACTATCACCTGTAAAAATAAAACAAAGATAGAGTGGAAAGTCAGTATCAGCAGCGAGGTCAGCTACATCCTCTGAGAGACAGGATGGTACACATTTCCCCTTCTTCAAAGTCCTCATTCAAGGAATGAACAGATTAAGATGATAAAGTCTGAATGAGTAAGATTTCTATCAGACCTTCAGAAAATTCCATTGACTCTCTAAATCCAGCCTTTTATATATCTGGCTAGAAAAGTTATTCATGTTACCTAAATTGGCTGTGGGTTGCTAGTTCTCAGCTGAACTAGGAGGCATTTTATTAACTGTATTATAAACTTAAAATATTATGACAGACAAATACAGAACATTCAGACACAAATACCCACCACTCTTATCACTCCCAACGTCACAGATTGACACCGTTTGGCTAAAGTACTTTCCTGAACCTAGAGCTGCTGAGCTAGAACAGACATTACTTACCAAGAGGGCATCATGTGAACTGGCCCTCAGACCTGAAGACTTAACCTGTTCTATCAAAAAAAGTTAAATGATACATGGGGGACAATTTCAGTGTATTGTTGGAACAACATCTATGGCATAAACACTTATAAACTACAAATTAGGGATACTTCTGAGAATTGTAATATAATTCTACAAAGGGAATTAGAGCAAATGATATATATGTTCTTTCTAATAAAATGTTTTTTAAAAATAACAATTAGTTATAAGTTATAAATGGATATACGAACCACACACAAATAACACTCGTTTATATGAACCTCAGCTGTTGAAGATATAAATATTTGGATATAATATAATATAAATATAATGTAAAATATTTGGATTTCTTATGTATATTTGTTCACACTGAAAATTCACATATCTAGAGAAAATTATTAGTTATTGAGAAAAACAAAACTACAAAAAAATAAATTTTAAATCCCCAAGCATGCAATAATTGCTTATTTTTTAACTTTTTAAAAATTAATTTTAGGAGTAACATTGGTTAATACAGTTATATAATATTCAAGTGTATATTATAATTTCACATTTGTATATTCTATTGTGTGTTTTCCACCCAAAGTCCAGTTTCCTTCAGCTACCATACATTCGATCCCTTTACCCATTTCACCGTCTCCCTACCACACTATATTGACCCCCTTTACCATGTCTACCTCTTCTCCTCCTCTCCCACCCCCTATCCTCTGGTAACCACTAGTCTATTGTCCATGTCCATGAGTCTCTGTTTGTCTTGTTCTTTTGTTGCTTTTAGGTTTATATCACACATGTAAGTGATATCATGTGATTTTTCAACTTTTTCTCTCTGGATTATTTCGCATAACTTGATTATCTCAAGGTCCATTCATATTGTCACAAATGGCAGTATTTCATCTCTTCTTATGGCTGGGAAATATTCCATTGTATATATGTACACAGCTTCTTTAGCCAATTATCTGTTGTAGGACATTTTGGTTACTTCCATGTCCTGGTCACTGTGAATAATAGTTTTATGAACATTTGCTGTGCAAATATCTTTTTAGATATGGGTTTTCAAGTCTTTGGGGTAAATACCCAGTAGAGGGATTGTTGGATCACATAACAGATTCAATTTCTTAGTTTTTTGAGGAATCTTCATATTGTTTTCCATAGTGGCTGTACCAATTTGCAGTCACCAGCAGTGTATGAGGTTCTTTTTTTTCCACATCCCTCCAACATTTGTTATTACTTGTCCTGTTGATTATAGCTATTCTAACAGGTGTGAGATGGTATCTCATTGTGGTTTTGATTTGCATTTCCCTAATAGCTAGTGATGTTGAGCATCTTTTCATATATTTGTTGGCCATTTGTATGTCCTCTAGGGAGAAGTGTCTGTTCAGGTCCTCTGCCCATTTTTTGATTGGATCATTTGTTGTTATTGATTGTATGAGTTCTTTGTATATTTTGGATATTAGGCCCTTATCAGATGTTGCTTGCAAATATATTTTCCCATTGATGGTTCTCTCTTTACCTTGTTGAGTTTCTTTTGCTGAGCAGAAGCTTTTTAGTTTGATGTAGTCCCATTCATTTATTTTAGCTTTTACTTCCCTTCTTTTGAGGTCAAATTCATAAAATCCTCTTTAAGTCCAAGGTCCTTGAGTTTAGTTCCTATGTTTTCTTCTATGCATTTTATTGTTTCAGGTCTTATATTCAGGTCCTTAATCCATTTTGAGTTAATTTTGGTGTGTGGTGATAGACAACAGTCTAGTTTCATTCTTTTGCAGGTGGCTTTCCAGTTTTCCCAGCACCATTTATTGAAGAGGCTTTCCTTTCTCCACTGTGTTTTTGTTTTTTTTGTTGAAAATTATTTGCCCATATAAAATAGATTTACTTCTGGACTCTCAATTCTGTTCCACTTCCATGTGTCTGTTTTGCTGCCAATACCATGCCGTTTTGATTACTGCGTTTTGTAGTATAATTTTTGAAGTTGGGCAGAGTGAGGCCTCCAGCCTCGTTCTTTTATCTCAGGATAAAATTGAAATGTATTCTGCTTTCTTCCAGAAAGATTTATTATATAAAGGTCTCTCTTTAGCCTGCTGCAAAGAAGTCACTTTTCTTTTGGTGTCCAGTAGGTGGCATCTAAGCCTCTTGCATCCCTGCTTTATATAAAGCCTTAATAATCCCTTTTTCTTCTTTTATAGGTATTTAATCACACTCGGTACCCTCAGTTTTAATCCCTGTCAGTGTTAGCAACAGTTTTGGTAGCATTTGCTCAGATTCGTGGTGATTGGTCTCTGAGGGTATAGGGGAAGGGCCCTCTGGGTTGAGAGTTGGGTGCTGTAGCTCAGCTTGGTTTTGCAACCATGGCCGGTAAAAATCAACTGTTGTGTTTCTGCTATCTTCACTTTTCTATTGTCCCTGTTTCTTTGCTTTCTGCCTGGATGGCTGGGCCCTCTTGCTGGCTGCTAGAAGTTCAGGCATTTCCAGGCAGGAATGTTCAAGGAAGTCGCCACACTTTCTCCCCTCTCCTTCCTCCTGCAGGGAACCCAGCAGCTCGAGAGGCCGTTTTTTGTTTCTCCTAGCCACCACGCAACACCCGGGATCTGACCTGTGGCAGCTCTTATGTGCAGATTCCACGCTCAGACATGTTGGTGTGCAGTTTCGGTGTTTTTTGTTGAGTTCAGCTTATTGTTATTTCAAGGAGAGAGATCTAGGGATGTCTCTCACTCCGCCGTGTTTCTCCAAACCCAATAATTACTTTTAACACGGGACTCACACTAGATCAGTTCCTATGATTGTCAAACTGTTTCTGGTCTGCTACAAAGTATGGAAAGAAATTGAGAGTAATCATTTAAAAACTTTTAAAACAATCTGGGCATACGATTTCATATATTACCAAAATATTAGGCTGTAAAGAATTGGAAAAAAATACAACTGGCATCCCATCACAGACATTTTGAAAAACACTGCTCAAGGTCATTTCTTTCTTCCCAAGAAATATCTTCTCTATGTATTTATAAAAGCCTTCTTGGAGATACACAAACACACACACACAGAACAAACATGGCTAGATATTCATGACCTCTCTGGGGATATTATGTACTGTATATGATGATATGAATTTAGAATCATTGATTTTTGTCCATTTAAGATCCTTCTGGGTACAAGTAACAATTTTAAACAAGAAAGAAAGTAATGTCACTTTACAAGATATATAGAAGTTGGGCAGAATGGGCAGGTAAATCAGAGGCTCAATCAAGGTTCTGTTATCTATCTACTATATCATTCACAAGTTTTTAAGATGTTTGTAGAAATTCTAGTTATCTCTTCCTCACATAGATAAAGGGATGTCTCCTTCCATATGCTGCTTTTTTAAGGCATATAAAACTTACCATGAAGTTTTCAATGTAACTTTCCTTCATCTTGCATTGCCCAGAACTATGTTATGTGCTCATAACCAAGCCAATCAGTGCCAGGAAAATTAGAATTATCACATTTGGTTTATCCTAACAAGGATGCACCCACCTTCTGGTTTGAGATAAGGTTGCCCATTCATGAAGGATGCTAAAATCTAAATTTAAAAAAGAGTTCTTACAGCAAAAGAAAGGGTAAGGAGGGTAGTGAGGTAGGCAACTAACATATATTCTAGAATGTTGAGGTTAGGGAATATTTCCTTGGAGAAAGTACATTCAATAAAAACTGAAGAGGATCCAAGCATAAGTTCAGAGCAGGTCAAATATTTTGATATTGAGAGAGAAGAAAGATCCAGCAATTGCAACTGAAAAGCCATTTACTTAGTCAGAGCTTTAGCGTTACCGAAACAATGGAAAAAATTTTTTTAAAGATGTGAGTAGTTAACTGTGCCAAAAGTTAATAATAAATCAAGAAAGATGAAAACCTTGAATTTGTAATTATAGTTAATAAAAGAAAGTCAAGGATTTTAGGATGTACAGATCAGTGGAAAGTGGGTATAAAATCAAAATGGAGTGAGTATAAGTATGAATAGGAAATGAAAAAAAAGGGGGGGATCAAAATGTGGGCAACATTTGGAAAACAAAACTAATATACAGGTGAAGATTTCTCAGACATTGGGAAAGGCAAAATAATGGCCTCCCAAAGATGGTCCTGTCCTGGTTCCACAAACCTGTGCAAGGCAAAAGGGATTTGCCAATATAATTAAGTCAGCATATTGCAATAAGTAGATAATCCTAGATTATCTGAATGGTCCATTCTATACTCTGATTTTTTAAACTATTGATGCTTATTTAAATTTAAATGAAACAATATTTCAGTAAGGTTATAGTCATTCAAGTTGTACAAAAAAGACATTTTTTAAAAAGTAGTATACTTTTGTAGGGACAAGTGACATTAATAATGTAAATAGATAAGGGAAATATGCATGCCAAATATTAGTAACTACAGCAGTTATTTCAATATGTACAAATTTAGTAATCATTTTTTTTCGAGTAATTTAATATCACTGGTATTGAAATAGTCTCAGTAAAATTTGCTTAGTTTTTATACATGGAACTGGAGAATTGAAGTTAAATTCTTATGGTCTAAATTAATTGCACAATTTTTATTTCTGGTTTTGAAGAGATACAGTAATTTTTACCAAGCATATTTTTAAACAAAAATGATATAAGCAGCATTAAAATTGTAATTGTTGTGAGTCTGGCTTTCTAATTTTACATTCATTTAATTCTAATAAATTTACTAATTTGTTGCTATGTGTATTGGTTAAGGTAAATGCCAAATTTTCATCTTCACAGGATTAAAGTTTCCTTCTCTCTCAACTATAGTCCAAAATGATATTCCTGCAACATTCTGTGATTCCGGCTCCTCAGCCAAGTGACCTTTCTGTCTCCCAGGCAAGAAAAAAAAAATGCAATATCTTTAATAAGGAATGAATTGAGATAAAATTGAAATGTAAACAAAATCAAATATCATAAATTAGGTGATAGATTTTTATCATTTGTCCACTCAGCCTTAAAAGACTTAAAAAGCACAGAAACTTAATACACGTGGGTAGTGAGAGAATGGATAAGTTAAATATATACTCTAAGTGTCAGTTACTATTATAGTTTGTTAAAAAGTGAAAATGAAACCTATAAGCTTTCAATAGTGATAAGCTAAGATAGCAATTTTTATCATTTTATGGAATTGACAGTTGTTTTATTGCAATGACTAAACCAATCAATCTTGTTATACTGGCATCAGTTATAAAAGATTGAAAAGACTTTAACGTACAACCAAAGAAAATTTTTCAGTGAAATCCTGGGAGGTAAAAGTTATAATTTTATGAAAGATGACATTATGATAAAAAAAGTTTAGGCAATTTACCTAAGGTCAAGTCGTAAAACATGAAATATATATACATGATAAGAAACTTTGGAATTCACAAACTATTATTATTAAAGTAAAACTATTTATTTTCCCAAATGTAGTCAGTGGATCTATCATTACTTCTTTCTTAATTTAGAAATTAAGGAAATACTTAGACTCACTCTTTTTCTCCTTAATGTCATTCTTTTCATGGGTGTAGTTATACTCTTCTATTTAAATACCCTGGAAGTATGCCAATACCAGTCATTGCAACTATTTGTTACAAAATTATCTTTTTCTCACTGTGGTCTTAATGTGCTCTCATCTCAAAACTTCAAAAGTGAACATATTTTTATTCAATTTCAGTGATAGAAAATATGTCAACAATGAATTGAAAGTAACCAAAAAAATTCACAAAATACTAAGAGAAACATTCAACATTTAAGTATTTTCTAATTATTTTAAATTTTAGATGAAGTTGTAAAGGAACCTATATATATATATATATATATATATATATATATATATATATATATATATATATATTTTAAATACAAAATAAATTATTTCTTACTTCAATACACTGCCACAGAGAATCCTTAGCATTGATAGGTAGTCAGGCAGTAGACAGGAGCCAAGGCCCAGCTCTGTAACCATACTAACTTCCTGTGAAGACTTTCCTTAAGCACCTCCCAGAAATACTTCTTTTAGGGTTATAAATTACCCCAAATTCCAGAGCACAGAGATCATAAAAGCTGCTGGCTAAACCAGCTACAAAAGAATGTGCAGAAAGTACTGCCTATTACCATCATTATAATATCATGACTATGCATAGAAGTTCATGAATCTAATTATAACAGATTGAATTCTGGGTAAGCACATGCGCAGTATGCAAAGTATTATATAGCTGCCAACTGTCAGTCAAGGTGACCTCACAAACGGATCATCTAGGCCCTCCCAACACAGCCCAAATACAAAGCAGACCTTCCCATTTCTGCGTTGTTACAGCCTTTGTGGCTGAGAACCAATCCCTCCCTTTGGGGTCTAGTATCTTATCTTTTCATCCCCTAAATTCCACAGGGCTGTGGCCCTCCGTGGAATGGCCCATCTCCTTCTAAAATGTATTTTCAATAAATCTTACTTTTCCTCAATCTCTCCAACCTGTAATTCTTTATTGCGTTGTCAGGGAAGAACTGAGAGACAACACGCAATGCCATCATCTTACTCCTCCCTCAAGCCACTGGGTGACACGAGATTTCACTTCATCCCAGCAGTGACAGCATGTTTATTATAAAACAGATTATGACAACATTGATTCAGCTTTTCCTTCTATTAAGGTATTAAGACTGAACTTGAGCTCTTACTTCAACTGGAATGTCCATGTGTCCAACAATAATACTGAATCTATTGTTTTCAACAATGCTTGTGGCATAAATTATTCAACTGTCTGATTTGATTAGATTTGGACCTCTTTGCAGGAATAGTACCTTTGGCCAGTCTGTGAACATTATCTTGACTTCAGGAAGATTCCCTTAGCTGTCTATTTTCCTGACTCTCACTGGTGAACTAGATAGATGATCTATGGTTTATCTTGTTGCTTTCCTGCAGGTACCAGCCTCTTAATTGTTTACCACCAAAACGTTCATTGTTTTCTAGAGCCCTCTTTGGCTTGAATTTCTCCACCCTCTTTTCTAAGTAAAGTTAGTTCCTTTAGAGAGATTCAGAACTCTATGTCTCATGGTCCCTTGCCTTGGAAAAAATCTCTAAGCCACTGCTTTGGAGCCAGGGGCTGGCAGTGGCCGGCTTCTCCCAGAGGAACTACTCTGTTTTATGAGCAAGGGCAATAGCCTCTGGTCGAGGCTTGCCTTACCTGGTGTGTAATCTCTGCTCTATGTGCTGGGACAAGGGCCTCAAAGACCCCTGTATCTTGGCCTGCCATGCCTAAGATGAAGTATAGGTCCTAGAAGCAGGGGCTGCATGGAGAAAGGGGGTTCTGTGGAGGAAGGAGGCTCCCTAACTTTAGGCTTCCTTTGCCTGGATGTTAACATCAGAAACACAACTTTAGTGGGGAGTAAGAAATGCTAGGTACATGTCTCTAAAGGTATAGGTATACTATAGCTGTTGACTGTGAGCTGGGGGGAAAGGGAGCCCCATATTCTTGGCCACATGTATCCAAAGTGGAGCTTCTGTCACTTCTGAGCTGGGTTTTGGGAGGAGGTATCATGTTCTCACTCAAGTGCCACAATCTCACTGTTATTACTGTGTAATGCCCTGGTTTGGAACTCCACGAACCAAGAAGGAAACTGACACCAATGCAAGGGCAAGAGGGAGTTTAATGACAAACTCGAGTTTGGACCCCGCTCGTTCACTGACACAACAGTGGTTGAGAGGAGCCCCGACCGAGGGGCTGGGACCTAATTTAAAGGGCAAAACCGCAAGCCTTGGGGAGATGCCTTGGCGTTACCTGATTGGGGGGTTAGGTTGACCTTTAAAGGGATTGGGTGGTAGGTTGTTGGGTCTGCGTGCAGTGGGGCAATATGCGTGAAGAAAGGGCCGGGGCTGCATGAAGAAAGGGCCGAGTGCAGAAGGTATCGGGTGCAGTAGGTTGTTGGGTCTGCGTGCAAAGGGGGTCGTGTGCAGTAGTCAGGATATGTGCAGGAGGGAATAAGGGTGGGGGTGCCTTAAGGGCCCACCGATTAGCTGGTTTGGCTGGTTTGGCCAGGTAGTAAGGCATTGTTCTTGACCACTGGCCTTTGGGGAACTTTTCATACAATTCATCTTGGGATCACTCAGAAAAATGGAATCATTCCAGTCTTTCAACTGAAATTAAATTTTCTGAATAAGTTCTTTTTCAGTTGCTATTGTCTCTTAGGACAATTTCCAAAGACTTTATTTAAATGGCAGTTTTTATAATTTCCACCAGCTATGGCTGTTTCACTGAAGAATGATTCTGCGCAGTTCCTCATGCTGCCATTCCACATATGTAATATCGTTATGTTAGGATTTTATCTAACTGATTTACAGATAAAGTTACAACTGTTGGTCTATCATATTTTTAAATACAGCAAAGCCACATTTTTCCCTTGGGGGTAGAGGAATGCTAAGAGCAGACTTAGTGTCCAGGTGTCCTCAAACAACCTAAGTGACTCCAGGGTCCTAGACAGAGTAAGATGCCACTCCAAAAAGCAGTGTATCCTTTAGTCACTGGTCTCCTGTACATACCTGCTGACCAGGAAACCGGATGAAACTGCGCTTCATCTGGGCCTGCTCTGGGTGGCTATCAAATTCTCCATCAAGTTTGATATCTTTGGGCAAATAAATAGAACTGTTATATATTTATTGTAGGATTTCAGACCATCAAGTCATACCTCAACTAAAAGTTACCACCCAGCTTCTCAAGGGATTCAATAAATCCCTAAGTAATTCCACTTTAAAACTATTTGTTATCATTATTTTAATTTTTATCGTGACTTAACCCACTATCCAGCTTCAATTACCAAAATACTTTTAATAGGCGAATAACAGTAACAATAACAGCTAAACTCCTCCCTCAGCTCTAAAACTACAATTACACAGCCACAAAGTCAGAGAAAGATCTTGATTGAGACAGTGCCTTTAATACCGCCTTGCTCCCCTACTTTTTTCAAGACAAATTATGACAGCAAAGCTCTATTTCTCCTAAAATGATCCCAATTATATGGCTCATTAAGAGAGGGGCACACGATAAATACAAAGATTCTGAGCTTTACAGCAAGCTCCACAACACTTAATAGTGCCCCGCACATAATAAGCACTCATTATGTATTTGCCGAATGGTGAATAAATACATGAATGGTTTTTGAGTAAAATTCATTCAATGCCAAGAAGTAGAAAAGGATGGCATTCACATTTTAAAAACAGAGAAATTTCATCTTGCTATAACCCAGATCAAACTGGAATGGATAAAGAGCAGACTTGAATGATGCCTTCCTTTTGTGAAGCAACAGCCTGACTGGGTAGGAAATGTAAGAAACCTGGGGAGACCACACTATGCTCCAGTTGATTGACAGAAGATGTGGAGTAGATATAGGGTAGATGAGGACAGTATCTAGATTTCACCAGTGGCTCTGAGACCAACTGCAAGAGAACTTTCAATCAGGAATGGTACAATGTGTTTGGGCCCTTCAGGCACAACCTGCCATTGCTTTGACTGGCTCTCCATCACAATCGCCACACAGGCTTGGTTTGCGGGCACTGTTTCAGCTACCTGGGAAAAGCTCTGGTATGGCATCAGAGCCTCTTTCTGCAGCTACCTCCAAATCCTGACTTGACTTTTCTCAGCTTCTCTAACTATAAGTTTTAGACTGTCTTCACTGTCAAATGAAAGCAGAATAAAAATAAAGATTTCCATTCTTTTCTCATATTTGCCTTAGCTATTTAAGTAGGAAAGTTTTTAAACTAATTTGTGAAATGTACCATTTTAGTTGCCTATTCCATGGTGAATACATGAAAAGTATTTTTAATAAATTAAAAGATATTAGAATGAAAATAAAGGCAATCATTATGGAATGCCTGATATGGGCTAAATTATGTCCCCCGCAAAATTGATATTTTGAAGTTTTAACCCCCAGCACCTTAGAAGAGCAGTATTTAGAGACAGAGCCTTTAAAAAAGTGATTAAGTTAAAATGGAGTTATTAGGGGGATCCTAACCCAATATGACTGGTATCCTTATAAGAAAAGAGATTAGGACATGGATACACACATACAGAAAGAAGATGATACAAAGACATGGTGAGAAGCCAAGAAGAGAGAACTCATGAGAAAGCAGCCTATCAATATCTGGATCTCAGAATTCTAGCCTCCAGAATTGTAAGTAAATAAATTTATAATGCTTAAGTTACCCAGTTTGTGGTATTTCAATATGGCAGTCCTAGTAAAATAATACAGTGCCAGTTTTTGCCTTTGAAATGGAGGTGCAGATCCACAATCCTCTTTTTTTTTTTTTTTTTTTCCCAAAACCCCTGAGATTTGATGTGATCCATAGTCGGAATTTTTTTTAGAACATGTGCCATTAATGATATAAGACAGCAACAGTGGACTGGAGCAACACCATATAATCAAACTCATAAGGAGGCTGCAACGAAATGTGTGAATATTCACACTAAGGAGGAAACACAAATACAAATAGCTTTACTTCATTTCAGGCTAGAATTTGCTACCAAATGACTGGTAGCAAACTAAAATAAATAACCATGAATCAACTTGAAGTATATTCTACCCTTTTCCTGAGATGAAACATTTTAGAGTTGGGAGGGACTCATTAATGAGGAAAGGCAGTGTAGTGAGTGTATTCATTATAAGGTGAATATTTAATGGTTTGTTGATTCATTTTTGGTCCACTTCTATATGTCAAAAGACCAATCAATGCATTACTGATATTAGCTATTTTGCTGATATAAAAGAATCCCAGTGATGCTCTCGTTTTCCAAATGTATATATCTGCAAAGAGATATAACTGGTCAAAGTTTACTCAGCAGAACTTCAAGTAAAGCCAGGTTCTCTGACCTATACAACCTTTCTCCATAATTGATAGACTTGACTTTCAATGTCTAGTTACAATGTCAGTTATATGCAAGTTTATAGTTTATAGTTTATAGTTTATTGCTTTGTGTTTTTTAAGTTTGCTGCTCTTACATTCTGAACATGGAACCAAGAACTAGCTCTCACTATAAGGAGGACATCAGCATAGGATACTTAGCACCAGTAACCAGTATATACTGTCCAACGAGGATACTTCCCTGTATTGACCACAAATGATCACATACAAAAAGGTAAAGAAGTATGCCCCACAGAAGCACCAATACTTCTCATGCAGCTCAAGCTCCTTTTGATCACTTTGTTGAGATAAATCCTTCTGATATGGAAAATCTAGGATTTAATTCTGCTCATCATAGTGCTGTTAGGGATTATTCTTGGGAGCTTTTGTGGACCATTGGGAAAAGTTGTGGCTCATAGACATAGCTTAGAGTTCAGAGAAACCTGTGATCAGCCTGCAGAAGGGTCCAGTCTAAATGCCTGGATTAATTGGCTGCTCTCATAATAAGATTCACAGCCGTGGAAGAAAAAAATATTTGCAGTGATCTCTGTTTTTAGGAAATTTTTCTCAAGACAACATGGTGTTTTTAATTGAATATAGATCAGTGAGCTGGATTGAATAGTGTGCCCCTCCCCCTAATTTATGTCTACCTGGGACGTTAATATGTGGCCTTATTTGAAGGTTGTGTCTTTGCATATGTAATTAGTTAAGGTTATGCTGGATAAGGATGAGCACTAAATTCTACATCTGGTTTCCTTATAAGGAGGTCATGTCAAGTCACAGATACTGGCAGAGGAGAATTTAATGTCTAGAAAAAGAAATTGGAATGATACAATTAGAAGCCAATGAGCACCAAGGATTGCTGGCAACCACTAGAAGCTAATGGAGAGAAACCAAATAGATTCTCTCTCAGAGTCTCCAGAAGGAACTAATTCTGCTGAAACCTTGATTTCAGACTTCTAGCCTCCAGAACTGTGAGAGAATAAATTTATGCAGTTTCAAGCAATCGAGCTTGTTAAATTTTATTACAGCAGCCCTATGGAGCTAATATAACCATAAATAATCTCATCAGAGGAGATACTCCTTGAAGATAACACCAACCAATGTTGGACTGAAATATAGTAAAAACACCTTTGGGTTTTTATAGACTTCCAACAACATTAGTATATTAATAATTATAGGACTATAAGAAAAACTTAGTTAATGAAGTGTCAGCCCCAGTTTTTAGGGGAAAAAATGTGACTGGTTAAGGGAGGAGATTATTATCGCACCTCAACTGTGAAAATGTTCTGCCCAGATGTTCTCTCACTTAGTCTGTTTTACCCTTCCAGTTCTCATCTGGACTAAAACCTGTCGTATTTCCTTTGAGAGTCTTATTTTGCCTATTCACAGATCCATGATTAAAACTGATCTCAAAGGTTTAGAATAAGAAGAGAAATCAGGTATTATGTCATTTTAAATGGATGAAAGAAGGGTTGGGATATAGGTATAATTAATATAGTTTTCCATTATATTATTCAATTGAGTGATAAAGGAATTTTTACAAAAATATTTTTATTCTTTTTAGAACTTAATTTTTTTCAATAAATTGAAATATAAAAGGCACAAAAATGTACTGCTTTCCCAATTTTAGTTATTTGCATTTTATTAATCAAACATAAAATTTGAAATTGCAGCAACAATTTCTACTTTCTTCTTAAAATATTCAGAGTTTATTTTGTGGGGATTATTTTATATAACTCTGAACATGTTTTGAGAACAAGAAAGTCAATATGCGTCCATCTTCCATCAAGAAATATTCAGTACATACAATGTCTGAACATCAATGCTAACTTTATTCTTCAGTATGAGTAACACAAACACAACTTTCATTGTGAAGATATTGTATTTATTACTAATTTGCAATTCAGTGTTATTGCAATAGATTTGTTTTAAATCCTATAGAGATTCTAGAAAACTTTTTAAAATTAAAATATTATTTTTAAAATTAAAATATTATTTAGCAGTTTGCCACTTTAATTTTAAATCTGTGTATGCCATGTAGCTAATAATTTTTCAAAACAATATATAACACCCACATGTTCTTATTTTTTAAAGAATAGCTTAAATATTAGGGTTGTTGCACATACAATCCAGTTTTTTATTCTTGAAAATGTGCTCTTTGACAAAGCACACAAGATATTAAAAAGGAATATAGGCAAGAAGATGAAGTTTATTTTTGTTTTTGTTTTTGTTTTTTTTTAAGAGGAAACACATTGGCTGTACCTATTCCAGAAATATATACTTCTTCCGTAATATGATGGAATCTTCCAAGAGCCAAATTCAAACGAAGGTGTTGTTATGATCAATAAAATTTTATTAATGATTTCTGAATCTAAACCTCATTAAAGATGGGAATCCTCCCTCTCATAGGTTTTTGTCAAGGATACTGCCCCTTGGGATTTATGAGGCAGTGGCAGCTTCATCTCTCTGGAGCCCACCTTGGCAATCAGTCCACTGAATATGTGAATGAAATACAATAGGCATTTGCTATCATAATCTCATGAGGTAAAATTCATGGCATTTCAGTAAATAAAGTATAAACATAGTGCTTTGGAATATCTGTGATGCTTCTGCTGAATAAGTGTTCATTTAAGGTAGGAAAACAATACATTTACATCAGGAAATCGATCCACACCGTGTGGATTATCTTAACGGTATTTTCGTTAGGAATATTTTGCCATGTCATATGTTACTAGTAACACTAAATTACAGAACTGATACATTAAAAGAAATATCCTGAAAAAGAGCAAATTAACCACATCTTCTATTTATTCCTAGCTTAAAACTGAAGTTTAGAAACAGTCTCAACTTTCATAACCAAGAACATGCAGAGTAAGTAAAAATGAAGACAAGAGAAATATAAATTACACCAAGAACTAAATCATGAGCCTTCTGTTCGTTTGTGTATCGCTGAGCAGAGGCATAGAGCCAACCCACATTCTGGTGGTGGAATGTGTGGCACAGGTTTAGCCTTTGGCTTTGCCTCAGGAAAAATACTTTCACAGCTAAACCTATATAAAAATTCATACCTTTCAATTATCCCTGCCTAAGAATGGCTTTGCAGTGTTGTGCCCAAGATCAGAACAAGGTTAATGCATTTAACATTTTTCTAAAAAAATGGGTTTCAAGAATAGCTATAGGGAGGGTCATGAGTTTTTTCTTTTGATAGGTAAATCTCCCAGCAGCCTTCTTACCTCAAATGTCTACAACAAAGAAAGACGACACAACTTAGATGGGAGGATACAATATATTCTCACAAGGTGTACAGTCATGTCTTTTCTTCATGGACTTTAATTGCAATGTAATAAGAAAATATTGAGTCGTGGTGATAAATTGGAGTTTCTATCTTATTGCTTTTGTGTGTAGAATTTCTAAAGTTGAATTTTGTCCACCATCTGAGGACAAAGATATGTTATATTATTATAATGACCAACCTTCTCCTTTACAGCTAGGAGATTAGGAAAGTATTATTTGGATAACAGGAATACACTAACTATTCACATTTTTACATGGCTTTAAATAAAAAAGTTTTCTTGGCAACAGCCTTTGGCAACATACATAAGACATGTTTTGCTCACAACATATACTTTTAATATATAAATAATATAATACATGTTTGTGTAACAAAGACTTAAAAGGAAGAAAAGTGTGAAAAACCCCTGAGCACAATTTTAAAATTGCTCTTAGTGACAGACGTCATTGAACATCTAACATAAGACACCATCATCATTGCATATAACCTAGAGATATACTGCACGTTGTATGTAAAGTAGAAATGCTAAGAGAGGAACAAAATTATTAAACTTTGAAACTCTATTTCAACAAAGGAAAACTCTTTGTACCTTAGACACAAATGTTTTCTACCCTAACCCTAGAAAAATATCTAAACATTAAATGTTTAGGGGGCAGTTTGGGATAAGTATGAATAAAATCTCAAATAATGAAAACAATAACAATAGTAACAAAATACTTTAGGCATCTAAGTTACTGTTGGGAGCAATCTAAATCCATCATTGCCCCAGTGATGCTGAGAGGGCTTTGGTTCTTTCCACTGATACAGTTAAACAGCGGTCCCCAAACTTTTTGGTACCAGGGACCAGTGCTCCTATGAGAATTTAATGCCTGATGATCTGAGGTGGAGCTGAGGCGGTGATGGTAGCTCTAGGGTGGCTGTAAATACAAATGAAGCTTTGTTCTCGCTAACCCACAGCTTACCTCCTACTGTGCAGCTGGTCCTAACAGGTCACAGACCTGCACTGGTCCATGGCCTTGGGTTGGGGGATCTTGCTGTAAAGAATTACAAATCAGTGAAATTTAAGAAAAGTAAGATTTATTAGAGTATGTTTTATGAAAGAAACAGGCTATACCAGAGATGGCTACAGAGCCATAAAAGTGGGGAGGTTTGCATTATATTTGGGCCTGTGATTGGAGGCAAAAGGGTGTGCTAGATGGTTGGCATATGAGGTCATTTTGATTGACATTATGTTGTTATATACCCTTTTTTTTCTACTGCACACATGGTTACCCAGAATTCAGTCTGTTATAATTAGATTTATGAACTTCTGGGCACAAGTATGATATTATAATGATGACACAATGAGACTAAGATCAAGGAAGGACAGTTTACATCCTAACTGTGCAAGCACTTGGGGACAGACTAACCTAGCATTTATTTCTGTGGTTTTATGTCCTTGTAATGGTCATTTTTAAACTTAAAATAGGTATTTCAGGGAAATCTCTGAGTTAGGCCTTCATTTACCCCATTGCTCAGGTATGCCTATCTGCCTAACATCTAAATCTAAAGTACTAATGTAGTCTCTAAAATGAGCCAGATTCACCAACCTGTGCCTTCACCAACATGACTTTTATAAACAAGGTGGGAATAAGGCAAGAAACTTACAACAGAAAAATAACTTAAATGTCTAGTTATTGTAGAAAACGTCTTATGGAAAGAATAAATGGTTAAGTTAGTGAAATTAGATTTGTTTATTATCTGTAGATTTTATTTATCCTTTCATTTCCTCAAATTTAAAAAATCTATCTCCTATTCTACATAAGTATTAACAAAGTTTTAATTTTTTTAACTATTGATAATCATTTAACCTTAAAAATCACTAAATGTAGCACTATTTAGACTCTTTTTAGATGTATCATTTGACATTCATAAATAATAAAATCCTAGAATGTAGAAAAATCTACTCTTTAAAATTATTTTGTCAAAAAAATTCTGTATTTTTCCACACTTAAGACTTATTAAATTAGATATGTTAATATAATTTTTTAAACTGATCAATTAAAGATAAAAGACTAATTCAACGTGGTGCATATTTAGTACTAGACAAGTTGTCTATAAAACTTCAATAAACAAATTGAAAATATGAGTAAATTTTCCACTATGAGAAGGTTTGTAGAGTTATTTAAAGGGTAAAATTAAATATGTGTGTGTGTGTGTGTGTGTGTGTGTGTGTGTGTGTGTGTGTAATGTACTAGAAATCAGATGACCCATGTTCTGATTCTAGTTAAATGATTTATATAAGCCATTTACCTTCCATCTGGGTCAATATTTTAAATCTGAGAAATGGGTGCATTGAGATCTGCCTTACTGGCTACACGAAGTCATCATGATATGATATGTGAACACAAAATAAAAATTATAAGGTGTTTTTCAATTAATTAGCTGATACTAGAACTGGATATGAACGAGATAGATAAAGAACAGTAATAGAAAGAGAGGGAGAGAATTAACTGAAATAATCATGCAAGGTAATTGTGTTTTTCATAATAATAAACTGGTCAGAGGTGAGAAATTCTGTTAATAGGTTGCTACCTGGTAACAAATAAATTATGATTTTTCCCCTGAATTGACTGAAAAAAATGAGTTGTTTTGGCAACATGTAAACAACAGCCAGAGAAAAATTTAACCTTCTCTAACCTCCATTATCTATCTGAATTTGAAACCAAATGTAGATGGAGAACTCATTATTGTAGTGACAACCTCTGTTATAATTAAAAAACATGGGATCTATTTCTAAAGTAGGGGTAAGGCAAAAGGCAAAAAAGTCTGACCCTTTCCCTGCATTATCCCCAGATTTCTTAACATGAAATCAGCTGTTTCAAGCAGATATACTGACCTATGACTGACTAGCTAATATAACTATGACAGAAAATTTTAAGTGCTATTAATTAGCCACTAGAGTTCAATAGTCAAAAGGTGAAAATTGGAATAAATTCTAGGATATCTGCAGATTCCTCTCACAAAATTGCATAAACCTTAGCATTCTCTTTCAAATGGACACATTTATAACAATATAGCGTGATGAAATTAAATCCATGGTGCAATTCTTTTTGCTTTGTTAGTTTTCCACTAGTTTGAATGTGTCTAGTGATCTTACATTCACATCATTATGGAGTCTTTACATCTCATTTTGTTGCTTAATATATCAGCCCAAATCATTTTTTTTTCACTCTCTTTTCCTTGGCACTGAATGCTGTTTCAAAATAAGCATGAGAATTTTTTGTACAGTGCCCTGGTGGACCACATTTCATATCAGATTGCCTGGATACAAAAAAAAAAAAAAGAAAAAGAAAGAAAAATAAAAATTATTTTTATTAGGTATATTTGGTATTTAAAAAAAGAATGGAGTACAGAAATAGTGAAAACAAAGTAATAAAACCAACACACACACACACAAAATCATCTGTTGTACTGAATCTGTCTTATAGACTTGGTCTAGCAGATTCAAAATCCCCTTAATAAAAAAGTTAATTCCACTAGTGCTCTATAACATTAATTCTTCTAATGTAGCTGCTTTATTCACATAAAGCAGAGCATCTATATTCACTTAAAACTTGTAAGCAAGAGATACAGAAAATAATTAAACATCTACTTCATTAAATTAACATTTGAAATTCACCTTTGTACAACTTGGATTTGCATGTAGTGTGGACACTATCTTATTTCTCATCTTCATATGCTTCTCATTTTCCCTACTGAATGGTAATTCTACCATCCAGATGCCAAACTGCGAAAATAGTCTTCCAGCGGCAGCATATGGTTCTTTGGCAAGCTTATCTAGCATCTGTACAAAAAAGCTTATAGTTTCCTCTGGGTATGGAATACTTCTGGCTGCTAAGAAGCTATTTGTGCAGTCTTTTCCTCATAGACACCATTTCTCTTGACAAACCCTTGGTTCTAAGCAAATTTTGCACATTTTTTTGTCCATTTGAGAATCAATGATATACACAAGCTTGCTTTACAGCCAGGCAGCTCTCCAAGTATTCTCATTCTATGGCTAGGGGGTGGATCTGGCACTGATACAAATTGGTTTACATATAATAAAAGTTTATTTTGCTACCTTGATAAGCCATGTTTTTTACTAATGAAATACTAAGATTGCTCACATCCTGGTAGCTCTACATAATGATTATCAAGGTCAAGAAAATAGCATTCGAAACAAAAAGCTTCATGAGGTATTAACACTATGCGAAAATGTATGCATGTTCAGCGTTCACGTCATTGTGAATGGTGTGTGTGATGTGTAGTTACTCACACATAACTTTTCTCTCACTGAAAATTTAGATTCTGCACAGCTGTTTGAACTGAGTCCCCCATGTGGTGGAGAGAACCAGTGTCTCCAGCCCCGTTACCTTGGGGTACAGTGTCTTCAGTCACTATTTTATCTAAGCACTAAAAGCAATGGCCAGAATTAGAGACTGTTTCATACTGAAGAATTTCAAAGTTAATTTATGCCAGATTGGGAACACAATCTTTTATGGCTTCCGATAGCCTTCATATCATACTACTCTAAGTTTTGGGTTATCTTCTCAGAATAAAATATTTAAAATTTATAAAAATGAACTATGTTTTGACAAAACTCATTATTCTTGTTGAAAAGTGAAGACATAACAAAAAGTATAAAACATATTAATAATCATGCACTTGTGCTCTATATGTAATGTTCCTGGAAAGCAGCATTTTAATGTTCCATCTTTTTTCTATATGGTATTTTTAAAAATATCTCTTAAAATAGGCTCTTAGGAATACAGAAGTGAAGCATGTTTTCACTACATATAATTTTCTCATGGATAACGGTTGTATGATCTGAGATTTCTGAATAAATCCGGAGAAGAGAAAGAGAGTCTTGATAGATGAAGCTATGTTGAAGGAAGCCAGAGTTGTGTGCATTGAATATTTTAAAAATAAGAATATTTTCCACATAATATTTTAAAGGGATTGTTTAAAATAAATGGAGACTCCCTTGGCCAGATAAGCAGCAAATGAATTTAAACAAAGTTAAATAGAGTTTTTATTATTGGAAGATATCCTCTAGCCTACAGAATACTGGCGTGCATTATAAATTTCTAAAGGAGGATATGTTGTATACATACACTTGACTCTGAACTCTTCTTTCCTTAGTAAATTTTACTGGAATGCAGCTCTGCAAAATTGTGTAAAATTCTTATATAATACAGAAAGGATCTGTATTAGAATTTCTTGCATAAATATAACTTTGGGAGCTATCAATAACAACTCCAATAATAGGAGGATCTGTGATGACATGCAGTTACTTAATGCAAACAATATTGGAGAGCCTTAATATAGATTTAGTATATTGAAAATATTTAGAAACATTAGAGTAAAAAGTGTATATCTAATGATTTGATATCACTATAGAGGATTGGACCACCTTCCTGCTTTGCAGACAGACAAATACTAAATCATATGGAATAAAGGTATTATTCAATATATAAAATAACTTGACAGATGAGAGAGACATCCCAAAATGCAGATACAAACATCAAGCACTTGAAGAAAATGCAAAAGGAAAATACTTCACCGTGTTATCAAACTAGGTATGTATACTAGTGGATATTTTGGTTAATTAATTTTTGTTTTATATTATTAGTTTATCCCAGTGTTTGAATTTTTCTTTAGAAAAGTTTTCTAATTTATTTCTTTTAAAATTTCCAATTCTATTCAAGTTTGCAACTTTATTGGTATAAAGTTGTTCAAATCCTCAATTCTCATATTTGAAAAACTCTATTGAGATGAATAAACAGAGAACAGCAGAAATTCATTAAGTAACCTAGAATGATATTGGCAAAAATCGTCTTGGTTCTATAGGTCAACTCAGAGAAACCACTAGAAAAATGTCTTCAAACTGTAGTTGCAATTTGAAACACATATCAGAAAGGTTGGTTGCCGGAGCCAGCCGGCTAAAGTCGAACAGCACCTAAAAGAGGGGGGAAGCCTAAGGAAAAAAGAAGAAGACAGGAAAGCGCTTCGGGAGGGCATACAGTCAATGCTGCAGCCTGGTCTTTATTTAGCTCAGCCTTTATATATGTTTTAGGATACAATCGCAAAGCACAAGGTATATCATTTCAATGCTAACATTCACACAAGATCTTGTAACATTCTTGTTATCTGGGATGTAACACATTCCATTATCTTAAAAAAATTTCTTTAGGAGGCAAACCTCCCCTCCAGGGTCAGTACTAATTAAATTAACCATTTGCTTCCTTTAACTATTGATAACATAGTCTCAGTAGCTGCTTTAGGGCTCCTAGCAGTCTCAGCAACTGTTTTATGGCTCCCAAACTATGTGACACCTTCAGTGCCTTGCAATGGCTCCCGACAGTTGGTGTGGATAAGAAGGGGTTGAGTTACCATAATCTCTAATACAGTTTAGGGATCAAAGGCAGAGAAGCTGCACTTCCAATGTAGGGAGTTGGTTTTGACAAAGGAAGGAAAATGATTTAGAGTTCCAATCCTTGTGACTTGGCTTCCCTGGAGCTGAAGAGAAGTAGCTAGGGCTATAATCTAGACCTTCATGAGAACCCCAAGGTGATCAAAGCATAACAGAGATCAAGGCTGACAGGCAAGGAAGTTAGCAGAGGGTAAAGAAGTTCCTCAGACAAAGATGGGCTAATAGCTGCAGTATTGTGTTAAAGAGCAAATGACCTGGAATTAACCTTCTGCTTTGAAACCTTAGCCCCTATGTACACAATCTGTGTGAGCTTAATCAGCTGTTTTACTTTTTATATTTAAGTTCTTCCTTGGTAAAATGGTTCTTACCTAGTAAGGTTGTTGTGAAGATTAAATGAGATAATCTTTTTGAAATCCTTGTCAGTGATATAGGATGTTGTTAATTAAGTATTAATATTATTATTGCTAGCAGTATTAATAGCATGAAATCTACCTAATCCATCTACAACCAGCCCTCAGCAGCTGAAGGCAAGAGAGAGAAAAAGGCAAAAGGGAAATGGATTCTAATATTATATATTTTAATAGTGAAAAAATGGGTTTCTATAAATGATGCCAACTTCAATAGACCTGAGATGACACAGGTGTGAGAAAAAAGAAAAGGTAATGATAATGACTTTTGTCTAGTGTCCAAGATTTGCCAATGCTGATACTAATTGAAAAGTGTGTCATATATTTGCAAGGCAATTCAGAAAAAAGATGACAAAATGCTGGCTCAAAGGCATCAAAATAGACATCACTGAAATACCTACATCCTCAATTTCCATAGCATTATTATGTTATCTTCAAAAGAAAAATGCAATCAGTCATTAAAAATATCTTAGATTCTTTTATTAGTACCTAAGTTTCAATATCATAAATAAATAATTGATAATACATAGATAGATAATGGCTAATAAGTTTGGCTCAAATGAGTGAACAATTTAGAAAATACAGCTGAATAAGTACATATTTCTCTGCTAATGCATCTTTACTCTCAGGGCATAAACTGTGCCCATCAGGTTTTTAGTTTGCTCAGATTATCCCGGAGATATAATAGTAAGATCCTTAGTTATAAACCTTATATCCACAGACTTTTTTTTTCTTTCCAGATAATAATAATGATAGTAGTGATAATAATGAACTGCCTTTCAGTATCCTTTTTCGTTATGTTCCTATACTTCAGTGTGGCTGGCCCCATTCTCAGCACCAGAATACAGATTCTGAGTAGTCTATCAGATCAAATTGTTTCACAAAATACTATATTAATTTACTGTGTACTGTCTAAATTATAAATTCTACATTGATAAGCTTGTGATCATTCCACTCCGCTTTCAAATTTTTAAAAATGTATACATTCATCATCTGAATTCTTGTTTTATTCTTTTCTTCACCATCCTGTACCTATCAACTTGACTTATTTATTTTAAAATGAAACGTTTCTACCTTTTGATCCCCTTCGTCAATTTCTCCCATGCCCTACACTCCATCTCTAATAACAACCGATCTGTTATATAAGCTTTGGGGGGGGGTGTTTGTTTTTAGATTGCACATATGAGTGAGATGATACTGTATTTGTCTTTCCCTGGCTTATTTCACTTATCTTAATGCTTTCAAGGTCCATTCATGTTATTGCAAATGGAAAGATTTTCTTCTTTCTTATGGCTGAATAATATTCTTATACACACACACACACACACACACACACACACACACATATATGTTCTTTATTCATTTTATCTGCCAATGGACACCAAGGTTGTTTCCATATTTTAGCTCTTGCAAATAATGCTACAATGATAAGAGGGTGCATGTTTTTTTGAGTTAGTGTTTTCATTTTCTTCATAGAAATACCCAGAGTTGAATGGCTGTACCATTTACTAGTTCTACTTTTAATTTTTTGAGAAAACTTCATATTGTTTTCCACAGTGATTACACCAATTTACATTCCACCAACAGGGCACAGAGGTTTCATTTTTCTCATATCCTCGCCAACAAATATCCTTGTTATTTCTTGTCTTTTTGATTATAGCCATTCTAACGTATGTGAGGTGGTAGCTTGTTGTGGTTTTGATTTGCATTTTCCGGATCAATGATCTTGAGCTTCTTTTCATGTACTATTTTCCTGATGAACTATGGCAAGCATCTTTTCATGTTGGCCATCTGTATGTCTTTTTTTTTTTTTTTTTCAATGTCTGTTTAGATTTTCTGCCCGTTTTTTAATCAGATTATTGGTGGTAGTGGTGGTGGTGGTGTGTGTGTGTGTGTGTGTGTGTGTGTGTGTGTGTGTGTGTGTGTGCGTGTGTGCGCGCGCGCGCGCGTGTTTGGCTTTTGCTACTGAATTGTATGAGCTCTTCATTTTCTTGGATAGTAACCACATATCAGATACAGGATTCGCAAATTTTTTTCCCCTTCAGTAGGCTTCCTTTTCATTTTGTTAATGGTTTTCTAGCAGAAACATTTTAGTTTGATGTAGCCCCACTTGTTTATTTTTGTTTTTATTACCTTATTTTACTTTACTTTTATTCCAATACTCTTTTTGATATTTTATTTGCCTCTGTCTGATTTTATTTTCTAGATGTTATCTAGATGTTATCTTTTTTTTTTTTAGAAATGTTGACCTGTATTGAAGAGAGCAATGATGTGTATGCATGACAGTTTTTTAAAAAAAAATTTTGTGGTAAAATATACATAATAAAATTTGCCATTTGAACCTTTTGTAAGTGTACAGGTCAGAAGTGTTAAGAACATTCAGAATGTTGTGCAACCAATCTCTAGAACTCTTTTTGTCTTGCAAAACTGAAATTCTCTTCCATTAACCACTAATTCCCCATTCTTTCCCCCTCTAGTTTCTGGCAACCACCATGAAGCAATCAGAGTAATAGTAGTTCTTTCTGTAGGTCCTTTCCTGAGATGCCTGGTATTTATTGGTCTTTTAGTGAACAGAATCTATTTGCCAGATATCAACTGGTAATAGCTTCCGGAATTACACATTACTTTTGGAGGCTGTAACTTCTGGCTTCATATCCATAAAATATATTTTCTAAAGTTTTGGGGACTAAGGTCACCTAAATAAGAATTATAAGGGATGTTTATAAAACATGCATATTTTGAGCTGCACTCTAAATTAACTAAAATAGAATTGTCTATACAATTTGTTTTCTCTCAGGTGAGTCCTAAGAATCTACATTTTATTTTTAATCAAAAATACCCAATGATCCTTAAGCAAATTAAAATGTGATCATTTTAATTGTGGAATTATTCCATATGTATGCAGTGAATTCCAACAATCCACATTCTATTAAGAAACACCAACTAATCCAAGGAAACTACTATTCATACTGTGCCACTCATAACTTTAAGGGAGGACATTGAAGTTTGTTAGTAATGTAACCTGAATCTAGAGACTAGAGAGAGAGATGAGGGATTGGAAAGTAACCCTGACAGTGACTTCCCTGGGCAGGGCCTAAATTTTTAGATTCCTTTTTTTTTTGAAATTTGGAGACAATGGCCAATTTAGTTAACTTTTCAGCTTCCTTCTCTCATATTATAATTTCATTTTGTAGTTGTGCCACCTCCATACAAAGATGTTTACCTAGCTTTTTGTATTCTGGAATTGTAACTTAAGGTTGTCTAATGGGCTCGGATATGAAGGGGAAGGTACACTGATCTCATCTCATCATCTCATTGGTCTCAGTGAGAATAAACATCAGTGCATCTAAGGTCAAGATTTAATTCCTGATAGTGAAGGAAGATTCACATTGCAGCTATGACATTGCCAGACCTCAGGGAGATGTATACCAAATCTACTTATTCCTATTTATAAGTGAGAGAAAGAGAAAAGGCAAGATGTATATATATGGGTAATATAGAACTAACTACACAATAAGCAGAGTTTTATCTAGATGATCCCTTTTGTTAAACTGCACCCTTCAAAACGATTAAAATAGTGTTATCAGACAAGTCTTGTATAATCACAAAAATGGAACTGACATATTTATTTTTCCAAGTAATTGAGTGAAGACAACTTGTCTGCAAGCTGTGAAATATTTAACCATTTTACTGCAGGATTTTATTTGTCCTTGTAGTTTCAATTTTATTTTTAAGTTAAATATTAAAACATAGAAGAAATGCACTTGACTTTTATTTACCAGGCATTATGGCCATATTGTATCCTCTTCTAATGACTCATTAGCATGACTTGTTTTTTGTTTTTTTTTTTTTTATGTGCCACAGTGGTTTCAATCTTACTCTTTTAAATATGTTCAAACAGTAAAATGTTTTCTGTCTCTCTAAAAGAAAACATCAGCATGGCCTTGAGCCGTCCGGTTGTGGAGTTACTTTTGAAAATGACCAAGTTCACATTTTCTCACTTAAGAGGCCACTTTCAGACTGTTATTTTAGCTTTAAAAGTACTGATTTAGTTGCAGAAATCCAGAGAACACTCTGGAATCATAGCATTTCATAGAATATTTAAAACTAGTCATTATTTATATGACATTTAAAAAAGTATATAAATATTTTAATTGGATTGAATATTTTTATGTTTATGACTATGTGTCCATATGTAAGCATGTTAAATTACAACTTTCACCATATAATTATTTTGGTACCTACTAGTCCTCAGGAACAATAAAGAACAAAAAAACTATGTAGAGATACATTTTATCTAATTAAAAAATACCAATGTCTAGTATTACATATCTGAAAGAATTTTTAAGGAAACTAGACATATAATTCATGATTTAGGTAAGGGAAAGCAAGCATTTTATTATAACTGAGAAGTCACACTACATGTTCTATAAAGATATACAAATACATAGTTGTAGTCTAGGTAGGCTTATAGTATTATTCTCAGATAGTATAATTCAAATATTATTTTGTCCAGGATTGCCAGAAAGTGGAAAACCCCACATTTTATGGATATGCAAGATAGAGGCAAAGACTGATATTGCGTGTTTTTACATACTTATATTCTAATTTTCAGTTAAACTTCATCAGACATAGTGATTTCCAAGCATCCTGTTCTACCCGAATCAGGAAAAAGTACAGTGAAATGTAAATAATGTATACTGTATTTAGAAAAACAACGTAAATACTTTATAGACTGTTCAGTAAATAATGTATATACTTAGAAAACAATATAAATATTTCATTGACTGCTGGGCCACTGTTAAGATTCAGATTAAACCTCTGGGTTTAAAGAACACCGTGTTTATCAAAACTCAATTTCTTCTACCCAATAGAATTCTGCAAGGTTTGAATAAATTGTCATGTATAAACGTGATACAATCCTACTGCAGTCATGGTATTAACTGTACATTATATTTCTTAGCTGTGGCACACTAAAATTATGTGAACTTCGAAGTCTGAGCTATATTTTATTATTATAAAATGTACAGAAAGACTTCTTATGAAATCCTTGCCAACCTTGCCAGTCACATTGTAAATTCATATTATATTCTTGATCCATTAGGATTACAAACCTGAGTCACATATTTCTAATAATAATGTTTACTGTTCTAAACTTTTGATTCCATTATAGGAATTAATTTTATTTCTTTCTCCTCTCAAAATTACACCACTCTTTCTGTAGGTACGTTACCTATTAATGCTTTAAAAATATTTTTTTGTTTCTTTTAAATCAACTAGAAATGGGCTTCATATGTCTGTCCTTTTTTAGTACGTTAGCATGATAACATATTCTTTCAGTCTCATATTTAATATTCAATATCTATTGTTAAATTCCTCATAAAATGCCAGTAAGTGCTCATATGTTCTAATTAATAAGCATAGTGTGAAGGCCATAACCAGCTTCACAGAGGAGAACAATGAGCTCACAGATCACAGCTGCAATCCACCAGAGGTTGGATGTGAACATTCAGTCCTTAACTGCTGAGTATTTCAAGCAGGAAGAACAGCTGGCAAGTGAACAGAACCCATGATGCAGTAACAGTTTGTCAGAACCATGAAAAACTGTAGATGTCAAGTGCATATCAAATAGTATTCTATACCAACTGGTTAACATTATTTGTCCCAAAAGATACCAAATATAAAATTGAAGGTTTTCTAGTATATTAAACCAGTATTGAGAGGGATAAAATAATAATTTATCAAAATATATGATGTCCAAACAGTAGCTTCAAGGTATATATAGAGAGAGTGGAAAGAAGTTTAAAGAAGGTAGTATGTGATTTATTTCTTCATCATTCTAAGCTATGGTGACACAAATTCTACCACAATATGACTGGCCAGATATTTGGGGCATATAAATAGTATGTTCCACATTTGTAGACTTGTGTGTTCCTGAAGCAAGATAAAAACCAGGGAAAGGTGTCACTGGATCATCACAAAGGCTAACCAGGTGTATCCAGCTTAATTTATCACTATTACATAAAAAAACAACTCCAACTGTCTGCTCCTACAACTGCATTCTTTATACTCATGGACTTTACTGATTTATAGTTAACAATGAAGCCTTTTTAAATTACATCGTGGAACATGGATTTAGAAACATGTGGATATGTTTTAAGAAATCCTTGGACATTAGGTATGAGGAAAAGAAAGCAAAATTAAGTGACAGAGTGATCAAAGAATAAAGATAATATTGTAAGAAATTTAAAAATAAATTTAGAGGGCAAAGATACAAAGAAAGATTACAAGTAAACCATGATCATTTTAAATGCATGAAGTAAACAAATTTTAAGAAGTCTCTTGTTCACTGAATAGAAATACAAAATTTAAAATGTTTCATTTTTATAATATTTAAACAGTCATATATTTTGAGAGATGCTATAAGTACTAGAGTAGAATCTAGGATTTCATTATACACCACTGCTCAAGTTTCTAATGCAAGGTAGTCAGTGACAGATCAGGGGATGATTCATACCTAGAGATTAGAATTACTAAAGATGCTTTTTTTTCTTTTTACTTGGATAAATCAGTTTTTTATTTGAAAAAAACTGGAGAAAGGCAAGAAAGACAAGTCATGAGGTAATCACACATCAAGTTGGAAGTTGGTTAAAAACATGCAATTTGAGTAATCCAAAGAAAAATAATGATGGTCGTATTTGTTCATATGCATCCCCCTTTTTAAGAGAAAATAATTTTCTAGTACATAGCTCCCTTTTGTATAAAGAGAAAGTAATTTGCTTAAGATAAGCAAAATCACAGGAATAAGGTTTCTTATGTCTCTTTTGCATAGATTCTAGCCAAAGTCTCTTTAAAACAATTATTACTAGTTTCAAGTGTGCAGTACATTGGTTAGACATTTATATAGTTTTAAAATGATCCCCCTAATTGTTCTTTATCTCCTCTGGCTCTCCACCTAGCCATTACATTTAATGCTAACCGCATTCCCTATGCTGTATGTCATCCCCACGACCGTCTCTCAACTACTAATTTGTACTTTTTTAACCCTTCGCCCCATTCTCCCAGTCCCCCTAACCCTCTCACCTCTGGCCATCACCAGATTGTTCTCTATTTTTGTGTCTGTTTTTGATTAGTTTGTTCTTTTTAGGGTTATACATTACCCCAAATCCTAGAGCACAAAGGCCATAAAAGCTGCTGGCCTTAAGCAGTTATAAA
This sequence comes from Eonycteris spelaea, assembly GCA_003508835.1. NCBI lineage: Eukaryota > Metazoa > Chordata > Mammalia > Chiroptera > Pteropodidae > Eonycteris > Eonycteris spelaea. The sequence goes on along the minus strand of PUFA01000043.1, from coordinate 565,817 downwards.
CACATGTGCAGAAAGTACTGACCATAATAACTTCAGCCTCATTATACCATCATTATAACCTCATGACTATGCCTGGAAGTACATGAATCTAATTATAATAGACTGAATTCTGTGTAAGCACATGTACTCTAGGCAAAGTTATATAGCAGCCAACTGTGTGTTAACATGACCTCACACATGGATCATCTAGACCCACTTATCATGGCGCAAATATAAACAGACCTTCCAATTTCTGTATTGTTAACAGACTTCTTGGCTGGGAATCCACCCCTCTCTTTGGGGTGTGCTAACTTATCTTTTTACCTCTTAAATTCCACAGGGCTGCAGCTTTCTTTAGTGCAGCCCATCTCCTTCTAAAAAATGCATTCAATAAATCTTACTTTTTCTCAATCTCACCGACCTGTAATTATTTGCTGCATGGGCAGGGAAGAACTGAAAAACAACTCACAACGTCACTGTCCACCTCTTCCTCCTCCCCCACGCTGCTGGGTGATGCCGGATTTCTCATTATCCTATTGGTGACAGTCACTAAAGAAAACAGTAAATTATCCATTTTGCTAATTAATTTCAAATATGAAAAACTTGGTATCTGTTTTGTATATAGGATAACGCTCAATGCATTAGTCTCATTTTTGTGCAGGAAACTAAAAGAAGTTAAGTAAATTTACCTAAATTTACACAGCTAATAAAGATGAGTTACTATCCAGCCCTTTATCCTGTATTACATTTCATCCTAACTAATGCAGCTTTGGGAATGAAGAACAAGATCAGTCAAGGAGCTGTAAAAAATTAGTACAGAAAGCAAGGCTAGTGAAGCCATCCGTGAAAGAGAATACACCATGTTCTGTGACAAGGATCTACCTGAAGAATGGACAATAAAAGAGTGAGGTTAATGCTCTCTGGAGGAGTATCCCCAAAAGCATCTGAGAAAGGGTGTTTCTTGTTTGAGTCATTAATTGTTTTCCAGGCTACTAGGAAAATGAAGACAGGTAATCCTATGAGAGCACAAAGTACTGAAGTGAAAAACATTTTGAAAACAAGTAGTTTTGACTACGCAGTTATAGAAGTATCTCTCTTATATAGTGGTAAAATTGGCATTGTTAAGAATTGAGCCCTTACGATTTGTCTAACATTCTCTATGACAAGTACACGACATGTGAGTTAGGTCACTCATTATCCCCATTTCACAGATGAAGAAAATGAGTACAGCAGAGTTTAATAACATGTCCAGGATTACATAACTAGCATATCACTAAACCATGACTTGAAACCAAGTATTTTGAATATAGAGTGTAAAGGCTTAACCACTGTGCTAGCTAGGTAGGCAATTTCAAGGTTTATTATTATTACTATTATAATACATACCATTAATTTACTAAAGACTCCAGCATAAATAATAAGCTATCAATATATCCACAATGGCCATTTGGAAAATGTTTTCGAAATTATTAATAAAATATTTTCATGATTGGGAAAACCTTGATAACCAAGAATTGTTGTAAGCTTATTTTTGTTAATAAATTACAAAAAGAAAAGGCAACGAATAAAATCAGGAATGATATTTTCTTGCAGTACTCCTAAAGCTAGGGCTTTTTAAGAAAGTCAATTACATTGTATGTATACTTGTGCATGTTTTAAGACCTTTTGTGTTCCTGGGAGAAATAAGAGGTTGGGTTCCATAGAAGACTTGTGCAGAGCTATCATGCTCAGTGGTATTACGTAGATGTACATTTTTTTATATTAAATTAGAGATTGCCCCAAAGCCGCACACAGTATCGATTTATCACGAGACAGAGCAGTCAGACCATCAAGGGTTTCGCTTAGCACATCCCTTTCATGTAATGAAATTTACAGTAAGAAAGTCAAGGATTCAAAAAGATAAGACTGGGTGTTGTGGCCAAGGGGGAAAAGACTCAGTTCAAACTACATGTTAATTCCTGCTGAGTAGACTATTGAAGTGGTAATAAGGCAGAGGCATTGCCTCTGGCCTTTGCATTTGTACCTCTCAGCCTAGATGTTTGCTACCCATCAAGGACGTTATTCAGCCAGGCAGGCTGCAGTCCCTGTGCTGGCAGCTTCATTTCTAACTGAATTTTACAGTTATACCCTGGGAAGCTAAAAATACTCGCTGAGAAACACTGAAATGTTTTCTTTGTGCCAAACATTTCTGTATCTTCTTCTATATTGTATTTCTAAAAAAATTATTTTTTTTTATGCCATTGTTAAACTGTTTTTTTTATAGATCTCAGAATTATCTCTGCCACCACAGCTGAAAAATTAATAGAACATTGTCTTTTCAATAAATCTGTGCAAGCCTCATTTCAATATGAATGATTTGGGGGCAAAAAGAATTGAAAGTAAAAGCTTCCTGGTAATGTTCTAATTCCTAGACATCTAAATAAACTACAGGACAAATTTACACATAATTTTGAAAAAAGGAGCTTCATTGAGACTCTAACATCTGAATCAATATCATTTTGAAAAGAACAATGGGCCAAACAGTAATGCTCAGAACCAGGTTACATCTTGGTCAAAATATGTTAGGCAAATTGATATGTGGCAAAGTCACTAGCTAAAAAATTCTGTAATGTCATTCTCTAAAATTAAAATTGCCCAAGTTTGACAGAATAATCAAACTTAAGAAATAGAATTGTAACATGCCTACTCTAAGTGAATACTCAGCTCAGAAAAACAAAACAAAACTACCCCCTGTTTCTCGTGTAGCAATTTGATGGTAAAACCAAAGTTGGAGTTCTGTTTTCACTTCCATACACCTTACTTCCTCTCTATGCCTGGTGTAAGCCAGTCTCTGCATGAAAGACCTTATGACAAGCAGGGGAAGCATTAATATGCGAAATCCTTTTACACAGTTTTGTTTATTTGTGGATGTATAAAAAGTGCCCTGTAAACTCTGAAGTGTGCTTCACTTCTAAGTTAATATGATTACATGAAATATTTACATCCTTTTACAGCCCAGGGTTAGAACAGTAAGAGTTTTTTTTTCTAATTGTCAACCTTTTTTTTTTTTTTTTTTTTTTCTCTAATTCCTGTGTAGGCAGAAAGAGAACTAATGGAATTTAGAGGTCATCAGTCCTTAGATGCTACAGCTGGCCTTAAGGCTCAGCCTTAACCTTCTGGCTCATTTTTTTGTTCAAGAAATATTTATTTCCTTGTTCAGTAGTGAGGAAACAATTGTACAGGAAAGGTGGTTGCAGAACAACAGAAGTCTTTATAAAATCAACCTTCAATTCACTTGCAAATGATATAAAATCTTTATATATTTTTAACAGGTTATTCTGTGAATAATAGAATATTAGATTTTATTTGTTATGCAATGGAATAGGCAATGGATGCCATAGCATGATTTCTCTCAGTAGGGCATTGAGCCAGGCTTGGACCTTGCTTCACAGAAATAGTTTTACAAAATACAAAAGCTAGACACTCTGGCTAAATAATGAACATGAAAATAGATGGATTAACTTCTCAGGTTTCCCTCTAGTGCTAAAGTCCAAGATTCTTTCTATAGTCTACAAAATAAAGAAATGAAAGAATTTATGACCTAAGTTTATCTCACTGTTTAAAAATACAAATCATAGATAGCAAAAGACTATGGGGAATGAATAAAATATAGAGAGAATGATAAAAGAATGATTAAGAACAAAGAAGTAGACATAAAGAACAAAGAAGTAGAAATAAAGAAAATCATGGCAATTTTAATCAACAAAGAAAATGCTAAATATTTAAATGACAAAAGTGATAATAATCTAAAACAGAAAATAAACACTTTAAAATGCTTATCTAAATACCCAAAAACTATAGAACAGGTATGGAGAAATTATATGTTCTTTCAAACCATCAATATCTTTCATAATGGCCATTTCCTTTATAAATTCTATAATGAATAATTATATGAAATTATTATATAATATATAATATAATTATATATATATATCATCATCATCATCATCATCATCATCATTTAAAATTTTTCTATAGCATTAACCAACTATTTTCCTGACAGGTTCATGAACAAAATATATATGTATCTCAAACCACATATATAGTTCCTTTGGAGCTTTCAGGGCTAGTAGAGGTCATTTGACTTAATCCTTTGATTTTTCAAATGAGGAAACAAGAACACAGATAACTTGAAGAGCTTGTTCAAGGACCCACACATTAGCAGTGAAAGAGATATGAGAAGGATAAAGGATTTCAAACCCGTGGCTAAACCTGCTATCTCTCTGTGAATTCAGTTTCGATATATTCATTTATCTTATAAGAAACTCACTTAATGAATATAATTGTTTTATAGAATATCAAGTACCTAATTTAGAGATTAGAGTAAGAGATTAAAAACCAAAATATTCTGATATTAATGCTAAAAAATGAACAAGGAAAAATATCTTTTATATATTTTTAACACAAGGAAATGGGGTGGGGGAGATGATTATTAAATAATAGAAATCTTAAAATGTTAGTCCAATTTAAAACTGTGTGAAGATTTCTGTTTTCTTGGATTCTTTCAAATTTTATTTTGCTTTTCTTTCTGGACATGATCGGTTTAAAACTATCAATCAATGAAAATGGTTAAATTGTGGCAATCATAACCACCAGGCATATATCTTTCAAATCATCACAAAAGAACCTCCCTGATGGGGCCAAGAAAGGGGTCTGAGAAAATATCTGACTTCAGGCACAGTACTTATTGTCTGTGAGTGCTTAATAAATGCAGTTTTATAGTGACATGTTCTAGAAAGTTAAGCTAAAAAGAAATTTGGGAGTTTTCAAATTAAGGTTGTAGCTATATAAAGAAAACAATACACATTTTTTTTTTTTTGTAAAAAAGAAAAGACATATACAATCTATTTTCCAATGTATGGTTTTTTAAATTAACAAAAACTTTGTTAAATTTTAAAGTGAAATATTTAGTGGTAGCACAATAGGATAAAATGGGTAATTGAGAATTCAAAGTACAATGCTCTCACCAAACTCTTGATAGTATTGCTTTAAATTTAGCATATATATTTTGTAAAGTATGTAAGTTTTGAACTATAAAACCAGTAAAATTCAAAGTTATATGGAGCCTATGATGACCTTGGACATCATATTTTTAGCAATGAACTCACTTTCGTGTATTCTCAATGAACTCAGGGAGAAATTGAGTCCCCACATAACTGGTTAACTTAGTATCTAACCCATACAAGGTGTTCTAGAAATGCAAATTTTTTTCTTTCTTTTTTAAAAAAGTCAGTTTAAGATATAATTTTCACAGAGTAAAATTCATTCTTTTCAAGTGTACAGTTTGATGAGTTCTGTCAAATGTATACCATCTCGAAATCATCGCCATGATCAAAACCTGGATCAATTCCAACACCTCTCAAATTTTCCTCATGCCTTTTTGTAGTCTATCTCCCCTGTCACTCATCCCCTGCCCCAGGAGTGTTTCAATTTATTTCTTTTCCTATATTTTTCTCTCTTACAGAATTTCAAATAAATAGAATCATACAGTAATAGTCTTTTGTTTCTGATTTCCTTTACTTGGCATAATGTTCTTGAGACTTATCCATGGTATTGTGTGTATCAGTAGTTTTTTTTTTTTTTTCTTTTAATTGCTAAAAGAAAATTATTTCACAAATTATTTATCCATTCATGAATGACAAGCATTTTAGGGTTTTCCCAGTATGAGGGTATCAGGAATAAAGCTGTTATGAACATTCACACATAGAACTTTATGTAGAATTTTATGAATTTTAATGCAAGAAAGTATGGCTTAGAGAATACTGCATAGATTACAGAAAAATACTAGAGACAACCAAAAGAACATTTTATCTCTGCATGGAGCCCAGTGTTTCAGCAACGTACTCAAAGGTCTTCGTTCCAGAATATTCTTACTGTTCTCTTAATCATGTAGTGGGGATTGTGGAGGAAATGAGTAAAGAGAAGAGAGTGATTGGAGCAATGACCTGAATTTTTAAGTTGACTCCTGTATTCACTGTAGTGCTTACTTAATAATTGTGTAATTATAAAAATATTTATAGCAACAATATAAATAAGAATAAGAATAATAACTGATGTTAATATAGTGCTTACTATGTACTACAAATTAGTCTAAGTATTTTGGCTCTATTAAATCACTTAATTTTCTTATCCATTCTTAGTAATAAATTAGAATTGTTTTTCTCACGTTATAGAACTATGGCCCAGTGAACATAAGTGACTAGGCCGAGTTCATATACCTAGTCAGTGATGATGCTGACATTCAGAAACAGGTATAGATTTCAGAATCCATGTTCTTAAACCCTATTCAATATCACTTTAATAAAATTGTTTTTCAATTAACAGATTAAAGTCTTCTTAGGCGAAGACCTTTTATGAGAGACACTCATAATTCTCACCATTAGGCAGAACATTGGGAAAAGAATATAGTCAAAATTTGATAATAGATGCTAATTCCACCCCAATGACTATGTGTATTTTCCAGGGACTTTTATTACTTTTCTTAAACATGGCTGTTTGCAGATACAAAAGCTGCAACTCTTCTTTTTTAAAAGATATTAAAAGAAAGTCTTCTAAATCAATGTTCCCCAACTTTGTTGGCACCAGGAACCAGTGCTCCTATGAGAACCTAATGCCTGATGTTCTGAGGTGGAGCTGATGCAGCGATGCTAGTGCTAGCGAGCAGCTGCAAATACAGATGAAGCTTCACTCATTCACAAGCTGCTCACTTTCTGCTGTGTGGCCTGGTTCCTAACAGGCCACAACCAGTACAGGTCCCCAGACTGGGGGATTGCGGACCTCTGTTCTAAATGATGTTAAGATTAAAGTTTTTCTAGTTCTCTGAATAAAAACATATCACCCTTACACTACATCCTTTTGGTTATATCCATTCAAAAGTTCATATAACATAAAATCAAGAAATCAGTATGACTAGAAAAATTATTTTTCTATATAATATTGAAAGATCATTCCCTGACTGGAAAATAATGCAGTTGGAACAATACTCCAGAGCTCAGACTAAGCTACTTAAAGTTACTTAAAAACCACAAGAAATAATAATAATAAAAAAAAAGCTCAAACAAACAATCTAACCTTACTCTTAAAAGAACTAGAAAAAGATCAACAAAGCCCTAAGTGAATAGAAGGAGGGAAATAATAAAGATTAAAGTGGAAATAAATGAAATAGAGTAGAGAAAAACAATACAAAAGATGAATGAAACCAAGAGCTGCTCCTTTGAAAGAATAAACAAAATTGACAGACACTAAGCCAGATTCATCAAGGAAAAGAGAGAGGACTCAAATAAATAAAATCAGAAATGAAAGAGAAATAACCACGGATGCAGCAGAAATACAATGGATCATAAGAAAATACTACTAGCAATTATATGCCAACAAATTGGACAATCTGGAAGAAATGGACACACTCCTAGAAACATACAATCTCCCAAGACTGAGTCAAGAAGAAACAGAAAATCTGAACTGGTCAGTTACCACCAATGAAATTGAATTAGTAATCAAAAACCTCTCAAAAGAAAAAATCTTAGACCAGATGGCTTCATAGGCAAATTTTACCAAACATTCAAAGAAGAATTATCACCTACTCTTCTCAAACTATTCCAAAAAATTCAAGAAGAGGGAAGGCTCCTTAACTCATTTTATGAGGACACCATTACCTTGATTCCAAAACCAGACAAAGACATTACAAAAAACAAAAACAAAAACAAAAACAAACAAACAAACAAACAAAAAAACTATAGGCCAATATCTCTTATGAACATTGATGTAAAAATGCTCAACAAAATATTAGCAAAATGAATTCAGCAATACATTACAAATATCATACACCATGTTCAAGTTGGATTTATTTCTGGGATGCAAGGTTGGTACAATATCTGCAAATCAATTAATGTGATACACCACATTAACAAATAGAAAGATAAAAACCATATGACCATATCAGTAGATGCAGAAAAAGTGTTTGACAAAATCCAGCACACATTTATCATAAAAACTCTCAGCAAAGGGGCAATAGAGGGAACATACCACACATAATAAAAGCCATATATGACAAACCTACAGCTAACATCATATTCAGTGGGAAAAGGCTAAAAGCATTTTCCTTAAGATCAAGAAAAAGACAAGGATGCCCACTTTCACTACTTTTATTCAACATTGTATTGGAAGTCTTAGCCACAGCAATAAAAAAAGAGAAATAAAAGGCATCTGAGTTGGAAAAGAAGAAGCAAAACTCTCATTATTTGCCAATGACATGATACTATATATAGAGAACCCTAAAGATTTCACCAAAAAACTGTTAGAACTGAACAAAGAATTCAGTAAAGTAGCAGGTTACAAAATAAATATTCAGAAGTCAGTGGCATTTTTATATAACAATGATGAACTTTAGGAAAGAGAAATTAAGAAGACAATCCCATTTACAATCGTGCCGAAAACTATAAAATACCTGGGAATCAAATTAATGAAGGAGGTAAAAGACCTGTTCTCAGAAATTATAAGTAATTGGAAAAAAAAAATTGATGAAGTACAAATAAATAGAAGTATATACCGTGCTCATGGGTAGGAAGAATCAACATCATTATAATGCCCTTACTACCCAAAGCAATCTATAGATTCAATACAATCCCTATCAAAATACCAATGGCATTTTTCAGAGAGCTAGAACAAATAATTCTAAACTGTATCTGGAACCGTAAAAGACCCCAAATAGCCATGGCAATTTTGAGAAAGAAGAACAAATTGGAGATATCATACTACCTGATATCTAACTATACTAGAAGTCTCCAGTAATCAAAAGAGCATGGTACTGGCATAAAAACAAATACATTGGCCAATGGAACAGAATAGAGAGCCCAGAAATAAATACACGCCTATACACTCACTTCATATATGATAAAGGACGTACCGATATACAATAGGATAAAGACAGTCTTCAATAAATGGTGTTGGGAAAATTGGACAGATACATCCAAAAAAAGGAGCTGGACTATTTTCTTACATCGTATACAAGAATAGACTCAAAATGGATTAAAGACTTAACTGTAAGACCTGAAATAATTAAATCTAAAAGAAAACATAGACGGTAAACTGTCTGATATTACTAACAGGAATTTCTTTTCAGATATATCTCCACAGGCAAAGGAAACAAAAGAAAAAATGAACAAATGGGACTACATCAAATTAAAAAGTCTTTGTACTGTACAGCAAAGGAAGCCATCAACAAAACAAAAAGAAAAGCTACTGATTGGAAGGATATATTCACTAATGATACATCTGATAAGGGGTTGATATTCAAAATATATAAAGAACTTATACAACCTAACAATAACAACAACAAATTCCAGTTAAAAAATGGGCAGAAGATCTGAACAGATACTTCTCCAGAGAGGAAATACAGATGGCTAATAAAAATATGAAAAGGTGCTCAAGGTTGCTAATCATCAGAGAAATGCAAATTAAAACCTGACACCTTTCAGAATGGCTATCTTCAATAAATCAAAAAACAAGTGTTGGCAAGGATGCGGAAAAAAGGGAACCTTGGTACATTGTTGATGGGATTACAAATTGGAATAGCCGCTATGGAAAACAATATGGAGTTTCTCAAACAATTACACATAGATATACCTTTTAACTCAGCAATTGCACTTCTGGGTATTAATCCAAAGAAAACCAAAACGATATTTCGTAAAGACCTATGCCCCCCAATATTCATGGCAGCACAATTTACAATAACCAAGATATGGAAGCAACCTAAATGGAAGCAACAGACAATTAGATAAAGAAATTATGGTTCATATATACAATGGAATAGTACTCAGCCATTAAAAATATGAAATCATGCTATTTGCAATGACATGGATGGACCTAGAGGTGATTATGCTGAATGAACTAAGTCAGACAGAGAAAGATAAAAACCATATGATTTTATTTATATGCAAATCTAAGGAACAAAAAGAATAAATTAATCAAAAACAGACTTGGAAATATAGTGGACAATTTGGTGACAGACAGAGAGGAGGGGGTTTGTGAGGCTGGGAGAATAGGGTGAAGGGTTAAAGAAGTACAAATTAGTAGTTGAAAGATGGTCACAGGGATGGGAAGCATGGCATAGGGAATTCAGTTAGCATTAAATGTTTGTTGGCTAGGTGGAGGGCCAGAAGAGGGAGGGAGCAATTAGGGGGATTGTTTAATGAACTATATAGATGTCTAACCAATGTACTGTACACTTGAAACTAGTTTAAAAAAAAAACAAGTTAAAATCATTATAATTATTGAAATTACCTTATTAGATATAAAAGTTAATAAGCAATTGAAAATGAGAAATATGTTCTTAAATGAATCAGGTAATTCTAATATAATAACAAAAGATTAAAATCTATGCATATTTCTTATACACAATTCATATTATCTCACCTTTAGATTTCAAGACAGACTGGTAGTTGCTCTCAGTTCATGGATAAAATTATTTCCTTAATATGTTTACAATGACTTTTCCCATAGTTTATCTGTTTATTACCTTAATTTAGGTAATAAACAGATAAACTAAATTAAGGTAATAAACAGATGAGCTTGGCTAGTCAAAAATTAGAGCATGTCACTATTAAAACATTACTGACTATTACGGATTATGTCTTCTATAGGATATATGGAAGTCTTAACCCCGAAAACTATGAATGTGACCTTATGTGAAAAAAGTGTTTAACAGATGTCGTCAAGTTAGAACAAAGTCATTAGAGTGGGCCCTAATCAAATATGACCATTTTCCTTATAAAAATGGGGAAATTTGGACATAGACACACAAGGAAAAGAACACCAGGTGAAGACACAGGTCCATAAGGAAAATGGTCACGTGAAAACAGGATCGAGGTTATGCTGTCACAAACGGAGGGGCACCTGGGATCACCAAAAGCTAGAAAAGGCAAGGAAATTTCCTCCACTAGAGGCAACAAAGAGAGCCCTGCCCCACCAACATCTCGATTTTGGATGTCTAGCCTCAAGAACTGAAAGAAAATATGTTTCTGTTGTCTTAAGCCACTCAGTTTGTGGTGAAGATCTAGGAAACTGCCACATGGACAAATAGGATTCATACCAAACATTTTAAGGAAACATTCTAAAATCTCTGGTTACTTTATATTAGTGATCATCAATATACCAATAGTTTGGGTAACTTCAGGTATATTATTGTTATAAATAGACAGCCACGCAGCAGACATCAAACAGGAATCATATCTTTCTGAAGGACAGGCAAGTATTATGCTTTCTGGGTCTTTCAATGGATTCACATTAATGTCCTTGATTTTATATGCTAACATTTTCCAGTTTTCTATAACACAAATTCTCTTGTTTGCCTAATATACATGGACATCGCTCATTCCAAGGTTATACACCACTCAGTTGTGTTAAATCAAGGTGAAAGTGGAGTTTTGTGCAAAAAATAAAAAATAAAAAATAATTAAAAATCCTGTATTAATGAACAAAGAAGTTAAAGAAGTTGTAAGAAAAGAAAATTTCCATCAAAATCATTGTCGTTATTTTTTAGAAAAAGGATTTGAAGAACACAGGAATGTCCTGAGGGTTGTCCAAAACACCTGATGAAAGAAGAGGTGAATATTGAAATGATACTGTGCCTGAACTCAAAGCATTTTTGGCAGAATTACTGAATATTTCAAATATTCTATTAAGCAATCACAATACATGAAAAGGCAATCATTGTATTTATGTTAAATATTCTGTGACTTATTAACTTGGCATAATTTATCCTCATTTTTTCCCTCTGCCCAAACTTAGAATCCCAATAGAAATATCACTTTCACATTCTAACAATCAATAGCAGGTTTTCAATATACTATAGTAATAAACTTGGAAAGAACATCATCAGATTGGCTAATTCAGAGAGACTATTTCACTTGCAGATGAGCTGGTTTCGATTTGTTACCTGCCAAGTGTGGCAGCTCAATACTGGGCCTATTATTCAAGGATCAGGGGGAAAAGTGGTGCTAAATGAGCCTAGCTGTCAACACATTCTCTCATTGCAACATCATCAGCCTTTTCTGGCTTGAACCCTCTCATCCCAAGTCCACACGCATGCATCGCCCTTCCATCTGCTAGCACGGCGGGTTGATGTTACAACAAACCAATTCCACCCCATATATTGATTTATACTCTGTTTCTCTAGACATCAATCTCAGTAAAATCTCTCCTTTTGACTTTTTATTTTCGGTTTGGGCATGGATATTTTTTTTTTATTTGCTATTTTATGAAAAGAGAAAAATTTAAAGGAGCAGGAAGAAAAATCACTTGAAAATATGTGTTTGATCATGTTAAATAGAGCCAGCTTCTAAATTAGTATTTTTTAAAAAGTTGATATAGCCAACAATAGCATGATTTGTTTTTTATTCAATTTTTCTTGTAAGGAATTGGAAGCTCTACAGTGGAGAATAGATTCCATGGTATAGATTAAACCTGAGCTGACAAACTATAGCTTCTGGAATCATTAGGCCTGTCATTTTGTTCTCTATACACAATGCTCTGCAAAGATATTATAACACTGGCACCCACTGATGTGAGATTTCTGTAACACCTGGACACAAAGCTATAAGAAAGGGGTAGTAATGACAGTTCCATGATTACTCCCTTTCTGGTCAATTTCAATCAGTTTCTTAATGTGACTTTAATGATGTTTTTTAGTGTTAATTTCTTTTTATTTTTTTAATGTCATACCAATAGCAGTTTTATTCAACCACTGTGATTTTTTCATTAGGATGATTATAGTGGAAGATGACTCTCAGTGGAAACGTATGAGACACTCTTGTTATCCATGCACCATTGTTACTCTACACTAATTGCTCCAGTCTGTCATGTGAATGAGTATTTAAGGAGATTTTAATCCCTGAACCACCACGTTCATTGTAATTCTGTATGCTAAAGATCCTTATGACATTATAGTGATAAAATCGGTAGCATTGCACACATGCCCAGATCGTCTACAATTTAAACATAGTTAAAGTGTTTGGATGCATTTTAATTTGTAAATAATTTGCTTCCAAGATAAATTGATGTGTGCTAAGTTATAGTTTGGAGTAAACTTTACAGTTAAACTTTCATGAATACAGCTTAAGAGAGGATTGATTTTTCAGCTGATTTTTTGCTCTCATTTACAAATCATGCTTCATTTAAGTTCCTAGTAAGGATAGGTGGTTATGAATAATGTCCAGCTATCACAGCTCTCTGCTCCTATGAGAAAGATGTCAAATGCACTGAACCCATCAAGACAAGGATTTAGGTCATTAACTCAACTATAGATATGAAAGCATTTCAAAAACTGGGTCAGTTTGTCAAAGGCACAAACATGACACGACAGAGCCAATTTCTAAAACTGAAGTGCACAATTACAAGTCACATCAAAAGTAATCAATGCAATTCATTATAAAATCTGTTGTTTAGGGCATCTATAGTGAAGTTCAAAGTAAAAGATATACTTGTCTCCAACTAGGGATGATAAAAAGGTTAGAATGATAAGATGGCAACATTATCAAAGAGTTGTAAATATACGACATACCGAGTTGGCATTTAAAAAGTTTCTTTTTTAGCACAGAACTTCTATCACCACAGCAATGAATTTTACAAAGACTGTATTAATTAGATGCAAATGGCTGCAAGGGAAGCAGAACCTTTTAGTTTTTGAAAAGGAGAGCTTAAATCTTGTATATTGTAGAGTATGGTATGAAAACCGTATTGTCAGTTGAGCATAGTGAATTTGATGTACATTCTCTTAAGGAAAGGTCATTTGAGTTGGCATGGTTGCAATTGTTTTTAAGTAATTGTGAAACTGCCAGTGTTAAATGAAGTTAAATGATGATAAGACTGCAAGTATTAAAATAGTGAACTGCAATAAAAGAATAAATTTTAAAATGATAGAAAATATACAAATGAACAGTGAAATTTCGAGCCCACCTTGGAGTAATGATTAATTAATTGTGAAGATAATAAAATTAAATAGCTCTATCACAAATTTAAGTAAGATTTTAAACTATAACAATTTTTAACTTTTAGAGCAACTTTAGGTAAATTTATACCCCTCTGAACTGCTTTTGAGAATAGTTTGGGTGGAAAGAACTCAAACTCACCTTGAACTTTGTGGAAAATTGAAGAGAGACATATCAAGATGATCCTGAAGGCTGATTTCTTCTCTTTTTTCAGCTGCTTGGCAGAGATAGCAGGTCAAGGTGTATAGAAACAAGTTCCTGGCCTATGGATGCTTCTCCAAACAAGATCTATCCTCCGGGAATGTGGAGCTTTCATTGCTACACAGTCATATGGAAAGTTTCTGCATCACACCCTTCCACACAGAATTCTGGAGTAGGAGCTCTTTCCATAAGCCACTGGCCACTGGTATGCAGGACCAGGCCCAGTCTGGGCACAGCTCTGTGTGAATCAAAGAGATCTCAGGAATTGTGTGCACTTTGTTATAACTCTACTTATGAGGTTTAAATACCTCAATATAAGTTTAAATGAACTTTGCTCAATTACCTATAGACTATTTTCCTCATTACTTAAAGCTGGATCTAATATAGCAGTTGTAGTGATTTCTCACTTCAGGTTTGCCATTGTCTTTGTTGTTTGACATTCTCTGTTCTCTAGGTTTCTAAACCTAAAGGATATTGGCCTTGAACTCGCACTGCGAGAGAATGAAGAGAAAGAGTAGAGAGAAGATATTAATTATTCCTTGATTCAGTTTTGTCTGAAACCAGTTTTCCCCTTGCATCTTCCATGCTTGTTATTCAAGCTAAAGAGGATCTACGAAAAATTGAGATAGTCAAGAATGCCTGAGATGAGTCTTGCAAGATAAGTAGAGAATTTCCAAGGCTACGTGCTATGTATGTTACATTGGGGACAATGGGGGCCAGAAGAGAAACTGACAGTAGTTCTGGGATGAGGGAGAAATTTGGCTCTAAAATGCAAAGAGGAGCAAGTGCAAGAGTGCCTGCAGGGAAACAGCACATCACCTTCCGGGAGCTACACTTAATTCAGCAGGAGATTGCATATATGGAGGGGGAAATGGGTGGAAGAATGCTTATTGTACATCAAACACTGCTCTTAGCATTTTTACATATGAACTTAATACTCTAAACTACTCTAATACTCATACTATGTGACACAGACTATTATTGTTTTTATGTTACCTATTATAAAACTAAGAGACAAGGTCATGCAGCTTCATGAGTAGAAGGGCTTCAAACCCTGTAATGGGGATGTAGTACATGTTCATAATCCCCACAGTGGAATCCCATGAGCTTGAATAGGTAGAGAGGGTCCAGGTCAAAGGAACTTCTTGCTAGCTCTATAAAGAATCATGGGGTGACATTGAAGGAAGTTTCAAAACTGAGGGTGAAATGATAAGAAATTTATTTTAGATCATTCTGAATCTAAATAGTAGTGAAAATAAATCAGAACACTGAAAATGAGTCAAGCAAGGAATCCAGTTAGGAAGCCATTTAACCATCAGGTAAAAGCTAATGGGTAGTTTCCTGGAGACAATATCAGTGGGAATAGATAGGAAAGAATGATCCAAGGCATTTTCAGGGGGCACAATTGCTATGACTTAGTGACTATATAGTCAAAGGTTTTTTTGAATTGAATATCTGGATCAACTCTATACCTATTTGTTATTTCATTTCTTGATGCTTCTTCTTCAAAGTTCAAGATCCCAGACTTAGATGTCCTTTAAATCATTTAGATATCTATTTTTTTTCTGTTCCTTCATACTTCAACCTGAAGCCAAGATTCAGAGATAAGAGTTGGAAGAGTCCGGATTGTTGGAATCTTAGCAGCGTCACACCCAACATGTTTTCCTGGCTTGAGCATACATCGTCTTTTATCAGTCCCAGTCCCTTTTCTCAATGCCTCCACTGGGACACATTTTAGTTCCTCAATTCAGTCACCAGAGTCTGAAATTATACCTTAGAGTCACTTAATCTTGAGAGGAAGCAAAGCTCACAGCAAGAATTAAAATTTTTACCGTTTTCCGCAGTGCTATTGTGAAAAATGTTTGCTGGGTTCCCTTTAAACTCTCTGATATTACCTTTGACAGCATGATAGTGAGCCTCTGGATGCGTAGCAGCTGCCCTTCTTAACCGGGCTCCTTCACGATAATGAACCTAAACCTCCTTCAATGGGGAAGGGAAAGGTCTACTTGATTGTAGAATTGCCCTATTAAAGTTTCATCAAGTGTCCCCTATGCCATGATAAACAGAACCTCAAATGATATTTGTCTCAGAAGTACACCTCAGGGCTAGCTAGCTTCCTCAAATAGAGCTGTTAATAACATCACTTTTCTAGGTTAAATATGTGAAGAATCATAGAAGGCTGTAGTTCACACATCACAGTTTTCCAGGGACAATACATAAAATCTGTCAAGCAAAGTTCCCTTGAAAGAAATAACACAATTTTATCCCTTTTCCACATTCAGCTGAGTTTTATCTCTTTCCAAACTTGTCATATTTATGTATTTCCCACAACTCCTGGGATAGTATGTATTTCCAAAATATTTAATGAATGGGAAAAATTAGAAAATAACTCAATTTCTATTTTATACTTGAAACTGCTCAGGCTGATTGACACATATATTAGTTTTCTGCCATTGTGGGGAAAAAAGTGGAGGGCAGCTTAAAAATATGCATAGCATATTCCAAGAAAAACATAGAGTAATAATAAAAGAAATTGTGGGCAGAATAGCAAAAGGGAGAAGGAATAAGGTTACAATGTATAGAGTTTATAATAAATGTCTGAAAACTTAATAGAAATTAGCCCCAAATTAGATTTTTTAATGGTTAATATTCAAATATTAATTTCAGTTTTTAAAAGGTAAAAATAATAATAATAATAACCACCACTCAGGAAAGGATCCTGAAACTTTGGAAAGTTTTCAAATGGTTGAAGCAAGGAGGATACTTTATAATGAAAAAAATGTTTGTAATAATTAAAGTGGCAATCTTAACAAAGTTGTATCTTTTAATATTTTTCAATACAGGCTGAGATTGAAATGCATTACAAGTAATTCTATGGGGTGCCAATTAAAAATATTCTAAGTATTCATGCCTTGACAGTTTGCTAAATTTAAGTGGTAGACTTTTAGATTATGCAGGGAAATATTTGAACTACCTTTCAAGTATAGTTCCATAAATAATGTTTCTGACAGAAAAAAGTTATGTAAGTTGGGAAGCAACAGTGAGTTCACAAAGGTGCAGAAAATGCAAGTAAGTTGTTTGTTTAAGCTACTGGGATAAATGATAGGAAGAGAGGCATAAGAAGGAGATGAGATTTGTTAGAAAGATAGTGTTCAAATTCCTAAAACATTAAAAGTTTAACCAAAGAGAGATGTGCATCTGCTTTTTAATAAGCTCTACTCTTGGCCATTTAAATTAACAGATAGACATTTACAGAATTTCATTTTAAAAGATTACAGAAATGTTGCATTTATTTAAAATAGATAACAGCAATTATGATGTGAAAAATGTCTACTCAGTTTATCTTCTCTAATACTTTCTTCCATTCCAACCTGCTTATTTTTTGCATGTATCAAATGACCAAATCCTTCTGAGGTTATGCAATATATCTACTTTTCCATCACATTTTGGCTAAAGAAATGTTCATTAATAACAAGATACTTCTAAATAAAAATGTCTTTATATAAATCTAGATTACATTTTAAAACATTTTTCTCAGGAGATTATATAATGTGGCATATCTGTAAGTTTCCCTCAATGATTAATATTCAGGATAAAGTTCAAACTTAGTTAAAAATCAGTTAAAATTAAATAATTGCTTAGTGGAAACAACTCATTTAATGAAAGGTATGTTTTAAACCCCTGCAGCATAAACTGTCCTTTGGGGAATAAGTAAAGCTTCCTAGAACTGCTAATGTTCATTCTATAGGTGTTTGTGAAACTTATCAAATATTCAAAGTGCAAACACACACATCTTTGCTCTATCAATATTTATAGCCTAGAAACATATTATTGTTGCAAATATGTCAGGACAATAAAAAATATCCGTTTACAATGGGAATTTATAACAAAGGGCAATTGAACAATATAATTTATTCTTATCATTTACTCAGTAACTCGTAAGTAATAAGAAATGAAGCTCCAGGTAAGTTATGAAGGTCATTTCCTCTCATGTATGAAAAAATATAAATTTTTTATATTGTTATCTGCTGTAACACATTCTATCCATTGAGGATTCTGACAATTATGAGCCAGATGTCTGGACTCTATACTGTGAAAGTGCCCCAATTTGGCTTTCGGTGGCCATGGCCATGGTTTAGACTAAGTGCCTGTGCTTCTCTTAACTTTAACTCCATCTGATATAAAACAGATTAGAACCTAGAGGCTATCATTAGTATAGAAAATAATAATTGTAGTATGCATTTATATTATTTACCATTATAAAGTATACTTTAAGAAGTGTCATATTAAAAACACTTTAGAATATTCCTTTTTAAAAGACTCTCAGATAAGCATTAATATTCCATTTTAACAAGAGAAAACATGGGTTCAGAATGGGCACTCAATTTGCCCAAATTTTCACAGCTAATAAACATTTAAACAGGAGTTTAAATTCCAGGATTTATCCATTTTCAGCTACATCATGGTCCTACAGAAGAAACAATGATACAAATCACTGAAACTTGTTGGATGTTATAAGCATTTTTTGTGGATTGCTACATTTAATCTTTTCAACAATCCATATAAGTAAGTAATTAATAAGCCTATTTTACTTATAAGGTGACTAAGGTTTAGAGAAGCTAAAAAAATACGTCATAGGTAGAAAAATGAATTTTAAATTAGGTATTTTTAATCTAAGCTTATGATTTTAAAGAATATACCATAGCTAAAGGAACATTGTTATCTAGACTGGATTTCTCATTGTTGATGAACCGCAGATCACCTTGATATATTAACATGCATATTAACATGAATGTGTTTGTTCTCTGGTAGAGTTTTAGTAGACAAGGCCCCCTAAAGATACCCAATCCTAGTTTCTACAACCTATGTAAATTTACCTGGCAAAGGGGACTTAAGGTTGCAGATGCTAATGGGACGCTGACTCTGAGATAAGGCGGGTACTCTGTCTTTGAGAGCTTAGCTAATTAACTACTACTCCATGGTACTTTTGCCTTGGTATCTATTTATTTGGCCAAATGGCCTGGGCAGGGGGGCCTTAAACTGACACTAGCCCCCTTATGTAAGTCCATACCCTAGATAACAGAACTTAAAGTCACAAGCATACATAAATTCTGATATGACTTCCCCAACAGCCTTGTGATCAATGTCCTCTCCTTCTGCCAGGACCTTTCCCTTGAGTGCCCCTTAGATGAAACCCCTGTAAAATTTACTGAACCCTGCTCTTTTTGGTTTGGTTTGACCAATCTGACCTTTAGCCTAGGAACCCCAGAGCACTCCATCCACAGACCCTAATAAAGGTATATGTCCCAGGTCTTGTCTCTGTATGTATGTGCCTTGCATCCCCATGTGACCCCTGAGGCATGCCATGTGAGTAATCAACTTCTGTACTTCAATTTCTTTTGTGGTCTTTTGTTGAACTGCAGCTCACTATCTGCCACCCTTTTCTGAACCTAACAAATGTTGATTTAACGAGAGGGATGCAAGTGACTTCTAGAAGCCAATGGAAGCAACAAAATGATTCTTCCCAAGAACTACCACAAGGAACACAGACCTGACCACACACTGATTTTAGAACAGGGATGTTCATTTCAGACTTCTGATCTCCACAACCTTAAGATGATAACTGTGTGTTCTTCAAGCTGCTAAGTTAATGATAATTTGTTACAGCATGGATAGAAAACTAATACACCAGTTATTTCACAATGTAAGGTTGACCTTTGTGATAGCTACTCAGTTCAAAGTTTGCCCTCCTGTCTTGCAAACCCAGGGCAAGTATACATTTGCTGGTAGTTAAAAAAAAAAAAAAAAGGCAACTCACAAAGATGCTCATCTAATTACAAACAATGCCTTTTCTTGAAGTGAGAATTAACACTGCTGGTTGGACAAATGCTTTTTTTTTTTTTCTCACAATGTTAGTGAAACATAAAATAAAATATTAAATATTATATATTTCAAAGTAGGGAAGTGTGAAAATAGAAAAAAGAGTAAGGGGCATATTCTTCTGCTACAACTGTAAGGAAAGAATCAAAAGAATATGCTGTAAACATAGAATGGATTTGTGATTCAAGTGTCTCACAGGAGAGCTGTCTGCCATAGATGTTCAAGTGCTGCTTTGACTTGGCCACTACATACATTACATAGATACTGCCTGCAAAGTTATTGCCTTTTTCTGCCTCTTGTGTTCCCTTTCCTGGGGTTTAGGAGTAAACGATGCTTACCCCTTCTTGCAAAATTTGAACAAACCACAGAAAATGAATACAATATGTCTTCTCTACGGTAAATTGGGTATAGTATAGGACATTCTAATCTATATACAGAAGGTCCCTGATTTATGACGATTTGATATATTTCTCAATGCATTCTCTAGAAACCATATTTTGAATTTTGAATGTTGATCTTTTCCTGGGCTAGTGATAGGTGCTATGGTACTTTCGAGTGATGCCGGGCAGTGGCAGTGAGCCCAAACTCCCAGTCGGCCAAGTGTTTACCAGAAAGAACCACCAATACTCTATAGTGTACTGTGTTGTCAGTGTATTTTGGATATTACGTTTGTGTTTCCATATCATATCAAGTCTACAGAATTCTCTTTCATCTATGTCTCCTGCTTCTCATGATAAGAAAAAGAGGAAGGCAATTACTTTTGAAATGAGACTCAAGATAACTGCCCAACTATAAGCTAATGCAAGTGTTCTGAGTATGTTTAAGGTAGAGTTGGCTAAGTTATGATGTTTGGTAAATTAGGTGTATTAAATGCAGTTTTGACTTATGATATATAAAACTTATCATGAATTTACAAAACATAACCCTATCCTAAGTCAAGGAACATTTCTAGTTAGATATTTGCCATCTTTTATTTGTTGTCCATAATTAGCAAAACACAACTTACATTTAAAATTTGTCAGTTTAAATTTTAAACGGAGAACTTTGTTTCCATCGTTACCTAATTCTTAAATCTAAGATAAGGAGAAATCCAACTCTGAGTTACTTATCTAATGGTTCTGAGCTCAGGGCACAATTTAATTAAATATACGGCCATAGTGGATAAGCTTGCTCTTTGCTCCTTATTCAGACCTAGGCAGCCTCTAATGAAGCACAGGTGTTTTTGTTTATTTGTTTTATTTTGTTTTACTCCATGCATGGAATATGTGAAGATTCTCATCCTACTCTACTTCATTCCTACCTCTTTTTCCCTCCCTCTTTCCTTCTTTCTCACTCTGATAGTTCTTTCACTAGGTAACCCTGAATGAACATTTTATCAGACTTAATAAAGAGCTATGAATAAATTGGAATAATTAGATTTTTGTTAATTGAGCCCAATAACATCTGAATACCAAAACTCAACCTAAATATAACATTATGGAGAAATTCACAGTAATTTACAAATTTTAAATATATTTTTATGTTATCATAATAGATCTCATGCCAGCAGATATCTTAATGTTCATGGTAGGAAGAATCACATAAAAGGTGTACAATATAAAATCTGACAGTATGAATCATTATACTTTTTTGAGTTATTTTTAAATATATATAAGCTACACTCTGTTAGTAACTACCTCTTAACATTTCCTGTATATAAAAATTTTCTTGTTTGATTTCTTACCCTGGGTTCAATTTCCAGAATTAAATTGACCCTTCTGATGCATTTTAAGCTTGTGTTCAAGGTAACAGCTATGTGTGTGTCAAGCCACCAGCTTTCCAAGTTCAAAGTCATTTTTTAAAGTCAGTCCATATTCATATTTTGCTTTGCCCTAACTTACACCAGAGCTAATGCCATTTGATTTTAGGCTAGGTTTTGAAGACTGAATAAAGGGTAGTGAGGTTGAGTTTTTTGATACAGCTGTAGGATAAAATATTCCTGCTAAGAGGAAGGATAGAAATTCAGAATGTCAGCTCAGGGTATAGCAAGAAATTTTGGTCAGAAACTTCCAACGGAGTTAGTGAGGAAGAAATAATAGAAAAAAAATAAAGGAACAGAACCAAACTACTTATAGAGGTAAATCATTATAATTTATATGTATGTGACACTTGCACACTCTTTAGATTGGCAACTAAACACAAACCAAAAGTACTTTCTGGCTTATATATATACTATAAAGCTTTTATACTATTTTCTGAGTCTAAAGTCAGGTAAGAAATGTTCTCTGGGAGAAAATCATAATGGAGTGATATCAGCTGTAGCTAATGCTATGGGTCTCAGGGAAGATATGTAGCTAGAGGAGGAAAGTAGACAAGCTACTAATGTCACTTTATTTTGTGTCTTATCTCAAGGACTTCTGGTGTCATTTTCTTTTTGGATAATTTATTACTAGCCTCAAACATTTCCACTATAAATGTTTATTAAAAAATTTAAGCATTAGTTAACGATTCGAAAGTACCTAGAATCATAGAATTTTATTGTATTGTGTCTTTAGAACATCTAAAGTGGTTTGGGATCATTTATTTACATTAACTTAAGATGTTACAGGTAATTGAAATGAAAAATGGTATAGAAATATATCTGAACATAAACAATTTTCTTTCTCTATCTCTATATCTAGCTATATTTAGATGTCAGAAATACCACATTTCATTGCATTTCATTAGTGCCTAAATCAGAGGTCATTGTTATGGTCTGAATTTTTATGTCCTGTTCCCCTAATTCATATGTTGAAATTGTACCCACCCCCAAAGTGATGATGCTAGGAGATGGGACTTTGGGAGGTGATCCTCAAGAATGAGTTATTACCCACAAAGAGGCTCCAAGGAGCTCCTCTGGCCCCTCCACCATGTGAGGTTACAGTGAGGAGGCCAGCCAGCAGGCCTGTTACAAGACACCAAATCTGTAGGCACCTTGATCTCAGACTTTCAGGCCTACAGAACTGTGAGGAATAAATGCTCATTGTTATAAACTACCTAGGCTATAGTATTTTGTTATGTAGCCGAACGAATTAAGACAGCCATATTTTGCCTTTCACATTCCACGAGATCATAAAAAGCCTTACAGGCTTCCAGTTCAGTGGGGGAGACTTGGTTCTTTAATTGTTACTGTGGCTCCTTCAAGTTGCCTTCCATGCCATCCAGAGACACAATATTCTTAGATGAGGATGGATATTCCTTTGCCTAATTGGTTCTGAGTGCTCCTTATTTCTTTTGCATCTAAAGTCCTCCTTCCTTCCACCTCTATGAGGAAGCAGGGCCAGATCATAGGCGACTTTCCTCTCCCTAGTGTCTTAAAATCTAATCCCTTTCCATCCCCTTGACCTCAAGGACTTTCTTTTTCTGTCTCCTTTCTTAGACCCAGCAGGCTTCATTTTCTCAATGGGATTTGTTTTTATGAAATAGAGGTCAATCTTTGACTTTGTACTACATCTGCAATCTGTCCTGCCAAAAAAATTCCTGAAGCATTGAAGCCTAAAAACAACTATAGTAGTAGAATATTGGAGAGACAAATACAAAGACAAAAATACTTTTAGTAAATTACTCAAGCATTTCAGCTTCATAAATTCTACAAGCAGATGTTAGCAGGGTATACATTTATACAAAGAATGGACATAATTAAGAGAAAGTTTTCAAATTTTAATGCACATGCTAGTCAGCAGTAAGCCCTTCAAAAAAATTTTTAGAAAATCAACTGGAACATTTTGAACATTTGTTTTTATACACTACCTTATTTAGAGGTGACAATATTCTTAGTATCATGTACTGATTTCATGTAAAACACTATAACACTACAGTAAGCTAAGTTAATTGGAAGCTAAATAAAATATATAAAATCATATTTTTATACAACAACAAAAAAACAAGGTTATCAAAGAAATTGTGTTTTCTATAAAGTAAAAAATACATTTTCCTCACCAGAGACTCAAGGGTACTGATGTATTATGTTGTTGAGGTTTGAAAGTCTCATTTCGGCTGTGATTAACACTCTTGTGTATAACAAGCAATATCTTAAACTGAAAACCTATTTTCCTTTTTTTCTCCTTTTTCACAACATTGCTTTCTCTCAACTACCACTTAAAATTCAAGTAGCATTTTTTTTTTTTTTATGACTAAGGTCACATTACAAAATAGCGCATAAGATGAAAGTAATAGAGTGTAGCCAAAAAGGGGCGTGAAAATGAACACATCAGCCAGCCGTTGCTTGAGTGCAGTTTCAGAGGTGTTCATTTTCATTGGATCTTTAAGGTAGGCTGACAGGAACAATCAGCGGCCTCATAGATCACTGACAGGACCTCAGGAAGACAGATGACATTCAGAATAGCAAACCTCACAGAAATTAAACAAAGTGCTTGAAGAACAATTAACATCTTTCAGGATAAAAATGCCAAGGAGGAACATTGCTAATTTTAGGGCACAAAACCAAACTGAAATGACATCTTCATCTCAATGGCAGTTAAGCCCTCAAAATAAACACAGCGATTCTAATCCTGCAAGTCTAATCCTGTATTTTCATATCATTTCGCAGTGTGCAGTCAATTTCTGATCGTTTGCAGGCAGACATACTTGCAAGTCTCAAGAACTTTCATAACTTTTATGTGGCGTGGATAATTTAAAACCTCGCCCCACTCCCATGACAGGAATAGAATGTATGGATAAGCAACTGAATTAACTCTTCATGAGATGAGTTGAGTCAGGAAGAATTCCATTTCCTCTCCTGGGGTAATGACTCAGCAGCTGGAGAGTAAATTTGGACGCTTTAGAAAGGTCCCTGAGGTCAGGATGCCACCATGTTCTTAAAGCATGGAACGACGTCACATTCAGCTAAGCTGTGAAACTATAGTAATGCTGAAGGATGGCATAACAAAAAACCTCATTGATTATCAAGGTCACAAAGTTTGTTGCATAATTGAACTTTGTATTTGTATATAATTAATAAAAACAGTAAGATGTACAAGATGCATATTTCAGGTACTGAAATTTATATGGATAGATTCCACTCATCTTAGTATTTTAAAATATAACTATAGTTCCAGGTGTTCTAATATTTTTTATTCATGTAAAATTGTGTATTATTTTCTAATGCAATTCCATACTTAAAGTGGGAATGTAGATACATATGTTTGGGCCTAAGGAAAGAAACGTGTGAACAGTAAAGAAGTATCATGTTAGGAAGTTCTTGAAGTAAACCATTTCATATGCCACTGATTACAAAAAAAGAAAAAAAAAGAAAGAAACAAACAAAACAAACAAACAAAAGACTCACCACTCAGCTCCATTTCCTGTAATGTAACAATGATGTGATATTGAAGTGTTTTATCTAATAGAGTTTTTATAAGAAATATCTATTTCATCTCTCCTTATACCACCTTGGAATGTAGATTATTACAAAGTGCAAATTGAATGTCCTCATCTCCACATCTCCAATGAACTGCCAGCATGTAATTAACAGCGCTCAGCTTTTAGACACCATGTAAAGCTATGGGATATTCTATTTTGTTTTAATACATGAAAAACTTCAAACAATATTTACCTATATTACATGATAATAAAGCCTCAATCACTGACTTAAATTTGGAAATTCAACTCCTCTGGAAAAAAAAAAAATCTTTCCCTAAAGAAATCTCTAATATTTTAATCATTGTAAATACATATTATTTCATGATTTTTATCATCTAATAAAAGTAAAGTGTGAGCTTGTTCACTCAAATGTCAGGTATCCAGATTTTACCCACAGAGGGAGTAACGTTGCCCAAACTCATTCAGCGAAACAGCCATATCACAAATATAGATATATAGTGATCTCATTAAAAATAAATTCCTTTAACCAAAAATTTGATTTATCTAGAAATCTATACCTAGCATCCTGTAAACTTTTCTTATTGATTCTTACACAATTCATATCTAAATAAATTAAGAGCTAATTTAGAAAACGTCCTGTCAAGATGTACATATGGAAACGATACTTTAGGACCTGAGCTGTCTCTGCTTTACACACACCATTAAAGAGCTTCATTAATATGAGCTTGTTGCTTAGCAATCAAACACCTTTCTACCTTGCTACTAAATAAGATAAGTAATTTGCAGTTTTCTAGTTATAATTTTCCCAATTAATGGTTGGAAGCTAATAGGTTATAGATAGAATCTGCATCTTTATATTTATCCAAGTGCGTGATTAGAAGGCTGCAAAAGGAAAATGGTCCTAAAAACACACCAAACACGGACAAATACGGGAAAGGGGAATGGAAGTAGAGTGTAAAATACTCCTCAGTTGTGATACACTAATTTAGGCAGATAAAAGCTATAAGAGAAAGAGAAACCACAAAGGTTTTAATGAGCTCTGGGGCAGATGAGAGATTTAAGAAGCAAAGTTCCTCTAGAGTGTGGGAGTTTCAGCAAACAAATAAAAGATATCTGCCAGATTTTGAACCTGCAGGGACTTAAAGCTACATAAAGTGCTCAACTTGAAATCTCTGTGAATTAGAATTTTCAGAGCCCACGGGATAGAGAACTACCAGGAAGAACCTTGTCTATATCAGGAAGGTAGATGAAGCCTGCTTAGTCTTTTCTTACCAGAAAAGTCCCTTTGGAGAGAAGGGCTTGCATCAAATGCACCACTAGTCTCCCACTCAAGACACTTGCCACATTATGTGGGGAGGCCGAAGAATTAAACTGCAAAGGACCGAAGTGAATCTCATGCCAATCAAAATTCCAAGAGAGCCACACCCAAGAAATAGGATCAAGTCAGGTGTGGACTTGGTTTAAACAATACCTATGGCTGTTTGACCTGTTTCAGTGCTGGGTTGGCTTTAACTCCAGTCATTCTTTTTGCTAACACAGCAGAGGTAAATAACATTTTTTTTTCAGGCAGAAAGGAACTTTCTCTAATGCTAGAGATGCTCTTTATCTTGATCTGGTGGGGCAGTGTATGTATAAAATGTTTTTAAGTTTAAGATTTTAGTGTACTTTCTTTTCAGTCCTCTGTATATTACCTCTTATGACTATAATCAAAATTATTTTTTATTCCTTGATTTTAATATGATCATATTAAAGTCATTTCTTCATTCTGTTAGCTTTATTTTAAATACACTATTTATTGCCCTTTATTCTGAATTGTTCATTAGTACTATAATGGTATTGGGTTTGTTCTTATTTTGCTTTCATTGCTCTGCAACCTTATTTCAACACATTCTTTTATCGGTTTATATTTGAACAAAATGATTTACTGAATACATATTACATTCAATTTGTCTATGAAATAAATCACAAAATGTGAATCTGCTTCTGTTTTTTAAAACTATACTTTCTCTTCCTGATTGGATTTCTCAAATATATTTTTTGTATTTTGCATATTCTCTTTCTCTCTCTTTTCTTTTTTTATGGATTTAGACATTCATTTTCATGAAAAAAAAAAAGGCGGTAAATTCTCCTTGAATTCTTTCCCATCTTTTCTGGGACCAGATTTTTCTAACCATCAAGCCTCAATTTGAATTCTACTTTTACCCACATTTTTTTTTTTTTTTGCCTGTTGGGTTTTCTTTAATAATGATAATTTAAATTTGCATTTAAGTCCTATTCCTATAAATATATCTATACCTATATTATGTGATTTTTGTTTCCCTTCCACATCAGGCTCAACTAAGAATAAATTTACAATTCTAAGCACATAGCCCATACTGTGCTTGTATCAAAGATTCTTAAGCCGTCCCAGGAAATGAACTCTTGGAAATGTTAATAAGGGTCTCATGAATACTTTTAAAGAAAAAGATAGCAGAGGTTTTAATTCTGGAAAGCACACTGTGACTTCAACAATCCTTGTATGTTGACCTAAAGTGTTTTGAATATTGTTGTTTAAAATTATACCTCTTAGATCTTTGGTTATTTCTGCTTATGATATGATTATTTAGGTCTTGATGACTCTGTGCCCAGGAAGAATGATACCGCAAAAACTTGGGACAATAATAGAAAGATGTTCAGACAATGGTGATATTATAGCAACAATAATAATCTTTACCCTGAAATTTAATGAAGCATTTCTTTTCCCATATTATTCTTTTGACAGGTTGAGGTGATAACTGTAGTATTCTTTACAGTTTCTAAGAGTTAGGCCTAAATGAACATAAACTTGGTCTAAATAAATGGTAGAATATGGCCTTGTAATTATGGTAATGAACTAAATTACTATCTTAAGAAACCATGTCATGTAGTTCATTTCCTCTCTCATCCCCGAGTAGTTGACTACATCATTATTGCCCCAATTTTAAGGTTTGCTGGGAAAAACTCTTGGGGAAGTTACAAGTATCAATGAGCTCATGGACACTTCAGACCACAAAACAGAGCATCACTTGCTACCACAACCATCCAGAGCTTGACTGAGTGGCCACGTTCTTCTCCACAGCTCTTGTAGTAATGAAATATGCGTTCAGTCTTAATCTTAAAGAAAAGACTTTGATAAATTAATTCATTTGTCAGCTCAAATTCAAACCCAGCCTGATAGATTCCTTTAGGTCATGAAATCTTCCAAAATGAAAAGAAAATGTCATTGTGAGTTACATATCACCTCTCCTCTCTGCCTGCATCTTAGGATGCACTAGTTCCGTCATGCGTGTCTCCTCTCTATTCAAAAGAAATTGTGTTTTGAGACAGCTTTTGAAATGGAATTTCATCATGCTTCAATGTGAAAATAGTTTTATGTTTACTGTGGAGGATTGCCCTAGAAAAGATACCAATTTGCTTTTATGACAAATGACCCCCCTTCACTCTCACCTACTAATGTCTCAATAGATGTAAATGTAATCATCATTGCATCATCTGGAATGGTTTTCCAAATATAGTTCTACATTTGGAAATAGCTTTTAACAAGTTTATTTTTTTTCCAGCCATGTCTTCTTTTCGTTTAATGAAATTAAAATAATTTGAATAATGACTCTATGTTATAGGTGAGGAAGAAAAGTTTATCCCTAGTTTCCCAGATTAAAAATGCAAAACAAACTAAATTTAAAGTGGTTAAATTTGTTAAAGATATTGTAGGCTAATAAGCAGTAAAGGTGGAACTGAAACATTTTCTCATGTAACTGGCATTTAAAAGTTAAGTATATATACACTATACTAATAAGATTGTAATTTCTTAATACTTTTCACTAAAAATTTTTATATTAAAAACAGATTGCTGTCATAAAAAACAATAAATCCAATTTTTACAAGACAACATTGAATCTATCTTGATTTCTGGATTTATATTTAAATATTTCTGAAAGTAGTTTTGTCAAATACTAGTGTTTTCTTTAAACAGGGGGACAAAGACAGGAAAACTAATTTACTTCCCTTCTGATTAAGTGATCTATAATCAATTTTGTCCAAAACATCTCGCCTAAGCTTAACAATCCCAAATTAAAAGTGATTTATAATTTTTTTCTTCTGTCTTTAAACATTCAAACATAAAAAAGCACTATGACTTAGCATTTTTCTACTCTTATTTATGAGTGGTTAATGTGATTAAATAATCTATTGTTATTAATTATTAATCACATTGATGTGATTAAGTAATAATGTGATTTAATTGATATATAATTAATTGAAATCTCAATTAAAGTGATTTTCATAGAAAAAATGTCTAAGCAGAAATCTTTGGAATAGCTATTACAATATTTAAATATGTGAATAGATGACAAATATTAATTTTTACACATATGAAATGGAAATTTGGAAATATAAAATTTACAGTTTAGAGCCAATAAAATTTCTGTGCACATGTTTATTTCTAATTAATCTTTACTGTGGATAAATTTCTTAGTATTCTCTACGTGTATTCTCAGTAATTGGTACTCTTTTCCTGATATGTAGAAAAATTAAATATAGTTATATATCATAATAAAAGACTAAAGCAATACATGATATGATACTTTCATTCCAATATTATATTTCACACATTTAAAGAAGTTAATCATGCACAACGCCATCCTTCAAACATCCTTTTCCATGCCAACAAATATTAAGTGTGTCCTGAAGACTAAAATATGAGATGCTCTATATTTAAGGTCTCTAGTAAAAGTAAGGTGTTCTCAAAAAAGTTGACCAGCTAGTCAATTTCCTAGAACAGTGATTCTAGGATAGCACTTCTCAAATTGGAGTCTGACCTCTGAGGTTCGTGAGACCCTGCCAGGAGTCTTTGATGTCTTCCTTTTCCAATTTTACACACTTAAACCAAAACAACCTTTTGCAACAGATTGCATGTAAAATGAGATGTGAGAATCCAGCTATCTTCTATTAAGGTAGACATTAAAGAGATTTGCAAAGATGTAACACATTATCATATTTCTTATTACATTTTCAGCAATGTGGAATTGTAGCCATTCCATAAATATTTATGTTAACATTAATATTAATTTTAAATTAATTAAATATTTCAACATGCTTAGTATTAATACCTTTTATGTAAATATTGATACATCTAATCCACATAAACAAAATATCTTTGGGGTTCCTCAGATTTTTTAGGAATGTAAAGGGCCTTGAGATGAAACAAACAAACAAAAACATTAAAACTCTTCCAGGAGAATTTTACATTCTATTTTCTCAACATCAATGTAAAAAGTATTCAATATCATCTTCAAAATCTCTAAAACCAGTTATTACTCCAAAATTATAAAACTGATTCTATAAAATGTAGTTTTCTAAAAATGGAGCTGTTTATCCTTCACAAACCATAAATAACTCAATTAGAATCAGCTCACTGATTGGAATGAGGAGCAAAATTGTTATAATTAAGAAATAAGATAAAAGTATCCAAACTGAAAAAAAACTTACTTTTAAAAAATTTCAATCCAAAATCCTGAGACAATTTTGACTCCTAACTCCCTCACAGTCATTCAGCAGATTGTGTCAGCGCTAATATCAATATACAACCCAAACCAAAACAGTTTCACTATCTTCACTGTTAACACCAATCTATGCTCCTATCCTTTTCACCTAGGCTACTAAAAAAGCCTCATTTCTGATCTCTCCTCCATCCCCCGTCACCTTGCATAAAATTATTTATCCATTCGTCAGAGTAGTATTACTAAAACAAAAAGATCATTCCCTTGTATGTTCAAAATCATAGTAATTTATCATCATATACAAAATAAAAAATCTTAAACTCATCGTCTACGGGGTCTAAATGAATTGGTTCTTGCTGTGTTTGACTGATTCCAAAATATCCTTAGTGCTTTATGCCTTATTTTTTGCAATGTTTGACAGATCTTCCCAAACAGTAATAGCCTATTTCCTTATCGAACAAACCTGGATTGGTCTTTTTACTTACTTTACTCACTAAAAGCCTGCAAAAAGAGTGTCTGACAGTTTCACACTTAGAACACAGCAGATACTGCAAGTTTTGGTCCCTTCTTGGACCTGAACCTCTGCCATGCAAACCGTCCTGGTGGAGATCATCCTAAACCAACAGCCCCCAGGTGACAGCAGAAGTCTAATCAAGCCCAACAGAGACTGAAGGACCTAGGGCTATAGACTTATGTAAAATGATAAATGGTGGTGATTTTAGGCTATTCATATTTTAGAGTGACTAATTCTGCAGCAATGCCTAATGGATACATCTGTGTCCCAAACTCATTTCCTATTGATGTCCTTCCTTGAAGTCATGCTTCATGCCTATCTTTGGGATTTGTACCTGCTCTTTCTCTATCTTCAGTGCTGTTATGTGATATTTTGCTATGGATTTTCCTAACTTTCTGCCTTGTATTAATTTATGATCCCCTCAGAGAGGGTTCCATAACAATTATCCTTTTCCCTCACCATGCTATTTTCTCTATAACTATTATAGTTGTCTGATATAGAAAGTATTATTTTTTTCATTTTCTCCATATTAGGACATAAATTCAATGAGGGCAGAGATTTTGTTTACCTATGTCCTAAACTACATGGCACATGCCCACAATAAGTGAAGTAAATGAAACTCTGGTTGTAAAATAAGTACATACTTGTATATTGAGGAGCTATATATTAATGACTATATTATGGTAGGAAAATAGTAAATTTTATGTTCTTCAGAAATATATTTATATAATAATACTAACTCAAACAAGAACCCTAGAGAAAATTCAGTTATCACCAAAGACTGCTATGACAGATTGAATAAAAGTATTGCAATCATTCTGAGATTTGAGGTCACCATTTTAAAAGAATAATGCAAAGACACATCAAAAGTTTTGATGTCGGGGTTGGGAGATAACGAGAGGAAAAATCATATTTCAGAAAATAATTTGAATAAATATGTAACCGAACTTGTATGCTTATTTTAAACAGTTTCAAAGCAAATTACAAGTTAAAACTACTGATGCCACATAGATGACTTCTCCCTTATTAATAAAAATGATGTACAACATGCCATAGTTATTCAATCAACAATTCCCAGAGATCACCTTGGATGTAGAGTCTGAAATAGATCTGGGATTGCCTCACTTGGATATTAAGCTTTATGGAGCAGCAACTATTCATTTGCTTCTACTTTGAATGAAAGGACAGTCCTGCAGACATAGTACATTTTCAGCAAGCCACCCAGGAACGGGCAGTGATAGCTTCATAAATGCCTGTAAAAGCTGTGATACCTAATCTCTGAATATTTCCCTCAGTGTCCTCAGGTTATTCAAGTCTCCTGATGTCATCATTATAAAATGGAAACAAGTCTCAGGATAAGGACATAGACCCAGTTGAAGTAAATATGGATTTGTGTCTTAACAAAGTTTAATTTTAGTTTCTTTTTCTCTTTTAAACATGAATAGATTCATCAACAAAGACTAGTAGCAAATTTTGCCTTAGATTAAAGGTTAAGGAGTAGGAGTATAGTTGTTTTCATTTTTCTATGAAGAAAAAGAGAAATATTTTTTAAACAAATACAAATTTAGTTTGCCTTCTGTTTCACACCCAATGCCAACATCAAATATACTGAAGAATAAAAGAAAATTTGGCAATTCCCATAGCATTTTATACACTACACTCTTTTACAGGATTTGGATCAGCCAGGATGTCATGATAATTATAAAATATATTTTAAAATCATCTTACAGAATTAACTTTGATTTGAGTATCTCACCACACACACACACACACACACACACACACACACCACACAACACACACACACACACAGAAATGTTCTTGGCAAAAGAAATAATAGAAAACAATTTCCTTATGTTACCTTAATAGTACTAAGTGTGACAATTTTGGAAATTTAATGTTTAATTGCCATTACCCTTTCATTTTTCAAACTTATTATTTTCATGGTATATATTGTTAATTTCTTAAATTTAGAAATCATTTATTGACATTTTGAAGGTAAAAACTGGTGAGGGATAGGGTGTTAAAATAACTCTAGGTATCTAGCTCAAATGACTGACTAGATCCATTAACCAAGACATAGATACAGGAGCAGATTTGAGATAAAAAAATATATATATATATATATATATTATTATATATATATATATATATATATATATTCAATTTGATAATACTATGGAATTTTAAATGCCAACAAGATACCTAGAAAGAGAAGTTCAGTGAACAGTTGGAGATTCATAGCAGTTAGTCTCTGGAAGAAGGTCAGGACTACTAAAGAAAAGAGAATCACCTTTGTTTATAGTCGAAACTACATGATTGTAATCAAGCCGCTAAGAGAAAAGATAATATATGACTGCAAGTTTGGGGCTGGACCCTTATTTGTGGGGCTGAGAAGTTCATGGAGATGAAAAAGTGGAAGCAGCAAATGTAGACTCCTCTTTTAAAAAGTTTTGTAGTGAAGAAGAGGGAAGAAATACTTGGTAGATGATTAGAAAAGAAAGATCATGTGCAGTTTGTTTTTGTTTACATGTATTATGCAAAGCAACTTCAATGGAGTTTGCTAAGGAAACTTGTCTTGAGAACTTTGTGTCTCAAGATATCACTGGACACTTAGCAGCTGTCACACTTGTTACAATCCCAGGAAGATTATACTGAAACCCCAAACTCACAGCGATATCTCAACAGTTTCTTCCTCATTGTCTCAGGTGGGACATAGTCTTAAGTGGGCTGAGAACTGCAGCTTTTAATGAAAGGGAAAGTGGTTTAAAAATGCCATCACAAGTGCACAGGTTCATTTCCTTTTTTAGTTGGACTGATAAGTTCTTCGAAATGTCTTCTTTGCTTTTACTTTGCTGAGCTTCTCACCACAGGCAATCTGCCGGCTGCTGTCAATCTCTTGCACAGGAGTTTTCAACCTTTGATGCACATTAGGATCAACTGAAAATCTTCTTAATAAATAGGAATATCCCAACCTTGTTCTATTCTACTCCTATTGACTTAATTCCAGACTTCATTTTCTTTCACCTAGGCAAATAAAACAGCTTCCTAACACAGCCTTCTAAATCCCAACTCTCAAAATCTCAGCTCCATAGAGCTCTTGGGTAAAGCATTCAAAAGAAGAATATGATCTTGTCACATCCCTGCTGAAACCTTTAAATGGCTTTTTATTTCCTTTGGTAGATTAATTTATTTTATCTTTACTTATTCATTCTCCTGTGATCTCCTTTTTATTATGTAGATCTGAGTTACAGACCTATATCATTTGCCTACTTTCTGAAGAGCTTCTTTTAATATTTCTTGCAAAGTAAATCTACTGGCAAAATTTCCTCATTTTTTGTTTGTCTGAGAAAGTCCTTATTTCTCCTTCATTTTTGAAGGATAATTTCACAGGTTACAGAATTCTAGGTTGGTGTTTTTTTTTTTTTAACATTTTAAATATTTCACTTCACTCTTTTCTTGCTTGCATGGTGTGTGAAGAGCAGTTGGATGTAATTCTTTTATTTATTTATTTATTTATTTATTTATTTATTTATTTATTTATTTTTGATTCTCTATAGGTAAGATGTTTCTCTCCCTGCGGCTTTATTTTTAATTTTTTGAAGTTTGAATTTGATGTACCTCTCATTTTGCTGCTACTGTATACACCTGTGCTACTGGACCATGTCTTTAAGGCAAGGGCATAAGAAAAAAGAGAACACACTAAAAAACAGAAAAAAAAAAAAAATCACCCCTCTATGAGTAGTTTTCCTGATTTTGACTCCCTTTCACAATCTGCCTGCTCTTATATATTTTTTAGTCTCCTCAGATAATTACTTTTTAGCATTATTTATAATCAGTAGGGACAAAGACCCATAGTGAATGTATGGTGCCAAGTTGGAAGCAGGAAACCTCAGTATAGAGATTTCAATTTCTGATGAATCAGATGATTTTGAATATTTTACTTGTTTCATTGAAGATATTTTTACAAAATAAAAGCAGTCACACTTTATAGAAAATGGCTGAAAGACTAAGGAACTGAATAACATAGATTCTCACCATTTTTATTCCAGAGAAAAACATTTCTGGGTGTATTTTAATGAATTTCAACTTTAACCATGAATACTTTATTTTCTGAAAATTGTCTTTAATATAGAAATTTTTAAAAAAATGTAATTTTAGAGATAAATATCTCTTATCCTGTTATAATAATGATGAGACAATCCATAATATTGATGAAAATTTATAAAATACTGAGTCAAAAAGATATCAAAACCATAAATGTGATCCTACATATGTATTTTTCATTTGCTAACACACACTACTCATTACAATTCTGAGACTTTTCTTAATAAGATTAACATCGTCCTTTCTTAGATTCCATATACACAAAAATTAATTCATGTTCTCATCCATCTTTTGCTTACAATCCAAACAAAATAGGTGCAGAATGTAGCTAAGGCATTATTATAACAACTGAGCATACCCTCCAAACAGATTTAAAAAACACATTTATTATTAATCTTGATGTTACCAAGCATATTGAATGTATTTTTTACAAGCTACAAGTAATTGAACTTGTATAACCATTGTATGTGCAAATACTAAGAATTAGACACACTGTTGACTGATGTAGTAGATGGTTTGAGGTCCAAGGCCTTAAAGCAGTGCTATTAATCTGCTTATATATTAAACATAAAAACAACACATAAAGCAGGCTTTGAAGTCTTAACTTTATATTCATCCTCTATTCAGTTGTTTAGGACATAAACTTAACAGTTGTCCACATCTACAATTCATTTTGTGATTCTGTTTTTAAAAAGACCACTCATTTGTATTTAATAATTGGCAACATTTTATTAAAGTAAAATGTGTACTTCATAATTATTATAAGATTTAAAATTGTGAGGTTAAAACATATAGTTTCTTGACTTCCAGGAACATAAAATGTAATTAAGATGAAAAGTCATACAATGATGAAATATCTCATCATTGAACCAGGTGAGATATGTTAAATGGCCTTAGACAACTAAAATTCCATCATTTATTTTTTTCTCATCTACCAAATGAGTTTGACTCTGCATTTTGAAGTCTTCAAAAGCAGTTGCCAAATTAGTGGTTGAAACTTACGTATCACCAAAAAAGGATGGAAGAATGATTGTTAGCTCATGTCTATAAAAGGCCTAGATTTTTCTAGTTAACAAGGAGCTCATTAGTCAACAAGGTAAAGAGATGATCTCATCCTAAAATTAACATATAGATATTTAATTATAATTATGTATTTTATTAATAAATGAATAATATATTATATTATGTATAATATAAACTATATAGATTAGAGATTGATAATACTACATACCCTATACTGACCAAAGCACAAGTGAATATTGTTAACAACTGTGTTTCATTTAAGAAAGATAAAATCTTTAATAGTGAAGCCACTCAAAATATTTCAAGTGAGAAATGGGCAAAGAAGATATTTAAGAGTGGGCATAACTTATTTATTCAATTAGTTGAAGGCTTTTATTGGGTAGTTTCAATAAACAAAAATTGCATAATCATAGAGACTTAAAAAAAGATGACTAAGAAGAGATGAATATCTTTTTTCAGTTTGATGTATGGTGGAATTTTTGAATTGGATATTACTTTTTAAAGTATATTTATTGTCAAGTAATTTTAGAAAACATGGAATATGAAACACTCTCAGAAATCTCCAACATATTTGTATATTTAAGAATCTAGAAGATCCTGATGAAATAAAAACTGTTTAATATTGTTTAACCCAGAATATCCCAAGTTGGAACTTGAATATGTCCTCTTGAGTCCAGAAGACACAGAAAGTGTGCCTGGTTCCCATAGAAAGCACATAAAGATGAGACTCTGACTGAAGCTTACCTTGAGGGCTGAGGAAGGAGGTAGGACTCCAGTGGAGGTGGCCCATACTCCTTAAGGTTTGGAAGCTAAAAGTAGTAGGTATCTTACATTATCCAGAATTAATATTATAAAAGTTATGTGCATGAGCCAAGCAGTCTGACTGTTACTACAGGGTTCCAAAGTGTACCTCACCTATATTAAGAATGACATTAACAGGAGGTGCCACAGATGAGTTTGCCAAATTTTATAAGTTAAGGGCCTAGTCCTTCACAAAACTGCCCTCATTTCAAATACTACCTGTAAATTAGGCATCTAGGGCACAATTTTGTGCTTCCACAGTAACTCTTA
The DNA here is from genome assembly GCA_003508835.1 of Eonycteris spelaea. Lineage (NCBI taxonomy): Eukaryota > Metazoa > Chordata > Mammalia > Chiroptera > Pteropodidae > Eonycteris > Eonycteris spelaea. The sequence goes on along the minus strand of PUFA01000043.1, from coordinate 528,165 downwards.
GATTAAATAATTTGCTAGAAGGACTCAAGATTAAATAATTTGCTAGAAGGACTCACAGAACTCAGGAAAGCACTATGGATTGCAGTTTTATCATAGCAAAAAGAGGCAAATTGAAATTAGCCAAAGAGAGAGATTCATTGTTAGGTAGTTAAATGTGACTAATAGGGGAATAAAGGAACAAAGGCTCCTTTCAGAGACTGCTCAGAGACCACCCAAAGAATATCTGTTCTTAGTTAAAGAATCACTCCTGCATCCTGAAAGAAAAAGGACTGGAGGACCATAAACCTATAGCTGGTTTAATTTGACCACAAAAAGTACTACCTTAACCTACCCATAACCTCAGCCTCATTATACTATCATACCTATGCCTGGAAGTTCATGAATCTAATTATAACAGACTAAATTCTGGGTAGCCACATGCGCAGTAGGCAAAGTTATATGGCAGCCAAATGTCAATCACAAGCCATGCACCTAGGAATGCCATTGTAACCACCCATCGTGGCCCTAACATATTACAGACCTCTTCACTTCTGGGTTGTTACAGCCATCTTCACTGAAAACCTGCTCCTCCTTGGAGTATAGTCTGTCGTTTATCTTTTTTTTTTTTTCATCACCCAAATTCCACAGGGCTGGAGGCTTCCTTAGTGTCGTCCATCTCCTTATAAAATGTATTTTCGATAAATCTTACTTCTAAATCTCAGTGAGCTGTAATTCTTTGCTGTGTTGGTAGGGAAAACCAAGGACTCCATGCCGGGGGGGGGGGGGCGGGGGGCACGGTGACACAGGATTTCACATCACTCCAGTGGTAACATCGTCAGGTGAGGTCTGGGAGGATTTCAAACATGAAGCTTCTGTCCTTCTCAGGAATGTGTTACCCTCCCAGCAGTCAAGTGGGACAATAAATAAATTTAAAAAAATAAAAAATAATAAAAAAACTATTGTCAACCAGGGAAGCCCACTCAAGCTTCAGTGTCCAGAGTTTTATTGAGGCCTCTTTCTATGATTGATTGTGTCATCTGTCACATGGTTAAATTCAATTTCCAACTCTCTTTTTCTCTGCAGAATTCAGGTTGATATCACTTGGCTAATAGACTCAACTCTCTAATCCCATAGTTAGACTTCTTGGCTAGGCCAACCCTCAACCTGTGTCATTTTCTTAGCATAAGCTATCCAGGATCACCTCCTTAGTATAACCTTTCAATTGTGGTTTGAGTGATCCACCATGAACAATAAAGAGATTTTAATCACTTGGAAAATTTCATGGGTTTAGAGGTTACCTCCCAGGAAGCTGCGACAAATGCCAGCCAAATTCTTTGTTACACAAGAAGCAACTTTGAAGAATCAAGAAAGTGTCCCATGAAAAAACGGATCCAGTTTTGAACGTCTATCAAACACTGGATTTCAATATCGGACAAAAAGGTAATATTAAATAATGAATTTTAATGCTTTTGCCCCAAATTGTGCTGCTCTGACCCTGGGTAGAGGAAGTGGGGTTAAGATGGAACAAGGAAGAAGGAGGAAATTATAACCTCTTTTTTCGCTGCTGACTTCTGAACATTGATTTGTCAGGGAGCTCTGAGAGACAGGAGCTTTTTAATTGGAATAGTGATTTACTTTTCTTTTACATTGGGCTTGGATGTTATTTTCAGAGAATGTGATTGAGACTGACTGGAAAACTTTGCCCTCTGCCCTTTATTTTCTCCAACACCAGAGACTAGAAATTCAATATAGTAGACTTAAAAAAATAAAATAAAAAAGAATGGTGGGAGGAAAAAAAATTATTTCATGATTTCACCTTTCATGGTCCAGCTAGTTCAGTAAACTATTTGTAAATGAATTTTAATCCCTCAGGAAATTATAATTTAATTCTTACCGTCTGTGCTCCAACTTGCACTTGCATATCCACATGCACTTGGTGGGGATTGTTTTAAGGTAACACAATTGCCTCACTTCAAACTAGATTTTATAGGTTCCCTCCAACTATGAATTTCTACCATCAGCTGTAGATACGAGGGTGTCACTGTGACGTGAGGTGTGGAGGGATTTCCGAAAGTGGTAACAAACTCTCGTCGCTCCTCCAGTTGTTGACATTGGAGTTTATAGTGCTTTTTTCATGGAATATGAACTTTAAAATCATATAGCTACATTTAACAAGCAAATCCACTGTGTCAGAATATGCCAATTTTTTCTATATTAATTCATTTAATTATCACAATAAGCTTTAAAGTGGGTCCATTTATTATCAGCATTTTACTGAGGAAAATGAGAGAAAGGTGAAGTAAATTTTCCAAAGTCACACGGCCAATAGGTCTTCAAACTAAGATATTTATCCAAATACAGTATCCCCAAAGTCTGTGCAATTAACCACTGTTGTGCTGCATCTTTTATCATCTTAATTGTATTATGAGTGTAAAACATCTAAAAGGCTAGTCAATTTTAGATTCCTCATTATATGGTTGCAGCACAAAGTGAAACAGCAAGTTAACGAAGATGGGTGCCGCGTAGCAACCCGGATCTTACGCTTATTTTTACAATGCTTTTTACCATGTGATTGTTTTACAAACTTTTGTTTTGTTTTGTTTCAATTCGAGGCAACCTTTATTCAAGGAGAGTATTGTGTAGAATCTGCTGTATAAAACTGATAAAAGTGCAATATGCTGTATATCACTAAAATGGGAAATCAGACCCTTGCCTGGCTTCCTCATCACTGGTTTTGTCTTGAAGAGCATTTCTGTTTTTTCATGCTTTGCTTTCTTTAGAGTTCCTTTCTGGCATCCGTGACACCACACATCTCTAATTCTCTTACTCCTATTACCCTATTTTTTTATCTTATTTTTTTTTAACCTTATTTTGGTACCCATACTTTTTCTCTGCTCACACTTTAAAGATACGGTAAAGTTTTAGGTGACAGCACTACATGGGTGAACAATTGAGCAAAGGAAGTAGTATTTGAAAAGAGACGTGGAAGATGAGCCGTAACTAAACAATGAAGAGGAAGTGGAGAATAGAGAATGATGATTACCTCAAGAAAGAGTATGCTAGGTAGAGGTTAATTCTGGTTATGAGGATGGCAAAGTGAGATAAGGAGAGAACATATATCTATAATAAGTAACATATACCTTTCTTATTAATTAAAGTAGTGAGTAATTTTACTTTCTTCACTGTCTTTAAACTTCAGAATTGCAGCATTCCCAGTGGGACTTAAAGTCATTTTTTAATGAGATAAAGAATCATTGAGCCTAATTAACCTATCATTAAGAAAACGAGAGAGGTTCAAGAATATATATACTTTTTACTTGGGGCTGAGAGAAAGGCAAGGGAGAAAGACTTCCTCATTCAACTGTGGGAGTCAGTATAGCACAACAACTGGAAACAAACACAACATCGATACATAGCTCTTCCAGTGTTCCATGGCTCTCCTATGCATATTTGAAGTGGATACAATTCAGAATTCAGTAGATGTAGACTTGAGAGATGATGGTCAACATTTTCTTTCCTTCTGATTACTTCTTAAGTTGCTCATAGGAATAGCCAGAGACTGTGTCCTGTATATAAAGCTATAAGAAAGAATCTTTTTTTAATGGCTACATAACAACTGACCAGTGAATTGCTAATCCATCTTAACTGGTTGGGAATGTGAAAAACATGAAGTGACAGGACTTGCTTTTAAGGATGGAACTAGAGCTGTGAATAATGGAGGATAAGTATGTGTTTCACATAATTAAGAAAATTTAAAGTACATTAACTATATTTAGAAATCTCTAGTTTATATTTTATGGATATAGAATATTAAAATATATTCTATAACAGCATGTAACTATATAATTATATAGAATAACTTTTTGTAACTGTGAGGCCAATTTTCTATGTTACCTAAATGTTTATATTATAGAACAATGCTCTTAGGAATTCTTATCAAACATGAATATGAACAAAGTATTGTAACATAATAAGCTCCTACTCCCCTAAAAACCACAGGGACTGTTAATAATTATAGTATAATTACATATGTGAAATGTATACACATTCACACACAAAACACATATGTGCATATATGTCAACAGTCATATGATGTTTTATTATAGTTATAAGAAAGCTTCATTATGTTATAGATTTCTATAAAATAAGTATTATTACTTAAATTTTATTATTACCAGAAAATTACCTCTTACATTATAGCTTATGTAGGAAAAAAATAGCTTTCGAATTCACTAAAGGGCAAAAACATTTTTCAAAAGGCAATGATCTTCCTTGAATAATGAATCTTAGTAGTAGCAGTGTAAGAAAACACCTGAAAGATGGCAAAATATATATTTTAGCATTATATGTATAAGTACAAGGTAAGGTGCTGATCTTAACTGTCAGTATAGATTTTTTGTTTCAATTTATAAAGACCAAATTCCCATTTTTGAAGTGAGTTATCATTGCATATCTTCATTTAAGGTCAAGTAAAATTTTGAACATGTTAATCAAAGAGAATACTTATTGTCATATCTCACTTCTGACATTTAAGAAAAACTCTTCATGCAAATTAAGTATGTGACTAAACTACCAAGAGAGTATATCAAATACTTAACACAGAATACAATGAACTCCTCTATATTGACTGAAGTCCTTCATGTGCCTCCTCTCAAGTGCAAATTAGACTTAGATTTCTCTTCTTTGAAGTAGTGTTACTCTTGTCCACATGCTGCTTAAAGCATACTGATGTCTATCATGAATCAAAATTAAAATATTTCCAGGCACAGGGTTTTTATTTTTTATAAAAAATATATTGAATCCAGAAGGAATATTAAATTCATCAAGCTATTTTGTGTAACTTATAATTGGCTTTTTAAAAACTTGAAATATCAGTACATTTTTTCCCTAAGAACATCTTTCTCAAATACTTGACTTTGTTATTATCTCTGATTTTTAATGATTAACTACCTATTTTGCTCTAATTTACAGTCTATTTATTAGACAAATTGTACCTCGTCAAATAGAAACCTTAATTGGATGTAATTGGGATGGAAGTATTCTCAGTCCTGTTTTATAAATCTTAAAGGTGGGAGATAATGCCAAATTAGCACTAAAACCCATGCTGTTATGCACCTTTCTCTCCATAGCAGTGCCCTTGGCCAGGAGATTCTGGCAGTCAGATATTACAACTGCTTACTCTCACCAGTTTACATTGCTAGAGTGACCACTCCAAATCTAAGAGTCTTTTATTTGTTTAAGGGTCCGTTAGCAATCATGTACAGCAGAAAATAGTACCTGTTTAATAAAAAAAAAAAAAAAGTGTTTTTCCAAACCCAAATAAATAAGTAAAATCAGATTCCTAGACAATGTTAGAATGCCAGAGAGAATAGGGCCTGCTTTTTTCTGGTTTAGCAAATATTTGTTTAGCTCTTACTAAGACCTATTATAGAACTGTGTGGTTAACTCAAAAGTGCCCTTGGAGAACCCCTTCAGATTCTATTCCTTCCATGTCTAAGATTTATCTTTAATCGTATTATTTTTTCTTTTCAAATTTAATTGTCCTTTAATGCACTACAGAGCGTCACATAATTTCCAAGAATAGTATTGTTGCTTAGTTCTATGGGGTCATATCATTAAGTTGTTATCTAATTTTGATCTAACAGTTATCTCCTACTGTGGTCCAATAAACAGAAAAAAATGAAATGTTATCTCATTTTAAATACTACCTTAATTTCTACCAAGTGCTTTATTTGGTAATTATTCTGGCATCAAAAATAACTTGGTTGTTAATGTTTATCCAATAGAAGCCCATGAAACACCTAGAAACCTTCAAAAAACACGATTATAAAAAATTTCTTAACATTTCTATAAAATGTCATACGTACTGTTGCAGGTCAGGTTCTCCGGGAAAGAGACTCTGAGATGAAGATTTGTGTGCCTGCGGTTTATTAGGGAGTGCTCTTAGGAGCAATACCTGGGTGGAAGAAGGAAAATCAAAATTGAGTAGGAAGAAGTTGAGCAGCTATACAGTCACAATAAAGGCCTCTGTTGATTCCTTCAACAGTTTTGGAGTTAGGATGGCTTATATCATTTTCCTTAAAGAATATTGGCTGCTGGATCTTTATATTCCACAGCATCCAGTGATTGGACACAGAGGATCACAGAAAAGGGGATTTCATCTTGGACAAGGAAGTCTCTGCAGAAATGAGCAATCACCAGAAGAGACAACACCCTGGCATGACTGCCAATGGTCCCAGCATCTGGAGACATGCATGTTTTGATTTTGAAAGATGGAGGGCAGTGGTATCAGGGTAGAACACTATAACATCCTTATGTATCTGGATTGAACAGTATTCTTTTTACTTAGATTTTTCGAATTAAGAAATAAGGACACATTTGCTTACTGAGCATCCAAATACTTCCTCTTTGACATCACAGAAATCTTGGTGCCCTAATAAACACCAACATATAATTCATCTAAATAGTACATTCTTTCTTTTCTTCCTTTTTTCTCCTCCTATTCTTGATTTTTGTCCCTAATCTTATTTGTTCACTTTGTTTAAAGTAAAATGAGTAGCAGCCAAAGAAGTGTTAAGTAGGCATATGTCTCTTGTTAAAGGAAGGAGAGTGTTTCTCAAAGTCAGAGTGGGTATAATTAAGTAGATAGTGAGTAGCCACTGAAAGATGGACAGCAGTGTGATGCAAGAGAACATGCTGGCTCCTTTTTCCAATAACATAGCAAATATATATATTTTTTCAATTTAAATCTAACTATTTGGGCATATATAGTGGTTAAGATGGATCAATAAAAATTATTCTGGATAAATCAATTATTCATTATAAAATATACCAGTAGGAAAAAAAAAAAACAAAAAGCAGAATAAATAAATGATTGGGTGTTGAAAATTTTTAAATTTGAAATATTGAAAAAGAATTTGGGATAAAAGAATCACTGTGCATTAAATAATTGTATCCTATGGAAATGCTCCTACTTAGCAGAGCATCACTGGGCACTTACCTTGAGGAAGGCTTTTTCTCTGTGAAAAGAGGCAAGTTGGGGACTAGAACCCAGGGCCCTGAATATTGAATCAGGAGTATAGCGTGTTTCATTGGCTCAACCAAAGTGTAAAAGATTTAGAAATGGCCGGTAAAGGTCAAACCAAAAAATCAATATTCTTCTAGTAGCTCAGGTCGAATTAGTAAAGTTGGTGATCAAATATGGAGCAGAAAATCACGGACCATCAATAAATCTATCAAAAGAATAAACAGTGCTTTGGAATACAAGGGCATTACCAGGGCTGTGAGAACATGATACCAACTCTGAAAACACCCTAGCATCTAAATATTCAAACACTGAGCTATGCCAACCTTTCAGGACTTGTCTTTAAATAACAAGGGATGTAGAGGAAAATGTAAGTTGGTTTTTTATAGTGCACTTACAACTGGATATTTGCTAAGCACTTTACATAATCATATCCTTTCATTTTTATAAAAATTAAGTAAGTATAACTATCTTCGTTTTGTATTTGAGGAACCCGACTTGGGAAGTTAAGTAACTTGTCTAAGTGGACATAGTAGGTGAATAATAAAGCAGATTTCAAATCTTATACTTACAGACTCTAATGATGTAATTAAGGAGGCCATGAACTAATTTTTTTCTCTCCATTTTTCCCTCAGTTCTTTTGAAAAATGAATTTACAACATATACATAATATAATAAATATTTTATTTCACTCCAAATCTATAGGATAAAATTTGACAGTGTTAACAATTGTCACAATTGCAATTATTTTTGTCACAATATCTGTAATGTAAACATCTGCCTGGCAAAATTTGAAGAAAATGTACCAACCAGACTTTACGATTACAGGGTGTCTTTGTATATATATGGGACTCAGCGTATATTGAAAAATATTGTAGAAAAAAAACACCGGATACCATTTATACTTATTTCCATATTTACTTGAAATCAAAGGCTACGGTGCTACTATTTGGTTGGCCTGTGTGAAGCCAGCAAAGTTAAAGAAAAATGTTAAGTTTTCCAGAATAAAAAGGCCCCATTTGAAAAGGTTGAACTATTACCCAAAAGATTTTGTGTGAAGTAAACTTCAGAGTAGGTGTTAGATGGTAAATAAAAAATTTGGAGAGAACGAGACAAATTTATAAATCCTGAAAATGACTTAACTGCTTCATAATTTAAGTAGAAGAAGGAAACAAAACTACTGTCTCTGCAAAATGATGCCATAACTTCTGAATCGCTAGCCTTTCTTCAATATTTTGAAGAAGATCTTGGTAGATTTCTCAGCTATGCCACTTCCTCTCATCATGCACTGCACAAATGCTTTGGTACTTCTTGGTAACTCGATTTCTAAGCCTCTATCTAAGGACATGATGAGTATTAAAGTAGAATTTTGCAAACAAGAAAGGCAGTTGATATCATCAAAGCTATGAATTATTTCTTTTCTAAGTAAATCTTGGAAAGAAAAGTCTTCATACTCCGAGCTCACATGGACAACATGTGACACTGTGTATCACATCTGATTTTGTTATATGTATAAAGGGTGCGGTTCCAGATATCTTTGTGACTCATGGCTTTCTATGTGAATATCCTTTGTCATCAATGCCTCTGCTAATGAGCTCGAATGTGTTTTCCTGTAGATATGAAATCTTAACTTCATAGTCATGGGTAGGAGAAATCTTCGATTAAGAAAATCTCTGAAAAAACTGCAGGACAACATATAATATTCTTGTTTAGTACATGGATGATGAGTGGCTTTTTAAAGGTAGGGCATGTCTTAAAATTTATTTTTTTCATATAAATATTAGTCCTTTTGTGAAGAAGGCTTACTTAATTTTAGAGCAATTCAAGATGAAAAAAATCTTTCAGTGCTTCACTGTTTTAGATCATTTTGACCACATCAATGAGATCCAGCTTTCTCTTTAAGACCCTGAGGTCACCATTATGGGTCCTGTTAAAGAATCACGTAGTCTTTGCCATGCTGCCACTCTGGAAGAGGAGATAGCTCAATTATGCAAACTTCACAAAGCTGGAAAAAGCACTTCTGCCAGATGGAATTGATAACTACAAAGTCTTGTCAATTTCTTTGTGGACAGGAATCTCCAGATACCCGAAAAGAAAGAATATTTTTAAATATTTCCTTCAAATGACTTTAAAATGGAGACTTGGATTCATAATATCTTCCTTGCTAATAGAGACAGAGTTTGTAATGCAACCCCTAACCTAGTTGACTTTAGCACTAAGGATATAGGAAACAGGAAACATTCTGACATTAATTCAAATAGTCATGAAGAATTCTGGCATTATTTGATACAATTCTACTTTTATCTGAAAAAAGTTAAGTATGAAAGTTCTGAGTGTACTTGAAGCTACACTCACTTGTGAGTCAGGTTTTACATTTCCAAGATCATAAAATATGCAAAATATTATATTTGTTCTATATATTTATTATTATAAGAAGAAGGAGGTACTTTCAGCAAAGAACCCAAGGAAATCATCACCCAAAAGTGCTTCACTGTTCAACATGATGATTCCTCTATAAAATATACATACATACAGTGTAATTATTAAAATAATATACATATCATCTTACGATTAATAATAACAATAATAATCCTACAAGTTCTGATTTTCTCATTTTAAAAATAAGAAATAATTTACTCAGGGAAGTTACTTGATTTGCTTAGGGTAATACAATTGATAAGTAGCAGATTCAGGATTCTAACGATTGTCTTGAGCTCCAAAGTATCACTGTGCTATTCCCTTAAAAAAGAGGTAAAGAAGGGTTCACATAGCACTGAGGGAAGGGCTAAATCTAACTGGTCCCTTAGAGAAAGCTTTAAGGGGGGTTAGTGTTTAAACTGTGACTTGAAATGAGACTAGATCTTAATTTAAAATGAAAAGTGATCCAATTAATAGTATGAAAATAGGCAAAGACTAAGAAGTGTGCTTATGATGACACACTGAGTCACCTGATGCAGCTTTTTATATGAGATTTTGAAAAATTATTATTATATCCATCTTATTTTGAAAAATGAGGAAAGGAAGAGCAGATAACATTGGGTTGGGGAATTTTCCACATTATGTTATAATTAACTTAGTTTGAATAAAAGGAGTTATTAGAAGGCATATGTTTAGGTTTTAGATATCTTTGGTTTACAATGTTCTAAAAATTAAAGAGAATTTTTGAAAATGAAAAATGTTAAAATTTTGAATACAATTAAAGTCTGTCAGTTTAAATATGTTGGCTTTGAGTTGTTGATAATTAACCCCTAATTTTTTTTCCCTGCATGGAGTCTTTCACAGTCACTGCTGAGAGGCCTCCACAGGCGTTCAGTCCTTCTCCCGTGCTGGCAGAACTTTATTTCATTCACTTGCTTTCCTCTCCCTAAGACTCAGAGGTTCATCCCTATTTGTATAAGTCAGTCCTTTAGATCTCACAGCCTTTAACAACTCGTTATTTAAGCATAGGTATTTATGTCAATTTTGGCCAAAAAAAGAAAAAGAACAAGAAGAAAACTGCTGTAACCAACTTGTTATCAGGGGAGAGATAAATCGACATGCTGCTGATGGAAAAACAGGAGAAACGAGAGAATCTGAGCTACTTGAAACACAGATTCAGTAAAGGACAGTACTCCTAAGTAAACCTCACTGCTTGGTGGATCCTTACTTGAAATGCTAAGATATATTCCTTATTGTTTAAAGGGTTTGAGATAGAGTTTTCTGTGCCATGCAGTGGAAAACACCATAGCAGATATATGACAGTAGTAAGACTGACTTCAATGAGACACAAGCCCTTTCTTCTACTATTAAAACAGATTGTCATTTATTATCGAATTAGAGCAGAAAACGTGCAATAGAATGCAAAACATTAAGTGAGTAATAAGGTATAACAACAAATTAACAAGAAAAGTAAATATTTATGCTAAGAAGTGGGCTCACAATGGTAATTAAGGGTTTTCAATAATAGAATATTAGCCTTGTGTTTTAGAAAAATAATTCTTTTAGAATCTCTGTAGAAAAGCACAAAACTACAGAAATAATTTTTAAAAATGTTAAATTAAAGGCAACCATAGGTTTTTCATAGCCACAGAGAAGACCAGAAGACTAAAGATGGCTGCACGTTCGACTCTTCCCATCTTGTAAGGATGGGATGCATTCCCCTTTCATTTGAATTTGAACTAGCTTATAACTACATTTGACCAACAGAATATGACTGATACTGTGAACATATGGCAGTTACTAGTCTTGCCTTCGGGTCTTGCCTTCGAGAGGACTGACAGCTTCCTCTTTGCATTTTTTTAGGAAGCTTTGGGTTGCCATGTCAGAAGTCCACTCTCCTAGTGAGTTCATATGTAAAGTCCTGACCTGAACTTAAAGGGAGATGATCCAGATGAGCCCATTCTTCCAGCTGTCCCAAATGTCAGGGATATGAGTAAAGCAATTTTGGACTCTGCACCAAATCAGTAACTAGTTCAATACTACCAAGTAATCCAAGATGAAACTATGTTGGTAGAACTTCCCAAAGGCCTGATCTACAAAGTAGTGAGATAAAATGCTTGTTTGATGCCTCTAAATTTTGGTAATAGTTTTTCTTGTTAGGGGTTTTGTTTAGTTGCTTTCTTAACATATTAATAAATAACTGAAAATAGTTATATATATATAGTTGCCTATATCTATATATTGTGTCATAATTTAGACTCAAATTACCAATAACTAAAAATGCAAGAAAAATAAGCAATATACTCAAGAGAAAGTGAAAATGGACAAAAATTTTGTGATAAATTAAATTTTGAGGGGTGATTCAGATGTCCTAGATGAGCACTGGATGCTAACCTAGAAAGCAGAATACATTTTATCAATTGTCCTAACCAATATGTAGAACCGAATAGAAAGAATACATTTTTAAAAGAGTTGTAAAATATGTTTCGCATTTTCCATACTGTTTGACAATTCAATGGAATATCAATGGAGAATTTAGAGGTCAAAAGATAAAGAAAACTGGGGGTAACATTTGGAAGTCACAGGTAATGCAAATCGTTCAAGCCATAGCAATGGTTGGTTGCACTAGGGAGAGTAGACTGGGGAGAGGAGAGATGAGAGAAGTAGGTACAATTTTAAAGGATATTCAACTTCAAGAGACTGTAGGAGTTGAAAAGCTTATTACAGTCTTTTCTCCTTATTAAGATAAAGTTCTGCCTTTTCTTACCGTGGCCAACTCATAATTTATTCAAGGTCTACAAATTTCCTTATAGGGGTTATAATGGCCAGCATTTTTCTAAGGTCTAGCAGAGTCTTGCAGAAATTCTTAGACCTTGGAAAGTCCTAAAATGATTTAAATAACTTTGGGTCATTTCTAATTTTCCATTCTCATTCCTAGTCTCATGAGCCAAATTTATTAGATTAATTCTTGAAGAGCTTGTTCAGATCACACATTCATATAACCATTTGAACTGTTTTATAATAAGAACAAATATAAATTTAAATAAGAACAAAGCAGGCCATTACTCAACGTCCCTTTCTTCTGTGTACAAGGATGTTACCAAGTTATTGAGACTCAACACGTGGAAATAATCATGTGTTAAATTCCATTTTAATGCATGTGCAAAGGAGTGGTTGAAGAACTTGCTGTAGTTTATTCGAGTAGAAAGTATACATTATATGGAATTTTGTTCAAAATTATCAAAGATAAACTCTGTTTTCTTAGGTAAATTTTTATATACATAAAACAGCTGGAAATTAGCTAGAAACAATGTGGAATTCTGTTATTTTCTGTGATTACTTATCTATAGAAAAATCACATACTTAATAAAATTAAAAAGTCAAGTATGTAACTTGAATTATTTCTCAATCGAACTACACTTTCATTAAAAACCTGCATATTTTATTTAGGCTGCTATTTAATCTATATATAAATTGTGTTAAATAGAATTACATATTTTATTTTATTCCATTTTTCCTAAATGTGAACTATTTCTACAGTATTTAACATTTCCCTGTAAAGTATTTCAATTTCAGTATAATTTAGATTTAAAAAATTGGCTAATCCATAGCTCACTCAAGAATTTTTAATTACTTTTCTAAGAATAATTTTAGATAAAAGTTTGATTTTATGATGAACGTTCTTCTGACGGAAATAAATGATACTGCCAAAGGTAAAGTACTCTCTTATTAAAGTAAATTACCACTTCAGGGTGTCTGAAGCCTCAGCAATTTGATGGCCATACATATAGCTGAATATGTAAGATTTTATAAATATTTTTTGATGATTATGGTCAAATCAGTGTGAATGGTGACTAACAATCAGGACTGTAGGTCTGGACGGGAAATAATATCATCATTAGTGGCACCCTCTCATAGCACTAACATCATACTCTTGGCAAAAAAAACAAAAACAAAAAACAAAAAATCTATATCGCATTTTGCAAATATAAAAACTAGGTGTTTTTTGTTGTTGTTGTTGTTTGTTTTGTTTACTGTCCACTTATAAATGCCTCTCATTGCACTTAAAACCGAAAATTTCCATCCAGAGGTCTTTCTGCATGAGATACCTGGTATTTTTTTTTTCATTGTTTGTCTCCAAACACACATGCACACGTACAGTCTAATGATGAAAAAGTGACAGGACTTAATTCATAATAAATGGTCATTAAAAAAAAGGATTTCCTACAACTCCAGAAACCTCCTCAGAGGGAAATGAGGACACATTTTGTTGTTTAACACTTAGCCGGTGATAATTGCTCTCTGTCTGTTTTCACTTCTGAGTGTGATAACTTCCTACTGTTTCCAACAGCCTCTCCTGTTCAAAAGTCCAGTCATGGGCATGCACAACATCAATACCTCTAAAAACCACCTCAGTATCACCAAGTCTGGCTTCCTAAACTTGGAAGCTATGCAGTCCAACTAGATAATGGCTTAACTACTATAATAGTGATTCCAATTCTTGCATCAGCTCTTTGCAGTGAACTCCCGAGATATCTGACTACAGTAGTCCCCCGCCACCCGCTGCCACCCACTTATAAACAATTTAAAAGTCTTAAATTGTGTGCATTTCTGAGTAGCATAATGAAATCTGAGCATTCAGCTCCCTCCCACCTGGATTGTGACTCATCTCTTTGTCCAGCAACTCCATGCTATAGATGCTCCTGGCTTGTTTATCACTTAGTAGCCATCGGATTAAGCATCCTGGTATCAGAGTGTTTATGTTTAAATAACCCTTATTTTACTTATTAATGGCCCCAAAGCACAAGAGTAGTGATGCTCACAATTCAGATATGCCAAGGAGAAACCGTAAAGTACTTCCTTTGAGTAAAAAGGTGAAAGTTCTTGACAATAAAATAAAATAATACTATGCTGAGAATGCTAAGATCTACAGTAAGTTTAAATTTTCTATCCATAAAACTTTCTAATTTATAAATTAAACTTTATCATAGATATAGCTGTATAGGAAAAGAACATAGTGTATACAGAATTTGGTACTATCTGTGGATTTAGGCATCCACTGGGGGTCTTAGAACTTATTCCTCATGGATAAGAAGAGGCTACTGTATTCCTCTTCTTCGGTGTGTCTCACTTTTAAATCTGTCTCAGAATTAATTCCTTTTTATATCCACAGTGTTCTTCCAGAAGAACCAGAGAGAAACAACAGAGAAGAAACCATATTTAAAATATTTCATAATTTTCCAGAAATAATCTTAAAAAATAATCTGCAACTTTGAGAAATATAATTTAAAAAGTATAAGTAAAAAGAAATTCCGAGCTATATTGAAGTAAACCTACAAATAAAAGTCAAGGAGAATATTATAAAAGTAACCAGAGTGAAAACACAAATTCCCTACAAAGGCATGCCAACCAGAATGAGAGCAGTCATCAAAACAGTAGCAACATAAACAGAGGATAGTGGGACTATATCTCTAGAATCCTGAGATGCTTAGCTATTAACCTGGAATATTAAAAATTGCTAATATATAATTCAAGAAAGAATGAAAAATGAAAACTAAGATATGAGTACCATCTTCAGAAAACAAACTTTATGAAAGGCTGTGAAACCTGAATACACCTATATTCACTAAAAATGTAGAATTAGGAGGCACACGCAGGTGTACTCAGGATAAGTCCTGCCAAAAATTCAAGAGAGAATAATCATAGTTTGACACAAAATATGCCAAAGAGAAGAGTATAATATTCTATAGTTCATTTTATATTGGTTATAACTCTACAAACCAAACCTAAAAATTCTATGAAAAAGTAAACTAACCAGGATACTAACGCTGATACTGACAGGACTAAGGGTGAAAACTTGGGCCTAAATACAACAAATGTTATTTTCTCTTTCAAACCTAGTCCACGGAAGATTTGGTTTTCCAGGGTATCTTCCTTCCAAGATGTGGCTCCCCAACTTTAACTTGAAGCAGAAAAAGGGAGGATACAAAGAACTCAGACCCATTCTGTGGTGTCTTGACCTGGGAGTGACATGACTCAATTTTGTTTACAGGTTATTGGCTAGAATTTGTCATGCAGCCCCACCTAACCACAAACAGCCTGCAAAGTGCCCAAAAGACTGGGGATATTAGGGGATATTTAGGGGATATTACTGCTTCTCCCACACTGAGAAAAGGTCAAACATGGTCATGAACTTAGATGAAATAATCCTGAGTTTCTCCCTCTAGGAATTATTAATAACCTTGATTAATAGTCTTAGGTAGGCATAAAGATTCTGCAGGGCCAGTGAAAGACATAATTCTGGTGAGCGTTTTTTAATTGTCAGTGTTTTACATACATCATCCTATTCAACCCTCAGAGCAACCCTTTCAGGTAAGTACAATATAATTACTTACTGTTACAGATAAGTAAATTCCATCTCAGAGATTTTAAGTTACTTGTCCCAAGTCGCACGAAGCAGAGAGAGAATGTAAACGAAGATAGTCTTTCTCAAGAGACTGCATTTACAGCATTGGGATGAAAACCCTGGTTCCATTACTTTCATGTAATCTTGGGCAAGTGATTTAACCTTACAGAACTTCAATTTCCTTCTCTGTAAAGGGAAACAAGCATGCCAAAAAAAAAAAAAAAGTGTTTACGTGAGTATTAAGTGTATATAGTTTTGAGGATTAAAGGCATTAAACAAGGAGGATTAAATGCATATAAAATTTGTGAGCCAGAGTTTAGCAATAGTGGACAATTATTAAATGTTATTTATTAATATCCTCTTAATGTGTGAACTTTTATTATTGTGATTTACCCCATATTATAAATGTGGATTATTAAGTATAAACTTATAGATGTAGATACACCCATATATCTATATCTACATAGACAGATTTTTTTTTTTTTTTACTAGAAGGTTTCAGACAACTGGCAATCTAATAATGAACCTCACATTTTCCTGAAAGGACTGCAAACTAATTCTAAATGTCCTCCCAGTCAGCAAGTCCTGGGTTCTTTGTGATCATATTAACATAGCATAGATTATATTTACTGTCCCTTTTCAAAGTTTCCTATTTTAAGTAATTCCTTCTGTATGCATAAAATTTCAATTGTTGTCTTTTATAAGATAGCCACAGAGAACAGGGGCACTTTTAAAGATATGGGCTGTGAAATTGCCATTATCCTGGGCTTGACCCTAGAATCATTATTCTTTCAACTAGATAAATTTTACACATGACCGTAGTGATGATGATGTGATTTTTTTTTTTTTATTCAGCATGTATGTGTGTGAGATAATATGAAGAAACTAGGAACTCTAAGATGATATTGTAGCACATTGAATTCCAAACTTCATTGTTTCAGGTCCTATATTTGATTTGCTTGACTGAAGAATAAGCTAAGATCATAGAACGTAACAGAGATAGAATAAAAATTTTTTTAAGTCTAATTTATGTAAATCATCTACATTTAGGAAAATATTTTATAATATTTAAAATATATACAGAACAAATACAATTAATTTAGTTGTGCAGGCAAATAATAATAATTTCAGTATTTGTGGATTATTTTCAATATCTGAATGCATTTGATTTTATGTTCTTAACTCTGATAAATTTGTTCAGGTAAGATCTAGCTCAACTGCTTCACAGGACCTAATACTCTGGGCGCATATCCTTGATCACCTTTTAAATGAAGAATATCTGTTAGAGAATAATATTTAAATTACAGCAACATGCAGAATTAGAGCTTTAAAGAAATAAATCGACATCAGCACAATCTTGTCTCATCTCATTCATATTTTGCTGCTGTTCATCATCCACCCTCTGCTGCCATGGTAATTATTTATGCTGTGAATTATTGTCATACAGTTAAATACAGCTTGGGAACTGACAAGACCAATCTATTTTATTTACCATTAACCAGTCATCCCTCTTAGAACCAATAACAGTAAATTATATTTCTGTTAAGCATTTATTGAAAACATTGCATATTATCACTCTCCTTCTTAGAAGAGAGGTACCAAAATAAATAAAACAGCTGGGGTTCCTTTTTCTCTAATACCTTATAAAATATATATCAAATACCCTCAAACATATTCCATGCCACTACAATAAGAAACACGAAGTGAAATTTTGATTTTCATCTCTATGGCAGCCTCTCTCTCAGGTTTTCTCAAATCAGTTTCTCTTTACCTCACAACGAAGACCTTCCTTCAAATACGTCTCATCTCTGACCACTTCTCTCCATCTCCGCTGCTGCTGCTCAGGTGTGAATCACTACTGTCTCTGCTCAGATTGGTGGTGTAAACTCATAACTCATTCCCCTGCTACGTTTCTGCCACTCTTCCATCCACTCTCAACTTGGCAGGCAGGGTGACACAATTAAAACAAAATCCTTCAGCTCGAAACCTGACAATGGCTTCCTAGCTCTCTCAGAGTAAATCTAATGTCAGCTGTGCCCCTCTTCATAAGCCTCATTCTGTATGCTTCTCCCACTGGTTCCCTGTACTTCAGCTACACACCTGCCTTCCTACAGTGCCCTCCTACACTGCCCCTCAAAAATGCACTTGCTTTTACTTCAGTGGGCGTTTCTTTCCCTTCAGGATGTCAGTGTGGCTCCATAACCTCTTTCACCTCCTTACTCATATGATTCCTTACACGTATGATTCCTTCTTTCGAAGACCTCATACGCTCTTTCAAATTTCTTGTGCGCACACGTACATACACATTCACTCTCCCACTTCCTCTAAACCCTTCATGCTTCATTTTCCTCTATAGTCCTTATCATCAACTATCTTACTGTAATTGTACTTATTTATTTTTTATTAAAGTCTTTTTTTCCTATCCCCCAAAACTGAAATGGAAACCCATCCAAGGTAGGGATTGTTGTCTGTTCTATTCACAATGAATTACCTACCAGAACTCATGCCTGTCACATATTATTACTCATTACTTGTTGAATGAATGAATGAATGAATGAACATGTGGCTGGAAAATTGAAACTCTTTCCACTAGCAGAATGATAATGTCACTTTCTTCTATGAAGCTTACAAACTTGTCTTCATGTGAACCCATCCTCCTCTTTATGTCCTGTTATAATTTTTCTCTGTTCAAAAGCAAATTTGTCTACTCTTGCTGTACCCACAATGAGAATATATTTATCTAAATAAGAATGCTACGCTTTGACTTCTAAACATTTTCTCAGTTATTAGACTTCTTTTTAGTTTTATACTCCCCTATATTTAGCTTGGATTACATTACCCAACTGTAACTACCCCTTTGCCAGTACCCTAACTTCCTTGCCACTCTGTGTTTTCATTATATCCATTTGCAAAATAATCTTAGATGACCCAACTCAACAATGGACATCCTCCAGGCTTGAATCTGGGCATTATTGGAGAATTCACAAACTCAGTCTTGCTGGAAGTCCTACTAGATGATTCAGGTCAATACTGATCAACTCTGTTCTTGATATTTTTTTGCATGTCTCAAAATACTTAACATGTAAATGATAGTACAGAAAACATTTAGGGAATACTTAAGGTATTTCTAATGAAGGCCCACAAGGATTCAGATAATTAAAAGTAACAATTGAAGAGAGTCCAAATCTACCATAAGATATCTATGATAATCAAACTCTAAGCTTTCTCCTACATGAATTCTTTTATACTTCTGTGGGACTTTAATTAGATTCGGAACTAAAATTTTTCACAATTGATGTTTTTTCATTATTAAAGCAAACAAGCAACATTGGTAAAAATCTCAAACGAATACACTTGTGATGTGGCTTATGAAATAATTTAATCAAAAATTAAAACTAATATTTAACTAGTTTATTATTGTCTAATCTGAAAAAATCGTAGAATGTATGTTCATTACCTTTCTGGGAAATAACTTATATTTTAAATATTTATACAGCTGAAGCTGACTCTTTTCTTCCCCTGTAAGATCTTTTATGTTTAATAACTCACCAATATTCTTCAGTTCCAGATCTTAGAGACTTAACCCTCAAACAAAGCAATCTCACAAAAATTAAAGGCCAAGAGCACATTGCACTCCAATTGTGTGTCACATCCCTCAGGTGCCTGTGGGTTTATTTCTCAAACTTACTGCTTATTTTGCTTTTATTGTCACATTTTATATAATAAGGCAAAACATATCCAACCAATAAAATCAGTAAACTATTATTAATAAAATGAATCACTACTATATAGCAAATGGAAATAAAAAATAGCGTTAAACACAAATTTAGAGTTGAATGAAATCTTATTAATTGCATAAATAAATTTGATTAACACATTGGATTGATACTAAATATTAATTGATACAATAATTAATAGAATAAAAGTCTATCGGTTTGCTCAAAACTTAGTCCAGTTGATGTTTCCAAGTCATTTCAAAATATCTTAGACTTCTGGAGCTCTCCTTACTAAATTAATGATTTCACCAAACCTATAGAGAAAGTTGACAGTGAGCCCAAGCCTTCCACTGCCTCTGAAATTTTTTAAATTGTGTTTTTGAAACTTCCTAAGGTAAATGATAAAATTCATTTTTATTAATAATTGTGTCTTCAAAAAAAAAAAGTCAAATTGATCCACATAAAGAACAAAATTTTTCTTATTTTTTTAGAGAAAATATTAGAAAATAACCCTTTCCTCAGTCAAGAGTTTCCATTTTATCATACTTAAATAAAATTTTAAAAGATTCATGTTTATAGTAAACATATACCTATATGAATATAACAGGAAACATATCTTGATAATTTTACTCCTTTTATGGTAACACAACACTCATAATAATAATAATAAACATATATAACATACAATGTTACTATTATTTATAGCTCTTTTCTTTATTCTGGCTCTAGGTCTTTATTTATAAAAGATAAGTTTATTGTACATGTAGTAAATTCTTATCTCTGATCCGACCAAAATAAGAAATTTACGGCTAGTTCGTACCCTAAATATCATCACACAATTGTAATTCTACCCCAGTCTTCCTTTCGTATCAACTTCCTTTCCTCAAACTTTATCAGATGTTCTCTAATATTAAGGAAGATCTAAAGCCAACTATATATGTAAATATATAATAGAATAACAATAGAAAAAAATAGAATAAACAATTCCAAAAATGAAAGATAAAATTTAAAAAAATCATTTAATAATTATACCTTTAACTAGCATCTTTTATTTTCCCATACAGTCAGGATTAACTCAGTTTTATATAAAAAGTATTAAAAGTTACCTTAGGTGCTTACTGACTTAATGCCCTCTGTTATATAAAAAGATGTATTTTATCTCAACAAAAACTTCTCTTTGGCCTTATTCAAAAATAATTGCTTTTAGAAAAGTTTTATTTGCACTAACTACTTTATGATTTAATATGTGACTTTACCACCTATAAAAATTTCCATAAGTTTGAGATTATATATCTTTCTATAGAATTGTGCTACTCACATTAAATATAATTCTCATCAATGTAGTTAAGTGACATATCTATCAGAAGCTCAAACCCAAAACAGAAGTTTAAAATATAATAATTTTTACTGTTTATATATATATATATATATATATATATATATATATATTATATATATATATTTTTTTTTTTTTTTTCTATAAGTTTCCTCATGTTTCCTAGGGGTAAGCCCATGACATAATGCAGTGAATTCTTTGTATATATATTTGAGACGTAAAAAATAACAGATTGAAGAGTAATCTCCTGCAAAGCATGGAAACTGGCTATAGTCAAATACTTAAAGCCATCAATTGCAGTAGACTTATGATGTGATGAATTAGGTCACCTGTCAACTTCATCCTACATGGGGTGACCACAAGCTTGGACACCAGGACACCATGGGAAGGGCTATGCTCTCCAAACCATAAGAATGCTGAGACAATAGGTCAGGTCACTGACCTGTCTCATCATATATCTGTAATAGCAAGACTCTGACCACCGCAAGAGATCGTATGATGCTCCTCCTCCCATGAATGATAAACTGGCAACACTGGGCTACAGACAAATATTTACTACATTATGATGCTGTTGCATCCCAGGCCCTGAAACTACCAGGAGCAGGGCTGGTGCTTCTTCAATATTATAGCTTTGTCCCACCTCCCCTTCCATAGCTGATGCCTGTCCCTGCTGGATCCCTGTGTGTTGAGTAGGATGCATTCTTGTAGGAGACCTGCATACTCCCTGTGTTTCCTGCTTCCATGTGTCTCTTATAAACATGCCAACAGGCCTAATGTGTATGTGGTCAAAGAATGCATATTTCTAGTTATTAAGTGGCAAGACTATGAGGAGCCGATTCTAGGTTCAGTGGAGAAGTCTATGCATTACTCAGAGATCCTGGACTTGGAGATGTATCAAGTGACAGGATAGACTCTCGATTAGATCACTTGAAGTAGAAAGTGAAAGGGTACTATGCATGAAAATGAGAGTGGACACAAATATTTGAAGGCCAGAGGGATGAACCATACTTGTCTGGTCCACCAACCTCTATTTTCACTTTTTATATAAACAGAATACAGCTGCCTATCTAAGCACTGCACATCTCCCATTCCTTTGTAGTTAGGCGTAGTCATGTGACTAATCTTTTCCAAGGCATATGAGCAAAAGTAATGTATGCTTCTGTCAGAGTGCCTGGCCAAACTTTATCCCACTTTGCTAGTGGAAAACATTCAATGCTGAGGTGCTCAGAGATGATAGATTCATATAAATGAAGCCTGGGTCATTGAAAGATCATATGAAAAACGGTTCTCTTAGAACCGTTATATAAGCAAGAAACAGATTTATGGTGTTGTGCCTTTAGGTATATGAGTATTTGTTGTTTCAACTTACCTCACCCTAATATACACAGTAACTTCCTTTTTCAACATCAGTGTTGAATTCATTAATATCCTATACACAAAAGTAAGTAAGCAAATCTAGATCAAGTTAATTGAAAGAAATTTGGATTGTCTTCTTAAAAAAAAACAAATTTTATACTATTTATTTATACTTGTTGGGAGACCTGATGCCCCAGATTCAAAAATATGAGAAGTGCAAGTTTAATTTAGGTAAAGCAGGAAAACACATGGCATACCCCGAAAATGCAGAGCATAGAAATAAAAAGTAAAAAGAGGGTTAGTATTAATGCAAAGAGGGAGGTAATTCTAGAAAGGTAGCTCCTATTAACTGACACTCTGATTTTCCAAAACATTAGTTAGTAACAAAGTCTAATGGTGAGATAATCTAGCTAATTTCAATATTAGGTGTACTTTAATATGTGTGCCATTATAAGTCACCAGCTCATTAGCTCTCACTAATAATTTAGACGTTAAAGTCTTCAATTAGAAGACAGTCTAGGACAGCTTATATGTCTTTTCCTTCCTTCCTTCCTTCCTTCCTTCCTTCCTTCCTTCCTTCCTTCCTTCCTTCCTTCCTTTCCTTCCTTCCTTCCTTCCTTCCTTCCTTTCTCCCTTTCTCTTTCTTTCTTTCTTTCTTTCTTTCTTTCTTTCTTTCTTTCTTTCTTTCTTTTTTTCTTTCTTTCTTTCTTTCTTTCTCTCTCTCTCTCTCTCTCTCTCTCTCTCTCTCTCTCTCTCTCTCTTCTCTCTCTCTCTCTCTCTTTTGTAATCCTTTCCCTGATTGGTTTTTAGATAGGTATGTATGTGTGTCACATTTGCAACAATTCACACTTCTAAATCTTAGAGCTCCCACCCACTAAATAGTTTGATCTCCTAGGATTTTTCTCTATATTTAGTTGCACTACCAGTCTCCAGTCTCTTGTGGCTACATCATCACGTATCATCACCACTGGTCCCAGCTCTTCAGCCCCTCCACCTTGCTGTCTTTTTGTTCCCTTGATGACCAGCACTCTCCAGCCTCCTGAGACACATGTGACATTGCTGATGTCCTCAGACTACCCATATTCATATCTAATATAACCTTACCACTTTTTAATCTATTTTTTTCCATCCAAGGACATTATCCTCCAGTAATGCCTTCTCCAGCCTGTATACTCTTCTCTATAAGTGATTTTTCCCCATAAATTTACATATGTAAATTTTCTCTTACTGGACAGACTCCTTAAACTTCCACCCTGTATCTCTTCCTGTCTTTACATCAGAATTCCTTAAAAGAATTGTGTGGACTCAATGTCTGGAACACTCTATTCTCTAATTCCCTCCAAAAATGTTTTTAACCCAGTTTCTATATACTCACTCCAAATTTCTCTTGTTCTAGTCACCAATTGCTAAAACTTCATGCTGCTAAAACAAATGGTAAATTCACATTCTTCATTTATTTTAACCTAATAAATGTACCTTTGACATTCTTGAGAATTCTGTGCCAGAGCTGGCTCTCACTGCTTGCAAGAGCCGATTAGACATATGTCTTCCCAGAGACAAAACTTTGTTATCTAGGACACAACATATTTCTTTCTGTCTTGTGGATAGCTGCTTCTCCATTTCATTTGCTACTGAAACAATTTTTATGTAGTCATGTACAGGGTTGTCCTTGAAATTCTTTTCTTTTATACTCATTTACTTGAGCAGACTGATCTAGTGTCATGTCTTTAAATAACATCTATTTTATAATTATTTCAAAACATATATCTAAATCTTCTCTGAACAACACATTGTTGTACTCAGCTGTCAATTCCACATCTGTATGTAGACATTAAGTAAACGTAGCATGTCCAAAACTCAAATTCTTGCTCTTTCCACAAACTTCCTCCTCACTCAGCCAAATGTAAGTCATCCCATCTTAGTTTTTTTCAGGCTCAAAATCTTTGGGGGCATCCATTGGTTATAACCATTCTAGTAAACCTCCATCTTCAGATCCTTTCCTAACCCATCAACTTCTCTCTCATTATAGGAATCATCTCCTGTATCCCTTATTGCCACCCTTGACCTTGGCTTTTCACAAAAGACAAGCCTCAGTATCTTGAAAACTTAAAACAGATGCTCTAAATTTCTTTGCTCAAAACTTTCTAATGGTTTCTTGTCTCAGAGTAAAGAGCACCTATAAAGAGATTAGATTCTTCATTTTGCTCTTTTCCTAGAACTTGGAAGAACTGAGCTCTTGAGACTAAGTAACATAATAATTTTTGGACAAGTACGAAAAGTTGGAAGGTGATACCAGTATTTATGTTGTCAAAGGTCAGTGATGCTGAAATGTTTACTTAGAGAAGTAAATGAGATACAATTATGTTTGAATCCTGTGTTTATGTCACTCTTTCTATATATTATAGTCCATTATACAAAATACCTTGTCATATTTATTTCAGCAAATGTTTATTGAACATCTATTATGTATCAGACATGTTAACAATGCTATATAATCTATAATATGTTTTATCAGCCATTTTTCATTGTCAAGTCCTGCTAACATGTTCAAGGGTAAGCTAACTTATTTCTGAAATGCTTCAAAATGTTTTTTTTTTAAGGTCAAAATGACATCTAAATATATTGCCGATTTCTGCTCACTGTGTTATAGACACTTTGAAATATCCACTTATCTATGCTCTATTTAAATTGTCTTAATAAGAACATTTGTTTATTAAATATGGTTTCACTCATTGTTATATTTATTGTATCCTTATATTAGATAGAGTGATTGTGCCCACATGACATCAAATCATTTGGATAAAAAAAAAATTCAAATTATCCAGATGTTGAGTTTAAATAATATCAAACATCTGGTGTTGCCAAATAAATTTTTCTTGATTCTGCAAAGCTTAAGTTTGAGAATAGAGACTTAAATGTCAGACTCAAAATATTTCTTAGTCTAAAATTAACATATAGGAATTTGTGATATGCTGGAAAGAATTCATTTCAAAAGGTGCACTAATGCAAAATGCAAAACCTCATACTCGACAACCACACCTGAAAGAATCGTTCTATTACCATACAAGAAAAAAGATTTTCATTTACACATTACTTTTTAAAATTTCTTGTCATTTATTTGACCTATGATCTTAACCATCTGCTCAGCTTCTCAGTGTTAATAACCGCCCAATTTTCAAATTACAGAATATCATTTAGTTAGAAGGGTCCAGACCTCAGTTTCCAACTTAATGATATCTCAGTTGTGTGTGTGTGTGTGTGTGTGTGTGTGTATAAATAAAAAGAGCACAGAGATTTGATTTGTAAGGCATTTTAAAAATAAAATTTGCAAAGTAACACTGGAGATAACATGTAAGTTTTTCTAAAGTTTTAAAAGTTCAAATATCTTGGAAAACCAACTATTTGATATTAATATATCTATCACAACTTTGGTATACAATCTACTGACAATTGCTTTTATTTGGTGCAAAGGTCAAAGTTTAAATTTGTCTCATATGTCCTTAGCACCATATATTGCTGAGTACTATTCTTTTATACTGCTAGACAGAGAGATCTTTTTCATAAAGCTAACGTTATATTTAATTGTGCCTTAAGTCTTATTCGATCCTACTGGATATTTGTCTACTTTTGTGCTATTACCATGCTGTCTTAATTACTTTACTTTTAATAAGCCTCGCTGCATAACAAAGAAGAAACAGTGATCATTCTGGAAGGTAGAAATGCTTTATCATGGATATAGATTAGAATCGCCAGTGCTTCTTAATAATAAAACGCAACCAGCAACTGGTCACTTTTTAAATGGTTTTTAAAATCTGTATAGACAACTTATCTCTTTTTTGTCTGAACATGGATTGAATTTCTGTCCTTATACTCCTTCCCTCAATTCATTGTCTCTATTTAATTATTTTCTCTACTAGGGCATGTACCCCATAATCTATCTTCAGGGGCATCTTGTCTAAATTTGGTAATTTTTAATTCCATGTAAATCTTATAATTAATTTAAAAATTCAAGGTAACAAGTTTACTGAGGGGCCTTTTATATGTCACATAGCTGAAAACAGGCAGTGTAACTGGATAAACAAAAGCTATAATGACCACCACAAAACAAATCTACTGTAATTTTTCACTAAGATTGCAATAAATTTATAGATCATTTTGAAATGGACTTTATCTTATTAAATCATTCCAACCTTGTATGTAACCAATCTCTCTATACAACTTGCTCTCATTTATTTTCCCAATACCAATTTATATTTTTCTGCTTAAAGAGTTTGTATATATTTTGCTACATTTATTTTTAAAGTGTTTAATTTTTTGATGCTATTCTAGATGACATTCTTAGCAATCTCACTAAAATTATCACTTATAAAAATTATCTATAGACTCCTTTGGAATTTCTACCTAGGAAACTGTGCCACCTGAGAATAATTTTGATATTTGATATAAATATGAAAACGAATCAATAAAACATCAAGAGAAATATAAAATGTTATTTTTATGATTTTGATGTTGGTGACCTTTTTAACAAAACACACAAAGCAAAAATCACAAGAGGAATAATTGTACATTAAACTGCGAATTAGTTTTCTATATTGATGCATACCAAATTACCAAAAACTTAGTGGCTTAAGAAAACACTCATTTATTAATTAGTTCATTGTTCTGTAGGTCACAAGTTCAATTATAACATGATTAGGTTCTGTGCTTAGTGTACCACAAAGTTAAAAACAAGGTGTCATCTGGACTGAATTTTTGTCAGGCGTTTAGGATCTGCTTCCAAGTGCATGTGGTTGTGTCAGATTTTAGGTCATTGTGGTTGTAGAACTGAGATCCTGTTTGCTTGCCGGTGGTGAGAAAAGGCCACTCTCCACTTTCAGTCCTGGATTATATCCTCCAAGAAGCAGAAACTTTGGAGCCATTTTAGAATTCTGCTCACCATCAACTATATCTAAATCAATTACATTCTTTCATTAACAGCCACTCCTAAGAAGATGAGAAATCAAGTGAAGATTTATGCAGTATATATAACCACAAAGGGCTTATATTCCTAAGTTACAGTTACAAGGAACCTCTAGAAATCAGTGGAAAAATATGGTAAATCTCGTAGAAAATGATAGAGAATCTGATAGAGAGTTACGTAGGCTTTCTATAATAGAGTTCATCCAAATGACCTTTAAAATATATACAATTCTTTGCAGCTATTATACAGGATCAGATAATCAAAAGTACTCACAGGGTATATTTGCATAAACTTCACTAAAGCTAATAGATACAGTAAAGGAAGAAAGACCGGCAGATATCACAATCATCTGAGACTGTCAGGTGCAGCTCTCATGGTCCGTTCACAATCTCTCTGGATAAGTTTTGTCTTTAGATTGTTAACCACCAAGGTAACGAGTTTACTGAGGGGTCTTTTATATCAGTGGTCCCCAATCTTTTTGACACCAGGGACTGTTGCTTCTTTGAAAATCTAGTGCCTGATGATCTGAAGTGGAGCTGAGGTGGTGATGCCGGCGCTGGGGAGCAGCTGCAAACACAAATGAAGCTTCGCTCACTTGCCTGCCGCTTGCCTCCTGCTATGCAGTTCAGTTCCTAACAGGCCACAGACAGTATGTACCAGTCCACAGTCCAAGGGTCGGGGACCTCTGTTTTATATGTCACATAGCTGCAAACAGGGAGTGTAACCAGATAAGCCAAATGCAAAACATCCATCTACATATTTTTTCACGAATATTGCATCCATGCTGGTGTGAAATGTCTTCAGGCTGGTTCTCACATTCAACTGCATGCTATAAATCACTAGCTAATATGTTTCACTCTGTTCTTGGCTAAAAATCATTACCATGATTCCAGAAATCATTGGAGAAAAGCCTAGAGTTTCTATGGACTAGCTGCAAGCTAATCCTCTTTTTATACTGTATTCAATTTCATTATTAAAGAAATATAAATTAAAACCTCAACTGGATGTCAATGTCCACCAAATAGGTTAAAATGATAAGACTGATATTAGCAAGTATTAGAGAGGATGGAGAATAATAGGCACTGTTATAACACAGCATCTGTGAATATAAATTGATAGGACCACTTAGCAAAGGAGAATTTTGCATGATATAAAAGTTGAAGGCAAACATAGTTTATGAACAAAATTTCCACTCCTACATATATGCCCCCAAAATGTGTGCACATGAATTTCTTCTGATATGTTAATAACAATAGCTGATGATTACAAACAACCCAGATGTCCATCATCATGAAAATGTTTAAATAAATTATGATATATTCAAACAATTGAATACAATATAACAAAAATAAACCAACTAACTGTTCTAAGCACAATGTAAGAGAAACTCATGTGCATAACATTGGACCTAAGAGGTTAACGTAAAATAATAGATGAATCTGTTTATACAAAATTCAAAACAAGACAGCACTAAACTATAGTGATTAAAGATGAATGCATACTTGGTAAATGGTAAATGTAAGCAAGAAAAGATTAGGATAAAAATTTGGGAAGGAGTAGGGTGTTGATGGTGATAGATAGTGGATGCAAAAATGAGGAAATGGTGGTGGTTTTATAGATATTTAAAATAATTTGTTGAACTGTATGCCACAATTTTGAGCACCTTTCTATTATGTGTTTATTGCTTATATTACAAAAGTATAAATTTTATAATTTATTTAAATTGTAGGAATTTGTATTAAATGGGTAATGATTTTATACCAATTCGACTTTATCTCTCAAAAATAAAATAATAATATTTAATGCCTAAATAAATAGAGATGTAATCAAATGAAATTATATTACTTATCAATTCTAGCACCAGAAGTATGAATTTGCAATATATATTTAAAGATGGTCACCCCTTAAAAATGGTCACCAGCTTTGGGTAGGGCCGACTGCTCATCTTTATGATTTGTTAAAATAACACTTGCAGAAATTAAAAGAAACTACCTTGAACATTGTATTTGCTTTGCTTTACTTTTTTCAAATTAAGTTTCAGCCTGAGTATCAGGAGTATCTCCTACTCAGAGGTAAATGACCCTTGTTTCACAAAGTCTATGATATTTGTCACAACATGAAATAGGTTTTGACAGCCATTTTCCATTTGTCTGCTTTGAAATGCATCACTTCTCCTCACCATCCCAACGGATTTGACCAGACACCACGATTAGTCTTCTGGTGCCTGCAAAATCTCTTCATTACTGCACTCTCTCTCTACCCAAGGTAAATCATTAAGTACTTTTATGGTGCTGGTTTGAAAATCATTTTTTAAAGTAGCATGGAAAACTTTGCTGCCTTGGATGCTTTTGATGGATGTTACCTTCCTGTTAAATAACATGACATTTTTAGGGAATGTCATAGACCAAATGTTTCTGTCCCCCTACCCCAATTTCATATGTTGAAGCATAATCCCAAATGTGATGGTATTTGGAGGTGGGGTTTTGTCGAAGTGATTAGGTCATGAAGGCAAAGCCCTTATGGATGGAATTAGTGACCTATAAAAGAAACTCCAGAGAGCTCCCTCACCACCTCTGCCAGATGAGGACACAGTATAAAGGTAGCTATCTATTAACCAGGAAGTGGGTCCTCACCAGACTTCGAATCTGCAGGTGCCTTGATTTTGGACCTTCAGCCTGTGGAACAGTGAGCCATAAAGATCTGCTTTATTAGTATGAGTGAAAAACGGTCTATGAAATAAACTTGACAAATTTAGGGTGACCACATCGCAAGTCTTACATGCTCAGTGACAAAAGTAACCATGCAGGATGGTCTGATCACAAATTCATAAATAGGCAGGTCATAGCAGGTAGACATATCCCAGTTTTATAGCTTCTTTAGGCTATTGTTATCATGCAACTATCCTTTAAAATGTCAGAGTAATTTTCTTTTCTGGACCCTCAAAAGCCCAACCGCAGGTACCTCAGCAGAAGATCTCCAGAACATGAGACCACAAAAACCTTTATTAATATTTTGTTCAGCACATATCATCTCTAGGTACATCTCTCTCTCTCACTCTCGCTCGCTCTCTCTTCCTCTCACATACACACACACATAAATTTTTTATATGAGAACAATTTAGAATGTTAATGTTATAATTTTTAGTCCTGATTCTAGCTGCATAAATAGAAAACATTTACTTTGATCTATTACCTCAGATTAGTATATTAAAACCAAAATAGTAAGTTAAGCATTGTTTTATTTTTTTTGCCTGTTATATCATTGTCAACCAACAATTCAGAAACACTTAAACTGTGCTCTGGAGAGAACAAAAGAAAGGCCAGGTTTACAAAGGGGAAAACCACAAAATGTAATTCTTTCATGCAAATGCAGGATTGCTGTCTAGGTTAACGGGATGATTAGTTGTGATCTGCAAACGAGCGACGTGAAACCCGAAGGCGGCTTTCACATGGACATGTGTCTATGTTGCAGCTGAACCAGGATGTTGGTGGCTCCCCCTTGAGCCAAGTTTAGTAACAGGTTTAGCAACTCAGTAGTAGCCTTGAGAACTGAATCTCAACATGTGTGCAGGTCCCACTTTCCAAACAGTCTCCTATTTAAGTGACAGCTTAGCGATGTTTATTCCATTTTTTTCTATTATTATTATTATTACAGAGATGTAATTTTGTGCAGAGGTGGGAATTGAAAGTCTAAAATGAAAGAAGGCCTTTGGGTGGTCTGTTAGTGCTAAGAAGTAATTATTTTGCTGCAGCCGATAAAGCACGTGAGATGAGAGAAACAAAACAGTCTTTGTCAATTTTAGGACATTTAATTCTTTCAGGCCCTCTCTCCAATCTTGCAATAAGGAAAGAATTGAAGTTATTGTCTTCTCCCTAGTAACTTGTCTGACTAGCTATACCTTATTTAGCTTTTATGTTCAAATATTACAATAGATTTAAACATGCTGCACACCAGTCACTCTCCATCACTTCCAAGTTTTCATGTCCAAGGTCATTTCTCTCTCATACTCTTAATGGACTGAGCACCACCCTCCCACTCCAGGCCCCCTCTTAAATAATCTTCTTTCCCATTCTAGGACCAAAGATATGTCCGGTTTACCTCTACTCACTGGCCACTTCTCTAGAATTCCTTTGATAAATCATCCTACACTTGAATTTTAAATATTGGATAGCCTCTGGGTTCCAATCTTCTTTTCTCAGGGTTCTCCCTAGCTGTTTCATGGAGTCCCACTGCTTTAAGCATAGTCTAAGAGCCAGTTCATTCTATTTACATAGCAAGCCCCAAATCTTCCCCAGCTCTAGGTTAATATATTCAAGTTCCTATATGACATGTCCATTTGAATGTACAAAACAAACCTCAAACTTGCCACATTCAAAATTGAAGATTTGTTTCTTTCTCTCTGTCTCAAATATATTCTTCTGTGTTCTATTTGACATTCAGGAACATAGTGATAGGTCCTAAATTGTCTTTTGCTAACCAGCATATAACAATTTTTTCTTCTCACTAAATAAAAATTAATTAATGGCAGTCATTCCTCAACAAAAAATATATTAAAAGATATATCTCTTCTGTTCAAAATCTTTGCCTGTTTGTCTAAAGAAGTATGAACAGAGATAATTAATTCAGGGATCTATTAAATCTGTACAACCAAATAGAATACTTTAAATTTATGCATTTTACAAATCCCTTTCTCTCTCTATGTTCTGTTCTGGGCACATTTCTGAAATTATCCTCCAGTTTCCTACTTTTCTTTGATTGTGTGAGCCTAGAGTTGTCTCTGTCTAGGACATTTAACTCATTTTATAAAATATTTTTTTTTTTAAGACTTTCTAATTCATTAATTAGAAATGTTTATTATTTTAACATTAATGTTTATTTTGGCAGAATTTACTTTCTTAACAAATTTAAGAATGCAATGCAGTATTTATTCTTTTTCATATCCATTTTTCTTTGCTTATTTTCTGTTTGTTTTTTTTTGGTTAAATATTTTTTACTTTTTATATATGCTATTTTTGTTTATATTTTGAAAATCTTGATCCTGTATGTTTTACAACCATTTTTAGAGTGATTTACTTATTCTTTCCTTTTATTTTATTGATTTTCTGCTTGTTGATTTTGTCAGCTAACTTTTGAAATTTTCTTCATACATTTTGGAATTTAGTTCACATGTTTGAATGGAGAGAATTTCCTCTCTCTAGCAATTTTTTTTTATTTGTTTCTTTCTCTACATGACACCACAGGGTCCCCAATCCTGATTCATACTTGCAGTGCTTCTATTAACTGTGGCCATAGTGTGAATTCGGTAGCTAAGTCAGCTGCCTGGCATGGATGAAGTCTTCCGTTGGCATCCTCCTCCATTCCTAGGTAAACAGATTCATAGAAGCCCTAGTAACAGGTAGGGCTCAGGACAGCACTTTACAGCATTCTTTCAAGGGAAGCGGGATTTCCCAAATTGTCTTTACTTCAGACGGTGCATCTGGCTCCAATTCCACATGTCATATTGGTTGATTTAAGTTCCTGGGGAGATAAAACTCAGGTGACTTTCTCTTGCTTCTATTCCCAGAGCAAGCCTGCCGATCTAATTTACTTGTTTGCTTTTTTCTTTGTTCTGTTTCTTGTCCTTGTAAGCTTTTATTTTTTGACTGCACATTTTATTCTATTCATCATTGCTATGTATTTGAAGCCGAGAAAAAACTCAAAGTGTGAACTTACAATGCCATTTAAATTAAGAGTTTACTTAGCATAAAAATTTTATGCCCAAAGATGACAGTGCTAGTTTTGTCTTTGCTCTTTATGGAGAAATCATAATAATTACTTAAATAGATTTTGCAGTGCTTCGGACCAGGTGCTTTCATTTTGAAGAGTCTCACCTTTTGTGAATAATGTACATTAGGTTGGTTTCTCACCACTCATAATTTTTCCACTACCAAATGTGTGTTTTTCTTTTTTATGCAAAAAGAGTGGGATAATAAAGGCTAGTTATTAGAGGATGACATTCAGGAAAAAAATCCAATAGTTATTAATTTATTAACCTGTTCTGTTACACTTCTATTTAAAACATAAAATTCCTGCTAAAATTTTATATGTTCCATAACAAATGCTTTACACTATTTTATACATCTTTCTTTAACCCAAAAATGTTAAAAATGATCTTAAAGTGACTCTGTGCTGCCTAGCTTTGTTTATATGAATAGCCTCAGGACTAGTGCACATTGGAGACTTGACAACTTTAATTATTCTACACATTTAACTGGTTAGAATTTAATTATTCTAGTGTTCCCAGAGGGCTGATGACAGGTGAGATATTAAAAAATAGTAAATAAATGGGTGTATGTCCAGTCTGTGACTCCTTCAGTTTGTAGCTAGCAATATTTTAGAATTCATAGAGTATATCTTATCTTCATTTAGCAATTCTTTAATTTTATTGTTTTCCAGATTAGTATCTGAAGGTCAGTGAGTGCAATGTACATATATATTATTTTATGTGTATAATATATTATTATGTAACCTATAAATATATAATTAAAATTCTTCATTTTGAATTAATTCTGAATTTATAGAATATTCACAAGAAAGGTAGATTTTTCATGTACCCTTTTCTTCACTTATATTCCTCTGTTGTATGTAGCATTTGAGAGTAAATTGCTGATGTGATGTTCCTTTATCTTTAAGTACTTCAGCAAGAAGTATTTAAAATAAAAACCATTTACTTACCCACAGTACAATTATCAAAATCAGAAAATTAATGCCAATAAAAAACTATTATCTAATCAGCTTTCTTTGTTCAAATGATGCCATTTATTCTGGTAGTATCTATTATAACTAATATGGAAAATAATTTTTTTCCTGGTCTAGCATCCAGCTCACTTGACACATGGTTCGTTAATGACATTTAATCTACAGCAATTCCTCAGTCTTTTTCTGTCTTTCACGTTTTTGACTTCTTTTTAAAGTGAACAGGACTATTATTCTGTTGAATGTCCTTAATTTGGCGTTCATGATGTCTCCTCATGATTGCATTATGCATTGGCAGGAATAAAACAAAGTTAACATTGCATGTACTCTCATCAATATGTTATATCCCTAGATTTGTGATGCCTAGTTTTTCCTTTATTGATGAGGTTAACGAATTATTTGATTAAAGTGATTTTTTTTTCACTTTAAAGTTTCTGTTTTCTCTTTATAATTAATACATATATTATGGGGAGATACATTGAGACCACGCAAATATCTTATTCATTTTGTGATTTTCATCCACTGATAGCCCAGAAATTTTTGCACTGACCAATATGATTACTATGATATCAAATGATGATTTTTCTAATTTTATCATGCCTTCTACATTCATTAGTTGGCATTCTACCATGAAGAAAACATTTCTCTATTTACCCACTTAGTTATTTAGTTAAGCTTTTATTTAATTATATATGTATGGACTCATGGTTTATTTTATTCAATGAATTATAATCCGTTACTATCATTATTTATATTGATAAGTTGTTCCAGATTTGGCCTGTGGAAGTACCTTTAAGCTGGCTCCTGTGTCCTTTGGCATGTATTCTTTGTGTAGTTTTTTACTTTCTGGCACAAAAATATGACCCAGGTTTATTTTATGTATATTTTCTAGTCATAGCCCAGGAATTAGTTATTTTTCCAAGAAGCTCTGAAAATCAGTTTTCTCTTTGTGGAAAATGTATATAGAAACCAAGTTATGGCACTAGGTATGCTCACTACTGCTGGGATATCATTGTGCTAGATCTTCTTTCAGGAACAGGGTTATCAAATATGCATACCTATAAGTAAGGCTCTTCATCCATTTCACAACTGCAAAGTGTTCTATTGCATGAATGTATCCATTCATTTCTGCATGTGAGCATTTAGGTTTTTCCCAACTCTTAGAAATTACAAACCATGTTATAATGAATAGTCTTGTGTGTTTTTGAAGTATATCTTTAATGATAAATTTCTAGAAGTGAAAATGTTAGTTAACAAGTAAAATATATACAGTTGTTACATGTTACCAAGAGCGTAGTATAAATTTTCATTCTCACAAGCAATTATGAGGGTCCTTCGTTTCCTACAGCATCTCCAGCAGAATGTGTCCTTATGCTCTTTAAAGTTTTTGCCATTCACTTAGGTGATAAATGGTATGTCAGGCAGCCTTTATTTCCACTTCTCTAATTGTAAGACTAAAGATATTTTTCTATATTAAAGAGCATTTTTATATCTTCATTGTGAATTGTTGGTGATGCTTTTGCTCATTTTTCTATAGGAATGTTAACCTTTTTTTATAACTTCAATTTAAAAGAGTGCTTTTATATGTTAGGGATATTAGCCCTTTATGTGTGATATACATTGGGATTTTTCTTCCAGTTTTCCATTTGTCTTTTGACTGTGTTTATAGTGAATTTTATCCAGAACAGGTTTGTTTCTTATGATTAAATTCATTGATCTTTTATTTTCCTTTATTTTGCTTTTATTTTACCTGAATTTCAAGTCATAGTTAGAAAACGATTTTGTACATTCAAGTTATAGAGAATTACATCACTGTTTTCTTGTGGTTTTTGTTAAGGTTTCTTTCTTTTTAAAATTTGTTTACATTTAAATCTCAGATTTATATGGAGTTTATGTTTATCTATATTGTGAGATTTGGAACTAAGAGTACATATTTTTCAAATGGTCAAACAATTGTCTCAGCACTATTTATCGTCCATCTTTAACTGAGGATTTAGGTGCTGTCTTTATGAGATACTAAATTTCACATGTACCTAAGTCTATTTCTAAACAATCTATTTTATTGGATTTGTACAATTATCTACTTATGTAATCATACTACAATGTTTTCATGTAAAGGATTTATGTATTAAAACATCATGTGGTACCAATTTCATCTCATAGTATTTTTCCCCATTATTTCTTAACTGTTTTTACGTGTGTGTGTGTGTGTGTGTGTGTGTGTGTGTGTGTGTGTGTTACTTTGAACTTTGTTATCATCCTTTCCTGGTCCTTACAAGAGTTTCTTGGTATTTTTATTTGGATTATATTACATTTAGAACTTAATTTATGAAAGCTGGCATCTTTGTGATGTTGTTAAGTCATTTTATAGAAGAATAAAAATACTTTCCTTTTTTAAAAAAAATTCTCTTTTGATGTAAAATGTATTCAATGAAATACACAAAAATTCTATGTACTCATTAGATTCTGAAAAATATTTACACCTATGTATCCCATATCTTTCTCAAAATATAAAACAATACCATCACCTCAGATGGTTTTCTTCTGCCTCTTTTAAGTTAACATCCTCACCCCACTCCAAAAATAAGCATTGAGTCTTTTCACAACATGAATTAGTGGTCAAAGTTGCTGCATGTATCAATAGTTTTTTTGGTAATATATTTTTAAATATAAACAGTTGTTTAAACATACTAGTTTTTTCACTGGTGGTGTGGTTGTTTGCAGTTTTGAACTATTATAAATAAAGCATCATGAATATTCTTGTAAAGGTTTTAGTTAACATATTTTTTATTTCTCTTAAGTTGGTCTAAAAATGGCATTACTAGGTAATGAAGCAAGTCAATCTTTAATTTATAGGAAATGTTGTAAATTGTTTCTCTAATGAGGGTCCCATTTTAAATTTTCACCAACCATTTCTGAGAGTTCTGTCTGCTCCACATTCTTGCCAACATTGATTTGTCAGTCTATTTCATTTTTAGTCATTATTGTGATATGTTACGGTGTCTCATTGTGGTTTTAATTCACATTTACATAATGATAAAGTTTAGTAATTTTCAACTGTTTAATGGTCATCTGTATATCTTCTTTTTTAAAGCATCTTTTTCTTTTATATTTAGTTATAGGAGATATGTGTGCATCTTTTGTCAGGTATATATTTTACAATTTTTTTTTAATGCTAATGTTTCGTATATATTTTTTAAGGATGTCTTTTAGTAAAATATTTAAAAATTTTAATGAGGTCTAGTTAATCACTTTTTCTTTTATGGTTATTACTTTCTGTGACTTAAGAAACTTTTCTTTTTTCTTAATCACAAAGATATTTTCTTATGTTTTTCTTTAAAGCTTGGTGGTTTTAACTTTCATATTTAAGAATATGCTTATGTTGAATTAATTATAGGGAATAAGGTAGGGATGGAGATCATTATTTCTGCATGGATGTCTGTTATTCTATCACTATTCTTACATAAATCATATGGTTTTTGTGCTTTTGTTGTAAATCTACTGACCTTATAAGAGTAGATCTATTTCTGAGTCATCTATTATTTTCTATTGATCTATTTTTGATACTTATACAAATGGTACATCGTTTTGATTATTCTAGATTTATAATAAGTCATGAAATCAAATAGTTGCATTCTTATTTTTGTTTTTAACTTTAAGATTTTTTAATTCTATTCAGTGACTTGGCATTTCTAAATACACTTTAAAAATCTTGTCAATTTCTTCTTTAAAAAGAGGTTCTGAGATTATAGTTAAGATAAATGCAAATATATGAATCGATTTGTAAAGAATTAAAATCTTGATAAAATTTGAACATCTAGTCCATGAATACTATATATCTCTCCACTTATTTAGACTTTTTAAAAAATTTTTTCTTAGGACTATAAGAATTTTTCCCTAAAATATATGAGAATACTATAAAATATTTAGTTATGACTTTATCATAGAAATGTTATCTTTAGTTAGGAACAAAAGGAAATTCTCAATAGTTTAAAATGTTGTGGAATGAGATGAAATTATATTTAACAACTTCTGATACAGATAAAAGCTGTGCATAGCTAATACTTAAATTCAGGTTCCAGATTATTGTGATGCTATACAACTTTGCGGCTCTTGAAAACCCTTGTGTAACTAATCTAGATTTAAGTTTGATTGTCTGATTATTGCTACGCTTGTGTGCGGCCTTGTGCTGAGTGACACAGAGCAAATCACTTTCTCTCTGTCTCTTTCCTCAACTCTAAAATGGTGAGATGATGGTGTGGTTGTTAGAATTTGAAAATATAATACAAGCAAAGGTTTGGAGTAATGTTTGAATACAATAAAGCATCAACAAAGACCAACCAATGTCATTATTATTTTCTTCTTTTCCTTCAGCCTGCCAAATCTTTTTTCTGCTTTAGAGTCTTCCTGTTCTTCTTGCTTATTTTCAGCTCTTCTCAGGGAGAATTTCTTTTCTTCTTTCATATGATAACTTCAATATTTATTCCTTGGAAAAACCTCCCAATCATTTCATAGAAAGAAGAGTTCTCAGTTCTCTATCTCAATAATGTGTTTGTTACCACCAAAACAATTCAATTTTTTCAAAACGCATTTTTTTAATGTTTTGTTTTACTCTGTATAATTGTTTTTGATGTCTCATGTCTACATTAGACACTGGACCTATATTTCTAAATACAATGGTATGATGCCTGTCTTAAATAGATATTCAGTTCATATTTATCAGACAAATGAATTTTCAATGAGAAATAAGATAGCTCTCATTTTAGAAATTTTGATAATGGTTCCCAAGTAAAATTTTCATATTGTCAAATTAAATTCTAAGTAGTGTATGTGAGTTCTTATTTTGAAATATCACCATAGATTGAGATAAGAAAAATAAAAATGTTATTTCTATTCTTTACAATAACCTGTAACATGACTCTAGAGAAGATTTTAAAGATGTCAGCTATTGTCAATGAAAGGGCCACCCTTTCTCCAGATTTAACTCTTGAAACACAATTCTTACGAAAATTATTTTTGTTTGTTTCAAATGCTGTTTAGAATAATTATTTATTCATTCAACAAATACCTATTGACTTTGTTTTAGTGTACTAAGCATCTTTTGAGAGCTAAGAAAACATAACTGAACAAAAGAATTCACATTATAGTGTTATAAGGACATAGATGTTTTTCAAAAGAATATTAAAAAGTATCTGAGTAAAGACTTGAAAAATGTGACCTCCTATCTTTTGAAATTAATTTTCTATTCCTTTTCTTTTAAGACTCACCGTATGCTCTGGCCACATAGAATAACTCAAAGTTCTAATATAGTCTGCATTTTTCCACTTGTATTTGATTTTATCTTGATTTTACTTTTTTCCTCCATCCAGAATAGATTTTGCTTCTTTCCACTTCTCTGTCACAATCCTACAATATCCTCTCTCATCCTGTGTTCCTTTAGGCACTACCGACAGATCAGTCAGAACTATATTTATCACTGATCATGTCACTCACATAGAATTCTTCAAAAGCTCATCTCAGTTCTGTTGATAAAAGACAAAATATTAACATTGCCTACATGTATATTACATAAAACATGGAGAAATGATGTAATATTTTTATCAATTGCTTTACATACCACTATAATATTTCTTTCCCCTACATTTTGTGTACTCTGATTGATACTTCTCATGACAATTTTGTATTTGTCTATAGATAGAAAAAATATATTTTCATCTAAGATTATGAATTAATTTTTTGAATTTTTGATAACTGAGACACATAAAACATGCAATTTCACATTTAAATGTTCTGACTTCTATCAACTTAGCCCTTTAAAGATGAATTCTGATAAATTGTTTAATAGAATATCCACCAAAGATTATGGTGCATTTACAATGATATATATTGCATTATCAAGTATATTTTTGACATGAGAATATTGTATCTTTGACTTTCTTTTTAATTTTACATGCTTGAAATTTGAAAGATTTTCCACAGACCAACTTCTTGTATTGCATATTTCAAACCTAATTTCTCTTGGATCCTCAGACTTCTAGTTCCGGATGTCGTAGTACATGATTATATAGTAACATGACCTTGGTCTTGCAACTTGTGTCGTAAGGCTCGTGAGTTAGCAGAGTGGTATTTGGAGCATTTGAAAAAATGCTTTTATTTCTAGCTGTTACAGATAACAATAACTATACACAGAAGTGATCTTGAACCCCATAAATGGATTCCAACATGCCTGAATTAAATCTGTTCACTCAATTTCCTCTTAGCTAAATCCTTAAAATGGTCTTTATGCCACTCTTGGAGGAAGAAGGACAGAATGGAAAGAAATAAGACTTATAGTAGATAACGGCCAAACAGATTTCTTTTGAGACAATTGTAAGCACGTGGCCATGTAAACACATTGTTAGGACCCCTTGCTGATTTGGGGAGAGGCCCACTTTGGAATTGAACTTTACTGAACTTTAAGAGTCATTAGCTTTATGATAAACCTATCTCTTGTGAATTATTTTAGATATATTTTCCTGCTATTTCACTCCAACATTAAGAAATTAAGCAAAGATTTTGTTACCTAAAATTTCCTTTAAGGATAGGTAGATTTTAGTACTTCAGTTGGTTTTTCCTATTTTCAGAGACCCAAATACAAGGGGAATATTAGTACTTATTTAAGTTGTTTTATTCGTTTGCTTTTCTATAAGTCTTCCTTTAACCAAGATGAAAAAGATTGCCTATTTTTATGGGTTTTGCTGCCACCACAAGTTACAAACCATACAGTCTCCTGAATTAGGGAAAGGGGTCCTCTACTTTTACATCATGAGATGCAAAGCAAGTGATGTTTCTAAGGGAAAAGCCTGCAGAAAACACTTGACAAATACAAGAAAACAATCTCAGGTAAAATATAGCTGTTTTTATTAGGTGGATGAGCTTTTTGATGGCCTTCAGAAGGTGTAGCTGCTTTGCTGTCACGTTCACAGTCTTGGAACTATACTTATTAAAGTTGTTATGTTATAGATAATGACAGTAACATGGGAATTCTAAACACAGGATCCTAGTAGATCCTATCTCATAAACACCAGTCTCATAGTAGGTTTATTTTTTATTTCCTCCTTTTTTTCCTTCTTTTAACATATTTTGACTTGCATTATTAAGTATTTTACATCTATTTTCATGAGAGAAATCAACTCAAACTTCCTTTTCTTATACTATCTTTGCCATGATTTTTATCAGGGTTTTGCTAGCCAGATTTAGCAAATTAGGAAATATTCCGTGATTGTCTACTTTGTGAAATATGAATGCTATAGACTAAGTGTTTGTGTCCTCTTCAAATTCATGTGTTAAATCTTAATGCTCCAATATGATTATATGTGGGGTTGGACCCTTGGGAGATAATTAGGTCATAAGGTAGAGTTTTCATGAAACAGATAAGTGCTTTTATAGAAGAAGATCCAGCAACATTCCTTCTACCAGGTAAGGACACATCAAAAAGATGGCCCTCTGTGAATCAGGAAGCAGGCCCTCAGCAGACAGTAAATCTGTCAGCACCTTGATCTTGGAATTCCTAGCCTCTAGAACTGTGAGAATTTTTCTTGTTTAGAAGCCGCCTAATTTGTGGTATTTTATTATAGCAGCCTGAACAGACCAAACACAAGTTTTTAATTAAAAAAAAAATCTTATATTTTTCAGGATCATATAATAGGAGCTCATTAGATGATGATAGATTTGAATTATTACCTCAGCTTTTTTCAGTCATTTCATCCTCTCCAAATTCCTGCCTTTACATTAATCTTATTTCTAATTTCACAGCTACTGTAATAGACTTCTATGAAGCAATTCTTTAATTTCTTCCATGATGTAGCCTAAGTTGATGATATGGTTTGGCATTTTTTTCTATATAGCCTTTTTGAATTTTATCAGAGAAAGAAGAACATTATTCTAATGTACAGTTTCAGAGATTATGTTTAATTAGTGTGGAAGAACTTGTGTGTGTGTGTGTGTGTGTGTGTGTGTGTGTGTGTGTGCATGTTAGAGAGTGGTTTTTTATTCTACAATTTTCTGTTACCTACAAGGATGTTGGATAGTAAATTATGCCATTTCTTCATAATCCTGGCCCCACATTTTGCCATAGACATCAACATTGGAAGTTTCCCAAATACGATCCAAAGTGTCATGAAAACCTGATACAGATGAGGTGTAAAAAGAAGTGACCTTTCTTATGGGACAAATAGCTTTTTTCTTGACCCTCTCAGCCTTCCAGATGGTGAGGCCTATATTTATAGAAAATGTAAAAGGGAAACGAGTGATTTGCCTCCCTACCCCAAGCACTCCATTATTAGTCCCATCACAGATAAAGTCAGAACAGAAGTAACGAAGAGAAAAATTAATAAGGATATGAGCAAATGGAGAACTGATAACAAAAAGGGTGATTTTATAATTCCTTGTGTAAATTTAGAAAAGAAAAATTTTCAAATGTTATTTTTGTATTAAGAAGAAGTTTTCTTTTGTAAGCATTGTATAGTGTATATTGCCACAAACAATATGCAAATAAGCAAAAGTAGGCAAACATTTGATTATTTAAGCACAGATAAATATTTGTCAAGCCTAGTATTTTTGGAAAAGAATTTTTTCAGCTTTCCTTGGAGAGGTACTTATGAGAACTTTACACAAATACAGTTAAATGATAGGTTTATACTTTTCCTCAGATACCATTAATAAAATGCCATGTATTTAAAAATAGATTGTAAAAAATTGAATTCATAACATTTGTAGCTCTTTGATTTTTCGTAATGATTCATTATATATATCTTACCCAGGTTGTAAGTTTTGTAAACTCTTATAATTATTTTTATTCATATGGTGCTATCTATTTAAGTAAATATTAAGTAAATATTTGAAAACTTGAGTTGAATCAAATCAGGCAGATTTTTCCCTTGCAAGAGTTTTATTCTTAGTTTTATTCTGAGCTTCCTATCCATTAAAAATCAGCCCAACATTTTAAAAAATAGAAGACAAAACTTAGCCTTAATTTAAAATAAAGAATAGGGATTATAAATCTTTCTGGATAAGGCCAGATAATAAATAATTTAAGCTTACTCGTGTAAGCTTATTCATGTTGTCACATGAAATCAGCTATAGACAATATGTAAAACAATGTGTGTGACTGTGTTTCTACAAAACTTTATTAACAAAAACAGAAGACAGGCTACATTTGGCCACTTTAGGCCAACTCCTGGGCTAGAATATGATACACATGACTAAATAACTAAGAGGCTAAGTTCATCTAGCAGGAAAAATACTATACCTCCTTTTCTTTTCTGTTTTTCCCCTCCATCAGGGTCAGGTTTTACTAATGTTTGACTGAATATCACATGTTGAATGTTTTAATTATGTGTAATGCAATTATGCACCAAGTTAGTCATGCTCTTCTTATTTTTATATATTCCACACAAGAAACCTATATAAATGTAACATATTCTGATTACAATTGATTGATAATACATAAAAGTTTCTTCTAAAAGTTTATTGCTGCTTCATAATCTGTGGGATAAAACTTACTAGCAGCTCTCCATGGAGAATGAAAACAGAGC
Organism: Eonycteris spelaea; assembly: GCA_003508835.1. NCBI lineage: Eukaryota > Metazoa > Chordata > Mammalia > Chiroptera > Pteropodidae > Eonycteris > Eonycteris spelaea. The sequence continues at coordinate 484,660 of PUFA01000043.1, read as the reverse complement.
AAACGAGTTTGTTTTGTTTAAATTAATCATGAATAGCATCAACTAATTCAACATCAACTTGTCAGTTTTGTACATTTCCCCCTTTCAGTTCAGAGAGCCACATACTTTGTTTTAAAAGTTGTTTGCTTGTGTCTATTTCACTGGACTCTCATTTCCTAGATCCACTGTCATAGGGTGCTATGTTTTCAAAGTTTCATTTCAAAACGCCACACATATAAGTAAAAGTATTTTTTTTAAATACATAAAAGAGGAATTCAGAGATAGTCAATGATTCCTAGAAACACAGATGAGGCTCTTTCATTTGACCTTCTATGTGGATGAAATTTCCAAGAAAGTAGGACCCTGACCCATATCACCATTATTCACACATGCGCTCACACTTTTATAAATATATCATCTTTTTTAAAAAATATCTTTTGTTAAGAATTTTAATATGTTATTCAAATAAAGCCATTTTCCTTAAAGATCTGCGAGAAGAATTTTTGTCATTTTCATTCTTAATAATTTTATGTAGATTATATATTTGTTATTAAACCTATCCTTATTTTGGGAAATACTACAATGAATCATAATAAGAATTATATTGTTATATTTTCAGACTTTTTTCATCAATAGCACTAAATTTGAAAAACTTAAAATGGTCAAAATATGAAGTATAAACAAATCTATAAAGTACATTGTTTTGGAAAAATTAAACTGTTTTTATAGGGACTAATTACTAATTTTCTACCAAAGAAATAAGTTTTATAATCAGGACACTTTTATTATGCTATAATTATGCTTCATAGGGAAACTATTTGTTTAATATGAGAAAAATTTTTAAAAAGTACTGATTTGAACTGAGTAATTCATTAAAAATAAATTATTTTGAAAAAGAGGAGTGGCAACTGCAAGATGGCAAAATAACACATCTCTTATGTATATTTCTCTCAACAACAATACCTTGACATGCATCCACAAAAGTGTCTTCATGGGAACTTTGGGATCCAGGTAGAAGATTGAGAAACTTCAGGGTAGTCCAAGACCAAAGAGAGCCCTTTTGAGAAGGCAGATGAGCACACGGGCAGCTGACTCAATGACATGGTCTTGGCTATAGAAACAGCAATGCTTCTATACCTCTGAGAACTTGTTTATAATCCTGTTTAGCATTGCATCTTTCACCAGCACTATTACACAAGGAGTCACACCCATCTGCACATGGGGTGATAGACCACAGTACAGGCAATGGATTCTTAAGTGCCCCAAAACTTGGCTCTAGTACCTCTCAGCCACATTAAGAAGCCCCTGGAGTTAAGTTAACTAAACTTAGTCAGACTATACATTTTAAAAGAACCCTGAACTGGGCTCCAGCATGTCCCATCACAGTCTGAGAGCAGTTTTGCTGGCACAAGGACCCTGCAGGAGGCATTCTCATCTGTGCACTTGGAGATTCTGAAAGGACACTCCCAAATGCACCCCCAGTAATCCTCAAGGGTCCGGGTTCTGTACTCAGCTCCAATTTCATCGCAGCTGCAATTCAGCTGAAGACCTGATGGCCTCGAGAGACGGCCCTGACTTAGCTCTTAGGGATTTAAAAGGGCTCTATACAAGGCTCCAACCCCTCTCAACCATGGTCCAGGGCCAGTCTTGCCCCCCTATAGACCCATTCAATGACCAAAAAGCATGTTTTCCAGGGACCCATTCAATGACCAAAAAGCATGTTTTCCAGGGACCTGGCAAGAGCCACTCGCTTCACACTTGATAACAGGTGCACTGTCTGAGGACCCAGCTGTGGACCCAGAAGCAGACACCCAACACAGTGCCATCCTAATAAACAAGGCAATGGAGGGAGGCCCATCTATCCAATGATCAGACAGATTATACACCTACTTGAGACCCTAGTAACCTGCCCACCAGCTGCAGACCCCCATCGCTGACCCAGAGACAGCCTCCTGACTGGCACTGACACAGCTCAAATACAATTCCAAAGATAATTCTATTTGTCCAGGGGATAACAGGAGAAGGTCTTTACTTGCTGGAACCAGTCTCTGTATAATGAAAGAGGTGTTTACTCTCTCAAAGGCACAGATACCGAGGTAAGGCTACACAGATCCTAAAGAATCAGGCAAATATGACACCACCAAAGGAAACTAATAAAGCTCCAGTAACCAACCCTCCCAAAATGGAGATCTACAGTAGATATAGAAAATTCATTTGACAAAATTCAGCACACATTCATGATAAAAATCTCTCAATAAATTTGATATAGAAGGAACATTCTTCAACATAATTAAGGCTATATATGACATCCACATTTAACATTATACTTAATAGTGAAAATATGAAAGCTTTTCTTTTAAGATGAGGAAGAAGACAAGTATGCACACTTTTATCACTCCTATCTACATAGTATTAGAAGTCTTAGCCAGAGCACCTAGGCAGGAAAAGAAATAAAAGGCATCCAAATTGCGAAGGAAGAAGTAAAACTGTCATCATTTGCAGATGACATGATACTATATACAGAAAACCTTAAAGACTCCACCAAAAACCATTAGAACTAATAAATGAATTCAGTAAAGTTGCAAAAATACAAAATCAATATAAATTAATCTGCTGCATTTCTGTATACTAATAATATACTAAAAATTATAAGATGGATGAAAAAAATTTAAAAAGATACAAGTAAATGGTAAAATATCCCATGTTCATGGTTCAGAAGAATTAATATCGTTAAAATATTCATAGTACTCAGTCTTCAATATTCTATGCAATCTCTGTCAAAATTCCAATGGCATTTTTCAGAGAAACAGATAAAAAATTCTATAATTCATGTAGAACCCCAAAAGACCTCAAATAGCCAAAGTGATATTGAGAAAGAAGAACAAAGCAGGAAACATTGTGCTGCTTGATTTCAAATATACTACAAAGCTACAGTAATTAAACAGCATGGTACTGGCAAAAAAACATGCACATAGACTAATGGAATAGAATAGAGAGTCTAGAAATAAACTCCCTCATTAGGCTCAACTAATATTTTACAAGGGAGAACAGTTAGGAAAAAATGGTCTTTTCAATAAATGATTTTGGGACAATTGTATATTCACCTACAAAAGAATAAAATTTGAACCATCTTACACCACTTACAAAAGTCAACTAAATGAATCAAACCTTAAATGTAATACCCGAAATGATAAAACTCCTAGGAAAAAAGAAAAAAAGAAAAAATCTACTTGACATTGATATTGACAATGCGTTTTTGGATATAAACCAAAAGTACATGCTACAAAATAAAAATAAAGATGTGGGTCTACGTCAAATTAAAAAGTTTCTTTACAGGAAAAGAACCAATCAGATTGAGAGGACCTTGAGGGCATTAAGCAAAGTGAAATAAGTCAAGCAGAGAAAGACAAATACAGTTTGATGTTATTTATATGTGGAATCTAAAAAAAGAATAAGTCAAACTAATAGTAACAGAGATAGTGGTTGCCACGGGTTGATGTTTGGGGAAAATGGGGAATTGTTGATCAAAGGGTACAAACATCCAGTTTTAAGATGAGTAAGTTCTGGAGACCTAATGTGAAAATGTGGTGGCTGTAGTTAACAATACTATATTATATACTTTGCTAAGGAAATACATCTCAAATACTCTCACCACAACAATAATTATAATTATTGATTTGATAGATGCATTAACTACCTTTATTGTGGTAATCATTTGCATTATATATACATCTGAAAACATCACAATGTGTACTTTAAACTTACACATTGTTAGATGTCGGTTATATGGCAATAAATCTTGGAAAAATAAAGAATAAATTATTTTAACTTTTACTTATAAAAGCATATGTATTAAAGAGTATTAATCAAAAAATTAATAAAATATTCATCTTTATTATAAAATTTGGAGGCTATAAAAATTTTAGCAAAAAATAAACAATGAGATTAAGAATATTTTACAAATATAATTCCAGCAGTAACATGTATTTCACAGTTATAAAAATTTGGATTTGCTCATAATTCTGAATTTTGAAATGATGGAGAAATACTTTGTGTGCATAATTATCTAATGTTGCAAAGGCTATCTTTTTAGTGTATTGTGTTTAGTGTATTGAGTTACCCTGAATTGCAAAACTTAAAATATAATTACATTTAAAATATAATTTTGAAGTATAAAACTGTTGCTCATTGCCATTGATAAGTCCCAATACTATGACCTGTTCAAAACGGAGTTAAATGCAGATGCATTTGTATATGTTCTAGGTTAAATAAAACATAAATCTATGGTATAGACATGTATATTTTCCTCTTATTTTTTTCTTTCAAAATCTTTCTTTTATTGATTGGATACTTGCCGCCATGGAAATGTCATTTAATCATGTTATGTAATTTTTGCCTCAAACTCAGTAAAATGTCATAATTGTACAAATTATCTAAGCTTCTGATATAATGTAGAAGTCTGTATCACCTCAATCAACCTTAAGGGAATATGGTTAAATAAGACATAGAACATTTAAATAGATTTATTTACATACGATAATAGCCTATTTCCACATAAATATTTAGATTATACATATAGATAGTCAAACATTTCATTAAGACTAAACTCTTTCAAATGAGTAATATTAAAATACAAGAAAATGATTTAGGCCAATAAAATGTCCAAACTACTCTCAAATATACTTTATACCTTTAGTTTGAGAAATTATATTTTTTTCCTGAGCATAAATTTCAACAAGAGATTTTATAATATACTGTAACTGAAAGTTGTTGAAAATTTAGCAGATAAACACTGAATGAGTTTCAGAAGTATGGAGGACAAATGAAAACAATGTAATCAAAATTATGTTCCTTAAAGATATAAACATTGTTTCCAGTGAAAAAAGATTAAATATGAGGACTATAAGATTCAATTATGAGATGCAAAAATAAAGATAGCTACTCTAATAATCTAGACTACTCTTAATCATTTGGATGTATAATCATATTTCGAAGTATGATTATCTTGAAAATTGTATCAATTTTTGACATATTTACTATAAAAATAACCTTATTTATTAATTTAGTAGTTCTACCTACAGAAATAATGTTTTCTTTAAAGAAATATTTCTGTGGTATATTTTAAAGTTTCTTTTTAAAGTAAATCATATCATTTTAAAAAATTTATACTACTTTTCTTTTTTGCAAGACTTCAAGGCATTTAGTAAGCAATAACATTAACATTCTTTTAACATATTTACACTACATTCCTTCCATCCAAAGATACTTTTAAATTGCCATGAAATCTAGTAATTATTTATATTTTATTTAATATTTAATTGTTTAATTATATTTATGAATTTTCATTCCTATTTATTATGGCCATTTAACTGTTAATACTAATTAGAATAATTATGATCTTTTCTAATATTAGCAACAAGAGCTGATTATTAAAATTTATCTAAGTGAATCCTTATGTCAAGAGAATTCTGAGGTCTTTTAATTAGTATTGGTTAATTATTTCTCTTTTTCCAGAAAGCATGTATGTGGGTTGAATTGTGCTTCCAAAAAAGATATGTTGATGTTCTAACCTTAAGCACCTGTGAAGTTGATCTTATTTGGATATAGGGTTGTTACTGATGTAATCAATTTAAGATGAGGTCATTCTCAAGCAGCATGGGCCCTGTCAATTTGGTGTAAGTAAAGAGAAGTGACAGATGACAGATTCACAAGGGAGAACACCATGTGACACAGAGGCAGAGAATGGAGTTTACAAAGGTGGATATAAAGAGAGAAATTTTTAAAGTGAACAGAAATAAGGTACTATAACAGTATAGTGATATATACACTAAGGTGATATTCAAACAGTATAAAATATGTGTAACTGAAGCCCTTATAAACAGAGGAAAGAAAGAAAGATGATGAGGTAAAAAATAATGTTTATAGAAATAATACAAAATTTTAAATTGAAGAAAAAAAGGTGACAGATTAAAGAATTTCAGAAAATACCTAGCAGGATAAAAAAGAATCCATGGGCAGGCAAAGCATAGCCAAGTAACTGAAAATCAAAGATACATTTTCAAAGCCCTAAAAAAGGAGTATGACATTTGAAATAAGATAAACAGTATAATAATCCACTAACAACTCAACAAATTATGGAGGTAGTGTAATAACATCTATAAATTGCTGTGAAGAAAACAAAGAAACAAAAATAAAACTGTGAACCAAGAATTCTTCAGTGAAAATATTGGTAAAGAGTATGGTAAAACAAAGACACTTTTGGATTTTAAAAATTATGAATACTAACTTGCAGAATTCATCGCCAGCAGGCCTGCACTACAAGAAATGCTAGAGTGTTCTGATTGAGAGGGAGGAGTAGGAAAATGCTATGCTTGCATCCTCCCATGACCACATTAGAATTACAACGAAATTATAAAACAGTCAGCCTCAGGAATCATTTGAATACTTGCTGAAAAGAACGCCTATAACTAAGGATATGAAGAAGAGGCCACATCCAGACTGATAGAAAGTCTGGAGACATGGAATAGGCTGGCCCCTTGCCTCTCTCTGGAAGTTGAGCATCAGAAAGGGATATCTCCTCTGCAAAGTCACCTTTACAGGATCGAGGGCCCCAGCCTCACACCAGGCTCCTCATCTCAGAGTTTCAGTGCCAGGAAGAGGAGTCTCCACAAAATCTGGCTGTGAAAACTGGCAGGAATTCTAACTGTCCGGGTGAGATGAAGGCCGCTGAAAACACAGATGCCCTCTTAAAGGGCCACTCACAAACTCACCCATCCCAGGAAGTCATCCTGGATTCTGGTGGAGGGATGGCAACTTGGGAGGTCCTAGAGGCATACAGGGAAAGACTGAGCTGTGTAGTTTCAGAACAAGGGCTGGAGGGACAGCTGCCATTATCCTTGTGTTGATATCTCTTCCCATACTGCCTCCAGGGACACGCCATGTTTCCTCTTTCGAGCCCTGCCCCCACATGGCCAAAGCTGAACTTGCATTGGCCTGGTGAACTCTGTTCACTTCACTCTAGTCCCACTCAACTCAAGCACTTTCAGTTACTGAGCAACAAGCTCCACCCCTCACACTGCTGGAGGCTCCTTCCTCAGCAATCTACAGATCTCTGCTCAAATACTGCCCAAAACACTTTCGGTGTGGGCAACTATAGCCCCAATCTGAGCTATAGTTTTTCTTGGACAAATTTTGGCGTCTGCAGGTTCCAGACTGTGGGAGCTGATTTCAGTGTGATCTGAGGCATTAGAGAGTGGTCCAAGCTCAGCAATGGTGCCAAAATCAAATCTGTATTAACCTAGTGAACACCAGTGACCCCACCCTGGTGTCTCCTTAGGACTCAACCTCACCCAACTTTTATACTACTTGATGCTTCAGTGGCCTAAACCTTATGAGCAGCTGTCAGGCAGCCTCAGGCCTTGGGAAGCTTCAAGCCTTTTACTGAACTGCTGCAAGCCTACCTGGTACTATTGGCAACCGGCATTGGTTCACAGCGTGGCCTCTCTCACACATCTCCAGGTCTAGCACAGGCAGAGACCAACCACAGATAATTCTATAACTCCAATCAGTTAGGTCTGGCTCATCCACAGACAGCAGCTGACCTTGGCCTTCATGAGAACACCTACCAAGGTGCCCCGGAGTCAACATATCTGGAGACTGGCTTCACACCACAACAGAGCCCACCCTGATTAGCCTCACAAGCAGCACACCCAAAGGATGATCTCAAACAGACCACAAGCCTAATAGGGCAAATCTCACTCCATGGGGTCAGCCCCCACATGGCAGCTCATATGCTGTTGGAGTACCCAATCCTCATAGCCAGTCAGCCTGAGAATCAATCTCACCCACTTACATAACAACAACAATCAAGGCTCAACTACAACAGGAAGGCACACAGAACATAAAAGGGGCACTCCCGGAGCACACATATAGGTGATCAAGAAGACTGCACACTGGGAAACACAGGGCCCTTATTATAAAAGCGCCACGCCAAGACTAGGAGATGGAGCACATCCATCTAACATGCAGAAATGTAAACAGAGAGAGAAACAAAAATGATAAAACATGTTCCAAATGAAAGAACAGGAGAAAACTCCAGAAAAAGAACTAAATGAAAAGTAACCAAGCAATCTATAAGATGCAAAATTCAAAACACTGGTTATAAAGATGCTCAATGAACTTAGGGGAAAAAAATAGATGATGAGAGAATCTTAAAAGCTGCAAGAGAAAGACAACTAGTTACTTACAAGGGAGCTCCAATAAAAATGTTAGCCAACTTCTCAACAGAAACTTTGAAGGCCAGAAGGGATTGCTGAAAAATATTCAAAGTGATGAAAAGTTAGAAACTACAACCAAGATTACTTTACCAGCAAGGCTATCATTTAAAATTAAAGGAGAAATAAAGAGCTTTCCACAGAAGAAAAAGTTAAAAAAAATTTATCATCACCAAGCTAGTATTATAAGAAATGTTAAAGGGCCTTCTTTAAAAGGAAGGGGGAAAAAATAAAACAATATTAATATGAATGATAAAGTGGCAATAACTATCTTCCTATCAATGATCATTTTAAATGAAAATGCTCCAATAAAAAGACATAGAGTAACTAAATGACCATGCATATGCTATTTGCATGAGAACCACACCAGATCAAATGACACACACAGACTATAAATAAAAGGGTAGAACAGATATTTCACGCAAATGGAAATGAAAAAAAAAAAAAAAGCTGGGGTAGCGATACTTATATTAGACAAAATAACCTTTAAAATAAAAGCTATAATATAAACAAAAGGATATTTCATAATGATAAAAAGATTAATTGAACAAGAGGATATAACCATAGTAAATATTAATGCACCCAATGTAGGAACACCTAAATATATAAAGCAAATATTAGCCAACATAAAGGGAGAGATTGACAGTAATACAGTCAAAGAAGGAAACTTTAACATCCCATTGATACCAATGGACAGATCTCCCAGACAGAAAATCAACAAGGAAACAGTGGCCTAAAATAACACACTAGACCAGATAAATTTAATTAATATTTTTAGAATGTTTCATCCCAAAGCAACAGAAAATACATTCTCCTAAAGTGCACATGAAACATTTTCCAAGATAAACCACATATTAGGCCATAAAACAAGTCTTAGTATATTTAAAGAGATTGGAATCATATCAAGTGGCTTCTCTGACCACAATGGTATGAAACTAGAAATCAATTACAAGAAAAAAACTGAAACATACACAATCAAATGGAGGCTAAATGACATGCCACGAATGGGTTAACAATTAGATCAAGGAAGAAATCTAAGGATACTTTGAGACAAATGAAAATGAAAGCACAATAACTCAAAATCTATGGGACACAGTAAAAGCAACCTTAAATGGGAAATTTATAGCAATACAGGCTCATATCAAAAAATAATGAAACTGTTTCTTAATTTAATATTAGGATTAAGGAAATCAGATCCTAACTTTATTATGCCGTCAAAATAAAACAATTTTAAAATCTCAAATTTAAAGCTATTTAAAATATCAAATAAACAAAACTATTTTAAAGTCTTAAACAATCTAACCTTATTCTTAAAGGAACTAGAAAACCAAAACCAAACCAAAACCAAAACAAAAACAAAAACAAAAAATCAATGAATCCAAAAGCTAGTTCTTTGAAAAAATAAACAAAATTGATAAACTAGACTCATCAAGAAACAAGAGTACCCAAATAAATAAAATCAGAAATGAGAGAGAAGTAATAAGTAATACAACAGAAATAAAAAAGTATTATAAGAAGATACTTAGGAGCATTTGTATGTCAACAAACTGGGCAATCTGGAAGAAATACATATATTCCTAGAAACATACAATTTCTGAGACAGCGTCAAGAAGAAACAGAAAATCTGAAATGACCGATTACTACTAACAAATCAGTAATCAAAAAACTCCCAACAAATAAAGGTCTTGGACTGGATGGTTTCAGAGGTAAATTGTACCAAACATTCAAGGAAGAATTAACATCTATTCTTCTCAAACAATTCCAAATATTTGAGTGATAGGAAGGCTCCCAAGCTCATTTTATGAGGCCATCAATAAATATTTCTATTAGGATAGAATACAGACCTAAACTTAAAACAAAAAAACAAAACAAAATTGCCACATTTTAATAAAAATGTGTAGAAGAAAACAAAATAGAAAACAACAATAGAGGAAATTATCAAAGACCAAAATTGATCTTTTGAAGTAATCAAGAGACCCATGAAGGATTGTGTCTTCCAATTTAAGAGTGAAGACAGAGTATTAGCACTGAGTTAGTCTAACTGATCAAAAAAATGAACCTAATACCAAAAAACAGATCCACACAAATATGGAAACAAAACATGAGGCCAGATTTAATATTTCAGATAAAACATTGGAAAAAATGGATTCAATAAGTAAATGGTGCTAGTAAATTGGTTATCTATATGAGGAAAAATGAAATTGGATCCTAATTTAATATTATGCTGTCAAAAGAAAACTATTTTAAATTTAGAAGAAATATAGGAGAATTCTTTTATGATTGAGAAGGATACTGAAGGATTTCAAATAAGAATTTTCATAAATCAACTTTTGGTAAGCATGATTGTACTTTGTCATCAAATATAACAGAAAAATGAGAACTCAAAGTCTTTTCACAAATTAGAAGAATATATTTATAGCACTTTAAACTGAAACAATCAACCTCCAGAAATATAAAATGATTTAGTGCTTTGTTATAAACCAAGAAATTGGGGGGGGGAGCTGTAAAGAGAGAGAGAATATAGAGTAAAAGCATACAGACATTTCACACAGAAAAGAGAACACATCCAAGAATGAACATTTGCATTAGAGCTCAACTCCTTTCATAATTAGGGAATACAGATTAAAACCATAACAGCTCTTTTATCACACTGACCATACTGACAAAAATTAGGAACTCATAGACTTAGCAAAAATTCATAGAATTCTGGAGCAGTTTATGCTCTTTCAAACACATTAACTCTATCCTTACCTGGCAAATGGAAGTCCCACATAGCATACAAAATGTCATATATGTGGAGGAAATGCATTAGCCTGTGTGTAAGATTACATAAATGAGAATGTTTTCAGCAGTACTACTTCTATAGCAAAATATTAGGAACAGTTTAAAAGATCTTTGACAGTAAAATAAACTGCAATATATTCATAAAATAGATATATCACAGTAGAAATAAAGAAATTATAGTTATATAATTAACATGGATTTATCTTGGGGAAAAAGCTTAAAAAGGTTTAATCACAGAAGAAAATATATAGTATGATTCTATTTATATCATTCACAAAAATAATTACATCTAGTGTATATTATGGAATAGAAACTTCAGAGAAGAGTAAAAAAATACTTAGCAAACAATTCAAGATAACAAAACTTTCAGTAGGAAGAGGGCTTTTCAATGGTATCTGTAGATTCTTTATTCAGCTTGGAGTTGGGCACATGAGGCTTCCTCTGTAAATAATCACAGTCATATTATATCCATATGTGTCATATATTCTCTTTTCTGTGTCAGTAAATAAACAGGAAATAAGGAAGGGTTCAATGAATGCTGAGCAGGACGGATGAATCATTTATAGCCATATTTTTGTAATATTTTTAAACACCAAAGATAGAAAAAGTTTTCAGACAGTAAAATAAAATAAACCTTAAAAGAAATGTTCATTGGACTCTAAAATGCAGCATATGGAATGCAGTCAATAATATTGTAATAAGTAGGTATGATGTCATAGAGGTACTAAACTTATTGAGATGATCACTATAAAGTATGTAAATGTCTGGTCATTCTGTTGTAAACCTGAAACTAATATAATATTGTATGTCAACTGTAAATTAAATATTAAAAAATTTTAAATAAATACATAAATAGAAATAAAATAAACTTTAAAAGAAATATCTGTAAAATATAATTAGTCAGATAATCATCATATGCAATGGAAGCAGATAACAATAAAACCACAACCCACAAAACACTAAGAAAACAGTTACAAAACTTAGAACTCTATGTCATTAAAAGTGTCCATTAAGCTGTTGCTATATATCCTATCATTAAAAAAAATGTTTTGAGAACTGCTTAAACAATAAAAGTGACATCAAGAACATGAAAGATATTCTTTGCAATAAATATTAGAAATGATCAAGGAGTGTCATGATAGACATTTTAGAATGACAGCTGAGTTAGTGTTTTAGATATTAGTTGACATAAATTAGAAAATAACTTATTTAACCCAAGAAGGCTATCTTTAAAAAATAAAAATGAAATAGTTTTTATTTATATTTAAAAGATGAGGTGAGCAAAAGCCTGAAAAATCTTAGTGATTTGGTAAAGAAGGCATAACAAAAATAAAAAAAAACTGCATGATGAAATCATAATCCACAATAGAAAAAAATGTGGCATTATTAAGCAAGCAATCTTATAAGAAATAAGGGCAATAACCCTGATGACAGGAACAGAAGCCATGTCATTATAACATTCTCCATCATTATAACATTCTCCATCACGTAGATCTTATGATATTGCTTGGGGGTGTGGGTCAAGGAGAGATTCTGTAGTAAGTAATGATTTGCGATAACCTTTGCTAATATTAAATTCTGCCACTATTTTGTCTGGGATATTTCCTTTGGGCTGCATAATAGAATATAAATCTTTGAATCTTGATAAGATAAATTAAAGTTTAAAATTTTAGATGATGGAATTTGAAAGGCGGTTGGAGAAGTGGGTCAAAAGAAAGAAACCACAATATTCTTCTCTTACATGATGAGGAGTTTAAATAAATAAATAAATATCAATATCTATATATATATATATAATATAATATATAATATATATATATATATATATAATGTATGTATGTTGTGGGCTAAATATTTGTGTTACTCAAAAATTCATATGTTGAAGCCCTAATCCCCAAATAGGATGGTATTTGGAGATAGGGCTGTTAGAAGATAATTACTATTAGATGAGAGCATAAGGATGTGGCTTTCATAATAAGATTAGTGTCTTATCAATAGAGGCACCAGAGAGTTTGATCTTCTCCCTCCCTCCCTCCCTCACTCCCTTCTTCCCTCTCTCTCTCTCCTTTCTCTCTCCACACACACACTTGAACTTGATCTTGGACTTCTCAGCCTCCAGAACTGTGAGAAATAAATTTCTATTGTTTAAGTTACCCAGTCTATGTTATTTTGTTACAGCAGCCAGAGCATATTAAGACAATAATCTAAGTATTTTATTTAAAATTACAAAGGTGATGATTACAAAGAGTAAAATTGACAATAAAAATGGTTAAATAATAGGAGAGATAAGCAAAAGTTGAATAAAGTTTTTAAATCCAAATGTTTCATTGCAGTCTGTACATGAATAATTTGTATAGCTGGTAAACCAAAACAGTATTGTAACTATAATATTCAGATAAACAGTTAACCATTAGAATTAAAAATACAAATGCTAAAAACGATTGAATTTTAAACAGTTGCATGCATCACTTTGAATCAAAAAAGGAAAACAAAACATGCAGAATTTAGCATTACCACCGTATTGTGAGAAAAAAATTGTATAAACATGGATTAAACCCCTGAAATTATAAGAGCTGCATTTTCTAATTCCCCTGCATCTCATCATAATACATAACAGTGTTTTGCACATGATGAGGATTAACAGATAATGTTGATTTATAAAGTTTATGTTGATAGAAGGATAGATGCTTCATGAATACCACACAAGAGTTGTGATCTTTGTGGTTTACTTGGTTCAAATGCTTAGGTAAGGGCAAAAAATTGATCAGTTTGGAGTCTAGCTCATTAAATTAATGATGAAGACCAGGGATATGGGGACCATAGATTCTGTCATTTCCCTTTATAAACAAGAACAATAATAAAGTTGCCTAAGACTTTAGGGGGAATAAGAAAATAAATATTAAAACCTAGACTTTTCTTGAGAAAGTTAACTCATATGCATATAGAGCAGAATCAATTTTTAAATTCTATTTCTTCTTAATTGACTTTAATTGCCAATTCTTGTCAACAAGGACAAACAGACCTTGCATTTTAAATGAAGTGATGCAAGCCATATTAAATGCTGCCTTGAAGTTTCCAAACCATTTTCATGTGTGTAAAGCAATAACTATAATGGTCCTTGCTTCTATAGTGGAGCCAAAAGCTTCATACTATATTATATATTTTAGATATTCTCAGAAAAATACAAATGCTACTGAAAAGATTACATTCTATGAAAGTTACACTTTATATGAAATCTATCATGATCTTACATTAAAAATTAATATGATTGTAGTATCTCAATATTATTTTTGCCTCTACTTATCATTATATTATGTCTTATGTCTCATATCTTAGGATAATAATCAACCATTTTTAAACCTGGTGAAACAAACTCTCTAAGCTGCTATCATAATATGAAGCCCATGAGGCTTAGCATACAAATGGGAGACTTCAAATCCTATATTTCAGTAAAATCTAATAAGAATATACTCCTGATTGCTATCACTGTATCTTACAGACTTCAATAGTAATCTCATCTAATGCTTAGCAATCACACTGATCAAAAAATTGTCAACAAAGAGAAATAGGACGCTTTGAATATTTATTCATTAACTCAAATTAAAAGTCAATTAAGAATATGTGGATCACAATTAGGCTATAACATTAAGGCTTAATATCAGTTTCTTTCTAGAAAGTTTCTATTCTTTAGCCAGAAAATCACAAGAGAACAAGAAACTTCCTGTTCTATCTCAGGTCAACTAGTGCAAATTCAATTCCACTGGTCTGCCAGAAATGGACACTCCTGTCAGTTTTTGCCTTTTAAAGATTTATTAAATTATAGTTAAAATATCATCATGCTAGTTGAATAACATGTGGATAGAGCAAAATAGTTTTCGAGGATTTAATACATGAAAGATATCATATGCATAACAATGTATAGTAGAAAGGACACTTCTTTTGTCAGAAAATTTCTAATATGGTTTTAGCTTTTGCATCATATATAATATTACATTAATGTGGGTATATATTCTATCATCTATCATTTACCTATCTATCTATCTATCTATCTATCTATCTATCTATCTATCTATCTATCTATCTATCATCATCCATCATCTATCTATCCATACATGCATCCATCATCTATCATTTATCTATCATCTATATATCTATCTATCTATCATTTATCATCTATATCTATCATTTACCTATTTGTCTCAGTGCTAAAGAGTATTGACATTTTTCATACTTTAGATCTCTTTATCAAAAATGTTATACTTTCCTAATGTATATGTCCTTTATATTTTATTTGTAAAAAATCTGCCTTTGATTTTACTACTAATGATCATAGAGCTCCATGAGAATTGAGGTATAGATATTTTACAAGAACAAAATTATACATACAAGGAAATACTGTTCTTTGTGTAAAGTTTAATAAACATCCCTGGCACTTTTTACTCCTTAGTTTCTCGCATTTTTCACACATGATGATAAAATTATTGTGACCTCATAAAAATATATGTTTTTGTGATGGCAAATAAAACACAGTACAGATTTTATATTTTCTTTAGAGTTTTTAGTTATATATAGGAATTATCCTCATTAAAAAGTAAGATAAAATGATTGGATTAATGTTAATGATACATACTTGTAGGCACTTAGTGAAAATATTAGCTATAAAAAGATGAACATTTTTTGAATGACTAAATATCCAGTCTATATACATGACACATTTGACAATTATATTAAGCAGAGAACTTTAAAAAAAATGTGTTGTTACATAGTATTAAGTTAAAAGAAGTGTAGATTACCAAAAAGAATGCTCAGTATAATTCTGATTTTAAAAAATTGTAATAATTTTTTAAGGGTTCAAATATTTGATGATGGAAAGAAATCTAACACTGGGTGGTAAACACACAATACAATATATGTACAACTTACTATTGAATGATACACTTGAAACTTATTTGATTTTGTTAATCGATGTCACCCCAATAATTTTTAATAAAAAAATTATGCCTTGAACACCCTTCACTGGGCAGTATAAGTCACTTAAAAGGGGGGGGGTAATAATTTTATCAATTAAGTACAAATAACAACCAGAATTTTCACCAAAATGTTACTACAAATGTCTCTGGATAGTGAAATTTTGATAAACTTTATCTTTTTAACAAATCACATTCTTATTTTTCCTTAAAAATATGTTATTGCAAAAATTATCAAAATAAAATATTTCTCTTTGACTTCTACAAGAATTACATGTTCAAGCCACCTTGAAATGTAATAGATATTGCATTATTATTCCCCAAAACTATAGATCCTATTTTAAATACTCAAATAAATATCATAGTGGAATATCTTTATCTAAGGTAAGGAATTTTACCTTTTGAAAGGAAAACTATATTACTAACAAATTACTCATCTTACTTCCCACAATGCAATTCTTTCTATGACCTAGGAAAAGGGTCCTCCAAGGCTGCTCCTGGTGAAAAGAAGCCATGTAAGTTCTGCTGCTGAAATTAAAGATGAATTTCTTTTATAAGGTCAGGATGAGTAAAAGCAATTATGTCATTCAGGGTTGAGTTTAAAAGTACTTGGTGTTTATATGACCTTCCATGAGTAGTTTAGTATATTTATAAGTCCTTGCTATTCATTTGCCTTTTGTCATTGACTAAGGATTGACCTATGTCACTTGTCACTGACACCTAACACCAAAATGAATTGAATTCTGTCTTTAGAAATAGGTTTCCTTGATACTGTGACATTTATAAATGGGCCTTTAAAGACTGCCCTTTTTCTTTATACTTTGTTTCAATTTCCTGTCACTCTCAAGTGGAGATTTTTATAATACTAAATTTATCACATCTTTCCAAGATCATTTCTCGGCTCTAAGCTTGTGGTGTACACTTCATCTCTGCAGGAATCTATATTTACTTTCTCCCCCTTCAACTTACAATAAAATATATATAAAAGCACTCTCAGGATGGGACATGGCATTCCTTTATAATGAATCATTGGTTTTAACATCCAGGTTAATTAGAAGGCTTATCATGATATAGGTTTTAAAGATAAGCCATTTTTGGAAAATGTCAACTTCCATCTCTTTCCTTTGTTTTGTAATATAGCAGTTTAGATAGAGGAAAATATTTAATTGGTTTTGTCATTATTTAAGGTACAGCTTACCTACAGTTCTTTTTTTCTAACCATCATGTCTTGAATAGCTTTTATCTATCTTATTTCCTCTTTTCCCTTTTGTAAAGGAATTTATGGCAACTTTAAGCTTTTCTCTGCTATGTGAATTATGTCGCTTACTGCCATCATTTTTGCACTTTCTGCTTTTTCTTAACACCTTTGTAATTTTTTATAGTCTATTATTTTTCATGAAGACAGGCAACTCAGATTCTCTTGACACAGTTATACAAGTTCTAAGATGCTTCTGTCATGTCACAAATAATCCTATGATCACTGACCCCGTAACAAGTCAAATTAAAGTATTAAAAATTAAAAATAAAAAAGAAAGAAAATCTCAATTTTGGAGATGGGTAATTATTTTCACAAACTTAATGCAAAATAATTAGCACTTTCATATATATTTCAATGTGTTGCTACTATTACTGAACAAAAATGTCAGTTTCCAAATTAACTCACCAATTTAATAGCATAGTTAATTCAGTGTTTAAATTATACATTTTTGTCTATACTTCAGTTTATTAGGTTCCTTTTAATATGTATAGTCCAGCACTATTGCCACAAGAAAATAACGTCTGGAACTTAAATGTCCATTGGGCACAACTATCAGCATTTTTCCTTTGCTGAGGTCATGAACCCAATTAATCCTCATTGCAGAGAGGATAAAGAAAATACCAGTGGTCATACATACTAAATGTTATCCAAATCTAATCTAACAATCATTGCTGATTGAATTTGGTATACCCTAAAGCTTAAGAAAGTTTTAGTAGGCATATAGATTTCCCTATTTTAATAATAATTATTCTATATGCTTCTGAAAACCGGCAAAAATGAAACTACAATGTACAGATAGGATTAAGTTTTAGTGCATAAGCCATATTGAGTGAATATATGATAGTATGTCATGACTTTATAGGAGAATACACATTATCTTTACTTAAAATAAAATTTACCTGTTTTTCTCCAATATCTTGTATATAAAATTGATAACCATGGAATTAAATTTAGTAAGTTCATCCTAGTAGGTGTTTAATATTTTCCTTTTCCATATTTTTATTAAGAAGAGATTTTAGTAATATCTCTAACTCTAGACTTTCACATCATTCTTAAATTATGTTAAACAGTCAATAAATTTTTGCTGAACTTTATATAATTATACATAAATTTATACATGTAGCTGTATAAAATTTTAGATAGCTATAATTGTATTTTATATATAATTGTATACCTGCTATTTTCATATATATATATTATATATATATTCATATTATAACAAAACTTTCATAACCACACTCTCTAGTATGGTTCTCAAACCTATGTCTGTTTTCTTTTGGTTTTCTTAACCAGCAGCCCACCTACTGAAATATGTAGTAAAACATATTATACCTAGAATTAGATCAGATAATTCATGCTTAATGTGTCAAATCTAAACTAAAGTCTTTTCTTATTATAATTAGCTCATCTTATTCTATTTCCAGTCTTACTGCTACAGAATCTGCCCAATTACACAAATTAGAAATGAAAAAGTCATTTTATATGCATCCTTTTCTTTCCTTAGTCACACCTAATTATTTATCAAATATTCCCCATTCTTTATCACAAATATCACTCAAATCTTCTTGCTCTTACATTACTTGCTGAATGCTAATTGTTCCTTTCTTGGATTATTGTACCACCCTTCTCAAAACTTTTCCCACTTCCAGCCTGAGCATTCCTCAGTTATTCCTCTTAACAGTGGATTCATATTGCTCTCTGAAGTATAAATAATTAGTTCTTAACTCTTTACAGGATAAAAGTAGCTCCTTTTCTTCAAGAGGATAAAATTAAAAATTTTAACACAGCCTGTAAGGACCATCAAATCTGGCTCCTGTACCACTTTCTAGTCAGTCAATAAAACTTCTCAAATCTTGAGTTTATTCATAACATCCTCATCATAGCAAGCTCCTTATTTAATGCTTTTTCTGTGATGAGAAATTCTGGAAGGTGTTAACATATCATACAAAGGTCTTCACTCCTAGACTATCCCTATTGGATCTCTCATCCCCAAATTTCCATTTCGATCTCCAGATATCTGCCTTAAGATTCCTCATTAGTCTTTGGCTGATTCTTAAGCTATATTGTCTATAGGATGGATTCTAGGAAGTATATCATAAAATAGCTCCTGGGAGACTAAAATCTGAATAGGTATTTCAAAATTTTTATTGTTAGAGAAATAATAGAATTCTGACCCAGCCAAAGTGAAAGACTTTTGAGAATGTCAGGTATTCATTTGAAAAGTTTCATCATAGGAGTGAGGATCATGGCTTAAAAATAATTCTCTTATTTAGGAGTAAGATCAAAATTGCATCTAACCATAGTCTAAAAAACCTATATCTAAGGCTTAAAATGATAAAATATATCCACTGGCATTTCAACTAGTATCTGATAGTAATTTGACTGTCAGCCAAAACAGAATATAACATGATTTAGAGGAAGTTAAATTTCAGAGAGCCTGTTGAGTATCATGATATACAGTCCAAATAGAAAATTATTAGGAAAAAATATCAATAGAAAGTTGATCAGTAATCTAAAGGTTAACACATAAATCACAAATGTACAATATAATCCAGATATTAAAATAAGCAGACAAAATAAGCAACTATAACTAATAGATTAAGTAAATTAAAAGAAAGGATAGACAATGTGGGTAAAAAAATTGTTAACAACAGAATAATAGAACCCAAATGAACCAATTCAACAAACCTTCTGGAAATGCAACATCCTACCTGAAATGAGGAGCACATTAGGTGAGTTTAACAGTAAATCCACCTAGACAAAGATAGGATTAGAAAAACTTGAAGGCAGTTAAAAAAAAAAAGTAAACTAAAGCAGAGAAAAACATGAAAATAATAGAAAAAAGTCAAATATATACATTTTATTAGAGAATCAAATTGTCTAATATATTGTAACTAAAGTTTTAGAAATAGAGCAGAGTGATACTAAGGTAAAAACAATACTTGAAAAAAATTCTCAAAATCTGATAAAAGATATTTGCCTACTGATTGAAGAAAGTCATCAAATCCCAAGCAGAATAAATACAAGTAAAACTTCATTCATTTATATTGTAGAAATGTGCTGAAAATAAAAGATTAGGGAGATCAAGAAAAAGAAAGTCAGATGATTTCTCATCAGAAATTACAGAAACCAAAAGATAATGAAATGAAATAATTAAAAGAATGAAAAAAATAATGCCAATATATAATTCTATATCTAGTGATCATATCTTTAAAAATTAAAGCGAAATAAAGATGCTATCGGAAACAAAAACTTACACTTCATTACCAACAGGATCAAAGTATAGCAAATACTAAAGATAAGTCATTTGGAAGCATGGGAGTATAAGAAGAAATGAGCATCATTCAAAATTATAAATACATGAATAAATATACAAGAGTATTGACTATTTAAAGTAATGATAATAAATATAATAAGATTATTTTTATTGTTTTATAAATATGTAGAAACAAAATATATGGCAAAGACAAAAAGACAGAAGGAGATTAAATATCTTCAAATATACTGTTTTGTACGTTGCTTGAGATGTGGAAAAGTATTGATTTCATATAAACCGAAATAAGTTAAATACATATTTTGTAATTTTTATTATAAACAACCAATATAACAATATTAAAAACTATAACAAAAAGCTTATAGAGATAATTAAACAAAATAATAAAAATATATGATTAATATACAATGAGATAGAAAAAGAGGCATAAAGGGACAAAGGCCACCTGAAACAAATAGTAACAACCAGCAAGATGTCAGATAGCAATGGAGAAGGTACTTATGGGTCCTTCTGGTCAGCTGGCAGCATTATATTTCTTAACATGGGAAGTATTCACTACAGATTTCTGTTTGATATTTATTTCAGTTTGCAGTTTTAAAAAAGGTAAATAATAAACAGACTATTTAATATCAGTGAATCGACATTCATGCACAGCCATAATCATCTACAGTTGAATAGAAAACACCCAAATTAAAGAAGGCATGGATTGCCAGGGTGGTCCATTCCTCAATAGGCCTGCTTCTTGTTAATTATTGCCTGTCTTTTATAATATATTTTCTGATCTCTTCCCTAAATTATTTGCTTTATGAAAGACATAAGCTCTTGTTTTCTTCTAAACTTTTTCATGAAACAAATTGCTCATGGAATAGCACAAATCAGTTTTAAATTTGCCTGCTTCTTCATTCAATAGTTGACTTCATGGAATGCTGATAATATGAAATAGCAATTCTATCACCTACTGGTATTGATTGAGGAGGAAATGACTAGTTATTTCTTCCAAATATTTAAGTTTAAAAAAATACTGCTCTTCTTCACACAAAGCAGTTGATGAAATGGCTGAATCATATATATAAGTCAATATAGTGGTGATTATGATGGCAATGTTTGTTGAATCCTTCACCTGCTCTAGGTTGGATATGGCTTGGATGTCTGATAAGTATGGTGACACTCCTCTGGTTTTTCCTGTAGCCCTCTGGGTGTACTGCTGTTGCCTCGATTTTATACGTGGGAAAACTAAAATCCAGGGAGGTAGAGTGACTTTCCTAGGGTTCATAGAAGGTAAGTGCCTTACTTCACTAAGTGATTGAAGTTACATCAGAGTAAAAGCTTAAAGTCTGTATCAGACAGATTTTAAATTGTACCTGTGCCATCTTAACAATATTAATAAAAGTAATGTACTTGTATAAGCAGTAATAGTGAAAATATGTGTTATAATATGAAATGAAAAGTTTTATAAGGTTAAACATTAAATAATATTGTAATATATGTTATTTTATACATTATATGCATAATAAAAGGAGAATTGTCATAGGAGAAAAAATATAAAAGCTTGGTGCCTATGTTATTTATATAACATCAATTTAACCAAATATGTTGTTTTTCTTTTTGGATATTGTATCTTTCTGTATATAAGAACTTTGGTCTTGAGATTCTATGGCTTTTATAAAATAATTAGTGGCTCTAAGTGGGAAATGGAATTTAGATAGAGAGATTTACAGTTTAGACCATATGTTTTCCAAGTAGAATGTCAAAAGTATTTATTATAATGATAAAATATCTCCTAGTAAAATATCCAAAAGTGAACCTGTTTTTAAAACTTCATTTTTTGAGTTATCTGGCCAAGATTTAAAGAAAACTATTTGGAATATATATTGCTAATTATACATTTAATCATTTTAGGCTTACCCATGTATTCTAAAAATGCTAAATAAAATGTTATTGAGAGACTACAGCTAAAGTAATAAATAACTGACATTTCTACTTTCAACATAGTTTAAATAAACTTGACCTACTTGTATTGAGTAAAAGATAATATAAATTCATAGTTAGTTTTGCTAAGACTTCAAATTTTAAAGGAAGAAAAATATACAGGTACAGTGAAATGATGAAATTAGCACATTTTTGGCTTCTGTTGTCTCTAAAATATGAAAAGTCAAGTTGAATGTGAACACATATATTAGGGAATGGGAGAACTGTAGACCTCCTTAAAATGTGAGAGATTCTTAAATGAACAATATTAATCAGTTAAAAAAAAAAAAGATAGCTTATCAAATTAGTTATTGAAGTATCATGTGTTCTGGCTACTAGAGCCTGAGAAGGGAACAGAGGGCAAAAGTGAATTCTCACTGGGAGCTGTTGTGCTAAATACCCAGTCAGGTATTAGGACTTGTACAACCTGCATGTACACAGCTCAGATATAGTCAAGCTGATCTTTTGGTTAGGAAGTAGAGGAAATTCATTCAGTTCTGGGGAAGCAGAAGTGGGTCTCTTCTTCAGGAGAAGAAAATAAATGACAAATAAAGAAGGGAAAATATAGGCTTAGGTCAAATTTGCTCAAAATAAAGCACCTCAATAACCACAATCTAATTTTAGAACGTTGTCAACATTCCAAAAGGAAATCCCATACTCATTAGCATCTCCAGCCTCTAACTTCAAGCAACTTCTAATTTATTTTCTGTCCCTTCAGATTTGCCTACTCTGGACATTTCATAGAAATGAAATTGTGGAGTACGTGATCTTTTGTGACTGGCTTCTTCTACTTCCCATACTATTTTTAAGGTTTATCCATGTTGTAACATGTATCATTACTACACAACTATGAATATACTAAAAAACATTGAATTGCGTACTTATAAACTCTTTGAATTGTGAATTATATCTCAATGAAGAGCTTAAAAAAATAGAGCTTCTCATAGGGA
Source organism: Eonycteris spelaea (assembly GCA_003508835.1). Classification (NCBI taxonomy): domain Eukaryota; kingdom Metazoa; phylum Chordata; class Mammalia; order Chiroptera; family Pteropodidae; genus Eonycteris; species Eonycteris spelaea. The sequence goes on along the minus strand of PUFA01000043.1, from coordinate 461,207 downwards.
AGTGGTTAATGCTAGTTCAAAGACAGGCTTGAGGTATTCTGGCTTCTTCTGGGAAGAAGTAGCTAGTAGCTTTTCCTAAGGTGGTAGAAAGTCCAGGAATTGGAATAATTAGGAGCATTCAGGTTAGTAGTACTTTCTTATCTGAATGCAATTATCAGTTGGGCATCCAAAATGATAAACTTAAGTATTAGAAACTCAAAATAAATCACTAAGAGAAGTCAAGTTTCTAAGGATCTTATGAACAGAAACCATGTAGTCAATTAAAAATAAAACCAGATCCAAACAGGAAATTAAATGCTTGATCAGCTTGTTTGGAATGTCTACATTTAGAAAGCTTATTACATTCCATTCACATATAACTCGAATGAATGACTTTGTTTTTCTTCTCTACCACATTCAGTATAGAATAAAAAATGGCAATCAGAAAATGTAGGATGTGAGGTGAATAGTTTAATCCATATAAAAATTTGGATATTTGATCCAATATTAAGTATTGCTACTGAATTCTAAGTTGGCTTTACATGAAACAACAACAAAAAACCTCTAAAAGATTGACAACACAAAGAAAAAATATTTATAAATGCACTTTGAACACTCTAAAGGAAACAGAAAAATAAGTTCGCAACTAAAATGTGTAAATCAAAATGTAATAGCTTATTTTATAAATTGGTTCTTATAGAACGTAGACACTGTAGTAAACCTACCAAAATTATTCCATTTAAGAATTTCAATCAAAGTTAGAAATCTGTCATGATATTAATTTGATTACATCTAGTAATATTTAAATTAGGTTTTAATGGGATAATTTAATATTGAAGTATATATTTATTTATATACATAATAATTATATATATATATATATTATTTTCATTTAAAGGCCTTTTGAAAATTGGACTAACTCTAGCTATTGGTTATAAAATATAAATAATAATATTAGTATCCATAAAAATAGAGTTAAATGAGATTGCTAACTAAACCTCAAAGGTCTGTGTCTTATTCATTACAGTTTTTTTTTCCTCTGTGCTTTATTCATTACATTTTTCTATTACATATATAGAATGTTATCTAAACTATTAAGTATATTATGCATTTTTTTTCTCTCTCTCTCTCTTTAATTCCCCCACCCCGCCCTTCCACCTCTGGCCTACGGATGTTTCCGTTTCCCTTTAAGAACTGCATCTCTGAAGGCTGCGTATCCCTCCCACACACTCGCACCGTGCACCCGGGGCCTGGCGCACCTGGGGTATGGTCCATGGCTCCTGCTGGGGCAAGAACCCAGGACCTTATATGTGTAAAGCAGAGACGTTAACCACTACACTATGGAGCCACTCCATAATACACATTTTTAAGTCTCTAGTTCCTCCCTTTGTGTCTTTTAAGATAAATAATACAATGGGAACATACTAATTGTTACATCTTTTGAACCAATATGCTGATAATTTAATTTCAAACATTTTATGAAAACATAGTATAGGTAATTAGTAAAGAGAATTTAAGCCAACGAGGGGCTTCAAACACTTTTGTCTTCTCTTCCAGTTAAAATCCTCTCCTCTGCGATAAAAATAAGCATTTCTTTCCCAATTCTAACGTTTTGAGACTCAGCAAATTCAGAAGATAGGAACTCAAATCAGAAAGAAAGATTGTGGAGAAATCATTTTTTTTGGTTAGCATTTTGTTTTTCATTTCCATTTTGTTTTGGTTTGTTTTTCATCGAGATAACTTATGGTAAGAACTAAGTTACTTATTGGCTCTCAGTTTATGCTTCCCTGTGTTTTCTTTGTACTTCATTCTATGTCTCAGATGAGCAGAATACAGATGATAAACCAGCCTAAGAATAAATTTCTTGTGCTAAATTTTAACAAATTGCTCATGCGACAACTTCAACCAGGGATTGAAAAAGTCCAACTTCCTAAATTCATTATTTAAAAAAAAAAAAACCCTGGGGAATTCTACCCAATGGAAATGTAATGCAAACCACAACTACAAACGTAATGTTATATATTTAGTAGTCACATAAAAAAGTTAAGAGAAATAAGTGAAAATAATTTCAATAATATATTTAACCCAATATAGAAAAAATTATTATCATTTTAAAATATTACTGTTATAAAAATTATTGAAATATTTTAATTATTTTCATATGAAGTCTTCAAAATCAAATTTGGACTAGCCACAATTCAAATGATGATGTCAAGGTTAAAGTGAAGCCATTGATTGGGAAAGAATAAAATCCTATAAATCAGATTGAAGACATGTAGAACGACTCTGATGAAACTGGAGACATCGAGTCTCTAAATTCTAATGAGTCTTCGTTGCCAATGAAAGTGCCCACTCCATGTCCAGTGGTAATTGCTTCTCCAACCCTACCTGAGCAGATTAATCCTGCATTGGCTGAGAACTTTGTAATGGCCTCCCTGGAGGCATTTGCTGTGCAAGACAACCCTGATATTCCTTGGGGTCAGGGACAATGCGTGACTCATGAGGAGGTGCACTACATTCCAAAAGAACTATTTGAATTTCTAATTCAAATAGATGTAAATCTGGGGAACATATGTAAGAATGGATAATGAGGGTATAGTATAATAGTAGAGGGAACATAAAGTTGGATCAAGCCAAAATTATTGATATGGGCTCACTAAGCAGATATTCTGCATTTAATGTTGCAGCTTGGGAATTAGGAAGGACTCAACAGTTTGTGTGATTGGTTGGCTGAAACTTAGTTCAAATGGTAGTCCTCAGTAAGTGACCTGCCTTGGTTTAATAAAGAGGAAGGGATTCAAATGCTTGGGGACACTGAATGTTAAATGAGTTTTTTTTTAAGACATACTCACCCACACTGGGAATGTCCAGAAGACATACTTGTCACAAATACTGTGAAAAATAAATTGGTTAGGGGAGTCTCAGAATCCTTGAAGATCTCTGTTATCATTCTTCTCTCTGGGCCTGACCTTACCATAGGAACTGTAGTCACTGAATTAGGAAACTTCAATGCAAATTGAGTAATGGATCACAGGTGACAGGCGCCACATGGCCTATTCAACCACCAAACGCAAGGTGGGTGTGGTTATCATAATGAAGAGCAGAGTCAAACAACAATCAGAATAGTCTGATTTTCACAGACTATGGCACTGGCTAATTGCTCATTTTGTTCCTAAAAGGGAAATAGATAAAATGACTGCTAAATTCTTACTCTAACCTGTATAATCAGAAAAATTCTAGGTCAAGTGAACAGAAAGTCTAATCTGAACCGGAAAAAAACAGTCGGTCTTGGCCGCTTAAATCAATTCCCAGCTTTGAGCTAGTTTATAGACCTAAAACCTCTTGAATGAAGGGAAGCCAGGTCCCTTTGAGGAAGGACCCTGGTACACTGCCAAAAATTTATTCTCTCTTTTTTTCCCCCGGCTTTTCCAAAGTGTCCTACAGCCTTTTCCCAAGCTAACTGTGCAGTGGTGAAAAAGAAATTACCAGACCTTTTGGAGACTATAGGATACTGGCTCTGAACTGACACTAATTCCAGGAGACCCAAAATGGCACCTTAGTCAACCAGTCAGAGTAAGGACTTATGGAGGTCAGAGGATTAATGGAGTTTGGCTCAGGTCCATCCCACATTGGGCCTGAACCCATATTGTGGTTATTTACTCAATTCTGAAATGCATAGTTAGAATAGATATATTCAGCTGTTGGCAGAATCCCACATTGGTTCCCTGACTTGTGAATGAGGACATACATGGTGGGAAAGTCTAAACAGAAGCCACTACAACCGCCTCTACTTAGGAAAATACTAAAGCCTTTAATATTTTAGAAAAATACTAAAGCCTTACTATGTCCTGGAAGGAATGCAAGATTAGCGACACCATCAATCTTGAAGGATGTTAGGATGGTGATTCTCACCACATCCCAAAGCATGCCTACTTTGACTGTGCACAAGACAGATGTATCTTGGATAATGACAGTGGATTATCGTAAACTTAACCAGGTGGTGAGTCCGATTACAGCTGCTGTACCAGGTGTGGTTTCGTTGCTTGAGTAAATTAACACATCCTCTGGAACATAATATACAGTTATTGATCTTGCAAATTCTTCTTTCTTGATATCTGTTAGTAGACTACCAGAAGCAGTTTTCTTTCAGCTGGCAAGGCCAGTTCATACACCTGTACTGTCCTTCTTCAGAATTATATTAACTCTCAAACCTTATGTCATCATTTAGTTTACAGGGATCTTGACCAGCTCTCCTTCCCATGAGGTATCACACTGATCCATTGCAGTGATGACATTACTCTGAATGGACCTATTGTGAAAGAAGTAGCATTGAATGAAAAGCCAAATATCTATAACAGGTCTTTGTTAATTTTCCATCACCACAAGTACATGAATAAATTTGCCACATTTGGCCATTGGTATATTGTTGTCTTGTTGGGAATCATATTCTTAGAGTAGATATAGTTTTTTCAATGAGTGGGGTTGGAGAATGAAATATCTTTGAATCACTTAGAAAATCTTTTCCTTAATTTTTTTGCAGTAGCAACATGCTTTCCCTTTTTCTAGTTGTACTCCTGGATATGCAGTAAAAATGGATATATTGTGATCCTACTTTTTTTTCCCTTGTGACTGATCCATTCCTCTTCCTGAGTTCATTGGTTAATAAAGTTATTACATAATCTTACAATCATATTTAGGATTTTACTATGACATATTATATGTTTGTTAATTTGATTGCATGAATTACAAAGGAAAGTTAGAGGATAGTACATCCAGCCTCATTAACTTTTAACTATTATAATCTAGAAAATCACTGAAATTTTATAATCAGCAAAAAAGCAGAACCAGTCACTGTGGTACTGAAAGCATGAGACACAGCCCTGCACTCTTTGTTAATATATTAATGAAAAAATGTGGTCAAGGTCAAAAAGTGAATATGAGAAAAGAAAGAGGTTTGTTTTGCTTAGGGAATGGAAGAAGGAGAAGTAAATCTGCTGGAATGTTTGTCTGCTTCCCACAAAAATGTCATGGTTTTAAGAAGGTAAATGAATGCTGCTTTATTAGTTACGAGGAATCTGGAGTTAACTGGAGCTGATTACTTAAAATAGGATCTTCTAACTGAAGTATACCTGCTTAGAGGTACTCAGACTTTCAGAGCAATATCCTGGAATGAATAGTTCTAGGAAATTCTTCAACTTCCATTTACCCAATTTTCTTAAATTGATCAGCTTTAGATTTCACATTTTTTAAATTACTTTCTTTTAAAATTGCCTTGCACACTTTACAAGAGAAGCACAGACCTCTCAACTACTTTGAAGTATGATGCATTGCCCTGTGGTATACAAACTCTTTTGTATATAACAGGCAATTCAAAAATATTTCTGATGGAATTAAAAAAGTGAAAAAAAACACCTGGGTTATACACTCTTTGCAAGCCAACTGGTTTCTATTTCCTTGCTTTAAAAAAAAAAAAGAAGAAAAATTTGAGTTTTTATCCAGCAGATGGTTAAAAATATTTTTTTTATTACAAACTACCATGAGATCTTTTGTATTTAACTTTACAGAAATTCAAAGTTTTGTGTTATTATTTAAAAAAAATTTTGGATTTTCACCAATTTAAGTGAAAAATGCTTCTCAGCTTTTTTTATATTTATATTTTTCATATTTATAGAACCATAAAAGACCCCAAATAGCCAAAAACATCCTGAGAAAAAAAGACAAAGCTGGAGGTATCACACTACCTGACTTTGAATTATATTACTAAGTAACAATAACCCAAACAACATGGTATTGGCAGAAAAACAGACGCACAGACCAATGGAACAGAATCGAGAGCCCAGAGATAAACCCACATACATACAGGCAGATAATTTTGACAAAGGAGTCAAAAACATAATGAAGAAAGGAAAGCCTCTTCTATAAATGGTGCTGGGAAATTGGAAAGCCACATGCAAAAGAATAAAACTAGGCTGTCACCATACACTAAAATTAACTGAAAACGAATCAAAGACCACACAGAACAGCAAGGAAAAGATGGAAATTTTACTCTGAGAAAAGGTATTTTGATGTTAAAGGAAGTGGAAGAAAGATGATTAAATGAGTAAATAAAACCTTCTTTCAACTCTTTGAAGTATAATTGGGTGAAAGTGAGGCAGAGGAAAATAAGCTTAAGATTCATAGTTAGAATTTCAGGTTATTACATATTAACTGTTTAAACTTTGGGCAATCACAAAACATATTTAGATCTTAATATTCCCAAATTGTACTTATTAAAAGACTGAATAGGGTAATGATATATACTCCCATTACTCTTAATGAATATTTATTGACTTAATAACAATTCCACATAATATATGAATAACGGTATAACTTTTGTTGTTTTCTATCGGAGACATACATATTTTTGTCAGTGTCCCAATTAAAGGATCTTAATTAGGAATTGTTTGGGTAAGCAATCACAACTCTATGTGGACGTCCCAAGCATCTGGTCATTGGAGTAATGCCAAGAAAAAGAGAGAGTATTCATCATTTCATATACCTGAACATCTCTTTGGCAGAAAGAGGAACGTATTGATAAATGCCAATCGTGTGTTGAATACCTGAAGATATATTATTAGATGTGCTAAACTCTCAATGCTTAAAATACATATTATTTTGCAACTATATGTAAAATATTTAAGGAGTATCAATCGATATTTGATTTGCCATAAGGGGATCTTTACTCATTATTCTCTGCCCATCAGGAGTGCAAGTTACCCAGTGACAGGTAGCACATATACCCATACTTTTGCCAGATTGAGAGTAAATATCAAAGGAGATACTGTGTTTTCTTATGAGACCAAAGTACCAAATGTGAATGAAATATTTCCAAGTGTTACTCAGCAACTGACAACATGTTTAATCAGAGTTGTGAGATATACAAGTATATTATTTTAAAAAAATACTCTACCTATTATGTACTCCAGGTAACAGTAATTTGACTTGGGCAGCAAAATATTTTCATAGCTGTTAGCAAATACCATTTAACAATTGTAATTCTTTTGCATAAAATAACTTTGATTCCTCAAATATTGTTATATTTTCTCCTAAATTTACAACAATAAAGTATAGCATCCATTTCATTCTCTAATACTTGGTAAATAAAATTGTATTATATATAACCATTTCAAAATGCTAACTTTTTCTCTTCTTTTGCACTTTTCAGATGTTATTGTCCTAAACAGTGTTACTCTATATTGAAATGTAATAGACAAATGTGAAATTATTAACTGGACCTCAAATAGCAGTTTTCAGTTTTTTTAATTATGAGACTTTGGTATGAACCTAATACTAACAAAGAAACTAAGTAACCTTTTTGTTTATGCAAGGTATTATCTATATTAAACTCTGAAAACATGTAAAAGAAAAACTTTTCTTTGGCTGACAATTGAAAACTCTTTTGCATCCTTAAGTGAGAGTTAACAATACGGATAAAAGAATGTGTTAAATTAGCTAATCAGATAATCAAGACTTCTCTTTTTGTGTCATATTTTATGACAAAGTTTCAGTTCTTTTTAATGTACAAAGTAGGACAGTTCACCAACAATGATAAAAATGTGGTTTACTCTAAATTATTTTTCATAAAACGCTCTAAGTGATTCAGCTTAAATCATTAAAAAATTAAAGATTATATATACATGATCAAAATGTTTATTTCATACCGTGAGAAGCAAAAATCAAAGCTTTGTTTATTCTTATATATTATTTATTTATTTATTTATTAAATTTATTGAAGTGACATTGGTTAATAAAATTATGTAGGTTTCAAGTATACAATTCAATAATACATCATCTGTATATTTCGTCGTGTGTTCACCACCCAAAGTCAAACCCCTTAAATCACCATATTTTTAACCCCCTTAATCCTTATCCTTCTCTCCTCTGCCCTTTCCCTCTGATAAGTATTAAATTGTTGTCTGTGTCTCTGAGGTTTTGTTTGCCTTGTTTGTTGCTTTCAGTTTTATATCCCACCTATGAGTGAAATCATATAGTTCTCACCTTTCTCCATCTGACTTATTTTGTTTAGCATGATAATGTCAAGACCTACCCATGTTGTTACAAATGACAGTATTTCATCTTTTCTTATGGCTGCATAATATTCTATTGTCACAAACATAATACTTTAAAAAATAATTTTCATGGTGTTACACAAACTTTATTGGGTTTAAACATGAAATTAGAATTTCATAATAGCCTAATAGCTCTAAAAGCAACACCAGTACTTTTGTTAGTTTTTATCTTTTTTATAGCTGCATTTCACCATCTTTTCCCAGCAAAATATTCAAATGTTTCATTTTTTTCTCTAACAATTATCTTGTTTATTGACTTACACTCAGTAAGACTGCAACAGTTTTTAAAATCAAATATCCAAAGCAAACACTGAAAATTCATAGCAAGTGATATTATCAATTAATAGTGTCAAAGTTAAAATCTTTGGTTTTATATATATATATAACACACTAATAGTATCTTATTAGTACATGATAAACACTCAAATATTAAGTAGCTATGCTAAACTATTGTGCAAACTATTAATAATGTATTGGTAGTTAAATATTATTTTTTAAAGATTAATTACTAGCACATGATATCATATTAAATAGTAATATATTTCTATATAAGCAAATTCAATTGAACGAGAACTTTCTCATAGATTCAAGTATCCATGAAGCTGGATAAGCTAAGAAACTGGACTAGTAATGAAGTTCAAAATTACTTTTTCATATATATTGTAAAGTCGGTCCTAGGCAAACTATTACTGGTTGAGTAACTCTTTTTAATGGTGGTGCAAGCTAGTTACAACAAAGAATGTTTAATGGCAACAATTTTTTTTATGTTAGTAAGTGTCAGAAATCTCTTATAAATGCCCTTTGAAACAGATAATTGGCTTCTTGCAAAACCAGAAGTTTTAATTGGTTTTGGTCTTTCTATTGACTGGTCCAGTTAAGAAACAATCTTGAAATAATTTTTCCTGATTCGCTTTTTCATTCTGTGGGAGAAAGAAATAAAGTGCCCTTTTTTTTTTTTTTTTTTTTTTTTTGGTCCTGTTCGGGAAAAGGTTGCCCAAGTCACTATATTGCTTGGTAAATCACTTTAATCAGACCTATTAACTCTATTCCCCTTCTTTTGCTTATCAATAAGTAATTTATGTTAAGTAATTTCCTTAAAAACTCCACTTGAATGTTATTAGAGTTTAAGATAAACTCCTCTCTTCTGGGCCAGTATTTTATTTTTTTAATGTAATGGAAAATTTGAATTACAGAAATGATGAAAAATTTTTAGAGTGAGCACCTATAAATCCTTAGCTTCTATCATTAAATTATTTGATACACATTCGGCGATTTAGCACATATGCAATCCATCCATCTCATTTTTGATGCAATAAAAATACACTGCAAAAATCTATACACTTCCACCAAATACTTCGGTTTTCATAGCATTAACTTGAATTAAATATTACTTAGATTTTTTTCTTTAGGTAGAAAATTTTTTGTAGTAAGGAAATGCACAAATCTTGAGTATTCATTTGCTAAGTTAGACAAATATGTGCATCTTTGTTATCAAGATATAAAGCATTATGCCTCCCTAAGAAAGTTCTATCTTGCTTTTTTCCAGTAGATCACCACTGTAATGTACTCAATTTAAACCAATTCTGGAAAGCTGACAAATTAAAAGTTAAAAAATGCTTTTCACAATAAAAGACAATATAAATAGGCATGATTTATTGAATTTTATTAGCCTCACAATCTTTGGATTAATCGGGAGATATGTTCTCTATGAAAAACAACAATTCCAGAGATAGTTTTATTCTGATTACTAATATTTATTTTTCAATTTGTTTATTTTATAACATTCAAAAAACATAACCTTGGAAAATCACTTTTAAATGGTAATATTATGCCATCTGCCTAAACAAAATGCTATAGTGTAGTCTGTAGACAAATCTTTACAATAGGGTTGAGAACAGATTTTATTGCTGTAGTGAATGGCTTCTGGACCAGAAAATGTGTACCTTGCTTTTAAATCTTTTATAATGTTCCCTTTCTTATTCCTACAGCTAGGGTTCCTCATTCTTTTCTTAAAGTGTTGTTCCTTTTATTGACTCAAAGATTACTATCAGATGTCACCTACACTACTTAACCATATATCATAATGCCCATTAAACTATGTGCCTATGAAAGTATGGAAATAATACTAAATAATGCTGGGCACAGAGGCTCAGTGCACCCATGCATCAGGATAAGTAATAAAACGTTTTACTGACTAGAGATGTGGTACTTGAAGACAGGGTTACAAAAGTTCCCCAGTGCCCTCTTTAACAGAATATGTCAAATGATTTCATGGGATATTGTTTCTTCATGTAAGCCAACAAAATGGGAGATATACCTAAACTATCCTTTCTTTTAGTACTTTGTTACTTTGAGAGAATCACTTGAGTTTAAGAATTTGCTGACCCTAATTGTGCTCTTTCGTCCTTTTCAAGGAATGACACAGCTGTGTGCAGGACAGAACTGCAAATCTAGGGTGATTACTATAAACTGTGAGAGTATGATTATTTGATTTATGGCAGGAGAACTTTTCAGCAGTCTATTATTACAGACTAGTACAGAGCGAAGTATCTCTAAAATCAACCAGGAGATAATGAATTTGCAATCCAAAAAGATTGAGAGCTAAACACTAGTCAAGGTACTCTTCCAACTCTTATGTAGCATTACTTTAATAATCATAGTTAATGTTGCAAAACAAGCAAAAATTTTTATAATTTAAAAAAATTATCTAAATTAATAGATTTTACTTACATTTGAATATTTGTTAGCCCCCATGATTCCAAAAACATTTTAAAATGTGCTCTAAATATTTTATTCTAATTTGAGGGATAAAATTGATAAAAATCACTCATAATTTTATTTCTTCATAAATTTTTTATCATTTCTTAGCCATAAATATTAACAGATATAGGTAATACAAAGATAAAATTCAGCCATTATCGTTGAAATGGTTACTTTGATCATTATTCAAGTTCTAGAAGTACATGGTAGAATTTTCTTTTTCTACCACTTTGAAGTTAAATATGACTATGTAACTTGCTTTGGTCAATGAACCATGAGCAGAGGTGATGTGTACCACCTCCAGACAGAGATTTCAAGATCCAGAAAGGGGTTTTCCAAAGTCTCTTTCCTACTGCCCTGGTGCCTTGCAATGCTACAGATGTAATTATTCCATCATTCTGGGCCTTGCAGGGAGAAGTGGGTGGTTGAAGACCCCAACCAAGCCAAGATGTGCGTACAGCAGAAGCAGGAAATACGCCTATATTGGGGTTGCTTGTTTCTACAATATAACCCTAGACTATCTTATCTGATCCCACTATTTTGTGCTGCCATAATCAAACATAACAAATATGGCATTGTCTTAATGTTAATTGGAAATCAGGGACGAAGCAGATATTGCTTGATAGATGCTGGTGATACATAATACACAGTAGAGAAGGATTCGGTAAAATTTTGCCTCTGTTAACTTGGCAAGGAGACCATAAGCCTAAAAAACTGGTGGCTCCAGGGGATGAAAAAATAGAATGTTAATTTTGTCTTCATTGATAGGGCTGCATTTGGAAAATGCAATATAAAATAGAGCCAATCTATTGGCTATCTAAAGATTCTGAGTTAATAGTAAGAATTAAAAAAATAAAGTGCAGAAATTTCAGAACTTGCAGAGTTTGAGGTGGCAAATGTTCCTCAATCCCAAATGATAAATGATAAAGCTGAAAAGGTATTTGAGAGTCAGGGCTAATTACAACTCATCCTTCTGGCAAATATCAAATCAATGTTATAGTCATCAGACCCATTGTTAAAACATCTAAATAAATTAAGATGCCTGAAAACAGAGACGGTAATAGTGGTATCCAGTATATCCTTTGAATTTAAGAACTGTCTTGGAGAAAGTCTCAATATGGGACTCTTAAATCTAAGTCTCTTAAAGTCAAGGTATCTACAATTAAGTTACAATAAAAGTCATGAGGAAAGAAAGTGACACATGTAGCAAATCTAAGAATTGTATACAAATAGCTTTGGATTTAGCTTTTAGCTCATGGAGATAAACAGAATAAAATAAGTAGCCAAGTAGGTTTAATAGAATTGTCCTATTAAATAAATAAATAAAAGCATACATAACTCACAAGCCATAATTAAGACTGTCTAAGACTCCTAGTGTCCAAAATTCAATTTACTAAAAGCAGTCTGAGACAACCAATCACTTTAAGGAAAAAAAAAAAAATTTCTAATGTCCATAACCCGCAGACAAAGAGATTAACAGGGGTCAAAGAATCTCCTAGTAGGTAGCTTTAGGGGACAGGGATACTTGATGGACTGGAGAGTCCCTTTTAGGAAAAAAAAAAAAATATATATATATATATATATATACATATATATACATATATTATATATATATATGTATATATATATATATAATATATATATATATATATGTATATATATATATATATATCACCAACAAGGTTAGGGACCATATGAACAATACTTGGTGAGATATCAGAATTCCCGTGATCTCCCATATCACATCTCGCCTGGTAGAAGTGTTTATTGCAGGGGCATCTGCCCCAGTTTCAGCATTTTGACTGGATGTGCAGGGCGTCTTATTTTTTCATACATTTAGTTCATACATTTCTAGATGGAAGAAAAAAATATTCCTTTTAAAAGCATTAACATGTTGTACCACTCAATTTTAATAAATTATTACATTCTCCAGTGAACACAGGATAGTTAATATTTTGTGTTGATTATACTTAAAATACACATTGCAGCAATATAAACACGAACAATTAGAAAAGGAATTAAATACATGTTAAGATCATTATTTTTGTCCAAAATTAATGAGACTTAATTTGAAAGGAGTACAATGGTTATCTAAATATACTAAATTTGAACTGAGCTGAAAAAGTGAAGCATTTTCTTTACGGAAAAATATTTAGTAATCAAACTTGGCATTTAACCCTGAATTTTTCAAGTATTTTTGGTGCTTTTGCAAAATATAGTGCAAAATCTCATTGTGTTCTTTTTAATATTTGCATTACAAATAACTGCTGAATAGCAACCACATTGAAAAATCCATGGGGAAGTATTTTCTCACCAAATACTTTACAGCATCGCATTTTTTTGAAAATTAGAAATGACCTTACAGGTCATAAGACAGTCTACTTATTTTTATTTTATTTTTTTTTGCCTTCCCTACCTTTTACATTGTTTAATAACTAGCCTAAATTTACTAAATTTCCTGAAATTTAAAGAACTGTTGCAAAATGGGCTCAATTTTGCTAATGCCAACAGGTGGCTTAAGGAAAATTGGTATAAGCTGGCCCAGAAAATATTCAACAACAAAAAATAAAATGCTATTTTACTTTCCCCAGTATTACAGGGTTGCTTAAAAACGTGCCTTTATTCCATTTAAAAATATATGCTCTAAACTTTTTTTCCCTTTAATCCACCATACAAGGCCACATGCAAACTACAAAAGAAAGCACCTTCCATATAGCATTAAGCAGGCACTTAGGAACGCAGTGAAAGATCACATGGTTTCCGAGCGATGAAATCCTTAACTCCATTAGTGCCACAGGCTGATTAAATCAACCCACATTACATTTCAAAGGTGTTTCAGCCAATTAAGCCAGCTCAATTCATCTCTGCTTTCTGGGGTCATAAAGACTTTAGAAACAAATTTCAGTCTGGCCTGTTAGTGAAATGACTTGTAGAGTTGTTTTTAAATCAGGATGGCTAAATTAATATTAATAAAAAGTTTATAATGATCTGTATTTTTAAAAATATTTAAATCTGCAATGATGTGGTCTTAATTACATTCAGAAAATGCAGTTTTCTTTCTTCCTCTGAGCAGACAGAAAGCAGTGAACTGAGCAAACCACCAACTGGAACAGTGGAAGAAATAAGCTGAATTCATTTTCAGTCAGGTGACTTCATTGTGGAACTACTTTCTTGTAGCATTCAGTTCCCCTGAAGGATAATTCTACCTAGCAGCACACAGGAGACGGTGGATTTGATTTCTGAAGTAACATATATCTAGTCAATGCAGTTTAGCCTATTAGGTTGTGCAATTTCTAGAACTATACAGATATTGCTTCTGATATCCCTGCCCAAGTCATCAAGTTCACTACAAAGCACCATCTATCATCGGATCTTTGACCAAAATGAAAACAAAGAGCTAAACAAAGAGCTAGCCAGGTATCTGTAAAGATATATATGTGTGTGTATATATATATATATATATATAGAGAGAGAGAGAGAGAGAGAGAGAGAGAGAGACGGCAGCCAGTGCCACATGAATAAATTTCTATTTATTTCTATTTCATTATGCTAGAAAGAACATAATTTTTTATTGTTCATGATACAGTTTATAAAAAGTTTAAATATTTTATGAATTTTTATAAAGGAAGAACTAAATTTTTACCGAAGTTTGATCAGTAAATCTTATCATAAAATCATAAAAATATAATTTTCTACAATGAACTCACCATTAGAAATTTGGATAAAGTTAAGTCTCAGGTCACTCATTAGAGCACCTCTCATTTATAAATAATCACTAGATTCAAGATTGGGCCTTGATGGTCTTAAAATCAATTTGTTTACTAATTAATTAGAGTATAAATCTGTCTCCTCAGAAGGAATAATTATATAAATAGCAGCTTACACGAAATAAGATTTGTTGTTGTTGTTGTTTAATTTCTTTATTTTATTTTTCATATAACACTCCATGTATAGTAGATACGGGGCTGATACAATGGCTTTGTTTGAAAAATCCGCCAAGGGACCAGCCATGTTCTATCTTACTGCTCCATTGTTCCTATGTCATTTTCCTCTAAGCCATCGTTCAAGTTTGTTAAGCCTACCAGTTCTGCATTTCAGCCAGCAAAAAGGGAAAAAAGGAAAAAAAAGGAACACTTTTTATGCTTACTAACACAATTCAGAAAATGTATATTTCATTTGCATTTATATGTCTTTTAAATACATGTCACAGGAAACTATCTTGCTGCAAAGGTAGATGAAAAATGTTGCACTCCTTGGCCAGTCTTATACTCAGACTCTTATTATCATAGGATAAAGGGAGAATATTAGAAGACTACTAGCAAACTCCCCTACACACTGGAAATATGTAATCACCTTAAATAGGTACATAAAAAAAAAAGATGCTCTAGTAATTCAGAGAAGGACGATTTTGTAGAGTATAATGTATGTGGGCTTTATTCCTGTTGAGTGTCTAGTAATGAGGTGTTGCAAAGTGCATCTTCTGATAAAGCTGCAATCTGCAGTGCTCCTAGACTAACCACCAACAAATGCAAACTGACACTACTGAAATGAATTAGCGTGCATATCAACAATCTCCTAATGGCTTTCGTTCTTTCTATCACATTTGACCTTGTCTTTTCGAGGCATTTCATAAATGATTAATTATTCATTTTAGAACTTGATCCTTGAACAACTTAACTACTTCCCGGAAGCAAATATAGATGTGTATTAGAGCATCTGAATCAATCAATTATTCATTGATTGTGTGCCTTGTATTTGCCTAGTTTGTGCCCATCTCTAAGTTAGGCAGTCCGTGAGAGATAAAAATAATGGAATATGTGGTCTCTGACCCCAAAGGACTTAGAACTAGAATAAAATAAATACTAAACAGGATGTTCGGGCTAGGGTTGTTATGACTGACTGTATTAGTGTCTGTCTTCATGGCCTTTCATTCAAGCCTGTGAGTCTAGGCCAAATAACAATCTATCTCCATAATAGTTGGGGTGAAAACAGGATTCAAAACAAACAAACAAAAATTCTGAAAATAAGCAGCAATGAAAAATTGGTAATAGTGAAGATAAAAATCACAGATCCAAATTTTAGATTAAGATTTTAATATACTATTGTCACTATATAACAAGAAGTGAAGAAACAAATCCAAAACTCAGATATGAGTACCTCAATAGGTTACTGATGGAAAGAAAGAGAAATAAAATGAGTAACCAATCACACGCTGGAAGTGGAAGATGAAGGAACAATAGAAAAGGAAAGGAAGACTGGAAGCAAAGAGTTATATCTCAGAGAGTAGAGTGTTGGGACCTGGGACATTTGTTCAGAGAGTCAGTTACAAATCAAGGGAATGAAGAGAAGAAAAATCTATGTTTAGGCTTTCTGAGTATGGTATGTTTTGACTCATCGAAAGGTGCATTCTCGATACCTGAGGTCAGTAGGACTCCAATAGATTGGAGCCTATGAGGATCCTCAATTCTTTTCCTTTAAAGTTACAAATGTTCTTTTACACATTCTTACATGGAATAGTTATGCTCACATAGCTTGATCTTGAGGAAATGCCACTAATTTTCTCTGTGGTCAAAGGGCCAACAACTGAATCTACCATGTTATAGGAATGTCATCCAATGGAAAAAGCAAAGGACATTTCTGCCAGGGAATAGATTTAGTGGGGATTTTATCAGTTCCCCATTGCAACTCCTCTTGAGTTGCTCCTTTTTGGATTGCTTTATTTGTACTATTTGGCATGATTCCTGAAACAGCTAACATACCAGTGAGTTTAAAATAAAGGTCGTTAGACCACATACTGAGTGTTATTTGATGATTAAGGATTGAACGTTTGGAGGCGAATTTAACAACTATCACAGAAATATGGTTGGTCATTTGAGAGAGAAGAGCATATGGTGGGGGAGATGAGGAAAACAGACATTAAACAAAATAAAAGGGGCGAAAAATCTCATTGCAAAATTAGCTCCACAATTTCTTGGTCTGTACCAAATCCCAGGGTTATTTGGCCTTTTTTTCTAGAAGCTCTTGGAAACTTGTTTTGGTCCTCAACAGTTTGAAAATGATGTTCCTGGATGGTAAGCTGACAGATGGATACAAAAACTTAAGAATTTTGTTTAGGTTTTAAGTTCATCCAGGCAATTATTTTTTATTTACCAATCAATCAAATTTTAATATTTTCTTTAAAAACTTTTTTAAAAATTTGGTCTCATTTTAAATGTTTAGTTAGATACCTTATCCATTTCTAAACTGCACTAACACTTTAGGCTTGTTTTAATGAGTTTCAAGTATATAGTACTTGAAACTATATAGACATCTATATAGTTTGTAAAACAATCTCCCCTATTGCCCCTTCCCTCCCTTGTCCCTCCACCTAGCCAATGTTTTTTGCGAAATGCATTCCCTATGCCTTGCTCTCCACTCCTGTGCCCACCCTTGTGCTACAAATTTGTACTTCTTTAACCCTTCACCCTATTCCCCCAGCCACCTAACCCTTCTCCCCTCTATCACCAAATTGTCCATTATTTTGTGAGTTTGTTTTTGATTGGTTTGTTCTTTTTATCCCTTAGATTCCACATATAAGTTAAATCATGTAGTGTTTATCTTTCTCTTGTCTGATTTAAATACCTTCTAGGTCCATCAAAGCAATATGTTTTTCTATCCCCTTCCTTTTAGTCTGTGCATGTCTTTTAATCTGAAATGAGTCTCTTGTAGGCAGCATGAAGGGGTCTTGTTTTCCTTTCCATTCAACTCTTTTAGTTGGAACACTTAATTCTTTTCTATTTGAGGTACTTATTGATAGGAATGTAGTTGTTACCATTTTTACTCCTGGTTTTGACACATTTTTTTTTTTCTTTTTGAAGATGCCCTCCAAAATTTCCTATAATATTGGCTTGGTGGTGATAAATTTCTTTAGCTTATTTTTGTCTGGGAAGCTCTTTATCTGTCCTTCAACTCTAAATAATAGCTTTGCTGGATAAATTATTCTTGGTTGTAGATCCTGGGTCTTCACCTGTTGAATATTTTTTTGCCAAGCCCTTCTATCCTGCACAGTTTCTTTTTAGAAATAGCTGCCAGTCTTATGGGTTTTCCCTTTAAGTAACTATCTGTTTTTCTCTTGCTGCTTTTAATGTCATTCTCTGTATTTAAACTTTTGCATTTTAATCATGATGTGTCTTGGTGTGGGCCTCTTTGGATCCCTGATTTTTGGAATTCTCTGAGCTTACTGTCCATTTCCTTCATCAGGTTAGAGAAGTTTTCCATCATTATTACTTTAAACAGCTGTTGAAAATCCAATTTTCTTGAGTTACACCGATCTGACAGATATTTGGACTCTTAATAGTGTCCCATATGCTCCTTATTATTTTTATAGTCTTGGTATCTTATCTCTTGCCATTCTGATCATGTATCCTTGGCTTTCTAATCTTCTAATAGGGCATTGATCCTTTTCTTTATTCTTTTGTTTATTCTTTGTTTATTCCATTTAATATACTTCTCATCTCAGATAATGTGTTCATTTCAGACTGGTTCCTTTATAATTTCCATTTCTATTTTTATGTTTTTTTTATCTCTTTGTTGAAGTTCTCACTGAAAATACTTCCCAAAAGTTCATTGAGCATTTTATAACCATGTTTGAACTCTGCATCTGTTAGATTACTTGACTTCATTATTTCTGGATCTCTGTTCTGTTCTCTCTGTGGTTTCTGCTTTTTGTCTTCCCATTTTGGCTGCCTTTCCATATCTGTTTCTATGTACTAAGCAAAGCTCCTAGTTCCCAGTCTTTTAGTGTGGATTTGTGAAGTAGGTGTCCAGTGGCACAGTCTTGAGAGGGGTTCAGCTGCAGGCCAAATTTAGCCCAAACCTCTACCCACCTGGAGCCACTTGTTAAGCTTCAGCAAGCAATCCCAAGATGTTGTGTTTCTAGTTGCCTCAAAAGGCCACACCAGAAATTGGGGCCAGCTGCATCCATTGTGAGTGCAGGCGCTGCTCAGCAAAAAGCACCTGACTCAATGAGGATATACTTGGATGTGGATTGAGTGGGTCAACAGTTGGGAGGGATGTGGATTCAGGGAATCCTCTGGGCTGAGCGACCTCTACTACCCAATTTGAGACCTCTTGACTATTGTGGCACTTTGGGCACTGGTAATGGGGGGGCTCAGCAGGGAATAATGGATACCTCTGGCACTTCTGTATAGAGCAAGTCTCACCTTGGCCCTCACTCCAGTACTGTCTCCCTGTAAGTCTCTGCTGGCCCCTGTGTACAGCTGAATGGGCACTGGTGCTCAAAGTGAGCAAGTCCGTCACTGCGAAAATCCGCTTGCAGACACAGCCCTTAGAGGCATCTGCTGCTGCCACAGCCTCCGTCTCACTCAGCCACTTGAGACCAGGCAGCCCCGTGGCCTCACCACGTCCTACATTCTGCCACTGCATGATGCTTTCTTGGATTTCTCCCTAGTTGTATGGCTTTTTCATCAAGATCCTAAGCGATTTTTCCTTGCTGCTGCTCCTTGTTTCCTTCACAACTTTGATTTGGTCGCCAGAGGGATGAACAGAGCTTCCATCATCTACATCATTTTTTCCCCTTCTAATTTTGGCTTTTATTTAAGGTATTGAACTACATTAAATCAGCATACAAAACATTCTTGGACAGTAATTATTTTTAAGTGAAACATGTAAAAGATATGTTTAACTCATTAAAGATGGAAACAACAGAATTATGAAGTTTGTTCAGAAAGTAGAGGGGTCATACAAGAAGAAATAGATAATCTAAATAAGCCTATATTTATTAAAGAACTTGAGTCATTAATTAATAACCTTACAGAACAGAATACACCAGGCCCAAATGTGTTCACTAGTAAATTCTATGAAACATTCAAAGAAGAAATTATGCCAATTCTCTGAAATTGTTTTCAGAAGATAGAAGCAGAGCGAATACTTCCTAAGTCATGAGGCTAGCATTACCCTAATGTGAAAACCAGACAAAGGCATTTTAAGAAAACAATAGATCAAAATCACTCATGAGTATAATGCAAAGTTCTCAATAAAATTTTAGCAAATTTTTAGCAAGTCCTACAATGTATAAAAAGAATCACACACTATGACTAAGTGGGAATTACCACAGGTATGCAAGGCTGGTTTGACATTCCTAAGTCAATTAATGTAATCCCTTACATCAACAGGTTAAAGAAGAAAAATCGCCTCATATCAGTAGATGCAGAGAAGCAAGCTTTTGACAAAGTCCAACATTCGTGCATGACAAAAACTATCAGTAAACTAGGAATAGAGGAGAATTTCCTCAGCTTGATAGAAAATATCTTAAACCTACAGCTAACATCATACTTAATGGTAAGAAAATCAAAGCTTTTCCACTAAGATCACCAAGTGCTTTTAACACCATACCAGTAGCACCAACTAAGGCAATGACAACAAAAAAAGGAAATAAAAGTTATGCGGATAAGAAGAGGAGAAATAAAACTGTCTTTGTTCACAGATACTATGATAGTTTATGTTGAAAATCTAAAAAAAAAAAAAAAACTTCTGAAACTTTTAGACTATTATTGCAGTTGTTGGATAAAAAGTTAATATACATAATCAATTTCTTTCCTATATACCAGCAATGAACACGTAAAAGTCAAATTTGAATTTAAAAATACAATACAATTTTCATAGTACTCCCAAAATGAAATATTTTTGTATAAATCTAATAAAATACATATGAAACCTATATGAAAAAACTACAAAACCGATGAAAATATATCAAATAACTAACTAAATAAATATTTCTTAAATATTTCTTATGGATAAGAAGACAATGTTGTTAAGGTGTCATATCTTCCCAAATTGATGGATAGATTTAATGCAATCTCAATAAAAATCCCAGCAAGTTACTTTGTACGTATTGATGAAATGATAGTAAAGTTTATATGAAGAGCCAAATGATCCAGAATTGCCCACATGATATTAAAGAAAAAGAACAATGTTGGAGTACTGACAATGACTTCTCTTACTATAAAACAGTAATCAAGACAGTGTGGTATTATTGAAAGACTAGACGAAAAGATCAATAAAGCAGAACAGAAAGCTCAGTAATAGACCCACATAAATACAGTCAACTAATTTTGACAAAGAAGCAAAGGAAACACAATGGACTATGATTCTAATAAGTAATGCTTAAATAACTATCCACATTATTACACACACACACACACACACACACACACACACACACACACACAGACTCTCCATCCTTCAAAAAAATTAACTCAAAATGTACCAGAGACCTAAATGTAAATGCAAAACAGAAAATCAGACAACCTTGGGTTTAGTGATGACATTTCAGATGCAACAACAAAGGAACAATTCATAAAAGAAAAACTGAGTAACTAGACTCACATAAAATTAAAATATAAAATTTCTGTTCTCTGAAAGACACTCTCAAGAAAATGAAATGACAGGTCACAGACTGGAAGAAATCTTTGCAAAAAAGATATGTGATAAAAAGTGAATTAAAAATACACAAATATCTCTTAAAATTCAACAATAAGAAAATAAACAACCTATGTTGTCACAAATGGTTAAGGTTTCATTCTTTTTTTATGGCCGAGTAAGAATCCATTGTATATATGTAAACATAGAGGGTATTATGCTAAGTGAAATAAGTCAGACAGAGAAGGACAAAAACCCCATGATTTCACTTATATGTGGAATCCAAAAAAGAAAAATGAACAAAGAGAAACAGGACTCACAGATCCAGAGAACAAACCAATGGTTGCCAGATGAGAGGGATTAAGGAGCTGGATGAAAATAGTGAAGAGATTAAGAAGTACAAATTGGCAGTTACGAAATAGTCTTGGGGATAAGATATAGCATATATAATATAGTCTATAATATTGAAATAACTATGTAAAGTGACAGGTGGGTACTATATATATTTAGGGGATCTCTTCATAAATTATATAAATGCCTAACTACTATGCTGTACACATGAAACTAATATAATATTGAATGTCAACTATAATTGCAAAATAAAATTAAAAAAAAAACAACATAACTAAAAAGTAGGTCAAAGACCTTAACAGACACCTAACCAAAGAAGATATACAGTTATCCAATAAATACATGAAAAGATATTCCAAGTCATATGTCATCAGGGATTGCAAATTAAAACAATGAGATATCATTACACATCTATTAGAATAGCGAAAATCCAGAACAATGACATCACCAAATGCTGATGAGGATGTGTATCAACATGAACTCTCATTTTTTGCTATTGGAAATGCAAAATGGTGCAGCCACTTTAAAAGAAAGTTTGGTGATTCCTTAAAAACTAAACACATTCTTACCACATAATCCAGCAATTACATGACTTGGTATTTACCCCAATGAAATGAAAACCGATGTCCACAGAAAAACCTGCACATGAATATTTATATTCATTATGGCAGCTTTATTCACAATTGTCAAAATTAGAAATGACCAAATGTCATCCATAGATGAATAAATAAATAAACTGTGGTACATTAGACAATGGAATATTTATTCAGTGTAAAAAAAAAAAAGCTATCAAGCCATGAAAAGACATAGAGGAAAATGAAATGCATACAATTAAGTAAAATAAGTCAATCTGTAAATGTTTCATACCATATGATTCCAACCATATGGTATTTTGGGGAAAAAAAATATGGGATAGCAAATTTATCAGTGGCTACCTATGGTAGATGGGAAAGGGATGAAAGAACAGAATACAGAGAATTCTTAGGGCAGCAAAACTACTATTTGATACTATAATGGTGGTTACATGTCATTATAAACCAATAGAATCTCCAAATCCTTAGAATGTATAAAACCAGGAATGATCCCTAATATAAACTACAGACTGTGGATGATAACGATTTGTCATTGTAGGTTCATCAAATATACAAAAATGTTCCATACGGGGTCAGATGCAGATAGTGGGGGGAGCCTACACACATGTGGGGTAAGAAGTATATGGGAAATCTCTGTCTTCCTCTTAATTTTACTGTAAACCTAAAACTGCTCTAAAACATAAAGTTTATTTTAAAAGAAGCATAGAAAATATAGTTGTATATATAGTCACTAAAAGGAAAAAAACCGGAATAAGATAGTGAAACTACATAAAACACTGATTAATACACTATAGGGTAATATAATTGTAGCTCTTTTCTGATCTTTTCTGTTACACAGAAACCATTTGCATGTTTGTAGAACAAAATTCATTTATATTGCTCCCAGACAAGAATCTGTTACATTGCTATCTTTGTTTAACAAATTAATTTCTATATTTACTGAGTTGTAAAATGTATTAATTGTACATAATAAGTAAAACAACGATACATACCTATAGAATTAGATAATATTTGTATTGAATTGTTAGGCAATGGCACAAAATGACATAGTCATCCTCTGTCTATTTCCAAGTTTCAGGATATTTTCCTTAACAGTGAACCAGTCCCAATGATTTCAAAAATATCTTCAAAGGTTTTCTTTTAAAATACCTGGTAGCACTGTTTTGAACTTTCTTTTTTTCTTTCTCTTTCTTTCTTTTCTTTTTTCTTTTTTCTTTCTTTCTTTCTTTCTTTCTTTCTTTCTTTCTTCTTTCTTTCTTTCTTCTTTCTTTTTTCTTTCTTTCTTTCTTTCTTTATTTCTCTCTCTCTCTCTTTCCTTCTTTCCTTCTTTCTTTCTTTCCTTCTTTCTTTTTTTAATACATGTGCAATAGAAGGTGCTATTTGACATACCTTGTAGTGTGGTCATGAAATCGAAGTCATACAATGTTGATTAACTACTAAGACCATAGAGGTAATTTCCATTTAAAGATTTTTGTTCTAAGAGATATTGGGTCCCTAGTGAGGTTTCATAAAGTGTTCTGCATCTGCATAAAAATAATTCTGAAATTTCTAACTCAGTCCCCTAGCAGATTCTGACACTTGTCCATGTGACATGAGTTCAGGAGCCTGTACTATTAGTTTTTCCTGTAGTAACAATAATTAAGAGTGATGGGCATGGTTTTATCTGTGAAGCTCTTAGATTGGTCGTTTAGTGGTAGAATACATTGCTAGTCTGTAGCTTTTAACAGTAACTTTTGGAAGTGTAAGAGAAGAGCAGAAACCACCTACAGGTTACAGAACTGAATGGTTGTGTCAAATGCACTACACTAACCCAAAATATTAAGAATGAAGGATAATAAACTTTGTTAGGTACAATCAGTGACTGGTTCAATAAGTTTTCATTAATATTTCCCTTGAAAGTCCATGAGACACATTTTGTGAGGGTACTCCTGAATTATTAGGGCCTCACCTTAAGTTACACAATCTCTGTAACATACCTATATTAATGCCAATTTACCCAAGTTCAAATAACCTAAGGAAGGATAGATTCCCTTTTGATATAATTGCTCTTCAAGAAGTCAATGCATTGCTGAGCTAAGAAATATGGAACATACCAAAAAGATATATTTTCCACTTTCTATTTGCTTATAATGTAAAACGTTATCCATCTGGAAATCTTAAAGATTATTTATAAAATGTAAAAGACATCTTGACTTTTTTTTTAGTTTAGAGATTCATCTCAGAAAGACAAAATCATTAGTTATTGGAATATAGTAGTTAATATGATTAAAAAATAAAGTTCCTGAAAACAATGAAAAGTTGTAGTTTTCTACCTCAAATTTAGAATGACAACATATATTTAAAAATAAAATAAAAGAAAATACAACAATCATAAATAATTTTAGTTCTTTCAGAAGCAAGAGGTTTTCTACTTCATTGTTTATTTTAAATAATTGGAATATTAAATAGTCATCATAAAGCATAAAAAATTACTCTGGGGAGATACAAACTGGAAAGATTACAGACAGGGCAAAGACTGACTTTTATTATCTCATATTATGAGCAGACTGGATATTCTAAGACAATTGATAATTTTAAAGAAAAGATTTAATCTTAAATTATTATGATTTGCACTATTAGGTATGCATATGTGTTTGACATGAACAAACCTATCTAATTTGAGCAAATTTGCTAAAATCAACACCAGTAAAGTTTTCTATTTGCAAACCTTCTATGACCTTTTATATTCATTCAAATTTTAGTTTCACTATCTTCTTTCCATTTGTAACAAGACACTTCTTTTTGAGCAAAACTATGCTTTTCTCCATAAAAAAATATTCTTTTTTAAAAAATAATTAATTTATTTTCATTAGTTCAAGTATACAGTACATTGGTTAGACACCTTTATAATTTATAAAACGATCCCCCCAACTGCACCCTCCCTCCCCTGACCCTCCACCTAACCAACGTATTAATGTTAACTGCATCCCCTATGCTATGCTCCCCATTCCCATGACCATACAGCAGCTACATCAGCTACAAATTTGTACTTCTTTAACCCTTCACCCCATTCTCCCAGCCTCCCAACCCCTCCTCCCCTCTGTCTGTCGCCAAATTGTCCACTATATTTGTGAGTCTGGAAAAACACATTCTTGACTCAGTATACATATTTCTATTTCTTTGTAGTTCCTAATATAGTCTAAATCACTCATATTAATTTAACTTTTAACCAAAGTAACTGACTCTTATTTTATTAGGAGTTTGGTAATTCAGAACCGTCTAATATGCAAGCATTTTAGAAGCCAGCGAAGCTCAGAAGCTCATGAGTACATAGGCAACAGTCTACAGTCACATACCTTCCAGTCACAAATGCAAAAGGACAAAAGAAGAACAATTTACTTAAAATAATGTGGAAAATATAGTTTTTATAACATAATATGTAAGATAATATTATATGTAAAATTATAGATACAGATAAGCATATATGTGAGTGTGTGTGTGTATTATGTGGGGTGAGTGTGTGGGTGTTTGTGTGTGTCCGTTTCCTAGTAACCGATGTTTTGTTTTAGTATTCTCTCTTAAAAATTATACCGGTATCTATAGTTTATTCATTGTTTAATTCTATTAATATCATTGTGAATTAATACATTTACCTAGGGATCTTAGAAATTATATTTCAGTTGACTCATAAAACATAATTACTCTTGATGGTGAAAAGATTTTCAAAATCATAATTCAAATTTTATCAAAAAGCTATTTTCTATCTCTCTTAATTATAAACATTATACATAAGTAAGATTAGCTTATCTAGTCAGTAAGTAAGTATAAGGAGTTTAAGAATTAGATTATTTAGTTTTGCCAAAAATAGCAGAAGCAAATTTTATTTGAAAAACTATGAACTACATTCCTATGTTGTACAACATGGATAAAACCAGGATTTCCCCAGGGATTCATTTGATTCATATAAACATGGATTGTTACATAAAAACTACTTTCGAGCTGACCGGTTTTGTGAGAATAGTTTTTCTTCTTTTCAATATATAACACATTTTAAGTATTAAACATTTAATTTTAAAAATATTTTTCTCAAATATTTCTCTTCTATATTTGATACACATAAAAACTATTAGCTTCTGCAAAGCAATAAGAATATTGCTTTTTTACTTAGAGACTTTATAGTCTAATTTACTAAAACATTCCAGAGAGGAAATATGTCTAATTCACAAAATGAGAGATGAAAGATTTTTTTCCAGTCATGGACACACAGACCATAGAGAACTTTGCATTTTGTTTTACAATTTTGGCCATGGTTAAAAGTGAACACGAATGCAAAAATCACACCAATCTAGGTCTTCAAGAGCTGTATCTTTTCTAATGAGACATATACTATATAGACAAGAATGGCTGATTCTTTGTTATCTCATATCTGACAGAGAATAGATCCCCATCTCTGCATTATGGAGACTGTTGATTCACTGAACAATAAAGCCAGTTTTTCAATCATCATAACCACTAAAGGAACATTATATACTGGTCATGAGGAAGCTAGACTAAATCTAAACTGGTCGATATCAGAAACAAAAGCACAAACAGAGACAGAAGAAAGTACCAAAGAAAAAATGTCAGTGAAGGTGAAGTTTTTTGCTACTTGGTATTCGTTCCAGGGACACACACAAAAAAAGTGTTTGAGTCCAAGAATTCCATGTCTTAACCAATACAGTTTAAATGACTTTGCAGCTGAAGCGTCTGGGGTCTCTCAATGGGACCTCCTCCAACTGTCAAAGATGATTTCCAAAAGTTGAAAACATGACTCTCCCACCAATATAAACCAAGCATCAGTCAAAGATTTCCTTAACTCAATAATGAGAGAACCAACAATCTGCGAAAGCTCATTGCTTAATAATTTTTATAAACCTGATAAATCTCATTCATAAAGATGGTGCATCTAAAGATGTTTTAGCTCTAAAATGAACAGCTTAGTAAGGTTTTTATTTAAAATATTAATCAAATAAAATACTGAATTCTACTTTTTAAATGCGGTTACAGAACTGCTAAGAACTGAAGTCACTTAGACATTATACATATAAAATTCCAAATACCAACATATTTAAATACCTCAACTATGGAATTAAATGTAAACTAATTACTTTGTCTACTTATATACATTTGCTACTTCTATCCAGTTTAATCAATTAATAGAATTTTCATTTCTGTTATGAATATATAAAATTGTCTTTTTAAAATTCTAACTAGAATTTTTTTAGTTGATGGGATATTAAAGCACACATATATACCATTCGTCAAATTTTAAAGATTTTAGATGCTACCCAAACTTGCATGTTCTCATATTAACACTATAGTTTTGGGTTATACTTTTAAACTAATGTTCCAATTTTGTCTACAATTTAAAATATTTAAGCATAGGTAATGTTAAGCTAGAATTACACATGTTAATTTAATTTAAGGCATAGGTGCAATTAGATGCTTTAATTGAGAATTCAAATCTGCGGAGGGATTATGTGTTTGAAAAAAAGCCATACTCCAAAGGTGACAACCACAAAGCATGTCATTTCTCTTTATCTCTGATTAGCACCAGATGGTTTGGCTTACATTAGAACTATTTGTAGTGCTATAATATATTTGTATAATACATATGTCGGTATAATGCAAATTAGTTTATAACATTATTAAGTAGGGAATGATGTCAGTTTAATGTAAACCTGTGTGTTAATTCGGATGTGAAATTTCCCAGCTTGCCCATTTTTGGACCACCAAATTATAGCAGCTGGACATAAAGTACACTAAGACAGCTAAACGCAGCAAACTTTAGAAAAACACAGTACTCACCATGATCCTACTCACCCTAAGTTCTTTCTCTTGGCTCTGTTGGGCCATGTGATAGTTTCTGAAAATTCTTATTGTGTTCTTATCTTTGGTCCTACCTAACATGGTTTAGCAGCCTCAACCCTTTTTTTATACATCCTTCATGAGCTAACTGCAACTCATTTTTAATGGTAAATCTAAAATTTAGTATAGTATTAAGTTATTCAAATTTTAATACACCTTTTTTTACTTGGTTGCTTGGTTGATTATGTATATTTATATATACAGAAGAATTTGCTGTGAAATCTGTTTTCAGTATAACCAGTAGCAAGTTCTTGCTAGTCTATGACTATGTTACCCTGAACAAACCCGATCCCTTCTGATCTCAGAAGCTAAACAGGGTCAGGCCTGGTTAGTACTTGGATGGGAGACCACTTAGGAAGACCAGGTGCTATAAGTGAAAAAAATTAAAAATAAGGGATTGTAAGCTGATAAGGTCCTTATGATCTGTGAGGTCAACCAAGGGTTGCCTCACCTAAAACAAAACAAAAAAAATGTTCTCGTTCTTGTTAAATTCTTCCAATTAATTACTATCATCATATACCCCTCCAAATAAGTCAATAATTGTGCCAGTTAAAATTGGTATAGATCATTCTGCAATTTTCTGTTAGATGTATTTTTAAGGAAGGAACATACTCTCTTGGATTTCTATGATTTCAAAGAAGATATGTCCAGTGTAGTCACTGGTGCTATTTGTCAAATGTTTCTGGCCTGTGCCTTCTGGCCCCCTGGTAGTTGTGTGGGCCATATGTCTAGTTCTGGCCAATGAACTGTGAGCAGAAATAATGTGCATCACTTCCAAAATAGAACACTTAATTGCTGAAGCAAGACCCACCTACAGAGCTCTCTTTAACCTTTGGCAAGGTGATTGACATTCTTCAAGACAGTTGCTGTTCTGCCAGCTTGAGGCCCTCAGTGGTGAGCAGCCTGGATCTTTGAGTTACTACCATTAGCAATAGACATGAAGCAAATACAAGAAATTAATCTTTGCTCAGCCTCTGAGATTTTATGGTTTTTCATTAACTGCAATAGCATAAGCTAGTTTATCTGAACAGATATAATGTAACACTATACTATATGTCAGAGATACTCTCTTAACTCACAGCCTAATATTAATTAGTCACTTTATATATTTAAGTACCTAGAATTCTTATTTTTAAATTAGAAACTAGAATGGTACAGATACAAAGTCAGTCTCCAAAACTAAAGTATAAATGTTAGAATAACAAATATATACCCAAATGCAGTGCAATTAAATAAATAAACCATTATTAGAAAATGTTGTATTGCATAGATTTTACTTGTACTTTTTAAGGACTTGATGATAGATTCAGATAATATTAAGATTATCTACATTTTACAAAAACCCATCTTTAAAATAGTTTTTATAAATACAGTACAAATCAATTGCAATACATTCGTGAAAGTTGTATGTTTATAGTAATTAAGTTTTTAATTTTTTTAGCACAGACATTTATATGCTTGGATGGAAACTAAATGTTCTGCACTCAACATTTAAATGTTTCTATAGTAACTATACTTATCATAATAAAAAAATTTTCACAATGTAATATGCTTTAAAAGTAAAAGAAAATGTTAAACATTTTATTTTTGTTATATAATATTTTAAACCAACTTTTGAAAGATTAAATATTCCCAACATAAAAGAATGCATGTTCAGAAAAAATGACAAATGACATGATAACTCATTTTTTTAATCAGAAATGGTTGACCTATCTCTTTTTTGGTGGGCTTTATTACTCAGCAATATTAAATCCCTTGCTTCAACCTCTTTTTTATTTTTTTTCCAGAGACCTTCACTTAGAATAATTAAGTTCCTTAACTATTTCTGGCCTATGGATTTTAATATAAATCTAACACTTGGATTTTTCTTTGGACAATTCATAGCGCAGACTCTGGGCAGACAGCTTAAATCTTAACTGTAGAACTTATTTGTGCCTCTAGGGCAGGTTACTTAAAACCCTCCGTGAAAAGGCTTTACATTTACATTTAATTTTTTTAATTAATAAAGAAAAAATTGGAACTATATATTTTTGAGTGTTTTTTGATTATTTGTGTCTTCCATGGAATTTTCACACTTTAAGTAAAATTTATAGAAAAGGTGGTTCATATTTTCTTCTAATTTCTGTGCAATCTGTAGTGAGCGATGCCCTCCCTTTAATTTGTCACTGATAACTGAGTCATTAAATTTTTAAATCAGTTTAACTAGAAACATAATAATTTTATTTCAAACAGATTTTGGATTTATTAACTTTCTCTTTTTCTGTCTATATTTAGTCATTTACTTTGTGCTCTTTTTTATTTACTTCTTCATGCTAATTTTGACTAATTTGTTCTATTTTTAGCTCAGTAAGGTGGAAGCTTAGATTGTTGATTTCAAACTTTTAGTCTTTTATAATATAAGCTCTTAAACCTAAAAAATTATGAGTGAGCATTGTTTTACATTCATTCTACAAGTTTATTATATTCTGACTCATTCATTAAGTTAGAAATAGTTTCAAATTTTCTTGAACACATGATTTATATTAAAGTATTCTGTTTGATTTTCAAATCATTAATTTTAAATTAATTTTATTAAAGTCATAGAACAGCCTTTTTATTATCATATCAAATCTTTGAAATTTGTTGAGACTTGTTTTATAAACTATTTTGTTGAATATTCCTTACCCACTGAGAGAAAAGTGTCAAAATCTTAGAATATAGTTATGGATTTGTCTATTTTTAGACTGTCAGATTTTGTTTCTTTTTAAAATCTATTTTGTCAGTACATATGGATTCAGAATTGCATATCTTGCTGACAAATTGACCTATCTTGTGATAGAAAATGTTTCTCTTTCTAGCAGTTCTTGTTCTGACATCTAGTTTGATATTATTCTAGCTATGCCAGCTTTCTTATGACTAGGATTACATGTGATATCATTTTTTGTTACTGATTGTCTTTCTAATCTTGAAAAATTATCTACATGCTTGTAAGTTATCTTAAATCTATTTTTAACTCTTAACTAAACTGTTTTATTTTACTGAATATGCATTTATTTTAGACAGCACATAATTAGAACTCATATTTTTATCCAGTTTGAAACTTTCTCACTTTTAATTGTGTAGACCATTTATACTTAAGGCAATTTTCCATGTGTTTGGGTTTAACTCTAGCATTTAAAAAAATCCTCATATGTTCTTCTTTTTATCCTCTTCCTGAATATATTTTTAGGATGGCATTTTTATCTCTCTGGTTGGCATAATCACTATAACATGTGTCTTATTTTATGTTTTTTAGTGTTTATTTCAAGATTTAAGATATGTATCCTTGCATTATTATAACCTACTTTCATAAAATATAATCACAATTCACTTAAAAGAACT
Source organism: Eonycteris spelaea (assembly GCA_003508835.1). Lineage (NCBI taxonomy): Eukaryota > Metazoa > Chordata > Mammalia > Chiroptera > Pteropodidae > Eonycteris > Eonycteris spelaea. The sequence goes on along the minus strand of PUFA01000043.1, from coordinate 429,751 downwards.
TCAACAATATAGGTGCAGCCCCTCCTATCATTTATTTTATTGTTATCATATATTTTACTTCTATACATTATAATTCCCAAATTATTTGTTACATTTGCTTTAAATAATTATTATTCTAACAAAAATAAAATTAGAAAATTACATTTGTTTATTTACCATTTTTAGTGTTCCTCTCCTACTATATAGACCCCAATTTTCACCTGTCACTATTTCCTTCAGCCTGAAGAAGTCCTTTTAAAAATTTTCTTATGGTTGAAGTTTGCTGGCAACAAGATCACTCAGATTTCTTCATCTTAGTCTTTATGTGCTATCAGTTTTTAATTTTCTGGCTTTATAATTGTAGGTTTGCAGGTTCTTATTTGATAGTTTAAAGGTTGCATAGTTTTTGACAAGAAATTTATAGAAATTTGTATCGTTGTCCCTCAGTACATAATGATTGTGTGAGCATGTGCATCCGGGTGCGTGTTTTCTTGGCTGCCTTACAGCTTGTTTTCAACAAATTGATTATGATGTGACATGGCACATTTTTTATTTTTTATTTTTTATTGTCTGTATTTTGTGATGCTTCTTGGATTCCTAGGTTTATGATTTTCATGATATGTGAAATATTTTCAGATATAATTCCTCAAATATATTTTAGGCCCCTGCCCTTTCTTAAGACTTCAATTACATGTGTGTTATTGTCCCACAAGTCACTCAGATTCTTTCCTTCTTTCATACTTTTTTTTAGCTCTGTTTTTCATTTTGAGTATTTTCTATTAGCGTGTTTTCTTTTCACCAGTCATTTTATGTTAAGGATCTATTCTGCCATTAATCCCCCTTCGAAAATTTCATAACATGAATTGTATTTTATATCTTTTAGAGACTTTGCTAATTCCATTATTCTTGCCATTTAAATTTTTTAATTGTCAGATTTCTCTCTAGCTATGGGTCACATATTTTTGCTGTTATTTGTTTGTTTTTTTTTTTTTGGATTATTTAGTAAGTTTTAAAATACATTGTAAACAGTACCCATTGTGAGCTGTTATGTGCCAAATTCTGTTGTATCCTTTTCAAGTATGTTGGCCTTTATTCTGACAAATCGTTCAACTGTATCTAGATCAATTTAACCTTTATTAGGCTTGTTTTTAAGTTATTTATTAATTTATTTTTTGGTGGAGCACAGGAGCCTTTTATTATTTTAGAGTTGGGCCTGTTTTGACTTTTTTGTGAAGGTCTGACCCTTCTTTGGATTTCTCTCTGTGCCTCATGTATTCAGCATATTCTTGCCATCCTGGCTATTCAAAACACTAAAAATTCCTTTTAAGCCTGGAAATATGTTCTTTCTCCAACATTTTTTCTTACTTGGCCTTATGGAGTTGAATTCTGCATATGTACAAACTGGTATTTAACCAAAAACTCAGAGGCCTTGAATTTTTGAAATTGTTCCTCTGTGCAGTTCCTTCTTTCAGGTACACTGACTCACAAATTTTTGCTGCCTTAACTTTCTTAAACACAATTTTAGTTTCTTCAACTCGGAGAAACTGCTAAGTTTGGGTTTTCTCTCCCCACACTACAGTCTACAAACTGTTCCCAGGCTCATTGTAAGAATCATTTTTCTGTTTCCTTTCATTCAGGGATCAGTCCAGCACTGCCTGTTATCCAATGACAGACAACTGTTGTTTTCTACAGTTTGTCTAAATTTCTAGTTATTTGTGTGAGTGGGTAAATCTCACAGGAGTTATTCCTTCATGTGCTAAAGGACAAATCTACAAAACATCACTTTAATTTAATAATATTTGTGTGGATTACTGAACTCCAGGTTCTTTTTGAAGAAAAATATATTTCTATCTCTAAACCAAATCATATAGCATACTAAGAGACTTTCTTATTTGAAGTTAAATGTAAGTATCTACTCAATATTTGTTGCTAAACTAGGAATCTTGATTTTATATGTAATTAATTCTTCTATGCTCTGACTTTTTCTAAGTTTGGGTTTATTCAAGGAAACTATTGCTTTAATTTTACCTTTTGATAAAATTTAAAGTATGAAAATTTGAAGAATTGTTTTAGTTAAATGGATTGCATTGAGGACAAGTGTTACTGCAGTTAAAACTGATTTGACAGATTCTACCAGAGTATCAAACTTCTTTTGGCAAGTTGTCTAGAGGTTCATAATCTCTAACATGAGCCCATTTAAGGATCAGGAACTTTAGTGATAGTGACAAGAAGGATAAATATTTAATTGAGGTAATCTGATTAAGGGGTTCCTTATGTTTTCAGAAAATCATATGTCCATGTGAATAATTTTAAGGGAGAGTAGTTTTATTTGACACCAAGAGCAGAGAAGAAAAATCTAACAATAGAGCTCCTTTGGTTCTTATAAAGTTAAGGAAACCCAGGGAGAGTCTCAGTATCCAATTCTCATGGTAATATGGAATGGGCAATTGTAAAGGCTCACCAGCCACTTGAAACCTTGTCATTCTGACTTGAGGTTTTCAGTATGGTATCACGATATATAGTAGTTAATTTGTGGCAAGTCTCAACTTTATCTGCACTATGACTTCATGTGGTCAGAAAGAATTTTTTTCGGATTTTTCCATTAAAATATCAAGAAAAATATAAGCTGAATACATGAAAATAAGACTCTAATTTGAGGTGATATCTGTTATTCCAAATGTGATGTTACAGACCAGGAATCATAGTCAACTACCATATAATGAGTAGAGTAGTTGTCTTCATTAACCCTAAGATAAGAAAAGATCCACCTTTTTTTTCCCCTAATTCTTTCTTTCAATAAAATGGTGACATAGACACTTGACAGCTCGACAGGCAGTCAAGCCCATGTTATATTTCCCACCTGAAATAACGTTGCATTTTTTAAAATATTATTTTTATTTTTATTTTTTATTAAATTTATTTATTTGTATGACATTGGTTAATAAAATTATATGTTTCAAATGTACAATTAAATAATACATCATCTGTATATTGCATTGGGCGTTCATCTCCCAAAGTCAAATCTTTCGTCACTTTATATTTGTCTCCCTTTACCCTTATCTACTTCTCCTCCTCCCCTCTTTCCTTCTGGTAATCCCTATACTATAGTCTGAGACTATGAAATTTTGTCTGTCTTGTCCATTTGTTGCTTTTAGTTTTATATCCCACTCATTAGTGAAATCATAAGATTCTCAACTTTTTTCTGACTTATTTCACTTAATTATCTCTAGATCCATTCATGGTATTGCAAATGGCAACATTTCATCTTTTCTTATGGCTGAGTAATATTCCATTGTATCTATGTACCACATCATCTTTATCCAATCATTTATCAAAGGACACTTTTGTTGTTTCTATGTTTTGGTCATCATGAATAATCCTGCAATGAATATTAGAATGCATGCATGTTTATGGATAAATATTTTCAAATTTTTGGGATAAATATCCAGAAGAAGGATTGCTGGGTACTGAGTCAGACATGGTACCCTGGCAACAGAAAAAAAAAATTAAAAAGCAGAAATTTAAAGTAAGAGAACTGTTCATATGCAGTATTCTCTGTCAAAGTAAGAGTCTATATTATTATTACAGCCAAGACGATGCCCAGTTGTAGCAGTAAGGACCACAGACCCACATTTTAGATTAGCACTGTCATTCACTGAAATCTGCTTATAGGACAAAGAAATCAGTAGTATGAAATTATAAATTAATAGTATGAAATTATAAATGTTTATAATATTGTTATAAGAAACACATATGTTTAAGGAGTTGTAACTCATAGTTAATAGATCCGTCTTCCATGTTCCCCTTCTAAAAAATGTCTTTAGGCATTGGTCTTTTTTGATATATAACACATGTCCAGAGGTTTATTTGTAACACAAGGGAACCCTAGGCACTTCTGGCAGAAGAGAAAGGGGAAACAGATAAAGAAAGACAACTACCCCATAAGTATATATGGGTTCCTCAGTCCATTTTTGAAACTGGATGTTATAGATACCACCTGATCATATTTCCTCCTCAAATCACTTTTTAGTTTCCTGTTTCAACAACATAGAGGAATTCTCAAAGCATGATTCCAGAACTATTTTACTAAAAATCAAAACCTCTGAAGAGTAGCAGAATATGCCACCTCAAATATGACACTTTGGCATACTGATTATTCTGAACTGTATATACTTGAAAAATGGCAAATACAGAGAGAGGCTTCCTCTGAACTCTCCTTATCTGACTAAGGACAGAAGGAACCAATTATTATGAATGTCTTCCTGGGAGTTTCATCAACCAGGAAGGACTGACTCTTGTCATGGGAAAGGAGACTAACAGTTGACATCAAACCCAGATACACTTTGTCCCAAACTATCAAACCTCCCATCTAATTTCTCATCTAAGAACCCAGACACAAGGGAATTTTTTTCTCCTCTACACCACAAATAATTCTCTTGATATAGCATTACAGCATGAGATCAGGGCACAGTGGCTTAAATCTTTAATACTATGTTTATTTTTTTATGCTATATCTTATTCATATGAACGGACATTTATAGAAAAATAACTACATGTGAGTTACTGTTCTAATTACATCACAATATTTAAATTCACTTAACATTCATAAGTAAGAAGCAAAATAATATCCCTGTTTACACAGATAGTATATGATAAAACAAGAATGCCAACCCAGGCCATTAGACTCTTCAATCCCTTACACGAATTTACAAGGTCACACATAATATTGTGAAAACAATACGATCTCAATAAACATGTGTTGCATAATAATTCCTGATTTCAAATAGGCTGTTAATTAATATACATTATATACTTAAATGTTAAAATTAATATGTATATTAGGCATTAATATACATATTATCTATGTATGTAATCTAAAAATACTGGGCACTATTTTTAGATTATTAAAGATGTTTTGTTTACTCACAAATATAGAAAGAATCTAATCATTGTATTAAGAAAAATATAATTTTATTTTAATATTAGTTAGACCTAGTAAGTTATGAGTAGATGAGTAGGACCACTAACTTAAAATTTTCTAAAATGTCACATCTCATTTTAAGCAACTTTAATAATTTACAAAGGATTCTAGGACTCCTTTTAGAATTCTATTATTGCGCCACTCTTACATTTTGGTAAAATCACTTAACCTTTTTCAGTTCCTACTTCTAAAAAAGAAAGATAAATAATTCTTAAATAGTTCAAGAGGCAATTCACAGAGAAGTAAACAAGAGATTCCACACATTTAAAGAATTCTAGAGCTATACTTGACCTCAAGAGCTCATTTCTTCTCTTAGGAATCAAGTTTCTTGTAGGTATATATTTTTAAATGTTTTTCTGTGTAACTTTCAATGTGACCGAAAAATAGCTATAAGGAATTAGACAAAAGGAAAATATGGACCTGAAACCATTTACATATCCTTAAAAAAAATCAATTCTGATTCAATATTTACCTAATATTTATACTGACTTATTCTTACATTCTATAATCCAACATTCAATCTTTAGTTTTGTCCTTAACAGCTCAGTAATTTTTTATTATTATTCCTTTTGGAGCTACTTTTCTCCCCATCATGAAAATTTTCCTACCAAACTCTTCATCAAGACAAAGTATATTTAGGTTTTCTCTTCTTGGTCTTAAGGTACTCTTTCAGTATCTTGCAACTTTACTTTCTCTATCTTTTATTTGCTTTGCCCCATTCAAATGAGGCTCTTAATGCAGTCTTTAGTCTCTCTTTCTCTTGTTTTTAAGGCTTAAGCTCTGTTTTTAATACTTATAATGATATCCCTTTCAATCTAAACCTCAATCTAAACCTTGAAGACCTATGAAATTTTATTACATATCTTGAATATATTCATGTATAGCTAATAGAGTCAACTCCTTAAGCCTTTACTCCAAACCCTCTAAAGATAAGTAATTTATTCTAACCACCATATGTCACTTTTCTTTGCACTTTTGAAATATTACAGGACTTATATGAGAATGAGAGTATAAGATAAAAGAGACTATAATCTAAAAAGAACTTGTAATGGCTATGATGAAATAAGAAATGTAGGATGTGAAGATAAAATGTTGAGCCTTAATGACTAGGCAACTGATTGTACTACTAAAAAGACAGTTGAATTCTAGAAGGGAACACACAGTGGGAAAAATTGTGGTTATGTTGAATCTGAGTTGCTGGCAATGAAATATGGCATAACAGTTTTATAAGTGTTTAAAATTTATGACTAGAATTTTGAGGATGACAAAAGGGTTGAAAATATAGACCTACTTATTTCACAAAGAAATAAGAATTGAAGTTACAGAAACAAGTGGAATTTTAAAGGAAACGAATTTTCAAAGTGAGTGAACCAAAGGTAGGATGTTAAGAAATAGTTACATTTAAAAATGAGCTAGAAAAAAATTGCCACAGATAGAAAAATGTAGAATAATGCAATATTATAAAGCAAACAAAATCTTTAATCTGAAGTATATACTCAAAAAATAAAGCTAAGGTGTCTACACAAAAATAAAATTAAAGATAATTCAGGAAGTGATACCTGTCAACCAGTCTATTTCCTTTAATTAGTATTTTAACTCTCCTTCCCTAATTATAAGCAAAGAAGTGATACCACTATTGATGAATGATTTTATAAAATTTGGTACATTTTAAGAGAGATATCTTGGAAACTGAATGTTTTTGATAAGTCATAATGCATTTTAATAAATTGTGCCCAGTTCCTGGCCTTTAAGGCATCTACATGGTCCACAGTACCTGACTTTTTAACAAAGGTTGGTCTATGAACTTGTATTCATGACCTGCAGAGCCAGGTCATTCCCAGATCGATACAGTGACTTCTGATCTGCCAAGGGCACCCTGATGATAGGAATTTATCTACCTTCCAAACCAAGCTACAGAAACGGCTATGTTTCATTAATGTTAGAGTTACATCTAGAAATCCTGGCTATCTAACTGCCTAGTCTTTATGTTTTGAACCTGAATTTGACCTTGCTATTATCAACTCATTGTTTTTCAGTTTCAAAGTAACCCTTTTTGTCTCCTCTTTGGTGCGAATAGATATGGGTCCTTAAAATATATTTAGTTTTTCAGCTGGTATTGAAGATTTCTCAGTAGTGAATGCTAAAGAAACATTGTGGGAAGAGTTCTGCTTCCAAATTGTGGCAAATTTGCTTGATAGACTCCTGCATTGCCTGTGGCTTCCCCAGTTCACAGCTCCTGCAATGTGTGCAGCTTATCCAGTATTAGGCTCTTGCAATGTGAGTGGCTTCTCCAGTTTCAGGCACCACACTAGAAAATGGTCAGCAGACCCCATATGCCAGCAACCTTCCCCATCATCCCCTGGACAGGTTTGCATCAGAGCACCTCCAGATATTCCAGGCCCTAGAAGATGAATAACTTTCCCAGGATCTAAAGGATGGACTTCCAGCAAGTTTCAACAGCATTCAACACAGCCAATTTTCTGCCAGCGCAGGAGCCATGGTGGAGTTCCCTCCAAAGAGGTCTGAATTTCAGCCTAATACAGGAATGTATGTGGAGCTTTTCCTTGGGTGTTCAGGTGAACTTTAGGGCTAGTAACTTCCCCAAGTATCTGAAATTCCTGCACTCTTTAGAGTTCTCTTTATTTATTAACTAATCCCTCATTACTCCAACCTCTTGTTATAGTTTATAACTCTTTATATCAATTTGTCCCTTTATATTAAATACTGCATAGTTTTTCTCTCGTGATTGAACCCATACTAGTACATTGACCAAATGACACCCTAGTATTGAATTTATGAAACTTTATAATATTCTATTGGAGATTGTGCTAGTTATCATAATTAAATAGCATGACCTCTTCAAATCTGTATCTGACATGGATTGTACATATAATGTGAAAGTTAAAATAATTTAGCTTTTGGAAGAAAATACCAGGGAACATATTTATGGCTTTAGGAAAAAAACACAAAGATTTCTTACAAAGAACTATTACAGAAACCATTAATCATAAAATTTTAAAAATAAAAATTACATTAAGTTCAAATAAGAACTTTCATTCATCATGAGACACCATTAAATGATGAAAAATATGAGCTGACTTGCATTCAGTATATAAAAACAAATCCTACAAATCACTACAAAAAGCTGACAGCACAATAGAAAAATGAGCAAAAAGACTTGACATTTTACAAAACATGATACATATCCAAATGGCCAATGATCATATGAAAATGTTTCAACTTCATCAGTCATTAGGGAAATATCAAAAAATTTAAAATGTGATATATATTACCACTACAACTAGCAGAATAGCTAAAATTAAAAAAATAATAAAAAATATGGACAATACTAAGTACCAGCAAAGGTGAGAAGCAACTGGCATACTCACAAATTGTTAGTGAGAGTGTAAATCGGTACTTTTCCAAATTGTTTGCCAATATCTACTAAAATTAATATACATAGTGTATCATTCAGCATACATTTTTACTAAAATTATGTACTAAGATGTTTATAACAGCACTATGTATAATACCCCAAGATTTGAAATAACCCTTCTGTCCATCAAAAACCAAAGTGTAGTATAATTAAGTAGTCAAATGCTATATAGAAATGAGAGCTACTAAACTATCCTATGTAAAAGAGGCCGAAAAGAAAAAAAAAAAAAACTTAGAACAAAATGAACCTTTGTAGAAGTATTTGGAAGTGGACAAGATGGGTTTTGTAGATGCTGGTTATATTCTGGTTCTTTCTCTGGGTGGTGGAATGACAAGCGAGCTGATATTTTGAAATTCACTGGATCCACTCATGATTTGTTGTTTTCTGAATATTTGTTATATTACCAGAAAAAGTTAAACAATCCTAAGAGTAAATTGATTCTTCCATGAAATGAGAAAGATCCTTGCACATGTAATTATGATATGCCTGTCTGGTTCTCTGAAAACCTGCAACCCCCAAGGTCATAATACACAATGAATTATTATTAATTTCCAATTATCTTTATTGATGTTACTTTCTTAAGAGCCCTTTAATTGACATTAGTCACTTTCCTTTATTCATTGAGCCTATATACAGTAACCACTTAGTTACCTGCTGACAGTCTGAAATTTTCCATTTCTCACAAATTTATATGACAAATAATAAAGTTCTATTACTTTGAGAAAATTATATGATTTCCATCAAAAGTATCCAGAAAGAAGTCTTATATAACTTTGCATAAAATATAATGTCAGTTCTTGCCTTAGACAGTCTATACTTAAATGAAGGTTTAAGTGCAAAAAAGTAAGCATGTGAATTAAAGCACAAGTAATAAAAAGAACTGATGTATCAAGCATGTAAGAATTGTTTCATTTCGCACTACATAGGCTGTTTAGTTAGAATATCAGGACCAATAGAGAGCTTAAATTTTAGGGTCTCGATTCCATGATGAAGTGCATTTTATGATAAAGATGATGTGGTGCTCATTTGGTGGATTAATGGGTTGTGATGGTTGCTATGTTTGCAGTCTAAAGAATGACTCGCTACTAATCTATTTATTATTTATGGATTACATAGTGGGTCATCAGAGAGAGGGAAGAAGAGAACTTGCAAACTAAAATCAATACAAATAATAGCTTCTACAAGAGAAACCCCAGGGGCTTAAGTAACTCTCTCCTCTCTTTCCTCTAGTCACCTTGTACTCTCTCACTTTTTTCCATTTTCTCTTTGCTCTAAACTATATTCTCTGTGGAGGAGCGTTTCACTGTTTTGCTCTATTATAATCTTCACAAGTAATCATTAGTTTTTTGCCCTGCATTTTTCTAAATGATCCATTCTAAATTAAAAGGTTACCAAGCAGAATACCCTTTGATTACTTCTACACTTTGCTATAATTTGTAGAAAATAAATTTTGTGCATTATATACCTTTCAAACCAGGAAGATAGCCAAGTTAATAAATCATCACATATGCTAGGATTTATATTTTATTCTCTCTAATAACTTTAAGAGATAGCTTACTCTGTTCCTACCAATTTTGTCAGACATTTAAAGAAAATAAATAAATCTAGAGAATGTCTATATTATATACTTACACTATTTTTTTCAGTGTCTCCACATAAAATCTAAAGAGTTTTTACTTTCCTGAATAGGGCTATACTGACTATGGTTTGACATCAATGTAAATAGTACCTCAGTATTAACATTTATTATTAATAGAGTGCTACAAAAGAAAATTAACTGAACAAATACAAAATGTATTACCTTGAACACTACAAATAAGTTTTTAAAGCAGTTTTTTTCAATATTTTACTTGTATTCACAAAGTTTGGGTAATAATTTAAGTAATTGAATAAAAACAGGATTTATAACTCCATTTTCTTGAGGGAAGTAAGTGCTGTTCAAAATAAAAGAAGAAACCTCTGAGTTACACACTTAGTTTAGTTTATTAGTGAAAATATCCATAATAATCTTCACAAAATATTACAAATATAGTTTTCTTCAATATTGTAAAAAAGTATTATGTATAATTATATTTGCTTGAATTTATTCATATCAAGCACTTTGTCTTATTTATATAGCTATATTCTTTACTTAATCACATTTGTAACTGAATTATCTTCTTGACTTAGTTTATTTTATTGTTTTCTAGTTAAAAATGGGCACCTGAGTTGATACAGCAACAAAAACTGATGGCGTCAAGTTATGAAAAATAAGAAAGACATTGATTTTGATTCTGAGCAAGTTAGAAGTCATTACATATATTATTTTCACTGATGAAAAAGATATTTCACTTTTTAGAATTCACTTTAGCTGCTCATTTGTTAATAGACTGAAGAGAACAATAGAGGAGCTGAGATAACAGGAAAAAAATTATGGCTAGAGTTGGTAGCATTACAGATAATAAAAGTGGCTGGGTTCCTGATATCTATTTGAAGGGTTTACTGTACTGAATAGGATTTCCTGGTGACTTGAACATGTACGGGAGAAAGTTGAGTTAAGAAAGACTAAGATGATTGACTTGAACTTTAGGAAGACAGAATTTCTGTTAACTCTCAGAGAAAAACAAGTTTTTTTTTTTTTTTTAAAACATATTGAGATACCCATCAGATGCCTATTGGACATCCAAATAACAAACTTATAGGGTTCATTATAAGATTCCAGAGCAGGGAAGAAGAGTCAGTTAGAGGTATAGATTTCTCAAAGATATGTTAAGCATTATACTGCATTACTGTTTAAATGTTACACTGAAGGGCAATAAGGTTTTTGAAATTTTACTTAGCATCTTGGTTCTGTCAGCAAGTTAAGTATATTCACATTTGAGAAGAATTAAATGAGATTTACTATCAGTGTTGTCTTAATATTCCCATGGTTTACAAATCTTTAAAAAGTTAATAAGTCCTTAAAAATATGTGATGTGTATGAGATTACTTCACCTTTTGAAGAAGCTGTGAAAAAATAACAAGTTTGGAAAACCGTTAATCATATTTTTGATTTCCATAGCACTTTAAGGTTGTGTGAGAAATGTCTTTATCCCAAATAATTAAAACAGCTTTTTCATAGACATAGTGCAAAGTATTATATTTTTCCTTACAAACCTGTAGTACATTACATATCCATATCATTTTCATGTAGAAAATTGATAATACAGTTTGTTATATATATAGCCTCTGCAAACACTGAATTACAAATACTGAACCATTGCTCCTAGGGGAAATATGGGGCTTGTTCTGTGAATCTCTGGTCACATTTTCATCAACAGATCAATATAAAAATTTGTTTTATATATGTTTTTGTTCACAGACACCTTATTTAATATATGCTGTTGACTCATTTAGATTAAACTCATGGCCAACATTACCATAATTAATGTCTGAAGGAAACTTATCTAAGGCATGTGCTCATGCATTTTCTCCATAAGACACATTACAGCCTTCTCGTACTCAGGACCGCTAGAAAGCACTTCAGCATTACATTTGAAAGCCATTTTAAACACAAAGTTCCTAACAAAAAGCGCAGAATTGTGAAACATGTGGCACTAAATAGACCATGAAAAGAACATATTTGTAGTTTGAGAGCTGAAACAAGAAGGCGGACTACCATGTTGTTTGACCTTAGCTAGGACCTATACATCAAACAATTCATATTTTTAACTGCTCTGAGCATGTCAATAAATGACTGTGAAAGAACTGCAAGTATTGATTTTAGGGTTACAAATAAATTTAAATGGGTAGGCAAATTCACAAATATAGAATCAGTGAATAATGAGAATCAATTATTCATATATGCATATATTCTTATAGTCACATCTACATATCCATCTACCTATCTCTTCCTCCTCATAGACAATTAAGTGTCAAATAATCTGTAAGAAAATGGAAAAACAATTAAACGAGTTTAAAAAAAAGGCCAGTATTATAGAATCAGTGCTATACTTAGTCAAGGAAAATGAGAAAGAGGAAAAATAATGTTGGTCTATAATTGCTTAGATCTTATGTGTCTTTTCAAACCAATATTCTTCATCATTCAATATAATTTTTCCTTATAAACATCACAGGTCTGTTGCCTCTGCTAATTGAATAATATTTATTTCACTCTAAAAATATGTTCCTACTATTGTATATGCAATGGTAGAACATGGTATGTTGGTTGATTTTATATTAATCCCAGTTACCAAAATTTTCACAACCTCCTTCACTCTCATATTTTATTTTAACAATCCCATACTGTCTTAAATTATTGTTCACAGTTTATCTGTGCACAAAGAATAAGACCAACTTTGAATTTTTAGAATTTTATAGAATATATTTGGACACCTGAAAAAGAAGGCGGCATAATTCTCGATAATATGTATTATATTTATAATGAAACCTGACTGATAAAATATGATAATCCATAAACATTTCAAATTAAGCGATATCTGATTATTAATGCAATAACATAAGCCATGTACAATGGTAATTTTTTTAGTTATTTACTAATTTTAAAAATTCCTGTGTAAACCTTTCATTCAAATTACTTTAGTTACCTTTGTTCAAATTTGGCAATTAATTATGTCTCAGTTTGGATTGTTATTATTGGGGGCAATCTAAATACGTCATTGCTCCTGCGGCATGGAGGAAACCTCAGTTTTTGCCACTGACACAGTAAAGAATTACAGATTAGTGAAGTTTAGGGAAAGTAAAATTTATTAAAGTATATTTCAAGAGAGAAATGAGAGACAGCCGAGAGGGAGATGCAGCACCATATAATTCGGGAAGTAAACCTTATATTGCAGCAGTGATAAATGGTTATAGTGTGATGCTAAATAATTGGCATACAAGGTCATTTTGAATGACATTTTACTGTTATGTAACTCCTTGTTTACTGAGCATCTGGTTACTTAGAATTCAGCCTGTTATAATTAGATTCATGAAGTTCCAGGCATATATATGATAATATAATGATGGTATAATGAGGCTAAGGTCAAGGAAAGACAATGTCCTTACTGCACAGGCATTTGTGGCTGACCTAAACCAATGGCTATTTCTGTGGTTTTTACTTCCTTGTATTTTAGGATGTAAGGATATTTTTATGCGCAAAATGGATGTTCCTAAGAGGTTTTAAGGGAGGTCTCTGGTTGCGCCCCACCCCCCCGTCCCCTCACCACCACCCGTCACGTGGTGCACTCGTGTATCTATCTGCCTAAGAGAATCATATCAGTATAATTATATGGACTATTCTATAAATAGAATTTAAGGATCATTGTATTAATAGAAATGTATAATTTTTCATTTGTTCCATCTGATATCTAAAGCTGATTTCTAAAGCTATCTTTTCTACCAAATTTTACTCTCATTCTTTGCTCTACATTTATATTCTCAGACAGTTTTACTCTATCTAGTGTTTAAGATTTCAGGTAATCCTTATATTTGCATGCCTCTGTACCTACAACTACCAATTCAGACCAATTTAGATGGAGAGAGAAGAAGAAAGACAATTTACATAACTAAATACTTCGAATCACAGAGTCTGTAGAGTAATTTAGTTTCATTACTTTAAATGATTTTTGGAAATTCAAAGTACCTACAAGATATCATACTTAAATTTGTAGTTAATTATCACATAAAAGCACCAAACTAAGAATGCTCACTTCTACTTAAGTTAGAGTTATGTTTCTTGCACATCACTTAGTTATAGTGCCTGCAGGTTTTTAATTAACTATTCCTATGCTTTATCAATATTATTAAGTAAGCATTTCAAATTTATGTTTTATATCAAACAATATCTGATTATTATGTCTTTGCTTCAAGAACTTCAACCAATGCTTATATAAATTATCAAAAATTCAAAAGTAAGAATTAATTATTAAAGATTTTCTAAAGTTTATTTTCTAAACTTTATTCTCTGACATTATTTTTCTAACTATATATATATGTATATATAACTATACAACTACATATATACATATATATGAATGAATGAATCCTTTACTCTCTATTTTCAAAGAGTTACTACTTTCTTACGTGTCCTTTGATGATGATTTTGCTTCTAACTCTCTTTTTGGGTGATTGTTTTGTCTTGATACCTATTGGCCCATTGGACAATTAGTGCCACATCAAAAAAAAAAAAAAAAAGTGTCCTCTACTGGCTATTTACCCCAAAGACTTGAAAACTCATATCCAAAAAATATCTACATAATGATATTCATAGCAGCATTATTCATGTTGGCCAGGACATAGAAGCAACTGAAGTATCCTATGATAAATGATTGGATAAAGAAGCTATGGTACATATATACAATAGAATATTACTCATCATAAGAAGACATGAAATACTGCCATTTGTGACAACATGGATGGAACTTGAGATAATCATGCTAATTGAAATAAGCCAGACAGAAAAAGTTAAAAACCACATGATATCACTTATATGTAGTACGTAAACCTAAAAGCAAGAAATGAACAGGATAAACAGAGACTTATGGATGGACAATAGACTAGTGGTTATCAGAGGTTAGAGGGGACATGGGAGGGGGGAGAGAGATGGGGTAAAAGGGGTTTAATATGCGATGACAGAAAGAAATCTAACTATGAGAGGTGAACATACAATGTAAATATATATATATGTCTTATTGTTAAAATGTACAGCTGAATCACCAGTTACTATGTAAAAAATGTGTCTCTATAAGAAGAAATTTCAGAAAAATGTACAGTGAAGAAATAGTATGGCAAAAAAAAAATTTTTTTAAGTGTCACTGCAAGAATAAGTATGAAGAGAGGCTGTAGCCTGAAAGTTCACAGAGAGAAAGTCAGACTGAGCGAGGAGTATGTAGATGGCAATTATTCTGCATTATTTTCTTCCATTTATTAACTAACCATTAAGTTGTCTGGGAAGAAAATGTGGATTTTGTTAATATAAATTATTTGGTCCATACTTTGGATTTTGTCACCATTTGATGAATAGTATAATTAAAATATTAATCAGTGTTTTACCTTTCTTTAAATTTTAGACACATCTCATTTGGAAAAAGTAATTATAGAAACTCTGTTCTTGATTATAAAACCTAGAAGTGTTTTGTTAAAACAATATCTTGATTAAGCCATATAAATCATAACTCAATGTTTTTATCAATGGAGATCAAGTATATTTTTACAAAGTCAAAATCAATAGCTGAAATAAATTAATGATGAAATAGCAAAGACCATATGGCAAATTCAATTAAATTAATTACAAATTTAATTAGAAACAAACGTGTGCCTAGCAGTCTGTTAAATATTGAGGAACATACAAAATAAGCACAGGACACATAACATGTTCTCCAGATACATAAAACAGCATTTTAAAATCACATAATACACACATGAAATAATTATAAACTAAGATAACTTAGAACTTTGGAATTAGAGTGACTTGGTTATAAAACTTAGAACCACAACTTCTAATTCTGAAACTTTGGAGACATTACTTGGATTTCTTAATCCTCAGACCCTCATCTGTACAATGAGAGTAAAAAAAAAAATGCATTAATGGGTTACTTCAAAAATAAGATGAGAATTGACTATTTTGTCTAATAACTGACATTAGTAGACATTTTTTAAAGGTTAAAAATGAAAATATGATCGTTGATATTAATCCACAGTAATGGCTATAAAGTATCTAATCATATGGAGATGCAACTGTTAAGATGGAACTGTTAAGATGGAAGATTATAACTACAAGATTATGTTATACATAGTGATATGAAAGTTAGCCATAACTTTTCAGATTAGGTGAAATTATAAATAACATTTAGTTTATGGTTTATTTGGTCTTTAAGCTCCTCTGTATTTTCTGAATAGTTTTTATAACAATCATGGATTACATTTTAATCAAAAAATTAAATAATAAACGAAATATATTGTATTTATCATAGTTGTCCACAGAAACAGAACCAATGGGAGATAGATAAATGATAGATGGATAGACAGATAAATAGATGATTGATGATAGATAGATAGATAGATAGATAGATAGATAGATGATAGGTAACTTTTTAAGAGCAATCAAATATGGAAAAGTTATCAGAGAATTTATCTTCTCGTCTATTCTATAATTATAGAAAATATAGTGTACTCAGGGTAAAACCTGGAATTAACCCAGCACAGCATATAATATTTATTTAATAAATATTTGTCGAGTTAAATAAATTGTCTGTTATGACTTTGAGCATATAAATTCACTCTAGAACTAAGAGGAGTAACAAAGAATTTGATTACATTTTCTGCTATCACTGTTCTAAAGTTACTAGAAATTTTTTTATTAATAAATTTTATTTTTTACAGAATTTTTAGGCTCACAGCAAAACAGAGCAGAAGGTACAGAAATTTCCTGTATACCTCCATCTCCATATACACACAGCCTCCTCCACTATCAATATCCCACACTGGAGGGTAAATTTATTAAAATCCGTTAACCCATATTAACATATCATTATCACCCAAAGTCCATAGTTTACTTAAGGGTTTATTCTCACACATTCTGCGGATTTTGACAAATTTATATAACGACATGTATCTACCATTTTAGTATCATACATAATAGTTTCACTGCCCTAAAAATCCTCTGTGGTTTCTGCCTATTTATCCCTTCCTTCCCCCTAATCCACAGCAATTAGTGATCTTTTTACTGTCTTTACATTTTTTGCCTTTTCCAAAATGTCATATAGTTGGAATCATAAGTATGACGCCTTCTTAGGTTGGTTTCTTTCATTTAGTAAGTGCATTATATTTCCTCCCTGTTTTTTTCATGGCTTGATAGTTCATTTCTTATTTGCACTGAATGATATTTTGCTATCTGAATGTAGCACAGTATATTTCTCCATTCATCTATTGCACAACATCTTGGTTGCTTCCAAGTTTTGACAGTTATGAATAAAGCTGCTGTAAATATCCATATGTATGTTTTTCTGTAGACATAACTTTTCAATCCTTTAGGTAGATCCTGAGGAGGGCAATTCTGGAGCGAATGATCAAAGTGTGTTTAGTTGTATAAGAGACTACCAAACTGCATCTCAAAGTGATTGTTACCATTTTGCATTCCCACCAGCAATGACTGAGAGTTCCTGTTGTTTCACATCCTTGCCAGCATTTGTTATTTAGGATTTTCACCATTCTAATATATGTGTAGTGGTATCTTGTGTTAAATTACCATTGACATAAAATTTCATAATTTTCATAAGTTTATTTGTCATCTGTATATCTTCTTGGGTGAAGTTTCAGTTGTTATATTTTTTTCTTTTTCTTATTGTTGAGTTTTAACAGTTCTTCACATAGCTTGGATTACAGTCTCCTTTCTGATATGTCTTACAAATATTTCCTCCCATTCTGTGGCTTGTTTTTTCATTCTCTAAAGATTTTCTTTCTAAGAGTAGATGTTTTTATTTTAATGAAGTTTAGCTTATGGATTATTTCTTTTATGGATTACGCTTTTGACATTCTATGTAAGTCACTGCCATACCCAAGGTTATCTAATATTTTTACTATGTTATCTTCTAAGCATTTTGTACTTACAGTTGACTATATATATGTGGGTCTATTGCTGTACTCTCTATTCTGCTCTAGTTTAGATTTCTGTAGCTTTACAGTAAGTCGAACAATGTAAGTCCTCCAACTTTATTCTTCTCAAATATTGTGTTGGTTATTATGGGTCTCTCCATATAAACTTTAGAATCCATTTGTAGATATCACAAAATAACTTGTAGAGATTTTGATTCAGACTGTATTGAATATATAGATCTTGTTGGGAAGAACTGACATGTTGATGATATTACAACTTGCTTTCCAGAACCATGGATTATCTCTCCATTTATTTTCTTTGATATCTATCATCAGAATTTTGTAGTTTTGTTTATTTATATATTATCCATATTTTGTTAGATTTATACCTAAGTATTTTTTATGGGGATACTAATGGTAAATGGTAACTTTTTAAAGTTTAAAATCCCACATGTTCATTACTAGAAAGTGATTGATTTTTGTATGTTATTGTTGGACTTATTATATATTTATTTTTGTGTATAAACATTGTATTCTGCTATAATCACTTATTAATTGCAGCAATTTTTATTGATTCAGATTTTCTACATAGGCAATCATGTAATCTGTGAAAATAGAGAGTGTATTTTGAGATTTCTATTATATATCTTTAATGTTTGATTGAATTGACAAATATAAGAAATAGAGAGCTATCGTATTTTTTTTTTGTATTTTTAAAGACAGTTTTATTTTTTCCTTCCCAATATATATACTTTTTAATTTCCTTTTCTTTTCTTATTGCATTATCTAGGACTTTCAGTAAGCTGTCGAAAAGCAATGATGAGAGGGGACGTCCTTGCTTTGTTCCTGATATTAGGCAGAAGTTTTGTTTCTCACCATCAAGTAAAATGTTAGTTATAGGTTTTCTGAAGATTTTTCTTTTTATTAAGTTGAGAGGAAATTCTGGTCTATTCTTAATTTACTGATAATATTTATTATGAGTGTGTATAGAATGTTGTTAAGTGCATTTTCTGAATTTATTGATATAATTATGCTTCTTTAGCCTTTTGATGTTATGTATTACATCAATTCATTTTCAAATGTTAAATCAGTGTGTATGGCTGAGGTAAATCCCTCTTGGTCATGGTGTACAATTCTTTTTATACAATATTGAATTCAATTTGCTAATATTATGTTGAGAATTTTTACATATACATTTATGAGAGATATTGGTTTTTAGTTTTCTTGTATTTCTTTGTCAGGTTTTGATATTAAGCTAATGCTAGCCTCATAGAATAAGTTAGAAAGTATAATTTTTGAAGAAGGAGCCCCCATTTAAATTTTACCCTCGGCCTTTCAAATTATGTATGCCAGACTGTTAGAGCACAGAGAGGCTCTGAGTTCTCTTTGAGTTCTGTGAGTTCTGTCTGAGTTCTCTCTCTCTCTCTCATTTTCATTTTTCTATAGCTTCGTCTGTGATCTCATCCATGAAGACCTTTTAACCACCTATCCTATGATGACTCTTCCCAAATGTACTATACCTAAATGCCTACTTTGTCTTCACTCTCAGATATAAAAAAAGACTGAAGTATTATGAAAAAAAATAAATGCATAGATTTTTTGAAGATTTTTTATCATCATAAGATAAACATCTATCTAAATATATATCAAAAAGAAAATAAGCCTGAGAATAATTTCTTAAAAATTCTTTTATAAAATCATGTGCCACATCCAATTCAACAAAATGTCCTGTCAGCTCTTCCTTTCAAACTAATCCCAAACCAGACCACTTTCATCATTTCTACTAATATTCTGATATAAACTGCTGTCAGCTCATAGACCACATATAATATAAATTAATTTATATGAAATATCCACAAAAAGCAGATTTATAGAGACAGAAAGCAGAGGAGTGGTTGTCTAAAGCTGGGGGTGGGAATGGAAATTAACTGTAAGTGGGCATGAGGAATCTTTGGCAGATGGTGGAGGGTTGGGGAAGGTGTCTTAAAACTGATTCATGACAATGGTTAAACTGCTAGATAGTTACTAAAAATCAATGAATTTTATACTTGAGATGGGTGAATTTCATGATATGTGAAATATGCCTCAATATGCTATTTAAAAAATAAAATCCTTAACTTGTTTATCTTTTTCTAAACTTCGACCTACAGAATGCACTCTCTACTCAACAGTTTGATTAAAAATGAGAAAAGTCACTTCATTTTCCAGTGACTTCTCACCACCTTGCTTAGATTACAGATTTCATATTCAGTAATTCTCCCAGCATACTCCACCTGCATGTTATTCATTTTTGTTTCTAAGACTAGTTAAGCTTATTCCTCTTTGGCTCTCATATTTGTTATTTCCTTGCCTCTTTGATTGGCACAGTCTTGTTTTTCAGGCCTTATGTCAAAGCTCAGAAGAGATTTCAGGTTTTTTAAGTACTATAGAGCCTCTACCCAAACTCCAAACACCCTCTATCACTTATTTTAGTAAATTTTCTCCATACCATCTGTTATTTTCTGAAATTCTTATTTCTATGTTTATTGCTATAGATTTGCTTCTTCCATTAGAATATGTTTCTTGAAGGCACTTATTCTGCTTATTTTGTTCACCACTAATTTCCTAAATTTCTAGTACTCAGAAACACATCTGATATATGTTAGGGGCTTAGTAATACTTTTTGATTGACAGACTGAGATTAGAAATGACACAAAAAATTAAATTAAAAAGATATCTTTAATTAAATGTAATGTAAGAAAGATAGCTGCACATTTCTTCATAAATATGTCATAAGGTCCATGCCAAATTTTTTGTCTACATTCTTCATAATTTTAATCTTAATAATACTTCTTCACAAGGATAGCATATTATATCCTTAAACTTCTTTATAAATGGTAATGAGCATTAATTAATTAGTCATTATCAATTGATTTGTTGAATTAATTTCATTTCTAAAATTGCATTTTTTAAACATAATTAAGATGTCCAAACAGATTCTCAAACCATATCTAATCATATCTCCTATACATATATATTGTTTCTGTAAAAAAGAGAAATTATTTTTTGTATATTTCTAAATTTATAAAGTTAAAAATATGTTCTGCTAACACCTAATTTATTCATAGTCTCTCACTTTTCCTTATAGATCTATCTCAAAAATATTAAAAATGTTTTATGATAATGTATTTTCTCATTATTCAAAAAGCTTACAGGTTATCAGAATAAATGCACTATTTTCTTCCCTTTTGTTATATATCCTGATTTTAATTTTTATTAATAATATTGGGATAGCAGTTCTGTGTTTTATCACACTATACTTTATTGTCATATTTGGAATGTTTAGAATTAACTGAAGAATATGTCTCAAGTTTAAGTTTTATATATTATACTACTTAGAGAACTTCTAAACCCTTGCAACAAAATACCAACAAAATGATGAAATAACATTAGTTATCTTTTTACTGTTATTTAAATAGAATTTGATGCTTTTACATTCTTCATTAGGAGATATAAGAGAAGATACTTTAAGCACCATAAAGCCCCATATCAATATCTGTTTTATATACTTAAGAAGTATAATTTATAGAAAAATAATGACACTCCATGAATAGTAATTTTTAAATTCTAAGTATTTGTGTTTTCTATCTTATCTCTTTCAGCAACAGCAAAATGGAATCGAATTTGAATTATTCTATACAGATATCTAGTTAATATTCCCAAAATAACAAAATGTTAAAAAATGACTTAGCTTATCCAACAAAAAAGCCATAAAAATATTCTTAGTTTCATTCTTTAAAAATCTACCTTTAAATTTGGTTTTTTTTCATATATAGGTAACTATATTCACAGAACAGCCTTGTCTAATTTGATGTTTTTCCCTTGTAGTCTGCTTGTATAATCATATTCACTCAGATTCCAACAAAACAAAACAAAAACAAAAACAAAATTACAGTTTCACGTGAGTACATTAGACATTATTTATTGTCAAATTGAGGTTTGCTAAATACAGTTGTTTGATACTTGCTCAAAATAATTTTTAAAAACTTAGATGAATGATTAAATAGACCTTTGTCTTTACTTTGTTAGGACAGGAAAAAATTCCTATTAAAAATGTTATTGTTTTTTCTCTGAATGTAACTAATAATATATATGAATACTATGTATTTTTTTGTATTTGTTTTCTTTTCTTGTTTGTTATACATTCAAATCAGTTATACAGGGTTTACAAGGTTAATCTCAAAATATCAAAATATAGTTTTGACTATATGGTAGTTTGTTTTAGTTGCAATGGAACTTTATACATTAAGAGAGTAACTGAGATGGAAACTCATCAATAGCAACAAGTATGTGTGTGTGTGTGTGTGTGTGTGTGTGTGTGTGTGCATGTGTTTTATAGGGCTTCTGTAACAAATTATCACAAACTAGAACATTTGAGACAATAAAAATTTATTCTTTTAGAATTTTGAAATCAAGATGGGGGCAAGGTTGGTTCCATTTGGAGCTCTAATGGAGAATCGATTCCATGGCTCTCTCCTAGTTTCTGGTAATTATCAGCAATTCTTGATGTTCTTTGGCATGTAAATATATTAATCCAATCTGCATCAATCATCATATGGCACTCCTTGTTTGTTTTCATGTCTAAATTCCCTGCTTCTTATAAGGACATCAGTCATATTGGTTTAGAGCTCAAACAAAGCCAGTTTGACCAGATTGCATTTACAAAACCCTATTTTCAAATGATGTTAGATACTGAGGCTCTGGCAGATGTAAATTAAGTGGGGCACCTTTCAACCCAGTACAGTCCATCATCTTGTCCTTGAAATTCACATCCTTTCTATGTGTAAAATACTTTTACCCAATTCCAACATACCCAAAAGATTTAACCCATTGCAGCATTAACTCAAAATCCCAAATCTCATCTAAATATCAACTTAAAAATCTCATCACTAAATTGGGTATAGGTGAGACTCTGCTTATTGTCCATCCTGAGACAAAATTTCTCTTTGGCCACTGGGCTGTAAAACTAGAAAAGAAGTCATCTGCTTCCAAAATACAATGATGAGGCAGGCATAGACTATATATTCCATTTCCAAAAGAGAAGGAAATGGAGGGCTTACTGGTCTAAAGCAAGTTTGTAATCCAGCAGGGAAAATTCTATTATGTATCTAGGCTTGAGTGATCTCATGAGGCTCGATGTCCCATCTTTTGAGTATTCTGAGGTAGTCCATTCTCTTAACCCTCCAGAACAAATGACTTTTCCTTTCTGGCTTGGACATCCTTATCTCTGTGCTTGGAATCATCTTTCCTTCATTTTGTCCCATCGGTCTTATTTGCAGTTCATGCTAGTAGTGTTTGCTGACATTAAATATTCAAAAGCCTTCTTGGTTTTCCATGGCTATCAAGGGGATCCACATCACTAGATATGACAGCCCTCCACACATCTCTCCTGGATAATCCATCTCTATTCCTGACTTCTGTTGAGATTGTTACTGGATCCATAAATCATAGATAATCTCTTTAACAGAGGCCCTATTTCCAAGGCATATTTTCTATGTAGGCTAAAGATTTTCCAAATCGTCAAGGGCTGATTCTTTTGTGCTTAGCAATTTCTTCTTTCCCGTCTCTCTTTCCTTTTACATTTTCAATAATCAGCAAAAAACAATTAGGCCTCGCCTTCTGCACATTGCTTGGAAATTTTCTCAGCTACATATCCATGTTTGTTACATACAAATTTTACTTACCACCCAACAGAAGTTAATTCAGCCATGTCTCTGCTAATTTACAACAACGATCATCTTCCAGTGTCCAATAACGTGCTCTTCATTTCTGTCTGAAATTTTAGCAGAGTACTTTAATACTCATATTTCTGGCAGCACTTTTTTTTTAATGATGATACATGTTTTTTTCAGACAATAGACATTTTTTCTACAGCTCTTCTAATTTCTTTCTGTAACCTCATCAGAATTGCCTTTAACATCCCTTATTTCCATTAACAATCTCTTCAAGGCAATCTAGTTTTTCTATTGCAAGCATCACAATTCTTCTAGCTCTTACCCCTTACCTAATTCCAAAGTCACTTCCACATTTTTCTGTATTTGTTACAGTAGCACCCTACTGCCTAGTTCAAAATCTATATTAGTTTCCAAGAGCTGCCATAACAAAGCACCACAAACCAGGGGTTTAAAACAATAGAAATTTATACTGTTAGAGTTAGAATGCTAGAAGTATAAAATTAAGGTGTTGTCAGGGTTGATTCCAGCTGAAGACTCTGATGGAAAATCTGTCTTATGCGTTTTTCCATTCAAGGATGGTAGCTGTCAGCCATCCTTGGCAATTCTTGGACTGTAGACACTCCAATCTCTGCCTTTATTACCATATGGTGTTGGCTCTGTGTGTCTCTATGTCCAAATTTACTTCTTGTTATAAGGAAAGTCATTTCTTATAATTCAAAGAGGGCATTATTCAACCCAGGACAGTATATTTAGAGAAATAAGTAAATCTAATAATATAACATGTTGACATGAATTTAAAGATAACTGGGGAAAAATGACATACAATAATTTGGTGCATTCACTTTTTATAAAATAAAACTATTATTATAATATAATAATTTGACTATTTTACTAACAAAAATTACTATTGATTACTGGTGATCAAACTAAAAGTGAATTAAGCGAATTAACATTAAAATTTAATTGAAGAAATTAACTTGAATTGGCAGTAACTCACATTTAGATATTTCAAGTGTTATGCTATTTACTTCTATCTCTCCCTTCCTAACTCACATAGGTTATTATTTAGTCCATTTTAACAAATAAAGGAGTTGAAGATAAAAAACATCTCTAATTTACTTTATTTGTATGGGAATCAGAAGACAGATCTAAGATATGTTTTAGCATTCTAAATAAACTTGTTTTGTTATGTATTCTTCAGTAATTTATTTTGCTCTTTGCTATTTCTTTTAGTTATTAAATCTTTCTTCTAGTCCTGGATATATTTTATCTTCATAAATTTCTATATTCCTTTCTAACTTGAAGGTTGTCTTGTATAAGGTCTACTGAAGAAAGACAGCATGATAATATTGATAGAATTAAAATTCAAGAAACAAAATATTAATGAAGATCATATATCTAAATGCTGATATAGAAATTTAGATCTATGGAGGCTTACAATTATGATTTTATCAAATAAATTATTTAGAAGTCAGTTGGTCTCATATTCACTGTGTATTAAAAAAAGAACCATGCTTTGGGCAAAGAAGAATATTCATCAAAATTGAAAGTAAGATTCATGCCATTATTCGTGTTTTCCTTGGGGCCATAGTGCTACTTACTGCAGTGTCTTCTATTAGCATTTCATGGTGTTCTTGGAAAATGATGATGAGTGGGGTTGTGGGCCTGTGGTGGGGCTCTGCAGCAGGATAAAAATAGAATTTGTGGATTTATCTACCAGTCAGAGAGTTTCTGTAGTAACTTAAAATGACTTATGACCATAATTATTACATTAATTTCCATGATACCTCAAGCGATATTATTTTTAAATATTGTTTTTGTTATTTTGAGAAGAAACCTAAGATTAACCAATTAAATAACTTGTGCACAGGACAAATAAGTTCTGATATGGGAACGATATTCCTAGAACAGGACTTAATTCTCCAATTTTGTAAAAGTACATTAAAGGCAGAAATCTAGCTCCGAATGGGCCTCATAAAGTCCCATGGGCTTCCACTGCAATTTGGTAAGGTGGTAAACACTCTAGACTTACTCTGAATATCTGGATTAAAATCTAGTATCTAGCTAGGTTACTTTTTATTCAGTTCATGACCTTATCAAGTTGCTTAACTTCTCTGAGACTTAATTTCTACCTAAAAATTTCGTTACTCTGTGTTCTGGTGATTGAATGCAGCTTATGTACACAAAATGCTGAGCTGAACATTTTGGCACATAACAGGCATTCCTGGAAACATCCAAATCAGTTCATACATCCATACATGCCTCCAGGAAATCAGATTGCAAGTCACAGTTAGAAGTCTATTTCTACCTTTAATGACCCTCAGGTTAAATCTCTGAAAAACACTTATTTAACAAGCCTATTGTTCTCAGCCTGTTGTGCTTGAAGTACATTAAAAAGCACCTGTTTGGCTGCTGTAGAAAATCAAGACTAAAGAACTACTAACCCAGTAAATCGGCCAGAATCAGGAAATGTTACTAGGGTCTCCTTCAAACTGGGATTTACGTATGCTCCATAAAGTGGACAAGCCATACATGTAAGTCTCAAATACAGTAATAGTCAACAGCATGTTAAGGGTAAAGAAAAGTGTAATGTGAACGTTAGAGCAATTCTGCCACAGAAGTTATACAGACCCACAAATGATAGGTTGAGTGGTTTTTCACTTTATCCAACTAAAGATTAAAAGAGTAATTATTAACCATTTGTGAATTTTCTTTATATAAGATTGATATAATTAATATGTATAAACATTTCATTGTAAAAACCTAGGTGCCCGCCTAGTAATCTTCAGACTTGAATGTAGTTTTAAGATGATAAGGATCAAGGGAAATATTTTAAATATTATTTTCTCTATTAAGCATATTTTATTAAGTATATTTTATCTACTAATCCTGTAAACTGTGCTTTTGATTCAGAATTATAAAATAGAGAAACATATATAATGTATACTTTTATATAATGCATTTTACAATAAAGTCATATCCTTTTTGCATTTTAGAATGCAAAGCTTCTCTTAAAAATGTTTTCCTACTTTAAAAGAATGCCAAATTCACATCTGCAAACCTTTCATATAAATTTTATTTTTATATAAAGCGAAAAGACAACAAAATATAACTGTGTCTATTCTGAAATGTCGTTTTAAGATTAAACAGCAACAATAAAAAACGCAAAACTCTCCTCCTCTCACCCCCCACGACCTCAGAAAAACAAAGAAAATAAAAAACAACTTTGTAGCCAAATCCAAAAGGAAACATTTTCAGGCAGGGTAGATAGGGAATATATTCTGCAAATTACGATGAGTTAAAATGTTTTAGTTAAGGATAGAGGGGCATTGGTTCACAGAGCACTCACCAAGATCTGCCTCTTAGTTTCCTGTCATGCTACACCTGATGATCTAGGGATGTTTCTCACCTCAGAGCTTATTTGCAACCTAAGTGCAATATATATTGATTTTAAAACAATTTCAAAGCCGCAATTTTTTTCCCAAGGAATTTTAGTTTGTAATTAACCCCTTGTTTAAGGGAATCTGAGTTTGCATATTTAAAAAAATCATGATAATTTTTACTAATAATTAAAACTGCTATTATTAAAGGTTCATGCTATTCCCAATGTTTTCATAGATCAAATAAATTATACGGGTCTTAAAAATAAGTACTTGCCCATCATACTAAAAGCAAAAACTATCTTTGAAGAAAAAAATTAAATCATTTTCAGAGACAAAAAAAATCAAAAAATCAAAAGTTACTATCATGTGTTATATTTGGTAGAACTTGAAATTATTTATATGGGTGTAGATGACTTAAAATTACTGGAGGGAATAATGTTGGCAATGACTAGGGTAGATGTGAAGACTATGACATAAATCCTCTGTTAAACCTATTATATACTTGGAATAGTATAATTCTGACAAAGAAATTGAATGTTAATATGAAAACAAATTGTTGTTATAACGGTAACATAATAAATTCTTTACCCATGAACTTATGTAAATTTTATGAACCAATTTATATTTTCATTATACATTACCTTTTAAAATGATAAACACCATTAGATTTACTAGCTGCTATGTAAATATGGAAAACCTTAGTTTTAGGAGATTAGTTATCTAGAACATCTCAGAAAACATAATATGTATTGCCATTAACATACATAGACACACAGACAGACACACACAGACACACACACACACACAGACACACAGACACACAACCACAC
Organism: Eonycteris spelaea; assembly: GCA_003508835.1. NCBI lineage: Eukaryota > Metazoa > Chordata > Mammalia > Chiroptera > Pteropodidae > Eonycteris > Eonycteris spelaea. The sequence goes on along the minus strand of PUFA01000043.1, from coordinate 401,876 downwards.
ACACACACACACATACCCCATAAGTGGATATAGAGCATAAGCTGAATTGAAGGTGGGGTGGAGAGAGAGAGAAAGAGAGATAGAGAAATGGGAAGATCTAATCCAAATATTAAGAGAGTATATCTAATGTACTCCAGTTTGCTATTCTATCTCAGAGAAGAAAAATAAGTCTATTAAGTCTATTATGGGTTTACAAAGTCTATAAAAAAGGGAAGAAATGTTCACACAAAAGATAGTAAAATAGTAGAAGACAAAGGCAAAAAAAAAAAAAAAGCCAAGAAAGGAAAACAAATATAGATAGAATTAAAAGCTGTAAGAAGTATGGCGATATTAGACACTGATGGAAGAAATCTTGGAACAAAGGAAAAGTTAGATGAAGCAGTCTCGTTGGCTGTCCCGCTGCCCTGGGAGTTTAAGGTGATTTCTGTCCGTGGGTGTACGCGGAGAGGTGTGTCCATTGAGGATGGGAAGAAAGGACATCTGCTCTGCAAGAGACGTTGAACTGAGCCTCTTCATGACGAGGCGGACACAGTTTGTTCCTACAAGTGTTGGTGTTGCAGGAACCCAGAAACAAAACATCTATCGAGTGGGAATTTTATCATCCTAGAGCACCCACACAAGTCTCATTTACCCATGTATATACTGCAATGTATAAACCAAGCAAGGATAGGCACAGCAGCTTTTGTTGCAGACCTGGCTTGTCCTTAATGAAAGCTTGTTGCAGAACCGTGGGCATGCCTACGAATAAAAAGGGATTCCTTTGTAGACAGCTATAATGTTTTACCCGGCAAAAACAGGGTTATTAATGGGGAATATATTTGTTGTCTTCTTGCTTTCCAGTCACTTAATGGGTATAATTGTGAATTAGGTTTCTATTTGGAAGTTTATATACTACCTTACGAAACGTCTTGGGAAAAACCAGTCTATTGTCCATGACTTCTAATCATTAAATTTTCTTAAAGATTATATTTTGAATTCAGCTTATGATGGCATTCTGTTCAAAGCAAAACATTAATGAAGATTCGTATATTTATTCTAAAATGTCTTCTGTTGCAGCTGCCCTTCCTTCTTGGTGTCATTGCCACACTCAGAGAGCAGCATTAAGGTGATTAATGGAAACTCAAGGTCTCCATCTCTGAGGTATCTGGGAGTTAGTCATTCTTTAAACCTTCCTCTCCAGTGACACTTTGAACTTACCTATGATGATATAAATACTTATCACATTGTTTTATGTCTATTTTCTTGTCAGACAATCTCACTGACAGGTGAGCTCCTTTAAGCAAACTCTGCATTTTTCATCTTTAAATTCCCTGTGACAAGCGCAAAACTTGATAGAGCATTCTGAATTTTGGTTTTTGTTTTTCCTTCAAGTGGGTTCAAGTAGGATCAACTTTTTAAAAAATTGATACTGTTGTTTTAAATATAAAAATAGATCAGCATATTCGAGAATACCAGAAGTGAATTTAACATATTGAGGCTTCAAATCTGTTTGAAATTTAAAAGAGAAATTTACATCAAATGTTTTCTATATATTGATGAGTGCTTAAACTCTTTAAAAGTTTATACAGCATCTTAAATTTTGAGAGTTGAAATACTCCTTGTTAAGCACAAAGCTTTTAAAGGAATTTAAATTTTTACTTTTTGCAAATAAGCACAATTTGATAAACTAATCTTTCAATTTCTCTTTCTACTAACCCTTTTATTAAATGTTAGGACAGAAAAATCTTGTTTTCTTAATCAAGGACTTCCAAAATTAGTGTCAAACTAATCATCCACAGAGGAAAACAAGTGATTTTCCCCCCAAATAGTCTTTGCTAAAATTCTTGTGTAAATTGATAGCTTAAACCAAGATGAACTAGTATTATTAAAATAGGCAGTCATTCTCAGAAAGTTTAATAAGCAAAATTTAATCTGTAGGGTCTGCAATTTCAAAAAGAGCCATTATAATTTATCAAAAACCTCTAACATTCCTGGAAATATTTATATTCACATACATTTCTACTTTCCTTACCTCCATCCTAAACAAGAATCTGAACTAGAGCTTCTTATACTTGCTAAAGACCAGCTGTTTAGAGAGGGTTCATTTTATTTAAAGCAATTTAAACTTGCAAGAAGAAAATAGAAAAAAAAATTAGAAGGACAAAGTTACCTCTCTTATTCACCTTAAAAATGTGATTGTGTCAATAGTTCTTCAGTTTATTTGAGATTTCTTTTTTTGTTTCTTTGTTTTCTATTGAGAGTATTTTCTAATTATGTTTGTTTATTTTTTAGTAAGTAAACTATAAACTAATTCTGATAGAAACTTTGGCTAAGAAATCTGAATTGCACTGTTGTGCAGGGCCATAAACATTTTTCTGGACTTCGATTAGAAGATGGCCTAACCTTGTTAGAACATGGTCCAAAAGAAAATGTTTCAGATTATGAGAAGTTGAAAAGGGCAATGAAAAAAACATGGCATAGTTAAAGAGCTACTGTGGACAGTGGTGCCGATTAAGCATGTAAAGTGTACTAGGTTATCTTTTTGTGCTTCTTTGCAGCAACTGAAATAACGCCATTTAGTGTCATCATGATATTTCTGCTTATCCAGATGTCATATAAATTCAATTAATTTCAACAGTATCTAGGTCTTCAAGGACCATATGCTATCTCTAGGGGTTTCTTGTGCAATCTCCTTGCCAGATGTGAAACCAGAGCTATGAACCAGTAATTTTCTGACTCACAATTAATTATAGTATATTTGGTCTGATATAATCATCCACAAGAAGAAAGAATGCAAAGCTCCTTCACTCAATGTATGATATAAGGATGTAAGCAGTGCAGTAATTTGGATAATCTTACATTATGCTTAATTCATTGTGCTCTATCATCCTTAAGGTGCTCTGCTCCAATGTATTTTATATGCGAAATTAGAAATATGCGTAGCAAAGCGAGTACATTCCTCCTTCAAATGGTTTATTGTGTTTCAATAACTGTTAATAACTTCTCTCTACAATGACTATCTCTTATTAGGGAATCCAAATATTTTTCTTATTACAAATACCCAATTCATACCTATGAAGGTTAATTTTATATGTCAACTTGACCAGATTAAGGGACGTTCAGATAGCTGCTAAAGCATTATTTCTGGATATGTTTATTGAAGGTGTTTCTGGAAGAGATTAGAATTTCATTGAGTAGATTGAATAGAGATCTGCCCTCACCAATGTGGGCAGGCATCGTCCAGTCCATCGATGCCCTAGTAGAACAAAAAGGCAAAGGAAGGGTTGATTTCCCATCACTTCCATTTTCTTGTGAATTTTACTTTTCCCTTTTTTTTCCTATTAACTATGTCATATCTAATGGAAAATTAAATTTTCACCTTTCATCATTTAAGAAAGACTACAATGGATGGACTTTAGTCTTGGACTCTGTAATTAAATGCAAATTAGAGAATAAGTCCCCAAATATAAATACAGTAATTTTAAAGGTACATTAAATCATGAAATATATTTCATAAAGATTTTTAAGCAAAAGAAATTTTGAAATTTCAAATAAAGATAGCATCTACCTGATTGACCCATGGATGGCATTGATAGTTTTCATTCTGTTTCGTGATTCAGCTCACAGTCAGTGATAATATTTAATGTAAGATGTGCTTTTACTACTTGTGGGTCTGTTATATTTTTGTTTATATATATGTATATGTATATATATTTCTAATTCTAAAAATTTCTGTGGCCTGATACAGTGTATTCATCTCACTGGTTTAATCCAACTTGCTATTTTTTAAAATATAATTAGATAAGAAGAAAAGGTCACATAAGAAAAATACTTTATGAAAAGTAAATATTTCAAATGTAGAAGGATAGTGAGCACGTCGAGCCCTTTTCAAGGAATATATCCTTTCTACTTAGCTGTCTCCAGATAAAATGGCTGTAGTGAGACTTCAGTGAACCCTATGTTCTTCTGGAGTGAGTAGAAATGGCTGAAAGGAAATAGGTGTAGGGGAACTTGGAAAAGCAAACTGAAACTAAGATTTCGAACTGTGCACATTACAATATTATTCTCTGGTTAATATTCTGCTTTATATTAGAATTAAAGCTAAAGTGATTAGTAGCACTTAAATTAGAGACTCTTCCTGTGATGACACTGGTAGCTTGAGAGAAAATTACGTTAAGAAAAAGAAGTTTGGTTTGATGAAGAACAGTTACAAAATGATATGTCAGTGTCTGTATCAGTTCATTACTTGGAAAATAACTGGGAGGAAGTGTTATCTTAGTATTGTCATTTAAGTTTTTCATACTGGAAATATTAATTCTTTTATAAGTAGTAAAACCATAAAATTATTACATGTCTTGATTTTAGTTCAGTTTACCCTAAAATAGAAAGCCTTCTAGTTTGCCTTTTTCTGATCCAAATGCAGAAAACCACAGTGCCATTTCTCAAAGGTAACAACCCCTCCATAGCTCTGCTGAAGACTTTATTAGATTTAATACTGAGAGCTCACAGTCAGCTACTGCCAGTGAATCCCTTGAAAGCTGGAAACTTGGATTATCTTTTGTCTACATTTCTATTACACAGACTGTTGTTAACCTTCCATTCCCAACTTGAACCTACTTAATGACGTCGCCAACCAACAGCTGCGCTTCTGAGAGCTTCCAGCAAAATAAAAGCTGTATTTCACGTCTAGGTGTAGTGTAGATTTCCAAGGAGAAAGGTAACCCAATCTCTTAACATGCTGTTTGTACTTGCAAAGTATAGCACATCTGCATTATGATATTTCTTCTGGGAGATCAGCATGTGGATTATTCTGCACATTTCGGAGGTAATTAAAATATTTTGAATTAGAGTCCAGAAATCAAGGAGCTCATGGTCAGGACAGGAGCATTATCACTTCAGAGAATAGAAAATGTGGTATACTAGTTACTAAATCAATGGAAATAATAGGATGAGTAAGTTAGGTGCTCTTTGTTGAATCTTCTGTTTTTCTGCTTTTCTTATATTTGCTTTCTGGTTATACAAAAGATAGCAAGTATGGCAAAAACTCAACTCTTTATCATTCGACTTCAATTTTCCTGGTTTTAGATACTGCAAACACAAACACACATCAAAATGCTCCAGGTTTACATAAGGATTATAATAATTTATTACTTATATCACATATTAAAAGTAAAAACAGATGTGCATAAATTTTCCCTTTTAGATATATATGTTAAGAAAAGTTTTCTCAATATAACAGAAAATATGAATTTATCTGTTGATAAAAATGACCAGTCATTTAATGGAATAGCTCTTGTGTATCCTAGAGTTGCATGCTCTTATTAAACATAAGCAACAATACTTTATTTTAAATAATATTATGTTTAGTTATCACAAAAGATTATTGTATTTAAACAGAAATTCTCTGTATATAATTCAATATTCTTATCCCATATTTAGAGATTATGGTTGAGGAAGTATTCTTATTAGGATATATTTAACATGAAGAAAACATAAATAGGAAAGCAACAAGAAACAATATTATTCAATTTCCCCATAACTTCTGATCTTTTTCACAGTGACATTCCAAGTTACAAGTATCTTTCCAATAACAGGAGATGTCTCTCCTTTCGCATTGTATTATCCAAAAACAAAATGCAGGAAAGGTTGTGCGTTATTTACAAGACTGATCTGCCGTTCTTGTCCTAGACCAGAACTTCAGAAGCAAACTCAGTTTGAACTTCAAGATTCGTCAACCATAACACATATAGAATTCATGCGCATGATAACTAACATTTTACAAAATACAGAAACACAAACCGTTCTTTGTAACTATGTTCATACTATAAACTGAAATAAATAGTTTACCTTGAATAAAAAATTATACTATTGGTATAGAAAACTAATATTACTCATAGATACATTCCCATTGGCTATATGATTACTCAAAAATTTTCTCCCATCTATGGCATAATGATAAATCTTAAAATTATAGAGCAAAAAATCAGAGATTTAAAGGTAGGAGAAACCAAAATCAGTTTCTGGAACACTTATACTTTCTTCATAAAAAAGATTGCATATTGGGGAGTTCAAGTAACTTGCAAAGTTAAAAAGGAAACGTACCTAAACCCAGGTCTTCAGTTTTTATACCACAGTAATTTGTAATTTATTCTGTTACTAATATTCAGAGCATAGCATCAGTTTACTTATATTGAAATCATTTGTTATCAGGGGATTTTTAATTTTCTTTTTCTTAATATTAATGTTATAATATTCTGCGTTAGTGGGTAATAAAGTATATATTGCTTTATTAGAACTTCAGCAAGGACAAGATGCACCTTCATTACCAATTAGGTAAGCCAGAGAAAAAGAAACATATTTTCCCCAGTTCCTCCTGATAAAGTGGTAAGTGTATGTAAAGATGTTTTAAATATATAAGTGCTAATTTTCCCAAAGAAATTTTCCTGCAATATGAGGGTTTAAAGAACTATAAGTATATTTAGTCAAATAATCATAATAGTTCAAATGTATTTATCCCTACCGTGTGTTACAAATTGTGTTACTTTGTGCCAGAAACTCTTTTACAATTCACAACAACCCCATGAGTTAGGCGCTAATTTTATTCTCAGCTAATAGTTGAACTGGCTGAAGAACAGAAATGATAAATAATATGCATAAGGTTACTCAACTGTGAGGGTGGGAGCTGACAGAGTAATCCAAGCCATTAGACACTGGGCAACACTGCCTCTCATGATGAAATAAAGCTACATGTATTCTTTTAACAAAGGAAATTTTTCAGTGGGGGATTTTTATTCTTCTTGGTTGAAAATCTTTTATGTAGATCAATAGCTCTACAAAGGAGACATAATATTTATGATTGCATATATTTTAATAGTTAGATCAACAGTCTTTAGGCTATATTCTCCACACCACTAGTTTCATGAAATGTTAAAATGTACTACTTGAAGAATGCTATCCATAATAAAGCAATCTGAGAAATTTGGGATTAAACAAAATTAAACAGGTTTCTGTACTGTGGCAATTTTAGAACCTTTAACATGTAGATATACATTACTATTCTTCAAGAGTAACAGAATATGTTCAATTTACCATTTGAATCCATTTGATAAATGAATACTATTGTACTTATTTAAATAATTAAGCAAATTTATTACTTCTGCAAAATATATGATAGTGGTAATGTGTAGTATAGTTCTACTACTGCTCTAATTAGGGGGAATTTGGTTTGGGAAAACATTGTTTATAACTCAAGATTTCTATATGTAAGTGATTAGAGAAGCACATCACTTTTTTCTGGGTTGAAGATATTTAAAACAACCTTATATAATTATAACCCTTGGGATACTTATTTCATGCTCAAATGAAAGAATTTAGAAATATTTTTCAAACTTCATCTCTCTTGATTTTCAAAATTTGCACATGCCTTAATGTAATTAAAAAAAAAAAAAACACCCTGAGATACAGTGTGGTACACATCATTCATCTTAAGATGTTAAAACTCAAAATCCAAACATCTACTTGAGAATATTACTACTCTGTTTTATTTATTAGTAGTGCGAAGTTTTGTATTACCTATGAACATTTTCTATTAGAAGTGCATTTACCTTATTTAAAAAAAATAATTTAAACAGTGGTTCTCAAATTTGTGTTGTAATCACCAAGAAGGCTTGTTAAAACATTGCTTGTCAGTAGGTCTGGGTTGGAGCCAGAGAACTAGCATTTCCAACAAGCTCCCAGATAATGTCGATACTGTGAAGCACAGTGTAAAGTTAATCCTCCACAAGAATGTATATAGCAAGACATATCTGTGATTATATTATTTTTAAGGATTATCATTCAAAATGGGATATTCTGGGGTTCTTTTTGTTTCTCAGATTAAATAAATAACATTAGATATTCAATTGAATGCTGATACAGTACTTAATTGTAACACTTTAGATCAACTCACACATCCTATTACTTTTCAGACTAATGAATTAGTAAGATTTGAATTATTTGGAAAATACTGCACCTAAAATCAATTTTGTGTTTAGCGTGGGATACAATTTAAATAAATTATGAGCTGCATAGCATGAAACATGACTCTAGTCTCACTTGAATTGGTTATTGATGATAGAATAGCTAGAATTGTTGCTAGATGAGTCTGCCCACTCATCTCTCTACCACCATGTTAATGTTCTGTAAAAAAAAAAAAAAAAAAAAAAAGTCTTAACTTTAGAGACAAGCTTCCCAAATCAAACAGAATTTCTAAGCATATGGTCAGGAAGAGCTGATTATAGCAGAAAGGATGAGAACCTATTCCTCATTTTTTCATTATTATGTCTAGCGACAAATCATAAGCTCTCCATGCCTAAATATTCTACTTGTGAAAGGTTTTTCTTGGATGAGTTCTAAAGTCTCCTGTATTTCTAAAATATGCTCATTCTTTGTTTATGCTCCTATAAATATTTTCAACTCACTTGCTCAAACACTGTGGTATTCTGACATTGGTCATGCTCAGTTTTACTTATTTAGTAAAATAAATTAATTATGTGCCCTCTAATTTAGCAGCAATAACAAAAAATCAATTGGAAGTCATTATGAGATTGTAATTACATTTAGGCAGGCTCTACTATAATTCAAAATTCATGTTGCTTAAGTAAATGGGAACTTCTAATAAACTGTCTCTCATTAATTTTAGAAAAGATTTAGCAATTATAACGATCATAGTTGTATCTATATATTTGCTACAAGAATATAGGGAAATAGCAAGTATAGTGATTAACTAGACAAGAGCAAAAGAAGTAAATATAAATCTCAGAGTATTTTCACTAAATTCATGTATAGTTTATGAACATATAAATGGATCTAACTTTTTGGATTACTTCACTTGGATGAAGCAATCATAGAAAGAAAATTGTCCTGCCAAATGTCAGTTAATGTTTGATCAAGTGTAAAGTTGATCTATATGTGAGGAAGAGTCATTAGAGATCCAGAAAGAAATCAAATCATAAGCATATTCAGGTGACTGACCATGTAAGTCATTTTAGATTAGGGTCAGAACCTTGAGTCTAAGTTAAATACTTCCTTAAAGGAATACTCATCAATTTACAGTTAGCTTGAGTGTAACCCACAATCCAGGAAAAAATAGCTGTTGATATGAGCAGGGATCATAATTCAAAAATGACGTTTACTAAAAGAGTAAAGTGACAGAACAGAAAAAAGCAAAATTATGGGAATTTTTAAAAACTCAAGTGCTTTGATTTAGAGCTATAATTTCGATACCACAAAAATAACAACAACAAACAATTTATCAAACAGTATTTTGTGCTGAAACAGGGTGTCTTGAAAAATATATTATTTTGATCAGTCTTCCAGTCCTTTGTTTTTAGATATTCCAATAGTATAATATTATTTTTTTATCTTAAGTTTTTGGTAGTATATTGCTATTTTATTACTAGGCATTTTAATTTACCTGGTTCTGTTGAGATTAGTGATATTTTTTAATAATTAATAAAACTCAAACAACATTTAAAATAGCTACAATTATAAACCTGTCAACGAATAAAATTTTATCTGATTGAATAGTTCAGGATATCTCCGTTGTGTTAACCACATAGAAAAAAAAAAATAGCTGGCAGTTTCAAAATATTAAAATGTGTAAGAACAAGAAGAAAAATTCAACTATTATAACCTATTTTAAAAGAGAAAGCTAATTAATATACATGTTAAAAAAAATGTATACACTAAATGCATACAAACAATGTGTTGTTTTACTGACTAAAACAGATAATCAAGCAATGAAAACAATACAATTTCAGAACAATAAGAATACAGAGCATGAGATACCCTGGCATAGTCTTGTTGATGGAGAACTTTTAGAATCTACATTGATAATGAAAACAAACGGCACAGGGACTGAAATCGATAGAATTTGCAAAGCAAATCTGAAGACAGAAGATACTGGATAAATGACTGAAAAAGAAATAAAAGTGAGCTCGCATACTCTTCCGCACTCCTGTAAAGACACAATTCAGATACGTGCATGGTTTCATATGACAATTGTTTTAAAAGATCCATAGTAATGAGTAAATAAAGGAGTGCACTAGGGACTCAAAGAAATAAACAAATCCAGAATGTAAAATCTGGCCAGAAAATAAACTCAGCAATATATAAAATTATGGGATAAAGAAATAATTATTAGGGTATTAATGATAATAATATACTTGAGATAGAGAATAATATTATTAATTTGGGCTTTTATAAAAGAAATGTAGCAATACATTCCCAGGCATTCATTGTTTATGTCATTAACCAATTTGAAAATGTCTTACATGCAATCTGTGGGAATACCGAGTTGAACTTAGAGAAAAGCAAAAATCTAGTCAGCTTGTCATATAGAGGAAGGATCTTAGATTTTCTAGGACAAAGAGGCACAAATATTGCTCTAAAATATTGATGAATAAATTACATTCACTTTTTTATTAATTAAAATAATTATTTAACTACCTTGAATCACAGGTAGTTGTTGAGATTCTGTAAATAAACTTAAAATTTTAAAACACAATAACATTTCTATACCTAGCAAATGATGGATGATACGGTAGCTACCCAGTACAAAGTGATCCCACTCTCTGGGAAAGGTCCATGAGATCAGAGTCTTATCAGGCAATTTTTTCCTGTATGACCCTGTTACTCTATTGAAGGCTAAAATTTTGTATTCAGTATGTGTATACAGTGAGACTGACTTGAGCCAGACCAATAAGAAGTTTGGTATTTTGGTTTTTCAAACTGGAACAGGATAAAAATTATTTCCTTTTCATAAGCAGGAACAGAACAATGTAAATACCTAGTCATTAATAAGCTTATCTAATGATAGATTCTTTACATTGTGCAAGAGAAATAAAGCCAAAAAAGATAGAAGGAAATTACGGATTAATAGAAAGAGAGAACTTTCCAAAGCTCCAGTGGTTTTACAAATATTGTATCATTCAATTAATAAATACAGTTTGGCTTACGCTAGCATAGACTGCAACAGCAAAACTGTTGACTACACTATGGCATATTGCATACCTTTACCATATAATTATAACACGTGGAAAAGTGCTATCAAAACTACCCCAGAGATTTTGCTTCTGACAATGAGTAGGAAATGTTCCACACATGTTTGGAAATTAAATGACACATTTTGATAATCTGTTGTCAAAGTAGAAGCCACAAAAAATTGAAAAAAAACACACAATATTTTAACTAAATGATAATGAATATCCAAACTTTCAGAATGCATGCAGTGCTTAGAAAAAAAGATTATAACTTTAAAAGTCTCTATTTGAAAGGAAATAAGAAGACTCAAAAATCTATATTTTGGCCTCAGACACTATTAAACTGAGAGCCAATTATGTCAAAATATGAAGGGAGGAAGTAATAAATAAAAGAAAATATGAAATAAATAAACAAATGTTGGAGAAAATCCACAAAACTAAAAGCTGCATTTATTTTAAAAAGATGAATAAAAATGATAAATATCTAGCAATAAGTGTTAAAGAAGAAAGACAAATTTTTATTTAGGATGGAAAGTGGGGAAATATTTCATATTATGTAGACATTAAAATAATAATAACAACAATGTTATGAAAAGAAATATATTTGGATAAATATAAACTTCTAAAAAGGAATTTGTAATTAAAAATATTTCCACAAAGAATTCTCCAGTCCCAGATGGCTTTACTAGTAAATTTTATCAAACTCTGTATGGAAAAGTATCAATTCTACTCAAACTCCAAGTGAATAAATGAGATGAGACCACCATTATAAAACCATATTATGAGAACACCAAAAGTAGAAATGGATATTAAAAGAATACTATACAGTAATACAGCTCACGGACATAGAAAAAAATCCTTAACAGAATATTAGCAAACCTGATTCAGAAATATAGAAAAAGGACAAGCATTCAAAAACCAAAGTGGGTTTATTGCAGGAATGCAAGTTTTGTATTAACATAAAAAAAATCAAATCTTATAATTCAGCATATTAAAAACAGACTAAAAATATAAGAAATGATTATTTCAACAGGTTAAGGAAAATCATTTGATTAATTTAGCATCTACTCATGACAAAATTTATTATCAAACTAGGTATAGAAGAAAATTCTCAGCCTGATAAAGGGTATCCACAAAGCACCTACAAGCTAAACATCTCATTTGGGAAATTAGGTAACATACTTTATGTCTAAGAGAAGAATGTGACAATGATATCCACTCTCACCACCTTTTTTCAACGATGCAATAAGACAATTTTTTAAAGGCATATAAATTGGAAAAGATGATGTAAAACTAAACTTATTTGCAGATGACTTAGTTGTGCATTAGACCATTCTAATGAATCATATATAAGCTAGTATAACTCTAAATACATTTAACAAGTTCAAATAACATTAGCTGTGTCTATATACTAACAATTTACACTTGAGGAATCAAAAATTGTAAACTAATAAAATATTTGGGGATGTATTCAATATAATGTGTTCAAGGTATAAAGGTATAAAACATCACTTAAATAAATTGTTATTTATACCATGTTCATGGATTGTACAACTCTTTATAGATAAAATGACTTATCTCCCCCAAAGTGATTTATAAATTCAAAATAATCCTAATCAAAAATGTTTCAATGTTTCTTTTTTAGTTTTTGACAAGCTGGTTCTAAGACATTTTTAAAAAGCAAAGTTAAAACTTTATTCTGAAAAAAATTAGAGGCTTACCTATCTGATTTCAAGTTGATACAAAAATCAAAGCAGTGTGATATTCATGAAAAGGTAGATGTATCTCTCCAGAAGAAAGACCCAAAGAATTCTCTGCTGAGTTTTTATAAAGATGACAAGGTAATTCTGAATAAATTCTTTGTGACATTGTGTTAAAAATATTTATTAAACAAGACACAAAAATCAGAAACTTAAAAGAAAACAAATATTGATATCATGTCATTCATAATCTAAGACACTACATCCATAAGGAGAATCTTTTCTACTCTTGGACAAGTGACAGATTCTTCCACCAATAGGTAGTCTAAAGCCCTGGATGCCCATGAGAGATGGTTCCTGTCTGTGCCTTGCTTGTGTTTTTACTCTTACACTCAGCAACAGGGAGAAGACTATTCCCTCAAAGAGATTTTTCATTAAGGTCTACCCATTGAGAACTGTCTAGCTCTTAATGGCTGCAGTTTTGGATATTATAGCATATCCAATTTTTTCACATATAGCTCTTTCCCTAAAACATTCACACATGACTAGGGGACCAGGGATATAATCAATACTCTTCTACAGTGATCTAAACTTTGGAAGTGAGTCTTGTTACCCATCCAAATGTCTCCTTTGTGTGCCGTCCTTTCCTGTTACGTCTGTAACCTGCTCCCACCAGTTTTAATCTTTTCCATCCTATATGTTATGATCACTTTGAATTACAAAGAGAAGGGCTGATGATGCTGATATCATTTATTTATGGGTTTAGTTCAAATTTTGTAAAACGCAGCCATAAAAATTCATGAGAGAAGCACACCACCATATTCTATTCAGTACAGCAAAGACCCAGATATCCATGATATGTTTAAATATCAATGATATGCTATTGCCTTGCTTTAAAAAATGTTATATCACATTTCAATCAGAGAAATTTAGACAAGGTCTAATTTAAAAGTTCTTATTCAACAGCAACTACTTCTGCTGATGATAAAAATGAAATAGGATCTATTATAACCATATAGAGAGCAAATTTAGAAAATGACTAGAAGATTACAATGTTTACATTAAATTTATAAATTAAAAGTCATAAAGTTTTCACAAGGTAAATATACTAAAATAAAAATGGTAAATTCAATAACTAGTTGGAAAGTTTATTTGTAAAAAAGCTTTGGCATTTTTAGTGTCATGTTTATATTTCTGTGTACATTTATATTTTGGTACAATGATGTTGATAAAAAAAGGAGATTGTATTGCAAGTTAAAAGGTCATAGAGTTTATTATATAAATCAATCAACCAACCAATAAGTATTGAGTTCTAAGAGGAGAGAAAGAATGAACATAAAAGATGACCTTTTAGTAAATTTCTCAGTCATCCTTGTTACAATTTGATCAAATGACTATTTTTTTTATGAACATGGAGCTTATTGCCTAAAGTATTCAAGTATAAATTTTAGTTGGAGTTATTCTGATTGACTTGAAAAATGACTCACAATTAACTAGATCTGAAGGGGAATGCTATGTGCACAAATAAGGTTGTATGAAAGAAAAAAAATCTCAGGAAATAAGAAATAGAAGTGACTGCAATTGGGGACATAGGGAGGTTATTGAAAGGAAATAAGAGATACGGGTGACACATTATGCTTCTGTGAGCAGATTTATTGACTGAGTTTATTAATATGTCTTTAAAGTGTTATAAGAATCATATTGGGGATTCTTTAAAAATGCGAATTGTCATAAGGAGGGATTTTATGATCACTGAAGATAGAGAATGACTCTTTAAGTATTGGAGAACTGGAGGGTTTTCAAACAGAAGGATGGGAGAGAAGTGGGGGAATAAATATGCAAGAAGGAACGAGAAATGCTTCCACACCCAAAGAAGTGTAGACTACATAGAATAAAATCCACTTCTGAATTAGAGGCTATAGATCATTATTGGAAACATATATGTCTTTAATCCCTTTTTTTCTCTCAGACTTTGTTGCGTAGGATAATCCTATAAAAATAAAGCCAGAAAAGCATGTTTGGACAAATTGAAGAATTACCATAACAAACACTTCCAAATAAAGCACATAATTAAATGGAGTATTACATCACTATCCTTTCTCCTTTCAAATGGTTCTCTCAGGAGACATATTATCTTTCAATCTATTTGGATTTCATAAATTTCCTACTTGATTGAAATTAATTTATACTTTCACCAACCTGAGGATATAGTTATATCTCCAACATATTTTTTTGGTGGATGGGATCAGAAATGGAGAAGTAAGTTTTGATGATTCAGTAACTAATACTCTGAACATACATAACAAAATAAAAGTTTTGAGCATTTTATCTTTTTATAATTCATTTTTTAAAATACTGGTATGAACAAATATGAATCTCAGTGGGTTCCTAGCAGAACAAATAACCACTAAAAATACTCTTTTAATTGTCACAGAAAACATACATGACATGACAACATGACAAGCCTTTGGCTCAGATGGAAGCCAAGTTAAAACTTCTAGAACTAAACAAAAAATTTCTGTATGCAAATCATCTTTCCAGCAAATAATATTAGTTGCTGAGCTTTAATAAATTTGGAACTAACTGGGTAGCTATGTTATCTAGCTGTAAATACTTGTATTTAGTTCATATGGCATAAATTTTATTTCAGTTTGTCTTATTAAGTCTCTACCAGTTTCAAGAGATCTATAGATATGTCAAGATTGCTTGAAAGAACTATGTTTTACACATGAAAAAAATGTCATTAAAATCAAATATATAATGATATATTTTCAAGTGAATTAAACAGTACTTTATCACTTAAGAATGTTTTAAAACAACATAACTATTTTATTTCATATAAAAGGTTGATAAAATTTACTTCTTGAAATTTCTTGCTATAAACTGTCTTATAAATTTTTTCCCAATATGGTAGGCAGACTCTAACATACTTCTCTTCAATCCATACCTTCATGTGTTCACACCTTTATGTAATTCTCTCTCCTTGAGTGTGGACTGGACTTGTTGATTTGGTTGGTATGCCATTGGAGAAAGTATCTGAAGCTTTAGGAAGCACATTGTTTTTCTTTACTGCTACTACAAATAGCACAAACTTATAAATGAAAACAATGTAAATGCATTATCTCAAGAGTCTGGGTAAGTTTTAGCTGGTTCATGTGCTCAGAGTCTCACCAAACTGCAATCAAGGTGATGTCCATGACTGCACTTCTCAACTGGTACTCATTCAGATGGCTGGCAAAATTCAGTTCCTGCAGAATATGACAGAGGTCTCTATTTTATTGATAGTGGTTGACTAGGGATTGTTCTCAGGTCCTAAAGTCTACCCCACTCCACAGGTGGTTTATTAATATAGTTTTTGTTGCTTTAATTTTCTCAGTCTAGCAGAACGCCCTCTACTTTTAAAGAGTCCATCAAGAATAATCCTCTCTTTGATTAACTCAAAGGCAACTGATTGGGAAACTAAATGATATCTGAAAATTTCCTTTTGCCATATAAAGTGGCATAATCATGAGAGTGATATCTCATCATATTCACAGGTTCCCATTTAATTAGAGGTGTTATTGGAAGGCTCATGTTAGAATTTGCCATGTCAGAGAAAATGAAATTCTAGAGTGGATTAACTTAAGACCTGCTTTCACCATGTGGGGTCCAGAGGATATGACTTTCATCATGACAATAAGAAATAAATTTAGCAACGAAATGCTAGCATCATTGAAAAGTTCTGTAATGAATCTCCTCTATAGCTCAAAAATTACAATGGGAATTACTACTCTCCAAGTGAGGCACCTAAACACAATGGGGTGATGAGAACAGAGGTGATAGTTGCCAAGTAGTAGCACAGAACAGTAAAAACAAGGTAGGTGTGGTTATCATAACAGGTACAGCCAAAACAGTGATCAGAATAATCTGACCTACAGAGATCATTGGCATTGGCTCATTGATCCTAGTGTTTCTAGAACTGATATAGATGGACAATTCTGTAGTAAACAGAATTCTACTCTGAGGTACCAAAATAAAGAGTCAACGGCCCTCAATACATGCCCAGGTGAGTTGAATCCCTACAATGATATAGAAGTAGAGATAACCTGAAGGACTTTGCTGTACTGTCAAATATTTATACTGTTAATCTTCCGGCCAACTTGTCTTAATTAAATTTGCATCTATTCACTATGGTGATTGTACAGGGGAAGGAAAATAATCAGACTTTTAAGGAATTACTGCTCACTGGCTCTAAACAGACCTCAGATTTAAGAGATATAAAACTTCATGGTAGTCTATTCATCACATTGGGGGACAGGGAAGTTGGAGATGAATGAAGTTTGGCCTTTTTTCCATCTCACATGAACCCAGTAAACCCCTAAACCTACTTTTTAGTTATGTCCTTAGTTTTAGAATACATAATTGGACATACTAATGATCATACTCATAAAATGGCAGAATTCTCATATTAGTCCCCTGGTCTGTAAAAAATGACGGTTATTATGTTAGGAAAGATGAAGTGGAAGCCACTAGAAGTGCCTCTACCTATGAAAATAAGTAAACATAAGAGAATACTACATTCCTGGAAGAATTACAGAGATTAGTGTAACAGTAAATAATTTTTTTAAAAAATGCAGGAGTGGTATTTCCTACCATAGCCCATTTCAACTTGCCTATTAAGACTATATGAAAAAAGATGGACCTTGGAAAATGACAATGGATTATTATAAAGTTTATGCTGTAATGACTCCAATTATAGTTTGTATGCCAGATGAGGTTTTGCTGCTTGAGCAGATCAACACATTTCTTGGCACTTGGCATGTAGCTAGTGATCCAGTGATGTTTTTACTTTGTGCATGTTAATAAAGATCTTCAGAACCAGTTTGTTTCCAGCAACACACCTTCATTGTCTTACCTCAGAGACATGTCATCTCTTTAGCTCTTTGTCATATTTTAGTCTGCAGGGACCTTGTTTGGCTTTCCCTTCCAAAATACAATCCTTTGGTCCATTATATTGATGATGATTAGGCTGATTGGACCTGCTGAGTAGGAAGTAGCAACTACTCGAGACACATTGGTAGGACACTTGCTTGCCAGAGAGTGGGAGATAAAGAGCACAAAAACTCTGAGCCTGCCACCCCAGTGAAAATTTTAAAGTCCCAGTGGTTCTAGAAATGTTGAGATACCCCTTTCAAAGTGAAGGGTAAGTTGTTGCATCTGGTTATTTCTACTAGCATACTTGAATATGTATATGTTGCCTCCAAAATTGAAAGAAGCTCACTAAACATTTTCCTCAGCCTGAAGTGTGCTATTCTTACCCATTTACCGAGTGACCCCCAAATGCTGCCATTTTTGAGTAGGGCTCAGCATAAGAGAATCCTTTACAACAAATCTGGGCCACCAAGTAAGCAGTCCTCCCTAAGGTTGTATGATCCCGCAGATTTGGTGGCGTTTGAAGTGTCAGTAGGGCATAAGGATCCTGTTTGGAGTTTTGGGGAAATTATACCTCAGACTCTGGTTAGTGTGAGACACAGGAGACATTTTTATGAAGCTTTGGAGAATTGAAGTAAAGCAGTAGCCATTTTGTTGCTCTCATGCTTGTTTCCGATCTACTGACTTACCTCCTCGGCAGCACTTAAGGCCCGAAACTGCTCTACCTTTCCCTGGATGCTCCTTTTCATGGGGCAGCTATGTATGTTTACTTCCATGACAAAGGTCTCAGCCCACCACAGTCAGAGCCAACAAACACTGATATAGGCTTCTGTCCATCCTCGTGGACTGCAGCTTATGGTTTGGTTTCCAGCCTGTTCTTGGTCTCCCTTCCTCCTTACATCCATCTGCCCTTCCCAATTGCTTGCGTTTCAAGACCCAGTATCAGAGGAGAAAACAACAGCTTTATAAAAAGTACATAAACTGTTCCTATAATTTCACAAAAATAAGTCCTGTGAAACATAATTTTA
Organism: Eonycteris spelaea; assembly: GCA_003508835.1. NCBI lineage: Eukaryota > Metazoa > Chordata > Mammalia > Chiroptera > Pteropodidae > Eonycteris > Eonycteris spelaea. Next base: position 383,237 of record PUFA01000043.1, on the reverse strand, counting down.
TATTATTATTTTGAAGTGGTTAGACCCTGACTGATACATACAATAACTCAGAAAGCTAAAGCTAGAAATTTCAAAATGACTAATTTCATTCATTTTACTGCTTTTGGTAATATGCCACATAAATGTTTAGTCATCATGTATCAGAGGGAACCATTGTCCTACATACATAAAGCTGAGTTTTGACAGACTCTTTCCTTGCCCAAATTGTAGTCAGGTTCCTCTGAACAATCTTTTTGACTAGACCTCAATCTTGGCCTAAGAAAAGCACAGATTCTCAACACAAATGATTTTGTTCACACCCTTCTTGCTTCCTCAACACACATCACACACACAACCCACTAAGAAACTTGAACAAACACTAGCATGGTTTCTAACTGTTCAAGGCCACATCCCTAGGGTGATGACTTCAGCTCCCTTAAGTTCTTGATTAATAAAGCTCAAAGCTGTCAGGAAAATAGACTGCCTCAGCCAAAACCTTTACACTGCTTCCTAGAGCAGTTATTCTAGAAAGCTTGCATTATAAATTCTTTCTTTGCCCCTTTGATATATAAATCTTCTACCACCCATAACTGTTTTCAAGGGAACTGAGAGATAACTCTTTAAAATGCAAACATTCAGGGAGATAATTTAACTTCTTATAAGAACGTGAGGGCCTGGCTTAAGTTGGGCACCACGCTCCAGCTTGAATTGTTGCCTCCTGTAATGAAGATAGGAGAAGTTTGTTTTTATTCTGAATGTGAATCAATTAAGAAACCCAGATGGCCTGGTTACATGAACAAAACCCCCTTAACATAATTAAGTGATTTTTCCTTAGCAAAGCCCAATCCTTTGTATTGATGAAGTAGAGTTCAGTTCACATTGCATACTCTTCTCTCTTGCAAGTTTTTACTGAATACAATCTATCCTTACCCCTTTAACAAGTGCCTGGCTTTGTTTATCTTTGACAGTTCACTTCTTTTAAGATATGTAATGTTGAGCTACCATTTGAATCAGTGTGGGTTTAAGATACACTATGGCCCAAACTTAGATTTAGAGATGTGCTTAAATCATAACTTTGTCACATTTTAGGGGTAAATTAGAAAGCCTGGTTGGGTTCAAAGTCTTTTAGACATTTTCATAAACTACAGAAAATTGAACCTAACCATTATTCCCAAGTTAAAATGGATTTGATAAGCAACAAGAGTAAGACTAGTACTAGCTGGCTAAAATATATGTATGTCAGAGGATACCACGTTCCGTAAATGTGACAAAGGCTTAACAGAGAGAGGATCATAGAAATTCCAAAGTTATTTTTTCATTATCGGAACTCATAACATTTTCCAAAATATGAATATTATGAGTCTATAATTGTAAGTTTCTAAGTAGCTATTGTCTTAGTTAGACATAATTAAAAATATGCATATATTTACAAAGAAAAATAGAAAAAGTATTTGGTTTTGCTGTATACAAGTAATTAATTTTCAAAAAATACCAATCTAATTTAGATTACAATAAATTTAGGTAAATAGATTTCCTTTTTATTGTCCATTGACATAAAAGATTTTTACTTAGGAAAGACTACTTCTTGCTATATCCGGTAATATGTATTTCTGTTAATTTGTTATTTACTACAATGAAATTAGAGATTTATATATAAATTGGGGGAAGAGGGTAATGATTCCAGGTTGCACTATTGCCCCTATAAATAAAACCCTATAAATAAAAAACTGTTCTGACTTACCACTAGTGTCCTTTTAGCCAACCACCTGGCTAACTAGAAGGTTAAAATATCAGATAGGTAAATCTGAGTAAAAAATCAGATATGTTGACTCCTTGCCTAATGACTTCTTAAAAGTCACTCTTGGGTTTGATGCAATCAACATTAGGGGTCTTGTCACTTCCCTTTCCTACTGATTTTCTGAATACTATTTTCTTAAAACTAAAAGGTCAGTGAGAAACACAGATTGTGTCTAATGCTTAATAAATTAGTATGTGAATGTCTGTGTGTATGTGGGTATTGATCATACAGTGTCTAATATTTTAAATAATTACTGAATACTGTTTTTTTAAAATATTTTAATCCATAATTTAGACACATTAAGACATTCTGCCAGTCTTTGAATTGGTATTATTTCATCATAAGACTTTCAATTTAAATCCAATGTCTCACAAATCTAATATTGGGCTTTACTGTTGTCCATGTACATTTCTACAAACTAGTGGGGAAAAAACAGAATTAGACTCTTTTAGGCCATGACTAGTAGAGAATAGCTTATGTCTCTAATTTAGTGAAGAAAGAGAATTAATCTGATGTACCCAAGGCAGTTTCTGATTGACCACATGTGAGAACATCTTGATTTCTAGAGGAAACATTATCTTTGATGCAGAGTTCAATATTTCTAACCTGGACTTCTAGATAATCATGCTAAGTGAAATAAATAAAAAAGAAAAGTTGAAAATCAGATGATATCACTTATATGTGGGATATAAACCTAAAAGCATCAAATGAACAGGACAAACAAACAGGTACTCATGAACATGGACTATAGACCTAGTGATTACCAGAGCATAGAGGTGGGGTGAGGAGTGGGGAGGTAGATACATTAAAGAGGTCAAATGTAGGGGGGTAGAGAGAGAGTGAAGTGGGTAAAGGGAATCAAATATATATAGCTGAAGGAAACTGGACTGTGGGTGGTTAATACACAAGAGAATATACAGATGTCAAACTATAATGTACATCTGAAAATTACATAATTATATTAACCAATATTGCCCCAATAAACTTAATACAAATTGATTTAAAAATATGATACAACTTACTTTTATTTTGAGCACCTTTTCTGCAAAAAGCACAATGTTTGTTATTTCTATGTAAATAAAAATGTTTAGGGGCTCAATTCAGTATAAAAATTTCCTTTCTTCTTTTTAGGCAAGATGACATCTAAGTTCTGGGTATCATTAACATAGTGGTCACCTCCATAAAACCTTAGTGGTATAGGATGGTTACTGTAAAGAACTGAGTTTGCACTCTCTTGAGCTGACATTAGTTGTCATATGACAAAAATGTACCCAGACATTTTTATATGTCCCCAAAGAGAAAGTGCAAGTTAGCTGAGACTTTGGCTAGTGAGTGTGCCCAATAGGTCCATAGTCTGTGACTTAATGGTGTAAGAGTCAGCTGAGGCTAGGACTAGGGAGGAGGCATGGAGCCTTGGGGAGATCTGTAGCACCATCAAGGGCAGAGGTAAACTGAGAGAACAGAGGAAATGAAAATATGGACAAGTCTCATTTCATAAACCAATTTTCCACTATTTGTTTGATCCTTATTCTATTTGTTCAGAATGTTGGGAGAAGTAAAAAGTAATAACCATCCTTAAACACCAAAACTTAGTAATGGATTAGTTTATTGAGTCATTCATTGATTCACTAAACATATTTTTATCAAGCACCTACTATGTATTGGGATTTGAGTTAGATCCTGAAGACAAATAATAAACAAAAAACTTATGTGATTTCTAATCTCATGATGTCCATGGTTTAGGAGAAAAGATTGATATTGGCAAAATTGCAACAAAAACACATGTAATTTCAAACTGAGATAATATATTGCAAGCACGTTACAAAAGAAATTGACCTTGATTGATTTTTGAGGGAAAGGAGTAGAATTTCAGGGAAGACTACCTTACAAAAATGATCCCTAAGGTGAAATTTGCAGTATGAGTAATAAACTAGGTACAAGTCTGGAGGGAAAGAATTACAGATAAAAGGATCAGCAATAGTTAGATGCCACAATCAAGTTCATTTATATTTAACTAATGAGCCAAATGACATTCCCAGAAACTGGTGATCTTAAAGGAGGCCCCGTGCACAGATTTTAGGTAGTTTACTGAGAACTTTGAAAATAATTTTTTTTTCAACAGAGATCAAAATGTTCTGCGGCCCTGACGATGGTAGAAAAAAACAGAATTTTCAAGCAACACAGAAATGTTGGTGTGGCTTAAGAGCAGAGACTGAGCAGAAAAGTGGAAAAGAAGCAATAGCATTAGAAAGAACACAGACCTGGAAAACCGGAAGAATTGTCTTTTTTATTATATGAACAATGCGAGGCAATGGAAGAGTTTTATGACTATATTTGTCTTTTGAAAATGCCCCTCTTGCTGAAATGTGGGCAAGGAATTAGGAGGTGAAGAATAGTGGTATAATAGATACAAGGAGATTAGAGTGTTTCTGTTGCCAGATGATAGATGACAATAAACTAAGGTAACAACACATGTTTGAGAACTTAAAAACTGTAAGTCAGGAAAGCAACTATATCATGAAGAATAACTATGTTTCTGACTTGGGCAGTTTAACTCATGGTTGTACTATTCTTGTATACAGTCAAGGTTTAGGAGAAAGGATGTCAGTGTGGTTTTGTATATACTTAGCTTCAATTGTATCATATATATACAAGTCAGATCAAATTTTATATATATTTGAAGTTCATGGGAGAATTTAGGAGTTTGTATATAAAATTAAGTTATCACGTAATAATGAAAATAAATATGAATATACATAAAAGTGTTCTTGTAAAAATAACTTAGACTAAGTCAAAATTTAAATTATAGTCAAATTATAATGGTCAGGTAGTAGACAATAGGTATGCAAATAAGAAAGAAAATGATCAATTGGAAATATACAGGAAGAAAGACAGGAGTATGTGAAAAGAGAGAGTACTTCAAAAAAAATTAAGTGGTCAACATATTTTAATAATTTAGATTACAAATAAGAGAACTGAAAAACATTCATTGAATATACTGCCATGAGGGTCATAGAAAGCCTTAGCAAAATTATTTTTGTAGGAAGTCCCTAGGAGATAGAATACTGATATGGGTTAATGAGTGAGGAGTAAGTGAGAGGTAAACACTCACATACAGTGAGTATAGACAATCCTTTCAAAAAGATTGGCTAAAAATGATAGGTGAATAATAAAGTGATAGCTGGGGGCCAACATGAAGAGGAATTGAAATAGTTGCTTTTATTATTATTGAAGATATCATATGGTTTAATTTTACAAAAAGGAGAACATTAAATTTAATTAAATTTAAAGAAAGATTGATTTTATAAGTTGTGGTTGACTACTGAGGTGAAGAGAGAAGGAATTACAATTCAAATCTCAGGTAGGGGTTTGAGTCCATATAATTATTTTCTCAGACATTCAATAAGTTCCTACTTAATGAGCATAACTGAGAAATGAAAATATCAGGTTTTGAGGAATATTTCTATTGATTGTGAGCTTGACTGGGACCACAGTAAAGGAATAAATCATCAGAGAAGAAACTTTATAACCATTTTACATTCAACTTTTAGAAGTAACGTCTATTATTCTAAAGCTATTTACTAAAGTAGACTCACATTTTCATTTGTAATCAGATCCATTTTAAACATAAAACCATATGTAATATTGTCTTTGCTAAATAAAGTGTTTCTTCAAAAGGCAGATGAGGTAAATATATAAACAGACACCTAATGGAACTGTAACATTTTATTATTGCTATTGTGTTCAATATACTTTGCTGAATTTTAATGTTAGAAGGCTTTCAAAGCGTAGCCACAGGAAAATATCCTGCATTACAAATGTATATTCAGAATTCCTTAAATGTAATTATTTACACCAAGTTCTCTAGTGAAATGTTTGACTTTGTGTCTTCATAACTTTTTTTTATAGAAATTTACATAGTAGAGAATTCGAGATATTTACTTTGACCTCAAATTGTAACACAATTATTTTGCTATTTTACTGAAGGATTACAATGATACTGTTGCTTAATTTATTAACAGAAAAAAATTAAGTAACACTAAAATATATTTTTTAAAAAAATGGTAAGGCCACTTCAACTTATCTGTCAATAGAAAATCTAGTCTATATTCACAGAAGCTGCTGTCTATATATTAGAAGGTATGATGAAAGAGTTTTGCTTTTAGCAAGTGCAAAGGGGAAAATTAAAATGCTGTAAAATGTATGAAACTTGAAAAATATGCATTCTAGCTTCATTGACAAGGGAAATTTGTCAAACTTTCAATTCTATGTATTAACCACATGACTTTACAGTGCGAGGTTTTATCTTTCCTTTTAAGTTACCTTATAAACTTAGCATTCTATTTAACAAAATACCCTGACAATATAATTATACATTTTTCACTTACTAGTTAAGATTAACTTCATCATTTAATTTTATATTATCCTTATTGTGTTAATGACTTAGCCAAAACAAGTGTAGTTCCTAAGTTTACATTTCGGTGCTATCTAAATACTCTATTGTGGGCTGGGCATCATAACTGGGAAGTCTGGGAATGCTAACAGAAACAGGTGGTATTTTCAGATGGAAAACAACAACTATTGAGTTCATTTATATTAGGTAATTACACTTCCCATTACCTTTCCTGGTGGCCAGATTGGTTGTTACCGCACAGGGAATACACACGTAAAAATGTGTTTTCACAATTACCTAACACTTATTTGGTGGCAAAACTGAATCCAGAATGTGAAAATTGCAGATTGTGATGAGACAAGATTTTCTGGCATCTAAAAGTGTGCAAGAAAATTAAAAAATTCTCACCCAACATATATCAAGACATACTCCTTTTTCACCTATCAGCAGGGCCTTAAGCAATAAGAATATAATCTTTTATCATAAGTAATATAAAATATCAAATTCTAAAGAACCAAGCATGTTCTATTACAAATTATTTTTTATTTCCTTAAAATTAAACATTGAATATTACCAGTGAACATTATGTTTTTTGATAGATCTATTGATCAATAGATTTATAACCTCAACTAGCTAGTGATTCTGAGCTTTACTCTTAATTGATGATGGAATAAATATTTTCTTTTGCAAGGACAGAGTAATAAAGATCCATCATATTGAGGGTGGATAGAGCTGCATGGAAGTAGTATGAGACTGGACTGTGCTTTAACTTAGAGATTTACAGGTCCATTATCAGTTAATGTATTATGCTCAGTATAAAAGCTATTGAATAAAGATAATTGTCATTCTTAAATTTCATTCCTATATTTTGATTGTATGTTAGATTTTTATGAGAAAACCTAGTATATTTAATTTGGAATACTATGGAAAAATAAGCAAGACAGGAAATAAATGAAGATGTGTATATACCGGCAAAAAATGTTTATTAAGTTCCCTCCCACATACAAACAACTCTTCCCCATTTCTAACCCCTTCCACCCCTCAAACTCTGCTAGATTAGCTCTGCGATGAATAGACAATTACAGGAACTATGATTTCTTTCTCCCTTAATTTTATTTTTTGTAATCATGAGTTTCCTCATATTGTTCACATCTTGACCTCAGGTATGCACACATTTCTTATATATTTCAGACACCTCACAAAATTAATGCTTTCAGCATTTAGGGAATTAATTTTGTTCTGATATCCATCTGTCTTGACTATTTTATGTCAAAGGCAGCAGTTCGCATTCTGTAAAACATCATTTTGTCAGTAGTACTGTTCTTTATTGAAAGTAATGTGCATTCTCTCTTTAAACTTAATTATAACTATTTATTTACCTTTCACAGAAATTTGAAAAAAATATATTTCTAACTATGTGGCATTTTCTCTCTACTTAACCAACTATTTTTCAAATGTTCTACCCCATAGGCACTTTCCTTCATTTCCCTTCCTTTCTTGCTGTCGGTACATTTAAGATTTTCTGTTATCTCCTCAACAGAAGGAGCCTCAGGCTGTAACTTGACAATGGCACCCAAAGGTACTGACATCTCAAGTTGGCTCCACCTGTCACCACCTTCCCAGTCTTCTTATTCTTAACCGGGAATGATTGAAGTGTTTGGTCTAATGATGTTTTAACATTTATTTAGGGCTCATTTTGTGTCGGGTCTTTAACATTTAAAAGATACAGGTCCTCCCTCCAAGGAGCTTACATTCCAAGACATTAAGAAAAGACAGGTATTCAAAGGAGCTCTTTGTGAAATGTATTTTTCCCAAGTGCAAGAGAATATAAGTGGAAAGAAATACGAAACATTAAAGGAGAATTTATGGCAGAAGTAGAAAAGACCACTGTCTCTCTATTGTCCTTTTAACTTTAGAGACAGATAGTCTTAAACAATAGAAAATCATTTATGTAAAAGAATCAAACTGGTTTTAAAAACTGTATTCAAGTTTTTATTGTTACATTTCTATAATTCTCAGTGTAAATACTTATTTGGAGATAATATAAGATGACTTATTTCAGGATAAATCTACATAAAAACAATTTATTATTTGAAAAATTGGAAAGACTTCAATGTTATTTTACTTAGGAATGAATCTTAAAATAAGATAAATATTGAAATCTCTAGTCTGGGAAGCAGTGAAAGGATGGATTTAAACTTTTCCTTCAGTTGTATTCAGACTACAGAAGAAAAGTTAGTGTGACAGCATCGGCTAGCAAGACAGCATTGAAAAACAACATTATACTTTTGGTTCATGATTTATGATAAAAGAATGATAGGTAATATACAAGAATGTCTTTCTACAACAGGGAAGAATAGGTCATCAGGAAACTAGTATCTGAAAAAAGAGTTAAGAAAAAGATTTGAAGTACAGGAAAAAACAATCCTAAATGAAATGGTAAGAAAAGAGAGTATGAAAAACAACGTGGTATGACACAGAAAATGTAAATCTCAGGGATGAAAATAGTTCCTATAACCCACAATGTCTAAAAACAAAAACAAAACAAAACAAAAAACTCTAAAGATAAAATTTTTATTGAGGGAAGCAAATACAATGAAATATTCTAGGATAAATATCAGGAAATTTTTTCACTATGTGGCTAAATAGTATATTTTAAGGCTTTGTCAACCATATAGATCTTTTTAGCAAATACTCAATCTGCCTATATAGTGTGAAACAGTTATATACAAAACATAGATAAATGAGAGTGGCTATGCTTCAATAAATCTTCGTTTTCAAAAGCAGGTGGCTTGCCAGATTTGTTTTATGGGCTATAGTTCTCTAACCTCTATTCTAGAACCATTGAAGTTATTTGTAAAGTGGCTCCACATTGGTAATTTTGATCCTTCACTTGTGTAGTTTAATTATACAGTATTTTATTTTATTTTTTAAAAAGAGGCAGTTTTTAAATTAATAAGTTAAATCATTAAAACCATTTATACTTCAAATATAAAAATTGCTATATATATAATATTTTCTCAGTTAAAAATAAGGGCTGTAATTATAAATAATGAATCCCTATAATTTTTTTAAATGTGAACAATATTAGGCCAATTGATAAGTTTCAGGCCACCAGCAAGTCTGCAAAATAGAATACATTGAAATATCAAATGATTTAGCTACATATAAACACATACATTTATTATAAGATCTTAGTATCACCTCATGTATTTTCTCCCACAGGGCTCTCTATGAACAATCTTACCACTGTACCTTAGGTCCTTTTGGCTTGACTGTGGGCATCCATCATTTTCCAAGACAACTTCTTGCTATGTCATGGAATATTAGCCATACCCTGACTGAACTTGGGGTAATCACCTAAGGTAAGCATAGGAGAATGGTTGGTGAGCGTTTAATTAAACCGAGGTTTTCAGGTCACACAGTAGGCCCATGAAAATGAATAATCTGAATAATCTTATAACTCAGCTGTCATTTTTTTCAACCAGCAGATGTACAATGTGCATATTCATGCTGTTGCTATACTCATTTCTCTATAAGATCTCTTTATTGAAACAGATTTGACACATAACAAATTAAGAAATAGTCACTATAGTAAAGGCAGCCCTGTACCAAGCTGAATTTACTCCCTACTGTGAGAAGAGACTTGGCTTGGTTTCCCAAAGTCATGGACCAAATGCTTAAACAACAATCATGTACTTTACCCAATAATAAACATAGTACTTCACACCCTAAATTCATATTTAAGAGAGGAAAGTAAATCTCTGATATTTCAGAGATCTGTTGATAAACCTAATTTGAGTTAACAAATTCTGGTTATCAACCTTACAGTTTCCTCCAAGAACAATGAATCTACTGATTTTATACATATGTAACTAAGGAACCTTAATTAGTGATTTTTCCCAAACCAAAGGAAATCTGCCAAAGGTACACAAAATCTCTCTCTACTTCTAGAGATATGGACTGTGGCAACTTTCAAATGCATGCAGTCTAGATCCATAAAGATTAAGACTCAGTATTCACCAGGATCCCAGCTGCAATATAATTAGAATAAACAAGTATTGACAGCAAATTTCCTAATGTAATCTCTGAGGAGAAACTGAAGGCTTTCAAGGGAAGCTCGTGTCAAAGCATCTGGAAGCTATCACTTTAGTAATGTCTTTAAAAGATGAACACGCCTTACAGAAAACCAAATGGAACTAATAAATAGTTTAAACACCTATTCAAACAGAATTTCACATATTTACCCCCTCTGTTTCCTCTGCTTGGAATTCCCTCCCATGCTCCTATGAAATCTGTGTGGTTCCCTCTCTCACCTCCTCCAAGTCGTCACTCAAATGACTCCTTTTGTGAGATCTTCTCAAGACACTCCCTCAGAGATCGAATCCTCCTCCCCCACTTTCTTTGATATGTCATTCCTCTCTCTTGTTTTATTTTTCTCATTGCATTTATCATCACCAAATTTTATTTAACTTGTTTATTATATGTTCCCTCACCCCACAACTCTGGACTAGAATAAGTGCTGCAAGGAAGTTAGGCCTTAAGTCTTATACATAGCAGGTGTTCAGTAATTATTTGGTAATTAATTAATTAAGTAAATAAGAAGCTCTCTTTCACACGAGAGCCTAAGGAATTCCATTTCTTTTCACCAAAATTTAACATAAAGTTAGGATTTGTGGGGACATATGCAATTAAGAAATATGCATTCCTTCTATTTCAAGACCATCGATTTTCTCTTTCCTAAATTAGAGATTTAACATTTGATGTTTGATAATGATACAGCAGACAACCACTCAAATGTAGTGGCGTTTTATCAGAAGTCCACATAAGTCATGTAAAAATCAACTTCGTCTACTGGAATGGGGAGAATAATGAAAAATATTTAATTATCATAAGTCATTCTACCAATGTTTCCCTTAGCCTTAGTCCTTGCAATGCCTGTAGTGTTAAGTATCTCATCTTACTGTATAGTGTTCTAGTGTATCTGCCTAGATTAGATATTACATATAATTTTAATCCCTTACTACAATCTAGAAATGTAAAAGTAAAATATTTCAATAAAATGGTTTAAAAATAAGAAAACACTACAGAATAAGTTTAAAAATTGGAGCCATGTAAATAAGCCCAGGAACTATATGAAGAAAGGTACAAAAACTTATTGAAGGTCATAAAATATCTGAACAAATGAAAAAGTATTATGTGTTTTTTGATGGAAAGACTTAAAACAATAAAAATCTCAGTTGCCCCCAATTACTATAAAAATATGATCTGAATTCAATTAGAATCTCAATAGTTTTTTTTTTTTTTCAATTGGATAAAATAACATAAAAATTTATTTGGAAACATGAACACCTAAAAGTGACAAGGAAATGTATGGACAAAGAACAGTGAGGAATAACTTTTTTTTTTCTTTCTGATTTTGCTGTTGGAATATGAAAAAGAGATGCTTTTATATACTACTATAAAAAATACGCAGGGCTATAGCCTTGGAAAGAAAAATGGAAATCTCTAGAATACAGACAATTCCTAGCTTATGGTGGTCCAACTTACAATTTTTACACTTTATGATGGTTCAAAAACAATTCACTAGTAATCATATTTCAAATTTTAAATTTTGATCTTTTCCCAGATAAGTAGTACATAATAGATATTCTCTTGTGATGATGTATAGCAGAAGAGAGATGATTTTTTCCAATAGTAGGCTAATGTAAGTGTTTTGAGCATGAATAAGATAGGCTAGTTTAAGCTATTATTTTCAGTAAGTTAAGTGTATTAAATGCATTTTCAATTTGTGATATTTTTGCCTAACGATGAGTTGATTGTGATGTAGCCCCATTGTTGAGGAGCATAAATGCTTTGATTCAGTTATGCTATCCTGGAACCCAATCCATAGGAATAAATGCCTTGGTCCATAAGATATACATATAAGAATGATCATTATAGCACTGTTAAAAGGAAAAAAAAAATCAAAGAAAAAAAAGGGTTTCTAATATCATGGATAAGGCAATCATTGGAAAAATTATGGTAATTCAAACCATGGACCATCATGAAGAGATTTAAAATAATGAGTTAATTCTATATTGACTTGGAGAAATTTATGTTAGAAATTATTTAGTGAAGAACATGATATGCAGAAAAACATGTGTGATATGATAAAGCATTTGCGCTTGTATATAATCATATAAACATATATGTGTGTATATATATATATATATATACTTTTAGATGATTATGAAAACAGATAATAAATATGAAAGTATACATTCAATATGGGTAAAGTTGAGTTACCCAAAACTAGGAAGAATGAATAGATATGGGTATTAGAGCAAAGAGGACGGCAAGTGTAGCCACCTGAAAAAATAGGGAAAATGGAGATGGCATTAAAAATAAGGTATATATAATATTAACACAGTTATGCATTAATATAAAATTATATACGCACTCATTAGCCATTAGGGGAATGCAAATGAAAACCAGAATGAAATAAACTTTTTACACACCGGGATAGCTGTAATCAAAAAGGCTGATAACAACATGTGTTGGCAAGGTTGTGGAGAACTAGGAACCTCCACATATTTCTGATAGGAATAAGTGTAGCTGCTTTGGAAACAGTCTGGCAGTTCCTCAAACAGTAAAACATAGAGTTACCATATGGTCCAGAAATTTCACTCATTGTTATGTATCCAAAAGGAATAAAAACACATCTACATAAAAATATGTATACAGATATTCAGAGCACATTACTCATAATAGCTGACAAATGTCCATCAGCTGATGAATGAATAAATAATTGTGGTATATGCATACAGTGGGATATTATTCAGCCATTAGAAATGAGTAAGTTACTGATATGCTACAACATGAATGAACCTTGAAAACATGGTAAGTGAAAGAAGCCAGTCACAAAGAACTGCCTTGTATGATTTCACTGATATGAAATGTTCAGAATAAGCATGTCAACAGAGACAAAAATTAGATAATTGGTTGCCCAGGGGAGATAGGGTGATTGGAAGTGATTGCTAAGGGGAGCAGGATTTATTTGTTTGTTTGTTTGTTTTGGTATATACTGAAAACTACATAAAATTAATTATGGTGATGTATGCACAACTTTGTAAGTATACTAACACCCACGGAATTTCATACTTTAAATCAATGAACTGGATGGTATCTGAATTACATCTTAATAAAGCTGTTCAAATATTCATACATATAACATATAAATCAGTCTTTGTTAGAGCAACAGTACCCACAGATTATGTTAAAATACTACAACTAAATTTAAAATTTACTTATAAAAAAATAAAAGGATATTTCAGTCAATATTTCTCTTGCTATCATATTTTCAAAATTATTCTAGCTTTATTCAAAGAACTCCCAATTGAAAACTTTAAGATCTTAATCCATGAACAAAGACAATATTGGTATCATTGACTATATATTTAACATCTTGGTTTATTGTACAATTAATATAACTGTTCAACCTCCTTGCTGTGCCACAGCTGCAGACAATGGTGTACATGTCCTGACTCCTGAAAGCCAATTGTGTGTCTTTTTTTCTAACTCTGTTTAATGACATCGCATTGATAGCTTGAAAGAGGATACAGTGGCACATATACATCACAAAAATTCACAAATACTAAAAGTTTCCCCCTACCACATAACATATTCATTTATCAGCATACTGTTGGGTATAGGTAAAGAGGCCCAAGGTGGTGAAACAGAAAAGCATTGAGGACCATACAAGAAAGAAGGCTTCTAGCTTGACATTAGTAGGTGGAACAGCAATCCCCTAAAAAGGCTTGTTAAACTGACCCATTTCTACAAATTATTGCACTACTCCTTCTGTCCCGATGCAGCCTTTCCTTTTAGAGCAAGGGAAAGAGGCTCGCTCTTCCCTGAAACCAGTTAAAAGGAGTTCCAAGATAACCACTTGAATGTTTGACATGCCCCTGCCAAAGTAAGAGATACAAATTTCATTCTACAACTGGGTGCAGAATTGCTGGGTGTACATGCTCACCCTGGTCTCACCATCAGTGCACATTGTGCTCAAGGAGATTGTGGGTAAGTGTTCTGAGAAGCTTGGAGCATGATGTAGCTTTCTTTCAGACCATCTTCAAACATGGGAACAATGTGGAGAGTTTTCCTACAGGCTCCCAAAGCTCTGAGTAAATACTTGAATATAATGATGGAAGTCCATTTTGCTAGGTTTCTGAATGAAGGAAGCACTCTGATATAAGTGCCAACAGAGCTTTAAGGCTCCAAGACTAAGTATGCCTGAAAAGAAGTAGGGACAATTCCTGCATCATGTCTATTTTCTGTAACCCATAAGGGAGTAGAAGACCTCAGAGTCATTTCTAAATTTGTGGGCTAAACAAATGGGCCTGCCCAGGTGGTTGCTGAGCAAATGATGGAATATCCAACCAATGAGGGCACATCTTTTGCAAGTGAAAAGAGCAGTGGCTGGACCTTCAATAGTCAGGAAGATGGATAAAACTGAAAACCCCTCCAAGATGGCATGAATACGAACTTAATGGAGGCCTCGCATAAGCAAAATTCATCAACATCAAATAGAAGGATGAATGAATTAGTCTCAGGCAAAGAATGTCTCCCTACCAGCAATATGGTAATTATGTAAGAGGACATTTGTCTCCTTTTTGCTTCCAACAAGAAGAAAGGGATGAAGGCACCCCACTGTGAGATCCTGCTCTCATACTACCTCTGTGCAATAGTAAGCCCACAGATGAAGCTTGGCTGGGAATTAGCCAAGAGCCAAAATTTGTCAAGTTTGTGGTTGAAGTTTTGGAAATGAACAGAATTAAGACAATAGTAATTGAAAGTGGTATGAAATTTATGGAATCTGAGGAAGCTGTCATTAAGTAACCCCAAATTCAGTGGGAAATCTAGATTTTACATAGTCTGGTAAAAAGCAGTGTCAGTGCAAAATAAAATTATTTCATGTTTATATCCCAATGAGTTTTACAATAAACTGGCCACATTATTAATTATTATTCTCCTTCCCAGCTGGATTCTGTCCATCAACTTTTAAAGATAATTGATTTTTTCCAACTAAAAACACAACAAAACAAACACTTTTTTCCTCTTTCGTGCTAAAGTGTTATTGAGTTTATTTCTTCTTGCTAATTTCAGTAACTATTTTTTCTTTTTTATTCCTACTCAATATCTTTTTTCTCTCTCATCACTGCATTAAAGCAGATCTTTACCTCTCTGTGGTTAAATGCAAAAGACACTGTCCAATCATCACCCAACTCAGACCCTCAGTAATACATTTTATAATTGAGCATTGCTCTTATTTTATATTATAATGTTCTGAAATATTTTAAAGTATTTATATCAAGATATTCCATACCTAAATACTTCACCATGGTTCTTTATAAATACACACACACACACACACACACACACACACACACACACACACACAAATCCATACATAACTAGAATAATATTGTAACACGTATAATTAGTAATAATTTCTTAAAATCTTTTTTCTTTGTCCATATTCAAATTTCTACATTTGATCCTAAAATATTCTCTATGATTAAGCTTTTCTTCTATAAATACACTCTCCTCTAAGATTTCAAGAACAAGTCTCCCCTGATATTTCTACTATTCATCTGATAACTTCTTCCTTGAGTCCTTTCAGGCCATTAAATATTAGATTCCTTATAATATACTCCCTTAGAGCTTTTCTTCTCACTGTAGTCCGTGATCTCACCCATGCCTGACTTTATTATTACTTTATATTAAATAACATTTCAGTTTTCATCCCCCAAACTCCAATCCATTGAAATATATTTACTTTCTAAGCAGTTTTTCCTTGTTCATTTTTGATATTTCTCTGGCCACTGCATTAAGTATAAACAGTATTTCTCTTTGACCTCTGCTATGGAGTCTTCTCACTGCCATACAAGCAACTGGTTTTCTGGATTTTACTTATTAATTATTTTTATATAAGATATTTCTAAATTATATTATTATTTGCACTTGGACAACATTTGTTTATTTTGTGCTTGTGCATGAAAGATTGGGAGTTGAGAAAGTATTTTGTAGTCAGAGCTATCTTTTGAAAGTAAAATATTAGACCAATTCTTTACTTTAAAATTTTAAGCAGCTTTCTGTTTTTCTTACACTGAAGCTCCAAAATCCCTGACATGAAAAAACAAATTATATAACCCATATAAACCCTATAAGCACCTGTTCGGTCTTATGTATCAATATTTTCCTCTAAGTTTTCCTCATTCTCTTTGATAGGTTTTTCTTTCAGTGCCCACAACCAGGTTTTTTTTTTTTTTAATTGTTACCTCTGCTTACAATATTCACAAGTCACCACCACCTTTAATCTTTACAGATATAACATATCAGTTCAATATACTGTTCTCAAGAAAGCCTCTATAGATTTCTGTTCCATCTTCTCAGGAAAGCATTATTACAGTTGATAAATGTAACTGTATGATTATCTACTAGTCTGTGAAGAACACGGGGTCCAAAAACAATGTCTGATTTTACCTATGTTTTCACCCTCAACCTAACATAGCTCTTGTGTCAGAGGGATGCTCCGTAAAAATCCAATGGATGCATAAAAGAAGGAGGAGAGGTCAATAAATGTTTGTTTAATCATCCAAAGCCTAATATAATTTAGATTATGTAGATGTTCTACCTAGGGACAAAATATTGAATGACTATAATATAAAAATCATAGGCCTTATTTAATAAATATATCCTAATTTCAAAAAATACACATTTGTCAACTGGTCATATAGTTTCTGGAAAAAGAACTTTTTAAACTAGACCACAGAGAAAACCTAAAAATATAACAAAACTTTGTCATTTTTTGTGTGAAGTAATAAAACTATATTGTATAACAAAATAAGGAGCAAAGAAAAACGGGCTCATTAAGAAATTTTTTAAGCTGATAACCATTCTCAACTCAAAGATAAATCCCAAAAAGTACAGACTATTTTGCAATTATACTATATTCTAAAGCTTAAGGAAATATAATCAAAGTAATACGCTGAGGGAAAAATGAGTGTCTTTTGACTCTGTAATGAGTACTCAATGGAACCTAAATTTTACATTTTTACCACAGTTACCATGCAAAAAATTTAGTCTGCAAGAGGTTACTACTCAGTCAAGTGCTATTTAATAATAATCAGTGAATCATAACCTAGACAATTTAAATAGAAAGGATACAAGTTGTTAAAGCACAGCTATAGCAACTAAAAATGAAGGATTAGTTGCTTTAATGTAAAGAGAGTTCAGATCAATAAATAAGAAAACTCTAAGGCCAAAAAGGTGAAGAAATAAAACACAGAAAAAGGCAACTAAAGGTGAATAACAAGGTGATAGGAAAACAGGGAGCTTTAGAACTGAAGAATGATGGTAACCACTTTAATCCAAATTTTTTCAAATATCCTCCCCAGAGAACATAAATTTAACAGGGAGTACATATAAAACCATACACGACTCTCACCTTCAGGATTATTAGGAGACAGAAAACATCACAAAATCCAAATTATCTATGAGTAGTGAAATAAATTCTAAATCCCAACAGAGCTCTCTTTGCCATGGTAAACCTGTAGGTGCATAGAGCAGGGCAAGAGAGGTTTAAGAGAGGACACCTGAAAGAGGAGAGGAAGCTAAATGTCACATGCAAAACACTGAAAAAGTAAGTCTCCAAAAGTTCATAGCTAAGCATGAAAATTGTTGAGACAGGTCTGGGACATGTAGTACACACAATGACGATGAGGAAGAGAGTTAAAAATGAGAGGGATTGAAGGGACAGCTTTGATGATGCAGAGCTTCTGAGGCAAAAAGCAGATAAATAGAGAAGCATGTGCCTTGAATACATGGCAGTGGAAAAAAAAAAAAGGTTGAAAAGGAGGGAAATTAAAAAATCTGCAGAAATCAAAGAGAAATAAAATTCTCCAAAATGCCTCTTCTTCCTTTTCCCACTACTGTCAAGTTCCTCCAGTAAGGAAACTGAACATTATTACATCACAGAGAGGGCCTTCTTTCTATCATATGTATAAAAATCAAATAATTTTTAAAGGTTACTAAATGCAGTAATACTGCCAGGAAGAAAAAAACAGGAAACATAAATTATAGCATTTTAACTGATAAAAAATAACCCTCTAGAGTACATATAATTTTATAAAAATAAAACAGGAGCATAAGAAATATATAACATCACATTCCAAACTGAATTAGATATCTTTAAATAATCATATGGAGATAAACAAATACACACACAAATATAATCAGACATGCATAAACCAAGAACAGACATGTACCAAAAAGAAAAACAGGAAAAAAAATGAAAGTTGATCAAAGTCAGGAAAGAAATTAAAGATAAAAAAAATATATTAGAATAAATTAAAATTGACCAGGAATGTCAATATAACCTGTATCTTAGCAGAATTATCAAATTTAATGTCAAATATAATATCCTCAGGGACTACAGGCAAAAATTTAAATACTTACAAGGGTAAGATAAGCAGGTTCCTCCACTACAGCCTGTTTTCTGCTTCTCTTTGTGCTGCTAGTGTCCTGATTTAATTGGAAACTGATTGTTTCCAACCCACAGCTGAGAAGACTATAATGCTTATCATGGCCAATGAAAAAACAAGAAAGGGTTCAAGACAAAGGACACAATCATATTAATTTGCAGGTGGCAGGGCAGAATGGTTATATGGTTTAGTTTAAGACCAAGAGGCATATACCAGTTAGTAAACTAATGAAAGTCTACTGTGAATGACAGGATTCTAATGAGACAGATGAGATTTGCATTTGAGGGGAAGTAAATTAATGAAACAGACACAATAACACAGGTGGAAATGGAAGGTGAAGAAAAAATTAATATGTTATAGTAGCAGAAAATAGTGGATAACAAAAAATTAATATTTTATAATTTTATTCCTGCAAACAATGTACATCCTTAATTAATAAATAATTTGATAGCATGTCATCATTACTACTTTACTACAGTTTTCTCTCCCCAACCCAATTTGTTATTTTACACAGGTTACTGATGTACGGCCATGAGCATACTGATATTTTTATTTCTGTTTTTTACTAAATGATCAAGTGTATATTTTGATAGACATCACATAAAAATGGGATAAGAAGGAAACTCAATTCTACAAAAATGTGTCTTTCGCCTTTAGTGCCCTCATGACTCACAGCACCTTTCAGACCTTGTTCTTCCTTCTCTATAGTAGATGCAGGAGGCAGCAATTTGACCTTTATCTTTGGCAGGTGTGCTCTGGCATACTCCTCACCACTGAAACGGAAACAACTTCACTACAGTGCCATGTCCTGAATCTTTCTGAGATTTCCTTGCCATGCTCTGAGCCCATGTCTTAACAAGCCTACAGCATTCAAGTCACCTCCTGCTCATCTTTCCTGTTCAGCACAATGTTATCAACATGAGCGATAAATATGAAATTCTATGTGATGTCCAGATGGCCTGACTTCAGATTTTATAATAATAGAGTGCAGGAGTGTTGATATGGGCCTGAAGAAAACCTCTGAATAAATAAGATTGTCTATGGCATGTGAATGTCAACTTTTGAGTTCAGGAATAGAACAGACCTAATCTTTTCTTCTGACTTTTGCTTAGTTAACTGAAATAAAGCATGGAAATGTCTAATAATTTTATGGCAATATCAACTTTTGTTCCTAGGTTTATTATATTCATAAAAGTAAAGTTGCTTCTTCTGGGATTTTGAGATAGAGATTGTTCCTGAAGCTGATTTTCACTATGAAATTTATTTTTTTTAGTTTTTTACCTCTCAATTTGGTATAATTGTGGCACTTGAAGTAATTGTCAGAAAGTTGAATAGTGTCTCCAGCTATCAGACATTTGTAAAGGAAAGGGTTTCTATTCTCCACATCTAGATGCAGAGCTTCATATCTATCTTGCTCATTTCCTGGGTCCCCCACTATAATAGAGTTTCAATTTGCCTCAATATATAATTTTTTATCTCTCTACTCTAACATTATATTAGGTGTCATGTGGAGATAAACTATGATTTTAAGGGTAAACAACTTATATTACACAAACAATACTGTTATAGTGCTGAAGAACCCAAAATATACTAATTATAATGCATAAGATGATGCCCACATGAAATTCCATGTACGCTTACATGAAGAAATTATTAGCATTATTCCTGCAGTTTCAGCCCTGATACCATCACTGAACTTCCACTCACAAGTGTCCACTGGCTCTTCTCCTACATAAGAGTAATTTACCTTGTTTATCCTGTTGGAAGGGATAAGGTCATGCTTATGTTCTAGAAGGATGCAGGAATGAGTGATAAAATAAAAAATTCACCACATTTAACCAAGCAGAACCCAGCATTCCTGGCAGGTTTTTTTTTTTTTTCCTTTTTACACACAGATAGATGACAGATAGACACACACTTTATTTTCACCCAATTTCCTTCTCAAACTACCACACTTACTGAACAGATTTTCTGTATTGAATGTTTTGGCTGACTCACCCTCAACTCATTACTTAACATTTCCATCCTACTTCTTCACTAAGTCTGTTCTCACTGAAGTCTCTAACCACCATATCACTCAATCCAACGGACACTTCACAACTTATATACACCAGCAGTTGACCTATTTGTTCATGCTATTTTGTTTTATGATACAATTTTATATTTTCATCCATAATACTCCATAATCCAAGTTTTCTCCAAATTCTCATGCTCATTTTTTTCAGACTTCTTTGCCAGTATCTACTCACCTGATTCTTAAAGATTAATTCAAAAATTTATGTCTGTATCTTAGGGCTTTTTTTCATCTTACTTTCTCCTCTCTTCCTGTTTCTTTCTACTTTTTCATCCAAGGGTAACTATTCATTTGTTACTTATGGATTTCATGATGATCTGGACACAGACAACTCAAATCAATATTTTAAACTCAACTCTCTCTGCTGAACTCTAGACCAGCATACCCAGTGGTTAAGAAATGCACAACTGGCTGCACACACTTCAAATACAGCAACATTTCTAAACTAGTGTGTCACCTTCTGAATTCCTTATAAGGTATATCATTAAATTGTACAACTGTCCTCAGTATATGTTGAAGCCCAAAACATGTGACATTTTTATTCCTATTCCCACAGCCTCATTAATATTACCTTTTAAATGCCACTCACTCTTTTTTACTGCCTACTCTAAGTCATAATTTAAACACTATCTTTGGATATTTTACTAAATTCTATTACATGTCTGCTTACAATCTTACAATAGTTTTCCATTGCCTTTAAGAGAAAGTCCAATATTTTTAACCCTGAGAGTGGGTGGTCTAATGGATGCTAACTGCTTTATCTCTTTCAATACAAAAAAAGTACTGACTATTCAAGACAGAGAGAGAGCACCAAATAAACCAATAATGATAACAAATAGACACACAATGATGATGCAGAGGAGGAAGTAATTATGTCTATGCAAGAGGAGATACGTGGGCTCAATAAATGTTACAGAGAACTTACAAATTGCATTAGTTTTTGAAGGATTAATAATGAATAATAGTCTAATCAGAAAACAAGGTAAAGAGAACCAAAAACAATAGGAAAAAAGACAAGAAAAAAGGCATGCAGTTATGGAATCACATATTAGATTTTAGGGAAAAAAGTAATATATATATATATTTATATATATGTATGTATGTATGGATGGATGGATGTATATATCTCACTATATGGAAAGAATAAAGTGACAGGTGATAAATTCAGAAAAAGTTAAACATAGATCATGAAAGTTACTAAATGTCAGGTGAAGGTGTTCCGATAAGTTTTGAGCTATAATGAAAGATATAATGCTAGGCAAAAATACAAACAAAAATTCTGTTTTATAAAACGCCCCTTCTTTTTAACTATGTGGGTAATGAATTAGAATTTCAAATATGTGAATGATGCATACTGAAGGTAAATAAGAAACACATTCAAGGTTAATGTGAAATGTTAAGATTTTGAAACAAGACTGTGCTAACCTAGGTGGGAAGAAAGGGACCAAGTACAAATATATTTAAGAAGACTTAATTACCAATTGAATATAGGGAATAAGGGAGTTTTCTGAGTCTAGACAGACAGAACATTTGTTAGTATATGCAAAACAAAACAAAATAAAACAAAACGACAACAATAAAAACAGTACCAATAATGAAGATACTCTGGTCAAGAAGAGAAACTAAATGTTTGTGGATAGATGAGTTGTAAAATCAGTTCAGTATTAAATCTCTGGACTTCAGATGCATATGAGATGTCACGTACACTAATGAATATGCTAGTATGAACCTGAAGAGAGCATTTTGTTAGCTTTTTATTTAGCTATAACTAACAGAAAACATTTCCTTAAACAAGTAGATGCATATTTTCATTAGATTAGGCAAAGTCTTAAAATTGGCAGTCCAAGGTGGATATGGCATTCTATATTGCTACTGAGAACCTAGGCTTTTTCAAATTTCCTTACTACTTATAGGCATAGGATGGTTGCTGTAAATTCAGAGATTATACTTGTTCCAGGAAAGCAGAAGGAAGTAGAATGAAGGACAAGATCTGAAGCATCTTTTCGTGTGTGCACGTTTGTGTGTGTGTGTGTGTGTGTGTGTGTGTGTGTGTGTGTGTGTGTGTGAAGAAACTCCTCCCCAAGAATTTCTATCTATACTTCATTATCCAAAATTATGCTACTTGGCCCTTCTCTTGCTACAAGAGACTGAGATATTGAGTATATTAGTTTTCTGTCCTCTAAAACAAATATTAGTCAAAAAACCTCACGTGATTTGGAATTGTTGCTAAGTGAGTAAGCCATTAGTCTCTGCTACACGGAAGATACCTAGAAACATAAAGATACATAGGATTAAACATACTGGAGTATGTAAAATTTTGTGATTGTGAGGTTAAAAAAAGATAATTGAAAGACCATGAAAATAGTATTTTGGCCAATGGATAAGGAGTACACAAAGTAAAACGGGAGGTAATCATCAAAAAAGCTAGAAAGAGAGTCATGATATAGAGATGTCAAATAGGCAATAAAGGAAAGAGTTTTATAAAAGGAGCATCCAGGAATTTCAGCTTTGAAAAAATATTGAAATATAAAAATTAGATTTGTTAACTAGAAGATTAACTATGACTTTTGTCAAACAGTCTTATTTGTGTAATTTTAATGTAACAGCAGTTTTGAGCGGTGAGTACAGTCACTGTGCTGGATGCTGAGAATAAAATAATAAAGAAGACACATATGGTTCCTGCCTGACCTCATCAAAATGTGCGTTAAAGGGGAAAAGACAGGTATATACATTAAAATTAATGAAAACAATGAATAAATTAAACAATAAAATAAGATAAAATGAATAGATTAAATCAGCAAAGAGCTAAGATAAAAAATCAGAGAAGGGGACACAAATTAAGTGAGGCTCTCATAAATGATCTCCCTTATGAGATGTAAATAAATGGACCTGAGTGTGAAATGTGGTGGAAAGGAAGAGGTTCTCTTGCTAAGCAGGTGGTAGATAAAAATACCTCAAGGTGAGAAAGGCATGACGTGCTTGAGAACCTAAATAAATCCACCGTGGTGGTATCATAATGGAGACAAAGAGTGGAAAAGATAAGGTTGAAGACAGGCTTGAGCCAAATCATGCCAAACTTCTTAGGCCATGTAAAAGACTGAATTTTATTCCAAGTGAAATATAAAATTTTTATTGGTTTTTAAGTGAAGGCAATCACATGGTATAATTTATAATAGAAGTATTTGAAAAGGGACAAGAGCGAACAAAAGGCCAGTCAAAAGGTTGCGTAGTACTCTAAGAAGGGATGGTAGCTTGGATTAGGGTGATGGCATTGAATATGGCAAAAAAGATGGTAAATTTGAGATATGTATTAAATAAACAAGTAACTAAGATTAAATTAGAGTAAAATCATGAGCTATTTTCTAAGGTTAGTTTCCCTGAAGGAGACCCTGATATAAAGATCTGAATTTAGAAAGCTGGGGAACACATCTAGGGGTGTAAAAGAAGCAGGTCTGGGCAGAGAGATTAGTTGGCCTTTGATGCAGTTGCCACAGAGGCCTTAGCCAATTTCATGGGTGCTCTGGAGTTGGATAACACTTTGGAATTATCCAAATGGAGACAATGGACCTGACACTTATATCTGTTTGATTTATTTGTTTGATACAATTGTTTGATACGGGTTGCCCTGTGGAGGAGACAGACCTGGATAAAACAGCTTCCTTGGATAGAAGTCAGTTCATAGAAATATGACCATAGCCATCAGCAACAAATACTCCTAGAAATTGGGGAACAAAGGATTTAAGAGGGTCTAGAAGAAAGGGTTTGGATAGTACATCACGATATTCACTATACTGCTACAAACCACATCCTCCAAATATCTGTGGCTAATACAACCAATTTATTTATTTATTTACTTTCAGAAAAAGCCCTAAGTAAATGTTCTAGGAAATGCTTCTACATGGGTCTCCTCTGAGAGTTCTTCTTCATAGTGGATGAAGAAGAGTCCCTGAACATGTCCCAAATCTCCACATTTGGGGCTAACTCCTTTGATCTCTTTTTCAGGAGTCTTATTTTCTACACTCTGGTATTTTCCTTCATTTCTATTACCTTTCTTGGCTACACCTGAAATTGGTATTAGAGACTACCCACTCCTTAGTGACTATATAGCTTTCAGAACCCAGTTCCTGCTTGGACAAGGTAGAATGGTGGGTGACAATGATTGTTTTTAGCCTTGGAAAGTCAAAAAATTTTTGAGTTCAGGACCATAGTTTGTTTGTCAATAAAATTTTTTTCAGAAATGGAGCAGGCATCTGATTTATTTCGTTTCAGAGAGTTCTATGTGCTATTAATCACCCACCTGTTTCTTTGCCAGACATTTTTCTCAAGCCTGCTTTACTTTGCTTTCTCAATCTCATAGCTCTCTTTCAAGTTAATGGTGACTATTCTAAGATTATGTGGAAGAGTAGGGAGAAATACCTTATTCTGAACCTATTTTCACCTCCTGAGTTACTTTATTTCACCAAAATGCTGTTTCTGAACCCTAGTCACTAAAATCTCTTTTAAAGCACAACATCATTTTTTAAGAATTTATCAATTGTCACCTTTTCCAACCCTGCAAGGCTCTAAATTTTTAACCCACCTATATTTCTTTACATTTTTTGCTTGCAAATTGGCCAGGTCATTTCTGAACTCATCTTTTTCTGTTCTGATAAAACCATTAACAACCAGGCAATAAACACACTTTTAAGTTCTGTCTTCTGATCTACCCTACAGATGCTAACCAGTGGGCACATGTTCCAGAAGTGACAGTTATATCATACATTTCGCTACTATCTTTTCAGTCTTTGGTGTCAGTCTCTTTGCCAGCCATCTTGCAGCTAAGCCAATGCCATATAATTTAGCTATGCTACCTTTACTTTATTAAAATAGATATAGTAAAGTACATTTTCTAGGGACTAATTTTTTTATTTGGGTAAACACTACCCACTATAATAAACAGCACTCACATCTTAGTGTCTCAGTACAGTAAAGATTTATGTCATATTGAGCAATGAATATGCCTGTTCAGATAGGAATCCTGTGTGTGTGTGTGTGTGTTGGGAGGGGTCTTCTTTAAATTATAACTAAAAATTCTAAAGGTTCCATTTCAGTCCCTAACAACTCAAGAGCATTTCTCTTCTACGAAATATTAGGAATAAAATCTGAGGCATTGCAGAAGTCACACCTAGTAAAGGTATCATCCCTTTACTTATTTTCTATTGGCCAGAATTCATTGTTAATGACCTTATATGAATGTAATGGAGTGAGTGTCTGGAAAACATAGGCTTCCTGTGAATTCAGAGAAGAATGAACAAGTTTGAACATATACTATTATTTATGCCACCAAAGGTATTTTGAAGATAGAATTGATGTGGTCTTTTTGATGGATTGTATATGAATGGATCTGTGTTGGTATGGTTTGCAGTGTGGAAGACCTTGAGGTCAAAGAAGCATGAAATGAAATCAAAAGCATCTTATGAATTATTATGATATTGGTGGATCAATGGCTTCAGAATCTCCATGGTTTGGCATTGGGGATACTTGAATGGGTCACTTGAATGAATAATGGCCGTGGTAATAGAGCTACATTTTGAAATCCTAACTGAAAGTGAAAGCAAGTTCTGGAAATAAATAAGAACATTAAGAAAAAAATGGTTGCTAAGTATATAGTAATAATGACTACAGGTAAAGTGTTCAAGAAGTTTAACAGAGTAAGGAAGAAGAATATTATCATGATAGGTAGATGGGACAAAATCTAAGGTCCATGTTTCTCAACTTGTTTTTTTGTATTCAAACTTTTTCTGCAATAGCCTCTTCAAGTGTAATTCACTGTATATGTAATATATATGTGTATATACACACATTATATAATATTCATATATCTACATGAATGTTGTTAAAACAATGTCTATCCCATAGAAAATTGAACTAGAAAGTCATATCATAAAACATACACTGAGTTACAACTAGATACACATCAGAATAGGAATATTGAAATATAAAACAAAATTTAAACAAAATAAGCCTCATCTTATAAGAGATCATGATTAAAGTATAAAGCTAATTGAATAAGGTATTTATGGGATGTGTCCTTTGATAATGTGAATTATTTTAATGTTGAGCAAGTGCTATATCATAATCAGTATTATACTAGTAAATACCATATTTCAAGCTATCAACATGACTTCACTGAAGGCAGAGTTGGGAGGCCATGGACACAATTGGTTTTTGCAGGAGCCAACTCCAGCACACCACTGGTTGTAATTACAGTTCACTATTTTAGTGCTACTTTGAATCTCCTGTTATCTTAAAATTGTTAGCCAGATATTCTGGCATTCAGGATGTTACAAATGTGAATTGTTTCCAAGCTGGTGGTTCTTCATAAGCATTGTTTTAAATGTAGAAAGTTTAGAAATAGAAGCACAATAAGTAGAAAATAATGAAGAAATAAAAATGAGTTAAGGGAAATGATTAAGCCCCATCCAGGAGAAAGAAAAGAACAGACAGAGAATGACTTTGCGTTGAACACAGAAAGTGGGATGTGTTGTCCTTTGAGGCCAGAAGTGAAATAATAATAATGGGTATGCATTTATATTTATGATGGGAAATTGAGGGGTTCCATGACTAACAGTTTTGGGTTTGTTTGTTTGTTTGTTTGTTTGTTTGTTTCTGTATCCATGAAACATAAAACAAGGCCATCTGCTATCAAGCTTGGAGCTGACTATGGCTTATTTCTCCAATTTTACCAAACAACATTGTCCCAATTGTTCTTGTTCACCACATACTAGCTTTTATTTGCTAAAATCAATTGTAACTTCTCTGCTTGAAAAGCCTTCAAACATTCTATTCCTTAGTCAAGAATTACTGTCCCTTCCATCCTGTTGGGCTAACTTTTGTTCAATGTTGTGGTTCCAACTTAAATATTACCTCCTCAAAGAAACATTCTGTGGCTTCCCTTCCAAATTAAATATATCCATTATATTATCTAATATATTATAAAAATTTTATAGTACTTATTTTTTACTAGTTTTTATTTATTTCTGCCTTCATTTTATTATTCTTTCTACATAAGTGTTATCTTGCATATCACTTTCTCTTCAGTGTCTGAACTTAACTAATATTTATTGAATGAATAAGTGAGTAAATAAATGAATGAATAAATAACCAAAATAATGATCAAGACTACATGGTATAATTTAGAACATTAACTGAGGGTATTAAAAAGCAGAAGCTTATGAAGAACACGAAACAAAATCTCATTGGTAATTCTTACAAAGAAGTGTCACTATAAATAAGGTAGATGTGTTAATATGTTTGACAATTCAGTACTTTTACAATACTTATTCACATGCACTTTCAGACTTTTCTGGAATTTGTGACTATAAAAAGAGAGGAATGAAATTTAACTTTGGGTGGTAAACACACAATGCAATGATGTATTATTGTTCACTTGAAATTTATCTGATTTTATTAACCAGTGTCACCCCAATAATTTTAACAAAAAATTAAATGAAAAAAAGGGAGGATTTATGGAATGTCTCAAAACCAACTCCCAAAGATATCTATGAAAGATAGGCAGTAGAGAGTCCATCTCAGGGCCTGCGATAGATTGGATCCTCTTAAAATCCAGACATAATAGAAGTACAGAGGAAAAATGGTAAATAGAACACATATAAACAGGAATCTCATAGTTAATCTCAAATAGTTTTTCTTATTTTTTTAAGCTCATTAGACAATGGCAAATAGGATAAAGATGCAGAAAAGGAAGGCAGTGGTGGGGAAAATGAAGAGGAAGACACGATTTGGATACCGTAACCAAGAAATTAAATGAACAGTCTATGCTCTATTTCCATTTTGTGTGTAACTATTTTTATAAATTCAAGAAAAACAATGTGAATTAAAAATGACGATGATGATGGTGATGATGCTGATGGTGATGATGATGATAATGATGGCGATGGTGATGATGATGATAAAAGTTAACCCTATATAGTACTCACTGCTTGCTATGCACTGTTATAAATGCATTTCATTTTAGTAATCCATTTAAGTTTCACAATACTAGGAGTTAAGTACTACTATTAGCCTCATTTGACAGCGGAAACTGGATTACTAATTTTGTGTAATTGTTAGAATTAGTTTATCTAGAGTAAAATAAATAAATAAAATTTTGACTAAGCCAATCTGTGAATCTTGAGCATTTTTAAATGGCCAAAATGTTAGTTAATTGAAATAAAAAGAAGTCAAATATAATGAAATTGAAGTGCATTCCAATTTTCTTTACACAGAATGTCATGGAATCTTACTCAGTAAAGAGCATAAGTGTTAAAACACCACACCTCTATGCTCTTAGAGAAAAAGTTATTTAACCTTTCAAATCAATGCCAAAGCTTTCTGTAGTACTGGGCATTGACATGTGTTTCCTGTAAATTTTTATAAAATCAAAGAATCTTAGAACCTGAAATAATTCCACTTTATAAGGTTTTAAAGTTTAAAGCTATAGAATGACTTGAGTATTTATAAGAGTAAAAGAGTGTTTTCTAAAGCAAAGAAATCATTGTAAGTTTTTCAAAGGTTTCCTCTTCCTCAAGTTAGCTTCTGTAATTGGATTCTGTAATTGGATCTGTGGGTATCGAAGTAACTGATGGGGGCAGAGAAGAACCAATGCCACTTTTTATATTCATCTTGAAATATGTGCTCCATTTTATTATGTCACTTAAAAATAAATTCCTTAACAGAATTAAATAGCAAATATGTAAACTAGGCTATTTTGCAGATTATTATGTACAACAATGTAAAAGAAACTACATAAACACCCTTATAAAGTAAACTGTATGAACTGAAACAGTATTTACCACTTAACCAGTGATTATGTATGATATTTATTGATAATTATTCTATACTTTTAACACATGCTTTTATAGAATCGAGGGTACCATTAGACAAGGCAAATACCATATTTTAAAAAACATTAAATTCTTTTTAAAAATTCCGAATTTTTAAATTTAAAATATCTTTATCTACATTACCTGATAGCTAGTGAATAACACACTAGTTATCATGAGGTATAAGAACTGGATAAACAATTATAAGCTGAAACATTTTTAGAATCAGATTGACTATCTTAGTGTTTTATCTATCAATATTAGCAAAACAGGGGATATATCCAGAGTTTTTATGGCAAAATATTGACTTTTACATCAAGGATATAATCTAGTGTAAAAGGGTAGTTTAACTCAGTAGAAAGAGTACGTTTATAGAGATTCTCCTTAATAAATTTAGTAAAATAATAGTTGGCATTATTTCTTAAATGGAGAGAGATAGGTTAAATTGACAAAAACTGATATAAAAGTCAAAGGAAATAAACCTTTAAAACTACGGCTGATACTGCTTATTTTTAATTGCAAAAAGTCAAGAGACTTGCAAAGGTCTTACAATGCAGCGTTAATTCATATGCCCAGATGCCCATTAGAACCACCTTCTTAACCTCTGATGGAATGTTTTTGGGGCTACTAGAATTTGAATTAGAGAATAGTGTGTTTATCTAGTTGGTGATTTGAGTAGGTCTGGAAACAATTGTTCATGTCATTGAGAAAATGTTGCTATACAATGCACTTATATGTTGCTTGTTAGGAAGTAAATCAGAAAAAGAGTACATCCATAGCCTGCTCATACTGGGTCAAGTGGAGAATAAAATCTAAATAATAGACTGGTAAAATATCTCTATGTACTTGTTACTCTGAAAACTCCAGAGAGGTCATGGTTATTTACAGCAGTTTTCTTATAATACTGAACCTCACTAAAAATCCCTATGCCACACAATCAATTATATGTCTTAAAGATTTAAATTTTCACAACCAGTTCATGATTTATTAAATAAATTTCACTGGATTCAGAGTGTTAATTAATAATTATAGTAGTATTACCAATTAGATAAACACATTTTTAAAAACCTTAAAATGTTAAATACTTGCTATAAATATTAAAAGGAACAGATTGAAGACTGACTATAAAGCTGAAGAACTATATGAGAAGCCTTTTCAAAGATCATTTGATATTTACAAGTGCTTACTGTACAATAAGCATTGTTTAATGTCTCATGTGTAAGAAAATTGTGAAAGTAGCACAGTATTATAAGGGCTAATATTCGTAATTTAAAATTTGCATAGAATAGAGTCATTGACATTTAATATATTTTCAAAAGGTTTTCAAGTGAATTGAAGATCATTTCACATTTCTACACAAAACTGTTGTATTAAATGTACGGTTGATTACCTTGATCACAAACGAAATAATGGAAAATTAAATAATGCCTAACTTAACCAAGGTAATTAGAACAAGCTGAATTATTTTACATTATGAAAGAAATACAATTTAAAGTTAAGTCACTATATGATGATCTAAAAATATTAATTTTAAAAGATAATTAAAGAACATTAAAATTTAAAGACATTAAATGTCGAACAGAGAATGTCTTAGGTTGTTATCAAACATACAAAGACAATGAAATAAATGTATTTTTTCCTCTCTTTAATTACACTCCTCACATTCCCACCCCTGCCCTATGGATGTTGCCATTTCCCCTTGAGAACTAGACCTCTAAAGGTGGGGTGTCTCCTCCCACAAGCTCGTGGCATGCACCGGGGGCCTAGCACCCTCTGCTCACTCAGGAAGTCTGGAGCACCTGGGGCCTGGCACACGCGGGGAGCCTGGCGCATCCAGGGTATGGTCCATGTCCTCACCTGGGGCACAAACCCAGGACCTTCTACATGTAAAGCAGATGTGTTAATCACTACACTATGGAGCCACCCCCATAAAGTATTTTTTTAATAAGGGAAAAACTGAATAAATGACTTTGTTTCTTTTTCACAGTGAGTACAAATACAATATATGTTTTGGTGGGGGCCTTTATGTTCCCACTTAAGACATTTAGCATATTAAATAATATCAAAAAGAACCAGGAGCTCCTATGGAATAAAAGCTAGCGTTTAACAGTTGCTCATCCTATTTGTGCATTAAATCCCAAGAACTTCCCCAAGAGATAGAATCAGAGAATTGAGCTGACATAGATTGAAATTTGATGCAGAAATTAAACTAGCAAATCCTTTTGGCATACCATAGGGGACATGAACTTGGTTCTTAACAGGGAAAAGTAAAAGTATTTGAGCATTAGCCAGGGAACAAGCTTAGTAGAGAAAGAAACTCTAAAGCTCAATGCTCTATAAGGTTCTTGTGCTCTTGTAAAAAATTTGAGAGTTATAAACTTGAATTTCTTGAGATAAGGCACTATTTAAAATATACTTAAAATACAAGTCAAATATAATTGTAACCTTAGAGGTTCTGTAAAAAAATTTTTTTCTAAAGTCCACTTTGTTCAAGATTCCACCCATTAATTTAAAAATTTTAATAGTAGTTGGCCACAATGGTTAGAAGGAAATGATACCAAACTCTAGTATACCAGTTTGAGTTTAAGCTAAGCTCAAGAGGCTTGGGTAGGGATTTGTAACATATTTAGAGAACCAGAATGCCTGCAACAGAATATATAAGCCAATTTAAGATCTGTGAGAGATTTTATATAAAAAAGGAGTAACATAGACTAGTAATTTGATGGAAGAAGTCAAGAATCAAAGAATGTTGTGTTTTTTTTTAACATTGTGTTTCCCATATCCAGATCTTGAATATATAAAAGTTACCAAAACATAAATTATGCAAGATACTTAATTAGAAATAAAAATATAACTTAAATATTCTAATTTCACATCTGTCCATAAAATATAAATACATATGGGAATTATTATACATAGAGTTCTTTTCTCAAAACATGCCAATTCAGATACTTATAGGTATGCAATTAAGAACTTTTTTTTTGGCTTAAAACAACAGAAATTTATCCTCTCACAGTTCTGGAGGCCAGAAGTCCAAATCAAGGTGTCAGTAGGCTTTCTTGGGTGGCTCTGGGAGAAAATTCCATTCCTTGTCTTTTCTATCTTCTGGTGGCTAACATTATTCTTTGGTGTTCTCTAGCTTGTAACCACATCTACTTTTGTCTTCACATCAGCTTCTGCTCTGTGAGTGTTATTTCCCTAAGCCCGTCTTTTATAAGGACACTTGTGATGGTTTTAGGGTCCATCTGGATAATACAAGATAATTTCTTTTTTTTTTTTTAAATTTTATTTATTTATTTATTTATTTGATGGTGATATTGGTTAATGAAATCTAAAAGTTTCAGCTGCACACTTTAACAGTAAGGGATATATATGGGAGGTGTGTTCACCTCTCATAGTTAGATTTCTCATATTTAACCCCCTTTACCCCATCTACCTTCCCCTCCCCACTACCCTCTGGTAACCACTAGTCTATTCATTATTCATGTCCATGAGTCTGTGTTTGAAATAATGTATCTGTAAGAAAACATCACCAGAGCTTGCTCAAACATACATAAAAAGACTGAATAATTGCCTGCTGCTAGATACCTATTGTTATGTGCTAAATTATGTCTCCTCCAATATTTATATGTTGAAATTCTAATCACCAGTACCTCAGAATGTGACTATATTTGGAGAAAGGGCCTTTATAGAAGAGATTAAGTTGAAATGAGATCATTAAGGTGGATCCTTTTCTAGACTGACTGGTGTCTTTATCAGACGAATGCATTTGGACACACAAAAGATACCAGGTATGGATACACACAGAAGAAATACCAGGTAAGAATATGACAAGAAGTAGCCATCTATAAACCAAGCAGATAGACCTCAGAAGAACCAAACTTGCTGTCATCTATGTTGAACTTTGGCCTTCCCAACTGTGAAAAAATAAATTTCTGTTGTTTAGCCACCCATTTATAGAAAGTATTTTCTATAAAATTTCTGCGAACACTAAATTAGTGAACACTTAACCATTAGTCTTAAAAGAAATACAAGCCTCTGGTCACTATAATTTTCATATAATGATCAATATGTAACTTTTTAATATATTTTTTGTTTAAATGAACTTAACAATATTATTGTTGATTCATTAACATTATGCTCATGACCCACAACACTATAACTCATGCCTGAGCAAACCCTCTTTAATACATGTATTATCTCCAAAAGGCACATCACGCCATCCTGCACTTAGGAACATTAGGCAGCAGTTCAGCACCATGCTTGGGGGCCATTTAAACAGTAAAATCACACAAAAATATGCACATAATTATGAAAAAATGTGGCACTCAATAGACCATAAAAAGGACACTCACTTGTTTGCAGGCTGATAGCTGAAACAAGAATGCACAGATTGACCTTTTATAATCTCTTCTCTTTTACCTTTTCTAATGAAAGCCGATAGAAATAGGGGGATCTGCTCACTAAATTTTAATCCAGTCTCCCGCTGACCATTGTTACTGACTTTTATTTTATCCAACTGCATCAGTGACTATTCTAAATATTTTCAAGATATCAAAATAGGGCCAACCCTCTTTAAAAATTGAGAAATTCTTTGTCAATTATAAACACAGTTTTAATATTTAAGAAAGAGAAAACATCCTAAGAAACTTGAGATTCTTTAAAAATTATCTAAGTGAATACCTTTACAGTAACATATTTAGTTTCTTTTTATATTACTGGAAGAAATAAAATATGAAGATTTCATATTTATATCTAAAAATTAAGATGTAAAAATGTTTATTGCCTCTGTTTAAAGTAAAATCTACTTAATGAATTTTAAAGTTTATATTTTACATTTGTTCTTGCTTTTTTTTCAAGGGTGGTTAACTATAGGAAGAGTTTCAACTTGGATAATAAAAAGAAAATTGCAATAATGTTAAAAAATGTACCTTTACCTCGAACACATAAGAAAGAATTAAAAATATATCCATGAATGGCTTAATTATAACAAAATGAGTAAACTTATTTTTGATCAGTAGACTTGCAAATAGAAATCAAATTTTTGGAAAATATTTTCATAGTATATTTCAAGACTTACAAATTGTCAACAACCTTTAAACAAGGAATTTATTAAGAAAAGGGTCACAAACATAATAAACAGAAAAATGTTGGAAATAGGTCAAAAGTCCAAAAACAGAAGAAATATATGTCAATTCCTATAAATTTGCAGAATGAATCAGTCATTAACGCAATAAATATAAAGATATTATATTTGAGTGTGATTTTTTTAACTTTGTGGATATTAGGACTACAGTGAGCCTCAAATCAATAAAGCCAGACATCCCTCCACAATTCTCATTTTATGCTATGTATTAAACTTGTTTCTTTTGAATGTCATGTCTGCCTTCTTACTGCTACAGTTAGGCCATACATTTTGCCCCAACTTCTCTGGTAGCCAAATGGTGTTGATTCAGTAGATTAAAAGCTCCAAAGTAGCATTAACTTTCTAACATAGGGTCTTAGGTCCCAGAAATACTTGTCCCATACATCCTCATAATGAAAGCTAATTTAATCATTGAATAGTGAATTATATGCTATGTAGCAATATAATAACTCTAAATAATAATATTTGGGATCATCTATAACACTCTTATTAGTGCTTGGCTTTTTCAAGCCAACTTGCTACATTTCATTGCATTGAGGACAATTAGGTTTGCTTTGGAGGGAGCATAGAGAAAAGAAAAGCTAGTGTTCCTTTTCTGTTTTATATGTCTTCCAAATTAAATTTGTACAATCAAAAAGAAAGCCCTAAGGAGTAGATTATAACAAAATTTTGGATAACTACAGAAGGATGAAAATAATAAAGGATGTCACAACCACTGAGGCGATAGTGTGGAGAAAGGTGGAAATCATACTTGAAATTACAGCAGGTGGAGAATAGGAGGTGTGTTGTTTG
Source organism: Eonycteris spelaea (assembly GCA_003508835.1). Taxonomy (NCBI): domain Eukaryota; kingdom Metazoa; phylum Chordata; class Mammalia; order Chiroptera; family Pteropodidae; genus Eonycteris; species Eonycteris spelaea. The sequence goes on along the minus strand of PUFA01000043.1, from coordinate 347,664 downwards.
TCTCTTTTTGTTTTTGACACAGGCACATCAGTGGTTATAATAAATGGAACTTCCAAGACTTGTCCTTGAGTAGAACTGGAAGTTGAAAAAACTCTCACTCTACTGTGAATGAACATATTTTAAAGTAAGAAATTTCACACCCTGAACAAGCCCAATTCTGTCTGATCTCGGAAGCTAAGCAGGGCCGGGCCTGGTTAGTACTTGGATGGGAGACCACCTAGAAAGATCGGGTGCTGTAGGTATAAAAATAAAAAGTAAGGGATTGTAAGCGGACAATTTCCTTGCAATCAGTGAGATCAACCAAGGGTTGCCTAAATAAAAAATAAATAAATAAATAAATAAATAAATAAATGTCAGAAATTTCATAGACTCCTTACTATGTTCTCCACTGACGATTAATCACAGCAAAGCACAATTACTTGATGATGGGGAACAAGGCCGTCTTAATGTGGTGGAGACTATGTCCTAATGGATGAATTAGCCTAACTTAGGAATGATTTTTAGAACATCTAAAGGAATCATTCATTCTATATGCTTTTCCCTACAAGTCTAAAAAGAAGTGCTATTTTTTACTCATGATTTAATTTAAATAACCTTGCTAATTGCGGGGGAGTATTAATATAAAATTTAGAAATTATTATGGAACAAACAGAAAAAGTGAGCCCAAGTCCAAGGTCTATTTATACAACTATTTATTGCTGCCACCTAGGGGGCTGACTAAGTAATAGACCAAAAAAAGGGGAGGGAGAAGGATGAAGTCCACACTCCCCTAATAGTGCAGCGCAAGGCCCCTTTGGAATTATAGTCGTGGGTAAAAGACTTATCTATAAAATGGGTTTTAGAATGCCCAGAGGTCACTTGGAAATAGGAATGGAGGCTGGCAGTTAAGCAGGGTATTCAAGGTTCACTCTTGCCAAACGAGGATAAATATGTAGATTTCTGCTCTCAAGTGTTTATACAAATGATTAATTAATTTGCTTCACCTTCAATTTTGTTACTTCAGATGTCTGTTGACTATTTTCTTCAAATATATATCCTCACTACTGCTAAAAAATGATTTTAAAAGATAATTTATGTAATAGAAACAAACTTTATTTTGCCTAGTTTCCAAATAGCTTCCCTCCATTTATTCACCTCCCCTCCCTCCCCATAAGAATTACCAAGAGAATACCAGGTAGAACATTTACATCTCAAAGGCACTGGGACAGAATGCAACTTCTTCCTAGAAGAATTTTTGTTTCCCAAATCTAAAATTTTACAGTAAAATACCTACAAACCTTTTGAAACCTTTTGAGATGAAAAGGGGAAGATTAGAGATTGGTAAAAAGGATAGGTGGGCTTTTTAAGTGAAGAATCACTTTGTAAGACCAGTTGTACAAGTTGTCCTCAATTTGTAGGACAATTTTTTTTTTTAATTGATTCCTCAAAGAATTGAGTTGCAACCTGAATGAGTTCAAGATACTGCCCAGCCATCCAACTACATTATCTTCAGTTTGTTACTTTATATCAAGAAGAAGATCTTCAACTATGATAAAAATCAAAAGATTCCTGTGTTCCAGATTTAGAGCTGTGTGTCTCTGGGACATTTTTTTCTTTCCCTCTAGGTACATGGTTTCATTTAATTTAGCAAAGAAGTCCAAAAATAAAAAATTCTTAACAGGATCTGAATATCAGCTTCCAACTTAGCCAACCTCTAAATACAAAGCTATTTAAACAAACAAACAAACAAAATCTTTCAATATCTTGTCAAGTTTTAGCAAAGAAAAATGGTAAATATTCCTGGTAGTTCTGAACAATCGCCTGCACACAAGAGACATCTTCAAAGATAGTGCAGAAGACCCCCCTACTCTCCCAAGTTCCAGAGCCTCTCCCAAAGACAGCCAGAAGAAAGAAAGGCTCAGATGCCCAGAAAGCAGACAGCAGTCAGTAGGACCTGAGCTGCAAATGCAGTACAGAGCTCAGTTACATTTGGACATATTTTTGAAGCTCCCAATGTGATAATTGCCAAGCCCAGTTCTTAGTACACAAGAAAAAGACAAACAAGAAGGCAATAGTTGTCTCTGGGAAAGGATCAATAACGAACGTATCTGAATTTCCCACATGCCCCAGTGGTTTACTTTGAGGCTTTGCGAGTCTCCTCACATCTGCCACTAGTTGTGGACTTTAAAATTCCATTTTTTTTTTTTTTGAGCATAACTATTTAGGAACCTTTCTGGGAACCTAAAACCTTTCTGGAGGAGGCAGGAGCAGCTTTATCTGGGTCCTAGAAATTTACTTCAAGGCCACTTATATTGGTCAATGTCACAAAAAATAAGAATGTTAAATTCAGGTGTGTTCCTTGTTTAGATACTTATAAAATATGCTTCTAATAAACAAAATAGAAAAAAGAAGTATCTCTTGTAGCAAAAACATGTCCAGCCCAAATAAATGTTTTCTATTAACGTGACATAGATATAAGTTCACCTGGCAACTGTATAATCTTGGTCACACACAGGAGACAGCTTTAGGTTGTTTCTTAGGCTTTTAAAATTTGGAAAACTTTTCAATTTCCAAAGTTATTTTCACAAATATTTCTCACAAATAAGATTTTGGAAATTGTTGAATAACACTGTGTTCGGGATCACACGGAGTTAAATATTAGTAATATAGTACTACATGTTGTCAGTTATGACTACTATAATGAGTCCTGGTGATTTGGATGTCAGTATTTTATGAAAGTTTCAAAGCCTAATATACCTGTTTGCCCAAATAGAAGACCACTCATCCTCAACATCTATAATGTATAAATGCTACTAATTGCCAGATAGGGTATGCTGGTGTACTCTGCATTTGTATGATCAATAGGCTAGTTGACATTTCTTCTTTGAATCCTCACACTGAAATATTGACGTTAAACTCAACAGGTCCACAAACTAAGTCTTGATTTCTCTCCTTGGCTATCTCTTCAAATCCTACTTTATTTCAGTAAACAGTAGCACTATTCACTCTGTTGCTTAATCAGGAACCTAAGGAGTGTTCAGTCTTTACCTCTCTTTTTACTTGCCACATTAACCAGTAAGTTAGACTTCTTTTACGTCCTAGTATGTTGCAAAATTATCAAGTTTGCTACACTTCATTACTAGCATCATGATTATACTCATTGTTATTTCTTACCTGAACTATGGTAATGGCTTTATAATTTATTGCCCACATCTGCTCTTGGCCCCAGTCTAATTATTCTCCACATATATTAAAAGGAGTAGTTTTTCCCCAAAGATTATTCACCATGCCGTGTATATGCAAGCTTGTGATTCATACCCTTCTCCTTTTCTGTCGGTTCCTCATCATTTAGCTCTCAACTCAAGGGTCACCTCTTCTGAGATGCCTTCTTGATCTCTCTCAGTGGGTCATATCTCTCCATTATCTCTTTCAGCACCAATCATCAATCTTTCTGAGAAATGCTAATATTACCATTTTATATTGACTGCATGATTACTTAATTGATATTTATCTTTCCCATTAGATCAAGCTCACAAGAGCAGGGCCATGCCAATTTTTCATATTTTACCTCAGTTCTAAGAGCATCTAGGTCTCAATGGATGTTCCAAAAATGTGTTAAATTAATAAGTATACACTAAGTTCTCACTTAATGAAGTCAATAGGTTCTTGGAAACTGTGGCTTTAAGCAAAATTACATTCAAGGGAACCAATTTTAACTAGACCAATTGATATAAACGAGAGTTAAATTCTTAGGGCATGTTTCTAGTCAGAAAAATATCACCAAATTTTTAAATAAAGATCCAAAACACTTCTAATGTTAAACATTGAAATAAATATGAGCTATACATACATTTAAGAGACATTAATAAAAACAAGCAAAATTATTCCTTTCCAAACAACTTATTCCAGTTCCGGGTCATGGGAGCTAGAGCCTCTGCCAGCAGCTCAGGAAACAAGGAGGGACTACCCTGGACAGGACGCCTTTCTTGTTATTGGAAGATCTGTTGTATATCACTTATATAAGACCCCAAAGATTTGGCAATTATCTACCCTTTGCTTATGTCTTCTTTTTATTTGTCCACTCTACACTAGTGACACTGAGCTTCTTTCACTTGCTAGAATGTTGTTCCCATCTCAGAGTATTCTAAAGCCTGTAATTCTACCTGGAATGTTCTTCCTGTAGTTCTTGATATAAGTGGCTTCTTCTCATCCTTCAATGGTAGCTTAAATATCACTTTCTCACAGCTTCATCATGGGACTTCCTATATGAGTTGGTTCCACTTCCTTGTTATTCTAAGTTATTGATATATTTTCTTCACCTAATTTATTATAATTATAATTCATATTTACATGTTACTCATGTCTTATGGCCTCTTCTCCCTTATATAAGCTCTCTATGGAAACTAAAAAAGTTTTATTCACCAACGTATACTCAGAATCTAAAATAATCTTGGCACATAAGAATTTAATAAATATTCTAATACATAACAAATTATAATCGCATGAGAACACTGTAGTCAGCTTCAAGATTTTTCTCAGTAAATAAGTTAAGATCTATATTATCTCGTATTTGAATAGGTAGGTCTAGGCAATAGATCACAGTTAACGTGCTTTAAATATAAATAATTTTAAATCAGGTTTTGGCAAATAATTCAGCCATGTGAAAAAGAGTACACCCATAGACCATCCAAATTAAGCAAGGTAATTTCTGGTGAACTTCAACATAAGTTGGAAGTGTGAGGAGAATGCAAGTTTATTTAACTGAATATGGTATGTTGCAGAATAGGGTTTTTTAGCTATAAACCAGTTCTTTATTTTGAGAAATGGCATTTGGCCTCAACAGTTTATCTCAGGCCTTTCCTTTTGGCATGATTTACATGATGTTACCTGTTACTCCTTAAATCCATTTGGCATCAGTAGAATATTCCTTTTCAGAGCATGTGCTGTGGATTGAGACATACTTGGGTTCTAATCCCATTTCTGTACTAATAATGTTGGGTAAATTTGGACAATTTGTTCATCATTTCAGTTTAAAATGAAGAAAAAATATCTAACTCTTCTGAAAATTAGGTAACATTACTTATAGGATTTTTATCATCACATCCAATTTTTAGCCATAAACTAGTGTCACCTGCATCTGTATGATAAGATCTGGGTGGAAAAGTACTAGACAGTGGATCAGCTGAGCAGGTTCCTGGAATGTTAATCTACAAGTGGAACTAGGATTTCTTTAGAATTCTAAATATTACTGAAAATGTAGAAAATTGAATTTATCAGAACACATCTCAGGTCCGCTTTCTATGTGCCAGGCAAGGTTACAAGCTTTTCTCCTATATTCTGTTGCTTAAATTCTTCTGCACAATGAATACAAATGGGACACATGCTTTGCTTAGTCATCTGAGGCATACTGAAGAGCCTTTGAAATAAACTGTTCAGCAAAGTGCAAAGTTTTATTGGAGCTGAGTGAGATATGCAAGTTTAGGGCAAAAGGGGAATTTCTAGGGCCAACATATTAAGAGAGTGTTGATATCAGAGAGTGTTGAGGTCCTACTCTGACCTCTTCTGTGTTGTTTGGTCTCTTTCCAATGAAAAAAAGAGTACACCCATAGAATACCCAAATGTTGAATGAATATTTAAATAATTACGTTTAATGGGGGTACCATTATTTCTAATACACTTTCATTACTTGGTACACTTTTAAATGCAAGCATCTGACTAACTTGTAAAATTCTGTTAGCAAATTATTAAAAGCAAATCTTTAAAAGAAATTTAATTGATTATATCCTTTATTTAAAACAACTGAAAATTATTAGAGAATTTATCAAATAAACATTTATACCAACCGTGACTTTGAGAGTAATAATAAAATGTAGGTCATTCATAAATACCAATAGAGGATTTTGGAATTAAGTTTATTAAACTTAGTTTGCAAATGATATCTATCCATTGAGATTTCAACAAAAGTCAGAAACACTCTCATTTTAGAGTTATCTGCCTAGGTTTGAACAATTAAACAATTATCAGAGTAGTGGCTAATCCTCTCTTTATGTAAAATACTGGCCTGCAAATCTTTAATTAGCAATGTAGTCAAAAAGAAAATTAATAACAGTAGAGAGAACATATATTAAGAATATAGATTTATAATTGGGGGAAATCAAAAATTGTATAACAATCTTATCCTAAAGTAAGAAAATCTAAAAAGGTTTTTTATTTGTAGAATAGTTTTTCAAAATGATTACAGGATATATTTAAATCTTATCAAAATTAAAAAAATTATTAAACAGATCATTTTTTTCAAAGTGAAGCTTTTATCTGTGATTAATGATATTTATTTATTTTAAATACTACTTGATTTAAAATTATTTACATTTATTTTAATGTGATAGTGGGAAAGAAGATTGATATAACTTTATATAATACCCTATTAGAAGAAAAAATTGGCTTTTCTAAATTTAAAATTTATAATATCCCATAAATAAATAATGAGGAAATAGTGTTTTACTGCTTCAGACATAAAGCTTAGCAGTAAATTAAATAATAATACAATAATAATAATGCTTTTAACATTTGTGGACCACCTCTATGTTAGCCCCTCCCTCACCAACCCCCTTTGGGGCCCTCTGGTCTCCCCATCCTGCATCTTCAAGCTGAGAGGACTCCTGTTCCCCTCCTTGCTCCCAGTCTCCCCTCGGCTGGAATGATTAGCTTTTTGGAGGAAGCCCTGAGCTGCACCACCCTCATTGGGCTGTGTTATCATTGTCTTTTCACAGTAGTCTCTTATCTGCATTTCTATTACCTATGGTCAACTGCAGTCCAAAATATTAAATAGAAAATTCCAGAAATAAGCAATTCATGTTTTAAATTGCACACTATTCTCATTAGCTCGATGAAATCTCTAGAGTTCAACTCCGTCCTGCCTTGAACATGACTCTTCCCTTTGTCCAGCATGCCCATTCTGTAGATGTTTCCAGCCCATTAGTCACTGAGTAGTTGCTTCTATGAGGTCGATTGTCACAGTATCACAGTGCTGGTGTTCAAGTGATCCTTATTTTACATAATAATGATCCCAAAGCACAAGAGGAGTGGTGCTGGCCATTCGGATATGCCGAAGAGAAGCTTCCTTTAAATGAAAAGGTGAAAATTCTTGCCTCGATAAGGCATTTTGTCATCTCAAGAGAAAGAATGGGTACAGGACAATAAGCTATTTTTATCATAAGATATTGTTAAAATTGTTCTATTTTATTATAAGTTATTGTTGTTAACCTCTTACTGGCTTAATGTATAAACTTTGTCGTAGATATGTATGTATAGTTAAAAACATAGTATATATATATATAGGATTCAGCACTATCTGTGGTTTCAGGCATCCCATGGATGTCTGGGAATGTATTCTTGGTGAATAAGGGGGACTACTATATTCTGAAATGAGAGATTATTATTATTTCTTTTGGATTAAGGGGGATGGATTGTGTCCAATCCCCTCCCCAGTACCTCTGACCCCTTTCCTTTCAACTGCCACCTGGGTATGGCCCCGCCTGGCGCTGATGTGCTTTTTGTGCTTTTTGTTCAGCTGTAATGGACACCTTAATCTCATAATCACTTTCTGATACCATCATACTCTTGTCACCAGCAAAAAAAAAAAAAAAAAAAAAAAAAGAAAGAAAGAAAGAAAAAGAAAAAAAGGAAAAAAAGAAAAAAGAAAAAAGAAAAAGAAATCCCACAGGATTTAGAAATAAATTAAATACTAATTATAATGATATCAACATTTGTGGATTTTCTCTATGTTAGTCACTGTGATAAGAGTTTTTCTTTTACTCTACGTGTAAGTGAATCAGCACAAAAATAGAGAAAGGTATTTCTCATTGGTAAATTAGGAAGCTCAATGTTGTATAGTTTGAATAACTTAACAACAGAAATATAGCAGTATGTGACTGAGATAAATTATTAACCATTGTTTTGCCTAAGGCTTATCTCTATATCACTTTGCTATACTGTAATGAAAATGTATTATGTAGAGATCATTCATTAAGATACTATAAAATGACAAATTCTTATAGAATATATTGTTTTCTATAGATATAATGTATAATAAATAAATTTGCATATAATAATGCATTGTATCAAAGAAATTCTCTATAATATATATATGTATATTATAGTATTATAGTATATAGTATTATGGTATTGCTAGTTCTTGTTTTCCTGGTTCACAGTATAAAGAGCAAGAAGATATTCCATAAACTCAGACAATACTTTTTAAAAATATCTTCTTGACTAAACTTGTGAAATATTTTTTAGAAAATATAGTATAACATTATTAAACTATTTTTGGTTATTGTTACAAAGCTGTTTTAGCACATAAGTTTCGAAATAAAAATAGTCACCAAAGTCTTGCTACACATACTTTCAGACCATTTGTTTATTTTTACTAGTTCTTGTTTGTTTTAATTTACAAGTAACCATCTAAGCAAACTAAAACAGGTTTATAAGATATGCATTGTAAATTAAAGTCATCATTTGAATCTCCAAATGTTTAGATCAAAGAAATATTGGTTCTTGACATATGCAGGTAGAACAAAATTATCTTCTCATTCTAAGCCCTGCTTTGCAAATGAGGAATGTGTGCTTTAAACTGTATACAATTTTGACCTCAAAATTACAAACCGTTAACTTTAAGAGCTATGAATATAACCTCTTTATAAAACTCCTAAATACCCTCTTTAAAATGCTCAGAATTTCTGGACATTATCCAAAAAACCTATTAAAAATGTAATGAGGGGTTTGAGAGATAAAGTTGTCCTGCTAAAATTTTTGTCATAAGGAAGGGAGGTATTAGCTACAGTGAACAAACTTACATATCCTTAGCACGATTACCTCAGAAAGCCTTTCTCTTAAATACATAGTAAAGGAAATGCTCTATTTTCATTATATAGTTCATTTGTATTGATTCATCACTGCATTACCATTGATACAACATATTGGATTCATAGAATTATAGAAATTAGAATTGTAAAAGGCCAATCAGCCCATCTTGCTCACCTCATCAGTGAAGGATAATTTGGTGTGACTTATTCTTTAGCTGTTTTGTCAAATTTTAAATGAGTTAAGCAATAGTGCTTTTGGGAAATGACCTCAAAGATAAGAAAGCTTGGGGCATGCAGTTTTCATCATTATCACTAAAAAATTAGTGTTTAATCATATCTTAGCCATTGAGATTTCAAAAATATGAGTCATTGTCCCCAGTATTTGAACTTTCCCATAAAGAATGAAGCAATGCTGTAGCATATTTAGTACTAAATACTTCTGACACAGTAAGAAATATTATCCAAGTGACCAAAGTTATATACATTTTAAAATTATATTAATTTACTACTAGGAAAAAGAGGTCCAATTTTTTAAATATAGAATATATTATCAAAAAACCTATTGTGTGGGAACTTAAATTCCCTTAGTTATGTTATGACTTTTCAAAATTCTGACCTGCACAAGATCTCTCCATGACTTTTTCCTCATTCTCAGTTAACTAAAATAATTCCTACAACTTCATCATTTCACTTATTCATTCTGACAATTCTTTGTTTCTATCTTTGGATATAAAAAAAAAAAATGGCCATGGAATCTTCAAAATATATCAGAGCAATCACTATAGGTTAATTTTCTACAAATGACATATTCAAGAACATTTTCTTTAGTAAGACGAAAGTTGAATAAATCCCCTGATCCCTCATCAGACTCTAAGTCAGTCTACATTGATGAATATTTTGTTACAACGATTGTGTCTGTTTCCTAGATTTAGCATTGAGTCTGAAATGGGGAAAATGAGAATTGCTTTCAAATCCAGCTGCAATCAATCATCTTGGAATATACTTTGGTCCCCATGAGTGACACAACATAATAATTAAAATCCTCTTCTGTCAGAAATTGAATAGATTCAGAAACAATCTTGATAGAAATAGACTTCTTAACTTTTAATTTTCAATTGTTCCTAATGAATTTCCATAAGCACGATTTCACTCATTTAATTCTTTATTCTTTCTTACAGAAGTGAAACTCTTCGAGCATGGGAAATTATTATTTTTTTCCATTTTTATTTCCCTCTGCTCATACATTTCATTATATTTATATCGCATACTAGAGGTTTTGACAGAATCATGTGTTTGGGGACTCTCAGTGTCTCTCTATTACTCATATGCATCCACCTATTGGATATAAAGTAATCTTGATATAGTTTAAAACTTAATTAGAATGTGTTCATTTCAAAGTAAATTAATTTTCACAAACTTATTTTATCTAGTACTATCATTCTCATGGTCACTCTGTCTTAAAATTTAAAAATGGTCTCTGTCACTAACCCATTTCTCCCTTAAAATCAGGTGTCTCAACATTTTTATCCATTATTCAGTGATTCTATCTCAGAATTATTCAGGTCAGTAACATCTGTCCTTATCATGTAATCTGATTTTTTCTTGTAATTTTTTCCCCTAAAGCTACATTGAAGAAATTTAAAAAAAAAAAAAAATCTTACTTTGGTTCAAAATAAGTTATCTTTCACATCTAAAATAACCATAAAACCATTAAATAATTAACTTAGCAGTAACCACATTATAGTGTCTGGTCACTTTCTCCTTTCAAATTTCTAAGCTTAGGTATTCTAGAGAACATAATATTTTGATGAACTTCAGATAAAAATAGATTTTGTAAAACACAAAAAATCCATATGAGCCAGAGTGGATGAGAAGTTTTAATAGAGAGTTCTGAATGCATCCTTTACCCCACAGAGTGATCAAGAAAGCCCTGAGAAAAATGAAGCAGAGGAAAATGTTCTCCAAGAGAAAATAACTGAAAAACAGCTGCAAAGAAAAATGTTGTTTAATTGACACATGTGCCTAAGGATGCTCATTAGTATCCTTTAAATATTTCATTAAACTTGACTGAGTAGTTAGTAAATGTGAAGAACTATGCTAAGTATTGATAGAGAACCATTTCTTTCTTTAATATTGATTGGAGTAGATAACATTTCTTTTGAGAGAGCCAATAGTTTTTATATATTAAATATTTCTTCAAATTGTTTACATATTTAAAGAACTAAACAATAACCACCAAGAACAAAATTGTATTCCAAGAGTTTAACAGCAAGTTACCTCACAAAGCAGATTGTGATTCAGTCAGAGTGATTTATGTAGACACTATATCATTGATGATAGAAGAGCACTAGACTAGCCACCCACAGAAATTCATATTCTGAGTGTCTCATCTGAAAGGTCCTAATAATATATGATACTGTGGTGGGAGTAAATGAGCTTAGCTATATAGTAAATAATAGCTTGCATTAGTAAAACTTGTATATGTAATAAAGAATACCTTATAAAATGTTTAGAGTTACATAAAAGGTAGTGAAACTTGATTTATTTATTTTAACTTCAAAAGTATGTTGTTTTTTAGAGCAGTGATTCCCACCAGGGAGAGTTTTATCCCCCAGAGAACATTTAGCAAAGTCTAGAAACAATTTTGGTCTTCAAAACTTGGTATATGGAGAAGGTACTGGTATGTAGTGGATAGAAGTCAAGAATTTTGTGAAATATCCTATAACACACGGGACAGCCCCTTCCCCAACACGAAATTACCTAGTCCCAGTGGCAATTCTGTCAAGGTTGAGTAAAGCTGGTTGAGAGCATTTAGGAAGCGATTCTTGAGTGATAGGTGTGGTGTGTGTGTGTGTGGTGTGTGTGTGTGTGTGTGTGTGTGTATTAGTATACTTTATATAAGTATATTTTATATAATATATATTAGTATACTTTATATATATACACAAATATGTATATATAGTGTACTAATCATAAAGAGTGGATATGAATTGAATAGAGAGGAAGTATTCTTAGATATGGAGAATGAAAAAGTGATAATGTGGTTCTAAAATGAACCTGTTTCTAAAAAATGGATTGTGGAGAAAATAATAAAATAATGAGATGAAGCAGGTTTGTTGATGCAAGTATGAGAGGGTCTGTAATATCAGGCTGTGATTGAGAAAATGACTATGCAGTTGATGTGGAGAAATTTAAGACTAGTAAAATTTTGAGAAATTTATATGTATAAGGGCAAACAAATATTGAAGCAAAACAAACAAAAGAAAAACTAGAAACAAGGAAAACAATTAGAAAACTATAATAATAGGTTTTTGTAATATTTGTATTAAGGAAGACCTGGCAATGAAACTGAATAGAAGAAACAGTTGAAAATATGAAGAAATTCCAAAGGATTATAAGAAGGATAGACTGAGACCCGGGGGGCGGAGGGAATGTTACTGGTTTACCTAAAAAATGAATATTCACTATTTTATGCAATAGAGCAGTATAATCTCTATTGATTGCTAGACAAATTCCATATACCAGGATGATTTTGCTGAGGAACCAAAACTCTACTTCTCAGAGCTTCACATTTTAATAAGGTAAATAATGCATAATATCTAGACTATAATATTCAAGATACCATGAGAGCTCGAAGGAGTAAGTACACCCATTTTCATTCATAGTTAAAGAACTTTTGTGAGAGAAAACAAAAATAAAACTTAATCTTGAATTAGCAAGAAGTCATCATCTCTGAGATCTCCTATAGTTAACCATCTCTAAGTCTTTACATTGCTTCCCCAGGGGTAAAACAATTTGGAATGTTCTCTCCTATTGTGGGCTGCATTTAGGGTAAGTGCATTAATCTTTTTGTCCCTTGGCTCCTCAAACAGGCATACTATTCTTGCCTTACCTTCCAGGACCCAGAAAAAACTGGAGAATAAGTATTCATATTCTCATATTATTCCGAAAACAATATTCTCTTGTCCGGCCATAAAAAATCCTGCAGCCCTGCCCCCATGCTGCCTTCCTGAAGCCATCTTGTTCTCTCTACACCCTATCCATCTCATCCACAGCTTGAAGGATTTCATCTTGGCAGTGAAAAAAAATTACGTGAGAGGCAAGAAGAAAACAGTTCTGTCACATAATATGTCCTTTCAAATCTTCCTGTCTTTCTCTCTTGTAAGTTTTTGAAACGAAAGGCCAAAATGAGAAGGAGCATTTTCTCTCACTCTGCAACAGAATCTCTACACCTCCTAAGACAAAAAGAGACCGTCGTTTTTGGGAGGTGCCAGCAGGAATACTGTCTGCGAATATTTCACACATTATCTCATCCAGATACCTCTATCATCAATTTGAATGAGAACCGGCGTTGCTGACTTGTTTTAGGAATGCTCTCATACAGGCTAAGGGAGAGGACATTTCAGGTGTTAAACGCTTTGTTATTCCTTAGCAGGTTCTGTCAAAGAGAGTCATTTAGTATGAGCTCAAACAGTCTTTCCCAGTTTCTTTATATTACCATTTCTGTCAATCTCCTTTCTGTTCTTTCAATCAGCTAAGCTAGGAATGTATCAGTCTTTCACAATTTTATTTTCTTGTTCTATTTTGTAATTTTCATGTTCTTCTGATGCTTTCCTTACAATGTATCCTTGTTTGTTATAATCCCTCCTTTAAAAAAAAAAATCCCTTCTCAAGATAGCATTTTATACAACGGAATGTGTGTGTATGTTCTAAGTGCATTTTAATCTTTGGTCTCTCCTCCAATCCAACCTGTAAAATACCACTCATCCAAATAGTAAATGTTTTTAATGTTACTATATCTAAAAGTCAAAATGTTTCAAACAGTTGCTATATCACTGTAGTGTGGGTGGGTTTTGTTTTCATTCTCTTTGGTTTTTCTTATTGTATAAGTGCCAACTGAACTCAAACTTTTATACTCAATACCTATTTTGTGAAGTTAGGTAGAAAAATGTATAAAAATTTACTATACTACTATTCATAAAAGAAAAGTATTTCAAGTTTTCATTTAAGCTTTCTCATTATTTCCATTATTATTTTACTTTTTTGAATTATCCAGAATTTTTTAGATTCTAAAATATTAATAAACCTCTAGATTTCATAATTATCAATTCTTTTTTATTAAAAATTGGGTATTTATTATCATAAAGCTACACAAAACTTTTAAAGATTTATGTCAAATAGAATTATGAAATGATAAGCTTGCTAGAACAACTCAAAATATAGTAATATCCTGAGCAATACAAATTATCAATCATCTGTTCATTTGAATATCTAATGAGAAAATATTTCTTCCTTCATCCACCCAGAGACGAATAGGAAAAACCTCTTTGGCAAATGCCATCCTATTTTAACTCACAGTATTAAATTCCTAGATTTGCTACAATAAATTAATAAAAAAAAGTTAGTGTACTCTGTAAAAAACAGCAATTCTATTTTTATTTTGGAGTCTAGAATGTTTGAAATCAAGGTGCTGGCAGAGCCAATGTTTCTAGGGACGAACACTTGCCTCTTCCAGCTTTGGGCAGTTCTTGACATCCCTTGACTCATGGTGAAATGACTCCAACCTTGGTCTCCATCCTCCCATGGCCTTCTCCCCAATTACTGTCAAATCTTCCTCTCTTTTCTCGTAGAAGTATACCAGCCACTGGATTTTGAGACTTGACCTAAATTCAGCAAGATCTCATCCTGAGGTCCTTAACTTAATTACACCTGTAAGGACCCCATTTCTGAGTAAGTTTAGATACACAGGTAGGGGGTTTAGATGTAGACATATATTTCTGAGGCAAACAATTCAGCTTAGAACACCCATGGAGGATTAAATTTGAACTAATGGCTTTACTTTACTACTATCATCCCTCAGGTAGGATTATCCATAACAAATATCATCAATCTCTTTTTACTATCTATTTAATATATAATAGTTTTTACTATTATATGAAGCCAATTATAACATAGTTCTAAGTGCACATTAGTTGTGATTAGTCTTATTAATATTAATACTTTCTGTTTTATGATGGTTCTAATTTCCTATGTCATATATAGTATATAAGTGAATATAATTATATGTGTGTATATAAAAGAGTTTATTTTTGTAAGAGTGAGAGCAATTAAGTGAAAGCAATTTTTAAAAATTTCTTTGGCCAAAAAGCTCTGATGAACCTTTATTTAAATAAATTTGCTACTGTAGGAAAACATCTGTAATTCCCTTTAATGGCATTCTACTTCAGAAATTCTTGTTATGTTTAGGAGAATTTTTCTTTTCATATCACTATCACTGCCAGGGATAATATATACCAGATACTCACTTTCCCGGCCTCCCTTGAAGCAAGATAGTAGGCAAGCGACTTTATGTTTCACCAATGAGATCCGTCCAACACAGTATTTGAGTTATAAACCAGGAATGAAGAGGCAGGTACTTAGCTGGGGAGGTGGGAAAATTTAGTTTTTGGAGGCAACAGTGGGAGTGATTACAGCAGCAGAATTCCATGCCCAAATGAGCAGCCATAGAGACACAAACTGTGGTGAATCTCACCGTGGTGGCATTAGTATGAGATTTGCAGCCCTGCAATGTTTTTGGGGTGTTATTGCTTGTGGTATAGTCTTCAAGCCTGGTTATGGGCCTTCCAAAAGATTATGTGGGCTACCTGTAATTGTTCATTAGATTCTTTTTCTGTGTTTCTAGAACAAAGAATGATGATGGACTCATCAACTTAGCTGACTTAGTTCACTGGCAAAAACAAATAATCCAGTATATCAATAGGAATTAAAAAATTGACTAGAATGCACGGAGAATGGAGAGGGATAAAAATGTAATAGCTGCTGGTAACATAAAGAAGTGAGTAAATCCCTGATTTTTAATCAAAAACTTCATTTATAAAATACATTTTCATAATATGTGATCTGTTCTTCTTCCTGACGTCTAAAACTTGTCTTGACATAAAAGGAATATCTTTATCTTTATAGCTTGTCAATCTGCATGAAGAATAATAAATAAAACAGTTATAAATAAAGAAAAACAAAATGTTTTTTGGTGAAAATGATTATATGGCTTAGGCATAAGAACTGATGTCATCGCGGTTGTTACGTCTTTAACTCTTATAAACCGTAAAATTTCCTAAAGGTTTCTCCCATCCTTCATAAATATTCTATTCTTTTAAACTTTTTTCCTAATAATATAAAAGGCTATCATAAATAATTTAAAATTTTATTTAATTTCACTATACATTCTTTTATTTTGATTACAATATTATAAACAAAAATTAAGAATCTAATATCAAACATATATTAATAAGCTGTGGAGAAATAACCAAAGAAACTAATTACAATTCAACAAAAATTTTTGAAATTAGTTGTAAGAGTATGTTCCGAGTTCCAAACAATCAAGATATCTGTGAAGTTTTGTACTATAACTGGAAACTGAAACTGGAATGTACTTGAAAACTGAATTTATTAATTAAATATCTTTTGTATAAGAATGTGAAGCAGAAATGATGACACATTGACATTGCCAAAGCTGAGAAATACATTTTACATAGTTGAAAGGGTGAATATTTAAGAATAGACTTTCAGATTGAAAACATAGCTTTTATCTTTGTAATTTTTTAAAAACTATGCAAATTATTTTCACAGAAACATTAGAAATGAAATAAAAAATGACAATTCTTTCAATATTAAATGCCAAAAAATAAAATAAATAATTAAAAATTTAAAGAAAATCATTTATGTGTTAAAATCAGCAATAACAAGTAGTGCTTTTGAATCTATCCTTACACCTATACTGTCTGAACATATAAACAAGTCCACTCTGCAACTATCTGAATCAATGACTCATTAAGATCCTTTTAAGAAGAAATCAACGTATTTTAAACTTCTACTACATTGAAAATACATAGGTGCTTCAACAAGCACTTAGAAAAATTTCCCCATAAACACTTTTATTAACATATTTGCTGGGTGCTATATCTTTTGATATTTCAACCTTTTTCTCTTTGCCAACCAATTCTTATTTGATGAAGAGAAAGATTCCACAGCTCCTGCATTTGGATTTAGTTTTCTTACATTTTTCTTTTTTTCATTTTGTGAACATTGATTTTTGAAGAGGGCTAGATTAAAAAGAGTGATTTGTATTCACAGTTGACATCAAACAATGCCAATTTTCTTAACCAAACATTTTCAAGCACAAATCCTATCTTTTATAGATATAAAAGGAGAAAAATAATGCAGCTATAACAATAGATATAAAAAGAGCTTTTCAATAAGAAAATCTCTAAGTTTAAAGTATAACTTCTAAATTAAAAATTAATTTATATAGAAAAGTAATTTGGAGCAATATCTTTTAATAATTTTTTTTAAAAAATTATTAAAAAACAAATTCTACCAATAAAAGTAATTGGCATTTATTTATTAATTGATACATAAGAATATTTCATGCACTTCAAAATTACTTAAGAAATAAGGATGGATTAATATTTTGTTTGCCCTTAAATAGTTGGGAAGAGGCAGACATGTAAAAACACAGTTACAGATAAAGCGGGCAATTTTATTTATAAAATTTGTACAAGGTTGAGTCATAACCTAAAAGGAAATGATAAACAGTAACTGGATCTCAAAAAGCATTTTTTAAAACTAATATTGTAAATTAATTAGTAATTTAAGAATTAAAATTTTAGGAAATTAATTTTAAGTAGAAAGAACAGGATGTGTAAAAGACACAGAAGCGTGAAACAGTATGTGTGGAACTATGGATTCTTTATTTGTAATGTCTAAGACAAATATACTACCCTGTTTCTTTGTTAAATTTTTATTGAGATAAAATTCTCATATTGTAAAACAGTATTTTAATCATTTTAAAATGTTCAATTCAGTGGATTTTAGTATGTTCACAGTGTTATGCAATTACCATAACTATCTAATTCTAGAGCATTTTATTAGCTTCTAAAAGAAACTCCTTCCTGTTAACAGTTAATCCTAATTCCTCCTTCGATGACTGGCAACTAATAAACTACTTTCTGCCTCAGATTTTACTTATTCTGGACATGTCATATACATGGAACCAGACAACATATGGCCATTTCTTTCTGGTTTCTTTCACTTAACATGGTATTTTAAATGTCCGTTCATGTTATACTATGTATCAATACTTCTTTCCTTTTTTTTTTTTTTTTTTTTGGCTGAATCATGATCCATGTATGATTATAGCACCTTTGTTTATTCATTCATCAGATGATGGGCAATTGGGTTATTATTATTTTGAATTATAGCCAAACTAGTGAGTATGAGGTGGTATTTCGTAGAAGTTTGGTTTACATTTCCCTAATAGCTTAAAATGTTGAGCATCTTTTATGTACTTATTGACCATTTCTATGTGCTTTGAAGAAATGTATATTCAAATTTTTTGCCCATTTTTAAATTGGCTTGTTTATCTTTTTATTGTTGAGTTATAAGAATTCTTTCTATCTTGTGGATTTTAAACCCTTATTATGTATATGATTTGCAAATATCTTCTCCCATTTGGAATTGTCATTCACTTTCTTGATAGTGTCCTTTGACATAAGTTTTTACTTTTTACAATGTCTAATTTATCAAATTTTTTTGTTTGTGTATTTGATGCCATATTTAACAAACCATTATCCAAGTTCACAAATATTTACACTTATGTTTCTTTCTAAGAATTTTATAGATTTAGTTCCTACATTTAGCTCTCTGACCCATTTTGATTTAATTTTTATATATGGTGGAGATTAAAATTCATTCTTTTGAAGGTGGATAATGTTGGAGAGGAAATGTTTTATTCTACCTTTCAAAGTTCTTTGGCTGGCGACAAATAATCAAATTGACTTGCAACCAATTAGCAGGAGAAAAAAATAATCTTTAATAATAAGTATACCTTCTGTATACTTTGGGGAGACACAAATCACTAACTCTCCAAAATGTCAGACATCATCACCTTAAATACCACCTTTAGCTTAAGACAAAAGATGTTGGGGGCAGAGAGATAGTATAGGAGGTTATTAGGAAAAACACAGTAAATTAGGGTAAGATCGTTATGCAGATTTAAGCTCAGACCTTCTTTGAGAGAGTGCAGGCCTGGCACAGTGAAGAACACATCCTTACTAATGGAGGTTACCCTTACAAATGTAAATGACCTTTTATAAATGATAACTTCTGCTGGGTTTTCAGAGCTTCTCCCATGTCTGTAGTTTCTTAAAATTAAGGAGACTCATATAATAATTGTCTCAAAAGGGCATATTTTGGGGAGGCATATTCTGTTCCCCTTCAATAGCTAGTTGTCTTAGCACCATTTGAAACAGTCTTGGCATACTTATTGAAAATCAATACTTCATATATGTATGGGCATATTATTGAACTTTCAGTTATATACCATTAGTCCATCTGCTTATCCTTATGCCAGCCTCACACTGTTTTAATTACTATACTTTTGCAGTAAATTTTGAATTTGAGAAGTGTGAGTTCTCCAGCGTTGTTCTTCTTTTGAAAGATTATTCTAGCTCTTCAGGTCTTTTGCATTTCTATTTGAATTTTGAGATCAGCTTTTTTATTTTCTTCAAAATAGTTGGAAACTTTGATAGAAATTGCATTTGATCAGTGGATCAACTTGGTAAATATTAACAATATTGAAATTCAAATTATGGATACAAGGTGTCTTTCCATTTCTTTAGGTCTTTAATTTCAACAATATTTTTAGTGTAGAAGCCTTGCCTTTCTTTGTTTAAATTTATTTCTAAGTATTTTAATTTTTAAATCTCATTACAGAAAGAATTCTACCCTAATGCCATTTTTCAGATTGTTTATTGGTAGTGTACAGAAATAAAATTGATTTTTGTATATTCATCTTATGTCCTGAAACTTAATTCATTTATCAGCTCTAATCATTCATACATAAGCATGTGCGTATAGGGTGTTCTATGTATAAGATAATGTTCTCTGCTATTTTTTTGTTTGTTTTAGTTATTTCTTTTCAACTTGAATGTTTTTAATTTCTTTTTTCTTTCCCAATTGTCCTGGCTAAAACTAGTAATATAGTGTAAAATAGAAGTGGGGAGAGAGGACATCCTTGTCTTGTCTCCTGATTTTAAAGGAAACTTTTGGGCTTTTGATATTAGGTATTAAGTCAGCTGCATATTTTTCAGGCATGCCTTTTATCAGATTGATCAGATTGACAAGTTTCCCTTTTTTCTCCAGTTCTATTGATTGGTTTTATCACACAAAAACTTTGGGTTTTGTCAAATGTTTACCTGGATTTATTACGAAGATCATTTTTTCCCCTTTTAATATAATGTGAAACATTTTTTGATTTTTGTATATAATCACAACCTTGCTTTCCTGGGGTAAATATTACTTGATCATTGTGTACAATTCATTTAACATGGTACTGGATTCTTTCTGAGAGTATCATATGAGAATACTATATATTCATAAGAGATACAGTCTGTTGTTTTGTTTTCTCATGATATCCTTACCTGGCTTTGGTCTTTAGGTAATACTGGCATCATAGAATGGGTTAAGAAATATTTCTTTCTCTCCTTTTTTTTTAGAAGTGATTGGTAAATATTAGTGTTAAATTTTCTGTGACTATTTTGTAGACTAAAGTCTCTGTTCCACTAGCTTAGCCATCAGCTCATCATTGGACAGTTTAAGGTCTTAAACTGCAGAAACTAACAAATTTCCCAGTTTTGTTGAGGGTCAGTGTATATGTTTAGACCTGCCTGTAATACTTAGCAAGGCAGTTTACAACCTTGCTTTAGTTTTCACTTTCATATTGTGCAGAGCCTGAAGGTCAGCCGGAGGTGAGAGTTTAAGGCCTTTTTAGATTTTTCCTGAGTTTTCACACAGCTTTGGGGATTCACATGGCCTTCTTTTTGTTTCATTTTATTTAATTTTATTTAATTTTATTGTCATGATAAACTTTAACATGAGATCGATCATCTTAATAAATTTTTAAGTGTACATTATTTTTCACTCTTGGTGTAATGCTCTAAAGCAGATTTCTGGAGCTTATTCATCTTGCTTGACTGAAAATTTATGTCTCTTGATTGATAGCTCCTCATTTCTCTCACTCTCCAGACCTGGCAACCACCACTGCACTCTGTGATTCTATTAATTTATCTATTTTATATACCTCCTGTAACTGAAATGCGATATTTGCCTTCTTGTAACTGGCTTATTTTACTTAGCACGATTTCTGAAATATAGAAGGAACTCATACAATTCAGTAGTAAAGAAAACTAATAACTTTATTAGAAAATAGGTGGACTTGAATAGCCAGTGAAGAAATACGAATGACTAACGGATACATACAAAAATGCTCAAGACCCCTAAATATCAGTGAAATGAAAGTTAAAACCACTGTGAAATATCACCTCACACCTGTCAGAACAGCTATCACTAGAAAACAAAAGGTTGCAAGTGCTAGCAAGGATGTGGAGACATTAGAACCCTTACACACCATTGGTGGGGATGTAAAGTGGTTTAACTGCAATGGAAAACAGTATGAAGGTGCCTCAAAAAATTAAACATAGAACTGCCACATAATCCAGCAATCCACCTCTGGAAATTTATTCAAAAGAATTGAAGTCATGATCTTGCAGAGGTATTTGTATTCCTATGTTTATTGCAGCACTATTCATAATAGCCAAATGTGGAAACAAATTAAATGTCCATTGCTTGTTTACAGATCAAGAAAATGTGGTAAGTGCATACAATGGTATGTTATTCCACATGTAAAAAGAAGAAAATACAGCAATATGTCATAACATGGGTGAACCTTAAAATCAGATGGCCTTCTCAATTCCCAGGTATATGTCAGAGTTTTTCAAAGACTTTATTTCCCAAAGTATCTTATTCTATAGGCTTTCCTCCCAAATGTTTTTGGTCAGTTTATTGTTTTCCCCAACAGCTATTTGTTGCTTTAGGCAGCCAAGGCTAGAACATTTTCTGTAAATATTTTGGACAGCATCACCATTCCTAGTCATGTGAGTTAAAGATGTGCCCTTTGAGCTTTCTTCCAGGTAGTTTCCAGAAAAATTACACAAAAATATTTTGTGAATGACAACTGGCTGCTTCCTCAGGCACAGGTACCAGGAATGCAAATATTCCACTGAACTGGAGAGCAAAGGATGGGAACAGGGTCAATTATTATACCATAAATTTTGCTCTTTCAGAAAACCAGTTTGGTATGAGGAGTCAGTTTGTTTATTATTATTATTAATATTATTTTTTTGAGTGAATGCCAGCTTGCTACAGGCTTTGGGTTAAATTATAGAATCATAAACACTATTTTTGGTATTTTTTTTCTAGATTTGTCATTGCTTTTATAGAGGGATAAAATTTTAGTGTTTCTTAGGCTGTCTTTTTCTCCGATATCACTCTACTACATAGTTCCTTAAACCCTAATTATTATTTTGTAAATAATCTCTTCCCTCCGACTGTCTATTCAGTAGTGGGCTAAAGCATCATCCCTCTATAATTATCACCAAACAAGCACAGTTACTGCTTCATAGGGAGAATCTGCATAGAGCAGCCAAGAAAGAGCATGTTTCCCATCCTTCAACCAAACACACACCAACTTCTGCTCTGCAGCACAGCGGGTCTGTCCAGGGGATCTGTAGGTCACCTTGACCCTGTCTAGGGATCTGACTATATTTGGATTAGTCTGTGCATCAATATATGCCCCAGAGGTTATTCAAACCAATAGAGTAATCAAATAGCAATTAATGGAGATTCACAGCTGGTGTGACACCAATAGGGACACACTGGAAGCTGTCAGAGGATATCAGGGAAAGATAGTCAGAGAGTCTGGCTAAAACCACAGTCACCCCTGGTGGTCTGGAATATCATATGCATGCCTGAGGAAATTTCTGAGTTTCTAGTCTCTTGCTGAAGAGAGATTAAATTCATAAATTCCCTGAAAAGTGAATGTAGACTCCAAGCCACACTTTGATTCAACAGTAATTGGTGAAAATCTTTCTAGTTCAGGGAACTTAAGCACAACTTCTGACCTATCAGTGACAGACAACTAAATGGCTATGATCCAGAGGCAATGCTGGTAAGTCAGCTTCAAAGATAAAATGAAGGAAAAAATATTTGGTTGCAGATATCATAGTCTACGTGCTGCAGGGAATGTTAGCAGTACATTTTTTGTAGATGTCATTTTCAAATGAAGGAAATTAACTAACATTGATGGCTACCTGAATGCATGCTGAAGTTTGTCAAATGATTTCTCTGAATTTTTGACAGAATCATGTGTTATTGTTGTTAACCTGGGGGCTGGGGGAAGCCAAAAAGAGAAGCAATAAGGAATTATTGGGGATCAAAAGGAATTGCTGAGAAAAGGAAGAGAAATAATTACATGAATAGAAGAAAAAAATTCCTATTGCTGCTAAAAACCTGAGTTACTCTTTAGTTATATATGGCAGGTTACTGATTGTATCTTCAGAAAGAATTTCCATAATCATCAGTCCTTGTGGTCAGGATGTGTGCCTTTCCTGTCGACCTTACAAACAGTTGTGAAAAAAAAAATGTTGCTATGACCCAGTCCAAAGTTCATTTCACCCAGTTCAAGAATTCCAAATGTTCAAGGAGCAATATGTACCATGTAGTTCCACTGGAATGGCTGCTCTGACTTTATTTTAAAATGGCCCTATTTATGTCATTTTCACACTTTCTCTTTTGTGTCTGTTATTATGGTAATTTACATTATATGATTTTCCATGTCGAACCAACCTTGCCTTTCTGGGATAAATCCATTAGATTATGACATAATATATCACAATACATTACTCTTTGTGTGTATTTATGTATTGCTGAATTCAATGTGTTAATATTTTGATAATAAGTTTTTTATCTTTATTCATGAGAGATGTTGGTCTATAATTTTCTGTTTTTTAAATGTCTGTTTTTGCTAATGTAATGATTACCTCAAGAACAGAGTTGGAAGTATTTAATCTTCTAGATTCTGGAAAACATTTTGTAAAATTGGTATTTCTTCTAAAGTGTTTGGTAGAATTCATCAGGAAACACATCTGGTGTTTTTTTCTTTCTTCTTTTTGTTTGTTTGTTTTTAGAAGAATTTTCATTATGAGTTCTTATTTCTTTGGTAGATATAGAACTTTTTACATAAATCTTGTGTAAATTTGATGGTTTGTATCTTTCGATGAATTGGCAGTTTTCAAATAATTCTTGAATGTATGTATTTAGAGTTAATTACAGATTTCTTTATTATTCAATTAATATCTTTGGGAGCTATACTGATTACTTCTTTTTCACTTATGATGTTGGTCATTTGTCTCCAATTATTATTCTTGGTAAGCCTGACCAAAGGTTGGTTAAATTTATTGAAATTTTCGAAGAATCAATATTCAGTTTCAAATTTTTTCTATTCTTTTCTATTTTTATTGCATTGGTGTTTTTGAACTATCATCATCTCCTTCTGCTTCTCTTCTAATTTGTTATTTTTCTAGTTTTTTTTTTAAGATAAAAGCTTAAAATAGTGATTTAAGCCCATTTATTTTTTAATTTTGGCACTTAATGCTAAAATATTCCCTCTAAGTACTGCTTTCACTTTATCTTACAAATTTAATGTTATATTTTAATTTTCATTTAGTAATAAATATATTAATATTTCTTTGATGTCATCTTTAACCCATGGGTTATTAGAATGTGTTAACCTATGGGATGCTTAGAATGTGTTATTTAATTCTAGTTATTTTAGATTTTCCAAATATCTTTCCACTTTGGATTTCTAGTTTATTTCCTTTTTGATCCAATAACTTAGTTGATATTATTTACAAATTTTTTAAAGTTATTTTATAGTCTAGAACTTAGTCACACTAGGTGAATATTCCATCCCCTTCAAAAACATGTATATTCTGCTGTTATTGGGTATCTTATGAATATCAATGAGGACAACTTTTTAAATTGTATTGTTTAGGTTTTCCAGTAGCCATATTAATTTTTTGCCTACTCACCCTATCAATTATTAGAAAAAGAATGTAACTTCTCTTGTAATTCTGGTGTTGTCTATCTTTTCAGTGCTGTCAGTTTTTGGTACAAATTTTGAAGCTTTGTTTTTAGATGCACACACATTTAAAAAGTTTATGTGTCTTGGAGAATTGACCTGTTTCTCATTATGCAATTCTTATTATGTCCATTTTTTATCTATAATAATATCCTTCTTTTGAAGTACAGTTTATCTGATATTAAAATAGCTAAAATTTCTTTGGTTTTGTATTTGCATCATGTGTTTTCCACTTTTTAAAATTTTTAACTAGTGTTTATCTTTATATTAAAGTGAGTTTCTTATAAATAGCATATACTTGGGTCTTACTTTTTTATCCTGACAGTCTTGTTTTAATTTGTGTTTAGATCATTCACATTTAATGTTATTATTGAAATATGTGGGTTAAAATCTTTAATCTTTTAGCTATTTTCTAATTATTCCATAGGGTTTGTTGATTTTCCCTTGTTCTGTCTCTCTGCTTTTTGAATTCCTATAATGTGTGTGTTAGATAATTAGTTAATTTGTCCCACATGGTTAGTTATTTTGATTTTTTCATTACTCTTTCTTTTTGGTGTCAATTAGGATAATGCCTACTGCCCTACATTCAAGATCGCTAATTCTTTCCTCCTTTATGTAATGTCTCCCAAAGAGTTTGTCTTTATTTCTCTTACTCTGCGTTCTTTATCTCTATTACTTGTTTTCATTTTTAGTATTCCATTTCATTCTTACAATTTCCATCTCTCTTGAAATTTTACTCAACTGATTTTGTGTGTTGTCCACCTTTTCCCTTTAGGGCCTTTTCTTCTATTAATTTATATATGTTATTATAGTATAAGTGTCCTATCATATAGTGCCAACATCTGTGTCATATTTCAGCCTGGTTCCATTGATTGTTTTCTCTTTTGGAGGTATGTTGCATTTACTCGTCTTTTCTTATGCTTCATGATGTTTTCTGAATGCTGGATCTCTCCTTTAGGACAGTAGAGACTTAAAAATACAATTTTTATTCTCGGAAATTGGCATGTATTTCTTTCTCCTAGGCTTTCAATGGGGCAGTTTACATTAATCTTGTCAAAAGTTGAACTTGGCTCAAGATTTGTTGTCACTAGGATTACCACCAGCGCATTACATATTCAAATTCCTTTATTTAGACCATATATTTAGTTGAGGACTATTAAATTAGAAATTTTTTTTTTCTCAATCTATGGAAAACTAACATTTAGGTTTTCCTTTTGCACTAAACCTCTGAAATAGTGAGCCCTTTACAACTATGACAGCAGTTTTCCACTGTTTTATTTTACTGAAAAGTTTGTTGGCTTGGTGGTGTAGGTTTGGGAGGTATTATTTATTGTTCTAATTAATGTTGATTGAGAAAGGCACGTTGCCCCAGGTCCTTAGGATAAGGCTTTCCCAAGTACTGCTGACCTTCTTCTAGGTATAGCTCTGGCTCCAGAATTTTATATTTTTCTACTTCTCTCAGCTGTCATGAGTTTCCACTGTACCCTAAAAGTGACAATATTTCTTGTCTTTTCCCTCAAATAGGACTTTTTCTTCATAGGGGAGTGTTATGGAATGAATTGTTTTATGTGCCTTCCCTTCCACTCCCTACAGTTTAAGGCCCTAACCCTTATGATGACTGTATTTGGAGTTAGGGACTTTAGAGATAAGGTTAAAAGAGGCCTTAAAGGTGGGAACCTAATCCTACAGGATTCTCTCTCTCTCGCTCTCGCTCTCGCTCTCTCTCTCTCTCTCTCTCTCTTCTCTTGCTCTTGCTCTCGCTCTTTATCCCTCTCCTCATTCTCAGAGGAAAGTTTATGTGAAGACAGAGAGAAAGTAACCATTTATAAATCCAGAAGAGAGGCCTCAAAATTAAAGCTACTTTGCCGACCCCTTGATTTTGGATTTCTAACCTCCAGAACTGTGAGAAAATGTGTAAGCCTCCCAGCTTGTGATGTTCTGCTAGAGCAGCCAAGGAACCTAAAACAGAAAGACGGAGGAGATGGACTGAATAGAGTTTCGCAATGCTTCCACAGTGTCTGCTCCGATCATGCCCAAGATTTGCCCCACAAGCAAAGCTTTCTTGATACTCACTACACGCTTCCCTATGTGTGTCAGGTAAGACTTGGGGAGAAAAAATCTTTAGGGGTGTACTAAGCCTCCTCTTAACACCTGTGGTCTCAAAAGTTCCTGTTCTCTACTTTTTTCTCTCATGCACTAAGCCTCTAACAACTGGTCAACTTTCTAGCTCAATTCTCCTTTGGGTGTGACTATGTCTGCTCAAGTAAAGCAAGTGCTCACATCTCATTTCTCCAGAAGGTGCCTCTCCTTCCACAGATATTGGATTATTTGGTAGTCTTGTGATCTTGGTTCTCTGTAGATTCATAACTGATTATGAAGTTGACTTTGTTTGGCTTTTGTCTGGTTATATTGCTTATCAACTCTAAAACTCTGAGCAGAAACAAGTCTCATTTGTTATATATTTGTCTTTTTGTGCTTGTCATGGATAATATGTTCAGATATATATTTAAGATCACTAATTTTTTAAGCTACTTTTAAACAGCTATTTTAAGAAAGAATGAGATTTTTTCTTTTATTTATAACATTTTTACTTCTTTTAGAATAATTTTTTATAGAATCTAATTTTATTTTTTTCTAAAATCTCTTACTTATGATTTTGATTTTCCTTTATATTTTTAAGTAATTTTTTTGCAGACATAATGTAATATCTGAAACAATAATCCCAATATATAATACTCATGGGTCTTATTTACTTCTTTTTTCTTTATTGTTTCTCACTCAGATCTCTTTATTTACTTGTTACACTTTTGTAGTGATGGATTGAGCAGTTAATTCTATAAAGCTGAACTATCTTCGAATGTCTAGAATAAAGCATTTTTGATTATTTTAATACACTAATGTATTGGTTTTCAAAATATTGCATTTGAAATATCACTAATATTTCAAGATAATAAAATATCAATAGATATATAAAATGTAATTAAATACAACACTAGCCTATTATAGTTTTATAACTATCATTTGCTTAGTTTTAATTTTCACTTCATTCTATGTTTCTACCAGCTTACTTGTCATAGGATTTATTGTTTTTATGAAAAGTGTTATAATAGACCAATATGAACATCTAATTCTGCTAAGTTTCAGGTATACATGTATAATCATTCTTGGAATATCTTTTCTAGTTGTTGATCTATTCATTTTTTTCTACCTTTCAGTTGATAACTATGGTAATTTGCATTTTAAGGAAATCTTTTTTTAACTTAATTTTTGAATACATTGTTATGTAATTGTTCATAATATGATCATAGCTTTTTAAAATTGCATCTGCTATTTAGTTCTTTCATCTTTTGTTACATTGTTTGTGATAGTTATTATTTTTTAAAATTTAAAACATTTTAAAAATTAAATTTGGGAGAGAATTCTTTTAATCATGTTTTAAAAAAGAACAGCTCTTTTATTATTTTTCCAATTGTGCATTTTATTTTCTGTTTTATTAACTGTTGGGAGATTTATTTTTATTAATTAATTTATTTTGTTGTTCTTTTCTAAGCTACTTGAATTTTTGATGGTATTAATGTCAATAGTCATTATTTTAATTATTAAAATGAAATTTTATATGTCATTAATATGGTAATAGTACCCACTTGACCAAAGATAATGAATGTATACATATAATGCATTAATTTAGAGAAAGAATTTTTTTGTTTAGCCAAAATCTTTATTAAAGATGTATATTATCCATAATAAAACGGGAAGTACAATACCTACAAATATGAGTGGTATTATCTTGATCTCAGTTTCTTTTAATTTCAAAGACACTTCAGCTGAGCCTTATAAGAGTCAATGGTTTGCATCATTAAGGTGTTTTTGAAGAGGTTTAGTTTAAAAGTAGGTAAACCACTTAGAAGGATTTTGATAAGTAAAAATAGGATAGGAGGAGACAAGTTTCTTGATTTAGGTGAAGCAGCGAAAATATTGAGAAAGGCCAAGACACGAGAGTTTCTTTAAGTGGGAGACAATGTTATTATGTGCAATTTTTTTTCTAAGAAAAATGGATAATATTTAGTCTGATATTTCAAACTCAATGACAGAGCTCATTATGAGTGTTATTACAACAAAACTTAGTCAATTCCTAATTCATGGCTGGATTTCAATTTCCTTATTCTCTAGGTTAAACTTTACTAGAGATGTTAAGATCCGCCCCCCAAAAATATGAAAACACTTAGGCAAAATGCTTACATCTCTAATTTATCCCAATAAAAATGTTTTTTCCCCCAGAAATATTATTAAATACTTATACTAAGGTTTTTTATGTTTATTTTCCACTTGCTCACATGCACTCAGAATGTGCTCTAAAATAACACTATAGTAATATTATGCAAACTATTTATAGAAGCTCTACAAAACTTCATAGACAATTAAGAAAGCGGTGAATGTCAGTTGAAAAAACAAGGATTCTGCTTTCAGGAGCTAATTTTTTTATTCACATGAGATGAAAATGTTTTTGAGCTTCTTTTGAGCTTCTGTTGAGTTTTAATCTATAAATATATCTATATATATCTATATATATCTCAAATATTTTAAGAATAAAATATAAACTTTCAGTTAAGTATATTTTTAAATTGCAGTTCATATTTAAATAATTATTTAGAGTTTATAAAATGTCTTTTCATATGTTTTTACATTCAGATTTTAATGGTTCAGCCAGAAAGATAAACTAGATGTTATCACCATTGCACAGCGAATAAGCTGAGACTGAAGAAATGGACTCGGTTCTGGCCTCGGTGTTCTGACTTCACTCCAATGCAGAAAAGGGAAGTGTATTTAGCTGATAGCATTGAAGTAGAAAGAGAGAAAGGAAAAATGAGATAAAACAATGTAGATTTAATTTAAAAGTAAAATTTTACATTGCCTGAACATGTAATATTAAAATAATTTAATGCTATTTCCAGAGTTATAATTTTTAATTTCTTTTGAATTAATTTTATTGCAAATATCAACTGTAAAATCTCTTTCCTAAATTTACCTGTAGCATAAGCTATTTATCCTTAAAAGTACATGAGAATTAAGTGTTCAATGTCAGTGATAAATTTATTTATACAAATAAATATTATTCATTTGAAAAGTAAGTACTGAATTAGTTGATGTTTACATAATAAAATATTGGAAGAAACTAGCTCTATGTGATTATGAGTAATCTGCATGTTTTATTCCAAGGACATTATTTGTTAAATTATTGAATTACATGTGTTATAAGTATGACCAAATACATTCTTATGTATAAAAGTATGCAAACTAAAAAGTACCATTACTAAAATGTAAAAGGAAAAATATGCTAAAAGAAATTTCGGTATCTTTCATTCCAAAGTTGTCTTCTAGTAGACTTATCTCTATACTATCACAAAATTTACATAATCAACATAAAAATAATCATTCTTCATTAGACTCTATAAGATATGCCTAATTTGAGGCAAAACAAGTTGCAGTTTACCCAGAATCCCTCACTCTCCATGTCTGATCACCCTTGATATCTGATCAGTTTCCTCATCCTCCACTATTTCCCAAGTGATGTCTAATCCCCCTGACCTGCCTTCAGCAAGAATCCTGTTAGATGGGCTTAGCCAGAATCTCTTCTTACTCCTAATGTTTCTTCTTGTACTTTACCAACCACTGACAGCTTCTTCCTCATCCCAGCACTTTGGCTATAAATTCACACTTTCCTTGTAGTGCTTGAAGTTGAGCCCAATCTCTCTCCCCCACAGCCAAACTCCACTGCAGCAATCCTTATACATATCATGATACTTTCTCTGAATAAAGTCTTCCTGACCATTATTTAACAAGTATCATGAATAAATTTTTAACACTACAATTCTGCAAATGTAGATATATTGGAGATTTTACATTATTAAATTTATTATATTTGTAGTGTAGGAAACACTATTGTTAATAAGAGCAGAAATATATAATCCAGTATATCGAAGGAAGAACCAGTGAAGCACATGTCCTGTAATCTTACAGAAGGGCTATTGGGTATGCTTCGAAAAATGTATTAACTTTAAGGTACAAATATATCTATTTTGCACTATTGGATCAAATATGAAAAACACTAGGAAGTATACAATTTGCAAAGGAGAATAAATTTTATAGAGGACAAAGAACAATAAAACATTTATTTAACTGTCTAAATTTAATCAACATGAAAACCACCAGTATTTCCCATGTTTTCACATGTCTCTCATTAGTAAAACTGGCTTGTTATGGGCATCTTGAGGTTGACGACTTCAGAAAAACAAAATAACATATAAAATGTGTTTAGGTAGCATTAGTGATTTTGAGAATTATTTTCCACTTCCTTTTCCTTCTAAATACATAATAAGATTGTGCTTCTGGCTCCCCTAAGGTTAGGTAGGAATATGTGACTAAATCAAAGAGCTGTGAGCATATTTGAGATTTGTCACTTCCCGGCTAGTGCATTTAATGTTGCTCTAATACTCTCCCAAATTCCCTCTTTCTCTGACAGAGCTGCCAACAACAATTGAAATATTGGCTGTTCTTTCAGCCTAAGTGTCTAGGTGGGCAGAACTCCTCTGCTAATCAGAGATGGACATGTAACTCACAAGAGTGGTTAAAGATACTTAGATTTTGAAATTATTTATAACAATAGAATAATATAACCTATATGTACTGGAATTCATATCACCTCTGCTGATATGGAAATTACTGTTGTTTGAAAAATACACAAATAATGAAATACATGATATTGTGGTATAATAATTAGCTTGAATCTCTTTAAAAAACAGCAACAAGTGCTAATTTTGTAATATGTGGAATTGTGAGAAAGGTTCACCATCTAGAATTTCTTTTGGAGTAAAACTGCTACGCTTCTTAAATACAAATTCCGTTGAATGATTCCATTCGATTTGTCTAACAACCTTTATTTGAGTGATTTTTTTATT
The DNA here is from genome assembly GCA_003508835.1 of Eonycteris spelaea. NCBI lineage: Eukaryota > Metazoa > Chordata > Mammalia > Chiroptera > Pteropodidae > Eonycteris > Eonycteris spelaea. The sequence continues at coordinate 315,829 of PUFA01000043.1, read as the reverse complement.
TAACAATCCAAATGTAAGTCAACTGATTTTGAGAGGTAAAGTGTACTTAATACTTTTACGTTTTTTTCTGGCCAAATCCAGTACCTCTACCTCTCAAAGAAGGAGGTTCAATTGCTTTTTTATGAGCTCAGAATTTGAGCAATTTGAGAAATTTTGTTGCAGTACTTTTTTTCAGACTTTCTAGTATGCCATATTATTGGAATTAGAATGATGTTAATGAAATGTAGTAAATATAAATGTATATGTATATTTATATCTGAACCCCTATCTTTATTATCTATCTATCTATCTACCTATCATCTATCTATCTATCATCTATCCATCTCTCCAAATATTTTGTTTAGGAATAACCAAGTAAAAAAAAAATTCAAAAGGTAATCCCCAAATTACTTTGTGTCTTACCTGTTTCAATTCAGGCAATATTGATTATGATTATGATCTATCTATATGCAACATCCACTGTGAAGGCTCAGGGATACACATCTTCACTGGCATCTAAATTGTTCATATGAAAACTTTGTGTGGTTGATTTGAGTTAACCCTGACTTTAAAATGGTGGGAACTGACACTTGAAGTTATATATTGGTTACAAAAGATTATAAACCAAATAAGTACCTGAGTCATAATTAAAAGGAATTTTTGTGACTAGAAGATCTTTTCAAGAGAAGAATAAAGGAAAGGAAAAAAAGTGTAACTGTCAGCTATGACTCTGCCACCCAAATGAGCAAATGTGGGGTATTTGGATTTGATTTCCTGTGCCGCTCCAGAGTCTCCTCCCAGCTCCCCGTGTCCATCACTGGAGCCAGGTCTCAGCAGGCTATGGCATCATTCCTGATTACTGCTGGGCCTTTCTGTTCTGTTTCTGGTCTAGAGTGATTTAAAAAATAGCTTGGATAGGTTTTAAGTTTTTTAAAAAATCATTTAAACTATCACAATGGTGTCAGGTTTTGGATGGGTAAAAAAAGAACAGTCCAACTAACTAGAAATTTTTGCCTGTTGGTTCTTTTCCTGTCATAAATATCATTTGTTTGGAAAATGTATCCATTTTACTCAATGTAACAACTAGAACAAGAGTCCATCTTCATACTACGAATGTAAGAAAACCATTATTTCCTAATTTACCACTAATACTAGGTATGGCTAACTTTAAAAATGTAGCCAATCTTATATGGTGCAAATGGCAAATTGTTTTCCTTTCTATTGTTCTGACCATGGTGTGATCGATCAGTTATCATGACTTTACTGACCATTTGTACTCTTACTTTTTCCTATTTATATTTTATTTGGGGATGATAGCTTTTCTTTATTGGGGTTTAGGAATTCATTTTATATTATGGTTGTAAATCTATATCCTATTGCATAAATTGCTGTTATGTTTTGCCTATACAGAACCTGAGCATTAATTCTAGATCTACTATTTCACTAACAGCAGTGTCTGTGTTCACATCTGTGTACTTTCTCTTTTTTAACCTCTGGGATTCCTCATTATATAAGGCTCTTAAGCATAGTGTCCGGCACTACATAAGCAATGTAAAATTATTAGCAGTTATTCTCTTTCGCTTTCAGTGAAATCATCCTGAATTAGAGTGAAGACTTCATTACGGTAGCAGATCTTTCTAAAGGTAGGTTCTCTGTAAACACAGGGAAGGAGAAACTTTCTAAATATATGTACTTTATAATTACCTGAATGAACAGTTAGTTTCCCAAAATTATTTCTGATCATTTTAGTCTGTTGATAGCATGGTTGAAGTTTCTGTGTCTTTAGTGGGAAGAATTAATATTTTTAAAGATAGCTTTAATTTTATAAAGTTTGAGTGAAAGATTCTCTACTTTGCATTGTTTTCGATCTCAAGTAAAATTTCTCTTATTTACAGTGCCATTAGTGATATAATTCAGGGTATTCTACCATCATTATGGATTTATTAATTTTCTTAATACTGTATTCTCATATTTTTCTTATAATTATGTTCCAGCATTACATAGAAATTTAGGAGAAATTTTTGTAGACATGCTTAAACACTATGTGGAACTGAATATTTAATTATTTGTCTTGGTAAATAAAATCTCACTTTAGTTTTTTTTTTTAAATCATGAGAGGTACAACTACGTATTGTGATAGAAAACAAATTTCAAAAGGTACAGGAGATATTTATATGTAATTTATAAAAAGATGAAAATGCCATCACTTCATTACAAATAATTTAAAAACTTTTGTAAAAGTCTGTGTTCTAGAAAAATTAGTAACAACCTAATCAGATTAAAAGAATCAGAAAACCAATTGCATTAAAATTTTTTAAAAAAGAAAAGTGATGTTGATGTCAACAAGACAAGGGAGTAGAAAATACCAGCCATCATCCTCCCACAAAAACAATTAGACAGTTATTCATGAATATAAATATCTCTAGAAATATCTCTAGGAGGGCTCAAAAGTCTAATTAAAAATAACAGTCACCCACCATATCAAATAAAAAAGAAAAATGACCTGAAAACAAAGTAAACAGAAAAAAAAGCCTTTGAAATGTACATAAGGTATCAGTAGGATGTCCAAGAACAGATTAACATGGCTTTTATCATTAATTACCAGATAGAATATATTACATAATATTCACAAATCTATCATAAATATAACTACATGAAGGTAAGTTTGCAAGAAAAATGTTGAAGACAGACATGATGAACATCCTTCAACTTTTATAAAGAGTATAAGAGAGCAGATAAATAAAGAAGGATATGATTAGGCATATGAAACTCATATTTCAAAAATGCCATGTTGGTTTTCTTGTGTTTGTCTCTTTAGAATCACCTCTCCCTCTTACCCCTTGCCTTATGAGCAAGTCCACTGTGGACTATATTCACAGGGTTTCCTTGCCCACTGACTTCTGGATGGCTTTGGCCAATGAGGATTGCTGGCAAGCAAGTGGTGGGAGAATGAGAGTCTTACTATTTATTGCTGTGGCCCTGCTTAGTTTATTTACCTCAAGTTGCAATGATTTTTGTTTTAAATTTATTTAGTTTTTGGTGACATTGGTTAACAAAATCAAACGTTTTAGGTGTACAATTTAACAGTAAGGCATATATATATATATATATTCTATTGTGTGTTCCCCTCCCATAGTTAAGATTTCTTTGTTATCACATAAGTTACTATGAATTTTAACCGGATTTAGATGCATCTCTCAAAGCGATGAATCAACATGCCACTCTCCCAATCCTAGGATGTGCTCACACCTCTCTTGTGGCCTGAGGGTGATAAATACTTAGTATTGTTTCCCAGCACCCACTCCTCTATAAATATGCCTAATTATGTAAAGATTCTTCAAATTATCTTGTTTTAAACCTATCTTCTGCTTCCAATTGCAACCTTGACTGATTTCAAAATAATTCTCTAAAAATGAATTTATAATTTTATCAAAATTATAACCTCTTTATACTTGTTAAAAGAAATCTCCAGGTGAAAATATGGTACTTAAAAAAATTAGAATTGCATACGTAGACTTGCACCATCACATATTAAATGCCAAAAAACATAATAATTGAAACAATGTAGTAACAATTTAAAGAACAGAAAGATATGTGTGTGTGTGTGTGTGTGTGTGTGTTGTGTGGTGGAGGAAGAGAGATAGAGATTGAATGTAGCATTATAATATTATTTAAAGACTTTTCCCATATTAATATTGAATAGTTGCAGCTAATCTAGTGGTGAAATAGAAATAATAAAACAGAGAAACAAATTATAGTATAAATAGAGCTATATTTAAAATCATGAGAATTCCAAAATCTGAGCCCTGGGCATTCACACCTTAGGAAGATGAGGAGGTAAAAACAGATTTTGTATCAGAAGTAGTGTAAATATCCAACAATGGTAATTGTATACATAATGCTTGATATATTCAGTTGAGATCATTGTAAATAGCTATTAAAAATTAGATTTAGAAAGTGATAAGAAAAATATTCATAGATATAATTTAAGTAAGTAATACAGGTGACATCTTAAATATGCTATCATTTCTATTAATCTCTTTCTGTATGTATTTCGATACATGTAGATGCATTGTACATAAATGTTATATTGTAAGGTGGATTTACTAGATTAGTATATGATTATATTTATATTTTCTATATTTTCAGACTTGTTTACAATAAATATCTACTGTTATTATAATTACACAATAAATGGAATAAAATACAAAATTTAAAATAAAATATGAAACCGATAGAATAAATATCAGTATTTGTTCAGAAAAAAAGCTTTGTAGAACTATCTAGACCAGGTAAGATCAAAGAAACCTAGAATAACAAGCATTTTGATGCCAACTGTTAGTTAACTAGGCAAATAAAAATCATAGTCTTTGTGTTATCGATGTTTTACAATAAAATTAAATTTGAATTTTCTTTGTAATTGTTTTGCTTATCTGAAAGGGAGGAGGCCTCTTCTTAGAATCTACATTATAAACATATTGTGAACAACCAGTCTGTCAACGGAAGCATACAACACATTTTTAGGAAAAAAATTATTAAAGTAAAACAATTTTTACGAATCCTATGAAGTTTCAGCTTGCTTGATTTTCACAATGTGATCACAAGTATGTAACCACAATCTAATTGCAGAAAGAGAACTTTCCCCACACCACCAGACCTTCTTCATGCCCTTTCTCAGACACAGATACCTACAAGTAACTATCGTGCTCACTTCCATCCTTGTTGATTAGATTTTTCTCCTGGTTTTGAACTTTATGAAATGGAATCACTGCTATTTTGTGTCACATTTCCTTCACTACACATGAATTTGAAAAATTTCTAATTTGTTGTGTTTAATAGTAGTTTAATTTGCATTATTCTATAACATTCTACTTATATGAATAATATATTAACATTCATTTATCCATTCTTTTCTAGATGGATATTTGATATGTTTCTAGTGTATGGCTTTTATAAATTATGCTTCTGTGAACCTCCTGGCACATGTCTTTTGGTAAAGTTATTTACACATTTCTATTGAGTATATGCCTAGAAGTGCAATTGTGAGCCATAGTAAATGCATTTTCAGCATTCGTAGATAGTGTGAACAGTTTTTCTAAAAAAACTATGAAATTATACTCTTATCCACAGTACATGAGAGTGTTTTAATTCTTCTTTAATAGCACTACATGCTATTGTCTCTTAACTCTTCTGGTGAGTGAATAGTGGTATCACATTGTGTTTTAATTTTTATTTATCTGGTAACGCGGTTAAGTAAATTTTCTTGTTTATTTACAATTTGTGTATCATCTTTTATAAAGAACCAGTTCAGGTCTCTGGGCCATTTATCTATTGGATTTTCTTTTGTTTACTTATTGATTCAAAGATGTCTTGTGGATGTGAGGTTTCTGTGAGCTATATACATTTTTCTCTGAAAGAGGTTAGCTTGTTTGCTCTCTTGATGATATCCTTCGAGGCACAGGAGTTCTTCATCTTAATAAAGTCCAATTCATCTTTTAGAAAAATATACAGTGCTTTTGGGTTTCTCTTTAATAACCTTTCCTCGCCCCACAATCATACGTGTATCCTTTTATGTTTTCTTCCAGGGGCTTTATTAATTCACATTTAGAAATAATGCTTGGGTATTAACTTTATTTATGATATGAAGACAGGAATGAAGATGTATTTTTTCCCATATGGGTATTCGATTATCTCAGCCATTTATTTAAAACAAAACAAAACAAAACACACACACCATGTATAAGTGCACATGCACAGTTCAAACCCATATAGTTCAAGGGTTAACTGTGATCATTTTATACACATACACAGATGCATATATGCATAGATCCTTATCTCAACCAACCTATTTCTCTATAAGGGTTTGTATATGTATACACACCTTTGTGTGTGTGTGTATGTATAGATAAAATTCCATACACATACACACATTATCATATTCTTATATATGTGTGTTATATGCATGTAGACTACATGTGTATCTTATACATATAGCTTGTTACTTTTTGATTATAAATAATAAATTATCTTTCTTACTGCCATGAAATACACATTGAGTTAAAAATACTTATCGCTGATGAATAAATTTAGTTACTAAAAGAGTGAGATAAACACAGCTCTGCTACCTTTTATAAATTTTGAGTTTTTTGAATATTGCAATCTTTGCAATCGCCATGTAACATAGATAGGGCAGATGTACTGAATATGCTGAAGAGATGACTCTTCTACATTAGAAGTCCTGTGGCATCTAAGACCATATAGGAGAAAGGGTTTAATTTATTCATCAGATATTGATTCTACTGCTTCTAACCTCACTGATTTTAAAATTAAATGTTAAATTCCATAATAACAATGAACAGTCTTCATAATTTAATCTGGAAAGCGAAGTGAATACAAACACACATACCTAGTACCAGTATTATTTTCAAAGATGTTTGGATGACAGATTCTTGTTATCTTTACAGGTTTTGACTTTGAACAATAGTAGGCACAGCCAAGTCTAGGCAAGCATTAATTAGTCTAGTGAAATTTTAATAACAAAAGTTAATATTAGGATTTGCATCTTAATTGTTGAACTTAAATGACCTCTAATATCTTTTCGAGCTGAGAATATTTAAATAATGCTCCACTAAAAATACAAGCCTCAAAATTAAAGAATTAGTTAAATTATTGTAACGTTACTGAATATTACCATTACATGGAAAATGATTAAAAAATCAGTATTCTTAAAGCATTTATTCAGGATTATTCAATAAAATTACGTAAAACATTAATGACAATTTTTCTTAGAAAAATTAGACCTGAATTATTATTATTAACCTCACCAAATAATACTAGAAACAGTTCATAGTTTTTCTATTATTCTTATATTTCTCCAAACTTAATTTTTGGGACTGCAGATATTCACCAAGTAGCCAGGCAATTGCTTATACAGTCATCACAATGGAGGGATCAATGTAAAAGAATTTTTGGACTTGTAATGATTTGAATTTGGATCACAACAATGTTTCTTACATTTATATACAAATAACTATTCAAAATGGTATGAAAATCAAGGCCACAATAAAAGTCAATACCTTATACTTCAACACTTAATTGCTTTTGACTGCAGTTTAATCTCATTTCAGTCTTATAATTACACTTTGATCAGAATGCACATTTCAAATCCGTCTGGAGTTTTGTCTTGGATTTAAATCTCTCCTGCACAAGTCTTTTTTCTTTTTCTTTTTTAAATAGACTACGTTTTAATTATAGAAGTAGCTATTGATGTGAACACACCTACTTATTTTGAAGATGACTTTCCTGACAGTATCAGAAAATTATGGACTATGATTCATAAATTGCGTATCTTATTTTATTATCTTTCTCAATACCTTATGAGAAAATATCATCCTGACCATTCCCCCATTTTCTTTCTAAAATGGAGATAAAAATAATATTGATATATTGTATTAAAATAGAATAGTTTATAGAGTGAAAAGAGTTCCAGTAGGGCTAATGCCTAATGAATGAGGAGAGTGATAGAAGTGAAGTTAGAGAGCTGATAAGAAATGGTGGTGAGAAGCTATGGTACAAGACAAAATTATTTTGAAATTTTATTCCTAAAAAGGCACCATGAAAAGGAATAAACTGAAAATCTAGTAATAATAATTAATAAAAACTATATTGAAATTAGAAAGAAAAACAGTAGATTATACCATGCAACTATTAGATTAGTTAATATTTAATGGGATCTGGCTGATTAGATAATTAATGTGCTAACAATGCAGAACTAGAAAAATATCCCAAAATGTAATAACGATAACCACAAAGAAGGAAAATGAGAGAGATATAGAATATAAATTGAGAACATGAAAGATTAGTCATATAAGAAATCCAGAAGGAAAAATAAATAGGGATTGTTTGATGGTATTAGGAAACATAGTTGATCCCTCAAATGGAAACCAACAAAAATTAGAGATTAATAAGATTCTTATAAAATCTGTGTGATTATTGTAGACTGTTCTCATTAAATAAGTGGTTAAAAAATACCTTATTCTCATCTCAGAAAACTTCCTAAAACATAATAAAGAATTTTCCTGAGTTTATTTGGCTAGACGACGTAAAATTTAATTTAAAAGTCATGTTTTTATTCTCCTTGCTTCTCAAAAGCTACTTTTTAAAAATTACTGTACCTGGAAATCACGTGCTACATCAAGACATTCCGCAAAACTCTGTGTCACATAACAAAACCTACATTAGCCTGCATGAAATTGTGCCTCATTTGCTCACTTTACAGACTGCCGCTCTTTGTTATGTCTGCACCTTCTTCTGCTTTCACTGCCACTGCTTGCAGACTGATTTCTCAGGGTGGTGAGGGTAGCGGTGGTCCTTATTCATTTCACAGTAATTAATGCTGCTGCGAATCAGAAGCATCTGACCCAAGTGCTGCACATCCCTCTCTCTGATCTATACATACTGCTGACCAAAAAAAGAGAAAACCTTATTCATAAATCTTTATTTTGAGCAAATCCTCCAACTAATAAATCAGCTAATAGCTTTCCAATTTTTTGGCACAACAGACTGTTTCCTGCCTTTTGTTTAAATTGTTAGTCAGGTTGTCCATGGAGTCTCCAAATAGCAAAAATCACTTCCTAAAAGTGGCTAAACAGTCATGAATTTTTTCTATTCGGAGAAGAGAGGACTTTCTGGATTCTAGGTGTTTTATAGAGAGCTTACAGATATATGAAGGCAAAATAAATAGCAAAAGCATTAACATATCTCCAGGGCCTTTAATTTCATCCATATAGTACATTATGATCGTTCCTGATTAGCCAAAGTATTTAACTTAGAAAAAAATATAAAATCTAAAATAGTTCTGGAGAAAGTGATTTTATAGTCTTTAAATTTTTAGCCCAAGAAGTTCACAATCATTGAAAGATATTTCTGTTAATATGTTATACATTGTTAATACCAGAAAGACTGTATTTTTTGTCAGTTGTCTTAAGTATGGTAAAAGGGTTTTCACAATATTTTTGTATCAAATAAAATTAGAACCTATTAAACAAATATTATTATTTTAGCACCCTTTCTAAAAATTATTATTAATTAAGTAGAACAGCAAACTTTTGTGATATTTTTTGGTCATTCTAGAAAACCAAAAGATGCTTTACTTAAAATAGATAATATGAGCTTTATTTTTCTGAACCTGGAGGTTGAATTTGGGAAAGACAGAGTGAAGAGATTTTAAAGGAGGCAAAGTAAGCTATAAATATCCAAAAAAACAAAAAAAGCAGTTAAAATTAACATTTTCACAATGTACAGCAATAAGAAGCAATTATTCATAAAGTTTACCTTTAAAAGTAAAAATTCAAGATCGTGCCAAAAATATAGAAAGTTAAAATATTGGGATGAAAAAAGGAAACTAGGCAAAAAATAACTAGCCATTACAGAAAAAAATATTTTTTAAATTATCTCTTCATTTATTGGATACCATCAAAGCTACAATCCGCAGTAAATGATTAATAAGCCACTGGTTCTGTTGTAATCATAATAACATAGACATTTAAATTTATCTACACACTCACATAGATCTGTAAATATGCATAAATATACAAATAGATAATCAATTTAAAGATTTCAATATTTTAACAGTTATCACTATTTTAAATATAGCTATTTGTATTCATAATGTATTTACCATTTTAAAAAATCATGAAAATTTTCTTAATAAAGATATAAATCGTTTTCTTGTACACACATTCATATATTTCTGTAAAATATGTATTGTTGTGGTTTTAACACTTGTAGAATATGTTTCAAATATTCATATTAATTAAAATATTTAATCAAAGCAATTCACTTTGTTTTCTCCAAACACAATAGAAAACTAAATGAGTGGAAAACATGTACTGTCTAATTACTTTTCCATGATCAAACAGTTCATATCACTAAATTTTAAGGTTGCAAAAATAAACATAATTATAACAACATTCAAAGGAATTTGTAAAAGTGCTGTTATACCCTTCCTACAAGTAAGAATAAATTACTACGAGGTTCAGTGATCACTGATTTGTATCTTATTGAGAAAGTGGAAAGATATTTTAAGATTATATTTTAATTAACACATTTTAACATTTGGCTAAGGCTTTAAAATAAAAAAAAGGACCTATATATACACTTTTCACCAACACTTTAATTTTCCATTATTTGTATTATTATGAGAATTTCCCAAGCTTAAGCTCTTTCAAAATATCCTTTATTACAATCCACATAGCTAAACCTAAATTTATATAATTTAAAAATAATTTTTAAAATTTATTTACGTATAGATTGTATATGATCTTTTATTGTGCTATATTAGTTTCAGGTGCACAATATAGTGATTTGACACTTTTTTACCTTACAATGTGATCATCCCACTAATTGTAGTTATTATCTGTTACCATGGAAACTTATCACTCATACCCCCCATTCCATTTAAAAATCTTAAATATAAGAAAACAATCATAACATACTTGATTCATAAAATTATTATAATTTAAAAGGCGTTTATAAGTAATCGAACCCTATCCTAGTCATAGAATATTGTGATTACATTAAATTTATATAACAAAATTTGGGAAGAAAGATGGAGTTGTTTTTAAATCAATGTTATTCATTTTCTTTAATTTCATGAACTGGATATCTATTATCTCAGTTCCATCCAATATTATTATAATATATTTTATAAACTTCAAAATTAATAATGAAATTTTCAGGGCTCTTGGAATCATGCCAAAAATCTGTCCTGTTCTTATCTTGAAACATAATAACCGAGGCTATAATTAAAAAAGTAAATCTCAGTTGAACTATTTTACTCCTTTGAGTTAAAGTTTTTAGGAGGAAATTATTAAAAGATGAGGAAAGATGTATAAAGTATTATAAATTTGATTTTTTTTCTTTATTTTTAGCAAGGATGTGATGATTAATTTTTTACTCTTTCCTTTACAATAGTGACAAGTATCTATGTCAAAAAGATGAGATTTTGTTTTTCCCCTTGCCAAATAGCTATTTTCAGCAAATTTTTTGTATTCTCTGTTTCAACCAAAAGAATGGACAGATTGGTAGAGTAAGAGAGAAGTAAAGGAAAAGTAACAAGGACATGTCTGAATTTTTTAATAAGCTTTTTCCTTTCTGTCCTGGGATTTGAGAAATTCTTAACAATGGCACAGAGATCTGAATGTGACCCAGATTTGAGGTCTATATTTCAGTTAATATCTCCTTCAAACGGAGATTGCATTTTTAAAAAATATTGGTTATACTTATTGCTAGAACAAACAAAATATGACCAATTCTATAATCTCAATGAAGTAATCAGATCCCAGAAAACTTACCTTGAGGTTATGGGAAGAGTGGCCTTCTCTTTGAACTAGTAGATTTGCAAGAGGTCTCAGATATATATATTATTTATTTTTTACCCAGTCAAGGGCTCTGGTTCATGACATGGCATGATTCATGAGGATGAGGCTTTCAGACAAATCTGAGTGGAACCACTAGTTTGGTTAAAGCCCAACAGTCAAAAAACCCCAGGAACATGCTTGTAGACAAAGAAAGATGAATTCATTAACCTACTGCAGAAAATAAGAATTTACCACAGAAACAATGAAGTATCTCAGTAAGAAGTAATCATGCGTATGACTATGATTTATCATAGATAGGTATTTTTTGGTAGAATTAAAAGAAAAGGGATTCTCTCCTGAACTGCGAACTATTGGAAATTGTTGCAATTAGGAGATTGGATATATTAATAATTTTAGCAAGAAATAGAAAGAACAATGCAAGGCTAAGGTTTTTTTTTTTTTTTATCAGAAATGCAAGAGTAATCATACATGTTAGCTGGAACAGCAGTATGTTTGATTATTTATTGATGGTACTGTTTCCTTGATTCTGTGTTTAGACACAATTAAAGAGTTATCTCGCTTTTTTCTTTTTTCTACCTACCATGGTCTTATGGGTCTGTCTGATTATTGTTGATATTCTTTAGAAACTATTTGAAGAAGAGGAATGATCCATCAAATGATCAAGAAGAAACATCATGGCCTAGCAACTGGTTGCCATTGGCCAGCTGTTGGCTATCAGAGATGTTGTTCTTATTCTTTTTCATTTGATTTTTCTTTTTTTAATAATGCTATTCTCATATTATGCAATGTTTTTGTGAGATAATAGAGAAGGTGGATTTTAGCATGCTTCTAAAATTTCTATGTCTCTCACAATATAAATTCAACCCTTCACTATTATAAAAATTTTTATTTTAACTACAAGTCAAATGAAATAATTCTGCTAAAATCATCATAGCAGAACCAGACTGACCTAAAGTGGAGACCCAAATCATGTAATCTGTTCTGTCACATCTACTGTGTTCACTACAGGATTTATTTTTCCTCTTTAGCTTTAAATCCACTCAGAAAAAACTACCTCACTTTAGGGAACAATATCTAACTTATTCTTTTTATGGTGAGTAATATGTATACTCCCAATACTCTCTATGAGCCGCTAACCCAGTAAAGTACTACTGCTTTGGTAGACAACACTTCTGCACCAAGTAGTTAAAATTAATTTGCCTAATTGCTTTTGTAAATTTAGATAAGATAGATGACAGATAGGTGATAGATAGATAGATAGATAGATAGATAGATAGATAGATAGATACATAGATACATAGATACATAGATATATAGATACATAGATAATCAGAAGGAATAGATTCAGGAATACCATTTAATTAAGTTGATGATAAAAAGAAAAAAAAGAAAGAAAAAGAAAGGAAAGAAGGAAGGAAGGAAGGAAGGAAGGAAGGAAGGAAGGAAGGAAGAAGAAGAAAGAAAGAAAGAAAGAAAGAAAGAAAGAAAGAAAGAAAGAAAGAAAGAAAGAAAGAAAGAAAGAGAAAGAAAGAAAGAAAAAAAAAAAGAAAAAGTTACTCACCTAGGCAAGCATAATGAAACTACTGTAAACCAAGGATGGAGAGTCTAAAATCAGCAGTTGGAGGTGAAAGGAGATTGCCTACAAAGAAACTTCAATTAATCTAAGAGCTGAATTTTCAAGGGCAAAAAGGGAAGTGAAGTAAATTGTTATATCTTTAATGTGTTGAAAGAAAATGCATTTCAACCTTGGATGTTGTAATCAGTGAAACAATCTTTCAAGAACAAGAACAGAACAAGGACAGAACAAACAATAAAAACATTCTCTGACAAACAAAAACAGACATTTTTCCACTTTAAATAGTCAATAAATATTAACAGGTACATTTACTTATGAAATAGTATAAAAATGAATTGAGAAAAAAAAATAAACCTCACAATTAGACAAACTGAAAAAGAAGAAAAAACAGAAAGCACAACTAAGTTATTAGAAACAAATCAAAATGCTGAGTTTCAGACATGCTGAAAACATAACATAAAAATTTTAAAATAAATCCTGAATAATATCACACTAAGTATATATTAAATTAATAATAATGCATAATTATTAATATCAAACAAATAGAAATTAATGCGAAAGTGTTAGCATTATATGGATCAAAACATAAGATAACTCAAAAAAGCTAAGAAGATACATGGATTCACAGGAACTCACATTCATTTGAAATACAAAACATACTTCTAGTTCCTGGATTGAAATATAATTATAATTCAAATTAAAAAAATTTGTACTAAACAAGGTATATGCTACAAATCAAAACTTTATAAAATATAAGTTTGTCAGTTTTTTTTTTTTTTTTAAGGACAATACCTAGTGATGGTAAGGATCTAGAACAATTTGACAAAATATGTAGGGATAGAAGCCAGACAGAAGATAACATATATAATTCCTTAGATACTAAGATCCAAAATAAGTGGTGTCCTTCATGCTGTGTGGATTAACTGTGAGAGGACTGGAGGAGTCTATTGGAGTAGTGGAGATATGTTATATATTCATCTGTGCACTGATTATATGGCTGTATGCATTTCCAAATATTCATTAAGCTAGAAACAACAGCGTGCACTTTGCTTTATAAAATTATGCCTTAGTTAAAGAATTAAATAAAAATACTTAAATGGTTGGAATATAGTGACTTAGACAAAATAAGTGAGAAAACTCTAAAGCAGAACATAGAGAAAAATTCAAAAAACTTATATAAGAAAAGAAAGGAATGTTTTAATTGTTATAAACATACTATTTACACAAAAAGGTAGAAAACAGAACAGTAGAGGAAAACTGTAGAAATCAAAAGAAGAAAATAATAATGACAAATCAAATTTAGTGAAAACAATTAGAATAAAAGTGCAGAATTATTTTTATAAAGACTAAAAAAATTACTAAAAAATTCCTTCAGGGTTATAAAGACAATAGGTAATGTACAAAAATGGATTTTCAATAATATAGGAAGGTTTACTATAGATTTACAGTTATTCAAATCTTAAAAAGTATATTTGATAAAAATAAATTGAAAAACTAAAATGGAAAAAATGTAACTCACTCAATGTGACTCAAATAAAACAGAAAAACTGAGTATTTTTGTAATTATTAAAAAATTGAACTTTCATTTAAAATCTTTTTACAGGAACTTAACGGACCAAAACAATTTCAAGGTCAAATTCTACCACTCATTGAAGTAACAGATGATGCTGATTTTATACAATTTATTCTCCATATTAAAGAAGAAACATAACATATTTTGAGGTTAGTATATCCTTGATGGTCAAACCAGAAAAGAACATTATAATAAAGAAAAAATATAAGCCATGTCATTCATGGATACAGAAGCAAAAATACTGTAGTCAGTATTAGCAAATTAACAAAGTAACATGTAAAACAGATCTGACCTCTGATCAATTTAGTCATACCACGAATGCAATATTGGTTGAACATTTCAAAATAAAATGATGTAAACAGGCAGGTTTGAAAATTAAAAAGAAAGATGTAATTACCATAATAGATATCAAGAAAAGAATGATAAAATCTAAAGAATAATAAAATCTCCCAGCAAGCAAGGAATAAAGGTATTTATTTATAAAGTAAAGGCTGTATCACAAAATTTACTATAAACATTACACTTAGTAAAATTTTACTGTATTTTATGAAGATTAAGATCGAGATGCAGATGCAAACTATTTATACTTTTGCACATCTTTTGTTTTCTAGATCCTTGGCAGGATCTAAAAAAGGATGAGACAAAATTATAATTACTTGCTAGTGAAATTATTGTGTATGTAGCACATGTGAGGAATTTACAGATGGATTATTTGGGAAAATAAGAGAGTTCTGCACAATTTAACAAAAAATCAATACATATCAACAATCATTTCTTTACATTCTAATATTTTCAAAGTATATTTTAATATCTTGTCAACACCAATATTCTTTACAACAGAAATAAAAATATGAAGTGTCTAGGAGTAAATCTAGTAAATGATGTAAGAGGCCTGTAGGGACAAAATTATAAAACTTTTTTGAACAATATGGAAGAAAATATGCGATTAACTACCATGAAGGACAATTTTCCCCAACTGAACCAAAAGATAAAGTTAAACATAATGTAATATATTTACAAATTAGAATATCATATTATTAAAAAGGAAAGAACTACAGGTGATTTCATAAAAAATGTTAAATAGCAAAATATAATTTTGAAGAATAAAAGCAAGTCAGAGAATGATTAATACTGCAAGTGTGTTTGTAAGTGAAAAAACAGGCACAATTTTAAAAATAAACATTTTATTTACAATTATAGACCTATATTAATTAGCTTACTTTTAACTCCAACAATACCCTAAACTAAATATTTCAGTATTCATTTATTTTATATGTAACTGTCTGAAGCATGTGTTCTTCTTGGATGAGTAGCTTTAATTTGCATATCAACTCCTTCCATTTACATGGAAACACACCATTTTTTTAACTACCTAGGTCCAGAAATGGCACATCACTTTTACTCAGACTGCATTGAAGGAGGAACTTGTCACATTGCCCTACCTACATACAATGGAATTGGCGGATACAGTCCTTAAGCAGGCAGGTGCTTCATAGAGAGAGCTTTACACTAAACAAGGGGCATGCAGTTTTTGAATACCTTGTAATAAGATACAAATGAAAAACTAAAAAGGAAAACAGGAATAATATAAATGTGAACTTAGCTCTTATCTTGAGACAAGGTTGGAAACAATCACAATGGATACAGTAGTCTTTTCAGGCTACTTTATAGGTTTTAGGGAAGTATATAACCATCCATATTATTATTGAAGATGCGCATAATTTCTACAAATAGTGTATATATGTATAAGTACACATTTGTATGTATACATATATACGTATATTTAAGCAAGAGACAAAAGATAGAAGCAAATACAATGATATAGTAATAAATAGCATTAATTGTAACAATTGTAATAAATTATAATAATACATAATATAATTATAAGAATATATAATACAATTATAATAAGTACAAATGTAATTATAGTAATAAATTGTACTTATTAGAGACTAGGAATTGTTCGAAGCACATTAAATGTTAGCTTTATTGATCATCATAATAAATGTATAATACTAGCAATATAATTCCCACCATATTAAAGATAAAGTGATTCAAGAAGGAGAAAAATTTGCCAAAATAGCACAGCTCAAATGCACCAAAAGTTGCAAAGCTAGAAAGTGGCAAAGAAATATACCATTAACTACCATAATGATGACAATTTCTCTGAAAGTACTTTAATGAGCAGAAAGCCCTTCCAGAATAAAGACTTTTTCCGAATGTTCTCTGAATCCCATTCCTATGTCCCCTTCACACTTTACTTCTCTGAGCACTTGCCTCATACCCTCTCCTCTTGATGATTTATCACACTGTCTTCATTTCTATATATCATATGGAATCCCTTACTTGTAACAAACATAAATTCTGTCCTTCGAATCCCTTTCTACCATGGTACAAAAGAGACATAACCCTCATTTAGAAAGAAGGAATATGTACAGAGATTAGTTAATTAACATTCAAAGGATCACAAAACCATTGTATTCTTTAGCCTGGACAGAAATACAAGTCAGATTTCTGGCCTATTCTATAGTTATATCCAGATAGTATTGTTCAATCAATATAAGCATGGAAGAATTGCTTAGCTTTAAATATTACCTATTTTGTTAACCAATGTTACCATAAACAAACAAACAAACAAATAAAAAAAAATTTAAAGAAGTTAAAAGAAAATAAATATTACCTACACAAATGCAGGTGCAGTTTGGGGAAAATCTATCACGGTTTCTCTGAACAACCCTTAACCTTTCTGAAAATCAAATCTCGTTATAGCGTTATTGATGGCAAAATTAAGAAAGTATTACCTAACTTTTGGAAAGCCAATATTATTTTCAATGTCTTTGTCTTTTTAGTCAACAAACTGAAATACATAAATTGCCTGAGCAGGAACAAGCCCTTAAACCCTCATCAATGTCTCCAATACAATAAAAATTTAATCACTTCGGCTGATGATAACTTTTGAGTGTCTTTTTTGTTCCATCACTTTATTTTTGTTTTCCTTCAAGCCAAAATGTCAAAAAAAAAAAGACACTATTGTTAATTATATTTTTGCAAGATCTTTCAGAAACAATTGTTAACTGTATATTTGTAAGATCTTTCAAACTTACAAAACTTTTTTTATTTAATTAAAACAATATCACTAAATAAAGCCATCCATAGAACAAATTAGGCTTCAAAAGATTTCCATAAAATTTTGAATTTGTTTCTTGGTGTTCTAATACTATTTTAAACATTATAATATGTGTACTCATTGTTCTTAACCTTCTCTTTCCTAATCTATGTTTCCTAAACTGTGCTCATGACTATGGATTGATACAGAAGGAAATCCTGGGCCCAGATTGAATAGTCTTATCATTGAAAAGTCTTCATGATTAAAGCAGTCTGGCGTAACTAAGCTTATATTATCAACTCAAAAAGTTAATTTTTAAATATAAAAGATATCACTTTATATATTTCCAGTCATCCATGAATGTCACTCTGATTACTTAACAAAAGAAAATTAGAGTTTAGAATTTTCACTAATGAATAATGTGTAAAAGATATTTTACCATTGATAACAGCTATTAAACATTTCCATAATGAGAGACAGCTCTGTGTGTGTGTGAAAACCTTTAGGAAAAAAAATATATAAATTGCTGAAGCAAGAATTTCTATCAAATTTTTAAAAAGTTCTTTGAGTCTCTAAAACAATAAGCAAAAGTAAAGATAATTTTAAAAAACAAAATGTTGGAAAAATGAGAAAATTTTAGCTTGTTAAAAACTTGAAGTTTTTCTATACTTAAAATTGTCTATTAAATATTAAGATTTTCTCAACTATTTTAAATGTATTTGGATTTCATGAGACAAGATAAATAACTTTTATTTCTTGAAATGTTTTTATAAATCAGTTTTAAATAGTTTAGCACAACAATAACATGGACAAAAATCTCTGCAAATGGATTAATTAATCACTTAACTTTAAAATATTTACTAATTTTTAATAACCTCCTTGTATAGTTCATAAAAATGTTTAAGATAAATGGATATTTTTGATGATTCTGAAATATATCAAAACGGATGCTTCAGTTATGAAAAAAATCCAAGAAGTACTTGTAAAAATATTTGCTGCATAAATATCTGATTTCTTTATATGAAATGTCACATTTGTAATATTTAAAAATGTTTTATAACTATCAAGGATAGTTTTATGATATTACTAAATTTCAACAAATTATTGGAGAGAAAGGAAAATTATAACCAGGTTATTTGTTTGATTATGTTTATACACATTGAAAAGCCAAATTTCACATGGCATTGGTGAGAGTATAAATTATCTCCAACCAATATAAATATTTAATGAGTTAATAATATTAATTTCATTAGTGAAAGTGTCTCATCTAGATGGCATAGTACTTCTTAGATATTACGTATTTTCTGTTTACATTCAGATAAGCAATATTTCATACATTCTTTTTTCATGATGATGTATTTCAAAAAACAAAGGTAAGTATGGAGATAACTCCTCTCACTCAATACCCATCAACCAGTTATAACAAATCTGATTGTTTTCAATATTTCTTTAAGATTTTTTTTAAAGAAATAAAATGGTACAGATAAAATTAATCCCTTCCCAGTGCACTCATCAATTCCATTGTCTCCATTTCCAAAAGAAATCTTTACTTTGTATGTAGTTTTTATACCTATATGTATACATATCTATAAACGCTCATACATTACTTTGAAAAGTTATGCAAACAACACTGTACTAAACCTTTATTTTTTTGTATCTTTCTTTTTTGAGATTTAGTAATGATATTTACAAGTTTAATTTTACTACAATGCTTTATTTTATTGTACTTTATCCATTTAATAATTTTCTTATGAATGGGTATTTTTACCATATTGTAGCTAATATTACAGTATTATTTTTCTTGTCTAACCATGCATATGTTTGAGTGCTGGAATTTCTAGAATCGGAAATGCTCGATTATAGGCTATGTAGGTTCCCTGACTCCTGCTTCTCTCGATATTGCTGAATCGCTTTCCAAAGTGATTGATTGACCGATTCATATTTCAACTAATGTGAGAATTCTTGTGTCTACATGAATTGGGACGAACAAACTTTTTAAATTATTGTATGTGGGAGGGATTTCATCTTCTTAAATGTGCATTTTTTTCTCATCTGTAATGAGATTAAGTCTCATTTATGTCCTATGACCCTTCAGTTTTCTTACTTTGGCAACTTTTTTGTATTATTTGTCCATGTTTCTTTGGATATGTTTACTTATTACCTTTCTTGGAATTCTTATATTCTGGTTTCTGTTTCTTTTTTATGGTGTCTAAATTTTAAATGTTACTGTCTAGATTTCCATATTTTCCTTCTTCTGAACATGTTTACTTACCAATCTAAAAGTCTTTTATTTAATTTGAACAATTGGCAACACCAGTACCTGTAAACATTCCAGATTATAAATTTCAAACATTATATTCTGACTACTACCTTCCATCTTTCCAGCTCCAATGCCAGCTCCATGGATCCATGTCCCCACTGTTTATTTGTTTTCACCTTCATTAGTTTCCAAGGTCAAAGTTTATAACGAGTCTCTTGTGTACACCCTTTTCCTTTTCCACTCCCTGTAAATTGCTTGGTAAAATGCAACCATAGTTAAGATTCAGTTCTCTAACTCAATGTGGCTAGAAAATAATAAAAACTTATGCTAAATATTGTCTCTTTAAATTTATGGCAAATGACCTCAAGTTGACCGTCCCTCAGACTCATGTTGAATATTATATAATTTCCAAATATTGCTGATTTTCCAGCTATTTTTATATTATTGGTTTATAATTTAACTAGATAGTCATCAGAGAATATATTTTGTAAGAATATATTTTTCTTAAAAATATTGACTTTATGTTCCAGAATACCATCTATCTTGGCAAATATTCTCTATTCACTTGAAAAAAATGTGTATCCTGTGAGTGTTGAATGGAGTGTTCTGTAAAATGCCAATTGGATATTATTGGTTGGTAATATTTTTCGAGTATTTTTTACCCTTACTAATAGTCTGTCAATGTGTTTTATCAATTATTTTGAGAGTGGTATTATGAACTTTCTATTCATCCATTCAGTTTTATCAGCATTTACTTCGTATATTTTGAATTTCTGTTACTTGGTACATGAAAGATTAGCATTGTTAATTTCTCCTGATGAATTGATCACATTTTCTTTCTCCTCTTTATCTCTATTATTATTGTTTGTTCTGAAATTGATTTTGTTATTAATAAAAATAATCTAAATTTTATGTTTATTAATTTTAGCATGGTATGTTTACATATCTTTACTTTTGACCTATTTGTGTCTTTATAGTTAAAGTAGACTTCTGGTAGGCAATATGAAGTTGGTTCTTATTTTTAATTTCAATATTACAATCTCTGTCTTTTATTTGAGATGATTAAATGACTTATATGTAATGTGATTATTGCTGTTTGTATTTAAATCTACAATATTGTTATTTGTTTTATCTTTGTTGCATCTATTCTTTTTTCACTTTCTCTTTCTCCTTTCTTTTGAATTAATTAGTACTTTTTATGGCCTTGTTTTATGTCCTGTTTTGATTTATTACCTGTAACTCTCTTTTCTAGTGTTATTTTCTATAATGTTTATAAGATACATCTTAACTCCTCACAGTTTACTTTCAAGTGATAGGTTGCCACTTAACATATAGTATAATATTCTTACAAGAAAATACTTCTATTTATCCTTTCTTAGTCTTTTTGTTGCTACTCTCATACATTTTACATCCACAGATATTGTGAACCCTACAATACGTTGGTTTGTATGTGTGTGTAGAAACAGTGAATAAAATTTTGATGATTTAAATAATAATAATAATAATAAATCTTTATATTTTCTCATGGATTTATGATTTTTAATGGTCTATGTTTCTTTATATAGATCCAAGTTTCCATGTGGTATCATTTTCTTTCTACTTGAAGGACTTCTTTTAATATTTCTTTCAAAGAAAGTACTTTTTAACAGATTCTTTTGTGTCTAAAGAAAGTATTTCACTTTCATTTTCTAAAATATATTTTCTCTTAGTAAAAGATTACAAGGTAATTTTCCATGTTTTCCTAGTATTTTAGAGATGTTGTGCTACTTCATCCTACTTACATTGAAAACTTTGGGCTATTATATATTTAAGTATTTTTTGCCACCCAGCACTATGGAAAGCCAGTTACCCCATACTTGACTGCTTAAAGTTGTTTCACACTTCACTGATTGTTGGTAAATTTTTTTCGTTCAGTCTTTTTTCTCTCTGATTCACTTTTAGTTAGATTTATTTTCTATGCCTTCGAGTTTATTAATCTTTGCTTCCAAAGTATCTCATCTAACATTTATCACTATTAGTGTATTTTTTCACCTCTGACATTGTAGTTTTCACAATCAAAAATTTAATTTGAGTCTTTGTTATTTGTTTTATTTCTCTATTTAATACATTCAATCTCTGATCTAGCTTCTTAATGTACTATATTACAAAGGTATAATCTATTTTTTTAAGTTTGTGTCTAGTAATTTTATTATTTGTGCCATGTCTGAGTCAATTTTGATCATTTTTTTTTCTCGCCACAAGTTATAATTTCCTGTTCCTTTTGCCTGATTCATATTCATAGATTTTGATTTGGTGACAGATATTATAATTTTTATATTGTGCTTTCTGGATATTTTTGCATTCCTGTATAGATTCTTGAGCTTTGCTTACTAATTTACTTGGAAACAATTTTGTCCTTTTGAGTTTTATCTATGACCATTCTTAGGTAAAGCTAAAGCAGTATGTAGTGTTGTGTTTCCCCCTACTACTGAAACAAGATCTTAGTGCTTTGCTCAGTGTCCCATTAATCTGGAGGCTTTGCACTCTGGTTCACGGGAATAGGTACTAGTCCAAGCTTATTTGAGTGTTAGGCACCAGGCTCCTAATCCTTCTAGGAGGTCCACTTGCCAAACTCTGTCCATTTTTTCACATACTTGTACTCATTAGTACATAATTGTATACTTGAAGAGGACCCTCTGCAAATTCTGGAGTTCTTTCTTTCCACACCTTTCCTTCTCTGGTAGTAGGGCCTGCTGATTGAATACACTTTAACTTACCTACACATTCAGTTCTGTTAGGGAACTCATGGGTCTATCCTATGACCTTAAATATCTCTAGGCAGCTGACTGAACATAGAACAGTTGCATGAGTCTTCCTTTTTGTTTATTTACTATCTTTGAGAGATCACTGTATTTTATTGCCTGTTATCTAATTTTTGAGAGCCATTGGTTCATATAGAAAATCTGAATTTTTAGTTGTTCAAGGTTGGGGGTAGAAAAAATAATTCTGTCCCAGTTATTTCATTGCCGAAGGAATCGAAAACTTGTTGTATTTCCCGAATGGCTATTTGTTAAAATAATTGCTTCCACATTGAAATACATTTTTTCTCATCATTTATGTGTGTGTGTGTGGTGTGTGTGTGTGTGTGTAGCTCCATTATCTTTTAGCATTAATTGCTGCAAGAGAAACATTGTCGTTAAGCCTGATTATTATTACAGTAGTTAATATATTTCTTTTTTCTGATATTTATTTAAAAATCCTTTCTATTCTTTGTGTTTAGTATCTCAACATGTGACTGCCCATGTGGAATTTTTTTCCCTATAAATATACCAAGTGTTATCTCAATATAATGCCTTCCTAAGAAACATATTCATGTTAGAAATATTGAGTTTTAACTTGAATATCAATTCTTTCTTCTTCTCTCTATTCTCTATCCTCAAATGTCTCAGAAAAATATTAGCTTCTGAATTTATCCCTTTCACTTACCTGTTTTTTTTAACATTTTTAATATTTTTTAATCTTTTGATGCTTAATTCTTTGTGATTTTTTCTCAATTTTACATCTCAATTTGCTATTTTTTTGTACTGACTAGAGACTATTCCTTCAATGCATTTTTAAATTTAAAGGCTGAATTTTTCATTTGGAATAAATTTAATTAGTTCACTTCCATATTCCAATTAACTTGCTTCATTTGATCGTGTTATTATTTCATCATTTATTTTTATGTATGTAATTTCTTCATCTAATTCTTTGAAAATAAAATTGAAATACTAGAATTTTCTTTATTACTCATGTGCAAAAATGTCAATGTTTTGTTATAATTTTATTGCTTTAATGCAATCAGATATCAATTTTTACTTTCTTTTTTTGTATATTATTTTTAAATGGCAGGTATTTACATTTTTAGTTCACTTTTATTCTATTTTGTTTACCTTCCTTTAAAGGGATTATGGGGCTGTGTCGCTTATGGACATTTATACTTTGCCAGCCTCATGCTGACAGTTATATGTTATAGACAGAATCTCTGTAACAGATGATAATTATTGTTTATCTTTGTATTATTTTTTTTTCTTTTTAGACTCAGAATTCAGTAGCTAGCTAACTGAGAACTGATGCAACCACAACGTGCTTCATGCCGTGAGACAATCTCTGGTACCAACTATAACATGAACCCCTTCTAGAATCAAAACTCTGTAACACTTTCTTGCTTTATGACACAGTAGGCTGAATGCTCAGTCTCAATCACCACTTTATCTATTCCTTTTTTCCCTAATCTGTGAAGATATTGTTTCTGAATCTAGATATATATAACACATATATATTATATATACAACATGTATATTATTTATACAAAATATGTATTATATATATTTATCTACTAAAATTGATACGTATATCAAAGTATAGACTTATTATACCTTTATTTCTAGAAAATCTTTAACCAAATTGTCATAATGAAACCGATATGCCAATTAATAGTTGTATGAACACACTTTTATTCATTCTAACATTTTTCGAAAAACATTGGGAAAAAAGCTCTGAGAGAAATTAATGACAAAGTTGACTTTCTAGCCTCTCCTGGCTTTTTAATGTGAATTCATTTTGTGAACCAGGAGACAGAAATTAATCATTTTTTATTGAAATAATATGATTTCTAAAAAACAGTTTTTTCAAAGTGAAAACTATAAAGGAGTTCAGCTATTTATAATGTGAAACACAGAAAATAGACTAAAATACCTTAGTTATCTAAAGATGTCTACTTCCAAAGAATTAGTTATAAAAGTACTTCTTCAAACTTCTAACATAGAAAGTGTGTATCCAATTAACCATTGCCTTGAAGGCTTTTATACTTACACCTCTTGAGGTAGAGGTCAAACAGAAGAGTTAATTGGAAATTTCAAAGTAGAATTTTAGGACAAATTAAACTATAGCTCTCAGAAATCTGATCTGTTATAGATATCTTATAATTTGCTTGAAGCTATATTCCACCAATGACTTCATGTAATTTTATATTGACTAACAACACAATATACTAAAAGATATTTTAGTTAAATTATCTTATTGAATGTATGGTCTCAATATGGTAAGCTTGTTTAATGATGGCTCAAAAGTGGAAAAATATACAGTGTTAAGAAAACTGCCATAATTGTCATTTAACTTTACCAAAAGTATAATCAACCCCAAGCACAAAGTTAAGTTCTGTATGCAGCTCAGCTACAGGCTACTATTTAAAAATATAACTTATGGATGCCTAAAACTACTGTTATCTTGAATAATTTATTACCACCAATTTCCTCTATCTCATCAAATTTCACAATAAAAATTGCTCTTTCCAAATAAGGCAGTGATATTAGCTTGTTTCCTATCATTTAGTCACTTTTAAGAGTCTCTCAGGGATTACCACACAACCAGACAAAAAGCAGAAGTTGAATTAGCTTCTTAACTGTGTGCTTAGGTCAAATTGGAATAGGTCAAGACAGATCCTGACTCTGTTTAATGGTTCCTTTGTCTTTGGCATAAACCCTCCTTTTCATTGAAAGAACTGGAAAACAATCCCTGAAGGAGAGTCCCTTCTTCATTCTACCACTTTTCTGTTATAATTATCTTTGTAGAGTACAGCTGCCCAGAGGTGTGAGGATGTGTGCTCAGGCAGTATTGCCTTTAAACAAAGACAAGGAAATCCCAGACATCAAACTATCCAACATGTACACATACACACACATACAATGGATATCTCTGTCACTGGGGATTCAGTTGACTCAGTAATGGTTCAATGCAACTTGTAAACCTTCAGGTCCATGAAAACGCTTCTCAAAATTTCTTACCCTTTGTCCTCAAAACAGTAGCTTACTATGTACGAATGCCATGAACTTTTGTGTTATTGCTTATGCTCCTATACCTCTTATAGATAGACTCTAAATTGGTGTTTAGGGAGGGATTAAGTAGCTAAAGAGCTTTGGTAACAAAATCTTTTTTCTCTGAAGGAAAGAAATTGATCTTTCTTAATCAATTATTTGTTCTTAGAATTGTTGAAAGTTTATTTTTTACCCATATTTTTATCCAATTGATGACCTTGAGTATTCCCACAAATCATTGAAATGTTCTGCACAATTGAAGTAGGTAGTTCAAAGTTTTGTAACATTGAACAAACTTTTGTTTTTTTTTAAATATAAATTATATTACTAAGAACTATCCCTATTGTTTCATGCCATGTTACTTATTCACTTTACCTTGTAATCTTGCATTATTGACTAACCGTATCACATTTTATTCATATACTCATTTGTCTGAGGTTTTTCCATATTTTTGTTCTCTGAAGAGTACTGCTACACTCATTCTTGTATATTCCTCCTCTTTTATATGTGTAGGACTTCTCCAGGATATCTACCTGTGATTGGGATTGCTACAGTAACATCTGAAATATGATACTAGTTTTTGGTTCCCTCAACAAGATGAACATTGAGTGCTAAAATTGTGAGTAGCTTTATTTATATAAACAATTTAGTAAATTACATTATATCTCAATATACGTAATTAAATTTTTTTAAATTGTATATCACGTTATAATATAATAAATTTCAAAAGAGTACAGTCATACAGCAGAGAAAGAAGACTATGGCATGTTGCAGGTAGAGAGATGGCACTAACGATGAGATGGTACTTGAACTTATATTGAAGAAGGTGAGGGAGTGAGCATGAGAAATTAGCCGTGAAGAACCTGAAGGAAGATGAAAGACCCTAAGGCAGTGTTATTTATGCCTGGAT
Source organism: Eonycteris spelaea (assembly GCA_003508835.1). Classification (NCBI taxonomy): domain Eukaryota; kingdom Metazoa; phylum Chordata; class Mammalia; order Chiroptera; family Pteropodidae; genus Eonycteris; species Eonycteris spelaea. Next base: position 289,210 of record PUFA01000043.1, on the reverse strand, counting down.
TTTTGAGAAAGAGCAGAAATCATATAGTGCGTGCAGTGGTATGAAGGAGGGAAAATAATAGGAAAAGAGATCTCAGAAGTAACAAGAGAGAGATCTGAGCAGCTCACATAGAGGCCATTGTGAAGGCTTTGGCTTTTACTCTGTGTAAAAGAAGGAGTGATCTGATTATGTTAATCAAAAGAATTATATGATCTGACATGTTTTTAGAGGACCAGTCTGACATTACACTTGAGGAGTGAGCATGGAGAGTAGTGCATGTGAATACAAAGCTAAAAATAAATCTCAGAAAACACCTTTTGTTTATATTTGTTGTAGTGTGTGTCTTTGGGGAAGAGGTGCACAAGTATATTATCACTGGACTTTCCACTTCTTTAGATGAAACAATATGTAGGCACATGTATTTGTACAATAAATGATCCTAACTTCATTAATCCTTGAACAGAATTACACACACGAAATTATATCACTAAAAATTTGACTTAGTCATAAAATAATTTTTTGTATCTAAAAGATGACTGGTGAATTTTAAGGGTTAAAATAGTACTGCGATCTGACAATTGACAGACAATGTCATTGGTCATGCAAGAGTGAACATCAAACTGGGGAAATATTTGGTCTAATCTTCAAGGCATCTGAATTTATTATTGTAGTTAAAAGAATCTCTGTTCTGCTCTTGAATCTAGATGAGATATTTCTCCAAGGTCTGAAGAGAAAAGTTTTTCCTAGACTCTATTACTTTTCCTAAAGATTTATTATTTTATTTTATTATTTTTTTATTTTTTGCAGAGGTCATTAGAAAAGTTTTTGTCCTTGAAAGATTAGCCAAGTCAATAGATTTCTATTTGAAGTTGCAAGTGCTCTCCAGCACTTCAGCTATAGGTGCTTATTTTTGCAGAGGTATGAGACATTGTTCTTGTAAAAATTTTAATCTGTATGATAGAAAAACAAAAATAAATATCACAGAGTATATTACTTTCTGCCAAAAGGTGTTCAGATACTGTTGAATGATGAGGTTAGTTCTTTGAACAGTTAAAGTCATTCTCAAGATTCTGTGATACAAGTAATAATTACAACAGACTAACTTTAAAAATCAGTTAATGAAGCGGAAACCTCTGAATGTATTATTTTGATGATTTCATGGAAAGTGAAACACATGTACAAACTTTTAGGCAGTTTCATGAAGCATTAGAATATGGAACATAATATTCTTATTTATGGAGAATTCATGGAGATAACTTTCTTTAGAATTTATTGGGAAAGGCTAAAAAATTAATATAATTCCAATATATATCATATAGTTTTGTGAAATAAGATACTTGTTTCCTGAATGTATTTCTTTTCCATTAAATTTCTTCTTCCCTTCCTTCCTTCTTTTTTCCTTCCTTCCTTCCTTCCTTCCTTCCTTCCTTTCCTTCCTTCCTTCCTTCCTTCCTTCCTTCCTTCCTTCCTTCCTTCCTTCCTTCTTTCCTTCCTTCCTTTCTTCCTTCTTGCTTCCATCCTTCCTTCTTCTCTTCCTGTCCCTCTTTTTCTTTCACTTATCTGCGTATCTGTATATCTATGTATCTCTCTATATATCTCTCTATGTATCTATCTATGTATCTATGCATCTATCTATCTAATCATCTGTCTTCTATCAATCTAATTTCTCTTGCTCACATATAGAATATAAAAAATTTAGGGAAAAAGTGTAGAGTTAAGGTACTTCAGGACTTAAAAGTTATAGAAATAAGCAAGACTTTGAAACTCCAAAGAGGATCATTGGCCATTAACATAGTGCCTATATTAAAAAAGTAGAAAGCCAGATAATTTGTTAGAAGTACATCCTACTTGCTACCCCTTCCATTTTCCTCATGCATAGTTGCAGGACCACCTAGACACTGAACACAGTCCAGAAGATCAGTTCAGACAAAAAAACTATCTTGGCAACTGCTGTAACTAACAGAAAGGGATATAAATGTCAAACAACTCTCTTCCCTCCTTTTTTTTTTCTTATTTGCTATAATTAACTTAATTACGAAGTTGATAAAGGTGTGAAGTAATGACCCAAGGACCATTATGGTCATTCTCTTTGACCATGTAACCATCCAAAATTTAGTATTGTTGAATTTACTGCTCTGTGTAAAATCAATCAATCAATTAATTAATTAATTAAAGATTTTTCTTAGCAGTGCATCATTTACTGACACATGAGTGCTATTTTGTTTAGAAAAATCCATACTGTAACATTTGGTCAGCAGCAGGATTATAGAACTCTTCAAGGCCAGACATGGTCTCTCAACTAGGGCACCAGCACATAGTGGAGACAGAACCAATAACGCTATCAACCACAATGATGAAGCCAGAAGATGGGGTATATAGATGCTTACATTACATTTCTTTTGGTAGTTCCGTTGGAATTGAGGACAGGAGTGACAATGGCTAAAGCCCAGTAATGCAAGTGACAGTACCATCCCTATCAACATTTTGGTGCTGCTGAGCTGCCAGCTTTCTGGTCACTTGCTACCTCTGATTCCAGTGAGATTTCAGAATTTTCTTCCACAGGTTTCTCATTCTTTGAGCCACTTTATGCATTTCTAAATTTATTTTCTTCATATATGGCCAAAGTCTGTTTTTAACACCAACAGCCAATAATGCTCACTGATGTAAGTGTTAAGAAATGTTTTCTAGATATTGATAACTTTTATTTATAATTTGCTGATTTTAAAAAGCTTTTAGTTTTTTTTAATTTAAAAAATCTGGTGCTGTGATAATTTATACAACATTTTTTTCTAAGAATTTGAGACAAAATTGTAATTATATTGCATGGGTAAAAATGGATTTTATTGAATAATATTGTGCTTTATTTCAATTTGATGATTTTTGAGTGAGTCATCTTAAGTTGGCTTCTCACAGTTAGTTGAGTGTTTTTGTTAACTTCATAATATATAATTTCATTTATGTAACTTAGAAATACTTATTCCAGCTTTGAGCCTTCACAACGTGAAAATAATCTGCACTTCATTTTGGGATAAATTTATTTTTTAGAGGATAAAAACAAGAAAACTATTTTATAAGAAAGAAGTAATAGTTCCATCTTCTTTCTCTTCTGTGACCTTTAAACTCTTTAAGTGGAACCAAGTATCTACAAACATGAGGGAGACCTGACCTTTCTGTGACAAGTATAGAGTAAGTAGATGAAACTTAGGGGGCAGATTTGAAATGGAATATCCTAAAGATAATTGAGTACATTTTTCAGACTAGGGGAAAATGCCTGTGTAGTGTGTATTTTTAGTTGAAACTCATTTTTTAACCTAAAAATACAGAAGAATGGTTATTGTTGCAAGTTTTCAATAGAAATGCCTTAACAATCATTCTTGTTGAAGCATTTTCCTTAGTTGCACAGATAATTTGCAATAACAAAGTGATTATTATTACTGTATTCATTTTTTTCATATTTAACTTATCTGTAGGGGAATCAATACTAAACTAAGTACAGTTCCTTTTTTATCTAAACTTGTACTTTCACCTTTGCTTAAACCAGAACATTTAAATTAATGGAATGGTCAAATCTGTATGAATAAAAGGAAAAATTGAAAACCAGGGTGTCCTCGATTTCTTAGTTCAAATCTCATATGCTCTCTTCTTATGTCGTGGTATAAATTTGGCCTTCATATGACCAAGCATAAAACTGGTTCAGGACATGGTTTCATAGTATAGTGGTTAGCACGTCTGCTTTACATGCAGAAAGTCTTAGATTTGTGCTCCAATGGAGCCACTGTCCATGGTCTACTGCCATGCTACCCTGAACAAGTCCATTCCCATCTGATATTGGAAGCTAAGCAGGGTCAAGCCTGGTTAGTACTTGGATGGGAGACTACCTAGAAAGACCAGGTGCTGTAGGCATAAATAATAATAATAAATGGAAAAGAAAAAAGGTCCAAATCATAGTAGGCTCTGTTTTTAAAAACTGAATGCTAAGCTAAAGCTCACGAGAATATGAATTATAACGATGGCCTCATGACCAGGATGGAGACAGTGCCAAGTGATTTGGAATAGAAATAGTTACACATGATATGCTTTGTTCATCCTCTGCACAATTTGCTGGTGATGTTCAATGTCAAGATGCTCTTTACAGAACATTGTTAAGTACAGCTGTAAATATGTGCTGTATCTTTTAAATCTTGATTTTTATTGCCATTTTATATAGTAAAGTTGTGAGACTTTCACCAGGGATTTGTGTCAGGTTTAAAACATGTCCTTGAAAGATTTCAGTAAAAAAAAAAAAAAAAAGGAGATATCCAAATCCATGATACTGGAAGGGTTTCATGAAAATCTAAATTGAATAGAAGTAGATTATAGCATAATCTATGATTCAGAAGTGCAATAAAAGAACGTAACAGAGAAAAATGCAATTGAAGAGATAGCCATCTAGAACTAAATTGTAAACTGGTATCTTATAAATGGAAATAGCTACATAAATTAGTTATTTGCATCAATAAAGCAGAAACTGTTTTTTTTTATTTGAGCTAACAAAACAACATGTGTCCTAACGTTTCTTATTCGCTTCCATAAATTAGTTTATTCAAATTACGTGTATTGAATTCCTATTATGTCCAATGTTCAATGATGGATTACAGAATTGAATTAAGCATGAGTAGTGATTCAAGGTGAAATTATCTTTTGGGTAATAAGCTGATGTGACATTGTAAATTGAAAGTCAATTTTACGTTTAATTATCCCTCTAGACTTAAGATAGCCAATCGAAATATTACTACTTTTAGTCAATAAATAATTATGATAACAAAACAAAATATATCTTAGCTAGAAAAAATAAAGCTTGGAAGATACTGCACTATATAATAATTCACTGCAAAGTTAAAAATTCCAAATATATAAATGTTTTGTTTGCTTTATGGCACACACATATCAATAAACTTAAATTAACATACATATAGTTTAGCATAGAAGTTTTAAAATTAAGATAAATGCTGCATTAAATACAGGACCTCATCATCTTTTGAAAAAAATTCTCATAGCTGAAGTATATAGATCACATAACGAAGTTATCATACATAAACTTTATTTCAAGTTTCTTTTGTAGATTTTTATTTTCTTTAAATAATTTAAACATGTAAGAAAAAATTATAAAGAGCAAAATATTTTTGATTTAATCACTGTATATTTTCCCTCTTCACTTCATAAGTATATATTTCTTTTTCTCACCATCCCTGTGAGGTAGGTAAGTATTATTATTTTCATAATTAAGATGATAAATGGAGAAGTCCAGAGGTTATGGCTGAGGCCACTGATATAATCAGTGGCAGATTCACAATATGTGTAAGTCTTCTTTTTGCTCAAAAATTAGTAAGATCTAGGTATATGTGTCAAGAGATATGTATTCTTTGACTTGGAAGCATTTCAAATGGCTGATGTTAAGTATCCTAAAGGGGCAGAGGAGGGTTATTTGGGGGGAGAGGGGAAGAACAGGCACAACTTACTGTGAAACTGATTCAGTCCAATGGTCAGATATAAGTATCCAATGAATGATGGTTGTTATTCAGTAATAAAAATCACCAATTTACTCAATAATCAAATGCATATTATCAGAGGAGAGAAGGAGCAATTGCGGGATGGTTTTATAAAAATATATAATGTCTAACCAATGTACTGTATACTTGAAACTAATTTTAAAAATAAAAAAATATAAATGCATATTGAAGACCTACAATGATCAGGAATTACTGATTTTTTTTATTTTATGCTCATTAAAACATAGTCAGACACCAGTGATGTCATTCTTGAGAATCTGATTTGATTATTGTCTGAACAATATATTTTAATCACTGATGTCAGTGATTAAAAAATATTTTAAGATTCCTTAAAATAATAACTGAAAGAACATTCCAGCTGAAAATTCAAAGAAACAGAGAATAACTAGAGTCTAATTTGAAAATTCATAAGCAACTTTGCTCAGAAGCCAGTGTAAAAGTATGTAATTCTCTCTTTTCTTACTCATAAATTTTTCTATTGCTTCCTACTCCTTTTCAAAGCCTTAAAGGAGATTTATACAATTATGTTTCAAAATAGATCTTTAAAATTATAAGTATATTAAAGTATATAAAATTTGAAAACATAAAAAATTATAGAATACACTATACTGTACAAAGTGGTTAGAGAATCTTTATTGCTTTCGATCAATTGAGATACATATTTGCAAGCACTCAAGTATAATTTTAGTTCATATCTCAGGGAAAAATGATTCAAACATAATGCTTTAGAATGATTTTTTTTAATAGTCCAGAAAGAACTGTGATCAAAAAAAAAAAAATTCAATTTGTTTAAACTAGTACTATTAAAACTGATGTATAAATGCCTACATACACACAGAGAGAGATGCAAACATATGTTTCTGAATAACATAATGGAATGTATGATACAATTCTGAAATCTCTATAATAAATGAAGATATGGAAAATTTATGGTGATTATGGATGTCTAATATTTCTAAGTGGGCTAAGAGAATGAAACACAATAATTTTCTTTTTGACAAAGAATAAATTAAATCACATCATTTTTCTATTTGACAAGTGATTATTTTTCATATAATGTATATTTTTCATATAACGTTTTGTCAGATCTTACATCAGCTACTCAAAGCTCATTTTTTAATTAAAATTCTGATGAGCTACAAGCAAAATGAAAATTAGTGAGCTGGAAAATTGAGGTGAGAAACTCTCCCATAAATTTTTAAGAAAGCTTAGTTAGAAACAAAATGTGAGAAAAATAATCCATATGAAGTGTAGAATTAGAAAGAACAATTTCTCTCTAAGAGGAGACTTTGAAAAGAGGAATAATAGGAAAGACAAGAAGAGTGTGCATTTATAGAAATAATATCAAGTATAGTATTCCATAGGTCTAGAAAAATATATAAATTTTATAGTTTTTGTTCCCCACAAAAAAGTACCTGAAACACAGGGGTGCAGGTGATCCCAGGAAGCAAAAATGAAGTGAACAAAATGAGATAAAGAGAAATTGGTTTGTTATCAAACTGAGGCTCATTCTTGATGACTCTGAGGACCTTCACAGAACATGTTTCAGACTTGTGGCTGAACTTCTGAAACTTGTGGATTGCCCTTGGTAGGCTGAACAAGCCATTTCTCTAAGGCAGAAAACCAGAGAGATGCAACACGATGCTGGGGTGAGTTGCTGCAAGGCCATCAAGAGTCTGTCCACCACAGCTGCTTCTCAAATTTAGGAGATGACTCGCATGATTCAGAAAAGCATCTAATACCCTTACACTAAACAGCTGGTTTGTAAAACTCTAAAAATGAAAAGAAAGAAATATCTTGTGCTGAACACATGCTAGGGAAATTTAAGAATATCAGTGACAACCTCAGAAAGAAAACAGGAATAGATTACATGAAAGAAAAGAATGTGGGTTCAACATTAGGTTTCTCAACTATAACTGAATAGAAGAATAAAATGAGGCAATATACTTAAATTGCTGTAAGTCAAACACTTTATGCTATAATTTAAATTCATGAGCGTTAAATAGACCGAGGCATCCAAGTCCTTAGAAAACATCCTGTACACAGAACATATCTGAAAAAAAAAAAATATTTTATAAACAGGCAATGACATAAATATAAATATAAGACATCAGTGTTTGGGAGCACCAGGAAAACATAAAAGATAGGTTACGTTTTTAAACTTAGTTGGAGAGTGAATATAGTGATTAGGTTTTAACGTTGACAAGGAAAAAATGGAAACGCAGGTCAAAAACCATTAGAAGGAAAATATGACAGGCATATATTTACCCTAAAATTTAAATATTGCTAGTATTGTGAAGTTTATCACATTTTAAAAGAACGTATATTGCGTGCACACACAAACATACAGTCAAAGCACCAATAAATGAGCATCATGTTCTCCAGTCTCAGATTAAGAAATAGAACAGTTGTTGGACTTTAGTGGCCCTTTGATCTTTATTTATCTGTTTTTTTTTTCCTCCTCTGGAGGTCATTATAACTATAAACGCAATAATTTTTACTTGATTTTTATGGTCCTACCAAATTATCTTTCTATCTATTTATCTATCACCTATCTATAATTTTGCTGCTTTTTCGATAAAGGCAATCCTATATTTTACATCTTGTTTTTCTTTTTTTTCAGATTTATAGTACATTTTGAGAATGAATCATGTTTACACATACGTCTTTATTTTATTTTTACATCTATGTAGTATTTTGGAATATGATTATACCATAAAGTAATCTTTCATTCTACTATTCTACTATTCTGTTAATGACAATTTAGGCAGCTACTTCTTTTTTTTTCTTTCTGTCTATTCTGATTAATGCAGCTATGGATAAAAGGCTTCTAGTACAAGGTGGGGTTTGTTTTGTTTTGTTTTGTAGGAATTTTACTGTAGGGCAATGTTAAAGTAAAATATATAATGGAGACCAAATTTGAAAATTCCCTAAGCAGACAAAACCATTTAAACCATGTAAGCAAAACTAAATCCAGCTTATTTCATAAACATAAGGGAAACTTAATTTAGGTCATTTATTGTAAATGCTTCTGATTATCAAAAAAAACTGAAATCATCTTGCTAAAGTGCTATAACACTTTTAACCAATCTGGAAACCCCATTGTAATAACCGATCATTGTGAAGGTTAAACTACTTCCTAATTTTCACTTTATCAGCCACCCTGTAATGTTCTGACTCAGTTTTGGATGTGAAGATGTTCAGCTCTTAATCTGTTATTCTATGCCCACTGAACTCTTACTAAATGCTATTTTATTGATCTGAGTTTATTTTTTCTGTTTCTGGATTTCTGACGTTACACATAGGTTCAACTTTTCTAAATATTTCTAAATTGTTTTACAATACAATTCTACTAGTGTATACTCCAAAACCAGTGGTGCATAGTGAGAGTATCCATTTTACCACACTCCAGCCTTCCTGCATAGGGTTATGTTTTATTATTTTTTAATGAAAAGAAGTTATAAATTTTAATTCAGACAAAGTAATCAATATTTTTAAATTACATTTTGTGTCATTTACATTTGATTTAAGAAAACTTTACCACTCACAGAGAAGAAAATACACTTCTATAATAACTTTTAAATGTTTTGTGTGGTGCTTTCACTTGCCACAATACCACATAGTCTTAATGCTGTTAGTAATTTATTCTTTATTTTTCAGAAAAGTCTTGGCTATTTTCTTGCCTTTCATCCTTTCATAAATTTTATAATCAGGTTATGAATTCTAAAAGAAATACCATTGAGGTTTTTATTATGATTGCATTCATCTACAGATCAACATGGGAAGAAGCGACTTCACAGTATTGAGACTCGCAGTCAAAATCATAAATTTCTTCCATTATTTACACATGATTTGATGTCTTTTAATACAGTTCTATTCTTGATAAATAAATATTCTCCTATAACAGTTTGTACATCTTAGGTAATTGGTAAAATAGCTATGTGATTGCTATTTTTAGATTATATTAAAAATATTAGTGCTCATGTATATGATATTGATAATCCAAAAACCTGCATATTTTTGTGTTCATTCTAAGTTTCTATGTGGTTTCTTTTGGGTTTTCATGATCCTAAAACAATGTTTTCATTTTTTCATTTTCAATTTTTTTTGTCTTAATGTCGAGAGTGTATACTATAATGTCGAATAGACATGGTGATAGTGTATATGGTCTAAAAGTAACTGCTTTAATTCATTACTATGAAATATTACATTTGCTTTGTTATTTTGCGATGCTCTTATCAGGCATTCTATTTTAAATTTCTAATAACTTATTTTAATTACAAATGAATATAGATCCCTACAGAAAGTTTTTTGTCTATTGAGATAATTACATAATTTTTATTATTCTCTTCTTTTATCTGTTAATGAGAATTAATTCACTGCATTAGGTTTACCTTTTCCTTTATTTTTAAATTCATGATGGGATTCATTTTGTTAATATAATATTATATATTAATGACTAAGATGGTAGGTAATTTTCTTTTCTTGTATTATTTTTCTCATTAGGGTTTGAAATTAAGGTTTTATTAGCTTCATAAGACAAGATGACAAATGTTCCTGTCTTCTCTATTCTCTATAATAGTATATGTAAGAGCAGAATTATTTGTTTTTTGAAAATTTGATAAAACTTCCTTCTAAGGCCTTGTGAATCTAATGTTTCATTTGTATAAAGAATTTAAGGTATTTGCTGAATTCTTTAATTAGTATAGAATTATTATAGTTTTCCAGTTAATCGTGATTCAATCTTAGTAGGCCATTTCCAAATTTATTTTTGTTTCATCAATTTATTAGCATGACAGTTGTTATATATTTTTCATTCTATTTAAATCTCTGCAGCATCTGTATTATTTCTCCTTTTTCATTCAAATATATACAAATATTGTTTGTCTGTATGTGTACTTGTGTGTCTGTATGTGCATGTTTATGACTAGCCAAGTGTTTATATATTTTATTATTTTTGAAGAACTAAAGGAAAAACTAGCTTATGTTGCAAGTATAATAAATCCCAAACTTTTAGTGGTTTAAATAGATTTAATTCCTTATAATTACAGTCCCACCAACAGCGCACAAGGTTTCTCTTTTCTCCACACCTTCACCAGCATTTCTTACATCTTGCCTTTTTGATGACAGCCATTCTACCAGGTGAGAGGCAATATACCATTGTCATTCTGATTTTCTTTTTCCTGATGATTACTAACATTGAATACCTTTTCATGTACCTGTTAGTCTTCCTTGGAAAAAGTGTCAGCTTAGATTCTCTGCACAATTTTGTCAATTTTTTTTTTTTTTTTTTGCTTTTGAGTTTTATGAGTTCTTTATCTATTTTGGTTATTAACTACTTATCAGTTATATAATTTGCAAATATTTTCTCCTGCCCTGTAAGTTGCCTTTTCATTTTGTTGATGGTTTTCTTTACTGTACAGAAGCATTTTACCTTTTCTGAATAAAACTAGGTCTTAAAAACTCTTTAACTTAGAAGTCACTTCTCTGCATATATGCCATTTTTGTTCATGTTCATCCATCATTTTAACCCCGCAATTAAACATTATCATTACTCTTTACACAACCAATATTTGTTTGGGATGATTCACCTAGTTGTCATTGTTTGGGTCTATGAATCTTTTCTTCACCCAGACCCTAAGCCTGGGATCACTTTCCTTGTTACTGCAGTACATCCTTTTTCTTTTTTTTTAAATTATTATTCTTTTAATCAACCATTAATTTCAATAAAATTAATTTTTCTAAGGGAAATCTATATACTAACACTGAAAATTAAAAAAAATTAAATGTACATTAAAATACATTACTATTAATAAATGTTCACCTGTACCACTATGAACCATATATACTCTAGTCGAGGGACTGGCCAAGAACTATACTTTATATTCAAAGTGTTATGGAAAATTGTGCAGCATATTCTTTACATTTATCCTAAATGAGGTTGTATTGGTGATAAATGTTATTTTGTTTGCTTGAGTAATATCTACTTTCTCTTCAACTTGAACAGTTGTTTCGTTTCATGCAGAAATTTAGATTGACAGCTATTTTTTCTCAGCACATTCTTCATGGTATCCTACTGACTTATGGCTTCCAAATGATACTGTTAAGAAGGAGGGAGGGAGCAATCGGGAGATCATTAGATGTCTAACCAATGTACTGTATACTTGAAACTAATTAAAATAAATAATTTTTTTTAAAAGAATTGACTCTTAGGTTAGTTTCATTCCTTGGCAATCAGCATTTTTCTTTGACTATTTTAAAGATACTTTATTGTTTATATTTTGTAGTTTTGCAAGGATATGTCTATATGTGGCTTTCTTTTAATTTGTCAAAATATTTTTAATGTATTAGCTTTATATGGGGCACTTTTTGTACTTTTCACCCTGGGCAGACTATACTATATTCCTTTGGAATGAAGATATGACTTTCAAAATGAAAATTAAAGTATGGTTTAACAAATATCCTCCAAGTGAATACTTTGGAGTTTCCTTTCATCCAAGACAGAAGATATATTCAACAGGTAAAAACAACATGCCAAAATGATATAACAATTGAATGAACCATTGCTTTGACAATCTTTTCTAATCAACAACCTCAGCCTCTCAATGACTAACAACAGCAAAAATTTATTTTTCTTACTGATGCACTTTGATAAAGCCTGGCTCTATTGAACTCAGCTAAAATCAGCTGAGCTTGGCTTCATGTTGTCATTGTGTACAGGTCTGCTCTCACGTATCTTATTTATGGGACCAGTGACTATTCAAGGGATGTTCTTCTCATGAAGAAACTCAGAAGTACTAAAAACATATCAAGCACATTTAAGCTTCCCTCCATAGCATGTTTACTAACATTTATTTATCAAAACAACTTACATGACTAAACTTATAGTCAGTGTGTAGGAATACATTCTCCACCTAGTCTCCTAGAATGACTTCAGTAGTTACTGGCAAGGCTGTGGATGCAAAACTCTAATGAGGAAGTAACAGATTAGAAAAGAATTCAGTCTACCACAAGAATATTGAGCATACTTTGGAATGAAATTTCAATATATATGTTTATATAGATCATGTATATACTATATGTAAGATATAACATACATTATATATTTATATATAAGAATTTCATATTTCTGGTCACAGTATTCTTTAATACACTAGTCTTCACAAGACAATAAATGGGACAACATCCTTTATATCACACAGAAAAACTAAACCAAACAAATAACCAAGCCCAATAGAAAAGAAATTTAAAGAAATGTAAGGACCCATGATTTAGTGTTACACATTTCAGATTCAAATTACATAAAGATATATGTATGTTTCTTTTTTATTACATATCAGGAATTACTGTTTAAAACTTTAAAGAATAATAATAGCATATCTAGAGAAAACTTTAAAATATATATGACATATCATAAAGACTTTAATAATTGTATATGTGAAAAGTAATACATACAATCTTATATGGAAAGATTTAGAAATTTTGGAGAAAGATCTCAATCGTGTCAAAATTAAACTATAGCTGTATAGCAAGTGAATTACAACAGTCATATTTTATTTTGCCTTCATGTCTAAAGTCCATCTTAGATTAACTATGATCTTGTTATATATGTTTTTACTTTGAAGCCCAGGTGAATAGATAGCCACTCCTATCTAGGACACTTTTGTTCTTGTTGAAGAGGGAAACAAACAAACAAACATGGTGGAAACATGATAGCTCTTAAAACTTCTTTTTGGAAATGGCACGACACTTCTACTCATGATTCATTAATTAAAGCAAATTACATTGGCAAAAATAATGTCGATGTGGTGGGAAGGTATAATTTCCCACAGGAAGGAGAACTGAAGTGATTTTATTGGTTTCCTATTGATGTTGTAACAACTCACTACAAATTACTGTCTTATAGATTTATTATCTCATATATTTATTATCTTACAGTTCCATAGTTGAGAAGTCTTAAAATCAAGGAATCAACAGGGATACATTGTCTTTGGAAGATGTAATGGGACATTCATTTCCTTGCCTAATTCATCTTTTCAGCATTATTTGGCTAGTGGCCCTTTCCTCTCTCTTCAAAACCAACAACATAACATCTTCAAATCTCTCTCTTTCTCTATCTCTCTCTCACATACCTTTCCTCTGTCACTACACATCTTCTTGTCTTACAGTGACCTCTCTTACTTCTCTCTGATAAGGACCTTGTGATTATTTTAGACCTACCCATAGAATCTAAAATAATCTGCCTAGCTCAAAATCTATAAACTATCATATCTGCAAAGTTCCTTTTGCCATGTAAATTAACATATTCACAGTTTTTAGGGATTAGGGCATGGCTATTTTTGGGAGACCATTATTTATCCTGAATAACAGTGGAGAGGAGATAAATAATTTGAAAATTAAACAATTTACACAGCCTGTCCTCTTAGTCAAAAAAATTTACTTTTCTGCCATTTTCATGCAAATATGCTCAACTCAAGTAATATATCCAAGAGTTTTGTCTATCATCAGAATCAGTGTTCAGGATCATATATTTTCTATGTCAGATTTGCATGTGGTTTTCTTGATCCAGAGATCAGAGAAATCATAGGATATACTCAATAAGTACAGAATAACTTCAATAGTTATTCAAAAGAGGGAAAATGAACGTTGCAGAACATACACAACTCTATAACAATTCTGAAATCTCACCCTGGTCCACTGCTTTTCATGGAACTTGCCTCAGCCTTCAAGACTTTTTTTTCCTATATCTTACTTAGTTCTAGCCAAAGAAGGCATTAGAAAGAAGTCTTTCCTTGGAAGCTGAACTATTTTCTATAGGAATTTGTGGTTAAAAGTCATCCAGCAGTGGATTCCAATCAACTTTGTGTTCTAGTAGCCATATCCAAAGTTTCATGGCAAGTTTCTTGTTCAAGTCTCAATTACAGGCACTTTAAACTTAAAAGAAGAGCTATTCCTTAGGCTTTTTCTTCTGAACCACTTTCGACTAATTGGAAATATTCACTGGTATGAACTTAATTAGAGTTAAATTTAACAGAGGAAATAAACTTGACTTGGTTCTTACCACAGGGCTGATTTTCTATTTGCTACATGATGGTCTTCTCAGATTTGTTTTTCACAGTTATAAGTTACATCTTTTCACTCCAAAAGTCCCAGAATATAGACGCACTGAATTTCTTTTAACCCTTTCTATAAAGATTTGCTTTTCTAAACTCATCTTGTAGCACTCTGTGTAATGTAGCCAGTAGTAATTAACATTCTGTTTCCTGACTCTCAACTGAAGCCTTAGACTCATTTAGTTCAGTCTTTTAAGTTGCTATAGGAGATGCTTATAGAATTTCTACTAATACAATACATGGGCTAAGAGTTTTCCAGTCTTCAAATAAAGTTTTCTTGCTATTCAACATCTAGACAAGAGCCTATGTTACTTTTTAAAAATGTAGAGCCACACTGCTAATAATATTTTTATCAGTACATTTAGTCTATGTATAAACACAACCAAATCTCAGTAACTTAAAACTACATATGTCTACTTCTAGCTTATTTTATGTATTCATGGTAGATCAATTTCTCTCCTTGACATTCCTTCATTGCGTACTCAGGTTACAGAACTCACTAAATTATAAATTATTTAATTACAAGAAACTTATTATCTAGCACAAGTTTTGGTATATAGTAGGCCTTTGTTATCTACATTTATCTTATATGTGAGAGATCTTATGGTTATAAAATTTACAGAAATAAAAAAGAAACATTAAATAATATGAATATGTGACTATGTATGTGTATGTGTACACACACACACACACACACACACACATATACGAGTTTAAACACAAAAGTTTGCATTGTCAAATCAGATTCACATGAATTATAGTCATTACCAGTGTGAAATATCTTCTAATAATTTTAAAGTAACAAGTAATTATGCATAGTAAAAGCAAGAAGACTGAGGCATCGAGAGCGAGTCCTCTGGTCTTTTTTTCCCTGCCTTGGACCAGAGCTCTCTGGCCCAGAGTAATAGCTGAGAACTCTAAAGAGATTTATCAGATGTCTCACACACAAATAGAATTTTGATTATACAGTTGCAGCTTATACATTTGTAGCTTACATGATATTTTCCAAGGAGAATGCCTGTAAATATACAGATTCTAAGTTTGTTTTCCAATAAGCAAAACTTAACTGTAGGCTGTCTGCTAAAAGTATTCCATAGATAAAGACTTTCCTCATAGCAGTATAATTAGTCTATTTGCCAAGAGGTCCAATTATCAGCAATGTTTTCAGGAAGATTAGCCTGGGTCACCTGCTTTCTTTCTCAGAATGTCCTACAGGGAAGGAGAGGAAAATGGGTCATGGTCCAGTTGCTTTAATTCCTTAAACTTCAGTAACTTCAAAACATCAGAAATAAAAGTCTAAGGACTAATTTATATGTGTAGAAAAAGTGTTATAACATAGGTAAGTATATTTGTTTAGTTTAATAAAATATTCTAGATTCTAGTAGATATGCAGGCAAATGTTACAGATAACAATTATAATTCTAAAAACACAGTTAAAGAACAGTAAAATTTGCTTTACTACTGTGGTATAAGCAAATGTAATAAGAAAATATTGAGAAATTTGTATTCCTTTTTTACCTCATATCACTGTAAATTAATAAAATGGCTTTATAAGTCAATTTACCAGTATGCTAAAGAAATAGAAATTATGTGTACTTCTTGATTAAGAGATGTAATTATTGTTAATTTATCTTCTGGGATAAATATAAATACAGATAAAAAACTATAAGGCATAAATATAAGTATTACAATATCAATTATAATAGTGAAAAACTACACTAGCCAAAATAAATTTACAATATGAGATGAGGTAAGTATATTAACATGTAGCAACTACATAACAACATGAAAAACTAATTATCATTGATACCCTGTGTGTAAATAAATTCCTTGTCTACATCTCCAGCCCTATTTCTAGTTATCTATCTTTATTTTCTGTCCTTTATTGTAAGACATCATACAAATTTGATGAGCATTTTAAAATTGCATATTGTGTATAATAAAAGTATATATATGTATTTAATTTTGGACAAGAGGTACTAAAATTATCTAGAAATAAATAAATAATAACAATAAACTCAAATTTATTGCAAAGAAACATCCAAAGTTAAGGTTCCTCAGGGCTATAAGGACATGCTCATTCCAGCAACACTGATATGGTCTTAAAAGTATGCAATATATAGATCACGAATAATTTTATTTTGTTAAAATTTTCTTCTCTTTTATTTTGAGTTCAAAGTGAGTGATAAATCAATATTAACAAGCTTCAGTATTAGAAATGTATGTCATCTCCATAATTTGATTAAAGTATCATTGCTTTACAATAACACATTTATTTTATAACCTTGGAAAATCTGAAGCACAGAGTAGGCTGACTATAGTATAAACCTTTGCCATGTTTGATTGGCTTCGACAATATGGTAAAAGATAAATGATAGTGATTACAATAGACGTTTGATGATTCCAATGATTTTGTGGCAACTTGAGTTGAACAGTGTTGGAATTTTCATTTAAGTGATATTAAATTGTACATTATTATTAAAATATACTTTATTCCAACATTTGTAAAAAATAACTTTACAAACTTTCCCTTTCTCCATGTTGATATAAATACATTCAAAAACAAAAAGTAGAAATAAAAATGTTTTATTGCTAGTTCTTTTCATATTCATCCACACAATGAAATTCCAAGTTCAGAGCTTTTAAATTTCAAATGCAAATGTTTATAAACTAAAAATATGAGAGAATTTCAATTCAAGTAAAAGTTTTCAGAATATTTCAGTTCATACATAATTGCTATAAACCTCTGATATAATTCATTCTGCTTTTACTTTGCTATTCCCCTATATGCTTAAAAGGTAGAAAACTATAAATTACATTCTAACTCTAGGAATAGAGTTACATTGACCTAAATAGGTATAGCACAATCAAAACTGTAAAATAACTGCAACCATTTTTTTTTTTAGAAAAGGAATAAAGCTTTCAGTGTATTGAGATACCTAATATAGAAACTATTTTAATACTACCCACTTAAATTGTTTTCTTTTCAGTGGAATTATTCAAAGGTTGCTCATAATACTCTTCTGTTTGGGGCAGGCAGTAGAGAGATGATGGCATAAATATCATCAGCAAAATATGTATAGTGGCAGAACATAATTTTGTAGAACTAAAATTGATTAGATTTTCAAATTGTAACAGAGGCTGGCTTAAGAAGTTAGAAAACATAATTTTATTACCATAAATCTATAGCTTATTTTTGCTATACAACACATTTCTTATCACCCCCTTGGTGGCATTTCCATAGCTTTTGTTTCAGCATTAAGGTTATTAAACTTGTCTTTTCCGTTCTCATTACTAGAATATTTTATAGGTAAATCCACTCAAGGAACCTATTGTGCTTTCTGATCAAAGTGGAAAGTGATGCCAGGCTATAATAAGCAATTTAATTTTTAATGAGCTTATTCATGCCCAAGGTCATAACAAAGGTAAAAAAAAAAAAGTTAAAATAAAACTACAGCAAAACACTAATGATAATGCCTTAAATATGACCAGGGCAAAATAATATTTGGCAGAGAATACTTTCAAAGTTTCCCAGAGCTAATTTTTAAAATTTTCCTTCAGAATAGTAACTTAGCTTAAGTAAGGTATAGCATAATAAATAATATAGACATAGATATAAATGCATGAGACTTTCTTCCTAAAATAAGTAAGCTAAGCTGTTTCTGGAATTTAAATTTCTAAGCTAAAAATAGTTAAATATATTTTACTAAAAGCTATATTGTTAGCTCAATGTTATCTCTTATTTAAAAAGATAAAATGTGGCACATTGTTTTTTTTTTATAGCAGCCAAGATATAAAAGTACTTTACTCAATTTGGTCTATTGTTTGTGAATAATCAGTAAATAGTTGAGATGTAACAGTAAAAATATTTTGAATAACAAATATTGAATAAGCTAGATAATATTTTTAAAATAATAACATCTATTTTAAACTGCAATTTTTTTGTTTGAACTTTGTTGTTATTATTTTAATTTAAATTACATGCTAAAGAAAAATTTTAAAACTTGGTTAACTTATTTTCATAAAAAAATAAGACCATTTTTTTCTTAATAGATATGCTATGCCACATTTATATATTTGATTTCTTCAAAAACTACTTTAATTTTTTTCATGTTAATAGGTGCCAGGCAATGGAAAAACTTTAAAAGTAACTTTAATCCAATAAAGATCTTTCATATATTGACCCTAGCATTCCACTGATAAATGATGAAAAACAACTATCAAATCTGGAGAAGAATAGGACAAAATTGAGGGGAAAATTCTTAGCTGGTATCTTGATTCCTTTACTCATTATTTTAAGATTCAGTAATTTTATATGTTGATATTTTACACACACACACACACACACACACACACACATGTATATGTATAGTGGAAGAGCATAATTTTGTAGAACTAAAATTGATTAGATTTTCAAATTATCAGAGAGGTATACTTAACAAGTTAGAAAACTGAATTTTAATATCGTAAATCTATAGTTTATATATAAACTATATTATATATATACATATATATATGTATATATATAAATCTAATAATTTCAGTTGAAGCAAGGGATTGTTTTTAGTTTGCCTACGTGGAAAAGGTAGGCATAGTTGTTTTCCCTCCCTGCTTTTGTAGTCAATTTGTATTTTTATGAGTAAAAGAAGACAAAAATTAATCATAACCATAGTTCATTGACTTGAAGGAACTAGGTCACTGCAGGAAGCCAGGAAATGTTCAGTGAGTGATTTCATCAAACAAGATTAGAAATTTTCTATTTCCATGTTAATTTTTTTTTCATATCCTGATAGTTTAATGAAAAACAAAACAAAACAGAAATCCAACATATGAACATATCATCTTTGAAAGATTATAGTTTCTTTTAAATATGGAATACAACTTATTTAAAAATTGATGAGGAATCCATTTAATATAGGTCTCCTAAATATTGGGATTCTACCTCCAAATGGAATTCTACTTCCAAATAGAATTTAATCTTTTAAAATCTTCTGGTTGTCATCTTTGACTTCTCTTTCTCCCACAGCTCACATCTAATTCCTTAGCAAATCCTGATGGTTCTATTATCAAAAGCGTACTTAGAATTTGAACACTAACACATCCATCATTACCACAATGGTCCAAGCCACCATCTGTTTTTGCTTGTGTCATTACAAAATCTCCTAACACATCTCACTTCAGCCTTTGCCGGGCGCATTCCCTCAACAGTCTTTTTAGCACTGCAGCTAGATAAAAAAAAAAAAAAAAAACAGATCCAGTCAAAAACACCCGACAACTTTCCATTTCACTCAGATCAAAAATTGAAGTCCTTAGTGGTTATATCTGGGCATTACAGTTGACACTTAAACTTAAAATAAACTATGGAACCGCTTAGAATAATTAAAAAGAAATTAAAAAAAAAAAGATAGAGGGGAATAAAAATGGTATGCTACAAAAAAAAAACCAACTAAATATTAAAACAGTCAGCAATGGAGAAATTGAGAATCAAAAAAACAAAGTATAAGAAATAAATACCATCAAAGGACACTCTCAAAAGAGTGAAAAGACAACCACAAAAAGGGCAAATATTTGTGAATCATATATCTGATAGAGGTTAGTATCCAGAATACAAAAAAACAAAAACAAAAACAAACAAACAAACAAAAACACTACAATTCAACAACAGAAAGACAAATACTTCTGTTAAAAAATTTGCTTCCAGGATCATTAGGTTGTTGACAGTTTTCATTTCCTGGTAACTATAGGACTGAAGTCCCTGTTTCTTTGTTACTTGTTAGGGAGGCCATTCTCAGTAAGTAGGGACTGCTTTCAAATCCTTGCAATATAGCCTCCTCTATCTTTAAAGCCAGGTGTGGAATATCTCTCCCTGGTTAAATCCCCCCATGCTTCTTTTAATTTTAACTTCTTCCTCCGTGACCAACTGGAGAGAAGTCTCTACTTCTGAAGATCTCATCTGCATAGGTCGGCATGCCTTGAAATCTCCCTTCTTAAATCAGTTGTACCAAATCACATAATCTAATATGGGAGTAAAATCCATCATACTCAGTCTCAAGGGGTTTTGCAGTTTTTGTACACCCGAGGGCAGGAAATTTAGGGGCCATTTTAGAATTCTGTTTACTACAGGTTGTCTTTAGTTATTTTTCTGTTGGTAATCATCTGAATCATAGAGAAGATAAATCCATTTTAGATATAATTAATTAAATAACTGCTAAATTATTGGATGCGTAAATGTGTATGTTTGCCTGTGCGTGTACATATGCCTGAGTGTGGTTCATGTTTTTGTTTTGTTTTGTTTTGTTTTGTTTTTAGTATTTAAGCTAAGGTCAAAAGAATCATAATATAATTAAGATACCAGAGAGGATGAGTTTACAGGATAAATTTTATGTGTCTTTTTTCACCAGTTACCAGAGATAACTAGCAGTTTACTCAAATATATACAGAAATTTACAATTAGAACAGTCATATGTTCACTTTCAGAATCTTAACATTATATAATATTTATGAAGTGCTATACAAAGAAAATTCACACTTGAAATAGTGCTTTTTAAATGTAAATCTATAACTTCAAATAATAATATTATATGTTATAATATGTTCATGTTTATATAAAATGGAATTCCCTGTTTGTATGATTAAGTGTAACATAGCTGATAAATGCACAGTAACAATTTGTTTTATAAAATGTGTAATGTGTATATGAGAGAAGACTAACAATATTCTTTAACTATGGGACATAACTAAATGTTATCATTTCAGTTATTTTTTTCTGGCTTTATTTCTTGAAGTGTGTGTATGTGTGTGTGTGTGTATAAAACAAGAAAATACATAGACTTTTGAGTTGAAAATGATTTAAAATATCTTCTTATGCAACCATAATTTTGGCTAGCCTAATCATATGATTTCATAAATCAATAGGTACAATCTAGTCCAATCCAAAATTTCATAAATAAAAAACCACAAATAACCTTACAGAATTGGCATGTACTAATTACTTTATAAGACCCCAGATTCATAATTTTGAGGTTTCTCAGCTTTGGTATAGACCCCATTGTAATTCTGTACAGACCCCAAAAGGCTGTGCCAATGGGGTCTGTACCAAATCACATTGCTCTGAAGAAAACTGCAGCCTAGGAAACCTATACAGTTATTGATTTTTAAGTCTGCCTCTGACTCAGAAACCTTCTGTTTGCATTCTAGACAAAATAAATATACCATTAAAAAAAATCACTTGGTTTATACTCAATGGAACATTATTATGCCCTACTAATTAGCACTGTAGAGTAATAGCAAAGACAAGTGAATAAAGAAATGTTTAATACTTTGATAAATTTCATGAAGAGAATAAGCAAGGTCTCATAGGGAAAAGCAGGAAGTGAGAAATGAGAAATACACAGTTATTTTTCTGTGTTCTCATATAATATTAAACACAAATCTATATTTTTATAATTTATAATTATATAAAGATACAATTATATAAATATATAGTTATGTAGTTTATATTTTGTAATAATTGCATTATAAATTAGTTTTTTGACTTCCCTTATCTATTTGCTTATGAGCTTATTGAGGATAAGGAGAAACCCTAGTCATTCATCTATCCCCAGTGAGTGATATTTGGGGTTTAATAAATATTTCTAACATTAATAAATTAATGGAT
This sequence comes from Eonycteris spelaea, assembly GCA_003508835.1. Taxonomy (NCBI): domain Eukaryota; kingdom Metazoa; phylum Chordata; class Mammalia; order Chiroptera; family Pteropodidae; genus Eonycteris; species Eonycteris spelaea. The sequence goes on along the minus strand of PUFA01000043.1, from coordinate 266,912 downwards.
AATGTTACTATCCTTATTAAAATTACTTATCTCAAGAAATTTTACATTTCAAGTTTTCTTTCCAACTCATCTAAATATATATTCTCATAGAGTTGTTGAAAAATTGGGAAAAAAATTTCCTGATTTAACAATTTGCGACCAATGATAATATAATGCTATTTATTTCAATTAGACTAGATGCATATTTAATTTCAAAGTGTCCAAGCAAAAATACCAAGAAGAGAATTACAATATTCAAATTAAGATAATGGTGTCTTCAATAGGAAATGAATCCCTTCTGTTTTAGAGGCCCTTAGGACACAGATATCATTCATGAAGAACATTTTTTTTTTTTTATGAAATAGACATAGACAATACCAGTGGAGGGAACCTGAGAGAACTCTATGCCTTTGATCTTCTATTTTTTTCTTCAAGATTTATGCTAAAAATTAAAAATATGTAACATCTGTTCTTGTAACGCATGTAGAAAATATGAGCAAATTTTAATACATAATTGTCAAAATAATGTCATTGGTAAACACTTAGCTAATTTGACGTGTTGAGTCTGTGTTATCTTTTTTGATTGAGCAATATTTTTTTTTTCTCATTTTTATCGTCATGTATATACTGAAACCTACTTTTGGTGGAGTTATTTTCTTTCCATTTCATTTTCGGTTTCATAACCCTGATGCTACTTAAGGAGAGTTCTCAATATGTTGTAGTTTATGCTCTAGTGCCTTCCTTCTTGCAGAAGAGCTTGACTGGGTTTGCTCATGTGTATATTGTCTTTTAAGTCAAAGGCTCTAATACACTGTTAGAATTGTTTTCTTACTCAAGTGCAAACTTTATTTTCTAGGTTTATCATTTGAAGACATTTTTCTAGGTTTCTGTTTTTACTTATGAAACAAGTAGTCATATCTGTGCCTATGCTGTATTATCTACTCTGAATTTACTTGTATACAGTGAACTGGAGAGAGCTATTTGCGCTCCTTAAGATGAATAACGTCATTCCTGAAACACTTAATTATTTTAATTCTTTCTGATTGTATTAACCTTTCTTCATATCAAAGAATGGACTCAGTAAAATTATAAATAAAATCACAAAAATCAAAAATAAAAAATTTTAGCTCCAAAATAAAGGGACTTTCATGTTTTACAGTATCTTGAAGATGAAAGCAGAATAACTTAGATGATAGGGAGTAGATAAACATAACCAAATTATTCAAATGATATTTTCTTTTCACATTATAGGTAAGATGCTCTTGATATATGTACAGCTGAAATATACATTTTATATTGTTTTCCCCAAGCAAAACAGGATTGCTTTGTGAGAGTCATATAATAATTATGTATATACTGAGACTAATGGAAACAATACATTAAAATATTTTATTAAATACTAATAGTAAAGCAGATAAAAGTGAAAACTACCATTGGACTATTTATACTTGCATCCCAAACAAGTCATTTATTAATTGTGTTATGTGGAGCAAATTAGGTAGCTTTTCTGTGCTTCACAGAGATACTGTAATATCTGCTCATAAGGCTGACAGAGAAAAAGAAATAATTCACTTATTCTATAATTTTTATTCAAGTTGAATATAAAATTAAATAAAGAACCACCATTGATTTTACACCACTAGAAAAAAAGCAAGTGGTTCCAATTTCAACATTAAGATCACCTTACAAAGGTAAGATACAAGTCAATGAATAAGAAATGATTATTCTTTTTGAAGACAATCCTTCACCAATAATGATGAAAATTACTGGTTATAGAAAGTACAAAGGAAAGAGAGAATAGCAATACAAGCTAAATATCATTAAAAAGTAAAATTTTAATTTTTTAATGAAATTTACTGGACTTGAAATTATTAGTAGAAAATATATCTTAATATATTAAACTTTCTTTTTAGTTTTACAGGAGTCTCATATGATATTTCAGGATAATAAATTTTAGTGAAATTCAGAAAATTTAAAATTTAAACTTATGGATTTGACACTTTTGAGGAAAGATCTGTAGAATCAGCTGTACAAGAAGGTAAATTAAGCTAAATCTGCTTTAAGTGAGGTACATTTGACGGATAATCTCAATGTTTCTTTTAAGGAAGAAAAAAAATAGCCATTACTTTATTTCAAAACTGCAGTTTTCATTTTAGTTTTTATCTTACTGTAAACATTCCTCAACATCCTACAATTCTGTTCATATGTCTTATACATAAATGAAAGTCATCTTGTCTTATCATTAGTAGCTCTTTAATATCACTAGAGTTCCAACTTCCCCAAACTTTATCCACTGGATAGCCATTGAACATATAATGTGGGCCCCCCAAAAAACATTCCTAAAATGTATATGGAACCTGAAAAACTCCAAATAGCAAAAAAATTCTGAGAAAGCAGGACAAATCAGGAAGCATCACATTTCTTGATTTCAAGCTATATTATAAAGCTATCATCATCAAAATAATACACTACTAGTATAAAAATAGACAAATGCTACAGAATTGAGATCCCAGAAATAAACCCAAGCATATATGGTCAACTAATATCCAAAAAGGGAGCCAAAAATACTCAGTGGACAAAAGGCGATATTTTCAATAAATGATGCTGGAATAATTGGATATTCACATGTAAAACTAGACACTTGTCTCACACCAGTTACAACAATTATTTTGAAGTGGATTAAAGACATAAATTTAAGACCTGAAACTGAAAAGTTGAAACTCCTAGAAGAAAACATAGGAAAAATCTTCTTGACAAAGTTCTTAGCAATGTTTTTTTTTTTTTTTTTTTTTTTTGGATATGACAGCAAAAGTGCAAGCAATAAAATAAAAAATAAACAGATGGTACTATATCAAATTGAAAAGCTTCTGCATAGCAAAAGGAACCATGGGCAATGTGAAAGAGCCTAGAGAAAGTGAAAAAATATTTGTAAACCATTTATCTGAGAAGGAGTTAATATCCAAATTCATACAACTCAACACCAAAAAAAAAATTAAAAATGAGCAAAGGACATGAATAAACATTTCTCTAAAGAAGATATATGAAAAGCCAACAGGTACATGAAAAGATGCTCAACATCAGTAGTCATTAGAGAAATGCAAATTAAACTGAAACGAGATAACACCTCACACCTGTTAAGTGGCCATCATAAAAAAGGACAAGAGATAACAAATACTGGTGAGGATGTAGAGAAAAAGGAGCTATTGTACACCGTAATTATATTGTAACTAATACATCCACTATGGAAAATAGTGAAGGATCCTCAAAAAATTTAAAAAAGAATTATCACATAATCCAGTAATTCCACTTATGGAACATATTAAAAGGAAACAAAAGCTAACTCAAAAAAAAAAAAATCTGCACCTCCCATGTTCATAGCAGCATTATTTATAATAGGCAAGCATAGAAATGACCTAATTGTCCGTGGATGGATGAATGAATAAAGAAGTTGTAGGATACAGATACTTGTACTCATTTAAAAAAAAAAAATCTGCTTTCAGTATCCTGAAGGAAAGATGACAAGCGTGTAACCAAATAAAATGACTAATATTATTTCAAATATTAGCAAAGGTTATGAGCTGATTTAAAATAAAAGTCATATGATATATAGTAATTAAAGAGAGTTGGCAGTAATATATGGTTGTCAGAGAAAAAAAATCTCCCTGTGGAGGCGAAAACATAGTTGATAATTGTTGAAAAGGTGAATGCAAAGATAGAAAAGGAGATAGTGGGTGTAGGTTTGAGTTAATTGAGCTTGTTTGAAGATATAAAAGGAAAGTCATATACTTGACATGCAAAGAATAAAGGAAGAGATAAATTAGGGTCATACAATTTTTTGTTTTATGTTTGTTTGTTTTGTTGTTATTTTGTCTGCCCAGTATCTAAACCTTGCTTTCTAAAAACAAAAAACAAAAAAAAAAAACAAAAAAACAAAAAGGAAGATATACTCCTTCCTTTCCCTGAATCCTGGTAGTAAATAGGGGCATTGTAAATCTATGTTTAGGCAATAAAATGTCTCTAGAAAAGGACTGTAACATTGGACAAATGATGAATAAATAAAAGGAGAATTATAGAGTGGCAGGAGCCCCAAGTCCTGGGGCAGAAGTAATGGAGTCTGGTGGATGCTGCCAAGCAGATGTGGTCTGACCAAACTGTGTATGCTGAGTAACCTTGGCAGTAGTCCTACTCACCAGAATCTTTTAGTTTTGTCCTTTTTTCCCCTGAGCTTTGTTCTCTAATTTTTGTGATTTACCAGGGAACCTTTCCAATTTCTTTATCTCTCTCTTTTTTCTTAACTTAAATAAGCAAGAATCAGTTTCTATTACTTGCAATCCAGAACTCTGACTGATAAATCATTTTAGAATGCTGTTCACTATGACTAGTGTATTAAAATTAATTCCTTTTCTGAACCTAAAATGATTATCTTTGCAATACTTTTTATACTTCCCCAAATGCTACATAATCAGTTTTTCACACTAATGTCTTTATACATGACCCTCTCTTTGTCTACCTGTGAGCACTATTCTTCCAAAACCTTTTCTTATTGCTACCAAAAATCAATGTTGTTATCTATGGTTTTTTTTTCCATATTATATTGGGAGGTTAGTCTAAGTTGTGCTACATTTAATAAGCATCTCCAAAATCTCAGGGGGTTGGCTACTTTCATAAAGTCCTATGTGAGTTCTAATCATGGCCAAGGGCAATGATTCACCTTGTGGTACACTGGTAATCCAGGTGATCCAGATTTCTGTACTTACCACTACGGAGGGATAGAGAAACTTCAAGATCACAAAGGAGATTCTCACAGCTTTAACCTTGGAGCAGCCCACTTCTATTTGGCCACATTTAATGGGCCAGATTAATAGTCAAGTGGCCTTGGTTTACTGCCCGGGGTTGGGGGGAGTGGGGCAGGGATGGAAGAGGAGGATAGTTTTTATAATGTTCAGGGAGAAGTAATATGAGGAGAAATGGTGAATAGATGACATTGTGTTTGACTCATGTGTGCTTGTTTCCTTAATTTTCTAGATATAGCATTGTATTATAACTGCAAGTTGGTTGTGTCTTCACTACACATGGATTCTTCAGAGTAGGGATCTTTACTGATACCCCTGAGGCCTCAGTACTGACTGCAATGCTTGGCTCACAATGAATACCTTATAAATGCTTATTTAATTAACAGGATTTTTTGAATGAAAAGATGATAAATGAATGTTTTCCATGGTAATTTTCTATATTATAAGTCTATGATACAGAACCACCATTCATTGAATATAACAGAATCAAAGTGTTCTGTAGGGACTTCTGTTTCTACCAACAAGTGAGTTAAATTCTCTGAAGACCATTCACCAATTGCCAATATTCTGTTTTCCAAATATACTTAACCTAACAGGCAGCCTAATACAGTTTATATCATTTTAAGTAGAGGTCATTTCTGATATATAGAAACTATAATAAAAAAAAAAATTGAGTAATAAAAATAATACAGGGGAAATATAGAAATAAATATGTAAATGCATATTGTAAAAACCAAAGATTGTTTTATGTATTTTATATTAAATCTTTAATGAGACAAGTCAAAGATGAATAAAATTATCTCCTTAAGAACAAGAAATGGATCTAACATATATTAAATATGGAATGATTTAAGAAATTTTAGTATTGTTCCTGAATTAGCTGTACCTATGTCTACCCGCCTGGAAATATTTCACTGTGGTATAGTTAGTTATGTGATTAAAAACAGGGTGCAGAGTAATATATGTGATGCAATTCCATTTTAGAGAGAAGAAGGAAGCAAACACTGTAACAAAAAGAAATCCTAAGCTAAATATTTTTGTGTGTGTGATAGTGTGGGCATGGAATAAAGAAAAAAATACCAAATAAAAAAAATCCAAATAAAATAAAACCTGTTTTCAATTAGATATTTATTTTTTAAATTTTAAAGTGTTTCTTTTAATAACTTAATTTTACTATTAAACATAAGTATTTTTATTAAAAAGAGTTGATTATAAAAAAGTTTAAAATTTTCCCTTCTAAATTATTATTGAGAAACTAAACTACATAGATTTATTTCACACACACACACACACACACACACACACACGCACACACACACACACACACACACACACACACCATCTATTTTTTACTATCAGGCATTTCTCAGTCTCTGATTTATCCAGTTTTGTGGTTTATTTGAACCACAAGTCAGTCCTTCTCCCTAAACCCTGTGTTACATTTTTTCATGGACTCCAAAAGAATCCTGTAGACCATAATCTAGTTTAGCATTTCCAGTCTGTACAATGTACGTTACTTATGTCTATATGTTCAAGACATTCATTTTCAGGTTGATATATTTTTGAAACAGTATGATTTTTTTCCAGTCAGTCTCATATCATTTCAATTTGTCTCATTTCTTAAAAATCTGTGTCCTGGAAGTTAAGGCAAAATGAAATTCCATTCCTAAAATATTTGTTCAATTTAATAAACACATAATGTTCTTTGATTATGTTCTCTGTCAGTATGCTCAAGATAGAAAGAAGAGGTCATTTGAACTGTGACTTTCCTGCTGTATCTCTGGATTTCAAGTATCATTTCCAATTCATGCTAGTGGATTAAATTGGGCTTTGCTCCTGTATTGTTGTTCCAACCGACTGGCAGTATGAGTCAAACCTTGCTTTTGGCTTACCTCCACAGAGGTAGTTAGTCCAAGGTACATCTTTAGTTCAAAACACTGGAACAGTTTTTTCCCCCCACAAATATAAGTCTATTAAGGCCGTGACTTGCTATTTCAGTTCAGTTTTTAGGGTTTCAATGAAGTTATAAATAAACATTAAGAATGACAATTCTACTTCTGGTTCTGGATAAGATGAGGTAGGAATGCTCAATCCTACCTTTTCCATTGAATATAGCTGTAAAACCTAAAAAGAATGCATGAAACAGCCATCACAGAGCTAATCAGGAGGACTGGGAGAACAAGAGTTCAAAGTATTCCTCAGCCAATGATGAGTTTATCATTGCTGTTTTTTTCTGAATGACTGGCTTGAAGTCACAGGCACGCATGAGTGAACACACTGGTGCAGGGAGAGCCCCAGGAGTCCAGCGCTGGCCCCAGGAGTGAGGAAGGGCATGATCAATGCTCAGAGTCAGTACAGAAATATAGTAAAATCTTAACAGTATGCTTTATTTCAAGCAAATTTTAGAATAAAATATTAATACAAAACAAAAAATAGAAGGTATTACAAGATCATTTTTATCTAGCATCTATAAAAAATGACATTCTACACTTCAAAGCTCTGGAAGAAATCACAAAGAAAAAGAAAATTAGAATTAACCAAATGAAAAGTTAAAACATTCATATAAGGAAAAGATAAGTAACAAAAAAGAGAGAGACTTGGCAATGATTTTGATTTAATTAAATCATATTTTAGTTTTAGTTTAATTTTCAGTATTAAGAAATTGAATTAAAAATCCAAGAATGTTTGTCTTTTATGCTATTTCTTTTTCCAGTTGCTCACACTGAAGTCAAATAAATACAAAATTCTAAAGTAGCTTGTCTGTGGCAAAAAAAAAAAAAAAAAACCAAAAAAAAACAAACAAACAAAACCAACAACAGAAAAACACCTTTGAGTGTGTCATGTCTAAAATGACATACTTTAATCAGAATTCCATATAAATCATAACTTTAGACAGATTTTTTTAAAGAAAGTACAAAAATTGGAAACAAACGAATCAAGAACACTTTGAGGAACTGTAACAATGTAACAATGCCTTAGACCCCTCCCCAAGCACATTCTGCTCTCTGAGCTATAGGGACTTTCCACTGCTAGGCAACCAGGTGCATAACAGGTCATCAAGCCCGTGAGAACTCGGCAGAAATAATTGTTCAGCGTCTCGCTTGGCTGATGCGTACAACCATAAAGTTCTAAGATGGCCAAACCAATCAGAGAAAAAGGTCACGTAGACGCCCCCAAGAGGGTATAAGATTTTAGAATCTGGGGTGATCGGGGCTCTCGGCCCCTCAAGTGGTTGGGAGCCCGTGTTCGAACTCGTGAAAAATAAAGGAATGGCTGTCTCTGACTAACTCCTGGCGGCTGTCTGTCTTTTGTGGGGTCTCGCTGTATTACAGGAACAAAAATGATACTTGATATTTACATTGAAGAATGTTTCCAATGAAGTGGCATTCTATAATTCAGGGAGGAGGAATACTCTAAAACTTCAACTTGAAAATGATGAAATGTCGAAGGTAAAAACGATTTCTTACTTCTTAATAAAAACCAGTAAAATTCTGGTCTCCAGGGAACCAATAGGGAATGAGAATTTGATGGAACTGTAGAAAACTATCCAAAAAAGTTCAGGATCTCTTCTCATACAAGAACATTCCTGTTCATTTCTGTAAAATTAGTTTTGATGTTAAGACTCAATTTCAAAGGTGGAAGTACTTTATTTTTCTGAATGAATCTTTTTAAATGAGATACTTATAGCCATAGGCATGCACAGTAGTTGTTTTCCCTAAATAAACACGAGTTTTCAATTAAATTTAACCATGTATAATTACAGCCTGAGCATTAATGCTGGAGAGAGTGACCAAGGAAAACTTATGAAATAAAATTCTCCTCAGATTTCTTAGGAACAAAAGGTTTAGACTACCGACGTTTGCACATAGGGTAGTAGTGGGACAACGGAGGGAAGAATAATGGTGTATGTTTTCTCATTAACCCTTCCAAAATGGTCCAGTGATTGTATAAACTTTTTCAATGCATGCTCTCTTGAAGCACACTTCTTCCCTTGTAAAAAAGCCCACTACCGAAATGAACATTTTCTTTGCTTTCACTGCCTTTTTATTCTTTGTGCCATATCTTGACACAAAGCAATATAAGTTTTTGTTTTGCACACATAATTGTGTGTGGTTATTTCTATATTTTAATCACCAATTCATTTAAAAACCAAACAATTCATTGTATCTGTGGCCTTCATGTAGACAATGTTATAACTATATCGAGGCCGATTGCGCTCAAGTAAGTAATGGAATTAATTAGTTACAAATATTATGTTAGGTGTTGCAACATGCTAGTATTGTTCAAGACAAATTATTCTAATGAAAAAAAGTCATTGCAGAAACAAGAAAAAAAAATAAAGACAATAATGCTGTATGCAGTGCACCAGTCTTAGGCAAAATAATGGATTAAATAAAATTATTTAAAAAGTCATCTAAATTGGTCTTTATTGGTCTCTCTTTTGTTTCTTTTTTTAAAAATCTTTTGGCTAGCTTCTGGCCTTATCTTCTTGCTAGCCCAGTGCTTACTGACACTTTGGTCACATCCCATTAGCGTTTGCCTCTAGACTTCATGTGTTCTCACTCACCCACAATAACTACAGCTGTTTTTTCCCATCCCTTTAAGGACTTACTAGGTGATTGGCTGGCTATTGCTGAGAAAACCACATTAAATTGTCAATAACACCTTCATATCTTCAATCTTCTGGAAAGAGTGGCTACAAATTAAGATCATTTCAGTTTCTCTAGTGCAAGGCTAAGATTTTATTGTTTTTGCTGTTATTGCTGTTTTGTTCTTGTTTGTTGGTTGGAAGGAGGGGGATAAATTAAGGAGAAAAATAAACGTTTAATACTACATTTTATATTATGAGGCTTTAGAGTAATTACAAAATACTAGATTAGTGTAAATATTTGTTTTTCCAGCACAGAATTTAGAATTTTGAAGTTGAATGTCCTAGGTGAGGTATGGCTTTCATAGGCCACTGCAGTCCTTATCTACTGTACTGGCCTGTTTGTACGACTGCCTGGCACCTAAATGTATGCTCATGCGCAATGCCTGACACAAGCCAAGTTATCTCATATGTAAAGGCTATATTTACCTTCTCTAATTTAAAAATTTACTGATTAAAAATTATTTTATTTTATTATTATTTTTAAATATTTTTTAGGGGAGGCAACCCTTGGTTGACCTCATATATTGCAAGGATCTTGTCAGCTTACAAGCCCTTATATTTTAATTTTTTTACACCTACTTGGTCTTCTTAGGTGGTCCCCCATCCAAGTACTAACCAGGCCCGACCCTGCTTAGCTTCTGAGATCAGACAGGATCGGACTTGTTCAGGGTAGCATGGCCATAGACCCTGATTTAAAATTTAACAAGAAAGAAAAATAAATAAACCAGATAATACGTGTCGATAATTAAACCGTGTTAGATGAGGACCATAGGTTTGGACTTATTTGTTTTCCAGTTTACTGTCTTTATGAATAAAGCTATCTGGAAAAAAGGCTCTAAAATAAATTTCCTTCTTTTGCCTTAGCAGGGTGTTGTTGCAAATAATATTTTTCCTGTATTAATTTCTATCTCAGCCTGGTCAGCCTGGTTCTGTTGAATGTACACTGTATATAAATCCACTATGACACTGTATGTAAATTGAGTCAGGAGTAGGGTAAGGTAAGCAAGGTATGTAGGGATCAAAATTTAAGGAGGTACTTACACTCAGGTGTGGACTGTGCACTCTCAGAGCCTTAAAATTGTGTGTCCTCTTAAAATTTGGGCTCTAGGCACCTCATTCTTGAGAAGGAAATGAGAGAAATCTTACTTCTAGAAGTCATTACAAATCTGTGGTCTAGCCATAATTAGCTTAGCTATATTTATAATGATTTAATAAAAAGTTCTCAATTACTATATCAACAATAAGTTCAGTTTTTTCGAAGAGTAGAGACATAGTGGTCTGATCCTTGTTTCTAAACCCATATCAAAAATTGCATCTCTAGGTACATTTTTTTTTCTAACAAAGACTCAAGAACACACATATTAGAATTCACTCACTTTTCTTCTCCTTCTAGGCTTCCATTGCAGTCTAAGCCACAATCATCAATACTAAGACTCGTTCATTCCTGTGGAGATGAGCCCATTCTTCTCAATGCTTTACGGGACATTGTACAGTTCTCTTTCACTGTATACTGATAGATCCATTTGTCATTTTGGACTTCAGTGTAGACAAGGACTCAGTATTCTCCCGTACAGTATTGACATTAAAAGCACAGGTGAGGAACCATTGTAAAGTTGCAGACCAAGTTAAAAAAATAAGAACTAACTCCTAATTCTTAAGAATTATTAAAAACAACTAATACAGGCATTGGTAAGTGAATGAAGACTTGGATTCTGTAAGTGGAACAATATCTTAGGGAAATTTGAGTTATTAATATTACCATGACTTCTTATGTGCCCATATGCTAGTAAGATCTGAGTTCATAAGGGTTACATTTTAAAAATTAATCTTCAATAAAGTTCAACTCATTATTTATCTTTTTAAAATAGTGCTAAGTGCTTTGAATAATGTAGTTGCTTAATATGTTTTGTACATTTAATTGTTGAAAAGTTTTAATATATGAAAAATGTGTTGGAAAAGCAAACATTAAAAAATTCTGCATTCTATGTTCATTTGCATAAAAACTAAAAAGAAATATCTATTTTTATGTCTTAAAAACCTAGGAAGCACTTATTGTTTTCCAATCCATTGAAAAAATTTGATAACTAAGTAAAAATACTTTTAATAATAAAATAATTGACTGCCATAAAATATTCTACTGAACTTCTCTTATGAAAATGCATAATTTTCCTTCTGTTTAAAAAAAAGTTTAAAGTTCTTACTTTGAGGTAAAATGTAATTATAAACCATTTTTCCTTACTACTTAGAGTTATTTTAGTATTTGTATAATATACGTGATATGTACAAAAATGTATATAAAATAAATGTACACCATAAAACATAATTATAAAATAGGCAACAATGATTAATCACTTAAACTAAGGTTTAGAAATTCACTGATAATAATTGTGTTTCCATGTGTTCTTGCCATTTCCTTTAAGAGAGTTATCACAACCCCTGAATTTTTTATTATTCCTTTTAAACACTATTTTTAAATGAGCTTTTTCAAAAATGAACACCTAGAAATAGAATAGCTGAGCCATAATCTTTACATAAATTCTACTTTGCAAGATAGTTCTAAATTGTTTTCTAAAAGGGTTGGGTCAGTTTTTACTTTCATCAACAGCTCTAAGGGTTTGAATTGATTGATACAATCAGCAACTCTTGGAATTATGAGACTTCTTACTTTTGCCAATTTAATGAGTGTAAAATTGGTTTTCATTATGGTTATAATTTCATTTTCCTGTCTAAAAGAAATCCATATTTTGTCATAGATTAATTGGCTTTTTTGTTTTTTAAAAATGCCATTTCATGATTTTTCCCAATATCATTCTATTTCTTTTTGTTTTTTTTTCTGTCTGGTTGGTAGGCGTTATACATTTTGGATATTAATGCTTTCTTGCTGGTATGTTAATGCTTTCTTGCAGTTTGAGTATCTCTTGTGATGCCTCGTGATAAATAAAATGGCTTAATATTAGTGTAGTGAGATGTTAATATTACAGCATATGTTATAAATATTTTTCTTTTAAATAAATACTGCACTAAACCAGATTTATCTAGTCTATTATATTTAAAATTATTTTTGAATTTTAAATGCTAAATTCATTGAGAATTTTTGATGTTTAAGATGTAATAGGAATTCAGATATATTATTCCCCCCTCCCAATTTGAATAACCCATATTTTCTCAGGATATGCAGTGTCACCTTGTCATATAGCAAGTGTCCCTACATATGTGGCTCTTTTGCCTACATCCCTATCAATTTTTCATCAGCTTAATTAGTCTATAATTTTACTATTTTATAATCTGGTAAGGTAATTATCCCCATCTTATACTTCTTCAGGAGTGGTTTGTCTAGACCTTTACTTTTCCATGTAAATTTAAAATCATCTTTCCAAGTTTCTTAAAAATTCCTCTTGTAATTTTTATCGTAACTAAGTCTATAGATCGATTTTGGGCATGAATATTAGCTAAAATTTTTCTTTAGTCATAAATATATTATGTATCTCCATTTATATTTGTCTTCTTTAATGTCTTTCAATTAAATTTTATCATGTTCTCTCAAATGACTTCCACAATTTTTGTTAGATTACACATACAGACACACACACATTTCCTAGGTGTTTCAATATATTATATATAATTTTCATTAAGTTGAAAACATTTCTTAAATCCTTATGATTTCTGACCTGAATTATTTGAGATATATAAATTTCAAATTATATATGGGTTTCTTTTTATATTTTTGTTACTTATAACAACCATACTGTCACATGATCAGAAAAATAATATATATGATTCTATTTGAAATTTGTTGCGGTTTGGTTTATAACCAAATACTTGTTTAATTTTTATAATGGTTTTGTAAATGAATGAAAAAATTATGCATAAAGCATTGAGATGATTAATTTTATGTGTCATCTTGACTAGCCACAGGGTGCCCAGATTAAACATTATTTCTGGGTCTGTCTGTTAGAATACTTTCAGATGATATAAAATATATTGATTTCTCCAATGTGGGTGGGCATCTTCCAATCTCTTGAGGATCTGAATAAAACAAAAGGCAAAAATGCAAAAGGAAAAGGAATTTGACTCTTGCTTCCTGACTGTCTGCTTGAGTTGGGATATTTCATATCTTCTCAGCCCTAGAACTAGGGGTCACAGCATAGAATCTCTAGTTTTCAGGCCTTAAGAAACTGAATAAATTATGCTATGATTTTTCCCAGGTTTCCTACTTAAAGATGGCAAATTGTGGGCCTTCTCAACCTCCATAATGACATGCGCCAATTTCTCAAAAATCTGTCTGTCTGTCTAGCAATGTATCTATGTATCTATATATAATCTATCTATCTAATCTATCATCTATTTATTTATCATCTGTCATATATACATTTGTATAATTGTATTTGTAGAATTATATAAATTTGTATATTACAATCCTGCACCTTGATATAATCACTTATTAATTCCAGGAGTGTTTTTTGTCAGTTCTCTTGTATTTTCTATATAGACTATCATGTCATGTGCAAAGACAATTTTTTCCCAATCTGTATATCTTTTTTTTTCCCTTTGTGTTCTTATTGCATTTAGAACTTTCAGTAGGATCCTGAAAAGAAATAGTGAGAAGGAGGGATATCCCTGCCTAGTACCTGATTTTAGTGGGAAAGCTTGGAGTTTCTCAACATTAAGTACAATGTTTAACATTTTGTTTAAAATGTATTTCTTGTAAACGTAGCTCGATTTTGTTCTCTTTACCAATTTGACATCTCCCTATTTTAACAGGCCATTTCATTTTTTTTATACATACTGTGATTATTGATGTATCTGGACTTTCTACGATGATCTTCTATTTAATCCGAGTTCATTTTTTTTCTATCCTTACATTCTTCTCCATGTAATTTTAATTAATTTTATTTAACTTATCATAATACTTATTTGAATTAAAGACTTTATTTTAGTACTTATAAATTAAAAATTCATACACATTCCATTTAACAAATTGTACCATTATTCAATATATCTACATACATAATTCAAAAAAAAAAAATTAGAATACTTTATCATTAATAGTACTCATCCAAATTTTACATGCTATTATTTTTTAATGTTTAACTCCATCCATATGACTTATTCCCCAAATTAGAAATGAATAATATTGTTTTATATAGTCAATATTTGTTTGGAATTACTCACATATTTATTAATATATTTGCTAATTGTTCTTTGTTAATCTTCATTTACCTTGAAGATTAAGGTTTTTCTTTCTTGAAAAGAAAGTTTATTTAGCAAGTTTCTCTTTGTCTAATTTTTTTTTCCATTTTAACCCTTTTTTGATATATATTTTCACTGCAGGTGTAATTCTAGATTAACAAATGCTTTCACTTGGCAGTAAAAAAAAAAAAAAACAATTATTTTGTACTATTTCCTTGATTCCAAAATTGTTATTTGGAATTGAAATATCAGGGTAATTGTCTGTTTTTCTGTAAGTTAATATATGTTTTCTTTTACTTTTCTTTCTAAAACCGTTCTTTAAATGTTCAATAGATTTTACTTTGATGTGTGTAGGTGTGAGTATTTATAATTTGTGCTATCTGGGATTCATTGTGCTTCTTAAATCTGAGTTTTTTTTTATGTACTACTGGTTCTCAACATTTGTGTTGTTATATTTTCAAAATTACCTCGCCCTAATTGTTTTCTTATTTCTTATAGATCTACCATTAGATGCATCTTATTCTGCTCATATTTTCCATCTTAATTGTTTCTTTTTAAAAAATTTCTTTTTTCTGTTTGTAAATTTGTTCGCATAAAGAATCACTTTAAGTATTTTTTCAGCCTGGGGTTTCATAGAATGGCCAGTAAAAACGACCAGTTTATCCAAGTGAGGGAGGGCCTGTACTTTCAAATGCTTATGGAGCCCCAGCCAAATACTAGCCTGAAAAAGACAGCTTTTTCACTCATTCATTTTCTTTTACTAAAAGGGAGATTATTTTATTGTAGGATTCCCTTTTATTTAAATTTGTAAGCCCTCGGTTTATTCAGGAATTTCATATTTATATTGGTCAATACTAAATTTAGTAATTTGTAGTAGAAGCCCCAAACTTCTAACAAAGAATTATCTTCTATCAAAATAATAATAATAATAATAATAATAATAATATAATAATAATAATAATAATATTCTCTTAGGGTTAAAAAATGTGAAAGCAGTTACTTTAAGATAGACATGATGATTCAAGAGTTGTTATGAAACCAATTTTCTTCTATATTTATGCTCGACCAGCTTTAAAATCAGGCATTAATAACCAAGGCTACCTAATTGCAAATGACAGATACATCCCTTTGTTCCCCATTGCTGGTAGAAAGAAAGGGAAGCAAGAGGAAAATATGCTAACAGCTGTCTCCTATAAAGAGATTTAATAGGATACCCACCTAATAAATACACTGATAAATCATTGGACAGAGTTTATGTTTCTATCATTACTTTTCTCTGGGAGGATGGTTTTGGGAAATTTTAGTCTTTAGGTGTGCACATTGCCAATCAAATAAAATTGGAGTTCAATAGTTAAGATTAATGGAATAATATCTGAGATAGGCAACAAGCATTCTCTGTTATGTGGAAGCAAACTCTTTTCTCCTGTTCACTGCAGTCATTGATCCTAAAACTACAAATCCAGGGTACTGTCAAAGCAAACAAAAAACGTCTTCCAAGAACCATTATACTGTCAACTTTACCTTAAAACTAGGAATGAAAGGTCCCATCATGTTTTGAAAACTTATTTACTTATAAACTCGGTTGTATACTTAAAAAGTTGTTTGTGATATTTTATCAAGGGCTTTGTTGCAAGACTACTTCAGAATCCATTCATCTTCCACTTAATGTAAATTATGTGATTCTAAAAACCTAATATTCTGTGTGAATATTTAAGGGAAAAATACCTATTCCTCATCATTTTAAATGAGAAAAATTATAATGCATTGTACTTCAACCAAACCCCACAACTAGTTTCCTAAATCATTATTACATGCAATAAAATGCTTACTTATAAGTTACAAAATATCATGTTTGGATGTAAAAAAAATGCTTAAAACTTTGCTTCCTGACCATCAAACAATTAAATTGGTTGTTAAATTCATTTTGCATGCAGTAAAATGTAGGGTTTGCATGTAGCATCATAAACATTTGTTTATGATATGGAAAGGCCAATAACACATAACAATACATAAATTTGTTAGAAAAACTGCATGTAAAAATTTACAGTAAAATGGTAATTTTCTGTAATAAACTATAATTCAGCAGTTGAGTTGGAGATTTAAAACTTGGAGCAGGGAAGTTGAAAAGTCATTATTTTCTCTGGTTACAGAAGTTTATGATACAGATGAGTCAGGTGAAGAGTCAGATAGCTTACTTGAGGTAAGCTATCAAAGTCAGAAGCATTAATACAGATTCTCTACCATTCTGGTGCTATGTAAAAACTTGTAAGCAGAAAAGTTTTAAGGGAGTTGGCTAAAGATTTAAGATGAAAAAATTATAAATAAAACTTTGTTTCTTTGCACTGCAATTATAATATCCAAACTTCTTTCTATACCACTATAAGGCATTAATTTAAAGAAAGGATTCCTACCTTATTGCCATAACATTCAAAAAGAACATTTATTATTACATCTACATAACTCATCCATTATAATACCTAAGTTCCAACAATGTCTGAGATTCAAATCTTGTTTTGTCCATTAATATGCTTTTAAAAATATCTACATGTGATTCTGACATTCTACTAATATTTTCTGAAATATAATTCAAGATTTAGCCTCGTATAACTTGTTTTCAATGTGTCATTGTGTTTTAAGGATGTAAATATATATACATGTATATATATATTTACATTCTTATATATATGTATATACATGTATATATACATTATATACATATATAAATTATAATCAAAGACATTATCATAGCAATAAATCAGATGTTGGTATTTTTTGACAAGACCTCAAAGAATTTGGTCAAAAAGTTGTACTGGGAGATATGCATATACTCTGATATTTGGCTAATATAAAAACAATAGTATCTCATCAAGATGGAGTCACATTCCTCCCAGGTCCTCCTTCTTACAATTAAAATTCCCAGGTCATAACAAAACACAGGAGAATAGAAGACTGAAATGTAAAAGAAAGGACTGCCTAGACCGCTTGGGACCTGAAGAAGGATGACACAGCACTGAGTTCCCTGAGTCTTTTACAGCAAAAGACTTCACAATAAGGACCATGGAGGAAAGTGTACTTCCATCTCATCTTTCTGAAAGAAGGAGGCATTAGAGAGCTCCATTTTTGTAGGGTCCATAAGGAAACTGAACAAACATACTTAGTGGCCTTCATTCTATGCCTTAATAAGAGAACCTCCTGCTAAAAACTAGCTTAAATTATATTCAGTCCCATAATATAAAATGTTGAAGATACAACTAAAAATTACCTATAATAAAAGGTATCAGGAAAATTACAGTGTGAATGAGAAAAGACAATCGCCAGACACTATCACACAGATAAATCAGATGTTGACATTTTTTGATGACTAAGACCTCAAAAAAGTTAGTATAAAAGGCTTTTAAAAGTAATTATTAATTATATTGAAACAAATGAATATAAAATTCTAGGAAATAAATATAAATGATAAAAACAAGTAGAAATTATAAAACTAAAAAGTAAAATAACTGAAATAAAAATCTCACTGGATGGATTCACTAGTAGAGCAGAGATGATAGAGGATAGAATCAGCCAACTGAGGACAGAGCAACAGAATTTACTTCATCTGAAATAAAAGAAAGAAAATAGAATGAAAAAAATCAAGTCTCATAAGACAATAATGAAGGAGCTAACATTTGTATTAGCAGAGTTCCAAACATATGTAAAAGAGAGAGAATGAGACTAAAAGTATTTGAAAAAATTTTAGCCAAAACACTCTTAATTTTATGAAAAAAATAACCTACAGATTGAAGATGCTGAGTGTTTTCCAAATAAAATAATACTGAAGAAACTACACCAAAATACATCGTAATTATACTTCTGAATACTAAAACCAAAACAAAATAATCTTTGAAAATAACCGAGAGTAAGTAACAACACGTTAGTCATGGGGGGATATCAATTGAATGAAAATGGTTTTTCATCTGAAACCATGGATGAAACTGAATACTGAAAGAAAAAAATTGTCAACCCCATTCAGAGAAAACATATTTCCGGAATGTGAAGGGGAAATAAAGACTTTCTCAAATGAATAACAACTAAGAGAATTTGTAATAGGTAAGCATCCCTAGCAAGAATAGCTTTTAAAATTTTCTAAACAGAAAAGATATTATATCAGAACAATGCTTAAAATTTCAGAAAACAATGAACATCATAATGAGCAGTACAATAGAGATAAAAATATAATAGAGTATCATTTTTCTCATAAGCTTTCAAATCACATTTGATGGTTGAGGCAAAATTAAAATTTAATGTGGTGCTCAATATAAGTAGAGAAAATAAGTAAGATAACTATATTTTTAAAGTGGGTAGGTTAAAAGGACCATACAAAATTTATTCTCTGGCCATAATGGAATCAAACTAGAAATCGATAACAGAAAAACAAGCGGAAAATTTCGAACACTTGGAAATTAAACAGCATACTTCCAGATAACCCTTGGGTTAAAGAGGAAGCCTCAAAGGAAATTTTTTTTAAGTACGTAAAATTAAAGAAAAATGAAATATAAGGTGTTGAAATATGTGTAATACAACATAATACTGGAAGTTATAGCCAGCAAAATCAGGCAAGAAAATGCAATTAAAAAATGTACAAGTAGAAAGGAAAAAATAAAACTACTCCAATTTAGACAATATATTTTCTATGAAATCTCCTAGACTTAAAAGGTGAGTTCCACAAGGTTAAAAGATATAGGAACAACACACAAATATCAAATACAATTATGGATACTAAAAATTAATATGTCGACACAAATTTAAAACACAATACCACTGCTAATTATTCTAAAGAAGATTAAATATTCAGTTATAAATCTAGCAAAAACTTACACAGAATTTGGATCTGAAATTATAAAAACCTAATAAAAAGTCAACATGTACTGTAGAAATAGATAGAGATAACTTGTTTATGATTAGAAGAGTCAGCTAGAAAAGATGTTAGCTCTTTTGCAGTCAATATAAAGTTTTAATCTAGCTCTGCTCAAAAACCCTGCAAAGTATTTTTTTTTTAACCAGATCCAGACGAGCTTATTCTAACACTTATATGAAAGGGCACAAGACACAATAGCTAAAAACATTTTGAAAAAAGAACAAAGTGGAGGAATCAGTCTACCTGATGTGAAGGCTTATTATATGTGTAGCAATCAAGTCAGTGTGGTATTGCTAGAGGGATAGACATATAGATCAATGGGAAAAAATGTTAGAACCCAGATGGAGGCCCTCAAAAATACGCTCAACTGAATTTTAATAAAGGTGCAAAAGTAATTCAATGGAGGAAAGAAAGCCATATCAAAAAATCATGTTGGAACAGTTGGAAATACACAGACTTAAAAAAATAAAATTTAACCTAAACATCATGTTTCATATGAAAATTAGCTAAATATAGATCACAGACTTAAATGTAAACTGTAAAACTATAAAACCTTTTTCAAAAATAGAAAATCATGGAGGCCTAAGACAATCTGAAAATGTCTTAGAATTGACTCCAAAAGCCCAACTTTTGTAAAAGTACAAATTGACAAATTGGAGATCATTGAAATTCATTTTCTGCCCTTTAAATATCCTGTGAAGAGGATGAAATTACAATCTACAAACTAACAGAAAATATTTGTAAGCAATGTATCTGAAAAAGAATTTATATCTAGAATACGTAAAGAATTCAAACTCAATAGTAAAAAAAGCAAAAATAAAAATAAAATTAGAAACTAGGCAAAAGGAATTGAAAAACATTTAACTGAAGAAGATAGACAGATGTTTAATATCATTAGCCACTAGTGAAATGCAAATTAAAACCATAATGAGATATCACTATATCGATATATCAAAATGGCTAAAATAAAAATTTGAATTTTGGTGGTGAATGAAAAAAATGTATTTTTTGATATTCTGTTCAATTTTAAACTGAACTGAAATTATTTCAGGTTTAAAAACACCCCAAGTGATAATCATTTTAAAATAATTCTATTTTGGATAACTTACGAGAAGAAAAAAACGTTATGTGTGTTCAAGAAGGATATATTTCAGCCCAGGCCTCAAAGCATCGTCACAGCTCAAGTTGCAGCAAACATAAGCTTACGATAAAAAAAATCACAAAATATGAGGAAATAAAACACTAAATGAGGGCTATTTGAAAAAAAATAACAATAAATTCAGACTCTAGAAATCTGTATAGATTAGATTTTTGGATACATTACCTTCTGATTGGTGGAGCAGGAAAATACTGCATATAGCAGAAATTAGATTTAAAATGTACTTAGATAAGCAGCTTCAAGGCCATTCTACAGGGAATAATGGTACCTGGCTGAGGGTTGATACTCAGAGGTTGGCCTGTTTTTCCAGTAGGGAAGTGAAGTGAGTACCTGTGGAGAACAGGGAGAATAAAAAAAGAGTGGTACTAGCTAGCAGTAACACAAAAAGGCTACACCCTACAGGATTTAGGGTAGACATATTATTGCATAAAGAGTCTTAGATAAATACACACAGGACAGAGTTTGTAATAAAAGTAGGAGGAGAGTCTAAAGAACATAGCTGAAAATAGTGTATAAATTTTCTAGATTTTCTTCTAAGTACTTAAAAATTTAGAACAAGCTTGTATCATTGTTCTTTATGACCAATGTATCACACTATTGTTAACTCTCTCAAGATTTTTATACAGCAGACTGATTATGTGATTTCTACCTAATAATAGAGCAGTTCTTTAGTATATTTTTTAATGCATTAAAATGTGATAAAGCATAGTATAGAAAATACATGTGTTTCTTATATAAAGACAGTGTTAGTAATGGGCTGGTAGTCTTAAATATTCTGCTAAATGCGATGACCTCTTTTGAGTGATAAATTGTTGAGATTAGCTCTCTAATTCATTAAAGTCAATTCTTTTGAAAACGGTAATAGATATTTCAGTGAATTAGAGCATTAATCTAACAATCTGCCAAACAAGCTAACCTGATAGTTTGAAGCTTTCCTAAGTATAATGTAATTTTAAACTAAGAGAGATCATATCCCATGAACAACAAATTGAGATACTCTATGTAACTTAATTTTGAATGGTAATTATATTAATGAAATAAGATTTTTAAAGCATTTCAAGTCCATACATTCCTACAAAGAACTGTTTAATCAACCCCTAAAGCAGGAGCTGGTTTAATTTTCTAAATTTCATAAAATACTTGTCTTTCATAAATTCTTATCGGTGACAAAGTGATCAGTCCTTCCTAATCCACTTTTTCAAAGCTTCTTTTTATTTGTGCCATCTGGGCAGAAACCCACACACAGGTGTATATATCTTATTAGTGGAGCGTGTCTTATAAATAATCAGGAGAACTTGCTAAAGTTGATTTAGAGAATGCAAATGACTGAAAAAAGAGTCAAATATCAAGGTTATATTTATTAAATTCAACGTGATATGATTTGGTTCTGTTTGGAATAAAGTCACCACACAGTTTCTGATTCAAAGAGGCAGATTCAGGTATTTCAGTAGGTTCTAAACATCATAGCTTTCAGCAAATAAAATAAAACACAGACATAAATGTAAGTGAGAAATGATTATGGATTATAAATGTGAAGAAATATCTTTTTTTTTTTTAAGCGGGGAACATGAACCCTGTGAGTAAATATGTGCACAGAATGTGTGTGTGTGTGTGTGTGTGTGTGTGTGTGTGTGTGTGTGTGTGCATGGTGGGGGTGGGGCGTAGAATGTAAAGTAGAGGAAGATTAAAATTTTCTAATTTATGTGGTTTTCACATTATTCAATAATTCTGCTAGAATTCTGTTAAGTGACTTTAGGCTGTAACATTTGTTCAATATCCACACAAGTGGAACCAAAGACAAAATTCCTCCTCATATTTGGGATTGCACTTAGTGACTTCAACTTGAGTCTCTTTTAAGAATTTTCCCTGAGGTTGACAGAATTCACCTACCTATACAAGACAAGCACCCCCTGGTGGATGGTGTGTGTTTTCTTTGCTTAGAATAGTACTTGACATATAGTTTCTGACTAGAACTGGCGTGTTCAGGGTGGCATGGCCTGTTTGTTTGTTTGTTGGTTGGTTGTTATTGTTTGTTTGTTTGTTTGTTTTATGTCTACATCACTCAGTCTTCCTTCCTAGGTGGTCTCCCCCATCCAAGTACTAACCAGGCCCAACCTAACATAATATTGTGCCTTCCTCCTTACTTCTTGCTTGGGTTTTGCAAGATAATCCACAGATTACAGCTGAGGGGTGGTTCTCGAGAATTGAATAAGAACCACCTTAGGAAATCCTATGTGGGAAGAGTTATTGGGAAAGGTTTATACTGAAGTCTAAACAAAAGATCCAAAATCACCTATAGAGAAACCAGATGTGAAAGTCAAGACGTTAATAATATGTAAAATAACTAAAATATTTATCAAATACTTACTTTATTCTTGACAGTGTTTTTTTACATTAACTCATTCAACCCTATAATAACTTTATTAAGAACCATTATTAATACCCTCCCCAATTTTCACATGATGAGGTACAGATTGTCAAAACATCTTGCTCAAGGATGTACAATTCATGTCTCACCCCTGGGATTTATAGAGAGGCAGGCTGATTCTAGAGCCTGTCTAATGCAACAGCATTACATATTTGGACACAGTGCTTTTTGAAGACACACTAATTTTAAGAAAGCTAATTAATAAAACAATATGCATGAAAAAGTAGAGTAGAAGTACCTGGCAAGCTACAGAAAATTTTGGAATATTTTATTGTTTGATGGCTTGTATCTCTGGAACAAAAGAAACTTTAGTGACTCTCACATATTTTCCAGGGCAAAAAGAGTTGAAAAATTGCTGAGCTGTGACACTACACAGCACTGCAAAAATCATGCTGAAAGAGATACTTTATGAGCTCAATACATATTCAATTTGGCTAACAACTAGAACCCTTGCCAGCCTGACTGGAGAATCAGGCTCAGCAATGGTTGAAGGCTGGACTTGATGGTTGTGCCTTGTAACCACTGGGCACATAATATCCAGGTAGTGGCTGCACAGTTGCCCAGATACTTCTCCATGTCTGCACATACCTGCATGTCTCTTGAAACACCAATGTACAGGCACAACCATTTTACCTTGAAAATATGCTCACTCTGTTGACATCAATTGTGCCAACAAATTAACATTGCTTTTTAATATCTTCCTCTTTAGAAGTGGCCTGTACCATAGTAATGAACAGGGCAGTATGTAATGAGCTATGTCTCCCACAAACAAAATATGTTTGGTAGTTTGGGGGCATTCATCCTCAGATGCCAACTCAGAAATGTCTCGTGAATGGCGTGATTCCTACAAAACACTGGCATTTAGATCCTTCTACCTTATGACAGAACCACTAGGGAACTGGATTACACAACAACTCATCCATGCAAGTATGTCAAATATGAAGTCAACGCCGGCCAACAATTTCCTGAAGTATCCTCAAAGGGGGATGCAGAAAGGACTGTTCAGTTATCTGCTTCCCATACTAAGTGTGACTATGGAATGGTATGTATATGTGATTATGATTATCACATATAGAAATTTTCCTACAAATTGCCATGCTGAGCATTGACAATGAGTTGCATCCAGATAAGGAAAACAAACCTTGCTAGAACAGCTCTAAATTCTTTAAAACATATGGTATAGTGCTGGTATGAGAAACTTTTTGTAAACTGAAGGGGATGGCATCAATATGCTTAGACACCTCTTTCCCAAAAGACTGGGAGGCATTTTCCCCATTAATATTGTGTTCACTGGAAACAGTGATTACGGAGTGAACATTCATGTCATAACAAGGAGGTCTCTATTACCAGAGTGTCAAACAAAATATCTGGCAAATAGACCAATTCTAAAGAGAAAGTTAGAGTAGTTATATAACACAGGTTCAGAATCAGTAATTAGGCAAAGAAATAAATGCAGAACAAGTATGGAAGCAATAGTGTGCTGAGAATCACCAAAGATGCTAGTATTTTGTTAGTTCACCTTTAGGGATTGCAAGTATATCAGATATATATTTTCATAACAGCTTCTTTGAGATATAATTTATATTTATATTGTCAGTGTATTTTAAGTATGCAATGCATCAGCTTTTAGTATGTACACAGAATGGTGCATTGACCACCACAATTTAATTTTAGAACATTTCATCACCCCAAAAGAAACCTCTATACCTACTGGTTGACATCCCATATTCCCTTTTTTCTCTGGGTCTCGGCAACTACTAATCTATTAACCACTATGGATTTGCCTATTCTGGGTATTTGATATAAATGAAATCATAAAATATATGATACTCTGTGATGGCTTTCTTCATCTAGAATGTCATTCAGGTTCATCCTATAACATATGTCAGTACTTTTTATTGTCAGGTAGTATTTCATTGCTTGGAAATTCCATTTTATTTTTTTCCATTCATCAGTTGGTAGACATTTGGATCGTTTCTATTTTTTTAGCTATTATGCCTATGTTGCTATGAACATTTTAAACATTTTTGTGTGGACATACATTTTTTACTTTTCTTTAGTAAATATCAAGGAGTAGAATTATCAGCTCATATGGAACCTTTACAATTTAACATTTTGAGGACATGCCAAACTATTTTCCACAATAGCTATTTCATTTTACAATCCCACCAGCAATGTATGAGGGTTTCAATTATTTGGTATTCTTCCAATACCTATTATTATCTGTCTTTTTAATTTAGCTACTCTCATGAGTGGAAAGTGGTGCATCATTGTGGTTTTGATTTCCATTTCCCAAGAATAAAGATATTGAACAATTGTTCATGTGCTTATTAGTCATTCACATATCTTCTTCTGACCATTGTGTTTGTGGTTTTTGTTGAATTTTAAGGGTTCTTTATATAATCTGGATACAAGTTCCTTATTGGATATATGATGTACAAATATTTATACTATCTTGTGAATTGTCTTCTCACTTTCATGATGGTGTCTTTTAAAGCATAAAATCTTGAAGTTTGATGATGTCCAATATATTCATTTTTTTGAATCTTACAGTTCTGCATTATATCTGAGAAATAATTGCCTTACCTAAGGTTGTGAAGACTTACTCTTATGATTAATTTTTAAAATTATTATAGCTTAATCTCTTTTGCAGCTTAAATGTATTAGATTTATGATCAATTATATAAAGTGATGAGTAGATTTCTTCATGCCCTACCTACAAAAAGAGAAAGAAAAGAAGTTGTACCTCAGGTGTACAAGCTGAGACTGCCATCCCTCAGACTGACCATCCAGACTGGAAGGAGCCAAAACCAAGCACATATACTCTACTTAATTTTGTGTGATGTGACCATTGTTATCTAGCTAAAAATATACAAATACTAATACTAATACTAATACTAATACTAATACTACTAATAATAATATAATAAAACAAGGACCTTTTCACATTTGACTCAGTTGAAGTGAATCACAATTCTCTTTTCTTCCTCCATCAATTAATACTCAAATATAAACTACCTTGGAACAGGTACAGTAGATTCACTCTTTTAGTATCCGTTCTAACCTTACCTTTCTGTGAGGACCACAAAGCTGAAAGAGACCAGTGAAGTGAGAATCCTACATGTGTCTTATGTTCCACTGTGCAGATACCTCTGCAGTAGCCTAACATATGGCAGTGAGCAACTTAATGCACAGGAGTGGCTTGATCTATAAGTGACTAGTGTCACAGATACATTCAGTTGTTCAAGGCAACCATGTCCCACTATTTTTAGCTTCCAATCACTAGCATCAGAAGTTCTGAGCAGGGATAGTGACCCTAGTAGTGTCATTGGCGGTCTGATTCCCTTAGCTGTGCACTGCATTTCCTGGTTGTAGGAGACCCAATTGTAAGTCTCTGGTTCTTTAATAAATCCTTTTTGATTCACGGTAACTTAAGTGGGTTCTATTATTTGCGATTAGTGACCATGATTAATATAGTCCCCATTACCACCACCCACCCATACTCATAGCCTGGGCTGGCAATCTATTCTTTAGCAGTCTATCATTGCATAATTCTTTTTAACTTCCTTGGTCCTGGTCTAACTTTCTAATCCTACCCTCTGCTTCTGCCTTCTAGATCATTATGAATAAATGTTTCTATGCTATTAATTTCAGTATCCAAATGTTCTATTTCCTGAATAATTAGTTTGGCTATCATGTTCTCTGTTCTTTTAGTTCACTTGGTCAACTAATTGCATTTAATAGTTCAACCATCTTGATACTTTTATTTCCATTACTATTTTTTACTATATTTTATTTTCTGTCTTCACTACTTTTGATTTCTGAATTCAATTATAAGGTCTATTATTTAATTTTTTTTCTTGTTTTCCTGACTCTGTTGCCCCTCTGGACAGCTGAACACAGCTATAGAAAATTATCCAGCTTGGCAAGTTGATACCACTCTGAATTCAAGATCATTCACCACAAGTAGATTCTCCATATGGCATATTGTCCAGTATTTATTTGGTCAAGTTGTACGATACTATATCCAACAATGATTTCCCATGTTTCTTACTTACCAATATCAAACACTATCAGTAGGTGATCTCCAACTATGTATTCACTGAGAATGCAGAAACCTAAAATCTACCAAAATATTTTCCCCTATAACTATAATTCTACTAGAATTTAATTCCATACAATTATCCTCTCATTTATATACTCATAAAATCTTGCATTCCTATCTTGAAGAGTTTTGCTCAAATAATATTTCATAAATAAAGGAAAAATATGGAAGAAAAGTCCTTAGGCACCTCTTTTTGCATATATTATAAGATGTTCCTAACAGCCCTCCAGGGTTCTTGATGTCCAGCTCAAGCAAAGAGCGCACAGTAAATGATTCACTGTCTCTGGCAGAATTGGGGAACATATTAGTTTCTGCTTTTTTTTCCCTAGGTATTTCATTAGGTAAAAGGTTTGGCCTTGAATAAGAGTGACTATTTTTTGTTAAAGTGTACTAGGTGTTAGTATTGTTTAGATTTTTGTGAGATAAGTCTAGCACTAGACTAAAGGGGTGCAAAAATACTTTGAATCATGTTTCCTCAACAGTCTTTCATATTTCAGAGATGGGCAGCACACATGATTGAACAGAAGTGCTTGCAAATAAAAAGGACTATTCTAAGTATTCTTAGCTATTCTATGAGAGCAGAAATTCACAGTGTAGGTGCTATGTCTGAGTTTAAACCTCCCTGTCCTAATTGTGATATATCAGAAACATCTCAATCCCCTGATAGAAGTGCAAATTTCTTGGTATGTATCTATTTTATGCCTGTTCAACTACTCTGGAGAATTTTGGCTGTGCTAGTATTTTTGAAGTATTCAGATCCTTTATATAGACCAAGGCTTAGAAGATTCTGTCAGTTATTGATAAGGTATTATTTCAACAACATATTTCTAAGATACCAGAAAATAATTCTATTTCTGACAGACACATCCTATAATAAGCTATCACACAGGAATTCCTGCCATAAAAGAACAGAAGATGGTTTACATTGAACCTCTGCTGTTTTTATGTTCAGTTCTCAGGAAGCAGATTAAAAAAATAACAATAATAATAATCAGGTTACTAAGAATACCTCATTTATACAAATCTAGAAAAAATATTTATAACATATTTTTAAAGAAAGCTGTCTGGAAAAACTGAAAAGACAAATACCGTTTACTGAATGGCTCTAGAGTTTCCTCTTGCTTGACTTCATCTTGGACTTTTTGACATTTTAGGGCCATGAAAACATCTTAGTCATGGTAGCTATACTGATAATACCTTATTAGATGCCTAACTAGGATGGCCAACTTGTCCTGTTTTGCTCAAAATTTCCCCAGTTTTAAAACTGAAAGTCATATATTCTGAAAACATCTTAGTTTGGGATGAACCGTGATGATTAGCTACTCTAAGCTGTACTCTCTTCATCTTTGAACACCTTGGTTCTATTTGCCTATGTTATTTTTTTTTCTGTTATACTGCCGTGTAGTTTATTCAAAACAATCATTTCATTCTTAACATCCTTGGTTCATGTTAAATCCAGTAAGGTCCTAATTAAGGCACTTATATGCTCAGTGAGTCTCTATATTACCAGCCACATAAGGCTGGTTACAAGAGAAGTGTGTGAATAGTTGTTGGAAGAATAAATAAGGTGCTCAACTTCTATTCTGCTGAATTGCTGTCCACTCACCTAAGAAGAATTTTCCTATAGCATATTTAACCAAGTTTCTATTTACGAGAAATATTACCATAGTAGCCTCTGTCTACTACCACCGCTTACTCAAGAGATACTCAAGAGACAGCTTTATGAGAAGCTATTCATTACATGGCTAAAAAAAGTCTAAATTCCAACCTCTCTTCCTACCACTGCTTATATCAGTATCTTTAGAATCTGATCTAGAGTTAAGTGTTTAATCTCATCAAACTCACTTCAAGCATTTCTCCAACTATTGGACAGGTGTCCATCTAATAAAAATGATTTAGTCCAGATGAAGGTTGATGACTAAGAGAGTTAAGTCTAACTTGATAATATCCTTAAATCCTGTAGAAATAAGTGTGCTGTCAAGTAAGGAAACACTTCATGGATCATGAAACTCACTCCTAACCTACCCAGAATAGGCTCATTCTTAGATTTTCCTTGACTTTTCACCTGTGACCCTCACTTATTTATTTATTTTGTTTCTGCAGTGACCCTACATCTTTTAAGGCCAACTGAATAATCATTCCCCTTCCAAATTTTGAATACAGTCAAATTTTGCCTCTCCTTTCTAGCACATCATCTTTATGGTTCTGGAACTGGTAACAAGAGAAAGGAATTTCCTGTACCTCTTCTGTGTGGGCAGTCTTTACCAGATAAGTCTTGGCAACCATTAATCTGATTTCCACTTTCAGAGGCATCCATTATTCATTAGCAACATTGTTTCATTTATCTGTTAGTCACAATTTATATATCCCAATTTATATGGACACTTAACAATAGCCAAGAAAAGATTTTTCACAACAAAATGATTTTGAAATAATTTTATGGCAGACATAAATGTGGTCATGGATTATGGTTTCCACACTCTTGCTCTGTCCCTGAATCTATTTGATACTACAAGCAGAACTTATGTGCCATGCAAAAAAATTTAATACTATTCATTTAACAATATAGCACCTGTGAAAATTAGGCATGGAGCTAAAATTATTATTAAGAAGTGAAAAATTACTCTGAATGAAAGCATATCTTTAGCTTTAATATCCTCCATACAAATTAGAACTATAACAGAAAGAAAACACTTTTATTTATGAAAGTTACACTCTAGTTATTAATCTTAAAATGTATGTGTAGATGTGTGTGGGTATGTTTTTCCTACCAGAAATTAAAAATGTAAGAAACACATCTTAGTTGTCCATGGAAAGAAAAGCTCTGAACAACATGGCTTTCTTCCTGAATGCTAAAGGGTATCCACATTTTGGAGGTTGCCAGGAAATGATGAGAATAGTGCTTCGAATAATGCCAGTAATGTGCCAGGCATTATTATCGTGCTTGATATTAATTTGTTTCATCCTTTCAAAAAATATGCCATTATTATTTCTTATTTAAAATCCATATACCATATATTGTTATTATTCCCTATTTAAGGATGAGTACAGGGAGAGAGAAAAAAGTTAAAATTTTGTTCAAGTACCAGAACAAGGAGTGAAGTAGTGAAGCCAGGGCTCAATCTCAGAGTGTCTGGCCCTAGGCTCCTCATCCTGAACCATGGTACCATAGGAGGCATTGCTTCCCTATTGCTTAAAAAAGGGTATGCAACTTGTATTTTTAGTGTTTAAAAGAAGTAGCTGCCAAATGTTCAGGAGGAGCACAGAAGAAATTGAATGACACTCTGATTTATGATAAGGCAAATGAGTAAGAAAATCCTGACTCTGCATTTAGGTCTTGTTTGTCTCATGGGGAGGTGACAGAATAGGGCTGGAGAAAATGAAGAAAGGCCAGTTGGTGGTACCCGCTCCTAGATTTCCACCCAGCCTATCTGGTACTAATGGTAACTCTGGTGCTCTGCTTTGTAGCAACTGCAGGAGAAAAAAAAAAATTATATTTCCCTGCTCCATAGGTGAGCTGAGGCATCCATAGTTATGGGTTGTGTGTGTGTGTAAAATTTTTCCTGGTTCAGAGATGAAACTCTAATGGATTTTTTATTGGGTGCTTCTTATTAAATTAAGGAAGTCCTGTTCATTTTCAATTTTCTGAGTTTTTTATTTGTTTCTTAATTATAAGATTATTTAAGCATATCAATGCTCTTTCTGAGTCTATGAAAGTGTTTTATTTTTTCCTTTATTAGTGATGAAATTTATTGATCTATTTTAAATAATAAAGTACAATTTTAGAGTAAGCTTCAATTGGTCATAATGTGCTATCCTTTTTAGATATCACTGTATTTGAATTGTTAATATTATGTTTAAGATGTTTGTATATAGTGTTATTGGAGAAACTGGGTCTCTAATTTTTATTTAATGTCCTTATTAATGTTATTTAATGGCCTTGATGGGAGTTTGACATTGATTTTTTTAATTTCTAGTCTCTAAATACATTGTGGAAGATTAATATTATCATTTAAATGTTAAGAATTCCCACTGAAACTATTGACATAAGAAATACATGTGTGTAAAATAATTTTAACGATAATTTAAATTTCTGAAAAAAATGTAGTCAAGTTGAATTTCTATATCTTCTTGTGTTTTTGCTTTTGTTTAGGCTCTTTAAGGACTTTGTCCATTTAATATATATTTATATGTATGCCACAGAGTTTAAGACTTTATTGTTGGGAATAGCATTAGATTTAATAGAAAAATTGTATTTACAGAAGAGAGGGCAGAGTTTCCATATATTCTTCACCCAGTTTCCTCTATTATTGACCTCTTTCATTAGTATGCTGCATTTGTTACAATTAATGAACCAATGTTGCTGCCTATTATTAACCAAAATCCATAGTTTGTAAAAATTTCCTTAGTGTTACCTAATGTTCCTTATCTCTTTGAGGATCCAGTCCAGGATCCTACATTACATATACTTTTAATGTCTCCTACTTTCTACATTTAATTTTATATTATTGATTTCTACTTTTATCATTATTATTTCCTTATTTATACTTTGAGTTTTATTTCCTGTTTCTTTCTTTTTCAAGTTGTTGCTCATATCATCATTTTAATTTTTATCTATTAAGTGCACAAGAATTATAAATTTCTAAACACTGCTTTAGCTCCTTTGCACAATTTTGATGTGCTGTATCTTCATTATCAATTTCAAAATATTTTCTAATAATTCATTTTGTATTTTCTTTTTGAAATATGTTTATTATGAATGTTTTGTTTAATTTATAAACATTGGGGTATTTGAGTTATCTGTTATTCATTTATAGTTTAGTTATGTTTGTTTTTAATTGCATACCTTATATGATTTTAACCAATTGAAATTTTGGAGAATTTTCTTCATGGCAAGATATTATTTATTTTGATGACTATCTTATATATACTTGTAAAGAACACAGATTCTGCAGCTTTTGAAAATAATGTTCTTTGACTATCAATTAGATTAATTAGATAAGATGACTCATTTTTTCAGAAGTGTGTCAGCTACTTTCCTCAGCCACCCCAGGGTCATGTTCAAATTGTCAGGATACAGTGACGAAATCACATGGACTTCCCCCAGTCAAAATTATTCTAGCTCCCACTACTGATAAATACCTACTCTGCAAACAATGTATGTTGATGCTGAGCTTCTTATAAAACCCTGCCCAGTGGAGGTGAGGGATCTAGAAAATTACTTTTCTCTCTTTCCATCCCTGGGGGATGGGGGCAGCAATTTATTTCATCAAGATAGACATTCATTCTTTATATGTTTTTTTTCATTTTTTTGGAAATTTCTATGTTAACACTATCATATGTATACTGCCATAATGCCTTACTCACATTCCTCATACCCTATAAAATACTATTTTTGACTAAAAAATTTTTTTATAAATAATAATGTTATTCTCACAGAATTCACTAAATTTTTCTCATGCTTCATTTAAATGTAGCATTAGAGAATTTTGGAGTGGCCTATAGAAGACAATATT
This sequence comes from Eonycteris spelaea, assembly GCA_003508835.1. Classification (NCBI taxonomy): domain Eukaryota; kingdom Metazoa; phylum Chordata; class Mammalia; order Chiroptera; family Pteropodidae; genus Eonycteris; species Eonycteris spelaea. Next base: position 234,194 of record PUFA01000043.1, on the reverse strand, counting down.
ATGGCCCCAGCCAGGAGACAACATGCTCTGATATGAAGCAGTTCTGCTAAATGTGGCTTATGTTCTGAACCAAAGTCCAAAGAAGATGCAGTTTCTCTAAAACCAAGAACATATGTGTTAATAGACTAAAAGTGGGGATGACTCCTATGACTATTATTTCTTAGAATCTGTTGAAAAATTTTGCTTCTCTCTCCTCAACATTGTGCTTTCCTAGTTTCCTGAATTTGCCTGTTGACACAATAGTGGTACTTTTGTATTAAAAGCTTGTCATCTGGCCATAAACATTGGGGGTTGCTAATGCCATTGAAACACAGGCATAGAAGGCTATCTCTGTACTGGTTGGGGTGATGGATTTTGATTTACCAAGGGAATGTATGGCTTCTATTATACAATCAAATTGGGGCAAGGAAGATGATTATGAGACCCAAAGATGTTTCTCAGATATTTCCGGTAGTAACAGTTAATGGAAAACTATAATGACCTATTGTAGCAGGACCACCAACAGCACATTCCCTTCAGGAACGATTTTGGGTTCACCACACTGAGCAAACAACAACTTAATGAGCTTATATAATCAATCTGGGGAAACTACACTCTCACATATTAAAAATATAATTTCTTCTTAAGACACATTATACAATTACGAGGCAAAGTCTATTTGAACTCTAATAGATGAGAAATGAAAAATTAAGATGGGTATTCTGGAAGACAATTAGTTATTTTTACATTTATGAGTTTTCTATTAATCTATTTTATTAATAATAGAAATAACACTAAAACATATCTTTTTATTCTGTCAATTTTAAGTTGATACACTCAATAATGAAAGAGTATAAACTAAATGAATATTTTTAATAACATTTTCATTCTTCTGAGAGAAAATCCTATTGAGCAGGCTGCAAGCTTCCAGATACCCTTGAGGTAGTTGATCAGGAATAATTATTTGATATTTATAATCTCTGACCTGGAAATAAAGCCAAAAGAATTTATCAAATGCAATATGTCTTTTAAAAAGTATCACTTATTTGTGTTTGATAATTACCACAAAGAAAAATCAAGCCTGTGTCATGGAAATTTTATGTAAATTTGAGCATTTTTCACATATAAAAGAGACTTTACTGAATAATCAAAGTCAATTACCTAATGAATGAATAATAGATAAGTTAAAATGGTCAATTTCTATTCTCAAATATTTTCACTGATGTACCACTCCCAATCCTTATAGTAAGAGAATTAAAAAGGCATAGAAGTATAATTCAAAATTATACTTCCATTTAAAAGTAAATAAACTTTCTTTGAAGACTCATGTTTTATCTGAAATAATCATAAAACTTTATATCATACTTCATAATGTAGTTGCATTTATTTTAATAGAAAATACTTTAAATTACTTACTATCCAGTAAAATAAGCTCCCTAGAAATGTATGACACATTTATTACATAACTTTGTGTATTTCTAGGAATATAGCCATCCACCGAACTAATACTTTTTTAAAGTTTTTAATTTGCGACAAAGTAATAACATACATTTTGCTCATGATATAAAGAATTTTATGACCAGAAAATAAAAATCTTGAAAGCATGATGTTCTAATGAACACATTATAGGTAGGATACCAACAGGCTATCAGTTTTATGCATTGAATTGGAAAAGGTGTAATATATGTAACACATTTAATATTAAATCAAAGGAAAAAAGTTCTTCATAGAATATAGTACAGCAAATGTATAGTTACTTAATTAAATTATCACAATCTATATTGCTAGTAAAACACAAATTCAAAACAATTGCTGGGACTTTAAAAATATGTGTCGAAATGAAAAGAAATTCTGTTCCATGGTATCTCACCTCTCTGTTTTCATTTGAGCTATAGTTTGACTATGACAAGTCCTGAAATATGCCTCACTCAGTTATATGCTTGTCTTGGAACTTGATTTTCTTCCTTTGTTGGTAAACTTCTACTCATGCTTAAATCTTAGTTGGAAATAACACGTCCTGAAAGAGGCCTTTTCTGAACCTTTATTTCTTTACCCTTTCTGACTGAGGCTCTATATCATCCCATAATTTTCAGTTTTTCCTGCCAGACTGTAAACTCCATGGGGAAGGAACTACATCTTTTGTTAACATTTGCAGCTTCATTATTAAAGACAGCACTTGCCACTTGGTAGGTGTTCAATAAATATTTTAAATGATTGAATAATCACTGAAGTACAATTCGAATCTCAGGGATACCAGAATTAATAATTATATAATAATAATATAATGGAAATTTAAGTGAAATTTTAACAGCATCTTTTTTTTCTTTTTCATTGAAATCTTAAAATGAAATGAAGGTTATGTAACAGAAAGCTAAGCAGTGATTCTATACTCTACTGTTATGGTTACATAAAAAGAAAATGAGAACCTCCATGTTGTCCATGGCAGTTATAATGAAATTTACAAAAATGTATTCAAATAAAGCCAAATGCTTGAGAGAGCAAACAATTATGTAGATCTGGCTGTAATTTGCGAACTACATTCATTTTTAAATGCTTTGCTCAAATTGAGACAACCTAGTCTCTATTTCTTTTTTTTTGTTTAACATGTGTCTGGTATCCATTTTTAATGCACAATTTTGAGTAGAATTTTAGCTATGCTGTATAGTATTGTTTCTCTCTGGCCTACTTGTTCTTATTCTTATTTCTTGTCCTAACAAAAGTGAGATTTTGATGTTAGAATGGTTACTATATCCATTCAAAAACACTTATTGAATGTCTACTATGTGCTACAATTTTTTCAAGAAGCCTCTTAGTGAGGTATCGATGGCTCATTCTCTTGCTATTTTATTTACACTGTGGCTCATACATCATTACATAATGCTGGTGTAATTGTTTTGTAGTGTAAATATGATGAAGTTGATGTGAAGTATTATACCATATAGAAGACCAGTTCCCAGAACTACTTCATAGCTTCTTGATGTGGTCCAATAAGCTACGGACACACCGTGCACCCTCCCGGAAGACATGCTGGCCTTCTTAATTCTATATTATTTGATGACATTTCCCTAGATATTGGGATCAATACAGAATATTGGGTTTATTGTAGTATTTAATTCCACTCTCTTATTAGTCATGTACATTATATTCAGAGAAGATACATATATATATATATATATATATACAGTTTTCCTCCATTTTTTATTATGGTATAATTGACATACAGAAATGCAGAAATTTAAAGTGTACTCTTTGATAAATGTGATGTGATTTCATGTGTAGACATCTATGAAAAGAGCCATCAGTATAATCAAGATAGTGAATATATCTACCACCTCTAAAAGTTTTGCGATGCCCATTATAATCTACATCTCACAGTCGTCCCCTGTCTGCCCTGCCCAGGTAACCACTCATCTGCTTTCTGTTATTATAGAATAGTTTATCTTTTCCAGAATTTTATAAAATGGAATTATACAATATGAACTATTTTGGGTCTTGTTTCTTTCATTCATCAGTAATATCTTGAGGTTAGTTTATGTTTTCCATATATTTATGTTCATTTCTTTTTATTGTTCAGTTGTATTACATTGTACAAATGTACAACAGATTATCCTTTCATTTGTTTATAGACATTCAGTTTGTGTCTAGTCTAAGACAAGAAACAAATATCTCCTAGATATTTTTATTTTTATATCCATGTCCAATTTCGAGTTAATTTTTGCATGCAATGTGAGGTGTAGATCAACATTCATTTTTTTTGCAAATGGTTATCTAGTTGTTCCAGTACCATTTGTTGAAAGCCTATCATTTCTCAACTTATTTGCCTTTCCACCTTTGCCAAAAATCAGCTGCCTATACACACACACACACACACACACACACACACACACACACACACACATGAGTCTGTTTCTGCATTTTTTTATTATATTCTGTTGACCAATTTGTTTATCTTTATACCAATATCACACTGCCTTGGTTACTGTAACTTTATAATAAATCTTGAAAATATGTAGAGTTACCCTGTATTTAGCTTTCTAGGACTGTCATAACAAAACATCACAGACTGAGTGGCTTAAACTACAGAAAATTATTTTCTCACAATTCTGGGGGCTGGAGTTTTGAGATCAAGGAGTAGGTAGGGTTGGTTTAGCCTGAGGCCTCTTTCCTCAGGATAAACATATGGCTTCCTTCTTGCTGCCTCTTTAAATGACCTTTTCTCTGTGTATACTAATCCCTGGTATCTCTTCTTCTTCCAATGAGGACATCAGCCCTATTAGATTAGTGCCCCCACTTATGAACCCATTTAGCCTTAATTATTTTCTTAAAGACCAGATCTCCTAAAACAGCCACATTGGGGGTTAAGGCTTCAATATGAATTTTGAGAGGAGATAATTCAGTATTCAGTCCATAACACCCTCCATTTTTTTTTTCTTTTCTTACTTACTTTTTGTTTTTCCAAAGTACTGTTGACTCTTTCAGTCCTTGTCATTTTTATTTGAATCATTGGGTAGCTTACCAATTTCTACAAAAAAAAAAAAAAAAAAAAAAAATAAAAGAAAAAAGCAAAAGGGGGGAAAAAGCCTGTTGAATCTATAAATCAATTTAGTAATAATTTACAAATTAAAATACTGAGACTTCCAAACCAATATTTGGTTTATATAACCTGATAATCTATATATTTTAATTATAGTGTTTAGGTCATTTACATATAACATGATTAGATCTAAATCTATCATCATATTGTTTTCTATTTCATCTGTGCATTGTTCTCTATCTTTTTCTACTACCTTCTTTGGAGTACTTTTTATTATCCCATTTCATCTACTTTGGTGGCTTTTTAAATCGATTTTTGAAAAAAATAATTTCAGTGGTTGCTTTGTTATTTTAGTTATTGCTTTGGGATTTATAGTATAAAGCTTCAACTTTTCACAGTCTACTTTCAAATGATAGTATACCAATGTATATATAAAAACCTTAAAATACCATTCTTCTATTTTCTTTCTTGGCCTTTATGTTATTATAGCATATTTCACTTATATATGTTATAAACTCCACAATGCATTATTGATATTGTTTTAAAAGTCAATTGTCTTTTAAATAGTTTTAAATAACAGAAAATATATTATATATTTGCCCATGCAATTATCATTTCTCCTGCTTTTTTGTATAGGTCCTTATTTCCAATCTACCTGAAGAACATTCTTAAACATATAATTTCTTGCAAACCTCCTGGTGAAAATAATTTTTATATTTTTTAGTTTTATATGTGTCAAATTAGTCTTTGTAATGGCATTTTAGCTTTGCATAAAATTTTTGCTTGGTATAGACTTTTTTCTTTTTCTACTTAAAATATTGCTCTACTGTCTCGTTTACATGGTTTTGTATAAAAAATCTACTATCACTTTTATTTTTGTATCTCTGTGCCTAATGTGACCTTTTTCTCTGCCTGTTTCAAATATGATTTTTCTCTCTACTATGAACTTTGAGCAACATGATTATAATGTGCCTACGTATCATTTTATTAGTGTTTCTTGTGCATATTGAATCTATAACTTTATAGTTTTCATCAAATTAAGAAAATTTTTGGCCACTATTTCTTCAAACGTTGTTTTCTGTCATACATTTCCCTCCTTCCTTATGTAGATACCAATTATGTGCATATTCCACACAAACCAGACTATCTGAAGTTGTCCCATAACTCTCTGATGCTATATTCTTTTATTTTTTATTATTTGTACTTGCTGTATTTCATTTTGGATAGCTAACTTCATGAAACTTTTCTTCTGCAATATCTAATCAGCTGTCAATTCAATCCAGGCTATTTTTCATCTGACAATATAGTGTTCACATTCAAAATTTTAGTTTAGGTCTTTTTTTATCTTCCATGCCTTTACCCTTTAAACATTTTTGAATAAAATTAAAATAACCATTTCATGTTCTTTTCTGCTAATCCTAACATCTGTATCAGTTGGATTTTAATTTAATTTATTCATTTTTTCTTTAGTATACATCATACATTCCTATTTATTTTATATATTTTAAAACCTTTAGTTAGATGCCAGGCATTGTGAATTTTACCTTAATGGGTGCTAAATATATTTTTTTCCTGTTACTTATCTTGAGCTTTGTTCTAGGATGTAGTTATGTTACTTGGAAAAAATTTAGTAATTTAGGTCTTGCTTTTAAGATTTATTGCATAGAATCAAATCAACATTTTTTTCCTAAGATGAAGTTTTACCCACTTCTGAAGAACTATTTGCGAATTCTACTTAATGCACTGTGAATTAGGAGGTCTTCCATTCCAGCTGATGGGAACTAACACTGTTCCCAGATCTGTTTGTATATCTGGTATTGTTCCCTCAAAGTTTTTCAGCTGGTTCTTTACCCAGGAACAGGTAGTTTTCTTACAAAAGCACCTCCATGGGAATTTTGGCATCCATGTGGGAGTCTGTGAAACACCAGGGCCGTGCAAGACTGAGGACTTTGAGAAGGAAGGCTTGCACCCTGGCAGCTGACTTACCCATCATGATCCCCAGTAAAGAAATGGAAATACCTGTTCCTCTGAGGATTTTTGCTATAGTACCATTTGGCTTTGAGTCTGTGACCAACATCATATACCAAAGGGATCTGGGAGGAGTCACCTGTGCACCAGGCAACAGGCACACGGACCTCCATCCTGGCAGGCCTCTGAAGTGGCCCATGAACCATCCCCAGCTCCTCTCAGCTACAGCCTGGGAGCTCCTAGAGGTAAGCCTGCCAAACTCAGAGCACAGGTCCTGAAAGGACCCTATAACTGGGCTGCCTGTCCTAGCCACAGTCCACAAAAGTCTTGCTGACACAGGGACCCTGTAGGAGGCATTCCCTTCTGCTGAGACTTCCCTCCTCCCAAACCTCCAGAGATTCTAAAAATCTTTGTACAGGGATCCATATGTCTTACAGCCATAGGCTGCCAGTACTGAGACCTGTTTGCAACCCGGAGATGATGAAAGGGCCCTATACATGACTCCAGACCTCTTCTAGCCACAATTCACAAGCATCGGCACAGGGACCAGGCAAGAGACATGCAAATCTATGCCCTCAGAGATCCTGAAAAACCCTATACTTGCTGCCAACCCCTCATAGCCACTGTTTTCCAGCAATTCTGAGGGGCCAGGGTTACAGCAGAAGACACTCCTATCTGCAACCGTTAATATCCTAAAGGGCCCTATACCTGGGCTCCAGCCCCTCATTACCATAGCCCATAAACAGTCCCGCTGCACAAGAATCCAGCAGAAGATATTCTTCGCTCCACCCTTATTGATCCTGAAAGGCCCTATATGGGATCTAACCCCATCATAGCAAAGTTTATCAGCAGACCAGTCAGCCCAGGGACCAGTAAGAGACACTTCTGTCTGTGCCCTTGGAGACCCTGAAACAGCTTGTACTCCATTCCAGGTCTTCCTAGCTACAGTCCATGAACTTTCCTGCCACACAGGAACAAGATGGGAAACACCCACACCTGCACCAAGAGATTCTTAAGGGGTATTATACATGGTACCAGCCCCTCTAGTCATGGTTAGGGACCCATCTAGCTCACCCAGGGACCTGGCGAGAAACATGCCCATCTGTGTGCCTCTAGAACCATGTCTGTAGACCTCAAACTTCATTGTGCAACCTGAAACAGCCCTCAGGCTTGGTTTCAGCTCCTCTTGACCATGGTCAAGGGCCAGTCTTGCCCAAAAGGAAACCATTCAGTGAGTAGGTAGCAACCTTCCCAGGAATCTGATGGGAGCCAGACCCACTATGTACCTGATAATAGGCCAGTTATTTGAGAACATAACTGAACCCTGAAGCATATTGTATGTCTCAGCCCCAACTTATTGAACAACACAGTGACTTGACAGGACCTATGCCCACCCAAGCCTCTGATAAAAAGCCCTCCAATCATGGACCCCATGGCAGACCCAGAAGGAGCGTCATACAGAGCCTCACAGTACTGCTGAAGGAGCCAATAGTACTGTGATGTAACCCCATCAGCCCAGGGAACAGTCTGGAAGGGATGTTTGCTCCTTCAAATGCACAAATATCAATGTGAAGCTACACAGATTATAAGAATCAGGCAAATTTGACACCACCAAGGGAAATGAATAAAGCTTCAGTAACCGACCTTAAGAAATGGAGATATATGTATTACTTGACAAAGAACTTAAAATAATCATGTTATAGAAACTCAGTGAAAGAGAATGCAGATAAACAAAATCAGGAAGTAAAGCATAAACAATTAATTTTTTTGTGGATCTATAATTATTAAATTTATTTCATGTAATTTTACAGCTGTTAGACTTATTTTCAATCACATTATTGATCACAGAATTCACAAAATTCATTAACAAACTATTATTTTACATCCAGAGTTTTCAGTAGCACAGCTTGATAAAAAAGAGGCCCACAAGGTACTGTGTGTGAAACCAGGTCTGATTATTTAGATAGATGTCTAGAACATTATTGGTTTATTAGTTATGTGTTTGAAAATAATAAATTATTCTCAGGAAACTCCCTCTGCCACGTTTCATCATACTGCGACAGTTCTGGGTTCATACTTGAAAGATTTCTCCCAGGTTCTTCTTGCTGCAACAATTCTGGCAACATACCTGACACACACACACACACACACACACACACACACACTAATCATATGAGGTCGTAATGTTAATTAACCTTCTTGTGATAATCATTGTTAATATATAAGTGTATAAAGTCATCACTTGGTAAACCTTAAACCTACATGATAAAATATATCAATTACATATCAATAAATTTGGACAATAAAAGAATTTTATAACAACAATAAATAGACAAATAATTTAATTAATAAGGGAAAAGATTTGGAGGGGCATGTTTCTAAAGAAGAAATGCTAATTGCCAGTAAGCATATGACTAGTTGATCAACATCATTAGTCATTACTGGCTTGCAAACCAAAACCACAACGAGATATGACTTCATGCCCATTAAGGTGGCTAAAATAAATAAGATGGACAGGAACAAATGTTGATGAGAATTTGAAGAAATTATAATTCTCCTATTTTGTTGGTGGGACTATAAAATGGTGCAGCTGCTTGAAAACAATTTGGCAGTTCCTCAAACTGTTAAGCATAGAGTTACCATATGAACTAGAAATTCAGCTCCAAGGTACATACCCCCCAAAAAATTTAAAACAGACATCCACACAAAAACCTGTACATGAGTGCTCATAGCAGCATTATTCAGCTAAATGATAGAAACAATCCAAATGTTCATCAACTGTTGAATGGATAAACAAATGTGGTATGGCTGTACACTGGAATCTATTCAGTCATAAAAAGGAATAAGTACTCATACACGCTGCAACATGGATGAAACTTGAACACATACAAATTGAAGAAGCCAGTCACAAAAGATAACGTTCCACGTTTCTATTTATAGGAAATGTCTAGAAGAGGCAAATTCGTAGAGACAAAAATTAGAATAGTGCTTACCACAGACGGGGGGAGATGAGGAAGAATGAGTGACTCCAAGTAGGTCCGGGGTTTCTTTGGGAGAGATGAAATATTCTGATATTAGATAGTGATGATGGTCGCACAATTGTGTGAAAATATTTAAAACCACTCAATTTTACACTTCAGTAGGATAAATGTTAAGATGTGTGAATTATATCTCAGTAAAGCTGTTGTTTTAATAAAAGGAAATAGAAGGAAAACATGAGGCAAAGTGGGAGTTTGAGCGTGCTTTAGGAGACTATGACAATAGAGAATATTCCAAGCAAAAGATGAAGGTGGTAGGATGCTAAAAGTATAGAGTGATGAGAGAGTCAGGAGGGAGGAGCAGTGAAGATATTCAATGGGACGGTGAGGCAGGTGTTTTACAATGTATATGTGTGCATGTGTGTTGGGCAGCAGATTATTAGAAGTTAAGTTTTGAACATGGTACATATAGGATATCTTTTACACATCCAAGTGGAGTTATCAAGTACGTAGTTGAACATGGAAGTGTGTAGTTGAAGGAAATGCTAAACTATAGACTACTTTGGAGTAATTATCATGGAAATAGTATTTGAAGTTGCTACTACTTTATTTCCTTGAAGGAGTGGTGTGGATAGAGAATAGAAGCCATCTAAGGTTGAAGACCTGGCCATCTCCAGCGACGAGATTGAGGCCAGTGAGCGAATTTCATTGATCACTTTCCTGATGTTTACGGGTTTGACACAGATACCAATAATTTCAATTTTTCCTTTATTAATTTAAAGTTCTGCTTTTCTGTTCCACTAATTACCACTTTCTTTTCTCTGCTCGTGTATCATATGATTCAGTATATTTGAAAACAAGAAGCTATTTATTCCTTTCTCTAAGATTCTCTATTTTGTCGATACAACTGTCTCAATAGAATCAAGCTTTTTGAACACTTTTTTTTTTGCTCTTCTCTGCACTCCTCCACACACCTCTCCCAGATGACAGCTTCGAAAAACATTTATTCATCCCTTTACCCATCTCTCTCTCCTTCCCCAAACTCCTATGTTTTGCTGAGTTGTGTGATACTTAGAATGCCATTAACAGTATGTCCCTCTGTTAAGGAAGTTCTATTTTGTAATTGTATTACATATTCCTTGGCAGTCATTCATTATCCACTAGATTAATTATCAGTGCTAATGACAACATATCCCCATGACAACATAAAATGAGGTACTCTTCTCACATTTCTCTGCTTTCTTTTCCCCCTTATCTTAAAGTTTCTACTTCAGATCAATTCTTACTAGTTAAGAGTCTTTTCGCAAATACTTTCCTCAGGTAGAGCATATAAATTATATACTCTATGATTTCCTATATAGTCTCAAAATATTTCTTTCCCTCTGACACATGATTACCATCTTGACTGGGTATAGGATCCTCTGGTAGCACAGTTTTATGTGTTTGTCGATGCTATTTCATTGTTCTCTTCACTTCCAATGTTGCACAAGAGAACCCCAAACACAAGTAAGTGCTCCCTTTGTAAGGAATCTGTTCTTTCACCTGTGCTGCTTATACTTTTTCTTTGTCCTCATCATTCAGGTTTACAAGATTTGCCAAGTGTGTTTCTTTTCTCATCAGAACAGTCTGGAACTCAGCGAGCCTGCCCAGTCTATAGAGGCAGGTCTTTTTTCATTACAGAAAAATTATCCCTTATTATTTAATTATTGCCTTTCTTCCATCTGTTCTGTTTCATCTTTCCAGAATGCCTATCAATTTTATTATGCATTTCCTGAATCTGTGCTACAGTCTCTTTCTTATCCTTCAGAATTTCCATCACCTTATATTTTTGCCCTTGATCTTCCGGGGCCTAAATTAATAGTTTCTTCCTCCAAATAGCCTATTAATATTTTGTGTACCCTCGTGTGTGTGTGTGTGTGTGTGTGTGTGTGTGTGCGTGTGTGCATGCCTGAGCATGTGCACATATGTACTGCTCCTGCGTTTCCTCAAGTACTTCTATTATTACTTTAAGTTTTATCTCACTCCTCTAGAAGTATATTTTGAACCTTGAGACTGATGTTCCTTTGTTGTCCTACTATACTCTCCAAAGATATCCAAATTCCAGGAACCGTGACTATGTTTTTGTAGATGACAAAAAGAACTTTGCATTTGTGATTAAGGTAAAGTCTTGAGATGGGCAGATGATCCTGAATTAAATGGCTGGGCCTGATAATGACCAATGGTCCTTATAAGATGAGAAGAGTTAAAGTCAGAGGAAGCCTACATGACAACAGAAGGAGAGGGAGAGAGGTGATATGAGGACAGAAGCCGAGGGGCAAGGGTCAGATATTTCAAGATGCTACATGGCTGGCTTGAAAATGGAGTAAAAAACTATAAATCAAGGAGAGAGCAAGGAAATAAAATAGTTCTACCCTAGAGCTTCTAGAAGGAATGCAGCTCTACTGACACCTTGATATTTGCCCTGTAAGACCCATTTCAGACTTCTTTCAGAACTATAAAAAATTTGTGTTGTCTTAAGCTGCTATATTTGTGATAATTTGTTACAGTAGCAATAGGAAACTAATATAGACCCTCTCAAATATGTGTCTATTTTTCTTTTCAGGGCATTGGGGATCGGATGTGGATTTGAGTTTACATGTAGGGTCAGTAGTCACCAAGTAATAGAAAGTGGTATAGAAGTAGCATAGCCCATGTCTGGGACAACTGAGTTTCTTGGCATCTGGCTTCCATACACACTCAGTCTCAAGCCAGTTCAGCAATCTGTCCATGGCTTCCCTCGATCTTGTTCTCTTCATAATAAGAGAAACTCGACATTCTAACATGGGGCCAATACTGATCTTTCTCATGGGGTTTTAAAAGTCTCTGCTTTGTAAGCTCTTTTTCAAGATCTGCAGATTACCAGGTTTTGCCCTAGATGTCTGATTTAGTTTTCATGTGTTTATTGAATACTCAGGAAAATAAGCCCCACATCAGTTTTCTCTTGGGATCCAAAAAATACCTTTTTCCTCATTTCATTTAGCTATGAATTACTTCTAGAAAGTCAGGAGAAACAAAGAACTTGAAATTAGAATTGGAAGGGAAGTACTGTTTGTTTCAGGTGGTAAGTTATAACATTTTATAATGACAAAAATAATAAAACTATGGAATAATAGGATATCGACAGAAATCCAGTCAACTGGGATCCAGAAAAAGGCAAAATTCATGAGCATTTAAGTGACCTTCAAACCACTAAGAATATTTTAGAACAAAATAAGTAATTTGTATCCATAATGACACTTCATATCATAAAAACTAAATATTTAAATGTAAAAAAAAAATGAATCTACAGAACTCATCAAGGAATTTGAGAGAATTATATACAATGCTGAAATAGAATCTTCCTAAGTGTGATACAATATTGAAAGGTCATAAATAAAAACAGTGAGTTTGACATTTTTTATAAAAAATTATATGGCAAAGAAATCACCGTAATCCAAGTCTAATATATAAACAGCTTCCACATACCAGTAAGAAAAAATGTAACAGCCCAACTAAAAATGGGAATCGAATATAAAATATAGTTCACACTAAAAACTACAAATGGAAGTTAAAAGATGAAAATGACCAAACATAATCTAATAAGTTAATATCAAATTATAATGAATAGCATTTCTATCTTTTAGATTGTCAAAGCTTAAAAAGTTTAGTAACACCTATTTTAGCCAGCGTACGTTGCGGTCATTCTCAACATTTGTCATGGATGTCTAAATATGAAATACCTATCAATGGGAAGGTAAGATTTGTTTGTCTCTGTATTTCTAATGTTCAAAACATTCTATGACACAGGACAAACTCAATTTATATTTTAAAAAAAAACTTACCTAAAAATCATGTTGCTGAGAGTGTTTAATATAATTTATTTACTAAGGAAGAGACTATTCTAATGCATTTATTAAAAAATTGATAAATAATTGCAACAAGAGCTATGCCAATTAACTCCCAATCGAAAATGTAATTAATTATACACAGCTGTTCTAGAGCATTCTAACTAATCAAGACTTTACCATAACTAATCCTCTTGTCTTTGGGAAGATTCAGATCAGATCATCTCAATGCAAAATACATTTTTTTGTATTTTCATTATTTTTACTAAAAGATATTGTTCCTTCAATGTAGAGATTTTCTTTTACATTTTCTTTTTCTTCAAAATTTTATGTAGAAGTCACAATTATCAGCAAGGTACAGCGATTAATAAGCTCACATAGCATACTATTTATTGACAACACTGATTCTTAACTTATTCAGAGAAAAATCTTCTGTTTTTGATCATTCATTGAAATTCCAGTAAACTGCATCAGTAAATTGCACATAATATAAAATTAAAAAAATATATTTTTAAATTCTTTATCTTCATGTGTCTGAGTAAAAGAATTTCAGCCTATATTATCACACATTAATATGTATAATTAAATCTTGTTGCAACATATATGGAGATGAGTATATTAAAAAAATATAAGTAAAAATTTAGATCCTTGACCCTACAAATAAAGTATTTGAGATATTATTTTTTTAATTAAACTTTTCAAATACTTTTCTCTGCTGTGACATGATTCTTAATTAAAACTGAATAATATTAAAAAACACAATAAGTAGTTTGTGAATTTCTATAATTTTAATATACTTGTGAAAATACCCTCTGATGTAAAGTCCAAACTAGGATTAATAATATATATATATTTATTTTTTCAAAATTTTCAGATAATCCTGTACTTTCAGATAGAATTAAAATCAGTTAAAAATAATAAACTATTTTATTCCTTTCTCTTCTCCTTTTAACTCATTGAAAGTAAGAATAACCATAGTGACATGAATGTATATATTGTATGGTAGATATAAGATAAAAGAGAGTGAGAGAATATGTGGTATATTATGATCCCTTTCCAAATATATTAATAATAACAGAAAATGAATAAAGGAGTCTATTGTCTTAACACATATCTATTTGTTAGGCAAACACCTGCATTAAATGCAAAGTACTCTGTCATTGATATGCTTACCATTTTCTCCTAATGACCTTGAAGCTTAATGAAATTCACATGAAAGATTTTACTATGCCTGTTTAAAGAAAGCAGTTAAAAAGATGCAGATAGCTTTATAAAATTGAATTTCATTTTGTTAAAAAAAAAAAAGTCCTCTGTTCTCATCTATTGAGAAAGTAAACTGCTCCAACTCAAAGCAGTTTACAAGCAACTTTCATGGTCTTTGTTGTAATATGGCATTGTCTACTAGATTGACAAGTGGTGCAATGCTCTTTGAGGACTGATTTCTAAGGATGTTAAGTGCATGAACTTTATTCTCTTTAAATACCTTCTTAAATACAAGCTTCAAAACAAAGTCAACCATTGATCCAACTGTTTAAAAAAGATCTCAGTGTTTGACAATGGAAAACACTACAAAGAAGAAAATGTACATTAATCTACTTTATTGTTTTCATTTGACAGAAGTAGAGGTACAGAGCTGTAGAACAATGAGATATGTGTATGCTTTGCTCAGCAAGGTAAATCTACATATAGTCACTAGTGGTTAAGATAAAAGGAATCTTTAGAGTGCCATATGCTGACATTTGGAAAGCAATCTATTTAATCTATTAATATCTCAAACTTTCCATGAGCTTTCAGAACATTTACAGACTTCTTGATTTGTGATTCCCCTATATAACATGAGAATATGATTTCTTTGGGTTAAGAAAAGCTTTCTGCACAACACCAAACAAAATAGGTTTTTACGAACTTTGCCACCTGCTCCACCGGGACATCCCCTGCCATGTAACTCCCCTGGGGCACTGTTTCCAGTTGTGATTCCCAGCAAGGAATAAGATTCCTTTAATTTATAAGAATGATCATATTTGACAAAGAGGAAAGAAAAGGTGCATGTATAGATCTGAATTTATTGCTTATCTTCTCCTAAAATAGAGAAAATCCAAATAAGGAGAATCATAAACTTACATTAACCTGGTACTATTTATTTCACAGTGCAGAACTCCTCTTATAGAATCCTTCCTATATGATGTGTCCACATGTGTTAATAGAGGTGTTTGAACCCAAAGGACTTTTTATGTTTCACAGTGCATAGTGCAGAAAATACACAGAGCAATGTCATGTTGAGCCATATTGGGGCCTGAGGCAAATAAAATATTGGTAATACTGACCAGTTTATATTTAAAATGTGGACATTTGTTCATAATGTTTTTAAATTAATTCTTATTTAAAATTGCATTAAAAATAAAAATAGATAAATTGGATTACATCAAACTTTTGTGCATCCAAGGATACTCTCAATAGAGTGAAATGGCAACCCACAGGATGGGAGAAAATATTTGCAAATCATATATTAGGTAAAGGCTTAAGATTCAAAATATATAAAGAACTCCTACAACTCACCAACAATAAGACAAACAACCCAATTTTAAAGTTGGCAATGAACTTAATAGACATTTCTCCAAAGAATATATACAAATGGCAAAAAAAAAAAGCACATGAAAAGATGCTCAACATTGATAATCGTTTGAGAAAAGCAAATTAAAATCACAAGATACTACTTTACACCCATTAGGAGGGTTATTATTAAAAAAAAAAACAGGAAACAGAAAGATAGAAAAAGGAAAGACATTAACAAAAAATAAATAAAAGAGAGAGAGAGAGAGAAGGAAAAGAAAGAAGGAAGGAAGGAAGGAAGGAAGGAAGGAAGGAAGGAAGGAAGAAGGAAGGAAGAGGGAGGGAGAGAGAGAGTAAGAACAGATGTTGCCACGTTGAGGTGAAATTGTAACTCTCGTGCACTGCTGAGAATGAAAATGCTGCAGCAGCCATGGAAACAATATGGTGTTGCCTCAAAAAAAAAAATATGTGCCCCAGAATTACTTTATGAATTTCACCTCTTGATATATATATCTCAAAAAATTGAAAGTGGGAACTTGAACAAATATTTGTACATTCATATTCATAGCAGCATTATTCACAATAGCCAAAAGCTGGAGGCGATCCAAGTGTCCATCACAGGATGAATGAATAAACAAATTGTGATATATACACACAATGAAATATTAGCCAACCTATAAAAGGAAGAAAACTCTAGCACACACGCTACAACACAGGTGGACATGAAGACATTATATTAAAAGAAATGAGTCAGTCATAAAATTTTCAAATATTGCATGATTCCACTTATATGAGTTTTCTGGAGCAGGCAGATTCACAGAGGCAGAGTGGAAAGGTGGTCGGTTGCCCAGGGCAGGGGGCGGAAGGGTATGGGGTCATTGTTTAAAGGGTAGAGTTTCAGTTTCGGAAGATGAAAAAGTTCTGGAGATTTGGTGGTGATGGTTGCACGATAATAGGAATGTTCTTTATGACATTAACACAAAATCATTTAAATGGTAAATTTTGTTATGTATATTTTACCACTATTTAAAAAATATAGCATTTAAATATTACTTCATTCCTTTATTGTGGTTCAACTCTCACTTCATTTAAAGTATATACTGAGGAGAATGCTTCGTGTGCCTCATCTTTGTCTTCATCCCAGATAGTTATTTCAGTGTTTGTTTTCTTATAGAGGATACAATAAAATTTTCTCATCTGCTTTCTTTTCGTTAAATGTCTTTTGTGGTCTTTTTTTCTAAGTTAAAATAGACTTCAGGACATATTTCCATAGTGTAGTGATTAGCATTTCTGCTTTACATGCAGAAGGTCCTGGGTTCACACCCCAGTGGAGCCACAGTCCATGGTCTATGGCCATGCCCCCTGAACAAGCCCAATGTCTGACCTTGGAAGCTAAGCAGGGTCTGTCCTGGTTAGTACTTGGATGGGAGACCACCTAGGAAGACTAGGTGCTGTAGGTATAAATACTAATAATAAAAGGATAAAATACACTTCAGTTGCTAATTGAAAAATCTGTGTTGGGTTCTGGTAACAAGGATTCATTTGTGATATTCAATTCTTTATCGAGTTTGATTTCTCTCCTCCTTTCTCATTCAAAGCTTTGAAAATTTTAGTCTTAAAACTTATTTTAGCAGAAATAAATATTAAAAGTAATATTTGAAAAGTTCTCCAAAAGCTTTGAGAAATTTTACCTCTTGAAAAGACATTGCTTGGCTCCTGGCATTATTAACATGTTTATTTTTTTAATAACTAAAATTTTCATTAATTAACAATAATTAATGGTTAACATTAATCAGCTTGTTGGATCCCTCTGTCAATTATGGAGAACATTTTGTGATTGGATTTATTTATACATAAATATTATACATACATCATTACATATAAAAGATAATGTTTATATTACACATTGATAAGTATTATATTTAAAATGCATTTGAGGGACAACTATTAAAAAGAAAAATGCTAAGTAATCTTTTAAAATATATAGATCTCTTCATTTATGTTAAACTCTCATGAATTTATGTACTTGTGAATTGTATTTAAGAGCACAGGACTTTTTAGTTGTCCTCACTGAAAAAAAGTACCACTAACTCCCTGAATTGTAAAGTAAAAATACCATAAGTGTTTAAAACTTTAGATTTTCACCCTTGTTTAATGCCAAATTATTCCCACTACAGCATTCACGCAAAATCAGATTTTAAAATGCAGATGTTAAAGCCAAGTGGGAATTTAGAACATAAAGTTTCTCTTCTTACTGAGATAATTTTTATAGAGCATTCAAATACCTTTGAAACTCAATCTTTTGCATCTTAACTTCTACTAAGTGCCCATTCTTCTACTGACCTTTCTAAAAATTTCTCATCTTAAAAACTACTTTTCTTATTCTATCCCTTTCATGGAACCTTCTGAAATCAGAAGGCTCATATTAATTTTTCCCTTTTTGTAACTGCTTTCGTAATATAATAACTATTTCTTAACAGCTAACAATAAGATATCTTATTTTTGAAGATAGCATAGGACTTTTTAAAAATAACAAGGGTTTCCATAATAATGGTGAAAACAGAATCAACTTGGGTAAAATAGAGTAGCTTGACTTTTTTACCCTGTCATGTCCTAGTTCTCTAGCATTCTATTTTCAAGGCTATCATCTTCCTGAATTGTATTGATTTTTCTTTCATATATTCATTTAATAAGTATGTACTTTTGGTAACTGCTGTGTGACAGGCACAGCACTAAGTGCTGAAGATACAATGAAAATCCCTCTCGTGGAATTTATAGTGCAGAGCTGAAAAAATATATCCATTAAATAATTTTAAAAATGAAATTATAAGTCGTGGTGTATACTCTGCTGGAGAAGCCACAAAAACAAATAAAGCAGTCCCAGAATCATTCAGAGTTATTTGTCATCCTTAGCAAATGACCTTGTGTGGGGCTTGATGATAAATAAGAGTTAACCTAAGTGGAAGGCAGGAGGAAATGGCTGTGTCTAAAGCAAAGGGGACATTTGCAAGGGTCCTAAGGAGGAAGGAAGAAACTCAATAACCAAAGAATCAAATGTAGTCAGTTTGAGGAAAGAAGGATTAGTGAATATGAGGCTAGAGATCTGGACACCTTGACTCTAAGGATGACTGTATTCAAGAGCTTGTATCCAAGGATTAAGTACAATCACATTTGGCCCACAGTTGGTAATTTGTCTTCACACGGATAAAGAGAAATGGCACTGGTCTCTCTGGCAAATTAACTTTCTCAGTGCCCAGAATTTCTATAACCTTAAGTTCACTATCAGTTAATCCACTGCCCTTCTTTTTTTTTCCCTTTGGGATGGAACTGAAGAATTTGTCCAAAGGCTTCCTGATCTTTGCCCCAACTTCGTCCCGAATGTAGTGATTAAAGATGCCAGAGGTAGAGAAAACAGGCTGAGTTAAGGGATCTGGTGAAGGGTACATACTTCTCTACTTTGACAGGTGGGCAAGCATAGGAAATGTAAGCCTGGAGAGTTGGATAGAAAATCATTGCTTTATAACGTGTACATATGAGTATAAGGTCAAAGATGAGTATACCATATTAGGCATTTTTTATAGTAACAATAATTATAAATGCTGAAAAAATTAAAAACAATACATGCTATATATTAAGAATGCATTTAAGTGATTTTCAGTAGCCATTTTGAGAAATGTAAATTAATATTAGCCCTAAGTACTCAAAATTTTAATGCTTATCTGTATTTTTACTCAGGGTTCAAAATAATCTTTTTTATATTTGAATTTTATTTTCCACATCTGTAATGTAGATAACCACATACTATGGTGAATTAGGCTAGATGTTAATGTGTACGCATACACATGCATGTATTCACACACACACATTAATTGGCAGCTAATTATATGCAAGGCTTCTGGCAAAGTGAGTATGTGTGGCTTGCCAGTGTGCATTCACAATTTTTAAAAAATTGCACTATTTTTTCACCAAATAAAATTATGACTAAAGTGTACATTATA
Organism: Eonycteris spelaea; assembly: GCA_003508835.1. Classification (NCBI taxonomy): domain Eukaryota; kingdom Metazoa; phylum Chordata; class Mammalia; order Chiroptera; family Pteropodidae; genus Eonycteris; species Eonycteris spelaea. Next base: position 214,324 of record PUFA01000043.1, on the reverse strand, counting down.
GTTGGAGCAGGAGAACAACATGCTGAAAGAATGAGTATTTTTCCCCCACATTTTCCCAAATCAGGATTTCACCTGTTCCTTGTTTGACCTCTGGGGGGCTTACTCCAGATGTCAATGAAAATGTAAAGTACGTAAAATATCAGCTCTCTAAGTAGTATTTGTGTATGCTTACCAGGGAAATTTCTGAGAAAAGATCTAAAATATTAAGGAATAAGTGTCTAATGGATACATTTCAGAGAAATAGGAAGATATTCTTGGACACAAAAGAAAGCAAAAAAAAAAAAAAGTAAGTGTATACTGTAAGAAATAATGGTAAGCACTGTAGCGTCGCAGTGTTTCTTACCTGGAGCGCTAGTAGGAAATAGCCCAAGACTGTTAGGACTTTGGAGGGCAAATCGGAGGAAAGGAATCTTGTTTCCAGGTCTAGGGCTGAGATTTGCATTCTAGCTTTTGGGCTGGTGCTTGAGATACAGGCTCTTTTTAAAAATCTAGCTCTATTCTAGAATGACTGTCTTTTGATTTCTTTCCGTTTTCACGACTGACTCATGAACGCTTAAAAATGCCACCAAAACAAAACAACAAACAATAACAAACAAACAAACAAAATGGGTTTACCTAATGGAAAGCCTGGAAAGGGTTTGCGTTAGGGAAGCTTCTCCGAAGTAGGGTCGGGAAGAAGCAAGTGGAAGACCGATTTCATTGAATCAGAACTGGGCTCTTTCCAGATCAGCTTTCAGGATGAATGGATTGGGGGAGGGCGGCGGGCTTTAAGGTCATCTTTCCCGCAGGTTTGGGAAGCAGGTAGACTCTCTCTGAAAAACGGTGGCACCAGCGATCAATTGTTGTTTGAGAGCTCATTTGGGACCGAAGGGTAGCAGCAAAGCCATTGGCGCTCCGGAGCTTGTAGGTAGATGTGCAGCGTGCCAAAGGCTTCCCAACCTGAGCCCGGAGGCTGTGGTCTGGAGACACTTCTTTCATTCCTACGAGGGTTAAGCCCACCCAGTAGCGGCGCAGGGTGCCGCACCGGCGTTGACAGCACCTTTCCTGGGAGTCCAGGAAGAAGGGTGGGGGAAGGAGTGGAGGAAGCCTAACCGCCTAGCACTTAAACCACCATTAAAAAATGCAAACTCGCGTCTTCCGTGGTTAAACGGTAGCGGAGCGCATCTGAGCGTCCCCGAGGGGTTAGGACAGGCTGAGGGGAGAGCGGGAGAAGAAGCAGGAGGGGTGGCGGTGGTGGTCGGGGGGGGGGCGTGAGGAGGGGTGGCTGAGCCTTCTAGCCTCTGGGGCTGAGGAGGCTGCCGGGTCCCATGCACAGAGGCCCGGGAGGGAGGTCGCCACTCAGGGTCCTCCGCGCTTCCCGCTCTGCAGCCTCAGGCGCGCGGCGCACAGTCCAGGGGCAGGGAGCGTCCTCCCCACAATCCCACTGGCTCTCGTTTCGCCACCACGGCCCGAAGTCCCTGTGTCCTCTCCCTCTCCCTGCCCTGCCGGTGCTCCTGGGTGCCGGGGCTGTCGTCCCCGCGCCCCTGGCCGGCGCGCACCCACCGGGCCAGCCGCAGCCTCTGCCAGTCGTGCGCAGCCCCGCCACGCTGGAGCTGGAGCGACACGGGGCCGGCCTCGCAGACCAGCGGGAGGAGGCGGAGGGGGCGGGAGGAAGGCGCGGGGAGGAGGACGGAGAGAGGAGGAGGAAATAAATAAATAAAACAATAACCTCCGCGCCAATAAGAGCGAGGGAGAGAGAAAGACGCTGCCAGAGAGCCACCAGCGCCTGTTCGCTCGCCTCTGAGAGGCTCTCCTTGCGCGCGCGCGCGCGTGTGTGTGCGTGTGTATTTGCTGGGACTGGACCTGGAAAGTTCAAACTAAACGTGTTGATCTCGCCGGTTGCCGAGGCCGCGGCGGAGGCTGCCCAACTTCTCTGGGCCAAGTGACTGGCCGTGTCAGCGTCCTTGGCGCAGCAGCGGCCACTCGGCCCTGCGCCCAGGCGCGGCGGCGGCGGCGGCGGCGGCGGCGGCGGCGGCTGCGGCTCCGCGCACCGGGAGGGAGCCGGCCGCCAGGGCTGGACTCTCGCCCCGCCACCTCCAGCGACGCGCTCTCTTCAGCCTCCGCGCCAGGCCACCGCAGAAAGGTACGTGGCACTTTCATGCGCAGCTTTAACCCTAGCACACCCCGCGTGTATTTTTGGTTGCCTAGATTCTTCCCTTTCCAGGAGTGGTCACCATTTGTCAAACTTTACCTCCGCCTCGCACACGCCGGTGGCAGCCGCAGCCGCCCTCCCTGGCAACGTGGGCACCCTTTGCGGAAGGGAACCGAGTGGGGGGAGGGCCCACTCCAAGCCGTGTTTCCCGTCTGGACTAAGATCTGGTTCCCAAAGTCGCAGGTCTTACCTTCCCGGGGTGTCCTTTATTATGATGTTGCCTGTGATGCTTGTGATGGTTTTCCTTGGCCCTTCCGCACGGAAGGACGTGCAAGTTTGCAGAGAAAGGTACATGTAAAGCAGGGAAGTTTGCAGCGACTTGACTCCAAGAGAGGAGTAACCCTTTCTTTGCAGCAGCAGCCATGGTTTTGAAGCAGCGGCGCGGTGGCAGCAGGGACAGCGGCCTGGCCGATGGCGGCAGCTGCACTTTGTCCCGTCTGTGACTAGGAGAAGGAGGAAGAGTGCGGCTGCCTCGTCCGAGGGTGCGACACTGGAGTTGCCCGCAAAGATGCTGCGGAGGAAAAATCAAAGGGCTTCCTGACTGCTTAGTAAAATCATGTCTGGAGAGGCATTATTTTCTGCAGTATTTATGTACTTACCGATAGGCGTGCTTTAAAAATCTCTTATAAACTTTTATGCATATAGTTTCTATTTCTAAATTAGGTGAACGACTATGGGATCTCTAGGATAAATGTCCAAATCCGTAGGGTTGGAGCAGTGCACAAACCTGCAATGAATATCCTAGTTCCTTTGCGTTTGTGTGTTATCACCTATTGTGAAGTGTATCTTTCTTGTCTTAGTATTTTAGTGACAATTGTGGGCTCTTAATTATATGTTTTTTACTATGACCTAAGACCTCTGAGTGAAATAAAAATTTAAAAGTCACAGCAAGTTTCTCAAGCAACGTGGTGCCTGAGCCTTTGAAGCCACCTGCTGAATTAGTTCACGTTACTTTTAGAGGTTACCACTTGGTGCAGGTGATGTCGGCATATCCAGCAGATGGAGCAATAGAAAACTGTTCTAGAACTTGCCTACCACTCATTTATCCCGATTCAATCAAGATGGTACCAAAAATGTATATGGAGTTCATTTAAGGATAGACACTGGATTTTCTTTCCTATTATATATTTTAAAAAATGATGCCAACTGAAATATTATTGGAGTATATCTGTAGAAACTTCAATTCTTTAAGCTTTTTTTTTTCTTCCATAAAGCATTAAAATAATAGTTTCTTGTACAGAATCGAGTTTGGTATGAACTGGAACCTACGGTCATATTTGTGGGGAATTCAAATGGTAAGCAATGCAGTTTGATTAAAAAAAAAAAGTCTGTTGTGTTGTAATTTAAAAGACTGCATAAACTTGTATTTATGATAAGTAAATATCAGTTTGAATACTTTTCAATAGTTTGAATGCAACCGAGTTTGTTTTACAAAGTTAAAATAGGCAGATACAGTTATATATTGGAATAATTAACTCTACTGTAGCTCAAATTGAAGGGTAAAAGTTGATAAAACTTTTTAGTCTTTCTGGTGAACAACTGGTTTTCCTTCCCCAAAAGTACATGGATTTTGAGACTGCTATGTGTTGAGCACATTCCATCATACACTCAGAGAAAAAGGCAAAAATCTACAAAAGCTACCTTTTTTATATATATCCATCAGATCTCTCTTCCTACATAAATTTAAAAAGTTTATAGTCAATCATGCATCTACCAATATAACTTTGAAGTTAACAGAAAAACAGGCTGCCCATTTCACAGATAAAGTATCAAAGGCTTAAGAAACTTCAAGGCTTTGTTTCACGTTTTCAAGAAATAGCTGGTTCTTGAATCTAGTCTGCTCTCTCCAGCCTTTTGCTTCTTTCATTGTATTTTGCTGTAGATTTTAATGTGGCATGCAACTATGCCTAACTAGTTTGGAAGAATCCAATGAGGTCTTATTTTTATTTCATTATTTAGCAATTTATAAGTTTCAACTGTGCATGAAACATTTTAAAGAACCTAGAGGCAGATGGATTGCTTTTGGAAAATGTACTACCAGTAATCATTAGAAACTTTTCATTGAATGCACATGTTTATAAAATATGAGTGATTGTTTTCCAAATCATCAAATAATGTCTTTAGAAAGATACTTAATTGTGTATTCTAAAACTGTATTTCCTTTACTTTCACGTATTAGGGAAGGCTCAAAACTCCTCATGTTGTAAAATAATAAAATTGCCTTTCTGAAGGAACTGATTTTATCCTGCCTGCTGCCAAACAGATCAAATGATTATAAATTTTTCTGAATTTGTAGCATTCCATGCCTCTTCACATATGCAAAAGCAAAAGATTTTCAGTGAAAGATGCTGAATGTGTTAGGCCATGCTTATATGTTTAACAATATGAGAAACAAACATTTGCTAATATCTTATCACTATTAAACATGTTAAATTTCTCAAATATGGTGACTCTTGCTGATAATTTAAAAGTCAGCTAGTAAGAGCAATGTTAATTTAGTAAAATAATTTAGAAGTGAGTATATTATGGTCATTGCTGATGTGATATACACTTTTTAAAGAAAACCAGACGTGTTTATAGGTTTTTCCATACACTCAGTCTCAAAGGAATGTTAATACAGTTAATATAATTTGATACATGTCGATGTATAGAGAGCTAAATTATATTTTGGAATTAAAAAATAATTACTCAATACTTGCTACATACAGTAGTAAGCTTCTTCAATTAGTTTATTTGATTGGCAGAATCATGCAAACACTACAGAAGCTGGGTTCAAGTTTAAGGGGGAGGAAACACTGACTAGATAGATAGATAATACATTAGGGCTCTTTATAATAACAGTGGTAGTGTTTTATAGTGATGAATTTTGGAAAATACATTAGTCATTAACTTCTTAATCCTTATTTTTAAAACTACAGGATCACAAAAGGATCTTTAAAAGAATCTGTTAAATAATGTATCTGTATTTAACGTAGGCCTCATAATAATTGTTGAAGCTTGACATTCACCAAGAGTTTGTACTTGTTATTATCATGATTTTAATACACTTTCTGCAATATATGTAACTTCATTCCATCTTGTCAGGACTTTGTTATGTTATACCTGTATTAGGTAGTTTTCTTCCAACAGCATAATATATAGCTAGTGGCTTTAGATTTAAATATGTTTAAACTGAATTAAGCTTTTAAAAAATATATAGAGGAATTGAGAGATTATGAAGAAGCGTGAGTTTTGTTTCTTTCTCCGCTAAATTACTTCTAAGAGATAAAATAGGTTTATCAGTCAGTGAAGATCAAACAAAAGATGAAACCTTTTTATACTTTAATTTCTATCTTGTTACCAGCCTGTTTGACTTCACAGTATATAAAGTATGACTGAATATGACTTTCACTTATAATTTCTAGAAAATGCATATATATTTGAAGCTTGGATTTTATTGGGAGGTGGGGCATCATTTGTTCTAAATTAGAAGAGTTTTAAGCAGTGTCTATAAATAAACAATTGTATTATAGGAAAATAAGAATTATTCTGGATGAGCACGGCAGTTAAAAATGTATTTTGGAATATAAGTCAGCAGAAATGATGAGAATCTCAAAATTTATTTCAAATGATATTTTCAATTTTTAGTATTACTCTAATTTAATCTTTACTTGTTAATAATATATTGGATGCAGATAACTTTATATTTAAGAACTCTTCATTACAATCATCGCTTTTATAAAACTCTAAAAAAGAATAAATATAGCTTAATTATATATATACATATATGTATATATACACATGTATATGCACATTTCTAACATAAGTACAGTTTTGCTCTTAAAGATGCATTTTATTTTATGGATTATACAAAATTCTTTTTGAAGTCCCAAAGACTTTAGATTATTTCCTCTAAAGATTGTTTTGGGCATTACTAGTTTTGCGTATGGCTTTAGAGATATTTGATCATAGAAATATGACTGGGCAAGCCACCCTACTATTCATCCAACTACCATAAAACTTGTAATTAATCCCTAAGTGTAGCAAATTGTATGGATCATTTATTTAAAGGTTAAAACCATTGGATAAGACAGACAAACATAGGTATTTCTTTGTAATGGTGGAAAAGGATCTTCCATGTTTTTTATAGAACCTGTTTTTAGAAGTTATTACTGAAAAAGGTGGATGAATCAAACATTTGCATCAAATTAGTGAAACATTAAGGATTTAGCAGAATCATTTATGAATTATTACAATAAGCTTATCTTTCTGGTCATTTTTTTTCTAGAGGTAGGAGATTTGAAAGGGATGGAGAGAGCCTCAATTCAAAGATAAAAGCATAATCATGAAAGAATTCACTACCCGATATTAGAAGAAGACAGTTCTCTAACTAGTATTTACATTATGATAGGGATACGTTTTATGATTTTTATTGTTTTACTACACCACCATGCACAAAATAATTATATTCTGCTTTCTAATATGACTATTTTAAAGATTTTGAAATGTTTGACCGATTCTTGGAATTTCATGCCTAAACCAAAGGCAGCAATAATACTTTTGGAAAATTAAAAGATTGAATAACAGTGTTTAAAAATAAGTTGAAATTGATATTACTTCATATATACCTCAAAAATCTGCATCATGACTACTAGTAATTTTATTAAGAATATAAATCATAATAGTGTCCTATTTATCTCTTAATATTTAGTGAAGTACAGTATGCTTAGGAATCAACTAGTCTTTTGCTGGACTTTTGTAATACATATTGATCATCACTGTATGACAGAGATCTTAGATGCTAACATCAGATTTAGAACATTATTGTGTAAAACAGATAACCAAAAAAAGGCTATGAGTCTATAGAATTCACAGAACTAGTTTCTCAGGCAAGTAAAAACAGAAAATATCCATTCACCAGCCTGTTATGAGGGTAAAAACAAGGTAAATGAGAACACCTGCTTAGCCCATGGCTGTTTGCCCTCTAGTTTATAAAATGTTTGTTAAATAAACTTGATTTTAACATTCTTTTAAACGTAGATAGATTTAATGAGAACTAATTATGGTTACAATATATCAATTTATTAGTGGATGCATTAATACTTAATATTTTTTTATCTTATAGCTCAATTAGTTACCCATTAAGTGTTAACTGAAGCAGAAAGATTTATTCATATTACTTTTTTAAAATAAAAAGTATTACAGCAGTTATATGGTAATTTCAGTATGGACTGGTTTTGGATAGTTATCTACTAAAACTAAGAAGAATTGTTGATGCAGTTTTCAGGAATTCTATGATTTTGAAGATAAACATTTCTACAATTAATCTGTGATTATATACAAAATCAACAATACGTTAGTAAACAAACCATATTTCAACAAATTTGACAACTAAGAATGAAAAATGGGCTTTATTTTTTGTTTGTATTTTAAACTTTTGTGTTAGCTAGAATATACTCTCGGTACAATAGACTATCTGTTGAACACAGATTTAAAAATTAAGAGGTTATATTATTGAAAAATAAATATATCAATATACTTTCCATTCCTAAGCTTTGTTACTGAAGAATGTGGTGTTTACATAATTTAGAGAATCAATAGGCTTGATAAACATTATTGGAAGGAGAAAAATTAAATGCTCTGTAATATCAGGCTCCTTTTATTTTTGATTTACTCTTATCTTTAAAAAAGTACATTGATATTTACTTTTAAATTCAAATAGGTACAAGATAATCCAAGAGGCTAAAAACTGGAGACCATTTGTTTTATCAGGGGATGTGTTCAAATTTATTCTTTTCATTGTGCTATAAAGTTATTTTTTTAAAAATGTGTTACATTTTCCTTATGTAGAATAAATTTGTTATGATAAAATTAAATACAATAAAAATACCTTGTATTCTCCTTTATTCACACTTTCACAATAAAACAATATTTTGCTTATTATTTTCAAAGTACAGTTAATAATATTTTACTTATTGCTAGTTTCACTTACCTTGATTCAAAAAAATAAAATCATATGAAGTATTCACAACCTTAAAATATGTTTTTTTTCTGAAGTTATTTGTGTAAGTCAAATTTGTTATATTTCTTTAAAATTTTATTGGTCACTCGGACCAAAGCTAATTAAAAGTTTGCTAATTTTAATATAATTATGGGCCAGTGAGATTTCTTTTGTGTTTATTGTCTACATCTTTTAGAAATCTAGTAATTGCATTTTAGTTAAATGATGTTTCTTATCAATAAGTTTGTAGGAGATATTATAATTTCTAAGATTTTTACCTTAAACACAGTTAACAATAATTAATTTGAACAAAGATGAAAACAAAAATTTAATGGGTGAATCTATGCTTGAAAATAATTTCAGTTACATGAAAAGTTTGAGTGACAACTTAATTCAAATTATATAAAATATAAAAATATAAATATTTGGTTTTATTAATTTTGAGGGAAAATAACTTTGAAATAATTGAGTGCAGAAAACAACATTAGAAATAGTCTTGAGTTTTCAAATTATTGGTACTGATTTTGGTAAGATTCGTGTCCAAAATGTTGTGTTAATAATATTTACAGAGAATTATTTATAACTTTTTCAAAAAAAATACATTTCAATCAATATTGTTTTTAGCAATATTAGTAATTTCCAACTTTGTTTTAAAATTTATATTTACAGTACTTAACAAGAATTCTCTTTTATTGATAGATTTAAATAAATGTGTATGTACCAACAGTGCAATTTAAACAGATTACTATAATGATCATTCTTCTGAGAGAAAAAAAAAATGAAACAAAGAATTTGAGATTTCAAAATATTTTTGAAACAGAATTCACCCTCAAATCAATTTTGGTATTAATTGTATATAAATAAGATTATCTACCTAATACTCTATATAATAGTTAAATGTTGGAACAAAATGATTTGTGAAAAATATAGATTAAAAATGTCATCACATGGTTATTAAATTATTTGCTTTTTCCAGTTTTTGCAGCTTGGTCATTACATTTTCGTTAATTTTATTTGATATCGCCTCTAGATTCAAATTAGTAAATATTTGCAGCTTCTAACTCTCTAGCTCAGCTTTTCACAACTCCAGATAAATTATGAAAGATAATTTTAACTTATGTGACAGACACAAAGGTAATGACCTTAAGAGGCAATGGTTTTGCTAGTTGTATAATATCACTTAAGGAATTATAAAGGATATATACATTTAAAAGTCATTTCTGATGTTATAGCCAATCATATGTTGAAAGTCTTATTTAAAAATATTTCCCATTGAATAATGTCAAATACTTTTAATATTGTTTAAAATATGAATAATGCTCAAAACCTTTTAGTAAATAACATTGATAATATACAACCAATATAAAAAATAGACTTGTAAGCAAAAGAGAAGAACACCTCAAAAATCTCTAAGATTCCAAAATAATGGATCAGAAGACACAACATAACATGATATCAATTGACAAAAATAATTTACCAAAAGGAATAGATATATTTCTAAGGTAGCAGCTCTAATCTTATTGACAGTGTTGACAGTAATCTATGCGACAAATGTTTCTGATGTATATGGAAAACACACAGTCAAACAAAACCGGACTCCAAAGGGCTCAGTTTGGTAATCCTCATGTGGATGCCCTCCAGGGAAGAAGTTGGTGCCAGCTTTCTGAATGCTTAATGCTTAGTCTGATGGCATTAACCTCATGTCATGTAAATAAAATAACATTTTAATTCAGCGCTCGCCAAACAACCTTCGGATAATCTGTTTACCCCTGTGCATTTTCTTTAGGGAAAGAAGGTGTGTGGGCGGCTCTTTCAATATCAAGGCCAATAACTGTTGTATTTCTATTATAAATTAATAAATTGGCATATTGGATTATACATTTTATTCCCTTGTAAGAGTTGTCAGTATATCATCCTCAGATTTAATTAGCTCCGCAACATTGATATGTAAAGTAACCAAAACCTGTAAGTCTGAGTTCATCACAGTAGTGCCACCCCAGGAGGCATATCTAACAGTGAGACTTTCTTTCAGACTACAGAGACAAAACATGGAGTACAAGAATACCCCTGCTCCTTATTTACTGAGTATGAATATTAGGGAAACAAAATATTTAGGGAACAAAATCAGAAAAAAGAGAAGTTGAGAGAACTAACAACATTACGGAATGAAAATACTTCCAGCAGAAATATTCATATTGTGACGTTTATTGGGGCTTTTAATAGTTACTCACAGATCCAAAATTCAGTATTTATAATATAGTCTTAATGATACTTAATTGAAATTTTAAAAATCAATTTCAAAGAGAAATCACTTCTTAAAATTCATTGCTTACTCTATATGCATTTTTACAACTTTCACTTTTGCTCACTTTTATATATCTTTAAATATTTTCTTTATATATTTTGAACCAATTCATTCATCATAACCACTATTTAGTCTTCCTTTATATGATTATGATTAAACCACGGTTTCAATATTCCTTTTCTGACATCTGAGATAGTTCCTAAAGTGTAATAGTGTACTAAAATACAAATACAAAAGTTGTATGAGAAGATAAATAAAATTTACATTATGATGTGTGTATGTATCATATGTTTATTGTCATATATTTATCATAGGATTTTAATATATAATTTTTAAAATTATAAGTATCTATGCTATTAAGTACATTGCTACCTACCATAACATCATTTTAGAAGGCACATATTATTTTATTTTATGGATTTAACAAGTTATTTAACAATCTCTTATGGTTGGATGTTTAGCTTCCTTTTACCATTTTTATAATAGAAAAAAGCTAACCAAACACTTTTATTCTTGTTTATACCTATGTTGACATCTAAAAGTATTATTTAAGATAAATTCTCAAAAGTAAAATTATTACATCAGAGGGTATGCCTGGATGTTTTTGATTTTTAAAATAATTAATATAATGCAATAGCTTTCATAAAAGCATGCTCTTAAATAATTGGAACCACTGTATTATTGTAGTGGACTCTTAAGCAAATCATTGTTTCAAAAGAAATTTAGATATTTTCTTTTATACACATAACACTAAATCTACATAATCACATAACAGAATCTACAATTTGTTTTCAGTCACATCTGTGTGATGTTGGGTGAGTTATGTATATCTCTTAAGTCCAATTTCCTCAGCTATAAACCAAGGAGTTTGTAACAATGCTTAAGAGAACATTGTCAACACTGACATTTTGTTATTCTAATTCTACTTCTGTTTTTGGGAAAAAAAATATGTAGTAATAAAAAGTCTGTATATTTTCATGATTTATCAGCATTAATTCATGCCAGTTGCAAGGTTGCAAGGATTTTTTTTGTCGGTTATATTTCAGTAATATTTAATAATAGAGCCAATTATTTGGACTGAAGCTCAAATTAGCCTTCAAGTTAACATTATTTTAATCTCCTCAGGTAAATAGCTTCATAGCTGACCACATAATATTTTGGAATATAGGCACTTAGTGGGCATATATCTGCAATTAATTCCCTATGATATTTCATTATATTTCTGCTGTGGAAATAATACGCATGTGTGTGTTTACCCATGTTTATTCTTGCACACCCTTACACAAATCTAGTTGTCTATTATATGCCGATAGTCAAATACACTTTTAATTTGTGTAAATAAGTTTAAAGGTATTTAAATATTTAAATTAATTTTAAAATTTGTTTTAACTTAATTTTTAAAATATTTTTTCTCAATCAGTTTAAATTTCCAGGAAAAAAAAAAAAGCTTATGTTTGGATATTTCTCTAGGTTAAATAAAGTTTAGAAATACTTTTACATACTTATTAAATTAACTTATAAATTACATTTGTCCTAGTTTGTTGCTTTAAATCCAATTACTTTGGCACCTTACCTGAACCTGATCATGTAGGACCATATTCTCAAAAATAATTTGTTTCTTCTTTCTGTGCCTCTTTTCCTCATGATCTGTAAAAAATGCTCTGTCTTTTCAGAGGTTTTTACTTTTAAAAGATACATAGAAATATTTAAGCAATGTAATTTCCAAATGTATATAAGGCTATATGTGGGGAATCCTTTTTTATGATTGTAGAAGATATTACAAAGGTCCCTTAGGTTCTTCTTGTCTACACTTTGGACCTCTAAACCAAGGTAGGTTGTGTGTGTGTGTGTGTGTGTGTGTGTGTGTGTGTGTGTGTGTGTGTGTGTGTTTAGGAATGAATACAAGTGCACATAATAGACATTTATAGAAGCCAATCACACAGTTATTACTAGTTACAATCCTTAGTCTCCTATCCTAACTTAAGCACATGGGACAAACAGGAATCATAATCTCCACTCATTTAAAAGTTTGTTGATCCCTGCCATCGTGAGTTTAATTCTTTATAGCAGAGCTTCCAGGATATATTCTGTCACTTTACTTGTTTGTAAAATTGGTTAACAGGAAAGAAAAACTCGTATATTCCAATGAATTGCAATTAAAGGACACATTAAAAAGCATATTCTTTACACTAGTCATATAAGTACTTTTGATGTATGTAGATATAAAATGAGAAAACAATCTTCAGCTGCAGACACATTTTTGATTCATCGTGGTATAATAACTCCGATTGTCTGGCCTTTTCTTACAGAGTCGGCAAGCAGTGACAGGTTTCCAAAGCATATGATAGAAGTCTCAGGTAAGAGAGTGTTGGAAATTATGGGGTATCCTAGGCGTGTATATCATTCACTGTGAGCTTTTGGTCAGTTGTGTCGCCTTTTTTTGTTGTTAAAACTAGTTTTTTTTTCCTTTTCGGTTTTTGTTCTTTCTTCTTTACCGTGATACATGGTTTTTCTAGAGGACCCTAGAGACTGTGAGATTGCATAAATTCCAGTTAGGCTCAAGTGATTAGACGGACTTTTCCCTTCGAGTTTACTGCCTTTTACGAACCACGTCATTTAAAGAAAAATAAGCACAAATGATAACAGGTTAGCTTGTAAATTAAATGGTCAATACGTGATTGGTTTCTAACCATTTTCCTCTAAACAGCTTCAAATACTTTGTGTAAGTCCTTCTCAGCAAAAGCTGAAGAAAACTGGTTCTTCAAAATTACATTTTTACTCCTTGCCTCCCTAAAATAAAGTCATTTGTTACAGGTATTTATATTTAAATGTATGTGAGTTTCAGGCAATGTGTTCTTTTCCCTATTAAAAAGGCTTTAAACCTTTTACTAAGGAGAAGTTTTGTCTCTGACACATTAGCTCCATTGTTGCTAAAGCCCAGCCCTTGGCTTGACCCCAAACTTTTCTCTTCTGCCAGAAGACAGGTCACACTCTGCCTTCCTGTTCTTTTGATCACCCCACCCTCTTCTATCCTAGCCCTTAAATTTTGAGGTCACTCTGCTCTATTCCCTTTTTTAAGATTTCACTTCCCTCCTGGCATCTCATCCAGCGTTCTCCCCTTAGCTTGATCCACATGATCAGTTTTAATAAGTAGCTAGGTGAATATGACCTTGAGAATAACTCCAAAATACTTCTCAGCACTAGATCTTCAGAGGAAACCAAATACAGTTCACAGAATTAGGGATTTGGGGCAAATTAAAAGGTAGTGTTCGAGTTTACGAGCCTTCCTATATAGTTTAAAGAATGCAGTGGCTATTAAAAGTTTTTGCAGATGCTAGAGAAATATAAGATCATCAATAGGAAAATGTAAATTTTTATATTCTTTTTTCTCATAATTCATTTGCATATCATTAAATGTATGTCATATTAAGTGAATTCTTTTACTTTCAGAAAAATAGATTTTTTCTTACTTCCATAAAAACATTGTTTGATCAACAATACACTTTTAAATATCTTGTCATTAAGATTCCTTAGGCTTATATTGCCTCACAGACCATTCAAAACTTTAATACAGGAAGCAGTTTGCTCTAGATCCAGTGAGTCAACCAAATTTTAAGCAAAGTCTTGTTCCTGTAACCTAACATTCATGTATTTAAACATTTTCCTTCAGGTGTTCACCCAGATTTTGCTTCCTTGCTTTAGTTGATTAGGAAATCAATTGTAAGAAATTTTTGATCACCTCTTTGGTAGATGTAGAAGGAACAGTAACTGCTTAGAAGGAGATCAAAGCACTGAAAAGAATTACTGAAAGGGATGGTGGCTTTATTAGTTTCCTAGGGCTGCCTTAACAAATTGTCACAAACCGGTGGATTAAAAGAACAAAAATTTATTTTGTCACAGTTCTGGAGACCAGATGTCTGAAATCAGGTTGTCGGCAGTGTTGAATACTCCTGGAGACTCTGAAAGGGAATGGCTTCCATGCCTCTTTCCTTGACTTTTCTTGGTATGCAGACTAAACACTCCCTTCTCTACCTCCACCTTCATATGGCCTTCTCCTCTGGCTTTTATCCTTTGTCTGTGTCAAATATCACTCTTTACACGTTTTAGGACACCAGTCATTGGATTTAGTATTTATCCTAAATACAAGATGATCTCATCTTGAGATTCTTAACTTAATTGCGTCTGCAAAACAAGCTTTCTTTTACCAAATAAGGTCACATTAATAGGTACTGAAGGTTAGGAATTGATCATATTTTTGGTGGGGCGGGGACACCGTTCAATCCATAACAACAAAAAGAGGCATCCCTGGTAGGACTTAAAGGGTTAAGTTTGGACAGGCCATTTAGACTGGGTCACTGCAGAAATTGCCTCCATAGGCGATAAACATAAAGTTAACAGAGTTGTGAAATCTTTGCCAGAGATAAGAGATAATGTAAAAATCTAAACTCAAGATTAATTTAATTCAGGATCATACACACTAATATGAAACCTGAACACAATTTATAGACTCTAGCATGAGACACGCAACCTAGCAAGGATAAGGATAAATATCCCTGGGACAATTTTTACCAGTGGCATTTTGGTGAGATTTTTGAGTCTGTCATATGCTTGGGACAGGGGCTTCACTCAGTCATTTCTGATAAAGATTTATTTCCTTTAATCAATTCTACACAGCAAGGAGAAAAATCAGAGGCTTAGCAATCAAATAGAACTGAGGTAAAATTTGTCAATTATTAGTACTCTAAACTTAGATGTGCTATTTATTTACTTTGAACTTGAACTGTTGTATCTGAAAAGAGAAATAATAAGAATTATTTTTCATTATTCTTGGGAAGAAAAAGATCTGTCCCCAGTGCTGTCCTATAGAACTTTCTGTGATAATGGAAATGTTCTCTACCTGTGCTGTTCCAAACAGTAACTATTAATCACAAGATGAGCACTGGGAATGTATTTCAATTTAATTAATTAAAATTTAAATTTAAATAACTACTTATAGACTATCGTATAGGACAGCAACTCTGGCACAACTTCTGGTGTCTGAGAAAGATTCTCTCTCTTTTCTCTCTCAGTCTCTCAATCTCTCTGTCTAATCTCATTCTCTCCTCATTATAGATAGATGATAGATGATATAGATGATAGATAGTTGATAGATAGATGATAGATGATTGATAAATGCAGCTATTTAAATTTGAGGGGATCAGAAACTAGTACATATATTTTGAGCTTAGAGAATTTGAAATGCCCTCTAATTAATACAATAACTTTTTTTTCTTTGCAGAACAATGAATATTCAAAAGTCCTATGACCTTTGAAACCATAGCACTATAAAAAGAGAAAATATAACATAAATTATTGCTTAGACTTCCCCTTTCATGGTTTAAATAATAAAGTATGAGGACTTAATTTGATATACTCTGACTTGCTTATTACTCAATGATGTAGATTTTAAGGATATTATTATAGTAAATTGTGAGTGTTAATTCAGAACACATCCTGTACTTCCCAATATGTGACTTATAATTTAAATATTCATTGCTCTCTTGTCTAATTTTAATCATTTTATTTTAGTTATTTCCATTGACTTGGGTTGTATGTAGCTGCAAAATACAAAATTTTATGTAATCCCTTACTTGAAAAGTAATTGGAGATGGAGAAAACTTTTTGATTATGCTCTGAAATCCTCCACTAAAACCATAACGACATATCCACTTCCCTAATTGCATCCATTATAACTTAATTTATGACATAGAATTAAAATAAGTAGCGTACAACTGCCAAATGCACAAGAAAAAAGTGAAACACAAAGAGCAGTTGAACTTAGCATGCTTTATTTAGTTTATGAAAGATTAATACAAAAGAATTAAATTATAGAAAGAATGAGTTTACTGGTATAAATAAGATTACCCAATAGATAACACATTTCATACTACACAAAATTTATTGTCAAATAAGCTATATATCCTATTTACATTACCATACACTTAGCCACACACATACATGCACACATACACATGCCGACAAATAAGTCCTGTGTAAATTATGAAAAATTATTAATAATAAACCATTCTCTGGTTTTAAAATAATGTAACAAGTTTAGAAACAACTAAACAAAAAAGAAGAAACTAAAACTGTAATTGCAGACTTTTCAGAAAATAGCAGTGGAAAAGAATGCTACATATACAATCTTTGGGTATAGAAGACAAAACTGCAATTAACAGGAACTTGGTATCTTACATACTTAATTACTAAAGAAAAAGTAAATGAATTATTCAATTAAAAATCTAGAGAAAATAAAAAATGAAGATATAAGGAATAATTTAATAATCTAAAAAGATAAATTAATGAATTATTTTAGCAAAATTTGAAAATAATTTCAGAAACTTTTTTATATCAATAAATATGATACATAAAATTTGCTTGTCCAAAAATATATGAGAACATATGAAAACACATCAAATCAGGAATGACGAAGGGAAACCTGCATCAAATTGATATCTTAGAGGCTATGAATTAGAAGAATTGTAAATGGTGTAAAATATAAATATACCACTAAGAAAACTGACTACTGTTGAGCTATCCTCTAACAGGACTACCACGGCTGATAAAATTATTGTTGAATTCTTTGTGTAGTCGAGTATCCTGCGCTATTTGAATGACTGGAGAGTATAGATAATGGAGGAACTTTTTCTCATTTTTATAAATCAGTCTGATCTATGTCAGTAAATTGGAAATTGCATATGACCATTAAAAAACAAGCAAACGTGAATTTAAATGTCTATTTCTAATAAAACTATTGTTATATATTACTATATAATACTATTACAGAATTTTTAGGTGAAAGAATCAGAAAATGGACTCTAGAAATATAAAAATTGGAAACATTGAAACCATGTTATTATTATTTAGGTGATAATAATTACTGAAAGCCTAAAGCAAATAAAATATAATTAAAAACAATGAGTTGTCAATAAATTGGCCATTTGCAAAATGAAAGTTGATATATGTAATGCCAAAATATTTTTGAAAGCGTACCAAGAAAACGCAAGAATTAGAGACTTCAGCTAAACAAAATGTAGCTATATATTCATCTAGACATATTCAGCATTCAGTTGAAGTAAAATGTAAGGCTATGAAAAACAATGAGACTTCAATGGAGGGACATACTTAAATTGCAGAGTTGTTGGTGTAAGGGCTTTGTTTTCCAAAGGCTTAGGTGGAATACTGGTTCCAGTGTTTACTGGTTTATTTACTGTTGATAAGTACCGAAATTTATTTGCCTTAGTTTCCCCATCTACCGAATGACATTATGAAAATATCCCATTGCAAAGTTGTGGTGATGGATAAAAGGCAGTATGATGTTAAGTGTTTAGGAAATCATCGTATACATACTAAACACTTAATTACCTTTGCTGTTTCTTCTACTATGTCTACTCATGCCTCTACTGCTATTACTAGGAGGTTTAAACATTAAGGATATGAATTCTCTAAAAAATTAACCAGTGCAGGACATGTAAAATCAAGCCATATCCTACTAGGGTGTTTTTAATTTGTCAAATGGTTTTAAAGTACGTTTTAAAAATATGTATAAAACAAATAAAGGACTATTAGGAAGTATTGGAAGAGGTTTTATGCCCTGATAGAGATTAAGATCCATTATAAAGTTATACAATTTAAAATAGTATGATAATGGAAAGAATAGAGCCCCAAACAAATATATCTATGTATATATGAAATGTTAACATGTGATAACAAAGACATTTAACATCAGTGGAAAAATTGTCTTAATAGCCCAAGGTAAATATTTTTATAAGCAAATAGATTTGGACTTCAGAAAATGCATAGAAATGATCAATAAAAATACACTTAACTTCACTAGTAACTGAAGAAATGCAAATAAAACATAAATCTTATATTTCTATTTTGATGTGCCTTTGAAAAATAGAGCACTGCATCTCCGTACTTTCGATTATTAGGGAATGCGTGTTTTCCACAGTAGGAGCAAAGATGAGGAATGGATTTGGGGAAGGATACAGGTTGGAGATGGAGAGAGGGTGAAAGATGATGAAAGCAGCAGAGGCTTTTTTGTAGTCATCACTTGTAATAAAGATTTATAAATCACTGCTTTTACAGTTTGACACAGCAGTGTCAAAAGACCATGCTTTGCTTCTTGCCTATTGTTAAATACTAAAATATGATAAAAATGCTGTTTTGGCCAGGGTGTAGAGAAATGGCATGTATACACTCTTGATCAGAGTATAAGCTATGTAGTCTTTCTGCAGGACACTTTTGTGATACTGATCAAACAAAGAATACACTTTACTACAGAAATTTTCTTTGTAAAATGTATTTCACTGAAATAATCAACTAATTGTGCAGAAGAAAATATATAAAATCTCCTGAGATTAATATGTTATTTTCTGCATTGCTTAGGAAAATAACCTAGATGTCTAAGAGCAAGGATTATGTATATGAATTCTAACATTTGAAAATGAAATGCTCTGCAGACATTAATGGATTTCTATGTACTGAAATGGAAAACTGCACAGCATATTGTAATTGTAAACAATATTTATGTTCGTGTATATGTTATATGTTTCAGAGGGAGCTTTCTTTAAGACATCCAGAAAAATGTTAACAGTGAAAATCCCACCCTCTGTGGCATGTTGGGTGATTTAATCATTTTTATATGCTGCTTTGTGAAGATTCTTAAAGGGCATGTATTGTAATTTTTTTTAAATGAATGTTATCTTGCCTAATCATTTAACCAATTCTGTCAATCAATTAATGTGCTCAGAATCACATCACTGTGATGTGAGCAGCTCTCAGGCAATAGAAATTTTGATTAAGACCAAAGGAAAGAACTTTTCAAACTTAGGATGCCCAGTGGGAGGGAGGCTTTGTACAACCTGTTTACACTGGAACCTTGGGCCAAGCAACCAAGTTCAGGGGAGCTGGGAGAGGCGCTTGAAAAGGGGGTAAAGAGCAATAACAAAAACTATGCAGTCTCCCCAAGATCTAGTAGCAAGCATTATCTATCCCAGGAAATCTCATGGACAGCTGTTCTTATATCCAAGACTACTAATGCCTAATTTTATAGATCAGTGTCCCTTTGGAAGGTATTTATTCTGACCTTTTGGTTTTGTCACACTCCTTCCACTGTGTCTGAACTTTACCTCCCAAACCCCAGTCTGGTTACAGTCCAGTCTTTTCCATTTAAGTAGTGACAGCACATCTAAGTTCTGCCCCTCCTTGCCTGTGACAAAAAGCAAAAAAGGATATTTATTAATTAATACAGCATTTATTAATTTGCCACACTCAGTGCCAGATGCTGGAGACTCAGATCCTGGAAGTCTGGTCAGAAGGAAGATGTTTAAATAGATAGTTAGAATGCAGTTGGTAGTGCTAAGCTGGAAGCAGGTGCAGCTGGCATTACATGTAATGTCCAGAACTGGCACTGTAGAAAGCAGATTATGTTTGCCTAGGGTGGGGTGGAGCCGGGTAGAAGAATGTGGAGGGATTGTTAATGTTTACGGTGCTCCTTTCTGGGTGATGAACATTTTCTGAACTTTCATTGCGTGTCACTTTAAATGGGCGAGTTTTATGGTAAATCAATTATATTTAAATAAAGATATTAACAAAGAAGTCACCTGAATAAGCATTTTACCCGACTGTGTGGGGAGTGTGGGGATGAGGTCTAGGCATCGTCAGGAAAAGAGGTGGTGGAGGGTATCATCTGGACTTTAGATTAATCAGGATATAGGCTGGTGAAGGAATCAGGCAAGTGTGGTCCAAGCACATGGCAGTGAAAGTACAGAGCATGCATCATTTGACATCTTTGGTCAGCGTTGAATTGAGGGCTGGGGAAGGCTGTGGCCAAAACGGACTGTATTACGAAGAACCTTGGTCCTATGGTAAGAAGTTTCAAACAAGTTTCCCCAGTGTGCGTTCATGAGGTTATCATTCATTGGATTAATGATGTCTGTTGTTTTTTTTTTTTCTAATGGGTTATTTCAACCAAGTGTGTATAAGATTTGCCTAAGCAGCTTGTTTAAAATGCAGACATCTGAGATCCATGCCCAGAGATTTTGATGTGGAGGAGGAGGAGTTAATCGGGGCGATATATCAGCTTTTAAATGAGCATCCTCAATGATTCTGATGCAGGTTGTCTGTGTATCAGATTTGGGGAAATGCTATTTAGAAAAATCTCAAAAATATATATTTTTTATATTCCAAATGCTAAATGCTTTACACAGTGTATAATCAGTCATAAGCATTTAGGTGCTGAAGATATTAGATAGTGAGCCAGTTCTGTATTCTTTCCATTCAAATTAAATTGGAATTACATGTTTTAAGGGCAAAAAAATGTTCCTGCTATATACTGCCTGGAGATGTTATGGTCTTTTTTCTAATACGTGGCATATAAATAAAGGTGGTTGTCATTTATAAATGTGGAATGGAACAATGGCAAAATTAACACACAAAATGCCACTCTTACAGTCTGTGACATGTAAAATTATTTGCAGATATAATTTCTCTAATAATAGATATAAAAATCTTCATGGCTGGGGAGAATTTAGTATAGGATTCAAATTCTATGCTTTCCTTCCTGCAGGAGAACTTATATAGACCTACATTTAAAAGGTTCATCAAGCGTAATACCATGAACATGTTTTGAAGCAACTTACTGCATTTCATTTAAGCCATGGTCACATTCCTTGTATTTCTTTTAAGAGGAAGACTAATATCAAAACTGTATTGCAGAGCTTCCCTCTGCCGTGCCCCCCTCCCCCGAGAATGTTTACTATAAACTATTGATCTGGAATGTTTGTGGGGAAAGTATACCATTGTTCACAGGAAATTGAGTCATGATACCTAGTTTTAGAGTTACATATGTATCCTTAAGGCTTTCCTCCCTTCAATTAGCTATATATATATATTTTTTTCTTCAAGACTCTTCAAAACTCTGTCTTGGGAAAATAATATCTCTTGATTGTGGCCTCAGCTAATGAATCTAACTCATTTTCATTAAATATTATTTTGCTATTATGGCCATCATTCTTAATTGATTTTAATTTCCCCTTTTGACTATGCTTTTTCAAGAGGTACATAATACCAAGAAGATGTCTAATTACTGGGAAGATTTGTTAGACGTGAGAACTCCAGATGACAGGGCTCTAATAAAGCCAGAATGTGAGACAACCACATTTACTCTTATGAGCAGGAAAAGGAAGGAATGTGAAAGATTCGAAGAAACTTACCTTGTGAAAAAATTCTTTCACACATGTCAACATTTATTATTTAAAATTTCACCATTAGAAAGAGATTCACTCTGAAGCTTTGTCTCTAGGTAGAAGAAAATATCTTTACAAAGGCAGTACTCATTCAGTTAAAAAAATATTTATTTTTTATTCCTACTGTGAGTCAACCACAGAGACTTTATATAGATTGCATCATCTTTTAACTATATTACACGGTCTTTTTTACTTTAACCCGCATCATTATCATTGTTTTAGATGACAAAATTGAAGACATGAGAGTGTAAAGTTATCAAGAGGCCATAGTTGGTCAGCAGTCAAGAAATGATTTAAACTAAGAAGTTTAATTCTGAAACACAAGCTGTTTCTATACCATGATACGTGCATCTTAGGAGAAAGAGTGCTAATGAACTTGAAGAAACAGACAGGCTCTGAGACTGGTTGGAAAAGTGATAAGTGGACATTGGTTTAAATAATACCTGCAACTGGGAAGAGATGAATCAAAAGACTAAGTAATTATTCAAATTTTCTTGACTCTCCCTCTTTGTAAAATTTCAGAACTGGAAGAGACTGAGAAATTGTTTAGTCCAGCCTTTCTTATTTTTCTAATGAGAACAGAGGTTCTCAATCTCCGAAGGTCAGCGGTGCCATTTATGGCTTCCATTCTCAGAGGCACCGAGGAGATTCAGGGAGGAGGGGTATCCAAAATCAAAAATCTTTAGCAGTAAGTGAGGTCTCTGGGAGGAAAGGAGTCAGATTGTAAACCCCGTTACAGAGAAAAGACTTTTCGGTAATGTCTGACTGCCATTTAGCAAAGAAAATGTAACAGAGAGTCTGCTAATCTTACCTACTCTTAAAATTATAGCGTAATTTTATTTAAGTTAGATTTTTCTCTGAAGAAGAAGTCTTGAACTTATCAGTTTTATTGTCTTATAGAAATACTGCAGTAGTTACAATCTCAAATACAGTTTTAAATATTTAGAGAAACAGCTTTAAAACTTGTATAGTGTGAAAAAATAGATCTTTTTCACTGATAATATATTTAATTCAAAATGCATTTCATCATTTTTTTCAGGAAACTTTATTAACCTGCAATTTTTGACAATGTCATAATAGTTTATATAAAAATTTATTTTTTCTAATAATTATATTTGACAACTCTGTATGTATATATACATATGCATATACTTATATTTTTATAATATAACCTCTTTCACTTTAAATTAATTTTTTTTAAAAAAGCGTTTCAAATTTGTTTTTGGAAAAATGGAACAGTTTTATTTGCTCACTGATGCTCTGTATGCTATGCTGTATACATATACTATGCTCTCTCTGTATGCTCTCGGTACCCTTTTATTCCTCGCTATTATTTAAAGAATCAAAACATGACCTCTCTCTGTAACTCTGGAGGCCTCTTATCCAAAGTATTTCTAGCAAATTGAAAGCTTCCCATAGTCAATAATCACTTCATCTATCTTATCTAGTAGTTCAATGATCACATTAAGGTGCTTTATTGTGGGACATTTTCTTTGATACTTTTCTTCTCTCTTGTTGAAATCCAACAGGCCATGAATCACTGCTTATTACTCACTTAAAAATAGACAGACTCAAGGTGGATAAGGCCAGTGACCTTAGAACTAATATTAGTTCACTTAGAGTATCAGGATTGATGTAAACCTTGATGTCTGTTATTGGATTTCTTTGATTTTTTTTTTTTTTACAAAGTTATCTCAATTCCACAATTCTCCTTTTCATTTTATTTTATTTTTTGAATGTATTGTTTACATTTTGTTTGTAGGAAAAAAAACGAGTAAGGCGTATTATAGACTTGTGCAAATATTTATAGCAAATATAGTAATAGAGTTTCTTTTATTCCATAAATCCCCAAAATATTCATAAGCAATCATTAATAGCCTATAATTAAATAGATAAAGAGTACGATCAGAAAATTTACACATCTTTTTTTAAAATATGTTACTAATAAAAATAAAACATGTGATAGGTTAGCATTCTGTTCCACTCCTTAAATGTTTAGAGGGAAGGACTCTAGCTGTTCCAATAACTGAAGGATATCTGTTTAGTTTTTAATTGTCTATAGGGGTTCTGTAAGTGGAAATTGTGGCATATGTCAGTGTTTTTGAGTACTTATTTCTATAAGTTATTGCTTTTAAGTGGAGATTTCTTTGGATTCTTTATTCCCTTTCTTGCTCTTTCTTATTTTAGACCTAATTTCAGGCTGGCTATAGAGGATAATCCTACTATGGTTTATATTTGCTAAGGATTATTGATCTGGGAGACAGTGCCACTATGGTAGGGATTATTTATCAGCCATAATGAATGTTTCATGACTTTAAAACAACTTTTGGGGAAGTGAAACATTAAGTGGAGCTGAAAGACCATATAATAGGTATTATTTTAAGAACTTTGGCCTATGCTAAAGAGTTAATAAAGGACTAAAGCATATGATTATGAAATTAAACTGAATCCACCAAATATGGAAGCTCATATCAATGTAAAAAATCCACGTAGAAGTTCGTAGTTTAACCAAAGAGCTTTTGAAATGGTAGCACTCCCCTGAAGAAATGTTCACATATATTGCTTGACAAATTTATAAATATACTTTTAAATATACAACATATTTAACATTCATCCAGAAAACTATATTTTCCCTATAGTTTCTAAGTATATCTTATCATTCAAAGGCATTTTGTCATTGCAATTTTTTCCTTGAGACGCTGTCCCAGTGTAAACATTTTCCAAATCATTCACGTGTCTTCCATTCCCTTCTCACCAACATCTTCTAATATTTATCATTTTCAATATAGTAGTTCCAATTAAGATAGAGGAAAGTAAAGTCTTAAAAGGAATAATTTATAACTCTATCTTTATTAGCATGATTTATTTTGTATTTTTAAGATAAAAGTTCTGTACATGGAGATTTTTATACATATGAATCAAACAAGATAAACAAAACATTTGGAAATGGACTGTTTTAACTCAAAGTCATAGTGTAATAAATTTTTCTCATTACTTATAAAAAGTAATATTTTGTATGTGACTTATAATTTGTTATGTTCAAAAGACTTACACGAATATAGAAAAAATAAAGGGTTTAAAATTGGGAGTTTAATGGAAACAACTACTGTAAATGTGGTAATGAGGATTAAGGTAGTATAAAATTTCTGATTTTATCTAGTTTCATTATTATCTCTGACGACGTTTTATTTGTATTTCTAAGAAGATGCAAAAATGACAAATTTGGATTTTATCTTTTTATAACTTTGGTCCACTCCCTGATAAAGTTTTTAATTGTAAGTGAAGTAGCTCAAAGTCGAACAGAAATAAAAAAAAAAAAAAGAGGACTGCGATCCTCAAAATAAAAATAAGTACCTCAAATCATTATAGTTTGCCTATAAATATACTCACATAATGATCTCAATAAAGTAGAAGTTGACATTGGAAGCCCTTCTAATGATTTTCCTTTACCAGAAGGTATAATTCAATTTTAGAACAATTCAAATAAATCACAAATTATATTCTTTAACTTTTTTTAAAGTTGTCCTTTTAAATAAAGCATTTATCTAAAAAGTCAATATCACCTACAAAGTATTATTCATTTGTTCTTTAATTCAGTGATACAATAAATGTTTTTTCAGTGTTTCTCCTGTGCCAGCACTTTCTTAGGCATGTAGCCTACCTTTCTCATCAATGTTATCTCTGGTTATGGAAACCTGTACAAATAAGTAAAGAAAGAAGGTATCCTTAGTAACAGGCATGGCAGAGTCTTAAATTAGGGCAAAGTAATCAAGTGGCTAGATGGCTATTTTTCATTGGTTTGTTAGAAAAGCACTTGCTAAGGGGATGATATTCAACAGTGACAGGAAAGATGAAAAGTTGCCACTTATGAAGATTATAAGAAAGAGATCCTGGAAGAGCTTTTAAAGGGCTCAGTGGTGGTATCAGAGATGGGGATGAATTATAAATTACTTTCAGTTTAGATCTGGCACTAATGAAGATAAAAATAGTCAGAAATAAGATAAGTGAATATGTAGACCTCAGTGGAAAATTCTTGAAACAGTTAACACCACTTCTTCCTCTATTACGCCAAGGAAGACATTGCTAATCAACCATAGAACTATTTTTTTGTAAGTCTGATGTGCTTTCTGAATACTTCTCAACAACACAGCATCCAGAGAATCAGAACTGGCTAAGGAGATGAAGCAAATACTTCGTTCTTGTTCTTATTTATACCCTGGGTAAAATTGTGGTTCAAACTTTTTTTTTTTTTGTAAGCCCACTTTCCATACTAATTCATGAATCTCTAGGCTATAGATTTATTAGTACTCTGATTTTTAGTGAATAGTGGTTCACAGTCCTTGCTTTACAGGACTAGAATCACCTGGGATTTATTTTAAACAGCTTAAGTGTCCCAGCCAGAATGATTTTAATCCGAATCTCTGGTTGCAGGGCTCAGGCATGGTTATTCCAAAAGTTTCCCAGACATGTAGCCAGGATGAGAACTAGTGCTATATTCCTGTGTCTCATGTTGTTTTAATTAGTATATTATTAAAATAACACAAACAAAACACAAAGCAAAAACCTTTAAGGCTATGGGATAACCATACACCAAAGACTGATTATTGTTTCTTTGATAGTATTCTACAGTGCGTATCCTGTCAATATCTTTTTGTCTCTAAACTCTTATCAACATTTCAAATGCATATATTCTCCAGCAGAAATATAATGTGAGCCATATAGTAATTTTCTAGTAATCATATTAAAAAATTAAAAGACTAATTTCTTTAATAAACACATCCAAAATATTACCATTTTAATATCTAATAAATGAGATATATTACAGACTTTTTAAATACTATATCTTCAAAACGTGATGTATATTTTACATTTTCAGTACTTGCTGTATTTCAAGTGGTTGATAGCAACATCTGGGTATTGGCCACTAGATTAGGGAGTACAGTGTAGGCTATTAACCTCGTATTTTATATTTTGATCTTGATGTCTGCTAATGTGCTACTGGGTTACATTAAAATATGTGCAATTCAAAGTTATTTTAGAATTGATTCGCTCCCAAGCAACCTGTTTCTGCAATGGTAGAAATTTTGTCTCATTTGGAAATATATTTTGTTCAGAGAGGGCTTTGAGCCACTACACAAAATCATACCACGTAAAAGATCACCTTTTCCTACACGCAGTTCTCTTAGTGTGCTAAAGTAGTGCGCGTGTGTGTGCACGTACACACGCACACACACACATACACATACATATACACAGACAAAATGTTTGTTAGTTGCAAATCAATACATTATCTAGATCACAGATAGTGAAAACCAACTCATGCAAACCTCAGAGATCTCAATCAACTCAGTGTGTAATTCTCAAAGGACTGAAAATTGATTACCTCCTGATATTTCAAAGGCTCTGGCAAAACTGGATGTTCTCTGAAAATGTAGCACCTTATCGCACCTCTGAAGACTCATTAAACTCTCTAAATATATTTTTGCTAAATTGGCAGAACTGCAATCCCTCAGGGCACTTTTAACTTCTGAGTACCAAAACCTCATAGAGACTAGTTACGGTTAAATATAAAATAAGATAATAACCAATAAAATCCCTTTATCCTTTTACTTTACTGAGTATTTGAATGAAACAAGCCAAAAAAAAAAAAGCCATTCAATTTTTGAGGCATTTTTTATGTTAGTCTTTTTAATTCTTGCATTCCTTCACATAGAATTAAAGTTGTGGCTATTATACCTATCATACATGGTAGACCTTACTAAGTGAACTAGGTTTAGGGGAAAATATAATACAAAAGAAAAAAATCCTGATCATTCAGGATTCAAGATATATAATATCCAACTACAACCAGAAGAAAATAAAAGTGTTATGATCCATGAAAAAAATGTTTTCCTAGAAATAGTAATGTGTTTGTCTATCTATCTATTATCTATCTATCTATTATCTATCTATCTATCTATCTATCTATCTATCTATCTATCTATCTATCACCATCATCATCTATCTATTGTTTGGAAGAAAATAAACACATTAGATTCACCCAAGTAACTCTATTTCTAAACCAAGATATTTATTGCTTTGAAACTATAATGGTAAAATGATAGAAGACATTTAAAACAAATTAATTTTATTGATTTTTAAAAATATTTTATCATAAAATTTGAAATATCACTGAAATAGCATAAGAAATGCTTTTGGGGGTATATTTTTAAGGGTAGGTAGAGAAAAGCTTTATTCCTTTTACCTGCATCTTTACAGAGGGAATCATTGTTATACTGGTAATTGCTCAATAAGGCAAAAAGAAGCACATTAAAAATGAATAGTTACTTTTAAAAATTCTAAAACAATGTAATTTGTTGAAGCAAACACAAAGAGTCAGCTAATACTAATTATTGGCCAGAAAAATTTACTTAATATTCAGTTTAATTTGTAATACACCAAACAATTGCAAATGGATTCTATCTTGTCTCTTTAGAATTTTAGAAGAAGAATGTGTCCTGCCTGCTTTTCAAAGCTTTGTTCTTCTGCCTTTGGGACTAAATCACAAAGTTCAACCAGCAAAGCTTTGCATCCCACAGGACACAGCAGGCATTGATAGTGCACTCTAGCTGTAATTCTATAGTGACACCGGGTTGGCAACTGACAGAAATCTCTTGGGCGAAAGTGACAAAGCTGTAATATTTTCACAATGGACTGACTTATGTCTTTGGAAGGTCTGTTTGATTTCAAAGGACATTTTTTATTTTTCTGTTAAGATGAAAAAATATGAGGCTGTTGTGATGAAAACCATCTGACTGCATAATAAGCATTGCAATAAATAAAATTATAGAGTTTCTTTTCTGAGTTATTTATTGTTAGAAGCTGATTAAGACTATTTTGAAGTGTAGATCAAGCACTATTTATTTTTAGTACAGAGTGGATATGAGGTTATCTTTATTTCTTTCTGATTAATAGAGAATAAATTATTTAGAAAATAGAAGGTATTGCCTATTCCTGTGAAGAGTGAAGAACACATATATTTTCATGAGATGATAAATTTATTATTTATTGTTAAAATAATAAATATTTAAGTAGATAATTTCATAAAGTATTTTGTTTATATTCAGGTTTGAAACAAAGCATGTAACATCTTTTAATTTTTTTCTGCTTAGCTCTGTTAGTTTTACTTTTCAGTTAAGGGTATACTGAATTCTTAAAAAGAGTAAACTAGGCAATGGTGGCAAGAACACTATTAATCCAATTAAAAGATATTTAAAATTTTTTGAAAATCCAAAACTCCAAATATATGGTTTAACTTCTTTCTGTGGTACTTACCTTCAGTAAAATATGATGAGTAATTTTTAAAATGTTACATTCATAGTTGTTTATATGACATATATTTTAAGAAGAAAAAAACAATTTACATTTTCGCTTCATCATTCTTGGTTCAGTATTGTGAGTGGTTAACACTACGTTATTTTGAAACAGAGTTGCTTATTAGAGCTTACATAAATTTGAAAAATATTACAAATAACATTAACATGGGTTCTTTTAAAATTTGAAATATATGTATATTATAGAGAGTTCAATTTTTAAAAATACTAGCTACAGCATTTTAAAACAGTAAATATCATTTCTTGCTTAACTACTTAGGGGACTAAAATGAATCTTTTATTTATTTATTTCTTATATGGAATCAACATTGTTTCAAAATTATCTAATGATCAGGTTTATCATGCTGTTTTTATTTATAAATAGTTTTAAATAGTGTTCATATTTCTATAGAGTCAGAAATATATTTCTCCTTCCTTTGGGCTTCCTTTGGACTTCCTCCTAGCAATGGCTTTTTAATGTCTAGCCTGATAAATGAGTTGGTGTTGTTCAGAAAGTTAGAAATAAAATTGCTTACCACACAGATTTCACTGTAAACGACATACTGTGAAATGGGTTTAACTCAGCAATTTTATTTATGGTGGGAAATAAGGCCTACAAATGCATCAAGGTTGCTTTTAAAGTTTTACCAAAAGATTTGAATTTCTACATTAAATTTAATTATGTCATTGCCCATTTGTGTTACAGTTAACTGTTCATTGATGTGTTGGTTCCCAACTGGGACTGGTACTGCACTAGTCGAGAGATTTGGAAATGTAGGAGGGTCTTTTCAGTCTCGTCAGTAATAAGGGAGCACCTCTGACATTAGCTGTTAAGGAGTTAGGAGGCCAATCATTAATCACAAGAGCCCTGCACCGTGTCAGTTTCCAATGGCTGCTGTGACAAGTACTACAAATTTAATGGTTTTAAACAACCCAAGTTTGTTCTCTTACAGTTATATAAAAACCCAAAAGAGGTCTCACTTGTCTAAAATCAGTTTTGGCAGGGCGCCATTCCTTTCTAGAGACTCTAGGGTGGAATCAATTTTCCTTGCTTTTTCTACATTCTAGAAGACACCCACATTCCTTGGCTTGAGTCCCCCTTTTGTCATTTTCAAAGCCAGTGATGTATGTCACTGAGCAATCTTCTGTCTTTATAGCTCACTGAGAAAGATCTTTCCCTTTTAAGGATCACTGTGATTAGAATTCCCCACCTGGATAATCCAGGTTTATTTTCCTACATCAAAGTTCTTGACATAAATGCATTTGCAAAGTCTGTTTTGCCACTGAGGTAACATATTCACAGGTCCCAAGGAATAGGGCATTTTGGGCAGAGGGCAGGGTGGAGGAGCTGGAGTATTCTGCCCATTACATGCAACATGAAGAATTTTTACAATCAGTAGCTTGTGCACTGAGGAACACTGCACTGGAGGACAGTACATGGGACCACCAAGTAAGCCAATGACCCTTCAAGTTTTGGTTGATCCAATTTTATGTCACTTAGATAATGCTCAGGATTTGCTCCACTGTTTTCTTATGCTTATTTGGTAGCCTCTTCCTGAGAAGCTAAAATGGAAACATTAAATGATGAATCAGGATAGCTCTAAGAGTCAGTGCTAAGCAATAGTTGTAGATATCTACATTTAGAGATTTCTTCTCTTAAATCCCTGAAGAGATCTGCTATTGCCAGCCTGTCTTGCATAGATGCCTCTTTCTCCAGATCATGTTATATGGATTCTTGTTATCCACCTTTTAAATAAATGTCAGAGGACACAGTAGGGAAAGAATAGAAAAAGGGGGGAAAGACATATGAGACAGATATCCTTAACTATTTAATTTCTGGGTAAAGAATTTGAATTCAATCTGTGATAGTTATTTTTTAGAAGAATCACCTACATTTCAAGTTCAACTCTTCTTGATTATCCTACAATTTTGAACATTTCTTTTTAAATAGAAATGTTTACATATCATAAAATAAATTATGCCTTTTTGCCCTTTGAGAATTTTAAAAGACTTGAGGCTCCAAATAATATTATTTAATTTTTTCTAAATTTGCAGAATAAAAAATTATTAATGAAAATGGCCATTAATATTTTGCTAGGGTACTGTTTTTAGAGTACTAGAATTATATTATTATAATTATAATATAAATTATATTATTACTATTAACTGCATATAACAAAATTTGGTAATTCACTATTTTCAAAGATATTTTAAATGAATTGTCTACTGTAAGTCTTACAACCATAATACAATTATCAGTATTTCTGTTTTACAAGTAAGGGAACTGAAATTCATAATAATTTTGTTCAATAATGACACCTTTGCTCATGATGAAGCCAAGTTTGGGACTCAGATTTTGTGTCCTATTCTTTGTCTGTGTTAGAACAGTTGTAGAACTTTATTTTTACAATTGTTGATTACTCATTAGATGATGTTAGTGGTCCTTATTTACTAATAATCTGAAAACATTTTTGAGATGCTAGCTGGAATAATTATACTTGTTTATAATGATATGTTTCTGTTTAAATATATCCTTAGACGGTCTGTAATTTTATTTGGTAAGTAATTCAGTGAGCTGAATCTTTAGGCTTAATATTTTTTACATATGAAAATATAATTAGCTGTATAAAGTTGGTTCTAGGGTTATATTGCTGAGGAAAGTCAGAACTAGCTCAATTAATGCTGTGAGAATTACATTGCCTTGATCAGCAATTAGCTAATGACCATAAGGAGGAGGAGGAAGGAGATTCTTCTTAGAGATTTCCTTTGTCCTTGATATTCTCTCTTTTTCATATTTGAATTTTTAAACTAAAATCAAGTTTCTTAATTTAACTTTTTATTTTTTCAATTACAGTTGACATTTGATATTATTTTATATTAATTTCAGGTATACAGCATAGTGGTTAGACTTTTTTTATAATTGATGAAATAGTCCCTGATTAGTCTAGTACCTACCTGGCACTTTAAATAGTTATTACAAAATTATTGACTATATTCCCTATGCTGTACTTCATATCCTCATGACTACTTTTTATGTTTCAGGCACCTTATAAATTATTTTAATAAGCATTTTAATAGGGACTTTATATTAATGAATTGGGATAAAAACTTTGAATTTTATTGTGCAGTAATTGATTATTCAGTATAACTAAAATGTGTTATAATTGAAGCTTTAAAACAATCAAGAATTTCCAAATACAAACATTGTGAAGTCAATTGATTCTCTTCTCTTTATATTCAGTGACTATTAACTCTTTTGCCCAGAATGATTTTTTAACTTGTCACTATTGGTTGAGAAAATGCTGACTAGGAAAACTTAATCCAGTGAAATCAAATGAAATTAAACAATTGAGTTTAAAGTTGCTTGTTTGGTGTAGCTTATCTTTTTTTTTTACTTTTTTACTTATGACTTCGATGTTCTTTTAACAATCAACTTTTCCTTGTACCACATTTTAGCATAAAACTACTAGAAATTTTATAAGAACATGATTAGTCACTAATATTTATTACATAAGAGAATAAAACAATTTTTCACATATCCATCAGATATTAATAAATAACAACTCTTTTCTGATATTTTTCTTATACTTTGTTTCAAATGTTTATATGTATTTTTTGCTTGCTTTTGTTTAACATGTCTTATAGCAAATCACTTTGTATTTATTTATTGGTAGAAATTAATGTTATGTAATGTTTTTGAAGAATCAAGAATATATTCTTGTTTTATTTGATTTTTATTAGATTACCCCTCAAAATATTTTTAAAATTATATTTATATTAAACAATGGTACAGGAAATATTTCAATTTATTTAATATAGATCATTAAATTTAGAGATAATATTTAAGCCACAGTCATTAAATAAAAGGATAATTGATCAAAGTTAATGAAGAACTTCAGTTCACATGGCATCTCCTTTTAGGCAATTCTCAGTTTATGGTGCATTTAAAAATATAGTTTTATGCAGTTCTTTTAATTCAATTAACATGTTAATATTGTCCAGCCACTCTGTTCCAAAATGGTGATGACTAATAGGTCTTTGTGTCCTGAAACCTGGAATCTATATGCTGTACCACTGGCCAAGAAAATGAGGAAGAATGCATTTCAAATGAGTATGATTTTATTTTCCTTAATCTAAGGTTAATCCTTAGCAAACCAAATGCTTCTAAAATGTTTGGTTGTTCGTAAAAACTTGCTCTTTCATTACGTTTGTTACAATTTAAGACAATTACAATAAATAGAGCGCCTTTATGTGCATTTTCCTAATTTTTAATATTAAAAAATCCAGCTGATTTATCACTTATATAACCAGTTTATGAATGTAAGTGGTAACTTGGAAGATGACATTTGAAAAAATAGACTGTTCTCCCAGACCCATGAGGCTCACTGAGCATGAAACGACCACTGGCACCATGGTGGCCTCGTATTATCAAGTAACTGGAGTGAAGTTGATATACCAGCGGCGGATGGAGCCCGGTTCTGGCTCATAAAATAGACCTTTTCATTCTTTGGTACGTTCTGGTTCAGAAAGCTACCATATGTAGAGAACTGTGTGCATAAATCTTAGAATATAATTTCTTGCAGTTTATCCTTTCTGAAACCCAGATGGCAAAAATGAAGGCAGTATTCTTAGTATTTACAATAAGCTTATTTTCATTGAATTTTGTCACATGTAATCATTATTGTTTTTAGTTTTGGTTGTTTATAAACATCATTTCAACCTGTCACTCTTTTATGTCAAATATTACATATTGTAAACCAAGATTAATACTCGTACAGCACCAAGACTGCTTTAGAATATACATTAAATATACAGTACATTTTAATTTTGCGGAGACTTAGAACAAACAATAGACCTCATTTCCTTTCTTGATATTGATTAGTCATCCAAAAAAATATTTATTGAAAGGCAAACATGTAAAGCGCATCATGGTATTATTTTTTAATCCAACTTCCAGTTAGATTGAGCAGGTAAAAGCGAGTTATGGTATGTAAACACTTAAACATTTACATCTGAAAGAGCTTTCTTTTAGGCACAATAGAAAGGAAAGAAAGATTTTGAGAAAAATCAAAAGGAGTGTCGTATTTATTCTAAATCTCAACTTCTGAAAAGTTTCACTCTGTGGGACAAAGTTGCAAGAAAGCCATAGATAATTTCTATTTTTATTTCAGAATTCCACTTTTCACTGACTTTCCCTTTCCTCCTCGGTGGGTCAACACCAGAGTTGCTTAGTGTGTGAAAGAAGTGAAATTATCTTTGATCACAGGAGCTGTAGCCACATGGCCCTTAAAAATCTTCCTGAGTGTGCACCCTCATCTTTTGTCTTTCTAGGAATAAGGGCACTGAGTGAGGGTGGCATTCTCAGGGAGTCTCTGAGTAGCTGTGGAATTGTCTTATTCAGAGACTTTGGGGAGTCTCATTCTTAGACTATCAATATACACAATTGGTTTTAGAAAGTGAGATATAAGGATGAATTTGTCTTGATTAATATTTAATGATAACTTTGAAAGTGAATTTTTCTAAGCCAGTGAAACACTTTTTTCTATCACTCTGACAATTAAATGTAAATCGTACTGAGAAACTTAGTGTTAAATATGAAAATAGATATTGTCCTACTTTGGAAAGGGACTGAGAACAGGTTAACAGAAAGTTTCTTTGAGCTACACAATATCGTATGCTTCTGTCACTGAAGTAATTTATTTTACCTTTGGGCCTAAAAAGTTTTTAACATTTTCAAACTGATTTCATTAACCATTATTTGGAACCACCTGGACAGTACATATTTGTCATAATTTAATTCAGTTAATGGGTTAAGAAATTTTTTTAAATGATAGGAATATTTTGACTTCTTTTTAAAGATTTTGAAAATAATATTTATATTTCTCTTCACTTACTAAAATATTTAACATATACTCTCTTGCTAAAAATTTTTACACATATGTTTATATATGTACTTGTTTTTAGTGCTGTTATTTTGACATTTATTTCCATAATTTTGTGAAGGAATTCCCTGACATATTGTGTACATTTTTTTCTGAGTATATAAATAATAGATTTCTATTGAAAATACCTTGGAAATTCAGAAAAATTATAAATAAAAGGAAAGAAATCCCATGTGTAATTCTGTCATGGAGATGTAACATTTAATTTTTTAATCAAGGTAAAATTTTTGTTCATTTACTTTGTTAGCATAGATGTATAACCCAGAAGGATTATACATTTCAATAAGTGTTATAATTTAAATAACGATATTCAATTAAGGTTATATTCACTACAACAAGTATTTTTAAAACATGTACTGTGTACTTTGCACTGTGTTATGTACTCTAAACATAAAAGTAAGGTGTCAGATCAGACAGAGACCTCACACTCATAGACTATATAATTTAGTTGAGATCAGACCAAAGAGATATAGGAAATTGCAAAATTAAGCATCGAAATAGAAACATATATAACTTCCAGTTAAATTTATGTACTTCAAGATTATTTTAATAAACTTTATCAAAAGTACTTTAATTACGGTTACATTTGAGAACAATACTACATAGACAATCTGTATGTTCAGCTCCAGTTTCTTGTCTAAAAAATATAGCTGTTTTCAGTAAAATTTAAAGGGACATTTTCTAAGTTTGTAAGCTTGGGGGCTTGAGGAGAGGGAAGAAAAAATGTCTTCTTTAATTCCCTCTGGTACACTTAATCATAGTTACAGTAGTTATGGAATCATAGAGTTAGAAGAAATGTTCATAATTATTTCAAACTCTTGACTTTAGAAATGAGCTAGTAGGGGCCCAGAAATGTTACCCTATCTCATCTAACTCTTTCAGAAAAATGGTCCCATGATATAATTGTCATCTTTGAGATTGCAAAATCCACGTGCATAGGGATTCTTTTGGCTTATTCAGTGGCCAGAATAGTACCTGGAATGTGGTCAGTAAAGCAAATGAATATTATCATATCTCTGGTTTAATTTTATAATATTGTTCACATATTTATTAATGCACGATTTTATTTGCTTTGTGCTTTTAGAAGGCCTAGTCATTGGTAAATACCCTGTTGCAGGTGCAATTGCTAGAGTAAAATGTACATTCTTTGCTTTTGTATAACTTGGAGCCTAATGTATACATCTGATGTGTAAGTAGTTTTTGTACAAAAGTTTGCAAATTCCTGTATACAGCAAGGGTTTAAGTATTCTTTTTAACATCTCTCTTTGTATATATTAATTTTGGGAGAATCTATTGCCATCGGCCTTATGCTATTTTTCCCCATTAAAATATCTTTTAAAAACTATTTTAGTTAGCACAATATTTATCATGGTGACATAGATATTATAAAAAATGTCAAACTTCCTATACTCTAACCGTTTCCAAAAGAGAAAATCCCTAATGTTAAGTTTTGTTTCACTTCCTCATGATAATTGGAAAGATGTCTTTGACAATAAGGATGAGTAACAGAAAGAGGTAGGTTCTCTTTTTTTGGCTCTCTGGTCTTCACAGGATGTTTCAGCATTACAGTTGAACTTCTTTTGTGTTTCGGCCTCCCTAGAAAGATAACTCAGCAATCTATAAATCATCAAAATACTCTTTTGACAGTCGCCATTCAAGAGTATGGAGATTTTAGGTGTTCTTTTCTCAAAACCTGTAACTTTTCTCCTTGTTCTCCCTACATATTGATTAATATCTTTGATTCCTTTATTTTTTTTTTTCACTTTTGAAAGTGACAGTTTTGAGATTTTGGAAAAAAATTATACCTTATATTATGGCACCTCTTCAATTCTAATGATAGTATTTCTGTAGTTTGCCGATGATGCATATATATTAAAAGTCTTTCATTTGGTATGATCAAAATGAGAGTCGTATGTTTACTGACACTTTATTATATATACTTTATATTTATAGCTATATCTATGTCTATATCTATACATATATATATATATATGACTATATAATGGGAAAATTATTTTTCAGTATTAAACAATAAGGTAAAGCAGACACAAAATGCCCATGATGGATGATTTAATTTGTGTATATCACATTTCCAAAATAATTTCTGAAGAATTCATCTATTTTAGGACTTTGAAAAGAATGTAAACTTGCACCTTATGATTTGATTCTGGGTGAACCATAGAATAAAAAAACATCTTGCCCCATGGTCCTCAATGGGAGTCCATTCTTGGTTACTTCATGGGTAAAATGAGGCCTGTGCTGATATATTAGGAGGAGAGTAATAATCACCTACAACAACTGTGGCACCTGCTTACGCACAAAGCCATCCTAGAGTATCTAGAGTATCAAAATATTTTGACTACTTAGCATTTTCTCTCTCCTCTCAGAGATGGTAAGCCCTTCAAACAACTGCAGGATTCTTGGAGAATAGAACACGAGACTTGAAAAACAAATTTGTGAGGGAAACTAATATTTTCAGAACTGAGCTCTGTGATATCATTTTCGGAAAACACTGATGCTGTGCCTTGTCTATGGGTGACACATTTTGCCTTATGCCTTTTTTATTCTTTTTTCTTTTTTCTTCAGAGAACAATGCTCATAGCTGCCAGCCTGAGCATTATTCTGAATAAAGCTCACATTGAGATATAGGTGTCTGATTATGGATACTTCTATTAGTATTTTCATTTAGTTAAATAATATGTAGGAAAATATTAGTAAATTAGTTTACTAATATCAGTCATCAGACACTCATATGGTTGATTTGGAGGTAGATTTACCTTCCAGTCATTTCACCCCACACGGGGCACATCGGGTCTTTAGAGCCCTCGTCTCATGCATTTAGTTAACTTTGATTTTGCATAAGTACAAAAAACATTTTCATCAAAGTGCTTTGTTATCCCTGATTTTTCCCCAACATTTTAAATAGGATATCTACTCCTTATTAGGTCAGCTTTACCAGAGGCAATGGAATAGATGGTCAGTTTTGAAGTACAAAACAATTTAAAAGTCCAATTTCTCTTTAATGTGTACTGTTTTACATAGATGATAAAATGAAATGTGTTTTCACACTATTGCTAGAGTCATGTTTACTGACACTTTATTCTTATATTAGTTGACAGTGATCAATTATTCCAGAAAATATCTTAAAGGTTATATTAATTGACTTTTGCAGACAACATGTCTTTGCAACTTTATATTTCGTATCTGACTTTAGAACTTAGTGTATTAACACAGAAAGGATCGCATCCGCATCATATAAAGTCATGAGATATGCTTTGAAATGTCCACAACTTGGGTCAAGACTTTTGTGTCCTTTTTCTTCTCTTTGTCTTCCTCTCTATACATGTGGACTGAAAAGTGCAAGTGTCTGGTATCCTAGGTCCTATTGATTATGCAGATTGTATGGACTGGCCTTTTAATCACTTATACTTTTTAACTGCCTCAGCATCCAGAATAAAACACCAGATGCAGGCATTAATATTTTGTTTTACCAGTTGCAGGAGGAATTTAGTAGAAATTATTTACTAGGTGTTTGTAACAGAAGTGAGTAAAGTAATTCATTTTTAAAATGAGTCTCCAAATGCCAACATCTGCCCAGAAAAAAAGAGGAAATCTCCATAATGTTTGCATTATTTCTCAAAAACTATTTTAATTATTTTGATTCAATATACCTTTCTCTGAAAAGGTATAATTTATGCATATAACATCTAAATCAAGACAAATGCTATTTATAACTGTAGCAAAGTTAGTGCTGTATGATTAATTACAAATACAACCGTCATACATTAGAACCTATAACCTTGCTAAACAGAGCTGAGACTATAGAAGTAAGCGGTGAAATGACTGGATGTTTAGTACCATTTAGATATTTCAGAAGGAAATTGAAATGTGATGTGAAATTTCTACTGATAAACATGTAGAAATAAACGTGTCCTTGAAATTTAGTGGGTAGAAGAATGATCTGGGAGAATCACATGAATCCCCATGACATCTCTGCTAATTTGATTCATGAGTAGAGAAAGGCCCAACAATCGACTCATTTTATTTATTTATTTGTTTGTTTATTTGTTTGTTTGTTTGTTAAATTTAATTTATCTTAGTTGCAAGTATATGCATATTGGTTAACATTTATATAGTTTAAATCTATTTTTTAAATAAATCATAATAGACAAACCATTTTGAAACATCAATATGTGAATAATTTTTCCCATTCATGGGCTTTTTTTTGGATGCTTAAAATCAAACAAATGCTTATGTCTATGATATGATATTTATTTTAGAAACTGACCTCTATCAGTAATACCAAAGGAGTTTTTTGCTCTCGTTTGATTCAAATGAACCATCATAAACATTTGGAAATGATGACCAGCATTTTGAGAACAAACATGTATTTCCTAATGACAGCTTTTTACTTGATACTTTGCTAACCTGTGGAAATCAAAAGCTTAATCTCTGACTTCTAGAGGTGTAATCTGGTTAGGAAATTAAAGCACCTAGTGAAACTTTGAGACCAAAAGGTTAAAAATTATATATTCTGAGACTCCCAAAACTGCATTGTAAATTCAGAGAACATAAATTAGGAATCTGAAACATAATTTTGTTACTCTCTGTACCTCGTGTTCTTTATGTTCCTCTTAACATTTGCACTGACTCTACATTGTCTTGTTAAAATCTGTATGAAAATACAGATCATTAGCTGATTGTTTGAAAACTTATATAATTAAATGTTATAAATAATTCAATAAATATTGGTAGATATGATTACTTAAAGTTTAAGTGGTAACAGCTATAATATATTAAAAGGCTAAGGTAATAGCAGATTATATGGAAAAATTATTGCAAAGGAAGACTTCAACAAATGGAAGTGGTGAATACAGCTGGTCATATACATACATGAAGGTGTAACTCTAGAGAGCTGCCTTTGGGAAATTCTAAAAATATTCTTAATTTTAAAATAGAAGGAGAAAAGCTTTTCCACATGCTATAATTTTAGACATTATTGTAATGTTATTTTATTGTCAAGATTCATTATATTTTATATATAAAACTTAACTGTCAATTAAAAGCAATGGGGTATTATATGTGCATAAGAGAATGAATGATGATTACTGAGGGAAACAGTTAAAATTTCTTGAATTATTATATGGAAATGTCAACTTTAACACTTCTTCATGTAAAGTTTTATGTTAAATTCATACACATTAATTATATTGAAATAATTGTAGATACCTTAATCTAGCCTTATTTTTGCTAATATTTTTACTTGTGAAAATTTTCTGCATCTAAAATTTAGTACATTAATTAAAGTGTTTTTTGAATAAGTCTACTTGTGAAGTACCACATTAAAAGCTTTATGCAGTGACATGAAAACATAAGCTGAAGTACTAATGATTAAGAAATTCACAATCTAGTTGTAGGGATAAGGTAAACACAAGAATATTTATGTCAGTAGAACCATTATGTTATTAGTGTCAACAAAAATTGACCAGATAAAAGTTATAGCCATGAAGAGATGAGCCCATTTTCTGTGTTAGTCATTTTCAAACACTAGGGGATTCTTTTTCTTCCCATTTCTATGTCCTATGATCCTGGCATTGATTGTCTAGTTCTCGCTTGTGTTCCTGTAATCAGCTACTGACTCCTCTTGTTTCTCCCCACCGCCTACCTACATTTCTCATTGATTCTACACAGTCTCGTTATCCACTTCCTGTCTGCCTTCACTTTTCTTAATAGATGGACTATAAAAATTATTGATTCCCAAAATAAAAATTTAAAAATTTTCTCCCCACTAGAGAATATCACTGTTAACAGTTGGATGTAATGTCTTTCAATTTTTAGTGTACAAAATTATATAATTCTTAAAAATTACCAAATTGTGTTGTTACCCTTCATTTAACAAGTTTTGAGAATTTTGCCCACATAATTAACCTTCCTACACTATTTTAATAGATTTGCAGTATTCTGTGCTATAGATGAGGTTTCTTGAATTACATTTTATTAATGTATAAAATGGAGCTAATAATAGTTTATGAGAGAGTTTATAGAATTAAATGAGATGACATTAAAAGAGTCTAGTACAGTTTCCCAGATTTAGTAGATCGTAACCCTATATTTCCATGAATTTTTATTATGTGCCTGAATTTTCAATTGCTGAGTTCTGATATGCATGGAAATAGGCCACGTCTTCCTCTTAGACACTTATTGCAAGATAGTTGCCTGAGGCATGGCTACAAATTGACACCCATTTGTTCACTAATTGATGAGATCATATAACACCAAATTACTATTTTCAGATAACACACAGACCACAGACTACACATCTCTTTATTTGAGTAAAAATTGCCACTTCTTGAAGATGACTCCAAGGCACAACATCTCGGACAATGAAGTGAATTGAAGGCACTTCGGGATGACTATAATTTAAAACTCAGAAATGGTAAATGATAATACAGATGGAGGGAAAAAAAAAATATTGCAAGTAGGACTCCTTTGGTGGGAAGTAGGCAATGTGGATTGTGAGAATATGGCTTTGGTTTAAAATATATCTTACCTCATAGTCTAGCAGAGGATCAAAGTGGAAACGAGAAGAAGATATCTAGAAATAAACCTGGAGCTCGAAGAAGACTGCCCTCAGGCACATGTGTAATTTAAGAATTGGCTACGCCCGTGCTGTTGTACAACTCATGATAGTGTGTGAAGTATCAAAACCGATATGAAAAAAGGGCATATCCTTGAATGTTTTCAGGAGCAATTATACATAGTCTTAGATTTGAATCCCAGTTTTTATATTTGCTGCGTAATTTGTGTATAGTACTCACTTTCCCTATTTAGGATCAAGACAAATCTAAGGCTGTTCTCATGTTTCAATGAAACATTGTGTGGAAGCTATTTGTCCCAGGATCTGAGGTACTATTTATGTGGAATCTTCTATCAAAATACAAATGATTAAGATTCAGTGAGTACTTACCTTGTGCCAGACATACCTCTGTTCCT
The DNA here is from genome assembly GCA_003508835.1 of Eonycteris spelaea. NCBI lineage: Eukaryota > Metazoa > Chordata > Mammalia > Chiroptera > Pteropodidae > Eonycteris > Eonycteris spelaea. Next base: position 172,270 of record PUFA01000043.1, on the reverse strand, counting down.
ATACATATATTTACTCACTCAATCTGCACAAAGCTCTTTTGAGTTCTGTGTTTTAATCAGCTTCATTTTACAGATGAGCACACTAAAGCAGAGGAAAGTCAACACACATGCCAAGATCCGTACTGATGGTGGCGTGAGACTCCAGCCAACTAGACTTCCAGACTGAGCTCTGAACCATCACTGACAAATGATAAAATTGTTTAGAAAGTATATTTTAAGAAAAATAGGAAAGCAGACTAACAATTAAAGAAAAATTGGTGTCCTGAGCAGTGTGCTGTCTTGGAAGAATAAAAAAAAAAAAAATGTTCCTAATGATATGCTCCTGAGGGAAAGAGTCTGAGTCCCAGGGAGCACTAAGCAAAAGAGAAAAATTACCAGAACCTAAGAGCAGTTTGAAACCTGGATATAAATGAAGCTGCCTAGGGAGAGAAAATTGTTTTCCACAGAGTATCATAACAGTTCCCACTATTTGCATCCTTATACTTTGAGTCAAATGAAATACCTATCGTATTGCTAAATCTACATGTCATGTTAATTGACTCATCTGCAGCATTTGACCCATTTTGTTTTCTTCCTTTCTTACTGGTCACTCCTAGCTTTTCTTATTTGGTCTTTCTCTTCTCCTTACATCTGGATGTTGAAGTACCCCAGGGCTCGGTTCTCAGCTCTTTTCTCTGTCTTCATAGACAGTACTAGAAATCTAACTGGTCTTCTGAAAGAAATATCTGAGCATTTAAAGAAATGTGCTGGGTCTAGTTAAGATTGAAAGGAGTATGTCTCTTGTAGGAACAAGTGCTTGACATCAAAGGGAGGTTTTGGCAAGAAAGAATGGTGCACAGAATAAGTTGTTCAGGAGTTGAAAAGATTTAGCAAAGAGCGATCTGGCCACTTGGCCTTCTACTTCAGCCTTTATATGGATGTGAGCTATTAAAAAAAGGTAAGCATAGACAGAAGGAAGCGCCTGCTAACAGGACTGCTCTTAAGTTTTAAATTTTCAAATAAATCTTAATGTGGTTTCTAGCCCACATTAATGATTACATTTGTGTGAGCATGTGTGCAGGCACATACATGTGTGTGTGTGGTGTGGGTGTGGTGGTGTGGGTGGGTGTATATCCAGAGAGAAAGAGAGATGTAATCTGTGGTTATGTTGAGGTAAATAGATTGATAGCGCATAGTAAATATATGATAAATATTTGAATAGTTATTACATGATGAGCATTTGATGAATTAGCTTATTTGGTCTACAGATTATTAATTCCAATCATTCTTAGAAGTTCTAAAATAAACTTTTCTAGAATGATCTCTCTAACTAACCTTAAAAAGCATTGGTAACTTGTGCTACAGCCAAATGCAAGAATTCTAGTATCCCTTTTAGCTACTTTAAGTTTTAATTCTACTAAACACTAATTCATGATTTAATTAGCCCAGATAGATAGTTTTTAAAACTTGACCACTTTGAGCTAAATTTAATATGGCTGTATACAACTTCAGGATAATGTAAAAAATAAAATGCCATGAAAAATTGATTTAACTAAGAAAAAAATTTCCTTTTTTTGGCAAGAGGAGTGGTAAATACTGTTCCTTATTGCTCTCTCCTTCTTCAGGTACTTTACCAAAGTGTTAAATATATAGGGTAATTTAGCTGGTTTCATCTTCATTTAGTTATCTTTATGAAACTACGAATAAACACTTAACTCTTCCAAAAAGTACGTGTGTGTGAAAATCCACCTGCTCCCAAAACTAGGGTGAGGCCTCTGCGTCATAGCACCAGTCCCCCGCCCCGTGTCTGTTATTTTCCAGAATAATCACATGAAGACCGAACAGCAATTATATCATTATTCCTTCTCTTTCCTCTTCTCTCATCTCTCTCTGTCTTAGTCTCTTCCTTTCTCTTTTCCTCCTAGTCTGTTTCTTCTCATTCCTCTCTCAAATCTTTCTGTCTTAACCTCCCGTATTTTCTCTCTCTCTATCCTTTTCTCTTCTCTCTCTCCAATCTGCTTCTTTGTAATATTCTATCATGAGGCTGATTTTTCATACTCAGAACCTCACCAAAAGAAAATGGAGGCTTCCCCACAGCTTCAGTTTAAAAAAGGACACCAGTCAACCTCCATAAAGAATAGAAATGCCATGGCCTGAACACAGAGGCCAGGTACAGGTGTGCCAGTTGAACCAGCCTGGATAAGATGCAAACCCCAGTGGCCACAGTGTTGTGAGATCTCACCAGTCAGGGAACCAGAACATTGAGCGGAGGCGTATTTTTACCAAACCTCATCCATCGAACTCTCTAGTCCCTTAATTGCTTTGTTTTCCCATCTAAGTCTCTTCGGAACTCTTCATTACCTGTGGAGCCTGGACCTCATATCTGATAAAACGATTTCACCCACATGGCATAGAACAATGTCCTACATATCCATATCCAGTAACATGACATTGACAACAGCATTCACATATTGCGTTCTTTATACCCAGACATTAATGATTTGGAAAAAGTCACAAAGTTGTGCACTTGAGACCTATCATAAATTCATTGTAATTTCAGCTGGATATTTGACAGTGCTACTCAAGTCCTTTGTCAGCTCACATTCTCTTTCCATCTATAGGGATATTGAACTTTTAATAGTCTTCTCAAAATTAGATCTCCTGACCCTTAACAGATGTTTTTTCTATAATTTACTAAGAAAATTTCAAGCTTCTGCAATGGTCTTTTCATCTCACTTCTCCCCACCACATCCCCAATAATATTTACAGACCTATGTCCATCTATATCTTTTTAATCTATTTCCTTCTAGTTTCAGGAGACAAGAGCTGCTTCACAGCAAACTAATTCACTCTTAACGCAAATGTCTCTTGCATCTTCCAAGGCCTTGCCCAATTCGTCTGTTCTCTGTCTTGTGTCACCACTCACTTTGTCCTAACTTTTTCTCCTCTAAACAATCTCAACTCCACAGTATTTAAAAACAGACATAAGCACCCTCCCCTGGCAAGCATGTGCCTGTACACACACACAAAGCTGCCATGTTCCCCTCTTTAGTGCTCTCCCTATTACTTTCATAGAATTTCTTGCAAGAGCATTTTCCAGTCGCTGCTTCTAAACTTTCAGTGCTGATCTCTGCCAACCTGCTGCTTTCTGCCCTCACATCCTAGCCCACACAATTATTTTAATAGGCTTCTAACAACCCCTTATTTGCTAAATCCACTGGGCATTTTCAGTTATCTGACCAGACTTTCTTTTGACTTTTATCTCAGTGATACCTACTTTTCTTCTTCAAACTCTCTGTACCTGTGGCTTCTGTGACACCATCCTGTCCAAATTAGACTGATACCTCTCCTGTTTTTATTCTGTCTCCTTAGGACGCATCATTTTTCATTGCTCCAAAATTTTATTGCTTCCCTTTTTGTGATTCCATTACTTTCCTATTGATCTTCTCAACCATCATATTCTCCCTGGGATCCATTAATACTGTAATATCTTGGGCATTTTGCATCCACATGGATGTGTTTCTCCGTAATTATCTGGAATTTCCAAAATCGAACTCATCATAGTTTCCCCCTAAGCGGATAGCTTCTTATATGTTTCCTTTTGTAGTTATAATAGCTAGCTAATATTTATTGAGTTCATAGCATGTGCCTGACACTGTGACGGGTATTTTATATGAATTATCTCAACTAATGTTACCAAGTCCTGTAGAGCTGATGGCACTTCATTTTCATTTTATAGTTTGGGAAACTAAGCTTAAAAGTGTTGAGTCATTTTTCCAGACGTCACACAGGAAGTGCAGCATTGGGCGCACACTGTGGACGACACATGTTGAACCATAAAGCACCGCCCGCGAGCGGTTGTGAACTTCTCTAACCTTCTGTTCTAAACAGCGCCATATTTTGCCATTTTACTTTCCCTGTATTTTTAAACTTATTGTTCTCCATCCTATCAAAAATACCCTTATTTATATGCTCATTATCACTAAGCTAAAATAGGGCATCAATATTCTTACTTCCCTCAGAATTGTACTTTGCAAGTACATTATTCCAGCCACCTCCAGGGATTAAAAAATGTATATATTTTTAAAAAATACAAAAACATACAGACACAAATCTGAGGATGTTCTTCCCTGCTCAAAGCATTTTGTTGGTTTCTGCTGCTATTGAAAAATTCCAGGCTCCCAACTGTAATTTGCAAAGTCCTGTTGATCAAGTCTCTGTGCACACACATCTTCAGCTTCAATTCCACAACTTTTTTATTCCTGGTTTCTCCCTTTCCTTTAGTAATGGGAATAGCTCTGCTTCCTCCTACAACCCAGGCTGCCACTCAATTATTTGTCTTTGCTCTTGCTAACATCTCTTGAAAGACCTATGCCCAGCCTCTTCTCCTTGAACTCAAGTAACTCCCATTGTCCCCTGCCAATCATCTTTCCCATACCTGCTCTTTCTAACTGATACCTTCGTGTTCCCAGAAAGCCTACCATGACTTCTAGTATAAAATAACGGAATCTTTTTTTTTTTTTTGAATTTCCATACTAGCTTTTGTATGTTTCCATTAATGATCTTGAAGTTTTGTTTTATAATTATCTATTTCTATCTAGACAGGTATCCTTGAACTCAGGTTCTACATTCTTTTTAATTCTTTGCCTAGCCTTATAACACCATATTTTCTTAATTGTTATTTAATTTCTCCTCAAGTAACAGTATTACCTCATGAAGGACACAAACTTTAAGTTGGATCTTGAATTATAGGTTCAAAAATTGTGGAATAAAGGAAGGGAAGCATATTTTAACATAAGCTTGACCATTGTTGAGATTAATTTGATGATATCTAGCCTTTGCATTTATAATACTCCATGATTTTTCACACTGTGTATTCTACACTGTGTTTTTTATAAACCATGCATATTTAGAAGGTAAAATAATGAATGGAGTATGGAGACAAAACTGTTTCCTAAAATCAGTTAATTTCATGATTAATTATAAAGTACTTTAAAAACAGCACTGGGTGAGATGGCATCTGTGGTTGGCAAGAGACATGCTGTGGATAATTTATTATTAAAGACCTTTAAAAATTTAAAAACCCAATTAACAGAAACCTTATAATTGAAGGGTAAAAAAAAAATGCTTCTTTAAAAAGTGGCAATAAGCTTAGCAACATCACACAACCTCCAGGCAAATGCTGCTCTCAAATAATAATAAATTATCTGCCTATTCTTTGTGTGAGTTAAGTGCCATTGAAACAACTTCACTGATAACACCTCAGGCTATCATCATGTTAGATTTCTATAGATAATAAAGAATGGGAGACTAATGTAGGGAAAAGCTATAGAAAAGAAAAAAACTCCATTTAAATTGGTGGCAATCTTTAGTTTTGTTTTTGTTTTGTTTGTTTGTTTTCCTTTCTGGTCTGAAACAATTACTCTCCTAATGGCACTATGGCAAGAATTAAGTAGTTTAAGTTCTTGCTACACACTTAGGACCAATTGTCACCCTTTTCTAAACCTGCCCATTTATAAACCTACATTAGATACTAAATACTAAATGAGGGAGCTTGCATCATATGTAGGTATTCACAAGGCCATACATCCTCTGGCTTTTGCACGTGAGCCATTTCTTGTGAGTGCCTGACCTGAATAATGATAGTTCCAAAATATCATCTTGTTCATATCACCTTTAAATATAACAGTTAAGGATTGCTCTTTTATGTTAAGCAGGACCGATGGTTTAAAAAAAAAAAAAAAAAAAAATATATATATATATATATATATATATATATTTGTGTGTGTGTGTGTGTGTGTGTGTGTGTGTGTGTGTGTGTGGCAATGACAAGAAGAGAAGATTGGGTCAAAAATGGTATTAAGGAAAGAATGGGAAGCAGAGATCTGTAATATTACAGAAACTCATCACCCCTTAAAATGTGTTTTTATTTAAAAATCAAATAGAGATTTTATATGAAAATTTTATTACCGAATTTATTAAATCCTGAAATATTACCCTGCATTTTATTTTTTATAATTTTCTTATTGAAATGTCTTATGACTTATTTAATAAAATATTTTAAAATTAGTTTTGCTCTCTAGACTTCCTTAGGTTGTTGATTTCTTAGAGAAATATTTTTATAACATACATTCATCAAAATTGCAAAAATCTTAAAATTAATAAAGTTAAATTGATTGGATTATTTAAAATATGCATATATATGTCTAACAATCCATTCAGTATTATTAATCAATCTTTTTATACAGTTTTATTTTTTTCTGATGTAGCTTGTAAGTAAAGGAATATGTTAAAGGTAACATTTTAAAATGTTTTGACTGGTAAGATAAAATATGCTGATGAACTGGAAAATAAAATGTTTCAGAGAACAACCAGATTGAAGAGAATATGTTGTTACTTCCAGAAAAATATAATTTTCCAAGAAAACAAACGAACTAACAAACAAACAAGCATACAAACATCAAATTAGTAGAAAGTGACCTTCGAGTCTTGGCGGCCATATTGCAAATGAGGTAATACTTTGTTACGTCAAACAGGTTCATTTGAAGATGGAAAAGGTGACTCCCTCAATCTCAATTCTCTGATTAAACAGAAGTTTATTGAGTCTTTAGTCTTGTCACAGTACCTATTCTGAAAGCACTCAGAATCTTTAAAAGGAGACCTAATTAAAAAAAAAAAAAAATTAAAGGATAGATGCCCCATCAAATGCCGTAAAACTCTCTATTATTAATTATTTCTTTCTCTAACAGTAGGAAGCTTATTTTTGGTAGAGTTGCTCAACATGCATAGAGAAATAATTTCTGCTTTTCTCTAACTGTTAACTTTTCAGTTTAAGTACAAGTAGGGAACCATTAGACATTTTGCTAAATTTCTTGTTGCCTCAATGGGTGTTATGGTGTGTGTGTGTGTGTGTGTGGGTGTGTGTGTCTGTGGGTGTGTGGGCGGGGGAGAGGGAGAGAAAACTTTTGTATGATTTTATGGCACAAAATAGCATATTTTATTATTACAAATACTACTGAGAACTGGAAAACAAATTTAAATGTGGCAAAATTTAAGCATAACTTTAGTAATTCACATTATATTAATTTAATATTTGTAATAATTTGTTGATATTAAATGAAAGTTTGCTATTACAAAAAATAAAAGTGTTTTGTAAACATTGTGGCATAAGAATATAAAACGCATATTTTAGAAAAAATGGTTTTATATCACATTTGGAGCAGCAATTTGTAGGCGAAAAATATTTGTTAATTAAAATTTAGTTATCGGAAAACTCACACCCTTTACTCAGCATCGTATCATACTTAATGTTGTTTTAAATAATACTTATATCTATTTAAAATATTTCTTATTTTTCTACTTCAGAATAATCTCTATTAGTAGAGAATTGACTAATTTTTATCTATTTCTCATCCAAAATTTTATGATATCTGAAAAAAGTGATACATTTATCATCTTTATTTTTACATATTTGCTATCCTTAGTTTTTGAGAGATAAATAAGCAAAAAGAAATAATCAAACACAACAAGACAAAGGGAAAATGGTGATTTGAAGTATTACTATAAAATCAATTCATGAATAATTAGGTTATGTTGCAGCTGATGCAAAATTTTATTGAAATCGTGCTTGTTTCCATTATCTAGGAAGTGCCAGATTTCTGTAACAACTTGATTACTTTAAGAGAAATCACATTTTCATCAATGTATCCCCTAATCTCATTATTTTGGTCCAGATGATTAAAGAATCAGTAAAAGTCTTGATGTGTATTTCTTCATATCTTCTTCCTTGGAGATCCTGTGATTTATAAAGTCTCAACTTTTGTCATTTCTTTCTTATCCTTCCTCAGACCTTGTATTTGGCCATATACTGATGAGAAAAGCATGTTTAAACACAAATGCATCATTTTTCTGTACACAATTACTCCACCTCCCAATTTTGCTTTTGCCAGATCTGCATGTATATGGTGGGGCTGTGCTGAGAGCACAATACAGTAGTGCGTGACTGTGGGCCTCACTCTTGTATAATTCTCAGCCACATCCCCTTCACACTAGCTCTGTATTCATCTATGAACTCTTCCAGACCTAGGAAAATTCCCAGGCATTTCCAACCTTAGTTGATGCACTATCTCCTTTAACACAGGATATGGTAATAATTAAATATTAATTCTGAATTTTTTTTTATTTTTTAGCATTCATGGTAGCTTGACATAAAGCCTAAGAAAACAGATATTCAAATTTTCAACATTAACTATTTAAAATTTTTGAAAAAGACACCTTATCAAGAGTGTACACACACACACACACACACACACATATATCTGTATGTTATTTCCATAGCAAGCTTCCCATAAAATAGTGTTTATATAGTCTTTCTTTTAATTTGTGCTGTTTAGAAGTAGATGTATAATTCTGTGTTCAGTTTGTAATTCATATTTTAGTCCAATTGTACCCTCAGCTTGTGCCCTTGGGAGAAACTTTTCTATCTGTTTTTTTTTTTTTTCATTCTCATTTAAAAATATGGGCATTGGACTGGATGCTTTTTCAAATTCTCACTCCTAGAGTACATGATTAAAAAAAAAATCTATATATGAACTCAAACATCAGATAAAGTTGCCACTTAAATTCCCATGTTGAAATCAAGACATCATAAAGTCATCCTTAAAAAAAAAAAAAAAAAAAAAGCTAGCGGTTTTATCAAACCAAAATGCATTTATTTAATACATTTTGAGATATAAGGAGTTTCTAACTCTGCTATGTATAATCATATCTTTAGTTATTACAGGTAATGGAAAGATTAACATAAACTAGCCTGAGAAAAAAAATTATATGGTTGGAAATGACATGTTCCCATTTTTAAGATGTGAGAATTTGAGTAAGAAACAGAACTGATGTGTCCAAGGTATATTTCACATTAAAGAAAGGAGTTTATTGTGAAATGTGTTTGTTTATACCAGAGGAAGACATTTCATTCCTATAATAGTTTAGCAAAAATATGCTTGGAGTTTAAATATGTCTGAGCTTCCTCCTACCCCTCACCCCCCCCATCTTGAGAATGTTCTGCCTTTATTCAAATTTCTATTAAACACATTTATTGGGTACATTCTATGTGCTGTGTTCTGTGCTGAACTTTCATACTTCAATGGTGAGTTGGCAGATATGGCTTCTGACATAATGGCCTTGAAGGTCACATCGCCACCCAGAAATATTCTGTGTGCTTCCTTAGGGTATGCTCCGGGAAATGGTTTGTGGCTAAATTTTTCCCATATATTTGACGCAGTTCTTCAGTATTTAAGGAAGAACACTTTCCCTACTCTCAGAATTACTCTTAAAATACTTTATGGAAAGAATGGTCTAGATTCCCAAAGTTTTAATTCTTTAAAAATAATCATATTTCCTCATGCTAGCAGACTGACTTAGAAGAGTTGGGTGAACAAATATTTTCACCTCTTAAGCTCATAGTTGTCCCCTACCCCCTGAGCTCCACTTTGTACCACGACCGACCAATCATTGTCCCTAGTCTCTTCTATATATTAATGATTTGCTTTATTTCCATGGCCTTATTTTTACTTATTCTTACATATAGTTCATACAGTACTTGTTAAGAACACACTGCCTTAACAGTTTTCTCTAACATTGAATCTCAAGGAGAAACATAAAAATTTGGTCCTTTCTTCCTAGATGATGGGCTCATGGACTCTTTAAACAGATTTTTCCATCTCCTCCCTACCACTATTTAGCTTTTAGTACCGTTACAAAAAAAAAAAAGGATGCATAAAAGAGATCTTTAGAAGTCAACTGGTTACATAGGTTTATGCTTATTATTCAGATAATTTCTTCATTCTCTTAAGTCTCTGAATTGAAACATTCTTCTTCTTTAATGACAGAAATATTGGTGGAGAAAATGGGAAACATTGCTTACATTAATCATGTGACACTTTTTCTTATATTTTAAGAAAGTGAAGGAAATAGAAGGGAGAATAGTGGATGAAAACAGGAAAGAAATGGTTAGAGAAAAAAATAAATAAAAGAAGGGGAATGTCCAAGATATTTAAATGGCAGGAAAGGGTACTCTAGGTGTGTGGCTTTGACTAGAGGTAAAGGATAAAACAAAGTTGTGAGAAGCAGGAAGGCAACTGTCTGTGTTGTTCTTCCACCTCAAGTACTTACTAGGGCTTCCAGCAAATAGCTGGCAGCATGTACGGTACTTTTACTCATGTCTGGAGACAGCTCAATAAAGCAGTTTTTCATTTTCCAGAAACACACCAATACACTGATATTAAATGGGAGATGTGATAACCCCCACTCCTATTCTGCCAACCACAGGCTTGACCCTGATGCCATTTCAATCATTTCTATAGCCACAGAGGGGCAAATTGTAACTCTGGCATGCTCTCTCATTGGTGCCATGACTTTAAGAGCTTCAAAATAAAAATTTAACAGAGGTAGTTAAAATTTAACTATGCATTCTTCATTCAGTCAATAGATCATAATTTCATAGGTACTTGATCTGTTTGACTTTCTTTTTCAAGAAAATAAATATATCTTGTGCCAAACCATAGTTTGTATTCAGGGAAAGATGAAATCCAAAGGAATAAAAGGAATCTAGTGTTTTGAAAGATCTTCTGTCATACAAAAAAAAAAAATGTTATTACTAAAATTAGCAATTGTTGGAATAATTTGATAAAACTGTAACCACCAATCAAATTTTAATTGTTTGCAGTCTTCTCAAAATATGATGTCATGCCTGTGAGTAAATATTTTATTTTAACTCTAGCTGACTTGTCAAATGCACAGAAACCTTATTTGTGTTGTATGACAGATCTCAAAGTTAAATTAGTTCACATAACTTTTACAGAATATAATTTTTAATACTTTAAGATACATACTTTTCTCTATTCTAATTTTAAGCATTTTTCACCTTTTAATTTTTTTAAAATTTTAAATAATATAATCTATCCAAAGCTAGCCACACTTAAAGACAAATGTATTTCAAGTAACTGCTGTGATATATTTTGTAATTTTGGTTTTAATGAGTAAACAAGCTTACATCAATCAAAGTATTTATGAAGAAAACTTTATTGATATTTTCACTGGAGGTACTATTTGGGTATATAGGTATGTGAAAATATAATAGCATTTAAAAATATTTTAAAAAATGAAACCGAAACACGTATTTCCTCTTGGTACACACTAGATTGTACCTAGTTCTTTAAATCCAAAAGCTCAATTTAAGATAATGTGAAAAATGTGTATGGGAGGGGGGGAGGAGAAATCTGTTTTTCCTAGACCCAATTAAATATTTTAGATTTAAAATCAGCATTTTTTTCTTAATTATGTTCACCTACTCAAAAAAAATGTGAATTTATGATTTTTGTATCATTTTCTACAAATAGTTAATGTCTAAGGGAACTACTTGCCTTCAGAGTAATTATAATCTTATGCAAGTTATGTAATATCCTCTATCTGTGGAATATGATAGAGAGTGAGACTTTTTAAAGAAAGTTACAAAAAATTGTTCTGGGAGTTCATAGGAGGTAGATTATTTAGTTCTAGCATCTAATACAATTTTAGAACCAGCTAGTCTCCCTTTATTTTAAAGATTGTGAAACACAGGCCAAATGCCAAATGTTCCTTTTTTTCCCCCAAAAAAGTGTTTTGACTTAATTGAAACTTCACTTATTTGTTTTAATTAGAAGAAAGGATGACAGAAGTATCATGGGACAGTAGTGACTCTGCAATGAGAAGACCAGGCTGAAACATCAATAGGATGTTGCATTGGGAATGCCAGTAAATTACTTCAATTGGCCTCAATTTCCACATCTGGAAAATGAGAGTTTGCATTACATTATTTATAATGTCTCTTCTAGCTTATAATTTTTATGATTACATAAAAGACTATTAGGAATAAATGAAATATCTGCTATGATTAAATGACAAGTCTAATTTAAAAAGATATCCATGGGGTTTTTGTTTGTTTGTTTAAATTACTAAGCAGAACATACTTCAAAGTAGATGTACTCAACCTAATTGTATTTATAATTAGTATCATCAGATGGCATATAACAATTAATGTGCTTTTTCCGAGGGGTTTTACCATTCCTTCTGTTACATACTTTAAGCTACTCATTTGTTTATCATATTATTAAAGCTAGCCTTTGGGCCAGAACATGTTAAATGATCACAAATCCCAAATTTAATGAAGTAGAAATTAGTGACATTTTATTTCATTTTTCTCATAACATCATACGATAAAAATCACAGTGCCATTTTATAGTATCTGGAGGATATGATAAAGTACAGCAGCCATTCAAATAAAATCCATATACCATAGCTAAGGCTGGAAGGCTGAGAGAAGTAGTAAAGAATAGATCACAAATTTATTAATGAGGACTCTTTTTATAATTGAATTACCTAGTGTTTTATTTAAGTAATATGTCATCCAATTAGTGACCATTTATTAAGGACATAATATTTTCCAGAAACCAAAGTAAGAAAATGGAGGAAGTGGAAATGTGAGGTAGATTATAAATATAGGACCTTGGAATGACGATGAAAGTGAAATCTTAGTTATAGCAATGAGAACACATTGGATGGTCTTTATGAGGTGGGTAGCCTTTAGAACAATGTGCCTGAACTAAAAGCGAATACACTAGTAGCATGATTTACTTAGTCCTGAGCCCTTAGCATTTATCCTGGAGCAGGTAGATAAAAATGGAGAACTGGTAAGCACTCATTCCTCGTTGCTAATATCTATTGATAACCTTTTTTTTGTGGCGTATATATCGTTCACCTATATAATTTTATTTGGTGCACAAAACAAATGCCTATTTGCATGTTGTTTCTCCTTTATTTATCTGCACAAGGATTTCAGTTTAAACCTATATTTGATTTATTTATGATTTAAGCCTATATTTGACTTATTTTTGATTTATTAATCATAGGATAAATTATCCTGCAGGAATAAAATTTTAGCATAAAGAGCTTGGCCCAGAGAGGGAGTCTTAGTCTTCAGAGGGAGATAGAATTCTGAATGCAACATGGTGACTGATAATTATTTATATGACAGGCCACCGTTGGACCTGAGGTTCACAGAAAACAAGAGAACTGTAGGCAATAACTGAAATTACATTTTTATAAACTTTTTGAGGTATTAATATCACTTTGGTATGTCTCTAAAATAATACACTGAAAAGAGGACAGAACAGGTTTGTATTAGTTAGGATTCTCCAGAGAAACAGAACCAATAGAATGAGTAGATAATAGATAGAAAAACAGATAGATGATAGACAGAATAGATAGATAGATAGATAGATAGATAGATAGATAGATAGATAGGAAATTTGTTCTGGAATTATCTCACATAATTTTGGAAGCCAAGAAGGCTTACTTTCTACCATAACATGTTTGAGAATCAGGAATGCCAGTAGTATAATTCAATCATAATCCAAAGCCCTGAGAATTGGAGGTCTAAGAACCAGGAGCTCCAACGTCCGAGAGAGGGAGAAGCTGGACATTCTAGACCAACAGAAGAGGGAGAAAGAGAATTCACCTTTTCTCTGCTGGGTGTATTTCGAAGTATAAGCTGGGGCTCCCAGTTTCACTGCCCTATGCTTTCCAGACATAGGAACATGGCAGGTTTGGGGACCATCAGAACTAAAATGATTAGGATGCACATCGCCCTATGGAAACCCAGGCTAGAACATGTAGTTTTCCTCTGGATTTGCTCATCCAGTTTGTTCTTCCCAAAGACATGTTCATGATTTGGCTTCTACCTCCAGTCTAATCTTGATTCAAATGTAACCTTCTCAGTGAGGACTTCACTGCTCAACCCATTTAAATTCCAGTATGTCACATATCATGGCTTTTTATGTCCTTCTAGAATTTGTCACTCTCAAACATATTACATATTATTTTTTTCACTAATTTATTTGTTTTCTGTTTGTCACCCCACCCCCAACCACTACCCTACTACAATGAACATCCCAGGTGACTTGTTTTTGTCTATTTTTGTTTTCTGCTATGTCTCAAGTACCTGACATAGTGCCTGTCACAGGGTAGACATTCATTAAATATTGTTTGACAAACGTAATAATGAATAGAAATTTTAGTACTCTGAAAAAACAGCACATTGAATCCAATATGATGGTAAAAAGCTGTGCACTCACATCGAAGATGCTTTATCCCTACAAGGTAGTTTCCTTCATCTACTGCAATAGCATCTCGGGTCATCTTTATGCTTCTACTCTCCTTTGACAGCACATATTTCACCAAGAAATATAATATTTGGTATTCACCCCAGATTCTCCTAGAGCTCCGACGACTCTTTGATAAAACCTAGAATCCTCCTCCAGCTCTAGACTCTGCCAGCCTCTCCACACACTCTTCCTGTGACTCAGCCTTCTCCTGCCTTGCTGGCCTTCTTCACAATACAGGAATCTGCCTGGTTATTCTACCTTATGGTATCTGTGTTTGTTCTTTTCTATTGAGAACAAACATTGGTATGGCTGGCTTCTGGGTATCAATTCTGTCTAAAAATTTTATATTTCAGATTTTAACATTTTAAAAATAAAGACATATAAGGAACATGTTAATATCTTGGATAATAGTAGATATGTACATTTGCATATAAATATGTATCTATGAATGTCTTTAACTTGAAAACATTTATGTCAAAACTTCATTTATGCATCAAAAAAATCATTAAGCACCTTTTATGCAATAGACCGGAGAATTCATAGGAGTAATAAGTTTCAATCATTGTATTGAGGGAAATATAAAACAACTCTCCAGTTTGTTAGAAGACTACAACAATATCTAGTATTTTTGGAGTATTTATACTATGTTAGGGACTATTTATATTAATAGTATCTTCCCAACAAAACTTGATGTAGGTATTAGTGCAATCATTTTATAGATGTGAAAGCTGGCAAGCTGATGGTTTTCAATTAATTCTTCAATATCTGACATATAGAATATGTGTTCCTAGGGCAAGTGTGCATGGCTTCAAAGCTCATGCTGAGTCTACAAGGTAAAAGACTTCTCAGATGGGAAAGGAGCACAGTGGGAGGTAAGGGGTTAATCAGAGCACTCTGTGGTCAGAAAAAGCTTTCTACAGGAGATGACATTAAATTATATCTGGAAAGACCAGTGAGTGCGAAAACACAGATGAGGCTAAGAAAAATGATTCTTTCTCGAAAGTGCAGGTACTTCAAAATAGAACATAAAGAGTCTGAAAGAGAGTGGACAAAAGTATAATTTCAGCAAAAATATACATTGACCACAGTATAAGAACAATTGTAATGAAGCAGAAATCTTTAGGAAGCCCTGCACTATTCTAGTAGAGAGATGATGAGGTTCCTGAAACAAGAAACAGGTACTACAGATGGAGAGAAATAAAGAGACTGGATACATATTCAGTAGGTAAATTTAATTGGAATTACAGAGTGCTTAGATGTGGTAGAGGTTGGAGTTTAAAATAAAACCCAGGGTTCTGGTTAAGATGACTGAGGACTGTGTGCCGTTAAGGAATTTTTAAAATAAAAGGTTTTTAGCAAAGCATGTTTCCTATGTTATTTTTCAGTTTTAAGTGGAGGAATATTGACATACTCACTAAACCATTTGAATTACAAGTTTGGAGCCTACAATATAGTTTAGCTGTGGCTCTGAAGACAATGACCTGTTTTAAATCCCAATCTGACCACTACTGTTTTGTTATTATTTGTTATCTTGGTTGTTACTGAAAGAGACTTAGGCGGATACAGGGATTCAAAAGTGTGTTAATATCTTAGTAAGTAAGAGCTGACGACCTGGGATGAATGAGATCAAATAGGAAGACTCAATAGCAGGAGAAAAAAAAACAAACAAAGAATGAAGTCCTTGGGAACACCTGCTCTTTAAAAATAGATAGAACTGAAACAGGAAAATATGCTTTGGAATAATTAGTCGAGGTACTGGAAAAAGACAAGGGAGTGAGCGTTGCTTAAGATGCTGCAGGAGTTGATTAAGTAGTGTGTGATTAACATGTTAAATAATACAAAGTTATAAAGAAAAATGAGAGTAATTTGTCAATTTAGGGTAGTAGAAGGGTTTCAATAGAGTGACGGGGTCAGAAAAGGGTCAGAAACCACATTGCAGCAGTTCAGAAATTACTGGGAGGTCTGGAAGCAGAGACAATGAGAATATACTAATCATCATTTTAAAAATATAAAGACAGTGCACATAATTGCTAGAAAACATCATGGAAGAGATAAGAGGAAAGAGAATCTAAGGGCAGGTAGATGAATCACATTTTACAACTTCCAAAATGTTATGATGACCTGGTTTATGTCTTATTACGATCTTTGTAGTCAACAAGATGGTTGATTAAAAATGAGAATGAAAATACAAGTATCAATAGTTATATCTGTTTATTATGTGTAGTAATGTATAGAGAGGAAATATACAGTGTGTTCAAAGTCAGAAAACGATGTACTTATTTTTAGTTGTTTTAACAGCTTTATTGATACATAATTTACATACCATAAATTTCGACCATTTAAATTGTACAACTCAATGATTTTTAGGATTTAAAAAGTTGTCCAACCATTATCATAAACTAATTTCACTCCTATCTGCACTCTCCTCACCCCAGCCATAGGCAACCACTAGGCAATATGTGGTCTTTTGTAATGGACTTATTTCACATTGCATACTGTTATGAGGTGTATCCACATGGTAGCATGAATCAGTACTGCATTATTTTTTTGGCGAATAATATTTCCTTGCATTGTATATGCCACACTTATGTATCCATCAGTCAATGGACATCTGGGTTGTTTCTGTTTTAGGGGTTTTTTGAATAATGCTGCTATGAGCATTGGTGTACAAGTTTCTGTGTGGATGTAAGTTTTCATTTGCTTGGTTCTATAACTAGATGTTGAATTTCTGGATCATGTGGTAACGCTATGTGTCACCATTTGTGGAAGTGCCAGACTATTTTCCAAAGCAGCTGTATCATTTTACATTTCTTTCAGCAGTGTATAAGGGTTCCAATTTTCCACATTATCTTTTCCCAACCCTTATTATTTCATTTTTATTATAGAATGAACTTGATTTTATATAATAGGTAAATTACATGTTATATAATATGTTCAATATATTTTTCTTCAAGCTGTGCACATCTTTTCAGTAAAGTGACCCTAAATTTAAAGCCATCAATGCAAACGTTAATCAAAACAAGGTACTA
Source organism: Eonycteris spelaea (assembly GCA_003508835.1). Taxonomy (NCBI): domain Eukaryota; kingdom Metazoa; phylum Chordata; class Mammalia; order Chiroptera; family Pteropodidae; genus Eonycteris; species Eonycteris spelaea. Next base: position 155,067 of record PUFA01000043.1, on the reverse strand, counting down.
TAAATTCTGTGCATTATTATTTTTGAGATTCTTGATTGGGGGCATTTTGTAGGTTATCTAGAATATATACACACACATATGTATATGTGTATTTATGTATATATACACACATATGTGTATATAGGTGTGTGTGTATGTGTGTATATATATGGCTGTGTGCTAGTGATAATGAGAGGTTCACTTTGGCATTTGTGGAGGTGTTGATAGCGTAATCTAATTTGTAAGAACAGTGTTAGCATCATTAGCATTGTCCAGTGGTTTGCGGAGTCCTGGACAGCTGTTTCTGATGCAGAGTCCACTGTTATCAAATGGTGGTAGTAGTATCTTTGTTATACTTCTTCTATTAGATTTTTGCTATGATCCTGGAGATGCTTGACATTTTTATTCCTGCGCTTTTTGGGAACCCAGTTCTAACTGTGGCTTCTGAGAGCTACTCTAAAATTGTTCAATATATTTCCTTTCTCTTTTAATCAGTGAAGATCAGTGTTTCTTGTTTGTAACTAAGAATTCTCAGTGATAAACCTGTGGTCTTATTTACATCACTGATGAGAAAGGGCACAAAAACTGCATTTTTTGTCCCCCATGGAAAAAAGTGATATCAAAGGTAACATTAACTCAGCAAAGCCAGAGATCCCTGACAGCTATACATTACAAAAATGCATGATCTCAGATAAATGAAACTGTTCACACAACGGTGTGTATGTACATAAATATTCACAGCAACTATATTTGTATTAGCACGAATTGGAAATGAATGAATGTCCTTCAAACAGGCAAATGGTTAAATAAACTGTGGTATATTCATAACCTGGAACACTACTCAACAATACAAAAGAAACAGGCTATTAAAGCACAATAACTTGAGTGAATGCCCAGAGAATTGCGATAAAAAAAGCTCATTCTAAAAAGTCGCACTGTATGATTCTGTTGTATAACATTGTTGCATATAAAAAATTATTGTCACAGAGAATAGTGCTTGTCAGGTCTCAGGAATGAAGAGTGGGGCATGTAAGGAGGTTTGTGATAAAAAGGCAACATAAGGGATCCATATGACTAATATGCACTGTGCCTTGACTGTATCAATGTCAATATCCTGATTGTGATATTACATTGTAATTTTGCAAGAAGTCACCACTGGGGGAAACTAGGTAAAGATACATAAGGTATCTGTATTATTTCTTATAACTCCATGTGAATTTTTAATTATCCCAAAGTAGAAAAAGTTTAATTAAAAAGTACATTGAAAGTTATGTACTTTATTATGAGAAAAAGACCTGATCTAAAACAACTATCACCTTATTGTTTTGATATGCAGATTTTCCAAAACAAAACACATATCACTATGTATCATACAGGGTTGCTTATCGCATTAACAAATTTTTTTTTTTTTTTAAATCACAGGCAATTTGAGATACTTTAGTTTCTTGGTGCCCTGGAAATAACTCAGCTCACTGAACTCTGGGAGTCAGACAGATAAAGAAATTTTGAAAAAAAAAGCCTCTTTCACATTCATCTCAGATCAGTAACATTTCATCTAATATTTTGAATATCAAAGGAAATTAAAGCTGCACAATTTCTCTTTGACAAGTATATGAAAGAGCTAATAACATCTATCAGCTATGTGCATACTAACACCATTAACAAAGAATAATTTTGGGGGAGGCTCTTTTGAAAATTTTAGAGATAATTTATTTTCTTAAAAAATAGAAATGTCACCAATGAAAACACTAATTGAAAGAAAAGTCTCAGATTGTTGTGTACAGTGGAAACCATTACAGGCTTGACATCATACCTGATTTTTGTTATTTGATAAAAGAGGAAGCTTAAGTTCTCCTTCATGATTTTTCATCAACTGCTTTGTCATCTGAGATTCTGACAAAAATTCTTGAAAGCATATTTGCTTGCTGCGCTAACATTTGTCAACATATTTAATGTTAGGGCTTTCTTAAGACTTTTGCTAAGAAATGAAATATAGCAGAATATCTAAGACTTTCAAGAAAACAACTTGGAGAACCTGGTTGAAATTAAAGCAATTTTTTTTAATTTTTTTTTTTTTTAGGAAAAATGATGCAGCATAATTTTCAGGCTATTATAAGGAGAATGTATTGTCTGAATAATGCTTGGATCATTTGGCTAAGTGATGAGATAAAATCACCTTTAAGGTTTTGTGGTCGTTAGTATAGTCATACTGAAAACAAATATGAGCTCTTTGCCACTGTTCAAGAAGAGATCAGGACAGATGTCAGTTCAGATCTACCCGTGCTAGAAAAGTTAAGCTTCATGGAGATCAGGATCAAAATCAGTAAAGACTTGCTGGTTTATCATCTGCAAACTCTGTACAGACACCTTAAACTTCTGTAAATCATTTAGAAGGTAAATTATTAGGTGACCTTATATATGAAATATAAATTCATAATACTTTCTTACCGACATAGGAACAGGAAGGAAGAACTTGCTGAAGATACTTTTTTTTTGAAATTTTCTATATAGGTCAGTATAATATTTTCAAAATTGATTTTAATTAGCTTCAAGTATACAGTACATTGGTTAGACACCTATATAATTCATAAAATGATCCAATTGCTCCCTCTCTCTCCTGACCCTACAGCTAGCCAACGTATTAATGCTAACTGCATTCCCTAAGCCATGCTCTCCATCCCTGTGACCATCCATCAGCTACTGATTTGTTCTTCTTTAACCCTTCACCCCATTCTCCCAGCCCCTCAAATCCCTCCTCTCTATACATCACCAAATTGTCCACTACATTTATGAGTCTGTTACTGATTAGTTTGTTGTTTTTATTCCTTAAATTCGCATATAAATAAAATCACATAGTGTTTACCTTTCTGTCTGACTTAAATACCTTCTAGGTCCATCAAAGCAATATGTTTTCCATCCCCTTCCTTTTAGTCTCTGTGTGCTTTTAATCTGAAGTGATCTCTTGTAGGCAGAATATGTAGGGGTCTTTTTTCTTATCCTTCCACTCACTTTTATCTTTTGGTTGGAGCACTTAATTCTTTTCCATTTAAGGTACTTATTGATAGGAATGTAGTGTTACCATTCTTTATTCCTGTTTTTGATACATTTTTTTTTTCTTAAGTCCCTCCAACATTTCCTGTAATACTGGCTTGTGGTGATAAATTCCTTTAGCTTATTTTTGTCTGGGAAGCTCTTTATCTGTCCTTCAACTCTAAATGATAGCTTTGCTGGATAAAGTATTCTTGGTTGTAGATCCTGGGTCTTCATCCTGTCAAATATTTTTTGCCAAAGCCCTTCTGTCCTGCATAGTTTCTTTTGAGAAATCAGCTGCCAGTCTTATGGGTGTTCCTTTAAAGTAACTATCTTTTTCTCTTGCTGCTTTTAATATTCTTTCTTTATTTAACTTTGGCATTTTAATTATGATGTGTCTTGGTGTGGCCTCTTTGGATCCTGATTTTTGGACTCTGAGCTTCCTGGGGTTTTATGTCCATTTCCTTCACCAGGTTAGGGAAGTTTTCCATCATTATTTCTTCAAACAGCTGTTCAACATCTTGATTTTCTTCAGTTATGCCATCAGATGGATATTTGGACCCTTAATAGTGTCCCATATGCTCCTTAAATTATTTTTATAGTCTTGGCATCTTATCTCTTGCCATTCTGATTGAGTGTCCTTGGCTTTCCCATCCTCTAGATAGGGCATTTGATCCTTTTTTTATTCACTTTTTATTCCTTTGTTTATTCCATTTAATATACTTCTCATCTCAGATAATGTGTTCTTCATTTCAGACTGGTTCCCTTTTATAATTTCCATTTCATTTTTATGTTTTTTTTTTATCTCTTTGTTGAAGTTTCACTGAATTTATCTACACTTCCCAAAAGTTCATTGAGCATCTTTATAACCAGTGTTTTGAACTCTGCATCTGTTAGATTACTACATTATATCTGGATCTCTGTTCTGTTCTCTCATATGGTTTCTGCTTCTTTGTCTTCTCATTTTGGCTGCCTTTTTGTGTCTGTACTAAGCAAAGCTCTTAAGTCTCCTGGTCCTATTAGTGTGGGTTTGTGAAGTAGGTGTCCAGTGGCATAGTCCAGAGAAGGGTCCAGCTGCAGGCCAAATTTAGCCCAAGCCTCACTCCTCTGTTAAGAGGGGCCATCTGTTAAGATTCAGCAAGCAATCCACAGATGCTGTGCTTATTGTTGCCTCAAAAGGTCACACCAGAAACTGAGGCCAGCTGGCTCCAGGTGAGTCTAGGCGCTGCTCAGCAAGGAGTACCTGACTTGCTGAGGATAAACCTGGATGTGGCTTGAGTGGGGCCATGAGTTGGGGGAGGTGGGGTTTCAGGGAAGCCTCTGGGCAGAGTGACCTCTGTTATCCAGTTTGGTAAAGTCACAGCTTTGGTGAAGCTGTGTCCGTGCATTGGGAGTAGGGAGGGTTCAACAGGGAACAATGGATACCACTGGCACTTCTGTACAGAGCAAGTCTCACCTCAGCCCTTACTCCAACAATGCCTCTCTGTAAGTCCCTGGTGCCCCCTGCATTCAGCCAAATCAGCACTGGTGCTCAGAGTGAGCAGGTGTGTCACTGCGAAAATCCACTTGTGGACATGGCCCCTTTATGAGATTTCTGCTGCTGCCAGTGCTGCAGCCTCCATCTCACTCGGCCCCTTGAGACTGGGCAGCCATGTCCTTGCCCTGTCCTCCCTTCTGCCATTGCAGGTGCTTTCTTAGATTTCTCCCTAGTTGTATGGCTTTTTCACCTAGATCCCAGGTGATTTTTCCTTGCTGCTGCTCCTTGTTTCCATCACAACTTTGATTTGTTTGTCAGGGGGATGAACAGAGTCTCTGTCATCTATGCCAGTTTTTTCCCTCCCACCTCAAGATAATCTTGATTTAAAGACAAAGAAAATAATGGGCATGGCTTCCATTTACAGACACATGGTCCTCTGGCATGAGGCTCTAACCCTCCAGCAGGGTGTGCCATAGGAATGCCAGTCTTGTGGGTTTTTAAAAATATATTTCTAAATTACATGGACTTTAGAGTCAAGATTTTTTAGCTCATATGAAAATAAAAAGTCAAAAATGATTACATGATATTGTTAAAAGAAACCAATGACATTATAATGCTATTGAAGAATATGATTCCAGTTTTATTTTAAAACACCAGCTATAATTATGTGTAAATATAGCCATACAGGGTTTTTGGTTTTTAGGGACAAATTTGTCATGATACATCAAAACATTAATAGTGGTTGTCCCTGGGGAGTGAGAGCGGAGGAAAATATTATATAGCTCCATTGCTTTTGTAATTAAAAGTATTACATGTATGAATACTAGAGTTAGCATATACGTTATCAAAACTAAGTCTAAAACTTGAACATCTCAGCTTCTTTTTAAAGAAAATAAACTGCAGAATCTCACGGAAATCTACTTTTTGTGAATAAATAAAATTTGTAGATTTTTTTTGTTTGTTTCACTTCAAAGTTTAGAATAATTTTATTTTTAGGAAGAAGCAAATAAAAAATAAAAGGATATCTTATTTGAAAAATAAAAGGATAAAGACACAGTTACTTAAAACAATTATATAATGAACTCTGCCAGTGTGAAGAAATAAGCTTTCTAAATGACTTAAATAAGTAAAACGTCTAGGTTCAGGATTACTTTCATTTTAGGTCATGTACTCATGCTGCTTTGTAATAGTCTCAAAGAGATTCAAGGCCCCAACTGATTAAGAAACACTGATACACATGATAACAAAGTGAAGTCTTCATCTTATTTATATATCCATCTACTTTCAACTTCAAACTCTACTATTTCTAGTCATTAGGTTAACAGATTCCTTTTTAGTCTATACTCAATGTTGTTATTCTTTCCCTTTTTTTTTCTTTTTTCTTTTTTAACATAGGAACATCCTCAATATAAGCACTAGTTAAGATTTTTATCATAACTATGTGACCCACTATTTCATAAGGCAAATAAACCTTGGTGTTATTATTATACTTGGTGAAGTATTATTATCTTAAGAGCTATCGCCAGTGTCATATATGAATTGACTGGCTCGGCACTGTACACAAAATACAGAGGAGTTTAGAGACAGGCCTAGTTTATTACCTTCATTAGGTTCATTGGGTTAAATATGTGCATATTTTGTATAATAATGATTCTTTTATACAGACATAACAATGCTAACAATAAAAAATATCGAAAGTGGTTGTTATAATCTGTTGTCAGGAATAAAAAAGTTCAGTAAAAGTCAATTTTGAATGGAATATGTATGAGAGAAAACTAAACATGCAAATCAAGGTGGGATATATCAGACTAACCCAGGAATCAGGGTTCCACTGATTTGACTGAGATTCACAGTTTTCATCTGGAATAAGAAGTCTCTTTTGTTTTTGCTTTTTTCCAAAGTAAAATGCAGTGCAGGGAATCCATTTACTTAACACTAATCAGATGTTTGAATGTTATGATAGCAGGTTTTAAGCTTAGAAAATAAATGCCTCTTTTGTAGATGAAATATGTTAAATAGAAAAGAGGACAGGTCAGTAGACCAGGACCGAAATCAGTTTGGATAGGAAAGCTCGTGTGCCTCTGGGAGCATCACTGGTGTTCTCTGTGCCCCAGCATTCTCGCTCCATAAATTAAAGAAGAGGGAACGGTTAAGAGAATCTTATAATAATATTTTAAACCTAAAATTGTGTGATCCTTCTTAAAGCACATAACATATATCTATGTTATTTTTTTCTTTCTAAAGAAGAATGTGAACATTTAAAAAACAGTAATTTCAGTGCAATCAAAATGAGTTTTAATGTAATCATTATAATAAAATATGATTAGAAATTAATAGAAAAGATGACATTAGCTTTTGGTTTTATTATCAATTCTATTTTTAGAGAAGTAAAATTTTTAAAATAACAATAAAAATTGTATGCAATTTACACAAAAATTAATATGAATTCGACCCTTTCTAATTCCAGTAAAGTAATATGAATTCAACCCTTTCTAATTCCACTAAAACAACAACAATTAAAATTTAGGTTTATCATGCAATTCAATTAGGTTTATTTAGATAAAAAAGAAATTTCAGAGATTTTGTTAAGTGCTTTATATTTTATAATCGTTTTAAGATATCACATCAGTCTTTTACTGTATTTGTTAATATTTGATAAGGGATTAGACAAGATTGTTCTTGTGAATATGTTTTTATATTGCTGAATGAGCTATTGAGAGAGAATCCATTGGCTAATGTAGTCTAGTCCAAATTTGGATAAGGTCATTCAAACTATACTGGAAGGTAGCCTTACAATTACAGTCCTGCCCAGGACTACCAGGATTTGACATTACCTTTATTCCAATTGGACAGATTCTAGCACAAAAGAAAACAGCAGGCTAAAAAGACATAAGAAACACAGTTATAAGGGAAGTTTTATGCTTAAAGGTAGAGAGAGTGGTTTGAATTTCTGAAAGATGAGAGAATAAGCCACTTAGATCTTTCAAAGTACTGAAATAGTCATTTTTTTTTTTTTTTTTTAAGTAAAAGCAATACTCAGAGCTTCAGATAGTTCAGAGAACTTCATCCTGGAGCTGCTCACACAGTCACACCAAGGATTACCAGATGTTGCAAGACACTCTGTCAGCTGTCAGGAGATAAGTCTATCAGATGGAATCAGTCTGAGCGGGAGCAAGTGCTGCAGTGTGTCACCCCGGGACATCTCAGCATCTCTGATGTACCCTGACTTATGTATATAAGCAAAAGAAAGGGAATGATCGATTGTGCTGTCACTCTTGAAATGCTTCTACATTGTTGCTAACTCACTGTTGTCCATGGCTGCAAAGAAACAAAGTATCGGAGACTGTTCCAGAAGTTCTTTCCTTTCCATTATGACCTCTCTTAAGGACTGTTGCTGGAACCACCACTCACTTCCTCTGTTAGTAGAAATCAGAATGTACTTCTGTTTGTGTTTTAAGGCAGTCCTGTCAAATGATTGTCCTTTTTTTCATGCTAGGTACCGGTAATCTCAGTACTTATCAAATAACTACTGTGGTACATACTTGCCAACAGATTTCACATGTTCCTAAACATGCAGCTGGATTTCCTTCCCTGATCATTATCATGAGTGTTGTGCCCTGTTTCATTCCCTGATATCTTAGGAATGATCATGTTTCATCTTCACATCATTTTCGAACCCCACAAGGTTCAAATTATATTGGATTTCTGCTAATATTAATGGGTAAAAATGTGGATACCTCTGTTTGATTGCTGTTGAAATTATCTGTCATTTGTAACTTACTAAAAGATAGGTTTCAAGTAACATAAAAGCAGGGTATGTGAATTTTGTAACATATGATACTTGCAAATCTAACTCATATGCCAGGATTAGCTTTAGAAGAAGTTTAAGGACACCACAGAAAGACATGCATTGTGGACTTCAGATGGTCGGTTCTGGACAGTTTTGGTTTCGCTATTGATAGAGAATACACTGAGGTCAGTTATGGAAAATCATTATTTTATCAGGCTTTCAAACAGGACAGGAGAGGATACAGGATTTCTGAAACAGAAAAAAAGTAAAGAGGACTCACATATAGTTGAGAAAATGTGTTATGTGTAAAAAAATTATGTAGACCTAGTGTAAATATGAAACATTTTATAGCTGAGCTTTTTTTTTTTGCCCCAAACTCAACAAATATAATTTTAACATACCTACTCTCTAAAAAATGCTTAATATTAGTTACACATATACATATTTTGCTTTTCTTTACCCTGCCCAAGAGAATAAACACCTACAAAACTGAACTATGTCTTATATAGCATTATAAGCAACTAGTCACCTAGAATATTGTTTGAATGTTGTATTTTCAATAAACATATGTCGATTGTTAAAACAAACTATTATTCTTCGGTATTTAGTCTAATATTTGTTATGATTTTTATGCACAGATAATTTATTTTTTTCCATGATAACATCTAGTTTCTCCCTGCCACTACAGCCTTGCTTTGTTATTTTTATTTTTTTTATTTTTATAGTGCTTTTCCTGTACTAGTACCAATATTCTGAAAGAAAAGAATAATTTTTTTTTTCTAACTTTAGTCTGGCTTCCATTTTATCCCATCTAAGTCATAAAGATTCTTATTATTTTCACTTTACAATCTTGGATAGATGTATAAACTCTTTCAAAAAAATACTTTAAAAATAAATGAAGTTTTAATAGCTCCTTGGTTAAATAAAATTTTCTTCTCAAATCTTCCCAGAAAATATCAGAACTTATGGAGGGAGGAAAACATAATCTATCTTACTTGGTGTGAGAACGGGAAGTCTTATGTTTTTATTTCCATCTCTGACATATCGTGTGTTTTCACTACTAAAGTATGGAGGTACGATAAAATATATTCACAACACAGCCATTTTCAGTTACTGTCCATGAAGAAAGGAATGCAGTAGTTTTTCCTAAACTCAAAGGTTGTGACTGTGACCTACACAACTATTGTTTGGAATGCAGCAATGATTAGACCAAAAGATCCTGGTGAAAAGCAGGGTTTTGTTACATGCGTTTCCATAAGAATTACGGTGAAAGAGAGACAGGGTACAAGGCTAGGTTACAGTACAGTCATCTGACTGCTGACTTGATGACAACAGTCTTTTTGCTATAATGAAAATTTTAAAGTAATAGTGTGGGACAGGAAATTTCAAGGCAGTACACGAAAACTCTTGCTATTAATTTTATGAGATTTTAAGTTAGTGTTGATTGTTTGAATTTGTAAATTTGTGGTATGGTATATAAAAACTGGCTAGCTGAGCAGCTTTCCTGTCCACATGCTTCTAATGCACACAAAGAGATAAAGAAATAGATAACATATTGATAAGAACAAAAATCTACTTTTGATACAGTAAGCTTATAAATTAATTGTGATCCAATACAACTGGCCCATTCAAATTATTGGTAAGCCATGTCAGTGTATTTAAAACAAGTCCTAAATGGTGATAAATAGCAAAAGCATTCTAACTGGACAACCATTTTAATAATAAATATTTGGTGAATAAGATTATAGCTATTTCAGTGAAGATTTTGTTGGTTTCTTTTTAAGAAGTGATAGATGGTAACATGTATTTACTATGTATAGTTTCCCATATATTTTTCGATTACAGTTAAGATTCCCTTTCCTTAGGTTTTCCCTTTAATTCTAACATCTGACACATCACTATTGATATAGTCCTTTTTTTTTCTTTGTTCAACGGGTTTTGATGATGAATGTGATATATTCAACATTATAATTCGTATTTAAGACTTAATAAGCTAGCACGTGTTAATATTAAATCTAAATTTGAAAGTAAAAACAAGAAATATTACTAGCTTTTAATTTAAACAATTAAAAATGACATTTAAACAATTAACTATAAGGTTCTAGAGTTGCCCATTTTTACAGCAATTGTTGTGCAAAACTTGTTAATTCATATTTAGATAGTTTTCATTAAGATAACATTTGCTTTAGAAGGAAATTATTTTGATAACCTTTCCATAGTTGTAGCTCAGAAGAGAGGTAGGGCTTTAAAAAAATCTCCTAAGGAAAAGACATTATTCTAAGCCTATATTGGAAATGTAATGTTTGAACTATCCTTAAAATGGACACATTCCAGAAAAATAAAATAATTAGTGGTAGTAATAGATAATATATTGCTTTTCGCTATTGCTAGCATCAGCCATTATGAAAGCCACAGCTTACACACTATTTCCTCAATTCTAAGATGTCAATATCTGTAAAAGGTACCATCGATTTAACATCAGCTTTCCTGAGGAAAAACAGAAATAGCTGGCAAGTTTCTTTTAAAATCTATTGTAGGATGCATCCTAATTTAAGAAATGTTAAAACGTGAAGACATATTGGTATTAGAATTGAGAAAATGTGGTAATGTATCTGTGTATTTACAATCTATGATATTCCAAATGAAACCCTCCATTTGGCTGCTGACAACTTCCATCCAGAAAGAAATGTCCTTATCTGAAACTATTACAGCTTTGCTGAGGTTGTTGTAGCTATGTATATAATAATGAACAGGTATAGTCTAATATCAACTGATTGTATGATCACTTTTCCCTCCGGAGTCAAGTTGGTATGAAATATATTCTGAAATACTTCACTGTATGGTAACATCTGTTTCTATGCCTGAAGAATATCCTTTAGGACATAGGGAGCTTAAAACTTACTTTGAAGAAATAAAAATCATGAGAAGAAATAAATCATTATTAAATGAACTATTACAATCAGAGTTTTCTCCACAATAAAATTTGCTCATGAAAGTTTTTGGTGGAAAATAGAATCTGATTTTATGAAACAATTTATATTTAAAGCTACATTCTTGATACTTAAATACAACATAAATTGAACCACTGAGACAAAAAAAAAAGTGGCATTATTAATAAAATAAATCAAACATTTTCATTAGGGCATAGCGTATAGAGATAATAGAAATACCTATATATTTTTAAAGATCTAAGTTATCTGTAGTACTTATACCTTGGTTGTATGATTTATATAATGTATTTAAAATTTTGTTAATAATTCAAAGTTTATACATAATACCACATAACAATTTCCAAAAACACAGAAACTTGCATACTTTAGATGACACTGAAATTGAAATGCATAATCAAAAAGGAACCCACATACACTGCTGGTGAGAATGTAAATTGGTGCAGCCACTATAGAAAAGAGTATGGAGGTTCCACAACAAAAAAAATTAAGAATAAAGTTACCACATGACCCAAAACTGCTTCTTCTGGGTGTCTATCCACAAAATTTGAAAATATTTATCCATAAAGATGTCTGCACCCTGATGTTCATAGCAGCATTGTTCATGGTACCAAGACATGGAAACAACCAGTGTCCTTCAATAGATGATGGGATAAAGATGCGGTACATATATACAGTGGAATATTACTCAGCCATGAGAAAAGATGAAATACTGCCAATTGCAACAACATGGATAGATCATGAGATTATCGTGCTAAGTAAAATAACTCAGACACAGAAAGTGGAGAGCCATATGATTTCACTTGTATGTAGGATACAAAACCGAAAGCAAACAAATGAACAAGACAAACAGACTCATGAGCGCGTGTGTGTAAGTAGTAGAATTAGAAGTGTAATAACAAGGTCACAGGAGCAAACACACTAAAGCCAAAATCTTTTGGGCACTCATTTATAAAAATAATTTTTCAAAACTTTTCTTATTGTATAAATAGCAATTTAATATTAAAGTAAAAAATAAAAATGACAGAAAAATGCACTCATTTCCCATTGTTTTAGTAATATAATTATAATCTTATTTACATATCCCTTTATTCCTTGTCCTGCTAACACATATTCTTTTTTTATTTACATGTATTCTTCATGTGTTTTTACTTATAATAAGAATGCAATTTTGCATTCTATTTTTTAAAATAGCATTTTAAAATGTAGGACCTTACAAGATTTTATTTTGCAATAGTTAAATAATATTCTTTTGAGATTGTTAAAGCATTTTTAGACAACTAGGGTAATAAAGTATATTTAAATTCATTTCCATCATTTATCAGAACACAGCAATGGAACATTTTCATATTTTAATTTGTATATATGGGTCATATTGTTAAACTGCAATTTACTCAAAAAAGAAATAGTAGGTCTTTGGAGATTAATAATTATAAAGTTACTTCAAAGAATTGCACCCAAAAGTATCAGAAATAAAAGAACATGTAATTTCAAGAGTCTTCCCTTAACCCAACATGGAATCATATTAACTTCAATATCTACATGCCGACTGAGAATTCCACTCCTGGAAAAGTAAACATCTAAGAACAATTAAGAAAAATCTGAAATTGGGAATAGAGAGAGAAATTAGTAGGAACAATGAAAACTAGAAAGCCAAGAAACTGGCTCTGGCATTGAGAGATTTAATTTAAATTCAAGATATAATGACTACAAACCAATTCTATATTCACTGTGGGGAAGGAGGTAGGGAAAGGAACACATGTTAAATCTCCAACTTGCAATTTAATTGTAAAGAGCTTGAATAGTTAAATGTATGGTATGTTTATATTATTTGCAAACAATTGCATACATTTACATAGAGAAAATTTAGGTATCCAAAGAAAACACATTAGTAATAACAAAATTTAGAAATTATAAATTAAAGTAATGGATTTGACTATTAAAATATAAAACTTCTGAATGGAAAGGAAGTAGTAAAGGTCATAAATACATTTGAAAGAAATGATATGTATGTATGTGTGTATATACATGCATATGTATATATATCTGTACATACAGATATATATGTGTATGTTACGTATATATATATATAATAAAGTGTTATAGATATAAATGTACATGTGGCTTGTGTAAAGCAATGAAAAAATGTTCAACAACCCATTAAAAAAGTAGGCAAATGAATAGGGTATGAGGCAAGATGTTAAAAAAGGCATCTAAAATATTGAACCTAAAGAACTTTAAATAACTTATACAGTGATTAGTAATGATTTAAAAGGTAAAGTTGTATTTACTGTCTTCAAGTAGATTAGGAAGGTTGAATTTTGTAATACTTTACCCATATTGGAAATTTGCATATCATTTGTCACATCAGTTCTGCTACTTGGATTTGAAATGGATAAAATATTGGCCCATATCTGTCTGTCTATCTATCTATCTATCTATCTATCTATCTATCTATCTATCTAGATAAGTACACACACAGAGAATATTCATTGCAGTGCTATTTTTAATACTCCTAAATCAGAAACAAATATAGCATCATTATATAATGGAATATACTTACAAAAAAACAATTATGAGGTTAGAATATGTAGGTCAGCCTTTATTATCTTGAACAATAGCCAGGCTGTATAGTGTGAAAAGGCACGTCATAAAATAGAATGGTTGGTTTTTGTTAAGTAAGAATATTAATATGATTATTTTTGATATATGAGGGAAAATATCTGTAAAGTTATCAAAGTATAAATCAGATCAATGGGAGAAGGATTTCCTTTATTGAAAGTATAAATTAGGGTGAGAGAAAGATTATATTACACAATGTGATTAGGTCCCAGAGAGGAGTATTTGAGCAGAGACTAAAGGGAAGCAAGGGAGTAAAGACATGAAGATAGAAGTAGGGAGAATTGTGAGAAGCGAGTCCTAGAAAAAGCAAGAAGCAAGTATGAAGGTGCTAAGGCAGATACGTTTGTCTTCTTTAGGTACATTAAGAAGACATGTGAGTGAGAGGGAGAATAGGCCAGATAAAGGGAGGTCTACAAGGCCAATGCAAGGGAGGTTGGGAGCCATTGGATGGATTTAACAGAAGTATGTCATGTTCCAAGCTACCCTTAATGTGGCTTAAAAATGGAATCACAGACAAGGACAGAAACATCTAATATCTCCAGGAGGCTATTGTAGTAATCTAGGCAAAAGATAATGGTGGCTTATACCAGGTTGATAGTTTGGGAAGTGTTGAAAAGTGACTAGATTCAAGATCTATTTTGAATGCAGATTCCAAATGGTTTGCTGATTATTCCAGATGAAAGGAAGACAAAAATAAACAGTTTTGGACTTAGTGGCTATGTTCTTAATTTTTTTTTTAATTTGAATTAATTTAAATTTATATTTAAACAGCCACTTGTGGCTACTACTACCATATTTAATCTAGCCTATGAGGATGAGAAGAGGACGGAAGAAGTCAAGGATGAGTTCTTGAGCACTTCAAGTTCAGGCCTGAGACCTAGAGACATGGAGGAACCAGCAAAGGAGACTGAAAGGAGGGACAGAAATGAGGAACAAGGGCTGAGAGAGTGTGGGTCTGTAGGATAAGTGACGAAAACACTTCAGGAGAGAGTCAGGAGGGAATGATCCATTGGGCCAAATGCTGGCTTCCAGTTATGTCAGATGATGACTCAGGATTGACCACTTGACATAACAGTGAGAGAAGACTTTTTGATCTTGATGGGTATTTTGATGGTTGTGTAAGAGAACAATGCCTGATTTGAGTTGGTTAATTGAAGAAAGAAACTCTGCATTTTGGTCCCATCCCTTCCACAACTGGATTGCAATCTTTGAATGTATATTTCACTTCCTTTTAAAATTTGTGTAAATAATTGTCCGACACAACATTTTTTATTTTAAAGTATTATAAATGTTTTCATCATAATCGTAATATTATTATTACAAATGTCCCATCATTTCAGAAAGATGAACTAGTTTTAAAAAATCAAAGAAGTGTTCAAAACAAACAAAAATATCTAAAATATAAAATAGATGAAAATTAAGAGTCCTAATATTTGGTTAGGAAGATTTGCAAATAATCTTTATTTTAGAAAAGGGTTGGTCAAACTCAAATTATAATACTAGTGTTTCCTGTACAATTAAAAATAATAATCATCCGTAATGTCTAGTAACTTTTAAAACCAATGATTTTTCTTAAAAAAAAAAAAAAGGAATAGCTTTATCTAATTGTGCAGAAATGTTCTTAGGTGAAAGGTATAATAATGCTTATAATCACTCAAATAAAAAAACAATACTATCTAATTTTGCATTATTATGCTTAAAAGATAAAATACTGAATATGAGTACTGCATTGTTCAATTAAATAAAATGATCAAGATAAATATTTATCATTCTCCAATTTCACATTTTAATATTCAGAGGACACTTAAACTGTGATACATGAAAAACTGATAAAAATTGCAAACAATATTCCTGCTGTGATGTGTTTTTTTTGTATATGTGCTGTTGAAGTGAGCACTATGATGTGCTTTTTAATTGTTTTCAATATTTGTGGGAAGAATATTTTATTAAATGTAAAAGAAATACATAATCTGAGTGAAGATATGGTAACATTCTGTCATTGAATGAAAATGAAATCAGTATTTGTGTTTCATTCTGAAAGTAAATGATTGGAAAATCAAATAAAACTTTAATTAACAGCACAATATCCAAAGCTCACTATAGGATGTGCAAATTTTAACTCTGTATGATCTAATGCTTAGAAATCTTCGTTTTCAAACAACTTTTTTTGGGCAATTACTTGAAGTCACAAAACTTCAATGAAAAATAGTAAGACATTATTCAGAAAACATATCTGGCATATTGGGCAGAAAATGAAACTCTAAAAATTGAAAAATATCCCAAATTCTCTTATGCAGTCCTAGCAACTGTACAAACAAATGAAAAACAATAGAAGGGTTTGCAATTATAAACATACTGCACAAAAAGAATTGTGTTCCTTCAGTGATCCTATAATTTTCAAGTAAGCACCACTGGATTTAATTTGTAAAACTACTAACGGAAAATAATTCATCTTCAACCAATTCAACATTTTGACAACTTTATCATTTTGAATCAATGTGCATTTGGCTTTTATCCCTCATTCTCAATCTTGTCAGTGTTGTATCTCTCCAGGCTGATCCTTGAAAACAGATTTTTTGTGCTTATTCTGATTATTAAATGTCAAGTTTTCATCCCCCCCACCCCTGTTTACAAAGGTTTTATCAATTACTGATATAAAAAAAGATTAGATAAAATCTTAGATATTAAAACTACTATCCAGCAGAGATCTCGAAAAAAGAATTCACATGAATAAGTCAAGGTTAATTTAAAATTTCTTAATGAAGAAGTGACATGCTTCTTGACGTTATAATTTGTGCATTCTTCCAATTTCTTAGCCTATTGCTTGTTTTTATCCTGCTGAAATAGGCATGTTCATATTTCTCTTGCTATAGCATCTGAAGTTTGCCCACAAATCTCTACATCATTGATTGACATACTGGATTTTGTGAGAGCCAGAATTTCTTTAGTCCTCAAAAGAATATGAAATTATAAATTAAACATACAAACAAACAAGAAACTATAGCAAGAAAAAGGTAACAAACTGTCCTCATGTGAAATTGTGATTAATGGTCATGTGAAATCTATATAAAATTTTAATCTGAGAAAGTGATGTGAAATGATACATATATTTTGAAGTTATTTAAATTATTCCAAATTCTGTGTACAGCAGCCTAACCATTTTCTTTCCACATATAGACACAGTATAAACCATTAACTTGGTTTACTTTGAAAGAAAAATCTGATATGCTACAAATATTTTCTGTCCATAATATGAATTTACTTGATGTGGATTAGTACAGTGCTAATTAGAAATTTATTTATCTGTATTAACATTGATAACATATGGTTGGATAGAATCACCTTACTTAATATTGATTTAAACCATTTAATGTATAAACATTTTTTATGTATTTAAATTTTATTTTAAACCTTTTTTAACATTTACTCTTGGAAATTCAGGAGTTTTTAATACATACAAATATGTGTGTGTTCCTTCATTTTTAGAACCCTCAAAAACATACATTTTAAGTATATTGTTTTTCTGAGAATCACATACTTAATTTTTATTTCTCACGTATATTTTATGATTTAATCAGAAATCATCATTTTAGCATGTTGACATTTACATCCTTATTATTAAATGTAATGTGAATATGATACTTAAGAAGATCCAATTCTTATCAACTTTATTCAGTACTTTTTCTTATTATGTAAAATATCCATCACATATCTGTCCATTACATTTTTAAAATTTGAAGTATTGCCTGTAATGTCTTGTATATCATGATATTCTTCACTCAGTTGGTTAAAAACTTCTCATTTTTGGTCAGAAATAGTTCAGTCACAAAATAGTAAAATTTAATGAAAAGAATTTGGGTTAACATTGTTATGAAACTGGTTTGACTCTTACTAGCCAGATACATGACTTTGAGAAAATCATTAATATTTCTTAGCCTCATTTTCCAAATAATCATTATGAAGATGATATTAGTACTTATTTCAAACATGAATTAAAATGTTGACCTGATATGTTTGACCAATTTATAGAGCTAGTTTCTATTGTTTTATCGTTATTGTTATTATTATCATACAAACTTGAGTGCACATTTTTAGCAAATGTTTAGTGATTCTTGTTTTGGATTTCAGTGTGTGAGAGTGAGGCAGACACTTTTTAAGGTAGCAATGATGTCTCATGAGGCCTGAATAGAATGCTAAGGGGTAAATGGACACTATTCTCTACATATTGAATCTCAAATTGGAAGCCAGAAAGTGGTGTTTATTTTAGATCATTATTTGTGTTTTTAATGGTGGCGTGGTTCCCAGACATGCTTACCAAAATATAATGAAGCCAGAACGTTGGTGCTTTTGTTGACTATTCTGGGAATTTAAATACCATTGAGAACATTGTTACAAGCAGATGATATACTATGCCCAGATATCCAGCAGACAGCTTGCAAATATGTCCTGGAAATCTGACCTCTTTATTACATGGAAATTTCCTGTATTATAGTATAGAGTCTTCTAATTTCAAAATTCTATGAAAATATCTATTTCTTTTCACAAATTACATATTTATAAATAAACTGTGGATACTAACTTTAGAAAATTTAACACTCAAAAAAATATTCCTGGGCTACATGAAGACTTACTTATTCTTTTGGCTCTATAAATAAATACGGAAATTAAATATCAGTTAATAAGTTAATACTGTTAGTCAATCAAGTCATTTTTAAATAATTTGTTTGAATGAATCTAATAGTGAAGGATTGACAATGTAGGCCTAGTGGCAAACAGTAATTAATCTCTTCTTTTAACCTCTCAACCATTACTTGTTCAAAAAGCTTAATTTGAGCAATAGCTGCAGAAAGCATCAAAAAATCCATGAGAGAGTTTTGAGTTAGATGTTTGGTTTATAAATAATGTCATTCAGAGCCTGCTGTTTTGTTTTTGTTTGTTTGTTTGTTCATGGAAACAGATCTTCTAAATATGGTCTATATGGGAATTTACATACTAGTAAGACCCTTATTCTTTCTCAGCATTTGGAATTTTAAGAGCCATTTTGGTTGGGGTGGCATAGGATTTCAGGGGCTATTTGGATGCTGCAAGCCATTCCTGTGGGATAGCAACATGTCCACCAAGATTAGAAGAGGATGCTGAGGATAAGACTCATTGCTAAGTGCAAAATGCACCACAAAAAGTGGTTAGAATACAACAGAAGAAAATGAAGACCTTGTATTGATTGTTTCCTACAAGCTAAAAGAAAGGATCAGAGCACAAGTCATGGCTGAGAATGAGAGGATAAGATGGAAAGGACAGGAATACTGAATAGAATAACACTATCTCCCTGCCTCCACCTCTTTTTACCTTTGGTTCCAAGTTTGAAATGTTGTGTTCATCACCAGGTAACCAAGTAGGCTATAAAATTCTTATCTTGATTAGACATGTTGAACAAAAGCAGTATAGTAATTTTACATTTTGTTTTCTGTTGGGCCTTAGGAGTAAATATTGCTACCAATATCCTACTGTAGGCTTACAAAACAATTGATAAGCACTTCATAGTAGGATTGAAATATTAGGATGAAAAGTTATTTTAGAATTGGTCAGAGATTGATTATAATTTTGCCAAATTTGGTGTAATGGTGTCTTTTTTATAACAACCCTCATGAACATTTCTAATAGCATTGTCAGTAGTTTCCAGTGATCCTGACAATAAATCCTTGAGAAGGTTCTACTTTAATATCACTAAATTTATTCACCTAGAATTTGTATATTTGCCAACTAATATACAATGCCAGACTTAATGGAAACTGAAACATAAGGCCCTGAAAACCAATGCATTCCTCCTCAGTCATCAAGCAAAAAGAATTTCCATAAAAACTACCTTGTTAGTTAAATTGCACAAAGTTTATTAAATCTGTAAGGGAGAGACCAGTGGCTGTTCTTATTAAATCACATGTAGAAAGTCTTCATTCATTCATTCACTTTTCCATTCATGCAATGATTCAACAAGTATTTCTTGAGCAATTCTATGACTTAAAGGGATTAACTCTACATGATAACTGATTGCATCGATGAAAAACGAAACAAACAAAACAATGACAAGATAGTCTTGTCCAACAAAACAAATAACAACTTTGAGAGAATATTTGAGTGAACGATATTGAATGGCTGTTACAGACTCTTACAGACACACATACACAAACTTCTGCACATATGCATATACATGCACATGCATCAAGACACAATTTCAGTCACTATATGGCTCATTCAACAATTGAAAAGCAACATCATGACATCTAGACATAGAAACCTCATACCCACAACACAAATAAAAATAGGAAGGCCATGAGTAAAAGGGAGATGAAAAACATCTATGAAATGACCCAAGGTAGTATAAGAAAGAGCTCTGACAATTTTTAGTCACATAAATTTTTAAACAAAATTTAACCCTAAAATGTGAGACCATAATGAAGAAATTCAAGGTTTCAAAAAAAGATTATAATGCAACCAAAAGAAAGGAAGATCAGAGAATCAGAACCTAGGGGAAATATTAAAAAAAAAAAAAGATTCTAAAATGAAAACATTAGAAATTGTGAAATAAATCTTTAAAATTATAGTAATTGCCTGGGATACAATTAATATTTTTAAAAATGCTTATCAAAAATAAAATAGGAAAAACAAATATAAAAGCTACTAGAAAAGATACAAGAAATTTTAAAGAGATGTAACAGAACTAACACATACATTAAAGTTCATAGACAAATAGTGAACAAACATAAGAATGAAAATTGAAGCTATAATTGAAAGTTTTCATGAATAAAATTCTTGAATCTGTGATCAACTCTTTACTTCAAAATTTTTGTGTAGAATTATTATGAATGCATAACATGATACTTTTGAAGTTCGGAAACAGCAAAGATTAACAATTATATAATCAGGAATGGAAAAAACGAAATCATGCACAAGAGGCAAAAGTGATATAAAAAATCAGACTGGACATACCAACAATCAGTCAAAGCTCCTGCTGAGTGACATTAGTTAGTGCTTGCGTTCAGAGCTAGAAGTCGATTTGAGACGCATGTCTTTTATCAAGTTATTTATTCTTGAAGCTGCCTCTCATCACAATGAGCAAAATTACATGGGTTACATTGGGTGACTTCTGCTGCAGTTATTTTCTGTGACAATCCTGAAGGCTCACATGAGATGAATTCACCAAGTTCTGACTTTAGGAGGTCGGTGTTATAGCTTTTGTACTTAAAATAACTTTTGTTTATTTTCCACTTAAAGCATCTGTACCTTGAAACTCTGTAGTTTTTATTACTAGATATTAAGTTTATTACAATTAAAACAGCTTAAAAAGGTTAATAGTCTTTAAAGAGCCTTTCCTTTGAACATCAATTCCATTAATGTTAGTTGGTTTGATTTCAATTGCTAGCTAAGCTATAGGCAACCTCCTCATACATAGATCTGTTCCTCTCCCTTTGCAGATTGGAGAACACTGAATCTGAAGATATTCCTACTTTTCTTGTTTATTTGTTTTGTCTAGAGGTAGCTCATTTTAAAAAAAAATGTGTTCTATTTTTATAATTTTCTTTAACGAATATCTTACAATAGTTGAATATGTGTTATTTTTGTTAAACATAATATGACTATGCATAACCTAATTGGATATCAAAGGATAAAATGACTTCTCTATGACTGTTTCAACACTAAAAGTTAGTTTATTAACTCATCAAAATATTTTGAGTTGGTTTTATGATAATCACTTAACTGTCAGAAAAAAATAAAAGAATGTATCTATTACCTTCCCTAGTAGCTTTAATATACTTAACTTTATAGAAATATATGTGATTAAGATTACTCTGGAGATTCATTTTTCGCCTTACAGGGGAAGTAAAGGGTGTGGTATTTAACATTGCTTAATGCACATTTTAATATAATTTAGTGGGCCTAATGATTTTGCATAATTTATAGATTACATTTTTAAAATTCATCTTGATAAATTCATTTAGTACTATATTCAGAAATATGTTTGGAAAAATATTCTGACATTTTATTGTTTTACAAATTACATAGAAATTGAGCTATTGTATTTAATAGTAAGACATTTAAATGTTTATTTTTCAGGCTTGAAGCAGAGATCATGCAAATTAGAGAAAGGAGATAAAAATAACCCCTGGATATTCTTCTTGTGTGATATTTATTCTGGATGAAGCATTAAGATTCCTAATAGAGGTATATCACTGTAAGTATTTTCTATTGAAATTAGAATGTTTATTTTCTCTGGCTTCATAATATATGTAATAAACTTTAACAAAATTATCAATAACATATACAGAATAGGAAACACTAATAGGTAAAATACTACAAATTCCTGAAACACTAGCTGATAAGAGAATAGCAACTTAGAAAGAAAAACATTATACTGGTTATAGAAGCACTTAATTATAGAATAAATACTCGGTATAAACAAAAGTTTAAGTGAGGGACATATATATGGTAATTGTTTACTATGTCATGGTGATCTTTGCCAGTATATATTTAGTAGTGTGACAATTTTCTGATGAGAAAGTAAAATAATTATGAAACTATGCTGAGAAGAATGATAGTTTTAGCATGAATAATCAATACATTATGAGTTATAGGATTAGAAAAATAATGGAATAAGAAACTTTTATAAAACAGTCTGCTTCAATTTGGGTGATATTTTTAACTCTATTGAAGTATCAGTGATAACAGCACCAAGTTTAATTATTAGAATGCTTAATCTGTATCTAATTATCAAGTGCTCTTACAACATCTGAAAATTAATCATACAAAACTATCATATTCATAAGAATAAAAAACAAACAAAAAACTTGTAAAAACCTTGTAAACTGACCTGAGTGCTTGATTTGGTCATATAAGTAATCTATTTTCCACATAATATTCCACAGCACTCTACTGTAATTCATGGAATGTAATATTATGATTAGTAAAGAAGTTAGAATGATAGTGACTTTGCTGGTATACTAAAAGTGATTGGTTATATCTCTTAGTTTGCAATTTCTTTGATAGTCCTATGAATTACACAGAAAATGTAACCTCTGAAGGAAATTCGGGGAGATCGTATTTAATAGTAACACTTCTAGTCAACTAGCGATTTTTAAGTTTTGAAACTGTACGTAGATGTCTCAGTTGATACTCAGAGCTTACCATCATGGCTGTCTGATTAGTTAGGCTTGTGCACTACGAATGGCTACATATTTTGAATGTTACCACAGGATACAGTCAAATATGTCTTATGGTTTGACTTGTGTTATTAACCAGAAAAATTGTCCAGGTAATAAAAGTTTTTTTTTTTTTTTAATATCTTATGATATATCACATTTTTTTCCCAACACCAGACATGTAGTTTGGGAATATAATAAATTAATTTCTTGTGAGTGAAGCAATTTAAATTTCATTATTTATTCATAATTCCAGAGGTATTTTATTTCATATAATGTAGTGATAACTTACATTTCCCACTTCAAAATTTGAAAAAAAAGTAGTAATATTTGATCTACATTCAAGACTTGGGGCAATAAATCTAATCCATATTTTAAATGGGTAAGTAAAGGTTTTAGAATCAGTCCTAAAACTTGTTTTTTAGCTGAGTCTTATAATTTTTATTCTCTCATTATTTCATTAAATATGGATTTGAAATATGGCTGAATATTTAAACTGTTTTAAAGCCAGATTACCACTCAGACAAAATAAAAGATATTAAATGTTACTTATCTTACTAAAGAAGGAATTTAAAGAATTCATTTTTAATATGTCTTCCATAATATAATTATGCTAGGTACAATCACAGAAAAATTTTCAAGAAAGTAAATATTTCTGTGAATGTAGAATACTACTTTGAACGAAGGTAAATTATTTTTATTTTAATTATTGTTGGTGATGTAACTGAAAGAAATGTGTGAGTCACTTTAAAAGTGGTAATCTAAAATAATTCATTGTTTATCAGAACCATATCATTAAATACAGATTTGCAGAAACAATTTCCATGTCCTTTAAGAGTGTGATATTTAAAAACATAGAGTTTATTTAACACATTTAAATTGCTTAACACAGTTCCATCTCTAAAATTTTCTTTAATCATTTATGCATCTTGCATCAAGTACAACCTATGTGTTTTTTTTTAATATCCCATGATTAGAGTAATGAATATATATACAAGTTCATTTATACTGAGATGACAACCTGGTGTAAGAAATGTACTTTCCATTAGTTAAATGTATCAATATATACAAATATTAATATATATGATACCGTTATGAATATATACAATATTTCATTGTCATGTTTGCTTAATAAAAGCAATTATTTTTGTTTGTTTTGTTTGTTTTTTCCGTTAAGTATAGGTATTTAACATTCTCTTGATGTTAACTTTTGGTAATTCTTATTTGCTCTGTTTGGCAGATAATGTGTGCTATACTTTGGGTGGTTTTTCTAAAGAAGAAAACTTTTCTTAGGATAAAAAATTTTAAATGCCTAAAGTTAACATTGAAGAATTAAATAGTTCATTTTTGAATATGTTACTTTATCCTTGAATTTAATGTTAAAAAGAAGTTTAGTATTTTATATAATTTTTAGTAAAAAAAAATACATTTTGCACTTTTAGAAAAGATCATTATTTAAATAAACAATACAATGAAGGATAAGCAATAACTCTTTCTTCATAATTCTTACTTTTTAAAAATTTGGCTCTTAGAGAAGGCCTGTACTTAAGAGTGAGCTTTAGTTGGCAGATCTACAAAGTGTTTTAATTATTAAGAAATAAGTTTTAACTTTATGCCCCAGTATCTGTGTGTCTTTTAAAATTTTTTAAGTATTAATATTTGATATATAGCTAAAAAAATAAAAAGGAGGTAAACCAAACCATAGAAATGGAAACAATATGGAAAAGTCTAAGATAAAAAGATTAGACTCAGAGATAATCTATTCTCAAAGGTGAATTTCTTGATTTCCTATCTTTTACTTCAACTTTATTTTAGATTTGATATTAGGCTTATTGAGTAACCACTAAATACACTGTGATAGAAAGTGCTATATTAGGTTTTGTAAGACCTATATCACTTCTCAGTTCATACAGTGCCCTTTGGAGTAAGATGAGAATTATTATAGTCCTGTCTTACTTTAATTTCACCAGCACTTCTGAGGCTGATGACTATTCTTTTGAAAATGTATACATTATCAGTGCTCCTCAATGAGGAATTCATGCAGTTGGTGAATGTATGGTTGATCTTTTTTTCTCCCTATTTGTGCCCCTTCATTTGTAGATGTTTCTAATTAAAACCGATTTAAAACAAAACTTAATCCTATTTGGCTGATCTGCTCTTTCACTCTCTAAATCTAGATACTTTTGAACCTATATCGATAGAAGGTTATATACTCTTAAATCTTTAGTCTTAACTCTGACATTATTTAGAAACTTGAAGAAGCTGATGTTTTATACTTGGTGACTAAAACATATTTATTTACTTTTTGCTCTCAAGTTTTCCTAATTATTTTTCCAGAATCTTGAGTTTGGAGTGTCACAATGATGTATGATTTAGTGACATCACAGACTCTAACTCCAAAAAGGGAACAAAGAAACAGAATAATTCTGGAAATTGGTATATTGCCAGACTCAACTCTAAATAATATGTAGCTCTATGGAAGTTAGATTTTCAAAACAGGGAGTTGATATAGTCTTGTTACTGCCCCTAAATATGCCCTAAGGTCACATAGACTTCCAGGTTCACAATCTATTCATGAGTAAATTATATTACAAAATCTCTAAATTGTCTTCTAATCTAAGAAACACTGATTCTAAATCATGGAACAATTCAAAAGGTTGTATCTCTGTCTAAAGTTGGGTTAGCAGAATGTAGTTTTCCAGGATGTTTTGGCTTTGGAATTTTTCTCCTTCTTCTATCCTGTCCTTAGTTGTCCAATCCTGAGCTGAGCTGAGCTTGAGAGAACTGAGCTGCCAGATGTCTGAGTAGTCAATTAAGACAATAAGTCAAAATGAAAATAAAAGTCAAGCCTTTTAATGCCCTGCTACAATAATATAAGCAAGAAAATAATTTGGGAAAGCCTCAACTCTTCTCTGTTCCATTTTTCCTCACGGAATACATAGGTTGGGGGAGGTGCAAAAAGATCAGCACAGGTGTGGGGGTCATTTCACTGTCCAGAGAACCTAAACAAAAGGTTCTAATAGTTTTAAGGAACTAGTTTTAAGGAGAGGAGGAGTTAGGGATAGGAGTGGAAATGTGCTGAGTCAGAGTGGAGAAAGGTGAGCTCAAGGTTCCGCCACTCCCATATAAGAAGTTCTCTGCAGAAGTACCTGAGGATAAAGAGGTCTCTGACTGAAGGCAGAGGGTCTAGAAGGTTGATATGTGGAAGAATACGTGCAAGAAGAGCGGTCTGAGACTGCCTCTGGAAACTGAATGAGTTAAGACGTGATGAGTGCTGTGGACTACATTAATTCTATGTTTCTGAAAATAAATTAAGCAGTTAGTAATAGAGGCTGAGAATATAGGAAGGCTGGATACAAATAATAATTTAGGAGAGTGATTGTGAAGAGTAGTTGTTCTAATGTATATAAAATGATTTAAAGTGAGAAACTCATATAATGTTGCTATTATTTATATTTAGAGTAAATCAATTGGCCTCAGAGATAGGATGCAGATTAGCACACCATCTAAGACTAGAGTAAAGGGGAGATGATAATTCCTTTAGGAAAATTTATGAATATGGTAATTCAGGGAGATGCCTTAATATCTCAGTGACTTTAGCAGTTATGATTTTTCTTAAAATAAAATAAAACTAAAAGTAAAAAGTGGATCCATTTTAGCCTAAAATTATAAACAAACATCTGGTCAATTCAAAGACCCCTTTTATCCTAAAACCATAAACATTGGTTTTGTAATATTTTATATATGCATTATGTGGTACATCTTATTTTCTGTAGGTGAGGTGGCAATTTAATATTACTCAAACATGTATTCTTCCTCTAGCACAGGATTAATAATCTAATGTGGCCCTTTGAATAATGGGAGAAACCTGCCTACAACAGTGCTGACCTACACAGAGTAGGAAAACCATCATGTCACACAGTTACTCAAGAAAGTTTCATGACTCTTTTTGTGAATGAGACTAAATTGATTTACATATATATATTTTTAGAATTCTTCTATTTAAAAATACCCAAGACTTGGAATCACATGGCATTTTTTTCCCCTCTACTTTGGTTATTATCTTTTCTCTGTGGATGAGTCACATATTTAGATAAAAGCAAAAGTAATTTATCGTGAGCCTGAAAGGGACTAATCAAGCTAGGGAATAAAATGGTAATAATAAAGTAATAGAACTGATTTTCTTGTATATATTTATAAATGGACATTTTCTTACAGAATATCTGTGTATATACCAATATGTCTTTATTAGGATTTTTATATGCAGTTCTATCACTTTTTCTACATGAGTGGTTTTCTGCTTACTTTCATTTAACTTGAACCACTCTTTTCTGATAATTCTCAGTTAATTTAGCCTGGTTTTCTGTTCTTTTAGAAATTGAAACTACAAATAATCTCAGATATGTTGAATGGAAACTAAATGTAAGAGAAGCTAATATCAAATCTGAGTTGCCAATTCTTAAATTTTGTTCTATTTCTGTATATCTTACTCATACTGATTTATGAGCTTTTCTGAGATTCACAAGCTGTCTTAATTCTTGATTATATATAATAGTGTTCATTCTAGTATCGTTTATATTCAAAGGCTTCCTACTTTTGTAAAAGCTGTCACATGAACAATTTCTGCTTCTTCGGACTCTTGCCTGTTTGGGCACCCTTACATTCTTTGGGAAATGATTTTTAGTTAATAAATGACACTTTTCATCACCTCAGTAGTATAGCTTTCAAGAGAATAAGAAACAAGGCTGCGGACACCTTCTTGGGCCTGCTGTCTGAAGATGGGCCCGTGACTAAGTGAAAGAAACAGTGAACTTTTTCCAAGCTTCTGTTCCCATTTCAGATTCATTCTGGATTTTTATTTTTATTTTTAACTACTTTGTTGCTTAATAGAGCTCTCTTTGGTATGAAGGTTCTTAAGATTTACTTACAAAAAGGAAAAAATGAATATTAGGGTTATAACCTTCACTCTAAAGAAACCTTATCAAACTTACTGTGATATTGAAACTGATTGCTCAATATGCAATCTTTCTTGGGGAAAAAAAGTGATAGATTTTAATTTGCTACTTTTTAGTGTCAGCACAGTTTTACCAAGCTTTAAGTATGCATATAAACTGCAGTGGTACTAAAACACGGTTAAGTCAAGTTTTGATCATTTCTTTTGTCAAAGAAGCATAATTTCAACTCATGAGTCACTGTTAAATATAAGTGTAATGTGGAGGAAAAATGAAAATACGTTATGTGGGTTTTTTTTTTGCCAATTTGTATAATTTTTCAGTTAAGCAGTCATAAATCAAGGGATATTGTATTTTTTGAGGCTCATTAAAGAGACATTATACATCAGAATAGTGAAGTCGTCAGCATAATGAAATGATGAATGCCTGTAACTATCTGTATGTAAATGATGTGAGACAGATTCAGGGTGTTACAAAGGAGAATAACCATCTCCCTGACAGTTCCCTATAGGTGCAGTTGCTCGATGCTGGTGACAGATGTTAAATGCAAACCTCTTCAATAGCAAACACTTACCAGCAGTTAGTGGATACTAGCAATATAAAATAAGATAAATAGTAGATAATATCATTCTAAATAAATTTGTTTAGTAAGGTGTATTGTTGCATCGTAAAAGCCTTCTTTATCGACAATGCCATATTCTAAATTAAAACATCCTAGAAAAGAAAATGTTTACTTTGAAAACTAGTACATAAAAAATGTGTGTGTGTGTGTGTATACACACACACATATATGTGTGTGTATGTATAGGTACACACAAAACATACTTTGCAATGCTGACCCATTTTCTTAACTTATATAGGGACTTTTCCATGAAGTAGATAATATGCCAAATTTAATTTAGGCTTATTTATCCTATCAGGGAAACATATCTATCTCACCTGACTTTAGCAGATGGATTCTTAGGCACATATACTTTACATAGTGAGATTTGTAATATGCATACCATTTTGTCAAACATCATGTCTAGCATGGTTTATGAGTTCTGTCTAATCTTCAATTTATTAAAGTCATATCTCCTTTGTTTCAGATTGCACAGTCAATCTGTTGATTAGCCAGGGCCTTCAGTCCTGTATTTCAGGTGCTTTATTTCATTTATCAAAAGAGGAGCTGGCAATAGATCTAGTAATTTTCTGGAGATTCTTATTAATTTGTGCATATCACAGCACCTGACACAGGTGCCAAGTACATGAATGATTATTAAATGAAGAAGGAAAGGAGGGATAGAAGGAAGAAAATGGGGAAAGAAGAATGAAGAGAAAGTGGGAAGATTTTCAGCCCAACATGGGTTATTGATGAGGCTGTGGCATTGTTCAAGTCATTTAAACTCTCTCTCTCTGCATATATTCCCTTTTTATTTTATTTTATTTTATTTTATATTTTATTTTTTCAGCTTTATTGAGGAATTATGGACAAATGAAATTTTAAGATATTTAAAGTGCATGGCATGATTTGATACATGCTTACATTGTGAGAGAAGTCCCCCATTGAGGTAAATACCTCCATCACCTGATATACTTATCTTTGTGTGTGTGTGTGTGAGAATATTTAAATTCTACCTTTATTTTAAGTTAAGGTAGTGGTTTGTATTCTACCTAAGCCACAGAGTTTGGAGAAGACAGCAAAACACAGTATATGTGAAATCACTGTGTGGTTGATAGTATAGAACCACAAAAGACCCTGAAGACAAAAAAATAAATGTGTGTATATACGTGTGTGTGTGTGTGTGTGTGTGTGTGTTGTGTGTGTATATATATATATATATATATGTATGTGTGTATATATATATGTGTGTGTGTGTATGTGTGTGTATACGTATATACACACATTTATATATATACATATATATGTGTATATATAACATATATTTTATATATCTATAGATATATATTATAGATAATATCAATAGATTATAGGTATATATCTATAATTATATAATATCTATATATCTATAATTATATAATATCTATAGATATATAGATATTATATATATCTATAGATATATAATATATAGATCTATCGATATTAACTATATATAATATAGAAAGATTATAGATATATTATATAGATATATTATATATCTATAGATATCTATGTATCTATATATCTATATATCTATATATATCTATAGATATATCTATATATCTATAGATATATAATTTATTCTCTTTTTCACCCATCAACCCCACCCTTTTGCAACCATTCACTTGTTCTCTTTATCTATAGGTCTGTTTTTGTTTTATCTTTTTTTTTTTTTAGATTCCACATGTAGGTGTATTTATTCAGTTTTTGTCTTTTTCTATTTCACTTAGAATGATAATTTCTAGGTCTATCCATGTTGTTGCAAATGGCAAGATTTCATTCTTTTTTTATTGCTGAGTAATATTTCATTATATTTATATCACATTTTCTTTATCCATTCATCTATTGATGGACACCTAGGTTGTTTCTACATCTTGGCTTTTATAATAATGCTTCAATGAACATAGTGGTTAATGTATCTTTTTTAATTAGTGTGTTTTTTTCTTTTTTTTTTTTCCTTTGGATAAATGCTAAGAAGTTGTATTGCTGGATGATATGGCAACTCTATTTTCAATCTTTTCAGTTATCTCCATATTGTTTTCCATATTGGCTGTACCAATTTACAATCCCACCAACAGTACGTGAGTTTTACCTTTTGTCCACATCTTTGCCAGTACTTGTTATTTGTTGATTTTTTCGTTAATAGCCATTCTGAGGTGGTAACTCATTGTGGTTTTGATTTGCATTTCCCTGATGATATGTGATGTTGAGCATCTTTTCATAAGTCTGCTGGATTGTTTGTTGTTTTGATATTAAGTTGTAAGAGTTTCTTTATATTTTAGTTATTAACCCCTTATTAGATATATCATTTGTGAATATCTTCTTCCATTCAGTCTGTTGTATTTTTTGTTTTGTTGATGGTTTCCTTTGCTGTGCAAATACTTTTTAGTTTGTAGTAGTCCCATTTGTTTGTTTTTGCTTTTGTTGCCCTTCCTCAAGGAGACATATCAAAAAGATGTTGCTAAGGCTGATGTCTAAGTGTTTCCAGCATGTGTTTTCTTCTAGAAGTTTTATGGTTTCAGGGCTTCTATTCATTTGAGCTTTTTTTTTGCATATAGTTTAAAAAGTGGTCTATTTTCATTTTTTTTTTTACATATATCTGTCCAGTTTTACCAGCATCATTTATCAAAGAACCTGTCTTTACACCATTGTATAGCCTTGCCTGTTTTGTGATAGATTAATTGATCATATAAGTGAAGATTTCTTTTGGGGTTCTCTATTTTATTCTTTTGATCTATATATCTGTTTTTTTTATGTTGGTACCATACAGTTTTGATTATTGTAGCCCAGTTTGAAATCAGGGTGCATGATACCTCTCACTTTGTTATTTCTCAACATTTCTTTGGCTATTTAAGTTCTTTTGTAGTTGCAAATAAATTTTAAAACCAGCTGTTCTTGAGAAGAATGCCATTGGTATTTTAATAGGGATTACATTGCATGGTGTTTCTCTCCATTTTTTAAATATCTACTTTAATTTCTTTCTTCAGTGTCTTATAGCTTTCAGAGTACAGGTCTTTTACCTCTTCAGTTAAATTTATTCCTAGATGTTTTATGCTTTTTGATGTAATTTTAAATGGGAATGTTTTCTTAATTTCCCCTCTGATCACTTGTTATTGATGTATAGAAATGCAGCAGATTTGTATTTATTGATTCTATATCCTGAAACTTCACTTAATTCATTGATTAGTTCGAATAGTATTTTGGTGGTATCTTTAGGGTTTTCTATATATAGTATTATGTCATCAATTTGAATGCCTTTTATTTCTTTTTCTTGACTGATTGCTATGACTAGGACTTTCAATACTATGTTGATAGCAAATTATATATATGAAGCATCGGTATTATTTTATAAAACAATGTCAATCTAAGAACTTTGGGAACAGAGAAAGCACTTTAGATTGTATAACCAAATGTATGTAGACAAAGTGATATTAATAAAAATGTTCATTTTCTGTGCGCTTTAGGAACTAAGGTTATTAATTTTAATAAAGTTTCTCCATACCTTTACAATTGTATTTTGGCATTTTATTAGGTTTATGTGAATTGCTAGCAAGATAAATGATATAGTTTCTACATAAACATCAGTCAATGTAGGAATATATTTTCTTTTTCCTGATGCATATACATCATGGGGCTCGAAATAGTATTTGACTAAAGAATTACTTTTTTAAAATTATCACCTATTTTACTTCTTTTTGCCTTAGGAATACAGTGGATTATTGGTATATGATTTTTTTTTAGTAATAGTTAAATATTTATAGTTTATTGTGATATGGAAGTCCATGAGAACATAGTTCAGATTCAGTAGTCTTAATTTTACATATTTTAAATTGTTAGTGGTATTTTGGAAATGCTAGTGCATATAATAATATGTGTTGGATCAATTCCTTCATATATTTTTTGAAAATGTATACATTAAAAATTTGAAAAGTTTTAGTAATAACATAAAAGTCCATAATCGCACACAGTTATTATATAACTAAATTGGAATTAAAATTGAGTTAATGAAATACTATATCATCTTACTATTCCTTTGTGTATTCACCGCCTTCCATATATTCTGATCATTTTGCAAGTTTTCTCACCAATAACAATACTCTTATTATTTATGTTATAATCATTCAACTCAATCCATACACAAACACACATAAAATCTTAGAACATGTATTCCATATAATAACAATTTTATAAAATGATTCACTTTTCTCCAAAACTAAGTAAATGTATTTTTGTAATTTTTGTGATGTCCTGTTTTATAATTGACAGTCTAATTTGCCTTAAAGAAAAGAATGAAGTAATTTAAAATTCTGGCAAAGGCATGGAGAGAATAACCATAAAAATTTAATTTCAAACTCACATTTTTTCTTTAATGGAAAGGAAGACTCTGTTCTTATCATGAAAGTTATTATTTTTTAATAATTTATTTTAATGCCATATCTGTTGTTAAAGAGCCAACACAAAAGTATTGGAAAGTGTCACATGGATCAATGTTGGTACTTTACAGCCAAATATTTTGTAAATTTACTGCTGTAATGGGTAATGAAATCTACTTATATTAAATTTTGTTTGTATCTAGTTACTTTTTAACATCTACAATAAAAATAGAATAAACAGAGGAACTGACCAATTATGTATGTATGTATGTATATGTGTGTGTGTGTGTGTGTGTGTGTGGTGTGTGTGTATAGAGAGAGAGCGAGAGACAGAGAGACAGAGAGAACACATTTTTTGTGCTCTTTAATATCAGTTCTCACTGATTATTATTCTAATTAAATTAGGTATTTTTTTGTAATAACAAACGTGTACAACTTTTATATCTAAAAAAAATCACTTAAACCCAATACCTTATTTGATCATTGATTTCAATCTTTGTCTTTTAATTCTAAGTTTGTTGCTATTTCTACTCTGTCATAGGGTATATCTTGATTAATCTCTTAAATTTAAATCCAACAAAATACACATTGTGATCCTTAATGCACTTTGTCAAGCCTAAATTATAGGATGGAGATATATTTAATTGGATGTTTCATCACTTACATCACATTTACTCACTTGTTTTAAAGATAGTTTAGAGATAAATGAATGTTCGAGGGTGTGGATTGAGTTCAGAGTAGCATTTCCATCATTCTATTGCACAGTGTAATGGCTTCAAAAAACATTTCTCAAAGCCAAAAGTTAGCCTATCTTATGACATAATTCTTCTTTCTGTAATTACGTATCATTTGTAAACATTGCCATGCTATCATTTACTACCATTGAAATAAATGACTTAAGCATGATTAAAATTGTAAATCTTTAGCTTTCTTTCGAACCGTGTGTGTAGATGGTATATATACATTACAAACATACACACATACACATCTAGGTTATATGATAGATATATGTATGCATACATGTGTATATACATTTTTAATAAACTTCAGTTTTATTAATCATAATTTAGCCATCTCAGTCAGACTAAGAGACATTAGCTAGCAAGCACCAGAAAATACTTGTAAATAGCATTAAATTTATCTAGAAAGCTGGGAGCCTTAGAGCCACTATGGGAGTTAATATAAGGAATCAATTAATTACTTTGGGGCATTTAGAAATGGTAATGACCTTAGAAATTGTCCAGTCTTAGGATAACAATACTTTAATACTTGAACGGTGTTTTAAACTGATTAGAACTTGCTGCCTAGACCACTGTGTAAGTTCAGGACTGCATGAAGCATATCACAATCAATTAGCCTATCTGCTTCAACTGAGGAGTGGAGTGTGGCAACATACTTGCTGAGAGTCAAGAGAGTTTAACTCATGTGCCTAAAGATGCACAGGTAGTTAACTCTGAATCCACGACTATAAACAGAGACTCTAACTCATAATACAGTGTTATTTGCTCTGCTCTACTAATAAAGTAGAAATATACCCAGTAGGCATTCTCAGAGTAAATCCACAGAGAAGCTAGAGAAACGAATTGAGAACTTGCAGGAGAGCCATGCAGGGTATGATGGCTGTTCTGAATTGATGCCCATGTGGGTTAAACGTACTGAAACTCATTCATTGATTTTAAGGCATTATTTAAGATTATTCAGAAGCACCATAAGTAGGTACCTTCCTTTATTAATTATACTTACCATATTTTATGCTTTGTCTTTTCTTAGAATTCCTAAGCAGATGGTGCCTATTCTTTATAAGCTAAATAAATGGATTTCTGTAAATTAAATATACTAAAATACTAGTATTTTCTAACTATGCTCAAGGAAAAACCACTCAGATGGAACATAAAAACTAGATTAAAAGGCAAACATTTTTATTCCAATATGTAATATATATCTAATAAAAATTTTGACATTAGATCTAAAAATTGATTAACTTAAAATGGAGAACTAAAAGTTTGCCAAAATACAGACTATCATCAATGCTGCCTTTATTTCATCCCTCCCTACTTTTATCTAAAATCTTGTCTAGCTGATTAATATAACAGAGTACTTCAGCTTTGGTGAATATACTTATTCAATTTCACTGAAGATTATAGGTTTCAAATAATAAAATTGAATTTTATTGAGGATTGAAGTGTGTAAATAGAACATTTGATTGAATTTAATAAAATGGTATCCTGCTGATGGAAGCAAGTCATTTCCTCTAGTCTTAACTTGATTACAAAGACAAGAAGTTTTATGAGCTATTTTGAATGGAAAATTTCATTCTATCTAGAGAAAAAGACGACATTAAAACTAAGAAAAGTATTACTATTTAATATTTTAATAAAATAGCTGTAAATGTATGATTACTTTTGAAATTTAATAGAAATATTTTCTGATGTGTATTTGTGGCTCTTTACTTGGTCAGTAGAGTTAAATGTGTTTGCTATAAAGAAGTACATTCAGTAGATAAGTTTGCTTCTCTGTCTTTGAATAGCTTGATCTTGGTGACCATCCTTCACTTGACATGCATTTCTATATTTAGTCAAATACAGTGAGATCAGAACATTACTCCTTTTGTCACAAATTGAATCACTACATAGTAACTACTACTATTTAAAGGTTCAACATTTTTTAGCGAAGTCCAAAGTATTATGAAAAGAAACACAAAGCAATTTTTTTTTTCTGCTGCTTTCCCAGAATACGGTATATATGAAATTTGGGAGATTTGTAATACCTTTAGAAAATCAAAACCCCATACCAAATGGTAAGGCAACAAGCATATTAAAAAATCATATTTAGTTATGATAAACACCATATTTTTATTATGGTAGTATTAGGGGTTATTTTTTGTACTAAAGTTTTAAGTAACTTATTTTCAAATGTTATATTTTCAATATAATAAAATATTATTTTACCAAATTCTAATATTTCCTAATTAATGTCCATATTTTAATTATTTTATTAGACTAAAGAGCCAACTGAAAAATACTTCTTTCCTCATTTAATCACAGCAGAACTTTTAAAATGGTTGTTAAGGTATTTTCAAGAGATTATTTGGAAGCTAGAAGATAGGCCAGATTTACAATCAGTTATCATTATAAATGTAGAATTGCCAGAATTGCAGACATTATGTTGACTGAAGATTGATAAATGATTCTAGAGCAAGATGAATTTTAATGTGACCTAAAAGAGTACTTTGGGTTGATTTAGAATATTATCTTTAAGCAGTTGATTCAAAATATCTGCAAGGGAAATGCACAGTATGCATGTAATAGATGTGTTCAATTATTCAGTGGTGCTTTTGAAGAAATAACAAGGTAAACATTGATGAAAGGGCATTCCATTAAAGAAAAAATATATCTCTTTATTTTGATAATGGTTGTGTGTTGTTTATAATGCTTTAGAGACAGGCACATTATATAGGAAAAGAGAAGGGTGACTAGAAAGAGAGCTGGATGAGTAGACAAAACTAAGAATAATGGATAGATACAACTCCTAACTGTACAGAAAAGACAGTTGAGAAACAAAAGAAGAAAAGAAAGAGAAAGAAGAAAGAGAAAAAGAAAGAAAGAAAGAAAGAAAGAAAGAAGAAAGAGAAAGAAGGAAGGAAGGAGAAGGAAGGAAGGAGGAAGGAAGGGAAGAGAAGGAAGAGAAGAAAAGGAAGGAAAGGAAGGAAGAGAAAGGAAAGGGAAAGGGGAGGAGAGAGGGAGAAGAGAGAAGGCAGACAGGCAGGCAGGCAGGGAAGGAAGGAAGGGAAGAAAATGAGAAAACACTATAAAGGAAAATGCCTGTGTTCAGACCCTCTGCTATTTTACCATATTGGGAGCTGTTTGAGTGCAAAGATTAGAAATATTCTTTGAAAACAGAAAAATGTATAGCATCTGAAGAATGATAGTTTCATTCTAGAACTGAGATGAGAAGAAATAAAACCTATAATTAGAACAAAAATAGTTACACCTTTAAAAAGTTTTATAGTATAGGAGACCACTTCATCAGACAAATCTTACAAATCAGTTTGAAAATGTGTTCTAACAAAACTAATAGGTGCATTATTAACAGGTGTCAATTTGGTGGTTTGAAAGGAACCACAAAGAAAGAAGAATGAGAAAGCACCTGAAAACACTTTATATAAAGATGTACTGAAATAGATGGGATATGTATAGAAGAAACAAGATTATCATTTAGAATGGATGTCTAGAAAAGGCAAGATAAGTGAGTCAAAGTGTTTAAATAGAAACATGTATGACAATAGTAGATAAGAGTATTGCACATGTAGCAGGACTTTTCCTTTGAAAGATAGCTCTAACAGAACCATGGGTGACATTTGTTAATTTTAAAATACGTAGGAAAAAAAAGCATCATAAAAGTGTCTGTGTTATTCTTTGAATGCTTAAAATTTCCTTTGTTTCATCTTTAACTATCCGGTAGTTATACATGGCTGTCACTCCATTTATGTGGTTACTGAAAAGTACCTCCTGTAATTGTCTCATTTGATCATTAGAAAAAAACTACAATAACAAAAATATTACTTATAATAGGAGACTGTCAGTATTCATCAGATCAACACACCATTCTACAGTATCTGTTCAGTTCTGAATTATTAAAAGAAAAAAATTATTTTGTTAGAATAATTTTAACACAAACAATCCTCATTCCAGGCCTAATATGAGCATAACTTTCCTTCAGTGTGAAAATAAAATGACCATACATATATAATAACATTCACCTTGTCAGTTAGCATATTGATATTAAACTCAGAATTGACCTGTGGATCTCATTACCTGTAGGAAGATTAAAATAATCATTGAATGAAAGGCAGAAAAAGCTGAGTAAGGAAAATATAATAAATCAGTTTCAAAAAAAAAAAAAAAAAGTGAAACCCAAGCAGCCATTCTGACAGGTCTTATTTTCATCCTGACTACTGGGTTTTATAAATAAGAATTGAAAAATCTTTATCCTCCTTTGAACATTGGTTCATGTTTATTCCCAAAGATATATTATATAGGTAACAAAGGGCCTGTCATCTCTCCTGATATTTGTTTCAAAATCAAAAACAGTAAGCCACCTTTCTCACTTGTTTTTTCAACCTGAAGTCAATGTCTGAGCATAAAGTATCAAATGAAAAGTTATTCTCGTATTCTGTTCTACAGCCTAAGCACTGAAGGAAAATAATTTTGAAAATGAAACATATACTTTGTATATTGTAGTGATAGTAGTAGTAGTAGCGTCAGCAGTAGTAGTTACATGTAAATTTTAGACTCTAAGATATTTATATAAAAGGGTAAATTAATAACAAATCAAAATCATTTACAAAAGGAAGTTTTAGAATTAAAATTTTATGTTTACAAACTTCCAAACCTAAAATAGCCTTTAAGATAATAATTAATAATATTAAATTGAAATTTATTATTAAAACATGAATATAATTCTCTTCTGAAATGTCTATTTCTATGTAAATTTCTTATCATTTAAGAATATGTATATTTTTCTCTTTTAGAATAGTGATTAATGAAGTTACAAAAGCAAATTACAGAACTTTAATCTGGGAGTATCATTGCAGGTTACTTAATCCGTTTCTATATGTTACAGTTAAGGAAATTGTGTGGTGCACTGATTCTGAGTGACTTGTACAATGTCTGTTATCACTCAGAAGAGAATTATTCTCATTCCCAGTTCAGACACTTAACACTGCATAACTCTCTCTTTTAATGACTTAGTCTCAAGGTATTTATGAGCAACAGTGATCTCTGTTTCAATCTAGGCAGTTATTTTTGTATAGCCAGTTACATATTATTGACATTACTGTCATTACAATCAACTCTCAATTTAATTTAAATGAAATCAAATTGTATCATGTCATAATTTTAGTCAATCAGAATGACATAATGGGACATATAATAAAGGTTGCAATAACTGTTGCTTAACAAGGCTTCCAAGCATCATTTGTTGCTTTCTATGAATCGTATTAACAGTATGACACAGGTTAAGAGAGCTTAAGAAACATATTAGAAGGTAATAGTTATGTCCAACCTTCTATGGTAGTACTAAGGAAAGAATGAGAGTTGTCAAATTTCTGAGCTTAGTGAGACACTATCATTCAGAAAGAAGGAATTAAGGGATTGAGTAGGCAACCTGTAGCATGTCAAAGAAAAACTGAGGGATCTTAGTCCCTAAATATTTCTATAACAGTGAGTTATCCAGGGAAAAAGCAGGAAGCACCAGCTAATTTGCCCTCTTCCAGACAGTTCCAGACTGGCTAAATGCTATGGTTCCTAGTTGAGACAGAGGATAGGAAAGAGCAAAAGCCAGGTGTCCTCGCCAGAACTACATCCATAAGGAGATCTCACTCCATTCTCATACTTTCATGCTTTCGGTCTGCAGAAAATGTAAAGTACCATAACTTATTTATGGTAAAGGCAATTGGGAAAGGTAACAAAGACAATCAAGGTATGCTCTATCATAGCAATAAAAGGTCTAGGTAAAACTGCGCAAGTCAACCAGAAGATTAACCAGAGCCAAAAACCAAATTAACACCAAAGGGAAAATCTTGGGCTAATTATAAAAAGGTCAAACAAAAAAATCTCATAATTCGTTCATCAGAAGATGATAGATATGGACAAATACTAAAGGAAAAATGAGAAATGGCATAGGAAAAATATTCAGAGATAAAATAGACTTTTCCTGTAGTAAATGAGTTGTATTTATAGCTCTTGTGCCTATATGGAGTACTAGAAACTAGATTGAAGTCATAAGATAAGAACAAAGATTGAATGAGAGACCAAACAGGGAAAGGGAAAAAAAAAAAAAGTATGGGCTGACATTTACAGAAAAGAAGAATGGGCAAGAGAGGAGCAAGAAACCTGGCCAGTTACCTTCA
Organism: Eonycteris spelaea; assembly: GCA_003508835.1. Lineage (NCBI taxonomy): Eukaryota > Metazoa > Chordata > Mammalia > Chiroptera > Pteropodidae > Eonycteris > Eonycteris spelaea. The sequence continues at coordinate 115,155 of PUFA01000043.1, read as the reverse complement.
GGTCTCTGGTGAAACAGGTTAGTGTAAAGGATTTTTAGTATATTTTACTGTGTGCCATGAAATAGAATCTTTCCTTGGAGTCTCTAAAAAACAAAAACCACTTAATTGCATTTCGATGTTTTATTTGGTTGGCACTGCTACTGACTGGACAACATGCTGCTTGAGGCCAGAAGCTGTTTCGCTTGTACTTTGGTGGCACCCTGGGGTTTCCACGTGGATTTGGGACTTAATAAACAATTTAGACTGAATCGTTGCATAGAAATGATCCTTGAGCCACTTTTACAATGATCACTATTGGACGATTGTCAAGAAAGGGAGTAGAGAGTTACCAAACAAGCTATGACGAGTCTTGGGATAGCTACTCCAATTAAAAGAGAAATTGTGGAATTATATTGAAATCATAATCTCTGTGCTAATGTAATTTCAGGACTGTGTTTCAAATGGAGAATAAATATAAGAAATATTTCATTACTTAAAAAAATAGAAAAAGCCTGAGAAACTCTCATGACAGTATAAACTATAAATTATTATTATTTTTTAGTTCAACGTTTAGTTGAACTTAGTGTTTTAATAAATTGGATCAGTTCAAAGTATTTACTCTGCTCAACGAGCTGGTACCAGAACCCCTGAGAATGGGGTTACTATTATGGTATAAGGGATCAAGCTGAATGTAGAACCTCAGATTGAGATTAAATGCTAGGGACAAAAATGTAATGAACATTTTTCCAGGGACAGAAGACTGAGATATCATTTATATAGACCACAGATATATGGAAAAAGGCTGAAAAAACATTGAAGTTTAAGTGAGTCTGATGAAATCAGAATTACACACTTTTTGATCAAAGTTACAAAAGATTTCTGTTTCCCTGGCAGACTGCTGAGTGTCCCAGAGTGCAGAGTTACTTAGAATTTTCTACTCAGTTTATTTACTCTGTCATCCCTCATCAAATCAATTATAGAAAAAAGATATAGCCATGGGGTCATGGGTGCATGGTCCACCCAGGTAAGTAGAAAGCTTGTTTTTTTATATAATGGTCACGGAGTTAGGCAGATAAACCAAATAAATGGACTATATTCTCATTTTTCACTAGAATGTTAAAAGTTATTTTTCATCCCTTGTATTAATTTTGAAAGAGCTAGAATCCTATGAAAGCCATGAAAGTCTTAAAACCTATTACCCAGCTGTGTTGCATGGGCATCCAAACCTTTGACAGATTTTGCATGTGGAGTAAATGTCTTTATGGTATTACAAAATGTAAATCTGAGCATAAAATTAAGAGCTCAACATACTCATAAATAAGGACATTTTTTTTCCCTCTTAAGTATAAATGAAAGACATTAAACTATTATATATGATATAATTTTTTGGCCATTTTCTTTCCAGAAGAGTCATCATATATGCCTTATGTATATACCTAAGCCCTTTTAAAGGTTAAAAATTATAAATTAAAGAATTAGAGTTATCAAGATATACAGTTAGTTTTAATATAGTAGAATAATTCCAATTTATATTTCTCTTGTTAATGTATTTACATTTGATAAGTTAAAAATTAATAAGGCTGTAGAGTGTTTACCATATTTTTGACAATTCACAAATAATATTTTTTAAATTTGTACTAAGTACCCCATGCTGTATTTTAGTTAGTTTTAGCATTTTTTTTTGACTTAAGTAAATTTGGTTATTATTTAAAATGTACGACTTGCTTGCTTTTCCCAAAAGTATCTAAAAACTGATAAGACTTTCCATAATCAGCAGAAGAATTTAATTGTTGAATAGAAATCTTAATGTTGACTGCTATGTCTCCTCGTGGTCTAAACCACAATCATCACCTTTTTTTATTTCTGAAACTCAGCAATCTTCATCTTCTTTATGTTCTTATTCATAAAATTTTGACCCTTATTAAATAACAAATTTTGTCTCTTGGTTGGCAATCAATGATTTTCTGAAATTTGTCTTTACTCCATGTTCTCACTCTGAAATCTCTCTACTCGGCCTGAGTTTCCAGTGGAATGTTGATAGTAATAGGCATCATATTCTGAGGAATGAAGAAAGTCGATTCTCCTTCCTGAAGAGCACATTTATTACTACTATGAGTAGTAACTGCCCTTAAAGTTTCCTTCTAATTGGCTCCTAATGAACTCTACATAGATCAGAGATTGTAAAATCAAGATAACCAAAATCAATAACATTTTTCTGATTATTTTTTCTCTTCCTTTCCTCATTGTGTTGATTAATAACATTCTAAGCCGCACTCATGGTCAAAGCACATTGAGGAAGACACAGCTTGTTCTACAGATGTTCTGCAGACCATTTCAGGAGTGAGAATAGGATACAGTCCCTAAGATCCAGACATCGGAATATAACGTAGAGCCTTAAAGAACCAACAAAACAAACAAAATAAAGTAGAAATAGAAAGTACTAATTGAAAGAAAAGACACTACATATACATTTATAAGGAGGAATTTTTAAATGACACAAAAATAAAAATCATTCTCATAAAACAGTCCTTTTGGAGGCATACTTGGAGAGCTATATTCTATTTTTTGAGATATTACAGATGAGGACATTGTTATCCAAAGAGTTTTATTTTTTCTTTGTTTTCTTGCCCTTTATGAAAAGGTTTTGAGCTGTAATTCTGAGTTTTTTACACTAGGCTGCAGAGCATTCCTTTAGAATGAAATGGGATGAGAGTGAGGGGGGGAAAGTAATAAAAGAAAAACATTAAATAAAAATAATATGCAGAGAAGGAAAAATCTTTGGGTTTTATTGAAAATGATAATAAAAAGCACAAAAGAACATTTACAAACAATGAGATAGCAAGAGAGGAAAAGTTCGGATATTGTTTTTGTCTGTCTTAATTTAAGAGACAGTCTTAACCTGAGGCAAACACTTCAGTGCAGAAAACACAACCAATTATCTTTTTTTACAGAAGTGATTTCCACCTGAAAGGGATGGAAATTAGAAAATGAAAAGATGAAAAAGAAACTACCTTGGGAATTTTGTGCCAAAATGCATGTATTTATCTCTCTAGTTTAGTAAATCTGACAGGGAGCCACCATCTGGTTAACTACAGTGATGGAAAATAATCCTATTTACTAAGAATAATGTGTGAACTTTAAAAAAGAGCATTCATACTTTATAAAGATCCATGGATATCAGTTACATAATAATTTTCATGTTGAGAGAGAAATGGTCTTGATTTATTGGGACCCAGAAAATATTTCAAATATGACATTTTGTGATACTATGCAAGAATATTCAGAATAAAAACTTGCTAATAACTTGAAGGTACTCTTAAATAACTTGAAGGTACTCCTAAAGATGATAATGTTATGCAACTAAGAATATGCATCAATAATAAAAAACAAGTATTTCTCAAAACTATGAGTAGACACAAATATATGGTTTTTATAATAATTATATACATATTTATACTCCTGAACTTCTTATCCTCTAATAAAACCATAAAAAAAATGGAAGAAAATTTTGCCTATAAATTCTCCAAACAAGATTCATTCAGAACATACCAGGGCACTCAAGCTCTGAAATTTTGATGGAGCTATTGAAAAAGTATAAACTGTAATTGAGTACACTTCCTTTTTCTTTCAACAGAAAGCATTTTATACCACTTAAACTACTTTTATCCACCTTTAAGTAACTTATAAATAAGAAATTAAGTGAAGAAAAAAACGTTTATTCTTAAAATATGTAAGAACTGTGGAATATTAAATGTAAACATAATGAGAAGTTGACAGAGTATTAAGGCATATATGTATCTATGATACAGATATGACAGTGATTATGAATGCTGGCTACAGTGTACAGTAGAAACTTCAAGTTCATAAAATTGAAAGCTGATTACTACTTAAAACTTCCTACCTCATCATCTCCAGAGAGGGATCTGAAAATCTTTATTCTGAAAGCATTTTATTAGTGATTGTAATGGTCAGTCAGTATTAAAAATCATTAATAAATATAGTTCTTCATAATCATAGAAGTTTATAGCTGGAAGGAACCTAAGGTTTGTTTAATCTGCACATAATATCTTACACAAATACATTTTATTCTGGGTTCTGTTAGTGTATATAAAAAAATTTCAAATGCAAATGGAATTTGATATATTGTTAAATATTTTGTTACCTATTTTTAAAATCTACATTATATTCCTAAAATCTCATTCTTTGGGGGCAATATATTATGTTCAAAATTATGTAATGATTTATTAAGACAATTTGGAAATATTTAATGGTAGTAACACATTTTTGAGTTAAAATTTAAAGCATTATTTTCAAAATGTGGGGATCATTTATTTTATTCACTGAAATTTGTAGCACTTTTTGAAAGTTTGTGTTTTGATAATTTTTTCCTCAATGTTTACTTTTATGCCTAGTTAGATAGTAGAGAATAAGAGATTGTGGTAATCTCATTGTATATTAAACTACTTAAATAGAATCATAGAGCTAGAAATGAGTCATTACTTAAGAATTTTTCATCTTGGACAGATAAGAATATATTTTATTTTGAGATTTTGTTAGAAATTTACTGGATATTTTAAGTTTTTTTCAAGACTGAGCCGTCATACTTTTCCAACATTTTGACTCTTTAAACTCATTAGAATGTTCCCCTCTTCTAAACATAAATAACTCCTTATTTGTGCTTCTTTAGACCTTTTCTCTATAAGTATCTTCATGCACACTCATAGTAACACACACACACACACACATATAGTTTTCTTAACATAGTGGAGCGTATAGTCTATATTCTGAGGGCAGAATTCAGGTCTAGTCATTATTATATTTTGCATATCACCTAAATGAGGACCTTGCAGACATAATTATACCTTGGTGTGTATTTATCAATGTATATATTTAGGTCTTTCTCCCAAATCAAGAGTTTTCAAACTGTGTCGTGATTTCTCTTTGCTGGGAAAGGTAGGAACAAGGGACAGAGTTCCTAGGTATTTCAGTGTGTCTTCTCCATTCACAGTTTTAAACTGAGAACTACAAATAATGCATAAATTCTCTATCATATCCTAGAACATCTTTAGTTACTAAATTTGATGGTTAATAATCTTTAGTAAAACATTGTCATTAATTACATATGACATGAATCTGTTGTTATAATTACAGGTTTTTTTTTTTTTGTCTTTTATTCTATTTTAAGTGAAAAAAAGAGACACTTACATTTGTATAACATGACCTTTGAGGCTTGTAACAAAGCAAATTTTAACTACAAGAAAGCATTCTTAGAAAAATTTCAGCTGCTGATACATGAAACATGAAGTTATACTATTTCAACATAAATCCGAGATGTTCTCCTCTGCCATTATATTTTATCTTTTCTGAACTTGAGAACAACATTTTATTTCCCTCTCCCCAAGCCTCCAGTGCTATTTCCCTGTCTTGAAAATGATGAGATAGTGATAGGTGATTCTTAGTCATCTTTCATCTCTGAAATTCTAATAGTATGTTCATATTTAACTAACTACACATCAGATTCATGTTCAGATGATCATCTATAGAAACTTGTTTGCCCTTGACCTCCATTTTGAATATAGTTTACAATTTTTCTCTTCAAATTTCTCAGTAACTTTTCCTCTTTTTTAAATTCCCTTTTCTAATGTCAGTTGCATAACATTGATTTAATTCAAGTATTTGGTTCTTAGAATATTATCAACATTGGATTTAGAACGTTATCAATGTCTTTTTATTTAAGCCAATTAGAACCTGACCAATAACATGCCTACTAACTTCTACCTGCATGCTCTTCACTAGTCTATCCTCCTGTGTCCCACACCCCCATATATACCATCCTAAATGTTGTATTTGTCCATTTATTACTTTTTTGTAATGTGTTGTGAATATATATGTTTACCTACAAAATATATAGTTCTCTCATTTTTTTGAAATTTATTAAAAATATTATTCTGCATGTAATCTTTGAGGACTTTCTTTTTTCACTCACTATGTTGTTATTTGGGATTATCCTTACTTTATATATAACTGTAGTTTATTTTTTCATTGTTCTGTATTTCACTGTGACAATATGAAATAATCTATTTTCTTATTGATGGCATATGATTTGTTTTTGACATTATAAACAGTGCTGTTTTTAACATTTTTGTGTCTTCTAGTATATATATGATGAACTCTTTTATCTTTGAAAATATTAAACTTTTTATTTTATCTGGTTATTTTTTCTCACACATCAACTTAATTTTGACTTTGAAGTGATGAATTTCTTAGAAAAAGTAGTTATAATTAAAAGGAAACAGTCAATATATAATTTTTTCTAGTTTATTTGGTTATTTATAAACTTTTTAACATTATAAAGATGTATTTCTTGAGTTTTGGTCTCTTATCCTCCATTTTCATCCCTTGTTTTTTTGATGTTTAAGTAAGATCTCTGTATTAGGAAAGCTTATTAAGTTCATTATAATATAATCATTTTAAAGGTATTTCCAGAGTCTTTACCAAGTTATCATTATTCTTTCATAACTCATTTGACAGTTCAGATTATATCATCCAATTTAAGTTAACAAAATTCATCTTTGACACTAAGATATTTACATCTAAAAGGAAATCTTCCTGAAATCTTTGTTGAATTAAGCACTTTTTTTTTTTGACAAGATAGCACTAACTGAAGTTAAATAGAGTAATACCTAGAACCTAATAATGTGATACCAACTATCTAATGGAGTGATGCAGGAAATAATTTAAAATTTACAATAAGGAGCAAAGAGAAAAGGACCAATTTAAAATAAAGAATTAAGACAAACATATTCATCAATTATCATTTGGACACAGTAAAGAAACTGTCCTGAGGGTGATTCAATTTAAAATGTTCCATAGGTATATTGGATCCCTGAAGCAAAATAAAATAAGGGTTGGTGTCCCAATTAAAGTATTGGAAGTGTCAGCAAGCTGAAGGGGATGGCTTCATGGTTTGAGATACAAATATGCTGGTAAGGCAGTTTTGGCATGAATTACTTGGAATATTTCAAGAATAATCAGACTGTTTTCTTAATTTCTAACTTTTGCTTCCTCTTTATTTCCTTGAAGGGATTTACTTGTCTGGTGCCCAAAAGAACTTATTATGAATTGACAGTAGGCTCGATATTGTGAAATGATACAGAAACTTAAATAACTCAAATTCAAAGGAAGATCTGGCTAGTGAATCCCCTAGCAATTTAAATGCTGATTTCACTTTAAAGACAGATGAAATCAGCATTGCTTCATGTTTTCAAATTCTTTCTGCTTCCTAAAAGAACATAATTTGATGAATTTTAACATATTCGATATTCGAACTTAGGGGTAATATTTCTATAATCAAATGAATGAAATACCATTTTCCAAATGATAACTTTATGGAGAAGTTAATTAAAATTAAATATTTAACATACACTATTTGTAATCAGTTCATTTTGTAATTTATAAAATTTCATGTCCATGTGTAAGGGTTTAGAAGGCAAGATCTCTAGATTAATCACAGACATATTTCAGGCCAGTACACAGCAATCCTGTCATCTTGAGAAAGGTCCTTATCTTTCTGTGCCTCAGTTCTCTTGTCTTATACATAGATGACAAATGTACCCACTTCATGGAAATTTTATTAGGATTTAATGAGTTAACATATTTAAATAATTTAGAATACAACCTGGCCCATGATAGTCAAGAGTTATTGGTTATTATTTTACGTATCATCATTATTAATACCATGTGAATTTGATAATAATTTCAAACCCAACTATTATTTTACATCTTTTGTCATCCATTTCCAATTTAAAACTGTAAATATTGAAAATAAATATAATTAACATGGAGGGAGCAACTCAAAAATACATTTTGTTGTATTTCACTGTAAATTGAGAATAAAAATAATCTTTGTAAAGTAAGGTGAAAGGGAAAGTGTCAACACCAGCTGATGGAGATCGAGAAGGGAAGATTTCGGTTGTGAGATGCCCAGTTGAAAGAATGCACAAGGAGCCGATATGAGAATGAAATGGCAGGCACTCACTTTTTGCAGGTAGTGTGCTTTATGGCAGGAACACACTTCTGCTCTGTTAGGGGACTGCACGGGCTCCACATATATCAGAGTACAATAGTGGCATTCAGCCACACATGTGTAATACAGTAAGCTGAATTATTTAACATGGGCTAGGTGCAGGTACCCTACTACACTATTGTAGCATTCTAAATTTGAAGTCCTGTTTCTAGCCTGAGCCTGGATCACAGCCACACATGAGACCAGGCAGGCCTGGGACCCACAGAAAGATACCCGCTATTACAACTTTTACTTTATTTCTTTCTGAAAATAGCAGGTGAAAACAAAGCAGGCAAACTATAATATGAGGTGAAGCAAATAGAAAGGAGATTAAATCATCTTTTTGTCAGATAATACAAATGGAGCCTGAAAAACTCAATAAAATTGTCAAGCCAATTAATAAGATATTATTACTGCTAATACAAAATAAGTATAAAATTTACATTTCCCCTAAATGACAAAACTAAATATTCAGAAAACATAAAGCTAAATAATTTATTTACAATACAAACAAGACATATAAAACTTGAAAATGAACCTGAGGAACAACTTTACATCCATATCTATAACTCTAGCTTTATCTATGTGTATTATAAATGTGCATGATGTTCTCTATGTAAAAACTATGAGGAAAACTTGAATGAATTGAAACCATGTGAAAATTTTTGATAGAAAAATTAAGTATTTTTAAAAAAGTGAATTATCCTAAAGAGAGACAGAGTATGTGTGTCCATGTCTATAAATAATCAAAAAAAATTTAAAAGAATTATTTTTTGAAAATGTAGGAAGTGATTTTGCCACAAGCAATTGCAAGGATACATATGTGACAAACATTGAAAAGTATACATAAAAGCGTAATGAGAAGAAACTTCCACTACAGCATAATAAAGTATATAAATTAAACAATGTATTGTTAAATGCTAAGTGCTTGCAATAAATATAATATAAAGTGGAAAATTATATATACTATATGAATTAACATTTCTTAAATATTAAAATGAGCTAGTTTAGGTCTGTGTTTAAGGATTGAGTTACTTTGTCATACTTTGAGCAGTTCTTCACAAACTCCAAACCCAAATAATGATAGATAAATTATAAAAAGTCACAGGCAAGGTATAGTATAGAAACCAAACAGAGTAAAATGAGCCTGGCTGAAGCCCTGAGTTACTGTGTTCTATGTGATTTGGAGTTCATACAATGTTCAAAATCATTTTCATAAGATAGTGGAGTGAAATAAGGTTCAAACCCATGGTTTGGTGTAGTGATCTCCCACAAGTGACAGTAGACATAAGAAAACTGTTATTTGGGGCTACAGCTTGTAGGGGGTGGGAAGATACAGGCCCAAGCTTGCAATTAGACGCTGAGCGAAATCTGGATAGGTGTTTGAATTGTCGATTTCCCAATGTTACCATAGTTCAGAAATATCGAACTACCGATATGAGATATGGGTTTTCATTCATACTTGAGTGGCCAGATGGAGTTCATTATATACCCACCAAGCAAAGAGAACACTGTATAACTAGTATGCAAGGGTGGTAATACAATTAGACAAAGCGTGAGTGAGGAGAAAAAACTACTTAAAAATTTTCCTATAAGCTATAATGTTAAAACATGAAGACAGCTAATACCACAAAAGCCAAATATATTAATAATCAGAACATTAAATCAAAATAATTTGACAGCCTAAAACATGATTTTAAAATATGTTCATAATTCCAAAGTGATAAATGGACAGACATCTGTAATGAAAGATATATATGGAACATAAGCAAATTACATAAAACTTGAATAGATCAATAGAAAAAATAACCAGTTAGTAAAGAATATATTGTGACATTTGGTCTTAAGTAAAATAATAGAATTCTCTGAATAGAGAAATAAAACACATACTAAAGAAATAATATTTGAATTACTAGCTTAGGGTTGTGCTTTTTTTTAAAAAAAAAATTTAGATTTGAAGAAATAACTAAATCTTCATATTGAAACTACTGCACCAGGTAAATAAAATTTAGTATCCTGTTAACCATACTGTTGTGTAATACAGATTATCAAAAATTAAGAGATCTTCAAGGCTCTGAGAAAAGACAGATTACATATAAACAAACAAATATAGTATATAGCTTCAAAGAGCTGAAGAAAAAATATCCACATCAGATATCTTCTGTACTAAGATATCATTCAAGAGTTTAATCAAAATAAGAAATAAAATTCATAGACAAATTTACACTGATTTATAGAACAATTAAAAATAGTGTTGAGCTATTTTTGAAAATCGAATTTAACAAGCATGATCTCAGAGATATAAGTAAAAAAATCCTTTATACAACAACTAGAGAACGTACTTTCATGTCAAGTATACAAAGGGGTGTTTGAAGAAATATAAAGTACATTATCAGGCCACACAGGTAGTTTCATCAAATTTTAAACAACTGAATGAATAGAGATCACATACTCTGGCTGTTATGCCATTAAATGCCAATTTAAAAATAAAGTTACTAAGAATAAATCCATTCATTAGAAACTATGCATAAAGCTTAAATTGCTTCCTCTGCATTCACCATCCACCTTTTTTATCTTTCTATCTACCTGTTCTGAGCTCCAGGGGTTTCACCTCTTTGGATTTACAACCTTATGAAATAACTTCACCTCTTTGCCCCCTCAGTACTCCTGTGACTAGCCACGTCATATAACACGATTCTTGTGGTTTTCCACCACCATTTTAAATAGTTCATTACTCACTTGCTCTCAAATTAGTCTAATTGATGTGTGCCCTCTGGTTTTACATCTGGGACCCTAACTAACACTGACGCTTGAACAAGTACTCAAAATAAAGTCTCAGATAAAAATTATGAAATATCAAACCTTGCAGTGGTTGAAATTCGTAGCTAGAGATAAAATTTAGAGCATTAACTGCATTAAGAAATAAATAGTTAATAAAAATAATGTGAATATTCAAGAAACCAGAAAAATAAATTATGCCTAAAGAAATTAGAAATAAAGAAATAAAACTATAAAAACAGCATTTAATAAATATAAAACAAAAGAGCAATACAGAGGATCAGTTAAACCAAATACTAAGAACAACCAAAAAATCATAACGAGTTCTCAGCATAATTAATAGGGACTTATACTAATCATTAAAATACCTAGTAAATAGACTGAACCCAAATGGTGTAGATGATGGAGGCTCCGTTCATCCCTCTGGCAACCAAACCAAAGTTGTGACGGAAACAAGGAGCAGCAACAAGGAAAAATTGCCTGGGATCTAGATAAACACGCCATACAACGAGGGAGAAATCCAAGAAAGCACCCTGCAACAGCAGAAGGTAGGACAGGGCTGCCCAGTCTCAAGGGGCCGAGTGAGACGGAAGCTGCAGCAGCAGTGGCAGCAGCAGAAGCTTCTTAAAGGGACTGGTCCGTGAGTGAATTTTCATAGTGATAAACCTGGTCTCTCTGAGCACCAGTGCCAATTTGGCTGCTCACAGAGGCCACCAGGAACTTATAGGGAGACATTGTCGGAGTGAGGGCTGGGGCAAGATCAAGACTGTACAGTAGTGCCAGCGGTATCCTTTGTTCCCTGTTGAGTCCTCCCCCTCCCAGTGTGTAGACACAGTGCCACTGCAGTGACTTCATCAAACCACATAATAGAGGTCACTCTGCCCAGAGGATTCCCTGAAACCCCGCTACCCTTAACTCACGATCCCACTCAAGCCACATCCAGGTTTATCCTCAGCGAGTCAGGTGCTCCTTGCTGAGCAGCGTCTAGACTCACACTGGGGGCAGCTGGCCTCAGTTTCTGATGTGGCCTTTTGAGATAACTATAAGCACAGCATCTGTGGATTGCTTGCTAAATCTTAACAGGTGGCCCCTGTTAAGGGCTTGGGAGGGGTAGAGGCTTGGGCTAAATTTGGCCTGCAGCTGAACTCCTCTCTGGACTGTGCCACTAACACCTACTTCACAAATCTACACTAATAAGACCAGGAGACTTAGGAACTTTGCTTAGTACATAGAAACAGACAGGGAAAGGCAGCCAAAATGGGAAGACAAAGAAGCAGAAGCCATATGAGAGAACAGAACAGAGATTCAGAAATAATGAGTCAAGTCATATAATAGATGTAGAGTTCAAAACACAGGTTATAAAGATGCTCAATGAGTCTACGGCTGTGCTGCACTGAACAGGCCCAATCTCGTCTGATCTTGGAAGCTAGGCACAGTCAGGCCTGGTTAGTACTTGGATGGTATACCACCTAGGAAGACTAGGTGCTATAGGCATAAAAAACAAAATAAAAAAATAAGGGATTTTAAGCTGACAAGGTCCTTGCAATCTGTGAGGTCAACCAAGGGTTGCCTCACCTAAAAAAAAAAAAAAAAAAAAAAAAAATGCTCAATGAACTTTTGGTTAAATTCAGTGAGATTTTTAATAAGGATTAAAAAAAACCATAAAAATGGAAAAGTAAATTATAAAAGTGAAACAGTCAGAAATGAAGAACACATTATCTGAGATGGGAGGTATATTAAATGGAATAAACAAAGGAATAAACAGAGTGACTAAAGTAAAGGATCAAATGCCCTATCTAGAGAATAGGAAAGCCAATCAGAATGGCAAGAGATAAGATGCCAAGACTACAAAAATAATTTAAGGTGCCTATGGGACACTATTAAGGGTCCAAATATCCATTTGATCGGTGTACCTGAAGAAAATCAAGATGTTGAACAGCTGTTTGAAGAAATAATGATGGGAACCTTCCTTAACTTGGTGAAGGAAATGGACATAAAACCTCAGGAAGCTCAAAAAATTCCAAAAATCAAGGATCCAAAGAGGTCCACACCAAGACACATAATTAAAATGCCAAAGTTTAAATTCGAAGGAAGAATATTAAAAGCAGCAAGAAAAAAACAGATAGTTACTTATAAGGAAAAACCCATAATACTGGCAGCTGATTTCTCAAAGAAAACTATGGCAGGACAAGAAAGCTTGGCACAAAAAATGCGACAAAGATGAAGACCTAAGAATCTACAAACAAGAATATTATTTCTCAGCAAAGCTGTTATTTAGAGTTGAAGGACAGTTAAAGAGCTTTCCAGACAAAAATAAGATGAAGGAATTTATCACCACCAAGCCATATTATAGGAAATGTTAAGGGACTTTTTCAAGAAGAAAAACATGTATCGAAAACAGGAATATAAATTGTACAAAACTACATTCCTATCAATAAGTCCTTCAAATGAAAAGAATTAAGTGCTCCAACTACAAGAGTGGGTGGATAGAAAGGAAAGACCCCTACATGTTCGCCTATAGGAGGGTCACTTCAGATTAAAAAGAAACACAAGACTGAAAGGAAGGGGATGGAAAAGAGATATTGCTTTGATGGAACTAGAAAGTATTTAAAGTCAGATAAAGAAAGATAAACGCTATATGATTATACTTATATGTGGAATCTAAGGAATAAAAAGAATATACTAATCAAAAATGTCTCACAAAATAGAGTGGACAGTTTGTGGTGACGGACAGAGAGGAGGAAGGTTTTGAGGGCTGGGAGAATGGGGTGAAAGGTTAGCTGATGGATGGTCACAGGGATGCAGTTAAAATTAATACATTGGCTAGGTAGAGGGTCAGGGAAGGGAGGGAGCAATTGGTGGGGAACCGTTTTGCGAACTATATAGATGTCTAACTAATGTATTGTATACTTGAAACTAATTAAAAATGAGAAAAAAAAATAATAAATACATTATAAATACCTAGTAAATAATATTATAAATTTTCATATTTAATTTAAGCTTCTTTTCACTTTCTATCACTCTTGGGCAAATATCAAAAATATGTAATTATTACTTTGGATAATTCTCTTATAATTGTATCAATGGTAGAAGCCACATGCCTATGTTATTTCTTATAGTCTCAGAAATGGTTAAATATGTAATTTTAAATCTAACCACTTAAATTGATCTACAGGTGAAATAAAAAATACAACTTACAAGAAATATTTATTCCTATTAATAGAAACAATAATATGGAGTCAACTGATGAGTGAGTGGACATTTGAAAATTTGAAGCCTAAGAGTAACTCTTGTCTCAGGTTTCTAAAAAAATATGTCAAAAGCAGTATAACTTTATCCTAATTTGGTGGTGGTAGTAGAGTGAACTGATTTATATAGTATTACTAATTCAATTATAGTGTTAATAGTACAAAATATATGCATTTTGATGCACATGGTAATGTGCCTGCAGACAAAATAATCTATATAGTCATAAAATTAATTTTTAACATAAACATTTCATGATTATATTGATACTTTATAAACATCATTACAAAGATAATAAATATGAAGTTTCTAACTCTAAGAATGAAAGCCAAAAATACACATTACATTTGAACTGAGTACTCAGGTGCCAACTTTGTTTAGTGTATGAAACTTGTGCTTTTAAAACAACTTTGTGGGAATAATAATGCCTTTTTTTGTTACTTTTCTTCTAACACATTATGGCAACTTTCTGTGTTTTAGCAAGGAATCCATTGAGATATTTTTTCTTTGCCAAAAAGATAAATATATTGGCATAGCCTGAAAGAAAGATTAAAATAAAATAAAACCATCCAAGGGAGGTGCGAACACATTAGAAGAATAGGTTGATATTATGTAAAATAAACAAATGGTAAAAACAGAATCAATAAAGCTACGAGGAATGATTTGGACTCATCAGTCTATGCTTTCTAGAAGATGAAAGGTCCAGTATTACTCCCCACTTTGTATTATCATTTCAACTTTAATATGAGTGACTTCTTGGAAGTCAGAATCACAGTTTTATTTTAGAGGAAAGATCACTTCTATAAAATCTAGAACAGAAGTCTAAAAGAGCATGTTCTGTGTATCCAAAACTTTTACAAGTATTAAAGTTATTTTGAGGGACCAAAAAACAAGTGTTGCTAGCACAAACACATGTTGATAGAGTCAGAGTAAAAACTGACAATGATCACAATTCCTGAAGGAAGAATCAGTTTGGACATGATGCAATATTTTTAAAAATTACCATAAAAATCAATAGAAATGACCAAAATGCTTCTGTCTCTTATATGTTCTGTAATTTGGAAATATGACTTCTGTAGGAAATCGTCTTTTTGATGGTATGCAACACTCTTTATTGAAACCACAGTATAGATAAGAGCAAAATCGTCAAAAGGCACTTGTGTATGAGACCAACAAATATCAGAACATTAGAAAATGTTCAGATTTTGATATTTAACTTAACTATTGCATCAATAATCATTAATTTTACCTAATGATCCTATAGAATAGATTGAATGAATAAAGGAACATTGGTAAATTTCATGTTGCTTATTTTCAGGAACACTGGGAAGTTTGTACTATACTTTAGTAATCTATAATATACCCTTATATTATAAATCTTAACTTTCTTTTGCAGTTGCATAGTTATAACATTAACCAATATGTGTATTGAAATTTATACAATTATCCAATTTTTTGACAAAAGGCCAATATTTAAGATAATTATACCTCCCTTACCAGTATTTTCTTTAAAAATGAAACATAGTGAAATCATACAGAACATCAAGAAATCATATAAAATTTTACTACATTTTTGTCATAAGTAAGGTGTTGTCATGAAGACTAACAGACCTGCCATATGATAGGATACTGTAATTATACAGATTTGTATTGAAATTATGCAAGAAAGTTATACATACACCTTAACATACAGTATCATTAACTATCCTAATGTATTCAAATCTACTGTACAGTTTTCTGATCCATCAGAAAATATAAAAAAATGTTTTATGGAAATGCTAACCACATATGGCACAGGATTGGAAGGGACAAATAAATTTAAATATTATAGATTTTCTAAACACATATGTGGTTTTATACTATTTGGCTTTATTTGTCAAAAAAATGATGACTTGAACCAAGATTTTATAACAGAAGTAATAATAATATTCTTCCTAATCATGTAAGGCATATTAAAAACATTAGCCAATGAGTAAGCATTAATTAACAGAGCATTTACTTCCTTCCTGAACATTCCCAGAGCCAGGTCACTTTTGTTTCATGTCTAGAATAATGAAGTCTAATTGTAAGATAATCCTTAGCACAATAAATTGGGCACGCCGCCACTACACACATCTTCCGTAAGAACATCACAGGTATCTTCAGTGATTCTAAGTTCATCCTACACACTGACATTGTAGCCCTCTAAGCCCTGACCCCAAAGTAGCTCCTCACCTTAAATCTCAACCATTCTCAAGAATAATAGTGTTTCACTCTAGTTATAGAATATTCACTTTTCTTTGTATTATCATGGCACTTTCTGTGCTCAGTTGGTTGTTGGTTGTACTTAAGGCATTCCTTCTGTCTAAAAGGTTTTTGCACACATATCTGCCAGTCCAAATTATGTTCCTCTTCTAAGGTGAAGCTGAAGCCACATTTGCATGAAGTTCCTCTAATTTACCAAAAAGAGGCTTTTGCCTCCCTTTCTGCCCACTTTATATTTCCTACCACTCATAAGACATTAACCAGACAGTACCTTAAAATATATATATTTCTATGCCTAGCTTTCTCATAATGTGATCAAAACCTGTTAGGACAAAAACTTTGCAGATTGTACCATATATCAGCTAGTGTTTCCGAAAGGAAGGCAGAGTACAAAACCAGACAATTAAATTATCACTTACACATGCTTAAGACGTGTTTATTACTGTCCATGGCACATGGCATCTGATAAATTTCAGCTATTTTCATAATACTGCAGCTAACAGCTATTTAGACACATTTTGAGAAACAGACATTCTATGATTTGTTTCCTTATAAGCTTTTAATTCAAAAAGCTTTATGTCTGTAAGAGGAAATATGAATTTTCAGATATTTACGCACATTAGCTAAATCACTACTGCAGTGGAAATACTCAAATGATGAAGTGCCATATTTTTTTATTTCTCACACCAAAATGATTGTGTAATCATTGTGACCACACAAAGTTATCACCAGTATGGTAGAAGACTTTTTGGCAAATAGTGACACCCCATATTTGTGTTCAACAGTTCTTATTTCTAAGTGATTCTTAAAACAATGCCACACTTTTTACCTGCTCTTGAGTATCACGCATAAGGAGTTGGGGTTATATGGCCTTGGAAGAAAAGGTGCAAAAGGTTTTCCACACAGACATAGACTTAGATTCAATGGATACTGTGCAAAAGAAGTGTCCAAGATTAATTCTCTGGAGGCAAATTTTATTGGTACTGTTGAATTTCCCTCACAGCACTAGAAATTTATTACCACTATTTTAATTTTTCTGAATTATGTCAACTATTTGCAAATGTAGAAGAAGGTATCGAGTATAATATATTTTAGTGTTTTAAAAGTAATAAATTTTCTAAGCCCTTGAGAAAAAACCTCTAAAATATGTTATAAAATTGAATAAAAATCTCATTGAAGCATAAAAATTGATTTTTCTTGGTCAAAATAAAGCAAACGATATTATTTACAGTGCTTCCTCAACCAAATTTAAATCTGTCTTATGACATTTACCCCACTTCATGAATGTGATACTTTTCTAAGTGGTTGTTATACACTATGATTATTTGACACATATTTCTAGGATTATTGCAGACAACTACTGTGATTAAGTTATTGATAAAGTTCACATGAACCCTACCAGCATTTCATCACAAATATTAGGTTAGATGCCAGTCCATTTATTACATTCAAGAATGTGCAACTTAACTCTCTGAGTGTCTTTAATTGGTTTAGAACAGTGCCCTTGGAGAGTCTTTATTAGAAATCACTCTGGAGATAAAACAAAGCAAACAGGAAGGTCTATTGGAAGCAATAGTATGTGCAATAACAGGGAACCCCCTGTGTACTGTTCACAGGGTGCTTTGGGTAACAATTCCAAAGGGTGCTGAAAGCCATTCCCTGAAGATGTTCTCAGATGAAACATCTTTATAGGCATGACTGTGCAAAGAGAGTTGCGCCAGATGTAGAAATTTCACACCATCTGACTGAACATAGCCTTATCCCTCAGAGTGTAAATAAACTAACTCAAGATTACTAGGAAATCTGGACCATCCAGATGGCCCCGACAGACACTTAATTGATAAGACAAAGAAGCAACTATTATTTAGTGTATTTTAATTTTATTTTATGGCATCTTTTCAGATATATATTTGTGAAGGACAAGTTGATAAAAACGGTGGTGTAAGGAAAAAACGATCAGGTTCCTATTGTTTGTTTGTTTTCAGTGTTCTTCTGGACCCTGAGGTAACACCCTTGCACCTCACCCTTTTTAAGAGTGTTTCTTGATGCTTCTCTAATCCTGTTCTTTTCCTTTTTTCCCTCAACCTCAGTTTTTAAAGAAGTATCTAAGCCAGAGTAATACACCTTGTATCCCAAACTCTAGGGCTGTAAATCAAGTTTTTTGAGTGATTGACTCAATTAATTTGAAGAGGTTGGAAATATGTTGGGGTGGGGGGATAGAAAGCATTCTAACAATTCTTTACAAGAAAAACACTTACTGTTCTTTCTCTATTTATATATAAGATTTTGGTAGATGATGATCTAAAGGTTGAAGATCCAACATTGGACCAATCTCTTCGTGAGTCTTTGGTACAGGATCAAACATTTTTCTTAGTTAGTGAAGAATATCTCGGCTTTGGTTCTCAGTTAAAACTGAGGTGGTAGATGCATCTCTTGTAATGTCATGTCACATATATATTTCAATTGTGCGCTACCTACAAACGTATTTGTTGTTTTTAGTTCGATATCATGTAATCATTTACACAGTAATTTAAACACTGAACTCAGTTATTTTGTTGCTCCATATCAAATAAAATTAAGCACTTATTGAAACTGAATTATTTTATATAGCAAATCTATATGTCCTGCTTTTTAAGCAGAACCATAAACATATACAGTCAATCCGGGCCCATTCAGGAACACAAGATATAGTTATCTCAGATTAATAAGAAATTTAAATAACTAAATCAATGATCATAGTTATGTACTGTAGCAAATTATACCATAAAAAGGAAAAAGAAAGTTTGTATATATATATATTAGCAGCTGTCCCCAACCTTTCTGGCACCATAGTTGGTGGTTCTATGAAAATCTAATGCCTAAAGTGGTGATGCTAGCACTGGGGAGCAGCTGCAAATACAGATGAAGCTTCTCTCATTTGCCTGCTACTCACCTTCTGCTGTGCTGCTGGGTTCCTAACAGGCTAAGGACCAGCCTGGGGATTGGAGACCTCTTATCTATAGGATGTTGTGGAATAGATCTTTTTTTTTTAGCCTGTATGATTCAAAATGAGTTATGAAAAGTATGCACAGGGAAGGTTGTAGATTTCAACTAATTCACAATTGTGAAGGGTATTTTTACCTGAGGACAGGACTTTAAACGGAGAAACTGGAGAGCCAAGTGACCAGAATTTAAATATTATAGTTCAGGAGTATGACTCAAATTAAGAAATATTAAAGCTATACCAAAACTAAGCAGATTATCAAATTCTGAGTGCAGAGAGAGGGCTGTTTACTCAAAGTATTTTGTATGTACCAACTATTTTATGAGTAAAGGCTGGTTTCTGAAAAAGCCAATCTTTTCATCAAATCAATTTCATACGTTAGCCTAATATGAAAGTATTCTAAATAATCTTCTCTGTGGTAGATGATCATAAATAAAAAAGGATTCTTTAAGGTTTAAATCATTTTACTCCATATTACATTGCATATATTTATCTTGATACTTTTGATGAAACATATAATAATATTTAAAATTAACTAAAAACTATTAAAATTGATTTATATCATTTCAAGTCATTGTGACATATTATTCAATAACTTCATTTAATTCTAATCATACTGATTTATGATTAGAATGTGGCCATTGTACTTTGAAAGGCAAAATGATACCCTCACAATATATGATACAGCCTAATATATAATATATGAGACACTATATATAAATATATATTTACACAAAAATGTATATTAACACAAAGACAGTACTGCCAGGAAATATTTGATAGCAAGTAGAAAAAATGGAAAAAAAACAGAATAGTTCAATAGTTTTAACATAGACAAATATGATTTAAAAATGGCTTGACTAGTGAACAGAGTTTTTAAGAAAAGTTTAAATTAATATATTTTAAATGGAGAAAAAAATAACTCAGTATTTCAAAATTCACACTTTTTAAGATAACACAAATTTCTGGATTTTTTAAAATAGTATTTTATTTATTCAGTAAAGATCTGTTGAGTTTTTTATGGTCCAGGCCCTGAGTGACTCAGAAATATTCAAAGTCACTGACTTTAAAAGATATAATTGTTAAATAAAGAAAATAAGATATATGACATAATTATCTCACAAGATAATTATGACAGTAAAGTCAGAAAGTAGAAAATTCAACAAGAAATATGATGCCTTCATATTACTTTACTTTTACCTAACAGTTTTTACCATAGGAAATGAATGGTAGAATAGCCTATTTTAACGAGTGAGCATTCTATGACTTTTTAGCCTAGGAAAAGTTACACATTTTTTTTATTTTTCATTTTTTCTTAATGTAAATAGGTTTAATAATAGTTTCTAATGCATACTTGTCATGAGGATTAAACTATGTCTGCACACGGAACAGTTCTAGTTGTATAATAAACTCTCAGTTAATGTTAGTAATTTAATGTGAAAAATATTAGAGAATTGTATTATTGCTCCAACTTCAAATCTGAAATGCTGCCCAAACATAAGAAACTTGTAGTTGTCAGAATTTCTTGAGGACAACACGTGTCAATACTTGGTACTTCATGGATTGCTGGCTAAGATTCTTTCAGCTTGTTACATCGTTGTCCATTTCCTCCTTCATCACTTAATATTTGACATCCTCAATGTTTCTCTCTCAGTCCAAGACAGTACATAAAAATATCTAAAACTACATCCTCTTGCCAGGACCTAGGTGTTAGAATCCAGTTCAAATTCTGGTCCCTGTTGACACAGCCTGCACATCTTTTTCTGTACTAAAAGGAGTGAACTTCAGAGAGGTGGATTATTTTGGGATGGAGGGAAATGATAAAAATTTAAGATGGATACAAAAGTGTGATATGTTAGTTACAGATTGCACTTATCTACATAGACAGAACATTTGACTAAACATAGACAGTTTATTTCTCACACATAAAATAATGTTCATAGCTTGGTTCAGAAGCTCAAGGATGCTAGGACAAAAGTTTTCTCTTTTCTTCATTCTACCGTATTGGTGTCGAAACTACAGCCATTACAGCATTGTTTGGAAAGCAAGAGAAAAAAAGAAAAAGGTCAGCAGTTGTATTAGTAGGCCAAATTTTTTTTTCCCAAATATCAAGTACACTTCCACTTTTACGTCATTAGTCAGAATTATGCCGTATGAACATCCTTTTACATAAGAAATTCCAGAAAGATGAAGTTTTAGACTTTTAACTTCCCTGCTTGAATGAATCAAGGGGTTGGTCGATTATAATGTATATTGAGTGAACCACAGATTATATGCCACAGAATTCGAATAGTTATATGACCGGAGATGGTAGAAGGAAATTACAAGCCACCAAAGATATAGAGGTTTTGGAGAATGGTGGATAATATGGTAGGGATTATTTTTTTAATTAAAAAATATATATTTTAAAATTATATTTTAGTGGTTTTAGTAAGAATACATATATTGAATTGTTGAATGCTTACTAAATTGCAAACACTTGATAAAAGCAAAATTCCTGAATACATGTCAAAAATGTCATAAGATTATAATTATTTATACATGTAAAATTCTGAAAACAGATTTTAGCATATTGCAAACTATGCTGTTATTACTATAATTAATAGTAACAGTAGTAACAGTCTTTTCTAAATGCTTCTTTTATAAAAACAGAAGCTCACATAATTCAATAATGGAATTGAAGTGATGCAGTTAAGGAGGAACTAAATCACAATTCTACTCAGGTGTGTCTGACCTCAAATTCCATGGGATTATAGAAGGAGGAAGGACAAATTCCGTTCTGAAGACAGGAATTGTGTCAACAGATGACTTTATAACATTGGCCTGAGTTCAGGGACAGTGTTTCAAATCTTTGAAGAGGAGTTTCTCAAGAACCATGAATAGTCCTTGACCCAAATGGCAGGTTCTCAAGATAAGGCCCTGGTTATCAAAGTGGGGTATAGGTTGGGACTAGGTCTCAGCAGTTGAAGGAGTCAATAGCTGTCTCGGGGTATTTCCTAACCTTAGTGTGATTCTCCTTAAATTCTTCCTGCCTGATGCTAGATTTGTTCTGGAGACTTGAAGTATCTCATGTTTGCAGATGAGTGACAACTAAATTTTGCTCTTGGAAAGAATGACATCAAACACTAAGGATTAGGTCAGGCTCTTAATCCCATAAACTGAATTCCTAAATCAAATGAAATTGAGTAATTCTTTAAATGTGTGTATAGTTCAGCTTGCAATGTAGTGAATCATTAGTTCTTACACCTTAGAGTGTGGAGTCATTAATTTTCCCTCAGAAAGGTAATTGTTATTAACTCTAAAAAATAACCACTCATTATTAGAGATCAGATGCTGTTCCTACTCTTGCCTCAGGGAATTCTAATGACTTTGGAATATTAATTTATGTATTCATTTATTCCTTTATTTGGCAAGTATTTAGGAAAAATACTCTATAAAACCAATACCTTTAGAAATATAGAATGAGCTACATTCCTTTAAGGAAGATGGAGTCTTCTAGAAAAAACAAGTCATGTACTTCAGGATTAGGAATTATATGTTATAGCAAAAGATATAGATTACAAGAGTAATACATAGGCAGGATTCCCAAACCAAATAATTTGTATTATTTTCAACCGAACATAAGTTTGTTTATATAATATTTATCTTTATACAATAGAAAGGTTAAAAAAGGCAAAATTTCTGTATTATAATTTTAAAATATTATAATTTAAAATTATATTATAATTTTAAAATTCCAAACACTGTAAGTATGAATAACCAAGATGCTATCAAAAAAATATTTTTAAAATTAAATGAAATGCATTCAAATGGGAACATACTGTCTTCTCTGTTATGTGCACTCAAATACACATACTCATGTACATTCCCACACCTATTGACTTTTGCTATTTATTTTACTATACATGTGTGTCTCAAGAAATTTCAAAAGCTAAAAACCATCATTTTACCCAAGAGACAAATGAGCTAAGGCTAAGTACTTATTAAAGAAAAATATTAAAGAATTATGTTCAAAGCTGCAAACAGTAAATTTGTTAAATACATTAGAATATATATTATATATTCTGTATATATTATATATAATATGTATATATGTGTATAAATATTTCATGAATACACTTATTAATTTACAAAATATTTATAGACTTATTTATTTATAAAATATTTATGCATCAACTTTTTATACAAATCCCTGAAGTTTTATTTACCAAATCAGAACCTTATAAATACAATTGTTTGGTCATTTGCTCATTTGATCTGTTTTTAGGCCCGACTTTGACTATATTTTTCCAAAATGAACAAGCTGTGTAAAATAATCAGATTTGAATATTTTTTTCTGATACCATATAATGATTATGAGCTTAGATAATAAGAAAATTATCTATCATTAGCTTTCAGACATTTCAAATATTAAGCTCATTTTGTTAGCGAAGAATTAGGAGTATGTTATTACTTTTATATATCATATATATTGACCACAACCTTTAGCAAAACAGGGTCTTTTTTGTACTTTTCAAAATTTTACTTATAATTTTTCTGAGTGAAATATAAAAAGTGTACAGTAAAAATAATTACTACTTAGTGATAGCCATGACATTTTTATTATTAAAATTTACTTGATAGAAAAACATTGGATCAAGAGCTTATTTTTGTTTTTAGTTATTATTTTTAATAATCACATCTATAAAAGCCCAAGAAGTCATATATTGATTATTTAATGTTTTTCTGCGTGTGATATTCCAAAAATAAAATGGCCTAGATCATCAGAAACATCTGCCAGCTAAAATTCAAATATTTCTGAAAAAATTGCTATCCTCATGCTTTCTAATGCATTAATAGACTAGCTAGAAAGTAAAGGAACACACTAAAGATCAAATATATAAAAAATAATTAAGAAATAATAACAGAAGCCAAAAGTACAATAGGAAGCTGTGGAGAGAAGCAAACTAAAAAAAAAATTTTCTTCTGCAGGCCAGTGGGAAGATCAATATAACCTTTTGGACTAGGGAAATTATTGGAATAAAACCTGAAAATTATCATTAAACCAGGATTCTGGAAGGAGATTAAAATGCTTTTGGTGAATAGAACACCCTGAATCCCAAGAAAGGCAAACACAAATCCTCAGTGGAGGAAAGCATTCACAAATTAAGTCCTCAGATTTCTGAGTTTAAGTTACGAAAAAATATGACCTGAGAAAAGATTATCAGAGGCAAAAAAAAAAAATCTTAATTCATAATAATCAGAAATAATACATGACAAAATTATAATTACCATAAAAGTATGAAATAGAGATTTAAAAAAAATAGAGGATGGAACAAAAAATAAGCAAAGAATGAAACCTACCATAAATGTCCAGAAAATATGGAAAAAAATAAGAATTTAAAGATGAAAAATAAATTTTTGGAATTAAAATTCAGTATATGCTAAACACTTGGAAAGATACAACAAAAGAAAGATTGATGAAACAAAAGATAGAGTTCATGAAATTTCTACGAAATACAGCCCAGGGATAAAATATTGATTGAGATAAAATATTTTTTTAAACAATGATGAAGTGTGGAATATAGAATTTGAAGGTGTACCATATATATAAATGGATATTCAAATTGAGAGAACTCAGGTGGATGGGAGAAACAATATTGGAACAGAAAAGTAGGATATGTTTCAAGTATTGATTTTAAAATTTCCTCATGTACAGGAAGCATAATGTATGGTAAATAGGTTAAATATATTTAAAAACGCTAATAATTGATGGAAGGAAATTTAACTTTGGGTAGTGATCACACAATGTAAAATACATATGATGTATTATTGAATTGTACACTTGAAACCTATTTAATTTTATTAACCAATATTATCCAATAAATTTAATAAAAAAATAAAAATTAGAAATTACAATAAAAAAAGTTAGGGAAAAAAAAGAAACCTAGTAAGACACAGCACACAAAAACTGAAGAAACTCAAAGACAAGTATAAACAGCCAGTAGAAAATAGAGGTGATCTAAAAGCTATGATAATTAGACTTGCAGTACAGTTCTCAATACTACTGAATGAACTTAAGTTTACTTAGTAGAATGATATCTTTAAGTTCTTGAGCTAAAATAACAGTAATCTAGAATTGTGACCTGAGAAATCTTTTCAGAATGAGAGGGTTACAAGTCAAATCAAGTTAAAAAAAAAAAAAAAAAAAGAGCATTTATCTATTATTTGAGATTTGTTAAAGTAGCTTCAAAAACTGATGAGACAAGGTGTTTGTTATACATGTTTAATAAAAACATTATTTATGAAATAATAAGAATATAAAGTTACATATTTTTGTGAACTTAAGTAATGGACAATGTGTCCTATCGATCAGAGAAGTGATATCCATAATTAACGAGTGCTATCATCCCAATGTTTCTCTGGACAGATAGAGATATTGACTAATTTTAGATTTTTCAAATTAATTATGCATTCTTAAATTGCAATAACCAACAATAAAGCAAATATTGAGTTAATAATTTTCAATTCAACAAAGAAAAAATATCATTAAACCTAATAATTGTAAATTGAGTAAATGTCTTAGTAAAGACAGAGATATGTGGAATAGATTTTTAAAAAATGTTTGGCTATGCACTTTTCATAAGAAATGTGACTAAA
This sequence comes from Eonycteris spelaea, assembly GCA_003508835.1. NCBI lineage: Eukaryota > Metazoa > Chordata > Mammalia > Chiroptera > Pteropodidae > Eonycteris > Eonycteris spelaea. The sequence continues at coordinate 89,221 of PUFA01000043.1, read as the reverse complement.
ATTTAAGGACATGAAACTTAATGATGCACATTTTCGCAGTAACTGTTCAGCTTTGTTAAGAAGGCCTTAACAAAATGTTAAGGCAAGTAAATACAATATATAATGATTAGAATAGAAGAAAACTAAATGTCAATATTTACAAATAATAAGACTGTTTAAACAAAAAAATATATAAGAGTCTCCAGACCAAGTATAGAAAAAAAAATCAGACTTTAAGTAGTTACACATTTTTTTTTAAAACTAGCAACTAGTGACTATCATAACCATAATTTCACTATTCCCTTATTAAATACCAGGCACTGTTCTAAGCACATTATATGATAGGAATCATTCAAGCTTCACAGCAGCCCTATGAAGCAAATGCCCTTAACATCTAATTTTAGAGTCTTGACCCACTTTTAATATGGAAAATTGGTATGTGACTGAATTAGCATTGCAGTTTAGGGAAGCATAAAGGATATAGGGGCACCTAGTTAGCAATGTGAAGAAAAAAAAGTCGGATTCCTCCGTCACACCATACTCAAAGATATTTGCAAGGCTGACTCCAGTATCTCCTTTAAGTATTTGCTCAAATATCATCTTTGCAATGATGCCTTACCCCTACCAACTTTTTAAAAAGTGGAACCTGTCCTGCCCTGCATATTTGATTTCCCTTATCTCACTCTAAATGTTTTCCTGCATAAAATTCATCACCTTCTTACATATTGTTTGATTTACTTGCAATTACTGCATGTGATTCTTCTCTTCTCATGAAATGTAACTCTACAAGGACAGAGGTCTTTGTCTTTCTTTTACTGACAAATCTTAAGTGTCAAGAGGAGTTTTAGATACTGATTAAATATTTGTTGAATAACTTATAGGTGTAGGATTCTGACCCAAGATAAATTTACATCAGGATTCATCAGTAGACTTGTGAGGTTAAGGAAGATTATACAATAATTACTATTCTGTTACACATAAACTGATTTATGTTACTAGAAGAAAAAAAAATCACTCCTTTAGGAGCCTTGGTAAATTATAATTTATTCAGAGTGAATGCAGACATTTTACTCATTGTGTAAGTATTAAATAATTGAGAAACATATAAAATGTTTATTATGCATTTTATTAAGTATATTGGATAAGTTATATATAATTTTTCAATTAATATTGCTATCATTGCTATATTTTTAAATAGTTTATTTTTAAGACATAGAGAATCTTTACACTGAACACTAGAGAAGAAATAAGGAAATCTGGGCATTAGACCTTGTATAAATGTATGTAATAAGCACATAATCTACATAAACACTAAATAAGCAACCGTTAGGTTTATGATTCATTGTTAAGAACTTAGCTCTTAGAACAGAGCTTGGAAAATAGTAGGCACTCAATGTCTATTTGTTGAATGAATTGTTATATTGATGGAGTAATTATTTATTTTCTACATTTTATTCTCATTAGAAAATGGAACTAATGCCATCTATTTAATGTTCATCTTCTTAAGTTGAGTAGCAGCCATAAAACGACATATATATCATTACCAGTATAAGGTCAATGTCTTGGCTACCCTTCAAATACTACTATTTTCCACATTTTATTTTATATTTCTGCCATCTATGTATAGTAGAGGTTGGAAATGTTAACTTTTTAAAACGCTCTTCTTCCAGCATTTTTATTACTACAGAATAGACTCATTTTATTATAGGTGTTATCCTAGGATCTATCAGAATACAATGTTAACAATCTCATTTAATAAAAAAAGATTATTTAGATATGCTTTTTAGGATTACAAATGACATAACCCAAATCATACCATTGTTAGACATTATTTAACTAAAGTGGTTGTTGTTTTGTTTTCCTTTTTCTTTTTAACCTTCTGTTAAGCAAGGATAGAAGGACTCCAGGCATCTGTGCTTTTTATTATTATAATACTAGCTCCTTCAGGAAATTTTATTGCAGGAGGAACATTGTTTTTTTTCTGAAAAATTTCCACTTTTCACTTCTCTGAACTAAGTAGTTTGTTAAGAGATTTTTAATTATGCTTAAAAAGATAATGTGATTTCCTATTCAATAAATTGTCAGACACAAAACTATATTTAAAGACTATCAATATTTTGAGCAAATATATCTTCTAATTCATTGGCTACTTATTCTCTTAATAAAGAACATATTACATAGTCTAAAAATCAGTGTAGGTATTATAGAAAAAATAAAATGTATTACAATATAGATGGCATCCTCATCAATTATCTCCTTAACTTAGCTTTCATGAAAATTGTTTTTTAATCTTAAACTTAATCCAGAAAAAAAATTAGGTTAATACTGAAAAACAGATGTTTTGGCTATGTAAAATATCAATAAAAATGAAGCTCCTTTACACTATTTCTTCATATTGACAACATAATCAAAATCTGTCAGTAAAGAAATTTAGAACATTTTAACAATTCCTCTCTCTCTCAATATTTTAATATTTCCTCAACCATTAGTTCCAAGCTATGAAGTCAGCTGTAAACAAATTTTTTCCTTCATCTTTGAATATATATTTTTTCCTATCTTGCAATCCTAATTTTCCTCTTTCTCTCAGAGATTTGTTTTCTGTCAAGTCACACAGGATATTATTACCACAAGCAGACTAATGATAACTTTGAAGCAGTCTAACTGTTTTACCTCAGCAAATTAAATATGTAAATATGTGTGCATAGAAATATAGATAGAGCCCATAGGAGTGATGGAGGCCACGAGGGTCAATGGGGCTTCTCAATAGAATGGGGAAGTTAATTGTTTCTCAAATTACTGGGACCTACAACCACTGAGATCTACAATCACTGTGTATATATAGAGTTGTGTCATTCCTGAAATGTATAAATCCATATTTTATAGAAACAAAAGCATATGAAAAATAATTAGTACTAATAAATTGTTTATCTTAATTGCATTTTATGTACAATTATAGTATAAATACAAGAACTAAAAACAATGTAAGGATAATAATTTTGCATGTTCCACATAAAGCTATACAATTGAGGGATAATTTTCCTAAAGGGGGGAAAATTCTCAAAGGTTTTATGTAAGAGAATGTAGAGATAAGGATTAAGTATTTCTTATATGGTCAAAGTTCAAAAGCTATGAAGAGAACTAAATTCTATTCTTAACCACAATAGTAGTTGAAGAATTATAATTGTTTATATTCCTTAACCATTGCTTTAAAGTATTTAAATGTTAATTAAATTTATTTCTACACATTGAAATCTGTACTTCTATTAACAGCAACAATAAAAAGATTAAAATAATACTATTTTAAAAATAATGGAATATATTAATATTGATTTTGTACGTTATACATGTTTAAGTATTCAGTGATATTGCAGAACATTTTATTTCATGGCAGTATTTCTTCTATAATAAATTACTTCATGTGGATAATGATGACATCCATTTGATATTCAGAGAACCAGATGTAAACTAACTCAAGAAGGTGCCAAGTTAGGGACTGAGAAATCAAAATAGGAGAAGATAAAAGAACTAAAAAGGACACCCACTCATAGTCTAAAACTGACTGCATATTTATAGTGTACAATGTTTGAAAAAAATAATTCAAAATCACAAACTGTCTTATTTATTCTATGCAAATAGTACTTGTTTATTAAAAAAAAAATCTTACCTAGGCATACATTAGTCATTGTATGAAAGTTGATATTTTATGGCACGTTTTCACCCAGTACCACATAGAGTTATCAAGTGACATGCTAGGTTGTGGCAAAGAAGTTATCAAAACATCATATATTCTTGAGAGATAGGTTATGAAAATTCTTGTTTTTTAGAGTCACTGTGATGGTGAGGTCTCCAAATCAGTCTCTGAGGATAAACCTGTTTTGAAACCCATTTGATATTAGGAACTGTAATAAATATCAGAAACATGCATGAAAATATGCAGATTTGTCTCTCAAAAGTGTTAAATTCGGAGAGAAAATAGTGGAATAAAGCAGATGATTGCAATACTCTGTGATGAGTTCTTTGATACTGGGTGCTGTGAAAACAGATATGTGTGCATGCGCAGTGTGTGTGTGGGGGGGGCAGGTAGATCAACAAAGACTTCTTGATGCTGATGATTTCCGAGGATACGGTGAGAGAAAAGAGGACGTGGGTCATAAGCAAAAAAAGCAGCATATGCAGACGTGTGAAAGTGAGGGAGAATGCAACATGAGAATTGCACAAAGGGTTGGGAGAGAAGAGAGAAATGAGAGATGAGACCAAAATATTGCTAATCTATTGGAGTTTAACTCAAATACTGTGAGATATCATGGATTTATTTGAATTATTTTAAGTATAAAAGTAAGATAATTTTGGAGAAATTATTAAGGGTAAGAGAGGAGTCAAAACCTCCAAATTTTGATCTCGGTGCTTGGATGGTGAAGAGCAAACAAGAGAATGCATAGTTTCCATTTTCGCCAAGATGATATAAAGCATATATTCTAAATCTGAGTGAAGATTTCTAATAGGAAGTTATATGCCATGGAAATGGAGGAGATGCAATAGGAGGAAGAAAAAAGACAATAAAATATCATTAGGTACATAAAAAAAAAAAAAAAAAAAAAAGAATTACCAAAGGAGTAATGATCTCCAAAAGGATGAAAAATAGTTGAGGTGAGATTGCATAAAGTTGGTGTGTTTTTGTTTCGAAAGTAGGGCATTAAAGTTTATGATATCAGAAAGTGTAACCGTGGGTGATGATAATAGGTTCAAGGTGGTACATGCATAGGGAGCAGAGGATGAAGTATAGTGGAAGCTGAGTAGAAACGAAGAAAACTTATGATACTGTGAGTTTTTACATATGTGGTTTACCTTTGTGGACCTTAACCTTACCTGAAATGATTGTTTGTTATATTCATTTTCAACAGGTAGTCTAAGATATTTTCTTCTGAATATTCATATTATATCCAGTTATTTATTCACCAAACATTATTAGGTGCTTATGTCCAAAGTGGTTCAAAGAATATTCTGTAAAGAAATTCAATACATAGGAAAGTTGGTTTTAAGACTAAATATAGCAAAAGCTGCACTAGCATGGTTGGCCCAGGCAGCATGTGGATCTCAGACAGGATTAAAGTTCCATAATAGTTTGATCTCTATGTCTGCAAATATAGCTCAATTGACATCAAAAGTGGTATTGAGGGAACTACTGTGTGATTAGAAAGCAGTTTCCGAACTGCATGCTTGAGAAGCAAATAGAAGACAGTCAGACTATTGTGCTTAATTTTCTTATCTGAGGAGATTCTGAACTCCTCAGAGTCAAGCCAATTGCAAATTGGCATTTGAAAAATGTCTTATTCACTACAAATAAAAGTGGAAAAAGTGAATCACTTTTCTTACATCCAAATATGTATCATTGCGTGAAGAGAAATAGTATGGAATAGGTAAACTGTCATAGTGACAGGGTTGGGGGTAAAACAAACAAAATTAGATTGGTCCCTAGCCTTGTCAGTAATTCAATCAGCAGTGCAAACACACTGTCACTCTATTCTGTAGCCCCCCCAAATCTCACCACCACAAGGTCTCTGTCATTTGCAGTTTTATATTGACCCAGATAAATATCACTGTGTGATCTGTAATTTTCTCATCAGTGAATGGAAGCTGAATGGCAGGTTACGTGTGGTTTTAAAAATGCAAACTTTCAGTTGTAAATGTTCAAAATGTCTTATTTGCTTTCTTCTTATAAAATGATGATTGCCATTATCTTGCAGATTAACCTTTTTAAATACTTGCTTCATTCTAAGTTAAAATTACCATATTTAAATTTAAGAGAAATAGGAAATGATGAAGTATTTACTGGGAAAAAAATCAAGAATTTATTGGAGAAGGTATAATGAACACCCCGTATACGTATACATATTTGCATATATATAATCAATTAAATAAATGTTTATACCAACATTTATATATCAACTTATGTATACATGTATATATTTATAAAATTTTGTAAATGTCTATCAAAATTTATTTAATTATATTGTTCTTTCTATTAGACCAGAAATCAAGTTAGGCCTAAAGTCTAAACTCTATAAGTAGTTCTGTTCTGTGTATATATAAAATATATTTGAGATTTCCTATTAAATGTGAATTAAGCTTTGTGAATTCTCAGTTACTCGATTGGCTAAAATTTATCTTAATGTATTTCAGTCACAAAAATAAATGCATGTTTAATACTTACATAAGTACTAAAGTAGCTAGAGGGAAATTTGGTTTTAAGAGTCTAACATTGAAAAATATACTTTTTATTTCATTAGCATAAGTGGAATATTGACAACATTTCACAAATAAAAAACATACTTACATTTTCTTGGAGAGATGATAAGCAGGCATGTAATGCTACTCATTAACAAAATATAGTCTTCGTTTTGGGTCAGACCTCTGAGAACTTATAACTGTGAATACATTCCATTGCATCAAAGTGAACTTGGACTTTCTACTATTATTTTTGTATACGAATTCTTAGTTAAATTTTAAGTGTTCATTTACTCATTTATGCAATTTGAGGGGATAACTAAGAACCAATAAGTATATTCTATGTGAATATCATTTTATGTCATTATTTAGCATTGATATGAAATATGTCTATATTTACAAAAATGTATATATAGATATAAACACGTGGAAATATATATATGTACTTAGTATATTTGTTTTCTAACATGACATCTAATTGGAAAGCTTAACAGAATTCATTTATGTGAAAATTCCTCAGCACAAAAAAAGGCTAGTTGCCAATAATTAAAATAGATATACATCAGAGACATGACAAATCACAAATTTAATGCTGATTGTTGAAAAACAAAATATGCTAATGATCGTGTATCACCTAGAGACATAATTACTTTATGACACTTAAAATGCACATTTAAGTTACATAGAGTAAGCTGCGCTTTGTAAAGGACAGTTATATTTTATTTTCTACTTATATCATGAAATATTTATGTAATCCGCATTTATAATAATCAACAACAATTTAAAATACTTTAATGGAATTAAATTTATTGTACAACAAAGGGTAGTACTTTGTCTGACATTGATACTTCCTAGCACTAGAAAATAATAATACTACCTTATTGGATCACTCTGATTTTTTTTATAGGTATACTCAATATAACATGATATCCAAAAAGTATCTGCAAACATTTCCACTAGTGATACTCTAGTAATAGCTATTGTGTGTTGTGTATTACTCTCACAAGGGTGTAATTACCACTATTGCCTCTATTTAAGGAAAAAAAAATGACACAGATAGATTGAATAATTTAACTAGAATTTTAGCCAGAAGTCCACACTAATAATATTTCACATATAATTTTTATATGTGATTAAGTGATCTTTATTCAGACAATCAATAAATTAAACAAAGTAAACAAGTTTGTTCATTTAGAGAAATGAGTAAAATGAAGCGATGAGCATATGTTTGCCTTATAGTATGGAGTTGAATATATAAATATTTTTTCTGAAATATTGTCCATGAAGGAAAATTAGACATCTAGAATGCTATTTTGCTATTAGACCTATAGAAAATAAATTAAAACTGTTGTAAAATGCTGTTTCATTATATCTCTGCAGCAGATTAATTTTTCTAACAGCCCAATTCTGTGCTTCTCTGGATCCCAGTGCCTCTGTAAAGTAGTAATTAACATTCTTAACCTTAGATGGAAGAATTTCCTGTGCCCAGACTTCATTATTTGAATTTTAGCTTTCTTTAGAAGAGGAAAGATTGAGATGGCCTATGTAATAGTAAAGATACTTCTAGTTTTAAAAAACATCATTTCAAACTGGTAATTAAAAAAAAAAAAATCCAACCAATTCATACCAGGCCCATGTTATGGTATTGGTCTGTGTATATGCTATGCTCATAAAATAATCTGAAAAATAAAGCCAAGTCATTTAAAACTAACAAAACAGTTATGTGAGCAAATAATAATTATATATGGAAAGCATAGCTTCCTATACTCATACAATACACTGAAAAAAGACAAGTAAAAATACCAAGATATGAGATAAGAAATAGAACATCCCAAATACATTTATATTTCATGTATGAAATATATATATCAACAGAACATTTCAACTATTTATATATTATGCGTGTGTGTATACATACATATATATACACACACATATACATATATGAGTGTATGTGTATGTTTGTGTGTGTATTGCATTAATAGAGGATACATTTTTATTAATTGTATCCTCTGGCCCTGAACATATTTAGTTCAGGGCCAGACTTAGATTATGAGAGAAAACCATTTCCTTATGTAATGTGATACCAAAGATATTTGAAAAGCCCAGTGTTTCCCCAAATCCTTGCACATTCACTGAATGACGCAAGAAAGCTCATGGGTGCTATATCCTTTTATCTTAAGAATTCGAAGCCTCCTAAATGCAGAAAACTGATGTCAAAGGGATTTGTTCCTGTTAGTGATTGGCTGTCATTTGGTATTAGTGATAATAATTAGGAAAACATACTTTTTCTCCCTCTTTGGAATATAATGTAATGTATTCTAGGGCACTGGAGAAGAGCTGAAATCTGATGGTGCTCTGTATGGCCAAATCACAACGTTGTCTGCATCATAAATTTAGCAATGGTTAACCATGACTAAGTTGAATTGACTGATAATTTAGTTGTCAGTTGATATGATTAAGGTCACATTGTTTCAAATGTAGATTTTGGAGTAAAACCCTTTGTGATAGATATTTTTGGATGAAAATATTGCAAACAGTTAATTTTTATTAAATTTACTCACTTGTAAGTTCTATCACAGGTATTATTTTATGTTTTGTCTAAAACACATACATAAATATTTTAGTTGTGTTTTGTGCTTATTTGTATAATATTTCATTACACATGATTTTCAGAGGAAAAATGCATATTATTTAGACTTTATAATTAATTGCTGAGCTAAGTGAAAGAAAATCAAGTCAGATAATTATAGGATTACTTCTTATACAATGATTATTAAGGAAATTAGAATATATTGTTAATTATAAAAATCCATTAATATGTGTCATGTAAAATAAAACATGTTAGTTTGGAGAAATATTTTTGTTAAAAAAAAAAAGATTTTATTAGAATCATCTTAGTCACAAATCTGCTTGTTTCCCAACAACGAATGTCTCGTTAGCAATAGAATAGCATTTCCCAAAGTGAGTTCCGCGGGGCTATGGCGGAGAGCTCTAGGAGAGGAAGGACGTGCAATACCTGTGCGATGCTCCAGAAAGCCTGTGCGTCTCTGCCAGGGAAAAGGACCCTTATGTCATACGTGCTCGGTAAACATTGGCTACCCTTCCATCTGGTTTGAAGACCCTCAGAGAGTTGCAGCTCTAAAATTTATTTCCCTTTCTTTAACCAGTGCTTCCCAAACTTATTTGACATTGGCGATTCTCTTCAATTAACGCATATTATTGTTCATGAAATATATTTTGGGAAAAGCTATAATAGAATTAACTCTGTAATAGATAACCTAAATTAGCTATGACACAATAATTTTTTAACCTTTTATAAGTGCTTCATTTTCTATTTCAACTCATCTTTAAGAGGCACTTATTACTGAATTTACTAGATCCTCAACAAAATGAGTAATGCTTCATTTCTGACCATCACCTGTACCTACAAAGAAGAGTGTGATTCTATAGCATATCCTAGAGCTGGCTCTCAAATATTACTTAACCTTCTATATTGGCTCACACTTTCAATACACACTCATTTAAAAAAAATAGTGTTTATTTACTAGTATATACCCATATTGCAGATTTTTCCCTGCCAGCCCTCATACAAAGTCTTCAAGGCAAGTTATTGTCTTACTTTTGCCAAAGATAGGAAAATGAGCTTGAATTTTTAAAATTTTCCCATGATCACTGAGAGGCAGATTCAGGATGTGAACTTGGGTGTGTTTCACAGGCCACAGTGATGTGCTGGTTGCAAGCCCCATGCACACTACAGGCTGGACTCTCAGGGCCCTGGGGCATAGACCGCAGTGCTAATCTGAACTCATGTCCTCGTGCCTAACTTCTAGGCATGAACTCATCAAGGTCAGGGGTGTTATTTATTGCGACATTGCTATTGTTTGTAATAGCATTTTCAGTTCTTAGGAGAGGCTTGATAAATGTTGAATTAAATTGACTACTCTGATTCTTGTGTATTTAGTGGAAAATTACAGTATTGTTTTAATGGGAGCGTGTGCTCAGATTCAACATATTCAACTTATAAGTATATAAGAACTAACTGTTCTCTATCACGCCAATTTATGTTTCTTACACGTAACTGTCATTTACAGACATTGATACTTGATATTGTGAGTAAGCTTGTAGGCTGAGCTGGTAGGCTGATAAATCTGGAAACCTCAAAAAACTGAGTCTGGTGTCAGTAGAATAGGTTTCTTTGTGTAGATAGTTGAACAGTAAAAGTTTATATTAAAAAAAAATCTTAGGCTCTTTTATTAGAGATCAGGGACTCAAAATTTCAGGGAGTTTGGATGCATGAATGTATGGGGTTTAAGATATATAGATAGTATCCTTCTCTGGAATGCTTAGTTTAATAGGGTTAACTGTCTTTTTGTATAGTATTCCTGATAAGGTTATAACTATTCTAAAAGGATTATCTTATCAGAGAGAACTAATGTTCTCATGGAGGTAGAATGAAATCTACACAATAGTTTAATAACAATACAAAAATATGTAATCCTTCTCATATATTTGCCCTGAGGACTTACAAATAAGGAGGTTATTTGAATTGCAAATTGACTTCTTATAAATGCTATTCTAAGGGAAGGAAAGAGGGAGATAATTTCTGACAAAGGTGTTGTTGGCAAGGGGTTGGGTGAATGGGAACAAACTTTACAAAACATAATGAATAGAAAATATTTCCATTTGTAGATGTGTATGTATGTGTATTTATTGCCTCACACAGTTCCGGAGCCCAAAAGTAGGACATCAAGTTATCGGCAAGATCATGCTCGCTCTAAACCTGTAGGGGAGAGTCCTTCCTTACCTTTTTCTAGCTGAGATGGTTGCTAGCAGTTCTTATAATCTTCGCTTATTTCTGAAGCACTCAAATCTCTGCCTCTGTTGTCACATGGCATTCTGCCCTCATGTGTCTCTGTCTCCACATGACATTTTCCTTCTTATATGACACCAGTCATATTGGATTAGAGCCTGCCCTAGTGACCTCATTTTAATGTGACGAATCTGCAAAGATCCTATTTTCAAATAAGTAACACAGGCATGGGTGGTTAGGACTTCAACATATCTCTTTGGAGGATACTATTCTACCTATAACAGTGTATATCTACTCAGAAGTCATAAAGATAATAAAACATGATTTAAGAATGAAAAATGGTGTCTATATATTTTGTGAGGGGGTTGAAGGATTAGTTCGGAAAGGCTTAGTGTGCCTAATGCTTACAGAACAATACATTTTTTGTGTGTGCAAAATGCACACTTTTTACTTTTAAAAGTAAAAATGAAAACACAAATAAATAATACTTCTGAATAAAATGAAATTTTATCAAACTGGATATCTTAAAATACAATAGTGCCACCACAACATATTCATAAATTTTCCGATTGCATTTAATGTAATTTGATAATATGCAGCAATTTTGAATAAATATCAGCAAACTAGATTATAGATAATTATTCCCTGAAAGTAGAATTTAAGTGTAAAAGTTTATTTTTTATGCTCTGATACCAAGCACATGCATACTTCATAAAACACACATCTCAGATTTGATATAAAACTCATGTTTTGTTTAAGAGAACATTTACAATTTTAGCCCTAGATGGTAACCTTTGCAGCCTAAGATGTTTGCAATTTAGGATGACGCATGGTAATGTGGTATATTTGAACAAAGAAATCAGAACAGAGCATATGCCATGAAAATGTAATAAAGAAAGCTATGGCTAGGTCATATTTCCACTATGCAGTATATTGCACAATGCAATTCAGATAACAGTGTCTCGCAAATTAGTGAGGTTATTTCTAAGACTGATACATACGTTTTCCCAAAGATTCTTGATAGAAAAATGAGTGAGGAGTTTCAGAGGACTTCTAGTGAAATTATGGATGCAGATGAGTGTATGGTAGCAAAGAGAAGCCAAGTTGGACTCACCTAAGGCAAATGTAATTTATTACCGAATCACTTCCCACAATTCAGGTTCGTGTGCCCCATGTGCAGGTAAAACCAAAACATTGAGGCAGCGATGCTGGCAGATAGATGGTTTATTTGACTTGGCCAAAGTGAGAGGATGGGAGAGCAAGATATCTCAAATTCTTCTTTGCCATAAAAGCAAAAGCAGGGAGGTTTTATTTCTCTATGGAGTAGGGGAGGGAGGGTTCTAGGAACTGAGAGAAGTCTGTTTTTCTTTAGTTATAAATGACACTTCTTCATATCAGACTCCTGGGCATCAGCAGGTGGTCGCAGCTACCCTGGAGACGTTTTTTTCCTTCTCTAAAACAAACTCATAAAGCTTCTTTGTGGCTCTGAATTATCTTCTGCTTATGAACAAACAGCAGCAACACTAAATTATGTTGTGAGGACAAGGGGTGCTAGATCGAAGAACCAAGATTCTGCAAAATATCTCATAATTGTGCATTGGTGACATTATCTTGAAAGCAGAAGAGAGAGACTAGACATCCTGTGACTATCACCATTGTTAAACCTATAACTGTTTTGTACTTAACTGGCTATATTTTTCTATTATATCAAGCAAAGTGTACTTTTAAACATTTCTCCTATGACATGCTTTACAGGCAGTCCTTCAGACTAACAGGACTAACATACTTTCTTAAGCTTTGACAAACTGTGTGACAACTGAAGCAATTGAAACATTTAGTTAAATCCTATGCTTATCTATCTTAATTAAGAATTTAATTATTTCATTCTAGCTATCAAAAATACTAGGGACATAAAACCACCAGGGGCATGGCTACAGTATTGGTGGGCTTATAAAAAGGTTTAGGAATGGTAGAATCCCAAAGCAACAAAGTTCTGGAACTAGTAAAAAGAAGCATATCAATTTCTGGAAATCTGACTATCCCAGTTGGAGATTGCTCCTAATGCCTCTATAATCACAATTTGCTTTAGAATAAATATCCTTCTACTCTATCCTTTGTCCATGATTACTGCCTAAAATACAAAGCTCAAGATAAGAACATTCATTTGCCAAGTTAAGGTGACATCCACATGCCGCATCAGAAATAAAATCTGGCCCGCATGTCTTCTGTAGTGAAAAGAGTTCCAGGAACAACTTTTTCATTAAGGATGAAAGTTTATAATTACACACAGGAAAGTTATTACCCCAAGTGACATTTGGGTTACTATTAAGAAGGGAAACGGATCCTTCTCATTCACCATGTACTAAGAATAGTGATGCCAGGATGGATTAATAAATTGGGTAGTGAAATGATTTTACAAAAAAATAACCTTGTTAAAAATGTGAACCAAGTGTCTATACAAATCATGTAAAGCAGAGCTTCTCTTATTTGCAACACCATGAGAAATATATTGTGATGAGAAGTATCTGTTTTCTACTCTTCACTGGAGGTAAACAAGGTGTATTGTTGCCAAAATTCTTTGGTGCGCAAAGTCTTTTTTCTTCTTCTTCTTTTTTTTTTTTTAAATTACGTTCTGTGTTTCATCTTTGTGTATGCTCCCGTGCCATGGTTATTCTTACCCTCATTCATCACATTTGCTTTTCTGTTGGCTGTGTCTTCCTTTCTCTGAGAAATGAAGAAAGATAAGTAAACTACTATTTGAGCTTGTGTTGTAACTTCATATTTTTCTGAAATCTATTTTACTAAATGCTACATGGGACATGAAACATATGACTATTTTATTCCACAATCCTTTGTTACAAGAAAAAACAAAACAATGACAAAAACAACAAAAAAAACCCATAAAATAAACTCAAGTAGAGGGACTTAATGTTAAGGAGACATTAGACAATAGTATCATGGGATGCTACCGGCTATGAGCTTCCGGAGAGCCTCTTGAAAACTGAATGAGATGCTTGCAGGAACTATCTATTTCCATCCCTCAGGATCTAGTCCACAAAGTTTCTCATTTTCTTTGTTTCTCTCTGTCTCTTCTTTCATTCTACTTCTGCTACTTAGTCAGTCCTGAATCAAAGAACCCTTGAAGGTCCAGTGCACCAGTGCATACCACAGAGGAGCTACAGTCTCTCTTTGTCTTGTAGCAAATAAGAACTACTATAAGATGCAGGAGTACATCAGTCTTTACCCTTTTGTTCACATCTTAATTCTGTTACCTTTGGCTTCTGGGACTCTGCCTACAAAAATACTTAGGATTTACCACTAAAAGAATAAAATTATAAATTTTTAAATAACTTCTGTTGCTCCACTAAAGATACCCTGCTCTCTTCTGTCAAGTCATAATTATAGAAAATGAAATTATCTAATTTCACACAAAACTAAGAGAACTTTATGCATACTAAATGGAAGAATGATCCACTGATCAAAAGTCCTGCAATATCTCTTTTTATATTACTGGGGGAGAATTGTTAGTTCATAGGAATTCTGAGGGAAAGGCATTTGCAATAATAAAATCTGAAAATACACTTCAAAGGCATTCCGGGGAAGGCATGGAGTGGATGTTGTAAAGGTGCCCATGAAACCATTTCAGTCTATTTAATCGTGTTAACATTTTATGTTTAAATATGTTAAATAGTCATGAATATGAAATATGAAGGTCTAAAAAACAAAATGTATAAGGCACTCAGTTCTTTTCTTTTAAGATAAGTACATGCTATCACTTTGGGAGGGCAAGACCATGAAAAGGGCAGAGTCCTGTATAACAAGGTACAACTGAAAATTCTAATAGACGTGGCTGTAATACAACAGTAATCTATATTTTGAATTGTTAATAGTTATTAATACAAAAGGCAATAAATGATTAATAATGACAGAGAAGTACTTTATTGATTATCCTAAATTTTAAATAGGCAGGAACACTTCTGATTGGAGAGAGAGTAGCATAGAATCACATATTTCATAATGGCTTTTATTTTTTATTGTAGTTCTATCTTTTCATTTCTGCAGTGAAAATAGATGGTAAAACTGGAGGCAAAAAACAAAAACTGAAACAAGGATACTCTTATTTCTTTTTTCCCCAGAGTTATTTGACAAGTAGCAAAATGAGGGAAATATTGAGATAGCAAAAGAGCCTGCAGCTGTGAAGAAAAACATTAGAATTTTAAAATACAAGAATTACTCATAGTCTGAGAGGTTATGCCACTGATACGCCTACATCTGAGAAGAACTCATTCTTTCTTTGTTCAATGTGTAAAGAGGACTATGATGAAGTATTAGAATTGTTAATAATTAGTTAAAAGGAATTAAATTGTAGGAGATGTGCACAGATATATATCTGTGTGTGTTAATCGGACATTCATTCATATGGAAGCACGGACATAAAACATCCGTGCTTTTCTATAAGGCCACAGCAGGTATTTTTGCTCAATAACGATCAGGCAGAAAGCTCGCTGAACTATTAACTTTAGACTGAACTTTCTTGAGTTGCAAATACTACGTTTTATCAAAGCAATGCAGACTGTTCTGGTATTTTTTTTTTTTTCCACTTGCAATAGCCCTGTATGGCACATTTATGTGTGATCTTCATCTCACAACACCATACTGCAGCGTTAAGCCATATGTCAATACTATCGAAATGATTTAGTTTTATCTCCCAATTAGAAGCAGAATGATGGTCATTTTATAGCCTCCTGGGCATGAAGGGAAGGCACGCCACCTCAAAGATCTCCGCCCTCATCACTTCCTTTGAATGTCTCTTCAGCTTTCTCATACACTCCCCTTCTTCCCACTGCAGTGATAATCCCCTCAGGAAAGCCTAGCAGGCTTTGGGGTTCTGTGGATGATTACAGGAATAATTTATTTTCAAATGGATGTTAATCTGATAGAAGTAGTCAAATTTTCCCTGAGCTCAGGCAGAAAGAAACTTCTTTATGGCAAGTATACTGATTCCATCCACTATTATTGTGATGGGGAAGACAAATGATCCAATTACTAAACACACAGCTCTAGGCAATACAAAATAACATCCTGATTAACTGCATAGGAGAGATACTTCTATTTAGAACAAGTCCCCTGAAAAAATGATATTGGATTATGAATAAAGATGAGTCATATTTGTTTGGTAATACTTATGGATATTTGAATTCTGACTAAGGAGCCTACTTAAGGTGAGAAATATTTATTTAAATGTTCTTAACTTATAAGATAGTTATAATTATATTCAAGAGTAAAAGTATAAGTACATTTATAATGTCATTTGTGAGACAAAATACCAAAGATTGCATTCTAGCTCCTTAATACTAATAAGAAACACATTTTACTTCTTTCGCCTCTCTACTGTATATTTTAAAATGAAATGTAATAGAGATGCAAGTAAATGCTGAGATTAATAAGTGGTCACTATCAACATGTATCATATTTTTTATCGTGAAATTCAAATGACTCAGTGATTTCTCTGTACACAGGAAAAAGTAATAGAAATTTTGTTGAGAGGATACATATATAAATGTAATCAAACAAATTATTAAAGTAATACTTCAACTTTAATAATTGATCTAGGAAATTTTTGTCCATGTGGGAAATAAGGATAGTGAAAAAAGCTAAAAAATAAAATACACTCAGAACTGTAAGGGAATCAGACACACTCATTCCTGCTAATAATTTAACTCTAGTCTTTTAACATCGTATTCTATAACCTTCACCTGTTTAATTTGCCCCTCTCTTATATCCCCTGTGCTTGATTGGAGATGACATTCTTGACTAAGATATTTTGCAATTCTGAACATGGACTGGCAGCAAAGTTCATATTTCCTTAATTCTCATTTCATTTCCCTCCTGTCGTCTCACCTTATACCTTGAGCTCAGTGTGTTTCCAGTCCTAACCTGTATACCCAGCTCCAATTTCTGACTTGATTTGTTGCTTGATTATTAAGCATGAGATGCTTAACACACAAAGAATGTGTCCTGGACTACCTACCCTGAGAGTGACCAAAGTCATTTATGAAACAATCTTAAGTCTTTCAAAGATGAGAAGGGCATGGTATTTTAAGTAATCACATAAAAAGTGGACTCAAAGATAGTAAACATGCCAGTGGAACCTGGAAAGGGGGTGTAACGAACCCTTCTCTCCAGGAAGTGAGCATTCTTAGACCAGTGTGCAGTTGTGAGAGGACTCAGTGGAGCTATGAGAGAGCAGTGGCACACCCCTGAAGCCAGGCAAGTATTTCAGTTAATACAGACCAGTGGGATTGCAGATGTCAAAGCCAGGTCACCTCATATCCAGGGGCTAGTGGCATTTTTTTTTTTTCAGTGTGTGGAGCATCAGTAATGTATGAATCTTAGTCAAAAGGTGCCTGTCAATTACCTTTTTTATGTAATTCAATTTTAGAAAAATAAATTTCCAATTTTCCTTCAAATATTGGCTCTTCCGCTTTCTATTATATGGCATTGATGATTCATTAAATTTGTCAAGTCCCAATTTCCTTAAATGTAAAATGAGGAAAAAATTGCTCTCTATGTCACAAAGTTGATAATAACATTTATAGCTGAAGGGAGATTGCCCAGGATATTGCTTGATACAGAGCATAATTAAAAATGTATTTTTTAAAAAACAGCAAAATATTGAAGCATTCTAATTAATATGCTACCAAAACCTAGATAATATATTCATTTCCATGTAAAAAAGGGGGTTTTCATTTGTTTTGTTTAGGGGTATTTGGTTACAAGGAACAGAAATCAAACCAGACAGATAAAAATGGAGTCTGATGAAATATCTTTTTATCTCTGTTTCTCTCCTATACCCTTTATGAGTCATAAAAATCACTGTCTGTTTCATAGCTCTGATAACTAAAGGGAGACTTTAGTGATGCACCTAAAGTTAAAGAAGTTGATTGGCTTTAGATGAGAACCTCTGGGAGACGCTAACAGGAAATTAATACTGACAATGGAAAATGTCTCATCATCTATGGGGAACCTGACAACATGGACCCCCAGTGAACTACACACCTACTCCACCCTGCCCTTGTGTAGGTGCTGACATATTGACTCTGGGCTTGGCCATGCCACTTGCTTTGGCTAGTAGATATTAGCAAGAATGATGCAAGCAGAGGCTTGACAAGCCTTGCCCTTTGGGGCTTGCCTCTTGAAATTTTTCTTCATGGGACCAGTTACATGCTGTAGGAAATTAAGGCATTCCTACTGAAGACAAAAAACTACATAGAGAGGTTCTGAAGGATAAAACCCCCAGGGGGAAGAGGGTCATATGGATGAGAAATGGGCCCAGCTTCCAGTTGAATGCAGCTGCATGTGACCTAGTAAGCATCACAATGTGCAACAGAAATGCCATCTAGTCAACACAGATCCTTACGAGAGATAAGAGATGGCTGCTGTTTTAAGCCATGAAGGCTTGGAGTGGTTGATTCACAGTAATAGACAAACTGAAACTAAAACCTTATCTTTTAGATAATATGATGGGATACCATGGTCAGCACTTTTTTGACCTTTTTCCATTCTCAAGATGCACAGATTTATTTACCATCACCATGACAAATTGAATATAGGAGGCTAAGCTTATAAATAATTGGAACTCAGAAGGAGAAGGAAGACTAAATTAAACTGAATGGCGTAGGTGAGAAAAGAATAAAAGTGCCCAGGGGAAGCATTTTCTGTAAAACTGAAGGGCAGGGCACACTGTATCATGTACCGTATTCTGGATGGCACCACAAAACCCACCAGACAGTGTCATGGGGATTAATTGGCTCATGTAACCAAAAATTTCTGAGGTAGAGAAGTGAAATGAAACCTCTTCCTTTGTCTGTTTTCACTATTTTTGGTTCTGTGTTTATCCAGCTGTCACTCCATCTTCTGGTGTCTTTCTCCATGGACAAAAATGGCTGCTAAAGCATAGTTCTTCCCTGACATGCAGAGAGAGAGAGAGAGAGAGAGAGAGAGAGAGAGAGAGAGAGAGAGACAGAGAGAGAGAGAGAGAGAGAGAGACAGGCCCTTCCACAATGTCCATCACAGCTCCTTATCTTCCCTTGAACTGGTCTATCTCTGAATCATTGAGGGAAGAGGAGAGTCATGCATTCAGTGACTGAACTGTTTTAGATGCATCACCAAAATAATCACTGAAGGGAGGGGAATATCGCTATCTTACTTGGATGAAAGTCACTAATGGTCAACGTGTAAAAAAGGTCATTAGATGCCACACAGGGATAAAGAGGTCCTCAGAGCCCTGCATTCTCCCTTTTCTGCTCAACCAAGTCAACATCTTAAAGTCTGTTCTTTGCAACTGTTTCTTCCTGACTCTAATTTACTCTAATTGATAGAGTAAAATGCTTTTTAGCTGCAAGTAACAGCAATATCCAACTCAAACTGGCTTCGACTCTAAAGAGGATTTATTTTTGAAATTGAAAAGTTCAGAGGTGGACTAGACTTAGGGACTGTTCAGTTAGGGCTCAGCTTCTCCCATTTATCTTTGGTTTCCTCAACTTGCTCCTTCTCTGAGTAAGATTACTGCCTTCATCTTTCACAAAGAAAATGGTGACAGTAGATTGGACAAGAGCATAGTCCTAGCTTTAGACTGCCTGGGTTCACAGTCTAGCTCAGCCATTGATTATACATGTTACTTGTACACCTCTGTGTACTTCAGCTCATATGGATTATGCTCATATGGATTATACTTCAGCTCATATGGATTATACTTCAGCTCACTCAGATGGATTATCTGAGTAAGCACCAAATCTGATAAGAATATTCTGAAAATGAAGTAAGCCAATTCATACAGTATACTTGTAATACTTGGTATCTGGCACATAGTAAGCACATCATAAGTTTTAGCAATATTATTCACTGTCTAATTTGAGAGAGAGAGAAAATTCTCATAGTCATCAAATAAAAATCATAAACTTGGTTGGCCTTGGGTCATCTCCTAATCAAAAACCATGGCGAGGATGGCCAGTCAAAGCCCATCCCTTCAAAACACATTCACAACATGGAGGGCTGAAGTACTTCTTGGAAGACAGCCATGATGTCCACTAGATACCCCAAGAAATAAGGAGAGTTCCCAGCCACTCCAGTGTTAAGCTTGGGGGAGATGGGCAAATTAAAGGAAGTTGAAAAGCAGCTACTAAATTTCCATCATCATGTGTGCCTTGTTTGGTATAATATATACCTCAAACCAAAAAATAAAGAATACCAACACATTTTATTGGGATTTTGCATGTGCTTTAAGCTTTTTAAAAGAAGACTTTTTGTTTCTAGATTATATAACTGTTCCCTCCATAATAGTGGGGCTCATTCTATGGTTAAATTTGGGGAGAATGTTGTCCAGGTTATTAAACTCTAAATGTGAAAGAAAGCATCAATTAACTGAGCAAAGAGTATTTTACCAATGTGTTTAACTATTAACTTAATAGTTCTAAAGAGTCAAAGTGAACTCAGCAAGAGTGATTATACATTCAAAATATGCTCTTAGGGAAGAAGGGACGTAGGCACTATGGTCTCAGTGCTATAGCTGATGGGTGAGTATAATTCTTGAAAAGGAATGTTTCAGTCAAAGTCAAGAAGATACTAGACTTTGCAAGTTTATTATCAGGTCCAGGCATTCACAAGATTTCTGAGATCAGATGAGAGTAAAGGGAACAAGAAGTATGCTGATTGTTGAATATACAACAATCTCAGAACCTTTAAGAAAACAGAAAAGGTAAAATCAGACACACAGGACTGGAACTCCACAGATAGGTGCTATTCTTTGCCACTGACTCTCAAAGCAAAGGCAGTGACACTGGGATGCTCTGTTTTTGATAAGCACTGCATCAGTGTTAATAAAGAAATGCAGTAGTGCTAACACAGTAAACTTGCAGTGACAATAACTTTCTCTGAAATAAGAGAAATAATGCTGATTCCATGTGTCAGTTGTCAGTAAGCAGTGTTGGAAACCACATTAGTATTGAGTAAATGACCCTGCGGTTTATACTACTGCAAACTTTATCAATATTTTATGATTCATGACCTTGGAAACAATTTCACCTCTCTTTCTCTCTCTCTCTCTCATATGTGTGTGTGTGTGTGTGTGTGTATTTTTACACACACACACACACCTCTCTTTCCCTCTCTCATATATGTGTGTGTGTGTGTATAAATAGACACACACACACACATACATACATACATACATATATATATTTAAGAAACTGGGATACTTATATCTTCTATGACACATTCTGACGATTGTTTTTATGTCACTTTGAAACTGGACTAATGTGAACATAAGTTTATGGACATAATAAAACTCCAAATGATATTTAGGTCAAACAATTTTAGGCATGCATCATTTGTATAACATTGTCTCCACAATGACAAGTGAAGAAAATCAAACCATCCAACTCACGTCCTTTCCTAGAAATAAAAAAACTGGATACAGGAAGTTATTAATTATTTTTATAATAATAAACTTGCAAAACACTGAATTCTGTTTTTATCTCTTAGAAATTCATAGTAAAATTAGTCTATAGATGTTTCTGATAAATTCAACAGTACTTTATTAAATCCAGATGATTCCTAACTTTAGTGATAACAGGAAACCCACATTTGTAAAGCATGAGTTAATATCCGCTGGGGCACTAGAATTCCATGGACAAATGTGTAAAACAATGTTTGTTTTAAGAATGCACATGTTGGATATGGGATGGTAAAGTTGTTGCAGCCACAGGAGAAAATGGGAATGGGTTTTGGAAGGAAGAAGATTCTTGTACTCACACAACACAGGGATGAGGGGCACTGCATGTCACACAGCGCCATAGGGGAAGACTTCAGTGTTCACAGGGAAGCAGAAGGGCAAGGGGCAATGGAAGGTATAGCTCAGAGCCTTTTTTGGGTCTCCACAGAAAAGGCAAGACAGAGCAGAGTAAACATTGTAGAATTGGCTAATTTGAATAATACTGGCTGGCTTTAGGCTATAGCAGTGGTCACTAGTTGCCTGGTATCTGGCCTTGAGATGATTTAGAGCAGGGGAAATATTGGCTTGGTGTGCAAGAGTCAGATAAGGAGGCATTTGGGGGTGTGAACTCGGAATGGTTGGTTTACGTATGAAAGACGTGCTCTAGGCAAAGTGCTATCACCTTTAGAAATTAGCTAGCCCTGAGAGGGGCAATCTCTCCCCAAGGAGATAGGTTTTTTAAGATGTCAAACATAATATACAGAAAATTAAAAAAAAAAATTTACAATGCAATGTTTCGGTTTATTCTTATTAATATGCAAATGACAACACTGCAGACATTGAAATAATAACTTAATATTGATACTAAAAAATAAAAACATTGTGGAAGGTCATACATAAAAATTAGAATTCAGAGAATGTTTTAGAAAAAGAGAAACCTTCTGGCAAATGTTTAATATTAAATTCTATATTTTCTTCCCTTCACTGACACTTAAAATTATGTGTAATTATATTATTATATAATATACTTACGTATTTATATATAATTATATATATGTAATTTTTGTAAGCAGATTCAAGAAATTCTTACACTGTATATAGAAACAAAATGTTACACAAATATAACAAAAACAAACGGCCGTTCTCAAAATGTAGCATCAGTGTACACATTTGTCTCTTGCTGATGAAATCTGATATTTGCAGCTCTTTAAACTTAATCTCCCATCTGCAATGTCCCCCTACAGAGGATTCAGAAACATGTTCTCCAAGCCTAGGAACCCTTTCCATACTTACTGTACAGTTTCTTCATTCCTGACAGCCTTTAAAACATTGTTAGGTCATTTTACTTTTCTCCAGGTCTTACAACTATGTATTACTCTTCCTTTGCTCAGGAAACACACAATTATATATCCTGTGATTCTGCTGCATATTTACATAAATATTTTAAGAATGAAATTTGTAAAGTTGTGGATTATTTTTTGTTGTGTAACAACTTTAATATGCGACTTTATTTTGTTCTAGTTTTTTTGTTAAGTAAGAGAAACTCTGTTTACTAAAGAGGAAAACATCATTTTTTTATTTGAACATGGATAGCTTCAGTTCTCCCCCTCCTACACACACACACACACACACACACACTCTCTCTCTCTCTCTCTCTCTCCTCTCTCTCTTCTCTCTCTCTCTCTCTCTCTCTCTCTTTCTTGCTCCATTCTCCCACATTGGGGTGGTCTTCATTCCTTGATACTGGCAGAAATTTCAAATCAGACAGATCCTAGGTCATGCATGTGAACCTCTACCCTAGACTTACCTTCTAAGCATAGTGAAAGCCCAAGTCACCCGCTTTGCTTCATTCTTGCCCTTTGGACTGTCTGGTGTCTTTTCTGCTCTTGAAAAGTCTCGTGTCTGGATAATAAAGTTCCTCTCCTTTCTCATGAATGAGTGTCCAGTATTATTAGTCTACACATCTAAGTAAGTTTTGAATTTTGGGTGGGGTGTTATACTACCTACACGTGACATCCACGGGACAGTATAGAACTCGATTTTAAATATATACCTATATGTCTGTTATGTATAATATTCACGTGTATATGTGTGAATGTACACTTTAGATGGGACATAACTATCTTTTGCCTCAGTGTACCTTATAATAGGACACGTGGCATCTATTATTTCTCTACACCATCTGTTTGGTCTCTGCAATAAGCTTCTATTTTGGCAGCTGAGACGATAATTGTAAGAATCACACATATAATCTAATGAGCTGAGAAATATCTCTCCCAGAGAATTAATTGTTTGACTCTGCTTAGATCAATAGTCTTACAACCTAATTCCATAAAAAAATTAAACATAACTTTGTAAAAAAAAAAAAAGTAGTGTCCATTAATTTATATAGAGTGAATTATATAAAGTAAAAATTGTCCAAAATGAATTTGCTTAAGTAATGTTACTGCCTTTTAGCATATAGTAGATACAAATGCTATATGGAGTTTACTTATTAAAATATACATATGAAATATATTATTAACAACGAAGTGATTGTAAAAGTTGTCCACCTACAATGCTGATAATGTTTCATTTAAAAATATCACTTAGCTTAATAAAAGAATGGGAGATTAATATTACAGTGCCCATTAGTTTAAAGGATTATGTGTAAAACATTCAAATAAGTTTTCATAAGAAGCTATTTATCTTTCTAATTAAATTTTAAGTAAAAACCCAGTTTGAGAACTGTCACGAAAAATGTCTTGTAACTTTGAAGAAGCAAGGTTTGTCCTCATTTTGTCCTAAGTTGAGATTTAAAAGAGTATAAGTGAACCTTTCTCAAATCAAACAAATCCTATAGCAACCAATAAAATACACAGCTATCCTATATTCCTTTCTATTTAAATGGCATATATCCAAAAACATATTTTTAAGCACTTGCTATGCTCCAGGCTAACCAAGTACTTTATACCTATTAACTCTTTTATTCCTTACAAGAATAAAAGAGATGGGTCCTATCATACCATGTAATACCTTTGAAGATATGAGATACACATATGTTAAATAACATCAAGTTCACACAGCCAGCAAGTGGTGGACCTGGAATTTAAATCTAGGAAATCTTGCTCCAGATAATATTTTTGATCATTATGCATTTATATTTATATTAAATATATTACTATAAATATCTATATATGTAATATATCTACATGCAGTTAAAAATGGGCTTTGTAATGCCAGGTCAAACCAATGATAAAAGTTGATTATTTTATACTATCTTTCTCTATTACTAGAAAATTGAATGCCATGAAACAAATAAACCATGTTTATCTGCATAGATTTCTACATTTTTGGAATTCCAGTAGTGGGGAAAGATAATTCTAGGTTTTTACCAGGCCTGAGCTATTCCCTGTTCATGGGAGAAAGCAAGTGACATTTACAAGGAGTACTCAATGTCCCTGGGAAGAGAGAACCGAAAGGCAGGATGAAACATAGTATATACATCATTCACCTGTTACACACATCTGAATATACAATGAGTACCATGTTCCTGTATTTCCCATACCAACTAAGAGTATGGGCTGACTGCTAATAAAGATATACTTTTATATCTATTCTTCTATCACTGTATCCCCAACTGCTCATCTGTTCATCCTAAAGACTTTGCTTAATGTTCTTTATACCCAGGAAAGAGACAATCATGACAGTCTGTCAAAGTGGAGACTTATTCAGAATTATAATAACAATCTAAATAGCGAAACATGTTAAAGATTTCTAACATCACAGCTCCATAGATCTCAAAGGCCTCTCTCAGTGCAGATATAAATAAATGCCTGTGACTACACTTAAACTGACATCAATTAGTAAATTTTAGGTAGTAAGAGACTTAAATACAAATATATGTTTTAGATCCCTTCCAAATAATCTTGATAATTTTGTGGATTGAATGATCTAATAGAATCTCTTAAAATGTTAAAAAATGTACAATCAGAATTTGAAAACACAATACTTCATATTATTTTTTCACCTTTTATGTTAGGTAGAATATATTAATGTAAACACAAATATGCATATATTAGATGGATTAAATACATTTAACAGTACGTTCCTATGCTTCCTTGATCTCTGGACTGTGTGTCTTCATTTTCACACTGTCAACACCAGATGGTGCACTCTCATACTAACTTTGCTGTGAAAATACCATGCAAATATTGCACGCATAATTTGCATATACCCTGTATTATGAAACAATTTACAGCTTTCAGTTGGCTATGAGATAAAAATCCTATCTCTGTGGAAGTAAAAATTTTAAAAAATGAAAGGAAAACTTAGTCTAGTTTTAGGTTATAATTAAAACATTTTTTTTCCTAATAGTAATTTATGGTTTCTTAAAAAAAATATATCATCATTGTATGTATTAAGCATTACTAATAATTGATAGAACATTTTCTATATTTAAAATAAGTTTCATAATCTAATTTTTCCCCTTGATTTTAATTCTTCAGGTTACATTTTTTAATATATTTAACATAGATTATCTTTCTTGACCCAAGGATCTTCTGATTAATCAAGGATGGGGGAAAGTCAGGAGTTGATTATAATTTAGTTTTTTCTTCTCTTAATCACATTTTTCTCTTTTGATAGCAAGTTGTTTAATTTAAATATAATATTCAAAAGAGAAAACATTAAAAAATATATCATTTAAGGTAAGCAATGTTTTGTCTCAAAATTTTTATTTAGCGTGAGCCATAAAAACATGTTGAGACCTATCCTAATTAAAAAGCAAAATCAAAATGTAACAAAATAAACTTTAGACAATGATGCATGTAAAGAAATGTTCATTGTGGCCTGATTTATAACTAGCTAATGCTCATAAAGGCTTAAATGTCTAACAGTAAGAAATGGGTGTTATGCTTTATCTCATGACATATAATTCTACACAACTTTATAAATCGTATTTTCAAAGGGTATTTAAGACCACTGTAGATGATTGAAAAATGCTTGCTGTATAATATGACTCTTTTTCAAAGAGTGTAATATAGCAACTGGTATATACACAGAATCCTGATTGTAAGAAACAGATATACTTATTTGAATTAGTAGTTATGTTATGGTCCTAGTTTTTCACTACAGATCCAGAGGTTAAGGCACATGACAATACCAGAACATATATTACAGATACATATTATATATCCCCACACACAATACAAAAGGGAAGGTATAGAAAAGTTGTTAAAGTAAAGAACAAATTCTAAATTAATTGTCTCAACTGAGTCCTATGAAATAGCTTGCATGAAATAATTGTTATTTAGAGAATTAATTTCTCATGAAGTGAATATAAGATGTAGCTTAAGTCTATGACATGAAGAATCAAAATAAGTGTCCTAGGACAGCAGGAAAAATTTAACACAGCCAAAATGTGTGCAATCTTGTTGTTGAAGGTCAATGGATGTGAAAATAACATATAGAAATATAAGTATCAGAAAACTAAATGTTAATAGCAGAAAACATTATAAATAATTGTATCTAACATGGACAAAATGATTCTACTTAACTTTCATTGTGAGATTCTTTAAAAGTAGTATTTTCTATTTTTATTGGAATGACTTCAATGTCCTGTTTTTTCCTGACCTCAATCAATTTCTATATTCCTTCTCTACCTCAATACAAGCATTCCTCCATTTGTACCACTACCAAGATAAATTTATTGCTCAGGGGAGAAGTTGTTAACACGCAAACAGAGAAAAAAAGTGTTTTAAATTTGAAAGCCATGGCCAGGTATAAGATATATGTGGAAACAATGTTGATTGGGGTCTTTGAGAAGAGATTCTGTGCTCTTGGTTCTTGGGCAGAGTATATTCAAGAAAAATGTTAGGAAGCAGATTAAAGTGATGTCACGGTGTGTCTAGACTAGACACAGAAGGCATAAAACAGTGTCTCACTATCCAAGATTTGCATGGAAAAACATTAAAAATTTTCCATGTCTTTAAAGGATGCACCAAATGGACTAACAGTAATAAATGTGTTTTAAGATTAATTCAAGGACAGGACACGTGGACATGTGGACATTTAGACAATTCATTGGGTTCCCACCTAGGGGAGTGATCATTCCTGAGGACTAGATAAGACAATGTACATATATATCAGTGTGTGCTAACATAAACTGGTAATTTTGACTGGGCACCAAGTAGACACCATTAGTCTCATTAATGTCATAAATCTATACATCTAAGTAAGTCCTCACAACTAGAGGTCCTTTTAGGGTAAAAGAGGAAAATCAGAAATCCCGTAAATTGATGAAACATAAACTTTAAATTGATCTAGTTTTCCTGGAATTATGATTACAATTTCTTCCATTTGAAAGAATGAAGAGCAAAATAAAGATTATGCAGAGTGATTGAAACAACTGTAGTTTGTACATTTATATATTTATCCATCCCATATTCATGCAACAAACATATTTAGTCTTTAATATGTCCTAGAAATTATGATGGATGCTGATAATACCAAACAAATAAGGTACAGTTCTGTTTCAATTATATTGGGGCATACTGACAATCAAATGAATAAATATAAACACATACCAAATGGAAAGAAGAACCTATAATCCCAGCCATGGTTTAATGAAGATCTTGTAGAGTAAATAAGTCAAAAATTAAAGAAGACAAGGTAGCTATCTAAGTGGAGTGGAGATGAATGAGTGAAGAAGAATAAAGGACATGAGCAGTGGCAAAGATCTTAGGAATAGCTTTCAGGTCCAACAAATGAAATGCAATTGCAGGTTGCAGGAGCATGAGTAAGATTTGTGACAGATGAAGCTAAAAACTTGGATTCAATAACATGTCATGAAATAATTAAGCAATATAAAGGAGATAGAAGAGACATGTGACATTTAGAAGGTAATATTGGTGGATGTTGACTATTAAATGGATTTGGAGAGAGGAGGAGAAAGGAGATTTGGTGAGAAAGATGATGAATTAAGGATTGTATATGTTGAATTTTAGGGGCTCACTGCTTTCCAATAAAAATATCCAATATGCAGTTGAAGAAGAATATAAATTCTGGAGAAGAAAACTGTGCCGAATGTTTTGATTTGTAAGTTCTCAAGATGTAGATAGAATTAAATCCATGATCATATATAAGGTCAATTTGATGGAGGGTTTAAAGACATAGGAACAGAGAATTGAGTATGGAACTCTGGGAAGCATTTACTGCAGAGAGGAGATTAAAGGAGAGGAAATCACAACAGAAAGAGATTTTTTTTTAAAAGTAGTCAGAAAGGGTCATATTATTTGAGTGTTTTGCATGCCACAATAATTGTTTCAAGAAACAATTCAATATTTTCAAATAAAATATAGAATTCAATAAGATATGGGCCCCAAACCACCTATTGGATTGAGAAATTAAATTATTTGGAAATTAGATTATTGTTACTGTAACAAGGAGAGAGAAATTGAATGAAGATGCTACTGGATTGACAAATGAAATAGGA
Source organism: Eonycteris spelaea (assembly GCA_003508835.1). NCBI lineage: Eukaryota > Metazoa > Chordata > Mammalia > Chiroptera > Pteropodidae > Eonycteris > Eonycteris spelaea. The sequence goes on along the minus strand of PUFA01000043.1, from coordinate 60,238 downwards.
TAAGAAGATTTACATTTTAATACTACTAATCGATGATTTTTTCTTAAAGAAGAGTATGAGGAGAAAAGATGGACTGATAAGTAGAATAGCCAGATGGGTGCATAGGACTAAAAAAAATTTTAGAAAACATTTATGATAAATGTCTAAAGAATCACTTATTAATAAAATTAATAGTCTAATTAGCAACAGTATAACTTACATGGCTTCCAAATTGAAGAAAATATTGACATTTGTGGAATACATAAGTAAGTCACAATAGACCTGCAAGTTAGATTTATTATTATCTTTTGGTATATAAGAAAATTGAAGCTCAGGATATTTGGGTAATTTTAACAAGATCTCAAAGTTAGTTAAGGAGTAGTTAAAAGACATAAATCCATTTTCACCTATTTCGCAGTTATAAATTTTTGCTCTTATACAAATGTAATCATATACAATGATGTTTTTTAAACTTAAGACTTCATAACCATGCCAAAATGTCATAAAATCTAATTTTATAATTACACATTAAAAATATTAAAAATTGTATTTGAGGTAACTGGCCCCATACAACTATGTTTGTGGATACTCACCTTGAAAATATTGATTCAAAATTTGATAAATTAAAATGAGAATGCCCATTGATGTCACATAATCCAGCCACATCATTTTGAGGATGAAAATTGAAGCCCAGAGTTTTAAAGCCTAAATGCATAATATGCACTATGGAGCAAAGGGTGGGAGTCCAGATTGTGAGCCTTCAACACAAAATATCTTGCCTGTCAATTATAGGCCTGTGTTTCCCACCTCCCTCTCTCTCCCCTCCAGCCTCCCCATGAAAAGTAAATCCAGAATAGTCATATTCTGTGTCATGCTAAGTATTAAAACCCTAAAATAATGTATATTCTTTACCCTTGTAATTCTATCTCTACATTCTATTCTAAACTTTTGTAGTTTTATAACCTAGTTTATGTCTTTATTCCTTTGTTATTAACCACCTGCTCTCTCCTACTATCAGTTTAGCTCAGGTCTTTTGTTATATACAACATGACATATTAGTGATTTTGTATGTTTGAGAACCTGCTTCTTGAAAAGTCTTTCTTTCCACATCCTGGCTTCTTGTGTAATATTTGTCAATGTAAGATTCTCTGAGAAAGGTTATCAGCACAAGCTTTCATGAAGACAAACTTGTGACCAAGAAGTGAAGACTAATTTCAAGTGTGGAAGAAGCTGCTAGAGACTCGAGGATAAGATAGTACACCACATTTCTATGAGTATAAGAAACAGAGGCATATAACTGATATACAAAGACAGGGGGACAGAAATCTGTGGCTAACATTTCAGGTAATAATCCAGACAGTGGAGAGGGCCAGAGATCAGTTTTCAACGCCCAGGAAACCAGAGAGCTATTCAGAGACTCAGAGAAATGATTTGTTAATTCATTGGTTAATTTAATCTCAGACCTATTTTGATTGATTTGTTTGATTTGTTTATTCATTCAACAGATTGTACTAGGCATTAGAGATATAAATATTAATATGACATAATCTTTATGTCAATGAAATAACAGTCAAAACTTAAAACTCTATATTGTTACACTAAAACATGAAAATCCAACAAAATCAATAGCAACAAAAATAATAGAAACATAAATGTGTGTCTATATTATGATTTCAGTCATAACAATTAGGTATGGTATAAACAGAGGATCAAAGGAAAAGGATGCAGTTTGTTTTATTGAACGCATAAATTTTGGCATCATACACATGACTTTAGTTTGTTTAGTGGGACATTATTAACACATTACGGTTATTAACTTAGAGTGATTGCTCAGAGAAATTTTTTTGTTTTCCCTGGAAGACCAATTTAAAACCCACAATGAAAAGAACAATCCTGAAATAAGAATCATGTATTTTGAAAAAGACTTGCAAAATGATTAAAATTTATTTTGTGATGTGCCTTTCTAAAATTCATTCAATAGGTAGAGGAAATAGGTGGACATTAGTAAAATTGTAATCATTTTATTTTAAATTGATTTTCTTTTACTAAATATCAGAAAACAATTTGCAAATGTGATATTAATCCACTCCTGGGTACCCATTTTTTTTTCAGAAGAAACTGAGCCAACAAAAATTTAAGTGAATGTGCAAAGAATGTACCGATTAATTTGCAGATTTAGGGTTTGGATTTATATTCTGGCTCCAGAGTCTATTACATTAGTTTAAAAAAAACACACACACACACACACAGAAAAGTAGAATGCAACATTGTCTCTGTAATGCAACAGAATCTCTGATGTGTGGCTATATTTAAACTTTCTTAGCTACACTATCCAACTGAAATTATTGCATTACTAACCATTGTGAATATCAGAATTAATTCAAGAAAAACACATGTATACCATTCAAAAAGATCCCCAAATTTAGTGAACTCTGTTTTGGTAGCATGACTCCATAAAAATATTGGAGAATCATTTGCAACGTTTTAGGTTGCTACATATAATTTGGTTTCTAAAAAAAATAATATAATCTATTTATAAAAGTGTAGTGTATTTTAGTTCCTATCATTATTCAGACAGAGTTTGATAGCTTAGCAGCATTGTCTTGTATGTGTATGTGTTAGAGAGGACAGGTTTGCAATAGAAGCTGATTGTTTGCTGAAACACCATCTGGCCTACCCATTTATAATATGTCAAATGAGACTGCCCAAGGTGTGAGGGAAATCTTAATTTCACATTTGTTCAGGTCATATTTGTTGAAGATCCTCTGGCCACAGCTCAAACTACACCATTAAAATGTCTGTATTTTTACCATAGCCCACATGTCTTTTATATTTCTAAACTCTCCTGAATGCTTTCCTGATTTTCACTACTTTGACTTGAATTATTTTGGATACCTTATTATTAAAGGTTTTCACCCACTCTGTCATAACATTAAGCATCTCGCTACAACATATAGACTATTATAAGTTTAGTAAAACCATTTAAATATTTTGAAAACCAGATGTCCTCAATGGACCTTGCTAATGTTAAATTCTTACCAATTAGAGCAAGTTTCAGTCTGCATAGGTATATATATATATATATATATATATATATATATATATATATATATACACATACACATACATATTTATTTATAGAGCAAGATATATAAATATATACAAATGTTTAAAAATGAATCATTGTCTCCTGTAAAGGAAAATATTTATGATTACTATTGGCATTTTGAAAAAAAATTAACTATCGATTAATAATTTATGCACAAACTTTAGATTTTAACAGAAAAGTAATAATGACTCAAGAATTTTTAAATGCTGACCAAATATTTAAATAAAATTTAAAAATAACATTTCACTTTGTATTAGGCATTCTGCCACAACATATTTTTATTAGAAAGAAAGTCTGAGAAATTTTTATAAACTACTTTACATACTCTGAATTACCTTAATAGTTATACATACAGTGATTCCTATTTTTTAATTGAAAAGATGATTGGTAGTAGTGTCCAGAAAAAATAGTACTTTATAAAAATACAGTAAATTAATATTCTATAAAGAATACAAGTTTAATGTATATGCTCATGAATTCAATATCAAAATTATATAGAGAAAAATAAAGTATTTTTGTAAAAATTGATTCCGGTTTAGAAAATAGAAATAGAATATACTAATTTAAATTAATATGAAAAGCTTGTTATGAAATATGTTTCTTTCAGAATGTTATATTTATTTGTAACCCCTTAGTTACTAATCAAATGAAAACTCCAGTAAAGGTATTCTCAAAATTATCATGACATTAAAGAATAAGACCTTTTATAACTCACTTAATATTGCAAATTATCTTTTTAAATGTCAGAATTCATCAGGTAAAGTTATACTTTTAATTTAAAATTTGAATCTGAAAGAGAAAATTAGTTTTGATTTGAAAATACATAGAATATTTAAATATCATAATATACCTTATTGTATATATGTCTGTTTCTCAAATTGTATGCATTAAAACTCAGTGAAAGAATTTCATGTTAATGGTGTGTTTTCAAATCTCAGGACCACAGTATTACAAATTATTAATAGTTTGGTGATGAAGAGTAGGGCAAGTTGTGGGTGGATACTAAGCTATTTTCATTAATGGTGGATAAAAGATACCAGAATGGTACCATTTCCCTGTTTTAACCTGCTATGTGAAATGTTAGAACTCTATTACTGATAAAATAGATTTAATTATATAGTTCTATAAGAACCGTATATTTCAGATAACTTAAAATTAGTTTCACATATATCATTTCTCAGTTAATAATGTTGACTATTTGAAAAGCTATTGGTGATATTACTATTATGCGTGCAAAAACCGTGTATTCTTTAGAATCCTAAAGTGAAGCAATCAAATTTTTTTCTAAATTAATTTAGAAATAGCAATATATTTAATGGCATAATTTATTTTGATTCCAAAAACAAAACAATTTAATTACTCAATTTGTTTTGAAACACTTCTTTCCCAAAACTATGTATAAATTATTCTTTAAAGATAAGTACATTTGTACATATGCCCTATTTTAAGGAAAGTATAATTACATGGTAAGGATGAATTATAGTTGATTTTCTATCTCCATGTATCATGTAAAAATTTAGAAATTAGATAATATTGACCCTTTTAATTTTAATTGCATAATTAAGATATTTATAAAAGATTTTACAGAGCTGGTTATTTACTAAGTTTCCTAGTTTTATAATTACATATCCTCTTGTTGTTGTACTAGAATTAATTTTATTGCCATGTCTGACATAGTCAATATATACTTTATGAAATAGATACTTTATGAAAGATATATTGACATAAATATCAAATAGAAAAGAAAAAATCTAATTTTTTCTTCTTCCATTAATAGTAGTAATTAGTTTGGGATGAAGATTTGTTATAAGAAGTCATGTTAGTATCAACTTTAGCAAAATAGCATAAATAAACTTATTATAGTAAAATATGATTAATTATTTATGTGATCTTTTTCATTTTGACATATTCAACATTTATGCTTGTTTGTCATTTTCTAGTGCCTTTTTAATTTTTATATTGTATGCTTTTGGTAGTATGTCAAGTAATATTTTTCACCTGTGCAGCTATGTATTCTTTTAAAAATGAAGAAAACATAAATTCTTCATAATAATGATGAATCTGATGTGCCTAAAAATGAAGCTTTCATGAATACTAATTAAAAACTTTAAAAAGATCCAATGGGAGTTCCAGTCAGGATGGTGGGGTAGAGAAATGCAATGCTTGCTTCCCATGGCAGCATTAAAATTACAACTAAATTATAGAATAATCCACCTGGAGGACCATCAATAGACTAGCTGAACATAGTATCTATTATAACTAAGGATATAAAGAAGAGGCCACATGAGACTGGTAGGAGAAGTGGAGACACAAAACAGGATGGTCCTACATCCATGTGGTGTTTGATCATCGGGAGGGAGATCTTGGCTGTGGAGGTCTCCAGCCCAAGTTTCCAGTGCTGGAAAGAAGAGCCCCCACAAAATCTGGCTGTGAAAATCAGTGGGGATTCTGGTGATCGAGGTGAAATGAAAGGCTGGAAGCACAGATGTCCCTTTAAAGGGCCCATGCACAGACTCATTTGCTTGCAGGCACTCACCCTAAGCTCCAACAGAGGGACAGCATCTTGGGAGGCAACAGAGAAATACAGGGCAAGACTGAGTTGTGTGGCTTCAGGGCCAGCCCTGGAGGGATAGCTACCATTATAACTGTGTAAAGCTCTCCTTCTGTGCAGCCTGTAGGTGGGCACCATCTTGCCTATGTCAAGCCCTAGGTCTCCCCAAGGCCTGAGGCATCTGGTAGGCAGCCTCAGGCCTTGGGGAGACCTGGGTCTTTGCTGAGCTGCCCCAAGCCCAGTACTGGTACCAATAGGCCTGAGTTCATAGCGTAACCTATCTCATGTATCTCCAGGTCCAGCTCAGGCAGACTAAATGCAAATAGCTTCATAGTTTCTACCAAGAAGCCTCAGGCCAGTCACAGGTGGCAGCTGACCTGGTCTGCATGGGAGCTCCTAACAAGAGACTCCAGAACCAATACACCCAGAGGCTGGCATCAGACCACAACAGAGCAGCACCTGATTAGCCCCACAAAAGGCATACCTAGAGTGGTCTCAGCAGGCACATGAAACCACTAGAGTAAATCCCACTCTAAGGAGTCTGCCCCCCAGACAGCAGCTCACGTGCTGTGGGCATACACAGTTCTCACGCCAGTCAACCTAAGAGTAATTCCCACCCAATGATGTGCCAGTAGCAATCAAGGATCAACTACAATAGGAGGACACACATTACCCACACAAGGGACACTCCTAGAGCACTTGGTACAGGTGATCAGGGAGACTGGGCTTCTACTACAAATGGCTGAGACTGGAAGTCATAGCAGATCTACCTCATACATGGCAATGAACACAGAGAGCCAGCCAACATGATAAAACAAGGAAACCTGTCTCAAATGAAGAGCAAGAGAAAGGTCCAAAAAAAGAACTAAATGAAATGGAGGCAAGCAACCTACCAGATACAAATTTCAAAAGACTGATTATAAGGATGCTCAATGAACTCAAAGAATAGATGATTTCAGAGACATCTTCAACAAAGAGATAGGTAGTAAGTATAAAAAAGACATAGAATCCATGGGGCGGAGGGGGGGGGGCAGTCAGAAATAAAGAACACAATAACCAAAACAAAGAATAGAAGGAATCAACAGTAGATTAAATGAAGTTTAGAATCAAATCAGCTACTTGGAAAACAAGGCAGTGGAAATCACAGAATCAGAACAACAACAACAACAACAACAACAACAACAAAAATTTAAAAGAATGAGGATAATTTAAGGGACCTGTGGTATAACATCAAACAGAACAACATTCAGATCACAGGGGTACCGGAAAAGAAGAGAGCGATCAAGGGATTGAGAACCTTTTTGAAGAAGTAATAAATGAAAACATCCCTTATCTGGTGAAGGATATAGACATACAGGTCCAGGAAGTACAAATAATTTCAAAAAAGATGAACCCAAACAGGCAAACAACAAGACACATCCATCATAATTAAAATGGCAAAGTTTAAAAGCTGAGAAAGAAACCTAAAAGCAGCAACAGAAAAACAATTAGTTACCTACAAAGGAGCTCCCATAAGGTTGTCAGCTAATGTCTCAACAGAACTTTGCAGGCCTGAAGGGATTGGAATGAAATCTTCAAAATGATGACAAGTTAGGATCTACATCCAAGACTACTCTACCCAGCAAGGATATCAATTAAAATTGAATGTGAGATAAAGAGCTTTCCAGACAATAAAAAGCTAAAGGAATTTATTAACATCATTTTAGCACTACAAGAAATGTTAAATGGACTTCTTTTAGAAGAATGGGGGTAGAGAATAAAAATGAGGAATAAAATAGCAAGAACTATGTACTTATCAATAATAACTTTTAATGTAAATGGATTAAATGTTCCAAAAAAAAAAAAGATATAGGATAGCTGAATTGACAATTGACCCCTACATATGCTATCTACAAAAGACACATTTTGTATTGAAAAAAACACACAGACTGAAAATAAAGAAAGAAAAAAAAGATATTTCTTACAAATGGAAATGAAAAAACAAACTGGGGTAGCAATACTTACCTCAGATAAAATAGACTTTAAAACAAAGGCTGTAAGAGACAAAGGCCATTTCAGAACGATAAAGGGATCAATCCACCAAGAGTATATAACCCTAGTAAATATTTATGCCCCCGACATAGGAGCACCTAAATATACAAAGCAAATGTTGGCAAATGTAAAGGGAGTGATTGACAGTAATATAGTATAGTAGGGAAGTTTAACACCCCATTGACACAAATAGACAGATCTTTCTGGCAGAAAATCAACAAGGAAACAGCAGCCTTAAATGACACACTAGACCAGATGGATTGAATGGATATTTTTAGAGCATTACACCTCAAGCCATAGAATATTCATTCTCCTCAAGTGTGAATGGAACATTTTCTAAGATAGAGCACATATTAGGCCACAAAACGGTCTCAATAAATTTAAGAGGATTGAAATCATATCAAACGTCTTCTCTACCCACAATATTGTGAAACTAGAAATAAATTACAAGAAAAACACTCAAAAACTGAAGGTTAAATAATATGCCACTAAACAATGAATCCATTAAAAATTAGACCAAAGGAGAAATAAAAAATACCTTGAAACAAATAAAAATGAAAACATGGTGACTCTGAATATGGGACATAGTGCAAGCAGTCCTAAAAGGGAAATTCATAGCAATACAGGCCTACCTAAAAAATAATAAACAAAACAAATATCAAATAAACAATCTATTCTTACACTTAGAGAAACTAGAGAAAGAACAGCAAACAAAGCCCATAGTAAGTAGAAGGAAGGAAATAGTAAAGACCAGAGCAGAAATAAATGAAGTAGTCTAAAAACAATACAAAAGATCAATGAAACAAAGAGGTCTTTCTTTGAAAAAATAAATAAAATTGATAAACCTTCAACCAGATTCGTTGAGAAAAAAAGATAGAGGACCCAAATAAATAAAATCAGAAATGAAAGAACAGAAGTGACAATTAACAAAACAAATACAAAAAAAATATAGGAAAATTCTACAAACAATTGTATGTATCATGTTGCACTATCTGGAAAAAAATGGATACATTCTTAAAATATACAATCTTCTAAGGCTGAGTTAAGAAAAAAAGAAAATCTGAACTGACTGATTATTACTAACAATACTGAGTCGTAATCAAAAAACTCTCAACAAACAAAAATTGTGGACCAGATGGCCTCACAGGTAAATTTTACAAAACAGCCAAAGAAGAATTAACACCTATGTTTCTCAAACTATTCCAAAATTTTAAGAGGAGGAAAGGATTCTAAGCTCATTTACAAGGCAAACATTACCCTGATTTCAAAACTAGACAAAGGCATTACAGAAAAAGAAAATTATAGGCTGATATCTCTGATAACATAGATGCAAAAACTCTCAACAAAATGTTAGCAGAGTGAATTCAGCAAGAAATTAAAAAGATCATATTACATGATCAAGTTGGATTTATTACTTGTATGCAAGGCTGAAGGGTTAAATATTTGTAAATCAATTAGTGTAATAACCACATTAATAAATTGAAAGATAAAAATCGTATGATCATATCAATAGCTGCAGAAAAAGAAGTTTGACAAAATTCAGCATTTATTATTATTTATGATAAAAATTCTCAGCAAAATGGGAATAGAGAGAACATACCTCAACATAAGAACAGCTGTATATGACAGACCCACAGCTAACATCATACTCAGTAGGAGAAAATTACAAGTATTTTCCTTAAGATCAGAAACAAGATAAGGATGTCCACTTTTAGCACTTTTATTCAACATAATATTGGAAGTCTTGGACACAGCATTCAAACAAGATAAAAAATAACAGGTATTCAGATTGGAAAGGAAGAGAAGTATAACTATCATTATTGCAGATGACATGATATTGTATGTATATCAAGAACCCTAAAGATTTTGTTTAAAAATCATTGTAACTGATAAATGAATTCAGTATACAAAATAAATATTCAGAAATCGATTGTGTTTTTATACACCAATAGCAAACTATCAGAAAGAGAAATTATGAAAATAATCTCATTTATAATTGCATAAAAAAAATATCTAGGAAAAATTTAACCAAGGAGGTAAAGACCGTACTTGGAAAATAATAAGACATTGAAGAAAGAAATTGAAAGAAAATGCAAATAAGTGGAAACATATATCGTGCTCATGGATAGGCAGAATTAACATCATTAAAATGTCTATACTACCACAAAGCAGTCTATGGACTTAATGCAATCCTTATCAAAATACCCATGGCATTTGTCACAGAACTAGAACAAATAATCCTAAAATTTATATGAAATCACAAAAGAGCTCAAATAGCCATGACAGTCTTGAGAAAGAACAAGAGTGGCTATATTATGCTCCCTGTTATCAAACAATTCTAAAAGACTATTGTAATAAAAACAGCAAGCTACTAGCATAAAAACAGACACAGAGGTCAATGGAACAGAATACACACTTAGAAATAAATCTATTCCTATGTGGTCAATTAATGTATGATAAAGGAGACAAGAAAATACAGTGTATTCAATAAGTGTTATTTGGAAAACTGGACAGCTACATGCAAGAAAATGAAACTAGGTCACTTTGTTAAACCATACACAAGAATAAACTCAAAATGGATTAAAGACTTAAATGTAAGACCCCAAACCATAAAACTCCTAGAAGTAAACATTGGCAGTAAATTCTCTAACATTGTTCTTAGTAATATGTTTTTGATAAATTTTCTCAGGCAAGAGAAACAAGAATAAAAAATAAAAAAAAAAGGAACACATCACATCAAACCAAAGGTATTACACAACAACAAAATGAAAAGAAAATCTACTAAATGGGAGAAGATATTTGCTAATGATACATTTGATATAGAGTTAATACCCAAAATTTATAAAGGATTCATACAATTCAATACCAAAAAAAAAAAAAAAAAAAGCAGTCCAGTTAAAAAATGGGCAGAGGACCTAAAAGGTATTTTTTCAAAGAGGACATACAGATGGCCAATAGACATATGAAAAGATGCTCAATGTCACTAATCATCAGAAAAATGCAAATTATTATTATTTTTTCCCCCTCTTTAATTCCCTCCCTTCACTTCCACCCCTGACCTATGGATGTTGCTATTTCCCCTTAAGAACTGGATCTCTGAAGATGAGGCGTTTCTTCCCACATGCTTGTGGCAGGCACCCAGGTCTGGCGTCCCCGGGGAATGGTCTGTGGCTCCACCTGGGGTGTGAAGCAGATGTGCTAACCACTACACTATGGAGCCACCCCCAGAAAAATGCAAATTAAAATTCATAATGACAACAGTTAAGTGGTGACCAGAGGGAAAGGGAGAAGGCAGAAGGTAGATAAGTATAAATGGTGAAACATATGGTGATGGAAGGAAATTTAACTTCGGGTGGTGAACATACAATGTTACATATATATGGTGCATTATTAAATTGTATGCTTGAAATCTACATAATCTGAATAACCAGTGTCACCTAAATTTAATTAAAAAGCACGATGAGAACAATGAGACATTACCTCATACCAGTCATAATGTCTATCATCAATAAATCAAAAAACAACTATTGGCAAGTATGTGGAGTAAAGGGAATCCTCATCCCAATCGCAAATTGGCACAGCCACTATGGAAAACAGTTTGGAGGTACCTCAAAAAATTAAAAATAGAACTTCCTTATGACCCAGCAAGTCCTCTTCTGGGTATTTATCTGAAGAAAACCAGAACACTAATTTGAAAAGAGGTATGCACCCCTATGTCCACTGCAGTGCAATTTACAATAGGCAAGATACGGAAAACCTAAGTGACCATCAATAGATGATAAGATAAAAGATGTGGTACATATGTGTGTATGTGTGTGTGTGTGTGTGTGTGTGTGTGTGTGTGTGTATATATATATATATATATATATTATAATGGAAAATTACTCAGCCATAAAAAATACCTGAAATCTTACCATTTGCAATGACATGGATAGACCTAGAGGATATTATGCTAAGTGCAATAAGTCAGACATGGAAAAAGAAATATCATGTGATCTTACTAATACGTGGGACTTAAAGAACAAAAGAGATGAACAAACAAAACAGAAACAGACTCACAAGAGAACAAGCTAGTAATTACTAGATGGGAGGGGGTTTCAGGGATTGGGTGAAGTAGCTGAAATAAGAAGTACAAATTAATAGTTACAAAATAGTCACAGGGATGTGAAGTACAGTATAGCAAATATAGTCAATAGTGTTGTAATAACTATGTGTAGTGTCAGCTGGGTACTAGACTAATCACAGGGAATCACTTTGTAAATTACATAAATGTTCAACCACTAAGCTTATTGCCTGAACCTAATATAAAAATAATATTGAATGCCAACTCTAAATGAAAAGTAAAAAAATAAAAATGAAAGAAAGAAAGAAAGAAAGAAAGAAAGAAAAGAAAGAAAGAAAAAAGAAAGAAAGAAAGAAAGAACCAATGTGTAATGGAAATCTCATTCTCCTTTCTTGATTTTGAAGATTTTTTTTTTTTCGGGGCGGGGACAATTTTTTTTATCAATGGAAGTTTAAGTTCTCCTTTTTCTTTAACCTATGGTTATGATAATTCAGTCTGTTATTACAGACGTGCTTGTATAGTTTGAATATTGTTGAAATTTCACTGCAGGATCAAAATATGTAGGTGATTATATACGATGAAGTGGACAATTTCTTAAGTATACTTAACTTTAGTGTTCTTTAAACAGTAAAATAAAACCAAATACTAGAAAGCTATAGAGTAATTTGGACATTATTGTGTTTGTAGGTTTTGTGTATTTGAGTCTTTCTTTTAAAATCTGTTTATTGAATAAATCTCTTTCACTTGATTTGCCATAAATACTATTTCAAAATGTAATGTTGATTTTTTTTTCTACACAATTAGATTGGAATTTAGTGGAAGCATAGTAGTTAGTTGAGAAATAAAGTAAAACAATATAGAACATCTAAGAAAATATTGTGATATGGTATATGGTCACTGCTTTCTCATTTTTGGAGTACCTATAACTTATATGTAACAGACTTTTACATAATTTTATGATTCTTTGCCTGCACAAGGCTCAAGAAAATTGATTGAAAATTTTTTGTTATTGTTATAAATTTTTTCAATGAATTTCCTTCACTAACTGCTTGAGTTGCACTTGAGTGGTTCCTGTGATATCATCAGGAGAAACTCTTGACAAGCACTGCCATAGAGTCAGAGAAGGTTATCAGTAAGTACAAATGATAGAGGTGTCTTATCAATGACAGCTATTTAAACAAAATATAAATGTATGTACAATTAAACATAATATGACTATATTAACAATGGAGAGATCTTATTGGTAAACTAAGAATTTTTAAAAGCAATGTCCTATAGTTTAAAATGTTTTCATTATTCTCACTGTATTCACCATTTTCAATATCACTAAATTGATTATTTTTCTCTTGATATTTTCTCTCAGTTTATTCTTGCTAAAATTAAAATTTTGTTTTCAGACAAACCAATTTTAGGTTAAAATGTTATCCTTTGAGTATATGCATTGCGTATACTTTGCATTTTCAATTTTACATTTTTGATTAAAAAAATCAAATGCAATTTTCAACATCAAAAAAATATATTTATGCACATCAGATATATAGCTTACCTTATTGTCTTCACAAAATTATAAATGATCTCTTATAAGTTGCCACATTATAACATACAATAGGTTAAAATTGTATTGAAAACCAAATAAAGAATGCTATTGGAAATATTTGGAAAATATTTTAAATATAGTTTTTCAGGCAAAAATGGAATAATCTCATTATAGATATTTAAAAGTGCAATAAAATATATGCATTTAAATTTATGTAAATTCTGAAAGACATTCCCTGGAAGGTGGATTTCATAATATTTTGTAAAATTTGTATTTTGTCATGTAGAATCTCTGATAGAAAAATGTCTGTAAATAATGAGGTAATTTCATCTACTTTCTTATTTCATAGACAATTAACATATTTCCAAATCATCAGGTAAGAAAAATAATTTATGGTTACGAATGTACACTATATCTGTTGAAAAATGGAAAAGAAATATATTACTGATCTCCAAAAATGATTGAGACTACTCTACTTAAAATAGCATATTAATACCAAGAATGAAAGATAATGACTTGTTAAATATTGTTACCGAAAGAAGGAATGATGTATCGATAAAAGTTTTATTAACATTATTATAAACATATATTTTTGTTTATTCAGTGTATCTAGATTGACTACACTAAATATTATGATTTTTTTCTCTCTTGAATATATTTTATGTTATGATCATATTACCATTATTTAAAATCCCTCGTGACTCTTTCCTAGCTGTAACGTGAGCACATTCCTATTTTGTTAGTCACTCTACAGTGTAACTACAGCTTTCTTTCTCAGCCATATAACTCTCTTCTGCTTACTCACATTTCTCATAAACCTGGAAAACCTGATAATTATTGTTCTTTGACTATGTATAAGCATAGTTGGTTTCATTGAGTTAGGCAGACTTGTGTTTAAGTTTGGGTTTCATTCCATATAAGATGCATAATTTTAGGCAAAATGTGTAACTTGTCCAAGAGTCACTTATTCTTTGACAAAATGCTGTTTTCAATAAGATACTTAGTCCATTCCCAGGCATTAGGTTATACATTATTTCCACCCCCTTGTCTTAGACCTTTTCTTTAACAAATTACCAGTAATCATTAACTATTTTGAATTATCATATTAATATTTTCCTCTTAGAAACAAAATTGTTTGTAAAATAAATTGTATAGCAATCTACTACTCTTTAAAAAACTACTTCACCTGTTGCTGTGTTTTTAGGTGAAGTAGATGGTTTTTATAAATATGAAAAGAGGTTCTAAGGAAACATCAGTCCTGTACATTTTTCTGTAGCTTTCTTATATCTTATGATGGTTTGTTGAATTTGATTGTAAATTGATTGAATTTAAAAATGAAAATATTATATTAGTTTTGAATTATTTATTCTAAGAATTCTTTATCTTTTTTTTTCTGTTGCCAGATATTGATAATTTTGAAAGCTTCTTCTAATAAGTCACTCAAATAATATTTGAGCATAATTCTAAATGATATTTTATATTACGAGTATTACCTAATTTAGAATATAGATACATCTAAAACAAGTTATTTGGATTAACATATATTAATGTACTCAACTGCTTCCCTATGCAATAATTTAATCTCTCCATCATCATCTCTCTTCCTGCCCCTGGCTTCTTATCTCTGCCTTTTACTGCTGTCTGGCAATAGTATTGACAACTATGATTTGAGATAAAAGAAGATGATAAAAGAAAAGAGGGTGATTTTAAATTGTATAAATAGATATAGATAAGAATGAGCATAATGCTAATTAAATCATTTTGGCTTCTTGAGCACTAAAGTTGAAATACTTTGAGTGATTATATATTTGGCATCAAAGAACAGTGATGGCCATAGACATGTATACTTTGATTTGACATTTTTTTTAAAGCTTTATGCATGAGCCCTGGTACTAGAATACTCTGGGGATGCAAATGTGATTAAGACACAGTCCATTCTCAAAGAGATAGAGGACAATTAACATTCATTTCATGAGCACTTGTAGTCAGGCTTTGTTGCCTTACTTAAGGAGCTTAAAATCTACAGTATAGGAAAAAATAAAAAAGACTAATACTTCAAGAAAAAGTGAATAAGGATGGGCAAAAAGGAGTAAATGCTGCAAGTTAACTGAGTTTTACTTTTGAATCGAATTGAAATTTTGATGCTAAAGAAAGAAAGAGGTCTTCAGTGCTGAAATTGAAACCACAACATTCTCTGGTAAAAGGAGAATGGAGTCCAGACCATATTAAACAAACCAACAGCAGCTCGAAAATGGCAGTAGTCTGTTCCTTCTCAACATCCTTTCTGGTTTAGTGGCTCCTTCACTTTTAGGTTGGCAGTTTTTATTAGCTTTTATGTCTACAAATAGAGGATTTTGAAGTGTGATAGACCATTCTCTGTATCCTCGCTCTGTCACTTCTTAGCACTGTGACTTCTGATAAAGAATCTTAGCTACTTATATCTTACCTTCCTCATTCTTAAAACGAGTATACAAACACCACTTTCTTATGGACGCTCTGAGGAGTGACAAGTTGGTTATGTAAAGTGCTTAGCATGGTTTATGGTACCTGGTAACCTCTCAGAAAATATTAACAATTACTATTATTATACGAATTTTTTAAAAATTTATTTTTCTTCTTCACAAGTAACTTTGATTTCAGTTCCTCAAAAAAGAAAATGAAAAATATAATTAACTAGATATATTTTTAAATGATATAGACTTAATTATTTCAATTTGCATCTAGGAGACATTGTAGGAGTCCACTTACTCAGTTATTTTTGGTTACTCTTACCAGTTTCTAGGAGTTATTTAATTCAGTCATATGTTTTAGTTGTTAAATGAACTATATTTATAACATTGGTGTGGATTTCTTTGTGAAAGATGTATTATTCTTCATTTTACCTTCTGCATATTTTATTAATTTTTTATTGGTGAATATCTATTGTTTTTCTGCCATCTCTAAGTCCATCTTTAAGTCCCCTTAACTTAGAAAGAGCTCTATAATCAAATATATGAATGATGTGATGATCTAAATTTGTCTCAAATTGTACAGCTAACACAGTGGTACCCAAACTGTGATCTAATGACTGACAGCATCAATGTCACCTGGACGCTATTTTTTTTTTTTCAGTTGGTCTTTATACACATACATGTACAACTTTTTAAAAAATTAATTTATTTTAATTAGTTTCAAATATGTAATATATTGGTTAAATATCCACATAGTTTGTAAAACAATCTCCCCAATTGCTCTCTCCCTCCCCTGACCCTCCACCTAGCCAATGTATTAATCCTAACTGCATTTCCTATGTTGTGTTCCCTCCGTGTGTCCATTCATCAGCTGCTAAATTGTACTTCTTTAATCCTTCACCCATTCTCCCAGCCCCCCAAACCCTTCTCCCCTCTATCTGTCACCAAATTGTCCACTATATTTGTGAGTCTATTTTTGGTTAGTTTGTTCTTTTTATTCCTTAGATTCCTCATATAAGCAAAATCATATAGTGTTTATCTTTCTCTGTCTGACTTAAATACCTTCTATGTCCATCAAAGCAATATCCTTTTCCCTCCTTTTTCTTTTAGTCTCTGGGTATCTTTTGATCTGAAGTGAGTTTTTGTAGGCAGCATATGAAGGGGTCTTGTTTTCTTATCCTTTTAGCCACTCTATCCTTTGGTTGGAGCACTTAATTCTTTTAGTTGAGGTACTTATTGATAGGAATGTAGTTGTTATCATTCTTTATTCCTGTATTTAATACTTGTTTTTTTATTCAAAAAAGTCCCTCCAACATTTTCCAAAATACTGGTTTGGTGGTGATAAATTCTTTTAGCTCCTTTTTGTCTGGGAAGATCTTTACCTGTCCTTCAATTCTAAATGATAGTTTTGCTGGAGAAAGTATTATTGGTCGTAGATCCTGGGTCTTCATCCTGTCGAATATTTTTTTTTTTGCCAAACCCTTCTGTCCTGCATACTTTTTGACATCAGCTACTAGTCTTATGGGTTTTCCCTTACAAGTAATTAACTGTTTTTCTCTTGCTGATTTTTAATATTCTTTCTTCGTATTTAAACTTTGGTATTATAATTTGGTGCGGGCCTCTTTGGATCTCTGATTTTTAGAATTCTCTGAGCTTCCTGGGGTTTTATGTCCATGTCCTTCACCAGGTTAGGGAAGTTTTCAATCATTATTTCTTCAAACAGCTGTTCAACACCTTGATTTTCTTCAGTTACACCGATCAGATGGATATTTGGATCCTTAATAGTGTCCCGTAGGCTCCTAAAATTGTTTTTATAGTCTTAGCATCTCATCTCTTGCCATTCTGATTGGATGTCCTTGGCTTTCCCATTCTCTAGATATGGCATTTGATATTTTTATTCACTTTGTTTATTTCTTTGTTTATTCCATTTAATATACTTCTTATCTCAGATAATGTGTTCTTCATTTCAGACTGGTTCCCTTTTATAATTTACTTTTCCATTTTTATTTTTTTATGAAGTTCTCACTAAATTTATCTACATTTCCCAAAAATTCATTGAGCATCTTTATAACCAGTGTTTTGAAATCTGCATCTGTTAGATTACTTGACTCCATTATTCCTGGATCTCTGTTCTGTCTCTCATATGGCTTCTGCTTCTTTATCTTCCCATTTTGGCCTGCCTTTCCATGTCTGTTACTATTTACCAAGCAAAGCTCCTAAGTCTCTCGGTCTTATTAGTGTGGATTTGTTTTGTAGATGTACAGTGGCACAGTCTTGTGAGGGGTTCAGGTGCAGGCCCAATTTAGCCCAAGGCTGTGGCCCTCTAGGTTCACGTGTTAAGATTCAGCAAGCAATCCACAGAAGTTGTGCTTATAGTTGCTTCAAAAGGCTACGCCAGAAACCGAAGCCAGCTGCCTCCAATAAATATAGGTGCTGCTCAACAAGGAGCACCTGACTGGCTGAGGACGCACCTGGATGTGGCTTGGATGGGCCTGAGTTGGGGGAGGCAGGGTTTCAGGGAATCCTCTGGGTGGAGCAACCTCTGTTATCCAGTATGATGACCTCACAGCAATGGAGGCTGAGTCTGTGCTCTGGGAGGGAGGCGGGCTCAACAGGGAACAATGGATACTGCTGGCACTTCTGTACAGTGCGAGTCTTACCTCAGTCCTTGCTCCCTGACAATGTCTCCCTGTAAGCCCCTGGTGTACCTTGTGTGCAGCTAAGTCAGCACTGGTGCTCAGAATGAGCAGGTTGGACACATAGAATATCTGCTTAAGGTCACAGCCTCTTTAAGAAGCTTTTGCCCCTGCTGCAGCCTCCCTATCACTCAGCCACTGGAGACCGGGCAGCCCCATGTCTTCACCCCGTCCTATCTTCTGCTGTTGCAGGGTGATTTCTTGGATTTCTCCCTAGTTGTATGGCTTGTTCATCTAGATCCCAGGCAATTTTTTCCTTGATGCTGTTCCTTGTTTCCATCACAACTTTGATTTGGTTGTCAGAGGGATGGACAGAGCTTCTATGTGTATGCCATTTTTCCCCCTCCTCGACTGGAAGCTTTTTGACCATGGAAATTCTTAGGTTACACCCTAGATCTACTGAACCAGCCTCTCTCATTTGGTTCAGGAATCTGTGCTTTTACAAGCTTTGCAGGTGATTTTCATGCACAAGAAAGTGTGGAAAGGACTGATCTAACAGAAATGACTAGTAAAATGTAAGGGATTCATTTTTATTTAAATGAATCCAAGCTCCTATAGAGTAAGTATCTAATTCATTTATACTTAATTTGCAATATATCCCTGAAATATAACATTTTTGCTATTCAAAGGTACACTTAGATGTTATCAATTCTATTTCTCAAAGTATGATTGGGGCATCACCTATGTATCAGAATTGACTGGAGAGATTGTTGAAAATATGATCCCTGAATTCAGCCCAGATTACAGGAACAGAATCTTTGTCAATAAAAAATTGGAATCTGCATTTTTAACTATCTTCAGTGGTTGTTTTTGGGAAAACTAATATATGAATAAAAGCTTACTATTTTTGGTGACCTAGTGATTTGATTAGCTTCCTTAAATTTATAGATAGTAATTATATATAGGAAGTAATTTCTCAGTAGATA
This sequence comes from Eonycteris spelaea, assembly GCA_003508835.1. NCBI lineage: Eukaryota > Metazoa > Chordata > Mammalia > Chiroptera > Pteropodidae > Eonycteris > Eonycteris spelaea. The sequence continues at coordinate 40,896 of PUFA01000043.1, read as the reverse complement.
TGATCTGACCCATTAAAACACTCATTAAGATGCAACTTGACCATTAGATATTAAATATTAGATATTTAATAATTAGATATAAAATATTTAATATTTTTCTTGTTTTCTAGTTTTCTTGCATGTTCATTTCTTAACACATCACATGAGAATAAGAACTAAGCCTCTGAAGTTAAGGAGAACTCATGGGGGAGACAGTTTTACCAGTAGTGTCTGTGTCTTATGAGAGAAAGTGCCTAAGCCTCAGTATTATAATCTTTATAATGTGGTAAAAAAGCAAGTACCCCATTGGGAGGTTATGATGATATATTTAGGTTATGAATATGAAGCACATGGTCTTCTGTATCCTTCTCCACTGAATTGTGAACAGTGCAACTAATAAACAGATTATGATGTTAATTAAAATACAGTATAAGTTTTGTGCCCCCCAAATATAAGTCATTTTGCATACGTTCTTACAGAGTTCCAGTTTAGATATACTTCTTCTTACCCAAATCCAGATATTGAAGCCTACTTGGGGTAGGGTTGCCAGATATGACAAATGAAAATACTGGAAATTCAGTTAAATTTGAATTTTGTTTAAACAATGAACAACTTGTTTACACAAGTATATCATATATAATATTTGAAACATACTCATGTTTAAAAATTCTTTCATTGTTTATCTTTGGTTCTGATTTAACCAGGCGTCCTCTCGTTTGTCAAGTGTCACTAAACTAGAGAGAAGGTTGTCTTCACCATGTAGACATTTACCCTCTAGCCTTATAAAAATGGGAGTCTATTGTATTATTTGGTCATTTGCCAAACAAAGAAGCTGAGAGATAGCTCTTACAGTCTTAGGTTCTGCTGGTCAGCTTTAAAATTAGGCCTTCTAAGAGAAAAGACCTTATGATAGTATTCAGGTTTAAAGTTTTGAGAGAGGCATAGAGAGAAAACAGAAGCCCTGACCATGCTTTAGAGGTGATTCATCACATCTAATCAATGGAATAAGTGGCTCTTCCTCCTTTGGAAAGGACTGAATAAAGCACTAGACAAAGTGGATTGGAGCATCCTTTGTTTATTTACTTCCTTGAAAAGACACAGTCTCAGCAAATGTTCCCTTTAAGAAACCAATGGAGGAATATTAATTATTACAAATCACAGTGGCGTTATAGCTGTTTTGAAAGCAGAAACTATTTTATACCTTTTTATTGCTACAATAATGAATGCAACATTAAATATCTTTTAGTATCTTGAATGTTTGCTATTTTATAGAAAAGTTTATGGTAACTATAATTGGAAGTTATGCTAAAACTATTTTAGATAAACTTTGTTAATTATATGCTTTATATTGAGTTGGCTTTAATGACTAGAAAATAATTTAAAATTCCAGGGTTAACTTCATCTGGTCTGTCCTAACCTGGATTTGGGTTTCTAATATAGTTGATGAAAAAATGCAAAGTCATGCCTCCCACAAAAATGCAAAGTAAAAATAAATAAAATTATATTCATACATCTTTGAAATGGGCCGACTTCAAAGGTTTAGATAAATATGAAACTGCACATACTTTTTTTCTATAGAAGGTAAATGTAGAGAAAATCATTATAGGTGAGGAGATAAACCATATTGTAAATAAGTTGCAAGCATTAAGTAAACTTTTCAGCAAAGATGTATTTTTTCTACAAAACATGCTAAATAATTCATTATTTTAAAAAGTATGTTCTAATAAATATTTTATTTTTCAGAAATATTTTTATTTTAATTATTTTCATCTTTCAGAATTTACATTAATATTATTATCAATTCATTTTTTATAGTTTTTCTAAGGGATCTCCATGCAGCTGTCAATTTCTTGCTCCACATAATGTTACTTTGTTCTAAGCCTGCCCCGTCTGCTAAAATGTATTGTGGAAAAAAATCCTCTTCTTTCCTTCTCTTTGATTGAGTTATCCTTTGCTAGGCAATGTTGTTAGCTTTTAGGCACTTTGCTTGGCTTCCAGCAGTTCTCCCCATAGATTGATGCTATTGCACTGCCAGGAGCCTGAGATCCCTACAAGGAGGAGATCAAACCTCCACAACAGGGGTTCTTCAAGGCAGGTCAAGTTCAAGAGTCTATTAGGAAAACACAGTCTGCATTGCACGATGTACATCTCACATCTACTCATTTGAAATTCTTTTTCTGTAGATCGTCTCCACTCCTATAGCTGACTGATAAGGACAAGTTCAAATTTAGCTATAAATTCTTGGTACTTGCTTCTCTCACACTCTATTCCGTGTTAGTTCTTTAGTGTTACATACACATACATCAGATTAAGAAATAAATTCACCTTTCATTCTGGTCTCCATTATAGAAGTTTAGCTCCATATTAGACAAAAAAAATGTATTTTAAAAAATTTTCAAGTTAGTGCGTATTATAAATATAATGTATTTGTGTTCTAGTGAATTTGAATACTATAGGAAGGGGCAGAAGGGAACATAAAAGTTATCAATGATCTCATCTGTCAAAAATAAGCATTTTTGTCATTTACACATATAAGATCAATTGTGTACTTTTAATTTAATATTGTATGATAATTATTTTATCATATTATTAAAATTAATTTTCAATGACTAATAGTTTATCATACCATTTACTGTATGTTTTTACCTAGTTTAAAATTTAGTGGTTGTAAAAAGAAAAAAAATGGTGGTTATGGATTATGTATTAATTCCATTTCCCAGATATAATGAATTATTAATATAAAACTTCTTTGAGAATAAAGCCTTGTTCACTTTGTATATCTTTATAATGAATTCATAATTTGAATTATTTCATCACCCTATGAACTATTTATTTGAATGCATTAGGTGTGTTGAGAAATTACATTAGAAAAAAATTTTCATTTTCTATTTTAACCAGTCTTTACATTGTCTATAATGGACCATATTAAGATTGAGATTAATTTTAACCTCTGTTTAATATCTAGGTTAAACATTTTCCATGGTTTATTCACCAGGTCTGTTTGTATACTTGAAATGAATACTTGAAAATGAGCAATGCATCAAGAATGAAATATTATCTATAATCACTGAAAAACTAAATGAAATATTTAAGTGTAAATCTAACAAAACATGTACAAAATATGTATACCGAAGACTGAACAGCGCTGATGAAAAATCAAATAACATACAATAAACAGAAAGACATGTTTTGTTCATGAATTGAAAGACCTGGTAAAAGACCAGTTCTTCCTAAATTGGTAATACAGGTTTAATACAATTTATCAAAATCCAAGAAAGATCTTTTTGTAGATATGGACAAGATTCTTCCAAAATTTACCTGCAAATGCACAGGCAATAGAATAGTTGTAATAAACCTTACAAAGATAAATAAAGTGAGTGGAATCAGAATATCCATGTCAAGTTTTATACATTTATGTTCATCAAGACTTTTTGTCATTGGTAGAGACACAAAAACCTATGGAAAGAACACAGACTCTCGAAGTATACCTACACGAATATACTCAACTAATTGTTGAGAAAGGAGCAAAAGTATTTTAATAAATGAAACTAGAAGAATGGAATATTTATTAGGAAAGAAAAATGAAACCTTGACTTAAAATTCACACCTTGTATAAAAAGGAATTTAAAAAGATTACAGACTTAAATGTAAAAGGTAGAATCATGAAACTTTTAGAATAAAACATAAGAAAATTTTTGAGATCTAAGACTAAGCAAAATTTGTTAGTCTTGACTTCAAAATCATGATCAATTAAAGGAAAAACTGATAAGTTGAATTTGATCAAAATTAAAATTTTTTGCTTTACAAAAGACCCAGAAAAAAGCACATGAAAAGATATTCAAAATTATTAGCTATTATGAAAATGCATATTAAAACCACAATGAGATACTGCATACCTATCACTAACTAAAGTAATTTGGCGGTTTCTTAAAAAAAAAAAAAAATTATCCTAACACCTAGAAGTTTCACTCTTCAGCTTTTATATCAAAGAAATATAGACTGTGTATGGATGCTTAAAACTTCATTCGCAATATCCACAAACTGGAAACACCCCAGATGTCCTTCAACAGGTGATTGTTAAACAAACTAGTACATACATACCATGGAATACAATTTGGAGATAAAAAGTAATGGATTACTGATACATGCAATAATCTGGATGAATCTTCAGAGAAGCCAATACCCAAAAAGTACATACTATGTGATTTCATATATATAGCATTTTTGAAATGACAAAATCAAATAGAGATCAGATTGGTGGTTTCCAGAGTTTTTGGAGGGATGGAAGGACCTGTGTGTGGCTATAAAATGGCAATGCGAATGTAGTGCATTATCTAGCTATGAGATCTAGCCATGTCTTCCAACCTCTGTAACCTGTGACTGTGACCTTATTTGTAACAAAAGGTCTGTGTAGATTTTATTAATGATCTTAAAATGGAATCATCCTAGATTATCTGGCTGGACCCAAAATCCAATGACAAATGTCTTTATAAACAAAGAGAAGATACAGACACAGAAGAGGAGGCCATGTAAAGATGGAGGCAGAGATTGGAGTGTTGCCGCCACAAACCAAGGAACACCTGGAGCCACCTGAAGCTGGACGAGGAAGGAAGGACTCTCTTCTAGAGCCTTTAGAGGACTGCAGCTCTACTGACACCTTGATTTCAGACCTCTGGAAACCAACACTGCAAGAGGATACATTTCCATTGTTTTAAGCAACTCAGTTTGTTGTTAGGGCAGTCCTAAAAACTAATACATTTAGGGATCTTTATGGTTATGAAAATATTCTGTGTCTTGAGTGTATCAATGTCATTGTACAGGCTGTAGTAATATACTACAGATTTGCAAGATATTCCCACTGGAGGAAATGAGCTAAAAGGTACATGATATCTTTTGTATTGTTTCATACAACTGCATGTGAATATACGATTATCTCAAAATAATTTTCATTTAAAAAAATAAATAAAAGTGTATTTTTACTCAATCTCTTGGTTGCACTATTTGAACATTTAATAGTATCTAAAGAACATCTACTTTGTAGTACATCTTAGTCCAAATATTTACTCCTAATGAACAAAAACTGACTTAGTATTTTTGAATTATTCTCTTGTTATTACCTGAAATTATCTTTTAGCATAATATTGTAAGAGCTGCATATACAAGGTATGCACAACTACTAATGACTGACTATAATTTATCATTTTGGATCTACTAGAAGAAACTAGACTTACATAACTATCTATATCCCGTAATGAAAGGAATCTGCAGTAAAGTATATAATTAAAATGAGATGAAAAATAAGTGAATAAATTCATAGAGAAATAAGAAGAGGAAATAAGAAGAGAAAAAATAAGAAGGAGACAAAGGTAAAATTAATACACAGACTTCGCGTTCTGTGCACTTAGTAAACTTGAGGTGCTAAATTTTTCTCAGAGAATAAACATGTAAATATGTAAAAGTATCTAATCTAGCATAAATTAGTCAATATGCTTATGTCAAAAAATGAAATCTTAAGTAGCTCAAATATGTCTAGGTTAGAAACAATTTAAATTATTTTATTTAAAATATATGCAGCACAATGTCAGAAGTACTTCAATTCAAAAAAGGAAAACTGCTAATATTTAGATGCCAAATACATCAGTGATAGTTTCTGTTCATATTTTAGACTTCAGAGAAAAGGAAAAATTTGCAAAACTTTAAAATGCAACATTTTATAGCAGCCTTAGTAGCAGGCAGTTGAAATCATAACTAAGAAGAGAAAATGTAGTTTAAATTACCAAAAGAGAAAAGCCAGAATAATTTATTTTTAAATTTTTATTATTTTTTATATTTTATTCATTTATTGGAGTGACATTGGGATGACAAAAATATAGGTTTCAAGTGTACAATTCTATAATATGTCATATGTATATTATATTGCATGTGCAATCATCCAATGTTAAATTTTCATTGGTCATATATTTAACCCCTTTTACCCTTATCTACTGCTCCCTTCCTCCGTTTCCCTCTGGTAGCCACAAAACCATTGTCTGTATATATAAGATTTTGCTCGTTTGTCTTGTTTGTTGCTTTCAGTTTTATATCCCACATATGAGTGAAATCATATGGTTCTTGACTTTTTCTGTTTGACTTATTTTACCTAGCATGATATCTCAAGATTATCCATGTTGTCACAAAATGGCAATATTTTGTTTTTTCTTATGGATGAGTAATATTCCCTTGTATATAATTACCTTATAGTCTTTAATCATTTATTGAAGGACACTTTGGTTGTTTTCATGACTTGGCCACCATGAATAATGGGGGTACATATATTTCTACAGATGAATATTTTCAAATTTGGGGAGTAGATACCCAGAAGAGGGATTGCTGGGTCAATGGAACAGAATTGGGAGCCCAGAAAAAAACTCACATATATATGGGCAAATCATTTTTGACAAAGGAGCCAGAAACATACAATGGGGAAAATAGAGCCTCTTCAATAAAGGTGCTGGCAAAATTAGAAACCACCTGCAAAAGACAAATCACTCTGCTATCTGTCACTGTACACCAAAATAACTCAAAATGGATCAAATACCTAAATATAAGACCTGAAACAATAAATTACATAGAAAAAACATAGGTACTAATCTTATGGATCATGGACTTAGACAGAATTTTATGAATTTGACCTCAAAAGCAAGGGAAGTAAAAGTAAAAATAAATGAATGACACTATATCAAACTGAAAAACAAAACAAAACAAAACAAAAAAACTTCGCACAGCAAAAGAAACCATCGACAACACAAAGCAGACAAATTTAAAGTGCTTCATCTAAACAACCAAAATTTGAAATAAAGATGGTCCAATTTTTTAAAGATATTTAAAATGATATAAAAACTTTCTCATATAATTTGCAAACGTTATCATCACAGAAAAAGCTCAAATGTTTTATCTTTCAAAATGGAAAGTGATTTATTGTATAATTGTCATCTCTAATGATTTTCAGCATATTTTTTTAAGATTGCAATTAATGAAAATATGGCACACCATTAAGATCATAGTAAAGCAAAACAAGTCAATATGGAATAAACATTTAAAAAAAGATGTATGTATTAGAACTACATTTACTTTTTATAGAAGAAGATTACATCTTTATGGTATATAAAAATAACAAAAATAAACATTTAAAAATATGATTACCCACATTTTTATTTTAAAAATAAAATAATATCTACCAAAAGGACTATTTTAGGGTTTTATTCTTATCTTGACTAGTTAATGTTATTTTGGGACTCTTGTTCTCAGTTTCTTCTCTTATAAAATTGAGATCATTCGTTTTTCAAGAGAATGTTTTGAAGTTTGAATAAAATGATCGACACAAACATAATATGAGATTATATTATAACATAGATAATTATTAATAGTATATTATAGTTTGAAAGAGACGAGCAATAATGTAAGAATAGCATGATAAAGAAAAAAAGGTTATCATTTCTATAACTATCAGGCAAGAGTTGCTGGTATTTGAAAATAAAAACAAAGGTTAATAAATTTGGAGAAACCATTATAGAAAAGCTTGCCTACCTATTTACATACCTGATGTCTTTTACTTCTCTGTCATTAGACAGGTAAGGTACAATCCTTAGTCGCTTTCAAGTCTAATCTAGCCATGTGACTGAGATCTAGCTAATAGAGTGTCAGTGGATGTAATATGTGTCATTTTCAGAACTTGCCTTTAAAACCCTCACACCTACCATCTTTCATTGCTTTTTCTCTATATGCTGTCTGATTGCACAGGCCCTCAGGAGATGTGTAAGTTTCAGGTGGCAGAAGCCTCCTCCCCTGAGTGACAATATGTAAATGAGCACCAGAATTATCTGCAGTTAACTATTGCAGTAAATGAGAAATAAACTTTAATCATGTTAAACTGACATAATTTTTAGGTTTTAGTTGTTTAGCATCTATACTGCCCTAGCTAATTTACCAGCCTGAAATAGTAAGGACTATCATATGATTATATGTAGTAAGAAATAATGCCAATATCAAAGTTATGATATTTTTAATATTAAAAAAGTGAGCCACAGAAGAAACAGATAAGCAACAACAGTAAAACTCATTATACAATATATCTAATATGTCCAACACTAATGCCCAACTATGGTCAAATGTAAATATGAGGGTTGTTATTTAACCATAAAACACATATTGTAAAAAGTCCTTTGTGAATACCTGTCAACACAGTACTTTTCTTTAGACTGATTTTCTACTAGTCTAAGTCCTGGAGATGAATTATAACAAGTAGCATTTGTTTTCACTCTCTTTTCCTTAACATGAAATTTGCAGTAAAACTTAAAATTGCCCTTTCTATATTCCAGTACTTGACATTTATAACTAACACATTTAACTGACATAATCTCAGCATTATTGCTATCTGTAATAATTATTTCTACTTATACTACATTATAATAGCTCAATCCTTTGGTTTCAAGGTTCTATGTATTCTGTAAAATCAACATCTCCGTATCTTTCTAAGAATCTTCCAGCTTTTAATTTCTACCCATTTCGCCAGTGTCTGAGTAATTGCATGTATTTCCCTTTATTTTTACTTTCTCATAACAAAAACAAGGACAGAATTAACTGGGTGGATTCAATCATAAAAAGATATAAATAGGGATAGATTACTGTGTTAACTCTCTAAGAATAGGTTATACTTAACTGACATACAATTTCATCCAAATTAGAGAATCTTTAACTCACTTCAATTCAACCAACAGTTAGCATTAGGAAAAGATTTGTCTTATGGTGGAATCAGTGTAATCTGGAATAAGAATAGTAGATGCCATTTTTTTCCCAGTGATTATTTCGTATCAGACCCCATTCTGCAGATTTCATATTCCTAACTTCTATGTTTCCATAACGTATTATTTCTAAATTTACAAGTGAGATAGTTTCACCTCAGTAAAATTAAATGATTTGCTGAAGACTAGAATGGGGCAGTACAGGGCTTTGAGTTACTTCCTCTTTTTCTTCAAAGCCAGTGATCTTTTTATTATACTATGAAGCCATAAAGTATAGTTTCTCCACTTCTTATTGCTCTCTCTTCTGTGGTATTGATTGCTCTGTTTCTTTTCAATATTTAATGATGTATAATCAGATTAATTTAAGATCATTTAATAAAGAATTTGTGATATATGTAACAGATACCAGATTAAGTGCTGAGACTGCATAAATAAACTCTCAGTCTAGTTTTGGGAAAATTCACATAATAATGGACTACACTGTGATGGGAAATGTGAATAGAGGTGAAATGGATGACACAGGTGCCCTACAGAGACAGTAGTGATTAACTCAATATCTGAGTGTTTCAAGGAAGGTTTCCTGGTAAAGGCAGTGCCCAGGCTAGAATTAGAGGTTTATTGGGAACATAGTCAGCCAACAGAGGAGATGGGGGTATAAATGAGATGGGGGGAAGAAACCTGAAACAGAGAACAGTGGGTCTAAATTATGGTGACACTATGTGCTATGCGAAGAAAATTGAACTTTCACTCTGTTCAGGAGAAGAAACAGTTAATATTTTACTCAGAAAGATAACCTAAAAAGATTTTCAGTATAAGAAACCACCGTTAGCATCAACAAATATGGGGCAGTAATGGAGAGACCAAATGGGTCATTATAATAAATTAGAGATGATGACAATCAGATCGATTGATGACTATCTGTGTACGTATCCATTTATCTCATCTATCAACTTACTATTCTATTTTATTTCAGAATTTCTAGACTAATACACAGTAGTTGAGACACAAGAAGAAGATAGGTTTTGAGATATTTCTGGAGTAGACAGTATATTTTAAGATTTACGGAACATTCAGGTTGAGTTCTATGATGGGCGGATAGATATTTAGATGTCACAAAAAGCAAAAAGAAATAAATATGAGACCTGTAGATGCAGAAGTTGTTAAAAAAATGGGCTCAGATTCTATCACCCTAGTGCAGAGTTGGGAGAGAAGACTAAATGTAATCCTGAAAAGAGACACATGGACAAAGAAGCAGTGAGAAAGGTGAAGAACGGTCAGAAGGGAAGGAAGGAAACTGGGAGAGGGTCATGTAGAGAAGCAAGAAAGACATTTTCTCAAGACTGCAAATTGTTAAGAATATCAAAAAAACAATGTAAGAACAATGTGTGCTTGTCAAGAAACAAACTCATTTGAGGAAACGCTGTCCAATGCAGTACTAATGACCGAAGATATATTAAAGTGGATTGAGTAGTTAGTGGAAATTTAGAAAGTGAAAATATTAATATAAATTACTTTTCTCAGAAATTTGTATAATGGGAGTGAACTTTAATTAACAGTGGTTGAGGAAACCTGTGGTGGCTAGTAGGGCGCCCAGAGAAAAAGGACAGTTTTCCTTCTGATCACATTCTCTATGTGGGATCATTTATTGATTTGCCTGCTTCTTCATTTATTTTTATGAGAAGAGAAAATGAATACAGGGAGTTGGCAAAGAAAGGAAGTCGAAAATAGAATAAATCCAAGTTAATTATGATTAAGGTGTTGCCTAAATGAGAAATGAAAACCAAATAGAATGACAACCTATTGAAAGACTGTTCTAGAGGAGGAGACCTCATCTTCTGAGACCAGAATTAAAGATAAAAAAGGGGAATCAGAGGTTTTAGTGAATATGCATGGTCGATAAAGAGAGATAAATATACTTGTTAAAATAAGTAGCAATCTGTCAGTTGATAATTAGGATAATGCTTGATAATTTGAAGAAATTGGTGTAAAGTCCAAGCCAGTCTTTTTAATTTTTAAAAAGAATTATTGAACTTTTTTTTTTTTAATTTAGCAGGTAACATTACATTACCTTGACTATTGGCTGTACTAACAGCCTTTATGGATTTTTAAAAATCATGATTGCATCAAAATCATTTTCTAAAAGATCAGGACTACTTTCAACCTATACCAAACAAAATATCACCACATTTTAAAATATGGATATTATAGAGAGTACTTATAGTCACATTAATAATAATAATAAATAATTATATTATTAAAGTGGTTTTAATTTTTGAGGAGATAACACTACATATGTTTTCGTTTGGATTTTTTTCCAAGCATAATCTTATGTTACATATAACACATTTTTATAACTTATCTTGACCTTCACTAACTGTTGATAAACACTAAATAGGTGTATTTAGAAAACTTCCTAGTCTGTGAGACTCTCATTTGTTATTATTATAAGCACTGTTTTGTAGGCATGTTACAAAGTGATGATCATTGTTTCAATAACCAATTGCCAGTAAAATGATTATAGAGAATTTTCTTTGAAGTTTCTAATGTTTTAATTGAAGTCAAAATGTGAGAATATGCTTTCGAGGAATGTAGTACTTTAATCATCTATGGGAAAAGATATTTATATACTTTTTTCAGCTTATTTCTCTATTCTGAGGCATTTTGTATTATATATATATATATATAGCATCTTTAAACTAAAAATAAGTATTTTTTTCTCTGTGTTTTATAGTAAACATATATTACTATATAAGCCTTGGGGTTCTTTTTAATCTCATGAAGAAAATATCTTAATGAAACAGAATTAGACTGAAATTTTTTGACAAATGAATTTTGAAAAGTTCACACTTAACATATATATATATAATATATATTATATATATATATATATATATATCACTGGTTTAAGAATTATACATAAAACTTGTCATAAAGTAGGTAAGTGTGAATATCTATACAGGCTATCAAAATTTATTATGTGCAGGTTTGTCAATTTTTTAAAAACAGTTTATTTAAAACATTTATTGATTAGTTTAAATCTCTTAGAGACTGTCAATTTCTTGATAATTGCTCCCTCACTTAATATAGTGTACTCTTTTTAGTAAAAGAGAGAGTTCATGGTTTTTAAATATTCATGAGTCACAACAGTTTCACAACAAATCAAATTTAATTAAATGATGCATTTCCTCCACTTACAAAAGGTTTATTAAAGGTTTATTTGCTCATGCAAATTAAAGTGTTAGAGTAAAAATCCACATGAAACTTGGCACTAACAATTAAAAAAATATTGAAAGATTTCTCGCCTCACTGCAATACCTTGCTATGTTTAAACTGCTCAGCTTGTCATTTAGAATCTTTAATGAAACCGGGGAGGAGGCTATTTATTTGCATAATAGGACATAATTTGCTGTGGTGAGGTTTTAATTATTTATAGACTGTCTGAAATATTTAAAATGGCATCACTAAGGAGCATGAAGTGTTGGATAATGCCTTCATTTCAGGTTTCCTGCCGTTTCTTTTATGGGTCAAGCGATTTATTTCTAATTAGCATACCAGACAAGTGGCTTTAAAAACATAAGGAAAACAAATTGGTTTCAGTCTGTTTGCAGCCTGAGTAGTTGGTGATGGCCAAGGGTCAGTGACAGAAACTGAGTAGAGCTAGGAGATGGAGCAGGAAGTCAATCCAGCACATGGAAATCACTGACTCCACAAAGCCATACATTCAGCTGTGCACACCGTTTACTGTACATCATGCTTTCTCGTTGGGAGGTAGCAGCTAATGGATTTTATGTTAATTCTCCCTTAAAATATTTTCTAACATTAACATATTTCTTACTGGAAATGATGTTTGAGCAACAGAAAACATTTCTTTTCTTTAGATAAATATATAGTAATTATTCTGTGCATAGGGGGAAATGCTGCAGTTCATGGTAAGATTTAATATTTAAATATATGGAGTCTTATTTATATATAGGAACAAGAGCCTATGATTAAAACATAATAGTGTTCACTTTTTAAAGTGAATGTTAGATATTTTATGAAGAGTTCTGAATTAATAGAGTGCACTAAAATATGTTAAAATATCTAAATTATATTTTTGTGCATTGTTGATATTATAAATAAATAAAATGAATAAAGCCCAATTAGGTATAACCCATAAGGTATCTTATTTTATAACAAATAGACTTTCATGTTGCTTAATTTCTATTTCAAATATAATAATTTCATTTGAAGCAGTTTAAGAATTGTCATGTTTTAAACATCAGTGAATAGCCAGGAGAAATGTTTGTTTCAAGGGTTTATTATATTTCCACGATGTTCTCAATATTCCCATCATCATGCACATAGATTTAAAGTGGTTATTGTGCACTGTTGTCAAACATTGTCTCATCTGTCACCTTTTGGCCTCAAAACACGGATAGAGAGATTACTGCCAGAATGTTTCCGCAGCCGTTGGGCATTACAGAGAATGTTTCCGTGGCCTCTTCCGTAGTAGACAGATGCTCTATTCTGAGTGAGGAGTTGATGATTATCATTCATGTGGCCCAGGTGACTGGTCAAACTGTAAAGGAGTCTCCAATCTACTAAGAACATTTTTGTGTCATTTTATCTTGAAGTCAAGAACCAATTACAATGAATTATGCTGTTTCTTGAAGTTACAGCCAATTATCATTCAAAATATTTTTTAAGTATTCTCTGGATGTCATTAGTAGTAGTTAAGAAAATAATAGATAATGAAATATAAAGAAAGCATCATACCAGCAACAAAAAAGCTTAGAGTTTAATGAGAAAGTGAAAATATATGAGATTGAAATATTCATATTCTTCAGTATACATTACAATTCAATATATTCCTATTTACAGAAAAAAAAATCAAGTAAAGGATCAGGATCAAGTGTGTAGAGACTAAGAAATGGTTGGAGAAAATTTGAATCCAAGGAATGGTGAAAATGGTTTTGAAAGTATTAACAGATACTTCAATTTGTGAGAACTAATTTTTAAGTAATTTTTAAGTATATTTAACTATTAAGTTGCTCTTTTTGAAGGTCAAAAAAGTAAAAACCAGTGATTTCATAGGATTCAGTCTAGTCAGTTATTAATTGAAAAACATGATCCTTAATACTGCAAGTATAAGCAAAGTCTAGAGTGGTCTTGGTTGTTTGAGCCACCACATTTTTTAAAATCTATTGAAACGTAGTTCAAAAGTTACTGTACATTTTTTAAAAAGAGTTATTTCTTAGAGAAGTTTTCGAATCACAGCAAAATTGAACAGGAAATACAGAGTTCCTATACATTCTCTTCCCCACCCCACGGCTTTCCTCTTTTCAATATCCCACACAAGTGTGGTACATTTGTTACAATAAGACACCCTACAATGACACACCATAGTCACCCAAATTCCAGAGTTTACATTAGGGTTCACCATGATGTTTTACATTCGACGGGTTTTGACAAACAGTATAATGGTGTGTATCCATAATTATAGTATCATACAGAATGGTTTCACTGCCCTAAAGATCCTCTGTGCTTCACCTATCATCCCTTTCTCTACCCTAACTTCTGGCAACCACTGATCCTGTTAATGTATCCATAGTTTTACCTTTTTCAGAATGTCTTATATAGTTGGGATCCATTCTGGCTCCGTACAGATCATAATGTGTACTTAAGGTTTCTCCATATCTTTTCATGGCTTGATAGCTCATTCATTTTTAGCACTGAATGATATTTAATTGTCTGCATGTAATACAGTTTATCTGTTCACCTACTGAAGGATATCTTGGGTGCTTCCAAATTTTGGCAATTACGAATAAAGCTGCTATAAACATCAGTGCGGGTTTTTGTGTGGAACTGTTTTCAATTCATCTGGGTAAATAACAAGAAGAGTGATCACTGGTAAGAGTATATTTAGTTCTCTAAGAAACCATCATACTCTTTGTCAAAGTGGATGTATAATTTTACATTGCCAGCATCAACAGATGAGAGTTCCTGTTGCTTCACATTCTCATCAGCATCTGATGGTGGTGGTAGTGTTTTGTTTTTCGTAATTCAAATCGGTGCATAGTGACATCATTGTTTTTTAAAATTTTTTCAACCCTCTAATGACATAAGAAGTTGAGTGTTGTTTCACATGCTTCTTTACCATATCTATATCTTCTGTGGTGAGGTTTCTTTTTAGACTTTTTGACCATTTTTCAATGAAAACATTCACTTTCTTATTGTTGAGTTTTAAAAGTTCTTTGTATATTTCGGCTTTGATTTTTTTCATTCTCTTGAGTTATTGTACTTTTGATAATATCTTTATAATGAAAGCCCAGGGCATTGTCCCAAAGAATGAATAATCTTCCAGAATATTTTCTATGCAGTGATGGAAAACTTGTCAGAGTGCTGAGACCCTTTTTTTTTTTTGTTTGTTTGTTTTAATGGCTCAGTTCTATCACCACAACACTGAGACTTAGGCTAGCAGGTGTGGGACAAAGAGGGGAATAATCTCTGGAATTATGTAGAGCCACATATAGCCACAATGTACATTTTTTTACACTTAAATCAAAAAATTTTTTTTCTGGGGCTTATTTTTAAAAGATAATTCTTATAGTGATGCATTAAAAAACAAAATTGGTATAACTGGGTTGATCTGAGGACCTGACTATTAAAGTTCAGTATAACCAGCATTTGACAGACAAAATAACAGGCTTGGCAGAATGCCCCATGCATTCACCCAATAGAGTTGAATTCCAAGAACTTAGACAAAGTTACTGTGTCATCCAATATATGGCCATGGGAATAAACCTTCATTTTCTCCTTAAAATAAAGTCAGCTCACTCTAAATTTTTGAAAGACAAATAAGCTGTTTTCCATAATCCAATTACCTATGTGCTTCATGTAAACCTGAATTTTAGACTCCCATATTAAGAATACTCACAGTGAGAAAATACAAAAATGTGGTACAGTGGGGTGTACACACATGTGTGTATGTGTATGTGTGTGTGTATGTAATACAGGAAATGTCAAGTGGTTGATATTTATGATAAAATGCCTTAGATATGCCTTTGAAGAATTCAAAACTAGAGTGATATACATCAGAGTAAGTATAGATAGCTAATATTTTAAGCCATAAGACAAATTTACTAAATATTTCTACTACTCATATTTATCTACGGGAAAACCCGTCTCCAATCCACAAGTCTCCCTTTTTTTAATTTCCATTCTAATGTGTGGGATTTTTGAAGACTATGGATACTTTAATCAAAAACTATCTAAAATTTTACTCCAATGTATAGATGAGAAATAATTTGGAGTCAATTACATACTGCAGTTATAACACAGATAATAATTATTCCATTGTTTCATATGCAGAAATGTAAAGAACATATTTCTCAACTCTGAAATAAGAAAACAAACTAGTGCTATGATATTGATAAGAAATTTCTAATTAATTTTTCAAAGAGAATTGATAGAATTTAATAATAAAGTTGAATGAATAAATTCTTAGTTAAATGATGTTAATCGGAAAAGTGGCATAAAAGTTGGACAATTAGACATCAGCTATGATAATCAGAAAACTGACCCAAAAAACTGTAGTACTAGCTCTTAATTTCCATTAATTAGAAGTAACTCTGATATTTAATTTTGTAGTTGGATTCTCTGAATTACTTTTTACTAAGGCATTGAGAAAAATTTCTTTGTAATTGTTACAAATTATTTCTACATGTGCATACTTGCGTGTGTTTGATTTTTAAATTTGGTCACTCTGAATGGAATTGTTGCGGCATGTGAAATGTTAGAATACTTTTTATAGAAGTTGAACTTTATAGATAGAATCAGTGAAAGTAAATGAAATACGATTTTATCCTCACCAAAAATCTTTCTTTCACTTCTGGCTCTTAAAACTCAAATTCCTTGCTTTTTAAATTTTCTTATTGTGAATTAATTCTATCTTTAAACATTTTTATTTATATTTCTGTTAGGCAATAAGGGGAAGTTATATTTCCCCAAGAAATACAGCCACCTTCTGCTACTACTTTATGTAAAAGCACAAATATGGTCACTTGATACATAACACTTTGATCTTTCTTAGTGTAGATTGATCATTTATTTTTTGGTTCTGCCTTGCAGTATCCCCCCTCATTTTACAGCCACATTATCTCTTTTTACCACCATGGGTTAACTATGTCGACAGACTGCTACATTATTCCTTCATGATTTTCTCTATGCTAGTCTCACCATGTATAAACTTGTATATGTTGGAAGTATATAAAGCTTTAAGATTAGTTTTATAAAACAATAGAATCACAGTGTCTATGAGTTTGTATTTTGCTTTTCTATCTTAAGCATACTTTGTTGACCTATTCCCAACTAGTTTACTTGGATTTTAATGGCTGCATAATATTTCGCTTTACCAATGAACTATAAATTATTCAACCTTTCCTTTGTTCATGAACCTTTATTTTATATAAAGTTTTTTTCCCCACTGGGAACAATGCTGAAATAAAAATCTTGTTCAAATATTATTCCATAATGGGGCTTTTATTTTCAAGGCATATTTTTCCTGATGTAGAATTACTGAGTTAAAGAAAATATTTCCTTATTCTTTCGAATTGATTTCCCCAAAGATTGTAAAATTTTTATCAACAAAGTCTGAGACCATCTTTTCTCATATCTTCACCAGCATAAAAGGTTTACCTCTTCTTAATTTATTTTCTAGCTAATGAGTGGAAACTGATATCCCATTTTGCTTTAATTTGCTTTTATCTAACAGTTAATGTGTTTGAATATCTTTTTATATACTTGCTAATCATTTTGATGTGATATTTTATAAATTGCTTATTCCTATCTTTTATCACTTTTCTATTAAATTATTTCTACATTGATCAATTTGAAAAGACTTGTTATATTACATACATGTGTATTCCTTGTACATTTAAATATATATTTTTTCAGTTTATTCTTTTCATGTTGTATTTCTTCATGAGATAAATTGCTGAATTTATATTTCTTTAGACAGATATATTTACTATAATTTTGAGGTTTCCATTATTGGTTAGAAAATTCTTCCTAACCCCTAGATTATAAATGTAGTCTTCTAAGTTTTTGTAAAATATGTAATATATATATATATATATTATATATAGACATAGTTTGAATATAAAGAACACGTGCATGTTCCCATAGATTAATTAGTATAACATTTTCTCCCAATGTTGTCTCATCATTATTCCCACTGCAGATAATCAACATCTTGCATTTTTGTGTTACTTATCCTTTTGCTTTTATTTATAGCTTTAAAATATATATGAATATTTGTGAGCAATGTATTGTTTAGTTCTCTATGGGGTTCTCACATTAATGGATCCACCTAGAGTGTATTGCTCTGCAAATTTTATTCACTATTAAGTGTGTGGAATGTGTTCAGTATTATGAATGTAGCTACAGATTATTTTTATTGTTATGAGGTATTTCATATTTTGAATATACTATGGCATATATTTTGAAGGGTTTTAATTATTTTATTTTTTATACTTCACTTTCAATCCAAACAGTATTTAATTTTATATATAATAAAAGATAGAAATCTATTTATATGCCTTTTCATGTGAGTAATCACTTCTGTAAGCAGTTTAGTAAAGAATCCATATCTTCCCACAGAATGGAAACATTAATTTTGTTATATACTAAATATATAGGGATCTCTTTACATATGTTCTTTCTGTTCCATTGATGTTTCTAGGTATCCTCATATCTATATGACATAACTTTAAAGTATGGCCTAGATCTTCGTAAGGAAAGCTCACATATCCTACACACACACACACACACACACCCTACTAATTTCATAGCTAATTTTAACAGGTTTTGTCCTGTACAAATTTTAAGAATATCTAACAAAATTTAAATAACTGCAGCAACAAAACCTGTTCTAACTTTAACTGGAATACATTAAATTCATATTGAACTGGGTTAAATTCATTTCAAAATAAATCCCATTTAGTGATAACTCATTATTGGTTTAATCCATTTTTAAATTAATTATTAAATTGGAATTTTTGCTTATATAATAAGTGAGAATGGTCTCAAATTTTTATTTTTTATTCAAAATTACAATAGATCATAAAATAAGAGAGAATGTTTTTCTAGACTCAAATAAATTATAAATAAAATGGAAATTATGGTTCCTATAAGGATTATATCAGTCTCATTTATAAACCCAGTTGCTCTTAATGCCTTTTTCAATGGCATTTATTTAATCTCCCAGTTTCTACTCTGGAAATAAACCTGTTCAATTGTTCTAATCTTTCTAGAGTTAGTATTAGAAAATTAAAGAAAAACCATCCATTTTTCTTAAGATTTCAAATTTGTTGCCATCAAAGTGTACAATATTTTCTTCAATTTATAATCTGTCCCATATTTGTACTTATTTATCTTTTTTCTATTCCTAATATGTCTGTTTAGTTCCCTTCCATTTAAAGTTATTAATCAGGCTTGCAAAGTATTTTCTTACAAACATATTTTGAGCTTTATATTCCCTTTCTGCTATTTTTTTTCTATTTTGTTGATTTCAGGTTTTAACTTTATTGCCTTCCATCTTATTTTGTTATATTCTGTAGTTCTCTTTATGGTGCTTCTGTTTGTACTAAGTTCTATTTTTCTATCTTTCTTCTTTAATAGAGAAAGCATTTAAGTCCATACATTTTATTCTTAGAACAGCTTTCACTGCGTCTCATCAGCTTTGTTAGGAAGTATTGGCTTTTTCATTATTTTCCTACTAGTTAGTGATTTCTTGTAATCCAAGGGGCAATTTGATCTAGTTACTGTTGTTTTAATTTCCAAGTAAAGATGTTCACTTGTAAACCACTTTTTTGAAAACCTGTTAAGTTTTTGTTTGTGGCTAAACATGTAAAAGATTTATAAAATATTCTATAAATATAGAACATACACATGTCTTTCAAAGGCTGTAGAGTTCTGGATATATATATATATATATATATATATATATATATAAAATCTCACAAGTCTTGATTGTGCTGTGTATTTTTATTTTAGCTTACAAAGAATTTTATTTTAGCCTATTTTATTTCTATTCTATCCTGGTATGTAAATGCTATGTTGATTGGTAAATATGTTTATAAAAAGTACATCATCTTTGCCACTTGAGCCTTCTGATTTTATTTCTTTATCCAAATATGTTGAAAGATAGTGAGAACACAAATCTCTAGGTCATGCACAAGGAACCCAGTTTCCCCTCTTCAATTCCGATGTTCTTAATCAGCAGTGAAGAAAATGTAAGAACAAAAGTGAAAACAAGAAAATAGCTCAAGTACAATGTAGTTTTACCTCACAAGATAATATCACGGCAATAAGTGGAAATCAAGCAGGAACTTGTTTTCTGCAAGGTGATGGAAAAATTAGAGATAGGACACAGTACTGTCGTTGGTGATGCCTGAATCAGAGGAAGCTCTCCAACATCAGCTATTGTTAACACTATTACAGCAGCTTATGTTTATTGGATGTTTATTATATGCCAGGTGCTGTGTTAAGTGCTTCATATTTTTCCTCATTAAAATGTTATGAGGCAACTTGATATTTTATTTGCTACTTTTTACAGAAATGGCAAGATCATACAGTTTATGAGCAGTAAAACAAAAATCCAGAATTCAAATGTTGGCATTTTTATCCCTGGCCTCTTTTCATAGCCAGTATGTTATGCTTTCTCCATTATTTTTAATATCATCATAAATGATGAAGGCTGACTAGTGGGAAAGTTAGATATTATTCTATTCCTTTTAAATTGCCATGGACGATGCAATAAGATGCATTGAGGAAGAATACTTATACTGTATTAATGGTAGATAAATGAAAACAGCTATACCTTCATGATAGATGAATGAAAACAGGTTCATTTTCCTGACAGTGAAAAGTTGGTATGTGTATGACCATAGGCAGAAGGATAAAGTGTCAAGAGAATGACAAATAACAGATAATTATATTTCTCATTTGATTTAAATAAACTTTAAATTTTGAATACAAATGAGAATCTTGCCAAGATAGGCTTCCAAGATTTTCCAAATTGGAACTTTAAATGACTTAGGTCAAAATACTAATATGTTTTATCCCACACTAAATTTTTTCCTTCAATTCCTCGAATTTAGATATATGTTCAAAGGCAAGTTCGTGTTCATATATTTAAGCATATATATGTATAAGTACATACACACATAGGTTATTATGTATATAATATATATGTATAAAATAAATGGAAGAATGAATGTATGTGCACATCACTGGTTACTTAATAATTCCGACTATATGCTAAAGTTGTTATTGGTTTCCTAAAGAATTTTATGACTTTTTAATAGACCTTTATATCCCACAATAGAAATCTGTGCTCTTTTAATAGTCTAGTACTTACTAGTTATGAATTATATCAGTTCTCAGAATGCTGAAGATAATGTATTTTTATTTTCAACCCAATTAACTTAATTGCTTTTATCTTAAGTATGGACACTTTTGAAAAATTACAATTGACAATTTTTCCAAGCAGTACTTTATTTCTGATGGTTGTTCTTCTGTTGCTTATATAGAAGATACTCTTAAAAACTGAAAAGAAATTTCTAAATAGTAATTTAGATTTTAGTCCAGATTATGCTCGGCGACTGATGTGACCTATTTTTCATATACTTACCCTACCATCTTTGGCAGTTATGTCCATTCACCTGGTTTCAGCTATCACTTTTATATCGATTATAGCAGACCCTTATTTACAACTCCTGCATTTTTCTACCTTCTCCTAACTTTAGTTAAAAATATTCTGACATGGCTCAAAACTAAATGGGTTTTGTTGCTTCTGTTGTTTTAGATTTTCCACTTTAAAAAGATGGATCCTATAATAGATTGGATGTTTGTCCTGCCCCCCCAAACATTCATACTTTGAAACTTAATCCCCATGTGATGATATTTCACGTGGGACCTTTGGGAGGTAATTAAGTCTTCAGGGCATGGGTTTAGTGCCCTTATAAAAGAGGCCTAAAGGAGCTCTTTGGTCCCTTTTGCCATATAAGGACACAGAAAAGAAGGCCACCTATAAACCAGAAAGTGGTCTCTTACCAGACACCAAATCTGTCAGAAACTTGAACTTTGGCTTTTTATCCTCAAGAAATATCTCTGACCATGGATCTTTTTCTTCGCTGGGGAATATAAGTTCTAAACTCATGTCACCTGTCAGTATAAACAAATGTAGACTTCCTTCTTAAGTCTCTGGCTTCCCAAAAAGGGGGACTTATTAGGTTCTTGCAGGAGCTATACCCTATACTTTGTGTGAAGTAAGAAATTCATGGGCCATAGAATTTAAAGAAACCTTTAAGTCTTCCCAGCTCAATATTACTCTAAAAGCAAAATTGTTTATTCGCTATCACACCTTTATAATTTTCTGAACAATAATTAAATCATTTATGTTCTTCGGATTTAACAACCATTTAAACAGGTCATTCTTTTAAAATATCTTTACTAATTAATTATGATAACTAATAATCATTTTACAATTAGTTTTTGGGTTAATTAATTAATCTACTTTGTAACTTATACTCATAGAGCTTAGTTTTCCATTGTAGAAATGGCCAAATAAATCTACACTTCCAAACAATAGCTCTTCAAATGGGTTTCCTTTCTCATCATTAAACCTTCTCCAATATCTCACTCATTCTCTGTATTACCCTGCAAATTTCCTTTGTTTCAGGAACACAAAATACTAATCACTCTCTTCTAGACTCCCTTCAGTTTGTCATATCTTTTAACACTTAAATTGAACTAAATTATTTTTATTAATACATGGAAACAGATAAATCTAACATTTCCGTCTAGCCAGGTGCTCTTTTCCCAGAAAACAAATCTCATGTCATTATTGTTAAATTAAATTGTATTTGGCTCATTACAGATTTTCAAATATATAGTTTATTATCTGTCACATGGCTGAATTTGCCCTTTATATAAATGTTTTCTGGTGTAAGATGTTTGTGCAATGCACTTGCATCTGATTACAGAGATCTTAGTTTCTGTATAAATGAGGTACTACTGGATAACAATATTCCTTTAAATATCAATTTCGATAATAATATATAACAATAATATATAAGATAATAATATATAAGTAGTTTCTTCATAGTGTAATTCTAGATCATTTTGATGATCTAAGTTTAAACATTGTTAAAACTCATAGGAACAAAAGGATATATTTACAACAATTCACCAAGCTGATTCCACAACATGTTTTTAGTATCTTGTGGTATATGCTGATTCTTTCAAAAACTACATTTTAGTGACTACAGATATTTCTTAAATTGAATAATTCACAAACATAAAACTTAGTTCTAATCTCAACTTCACAAAGTTGTCTCTGACCCTCTTAAGGTAGATTAGTTGCCCCCAACTTCTCTCCTGTGATGTAACAGATACACTACACTGACGTATTAACAGATATTCTGAATGACAATAGTGTTCGTACATTATATTATTATTCTGTTTGGGTGTCTTTCTCCCTCACCAGACTGGTGCATGACAGCAGGAATTTAAAGGACTGGTATAGTGTAAGTTCCAGTTTATGTTTGTTGAATAATTAAATGAGTTAATGAATAGTTAAATCAATGAATATCAATGAATAGGTAAATGGACAAAATTCATATAAACTTTAAGTTAATTTGTATAGCATCAAAGAATATGAAGCATATATGTTCTTATATATGCTTTAAACTTTGCAAATGAAGAATTTAAGACAAATATTCTTTATCCAGAAATATATTCATGAGTGATACAAGTGTTCTCAATTTAACCTTAGAAATTTAAATATTGCTAACTTGTTTATATTCACATGAAATATGCAATTAAAATTTGGTACAGAAATATGGTCATAATATATAGATTTGGTGAATTTACCAATAAGGAGCTGACCTAAACATATGTTGTAGAAATAGAAATAACACATATTAAAAAAAAAAAATAAGACAAACTTTTCACAAAAATCTGTTTGCTTTTTCTTATAGATATTTTTATTATAAAACATAAGTCATCCAGAAAATTTATAAAATATAAATGAACTGTTTAATGCATTATATTATTATGTACTCCTGTGTAACCATTGCTTCATGAAGAAAGAAAATAATGCTATTATGTCAAGGTGCCCTGTGGTCACCCTCCCAATCACAGTATTCTTTATCCTGCCTAAAAGTAACTTCTAATTTTTTAAATAATAATTTCTTTTCTTCATACTTTCAAGCCCTGTGTTTTCAACCCTACTTTACAACCTAAGAATATATGATTCCTCACTATCTTTTTGTTTTAATGTTTAATGGTCTCTTAACTTTATGTAAATGGAATCATATAGTGTGTCTATATATTTGGCCCATATTGTATTTGTGAGATTTGTGCATGTTGGGTATGTGTAGCTGTTTACATATTTATTACTTTATAATATTTCAACATATAAATACACCATATTTATTTTATCCATTGACTGATGGACATCTGAGTCATTTCTAGTTTTTGGCTATTATACATAATTCTTCTGGATCATTCTTTCACGTATTCTGGAGTACGCATGAACGCATTGTTGAAGGGTGTGTATCTGTGAGTAAATTGTAAGGAGTCAGCTCGCTTTCATAAGGCCAATCTGTTTTCTAAAGTGGTTGTACCAGTTGTCACCTCTATCAGCAGTGCAAGAGCGTGCACTTTGCTTTGCACCCTTGCTAACATGTGATAACTCCAGTCCTTTTAATTTTACCTGTTTAGCTTTGTGTGGTTTTATCTATTTCACTTTTTCAAGACATGTTAATTGTACATGTTATATGTATTGAAATGTTATTAAATTTAAAATGCATCAATTTCTAGCTTTATTTCTTTCTGTAATGTTTAAATTAGACTAATGCTTAAAAATTATTTAATATTTGGCTCTCAATAATCAAGCATGATTATTTTTTCTGAAGTACTTGTTTCTTAGTCTATTTTTATCTTTGCCAGATCAAATGTTGTCTTTTAGAATGTAGTGATAAATTATAAAGTAAGTTTTAACCTCCCCATGAGTTAATTTTATGTAGTTAAAATCTTTCTCCATATTAAGGTACTTTTTTCCCTATGCAAATAATACCACTAAGAGAGAGAGTTAAATACAAAGAAATTTGACATCGTTTTCTTATTTTTATTTGACATAAAATATATTGAAAATTTTTTTAAAATGTGAAATTTCTTCTCAATGTATTTCCTGAAGTTGAAGTTCAAAGTTTTATAGAACATTTTGCTGCTGATAATTCCCTCAATGTCTAGTGATCCTTGGTTCCTTTTACCTTTAGAATAAGATGATTTGAAACAGCTATGACCTGTATGTGTAATAAAATCATGTTATCACACAGACTTTGGGGGAGCCAGATAGCACTCTCTAGGAATGCAAAAATTGCAAAATGAGGAAAGCCTTGTCCTGTAATAACGTTTCCTGAGCCAGCCTTCTGTGTCTCAGAACAGTTCCTTCAGTGTATGTTTGCTGGTTGTTTGTAAAAAATTGTGATTTTGCTCAACATAAAAACATGACTGTTGAGTATTCTGCAAACTAGAGTTAGAGAAGGATAGGTCAGGGACTGTTTTCAGTTCCCCAGAGCACTAGAAACTTCCACATATGTCGGCATTTTTCTCCAGATTTTAACAAGCTATACTGTTTCTTTGTGTCCATGCCCCTACTCTATTTTCTTTGCTTTTTTATTAAGTTTTTTTTATTAAAAGATAGCTAACATACAATATTATATTAATTTCAGGTATATGCCTATATTGTTAGTATTTTTATTTATTTATTTACCTTTCTTTCTTTTTTTTTTCTTTCTTT
The DNA here is from genome assembly GCA_003508835.1 of Eonycteris spelaea. Lineage (NCBI taxonomy): Eukaryota > Metazoa > Chordata > Mammalia > Chiroptera > Pteropodidae > Eonycteris > Eonycteris spelaea. Next base: position 15,285 of record PUFA01000043.1, on the reverse strand, counting down.
TTTTCTTTCTTTCTATTATGGTGACATTACTTAATGAAATCCAGTAAGTTTCAGGTGTACAATTCAACAGTAAGGCATATACATATCTATCTATCTATATCTATATCTATCTATATCTATCTATCTATATCATCTATATCATCTATATCATCTACATCTATATCTATATCATTGATATCAATATCATATCTATATCTATATCTATATCGCATCATGTATTCACCACCACAGTTAGATTCCTATTCCTGTTGTCTATACTATGGTTTCCTCTGCTTAGCTTCCGGACTCGCAATGTATCCACTAATAAATCATCTTCCTGATTTTCTTTGTTGTATAGAAGTTTATCTTTTCCCCCTTTCCTGTCACTTTAATGGGTTTTACTAAAGAGAAGCAATAAACTAATGTTTTCACATACCTTATTGGTTTCATAGAGAAATTCACTTATTTGTTTTAGCATTGATAGTAAAGGAGAATTACAGATTCAAGCAAATGCCATATCTTCAATGAACATTTTGTTTTACTTGTTAAAGGGTTATAATAATTTTGATAAAAAGGAATTTTATTACATTATTTTTGCATAGGGTCGTAATATGCAATTGGATTATATTTGTTTTTCACATTTTATATATGATTTTGATAAGTATGCCTGAGAAGGGAAAGTAATTTTTTAAGTACATTCTTTGTTGGCTTCTGATGCTAGTTATTTTTTGTTTCATAGAGTTAATGAAATATATTTTCCCCTATGCTAAATAATAAGCTTTTATAAAAACATCAAGATTAACCTAAGTTTAAACATTTGCTGTGGATCAACTATAAAATGTTCTGGGACTAAAATTTATTTTTTTTTTCCTTCTGTTAGGATTTTCTACAAGAAATGTACAATGTGGATCTTTTCACATTATTTTGCCTTTTACATAATGAGCTTTTTCAGTTTGCCAAGCACGATGTTAGCCTGCTAAACTCATTTTTTTTTTTTTGTTATTCCGTCTATTATCGCTTCTTTTCTGTTTGTTCTATTTTCTTCCTTTGTAAGACCTATAATTATGGGGTTTGAGTTCCATGAATTGTCCTACATAGCTGGTGCTGCTTTCACATTCTAATTTCTTTTTCCTTTTTCCTCTAAATGTAAAAGACTATTTCTTAAGTAAATCATCTACTCTTCTGGTTTTTTTTTTTTCTTTTTTTCTTTTAAGTGTCTTTTCTACTCTAATCAACTGGTCAGTTTAAAGAAATCTTTCTCTCACGCAGACACACACATACACGTGCATACACACATGCAGCCCTCAATCAAACACATCCTGCATAGAGAGAAAAAAAAAAAGTGACTGAAAGTAATAAAATTAAGCAACTTATTAATAGTGGCACATATATTTTGCTTTTATGCTCAAAAGCATTTCCTGTATAAAATCCACTTTGTGGTTTTGAGATGGGTCTGAGAATTAGTAATTATTGAGTATTCCAAGAGCAGTTTTTAAGCCACAGATTGTTGAATATTAGATGTTGCATGTGTGTTTGGTGCTTTATATGGCCCATTTTATGTCATCTTTACAGCAATATTCTCATGTAAATTTCACATATGTGTGACTTCTCTAGAGTAACGAGAATGTTTTTGGACTCCAATGCTAAATGATTCTTTTCAAAGTCTCTTCATTTGAAGGCAATTTTAAAATATAAAGATGCTCAAAAAAAAATCTAACTTGAAGAAGGATAAACAAAAACTTTAGCCAATTAAAGAACATTCTAATTATTTACTTTATATTTAAGGCTATAAAATGTTTTCAGCTTTCACTAACTTGTAAATACATAATTTAGATTGCAGTTATTATAAACTTTATAAAAAATAATTAGCCAAGAAAAGATACTTAGTCTGAAGACCTATGAATACTTATGTTTTTAATATCTAAGCTTATTTAAAAGTTCACTAAGGAAAGATTATGTATAACTTTAGCATTGAACATTAAAATAAACTTTGTATAAAAGAGGAAGATTTCTATAAAATACAGCAAAGAAAACTCTAGAGGCAATGGGAATGTTTTAAAAACTCATAGAAGGAACTGTAACTACCTTACAAATTTTATTTTTAAAATCTTATTTATCATCTTAAAATAAATACAAATAAAAACAACATATTTACAGAGCTCATCCAATTTATTTACAATAAACTTATAAGATCATGGTAGAACACTTCTTTGTTCTCATGAGAAAACAGATTCTGAAGGAATAAATGCCTTTGATCATAATTGTTTAAATAATAGATGACAACTAAAACTCAAACTTAATGTGTTCCATCTCTTTCTACTAACCATCCGTCTTCCTTGAAATCCAAAGTTTTAAATATTTGCTTCCTAAGTATTTTCACATAAAACAAAGAGAAAGAAATACTGCATAAAATTATAAAGAAGATTTATAAATGTTAACATCTATTGAGAATGTATTTACCAATGAGTTACATTATCCTTATTTATAGATAAGGAAACGGGCACAAAATGTAAATAATATTCTCAAGACCAAGCAGCTACTAGTAGAGAATGGATTCAAATCAGGCAGTCTGGCTCTTGATTCAACCCTCCAAACCACAACAAAATACTGTCTTTCCCATATCAAACATACTCTCCCCAAACACCTACCACCTGAAACTGAGGTTGTTAATATTGGCACACTTTTCTTCCTCTATAATTACAGAAACAAAAGACTAGAAATAAAATTGAGATTCCCAACTTCATCCATTCTCTCCTCAGGCAAGAATTAGTATGAGCTTAATGCATAGCCTGTCTGTTTATTTTTAAATAAATTTATATGTATATGTTTGTGATATGCACAATATTTAGTGCTGCTCTATATGTGAGGTATGTTGCCTTTCATTATCATTCTAAAAGTTATTACTTTCATTCGGTTCTCTTGAAATTCTACTGAGCACAGCCCTACAAAGTGCGTGATGAGGAGATAACTTGAGCCAGAGTGTAAATTAACACACTACTTAATTCATCAAGAAAGTTAAAAAAAAAAAGTCAACTAAACAAAATCGTGAGACTGCTGACATAGCGGTAGATGATTTTATACTAGACATCTTATTTGGCACCAAAGCTCCTTACCTCATTGCACACTCATAACAAATGCCCTGCTGAGCAGCAGCCACACTGAGTAGCATGGCTCTAGAGAGTACGTTAGGAAATAGAATGACAGAATCAGAAGGAAAGCCTGTTTCATTTTTACTATTCACTGCCAAATCACTCCTCATTGTGTTTATAGCAATTGCACTTCCCTGGCAGTGTATGATGTTTTCCTTCACCCCGCATCATTGTGAGCATTTGATACTGTTGGTGACTTAAATTCTGCCAATCTAGTAGATGAGAAATGGTGTCTCGTATTAACTTGCATTTTCTTTATTACTAGCTTCTTTATATATGGTCATCATTAGCTTGTTTTCATATATTCATGTATCATTTGGGTGTCTTGTTGTCTTGTTAATTAACTAATAGTAGTTAATATTTTCCCAGATTTATCGACCAATAATTGACATACACCATTATGTGAGTTTATAATTTAACTGCGATAATTTAATACATGTATACATTGCAAGATGATTACCACCACAAGATCAGTTAACATCTTCACTTCACAGTTAGCATTTTTTGTAAGAAAATTTAAATTCTATTCTCTCAGAAACATTCAAGTATATAATACATTCTTGTTAACTACAGTCAGCATGTTGTACATTATAGACCCAGAATGTTTTCATCTCGTAACTGAAAGTTTATACCATTTGACTAATAGCTACCCATTTCGCCACCCCCAGCCCCTATCAACTGACGTTCTACCCTGTTTCTGTGAGTTTGACTTTTTTAGATTACATATATAAGTGAGAACATATGATGATTGTATCTCTGTTTGATCATCTCACTTAGCATACTGCTTCCAAGGTCCATTCACATTATTGTGAACAAGATTTTCTTCTTTTTTTTTAGCTAAGTAATATTCCACTGTGTGTGTAACATTGTTTTGTTTGTTTGTTTGTTTGTGTGTTTGTTTTTGTTTTAACTTATTCATCCATTGTTGGACACATGTATCCATCTGAGGTGCCCTCTGAGTGCCCTGGCTGCTCTTCTCCCCATGACTCCCTGCCCTCTAGTCATGTGGCATGTCATAGTATTCTGGATGGGGCAAGAAAGAAGTGAGTCCTTTGACACTTTCCCACACAGGAAAAATCAGGGCAAAAAAGTCTCTTTTGGTACTGATCTTTGCTGCCTAAAGGGAAAAGTGATGTGGATAAAGTGAACCTGTTCCTCTTACCCTCTTCAGTGCCTCCAATCTCAGGTATCCCCCACCACCCCAGCTCCAAACTTGCAAACTTCTCCACTGGACTTTCAGACAAACTTCCAAAAGACATGGATGGTTGTCTAAATTGATGTTGTTTGGTGGGAAGATGGTAGAAAACTATTTTTTCATCATGATGATGACATCACTCTCCAGAAAGATCTTGTTTACTTTCTTTGCCTATTGTTTTACTGGATTATATGTCTTTCTGAATTAATTGGTTAATGTTATTCTGCATTTTCTAATAAAATTGTTCTTGTTATATATATTTTAGACGTCTTCTCCCCATTTTTTTAAAAAGTTCTGATTGCTATATTTTTTATATTAATATAAAAAATAAATCTTTTGCTTTATAGATGGCAATTCTTTTATACTGTTAAAAATATTATATTCAAGTTTAAAAACATATGACTGTTTTCTAGTAATGTTATAGGCTTGTTTTATTTTTATTTGTTTACATTTAGATCTGTATGAGGCAGGAAATTATCTTTGTAGTATGAGGCCTCAATCAATTATATTAGTTTCCATCTATCAAATAGTTTATTTTTTCATATTGAAAAATAATGACACTTCTATCACATACAATGTATTTTTTTTTATTTCATTCTTGGTCTATTTTCTAATTAATTTCAAGTCAGTAGGTAATTTCTTAAATACTCTAGTTTATATTTTATTATATAAAACATATCTCCTTAGACAAATACCCACATTGATCTCTTTTAAGTTTGTATTGAATATTAGCTATCTATTCATCCAGACATTTTTAGCATCAGATATATAGTTTCGTATAGGAGGCATGTTGGAATTTTAAATGGTAATAGGTTTATTTCATAGAATAATTTGCAATAATTAACATCTTTATCATACTTAAGACTTTATGAAAAGCTGTTTTGTATAGAACTTACTGTATGCCAGACACTTTTATTTATCTGTTTTATCCTCATGACAATGTTATAAATAGGTATTTAATTATGTTCATATTATAGATTAGAAAATTAAGTCAGAGAGAGTTTCAGAATCTTGACTAGTTTGTACAGCAGTGGTGAAGTTGGTATTCCAACCCAGTTTGTCTGGCTCTAGCGTCAATGCTGTCCTAGTGAGAGTAGGATTTTATGCTGTCTCTTACTCTCCTATCCTAATATCTAATTAAATGTACTCTTTCCTCCTTAACTTAAACTGCATACATTAGAATGCAAACTGTATAAGAGCAGAGGTGTTCTGTTTGTTTGTTTGTTTGTTTGTTTTCACTACTGTATTTCCAGCTCCTAGAATGGTCCTTGGCAGGTATCAGATACCCAATAATAATTTCTTAGAATTAATGAATTTCAATTGTTGTAAATCTAAATGTGTAAAAAATCCAAACCTATGAACTGCTTAGACTCCTTTGAATTATTTATTTTTCTATTAATGCTATTTTTCATCACATCAATAAGCAGTATATTATTTTATTTTTAAAAGCTATTCAGTCATCTATTTATTTATGTATTTTCAAAGTATTATAGATTTCTACTTGCCTGTTTGAGGAAAATACTGTCACATTCTACTATCTTTTATAAATAAAAGCCTGAAACAAAACATTTGCATGCCTCTCATCTGAGTTATAAAAAACTGAAACTTGATATATTTATTCAATACCAACACCCGAGAACCTAAGTATTCCTAATGTGTTAGACTTTATTATAAACCTGTGCTGCATTCCATGCAAACCATAGAAACTTTGATACCAGATGCAATTTTTTTTCATTCCAATCCCATATTTTGTCTTTTCAAGAACAGAATATGCCATGTCCCAGTCCAACAGCTCTTCTTCATTTTCCAGAAACAAAGTTTCTCCATCCTATTTAGAATGTTGATTATTAGAAACTTAGCCCAGAGGGCATCTTGAACAAGAGTGCCACTCTGACTGATTTATTTCTGGAGATGTTCATTAATGTATTCATGGTTATACATGTAATTTATAACCGAGCCGAGTCTTGTAAGATTATAAAATAACAATTTTCTAGTTCTTTACATATCCCTTTCATAAGATTCTTAAAGTTCACACATTAGCTGGATTATTTTATTTTTTGTGAGTTTCTAATTTTTGCACCATTTAAACACATGAGTTTATCTCTTTTCATTAGCCTCTCACATTTTTTAAACATCATTAAAGTTTTTTAAAGCTATATAAAAATATTTTTCCTGATTACAGTTTGGATAACACAGATATATACCCGGCTTTTATACAAGGATCAAAGTAAGTGGGAGGCACTACCGATGTCAGTGCTACAGATGCAAAGAGCATATAGAATACTGTTCCCCGCCTTAACTAAAAGATCTCACAATTGAATGGATGAGAATCATAAAAAAGATAAAGCATGATGTATTCTACTTATTGCCCTAGAGGATGATGTTGCAAACTTTGCCTGACCTCACAGAGCAGATCTAAATTTGAAGATAGTAATGCATTTCCAGGTAAAAAGAAGATTTATACAAGTAGAGATATAATATTTACAAGTATAATGAGGCAAGAAGAGGCTGCAGTATGAGGAAATGATAATGCAGTGGACCTGAATGAAGATAAGGTAGCAAAAGATGAAGATAGGACCAGATTGTAATGGGCCTTCCTCCTCATTAAACATGTTCTCACTTAAGCATCAGATTTTTTAAAAAGTTTCCTGTGTTTGTGTACTCAAAAAATAAGGCATTAACATTTTTTAAATATAGTATATGAAGTCTACATGTTAGTGTAAATAAGGTTTTGTGGGATATCCTAGGAATTTATCATAAATATTATTTTGGTGGTAAAATTGTTTTTCAAGTTGAGACAACTCATTTACCAACTCGTAAGACAAAATCTATTTTTGATTTAAGAATTTCCTCTTATTATTAGTTAAAATTACTTTTATCTACTGCTTAAAATCTTATAGTCAAATTCTATTCTCTGAAGGTGAGATTTTCTTGTCTTTTGTTATTCGAGACATCTCTTGTATTTGAGACCATTACTGGACCTTTCCTCTCCTGAAGTGCCGAACACTTGCCTGAGTCAATTCACAAAATCAAGAGACTAAGAGTTTTCCTCTGCTTCTGATGTTTGCTTTATTGCTCAAGGTCATCATTAATAGAATACCTTGGTATTTGGGAGTAAGCTTTGAGCAATACATGCACTATACACTTAAACTTCAAAAACCATTTTTTAGCATAATCACTGTATACTTTCTGATTCAGTGCAAAATAGTAGCAGCAATCATGCTTTATCATTATCAAGAATCATTTCAATTGGAAAATAAATGCTTACAATCACAGGTTCTTCATGATTACTGAATCTCATTTGACTAGATGAAGTGTGATTATTAGACAATTTCTCTGTGACAGTCCCTCACTCACCTACCTTGCACAGCTGACAATGGATGATTTACCAACACTTTTTATCTTCATGGTCTTGTATTACATATAATCCATTACCTTATCTTTATCTTGTGGTTTTTATCATAAATTAACTTTACTTGCATAGAAGAAGTCAGCATGATCTTATGGGTTAATGTAAACTTAACTTGTTCTGTTTAGACTTTATTCCTACTTATGGTCTTACATTCTAGAACTCAACCCTATCTCTGCTCTTTATGGCAAATGGCTGCATCTTAATTTCACAATAGTTTAAACTGGGGATTTTTATCTAATATTAATTTATACAGATAGGCATATGTAAATTGAATTTATTGAATTTGCAAAAAAAATCAATAAATAAAAACTGATGGGGAAGTCTTTATTGAAACACGAAGGAAATAACAGAATTTTCTCTGCTTGATAGTTGATTCTTTAGAAGTAAAATAACTTCTTTTTCAAAACTGTAATTAAAGATCAGTGATCTGCAAGAGTTCATTACCCACAATCAATGTTTATGATATTCTGAAAGTTTGTTTTATATCATTCTCAAAGTGTGCATATCATGAGAGATTCCTTTTCTAACACAAAATAACATAACCACTTTCATTAAATAGAGTTTATAAAACTCAAATATTAGCCAGCAATGTCATAGTTGGCAAATTTATTTCAATTATAATTTTCCCACATGTTAAAGCTATTTTAACCTTTATCAGAATATATTATTATAGAATAGATCACTTTTAATGATTCATTATGTATGAGGTCATTTGACAGTGCAATTAGCTTTGTGATGAAATTTCTACTCTTTTGATCATTCTGTACCTATAATGAATGAGGATAGTTTTACATCTAATTTCCTGAAATTAGAAGATTAAAGATAGAAACAGACTCTTGTATTTAAATGAGACACAAGATGACTAAATTGCATTAGCTCTTTAGATGTGCACCCTAGAATTGCAGAACTTTGACTGTGGTGTTACTGTTTTTTCTCATTATTCATTCAGCAGATCCATTGGTACCGCCATGTCTGCTACAGTTATCACCCCATTTTCAAAGTGTGCTTTTGACTCTGATCTGGAGGTTAAAAATAGGTCTTACAAGTTCCCAGGAATGACATACATCAGTGTATTGTGTACAAGACTAAGAAACACAGCCCAAACAGCTACAATAGAATTTCTGAAACCCTATGTAAATATTGCAATGCACTGTAGAAACATTAGTTTGTTGTTATATATATTTTTTATTATTATTGGCTACATATTTACTATATTCAGTTAAGTCATATCATTTTCTTATTTCCAAGCTTTTTGTTGCATACTAGTTAATCACTGAGGCATTATATTTTCCATTTAAAATAGATTTCAATCCCAAAGCAACTTTGATAGTCAATAAGACTTATATGGGCTTTTATTTTCCATCTAGTAAATACAAAAAGAGATTCAATTGATGTGAAAACAAGATAAAATGAGTTCTAGCTCTATTAAGATTTGGTTAAAGATGAGAACATAGCTGAGAGACATTATATATGTCTTTGTGATTTAAGATAATAGTCTCAAGTTACTTGCTGTTTTTGGCTCATCACAAGAAAACGTAGTTTTATTTTGGACTGACTGAAGTTTTATCTTAAAAATTTTAAAGATATATTTGTTTGTGGATTAAGTTTTATTGTTGATAGGCTGAATGTTTGCCAAAGTAAAAAGACATAAAAACAATGTCAAATGAAAAATATTTAATGATATGAAAGTTGATGTCAAAGTTACATAAAAACAATTTTCACAAAGATGCTTGTGAAACTATTAAATAGGAATTTTTCATAAACACAAATATCATTTCTCAGTGCTTGATACTTACTTTAAAGTGAAATCACTAACAGTACAAATATTTTTGAATTGGTAAATAGAATAAATAAATAAAACCCTCTTCATTTAGTATAGTCAACTCCTCAATAAGAAGGTTTATAAAGGGAATTAGTACAGTGGATAATTCTAAACTCATTCATGTTAGATTTTGAAATGTTTTCACTTATGATTTTTTTTTTTTTTTTACCTGACATACAACTTCATCTGATATGTCGGAATTCTCAGTCTCACCCTGGGACATTGGCTCATGGCCTGAATTTCCACACCTTCCTTAAATTTTGAGACTTATGTAACCAGAACTCTGTGTGGAGAAATATAGCAAGAGATTTCTGCACTCAACAAAGAAGAATTTTTTTATCCTCTTTATATTTGTGTTTTAGAAGAGGAGATATTCATCTTTTGTGCTAACAGAAGCAGAACTCTAACATTTTAAATTACATGAGAAAATTATATTTATTCATATAAATGTAATATATTGAAGAGTATTGATTGAAAGTTGTAATTAAGATTCTTAACATTACAGCTAATTAATTTGAAATATAGAATATTTTTGCCTGAAGAAAAATTAGAATTAATCGTACAGTATTTTTTTAACAGATATGAAAGTATAATCCATATGCTTATAACTAAAACGAAGTAGGTGGGAGATGATGCTCTTACTCCAGATTGATTTTGGTTCTGCATATAGTCAAAAGTACAGAAACTTTCAATAATGCTTATCTTTGTTGACCAGTTAATTAAAATTTTACTTGTGTGGTAAAGAATTATTACAGAAAATCTACCTGTGTTTGTTTTCTAGGCTGCCATAACATAGTACAACGATCTAGATAACTTAAAGTAACAAAAATTAATCCTCGTAAGTATTGAAACTAGAAGTTTGAAATTAAGGCATTAGTAATACTGCAGTGCCCTCTGAAGGCTCCAGGACAGAATCCTTTGCCTCTTCCTAACTTCTGATGGCTATGTGTGTGTCTCTGTGTGTCCCATCTTCTTACAAGCACATCAGTCATTGGATCTAAGGCTTATTCCAATCCAGTTTGATCACAATTTAACTTGATTATATCTGCAAATACCCTGTTTCTAAATAAGGGCACATTCAGAAGTCTAGGGTGTTAGGACATGCAAAGATCTTTTGGGGGGATACAATTCAATCTACTGTAGCACCCCTGAGCTCTTGTGGATGTGTTGCTCTAATCCACTGTAAATTAGGGAAGGGAGATTTCTAGTCTCTGAGGCTCTTCTCTCTCCCTGCTTTGTTCAGAGTCTCTTATTTTGACAACATCAAATCTTCTATGGCTCATTCTCTATGATAGACCCCCTTCACATATGTCCTGCCTATTATTATTCCAATCAAGGTTGAACCTATAACTTCAGGATTGAGCCAGTTCTGTGAGAAGTAAGTATGAGCCTCTGGGGTGTGTGTGTGTGTATGTGTGTGTGTGTGTGTGTGTGTGTGTGTGTGTGTGTGTGTGTGTTTTATTTTCAAAGTCTTACAAGATAAACAGACTGATCATCTTCCAACATACATACACCAAGAGAAGTGCCGACACATTTATTTCCCATTGGAGACAATCAGGAATTAGCATGTGCTAAGATGAAAGACTGGTAATGTAAAATATCATTCATAATAAAATCAGAGAGAAAAAAAATATTCAAAATGGAAAGTTTTGTTACATTTTCTGTCTATAGTATTTATTCATGTTCCTGGTTTATAATACTAATCATCAAAACAGTACAATATTGAGGAATGTTCCTAGCAAAAGGGATCTCTAGAAGATAGGTATGTATACATGATACTCACTCACTTGAGATAATTAATAACTATTTTGATTAGTAGATGAATATATAAATGAACGCTGTCAATTTAAGTGAGGTTTCATTTTTAAATAATTTTTTGTAAATGTCATTTTAATTTTTTAACTGAACAGAGCTTGATTTATAAAAATAGTATGACTTCCCATTGTTTAGCTCCACTGAAACCTATTTCTTTCTAATATCTAATGCACAAATACCCCCTTCCTTTTGAAAATTTGTGTATACACAAACATACATGAGCAAGTACACACACTCAGGGCAGGACTGCTTTCAATAATTTGATTTTTAAATTTCAGCCCACTCCTTAAGTGGTAACTACACACCTAGATATCACCTGTAATAATTAAAGTAACTATATATTACTTCAAAAGTAAATTCTGTTACTATAACAAAACCATATCTTTAATCAAAACAGAATATTAGCCACAAATAAATGTAGCATATAAAAATAGAATTCAGGGTGTTTATTTTTCCTCTGTTTTTATTTCCAATTTCTGTTATTTTAATCTTTTGTAGCCTTTTTAAAAGAAGGATTGCTTTGACATTTGTGACATAAGAGATCAGTCAATTCTGAAATAATATTTTTAAAACTCTACAGTAATCTTATTTTGTTTACTCAGTCATCTCTTTTTAAATCCTTTACCAAATGCTTACAAAGTGTTTAATTAGTTGAAATACTATGAAACTCCAAACACACATCATTTTTTGATGACCTGGGGAAAAGAACATGTGATAATTATTCTTTTGAGATGAAGAGTTAATGAATTAATACTTTAAAATTCTAGTTAAAGTCTCCCAAATACTATTTTGTGTTATATTATTTGTAAGGCAGGCTATATTCTTATACAATATACAAATAAATATTTGTATATTCATCATATTTATTAAATAAAAGGTGTACTTATATGTAGAAATGTAGGATGGAGGCATTTAAAAAAAAGATTGTGACATAAGAAGCACACTGAATAAGGTATTAAAATTGTCCTTTTTGAAGATTAGAAGCCATTAAATTCTCAATAAAATTTATAATACACATGATCCTTTACTCAACAATTAGAAAAAGAGTAATATTGTGTTTCAACAACTACTAAATGAAAGCTCATTATGAAAAATAAAAATAATGATGATATAATCTTCCAGCGAATCAATTTTCCAAAAGGAAATGTTTTTGCGATAAATAGGAAAAAGTAGCTAATCATGTGCTCATTACCCAAGCCTCTGATGAAACAGGTAAATGACTTCAGTTTTTTTGTTTATCTTTTTGAGCAAATACCCATACTTGCTCATATCTAGAACATTTTTTAGTTTCATTGAAGCAGGTCACAGATAGGGCTGAATACTGTATGCTGTTCTGGTAAAAACATTAATTACTAACGCAATGTGTTTTTTAGTTTACTTGGAAGTTTTCTGTTACAGTTATCTTTGTATTCTGTTGCCCAAGATCTTGGCCAGGAGAGCACAGGAGCATATCTATTTCAATAGAAAGAGCATTGGACATGATATCAAAACTACTGACAGATCTCTTTGCTTGGAATGTTAGACAGGGGCTAGCTCTTCTATTACGAAAGCTGTTAAGAGGACGCATTCTAAGTGGAATCCCCTGTTCCTAGTGGAAATAGCAGAAGTTCTGATAAAACATTGATAGTGTGCCCTTGGCCATCTCCACTGCTTTGCCCCCAGATCCCAGCAGCCTGGGTACTTCCTGAGTGTTCACTTTGAATACGGCTTTGGCTTTATAGTTCCTATTTCCCTCTCATACTTTGAATATTCCTGATTAACCCTGTGTCCTTTTGGTTTCTGTAGGAAATATGACTTGATATTTTTCCAGTGGAAACCTTCTGGCAATTCCAAAATTCCATTAAAAAGGAGAGAGCAAGAGAGCTAGGTTACAGTATGCTTGTTCTTAAAGAATTCATTTTGTTTCATATGGAAAGTATGCCACAGTCAAAAGGTTGTAACGCAAAGCTGGACAAAGCAAGGAGAAAGTCTGAAAATAAAGGAATCACCTTACTCAATAGCTGTTAACAGAGGTACCTTTTCCTTGCTGTATATTAAGGAACACTCAGATCAGACAGGATGCAGAGATGCCAACCATAGTTGAACCATCATAATGTGGGCTGGTGTGGTAGGCTGGCTTACAGCAACCTCACCTGTGAGCATTGCTGGCATTGCTTAGGTCCCGGTGACTCACTCAGACTTTGCATCCTGGTTTCTTGGGTAAAACCCTCTGTGTACACATGATACTGAACTCCTAGGGAATAAAAGTCATATTATGTGTATTTAACTGGTAATAAAAAAGAGAGAGAGGAAGAAGAAAAAGAAGAAAGAAAGAAAGAAGAAAGAAAGAAGAAGAAGAAAAGAAGAGAAAGAAGAAAGAAAGAAAGGAAGAAGGAAGGAAGGAAAGAAAGAAAGAAAGAAAAGAAAGAAAGAAAGAGAGAGAGAGAGAGAGAGAAAGAAAGAAAGAAAGGAGAGAGAAGAGAGAGAGAGAGAGAGAGAGAGAGAGAGAGAGAGAGAGAAAGAAAGAAAGAAAGAAAGAAAGAAAGAAAGAAAGAAAGAAAGAAAGAAAGAAAGAAAGAAAGAAAGAAAGAAAGAAAGAAAGAAAAGAATATATATGGGTTGAGAAGGAAGAAATTCCATGAACTAGAAATTTGTTAATTTGCACATTGGCAAACTGCAAAAATAGACATCTAAATGAAAATGAGTCCTGTGGATTTTTACATATAAGTGCAAATTAGGGAAGCACTACTAGTTTGTCATGTATGAGGGAGAAATATATGGCATTCAGCTCTCCACTACATAAGTGACAAGAAATATTATTTTCTTCTAATATTAATTTATATATGTTTGCATTCTTTTACTTTTTTGTAATACACAGTGCTCAATTTGGAAATTGGTTATTTTCATTATTTTTAATATAATTTTTATAATAAAATTTTTTGAGAGTAGGTACATTTTAAAAATATCTCAACATTATTTGTTTTGGCAAAATAAGGTACTTCTTTAAGAACTGACATTTTTGTTGCACAACATAGGGTATTTTTAACTTTTGCCAGTTAAGGGAGATATGTTCTATGTCCGACAAATGTGTTCTTTAGAAATGATATAGATATGAGTTCAGCATTCTTGATGACTTCCTCTATTTAATATTAAATGGAGAAAAAATATATGAGAAGGAATACTGCTTTCGTCAGAATCATTGCTTCTATAAAGAACTCTGCACTTTTTTCATTAATTAGTTCTTGTTATATTTATTTATTTAATTTTGTAAAACATATTTCTTGAGTCCCTACTACATGCAAACAGTACTAAACATTGAAGATATAGGAATGAACAAAGCAGATCTGTTCCATTATGTTTTAAGAAACAGACGTTAAACACCTAATTGCCAATTAAATAATTATAATTAATTGTTATAAAAGAGAAATACAGAGTACTGTGAGAGAAGGTGAAAGGAGTCAGAAAAGGCCTTCTTCAGGACTTCTGAACAGAGCATTTAAGGATACACAGGAGTTATCTGAGCGTGACTGGAAATGGAGGAGAGCAGGGCCTTACCTGCTGAGGGAAGAGCCTGTGCAAGACTCTCAGGCTAAAAGGAGCTGACACTTCTAAGAAATGGACAAAGGCTTGAACAGCCAGACAGCAGAACCTAGACTAGGAATGGCCCACAAGACAGTGTGGGGCTTCATAAACCATGTCAGGAATTTTGGTCTTTTTTGTTTAGTATAATGAAAAGCCATTGAATGGTTTTAAACATATTATACGCAATAGATATAAAGAAAAAAAATATCTTAGGTGTATATGGTACAATTTTACATCTTAAATAGCCGAGGCCCTAAAAAGGGAAGATTTTTTTCCCCCAAGTTCCCAATGTAAGTTAGTGTTGAAAATGGAAATGTTTTTCTTAAGTTCCACAGAATGTTTTCATGAAGGC